>CANUEZ040000083.1:0-5095000 GCA_948099385.1 Fasciola hepatica | reverse complement strand
ATAGATAGATAGATAGATAGATAGATAGATAGATAGATAGATAGATAGATAGATAGATAGATAGATAGATAGATAGATAGATAGATAGATAGATAGATAGATAGATAGATAGATAGATAGATAGATAGATAGATAGATAGATAGATAGATAGATAGATAGATAGATAGATAGATAGATAGATAGATAGATAGATAGATAGATAGATAGATAGATAGATAGATAGATAGATAGATAGATAGATAGATAGATAGATAGATAGATAGATAGATAGATAGATAGATAGATAGATAGATAGATAGATAGATAGATAGATAGATAGATAGATAGATAGATAGATAGATAGATAGATAGATAGATAGATAGATAGATAGATAGATAGATAGATAGATAGATAGATAGATAGATAGATAGATAGATAGATAGATAGATAGATAGATAGATAGATAGATAGATAGATAGATAGATAGATAGATAGATAGATAGATAGATAGATAGATAGATCACGGATAGATAGATAGATAGATAGATAGATAGATAGATAGATAGATAGATAGATAGATAGATAGATAGATAGATAGATAGATAGATAGATAGATAGATAGATAGATAGATAGATAGATAGATAGATAGATAGATAGATAGATAGATAGATAGATAGATAGATAGATAGATAGATAGATAGATAGATAGATAGATAGATAGATAGATAGATAGATAGATAGATCACGGATAGATAGATAGATAGATAGATAGATAGATAGATAGATAGATAGATAGATAGATAGATAGATAGATAGATAGATAGATAGATAGATAGATAGATAGATAGATAGATAGATAGATAGATAGATAGATAGATAGATAGATAGATAGATAGATAGATAGATAGATAGATAGATAGATAGATAGATAGATAGATAGATAGATAGATAGATAGATAGATAGATAGATAGATAGATAGATAGATAGATAGATAGATAGATAGATAGATAGATAGATAGATAGATAGATAAATAGATAGATAGATAGATAGATAGATAGATAGATAGATAGATAGATAGATAGATAGATAGATAGATAGACAGAGAGATAGATAGTTTGGTATGTCGATGGATTTTTGGATAAATATATAGATTCGTAGATAGATATTTAGATACATAGATAGATAGTTAGGTAGATACGTAGATAGATATATTTATTTATAGATATTTAGTTAGATGTTCACTTATTTGATAATTAGATAGATAGACAGATAGATTGACTGATAGATAGATAGTTAGATAGATGGATAGATAGTATTTTCAAACCGATAGTTATATGAATGGATAGATATATAGATAGATATATATATAAGTAGCTTGATGGGTGGATAGATATGTTGATACTTCCTTGAGATCGTTTCTCATTTCTTTATTCTATTTTTTATGCCATACACTTTTTGCTGCTCTTCCCTTGCGTATATTCTAAGTTAATTACACATGATTATTCAACGGGTTTGCTTACTGTATTATCCTCACCTTTCTCAGTAGCGGCAATTGGATTGTTGTTAGTAGCTTATGTCTAAAGTGCAAACTTATTAATGAATGACAATCTTTGCGGGATATACGTGTGTGTTGAGCTTCAGTAACCGCGAAATCATCTCAGGGCTTGCGAATAACTTTCCCCATTTATCTGCTGTTACCACTTATTTTGTATTTACACATAGCGTATATAACCTATATTACATATAAACTAGGCATAACGACTGAGGGATATCACTGGGAACCTTGCTCCTTTTTACGAGTTTGGCATGACACCCTTAAAAAGCTCACTGTATCAAACAATGTTAACAAACATAATGCGTAAATACACGGTTCGGTGCAAGAGTGACAAGTTGGGTGGCTTTCTATTCATACGATATTATCTATCTCTTCATATAGGATAAAGTGGAAGCCGTTCAAGTCCATTTACTTCACATTCCTGAGAACACACCATCCTCAACCCCGCAAGAGCAATCCAAGAAATTTTATTCTGAATATGACCGACCGTTCAGTTTCGGCACCACAAGCAACAGCCCGGCTGAATGGAAAGCACATCAGAGTTCAACTCCTCGAGATTTAATATCACCAAACAGTATGAACACAAGTGGCTCTAGACCGGGAGGAGATTATTATAACTTGGCGGATTATCAAAGCCTTCGTGACTCGTCTGTAGTGAATGATACGCGTGACCGATTTTACGAAGCGGATCCGAGAAGTGACAGTGAGGAAACTTTGCTAAACCGTTCTCGTAATCAACCCCAAGAGGATTTTCTTGATCCTTTCTTACTTTTCCCGTCAGAATCTGATAATCCTCACAGGAGTGTAGGTTCCGGCTATGGATCTCGAACTTCTTCATATGCAGAAACTGAGCTAACTCTGGGTTTAGAAGCTAGTCGACTGTGGGAAAATGATCGGGCTTCTTTCCGAGTGGATCATCCAGGGGCCCCGGAAAGCCAACAGGTACGAATGTCCGGCCTAGCTAGTCACGACGGAAGCAATTTGCCAATTTCGGATCAGTTACCCAATGAAAGATATAGTAACGGGGCTGATGATGACGATGAAGATGAGTCGTCCGATCAAGTTCGTATCTCCGGCGAGGAACGTGTGTTGCCAAACGGGGAGCTCATTGTCAGTCTTTATGACAATCAGATGCAAAATCGTGGTTCACATAAATCCAGTGCATCTCACGCAGCATTGGAGGGTTTCAGCTTGCTGTCTTACGACCAGGTAAGTACCAGTTATTCTTTTGCGTATTCACAACAGCAAAATAATTTTGCCATGCATAAATCTTTCACGGAAATTCCATTTTTCTGTGAAACAATATGATGAGTTCGGAGAATTCACTCAGGGTAAAAAAAATAGCTTCTTAGAGGTTCTAAGGCTAAGTACGATCGCCTTAATTTGGGTGGTAAACTTCAAATTGAGTCTCTTAAGGACCGGACTCTTCTGGGACAAAATTCATATTTCAGTTGTAAGCAGAGGGGTATTCATGTAGCTCGTAGTCAGCCTGATTGCTGAAGAAGTGTATCAGTAAAAGCTCTACCAAAATTGCTACAAAGGACCCAACTTCACAAAAAATAGCACTAAGCAATCAAGTTTTTAGTGAAATTTTAAAATCTGACTTATTCTGCACTTTCATGAGAAGTCATTTTGCAGAAGGCTTGCAAAATTACATCAACTAGTGGTCAACTCAACTGTGCACTGCTCAATGTCCTTCGCACAAACTAGTAATTCTCATAGCACCTTCAATTGCTGAATTCAGATGGGTCAACAAATTAGTGATCTTTGAAGATGTTCTAGAAAAATGTTCTCGAGAGGGATATTCCTTCGTCAGACTAATTCATTGGTGATATTTTTGTCGTAGTAGTAGTACCGATGTCAGCATGTAGGTCGATGAGGAGACGTTAGCCGATTAAATTTTTGTGACTTAGAAGTAGCTAATTGGGATGAAGTTGGACATCCGTAGTCATCGCCATTGTTGACTAGTAGGATCATTACGCCGTGTCAGCATGCTTTGAAGGGCCCTGCGGCTGCTCGGGGTTGAAAAGCTTGGTGATATCAATACCAGGTCGAAGAGTGACTACCACGAGACTTTATTCAGGACATCCAGGAGCTTTATTTGGGCTTGGACTGTTGGAGGACCACGGTGAAGCACATAGCGCTCTCTTGATGTAGTAGAGTTTGTTCATCAGCTCCCACTTAGGTGAAATTTTGCCGGAACCTTTTTTCTGACACAGTTCCTGATGCACAGAAAAACGGTGCACCTCAAATTTTGGTTAGAGCTTGACTGAATGATTTGGACAAGTGAGATCTTTACATAGTATGACTCATCACGCACGGTGAAGGTTCCAGTTGGGACGCACTGGATGGGTAGACCTGATGATTCCCAACAAGGATGAAATAGCCGCACAGAGCTTCTGTGGTTTTCAATGGCTTGAGCATTCACGTTGCATGATGAATTATGCCACGTAGATTAGGTCCCACACACCAAACGCACTGTCAGCTGTTAGCAATCAGACAATGTACACCAATCAGATTGCATAAACTTATTCAGTGAAAGCGAGAAATAATGCCCATGCAAAATGGGAATAACTGTGGTTCCTTATTGCCTAAATTTATTGCTACATGTTCATTCATGGTACATTCAGTATTATTTAGCAAAAACTGTCAGTTGTTTTGTGTAGGCCATTATTAAAATTATACGAAACTCTAGCATCTCATAGTGATTATCTACTTAGTGTACTTACCAACTGCATAAAAATACTCCGTGCTTCGAAAACAAGATGTGATAATACATATTATTCGAACTGGAAAATCAGTAAGTTTCCAGTCATGTATACTATTTGAAATAGGCAGAATGGTAAGATTTCGAGAATTGACGACTTATTCTGTTACATTTGCTGTCTGCGGTCACGTGTGAAATTTTCACGGAGTACGGTGAACAGAGTCGGAAATGCCCCCAAATGTCAATATCCCCGGTTTTCTCTGATGAAACCAGGGCCATAGCGGGTGGGTAGCGCCCATAAGCAAATTCGATTCGCATTAGCTAAAGGTCACAAAGCACACCGATCACTTGAACACTTTTTTCCAGTCTATCAGACACAAGTCACTTGAGTGGGACAGAGATATCACCAGGACTGAATTCCTCCTTTTACGCGAGGAAATATGTCATTCTAACAAACCATTTGAATGTCATCATAATTGAATTTGTTTGTAGCTGTGAACTCCGACACACTTCTCTTCATCAGATGTGGACGGTTGAGCTATTTTTATCTTTTTTCATGATCTTAGATCATAAATACAGAAATCTACACCTGAACGATCAAACGGTTACTGAGCCGACTTTGTCCACTTGTACTATTTCTTTGGATAACAGATATTCTAATCAGATATTCTAAGATGTTTAGTTACACACTTCTTGGTAGTCTTGGGTTCTTTTCATTCGGGACAGTGGCTGTTAAGCAACATTTATCTCTGATTAACAGCTGGGAGTTGCAAGGTTTACTACTAGCAACCGCGGAACAACCTCACTGTAACTCTGCACATGAACAAGGATGAACTACTGAGGTCTTGTTTGGTTCCCTACTCTAAGCTCCAAAGTGTCAGTAGCCAATTCACACGGATAGTGCAACAGATTCCTGTCAGTTAATTCAGCCGTCAAGCTTGCACATTTATGCTTCGGTTTTGGTTGCCACCTCACAGCATCACTGAATCAAGAACAAAAAGAAGTATGATGGGCAAGCAAATAGAAAGTTCCGAATCAAGATCCTGAAAAAGACAAAAGAGTCCGAATGCGACTACGCCTCTAACCGTCGCACCCAGAACGTGTCGTCTGGTGTCACTAACCTTCTGGTAGGTGGGTCTCGTGGACCCCAAACTGGAAGTCCAACCCCTTTCCACTTGGCAATTTCCACGGGCCAAAATTTTCATAAGTTTTGCAAGTCAAGGGCTGCCCCCCTCCCCCCTTCCTCGGCCTACCTTCCCACCACTACCAGCCTCAGAGAACAGCGTACGCCAAAGATATCTATCAACGGGCGTGCTCGGCACATGTCCAAGCCATTTTAATCTGTGGGAATCGGTGCTTTTTCCAATGAAAGACCACTGGTTTCCAACACCCTACACCTAGTCTCAGCACTTCTGGTGCTGTGTTCCCACTACGTTCAAGCAATACTGCAGAGACATCGACAATCTTCTCCTATTTTCTACCCTCAATGGCTATGTTTCTGAGGTGCCTAAAAGGACACATCTAACTGCTGCTGTATATTTTGTTAGCCCTTGATAGAAAACTTGATGTCAAGCTGGCGGTACAGATGACTGAGGTTGGCAAAAGCGTAACTTGCTTTCTGTATACACGACGAAACCTCATGTTACCTTATCAACTGGTGAGATGTATCTGCCCAGGTAGTAAACCTATCTACTTCAGCCAGGGCTTTCCCAGGCAAGACCAAATTAGGTGTAGATTCCTGTGGCTCTTACTTAAGCATGTCAATAAAACTTCTCGACCTGCGTGATGTTCTATGAGACAAACGCAACAGCTAAAAACTTCAGGTTGTGCATTTAGTTTTCTGAGCAAAGAAATCACAATCCGACCCGAGGTCATACATTTCCCTTCTTTCATCGTAGTCTTTTTCAACGCAAAATAAGTTTCAGTGAATTTCCAGTAGTCCTAAAAACAATAGCCAGTTGGTCCTTGAATATATTTTATCTTTAGTAAATAAAACCCATTTACAGACATAATTCAGGCAAACAATGCATTCAGCATATCAGCCTTATGTTCATCTATTACCCCAACTACCTTGACGGTGGGCAGTCTTCATTGTTATTAACAAAAAGAGCTATGCTATAATTCATACAATGCCTATTGTTGTTTATTGGGCTTTGTACCGCCGGGCATTTTAGACTTTTTCTAAAAAACATGGTTTAGTCCCCACCTGTCACTGACCTCATACGCAACAATATGGAATTCCGGTGGACTGAATGTTATTGACGCGTTTTTTACTGGGTGCGCCCAGTTGTACATACGTTCCAACTTATCATATGATCAGTGACCTTGAGACGTGTTTGAACCCGTCTTGTAACTGTGACCACACCATACTAAAGTTCCTCGATACCGATTTTGAGCACCTGACTAAATGCACTCGTACTAATACCCTTCCATCAAACCACTTCCCCCCAATACTTCTCATTTCGAAAGTTTTTAAAATTTGACAGTTGTATAAGCTCTAAAGAAACCAAGTGTATTTTCTTATCGGGTTGATGGTTTGCTCATGCGTGTGAAGTGAAATAGAAATTATGATACGAAGAGTGATCACGTAGTTAACACAGGGGCTATATTCTATCTTTTATAAACCTTATAGACTTTAAATCAAACAAATTAACTGGTATATTACAGGCTGACCAATCACAGGGAGCTTTTGTGCTACCTGTCCTCGGCCACCCTGATTGGTTGAGGCTCGTCAGCGTATGCATCTACGAAGCTGTACTTGGTAGTATCACGCGTGATGTCTGCTGAATGGCCACATAAACCCATCGCTAGTCAACATTGTCTATTGGCGTCACATTCATTGCTCAAACAAACGAAAGTCACTGTGTTTGGCCATACATGAGCTCCAAGTATGTTAGATTACGACAAATTTATTGATGGCATGAGAAGCTTGAATAATGTATATTATAGAAAATCCACGTGGCTTTTATAGCATTCAGAAGTTCTCGCTGCGGACCGTAATCGAACCAGTGATCTTTCCCTCACCGAACAGAGGCCCAGTCAACTGAGACAGCCCATTGTATGTAATGTGGATGTTCCGTTATCAGCCACATTCAGGCTTCCCGTGCCACTAATAAATTCCCAGATATGTACAGTGCGTGACATAAGCGTCGGACCCAACTCATTTTTCCGCGTACTTCCTCATCTGTATTAGTTAATGAAACTATATTTGGTCAGAACGACCGAGTACACAGTACGATACAGTATGCCAAATTTCAGAACGAAACTGTGCACAATATTCAGCTGAAGCAGATAACGTAAAAAACTCTGGTGATAAAAGTATGAGACCCCCTCATTCCGGTGCTCTATCGCGTGGAAAATTTTCTTAGAACCAGTGAGGCAGGCTAAAAACTGATTAGCTCGGTCCGTGGATTCGGTAACTGACAAAGCCATGAGAACCGGAATCACGTGAGTCACGTGCACCGGAGTACGTGATGCACCCTAGTTGTCTTGTCGCTCCCCGTGACATTCCTTCGCGTTCGTTACACTCTCACTTAATTTTGTCTGCTCAGTTCCACACGGAAGGAAACTTACAGATCCACATAAGGGTGGATTATCTGTGTTCTGTCAAATGGGACTCAGTTTGAATGAGATCACCAGGCACTGCGGGAGATCCAGAAAAGTCGTACCACAGTACCTAGAATGCAACGAGCGATGTGTACCTGATAAGTGAATGGGTCGTCTCAGAATCTAAGGAATTTGGACGAAAGTAGATTAATTCGTCTAGCCTCTAACACCATTTGCTCCAGGTCGACGTTGAAAGCTTTATTCAGAATCACTGTTTTGAAACTAAGGTTACAAAGAACGCTAAAGGCCGTGGATGAAGTATATAAAGAACAATGTTCATCATAAGCTCAAACACATGGACAAACAAGTGGAAAAATGTCTACTCTAGTGACGAAAAGAATTCAGTTTGATAGGCCGGATTGTGTTGGATGAGTTTTTGATTTAACCCATCAATGGCTTTCCTGATTGGTCACCCAGAGAGTTTTGACACATTCTAACTGGAGCAATCTGATTGGTGCAAGAAGTTCCATAAACCTCCGAGACTGAGACTTCCTCACTGCATGTTGCAAACATATACTGATTACTTTCTCTGAAAAACTAACTCCTGACCTAGTGACGACGAAAACTAATGAAAAGATCACATGCTCGGAGATATGAACACGTAATCTACTGCAGATCCACCCACAAAAGCTTTTGTGATGGAAGATGCGGGTCGATTGGCTGAAAACTAGGAACTGTGGAGAACGTAGTATGGGTGTTTTTGGACACTGTCGGCGATGGAGCACGAACCAAAGACGATTCCGCCTGCCCTATTTTGTCTCACCGTTGGGCTGGAGGCACTTGGAATCATAAGCAGCTTTCTATTGATTCGGATGAGGACAGCGGTGACTGGACGATGGTTACGTTTAAGCTCGAACAGTATTGTCTGAGGGAGTGCAAAGAAACGTACAGAATATTTGTTCGTAACTGGCGGCCATAGAAGCCAGATGAAGCCTTCAGGTCTTTTGTGCTATCTTTAAGATTACTGACAAGATCATGCGATTTTCCCATCTGCGTAGAAGAGAGCTTCTCACGGGAAGAGATGGTGATGGGGTTACACGACCCCTCAGTGATTATGAGGTTGTTGAAGATCCCGAAGTTAACCTTGCAGCAGTTTGTCTGTATCCGTCGAGGTGACAAAACAATTGAAAAACGTACGAAGACCTTAAATTCTTGAAAAAAACGTGGCCTGTACAAAATAACTTCAGAGTAAAACCGGGAGCCAAAGAGGGGTTTTCAGTTTTGTGGCAAACAACACTTCGCGGGAAGAGACAACTATCCAGCCTGGAAGAAACTTATGATAACTGTAAGAAGTGCAGCCAATTCACGTCAGAATGTTTTCCAAGAAAGCAGTGGATTCATTCATTGGCCATGTGTCTGATAATGACGATTATTACTTGGAATAATACGCCTCCGTTTTTGATGAGTAACTGAGGACGCTTATGGGATTGATGAAATTAGACGTAAAGAAATCCGCGAAACCTGTAGCTCAACCAACAAGTCGTGTTCCGCAAGCAGTTAGAGAGCGATGTGAACGCCAGTTGAACATCCTTATCTCGATAGATGTGTTGATTAGGGTTGAAGAGCCGACGGACCGGGTGAGTCAAATAGTGATTGCTAGGAAATTATCGGGGAACTTCAAATTTTCAGTGATCCCCAACCACTAAACAAGGCACTCAGATGAGAACACCTTTCGTTGTCTGTTTTTAACAGTATTCCAACCGAGTTATCAAACGCGCGGCGCTTTACGAAAGTTGATCTGGCTTCGGAGTTTTAGCATTCCGAGTTGATTGAAGACGTGAATTATTTGACCACGTCTGACACACCACATTGCCGTTACCGTTGGAAGCGACTATCATTTGAACTGAACGCATCTAGTGAAGTATGAGCTAGCTATTCCACAAGCTAGTTTTCTCAATTATAACACTAACATATTATGGTCACACCTTATCTCCAAGTATACAATGTGAAAGTGGTCAAAATGGTTTAGGAGCCGTTCTTTTGCAAAGTGGGCGCCCGCTTAATCATCGCAGTAGGACTTTACCAAGTTGTGAACAGAAATAGGCTCAAATCGAAAAAACACAGGAAGTTGTGTACGCTCTGAAGAAGTTCGAAGATTACACCTTCGGCGACTTATGCACATATATTAAGGTCATTGGCTATTGATCACGATCTTAGGTATGCAGCTATATGGAGCACCAAGAAGACTCCAATAGATACTAATGCGCCTCCAAAAGTATAATACAAACTACAATATCAGCCAGAAAAACAAACGTTCGTAGCTGACACGTCCTCATGAGCCACACCACCGAATACGGAAGAAGAACGTAGAAGTGAAACGGGGAACACTATGCTGGCGGTTACAGAATCTGAATTATCCCAAATCTCAAAATCAACGATAGCAGATCCATGTTTAAAATCCCTGGAGCAAGTTATCTCCGAAGGTTTGCCAGAAGATAAAAGAACTCTATTAGCAGAAGTATCAGCTTATTTCAAATTTCATGGTTAGATAACAACAGAGGATAAACTGATTTTTCGAGCTGAGCTTTTAGTGGTTCCGCTAGCCTTTCGAAAAGATGCTCTGCATCTAGTACACCGTTCGCAGGCAGGTATCGTCGGATGTACCAGCGGGATAAGTAAAACACTACTAGTCTGGTACGGCAGAACATGTTGAACAGGTGGTGGTGAATTTGGAAACATGCAAGCAATTCCATCAAAGACAAGAGGGGGAAACCGATAAAGATGCTCTCTAATACCTGACCAACCTTGGCAAATTTTGGCTTTGGGAGAGGACGGTTACCTAGTGATCGTTGATTACTACAGTGATTTCTTCGAAGTCAAACTTCTGAGAACAGAAGCACCTGCAGAAATCGTCAACAAATTGCGGGCTAACTTTGTCCGCATGGAGTCTCGATTCGAGTGATTTTCGATGGTGTTCCTCAGCTTCGCAGAACGGAACTTCAACAGTTCCCAGAGATGTGGCGTTTCAGCCATCACATCACCAGTCCCTATCACAGTCTGTCCAAAGGTAGAGCAGGGAGCCCGGTCAAATAAGCAAGGAAGACAATCAAGAAGGACGAGGCCAAGGCCGGCGATCCTTTTGTTGCCCTAATTCAGCTTCGAATTATTCCTTCTGCAACTGCGGGGAAAAAGCCCGACAAAAAGCCTATTTGGAAGGCAAACGAGCACGATTCTTCCCCTCTGTGCTTGGTTGCTGGATTCAGATTTCGTGGTATCTTCAGTAATCCAGTTGCAACTAAAGAGCATATGACGCTGCAAAACCTATTCGACGATCGGGTTTGGCAAATCCCTGCGCGCACATAAGCCAGATGATGCAGTCTGGATTCAACCAATAGGACCGAAAGAAAAATCTTGAAAGAAAGGAGAAGTGCTATCGCGCTTAGCAAATAAACCATACCTAATAGGCTCTGAAGGTCGTCGGATGAGAAGGAGTAGAATACATCCCAGAAAATAAAAGTGAGATGATGATGAAAAAGGAGAAATAATGGGGAGACATCGAAGGTACAGGGGAGGGAGCCGAAAAGAATGAGAAAGTACTGAAGCAGATACCAGTACACCGTCATCCGTCGGAGAGGAGCATTCGCCGTAGACCAAAACTACCGGCTGGTGTACAAGCAGAAAGGATACATTGGATATGCTTTTTATTACTACATCGGTGGCTTTTCCTGGTTGGTTAACAAGAGACCTCTTTGGGCACATTCCAAATGGAGAATTTTGATTGGTGCAAAAGTCTTTACAAACTCCCCGAGGAATTAGCAGCGATTGAAATTTCCTTTTTGCACGTTGCAACAATATGCTGGTTGCTTTAGATGAAGAACTGACTACTGACAAGGAAACTTGGAATTATAGTGGCACAATATCAGAAAAGAAGAATGATTTTTCAAACAAAGAAGAAACTAAAAGAATTCAATGATGGTTTGGGTAGCCTTCTCAGCCTACCACCAAAGTGAGCCAGTTATACTCGAGAACGTACAGTATTCCGTTGCATATATTCGTACTATGGAACAGCTTTCCCCTAGCTAATAACCAGCAAAGTACACGATGGTGCTGTATTCTAACATGATAATGCTTCTGTCCACCTCTCTTACGCTACAGAATGTTGATCGATGTTCTGTGTGATTAAGGTGATGCAAGAGTACAAGGATCTTACGGTCAACCAGTCAGAGAGTGAACAGATCCCTCCACTGCCCTAAGTGAGAATGGGTGAATATTGATCTTAGGGCAGTCACGTCTTCATAGAAGTGTGTTGAGAAGATTCATGGAGGTCATTAAATAGAATGACCAATGCACTCGATTTAGAGTAGTAAGGATGGCAGGCCAGCTGAGGGGGATTCCACACTCTCATCACTCCCTTTTTCCCGTATTCTGATTAAATTAGCTAGTAATAAATTGTTTCGTTGTTAAATTTTATATTCTCTGTCACACTGGGCATTTATTCGTTATGGTCAGATGTGGTTTCGTTGGAGAATATAGGAGCGGAAATATGCGGAAAGATGAGAGGTTTCCTATACTTTTCCCGGCAATATATATCAAAACTCCCTCCGGATTTCGTTCATTCACGCAATGTTGTTCTCATTGGTAAGTGACCGTCGAGACTATTCTTGTGTTTAAAGCCAAGGCAGTTGCTGAGCTCTTTCGGACTAATGGTTACACAACGCTAGATATTCACTCGCGTTATTCATGTCCAATTGACCGTACCGGTAAGCTGTCACAAAGGTCCACTACTAGAAATAATTAGCAACCAGACCGTGAAACTTGGAGTGGTGGAGAATCAAGTGAGGTAACAAAAGTTCAGGTGCTGTAACGACAGCGGATTACTGTCTACGACCTAAGCAACCAGCTACAGCGGGGATTCGAACTTCTGACCACGCGTGAGGTACTCTAACGCTCTGAACCACTCGACCTCCACGGGTTAACGAAGTATACAATATTTGTAGGCTTTTATATGGTGTTTGGTACACTCAGACCCGGCAGCTGGAAACATTCTCCTTTCTCGGAGTCGAATTTTGTCTAAGTGACGTCTCACCGAAGGATTTCAACTGATCTGAACCACTATTTTAACGGCCGGCCCGGGACTTGCTGTTCTTCATACCGGGTTTGGGTCCTAATGAGAATTGGCTGAACACGCGTGGGTAAACATTCCTTGTGTGACAGAGAGAGAGAGAGAAACATCGGTACAGTGATTTATTTTTCTCGTTTCGAATTTAGTGGTGTGAACACCTTACGACTGTGCGGTCAAAAACTTCACGGGAATTCCTAGCATGGCTAACTGTTAACATTTAGTATTGGGGAAGGAAGAAACAATCTTGCTCTACTCAATAACAGTCAAATAACGGGAGTAGGGACTCGTTGATCGGTTTGTTTGTATCTGTACATTGCTTTCTTTTCGGTTTGTTTTTCGTCATCGGATGGATAACAATATACGGTGAGAATCAACCGTCTGTCCCCCTCCCCGGTCCTTCTTATATGAAACCAATACAATTCAGCCATACATGAATAGGATATCAGTGTCATACCTTGAAAGAGCTTAGTTAACAATCTGTATTTGTCTATAATGATTCAACGCCCCTTTTGATTCAACTTCACATGGATCCCTGTTTAGCCGGGGATTTCGATACGACAAACTATGAACAATCGGGGGAGTAGAACAAAAGTGTTCCGGTTTTCCGTGTAGACATTTTGTTTTGATTTCTATTGGTTTTTATCTAGCCTTACGCCGAGGAAATCAAAGTCATGCTGTTTGAACTTTCACACAAAGAGCTGAGGCCGGAAGACTGGAAAAAATTGGCCACTTTCTGGGGATTCCGTCAGGAACATATTGCTGCCATTGAGTACCAGGATTCGGGTAATTCATTTCCGCGTTTGTTTTCAAATCATGAAATTCCTCATGACAGCAATGAAAGTATGGATTTTTTCTTAACTAAAAAAGCTTTTTTTCGGCACCGCGAGAAACTTACGCATTCTACTCGAATGTGCAAACCTTAGAACAGTTGAATGAAATCAATGCGACTGTGGTTTTCAGTAGAATTATATGAACAACTAATTGTACAGTTCCAATTCTGCAAACTGTTAATATTTCGAGGTTCTTATCAGCAAGAGGATACATCGAATACGGCTGTGTCAGTACGATCAGGTTTGATGTGTGATAAAGGTTTCCCCAGTATCACTTTGGGGATTCACTCAAATGCTCTAATAACCAAGTACAAACTATAGGTCAACAAAATCCAGGTGATCAGGCCAGAATACAGCTAAAAACCATTATTAAATTTGGTTACCATTTAAGAGGGTAGATTTAGCCATCATCAGTTTTAGATAGTGTGCGGTTTTCGCACATACTGGGTTTTTTCTGCATGCCGTCAAAGGTCACGGAAAATAAGCTGTGGGTGGACAATATAGGATGAATGGACTACATTCGCACATCCTGGGTTGATTTGCCACAATCGGAATAGATGCAGTCAGGTTGATCAGGTCTGTGACTGTATGAACTATCAATAATAACTCAGATGTTTCAAGTACTAATACCTACCGTAATTCACAAATCTACTTGCTAACCACTTTAACTCCGTGACTCCACCCGATCGATTATCTTCTCGGTAGACTTTCTGCGTTCAGTAGCATACAAAACTCGTTTGAATGACTATGAATACTTTAAGGTTACCCTATACAATGCGATTAGGAATACTGATAGTCAGAAATGGAAATAAATATGTAAATAACTGTAGGTGATGGCTGAACCACCAACATTCATCCTAAAGGCGGTTCACTAGGACCTAGTTAGTTTTTTAGTCAATCTCAAATATTCAGCAATATCAAGTCCATGACGGAAAATTGATTCCTTTTGTTCTTTTTCTTGCTTGTTTACTCACTTTAGGCAAAAATTCATACAAAGACCACGGATACCGTGTTTTATCGATCTGGTTGCACGGCATTGAGCGGCCCAAATCGCCAATCAATGAACTTTACATGGCGCTCATCTCTATCGGTCGGAACAAACTGGCTCACAAGCTTCGTTCGCGTGTGGAGCATGTGAAGAAGAAGAAAGGATGTCGGGTTCAATAGACTTACGACAGAAACACAGCATGATATTTGGTATTCACGTGTCCTTGAGGTGTATGAATGTCTGAGTATCACGTGGCCCGATGGTGGCAGAGCGTGAGCAGACTTTTCATTTCACTCTTGTGTGTCTCGTGTTTGTGGTAGTCCAAACGAAACACGTATGTAGTTGACTGTCGTATTCTCCTTCTCATACGGTTTACACACAGAAAAAGACAATACTGCACTCTATGTATATTATTCTTTCGTTTGCAATAACTTGTAAAAGCTACATTACATATGCAACAAAATAAAATCAGATGTTGATGATGATGGTGATATGCCTGTTTTTGTTTGTAGGTAACTGACTAGACTAACGATCACAGAATAGACTAGTTCTAGTCTGTGACGAAGACCAACCGAGAATAGCATAGTTCTAATCCGTACTGGTAATCTCTGTTTCGTAAAAAGTGGAAAATTTGTTCTCATTAACAAACTCCAGTCTGCTGTACAGACAGTTGAACCGTGAGTCGTGTCTGATACTTCGTATGTATATGACATTTACCGACTAAACATGTTCCCGACTAATACACCTGCATAATCACAGTACAAGAGTATTCGCATTCATTAAGATGATACAAGGAATGTTTTATTCATACCAGCGAATTTCTAAGAAAATAGGGCCGTGCATAAACGTGACGGTACTATTTTTATCCGATAAAATTATCCACAAGCAAAACATCTGCATGTAACCCGTGTGTGAAAGAGAAAATCAGTGCAGCAATTTCAGTGGAGTCAAACCGTCTCACGGACTCAACAAGCAAAACCTGTTTGTTTAACTTCCGGTCACCTCAGATAGCCTGACAATGATGTGCCTGGGGAACTTAAGGCACACTCAATAGAAAGTTCATTTGAAAACTCATTGCATATTAAACAGGACCGGCACTATTCGGGAAATATATCTTACATAGGTCGCAGTAAGCGCTGTCCGGGAGTTCTTACCCCTCTATCGAAAATCAGAACTGAATCAGGCCGGTACTGGACTGTAGCTTATAACAGGTTCACACACGTCATTATTTAGTCCAAAAGTACAAGGGGAAGCGGTGTGACAGAGGGATTGGTTTGGCGTTCGGTAGGAGTTTGGGTGCAAGCATCGATTTTTGGGTCCAAAATTTATCAATGTCACATAACCAGTGCTCATAACACATGGCCAATTCGGAGTTGTAAATTTTCCAAGAGCTGATAAACTAAAATCAGTCAGATGGACCAGTTCTGGTCTGTAATAAGAAGAGCACGAGACGGAAAGAAACGAAACGAAACAGAACAAATGATTCAGAAAATTGCAATAATTTTGTGTTCTTCCCTGGACCGAATGGACTTCCTTCGGAAACAAAGTTTATCACATTATTGCTTGACCCTTTACATAAACTGCGCGACTGTGGTGTACCCACACTGCCACAAAGTAAATTTCCAATGGTTGGAGTCAAGTGTTTTTCCCCTAAAAATACGTCTGGATAAACCAACAGGAAAAACTGTTCAGTAAGCTGTGGCTGAAATTCCGCTCAAGACTTTACAAGAGAAATTTGTTTTACAAAAACCAATCGGAAGATAGGAGCCAATACGCCGATAAAATTCGTCGCAATCACAATCGAAAGGGACACAGGGACAACGGGGTGGCGCGGATCACCCGCGCAACAGGAAAGCCGTCGATGGACTTTGTGTCTCTTTATGCGTCCGGCGGAACGACCATCACTGATCACTTTGATATTTCCAACAAATATGCACTGATGGTGATTTTCTACCTCCTCTCAGCGCTTCCATATCTTTCGATAATGAATAAAGTTTTGAAATTGTATTACTTACATTTGTCAAAACATTTTCGAATATCTTGTCGCTCGAAATGCATCAGCAACTTTCTCGAGTAAGTGCAAAGCTCTACACCCTCGAAGGTGAATACTCTGGGTATTGAATAACCATTCAAATACAAGAACGATACACAAAATTGCTAATATCATTGAAGGAAGTGTTCAGCTTAGCTCGGTTCATTCGGTGCAATAATGAAAGGTTTCGGGTTTGTAAGGTATCGGAAATAAAGGAAACTCATAAAATATGGCCCGCCCAAGCAAATATTTTGGCCTAACCTGATAGAATGCGTTCAATCATACTTACTCAAATGTGAACGTAGGGAACATGTCTTGTCAGTCTCTTTGACGAAAGCGTAAGAAACGCGTTGTGGTGTTGGATTACTACGTGTTGGATGAACTGACCGTAAAGGTTGCCCTTGCACTGAAAAAGGGATTTGGGAGATCTGACAAAGAGAGTTTGAAGTTTTTAGGAAACGAAATTAGGAGCATTGCATGAGGGGTCTGAAGCCAATGCGGTAGGATATGTACAAATGCCAAAAGCCGAGTTACGTGAAGGGAAATGAGAAAGGACTTCGTAGTGGGAGCAAGTAAAAGGTGAGACGTCCGATTTTGAAGAGAACTAAAGTCATGTGGTCAAATCAGGAAAGATTGCGGACTATCGTTACTCGGAGGTGTTTAGCATACATTAATCTTGTAACGTACTCTATGTTTATGGGTTAGCATAGATTGCAAGCAAATAGATCAGAATATTCACTAATTTTGCAAAGGGCAGGTAGGATGCCTGAGCAGTTACAACCGTTTAATTGAAGGTTAACACCAGAGGAGTTCGTTGGCTCTCCGTAGTCGGAAGGTTGAGTAAAGTGGACTATTTGGCTAAAGTATTTCACAGACCACATCACAAGCAAATTGTATAGGCTGACAGTTGTTGTACACACGCATAAATCCTAAATAGAAACCACTAGAAGTGACAGAATCGTACCATGTAGAACGCATAAAGTAGAGGTGAGGTCTGAGAAAGTTTATCAATGAAATCGGGTGAATTATTAGCGATCACAAACATGATTGGACAATGGTTTTGTCAGTAGTAATCTAGAGTAGCACAAACTAATCGATGCAGTTAAATATGTTGTTGAATTTGGAAAAGAAATCTGGCATGGCCTGACTCTTGCTATCTAATGATGATTTAGAAATGGGTGAATGAAGCTCAGGTAATAATAATCGAGCAGCATCTTCGGTATGAAAATTGGTTTGGATCAATCACATTGACCTAAGCAGGCCGTCTTTTAACCAAAGGCTTTTCAAAAACTCCATGAGCTGTTGATCTAAAGACAGTGGAAGATAATATGTATAAACCACTTTAGGGACCGTTGTTGTGGAAGTCACTCAGCCAAAGTCAGGGCTGTTCTTCTGGGCTAAACACCGGTTGCAGAGTTCCTAAAATACGTACAACAACCTTCTTGCTTATTTCCCCAGCATCTCCGTTCGTAGATCGCCTGGACCACTACTATTATATTCCACGAAGTTTTTTCGATTCTTTTAAATGAAATTGAGTGAAAAGTGACATCTGTACCATGGTTTTGGTGGAAGCCAACAAGGAGGCTCAGTGTAATTTCCGACTGGGTTCTCTATGGCTACCCTTATTTGGTTTAATGGCCAAATAGAGGCTACACATTCACAATCAGTTGAATCCAAATTGACCGAAAACTTTAACTTTCTCTCGTCTCTCTTGGGAGAAAATCACTGTTCTTCTGCAGACCACTAAGAATTGCTGACCAAGTTGGTATCACTGTTGCCAGATCTTCAGATGAATTGCAAATCTTTGAAGCAGCATATATGAAACCCAGTGGCTTGAACAAAGTTCGAAAAAGCCTCGAACACTCGGAATACTCAACTGGTTTTATATCCTTCTTCTGACGATTCATTGGATAGTCACTTATAAGTCCTCTTTGTAGGAATGTAATTGGAATGCTTTTCAATGCTGATTGCACTGTCAGCATTTGATGAGGAAATATTCAGTAACAATATGCTCCTTATTCCGGTCGTCATAAAGTAACCAACCGCCAGAACTGTGCATTATACGATTTTGCTCCGGCTAGCTGTAATTGACTTCTCTCTTCAACTTTATACAAAATCTTGTATGCGTCTTCAAAAGCATGTCAGCGGAAGGTTGCCAGTTCGATTCTCCCCGAGGCATTAGGTTTTTGGATGCGAATGAATTTTCCATTTCCATTATTATGCCGAGGACTATGAAGGTAGCCGTAAAAAAAGAAGCCACAAATTCATATTCTTTAAATCTTCAAGTAACTTTCAGCTTTTTCCACATTTTTTTCTGATTTATTACCAGCTCGAAGGATACGAAAGCTAATCACAAAGATACATCTACTCAGAAGGAATTTTTCATTCAAAATCGCACAGCTCATTCTGCTAAAGCCTCCCAAAATAATCTCCGGAAGCACTCTATCATATGTAGCGGTATTAAAGCTTCGAGGTCAGATGACAAACTTGTGTGAGTCGCTCGCTTGAGAGAAGAATCAATAATTTATATTTGCACGTGTAACAAAAAAAAACGAAATTCGTGTGGTCCCGTTCGGTACTCGAGAACACCATGCAGTGTTTGAGTAAGTCAAAAAAGGAAGGTACCCAGAAGAGTACGTGCTTAGATCATGCGATGATAATAATTATATAACTGTTTTAAAAAGCTGATCTGAACTATGGTTATGGATGCACCAAACAAGAGTGACCATTGGACGTGCGTTTTCACTCGAATGAATAACCATCCGACTTGAGCTACTGATATAAAATGAGACAATATCACGAAAGCTGATACGTTATCCACGTCATTGGTAACAATACTACTAAACCCACTCTTGTGATTCGTGTATCATGAAAATTAACTCCCGGTTCAGTTCGGAAAATTTAGAAGAACGTCAACCAAGCATTGAGTGCAGCGGTTCTGGTTGCCATCATTTAGCGTAAACCTTACTTGGACACCCCTAATAGACAGGAGTGAGAAAAACATAACTAGCGGACTACTTATGAGAGCTTCAAGTGTGCAAATAAAGTATGAGCAAAGTGAGCGTGTAAGCGTCGCTGATAGTGACACTTTGCTGCAGCGCTAAATGTAGTTGGATGGTGTGCGAGTGTAGGTAATTGGGAAACCTAACACGATGGATGAGATCAAGCCCAGAGGCAATTTCTCGACACCCTCAATCCATACGTTACATCCGACACCTACACCCGATTTTAAAACGCTGAACTCCTTAGCGAACATTACTTTACGAAACCTTCTTTCCAGATAAATGGGCAACACCTGCCTTAACTACCGCAGCCTCGTTAGCAAGTACAGTGTTTGATCTAATGATTTTTCTTGTACATCTTATACTCTGCTCTTAGTCTCAGCTTGGCCAAGCGTTCTCGTTCGGCCGAAACAATGTTGCATAGATATCGACGTTCAACTACCACGTCAGCAGAATCGTCACCCTCCGTGACCATCCTTAGAGAAAATAGGATAAAGTTTTTGATTCCTTCATTTCTGATGGAACAAATTAGGGGCCCGGAGCGAATGCTGAATAGTTGGTGGCAAGTTTCGTATCTTGAAAGTTAACGTCCAAAGCTCACAGTGACGATCTTTTGACCACTGGTGTGTAGAAGAACGGACCTAACTGCTGCAGAGCAGCACACGCACAAGTCTTGATAGGTAGACTGAACTCACGGTGATCGCATGAATGACCAAGTTTATTGGAAACTAAATTAGTCTTCTGAATGCCGAAGGATATTTTTTTATCTCCAGTTCATAAACGTTTCGAAGGAAGTTGATGAAATATGTTTGTTGTTTACGGTACGTGTGGCTTCAAGTGGAACTGAAATAAGTACACCTTATTTTAGTGTAACATACCTATTAGGCGAAAGGAAGATACTTTAATTTAGGGACGAATTAATATATATATATATATATATATATATATATATATATATATATATATATATATATAACCTACAGCATGAAAATATTTATTTTCTATATATCATCTCTGAACGTTACATAAATAGTACTGGTTAAATGAGAGCAGATGTACAGCTATAGATAGCAATGGGTGAGTAAGTGTCCGACAAATCTGGTAGCTTAACAGCATGTTGGAACCTGCGGATTCTTATCCTTGGCGTGAATGACAGAATGTGAGAAATGAGTGAACATATGGGATGAAAAGACAGATGGGAGAAACGAGTTATGGACAAACAAAGGAATGGGAGAGAGTTTGTAAGTAGGAACTACAGAAGGATCACTTGTTACGGCTACAGCAAAAAACTCGTGTACGAGGTTACCTTGCTTACACGATTTTGACATTAGCCATCGAATTGCTCTGACTTTTGACGTCATGAGCAGGCAACTGTGCAATTATTTTGCTGTGAACTTTTGGAGTTTTCAAGGTTGGTTTGAAGACTGTCACTGGATCGATTTGCTATCCACTTTCAACCACATGTTGCAGGATTACGCTGGTACTAGTTTGCAATGTTCCTTTGCCGGAAGAAGCCGTGTTTCCAATATAATGTGCACTACAACAGAAAGCAAAATGACATAGAATAAAAGAATGAGACGGATTGGGCAGCTTATCCTAGTGATTTTGAACAATGAATGGCTTGGTATTTGTTAAGACTCAGACACGTCCCACTATCTCTAGTGAAGAGAATTTTTTGCCGTCAAACCATCTCGGTCCGTCAGTGAAAAATAGATCATTTATATAAATTATGCGGTGACCATAACTAAATACTTGCCTGCAAACTTATTGGCTCATTTGTTGTTGATGAGTGACTCCTCTGGCCAGCTGGTCTGGTTGCAGTTCGACTAGCTGATTCGACTCCGGTCGGTTCAGACATTTATTTTTCGGAGATTGGTCCATCACTCGGCTTCGCTGGCCCCAATTTTATCCACGTTTCTGGACAAAAGATGACATACTGTCTGCTTGCCAAATAAACGATCTGCTTAGCCAAGTTTAACCCTGCCCTTTATCCTGGACGGGCGGAGGCTTTCTGTCCGGCCACCAAACCAAAGTTTCTTTGTGCTTGTCTGCTACAGCCCCCGCAGAAAGCAATTCCTGAGGGTCTTAGATGGAAGTAATCCCAACATTTCTAAGGTTTTATCTTCAATAAACCAGATAGGCAGTAAGACCTCGTTCGACTTATCTTTAGCGCTCTTGTTATGTGTCTCATTTCCCTCATACGTCGATGAATAAATGGTTCAGGATAGCCCTTGTTATTGGCATCCATAGTGCGTGTTCTATTTGATGTTCAACTGCTCCTGGACTGTAGAAATTTCTTGCTCTGTAGATCAGATTGTTCTATAAGTGTGGGCCAGCACGACGTTAATAGACGACCTAGTTTCGTTGGCAGAAAGCACGTGATCACCCGTCCAGAATTGAAGAACTCTTTGCCTATTCCATCTTGTGATATTCTTTGACGCGTTTGGATGACTGACTTTCTAGTTTCATCTATTTACGTAGTAGCACCGGAGCTCGTGAAATGGTAGATTAATACAATTGAGGTCAGCACCGGTAGTTTATTTTTATTTCCTTATGGGATTGCTGGTGACGAATGAGCGTTTGATCCTAGTGGCTCTGACCCGTCTGCTGCGATGTTCCCATTTAAGGGGAGATGGATGAACAGCGCTTTCTTTTCTACATGTGGAATTCTCACTGGTTTGGTCCGTTCAATCAAGTTTTTGGAAGAATCTCTAGGGAAAACAGTTTCTTAGTACCATTTTCTTTATGAGCCATAAGCTGGCCAAGAAGATATGCGTGTTCTTCATGCCAGCAACAATCCGATGTGAAAATGATGATAAGCTACTCTTATTGACCTTAGCCATAGCAATCCACCAATTCAAGTGCACCTGTGTTACTACTTACTTGTAGCTGCTTGAGAATGAAATCATCACAAACATTCGTTCAACTTCGACTTGTGTTCTGATTTGTAAATTCAAGTCTGTTAAATGTCTCGCCCTCAGCGAGTAGCGGTTTGTCAAATGTTCCCAAAATTTTGGAAACCCAATCCTAGACCTTTGGTTTCCATTTGTTTCCAACCTTGAAAAACAGCACCCTCAAAAACTCGAAACTATAAAATATTCCCATTGTCGCCCAAACCAGCCTCGCCTAATAACTGTGGGAAGGGGTCTGCAAAAAGTAACACTCCAAAGGCAAAGGTTGTTATCACGTGTGATTGGTCAAATCAAGTCATCTACTGTACCAACCAATCAAGTTCCTCAATCTTCAGTCTGTCCCATCAGTAAAGCACGAAAGGTCGCCGCTGACACTCTGCAAACAAGTCAGGTAAGGTACATGGGGCCGTGGACAACGGAGACAAACCGGCGACTTCGTCTTCAGCTGCGATTGGTGTCTAGGTTCAGCTCACCTGTCGTCTAAAAATCTGACTTTCACAAGATCCACGGAGCACACAAGCCTCGCCTAAAAACTAAGTGCATGTTTGCGTGCACAAGCTTTGATCAGTAGCGAAATGTGGCAATGAGGTTATTGATTGCAAGCTCGTTGCGGTTCTCTTTCTCAAGCATAATCGACAGAATTCAGTTGGCCCATCTGTTCACAGAAATTAAACAAAATGTTTTAATTCGATAACGCTTTAAAATTCCGTTTTCTCTTGACTGTTGCCTGAGTAAGACAAACTCAAACTTAACACCTGATGCTCGGGATTCCAATGAATGGACGAAAAGTATTCACTTCGTACAAAATGAATTGAAATTTATTCCGCCAAACTCCTTGAGCTCGTTATGAAACTGCAGAACATTGTATTGCATGGTATTACTTTTGTAAACTCAAGAGCTCATATTTCAGCCAAAAATATTCGTTTCAAAACCACCTCATTCAGATTGTATCTTACGCGTAAAATATAATCAGAAGGACAGAAGTTCATGTACCGAGAATACCGCATCAACAGTGGGTGATGTACCTTGTTGTAACCATACACAAGATCAAGAGACTGGTGTTTTTGCCTCTATAGGAAGGGCTAGAACACTTGGAAACAAATCCTGCTAAACCCTTCCATCGGGAATCAGTAAAATTAATTTCTTTTGTATCTGTGACATTTCCATCGACTTTCGTCCCATCTTTTGTCGATGAACATGTCCGGGATGAGAGACTAAACTTGTTCGTTCGTTTAGGTAACAGGGGGTACGTAAAACTGTTATCTACCTAACTGTTAGCCTGTGCATAGTCGATGAAGCAACTGTCATTCTCTCTTGATAATTAAATAACTGATCATCGTTTATCCAGTTGGTCAGTAAGGTACAAATAAAGCAGGACTTTGACATTCCGGTGATAATCAATAAAGGTTCCCTTTCTAGAGTAGACTTCAAGAAGCGCCTAGAGATAACAAAATTTGGCAAACATATATTAATAACTGAGTGGTACTCTAGTCTCCTTACGTTAAACTCATTTCCCTTTGATTTTGTTCTATATTCAGAATTAAACTTGAAAAGGTCGGTTTTTTTAGCGAATGGTTTTGACTGCAAAGTAAGCTTAAAAGTCATTCAGTACAACAGTGTTTTCCGGGCCAGGCAATGCTTTCGCTGTCTCGTGGCCGCCTCTTAAGGCGTGAAAAGGCTCTGAGTGTACTTATCGGCAAGTCAGTGAAAATTCTCATTGTCAGATGGTGAACAGAAAACTATCGGTAAATGATGAGGCAAAGACCCTAGAGGTCGTTTCTGGATCAAAGGCAACACAAACCTACGTGGCTCCGTGGACTTGAGTGTGTAAATAGAGTCTTTATCGTGAAACTGTTTTGAACTACTGTTGGGAGCCAAGTAGTATCAACGTACTTACGTTTATGAATTACATCATTTCCGTTTCCCTGTACCATCGAATTATATTTCGGACACAATGCTCAATTTCAATCCCCTTCTCACCCGCTGCTTTCATCCCAGGGAACTCTTCGTCTGTTCTCAGTCCCATGTGTTTACGGTCTGTGCGTGGCAGAATGAGAAAAGACTTGAAGATCGTTGATGGTGCTGACGCAAGGTCTCGATTCCCACAGCTTTTATTGTCACTGGGCTTATTGACGGCCGTTGGGGCAAAATTTTCGACTCTCTTTTTGCGTAGGCATACCGAAATGTCCACGGCTATTCGAATACAACCGCCTTCGGATTGCCCATCCACCGTATGAGCAGAACTTATAATAAAATTAGCATACTGAAAGTTCAGTTCAGTTTTCAAATAACAGAAGCCTTTATGTTGCCAAAACGCAAACTGAACTTTCTTGATAAGTATTTGTAGATTGTTCCGACATCCGATGCGCAAACCACCGATTTGCTCTCTCAGGGTATGTTACTGCGACTACGTGTTCTTTAAAAAGCGTCCTGTGTGACAGATTTGGTACCTATTAGGGATTGTCCAGAAGAAGCCTTCGGTTGCACGTCATTCGTTGGAGCTGCGCAGCCAGATGCGTACGACTCAAGGCTGAATTGAGTTTGTGACGCAGGTCATCGACTGGATGCTCACCCTTATAAATCAGAATGAGGTAAACAGGTTTCCATGACTGTTCACATACCGAATTTCTCTTAGGTCTATTACAAATATGAATATCGATGAATCTAGTTAATATAACGTCAATAACATGGAGCTGTCGGTAAGAGAACTATGAACCGCCTTTTCAGTTACTGTAGGTAACCTTTCTCGAGGCAGTTTTACAATTGGATGACTCTGGGGATTCAGTTAGAAGTCAACAAGGTTGCTTGTGTGTGGTAAATCGTTCGTCGATTAGATTGATTAGATTCTAATCACCCCGGCTCCCATTATCGATGAACCGTTCGGGATAAACGTTAAGTCTCAGCGTGACCTCAGAAAATCTTTTTTTTCCCTTTTAGCATATGAGCTGAAGAAATGTTATTCGTGCCTTGACAGAAGGATCCCACCGAACCCCTTTAGCTTGGGAATTTTAAGTACAAAGCACCTTATGTAGTTTTTTCGCTGAATAAACCGTTACAGTATCCTGTCTCATCATAATACGATTTATATATTTCGGTCGGTTACAAAAAGCCGCGCTGATCTTGGGAGACTTTAAATGGATAGTTTTGCTGAAGCTTTTGTTATTTCGTGCAGCTAGTGGACTCGGTGTCACTGAGACAAATCCATAAAGCTTGATGTGAATATCCCGGCCAGGTATATTTCCCGAAGAAGTACATGTCATGGTCGCAACACAGTGCACAGTTCAGTCAGCCCACCAGTCGGCCCTTCAGTTTAGTTTGTTCGTCTTTATGAGAATAAAGTGAAGGTAAGTTTGGGATTTTACCAGCAAACCCAGCGGCGCTTTTAGCATAACATGGTTTAAAAAGTCGAGCGTCTTTTCGGCCGTACCGCGAAAGCTCAACTGGCAGAGCAACAGCCCGATAATAGGATGGCTACGGGCTCAATTCCGGCTCGCAGAGTGGACTTTTGGATGCAAAAAGTGCAAGTGGACCCATCATTACTAGCGATAACTAGAGTGTTTATCTTCGAATTGAAAAAACTAAATTCCTGTCGCAAATACGAGGCACGAAATGAAGACTTCCTGAGTACCACGCATGGAATCACATTCGTCCAATGAAATGCTGATGAGTGGACTGGACAAATCGCCAAGATGCTGGTCACCAAATTATTGTGCTGGCCAATAAAGCGCGACTCGAAATGGTCCTCTCAAAAATCTGAAAGGAAAAGCTGATGACAAGCATTCATCGAAGGAAGCCTCCTCATGAATATTCACCCCTATTTGGAAATTAGTGATCAGCATTTTTTTGCTGGGAACCAGTGCTTACTAAATGTTCGGCATCCGAAAGTAAAACTATTTTTATTTGTTCATTTTATTGTATTATAAACTGTAAGACGAACCTTAGTAGCGAGCATATCCAGTGTCCACAATGATGTCAGTTTTCGATCAGCTAGATACAACTCAGCTTGTTTTAACCTACTGTGAATAAAATCGATGCCTAATTCCACAGTGCCAGTTCATTAAAAATATTACCTGATTAGACCGTTCAGTGATTGATCCGGTGAGGCTCTTTCAAACAGATATGCACCGGAAGTTGTTCGAAATAGTTTGAGCTTATCCTTTGTTTTTTCGACAACTTGTTTTTCAGCAGCAGCTAAAATGTCGGTTCTGTCAAACTTAGTCATATATATCACGAGGGACTGCTTCGTGCAACGATCATGCTAATCAACTGGAAGTGTTTAGGCGCATGTCTGGTTTGACCAACCGTCAGAGCTGCTCTAATCACATTTCATTCTACCTCTTGGAACCACCTGCATCAAATACGATGATGACTGCCCTATAAAATTTGACAATTCTCTTGGTTTTCTTATCTTCAGTCCTGTCATCGAGTTAAACAAGACTACTGTCTATCATGAGTAGTAATGACAGCTGAGGCTGTGGAGTTCGAAACTTGTCTGTCAGCTGTTATTTTCACAGAAGAGAATTTAGATAAAATAGTTATTTTCAATGAGGCTTTTATTAACTCCAACACTGTACCATGACACAACTGAATACTTCGCTCAGAAAACGATAGCAAGTTCCTCGTCGACCTGGACACACTTTTGTTGTTTGTCCTTGGTTTGCACTCAGAAACCTACTCTATCTTAACTTTTTTGAAAACAGCTCACAATAGTGATATTTTGCAGCCATATTCTCCGGTGTAAAATGTAACCCACTACACCAAAGAATACCCTCAGAAGTGTTCTAACCGAATTCTTGATCTTAAGCTCTGGAACAAGTGGGTTATCCGTCACCTTTTGCAAGATGTAAAGACTAGCCTAACTATTATTCTCTTGAGTTTATCCTGAGGGATAGTAAGTTCACTCCCAGAGTAGTTCCATCGGTATAACTGTATTCACTGCATCTTAAGAAAGGTCCTTACAGGTTCTTATAGATATTGCCTCTCATTAGCTGATAAAGAGAGCAGACAAGACAGTAAGCTTTTGTGGAATTCAGTGTTTCCTAATTGAAATTTTGTGTATGCTTTGAGGATGTAGAAAACCTCGATCAAGTTTTCCATTCGGATATAAATCCAGGAGAGTGACCCACGTTGGTTGGATTCGTTAGGAGATATGACTTCAAGATCTATTCTATTATGAGATGGATGCGCCAAGTAATAATAAAATTTCTCCTACAACCTTGCTCTTACTTTGATGAAAAAGTAAAATAGAATAAAATAAATAACCAAAAGCAACTGGACAAAATTGAAAGGTTTTCGTTCTGATTCAAGTCACAATTGTTCTTGTTTTTCTTCATTTGGTTTCATCTTCGAAGAGAGCTATGTGGTCTGAAATAAAGTATGTGTACATAACGGCGTCGGTCTTGCTTCGTTCTCACTAAGAAGTTATGCTCGTCGCGTCACTTATCCCACTTTCCTTTAACCATCCTTTCATATATTCTGAAGCAGGTCGTCTGAAGTTGTGAAAATGTGACCAGATTGCTCTATAGTAAACGAGTGCTTCCACCCAACCGAATTTAAGAGTTACATGTCGGAGTTTTCACGTTGATATTTCAAGGTTTCAGGTATTTTTTGTTCCTCGCAGAATGGCAGTGTGTACGAAATTATTTCAATTGCTTTCTCCGTTTAGTTAGTTGAAAACAAATGCCTTATTGATCAATTATTTTTCAAGTATCTGCTATCAGTTGACAACTGTGATATAAAGTTGTTAGCTTGCGATCACCCGCAAATGTGAATAAATCAGTTTCTATACCCTGCATCTTCAATCATTTACGCATAATTTCTTTTTATCATTGATTTGTATGCCCATGCCGAGTAGGCATATAAGTTCCCGTTAACTTTCTCAATCCATTTGTGAAAGGTGTCCACTCAAACCCTCGTATAACTTATTTCTGTCGCTTCTCAGTTGTCTATCAACACTCCAAAGCATGTCACTATGAATACTAAGAAAACAGTCCTTTTTTTGTCACCTCTTCCTGAGACAGATGCTTGTCTAATGCATGATGATTTGAAAGGAGGACTGTGTGATGAACAAGCTTGCCTTCAGAACATCATCTACTGGTCAGTTACAGCATACGTATAACTCGGGGAACAATGTGGAGAGATAGGAATATTGATTATTTCTGTTAAGGGGACAAGGTGTTTAGAGCCATTAGACCGGGATAGGAGTGGGCCTGTGAACGTTTATACTCTGACCGCGTTATTGGTAGTAATTACCTGTGGAGTGTGAGTCCCATTTGGCACGATGAGAAGAGCAGTTCGATTTATGGGGGTCACGTAACAGGTGCTTAATTCAAAGAATTGTTTTTCCATACACCTTACCATTGACTGAAGCTTCCATGCGTGCGTTCAGACCGTGTCGAGGTCAACCACTTTGAGCGTTTAAATCACTTAAAAAGGTAGTCGATTGTTGGACGAAGGAAGAATCGTCGATAGTGAATCAAAACAATCACGTGAAATACGAATTTGAAACATATTGGTGGAGAATTCAATAACCTGGATTATTTAGACAAACTTGCACAAACCTTGCTATGTCTGATTTTTTGGAGATTTCAAGCGGAATGTATAACTGTTATCGAATAGAAAGAAACTTTACAAAGCCACCCAAAAAGTGTGCTTCTGGGGATACCTCACAAGTCCGATTGTTTTCAGAAAACAATCATTGTACTCTTTGCGCTTTGGTTCTTCACCAGGTTCTGGTTACCATCTCTAAGGAAAACTTCATCTTAAAAACAATGATACTAGATCGATGAAATTATTACAGACAGAACTGCCAATAATAGTATCGAGTAAAGTGTGAGTAAATGAATGAGACGGTACAAGTTATGTCGAATCTTCCAGTGTCTCCACCCCATTGAGTAAGTGGTATTTGTGGGAGCGGAATGGGCCTCCACAGGACCAACTCAGATAACCAAGTTCTTCTTCTTTCCTTCCTCATTTTTTTCTACAGCTGTCCGCTTTTGGGAACAAAACACTACTTTCCCACTCACTGATGTGCCTACGGTGTTTTTCACATGAGAATGTTCGCCTAATAGACATGAACACATCTATTCGTTTCGTCATACGCATTTGCAGTTGTGAAACCATGAACACTCCGTAAATTCTATTGTCACAACTGTATCATAACAGTCCTGATTAGATTCTGATAGCGAATTTATTTGCAATGTTGGCTGAACAAGCTATTGCACTCCTTCCATATCGGACCACGAAGGCAAAAATACTGACCAAGAGGCTCAAATAATTGACTTGGGATAGAGACAACTGAGCACAATAATAACCGGATAATAATGTGCCCATCAAACGTCGTGGTGGAAGCTTGCACGCAATTTATTACCCCTTATTTCTCCAGTTGCGATGAAAATTCTCATATGCTTGTCGATCTTGGCCGTTTACGGAATGGCGAATTCGTTGAATTTATCGTGCTGTGTTCTGGATAAAGAGGGAAGATAACCTGGAATGCTTTTGAACTTATTAGTCACCAAATGGTAAGTTCACGGGACAGAAAATGTCTTTGTCGGGGTGCGATGTTTTACGTCTGGGGTAGATTAGTCTCAATCTACAATTTCATTCAAACCTCCAAGAAACGTGTAAACTAATTTGGATTGACCCCCTACGTGACGCAAAAGCAGATAAACTTTTTGCAAATGATGGCCGCTGATGTTTATGTTAAACAACGAACAGAAGGTGTACAACAAAATGATGAGGATGCAAGAGTGTAGATAAAGCTTATGATAAATTCGTTCTTCAGATTTGACGTCTTTCGTCTTTGCTAAAATAAAAACACTCACTCTTTTTACGAGAGTCTGATTTCGGGTTTTTGAAAATGAAAGAAATGTTCAAAGGATTGCACTCGCTGTAACTTCATCTGAAGCGCATCTTCATAGTAATTTCTATCTGTTCTAGGTAAATGATGTGCCGTTTGTTGCCTGTCACCTTTTACAGATTGGTAGGTTATCAGGGAGAACATATGACCTGTCTCTGCTGAATGAATTTACCTTAGCAGTTTCTCTGAAGAATTTGTATCAATTCAATGGGGATTTACCTCGGATCGCCAAGATAGCCAGCATCGTTGAAAATAGTTATAGACCAAATGAGCCACTGCCAAAGATAAGATCCAGTATTTACAGTTTTCTCATGTGTTTCCTTACGTTACTGCGAGCAGTACCTTGGAGGGAATTAGCTGAGTTCGTCGATTTATGTGATTCCGGCTGACAACACGATCCTTGCAACTAGATGAGTAGATGAAATGATCATGAAGTTTTATAGGTGGGTGGTATAAGCGACTTCCCCAGCATTACTTGGCTATTTTCGAGGGTGCACCTCTAGTCTTGGCACAACCGGGTGCCGTCTGCAAGGCAGCACAGTGCTGACGTATAGTTGCCAGTGGCTCCCCAGGGGCTCGGTTGCCTTTCGATTGAATTGAATCCAACCCAGGAGTCCATGCAGCCCTGTTAATTCGACAGATTTCCTTCGTTGCTGCTGGGTTATTCAGTTCATAGGTAACTGTCTTCGCAAGCTGAACGCCGCGTTACCGAGCTTTTTGGGGGCCGGTTACCCTTAACCTGGTTTGGCTCCAACTTTGAGTAGTCTGCTGGGGTGTGGCCGTTGGAGTATGACTCAGATTCGTGGGGTCACAGGTGAGGACTCGGTACCTGATGGAAGCTAAAGAGATGGCAGATACCAGAAGGTCATGATAGTCTACCAACTCAGAAGTGCTACCTCTATCAGACACTCCCCGCACCCTCATATGTTTGTTGCTCACTGGTGTATAATTTTAAGAAGGAAAGTGACTCATTTTTAGCTGCTCACAGATTAGTCTAAGGCCGATGCTGACAGAAGTGTACTGAAAATAATTCCGTCTTATTACCTGATGTGATAATTGAAAACTAGAATATTGCCTAAGACACTGTAGCCACGAAAGATAGTACCTTGTTTCCCTTCAGTCTACAAGTAATGCATCTATGTACATAAGTGGAATACATACTAATATACCTATTAATTCTGAAAACACGAAAATAAATGATGAAATTCGCCAGCGGGGAAAAAGGACAGAGCATCTTAACCCCCCTTTTTATTCGAACACAGCCTGTAAATCGGAGGTTTGCGGCATCTATTTTCAACCTGGTCCCGCAATGGCCACCAGCTTAAATAAAATAAAACACTGTGATTTTAACTCAACCCGGTCGTCTTATCCCAGCCCATAGTACGCACATCGCTTTTAACCGGAATAGCATTTCTTTTAAGGGATCTTTTTTTATGTAAACAAGTCAGTTAATTGTAGCACATCCTTCAGACTTCTAAAGTAGGAACATTTTTCTCTCCCGATAGCGTATTTTGTTATATACTCTTTTGAAGCTGGAATTAACAAGTTTCGAAATCAGTCATCATCGGCTCAAGCGGACAATCCAACGCATTTTTTCGCTGGATTAAAAAAGCTGGCTACTAATATGGTTTCCAGTAGCATGTATAGAAATTCGACCCTATCGGGGTGGATACGCTGCTGGTGAACACGTTGTTTATCCTATAATTTAAGCTGTATATCGAGATCGATTTTGTGGATAACCTCCTATATCTCGTCATAGCTCCATATCCAAGCACAACATCAACGTGAAAGCCGATTTGGGTTCGGCCCTGTGATAAGAAAACCCACCTATATGTGTCTTTGCCGGCTCTCAGTGTCCGACTTTTCGATGAGAAGAATGCAAGTGGATTTTCCAAAAACACGATTCAGGCTCCTCGGGCCAACAATACATCCTGTGAACAATCATAATTACAAATCCTTTAAAGGCGATGGTAATAAACGCTACCTTTAATTTGTAGGCTTTCCTAATAAAACAAGAATTGGAACTTCGAGATAAAACACTCAGTCACATTTTACTGGGTAGTCAGATAGAACTTGCCTTTTGAAAAATCTCACTGGGATGTACAACCCGCTACACAAAAAGACGGGTTTTGAAATCCCAGCCAGCAATACGGTCTTTGGTCACACGGTCGTCACGGTTAGCTTTCGACACTTATGTCCTGGGTTCGAATCCCGCTTCTGCCTCACGCCATTCCCCGATTGGCAGCTTCTGATTGGCCATGACCTCCTTCCTGAAATGGTGTGCAATTGTTGCGTAATAATAGGAAGTATATAAATGAATAAATAAAATATTTGACATTTATTCAGTTATGCTTCAGTCCAGTGTCTCATCTGTAGCTGATTTTCTCTCCCTTTCCCCAGACGACAGAAGATATGGTAAGGGAGACTAATAAGTGTGGCAAATAAAGATTTTGTTACAGTGTCTCTTTGACTTTATCTGATGGTAAAGTTTAATACGGAACATTTACCAAAGCATTCCCACAGACTATTTGGTAATCCGATCTTGGTAATTACTGGGGTTTGATAAATGTGACGCTTACTATTATACTAAAAAACAAAAAGGCCAATTTAGAAAAATCGAGAAATTTACGTGCCATTTGTTATTGGATGGATTTTATTCAGTGAACCTCCTGGATAATTCATAAGGTATTGAAAAAATCGGAAAGGGACGTATCATACTTTGGATAAGATAAACAAGCTCTGTCACAAAATAAAAATACTAGTAACCAACTATTGATATGGTGTTTAGACACGCATTGTTTACTCTCTGTATACCAACTTCGCACGGGCAGGTGTAGCACAGTTATCCACTCAATCTCAACAAGGACCTGAGGCCATCGTGTAGGTTTGCGAACTCTACCAGCTGCCCACAAGTCCATTCCAACCGGCTTTGATTGTAATGTGTGTATGACACGGTGTCGATTCGTTCGTGGATCGGGAATAATATGATTAACATAACAACATCTTAACATTATGGAAGCTATCTACAAAGGGAAAGTTAGGGAACAATGTTTCAGTTTGTGGAGGTACATCTGTCTGTTTCTTCAGCCGCATTTTGTATGCAATTCCTCATTTGTTCCTGCGAAACAACGTTCATCGAGCGCACGATCAGACTGCCGTCTGGAGTCTTCCAAAAGCATCACCAAGAGCACTTAAGTCAGTTACCAGCGCATTCGTTTAATCGAGACTAACCCCGTGATGAGCTTGACTGAGGCTTTCAGCTTTTCGTATGAGGTCCGAGGTTGGCTGTCCAGAAGGGTGAGAAGCCACATCTTGGTCACAGTGGAAACATTCGAGATTAACCTCCAAAACCCACCTTTACGTGTTTAAGAAAAAGCAAACGTTATGTGATTCTTTTCAAGGGGGACTTGCACTGTAATTTTTACTATTCCTGACTTTTGTTCTTTGGTTTGACGGAGTAGGCATCCCTCTAGTTACCCGTTTGAAGATGCTAGTCACTTCATCATAAATGTAAGTAGGTGGAAGAAGGTCTGCACATAAGCTGAATCATAAAGTCTAATTAACTATAACTGAACGGTCGACGGGTAAGTGCGACTTTGACAAAGTCTAGAGCAAACCGATAGATCGTTTAGATCAGGTAAAGCTTAGTTTAATAAGTGCAATTCTTTACTGTAAGGAAAGAAAATCGCCCCCATTTCCTCTGTCGAAAATGCGATGGCCTAAGACCAAAAGATTGGTCTGTCAACTCAGTTTGAGATCACACCGGAAAGAACAATTTGATGCGGTCAGCAAACTCTGATCTGGGGTTTTATTGTCCAACCTGATAGATAAGGGAAATGATAGAATTCCTCAGTGAATACTTCCAAAATTCACTCTCAGATTGACTGAAAGACTCCGGTGGATGATCTGTTATTCAACTGATGACATGTAAGCTTACTATTCTTCCCGAGATGTAAATGAAAGCCGAAGGAAATTTGTCTTCTCCAGCAATCTTCGGCCGGTACTTCATCTCCCAATCAAAAAAGAGAGTCCTGAACGATAAGTGAAAAGCAGTTAGCGCAGTTTTTTCAAAATAAACTAACCACCAGGCCCAAAATTTACCCACGTAACTGCCGCTATTTAGCTGAAATGAACTGTTTCGATGTTCAGCAATTTTGTGCTCAAAGTGTTATTGACACTCGAATCGCTGTCATCATGTTAAGTAAGTAATTGCTTGAACATATAAGATGGAAACAGTAATTACTCAATGATATGTTGGCGAGAACAATTCTGAGTAAGTCTATTCTGACAGAAACTAATATCAGATTTCGGTCAGTATTTTCTTGAATTATAACTGTATCAAACATTCGACACTTAACATTTGGGGGTTTCTGAGCAACGGTTATTCATACACCAGGGGTCTTGTTAAAGAGTTTTCACTTGTCTTGGTAACTTGATCATAAATTATGGTTTGTAATCTGCTACGGTACTTAACATTTCCCTTCCCAAAACATAATGTGTTGAGAGAAATGAAATCTCCTTGGAATGAACACATTGGGTTTGTCGCTCCACGAACTTTTTCTCTGTCAAGGACTAGGATGAGCAAAAAAAACACTGCACAGATAAGCAACAAGCTCTGGATTGATCTTCATACAATTATAAGGAAACCGTGAAGATCAAGCCAGTCTGCCGGAAAACCTTGAAACTGAACCACTTCGATTTAAAGGTGTATTCGTGGAGCAAAAGCTTGGTTCACGAGCCTTTCCGATGGAATAAAGATACATGTTTCGCCCTGAGGAAGAAAGCGTACCGACTGAGCCTAGTCCCTGTGGCTTCATCTTTTGGCTGATACAGTAAAGCATAAATTTTTTGTGCATGAAAAACATAGGGTAGAAGTAGTAGGAGTAAGTCTCAAAGTTTGAAGACCTTTTACGAAATAGGGAATAAGCTTGAGAATAGCCATGCAAAAATCACGTTGTTTATTACGTGGTTGGAATTTCGATGATCATAAGAAGCAGGAAGTGTGGAGAGGGGTAGGGTTTTCCACAATTTTGCTGTTCTTGGGGAAGACGGCTTGTTGCCTGCGCACAAGGCTTGTGGTTGAACTCAAGGGAAACAGGGACAACGGGAGCAAGTTCCTTAGAACAGAACCCATAGAAAAGGGATAGCGAAACATTTGCCCGGCGACTGATTTCGGTCACGAAAAAGAAAACTCCTCTTTATGGATGCTCCCGAGGTGAAAACAGTTACACTTAGGGACCAAGGAAGGGAACCAGAGAATAAAAGGCTAAGAAGAGCCGAAGAAGACGATAAGTTAAGGGTAGTGGAGTCGAAAGTCACGGTTGGGCAGCACAACTCTCTTTTTAAGGAAGTGGATAAACCAGCAATTTTTGTGGCACTGATGGGGACACAATTGCCCGAGTCTCATGCAGTAATCAGACCAAAGTCGGATAAGCTCATCATTGTTTACTAGTATTATGTAGCAAAGGTTGGTAATCGAAGGTTTTTTAAGGACGTTATTTACTCTAAGGTTTCGGGAATTCAAGACAGGAAGGGATTATTTGGAACTGAGATTGGGTCACCTACGTTCGGATCCGATCATTTCCGAGTCACGACACAGATTCACAGGGCTTGGCGTATCTTGTGCGTCCTCCGATTTCCATTCTAGACCAAACCAGTTGAAGTGATTTCACGAATTGCTTTTGAGAATAATATGACGAGCTTTGAAGCCGAATCATAACTACTTTAACTGTTACCAAGTATCGACTATGCCAGTTGAGGAATTATTGAATCGGTACACCAGTTGGAAGGCAGAAGGGTGTTTTGCATTTGATCCATTTTTGGCTATTATAAGAGACTCTGTCAAGCTGCTTTATGTATGTTAATATGGATGATAAAACGACCAGGAATAGACGATATGTTGGAACATAGCTGGTTGGCCAGATGGATTCGTGGACGTCAAGCTGAAGAAATGGAAAAAATGAAATTGATTGAATTCGACTTGAGCAAAGTTGGTAATGTGACTTAAATGTGGCAGTATTTCTTTGTTGCCAGCTAAAATGTGGGCAAGTGACTGTAATGCCTCGCGCTTGCTATCACTAAGCGAGGCAGAAGCGTTTCTTCGGTGGTAACTTACTTGTTTTTGATAAGGCATTGCTTCTTTGTGTTGCCCTGACTTTCTAATTTTGACTGATGCTGTTCAAATGAATTAACTTGTTTCTTAGAAAACGAGAAGTGGCGAACGCAGATATGTCTTTCCGGCACTCCTCCACAGACGAGTACAGTGCATATTGGAAAGTTTCAACGTTGCTCAAAAATACGATCCAGAGTATTAACATGAAAGCACAAAACAGAAAGTAAAAATCTGTTTCCGTCGCACTCATGTGGGCACATTAACCACCAGGTCCACCAATCCTGTGTGTTTGTCCCACCATCATGTTAACCTCTAACCACGGGAGCTGTATTGTCTTGACGAACAGTTTTTGGTGAGTACAGGATTGGTCTGTGTAACCTGATTGCAGTCGCTTCGATCGTAGCGCAGTATGAGGACACACGGTAGGTAGAGCTAAAAGGCCGATTTCGCATTAGTGTGTGATCCGTATCCTTCGAACGGGTCAGTATTGCACTGGTTATTGTCTTATTGCTCCATTTGGCTAGACATGTGTGAAAGTGTTCTTGGACTCGATCGGACATGCGCCTAGTTGTTCTTCCGACGTATTTCGCTCTGCAGGAGCAAGAGTAGGAATATACATAGCAAGAATTAGAATAATCAGGCAACTTCTCCTAGAGTTTTGTGGTGACCTCGATCGTTCTGAGAAAATGACCGTTTTCTGGACATCACTTTAGATGTATTTTCCCTACGATCTTTTCTGACGTTTGACATCGACCTCGCGGTTATATTCGGTTGAGTACATTTTACTGGACTAACTTTTCCGAGGGTTCCGTCGACTTCGTTTTGAATCACTTTCTTTTTTGGTCCTTCGCCGATTGTACACGCTCGCGGTTCGCTTTCTGCTAAGCCGTTGCGTTCATATCTGTTCCGTGTGTCTCTCGTATCGGTATTGTTTCAGTGCCACGATAAATAGAATACACCTTTTCATCTGTAAACCGACTTGCGTCTTCTCTATTGGTTCGATAGAGTGGATAACGTTGGTATTTCGCTGCCAGACCGAATAGAATCCACTTTCACTAGCTGAGCCCGAACGTCTTCGATAACTTCAGATGTAAACATGGTGTGCTGGTGAACACGATTTGCAGCTTGTCTGCGTAGAACGTATTTGTCACCGAGTTAGATGACCTGCGGGTTAGTGTTTCTGCAGCCCTATATGGCCAAGTCGATTGCAATCAGGTTACACAGACCAATCCTGTACTCACCAAAAACTGTTCGTCAAGACAATACAGCTCCCGTGGTTAGAGGTTAACGTGATGGTGGGACAAACACACAGGATTGGTGGACCTGGTGGTTAATGTGCCCACATGAGTGCGACGGAAACAGAATTTTACACTGTTTTGTGCTCCTCATGTTAATACTCTGGATCGTATTTTTGGGCAACGTTGAAACTTTCCAATATGCACTGTACTCGTCTGTGGAGGAGTGCCGTAAAGACATATCTGCGTTCGCCACGTCACGTTTCCTAAATTCAGATTATGGGAATATTTCACGAACTAAGGGGATTCTATGAGATACGCAAGTATTCACTCTCTGATAGAGATACAACGTGCAATCGGATAATTTTCGAAACTTCGAAATCTCAAGGTTTCCGAATGGAAAGTGGTAACAAATGTTTTGTGTCTCCGTCTTTCTCGTTCCATGGTGCACTTCTTTGATAGTCAGCGTATGCCGAAAATACAAAGTTTGTTTCACATGGATTACATCAACAATGACATGAAAATGACCCAAAGATAAATCTAGCTTTGTCATGCTAACCCCGTGTGCGTCAGACCATCGCCACCCTCGGCCAGCCACATCCGCGCTCTAATAAGCATAGGAAGATTGGAGTTAAAGCATCACACTATTCGTGATAAAGAAGATCTGGAAAATGGTACTAAGGCATTGGATAAAGCTCCGAACACTTTCACCGTGTATGCTGCCGTCTTTGGTCCCCATCTGTGGACCATATTGCTGTATCCCGAATTCGGTAGGCAGAAGAAAGGCGCACACGCATGGGTATGCGTGCATTCTGTAGCACCGCACCGCAACCGCCAGGACAAGCGAGCGAGTGAAAACGCGGACGAGTACGCAGGTGCGTGAGTCAGTGGTGTATGTAGTCGCAAGCGTAAGACAGTGGTGCAATCGGATTAGGGCGTGCAAGGTCGTGCAACAAGTGGTACGATCTGATTGGTCAGTGATGTCCGAGACAAAGTACGACAAACGTCAATCATATATGTGCGTGCACGTTTGCAGGCGTGCGTCCGTGATTGCACTGGGTGTAGATCATGCGTGCGTGTGTGAGCACATGACTGTATAGGCCAAACAACAAGAGTTGTGGGTTACCCGGATTCGGGTTATCGTGGAATAGTTTCCTTCCTGTCCCGTGCTAATTTTCCAAACAAATTTCGTTGAAGTCGCCCACACCGTCATCTAACTTTACATCAGTTTTGATCCACCGTTTTACTAGAGCAACAAATGGATCCGTCCTTTGAAACGAGCATATCTCTCTCTGTGCGGGTGTGCGCGCGCGCATGTACTACACAGTAGGCCAAACTGAAGCCCGGTCAAATTGGTGCAATTAACTCATGCCGTCGGCCTGCATATTTCAACCCTTGCACCCCGTTTTGGTATGAAGGAATGACAAGTTTGAAGTGTTCAGTGAGTTTCGACATATTACACCTGTCCATTTGGAGTGATCGGATCAAACAACTTTGCTGTTATTTAAACAGGAAGAAAGGTCATGTATTTCGCCGGACACCAATCGCATGTTTCAAACCTGTCAGAATTGACTCGTGCTTGCTAGTCCATTTGGCAGGCACTTGATGCACAAAGAGGTGGTCCAACTAGCTGAAACGCGTTTTCAGTTTTGTGTAGAAGTTTCGGTAGCTACTGACCAAGGTCTTTAGAAAAATGTAACAAAACTATCTGGATACTTTGGAATTCTGAGGTAATTCACTCTATGCGAAACTTGAAGTGCTGTTTTCTGTAAATAGGGCTATTTATTTTCACCACCGTCACACTTATGAGCAAAGTGGCCAAAGTCGAAGGTGAGTATAAATGCTCTTATTTGCCAGCAAAGAGAAGATTAAAATACTGAAGAACATAAATCATACGAACGAATGGTAATTCGACTGTTGAAAATGCCCGTCACAGTTATCAAGTTTTAAATCAGTGGGTTGTCCGGGGAACTAGAACGGTAATGAAGAAGGAACTTTCTTCTGGCGATTACGTTGCTGTGAAAGCAACTGTATTCAACCAGATGGGGAAACATATCTGAGTAGCAGGAGATTGAATTTTACGTAATAAGAGATTCGTCGTGTAGTACATACTTTCAAACCATTGAAAACCATGGAAGCATCTGTTTCATCCCTGTTCGGAATCATCAGCAGTACACATCCAGCGTACTATCTACTATAGCACAGGACACCTGATTTCAGTACTAGCAAATCACGAGGTACTGGTCATCAAAATCGATGAGCCATCCGGGAGAGCCTGATGGCTAGATGTTCGGCTCAAAATAATCCGCTCTGAGTTCGAATCCCAGTTGAGGTACGTTGGATGTGCATTGCTGATGATTCCGAACAAGATTGAAGCAGCTGTACAATGCTTCCGTGGTTTTCCGTGGTTTGAAAGTTCACGCTACATGATCAATATCATATGGAAAACTATTGTTCGGTTTATGAAAAATCTTCCTGACTTTTGATGTACCGGAAATGTGTAGAACGGATGGTTTTAATTTACGTAAAATGGGGACTCATATGGTTTCTGGTTAGCTCATATTTTCCCGGGTTTGAGGCTTTCATTGACCAGTATCCATGATGTTCTATAGATAAATCAGTCACTGCATTGTGCTAGCATTGAGTTTGTCGTAAAAAATTGTAAATTATAATAATCGTAAATTTGTATACCTGGAAAGCTCTAAGCCTTCAGTCTAGTACTCGTTTTTGCGGAGCAGATAAACAATTTCAATGCGTACTGGACTTCAGTGCAGTTTCACAGTTTTTTCTATGATGTCTTTGCTATTGGTCCTTATGCAAGAAGAAAGATAACTCCCTCTAGGTAGACGCAACCATTTTTACAGTAGTACTGTAAGGAAGCGTAAGCCGCTGTTAATTGGCATAAATTTACAGATAGAGAGCAAATTATCCACGGTTTTATGGTCACTCTCGGTGTAGCTTGGGAAGTATAAGTACCAAAGCATTCGAAGCATCATAACAATGAGAGCTAGCATAGTAAAAGTGAATCTCTGTAGCCTGTTTATTATTTCCGCACGTAAGAAAAGTTTGAAAACAGGGAAAGGTTGTTTCTTGTTTCTCATAAGAAAAGTGTTGAAAGTTCATCAGCTACATGTTCAGCCAATTTGGGTGTGTGTGAATGAATTGCGCGTGCTAACTATAATACTAATATGGTGAGAATTAAAAAACTCCGCACAAAACTTTAGAACAAATCAAACTAAACAGTGACAACAGCAATGGCAACAACAACAAAAGCAACAAACGACGATCATTCACGTTGAATACTGGGCCACTGCTACTGTGAGGAATTGCAAAAATCCCTCTTAGCACTGATTTTTACCAGCTATCAGAACATTTGATAACCATGCTTATCGTACAACAGAAGTTCAATGGATCTTTTAGTTTAAATCTTTTTGAGTCTTTGCTTTAAAAACAATCGGAGAAATTTTGTGTTTTTCAATCCGAGGTGTCAATGAGAAGAAGTCGATTTCAGTGGCCTCATACGCATTGCCCAGGAATTCAAAAACATTGTCCCCAAATGACTGAAAGAGATTTCGTGTCAACTGCATGCCAATGTAATTTGACGAGTCAACAAAAAGATTGTTGTCTGTTTATTTGTTCGTTTCGACTCACTGAAACCCAAAAGAAACGACTGAAATATCAAGTCTTGTAACTGCCTCAATGAATTCGACCAATAGCACAGCAGATTTTGGGAGTTTAAATGATAGATGGTTTAAGTTGGAAATCTCGAAATTTTGTAGCATGAACTGATCCTTTAAGTGATTATTCATGAAGTAACTGAAAGCACCAGTTTCATTGAATAACTCGTATTCAAAGTTGACCAACTGGATAACTCAGCATACAAAAAAATGAGAATACTTAACTCACAAGGGTCTCAAAGAACACTGGCAGATAGTTACTGTAAGCCTAATTCCTGTGTGTTGGATCGCTTAGGGCGTCGTCCGCGAACAACCCAAAATAGAAGACACACCAACATCGTTTCAGTACCAGAAAAAAATCGGCTTTGCAGCTTGCAACTACGTAACTATTCTTTATGCATACAGTGAAGTTGTAAACACTAAGTAAAATCAATGATATTGTGAGGGGGTGTATCGAAGCTATTTATGGTTTCGCTTCTTCTAGTGCTACGAATTTACGCGCCTTCAGTACTCCTTAGTACTTCTCCATATGAACCGGGCTGCAAAGATGTAACGTTCAAGTTGGACAGCTTATAATAAATTGATAACGGCTCAAATTTTAGTGAGAAGAACATTTCTGGGTACTTTATTTACGAATACCGAGAGTGTTGTCATCCACAAATAACAAGTGGAATGAATTTCAGGCGCCTTACAAATCTCCAGTCGACAGAGATCCTGAAGGTGCCTATACCCATGACGTCCTGGATGGTCCTCTTCTACTGTCCTTTCCATCTTCACCGACGAAAGACCGACCAATAATACGTCACTTAGAAAGGCGTAAATGATGGATACTGTATTAATGGCATTTGGCATCGCCATCACGTGACCGAGCCAACTAGTGCTTAGTATGTCAACAGGCCCACAGTTAAAAGCAGAATGTCGTTCACGTGATTCCACATTCAACAAAAGTGACGGTGGTAAGTGAACAATGGTTATGTGCTGGTTGGAGAATGTAGTCTGTTCAATATGTTCTTTCATCTAGTTAGCTAAAAATGGGTGTTTTTGTGGGAAAGCAAGTTTACTGAAGTTTTCTCAGTTACAGTGATAAGTAATCCTCAAAGAAACGACAACGGATAATAAGCGTATGTGCATAGGGCCGGCTTCCTGTTCACTTCACTTACCAGCAGAAGAAATTAGACGATTATTAATAAAATAATGTCACTTCTATTTATATGTCGTGTATAAATACATTTTGGCCCCACCATCCCGACGTTAGAAACAATACAAAATCAGACGAAACAAGACTATTTATTATAAAAGGGGTGCACTATAGCACTCCATTTTCAAGCAGTGGAATGTCACGGAAACCGATCTTTTATCACACACACACACACACACACACACACACACACACACACACACACACAGAGAGAGAGAGAGAGAGAGAGAGAGAGAGAGAGAGAGAGAGAGAGAGAGAGAGAGAGAGAGAGAGAGAGAGAGAGAGAGAGAGAGAGAGAGAGAGAGAGAGAGAGAGAGAGAGAGAGAGAGAGCAGGTGATGCGGGGAAGCCTACGAATTCTACTTTCTGGTTTATTGCAAAATCTCCTGAGCGAGAGGAACAAAGTTTTGCCTGATAAAGCTCTGGCACTGAAAGATGGCACATCTTTCCCAAGTTGACGATGGTTTTGCCATCACACCGATATGAACAAACCAGACAGTCTAGAATTCATACTGGAACAATTCAGGTCAGAAGGTATTCGCAAGTTTAGTTTGTGTCACTTTCATCCAACCTGAACGTTAATGGAACAGCGATAAGAGGAGATGAATTTTTTCATTCGTGAAGCATTAATGCGAGGGGAGAGTTTTGTATGTAATCAGTTTTGAGTTGAAGACCGCAAGGAAACTAGTTCATCATACTTAACTACTTCACAGATAAGCGCATGGTGAATAAAATGAAACTGTTCCAACTTACTAAAACATTTCCCCCTGCAGAAGCGTGTAACGTTTATTGAAGTAAGTAAGAAGACAAGGAAAATTAACTCAAATTATCAAAAACTGCACTCTTTGAATAAGGCAAAAATCTCAGTGCGAAGTTATTTTATTTCTTCTGTGAAATGACAAGATAAACGTAATCGATCATGTACGGTTTCTTTCATTCAGCTTAGCTGTTTCCAGTCGGTCACTATCTCACAAAGTTGCGCATGGAATAAGAGAACCCATATGTACGTGGGTGGCAATTAGTGTGGCTTATTTCGAAACTCGCAGATGATAGTCCACCACTCAGTGACTAGTTCACTGGGTTGTGCGTATATGCGCGGGCAATCACACGTACGCAAGCACTCTCGTATTTGCGGCAATTTGTGGAGGCATGGTGCAAGCAACGTTTCTACGGTCACACGAACATAGGCTGGCGCATGCTTTGCCTGTAAACCAATGTACCTGTTGTTCGGTCGGTTGTTCGGTCGCCAGCACACATCTCGTATCGATCGAGCGATGCGGGCCAACCGAAATCGTTGATACCGAACGCGTATGCTTTCGACCTACGTTCGAGTGCGCCTGCACAAACACACACACACACACACAGTCATGATGTATGTTGAGGTCAGGAGGCCACAATCGACTTTCCTTGTTTTATTTTTTCATCTGTTGTTCACGGATCGAGCCGCAACATCTGAAATGCACTGCATCAGAGCTGTTGTTACGTACTGTTTACCTACTGTTTCACCACTCTGCTACTGAAACAGACAGAGGATACGGCTTTTTCAAAATCTTAATGACTTGACACTATTTGCAATCACTCGATTCCTCAAGACTCTGTGACACTGTACTACTAACCAGGGTCCTCACTCATTTAGAGTAAATTATTGGGATCTGCCAACTTATTCATAAACACACCGAGTAACAATGACAAATCCACTAATTGACACCCCACGAGGATTACCTTGTATCATTCGGCTTGATAATTATCTTCATTTTTAGTGTTCGCAGACTAATCCGGTGGCTTCATAAAACAATACTGATCCATTTTGAATCGCTAGTCAACGTTTCCAGAGGAAATCTGCGGAATCTTCCCAGATTTTGAACAAGTGGATTCAAAAGTTCTACAAACACAGAAGTAAATGAAATTCTAGCGCCTACACTCTGTCCAAAAACTTCAATTTTACTCACTCCAGGGTTGTTTACCTCATTCGGGCGTGTACCATTCCATGTGCATACATCGGTCGTCACCTGCGCCCGTGGTCCAGCGGTTCAGTAGGAGATAAGGCCTTTTGCAGAACACAGCTTGACGAACGTGGTCGTTTTCAGGGGTCCATATTCAAGCCATGACATTACTACACGGTAAAAGTTATTTTTGGATGAATTAGACAAATAGGTGAAGATGACGGGGATAAATAATCATGAAAATTGTCGTCCAGGCCTAAGTTCAGACCGGATGTGGATTGTTTCACAAGTTTTGTCGGTTTTCATCTAGTGTGGGGCCTGTTCTAGGGTGGAGAGTGGACCGGGATAGCTGAAGGTCACACAAGTTATTTTTGAGCAAACAGGAAGGATTGTGGATGCTTATTCCCACAACCCTTTTGGAATTCGTTCAAAACTTATCCCGTTGGTAAATATTTACGGACCATTTTGGTAAGTAGTGACATACTAATATAGATAACAAATCATAATATGCAGATGAGAATACATAAAATGTCAGGACTTATTCACTTGTGGGATACTTCTAGTATGCATCGATTGGCAAGGTGTTCAAAATCAACGGACTTTTTGGTGCGCCAGATGTCAATGGAGCTAACCAATAAAGTGACCATTGCCAAAAATTACTCTGTTTCAGGACTTACTACTGAAGTGTACAATATAACGGAAGAAGGATTAGGATCAGAGGACAGTCGGATAGAGGTAGATTAGTCGCCACTCGGGAACTATACGAAATGTTATTGAGTCGTAGGAGATTCAATTTTGCGTGGTAGGATTCTTCACATTGAGAGTGGATGAGTTCTCTAGCCGTGTAAAGCTATACGAACATTTAGTTGTTTGATCTTAACATTTTCTTCCTAACTGAATGACCCACTGAGAGTAACTGCCTGAAACTGGAGTTCAACATTTTCTATCACCATTGCACTCAGGCTCAATAAACCAAGTCATTACTTTTTGAAGTAAATGCATCCCAGGAGATGCCACTTGACAAAAGCCACGCACAAGATTCGACGTGTGCAAGAGCAACAGACAATGGTATCTCCTTACCTATTTTGCGCTGGTATTGCATTCATGCATTACAGCCTGTCTGAGATGTTCTGGTAGTTGGTAAAGGTAGATATATGGTCTAATCGTGCACATCTCATTCCTAAGCGAGCGCCTTCCAGAAAAATCGTAATATTATACGAACACTGGTTTAGCAAAGATTGAAAACAGACGGGCATTGGGCGACTTCAACTACACAGAAGCACATAGACAGCTTGGCGCACACCGAGGCGTGATCGGAATCCACGCTAGATGCCCAGCAAGATCGGCACTGTTGTCTTTAGACTCACCGTCTCTAGCTTACAGCGATGTGATCAATCCGGGTCCAGTGCTGACCAGAACAAGGCGTACTGATGATTAGAACGTCTGAAATTCGTACCGGCGAGGAAGAAGCGATGGTCAGAACACAGGGCCAAAAACCGTTTGCACTTCTCGAGCAACAAAAAAGTATCCCAAAAGTGCTTGCCTAGAGCGTCCTGTTTGATGGAACCTAAGTTACTCTGGAATTCCTATCTCCAGCCAAAGGTACGATAATGACTAGTTTGGTCTACGTAAGAGGTTGTGTAGCTCTGGTAGAAATGATCCTTACTCGTATCTGGGTTGCACTCGGTGGGCGCATACGCAGAGATGATAAACAAATAATGTTTACCGTGGAGGCGGCTGCTCACTTTGCACGAACCTCTAAGTATCACTGAGCACAACTGTTTATCGACTGGTATCCAAAAGACAGCCCGGCTTCAGCTCTCGCCTTATGGGCTCAGCCAAAGCTAGCAAGACCGGAACCTGAAGCCTGAGGTTCACCATGAAAGTGCACGTGAAAGTTCACGGATGGACTAGATGAAAATTCAGTCGAATGACCAAACTAAAGCCTTGAATGTGAGTCTCTTAGATGCCGTGCATACTGATGGTAATGGTTTCATGTGTACGAAGTTAATTTGCCTGCTGTCACATACGCATCAAAGCTCGCAGGTTGAAAGTGGCCCTTTTAACTGCGTATCTAGGACGGAGGAGGACGTCAGACAGTTGTGGTAAGTTTGCTTAGACTGGGATAATTGTCAAGGAAGAACTCGGGAGGAAGTGGCCAGGATTTCCGCCTGAGGCATAAAGAATTCATAAAGATCTATCCAGAAAGGACTTCTGTCGAAGGATGTTTTCACGTGAAAAACTACGGAGGCTAGTTGGCTAGTTTTCCGAAAGGGTGAAAGTTGACCAGGAGTATATCTTACCTCATAATAGAAACAGGCAATGGTCTCTAGTTGATACAGAAGCAGAATTTAAGGTGACCAATGATAATTCTGTCTGAAACAGAGTTACCTCTGGTTGGAGAAATAGTAAAGTCGGTTAGATCAAACGAGGCGACCGGAAGGGTTGATACCTGATTGAAATGGCCTTCAGTGAAGTGTAAAGTGCCATCTAACGGAGAAATAAGAAGAGGTAAAAGTGAGTCATAGAAGGGGGAAATAGTCTACTTTTGTGCGAAACGAACCAAAATATAAGTTTTTAACGGTAGCACTTCCGTGACGATTTATGCTGACACGGAACTAATCAACGGTCATCATCGTTAGCTGAGTAAGCATAAGCAAATTCGGACTTACCTCACCAGGAACAGCTGATTTATGAGGTCACCCCGCTTTCGGTCTGCTGTTTGCTGGAATTCACATCCTGTCAGTAAAGTATGAAGCCACTTATAGAAAAAGTTGAGGTTATAAGATATGGAAATTTGATCTTGATTCTAGTATACAACCCACACAAGTATGAGCTTGAGGGCGTGAACTAAGGAAGAAAGGTCGGACCCGACGTGTGTTGCTATTGGACTGTGACGAGAAAGGTACATCCGCTGAAAGGGTTACTTAAGGGAAGGCTGCTAGCCAGGACAGATTCTTTTTTGGGTCTAAGGTCCCATCCCTAATATGTATATTTGACCAGTTAAATCTGAAGAAGAGAATTCAGTAGCCCTTAGAGTGGAATTATTTCTGGCCACGTGTCACGGCTTACAGCAGTCATAGCGAATCAAGCCATTCATTTTCGTGAGTTTATGATTATCGCAGAAGAGTAGTGCAATAAGTGGTGTGCTGGTTGTTAGAGTTATGAATTTTTGGTAATGGAAGCTGTACTTAAATATTTTTCATCCAAAAGCCCACCCCCACAAGTCCAGTTGGAAGTGATGACCTGTCTCTCATTAGGTAGGTTATCCACCAGCTAAGTTGTTGTAGTACGACCATGATTGGTTCATTGGTTGATTGAGTGAGTTGGTGAGTGAGTGAATGGGTGAATGAGTGAGTGTCTGATTGAGTGATTGGGTGCGTGAGTGAGTGAATGAGTGACTGGGTGATTGAATGGTTGAACAATTGGTCCATTGATTGATTGATTGATTGACTGTTTGGTTGGTGGGTTGATTAAATAATTGATTGATTGATTGATTGAGTGAGTGAGTGAGTGAGTGAGTGGGTGAGTGCGTAGTATGAAGAGTAAAACTTGATGAACAAGGGGTGCTACCTTCTGTAGTATGTCTCAGGACATATCACCCAAATAAATAAAGTTGTACAGTGTAATTTCACACTCGATATTTTATCATTCTTCTTCTACAACCACTAGACTATATTGCTTCAAAAAGGCATGTTAGCTTATCCGCGATAAAGATTAGACGAATTCCCAACTTCAGAGGCCCAAGAGTTAGAACAAACCATTGGCTTCCGCTGATTCTTATTGGACAATCTGTGGCCAAAGGTCCGTTTTCGGTAAAGGATTGGAATCCATCTTCAAGGCCCTGCTTAAACGAGCTCTGTGTGCATCCCCTTTTGTATCAGGCCTATGAAATTGCTCGTCAAAATATACTGTCCTTCAAGTAAAGTTATCTGGAAAATTCCCACCAAATCACTGATCACTCCAATCAGATGGCTCTTTTTTTTCCTAATACCACTACAGAATCAAAACCATTTTTACTTCTTCTATTGGTTTGTGCTTGGACGGAAGAATATTCTTTCCATAATGTCCGTTTAATCATACTTTCATACGCCTAGTAACGGATTGAAAAATAATAATCACGTTGTATCTGGTCGGGAAAGAAAAGTAGGACACCCAGTAGGAAATTGCTGGTCTGGAGTGTGATAGTCTACACTTTGGTTAGATACGCTACAATTAGGCCACATGATCATAATGAAATCGTACAACAGTTATTACAAATTATTTAGCGCCATCCGTACGTATTATATGCGTACTCAAAATAACACTCTATACAAGTGTGAACTGGAAACGCTTTGTTTTTGTTTTCCGGGATAAAATAGTTCGGCTCAAATGGGACCGAACACTCACTCTGAGTGCCCCTTTGAAATCAGGAATCTGGTCATCAGGCTGCTCATCCGTGTTGCGGAAAATGTCAATGTCACTAATCTCATAAGATTGACGGGTAGAGGTTGCTTAAGTTGAGAAAAAACCGATCGGCAGAACTTCGCTAAATTGCAGGTTTCTATAAAAGAGCAATCTTTCTCTGAAACAAAATAAAGGACTTTTGGTGACCTGTACCCTAAAACTCCATAAAGCAGAGTAATTCAAACAGAAACCCTAGAACTTATCAGAAGTCCGGACTTTTCATTTTTATTAGGACAATCTTTTCAATGAACTACCGTGAGTGAATGGTCTTTCATAATGCCGAGAATAAATGACTATTACCAACTCACTGAAGAGTTAATACGATGACCAAATTGAACGAGAATGACTGGGCTTAGTTCATTTAGATTTTATTCTACTACGAGAAGGTTCCTTCAAGAGTAAATTGCACATTATGAAGGCAACAAAGGAACAATTTCATCAATAAAATACGAGTTTTAGGTTTTCATTTTCCTCGAACTTTTAAATGTCAGTTAAACATATGAAGCTGTAGTGAATGGAATGTTCCCGCAAGCGATCCCGTAAGCCACAGTTTCTTTTCTAATATCCAAACAACCAGGTGAAGCCGGACCTAGACAGTCAAATGGTACAGATACGGAGAGGTCCTCTTCTGATTGTTCAGTGGGTTATCTGCAAATAGTTGCATATTTCTTTTTGAATATAATTGAGTTTGTACCAATCAAATCTGACAGAATACATTTCGGCTAATCTTTTCTGGTCCTGTCGGCTCCTAGTGCATGTAGCCGGACACGAGCCATTCCATTAAGTAGAACTGGCTGAGTGGAAGCAATTCTCTCGGGAAAACTAAGACTTAACAGAACGGTCTGATACTTTATGAAATAGTGCTTCATTTCGTGGTCCATTTTTGAAAAACGGAACGCCTGAGAAGCCGCTTTCCATCTCTGAAATGTGACCTTACTGCATCTCAAGTACCACCATATTGTTATCAGTTGATATCACACTTGTTAATCCACAGCAGACTGCTGAGAAGTTGTAGTGCTTTCGCTTCCATCATGAAAGACTTTTATCTAACCTAGTGTAAACAGAAATCCTAGACCGGCCAAAAGGCATAGGAATTCGATTCGCTTCAGACAGCATAATAGTTGGCATTTCGTCATCTACTGGAAGCTAAAATCCTTCCGGAAGAAAATGCCTCTCTGAGATCAAAATGGGTAGGAGTTTCGTGCATATTTTCTTAATGAATAGGATTGACGATTTTTCACAACTGCCTCTTTGAGAGTGACCCTAGTTCAAACGAACCTGTCACTACTGGGCACTTGTGGAAATACTGATTTATCGGCTTCTTTGAAGGACAAGAGAAGAATCTGGTCACTCTTTTCGAAGAGGTATCACTGGACCTTTTCTCAACTTATACCGAATTCCTCACGGAATAACTGATGCACGTTAGATTGAGCGTTGATACAATTTCTTCCCCACGACTCACTTATTCGCAGTACATCGTTCCTGATATCTTCATAGTATGATATTGCATCTGACACTTTCACACTACAGGAGTGTGCTGTTGACTAGCACAAATTATATCGGAAAAAAGTTACTTGAACTATTCCCTTAGATGGTAGGAGAAAAGCACCCTGTGCTGATTACAAAGAACCTACCACACAACTTGAAACAAACGGCAAATCAGTAACACATTTAGGATAATTGTAGTTCCGACCGAATGACCAAGATCCTTTCACCAAAGAAGGCAGACCGGTTATCACCTCCAATCTTCAATCCGAACTGTTCTCTGGACAGAGTGAGGTGTGGTTTTTCTTTGAGTAGTAAACACCCAGACCAGCTGGTACAGTGTTTAAGTACTGAACTCAACATTTTCTGTGCATGACGCTAGAACCCACGTAAGAATCAGTTTAAGTGTTAGCCTGGGCAACGGTTATCAGCTAATAGGAAGTGGTCGCTGTTTCGTTGACAGCTGATGTTGCGTGATCTCCAGTGTTAATCCGAATAAACAGCTCGGACGAATCAGAGGAAATGGACCGGACTGTCTTCACCAGACGAAAATAATACCACACACCCTTCCCCCCACCCCTCACCAAAGAGGTAGCAAAATAATACCAGTGAAACTGAGACTACATTTAAAAAGGCCCGTCTTGCTGATTCTGACTGAAATAGTGTCAATGATGCTGAACAACTCGAAGTTATCAAATAAGCCTATGCGCGTATGTTCATGCAAGTACAACAGGCTTGCCACAGTCAATGGAACCCAATACTGATGTCTAATCGGAGTGCGCAGTTTCATGTGAATATCGAGCCACTCAGTCGATAAAGGCGTTAGTGTCTTATAGATGTCCAATCCAATGCGCCCGTGTGCTGAGGTGTGAAACAGGTTTTTCATTAGGACTTTCGGACCACAGAAGTTCTTAACACGAGTCGTATGTCATCAATTTGGTGACCCTTGGGAAGCGTTTAGTAATGAGCGAAGCTTACAAAGTAGTGCAGTTTGATTTTTGTGGAACAAGAGGTAATTGTTTTTAAATTTTACTAAGGATTCACAAACTTTATATCGGAAAATTCACTTGTGATTTTCGTGTCCTAAAGTCCGTGCCGTCAGCCGTAATCAAGCAGGTGACGTTCCGCCTACTGGAAAGTTGCTTTACCAGCTGAGCCACCACGGTACGGCAAGTCAGACGCGAAAAACACCGCTAAAGATCCAAAGATGCGCAGTCACTATTTCACTAATGCACAACAGCCAATCTGGTTTTAATCACTAGGCTAGCCTCATTGGTCACTTTCTAATGGGACATGCTGCACGCGGCTGAATCTTATGGATAATGAAATCGAAACAAAAGTCAACTCTGCGAACCGGATTCGAACCGGCGACCTTCCGGTGACCGGGGAGGGGGGAAATTTAAGAGGATTTTACATTATCTATAAGACTGAGGTTCCTCGTTTCCGCAAAGATTTTAGGAATTCTAATGAGGTTTGTGGTATTTTCGAGCCACTGGCTTGGGAATGATTTTGAGCACTACCGCGAGCTGTAAAATGTCATTAGACAATACTATCGAATTTCACTTGAATTAGCTAGTGAATGTTTTTTCAGATAACCCTCGATATTATTTCACGAAATGGATATCATTTGCATCAAACCTGATCAGCAGTTAACGACGCTGCAGGCAATGAGCTACCGTGTGCTCAATGAACAGCGAATGAAGAGAGAGAGAGAGAGGTGTCATATTAGTAGCAGATAAATGAGTAATTGGATATCATACGGCCACCTTAGTATTCAGAAGACCCAGAAAACCAGAGCACGATAGGTACAGTAGCTTGAGTTTCGAAAAATGCGGACTGATTTGGAGCAGGGATGGCATACTCTTCAGTTTGTTTGATTCTGTCGTGAACAATGTACCTCAGCGCGTTTGAATTTGAAAGGCTTAGACTAAAGGAGAAGAGAAGTATATATCTACAATAGTCGGAAAATTTCCAATGAACACATCTGGAGAACAGATTGGTGAGCAAACTCGTTTTCACCGATTCGTAGTCATGCAATAAATTCACGATGTATTGTGACGAGTTAGGGAATTTGTGAAAATAAACCCCTATCACTTCCACCTACTACCCTAACTGGTCCAATTCCCTAACTCGTCATAATATCTACAATTCATAGAGAGACATTGCATGCTAGTCTGTCAGTGAGATATATAGTTGTTTGTAATTCTGTGTTCATCGTGTACGGTTAGTGACAGATGGGCTTTCGGTCCAGTGCTGACGGCATGTGACAGCGACCCCGTAGCACTTGGATATCCGTAGCCGGAATTCGCGTCAGACTACAGTCACACATTGGATCCTTCACGTACTCCTGATTGTCGAGCTTAGCTGTTAGATCACGGACGAATCGTTACCAATGCAAGTGACACCATCAGTGCGCGGAGAGTGCTTATCATAATTTTTGCACTTGGATCGAAATGCTAACTTCGATGAGGAGGACAGTAGTTGAGTTAGTTCGAATGAACTTGTAAGTGTGAGTTATACAAGTGAATCATCAATAATAGCCGAGATTATTATTATGGTGAGGAAAACATTTCATTGAACTAATTCAACAGAGTATTTCCATGCCAAACTGGACAGAATAAATCGACCAAGATCACATGTTGTGTGTTTACACTATCAGTAAGCATTAGGTCACGCAGAACGGAACGGTTAAAGATATCAGTGAGGGTGAGATGCGTTGAATTATCGAGTAAACTTGATTCATTTATCAAATAGCGATCACATGAGTTTACAAGTACGACGAATTACCGTCGATTAACTTGGATTTTTTAACCCTAATAATATACAGTTCGAGGTTTTTTCGCGAACCGAAGTCAAGTCTCAAAACACCTCGCTATGGGTCCCTGGTTCCGCACACACTGAGTCACTGAAACTTCGAGAACGGTCGTGGCCATTTGTAGACGAAAGCTCCAATTCAGTTCAAATAAGTTTGGCGAAAGTCAGAGAAACTGTGACTTGTAAATATATTGATTAACGAGTGAATGAAACCTAAATTCCCATGAAGCCGATAATGATAGTTGCCTAAATTTTTCGCTTTTTTGTCACACTTCAAAACTCATTCCTTCTGACAAGTTTCCCGGTTTTCGGAGAAGTGGCAATTATCGCAATATTTGCCACTCAAGCTGAGGTTTCGCATGATTCTGAGAACATACCAGCAGCCTATCTTGTAAGCCCAGTTATGAATAAATTATAGCAGTATGTACTGTCTGGAAGATCATATTTTCCATGTATTACGAATATATATGTCACGTACCTCAGTAATACTGATGCCAATTCTTGGTTTGTTTTGGAAATGTAGTCCTCTATGGTTAGATAGAAAAGAAGAGGTTTAAATACCCAGTCTCCGTTCGAGCGCAAATCGGAATGCAAATAAGCGGTTCGAATTTAAGGCAGAGTTATGATCATTGAAGTAGCGGCCCATTTTTCGGTGAACTGCTCTTCCGAAGTGGGTTGCTCCTGTCCAACCGGAAAAGCACAACTACAGCAAAATCAATGATGAGCGGAGGCTCAAAGGATGCATCGACGGAATCCCATACATCAATGAAATTCCAGTATGGCAGCCTACATCCTGACCACTATATTAGTATTAGTAAAGTGGTGGGTTACGAATATACAACTTGAATAAATAGTATCCTTGACGTAAGATAACTAGGGCCCGTGGATCGGAAATTAACGTCATGATGTCATACAAACAGAACAAAATGAGTTGAAACAGGACATACGAATCACGTGAACGAGTCCTCCGATCGAATGAACACTAGATTATTGTGAACTGTGTTATCGCTGATACAGACAAACAGTTCATTTGTAGTCGAATCATCTGGGAATTGTCCCAAAGCTTGATTTCAGATGAATGACTCAGTAATCTGCACTTCTGCTGTAATGTGAAAATAGCAATAGTAGTGGTATCTGAAGGTTCTAGCTCTCCACAAAGAAGTGCACCTTCAGTGGATAGTTTCACCTGGTGGGTAGATTCATATTTTTAAGTAGTACAATCGTGGTTTCAAATTGCATTAACGGTTAGCTTTCAACCTCCACTTTTGATCAGAACTCAATCAAGATGAAATGGCTTGGAATCGTGGTGTTCCCTCTGGTGGAGTGTATTACGCCTATACCATTTTCTCTTTCTAATCTTTTATTTGGGATGAATCCTTTGCTTGAAAACCCGCCTGTTTTATAGGAGCTGTACCCGTGTATCTCGTTTCACCTCAAAAATTGTCCGGTGAGATTCAATGGCAGGAAACCGCTCAAACATGAAAGTTACTCCTAATCAACAACATCTGGCTTCAGCGGCTTCTAATCGAGGTAAAGAGGCAACTTCCGTGACGGTGATGTTGCAGTGAGAGGAGGAAATTTACTTGTCTAAGAAAACATTCATTCTACGGAAAGATGGCACCACTCAAAAAGTGTGCAAATTTACAGCAATGTGGTCGAATACAGAAAATGTGGATTAAAGAGATGCGGCAAACCTTGTCTTTTACGCTATCTGTAAAACGTTCATAAAAATTTCCGGTAAATAATCATGAACTCAACTACTCAATTAGCACCCGTTGTACGATATTTGATATAATCTTATGAAATGGCCTAATTGAACGATCGTCCCAGCAAACTCTGCTGGTCTCTTAAAATAGGTTATCTTTATCTCACAAGTAATGCCGCATAGTACAGTAGCCGAATTATTATTACCATCACCATGGGCTTGACGTGATAAATTCAACAAGCTATACTGTTCTATTCATAAACGAAACAGAACGCATATATGACTGGCTTGCTAGCCAGGTATCGATTTTGCACTTCAGGTTCTAGTAAATATCACTGTTGATCTGGTTACTTCACTTTTTTCTGTGTTACTATGTGTAGACGTGCGTGCATTGATCGTACCATTCACGTGACGTAACAATTCACAATCCTCAACGAACGACCGTGATGAAGTGCACTGGCTTAAATAAATTACACAGTTCCACGAAACTGGGAAGCGCAGAACGACAGAACTAGAAGCTGTCGTCCGTCGTTATTTCTTCACTAACGCATCCGAAAATCATTGAGTGAGTGTATCTGTGTATGGAACTCATGAGATTCATCAAAGAATATCAACCGTTGATAATCTGGAACTAAAAACGCTAAGTTCTTTCTGGCACTATAAATGTTTAGTAATTATTCCCAATATTTCATTGTAGTGGTTAAACCAGGAAAATTTACCACACTTAATAGATTAGCTTACAGGTTCTTAAACGGTGATACCACGATGCATTGATTGAATGAGCTGTATTCGTGTTTGACGGTTACCTTATTCACCAGTGATCTCAAACAGTACCGTCTGAAAAGAAATAAGCTCTACTCTCCTTCTTACTTCAACTTATAGAAGCTTTTTGCCACGCTTACATGCCTCCGTCAAAGAGTAAGACCCTCTACTGTACACGATTCCGTCAGCACTCTAAATATTGTAGGCGGAGGTTGCCGTTTTCCTTCTCGTCCACCTCTACTACTACTACTACTACTACTACTACTACTACTACTACTACTACTACTACTACTACTACTACTACTACTACTACTACTACTACTACTACTACTAATACTAATAATAATACTAATACTAATACCAATACTTATTACTTTTTGTATGAAGGAGTAAACAGGTGGGCAAAATAGCAGCATTACATTGTGGACCATGGAACAGTCAACTACACAGGAGCTACTGAACATAGAATTTGAATCTGTCAATAAGCCATCAGATTGTGTTATCCATCCAAAAGCAGATAGAGTCACATAATATCATCTCTCCCCTTGGAAAGAAAGCATCCAGCATCAACCGCATCTCAACGAGATGATGTGCCGCGTCCGTATTTCTCTTAGTAGTGGCAGCAGTGAGGGTGTAAACCAAAAACTGTGCGTAGCAAAAGCTGCTACCACTATTATTACTAGGAATATTGTCACTACTACTACTACTAATGCTATTAGTACTATAGCTACCACGACCATCACCACGGATAATACTGTGAATGATGTACACCAGTCAGCCGTTCATCTCTTAGGCGTACATCTTGATCAAGTTTATTCACGTTAACTGTACCGAAAAATTTGTATTCCTTACAAAATCGATTTTATTTATCTGGGATCAACAATAAACTACAGATCTTAAAATATTTCTTCTAGTATGTAAAAGTACGATATACTAAAAGGAAGTAACTAATAATCAAAAACATAAAAGTCTTTGAAAAAACACAAAAACATCAAGCCAAATCCACAGTTGTACATGAAACATTCGGTTACTACTAATGCGTAAGTCTAAGTAATTCTAACCCGTAATAAGTTGCAGAAACAAACTAATTGGGCGTGTCTTTTGTGAAACCTACTATTTATGAACATACATCTGTTTTTTTGGTTGGTAGGACAGCAACACACTGTTCTAGAAATACCACGCATAAAGAGTAACAAACTAAACCAAGAGATTCCACTGATTCTCCATACGCCTACTCTACCTCTTTACATCTCACTGTCAGAATCCAGAAAGCAAGACTTATATAGACAAGCTCTGTGCGCATCGAATCAGACTCCAAATCAAAATCTTTTCACTCTCAATGATCTTATTTGTGATGAACCCACTTAAGCCATGCTGCGAAAGGTAAAAGCCATTTGTTTTGTTTTATAATTAGCATGAGGTTGATTTTTGTGACCTTGATTGTCGTGCACCACAGAATAGGAGCGTCCAATCATGAATTTATTTCCAACATATCTACCTGACGCCTTCTCGGCACCGACAGTCAAGTTGAATTTAACATCAGCTTGTTTTCAGCTACCAACGCATCACTCAAATAGACGAATTCACGATGTGCACTAAAATGGTTGCACCGGAAAGTCGTAGAATGATCTTCACGAAAACGGAAATAAAAACTTCACAACTTATTTAAGCACATGAATATGCTGTTGACACTAAAGCACCGAGTCCTTGTTTGGTCAATCTTTTTCAGTCCGGTGAACGGTCTGTCATCTTTTCTCAATAGCAGTATGCTTGATCGTTTCGGTCTAAACGACACTGAGTATGTAAAAACACTGGTGCTCCCGATTGTGTACAGCAATTCAGCATAGCATATTCCAAAAATTCAAGCAAAATAATAAAAGGCCGTCAGAAAAAAAGGGCATGAAGAAGGAATTGAATGGACATCGAAACATTTCGAGTGAGAATACATTGTGCTGGTAGTAGGTGTACTGTTCCTTCGTTGTTCGAAACACTATCGCTGCCCAATCAATGAAGTTCAGTAATAACCAGCCACTCTGGGCCGTCGATTTTAGGTCAACGGTTTGGTCCCTGTTGCTAGTATTCGATGACTGTTCTTCATCAAAGCAGTGACCTACCCATGCTCCCTCAGAAGATCTATACACTCTTCAACGAAGCAGACGTGTCTCTCGCGTGCAAGCTCAGCTTGAATTCCAAACAGTCTATCATCCTGCTTGATTCTCGCTAGCAGAAAAGGAAATTCCACCATCAAACTTCCTTCCCTTATCTGTGGCTCTTCGAGAATCTTTATTTTTTCTTCTCGTGCTCTCACTGTCGGTGCCTCTAAGTTATACATACCTCTCGATTCTTGTATCTCAGGTTTTGTTTTTGTCTTTCAACCAGGTCTTTTTGTTCGTGTATTGTGAAGATCACCATGAAGTGACTGCTACCGCGTTTATCAGAAAGCAAACGGTCAAACGTGCACTAAAGAACCGTACGTGTGAGTGTGTGCGTCAGTAGAATCAGCTGACTACAGGTCGATACGCGAACGAAGTAAACATACTTCGAAGAAGCGGCAGAGATGACAAAATTCAAACTGATCGAAAGTTCGGACCGAGACGTTCTAGTGTGGCGTAAAAATTGATACATGCTCTACAACGGTTTACGGCTTTTCCAGAAGTGGCGAGCATGTTTTGACTTTTAACTGCAATTACTGGGATTTTTCCGATCGATTGTCACGCCAAGCCAACTATGATCTTGAGAGCAGGCCCTCTTGGAGTTAATCCTGTTTTATGTCAACTTTGCCGTCTCTTCGGCCAATCTGAATTTTTTATCCAATCTCAGTCAGGTTGCAATGGTTTTGCAGTGATAACGATCGTTCAGACTTTTCCCCATCTGACAAACAAACAGATACATTTAACCATGCTAGCGGCTGAAACACCGAGGACTGCTGACAGAGATCGTTTGTATAAGGTTCGGCCCACGAGCTATCCGTGATTTTCGTCGTTACTATCAATCAGCTGCCCTCGGTAATTTCGTAGATACTCGTCTGTATTTGCTGGTGTTCTGAGTCAGACGCATTTCATTCTATGTCGAAATACTGAGGTAGTCAATGAACACATCCATCTACACTAAATCTTGATTAGACGGATGTCAGACGGACAGGCCAAGATTGCCTAAATATGAAGCACGTTATCGATTTTTGCCATTCGGTCACTGTTTGAGGAAGGGATTAGAATGAATTCGCAAGTATTTCAGATAAGGGGATCTCGAAACACTCAGATAACTGCAATCGCTTGTGGCTTAGGATCAGAAATGCAGTGTACTTAGATTGTAGCCATGCGTACCTGGAAATCGCCGACCACAACGTTTCACAAACTATGAACGATGCCATAAGTCTTGAATTAATTTTGCCTGTGAATTCTCCCGAGAAACTTCCAACCCGAAAAAGTTGTAGGCTATTCGAAACCCCTTTGAAAAGTTCACATATAAAGCTCATAAATTCTCGTTTTCCAAATGGGCCTTATTTCCCCATACTCGATAATTTGAGGGAAAAGCTAACTGTGACCTGACAAAATTGGAAAAGCAAGTTCTGGTTATCGTCATTCCTTGAATTCTTGAGAATCATTTGCCGACTGAGTACGCATGAAGATGAACACTGGTTTGATCGAATCCTAATTATTTGTATTGGAAAAAGAATTACTGGATTCTAGTAAATGTGTTCATCAAAAACTGACCTCGTGGATAGCCCTAGCAGTCCGGCTAAAGAAAACGGACAAAAGATTCCATTATCCCTAAAAAAAGCTTCATAGAGTGGCCTATTATCATGTTTTATTGTTTCAACAGATGAATCTCAAAGGTAGGTTCGATAAAGTTAGACCACCGTGTGTGAATTTACCGTAAACTTCGTCACCTCACACGCTCACACACATTACATAATCGATTAAATCGGGCGGCAAACTACGCACGCGACGGGCTCGTTCAGTTTACCAGATCCTTTCAGGTTCTGGACAGTAAAGTAAATGTGGTATAGAAATTTTGGGCTTCCACCAACGTGGCCGCAGTGTATGCACATGCCTTTAACAAGCTTCGATGTCTGGGAGCGGAAATTTCTTTCTGGGTCTGTTAATGATGTGGTGCCAAACCTATCCAGACGGAACCACGTGACTGGTATATGAGTTCATGTCAGTTGAGTCCAATTCAAACAACTGGGTACAGCGATTTTGGTTACCATCTCTCAGCGGAAGTCTCGATCAGAAATGAACAAAAGAAGTAAGAAAAACTAAGGAAAGAACTGCAAGTGTAACCATCAAGTCTGTAATTGATATCTGTGAATACAAGAGATATTGATGGTGACAAGTAGTAAAATCCTCTAACGTATTCAGTCACTGAGTGGGGAGCCCAACTCACCACATGCTGTTCGAATAACGACAACCCTTGTATGCCCTTCATCCGAAATGGCCAAGTATCTGAGCAACACAGAAAAACTGGCCTGACTGCTTCGATGTACAGTCGACGAGTACGTCAAAAGAAACCCTGTGATTAGCATACGAATACTATAATAAGTCAAAATATTTCCGGAGTGAGGCTCCAATCAATGAAATGTCTCTGAATGAGGCAGTCACTAGCGGGGGGGGGGGGGCAAGATTAGAACCAAGGACAGTTCGGTCAAAATGTCGCTACGATGACCGTTTGACTGATGCCGGCCAAGGATGGAGAAGCGGGGGAACAAATTCGGTGCTTCCCACACACGAATGGAAACCCCTATCGGGGAACCACACGCATACGTACGCAACATACTGTTTGCTAAACGCATTTCAATCGAATGAGGACAGCACCAACATGGACGGTGGTCATGGACTTCGTGTGCTTTCAGTCGACTGTCAGCGCAGTCTATGAAATTACAAAACGATCACTGAATGAAAGTGTAGTTATCAGGTTTGGTAGCTATTCAGTAACTGTTTGAGGTGAATGGACAATGACAAATAAGAAAACGACAGAAATTGTCGGTCAGAACACTAGAAACACTTGGAGCCAGTATAGAGAAGCACAGAGAGATAGCCTGAGGAGGGATGGTGACTTGGTTTATCGCTACCGAGTGAAAAACCACTGCGTATCACTTGTCTTTCGGACAGAGGTTTCATGATTAATGCGATGAGTGGTTACCGTGCCAATAAACTTGAGTAAATAATAATTCAAGGAATGAATGTTCACAAAGTACCGAATAAAACTGTTCAAGGGTCCAGTTTCTGCGGATTGCTTGTAAAGCAGAGCCTTCGTTTCACTGAGGTCCCTTACAGTCTCAATCGCTGGGCTGGTGATTGGTTGTCATCCTTCAAAGTCATCCCCAGATAAGGAGCCAATCCGGATGACCTTGTGGTGACGTGTGTGTTTTTGTATGTGACCCATAGTCATGCCCTCTGAGTGTGAGTTCCTGGTGGGACTCAGTGGAGGTGCATTGTTGATTATGGATCCTAACAACGATAAAACAGTTGTACAGCACTTCCATTATGTTCACTGATGAGTTGCGGGTTGATATTGTGTGACAAATCAATTCGCATACAAATAAACCTTGTACCTTATTCCCCCACCAAAAGAAAAACGATTCGGGATCATACAGATTGTTTTTTGCTGAAAGGTATTGCATTCAAGGAGGGTGATACTCAAATGGAGGGGATTTTTCAGCACAGCGAAAAAGTTTTTTGCAAAACAGTTATTACAGTCGGAGCACGAGGGCTACAGTCTTACTAAAATATTGATTTCGTTGAGTCGTGATAATCCGGAAAGTCCTCGATCAACTCGATTCCCTGAATTTAGTAACTGAACAGAGTGGATGGAAGCTTTCCACCATCAAGACTCAGATTTCCAGGGATGAGTCCAAGTATTCTGGCGAACAGATGATGTTCATTCTTTCCAATGTACTTTCGACAAAAACATATTTTAATAGGTGAACTCCGTTGAAGGTGACATGAAAATCTGATCAACCTACTGTGAGTAAGGCTGAGACTGATACAATATTAGTTCTGCCCACGTTGGTCCACTGAAATTTCTGTTTGTTATAAAACATCCAGTTAACCAAACACATTCGTGATTTTATTCCTAAACGGCAAGTTTCGAAAGCAAAAATACTTTCAGGTTTTGTCGTCCGTTGAAAGGACAACTTAAACAAGCTCCATACAGATTGGGAAGCATAGGCAGCATAACGTACAGCCACCACTCCCTTGATAATAGCCGTTATGTATGTTCCACCTGTAGACCAAACAAATATTGGATATGTATATGACCTTAATTTGATAGTTATTCTTCTGTAGCTAATCCCAGGAATGCTATTCCCAGAGGATCTGATGTGGCATTATTCGGTAATTCACTCTGGCGCCGTTCTCCGTAGTACTAGCAACTCAGATCTGGATTAGCTTTTAACTACTAATAAAAACTTAGCACGTGACATCCCGAGGTTGGTCATCAGTACAAAGGCCGAGTGGGTCTTTCCGTATAAGCCTCGTCACAAACAACTCCTTAGCGGGAACTCAATCTTCGGTAGAAAGCCGATGCCTCACCAAAAAAAGATCAAGTTTCTTCTTGGACATATCATCTTTTTTCCTCTTCTGCCACATCTGCAGGAAGTGAATTGCACGGGCTGGTAGCCCTCCGGCATATGTCATAGGCAAGCCATAAACTAATTGAAAGGATCTTCAGTAAAGTCATTTAATTCCCGCGCATACGACAATTTACAGTTCTGGTGCTTTATCACTCCGAATGATGCGACGGATGTAAGTGAAATTTCAAGAGTCAGCCGGCAGGTTTCCGGGAATAAACCTGTTGCTTCTAGACTTCCTTCATAGCTGGCTTCACGTAGTCCCACGATGAGACGAGTAAACACCCTTGGTACCCTCGCCAGGTTGGTTATCTTGGCATCTGTAAACGGATATGCAGCCGCAGCTCCAAAATGTATTGATTCGAATGCTTCCACACCCAATCCACTAAGCTACATCTTCATTTCCAGTAGCCAACCTATCAAGTGAAGCCGGACCTTGACAGTCTGATCTTACAGGTACAGAGAGGTCAATTTCTGACTGTTAAGTAGGTTATCTACTAACAAGTGCATACTTCGTTTTGAACATAAACTAGTTTGTACCAACCGAATCTGACAGATTACACTTCTGCTATTCTTGTCTGGTCCTGTTGATTCCTAGTGCGTGTAGTTTGGGTACCAGATATTCCATTACGTACAGTTTGCTGGGTAGATACGATTCCCACACACACTCACGTCGACGACGTATATGGGAAGTATAAAGAGTACGGAAGGTGTCATAGGATTGTTTCCCAAATGAACTTGGAATTTTAATGAGGATGCTTCTAGGTTGAGGCCCAAATTATGTCCTTGTGACCTCTAGTTCTCAGAGGGGCGAACACTAAAACCCTTAGATCACATTCGCAACCTGTTATTCCTAGTGGGGTCCCAGAAAGATTGCAACACGTTGTGAGCTAAGAACTAGCTACTTGCGTGTTAACACACTTGATGAGATTTAGTGAGAGTTCAAGTATGGGACCCCAGCATAAGCGAACCCAGATCTTTCGGTAGAATTTGTATATCCGCATCTGAATGTAGTACACACCACAGTCCCAGGTTATCCTCATGCAGCAGACATCAGGATTTTTAAACTGCAGAGAGATCACTGATGTGAGCAAGAAAGAGCAACTTTTCGAGTACTGCCTACTATAAGATACCACTGGAGGTCCCGTCTTACCTGAATAGGGTTTACGAGGCCGATCACAAATCGTCTTCCTCTTAGGAAGTCTTCAGCCCGTCACGGTAAAGGATTTAATGTCCCAAGTAATCAATGCTTCTGAAAGAGGCCGTCATGCGGAATTTTGTCAAATGTTTTGCTGAAATCCTCGAAGAATATTTCTACTGGATATCCCTCAGCCGTCACTTCAGTTAAACGCTCGCTAGCCGGTAGATGATCGAACAGGCAGGAAAAGAGTTTACGGAAGCCGTGCTGTTGGGGACTGAATATATGATGATGTTTCAAGTGCTCCTGCACCTCTTCGGCTATGATTCGCCCCAGGATCTTTTGGATCGCACAGGTAAGGCTCGCAGGGTGGTAGTTTGCAGCTGTAGTCCTGCCACCACATTCGAAGGGAGAAAGACATTCGTGTCTCTCTAATCATCAAGTGGTTTTCCAGCTGCTAGCGAGATGTTCAGAAACTTGGTGATCAGCGATGAGTTTTTGCTTCACCGGATGATAAATTCTGTCAGGGCCGTGATAGACTCTTTGCTTCACCCAAGTGAAAATAACGAGGCGGGATAGTGGACTGGAGCACAGGCAAGAAGGTCGACACAGGCTCTTAAATCGCGTACTCCAACGTGCAGTGCAGCTCAAGGGTATCAGCTTTGTCTTCATCAGAGTCAGCAGCAGCCTCATTCTCAAGCAAAGTGAGAATTCCGGGCGTCTTTCTCATGCGTTATTTTGGATAGTCTGGCAGCCATTTAGGTATCGTGAAGCTGTTGGTTGCTAGCTTTTCTTCGAACTAGAATCTCTTCTTTACCTTCGTGGAAGATCATAGGTTTCTAATCCGCCTTTACGCATCTTATTCGGCTACAGTCACTCGGTCGTTCCGCTGTGTCTACAAATGTGAAAAGTCAGCAACACATATTGCACGGTATTTCCCGGATCATTTTTCTGCACCTTAACAAAGGGCTTGCTGTAGTCAAGGTGGTATTTTTATAGTAAAACAGATGAATGGAGCGTTTAGAAACAAGGGCAAAATTACACGATGCACACATACATAAATGTCTATGGGACAAACATACAACACTTATCACACTTGGTTACCACTGCAATGATAAGTCGATCACTCGATTGCTCTGCACACTTCGGGGTGGTGTGTAGAGATCGACGGGGCCCCCGGGTATCTTACTAGTTTGGTATTCGTGGTCGAGTAGATCATTTGGAACACCTTACTTCCGATGACGTAATGCTTGATCTCATAAGTATGTCGAGCCTTTGGTGACCTGATCGACTTTAGCTTGGTTGATGATGCCATCGCGGTTAATTTGCAGTTCATTGTCTTCTGAAGTCACACTGGGATGTGTTCAGCCACTCACTGACGTAACTGCCCATGTAGGTGCCTGAGCGCTTACATTTGAACTGGTATATGTGGTTAGATTTGGCGTGGATAGGTTGTCGTTCTGTCACCGATGGCATAGTTGACGAGTTAGTCGTAAATACAATTACTGGATCGGTAGTACAATAAGTTCGGTTGACAGCTCACCGCAAACATTCTCCGCTCAACTCACTTACAATATCACCTTCGTCAGGGGCTTTTAGATATGCTTTCATCTTCAGTACTGTATCTGGAATATCTGTAGAGCCTGTATTGATTTTTACACCTTGGTCCGGACGTTCACCTATTTGAATTTCTTCTCAGCCCGGCTATACCTTTCACTCTCGTTTGCCTCGTACATGTATCGATCCGCAGTCAGCAGACTCTACTGAGGCACGTACACGCACGCACGGTCCTTCCGTGTAACGGTTCGATTGTTTACTTTTGGAATAAACGAGTTTGTAGTCACACCGCGTCAGCCTTTTAACTACATATCCATTCTTGGCTTCAGCTGGTGATACTTTGCTAAGAATGACCTTCGATATCCATTTACCATCAGAGCTTCAGTTATCCGATTTATTTCCTACCCTGGTGTATCCGCCGTGCAAATCTTCTGTGCTCTGATAAACGGTGTTTTCAGTGTATTTGCTGTGGAATTTACCGGACCGAAGCTGATAAAATGGCAACATTGCCCTGGCTAGGTTTCTGTAGTGATTCGAGTATCTTCACACGCAGTCCAGTGCTCTATAGCTTTATTCGCAGTATCCAGCCAATCGCGTAAATCCGGACAGTAAGTGTTAGATCGTATAGATACGGCGAAGTCACCTTGTGATTGGTCGGGACGTTATCTGCCAACGAATACATGCCTATTTCTGTACATAAAGGAGGGAGCATCAACCGAATTTAACAGAAGACATTCTTGCTCTTCTTGTCTGGTCTTGTCGTTCTTCCAGTGGGTGTGGTCCGAGTCTAGGTCATTTCATTACGTACGATTGGCAGATTAAATATGATTTCTACAGTTTCATTTCGGGAAACAGATCTTCTAGTGGCACCTTCTTCAAGGTGAACAATATTAGTGTGTAAGAAGCTTATGGTGTCATCATCCTCACTGTGGATTGTCTTCTTTATTTTTAGATGCAGATTACGGAACAAAACATGCAGTTCTTCGCCTTCATGTTTGTTCTTTGTGATGACGAAAATATCATCTGAACAACAGAGATAGGTGAACAACAGAAACATCCTCGAGAATACCGTCCAATGGGCTGCCCACCATAACTCCGTCAATTTGTCTCTACCCTCAATTGAGAAAGTGGAACTTCTTATTTGAGGTACACATAACAATAGACGTGCCAATTCGGTGTTCAGTTATCCGATATGAATATGGCGCTCATCGATTATTTGGCATATAACATGCATACATTCCTGCAGGGGGACATTTGTAAATGGTGAAATAATATCCATAGTGAGTGCATGATGCGTACGGTCCAATTCCTGAACTGTTGTCAAGTTTGTCCGGTGTTAACTAGCCATCGTTTATTTGCGATACTATGAAGCAATAGTCCGTCGAACTGGTAAAGTTTACAAACCTCAGAAAGTGGCTTTCTCAGGAGAATCACAGTTCACTCTGGCTCCGTACATTTCACAAATAACGACCCAGACTGGGTCCTATTAGCCGAGGAACACGAGTCATCAAGCTCGTTATCGAAAAGCGCACAACAAAGGCAGACAAGGAAAGGAACGTGCTTTTAGCGGACACAGGCGAAGAGAAAGGCGAACATGCCGACATAGATCGATGGGTCTGACCAACCAGCGAATAGGGCAAGGATTTGTGACTGCTCGATAAATACAAAAGACAAAAATGTAGTTTGGTAACAAAGTGCTAGGGAATAGATATACGGTGCAGCAGAAATAGGAAAAGGTGACTCACACTTTATCCCCAACGTACATTAAACAGGTATCAAACCGGCCACACCAAATTGCTCTTCAAGTTTAGTTGGACGCAGCTTTCGGTCAGGCTATTGTACATCATTCGAATGGATCCCAATAATTCCAGGGTTGGCTGCCGAGTTACGGTAGAAGCACTAAAAATTTGCTTTTGGGATGGTGTGAGTTTGGTCTTTATTGTCACACCTCACAGGACGCTCACAAGCAGCGCAGAGAGAACGATTCGCGGTAACCACTTACTGATGGGTTGAAAAAATGTGCCTTTATTATTTTGATAAAACAACAGAACGTTGTGTACAACACAGTGAGAAAAAAATGGTGGAATATGCAGAATGTACCACAGATTCACTCAGACACGCAAAGATACGATTAGTCCCAGGGTCGAAAAGGTCACAGAATCAGGTCAGAACTCAGTGCTTAAATCAAGCAGTCTAGTCCAGATCATGTCATATCAAGTGAGTAGGGGTTCAGTGCGTGTATGTGTGTGTGTGTGTGTGTGTGTGTGTGTGTGTGTGTGTGTGTGTGTAACGAACTGACTACTCTTGATGAATGAGGAATACCATGAACTTATAAGGGTTCAACGGAAGCACTCAACATTTAATGAGGTTGTGATCATCTAGAAATCGGTTCAAACTTGGCATTAGTTGGTGCTGGTGAATAAACAGGGTTACGAACAGTAAATCAGATTCCGCGGTAGGCAGACGTCACTTCCGGAAATAAAAAGAATCACTTTGTCTGTAGTATGCACTTTTTAATGAGGTTGTGAAATGTTCCGGAATAGGTTGTGCTTTCTGTATTGTCGACTTATGTTTCCAAATTTTGTCATGCCCAATTCCTTTTGTGGACTGGGTTTTGGAGCTCCTCGTCAAACCACAGAGGACAACGTGCTTGAAAACGCGGAAGGTGGATCGGGGCGAACCAACTGACCAGCCGAACCATCTCATCACAGACACTGCCCCAGTCTGCATTCAAATCGTCGGAATCATCATGTTGACACGTCATATTTTGGGCTGCTTCTCCCGTATCCTCGAAGATTATACGCCAAATATTTCGTACCAAGTGTGGTCTACGAGGAATGTGGGGGCCTTTTCTCCAGGGTACTTTCAGTACCACCAGGTCACTTGAACCCAGGAGGGGTAAGACATCAGTGTTAGAAACTTCCGAAGCCCAGGGAGTCAGAACCTGGTCCAGGGTAGATGATTGTTCATCTTGAAAGCGAGCTGGCTCGGATTTGTTAGTGCAACCCCAGATCACACATTGCAGCATGCAGATTTCGGGAGAAATTATCAGCTGCAGCTGCACAGCAGTTTGATTTTCAATCGTTATGCGGTGCGTGGAAGTCACCAAGGGTCAGTCAGTGATCGACAGTTGCTCGACACCTCTACGGCAGATGTCCTGAAGTACTGACTCAGAACAACATGCCTACAACTGGTCAGCTTCACCTAGCACCATAGAGCTTCTCCAGTTCCCTGTGGGTTCGCAAAGATTTCAAGGAGGATGAGCTGATGTAGTGCCTTAGATGTATATTATCACAACACCACCTCTGAAATGAGTTCCGTCCCGGCGAAACATGTTTTATCCACGAAGGGTCACTTATGAGTCTACGATATCATTCAGCCAAGTTACTTTCGCCTCAATGGCTGCAGGTCTTTTGGTCATAGCAAGACCTAATTTATAACGTCTGTTCAGTAACCCTCAAACGCTACAGAGAATTTCTTCTTCCCTGTATCCATTCATGACGAAGGGTCTGAGTTACACAACATTTAGTCGATAGGGGCTAGAGCTGCTGATAAAATTGTTGTCAAAGGTGGCCACCTCAGTGGTAATCTCCTCAACATCACATAAAAATCCTGAATGGACAATTTTCAGTTACTTTTTTCTGCGATTTGTTTTGCAGTTCCGTTGGAGCTTATTTTAGCTTCTGACAGTCCTCTGGATCAAGGTTAGCTAGGAATAGGATGGCCTCTCCATCAGGATTGGAGGATCTTCTCGAAACCATTTTTGTTGATTTGCGAGAGGTCGAGGCTCTCCAGCTTCACGTATTCCATCCCAGAGAAAAACTTATTTTACCTGAAGAAATTTGGTCACAATGTACTCACCCGTCGTGAAAAACCTCTGCAAGATGATCCGGAGATCTCGTTTGTCGTGCCTTTGTGAAGATGACTGCCAGCAGGCAGTTAGATCAAAAAAGTGGCGATCTCTGTTGATCCGCCAATCCCATAATTCAAGTGTCTTTTTGGTTTGGTTTGGTTTTCGATTCAGATGCATATGGGGAACAGATGCCGGTTTACTAGAGCTAATCGTGGACAGAATACCCCGAGTAGGTGAAATAGCTTTGATCCGGGTGACACCACTTTGATGGACATGCTCAATCTCAGCAACAACAGCCGGATTGGTCTCGACTCCAACAAATTATAGTGCAGTCTGCATCCATATTTTACGATAGTATGCCGGAAATCATACAGTAACTATAGATAAATTCTCTACTCACAGAGCAAATATACTCCCTAGAGTAGTGCAATTAAAAAATTAGCTTTGGTCAATATGTGCACGCCTGCCGTGACTCGACTCATGGACCTTTAGGGAACATAGCAAAGGCATTTCGTAGTGTGCTGAGCCATGACGTTTCATAGTCAGATTAACTGATACGACTAGTTTATCATTTCAGTTAGTGGTCGTTTGGCTGGATGGACCCAAAATAACTGTGTTTATCTTCAGAAACGGCTTCCACTCTCTACATTTGTGTGATACCGCTCGGTGTCTTATTGGTCTATGGAACCGTAGTGATTCAGCTGTCTTCTCACATGGTACTGCCAGGTACAGCGTCATAGCTACACACGCGAATGAGCTTCAGCCAATCAGGACATCCGAGGGCAGGTACGGCAATGACTTCCTGTGATAGGTTAACTTCTATTCTCCCAATTATTTTCTCAGATTTAGCGTATTTATACAAACCAGTTCTAAAATACAATCAACGTGCTATTCCGCAGTTTCGGTGTTCTTGCTACTTTGGTTTGCATAGCTCCTGGTGATAGCCATTTCAATACGTCCTATCAGTTCGGGTACTGTGGGCCTCGCGGCTACCACCAACCTGCGTGGCAAAGAAACCATCAGTTTTTTCTCATGAGGTAATACCTGAAATGGGATCCGGAAGAAGTGTGCCATAATTTGACACAGATACGATATTTGCTTCATAAACGTTAACAGAGCACTGTCTCTGTGTTTCACTAGAGATTTGGGAGTCTTTGAAGAACACTTGTTTTTATATGGGTCATTATTTAGGTAGGAGGGAACAAATAAGTTCATTTTTGACTAATTAGAGCCTTCTAAGCACGTAGGTTTGGAGGCAGGACTATTTATCAGAAACTACCATTTTTCTCAGTTTTACGCATCAGAAAGAAACAACTTTTTTCTCTTTTTGGGCACGACTGACATCAAGTTGCACACGAAGAAAGTTATGCCGTTTGAATTTAACCAAAAACTGGGCTCTAGCCAGGTGCTCTTTCATCTTTCCGTCGTCAGTTTCACCAGTTTACTGGGTTGAAAAACTAGGAAAGACCTGAATACCGTGAGTATAATCAAGAAGACTCGGAGAATTCCGAACTACTGGAGAAATTTATCCGGGATCAAACGGATTACTTGTACTAATAAAAGCATAATAAATTCTTTAGGCACAACCATGGGGTCAATCTTCAGATCAAATACGACTTGAAAATATTTCCACAATAATAATAATGTCACACGTTGTAGTTAGTTTTATCGTACAAATACAGCGTTTCTTGCTGGGTGAAACTACTGATGGTATGCCCTTCACAAAGAGATCTAACGACTGCCAGATTTCAAGTGTTTTAGGATCAACGGTCAAAGTCGCGATACAACTTGGTGGGATATATGTTAGAAAATCAGGTATAATTCATTTTTTAACTTTGTATTTACTATCTTTAATTATTTATTGATGGTGCCGTATTTCAAGAAAAGGGCCGCGGACAATTAGACGCTGTCTCTTAGAGAAAGCGAACGCGGAGGAAGCAGGATTCGAACCCAGGACAGACTGAATAAAAGTCCACCGTTTTGACTGTTTGACTACAGCGGGTTTTTCCCTTTCTCCCGAGGCAAAGTTGACCTCCGTCGGAATGCAACCCAGTTCAGATCCGTGGATAGCAGGTATTGAGTGGTGAAATACTGAATCCTTTGTAACCGTCCGTCAGCTTACTCAGTATGCAATGTAATCAGACCTATTTTTGCTTCAGTAGGTTTGTCATTATTATTGGTAAAGGTCCAGAATTTCAAAAAACATGCAAATTCTGACCATCATTCTCTAAGCTACACTTTTAGGGTTTACGGGAAGATCTAAAATGCTCAACACCACCCCCCTGATGATGATGCTCCAGTATGAAACTCGTCTGAAGTATGAGGTTTGTCAATTTGACTCACAACGTGAAAACTGGTCATCCTGGGAGACGCTGTAAAATGCACAGGTTGTGCAGTGGTTCTAAAATTATTGGTTGTGTCCCAGCCTAGAATATCAGCTTTTCCTCTCATCCTGTAATAGTCCACAACACGTGTCGGACATCAATAAAATCAATCAACTGTAACAACACTGCATATTGCGTAACAATTGCCCAATTCACTTGAAGACCGTCGTATTCCGATCGGAGGATGCAATAATGTGGCTTATGTTTCTTTCTTCGTCTTATTGAGTTCGGTCCGTGTAACGCCATCACTTTAATTATCGCTCCATTATTGTCCATAATTGGTTTTTAAGCATTGAGCTACCTCTTTATTTATTGAGAAGTACGCATACTCCGCCACACTACCCTCGGCCTATATGACCAGTTCAAGTATTCCAAAAGTCCTACACGAGGCTTCAGAATTAGCCTATTATTTCAAACTCTTACCAAAGTTGTTGCAGTATATGTATTCCGTGAAATGTGTGGATCACTGATGTCAAAGCAAGCGACGGACAGATCGATCTTCAAATTATCTTAACCATTTTTTGATGTTATAGAAACTGAACACCAAAAGGTGTTCCGAGTTTAGCATCAATCAATATGCAAGGCAGTTTGTCTTCAAAGTGGGTCAGAAAGGGGAGTCCCATCCAAGTGAAAGATGAGCAGATAAAAATACAAAGTTATTGTAACGACTTTCTGATGCTATTTGTGACACCATTAAGCGAAGGCCAGCGAAACACAAACGAAGAAATTTGATAAAGACTAATGTTCATTAGTTCGTCATCAACTGCCTATCAGGAAGAAGTACAACTTTGAACCTATGAACTATGTGATGCGAGTAATAATGGGTTTATCAGGCTTTCATACTGGTCAAGTAATTGTACTGTCACCTGAAATACAACTGCTGAGTGGTGTCCTGAACCCTACTTAGTCTGGTCGATTTATTGAGAAGACAGATGAAGCAAATAATTCTTTCCGATTATTTTTTTTTACCAAGCCCCGACATTTACATTAATCAAACGAGCTATTAAGACAAACGGGAAAAGGACAGTGTTCATCAACGTAAGGTGAACATCCGTTCGATCGCTGGTGTAATCATATTGTTTTGCTATTGATTGCGCTGTTCGAACCGTTGCCGGCCCGATTCAACGGGGCATATAAAGCTACGCGATCAGCACTCGAAACAGAATAAAACGGAGGCATCCCATTCCTTGATGTACTCTACTCTCGAACAAGTGAGATAGAACAATTGAAATTAGTACGCACGGAAAATCCACTTGGGTTGGACAGGAGCTAAACTTTCAGTACCGCACGCCTGTTGTGCACGGAACTACTGGCCAAATGGTATGCAGGAAATCTGCTTATCCAAGAACGAGTGAGCAGGCACGCAAACATGTGGAACGTATATCGTAAGCACAAGCAGTACGTGCAATCGCGCACGGTTAAACAGGCTCACTCAGAGAGCAACGAATCAACATGAAGCATGACTCAGGGCAGAAGTGTGATTGGCTGGAACAAACCGTTCGTGGTATGGGAGAGTTCAAGTTGATGTGCGTGTGTGCGTGCGTGCGTGGGTGCGTGTGCCGCCGCTGTCAGTATCGACTAACAGGTCAATAAACATATCGGCCTGAACGGAACGCAGTCAGCGGTTCGACCAACGGTAGCACCACACATCATCCTCAATTTTGCTGTTAGACGGTAGGAACACATGATGTTCGTAGTGGTGGTACTGCACAAACAAAAGGACACCAAAATGCAGGGAAGTATCTACGACCGGTGGAAAGACAGATACACATATGTGTGACTGCTTAAACCGACTACAATAGTGCCCAGCCATCGCAACCGAAATTCGGCATACTGCTCAGCCCGGCGGACCAGAAAGATTTGTTCGAATGAAACACTAGAAACTGAGGTGGAGGAGATAAGCAACAAACTTCCGGGGACCAGATACCCTGATAAGTTTAGTAAACAATACCTCTAGAAAATCATTGGATCATAAAGTCTAGACGACTCCTAAGTAATTATTTGTCACTGTTCCTTTCTTAAATGATGACTGTAGTGAACTTTGTAAGAAAATAACTTCACACCATTATTGCCGCTGAAGTAAGTGTTTTATACAGTTCGTTCAATGGTCCAACAATGCCTAAAAGATCGAGTACCACTGTCAACTACTCCTACGTGCATTTACCTACCTGCCTGCTCCTGCGGAGCTGGTTACATCGTTTGTACCAGTCGGCAGCTGATCAAGAGGATACAATAGCACTATGATAGATGTGTTGATTCATCATCGACAGACAGCCAAGTCTCGTTAGCAACCAGCCTGTCAACACGTGTAAAAAATCCAGTTTAAGGTTTGTACGAATGGAACCACGAACGACTAGCCAACGGATCGATAGGATTCCCATCAAGTGATGGTTGGCCGTATCCCTAACTAATCAATCAGATGAGAAGCTACCCAATGCCAGCTTGTATTAGTTAGTTTGTGCCTCGACGATTGATGACCGTGGCTCTTGCACTTTATGTAAGCTGTCTGGTAAAAAGAAATGCGATGGTTCGAAAGCAGAAAGGTCTTCTCATTAGAGGTAGTGGGTCGTACAGAACGAATACCATTCTGAATGACTGACGAATGGAGTGACAAAAGCGATTTGGATTTCCTTTGTGGCACATATTGTTCATACCGTGCATTCAGTGAATATCGAAAAGTCTTTCGGAGTCAGCTAGAAAGCTCCGAGTAATCTGACGAACCGAATCAGAAGCGTCACTTTGCGCGCATCTGAGGCAGTGCATTGTGAATTCAACACTCCGACCTGTGCAAACCGAAACTCCAGCTCCACAAGCTAAAGCTGCCACGGTTACAAATTATGGCGTAGTAAAAATCCCTATCAACAGCTTGACCTGTATTAGCAAAAAATGCAATTATGTCGATGATCGAACGGATGTTTGTCCTTCACCCTATCCCTCTCTCTATGTGAAAAATGACTGTTATAATGGTTCGTTTGACTCACGTAAAAGTAGAAGCTTGAGAACGAATATGTGAAGAGAATTAATCGCTTGATTCTTCATCTCAATGACTGGTAGGAAAGTTCCATAAATTTTGTTCCCATTTTAAGTTGATTGGTTAAGCCTAATTCACCGGCTCCTTGGTAGCACAACGTCAACACCGATGACAAAAACAAGTCGAAGCGAGTTTATGGTATTTCCGTGAATCACTTTTCTCTAGCAGCTCAGGCGCAGTGGGTTCCTATTGCGTTGATTTCCAAGGTGGGCACACGGAAAGCCGATATTGCATCTCAACTAAAAGACCTCACTTATCCAACGGATTTTGATCGCTGAACTTGGTGGTTAGGTCCCAAACGTTTCATCACCGTTCGAGGTGACATCGTCAGTGCGCAAGTGGCTGTGTCATCTGGAACGTCGACGAAACGTTTCGCACCTAATCTCCAAGATCAGCAATCAGATGCCATTAAACAAAGCCAACCTGAGCTACAATCGGTACCAATTTTCAAAAGTACTGAGGGGTCTCACTTACATGGAATCAGCCGATGTCAGGGAGTGAATATGCTTTTGGAATTTAAATGAGTGATAAGATGATTCCTATTCGTCATAAGTAAAGACACCTGATGAAAACTGAAGGGTTGTCCTAACGCTGTCTATCCAAACAAATATATAAGCTGACTCTTACCCGAGAGGGACACAAGTACCATAGAATTACACAAGCAAAGACGTGGTATCTCCACAAAATGCACTTTCCCTTGAAAAGGAACGGCACGTTTTTAAATGAATCATCTGTGATAAAAACTTGTCATTTCTCCGAACATGAAAAATCTTCAAAGTTAAGTTGACAGCCTTCTTTCTGGGTACTTGTGTGAAACATTTCCTTCGGCTGTAGATATTCAGTCGCTGATTTCTACGAATTTCGTAAACTTCCGAAGATTATTTATACTGAAGTAAATGCCACCATTGTTAACCGTTCCTGTCACCCACAGTGGATCTAATTCCGCTGGGAGAAAGTGACTGCTCACGAAACTGTACCCTCTGCCTAACTGATGGAGTAAGGTGATACGGTGGTGAGATTCCGAAAACTATCAAATGGATGGGGACGGCAAGTTTGCCACGTGTTCCTTCTCATAACCCAGAATATATTGTTATCGGTAGTAGTGTACCTTCAACTTTGGCTGTTCTTCCAAAGACGCTCATCAATCCACTATTTGCAAATGCCTATATGCACGATAATGGTAAACTGCTCTGTGTTTTGGGTGACTGGCGCTTATTTTAGCCGATTGCAGCTGTGTGCTACTTGTTCGCCTTACTTTAACAATGAGCTTATTCAGCGAAAAATGTACGAACATCATGAAGCACGTGGGGCACATAAAGTTGTATAAGATCATAATATTAGACAGAGGATGAAGTTTCAATCCTCAGCTCAGTATCATTTACATTACTTGACCACCACCAGAGTTGGACTGTCGTTTAAAAACGGAGGATTGGTTTCAAAGCACGATCGGTGCACGTCATCTCTGGAAAAAATAGGCGCCCTGAATTTTACTGCTCGGAAAACCGCGTGACAACATAAACATCGTTATATTAGCAATGCCGTTTGCACTTTTACGAAAGCACTCTGGATGGAGAGAAGATCAGCGACATCCGCACTGACACCGATGGACAGGGTTTCAAATTGCGAATATCTTCGGAAGTTCAGATATCAGAAATGTGGTGGGACACTGAGTGTATCTGATTTGTGACGGTTGGAGCCAACCCAAATGCTTGGTATCGCTGACCCAAAGCAAATCCATGGTCTATTAGGTTCAAATTTTGGGTGAATGACGGTTCACTAACCGCGAACGACGGTGGAGACACAAACGAATAAGGGTGTGCTGCACAGCAAGCATCACTAATCGGCCCGATTAGTGGTTATCCAAAAATGGGCACAGCTACTCACGTTAGGCATCAAGCGCGTAACTTGTTACTACAAACTACTCAGATTTCGAAACCGATCGGAATGAGATAAACAGTGATCAGTGGTATAAGAACACCACTATATTCTGGTGTGAACCACGGTGAGTGTTATTTTGGTTGTTTGCTCATCGGTGCAACTTTTGTGCTAACCACTGAGCTATTTGCCGCGTCGCTGGAGATGATGGTTGGTATTCGCGTCCCTGCACCCCTACAATATGCCACAGGCAAACGCCCAATGCAGTACAACAAAATACTGGTGGGGTTGCGAAATAATTGACATCTTCCATAATTTATCTTTCTATGACCTGATTTTCGGCGACTAACCTTAGAAATCGGAACACACTTCCAAATTGACTCATTATGATCGAGAGTGGGTGTCTCCGGGTCCAATATGGTCACTCATCCCGAACGCCTCTCGAAATACACCCAAATGACGGTGTCTCCTACGGTCTCTGCTGAGGAGATCTTACTTATTGCTCTCTCGCGGCTGAGGTAATCCCGCCAAAGTGAGAGGACGGCAGTAAGCCTGAGGCAGTTGGCTAAACCGTGATTCCAAACCAACCACGGGTGGCATGTGAGACGTACAAAAATATGCTCACCAGCATCTGTGGCAGGGGTTTACTGGGCATCCTGGATGTTTCATCCCATCCGAAGGGCCTTTGAACTGAGCAATTAGTTACCGGCTCACAGAGGTCCACAGAAAAGGGGAATGAACCGAACAATTGGCCATCAGCTCATCTGGACCAACGCAGCTGCCTTGCAGGACGCGCTTGGGTGCACAAAGGCCAGAGATGCGTCCTTGAATAAGAGGGCCTATTCTGGATCGGACGACCGAGTAGTGCAACAGCTCACAACGCAACAGTCATGGGAGATACCAACCATACAGTGATTGACGGTCATTTCCTGCGCACTCGTGAACGCCCTCTCACACCCTACACAAGAAATTACTCTCCCGCATCTACTCCATTTTCTCACTCTTCTCGTTTATCAGAACTCACGAGATCTTCGGTCGACCTTGGCTGGCGTAGTGCCACTGACAAAAACTTTGGGTTAGGGTCTAAGGCCAGCTTTCACTCAGTTGTCATCTCCGAAAATGCTTGCCTATCGTCTACCTTTCAGTGCTCCATTCCCAGGTGCTGGAATAGGCTAGGAGAAGTGACATGACTGTCAGATCATGACCTGTCGTAAACGTATGAGGAAGCTAGCACCAGCACTGGCTTGACCTGGTGCTTCTCGCCTCCCTATTTAGGGCCCAACGGACGAGGGTTGGCGCTGAATGGAAAAGTTGAGGGACGTGGCTTAGAACAGAAGTCAGTGGAGCAAATACTGTTCGGCCTGTCTGCCGAATTCTGGTGCCCCATAAATACGAAAGTTTCATTGAGAAAAAATAAAATAACTAGCAAAAACACTAAAAAGTGTACAGTAGAAAAGAAAAAAAACTACATCATGTAATTTTTTACTAACTGTTTCTTTTATTGTGCTCTATAACCGCTTCCATATTTTTGTAGTTGTTTTTGATGGGTTGGCTTCATGCTCGATTTCAAACCGGTGTTATATATATATATATATATATATATATATATATATATATATACTATTTAAATCCGAACCAGGGAACAAATTGGAAGAATAATGAAAAGATATATAAGCCTTTGATATTCAGTAACACTGCATTGTCGGAGTGGATGCTAGTCAGTCGGTGTTTTAGTTACCTCGGATAAACTTTTTCAGGACCGATTTACAATCGAGTGACCCTGAGAAACGGTCCACACTCAATGGGTTTCAAACTGCGCGTGTGTGTATATATGGGGACCCACACCCTATCCAACAATATGCGCGCACGCACCTTGTGTAATAACATAACATCATACTCCTAACCGGTTTCGGCTCTAATGTATTAAATACAGGAAAAAGGTTCCCCCGGACTTGTAACACCAGTTTTCGAAACATAATATTCATCGCCTACGAATTTGAGCTATCTACGGAAAGGTTTCCTGTGTATATAAAAGTCCGCAGCTACGTAGGTGTTAGGGTCTATCAGATGCAAGCCTCCACGTCACTTTTTCCAGCCGAACCCAGACTCGGCAAGTACAGCATTTCCAGGAAGGTCAAGCAGACACGTAATTTTTCATCGGCTGTCGCATCAACCCTCCCCTGTCGCAAAAGCGACGGTGGTGCCATCACATGAATTAGCGATCCGTGGTGCAAGTCACTGCAAACATCTGTTGTACACTCTACCTATCCTGCATCGGTACCTCCATGTGAACCTAATTTTTTGCGTAACTGTAGATCTATCATCTTGGCAAATATTTATATATTTACTTCATGTTTTGTTCGTGAGTTCTGGCACGTTCTCCACAGTAACACAGGAACATTTTGATACCTAGCAGTGCGTAATGACTGAAGGCTTCAACAATTTTGATTACAATTTGTTACCTACGTTGAATTTACTGAACTTTACTACCACTGCTACAATCGGATCCATTATTGTAAACAACAAGATCTGGTCCACTCAGTATCCCCGCCTATGGAGACTTCGGATCACGCAACTGTGGAAGTCTGTCTTACGATTAACAGCTGGACCAAACACGAATATTTACAGAGAGTAGTGATCGTAAATTTGGGAAACTGTAATGTGACTCAGATTCTCTCTTGAGGCTCCGGGAAATGACTACTCAGTTAAAACCAAATAAATTCTAGCTGTCTGATTCGTCAACATGGTGTGATAACCAGAATAGCCATTCCAACTATTTTTCTACGATTAATGTTATCCGTGGTGACCGCTTAGATTCAATGCAACCAATATTCCTCCTCAGGCTTCAAACAGCTACGCAGAGAAAAGAATGTGAATACAAGACCAAGGAATATGTATGTATGAAAGCTCTTCCAAAACGAATTAAGGATGGATTAAAGAAACTCAATGTGATATATGCACAATCAACACCAGACAACAAAAGCTATTCCAAAACTTGGAATACTGTGGTGATTCAGCAGCTGTCAGACGTGATACGGTCAGGTACAGCTTCGTAGTCACGCACGCGGATGAGCCTCGACCAATCAGGATCGCCGCGGAAAAGTCCGACAAAAGCTGCCTTTGATTTGTTATCTTCAAGTCCACCAATTATCTTCTCCGATTTAACATATTTATACATACCAGTTCTGCAAAACAACTAAAGTGCTATCTCGCAGCCTTGATGTTCTTTCTACTTCCGTTCGCGTGGTTCTGGGTGGGGGCAATTTCAATACGCCCTGTCATTTATGCACATTGGGATTACTACAAATAAAGTTAAAGCCTTTGCGTGGAACAGTAAAACTTTACTGTTCAAAAACACATCGTAGTCATAATCGTTGGTAGGTTTTTAACGTATCGGTCCCTAAGGGAAATAATTTTCAAGAATGATTTTACAAGCCGAAGAAAATGGAACTTCATCCATCGGTCTCTTATCAGACATGGATGGAGAAGCTCTCAACCAGAGTTTTAATAAAGCCACCTGTTGAATTCGCACTGCAGATGTGGAAGAAACACCTGCAAATGGTGGACTTGAATATACTTTGGACTTCTCTGATGACTACAAAAAGAGCTAATCCAGCTGAAATCCAATAAAGCCATTCGGCTTAGCTTTACTTTACTGCAGCTGGCTCCATGGAGGGGATAAAACGACTTCGTGAGGACGTGATTAGGAAGTTCCATAGGTGTTTGGTACAAGCGGTGTCCTTATCTTCACTCGGCTTTTATTTGAGGGCTCACCTCTAGCCTTTGCACAGCCAAGCGTGGGCTGCTAGACAGCGGCATATTGGTGCTTGGTTTCCTGATGGAGACCGAAAAGGTGGGATGTACCCCAGCGGCTCAGCAGTCTACCAACTCAGAAGTGCTACTCTTATCAGACGCTCCTACATCTATGATACTGAAAGAATGTGCAGGAACCATATCCCCAGTTTTACCAGGGTTATTCAATCAATGTTTGCGTGAGAAAAGTATTCCAGATTGTCGAACAGTGGTTGGTAATAACACCTTTACCAAAGAAACGTAACTCCAAGTTCCGGCCAATACCTGGCACGTCTGCTGTCCTGTGTTCAGAAACTAGTGCTACGAAGGATGACAACATGAATGAACGTACCAGATACCAATCAGTTTGGTTACCGTTGTTCAGGCTCCACCTTGGATAACGCTAGCCAATTTAACCCATTACAACTTGGCATAGCCAGCCCGTTTTAAATTCAAGTGAATCTTGTAAATTCATTTGAAGCCATTGGTCGCACGGCACTCGAAGCACAAACACGTGTCTGATTTGACGGTGGTCTCGTCACCTGCTCACGAAATCCCTTTGCCCCGTCGTGACCCACTACGGATGAGCTGAATTCTTGGTGATAAGTTCAAACTTATGTGGGAGTGTCTATATGAATGGGGTGGTCCTGTCTATTGATTTTTAAGACCGTGATGCATACGAAAGGTCCAACCGATGAACTAATATTCTGACGGTTCGCTTCTCCTAGACAAAACGTTGCCACTGAGTAGACTGTGCCATGCAGGGTCGATAAGTCAGGGACAGATTGATACGATCAAGAAGCTGGCAGCGTTAGTTTACCCCGTGTGTCGAACTACCACGGTAGGCACCATTTTGGTGTCTGTAGTGACAAATTTCAGTCTACCCTTGAAATGGATCTGTAATGATTCGACAGTCTCCACACGCGGTCCGGTGCACTACAGCTTCATTTCCAGTATCCAATCAATCAGGTGAAGCCGGACCGTAACGGTTAGGTCGTGTAGATACAATGAAGTCACGTTGTGAGTGGTCAGCACGTTATCTGTCAATAAGTGCATGTATATTTTTGTATAAAACGAGTGAGCACCATCCGAATGTGGCAGAATACATTATTTCTGTTCTTGTTTTGTCTTGTTGTTCTCCCAGTGCGCGTAGTCCGGGTCTAGGTTATTCCGTTACGCACGATTGGCCGGTTAGATACGATTCTCAAAGGATCCTGGATGCGTTCTCTAACCCATAATGAGAGAAGCAGAAATAATGTCAAATTGTTGGTAATTTATTAACTATTATTACTCGCTGATCATGTTCAACTTGTACGCTACGCTCACAGATGTGTTGAGCTTCTTTTGGGCAATGAGGTTTTCGTGATGCAAGGGTTCACTTTCAAAGTGATTTCTTCCAACCAGATTATTCGCCATAGATTTGAACTCGCGTATCTTTCTGGAACCCCGCAATTATCGGGGTGTTCTTATTTCAATCTTGATAAACTGTTCCTACAGACTTGATATTAGTTCTGTGGCATTCAGGGCATTCAGTTTTTGAATGACAGGTCGCATTATTACAGACATTGACAAACGGCTTTTGTAAACTTCCCAAAAATTTATGCACCAGATCTTTGAACTTCTAGTGACACATTGTGGCACGATCCTGTTCTGTAATGAACAGATCAACGAGGCCTTACACTCATTGCATCTACCATATGTGGTTTTTCAGCCGGCTGCTGGCCCCTGATATTCAGGCCCTCGTTCCCTGTGGTGCTCTCCCAACGTTTAGGCCACTGAAGACCAAAATTAGTTTCATCAGTCCACTCAACCTCGCGAGTCAGAGCCACGAACCACTAAGGTTATAACAACAGACAGCTGTGGAATTTTCTTGAATGTTGACATAATCTCATTTAGGCAACTTCTGCGGGTTGCAATGGAAACACCACCTTTTATGACCAGCCTTTAAGCCGATTTATAGCGCTCAGTGCGTTATGGTGGGCTTCGCTTCAGTTCAAGAAATCGTCTTTTGGATTGCATAATCACAGAGAAGCTTGCAGCAAATGGCACCATGAAAAACCTGAGAACGCTTTGCGTTCTAACCTGATCCGGGTCACCCCAGTCCTGGTTACACCAAGTGCCTCAGCTAACGAATTCCAGTCCTCTCCACCTTCATGCTCTTGCAACGAATCCAGCCTGGGAATTGCGCGGTTCCTTGTCAAACTCAGCTTTGACCACGGACCGGTGATTCCAAGTGAAATTCGACTTTCAGTGCAAAGCGAAACCAGGTTCCATTTCAAGGATAGACTGAAATTTGTCACTACAGACACCAAAATGGTGCCTACCGTGGTAGTTCGACACACGGGGTAAACTAACGCTGCCAGCTTCTTGATCGTATCAATCTGTCCCTGACTTATCGACCCTGCATGGCACAGTCTACTCAGTGGCAACGTTTTGTCTAGGAGAAGCGAACCGTCAGAATATTAGTTCATCGGTTGGACCTTTCGTATGCATCACGGTCTTAAAAATCAATAGACAGGACCACCCCATTCATATAGACACTCCCACATAAGTTTGAACTTATCACCAAGAATTCAGCTCATCCGTAGTGGGTCACGACGGGGCAAAGGGATTTCGTGAGCAGGTGACGAGACCACCGTCAAACCAATAAAGTGTCTGCATTTGGAAGGTTTTCACGACGAGACTGCATCTATACGCGATACGGTGGCTTGCATGCCTCTATGACCCAAAAAAGAGCTATACAGGATCGCGTCCTCATGCAATCTTTTCTGACAGGTCCATGGGTAGAGCCCGGACAAAGATCAGTCTCTTGGTATTCCGGCCTAGAGGTCGATCTCAGCTGGCAAGTCAGTCGGTAAAATCGGTGGGAGAATAACTGATCGAAACAAATGGGCTTCCACTCAGCAACATCGCTGGATAGCGGACTGGCTCTTGTTAGGACTAAAGGCTTTGGTCGAGAAGCCTTATCGTTCTCCTGCGCTGCGGTTGGACAACTTAGCAGTACCCGTCCGAAATCTCTCATGACCTGCACGAATACAAAGAATTCCACACTGCCTCGGTCATCGAGCAGGATAACCAAGACCGCGCTGCTCATTGCATCGAGTGTACTGAGCAGGCTGTTGGCAGCCATATTAGTGTTCGATAAATGTAAGGGTAGGATCCTGTTGATGCACTTACTGAGACTTTGTGCTCATGGAGTTTTCTGCGTTTTTCTCTTTTGCAGATCGAGCACGACCAACCCTACGTAAGGAGTTGATTCTCGCATACTACACCAGCGGGGTGGGTAGTGATAAGTGGGCTAATGCTCACAGTTCACTCACTTTTATTCAACCCCTGTCTTCTGTCCCCAACCACCTCTCTTTTCCCCCTCCATCTACCCATATTGCTCCCACCGATAACACGCTCGATACTCGAAACGGTTCACTGTCAAATAGTATCGTGAACAATCCTCTATCTTATAACTCACATTTCCTCAAACCTCGTCAGCCTTTGAATCAAGGCTCCTCTGATGTGCGTATTCTCATGCACGCCGGACAACAGGCGTGCCTAGCCCTCACATTAGATTCTTTGAAGATTGATGTCTGCTGCTTAAGTGAAACGCGTATCCAGGATTCGAGCAGTGTGATTCAACTAACTGCTCCTGGTATCTCATTAAGGTATTTTCTGTGCACTTCAAAAGACGACACAGCTAGAGCTGCGGGTCAATGTGGTGTAGGGATAGTCTTGACTGGCAAGGCTGAGGCCAACCTTTTGGACTGGATACTGTTGAGTAGTCGCTCTTGTGCTGTAACACACCACGGGTCAGCTGGCATTCGAAAGGATAGCTGTGTTAAGGGCAGTTTTTTTGTAATCTCAACGTACGCTCCAACAAACTGCAGTTCCAACATGCAGAAGGATGAGTTCTACGAGGAACTCAACACTCTTGTTCACAGGAGAAAACGCTCTGACACTGTAATGCTAGCTGGTGATCGTAATGCACGAGTTGGTAAACCTAGTGCATTAGAAGCTTGTTTAGGTGGGTGTTGTGCCTTGCCCGCTCAATGCACCGGTAACGGGGATAAGATTCTTCAGTTTTGTGCAGATAATCTGTTATTCCGGTCTAGTACAAAGTTCTGACACCAGCTCGCGAAATGCTAGCGAACAACAGGCTGAATTCCGCCCAAGTCGAGGATGAATCGATATTTGCGGTCTGTGTGCAGAAGATGCTTGTCGCCTTGAGGTTTTCAACCATCGATGTTTGCATAGTATCGCTAAGATTGGATGGAATGACCGAGTGAGCAGTATTGAAGTCAGAAGTCGAGTATTGGATAGTAGATCAGGGAATATTCTATGACAGCTTATCCGGCTTAGTAGACTTCGTTGGTCGGGGCACGTGTTGGGTATGGCGAACACACGTCTACAATACAGTGCCCTGTTTTCCGTCCCCCCTCGGGAATGGAAGAAGACACGTAGAGGTCAATAGATGACGTGACAGCGGGGAATGAGGAAATGTACAACGAACTTAGGAAAAGTAGGGCGCCTCACGTCTTCGTGGTTGGGGTCCAGAATATTTCTCAACCAGTTGGCCGGAGACACTCGAGGATATGGCAACGAACCGTGAACAGTGGCGATCATGTGTCACTTTCTGTCGAATGAGAATGATTGATCAATGTGCGTTTGTACAGTTAGACTGTGTATTCCGTGTGTTGGTTACTAGGGTGTTCTTTCCTTTTCCCACCCGTGCAAGTCCACTCCCAGTTCACCTTCAATATTCATTCTTTCTACTTCTACATGCGACATGGTGAGAAAGACTATGCTGTTTAACGCTGTACCATGATGATGGTACCTGGAATGCGTAGCGACCGGTGGCTTCACCCGAAGTTAAAACATCAGATGGTATGAGTGAATCCATTAGAGTCGGCTTGGATTACATGGACGCTTTAAACTAGGTAGGAAGAGGAGTGTAACTCCGCATTCTTGCAGTGCTTGGAGTCTTCGTATTCGAGTACTGCTCCCCGTTCCAGAAAACAACCTTAGGTATCGCTCCATTCTTATTTTGATAAATGAGGGGTCTCTACTTCTAACCAGAACATGCAGCGCTAACGAATTTTGGTCCTAGTTACGCGTTTCGTAGACAATGTGCAATAACACATGACTAAGCATCATTACGTATCGAAAGTGAGACACTGACCACAAAGGCTATGGTATTTCGTAATCCGTGGGCTGTTTTTGTCCTTCTTTCGGAGTTCCATAGGGATCGTGGATAGAGTGGTGCGTTGAAGTGAGGATGAATTCCTCTAAACACCAGCACTTCGGTCACTTATTTTGTAGTGATTGAGTGGGTCTATGCAAGGCATGTGTTTGGTCCACGAACTGGAATCGAAAACTTGCTGTGGGTCGCTCACAATCAAAGTATCAACAAATGCTCCCTGCAGATAGGGACTGTTCGGTCGATTTTGTCCCTCTGAATAATATACGAAAATTTAAATGAATTCTCGTCAGTGTTTTCATTGTGACAGAAATAGGCTAAACCGTCGGTACATAAGACGTTAGTAACAAAAAGACGACCATTTATGTCGAAAGCTGATTACAATTAACCAACTACACGGTGAAATTCCCACAACGCAGAACGCTTATTCAGAGCGAAAAATGCAAACAGGTGAAAATCACGATAGACTTTTGTTAGCTGTTCATCAATAAATATATATATATATATGTATATATATACCAAAGTAATCGCAAGTCATGCTCGGTGAACAAAATGGATCAATTAATGAAAGAAAGTGAGGGACAAATACATCACACGAGTGGGGTGTACAACATGTCCGCATGATAACGCCACTTAATAGGGCGTTACATCAATCAATGATGGATAGTTCGACGAAAAAGTGATCGACAGTACGCCACCGAGCATCACACAGACACGCAAGGCACATCTAACGTGAAGGGACGGGAATTCTGCACAATGGTAGATCGCACGCGTTGGGTACTGGAAAATCCACCCTCGGGCCGCACGCATAGAGGGCATTAGCAACGGCGCCAAAGGGCTTGGTAGGTATGAAGCCCAGGGATCAATCGATGAATGAAATACGGCACGATGAGAATGAAATTAGGAAGATCAGTTACACAAGGAAGGGACGCCAGAAGAAATAAAACAAAAAAAGACGCTGAACATGAGGAATTGTGAAGCCACTGTCAGCCTTTTGATACAAGCTGTCTGGAGCAGAACCGGAGGCTGTTTGTTGCAAGAGAAAACTTTTAGAATGCGCATTTAAGATGCTGATGAGGTTTTCAAATACGGGAGCATGAGCGGTTTGAGCAAACCGGATAGCAGGCAGAGGCAAAGCGCACAACGGCATACAGAGCGAACTGTGGCGTGACAAGTAAAGAAAAGGGTAGAGTTTATACAGAAATCTCTCCGTTCAAGAAAGGGTACACCCAAGTGTTGTTATTCGCGTTCAGGAATTCACATGGCCGCCCGGAAAGGAAGCGCGACGAGCCCTCCAGGTCGAGTCTGTTAAAAGAAAACAAATGACGAAGGTGTAAAAAAATCCTATCCAAAAACATCCGTCCAGGACAAGGGAAGCCGCTTAATGAAAGCGACGGTTGGCAACAATGAAGGCGTTCATAGCATCAGCCTGCATCAAGGGATGGGATGCGTGTACAGGAACAACCACATGACTTCCAGTCGGTTAGATGGTATGTACCTCTGTTTCTTTGTATAAAAACAGGGTTTCTGATTACAAGTAATGTCCAAAGTGATTAGAGTTCAAAGAATAATACATTTGTTCTTCTTCTTTTTCTCTCGAGGCATGAGGACTGCACGAATTGCTTCATCGAACACCATTTTCAATCCTTGTTGTGTCAGAGCTGAGCATTCGAGATACTTTTGCGCGCCAATCTTCTTAGCCAATGTTAGCCCCTGAAAATAAGTAGGGAACAATTGTAAGGCTTGAGATGGTCGCACTCAAAACAAAAAACTGACCAACAAAAGAACTTGTAGGTGACATTCTCTCGATCATTTTCACATGTTCGAAAGAAATTAAATACCACAGCCCAAATAAACAAAATGTGACTTTTATTCGTGTGTTGTCGACACTAGGATGAAAAATATTCGCTTCGCTGAGTCTTTGTCCCTGACATTGTACTTTCTTGCGTACAAAGGTTAAATGCATCAAGTGTGGTTGTTGTCACTGACAAAAAAAACCGATTCTGACAGTAACAGCTCTTTTGCTGAGAGAAGTGAAAACAATACAAAAACATTCAAAGAATACTCTAGTATTTCGCAGTTCAAAAATGATTCCGCAGTTATTAGCAGATTCACAAGAAAAAAATGATTTATTTGGCACGTATGAATTTGGAATTAAGTTCACATGAGCGTCCTTCATTTTTTTCTCGAAAATGAAGAAATGTGAACTCAGGAGTGGAACAATTCACGAAATTACTAAGTATTTCAGTTCAGACAACCATTATCGAGGCACTGGATGCAACAGTTTTGGTTGCCATCTCTCAATTGGAGCCTCAATCAGAGATAATAAAAAAACAAGAGTACCAAAAGATTAAGTACAAGTGGCACTATCAAGTCCATTGAGAAAGTTTGTGAATACAAGAGCGATAACGATGATGATATTGAGTGCAGGATCTTTTGAACTCCACCCAGGAGATCAAGCTATGAGAACACATTTTGCACGTGTTTTGTGTGGTAAATATTGTTCAGAACATTTCCGCAAATGAATAAACGGTTTTTTGCATCATTCAAGTACACCTTGGTACCAAAACAAGGCGCTGTGGGCAATAATCAAATACATTCTACTTGGATAATGAATTGTGCTTTCAAAGCAATAAACATATCCAGGGGAAAGCTCACAATAAATACTTATATGCCACTGCAGAAAAAGGTGACCCGAAGCTGCTTTATTTTACCACAGATCTGAAGCCGGCAGCATCCGTCCAATAAACGTAGCCAGTTGTTGAATTCACGACGAAATTTGAATTTCATCGATTTAGGTAGGTTATTGATTTACTTCCCATACTCTAAGCTAAGATTTAGGGGTTCACAAAACTTTGATCCATGATAAGATATTTCAGTAACTTCGAGATCGCAAAACTCTTTTCATCGGTTAAAATGGATTGCATAAAATCAAGACTAACCTTGCTATGAATACTAAGAAAACAGTCCTTTTTTGTCACCTCTTCCTGAGACAGATGCTTGTCTAATGCATGATGATTTGAAAGGAGGACTGTGTGATGAACAAGCTTGCCTTCAGAACATCATCTACTGGTCAGTTACAGCATACGTATAACTCGGGGAACAATGTGGAGAGATAGGAATATTGATTATTTCTGTTAAGGGGACAAGGTGTTTAGAGCCATTAGACCGGGATAGGAGTGGGCCTGTGAACGTTTATACTCTGACCGCGTTATTGGTAGTAATTATCTGTGGAGTGTGAGTCCCATTTGGCACGATGAGAAGAGCAGTTCGATTTATGGGGGTCACGTAACAGGTGCTTAATTGAAAGAATTGTGTTTCCATACACCTTACCATTGACTGAAGCTTCCATGCGTGCGTTCAGACCGTGTCGAGGTCAACCACTTTGAGCGTTTAAATCACTTAAAAAGGTAGTCGATTGTTGGACGAAGGAAGAATCGTCGATAGTGAATCAAAACAATCACGTGAAACACGAATTTGAAACATATTGGTGGAGAATTCAATAACCTGGATTATTTAGACAAACTTGCACAAACCTTGCTATGTCTGATTTTTTGGAGATTTCAAGCGGAATGTATAACTGTTATCGAATAGAAAGAAACTTTACAAAGCCACCCAAAAAGTGTGCTTCTGGGGATACCTCACAAGTCCGATTGTTTTCAGAAAACAATCATTGTACTCTTTGCGCTTTGGTTCTTCACCAGGTTCTGGTTACCATCTCTAAGGAAAACTTCATCTTAAAAACAATGATACTAGATCGATGAAATTATTACAGACAGAACTGCCAATAATAGTATCGAGTAAAGTGTGAGTAAATGAATGAGACGGTACAAGTTATGTCGAATCTTCCAGTGTCTCCACCCCATTGAGTAAGTGGTATTTGTGGGAGCGGAATGGGCCTCCACAGGACCAACTCAGATAACCAAGTTCTTCTTCTTTTCTTACTCATTTTTTTCTACAGCTACCCGCTTTTGAGAACAAAACACTACTTTCCCACTCACTGATGTGCCTACGGTGTTTTTCACATGAGAATGTTCGCCTAATAGACATGAACACATCTATTCGTTTCGTCATACGCATTTGCAGTTGCGAAACCATGAAAACTCCGTAAATTCTATTGTCACAACTGTATCATAACAGTCCTGATTAGATTCTGATAGCGAATTTATTTGCAATGTTGGCTGAACAAGCTATTGCACTCCTTCCATATCGGACCACGAAGGCAAAAATACTAACTAAGAGACTCAAATAATTGACTTGGGATAGAGACAACTGAGCACAATAATAACCGGACAATAATGTGCCCATCAAACGTCGTGGTGGAAGCTTGCACGCAATTTATTACCCCTTATTTCTCCAGTTGCGATGAAAATTCTCATATGCTTGTCGATCTTGGCCGTTTACGGAATGGCGAATTCGTTGAATTTATCGTGCTGTGTTCTGGATAAAGAGAGAAGATAACCTGGAATGCTTTTGAACTTATTAGTCACCAAATGGTAAGTTCACGGGACAGGAAATGTCTTTGCTGGGGGGCAACATTTTATGTAGGTGATAGAATAAATCCATAAACTACAATTTCATTCGAATTTCGACAATAACTGTATGATGAAGGTAGCACCAACAACCCACCCTTTTTAAACCGGGCAGGTGCTTCTAGGTGCAGCATATCAGTTACTAACTGAAAAAGGATAATAGTTATAATAAAAGGCAGCGATTTAGAGTTGATAAATTTTCCAAACTTGTTTAAGAAGAATCTCGTATCCGATTTTTTTGACAAGAATTTTCCATCTTCAATTGTGGGATTTGTCTCTCACCTACAACCCACATGCGATAAAGACAGGGTGTTTATCAGTGCACTCAGTAAGGTGAAGTCGAAGGGTTACAAGAAAGACTTGTACATTGTTTCTCATCATGTTTCAGGTACGGTGATACAGCCTCGGTGAAGATCGAGGAAAACAGACACAGATATTGTTACTCAGAACCACTGGAGCTGGGGACAACGCGAACGTCTAAGAGCATGATGATGATGATGGGCTTTGCGAATGACGGTGCTCGTATAGCCGTTGAAAGGTGAAGACTTATTCGGCGCACCGACGACCAGCACAAAAATGTACTCTGCTAGTCTGCACAATTAGTGGAATATGGGGGCACACGGTATTTAACCCAACCTTGATTCCATGGAAAGCATAACCACTGCACGAGATTCTGTCCGGTTAGTTTGTAGAGTCATTGACCCTGCGATAAATGTGACTAATTTTTCACCAGAATCAAATCCGGAGACAAATACATATGCAGTACAAGTGACAGATTCCCGCTAGGTAGACTAACACTGCCGCTGGCTACGAAAACTAACGATTTCGCACGCCGAAGAGGAAAATTAAACATGGCCAACTACCTAGGAAAAATAGATTTTCATAAAGCCTAAACACAGTTGAAAAGAAAAAGTCCAAAGCCAAAAAAATCCGATTTACTTTAGGACTGACGCAGACACCGATACAGTGGCACAATGAGCCAAAAACCAAAAACCAGGAAACAGCAATATTACCGACAACTGGAATGAGTTAGCCATCGTTTACGGGCTTAGTCAGTATCTAGTACTTATTAGTCCAGTTGTGTAATCCTGACCCAAGTGGAGAACTCTGACGCGGGCAACACAGAACGTCTCGTGAACGACCCAAACTGGATGTAAATTCTTCTCAACCACAGTGATATCCAAAAGAAACCAAAGATATTTTGGATCTGTTGCAAAGATGGGGAAGGCCCCATGCAGACAGCCACCACGTCAGGAGAAATAAGCAATACGGTTGGGCTATTTGGGTAGTCCCACTTGACCCCGTAAGATGCTGAACGCGGTGACTTCATGTGGCCAGCAGACGTGTGAAGCCTACACAATTTTTTCACATACGGCGTTGACGTGAAAAGTTAGATTACCAAGGGTAAACTGTCAACAACATGACCGTCATGGTGGAAGAACAGAGCAAACCCCACTAACCAGTCTTTCTCACCATGTTGCATGTAGAAGTAGAAAGAATGAATATTGAAGGTGAACTGGGAGTGGACTTGCACGGGTGGGAAAAGGAAAGAACACCCTAGTAACCAACACACGGAATACACAGTCTAACTGTACAAACGCACATTGATCAATCATTCTCATTCGACAGAAAGTGACACATGATCGCCACTGTTCACGGTTCGTTGCCATATCCTCGAGTGTCTCCGGCCAACTGGTTGAGAAATATTCTGGACCCCAACCACGAAGACGTGAGGCGCCCTACTTTTCCTAAGTTCGTTGTACATTTCCTCATTCCCCGCTGTCACGTCATCTATTGACCTCTACGTGTCTTCTTCCATTCCCGAGGGGGGACGGAAAACAGGGCACTGTATTGTAGACGTGTGTTCGCCATACCCAACACGTGCCCCGACCAACGAAGTCTACTAAGCCGGATAAGCTGTCATAGAATATTCCCTGATCTACTATCCAATACTCGACTTCTGACTTCAATACTGCTCACTCGGTCATTCCATCCAATCTTAGCGATACTATGCAAACATCGATGGTTGAAAACCTCAAGGCGACAAGCATCTTCTGCACACAGACCGCAAATATCGATTCATCCTCGACTTGGGCGGAATTCAGCCTGTTGTTCGCTAGCATTTCGCGAGCTGGTGTCAGACGACGCAGCAAAATCGGGGCAAATACCTTGGCGACTATCAGAATTAAGCTTATCCCACAATGGGTGCTACAGTCATTGCGTTCTTCGATCCAAATGTCACGGAAGATGTTGATTTTAACGGGGCATCTATATCCATTTTGAAAAGAACTGGAAGGAGTCCGTCGGGATTGGTCACTTTCCCTCGCTTGAGTAATCGAATGCATGACTCCACTCTCACTTCCGATGAGGGCTCAAGTGATACTCCCCAAGGGATCGCAGTTGTTGATGTCGGAGTAACTACATGAGCGCGCACTTAGCGCCAGCTAAACTGATCTTAGAAGTATTCGGTGAGACGGCCGAACCTTTGCTGTTTGCCATGAATGCGCTCTTCAATTCTGTCGCATATCGTTTCACCGATCGGGGTTCGCCGTCCACCGGTGTCGCGAACAAGTTTAAACATTCTTTGACTGTTACCTGGAGCAGCTGCTACTTCCATTTCTTCGGCTTCCTTGACTCACCAATTTTCGCGATCATTCTTAAGGCTTTTTGTAACTTGCCCTTGTAGGTGTCTTCGTATCTCATTCATCTTTCCACAGTTCGAGAGCTGACGTTTTTCTTCCATCATACTCAACGACATTGAAGAAGTCCAGTATGTCTGATGGACATTGGATGTGGGACCACAGGCAAAACCTACTGCCACGTGCATCGCCTGTTGGATACAGGCCGAATGCTCATTTACATTGTTGTTCGTCGTAGATCCTAGTTCACGTGATAATTTCTGTTAACCGTACGCTGTAGTAGTCAGATCACGTCTTGCGTACAACCGGCGACCGAGGGGTTGGTTGCGCATAGCTCAGCTGACGCCTGAGGTGCGTCACTGGGTCATAGAAAGGTCAGCTGCCAGTGCGATGGTTAGTTGTGAATAAGGTCAACCCCGAGTCACGAAATAAGCGATTGCAGACGATTAGTGGCAGTGCTCGAGAACGTGATAGGTTCTAGCCTGGTACGCGTTATCCAGCACGAAACATCAGATAAGTCTGTGGACAGCACTGTGATGATGCGAGTGTGATTTGCCACTAAATGCGGCTGTAGCCCTTACCCGTGATCCACTCACCCGAGTTGAATGAACCACACAATAGGCCACCGTCTTGTCCGGAATAATTCTGCCGTCATGCAGGCTCTATTCGGGTGTGCAAAGGCGTGCAATCCATCTCCGAACAAAAAGGCCAGATGAAGCACAGCCAACTTATCTCCTACTCCAGCCTGGGCGACCGAGTAGTACAACAGTCCTGAACTGTGCCGGGGAAATCACCTCGTATCATATTGTCGAGTATCTTAACGAATAATTTTGAATCATGAATTTTGATCATGTTATGGCATTCCTGGCAAGCGATGCGCCGCACGCTTTAGTGGCCGAGGTGCCAAGATAACGGCCTGGATGCATCTGCAGCAAAATAGTGGATTATGATCAAGTTTGCGGCTACAGCCGCTCTGAAAGGAGTGGGAGAAACCGAAAGGCGTCAAAAAGACTGGATCTTTGACAGCACACTTCAACGGTCAGCTAAACCAAATGAAGCTGGGTAATTAGGAAGTGGTGAACGCCATGGACTGTAACGGGAGGTTTCACGCACTGCGAGGGCCGATTGTGAGGGGTACTTGATGGAAACAGCTGAAAAATGGAGATGGCGTCAGGGCTTGATGACTTTGAAAAGCTACTCGACCTTATTTACAACGCATCGGATTGGCGCCGCACGTGAGTCGCTTCTGTGCGACGTCGCCGACCACCTCAGATTCGAGCAAGATAAAAATAGAGCGATGGGCAAAGCATTTCGACTGGATGCTCAACCGACCTCCAAACCTTTCGATGGAACTTCAACCCCCAGATCTTGTACAGCCGTATAGTGTCAACTGTGATCCACCGAGTACAAGTGAAATCGCCATGGCCATCAACCAGTTAAGGGATAGCAAAACTGTTAGACAATATACCATACCGCCAGAAGTCTACAAGTGTTGTCCTTATTGATCGACAGGCTATACACCCTATTTGGCGCCAAATAGCGAGGCGATGTGTTCCTGGCTGATTGCCACACATCTATTCTGCTGCTCATCCCAAGAAAGGAGACAAGGTAATGTGCAAAATCTATCGAGGGCTCAGTCAGATTGACGTGGTCGCAAAGATTGTCCGCGTGCTGCTACTCAAACGCTTCCGTGTTGCGAGAGGCCACCGCACATGACCGAATTAAAGAGCTTTCCACTGTGGCAGAAACTGCACGGATCAAGTTTCCACACTGCGTCGAACACTGGACCACCGCCAAGTTCCAGCAACCAAACATTGTGTTTCGTTGGCTTTCAGATCGCTTTCGACTCGCTTAACCGCAGATGTCTCTGGGTAATAATGAAATCCGACGGCAGGTCTTATAAACTCGCAAGGCTTCCTAAGGGATACTTCTTGTTTACAAAAAGCATACCGAACATTGCCACGCAGTTGTTCAAGCTGTCAAGAAAAGCTTGCGACTTACGTAGACCTTCACTTAGAACCATGTCATCCACATATCAAAGGTCTGACCTCTTTCCACCCGGGGAAAGTTCAATACCACTATCTTCAACGAACAAAATGGCGGTCTCCGGAACCATATCAATTACAAAGTTAAACGGAAAAGGAGAAAAGGGGCAACCCTGACACACACCACCTTTCGGAGTGATTACGGGCGAAACAGTACCGTGAGCGCGAACTCGGCTTCGGCGATTCATGTAAAGGGGCAGTATGATGGAAATGAATTTCCCTGGTACACTCTTCAACAAGAGGCGGTGCCAGACAACTGTGTGGTCGACCGGGTCGAATAACACTTTAAAATTAACATAAACGGAGATAGTGGGCCCGTCAAAGGTGTGTCCATGTTCTAAAATGTGCCGAAGAGTGAAGATGTGATCAATACAACCACGACTAGGTCTAAACCCAACCTGATTCTCGCACGAGTACTGTTCGCGAGTGTTAGATAAGCGGTGGAGAATAATACCAGCGAGCAGTTTAGATGTGATGCCAACCAGACTCATTTCCCTGTAGTTTTCACTGGACCCTTCTTATAACTCGGTACGATCACCGCTTCACTCCACTTCTTCGGAAAAAGTTCGAGAGACTCCCCTGTCGAGATTCAACTAGTCCTGGACTGAATTGTTTTCGTGAAGTTCATCGGGATTGAAATGAACGCAATAAAAAATAAATTCCCGTCAGACTGCTCAGCCCTATCAGCTCAACGTGATGGAGGAAATTACCATTTTCCCCAACAATTCAACATCGCAGATTTCAGCAAGAAAATTATTTGTTTCAAAACATTGAACCATAGAGAAAACCAACACTTCTAATTTTGCTAAAAATCTAAATTTTTCCCCGCCGTTGTAATATTTTCTACTCCGCTACTTCATTGTTTTACCGTTGTTCCTTTGTATTTTCCTCATTTCTCATTGGTCCCAATTCGCACTTTTACAATACCATCTGCGAACACTGTATAAGCGAGAGTTGAAAATATTTTTGCACTGTGCTGTCGACTTGTTAAAAGCTGTTTGATCGTATCGGTGTTAATCTCCTCTCTCGAACTGGAGGACGGACTAACCTTGTCGAATTGTGCGCGTTTCCGAGTCTGTGACTATTTGTGAGTCATTCTGTTGTGCGAATAGGGGCCTAGGGAGACCCAGTCGAATTCGATCGAGGATGTCATCAGTGACAAGTGTATCTTACTTCTACGGAGAAGTAGGTGTTTTTCGTTGAATAAGACCGTGATTTGTGTATGTTGTCTGTACGGCATAGCATTGCCAATCCGATCTATGTTATCCAGTCTCAATTGGTTCGAGACTTCAGTGTCTTAACTGTGTGCTCTGGCAACACAACACAACGACTGTCCATCAGTGGCCAAATGATCGAATGCATTACATCATTCAAGTATCTAGGCTCTACACTACTTCTGAACGGTCAGGCGAAGGATGACAGACAAAGCCAGCTGCGACGGGCATTGAGGGTCCGCAGTTAAATCAGCCCTCGAACCAAGGTACATATCTACCGTGCCGCTATTTCTCTCGTACTCAGTAACGGCTGCGAAACCTAGCCACTGAGAGTGGATATGAGAATATTAGAGGTGTTTGACCACCGGTGTCTGCGGTGTATTCCAAAAGCAAATTGGCGCGATAGGGTACCCAATGATGAAGTTAGAAGGTGCTGAGAAACTGACGAACTCTCCGCCTTCCTCCAGGACCGTGGACTACGGTGACTGGGCCATATCCTACAGCGATCTGAGACGAAAGTAACAAAACAGACACTCCGTCCCAATCCTGCTCTGGATGGTGCTGTCGTCGCGCTGGCCAGCGCAGAACTTGGATCGGCATTATCGTGAAGGGTGTAGAACACCTTGGCCTACGGTCAGTCTATGGCGCTCGCCAGGGGAAGAAAAACTAGGTCTCGATTTGCACCCAACTCGCTCCAGTCGTCACGCATGATTAGCTATGATCAGCGGCATTCATGGGGCCAACTGATCCTCCAGTAGAACATAGTTGCGTAAAATTAAAAGTGGGAAACAAGTTATGTACGGCGCAGAAATCTGGCCGCTGAGGATGGAGGATACCCAAACTATCGGTACTTTTTTAGTAGACAGTAACCGACTGTCACCCGGTTTGTTGCCATTCCTGACCTAACTGGATCTTGTGATTCTCCACTGTAAGCCTACGGGTCGGTGGCCGGTTTCTTCCCAACAGTGAAGCGGGTTTTTGAAGGTATCGAGTAAACCTTTAACATTTTACTTATACACAGCACGTCTTAACTAAAAACGTTCGAACAAATGTCCTCGCTACATTGTTCTAATCTGGTGGGAACACTGTTCCATGCCGAGGTTAGGCGCAGAGTATAAGTTACGCGAGACAAATCATTAGATCGAACATTATGCTAACTCAACAGACTATGATGGTTGGAGCATATGTTGCTCACGGTCCCGGAAAAGAACCTTTGGTATGTAAAATTTGCCGAGACGTGTGGGTTGAAAAGTGAGTAAAAGTGGCGAATGTACCAATGAACAAAAATGAAAAACCCAACCAGTTAGCTGGACTATTTGGGGTAAGCTAGGAATCCCGCATAAGGTTCAAGAGATCCACTTACTCAACAGTTGAAGACAGTGAAAAACATAACTGGGTTCCACCAATTCAAGTTAGTTACCAATCAGAAATCGGTTGGCTTGATGCTCTAACCTGAACAAAATGAACAGCATTCAACGGTGGCGAGCTGAACCGTCATTTTTAGTACGTATTCTACCGTTTAGGAGATGACAACTATATACACCCACGTGTTTACTGTATGGACAAATCAAATCCTGACACCTCGCAAGTATTAAATAAAACTACTATCCGCAAGTGACCCGCGCCTAAACTTTATTTCTCCAGACTTTTTTGGACGGAGTTAGATGTGTGATTTCCCTAAATGAAGTGTGCGCAAAATTCAAATTCGGATTTCGAAACTTCCAAATAGACCACTGACAAACTCAACTCAGTCCATGGACTATAGCTTTCGAGGAACGTTTGCTCCCATACATACAGTAGGTGTCATATAGTGATGGTCGATAAGCATTCTTGATTACGATTTACATTTGCCTGCCAAAACATGTCATCCATGAAAGTATTCGGACATTTATGGTAAATTCTCGACTTAAAAACAGCCGCCATAAGTTCACCTCAACTGAGGATTTTTCCATGTCTATAGTCTTTAAACGATCGAACAACGGCTATAGTCTCGCAGTCCGGAAACTAAATATAACGTAGGAATGGTACACTTAGTCAGCCATGAAACTAGCTCTAAGATTGAGTTAGATGTCTTCCAGAGGGGAGAAATTCTCCAAGGTGGTTTCAATTCTATATGATCCCGATCGGGGCTCTTTCTAGGTTGCGGCGGAATCGACCAGAAAGCCAGACTCGAACTTCATTAGGCATGTCAACCTGTGACTGTTTGGTTCACTTAAACCATTTACCTCATATCTTAGTGCTAAAGTTTGGGTTGTTACTTCACGATGTAGTTCTTCACCAAGACCGAAGTATTTTGCACAGGGGCGTGGTACAGTGTCGAAAGTGAATTACAGTATTCATAGCACAGTGCCTTTGCCCCCCTTCCCCCCCCCAGACCCAGATCGTGCTCCTGAAGAGCGGTCACCCCATCCGTACGAACACACTGTATCCGTCCCGACCGATTTTACCACTGACACCCAACGCAGCCATCGGGTTACACAGCTACACACCGACAGAAAAGGCCACTTGATCCTGCGCTTAAGAAAGCTCGTAGACCCTTCTGTTGCGATAAGTGTCAAGTGTTGCACTTAAGTATGCATATGTGAACATCGCAGGCACTTCAGGTAGATTACAGATCATTGGAAGTTTCGCAAGCAGTGCCAGCGGATATTCCGGAGTTCCGCGTAAGCTGTGTCCGGTCATGTTTTGCGACAGTCACCGACACCTGCGGCGCTCGCTATCGCAAATGCACTGTTAGCGTTTGATCTCACAGTTGGCAAGCCTGTGTGGATTCACTTAAAATAAACACTGCATTTTTCACACCAAGACAGTAGAACTCGCAGACCCCCATAAATTGCGATGGGACGGTTAACTACGGTATTTTCTGCAGTTTGAGCCATCCTTCACAGATGAATAAATTCTACGTAAAAATAAAAACTATACCACTTATTTCACAAAAGAAACAACTATAAATCTAAAACGTCTTTGGATGGCTTTTTGAATGAGATTGTGCCTTTCGTAAGAAGCACACGCAGTTGTGATGCAGTGAATAGATTTATGGGAATTTTCTGTAATACAAGAAACCCATGCGTCGTTGCAGACTGTCCTTCGGTTACTCTCATGAACTTTCCTGTTTTCTTCCAATAAAACTTATACCGAACTTTTGAAACAGTAAGAAGCTTCCTCAATGGTGTTGAAAAATGGTTTATACGTAGGAAGAAAACGGAGAGAATGTCAAATGGCCAAACGAGCTTCAGATGCCCGTTGATGAATCAGTCAGGAAACTACTTCAGTATTGGGTTGTTCAGTGTTCACCTTAGAGGAGCGTGCTTCCAAGAATCTACTGAAAATCTGGATGTTCATTTTTGCGTAACATTCATGATACACTATCCCAACAGTCGACATGCTTGCACTGATATTCAGGTTCGCACTTTTATTTGATGACAAAGTTATGATGCATGGTTTTTCTTAAACAAATCGTCCAATCGAGCCAGAGCACCATGCGCTGTATTTGGTTCTGTCAATGTAAAGTCCTAACACAAAGCTTCCCCAGGTTTGTGACGATTCTGCACATTGGGCGCGCTTTATTAGGGCAGTAATCCTGTTGCGCTTAACGGGTTGCGTTGTAACACTTCTCGTGGTGTAGTCATGGTTGTCACGGAGTCGATCAAAGAGGTCGCGATAGTGGTCAATCCGGAACTTTCAGACTCAAACGTTGTTTTAATCCGAGCGAGAGTGATTGAAGGATTCTCGTCCACGATGTTGCTAAGCTTGGCGGTATCATCCAAAAATTTCTGTTTCTTGAGGCCGCTTTTCAACTCATTTTCTCGAATTCTTTTTGCAATACTTGTGAAAGTTTGAATGGTTATTCCGAGATGCTGAGATATCAGTTTCAAATCGTCACCGTTTCTAGCACGTTGTACAACGCGCCCTGAATCTCCATTGTTGAGTTTTTCTTCTGCGTACAGGATTTTGAAGTCGACTATTTATATTTCCTCCATGACTTTAACAGTGGGCATCTTTGTCCCGATATGTTCGTTTTACGGATGGCAGCTACCGATTCTTACACCATAATGTTAGGTTGAAACTGACTGGACGATCAAGAGCCGCCCAAAACCAATGGTTAGTTGTCACACCATCGTGCGCCATTCAGTGTGGTGATTACATCAAATCACCTAACTAAGCCATTTGTGCACACCAGGCCCACTTGATCACGTCATACTCCGAGTAGGTAAAAACTCCTGACTAGGCTTTACCGACATCGAAAAGCGATAATCGCATGTTATAGCGCATAGGCGCCTTTGGCGTTCTTGGTTTTAGTCTTGTTAGGCTTTAAGGTGCTCTCATGTTGGCGCTGAACCGAAAATCCTGTTTGCATCACTTTCTAGAATTCAGATCCCCGCGAAATCATCTGCTTAGACGTGTGTGAAAATATCATATATTCCACTATTTACAAGAGGTGTGGGATACTAAGCCCGAAAGATGCTCATGAGTGGTTCTCAAACTGTGGTGCAAGGCCCTTAAATTGCAGCGTTTTGCTCGTAAAGTACGGAAAGTGCTGTAGAAAAATATTCTTGACCCTTGGTGATAAAGTGAAGGTTATTAGTTTGCACATGAATTGCGTCCCAAATAAGAGTAGGGGAGAGGCGAGTCCATATGATTGTGACAAAGAAGGTCAGTATCAAAATTAGCTGGGATCAAGGAACTTCAAGTCAGCGAAAGATGTTGCATGTCTCGATTGCCCCATTAATGTCAACAGCGCTGTGTACAAATGATTTCTCACTGCTCGTCGGAATCATCTGCCGGCAACGGGAGTGTCACTACAAGAGAAAGCAATGGAGGTGGTCCGTAATATGGAGCGCAGTGATTTTCGCGTAAACAATGGCCGGTTATACAAATTCCAACAACGCCATAATGTTAACTCAAGACAACTGAAGAAGTTTCAAGTAAAGAGCTATCAAACTGGCTGGAACATGTTCCTATGTCGTGCAAGGATCATGACTGAAATAACTGATCGTCGCTCCAACACACATTTTGGTTATGAAACTGATGCACACAGCCGTTTTGGAGATTTTTATTATATGCCTGAGTATGAGCGCAGCGCAAGGAATATAATCCATAACCTCCAAAGCCCACTGTGTCATTAGGTATAACCGGCAACTGGACGCTACTGAGACTTGGATCGAGAACAACATAAGGTGCCAATAAGTCAGATATGGTAGCGAGCCGGATAACAGTGGATTACTGTCCACCACCAAAATGCAAGGAAAGGTGACCGTTCTGCTCGCATACAATGCTACCATTATTCATCGGCAAACACAGTACACGATGATCCAAACAAGTAAACTTGGCGATGTTGCGAGTTAATTATCACATAAAAGGACGAGCGTGGATGACCAGGTACATATTTCAAGTGTAATTAAAAATCGATAACCAAATGCTCCTGGAGCGACGAGCAATTCCTCTTTTCTTGGTAACTGCTCACTCCAACCCGGTTTATAACTAAGAAATACAAAGTCTGTGTTTTTGTCGCCAAACACGACAGCAAGACTTTCGCCTTTGGATTCGGGCATAATCCGACAAATGAAGTTGAATTACAGAAAAAGACGTCTGGCAAGTGTAGCCAATGAATGATGGTGCTGATAATCTCACTTAAAACATTCGAAAGTTTGGTCAGTGCTAGCAACTCGCCTTCGTGTTTTTACCGTTGTTTTGTGCTATTTTCTGAATGTCCCTAACAAGAGCGAACAATTTTGACCGGTTTTGCGGAAAACAGTGCATAATGTGATAGTAAACAAGACTGGTTTAGGGTCGTGTTTGTGTAGGCCATAGTTTACAAATGTGTCATTTGAGAGCGGTACAGAAAGTCGACGAAACAAATAATGCCACTTGCCAGTCGTTCATGATGATGCGACGAAAACAGTGAAATTTCCATAGTGAAAAGTGCTATTTGTAAGAGTGTCATGAACTTCGCTGCCACTTTGGACAAAACGGATCTCAAAGCTTCCAGAGGTTGGTTCAACAGCTGGAAGGAGAGATGCGGGTTGCGATCTCACAAAGTGGATCTTTAGTTTATTATTGACTACTAGATTCGTGGTGAAAGAAGAGGGCAAGCCATGATGAAATCAATGGATTTTCAGATGAGTTGCCGACCTGGAAACAAAAATATGCACAGTTGAGTATTTTCAACGACGAAACTGCGTTGTATTATTGTGCCTTACCTGAACGCACATTAGAGGAGTGTCAAACCTGGGCTTCTGAAGATAAGAATTCGAGAGCTAGATCAACACTGCTACTTCGTTGCGGTGCTTCTAGTGAAAATATGTCCTCATTTGTCACTAGAACACATGCAAATCCACGTTGTTCGCATAAAAAGTACCTACCATGCTAATACTAGTTCACGAAACGCATGGATGATTTCCGTCGTGTGGTGTGATCGATTACGATACTTTAATCTGATGAACCTCCAGAAGCGGAAAATTCTGTCCGATGTAGAAAAAGCATCTCCTTTTCGAGGTAGTGCTCTGTTGTCCAATGCGGTAGACGGTCTTGCCGTTTCCCGGGGTGGTACCATAGCCTTTTACATTGGAGCCTTATGTGGTTCGCCACTTCATGAAATTCACAACTCACAGGAAACCATCGCTCATGTCTATTCAGCATTTATAACAAGAACCTCTGGCTTTCACCAACATTCGCGGTCTGAACCACAATACTGATTCTGCGTATCACTTTCAATCTTCTCGCCCTTTGTCTTATTCTTAACTGAGACGCGAATCTTTCCCACGTCGAATACTACCCATTTCCAGTTTCCGAACTACCTTTTCCAATCCTCATTTCTATCTAAAGCTGGTGCTTGTGTCTACGTTCACCAGTCAGTCGCTCTCTACTGTATGCCACACTTGGACTTTGTCAACCGCGAGTTCCATCCGATGTCGTTGAATCTTCGGTTCCCTTTTTATAACCATTACTTCCGTACCGTTTATCGCTCTCCCAAAAGTAGCGACCACTCAATTTTTGATTTAGTCTTCTGGCATTGAGAAATTATGCGTATCAGACCCCAACTGCCAAGTTACCATTCTTGATGATTTCAATGTCCATAACAAGAACTGGGTTTCACTTTTTCTCAAAATCGTGTTCTGTTCAATGCTCCTAAAACATTTCTTCTTTAAATTTCTCTCAAACACCACTCCTCTTCTTCCCACCTAAATTTTGATTCCGTTCCCCTTTGTTCCTCCAACTCCTGGGTTTTTGATCATTTTCTACCTGTCTTAGTCATCATACGCATGTTTGCTTGCCTCTCGTGCTGCGGGCAAGATTGGTTTTCTGTTCCGCGTCAGACGTTCCTTCAAACCATCCCACCTGCTATGAGTGTACAAAAGCTTAAATACCTCTGAAGCTTAGATACTGCTGTCACGTATAGGGTGGAACTTCGTCTTCTTTTTTATCACTCTTCGACTGAGTCCGACGTGGAGCCATTCGCTTGACACATGTTCCAGTTTCACCATCCAACTTGCAGCCACCTGCCCATCGCCGGGCAGTTGATTCGCTGTCCATTATACTACAGCAATCATTTCGGGCTTTCGTCCCTCGAGCTTGCCTCGAATGTTCCTGTTCCTATTATTTGTCAACACCAATCCCAATGACAGGAAGCTAGTTACGCTTATCTACCATGAACGGAACGAATACAAAGAATTCCATACTGCATCGGTCGCCGAGCAGAAGTTCGCACCAATTACGAGCAAAAATTTCCCCATGAGCTAGGATCTACGACGAACAACAATGTAAATGAGCATTCGGCCTGTATCCAACAGGCGATGCACGTGGCAGTAGGTTTTGCCTGTGGTCCCACATCCAATGTCCATCAAACATACTGGACTTCTTCAATGTCGTTGAGTATGATGCAAAAAAACGTCAGCTCTCGAACTGTGGAAAGATGAATGAGATACGAAGACACCTACAAGGGCAAGTTACAAAAAGCCTTAAGAATGATCGCGAAAATTGGTGAGTCAAGGAAGCCGAAGAAATGGAAGTAGCAGCTGCTCCAGGTAACAGTCAAAGAATGTTTAAACTTGTTCGCGACACCGGTGGACGGCGAACCCCGATCGGTGAAACGATATGCGACAGAATTGAAGAGCGCATTCATGGCAAACAGCAAAGGTTCGGCCGTCTCACCGAATACTTCTAAGATCAGTTTAGCTGGCGCTAAGTGCGCGCTCATGTAGTTACTCCGACATCAACAACTGCGATCCCTTGGGGAGTATCACTTGAGCCCTCATCGGAAGTGAGAGTGGAGTCATGCATTCGATTACTCAAGCGAGGGAAAGCGACCAATCCCGACGGACTCCTTCCAGTTCTTTTCAAAATGGATATAGATGCCCCGTTAAAATCAACATCTTCCGTGACATTTGGATCGAAGAACGTATTCCGTGATTACGAAACAAGTCATTGATTGTATCCATCTTCAAGAAGGGAGAACGCAATGACTGTAGCACCCATTGTGGGATAAGCTTAATTCTGATAGTCGCCAAGGTATTTGCCCCGATTTTGCCGCGTCGTCTGACACTAGCTCGCGAAATGCTAGCGAACAACAGGCTGGATTCCGCCCAAGTCGAGGATGAATCGATATTTGCGGTCTGTGTGCAGAAGATGCTTGTCGCCTTGAGGTTTTCAACCATCGATGTTTGCATAGTATCGCTAAGATTGGATGGAATGACCGAGTGAGCAGTATTGAAGTCAGAAGTCGAGTATTGGATAGTAGATCAGGGAATATTCTATGACAGCTTATCCGGCTTAGTAGACTTCGTTGGTCGGGGCACGTGTTGGGTATGGCGAACACACGTCTACAATACAGTGCCCTGTTTTCCGTCCCCCCTCGGGAATGGAAGAAGACACGTAAAGGTCAATAGATGACGTGACAGCGGGGAATGAGGAAATGTACAACGAACTTAGGAAAAGTAGGGCGCCTCACGTCTTCGTGGTTGGGGTCCAAAAGATTTCTCAACCAGTTGGCCGGAGACACTCGAGGATATGGCAACGAACCGTGAACAGTGGCGATCATGTGTCACTTTCTGTCGAATGAGAATGATTGATCAATGTGCGTTTGTACAGTTAGACTGTGTATTCTTTCCTTTTCCCACCCGTGTAGGTCCACTCCCAGTTCACCTTCAATATTCATTCTTTCTACTTCTACATGCGACATGGTGAGAAAGACTGGTTAGTGGGGTTTGCTATGCTGTTCAACGCTGTACGATGATGAGGGTGATGACGCTCATCAGGTTTCTGTCGCTTGATCTCGAACTTTGGCCTGCCAGTCTACTTTTGCTCCCGGGTGGTTAAGTTATGGGACATTCCTCCCCTGTCTTTTTACCCATTTACAATCTTTCACTTTTCAAAAGCAGAATCAACAAACTGGTTCTGACGTGAATGTCCTCTGCAGTCTTTTTTTACAGTAAGTTTCCAAACTATGGGGTTTACTTCTCTTATTTTAATCCACCTCGTGTGTGATAGAAAAATTTAGCGGTAGCATTTCAACCACCAACCCCCCCCCCCCCCCCCATCACGACGAGACTGCACCTTGACGTGGTGTGATGGCTTGCGCACCTCTATGACCCAAAGAGCTATACAGGATGGCTTCCTTAAGCCGGAGATGCCATCATGCCTGGCAGGTCAATGGGTAGAGGTCAGACAAAGTTCAGTCTCCTGGTCCCCCAGGTTGGGGGTTGATTTGAGCTGGCAACTCAATCGGCAAAATCAGTGGAAGAATAATTGATCCAAGCAAATGGGCTTCCACTAAGCCATCCCGCTGCCTTGCGGATAGGTTCTTGTTAGAACCAAAGGCTTTGGATGAGGACCCTAATCGTTCTCCTGCTTTGTGGCTGGATACCCTAGCAGTACCCGTCCAACATCTCCCATGAACTGCACGAATACAAAGAATTAGATACTGCATCGGTCGTCGCGCAGGATAATCAGGACCGCGCTGCCCATTGCATCGAGCGGGGTGGGTAGTGATAAGTGGGCTACTGCTCAGAGTTCCCTCTCTTTTATTCAACCTTTGTCTTCTGTCGCTAACCATCCTTCTTTGCCGCCTCTATCCACCCATAATGCTCCCACTGATAACACGGTCGATACTCGCAACGACTCACTGTCAAATAGTATCGGGAATAATCCTCTGTCTGGTAACTCACATTTTCTCAAGCCCCGTCAGCCTCTGAATCTCGGCTCCTTCAACGTGCGTACACTCATGCAGGCCGGTCAGCAGGCGTGCCTAGCGCTCACAATAAATTCTCTGAAGATTGATATTTGCTGATTAAGCGAAACGCGTATACAGGATTCGAGCAGTGTAATTCAACTAACTGCTCCTGGTATCTCATCGAGGTATATTCTGCGCACCTCAGGAGACGAAACAGCTAGAGCTGTGGGTCAACGTGGTGTAGGAATTGTCTTGACTGACAAGGCTGAGGCTGCCCTCTCAGACTGGATCCCTGTTAACAGTCGTTTATGTGCTGTGAGACTCCCAGGGTCAGTTGGCGTTCGAAAGGATAGTTGTGTTAAACGCAATTTGTTTGTGATCTCGGCGTACGCCCCAACGGACTGCAGCCCAGACTTGCAGAAAGATGAGTTCCATGATGTCCTCGCTACCCTCGTTCGCAGCAGTAAAGGTTCTGACATTGTAGTGCTAGCTGGTGACTTCAATGCACAAGTTGGCAAACTCAGTGCGTCAGAAGCCTGTTTAGGTGGGCGTTGTGCTTTACCTGCTGAGCGTACATATAACGGAGATAGGCTTCTCCAGTTTTGTGCAGACAATCGATTGTTCTTGTCTAGCACGAAGCTATTAAGGTTAACGCGATGACGAGGCCATTTCCAACAAGCGAAACTACATAATGTGATACGATTAAGTCCACTGTTCGCCAGGGAGAATAGAAAGCAAAATTTTTACGGTGTCTTCCTCAATAAACTGTCTAGTTAACTTGCGCATTTTGATTTTTGATGATGGATTATGCTAACCTCCCAGCGTCACTTTCGATTACGTTGTACATCCAGTCAAATGAAGCAAGTAATGTGTTTCACGTAATACGTCGTTGAACTTCCAAGGGGGTTGCACTCTTAAGGCAAGTCAGGCGTTTTGTTATGATTTGCTCATAAAAGTGCAACGTGACTGTGATTTGCATTCAGCACATTAGTCAGGGCAGAGTCCTGTTGTGATGAGGCTACTTATGGGCTGACTTCTCTCTTTCATGAAAATACAAGGTCTGAGCTTGGTGACTAGGGTCTAGAAAAATTGGGTCACAGTGTTTGGAGCGGACTCCCAGAGCCGTCATATGTTGCGGACTGGAATGGGTGAGTTATCGGTCGACAAACAAACACACTTCCTCAGTAACTTGGGTCTGAAACAAGGAAGATCGAGTTTTAACCAAAATACACTTCACTAGAACTGTAAGCAGATTGATACCAAAAAGCCAGCTGGGTGCATACAGACAGCGAAAAATGGAAAATGAGCGAAAGCAAAGTCTACCAAGACGTTAGCTATCGAGTAAATTATACAGAAAAAAATCCAGAATGGTATCTGGAAAATGTTCATTTTCTCGGAACGAACGTTTGGTCATGGACTACAGTCAAACTATAAATCGAGTCACGTAACTTGACGCATATCCAACCCTGTATGGATCAGCTAATTGAGAAGATTACCGTTTCGAGATATTCAGTACTCTTGACCTAAGAAGTGCCTAGCACCAAATTCCTATTAAATCTAGACGGAAGAAATATGTCGTTTCCGAGGCTTGTGGGAAGCCATATCAGCGGTGTCGTATCCCATTTGGAATTACCAATGGCGTGGCATGCTTCCAGCGAACTCCTAACATCAATAGCAAAGAAAAACTAGCTGGTACTTACCCCTATGTGAACAATGTCATAATCTGCGGTAAGGAATAATAATAACGGCAATACTTTTCTAGATGTGGTCGAAAAATACGGCCTCACATTTACCAAAAATAGGAGTATTGCATCCACACGACAAGCAAACACCTTAGGCTTCGAAGTTTTGAAGGAAACTGTAAGACGACGCGAAGAGACACAAGTCCTTGAGGGGCTTGGCCCCTCCTTGAAATATTAAAGAACGGGAGCACGCATTGGGAATGTTTGCATATTGTTCGCAGTGGATACGGCACTTCTCCGACGAGATAAACCCACTGGTTCGAAACATTCTCGATACCCGAACCGGTGATAGAGTGTTTCGAAAAACTAAAATATGAACTCGAAAGTGCTAAGGTGGCGACCGTGGAGACCAAGATGCCTCTGGTTATGGAGACGGATGCCCCAGATGTTGCCATTGTTGCTACACACAACCAGAACGATGAGCCGGTAACGTTTTTCTCCATAACATTGAAACCAACCGAAATACTCCATTCCACCGTCCAAAATAAAGCTTACGTCATAACTGAGACACTGCGGAAGTGAAGACTACTTACTGAAGAATCATTTCAAATGGATCGCCAATCAGCGGTCAATTACCTCTATGTTCAGCAACCAGCCCCAAGGTAAAGCCAGAAGTGAAAAAAATCCAACGATGACGTCGTCTGCCGTTCACGGTGTGATAACCGAGCGGCCGATGCGCTCTCAAGCGACTATTGTACAGTCGATCCAGATGTCACCATTCTAAGTTACACGAATCACTCTACCATCCAGGGGCAACACGCATACTTCATATCATCCGTTCTCGTATTCCCTATACTCTGGATGACGTGCGGCGAGTGATTTCGCAATGTAAGGTGTACGCGGAGGCCAAATCTAGATTTTACAAACTTCCGGATAGAACCATTAGCCAAAGCAATGCAACCTTTCGAAGGACAGAGTACTGGATTCAAAGGAAAGTTACCCTTATGCACCCACGACAAATTTCTTACTATCATTGGTGAATACACCTGTTTTCCGTTCGCCGTCGCTTGTCAGGACGTCTTCCACGAGGGTATTCAAATGCTTATGGCAACTGTTTTTCGAGAATCGGCCGATATTCACTCCGATCACTGCTTATCTTTTATGTCAGAAATCAAAAATCTTCTGCACACCAAGGGAGTCGCGAAGAACCGAACTACAGCCTTAAGTCCACAAACCAACGGCCAAGTTGAACGATCAAACGGTTCGGTATAACAAACCACCACTCTGGCACTAAAATCAAGAGGGATGGACGTCCGTCTTTGGGAAGAAGTCATCCTTGACGCTCTTCATCCCGCACGGTCTTTGTTATTTACGGCAACCAATGAGACACCTCACGGACAAATGTTCCCGCATAACAAGAAAGCTGTATTGTTAACCTCGTTTTTTCAAGACATGCTTGCACATGAGTGCAGTGAAAGGGGTATATTCTATGGCCGTAAAGGCCCACTGCACTATTAGGGATAAACAGCAACCAGACCCTGAGGCTCGGGGTGGAGAACGACATAAATTCCCAGTAACCGGCCGGATGACAGAAGATTACCGTCTGATACTAAAATATTCAGTGACGGCGGTGCACAGATGCTTTAAACCATTCGACCACCGCCAGCCTAGCTGGCTGATGCATTATGGTCGCGCATGGTACAGACGCACAATCGACCACCTGGGTATGATCCGCTGATTAATAGAATGCAATCCGAATTATGCACGCATCATTTCCCCCGGCGGGCAGAAGGGACCGTATCGCTTCGTCATCTTGCTCCCCTGTCAGATGACGATGATCCAAAGTTAAATCACGTTTCGCACTCCGAAAGTAAACTCGACCAACAATCAACAAAAGAAACAATCAATTGGCGGGACCCAATCGCTCAGAACTACACGATCTCGATGTCACATCGGACTTTGTCGAGACTTGCGTACAGACACAACAGCGAGTCTACTCATACTCGCTGAAAAACACGGGTGAAATTCTGTATACACTTGAACTGTCATCCCCCGAACTCGACCATTTTCCCTCTTAACCTTGTGCACAGACTCACACATACCGAGTTTCCATCATCACTTTCAGTTTCAGTATATCCAATCATTTACCTCGCAGTTCTGTGCTCTAGTTTTGGTTGCTACCTTCTAGCTTCGTCGAGTAAAGGGCGAAAAGAATGGGAGCATAGTGATAAAGATTCGAAAAGTCCAAGTATCAAGCGGAAATCAAGGGAAGGAAAGAGTCCGTATGCAACTATGTCACTGGAAGCGACACCTAGCCATACCACTTATTGTCCCCAACCATTTGGTAGGCGGATCTCGTGGACCCCAAACCTGGAAATCTAACACGTCCTACTTGGCCAAGTTTACCAGTCAAGGTTTTTATACCTTTTTGCCATGGACTGACCACCTCGACTTACCTTCCAATCACCACCTGCCTCAGAGAACAGCGTATGCTGAGGAAGTCTATCGGTGGGCATGCGTAACACAAGTCTCAACCACCTTAGCCTGTTTAGGTTCAGTACTTGATCCACAGACTGACCTCTGGTTCCCAACACCTTACGCCCAACCTCAGTATGGCTGATACGGTGTTCCCACCATACTCGGGCAATGCTACGGAGAGATCGGTGCTCAAAAATCGACAGTCTTCGCTTATCTTCTACCCTCAACGGCCATGTTTCTGGACCGCTCAGAACAGACCTAACCGCCGCAGTTTACACTCTACCCTTAGCAGATAATCGGATGTCACGTCGACACCACAGATGACGGAGGTTAGCAAGAGCCAAACGCGCCTTCTGTACACGCTATGACACTTTATTTGGTATCCGTCCGCCTGGTGAGATGTAACTTCCCAGGTAACAAAAGTTATCCATTTCAGCTAGTTTTCCCTGCCAAGAAGAGATCTGGTGTAAAGCCAATCTAGCCCTGCAGCAGCATTTTACACTTTGAAGGTGCAAAACGCATCCTAAACATTGATACACTGTTGTTGAGGTTATCTAAGAGTTTGCAACTTACCTGGATCTTCGCTCAGAAGAACAATATCGTCCGCACATTCCAAGTCAGATGGTTTACTGCCAGGGTAAAGATCGACGCCGCTATTCTCACACGAGGATATGGCTACCTCAAGAATCAATTCAACGACAAAATTGGAGAGGAAGGGTGAAAGAAGGCAACCCCGACGAACACCACTTTCCACCGTGAACTCGGGGGAAAGATCGCCGTAAGCACGAGCTCAGCTTTGGCTTTTCGCACACAAGCACTGGAAAAGAGAAATAAGCTTCCCTGGCACATCCCTCAGTGGGAAGCAGCGCCAGAGAACTGTGCGGTCGACTGAGTCGAACGCCGCTTTTAGATCAGGGAAGACACAGATTGTGGGCCTACGGAATATACGTCGTTGCTCTAAGGTCTGCCGATGAGTAAAGATGTGATCGGTCGAACACCGAACAGGTCTGTAAACAGCTTGATTTGCACGCATACACATTTCGCGGGCACCCCCTAATCGGTGGAGAATAAGCCCAGTGAGTAGTTTAGACGCGATACTTACCAAGGTAATTCTTCTGTGGCTTTCACAAGACCTTTCTTGTAAATCCGCACAGACAACGATTCACACCATTCCCAGGGAATCTGCTCGTAATCCAAGAAAACCCGAAGCTTTGTTAACTCGGAAACCAAAGCTTCGCTCCATCCTTGAAAAAAAGATGGAAACAACCCATCCGGTTTAGCGGCCATGTACCCTTTCAAGTAACCTAGCTCCAGGATAATCTCCATCTCTGATGGGGGACTGATATCCGCCTGCATCGTTTCGCTGGCAGGTATATTTGGAAGATCTATCGTTGAAGTGGACCAACTGAATTGTTTCTTAAAGTTCTCTGCCCAACGCTCCAGACGACGTCCCTGGGAATGAATCAGTGAGCCGTTGGATTCCTTAATTACCTTACTTACACCGGGCATCCGTGGACCGGTACCTCTAATCAAACGGGAAAGGTTGCGAGCATTGCCAATGGACGCAGCCTTTTCCATTTCCCCACATTTTGTAATCCACCACTGTCCACGGTCATTTCTCAGGCTCTTAGTCAGTTGGTGTCTCAGGGATTTCATCATCGTCATCGTACAGTGTTAAACAGTAGGGCAAGCCCCACTGACCACTGCCTTTCTCACCATGTTGCACGTTGAATTAGAAAGTATGAATATACAAGATGGACAGGGACTGGACCTACGGGGGTGGGAAAAAGAAAAATGCCCTAGTAGCCAACACACGGAATACACAATCTAACTGTACAAACGTACACCGATCAAACATTCTGATTCGATAGAAAGTGACAACACGATCTCCACTGTTCGCGGTTCGCAGCCATATCCTCCAGTGTCTCCAGCCAACTGGTAGACGGATTTTTGGACCCCAACCACGAGGACGTGAAGCACCTGCTTTCCCTAAGTCTGCTGTGCATTTCCCCATTCCTCGCTGCCACGTCTTCTGTTGACCTCCACGTGATTTCTTCCACTCCTGAGGAGGAACGGAGAACAGGACACGGTACGGTAGACGTGTGATTGCCATACGTAACAAGTGCCCCAACCAACGAAGTCTACTAAGCTGGATACGCTGTGACAGAACGTTGAATGTGACATCCGGAGGGACGGATTTGAAAGCATCCAACAGAGCAGATGATGTCGAAGATATCCATCGTTTGTGAGACCGACTTGAACCAGAGTCCTAGGTGGCATTCGAAGCGGCATACACGAGCCACTTTTATTTATCAGAATCTTTCACACATTACACACCTTTCACAGACTGTTTATTATTTGTGGGAGTAAATGTCATAAATTGGGACTTTGATTTATCTGTTAGTTTACATATTGCTCACCATTTCACGTATCATTCGTACTCACATCTATCTGCTCTTTTGTTTTAGCATTACACTTCATTTACCGGTTGATTAGTCTCTTATTCGGTCTATTTCAAGTATACTCAAAGCACCTGACCATTTGTTGATCTAACATACATGATTCTTCCGTTTAAGTTTACTCGTATAATCATTCATTATCTCCGGAATTGGATACATTCATCGTCATTAACTGTCCATTCAAATATTAGCCCACCGGCTGCACGCGTACGCCTTTTACTACTTGTTACACGCACAGGGTGCTGTGCAGACCAAGTTCTCATTGATTCTGTCCATATTTTGTATTGTGGCAACCAAACATTGTGGGGAAATTAACAGGCGGTTAAAAATGAATATTGCGGACTAGGACATGACTATTAGGCGAGCACCAGTCTTAGTTTTATTTTCTGTCAGCCGATAACCACACACTCCAGTGTCCCTATTTTGGCTGATTCTTAGGAATCTCATCCTCTTTCGAGTGAAAACAATCGAAAAACAATGCGATAGTATAGGGCGAAAGTCTCGCGCGCCGCTCAGTTGGGGTCACACTGAATAACACTTGCAAGTTGACTCGTTTTTACTAGCTGGTAAACAGGAGTGTTAATCCGCACGTTCATACGTCATGTTAAGGTATTCGGCGCTGCAGCCTAAATCTAGCCGGGGCCGCGGGAAAGTTATTTGAGTGACCTAAAGTTCCACCTGAAACACACCGTGATGGGAAAATTGATGGCAGTACTGGTCATCATTGTGCATCTGCATCGTGGACCGGACACACCACTTCGATACCACCGGTTTGGCTACAATGAGAATCGCAAAAAAAATCGCACGACTGCTCCACTAATGGAAGCGTGCGCAACAGTACTGTTAGACACAATCTAGTATGCTGTGTCGGGTCGGCGCTGAGGTCCGATTTCGTCTCGCAAGTTTAGACAAATGCGCCGACTGAGGCCCGCCCGAGGCTAGCCACTAGAGCATTTGACTGGTGAAATGGATACCACGGAATGACGAACCTGACCTCACGGTGATGAACTTGACGAAGAACAGCTATAGACGGCGGAGTTGAACACCTATCAAGTAACAGTTTCTGACCTAGAATACGCCGATGACATCGTCTTGCTGAGTAACAATGTACAGGCAATACAACGCCTTGTGGGCCGCTTGTCGATTAGTGTCTAAATATAATATGTGGTTTATCCCAACAAAGTGCAGAATACTCTCATGACTGGCATGAGCCTGTACTTGCACTCATCTCTTGTGGTGAGCAGTTGGAATTAGTCTGCAGGTTTAAGTATCTCGAAAGATACGTTGCAGCTGGAGGTGGTGTAGGGTAGATCACCCCACGATTAACAAATGCCAAACTGGTGCCGCCACGACATGTCACAGCTCGAGGGTTTTGTCCTACGGTTGCAAACCCTGACCGCTTTGCACTGAAGACGATCGGTGACTTTTCGTATCTGACCACCAGTGTCTCCGAAGCATTGCCCGCGTTTGTTGGGAACACCATGTGAGGCAACGAAGAGGTTTGTCGTCGTGTGTTGGGTGCAGATAGTCGCCAAACAGAAGTAGTCACTATACCGCGTCCGGTGGCTTTTACACGTTCTACGCATGCCTTCTCATTGCTCGCCATTGCCTACGGTACATGTGTTTCCTGGGTGGAATAAAAGCAACGTGGCGGTCAGGATAAGACTTAGTACAGAGGTATGAAGCTGATGTCTGCGCTGGCCTCAGGCAGTGCCCCCACGACTCCCTGGTTGGGATCTCAGAGATGAAGGCTGTCGTTAGTAAAAGACGTTGGAGAATATGGTTCAAAGCCGAAGCCAGTGAGGCAAATGCTGCGGTGTGCTTAGGAAACTCTCATGCCCCATAGATACCGAACAAAACTTCACATAAATTTGTGCGGTTAAACAGACAAAGTTTGTTTTTACTTACTTCGCCCTCTTCGTTGTTCTTTACAGTATATGTTGCTAGCACCATGCTTGACCACAGGCAGGGCGTTTAATAACAGTATGCTACGAATGGAATGGTCAATGCCTGCGATCGGCGTGGTCTGAGGTGTCTCCCGATGGACAACGCTGGTTTCGTCATTTGGATGTGACACGATTCAATCAAGGTTATTAGCAGGCGACAGAGCTGTGAAGAGGTCTCTTTTCTACCAAAATCTGATGAGCCTGAGGACGAATGGTTTCAACGGGCGTGTTAAACTGGCAAGGGCACTGCGGTGCAATGAAGTCGGATAAACACATTTTTCAATGTTGTGCTGTTACCCACAGGCTTTGATGTGACCGGCACAACAAGCTCATACACCGGCTACAATCTTGTTTATCACGAAGAGGATTCGATGTGGTGACCGAAACCACAATAGCTTTGGACCGTACCTGCTGCGAATTTAGCCGTTTCCCCAGGGAATTCCATTTACGTACTTGACGTTTATGTGATCTCGGGTCAATCCACGGAGGGTGGTTGGAGGAGAAAACTGTACAAGTATTCGGCCTCTGCGCTTGTGGAGCCGATTCGGCCCACCATGGTTAAACCTTCGGTTAACCTCCAGCACTATCCAATCATCACATTCAATCATGAGCTCCTGTACAGTCTTGTTAGGGGCGTGTTGATATGCTACACTTGGGCCGCTCAAGTGATATGACGTCCGTAACGTGTTGTATCAAAACCTACCAAGAGGTACAAGACTGATGAAGAGAAACCGTAGTACGTATGTCATCATCATCATCATCATCGTACAGCGTTAAACAGTAGGGCAAGCCCCACTGACCACTGCCTTTCTCACCATGTTGCACGTTGAATTAGAAAGTATGAATATACAAGATGGACAGGGAGTGGACCTATATGGGTGGGAAAAGAAAAGAATGCCCTAGTAGCCAACACACGGAATACACAGTCTAACTGTACAAACGTACACCGATCAAACATTCTGATTCGATAGAAAGTGACAACACGATCTCCACTGTTCGCGGTTCGCAGCCATATCCTTCAGTGTCTCCAGCCAACTGGTGGACGGATCTTTTGGACCCCAACCACGAAGATGTGAAGCACCTACTTTTCCTAAGTCTGCTGTACATTTTCTCATTCCTCGCTGCCACGTCATCTGTTGACCTCCACGTGGTCTCTTCCACTCCCTGGGAGGGGCGGAGAATAGGACACGGTACGGTAGACGTGTGTTTGCCATACGTAACACGTGTCCCAACCAACGAAGTCTACTAAGTTGGATACGCTGTGACAAAACGTTCTCTGAATTAGTACCCAATACTCGCTTTCTTACCTCATCGTTGCCTACTCGGCTATTCCACCCAATCCTAGCGATACTACGTAAACATCGATGGTCGAAAACCTCAAGACGACGAATATCTTCAGCACGCAGACTCCAAGTTTCGCAACCATACAACAAAACTGAACGCACTGCAGCACAGTACACACGACCTTTCAACTTCAGTGAAATATCGGATCGGCGCCACAAGTGCTTCAGTCCAGCGTACGCCGCTCGAGCTTTGGATATCCGCGTACTCACCTCTACTACTGTGCTCCCATCCGTCGTCACGCAGCTACCGAGGTAGGTGAAGTGATCGACAACTGCCAGCACCTCCCCGTCGAGCATCAAGCTCGGAATCGTTGACGTCCAGTCTTGTAACATCATCTTGCACTTTGAAGGTGCAAAACGCATGCCGAATGGAGCTACAGCTCTTGCGAGATTATCTAGTGCACGCTGAGCATGTTCCGTGGATTCGAACAAGCAGACAACGTCGTCTGCGTAATCCAGGTCACATAGCTTTTCACTATCTCCTAGTTCGACGCCTACATCCTGAAGATTTTGCAGCGCACTCTCCATTATTTCGTCCATGACGAAGTTAAAAAGGAATGGAGACAAAGGGCATCCCTGCCGAACACCACTGGTCGTTTCGAACCGACCGGATAGTTCACCGTAAACCCTTACGCGGCCAGAAGTATGAGAATACAATGATCTCAGTAGGTTCACGAACTTCTGGGGCATACCTTTTCGATGAAGAGTACTGAAGAGCGCTGTTCGATCAACTGAATCGAAGGCGCCTTTCAGGTCTAAGAAAAGCATTATTGTTGGTCGGCGGTGCGTGTGACGCGTTTCAAGTAGTCGGCGAAGAGTAAAAATCTGGTCGATGCATCCTCGACCTGGGCGGAATCCTGCCTGCTGTTCGCGGACATTCCTCTCGCGAGCCGGTGTAAGACGGTGCAGCAAAATCGAAGCTAATACTTTGGCGACTATCGGGATTAAACTAATCCCACGATGATTACTGCAGTCATTGCGTATTCCCTTCTTGAAGATGGGAACAATCAATGACTCGCTCCATATTAACGGAATACGCTCCGCGTTCCAAATGTCACGGAGCAAGGCGGTTAGTGATTTTATCAATGCCTCACCACCCAGTTTGAAAAGAACTGGAGGAAGTTCGTCGGTACCTGCCGCTTTCCCCCGCCTTAGTAATCGAATACATGACTCTACTTCTACTTCTGATGGGGGCTCAAGTGATACCACCCAAGGAGTCGCAGTTGTTGACACGGGAGTAACTACACTAGCGTGCGGCCAGCTAAACTGTTCCTTGAAGTACTCGGCCCATCGGTCAAGCCTTTGCTGTTTGTTATGGATGGGTTCTCCATTCCTACTGCAAATCGCTTCACTGACCTGAGTTCGCCGTCCACTGGTGTCACGAATAAGTTTGAACAGTCTTTGACTGTTACCTGAAGCAGCTGCCACTTCCATTTCTTCGGCTACATTGACCCACCAATTTTCGCGATCCTTCTTAAGGCTTCGCGTAACTTGTCTTTGCAGCTTTCTCCGCATCTTATTCATCTCCTTACGGTTCGAAAGCTGACGCTTTTGCTCCATTATACTCAGCGACTCTTGCGAGATCCAGTGTCTTTGATGGACAACGGATCCAGGACCACAGGCAAAACCTGCTGCAACGTGCATCGCCTGTTTGATATGAGACCAATGCTCATCTACATTACTGTTCTCCGTGGATCCTAGCTCATGTGCTAACTTCTGCTCATAACGGGTGCAAACGTCTGGATCACACAAACGTTGCACGGCTAATCGGGTTTGCGGTTTGCGACGATGGCCATGGAGCTGGAGAGATAATCGCAATAAAACTAAGGCATGGTCCGACTCTACGTACGTGGACCAGTAAGATCTACAGTTCTGAACAGAACTGCGCCACCGGTAGCTTACGGCGATATGGTCAATTTGACTAAAAGTACCTGTAGAGTTAGAGCGCCATGTCGCTGTGCGACGCGAGCTGTGTCGGAAATTTGTGCTAGACAAGAACAATCGATTGTCTGCACAAAATTGGAGAAGCCTATCCCCGTTATCTGTGCGCTCAGCGGGTAAAGCACAACGCCCACCTAAACAGGCTTCTGACACACTGAGTTTGCCAACTTGTGCATTGAAGTCACCAGCTAGCACTACAATGTCGGAACCTTTACTGCATCCCTAATCAGACGTTGAATGTTCCCTTGATGAACGATTTCCTTGCGCTACTCCATCACATCGTTTTGCGTCTACGATTGCTAGAATTTCTGAGTGGACTATAAATAGCAAATAGGAAAACCTAAACAGTGGAACCGGCCGAGCAGGTTGTGTTAGGTCTTTACAATGGGGTCCACAAGACTCACCCAGCGGCTGGTGACATCGCTAGGCAACACTGTCAATATCGCAGTTGCATTCCGGCTCCTTTTTGTCTTAATGACACATGTTCACGCCTTTATTTTCTGCTTGTTTCCTTTTTATGCTTCTACTCGTTCTGCTCTCGATTTGATGAAGCTGCGAGGTAGCAACACAAATCAAAACACAGAAGTGCGCAGTTGACGGTTGAAAGGGCTATCTGAGCTGAATTGTAAACTGCAAAATGTGAACTAGGCAGGTCCACCATTCTACCCACTTATTTTACTTTACTGCGGTTGACTCCTTGGAGAGGATAAGCTGGGTTAGTGATGGTACGATCATGAGATTTCATGGGTATTTGGTACAAAAGACATCCCCAGCGTCACGGCTTTTTTCGAGGGCGCATATCTAGCTTCAGCTCAACCAAATGCGAGCTGCAAGGCAACAGCGTATTGGTTTCCGGTGGCTCTGCAGGAGCTCGTTCGTCATTTGATTGAGCTGAGTCCAATCCAGGGGTCCACGCAGCCGTTATTTCTACAGATTTATTTAACAGCCGCTTAACTGTTCCAAAAATCTCGCCCGCTAATAGGTCTACCATCGCATTCCCAGGACACGATATTCAATCCTGGGGAATACGCGCTCTCTCAGACAAAGTAACGGGCATTTGCGATTATTCTCAGCCTCATTCTTACCACCAGCTGTACCAACTTTCCGGGCTGACTAACTTTTACCACTGCGCTGAAATACAACCTGTTCAAGCGGTGAATGGATGTACACAAGCCCAAACTGCCTTTGCTTGATTAAGCTGTCCCTAACATGGCACCCGCAGCGTACTCCGACCTTTTCACTCGTCATTAGTAACAGATGCTCCAGGCAGTTGTCGGAGCAGTGCCGCAGCATCTCGTCAATGGTTCACAGCAGCCAACAGCCTCCAGCCCGTGAAATCACGATGCAGCACGTTTAGCACAGGACTACAGGTGATTTATTTTGGCAACCGGTAGTCCCGGCGAGCACTCGACGACCAAACTCTCAGTTTTCACAGGCCATAAACCATCGGCGTATGCTATCCAGTCCGCTTTTGGTAGATATCCACCACGTGAGATTTTTCTTTTAGACTGTTCTGCCGTTTACTACAGATATGTCTCTGGAGTACAGAATCCGAAAAAGACGCTTTCTCCAGCGTAAACAATAGCAAGGACCTACTACCGACGGGCACGGATCGAGAATTATTCCCCACATACCAAGCAACAGAACCTGGGACTTCATGTGGTTAACCACTCATCATCATCATCATACAGTGTTAAACAGTAGGGCAAGCCCCACTGACCACTGCCTTTCTCACCATGTTGCACGTTGAATTAGAAAGTATGAATATACAAGATGGACAGGGACTGGACCTACGGGGGTGGGAAAAAGAAAAATGCCCTAGTAGCCAACACACGGAATACACAATCTAACTGTACAAACAAACATCGACCAGTCATTCTGACTAGATAGAAAGTGACAACACGATCGCCACTGTTCGCGGTTCACAGCCATATCCTCCAGTGTCTCCAGCCAACTGGTAGACGGATTTTTGGACCCCAACCACGAGGACGTGAAGCACCTGCTTTCCCTAAGTCTGCAGTGCATTTCCCCATTCCTCGCTGCCACGTCTTCTGTTGACCTCCACGTGATTTCTTCCACTCCTGAGGAGGAACGGAGAACAGGACACGGTACGGTAGACGTGTGATTGCCATACGTAACAAGTGCCCCAACCAACAAAATCTACTAAGTTGGATACGCTATGACAGAACGTTCTCTGAAGTAGCACCCAATACTCGCTTTCTGACTTCATCGTTGCTTACTCGGCTATACCACCCAATCTGATACTACGTAAACATCGATAGTCAAAAACCTCAAGACGACGAATATCTTCAGCACGCAGACTTCAAGTTTCGCAATCGTACAACAAAACTGAACGCACCGCAGCACAGTATACACGACCTTTCAACTTCAGTGAAATATCAGATCGACGCCACAAGTGCTTCAGTCCAGCGTACGCCGCTCGAGCCTTGGATATACGCGTGCTCACCTCTACTATCTTGCTCCCATCCGTCGTCACGCTGCTGCCGAGGTAGGTGAAGTGGTCGACAACTGACAGTACCTCCCCATCGAGCATCAAGCTCAGAATTGTTGACGTCCAGTCTTGTAACATCACCTTGCACTTTGAAGGTGCAAAGCGCATGCCGAATGGAGCTACAGCTCTTGCGAGATTATCTAATGCACGCTGAGCATGTTCCGTGGATTCGAACAAGCAGACAACGTCGTCCGCGTAATCTAGGTCACAGCTTTTCACTATTCCCTAGTTCAACGCCTACACCCTGAAGATTTTGCAGCGCACTGTCCATTATTTCGTCCATGACGAAGTTGAAAAGGAATGGAGACAAAGGAACATCCCTGTCGAACACCACTAGTCGTTTCGAACCGACCGGATAGTTCACCGTAAACCCTTACGCGGCCAGAAGTATGAGAATACAATGATCTCAGTAGGTTCACGAACTTCTGGGGCATACCTTTTCGATGAAGAGTACTGAAAAGCGCTGTTCGGTCAACTGAATCGAAAGCGCCTTTCAATTCTAAGAAAATCCTCATTGTCAGTCGGCGGTGCGTGTAACGCGTTTCAAGTAGTCGGCGTAGAGTAAAAATCTGGTCCATGCATCCTCGACCTGGGCGGAATCCAGCCTGCTGTTCGCGGGCATTCCGCTCGCGAGCCGGTGTAAGACGGTGCAGTAGAATTGAGGCTAATACTTTGGTGACTCGGAATTAAGCTAATCCCACGATGGTTGCTACAGTAATTGCGCATTCCCTTCTTGAAGATGGGAACAATCAACGACTCACTCCATATTAACGGAATACGCTCCGCGTTCCAAATAGTGATAAAAGATAACGACAAGGTAAACGAATATATTGTGACCCGAAACCACTTGAGGCTCGACATTGTTTCCGGTTCCCCCTAATCAACACAAAACACGGCGATCACATTACCTTCCCATTCATGCCGACTTCTGAGCTCACATTCAACTGCGTTAAAGCAAAATCGTCTGGTAGCATTTGATACAAGTCAACAGCAACTGAGAATGAATGCGTAAATTCGTGACCAAAATCACTGCAGACAAACATGACCAATTAGTACTTAGCTCTAGGCAATTTGTATGTTGTTTGATGTCAGGGCTGATCGCGGTTTTTTGTTTGCTTCCTGTAAGGACAACTGGTTTCCGCCAACTGAAAAACACGTTTGACTGCCCTGCTTGTAAACAGCTGATCCTTTGACCTCCTTAGCTGGTATTGTGTCCGGTATCGCTCTACTATGTAAACACCATCGACATGGTTGCTATACAAACCGTCCTTTATTTATCCCACTGAATTTTACCGTCTTTTGGCAACCGTCGGAACTTTTGGCCTGTTGCCTGTTCGATAGGCCATTCTCGGGGTCCAGTTACTACCTGGTATCCGGAGTACTAAAAGTCCTCAGAATTCAGACTAGCTGGGCTCTCGGCAATGACCTAAGGCGAAGTGCAACGGATCCCGTAATATTAGATGCCAGAGTCGAATGAAACACTGTAAGCGTTCACAGCTGAACACAGGAACCGATGCTGGTATACACTGCGGACAAAGATGCCGCCCAATAACTTGCCAACTGTGTGAGCTACTAGTCTCATGAAAGTGTCAACAGAAAGATCAACCGAGTAACATATAAACACTGAAAATTTTAACGATTAAGTTAAACTGCTGCAAGTTTTGTGTGCGACATCTTACCTGCTGGTAGGAAATGCAAGAAATCGGAGCGTGCTTCAAGGCAGACTCTGAACGCGTGTTGTCCCGAAGATCCTGCTTCGTACCGACCAATATAATAGGAGTGTGGGGGGCGAAATGTGCAACTTCTTTGGACCACTTTCCCTCCACGTTCTCATAAGAAGACGTTCCCACAAGAGAGAAACAAATAATGAAAACATCGGTTTGTGGATACGATAGTGGACGCAAGCGGTCGTAATCTTCCTGACCTTTACGGACACATAGAAATTTCCACCAATGAACTTACCGGCTGTATCCCATAACCCTAAGTTTACGGGCCTTCCGTCGACCATCACGTTGGCTGAATAATTATCGAATACAGTTGGGACATATTCCCCGGGAAATGTGTTGTTAGTATAGCTTATTAGAAGGCACGTCTTGCCAACACCGCCATCCCCAACAACAACGCATTTAATGGCTTGCATTTCTAACAGGATTAGCAATCCAAATCGTCGACAAGGTCACGGACCGCACCGGCACGAAACCGAAACCAAATCAGAAACAGCGCGTCCCGTTCAGTTCAGTTCAGTTCAGTTCAGTTTGCACAGGACTTGGTGTGGCTCGAGCCAATCCTGTGCCCAGATAGTTGCGTTGTCGGCGCGTTTTCGTAGCTCCCAACACTGCGTGATTTTCTTTCTCTGAAAGGCAGAAATTTTGTGCAGTATCAGCCCTGGCAGAGTAAGGTGGAAACAATAAGCAAATTGCGTCTGACCCTAAAAGCTGCTTAACATAACTCGGGGTATACTGCCACCCAACATGGGTCTACTGCTTTCTTAAAATCCTTCACTGTTGTGGTATTTACCACCTCCTCCGGGAGCTTATTCCGATAGGGTACCACTCTATTTGAGAAGTACTTCGCCCTAAGTTGGAACCTCGAATGCTTCCTTTGTAATCTGAGGCTATGCCCCCTTGTTCCTCTCTAGGAGATCAGAGAGAAAAGGTCTTCTCGTCTTATTCCTGACAGTCCTTTCATTACCTTGAAGGTTTCTATCAAATCCCCGCGAATGCGCCGTCTTTCCATCGAGAATAGGTTGTAGGTACCTGTACATTTCCGACTTTTTCCATGATTTTCAACGTCCCTTGGTGCGACACTCCTTTGTTGCACCGACGTTTTAATGTAAAACACACACACCTTTTGGTCGCCACCACCGCGCAATACAAAAAGGCTGTAAATAAATCTTTCATTCTGGCACGGTCTCATCTTCTGGTTTGGAGTGTCTTGGAATTAAATCGGTCGGAACTAACTGAGTGAAACAAAACATTTTAGAAGCTTCAACGGCGTCTCTTGGCACTTCGCTCGATACCATCCTGTTCTGTTCAACGGATGGCTGTCAGACCGAACTGAACTGAAGACATTGGCGGATATTGGCTCTTTGGCGCTCATTTCCCGATCACGAGGACACTGAACAACTGTGAGTTTGGGTCACACCTTTTGTTTCATTTTAATTCTTGATGTACATACCCTTTTGGCATTTTTATCACCGCACGCTCCTCCGCCCATCTTAGTTTGCTAGTGTCGTCTTAAATGTTGTTGACAATAATTTAGTGTACCACATAGACAGAGTAGTACGCTACAAAATTGGTGAGCCCAGGTTGTTTTTCCATCCTTTGACACTAGCTTCATTCTTTTGATCCAAGTTCCACACGATTCACCATGTCTGACAGCGAATCTATTGTCATCCACGCGGTTGCGCTGAAACTGCCCGTTTTTGCCCCGACCAACCCTCGAGTGTGGTTTCGACAAATAGAAGCTGTATTTGCCACTCGACGTATAGCCAGCGAGCGCGTGAAGTACTCTCACGTTGTCCAAGCGCTTCCCTTTGACATCGCTGTTGACGTGGAAGATCTCTTCGATCCCATTCCACCAGAAGCTCCTTACACGAAGCTTAAGGAAGCAGTCATTCAGCGTACCGGAAAATCAGCCGGAAAAATTCTCCGTGAACCGTTCACGTCGGTGGAGCTCGGAGACCAAACTCCGTCCCAGCTTATGCGCCACATGCGGTCGCTACTGGCTGGACGGCAAATGGACGACGCCATTTTCAGGGAGATATGGGTTTATAAACTACCTTTCCCGATGCAGCAGGTCCTGTCAATGCTGGAACCCACTACTCCACCTGATAAGTTCGCGCAACACGCCGATAGAATAATGGAATGCTACCCGGCTGGTAGACCTTGCGTTCACATGGCATCACCCGCCGAAACCACTCAGACACACGAATCCCCTATGACATTACCAGCACCCGCCCCAGATCGCCGTGGTGACGTTTCTCGCAGTCCTGATTCCCCATCCCATCACTCTCATATCAATAAGGACTTTACGGACCTAAAAGAAACCGTTCGCATGTTGTGCAATCAGGTCAGTGCAATGTGCAGCGCATTTACTACTCATCGATCTATGTCCGCCGAAGTACCTCATCGACCTAGATCACGGTCCAGAAACCGCCGATTACAAACCTGATGTTGGTACCACCGCACACTCGGCTCCAAGGCACGCCGCTGTGATCCTCCATGTTCATTCCGCACTTACACCCCACAGTCAAACGACCAGGCCAGCCAGTAGCGGCGACGACTAGGGCTGGCCCTCTACATGAAAGTCGCCTATTTTATATCGTTGACCGATCCAGTGGTCTTCGATTCCTTACTGATACCGGCGCCGAGATCAGTGTAATCCCCCCACCCAAACATCGTCGCCTCAAACCATCTCACTTTACACTGCAAGCAGCAAACACAACAACTATTGCGACATTCGGCCAACGGTCCATCACTCTTGATTTAGGCCTCCGACGCTCTTTTAAACGGGTTTTCATCCAGGCGGATGTTCAAACTTCCATTATTGGCGCGGATTTCCTCTCACACTTTGGCCTAACAGTGGACCTCAAAAATCGCAAGCTGGTAGACACCACAACCAAGCTTTGTGCAGTCGGCATTGGTAAATGCACCAACTCCCTGGGTATTCGGCTGGCGATCCCGCAACCACCGTTTGCTGACATTTTGAAGGAGTTTCCATCCCTCACTAAACCGTGTCAGTTCACCGACCCAGTTTCTCATGCTGTGCAGCACCACATCGCTACAAAAGGCCAATCTGTCCACTTTCAACCACGACGACTGAACGCCGACAAACTCCGTATTGCACGCTTTGAATTCGAACATATGATGAATCCTGGCATCATTCGACCGTCTTCAAGCCCATGGGCCTCGCCTTTGCACATGGTTCCAAAATCATCTGGTGATTGGAGACCATGTGGAGACTACCGTGCTCTCAACAACGTCACCGTCCCCGACAGGTACCCGATCCCACACATCCGTGATTTTAAACAGAATCTCTCCGGGAAGACAATTTTTTCCAAGGTTGACCTCGTAAAGGCATATCGCCGAATCCCCGTGGCCGAAGAAGACATTCCTAAGACAGCTGTAACGAGCGTTTGAGCAATGCGTAGCCAAATTCGCAACGGGTCCCGAAATCAAAAGACGATTATCCGTGATATTCTACGATACTAGATTATTATATGAACAATGACATAAAAAATATACAAACCTCAATAATACGATCACAAGGACTCAACAACGAGAAACCGAATAGCAGCGTGTGAGCAAACAGCACGTGCGTCACTCAGGTCCTGAACAAGGATGTACCAAAGTAGCGCTCTGGACGCGAACAAACAAAAATTGGTCCAGAAAAACAACCAGTTCGTAAAGACAAATCAGTAGTGTAGGCAAATGAGTGATGTTGGGAAAAACACTGAATCGCGAGGGATAAGGGGGATTTTCCACGACCGGCTATCACACCGCCCACCAAAATCCTCCTGGATCCTTGGCAGAGTCAAAGGGTCGGTATAAAGGTACTGATTCTTCCTACCTGCCTAGGCCCTGCTGTCAGTGCACGCGTCTAATGCTCGTCGTCAACGTTCTACTACTGGTCGCACCTAACCCATTGGCTACATAGACGTGAGGCTAGTCTACATCTTCCATGAGACCAAATGACCGATGGCGGGCGTGAAGGATCACATAGATGTTGTCCTCGTAAGGGGCCGTCCGGTCCTGGATGTATGTGCTTGAGTGTCTGTGTGAGTGTGTGTGTGCCGGGGTGTACAATGAAATCACAGGTATGACTACACATCAAAGGAGGACTTTCTGCAATGTCAACAAAAGACCGTGTGTCGAGAAAGCGAGTAAAATGTAGCCTGTGTGTGTGACCTAAGCTCCGCTACTTCCACATATGCAAGGGGCATTCGGTAACGTCAACAAAAAGCAAAACAACGAACACTGTCACATGTGTGATGGGTTTACGGGATGTAGAGTGCGTCGTGCATGTGTGTATGTATCGGGATGTACAATGGGATTGCATTTATCACCACGTATCTGAAAGAACCTTCTGTAATGTCAACGAAAGGACCGCGAGCACCTTAACGTGTTTGACGGAGATTGTGTTGAATATATGGTGTTTCTTTATCCACCTCGATTACTGGTGTGAAAAAGGTTTACTAGGCCTCAGGGTTATCAGCTCCTCCGTCTTCGCTCTCGAGTAGGTTAATACTGCGTATGTCACGAATGAGCACTCCGTTAGCTGTCTTCACCTTCACCGTTCTTATCATTCCGTCAGTGCCTTTGATGGTTTCCGTAACTACTCCCAAAGACCAAGCGCTGAAATGTGCGCGTTCGTCGGCGATCAGAACCACGTCCCCGACTTTGAATGATCTTGTTTTGGCCAGCCATTTCTGTCGAGTCTGCAAAGCCGGTAGGTACTCCCGTAGCCATCGCCTCCAGAAGACCTTGGCCAGATAGTTCGCTTGCTTCCATCCGTGGAGGTAGCTCCCACGAAGGGTTACTGGCCCTTGGAAACCCTCGTTCTACCTTAAAGTCAATAAGTCGTTCGGGGTGAGCGCCAGGTGGGTGGGGTCGCCGTTCATTACCGGAACCAGGGGGCGGTTGTTCAGGATTCGCTCCACCTCAGTCATGACGGTGTTTAGCGTCTCGTCGTCAGGCGGCTGTTGCTCCATGATCGGCAGCAATATCCGTCTGGCGGACCGGATCAGGCGTTCCCATACGCCGCCTCGGTGACTGGCCTGTGGGGGGTTGAAATGCCATCGTATGCCGTAGGCCACATTTCGATCCTGCAGTTCGTCCCTGTTTATGTTCTTGTGCCAACGCTGCAATTCCCGTTGAGCGCCCACAAAGTTCGATCCATTATCTGAGTATATATCGGCCGGTACGCCTCTTCGGTTGATAAATCTTTGCAAGGCCCGTAGAAACGAATCGGTCGTCATCGAATGTGCGACTTCTAGGTGTACCGCACGTGATTTCATGCACGTCATGATACATCCGTATCGCTTTTCTAATCTTTTCCCGCACTTGATCCACAAGGGCCCGAAATAGTCCAACCCGGTGTCACTGAACGGCCACCAGCCAGTAGTCACCCTGCATTCTGGTAGTGGGGCCATGAGTTGTTTGCCTGCTGTGGCATTGCGTCTCCTGCATTGCACACACCGTCCGATTACGCGTTTTACAGTCTCTCGTCCTCTCAACAACCAAAGACGCTTTCGGATGACGCTCGTCACGTGACTTTCCCCGGCATGTCCCTCCACGGCGTGGACGTGTTGAATCATTAGCACTACTACAGGTTGTCTCACAGGCAGCAGTATAGGATACTTTGTGTCGAAGTTCAGATGGGCGTTGGTCAGCCTACCATCCACCCGCAGCAGTCCGTCGATGAGTTTGGGGTTTAAACGCTTCAGCTCGCCTCTTGGAGATGGCATGTCTTTATTGGTCGGCCCCACTTCTTCCGCCCTCTTGAGTTCTCGGGCGAAAGCCTCGCGAATTAGAGAATACAATTGGCAGACTCGAAGGTGATCAATCGCGAGGAGCTTTCGGTGGACTTGTCCATGGCGATCCTGATTGGTTGAGGTTTATCTGCGTGCGGGGCCACGAAGCCATACCCGGCGGTTTCACGTATGGCGGCTGCTAAGTCACCACAAATTCATAGAAGATAAGCTCTGAGAACTTGAACGGACCCCTTTTTAAGCAAGGATATGTCTTTAAAGCTTTCTTCATAAGCACGGAACAAACTAGATTTCATCGATAATCTAAGTATGTTGGATGAACCGATGGGGACATCCGGAACTCCCAGAGCAAAATCTGTCAGAGAAGTGCCCTCTGGATCTGGGTGGTAAGGTTGTTCCATAAAGACTAGAAGTGAAGACGCTTCACCAGATTCTGATGACATTGCAGGCATAGTCTCATCGGAGCTTGTGTAGAGTGTTTTCAGGGGTGGCCACTTTGAAAGTTGGGGCTTAAGCGAAAAATATTTGGAGATTTCGACCATTCCTTTCTACTTATTCAAACGAAAATTCTTGGTAGTGAAGAAAGTTATAATCCTGCGGCATTAGGTGTCCCTTTTGCCATCAACTTGACCAGAATTCCTGTCCTTTTGGGTTGGTATTGAAATTTTTGGTTGCCGCTCGGAAAGCACCAGCTCATTTTGTGACTGCATTGTCAAAGACAGTCTGTCTATTTGGATATATGCCGAAAGATCCCGGCGGGATTTACCTGCCGCTGCATTCAATGTCGTTCCCCATTAGTCCTCCAGAGTGTTTCACCCAACGTGCTTCCTACGGCTGTCACCACTTCTGATGTTTCATGGAGGTGACACCCTACAGCCAGGCTTCCTATAAAGGCGACCGCACCGTACGCTACAAACCACTACCATGTAACCCATCCCCTAATCTCTCCAGCCCGGTTACTACTCCACCTGTTGACACCCTCCTGTTTGACAACCCCGCTGCCGGAAGCTCTCTTGGCCCCAGTAGACATCCGCTGCCCTCAAGTCGAGCCTTAGCGCCCTGTGACCTCAAAAATGCAGCCAGAATTTTCCTTCTACTGCCGAATTCCCGTTCGCTGTTGAACATAACTATTTTCTGATGGAAACATGTACTTGCTTTCAGCTTTGACATTGCCCTGTCGACAGAATCTTATTGAGCCGATCACGCTCCAGCTGACGTTGTCTTGTTGGTAGGCTATGACTCCTCTCGAGCAAGCAGAGTGAACCGCTGAGGAGGTGGTTGTCTCGCTCACGTAAAACGTGACTTTACTACCACCCTACTCCACCACTCGGTGTTCGACTGTGTCCTCGACTCTCTTTGGCTCTCCGTCCAAATTCCTGGAGAGTTGTTGCACATTTGGTGCATCTACCGAGCACCGACTTCTAGTTACCCTGAACTTCCGCATAATATTAGGACTTCAGCGTGCATTTCTACTCGATCTTTAGGTACAAAGATCATAGCAGGAGACTCTAACACCTCCGGTGTTTGTTGGAATGCAATAACCGCCCCCTCTCATTTATCTGATTTCCTTTTGTAAGCCTAGGCTGCGGGATGGACACACTTCTCTGTGAAAAACAGAAAAAAACTTCAAAACACTCCCGGCCCGGAGGGTCTTAGGCTAATGCTATCTGCTCCCTCCAGATGATGATTTAGACCAGAACCTGCATATCGAGAACTCCAAGCTTCTAAGGTGGCCTTCAGCTCCTTTTGCCTGAACCAGTGCACGGTGATAGTACGCCGCCCGAGCCCTCCACATATGCTTGCCAACCCCGCCTTCCTCAGTTTCAACCCTTTTGGGTTCCTCGCCAAACCCTTACCCAGCTTGCCAATGTTTAAAGCAGTAGTCGAAAAACGGCTAAAATAGTTATACTTCGCGACCTCTGCCCTGACGATGCCCCGGTATTGATACGCCTACGGTTCAGAGCTATCGGCTAGGCCGCGCCTGTATTTGGTGCCGGAATTAGGAAGGTAATCATCCCACGTTTATAGTTTAACATTCACGACTTCACTTTTTCTCTTTTCTCTCCGAGCCTACGCACTAATGGTGATGTCCAAAGTCGGATATGATTTGTCTGCCAAGTCATTGACTGAATGACCCGACCAAATTGCTTACGGACACCAGCTACCTTGAAAGAACCTTTTTGTCTTTCAAGGATAGGTGCTCACCTTCACTTAATTCTCCTGTCTCAGGCTAAACCTCAGAGGTTTCATCGTGCTGTTCTTCCACTTTTTTTCGTATACTCCAGTATTACCACGCAAGTCAATATTATTCGATAGCCAAGACTCACTGATCTGGGCGTACGCTTGTGGTGAGTTGCTACCCCCATCCCAACCGGAAACCGTTTACTTCCGATTTCACATGATCCCACGGAATGCCAGCACGTTTTCATTTACATGGAAGGGCCTCGCCTTAACTCCGAGTATTTGCTTTCCCTTTCACCACGTTTGCCTTCCTCGCACACAGCTGGGGCAACGACCAGTCAGCTGTCCTCCTTCTACCATTTCCTTTTCCTGATCCCACCCTTTTCTATTGCCTTACTCCTGGTTCCCAAATGTAACGAACGAATACTGAAAATCCTTCTAAATGTTCAACGTGCTTTGTGAATTTGACTATATTTAACATTATCTTGGAAAGCTCGCTCATACACCACACATTTTCACGTTTGTTTATCCATGTGAGACATTTGAATTTGGCCTTGAACCGTTTCTGACTGTCGTGCTTGAGCCACGAGGCTTTGGACCTTTGGGTTTTACTGTGAAGTCTATTTGGCCGCATACTTGAGGTTCGTATATATTTGTATCCTTTGTGCATTTCAATTTAGTACCGTAGAAGCTACGAATCAATCTTGTTCTGGTTTTGGGATTCGTTTGAATTGGCTACGCGTTGCTCGATTTGCGAGATTTGACTTACAGTACTCAAGTGGAACCTGGACAAGAAAACTCATTGGAAATGCCCAGACGAGGAAGCAAGGACATTTTGAGACAACAGGAAATAACTCGGCAAGTCTCTGGGGATGGTTCGGGTGTTATTGATTCTCTAGATAATACTAAGTTTACTAGCTCTGTCAGTGCCAGGTCATATATCTCTAACCGCGATGCGTTTGACGATATTAGTACTTATAGAATGAGAGTAATAGAATTAGAAAACGAGCTGCGGTTAGCCAGAAAGGAAGCAGAGCCCCTTACACAAGGAACTGGTCTCAGAGAGCCAGCAAAAAGTCCATGTAGTTCGCAATGTCAACATCGAAAAGGCACTGTGATCGACGAATATAAACCCTTGAGACAGCCTGAAACTACCGAGGTTTTGGCTCTTGACCTGCCGAGAGTGGAGCTGTCCCACTTCGACGGGCACCCCGAGCAATACTGTATATTCATGAAACAGTTCGAAAATTTTGTTGAGTGCAAAGTTGCAGATCCTGGTCAAAGGTTTTTGTATTTATTACATTACTGTCGTGGGAGAGCCAAAAGTGCTATCGAAGGCTGCGCGATGCTTGATCCACCGATGGGGTACATCAGGGCGCGCAGAATCCTGAAAGATTTGTTTGGACAACCAATCAGGGTGGCTAGAAGCCTAATTGATAGTGTTTTATTGGAGGCGAAAAGGACTGAGGGCAAGGCTGAATCACTGTCGAGTTTGGTGATAAAAATGCAGAATTGCAGTATAGCACTGGAGCACTTAGGATACCAGTCTGATCTGAATGCATTGCACACACAGGAATGCATTGTCCGATGTCTATCTATTGATTTACAGAGCCGATGGGCAGAGGAAGCTGAAAAAATAAATATGCTTGAGCGGGAATCTACGTTCAACGATTTGACGGAGTTCATAGGTCGTCAATCCCGTGTCGCCAACAGTCGATTTGGACAAATCGTACGCGAGAGTTGCAGACTGGCGCGAAGGGAACCAACATCTCAAATTGTGGAGGAGGACTGTAACCAAACCCAGTCTTTGGCTATCATGCACATGATAAGCCGAGAACCCGAGAGGTCAGCTGAATGCAAGCTATGCAACTCCCTGCATCGGTTACCAGATTGTCCGACCTTTCATGGGATGAGTGTACCCGATCGGTGGTGCGCAGTAAAAAGGATTGGCTCATGCTTTGTGTTTGAACAACTCTCATCGAGCCTCCGAATGCAGCTTAAGAGTGAAATGCAACCAAGACGGATGCTTGGGTAATCATCACTCGTTACTGCACGGCCTTCTCAACAACAGACCTATTCAGCCAGATGAACCCAAAATTGTCTGTTCAACGGGACATGATGATTTCAAACCGGCAAGATTAAGCATCGTACCTGTCGGTATCGTGACACCTAAAGGACTGAGGAGGGTCAATGCATTTTTGGACACGGGGTCGGATACCTCGCTGATTACTCGCGAGCTTGTAGAAAGCTGTGAACTAGTAGGCGAGCCTACCTCGCTCACTATCAGCACGATTGTAGGGGGTCATGTTAGCAATTCTAAGAGGCTGACCCTGCAGTTAACGTCTTTATCTGATGAGGGGACCGTAGAAATTCCGGAAGCTTTTGCAATAGACAGCTTGCTAATGAGACCAGTCGACTCTGTTAGATCGATCGCCAAGAGATGGTCTCATCTCAGGGACATAGAGTTCGAAGAAGTTTCTAGCCCCCACGTCGACATACTAATTGGATGCAATGTACCAGAGGCTCACTGGGTGCTTGAACAGAGCATAAGCAATCGAAAAGAACCATTCGCTACGCGAACGATACTAGGCTGGACACTTTTCGGACCTCTGACGAGCGAACTTCAACAATCGGCATCAATAAATTGCTCAGATGTTGCTGAGAGAAGTGCCTCTGTAGAACACGATCAGCCTTTCGATATTGAATCCAACGGTCCATCTCAGGAAAGCGAAGTTCACTTAAAGGATCAGTCGGTGCTTTCGATGGCGAATTCAAAGACGGGACGTCACAGTGGGCAACATGAAGTTGCTATACCCAAGAGACCACCGTCAAGTCACTTATTGAGATAAGGAGAAGTTGCCCGGAGGCTTTTGAAATATCTCAAAAAAGGACACCAGCAGGTCACCCAAAGCAGCTTGAAATTTGCCGACCCAGTGACAGTGTACGGTACCTGGGTGGAACTGCATGGCCGGCGGCGAAAAAAAGTACCCTTTGCCAAAACAAAAATTGCTGAGCTGAAGTCAGTATCCCTAAACGAGCTCAAAACGACTGCACTGGTATTGGGTTTTAAGGTAGCACGAATGCTAAAAGAAAACTGCACCACCGCCGAACTGAGCCTTGCCTATTGGACAGATCCTACAGTTGTGTTACATTACAGGAAACGGAAGAAACGAAGAACGTGTTCGAGACATCAGAGAGTTAATCCACTCGTAGCAGGAAACAGCGAGGAAAATGTTGATGATTCGAGCTCGAAACCACATACAAAAGACAAAGTAGCTCGCAGATAGCCTCGCTCCAAGTTACTTAGCACTTTATTGCATTTCATGCCCTACAACTAATCAACTGGACCCATTTTTTCTGAAAGGTTGCAAATGTAATTAGTTCCAGTTTCTATCTAGCGTGCACATAGGCGAAGAGGAGAATTTCACCAGTATTTCACTTGAACAGTTCAGGTGAGGCATACTAGCTGCGAGCACATTGTGAAACTATTATTATCTTTAAAGAAGAACATTTATTTACATTTTATACAATATTGATTGTCACATATTTTGTGCACAGAAAAACTTTGAAATACTCTGATAGATGCCAGTATTCGATCAATCTCCGTGTTCATGTGTATTTCGATACTGTCCGCCGTACACTTGTTTTCGAAATTTATTCATAATCAGAAACCGGTTTTCATTTCTTTCGGAAGACTTGGTGCGTTAATTTTATGTAATTCCACTGGTTCGTGACCTGTCAATTTTACGCGATATCTCATTAGGCGTTGCACCTGCGTTCAACTTCTGCGCCCATGCTTGTAAACAAAATTAGTCTAACCAGTTGCTGCAATGGGTTACTGCTTGTGATGCTTAGACTTATTTCGTGCGGCGAAACACTTCACTCTGCGAAGCCTTCATCTTCATCGTGCGTCTGACTATATGCGCCGGTCTCCTGATGAATATGTCAATCTCAAGTTTTGCAGCGGGATTTGGAATTGATTCCTTATGGATTGTGCGATGATGACTACGGCAAAAACCTGTTTCACGTTCAGATAACAGGAAGTCAGTATCCACGGGCACTGACAATAAGTTAAAGGTAGATAGGGTGAGAATCATGACCCCTTCCTGAACCTTAGACAACCATTTTCGCGGAAGGATTTTGGCCGGCGGTGTAACGAACGAATACTGAAAATCCTTCTAAATGTTCAACGTGCTTTGTGAATTTGACTATATTTAACATTATCTTGGAAAGCTCGCTCATACACCACACATTTTCACGTTTGTTTATCCATGTGAGACATTTGAATTTGGCCTTGAACCGTTTCTGACTGTCGTGCTTGAGCCACGAGGCTTTGGACCTTTGGGTTTTACTGTGAAGTCTATTTGGCCGCATACTTGAGGTTCGTATATATTTGTATCCTTTGTGCATTTCAATTTAGTACCGTAGAAGCTACGAATCAATCTTGTTCTGGTTTTGGGATTCGTTTGAATTGGCTACGCGTTGCTCGATTTGCGAGATTTGACTTACACCAAGTGCGCCCCTTTTCCTCATCCACCACTTACCAATTAAATTTTTTGCACCCCGGATGAGCCTGCGCCTGATATCTCCATATATATCTATTATCACCCAACTACCTTAGAAAACTACCAGTCTCCGTCCGTTGACACCCATAGATATGCCTACTGACAGTCAGATAACAAAATGTTCTTTGTCTGGTTTCTATTAAAACGACAACCCTGACCCACAGATGGAACGTCCTCCAGACTGCCGCAATCCTGATCTCCTTCAAGCCACACTGGTTACTTGTGTAGCCATCAGCCAACTCGACACAGCTCCCGGATTACCGCACGGACTAAACGATTTGCTCAGTCGGATTGACCATGGTCCAAGCCTATGCTCACGCCCGCCCGCGGTATGTGGGGCACCGCACATGGCTGACCGGTGATCACAATTCTATAACCGAAGTAAAAATCCCTCATGAAAGTTTCATCAGAAAGCAGAGTGGATTCCTCATACCAATCATCACGCTACACCAGCTCAATATCCATCACTCTCACTCCATACAACCAGTTCAATTCATTTTGCATTGCAGCACAAAACCAACGACCGAAATTTAGCCCTCGCCGCTGCGTTTCCAACCTACTCTGCCAACTTCGTCAACTTAGCCACCTTTTTCCTGCCACCCTCACCATTCTCTCTGCCACCACCTGCTACCGATGCCTTTGGGAAACAAAATACAGGCAATCTGTAGCCAACCAGAACTTGGTTACTGATTCCTTCATCACGTATACAGAAAATTTTATACTCACACACTCCTAAATTCTGTTTGGCCGCATCAGTTGCGTTTGTCCCCAGTAGCCTGTTTCTTCGACGGCTCCTCTTCTGAGGTCCTTTGTGCATCCATACATAATTCATGCTCTTCAAAAGCTCCCCGCATTTCTTGTGAAGCCTTTCCCTTTCATGTGAATTTCAATATGACACCGAAATCTTCTGTATAAAAGGGTCTATCTTGTTATCACTTCCTGCTCATTTGCATTTACTTCACAGGCCACCCTCCACAATCAGTTACCCAACTTCGGATCAATCTTCTATATTCCACCGGCATCTCTGACTGCACGTTTATAACCCCACGCAGACTTTATCTTCACTGTGTCTTTTGGTATCTCCCCCACCCAGTTACTCGTTATTGATCGTCCAAGTATCCAGCTGGTACACTCTTGCATCTTTTTCTGGACGCTTTGACTCGACGTAACCAATTTTTGGCACCCACAAGGCACATTGTGTGTTATTCCTACCTCAATGTGCTGTCCCTGCTGTGCTGTCCGACCCCTGTTTCTCTACTGATACTTGCGATCACTGCACTTTTTAACTTTCTCCCGTACAGCTCATATCAGCATTCTCGCTTTAGTCTAGCTATCCACAACGCCTTCCCCGAATCGATAATGTCTAAAAATACTGGCTTAAATATAGCCCGACTGAAGTTGTGGGACTGCTATATGTGGAACCGTTGGAACAGATAAATCGGTGCCCGTAGAAAATGAGATTGACGTGAGGTGTTATGGTGCGACCTTTGTTTGAATGCGTGCCACGAGGGTATATAAGCCTTGTGATCAGGGTCAGCACCGTCACTGGCCGCAATGGCTGTTGGTGCTGCAGCGCGGCTCTGGTTGATGGAACTGCGGTATTTTCTCGCTTTGGTCGTGATACGTAGAAGAGTTTTTCAGATTTTGAAAACGGTTTTCGGGTTTTTCAAGGCGAAACTTCAACTCTTTCAATATTTATGATAGTGTAGTTACCGTTGGCTGTATAACTCATCAAAATGAGTATCAGTTATCGGGCATGTTTGAAAGATGCGCCAAAAGTAGTGTTTTCCGCACCCGGATGTTTGGTTTATACCCCCCCCCGAATCCGTAACCGGTTTACAGTTCCCGTGTTATCCATCTTCACTTCAGTTCACTCAAACTCTACTCAGCTTTACTGTTTTATGTCTGCTGCGGTGTGATTCTTGAATTTCAAAACTGTGTATTCCCCGCGTTGGTATGTACTACTGTATTCCCTGCTCCTGCCTCGTGCATGCCTTGGCCACGGTCAAAAAATATGCCATCATCATCACCTTCGCATTTTCGTCCTACTTTTTCTCCACCACTCTATCCCGCTCTTCAGCCAGCGCTTGGAAACCCCGGATTGCTAAAGTGAGCAAATCCAACACACTCAACGCCTTCCAGCAACTGTGTCGCTCTCTGTCCCTCTTGCTGGCGCCGAAAATGAATCTTTTAACGGTTTGAGTGACCTCAGACGACGTTCTATTGAAATTTAATACAGGATCGAGCGGATTGATGCAAACATTGCGAGGGTTTCGCCTCGGTCTAACATCCTTGACCCTTTAGCGCCTACATCCCCCAAAAACTTAGTTTCTGGGAGACAGTTCTCCGATTCTGTCCTTACCGAAATATACAACTGCGTTACCTACTCCAGGAATTCCGTATTTTTAGTGTCCCCGGCTGCATATCGTTGTTGCCTGTCAAACACAGCATACCCAATTTTCGCGACATGGCTCGCTCTAGATGCCATTGCAGAAGGCTACACGAAAAGTCCCGTCAACGTACCTGTCACCCATCATTCCATTTCACGGGCAAATTCGAAGCTGTATTATTCGGTACCGAAACACCTACAATTGTGCTAGTTCGTTTTTAAGGACACCAAGATATTTCCTAATATCATATCTCTTCAGCGGAAATAATTTCGATCACTCCAAAGACACTCCACCCTATCCATGCAGGCTGACCCCATTGGTGCTGACGCGAAGGTTAACCAATGCCCCACTGGCAAGATGCCACCAGCTGATCCAGCAGCCCACGCTGTCTATCCGCAAGTGGCGGATCTAGACTTGTGTAACTCCCCACCTCCGGTTCCCCTTCTACACAAACGCCACTTTCTACCATCTCCTTAGTAGCCTTTGCATTGAGTAGCCTTGGCCCCTTGCCCACACGCCTCAAAAGGCGGGCCACATTGGTGTCGAACCCACATTCCCTTGCCTTAGCACCAAGGTCAAAACAGGACCATGATGCAACCACCAACCCCTACCGTTCCACTTCTATCAGACACCTAATCGCTCCAAGGACACTACTAACCACTTACCGCATGCAAGCTCAGACTGGCCGTACCTTAGAGCTCCTCAAAAGTGTTATATATATGTACTAGCCTAAGAATAGTTGTACAATGCCTTTCAGCCAAGAAAACTGCCAAAGTAAGAAACAGGGCAAAAAGTGGTCTCACTGCAGACAGAGTGATAACTATGTCTGTTAGTACAAGTGCTAGAAAAGAAACGGTGGGATTTCTGTACAAAGATAACCTGCAAGTAGGCGGCTTGTACCCAGACCGGGTCGACGCGTGGGACCGACAATGAGTAGGATAAAATGCCATAGCTGTGATGTATCTGAAATACTTTCTGCGGAGAAGCAAAGCTAATAAGTTGCTGGCGCAGAGCTCCAAACCTTGGCCATTTAAGTTCATACCAGAAATAAGGCTAATGACGCGTAAGCTTCAGCAAAGGTTGGGAAAGTCCTGCTCTAGTCATCCTGGGAAAAAGGCTCAAGAAGAATAAAGAATGATAGGTTTTATACATTGTTTTACAAAAGTTCAAATCACAGACTGTGGGGCTCTAAATAGCCGTAGCTTTCTAATTTGACTCGACAGATGACGCAGTTTCTCTACCGTAACTTCAACTTGCAAAGATCAGTGCAGATTATGCCGCATCCAAAATGCTCCACGTGATTTATAATTGTGAGTGAAGAAGAAGCATCTGTTGAATTGTCTTCAATGAATCGGAAACGAGTGGAATAAAGTACCTTCTGGACACTAAATACTATTCAGCTGAAGACCAGATTGATCGGGAAGGTTCTCAACCAATTTAGTAAACATGAGAGAGCCAAAGTATTCTAGTTATCTGAGAAGCGAGTGTGGTACCCAGTTAAAGGCTAAAGTGCAGTCTAGGTGAGCATATCTTACTGACTTGCTAGAATCATTGAGACGTGGCAATATGGTTAAAAATGTATGCTGCTGCAGCAACTGGGGAGCGATTGGATTTGTACACAAACTGAAACTCGTGCGTTAGACTTTTCGTCGTAGTTTAAAGAGGACGCAGCACAACGCGCTCCACGAATTCCATAGCTCGTGAAGATAGGGCCATCGGTCGATACTTTTTGGGCTCCGTCTAGCTATGGGATTGTTTTGGTAAAGAACCAATTTTAACAGGACTCCAAAAACTGGAAAATGAACATGATTCCAGTGAATTGGTTATTGCCGAAGTCATCAGACCGCATATAGAATCAGCCCCATATCTGGGCTGCTCTGTTGGAAGACCGTCTGTACCTGCAGACTTAGTTGCCTTTGTTGATTTAAGTAACTTGAGAAATTCTGTGTTTGATACTTTCTGAAATTCAGGCGAGACAGACTACGGGAAAATGGGATCAGGAACGCTTGACTGTCGGGGAAACTGGACATTGGGACGGTTACCTTCTATATTAACTTTCGAGGTTTTCCCTGCCTGGCCGCGGAGAAGTCCAATTCAAGGCAAACGGCGTTTGGCATTTCGGAAAATTCGGAACTTCCGAGGGAAGAATTATCTCCAGGTCGTGTGAGTCAGACTTTATTAAAAATGGCAGTCGACTGATCTCAGGTTTTTTCGCATCCTGTAGGCTTACTCCCCCCTTTTGCCTAGCTTCTTTGGATGTGGAAAAATCACTCTTCAAAACTTGAGGTTAACAAATTCCATGGGACAAAAAGCAATTCAAATCAGCCTAGTCATCTTTGTAGTAAAATTCAGAGCAAAATGCGGATGTAAACGGTCTCTTACCTACGATGTGAATTTACAATAGTCCGGAATATTAGCCTCCACGCTTATTGAAAGAACGGAGTTTGCTACTTCAACAAACTGAACCAAAGTAACTCTGAAAGTCCGATCTACCGAGAAAGAAGCTCTTACAATAAATAATGCGGCATCCAAATATAGAAAAATAACATATCAGTGCTTCTCAAATCTCCCTTGGCTGTGCACGTTCCCAGGATTATCGTAAGAACAGAACAGAATTAAACGTTGCTAAACAACCGAGAACCAGTTGTCCGGGCCGTACTTAGGGACAGGAGTTTGTAGCAGTTGAACAGAGAGTGAACACAAGGAAGGAATAGTCATTTTTATTGGGCTAACTGAACTTAGTGAACCTTTACCTAGATGCAATCAGCTGCGATTCGTCAAAGGCTGTAACAGTGACAGCAGACGATGAACGATTCAGCGGTAAAGTTACCTCCATGGAAATGGTTCTCTGTTTGAAGCATATCCCTTAGGAATGTGTGCGATGAATGGCCTCGGAGTGAGTATAGCTTGGGCCTAAATTGTATTGTGCAATGGTCACCAGTGCTGGTGGTTGCACTTAGCCTGACTGAGAAAAGTTCTGAGTGGTTGGTCAGGATGTGGTCTAACAAAGAATCACTACGAGTCGGAGTATGACAGATACTGATAGGAATTAAGAATGAAGTGGGAAGTGTTGACGCGTGATTAAATTATCTCGATACAGTGTACAGATTCTCACCAGGCATAAGCACAATGAAGGGAACAAATGAATCATAAATGTTAGCTGAATTTTATGGGCATTGTGACGCTGTTTAAATGGTACTGACAATGACTAGACCGAAACGAGAGAATTTGGGGCAACATTATTTGGCTAAACAATGGACGCCATCAAGCAAGTGAGAAAAATTACGGAGGACTTGGTGCAGCACTCAGAATCGATGTAGATGGCAACGCCGTCACCTTTTTTCTTCTTGCAATGCATACAGCCCTGACGGAAGCAGGTGAAATCTTCCTTTGCACCGCGGCATCATTCATGTAGTCAATCAACCAAGTTTCTTGTAAGCATGCAGCACCTGTATTTGTGAAGCTGCGGACCATGTGTATGTAAATGGGCTCCAATAGCTTGTTGAAAAGAGAACGCACATTGATACATACGACTCTGGGAACAGTCACAGCGCTTACCAACCTGCTCTTTGGCTTTTCTTCGCATAATGGTTCCCGTTAGGGGATCCCGTTAGTGGGCACACATTTCGTCGTCCAAGCATTTCTTTTATCGACAGTGTAAACCACTTCGAATAATTACGTGCGCGCCACAAGCCAATGAGGGGTTGAATTAAATAAGGAGTCACAAAATAGGTAATTCCGAGGGCAGACAAACAAGTAGCGCAGCCGTACAAGGGATGCTCGGTAAAAGCACATGGAGAAGAAGGGTGCCCTGGGGATGCTTAAAAAAGTCGAGCACAAAAACAGGGAAGAACTGTTACTCCATCCAGGTCCTCACTTGTTCAGCTTACCACCCCGCTGGTCAGCCCTCGCTCCTAGTCAACACCTGCTGAAAGCATACCATCGGACCCTGCAGGAGGCAACCGGCTGGGCTACCATCCGACTTCGTCTGAGGCCACCGGCTCCATGCATGGGAGTGATTATCTGAGCTATACCGGTGCCACGAACCGCTCCACTGCACCACAATCACCTCCTGTATCGTTCCTTCCCCCCGATTCAATGAGACTCAATAATTCTCCACCTCCATGCAACCCTATACCCCTCCCTGCCCCCAGAAACCAACCCTCATATTACGGCCTTAGCATGCCCCTGCCGTTTCCCCTTTCTCCCGTCCACCAGTCTGGGCCCAATTCCGAGGCACCACTTAGGTATGGCGGAAAATACTCCAGGACCGTGCCCGTATCCGGCTTCTTGCTCTACCTGTCCACCCTCCCCTCTTACAGGCCCTACACCCATCATCAGCCTACAGATCTTTCCGAATCTTGCTGCTCCCTACCCACCCCCAACTCATACTATCTCCCAGTTACCCATCGCACACCTTCACCCGTAAGCCCACCCTCAGCCTTATCCGGGTCCTGTCCAGCAAGTTGTCCCCAGTTAAGAATTCACCATTTTCCTGACCGGTGCCCTTTACCTCCCTGGCCGTACCGTCAGCCGCCCCACAGACCACATCGATAATCTTTCACTAACCTATGTAACCATAATTCCCCTATGCCACGCCACCAAGTAACTTGCACCCTCTGGTTCCCCATCACAACCTCGCCACGACCGACATTTTCAAACTTGCACCTTGTCATATCGTGCCCCTTCTTCTATATTACTTGAACACCCTTCGGCCCTCACCAGTGGTCTCCTGGTAGCTCATTTTATTGACCACACACTATGATTGTTGGAGCCTCATATTAGAGCTCTGCCTATTTATCAACCCCTTCCAGTGTCGCCCACTCTCCATCTTCCAGTGACGTTTTATCCCCTCCGAGGCCCACTTCCTACAGCCATAGCAATATCAGTAGTCATGCACAAGGAATCTGTACTTCACGCGCTCCGACACCGAATTCTTTTCCACTGGTTCTTGTGACTCTCCACAGATGATAAGGAATTATCGCATCTGCGAGCCCTGGCATTTATTTCAAACCCTGACATAACACAAGTGGAAGAACTCGGGCTCTCCGAAGATATCGCGCTCGGCCTTTTTCGCATAGCTGGGCATAAATGCTTCCCTACCAATCACGTGTGGTGGCAGCTGTTTGGTCTTTGTCAGATGCTGTATCCACGCTAGTGTTATTGACCAACCCCCTCTTCCCCCACTGAAGATTCAACGGGGCTACTTACTCATGCCTCCGGCCGGAACCTCCTCCTCGGCGGCTTCTCCCTCTCTCGGTGTCTAAGGCTTTCGAAAATAGACTGAGAAGGATGTCTTTAAAAGTAACTCTTGACTATCCTGTGAGAGCAAAAACTATTGTGGGTGACTTTGGCCTCCCTCTGATCTGTTGGTCTCCCTATACTAGCCTTCCCGCCCATTCCACCTTTCTTCCCTGTGTCCCTCTTGGTGGATGTACCCAAAGTGTCTCCTGCCTTACAACGCAGAACAGCTTCTTAGACCTAGTACTCTCCGTCTATGTTCCTGACATCACTACTGGGACCACTGACCACTTCTCAGGTAGTGACCACTGTACTGTCTAGTGCGAATTTAGTGGCCTCAGCTGTTCCCATCCAAGTCGATCCCCTCCTGTTCCGACCAGCTACCTTTGGTGCAGCTAGCCTCCCGTACCAAGGACATGCCCTTTCCCTTAGTTGCGGCGCGTTTTTATTTTACTTAACGGCCCCATCGTTGTCAGCTCTCTCGCTACTCCAACCTCTTACACTGCTTAAATGCCGCTAACCCATATATCGGTCCACCCCCGAGGTCCCGCAGTTCCTCCAGTAGCTCTTACAGTGTAAGCTGGATAAGTCGCTACTTACCTTCGCCCGATCACACGACTTCACTATTCTCCTATGCGTAAACCAGCCGTAACGGATGCTGCGTCCTAAGGCCGAATCGCATCTAAGAAGAAAAGGGGCCACCGCCCTAGCACATCTCAGCGAACTGGCTATCTTTCTGACCAGCACGGTAAAGGGTCTAACCACTCCATTCTGACCTAGCTCAAATTTCTCGTCTGCGGCTCATTCACCGCTAATACGCCGGCGTCTATCTCTTGGGCCTGAAATAATCACTTCTATTCCCCACTTATCACCCTCCTTCGTGTCCCACCCTCTTTCATCGGTTCCAACACCCCAGCCTCCCCTTCAAAGATCTTTTTCGCCCCTCTAGCAACCAATGAATTGATTTCCTCTAGTAAACCTTCCCCAAGGTCCGGCCCAGATGATATTTCACAAGCCCACCCTCGTTTCTGCCGTCCTGACCTTCCTTTGTTGCTGCCCAATGTATGCATATCGTCCATGCTTCGTCCCCCCCAGTAAAAGCCACTGTTACCACTTAGCGCTGCAAAAAGGAAAAAGAATACGACCAAGATAACTATCGACTCAGCAGTCTGCAAAGTCACCCAAAAGTTATCAAGAAACACATTGTTCATTATCTCTTATCCAACAACCTGCTGAGTCCTGGTCAGCATGGTTTCCCAAATTCCCGCTCCTGCTCCCCTTTTCAGCTGAACTCCCTTAACGTTCTATCGTCCACAAATGACGCCGACAACCCCGTAATTGCCCTGTTCCTCGACATGACTTAGGCTTTTCACCGTATTCTCCAAGAGCACCTGATAGCCAAGTTCCGACCTCTTGGTATAACTGATCCTCCCCTCTTCTGGCCTTCCTCTTATCTTCCTCATGAAGCACAAGCTATGTTGGTTGAGGGCCACTTCTTTTCTGTCAAACCCATTGCTAGCGGCGTCAACGAAGGCAGTGTCTTCGGCCTATTACTATTCCCCAATTGTCCCAACGGCATTTTCTTTCCTATTTGCCACGGTGCCCCAGTCCTCTGTGCCGATGATATAAAAATGGTGTACTCCTTCGACCCTAATGACCTCTCTGCGACCTTATGCAACGTGCCGTGTGGCCTATCCTCTCTGCAGACCTGGAGCACCTCGTGGTTTATGAAATTCTGTCCTGGAAAGATGCCCCTTCTTACCCTGAAAATGCACTGCACCCCCAAGCCAAGTTAATCTGGACTGTCATCTTATCACCATACTCCCCACCGTTATCGCTCTTGATGAACTCTGCTCCTGCCATTATTCTTCTCGGAAACGGAATCGTTCCAAGTCGTTACGGCTATGCGAACCCTGGGCCTGACACATGGATGTCCCGACTCACCCGCCAGTCGCCTCTCCATATATCTCCCACAAGTAGGACCACTCCTAGAACACAGCCTGATCATCTCCAACCACTGGCCACCCTCCCCCGTTATATATCTTGGAAACTTTCAGCATGCTTCCACTAAACTACTCTTGAACCTATCCATGGCCCTAACACCACCAACGCTGCGAGCTCCTACATGCTGAGCCTCTTTGAAATTCGTCTCACGGGGCTCACCCCATTTTCCTCTTTAAGCTAATCCACAGCCAAGACGATTCTTTCTATCTTTCCTTGCTCCCCGCCCCTGCTCCCATCTCCTTCGTCCCCAAGCCTAGTCTTAGTCCTAAGTCGCGATTCCTCCCGTCAGCTTGTTCCGAAACCTGGAATAAGCCTCTCTCAGCATACGCGGAGCCTCCATTCGCTACTTCCCTAGGAGCGCAATTCCCATTACTCAACTGTTCCCAATGCTATGTTTCCACCCAATGAGTTTGCATCCGCTGATTTGGCCTCTAGAAAAGGTCTCACACTGTAGCGTTACTGCCTCTGCGCCACAAGCCAATACCTATGTTCCAAGCCCAACAGCTTTCTCCTTCTCCCTATTGCGAACCATGGTCATTACCATCCCTGATCCGCAGGGAATGTATCCTCAGCTTTCGGCACGATGACCCTACTCCCAACCCACACTCTTCCCTGCATCCATCCGTCTCTTGCTATCTTGCGCCGCAAACATGACCCTACAGCAGTTCCTCACTGCCTTTACCAATGGTAAGACTACATGTGGTGGCCTTTCACACCCACTTTTTCCCAACTTATCCTAGAGACCCACTGTATCACTGAGCTCTTTTTGCCGTTTGACTTTTTTCTCTCCTCTAACAGTACTTGCTTTGCCGAGGCATACCCAGACTGCTTTCTTCTATCTCATTTTCTTTTTAAGTGATCCTCAATGACGACCAACGGCTTCAGGCACTGTACCGCCAATTCCCCCGGCCGGTGCACCTGGATAATAATTCGGTATGATCCCCTACCAATCACTGTTCACTTTGGCCCTGCTGTTCAAGGTCCCGCACGATCTGACTAATAGATCCTGGATCGTATACCCTTATCAAGGTTGCTCTGAACCCTGTTCAATCATCAACAGTCACTAGTGCTGTTCCAAAAAGTGCAAGACGCATTTGGATCCCCCGCTCCGGCCGGCGCACGTCTAGCGTGCAGGTCGTCTGCAACGCTGTGCGAGCACAATTAGGCCGGTGGATGACGACTCCTGTGTTTATGTCATGAAGTGCTTTTAAAATCGGGTGCCCAGTGCGCGGTCAGCGCCACCGACCACCACCGATTGAGGATAACACCCTCTGACTCTCCCCAATCTGACACATTCAAAACTGCCCGTTGCAGGTCGCTCACTTCCACCATCCTTATTCTGCCACGGTGTGCTCAACTATTTTTCTTTTTCATCGCTCTTATTACTCCTCATTCTTATCCCTTTAACACTGTGTGCACACCTGCCCATTCTTGCTTGTTCCTGTCATTTCTCTTTACGATAGTTCTTACCTTGCTGTATCAATATGGCCCTGTCCACTTTACTTTGCCCACGCTCGTCAGACTTCCTTTTCTACTCATATCGCCCTTGCTGACTCCAAATCTCTCCTCTTGGTGCCACCATGTGCTCAAGCAGCTCAAAGACTGCTTTCTCATACCCCATGGCCCACCGTTCTATAATATCCTCATTTGTTTCCCCTCCTCACTCCTTACGTTATCACGCACCAGACCCTCCAGTACTCATCACCAACCCTCGTGTTAAAACCCGCCTTTCCCACCTCGACATCTTTCGCAGCCGCATTTATTATCCATTCAATACGGCCATAAATTCGTTGCTTGAATACGAAAATCCTACTAGACTGATTCCAATAGGCAGTCCACTTGTACAGTTGCCTGCAGGCACTCGGCTCTCCAGGTACATCGCGGCCGTGCATATATTCTCGTGCCTACTGTCCTATCACAGGTTTACCTGTCCCGGAACTTTCTTTTCTCCCCGGCCTCATCGCGTTTCACCTGTAGTAACATGACCTGATAGGTCGTCCCCTGCCTGTTTCTCTTCCGTCAGTACTATCATGTCCTGTTTCGCACATTTCCCGCCACAGGTATCTTTTGTGTGCTTTTTAACTCCCCCTGCCTTTCCAAGTCCCTATCTCTGTAAACGAGAATTTACGTCATGATTTTCACTTACAGTTCCAAACCATAAGATCTGCAGTGACCTGATCTTTCCGGCCCCCCATTTATTTATTCCTTTCCTACGTAGTTCGCTGTTACAACCGCTGCCTCTCTGCACCTCAGTCCATCTTACTTCCCAGTGCCTTTTCCCGGCTGATATTTCACACTACTCCGACCAGTATGTAACCGTATTTGCACCGAGTTCCCCAGCTATTCTCAACACCATCATCTACTCGCTGTATGACGTACGTCCATTTATTGAATATTCTCTCATTTTCGACCGTCATCAAGTAACGCACCAGCACTGAGCAAATTATTGGATTCAATCTTACCCGTTTTCTTCAATCCTTTTATTTATTTTTCATCGCCCATTAGCTGCTCCTTGCAGCCGTATATATATATAAATATATATACATTCCCTCTGCGTCCTCCAGTTCTCTGCCGGCCACCTTCCTCGTCATCATCCAGCTGCCTCCCGTAATAAGCGTCCATTCTGTCTATATCTGCCCCTCGCTTTCATCGTTTATCAACCTTTTCCAATCACTTTTGCCACTTGACCCACCTCCTAGGACTTGCGTTGTCCGCTGCCTGCTTTGCGATGAGTATTTAACCCTGTCGCTGACCGTTTTTTGCAGTTTAGCAATGCTCCTTTGCAATTTGACCCTTTGCCTTGCAACTCAACTTATCCTCCATCGTCCCTCGTCATCATAGTTGTTTGTACCGATTCTTATTCCCCCTCACAAAAGTCTCCAAGCTTCCAGCCAGCCCTACTCGGACCAGTCAGGTCCTCCATTTGACCCTGACTTTTAAATACACCGGGATTCAGTTTGAATCCATTCACTGGTTCTTCTAAACTCCCTCAATTTTTCTTTGATATGCTTTCGTTTACCATACATTTATCCCCCTTCCATCTCTCTCCTTGGTCTACCTATCCTAAGTTCGTCAGGCAATTTTCTTCATTCCATGAAATATCTGTCCATTTTATCGCCTGTGAAAGTCTGATGGTGCTTCCGGCTTGTTCTGAGTGTCTCCAAAATAAATCTTCGCCATTAGTATTATTATTATTATCATTATTATCAATAAAACGGGTTTGGTGGTAATTCCTCCAATGCGTGGATGAATATGTTTGGTTCAACCACTATGGTACGTACAGATAGCAAAATCCTGCCAACGTCGTGGACAAGAGTATGAGGGCCAACTTTCTTTTGGTGCGTTGAATCCATCTGCGATGAACTAGAAAAAAACGAGGTGGACGGAGAAAAGCCGAATGCACCAATGGTAAGCAGAACGGCCTCATTCCCTCTCCGGTATGCCAACATGACACGTTTCGCTGTGCGCTCAAAAATCCTGCTAAGGATGTTCATTACGCCAGTGAGTCTGTGGCTTCTTGACTGTGTGCAGCTTTCCTTCGGAAGTTTGAGAATTTGGTCAAGTCTAAACATCGACGGACGAGTCCCACGTGGATTTTCGTCAATATTTTTGCGGTTTTTTAGATGTCTTCGGATTGGCCCTGTTCGGACCCATCGAATCAAGTTCGGTAAGTTAGTAGAAACGTTTCTGCATATTTTCTAGTGAAGAAGATGGTGCATAAAAGTCAATCATTCCGTAGAATTAGGATTGCTTTGCTGACGGTTGCAGGTAGGTACCACTTTACAGTCTGGATAGTGACCTGAAGTGTTTTAACTTTTGGGACATTGCTTTAGCTGGGATGCCGCATTTAAAGTAGAGCACTCCTAGGCTAGCACCTTAAGACCTGGTTCTGAGCATAAACCCAAGACAAACGGGCCAGTCTACATTCACGCAAACTAGGATAACTCTTTGCTTCTTAATAGATAACTCCCATATTCCAACGATGCAGATGTTTTGAATACCTTTTGAGCTGTGCCGCATCCCCGCCTAATCCCGTAAGTTCAAGCCCGTGAAACCTCCTGCAGCTTTATTCAAGCAAGAGCCTGATGCGGAATGGTAGTCGAGGCCATCGCTTGCTTCCTGGGGACAAGAGTATCGTCAATATGGCTGCCAAAAATCACGGGCTCTGGAGCGGGCAGAATTCTATCGAAGACTTAACCAGTAAGTCACCAACTAACAAGCCCAACCTGTTTCTGGATGGCATTTGGAGCCTCATAAGAAAAGCTCAGCCTTAAGTGGTGCAGAAACCAAAGAAAAAGACGTCAAGGCCGCTTTGCTTATAAATGGTGTTGTCTTGTTTCTTACTCTTTCCATCGTTAGACTTAGTTTTGTGTCGCACCCAGTAGTATCAGTTATTCACACTGCAGCGCCCAATTGTCCGTGGCAGTAGCTGAGGCACACCACGGTGCTTCCGTAACTTATTGCCACGAAAAATCAGCAAAACCCCCCACTGGGAAATCTAGATCTGTACCTACCCCAAACCACCCTTATCGAGCCCATCTATAAAATACTTAGCCATTGTTGGCTAACGCACCTGCCCTAGCTTTCTCCTTCTCTTCGGCTAAAACTCAAATCCCCATTCGTCCATACAGTGAAAGCACCTAGTCAACCCTGTTTGTACTCATTCTAGGTAACTTCCCAAAGAACTTCATCTTTTCCTCGTACCTAGGCTGTTTGAAGTCGCCAAATAACGAACAAAATTAGTTGATTATCCGAAGCCTACCGTCACAATGCGCAGCTTCAAAAGGAGCATACCGGCGGGTAAGATTTTTCCTCGGATGGCCTTGAGTCCCCCAATCACTTTGACAAGCCCCGTCTCATTAAAGAACAACCATGATGACACACACAGCAAAACTGACAGCCTCTTACAACACGTTAGCTCGTTCGAATCGCGGATTTAAGCCCTCGACAGAGCTACCAGAATTCTGACGCTACTGGTCCAAATTATCGGGCCTTCCATGATAACGACTAACTGTGATTTAGTTTCTGCGTGTATCTTTACTGACAGCATATATTCAGAGGCTTCAAAACGAATACGAAATTCTAACCAAGCCTCTGTATTTACCATTCCTAATTTAGCTATAACTTGCTAAAGGCAGCTAAAGTACAGCGGGTGACATGCGGCCGCAGCAGACTACGAAAACAAACACAACGAAACCAATGCCACGGCTTTTCCAATTTTCCAGACTCACTGACGGCCAGTGAGTTTATTCAGAAACGGGGCGTTAATGCTGTTAACTCACGGTACAAAACCTTTTGAATAGCATCTGACAACATGCCGCTACGAAGAGAGGCGCTGAAAAGTTGAACTCTCTCAATCATCCAGGGCGGGAACCCCCAAGAAGGCACCTGCCCCTGCATTTCCCCAACCCACTCTACTGAACTAAAGTCTGCCAACTAGCAATTGCCTGACGTAGACCTTGAAGCACAGCCCAAACCTTCTCCAAATCCGCCAGTCTCCATCCCCCCTAGAGTCACCAATAATATCAAGGATGCCTGGGGCTCGAACCCACCGGGTCCTGTCGGACAGCTCAGCCCTGTGCATCAGAAGCCGCTACCTAGATCGAGTAGCCTTTGCAGCCTAACATCATTGCCTTACTCTCGCGAGGCGGCACATAAATCCGAAAATGGTCTTTCTTGTCCCCACACTCCTGTCGTGACTAAAACTGAGCCGCCGGGCGGCACAGCATCACTGCCAGGTCCTTCTCGTACGAATCAGACCCGTCACTCCTTTGGGCATAACTCCGCATACAAACAACCAAGAAGTAGCTTCCTTACTGACACAATCTCGTCGGTGAGATATGACTTATCACTTGTGGGCCGAAAGTTGGCAACGCTTTGTACTCTGCCCCCAAAGCAGCATCGGTACCAATGGAAACCCATGGCCACAAATCCAAAAGTGGGCAACCCACCCTTCATCTCTACTAAAGGCCTCAACCTCCAGTTTACTATGCAGCAAACTCCTTATATCGCCAGGCCGCTCTAGGACAACCTTGCCAAAATTGGAACCGAACAGATACCCTAGTAGGGTATCACTTATACCAGAGCCTACAATTTCTGTTCCCAAAACAGATAATGTCTTGAACCATATTTTCTACCAGCACAACCCCAGCTCCACGTGCTTTTATACGAGTGGCACCCGAAACCCACCTCACAGCTATTGTTCAAAGCTGCGTCTGCCTAACTCGCCATCTTCCAACCTCGCCATGTCTTCGCCGTTCATTCCTTTAATCACATAACTATACCAAAATTTTTGTTTTGCCCCACCAATGCCCATCTCACTACAAACATTTGACCCGCATGATACATCCACAAACCCCACCGTGTGAATTTCCACCATCCCATTGCACTCCATCCCACAATCTCCACTTTCTTCTAGAGTTAATATACCACCTTCCGATACCGGCACCTTGTCAGTCGTTTGCACCTTCGATATCACATCAAACTCCATATACCCTCTCCACCAACCTCCGATTCCTATCCTACCCCACCCGAACAAGCCGCATCAACAAGTGGCGAAGCCTCCTCGCACTCTCCTAATTCCGACCTTCTGAGGCTTGCTCTTACCACAAAATATCAACCACCACCGACGTTGCCACGAGGGAAAGGGACCACATTCCATAACCCCATATTCTGTCATCAGGCTCGCACACCAAACGATCCCATCGACTCAGGACAAGTAGAAAAGCCACTTCTCGTTTGCCTGGTAATATCCAGAAATTAATTTTTTCCGGGCCATCCGTGGCTGAATCTTCTGAAGCCATCGCGGGGGTTCCCAGTGCCTTCCCTTCCTCTCCTTCCGTGAAGCTTCAAATCAAGCCCCTCCCCGCGCACCTTCTCTGCCAACTAACCCCCCTACGTTACCTAGCCCAGACACCTGCCTCCGCACGAATGGGTTGTTGTCGATCTCATCTAATTCTCGGTCCACCTTAAACAAGCTACGTCACCTAAAACATTATGTCATGATATCAAGTCTTGATATCATCTTTATTACTGAAACCTAGATCACGGAACACACTCCCACAACAGAAATTCTCCTTGAGGGTTGAAAGGTTTTTAAACTAAATCGGATTGACAGACGCGGAGGTGGGTGCCCAGTGTATGCCCAGGGCGCCCTTTCAGTATCGCCCGCTAGACAAGTCGTTCCCGACCCATATCTGGATTCCCTATGGCTCACAATTCGGCTCTCAGCCTTGGTCATGCATATCGACTGTGTCTACCACCCGCCCTCTTCTACCACTACAGACCTATCTCCTTTAATTGAGGCCTTTCGTTACATCTCACTACTACCTCCGGCAGCAAACATTATAGCCGGTGATTTTACCCGGCCTAAAATGTCCTGGGAGAAACTCCGAGCACCTAAAAACTTGATAGACTTTGTCTCCCATACTCACTTCGGGGGTAGGTAGTAACACTTCAAAACCTGTACTAGAAATGCTGACTTCCTAGATCCCATGCTCACTCACAGAGTTTCCAAATTTCCGGCTTCCGTTCTGCATATATTTCCGGGTAGCAACCATAGGACAGTAGCAGGTGATCTTCCATTCCATCCTTATCCATCAAGCTATCTGACCCCAGTCAACAGTTCTCTCCGTCTCAGTTGGAACCCTATGCCAAATCTCATCCGCAACCAAAAGTGGAGCAGTTTTTCTAACGGGTGACCTCCAACAGGCAGCTGGCCATTTTGACCCAACATAGGAAGCCGCCTCTTGAAGCTTAGTCTAAATGTCCGAAACTCTCTCCTTAGGAAATCCAAACTTGCCTCCCTCCAACAAATTACTTAAAGATGCAAAGACTTTACCTCCAAAACCACAACTTTTCCCGCCTCACGAGACTAACACGTCCTACCGACGTTATCCGGGACCTAAAGGATGACCAGCTTCGCACCGAAGAAGCTTAATCTCTGGGGCATCCCAATAGAGCACTTAAGTTCTGACTCCTAAATAAATCCAGGAGCTCGACAATAGATACTACTACTCAGTAAGTTATGTTACCGAAAGGAGCTTCGGCCAGCTCCCCTTCTGATATCGCTGAGGCCTTTAACCTTTACTCCGCCAACTTCATAGCCCCGCCCTCAGACTAAGCCCTCCCCCTCCTAATCTGCATGCTATCGCCAGCTCTTCTCTATCCACCCTAGCGTTGGAAGCAAACATTATTTCCAGGTTCATTTCAGGCTATAAAGCGTCTGCCCCTCCTGGACCAGAAGGGGGGCCCCAGTTGCAATCATTATTGGTGGATCGAACCCATCACTTCATTTACTAAGACTATTTACTTTGTCACTCAAAGCCCGTTTGGTACCTTCGAACTCGAAGCATCCAGTCATCATTCCACCACATAAAAAGGACCCGTCCGCGAACTCGCTAACTACCGTCCGAATAATCACACCCTATCATTTCCAGAATAATTGAAGCGATTGTCAAAGACTGAAATACTACTAATGTTCTCGCTCCAAACCATCTTAGCAATAAGCAGCACAGGGTTCTTAAATCGAGATCATGCATCACATGTCAGTTTGATTTCCTCAACCTAGTCTTCACCGCTGTTGACAGCGGGCAGGCATTATTCACTTTCTGCCTACATCTTTTGAGGGCTTTTGATCGTGTTGCACGCCCCCATCTCATCGTTAAACTGCGTTTGTTTGGCATTCCTGAGCTACTACTTTCTTGTCTGCAATCTTATATTACTCATCGTTCTCAAGTGGTCCTGGCCAACGGAACTACATCTAACCCGAGACGTGTTACAAATGGGGTTATATAGGGCAGTGCACCGGGTCCTCTCCTATTTCTGATGTACAGCAATGACGCACCGGATCTAGTATGCCACGGGAAGCCATTTTTGTTTGCAGATGATATAAAAGTAGTCTACTCTCCCAATTCAAATGACGCTACCCCTAAGCTTTGCTACATCTCCGCCGACCTCTATGCACTTGACCGCTAGCTTCACTCCTGGATGACGAATTCCTCCGTTGATAAGAGCAAGGTCCTAAACTGCAAATTTCAATTGCCTCCTGTATCTTCAAATCTTGGTGGGTCCCCAGTCGCCAGTCGACCCTCCATCTGCAATTTGGGCTTCACCTATACAGGCTTCCTCAACTTCCCTGAGCGCACCGCCATCCAAGCGGTCAAGGCTAGAAGAGGCGTGGCCCTTCTTTTACGCTCCTTTCGTCTCTGACACAGTATCCTCGGCATCTATAAATCCCACTTCAAGCCTCTGCTTAAATGCTGTCCAATAATCTTTTATAGCATGACAAAGTTTGACGGAGTTGCGCTAGAAAGCTTAAAAAGACTTTTTGCCAAACAACTACTCGGTTGGTCCACGTTTTTAAACTATAAAGATTCCACCATCAGCATATCTACTCACTCGGGCTCCGCCGCTTGAGACTAAACTTAGTCCTCATGCATAGCATGCTCCACCATCGGCCTTTTTCCTTTAAGTCGGTAAGCCTCCCGTGTAAAACTCCGCTCATTCCGGCACAGGCCTTCTACTGTCCCTTCTAGTACAGCCAAATTGACCATACGGTCAGACTCGTTCCTTCTTGTCCACTCCTAGTTCTGGAATAGGCTGCCCATCATAGTTCGGGCTTCTCAGACGAAGTTACGATTTCTATCGGCACTTATTCTTTGCCTCAGCGTTGCACCTGCAGGTCAGTAATCTTATATATGCATAGCTGATGATAGAGCATACGAAAGGGGCCTCAACTTCTAAGGCCAACCACTTCGCAGACCCTGCTCCTCCCAATTGAAGACAGTCAGTGGTGGACAGTTTCATCCGTCTTAGTGAAGCCTCACCGCTTGGTTAGCGGTGGCCATTGCCGTCATGAGTAGGGGGAACCAGAATACCATTATTTTCTCTACCCCGCTTCTCCCTTCTCCCGTAGTCCCAGACACCCTTATAATTGGCCCTCTATTGGTTTTTATTTGACTCCGTTAGCTGTAAACCCACGTCGAGGGCACACCCTGACTGTTTTTCTTTATCTGTTTTCCTTTTGCATTTCTCCCTTGATGTGCATTTCATCCTCAATGTTGATCATCTGCCTTAATATCACGAAGATCACTTCCAATATATACGCGGCCGGATAACGCTGCTGTATGGTCGTTGAATAACAGTAGACCCCGCCCTCTGAGACCATTCGCAACCTAGCCATCCGGTAGCTTATTCCATACTTTTATAGTCGAACTACGCCTCGCACGCATAGCACCCAACTTACATCAGTGCCAATCACAACGGTGCTGGGCGCGGTTAGATCTACCTCTTTGGCCGGTGCACGTCGGGCGTGCAGACCGTCTGCAGCTATGTGCGGGAGCAATGATGCTGGTGCATCACACCTCCTTTATCAGTTCGAAGTGTTTTTAAGATTGGGTGTCTAGAGCAAGTCGAAACCCACCCACTGGCTCCGGTTGCGGATGGCACTCTCCAACCCTCTTCACCCCACCGTATCCTGTGCTGTCAGTTGCAGATCGCATGATCCCACCATCCTAATTCCGCCAAGCTAAGCCCACCTATCTCCCTTGATACCACTAGTATCACTTGCAGTTTTGTCTTTCTACCACGGTTTGCACACCTACCCATTCTATCCTTGCACGTAGCGACTCTCGCCGTGTTACCTCTCACTGAACGTCACTAACGTCCCACTCTCTTTACTCTGCCCACTCCCATCAGTATTTCTTTTTCCACCATGACGCCACTGCCGGCTCCCAGGCTCTAGTCACTTGGCATCACCGTATGCTCATAAAGCTCATCGATCGCATTCTTATGCCTCACTGCCTACCGTTGTGTCAAATCCTTCCCCGTTCTCCCCTCTCATGTCCAATGCCAGTCCGCACCAGTCCCACCAGCCTTCATGAACAACCTCCATATTAGAACTCGCTTTTCCAAACTTTGCGTCTCCGACAGCCACATTTGTTATCTAATCACCACCACTATATTCCCCTTGCTTGATTCCGTGATTCCTCAGTGGATTGTTCCACTAGGCAGGGCCATGATTAACATCCTTCGGCCCTTCCCACCTGTGCAGTTGGCTACAAGCAAGCAGCCCCCCAGTTCCACTGACTCAACTCCGACGTGCACTCATTTCTCGTGCCTTGTTGTTCGTTCACAGGTTAACCCGTCCCGGTGCTTCTGTCTTCTCTGTCTTCTTCGTGTTTCACTCTTATTAAAACGATCCGATCGGTAGTGTTTCATCCGCCTCTTCGGTCCCGTGCCCTCATCCCCTCTTTCATATAATGCTAGTCACAGGCTTTTTCTGCGTGCCTTTCAAGGTGTTCTGCTTTTTCATGTTCCAGCTCATGTAAAATTATCGTTAAGTCGCAGTTTCGACTCACAGTTTCAGTTCGTTCTATCCGTTACTGCCTGATTTCTCCGGTGCTCCTTTTGTTTACTTCTCTCTTAAACACTGTTCGCCTACACAGCTGCAGCATCCTTTTCACCGCGGACAGTCCCACCTCCCAGATGCCTTTCTCTACTGCGCATCTATATTCGCTCTGCGCAGCCCAGCCAGTTCCATCGCCATTGAAATGATAATGGTTTATTTCGGATAACCCCGAGGCCTGCTCTAACGCAAGATCAAACTGTACAATTGGACGCAGATTCCGAATTCCAGGAGGATGATTTAGGTATGCGCACTCGATATTGCACAGGAGAAAGCATTCAAGTTATTCTTTAGGGCGGCGCACGGCATCTTTGAACCCAAGGTCTGGTGGCCGAGCTGGCCATGTCATGGTGGAGCTGGTGGGAGGTAGTAGACTCTTACTCAAATGTTACAAAAAGAGGGACTGTGCAACGAGAGAATCAAATAGAATTGGTGAAAGTTTTGTTCACTTTGAGAAAAAAGAAGTTTCAGGAGAAACATTATCAAGCTCTAGCTCTCCGCGGAGTATGGCGCTGCTTGTGGTTGGAAATCAGGCGATGAATGGAACGAATTTGCAGACAAAGAACAAGTAAAATCTTTCGATGTTTACCCATGTAACGTTCAGCCACCGAATATCAGCTGAGTCAGTTAAATACCTAGTTGAGGACTCATTTGTAGAGAGAGATTGCCCAGGTGATTGTGAAAAAAGTGGCCGGACGTAAACATGTAATCGTTGCGGACATTGCTTACTTTCAGAAAATTGGAACGTGATGCACCAAAACGGAGGTGAATACTGGGCGGCAAATCAGTTTGTGATGCGTAGCCATGATAGTCGCAGATGCACGGTTTGCAAAGATGAGTATCTAAATGACAAGTAAGTGTTTACGTATGATTATCGTTATCTAAGAGCTGAACATGATGACCACAGAGTTGCTAGGATAAAATTTTTCTGGGAGGACTTACCAAGATAGAATACCGAATATGAAAAAGCACCAAACAACCAATGAATACGCTTGCAAAGTTGGGCGATGTAGTTGTTGACAGGTGAAAAACTATCTGTTGATATTCCTTGTAAAAGGTGGATCATGTGATGGTGAAGGGTCAAGAAACTGCGACGCGGATGTCTCTCAGATGCTAATACGTAGGAAGGGCGTGAATCTTTGCAAGATGAGGATATTGCAATGCTAAAGCCGAGTGGGTAAACAGAGGGACTGAGTGAGAGCGAACTGTCTCAATAACGTCGACTGTTGGGATGCTCTGATGACAGATATTCCTCAGTGAAATATACTGTTTGGCCATTGTGGGATGAAAGTGTATGTCAACATTAAATGTGACATTTTTCAAATACGTCGGTAACTGTGATAAAAACGGGCGTGTTTTATCTTGGGGATTGGTCAAGTTTGCGAATGGGACAAGCTGGTGGTTTGGCACCAATCCTCGGGAAAAAGGATAATTAACGGTGAGCCGATTATGGAAACGGTCTTCTAATCCCGCGATAATTGTGTGCCAGGGAGAGTAGATTTTGCCGGGCGTAAGAAGCGGTAAGTGACGGTGGCGACGACGGAGATGGAAACGATGAAAAATAGGCCATAACTGGGGGTGAGATATCTACATATTTGCAGCATTTCGGGTGTATAAATGTTTTTTGGCGCTGAATAATACAATTCCACCCAATGAATTCTCTCTCATTCTCGACCTTTGCAACATGTCTCACCTACATTATTAAGATTTTTAGGTCTATTTTTGCCCATTCTCTTCGATCCTTCCATTCATCTTCCCTCTTTTTTGAGTTGCTCTCCACAGTAGTCATCAATTTTGTTCTTCCAAAGTCTTTTTTCTCTATCTCTGTCGGTCCGTTATGTTCACCTGTCACGAAGAAACTTCACCAGGATATTCCAAAATTAACTCTATACTATTCAATTTAGCTTTACCTGTTGCTTTTCAATACTGAGTTTTTCTCTCTCACTCCACTGTTATTGCTCCTGTTTTTCATATATATATATATATATATATATATATATATATATATATATATATATATGACTAAACATTTTCTGTGCATCCTTCTGTACTTCGCCGGTCATTCCTTATGCTATCATCCGGCTGACCGCATGATATGCGTCCATTCTCTCTATATCTGTGTCTCACTTCTACCGTATCCAACCCCTTCCAAGTCATTTTCACCATCTTGCCCACCCTCCACGTCATGCATTGCTCGCTTCCTGTTTCATATCGAGTTTTGTGTCCTGTCTGCCGACCATGTATCGCAGAGTTGCGATGCTTCATTACCATGTAATCCCTTGCAGTGCTTCACACCCTTATCCCTGTCGTCCCCCCACCACAATTGCCTATACCGACTTCTAGCCCCTCTCATGTATCTGTCGGCTTTCACGTGTCTCCATCCAGATGAGTCACATTTTCCTTTTGGCTGTGACTTTCGAATTCACCGAGCATCCATTTGAATCCACCCCTAGGTTCACATAAACAACCTACATCTTTCTTTAGTGTGCACACCCTTATCACTCCCTTAACCCGCTTTAGTTTCCTATCTGAGACTACCTATCCTACCCTTGTCATGCACACTTCTACATCTTGACGAATTCTGTCTATCCATTCCGTCACTTGTAAAATTTGGTCGTGCTCCTGGCGTGCTTCGGGAGCCTCCAAAATAGACCATTATTATTAGGAACACGGTAACTTCGCAAATTCTACTGTAATATTCGTGGGTCAAAATGGAAGCATATAACGATAATACCTCTGTTAGTGGACATAAAAGATCTATACTAAAAATCCTTCCAAAGGCTCCTTTCGCTTTGTGAACGTGGCTACATTCGACGTTACTTGGCTAAGTCCATCCATACACAACACTTTTATGGGCTGGCTTGTTTATGTGACACATTCGATCTCGGCCTTAGACGGTTCCTGACTATCATGATGGGACCACGGGAGATTGGATTTCTTTGTTCGCCAAAACCTTACCTCGCAGCTCCGCTACTAAGGGTACCCTTCCGTTCTTCGTACTAAACATACCAGCTGAGCGTTACGCCAAAGTCAGGCACCACAAGACTAATAACAGTGATAATATTTGAAAACAGAAGTCAAAAACGTAGATTACACGATGTATCCCGGATCATTTCGCTGCATCTTTACATAGTGCATACTGCAGTTGAAGTGATTATTTTTATAGCAAAATGAATGAGCGAAATGTTGATAAACAAAGGCAAAATCACACGACGCACACATTCACACATGTCTGTCGGATAATCACACAACAATTATCACACCTCGTTATCACGGCAATGATAAACTGTTTTATTTTGGATGGGCCCGGGGCACACTGCAGTGCATGCTCAAATGATATCTGTGATGACAGTATCGGAGTTCACAGGAAGATAAAACAAGTTCACGAGAAGGATAAGCGGAAAAAACAAAATGATAAAAATACCCGGCAAATCTAAAACTGAAAGGTCAGATGGTCGGTTTGGCTGACGTCCAGTGGAGCCGGCCGTAAGTTTCAAGAACATACATGAATGGTGCTGGAAATAATGCCAACTGTTGAAAATTCGAACAAGTTCGAAAAATAATCCCATTGTCTTTATAAAAAGAGAACTCACCAAGTGAAGTATAAGAATCCACTTGCAAGCCGCAGAACGCGAGTGGTATATGGAAAGAAAACTCAGCGATGCTCTGGAGAGAAAAGTCAGAGAAATATATTTACTGAGTTGCCCACTTTATAAAAAAACGCCAAACGGTATCGCCAAGGGAATACATCCACCAGCGGGGGTGGTGGTCTGAAGTAGAGAAACGCTGGGGGAATCTGATACGTAGAGGAAAAATGAGGCATCTCGGGTAGTGACAGATTACCAGAGTGGAGTTGAGAGGGAAAATCAGGAGGAAAGCAGGTAAGCGCAAAGCGAATCGTTAACTTTACATAATGTGAGAAAGGAAGGTCAGATAGGAAAAGGAAGGCAAATACACGAGTGCGCCAATATAGCTAGTGCAAGTACGTCTAGTTTTGCAAGTCATGATGAGGTGGATGACAGTTAAGTGTGTGCTTCAATAGATGCACGCTGCGAAAGGTGTACCATGCAAAAATTTGGGACGGATAAAGAGGCACAAAGTGCATTGCAGAAGGCAGCAGTTGATCAAACGCTACAGAAAGAAGTACTCCGGCCGAGGAAAATCATGGTGGAATTTGGGGTCTGGGTAACGAGTCATTAAGGTTATATATTATACGAATCGCATAAAAAGGGGGGAATAGACTGAGAGTGTGAGGATGAAAGAACGATGAGGTTATAATAAAAGGACTGGGGGAGTAAAATTTCACCGAACAGTTCGGCAGGTGTGAAATTTTTTGGTGACGAAGTGGCAAAGATGGGCGAAAAATATATCCAAAATGTTCGACTACCAGGACAAAAATGGTGCTCTGCAAAAACGGCATAAAACCGTGTAAAAGCAAAGTGGACGCTATCAATTGGAACGATGGAGAATGCAGGAAGACCTGAACAACCCCACTGAGAAAAGGATAGCCCAGAAGGTCAGCCTTTACGCGTAGTGAGCAAACGGATGTTCGTCACTTCAACAACCGGAACCAATTAAACTCTACAAGTCTGATCCGCCAAGAAAGCGGCTCTTGTAATTTTAATGCAGCATCCAGGCATGGAAGAATAACAAATCAGAGCTTCTCAAATCTCCCTTTGCTGTGCACGTTCCCAGGCTTATCGTAAGAAGAGAACAGAATTAAACGTTGTTAAACAACCAAGAACCAGTTGTCCGGGCCGTACTTAGGGACAGCAGTTTGTAACAGTTGAACAGAGAGTGAACACAAAGAAGGAATAGTCAGTTCCATTGAGCTAGCTGGACTTAATGAACCTAGCCCCACATGCAATGCTCTACAACGCCGTAGGATCCTTAACACTACCACTGAGGTACCAGGAATGTTCAAACTGCTCCTCAGGTCCGGCTACGTTACAGAAAACAGATAAAATTAGATGTGTTTGAAATGTCAGGCTGCCTCGCCTGATATTGGCTGGAAGTATTATGGCTACCCTAGTGAATACAATGCAAAATGATACACAGACGGAGGAAGTAACTTTCAGAATGCCCTACACCCAGTGATTCTGCATTTTATTCCATTTTATTCCCTCGCATCTTCAAGCTGATTTAGTTACGTGAGCGATACCGAAAGTACACTTGGTTAAGATTTTCTATGTAACTTGAACAAAGAAGACAATAAAAGAACGTCGTCAAAGTTTTACTTGGACTGCTCGAAATGGCTCACCCTTTGAAACCACACATTGAGGTTATTCCGGTTCGTGGGAGAGGACGTTTATTTACAGTTCATGAAGCATCATCAGTTGTATTTTTGTACACAAAGGTAAACTGAAACAATTCTTTTTGCATTAGAATTCTACCAATCTTTGTGGTTAGGTGTTTTTGATACGTCTCATCATACACTCATTTCTGAAGCTGATTCATGGTCGGAAACTTATTTCCACTTGACCCAAGAAACGTGGTTTTGACTTCAGAATTTCTCTGCTTTGCACCTTCCTAGTTTTGGGTGGCATCTCATTGTCGCATGAGTGTGGCATTAACATTACACATTTTCGAGCAACTAGTATTCACACTGCTTGAACCCGTAGTGAGTTATTGAGTTGCCTGCTTGTGACAAGTTCTCATAATAAAATAATAATGGTATCTTTTTCGACCGTGGTCGATGCGCGCACAGGCGCATGATCATGGTGTAACACGTTACTCAACAGGATAAAATATTCACAAAGTTTAAGAAAAAAACAAGTGCCAGTGATAGAAAAACAGCCAGCAATAGTTCGAAAGGATCGCTCCGATAATGGGTTGCGCGGCGACTTCGAACCAGTTTCGAGTTCGAGCCGGGCGTGAGGATGCTAAGAAGACCTTCAATACATAGCGCTGAAGATGAATTATAAACGAGAATGTTGCAAGCCAAGGAAAACGGAGGCTTACTGGGGTCCTGGGAACGGAGCAAGTTCGGGCAAGAAGAAAAAGAAAAAATTGTATGGAAGCATACTCGGGAAAATCGATGCATGCGAAAAGAATATTAATCCACGAGGACGATGCAAACCCACAATGACGGACTCACCGGGGTCCAACAAACGGGATGAGTTTTGAAACAGGGAGATATGAAACCAATTTTATGAAAGTGCACTTGGGAACATTGGTGGATGTGGAAGGAACAGCGGTCCATAAAAAGGTGAGTTTAATTTCAGGATCAGTAACCTGTGCCATTCAGATATGAGAAAGCGCAACTAAAGGGTCCTAGAAAAGTGGAGTCAATTTCCAGCAGGCTACGGTTCGAAGGAAAAATAAACTGTGGCAAAGGATACTAAAGTTGAAAATCTCCGCATGTACTTGAGCGTCATTATGCTGTTTCACTGGCATATATATATAAACATATATATATATATATATATATATATATATATATATTGACGCACTTAACTTCAGTGTTATCGAGCGTCATTTCTGGCAATGCAAAGCATCCCTAGTAGTTAGGAGTATTTCCGGTCGGGTAGCTTGATTACAGTCCCAGTTGCTATGAGAGGTTCCACTTGGGTCTCTGTCGGTATGGGTCTAAGTGGCATCTTTGGTTATCTAGTTTGGCGACTGAGATATTGGGAGACGACAAACCTGAAATAAATGGGAATTGCGGTCTGGACGTGGTTCCAGCTGTGGGTTATGGTAATATATGATGACAATAATAATGAACCGGTTAGGCTTATGTAAATGGGGCATGGATGAAGTTTCGTTGAGGCGGCCAGTGGTACCTACCCCACATTCGGGGTAGAGTGAGTTCGCAGGGGATGGTACAAAGTCGCGTACACCGGTTAGACGACTGTGTATGCATTCCAAGGGATTCATGGTTTGCACGTTGGCGCAGCAGTGCTTGGATACTAATGAAAACCTTAGGCCTCAAAGTTAAGAAAATTTAGAAATGGTAACCCTCCATGCCGTTTGCTTAGGCGGAGTGCTGTTCAGCACCGAGATGGTAAGATAGGTTTGAAATGACGGTTTTTCAGTGAATGGGACTGGTACTTTGTTAGCAAAAGGCTCAAATAGATTTTAGCAAATCGACGCTGTTCATTCTCGGTGCCGATAATATCACGTTTGTGCGTATTTGAGAACACAAATGTACAGTACTCTAAGGTTAGGCGAACGTGGGTTTTGTATATCTCTGACTTACTGTTCTTGAGGAGCAAAGTTTTCTGACAAAAGCCAAGGGACTCATTTGCCGGTTCAGTTACGTAGGAGGTGAGTTCAGAGGAACTGAAAGTGTTAGAGTGCTGTAGTCCAAGATCTCGTATCGTTGGAGAATGTAGGAGAGAGACAACACTAAACTTGAGCGTATCATGAGGAATGCTACAGCTTAGCGCGCGAATAACGCGCGAAGCTGTTTTAGGTTACTTCCCTAGATACCTCAGTGGAAACCATGCCAATAACGGCACGCTTAGTTACGTGGTGTAGCGCAGAAGATATCGGTTTCGCTTGATTTGTTGCGGCGAAACGCTTCAACCTTAAAACGTTTTTGTTGAAGCCGTACTTCTAATGATGCGTTTTAGCCTTCTAGTGGTTAAACCAATCTCGAATTGCGCAGCGGAGTTCGGAGTTGGTTCTCCGAAAGTCGTGGAAATGATGAACATGATAGTCTCATGTCCCACGGTAGACGCAGCTAGGGCAGGAATTTAGTAACTGCAGACACCGGCAGAAGCCGTAGATGGGTAGAACGAGAATCATGATCCTACCCCAAAAATTTGACGGCGATTCCCGCTGAAGGACTTCGGCCGGCGGTGTAAAGGACCTACATTAAAATCCTTTCAAATGTTCTATATACTTTGCGAGTGCGAACACATTCAACATTTCTTTGTTAAGCTCGTTCATTCACGACGGCTTCACCCTTTTCCCATGTAACATTCGCATTTGGCCCTAAACCGTTCCCGGCTACCGTGCATGGGCCATGGGAAGTTGGGCCTTTGGGTCTTACTGTTAGGCCTATCAGACCGCATACTTGAGATTTGTATATATTTGTGCCTGTCATTTTCGGTTTTGTGCCGTAGAAACTACGAACCAACCTTGTTTCATTTTTGTGATTTATGCGAATCAGCTACATATTACTCGAATGGCGATCCTTGCGACCAACAGTGAGCCTCAGTGACTATCCAGCTAATAGGTAGTCAAAAAAGGACACAATATATGCAGACGTAAAAGTCGACGAAAGAGGAATGGACAAAAAGTACCTGCTCTGTGGTCTAAGTAAATTCCGCACTCTTATTTAGGCCCGAAGTGCAATTTCCCGAATATGCCAGCCAAAATTCAACGTTAAAGAGTAGAACCTGCGCGAATTTTAACGCGAGCAGGGAATTTAGGCTGAACCGTAGTGGAAGAAGAATGTCCCTGGTCAGTGCGACTCATTACCATGCCACTTCTAGCAAGCCACGGTCACAGACCTCGAACCTTTGGCTGAAGTCCAAAGTTCGGAGTAATTCCAACGATCGAGGCCAGATGACGCCCATCAAACCTTCGGAGTTTTCTTTGGACACCTCCTCAGGCTCGATAGTGTATGACTTAACCTTGCCACAATCACTGTCCATCATAACCGTGTCTTGGCTCATGACAGCCTGGGACATTTTCAATAATATGGCCCATTCTGACATCCATGCCACCATCAAGCTAGTCGCAGGTCGGCACGCCTGGCACAGCATGCAAAATCATATTTGTACTTGGGCTTATTCATGTGTTCAGTGCCAACGGTCGAGGGTTAATAGACGCACAGGCTCAGCCAGGCCTCTTTCCAGTTGCACCTTCGTGGTTTCTCATATCAACACAAATATCATTGGTCCTCTCAGCCCCTGTATGGGCTTCTGCTACGTTCTTACCACGGTCAGCCGTTTCACCCTTTGACCAGAGGCCGTTCCGGTTGCCAGTGGGGGACGGAAACCGTCACGTCTGTTTTGTGGAGCGTGAGGTTTGATCATGCGGTTGCCCTGCAACGGTATCCACTGATCGCGGTGCCCCGCTTGGGCCATACCCCTTTGGAGAGACATCGCGTGTTAGGATGTCATCGTTCCTGTATAAAGGCGTCACTCGGCGGCCAGTGGTATTGTTGAATGTTTTCATCGCCAGCTCAGAGCTTCGATCACCACTACTGGCCGCTCTAAGTGATTGTGGGCGCATCCCTTAGATTTCATCTCTGACAGCCGTGGCGGTCGTGTCCGACAATGACTTTTGCTGATCTCCGGTCCCCATTCCTAAACGTTATGGCCGTACAGTTGGGGTTCGTAAATTATTTACGCTCGTACAATTTGTTAACTTAGTACTGTGGGATCAGCGAATCAATCTTGCTCCGATTTTGGAATTTGTCCATTTGGCCCCTCGTTCCTCGTAATCAGAACAACCTTTACAGTCTCTATCGGCCTACGTCTCGCCAGAACTGTCCACTTACGCCTTTCTCATCGTATGCATAGCACAAGACATCTCCACAGCTTCCTTACGAAGATTCTCTTAAGGCGCTCGAGCAATGCCGTTGTGTTTATCTCCGTGGCCGAAACGGAAAACGAGCAACCGTATCTATTGGCCGCCTCAAGTTTGCTTACCCTGAAGATGGTCTAGAATAAAAGACCACTGATCGGTAGAGCACTAGTTGTTCAGTCTCCTATCATAGATGCCGCCTCGCGGAAATTTGGCATGGTAATGAGTCGCACTGACCAGGGACATTCTTCTTCCACTACGGTTCAGCCTAAATTCCCTGCTCGCGTTAAAATTCGCGCAGGTTCTACTCTTTAACGTTGAATTTTGGCTGGCATATTCGGGAAATTGCACTTCGGGCCTAAATAAGAGTGCGGAATTTACTTAGACCACAGAGCAGGTACTTTTTGTCCATTCCTCTTTCGTCGACTTTTACGTCTGCATATATTGTGTCCTTTTTTGACTACCTATTAGCTGGATAGTCACTGAGGCTCACTGTTGGTCGCAAGGATCGCCATTCGAGTAATATGTAGCTGATTCGCATAAATCACAAAAATGAAACAAGGTTGGTTCGTAGTTTCTACGGCACAAAACCGAAAATGACAGGCACAAATATATACAAATCTCAAGTATGCGGTCTGATAGGCCTAACAGTAAGACCCAAAGGCCCAACTTCCCATGGCCCATGCACGGTAGCCGGGAACGGTTTAGGGCCAAATGCGAATGTTACATGGGAAAAGGGTGAAGCCGTCGTGAATGAACGAGCTTAACAAAGAAATGTTGAATGTGTTCGCACTCGCAAAGTATATAGAACATTTGAAAGGATTTTAATGTAGGTCCTTTACACCGCCGGCCGAAGTCCTTCAGCGGGAATCGCCGTCAAATTTTTGGGGTAGGATCATGATTCTCGTTCTACCCATCTACGGCTTCTGCCGGTGTCTGCAGTTACTAAATTCCTGCCCTAGCTGCGTCTACCGTGGGACATGAGACTATCATGTTCATCATTTCCACGACTTTCGGAGAACCAACTCCGAACTCCGCTGCGCAATTCGAGATTGGTTTAACCACTAGAAGGCTAAAACGCATCATTAGAAGTACGGCTTCAACAAAAACGTTTTAAGGTTGAAGCGTTTCGCCGCAACAAATCAAGCGAAACCGATATCTTCTGCGCTACACCACGTAACTAAGCGTGCCGTTATTGGCATGGTTTCCACTGAGGTATCTAGGGAAGTAACCTAAAACAGATTCGCGAGATATTCCGATAGCTTGAAATAAAGCAGGTTTTTTTGGGAACAATTTTGCCTGAGATTAGCAACTGTCTCACGAGTCTATTTCTTCCGATGCTGTTTGAAATATCATGCCTTAATCTACTGCCAATCGCCTCATTCACCGTGTTGCAAATCGGGCTCAAAGTACAAGCTTTAGGCGCCCCCAACTTCCTACTTCCTCTGTTGGTTGTTCGGTACCACTGGTCGATATATGAAGTGAAGCCAGTAACAAATATAATGCAACTCAGCAAAACTTATTGTCCTGAGAGAAGCAGTTACGACCCACAAATGATACGCTGACCATGCTGTTGCCATTCCCGTATATCGTCGATTACTCGAAACATCCGAACACTAACAGTTTCGCATTGGCTAGCTGCTTTCTGGACTCACTTGCGTCCGAATTCCACAGGAGGATGACGAATTCCAAAAGTGAAGTAGTCTGTAATGTTCCAGATCGTTTGCCCCTTTGCTCGCTCAATCAGTCACTTCTCATAGCTTGTCGTATGTCACGCCACGAGTGCTACTGCAAAAGACACAGAAAACGGTCACACCGATAAACGCTCCCGGTACCGTTTCATTTTCCGAAAGAAAGCGCTGCCATGGAACTCGTTAGAGAGAAGGAGCCCATCGCATGGTCCGCTTCATCTAAAAATATAAAAATTGCTCCTAGAAAAACCTCACTGCAGAGGGGCGTCCTTAGATCGATTGCCGGCAACTAAGTGCCCCCACCACCCTCTGATCCAGTGACACCTAAACCCCTGAGGAATTTCCCACGGTCAACAACTCGTCACCACTCCTACTGACCAGTGAACGAGCGCAAAATGTGGAACTAGGCTTGTCCCGTTCACCTCCAACGCCACAACGTCCCCCGAAAAGACTCTCTGTTACATCCCAGTCTCCACCACTGTCTACCCACAGCCAAGAAAAACAGCCTCTCGTCTAAGCCAGCAGCCATTCACGCCCTGGTCTATCTGCCAAACGAGCCAAGCAATCGCCAGATTCCAACGCGCCACCACGCACCGACCAGCCAGCCGCAACCTTGTCTCCTAATGCTTCGGTCACAAAGTAACCCTCGTCGCCTGTTGCTCCTAATGGCTAAGGCCTCCCCTGTACTGGCGTCGTCACGCCCCCAGCTTTATTCGGTGGCCGACCCATGACCTCTCGCGCTTCATCCAACCGGCCTATTACCCATCCGCGTCCTCCACCAAGGGTGTACTTAAGAAATCGCTTCGATTACCCTAGCGCCAGCCCACCAGTGCATTTATTAGATCCCCCGGAGATCCACGTACCCGCCAGCTACATACCACATCCATCAACTCAGATGTCGCCATCACGTCCACAGACGAAGTACCACATCACGAATTTTCCTTTAAATATACCGCCTTCATCGTTAGCTCTACCAAACCCTAACCACGCAGGACCAGTTGCCAGCATGGTTGCCAGCCGCTACCACAACATGTGGCCCGCGCCTGACTCTTTTCCGCCCAGGGTATGCCCCATTCTACCCCTCCGAAACTTCAACATCCCCTGCCCCCGCCATCCAACATCGCCATATTCTACTCTGACCCCACTGCACACTATGCCAACTGAACCTCCGTACCAAAGCCTCTTTCATCGGTAGCCCTTTCGTTATTATTCCACTCACTCACACTCATTCCGTGGAGCCCTGTCAGATGCCTGCCGCTTCAACAATCTCTATCCATAACGTTATACCCGTCCCACCTCAACCCCACTTACCCTGCCGTTCGTCACCCACCTAGCAAGGCCGCTATCAAAACCATGACTGCTCCTCCCTACTGCCCTCCACCTCCAATTTGCCCCCCTAGCATCATTATCAACTCTCCCCCGGTTTATACGTGATTTGCCCTAAAGGTCCCACCCTGGGTCACCATGCCCTCTTCTAGATCTATTATCCCGCATTGCCAAATCACCTCAGCATCCAGCGGTAATCTCTACTGGAATTCATGAGCGTTTAGCTCAATATACAATCTTCGGCCATAAGGATACGACAGTCCAAATAAAGGCAGCACCTCAAATCCAGTCCTCTTATATGGGTGAGCCGCCCATTGATCACCTCCTTCTGATGCATATTTTGGCTACAAAATCCACCGATGACTCAAAGCCTCCCACAGAAATACTTTCCATAGCATTATTAAACTCCCGTTTAATCTTGAACAAGCCTTCCGCTGTAAAAGGCTGGCTGTCGTCCACAACTTTGGTATTGTTCTGATCACTGAGACTTGGCTCACCGAGCACAAACCGTCTGACCAAATATCACTGATCGGCTATCAAGCCTTCAGGACTCAACGAATCTACCGCCGCGGTAGAGTTTGCGCTAAATATGTCAAGTGCGGCCTATCTGCCACCCTGCTGAAAAATACCGTGCTGACGAATGTTGAAGATTCAATATGGTTTACGATCTCTTTATCCCGGATGGTCATAGTTTTGGGTAGTATATATCGACACCCCACCAACGACATTTCCACATTTAGCCCCGTCATTGATGCATTTAATTATATCGCCAACCTGTCATTTGGATGTTAGTTTATAGCAGGCGACTTCAATGCCACGGGCATAAACTGGTCTTCTTTTGCTGCCCCCTACAAATATTTGTAAATCGCCTCATGCATTCACCTGGGCCAATGGGCCTAACATGTGGGACAGCCTACCAGAAAGAATAACATCCTGGATCTGATATTTACCCTGGGTCCAAAAACATTTCTGCCTCCGTACTAAACGACCACACGGGTAGCGACCATAAAATACTCAGTTGCAGATCTTGAGTCAAGCCACGCACTGATAGCCTACCATGTAACGGTCCCTCCTTCCGCTAATTTAAATGGGGCCGTATCCCCCCGCGAATTCGCTTCAAAATCTGAGGCGAGTTCTTCTTAACAGCAAATCCCCGGTACGCCGCTGATCTTCTCTACTCAAGTTTACACTCATGCATCGGAAACATATCACGCCCCTACAATCCACACAGACCAGCAGGTTACCGTATAACAGGGCTAAAGCAGAAACACGACAAGCTTCGACAGCAGCACCAACGAAATAGAAACCTTTCTACAGTCCTAAGACCGGAACGTCTATCCTGCGAGATCCACCGCAAGGCCCGCGACCTACAACCAAGGCAATAAACCAAAGCATAACGCCATTCAAACAAAGCTCAAGAGCTAGCTGGTTGCAAAGGGCTCGTGCCCCACAAACTACTCAGTGCATAAAACGGATCATCCGTTTGGATGATCTCACAACCTCACCTCGAAAGATATTTGACATGTTTACCACATTCTTCACAGCCACCATGTCTCCCAGTCCAGAGTGTACCCAGCTTGCTGCTCCGTCTATCACAAAATTCCTCGCTCAGTTCTATCACGGTCACCACTACGGGTATAAATAGACACATCCAAAATTTCAAACCAACCTACCTCTGCGGACCTGATGGCCCACCATCAGCAATATTAGCTCTTGGCAGCCCGAATATTCCCCTCTCATCACTGAACTTATACAATCTACCTCCGCAAACCAGAACCTTCTCAAGCCAACGGAAGAGATTTATTGTCATCCCCAGTCGCAACGTACGACATAGCCAACTACCGTCGAATAATCATACATCAATGATCTTGAGGCTGCTAGTAAAAGTTGTGAACCACTGCCTGACCGGCCGCCTTTCTGCATATAAACTTACCAGCCTAAGATAGCACGGATTTCCCAGATCACGCTCGTGTTCAGTCTGCAAATTCGACTTCCCGAACTTGGAAACAACAGCTGCTGACAAAGACAGAGCACTCGTCATCATCTATCTTGATATGACAAAAGCCTTCGACATAATCCTGCATCTGCAGTTGCTGAACAAGATTAGAAGATACAGGATTGAAGACCACCTACTCAGTTGGTTTAAGTCCTTCTTACAAGACCGTCACCAAGTTACCTACATTAATCAGCCAGATATCAGACCCCCACCCGGTACACAGCGAGGTTATCCAAGAGAGTGTTCTAGGACCACTGCTGTTCTTACTATATATAAATGACATTTGAAATGTCATAGCTTATGGCGAAATTTTCTTATTTGCCGACGACATGAAGCTAGTCCACGAATTCGAAAGAGGAAACCTACCTGTAGCACTGAATAACATCACGGTCGACATACAGTCCTTATCCTCCTGGTGTGATCGCTGGAAAATGGAATTCTCAGTGAACAAAAGCAGTCATCTCTCGCTAAACTACAATATTCCTTATGATACGCTTAAGATTGGCGGTGTCTCACTCCCATATTCCCCAACAATTAGAGACCTTGGACTGCAATATTCTTACACTTTCAATTTCTCTGAACACACTTCCTACATAACTGCACGGGCAAATAAGTCCCTTGGCTTGTTGCAGAGAAATTTTCTTCTCACGAACAGTAAGTTAGAGATATACAAAACTCATATTCGCCCAACCCTAGAGTACTGTACACTTGTGTTCTCAAATATGCATAAACGTGAAATTATCGACATTGAGAATGTACAAAGTCGATTTACCAAAACACTGTTTGGGCCTTCTACGAGCCTGACCTACAGACAGCGGTGTGCACTCCTGCGGATTGATCCCCTATGGCTGAGGAGAATAAAACTCAACCTCGCATTTCTGTTTACTTTGCTCCACAAACAAGCTGTATCCTCCAGCCAATTTCGGTTCAGTATGAACTCGACACATCGGCTGCGTAATAGGAAACACCGTATAACGATCCCTACTTCTCGGAAATCCTTAAGGCAAAGCTTCTTCCTCCTTAAATATGCAACTCTGTGAAATAAACTCCCAGCTGATATCCGTTCCATAGATTCCCTAATTATGTTTATGTCCAGACTACACGTAGCTCTGGACATCCAAAAACTGATCGCTCTTACAAATCCTTATACGTCTTTCGATAGAGCTCATGAGGAAAGTGTTGGATACTAACCTGAACCCTTGATAATCTAGGATGCGCTACACCAAAAGCCGGCGCTACACCACGGCAAGGTTTTTGTGGATTTCGCTAATTTTTCATATTAGCTATTCTAGGAATATTTCACCAGTAACCTATATTAAACGTTTCACCACTGCCATATTTAAGAAATCAATACCTTGTCTAAACTACTAGTCCCTCATAATTCGTGTGAGCGACCCAGAGTTAGCTACAAAAATAAAACAGCAGTAGCTATCCTTACCCGCCCTTGGGTTGTCTATCCGTTAGTCATCATCGTAGATCATATCGCCTACCACCAATATTCTGTAAAAAGAAATGGCCAGGTAAACGAGCAAACGGTCTCAACCAATGACTTCTCGCTCTACAGCAAATCAGAAACCCAAACGACCTAAACAAAAAGATACCCCCGGTATGATAGAAATTTTTATCATATCAAATATTAATATTTGGGGAAGCCAGTAGAAGGGCCAGTGCCATTGAAAGTAACTTGGAAAGTAAGTTTACCCAGCCCTTGTAGCAAACCGGCTCCGGACCGGATCCGGTAACTTGCCGGTAGCTTGCCGGTAACTTGCCTGTAACTTGCCTGTAACTTGCCGGTAGGTTGCCGGTAGCTTGCCGGTATTGCTACCGGTAGGGTGCCGGTACCGGAAGGGCACACCGGAATCAAACCGAAATCGGCGTACGCTTTCAATCCACTTTAAATTTTAAACCCGATTTTCGAAACCGCCCACGCCCCTCCAACGATCATGCCATTCTAGCTTTTCCGAAATTTACGCAAGTAGTTAACTAATCGATCAAGTTACCTATGCGAACAGTCTTATCCCCACATACTTTGCACACACAATTTTATGATTGCCTGCTACTGCATTCCGAAAGCTTGTTCACGCTCCACTCTCCCACAGCGATGCTTACTTGAGGACGGCATGATCTAACGTCTTACAGCTGGCAGTGCAACCCAAATGACACTCATTCCAAAATGCTGAACCTTAGACATTTCAAAACGAACAAATTGTACGAAGTAAAATTTTTATATATTGGTTATATTTACAATCTGAATCTAAGGAACAAACTTCTTCCCATCACACTGTTTCGCGCCGAGATCTGGAAAGGATAACAAAAGTGTGAATCAGAAATAAGATGAATTGTGAGACGAAAATAAATATACGTATAGGTATGAATAATCAGATACATACAAATATAATACTGCAGTGATATATATACTACCGACTCCGAAACGGTAATTAGTTGAGTAAAGTGAAGCATGAAATTCGTTATCGTCGTTTGTGCAAATAAATAAAAAAATTTACAATGGGACTACAAATGCGCGATCAGTGAACGTACCTTGCAGTTTTGCGTCCTAAGCCGCGATCTCTTGCGTCGGTAAACCATCGTTTCATGGTACGCTTGATCTTCAGCACAGACGACTCCCGGAAACGATTGGTAGATTTTACGGCATCTGTAAATAAACAGTAATTACATTTCATTAGACTGACCAATGACGGCTTTAGGAAACTTGTAGCTTCCCACTGCAATTTTACCAGCTGTTCCGGTCCAATTGCACGCGAGTGCCTAATTCTCCCCGATCAAAGATGCAAGCATTCGGCGTATACTTGATCCAAGATCGGTGCACAGATGACGCTTGAGTGCCTTGACCTTATAATATGATGTGGAATTATTATATCACTAACAGTGCCCGTGAAGTTATTCAGTACTGAAAGATCTTCTTCCAGTTTCAGAAGATCTGTGATATTGTTTGCCTGTAAAGGCTCATAGGCCGTCGTATTTGTCGCCTCGAGGCGACAAATTACGCAGTCAATTTTGGCGATCATCAACGCTATATCGTTGCGAAAGCCACTTAGGTTTGATAGCATCCGTTCGAAGTAGTCTGGTAATCGTAGCAGCTGATAATGAGAAACTTACCTTGCCACTTGCTGGCGTAAGCGGGCATAGGCTGTGGAGATGAGGGCGTTGTTACAAGTTGTGTTGTGCTAATTGCAGTATAGGAGTGTTAGTAACTTTTACGCAACATACCTGGGACCGGCCACCTTTGACAATATGGCATCTTCCGTGGGTCTCCTCTGAGACTTCAATGTTGGTGGACTATAACTAATATGAAACGAGGACTTCGCACTGGACTTACCTAGGTGATGAATGGCCAAGAGCCATTATATCACCGGAGGAGTCGGGGAATTGTATCGAAGACTCTCTTCGAATCCTCTGCGACGGAGGTATTTCGACAGAACTGTCATCCGATGACAATGGTACCTGTATTCTAAAAGGAATGTGATAACGAATAACAATGTACCTGCGGCGAACGGTGTACCACTGCGAAAATGGTGTCATGGGCAACGTATCATCCGTTGACGCCGACACACCGGATTCGGCAAGAAAATTCCTTTCGAATTTAATTGCATCTCTGAGATTATCTGAGAAGAATGCATATAACTGGGAGTGTTACCTGAGTGATAAATCTCATGAAAATCGTAAGCTGGAACCGTTTCCGGCAAACATCAACCGTCCAACAAGAGGCGTTGGTAGGCCTGAAAGGTGGATGACTTCGGCCAGCGCACACGGTTCCCATCAGTCAGCCAATTGCTGTGAACAATGGCTACCGTGTCATTAACATCAAACATGATGACCAAGTACATCTAAAAAAAGTTAGTTCATTCGGTCTCATGTTAAAGTAACGACAGAAACCCAGGACATCTGCTTTGAAAGAGAAGTTTTACTTCGTGAAGGTTTGTAATATGGGTATCAACACATCAACATTATTGGTGAGAGAAATACGAAAACATTTACAAAGAAGGGTATCTACGGAAACTTGGACAACATTGTCATCCAGTCCGTCAACAGAAAAATGTACAGATGACTGGATTTCATTGGGGTAAGAAAAAAATCACGCGGGTTTAAGAAATAACGAATGGTTATGGAATCCCCAGAAATGTTCTCCACAACTGCTGGTTTCCCACCTGCAACGACAATGTTGTTTGGTGGTAAGCATGACAGAACCATTCCCCTCACCACCATCGCTGTCTTGCATTCCCGGAAACGGGTAGCCACATTCCCAACGTCATCATGGATAGCCTCAGATGAATCGTTGTTATCGGGAAGGGTTCTCTCACGCAAACGCCGATACAGTTGCTGAGCGGGATTTCGGGGACTTCGAATGGAGAATTTCAGTGTCCGTAAGAAGGACTCAAAAGGGAAACAGGAGAAAGAGTCTAAAGTGCCATGACGAAGAACGTCTGCTGGTAAATGAATAACAGCGTGAACATTGTACACGACGTTAGAGATACCGTAAAGGGATTTCGTTTTTTGCACAAATATACGCAGGATGGTTTCTGCGAAAGAATTACAAGTCTTGTGCAGAAAGGGGTGGCACAGTATGTAAATGGCAACAAACAATAACATGAAGTGATCACACGCATCATCCGACAACAATCCTTTCAGACAAACCGGCCCCAAATACAAAAGAAACATGCGAAATTCGGTGGCCTTCAATCGTTCAAAATTATGTGTGTGTCGACAGAGTCGCTGAAAATCACACGGCGTGTCTGGGTGTGACTGAAGTATACGGCTTCCAAGTTCTGCAGTAGCAGCTTTGTCTAAGCGGCCAAATGCGTCACGCGGCCCAAACAACCACAAATCAATCAACCTCTTCATCAAACCCAAGCAAACAAGGTGCTTGTAATCCAGTGGAAAATGTTTAACCATGTCAACCATGTCGGTTAAACCCATGTGTACATATTCGCCGTTTTCCAATGTCGTGGTTGGACATTCCCGTGGCGTGCGCAACAATGTCCTTGGGTCCCGACGTATGCTTGGTATATGTTTGCCTATAGCCTCCAGTATACCCTTTTTTTGCACCAGCGTCAGTCGATATCGAATGAAATCCTTCAATAGTGAGTTAAGCAGCGAACCGCTCTCCTCTTCAAACTGTGATGCACGTCGTAGACTGGCCAAAGAAGTAACTAATACGAAAATCAGCATAGAAACAGGGTTTACCTGACACCGTCGGCCTTTCTTCAGGTGTACCTTCAGCTTCACAAACTGTCTGAGCCGCCGAAACTGTTTCATTTGGTGTAACATGATTCAACGGAGTAATTTACCCATCATTGTTGGTTGTGATGTGGAAGCACACGGCAGACCGCGTTCACCTCTTGCAATAGCACATCCCTCTTCCACACGGTACACGTCTTCGGAACCCACAGCGCTGCATTCACCTGCAACTGCTGAAGGTGTTGAGTCTGAACAGTAAGTAAAATTGCCACTGAATAACCTCACCTGGCAAAACCCACTTAGGGCAACCATGCCGATGTTCCCATAGGGTGGCTTCATCACAAAGAGCACATATCAGTGAGCTAAGTTCTTTCTTTTTCAGATAATATCTCTTTTGTTCCGTCATATCGGCCATTGTCCGTCAATAATACGTAACAAGGTCCTAAAATGCACTTAGATGTTAACCAAAATAGTAATAAAACGGCAGCATAGCATAATTGGAAAACATACTGCAGATGTCACACGATATCAGAGCATTCAATACGAACACCTCGAAGCTTCATGAATTTTACAGAACTACTTGGGTATCATCAGAGTTACGGGGAAAATACTTCATCATGTTCTCATCATGTTCTAAGTAAAATTACAGCACAATATTGCAGTTTTTACTATTCGGCTTATCATTTACTAATTGGCAAATGATAACCTGATATGTCACTAACACTTTACAGCCAGCACGGATCATCAGCACCCAAAGGAAAAGGAGCGCACCGCTCACCTTAGCGAACAAAGCACGACCAAAATGGCTGCCGCCGGGAAAATACCAGTCAGTTAAAACAATTGGCACTGCATTTGTAACGCAATCAACGGAAACAAATAACCATGAAAATAGGACATTGGTAATCTATACAGCGAATTAGAACGAACTACGTCATTATTTTATTGAAATTTCAGTGATTTCTCTGTCCATCGGTTACCGGCACGTTACCGGAATTCTGCGATGGGCAATGTGCCACTAGGGAGATGGCATCGGTTGATAATATATTATCAAAACTAAAACCACTAACCTACCTTCTCGAGCACTCGGCCTTCCCTGGTCCCCAGAACCTAATAGCAGCTAGTCAGTTTCTTGACTCAGTGGCATCGGAAATCCTGCGACGGCTGCAGAACGCAAAAATGCAGCCCTAATAGCTCACCGGATCCGGACCGGTTCCGGTAATGTGCCGGTAGAGTTCCGGTGATTTTCCGGTAATATGCCGGTGATCTTCCGGAAACGCTACCGGTACCGTGCCGGTGCCGGTACGGTCAACGGTGGGCAAGTGAAAAATCGACGGGCATACTCTCTCTCCACGTACCTCTAGATTTCAAATCCCAGTCGCAGTGAGGAACACCGAAGGCTAGCCCTGATGTGATACGGAAGTGTCGTCAACAGGCAGTGCATAGTTAAAATCGAGTCTCATTCCCCTAATAGCACACCGGATCCGGACCGGCACCGGACCGGTTCCGGCAATGTGCCGGTAGAGTTCCGGTGACTTTCCGGTAAACGGTGGGCAAGCAAAAAATCGACGTGCACTGACCCATAATCCATCTCCACGTACCTCCACATTCCAAATCCCCTTCCTACGATAAAAAAACGTTTCGTTAGCCGCTATCAAAGGGTGACCACAATCACTGCCAGGAAACTACATTAGCTAAACACATCGAGTTTCCCGTTTTCCTAATAACGGTTTTATCGATGGCCCATGTACATCACCAACCTCTCATGTATATATGGTTCTTAAAGCTCTCCATCGCGATCGGAATCAAACTCATTTAAAAGCACAAGTGAGTAGAAAATGCAGAAGTAACTGTAAATGATAAATTTTTATAAAAATAACTGTACAAGAGAAGGTTGAACATATTCTCTCAACTTCATGTTGTGTGCCGGCAAGATCTGGAAGGGAAAATGCAAATGAAACAATGGTTTGGCGATGTGAACGATGGTAATATATATATATATATATATATATATATATATATATATATGGGAAAATTCCCAATGAACATACTTGGGGAACACAGTTTTGCGAACAAGCTCGTTTTCAGTGATTCATAATCATGCCATTACATCGCAATATTTTACCACAAATCAAAGGTTTGAACCAATTAAAAAATTGGAAGTGATAAAACTAATAATGGAAGCGGTGGGGGAGGGGAAGGAAACAATTGTAAGTCGGGCTTAGATCAAAACCGGATGTGTATTTTTTTTCTCGTGTGTTTTCAGTTTTCGTCCAGTCAATGGCCTGTTGTAGGGTGGACGGAGGGCCAGGGGAGCTCTAGGGCACATACAATTTGTTTCTGAGCACATAGAGGGAGATTGTGGAGGTTGAAAAACAATTTTATGTGCCCTCAAGCTTTCCTGGCCCTCCGCTTACCCTACAACAGGCCATATATATATATAAACATACACGAAAACTTCGCATACCTTGCAACGTAAACGAAGAACGTGACATTATTGAATTGTGGTACACAAATGAAGTATAACTTTTTCAGGTGTATTTCACAGGGGAATTTGAGCTTACCTGGCAATCCGACGACCGAAACCTCGATCCCGAGCATCCGTAAACCACCTTTTCATGATGCGCCCGATATCCAAAGGTCCTCACAGGCACTTTTATCCAAGCGACCAAATTAATTGCGCGGACCATGCAACTAGATATCGAGAAGTTTATTCATAACACCCAAACAGACAATGTGCATATAGTCTAATGGGAACGCCTGAACCATGTCAATGGGAAGGGAAACAAAGAGACTCACGCCGATGTGATGTTTCCGATGCCGCAAGGTACAAAATGCCTCGTCGTCACGAAGCTTGCACTTAACATAGGGAAAAGTCATTCTTTTTTCAGAGTGCAAGCCGCGTTGGATGCATTTATCACAGCCAAAGTAACTGGTTGGACCTTTCACTTGTTTAATGAAACTCCGGGCCGGAGTATCACAGATCACTGACAACAGTCGGCACTTAATGTGCCTGTCACCAAACGGTATTCCTACGGTTAACGCTCTGCTCAACTCCGTCACGCATTCACCCAGGAAAGTTGATACGTTGGACGGTTCTCCTACACCGCAATAAAAACCGACGGTGACAACTGGCAGGCAGACGGGCGTGATTACTCTCACTAGTATTGGCCACAGCTGCGTATTCGATGAACGATAAACCGAAGTACCATCACAATTCACCTGAATGTTGATCTCGTCAGGGACCGTCGTAATGTTCCTTAGCTGTCTCGTCAGGACGTTGTTCAGTCCAACGTGAATGTACAGCCCGTTATCCAAATTTGTGATAGGACACTCCCTTGGTGTGCCCAACAACGTTCTTGGGTCCTGACAAAGATTCGGTATATGTTCACTGATTGCTTCTAAGATTCCCCTTTGTTGGACCAAAGACAGTCGAAAACGAACAAAGGCCTTTCCCAAAGAGTTCAAAAGTGAACTTCCATCGTCAGCAAACTGTGGTGCACGTCGTATGCAGTGCAAAGGAATAACTATTAACGGAAGTTAGTGCGCCAGATAAGAAACCAGGACCTGTTATTCGTGGCTGTCCTTCAGAGATAACGGCTTCTTGATTGGGAGCCTCAACGGTTGAAAGCAAATGAGTCAATATTGGTATTCAAACGATTAAATTACTCATAACTGCTGGCTGCGTTGAAGAAGTCGTCGGAATAGTGTCCTCTTGCAAGCATGCCTCACGTTGTTATCCGAACGGCGCGTTCCTTGGAATCATAGGGCCGCATTCAGCGGCCGCATTTATAAGCGAATTCCCTAGAATGAAAGTAACAAGACAGCGATTACTCTCACCTGGCAAATCCAACTTTGGGCAACGCACGCGGTGCTCCCACAGTGTGGCTTCTCCACAAACAGCACACTTCACGGAGCTCAGTTCTTTCTTCTTCATACGATATCTCTTCCACTTATTTATTTCAGCCATTGCAACTGATTATTATAAAGCAGTTTCCAAAATGTACCCAAACGGTTCACGATTATGGACAGAACCTCGTGACGCGTGCGACAAGGCAGAACCGCTTCGGGATTTGAATTTGGCCTTAACTTGACTAAAACAAAGACCCACAATTGTACCACAATTCACGGACATAAATATGAGTAAAAACCGCATATTATTACTCACAAGGCCATTTGAAGAATAATTATGTGATTACTTTTATAAATTGTCCACTATTTCTCTGCCCACTTGTTACCGGCATGTTACCGGAATGTTGCGATGGGCAACGTGCTACATGGGAGTTTTCTTCAACATCCCTGATCTGCTAGACATCACACTGGTTAGATCTACTATTCTTCAAGCCGCTGGCATGGCCCACTTTCCATGTCACTGCAGAAGACTAAGAAAAAGGTCACAGAAGCACTCTTGTCCCCTTCTATTCCAATTTCCTGATGAAAAAATTGCTAGAGAATTCATCACTAAACAGCGTATAGTCGCAACTGCTTCACAGTTTAAATCAATCAAGATACAAGCTGATGGAACTCCACTACAAGGAGAAGTGATAAGATGTGCCGCTATAAAGTCTAATCACATGGGCATTAGGATCCAGAAGTCACCCTCTTCTCCAAGCACTGTGCCAAGGATCAACAGAACCCCTCATTGTTCTACCCCTAAAAGATCCACAGGGTTAGTTGACCTAGACGAATCTTCCTCCACCTCCCCACAGCTACCCAAGCCAAAACGACAACACTTATCGACAACAGCTACGGGCTCGTCCCAGGAGGGTCCTCACATTACTCCTCCAGCTCTGCTCGACCGTTCCACGGGACTTCAAGTTCCCAATGAAGTAAAACCTGCAGCACTAATATCCGTCCCCATAGGCCCCCGTTTAGAAACTGACGAAAGGCTCATGCGTGCCACTCGTATGCCACGTATGTCGCCGACAATAAATAACCGTCCAAAAGAGAGGGTCAAGGAGAGGTTAGTTTCAAAGGTCAAGTCTCCGTGCAGGCAAACCGTACGGGGACGCATGAACAATGACAATGATCGTTCGTTCTCTAGACCAAATTCGGCACCGACCGACTTCCCTCGTTTGGGATACCCTCGCATCTCTCAGCATACGAAGCAAAATAGCACTTCCAAGGTGATGATACAACAACAATGGGACCATACCCATAATAATAATAGATGGTTTGATGAGCGAACTGCGTTCATACCTAACTCCGGACTAATGGAACGTTTCCATCAGCTTAATCTCCCATTATTTCCATCTTTCTTTCCTCCCCCTCCGTTAAACTATCCAAGCGCATCGCATATCCTCCCATCTACCAGCGGTTACCACATATCTAGCCAAAGTGCCTATTTTTTTCCGTACGTACCGTGGGCACAACATGGCCCCACAACCTAGACATGCTTCACATGAACCGTTCTAACCAGCCGTATAGTAGTGTAATACCCAGTACCCTGTCATTTAATATTCTACATGCAGACCCAAGTCCTCCCTCTGCGAACTACAACTTAAGCGGGCTTGCATCCTGCGCTGGTGATTCTTTTCAGGTTAAATGCAGCGGTCAACGAACGGTAAGTACTAATATCAGTGATGACTTCAGAAGCACTGGAACTTTCAAATTGATATTGGTCAATGCACGCTCCATTAGGAACAAAATCCAATACATACGATCAGCTGCACTGACGAACGACTATAACTTTATTTTAGTGATGGAATCCTGGTTATCGGACCCCTATCTAGTAGAAGACATTGAGATACTCGGCTACAAACCCTTCAGCAAAGGCAGAATACATCAACGTGGTGGAGGCTGTCTAGTGTATGTAAAGGAAACTCTCAGGGCGACAAGCTTTCAGCATCCTTTCCTAGACGGCATTGTCAACTCTGTATGGCTGAACGTTGAAGTCGAACGTCAAGAACTGACACTAGGTTGCGTGTACCGTCCGCCTAGATCTAGTCCTGACAGCTTCCTGCAAATTATAGAGGCAATCAACTTAATCAGTGATCTTAAAGCAGGCCCCAAAATTGACAGCTGATAACTTTATTGCACCGCAAATATGCTGGACATTACTCACAGCACCACGCCATTTACGGCAGTTTTTTAATGCAATTCACCTAGGAGGATGGAAGCAGATAGTTACCTCCTCAACCGGACGCGACCACACTCTTGACTCGCTCTTGTCACTAGGATTAACCCAGGTTATAAAACCCGTCGGAATAACCTACCCGGGAGTGAACACGTAACTGTCCACTGCTGCTTCACAGTGCCCATAAAATATAAACAGCAGACACCCCCGCAAAAACCATATCATAAGGCTAACTGGAATATACTACCTTCTCTGATTCGCAGCCAAAATTGAGACACCTTCTTTTTAAGTGCAGATCCCCAGCTGGTGGCAGATCAACTTTATTCTATCTTCGTACGATGCCTCAACCGAATAACCCCGTCACAAGGGTCGTCAGTCCGCCCTAAAGACAATAAATTGTCTCGTCTCAACTTGAAGTTAAATAGACTCTAAAGCGTTTATCTTAAAACAAGGGACTTTTCACTGTTTATACAGTTAAATCGTTTGGCTGAAACGATAAAACTGTACTCTGAGAGTGAAATGATACAACAGGAACTCAGGGCCTTACGTGATTCCAAGAAAGTTGAGATTCTTGCAAAACTGATGAAGTCGAGGAACCCCAAAACAACTTCATCTATCTCTTCCATCTCTTTCAATAGCACGTGCCTCAACAAACCGCTGGACATAGCAGAAGCGCTTTACACGTTTTTTGCTTCTTCCTCAATTAGTGACACAGCACCATTTTTCTGAAATCCACTAGTACCACTATATGAGCCACTTTCTTCTGTAACATTCCTGCCCTCCGAAATCGAGCCTCTAATTTCAAATATCAAAATGTCTTTTCACCCCGGATCGGACTCGTTACCATCGGCCATCTTTAAATTGAGTGGCCCAGATATCCCAATTCTTTTATCGAATTTATTCAATCAGTCTATGCGCTTTAGTTGGTATCCTATACAGTGGAAAACGTCGGTTATTATCCCAATTCATAAGAAGAGATTACGGGAGGACCCGGCCAACTACCGGCCTGTGAATCATACTCCAGTAGTATCGAGGATTATGGAAAGATTAATAAAAGTTAAACTGACAGATCACCTCCTCAAAAACCACCTTATAAGTAAAGGTCAGCACGGGTTCCTAAAACATCGATCCTGTGCAACATGAATGGCTGACTTTCTGAACCTTATTACGATAGCTGCCAATGATGGTAAGGCAGTGATTTCAGTCTTTTTAGACATGTCTAAGGCCTTCGACCGGGTGTCTCATATTCGTTTGTTGTCAAAGGCTAAGACATTCGTCATCGTTGACCCACTGCATGCTTGACTAGAATTGTGCTTGTCCTCGCGCAGTCAAGTAGTAAAAGTTAATGGCACAATTTCCACACCTAGCCCTGTAACCAGCGGTGTGATCCAAGGTAGTGTACTGGGCCCATTGTCGTTTCTCATGTACATAAATGACATATTTGCCGTGGTTCGCCACGGAACTCCGTTTTTATTTGCTGATGATGTAAAGTTGTTGTACACCTTCAACCATAATTCATTGGGTAAAACTATAGCAAAAATATCGGAGGACTTACGGATGCTCAATTCGTGGTGTACCGATTGGGTAATGAAGTTCTCGGCGGACAAAAGCTGCATTCTTACATACAAATGTCATGTCCCTCCGGAAACGTTCAGTATAGGTAGTCATCTGATCCTCAACAAATCATCTGTACGCAACCTGGGCATATACTACTCCTGTTCGTTCAACTTTTCGGAGCAAACAGACATTCAAATTGCTGGGTCCCGCAGGTTAATAGGACATGTCTACAAAACATTCCGTTTGCGTGAAAGTGAGCTCAGTGTCTATACAACGCACGTTAGACGATTACTAGAATATAGTTCAATAGTTGGCTTCAACATGCGCCAGACTGATAGGATCGCCATCGAAAATGTTCAGCGCACCTATACTAAACAATTGGTTGGCTATTCGTCTAGTCTCAACTATAAACAGCGCTGTGACCTGCTACACCTCGAAACCTTTTGGCTCCGACGGATAAAGAACAACTTATCCTTTTTCCACTCATTAATAAAATATAGATCCTGCAAAGCCACCCCTGTGGTACCAGCCCCTTTAAGCCTAACGTATTCGTTACGATACAGCAGTCATTCGGTCAATGTACCGTCCTCGAGAACCAGCCTACGGCCCAACTTCTTCATTGCTAAATATTCAAAAATGTGGAATAAACTTCCACCGAATGTCCGTACAATAAGCCACTTGCCGAGATTTAAAGAAGAATTAAACAAACGGCTTGACGTCCTGACACTCGTATCAAACAATGATCCATACACTTCGGAGGAGCGAGCGTACGAAGTTGGTTTGGGCTACTGACACGCGGGTCTGAGTCGGGGGCCACGAGACCTACGTACGACAAAAGTCGCCGCATATACCACTCAAGTTTTATTGATCTTTCGTGCACAACCTTGTGTTTTGCAAAGTCGAACCATTCACCAAGTAGGTCCAATTTCTAGATACTAAAGGTTTCTGTTTACCACTGACCGTTGATCCTCAGCTGGGAGCACCCCAGACTGCGTGTTTCTATTTTTAACTTTTCCAGACAACCACTGATGGTGCCTTCCCCTCGATGGCTCGGCATAATACCTGACCCACATTTACCGCTGAAAATTCGATACCTACTCGTCATTTCGTCTTTACCATATAGACCCTGCTCTACAGGACCCCTCGCAACCTGGTCAAAAGCTTCTGGACTATTTGATCTCTATGTGACAACGCCAATATCACTCCAGCGGACCCCGTCGGGGGTGGGCGCGGTCAGATCCACCGCTTTGACCGGTGCACATCGGGCGTGCAGGACGTCTGCAACGATGTGCGGGTGCAGCTAGGATGGCGGATCGCACCTCCTGTCACCAAAAGAGGTTTCTGGTTGGGTGTCCAGCGCACGTTCAGCCCCATCCACCGGCACCGGTTGCGGCAAAAAACAACAATATTTATTCACCCGAAATGCTGCAAATATGGAACTATCTTCCCCAGTTATCGCCCATTTTTCATCGTACTTGTCTCCATCTTCGCCACCTTAACACACCGCTTCTTACGCCCGAAAAAATCTACCTTCCATAGAACATAATTATCGCGGAGTTAAAAACCGTTTTTAGTACTCAGCTTACCGTTCATGATTATTTTTCCTGAGGATTCGTGCCAAACCACCCGCTTGTCCCATTTGCAAACTTAACCAATCCCCAAGATAAAACACGCGCGTTTTTATCACAGTTATCGATATATTTGCAAAAGTCACATTTAATGTTGCCATACACGTCCGTCCCACAAAGTCCAAACAGTATATTTCGCTGAAGAATATACGTCTCCAGAGCATCTCATCAGTTGGCTATATTGTGATTGTTCGCTCTCTCTATCGGTTCTTCTGTTCGCCCATATGGCTGTAGCATCACAATATCCTCACCTTGCAAAGATTCATGTATTTCGCATATACTGACATCTGTATCGCAGCTTTTTGATCTTTCGCCATCACAGGATCCATTTCTTACAAAGAATACCAGCAGATAGCATTTCGCCTGTTAACTACTTCACCGTCCAACTTCGCAACTGTATTCATCGGTTGTTTGAAGCTTTTTCATATCCGGTATTCTATCTTGGTAAATCCTTCCAGACAATTTTGATTCTTGCACCTCTCTGGTCTTCATGTTTAGCCCTTCGACAACGATAATCAAAGGTAAATACTTACCTGTCATTTAAATACTCAACTGTGCAAACCGTGTATCTGCGACTATCATGGCTACGCATCACGAATTGATTGGTCGCCCAGTTCCCATCTCCGATTTTGGGCGTCACATTCCGCCTCCATGAAAGTAAACAATGTGCGCAACGATTTAGCGGACTCAGCCGATATTTGGTCGCTGAAAGTTACAAGGAAAATCTTTGAAACATTTTGATTGTTCTTTATCTGCAAATTCATTCCTTTTATCGTCTGATTTCAATCCAAAGCCGTTCCATACTCCTCGGAGCGCTATAGCTGGTTCATGTCTCCTTTGGAAACTTCTTTTTCCTCAAGATGAACAAAACTTTCGTCAATTCTGTTTGATTCTCTCTTTGCATAGCCCCTCTTTTTGTACTATTTCAGGAAGAGTCTACTAACTCCGACCAGCTCCAGCCTGACTTGGCCGAGCTGGCCACCCGAGCTCGAGTTCAAATTTGCCGGGCGCCGCTTTCAAGAGTAACCTAAATACTTTCTTTTGTACAATATCGGGTGCATATACCTGAATCATCCTCTTGGAATTCGGAGTCTACGTCCAATTTTACCGTTTGATCTTGCGTTACAGCATGCATCGGGTTATCCGAAATAAACCATTACTATTATTATTATTAATTCGAACGAGGAAACCTATCTGTAACACTAAATAACATCACGGTCGACACACAGTACTTATCCTCCTTGTGTGACCCCTGAAGAACGGAAATTCCGGTAGACAAAAGCAGGTACCGCGCGCTAAGCTGCAGCATTCCTCGTGATACGCTTAAGATTAGTGTTGTCTCCCTCCTACACTCTCCAACGATACGAGATCTTGGACCACAGCACTCTAACACTTTCAGTTCCTCTGAACACACCTCCTACGTAACTGCACCGGCAAATGAGTCCCTTGGCTTTTGTCAGAGAACTTTTCTTCTCAAGAACAGTAAGTCAGAGATATACAAAACCCACGTTCGCCTAACCTTAGAGTACTGTACATTTGTGTTCTCAAATACGCACAAACGTGATATTATCGGCACCGAGAATGAACAGCGTCGATTTGCCAAAATCTATTTGAGCCTTTTGCTAACAAAGTACCAGTCCCATTCACTGAAAAACCGTCATTTCAAACCTATCTTACCATCTCGGTGCTGAACAGCACTCCGCCTAAGCAAACGGCATGGAGGGTTACCATTTCTAAATTTTCTTAACTTTGAGGCCTAAGGTTTTCATTAGTATCCAAGCACTGCTGCGCCAACGTGCAAACCATGAATCCCTTGGAATGCATACACAGTCGTCTAACCGGTGTACGCGACTTTGTACCATCCCCTGCGAACTCACTCTACCCCGAATGTGGGGTAGGTACCACTGGCCGCCTCAACGAAACTTCATCCATGCCCCATTTACATAAGCCTAACCGGTTCATTATTATTGTCATCATATATTACCATAACCCACAGCTGGAACCACGTCCAGACCGCAATTCCCATTTATTTCAGGTTTGTCGTCTCCCAATATCTCAGTCGCCAAACTAGATAACCAAAGATGCCACTTAGACCCATACCGACAGAGACCCAAGTGGAACCTCTCATAGCAACTGGGACTGTAATCAAGCTACCCGACCGGAAATACTCCTAACTACTAGGGATGCTTTGCATTGCCAGAAATGACGCTCGATAACACTGAAGTTAAGTGCGTCAATATATATATATATATATATATATATATATGTTTATATATATATGCCAGTGAAACAGCATAATGACGCTCAAGTACATGCGGAGATTTTCAACTTTAGTATCCTTTGCCACAGTTTATTTTTCCTTCGAACCGTAGCCTGCTGGAAATTGACTCCACTTTTCTAGGACCCTTTAGTTGCGCTTTCTCATATCTGAATGGCACAGGTTACTGATCCTGAAGTTAAACTCACCTTTTTATGGACCGCTGTTCCTTCCACATCCACCAATGTTCCCAAGTGCACTTTCATAAAATTGGTTTCATATCTCCCTGTTTCAAAACTCATCCCGTTTGTTGGACCCCGGTGAGTCCGTCATTCTGGGTTTGCATCATCCTCATGGATTAATATTCTTTTCGCATGCATCGATTTTCCCGAGTATGCTTCCATACAATTTTTTCTTTTTCTTCTTGCCCGAACTTGCTCCGTTCTCAGGACCCCAGTAAGCCTCCGTTTTCCTTGGCTTGCAACATTCTCGTTTATAATTCATCTTCAGCGCTATGTATTGAAGGTCTTCTAAGCATCCTCACGCCCAGCTCGAACTCGAAACTGGTTCGAAGTCGCCGCGCAACCCATTATCGGAGCGATCCTTTCGAACTATTGCTGGCTGTTTTTCTATCACTGGCACTTGTTTTTTTCTTAAACTTTGTGAATATTTTATCCTGTTGAGTAACGTGTTACACCATGATCATGCGCCTGTGCGCGCATCGACCACGGTCGAAAAAGATACCATTATTATTTTATTATGAGAACTTGTCACAAGCAGGCAACTCAATAACTCACTACGGGTTCAAGCAGTGTGAATACTAGTTGCTCGAAAATGTGTAATGTTAATGCCACACTCATGCGACAATGAGATGCCACCCAAAACTAGGAAGGTGCAAAGCAGAGAAATTCTGAAGTCAAAACCACGTTTCTTGGGTCAAGTGGAAATAAGTTTCCGACCATAAATCAGCTTCAGAAATGAGTGTATGATGAGACGTATCAAAAACACCTAACCACAAAGATTGGTAGAATTCTAATGCAAAAAGAATTGTTTCAGTTTACCTTTGTGTACAAAAATACAACTGATGATGCTTCATGAACTGTAAATAAACGTCCTCTCCCACGAACCGGAATAACCTCAATGTGTGGTTTCAAAGGGTGAGCCATTTCGAGCAGTCCAAGTAAAACTTTGACGACGTTCTTTTATTGTCTTCTTTGTTCAAGTTACATAGAAAATCTTAACCAAGTGTACTTTCGGTATCGCTCACGTAACTAAATCAGCTTGAAGATGCGAGGGAATAAAATGGAATAAAATGCAGAATCACTGGGTGTAGGGCATTCTGAAAGTTACTTCCTCCGTCTGTGTATCATTTTGCATTGTATTCACTAGGGTAGCCATAATACTTCCAGCCAATATCAGGCGAGGCAGCCTGACATTTCAAACACATCTAATTTTATCTGTTTTCTGTAACGTAGCCGGACCTGAGGAGCAGTTTGAACATTCCTGGTACCTCAGTGGTAGTGTTAAGGATCCTACGGCGTTGTAGAGCATTGCATGTGGGGCTAGGTTCATTAAGTCCAGCTAGCTCAATGGAACTGACTATTCCTTCTTTGTGTTCACTCTCTGTTCAACTGCTACAAACTGCTGTCCCTAAGTACGGCCCGGACAACTGGTTCTTGGTTGTTTAACAACGTTTAATTCTGTTCTCTTCTTACGATAAGCCTGGGAACGTGCACAGCAAAGGGGGATTTGAGAAGCTCTGATTTGTTATTCTTCCATGCCTGGATGCTGCATTAATATTACAAGAGCCGCTTTCTTGGTGGATCAGACTTGTAGAGTTTAATTGGTTCCGGTTGTTGAAGTGACGAACATCCGTTTGCTCACTACGCGTAAAGGCTGACCTTCTGGGCCATGGCACCGTATTTGGCTACTACACTGAGGAGCTTTCTCAATTCCATGACCATTCCGGATCGGTCCATCTGTGGTTAAAGCTAACTGGATACTGTTGGCGGACTCATACAGGAATAGCATGATCATGCGCTTGTGCGTGCGCCCCGACCACGGCCGAGAATTACGCCATCACCATCAAGATCGTATCGCTTGATGCTGCGAGAGTGGAGGCCGCTTCTCCAAAAATGCCAGGATGTACTTAGTCAGGCCCCATCAAACTGAATGTGTTAAGTTAGTTGGGCCTCTTTTCCACCCCATCGGTAGGCACATCTGCGGTCTATTGTCTGACGTATAGTCCGATAGACGATTTTGTTCAGAGGCAGATGGTGCGCGGGCACCGTTACCTTGACGGGCCCACGGGCCGCGGGCGACAGGTCGGCCGATCGATGGGTTGAACCGATACGTGATGGACGAATCCTGCCAGCGGTATTTAAGCCTCAATGCGTGGTCGCCTACACCAGTCGGATCAGTGCGCCTGGTACGATGAGTGAGTACGAAGACTAACAACCCAAATATCATTTCTTTTTCACAAATAAAATGAGATAGTCCCCAGACAGGAAGGAATGCTAACCGGAGTTAGTGAGACCGTACAAAATAAACTAGAAATGGTCCGATGAGAAGGCAAATGGTTCTGGCTGAGTAGTAGGGTTTCCACACCCGGGTAGTTCTGCTTCGCCGAAAACTGGAATGAAGCGAGATATGAGGACTTATGCTATCCCGGAAGAGGAGATTTCAGGAGGTCCATCAGAGGCAGCCAGCGCAAGCGCTCCGGAACCTGTTCCACGACCGCATCACAGGTGCTTATAAAGAGAAGAATGGTTCGTGCGCTCCCGGTCCAAGACTCTTTTCTGTAATTTCTTGAATTTTCTGCTAATTCTGGCTTTACGAAGTTTCCGGACTAATCTGAAAGCTTCTCCATCCGCCGGAATGGATGTAGCCAGTGACCCTGCAAGCAGCTGACAGTGTTTCTCAAGAAGTCATCTAACCAACCGCTGCAGATGTGTCTTACCATTTAGGATCCGTTGGAAATGGCACGCATAGATCTGCCGTCATTACTCATTGCTGTAGCAGCTTTCACCAACGTCTGTGTTGTCCATGGTGTTACCTAATTTACTCCCGATGAGGGACCTCATTTTTGGGACTCTACTTGCTTGATTGAACAAGTTTTTTTGGAAGGAGAATACGGATGGCCACTTCAGTGGTAGTCGAGGCAACTGTGTTTTTCCCTCACTTAGTGGCGGTAGAAGAATAATGACCTCCGAGCTGTGTTTAAAAATAGCGAAAATCAGGCCTAGAATTGAAACTTTCTGTCCCGTTCTGAGTCTAGTGGGCCAGACCACATTGTGTCCACGATTGCTCAGACAGTAGATCAGATAATGCCCTAAAAACTGGCGGTCAGCACTGGGGCCTTCACAGTCCACTCCATGGGCGTTGAAGTTCTTAAGAATTTGTCTTGAAATAACGATCCATTTTTTGTCCGAGGCGGAAAACCTACCCTCAGATGGCATGGGCTGAAGCTCTTTCAGCCCAGGGCCAAGGATGCCGAAACCTAGTTCCCCTCATACAAGGTGAAAAACGACGAGAACAAACTCCCCGCAGAACTAGTTGCTATGACCGAGTGTTCTGGAGCGAAATCAGGAGGCACAATAATTATCCATGAGCAGTGCTATTACTTGGAAGGGGGCAAACCTGCTAGACACTGTCACGTGATAAGAACGCAGGTCGTGAGCGCGAGATGTAACACACGTTTGAGCAGTGCGTGGCCAAATTTGCAACGGATCCCGAAATCAAAAGGCGATTATCCGTGATATTCTACAATACTAGATTATTGAATGAACAATGACACCAAAAAGATAAAAACCCCAATAATGAGATCAAAAGGACTCAACAAACGAGAAACCGAATTGCGGTGTGCGAGCAAGGAGCAAGTGCGTCACGCAGGTCCAAAACAAGAATATGACAAAGTGGCGCTGTGGGCGCGAACAAACAACAATTGGTCCATAAAAAGAAACAGTTCGTAAAGACACGTCAATAGTGTAAGCAATTGAGTGATGTTAAGAAAAACACTGAACAGCCAAGGTTTTAGGGGGATTTTCTGCGACCGGTCGTTACACCGTCTATTCACCCAGCTCACCTTCTCCATCAGGTCTTGTCATGTTGTATTCTTAGCAGCTTAATGATTATCTAACCCATGGCTTTATTCACAGTTTTATGTTCTCTAGAACAATACCTTACCCTCAGAAATCTGCTGACTGTGACTCATACTGTTTTGAATAGAGCCGACATTCGTAATATAATATTCCACCATTGGTCTGATAATGATAATGACAGTGATGGTTTATTACGGAGACATGGGCAGCATGCTCGGCTGTATGATCACACGGTACAAGTTAGTTTAAAACAGGTATTCTCTGATAGTCAACTAGATGTACGTATTACAAAACTGCGTAGAGGTTCTAGTGGTCGCGCGAAGAAATGCTAAGCAAAATTCAGTTTGAAAGCCAAATGGTCACATTGCTTGGTAAGGAGCAAAACCGTCTCCGTAGTCAAAATACTCACCCAAGTACAAAGGAAACGGAAGAAAGTGACAAGGAATTCGGACCTTATCGACATATGATAGTAAGGGTGTAAAGTCCAGCCACCGGAAGGTTTGAGTGACGCGTAGCAACCAATTTCGGCATAATTCAAAACAAAGTCGATTCCAAATAGCTGCGGTACTATATACAACAAATTAATTAATTTTACAATAATCAAACCTCAATAGTGTTCCTTCTGGGCTCCTTCGCTCCAAGTTGGACAGCAAATCAACAACTGCAGCTGGGTTACAGCAAAAGGTTAGCTACAGAAGATGAGATTACCAAATACAGTCACAACGAAGTTCAAGCTGAGCGGCTCTCGTTCGAGGCAACGGTAGGAGTCCGGCTTGTGACAAAGATTTAGAGGAATAAAACAAACAATCGTAATTCCGGCAAAGATAGTTCATACAAATGCTAAATGTCGCTTGTAACATGGATGCTAATGCATGGAACGGGGTTTCCTGAACTGCTTCAGACTGGCCCCCAAGACCCGACCCGGATTTTTCCCGTGCACCGCTAGGTGTGGCCGGCCCCGTGCATCGGCTCACCCTACGGTTCTCCAATACTTGAAACTGATCACCGTCAATAGAAGCTCCCAGTCGGGCAAGTGAATCAACTTTAGGTGGTCCCTCCCGGTTCGGCAGATCCGAAGACCCGCCTCCCACTTGAGCATAGTTGGCCTCTGAACTTACACCACCAGTGTCCGTTTCGCCTTCAATTAAGACAAATCTTTCTAATGTCACGGAGCACTAATCCTTCATCAGTTCGCACTGTTGCCGTTTGTACCAAGCCATCTTCCGAAACTGAAATGCTTTCGATGACTCCTATCGGCCACCGGCCACGCAGCAAAGCCTCCGAAACTAGTAGCGCTACATCACCCGATCTAAGATTGCTTTCTCGAGTTATCCACTTATGCCGCTGTTGTAATAGTGGAAGATATTCCATGATCAATCTCTTCCAAAACACTGATGTTAGGTAGTTTGCCTGTCTCCACTGACGAACCATTCTATCTCGCAACGAATTCTTGGGAATATCTCATGGGTTTGCCCTCAGGATAAGTAGGTCATTTGGCGTGAATACTGAGAGACCAAGACAGTCCGAGGTCAGAGGCACTAGCGGCCGTCCGTTTACTATCAGCTCTCTTTCCGCAAAGAATGTCAACAATATTTCGTCAGTCATCGGCTGTTCGTCACAAACTGAAAGAAGTACTCTTCTAACCGAGCTCACCATGATCTCCCATGTGCTACCACGGTGATTAGCATATGGGGGTTTGGAGTGCCACTGCACGCCCCGTTGCAACGATCTGTCAGCAATCTTATCACTAGACCAGTTTCCAATTAGGTTCGTCAACCCCCTTTGAGCCCCAACAACGTTTGTACCGTTATCACTAAAAATCTCGGACGGTGCCCCTATCCTCGGCATGAAAAGCTGTAATGTCACAATGAATGAATCCGTGCTTTGAGAATAAGAAACGTCAATATGTACCGCACGCATCTGGAGGCAGGTGAAGATGAATCCATATCGTTTCTCTATGCTGTGCCCATGTTTAACTGCAAGTGGGCCAAAGCAATCTATTCCGAAGTACTTGAACGGAAACCAACCTAGTTGGACTCTAATGGCTGGTAGAGGAGCCACCATCTGTTTGCCCACGACCGCCAAATGCTTCCATCATTTCCAACATCCTTCAAGTATTCGCTTGAAAGCAGCTAGTTCCTGTACAATCCAAAATGTTTTGCGATGTTCCGCGAGTAACTGGGAAGATCCTGCGTGTCCTTCCACTGCGTAATACCATCGGATTATCGAGTCTGTAACCGGGTGAATCCTGGGTAGTATCACCGGATGTTCCACACCCTGAAGCTGACTGGATTGGTTCAGCCGTCCTCCAACACAAATAATTCCATTTAGTTAAACTGGATCGAGTTTTAATAGAGTCCTGTTCATCGGAGATTTGTTAGTGCATAGGTTATTGTTCCTGTCTCGTAGTTATTTTAACTCTTCACCATAGACCTTATCTTGTACCATCGGAATGACTCTTTCTTCCGCTTTAGCAATGTCGTGTAACTTAAATCCTAGATCCGTGAGCCCGCCTCTCATGACTGCAACATACATTTTAAAAAGGGGTTAACCAAGCTACCGACTTCAGCAAGTGAAACCAACTGGAGTACCTAGCTAGGAGTGCGTGCGTCCATGTATCCTGCAACATTGTGAGAACTGTACTCGAAGACTGCTTCAACTCAGAGTTTGGTGGTGCTGCAGACACCATAGGACTGGTGGGCCATAAAGATTCATCGTTCACCAAAAATTTAGGACCTTCGAACCAGCAGCTGGTATCACTTGGTGATGTCGTGTCTCTTGATGCCAAGTCTGCAGGGTTGGCCTCCGATCTGACACGACGCCACTGTCAGGGTCCCGACCACGGATGGATTTCAGCCAAATGGTTAGCGACGTACGTAATAAATCTCGTTTTATTGTTGTTTATGTAGTGCAGAACTATAGCAGGGTCAGTCCAGTAGTAAGTTTTATCAAATTTGATTCTAGTTTCTTTCATAAATATTTGAGCGACTCTAATGGCCAGTCTTGCTGCGGCTAATTACAATCGAGGGAGCGTTACGGTCTTCAGACGAGCTACTCTCAACTTAGAGGACAGTAGGGCACAGTAGGGAGCTATTTCCATTAAAACCATTTGGAATACGCCACCACCCTATAGCCAACTTCAGAAGCGTCACAAAATAAATGATGCTGTACACCCTCGTTCAGTGAGCCACCTCTAATAACAGAAAGCTGAATTTTGAATGCGCAAAGTTGTTCCATACTTCTAGGCCACTCATTCCGGCATGGTAGGGGTTCTTTTCCAATTGAGTCCTCCCAACCACGCTTCAAGCGACACATTTATTGCAATAACACCTTGTCCGGCGGAATGAAAGGTGAAACCAACCCAAGTGGGTCGAACACGGATGATACTATGGACAACAGGCCACCCCTTTTTGGAGGTTTTTCGCGTATTGCGAACGAAAACTAGAAAGTGTATTCTATTGGATTCCGTTCCAATCTCAACGTCCTCTCCGGCACAGGCGCGCGATCATCTATTTCGAAAGTGGGATGGGCCAGCTCAGATTTTGGTAAAACATCCAGCACCATATTACGATTACACACCTACTTATGAAGCCGCAATCCACCTCGTGATAGTCACTCACTCATCTGGATGGCAAAAACTTTGTATTCTCAGGTGTGAGCAAAGAAACAAGACAGTCGTCTACATCGAAGTTGTTATACACGGCCCTGGAGACGTAATCCTTATACCGTCCTCCTTAATCTTCTGCAGTGTGACGTAGAGCGAAATTCGCACAAAATGGGGAGGAAGTGGCACTAAATGGGTGGGCATTTATGTGATATTCACCGAGATTACCATCTGATCGACCATTTTCCCACCAGAGGAACTTCAGTGCACCTTTGTCTCTCGTCGGCACTCGAACCTGCACGAACACTTCTTCAATAACCGCAGCCAATGCGACAGATTCCTTTCGAAAACGAAGGAAGGCTCCAACTTGGCTTGCTGTCGGGTCCGGTCCCTGTAGTAAGTAATCATTCAAAGAGCTTACCTGGAATGCATTCGCTCAGTCAAACACCATCCTCAGCTTGCAAGGCTTTTTAGGTTTGTAACTGCGTGATGTGGTAAGTACCACTTTGGCTCGAAACCCGCTTTTAGTTGTGCATCGGGCACTAACTGGGCGTGGCCATTGAGCACATAACCTCTATTACTGTTGAGTATTTGTCAAAGAATTCAGGGTCACGAGCAAACCTTTGCCTCAAGCCGTTCAATCTCTCTTTGGCCGCAATATAATTATTTGGAAGTCTCACTTCAGGATTCCCCCAAGGGAGAGCAACTTCATAGTGTACGGTCAACCAGGTTATGGCATTGGAAACCATATCAACGGCCTGTTTGTCTTCTAATGAAACAGAGTTTTTGACGTTCACCCATCACATGAATCGACTTTGTATAGTCCATCAATTTGTTTGGCTAAGGGATCGATTCCCCTCTCAGTGTGGTTTACTGTTCTCACAAAGAGTGGTTCCTGGTTTATTGGACCAAGAACAATCCATTATAAAATCGTCCGCACAGCACAGGGTTGTTTTCTTTTGCTGCATCTTTGCTATAATGCCCAATGTGCTTCTGGGACTTCGGTGCCTAGCAGGATTTGCACTCCCGAATCTTCCAGGTTTTGTCTTTGGACGCATTGTAGGTGAGGCTAGGATAAAATGTCTGAATCTGTGCAGTACTGGACTGATTAGATTGGTGATCTATCAACACAAAAGGCTCTCTCTATAATCACGAAATCATTCTTTGGCAATGAGTTCAGTCGCAGCTCAGTTATCCCTGAATTCCAAGTGGTAGTCCAATTTACGGCCAAAATCAAGGGTGAGGTCGGAGATATCTCCAGGTTTACCAGCTTCATAATGTCTTTTTGTATTACAGTCACATCAGACCAGCCATCCAGCAAAGCGTAGGTCTCCACGGAGCCCTCCGGTCCGTCTACTCGCACCGGTACCACACCTAAACTGACCCGACATTCTGGCCTAAGAGTAGCCGCACAATTACTGGCCCACTGCCCAGGCCTTTTGCATTGTCCGTACCCAGCCTATCCAGCTGCAGCCCTTGTGTTGTATCTTGAGTGACTCGACCGATAACTTGCTTCTGAGCACCCTTCAGTAGAGGGTGGTGCCGCTTCGGACAATCTGATGTTGAACATAATTCGAAAACAGGACGGTTACTAGACTGATGTCCACAATTGCGACACGAAAAACAAGCCTTGATTTCTTTAAAAAATGCCCAACGACCGGGCATATAAAGGGACAGGAATCGTTGACATTCCTCAAGTGCGTGTATTCCATTACATACCGAGCACCTATTAGCTGCGACCAACAAAGTACTACCCTAATTTGGCGTAAACCGTGTCACTTCTGGATGCGGGTTTTGCGCATATTTCCTTCAACTGGATGACCGCGAATACACCTGAGCCTTGCTATTGGCAGCCAGTTTGCCGAACCTACTTCGAGCAATCCATGCCTTACGGGACACTAAGTGCTGCATATCTTGGAACCTCGGTTCGTCCCCTCTTTCCAAAATATCATCAACGGTCCTAGCCCACGAATCTTGGTGACGCGTTGGTAGCGCTCGAGTGATACTTTTCATAGTTTGCGATGAGTTGAGGTCTGACTTGCAATTCATCCGCGTGAGGGCAACTTCACAATTCAGCATTTTTAAAGACAATTTGGTCAGGGCATCCGAATCTTCCACCAGAGGCTTCGTACCCTGCAGTAAGCCGTCAATCAGTGAACGAGCCACCACATGATCTTGTCCACAGAGATCCTTAAGGATTTCCCTAGCTCCATTGTATGCCAGTGTTGGAGGCAACATAGAACATTCGGCAATCGTATCCCTTGCTTGTCCCTTGCAGTAGTGCTTCCAATAAAGTAAGCGCTGTCCATTGTCTCAAACTCTACCTTCGGCGTTATATTCGAGCTGTTTCACAAACCTCCAGTACCTTGACGAGCAGCATGCAAATGACTCCAATTCCACCCTGGGCAAGTTCATTTGATAATCCACTGCAGGTTCCGCCACTAAAAACCAAGTTTGTTGTTCGTGGTGCATCGATATGCAAGTGGCAATCACCTAGGTAACGAGAAAGAGGTTCACTGACCATTACTCCACTCTTGACTCCATCTCTGTTCATTAGATTTTCTTCTCCATCAGCGAGTGCCAAATGCAGTTTTGCCATTTTAATCTCATTCCTTACCCGTAGCAGCTTACTTTGCTTATCTAACTCTAATTGTTCTGTAAGCTGCTTGTCCTTCAGCTCAGCTAGCAACTAATCAGCTCTAGCTCTGTGGGAAATCGAGCTAATCCTAGAACAACCTGATATACTAGAGCCGGAGCAAGAAACATGACCAACGTCTACGGGCAAAAGGGTTTGATTCATCTGCAGGGTATTGTCCTTTGATTCACGACGGGTTGCCAATTTGCTGCGTAATTTCATGTCTCAGCAATTGCCAAGGATATTGAGTACTGTGAAGTCCAATTACCGGAAGGTTTGAGTGACGCGTAGCAACCAATTTCGGCATAATTCAAAACAAAGTCGATTCCAAATAGCTGCGGTACTATATACAACAAATTAATTAATTTTACAATAATCAAACCTCAATAGTGTTCCTTCTGGGCTCCTTCGCTCCAAGTTGGACAGCAAATCAACAACTGCAGCTGGGTTACAGCAAAAGGTTAGCTACAGAAGATGAGATTACCAAATACAGTCACAACGAAGTTCAAGCTGAGCGGCTCTCGTTCGAGGCAACGGTAGGAGTCCGGCTTGTGACAAAGATTTAGAGGAATAAAACAAACAATCGTAATTCCGGCAAAGATAGTTCATACAAATGCTAAATGTCGCTTGTAACATGGATGCTAATGCATGGAACGGGGTTTCCTGAACTGCTTCAGACTGGCCCCCAAGACCCGACCCGGATTTTTCCCGTGCACCGCTAGGTGTGGCCGGCCCCGTGCATCGGCTCACCCTACGGTTCTCCAATACTTGAAACTGATCACCGTCAATAGAAGCTCCCAGTCGGGCAAGTGAATCAACTTTAGGTGGTCCCTCCCGGTTCGGCAGATCCGAAGACCCGCCTCCCACTTGAGCATAGTTGGCCTCTGAACTTACACCACCAGTGTCCGTTTCGCCTTCAATTAAGACAAATCTTTCTAATGTCACGGAGCACTAATCCTTCATCAGTTCGCACTGTTGCCGTTTGTACCAAGCCATCTTCCGAAACTGAAATGCTTTCGATGACTCCTATCGGCCACCGGCCACGCAGCAAAGCCTCCGAAACTAGTAGCGCTACATCACCCGATCTAAGATTGCTTTCTCGAGTTATCCACTTATGCCGCTGTTGTAATAGTGGAAGATATTCCATGATCAATCTCTTCCAAAACACTGATGTTAGGTAGTTTGCCTGTCTCCACTGACGAACCATTCTATCTCGCAACGAATTCTTGGGAATATCTCATGGGTTTGCCCTCAGGATAAGTAGGTCATTTGGCGTGAATACTGAGAGACCAAGACAGTCCGAGGTCAGAGGCACTAGCGGCCGTCCGTTTACTATCAGCTCTCTTTCCGCAAAGAATGTCAACAATATTTCGTCAGTCATCGGCTGTTCGTCACAAACTGAAAGAAGTACTCTTCTAACCGAGCTCACCATGATCTCCCATGTGCTACCACGGTGATTAGCATATGGGGGTTTGGAGTGCCACTGCACGCCCCGTTGCAACGATCTGTCAGCAATCTTATCACTAGACCAGTTTCCAATTAGGTTCGTCAACCCCCTTTGAGCCCCAACAACGTTTGTACCGTTATCACTAAAAATCTCGGACGGTGCCCCTATCCTCGGCATGAAAAGCTGTAATGTCACAATGAATGAATCCGTGCTTTGAGAATAAGAAACGTCAATATGTACCGCACGCATCTGGAGGCAGGTGAAGATGAATCCATATCGTTTCTCTATGCTGTGCCCATGTTTAACTGCAAGTGGGCCAAAGCAATCTATTCCGAAGTACTTGAACGGAAACCAACCTAGTTGGACTCTAATGGCTGGTAGAGGAGCCACCATCTGTTTGCCCACGACCGCCAAATGCTTCCATCATTTCCAACATCCTTCAAGTATTCGCTTGAAAGCAGCTAGTTCCTGTACAATCCAAAATGTTTTGCGATGTTCCGCGAGTAACTGGGAAGATCCTGCGTGTCCTTCCACTGCGTAATACCATCGTATTATCGAGTCTGTAACCGGGTGAATCCTGGGTAGTATCACCGGATGTTCCACACCCTGAAGCTGACTGGATTGGTTCAGCCGTCCTCCAACACAAATAATTCCATTTAGTTAAACTGGATCGAGTTTTAATAGAGTCCTGTTCATCGGAGATTTGTTAGTGCATAGGTTATTGTTCCTGTCTCGTAGTTATTTTAACTCTTCACCATAGACCTTATCTTGTACCATCGGAATGACTCTTTCTTCCGCTTTAGCAATGTCGTGTAACTTAAATCCTAGATCCGTGAGCCCGCCTCTCATGACTGCAACATACATTTTAAAAAGGGGTTAACCAAGCTACCGACTTCAGCAAGTGAAACCAACTGGAGTACCTAGCTAGGAGTGCGTGCGTCCATGTATCCTGCAACATTGTGAGAACTGTACTCGAAGACTGCTTCAACTCAGAGTTTGGTGGTGCTGCAGACACCATAGGACTGGTGGGCCATAAAGATTCATCGTTCACCAAAAATTTAGGACCTTCGAACCAGCAGCTGGTATCACTTGGTGATGTCGTGTCTCTTGATGCCAAGTCTGCAGGGTTGGCCTCCGATCTGACACGACGCCACTGTCAGGGTCCCGACCACGGATGGATTTCAGCCAAATGGTTAGCGACGTACGTAATAAATCTCGTTTTATTGTTGTTTATGTAGTGCAGAACTATAGCAGGGTCAGTCCAGTAGTAAGTTTTATCAAATTTGATTCTAGTTTCTTTCATAAATATTTGAGCGACTCTAATGGCCAGTCTTGCTGCGGCTAATTACAATCGAGGGAGCGTTACGGTCTTCAGACGAGCTACTCTCAACTTAGAGGACAGTAGGGCACAGTAGGGAGCTATTTCCATTAAAACCATTTGGAATACGCCACCACCCTATAGCCAACTTCAGAAGCGTCACAAAATAAATGATGCTGTACACCCTCGTTCAGTGAGCCACCTCTAATAACAGAAAGCTGAATTTTGAATGCGCAAAGTTGTTCCATACTTCTAGGCCACTCATTCCGGCATGGTAGGGGTTCTTTTCCAATTGAGTCCTCCCAACCACGCTTCAAGCGACACATTTATTGCAATAACACCTTGTCCGGCGGAATGAAAGGTGAAACCAACCCAAGTGGGTCGAACACGGATGATACTATGGACAACAGGCCACCCCTTTTTGGAGGTTTTTCGCGTATTGCGAACGAAAACTAGAAAGTGTATTCTATTGGATTCCGTTCCAATCTCAACGTCCTCTCCGGCACAGGCGCGCGATCATCTATTTCGAAAGTGGGATGGGCCAGCTCAGATTTTGGTAAAACATCCAGCACCATATTACGATTACACACCTACTTATGAAGCCGCAATCCACCTCGTGATAGTCACTCACTCATCTGGATGGCAAAAACTTTGTATTCTCAGGTGTGAGCAAAGAAACAAGACAGTCGTCTACATCGAAGTTGTTATACACGGCCCTGGAGACGTAATCCTTATACCGTCCTCCTTAATCTTCTGCAGTGTGACGTAGAGCGAAATTCGCACAAAATGGGGAGGAAGTGGCACTAAATGGGTGGGCATTTATGTGATATTCACCGAGATTACCATCTGATCGACCATTTTCCCACCAGAGGAACTTCAGTGCACCTTTGTCTCTCGTCGGCACTCGAACCTGCACGAACACTTCTTCAATAACCGCAGCCAATGCGACAGATTCCTTTCGAAAACGAAGGAAGGCTCCAACTTGGCTTGCTGTCGGGTCCGGTCCCTGTAGTAAGTAATCATTCAAAGAGCTTACCTGGAATGCATTCGCTCAGTCAAACACCATCCTCAGCTTGCAAGGCTTTTTAGGTTTGTAACTGCGTGATGTGGTGAGTACCACTTTGGCTCGAAACCCGCTTTTAGTTGTGCATCGGGCACTAACTGGGCGTGGCCATTGAGCACATAACCTCTATTACTGTTGAGTATTTGTCAAAGAATTCAGGGTCACGAGCAAACCTTTGCCTCAAGCCGTTCAATCTCTCTTTGGCCGCAATATAATTATTTGGAAGTCTCACTTCAGGATTCCCCCAAGGGAGAGCAACTTCATAGTGTACGGTCAACCAGGTTATGGCATTGGAAACCATATCAACGGCCTGTTTGTCTTCTAATGAAACAGAGTTTTCGACGTTCACCCATCACATGAATCGACTTTGTATAGTCCATCAATTTGTTTGGCTAAGGGATCGATTCCCCTCTCAGTGTGGTTTACTGTTCTCACAAAGAGTGGTTCCTGGTTTATTGGACCAAGAACAATCCATTATAAAATCGTCCGCACAGCACAGGGTTGTTTTCTTTTGCTGCATCTTTGCTATAATGCCCAATGTGCTTCTGGGACTTCGGTGCCTAGCAGGATTTGCACTCCCGAATCTTCCAGGTTTTGTCTTTGGACGCATTGTAGGTGAGGCTAGGATAAAATGTCTGAATCTGTGCAGTACTGGACTGATTAGATTGGTGATCTATCAACACAAAAGGCTCTCTCTATAATCACGAAATCATTCTTTGGCAATGAGTTCAGTCGCAGCTCAGTTATCCCTGAATTCCAAGTGGTAGTCCAATTTACGGCCAAAATCAAGGGTGAGGTCGGAGATATCTCCAGGTTTACCAGCTTCATAATGTCTTTTTGTATTACAGTCACATCAGACCAGCCGTCCAGCAAAGCGTAGGTCTCCACGGAGCCCTCCGGTCCGTCTACTCGCACCGGTACCACACCTAAACTGACCCGACATTCTGGCCTAAGAGTAGCCGCACAATTACTGGCCCACTGCCCAGGCCTTTTGCATTGTCCGTACCCAGCCTATCCAGCTGCAGCCCTTGTGTTGTATCTTGAGTGACTCGACCGATAACTTGCTTCTGAGCACCCTTCAGTAGAGGGTGGTGCCGCTTCGGACAATCTGATGTTGAACATAATTCGGAAACAGGACGGTTACTAGACTGATGTCCACAATTGCGACGCGAAAAACAAGCCTTGATTTCTTTAAAAAATGCCCAACGACCGGGCATATAAAGGGACAGGAATCGTTGACATTCCTCAAGTGCGTGTATTCCATTACATACCGAGCACCTATTAGCTGCGACCAACAAAGTACTACCCTAATTTGGCGTAAACCGTGTCACTTCTGGATGCGGGTTTTGCGCATATTTCCTTCAACTGGATGACCGCGAATACACCTGAGCCTTGCTATTGGCAGCCAGTTTGCCGAACCTACTTCGAGCAATCCATGCCTTACGGGACACTAAGTGCTGCATATCTTGGAACCTCGGTTCGTCCCCTCTTTCCAAAATATCATCAACGGTCCTAGCCCACGAATCTTGGTGACGCGTTGGTAGCGCTCGAGTGATACTTTTCATAGTTTGCGATGAGTTGAGGTCTGACTTGCAATTCATCCGCGTGAGGGCAACTTCACAATTCAGCATTTTTAAAGACAATTTGGTCAGGGCATCCGAATCTTCCACCAGAGGCTTCGTACCCTGCAGTAAGCCGTCAATCAGTGAACGAGCCACCACATGATCTTGTCCACAGAGATCCTTAAGGATTTCCCTAGCTCCATTGTATGCCAGTGTTGGAGGCAACATAGAACATTCGGCAATCGTATCCCTTGCTTGTCCCTTGCAGTAGTGCTTCCAATAAAGTAAGCGCTGTCCATTGTCTCAAACTCTACCTTCGGCGTTATATTCGAGCTGTTTCACAAACCTCCAGTACCTTGACGAGCAGCATGCAAATGACTCCAATTCCACCCTGGGCAAGTTCATTTGATAATCCACTGCAGGTTCCGCCACTAAAAACCAAGTTTGTTGTTCGTGGTGCATCGATATGCAAGTGGCAATCACCTAGGTAACGAGAAAGAGGTTCACTGACCATTACTCCACTCTTGACTCCATCTCTGTTCATTAGATTTTCTTCTCCATCAGCGAGTGCCAAATGCAGTTTTGCCATTTTAATCTCATTCCTTACCCGTAGCAGCTTACTTTGCTTATCTAACTCTAATTGTTCTGTAAGCTGCTTGTCCTTCAGCTCAGCTAGCAACTAATCAGCTCTAGCTCTGTGGGAAATCGAGCTAATCCTAGAACAACCTGATATACTAGAGCCGGAGCAAGAAACATGACCAACGTCTACGGGCAAAAGGGTTTGATTCATCTGCAGGGTATTGTCCTTTGATTCACGACGGGTTGCCAATTTGCTGCGTAATTTCATGTCTCAGCAATTGCCAAGGATATTGAGTACTGTGAAGTCCAATTACCGGAAGGTTTGAGTGACGCGTAGCAACCAATTTCGGCATAATTCAAAACAAAGTCGATTCCAAATAGCTGCGGTACTATATACAACAAATTAATTAATTTTACAATAATCAAACCTCAATAGTGTTCCTTCTGGGCTCCTTCGCTCCAAGTTGGACAGCAAATCAACAACTGCAGCTGGGTTACAGCAAAAGGTTAGCTACAGAAGATGAGATTACCAAATACAGTCACAACGAAGTTCAAGCTGAGCGGCTCTCGTTCGAGGCAACGGTAGGAGTCCGGCTTGTGACAAAGATTTAGAGAAATAAAACAAACAATCGTAATTCCGGCAAAGATAGTTCATACAAATGCTAAATGTCGCTTGTAACATGGATGCTAATGCATGGATTGGGGTTTCCTGAACTTGTTTACGAAGGGAGAGAAATCTAAAAAAATATATTTTGAGAATTGCACTGAATAATAATTGGAAATACAATCAGTGAAGACGGATGCGTACTTGAACCGGCAGTTTTAATGACGTTTGAAAAAACAGAAACCTTATTCCGAAGGAGTTGAAAGGTGTTTTGTGGGAAGAGAAAGTCCGCGGATGTAACAAGAAGTCCGATTTTACCAAAACTTGATGACTTGATATCCAGCGAGGGGCTGTGGAGACAACAGGTGAAGTTGGGTTTGGATTGGGTGCACAGTCACGGTGATTTACTGGAACTGAGTGATAGAATTTGACAAGTGGGTGAAACAGGACTGAAGTAAATAGATGTTTGGCGGAGCATTAGTAATATTCATAGTAGGTGTTTCGGACTGGCCCACTGAGTGCAGCAATGCGCTTACGATTGATACGGATGGTGACGGAATCGGAGTTTGATATAAGACAAAGTAAGTGCACACCAAGGATAATAGAAGAACGCTGAAAAAGACTTAAATTATAATAACTTCCCGCAAGAAGGCTCATGGTCAGGTAATCGGTTCGGTTATTTTTGACTAGAGTCAGCTGAAAGTCTGAGGTACGTGAATAAATGGTACAGGAAATAATTACGACTGGTGGAAGCTCGAACATATCCGAAGGATATGCAGCTGGTATTTAAAGAAAGAAGAATCCATTGAGCGGAGCACAAAGAGCTACTCCTAGGCTGCAGAATGAAAAAGGCAAATTGATAAAAAATCGTCAATTCACTATAGAAAAGCTTTCGGCGAATTATTCAATTTATAACGGGTATGCCAAGAGGTATCAACGTGGAAATATATCGGTCTGCAGAGATGGTGGTATAATTTGGTGGATGGATACTGACGGAACCAGATATATATAGCAAATAATTGATGCTGCTCGAGGGAAGGAGATTACCTGAGTGATGATGGGGGAGAATGGCCGGAGAACAGCAGGTAAGGGTACAAGGAATTGTTAACCTTCATAGATTTGGGCAAGGGGTGTCGAACCAGAAATGGAAGATCAATAAGTATGGACTGCAAGGCTAGAGCAGTTACACATGTGTTTAACTTTTCAAAAGAGGTAGAGGAGCAGTCGACAGGTAAGTGTTCATCAAAAATTGAGCGCTGTGTTATGTGTACTGTGCGAAAACCACGGGAAAAGAAAGCTGCCCATTGAGTGTCGTGGGAGGCGGCAATGGATCAACGGCTTTGGAATAAAATACACCTGCCAGTGAAGATAGAGGCTAGTTTGGAAGCTGGATACAGGGCCAGTTTTGATAATATAACACGAGAATGCCACACCTAGGGTCAGAGAAACTACAAAACTGAGGGTTTATAAAGGGCGATGATGGGGTAGGTGGAAGATAGGTGTACCATTCATAACGATCATTTTGCTGGATGTGACAAATGATGGTGACAAAGCAGCGAAGCTGCAGGGGAAGTATATCGGAGACATTCATACATGGAGAGGACGTGGTGGTCTGCAAAATCAGAATAGCTCGAGGGGATGGCACCTTGGAGGCTATGAACGGACTGATGGAGATTGCTGATAATCACTTATTGCTTCATTGATCACCGAAGGACTACGGAACGATATTTTACCGCAGGACTGCCTTGGTGACCGGTGAGGGAGTGAACGGTGGCAATGAATGTGCCGGTGATTGGGCAGTATTGGCGAGTTCTTACATGGGAAGCGGACATGAATACAAATAAGGCAAGGGAGTAGACAGCCGTGCAACTCAGGGAAGGTAGGCAATAAAGTAACTACCAAGGCCGATGATTGTTTGCCTAAGCAATGACTGTGTGCAGAAGAAATGATGAATAGTAGACAGAGGTGGAAGCTCTTCTTTGCTGCATACATGGATAGTGATTAACTGTTCTCCCACAGAAAGGGGTAGGATATAACATCAGTACTGAGGGCAAGCTCGGGTAGAAGTCGGGGGTAACTGGGGAGAAATGGAGCAAATGGTTTGTTTGCAGCGGCGATGCTGCGCAGTAATAGCTTCTAACCCACAAGCGGTGTTAGTGGATGGGACTAACCGTGCTCTAAACACACAAACCGGAAACCATTTTTGGAGGCAGGAGATTCGAACAGCCAATCTAGTTGCGCCCGCACTTCGTTGCAGACGTACTGCACGCCCGATGAGCACGGGCAAAAGCGGTGGGTCTGACTACCTCTAGCACCTCGAGGATTCAAATCAGTTATGTAAATGCGGTTGGGTCAATTAGTCCTGGTTCTGGTAACCGGCTTGTGGGAATCCCCTGGGAAAAGCTGTTGTGCGGTGGGCGAAATTCAAATCCCGCGCAAAACTCGGTTGTTCTACCCAGTGGTAAAATTTCCCAGTTGTTACTCTTGGGAAGGAGCAAACAATAGTCGCTCTTAGAAGGTGGGTTCTGGAAGCCAAATTAAAAAGGCTGCAGTCTGGTAGTCTTACCAGCTGTTGGTTAAGTGGGAGGCGCAGAACAACAACGCGCCACGAAGTTAGCAATGACAGAAATAGTCCTTCCCGGGCGGAAGTTTGGTATGCAAGAATAAACGACAAACTGAAAGTAGAATCGAACGACACAAGCGACAAATCGTCGTGAAACTTAGTAAGAAATAACAGTAAGACAAGGAGGCGAGAATGAGCGACACCTGGGGCTAAACCTTACGCATAATTCGAAGGATGGTGGATACCAAACCAAAAGAATTTTGGTGGTTTGTTCATCATAACGAAGCCTTAAAGCTTGCGCGATGAAATGGGTTATGAACAGGCAAACAGTTGAAATGTGAATGAGGCCGGTACCTTGAGGACACGGTACTGTATCTTTGGTGTTGGCGATATACTCTTACTTGATGGCGGTTGATGAAGGGGGACGTATGGTACCCGTGCTGATTACAGATGCTCACAGTCGTATGGATAAGTATAGAAATATAATGACACGGGTTAAGTGCTGGTGTGAACGAATAGTCGATAGTGAAACTATTAAAGGAATTAAGGCTGCCATTGGACGACGATTAATCCATTGCCAGAAGAGGAAGAGGTCATTATTAGTTAGGAAGCTAGAGGAGCTCACGAGGGGCCTCGAAGAAACCGAAAGCAAGACATGGGTCAATAATTTGTCATCTCGGCCACTGTCAACGGAAGAGCACAAAGTACTCCAAAAGGGACTCAACTTCAACCTGGGAAACGCTACAACGAAGGAATACCTTGTCGAACTGGAACATGCACTCAAGCCATCAGGTTCGCCCGAGGATACTAAATGCAAGCTAAGGCAAATCGTAGTTCCCGAAATGCTCCACAACAGACCATCCAATGCTCTCTCAGCCACAGAACACAGAGCACTACAAACCCTGAAGATGGATAAAAGCATTATCATCCTACCGGCTGACAAAGGAAGAATGACGGTCATCCTGGACAAGGCCAACTACATTGAAAAAGCAAAACAACTACTGGAAGGCGCAACGACCCACTGTCTACTGGACGTTGATCCATCCGAAAAACCTGAAAAGAAAATCAATAAAATCTTGAAGAAGTTACAGGGCATGCAAAAAGTTACTAAAGAGGAATGTTGGACGATGAAAGCTGAAGCCTCAAACGCCACACAATTCTACAGATTACCCAAGGTACACAAAGAAGGTATTCCACTCGGACCCATCGTCTCCCTCCCTGGATCTTCAACATGTAACTTGGCTACAGAACTACGGGGACGTTTGAAACCACTGATATGCGGATCAAAAATAACTTTGTAACCAACGCGCAGCAGTTTTTGGAACGAATAAAAAACGTAACCGTAGAAGAAGACGAATTGATGATTTCATTTGATGTCACTGCACTTTTTACTTCGATTGATTTGAACTTGGCAAAGAACGTAACCAAAGAACTACTCAAAGACCACTACCCAGACAACCCACTAGGAGCACAAACAACTTAAGAACTGATTGAATTGTGCCTATACACCTATTTCAAATTTTATGGTGACATGTACGAACAAATCAAAGGAACACCAATGGGTTCACCAATATCCGGATTTCTCGCTGAAGCTGTAATGCAGGCCCTGGAAAACATTGCACTACCAAGGATCCTGCCGGAACTTTGGGTCAGATATGTGGATGACTTTTTCGTTTTCATAAAACGCTCGGACAATAAAAACACACAAAACAGTTAATAACATCTTCAACGACATTAAGTTCACTGTGGAATCAGAGAACAATGGAGAATTGGCATTTTTGGACGTGCTCGTGAAAAGAAATTCCAATGGCACATTAAAGACATCCGTGTATCGGAAACTAACACACACGGATCAAATATTAAACTTTCGCAGCGATCACCCAAATTACCATAAGAGGTCATGCATTCGGACCCTGTTTATGAGAGCTAAGACCCACTGCAGCACAATTGAACTGAGGACGCAAGAAGAAAACTGCCTTTTCAGAATGTTCCAGCCAAAAGGATATCCAAGAGACTTCATATGAAGAATCGTGTATGGGATGAATGGGAAAATAAACCAAAGAACACAATCAAACAGAAAGACTACACTACCATACATCAAAAACGTCTCTGAAACAACTGCAAGATTACTTCGATCCCAAGACGTAGCAGTTGTCCACAGACCAACCAAAACCATGAGAAAACTCATATCAAAACCGAAAGAACAACTCAAAACCGAAGAAAGAAGAAACGTTATATACAAAGTCAAGTGAATGGACTGCGACAAATGCTATATCGGTCAAACCGGGAGAAACGTTGCCACTCGAATTCACGAGCGTAAACTGGCCGCAAAGAGGCATGATCCATTCTCTCTCATATCCGTCCATGAGGATCAAGAAAGACACAAGTTCAACCTGGACGACGTTACAATTTTGGATCAAGCAACCACGAGGCACGCAAAGGAGATTTTGGAAGCTTAGTACTCTTCAAACAACTCAATCAACAGGCATATTTAACTGGATCACGTGTACAGTCGGATGAAGAGCAGACAGTTGAACTAATCAAGAATGTCAGAAGCGGAACTATTAGACCAAAATCACTCAACCCGTATTATTGAATCTGAGTTTTACACTCACACATCTTCGGAACTGACTCGCCGAGAATTCAAATATCAACAAAAAAACAGGACAAAGCGAAAAGAATTCGAGCTTACCAAGCGGGATGTCAACCGTCAAAGGTCAAAGGTCAAGTTCTTAGGGGCGAAACCGTAAAACAAACGTCGAGCCTTGAGCACAACGTCGTCTACGAAGATCAAGGTCAGGACTAACGAAAAACCTATAAATATAAGAGATCAATACCAACAGCGTACATGCACAGACGATGTCACCTCGACTGATGATGAAACGTTTGCGATCTAAACGCCAAGCTCAGCGATCAGAACATCATGGCAAACAACAATCTGAGCTACAACCAACACAAATATTTAAAACTGTTGCAAGGGGGATCTTACTGACTACGATAAATCAGGCTACATGCATCGATGAATAAACAGGGTGAGAATGGCCAGTAGGGCGTCGTGGCCGGGAGCGCTGAAAATCGGGAGTGGATAAACCGATACTCGGAAAGTGTTGCTGCCTACCATAAGGTATGGGCTTGGCTGCTTCTACCTGCTTACTGCCATACTGAGCAAATCCGCATACTCCTGGGGACCCTTCATAAACTACCGCTTACCAAATGAAAGTTTTGTGTTACTCTTTAGTATCCCAGACCAAGTCCGTAATGTATAGTAATAGACACTCAGGGATCATCCATTTAAATGAGTTTCTACCGTCAAATTTTTAACCAGTTCTTTTTGAAATGACGAAGAGGCCGAAGATAGCAACCCAATTTTCAGAGCGAGCTTACTCCGAGGGAAAAAATGTTTACTAATGAAGGAGTTAGACCGCCTCTCAGGCCTGACACTGAAATCAAGAAAAAAGAGTCCCCATGTCGCAAAGATTAGTCGGGGGGAATTTTGACCTTTGGGGTCGGATTGCAAGATGTATGTTTTGTAACACTTCAAAAGAAAAACAGGTTCATTCGTAGATGGCTCAGCCACTGGGGCTTTAGATGCAATGCTCCTTATCTTTCCATTCAATTTAGGGGTAAGGAATGTCCTAGCGGCTGTTTGGTAAATCTACGTTGCACATTCTCAATCGCTAATCCACTATTCAGCAGCATGTGAGAAAATATGACAGAGCAATATTCCAAAAGTGGTCTGAATAGCTTTCTTAAAATTTTCAGCTTGCTGTTTCGAAGACCGAAAGTTCTATTAGGCAAGTCAATAAGTGTCTAGCTTTAGCAACCTGCATGGCTGAATGTTCGGAAAAACTAAAAGTACTCGAGTGTCGTATTCTCAAGCTCCTTACTTTCGGACTGTTGAGGATGGATTGATCATTATTTTTGAGCGTTCCTGCGAAAACCTGGCACTTTTAAATGAGAACAAAACTGGAGCAGCAACGGCATATCGCTTGTTATATCAGCAATGATGGAAGCTAATGCACCGGGTTCAAAAAAGTGCACAATTTTATTGTCGTCTGCAAAACAGAATGCAGCACCATGAGTGATGGCGTTCAAAATGACATTTATAAGCAAGGAAAATGTAAAAGGACATATACATAACCTTGGAAAACTACACTAGTTACTAATCTAGGTGATGATAAACTGCCGTCAACGTCCACCACCTGTTTTCGGGAAGTTAGATATGACGCGAAACGAATTAGGATTGGGTCATCAACTCCGTTGGCTTTCATCTGAACCATTGGCCTATTATGAGGTATTGGATCAAAAGCCTCAGCCACATGGAGGTAAATTAAGATCACTGATTTACCACTGTTGATAGCCATAATTATCAAGTTAAGGAAACCACTCACATCACTGGCACATGACTTCCTTGAAAGAAGCCTAGCTGTTCAGAGTTAATGCGGTTATTATTCAGTACATTAGTTTTCGGCTTATTTTCAGTCGTTCCTTCCATAGGTCGAGAACGTACGGGAGTGTGATTCATTGGTCTATAGGTGTTTGGATCTTGTCACAAAGCTTTTCTAGGAATTCGGGTAATAACTGATGGTTTCTAATGGAAAAGGAAGGTGCTACCGCGAATAGATAAATTAAAAACCGTTGACTATAAGACCAGAAAGTCAGTTCCACCTAAACTGAAAGTGGCCTGTGGTACGGCATCTGGCCCGGGGAGGTAAGACCACCTAATTTCAGTAATCTGTGCTGTCAAGTATTTTGAGCAAAACGAAACTGCTGTGAATTGTCCAGATGTCAGCTGCGCGAATTGGTGTTGTCGTAGGGAGTCATCGGTCGTTGCAGACGTAACGAAACAGGTACCAAAGGTACCCGAGATCTCTTGGGAGTTCGTTACGTAATTGTTATATATAATGGATAGAATAGGAGAATTTCACAGACTGTTTCTCAGTTTCATCAGATTGGGTACAACTTCGGTTCTCTTTAGGGCGACTCCTCAATCCTAGTTCCTGTTTTTCATTGAAGGATATTTCATTCAATTGTGTTGAATTAAGTAAGTGGTTCATTTGTAAGAAGAATGAAAACCTTCCAACCTAAAGAATTTGCACTGTAGTGTAGGAAGCTTCCTTTTATTTGACCAACACTGCTTGGTTTATTGCGTTCAGGTAACCCTTGAATTCGGCTGATTGCATCAGGACATACATTTAGCTTGGAGAAAAGGTGATTCACCACAGTATTCATATCGTCAGATAAAAAGAAGTTATCCCAGGTCTGAGCTCAAACAAGTGAAAGTAAGTGATTCCAGACAGCTCGTTGAAACGGCTTTTCGGAAGTTGTTTTCTGGGCGGTCCATTTTTGCTATGTCAAATCACGGCTTACCAGTAAGTGGTCTCATCCCCGGATGCTGTTCTCCACTGATGTGTGCACACAAGATAAGCCCACGGCAAAAATATGGTCAAGAATGTTACTGCCTCTGGTTGAGCACTTCACATGTTGCATACATCCTCCTAAGCGGAACTAGTCAAGGAGTGTATTAGGTGTTGTGAGGCATCCAGAGTAAACCAACCAATGCCTGGCGCATCAAAACCACCGGCCACCAGTTTAGGGTCTGGCAGGTCAGCAACAACTGTTAACGCTTCTGTGATAGTCAGGAAGTCTCTTATATTAGTATTAGAGGGCCAGCAGATACAGCTATTATTGAAGTCAGGACATCCCGTAGTGACCCGTAGCAAAACTGAATCCGATAAGTTATCCAGTATAGGGTGCTGATATATATTCTCTCGGAAGGTTTGCCTTAGGTATGTTGGACGGTCTGCCCTCATGGCGTTAGTCCGTTTTTCTTCAATGCATGGTACCCGCTGATGGCGATTTCCTCATTTGGAGTGTAGCCAGTGAACCATGTTTCGGTGATTAAAATGAGATTGTAATCAAACGTGAACAGCAGCATGCGCAGCCTTTGAATCCTTCGTTATTGGGCGTGCTTTCGGCACAAATAGGGGGGGCAACTTAGTGTAGTCGAAATCACCTTTAGGATCGTTATAGGATCCCGGCATAAAGTTTGCTGAGGGAGGATAGGCTAACGCACTCGGCGTTGCTTGGGACAGAGTAGTCGGTAACGTGGATGAGGGAGTGTCAAGCACTATGGATGGGGAAATAAGTCGAGTAGATGTACCTGGCGAGGGAGCCAGCTTAGTTGTTAGGTTAGGCTGAGTACGACTAGTACTTATTAGGGCGGCTAGACCGGAAAGAGACCGGCTATTTGTTAGCCCAATTAGCGCGGAACAATGCCGTGAAAGGTCACCAACGACAGCCTTGCTGCGGGTAGACACTGGTGGCTGGAACATAGAAATATGGAGAGAGAGGGGTAAGTGGCTGTAAGTTGGGGCAAAAAAGGAAATGTAGTGGCATCGGGTACCTTGGCCTCTGCCCTAGTACGCACGGTAACACAAGTGCGCTCTTTACATCAGTAAGTTGATGGGCTGAAACCAGGGCGGGGGGAACGTGAAATGGAAGTAGAATATGGGTGTGCTGGTTGGTGCGGATAATGGAAGATAGCGGGAACTGTTGTAAGCGGCCCGCGATGGGGACGGTGATCAGGGCAGGCAAGATATGCGAATGATAAAAAGCGAGCGATTCATGGAAAAAATACTACTCAGGTTAAGATACGGTTTACGTAAACCACTAAAGCAGTCGTTTGGGATGGACGGCGGCATTATTGGAAAGGCATGGGGTAAACTGTGGCATTTTGATGAGAAGGATAACCAGGTTTAGATGAAGCATGACTTGGTGGTATGTCTAGAACAAAGACCAGAACTGTGACTCCTACCTTTCTCCTTCCCGTTACACGCTTTGATGCTTTGTTGATGTATCCACTAACAAACACAGGAATAATGTATAATATGATTCATCATGCAGCTTCAAAGCTCAACTAACTAATAAAACCCATGAAAGCACTGTGCAGCCGTTTCATCCTTGATCGGAATCAGCAGCAGCGCACATCCACCGAGCCCCTACGGGGAACCGAACCCGGGGTGAACGATTGTGAATCGAGCACCTTAACCACAAGGCTATCCGGGCTGACGGTTCCCAACAAGGGTGAAACGGCTGTACAGTGCTTATAGGGTTTTCATTCGTGGGTTGAGCTTTGAAGCTGCGTCTTTATTCATATTATAAAAATCATATCTCCTAATTCTCAATTTCAAAAAGGAGTAACGCTTGCAAGCTCAATTCATGGAAGTAGCCGAATGGATATTACATGATCAATTTCGGATAGCCCGAAATTGCGGAGCGGACAATAAAAGATATGTTCATGGGGAAAAAGCCTTCGTTTAAGCTTGGAAAGCGAGGCCTGGACAAATATATTTTCGGTTATTTCGCTTTCGAGCCAGTTACAGCCACACGTATGTGAATCAAAATAAGATGAAAAAAGGACACGTAGTCAGCTACGCAATCAGTCACTCACTCAAACGATTGGTTACCGAGCAATTAATAGATAGGGAGGGAACATGGCAAAGTAACGTGTAACTGTCAGGAACCTGAACTGAAACCAAATTCGGGAGTGACGTGATCGACCTTCGGCTACGGGAGTTCGAGTACTTGGACCAGCTCCTTTTGTAAAAGAAGCTTTGGCCACAGTAGCCATATGTTGATTTTGCCTCGCCCTTCGCTAACGTCTTTTTTCTGACTGACCCCGGCTCTTTCGGTTTGACCCCGTATGGGGTGAAGAAATAAGTAACCGGATCAAAGCTAACGGCGGGCATTTATATGAACAAAACAAAAAGCACCAACCGCAGTAGCTTCAACATTGAGGAAACGGGGTTGTATCCAGCTCTGTTCTCCCTCACCTGTTTGACGCAGGCCATCACTTTGATCCGGTTACTTTATTTGTCACCCCATACGGGGTCAAACCGAAAGAGCCGGGGTCAGTCAGAAAAAAGACGTTAGCGAAGGGCGAGGCAAAATCAACATATGGCTACTGTGGCCAAAGCTTCTTTTACAAAAGGAGCTGGTCCAAGTACTCGAACTCCCGTAGCCGAAGGTCGATCACGTCACTCCCGAATTTGGTTTCAGTTCAGGTTCCTGACAGTTACACGTTACTTTGCCATGTTCCCTCCCTATCTATTAATTGCTCGGTAACCAATCGTTTGAGTGAGTGACTGATTGCGTAGCCGACTACGTGTCCTTTTTTCATCTTATTTTGATTCACATACGTGTGACTGTAACTGGCTCGAAAGCGAAATAACCGAAAATATATTTGTCCAGGCCTTCCTTTTCCTTTATGTATGTTTATATATTTTAACGGAGAAATTTAAAGCCCTTTTTTCTTACTTACGAATGAATTACAACCGTACAGGATAAGACATCCTGGAACTTTTCAGAGGAACTTAGTGTCGTTGTCGTCATATCGACTGGCCGTCGTGGGCCGAGTTCCATTGGCTCCGAAGAGGCCTTTAGACTGTTTGCCCCTTTAATACATAAGCGCAGCCTCCGAAAGCAGTGCTGCTTTTGACCTTTATCTGGTATCCTCAATATTATCGCAGAAAAGCCACATGAGGCTCAGTAAGACATGGTATTTTGTCACTTTAACAGAATTATCGGGCCTGTGCCCAGTCAAAATATTTTTACCTTTCGATTTCAAGCTTTCGCTTCACCCATACGCCATATTCGGCTTGGTTTTTATTTCTTCGCTTTTTTGACTCAGCCAATATTACCAATGATATTTTTTTCAGATTTCTCCGAGAGGCATGAGGTGGCTGCAAAATCACCTTTTACACGAGCTCTCACGGTGTGGAAGATTCAAAGCGATTCACATACCGATTGTGCAGAAGATCGCAGTACAGCTGCTAGTACTTAAGCACCGGCCAGCACAGGATGTATTATTTTCCGAATCTGTTTGAGAAGCCCACGTAGACGCATGATAAGCACAGAGAAAATTTCAAAGTATTATAAAATATGACTAGAAATTTGGATAGAGCAAAAGAACAACCCTGGTTTACCTTTAAAGGTATACAAAATTCAACTCAGTTAAAGTGGGGTAGACAGCCATTGGTTTCAGCGGTTAGTATGGGTTGAATTTAAATCCATGACTGTTCAAGGCAGAATAAAGGCCGATCATGAACTAGACTGTAAGGAATTTGATAATGAAATTCGGCCATGTCATGTTTGAAAAAATGGGGCGGCCATAAGTTGACGGGTGCCTATTCTTTTTCAAACCCACCTTAACTTTCAGTTCTTCAGTCTTTTTGCCCATTACTCACCCTCTCAATCAAAATCGCTAACTTACTACTACTAAAAAACTTTTCAAGATTCGGGTATATTATTGTAAGAATGGTATTCTGGCAACTTTCTTAACAAAATACACAGTTTTTGCAAAGCAGATGTATTTTCAAAGATATTTTGGTATTTTACTACAGTATTTCATGTGAATCTTCACGAGCTCCCGTGCAATCTTTCAAGGCACATGTTACGCGTCATTTTTGCCCAACTATCGCCCGGCCACACTAGGTTCTGTGCTGCCGGGGCACTTGTGGTCATGAAATGAAACAGCCTACGAAGATCGTTAATGTGAACCATCTAAAACAAGGCGGAAATGTGCAATATGGAGCGGTTTGAAGCAGACGAATATTCTCCTACAGAGGAGTAGATACGGAAGTTTTGCTCAACAACACAGAAGCAATAGTCAATTGGCTGTGTGTGAAGGAATGTTCCACGAAGGTGGAACAGAGGTCATCACCTGTCATATCGAAAGACGAAAGAATAACGAAACGTTTTTCCCGGCCTGTCCAAAGGTTTTCGTTTTATTATTTTTAGTAATACGGACGTCACCCGCGGTGAACTTGGATCCACGCATGTGATTTGGTAAGAGATGAGAGAGTTGTTGTTAGTACAGGAGAGACAATGGATCCCGTCGGTACAAGGCTGATCTGACAGCGACTTAATAGTTGTGCTGAACCACGGACTGATGTTGCGGGCGGTGTTCCACTTGGTGTTCGCAAAATAGTGTAGCAGCTTCAAGTGCTTCATAATGGAGTTGTCATTATTCCCTGTAATTGGCACGGAATCGGATAATTGTGCACGGGGAATTGTATCTGTTTTGTTCAGTCCCGCTAGCTCTAGTGAGGACTCAGATCTGCCGCAGAATCTATAATAATACTGGTATATTTCTCGGCCATAGTCGAGATGCACGCTGTAGCGCATGATCATGGTGTAACACGTTACTCATTAAGATGGAATATTCACAAATTCAGAATATGAAAGTCGAGAGTATCAAAGATGGAAAAACAGAGCCAGCAGCAGTTTGAATGGATCATTCTGATGATTTTTTCGCGCGGCACTTTTGAACCGGTTTCGATTCCGGCCTGGGCACTGGATCGCGGTGGAGATTTCGAAAAATCATTAACGCAGTGCTAAGGACGCATTACGAACGAGAATGATGCAAGCCAAGGAAACCGGAGGCCCACCGAAGTAATGCAGATGGAGTAAATTTTTGAGCAAGAGGAAAAAGGGTGGAAAATTGTGAAGAATTATGTTCGGGAAAATCAACACATGCGAAGAGGATAGCGATCATGAAGACAATGCAAACCCTGAATGACGGATTTACAGGAGTTTAATAAACGGAATGAGTTATGAAGCAGGGGGGCATGAGACCAATTTTGTGAGAGTGAACACTGGCGGATATGGGAGAAACAGCAGACCATAAAAAGGTGAGTTTAGATTCAGGATCAGTAACGTGTACCATTCTGAAATAAGAAAGCGCAACTGGAAGGTCTTCGGGAGGTGGAGAGTCAATTTCCAGCCGGCTACGGGTCGTAGGAAAGATAAACAGTGGTAACGGATGATATAATGGAAAATCTCCGCATGGACTTCTGAGTTATTATGCTGTTTCACTGACAAATACATATGTATGTGTTGACACATTTGCCTTCAGCGTTATTCAGCGTCGTTTCTGGTAACGTATGGCATCGAGTGCGTAAGGTTCGTCTGGCGGGACAATGTATGTGTCGGTCGATCAGTCGAGTGTGGCTGTATAGTAGCGGCATGCGCTCGAACTGGAACTCGAGTTGGTTGCGTTTGAAAACGTTGAACGATCTGATAAGCAATTAGGAGTATTTCCTGTTGTATGGTTTGATTTCGGTCCCAATTGCTATGGTAGGTTCCACTTGAGTCTCTGTCCGTACGAGTCAAAGTGGCATCCTTGGTTAGCCAGTTTTGCGACTGAGATAGTGGGAGACAGCAAACCTGAAATAAAGGGGTACTGCAGTCTGGACGTGTTTCCAGCTGTGGGTTATGATAATGCAATAATGAATAATAATGGTTTATTTTGGAAACGTCCGAGGCATGCCAAGTGCATAATCAGCTGTTTACAAGTGATGGAACAAACAGACAAAACCCTTGAAAATGTGGAAATTACCATGACAGGAGTTGAAAAAAGGCTAAGAATGAAGGGGGGTTACGTGGGAAAGGAGAGCAGATAGAAAGCAGCAGTCAGGGTGTGCCCCTGCTGCGGATCAACGGTTAATGGAGGCATATAAAAACCAGTGAAGACGAGGCATAAGAGTGACAGAAACTACGGGGTTGGATGGAAGCAAAATGGTTAAAATTAGCGGCATTTCGATTTGTTCGGTTCATTGAGAAAGTGGCCATAGGTAGTCTAACGTTGAGAACTCAGCCAGAAAGATGAAACTGTCTATCGTTGATTGTGTCCTTAATTGAAGGGAGCAGGGTCGGAGAAGGGTTTGGTCTTAGAAGTCGAGGCCCCTCTCGTAAGCTATTTCTTCTGACAAGCATATATTAGATAACTGTAGTGCACGGGTGACGCTGAGATATGGGATGAGTGCCGACAGAAATTGGGACTTGGTTTGTGAAGCTCGAAGGGTGATGGGCAACTTGTTCCAGACTTTAGAGTAGACAAGAAGGAAGAAACGTGACCGTATGGCCGACTTAGCTATACTAAAAGGGACAGTAAAAGGCCTGTGCCGAAGTGAGTAGGGGGTTTCACGGGAGAAGCTTACTGGGTCAAAGGAAAAAGACCGGTTATGGAGCAGGTTATACAAAAAGACTAAGTTTAGTCTTAAGCGGCGGAGCCAGAGTGGGTCAAGATTCAGATTTTGGCATCGTTCTCTATAGCTTAAAGACGTGGACCAACCAAGTAGTTGTTTGGTGAAACGCCTTTGTATGCTTTCAATCGCAACTCTGTCGAATTTCGTCATGTTAGAAAATATTATTGGGCAGTATTCGAGCAAAGGCCTGATGTGTGATTTGTAGATGCTGATGATGCTGTCCCGGAGACGAAAGGACCGGAAGAGAAGGGCCACACTTCTTCTAGCCTTGGCCGCTTGGATGGCAGCGTGCTCAGAAAAGTTGAGGGAGCAGGAATAATTGAGGCCCAAATCGCGGACAGTAGGTCGAGTGGCTATTGGGGACCCACCAAGAGTTAAGGATCCAGGGGGCAATTGGAACTTGTAGGTTAGGACCTCGCACTTATCAGTGGAAAAGCCTTATTAGTGACGAACAAAGAACAGACAGGTTACCGTCATATGCTCCCACATGTTGCGCACAAGGCGTTGGTCCGACTGGTGTGGACGATCACTCATGAAGGCCTGAATGCCGCTGGCAGTGTTTGTCTGGTATACCGAGTAGCGCCATCAAACGGCTGTCCTGCCGCCCGTGATCTCGTGGGCTTGATGGGGGCCGGTGGTTGTAATTACCGGTAGTTGAAAAACCCCGAATACTCCGCAATTTCATGTTTTCTTTAAGATCGCGCACTCGTGTACACCAACGGCCTGTTTTTATGCGCTGAACGCTTCTATGAGCCAATGTTTGTTTGTTCGCGTCTAGCACGCTACTCTGTCACATCCTTATTCTGGACCTGCGTGATGCAAGTGCTCCTTTCTCACTCGCCGCAATTTTGTTCTCGTTTTCTGAGTCCCTTTGGTCGCACAATTGAGGTTCGTACCTGTTTCGTGTTATTGTACATTCGGTAATGTAGTATCTTAGAATTTCACGTATATTTGCCTGTGGATTTCGGGATCCTTTGCAAACTTGGTTGCGCATTGCTCAAAGGCGTCTTACATTGGTGACGTAATGTCTGTCAGTGGGACTAAACCGTCCGTCGAACAATGTGTCTGGCCTCACCCTCACAGTATCTACGTAAGGTCCGTAATCCCAGGCATCCATCAAATAAAAGACCAAGCTCTCCGGTGGGCCACATGAGATTGTCGTAGATTTGAAATGAACCGGCAGCTGCGGTCTGGAAGCTGTTCACGCTGTGGATTACGGCAAAAGAAGACGATTATATTACGGACTTAGAGGCTTACACAAATGCAGTTAGAACACTGCTACAGAGAGGAACTCGGTTTAACTGAACGGGGACTGATGGAGACCTATAATGATGTTGTAACACGTCACTTGCCCGCGCTTATGAGGGAGTGATGCCAGCAAGATTAAAATATGACACTATGTAGAACTCTTTGAAGATTGTGTTTTATGCTGTGGCTACCTGAGAGCCAGCCTTGCTGTGAGAGAGCGCCATGTAAAGGTTAGGTTTTGCTTCGGTATCCACGAATAAAGTGAGAGCTGGAGAAGTTTTTACTGACCTGAAGTGGAAAGCACGATAAAATCTTTGTCTAACTAGAATGGTTGCATGATACGGGAAAGAACATCAAGAGAAGTGATCAACCACCGGAGATAGGAAAATTTCAGTGGCCAGTAGTTAATTTTTGTTTCACAGCGAGCGGCCGATGCGGCAAACATGCGGATGCGTCGGAAAATGTGGGTATAGACGCTTAACGGCTCCGTTAATCTGCCACGTTAAAAGATGTTGCCGTGAAGAACAATCCGTACTGTACTTTGATGGGGTTGATGGGACTATGTTACCTCGGTTTTGTACACAGTATTGTTGACGAGCATGCAACTATAACTGCAATATTCAGTTAATTATACCAACAAATCGTGAATTCCTCGGTTTTATTTACGGTGCTATGTACAATAAGCATTTTACCGAATTACTATGGGTCGGAAGTGGACGATTTCCGTGGAAATAGTTTGAGTGAAGCTCACTTAAAGCGCTGGTGTAGATCATCAGAAACATGAAGTTAAATCCTTTGAGTTGGCTCTTGCTTTTAATCATGCAAACAGGAGCCAAAAAAGGGGGGTTTGGGGATAATGATTTCAAATTTGGGCAAGCTAGCGCCTGCATCAAGTTCTCGTCATGGTATCCTTTCATTGGTTCATATTAGAAAACGGATGCTTCGAGGGGCACGAGCGACCGCACTTCCATGCAGCCCTGACATTTGATTGGTTGAAGGAGTGGAAACTGCAATATACCAGAGCACGGAAAAGGTAAACCCCGTTCACTCCGATCGGCCCGCGAAAACGAGAGCCAAAAGCTGGGATGGCTATCCTTATGAAGCGCTCTTGTGTCCCCTGCTTGTAGTGTGAAAAACAGAGGCCAACAAAGAAGCTTTAACCCCGTTCGTGATGGATGAGTCTCGACCCAAAATGTATGGACTGTTCACTACTTATGCCTTCTCACTGTATTTGGAAGATTGTGCTTAAGGTGACCGAGTAGTATGCTCATGTTTATGTTTAACTCGCTCCCAGAGTAAGCAAAATGCACGGGGACCTAGGTGGTTCTCGACCGACTATGAGCCGCAAACTATTTATGAGTCGATAGTCAGGGTTAACACAAAACGTATTCGGTCGTGTTGGCAGTTTACAGGTGGGCCGTTTTCAAACTGCTCCTCTGTCTAATCGAGTGCTGGCCATAACTGTTCTAGGCACCAACGAAAACTCGGTAACACGAGAAACTTCACACGGCCAGGTCTTCCAGAGTTTGTACGGGTAACAGAGTTTGGCACCAGCTAGCTTGCCGAAATTGATGCAAGGAATCAAAAGGTGTGAACTTAGAGAAATGGGGTGGTTCTGCATAGGTAACTCGATGGACAAGCCGTGATGCCGCACAGGGTCTAGCGGAAGTACTAAGGGTTTATTACCCCTGAGACCAGGTGTTAACATAATCTCGGAAATGGCTTATGGAAAGGACAAAAGGCCAAAAGTTCCTTTGTGTGTCAAAAGACAGTAAGAATCATGGAATAGGCGGTAGACGATTTGTAGTAAAACAAACTTGTTCAAACTCATTCTTGAGAGCGACACCGCACACGACTAGTTAAGGGAGCTAAAGGCTCAACCGTCAACAAACAGAGCGGCCAGAAAGTGTACTTTTCAATTGGCGAAAATCAGTTGTCCTCACAGCAAGCAGACAACAATGCATAGCCCTGTGGCATTGAACAATATACAAACTGCCTAGAGCTGAGTGCGAATTGGTTACGTTTGCCTACGGTCAGTTTTGGTCATGGGTTTACATATTCAAACCCAGCCACATCAAGGTCACTACAAAGGATTAGCCCATACCATCGACAGGGCAGAGTCGTGACTTTACCAGAGAATTCATCGATTATCGGAGAAGACGCAGAATGAGAATCTAGTGCCTTCACGGGCGGAAGTGTTTGTATTATCTTGATGTTTTTCATTCCAGAGGAACGAAAAATCATGCTCGCCCCGTAGGGAATAATTCCCCCTTCCTGTACACTCACCATCCTTTACGCTTCACTATGGAGCCAACCACCGCCAGGGTTGGTTGTTTTCCCCTTGTCGTAGTACAAAAGCAGACGAGCAACGCTTTTTTCCTTCGGTGGTGTAGTGCCATTGAGCTACGGAACAGAAAACGTGCAAAGCAAGCGGAGATCGTATACTTGGACGGCAGCTTCGATAAGTCAGTGATCCGATGACACTTGATTCATATGTGAGTCGGCTATTTTCCAGCACTACTCTTGATGATGCATGGGGAAAAGGCCCATTGTCTTAAAATGTATTTAATAAATATCAGAAGCTGTGCGGCTCCCTATCATCAGAGAGTGCAGTGATATCGAATGGATGGATGACTTGTTCTACCCTTGATCAAAGTCTCTTGTACCAACCAATTTATATCCTTCTCATGCATAGACAAGCACCTGCCTGAAATCCAACTTTAACCATGGTTCAGGGCCAGCGGCATCAGCTTATTGGTTTCTCCGTGTATTATTTGGCATTACTCTTTTCCCCATCACAACGCGATCGGTTTACTTATTTTGACTGCTTGCTTGCGACTCACTTGCCGGCCACGGCCGGGTTTTGTGTCTACGCTCGTATAAATGAATGCAGAGCCAGCAATGCGCGTTCTACAGATGACCACTAACGTAACAGCCGGCATCCGGTGGGGACTGCACATTGGTCTTTTTACAAAGTAGGAACGATTTGGTGACGTGCAACCAATGACCCGATCAAGTAAGATAAAAGGTAGAGTTTAAGGAGGCCAAGAAGTGAAACACTCGGAACGGGAAACTGGGAGGCTGAGACTAAATCAAAAGTAGTTCTGGGAAATTCATGAGATCAGTTTTAACGCGGCTGGCGTATCATGTATGTTCGAGAACAGTTCCACAAGCCCTGAACTCAATCATGTAGTAGCGGTCGAATTCTGGGCCTTGTAGACTGGTATGTTTGTGCTCAGGCAGAGACATTACGGCGGTTTTGCGATGAATGGCAAGGTACCGCCTAGTGATTATCTATGGTCTACAATAGTAGCTGGATTTTTTCGTCAGGCTGCGTCGGTGGCCATATATGGATACAGAAGAGGTCAGCTTTCGTGGGTCCGGCTCTTGTGTATTCTGGATTTAAAATTGGATATGGAATCCAGAGGAAAATGTCTGGTGGTAGCTGATTCTATGAGGTTGCACATTTGGAGAGGAAAACATTTTGCCGTACGTTTTTTGGTGATTCTTGGATAGCCATATGGTGCTCTCTATTGCACAGCTGAGTTGATGTATTCTTTCAGGAGTATACCCGACCAGGGGATTGGGACAGCCTGTGAAGCAAATTGAATAAACTTGCAGGATTGATTTTTGTTCATTTAGGCCATAGAATTTCAAGCTGCAGGAGAGCACTGGATTGTCTCTAGTTTAGGTTTAAAGAGATCCTTGTCAACAGCTCGGTAAGTCAGCTCTGGGTTTTTTCAACACCAGTTTGTCACCTCTGTGCGTGTCTGTGAACACTAGCATGAAGTACTACACTGCAGGGCGAACAGGATTTTATATATCCATGGCTTACAGTTCATCAGGAAGAAGTTTCTGCGCGGCTAGCCTACAGAATTTTTCCAGTGCTTTTTTTGGGTGGTTTGCCCAGGGCAACTGAGTTCGTAGGAGTGTGGCAGACTCAAGGGAGTACAAGCATGAAATATCTTAGGAGTACCGAACAGAATATGGCCGTTTGGTGTGAGATAACAGGTTTTGTTCACCAAAAATTCAACTTCACATTTATCAAGCCAGGACGATGGGGACTATATATTAACCATCATGCTATTCAGAGCAGTAGGTAGGTTTCTTCTCTGAAACCCGTAAAATAACTTCGCATCACTGGCAAATAGGAAAATTTTGCCATGGATTAGGATAATGGAGATGTCGTTTCTACAATGTAAAAGTATCACTGGTCCCAGAAACCCTCCACAGATGACCCACCTGTTAGCCGGGGGTTTTCGCGTCAATCCATCAATTCAGCTAATTTGGTAACGGTTGTGCGGGCGGGGTCTAACCCGGCTTAATATGAGTTTCTCATCTTTCTAAATTCTAACCCTGTTCATCGAATCCAGATTTGGAACTCTGTCGAAGGATTTGTCATATCAAGATAGAATAATCGCGAGTGCCCTGTCTTTCTCGGCTGCTCTTCCCAACCAGCATAGTATACCGCTTTTCATGTGGAAGGCTGATCACCCATATTTCACTTCTGCTTTTCTCGATGATAAGTGCCTTTCTTGTTCAAGACGGCCGAAAAAAATCCTTGCATTGGGCAGGAATCCATCATACAGCAAAGAACTTCCGGTAACAAGAACACTACAAAGTTCGGTTGGCTTTTATTTGTTTTGGTGTGCTATGAGTTTCCGGAGCGTTCCTGCTGGTCTGCCCCTTACAGCCCTCTGGTATGGTTCGTACTAGTTGCCCTTCCGTGATTACCTCCTAAAAGGATGATAATTTCCAATATGTTTATGATAAAGCTTTAAATTCAATTGCTGGAATAAAAAGCACTAGCAATGACCTCGACAGTTTTGAGAAAATGACTATCTTCTGGACACCATTCTGGATCTATTTTCTCTACGATCTTTTCTGACGTTTGACATCGACCTCATAGTGTTCTTCGGTTGCGTACTCTTTACTGGACTGACTTTTTCGAGGTTTCCGTCGACCTCGTTTCAAATCACTTTCACTTTCGGTCGCTTGCCGATTGTACACGTCCGCGGTTCACTTTCTGCATAGCCGTTGCGTTTCGTTTCGTTTTCCGTTTGATGTATCTCTCGTATCGGTACTGTTTTGGTGCCACGATATATAGAATACACCTTGCATCTGTGAGCCGACTCGCGTCTTCTCTATTCGTCCGATAGAGGGTATATCGTTGGTATTTCGCTGCTAGACCCAATAGGAGACACGTTCACCAGTCGCTCTCCAACGCCTTCTATACACTTTATTCCGGACAGTTTCTTCATTGCAGCACCTAATGTATTGCGCTTCTGCTCCAGCACAACGATCTGTCTACTCAGTTTCATTAAATTAAGTGAAAACATTAAACCAAGTGGCAGTTTGCGGGAGGTCGTAACCTTTCAGCCTCTGTTTCTAAACTATACGGATCTCACTACATAAACAATGCCTGAAAGGACATTTCTCCGTCCTGGTTCATCGAAATCCGCTAAAAAACAAAGACTGCTTCATCTGCTCCGAGCATTAGACAGGTCAGCAGCAGAAGCGTCTTCAGATTTTGCCGAGATGGCTGAGTCCAGCTGGTAAGATTTAGCTGACCAAGTGATTCCCATTTATATCTCAGACAATGTCGAGCAAGTGGATACTTCCACATTCAGCAGTCATATTTTCGCTTCGGAATTCAGGATTGTGATTGCTATGAATTTACTATTCCAGCCGGTCGCTACGTGTATTTTGGCTAATATGCAGCAAAACTCCGTGGAGCTGTTCATATGGGTCTGAGTCCCACTTCAGCTTCATAAGACTAAATTTCAGTGACACGTGTTGCTTCAAAAACTCCACAAAGAGTCTGTGACCCACAAAATTCCGTATCGTGAAACATGTTATCACGTGCCTCTTTGTTCTTGGGGTTACATGTGGCGGCAGCAGGCTGCTGGACATTGTTGAACACCTTACGGGTTGAATTTCAGAATTGAACCCCGTTATAACTATTGGAGTTTCTATTCCTGGAAGGTCTTCTAAAGTAAAGCCCAATCTGCAGTCCGTATCGTGTGATGCCACTGCCAGAGCTTCTAGGCCTTTACGTCGATGGCCGTATGCCATTTTCCGATTTGTACAGTTCTCTACACACGGATGCCTAATTTTGCATGCGGTCGCATCCGGGTCACCACCAAGTGACGCGCTCATCTTTTGGATAATTGCCTGTTGATATGATGGTTTCATTATCTTGTGACCCTGTGCATTTGGTATTTTTAGGTTTTGCTCGCAAGATCATTTTACTGTTGAAGAATGGAATAAACCGTAAACTACGACCTTTCAATGTCGATGGCCCACCGGATCTAATCGTTAGTTAAGGTGAATGGACTCTGTAAGTGAAATCCTTTCGACCGTCAACTGTGACCGCTTCGACTGAAGTCCACTCAGATTCGTGAGACATATCTGCTTTCAGCCTTTCTAGGGAGCTCCCTCTCAGTATGACTTCGACTGATAGAAGTATTAATCCTAAACGCGGTTCCATAATCGGTGCAACGTTAATGAACAACGAACAGAAAAAACATACAGCTAAATTTTGAACCGAGCGAGACACAGGTCGTGGTTAGTCAGATTTAATGTTAAACCAGGCTGGTGAGTCATATGTTCATTTAAACAAATGCAGGTCAATGTCAGAAAAAGGGGAACAGGTAAGACTATTCAAATCACATGAAAAGGTAAGATCAAATCAATGTGAATTAAATAAAACCATATTGTCACGCTACCGTCAGACTGGATTAGGGACCAATCACGAATCGGGACTGCTATCAGCAATGCGAATAGAACAATTCCCTCGATCCAGCTTCTCCACATGGTTCAGCCACAATTCGTGTCGGACGCAGGCGCATTACAAGTATAGACGTCACTGGATCATTTCTTAACGGTTCATACACTCAAGCATATTCACGCGGCACTGCTCCAATCATGTGTTGTTCTCACACGCCATCACGCTCACCGCACTATTATCGATTTCTGCTCCGTGATCGTTGATACAAGTACGCTCATGCAACCACGCTTTTGTTGTCTCGGTATGGAGTCACGTGACAGGTACACACACTCATGACCGCCCTCTGTATGAGACACACGGACTGACGTTCATTCATCACGGTTTCCCCCATATCGTGATGACCAAGAGTACCACACTTGAACTCGCACTAGTGATCACTGTCCACACGAGACCACAGGAAAAGGATTATACACACACACCCACATTAAACCGTTGGCCATATGACCATTCCACAGCAAGCACACACCTGACACACCCATTCAGCTCCCAACGTGTTACGGGTCGACTCTCTCTACCGGGACTACTCGACATTCGGTCGCCCTGTTTGACACGAGTCGCACTAACAGATTTCACCGTACTTTTGGAGATGTTCTGTTGTACGTTCATTTGCCTCTATTTGCTAATGTTCTTCAATTATGGAACCATGTTCCCTACAACCAAAGTCCATTGACTGTGCTCCTTTTAGGTGATTTGTACGCGAAGTAGACTGACCCAAACGGAAGTATCCTAGAAAGGCCTTAACGCGGCTGGGAATAACGAGACAAAAGAGGAAGGGAGAAACCAGAAAGGCTTTGAGGTAGGCGGTTGAATAATTTCTTTACAGACTCTATGTTACTTTGCGAAAAAATGTAGGTGCTTTCGTCATCTGGAAAGGTGGGAAGCCCCCGAACTACGGCTATTTGCACTTTATATGGGTCCGGTTTACTTGCAGCCTGTTCTATATAGATTACTATATCTTAACTTTTTAACCTTCTCCATTTGTTCCTATACATCTTTCAGTGGTTATTCCTCCGCATACTTTCCATTTTTTGATAACTTGCCAATAAATTTATTCACCAAATTCAGTATCTGTACTCACATCGCAGTTATCATGCAAAGTCCATACATTGGCACACTTAGGCTTAAATGTCAGACGGTTTGGGAACATAAACCCACTTCCCGCCTCCGTTTAATAATCATTTATGTGAAAGTTGAGGCAAAACGTCAGGAAGCCTTATTGGTCCCATATACGGATTTTCAGGCGAAATTCTGAGACCCACTACATGACCCAACAAGTGCAACCTCCAGATGAGTCCGATGATGTAGGTTGTTAACGATTCCGCCTAACCTGGGGAATCAAACGAGCCAAATGGCTTAGAATTGTTCTTACTACAGAAAATGCAAACTGTTTTGCGAACGTAAAAATGAGTCCTGGTAAAACTGTGAATATTTTAGATGACACTGCTGTTTACCAATGGTCCAAAGAACTATCAGATGCTTTCACTCACGAAGAACCATCTTCTCGTCTGTTTATTTCCCACGCAATTGAAACTGGCCGGGAGGAACTCTGTTCAAATCTTACGGATTTGCTGTGTAAATACTTTATATACCAATTGACAACACTAGAATTGTGGTTCCTACTTAGCATACACTAGGGAGGTGAAATTGTCTTAACACAGTGTTCATCTTTTTACTTAATGCTAACTGCGGAAAATCTCCGGTCGAAGCCCTATGTAGCTTGAAAATGTACGGAAACTACAAACACGTTTTGCCGCCTTACATATTCTTAGATGTGGCAATCATAGGCTTGGGGGTTGCGAAAACGGTCTTGGAAAAAATAGTGGTAAATGGCAAGTACTTGCACTGGCCTCAGGCTGCTGAGGATGAAGTGGCCAACCGTTGCAACAGCAATAAAGACCCTTCTAAAAGCTTCACCTTGCACGAAGTGAATATCCTTTAAGTTTGCAGTAGGTCATAAAAACCATCGTATTTCACTTTACAGAGGATATAAGGGAAGCGAGAATTTTGCGAAGTGGTTCTGCTAGTAGCACTGGCGAAAACCAAGCTCTTCACGGAGGCCATGTGCTCCCGCGGCGCTTAATTTGGTGAGAACATGTTTTAAGCAGTCAGTTTTGCAGCACAAAACCGCAGCGATTCTTTACAATTGAATCAATTTCCAATGAATGAGACAGCTCACTTGAGTTGGGGGAAAGCCGAAAACGTTCCGAAAAATCAAACTTTCCATCCATACTTCAATCTCATCCGACACCACTAAACACACTGGAACTAAGGCTTTTGAGTGTATCTTCATGTACATTGTGTTCAGAGAAGAAATTACATAAGCATCAACGACTCTCAGAGGATTACCTATGAGGAGAATATGCAACTCGAAGGGCCGCATCTGTGTGGAACGGACTTGTTCCCACCATGGCAGTCCACCGAAGGCTGCAAATGACGCAATGGAGCAACGGGTTCAGGGGATGAAACATAGTACTTAAAGTTTGAAGGGTAAGTCTTTATTCGTTAAGTGAGTGTTCTCTGTAGGTCTTGTTCAAGTATGGGAAACATGTTGTAAAATTTTGGCCGCGTATCCGCAGAAAGAGTTCCATATTCCAACGATGGAAGCGGGAACAACCGTCACTAGAATCAGAGCGTCATTTAGGCAAATTGGACATGAGCATGACCTGAGGTGGCCGTACTGTCCTATTTGACGAGACTGTACCCGCGAGCCTAGTCAGCTAGGTAGCTTTCAACGAACTTTCTCCGTAAGCCTCGAAACCGTCGATGTAGGGCTTCTCACGTGGTTACCGGTGGGATCATGCTCCACTCCTCTGTTACGTCAAGGGACGCTAAGGGACGCTAAGGGACTTGTCCCACCGATGAGGGAAGACTCCGCTTTTAGGAAACCGACAGTATGGGTTTAGTGGTAAAAAGGGGCCACAGAGAGGAAAGTTTTCTGATAGTACGCATTCAGGCTCCGAGCGATAGGGTCGTTCAAAAAGGTACATAAATCACATTATATCCTTGATGGCTCCTGTGATAGAACCGAGGGAAGAAGCCACGAATGTAGGAGTGGCCAGCTGTGTACAAGCCGGAGTGAGGGTCTCAGAAGTTGTAGAGAATCTGTGTAATGTGTCAGCTATTTGTCAAGGCAAGCTTATGAGATTATCCAAACGGGTGATCTATTTCATACGTGAGGTTAATTACGGAGTTCAGGCCCTGTATAGCTGAGCCTGCTCTTGGGCTTATCTTGGTGGTGCTGTGCTCTAGATTTTTGATTCAGTTGTAGATCATGGGCCACGAGGTGTATTTCGAGGGATAGGCGTCCGAGTTGTGGGACCGTAGAAAAGTCAGTACTTCTTTGGCGCTGCCTTTGAAGCCTTGCATGTTCCCGCCCGAATCCGGGTATATTTTGACCTGGAGATTAGGTGAGTAATGGGGGCAAGATATTTTTTCAATGCACGAATGTGAGCTTGGGTAGAGATGGTCAGCAGTGTGCTTGTGATTGTCAGTGAAGATGAATTTGTCCCATAACTATGGCGAATAAGAGAAGGGGTGCGGTTTAATTTGAAATTGAGGAGGGTGGGAACGTTGCATGTTAGATTTTGATGTGTGGCTTGACCGTAAATTCCCAAATGACAAGTTTGTGGCCGCTGCTCGTGTAGTCACTTAGTACAGAGGCAGAAACTTTTTCTAGGCCGGAGTTGAAAGCCGAGTCAAGAACGATCTTCCTTCTGTTAGGTTGGTTTGCATGGTAAGTCCGTTGCCCTAGGTGAGCGCATGTGAAGAATCACAAGTACTTTGTAGGACGTGGCATAGGAAGGCCAGTTTATGCCATTCGATGAAGTCATTGACTTTTATTCAAATGACAAGCCAGTGATGATATTAATAATAGTTTATTTCGAAAACTCCCGGAGCTTGCCTTACACATGATCGAAACTTTGCAAGAGGCAAAACTGACAGAAAACCTTTATGAAAAAGTTAGAAATACGCGGGACTTGGGAGGAGTAAGAAGAAACAGAGGAGAGATGAGAGCGAGATAAATGTATGCACACCAAGGAGTAAAGGAGGCAGTTTAGGGGAACTCAGAGATGGATTCAAATATGTGCCAAGAAAATCTGAAAGATGAAGTCAGATGGAGCAGCTGGTTCAGCTAAGTGGAGGCGGAAGGAAACTGGGAGTTTTATATGGGATGTAAATCGGCATGAGAAGCTATCGGTGTAACAACCGGTCGTGGAAAATCCCCCTTTTCCCTCGCGATTCAGTGTTTTTCCTAACATCACTCATTTGCCTACACTATTGACTTGTCTTTACGAACTGGTTGATTCTATGAACCAATTGTTGTTTGTTCACGCCCAGAGCGCTGCTTCGGCACATCCTCGGTAAGAACCTGCGTGACGCACGTGCTGTTTGCCCACACGCTGCTATTCGGTTTCTCGTTGTTGAGTCCTTGTGATCGTATTATTGAGGTTTGTATATTGTTTATGTCATTGTTCATGAAATAATCTAGTATCGCATAATATCACGAATCACCGGCTTTTGATTTCGGGATATGCTGCGAATTTGGCTACGCATTGCTCAAACGTTCGTTACAATCGGTAAGAGGAACGATGAAGAAAAAGGGGGAAAAGAAGATAGGAATGGAAGAATTAAGAATTGAGTTGTATGGCTGGGGACGAGATAGCCATGAGCTATGCGTTATTGCGGTAAACGGACGGTGTAAATTTGAAACGGATGGCTGGCAGTGCAAAACGTAAAGAGTGAGTCAGGTGGCGGAAAAGCCGCCGAAGGATCGAGGTACCGTAAATATGAGGCACAGATATAGACAAAATGGACGTATATCAGGAGGGGAGGCGGCATGGCGGCAAGAGAACTGGCCGGCGAAGGGCTGGAGAAGGCGCAAAAAATATATCGATACATATATATGTTTACATATACATATATACATTTATCCGAGCAAGAGCAAATAGCAGTTAAGAGGCGGAATACGGACGTAGCAGTGCTTGGAAGAGATAGGTGGGGTTGGGTCAAATGGTACGGAATTATATTGGAAAAATCCTGATGAATTTTTTCATGACGGAGAAACATGGGGGATCAACCGCAAAAGGGGACCAACTCTGGAAGCACAGAAGTGGTGGCTGTGAGCAGAAGTTGATAAACGAAGGAATATGGAGGAAAGGATCAACGAACACAGGTAAGAGTGAGTCTAACAGTGTGATTATTGCAGTTGTGACATGTGGCGATGGTAGAACGTGGGCGGAGCGGCAGTAGATGGACGTACATTATGCAGCAAGACGATGGCCGTGAGAATGACTGAAGAACGCAGAGCGAGTGGAGGTAAGAGGTGGTTGGAGAAGTGTGAAAGTGTAATGGGGAACGGTATCTTGGAGGTTAGAATAATTGTGGTGCAAAGGTGCATTAGATGTAACAGCAAATAACATGGGGGGAAAATAAAGAGTTGGAGGATCAGGAAGATCAGGTAATGGCAGATCATATGGTTCGAAACTGAAAGTGAGAATGATGGCGTTACATTGACTTTACACTAGGTGAAACGCGGAAAAGCAGTGCAGCATAACAGGCACTCTGAAGATGCCTGTGGCAAACAATATACGAAGCAGACAATAAAGTTGACCAAAGAAAACCAGGTAAGAGGTGATCAATCACAGCAGATGACACAGGATGAATATTAAGAAGAACAAAAGTACTCGGAAGGGAAAATCTGTGATTGAACAAAATGCACAAGAAGTAGTTGTGAGTCAGAATTGGGGGAATGGAACTGGAGAGTTGCGTGCTTGCAGGCCATTACACAGGTGGATTGAGCCAGAAGTTGCTAATCGGGATACAGTCCAAGTGGAAGATCCACGGAAGAACTACGGATTCAGACATGGAAAATATGGAGGTGGTGAAAAAATAGTACACTCGGTCGTAAAAAATGCAAGGGTTGGAACAGCGGAATCTTGTATGGTGATTGGTCATGGTTGCGGAGGTCTCTGGTACGTAATGGTGGGAGGTATAGGATGGAAAAAAGAATATCGCAAAGTGGCAGCTAGTAGGGCATGTAATCAGTGAGCATTATAAGTACATGGAGGTAGCAAGTGAACACTGATTTGGGGCCGACAAGGGCGAAATGGGTGGAAAAGAACAAATTTCGGGCTGGGGCAAGAGCGACGTCATGCGGTGAGGGTTGTCATTGCGAAAAACGATGGTAACAAAAATAGAACGGTTAGGTGTGCATGCAGAAGTGGAACAACAGAGGGTGAAGTGATAAGAGTGCTGGCAAGAACAATAGATGAGCCAAACGTGGCGGAAGAATGGTAGGAGTACTTGACCCGCAACTGACAGTGATGAATGCGATAGAGCGAGCAGAGTTGGAGCGTGCGATCCGCAACCTTTGCTAGTTGGTTGGGGTGACCGTGCCCTGGTCACTCCATTTGAAAAGAAGTTGGTGAAGTAAACACGGGTGTGCTACACCAGCCCAGCTGCGCTCGCACATCGTTGCAGACTGCCTGCACTCCCGATGCCCGCCGGCCAAAGCGGGGGACCTGACCGCGCCCCGCGCCGTGGGGATTGGCGTGAGTGTTCATCGATGGTTGTACAGAAGGCTGAGAGACCACGATGGGGGTGTATGGTCCAGGACCAATTAGACAGGTTGTGTAGACGTGAAGAACAGGGCCCACGGGTACAGCTAGGGTAGACGGCCGTACAGCAATAATATCCAGGTTGACCAGCCAGGGAGATGATCAGTATTGTGCCCGATGTGGTTGACTGGTACTGAAAATAACCGGAAAGAAAAATGAGTTTGAGGAACGCAGTCTGGGTATAGCCCGGCTGGGGATGAACGGTTAACGGAAAGAATAACAAAAGTGAAGCACGGGCTCATCGATGCAGCAGATCCCTAAGCGAAATTAAGGCCATGGAACGCGAGACTAAAAAAGGAAACGCCTAAGAGGGAGCTAAAAATTCAACGGAGAGGATAATATTTCACCTGGAGTAGTCATTCAGCTGAAGAAAAGACCAGGTGCTGCTTGAAATTACGGAAGAAGCTTAGTTGGGAGATTCGGTGGAGGCAGAAATGGTGACATCACAACTGGAAGTTGGGCTCAGTTAATGGGCCACGCCAAGCAAGAGAAATGAGACCAGATTTTCCAGTCCAAAATCGCAGAGGTAGTGATGGAAGTATATTTATATATAAACATTTATGTATATACGTATATATATATATTATACATAAAAACGTGTGTATATTATATATATATATATATATATATATATATATATAAATAGGTGCATATATACATATGCATATATATATGTATATATAGCGGACCAGGGCGTAGTTAGTGAAGTAGTTCCCATAGCGTTGTTGAGTTTGGTTCCAGGGTTTGGTGATATAACCAAATAATGGTAATACATCGTAGAGCAGATGAGGCATATTGACAAACTGTGTGGAGTATCACGGTGGTATCTCTAAAAATGCGAATGCATCTGGAGGGGCTTATTTCAATGTGAAATTGGCAGGATCCCATAATTTGGTATGGAAAGATGATTGATGGAAGCTGACATGCTTTAAATAGGCCGAAGGCGATGTCTATAGAGAGGCAGTCATACAGTGTTTTCAGAAAGGAAAAGCGGTGAAATTATTTTGGAAGGTAAGGTAAAGCGAAAAAGCAGAGCAATGGCTTAAAAGTCGAGACCTTTCTCGTAAGCTTGACTTTCAGTTATGTAAACGTTGATTGGGCGCAAAAGGGAATTTATCAATAGCTTGCATAAAAGCATACTTAAAATGAAAAGATCTGGTGCGCAAATAAAGTTTATTTCATATTCTGCAGCACGTAAAGAGAAAGAACTTGGAGCTTAGGACAGGCCTCGCGGATATGAATAGATGCACAAAATGAGGTTAAAGCTCAAAGTGTCGGTACTAAGAAGTCATTAACTCAAACCTGGAACTATGGTCACCTGGAAGGGAGAGATTGTGAACAGTGTAGAATGTTAAACATTTGCCGGGATTACAGTGCCACTAGTACAACACACGATTACGAAGGCGGACAAATTTGTTTATTTGAACAATTGCCGTATTTGGTGGCGCCGTCTGCTCCGCATGCTTACACCGTCTGCACTCCGCTGCGCTCCTCCAATACACTCGTTGTCCCGCTCCATCGTTCCGAATTCTGAACTGCCGAGTATCTATAGTAACTTGTCACGAACCGAGGGCCAGGGACTATAGAATCCATGCGGAAGCAGTTCCTGTCTTCACTTAGGATAATCTAAAAGGTTGAAGTTTCCTGCTCATGGGGAAAACCTAAATCAATCTTAATTTCTTTTTGCCAGATACATCACTTGTTCTCACGCCTGCGCCCTTAAGGATGATAAAGTATCGTGCTTCCTACCCACTATTCTGACTAAACCCTCACTCTATCAACTTCCAAGCCCCAGTAAGCAACTTCTGACCTGCGAGGTCACGCTACCTGCAAAGACCGGTGTATCTCCAGGGTCCAGGATTTTTCTGACCCCCGTGATTCAACATTGACGGATGCAGCAAGACAATACCTACGCATAAGATCAAAAGTAAAGCCTCTCATCTTTTCACTTTCTCCTTAGATATCTACATCGGTTTAACTTATTCAACCCATTCTTCAGTACTTCAAGGTGCGCTCTCAATTGGTAGGTCCTTGCCGTGCTGACAACCATCTACTAATTATCCCAGTAACAACCAACTCTCTAGTATAAACCCTCCCAAGACCGTGACTACCGATTGAATAACTAAGGCTGCTAGCGAGTTCGTCGAGAAACACACAGCTCTTCCATAAGCATAAAGTGATTTCGCTTATCAAGTCATTAAAGAAAATCAACTTAGGACCACGAATTCCTTTCCACGACATTGACAGGTCAGGCGACTTGCCAAAGGACAGATCTCAGTTTCATGGATTACTTCCTCAAGTCTGAGAAACGTGTACTGGTAAGTGCCTTTTAATTCGTTTACCACAATCCTTAGATAGAACACCTTCCGGTGTGCCGCTCCGGCTCGATCTATTTTGGATCTTATCGAAAACTGATGCGCCCATAACTACGTCTGACAAAATCTTTGGACGATATTATGTCATAAATTTGACAAAACAGACCATCCTTAGCAGCTGCAAAGAGGCAAATGCAAAAAATGATGGCCATGCAGTGGGGCTACCGGGGGGTTCTTTACAGCCTCAAACAACACCCTGTTTGGAAGACAAAAAGTTAGACCATTTCAACTTCCGCATCTCCACTTGCAGTTAAGCTCTCTCTGATCTCAAGCTGGTACACCCTATAGAATGTTACGCTTCCGGTGGCCGTGTTGCTTAGCCGTAATATATCACGCAGAACGCTCACATATTCTACTCGTTTACAACCGTGCCTATTTTTAATGGCCGCGAATACGATCCGGTTACTGGTGTCCGCCACAGAAGTTTCGCTGAGGTTCACAAGTGACTTCTTGCATCAAGTCCCTCCTGGTATTGGGGCCATATTAACCAACAAGCAAGGCGTCCATTTCAATACCAATGACCCAGGTTTGGAGAAGACCTCCCTCTTTCTAAGTTGTCTCAATACGATGAACACTAGGAAGCTTATCAAAATCATCCAGTGACTTGACAGTACTGCAGCATGCAGGAAGCGTATCTCACTGATTTCCTTTTCCACCCGTTTACAACCCCGCCTACTGCCGGTTATCGCGATCACAAACTGGTTTCGAGGTTTCCCGCAAGCTGTCTAGCTATTTGCTCCACACTTTTGTTTGAGGACTACTGAGAACTTCTTACAGAAAGACGGTTCCTATACCGAGGCCACGCTACATGATACAGAATACAGCAACCAGTCATCGGCACCCAAGTGCGCCTGCCAACAAAGCCAGGATGTTTTGATCTGCTCCTATCTGCCATGGCCTTCACTTGAGGTTTTCTATCCGGCGATTCAGCTGTTCATCGATGATTCATCACCCATCACACTTCATTTCCCCCAGGTGAATTGCTGACTGAGCCATCTACCTCTTACTGACCACTTCGATTTTCCTTCGCATAGTTAGCAATGTTAAGCCCAGGCTATTTTAGCAGAAGTAATAACCCCTTTTATCGATAAGACAAAAGTTACTACCAGTCCTCAGGAGGCATGCTCTGGCTTTCCATGATGATATACTTATATATCAACTTTTCCATCTTATTCACCAGACATTTCACCGATGATGACTCTGATAACATTCCCGCTGCTTCCGCCAATAACTTGCCGTATGTGCTGAATAATTTGTCCCATATTTTCTCAGGCTCATACTTGTAGTTTCAATAAGCTGTATTTCTCGTCAGCACTACTGGCATAATTTGGTACTTGAGCTACCTTGGTTTATTCTGTGCCTTGAAAACTTCTCATCCCTCTGTCCCTCAGACGAGTGTATTCATTCTTACTGGTCTCTTGTAAACTTTGTAACCATGTCTAGTCCTAGATGCCCACCACCTTCAGTTTTCTGCAGCTTTTTCACTTGCCTGCTCCACCCTCCGTTCCGGTTGCATTTTGCGCGCAAAACCCTAGTCGGTTTGCGCGTTTTACACTGCTTGATACTGTTGCCAAGTAAACATCACTATTTAAATCTCGCTCTAAGGAAAGCAAAATTCTCCACTCTGTGAATTGTGTACCCACTGTTCATGCAACTGTGCATATTTATCAACGCATTCGGGAAACGTGCCAAAAATATTATTATTGTTATTATCGTTCGTAAAGGAAGCCCTTAACATGCCCCAGGAAGACACCACAGCAGCTGTGACTTAGGCGAGTCCTGAAGGCATTATAACTAATCGGTGACTTTTGTTTGGAAAATACGTGCACACTGTGCCAAGATTCAGCGGCAAGGAATAAGCCAAAGCTGTAGACTACAAAAAAGGGGCCCTTGTCTTTTGTATCCTTATTTGTTTCAGTGGTCGAACTTATCATTACTTTTTTCAGAAGCTCCGGCCATTCGTTTCCGGTTCTTTTGCTCGTACCTGTTTATTGTACTCCTGTTGCCGACAAGTTCAGAAGGACTGCTACCACGTTTGTGCCATCCAGGCTTGGGGTAGTATTGTGCTTAAATCTGGCACTGCTTTGACCAAAAACAAAAGTCCCTGCCAATCAATGGGTACTGAAGTTTGACTTTGTCCTGCAGCTTCCGGGTTGAAGTTCAGGTTAACTCGCGCCACTGACAGTTCGTCGTTACTGATAACAATTGGTACGCGTGTTTGCAGTCCACTGTTGGGCTGCTGGTCAGTTTGTACTTGTATACGGTTCTCTTCCATTATAGAAACCTGAAGACGAACACAGAGATAAACTAGTCGAATAAAAAGACTTGAACGAATAAACTGGTAGACGTCTCTAAACCTATATATATCAGAATGAATAAAATGTCTCTTACTCCCCTCCTTGTTTGTTCATCAGTTAAATGAATTAAAGGAGAGTAGACTAGAATAAAACGATGAGGGTAATTTTGAACTGAAAGCAGACTGAAACCTAACCACAAATTTATCAGGACGCAAATTTAGCGAATGGTCTTGGATGAGGTCGAAGATAAATGAGACTTTCAGGTGCACGGAAACGCGGGGGGTCCGCATTAGGATGAAATATAGTCTAATTTGACCGGCTTGAATGGCGTATTCTGACTGCGAACAAGGCGGAAAATATTTTCCACTCCCTGGAAGAGAGTTTTGAACGGCACTGACACAGCTGTTCCCGAAAAAAGGATGATAAGACTAGGGGCTGAAGTTTGGGTGCTTGCCCAAGATCCTCCCACTCCTTGAAGTGGCTCAGAGACGGTCGAAACTTTCCATACCAGTGGGGATGATTCTCACCGATTTTTTTGACCCAACCTTTTGTGTACTCTATTGCAACTCCACAGGGACTGATATTAGCTTTTCACAATGTTCTGGTTGGAATAAATTGGCACTTTTCTAACAGGACTCATAGTTTTATATTTAACTTTTGGTACACTATAGCATATTCTTCCGTCAATGCGCGCGCAAGTCACTCCCTCTCGCTATGCACGGACCAACTGTCCGTTACTGTGACGCTTTGCATGACGCCGTCACAGCAACCAAAACATTGCCTCCCACTACCCATGAGATGGAAAAATAATGATGGCGGGGAAGTGTCCACCGTGTATTGCAACAGCATGAGTGCACAGTGCGCGTGCAATCGTCGAAAGACAGCTGCTCTTGGCAGCAGGAGTTCAGGTAAACAACAGCGGGGTAAATTAAAAGAACGCGAATGATTCTCGCCGCATGGACCTGTTTCGTAATAAATATCAACCTGTTCCATACTGATCGCTGTTCGCCTGTGAGAAGAACTGATCTCGCGGTCTCTGAAAGTTCGTTTTAGATTCGCGGATAAAATAGCCATCAGTGGTGTAAAAAACGTGGTGACCGGAAACATTGTTGACCGCAGTGCAACTTAGACAACCCTGCCTTACTTACAGACATGAAAACAGAGATGAATCTCAGCATACTTTCTCACTGGGGTCCTTGTTTATTCTGCAGTCACCTGGCAAACCATCTGGAAGCTTGCTTCTATGTATATTACTTCCAAATGAAACCGTATATGTTCGTGCTAGTAGGTTTTCCACCCCTCATTTGAAAAAACTGTGTCGTAAACAATAGAAAACTACCACTCGGTTGAAAATTTATCATGGGCAGCAGCAGTCGAATCACACCATCCAGTTGCAGCACACGTTTAAATGCCAACGATATCTAGAGGAGGTCTCGATGATTGGAAATCCTCACAAGATGGAACGACAAAACTCGAAGATGTTATCACCCTAGGCAGACATTGAGAGAATCAATAGGAACTCCATTTGCGCTAGAGACTCAGTGTCAGCCTCAAGTTTCGGTGATAAAAACCGTATGGTCCTTCCAGCAATTTCAACAGTTATCTCGACGTATGCAAGGGATTGTGCCAACTTCGACCCGATGAAGCGCGTGGTCCGGGTGGAATACCGCCAGTTGTTCTAACGCAATGTGCTACTGTATTATTCTCCATCCCATCCGACTTTTCAAGCCGCTGCTTGACCCATATGAAAACTCCCAGCGGATAGAAGATGACCTTCGTCACAATCTTAAGGGAAACTTTAGCTGCCAGGTTTCTCTCAATAGAGTGAGACCTCCCCACCCTCAGGGTGCTTGAATGATTATTGCTGCTGCAAATATTTCCTCGGCTTATTGCTTCTGACCCTAACCAGTTCGACTACCTTATTTTAAGTTCAAACCGTGACACCTTCACCAGATCAAAAGCGCATGACCACTAGGGTCTGTTCCTTTGGTCACGGCAACGCATTCAGTTGCATGGTCAGGTCCGAAAAACTACTGGTCATGATGGACAGGGGAATTTAGTCAGAGGATATGCACTTATTATCCTGTTGCTCTCCGGTCGACAACGGCTTACACATCCTCTTGTCGGAACCTTCCTCGTGCTTCTACTTACGCAAGGTGGCTTACAAGGGCAAATGTAGCGCCATTTTTTCTACAAATATTTTTTGTGCCTGTCCAGGACTAGTGCAGGCATACAAAATAGGCCAATGGTACGATTCTTAGTACGCCACACCCCAGAAAGCCTACTCGACCTTCTCTACAAAACAGCAAAATTCAGCCCACCAAGTGGTCCTCTGTACAAAACCTGTGAATGAATCCACAGAATCCCTCATTATTATCATTACTGAACACCCCCCTCCAACATCCGTATTTGCCATAGGTAAGTGGTACTGGGTCCCAAGACTGACGCCCGTCGTTCACTACCTCCCTTCTTGATTCTTCGACCGCCTTCTCATTCGTTCAGCCTTTCATCCTCCTGAAACTTCTTTCTAGCCTTGTTTTGCTTTCCCAACTTATACCGCAAGAATATTTCTTGCTTCAAAAACCGATTTCTTGACGGGCCAACAGTTGTCCTCAAATTCCTCGTTTCAACCCTTTTCCAAGGCCGTTAGCATGTGTCATCTTGAAATCTACGTCCACCATCCACCCATGCAACCATCTTTATCTCCGCCTTTACCCTAACGACTCTCAAGAATGCAGCCAACCCAAAACATATTAGTTGACCTCGAAATGCCCATAATGTTCTTGAGTATGGCTTGGTGCTATACAAGGCTGATACATGTACACGGGCCAGCTCTTTTCAACAGATATATCCCGCATCGTGTGTTTGTTTGGCCCCAAATCGCACTCCCTCAGCCGAAAGTGGCACAACCTCTGATTACAACGACACCCAGACTAAATTAATCGTATATTTCTGGATCGTGGCCGAGAGGCACGCATTTAAACGTGATCAAAGTTTACAATATTACTGAATGAGATGGGCAATTCACAAATTTCAAGGAGGGATTCGCATATTGCAGCAAAAATAGACTAAGGCTAAGGATGGTTTAAATAGAGCAAAGCAACAAGGGAATACACGGCAAGTACGAATTGATTTCGAGTCAACTGCGGCGATGGCAATGAATCGACCGGATGAAGGAATGTTCAGACGGACAATGGCTTAGGACGCAGGAAATACAATATTCAAAAGAATGATGCAAGAAAATGGTCAGTAATGCATATTCATGTTCACGTAAAAATGTAATTGGTGTTAAGACAAAGGAGGCAGGGAAGAATTTCATGAAGGTTAGCAGAGGAATATTAATTTTCATAGATTTGCTGATATGAAAATTAATAGTGCCCCCTGAAAAGGCTAGACAATTTCCATGAGAAGTAGAGTGTGTCATCTGGTGTCGGCAGTTCGCCGCTGGTGGAAGGTGGATGAATTTCCAGGTAGGAATAATCAGCAATCGGAATGCCGTGTCCGCGGGGAATAAGATAAGGCAAAACAAGGGTGAAACCCTTGCAATAAGCCAGGATATGCTGGTAAGTTGGCGGATACATCATTCTGTTGAGTTGGCTGCTGTTTTTGTTCGCTGTTCATCATGGGAAGGAGGAAAGCGTCACCGAATCTGGACAGATCACTATTCAATTAGGAGTCCTTGCACGGGGGCTTCGACATAAAAGGGTCTTGTATTGATAATTCTTCAATAAGTCTATAAGGGGCATATGCAGCAATGCCAGGACTTCTTGTGGGTGAAATTTGGTGGCCAGATCGTACTAGAGGTAGCCGGCCATTGGTGCTGTTGTAGACGGGCAGGGAAAATGATAAGCTGCCTGCACGATATATTACAGCCAGGCAACGTGATGGCCGGGTGGTTTTGAAACTGAAAAAGGGGGATCGCAGTCTGGGTGATGTTGCAGCTGAGGGTTAGCGTGAGCAAAATAACAGATAAAAGTACGGGGGTTGGAAATGAGGCACAGTGGTCTTAGTGAAATGAGGAGTCGTTGGTATCGTGATTCGGTGTTTGTTAGGGCTAACTTGACTTGCACTACTAGGCAACGTTATTGATTACCGATTCGGCCGTCCACCGGGAAGTCTTATCATTCGGGGTTAGTAAAGCCGTGGAGGTGCATTTGGACTATAGGGTCTGAGGGCTACGTGAGAAAGCAGCTGGGCAACACGAGGAACCTGAATGACAAGTTTGAGTAAAAGGTCTAGGGAATATATGACAAATTCTATCGTGGGGTATCTACAGGTCTAATGCTGCTGGTTGCTGTTAGGCAGGGCTGTAAACTGGAGAATGAGTTGCGCTCCAGGACAAGAGGAACGCCGCTTTCTTACAGAAAGGAGGAAAAGTGGATAAGTGGGCGAAAAATACGGGCGCTCTTCCCCACGTTCTTACATGTATGTTTATACATACAATAATATCTACATGCATATAATTGGGGCCTTGATGAGACGTGTCTGTCGTCTGATGCATCGACTTGTTGTTCAGAGCCACGGTGGTTTCGTAGCTGACGTCAACAAACATGCCAGGCGTGCCTGGGAGGGCACGTGGTGGTTGAAAATTAGAGCTCCAGACGGGTAAGCATACGTGGAGAGACCAGTTCGCTATTACCTTAGTCAGTCTCGTGCGTAGGAACCAAAAGCATGCCCAGCGGACAAGGGGGTGCGGGGTTTTCCCTTTCGCAGGGTCAGGTCTGAGCTGATGGGAGACACCCATGATTGGAGGTTGCCCATTTCCTTCACGGCCCGATATTATTGGTATATATAGATCAAATCGATCCCACTAGGTTTTTTGTTCTACACTTCTTCTACATCTTCGTCCAAACTTAGAGAAAATAAACTTTAGTAATTGCGAAAAATTAAGAGCTTCGAAAACAACGGTAGGGTAGGGACTCTGGGAAGTTCCAACATAGGACTATTTATCTTTCTGTTAGAAAAAAGAAGCAAAAATATGAGAAACATAAGGACCCACCGGAATCATTTTGATCCCTTAATCTTACTGTCATCAGACCCCGAGGTAAATGGGCATTCTGTGGCGGTGGGTATGTCTCACACTAATTCAGACCCGATTGTGCAGAAAGGGAAACCCCATACCTCAATTGCCCGCTGGATACTTATTTGGCCTTTAGACAAGAGACTGGCTGGAGTGGTAGTGAGCTGGTCTCACCAAGTATCGCTACCATTTTTTTCTCTCCAAACTTAAAGGTCCTTATGCACACCTGGCATATATATATATATATATATATATATATATATATATATATATATATATATATATATATATATATATATATATATATATATATATATATACTTTGACGTCAGCCATCATCACTGTCACCAGGGCACTTATCTCAATTCTCTGGAGAGTCTACTGAACTTCCGGACTGCAAAAACCGGCCTTAAAATCACATAAAAACAAACAAACGTAGGGAAGGTTATAAGTATCACCTATTCATGCTTACGTATTTTCCCCCTTTCAAAAGTGCGGCCTTTTTCCATCCGTAGCGTACAGACCTCTCTCTAGTTTTCAGCCAAGTCTAGCAGCAAGAATCGGTGATCCAAAGCTCGACAACAGCTGGCAATACTTGACTCGCAAACGTCTCATGGCAGCACCTGCCTTTTCTCCTTTAGGCTGTTTACGCGGATATCCACTCGGGCCGTCAGCGCACCCCAGTAGCTCTGTCTAAATTTTGGCCTCCTATATCCTCATGTGACACCCAAGGCCTTAGCACCCCTGAAGATAGGATTTGCTGAAGCTCTACCAAACTCGTAATCATTACTTGGATCTGATAGTGCAAATGCGTTTCGCCTTTACCAAAAGCCGATTTAGAATGTCTACGAATCGATCTGCGGCAAACCGCTGGCAAATGTAACCCATTTCTCATCAATAACCCCTTACTCAGTGGTCTGGTAAAGACCCCGGGTGCGCCGACATATCCCCTTAGTTCTACTGCGGTCACACTCACCACTCCGTTACGCCGATGCACCCGTCACGCTCTTCCCTTTCAGCCTGCGTATTTCTTTCAGCTATTCTTCTCAATATATCCCTCAAGAGGAATACTCTTCAAATCGGTGTCCTTTCTTTTTTCTACTTCAGAATCCCCTGATCATCGAATTGACCAACTGTGAAACGCCGCGCAAGATGTAGATATCACAGCTTTCACTTTGTACCATTTTGCAACCCCACTTGTTGCTGGTTGCCGCGAATACAGTCTGGTTACGCGGCTTCACCTGCACGCAGCCCCGTTAATGCTATGCATGTTTCGTCGAGGGATGCCGGGAACTTCTTGAAGATAGATCGTTCCGATATCGCACCATACTAAATGATACTAAAACCGTAACTATCTACCGGTACCCAATCGCCCGTGCAAAAAGTATCCTCACTGTTCGATCTTCTCACGTCCCCTACGGCCCTTAATTGTGGTCCTCCTTCAAAACTATCCACCTGCTTATCGATACCAAAGCGCCCGTCCTGCACCAAAGCTCCCCTGGTCAAACTCTGAAGCAACAGCCCGCCTACAGTTCTCTCCTTCAGCTTCCCACAAATGTCGGTCATCGTCTATGTGAGTGGCTTTCTCAATAACTGCCACCAGCAGAGATTAAGACATGAAAGGGCTCAGTCAATCCTCTGTGGGCTTGTTTCTGATTTTCAAGCCAAGCCAGGGCGAGTGTAGGCTCTATACCTTCAAAGGTAGATAATGGAAAACTCACTAACCACCTCGAGTTTCAAAATGCTATAAAGAGCGGGAAAAAGTGTCAACTCAGCACTCAGTCCATTTTGGCTGTAGCAGCATCACAGTTGTCAAGGAAACTAGCAAAACATTTCACTACGGAGGACCAGCAGGTCCCGGTACGGGGACCTCAGTATCCATAGCGGAATTGCATAGACGTGGTAAAAGGGCAATCAGTGAGGCCGAAGTGAACATAAAGCGATTAGTCGGCAACTACCTTGCGGGAGATAAATGATGGCTTATTTTGGGGACACTCGAATCATGCTTGATTGCATGATTATGTGATATAAGTGAGGCTGCAAAATGGTTCATTTTAATTTTTATTTGGGTATGCGCAGCACAAAAGTGTCTAGGTCCTACTGGTCGCATGAATGAATGCCCGGCAAATTTAAGTTTGAATGCCAGGTGGGCACACCGCCTAGTGGTGAGTGAAGTGGGCTCCGCAGTCTCGATACATGCTAAAATGAAGCGGGGATGAAGTAAAAATGCGCAGCATTTCGGATAGATTCGATGTATTGTTGCAGGGGTGAGTATACTGAGAGAAAAGACCCATCGAAAAAGCACCAACGAAAAATTGAAGAATTCTTGGTGGGTACGGAGATGCACTTGAACCAATAACTCAGATGACCCGGAAAATAGCAGACATATTATATCGAATGATTCGTGGTGTCCTCTGAGGAGGGGAGCTGCGTAAATGAAACAGAGTCCGATTTGCCGCTGAATTAGTACTTACTATTCATAAAGAGACCGTAGAGGAAGCCTTCATAAAGAGGTGTATGAGGATGCCCGAGCCTGGAATTTTAGGAGAGCAGAGTGCCGAAAGTTGACAGGTGAGTGTAATAGGATTCGAGCAAAGGGTTCGTTTCAGATTGCTTACTGAACACAATTTGGCAACAAGGTGGACGGAGGAGTTGATATACGATGATCTTATGAGTTTATATAGGAGTGGTGTACAAATGATACTGTCAAAACATGTCGACAATCGCTTTACGGGATATACTGGTAAGAGTCTGATATAAGGCACTTGGGAAACAACAGAAAGGCCAGTAACTCGGCAATTGGACGATTGATACCCTTGACTGTGGATGCTTCATAACCAATGCGATTGTCAGGGAAATTCGGATGACTGAAAGACAGGAGATGCAGGGGAAGGATACAGTGGAACGACGGTCCGATGTCACGCAGATGAAGCGCTGAAAGGAGGACCATTTCGTGTTTTGTGACATTGTCGGCAGGTGAGAAATGATTTTTTTTGATGGTATTGTTTCGACAAATGGAGTGGTGACATACAAATTGCCCAGCAGATGAATGGTCTTTTCAGAAGTTTATCAGGAATTGTGGTGGTCGCAATAAAGATATTTGAACAGTGAAACCGTTCCATGTTTCGCGGTACACAGTCCGGTAGCTGGACGAGGTAGAATGAGGGTAAACATGGGATCAGTTCAGACAGATAAAAGACAAGTCGATGGAGATAAAAGTCAGTAGTAGCAAATAGTGGGGTGCATTTCTGAGCCGAGCGAGTTTATGTGCATATGCTGATCTGAAACTTGACCGGGCGTATGGCACACCTTGCTTAGGAACGCTGGAAAAGGCAGCGGGTGGCAACAATAAGGTGAAGAGGACGCTGTTTTTCAATCCACAACTGCTGCTAGTGGGTGAGGTTGACCGTGTGCTAGACACCTAACCTGAGACACCTTCTGGTGACAGGGGGTGCGATCCATCAGCCTAGTTGCGCCCGCACACCTTTGCAGACGACCTGCAGGCCCGAAGTTCGCCGGCCGGAGTGGTGGATCTGCCCGTGCCCCGCACCGTTGGGATTGATATGAGTTCTCTTCGTGAGGTCAAACGGCCGTAGGTTTCAGGTAGTCCGCGATCAGGCGACCAGGCACCAGGGGATCCCGTAACGTAACCAAAGGAGCATCAGTTGGGTAGAGTGCGACTAGCTGACGGAGAGCTGGAAGCACAGGCCAGGTTAGCGACCAATGTGGTCTTTAGAGTAATGAAAGTCATCGAGAGAAAGGAAAGCACGAACGAAGGCGAGGAAATAAAGGGAAGGTAGAGAAGCGCAGTCTAGGATGCTTTCAGCCGAGGATAAACAGGAATCGATGTAAAGAAGCAACATTAATAGACAGCGGCTCTCTGAGACTAGTTTTCTGAATGTCGAAGGCAGGTAAGCTAAGAATTTTACTCCGTTTCACCTGCCATAGATGCCGGTCTTTACATGATTCAAAAGTCTAGACCCTTCTTATGGGCCGTGTCATCGGGTATGTCTAAACTGAGGAGCTGTTAGGTTTGGAAAACCGTGGGGAATTTATCCAATGCACTTCCGAACTGATGGGTGGAATTAGAACCGCGTACTTTTGACGATAATTTATTCCATAAGTTAGAGTACATTGTGATGAAAAAGTGTGAACCTAAGCTAGTGTTGGTAATGGGGGTTGAAAGGGTAGGAATTCTAGAACGTAGTAGGTAGCTTGAAGCAGGTGCAAAGTGCAATGGATCGGAAGTATATGTCCGGCTGTGAAGGATGTTGTACCTAACGATAAGTTTCAGTTTCACGCGGCAAAGCCATAAAGGGTCTATTTCAAAAATAAACAGCGTTCTTTATAAGTGAGGGTTGAGCTCCATTCAACCAGTCGCTTAGTAAAACTACAACGAACCGATTTGATACCAATTCTGTCTCACTTGCGTACGTTAGAAAAGATCACCGCGCAGTATTCTCATTCAGCCTGGCATGGGATATATGAAGGAAGCAGATGCAGTATCGAAGTCGGAAGAAGCGAAATATCAGCCCTAGGCACTTTTTGGCCTTAGTAACCTGGGAGACCGAATATTCCGAGAAATTAAATGGGCAGGAATAGCTTACGTTAGGGCCCAAAACGAATTGCTTGCTAGTAATGGATGAACCACAAACGGATAAGTGTCCAGAGCACAGCCAGCTCCACCCACTAGCATCGGTTGAGTATTGCCGTGTTCCCATTTTTTATACCCTGTTCCTCCCAAGCACTCTTCGATTCGCCCGATCGTCTTATCGCTTGACTGTAATATATCTCACGGAAAGCTCATCTCATTTTCCACCCATTTGCAACCGGGCCTATTGCTGACTGCCGCAAATACTACCTAGTTGCCAGGGTTCGTTCACACGCAGTCCGGATATTGTCCCACATATTCCGCTGAGGTTTACCGGGTACTTTTAAGAACATGGCTCGTTTTGTATCGAAGCATGTCAAGCACTACACAAAGGCACCCAATTTAAAAATGGATGGTCTAGATTCGGTGATGCCCCTCTCGTTCTCCCGTGTGCCCTAATATGGAGAAAGTGCCAATATAAAATGCTGTAATCCCTCGATAATGCCTGATTACGGGCACGAAATGGCCCTAGTAGTCCCAGCAAAATAATATAGTATTCCGTTCATCGGCAATGCCGGGCCTATGCCCAGGTGGGGCTTCCACCTTTTTCCTTTTTATTATTTTTACCTCCTGAACAAGGTGCTCCGCTTTCCAATTATTCCTTCGCGTACTGTGACCCTCTCCCTCTTCTAACAGTAGTGAATTTTTATCCTTGTATGATCTTTATTATTCCTCCGGAAAATTATCTCACTCGTTTTAAGGGATACTGTCTCGTTCCGTAATCGTAAATGTGCTCCTCTTCCTCCAAATGGGAGGCCGTAGGCCGTATCTTGCATCGGCCTGGTTACCTCAGTACAATTTTCACCTGTCGGCTTGTCTAGTAAGAATTTAATTTTTTAGTCCACCTGCGTGGGAGTCATCAAGCTCCTTCTGCGAATCCTTTTAATTATGGTGCCCTCTGCACACCTAGATAACGTTCTTTTTAATAGTCTTACGCTTGGCAAATTTTTCACCAGGGCTCGCAAATTGTTAGAAACTGAATCGTAATTACCATGTAAACCCTTGTCACTTTTTCACTTAATTTCGGCCTGCCTTTATTCTGCTGTTGCTAATTAGTGAGACCGCTCTTAACTTTTTTGAATATTCTATCCTTAAGAGTAATTTAGTACACTCTGATCACGCGTATATACGTGCTCCTCGATCACGGCAGAGGAATATACCACCATTATTGCCGTTAATTCTCCGCTGATCCAGGTTCCCCAAGTTGGGCTTTATTTTCTCTGCACGAAACTGGCCAACGATCCCGAACTAAAACTCACCTTCTCACGCGATGCTGTTCTTTTTCACCTTTATCAAATTTCCCCCGTGTACCTTCACACATTTTTTCCTGTTGACCGGTTCCATAACCTGCTACGCTTACTGAGCCCAGGTAAGCCTCAGTCATCCATGTAGTGCATCATCTGTATTCTGCATGAAGACCCTCTTAACTGCTCCCACGGGGTGCCATTGCCCAACTGAAAATTTAAATCAGCCCGCATTTGCCGTGCAGGCAGTTGTCATTCTGATCTTTCCTAACGTTTGCCAGCTTTGCCGTTCCTCTGCTGACAATTTTGACTCCCGCTCTTGAAATTCTTGCATATTTCATCATATTGGGTACGGTCACGCACCATGACCGCGTGCTTGCTCATCCCTCTCTACCGAGGTCGAGAGATACACCTTTGTAATTGTTGTTCTCATTCTTACTTACGCTTCCGGAACACTGGAGTTCACCGGGCTCACATCAGTGGGCCTGCGTGCCTCCTGACCTAGGACCGCGGCTTCTGGTCGGTACCCTCCGAAAAGCAAGCATTCCGTATATCTCTCCGTTAACTACCTTTGCCAGCGAGTACTACGGCCATCAGTAGGGGACCATCCACGTCAACTTCGGCTTTCTAAATTTTCACCGCGATCTGGTTATCTGTCGCAGAGGTCCATGAGGCAATCCTCTCGGTTTAGCCCTTCGTAAGATTTTTTCGCTTCGAAAGGCAGGTTTTTAATGACATGATTACAATATAAGTGGAAAATCACTCGATCGTGAGCAAATTGCATGTGCGGACTTTTATAGTGAAGGTGAGTTACTTTTAAAGCTGCAAGATGGGGATCTTATGTTTGACTTCCGTGTGGCAAAACTGGGTGGCATTTAAACGAAGTGAAGCGATACCACCTCAAGCTGTTAATAAAGACCAGTTTCGCTTTGGAGCACTAGCAATAATGAAGATTCAGTCCTTCGAATCGCGATGGAAGGAACTTTGTTCTGGAGGACAGACGAGTTAGTACTTACAGGGAATAAACAACCAACGTTCCAAAAATGATTTCTCACCGGTCACTTTGAAAAATGGTCAGCAAAATCAGAAATTCCATTATCCATGTGAAACAAATATTATCACAACCAAACGATGGAGGCTTGGGGTATCGGAACGCTCACCATGAAGAAATAACAACATGTTGATAACGATGACGACTTGAGGGACGTTGACGTCAGCATAATTAACAAATGAATAGCTGAGCATGGAGCCGCTTCCTCGAAGAAGGCCATTTCCAGTTTTCCCACGAGGAAGGAGGGGAGAAAAATATGAAGAAATTTTTCTTGCAGATTTTCATGACGTGGACAGAGAGTTTGACATTGTTCTCTTAAATTATCTGAGCTCGTAAAAATGAGTGTGGTTGGACAGTCATGCATGTTCGTAATTTTAAAGGGGGAGGTTGTTGACCTGCACGGTGTCTGAACTACTCCAGAGAGGTGGCAAGTTGACGGCCTGCTGCGAGTTACTTTATAGCATAGGCCTCTGAAGCGGTCGGGTTTTGAGTCTATGCCAGCCGAGTAAAATATGGATTTGACAATGGTTCAACAGAAACTGGGTAAGCATACTGAGTGTTTGATACGAAAATAGATTGGAGAGAGCTGTGAGAAGTAGCGTCAGGCGAGGTCCAACATACAAGTTTGCAAAGATGGCCATATTGCACGTAGAATCAGCCTAAAGTCGGCTAGTCCGAAGATTCAACCGTAGGATTCGGTCAAGTGGTCCAGTGGGCTAAGTCAGAGTATAAAGAGCCTGAAATAAGTGGAAGGGTTTGCAGTCCTGAAGTGGTTCCACCTATGGATAATGATAATAAGCGGAGGCGATGTGCAATGAACTGGGCGTGTTTATGTAAGTGCAGCAATGGAGAGGCTTCAGTTTACCGGTCAGTTGCACGTGTCAAACACACTGATAAGGACTGCGAGTTACGAGTCTTATTAACGGAAGCTTGGAAGAAGATCTTTTGGCGGGGGAAAGCATAATACATATAGTACATATGCGACTGGAAGCTGACTAATCCGAGGAAACCGGATAGGCAGCATGTATGCATTCGAAAAGGCTCACTCAGTGTAGCTGGACTGTGACGACGTGGAATATACGACGTGGTAGAGTGTCGCATATGTAGCAGGGCTATTCACAGTGGGGATAAAGTTGAGATGGAGGAAGAAGTTTCTGAGGTTTATATAAGGAGCAGTGGAGAAATGGAAAAGTTCGCTTGGGTAATAATGGCCGCCGGGTCATATTTAGATGATAACCCACGCACATCTGCCAGATATCGGGCTTGATATTATAGGATAATTGCAGTCTGTACGCTGTGGAAAGGTTTTCAATAACTTAAAAAAGTGGTAATGAGGCTTTGATGTGCCATCTACCCCCTTGAGTTAAGGAGAAGGTGATGTCTGTGATGCGATGCCTGCCAGATTGAGATGTGACAACAGAGTTTCAGAGGACTCTGTCGGATACCGTGTCTACCTGAGCGTCTGCTTCCTTTTGTGGGTGGGTTCTGGATGACTGTTTGGTTTCTCTCTGGTGGTTGGCAGGTAGAGTCAGCGATGAAGTGGTTTATATTTTAGCAGCACAGTACACAAGCGCACTGCACCAAGTACAAGATGATGTTGCGAAGATAGAGTTTAAGATTAACAATCAGTATTCTCTAGTTCACAGTATTCGTGCTCGGAGAGAACAGCGTAGGTGCATGAAAGCCTAGAAGGACCACAGCTGTTATGGGCCGCGAACTATTCAAAGGCGTGTATCGGGGTTGACTTAAGAAGGACTCCTTTGTGACGGTGCTACGGAATGTCGGGGCGTACTTTGCCACCGGGCAACACCAAAAGTTTTTGCGTAGTGGTTGGCATGCTCCCTGCATCCACAATCGTAGTCTGTCATGTTATCACTAGCCAGTGTACTGCAGTAGCACCCCAGCAAAATTAGACTGCCAGGAGGTATTGCCAGTCTGCTCCGGTAGTCGTGCAAAAGACGAACTATCGGTCGATTGTTCGGTAACCTCTTAATTTTGGCAAGGCAAGTAGGTAGCTTCCCCCTCCCACTAACTGTCTCTCCCGTAGAAGATAGTTAATCCCCGATGACCCTTCCCGCAAATGGAAATACTCCGCTCGCTGAGAAGCAACTCAGCCTCGCCCTTGCAGGCTCATCCTACTGGAACCGACGTAGAGGTTTCCCAGCGCCCCATTGCAAGACGTCGAGGGCAAGCCCGACGTCTCCCCCTGTCTACTCGCAGATGGTAGACCTAGATATGTCTAACTCCCATCCATGTTCCACTTCCACACAAACGCCCTTTTCTACCATCCCCCCAGTAGCCTCTACCCCCAGTAGCGCTCGTCCCTCGGCCGCTGGTCCCAAGCGGCACGCCACTTCAGTATTAAACCCGCGCTCCCCCATCATAGCCTTGAAACCAGGGTGAGACCCTGGTACAACCATTATCCCCCGCCGTACTGCTTCCCATCTGTCCTCCGAGTCGTTGACAAGTGCTGTCAACCACTTCACTCGCTCTAACGGCTCCACAAACTACCCACCTGCTACGAGCCCAGCCGCGACACTTCGTAGTTATCCTCATAAGTGCCCCCCGATCCTCCACTGGGCCTGCCTGGCACTCCTACCAGGTCGGCACTTGTTCAAATAATCACTCCACTCATTAGCCCCAATCTCAATCGGCGTTTGCTTATAGTGTACTCTCGGACCCTCCAGTTGGAAACCATCCAGATTCGTCCGACGCCATCATCCCCATAGGTAGGAGAGACCTTCTGATCCATGCCAGTACCACTCACCCTTCCAGTGCCTCACACCCACTCCCACTGTCCTTCCCTCTCTCTCTGATCGAATGGGTCATACTAATCTCCCATCTCCGTTGCTACCCGATATCCCTTCCCGCCCTTCAGACACCAACCCTCCAAACTGCAGCCTCACCATGCTCTCGCTGTTCCCCTCTGCTCCCTGCCCGCTAACCCCCTTCTAATCCCGATGCACAACTTAAGTAGCCTAGCAGGCAATCCAGGTTCGTACCTGTATCCAGCTTCCTCGCCCCACCTACTCATCCTCTAATTTTACCGACGCCCTTACCCGTCGTGAGCCTCCAAACCTTTCCCTCCTTACCCCAGCCACCTCCCGGTTTCTCACCAACATACCTCAACCCCCACGTCGACATTCCGGCCTTATACTATTTCTGTCCAACAGGTAGGTTGCCTTCAGTCAAGATCTCATTTTTTCTTGACCGGTCCCCTCCACTCCCCCGGCCATATCGTTAATCTCCTTGTGAACCATATCGATAATCTTTAACAGGCCTGTGTCACTAATCTCCCCTCTCTCGATTTCAAGCCTTTTAGTACCTGACACCCTGCACTCCCTCCTGTCCACCTCACTTCGACGGACATTCTAAACCCCTCACTTTGCCATATCGTGCCCCTCCCCTGTGCCACGAGACACCCCTCCGAACCCACATCAGCAGCCTGCCGCACACCCACAGTATTGTTCACCCACAGCAATCGGCGGCGCCCCATGCTAACGCCTTGTCTACTTCCTGACCCCCACGCAACATCATCTGCCCTCCCACATCTATTGGAGATAAACACCTACTTAGATCCAAATTCTGTCGCCACAGCGATCCTTATAGTCTTGCATTTGGCATCAGCGCTTTGCGCACATCGACACTGACCCCCTTCCTACTACTTCCTAATAAAGCTCGATCAATAACTGGAAAAATATCGCACCTGCCATTTCTGGCATTTACCTCAAAGGCCAACATTATACCAGTAACTGAATCCTGGCTGTCAGATGATGCCTCGCTTCACCTTGTTCGCATAACTGGGTATCAGTGCTTCTAGAACACCCGCTACTCCAGGGAGGGAGGGGGCTGTTTAGCCTTTGTCAAATGCACCATCCTCGCTAGTGTTATTGACCACCCCTCTCTTCTCCTTACTGAGGATTTTTCATGGCAGTCTATTCACGCCCCCGGGCGAAACCTCCTACTTGGCTGCGCCTAGGTCCCCCCGGGTCTGGAGCCTGCTAAAACGGACTTTTCCGTGGATGTCTTCCAAGCTGGGCCTGACTATCCTGGCAGTGCTAAAATCATTGCAGGGGGCTTTAACCTTCCTCCAATCTGTCAGTCCTCTCATACCAGCCCGTCCACCCCCTTCACCTTGCTTTCCTGTGTCCGTCTTAGTGGATAGACCCAGCATGTCCCCCCGACGAGACGAGACATCTCAGACCTAGAAGTCTCCATTGGCATTCCTGTTATACCACCCGAGTAGTGACCACCGCACTGTGCAAGTTCAGCTGCCTCAGCTGTTCCCGTCCAATGCAATCCCATCCCCTTGTTCCGACTTCCTACTGCTCATGTAAGTGGCCCCTAGTACCAATGATAATCCGTTCCCTTAACTGACACTTATTCCCTCCTATGATCCCCTCACTGTTGTGAACTCTTTTTACTGCAACATCCCACATTGCTTGAGTACCGCTGAACCATGTGTCGATCCACGTCCCAAGTTCAGAAGCTCAAGCCTGTCCATTGTATAGCGTATTCTGGCTAAGCTGAAACTTACCTCCTCTAGAACACACGACTTAAGAATTCTTCTGCGCATACATCAGCTTCGACTGAAGCTACGTCGTGCGTCAGATTCGCATTCGAGAAGGCAAGAGGCCGTTGCCCTAGCACACCCCAACAAAACGGGCTGGCTGTCCAACCTGCTTAGTAAAAGGTCTAATCATTCCAATCTTATCTCGCCCGAATTCCTCATCTGCAGCTCATCTACCGCTAATACCCCAGCATCCATTTCCGGGGCCTTCAATGAAATTTTCTCTCCCTCCCTTATGAACTGCACTAGTATCTCTCCTCCTTCAATCTACTCCTGGACCTCAGCCCCCCTTCCACCGATTCTCTTCACCCATCTAGAGTTTGAGAAATCCGTTTCCTCTATCAAACCTTTCCCGAAACCGGGACCAAATAATCCCCCACCGGCCCTCCTTCGTTTCGGCGGCCCTGACCTTCCCTTGTGGTCATTCAATGTGTACACCACCTCCATGCTTCGCAGTTCCGCCCCTTCAATCGAAGACCTCCATCATAAATCCGAGCTTCAAAAAGGGTGCCCTACACAACCCAGATAACCATCGGCCCATTATCCACTCCGCAGTAGTCTGCAAAATCATAGACAGAACTATCAAAAACACATTGTTCGGAACCTCTTATTCAACAAGCTGCTGAACCCTGGTCGGCACGGTCTCTTGAAATCCCGCTCCTGATATTGCTGCCACTTGGACTTCCTCAATGTCCTTTCGCTTGCCGCCGACGCCGGCAACTCTGTAGTCATTCTGTACCTCGACGTGTCTAAGGCTTTTGACTGTGTTCTCCATATGCATCTGTTAGCCAAAGTCCGGTCTCTTGGTATTACTGATCACCTTATCCCCTGGCTGGCCTCTTATCTCTCCCACAGATCATAAGCTGTGCTCGTTGATGGCCACTTACCTTCTGCTAAACCCATTACTAGCAGCGTCATCCAAGAGAGTGTCCTGGACTCATCACTATTCCTTATTTATATCAATCACATTTCCTCTTCTATTCGCCACAGTACCACTTTCCTCTTTTCCAACGACATGAAAATAGTGCACTCCTTCCTCCATAATGAGCTATCCGTGGCCCTGTGCAACATACCGTGTGACTTACTCTCTCTCCAAACCTGTTGCATCTCGTGGTTCATGAAATTCTCTGCGGAGAAAAGCCTCCTCTTACCTCACAAGTGCATTGTACCGCCCGGGCAAATTTGTCTGGACGGCCTGCCCATACACTTACCCCCCGCGGTTACCGATCTCGGCTTGCGCCACTCTTGTTTCTTTACATTCTCCGACCAGGCATCGTTCCAAGTCGCTAAAGCTAAGCAGGCCCTAGGCCTGATTTATCGACGTTTCTTAATACCGGCCAGCCACCTCTCCGTGTATCTCTCACATTTAAGGCCACTCCTAGAATGTTGCCCGACTACCTTCAGTCCCTGGCCACGTTCTCCTTTTGTATCTCTTGAGAAAGTACAGCTTGCCTTCACCAAAACGCTGTTGGGAGTATCCTTAGCCCTGACACACCGCCAATGCAGCAAGCTCCTACAAACCGAACCTCAGTAGATTCGTAGCATGAGGCCGAACCTAGTTTTCCCTGTTCAGCTAATTCCTAACCGGGCCTTCACCTCCTATGATATCTCATTCACTGCCTCATGCTCCTATCCTGTCCGACCTTGTGCCTTTTCTCTCCCTGCCCCTCAATCTAACCTCGGTCTGAAGTCCTGGGCCTTCCAGTCGGCCTATTCCAAAATCTGGAATAGGCTCCCCCTTAGTTTACGCACAGCCTCATCAGCGTTCGCTTTTAGGCACGCACTAGTGTTCTACTTAACAGTTCCCAACTCTATGGTGCTCACTAATGTGGTTAGTTTCCACAGATTTATACTTCGGAAGAGGCCTCACACAGTAACCCTACTACCTCTGGGCCACAGGTCAATAGGTATACTGCATGCCCCACACTTCTCCTCTCCTCAGTACCGCGAACTATGGCCATTGTCATCTCTGATCCGCAGCGAACTTATCTCCTGCTTTCATAAGATAACCCTGTTGCTCACCCAAGTTCATCTGTGATCCACCATTCTTATTTTCTTTCTCCCCTCGGTATCCGTTGCTCCTTAGCTGGAGTGCACCAAGACTGCGCTTCTCTATCCTCTTTCCCTCCCCAGTGATCCTCGGTCAAGCCCCTCGGGCACCGTACGGACCATCTCCCTGGCAGGTGCACCTGGATAGTATTGCCACACGGCCGCCTACTACTAGCTGTCCCCATTGGCTCTGCTGTCCATGACCCCACAACCTGGTCAGTTGATCCTGGATCACACACCTATCGCGGCCTTTTTGCTCCCTGCACAATCATGAGTGACAGCTCGTGCCACCCCCAACGGTGCCGGGCGCAGTCAGGTCCACCGCTCTGGCTGGCGCACATCAGGCGCGCAGGCCGTCTGCAACGATGCGCGTGAGCATTTGGGCTGATCAATCACACCTCTCGTGTTCACTTTACGAAGTGTTTTCCAGGTTGGGTGCCCAGCTTATGACCAGCCCCACCCGCTAACACTGGTTGCGGATCGCATGCTCTAACTATCCTCGGACGGCGGTATCCAATACTTTCTGTTGAAAGTTGCACGCTCCCCGTCACTGTTCCACCACGGTAAGCTAACCTGCAGTTCTTATCATCCGTTACCACTTTCCATTTTTGTCGTTCTACCGCAGTTTTTACACCTGCCCATTCTGTCCTTGCCCCTATCTCCTCGCACCGAGCCACCTCTGGTTGCATGACGTAACTATCGTCCTACCCACTCTTTTCTGCCGTTGCTCGCCAATATTTATTTATTCCACTTGCCGTCATTGCCGGATTCTAGTCTCTATTCACGAGGTATCACCCTGTGCCCAAAACGCCCATTGATAACATTCTTATACTTCACTGCCTGTTGTTTTGCTGAACCTCTCCCTGTCTCCCCGTCACGCTCAATGCCATTACGCACCAGCCACACCAGCACTTGTGACCAATCCTCACACTAGAACTGGCCGCTATAAACTTTGCATCTCTTACAGCCGCATTTGTTATCTAATTACCACCATCATATTTTCCTTTCTTGGCTAGGCGATTCCTTTGTGGTTCATTTCATTACGCAGTTCCCCAGTTAGCATCTTCCTGCTCATACCACCTATCCAATTGACTGCTGGCACGCAGCTCTTCATTTTCTTTGCCCCAACTCCTTCGCACATTCATTCCTGGGGCCTTTTGGCCTTTTACTGGTTTACATATCCTGGTGCTTCCTGCTTCTTTTTTCTCTGCCTCCTTCGTGTTTTACCTGTAGTTAAACCATCTGAATGGTCATATCTCACCTGTGTCTCTTTGGTCAGTGCTTTCATCTCCTGTTCCGTGAACTGCTCACCACAGGCGATTTCTGTGTGCCTTCAAGTTTGGCCTGCTCTTCCATGTTCTACTGGTTGTCAAGACAGTGTCACGCCATGACGTTCACCCGCAGCTCCAAATCGCTTGATTAGCCACTGCTTGATTCCTCTTGTCCGTCACCAAATGTCGCACCTGCATTGATCAAATAAAGAGACTCGTTCTCACCTGTTCTCCTCGAACCTGACCTTCGTCCTTCCTCGTCTGTGATCTGCTCTTCACAGTCGGCATCACGTCCGTGCTTATCAGTCTTCTCTCCATGCTGATCCATCGTGTTAACCCGTCACGTTAAAATTCGTCTGAATATTCTCAATTCAATTATACACATTTCGATCTAAACCTACCTACCCCTTCCAATCACTGATACCTTTTTCTCCTAGCATTCCACTGCTCTTTGTACCCGCCCCTCGCATATCTACTTATATACATATAAACATATGTATATATATATTCGCTCTGCACCCTGCACTATTTTGCCTGCCATTTATCATGCTATCATCCCGCTGACCCTCATGATAAGCATGCTTTCTCTTCGTATATGTGCCCCACATTTAACGCATCCAATCCTCTCAAATCATTTTACCATCTGTACTACCATTTACTTCTTCCATTGCTCGCTACCTGTTCTACGATCAGCCTTCGCCCTGTCCTCTGACCACCATTGCAGTGTTGCAAAGCTTCAGTACTATCTAATCCCTAGCAGTGGAACCCTTTTTTTCTCCTCCACCGTCTCTCGCTATCACAGTTTCATATATCAATTTCTAGCCCCTTTCGCGTACACTTGTCAGTTTCCAGACATCCCCAAATGGACCGGTCAGACTCTTCACCTAACCTTGGGCCCCAAATCAGCCGGGCATCCGTTTGAATCCGCTCTTGCATGCTTTCAAACTCTCTCCATTTTTCTTTGATGTGCACACATTCATCATATATTTATCTCCCTTCTGAGCCTACTCAACCCACTTTTATAATGCATATTTCTACTTTTTCACCTATCTTGTCTGTCTTTTTCATCGATTGCAAAAACTTGATCACGCAGCTAGCATGCCTCGGGCGTCTCCTAAATAAACCACTGTTATTATTATTACCACTAGCCAGTGTACCGCAGTAGGCCCCCAGCAAAATTATACTGCCTGGAGTCGTTGCCAATCTGCTCCAGTTGCCGGGCAAAAGAAGAACCATCGGTCGATTTTTCGGTAATCTCTTAATTTTGGCAAAAGAAGTAGGTATCTTACTTCCACTAACTGTTTCTCCCGTAGAAGTACTGATAGCAACCGCGTACCTAACGGATCATTTCCTCCCGTAAGCCCCTTCCTCCCTCCCCCCGGTGGCTGTTGGGCCGAAGTTCCAACCCTTGCCTTGAATGGCCAGGTGACTTTTATTGCGCTATCTGTACCCTTGCTTCGGTTGACCCTTGAGCTCGCCAAATGTGCCCAAGAAATCGGGACCGCTATCGCTATAGATTCCCGAAGATGTTCAAAGTGTACCAATAAATTGGGAGAGAGGCATCATAAGTGAATCGGTGCACAAACAAGCTGTCGTTTCCATTTTATAGCTGGAGTCTAGATAATTGGGTAGATGGCCATACCTTTTTCCGACCCTCGGCCCGTACGACCAAAAGTAGGTCCGGGGTAGCCTTTTTTGACCTAGCTTAAACAATACCACCCTCGTCCACAAGACAGCAAATAAGGGAACCAACCTACGATGACCAGCGATAGCGACCAGTCCACGACAAGTTAAAAGTTGCCCTGCTCTGCGTTCCTTCACAACCCGATACCCCTGACGAACTGCAACTAGAACTTCCTCGACGCCACCATGTCCCCTCTCCATGACAGTGGTTGACAATGAGTCCTATCACCGGATGGCTGCTCGGCAAAATGAACGGTCGTTCATAAGCATCTGAATATTCAGCACAATTTGACCGTCCACTGACAAGCAAAAGGCTTTGTAATATAATCATGCAAAGCTTTCTTAAGGAGCCCAGAACACTTTTGCACAGCTCTCTCTCAAATGGTCCTTCCTGTAGAACCCCCTTCCCAAACTACCTCTTTTGAACCACGGCTATAACTTTTGCTCTTGTCCCGTCCACGTCTCCGGAGGATGGATAGTCTTCGTTCATAATATCCTTGCTCCTTGGTGAAGACAGTTTGAATGCAGAAGGTGAACCGAATGAGCCAAAAGACGGTCTTCAGAAGCGCAGACAATCGACAGTACTGAGAAAGTGTGAGTGTTATGCCAGTGTTCAGGATGGCTGTGCTCACGGAAGCTGGCCCTTCCTTGGTCTCCAAGCCATCTGGTAGAACCGATAGCAAAACTCCTGGTGGATCATAATGCTTCATGGATGAGGGTCTTTTCAACTAGGCTCTCCATCCCCACTTCGGTTGCAGTTCATCTTGAGGCTTGGCCAGCAATATTATCCCCCAATCGCACGTTCCATTCTTACGGCGCTTTAGGATATAGATGAAAAACAGCTAAGCAGTTAGCTACAAACTTACCATAGCGCGCATCTTTATTCTCCATCCAGTACCTGACGATCATCGAGTCTATCTAAATTCGCTTTCCATCAAAACAATCTGGTGGGCTCCGTTTTAAAATATCACTCAGTCAAACTCTTGGGACGGCTGCCAACAACTCTGGCATTGGTATGGTAACGGTTTTGATAGGCGCCACCAGAGATTTATCAAGCGAAAGCACATTGTATGGGGTTCTTCCCATTTTCGCTCGCCCCCTCCCCCACATAGCTTAACCGTGCCCGGTCTCCGAAGCATTGCATAATATAGGCAACTCGATTTGTCCTACATCTCAATGGGTCTCATCAGGCATGTTCCTCGTCACCTCTATTTCACGAACTTACTTCATAGATGTTGTCCGAGTATTTAGTAACTTGGTATCCCCTAGGCTGAGTGAGCTATTGCAAACTTATTTCCATCCGAAAATCTCTGCAGTAACTGTCGTGCCAGGAGACACAGGGGGCAAAAGTCCAAGTGGGTCAAATAAGGACCTGGAGTTTGACAGTGTGTCAGGCGTTCTTACGGGCTCATCAAGCTACCTTATAGGGAGGGAAACTCTCCCGAGGCCGCACTGTAACGGGGAATGCTGAAGCAAGGAAGCGACTCGAATATCAAAGCTAACGGGTGAGCTAACCGAGGACCACAGACAAAGGAGCATAAAGCCAATATGTCGGAGGCTTCCTGAGGCTAAAATAACGGGGCAGGAGAACTGGCAGAGGGAAAACAGTGGGACCTTCGGCAACCAGCCGAACTGGCCAGGTGAGAGGGCTTCCGATCAAGCCATCAACTGAGACAGTCGGACCAACCAAATATAAGTGATGCCCAAGGGGAGCAAGCTGTCGGTCACGGACAACTGGCCGGAAAGCAGCCCAAGCTCTCAGGCAGACGCAAGAGCAATGTTGGCGCCACGAAGTGCGGTAAAAGACTCATATAAACTATCGTATGTGTTTCGTGACTTGACTTGTTTGGCCGTTGGAAAGCGAGTATCCTATCCCATGTAGTCGTCTCCTTTGCAATACCTCAGTGACCGTCCGGTGCTCTTATACCGGAGTTGATCTGCCGGGGTAGCCCAATCGATTTGGCGCCTGTATCAGGGTCCGGGGATGGGGCCATAAAAAGTCACGAGTTGGATACCCATTTCATCAACGGGATTAAATATCACCCCAGTGAGAACAGTTTACCTCAGATTTTCTAAGGCAATTCGTTCACACCCCACATTATTGATCCTTGTCCAATAAATTAATATTACATCCACTTAAATCGTGTCTCCTTCTTCCAACTGCTGCTTTATTTTCCACGATGCAGATCCTTTCGTTTCAAAAGCTTTTTATTGCCATCATCAACCCGCAGCGTGATCTTCAAGTGCTTTTATTTTTTCCCGGCAAATATTCATTTCTGTAGCCCTCCTGCTATCCCATTTGTTCTTCTAGTGGCTTCCAGCATCCCCGTCCAATTTACACGTAATAATAATATTATTGGCCACGACAGTTCACTTAGGAAACTTCCGAGTCATGCTGTAGCCCATGAGCTGACATAGTCTGAGCACCCGGGATTCTGACGATTTGATAGTCTGACTTCCAATTTAACCTTCGCTGAGGGATAATTTGCTGGTTCATTCAAACTTTTTTGATGTCGTTTTTTGTATGTTTAGGCGATTGATAATAATTAGTATAACTGACTCGCCTGCACTATTAACCACACGACTGAACACGCCCTGGTTTTCTCTGGAGTCATTTTCATTATGATTATCAAAGAACGTATCTGGATAGTCCAAGGGGGAAGCAAAAAAATATTTTACTCCGTTTTATATGGGTCCGCCGGATAAAGTCCTCGCCACTATGCTAATGGATTGGCAGGACTCCATAGATTTCCTCGTTGTACGACAAAATTTGATACTATGACTGGTGTAATATGCAGGGACCAGGGCATTTCCGCAGACTAGCCTATTGTAAAGAACAAATACTTAAAATCCTCCCAAATATTCTCCGCGCTTTGTGAATTTGACTATATTTAGCATTATCTCGAAAAGTTCGCACATATGCCACACTTTTTCACGTTTGTTTATCCATGTGAGACATTTGACTTTGGTCTTGAACCGTTTCTGACCGTTGTGCTTGAGCCGCGGAGCTTTGAACCTTTGGGCTTTACTGTGAAGTCTATTTGGCCGCATACTTGAAAATTGCATATATTTTTACTTTTTATGAATGTCAATTTAGTGCCGTAGAAACTACGAATCAGTCTTGTTCTGGTCTTGGGGTTCGTTTGAATTGGCTACGCGTGGCTTGATTTGCGAGAATTGACTTTCACCTATGTCAAATTTGCATAACACAGGGGACGAAAGTTTCCACGAGCTCGGGACCCAGTAGGTGCGCCAGCAAGAGTGAAAGCCCACCAGAGGTGAACACCAATATGTGTGGCCACAGCCTGCTCACTACACTAGGGTACAATCTCAATAGTATCGTAGTCACAAAGCAGTCACCCAGGGAAAAAGAAAAAATTACGCTTAAAATGAAATTTGTATGGAGGCGATCAAGTAGCATATCAGTCGAAGATGGGGCGGACAACACGAGGTGCCGTATAATACATCGTTGAAGTCCGTCAAACTGGCATTATCATAAAACAGCTTATTTTCTGCAAACAACTTGGCTTCATGGACTGTAAAATGAGTAACGTTGACCTATTCGTTTGCATCCAAAACTAGTTTTTGGTCCTTCAGAGACTTTTTATTTGGTTTCGCTGGGTTGTACTAGCCGCACGCTGCTGACTGAATCGGCTGCTAAATAATTGTGTTATAACCAAAACTGGTGTAATCGTAGACGACATGCAAGTAACCTGATACCTCTTCCCGCTATGTTCGACGGTTTTGCACGGGTATTCAGCCTCGAGGAACCCATTCTCCTATTGTACAGTTTTCTGGCCCTTGCACAGTGAATCATTACCACGACCATCAAGGCCAACTTTGAAGGCCCCGCTAATCAAAATTTGTGTAATATGCACATTCTTTACACACAACATTACGTGCAACGTGTATTCCACCTGTGATGATTCGGTTTCCACCCCACCACCTCAACATTTACTTCGCTGAATACTTCAAATATTTTACTTCCCCTTTTCTCAAGCCTCGTACTTGCAGTTCCATTTGGTCAATTTTTTCATCAGTATAACCAACATTTGCCGATTTATGAGATACTATTGTTTTTTCTTAGCCGGGTAAAAGTTACACTCTTTCCTTCTGCCTTTTCATGTAATTCACGCACATTGGTCCACTGGGAACTTTTCAACCGTATTTGGTACTCAATGCCAACCAGCTTTTATCTCCCGCGGCATTTTTATTTTCCCTCATCGCCATCCTACGCCCGAATTTTCACCTCTTTTTCCCTATGGCCTTAAACGTCCAGCTGCTTTTGGTTCACCCAACTTGGAGATTCATTGTATTCTGGCACTGCTGGACACTGCAGCCATGTAACCACCATCACTTAGTTGTCTCGAATGACATACACTTGTTCACTCTGTGAGTAATTTGGCATACAGTGATCGTACACCTACTCAAGCTTAGCGAATACCTGGAGAAACACATTAGTATGGTTATTATCACTTGTTTTACATTATTATGTTATTCAAGCCCTTGTCACCCGTCGGGCCCACAAATTTGCCCCGGGCTTTGGTTGCCGGATGTCACCCTCACAGCTACTGAATATGGTAACCCCACTTTTCCCCTCTAACATTTTGCCCCGATACACCTTCATTTTTGATCCATTGTTCATCTTTGTAGCTTAAGAGTACATAAGGAACGTTATTGAGCTTCGGTTACCGTAGAATTTCCTAATTTGTTGTATACTGCGAAACGGCTGGTTGGGAATGACTTTGTTTTAGGCTCATTCGGAGTTTGTCGCTGCTCGTCTGTTAAACTTTCGGCTGACTGAACCTCACAGTACTTAGTTTCTCTGTTAAACTGTCAGCAAGTAAATTATGCTACAAATCGGCACACCGGTCAGAATCAGAGGAAACTTTACTTTAGATAAGCGAAACTTCCCTGCCCGTCGAATTTGGTCTTGTTTCTTGTTCAGACTGCAGCTTACTACGTCGTTCCAGGGTTTGTACGGCTTCCTACAGGGCTGAAGTCTGTCTGTTGCCAGGAGAATGGAAGGAAAGCCAAGTTGTGGAACCGATGCAACTGCATAGCCAAAGTAAGCTTATCACGGTGAAGAACGTAACGGAGATGGTGAGGATTCCCTTGGCACTTGCCGATGATGAGTAAGAATAACTCTCAATAAATGATGTCAACTGTAAATTTTGGATGCTGGGTACATCTCGCCATCTAAGTGACTGTTTTGTGCAGAACAATGCTTCACAAAGTACGTCCGCGGCTCCGAAGGCAGAATCTATAATGCCTCACAGTTTGAATTAGTGTGAAGAGGCGTGGGATTAATTTTGATGCTGCGCCCCTTCTATTTTGGGATTTTAGAGTAGCTTTTATATTACGTAGAAGATGCAGCTCAAAACAATGACCATTGTTCACTTTCCTAGAGCACTTTTATAAGTGCAGGCCAGAGGCGCCGTTTAAGGCTGTTCCTCACAAGGTTGACGTAAGCGCAGCCAAAAGCACTTTACAAGATTTGCACGCACAGGGTCAAGTAGTGGCTCTTTTACTAAGTGACGGCCAGGAAGGGCTTTAGTCCTTAAGTCAAAGGCTCAGATGCGCTAACTAATTCGTTATTCATAGCACTCAGCTCCGAAGCGGCACCCAAGAAGACAAGTTGCGGGAAGGGCCATAAATCACTGGTGACGATGGTAAGGATTAATCATGCGCTACTCCTTGGTTTCCGGAGTTTTTGAGCTCGTAACTTGAAAAGTGTTTCAGCAGCGAGCAGCCAATCGCGAGTTCCGCATCTAAAACAGGACTGCTTCGTGGCTTCTACGATACCAGATAGTAAAATGAATAAATTGACGAACATAGACAAACCTGAAGTACGAGATCACAAGGACTCAAGGGCTACAACCAAAGTCACGAAGTGGTTAGACGGGCACATGATTCATGCTAGACCAAAACGAGCCGCGTTTGAAAAAATACCAGTGTATGGTGCGACCAAATAAGATTCAGTATAAAAACACAGGGGTGGAAAAACAACTAAATGCATGTAATCTAGTAATATGATAAGTTTGGAGTACGGCAGTGAATTCCGGAGGATTTTTTACATCTGGCAGTTACAAGGATCGATGACAATTTTTTGAGAAGAGAGAATCGTCACAAATTCCAAGATCGGCTGCACTTGGTATCCAGCAGAGCACGGATTTCTCGAATTTTAGCAAGCTGGCACCCGACATTAGGCGCAAGTGCCTTTTGTAATACTCGCTGGCGCTGACTGAGGGGAGAGGAAACTAGGCTAGGTTGACCTCTTAAAACACTCCTTCCTATCAGCGTGCGTAGTTTTTAACAGAAGGATAACTGGGTTGTTCATTGTTTTGGAATGTTACCTGAAGTTTCCGTTGGGGCTGGCCTTTGTCAGCAGCCACCTCGATTAATGTATAACATGAACAAGAAGCTGTATTTAGCGATCTGCCAAAACATCAGGTGGCTGAAGTCAAAATAGTGGTTTAAACAAAGTCGGACTCTGGGTGGGCTCTGCCCTCCTGCGCAGTCTCCTGCAAGGACAAGCGATAGGCGCAATTTCACAAGTACTCAGTTGCATACTTTACCACTAGCGCGTGCGGCGAGACGCGGAATATTAAAAAGACGATCTCATTTTGAGTGATGTTCGGGCCAATGAGAAGTTCGGATGTGACAGAGCCAACAAGCCAGAAGAAGGCACTTGGACGGTCGATGGTTGAATTTCAGTTGGTGCCACTTTGTATCTAATGGACCTTAGTTTGGAAAAGTAAGGTCTGCCGGATGAAAACGAATATCTGCATCAGATATACTTTTTCCAACCGCCTGAGCTCGCTTACTGGGGATAACAAAAGCCTCTATAAGTGCAGCAGGGCAGCTCCAAGGTACAGACGAAGGTAAGAAGAAAGGCGTACTGCTTACAGTGGTCAGTTACCAGTAGTTGTGCGAGTGACACTTACAGCAGATCGCTGACTCATAACTGGAGAAACTCTAACCTCAGTGCAACACAGACAACGGAAACTGAATTGCTTAGTCTTGTAGTAAAGTGCAAACAAATGTTATGCACCTACTTAGGTTTTCTCATAAAATATGACAGGAAACGAGACAAATCGTGGAAGATCAGCCCATGAGAGATAAAGAATTCAAACTGCCTACATCTTCAAAGGCGGACCCAAAACTGAAGTTGATAGCAAATTTTAGGTGTCAGAAGATAGCTTTAGGTAAACGTACCACTTGAGAGTCCCAATAATGGTGACCTAATAATGACCTAAAAGTGTTCATTTTCCTTCGTCCGAACAAACGTTGCAAATTGCAACTACCGCCTGAGGTCCAGAGCGTTATACTTTCTGTCCCACGCTCCAGACCCTTCTTTAGAGCCTCGTTTTTTACGCTGCACACTGAAAGATCTGGGCAGGCGTCCGGCTAGCTTATGTTGCTCACACTAACTACACAGGTTCCATCTCGTCATAAATACCTAGCGACAAGCGTCGCCATACATATAGTCAATTACACTGCAGCCATTGAAGCAGCCTATAAAAAGGATCTCAGTTCTAGTCTTCCCACTGCTGATAGCTTGATCATATTCTATCTTCCTTACCAAATCTGCTCAGTTTTCGTGGCTTGCAAGCCACAAGTAGCACTTCGCGTCTGTGCAAGCCGTTCTGCTGATGAAACCCAACGAATGAACTGAGGCCTTGGTACATATGTAGCATTTGGTTGCTAATAATTTTCCTCCCTCGCCTCCGACCTCGCCGATATGTGAGTGCTTCTACGACACACTCGAGAAAATTCCTGCGGTGACTGGAACAACACAGAACAAACAAAGTTCCTCAATTTTAACTTGTGTTAACTAATTTCGTAGCAAAACTGGTTGATCCTACATTACATTTACTGTTATTGATTGTTGGTCGCGTTTTTCCTTCAGGGTCATCATACTTCCTAACCTATTGTTGAACTTTTCTACCGAGAGTGCCTCATAGACGTTTCGTAAAATAACTAGATGAGCAGACTTAGAGCACCGTTTTGTTGTGGTTTGGTTAAGATTAACGGCTCGCATAGTTCGACAGCAGACCTTTGGTTTTGTTTTAGCTGATTTTCAGCCCTCACACCCGGAAATTGTGCTTGTTTGGCCCGATTACACTAGCGGAACTTTTCGCAATAGGAGGACTTCAATTAACGGGTATTTTATGAGCATTCTTCGCACTATTGAATAACACTCCTGTCATAGAACATTCTTCATTATATCTGCCATCGGAACCTCGAGTGGACAATCACCGATGCCCACTGTCGTGGGCACGATTAACGTGTACATCCTCTTGTCATTGTAAAATTGCACTGTGATTTTGCTGGCTAATTACCTTTCGATTTTGAGATCCTTGGAACTGCGCTTTGTTCAGCGCTGGTCCTAGCTAGCCATAACTGGGTTCACATTTTTGCAGTCTCTTTTGGTTGCTACAGCGGCTGTTTTCCACCAAAACTTTATTCACAACTGAAACGGTAAACGCAACAAAGGCGAAGAACTTAGTGTAGAACTGAGGAAACTTTGCTGTTTCATTTTTTTTACTACCTGCGCCGTCACATGCAATCCACATCCTCGGGAGGCAAGTTGGAGCAATTAATTCCAGGGTGCATTTGTTGGGATTGTGCACAAGCTGATGGAGCTCTTTTGAAAAAACTAAAGAGAGCAACTGACCTGTGATGGCGCGCCCGGTGAACCTGAGGGCAGGGGTATTGACGCCTGGATGAAGGCCTTTTGACAGAATGTTGGAATTAGTACTCAGGAGTAGATAACATTGTCGCGGATTTACTGGAGGGAGGAGTAGCTCCAGCGTCGGGCGATTCATAGACGAGGAGAGTCATAACTCAGGATAGCTTACCCTCTCCAAATTAAAGGAAGGTGGAGGATAGGACGCTGCATTCATACCGGAAGCTGATTTTAGTTTTGGAGTAACCTGAAAAACCTTTCTGAGAAAAAGGGCTCTACATCTGAGTAAACAAATGGAAACGAGGAAGACGGATTATCTGACGAAAGATGATTCAAACCAGCGTTTAAGCTGCCAGAGTAAGTCGTTTTTCCGATTTGGAGTAGGGCTCAGCCAAATAAAAGCATGCCAAGGCATAAAAATATTCATCTCGATACTATACTCTAATAGGCTAGCTAAGTATAGTCTATAAAATTTATGCGAACCCCAGGTATGCGGACAAAGCTCTTAGCAAGCGACAGCCAAGGTTCAGCAGTGATGAAGACAAGGGCATTCACTATGGAAGAGTCGAAAGCCAAGTCCGAAATTCGTTACTGTTATTAAAACAAGAAGCAAACAAAACTATTCCAATGTATCCATCAGAATTATGGTAAAATGTTTGGAGTTTATTGGGGGATAAATTTTCTTATGGAGTTGGCTTATATATGGAAACATTCACGAACGGTTTCCTATGTGCGAGCGCAGTCAGTATCTTTATCGTACTTGTTTGACCGGGCCCTTTCTTCACATAGAAGCCGGATTCCGTGCCAGAGCAGTTTGCCGTTGGTCGTAACGAAGAACTGGGGACATATGTAGCATTGGGCTGTTGGGTCTACTGTTTGACCGGACGAAGAATCGTTTCTCAGGACCCCTGTCGTGTAGTTTCTACGCATGTTCCTTTTGCCTCTTCAGGGAATTCTATGGAGATCTGATTCAGCCGTTATCACAAGTGCAGTCTCCATAAGAAGACTCCAATCAAATACCACACCTTGTTTCTTCTTCAGTGGGGCAAGTGAGGAAGTGTAGCAGTAGGAAGAAAACCATGAATAAACTCCGGAGAGTTATCTTCCAATGAAGGTAACGTCGAGCGTTACAGGTTTCTAGAGGTGATCTTCGTTCGTTTTGTCCTGGAGTTTGAACGGCCCGATGAGCGTGAGTAACTTTCGAGTCAGACAATAATGGTAGCGTGCTCACGCATCGAAGCAGTGGCTTTCAGAAGTAAATGAATGAGATCTAGTTGGTTGGCCACGGTTCCGCCTTAAACCGCATTCCCTCTAGTCGGAATAGGACAGAGGTTGCTTAAACCAAAAGCAGAGGAAACGGAAGCGCATGACTAAGATTACCGAAAACAATGCCTCCGTGATCAAATAGTAATGAAATCATGAAGGGGCAAAGGCATCGAAGAACAGGTTGGTATCCATCTGGGAGCAGAAGAGAGCTACGTACAGATTACTGATCAGAATTTCTTGAAAAGTAAAGAATTTAGGATGACATTTAATAATAACCACCTAATGAGAAACGGTACAAGAGGAAGTAAAATAAACTTGGAACCTTTCAGACCACTTGAGGTTAATGCGGGTAATCTTACCATCATCCGTCTTCCTGCACTGTTTTCTGTCTTGATGGAAGCACCCAAAGTTCTCAAGAGGAACCAGTTTGTTCCCGGTGCATTTGTTCAACCATGACTCTTGGAACCAGGTCACTTGGGTGATCGCGTCAACCGGAGAGTTCAATGCCTCGGTTAGAGTAGGTGGCTCCCTGGAGAGAATGAGTGCTAGTACTGACCAATACAGAGAACTGTCGTCAACCCTGGCATGGTGCGGCTAAGTGCGGCCTGCAAGTCACCTCCCTAGCACTTCGTAGCCCGGCTTGTTCTGGGCCAGCTTCTATAAAATCCACTTGTGCGAAATGAAGCGGAAACTATGGTGTCACTATTCCGAACGTATACCTCTTCCAAATGGCAGATTCTGGGTAGAGCGCATTCAGTTTGAAGGTAACTCAGAAGTGACATGGATCAGGTTTGCAACACAGTGCAGAGCAGCCAATCGTGGAGCGCGCCAGCCTTGAACAGCAGAAAAACGATGGCATCCCCTCCGTAGCCTGGTAGTTCCCAGTCGGCCTTCGAGATGCTCAACAGTCTGGTGGTTGATGATATAACGTTGTTGGTCAGTCCACTCGGCACCAGGCAGTGAGTTCCGTCAAGGCCAGTCGGTAGCGGCCTAGGGGCGGCTGGGTTTGAATGTGCGAGGTCATGAGCAATTATTAGTGTAGATAAAAGCAACTGACTGTCATTTAGCTCTGAGAAATCTGTATGCTGCTAGAAGTCATACGACTGTTCGTTGTTCGTCTGCTTGCTGTAGGGACAACCGGTTTCCGCCGACTGAGGGGCCCAATTGAAGGCTCTCTATGTGAACGCTAATTCTTCGGTTCTTCCCGTTTGTATCGTGCCAAGTGTAGCCTCATTACGTCGACATGATCGACAAAGTTTTAATACGAACCGCCCATCCACTGTCCCACTGAAGCTCACCGTGTTTTGTCAACCTTCGTAAATTTTGGCATGTCACTCTTTCCTAGGGTCATCCTGGATATCACTTTAGTGCCTGGTACCTGGATCACTGAAGACCTATTGATGGGACTTGGGAGGTCTTTATTGTCCCGTGACTTCGTTCGTATGAAAGCAGCCACTCTCCAACTCGGCCGAAAGTGTTGATCTGGAACTTCAGTTGTACGAACTGACTCGTAGTTTCATGCTAGTAAACCAGCCTTGGCTTCGTTATAATCAAGTAAAGTCTTATTAACCAAATGCTCCATGCAGTCCGATGGGTGAATATTCAGCCTTCACATAACCAAGTATAAGTTGTGGATAACGAAAATTACGTAATGCAAGAAAAAAGGAACGCTAGGCCAGTGGGGTTAAGGTTCAGTGTTAGTTCACATTTTGTTAGTTCTGATGCTACATAAGCTGGATTGCGCTAATACCTTGCCAGCTAGGGAGTGATAGAACTGCTACAAGCCCTCAAGCGGGCATGAGAATGTTTTATTGAGAACGTGCGGAGGAAGTGAATTCAAACTTAACCAGGCCTTTGTGAAGAGGATGACCATAGCCAGCAAGAATCTTTGTCGACGGGTATTGGCAAAGTTTGCCACGCTGGGATGTGACAGAGTGAGAAAAATGCTATCGGGGTGTACCACTGATTGATGATGAAAAGCTGATGGATCTAGCAATGAACTTGAATGTCCTCGATAACAGGCCCGAAAAGGTGGCGGATGAGGCACATGGCCAGTTAGGTAGGACGGACGAAAAGAAAGGCGTCTAATAAGCTGGTTGGGTACGGAGTGGGGTTTTAGGCGTAAAACATAGAAAGACGTGGTTTTAGTTTCCAGAATAATGGAACCAGTGTTTTGACCGGGTAAGGTTACGGTCGAGCAGCACTCCGATGTACTTGACTGAATGGAAATTATTGAGGTGTTCTCCATTTATTGTGGTTGAAGTGCAGTCGCTCTGGAAACTGAATCGCTTCCTAGCCCTCAAAAGAGGGAATACGACGTCACCACACTTGATTGGGTTGGGGCTTGAGTTGAGAGCATCAGATCAATCTGAAATTTGAGTGATGAGGTTTTGTAGAGTAGGAAAAGTAGAATCGCGGGTATACCGTGTACCAATTATGAAATCATCCGCACAGTTGGTGCGGAGAGTATTTTTCTGTACAGGAATAGTATAAGTGCACACAGAAAATGAGAATGGGGACAGCATGGCGCCGGGTATTTGCAACGAGGGAGGAGGTTTTGCTGTTGTGGGGGGTAAATTGATGACGACTGTGGAAGTAATCCGCCAAAAAAGGGGCAGGTTAAGGCTGAACGTCAAATGCCAACGCGTTTGAATGCGTCACTGTGGCCCTCGAGGCATATTCTTGTTGCATTACCTCTCCGTTCAAGTTAGGACAAAATGTTATGTGTCAAGATGTGGAGTGCATCGAGCGTGGGGCATGAATGTCGGTAAGCTAGCTGACTGATATCCGGAACACTGAAATTTTTGTTCAGTCGCTGGGGAACCAACCTAACGAAAATTTAAGGGAGGTGGGGGTGCTTGCGATGGAACGGAAGTTCGAAGGGCCGTTTTTGGAAAAACAAACTATATGTGTTCTCCTCCAACATTCTGCAATCCTTCTTTTCAAAGGACTTTCGTTGAGAGGATCGGAGAGGATGAGTCCGATGGTAGCGGCACTCTGCTTGGGCGCTATATTTGTGTCCGTCTGTTCCCAGTGGTTATCTAGCGTAAAGGAGGAAGCAGTTCTCTTTGATTTCTTCTACAGGGGTGCAAAAAGGAGGTTCCGGAGGTCGGCTTTCCTGAAGAAATACAAGAAAAAGGTCCTACTGCTCAGGTGAACGTTTTGTTGAGGTCATCCACATCAACAACTACAGATTTGCCTGCTGGTAGCCCGCCTTTTCGATCTTTCAAGAGCTTTGGTTTGTCTCGATGACTTCTGATATCTTAAGGAGAAGAGCATAGGTGAAACTGACGGGTAGGGCACAGTCTTGATTATTTTGCTAGAATGTCGACTGATGAGAAATTATGAAATTTGGAGGCGCATCCGTTCCGGCGACGAAGCTGCTCGAAGTGGGAAAATGGTATATGATCGGCACGAGGATACTAATTTTCGACTGGTTGGCAAAGTCTGGAGCAAAACTTTAAGTAGCCGGCGAGACGGACTCAGGAAATCCCGTGCTTAAGGTTGTACAGAATTCTGACCGAGCAACAGTTTCCGGTACCTCTGAAACTTTCTCAGGCTAAATCTGTCTCTTCCAGGTTAGGCCATTCCGGCCTCCTGCGGATTGCGTGGTTCGCTTAGATGTAGACTTTTGGTGATGTTTTGGTTACTGCTTGGTTAGAGGAGTCTAGCAGAAGGCGACCCAAAGATAAAGAAATATGGGCTATCGACTGAGAGAGAGTCCAGAAAGGCGGCCAGTCTACTTAGAATCTAACGGTAGCCACCATACGGAAGGAATAGAGGAAGCTCGCATCATAGCGTATGAAGTTGTCAGCTAGTATACACAATGAAGTATCACCACAACTCACCAAAATTTGTAAAGCTGAGTCAAGGAATTCTAGGTAGGCCGTGGTTGAACATCCAGAGGTAATACAAACATTGACTAGCAGAAAAGAGCAAAACTAGCCCAAAAACTTGAGTTTCTATCCGCAAACGAAACGGCGAACGAAAATTTCAGAATACATATAACAGGTCATGGCTAATTTACACCGACGTTCATCGATGTGCTTGATAATTCGATCACCTTACTTGAGAGGCCATATAGTGCGATCCACGCGATATTCATCGAAACCATCAAGTTCACTTAATTCGCCGTTATTGTCCTTGTAGTGCCAGGTTCCATGCAGAAGAAGTGCCCTGAGCTGAGAGTGTTCCCCTATCCCAAGAAGCTCCGGCAGCATCAAAACATTGCTCAATGGAAATCGAAAATTTTCACTGATTAAGACGAGGTGGCACGCTTGCGCAACCTGCCAACTTGATTATTCGAATCTCACTAATGAGAAGGCGGAAAATGGAATGGCTCTTAAAATACTTCACTTGAATTCGTCAAATGCATTAGACCGCGTGCCACACACTCACCTTCTGGCCAAAACCCGATCCTTTGACATTGTTGACTCCTCACTATCTTGGATCACTTCCCGCCTGTCTACTCGCTCCCAGGCTTTCTCAATAAGTGGACACTCTTCCAGGTACAGTTGTTATACAGGGTGGCGTACTCGGCCCTCTGCTGTTCCTTATGTATATAAACAACATATTCCTCTCAGTGAGTCATGGCAACTCCTTTCTTTTTGCAGGTGGCATTGAGATTGTCCACTCATTCAAGACCTGATTGTCTCGCCTCGGCTATTTTGAACATCTCTGAAGACGCATCTGCACTCGATAGATGGTGCCCAACTTGACAGATGACATTTTCTACTGATAAATGTTAGGTGCCTATATATAAGTGCAGCCTACCTCCAGGGTCTCTAGCCTTTTTTGATTCATCCGTTGCTAGCAAACAACTTGTTCGGGAGCTTGGCTTAAGTTATTCCTGCACGTCTGGTTCCTTCTAATATTCGGTCTCCCGAGCCGCTGAGGCCAGAATGTGTCTGGACTTAATATTTCACCCCTCCAGACTTCGTGACTGCATCCTTTCTCTATAAATCTCACCCCAGGCCTCTGGTAGAATGCAGCTCACTGATCTTTTCTACTTTATGCAAATCAGATGGAGATTTATCGGATCAGTCCAACGTAGTTTTACCCAGCGGATGATTGAATGGAGCTAACTCCTTACTTATAAAGAACTCCGCTTGTTTTTTAAACTGGGCCCTTTATGGCTCCGTCGTATGAAACCGAAACTTATCTTTCTATATAACAACCTTCACAGCCGGATGTATACTTTTGATCGACTGCACTTAGCGCCTGTTTCTAGCTATCCGCTACGCTCCACCATTCTTACCCATCCAACCACACTACCATTACCAGCCTACGTTCGCACTTCTTCATCGCGGTGCACTCTAACTTATGGAATAAATTATCATCAAAAGTACGCGGTTCTAATTCCAACCACGGGTTCAAAAAAGCATCGGATAAGGTCCTCATGGTTATCCAAACCTTACCGCTGCTCGGTGCAAATGTAACCGATGACACAGCCTATGAGAAGGGTCTGCACTTTTGAATCGTGTAAACACTGGCAGTCTATGGCAGGTGAAACGGAGTAAAAATTATTGGTTTTCCTGCCTTCGACATTCAGAAAACTAGTCTCAGAGAGCCGCTGTCTATTAATGTTGCTTCTTTACATCGATTCCTGTTTATCCTCAGCTGAAAGCATCCTAGACTGCGCTTCTCTACCTTCCCTTTATTTCCTCGCCTTCGTTCGTGCTTTCCTTTCTCTCGATGACTTTCATTACTCTAAAGACCACATTGGTCGCTAACCTGGCCTGTGCTTCCAGCTCTCCGTCAGCTAGTCGCACTCTACCCAACTGATGCTCCTTTGGTTACGTTACGGGATCCCCTGGTGCCTAGTCGCCTGATCGCGGACTACCTGAAACCTACGGCCGTTTGACCTAACGAAGAGAACTCATATCAATCCCAACGGTGCGGGGCACGGGCAGATCCACCACTCCGGCCGGCGAACTTCGGGCCTGCAGGTCGTCTGCAAAGGTGTGCGGGCGCAACTAGGCTGATGGATCGCACCCCCTGTCACCAGAAGTGGTCTCAGGTGGGATATCCAAGACACGGCAAGCCTCACAAGCTAGAAGCAGTTGCGGACTGGGAACAATGACCCCTGCATCGTATTGCTGCCACCGGTAGCCTCTTCCAGCGTTCCTGAATAAAGCTCACCACAAGCTCGGTCAAGTTCCGAAGCGATATATGCACACATTCGCTCGGCTCAGAAATGCACCCCACTATTTGCTACTACTGACTTTTATCTCCATCGACTTGTCTTTTATCTGTCTGAACTGATCCCATGTTTACCCTCATTCTACCTCGTCCAGCTACCGGACTGTGTACCGCGAAACATGGAACGGTTTCACTGTTCAAATATCTTTATTGCGACCACCACAATTCCTGATAAACTTCTGAAAAGACCATTCATCTGCTGGGCAATTTGTATGTCACCACTCCATTTGTCGAAACAATACCATCAAAAAATACCATTTCTCACCTGCCGACAATGTCACAAAACACGAAATGGTCCTCCTTTCAGCGCTTCATCTGCGTGACATCGGACCGTCGTTCCACTGTATCCTTCCCCTGCATCTCCTGTCTTTCAGTCATCCGAATTTCCCTGACAATCGCATTGGTTATGAAGCATCCACAGTCAAGGGTATCAATCGTCCAATTGCTTCCCCAGCGCCCCATGTCAGACTTCCTTCAGCATATCCGGCCATGCAATCACCTGCAATTTCCGATAGCTTTTCATATGAACTACTTTTAAACAACTTTATCAGACCACCATATGTCCACCTCTCGCATCCACTTTGTTACCAACCTTAGATGCTCCCGTGCTATTCACCAAAGAACCTAGACAAATCCATGTTCGTATCACCGTTCACTCATCTATGAACCACAGCCGCTGTTCCACCGAGACATCATGGCCGGCCACCTGGGCCACAACACGTTGAGTGCGTTTTCTAAATCTTTAGCTGGAAATCAACTACTCTTAATTTAGGCTGCCGTTATTCTGGCCGTCCTCCCAAAGTCTCAGGTTGGACTTCCCTCAAGGTACCCAGTCACACAACTATCTGCGCTTTTGACGATTTCAGCAATGTATTACTCCCGGTTGATTCCATCAGATATCACAAATGTACTATTATTATGACCACTTCGTTGTAAATCCGCACTCCTCTACCGTCAGTCTTGGGGTCACCTTCGATAAATTAACAGTTTAACACCATTTCGCTCACATTTTAACTGCCGGCACTTTTTCCATCAACCTTTCGCGATTGGGCATCTACGCCGAATACCACTTTGAAGGCAACTTCTCTGACCCTTTGCTGGATATGAACTATATTCATGCCAAGTTACTGATCTTCCGGTAGTTTCCCAAATGCTTCATGTCAGACCCTTAGCACCATATCCAGTTAAGCCATCATCCACAGTTTTTGGCGGTATCACTTCCGCGCCACCCCCAAAAGACTTCATAAGGTCGTCGCATATCAACTCCTTCGTCCACCTTGTTGTCAACTTGTGTTCATTGATTAATCTAAAGCAAACCCTTCATTTGAATCATGTCACTCATTTGTCAACTTTCGTCACCCTGCCTCACCGAATTTCTAGGCTTGGGCATCCAAACACACACTCCCTTTGTGAGAGCCTCCTCCACAAACTCTCGGTGATTAGTAAGAACTAATTCTGCTGTAAATCGGACCATGTTTCGTTTACGTAATTCTTCCCCTCGGGGAACACCTCGCAACTCCTTCGGTATTATACTTCTGCCATTTTCCAGGTCATTTAGCGGTTGGTTCAAGTGCATATCTCTCATCACCAAGACTTTTTCAATTTTTTGTTGGTGCTTTTCCAAAACTTTCTGCGTTGGTATACCCTGTCCTGCGAATTTATATCCCTGCTTTAGTTGACTACGCATTTCGGCCAAGGAGCCCATTTCACTCACTACTGGGTGATTTGTCCATCTGAACTTCAAATTCAAGTCCGCGGGATTTTCATTCACGCCACCACTAAAGCTCCTACACTCTTTTGTGTTGCGTATACCCAACTGAATATCCAAGAATCCTTTTTGTGACTTCACTTGTACCATGTGGTCATGCAATCTAGCATGCTTCGGGTGTCCCCGAAATAAACCTATAATTTTACCAGGTTTTCCTCGAAGAGCTACTTTCCAGCCCGAGGTGTGTCCCTTTGGGTAGGCTCTAGATCTTGTAAAAGTTCTCACGCATTTATTGCACACTATGAGTCCGAAATAGGTCAGCACCGATGAAAACTTCTTGTTCATGAAGCTTCACAGTAAATCACGGGTATCTTACCGAATTGAGTATTGCTTCATTGGCATAATAGCTGTCGTGGCAATCAAGGTGAGGAAAGGAGTATATACAAGGATACGCGCCTCCTTATACGATACATATTCCGGTGAATATGGAACAACACGGCTAAATTCAAAGGCCCCACCAGCCTTTCAGGATGACAGCTTCAGAGTGAGTCAAAATTGGCATTCAGACAGTCGGCATCTTGCGAGGTATAAGATACCTAATCAACTCTATGGGCCTCCTAATCCACTTGGCTGTCAGTCCCTCCTCAAACCTGCTTTGCTTGGTTGCCATTAGAGATAAACGTTGATTTCTCATCCTCTTCAAGCACGACGGCCGTCTCTAGTCTTTTGATGCCTTCTCTGTGAATGATTTCTTCCATGGAGTAGGCATCAAATCCTTTATCGAACCACGGAGGGCCGTGTGCCCTGGAGCGCTGGTGATAGGGCGCAAAGAAGCTTCCGACGGCTTGAAGGATCTCACCGCGGGTAAAACTTCAGGCTGTGCTCATACTATCAAAAATTTCATGACCTTATCCCATATTCAGCTCCTTCTCTCTCATATGCTCGAAATTTGTGCACCAGAGGTTTGATCCGCCATGTGGACCGGGAGACATTTGGAGGCAACGTCCTCAAAGTTACTACAGAAAGCATGACAGCTAAAACCCGAGGGGGATGAAAGGTCAGTCCTGGAAATATCTGACATCCGTGGAGTTTGAACAGGATACAGAGTGGATGGTTGCTTCTCTTGGTGGCCAGTTGGCGGCGACTCCGTTTGGTACCGCGCCAGATCATATACCGAAACTGGCATATTTTGGGGAAAATTGTCTGCTGCCTCAGTAAAGCAGGGTGTTGTGTATTCGAAATGGGGCACGCTAAGCCACCGAGGACTAGACGGTGACTGTGAGATGCTTAACGCTTCAGGGAACCTAGGATGCTTGGTGGCTTAGCGGAGGGTTTCCCGTAAAAGTTGCAAAGACACGGAAATACTAGTGAATAACTTCACCCTCCACGAAAGACTGTCACTGAGCCAATGGGGATCCGAATAAGGAGCTAGGATGTGGGCCGGCATTTCGTCTCTGATGTAACTCATGTGAGTCGACAGCTGGGAATTTCGCTGGGGGGCTTTTTGCGCTTCCATGCACTTTCGACTGATGACAATGGACGCAGGTACGGATCCATGCCATCACATCACAGTTCAAGTTGTACCGAAGAAAACGGTAACCCTCGAGTTTGGTAGAAGCCTTTATACCCCGGTGGGACAAACCGTGTAAGGTTTCAAAAACCTGTCGCTTAGAAGCTGGCGGCATTACTGACCTTCGGCGGCCTTTGGACAGGTCACACAGCGTGCAACCCCCAGCTGAAGGAGTGTAAATTGACTGGAGCCACAGCGAAGAAGTGTTACGGAGCTACTCTACCTCGGGATCCACTGCTCGTTTGGAAGAAATAGGTTCAGAGTTAATCGACCCGGGGGGCCGAGGTCCAGGTTGCGAATGTGATATAACGCGTCTGTGATAGGACTATTGACAACTGAGATACGGCGTACTTCACCCCTTTACTGGGTGGTGTAATCCAGATGTCTGGACCATCTAGGAGAGTATCCGTCAGTGACGGAGCGCAACAAGCGTATAGTCGGCCCATGGTCGAGATACACCGTGAATTTGTGTCCCTCTAGAACGTGTCTAAAGTGAAGGATGCCTAGGTAGTTAACTAGGGGTTTCGCGGCCAAAGGTGTTGCACTTAGACCCAGCCGGTTGTAGTTTCTGGAGGAGAATGCAACGGGATGCCAAGAGTCGACTAACTATTGTTGCAGCACCGCACCCGCGACCGTCTGACGCGTCGGTTACTGACGCAGCTGGGGAAGTTAGTTTCAGTAGAGATAGCTAGTCTGCGTTCCTGATAGCCTGCCGTGGTGTGGCGAATGAGTCTCGCGTGGCTTCTGTAAAATCCAGCTGTTATGGTTTGCCTTTTACCACGTCCGTGAGTGGCTTCATTAGCTGAATGAACTGTGAAAAGAAAAGCCAATGAAAATTGATCAACCCGTCGAAAAGCCGTAGTTCCTTGAATGACGTAGGCTCTGGGTGGTCCATGATTGCCTGCACTTTGTCCTGCAGTGGTATTATCCCCTGGGAAGTAACCTGGTGGCCTAGGTTTTCGATGGCGTCGACGCCTATTACGCACTTATTCACGTTGTTCGTGACCCCGTGTTGGGATAGGAGGTGGCAAGGCGAGCGTAGACGTGCTAGATGTTCTGTCTCAGACGGGCCGGCAATCAGGATTTCGCCAAGATAAGGGAACGAGAAATCCAATCCCCTGCATGCCATCTGGATGAAACGCTGGAAAGTTTGCGCAGCTTTGTTAAGTCCAAGCGCCATTCGTAGGAACTCTAAAAGACCGAAAGGAGTCGCCACGGCTGTTTTGGGGATATCCGCAACCTCTACTGGTATTTGGCTATACGTCCGCACTAAATCTGCTTGGCTGAAAGTAACCTTTCGCTCTAGACCATCTGTGAGATCCGTGATATGTGGACTAGGATATCGGCCGGGCTTAGTCACTCGGTTGAGTAAGTGATAATCCCTGCACGGCCTCCGGTCGTCAGTTGGCCTTTTGGGGACAATAAGTAGGGGTGAAGCCCGCCGACTATTGGAAGGCCGGATAATTCCCAAATTGAGCACATGTTGGAACTCGGGGCTAGCTACACCGAGCTTGCCTGGAGCCGAACTGCTGGGTCGAATGTAGATAGGGGCCCTGTGAGACTGTGAGGTGCCCTTTCAGTGGTGGTTGGAGGCAGGTTGTTCTTCGGAAGGACAGGATCAGGGTGCTCGCTGAATAAACTACCTAATTTCGGTTCGGAAGTGGGAATCGGCGTGAGCATCGCTGGTGACTGAGCTTGGGGCGAGGACTAACAAAGAAGTTCGGTGTGATTCGGTCCACTAGCTGTCACTTACCGGGGTCGACCACTGACCTTGACTTTCTAAAAAATCTAAGCCTGGAATAGCCCGGTGCACTTGGGCGACGGCGAAAACCCACGATAAAGGACGGCAATAGCCGAAGCTTAGGGTGAGAAACTGACTGTCGTAAGTCGGGACTAGAGCTTTGTTGGCTGCTTGCAGTGCGAGAGTAGTAGGGGAGAGAGTGGACCGTTTTCAAACCGGTAATGCACTCACGTGCTCTCCTGTGTTGATTTAGAAACGCAAACCGGTAGTCCTGCCTTCCAAGTAGATGAGGCTACTAGGGAAAGGGGTTCCCGCGGAGGTCGTCGCTCTTATCCCTCGGCCTGGTAGTTTCACTGGTGGATGTGGTAAGCACAGGGCTTCTCGCACTTACGCCCCTGGGATCCAAAAAGGGGCTGATATTATCACACTTCGGATTAAGAGCTTTCTCTCGGGGCATTCGGTTTAGAACAGCGACGTCTTTGACTCCGTGCAAGCAGGCTGCTGATGGTGGTCCCGTGTTATTCGACCACCTGCATTAGACGGCGGACCTCCTGACATAACATCTGGTTGGCAGAGCTGCTGCCAGGGGTGTTGTGCTGCATGGTTGTCGACTTAAGGTTAACAACGGGATCTGGCGGAGTAACAGTGGCGTTGGTGAAAGCGTGGGATTGTGGGGCAGAAGCACCTGCCTGTTCGACGACTTTGTTGCGGCCTCTGATCACTCGCCCGAGGTCTGACCTTGTATCAGAACGGCTGATATGCTCTGGGCACATGACGGAAGCCGCTGCATCCATGGTTGACGCAGAACTACATTGTCCTTGGAAGTCGTACCTACCGTTGACCGCATTTTCCGTAAAGACTGCGATGACCTCACTTCCCTGGCTGGATTTCGAAAAGTACTAAATACGTTTCCCTTCCGAAGCTGCCATACGCCTAATCAGGGCTTCCCGAAGCGTGTCGCGCGGGTTGTGATCCGGAGGGTTCTTAACGGTGTCCCGGATTTATGGGATCATACAATAAAGGACTACTGAGAGCAGCTTATTATATTTGGGCTGTTGACTGGATACGCGAGCCTCCCGGAAACGAGACCCAAGGATGGAGATGAAAACACCCAATCTTCCGGCATGAATCCAGTATTTTCATGTACGCTAAGTGGCACTCCGGTTCATACTCGGGCTAAGACTCTCTGCTCATTGCGAAGAAGGTGTGCTAAGGAAGTGGAACAGCTTGAAATTCCATAAAGCTGTTGGCAAAGCCTGATATTCGAAACCTCGGATAAATAGGAACGAAAACCAGCTGGTACCATAATAATGATCAAAGAAGGAAGGAAATGGTTGTGCTTTCCAAACAACGTACTTACTTGAAACTGCCCAATGGGGACAATATAAGCGTGATATAAATCTTACCAATATTGGACCGAATATATGACAGACAAAAGGAAAGGAAAACTATCGTAGACGTGACTCGGCTAGGTCACTTCGGTGGAATTGATCAAAAACTATAAACGAAAATGGCCTGCCAATGGTTGTAGGGTGCACTCTCCCAGGTTATGCGATCGAGTTCATCGAGGAGGTCAACGGGACCAGAACGTGGAATACCAAAGGCGTCTATTCTCGCAGGGCCTGAGCACACAGACAGCACGCTGGTGTGCGCCGAAGAAGAGTGTCAAAATTAGAGACAGCGACCGCCGCGTGCGCGAAAAGTACAACGGAAAATGTGGAAGACAGGGTGTGATCGGCTAAGCACTATACTGGTTCTAAGACATGCAACTGTCAAGCTACCCCAAATTTAGATGCCTGTTAGTGAGAGGCAAAATATCTCCAAATTGGAAACCCTCTATAAGTGACAGGAGATGGGAGACTGAACGAGCTAATGGCTAGAGCTGATGGGCTGGAGCGCGCCTTGCCGCCTGTTACGAACGTTTGAGCAATGCGTAGCCAAATTCGCAACGGATCCCGAAATCAGAAGGCGATTATCCGTGATATTCTACGATACTAGATTATTACAATAAACAATGACATAAAAAATATACAAACCTCAATAATACGATCACAAGGACTCAACAACGAGAAACCGAATAGCAGCGTGTGAGCAAACAGCACGTGCGTCACGCAGGTCCTGAACAAGGATGTGCCAAAGCAGCGCTCTGGGCGCGAACAAACAACAATTGGTCCAGAAAAACAACCAGTTCGTAAAGACAAGTCAATAGTGTATGGAAATGAGTGATGTTGGGAAAAACACTGAATCGCGAGGGAAAAAGGGGGATTTTCTACGACCGGCTGTTACACCGCCCACCAAAATCCTCCTGGATCCTTAGCAGAGTCAAAGGGTCGGTATAAAGGTACTGATTCTTCCTACCTGCCTAGGCTCTGCTGTCAGTGCGCGCGTCTAATGCTCGTCGTCAACGTTCTACTACTGGTCGTACCTAATCCATTGGATACATAGAAGTGAGGCTAGTCTACATCTTCCACAAGACCAAATGACCGATGGCGGGCGTGAATGGTCACAAAGACGTTGTCCTCGTAAGGGGCCGTCCGGTCCTGGATGTACGTGCTTGAGTGTGTGTGTGTGTGTGCGTGTGTGTGTGTGCCGGGGTGTACAATGAAATCACAGGTATGACTACACATCAAAGGAGGACTTTCTGCAATGTCAAAAAAGACCGCGTGGCAAGAAAACGAGTAAATGTAGCATGTGTGTGTGACCTGAGCTCCGCTACTTCCGCATATGCCAGGGGCATTCGGTAGCGTCAACAAAAGGTAAACAAGGAACACCGTCACATGCATGATAGGTTTACGGGATGTAGAGTGCGTCGTGCATGCGTGTATGTATCGGGATGTATAATGGAATCGCACTCATCACCACATATCGGAAAGAACCTTCTGTAATGTCAACGAAAGGACCGCGAGCACCTTAACGTGTTTGACGGAGATTGTGGGGTATATATGGTGTTTCTTTATCCACCTCGATTACTGGTGTGAAAAAGGTTTACTAGGCCTCAGGGTTATCAGCTCCTCCGTCTTCGCTCTCGAGTAGGTTAATACTGCGTATGTCACGAATGAGCACTCCGTTAGCTGTCTTCACCTTCACCGTTCTTATCATTCCGTCAGTGCTTTTGATGGTTTCCGTAACTACTCCCAAAGACCAAGCGCTGAAATGTGCGCGTTCGTCGGCGATCATAACCACGTCCCCAACTTTGAATGGTCTTGTTTTGGCCAGCCACTTCTGTCGAGTCTGCAAAGCCGGTAGGTACTCCCGTAGCCATCGCCTCCAGAAGACCTTGGCCAGATAGTTCGCTTGCTTCCACCCGTGGAAGTAGCTCCCACGAAGGTTTACCGGCCCTTGGAAACCCTCGTTCGACCTTAGCGTCAATAAGTCGTTTGGGGTGAGCGCCAGGTAGGTGGGGTCGCCGTTCAATACTGGAACCAGGGGGCGGTTGTTCAGGATTCGCTCCACCTCAGTCATGACGGTGTTCAGCGTCTCGTCGTCGGGCGGCTGCTGCTCCATGATTGACAGCAATATCCGTCTGGCGGACCGGATCATGCGTTCCCATATGCCGCCTCGGTGGCTGGCCTGTGGGGGGTTAAAATGCCGTCGTATGCCGTAGGCCACGGTTCGATTCTGCAGTTCGTCCCTGTTTATGTTCTTGTGCCAACGCTGCAATTCCCGTTGGGCGCCCACAAAGTTCGATCCATTATCTGAGTATATATCGGCCGGTACGCCTCTTCGGTTGATAAATCTTTGCAAGGCCCGTAGAAACGAATCGGTCGTCATCGAATGTGCGACTTCTAGGTGTACCGCACGTGATTTCATGCACGTCATGATACATCCGTATCGCTTTTCTAATCTTTTCCCGCACTTGATCCACAAGGGCCCGAAATAGTCCAACCCGGTGTCACTGAACGGCCACCAGCCCGTAGTCACCCTGCATTCTGGTAGTGGGGCCATGAGTTGTTTGCCTGCTGTGGCATTGCGTCTCCTGCATTGCACACACCGTCGGATTACGCGTTTTACAGTCTCTCGTCCTCTCAACAACCAAAGACGCTTTCGGATGACGCTCGTCACGTGACTTTCCCCGGCATGTCCCTCTATGGCGTGGACGTGTTGAATCATTAGCTCTACTGCAGGTTGTCTCGCAGGCAGTAGTATAGGATACTTTGTGTCGAAGTTCAGATGGGCGTTGGTCAGCCTACCATCCACCCGCAGCAGTCCATCAATGAGTTTGGGATTTAAACGCTTCAGCTCGCCTCTTGGAGATGGCATGTCTTCATTGGTCGGCCCCACTTCTTCCGCCCTCTTGAGTTCTCGGGCGAAAGCCTCGCGTTGTATCATTCTGAAAATATCGTACTCTGCCGCTTGTAGCTCATCGGGACCTATCGGGCCGACCCGTATCCGACCTGAGGGCCGTAGCCCTTTCATGACTAGTAAATTTCTCTTGAACCTGGTTAACCAAACTAGCGAACGAAGCGTCTTCATCCAGGAAGAAAACCTGACCAGTCGCGATAGAATGGACGACGCTTCGACGACGTTGGTTGCTATCACTAAGCCTTTGATCTCCAGTACCAATTCCGTAGGGGTTTTTAATTCGAACACGGGCCAGTCCTGTTTGGGCAATTGCAGGAAGTTTGGCCCTCTCGTCCACGTGTCCAGTTGCCTGAAGTTGTTCGCACCTCGGGAGCACAGGTCGGCCGGATTATCGCCAGACCTGACATGACTCCACTGGTGCGTGGCTGATTCATCGTGGATAATCGTGAGCCGGTTAGCAACGAAAGTACTAAACCGGCTCCGTACGTTGTTAATGTAGTAAAGTACTATCGTTGAATCCGTCCAGAAGCTCACCGACCAAATGTAGAGATCGAAACATCTCTTCACAGCTTGCACCACCCTGACTGCCAACACGGCGGCGCTAAGTTCAAGGCGTGGGATTGAGACCGACTTCAGTGGGGCAACGCGGGCTTTGGCGAACAGGATCCTCGTGGTATATTGTCCATCTCCTGCGCACCATCGTCCGTACACCACAGCTCCATAACCGACTTCGGATGCATTGAAAAATGCATGTAGTTCTCCAGTCCGTGTCGTATGGCCAGGAGTCAAACATCGTGGGATTCTTATGTCCCCTAATTTCTTCAAAGTGTTCAGAAATTCTTCCCAGTCCAGCCGGTCCCCTCGGTCCAGTGACTGGTCCCAATCAACTTTCTTTCGGCACAGCCGCTGCAGCAAGATCTTTCCGGGTAGCAGCCATGGTGAGACGAAACCGAGCGGGTCGAACAAACTCGAGACGGCAGATAGTATGCCACGACGGGTTATTGGCAGCTCGGGAACGTTCAGTTCGAAAACAAAATCGTCCGTTTCCGCGTCCCATTGTATCCCTAAAGTGCGCTCGATAGGAAGTGGAGAGCCGTCCAAATCTCTTACCCTTTCGGCTTTTTCGTGATACGGGATGACTTTCAGCACTTCTGAAGCGTTCGACATCCATTTGGTTAGATGGAAGCCGCCCTCTTCCAGCAATCTCGTCAGACCCCTGAACTGCTCTAGAGCTGATTCCACATCATCGAATGACCCAAGGTAGTCGTCGACGTAGAAGTTCCTGCTGACGCTTTCTACCACCGTCCGATGTGCTAGATCGCCATGTTTGTTCGCTGATTCTCGGAGGGCGTAGTTGGCACAAAATGGTGACGATATGGCTCCGAAGGGGTGGACGGTCATCCTATAATTCACCACTGCGTTGTACCGGTCGCTCCCTTCCCACCACAGGAAACGCAAAGCATCTCGTTCTCCTACCGGAATCTTCACCTGATGGAACATTTCCCTAATGTCAGCAGACAAAGCCACTTTACCCATTCTGAAACGGCACAAAACATCGATCAGTGGTGTGGTCCAGTCAGGCCCCTGTAGTAGGCGATCGTTTAACGACTTGCCCTGGAACTTGGCCGCACAGTCGAAAACCACCCGCAGTTTATTGGGTTTCTTGGGGTTGATAACCGGATGGTGAGGCAGATACCAGATACCCCTTTTGCTGTCGGTGCTAACAGGCACCTTTTCAACGTAACCGAGGGCCTCGTTTCGCTTCATCAAATCCGTGTATCGTTCCCACAGATTCTGGTCTCGAATGAAGCGTTCTTTTAGTCGTAGTAATCGTTGGAGAACATAATTTCTGTTGTCAGTCCACGGGTCGACCGGTGTGCGCCATGGGAGGGGAACCTCGAACTGTTTTTTGAGGCCTCTAGTGCCTTGCCGCACCGTTTGTAGAGCGAAGTGATCCTCTTGAGACAACGTCGGTCTTTCGTCTCCAATGTCATGAAACTCCTTTTCATACAGACAATACTCTATGCGGTCCGTTTCGGCGGATAAGTAATTCACGGAACCGCGTACCCCTACTGGACCGTATAACATCCATCCCAGAGCCGTGCGTACGGCATAAGGTGCCTGGCGGTCGCCCACTCTTTGGTCAAGCACCCAATGCGCCTCTGGCACGTCGCATCCGATGAGGAGATCCACTTCATCATCTTCCCAGTCTACAACGGTTACATCCTGCAGGTGGGGCCATCGAGTCAAGATTGCGTTCACCGACCTTGGTGCTCGCATGGGGAGATCCGCTAACGTGAATGCCTCCGTTGGTTCAATTTCCTCGTTAGTGTCTAGAGAGATGAGTTGCAGCCTTAATCTACCGGCAGTCATTACCTGTGTTCCGCCCACCGTGCTCACTGCTAACGACGTCGCACCTTTAGCCAGTTGGTGTTTGTCGGCAAACCGCTCTTTCACTAAAGTGGTGTCGGATCCACTATCAACGAAAGCCAACGCATTGATTATCCCAGTCGGAGTCACTACTCCCACGGCCACTACGCCTAAACGTACCGGTTTACTGGCAGATTTTGAAGTTGAACAAATCACGCTGGGCTTGGCACTCGCCTCGGATATGGTTACTCTCGCATGATACAGCAGCCGATGGTGTCTGCTCGTGCAGCCCTCGTAACCACATCGATTCCTTGTTCTACAGGCTGCTGCCCGGTGCGTGGTGTTGAGACAGATGAAACATGCTCCTGCCATCCTCGCCATTCCCCACCGTTCGTCTATTGTGGCGTTGCCGAACTTGGGGCATTCTGGTAGGCCATGGCTAGTACCGCAGGATCTGCAATTTGGTTTCGCCGTAGCATCTCGTGAAATGACGTGTGTGTTGGTCCAAGGCTGGTACTTTAGATGTTCCCGTACAGGGGTTTGACTTGGCTAGTACTGGGATTGTTTGCTCGGTTGCTGTCCCGGATGAGTCGGCCGAATCTGCTGTCATCTATCTTCGTTTGCCTGTCTAAGTATTCAGTCAGGTCTTCGAAGTTGGCTTCTCTGTCGCTTCGGCTTATCCGTTCAGCTTCTTCCGCCCACCGACCCTGTAGTTCGGGAGAGAGGTGACGGACTATGCCTTCCAAAATGTGCGTGGCGTCTAGGTCAGCCCTGTAACCTAAATGGTCGAGGGCTATTGAGCAGTTCTGCATCTTGATCACCAGGTCGGCCATGGTGTAGACGTCGCCCTTGGTTCTCTTTGCCTCTGCCATCACGCCCTCTATTAGGTTACGGGCTACTTTGAAAGGTTGGCCAAACAAGTCCCTTAGAATCTTCCTTACCCTTGTGTAGCCTTGTACTGGGTCGAGCATGGTGCACCCGTCGATAGCTTCTCTTGCTCGGCCTCGGCAGTAGTGAGTAAGGTAAAGAAGCCTTTGCCCAGGGTCGGTTACCTTATTTTCAACGAACGTCTCGAACTGCTTGACAAACTTGCAGTATTGCTCAGCTCGCCCGTCGAAAACCGTTAACTCCACTCTAGGCAGATCGATCGATGGTAATATTAATATTAATATTGGTATATTTCTCGGCCATGGTCGAGACGCACGCGTTAAAGCATGATCATGGTGTACACGTTACTCAATAAGATGAAATGTTCACATATTCTAAGTATGAAAGTCGAGAGTATTAGAGATGAAAAAACAATGACATGAAACGTTTGAATGGACCATTCTGATAATGGTTTGCGCGGCAGTTTTAAACCGGTTTCGAATCCGGATCAGGCAGTGGTGCGCGGTGGAGATATCGAGAAAATCGTTAGCGCAGTGCTAAGGAGGCATTATTAACAAGAATGATGCAAGCCCAGGAAACCAGAGGCCAACTGAGGTTCTGTATATGGAATAAATTTTGAACAAGAAAAAAAAGGGTGGAAAATCGACGCATGCGAAGAGGATGGCGATCCATGAAGACAATGCAGACCCTGAATGACGGATTTACCGGAGTTTAAAAAACGGAATGAGATTTGAAGCAGGGGGACCTGAGGCCGGTTTCGTGAAAGTGAACACCGGTGGATGTGGGAGAAACAGCAGTCCATAAAAAGGTGAGTTTAGATTCAGGGCCAGTAACATGTACTATTCAGAAAAGAGAAGGCGCAACTGGAGGGTCTTCGAGAAATGGAGAGACAAATTCCAGCCGGCTACGGTTCGGAGAAAAGATAACCTGTGTTAACGGATAATAAAGTGGGAAAATCTTCGCATGGACTTCAGCGTTATGCTGCTTCAATGACAAATATATATGTATGTGATGACGCATTTGCCTTCAGTGTTATTCTGGTAACGTACTACATCGAATGCGTAAGTTTCATCTGGCAGGGCAAAGTATGTGTCAGTCAATCAGCCGAGTGTGGCTGTATGTTAGCGGCATGCGCGTGAGCTGGAATTCGTGTTGGTTGCGTTAGAAAATGCTGAACGATCTGATAAGCAATTGAGAATATCTCCTGTTGTGTGGTTGGATTTCTGTCCCAGTTGCCATGGTAGGTTCCACTTGAGTCTCTGTCCGTACGAGTCAAAGCGGCCTCCTTGGTTAGCCAATTTGGCGACTGAGATAGTGGGAGACAACGACCTGAAATAAAGGGAGATTGCAGTCTGGACGTGGTTCCAGCTGTGGGTTATGATAATATGTGAAGACAATAAACAATGGATTGGTTAGGTCTGTGTGAGTGGGGCATGGGTAAAATAGGCTCGCAGTGGATTTGAGCTATACTGCTGCAGGCTGATGAAGTTGCGTACACAGGCTTGGTAGCTGTATGCATTTCAAAGGATTTATGATTTGCCCGTGGTTAGTAATGATAACCTTCAATACCGTTTGCTTACGCAGAACGCAGTTTGGCACGAGGCGATAAGATAGGTTTGAAATAACAGACAGAGCGAGTAGGACTATCATACTGTTTGCGTGGCGCTACGCTGTTACTGTCTCTTTCGGTATAGTGGTTGTCCTATACTGAGTAGTTTCTGAGGAGTCCAAGTAGAAGGAACTATTGGGGTGACAGTGGTTATAGATTAGAGGTAATTATTCTGTTTAGGCATTGTAAACTGTTAGGTTTACGCTTAGGTGATGGCAACTGCGGCGTATGGTGTGGCACATCCTAGATTCTCAAGGGTTCAGGTTAGTATCCAGCGTTTTCCTCATAAGCTCTATCAAAAGACATATAAGGATTCGTAAGAGCGATCAGTTTTTGGATGTCCAGAGCTACGTGTAGTCCAGCCTTAGACATAATTAGGGAATCTACGGAACGGACTTCAGCTGGGAGTTTATTCCACAGGGTTGCATATTTCAGGAGGAAGAAGTTGATGGTAAAAAGTTGGGACTGTTTTGCTGTCCTAGATCGTATGGATGAACCGCTGAGTTTCGTAATTGCTGCAGCGGTGGGGCCAACCCTATGCGGGTCTAATTGAGCCTAGGTTGCTCAGAGCGGTTATTCGACTTATTAGTACCCTATACCTACCTCAAAGGCCTGAGCCCTTGAAATATACGGATTGTATAACATAGTCAGCGTGTCCACCGTTAGGGCCATGCTTATTTCCTGTTTGAAAGCCACCGATGTCGGTGATAACGCCCGAATTCGTTGTGGTAGCTTATTCCACAATGAAGCGTACTTGTTAATGAAGAAGTTTGACCGAAGAGCAAGCTTCGGCAAAGGGACAGACACCAAGAACTCATTGTTACGTAAGGGATACGTAGAAAGGGTTCTTACCTGCGGTGCTGAACTACATGATCTATTCTTCAAGATATTGTGAAAGAATAGCAGGTTATTTCTTATGCGGCGTAGCCATAAGGGATCGATTTTCAGCCGCTCACAACGTTCCATGTAATTAGAGGGCGTAGAAAAACCGATGAGCTGTTTCGTGAATGCCCGTTGTACATTCTCAAACGCTATGCGGTCCCTTTGTCGCATGTTGGAACAAATGATTGAGCCGTATTCCAGAAGAGGTCTAACATGGGACTTAAAAATGTTGAGTTTACTTTCTGGCAAAATAAATGTTTGATGTATTAGCCCGATCGTACGGCGTGCTTTAGCCACCTGGATGGCTGCGTGTTCCGAAAAGTCAAACGTACATGAGTAGTGTAATAATAATAGTTTATTTCGGATAACCCCGAAGCATGCTGCAATGCAAGATCAAACGGTACAGTTGAAAGCTGAATGAAAGTTACAGTGGGACTGTACAATTATGCGAACGCGATTGAATATAACAGAAGGCATTCAAGTCGATTGCTGCGATACCGCCCGGTGAATTTAAACTCAAGGTCAGGTGGTCGGTCCGGCTGGAAGTAAACGTAGTTATTCTGCCAAAATGTGGGGTGGGTGGAGAATGGTACAAAATCACACAAATCCCACAGAAGAAAGACTGTCCTGTCGGAGAACTAATCTAGATTGACGGATGCGCGGATATCGTGAAGAAGAAACATTCCTGAAGGAGACGTATTCAAGCAATGGAGCTTTACAATGTATGAGAGGAGTTGCGGTGAAAAATCAGACGATGAAAAATTGTGGCATAATACATAAAGACCAAGAAAATCGGTCGAGGATAGCAATTTTGGGGTACAGTGACCGTATATCGGTTGAGCCAGTTGTAAAACGAAACGGACAACACGCTGGACTGTGGGTGTCAAATTGATGGTGAGAGAAGTGACCGGATAGAGCATATAGACTTTGAGTGGATTGTTTTGCTTTCAGAAAAAAGGAATTTAATGCTTCAGCAAGAAACTGGTAACTGACAAAAAAAATATCGACGTGTGGTGCGCACCACAAGCATATAAGCACCCAAATGTACCACTACAAATGAGTACCTTTCTATTTTTCGACAACTCGAGCATGCTTCTTCATGAGACACCGTCACTGACGTTTTTCGCTTTTTCTTTGTTTTACTGAGGTGCGCCATTTTGTCACGTGATCCGTCGAAGGTTACACGCTAGCAGTAAGTCGTCCTGTACCGAGTCTTCACTTTCGTCAATAACGACGTTTTGTGTCACGTTTATGCTGTTATTTCAGTCAATGAATATCGCCTACATGTTTAATGTCTACTGCAGTGTCCATCTGTTCCTTATTAGCTCATTATTGACTAATTAACGGGATGGCTGTATTCGTTGTCATGTTTGATGGAAGGTACTAAGTTTTTCACGTGACTAGTAGATTTTTGCAATTATTCACAAGATACGCTTTATGTACTGCTATATGCCCTTTAAATTTGAACCATACCTAGTAGCTTTCATTGCACAAAATGAGACGACACCGCCGTAGGCAAGTGTCACTTCCTGGGTGCTCGAGAACTACCATCTGGCGACGTCAAAAGGCTTCAGTCAGAGCCGCTTATGCCACAATGGAATCTTTGAATGCCTCGGATATTGACAATTGGTTAAACACTGTAAATGGTAATGATTTCCACGCTTTGTGAACCTTAATGGCCATATAAACCAGATGATTTGGTGAGGATGTCATCATTCGGGGCAATAAATGCGGACTGCGAGGTTGAGCTTAATGCTCTCCATCAGCCGACCGATGTCGGTGCACCGGACATTTCTACAAGCTTTTATGCTTATTCTATTCAAATTGTTCTTCTAGTAAGATATTAAGGAACGCTGGAGATGATGCACAAGACTTATAAGCCAGTGAAGACGAGGAGAACTCGTGGTTTGCACATACTTTTCACGCCTCAGGTAACTTGACCGCTTAAAGCATAGACCTTTATTAAAAGACGGCATCCTTGAAATCCCTGCGGAAAGCACAAATGTGAAGGAAGGCGTTTCGTTGTTGTGCCTACTTACTCCACTTATTAATTCAGACCTAATTCCAGGACCTTCGGCACGTTCTGTTGCACGACAGGCAGCCATACAAATGCGTCTCTCAATGGCGAATGTGAGAACCATGTTTCGTGTATTCAGGCAGGTTCTCCCGGATTTGCCGACAGATCCACGAACGTTGTTGGGATCACCACGTCAAACCCCAAAGAAGTCCGTAGGTAACGGTAAATACGTGCACTTTGGGCTCGACGAATGTTTGCAGCGTGTAATGGATTCCAGTGCAATGCACACAACCGATGAGATAGCTATTCAGTTGCATGTAGACGGTCTGACTTTGTTTCGTGGGTCATCTCAGCAGCTGTGGCCTATTCTAGGCCGTGTACTCAAACCGTTGTCACGGGTGTTTATGGTGGGTCTCTACTGTGGGATGACGAAACCCGCAAATGTGATGGAATACTTGGATGACTGCGTTCGAGAACTGAAATCTCTGCTCACTCAGGGCATTTATGTTCGAAGTGCATGCAGACGTTTCCGTGTAGTTTTGTCTAGCGTTATAGCTGATGCCCCAGCTAAAGCCTTGATAAAACAAATAAAGTATCATAGTGGCTATTTCAGTTGCCCACGGTGTACCCAACGAGGCAGTAGCATTAGTAGACGACTGGTGTTCTTAGGCAACCCAGGAAAAGCAAGGACTGACGTTGACTACCGTTGCCGAAGACAACCGGACCACCACACCGGGGATTCGCCCTACGAGAGTTTGTCAAGTGATATGATAAACACGTTCCCAACGGACTACATGCACATGTTATGACTTGGGATAATGGAGCGAACCCTTCTTGTATGGCGTCAGTTTGGCAAACCAAGGAGAGCTCTGCTATCGGCTCAGTCATTGGCACCCCTGAACGAACATTTTCGGATAGTTCAAAAATGTATCCCTTGTGAGTTTCCACGAGTTTGCCGAACTCTGGATGAGCTAGAGTACTGGAAGGCATCCGAGTACAGGCAGTTCTTGTTGTACTTCGGACCGGTTGTTATGAAAGATGTGCTGCCTGTTGAGAACTACTCCAACTTTCTCAGCTTCTCGATTTGTGCCTACATACTGTGCAGCGATAAGTGGCGTTCTCACTACGTAGACTTCATCCACAATCACTGCTGCTTGATGGTGCAGGATTTCGTGAAGTTGTACGGTGAGACTGAGGCGGTTTTCAATGTTCGCGCTTGGGTGCATATATGTGAAGATGTGAGGATTCACGGCCCTTTGGATTCATTCTCGAGTCCCTTCGAGTCATATATGCAAACTATACGGCAGTGTGTCACCAGTCAAAACATGGTAGCGGAACAAATTTTTCGTAGGACAATGGAACGTTCTACGGAAGCGATAATGCATGCCAACATTCAATTTTGGGATGACACTCTATCTTCTTCTGTCACCAAACGTGGGCTGCATGGGAAGACGTTCCGTCTGCAGAACACGGTTTATGCCTCGGAACCGCCGAACAACTGTGTTCTGATTGACAACCAACCGGCGATAATCGTTGACATCAGTGACAACACTGTGAAGTACCGTTATTTCAGAAGGAATGGAAATTTTTTCACTAATCCCATTTTGTCTGTGAATCTCAACATATACCTTTGTGAACAGCCATCTGAGGAAATTCGCTCCTGTAACTGTAACGACATACGGTGTAAAGGGCTATTGATTCCATACCGCGAACACCTGGTATTTTATCCTATTGTGCATAGCTGGCGTTCATAAAGGTAGTAAGTAAAATAGACTGTGACAAACCTTTACATTTTAGATGTTCACAGTAGTGGAGTTTGTTGGAGAAAACACGGTTGCTGTTGTTAATGACCTCTGGATGGTGGGGTCAGAGCGCGCTATGTGGCCTTCTGTCGGCGCTTCTCGTGCGGAGCGCTTAGTACGCGATGGTCATCCGCCACCGGTCAACTCAAAGGCGTATAAAGTGAAGGTCCATAAGGCCGTCGGTAAGAGAACGTGACTATCATTCAGTTTCCTTTTGTAGATGACTATCAACAGGCTGTGAAGTTGCAGCGAATACTAGAGGATATGTCCGACTTACCATCCACGGATGCGACGCTGCCCATGGAACGTTATGGGAAACGACCACAGTATGTGTTTAATTGCTAATGGGGATATACTTGCAGTAAACCCGTATTTTTTTCGGAATGTGACAGTGATGATCTGGAGCCGTCAGCACGGGCCAGTAAGAAACTATGGTCTCCCGAGCCACCTTGTTTAGAAGACCAGTCAATTTGCCCTCCGCGTACCCCGTTGAAGTCACTGGACCCAAACCATAATGTGCCAGCAACCATAGCGTAAGTACCGTCGCTGTATTCTCACAAATCATGTAGTTGTCCATCCTTCGGGAGACCTTGGACTTCCACCCCAACGGTGAGTCCCATGGCATCAACAAGCCGTACGGTGGAGGAAAGGCCATCCGCTTCCAAATCTCGTGAGAAGCCTAGTCCTCTTAGCAAGGAGGCCAATTACGTTGAGAGCATTATGTGTAATAGCAGCTTCACTAAATACTTATTAACTCACGCCAGCATTCTTAGCTTCAATCAAGAAAGATACTTCGGAGTTGAAGTGCCAAATCGCCGAATTGCAGAGGCAAAATGCGAATTCGACGTCAAAGATCGTGTCCCAATGGGGGATTCCCGTAGACAGTGTTGATGACCTCGCGTCTCTGAATGAAAGCTTGAAAAATGACAGCTACTACAAGCAAGTGGTGAGAGATAGTCCTTTTTTCTATTATTCAGGTCACATTTTTGCAGAATGTTTCCGGTACCAACTTTGGAGATTGCACAAGGGATATGATGCGTCAGCTAATGACGATAAACGTTCTCGCGCAGGTCAACATGAAGGGTGCACACGGAAGACCTGCCTTGACGGGAACAAACGTTTGTTCTCTTGTGATTGGTGAGTATGAGATTTTGAATTCATATTGCTACAGAGGCTGTGTGCCGAAAGAACTATCCTGGAGCCACAACGCAGCTCATCCGAGAGAAAATGCGTCGTTGCCTACAAAGGAGTAGAGCTAGTCATCAAGAGAGTCGTTATGAACTGTATCGCGACGTCGGCACTCAGTGCAATACGTACGACGTGAGTGACTTCTATTTACGATATATTTCCTAAGGCGTTTCTTATATCAAGCTATGCATCTATTGCGATATTTTCCATTTCCATATAGCAGGAGATTCCAGTTTCTGCCTCAATGATTTTCATATTCCCAGTAAAAGTATTTCGATTCCTAGTTCATAAAGATGTTAAAGTTTCGCTCACTGCACTTTGTTTTACAATAAGAGATTAATTTAAAATATCTCTCTTCCTATTTCAGGCATTGGAAAACAGCGAACAGTTCTCATGCGAATAACGAGTACGAACGAAAAAACTCGGTAGATATTGTAAATCCCTTCTACCACTGTACAATTTACCCATCAATACATGTTTCTTGCGTCAAAAGTATGGTCCTTTTTCTTCCGAAATCAGTAATGGAAATGCAGCTCGTAGTTACTGGCAAGGAAGTGATTTCGAAAGTGGTAAAGGTACCTTGGGGAGTGAGAAATGAGAGCGATGAAATGGGACGTTTCCGTTTAGTTATTTGACGCACCGGACTAGTATCGTTCGTTCTGGGGTCGTTTGTGTAGTGCTATAAAAATAGGTACGGGAAATTGAGTTTATATTGTAATGCAGAAGGTACACAAATATCGGAGGGTTTTTTGCGTGGTCGGCCGAAAAACGCCCCCAAACCGACCCTTTTTTGTTTCAGTGGGGTCACTTTGGGGTCGTTTTGGGGATCAAACGGGGTCGACCTAGGGACTATTTCGTGACTATTTGGGGACCATTGTGCTGACTGGGGCGTAGCTACGACAGTGGCAGAAACGTGGCTTGCAAGAAGGATGACCGGTTGAATGACAGGTAAGTACTTACATACTGATAATTCTCAGCAAAGACTTCACGTGGTGAAAAAAAAATGTATCAAGTATCGGAAGTGTCTGAGACGATCTATCGGAATGGAGCATGAGAAAGGAAATACACAACAACCGATGAATAGGTTTGCAAAGTTCGGCAGCCGGATATGGGCGGAGTGTGTGTGATGAACCAAATGGACTACACATCTGGACCGTGGTTGCCAGAGTGATGGTGAAGGAAGTGACCGGATAAAACATATGGACTTTGAGTGGATTGTATTGCTTTCAGAAAAAAGGAATGTAATACATCAGCATGAACTAGGAATTATCGAGAAAATCGTTGCGTGCTGCTCAACTACAACAATAGGATGGACACAGCTGGAAAAAACGATGAAGTGATGGGCAGAAGACTATCAGTTTATGTTTGATACAAAAGGTGGACCACTTTGTGGTGACAGAACATAACTCTGCGGCACAAGAGCTTATCAGATGTGCAAAAGTGGGACACAATACCTTGCAAGATGAGGACATTGCAATGCAACAGCCTTAAGTGGGCAAACAGCGGAGCTGGCAGAGAAAGCAAGCAAACACAGAGTCGTCGATTATTGGGAATCTCAAGAGATAAATTTCGCAGTGTCATATACTGTCTGGAGATTGTGGTACGGAAGTTAGTGACAGCAATAAATGCGTTATTTTTGGAGTATATCGGTAAAAGTAGCAAAAAGGGGTGGGCTTTATCTTAGAGAGTGGTTAAGTTTGCAAATAAGACTGGTGAGTAGTTTGGCATGAAACCGCGGGAAGTAGACCGGGAATAATGAGCCAGAAGTGTTGATGTGTTTTTAAGTATACGATAATTGTGCACAAAAAAAGCAACTTTTGCCGGACGAAAAAAGCGTTAGGTTATGCAGGCAAATTTGAAGCGAGCACGATGTAGAGTCAATGTTGGCTGGAGGAGACAGCAACATTTTGAGTATATGAACGGTATTCCTTTTGTTCTATTTTCTTGTTTTTTTTTGTTTTTTTTAATCCGCAACCGGTGCTAGTGGGTGGGGCTGACCGTGCGCTGGACACCCAACCTGTAAACATCGTTGCAGACGTCCTGCACGCCTGATGTGCACCGGCCAAAGCGGGGGATCTGTCCGCGCCTCCCACCGGCGGGATTTGCACAGGTGATTTTGGCCGAGATCATACAGACGTAGAGATGGCGTAGTCTAGGAGATTGTGGGGGATCCAGATTTGAAGCCTGACGTTTGAGCCAGATATTTCGCTGGTGTTATCTCCGGATCATTCCAAGACATCAGATGGGAGATGCGCGCCGGTTGGTGTCTGGAAGCATAAGAGTAGAGAGACGCAGTCTGGGATGCTCCCAGCTGAGGATCAACGGTCAATGGTGAAAAGAGAAATCTAGTAATGTAGACACAGACTACTTTGGGAAGAATGAGGACTGTGAGCCATTGCGAGTGAATGGAAATACAGAAATAATGAACAAAACTAGGAATAGAATGATGATTTAGAAGGTAAGTGGTGGTCACTGGAACTGGATTAAGTGTTGGGGCGCTAAGGCAAAATAAAGGAGGGGAATGGGGTCAGTTCGGACCGAGTAAAGCGAATCAAATATGATAAAGATAATAGGTAGGAGACGTTGAAGCGCGTGAATTGGGGAGAATCTAACAAGAGCAGTGTCAGTGATGTAAATCATTCTAAGGGGTACTAATGTGTTGGCGATGGAAAAGGCATATGAAGAAGGTGACGTCGATGTTGCAATGGATGTTAACCGGGTCGTGCTTTCTTTATTCAAAAATCTAGGTTACCCTCATAGGCTTGTTCCAACGTGGTGCACATATGGGTTAATTGTAGTACCTTGGCGACATCTAAGTATTTTGTAAGGACAATTTTGAAACGGTCTAGTGTCTGGCAGGCCCGAATGTCTTCGGGCAGTCTGTTCCAAATGCGGGAATAAACGGTGATGAAGAACCTTTCTCTTAGTTTTGTCCTGGTGTATGGGACTTTAGTAGTATGATTTCGGTTACGAAGAGGGTAGGGTGCGTTTTGAGCGAAACATAGATCAGTGATGGACGTATGCGCTCTAGAATGTAGGAGGTTGAATAGAAGATAAAGATTGAGTTTCATACGTCGTAGCCATAGGGGTTCAAGCTTTAGTAGCTCACATCTCTCTTTATAATTCAAGGGGGATGATGAGCCGAGTAAGTGCTTGGTGAAGGATCGCTGAACTCTTTCGATCGCAAGTCTGTCAGATTTGCGCATGTGAGTGTATACCAGAGGGCAGTACTCAAGCTGTGGTCTGGCGTGGGATTTAAAGATCAGAAGCTGGCTGTCGAGCATTCTAAAGGTTCTGCAGATGAGAGCTATCGTTCTCTTAGTCTTAGCCACCTGGTAGGTGGCTTGTTCTTGAAAGGTGAACGTGCAAGAATATTGTAGACCGAGATCTCGTACTAGCGGAGTAGTAGGAATGAACGAGCCGTTTAAGGCGAGGGACTCAGGAGGAATTTGGCTTTTATATGTGAGAATGGCACTCTTAGCAGCGGAGAAACTCATTTTCCACGTGTTGCACCATATGTCAAGAGCGTTCAGGTCGTCAGCTATTTTGGTGAGGGTATGGGTCGAGGTATGAGGTTCAAATGAATATACAATCTTAATATCATCGGCGAATAGGAACGCGGTGCCATGGCGTATTACTTTGAATACGTCGTTTATGTAGAGAAGAAATAAAAGTGGACCTAACACACTGCCCTGTATAACACCACTTGTGACTGGCCGGGGTGATGAGAGGTAACCCTCAATGCTTACTGCTTGCGATCTCATGCTAAGATAGGATGACAACCAAGAAAAGAGCGGGTCTATTATGCCGTAAGATTTAACCTTGGTTAGCAGCTGGGCGTGAGGCACGCGGTCGAATGCTTTCGTCATATCAAGGAAGATAACGATAAATGCCATTCCAGAGTCAGCTGACGTTGTGATCAGATTAAGGAAATCAAGTTGGCAGGTCAGGCACGACCTAGACTTTAAGAAGCCGTGTTGGTTTTTATTTATTAATCCACGGGTGAGGATAAAATTGGCAATCTCATCTTTAACTACTCGTTCCATTATCCTAGATATAATGGGAGTGTGGCTTATGGGGCGGTAATTAGCAGGGTCATGTAAAACACCCTTCTTATGGAGGGGAATGATAACGGAAGTTTTCCACTGGGATGGAAAAATGCTTTGTGACATGGAGAGATTAAATAAGTTCATCAAAAGCATCACAATGTCCGGGCCGCCGAGACGAAACAGAGCTGGTGGGATACCATCGGGACCAGGGCGAGCCAGAGGCCGGGTGGAATTTAACAGCTTTCTGACTTCGTTGGCTGAGAATACTACGGTTGACAAGGTGTCAGCAGTCAAGGGGGTGAGATCCTGGGTTGGACTATTGTGGTCTGTTATGAAGGTAGAAGCGAAGAAATTATTGAATGCCTCAGCGATTAACTGATGCGAGCTAATATAAATGTTCTCTGATAGGAGCAAATACGGTATTTTGGTTGTACAGCGGGGGTTTCGAGTTTTGATAAGGCCAGAAAGGTGGGCTATTTTATTCGGCTGGTTGAGAGCGTACAGTTCTTGCTTCTCCAGCTTGTTCTCATTTTCGCTTAGTAGCTGGCGTGAGAGGTGGCTAAGGCAGAGGAAGATAGAAAGGTCGTTGGTCCTTTCGTAGGCAAGCTGCAACTTTTCGAACTTACATTGCAACTTTTGTTGTCGATCGGTTTTTCTCCCACTGACTTCAGTTATCTTGGAAGATATGATGTTAAGAGAACAAAATAGGTTAGAGTACATCACATCCGATGCCAGTTGAGGATCAGTTGTTTGAAAAAATTCATCCCATGTCTGGTTACGCAGGATGGTGGGTAAAGTATCCCAATTTGCATTTCGAAAAGATTTTCGATTTTGAGGACTTTCTTGGTGATGCGGCTGAACGGAGAATTCACACGTTATGACCCTATGATCACAACCAGGAAGGTGGCTAAGGACATTTGCCTTTATATTTCGGAGGCCTAAAGTAAAGACAAGGTCAAGAATATTGTTCCCTCTGGTTGGTGATTTTACGTGTTGTGTCCATCCGCCAGCACGGATACATGATATAAAATTGCATAACTTCGGAGAGGAATTCAGGGTTGCCCAACAAATGCCAGGGAGGTTGAAGTCCCCCGCTATGATTTTAGAAGCATGTGGGATTTCAGCTACGTGACAGAAAGCATCGGTGATTGCATTTACGTTGCCCATGTTGTAGCCCGGCGGACAGTAAACACAACCAATGACGAGCTGCCCATGAAGCAGGGGTATAGAGATCCAAACAGATTCTTGAACCTTATCAAGGACAGGAAGTTGGAGTAAGTGTGTTCCAAGGCTGCTCTTACTATAAGCAAGGCATCCACCACCGCGTCTCTCAGATCTGTTCGTAGCAAATATATTATAACCGGGTATGGAAATGTGTTGGAGGGGAGTTTTATCAGTAAGCCAGGTTTCAGTTACGAGGATTACATCCGGGTGAGATTGCAGTGCAAAGGAGCGGACGGATGAAAGTTTACTTACAAGGGAGCGAGCATTGAAAAGTGCAATTGTGAAACTATCATTAACGTGGCCATGACGTACATGGAATGTATGACACCTTAAGGTGGCTGCCAGGTTTGGAGAAATTGTAGCCACTGGCGGACTGTGGGATGGTGTGGGGAGAGATATGGTATGGGAGGAGGCGGGACATTCAGGGGAAACGGAAAAACCGGCAAATTTAGATGGGGTGGCATTAAGTCCGAAAGCTCGCGACTATCTGGAATTGAAGAGCAGGATGCACGTGGTTGGGTAGCTCGTAAGTAGTCAACCGGAACCGCATTTGGGTAAGGTACTGGCATAACGGTCTGAACAGTCCTGCCGAGACTTCCTTTTTCGTCGTTGGAAGAAGTGTTTTTATGGTTCACTCTACCTGGAGGCAAAAGACTGATATGGTTCGGAGAGCGAGGTCCGGGTCCGCGAGTTGAGATGGCTGATTTTGCCGATAAAGCTACTCTATTTATTTTCGAATTTGTTACGGGTGCCGGTGCAAATACATCTAGTCTCGCTCCCTTCTGTGGTATGCAAGGAATGGCTAGTTCTGACGTCAACAGCTGAGGGATAACTGATTTTACTCCAGGTATTGGACTGTTTTCCCGATCCGGTTTTGGATTTCGGACTCCTGAAAGGGTCGGCGCTTGTTTTTTCGAACTATATTCTGTGGGAGTAGTTTGTAGATTCGACCAGACACTTCCTGAGCTAGTTGAGGGAATCATGTCAATCGGGGTTTTGTATGGTATTTTGTTACTGGTCTTTGAGTCAGGGGGACTTTTATCAGTTTTGCGGACGTCATGAGGCACACTAATTTTGATCGTTTCATTGAGACTGTTTTGCAAGTTTTGACGTTTGCAACGCGGCTCCGATGGAGTAGAGACTGATGAACTATCTAGGTCGACAACGATTTTGCGACTAACCACAGAAGAGGTCTTCGCATGGTGGCCGACGCTTGGTAAATCGACCACCTGAGAGGGGCTACTAGCCAAATGTTTACCAGGGTTATGGTTCTTCGCATGGCTTTTGTGAACCTCTCTTTGTAGGGGGGTTTTATCGGGAAGTATTTTTGCCCGCTTGAAACCTGTATTTGCGACGACAAAAGACTGTCGGCTAATAAATTCCTTTGCAGCAACTTCAGTATTAAACTGAAACAGGAGTGGGCATGTATTTATCGGTGAAGTTTTGCGGAGTCTGACACAGTAGCAAGGTTGCGAATCTAGGTTGCAAGCCTTTAAGATTAAGTTCTTGGCAGTTGAGAGAGGTAACTTATCGGGAATGTTGAACACTACTGCATTGTTGGCTTTCTTGATGCGTCTAAATATTTCAGAGGCAACGGTATCAATGAACTTCGCGGCTGAGATTAGGTTTGCCTGAGTGTGGTGTAGAGATGGGTCAAGCAGAAACGCTAATGGACCTAACTGACCGCGATGGTTTGATCATAAGCGTCAAGCCGAGAGGAAAAACTATTCATGGTTTTGCGTATTTCGGCAGTTGCTTTGGTAGCATCTCCAAGTATATCAACGAGGGATACTGAACAACTTTTGAGCGTGCTTTGGAGGTTAGGGGTCTTACAACGGCGAGTGCTAGCTGTGATTTTTGGCCGGTGGGCAGCAATGGAACGCATGGTTAAGCTGTTGGAGTGATTGGTAGTTAATTTGGCGCAATATCGCGGGGAGAAAAGTAGTGACAGCTAACACGATGGGCGAGTTGTCGGACTATGGTAAATTGTGGGGTATCAAAAAGGTGAGAAAAAAAAGTGGCTAATTATCTTTGAGAGGCCGGACAAGAAGAGAGAATACTCAGGGAGGGTTTTGAACAATTGATTAAGTTACTTGGAAACCACGAATGTCTATAAAATTCTATTATACTGTTTCGCGATAATAACTGACGCCAACAGGTTGGTGTGCCGCAGTTGTTGCTACTATCGGATCAATAAATCAGTTTGGATAGCAATAAGTAATGGTAACAGCTAAATCATTGATATTAACGCTAAAAAGCAAAAAAAACCTGAGACAACCTGATTTTGCGTCACGATGACCTTGACCTTCGTTATGGTATCTCCTGTTGTGTGGTTGGATTTCTGTCCCAGTTGCCATGGTAGGTTCCACTTGAGTCTCTGTCCGTACGAGTCAAAGCGGCCTCCTTGGTTAGCCAATTTGGCGACTGAGATAGTGGGAGACAACGACCTGAAATAAAGGGAGATTGCAGTCTGGACGTGGTTCCAGCTGTGGGTTATGATAATATGTGAAGACAATAAACAATGGATTGGTTAGGTCTGTGTGAGTGGGGCATGGGTAAAATAGGCTCGCAGTGGATTTGAGCTATACTGCTGCAGGCTGATGAAGTTGCGTACACAGGCTTGGTAGCTGTATGCATTTCAAAGGATTTATGATTTGCCCGTGGTTAGTAATGATAACCTTCAATACCGTTTGCTTACGCAGAACGCAGTTTGGCACGAGGCGATAAGATAGGTTTGAAATAACAGACAGAGCGAGTAGGACTATCATACTGTTTGCGTGGCGCTACGCTGTTACTGTCTCTTTCGGTATAGTGGTTGTCCTATACTGAGTAGTTTCTGAGGAGTCCAAGTAGAAGGAACTATTGGGGTGACAGTGGTTATAGATTAGAGGTAATTATTCTGTTTAGGCATTGTAAACTGTTAGGTTTACGCTTAGGTGATGGCAACTGCGGCGTATGGTGTGGCACATCCTAGATTCTCAAGGGTTCAGGTTAGTATCCAGCGTTTTCCTCATAAGCTCTATCAAAAGACATATAAGGATTCGTAAGAGCGATCAGTTTTTGGATGTCCAGAGCTACGTGTAGTCCAGCCTTAGACATAATTAGGGAATCTACGGAACGGACTTCAGCTGGGAGTTTATTCCACAGGGTTGCATATTTCAGGAGGAAGAAGTTGATGGTAAAAAGTTGGGACTGTTTTGCTGTCCTAGATCGTATGGATGAACCGCTGAGTTTCGTAATTGCTGCAGCGGTGGGGCCAACCCTATGCGGGTCTAATTGAGCCTAGGTTGCTCAGAGCGGTTATTCGACTTATTAGTACCCTATACCTACCTCAAAGGCCTGAGCCCTTGAAATATACGGATTGTATAACATAGTCAGCGTGTCCACCGTTAGGGCCATGCTTATTTCCTGTTTGAAAGCCACCGATGTCGGTGATAACGCCCGAATTCGTTGTGGTAGCTTATTCCACAATGAAGCGTACTTGTTAATGAAGAAGTTTGACCGAAGAGCAAGCTTCGGCAAAGGGACAGACACCAAGAACTCATTGTTACGTAAGGGATACGTAGAAAGGGTTCTTACCTGCGGTGCTGAACTACATGATCTATTCTTCAAGATATTGTGAAAGAATAGCAGGTTATTTCTTATGCGGCGTAGCCATAAGGGATCGATTTTCAGCCGCTCACAACGTTCCATGTAATTAGAGGGCGTAGAAAAACCGATGAGCTGTTTCGTGAATGCCCGTTGTACATTCTCAAACGCTATGCGGTCCCTTTGTCGCATGTTGGAACAAATGATTGAGCCGTATTCCAGAAGAGGTCTAACATGGGACTTAAAAATGTTGAGTTTACTTTCTGGCAAAATAAATGTTTGATGTATTAGCCCGATCGTACGGCGTGCTTTAGCCACCTGGATGGCTGCGTGTTCCGAAAAGTCAAACGTACATGAGTAGTGTAGACCCAAGTCACGTACCTGAGAGTTATTGGGGATGAATTTGCCGTTTATACTAAATCTTCCAGAGGGGACGTGACATTTATACGTAATAATATTACTTTTTTCGGCGGAAAAACTCATTTTCCAATCATTACTCCAGGAGCTGAGAGCGAGCAGTTCCCTTGTAATGTCATCTACGGTAGAGGCTAACGCCGCGGGATCAAAAGTGTACACGATTTTGATATCATCTGCAAACAGGAAGGGAACTCCCCGTTGGAAAATGGTAAATATATCGTTAACGTACATTAGGAACAGTAATGGGCCCAGTACACTACCTTGTATCACCCCACTGGTTACGGGACGGGGTTCGGACAAATTTCCACCTATACTTACAACCTGGTCTCGGGATGTTAAGTAGGACGCAAACCAAGCGAGCATTGGGTCCACGATTCCATAAGTTTTAATCTTCTGTAGTAACCGGACGTGGGATACCCGGTAGTCGGCGACCGGCGTGGGGTTCCCTACCTTATTGCACTCTAACCTATCGGAAGTGTCGGAGCCACTGGTCTCATGCTCTCGCTGTTTCTGTGTACACTTCTCTGCTTCATGCGCCTGTAGTCTAGCCGAAAGTAACTGTTGCTGTAGTTCTAGTATTCTCAGCTTATATAAATCGATATCCTTACGATCAATATTGCTTTCAATAACACATGAGCTAGCACTGACAGGACTAGGCGATCTAGCATTAACTAAAGAATCATATGTACCCAAAACCTCCCCAGAGACTTGCCGTATTACTTCCTGTCCGGATTCGACTGCTTTTGATCCTTTTCTTGGCATTTTGCGTGATTTTTCCTCGTTCCAAATAGATCTATTGAGTATTGTTACGAACGTTTGAGCAATGCGTAGCCAAATTCGCAACGGATCCCGAAATCAGAAGGCGATTATCCGTGATATTCTACGATACTAGATTATTACAATAAACAATGACATAAAAAATATACAAACCTCAATAATACGATCACAAGGACTCAACAACGAGAAACCGAATAGCAGCGTGTGAGCAAACAGCACGTGCGTCACGCAGGTCCTGAACAAGGATGTGCCAAAGCAGTGCTCTGGGCGCGAACAAACAACAATTGGTCCAGAAAAACAACCAGTTCGTAAAGACAAGTCAATAGTGTATGGAAATAAGTGATGTTGGGAAAAACACTGAATCGCGAGGGAAAAAGGGGGATTTTCCACGACCGGCTGTTACACCGCCTGCGTAGCGTGACGTAAGTTTTTCGATGCCATCGACCTTCACGGAACCAGGTGGACTTAAACAAATCAAACTTCAAGCAACCAGTCGACTGAAGGAACCGAGGCTAAACCGAATTCCTGACCTATTGAAGAGTCTGGTCAAAGTTCGATAAGCCAGTTGCGTACCCCAATGGATGAATGGTGGGGATCACCCAAATGTCCTACAGGGTTTTTAAGATAGGCTGATTTGTCCCACAGAAGAAGATCATAATACCGCACTGGTTAAGTCGGGTCTGTGTGAGTAAAAGTACTTTGAAGTACTTTCATCTTGACTATAAGCCACTTGATGTGGCTGAGAAGAAAGGTTCGAAAAAGAAGATTGCCTGTAGCTAAAGGAGGACCTGACACCAGAGTTGGCCACTTCTGAAGAGCGGTTGTGATTTTCGAGTAAATCCAAGTGAAAATACCTGTCCCTGGACAAGACGCGCCTAAGCTCTAAGCTCGCAATTGCATTGTGATGAGTCTGGTGTCTGCGAAGCCGCTTCATTAGTTCCCCTCCAGAAGGACGACCGAGTAGGAGAACTTTACTTAAGAGAGCGTCGTGAGTTGAGCCAAAAACCAGCTGAATAGTTCCAGCTGGACAAGGTTTATGCTCAGCACCTCTAAGGTGATCTAAGGACCGCTGGGCCGTATATGGCCGTAGAGAAGATTACTCACGCATGATGCAGTGGGGTATTTTCTCCCTGCGCTCTCTATCTAGAAATCCTAAATGGGGACAGTGACGTGCCAAATCATGTACAAGGCACGTAAACAACAGCAATAATGGTAATGTCCAAATAGTGACACATATCCATTGTTAGTGGTGTGCCAGATCCTTCCTGGGCAAAAAACGACTGACCCTGGAAGAGATCGAAAAAACTGGATACCGTATGCGATCAAAAAAGGAACATCTATGCAAGAACAATAAAGTCAACGAATCGTGCAGGGAAACGAACAAGCCTGCCAGACCTGGTGGAACGTGATGGGGGATTGACCTGTGACTCACGCTTGTTGGAGCTAGACGTTGTTGGAGTCGAGCAAACGTCTGTGATTTGGCCACAGGCGGGCAACGGCGTAGGCTGGGTTTCCGGGTCAACGAAAGCTGGCTGAAGGCTGTCGATGCTGACGGTTTCTTGACGACCATTGAGATCGATGATGAACGTTTTCTCTAATCGCCGAATGACTTTGTGCGGGCCAGGATATGCTAGAGTCAACGGGCAGTGGCTTGGCGTACGCAGAAAAACGTGCGTGCACGTATGTACGTGACTGGGAATAAACGACGGCCGGGCTGCCGAACGGACAGGAATACCAATCTTCTGAAGCATGTAGATCATGAGACGTTGAGTGAAGTCTCCAAGGCTTGATACAGGTGCGCTCACCTTGGGTGCGACAAATTCACCGGGAAGACGAGCTGTGGTGCCGAATGTCATGGACGCAGATGTGCAGGGCGTGTCGCTGCTCAGCGTATTGCGAAAGCCCAACAACACCAGTGGTAAGGCATCCCTCCACTGAGGATTGTTGAGGGCACTAAGCGAGGTTTCGAAGTGCCGATGAAAACGTTCGACCAAGCCATTTGCTTGGGGATGATAAGCTGTGGTGCGAATGCGCTAAGTGCCGGGCAGTTGGAGGAGATTGTCGAAAGTGGCAGATTCGAACTGGGCTCCTCGTTTGGCGGTTACTGTGGCAGGACAACCAAAACGGGAAATCCAGTGTTCCACGAACGTACGGGTGACAGTTTCATTGGATACACTCGGAATGGGTATGACCTCCGGCCAACGAGTGAAACGATCAATACAAGAGAGTGGATAGATCATACCTCGGGATGGTGGCAAGGGTCCCACAATGTCAACGTGCTCGTGAGCAAAACGAGCATCTGGAGTCTCAAAAGATCCGACCGTACTGGTAGTATGTCGCTGAATTTTGGTTCGCTGAGAAGCAATGCAATCGCGTGCCCACTGACAAACGTAACAATCCATGTTTGCCAAACGAATCGGGCGCTGACCAGTTTGCATGTGGTCTTGATACCCGGATGGGATAGACCGTGCAACACAGCGAAAACAGGACGGCGATGTGAAAGTGGTACGATTGGCCTTGGGTGGTCCAAAGTGGTGTCGCAGAGGGTAGTGCCAGAGGATGACAGAAAAGGCAAAGCCCGCGCTCGGAGGCTTGTATCGTGAATGGTCTGTTAAAACTCAGGATCCTGTTGGCTCCGTGCCAGAACCTCGAGACTGATACCGGGAACAGCGGGCGACCCGAGATTGCGGATCCTGGTAGGATTATCTGCAGCCACATTAGCTGGTTTGGAGATATGACGAATTTCAGTAGAAAATTGTGATTTGAAATCCAGCCGGCGGATTTCTCGTGGAGGATGATGGCCAGATGCGTTGCGAAAAGCATACAGTTTTGGTTTGTGACCCGTGAAAATGATGAATTCCAGTCCTTCCGGGGTGTGTCGAAAGTGACGGATGGCGGCGTAGACAGCAAGTTACTCACGACCAAACGCGCTGTATTTGGCAGACCCGACTAAACCAGTGCGGTATTATGATCTTCTTCTGTGGGACAAATCAGCCTATCTTAAAAACCCTGTAGGACATTTGGGTGATCCCCACCATTCATCCATTGGGGTACGCAACTGGCTTATCGAACTTTGACCAGACTCTTCAATAGGTCAGGAATTCGGTTTAGCCTCGGTTCCTTCAGTCGACTGGTTGCTTGAAGTTTGATTTGTTTAAGTCCACCTGGTTCCGTGAAGGTCGATGGCATCGAAAAACTTACGTCACGCTACGCAGGCGGCAAGGCGCGCTCCAGCCCATCAGCTCTAGCCATTAGCTCGTTCAGTCTCCCATCTCCTGTCATTTATAGAGGGTGACCGTCATAATTACTGAAACCCATGAACTGCTATCTCTCTGCGCCTCCATTCACTGGACGGGAATTGAGTCCGCTAATAAAGAGTGCGACTAAAGTATCACGCCTATAGACTTGCAAGTGTAGCGCCAACGGGAAAATACTCTTTGCGGTTGGAGCGCAGTGATACTGGGGGTCTTTGGCACAACTGTCTGAATTCTCGCTCACCCAGAGGCAATTTGTTGTTTTTTCCTGAATTCAACTGGCTTGACCGTGGTGTTGTTTTAGTGCGCCGATGATCGGGCTATGGCATCTGTTTGAAGGCCGCGGACTGTTGTTTGTTCTCTTGTTTTCACCGGGCTTTTTTTTCGTTGCGTAGAGCTGATTTTGGTATCTCACATCCGTCGCATAAATCCATAATCTACAGGGGCATTTTTAACACTGTCTTTATGGTTTTGTTAATCAAAGTGGAATTATATGATGAGCTTAGCGTCTAGACATGCTGCGCCAGCTCACGGATCAACTCACACAGTCTTGCCAGCAAGCAATTCCAACACTGTGACTGGTGCGGCTGGTGCTTTGCCCACGAGTCAAGTTAATGATCAAACAGTTAACACGGGACGTCGTGCCAATCCGCCACTTATGAGTCTTTTCAACAGTGGTATATGTTTTCCCCGTCGCATGCTGGTTCAGGCTCGCGGAGCTCAAGATAACTTGCAGGTCCCTATCCACCTCAGCTTCACTGTGACGATTGGTCAGGGCACCTTCGGACAGATTGAGCGTGCCACACTGACTGTTCCTAAAACGAACGCTGACGGAACCGTGGATCAAACTTCTAACAAAACAGAACATGACGGCTCATCAATCCAGGTGGCAGTTAAACGTGTTCTACAAGATCCAAGATATAAGAACAGGGAGTTGAGTATCATGCAGCGGCTGAATAATCACCCAAATGTGGTCAAGTTCTATTATTATTATTATTCGACCGCTACATCCAACAGTCGCAGTCACCGCAGCACAAGTGGAAGAGGTGGTTCTAGTTCCTCGGGAGTAGACGTCTTTCTGCACCTGGTGTTAGAGTGCTTCCCCGAGAGTTTGTGCGAACTCATTTACCGTTACCTGCAGCGAAATGTAAAGATCCCTGTACACATTGTGAAGGTCTTTACTTACCAAATGCTAAAGGCACTGGCTTACATGCATAGTCACCAGATTTGTCATCGAGATATCAAATCTTCAAATCTGTTAGTTGACGAGTCTACACTTGTCCTCAAAGTCTGCGACTTCGGAAGTGCAAAGGAAATGGTCCCTGGCACCGCCAACGTATCATATATCTCATCGCGGTAAGTTAATTCGTTCTCGCTTTCCCTCTATCGGGGGTAGTTCAAATGCCTTACATGCTGTTGCATTCCGCTTCCTTAACTGTATGCCAGTTACCGCAGTCGTAACCATTTTTGACGTTTCTTATCACATTTACCGTCACCAGCGTGTTCCGTAATATGAGCGTGCGTACGTACAAGTACATTACCATGGTTGTGTAAATGCGTATACAATTATGCATGTATACGCACGTAGTGCATACCGTCATCAACGCAACACAAACAACGGGAAAGATGATAGATGAATACTTTGTGGGTATTAAAATAGTGTAATGTTAATGGTGTAAATGCAAACAGTTTCCGGGTACTTTGTTCAACACATTAACGTTGTGTCGTAGCTCTTGTTTCTCTGATTGATTTTCACAACCTGTCTATTCAAGTGCAGAACGCTGCTGTGAGCGAAATATTTTTCGAATTGCAAACTCGCGTCAGCATGTCTTTTGAATGCGATGCGTGAGTATTACCACAAACTATCGGTCAGGCTACGTACAGCCGTGTCCCCATTGTCTAGAGTTCAAGTAAAGTTTGTGCATCTCAGCCTTAAAGCTCACTACGCCTTGTAGCTACCACTGCTGCACATTAGTCTGGGTAAATGCCAGCGGCCAGTTGGGGTCGGGCTGTTAAACTGTATCTGGTGTGTGCAGTTGACCGATAAACATGACCGTTACAGGGTTTGTGGGAGGCTTGTTCCATCTGGTTTCAGAGGCGAGGCAAAATTCCTCTGTTCTGTTCGGGTTTTGGCGAGACCACCGTCAGTTATCGGCTAGTTCGACAATCAGTGATCTATGTGTTACTTGGGTAGGTCCAACGATCGGGATTTTCATCTCTTTCCTCTTCCCAGACAGATCACCCTACTCATCTCCTTCATCACGAAGTTCATTCAAGGAAGTAGTCTTGTAGCATACATATGGTTAACTTTGAATTCTTCCCTTACGACATTCCTCACCATGCCAACACTAACGTTGCTCGTAACCGTAGTGCAGTTAGTATAACCTTGGACTCCGACTTCAAACACCCGGGGCTCCTGCAGTTTCAGTTTCAGATTATTCAGCCGTTAACCTCGCAGTTCTGTGCTCTGGTTTCGGTTGCTATCTTCTAGCATGGTTCAGTAAACGGCAAAGAGAATAAAACCAAAAAGTGAAGATCCGAGCAATCAAAGTATCAAACGGAAATCAAGAGGACAACGAAAGAGTTCGTATGCAACTACGCCACTGACCGCGACACCTAGCCATGTCACTCATTGTCTCCAACCATTTGACAGGCTAGTCTCGCGGGCTTCTACCTGGAAGTCTAACAAGTCCTACGTGGCCAGGTCCACTGGTCAAGGTTTTCATACCTTTTTGCCATGTCATGGACTGACCAGCTCGACCTACCTTCCGGCCGCTATCTGCCTCGGAGAACAGCGCACGCTGAGGAGATCTATCGGTAGGCATGCGTAACACGTCCTAGCCATTTTAATATGCTAAGGTTCAGTACTCAGTCCGGTGAATAATCTCTGGTTCCCAACACTCCACGTCTAACCACAGCATTGCTGATACGGTGTTCCCACCATACTCGGGCAATGCTACGGAGACATCGGTACTCAAATATCGACAGTCTTCGCTTATCTTCTACCCTCAACGGCCATATTTCTGAACCGTATAAAAGAACAGGCCTAACCGCTGCACTGTACACTACCCTCAACAGAACTTGATGTCACATCGGCGCCACAGATGACGGAGGTTAGCAAAAGCCAAACGCGCCTTCTGTATACGCGATGACACTTCATCTGATATCTGTCCACCTGGTGAAGTGTAACTGTCCAAATAACAAAATTTATCCACTTCAGCTAGAGTACCCCCTGCCAACACAAGGTTTGGTGTTGAGCCAAATTGGTCTTGTAGCAGCATTTTACACTTTGAAGGTGCAAAACGCTCCCACAATCATGTTGCATTTAATGTTTCCAAAACCTCTCAATTTCTTTAAAACCATGCATTCTGCTTGCCTCCATCCCTTGGTTCACATATGCTACATTTAATCGATTTTGTCTCTCTTGGCTTCTATATAGCTCCTTCTAGCTAGTCAGCTCTCATGTCCCAGCTCGCTTCTCGTGCTGCGCACAAAGCTGGTTTTCTGTTTTGCGCCAGACACTTCACATCAGATCATGTGCTCTAAAAAGCTCGTATCCCTTACGCTTTTGAATACTGCAATCGCATGTGGGACGGGGCTTCGTCTCCTGTCCTTTCTCTTGATCGGGTTCAACTTGAGGTCATCCGGCTGATCGATGACCCTTCTTTTACCTCCAGTCTACTGTCACTAGTACCTCGTCGGGCGGTTTCTTCGTTGTCCCTCTTCTATCGGTACTATTCTGGATTCATTTCTTCTTCGTAGTTTCGGCAGTTCCTCTTCGCATGACATCTTCCCGACCATTGCGTGCGCAGGTAGCTAATTATCCTTATGATGTTTCTGTCACTAGATGTACTGTCTTTCAATCCTCTTTTTCTCCGGACTGTTGGGCTGTGGGTCACTCCCTTTTTCCTTCTTTCCCCATACTTACAACCTCTCTTTAAGAGCAGGATCAATGAATTGGCTCCCACTTAAATGATCCGCACAACCTCTTTTTACGGTGTCTTGATTCAGGGGTTTTCCCTTCATACTGTAATTCACTCTAGGTATAATGTAATAAGAGTATTTCACACCGTGGAGGTACAAAGCACATTCCGCAACAGGTGACGAACGGTGTGTTGTAAAATATTACTGTAATCGTATAAAAGATTGAGTATAAACGATATAAAAGGGGCCTATTGTGTTATACTTTACTGACCTGTGAATCTGACATTCGCTCCGAGAGCAGGAACGACATATCATAAATTCATAGAAAGCGAATCATAGTTTAGCAAACTACACGAAATTTCCTCCCGATTTTGGTGGTGTCTCTTCGGAGCAAAAAAAAATCGCACAGCGTGTTGCGTGTTGTATATTGCCATTGACTATCGCATGTTGCTTATATCTGACAGTCACCACATCAGACTGAAAAGATGAAGGTCCAGGATATAGGCTTTATTCGTTTAACAGATTGAGCGTATGTGTTGAAATAGAAAATGTGGAAATATAGAAATGCTCGTTATAGGTGAAAAGTGATGACAAGAAGTTTGTACATCACATTTTTCTCCGCTCAGTTCACAATTTGGATCGCAGTAGTTGCATGTGTCTGCACTTCACGATTTCGGAGATTGTGCTGCCGTATTCTTTGTTTATCTGCCAGCGAGAACTGATGGGTCATTAGGAATATGTCGGCCTAGCACCTCCATGTGAACCGGGTCCCCAGTGTATGTGGTTGTTTGATACGTTATCTGTGTCTTCAAGCGTACGCGGCTTCTGTTCCTTTGGAGCCAGTTTGTAGATAGAAACCGCTTTCTCGTGTCCGTCTTTCTGACGCACATGACCATGCCTCGGGTCGCATTTGACGAGTTTAACTTCGTCGACAGCGGGCTCATACTTCGTTGAGCGGTCATGGCGACCCATGAAGAGTGACCCGTGTGATAGATCAACGACCAATCAGATACTTCGTGTATAAAAGTAGGCCGAATCAGAGGCCTTGATCAACTGGTAAATAGAGGGTAGTAGTACAACAAAAGAGAAGGTAGCTGTGAATACACATGATGTGTGAAATAGCGAGTAGTGCGAGAACTAACAGATAAATCAACGTTCCAGTTCGTAGCAACCGTGGAGGAGAGATTCTTGGACCGTACAAAATGAACCAAGTGGACATTCCAGGATGGCACGGAACTGTGTAAATCCTTCGAAGAAATATCCCACGCTGCACCTCAACACCCACGAGGTAGCGTATGGGCTGTTTTATTGTCTTCGCCGCGACGGTAAATCATGTCGAGATTGTAACACGACAGATCGATGCGCCAACATTTTATCATTCTTTGTTTCCTCCGGTGATTTATGTCGTACATGAAAACAACTGATCTCTGACCTGTATTTGCTTGGTGATGTACACCGCATAAACAATGTAGCCGCTTCTGGATTTCCTCGATAATAGCATACGCTTCCTTTTCTATCGATAAATGATGTCGTTCACAATCTGCCAGTTTCCCAGAAAAGGAAGCAACCAGTCTGCTGTTCTTTGTTGATACTGCAGCAATAGAAGTGCCAGAAGCGTCCGTCTCGACCACGAGGAGTGACTCCGAATCTACTGTTGGCATTACGGATTTCGACGGTTTGTCCTTCAGTGGCTTATAAAGCGTTGCGGTTTTATCCGGCAAGGGGAATATTCGGTTGGTAACTAGAGGTCGAATATTATCCGAATAGTGCGACATCCATTGTGAGTAATACTCGAAGAGCTCAATGATGCGCTGTTAAAACTTTAAATCTTTTGGGAATGGTAGGTTTTGAAGAGTATCCAGTCTATCAGGTTCAGGTCGTACCGACCTGTGGGGAATTTCGTAGCCCCAGAGCCTGATCAGCTTCACTCCGATTGTGCTTTTACTGTCGTTAAATGTTAGTCCGTATGCAACATATGATCGGTTAACAGAATGAGAGTTCAGAAGAAAACGCCTGATTGATAGGCTTTAATCAATCAAAAAAACGGGACATACGAGCTAAAACAAGACATGCGAAATGTTGGATGAAGTAAGATGAAATAGGAGCGAATTATGAGGCAGGGGCGCAGTAAAAAATGTGTAATACTCACCGCCACTTAGAAAACAAAGACTAATATTTTGTATTTCGTGCAGTCCGTGGTTAAAAAGTGGAAAATGTTGGTACCAGTTAACGAAGAGTGCGTCGTTACGCCTCACGGTTTCAAAGTGTCCCTCTTCGCTATTGCAAGCGAAGACTTTCAACGTGTTTCTAGTTCACTAGGAGACTATTGGGTCAGAAACAGTTGTTCAAAAATCGGAGGTACGTGGCATGTCACTCACCGGGGGAGAGTCTGAACGAAAAATGGGTGATGCAGAAGTCACTCGTTCTTCGCGTCCATACTGGAGACGTATGTGGGCATACTCGGGGTTGCTCTCCAGCAATTGGACTTCCTCCGCTGTTGGATTATACCGGGGCGAACGGATGCTTTTTCTCGGCATAGCACTAGCTCAGGCATTGTTAACCATTGATTTAAACTGGTGCAAACAGCAAATTTTCGATGAATATTCCTTCGTTGAGAGTCGCATTGATAGCAGTACACAGCAGCGACCTAGTGACATGCAGTGCTTCAGGTAGTACCAACTCCCACTGATCAATGGCTAGATCTCTCGAACGGAGGCACAGAGGTTCTGTTTTCCATATTGTTTTTTTCAGTCGTTCAACCTGACCATTGCCTTGAGAGTTGTAGCTCGTTGTTCTGCTAGTAGCTACACCCCGATCGAAAAGAAATGTCTTCAATTCTCGGGGTAAAATGAGCTCCCTGGTAAGAGTGGAGATAGTGCGGCATGTCGAACACAGCAGACAATTCCAATGAGCGAGGAATTGTGGTGGGAGCAGTCGTATCAGAACATGGGAAAGCAAATGGAAAGCGAGAATACTCATCTATGATTGTCAAGATGTAGCGATTACGAGTAGAAGAGGGGATGGGTCCTTTGGAGTCTACTCTGAGACGTTCAAATGGTTGTGCAGGTTCAACAAGTGGGCTATTACAGGGCTTTTAGAACTTGGGTTTCAGGTGTGAACAAACAGAACATTGCTGAATTATCGTCTTGAAATTATCGAGACAAAGGCAAGTTTTTGTTCGAACAAAATGATATAGACGAGTAATACCGGGGTGACAGAGACTTTCATGTGGTCGCTTCAGTTCACTGATAGGATGTGTGCTCACACAGAATGCTCGTGATAAGGTATCGGCTGTGGGATTCTCTGTACCCGGGCGATATATCACATCATAGGAGAATTGGGAATGCTCAAATCGCCAACATTGGATTTTGTTATTCTTTGTCTTGCTTCTGGTTTTCATGTCGTACATAAAAGCGACAGAACGTTGATCTATAATAAGCTTGGAGTGTGCACCTAAAAGATAATGTGGCCACTTTTGAACAGCTTCGACAATCGCGTAAGCTTTTTTCTCTGCCGCTGAGTGATTTCACTCCGTGGGTGATAGAGTACGCGAAAAAGATCCCGGGACGACAGCTTTGATTGAGAGTGGCAGAGATAGCTATGTCGGAGACGTCGGTTTCGACTACGAGTGGTATGTCTATCAATTGCGAATTGGGATGATGGGATCGATCCAGACTTCAATGGTTCGTAAGACAAAAAAACTTTAGAGAAGGGAATATTCTACTGACGATAAATGGATGAATTTTATCTGAGAAGCGGGAAAACCATTGGAAGTAACATGAAACATTCCAACGACTTTTTACTACTCTTTCAAATCTTTGGGAGCAGGAAGTTTGAGAAGAACATCGAAGCGTTCTGGAGCAGGCCTAACTGTTCCTTCAAGTATTTCGTAGCCCGACAGTCGTACTATGGTTGTGGTGAAGATAAGCTGTGATTTACAGTCAAACCATAACTCTCAGACGTATGCAGGGACCGTTTCGAATGGTCATTGTGGTCGATGGCATCTTCCCCACTGATAGTAGTATTGTCAACGTATGCAAACGTTCCTTTGAATTCTTCACGTCGAACATGTTGGTCCATCGCGTGCTGGAAACAGGCAACACCGTTGGTTACTCCAAACGGTATTCGGCGAAACCGGTAGAGGCTGTTGCGTGCACTGCCGTTCGTTTTCCTTTATGGGGATCTGATGGTAAGCGCTCTGTAGGTCTAAAGTGCTGTAAGTGCTGAGCTGTGAAATTTCCACCACCTAGTCGTCTATGTGGGGTAGAGGGAATGCATCTAGGAAGGTGAATCGATTAATTGTTTGACTGCATTCGGCCATCATCCGTCGTTTCTGACACTCGTTGGCAGTAACCAGGGCTTGGGCCCGCCGCGGTGATCGAGGAGGTTCAATTATACCGTCGTTTATTAACCAGACGATCTTTGATCGAATAAAGGCTTCATCTTTGTAGCTGTATCTCCTCGATTTTCCGCAAATGGAACGGCAGTAGGGATCCAGATGTGCGAAAAGAGATGGAGCTGGAAGGTTAGCAGTGGAGAAACCATAAAGCGAGAAGGGTGGCTGGGTTCCTTCGAAAGGTATCTCTACAGACGTGTGTTGTAAAAAGTCCTTCTCCGGCAGTACATCAGCACAAGCCAGGGAGAATTGATAGTTTAACATGTTCGTACCGGACACCTTCGTGCAGCAACGAAACAAAACAGCGACCTTTGGTACTTCTGATCATGCTGGTAGAATGGAGGATAGCTTACTTTTGTATCACTGTTGACTATTTGTCTCGGAGCGCAATCGCCTCGGTACGTAACTCTCTATCCTTCCTGTGTCTACTAGGGCTTGTAGCACTACTCCGTTAACTGTTACTTCCGTATCAGCCTTACTGTGACTCGCTGGAACTGCAGTTGTGATGATAGAGAAAACGAGAAACGGTGAGGAAGTTGCGGTATGTTTTGTTTTCGTAGGAGCTCGACAGATCTGAAAGTGTTCCCTTTTACCACACGACTTGCAAACTACATCTTTCGCGGGACATTTGTGGCGAGAAAAGCGATCATAACGACAAAAAAAAACAGCCAGTTCGGGATGCGGCCAGTGTCACTTCGGCCTTTTTACAGGATACTTGACAGGGTGCTGGAGCTATCTATCGTAGCGGTGGTGTATACTGAAGGTTTGAATTGTGCGAATGCCTGCGGTTGCTGATGAGCTAGATCTTGCACTTTGGGTTGGCCATATGCAGTACGTACGTCGAGTGTTTTGTTCTCGAGAAGTCGCTGACGAGTAGAGTTTGATAAGAGTCCGCTGATGAACGCATCGCGTATGATGTCTTCGTTATGCTTTGCGCTGGAAGCCTAAAAATCACAGTCTGTGGCAAGATTTCTAAGCTCTTGCATGGATTGACCGACGGCTTCAAGAGTATTCTGCTTCAAAGTTGTCAGAAGATAGTGTCCGAAATTTTTGCTTTCAGTTTGCATGTATGGGGATTGAAGGGTGGTGATGGCAGAGTCATAATTAGTGCACCGAGAAACGAGTTTGTAAACAATTGGCGATGAAAAATGCATGAGTTTTGAGTTTGCCTGGTTGGTGTTGTTTGACTAATCCTAGAAAGTTTGTAAGGTTATGATACAAATGTTCCTATGAGTCAGCACCATATGGGGAGTTTGTGTCTGCGTTGAAACGATCCGGGCGCAGGTGTCGGTCCATTATTTTAGTTGATCGAATTGTAAAGTATGATCGGTTAACAGAATGAGAGTTTAGAAGACAATGCCTGATCAATAGGCTTTAATCCATCGAAAACATACGAGTTAAAACAAGACAAGTAAATGCTAGGAGCGGCGTATGCTAGCCTGGAACACTTGTAGCGCCGACGTGATATTCCACTGAAGTTGGAAAGTGCGATTGCGGTGCGTTCAGTTTTGATGTATAATTCCGAGACTTGGGGTCTGCGTTCGGATGTCTGTCATCTCGAGGTTGTCGACCAACGATGTTTGCGTAGTATCGCTAGGATTGAGTGGAATAGCCGAGTGAGCAATGCCGAGGTCAGAAATCGAGTATTAGGCACATTCAGAGAACGTTCTGTCACAGCATATCCAGCCTAGTAGAATTCGTTGGTTGGGGCACGTGTTACGTATGGCAAACACGCGTTTACCATACCGTGTCCTATTTCCCGTTCCTTCTAGGGAGTGGAGAAAACCACGTGGAGGTCAACAGATGAGGCGGCCATTGGGAATGAGAATATGTACAGCAAACTTAGGGGAAGTAGGTGCTTCACGTCTTCGTGGTTGGGGTCCAAAAGATCCGTCTACCAGTTGGCTGGAGACACTGAAGGATGTGACAGCAAACCGCGAACGGTGGCGATCGTGTTGTCATTTTCTGTCAAATCAGAATGATTGATCGATGTGTTTGTACAGTTAGACTGTGTATTCCATGTGTTGGCTACTAGGGCATTCTTTCCTTTCCCGACCCCTGTAGGTCCACTCCCTGTCCATGTTGTATACTGATACTTTCTATTTCTGTGTACAACATGATAAAAACAGTGGTCAGTGGGGCTTGTCCTACTGTTTAACGCTGTACGATGATGATGATGATGATGAGAACTTCATACGAGACACCGCTTTTGTCCTCAACCGACCCCGTTTCTTCGACTTTGTTCATTAGCCTGCCTACAGTTGTTGCATCTATCGACTTTCTCTCCGGATATTCCCGCATTTCACTTATTCTCGATAAAGTGGCAAACCAAATGAATTTTCTCACTCTTTCTTAGCATGATTGCGATCCAGAGCGACTGGTTTTCGTTGTCTCATTGACGTGTTTGCAATCAGCAACCCCATCGCGATCGATAGTCAACCTCGCTGCAGTTCGCTACTGATGCTAGCTAGTGCACTCGTGCGCACGCACACATTCGCACTCAATCGATCACTCAGTTGTCAGCCGAGACCTGCCAGTTACATGATGCTTGTGACCGTCACACCTTAAGACCACGGGTGAACTGAATTCCAATGTCGATCGCAGCGGAACACGTAGCCCCATGCACTTTACCTGACTTGTTTACCGCCTGCGAGCGGTTACCTTTCGGGCGTCAAGATACTCGAATGTTCCCTCTAGACTTTCGTCTCGAATGAAGGGGTCAGTGACGCGTTAAGAAAAAGACAACTCCACGGCTAACTTCAAACAAAATTCGCAGGAATCTAAATTCTTGCCAACTTCAAACACTGATCAGATCTGTTATTTCGTACGATAATTTTACGGTACACATTTTATAGAGCCAGTGTGGCAAATACTTAGTATTGCAATACTTTCACGATGAAATCATCGATTCTGGAAAGTGAATCTGGTTGAGTGAAGCGATTTACGTTTTCACTCCAACCTACGGGCCTGTTAGATACAGTTTCTATCACCTTGGGTCGATTGTTTTGGCAAACCTCTTACGACACCTTATGGAGACAAAAAGCTTTTGTTTGATCCCTTGTACAACTGCCTTCGGCCCAAGATGCTGAGTAATATTGCTACTTCATCGTGTCGATTGAGCTTGTTTGCTGCGATGACCCCGACGGCTATGCGGGTTACGGCGCAAAGTGCTTCTCCAGGGCCACCCATATCTGCCAGGCCGACAGCAAGTAGCCAGACAAAAGCGACGCAATATTGTTAGAAAGCATGGAGATTTTTCGCTTTGAAGGAAACTTTCTAGATAAAAGCCCCAGGAACCCATAAACAACGTGACGTGCGCAAATGTGGCCCACCACCAAGTAAGACCATCGCCTCTTGCTCTTTGCTAAGCTATCGTGAGTGAGGTAGGACGCGTTGGGCGTTCTCAGCTAGCAAACCGCCATTCAAAAGGCGTATAAACCGCTTGTTCGGTTGCCGAATCCCAGCACACAAACTTCCTGTTGCTCGACAGGTAGCACTCGGTTGTACACGAGCTAGGTCTCTACCTCAAACAAAAAGCCTACCGACCCTGGGGACTACTTCGTATGTAACTCCCAAGGCTCCATGGACAGTTCTTCTACATACACCGTTCGTGTGTTGGTGCCATTCGGGACATCTACGAAGCTTGCCCATCCTCTCACAAAAGCTAGCCGCATAAAAATGGAGGTAGAAGTAAGCATTGTAATGTGTGTCCACTTGAAGCAAACTCTACGCTGACTTTTCTTTGCGTTAATCTTATACACAGGCTTTGACTAGGATGCTGGCAGCCATACACTCCCCCCTCACTGCTTCAAGCTCCATCTATAACATTTCAGCACAGTCATGTTTCTCAGATCTCTATTGACAAAAAGTAGAGAGTTTCTTTTGATCAGTGTAGATATTTCAGTGAATCAGCTAGTACAAGTTTCACTGAAGTTTGCAAAGTTCGGCGTCCGTACACCGATGCAAATGGCTCGACGGAATGCTCTAGCGCGCTCTCAAGACATTTTCCATCGGTTAGTTGCTTGGCTGGAATGATCCATGAACTGAGATGCGTACTACGAAAGTTCACCTTTGGGAAATGCAGTTGCACAGAACTAACATCGTCCATTCATTCAGGCGTGAGAATCACTCGCGAGGTGAAACCTCACTGATCACTTCGCTTGTCGGTTGATCTGATTACTACCGGTGAACAGGCCGGCGTTAGCATCGCTTCGGCCATCGTTTGCGTGCACCGTTCAATTGAGTTTCAGCCAGTGGTCTTATGGGTACAGTTCGCTTGGACGACCATGTGCGTGTTAGTAGACTGTGATGTATAGTTTGCTCATCAGATTTGAAATTGCGGTTCTCTTCAAGTCAAAAGCAAATTCTACCGTTATTTGTCTGATTTTCCACGGAACACTCGTTGTGATAATTGCGGACATTTTCATCGACGTATTTTACAGTTTGGTTTAAAACGAAGAGAGAAGGTCCACTTGCCACTTCACTTTATGCTCCTGTTCATTCTGCTCTCAAGTGGACGGTGCCCCGAGGTAGCAACCAAAACCAAAATCAGCATAAGAATGCGTGGGTAATGGTTGGATGAACTGAACTAAACGCGGCCATCATTGCCACCGAATGCTTAGGACCCATGTCAACGAGCTACGGATGAGAAAATTCATCACAGTGATACTGCACTGACAGTGTGATGACTTGCCTGCTTCCTCGACTCAAAGCTACCCAGCATGGCTTTCTGAAACCTGAGAGGCAATCATGCCCAACCGGTCAAAGGGTGAAGGTCAGCAGAAGTTCAGTCTCCAAAGCATTTGTTGGACATCATCCAGTTCCAGTCACTGTGCCCCTGGAGAAGACATTCCAGTGAACAAACACGAGGAGAAACAGTTTATCAGTCGAAAAACTATGTGATGGACCTAGAGGTATGGTACCTGAGATTTCTCGGCGGTAGGGAGTGAACGCACTTCATTGTACAGCTATCGCCCGTTCAAGCTGGGAATCTAGCAGCCCAGAGGATGGTGCTTCTTCCAAGTTCCGCTTGCTCAGTTGGGAACATGGGGCTAGGGACTGAATCTGTAAAAACGGATCAGTGATCGGAGTACCGGTAAGAACAGAACAAAGAAATAACAACCAGGTCTCATGGAATAAACCACAGGAAAGGTGCCTTCAAGGATGCTTCGGCTACGTCCTTGTATTGGGCTAACGCCCCACTGCCTTGTGGGTTAGACTTGCGTTGGACGCTCCGGTTGGAGTTCCCAATGAGAACCCTCATGCTGTGAAATCAACTATGAAGTAGGATTAGTCCAGAAACCTTCAACATCCCGTTAAGTGCCTCACCAACTTCCTCTCCTTTGATTGAGGGTTGGTACGCTATAGCACGGGTTAATATGGCTCTAATCTGTGATCAGTCTTCCCTATCCTTGGTCTGGACTAACACGTACCCGCCACAGTGACTTCGGAGGCTTGATCACTTGCTGTTAACAATCACTGCATTTCTGTTGAAATTACTCGCCTAGATTTCGTGGCTGTGGGACGCCAATAAGCAGTGAAACACTGGAATAGCCTGGGAGATCTAATAAGAACTGTTGTCATACCACGGAGATTCGAGGGTAGACGCTTGCCGTCGAAACAAATTTGGATATCGCTATGCAAGTTCACGAAGTGATGACCCAGTATTATGTCCGTGAAAAGATCCTATAGAATGGACAAGCATACTGAGGAATGGAATGAGTTGAGGTTTTAGAGTGACACGAAGCAATGTCCGCAAGTATAACTTCTCATTCTCATGGGGGTGAAAGTGATCTCGTTTCTTTAAGCCTTTGAGGCCATAAGGTATAACCCCCCTCTGGTCTCATTCGCAAGCATATTGCAAAAAGGTAAAACCGGACATTGCGACTGCTTGTTTTGGGCTTTCTGTTACACGACAGACTTTTCGATAATGCTCTTTTTACCACGGACCTGCAGATGACATCTCTAGCAGATAATTTACACCGAGGTTGTCGAGAATATCCTTGAAAAAACATTAAGGCTTGATGTAAGCTAGGTAGCCTCATCAGTGCCGCTGGGTTCGTCCCTCTGGTTTTGTGTGCCAGTAGTAGTCGCACCATACGAGCGCAATGTTGCCTTCGTAGCCAATCTACGAGTCAGATAGGAGTTTACTGTCTTCGTTCCCACGGTTTTTCCTAGCCTCTGAGAATACTATCGACTGCTAAGTGGGGTAGGATGGAAAAGAATAAGCAGCCTTGACAAAGATATCTAGCCATGCTTGCGCATGGGCACAGTGAAAGGAGCGTACCCCGTAGTCCCGAAATCCCACCGCACAACTAGCGATAGCTATAACCCTATTCTGAGAATTGCGGTAAAAATTCGCGTAAGGCCTCAATAGGTCGGGCGTCGCAACGAGTCAGTCAGCAGTGAACTACCATGATCGTCGGTGTTGGGATTTGAACCTCACCTTCAAGATCACACTTATACCACTCGACCACCACGGGCTGCCGAGACGCAAGCCAACGGTAAGCCGTATGTCTGCGCACAACATGATACCTGATGATGAAGTACTAGGATGATCCTGAAAAACTTACGTAGCACTTTGTGTAACGAGAGAATCCCAGAATTCAGTTCTGTCAACGAACTAATAGGTTGTTTGGATGTGTTAAAGCGTGTACACACGTTGCTGTGTATCGCGATTAGTTGTATACTTTGTTTCGATCAAACACTCCACGTCAGAGTGAGTAGATTGAAGGCCCAGAATATAGGCCTGATTCGTTCAACAGATTGAGCATATACGCTGAAACAGAAAATGTGAAAAATATCGAAATGTTTGTTACGGATGGACCGTAATAAGAAGCAGTTAGTACACCATATATATATATATATATATATATATATATATATATATATATATATATATATATATATATATATATATATATATATATATATATATATAGCAATGAGGGTATTAAGTACCTGATTTGTTTTGGAATGAACGGGGTGAGGATGACAACGTGAGTTTGTGTGATTGGGATTTGTCATGCTTGCTAATTCTGAGGAGAACACCGGCAACCATGATCCTGAGACTTTGAGCGGCGCAACAAATAAGAGTTAATACATCAAGCGTTGTTATGAGCCTGGCGGCAATCGAGTTATCCACCATCGCTTGGCTCTTAGGTCGAAATTCTACCATGTCGAGCACCGCTGCTGATCGTCCACATTCGTTGAATAAATAGAAAAGTTTTTGTTTATCAGCGCGAAACATTCGTACATGGCATGTTATATGAATTGGAATTCATTTCACTCGTTTGCCCATTCCTCCCGAGTATTGTAAATAAGTGAAGAGTGGCCCGTTGTTTGGTAAAGACGTGTTGATATTTTACACCATTACGGTGAGGCATCCGGGGTTCTATAGTCTCAAGGCAGAAAGTCAAGTTTTGTTGGTGCCTAGTGTTTAGAAGCATCCTTTAACTTCGTGACATGACTGATGTTGTCTAGGTAGTGTGAGTCGCTGTCTGTCATGCTTGAGATATTCATCCTGCCCCCATCGACCGTAGATAGACGAAACAATACTGCTATACATGGTCCGATGATGCCTCGTGATTTTCTACTCGTTTAGAATTTTCTCCGTAATTGTTTGGTGGGCCCTTACGAGACCTTATGGGGTTCTCCACTCCAGGTCTCATGTTGTGCAGTGAACTAGAACGAAGTCACAACGTTCCGAATAAAGTCAGAGACCTAAGAATAGGCTATATTCAGCAAACAACTGAGGTATGTAATCTGCAAGGTAAAAAGAGAAGCTTTAGGATGATAAAACAACCAGATAATTATACAACATTCTCCCCGGCTGTTTATTTATGAACCGTAACGGTTCAAAGACAGTTATGCTTCTCTATTGCGTAAGGTGTATGGACATGTTCTTTGCTGTTGATGAAGAGGTATTGGATCTGGGATGTGTGTACTCTCAGCATGAACAGGGCCACTGTCTTTCTGAGATGGATATGTGGATGAATCAGCCACAATGTCATCAGTGCAAATGGGATCATGGTGTCTGTAAGTAAACTGTTTTGACGTTGACCTGGAAGTGCTAAATTGTGCAGTGAAACAGTTCCCTCTCCCGTCCTAAAAACGAGTGTGTGCATATTGTGAACTGTAATCGATCAGTTTCACTTCATCAACCAGAAAGTCATACTTCGATTATCTGGCATTCCGGCGCAAGAGTACGGGCCCCAGTGTAGTGAGCCAAGATGGTAATGATATCCCCGAAGTCGACTTATTATCATAAAAAGCCGTACGTGAAGCGTCGTGTTAGTTACAGTGCACAACAACGACCGGATAAAATGTAGAGCATCCAGCAACACAGACTCCCACTGGGGTGCAGCAAAACCCTTTGATTTTACCGAAAGAGTTATGGCTTTCCAGACTGTTCCGTTCATTCTTTCAACTTGTACATTTCCTTGCAGATTGTATGTCGTAGTTCTACTGGTTGCAATCCCTTTCTTGGTAAGGAATGCTGGAAATTTTGAAGACATGAACGAAGCGCCACGATCAGAGTGAATATATAATGGCATGCCGCACAGTGGGAATAACTGACAGAAACAATCAATCACAGTGGATGCAGACATGTCCGTGCAAGCAAAGGCAAATGAAATCGGGAGAGCTCATCGACACGAGTTAACAGATACCGCCTCTGTGATGAAGATAAAGATCCCTTGAAGTCGACGTTGGGCCTTTTGAACGGGCGAGTAGCCTTAATAAAAACGCCGAATGGTCTGAGGGATCTGGGCTTCAATTGGGAGCAAATATTACAACGAAATGTCATATATTTCACCTTATCTACAGAGAAGGGTAGATTTTTTTGAACAAATGAATTGTAACATTATGGTAGTACCAAGGTGGCACGAGAAATTGTATAGCTCCTGGAGGTTTGATACCTGTGCATATGATGTAGAACAAACGTGTGACAAAGCGTCCGCGGCTACGTTGTCCCTCCCTTGTCTGTATCTGACGTCAACAGTTTAGCAGAAAATTTCGACACGTCATCGCTGGATTTTATCGTTTTTCTTCATCTTACTTTCATGACTGTGACTGAACATGAAGGGCACTGATCTCTGGTCTGTGATAATAGTAAATCCAGACCCAATGAGTTAATGACGCCATTTCATTGCTGTTTCAACGGTGTCATGGAATTCTTTCTCTATCACTGAGTGGTGTCGCTCGTTAAATGATAAAGTGCAAGAAAAAAGGGCAACTAATCGTCCATTCTGTCAGAGTAGCCGCGATAGCAATGCCAGAAGCATTCGTCTCCACAACAACAGGGATAGTTTCATCAACAGTTACGATAACAGACCTTTCGATTTCTTTCCTAATTTCCACTAGCGAGTTACACGGCTGGATGGGAAGGAAATCAGCGATTGTCGACTAGCAGGCGGATTTTGTCCGATGAATTTACGATCCACGAAGAGTGGTAAGCAAATAAACCCACGATATGTTGCTAAGACTTAAGGTCAGTGGGTGCTGGTAGGTTACGTGATGGCTGAAACCGGTCAGGATCAAGTCGGACAGTTTTGTCTAAGACTTCAAACTCCAATAACCGTATCAGATAATTATACAACAATATGGTTGCCGATCATCCTCCAGTTTAGTTTAAACAACCATTAGCCATGTACTGGATGCGGTGGTTTTGGTTACTATTTCCTGGTGACAGTCTCAACCGGAAACAGTGAGAAAGGATGGGAATATTAGAGGAGCAGTAGAAAACTACAAATATTGGTATTTAGTCGATAAAAAAATTTGGAATGCAAGAGCACTACTGTTTACGACACCTAGCCATTTCCTCTAACGTGTATAACCACTGACTGGAGGATCTTTTATTACCCCACCCGGGAAGTCTAACGCCCTACATGGCCAAGTCTACAGGCTAGTGTCATGTACTGACCACTCTTACTGATCTTTCAGCCGGTATCCACCCCAGCGAACATTGCGCGCCGAGGAATCCTGTCAGGCGGTATGCGCAACGCCGAACTATCAGATTCGAGCAATGACACGAAGAAATCGGTGTTCAAATATCAATGGTCTTCCTATATCCTCCACCCACAGTGGCCATGTCTCCGAACCATACATTAACACTGGCCTGACTGGTGCAGCGTACACTCAACCCTCGGTAGATAAACGCCACAGATGACTCAGATTAGCAAATACCAAACGAGCCTTCTGTATACGCAAAGATACCTCATCCGATATCCAACCATTGGATGAAATGCAACTTCCCAGATAATAGAACTTATCTACCAGGTCTATAGTTTCCCCAGATACTGAGAGGTTTGGTGTTGAACCAACCCAATCGTGCAATGGTATCTTGCACTTTGAAGGTGCAAAAAGCATACCGAACATTGCTACGCAGTCAGTTAAGCTGTTTAGAAAAGCTTTCGACTTACCTGGATCTTCACTTAGAAGAAGTGTCTTCCGCATACTTAAGGTCTGATACCTTTCCACCCGGGAAAAGCTCAATATCACTGTCGCCACCTGATGAAAGTGCGGTCTCTAGGGTCGTATCACTCGTGAAGTTGAAAAGAAAACCAGAAAGAGCACAACCCTGACGTACATCACTTCTCGTTGTAAACTTGGGTGGGAGAATGCCGTAAGCCCGAACTTAGCTTTGGCTATTCATGTAAAGGGATTTTATGATGGAAATGAATTTCTCTGGTACACCCTTCAACAAGAGGCAGCTTCAGGGAAATGTGCGGTCGGCTGAGTCGAAGGCCGTTTTCGGATCAAAAGAAACGAGAATAGTGGAACCGTGAAAGGTGTATCTGCGTTCTGAAATTCGTCGAAGAGTGAAGATGTGGTCAACACAAACTCAACCAGGTCCAAACCCAGTCCGATTCTCACGCGATCACTCATCGCGAACAGTTGATAAACGGTAGAGAAATAATACTAACAAGCAGTTTAGATGCGATGCCAACTAAACCTATTCCCCTGTGGTTTTCACAGGAGGACCTGTCGCTTTTATAAATCGGTACGATTACCGATTCACACCAACTTTTTGGAACTTGTTCCCCATCCCACACCAAAAAGAGGAGTTTTTCAAACTCCATAACAGTGTTGCGCCACCGTCTTTGGAAATAGGTGGAGACAACCCATCCGGTTTGGTAGCTTTATGCCGCTCAAGGTAGCGTATCTCACAAAGAACCTCCGCTTCTAACGGAGGACCGATATCGAAAATCGGATCTGAAGGTACGGTGCTACTTGGCAAGCTTGTCGTGGATAAAGGTCAACTCGGCTGCCTCTCGAAATGCTCCGCCCAACGAACTAGACGACTCCTCTGACTTTGAATCAGTGAGCCATTCGCCTCCTTGATCATTTCGCTAACGCCTAGCTTTGGGAAGCCAGTATTTCTGACTCGACGGAAAAGGTTGCGGCTGTTTCCAATCACCGAAGATTTTTCCATCTCCCTGCACTTCACAATCAATCACTTTTCACGGTCGTTTCTCAAGCTCTAAATCAGTTGGTGTAAAAGACATCTTCGTGCCTCATCCTATCTAGAATCCAGAGGAGTCGATCTGCCCTCATCTGACAGCGTAGCTGAGGACGCAGATATCCATCGTTTCCGTGTGTGTCTAGTTGTTGGGCCTTGGGCAACATTAGCAGCCTCAAATAGAACCCGATGGATCTCTGTCCATGGCTCTTCTGGATCCTGGGCATTTGACAGCATGGATTACCTGGTAGATGATTCTGTTTGAGAAGCAGATCGGTGGTTGTCGTCCAGTAGCAGCTGCTGGAGACGGTTGGCTTTGGCATTGCTTCGGCCACCGACGAGGCGTAGGCGGAAACGTGCACGGACAATGTCTATAGGCGTGGACCAAAATGATCGACAATGTTGAATCGATCCGCGCCGGTGCGGTAACCTATAGCAATGCGGTCGATCTGGGTCCAGCGTTGTGAAGGCTCAGGAAGACGCCAGGTTAGCCGGTGCCGCTTTCTGTGCGAGAAACTTGTAATCGCTGGGAGTAGTCCATGGTCGGAACATAGTTGAATAAGTCGATCACCGTTATCAGTTCGACCGGCTGAAATGCCAAATCGGCCTCATATTTCTTTCCCTCTCGTCTAAGATTCCAACTTGAGCATTGAAGTCATCAGCAACAACCACGATGTTCGTAGAGCGTACGTTGCGAAGCAGTTGAAAAAAAATCTTGGTAGAATTCGTTTTTAGCCTCAGGGGAGCTAGTCAGTTGGGGCGTGCACAGAAACGACTAGCAGGCGTCGACGCTTCAGTCTGTTGGTGTTGACATGCACGGAACCATTCCATCGAACCACAGACGACTGCTGATTGGGATCCAGTTGAGCAATGCACACTCAGCTTTCATGCGCAGAGACGCCAACGTCAGCCTGGTCATGAGCACTAGACACCGGATCACCCGACACGCGAAGAGTGAAACGAGAAGCCGAGTTTGTAGCTGGGGATCGAAGTGTTAACACTGAAATTGGATCTTGTATACGTGTTTCGGAGACAACACATCTACGTTACAGGTCGTCCTTAATAGTGCAGTGAGCCCTCGTGGCTATCAGGTATACCGTTTTCATTGCACTCATGCACAAGTGTGTAATAAGAAAGGATGTGTTCCCTCCACTGTAATAAATAAAGATGTGGAATAGTATCTACGACGCACAAAATTTAGGCGAGTGAATCTGGTCAGTCACGCAAACTTGCAAATTTTATTCACTGGGTATCTTCATGGTTGACCGGCCGAGATCACGTTTGAAATGGCTAGTGTGAGTGGTCATCGGCAACGATGAGGAATATTGGCTGATCTTTGCCCACTGAGGGTCTGTGAGCAGCAGTCGAAGAAAAAGTGGCAATTTTCAGTGAATGTTGCAAGGATATACACGCTCATTGCAGAACCCGTCGCAACAAGTTCAGTGTCAGCAAGGTTTTGTGAACTCAGCTGATTGAGCAATAAATGTATAACAAAAATGACTCCTAAATGAGGCTTTAGTTTTCTAACAATGCAAGGATATATTTGCTCAAATGGGAAGCCCGAATTGCTGGCAAGAACAGACAGAATGGTGAACAATCGGTAAGCGGGTTCAGTGCATTCTCCCCTAGTGAATGAATCGGTAGTGTAGTATAAAGGGGAGAATTCCGTTCTCGGTTATTTCAACCATCAGCCTCACTTCTGTGTTGTGGTTTTGGTTGCTGCTTCAACTTCGTCTTTTCGGGGGCAAAGTGAATATAAGCGTAAGGTAAAAAAAGCCGAAAACAAACAATCGGAAATCACGAAGATGAAGAACTCAAATGCAACTACGCCATTGATGATGACAGTTAGTCATATCCATTTATATCTCCAACAATCCGGTGGGGTGGTCTCGTGGACTGCAACCTGTGAGCCTCACGTGTTGTTTGGACAAGTCCACTGGCCAGAGTTTTTATACCTTTCTGCCATGTCTTGAACTGATCATCTCTACTTACCTTCCAAACACTACCTGCCTTGAAGAATAGCATACGCACGTAATTCGTAGGTACATTACTCGCGGTAAACCCGGTGGTGCTCGAGTGGTTTGGAGCGTTTGATTACCACCTCGGAGATCGGAGATTCGATTCCCCGCCACCACAATTACTTTGGTGGTAGACAGTAATCCATTGTCGTCCGGGTCGTTACCACGTGTGGCATATTGGAACCGTATGTGGTTCTTCATTCTGAGTCTCAGAGTGTGGTTGCCGGTTACCCCTAATAGTGCAGTGGGCCTTTGCGGTCGTGAGATATATATCCCTTCCCTTGCATTCATACACAAGTATGTAATGAAAAAAAACTGCAGACCCAAACTCAGCTTCGGCTGTTCATATATTTTCATTTTTGCACGACCATCTGCTAGTAGATGAGTCGGCCCCGTGAATCATCGCCGACCACGCACAACGGTTGCACTCAAGCCGGGTGCAAACTGCCACCCACTTTTCCAATATAGCAGGCCGTAGACCGTGTGTAGTACTATACACTCAGTGTCTTTCTCGACTATGCTCAACCACGTTTTCAGTTAACCCCCAAGGCGACAGCGCCGTACACGGTACAAGGCGGAGTGTTTCTCTGGACAGTTCTGTGTTGGTTCGTCGGAGTATGTGGTCGAACCACTTTAGGCAGCGGCCTTAAAAAAGGACGAAGAATTGATCAGCGTCGCAGCATCGCCTCTTCATTTCATTGTTTGATAGCATTTCCCGCTAGTTTGCGCGAAGAATTCGGCGCAGCCACCAGTGGGTGAACACCTTCAGCGTCCTGGTATCTTCAGCTCGCGGTGGTCAGGTTTCGCACCCGTGTGTGAACACGGGTCGGAGGGCGACACAAAAGACGCAAATCTTGATTCGAAGGCTGATTTCGCTTCGTGTCCACAACAAACGCAGGAACTGAAGAAACGCTTTAAGCGCATTGTTAGTCCTTAACAGTACTTCCTTAATCTGGCCATTCGGAAGTAAAGTTGACCTCATATATTTGAAGATAGTACACACTTGATTGCCTGACCGTTGATGGACAGCTGCTTGGCTGACCGCCTAGTGCAAGTGGAAAAAGCTTTCGTTTTCGCTGAACTAATTTCGAGGTCAACGTTCTTTGCAAAGCAATCGAGTCGGCCGTGTACTAACTGAAGTGCGATGGAAGAATCTCCGAGTACAACAATATTGTCCCCGAGCTCCAAGTCCGATATGTGCACCATTGGACTCGATTAGACACTAAGGTGATCAGCCAAGGATCTGTTTGTTGTCGAGTGGATTACATAGTTGAGCAAAACCGGCAACAAGACAACCCTGTCTAACTCTGGAATTAATTGCAACCTCAAAATTCTTCACCACACATTCGAACACGCACTAGTGGAGGCAAATTAAACCTTTCAGAATCCTTAAGAGTTTGGTGGGAATACCACCAGATTCTAGTATCCCCATAAGGATTCACCATTAACCGAGTCAAAAATAGCACGGAAATCAATGGAGTGGGCTACTGTTGGCTGCTGGGACTTGTAGCGGTGTTCCAGTGCTCGACGCAGTATAAAAAATAGTCCGCACAGCGTCCACCACGGAGAAAACCCCATTGGTTCGATGGAGTACAGGAGTCGCGCAGCTGAGCGGCGACTGGGTAGCAATACGCAGAATATCTTTGTAGCGGTGTCAATCAAACTGATCCTTCGGTAGTTCTCACACAGCGTTTTGTCTTTCATCTTGGGAATGGGTAACAAAATAGACTCACTCCAGTCGTGTAATGTTTCACCTTTCCTTAAAGGGTGGATTAACACATGGAACCTGTCTGTCAGTAATATCAAGCATGTCTTGCACACTTCTGACGGGATATTATCCTCCAGCAGCTTTTCTGTTTCCAGGTGGTTGACGACCCTAGTGATTTCCGTCATACTTGGCGGCTCTCAGTTGACGTCGTACAGTTCTATATTCGAGGAAGGTGGAGGGTCCACGAAGTGATCAGAAGGTCGGTTGAGAAACCGGTTAAGATTCTCCACCCATCGTTCTCTTTTTCGTCACTGTTCAGGGAGTAATCAAGTAAGACGGACTCACGCTTGCATCGCCCATTCAAAGTGTTGCGAATAAGTCCAAACAATTTTCCGAAGTCGCCAGTACCTAATGCGACCTCCATTTTCCCTGCATGTCTCCAGTACCCCTTACAATCAGCTGTAGTTGAGCGCGAGACCTCCTTGTAGTCACTGGTGTTCCGTACTTCTCATCAGTCCAGCTTCCTGTGCCTTGGCTAATAATTCCAATGTAGTCGTTGAAATTCAGTCTTTCAGACGTTTTCCAGTTATCCTTAGCTTCTCCCAAGCAGCCTCGTTGATCAACGACTTGATCACCTTTCATTTTTTCTAAAGAATACCCATCGTTTTCACGGTGGTTAAGGTAGCCAGCTCGGCCGCGGAAGCGTCCGATAGTGCGTTGCACTTCTCTGGAATTTCCAGGAGTGTGACATTGATTCTACCTGGCCGTGGAATTTTGAGGCGTGCAGACGGATGAGTTTTGAGGCGCGCATGTGCAGGAACATGGTTTGTACCATTCGTTTTTTTCCGTTACTGTGGCGCGGTACGCTCGGTAGTTCTCTACCGATTAAGCCCAGCGGGATCGCACTGGATTGTGGTCAGTTCGGTGCATTGTTCGACCGTCGTTTAAATACCAGACCAACAAATGTCTTTTGATCTATGGGAAGTGCTTGTTATTATAGGCGACCATTCTGTTAACGTCGGCCAAATACACTAGGCGATTTCTATCTGTATAACGGTCCAGTCCAAAATTTCCTAGGACATGACTAGTAGACTCATCCAAGGGGCCTGTTCGGGCGTTCAGGTCTATGGCGACGAAGAATATATCACTTCTTGAGGCACGATTTATTGTAATTGGTCGTAGAAGTCATCTTTCGCTATTTTCAACCGCATTTATCGGTGCATAGATGTTAATTTCCGATAAGTTCTAGGGAGAGCCCTTGAGGCACGCCAGGGCCAACCTCGAAGGAACCGGTTCCCGAGAAATCAAGGCTCTTGGCCTTTTTCCTCAGGACAAATGCGAAACCATGATGTCTGGAGTTGTCCGCGGGCTCTCTGTAATAGAGGCAATGAACTGAACCTGGGAATAGTGATACGAAGTGATGTCCTCAGCACGGTTGGGTGCTCTATGGTGGAAATAAATCTCCTACACTGTTTACTAAAGTAGTCCCAGAGAATTGAGCGATCGACTGAGTCGAAGGCAGCTTTTAGATGAAGAACAGATGATGGGCCTACGAGTGGCATGTCTGTTTTGGATTTTTTCTTGGTGGGGGTAGATGTGACCAGCACGACCAGGTCCATACCCAGGTTGATTCTCGTGTGACCACTGCTTGTGAGCGTTACATAAGTGGTCGAGGAACATACCAGCGAGCGATTTAGATGCGCCGCTAGTCAGACTTATTCCTCTGTGGTTTTCACAGGTGTACATGTCGCCTTTTAAATCGGTACGACCATCGATTCACACCAACTCTTCGGAACTTGTTCTTTCACGCATATCAAACCGAGTTTTATCAACTCCAGTGACAGTAATAAGCCACCGTCTTTATAAATAGACGAAGGCAACCCCTCTTGTCAGGTAGCATTATATCGTCTAAAGCAGCTTATCTCATGGAGAACCGCTTCTGACGGAGGATTTGTATCTCCGTCCGGATACTGCCTAAGCACAGGTCGATCCTCCTATTCTCACACAAGGGAGAGTTCTACCATTGTTCGAATTTGTGAACTTCGTAGATTATATTATCTTATTCACTGTTGTGATTCCATGAGTTGCCAAAAATTTTCTACCGCAATAAAAGTCTGAGATTACAGCGAGCACTCGTCTTCTGTTCGAGTCGATTTGCGATGCGAAGAATCAGACAGGTGTTCTAAAAGTAATTCTTCAATCGGAAGTCTATGTTGATTTACCTACCCCCGATGAAGAATGAAGAATCCCGAACGTCCGTGGATTCTACAGGTGTTGACCACTCGATCTTCCGCAGTCCCAACATGACGACTTTCAATCAGAAACTTGAAGACAGATCGAATGGGTTTATGAACAGCGAAACGGCAGCAAATGTAGATGACAGAAGATTGGGACAGCGACAATCAATAAAAAGTTATCAGTTGGAACTGGTACTGAATGTAAATAATAACATAATTCCAAGCAGAACATATTCTCAATTGTGATAGAACGGCATTCTTGGTCGGAAGCGGACAGCAGGGTCAATTATATGATGATTAACTGCAAGAACCATGCAAATGAGCAAACGGACATAGCTTACAGAGGGCAGCAGACAGTGTACGGTTCTGTGGCGTTTAAAAGTTAGACTGCGCGCTTGCGCTAAATGGAGATCGGGAAGAGAAACGAATGATAACCAGTGGGGTGCGTGCGTGCGTGCATGTGACGGTACACGATTGACGGACCGACCGAAGTGCCCGGATTGGTGGGAAGGTAGGATGTTAGGCTAAAGCCGAACCCAGATAAGACGACCACTTTTACCGGAAAATCGTTTCATATAAATAAACAGAGGACATTCAAGCGGTGGTTGGGAAGAAAAGCACAACGCGAATGGCTACGGGAAGGGGCGGAAATATGGCCAATACTATGCGGCGAGGAAAACGAAATGTCAGTATACAAAAATGGTTTGAGCTAAGAATAAGGATTACTTGATGACCAAAAAGAATCAACAGTGAATATTCCGGACAACTGATTTTGGGGTGAGATGCCTCAGTGACAGCGTGGTTGCTGCCATTTGACAGTCGTACGCGAGCCTATTGAAGGTTATGATCTCGAATTATCTAGCAATAGACCGGTGGCGGTTTAGTTCTTAGGGCGTTTGCCTCCCACCTCATGGGCCAGTTACCGCCACTCGCGATTACTTTGGTGGTACACAGTGAACCACTATCACCGGACTCGTGACCGTACTTGATCTATCGAAACCTTACGTGGTTCTCCACTTTAAGTCTCCGGGTGAGGTTGCCCTTTGTCTCGTAGTGTATTTTGTTCTCGAATTTGTAGGGTATTTATCCTTCCCACTGCACTTGTGCGCAAGTAATAGATTAATGAGGAAAGGTAAATGCGATACGAGGCTTTAATCTTCTAACCGCGAGTATCTGTATTGAAATGAACGAGTTCATCGTCGTCTAGTTTTGGTAAATATTGGGCACTATACACAGGGCTGACGTATTGCTAGCCGTTGAGCAACAGGCCCTGCGGTTCGCGCGTAAGACTTGCAACTACTCATGTCGGGTTCGAGTTTCATGAGTCGAACAATCTAAACCGATGATGATCTGTATCATAAATTGTGTTTGACAGACATTTTTCTAATGTTCCGTGTGAATACAATTGTATCGGCGATTTTGGCAGCGGAACGTTCTTGTGGAATACGCAAACCAAATTTTCTTCGGTGGAAAGTTCAAACAAGAAACAGACTTTTATGAGTAGTTTATGACAGCATTTCCGTGTTGGAGTTACATTGACAGTCTAGCACCATGCTGATAACTGATTTCAGAGAGTGAAATAAAATGCAGAGCTACCGTACGCATGAATAAATCGAAAGGAACATCACCACTAGTCCGATTTCGGTTTTGATTTAATTAGCAAGAATGAACCTTTTCGAAGCGTCCTTCGGTAAGAACCTGTGACAAAAATCTGTTGTTCAGTAGAAAGCAAATTCAAGATCAACGTAAATACCATTCTAAAATCTGTCGAAGGGTGAGAGTAAATCTGACACGGCGGTGATTTTTAAGTTGGCATAAGGGCCGGGCCTACGCCGTCCCGATGTTAGATGCTGGCTAATTGTCCTTTATCGGCCACCACTGTTAAGGCGGCTGGGGCGTGTTATGCGTGCCCATCGATGGACTTCCTCCGTGTACGCTGTACTCCGAGGGGGCAGTGGTTGGAAAGAAGGTCGAGGTGATCAGTCCATGACATGATGAAAAGGCAAGAAAACCTCCTGGCGAGTGAAATTGAGCAAGCAGGACGTGTCGGACTTCTGGTTTGGGCTCCACGAGACCTGCCTACCAGATGGTTGGGTACATTACGGGATATGGTTCGGTGTCGCGGATAGGGGAACAACTGCGCTCAGGCTCCTTTGTCTTCCTGATTTCTGCTTATTACTCTACTTCCCGCCCACTTTCATCTTATGTTTCAATCCATTGTGCCCTCATTTGGACGATGCTGCAAGTTAGCAATTAGAACCAAAAGCAGAACACATGTAGGACGGTAATGATCGGATGATCTGAATTGAACCAAGCCGTTGATGTCCAAGTGTCTCAAGCTTGTTGATGTGGTTGGATTAACAACTCCACGGGTTTGGCGCCCGTAGTCACTAAACCCTAGTTAACCCTAATGCCGTTTCTTGCCTGAAATCCCGACGTGTTTGTTTCGGAGATATCGTCGACACTGCTTTTTCGAATTTTATGATTTTATTAGTTCTAGAAATCTTAGTGTGAGAACAGTACTGTTGATCCTTGACCCTGCGAAAATCCCACCTGACCCAGAAGATGCGCATGGCGGTTTATTCTCGTTAGTACCACGCAAATAAACCGGTCCATTTGAGGTGTTTTTTTGTTGTTGAATGAGTGGATAACGAACTAATTGCAGTATAACTTGGCACTAACGAAATTGAAGCGAGCCCGTTGGGAATTTTTATATTAACCGGTCGATAAATTGACAATTTTTGCATGAAAAGTGGAGTTGTGCTGTTATTTTTGTCGCGTTGGCACCATGCTCAATTTCAAGCCATTGTTTATATATATATATATATATATATATATATATATATATATATATATATATATATATATATATATATATATGTATGTATGTATATGGTAACCTTTCGTTTAGTTTTCCAACTCTTTTCTCAATTTCGCAGGTACTATCGCGCTCCTGAGCTACTCTTCGGTGCTCAACTTTACACGTGTGCAATCGATACATGGAGTGCTGGATGTGTGCTGGCTGAGATGCTTCGACAACACTGCCTCTTCATGGGAGGGGATTCTGTCGACCAGCTTGTCAAAGTGATTCGGGTTTTGGGGACACCCACAACACAGGATATAGAAAGCATGAATCCCATGTATGGATCTTACAACTTCCCTGAAGTCCAGTCCTGTCCTGTAAAACTGTTTTTCCCGCAACACACCCCTCCTGATTTATTAGCTCTTATGAGCAAAATGCTAGTCTACAACCCTACCCTGCGTATTTCCCCATCAGACGCTATTGGAGAGCCTTGTTTTGATGAGCTTCGTGAACTAGGCTCAGCCGGCATGCTTCCCAATCGTGTTCGAATGCCTCCCCATTTATTCGACCCAGATCCACCCCCCTCAGCAACCACAGCGTCCTCCGTCCCACCAACCCACGAACTCAATACAACTGCGGGTACTCATGTTTGGCCGGCGCAAGATGCACGCCATTTTCATGGATCTGGAAGCAAAAAGTCCGGTGATTTGAGTGGGTCTGATAAAAAAAGCAACAAACAACCAGAAAACAGTCGCGAGACTGCTGGCGATTGGCATTGTAAAGGTGAGCGCGTAGGTGTCTGGTTTTCATGGGTTAGATGCATCTCTTGAGCGTGGTGATTGTAATCTGTTCTGACCTCTGTCATCATCCGTTCTCTATGGGTCTCCAGTCAACCTAAAGCGAATTATTTCTGGTTTTTGTGAGGTCTGTTCTCGTTCTACGTTCGATTCGCTGTAGTTGTTTATCAGAATTTTCCATTTGTTCCATTTCAGGACGTCCCTCCGGATCTCAGACCTCCGAGAAACTAGGCGTATCGGATTCAAGTACTCGCTTAGTATTCAATAATCAGGTGAATACTGATGCCTGCTCCTTGAAACCAACTGGTACCAGTGGTGGAAATAGCGTCAAAGGAGGCAGTGCTGGTCGCGGTAACAACGCTGTGGCAAACTACTTGAAGAAAGCGGACGACGTTGGTAGTTCCGAGAATACGTCTGCCGCGACTGACGGAACAAATCTTAGCAATGGCAGCTCCGAAGCCCGAATGCCTGGCAGCGGAGGTAATACAGAATCCCCAAGCAGAGTCTTAGACACTTCACAACCGGATGTTCCTAACGAGTCGGTGTCACACGTAACCTAGCATGTGAAGTAGTCAAACACAAGTAATGTCATTGTCAAGAACTGTTCGTATACACGACCCATTTATATTTGGGCCATAAGAAGCCTCTCATGGCGCCCATAGAACACCGCTCTACTGCGCTGTTAACACGCCTAATGTGATCGACTGGATGTTCGCTTACCCCGATGCTCGAATCTACCACTGATTAACGTTCACAGTGCTGTCAGTTTTGTTATCGGGGCGACATCCTTCTGTTAGACAATCGTTTTCCGCTCTGCACAATCCTGATACTTAAGCACAACGTATTTTCTGTTTGGTCGCATCGCCGAACCAGTTCAATGTGTCTATCTTTTACACGTTTTCTTTTATTAGGTCATATCCTATTGTACATACCTATAACCGTTCGTCCCCTGGTTAGTTGTGCTCACTCCGACCGAAATACCAACAGTTGACCAACCTATTCATCTTCCCATTGTCCAACATACTCCATATCCCTTATTTGTTCACATGAAGTGATTGTCCCTGCTATAAATTTAACTTGTTCCTCGTATTCAGGTAATAACGTGACCTCGTCTAAAATTCGTGTTTCCTTCTTTCAATAGGTGGCACAAAACGAGAGCAATGGAAACTGATCACTTTGTCAGTGTAGAAGTCAGTTGTTAGCCTCATCACTACTCTGTTTTCATGTAGTCCTAAAGAGTTTGGATCCGTTTGTAGTACTCTCCGGTATCGGCTGTTGCACCGATGTTTTCTTACTTTCATCTGGTGAGAACGACTGTACTGTTAGAATTCGATTTCCTCGTGCTGTCCGTTAACGTTAGCTGTCATTGTGACACTGCTATCGAGCAACCAGTACACTGGCTCTTTGCACTCTAGACTTTGTGTTTCTCTGTGTTGTGGTTCTCAGTTAACCCATATTCATCTTGTCTCACAGAAAGAAAGGATTAGCCTGACCTGATCTCACTTTCCTCGTAAGCTGTTTTGAAGCAACTGTTTGTTTTCGGCAGTCTGCTATCAGATCTGAAACTAGCAACCTTACATTTCCTTGTTTTTCGCCATCGGTTTCCTTTTGGCCTTAAATCTGGATTCAACTGTGGGCGCCTTCAAGAGTCATCTCTCTGTGATGTCCAACAGTTTAGTTCATTCCCAGCATATCCTATTTGTCGCTGGTTTTATTCACTTGCTAGTGTTCCTAGCGACTAGAGGCAAACAGACTGAAGATTATCTGATGTAGTGATGCCTCATTCCCGTCTATACTTCCGTGAATCCCTGCTGCATCGTTGCACATCTGCACTATTTGCTCCTAGTGTACTTGCTTCTGTTGATTTACTACCCATCTTCAAACTACGTTCACCTCCATCAAACCACCTCACTGTTGAAACTCAGGCAACCCGCTGGCTCTTTCGTTCTGGTCACTCCGTGTCCGCGACGTGGACAGATCTCGAGTCGGTTCATTGTACTATTCTAACTACAATTTGCTTCATGGTTTTTGGTTCTTCGTTTTCACCGTAAACTGCGCCTGCATTGAGCCCTTTAATTTCCCGTCGCAAACCACGTCAAAATGCTAGCGTTTATATCTATTTCTGAGTGGAATATCTTGTCATTAGGCATGCTCATTTCACACGTGCCTATTCCGGTTACCAACTCTCATCGCCGCGTCACTTTTTCACCAAGCAACGATTTGGCGGTTTTTTTTTCTAAAAAAGTTAGTCGCACGAGCTTATTGTTCTTGACAAGTTGTTCGCCAGCATGGGCGCGATACGTTGGTATTAGGTATGTGGCAAGAGATTGTCGTTATACCAAATCACTCAGTGTAGTTTTATTTTCACTTTCGTCCATTGTTACACGCACTCACGGTTACTGATTCGCGTACAATGTACAGTGGTATCAGTGCATTCAAGTTTTCCCTGACCAGTCGGAACTAGGATCCACAGTGGCTCGTATAAACGTATAATTTTCTGGGATTTGGTTTACGATGGTAATGAGTATCTTCAAATTGCAAATTGCGTGTACGATCCTCCATTCGTTTCGAGTTGCATACAAAACTCAACAAATCTGTACTGATGGTGATTTCTACGACAGGTAAGGTTGTTGTGCTGAGCTACCATTGTTTTTCAGTGGTTTTCCATGATTGTTTAGTCATTGGTAAAACGATAATGATGATGATGATGAGTTGGATGTTGATGGTTACCATGGTGATGATGAGAAAAAGGAAAATAAGAAGGGATAGGAAGCCTACTTTGGCTCAGAATATTGAGAACAAAGTTGCTTGTGTGAACAAAGCGATGGATTTAACAGCCTAGTCGTTATTACCTCTGATGCACCCAAATTGTTTTGATGAATGGCCTTCGAAGAATTCACAGGTACTTTGCAAATTATCTTCAAGACTTCGTTGTCCACCTGATGCCCTGCTCTGGCAAGGTGCGCTACGGCTGCACTAGTCACCGTTCCCTTAGTTCATGTCCTCAGCCAAGGTGGTTTGTTTTCCTTGATTCTGTGGGACAATTGCCGTGTCGTTTTGTCTACACTGCTGGCCGAACAAATGAATAGGTTAGCATGAAGGAGGAGAGAACAGGCCTTCTGTCCTTGAGATTGATAGAAATCATTGACCGGCTATTGCAGTGGGCGCGTAAAGTGATAGCAGGAAATGTACGGGTGATTGCACACCTTAGGCGTCGATTTAGTAGCTCGCATTTAATATCTCCTTTGAAGGTAAGTTTCATGTGCAGTTCTTTCTTCTTGACGATCATTATCAATGGTCACTAAGGTACTTCGAAAATGTCCTCTTGAATGAAACGTTCCGGGTTTGGTTTGTCTTATGTAGTCTTATTCCTCGGAACTGATCTTTCGTATGCGAGACGCTAGGGACCAGACTGTTGTGTCCGTAGTTAGTAACAGAACACGTAGTGATGGCGTTGCATTTTTTGTACGAGTGTAAACACAAAACCGGGCCGCAATCGGCGAGTAAGCGCAAGCAAACAAGGGAGTTGGAATAAAGAGCTAAACTACATGTGCTGTCAGGTGCAACAGAGTAAGACCAATCAGTACATAGCCAAATTGACAAGTCAATACTGCTGGCGCTCAAGCATGATTAAAGATCAAGGTAATTCAGGCGTATATCCATTTGTGAGAGGAATATTGATCGGTTATCCGCGTAGTGTGCGTGACTTTAACCAGACAAAACACAGACTAGATTCTGTTTGCTTTTTAGAGGCACGAACCTGGCAAAATGGGTGTATCGGCCTGTCCATATTGCCTTACGAAATATGCGGCGGACGAGCTTCCCATCTTCCCTTTCCGTAAGGTTTTTATCCAGCAAATGAAAGTTGTTTCCTAACTCCACTTCGGATGCGTAAATGAGTGCTCTGTGAGTCTGATTGAACTTTCCACTTGTTCATTTAGGTGAACATGCTGGTCTATCATAATAAGAATGTCCTCCACGTACCGGGCGTGATCGGAAAATGGGAGACGAAATCAAGGTTGTTGTGTCGGTATGCAGACCTGTTAATTATCCCCAACCAGTGGTTCCTCGATCTTTCAACCCCAAAAGAAAAGTAACCACGAACAAGTGCAGAAACTGTATTCAGTTGTAACCAAAAATGAACACATTATATGGCGTAAGGCAAGGAACACATGGACACATGACGTTGTTATTGATTGCCCATCGTGGTACGCAGATTTGATTGGTTAAGTCGGATCACAGTACGTCAGAAGTCCGATTGGCTGGCGGGCTGGTGTGAAGGGTAGGCAACAGTTTATCCACCAGTGGACTTTGTAAACAGTAACGTGTGATAGACTGATTGGTTGATGGGCAAACGCGTCACGACTGTACGGCTATGTAGGATATGCCGGCCTTGTCATTGGTTTGTGTTCACTAAGCACCACGTCCGTGGGTTGGAAGAAAGCGGACTGCTGCCTCGCTGATGACGAGTTTTCTAGAGGATTTAGGGCTCCCTAACACCTCTTTTTTTTGAGTCGACTGACCTGATGTTGGTGTTGATAAGCCTCACGTTGTGTGGAATACTCGGGCCTGTCGTTTGTTAGTGTTAACAAAGCACTTGCCCGTGGGTTGAGAGAATGATGATGGCCTATTTTCAGGGAGACTTTCGACTCTGACAAAGGTGACTTCGGCAGTGATGTTTCAGTCGTGACAAGAAGCAGCCAACCCACCGCAGATGTACTTTCTACATCGGATTTTTCCAACCGCGAACAATCGAATTCCCGCCCTGTCCCGAAATGCACAACACCTTCAACACTGATTAATTAACCTTAACTTGACACCGTAAACACTTTTTAGTTCGGAAAATATGCATTCCTATCATATATATATATATATATATATATATATATATATATATATATATATATATATATATATATATATATATATATATATATATATATATATATATATATATATATATATATATATAATCATATAGCTGTATTAGCCTGAGAAGGAATTTACCGAAAACAAGCATGTTTACTATCGTGCTCTTTTTCTAAAATGCAATGAGATTAATCAGTGAAAAAATTCGTCAGTTTCAAATCTAAGTACGGTTCAATGGTAGTTCGGACAACGAGGAGAATCCCACATAGTTTATCTCTTCTCAAAACAGATCCAACGGAGTAGCGTAAAATTCGGTGATTCGACAAGATAACGTGAAGTGACCAGACTCTAACGTCAGAAATATCTTCTAACTTACCAGCTAATCCTCTTGAAATGTTCGCAGGGCTCCCTGAAAAAAAAAATTGCTTTCCAATTTTGATTGGAATACGCCTCAGCTGCACCAAACGAATGGAGACAGAAAACGGTGATGTTTTCAAAATTTCATGAAGCTACGGTCACACTGTTGCAGTCCTCAGTGGACGAATCGGGTGCTCGTTGCGTACTGTGATTGGAAACTAATGCCATGCTCGCTATCAAATTGGTAATAAAACGGACGATGAGAGATATGTGATAGCTGGATACGAATTCTGCAGTTTGGTACTCAATCATGCGTGCCGAGTTCCCGCCAGTCCCCTATTCTTTCGGACCAGGCAGACCGGAGTCAGTATTGAAAAAACTGACAAATTAGTGGACATACGGGAGCGTGCGAGATGCATTTTCATATTTAAAGTATGTTGTAACTATTATGGTCCAAAGTAAATTTCCGCTCCATTGGTAAACTAATGGTGCTTTCCCCAGTGAAGCTATTCAATTGTCAGAAACCGCCGTACTTGTAACTCTGTTATCTTTATTGTGCGTTTATACCTTGGTTCAGTGGAAATCCTCAATGGCTCATAGAACTAACAAAGACTACCGGCTACCAAGATCATAAGAGTCGTACTGGGAGAAAGCAACTTCTATCTGCAAAATCGACTGGTGTATGTGGTTACCAACTCTCATCGCCGCGTCACTTTTTCAACAAGCAGTGATTTGGCGGTTTTTTCTAAAAAAGTTAGTCGCACGAGCTTATTGTTCTTGACAAGTTGTTCGCCAGCATGAGCGCGATACGTTGGTATTAGGTATGTGGCAAGAGATTGTCGTTATACCAAATCACTCAGTGTAGTTTTATTTTCACTTTCGTCCATTGTTACACGCACTCACGGTTACTGATTCGCGTACAATGTACAGTGGTATCAGTGCATTCAAGTTTTCCCTGACCAGTCGGAACTAGGATCCACAGTGGCTCGTATAAACGTATAATTTTCTGGGATTTGGTTTACGATGGTAATGAGTACCTTCAAATTGCAAATTGCGTGTACGATACTGCATTCGTCCCAAACAGAAGAGGTGTGTTAAGCGAGGTGATATTCTGTTCGATCTCGTTGGCATCTTTCTCTGTTGTTTTCTTTCTGCTAATGAAAGCGTTTTATTCCTTGTTTATAACCCAGTTCGGTGGTAGGGGCACACTGTAACCACAAAAGCCTATTACATTTACAAGGAGGGCCAACTCGGTTTGCTAAGGTATATGATCAATGAAATTCAACCAATGGCGTTGGTGGGATTCGAACGTTGGACGTGCCGAAGATCAGAACAGACAACCAGTATATTGTTTACCTGTTTCATTGAATCCACCTTCTTTGTGAGTATGAACGAGTTGTCTACCTTGAACACTAGCCGTATACCAGAATTAAAACTGCATCCGGAGCTGTTGGTCACGAGGTATGCAGCACAAGTTGAAGATGTCTTCATTAATCAGCCGTTTGTTCCTGTTCAACAGCATTCGGTTCCGTATTTAGGAGCTTCGCTAGTAGTTTTGGCACCGTTAAATAGACTAATTCCTAAATATATCTAGGAATCTAAGTTAGTCAATAGGGTTACAAGTTAGTTGGATTTCCTTAAAATTCGTTTCCATTCAGTTCAACTCGGTAACAAAAAGTTGTTCGATTGACTAACTCAATGCGAAGGGCATAAATATCCTTGCGACAACATTTGAGGCTCATACTGACCGTAAAAGTAGGTGCAGTTGTGGTAATTGTTCGCTATGAAGATACCGTTGTAGTATTTTGAAGCAACAGGTCTCCTTTATAGTGAAATTTCATGGAAAATACTATTTTATCCAATGGATGGATTTTGATTTCACGGTGTTCGTGCCCCATCTATAAGACGAGTTGTTTGAGATACTTAGGCCTCGCACTGAAGTGAGCGGTTTCGTATGTTGTTCACATCTAAGTTATGAAAAACTATCTGTTTTATTGTGAATCAGTCTTTAAGATGTAAACAAACCAAGACGGATCCTTGCCTACTTGGTGATAATATCCTCATTTTTGAAATTATAACATGGATTAACATCACTGTATTTGTAGGGTCTAACATTAAATCAAAGCGATGTTTAGCTACAGATGTAGGCCGTACATTGAGATCCCTGGTTTCGATCCAGTGAAATTAGTTTGAATCTCGATGGGGCTTCGTTGGTCACGTTTTACTCTGATCAGGCGTTTTTCATTCTAATGTGTTGATAGAAGCTCGACGGTTATAAACAAGCGTTCATGCGGCGTGGCATTGATTGCTGTGCAAAGGAGCGAACATATGAAATGTAGTGCCCCGTACCAAACTTCTGTCCTCGCGATCTCAGCTGCTAAGAAATGGAATTTCAAACGCTACCATTTAGATGTTCATCCTTCCCGTTAGATAGAGGATTATAAGTAGTTTGGCCGATGGCCCTGCCTCGCGTAGAAATATCCGAAGTTCTGCAATCATGAACGAGGTTCTGCGGTCGGAGTGTATGAGTATGTGTGGCAAATGGTTAGTGTGGAAATATCTTACTGAGGATATGCAAAATGAATACGGGATTATTCATTAACGTTCGTGTGAGCTAACTTGTTGGATGTGGGCCTAGGTTACTTTTTCTTACTTGGGAGCAGTTTTTTAAAAACACTGTCTTGAAACAATAAATCAGACTAGTAACTCCTGGATGGAATAACTGCAAACGAAGCACGTATGAGTTGGTGCGACTAAAAGCTGAGCCACAGAAGGGCTGAGAAAACGTATCTTCCACATCGTTGTCAGGTACTGAGGTATAAATAACTTCACTGTGGAAGGCAGCATACTACGCGCGGCCATTTCATCTTGTTTTCAATCCTTTCCATTGATTGCCAGATACCAATGGCTATATTATTATGCTTTTGGAGCAGGAAGCATTATCACGGTTCATTTTTTTGGATCAGGCTGAGTGATGCTATTAGGCACCTCGAAGCTCAGGTTATTTGTCTTTGGTTCGAATGACGCTTATGATTTCTATTGAGTGATATGCCGTATTCGGGGCGAATTTAAGGAACCTGTCGGACTTATGCTCTAGATTGTTCCGATCACGACTTAAACTTATTCGATTGAAACAAGCAGATAATTCAACAAACTTTTCTCTGAAATTTAGCGTGCCTGTTGTTAGTCACAGCTCTCGCCTAATGGAATCCGGTAAAAAGCAGTTCAGTTCAGTTCAGTTCAGTTTACTTAACCATTAACCTCGCACTTCTGTGCTCTGGTTCCGGTTGCTAACTTCCAGCATCGTCCAGTAAAGGGCCAAAAGAATAGAACCATAAAGTGAATAATGTCCGAGAAATCAAATAAACGGACAGGGTCCGAATGCAACTACTACACTGACCGCAACGCCAAGCCGTATCACTTGATATTTCCAGCCATTTGACAGGCTGGTCGCGTGGGCTTCTACCCGGAGGTCTAACACGCCCTACTTGGCCAAGTCCACTGGTCGAGGTTTTCTCTCCTTTCACCATGTCATGGACTGACCAGCTCGACCTACCTTCCGGCCACTACCCGCCTCGGAGAACAGCACACGCTGAGGAGATCTATCGGTAGGCATGCGTAACACGTCCTAGCCATTTTAATATGCTAAGGTTCAGTACTCAGTCCGGTGAATAATCTCTGGTTCCCAACACTCCACGTCTAACCACAGCATTGCTGATACGGTGTTCCCACCATACTCGGGCAATGCTACGGAGACATCGGTACTCAAATATCGACAGTCTTCGCTTATCTTCTACCCTCAACGGCCATATTTCTGAACCGTATAAAAGAACAGGCCTAACCGCTGCACTGTACACTACCCTCAACAGAACTTGATGTCACATCGGCGCCACAGATGACGGAGGTTAGCAAAAGCCAAACGCGCCTTCTGTATACGCGATGACACTTCATCTGATATCTGTCCACCTGGTGAATTGTAACTGTCCAAATAACAAAAATTATCCACTTCAGCTAGAGTACCCCCTGCCAACACAAGGTTTGGTGTTGAGCCAAATTGGTCTTGTAGCAGCATTTTACACTTTGAAGGTGCAAAACGCATCCTAAGCATTGATACACGGTTGTTAAGGCTATCTGAGGAAGCTTGCAACTTACCTGGATCTTCACTCAGAAGAAAAATATTGTCAGCACATTCCAAGTCCAACAGTTTACTGCATGAGTAAAGATCGACGTCGCTATTCTCACACGAGGACAGGGTTATCTTAGGAACCAATTTAGTTGCAAAATTGAAAAGGAAAGGCGGAAGAGAGCAACGCTGCCGAACACTACTTTCCGTCGTGAACTCGGGTGAAAGATTGCCTTAAGTATGAATTCAGCTTCGGCTGTTTGCATACAAGAATTGGAAAAGAGAAATAAATTTTCCTGTCACAGATAGCGCCAAAGAGCTGTGTGGCCGACTGAGCCGAACGCTGCTTGCAGATCAAGAAAGATAGAGATTGCGGGCCTGTGGGAAATGTGTCTGTACTCTGTGAGTTGTCAAAGAGAAAAGATATGGACGATACAACCCCGACCAGGTCTGAAATTGGCTTGATTCTCACTCGTGCACATTTCACGAACACTGCATAAACGGTGGAGTATAATCCCTTCAAGCAGTTTGGACGCAATACTTACCGTGCCGATTCCTCTGTTGTTTTCACAAGGGGACCTGTTACCTCTTTTGTAGACGGGCCCAATCACCGATTCCCACTCTTCCCTGGGAATCTGCTTACTATCCCAGATTGCTCGGACGAGTTTCGTTTATTCCGAAACCATGGATTCGCCTCAATTCTTGAGGAAAGATCAAGAAAACTCACCTGGTCCGGCGGTTTTGTACCTTTTCAAGTAACCTAGCTACCGCATTGCCCCATTTATGGGGGAGTGATACCCATCTGCATCCGTCACCGTTGCCTGTATATTCGGAAGGTCCACTGTAGAAGTGGGCCAACTAAATTGTTTCCTAAAGTACGCCGCCCAACGGTCCAGATGGCGTCCCTAGAGTATGGTGAGTTGTCGGATTCCTAGATTAACACACTTACACCAGGACCGGTACCTTTTGAAGTAAACTGTCTTTCGCATAACTTCATTTTCTGGTTGAGGCTTGATACATACCTGCATCGTTTTTCTTGCAGGTACATTTGTAAGGTCCGCTGTTGAAATGGGCCAAATGAATTGTTTCAACGGTCTAGATGGTGTTTCTGTGAGTGAGTCAGTAACCGTCGGTTTCCTTGATCAACTCACTCCGGGCTTTCGTGGACCGGTGTCTCCAATCAGACGGTAAAGGCTACGAGTGTTTTCGATAGGCGCAGCCTTTCCGCTTTCCTGCATATCGCAATCTATCACTACTAACGGTCATCTCTCAGGCCTATAGCCAGTTGGCATCTCAGTGATTTACGCACTTCATTGAATGTGGCATCCGGAGGGACGGACCTGTGAGCATCCAGCAGAGCAACTGATGTCGAAAATATCCATCGTTTGTGAAGCTTACTTGAAGTAGAGTTTTGTGTAACATTGGAAACGGCATACGAGGCTTCCTTGATATGTTGCCAACGTTCATCTGGATCCTGGACATCCGATTGCATCGATAACCGCCTGCAAAGCATATTACCAGTTATCGTCTAGAAGCAACTGCGCGGGTCGGTTGGCTTTCACGTTGGTGCAGTCACGTGCTAGACGTAACCAGCAGCGAATAGGTACCAGTGCGTGATCTGAGTTCACAGGCGCATACCAAGATGAACGACAATCTTCAAATGTTCCATGCCAGGGGTGATTAGTGACAATATGCTCAGTCTGAGGCCAGCGTAAAAGACGCAGGAGGATGTCATGTGAGTCTGTGCTTCTTCTTATGGCAGAAGTTCATACTCGTCAGAAACAGTCTGTGGTCGGAACGCAGCTGGATGGGACAATAGCCGCTGTCAGTACGATCGGCTGGGATAGCAGGCGGGCCTCCGATGTACCTTTCGGAATCACCCAAATGGCCAACTTAAAATCCCCGGCAATGACCACCATGTCCGTTGAACGCATTCTCCGAAGCAGCTGAGGCGAATCCTGATAGAATTCGACCCTGGTTTCAGAAAAACTGCAGTCAGCGGACGCATACACAGACACGACGAACAAGAATGGACGCTTCAGTTTGTTACTGTTGACATGCACAGAACCGTCAAACTGGATTGCACACAAAAGACAGCTGAGTGGAATCCAGTCTAGAAGTATGCGCTCAGCTCTCGCGCTCAGCAATCCCAAACACCGGCCTGATTACGAATACCAGAAACCGGATCACCCGACACACGAAGAGTAAAGCGAGAGACTGAGGTTGTATCTGGGGTGCGAAGCGTGACCACTGAAGTCGGGTCTTGTATACGTGTTTCGAAGACGTGGCATACATCTATTTTAAAAGTGTCAAGAGTTTTAGTGAGGCAGTGGGGCAATAACCCAGCACGGGAACGTGACCGAAGAATCCCTGAAGGAACTTCTTTTGGCCTTTGACGTGAGACCTGATTGTTGCACGCATTCAGTGTTGTCTTCGATAGGGCTTTGTTATCAATCCGCTTATCGGATTGTGTCCTCAGCCCCATGTACTCCATGGAGCAGGCAGAACATGGATGGGTCAGCATCCATTGGGTTAGGGGCTGCCCGGCTTACTTGTTCGATAGTTGCCTAATGAAGTGCCATGACTTTTCCCATCGTCGAGAGAAACCCCAGGTATTCCACTCCTGCATCCATTTAGCGGAGGTTTTTAGACCGGTGACCTGTTACTCCCCGTGTTTATTGTCTGGAGTGTCCTCTCCAGCGACATAATGGTTAGAATCAGATGCCTCCCAAATGGTCCATAGACTGGACTTCCCCTGATCTCTACCCACCGGCCTGTCAAGCATAGTTGCATTTCCTGTTTAGGGAATACGCCCTGCATATCTCTGGGCCATGGAGGTAAGCAAGCAATCGCACCACACCAAGGTGCAGTCTCCTCATATGGTGGATCCGGTACCAATGATACTAACAATTGCTCACTTCAGTTGATGCCTGCTTATTTGCTCTAATTTTAATCATTATCTGATGGTGGTTGCTTTTCAATACAAAGGAGCTGAACACTAGTGCCAGCAATATTTGCCTTCATACCGGCGAAGCATTCGAGCTAACAGGCTTCGAGATAAGTAAGTCGAATGATAAGCTGGCCGTAATCCGTGGTCAGTTCCTCTTTCATATCGTTCATTAGAGGTCACCAGAACCTGTGTCATTCAGAAGGACTTGAATGGTTCCATTATAGCAGATGAAACAAGTGCCGTAATTCTGATCGAATGAATGACTCGTCCTGCGGTGTATGATTGCCGGGTCGCGTAGCAGTTGATATTCAATGTGCAGAGATGCTGGAAAATTGACTGATACTTATATATATATATATATATATATATATATATATATATATATATATATATATATATGACACCGAAAGTAATACACGGTGGAGAATAGGTAAGGTAAACGTCGGGATCAGAATAAACAAAAGCAAAGTATTTATGGTTTTAACCGGGCAAAGTTTGCATGGTTTTTTTTGTTGTCTACATTTTTTTGGAGGAGGGGGGGGGGTTCAACAGAAGGGCAACACAGCATTCGCACCACTTCGGTTCTGAGCCATATCTCCCACTTTCTCTAGCAAACAAGTCCTCGTTTCTTGGGCCTAAACCAAGGAGGCAGGAAGCACCAACCGAAGTCAAAGCCGAGGCTAACTTCTTCGTCCCTCTACATCAAGTCATAGCCCTACTGCCGTGCCGGTTTCTCCAGTCTTTCCCAGCACAAGGAAAACGTGGACGAAATGGTAAACGATGGGCGGGCATACGCAAAACACGCCTGAGCCATCGGGGGCGATGTAGAGCGATATCTCGGTCAAAGTGCGATTGTCATCACCGAACACAACGTTGTACCTCGTCATAGTTCACCCGATGTTCCTACCAGACAAGATCAATACATCGGAGACATCAGTGGTCGAATACAGAAACCCACCAAGCATGTTCAAGGCGGAGAGCCTTACGAGCCGTGGCATTGTACGCCCTTCCGTTGAGGGAAAGCCGGATATCATGACGGCGCTATAGGTATCATAGATTCGCGAAAGCTGCTCGGATTCTTGCAGTTCGTGATGTAATCCCCTCCCCAGCACCACCATCAGCTGTGGTCAAGCTCCTGAGATACCGGAAGCTATTGACTACTTCTAACTGATCACCACAGAGGGTGAGTGTAGGCACAGGCTTCTGCCATTGTTGAAAAAGTATTGTGCTTTTTGAGGCCTCGAAACACATACCGTATCTGGGTATCTCAGTCGCCAAGCGATCCAAGGCGTGTTGAACTGCCTGTGCACTGTCGTTCAGCAAGGCGGTATCATCGGCATACTCTAAGTCAAGAACTGTTCCCTGGGAGGAATTCAACTTCACCGTTTGAAGGACCAGACAAAGCGTTCTGTAGAACGTCCTCCGTAGCAAAATTGCAAAGAAATGGGGATGTAGGGCAACCTTGTCGTATTTCGCTAGAGACGGCGAAAGTTGGTCATAAGCCCCAACCCGACCTGAGGCATAACTGCACAACGCTTCGAGGACCGACACACTATTGGGGTACACCATTTCTCAACAAACAGTGTCATCGATGTGCTCAAAGGCCGCGCGAATGTCTAGAAACACAGTGATTGTTGGCCTTTGGAAAGCGTAACGGTGCTCTAACAACTGTCGGACGTCAAAACTTTGATCGATGGATCCACAACTGGTACGAAATCCAGCCTGTTCCTCGTGAGTTCGCCCATCACGCGTGTTGTATAACCTGCGAAGAATGACGGACGCTGGCAGCTTAGACATTATTGGGATTAAGATTCAGCCCCCATGGTTGGCGCAGCCACTGCGCGAACCCTTCTAGAAGCTGGGGACGATGATCGATTCCGTGCACGAAGTTTTCAGTCTCAGACGTTGGAAAACAAAACTTGAAGTTCTCTAACTAGCTCTATCCCACCAACTTTGACTAGGTGCGGGAAAAAAGCCATCGAAACCCCGGCGCTTTATGATGTCCTTGGACTTGGATGTTTTGCGGATCTCTACCTTGGTGGGTGGATTTGTCGAAACAGACCACAAGACGTGTGTCGGGACAGCTGTGGGAGTGGCTGACGCTGAAGGTCAGCTAAATTGTGTCTGGAAGTGCTCCACCTATCGTACAAGACGTCGCTGCAGACTGGATAGGCGAACCGTCAGCTTAACAGATTGTTTCACTTACACCTAGTGACTTACTACTGGTGACTCGGATGAGACAACAGCTTGCGGAAATTTCCCATAGCGGCAGCATGTTCCATCTCTGATGCTTGTTGGTACCACCAGATCCCGCGTTACTACGTAGACTTACATTCAGCTCACATCTCATGAACCGTGCTTCATTCTCTCTACCAACCGGGATGGACTGATGTGCATCAAGAAGGCGCAGAAATCCATGGTGTCGAGACATGACGGTTCAGGCCACAACTGACTATGCTAGCAGAGCACAAAGCATTCCTGATAAGCGACCAGTGCTAGTTGAAGTTGTCTTCCCAGCCTACTTGTTTCGGATAGTTGAGAGGCGAGACGGATCAGACAGCATATCGCAGTCTAAGCGCTGCTGCATCGTACACTTGGGACGCCCACCGAAGCACATGGATAACTTATTGCACACTAACGCGTAGTCTAAGTCAAGGGAAGTGTTCCAGTACGACTGGCAGCATTGTATTCATTCCCGCCATTTGTAGCTAACTGCGACGTGGTCTGTCTGGGTCCGTTTTCTAATTTGAGGAGGGCGGACACCAGGTGGCGTACCGATGATTTGAACGTACTGGAGAAAAACAGGCGATAACCTGAACACGGTCAACAACTGTCCTCGTTTTTCTGAACTGCTGGAATCGAGACCAGAAGGGCCTCCTAGGCGCGCCTTGTTCGAGGAAAGCCGATCTACTCTAGCATTCATGTCTCCTGCCTAAACCACGACATCAACCCGCTGTGCTGACCGAGACTGGACATGGAATATAAGCAAACCCTAAACAAGATAGTGAATGCAGCGTTAAAAGGGATTTGCACTCATTGGCTTTGTTGCTCGAAGTCATGACCCAGTAAGACCTTAGCGTAAAGGTTGGGTAGAACAAATTATTCAAAAGCACTACTTTTGTACCTGAAGGAATCAAATGCGTCCGTGCGTAGTGCTACACGAGTATGAAGATCCTATTGTGTTTCGATGTTGTGAATGCTCAATGAACCAGCGGAATTTTTACCCAGTTGCTTGGGAAATGTGACTCAGGAATTCTATCATCAGTGATCGCATGCACGGAGACCGACCTGTTGGAACAAATCGTTATTCGGTCCTCCGATTTTCACGGTCTGCTTGCCGTCAATCTTGGTAGTTTAGTGGGCCTTTGAGGCTATGGGATATACCTCTCCACTGCACTCATGCGCAAGCAGGTAGTAAAAAAGTATACAAACTATGGCATTACACAGACAAAGTGCTGCGGCAACTGTGGCACTGAACAGAATTTAGCTTGCGGCGCGGGAATCAGTCCTTATTGATCGAAGAGATGTTCGAAAACGCACTAGAGACATCTCATCTTACCACAGGTTGTAAATACAGCTCTCACAGGATAGTGTTGTACAGCAGAATTATGCGATTAACAGAGGCGCACGAGCGACTGAGTCCAAAGAGAGAAGAGAGCGGGACGTCTAGTACGTCCAGCTTCACTCATCTGAAACTTGATGCCCGCTGTAATGAAAATACAAACAACGTGCTATAAATTCATGGATGCGAAATGAACGATAACATGATAGAAAATAAAATAGATAGCGAATGAAGGAATGACAACTGAGACCGCTGAATTAGAAGGATAAATTGCTAGCTACTGTGATAAAATCCTCCGAAGTCGGTGCTCGAGATATTATTGATTCAGAGTAATCTGTTGTTTGTGATGTGAAGTACAGAGATGGGTCACGGTTATACGACAGTGATTGAGTTATTATTTGCTAACGGCGTTTGACGTATTCCATCAGACCATAAACTGCGAATGTGGCAAGCATGAGCCACAGTATATTTCAACAGCAGTCACCTTGAAGTTACAGACAACGGCAAATGACTTCAAGCGTTGGAGGAGATGATCAAGATTCTGCCACCTTTCTTGACAAGTGATTGAGGGAACATGAAGGGCGGTGATCCCATTCTGGCGAATAACACAAAGACTGGTTAACGTTTCAGTGGCAGACTTGAAACTCGTACATTTGATGACGTACTTGCACTCGCAAGATGAAACCAATCAAGTTAGAGTTACAAGTAAATCAACATCCAGATATTTGAATGTTGATGAAACTGTCGGAAATTTTTTTCAAGTAAAGCTGGGGACCAGTTATGTCCGAGGAATGAGGATCCGCATCAAATCCTCCTGACCGAGGCATCCGCTTTGTTTGATGGGTTGATTAATTTGTAGTGAACTACTGAGCAGCGGTCAAGATCGGTCGGGGAGTAAGAACCTCGCCTAATGATTAGGCTTTAATTACCTTGTTAATTGTACATATGACTGATTGGGTGTAAGAATACTTGGGGTAGGTAGAAAACAGACAGGTAGAAGAAAACAAGTTTATAACAGGGTCACATGAGAGTTGGTGAATTCTTCTCCAAGTCGTCTGACAACAACAAATATTTGGCGACGAACTCTACGATGATAACGGTTCACGAAGCTACTGTTTGTTTGTATTGACATATAGATTCACAGCGAGCGCAGTCAACCGAGGCAAGCTCTAAATGGGTGAAAATACGTAGTGCCCTTAGATAATGTTATAGACTTTAAGAGGATCGATACTGGAGCGGTGCTTTTGGTGGAAGACACTGAGCAGGCGCGTGAGCCTCACATTAGCCCCATAAACGTTCTCCGACGACCAGTCTGTTTCGCACGGAATCAGCACTTAGGTCATATAAGCGTCGAATTCTCACTTGTTGAACACCAGAGAAGTGAGGAAAGCCGCCCATGGGAATCGGTAATACAAATGAAGGAGCGGACGGAGTGAACGGACACCTACTTTGAAACTGAGTTTATCATTCTCAAAACCAAGGAAATAGTATTTCAAGTGTTATTCAGACATTCCGCCTGGCGAATGCCTCGTGAATTGCAGATACAAATAAATACGGCGAGTTATTGACGCATAGGCAAATGGAAACGAGAACTCATTAGACTCGTCAAAGACAAGCATACGAATTGTTGTAATTGGGCCCGATGAAGTCAATACAGTATTTCCCAGTTGATTCTGATTTCATCAAGTCTGCCGGCCAACGAATTGCAGAAATGACCCCCCAAAAAGTTTGTAACTTTTGATGTTCTACCATTGTATATGCATGGAGGCGGTGATCATTGTATTCTCAGGCTTGTACAAGAAACAGACCCAATTTTTGACGATAGAAAGGGTTCGTTGACCGTGATACGTATGCATTTAAAGAAAAATAAAATGAAATGTTTCGGAGACAATTTTCGCATAACTCGGTAGTGACCAGATATTTGGTTATCAGTACACGACTGATGTGCGGCACAGGTAAACTGATGTGCAATGTTATTATGGCGAAACTAATACGAAATGGAAAGTGAGTTCTAGAGTCGGAGCGGCATTTCGCAAGGTCCTCTTAAAAAACAATGTGTAAATCGCACACCTTGTTTATCAGTTCAAAATGCGGTATAGAAGAGACAGATTAGAAGAATACCTCGGCGTAGCATTGTAACATCCTTCCTTGATAATGCGCAAAATATCAAGAGTAGCAACAAATTACAATTCGTAAAATGGCTTGAGAAACAGAAGAAGATTTAAGTATAGACTTTTCTTGAAATTAATCAAGCTTCCAAATTTGAAGAGAAATGCGCCACAGTTGATTCACGCAGTTGACGAAAAGTGAATTAATTCTGGGGAATTGGATTTTACGAAGGATAGAAAGATCACTTAAGAAAGCTGAGCAAAATAGGGTAAAGATATATTTGAAACGCATGGAAGGACTGAGAAGGATGTATGAGTTCTACATCAGTATATTCCAGAAAAGGTTACGGTAGTGGAGAGCATGTGACTAGTTGGATGAATGCAGCGTTGAGGTCCTCGATGTCAATGGAACAAGACGATGACCATTCCTTCCGGCATCAGAATCGCCCCCGTATGTGTTTGACGTCCTGACTGTTTGGGAGGTAGTTGGTGGATGTGGAGTCCACAGGCTTGATGTTGTTTTGATGAAATCGAGATATTTCGCAGCTACAGTGTCCCCGAATTTGTGGGCTTGCTGCTTCCATCTTCATAAGCTCTGCATGTACATGAACGTCACCCTTTCATTGTATACGATCAGAATATCAACCAGACAGAAAAGTTTCAGGACAATAATAATGACTTTTTTACTTCCTTTGTTGCTCACGATACGTAAATGATACAACAGATCAGGGAGGGGGTCGCGGTTAATAAAAGACTGCCGAAAAGGGACGGAATGGCGGCGACAGGATTCAAACCCGGGACCTCCAGCTTGTAGGCTCGTCGAAATATCCGGTGAACCATCATCGACCGCAGTTTGTGTTGGGTATGTGAGTAAAGCGTTCTGCAAAAGTTTGCAGTCTAATAAATAATCTCACTTGTGTGTATTCAACAATGTTTCGGGGGTGAATGACAAAATGTGAATTCTAAGTTGCACAAATAATCCCCTTGAGTAAAAGCGACGAGCGTACATACGGTAATCTCAGAAACCACGGTAAGAGTCAGGTAATACAGATTGGCAAACAAACTTGTGTTCAGTGATTCATACTCATGCTCTGAGATCACGATTCCTTAACTCACGTATCATTTTGCTGACCGTCGTTGGTAGTAGTTACACGTCCACTTAAGTTGAATGGTTGCCTGTCTGGTTCTTATCGGTGACAATTATTTTCTTGTGGTTATTGTAGCTAGCGTCTTGAGCCTAAACCCTCTAGCGTCAGTTGGGATGTCTAGCAGTACCAGTGTACGGAAGACGGCTTGTCTCCCCTTATATGAACAACGTAAATCCCACGGAAGGTCTAAAAGATTTTATGGTAATAAATTATAACGGGAAACTTTTCAACAAATTTGGAGCTGACCGGATTTTAACAGTGACAAGAGGTACGCTGCATCCAACACCGAATGATGCGTTCACTTTTTGGTGCGATCCTGGAGAGACATGACTTAGTAGGACATCGATCACGAATTCCTCTTGAAAATTTTTGGACGTTGTTGTGAGACAGGTAGCAAGCTACAGTGGCTGCTTAGGCACGTGGTATCTACGCTGATCCGAGAAATAGGTCGGTGGATTGAAGAACGATGATGGTCGACTATCGATTGAAGTACCTGTCTCTCAGGATTTGTAGTTCACATTTGATCCTGAAAACGATTTCAGATAACTTTTTTTGCAACTCCTTGTGCAGAGGTGCTTAAAATAGTGCGTACCTATTGATAGGGCCGGTTCAGTTGGCTCATTTTCAGTTGAAAAAGAATGCACTTACGGTAAGAAAGTCACGTGGCACGTTGTTTCAGTTGCAAAAGTTTGAGAGGTTTCGGGCGACTATAATGATTTGAACATATTTTAGAAAACCTAAAAACCCAGTAATTTGTTTCAAAGCTTTTGATTGAATGATACTGAGCTGATACAATGCGTCTTGCTTTACAAGTAACATTGTCGCGATATCTTTTTTGCTATTGCAGCGTCAAAATCATGTCCCTTTCTTGAGTACTATATACTTTCAACAAAACTGGTCTTTGTCCTGTCCGGGATTTCGCTTACACATGGTATGGTACTCTACAGAAAGTCAACTTTTGGATGTCAGATTATTTTGCACCCAGGTGGGTGTTCATTAAAAAAAAGGTGGAGTTTATACGGATCCTGGTTGTCTGAACTGTTTAACTTCATTATCTTCCAAAGAGCGTTGGAAGTTTATTGTAAGAATGTTTACTGCTTGGGGACGTCTCGGCAGTTTTTGAATTAATGCAAACAAAGTGTTGCGTAGATTTGCGGGAAAGTAGTTCATTGAATCGACCTCTGTATGGAAGGTAATCTGGAGTTCGAATGAAACACCCTGTCCATCTATTAGTTCGCATCTGTCAACTGGAGTTTAGACTTACTGTTTGAAAGAGTAAAGTGAAAAAAGGAAATCTAGCAAGACATTGATTGCAGATCGCTCCAGTTGTAGTTTATAAATCATGTGTGCGGATCTCGCTTGCTAATACAATCGTCGATGAGTTAGCTACTGCCCAGTTGCACGTATCACTCAAAACTATTTCAAAGCAAAAAGTACTGCTCATTGGTATGCACCTTTGAACAAGTCCAAGAGTTCTTGCATTTTAATCTGTTGGTTTCTTTCGTATTGAGAAAGCCATAAACCGAAAAGGATCGTTATAACTATCAAGGTTATTGGATCAAATAATTTTTTTACTCCTTTTTAGAACATAGTCTCACCTTCATTACATGAAATGAATATTCTTCTTGTACAAATGTTCAAGTGAGTCAAGTTTTTTGTAGTCCATATCCAGGCTATTCGCTGAGTCTATTTCCCCCTCCTCTCCCTTGTGCTCACGAAATGTATATGTGTATATAAGTATATATATATATATATATTATATATATATATATATATATATATATATATATATATATATATATCGTACGCGTGTTCCTCCCATGACAACATGTTGAAAGGAAGTCAACAGGTCGCCCACGACCGTGTCGTTTTGACTAAATCCAGCTCTATGTTTGCGTGTGGAAATCGATTTTGTTGCACTAACGGCAAAAATAAAGTACGAGAACGGCATTCACTATCACGAATGGCTTGTTTCAGATCAGGGTGGTGAGAAACTGCATCAGGATTTTCATGTTTTTTGCTGACAGATTCTCTTCGAGACTGGTCCAACAATTTTCTCGCATTTTTTATTATGTATGAAAGAATAACCAAAGACCGAGTGGAGCAAACCTTATTTTGGACTAACAGTTGACAAAAGGAGATGGACGACTCTTCCTGTCGTTGCGAAACTTCGACAGTAACAACAGACGAGTGTGATATGTCGATGAATTATCGGTGATTCGGGTTATTCCGGGGCAGACAGTTCGTCTAACCCGTAAGTAGTAGTTACACTAAAACAAGCAGAACTGTGTGTCCATTTCACTGCAATACATAAAAAGCTGCTATTAGGCGCGAATTTAGGAAAACGCTATACGCAAATGTGTTTCTGAGAACCATAAAATAGGACTTCTCCGTTGCCCATTCAATATATACAGAAAATCTGAGGCAACAAATCCATTTTGGTTTTATTATTCAGCTCCAGAAGAAAATTATTTGAAGCCTTCAGAACGACCTTGAGGAAGTAAAATTGGCTATGTGTACTGACAACGAAAATGGATATCGACGGTTTTCGCAGCTTAGATTGATAATATCCAAGACCTCAGGACCACTGATCTTGGCTTCCAAGTTTCACAAGTTGCCTCACCAGTGGAGTAAATTTCAAGGGTATACAAATGATGATCTGTGTACTCGTCCACTTTTGTAAGTATTTTATCTCTGGATTGGAGTTTAACACCACCAGACCCCTGCCACGGAAAGCACCGCCTCATTAGACGTATAAAAATAGCTCACTCACCTCCATGCAAACAAAGCAAGTGGCCCAAATTGCTTACAACTGATCCTGTTGAAGGAATGCGCAAGCACGTTATCCCCCGTATTTTCTGGTCTATTGGACCTATGTTCAGTTTGTGATATTACTGCCGATTGTTGGAAGATAGCTTCTATCACTCCAGTACCAAAAACGGGTGCATCTAAGCTACGTCCAGTAGCTTGCACATCGGTAGCTCTTAAGGTGTTTTAAAAGATTATACTGAACAGACTGTCTGCCCAAATCAATGTGCTGGAATCTAAGAAATTTGCATATCGCCAATCACGATCTACCCTTGATGCCCTGGCCTCTCACCCACTCTGTTTTATCATATATTGGTTGCAAAAGTCAAGAAGTCATGGTCCGTCTCTTCGATTATAGGGAAGCATTCAACTGCGTTGATAGATCACAATTACTCCATGTATTTGCTGACTCGGGCGTCAATACGTGCAGCGTTATTCTTCTGTCCAACTACTTTCACAATCGACAACAATTTACATGATCCTATGGCCGAACTTCTCCCATGATTCACTGTACAAAAGGCGTCCCTCAGGCTCCATTCTATCATCGTTTTTGTTTTTTGCTTATATATCATCCATGCCCGTTTATGACGACTGCCTCCTCATTGAATACGCTGATGACGTGATTTTTGGAATGCCCAACTCTAACAACTTCACATTTTCCCCTTCTACAACGAAGAGCAACTGAGTTCATCAATTGGTCTTCAGATCAAAATCTAAGGGTGAATCCCGCAAAGTGCTCTGACATTCTATTCTGTCCCCATAAAACCCATCAATAAGCCAACCTGATGGTATCCAACTCAGATATAGTCATCAATGGAGAACCACTACAGGGTGTACCGTCGGCAAAGGACCTCAGTATAATCACCAGCCGTGACCTTACCTGGACAGACCCCGTCGCGGGTGTCTTCTCCAAAGTTCGACGACTTACCTTTTATTTGATGCAACTCAGGTCATTGCCTGCCGCGTTTCATTTATTAGGACGTTTTGTATTTTATTGCATCCTTCCGCACTGGCTCTGTGCTTCGCACACCATATTCCCTGGACTGTTTGCGACTGACTTTGAAATTCCCGTCGGGTCCCTTAAACATTTTTCTGGACATAGTAGTAGTATCACTTACGACTTGCTGATCCACTGTATCGCAACCCAACATCACAGGGCACGTCTGACTTTTTCTCGTAAGATCCTAGAAAACAGCGCGCACACACACACCCCTCATCCGGATCTGAGCACTTGAGCACATCTTCCACTCAGTCGCAATACAAATATTTGTTTGCTCGCACTAGAGCATATAGATCCTCTTTAGTTCCTTACCTCGACCGTATTCTCACCAATCCAAATACCATCACCACCGACTTTCTTAACTCGCTCCGTAAGAAATACTTTGTTTTCCTATTGGTGACTTTTTCAGTGCAGTTCAATGCAGCTCAGTTCTTATGCAGCAGCTGAATAATCACACTCGGGTGCATAAAGCATATACTGGAAAAAATGACACGGCTGCTAATTATGGAACCATGACTATTTCAGCCGTCCACAGTTGTTTCTGAGTTTAGTAGCTTTACTTTTTTTGTCACTTCCATGACCGAAGTCCAGTATTATATTCACGTGAGGTTTTTCAAAGAATTGAACCTACGTGAACAGTGTAGTTTGCTGAACCAGGGATCTTCCGCGGGTTTTGCACGTGTTCAATGTGAGAAGACAAAAATACAAAAAACTCCATGAGCCCGATGCTCAGTAGGTCACTCATCGAGTTCCCACACTTACACGAACTAAGCTCCAGTGTGGTGGTCTACAGCCCTACCATTACAACAATGGCTATATGCTATCGATTATTCCCACTCTGCATACTTGACGAACGAGCTCGCTTCCAGTGGTTCATACTCATATCATTACATCAAAATGTAGTACAACAAGTTAGGGGATTGGACCAATTAGACAGAAGGTGGAAGTGATGGAAAATAATGGTCGTAATCCATGTTAGCACAAGATCCGATATAGGTGCAACGGCATGAACATGGATTACTGAAAACGAGCTTGTTCACCAAACTTCGTTCTCCAAAAGCATTACAGTCTTTGCCAAATATTGCTTAAACAAAATCTTATGGTGATGGTCGTCAGTCGAACACCGCGTCCCTTCTTGTGGGACTGAATGTGGTTTTGGCTATGAACTAGCATGCAGACTAGGTGGCTTTTGTGTATGGTCTAAACTTGTAGCATTCGAGCCCAGCTGAGAAGAGGGGTCATTTACGTTGTGACAGTGTCCCTGTCGATCGAACGAATCAAGAGACCGAAAAGACTGCAATAAACCGGTACCGCTCCGTGAGTTACGAAATGATAGCTTATCCGTTTGATCCGAAGGTGATTCCCTAAGCTCTTCATGCCGATATCGACGAGTTTACCTAGTAAAGTGTTGGCGGTGAAAAGTGTGCTTGGATTTGTATAAAAGCTCATTGAGTTTACGGCCATTTCAGAATATTTTTTATAGGGTGTTATTATTTTGCAAGTTGCGGTTCAATGACATTGTTAAGAGACCTCGGGTGACTTCACGTGCTTGATGACAACTAGTGAGGGTGAACAACTGGGTTGTAGAAGGTTTCGACGTCGCTCGACGCGGTACAGAACCTAAGCTATGGGGCTTATGCGATTCATAGGCCGAACTTCCAGGGGTGTAGCGGCCGTTTTCCAAGACATTTTCCCCTGTGGAGAGGCGGATTCTACAAATTATGAATTTGTATGCCTCTAACTAAGCTGTGTTCGCTGATAGTCGCATTTTGAGCCCCAGTTGGTTTTTACTCTAATTTGAGAAATCCGATATTTTCACAAACATTCTTTCTCAAAGTCAGTAGTGAAAGAGTTGTTTTTCATACAAAGTAAATCAGTTCTCAACTTACATTATTTTATCCAAAAATGTTTCACTCTCCCAACAAAGCCCATATCCATTTTTCCTCAGTTATCTTCACCATCAACTCATTATCAAAATGAGTGCATGTTCCCGAAGTCCAATTCAAACAACCCAACTTGTCTTCCTCCACTTTTTGAATCATGAGTTCCAATTTTTGTGGCCGAAATTCTAACCTTCTCCTCTAAAACTCTGTCTCCTGTTACTCATCTATTAGCACATACTGCTCACATTGCGCAGTAAAACGATTCCCCAATTTGACTTGTCCACTCGAATCAAAATCGCACACCTCAGGGTTCACAACACTAGTTGGTTTAAAAGCTCTGCTGTTAGAACTAACTTTCTTTAGTTGGATTAAGGTTGTTCTTCGCTAAGCAGCATTTCTCTACTTATCACCTTCCGCAAAAGAGCTCCATGATGTTTAAATGAGTGTAAACCCACCCTTAATCTTTTGACAACCTCTTGACCTCCCCTATTTTCCAAGCAGTTCCATCCTTCGGACCACGGTTCCATCACTTTTTATCCCTGCGTTCCCCTCCCCATAACCAGCAATCCTGTCACATGTTCTGGAGGTGTGCATCATCCGTCTGGTGTGCGGTGACTTCCTATCTCATCTTTATCTTTTTATTGACTTCCTTTTTATTATATAATAACGGAACGATATTTCACGACGGGGGTCGCGGCCAATAGAGGGAAGTGACCGGTGGCAGAGGCCTGATTCGAACCCCGGGATAGAAGGGGTTGGAAGCCCCCGTGATGACGATCGTCTGACCACCACTGGTTTGAAATGCTCTTTTATCCGAGCTTTTCACCTAAGCTAGGAATGCAATGCAGGTCGTCCTCCAACATGTATCTACGTTCATATTCCACTTTTCCAAGGCCCACAAACATCAGTCACCAGAATGATACGCAGAGGAGTAGCTGACCTTAAAATGAAGTCACTCCCATGATGGCTGTCTTCCCTGAGTCCCTTTTCTCATTACCACTATGTGCATACACGGAAAAAATGTTTAAAGCAATTACAAGGGCGACGGGTAGCTTCGTTAAGCCCAATATGCTAGCGCGTCGTTTATCTAGAATTCGTTCACGGCGGTCCTTTATGAAACCGTTTCTTGTAATTTTGTCCTTCCTCTCTTCTTATCATCTGAAATTACTGTGGTACATTTATCAGAGCACTCAAAAACTGCTTGACTGTTTGCCTTCCCGCCTTCTGTTGGAAGTCCGCTCACGTCTTCTTCATTCCAAAGAGATGATACTTCCGATACCAGTTATTACCGACTCTATTCCTCAACTACAAATAGTACAAAAATCAGTAATGTCGTAGTAGCTTTTCTAAGGTATGGAAAGCATTTCTCCCGACCGGTCGTCCGGAATATCTCCATGCCTTTGGTGAGGTTGGGTCCGAAGGGTTCTTAGTGAAGCTCCTCAGTCGTGGATTCTAGTTTGCTACCACTTCATAGGTCTGAAGTTTACTCCATGTGTCCTTATTCTTGCTGCTTGTTGACACTGGCCTCTCCAGAGAACTACTGTGAATCCCAAAGTTCCTCGAAATTCTGATCTTTTCCCCACCTTTTCTAGCAACATTTTATGAAACTCTCCAACTTCCAGCTTTAATACTGATTTTCCATTCATCCACTTCAATAAGTCTCCTAAATACCTCATAGCTCGCACTCAAAATGTAATGTGCATTTATTTGAACCCATACCTGAATGCGAATCCAAAACTTGAGTCAATTTCAATAGGCGCAAGTTATCGTTTTCATCTGATTTAAGTAAGTGGTTGTGTGCGCGCCATATTCCTCCAATTTGAATTTCTACATCCCATCATATCTGTCTTATTCCATGGTACTAGTCAGGCTCCAGTTTCTACGCCTGTCTTGCGTTTTCCCACTTTCCAGAAGTCGCCTTGGATGAATCAAGAATAACGACTTACCCAAGTTACGCTAGATGTCCATTCATCTGATCGGAACTTCTCATTCCGTACAAACTACAGATATACCAAGATCATGAATAGGACAGCGAATATTCTCTATCCTTCTTTTGTTACTGGTAGCATTCAGCACAAATCTTTTTGGCTAAAAGCCAGTCTATCCCAAATTGTGCACCTTCGGCCTCTCGCGCGCTGTCAGGCGACTGCTGTTTCCGTTTCTTTCTTTATCGAATGGATTAGTCCTAATGAATTCTGCCCATTCATCTTCCCTCCCGTGTTCTTTTCTTATGAATTTCGTTCGCTTTCACGAATTGATTATCCGATGATTAGGAAATTATGGCACGTCATTGTCCGGGTTATCATTCTTCAGTAGAACTACAAAATTTTTGGAACACTTTAAATACGGCACTCTTTCTTCTTTTTAGATAACCTTTCGCTCTTTAGGCGAGCAGTCGGCAAGACCCTTTCTGCGACTGTTCCACTTACTCTGACAGCAAGTTTACAGAATACTTCAGTTAGCCCATTTTACCGTAGTTCTAGTCAGCCAATGTCTACTTAAAAGCAACCATTTTTGGTTAATACTTCTGCCGCAGTTTTTAAATTACCAGTCAGGAAATAATGATTTTACTTTTCATTTGTCTTTCCCAAGTATTTTCTTCTGGAATATCCTAATAAGTTTTTATTGTTTGTGAACATTTTCGGTCCTTATCAATAAATCTGAGAACAATCAATTTTTTGACATATTCGTGAACAGGGATGCTTTCGGATTTAGTTCCTCTTGAGTTGTGGATTTTACTTAACAGTTTAGTTTACTTTAGTTTACTTTATGCCGAAGAGCTAATTTTCATTATTCGTTTAAAAGACTGAACAGAAACTAATTTCATGGAAGTTATCTGAGTCTTTTTTTCCGTTCTTGCTTTCAAGCGTGCTCGTGTGGATCACTGACTTTTCTTAGGATCATATCTTTCCAAAGTCAAGGTCAAAATGTGATTTTATTTACCCCAAGGCATAGATTTTAAGCAGCAAGCTCAATTATACATTCTTCCTTGCACATACCTGTGGACCATACAAATAATTAAAGAAAGACTGCAGAAATACTTGGTTCAGGCAGCAATGATAAGAGAAAAATAATGAAGGGTTAAAACAGAGCCTCTATGAGTTCATCGGTCATCACTGGTGAATTGTTGGGAGTATCTGGCATGATAGGGTCGAGTGTAGGCTGCAGTAGTTAGGCCAGTGCTAATGCATAGTTGGGAGACATGGCCACCGTGGGTGGAGGATATAGGAAGACTGTTGGTATTTGAACACCAATGTCTTCCGAATATAGCTCGAATCTGGTGGGAACACCGTACAAGCAAAGCTGAGGTCCCGGCGGAGAGTCTTAGGTTAAAGGATCAAACCATCAGAAGAAACGCTTCAGCTCACCAAGCTAAGATGTTTTAGACATGTGTTGCGCATGCCCCCTGACAAAATTCCTTGGAGCGCAATGTTCTCTGAGACGGGTGACGGCTGGAGTAGGAAACCAAATCCACCTCACCCAGTGCATGGTTAATGGCTGTTTGAACTGAACTGAATTGCTGATGACTCTTCAGAAGATGAAAGAACCGGGTTTAACTGATGTCAGCCGGGAAAGTAATGCTGAACTATCCCTTGAAAACACGATCAGTGACAACAAGATCTGCTAATTATAGCCTCAGCTGCGCTTTAGTTAGGCACTAAGTGATCTCATAAAGTTACCAACGTAATCGGACGTCATTATTAGTGGCATATCAACCGGTGCGGACAGTCTTATTGTGAATTCAACTGTTCGTTTCGGTCAATTTTACATGGAACACCTAAGTCAGATAGCAATTTATGCAGTTTTGCTCAGTGCTATGCCACTTAGTATCGATAACCTGTTTGCAATTCAGTCTTATATAATTAGATTGGTTTCCTGAATGTGATCGGCTTCAACGAATCTGATTCAGAAGTAACTACAGTTACCCATCTGAGAAAGTAGAGAGAAACTACAAATAATAGTATCAAGTTGGTACCTTAGATGCACAGATTCAAAAGTGTCACTTGTTATCATATGTAGACAAATCTTTCTGTCGATGGTCCCTAACTGGGTGAATCTCGTAGACCCCATCGTGGAAACCCGACACACCAAAAAATGGCCACTTGCACGGTCCGGTATTTAATAACTTTCTTCCATGTTACGGACGGACAACTTGATAGCACTTATCCTTTCAGGGGCGACAGTACCTGCCAGGTGGTGTATCACTAATCCGCCAAGTAGACATCACCAGTCAGAGTACGAGATAAACCCACATACTGTATTATTTCACGACTGTCAGAAGATAACCAAAACTCATATCCCTTTATTATTCTGAACTGTCAACCTCCCTGCATTGATTTTATCCAAATGGCTTTATAAAACTCTTAGAAATGGGATGAATGATAATCCCGTTAGTCAGTTAAGGTGGAATTCACGGTAGCTAGGACTACTGTGCTCACGCTCTTCTGCGTTTATAGTTTAACTTTGGCCACACTTCGTGCCCTCTCTCGGCTGAACGAGCCTCCGATCTTAACGGTGAATTAGCATATCAAGCAATTTCGGCAAACTTCGGATATGCTGGCAAATTGTATTTGACTTTATTTGACAAAACTAAGATAAATTGCAGTCATCTTGTGGTAAAATCATATATATATATATATATATATATATATATATATATATATATATATATATATATATATATATATATATATATATATATATATATATATATATATAACTGAAGACTCTGTTAGTAGATAATCAAAGAGTTCTGTCATGCCGATCCTCATGTAACATGCTCTTAATGCTTTCGACTAATGGCATCACGGCAGATTTTGAGAAAGTGGATAAAGGGTTAGTTTCATTGAAAGAAGACGTTAAAAATTTAGGTCTCGAGGAGCGGAATGACGAGTTGATTGGAAATTTGGAAGTTGGAAAGTGAAGTTAGCTAGTATACAGTGGCGGGAAATATGAGTGTTGGCTCCGTGAATTATTTTAGTTGATCACCTTAAAATGTGTGAGGCGAGTGTGTGTATTTATGTGCATGGTTGTTGCATGAAGGGACCGGGCAGCAAAGGAAATCAATAATTGATATTTTTCTATTCGTTCCAGTTTCGTACTTTTCGTTTGTGTGTTTGGGTGTTTGCGCGTGGTTTCGGGAATGTAAGAAAATCACGTTGCATCTTCCAGCTGATACGAATAGTTCTAAAATTCATTTCACATCACCTATCAATACCGGTCTTCGGGTCTGTCGTGAATGACCTCAGTGAACATGGTGACTGGTGATCGATGCGCAGTTGGAAAGAAACTACAGGGTCTGTATAAGGTGGAAAGAAAGCGATGGTGAGAACGTGCGTGTGCAGATTCTGCTGAGCGCACACGGATACGCACATGCAAAAATGCGTGGAAACGCAACTGTATTGTCATGCGCAAGGAAGCTTGTACTCGACTCAACTCACGTACCACCAAATGGAATCAGGTTACCTAACAGGCAGTGGTTGCTTGGAATTCGTGAATAATTAAGCTCACATCAATCTGGACTGGCATTCTCCCACATATCGGTCGAAAACTGAACGGCTTCATATAGCTTTGCTGAATCCAGATTCGTTCTACGGCTAGAATTGTTTTTTTCAAATCTACTTTGTCAGATGTGTTTCCAATTTATCACCCGGTCAATTTCTTTCCCGTCTCCTTTTGTCTAGCTATCCGGCAAACACAAATGTAGCCCTGAGTCTCTCTGATGTACATGTTCTGCACACCGTTCTCTGGGGAATCAGGTTAACTATAAGTTTTCCAAATCAAAAAGTATAAAGATATAAGCAAAACGCCTGACATTTTGCCGTAGATCATCTGGAGAGTAACGGAATGAATTAGTTTTTGTTTATGTATGTATATTTATGTAAATTCACTAGGATCTAATTTGAATCGTCTGGAGTGTGAGTGGAAACTCTTCATTCAAGAGTCCACAAATGAATCACAACTATGATTTCTGTTAGTTATTCGTGCTTGGATCACTGCAAACCCAACGAACAATGAGGCTGCATGCGCAAGCTCTCATATTGATCATAAATAGAATGAAAGCGTGTGGACAAATCATAGTAGCCATTCAGTGGTGGACTGTTCGATGATTAGTATCCATTCAAACTGCAGACGGTTCAAATTGGATCCCTGTGAAGAAATAACATCAGAGTATACAAGTATGAAGACGAGCGGACAGAGGAATACCGAGTACGCACACTAGACGAGCGGCAACAACGGAGAAATCGATCGTGTGCCTCCAAAGCACTTTCCTCCACACGTTTAAGTACTACAAGCACACAATCATTTTCTCTCTATCTCTTTGTATATATATATATATATATATATATATATATATATATATATATATATATATATATATATATATATATATATATATATATATATATATATATATATATATATATAGTATGCACACTCCATCACCATTTCTTTTCGAAGCGAAATGGCCGATCGTACACGCAATTTGCAATTTGAAGATACTCATTACCATCGTAAACCAAATCCCAGGAAATTATACGTATATACGAGCCACTGTGGATCCTAGTTCCGACTGGTAGATAGAGACTTTAAAAGGCTGGAAAATGTCAGCGAAAACTTGAATGCACTGATACCACTGTACATTATACGCAAATCAGTAACCGTGAGTGCGTGTAACAATGGACGAAAGTGAAAATAAAACTACACTGAGTGATTTGGTATAACGACAATCTCTTGCCACATACCTAGTACCAACGTATCGCGCCCATGCTGGCGAACAACTTGTCAAGAACAATAAGCTCGTGCGAATAACTTTTTTAGAAAAAACCGCCAAATCGTTGCTTGTTGAAAAAGTGACGCGGCGATGAGAGTTGGTAACCACATACACCAGTCGATTTTGCAGATAGAAGTTGCTTTTTCCCAGTACGACTCTTATGATCTTGGAAGCCGGTAGTCTTTGTTAGTTCTATGAGCCATTGAGGATTTCCACTGAACCAAGGTATAAACGCAGAATAAAGGCAACAGAGTTACAAGTACGGCGGTTTCTGACAATTGAATAGTTTCACTGGGGAAAGCACCATTAGTTTACCAATGGAGCGGAAATTTACTTTGGACCATAATAGTTACAACATACTTCAAATACGAAAATGCATCTCGCACGCTCCCGTATGTCCACTAATTTGTCAGTTTTTTTCAATACTGACTCCGGTCTGCCTGGTCCGAAAGAATAGGGGACTGGCGGGAACTCGGCACGCATGATTGAGTACCGAACTGCAGAATTCGTATCCAGCTATCACATATCTCTCATCGTCCGTTTTATTACCAATTTGATAGCGAGCATGACATTAGTTTCCAATCACAGTACGCAACGAGCACCCGATTCGTCCACTGATTACTGCAACAGTGTGACCGTAGCTTCATGAAATTTTGAAAACATCACCGTTTTCTGTCTCCATTCGTTTGGTGCAGCTGAGGCGTATTCCAATCAAAATTGGAAAGCAATTTTTGTTTTTTTTCAGGGAGTCCTGCGAACATTTCAAGAGGATTAGCTGGTAAGTTAGAAGATATTTCTGACGTTAGAGTCTGGTCACTTCACGTTATCTTATCGAATCACCGAATTTTACGCTACTCCGTTGGATCTGTTTTGAGAAGAGAAAAACTATGTGGGATTCTCCTCGTTGTCCGAACTACCATTGAACCGTACTTAGATTTGAAACTGACGAATTTTTTCACTGATTAATCTCATTGCATTTTAGAAAAAGAGCACGATAGTAAACATGCTTGTTTTCGGTAAATTCCTTCTCAGGTTAATACAGCTATATGATTATATATATATATATATATATATATATATATATATATATATATATATATATATATATATATATATGATAGGAATGCATATTTTCCGAACTAAAAAGTGTTTACGGTGTCAAGTTAAGGTTAATTAATCAGTGTTGAAGGTGTTGTGCATTTCGGGACAGGGCGGGAATTCGATTGTTCGCGGTTGGAAAAATCCGATGTAGAAAGTACATCTGCGGTGGGTTGGCTGCTTCTTGTCACGACTGAAACATCACTGCCGAAGTCACCTTTGTCAGAGTCGAAAGTCTCCCTGAAAATAGGCCATCATCATTCTCTCAACCCACGGGCAAGTGCTTTGTTAACACTAACAAATGACAGGCCCGAGTATTCCACACAACGTGAGACTTATCAACTCCAACATCAGGTCAGTCGACTCAAAAGGAGAGGTGTTAGGGAGCCCTAAATTCTCTAGAAAACTCGTCATCAGCGAGGCAGCAGTCCGCTTTCTTCCAACCCACGGACGTGGTGCTTAGTGAACACAAACCAATGACAAGGCCGGCATATCCTACATAGCCGTGTAGTCGTGACGTGTTTGCCCATCAACCAATCAGTCTATCACACGTTACTGTTTACAAAGTCCACTGGTGGATAAACTGTTGCCTACCCTTCACACCAGCCCGCCAGCCAATCGGACTTCTGACGTACTGTGATCCGACTTAACCAATCAAATCTGCGTACCACGATGGGCAATCAATAACAACGTCATGTGTCCATGTGTTCCTTGCCTTACGCCATATAATGTGTTCATTTTTGGTTACAACTGAATACAGTTTCTGCACTTGTTCGTGGTTACTTTTCTTTTGGGGTTGAAAGATCGGGGAATCACTGGTTGGGGATAATCCACAAGTTTGCATACCGACACAACAACCGATCACGCCCGGTACGTGGAGGACATTCTTATTATGATAGACACGCATGTTCACCTAAATGAACAAGTGGAAAGTTCAATCAGACTCACAGAGCACTCATTTACGCATCCGAAGTGGAGTTAGGAAACAACTTTCATTTGCTGGATAAAAACCTTACGGAAAGGGAAGATGGGAAGCTCGTCCGCCGCATATTTCGTAAGGCAATATGGACAGGCCGATACACCCATTTTGCCAGGTTCGTGCCTCTAAAAAGCAAACAGAATCTAGTCTGTGTTTTGTCTGGTTAAAGTCACGCACACTACGCGGATAACCGATCAATATTCCTCTCACAAATGGATATACGCCTGAATTACCTTGATCTTTAATCATGCTTGAGCGCCAGCAGTATTGACTTGTCAATTTGGCTATGTACTGGTTGGTCTTACTCTGTTGCACCTGACAGCACATGTAGTTTAGCTCTTTATTCCAACTCCCTTGTTTGCTTGCGCTTACTCGCCGATTGCGGCCCGGTTTTGTGTTTACACTCGTACAAAAAATGCAACGCCATCACTACGTGTTCTGTTACTAACTACGGACACAACAGTCTGGTCCCTAGCGTCTCGCATATGAAATATCAGTTCCAAGGAATAAGACTACATAAGACAAACCAAACCCGGAACGTTTCATTCAAGAGGACATTTTCGAAGTACCTTAGTGACCATTGATAATGATCGTCAATAAGAAAGAACTGCACATGAAACTTACCTTCAAAGGAGATATTAAATGCGAGCTACTAAATCGACGCCTAAGGTGTGCAATCACCCGTACATTTCCTGCTATCACTTTACGCGCCCACTTCAATAGCCGGTCAATGATTTCTATGAATCTCAAGGACAGAAGGCCTGTTCTCTCCTCCTCCATGCTAACCTATTCATTTGTTCGGCCAGCAGTGTAGACAAAACGACACGGCAATTGTCCCACAGAATCAAGGAAAACAAACCACCTTGGCTGAGGACATGAACTAAGGGAACGGTGACTAGTGCAGCCGTAGCGCACCTTGCCGGAGCAGGGCATCAGGTGGACAACGAAGTCTTGAAGATAATTTACAAAGTACCTGTGAATTCTTCGAAGGCCGTTCATCAAAACAACTTGGGTGCATCAGAGGTAATAACGACTAGGCTGTTAAATCCATCGCTTTGTTCACACAAGCAACTGTTCTCAATATTTTGAGCCAAAGTAGGCTTCCTATCCCTTCTTATTTTCCTCTTTCTCATCATCACCATGGTAAAGACCATCACCATGGTAAACATCGACATCCAACTCATCATCATCATCATCATCGTCATTATCATCATCACCATCACCATCATCATCATCATCATGATCATGATCATGATCATCATCATCATCATCACCATCATCATCATCATTATCGTCTTACCAATGACTAATCAATCATGGAAAACCACTGAAAATCAATGGTAGCTGAGCACAACAATCTTACCTGTCATAGAAATCACCATCAGTATAGATTTATTGAGTTTTGTATGCAACTTGAAATCGCCGTGGTTGACTGTATATCCTTTAACTCGTCAACCTTTAATTTATCGGATCCGGTTCTTAACGCGCTGTTTTAATTTAGCGCCACATTATACAACATCAGACCTCCACGGGCTTTCAAAGCTAACAGATCAGTACAAACACACACCAATAAACAAACAAAGCAATCGACTCCCGCGGAGGAAATCTCCTCAGATGAAGCCTAATTGATTGTGCGTAACCGGCTGGGTACGAACCATCAACCAGTCCGTCATCACTAAAAACGTTTCAAAAACACTGTTCACTTCAGAGATACTTTAGAGTTCTTAGAAGCATGTTATTCTTCGGAATGTTTGTCGAAGGGCACAGTGGATTCATTCGCACATGGAAGTCAGCTAACTTTGGGAAATGGAACACAAGCCAACGGGCTTTAGTACTTTGACCCATACCCATGTGAACAGGTAGCGGGAATCAGCTTCGTTTACTTGTTTTATATATCATTGTCTACCTGAACTCCTGCTGCTTCGCACGGTAGCCATTCGGACGTTGCACAAGCAAGCTGCATGCACGCTCTCGCAATACACGCTGATCACTTGTTCTCCATTTACCGTTTTATCCATCTCATGGGTCGTGTGAGGAAAGTCTCTGGTAGTCGTGTCGGAGTTATGCAAAGCGGCACAGTGACGGATGGGTGGTCAGAGCATCGTACGAAAGACTAACGAACGCGAGGAATAAAAAATCAGCATGGTAAGGTTCTACACGACTTTACAAACACAACCACAGAATTCATTTGCTAAGGATTTGGAACATGCAGCTGACCACGACTCACAAAAATTGACTTTATTCTTCTAACTACTGGATTTGTGGTGGATAGGGATACGGTTGAGGTCACTGCTATATGTTGTCTTATTTTTCTTCACTGTTTTGCACAGACCGCTCTTATCCATTTTCTATCTAATGCTCACTACAGTGTACGTTTGTCTATTCGGGGACGTGAGGAACACATCAACAACCATACGAGTTTAGTGAGCCTCATCGATTGAGTTGGTGGTTAGCTTACCGAACCCGAATTCAACGGTGCTGCTGTAACCACAGTCTGGTTTACGAGCTTCCCATGAATATTTCATCAACTCTATTTCTACATTCCAATCACTGAAATCGCATTTCAACAAGGAATGGTACAAAACTTGGTTCAGGGTTATGGATATCAATTTTTATTTGTTTTACCTTCACTAACGCGTAGTTAGAAAAAAACAACTGGGATCTTAGAAAACTGCTCGTATCTGTAATTTTCCCAAAAGACGTTAGCCAGACATAATGTAAAACTGCATCCAGAATTAAGTATAAATATATGCATAACCTTATGTGTGAGTATAGTTATCCGCGTAATCATTTGTGAGTAGCGCAACCATCTGCGATTCAATCAGCACAGTTTTGCGTGCATATCGATCCGAGTTCATTGAGCTCACGATGAGTGCCTGTACCCATAAAGGTTTCATATTTAGCTCTGAAGCAAACTAATGGAAATTCTGTCCGTGGGTGAGGAATCCGACAGCACTCTCTGGCTTTAACACATACCTGCACACACACGCGTGCACGCACACGGAAAAGCAAGTACACAAAACGCGTATGAGACATACCTAAGCCTTCAAGCTGATAGATATTTTTCAATTTCACAACCAGTCAAGGTTTGTGGCACTTTTAAGAACGTGTGTCAAAACAGAGGTTGACAGAGATCTAGTGAGACGCCCATTATTTTGGAACGCGCAAATATCCCTTGCACTCATTTACACTGCCACTTGCACCCGCCCCTACATACACACACACGGGCTGATTTGTATATTTGGATGTGCAGTCACAGACCATATGCGGCAACTTCAGACCCGCGCGTGCATGGAGTCCAGTACATCCTGGTGAATCAACCGTATGGTTAAAAAACGGCGATCATTTTCTTCTTCTTTCACTGGCACAAAGTTGTCTCAACTACGGGACCAGTTTGACTCAGTCTTGTAATTTCTAGCTACAGTCAAGGCGGTCTTCGTGGCAGACGGTCAAGCATGTGCGAGAAAGACGGCGTTGGGTATACCGACGGTGTCTTTTTCGATCTTCGAGACAGGCAATTATTCTGTTTGTGATACTTTCTGATATGCAACTTTGTTTTTACATGAGTTTATTCTATACTTGCACATAGCCTCAACGACCCATCTCACTATTTGGAATAATCAGCAACCTGACCTTGAGACTTTGGGTGTAGAATCCACGGCGTACCCTTAAACCTGCTGTGTCAGCGAGCTGGATGCCTGTGGATCGCTGTCTATCGCCAACGTGACTGGTAGGATTGACGTTCGAGCTTCGTTGCGTTGAGTTGCTAAACACTGAGACCATTAAACCACCACCAATCAAAAAGGGTAAATAAAATTATTCTGAATTCTGTTGCCTGAAATATATTGTATTTACAGGCTACGCATACTGCCGGCTTCCATTTATTTCTACCAGCTAGTCTCCATAAGCCAATAAAGTACGTATGCTATATTTGGGAACTTTTCGAATGGGGTCATCTGTATAGATAAATCGGTTCAGGACCTGTTCCCCAGTGTTTCCCGTAAGAAGCCTACCGTTTTCAGTATTATATATATATATATATATATATATATATATATATATATAATCGTCCAAATTCAAATGATATTGTAGTTTTTGGAATTATTCTATCCTCCACATAAACTGTTGCAACTTGGCAATAACTTTTCCAATCGCTTGCCCTTACCAATTGGTAAATGCAAAATACAACGCATTCCGGGTTATTCTTCTTTTACGTGAGGAACACAGTACGATAAATACAGCAGTTTCGCCAATTCTTATTCGGTGTCGATCCACGGGCATGTGAGAATGCAGACTGCACATGGGAATGTAAACGGTATTCATCTATATGCAAAGTCCATCTCCAGTGAAAACAGACCCTCCAAAAGGGAAACCCATGAAAAAGACCAAAATGATCCCAAATTGGGATGATCCCGTATACCGAGGTTTTACGAACTCATCTCGAGATAGTAGTGAACAACGCAGGTAGCTTTCACAAGTCATCCCCCAACTTGATATAAAATGAATAGGGAACGAAAACGTTTTTGATATTTGAAACAGTGAAGATGGGTAGCTTGCTGTCTGTAAATTTTTGGAACGATTGTCATACAAAGCGCACTGCATTCGGGTAATTTTTGTAATAAATTCATACAATCGTAAATTACATACAAACCTACACCTTCCGCAAACCAAAATAAGTGGATATACGTTTGCTTCTTTTCTTTGGTCATCGCATTCATTGCCGCTTTTGCCCGCCTGTGTTTGAACCAGAAATAACCATATTTCCAGCACGGACGCGGAGGAACTTTTTGCAGGGTTCGACGTTTATTCTGTCGTACCACATCTGGCGTACCGCGATAGTCTTTCTATGTTAATGAGCTTCACAGTTCCAAAGGCTTATGATTTTTTTCTTTTTAGCCGGAACATTATGAATTTGGGACTTGCCGAAACGTAACTGCTTCGCATTACATCGTGTTTATAAAAAGCCTCCCTCCTTTTGAATGACTACGACTTTCCCTTCCCAAATGAGAACAGATCTCTTTCTGTGTTCTACCTTCATCTGTGCGAGCTCTAGCTGGTCGTCAAAACACTGTGAATGAATTGTTTTTCCAACTGGCTGTTGGCTTGTCCTCAGCTGAACAGTTTGTACTTTTAGGTCTCCAACGGTAATCGACCGTATCCCGCTAATACTGGTCACGTTGAATCTGATCAGGCATGCACACCGTCCGTTTGATGAGCGTTCAGACGGCACCATAGTGTGAATCTGGTAAATGCGTGTGACTACTGTCGATCGGTCGGTCGATCGAGCAGCTCACCTTTTGAAGCATAAGCGAGTAGATAACACGGAGGTCCGCACAAATAAATTTTAGGTAAACAGAAGGAGTATAGTGTACGAAACACTTTGAGGGCACCCCAAGTTTCCTGCGATTTCTCACGGAAACACACGTGAGATCGTGAAATTTTGGTTTGTAGATGTTTTGTTCCATCACTATATTAAGATCGTATACGGATTTCAATTATCACTCACGCAAATCTTTTTTATCATGAATAAGGTGTCCGATGGGAGCAAAACTCTTTGGACGCACCCCGTGATCACTACCGGGAAGGAGCACGCTTTGGCTTATTGATTAGTCGGAAAGAGTCACATACAGCCATTGTCACTGAGGTTCAATTCTGGACTGTGAGTGGGCTAATCAACGGTTTTGATATTTCGATAAAACGGGCACGTTTTGTTGACTCATAGTGGATTTGCTTTGCTGGAAAAGCATGGACCAACTCCGATCTTCCGAAATTTTCTTTGGAGAGGGGGGGGGGAATAATTCATTCAAAGAACTGTTTCAGTCAGAATTGGGGTTTATTTCTTAGTGATCGAAGCAGCCTGTGCTGTGCTTGACTTTCATAGTCTTTGAAATGATTCTAATTCGGCCGTTTCTTAAATTTAGCCTTCCACGTCTCAGGTGAATTTGTCATGGTACCCAGGGTCACGTAACTTCAACTCCCCCAAAAAACTACAGAGATAACGTAAATAACATATGGTAACACCGAATTTCATGTTTCCAACCTTTGTTTGACATAAAATAAATAAATGAATGGAAAACTCATAACGGAGAAAATATATTTGTATCTAAGTTTCGAAAACATCATTAAATGTGAAGTCTAATAATAGGTTGTATGTGTGTGTGTGTATATGTGACTTAGTACGGCTTTCCTGGTTGGATTCTTAATTAAGGCTGGGTGAATGTGCACTACTGATTACCGTAAACAAGGATGCGAATTCTGTACTGCGGTTCCACTGCTGAATGTTTCAACCTCATAATCAATCATTTTATGAATTACAAAATTGACGGTAACACAGAATGCTGCAGAATTACGTAACATCAAAGGTAAACCGACGGACTCAACTAGACCGGCACACTGTATATAAATCTAGATTTCCGGTTGGCACAGACAATGCATTTGGTTGAATTCCGCGAGAAAAGCATGCTTGCACATCGCGCGCAGGCTGGAACACAGCGAAAAATCATATACACCTAAACTAGACGCACACGCACACATATTTAAAAGACTCGCCAATTCATATAGGTTTCTTGCCTCAAAAGGCACTACGAGCCGTGGCGGTTGTGAGTGTGCAAGCGTGTGCCCATGTGTGAGACCTTGGATTCTGCGGGAAAGGAACGAGTTTCCTTGTGGTTCTTTAAATGTTCGCACATTTGACCCCACAACGTGTTCGGTGTAGTCATCCTCTTATCGGAATAGGGTTTGACTGAGAGAACGCTTACACGCACATCTTGCCCTCGAACTCGTTTTCTCCATGGTACCGTCTGGAGTTCTATTTGGTTTGTCATATAAATACAAGTTGAAAGTCGACTCAACGGAAAAACTACAATGCAGTAAGTGATACTTGGTAAAAACTTTATACTGATACTATATAATTAGTATTCTTGAACCACTATACCTTTTAAATTCGACATGATAGAAAAAAGTGATTTCAACAATTCTTCTCGCTCTTAACTGCATCACAAACAGGCCCCGATAAAAGTAGCGAAAACTTGAAATAATTCAGTGGTTGACTAGAAAGAAATAAGAATATTGTGGTCCCGGTCTGCAAATCGATTGGAAAAACCGTAGAATCAGATTTGATTTTTGAAGAAATATCTTTCCCTGATGACTGCCAGTTTTTGAACTTCGTTGCAAAGGGAATTCCAGTCATAGGTTTACGATTCTTCACATTATTTCTCTGGCAAAGTCTCCTACTCTTTTGGGAGGTTTGGGGAACTCCCATTCGTGACAAGTTTTGTTTTCACATCAGTGTACTGAAGGTGGCAACGAAACAATACAGCAGAGACAATCTCTAGAGATTGTTTGTAAAGGAATGCCTTCATTGCATTAAGATCCCTACAGTGAAGTCATCCGTCAAGAGAGTTGATCACTGTACGGGCAGCTGGCTGTTACCTTTCAAAGCTATCGACGGAAGGGTGCCATATCTTGTAGTTTATATACTCGGAAAACCATCTAGGGCCAGCCCGGAAAGTCTGATAGTTTGGCTTGATTTCGGCTCTCAGTCGTTAACTCCGGGTTCGAGTCCCGGTGGGGGCTCCGTGAATATGCACTGCTGAGGGTTACGAACACGAATGAAACAGTTGAATAGCGTTTCTATGGTTTTCAACGGTGAGTAGGGAGTTTACACTTTATGATGAGTCGTATTATGCAAAATCTAATCTCCTACTGTACGTATTCATATAGACCTGCTTCACTTGAAAATGATTGTCTCCCGTACTATCAAGCAGAAGTTATCGCTATTCTGATCTCGTTTCCTAATGTATGACTTAGGAAGGAAACAATATAAACTGCCCCTCGTTGGTTCAACCGCCAGTAACTGAGAGCTCAAACTCCATTGTGTAAAAATCGGACCACAGCAGTTTGGCCCGTATTAGTCTCTTGACTAGTTTTATTCGATAATCTGCCACACACAACAAATACGTTTAGTGTGGTGAATTCAACGGTGAAATATTGTGAATTTAAAAATTCACACGATGCACCAGCCCGAGGAGGAACATGTTCTGCGTTCTGGACAATATTGAGCACACGTTTTGCTCCAAATAATTTTGTGAACAAAGCACTGGGGAATGCATCAGGAAGAGGTTCAAATCAGCTGACGCCAAAAGCATTAAGCAAGTTCTCCTTGAAAAAACACGGTCAATCAAATGCGTGACCGGGTACAAGCAAAGAAAATGAGACCTTCACTTTATTTTGCCTGGTCACCGAGAAAGAGTTCATTTATTCCGCTACCACTTTGCTGTGTGCCCCCTATACTTTAAACCTAAAAAATAACCCTTTCCGTCACAAGAACTGCATGTGGACTAATAGGTATCACCAGTCTCACGGCTAATTTTAATTTGTGATTTACTTGGCTGAACCAATGCCCATCCTCAGAGTAGTGAAAATCTGCGCTTCACTAGTCGTAATTGTTAGTCGGGTATCTTTAACAAATGACCTCACTGTTTACAAGGACTTGCGTACATTATGTAGAAAGATTTTTGACGAACTCTTTTTTCAAATAATGATTCATCTTATCCACAATATTTTATATTCTGTTCATGAGCATTCTGACTAGGTCATGCTTATGAACAAGTTGGGTGAAACTGAAGGAGATCGCAAGTATGGTACCGTTTTTTTTCTTCTATTTTACGTCACACTTCTGTCACAGATATTCTGTCTTTGTCCACCGAACGCCAATCAGAGTTTATAACACTTTCAAGGTATTAGAAAGTACAGCGTATTCATATTGACCCACTTTACTAAAATCGTCATTTCCATTGACGACGAAAAATAATAGCTGGTATAATACTAAATCAAACACCAAGAAATATACCGTTGGCAGCTATCAGTTGATCTCTTTCCTCTGGTCATAACGTTGCAAAAATGAGAAATAGGTACGTTAACGGACGGTCAGATGACATACTAATTGCATACACAAACAGGCACACATACATGTTCCAGCACGCACACTGCAGAGTGTTAGTTGCATCTCGTTATTCGTTAAGCCACAATCGCTCGCAGTTATATCGGTTTTATGTTATCGATCAATTCTGTTAGACGTGCCTGTTAGCTGCATTTATATTCATTCACTAAATGACTCACTCAATAAACAGTTGTTCTGTGTCTCCCAGAAGTTGGGTCATACCAGTAGGTCACAATTGCTTTGACTCGGTCAGACAATTCAGAATGATTAAAAGGCACTGGCAACCGTTTACATTGTTTTCGTGTCTGCTATGCAGCACCAAGATCGATTCCCCGGCTGTCTGTGCATCTGGACTGCGTTTTGTACCATGTGTTCACGGCGGGTGAGGTTGTCCTGATTAGCGCCCATCTTAGCAGTGTGAGCCCGATCCTCCAGATTGAAATTTCGATCTGCAACACCTAACTTAGGCCATCTTGCTGCCATATCAGGATCCTGCTAAGGCTTGAATGCTTGTCGGTAGGATTCATTATGTCTGGCATGGGATGCATAAGGAATGGTAGCTGCTAATTCTTCGGTTTATGGTTATTTGTTAGTTGACCAGGCGGGTCTCTGTTGTCACAACGGTCTCAGCAACAACAGATCAATACGCATTGACGCGGGTATGTAAATAATACCTGATAATAAGGTGTCATTCAACGTTTGAAGTTCAAATTTACATGCTCATCCATCGGTACAGTGGGGAAATCGTGTCCTGGAGCCGCAGAGGCTCATTTACCGCACACAGAGCCCTAACAGAAAGGCTTACAACAGGAAACAGGATGAGGCCTCAATCGGTTTGGAATCGATGAAGCCCGATGTACCTCCCGGACACTAACAATAAAGTCGTATCAGAGTAAGTCCTCTATAGTTTTGTGCTGAAAAGGTAACATACGCTTTTCGTTTCAAAGTCCAAGTAATGTTTCCTTTATAACAAGAAATATTGATAACATTGTCTAATCGGATTGAAGTCTCAAGATGATATTCAAGTTAGTTGATCACAAATAAATAGCAAAAGAAAAATATTTTCACCAACTTGAAGCTATACCCGCAGCAAGCAAAGGAACTGAAAACGACGGATGAAAAATAGGCAACGAAGAAAACACGTAGTAAACAAGTTCCTGAATTGCTGTTTTGTTTGAAAATCTTTGGTCTGCTAGAAGCATGAGACAGAATAGTTTTACGAAAGTGGGCAACGAAATAGAACTGCTGATTACAAACCAATCAGACAGTAATTTAATATCATCTTAGCTGTATTTCAGTTCGAAACAAAAAGTGGCCAGAATAGACGATACACACGGTTGATGATAACCATCCCTAGCGATCGTAAAGGGGATACCCTAAATCTGGTTGTGATTGCGCTTTGTAATGTATTTTGTGGTCTGATCTCACTCCTAAGTTCATTCCTTTTTCGCAAAGGCCATTTACTGCGTGTTATGGTAATGATGATAACGGTAACGTACTTTTGGCAACCAGTCTATGCGCCATTAATTATATCCTATTCATCCTTGACCTGAAGGAATTCGACCTACTCGATCAAACGGTTTACTGGGTAGTTGTCCTCGCCAGGAGACTTTTAAGAAGCCCCATTGGTTGACGCAAAAAAATACAGACACACACACACACACCGGAACGAGAGAGATACTATTCAGTTTGCATTGCATGCAAAAGCAAAAGGCAAAACATATTTGATTATTTCCTTCAGATGAAAATATCCATTAGGTCTAGGTCAAATAATTTTCCGTCTCCTTGTCATTTGTATCCTGAAGTACTTAAAACATCGTTATTTGGTCGAAGGTGAAAAAACGAAGTAATTAAATGATTTGGACAGTTTTTCTACCAAGGACCATTGTCAGTTGCACGACGAATTTCTCACCCGATTCAGATAGGTGTGGTTATTGTCCGGTCCAGAACATCTTTCCGAGCAACAAAACGGAGGTTTCAACTTTCGTTTCAGTCATCTTATGATTTCTTGAGTCATTCATTTTCAGAGTAGTCTTGGTTATTGTACGGTTGTGCGCTTTCGAAGCAGCAACAGTTCGCAAAGGAACGGATATGGAGCAAACTGTCAACTTCACAGACCACCTTAACTGAGGTTGTTTCGCTGAACCGTTTTAATGTTGAGCACGTGGTACAGAACGGAAGGGTGGCAATATAGCTTTCATCAAAAGTTTCTTCACTGGAAGCAGAAACCTCGAAAGAACATGAGAAAGAGAGAGAGAGACCATGGACAACATACTGGGTTGGATAACAGCCCCACTGAGACCCCAGAACCAACCATAAGTTGGATGAATGCACAAACTTGCCATCTACCCTCTGAAAACTCCTTCACGACCCAAAGAACGATGAACAGTCAAAGACGGAGTGACTGAGTGCCCAAAGTCCTTCGAAGAAAAAATACTGCTATACTTTTGTCACTCTCTGAATATTAAACAGGACTGAAATTGAACCCTAAATATGCGAACGTATCCCAGAAAAGCAGTACCTGAATACTCCCAGGATTTCTGACATCCAAGAAAATGGCACATCTGCCTGGAAGATGTGTGTTCGTCATTGGAAGCGAGAAACATATCGGTTCAAGATGGAAGAACCCGAATCCACAAGGGAGGGGATCTCAAGACATGTGGCTTCTATACCAAAAGACCAAATAACTTAAGGGGATGCATAAGTTTCCTCTGCCGGATCACAACTAAAGGATCAATTTCAAAGCCTGTGAACAACAGGGAACTAGTTTGTCCAACGGAAGATGTTGGTGATTCCACTGAGACGTGCGTTGATATATCAGCGATAATGATGAGTAACGGTGAGTAAAAAAACAAACAAATCATATCCCAACATGACTTTTAAGCTGTCACTCGTCTAGGGAATTGTGCAGGTACACTGGGACAAATTTACTTTGTTTTGTCAATTGCGCACACAATAAAACCAGCGACACAAGGATAACCAAACCATTGCATGCAAAGAAACCGGATGAGCCACAAACTGAACCCAGTTCTAAGTTTGACAGGTTACACGTAGCCGGCTATCATCAAGTTACCGATTGGTTGTGGCCACAACAGAAGATCTATCTCTTGTGAATTGTTCAGAGATTTACCCATGAAAATTGGGTTATTGATCTAAACTTATTCTCGAGTAGTTGTGGTCACACTAAGAAAACACCTATTTCACTAAGTTCATCAAACTGCGTAACCAGAATAGAGCTTTCAAAATATACGTCCAGTCTGATGATATATCTTGAATAATTTGGCGGAAGCTCCATTATCCAGGCTCTGCTGCCCAAGTCAGTCGGGTTGCAGATGAACACAATAGTGGGACAAAGACAGGGATTACATTGGTGGTGGTAGAATCAATTTTACTCCTTTTCGCTTCTTCATGAATCTCAGCCTGAAGAAGTCAGTCAGCGTCACTGCTGAAAACTTATCGAAGGATGGTGTTTAAAACCTCGTTTCCTTTATCAAGTCAGTAAGAAATCACTTCGGGTTTATATATTTCTTTCTTCTACAATCTCTGTTTTCGACTGAGTCAACACATTCTGTTTTGTGAATGTCAGACACATTCTTCTTCCTCGATATGTCGTGGTTTTACATTTACTATACATCATGTTTTAGATGCCACACTTGCATGCTACATACTGTAAAGTGCTGGTTATCTAGAACACCACTCACACAGACATTGCGTGTTTGATGGCCTCTGCTTCCTACTCCGATGTCCATTGACCTTGTTTGTCCGTTATTGATTATTGTGCGTCTGTATTTATCACAGTTGATGATCATCAGAATACAATTTGTCGGCCTCAGTGAGGTCGCTCTTCTTGTTGATCTTACGAAGGTTCGGTTGCTGACAAGCAACATTCTGGTATCGCGTTCATTGAACGTGTGCCAAATACTTGCACGCAAATGGTTGTTGATTACTGGCGTGACCCAGCTAATCGACCAAAGGAGAATGCTTGGAATCACCGGAAAATACACTATGCTAATTTCTGGATTCACGTGCTTCTGTCAAAGACTACACGGAAAGTCAGAAATTGAAAATATAGCGGCATGTTCTTGGGTTTATGGATCAAGTCTGGTGAGGTACAGTCAATGCCTCATGCAACCCAAAAGAGGAACATTCTGCAGTCAGATAATCACATGAAATTCGGAAGTAATCGAGGAAATGCGACATTGCGCTCAAAAAATGACTCCATCAGGTTTTCTAATGAATGTCTCAAGTTAGGGTACAGCAGAACATTTGTACTCTTTTTTGTGCAAGCAAATAAGTGTTGATAGTTGGACCTAGTAAACGGACCGGAAACGCACTCGACAAGATCACAGCGAAGGGAATGTGCTGTGTCAGCTAACGCTTTTCGATGCAGTTTGTGGCACAAGTTGTAGTGTTGTGTTAACCAATACCGAGAAAGATGCACACCCGGTAAGTTGCTGTATCCGGAAATATGCTTGAGGGAGAAAAGTTTAAATTCCTTTGCAAGCAATACAGAAAATATTACAGGGGATCCATAAATACAGTGTAGCACGATACAGGGCATAAAAACTGAATTAAACGAAGTGGTGCGGAGAATTTTTTACGACGTAGCATATAAAAGGTGGGCTTCGTAAATTTTAGAATCATTTCGGAAATAAGGTCCGACCATATCACGTTTCTTGTTAGAGTTTCGCCAAAGTACTTTACTAATTTAGCTCGGACCATATCGTTTCTATTTATTTGTACAAGTGAAGTAGATTCTACAAATTTCGTGTACCTCTCACCACTGAGAACAGAGATAAATAAATTCGCACCAAGATCTGCAAAAGTTGGACTGTCTAGTACAAACAATGGAAGTTCTGGCTAGGTCCTGGGAACGTCATAAAAATGTGCTCTCAGTGAGATCTAAATTATGTTGCCAAAACACTGGGTGATTTCATTCACAGACTGTGTCAGCTTTTGAGAATACCTTTCGGTACCAAAGAACAAATTTCAAAGTGCCATGCTTACACAGTGACCAATTTCCGGGAGTGCGGGCATACGTACACAACAGCGTTTGTTCACAGAAGCTTGTGAGCTCATGTGGGACTAGGCTGTAGCATGGCTCGTGGAAGAGCTCTTGGTGTAGAACAGACTCAGAAGTGGGGAGCTTCATGCGACATCACTAGTACGATCGTCGATTCAGAACCTCAGAGCCTCCAGTAAACTTTTTTGCTTTGAAAGTACCCCTCTCAAAGCCACCTTAGCTTTACTTTCGAGGATTAAAGTCATTCATAGGAAAGGTGGAATCCGGGGGCATTAAGCCCGTTGTTGTCGATCTCAAATGGCACCAAGCGGACGTATATGATTCGTACTGTTCACCTTCTGCGGCATCCAATGACCACGTTGTTTCTATTAATTTCGCATGGTATATTTCTTCTCTTCAGTATTTTTCCAAGACAAAGTTCCCTTCTGATGTTCCTCTCCATTTTATTACTGTCAGTGACCACGAATACGCCGCTTATATAGCACTGAACGCAACTTCTTAGGCTAATTCAATGATAAGGATCTATACGACCTATCAAACTCACCACCATACACGTTCGAAGCTATGCTAGTTCCCCTGTAGAATTCGGTAGATTTTTTTTTACCCCCCCCCCTCCTCCCCCCTCCCCCCCAATTGCACGCAATTCATCATCTGTTGTATGTTAAAGCTACATCCGTAAGTGACTTTTTCCAGCTTGGCTGAAATTCCTTAGTTACCTTGGCCATTTGAAAGTCCGTATACCGCATTCTAACCGTGTCAATCAAAGCACAAAGTACTACTCTCGCACAGACTAATTGATTTTACGATTGGACGCATATCTTGTGCATCATATCGAATATTCTGAAATTAAAGGCCTTATCCCCTTCTATCAGTACGTCGCGTCCTATTCTATTGGCATGGAAACGGGCTAATTCTTCGGCTTTGAGACTTTTTCACATGCTTCTTACCCCAACCTGAGGATAGCTCTCGGCATTTCTCAAGTCTGATGAACTGTTTCAATAGAAAAGTATTATCAGTGGGCCTGAGCTCCGTCTCGGCTATGTGGGAGAAATTTATGGGGCATTCATCAGCCCCTCTGTCAGGGTAATTAGCCTACATGGATGATGTGTGCGGACATACCGCAGAAGAGAGTGGTGCATGGCTTCAAGCGGTCCTAAATCGGCCGAAAGATCTAATCCTTCAACTGCCCATTGAAAAACGCAAATTCTTCGTCAGTCTGAGTAAACTTTCAAGCCATAATTCTAACAAAGGCATTAGGCCAACAATAAAAGCACGAGCAATTACTGATGCACTCTGTCCACAAGAAGTAACGGATACAAGACATTTCTCGGGGTTGTGTTCATAAGACTTGCTCGAATTTACGGATGTAGAAACCTTGGCAGAACCTCATAGACTATTGATGAAGGAGAAAATGATTCCGTATGAGGTTCTTCAATAGAAGACGCCCTCAGTGAGATAAAATCTCACCAACGATGACGATATTGGATGAGGGCCGCCCTACTGTGGTCACAATTGATGTCTCCAATATTGGCTGAGTGCAATAATGTCCCAGATTTGAAAAGAACACGAAAAGCTACAGTTTACGATTCTGGAAAACACAATAGCTGAACCTAAGCGCTAATCACGGCAAAATGTAGCCCTAGCTCGATTGTGTACTTCTTCATTTGTTCCTGCGGAACTACGTTTACTGGCAGCACGAACGGACGCTTGTCTGTTCGCACTAGTGAGCATCACTCAGCGTGGTTGGGGTTGATTAGGTGGATTACCAAAGCAATAATTCCACACTTAGCCGAGAATCACCTCACAGTAAGCATGACTGAAGCCTTCCTGTCCCTATACGGGCTCAGAGATCGACCGTCTAGAACGGTGAGAAGTAGCATCTTGGCCATAGCAGAAGCTTTCGGGATTCACCTCCACAACTCCCCTCCTCATGTGCTCACAAACAATTTGTGCCCTCATTCAACCCCCGGGTTCGCTCACCATCGAAGGACAGTTTTATACCGCCCGAGAGCCAGCACAGATTAAACCTGCAAATAACGACATTTAGATCGCTTCAAGTGAACACTGAAAAATACCATCCATGCAATTCGTTTGTCAGACAAAATCTGAGGAAATGCTGTTTTAAATGCTTTGTTTACACACAACAAACAACTAACAAGAATACTGCGAAAAGTGTGATGGATGCTATACTAGCACAAAATTGAACGGTTTTTCTCCAGTTTTGTAAACATATAGTTCAGATCAGAGTGTATGTCATCTTAGATACCAGATTACGCATGCGAAACTACTGCACCTATCCAACCGAACAGTCCCATTCGTCTGAGAGAGAGAGAGAGAGTAAGGTGAACGGGTGTAGCGTACTACTTTGTCTATATGGTACTCTAAATTATTGTCAACAATATCTAAGACGACACTAGCAAACTAAGATAGGCGGAGGAGCGTGCTGTGATAAAAAGGCCAAAAGGGTATGTACATTAGGAATTAAAATGAAACAAAAGGTGTGACACAAACTCACAGTTGTTCAGTGTTCTTGTGATCAGGAAATGAGCGCCGAAGAGCCAATATCCACCAATGTCTTCAGTTCAGTTCGGTCTAATAGCCATCCGTTGAACAGAACAGGATGGTATTGAGCGAAGTGCCAAGAGACGCCGCGGTGGTCATTTTTCTCGTAGCTCTCCTTCATAATATCATGAAATAATCACCATTCATGAAGTTTCTAGAATACAATAGTAATGAAGGCCGAAACACTTAGACATAGTTCACGTTACCTTCATGATTTTTCGTGGATTTGAGAACCACTTCAAGCTCTTGTAGGCTAGACCAGATAAAGATCCAGATGACAGCGCGATGCTGTTTTCTACTAATCGTGAGTGGTGGTGGTGGGGTTCAGTATCCTAACCTCAGACTTCTTAATAATGGAACATACCACGCTAGACCAACATTAATACTGTGTATACAGCAATAAAACAGTCTGCAGTGGAGACTGCTTTCCAGACTAAACGATATGGCTATCACACCAATCGTGTGAACAATTCAATAGAGCAAAGCAGCAGAAGAATACGTGACTGTTCCGAAAGCAACTCGTGTCAGACTGAGTGGATTTTTCTGATGGGAAAAAGGGATGTCATCAGACCTCTGTTTCGACAGTAAGATGGCTTTGATCAAGATCTTTAGGTCGGCTTGTCTATCAGAACAAACGGATTAATCTCATCAAAATGGTCTACGGAAAACAGGCTCGAAGCCACCAGGCAAGTGGTCATAACGGAGACGAATCGCGCAACTAGAATGATGAGAAGGAACTCGCGGGCAATGTGAACCTGATAACGGACTATTACACACTTAACTGGGTCAGCTGACTACAATCGAGCTTCCCACGCTTTGCCTTCTTATCGCAATGTAAGTATGTTTATGTGTAAACAGGCACATCTGGTCAAACTGAACCGTCAGATAAACTTCATTGCTCTTCCTGTCTTCGGTAAAAACTTAATCTTGATAAATGAGTCCTCCATGGAGAGAATGAATTTTTAACGAGCTCACATAACACAGCAAAATACTGGGATCAAGAAAGCAGAACGGTCGATGCACGCCCGTATCTGACCAGCCAATCAAGTCAAATAGCTAAAAAAAATTACAACAACTAACATGGTTTCTTTCCCAGAAGGCCTTGTAGTAAAATGGATTCAGCAGCTGCCTGAGTATTTCGGCTCCGTTCTGGCCAAATGTCCGCCGCTGTTAGATGATTCTTTCGATAGCCATTCTCAAATGGTTGGTCCGACTGATCCGGTTGACGGCTCAACCGGTAGCCTTGCACATGGGCTACCTTGCTCGTTACCTGAGGTTGCCCTTTATTTTGCTTCCAAGGACGGAGGCCTCTTTTTGTCTGTTGCGGGATGATTCCGACATATTGGCCGTCTGTTTTTTGGACTGTGGCTGTCATTTGGTTAATCCAATCGGTTTGACACTCGCCTTGTTCTTTTGCTACAACATTCCCCGCTACAATATTGCACCAAGAATGACGACTGAGTCTATCGATTAATCTCCAGTCGGTCGTTGGCTTCTACTTGAGAGAGGTCGTATTTGTCCAAACAATCTCTCCATTTTCACATGAGACATTCCGAATGTCGCTTACCGAAAACTCAGTTAAGATGCAGACACAATACAGTCGGGCTGCAGAGTATGATCCATAGAATACTGTTTCGCGAATCTCTTCTGAAGTTCCATTTTAATTCAACGGAATTAACGAAGTTCTCACTGTTAACAAACCCCTTTAGCACTGGACATGATTAATAAAAAATGGCCTCAGTGGTTTTAGGATTTCTTTGTACATCCTACTGGCTTGGATAAAACTGGTTCGGTCAGTTTGAAGTACGACAAAACAGAACACAAAAACCTTTGCAGTGGCATCCGAGGGCACACACTCTCGAATACGAACAGCGGTTTGCCGTGGTTTATTCGTGACCTGTGCAGACCACTTGAGACGGATGGTTGACTAAACTGGGTTAAGCCTCACGGGATTCAGACAAATCGTGGTGTTGGCCAAACTGCCATCATGATGAACCGCAAATCTGAAGTTCCTGGATTCGAATCCGCCGCCTCCACCTATCCCTTCCCTTTTGGCAACTAACTGGTCGCGATCCGCCTCCTGAAATATTGCACCGTCCACGTTTATTGAACAAAAAAGTGACCCAACCGTTCTTCTGTTGTCTTTGAAAACGTTGTTTGATCTACAGGCGAGAGACTGCGTGCCTGTGAAAAGTAAGCAAACTGTAGTTTATTTACGGTGTGATTTACCACGCATCATCAACCCGAAGCTCACAGTTGCCTTTGAAAAACAGTCGGGATCAGGGTCGGATAGCTTGGCGGTTAGGTGCTCAACGCTTATTCATTTATCTTTGCTTTGAGTCTTTGTGGGTGCCTGATAGGAGTGCGCTGCGCTGGTGATTCTCAGGGATCCAGGTGGAACAGTTTTACAGCAGAGCTTGCATGAATTTTAGTGATGAGTCTACCACTGACACGGCATGTATAATTCCATCTGCGACTTCTTATTTTCACAAACGATAACTCACAGTTCTTTATTCCAGCAACCTGGCGATTCATTAAATACGAAATTGTTAGCTCCATATTTCGACTCTCAGTTTTGTCATTTCGTAACTTTCTGTTTTTGTATCTATACAATGCTGTACAAAGGCTCGTGATCCTACGAGGAGAAAAAAGTTTGGTTTTGAATTCAACTCTTCTCTATTGCGGAAAAGTACTTTAACCTAAGTCACACGATCTTTTCTGATAAGAGATCTGAAAACCATAGAAACTGGACACTTGATAAAGTTCAAATTTCAGTTTGAACGAGGTGTGTAATTATGAACACATAATCGCAAAAGTATCGCGTAGGTTTCCATCAATAAAATAGCAGTTTTTGTTCACTTACCCGCTAAAAGAACGCTTCACCTTTGGATTTAATTTGTAACTCGTTTGCTTTATTCAACTCAGGTCCGTTGCGATGATCAGCTGAGAGAACACTGTTATCTGAATGATTGATTGATTAATGAACAATGTTGCTTCCCACTGTGGTTGACGAGCGATGATGGATTCTCATCAGAATAGTGTGGATGAGTGATGCACTTGAGCTAACCATGAAGACGGTCAATTGTTATATAGGGCACCACACTGTTTCAAATTATCCTCAAGACTGTTGTAACCAAACATTCTATGGGACCAAGGAAAATAAACTTCAGGTTGAAGGCAGGTAACAACCTATCGTTCTAAAGCTGTGCATCACTAGTAAAACATTCTGGTGCCAATGTATTCCACATTGGTATATTACATCTAGTTCATGATGTGAAAATGTCATGGAATTCTCAAATGAATCAACAACCGAACAACAAGACTCATAGTAGGTCGTCGATCGATTCGAGCCATTCAGCACACCGAAGGTCAAAGGTTCGAATCCCGCTAGAGCCGGTCACCTGGGTGGTAGAAAGTAGTACCTACTGCCAACAGGCTCGTTACCATACCCAATTCATTGGGGCCTTATATGGTTCTCTACTACACCGAGTCCCGGGGTCGTGCTGCCGTCTTTTCTTAACAATGCCGTGGATCATTGAGTCTATGTGCACTACCACATCAATCATGCACACGTGTATTAACAACTCCTCAAAAATGCCTTGGCGTAACAAGGGGTATCAAACAAGACACAAAGACAGTTAAATTTATGCATATAGATCACCTCAGTAGCCCTAGATTTCTATATTTTACTCACCAAATGTTTTCATATTTTCATCAGCAAATGTGGAAAATACACCACCAATGAACATTTCGATGTGACCTGTATGAGCATCGGCTAATGGGTGTGCAATATACTCGGCAATGCAATTCAAATCGTTTTCGTAGTTCCGCCTAAAGGACAGAGCACAGTTCATGCAACGGATCCATGCAAGGGTCCGAATAAATCCCCACGCATCATATATACATTTCGACGAAAATGTGTTGCACTCAAAGTTCCAATGGTAGAATTTCCTCTTGGGTTATTCTTCAAAAAGCCTCCTTTCATTTTCGGAGATTGATTATTCATTATTGATCATTGGCAAGTAATTACTTTTATCGGAGTCACCCATTACACTTTTGACAGTAAAAAGCAGGTATCTGCATTTTCGGTAGATTTGTCCTCTACCAAATACTGTTGAGTAAATAGAGTTACTGTGCGCAAACACAAATTCAATACGAAGACTATCTAACAGTAGAGGAATTGACTCATCATTTGTACTTCGAAACCAAACTTGAAGAAGCAATCATACCGATCACGTTTCTGAGTCAGTGTATGGAAAGGAAAGACTGTCCAATTATTCTGTTGCTGGATTTTGGACATGAACCCCGGTTAGAGCTGGGATTCTCCAACAAGCAATTCGCTTCCATGGTTATACCATGAGAAACGGTATCGCCTCTCCAATGCTCATCTTACGTATTCTCTAGTCCGTGAACGTTCCCCGGGATGATGATCACTGGTGATAACTATGTGGACGGACACAATTTTTACAGTACAGAATTAAGATCTGTATTAAGCGGTTTATTCATTTCCTAACCATAAATACCTATTGCAACACTTTGAGAAGAACAGCAAATAACGAACAAGCTTGTTTTTGGTAAATTTGCAGCGTGACAACGGACACGCCTACCACACGACGGAAGCGACGGCTATGTCAACGACAACGACGACGGCGGTTCGACATGGAGACAAACAAACAGGACCGTCACGTGTGCTCCAAGCATGGCCCTTCCGTGGGGGAATGCACGTACACGATCTGCAAAGGCAAAGAAATAATCAAATTCCGATTAGCCGGAACCCAGTAAGTGTATAAACAGGTCCTAGCATTTACACCGGAGTACGGGAATGCCAGTCTATGCTAATGCGTCACAAATTTATCCTCTGGAAGGTGCGGTTCCATAAATAGGGTATTTTTGAATGTTTACAGAAGATAGATTGGCAAAACCGCAAAAGAATCGGTTTGTGGTGGTGGTGGCGATGGTGACGTGTGTTGATTGACAAGGGAACGAAAACATTCGTGTTTAGATATGCAGAGTAAAAAGTAAGTAAGTAAAAGATGAGTGGATAAAATGTATCAGAATCACGCGACCGGTTCCTCGGCAAGTTCAGCCTTTCGTCATGTATTGACAACATACCGATTGTAAGCCTTCAAAAGAAAGCTGTTTATGCAACACCGGTCAGAGGATGAAGGTACCGAAAATATTTTTTTCTGCTAATTCTTATTTTTTCTTAATCAGTTCTCAAAATACAACCCGTACTTGATCAAAAGCCTCTTTGTAATGTGGATCACTTTTCTGTCGTCTTGCTTATCGGTTTGCTAGGTAGATCTTTCTCATAATGTTATTGCACTAATGATGTACATCCACATGAATGATGAAAACATGAATATCACTTCATTTCAGACCAATTTTATTCTTGTTTTAGGCTCTGAATCCCTCTATTTATAGCGTTTTTTTCTGTGTTTGATCAGTGTTTACAGTAGACATCAGTGTAAGACAGGGTACATGACACACTAAAGGACTTTTTTTGAGTTTGATTTGAGCTCCTGGACCCACAATAGCTTTAAGTGTAAAGATAAGATACATCAAGCAGTATAGGATGATCATCAGAGTACTTATTATGTATTGGTTTATCCTGGCCTGAAAGCACCCCTGAAATATTGTAGGGAAAGCCATGTTATCGCCTTTGCTTACCAAGTGGAATTGCATCCATGGATTACCACTTAGGCACGATGTTGTTTCTCCCACTAATTTACAATTATGGGAACGTTTCCCGTTCAGTAGCTCTGTAGTTCACTATTCTGGGCTCTAATGGGAGTACAGAGGAAAAGTCACGCGCGTAAACACATGACCAACGGCATTATCAGAGGCACCAGTACATAATAAGTCGACACTCGGAGCGGAAAACCTCATTTCACTCAAATGGATCAGGTGTGATATCCTGTCGGACGACAGGGGAGTGTTGGCTGTCACTAAAGCTGACTGACTAGGACAAAATTTGTACCTCAGACGTGATATTTGGAGACGTAAACTGCTCGATAGCCACCGGTCAAACGGTGCGCACACAGCTCATGTGATAGTATTGAATCATATCTGATTGAATAACTAGCCGTGAAAACAAAACAGATTCCCCTTAAAGGGACAGAAATGTTACCCTATATATGTTCCTTTTCTGGTTATTTGGCATATGTTAAAAAAGTGGACTTTGTCCGACCACCGGTTACTACAATTTAAGGATGGTCTAACAATTATCTCACAACGCCTGTGGACGAAAAAGGACGGTTTTAGAAGCGCAGAGATAACGGTTCTACCAGTACTCTGGTTTTATCAAAACTAGTGGGCATGTTGAATTCCAGACAGGATGACTCCTCGTGTATCGACGACTCTAGGATGAGTATTTCAAATTTGAGTAGACATGTTTGCAAGAAGCTATCTGTTCGCCATAAAAACGAACTTGTGAAACCATACAAAAGTCCGTCCGAAGAGATTTTATGGCAGAACGAAAAGCAGCTTTTTTTCTTCTACTTGCCCTGCTAATCGTGAAGCTTCCAGTAAAAAATGATCAATAGTAGTGAAATGTGCCTTCTATTACTCTACGAACATTTGGCTTACAATGAACTTGGATTTTCGGTTCAGAGTGTGTCATCAGCGGTCGAGAAGGTATCATCAGTGGGCAAGTGACAGGTGATGTACTCCGTTACCTTTGACTTAAAGTTATGAATTCATATTTGAATTTAACCTCCAGAATGATCTTAAACTTTTGGGGTTACCAATTGGGAAAGTGTTATCTCAATTGGCAATGAAAAGTTGGCGGCAGAAATAAAAAAACGCAGCTAGAAAGAGCTCATGTGAATTACCGGCGTGAACAAGGAAAGCCACCAGTAATGGAACTCACTGAATATGTATCTACCGCTTGGACATAAAAATAGGCTGATTCAAGTTAAAAAAAAAACATGAAAGCTACATCGGTGCTTATAAAGCATCGAAAATCGAGACTTGTATCACCTGCTGTGCGCACTATAGTTGTGCATATCACATCATGCAATGTATTGGTTACACAGGCCACCTCAAACTTACGAACTCTTGTCAACGATTACTTCTAAAATAAAAACACAAAAAACGGTAAGCGAGCATTAACAGTACATCACACTGTTATGCAGTCTTTGAACGATAAGTGAGTTCATGGGCAAAGTGGTGATTTTTCTCGTATTTCGAAATAGTCACCATGGCATATTGTGCGTGTCGTAATTCTGTTCAAGAATCCTACAATTTTATAAACTTTTAGCTCATATCGCACAGTAGACTGACAAAGTAGCTGGGAAATTAAAATACGTCTTGATTGCCTTGATGCAAAAAGCACACCACCATGAGAATCTCCAGTCGATCCATTTAGCCAAACCATTTTTACATTTAGACTGGCAGCTGATCCAATCTTTGGTCCAAACTGTATATCACTGTATTATTTATGCATTATTTACCAATCCACACAATTTGATTGTTATGTTCTGGCACCACGAGCAACATCAAATGGTCAGAGCGGGCCAGATCTATTTTCTGGTAGTCCTTGGTGTGACACTTGATATTGGGATCTTTTCTTGGAATTTTACTTTGTTTGAAAGTGTGTTCAAGTTGTACGTTACAGACGTTGAATTTTTCGAGGCAGCTTAGAGTACGGTTCAGTTTTCCCTCACTGGAAGTAACTTTAATGGTTTATTCCCTCAATGTTCACCGGCTATAGTTAGCGATTTAGATCTTAGCGATGCGTAAGAGAGATGTGATCACGAAGCAGTCATTACCGAATATTCAAATATTCCCGCGCGTGATAACTTGAAAACGAGACACTCACAGATTTACACCGGTCAAGTTGGGAGCAGTTAAACAAAAGCTGCTCAGAAATCAATCGAATCAACGTCGTCGAATTTTAGCCCTGAAAACCTGACCAATCTTTCAGAGGCAATAGGTCGGTAATTAGGGACTTAAAATGTCCACTACTTGCAAGGGTAACAAACGAGATTTAAGGTGTACTTTGGATATCTAGCCTTCTATACATTTGAGCTATTGGCTAAATTTCAAATTTTATAACATTTCCAGCTGACTCATTTTAGAAGTGGTCCTGTACTGAACTGTTCCATAGTCGAATCAGGTGGAAAAGGCATTGCTTTCATCCGGACCACGAACTATCAGTCGGATTTTATCAGCGGGAATCCGGTATCTTTTTATGCTAAACCATATTTGAGTTCTTCTCCGAACTCAGTTGCATCCTCTACAATTCTGTCACAACCGATCCATTTACTTTTCTACCGTTAGGTGTTCACATCTTGTGCTTTATTTATAGCCTTGATTTTGGACGCAACTTGCATAAGCGTATGCACACACACACACACACACACACACACACACACACACACACACAAAACCGCGAATCGGTCACTCGGCTCTTGTCGATCATATCGCATTGTTTACTAAATTGGATTCCCTTGTCATGTGATCATTCCGCATAACTTGAACAAATATGATTCGTGGAATGGTCTGTGTTGACTTTTGTTTCGACTTCGGGTTTCGTTTAAAACATTCAGATTTTAATCCCCTTGTTCATAAATATTAATATCGATAGGTGTGGCTTAAGTGACGATAGCGGTTTGAATAATCCTAAGTAATCAAAAAGGAATTCTGACAACTTCCCCTAAAAGATGCTTTTTATGTAGTTTTTTCTACCGTGCAGAAATCAATCAAATTCGTTATTTTTAAATTCTGCTTGACATCGAATCTCCGTGATATACAACTTTTTAGTCTGAACACTTGGGACAAGATGAATATTCCCTATATCAAGGAGTTTTTATTGAAGCTTGGTAACTGAGATGGGAAAGTGTATTTCAGTCCACACATTCGTTCATGTAAAAAACCGATGAGGACAGTCAGCTCGGCATATGTGCCACAAGATACTACAGACCATTCTGAACGTTTCTCACACATTTTATTAAAATGTGGCAAACATATCCACATGAGGTTACTCGGCATTGATAAAAGTATGTACGGCATTGAATATCAGTTGTTTTTACTTATCTTTAGGCTTCTAATGTGACGATATCTCTTAGGAGTTCGATCATTGTGTCTGTAGTGAATGATCTTGGGGTGTGGCATCTCATGATACCGATGTGAAAAACCCATAAACATCCTGTACTATCACATTGGATACATCCGGTTCGAATCCGTGAGACGGTGGTTTCTGTGGTGTACCGTGCTGCTCGTTTCTCATGAAACTGGAATAACGGGACACAGACTTTGGCATATGTTGCAAGTGTTTTGGCTTGCGAGAAATGTAACCTCGTTTTGTTTGGTAGAACATTCGTTCTTTGTACCGAACATACACATCTAGCCCTTTTGCTTACTGGCAGAAATAACCACCTTAGGCCGTTGCGAATTCATAATTGGTAAGCTAGATTATTGAAAACATAGCTTTTCCGACACAAATTTGAACATAGAAGTCAATAGCATTAGATTGCACAATGTATTCCGGACCATTTCGCTGACAGCCTACCTACAGTTACCTTACAAAGGCGATGACATTAATACCCTAATCAACAGACGCCTCAGCTGCGCTGTTAATAGTACGTATTATGCCGCAAAGATCATCATTCTTTATACAACCTCCCGGATGAAACTACCATCGATAAAAGAACCACTGCCTCTCCACGCCAAGTCAAATTGCATTTACCAGCTTAAGTGTGTGTGCTCGGCCACCTACATCGGCAGAACGGAGAGACAACTGCGTAATAGAATGGTTGAACATATTCCGGTTTCGTTACAAAGAACAATGAGCGGACAGATACAATCAGTGACGTCATCGAACGCACGCAGAACACTCAGGTCATCCGTTACGAAACACCTGTGGGAGACAAATCACTGTGTTAATCTGAGCACGGCGTTCACCGTCACTCATGTCACAAACAATCAACGATTATTGAGATACGCGGAGGCACTAGCAATTAACCAACGTCACCCTCAACTGTGCAAACAGCGAGAATGGATAATTACGTTAGCCTTGCCTTGGTAACGCGTTTTCATTTGCTATCATTAGTTCTGTGTGTGTGTGTGCACTTTTGCCTTTGATCTCATGGGAACGTTCAATTTACCATTTATAAATGATCACCTTGATTGCAGTATGCACTAGTGAAGATGCAGCGAAATGGTCCGGAATACATCGTGCAATCTAAAGCTATTGACTTCTATGTTCAAGCTAGATTATGTAGTAACCTATCACAGAAAGAGTTTCAGTCTGGTAATAACAATTAAGCGGCAGAGAGACTTCCCCGACTCTGTGTTGAAGAAATTGAATGTGAGTATATAGGAGAAAGGATATTTATTGCTCACATCAATGAAGTTCCCCGTTCGGTCAAATAGAGACTTTTGTTTGACACAATACAAATCAAGCAATCTGACTGTCACAGAGGCTTGATAAACCACCGAAGAATCAGCAACGATCGAAACCTCCTTATTGCATGCTGCGACAACATATTGTGTGCTTTTCCAGGAGAACTGACTTTTGACATAGTGGCAGCAGAAACTGATGAGAAGTTGAGGGTATCGGGGACGCGCCCACACAATTACCTGCAGATTCACCTAACGGCACACTTGGCGATGAAACACACGGGATGATTAGCTGACAACTGAAGGCTGAGGCGAATGCAATATGAAGATTTTTGGACACGATCGGCGACGCAGCACGAATCAAAGGTCATCCGGCGGTCACACCATTAGACCGGCGGCGCTTTGCATCATCACTTGCTTTTCAGGTGATTCCGATGAAGACTGCCGTGACAGGACGGAGGTTATGCTTACACCCGAGTGATATTATCTTAGTGAGTGTAACGAAGCATACGAGAGTTTTGTTTTCAACGGAAGGACACGGAAGCTTGGTTAATCATTTGACTCTTTCGCGGTAAGAACACTGGCTTGAGCATGCAGCGTTTGCACCTGCTTAGAAGTGAGTCTATTGTGGAACCGGATAGTGATTGAATTACCTATCCCACGTTGATTAAAAGGTTGTTGTAGATCCCGCAATTATTACTCCAACAGCGTGATGACATCTGCTGAGGTGAGGAATCAGCCGAGAAAAGTATAAAGATGTTGAATGCATCAGAATCACGTGGTCTGTGCAAAATAACGCCAAAGATATGAACGATGCCAAAGAAGGAGTGTCAGTTTTGTGGCAGACTACTCTTCACGGGAAGAGACAGCTCTCCAGCCTGGGGAAAAGCTTGTGATATCCGCAAGAAGCGCAACCTTTTCACATCAAAATGTTTCCTCAATGAAACAGTGGACAGAGAACAAAATGTTTACAACACAGATCGAGTGAGTGGGATGCAAATCCCGGATAAGCGAGGTGTCTTTGCCAAAATGTTGGTGAACAGAGAAGAGGTGGGTTTCCAGTTAGATACCGGAGCCTCAGTGAACGTCATGCTTATGAAAGTTTTGTCTAATACCGCATCGACACCAATACAGAAAAAAAAACATTATGTGGAACGGTGACAAGGTTCATCCAGGGATCGAGGCAATGCTGCAATTTTTCAATCCCAAGGATAGGCATTCATCAGTCATTAATTTTTTATGGTTCATCAGGGCTACATTCAATCCTCTGATATGAATCCATCGAAAATTCGGGCTCGGTGTCATTACACTGTGATTTATTCACTCACTCTGAGGATGTCTAATATTGCTTGTAAAAATAAGATTCTCTTTTTGATGAGAAATTTGGAAAGCTCCCGGGAATCCTGACGATACGTGTACATGAATCTGCAGAACCTGTGACGTATTCCATGAGCAGTTAAAGAAGGATATGAACACGAGTTGGACATTCTCATCTCAAAAGACGCTCTGGTTAAACATAATGAACCGACAGATTGGGTAAGTGTATTAATTACAATGAAATGAACCGACAAAACCTACTGAAACTGCCTCCACCCAGAACCATGCGAACGAAAGCAGCAAGAAGACCAAGGCTGCGAAACTGCACGATAGTTTGTATTGTATTGTATTGGTATGTATAAATACTTTAAATCAGAGAAAATAATTGGTAGACTGGAAGTTAACTAATCACAGGGGGCTTTTTTCGTATCTGTTCTCGGCGATCCTGGTTGGTTTAGGCTCATCCGAGTGAGTGGCTACGAAGCTGTACCTGACTGTATCACACGTGACAGCTGCTGAATCACCAGAATAAGTCAAATTGTGATTGGGATAAAAGCATCCGGGGAACTTCGCATTTGCATTGATCCCAAATCACTAAACAAGGCCTTTAGGAGAGAAGACTTTTCTCTACCTGTTTCTGACGATATTCTACCCGAGTTATCACACACGAATTGCTTTAATAAAGTTGGCCTGGCCTAAGCATTTCGGCATTTAGAATTGGATGAGGCTTCGAGTTATTTAACCATGTTTGGCACACCGTACGGCCGTTACTGTTGGAAGGGACTACCGTTTGGCCCGAAGGTACACAGGGAAATATTCCAGAAGGGGATTCTGCAAGTAGTGGACGACTTACTAGGAGTAATCTGTGTAGCAGTCGGCATCCCAACTTTTGGCAAAGAAGTCGAGGAACACTAGAGAGAAGGTTCGATTCTTTTCTACAACCCTACATCCAGGATGGAATTAAGCCGAAACGGGACAGGTTGACACTCTGTCAAACAAAGGTCACCTTCTGCGGTCACATTCTCACGAGCGAATTTATCGAACCGGATCCGGAAAACATGGTTGATCGTAGATAAGCCTACGCTAGTGGATACGAAAAGTGTTCTAACATATCACGATCATACCTTACCTCTATGCTTAAAATGTGATAGCGATCAAATTGTCTTAGGAGCCGTTCTTTTGCAAAAAGGGCACCCGGTTGATTATCGCAGCAGGATGTGAAAAAGTTGTGAACAGAAATATGTGCAATTCGAAAATGGACTACTAGCAGTTGAGTACGCCCTGGAGAAGTTCGGTGATTACTCTTCCGGCCGACTTATTCACATATATAAAAATCACTAGTCACCGATCACAATCGTGGGTATGCCGCTACATTGAGCACCAAGAAGACTCCAATAGATACTAATACATTTCCAAAAATATAATATGATCTACATTATCAGCAAGGAAAACAAATGTTCGTAGCTGACACGCTCTCATGAGCCACTTTATCGAATACAGAAAAGGAACGTATTAACGAAACGACTAACATTACATTGGCGGTTACGGAATATGAATTATGCCAAATCTCGAAGGCCACTATGGCAGATCCGTGTCTACTATCTCTGAAAGCAGTTGTCGCCCAGGGTTGGCCGGAAGATAAAAGAAAGCTATTAGGATAAGTATTACCTTATTTCAAATTTCGTGATGAGATAAAAACAGAGGAAGAACTGATTTTTCGAACTGAGCGTTCGGTGATCCCCTAAGCTTTTCAAGAAAATGCTGTAGGCTGATTACGCCGTTCACACACATGTGTCAACGGATGTACCAGCCGGGCCAGAGGAACATACTACTGGTCGGGTATGGCAGAACAGGTTGAACGGATGGTGACAAATTGTGAAACATGCAGGCAATTCGATCAACGACAAACAGGGAAACCGGTGAAGATGAGCCCAATACCCGACCCACCTTGGCAACTTGTGGCGTTGGAGATGGACAGTTACATAGTGACCGTTGATTACTACAGCGATTTCTTCGAAGTCCACCTTCTGAGAACAGAAACAACTGCAGAAATTATTGACAAACTGCGAGCCAACTTTGTACTATATGGAATCTCGATTTCAGTGTTTTCCGATGATGTTCCTCAGTTTCACAGAAGCGAATTCCAGCGATTCTCGGAAGAGTAGCTTTTAAACCATCACGTCACCAGTCCTCAGGACAGTCGGTTCAAATGTAAGGCAGAGAGTGCTGTCCACCAGGCGGAAAATATACTCAAGAAGTACAAGGCTGAGGGAGGTGATCCGTTTATCGCTTTGCTTGAGTTTCACAATGTTTTCTGTAACCGTGAGAACAAGCCCGGCAAGAAGCCTATTTAGAAGACGCACGAGCATGGCCCTACTAATTTCTGCAGGGTTACTGGACCCAGATGTAGTGGCGTCTTCGGTAATCAAAATAAAACGAATAAAGCAAATGGCACGATCTGCATTCAACCAATTAAACAAGCAGAAAAATCCTGGACAAAATGAGAGCCGCTTTAGCGCGTAACAAAGAAATCACACCTAATAGGCGCTGAAGGTCGTCGGATACGACGGGACAGGATGCTTCTGAGAGAATCGGAGGAAGGCAAAGATGAAAAAACGGAAACAATGGAGGCAACAACGAAGTTGAGGAGAAGGAAAGGAAGAAGAAAAGGAGACAGAAAATAATAAGAAAGGGCTGAATCAGATGGCCCTATGCAGTCATCGGCCGGAGAAGAAAGTACACCGTCTAGAACTAGGAGTGGGTAAAAGTGCCAGCCAGTATGCAAGTAGAAGCTTCTTAAAACAGAAAGGATATGTTGGATAAGCCTTTAGTTCTACCACATCAAAGGCGTTTCCTGATTGATCTGAAAGTGACTTCTGTATGACACATTATAAATCAAGCAATCTCATTGTCACAGAGGCTTTACAAACCTCCTAGGCATTAGAGTGATCGAGACCTCCTTGGTGTACGCCGTAACAGCACACTGATAAGTTTTACTGAAGAGCAGTATTTCGACCTTATATATATATATATATATATATATATATATATATATATATATATATATATATATATATATATAATGTATACAATAAGAAAGGAGAGCAGAACACAGTAAAACAAGTAGATAGCGAAAAAACCAACATGCTTTGGATTTTCTTCTTTTCCAACGCCCACCTTCAGAATTATTTTATCATCTTTTTGATTGTCTGAATGGCACTTTTGGTGATTACTGGACGCGAGAGTTAGGCAGGCTGTCAGTACAGAATTCGCGCCACCGACCTTTATTCTGAACCGCGTGCCTCAACGTCTCTTAAGAAAGATATTCCTCATCACTTGGACCACAACCAGGGAGGTGGGAGGCATCCACCGAGGCCTTTGCTGATGCTAGCTTCATACTTCTCTGCTATGTCATGGATTGACCACCGCGTCGCTTGTCCCGGACTTGTCCAGCAAGTGGGAATATGGCACTGAAACGTCAATGATAGGCAGACATGCGCAGCACACTTCCGAGTCACCGGAGGCGCTCTAAGTAGATCACTTCAGACAAAGGAAGATCATTCACACTCAACACACAAAGACGCACCTAGACACTACTCATTTCATGTTTTCACTAGACGAGAGCAATGCTTCAGAGACATTAGTAGGTAAACACAGGGATCCGCTGAGTGCCCTCAGTGCGAAGAGGCCAGCTGTCGCAAAGGTAAAGCAAAACACTACAAACGGCGGCTTTATACGCCAGTCTCATACAAGAGAGCTGGATGTCACGGCTGCTCCACAGGTGTCCCAGTTTGTAGACAGCTGCTCTAGCTCTCGCTATTCGTGATGTGATTTCCTCTCCAACACCACCTCCAACTGTAATGGAGCTCCCGAGGTACGTGAAGTTATCTACCACCCCCAGCTGATCCTCAATCAGGGTGAGTGCACTCACGGATTCCTGCCAGTCTAGTAAAAGCAACTTACACTTGGAAACCTCAAATTGCATAGTATAACTGGATATCCAAATCACCAAGAACATATTGACCTGCCCCTGAATTCTCGATCAGTAGGGCGATACAGTAGGCGAATTCCAAGCCTAATGCGCTGTTCCCCAGGGGAAGTTCAACTCCCGAGTCTGGAAGACCAAACAAGGTATTCCATAGTTCGACATCCACTGCAAAATTAAGAGGAAACGAAGATATAGAGAAACTTTGTAGGACTGCACAAGAGGCGACGAACTAGGGAGAAAGCAGGCCGTAGTCTCTAACCCGACCTGATTTGTGACATTACAACTGTTTGGGATTTGATAAATACTTATCAGGTATGCCATTTCTCTGCAAACAATTCCATAGTGTACTCCGATCGACAGAGCCGAAGGCAGCGCGGATGTTTAATAACACAATAATCATTTATCTTTGGAAGGTATGACGGTGCTTTGGTAGCTGTTGGTGGGTGAAGATTTGCTCGATACAACCGCGATTGGCCAGAAACCTAGTCTGCTCCTCGCGAGTCTGCTGTTCACACTTTTGATACAGCCTGCGAATTATGACAGACGCAGGCAGCTTCACCGCTATTGAGATGAGGTAATACCCCTATGGTTATTGCCGTCACTACGCGGACCCTTCCTAAAGAAGGGGACAACAATCGATTCTCTCCCCCCCCCCCCACAAGGATTAGACCGGTCCAGAATTTCAAATCTTTCAGGAAAACCCACGAATTTCGCTATAACACTGCACCCCACCACCTTTAAAAAGAACTGGGGGAAAGGCCATAGGAGCCAGGCTCTTTGCTTCCTTGAATTTCCCTGAGGACATCTGCTTCGGTGTATGTGCCTGTCGAAACAGACCACTGGACTTGTGCCAGAAGAGCTATAGGAGAGGCTAACATTGGGGCCAGCTGAGTCGTGTCTGAAGGTGCTCCGTCCTGCTTTAAAGAAGCCGCTTTTGATTTTAAGTGGCTAGCCATCAGCTGATTCATTCATGCCTAGTGGCTTCTTACCGATGACTCGAATGAGATAGAAAATCTCGAGAACTTCCCTTGGCTGCAGCACGTTCCATCACTGAGGCACTTTGCGAGAACCTGATGTTGCGGCCCCTACTAAGACCTGTGGTATGTTCACGTCTCGTTAAGAGCCATGTTTTATTACAATAGCTTCCATTTGGGATGGACTAGCATGCATCGAGAAGGTGCACAGATCCAGCACAAATTCAGGGTCTTACGATACGATATAACAAGCCACAACTTACTGGGCCAGCGGAATGGAAAGCATTCTTAACAATCCATCAGTCCTGGTGATTTTATCAGGTGGGGTAATTTCTAGCTTCTCAGGTAGCGAGTTTTGGCATACTGATAAGCCAGTTGGTTCGGGAAGTTTATCGCAATGTGACCTTTGTTGCAGCATGCGTTTAGAGCACCCATCGAAGTGCGTGGACAGCTCAGTGCAAACTTGTTCTTGGTCGGGGTCAAGTTAGATGCTCCAGTACGAAAGGCGATCTTGTAAGCGGCCCCGCTATTTTTGGCTTACAGTCAAGCAGTCGATCTGGGCCTATAACTGGCTCGGCCAGGGCAGACACCACAAAGTACAGGAGGTTTGAACGTCTAAATTTCGTACTGGTGGGGAACTGACCATGGTCACATTATAGAGCTTTTAGCCGTTTTCAGTTCACTAAGTGACAGAAATCGCTACCAAAAGGGCCTCTCAAATGCGCCTCGTCCGACGACAGGTGACCGACTCTAGCATTCATGTCTCCTGCGGAAATCACAGTATCATCCCAGTTCGACTTACGTAAGCGGTCGTGTAGTTCTGTATTAAATTACTTTCGATTGCCTCTGGGCTGCCATCGGTAGGTGCATCCGCCGAAACGACAAACAGATGGCTGCGATGGGGACGGCGGCCGCTCACTTTGAACAAATCTCTGAGTCGCGCTAAGTGCCGACTGGGATCCATTCTAGTAATGCTCCTCAGTCCTTTCACTGAGAGCTATGCCGATGCCAGCTAAACCAGAGGCTGCAGCTTTGGGATTCCAAGAAAGGCATTAGTGAAACATTACAGAAGGGTTTGATGGGGGTATAAAACTGATGATAGAACAGCAATCTTGAGCACAAGGTACTTGGATGCAACACACGTTTATGGCAAGGAACTCAAGGGTAAGACCTTAAACCCGCTTGCTGATACATGCGTAACAAGGTTCACACATTGAACGCGGCTATATTAAATGGACACCGACGACGAAGGAGGGCATCAGTTGGTGGTAACGGGCTTGGTGAGACCTGCAAACTAGTCAAAGAGGTGCAAGAGAGGCACTACTGCCAGTATAAACGACTGAAGTTCCAGCTGGGGACGAAGAACGAAGAGAATGTGGAAAAGAAGGCGAAGGAATGGGTGAAACAAGTTGTGTTCGGTGTGACAGAGCTGTAACGTGTATACGTAAGAGCAAAGCCACTCTTTTAATTAGATATATCCATCATCTAGTTTAAGTTGTGAGCTGTTGTACTACTCGGGGGCCCAGTCCACGGCAGACATTTTTGTCCGATGGCACATTTCTGGCATTTGAGCATCTAAGCTCGTCCTGCAAGACAGCCGCATTGGTTCAGATGTGCCGGTCGCAAACGGTAAGATTCATTCGCTTATTCCAGAAACTGTATTCGATAAGTAGAATAAGAAAGAGGGCTGTGGTCTTATTTAGTAGCGGTCCACACTAGACAAGTTAAAGTGATATCGGCAGATCTGCGGCATTTTAGAGTGGAAATGGCTAGCCAAACTTAAATCCTCCGGCATCCTCTAGCACTAACGCTGATTCTCCAAGACCACTTATTTGAAAAAGACACTTTATTCACAGTTTGCCATGGACGCGGCCAGCCCGTGTCCACAACTTGCGGAAGCGCATGATAGCATACGGCTCCGCTTTCTGCAACCCATCCCATGGTTTCGGGACAGGCTATACAATGGTTATACATGGTTAAAGATTACCATTGACAACGTAAGCCCCTAGAGCTTAGTTCTTTGTCATCGAAACAGTTTTCTTGTAGTAATTTGTATCAACAGTAATTGATCGGAAATTTATCTATGTGAGAAGGGGAAGATATCTAGGCTGATCTGATGGTTAATAATCAAACGCATTCCCAGGCTTTGTTTTCCTGATGGAGTGTACGTCATCTTAGATACCAGATTACGCATGCGAAACTACTGCACCTATCCAACCGAACACTCCCATTTGTCTGAGAGAGAGAGAAGTATGAACTGGTCAGCCAAAGCTGTTGCTGCCTTCAAATGTTGGTCGCTTCCTCAGTTCCAACTCCTATCAAATGGCTCGAGGGCACAAGGTAAAAGCCCGGTGCTGTTTTCTCACATGTCGATTGAAAGATCTTTTCCAAATTCTTCGTGACATTTCGAAAGAGCAGCAGCTGTGAAGTTCCATTCGGAAAACGATGTCACCCAATAGTGACTAATTCAGTCGATAATCTCATTAATAGAAGGTTTGGTGTTGGATTTTACAAGTTCATATTAGATCTATGCGCTATCCACAGTCTACTATCCACATGACCACTCACTCAGACATTGTGCAAACACTGACATTGTTTATTGTTGACTGTTTTCTACCCCGATGTCCGTTGATTTTTTATCCTATTTGTTATTACATGATCGTACTCATCGCAATTAGTTATGAATGGAACAGAGTTTTTCGCTTGTAGTGCGGTCTCTCTCATTAGTCTTCCGTACTTTCTTCTTAGGATCCAACGGTTCGTGTCAAAACCAGCTTAACTGTGATTCCTCGGAATTTGCCAAGCCGGTACCAGCTACTTTGCGGAATACTTTTTTAGCTGGCTAAAGCCCCATTAATCATGGTCAGTTCATTCCAGAGGGTACAGGTTGTCTTCTGTTCTCGATGAGTTTCTCATTGATTACACTTTCATTACTGAAAAGCAAGATCGTCTAGAACTCTCTCTGCATTTCTTTTCTGTAACCTGTGTTAGTGACGTACGTGTGGTTGCCTGCTGGTTTTCAACAAGATCAACAGTTGTTCATCGGTGGTAGAAACCACGTGATTTCAGTTTGAAATCTTGTTTTGTTAGGTTCACATCTCCGGCATTTTTCCTAATTCAGAGCTTTTAAGCTTCATTACTTTGAAGAATGCCCTCAAGGTTACTCCAGCACTGATGATTTAAATATTTTTTTTTCTTTTTCCATCATAAGTGGAAATATCTTTCGAAAGAAATCAAGCGGGTTACAGAAGAGAATTTACTTGTGTTATTTATGTTTGCCTCTAGATCACCTGCTTCGATCACATGATGGTTGCTGAGCTTCTTATCTCTGGTCGCGATATGACTGAGTTCGCGTGCCTAATTGTGAACGCATATTACGGTGCAATGCACGGATGACGCGTGCACGGTGTGGCCACTTACGCGAAATGGGTTGTGCTGACGGATGCGCCGGTCTTCAGACCAATCAGGAGGAAATCTCACATAGCCAATTGGGTGGCACTTCCGAATAATTTTGAACCAATTCCGAAACAGTGCGGAAAATGGCGCAGAGACGGTTACAGCAAAAGAAACTGGCGGCTATAGAGTTGAAAATGGAAGCAGACAAAAAAGCGAGACTTGACTATTTCCAGATCGCGAATTACCTCGAACCGATAGTTCATAACCAGGAAAGTCAATGCACAGACGAACAAGCTCAAAGCCCACAGATGCATGACCGAAAGCAGCTGGTATGCGCACGTTGTATTAGAACCGATCCTGGTAGTGCACGGGTTTGATACGAACAATGTGAATGGTCGCACATATTTCGTCATTTGGAACTGTCTGACTAGATCAATACAACTGTGCCTTTTTCTTTCCGTCGTCTTGCGAATAGATCACGGTCAATGGCGCGATTCGAGTCAACCAAATCAAAAATAGTAAAAGCTTTATTTCACATAAACAGACCAAAACAATTAGGGCTATGATAATCTTTTCTTATAGACTAAACATTCCCTTTATGTCACTGATCGCCATGCATTCGTGTCATATTGCGTCTATTTTTAGGAAGGTTTATCACAGCCATATGCAACAGATAGATAAGACCAAAAGTTGAAAAAGTCCTTTCCAAAGACAATAGGTAAAACGGGAGCCAGTTCCACTATATTTCGCGGTTCATATCTGAATTGATCTGACTGCACGTCAATAAGGTGCACACTAGATAATGATGCAGTGTTTGACAAAGTTAACTTAATAATTTAGTGCTTGAAAATAACGGGAAAAATGGCAGAAGTGCAAATAGTTCAATGATGGATAAATTAGCTACCAAACACAAGTATTACATGAAGTTATGTAAATGATAGGTTTTTCTTCAACATGGTTCATGCTGACAAGTGATGAAATGGTTCTGTGCATAAATAGTGGATTATTACATTACCAGGGTTTCCTCTCAAAACGCGAATGCTCGGATCATTGCGTTGGCGGTGATAAAGACAACCTGGTTTGTCTTCTGGACAACCTCTGTAGTACGGCCCAGTATGAGGGTTCTAGTTGGAAATTTCTCAGTTCTGGCAAAAAATGTATCACTACTGTAGCCTGTTTCAATATTACTCTCTAGCTAACGGTGTATGTGACACGGTTTTCAAACCCTGAAAATTCATGTTACAGATTGCAGCCTCCCTGACTGTAATAACTTATTTGCAAGAGATAATTCTGCTTTGCAAGAAAAGCTGTCCACAGGGATCCTCCCACCACGCAATAAACTCCCCAGAACCGAACAAGAAATACTTTCTTTGGAGTTTTACCCCCGAACAAGAAATGATTTCGGGTCAAATATTTTTGAGAATTTCATCTTCAGAATAAATATTGGTTGCACACCTTTTCTGGGGATTTGGCATCAGTTTTCTCACTTGTTGCCACACCTGACCTATTGGGACCTTTTGGGGTTCTCCACTTCACTTCTCGGGGTCTGGTTGTCAGCTATTCCTAATAGTGCTGTGGGCTCTGGAGGCTATGGGATATGTTCTCCTAATGCACCCATGGGCAATCATGTAATCAAATATGTTTGCATGTTATCTGGGTCAAACAGCAATACTGTTAAAGACTTTATTTGACTGGGGGTGCGGAAGTTACAGTCTAATAATATGACTTCGATATTGCACGGCGGTCAAAGTGACCCAGACACTGACGAGATTAACGGTAATCACGATGCCAGTAAGCGAGTTTTATAGAATTTCGATGCATTTGTACATCACGAGTTGCTCACCATATTCGTTTTTGACGACAGGTTTTTTCTCTCGAAGCATTTCAAACAGAAGCTTTGTTCATGTAAGTGAAAACGTTCCGGCATGAAAAAGCAAAACACAGGTGGACAATAATGTTGTGCTAAGTGCCTCCGGTAAAATATCGAAGCCTTTAGTCATCGGCAAAAGGGCTAATTCTAGATGTTTAAGAGTCGCCCACATAGTGGAGTTTATTGGGAGAACAAAAGTAACGCTTGCGTGGTGAGGAGTATACTAAAAGAGTGGCTGAGACGCTGGAACAATATAACGTCAGCCAATGAACGGGGGTTTCATTTTTTGTTGGCTAATTGCAATGCTCATCTGGAATTACGTTTGAGCTAAACGGTTATTGTCTACTTTACTGTTGCATTTACCCCCCTACTGTACCACGTTATCATTCTGTTTCTAACATAGAATCTGTATGTGAACGTAACGTAGTTTGATTAAGGAGAAAACTCCCTATCGCAGAGGAGTTCCCGGTTTCTCTGTCTCTCTTTCTGTCTCTCTCTCTCTCTCTCTCTCTCTCTCTCTCTCTCTCTCTTTCTTTCTCTCTCTCTCTCTCTCTCTCTCTCTCTCTCTCTCTATATATATATATATATATATATATATATATATATATATATATATATATAGGGAGAATGAAATGTGCAGGACGAAACGAAGAAGGCAAAAGAACGCAATCGAGCAGAAGAATAGTTTTACGGCAACAATAATTTATTTTAAAAATGGCGGTAGGACTCCCTTTACAAGGTACCACAGCCTCGGGCAAACTTACTATGACTCTCAGAAACTCAATAACGAAGCCAAAAGAAACGCTGAAGGCTCTAGATAGGACAAGTTTGTGGGGGTTTAGCCACCGTCAAACGTGATACGGTCAGGCGCAGCTTCACAGTTGCTCACGCGGATGAGCCTCAGCCCATCAGGATCGCCGAGGACAGATGAAGCAAAGGCTTCCTGTGATTGGTCAACTTCTAGTCAATCAATTATTTCCTTTGATTTGACAATGTTTATGCAAACCAGTTCCACAATACAATCAACTTTCTATTCCGTAGCCCTGGTGTCCTAGCTACATTGGTTTGCGTAGTTTAGAGTGAGAACGATTTCAATACTTCCTATCAGTTCGGGAGTTGTGAGTACCACAAAGTGGCGTTCAAAAGATCAACTGTAATCACCACAGTATTCCCTGTAGTGTAAGATCCAAAAGCCCTAATTTAAGGGCTTGCGTCATAGTTAAAAAAAAACTGCAAAGTCGTTAAGTTGTGGCACAAGGCTCTTAATTTAAGGCACAATAATCCTAAAGTACGGAAAATACTGTGGATCAGATGCTACATTGATTGAACTAGGAAGAGGGTCACATCATGAATTCATGAAAACAACCTGACCATGAGGAGACCTTGAAAGGTTCCTCCAAAACTTGTTTCCTTGGTTCATCGAGTGCTTCGTTTTTGTTTTGAACGGATTTCAACTACTGAATCAAGCAAGGACGATGATACTCAAGAGAAGCGTCACAAAATTGGTACTTGCAAATGAATTATATGAATTTTGATTACATACATCTTGTTAATTAGAGAGAAAGGATATCAACTAAGGAAATAGTGTTTTACTTCCGTTTTTATTAATCATACAACAAATAACAGGAATTCAGGAAGAAGGCCGCTGCCTACGAAAGACTGCTAAATGGTAAAATGACCACTGTTGGCGAAAATTGAACCCGGGTCTTTATTGTCCAAAGTCCACGATGATAACCATTTGACCACCATTAATAGGAAAACAAAGGTTAAATTCTAATTTTACTGATCCCTAATCAAAAGCCCCAGTTCTTCACATGAGACCAGTCATGAAATTCTGAAATGGTTGTTTAAACTTCCAAAACTGAATGTAACTCTGTAATAGCCAAATTGTCCAATTCCCGTTGTCATCGCCCATAATCACTCAAGGTCATCTGAGTGCAACAAGTTCAACCAGACCCCCACTGATCTTCCCCGGGAATGGCGATGAAACACCAAGCTCAGCAGCTCAGCAGTCAGAAACTTGGGGATACTACAGACCGTAATTGTGACCACCGGTAACTGCGCTGATTGTTAATGTCAGCACCTCATGTTGTTTTATTGCACCTGCATGTACAATAACATGATTATTGTGCAGAATAAAAGTTCGATTGTGTACTCGTTCGGCCGGTGTTCTTGATCCTCAATTACGCATAGTTCGTGCAGGAGCTACATTGCGTTCTTTATGAATAGCACAGTTACTCAAATGCAATTCCGAATTAATACATCCAGTGTCGTGGTCACACAACCTGCTACGAATTCCTTTGACTTGAAACCTCTGAATGTTCGTGGGAGTCCCCGTGAAGTTGAGGATTACTAGGAACATTCTGAAATCTGGTGTTTGAAGTGAAAAATATGGATTCCGAGAAAACCGCCCATTTCTTATTGATTATCCGGAAAGATGGTTATTATCTTGTAAAAATACTCGGCGTTTCCTAATTCACCCATTTCCTAGTCTTATGACGTCCTCGGAGATTTGCTTGTTTGACGTTTTCTGTCAGCCAGTTTCGAAGTTTCTAATCGAGTGAAATTTCATTCATAAGTTTATGTGGACCAGCTGTCCATCTGTAATTTCATTTTGCAGCTACTAACCCCGGTTTCTCGATGCAATTTTAGAGACCTGTTACAAACTCAGTCACATGGTCGATTGATTCCCGCAGTTAATTGCATTGACTTGCACAGACACTCTTTCCTGACTCCGAATGGCACTTTTCAGTCCGCTTAACTCTTGTTTGAACAATTCCAAGAGGTACATACAGTTGTTCGTGAGACGCCGTCTATATTGTGTAATATTACTAATTCCCAGAGACCAACAACCCAAAAGCTCCATAGGTTCAAAAGCTTTTGTGAATCTAGCAATACAAGAAAGTCGTCTTTACTTTACCAAACAGATCAACGGATATGAATAACTGCAAATCCTGTGGTGCAAAGCATTCACATTTGATTTGTGGCCGTAATACGGTTACGTCATAAATGCGTTAACGTTGGACATATTCAACCCGTTTGTCGAAGTGCTAAGTTTTGCACAACTGACAGTTGCAGTACTCCATCTCGCTTGTCCCCGAATTTCGTTCTGTCTTTATGGCTGTTACCACTTCCCGTTCATCTTGCCATTTTACTCGCACCTATTTTTTAATCACAATATTAAATACCTATTCATACTGACTACCGGAAGTTCAGAATTGTTCATTTATAACTCAGTTATTCAGTTTTTTTAGATCCCTGTAAATACTAAACCTGTTACCATTTCCGAGAAAGGCGTATATTAGGAGGGTGGGGGGGGGTGAACTGTCTCTCACGGATTTGAGTTCCACTACTCATCAGTGATCATTTCTTGTCATTGACTTTCAGTTTGCCCTTATTGGTACGAAACTAGTTCACACTTATCTTCCTTTTCGGACTGTCATCATTCGGGTCTTCAGAAATTGATTTTTCAATGTTCCAGGGTTTCAGGTGGCATTAAAATAGCGCCTGTTGTTCTTTAGGTATCGGGGCAGCCAGGATTTCTTAAACGTGGGATATAACCTTTGGGACTGCGTGAACTAGTGAAGAAGGTATTCGACCAGCTGGTCGCGAAAGTTGTCCTAACACCAGTGAGTGCATCATCCTGGGCTGCACCAATTGTGATCCCATTAGAGAGGAATGGGAAAACTCCGAGAATTTGCGGAGATTATCGTATTACTGTGAATAAATTCCGGAAGCAAACCAGTTGCTCTACAATGGGACCGGAAGACCTTCTGCCTCAGTTTCATGATTCGAAATTCTACTTCTAGTTGGATCTTAAGAATGCATTTCTACAAATACCGCTTGACGAAAAAACCCGTGAGTTCACAAAAATCACTACACCTTTTGGACTATTTCAGTATAACGTTTTATCTTTTGGTCGCAGTGTGTCACCCGGAATTTTTCAAGATGCCATTGGCTCTCTTATTTCTGGTTTGCGAGGTGTCGCCGCTTACCAAGACGAGAATATTGTTCACGGACCAACTAGGGAATTATATGAGGAACGTTTGTGCTTGTTGCTTGAAAGGTTCCATGCACACAACGTTGCTAATAATCCCGACAGATGTATTTGTTCAACCATTCATTTCATATATTTCGGATATTTGATAGACGAACATGGTTCTCGACCCCATCCTGGCCGTTTTTCTCCTTTATCACACTCACTTTCACCTACATCTCTCGAAGAACTTCATTTGTTGTCGGAATCACTACAGTATTATTCTCGGTTCATTCCAGGCTTTTCTTCTCTAGTAGAACCCTCATTTGACCTTCTTTCACAAATGTCATTGAAGTGGTCACCTGTACATGAGCGTGCATTTCGACAGTTGTTCAATTTTTTTCTACTATTGCCATTTTACATGCATTTTCACCCAGGTTAACATCTACTGTCATCACGCAGGCTTTTTCCACTGACATCGGAGCTGTACTCGAACAGGATGGTCATCCAATTTTGTGCATTTCGTGTGGACTTAGTCCTGCAGAACGTGGATATTCACAGACAAAATGTGAGGCTCTAGCTATGTTTTGGGAAGTCACCTGATTACACAAATACTTGTTTGAATCACACTTCATATGGGTGACTAAACATGAAACATTGAAGTTCATTTACGATCCAAACAATTCGTTAGGGAAATCATCCGCAGCCATGGTTCAGTGGCGGAATGATGCTCTTTGCATATATTCTTACGATATTCAACATTGTAAAGCAGAAGCGATTCCTCATGCGGACTTTTTGTCTCGTTAAGCCACTTCTGAGGAAACTTTCTGTAGTTTTTTGGTAACCCAAACATTTCTTCCTAACAGATCCTATCTGATTTGCTAAACTTGGAATTATTACCGAGCCACTGTGTCTTGTAATGGAAGTGGTCGGAAAGCGGATGTCAAAAGTCGATTCCCGGAATTGTAATGGTGTCTTTTCTTTCAGTGATCGCATTATTATTCCACCTACATTGCGGTCAGCTGTTCTGACTGATTTGCATTCCGGACATCTCTGTATCTAAAAAAATGAAATCCTTGGCCCTACTTACCTGTTGGTGGCCTGAACTGGTCAGTGATTTATGCCAGTTTGCTAAGGGTTGCAGTGACTGCATGCATAAAACTCAGTCCCAATCATACAAGTGGCTCCGTGGCCCATATCACACAAGGCCTGGCAGTGTGACCAAGGTGAATACTGCGGACCATTCCTGAATAAGTACTACGCCGTTGTTGCGCTCGATTCTTACTCCAAGTGGCCACAGGTTTATTTCGCTAATTCCTCGAGTTCTGATCTCACTATTACTGCGCTTTTCAAGACATCTGGCCGAGAAGGGGTTCTATGTACGTTGGCCACTGATAACTGAAGTTAGTTTACAGCTTAGAGGGTGACCGACTTGTTGAAGTCCATGGGCTGCCATTACGTGTTAACTTATTTACGTCATCCTCGGTCGAATGGCATTGCTGTGAATTTTAAGTGAACGGTAAAGAATCCCACCAAATCCACAAATACAGGACATTCAGCGAGCTCCAGATAGTTGTGGATAATTTCCTACCACATCGTCTCAGTTCTATCCAATCAGCCACGGGGAGTAGTCCAGCAAGGTTGTTCAAGAGCTATACACTACGCAACAATTCGCCCCAGCTCGAGTCCGTGGAAGTTGTTTACCACAGAGGGAATAACTTGAGACCCACAACAGCGTTGTACTTAAGCAAATAAGGAATAGACTTAACGAGATTTTAAATCTTACTGACGGTTCCATTCGCCGAAAACATGCAGACCAGAGTGCCTGTACTCCTGTTTCCGTTTGTAATCCAGTTGATCCTAATTCCGGTCTTTCTGGGTCTTCCCCAGATGAATGCCTTCCCAGTGCGAATTCCAGTCAGACACAAACAAACCGAAGATCAGAAGGTTTACAGAACACAGAAAGTCGTGGTTGTAGAAATCCAGATGTGTTATTTGTTAGTGACATTACTTCGTGTTGTTTCACTGCATCTGCACGTACATGTACTTGACAAGTCTGCAGATTCGAAGTTTGATTATGTGCTTGTTCAGCCGGTGTTTTTGATCCTCCAATACGCATAGTTCGGGCAGGAGCTGCATTACTTTCATTGTGAATAGCACTATTACTCAAGTGAAAATCCTAACTATTATAGCAAGGCCAAAGGTTTTTCGGATTATTGCCAACTGATTCTTCCGGTACCGACACAGAAATAAGTAGTGGATAAAATTAGTAACAGAATTGCGTGGCATATAGCCGAAGCGACACCCTATTCACTAGACAGACGTATCTCATCGAGCACTCATTTTCACTTGGCGAGACCTTTGTGGGTCACCAATGGAAATTTGGAACAGTGAAGATGAAAAGGTACCGATTGTCTGCTGGCAGTTACCAAGCTCCAAATAGAAAACTTGTGAAGACGTTTCCCAGTATCTTGGTTCGTAGGTTGTAATTATAGTCAACTTAATTAGCGGTAGGTTTTATTATTTTATCATTTATGTTGCTATTTTTAAAGTACTGTGCAGTTACTAAATCATGCAGCGTGGCCGCTAGGTGTGCATTGGACACCCGTGACAGAACTGTGTATACACCTGGACAAACCCGACCAGTTAGGGCACATGCGTAGTGAGTACATGCTCGCAGATCCACGTCTGGCAATAGAACTCGTCCGACCTCGAGGACTGTAAGTCCAACATGGTTATGATTGAGAAAAGCTACCCGAATTTCTTCGTTGCTCCAATTTTCTTGAAGTAGAAACTCAAATAGCAGCATAACTATACTGAGCAAGTTTGTAGTAAACATCATTGAGCACCGCATTCAATCTAAGCAGATTGCATTCAAACACAAAGGTCACGTCCTACAGTGCTGCCTTATCTACCGTGGGGTAAAACACTTCCCTGAAACCTAATCTGCGCTTCAATAAATTTTAGCTGAATAAGACTACAAAATGATGAGCAAAATAGTTTGTGCGACATCTTATCTGAGAATACGCTTTCCTTCACAGCTGATTGCTCTTACGTCAAGTAAGAAAAGTGACATTAAGCGAGGCGGATCGGTCACCTCCTCAAAAGTTCCAACACATCCATATCGAAAACATAAACCGGCACACAAATAATTCCCCTTTCGAAAGATGTTTGCAGTAAGAACATAATATTTAACTGTGTTTTCTTTTTTATAGGATTAATTCAGACAACAAGATCATTTTTCACAATCAACTGATTATTCTTCTATTTTTCTTTGAAAATAGGAATTTTTCTTGAAAAAAGATTACCTGATTCAACAAATTTCGAATAAAAACAGATTAGAAGCGTACGCGTTGCCTGGGATAAAAGGAAAACTTCGTCTTTGTCCCCGAACATATTGGACTACTTAAATTTGTAACGGAATAAACCGCCTCAAAGTGAAACGGTTTTGGAGCGCGATAAAATAATTTAATCATGAGCAAACTTAGTCACTGGGGAAACATTTTTCGAAATAAAAAGTGCGCCAAAATGAAACAAGCAGGTTATCAAGGAGAACTGAAAAGAAAGAATAATTGTTCATCCTGTGCGAGATATACCATCTAGATATGCAGTCCGTCCTATACAACAAATAACAAAGGACAACAACCCAAAAGAGTCACGTGATTTGCCATTCAAAGCTTGGGGTCAAGGTTATCGTGCGTACTGTAATGGTACAATAAAACTTAATAGTTTCAACCTTCTGCATGGATTTGCATATTGGCAATAAATTCGAAAGCTTTAAAGGCAACGTTCCGATTGAATTCATCCCGGCTTTGATCAGGACCGCCTAAATGGATTGCACTCGTGCGTGCATCGAAAATATAACTTGAACCATTCGAAACTGCTTTCGCGGCAGTAACAATGCAGGCTGGCTGGTAATTAGAAGTAGAGTTGGAAACTCTCCCTAATGAGAATCCATTTCAGGGAATCAGTTAGATCGTTAATAATTCCTAATGAAACTTTCCGCTTGGTCCCAGAAGAAAGAAAAAAGGAATGTTGACGTTTAAAAAGACGGGTTTCAGATAGATATTTTCAACCCACTATTATTTGCATATCTTGACTTACCCAGACCCACCTAGAGTTCACTTGTTCTGGGGTTGATTTTCGAAGAGAATACCAGTGACATTTTCCTAACAGTTGGTTTTTTATTCAGTTTGTTCATTTTCGAAGAGTATCAATCCCAGTGTTACCTAAATAAGCATAATATAAAGTAAAAAGTATGAACCCCTGGCCCAGTGGACTTGTCGTGCAAAATGAGCAGAAGGACCATTCACAGAATGAACGGCCTTATAATTGTGTTTGAAGAGGGGAAGGTTTTAAAAAGATGGGAAAACAGGTGGTAGATGATTCCAAAAACTATTTAGTCCCAGGAAAGCATGGTCTTTTGAATAACATCGCTTGCCAAGTTCTAAATGATCGTTCATGGGAATGATTCCCTGCTTATGAGCAAGATTCACAGATATAAACTATAAGGAACTGCTCTTTAGATATAAGCCAGGGTTAACAGTTAAAGTGGGAATGTATGGAAAGAAAGAAATAAGACTTATCGATGTTCCAAAGCAGAGGATGGCTTATTCCATGGCAAAGAAAGGTCAGAGGTTAACTGAAAATCAAGGACGCAATGCTGCTGATTTGCCCGTTCGGAGGTATGCGCAGAGGAAAGTGATCGATTAGAAGAGTCTTGGGACCGTGCGAAATCCCTCTACCCTTCATCTAAACTGGTTTCTCACTAGTAGTGTGTAAGTCAGCCACGGTTGTGAACTCTGAAGTTTCTACGTTTGTCATTTGAGCATTATTTCAGTGGACTCGTTAAACGTGTAAAAAAGTGTAGTCAGCTGAGTTTCAAAAAGGATACGGAGAAAAGTAACCCTTTACAGAGGAGAGCTGAAGCTGCGTACAAATAAATTGAAATTCAGGATCTCAAAAAGGTAAGTTGCTTAGGATGAATATGGAACTAAACGAAAGCGCACTGTTAATGATTGCTAATAAGAATGGAACGGCTGTACAGTGTTTTCGTGGTTTTCAGTGGTGTTGAAAGGTGAATCTGCATGATGCGTAATATTATAAATACGCAAAGGTTGCTTGAAATTTGTGTGGAATTTGGTTTATGATGAAAATAGGGGATGAGAAAAGTGATTTAAAATGTTCACATAATCAAAGTGAAGGTTTAGGCCGTGAATTTTTCGAAATGCTTTCTGAGAATATAAGTAACTTTTCAATCACCTAACCTCGTGGAAATTTCGAAAACACTAGGACACTATGACCATAGAATAATTGATTGCAGTCGAATAAATCACTCTTATTCGCTGAACCCCATCCTTTTTCTGCGAAAAATCCATATTAAGGATGGGTTTTTTCCGAATACTGAATATTGGATGTTAGATTCCAAATTCAGCCTAGATGCATTCAGCTGCCGCCAAAGGTAAAAAAACCCTAAAAATGGTGATCGTTTGTTTAGCCTTTATCAAACGACGAATTGTACAACATCCACAACGGTGTTGAAACTGTCTTTTTATGGGTGAGACAAAAATAATTCATGAAAGTGGTTTCTTTTTTGTCTATATTGATATATGCAGCTTATCTAACAAAGGGATGGATTTGCCGAATAAGACCTAGTTTGCATGTGCTTTTCCTTTATTGTGTGATCCTATTAGATTACTTGGTGAATATTTCGCCTATTTTCAGTAATGCAGAAGACTGTTCTAGCGTCAGTCAAAACTCGTATTGAGATGGAGTACACGGTTATGCGATTTGCCCTCAAAGGCAAAACTGAATGAAGAAGAATGCGAAACACAGCTATAAACTTGTCCTGCTCAACCTGGAACCAGGAGCACAAGACTGAACAATAAAGTGGGCAGATCTATTGTGTTTATGTGTTGATATGAATGCGTGCGCATGCGGCGCGATTCGCTACAGCTTCTTTTGCCGGACTGAATCAACCAGAGGAAGTCTGGTTGGAAGTCTGATTTTCCCGATAGAGCCAGATCGATTTAAGTTTGGCTCGTACTTTATCACGTCTTTCTTCATATCTAGACGAGTCTGTGCCATTTAAAGCTGGGAGAATGCAAACTTGGTATTCTAATCCAAATAGTCCTTGGTGCGCGTAGTTAGACTGCCAGTTATTCCAACATATAGAGTTGACCTGGTAGATTCAAGTCCTACAGTGTCATAGAAACAACTGCCTATACATAGCAGTAAGAGGGTTTATTGTGAGGAATGCAGAAATTCAGTTTCAGTCATCGTTTCCTTCGGTTTATGTTAACGCATCAAATGCTCGCTGTACGTAGTGTACCAGAAAACGTTAATTAACCTCCGATCAATATACGTCAGATGGTGATGCGCAGTGCAGTGGATACATAATTCATTCTGTCGTAGCAAACAAACAGTGTACTTGATAACCCTACAGAATTTCATTTGATGCCATCATGCATTTTCTTAGGACCTCGCGCGATCAGCATCTTAGAACTCTTCTAACGAAGTGTGTACACTGTAAAACAAAACCGTAAATGGTACAGTTCAGGATTTGCGTTCCTTGCCGATCAGCAATGACATATTAGCGTGACCGAATGGCGATCAGTTTGAAGTAAGAAGAAAAATCTTAAAATCTAAAGTCTACTACGATAAAAAAATAAATAAATAGCCCCATTGAAGGGTGTTTCTTACTGGAAGCAAAACTAAATATAGGTAGAGAAAAAATTAGTGCAACGAACAGAGAAAAATGTCTGCTTAGAAAAAGATGATTCGGTCAGTGCGTGAGACAACATTGTAAATGCTTCCTGGCTGCCAGTCTGTTAGTCGACCATATTCTGGGAGAACTACGCTTTGTATATTTCATTCCACTTCCATAGTGTACCTGCGTTAGCAGCATGCAGCTCTACCCCATAGAAAAACAGAACAGTTTACGTACGATCAAGTCTATTTCTTGGTGATTAAGTATCTTTTGAAAGTTACAAGAAGCACAACATCCGTCTTTATTACAACCGCGCAAAAGGTGTTATGGACGGCGCGGACAAGTTGGTAAGAGAATATTCTTGCGCCAGGCGTACCTCAAGATGGTCTATTAGACTGTCGCTAATGTGCTTGGTTATGGAGCTCTAAATGGAACAGGAGCAATTCAGATCACACTTAAGGACTCCTATTGGGATTAGCCAAGGAACTAACAAACCCTAACATTCTGTGGAGAGCAGGCAATCCAAATGGTCTGTCAGAGCTAATGAAGTTTCATGGATGTCTGCTGCACGCAACTACGCAGCTATCAGCACTTGGACAGCAGTAGACTCGCAGGAGGGAAAGATGCTCACTCGGTCCCAGAAACCAAGAACGAAAGGTCAAAAAAACCTCCTCTAATAGCAACTGTTTTATCTCTGAGCACAAACTTTGCATGCTTTACCGATTGCAGCGATGAAAACAAAAACGTACTATTACTGTAGTGTTGTGAGATAACTCGTCTTACATGTTCATTGTGTTCGTAATCGGATATAGACATACATCCTGTATACCTAAAAGTGTAGTTGACTTTAAGTGAAATTACAAATGAAAAAAATTCTGTGATGGGAAAAATGTCACTTTTTACCGATCTCAAATGTACGGAAAACCACACTCCATTTTGTTCTTTTACTGATCTCTTGAAATGAATAAAAACGAAATATGTTGTGAAAACAGTGCTTGAATCATTATACTGTAGCTTCAGAAACCCTAAATACAAAACTTGAATACATTTTTGCACAAAAATAAAGAAATTACAAAAGAAAATGTGACCCTCAGGGGATCCCATCTTGGTGAATAACGTTGACGAAATTGGGTTGTTGTGTTCAGGGTAAAATCAATTTGGATACGTATGTGTGCATGTGTTTTTGAAACGAAGGAGCGAAATCCTCTTGGAAGATGAATCAGTAGTTAGGTGAATGTTCGCCGTGGATCTCTGTGATTTATCCGAGCTTTTTAAGCAGACCATGCACGACAGTTCTGCACGGGCTGCTACAAATGATGAACGGATGGAATGAAGGTCACGAGGGCAGAGGTAATTACCATTTGTCATTACAAATGCAAATTCTAGATGAAACAGATCAAGAAAAACAAGTCTTGGAGGTTGTGCCAATGTATCTCTATCCTCATGGTTGCAGAAAGGTTGAGTAAACCCTTTGGTAAGATCATGTGACTAAATAGCTTAACCGTAACTGGTACAGAGACCAAACATCTGGGTTTTCACCGTTCAATTTTGATCCAAGATGTGGAACATCAGCTGTGGATTGTACCGCTCGGTACCAACACGTTTATTTGCGCAGTTTCCAACGCACTGTCCATTTCCTCGTTCAGCAAAAACAGTATCCTTTGGTGTTCCATATGAATGCTTATTAGCAGATCGGTTATTGGGGCCCGCCATAACAGTCTAAAACCTCGTAATCAGAAGAGTTGAGAACGATATTCTTCCTTAGAATCGGCAGTTTGTTGTTGGCTATTTCATCAACCTGAGTCACTGAACTGCAGTCACGTTGTCGAGGCGGCGTAACCAGAGCTTTGTAATTCATTCTTTATTGCACCCCGGCCACTTCTGATCGATCGGGCCGACAACCAGTTGAAGAAAATTTGGACTGTGGAAGAGGAAATTCATCACCGATTGGGAATATCAAAACAAACAAACAATGGGAGATAAAAAGCAACACAAACCAGTATTTGTTTCCAGTTTTTTTTTAGAGCACATACATTCTCCCGCGCGTTTGTTTGTTGGCTGAGATAATCTGACAATGCGATATGTTCAGACTCCATGTCAAAGCTTCCCTACAGGCACGTGCACAGGCACACCTATTTCTCCCTTATTGATTCGATGTTTGCGGCTGTTTTGCTCCAGATCAGGGACGGTTACATGCACAACCACACACGTGTATGCACGTGATATGCCTCAATGCGCAATTCTGTACATCGTTTATGGACGGTGCACGTGACACGTTGACTCGGTTGCCCCACCAACTCCTTTGGTTAGTGGATTGGCATTGTTCAGGTGGCATCGCCTATTCAACGAGATCACATGACTCAAACTAAGATTAAACCAATGAGAATGACGCAAATGTTAAAGCGAAGCATTTCAACAGAGCAAACTTAGGAGAATCAGTTACCAGTCATGCACGGTGATGGTTTTTCGAAGCACTCTGGCGGGACAGCTGAACATTTGGATCAATGCAGTAAATCATTCTAGTTTAGTTAACTTGTTTTCAAGGCTAACTTCAGAAGAAGTGGTTCAAATCTTGTCACGTGAAAAACATTACGTTTTTATTTCTGTTCAGTGCCCTGAGCACTCTAGCAGCTGAGCAACGAAGCAGTATGCAGTTCGCAAACGGTAACTTTCCCCAATCAGAACCTTCAAATTAGCCACGATCCCCTTCCTGAAATCATGTGCCATTATTAAATAATAAAAAGAAGTACATAAAAATTAATTAAGTAAAGTTTTTCCGGCCCTAATGCAATGAATATTTGGTATGACGAACTTGTATTTCGACTGCCTACAATAGAATTTTCCTATTCATCAACTGGTATCCACTCGATCAATGCATAAACGAAACTCGATTACGAAATTTGGTTCCACTGGTTTAAATGATTTTGAAAACCGGTGATGATAGCTGCTCAGACTGGGGGTTTTCATCAGCTCTTGATCGTTTTGCTTGGCTTTTAGGTCGCAAACGTTTCATCAAGAGCCAAAATGACATCATTAGTTCGCAGGCGTAAAAGCCAGTAATGTTTTGCTTTGACAGGAATCCTTCCTCTAGACTCCATCTTGACCTCCCAGATGACATTGAACTTAGAAAGTTCCCACTAATGACAGCTTGCTGTAACTTATAAATCTGGAAGCTTGTTCTCTTGACTTTATTGTATTTGCTTCTATTTTTAAGAGCTTTGTAAAGTGAATTTTCAGTAATTTTATTCGACTGATTCGTTCGGTTGAGTTGGCAAGTTCTCCATTGATACAAGTGATAAATTTCGTCAGCATCGGTGTGGTCCGAACGAATGCACTAAGGCCGTTCACATACATCATACACACACACACACAATAATAACACAAGTGCAATAGGGGTCTGTAGCTCAGGCGGGACAGGGCACACGGTATCAAGTTGTGGACAGTCACTCTGAGTGGGTTCGAATCAAGCCGTCGCCTTCAGCTTTCGTCATCTGAATCAACTCAATATTTGTCAAATCTGACCAATCGGATATCATGGTAATTCTTCCTATCCAAATCTGTCTGTCAAGTTTGTTGGCTTAGTGTATTCTGTGGATAAACGAATCACTGGGGCTATTTGTTTGCATTTTTATAAACACATGCAAGGTTATTTCACCAAGTTATTTGTGAAAAACAGTGTGATGATTTCGTTGATTGATCGGTTCCTTATTCTAGTACTGTCGCAAAAACGCCCTTTATCTTTCGGGGCCTATATATTGGTAAACTGGAGAGGGTTTATCCACTACCGCAATAGCCGACGGCATTATGACCGAGAACTACCTTTATACTGCATTGTATTGGAAACTTCATTAGGCTAGCAAACGCACAATTCAGTCCGAAAAGGAGGAAAACTGGTCACTGTCACTTTGAAACAAGCAAATAAACACTGCAGAAAAAGAAAACTCATTTAGCCACCGAGGTTCAAGCGAAGTTTTTTTGTGACATTCATCCTTTCAACCAGAACCCGGGCTAAAATAGACACTGTAGAGTTGCACCACAGATACTTCGGATATGAGATCGTTTTCAGTGACATAATGCAGCTGGACGGTGAAACCACATTACTTCTCAACTGCTCGACTTACGCAATAGACACAGAGATGTAGGTACTTATTTCTAGTCCAGTGTTTTACATTTACTCCATCAAAGGAGAAGACAAATTATGCTTCCTTTTGTTTGGAATAGGAATCAATCACACAGCAATGTGAACACCAGCCGCAGTATTATTATATGCAGTAGTAGTAGAGCAATGGTCAGGCTGTAAGCCGCCATACCGTTATTAGGCTAAAAAGAGTGTTGGTACCTGGTGATGCAATTTATAAGCCTCGGCTCATTGAGGTTCTTTTCTTTTGATCTTTTCAGACTGAACTCGTACGACTCTCCGGCGGGAGATGACCGATCCTTGCATATTACAGAAGTAGTATTAGTAATAATAGTGGTAATGGCATTTATATAACGACAAGTTGCTATTTTTGTTCATTCGAAATTTAGGACTTGCCGATGAGGAACCTGACCTTCCTGGTTTTTGCACTGGTAAGCTCCAACGATCTGCTGATACTTTAAAATCGGTAAGAGAAGTCTTCTTCACAAGACTGATTAGAAGCAAGGGCGGTTCAGGTTAGTTATCCAGCCTCTGGTTTCTTCGATTAACCCTTCGTATTGCAGCTGCTAGCCACATAAGATGCACACAGCAATTCCAAGCCGTAATGTGAAAGAGGTATGCAGATTTCAGGCATCATCAGTGTGAACCGATATGGGATCTCAGTTCTTCCCTTTCAACAAAGGTTTGAAATCAAAGTCCTATCTAACTTTTGCTCCCTAACATATCTGTCACAGCACAACTAAGTCACAGAATATGCAACAATAATTTGGTACTTTCCCACTGATTCCCTCAGAACGACATTTACGGCTACTCAAATGGTGTGACAAAACAGTACGTAACACTTCCATATAAAGGTCAGATGGATAGAAAAATTTTAAGCGTTAACACGAAGCAAAAAGCACGAGATACATTAAAATTCCCAATTTCTTTTGTGGATCACTGTTTCAGACTTTTCCCCAATCACTAATTTAGTCATTCTCCCTATCTCGCCCAAAATTTAAGCCATGGATTCTGGACTGGCATTAAAACCAAACATATGGAATTTCATTGGTGTTTATAAATAACCACATTGGTGCAGTTGTTCACATGATTCGTCCATCCTTAGTAGTAGGCATTTTCTAGGCTTATTTCTGTCTAGTCTTGTGGAATAGATGCTTGCTTTTCATGGAAAAAAGTGTTTGATCGACATTCTCATGAACTACAGTTTCCCGCGGTTTTTCTTCTTTTTGTCGAAAAAGATAAAATTGCTGTGCATACGCATTGATGATCTGAGGTTGGAACTTATTAGCAACTCCAATCAAAACCGAGTCTCCGCTCAACACAGGTTTATTAGGATCCCCAAAGTGAAGCATTATTACCATTAGTAAAGTCGCATCACAGCATTCTTGAAGCACTGCGACGCAATGATCAAACTTATCATGGATAATCACTCGCGCTATTCGCATCCGATCAACTGTTTTGTGGTGAAGCTTTGATGGAGCATCTGATCGGTAAATGGGGGATCATTGGTTCGTTTTCGCCTCGCAATGCTGGGGTTTTTGGATGAGATTAACAAATACTATTCCCATTATCCAAACTTATATTGGCTCAGGTAATCTAATACTGATTAGTCCATTCGAACAGCTTGTAAAATAATCCTAAGATCAACTCCTACAGGAGCATAGCCGAATTTGAATCTATTCTTAACAATCTGTTCTATTTTTCCAAGACTTGGCGTGTTTACAAAAGCTTGAGTTGAAATGAACTAGAGAAAAACGAAACACATTTTGATCACCTTCAAGTGACCATTCAGGTTAAAGTGGGAAACTGAGTGGCCTTCTTTTTCTGAACATGGCCTAGAAACAAGTGGAAGAACACAAAACCTAAACCCAAAACATACCACAACAAGTAACATAACGAAATCTTTGGTGACGTATACTCCGTCATATTATTCAGAATATTTAACTCAATATTCATCAAATCTGCCAAACCATAATGGGTAATGAACCAAATTTGTGAAATCGTGCTAGTGGAAACCGCTATATTCATGGGGATTACTTGTTCACTGTGGCGAATACCATCTTATCACGTGATTTAGACGGATAAACAGCCTGCTTCATTGGAGCAACGTCTTAAATCTCCTATTTGCTGGCCTCCTCACTCAGTTGGTAGAACAAAATGGGTAGCAAGAACTGGTTGGCGTCCACACGTGGTTTCCAATCCTAGCAGGGCACACGACAACTTTTTGAAAATGGATAAATTCACCGTCATCAATGAACAAATGATACCAACTTTCCAGATATCACTGAGAAGTCTTCATATCATTGTATAAACATCTCATATTAGTAGTTCCAATCCAATCAGCCATAAGTAGGACTGAAACCCGACGTTACAGAGCTGCGAGACTCGCCTATTCCATTACGCTAAATCCTTGAAGGATAACAACGGTTTACCAGTGGAACATGAGGAAACATCTCAAGAAAAGCTGCCAGTACAATTCTGCTGACGATAAGCTACGGTACAGCAGCAAAATGAAAGCATTACCATGTCTTAGGGTATCAGAAAGATTCATGATTACCAAAACATGAGATGCAAAGAAATATATGACTTCCGTGATTTCATTTTCAAGCCATTTCATCCATATTTATTTGTACTTACATATTAAATTGACTGCGGCATCGGTATTCGGTCAGTTAAACGGTTAATCAGTTGGTCGGTTGGTCCGTCAGTTATTTAGTAAAAAACATGGGGGAGGAGTTTGGGCAATGTTCGGGGTCACAACCATTGATCCGAATCAGCATTGTAATCCAAGTTATGTCGAGGGTCGTATACTGCAGAGTTCAAGTGCTTGAACCGGCTTATCTTGCGAATAAGTTTCACGCCTAAGTAGCTGTATTTCTACTGCCTGCCTTCATCGCTACTAGTGGCTCACATATAACTACTTTTACATATTCCGAATTATTCTACACAAAATGCTGAACGTGGTCATCGGTTCAACTCACTTGGCCTGATTTGAATCGGAAGTGTACAACGATGTAATTAGATACGGATGCATCTGCTCCACATAGCAACCGATGTGGCTGATGCTATTTGATAAGCTTGGACTTTTTTGTCGATTTATTCGACCCCCATAATTGGAAACACAAGTGAACTTAAACTGACAGATAATCAGATGCAAGTGGATCTTCATTTACCTATGAACCAGGCTCCTCGCGCCAATAAACACATTCTGTAACAAATATTCATTGAAGAAGTCAGTAGAACGTGGTTCTTGTTTTGGCATCCCTCACCGCTCGAGGTTGACAACGTTATTCCGGAATTGGCAGTGGTGAAGGTGGTTTTGACTGCAATAGAGAAAATCCTGATTACTCTCGAATGGAACATATACTTTCAGAAAAAACCTAAAGAATCGTTTTGGTTCAGTTTAGGTTTTCACATCACATTCACACATTCACCTGCCTGGCTAGCCAGTTTTTTGTTACAATCGAATGAATCGATCTTAACTAACCATTTGTAGCGTAATCCGATGGGTGTGAGAGTGGTTTCGTCGACAAATCCCGATTCTTGGATAACCATCTCATTCGGCATTCATGAGCGCAATTACATCTTCACTAAGCAATGGACTAGAATAGTGTCATTTTTTTAGAACTAACAAAGAAAAATAGCGCAACCGGGATGGTACAGATATTTTTTCGTGAATTCCGTATGCCCGTCATTCTTAACGAAACCTTCAAAAGTGCGTGGTCAAAATCATTCTGAACTAGGTCACAATTATTCAGAAATGTCACCCAATTGGTTGCGTGAGCTTTCCTCCTGATTAGTCCGAAGACCGGCACACCAGTCACCCTTATACATTTCGCGTAGGCGGCCGCACCCTGTGCTCGACTTCTGAGCATCGTACAACAATGTGCGAATGTGGACTATACCTTATTGTGACCAAAGCTAAGTAGCTCAGCAACCATTATGTGATCGAAGCAGGTGACTGAGGAGCAACAATTAACAAGACCAGTAGACAGAGACAGGCCTCTCAGTCTGCCATACACGCTCCGAACGGGTGAAATGGACAAAGCAGGTGAAATCACACCGCAGTCAAAGGCTGACTCCGAGGTTAAGAATGGAAAATGCACGCTGCAGTGGGCTTACAAAGGGGAAATGCATCCGATTTATACTCCATCCTCACCGTCGCCGCTACGCCCACTTAGCCCACTTGGGACGCGAAAGGCTGACTGGGGGGCCTGTCTCCGACTGCTGGTCGTGTTAATAACTACTTCTCGATCATCTGTTTCGGCCACATGGCAGCTGCTGAGCATCTTGGCTCCGGTCATAATCATGTCGAGCTCAAGCGTAAATGTGGCCGCGTACCAGAATGCGATGCTCAGACGACAAGCACACGGTGTGGCCACCTACGTGAAATGTGTAAGGGTGATTGATACGCCGGTCTTCAGACAAACCACGCGGAAACCTCGGACAGCATTTTTGAGTAATTTTGATCAAACTCTGAAACTATGAACAGTACATTACAGCCGTTTGGGCATCACGAACGTCAATCTAGCATAACAGCAGTACTCATTTGCATAACATGTGCCTAGTCCACTTGAGGATTGGAGAATTCCATCACTTGATTTGCATACCTTGTTGAACCTTACCGCTTTCGGTGGGTTTGACGTAGTCACTTTCATTGTCACCCCGTATTTGTCCATTATTGCTTTAAAAACTCCTAGCTACTTAACTATTCAGTGAGTAGTACGTATATTCCACCAAACTACTGCAACTATTATTATTAATAATATTATTACGTTAATATTACTGTTATTATTACTATATTTCTCGTGCGATTGAAAACCCTGTGCACTAGTTTAACAGCCACACAAGACTCCTAAACAGTGGGGCATGGTTCTCAAAGTACGGAAATTACCGTAGTCATTATAACCGATATCATATTCTAAAATTTCTGAAGATAGATCGAAGGTCTTGTAAGACGTTTTATCTATTTAGTGGGAAATTCCAAATGATGATGGTTTTGGAAGTCATTGTGACGTCCAAAAACCTTTTTCAAGGCACAATTGTCCAAACAGTTTATCATAACACAACATGTAGACCCAGTACACAATTCGGCAATCACGTCAGACTGGCTAAAAGGTAACAGTGAAAAAGAACAGAGTTAGCAGTTAAACTGACAAAAAAACGGATCATAACCTAAATCCATGTGGCATGAATCAGTACAACCAACCAAATATCAACTGTAAAATAGCAGTTGGTTCAAATGATAAGTAACACTTGCCATCGTAACAGTGACAAAAATAGTCAGTAGTAATAACTCAAATTACCATCAATTTCGAGCCCAATTCACGAAAGATATGGGTTCATACTGTTTCCAATGAACAACGATAACCTTTTTTACTCGCCAATTCGTCAGTCGTACTCCTAAATTAAATCTTGATAGGCTTTATTTTTGCCCCATCCACCCATTTCCGGAGAAATCCGCGGTCTGCTTTTCCCAAGTGTGCTGGTAAGATTGGAACTTGTTTCCCCATTGACTCAAGAGGTCCCTGGGTACATAGTTTAGCTATTCTTTTTTTTTTAAGTCGACTGTGCGCACTATGATTTTTCGAACTTCCTCCTTTTAAAAATCCGCAGATAAATTGTAAACCTCAACTGATAAGTATCGAATATCAAACTCAGTCAATCAACTACATACTTTTCAGATTTTCAAAAAGCTCTCATTCAGTCACTGCGCCTTTTGACTTGTACCATTACCGAAAATGATACAATTGATGATACAGAGATGGCTAATCGCAACGAACTGAGCACTCATACCCGTAATTCATACCACTGATCGAAGTAATGCTACCAGTGTTTGCAAGCGCACCGAAGGTGACCCAACAACATCAGTCGGCGGTAGCACGGCCGGAAGCATTTTTCTAAGAAAACTACTTTTTCATTCAGTCCAGTTAATTTTTCCTCGACCCCAATCCGACATTCAGATACAGGGTATTCCCGCACATGAGCCCTCGACCTAAATCGGAAGTAGATAAACCTCCCACGTACCTCGATGATTGCTCGCAGATCTACTTACTAATCCGATTCAAATTGATACCCTGCTTTCCTAACGGTAGTGCACCAGAAACCGGGGTTACTCGTCTTATTATCGATGAGGCGAATGAGATACACGAATCTAAATGACGACAACTTCCAACCACATACGTACGTAGCTGTACCAAGATGAGGATGAGGTTGACTGAAACGAGCTTTTACGCTACCGTATCTTTTGATTCTGCCATGTACGTCCACCGATTACCACCAATCATGAAATCACCAAATGATACCAGAAAGACATCTCCAATCCAGAGCACACGTAACTACTTGAAACTATTCCAAACCGAAAATTCGTCTAGCGCCATGTGAGCTATTTTGGGAACTGATTCGGAAACTTGGAAAAAGTTGACAGAAATTGGGCTAGAAGTTCGTTCAGACTTCATCTTGCGCATTTGTAGGAGTGCAACGGAGTTTTCTGGTTAGGTTATTTCCTACTCCGGTGCTCGGTCGAAGCTGGTTTTGTTCCGCTGTGTTGGGATACTCAGGCCGCTTATTAAGAAACGAGAAACTGTAAAGAAGAAATAAAACAAACTATTTAATTTTCATGTTTGTTGAAAATAGTCGGTTGCCTAAAGGCTCGTGTGCAGTTGGGAGAAAGGGAAAAGAGATTGCAGTGGTTGCGGTCAAATTTGTGTCTGGTTTATGCCATTACGAGTCAGTCAGATATGCAGTCGCTGGCAGCTACATTACTTCCCGGTGATTTTCGAGTGGTTTAGAACGTTTGCTAACAATCATAGAGGACAGAGTTATGAATCCCGCCACCGCGGGTCCCTTTGGTTGTACACAGTAGTCTACTGTCATCGGGCTGGCTACCATATCTAACCTATAAGGACTCTACGTGATTCTCCACTCCACTTCTCAGGATCTGTTTCCCGACTATCCTTAACAGTACAGTGAGCATCTGAGACTCACAGGTATACCCCTTTTACTGCTCTCACGGGCTAATATGTAATAAAAAATAACCAAAGAATGTCCCCGGATTAACAGCCTTGAGCTATTCTCCGAGATCCGTGGGGACATCTTAAGCCGTAACGCAAGGCTCCTAAACTATCAGAAATACTGCAGTACATTTGCAAGACAAACTGATTATGATTTTATTGCCTAATTCAGCGGAGGTACTGAGTTTCTAAACACGATGACTGCTTTGCCGTCAGCTGAAACTGTTTCATCAGAAACAGATAAAAATATCAGATAAAAAGCATTTTCTCAATGTTCCTTTGATTCCCTCCTACCTAACTGTACAATTCGATTTGTGTGCATAAAAATCAGTTGTTCAATCCCTAACTACTATCTCTCAAACGAGCTTCACAATATGAAACCAACAAGGAATTCCAGTTAGAAAGAACTTTGTCATTTGCGAAAAATTCATTGATTCTCTTCTGGGGACTAGTATTGCACTAGTTTTTGCTCCTAATGGGATCTCATTTAAATCTATATTGAGGATTCCCAGACTGTCCTTGTTGATCATTGAATCACCGGGGCGTACAACTGATAAGAGACCAATTTGTGGGAACCAGCCCCGAAATATAATTCTGACTAGAAAAAAGGAACGACCAACTGGTTAGCATAAAAAGTACATTTATTCCATTGTTAGTCACCTTAAAGTCCCCCAAACATACTGCAGTAGCTTTTGAGTCTCTCTGTTCCAACTATTGTACCCTGGTGGCTATTCCTAATACAAGCCGCACAAGACAACAGTCCATTTCTGTTCACTATGACAAACACACAGCTGTCACGTGATACTGTTTGTAGTACTTTGAAGGTGAAAATAGAAAAATCAGTTACTTTTCTAAACTCCACGGCCAACGAATGTGATGGTTATTTTCACTACGAAGATTAGCATTCGGCATGTGGAGATTGTATCCCGATTTAAATATGCTGAAAGCGTAAAAAAGTCAGCTTTTTATTGTAATCAATATAAGTGAATTAGTTGATGAAGATTCACGGAATCAGGGTCTGGTTTGTTGTCATACAGCACCGTCACTAAGGTATGCGGAAACCTATGGGAACACTGGAGTTGTGTATAAGTGTGTTTAATGTGTGCAGTCTGCCCAAGCCGACTTTCTGAAGATTCAGCCCAATTCAAGTATATTTACTATCATCACCATTCGAATCATCATTTGGTTGCTGAAACGACAAATTTGAATTTGTCCTCAACCTATTTCGTATTGAAGCTGGTTTCACAGTCAATAATCTATAACCTGGTTACTTCCGGAATCAAAGATCTACGAGCTCCTAAAGAAATCCAATATTCTCAACTCACTGGATTCCCGTTCCGTTGCTTTTCGGAGCATGAGGATTCACTGTCTTCACCAACCCACCAAACACTTACCACGTGTCCCAGATTTGTTCTTTTAAATGGGTCATTCATTCACTAAGTGAAATTCGCTTTCTACTCCAATGTCTTACAAAATTTTCGGGCCACTTAACTCAATGAACAATAGGGTTTCAGTTCTATTTTTTGTTGTCGTCTCTTATTGATCCCTTTTGGTCATCAAGTGGCATTAGTTTTTACCTTAAACCCCTTCCGTGTACTGGTATCCATAGTTTTGCTTATTGCAACGTTCTGACCGTTTTTATGCATTTTCCCGTTGCGACTGAGTGTAATACACCCGGGGATCCACTACTACTGCTGATATCTCGATTGTCCTTTCAATAATTCTTATCTCGCTACATCTCTTTCTGAAAATAGATGGGATGAACATCCTGGAGAGAGCAGCTTTATAAAGTATGCGAAAGTGACCTATTTTGTAGGGGACACACTCTTTCCCACAGGCCCCGACAACTGGGTGTAAGATACCTGTGCATAATTTAATTAAAAAACAATTATAAATTGGCTTCATAACATTTTTTGTCACGCTTTTAGTTGTTTAATTAAGTCTCTAAGATCCAAAAATATTTTTAAGGTTAACACTTATTAAAAACATTAAATAAATACTCTGGATGCTTTTGGGTATCAACAATAATAAAGTTAATTGGTCACTGTTTGTGCAAGCTTTAGGCGAGTGGAGTAATTGTCTGTTGTGACAATGCGTCCACTTCCATGGAAATCACTTGTTAGAGAAATCACAGTCTCTGATGCATTCTCAACTGTTCTCTTAACTGACAAGGTACTTCTATTTCTTTGACTAGATGTGGGTAGCCTCTCAGGGGACTGTTCAGAAACGGATGGCAGGCCTAGAAGGTTTTTTATTCCATATTTTTCAGGCTTGTCTGGAAGGTGTTTAATATGTACGCTTCTGCCTGTGCAACCAACTAGTGGCTCATCAACCGTGATGCTCTCTCCAGGCCCACAGTACCTTGACAAATTACTCAAGAATACTCCCCAAACATCTCTTACGGGAGCAAATATATCACAAGCCCGACCCATTGGCCTGGTATCTTTGTCGTCAAATATAATATAGTTGAGAAGGTTGTTAAGTATTTTGTTTGAATATAATGCTCTCAAAAGGGGATTTTCATCTACAGGACTGATTAAATTTCAACTGAAATGCTGTTTTAGTGAACAGCTGCAGTGTGGATTACGCAGCCGATAAACGATTTGAATTCTATCACTTCTCTCCTTTCTCACTTGTCTCCTTTGACTTTCTCGTTTTTCCTGTTTGTGCAGTCAGCCATATTTTGTATCATTTTCCTATTTATGCGAAGAAGAAGAAGAAGTGTTTCAGGGAGAGGAACTACGTGATCCAAGAAGGGAGTTTGGTTCCTAAGCGATTTGATTATGTTCTTCCTGTGAGTTCGATCCTTCGCCAGTGGTCTACAATACAGTTTCCCTAAGTGATCTTTGCCAAGGCCAATTTGTTCTCTTGATCGTGTTTCCACATCCCTATCTGCCTTATCGCCCTCTCCCTCATCCCGGCTGTCAAAGGTTTGTATAGAGTCAATAGCTGCAGTATGCGCTGGGTTGGTCTCATCATCAGAATTACTTGAACCAGAACTGGTGCCTTCTGAAAGCGATAGCTGTCAATCCTCGCATTCTTTGACCGATACTTTAGGCTAATCGCTTGTTTGCCCGTCATCATCATCACAATCTGCTGAAATACGAGCACTATCAAAGACGTTCCGCCACATTTTACACCTGGAAGATATAAAAACGCTTTCATATTTATCTATATATCTGTAGTCGATAATATCTTGTTTTTTTAAACAGGATTATCAAGTCTTCTAGATTTTTATCTAACGGAATAATATTACATATTTACCGGTAAGATCTCAGGTGGTCTGACAACGTTCAATTAAAACACGTTTTTACCAGATAAAATGTGTACAGGTGCACTACACCCAGTCGCCGGGGACAGCGCATGAAATATACCGTCGAGGAAAGGGTTAAATTTTGTGTTCATTAAATCATTTCCCACTAAAAGCATCTGCCCCATCTGGGATTCGAAATGTTCATCTTTTTGGTTTTAGCCTGCTACGGTACCTATCCCCTGATCCGGTCGCAATGGTCGGACTGGGGCGCACGCTTACCCTGGTCTTTGTACGCCTTGACATCTGACACTCGTTTAGCTAAACGTGCCTAGTTTAACCTTGAAACAGCACAGAACCGCACGCTCTCCGCCAACCTCTACAAGCTATATTCGTTTACGAATTACGAATATATTTTCCTACAGCTATTCACTTGAAGGCTGCCTCAACTATCTGTTTCCGACAAAGATTGCCTTTTATCCTAATTGATAGTAGTTTGTACCTGATATTGTGTTATTATGTATATTCGGTACCGGTTCCAACTGCTTTGACCGTCTATTGAATACAATTGCTCTAAGCTGCTGCTATTATGCTTTCGCTATCGTTTTTTTGCTCACGAATATTTCATTCCGTCATCCTATTGGGACTGTGTAAGACCGAGTGATTAATACCTGTAGGATACATGGACTTTCGGAATCATACGTTGCATTCTTCTACCAAAGCTTTTTTTCATTTTATCTCGTTCTCTGTTTGCATAGATTAACTGGATATAGACTACGGCTTTATTTAGTCCCTTTACAGCACTTTGAAAAATTTTGTCCTATGCTAATGCAACAGTGCAAATGAGAGTAACACACTGCAAGGCCACATGAAACGAACACAATAACAGAGTGAATCGATAGCCATGACCTTGAAACCAAACGTCTATGTGGGCCACACTCGGCAGTCAGCCAGGAACTGGTGATTTATTGTTTGTTACCAGCTTCATCTAATCAACACGCTTAGAGTCGTTCGTACTCAGGATAGTTTCAATCTTCACCACTCATTTAAATTCTAGGATAACTATTTTACATTCACACTTGATTTTGACTGCACTGGGCTACCAACTGGCCCTATCATCTATTGAGGAACGGCCCGAAATCCTGTATCTGATCCGGTAGTTTAGTTGATAGAGGTCACCTAGCAACGAAGGTGGATGGTGGAGTCCAAGTGCAGGATGAGGGTTCGCACATGCAGGTTCCAGAATGGCAAAGTGGATAAATAACCAATCCTTTATTTATCACCCATTAGAGTCAGATATTTTGTTTTCTTGTCAAATCTGTATCAGGCTGTCCGGTAAACCTCTCGCTGAAAAATGACCCTAAAATTCAGCGTGAACATGTCATACCAGACTGCTGGAACGATTAGTCTACTGACCACATGTGGGTTCGACCTCAGCTCATGTTCGATCAGGCATGAGCAATCCACAGAACCATACAATCGTGTTATCAGGTGCACCAAGGGTTTAGTCGACCAGGAAAAGATACAAACAAACATTTGTGAGTGTTTTGAAACGTTTATAGTTGTACTTTTGCCTTACTGCATTCCCTTAATATCAGTGCACTCTGACTATGCTATGAGCCTATGTGTTATGGCTAGACGTCAAAGGGCTGTTGTGACCAGAGTTCGGAAGCGGAAATCACGTGCAAAACCCTTCGTAAACAAGGCTCGAGAATGCAATCCAGTTTGTGCCGTATTTACGTGCTGATCTACTTCTTCACCTTTCCAATCCACTCCAATTAGTAAATAGTGACGGAATATGTTAGCTGTGCTTTTGCAGTTTATCATGGTTCCTTCAGACTGACTCCCTGTATATGTGATTGTCTGGAGACCTGGCCGGTGTCGAAATCCAGATATACGAAGCTTACTGTTTTGACAACAAAGTTACCCTACATATCTGTCGACTTTTTCTTCACCGGTATTTTGAACTTTTCACCAGAATCCTCATAGAACTTAAGGTCGTAATGATAGATTTCCAGGGATTCATGATCCATTTTCAACGCTCGAAACATCGTTGAGATTTTTATGGCGGCATTTCCACTCCGTATGATATGATTTTTCAACAATGGATAACAGTTGATCTCAACTTGGACTGGAAGTTGTCACAGTATTTTGAGTCACACACACACACACCCACTCATTTACTCTTAAATTTTCCGGGCTGAGGGAAAATTCAGTTCATTGTGAGCATAGAAAAACGTGAGAATTTAAAAACAGCGAGTGTTTAAAGTTACTCACTTCAGATTGGATCAATTACAGGAGCACTCTGACTATGGCAGAGATCAGCGATCCATTGTTTGTTGTGATACCCATCGCCGGCGACGAACCATCTCGGACGGACTAATATTCCCCAACCTGCAGCGAGGAACTGAAAATATGATGTCTGTCTATGCAAAAGTCTGATCAAATACTAATGCAGGAAACCGGTATTCAACAAAAACGGAAACGTCTTCTGAGATGACCAACTAGTTGCCAATCCTGAATGACAATTCTAAGCTTAACTAGGTTTCGAAAACATCTTCCGAATTCATCAAACAAGTGTTCCCCAAAGAAATAGGACGAGAGTGACGTACAACTCAACTGTTGACAAGAAGAAAAAGAGGACCATTGAAAAATTGATCTGGTCAGTGCAGAATATCACTTCAATGCATTTGCTTTTCACGAAGAATCTCAGTGAGGTTAGACAGCTACGCATCTACGAAAAATTATAGGCTATATGTCAAGAAAACTCATCTGAATGGAACAGTTACCAGCCTAGTTTACAGTGCGATTTCAGGTATCAGAGCATAAGAACTTACATCTTCTGTTGTCACTGCTATCTGTTGTTGCTTATTTTCATTTTGGTCACTGTCCACTTTGCTTCATTCCTCGAGGTCATAAGTGGCTCCACCGGCAGTCTTCTGTTGTAGTCAACTTCTCAATGATAAGCAATTCGATCCTTTTGCAATACCAGTCCTAATACTGTCTATTTCAGATTGCACTTGGTATCACCTTGCTCTTATGCAGAACTTATGACCGTTACTCGGATCAGAGTAAATTTTGCAAATTACCACCACACCACGACAAAATGCTTCATGCAAAGGAACTTTTTCGAAGAAATAAATATTTCCATTAATTCATTCCAAATGTGTTTCAACAACTAAATAGTTATGCTAGCAGAGGTGAGTAAACACAAGCCAGTCAGACAGTTGAATCGTTATTCTTATTTAAAAGATTCAACTAGATTCTTGTCTGTAATTGGTTGGGTCGATCATTTCCTACGGACTTTATCATTTTTGTCGAGAAGTTCGAGTGTCTAAACAAATAGTTGTCGGTTTCAACGAGGTGACTCCGGCTGGTGATGAGACGTTTGTAATGTATACGCTAAAGAAAGCAATCGAGAGCTTACAAAAATTAGTCACAGGTGAGTTCGAATTTCCTCGGCATTCGTCAAGTGCTGTACACGAGGGACTTTGCATTCATTGGATGGTATCAGATTGACAATACTGGAGGCTTCTTCCAGATTCGCCTTCGGTTTGGTTTCAACCAGGTGGGCTGAGATGGTGTCGGTTACTGACCCGAGATATATCCGGGCGTGAATGATGGCCTTAGATACACATAGATGACTGTCTTTAAGTCCACAGAGAGTGCATTCCAACAATGGTGACCCCGTCATGTTCGTTATTCTCGTCTATTCAAGTTGTAAAAGGATACAAATGAGTCACTTCTAATACAAAACTTTCCAGTTGATAAGATTTGGAATCAGGTTAGGGTCTTTGCTTGGCCTGATGAATAAAAAACAGCAGTCAGAAAGTTCCTTCTAGGGAACAGCCTTATGAACTGTGTCGTCGGATTATACAAAGGATTCGGTAAATGTTCTTTTAGGATATTTCGTGAACTGGACAACTTTAAACCAGTTATATTTTGCTGAATTAAAACGAAACATAAAAGTAAAGATAAAATCGAAGGCTTTACCGAAAACAAGCATAGCTTTTTGCGGTACTTCAATAAAATTACATTTTGGAAAGTCCTGCGAGTGCATTAAGGTCGGATTCATTCGACCAAACTAAACATTGCCCGTGTAAACAATTTGGTTCAAACCAGCCAATATGATGGAAATGAGCCGAATTTATACAAAAAATGAAATCATAATGTTCTTTGAGGTTAAACGGCAAGGGTAAAGAAGGCTTTCATCTGTACTGAAAACGATAAAGTGTTGTTAATGCATTTTTGACAGATACTTCGTTTTCTTCGAACAGGAAAAGCATCACCAGATGTTGGTTAGATTGTATTCAAGGCAGAAAAGTCCATTTTTATATCAGTCACAACGGGATTCGATCCAGATTTGTACGCGTATCCTACTAGTTAAAATAATGTTCTATATATTCTACAAATTTGACCAAGCACAAAGACACTTTTAGAGAAATGAATACAGGTCACAAAAGATTGCATGCTCCCGATCCTGTTCGCCATAGTTACATTTCTGTTTTATTGCATTTTGGGAAATTTTCTCGCGAAGGGTTAACCGTCCATTCATCACCGACGTTCTAAGTAACCGGTGAGGGTCAGTATTTCTGCTTGAGAGATTGAAGATTCATCAGCAGCGTAGATCCATTTTTCCCGTTGTTATTCGGAGTTGATTTGGCAGACGTGGAAGTTCATCACGTCTATCTTATTGTCAGAGGACAAACTCTTACTGATTTACTACTTGTCATTACTAAATGATACCTGCGTTTTATTGTGGATTATATAACTGCGCGTTGCTCTTGAAGCTCCGCAGTGTAGTACGCTGCTTCGAAAATAAATGAAAGAAGCCTGACGTCAACTGGGAACTTGCGGAGTCATTGGTGGTTCTGGTGATGGTGGGACGTTCATCAAAATGAATATAGAAACCTGGAGGTCTAGGGTTCAAACCCTGCAGTCTCGCTCGGTCACGTCCCAATTCGGCAGACTCTAATCAGTCACTAACACCTTCTTGAAATGTTGTAGCCTGTATGTATATAATAAATAACAGGAAAGCAGAAATATTATACCATTTATCTAACATTTTTGGGAGTTATGCACACCGGTATGAATATGTCCGGTCAGTAACAAAAATAATTGGGTTTCCGTTTTGAGCATTAGCAAGCAGTGGAAATATCAATGGATTGGTTCATTACGTGATATCATTGCCTTAATAACCACTGAGAAAGGCACAGAAATGCTGAGTAGCCGTTTTACCTATGCATCAAAATGTTCGTGGAGTATTTTTCCGTCATGCCATTCGCCCACTGTGAAGCGACCGATCTTATTAGTATTGATTAAACCCAGAGCTGTTTCCGTGTTTCATTGGGATAGTAGTTGTACATCATTGGATGTTTGCACCTGGTTGGTCGTAATTTGGTAGTCAAGCTGGTAAAGCAACTTCCTAGTAAGCGGAAAGCTACCGGTTCGATTTCCCATCACGGTTTATATTTTTGGATACGGCAAATGCTAGTGGATTTCCATTGTCCACACTTCAAACGGTCTTTCAGCTTCCGTTACTTAAACCATTCGGGAGAAGCGGACATCAAATCATCCTCTGTGTGTGTGTGTGTGTGCATTGAGGGCATTGCTGGTCTACTCACGATAACGGGTTCCGTAAACAATTCACCACTGTCACTTAAGAATGTATTCCGAATGGTCCGTTTGATACAACGTCTTGATCTTTCTTGTTGTACCTTCCCTGTCGAAACAGGCTTCTGTAAATGAAAAATGGGCGATATCTCTTCTTTTTGAAATGAAATCAACTGTGATAGAAAATGTCAGTTGCTTCCACTTTATTCGCGGAGGCAACCCTTTGGCAAGCCCACGTGTAAGACGCTGTGCCCTTATCTGTGTAACAGAATATGGACTGCAAAATCCCTCGCAAGCCATCACGAGCCCATTAACCACCAAATAAGCGATCGATTCATACGATATTTTTCCGAACAAAAAAAAGTGCACCTTTCGCATAAATTAACCCGCCGTTGACAGTTTGCGTGGGCATTCAGTCTGATCCAGTCTTCGGTGTCTTGGATGTTCCACCACAAAATCACAACAAGCCTTTCGGTGAGAAACAAAATATTTACTGCGTGACAAAAATGTTTGCTTTTTCAGATAGCAGCAATGTTTGAAAATTGTGATGCAAGGATGTTTATCATAACAGCCGTGGTGTGCGGGATGGGGACTGATTAGTCGCCATTTGAAACGTAATAATCACAATCATATGAATAACACTATACTTTAACTTCATTTTATGTATTATACGGAAATGGTACACTCGTAGCAAGACTCCTTTTCGTTCATTCGTTCAGCACACATTCTCGTTCAACTGAACGGTGACCGCCAAGCATGGTGACCACTTGACCCTTGCTCTTGTACACCCCTCGCGCACGACCTTGAAAATTCACACTAAAAGCTATTTCTCCCGATAGCTCTCTTTTTCGTGGATCGTGCAAAAACGGTTTTTTATCGTGTTCCCATTATGCACAGCGTTAGAGTGACGGACAGGAGGTTCACACGTAGCAGGGAAGACTGATGAGCGCGTTTTCTTAGGAAATGGCATGGTAAGCCAATTGATCCTCGACGCAATTTCAGGAACGGGGTTGCGACCAATTCGAAGCCGGTGAGTGAAAAAGTAATACTGGGCAATAAACACTACTGCATTCGTTGATTACTGTCTATTTTACAAGGGATGTATCAATCAGTCATTCTGTTTCAAACACGGTGAGTTGTTGTGGATAACAGTTTGCACAGTTTGTTCAACAGAACCTTCAGCGAGTTACAATCCACTTTTGTCATAAGAGAGCCACTAGGTTCTGTTGAAAATAATTATCGATGAATGACCTACAGTTTCCACCAGTCGCTTAGGTGACACCTGATTACGCCATTTCAAATAGCCTTTCTGAGACATTCAGTGCCGTTTTGAAGTTCCGGCTTAATTCCATTGTGTGTGGGCCGACAATGAAATTGCCTGATTGTGTATTTCCACCCAATCAGTCCAGAGGTGGAATGAATATGCTGCAATAAGTTAGAGAAATCAAAATGGTCTTTTATATAATACACGAAGTGAGTTTCAAGGTAGCTGAAAATCGAGTTGTCAGTTGAGATTGTTCATTTTATTACATGTTTGTGCACTTGTAGGGTTCACTGTATCGCAAACACAAAAGGACTCCAGTTCAAAAGGAATGTAGAAAGTTTTCGAGCCTTGCTCTGTAACGCTACACTGCTGAGCATTTTTACCGCTAATCAGCAGTACTTCATCGACAGTGTAAATTAAAATTGACCCTACGGTAACATTTAAGACGCTGACTGAAACAATCAGGATTCAGCGAAAATATTTACGCAAACTACTTCTCAGTGTATACGAAATCATAGAGCTTAGAATTATAAAACCTTAGTCATACAGGCAGCTTTGTTATGGCCACTAAAATTCAGCTGCCCCAGTTCAATCGGCCACACAGAAAAAGTCAGATTAGCAGACATGCCCCTTTTTAGTTCTTTCTTATTATTAGTCGTTCACAAAATTTCCCCATCTGAATATATTTGCTGTCAGATTGACAGGTGTGAAGCAGTCGCAGTTGCTATGTATCACCAAAAATTTATATGTATCGATTTGTTTACCAACTCCCATGAATATGCAAATGTCTGAAGCTACATGTTTAATCGCTTTATCAGGTTTAACTTTGCAACAGGTGAACTCCTGACGATTTGCATGCCCTCAACCACAAAACAATCGAGTCGTGTTGGTCGACTTTCCAGTTAGTAATCTACAGTGGACTTCTTCTGATCTTCGTTGGTTTCTCGAGAAAGTTCAAACAACGCGATTCCAACGGCTTCGAGTGTACTTCGCAGTTTGATGTCGCTCGGCTTTTCACTACTGAGGATTGTATAAATTTCTTTTTTAGTTGCGTGTGGTGGACTCACATGATTATGCATAAATCACACTAACAACCCCGTTTCATTTTTCGCATCCTTTATTCTCAACAGTGGGCTGAAACCAAATAAATGCACGGAAATGTTGTACTCAAAGGTGTGTTGCTACTTTTTCTGATAAGTATAACGTGCTATTCCCGACTAAATATAAGACACTGACCCACCATAGTGATTATTTCTGTACAAACGATGAACACTTTGCCATGGCACGTGGCCTTCAGTCCACGGATTTTACTTAATTGATCACGATTTCAGTTTTTGCACGGATATTAATTACGGTTCGTGCTTATAGTGAAACTATCCGAATTCAATTCGGGCTGCCAACACATTTGCCGAGCCAAAGATTTCATCTTCTCTACGCCTAAATGATCCCCATGAAAATCTTCTGGGACCACCTTACACAGAGGTAGGACTTACAGGTCGCCAAGGCACATGACTCTGTCAGATTGTATGCAGAACTCCTTTTGATGCACAAAAAAACTGAATACTTCATTTTCACATCCGGTTGCCAGCCTTTCTTGAGAACAGAAATCACTAGCTAGTAGCATCGTTTAGTATATTTCTGTGACCGTACCTCCGACACAAGAGCAGCCGGTGAAATCAAATTGTACTTTTCGGTATCCGCAAATCTCGGTACCTTGACAGAAAATAAACATGAGGTATCTATTTGTCAGGCCCATGTGGACTGTCATATTTATATGCAGCAAGGGCAATATTTCATCATGTCATCACGACGGATGTGGACTTGCTAACAAAATTGTTGGAACTGCAGATAAATGGTAACGCTTGGTGATCTGTGCTAACCATAAGCTGCAACCCAAACAAGTGGTCATGGAGCCAACGTACAGCCTAGAACACGGCAATGGACTCCTTGCGAGTATCTTCGTTCCGCAGCATTAAGGAGTCGCGAAAAGCCAATGATTGGCTGTCCGTCCCGCTTAAGCACCGCCCCTATTTCAACTTCAGATGCGTCCTTAATTAGCACTTTTTTATTTGGATGGTGAGAGTGGAGCTAATTTTGATCGATGAACAGTGTCATTGATGAGATCCCGCAATATAGCTATCGCGTTACTCACTCCACTGTCACAGCTCGGATGACCAGGAGAGGAATAACGGCTCAGCCTTCGTCGAGAAGTTCGGTATTGTTGTGTTCGGCTGAAACAGGCATATGCTTAGACAGACAATCTCGCACGCACGTACACAGTTGACGTTTGTCGTGATTCGTCCCGGACGCATTGGTCAGTCAGGTTGTACCACGTGTTGCACGACTTTGCGCAGCCGAATCTGATTGTACAGTCGCCTTGCGTTTTCGACTGCATACATTGTTGGCCCACGAGCTTGCATACGTGTTTGCATTTCTACGTGCTCGCCTGTACTGGTATTTGACGTACGTTCGCACTGAGTATACGTTCCCCATACAAGTGCGCATTCCTTCTGCCACCGAATTCGTAAATATAACAGGTATGAATCTGGGATAGTACTGTGGGAACTCAAGGATAGATCTCACATATGCTTGAGTCTTTGTCGACTTCGTTTCGATTGTTTATATGAGGCGACCGAGGCCCAGCTGATCGCCATTCGCGTTCATTGTGAAGTCAAGGTACTCCACTTACTTGGCACTGAACTTGCACTTTGAATGATTGATCAGTAGAGTTACCACCACAAATCTTCCTAGTGTCTGCTTCAAGCAACGACCGTATCCTTCCACTGACCCAAGCAGCATACCCAACGCGCTCTTAATTGGGCTATGCCCAAAGTTCGAAAAAATTGCTGGAAATGGGCACCACTTCTTTTCCTCATCCATCTTTACTGTCCGTTTCTTTGTTCACTTGCCCATTATCCATCCTTTCGACCGAAACGAATAATTTATCACTGATCAGAAAAACCGTTCGTGAAAATCACTAGGTTTATTATAAAAATGGCACACTGAAAGACTGTAAAGACTAGCAATTCGAGGACTGCTTCATTCAGAATGTTCGGAAGAAGTTCATCGTTCTTGTTACTTGGTCACCCGATCTGAAATATCAAGATGTAGAAAGGTGAGACAGTCGCACTTAAAGAAACGCTGGAAAACCAAACATTCTCGTGTGCAAGTATCAAAGATAGTTTGATTAAAAACAGTTTTCAACAAAACGGATTAGGATCTGATAATTTATGTATCAAAACAACTATAATCAATGAAATAGGAAAATATCAAATCAACTATGAACTAAATCAGAGGAACATGTTGAATTGTGATTTATGACAAATTGTTACTGATCTTCAGAATGTCTGATTAGACCAAAGGAATAAAACACTTCCAAAATAAAAAGCAGCTTGAGATTTCTTTCGAAGAAAATGATATTTTACGTGCCCACTTTCTCGTCTTGCATTGCCCTGATTTCTAGCTTTGAGCTCTGCAGCCTTCTGTCTTTTAACGACAGACACCGATTCCCCTGCATGCTTTGGGATGGGACGAACAGCCTCTGGGGTTTAGTCAGAGACAATGAAGTTCATTGACTTACGCTTGACGAAAACAATGAGACTGTTTTTGAACGGCTTTTCTTTGCGCACTTCCTAACCAGCAGCCAATTATTGCCACACCGGGTCCACTTGTGTCCAATAATACGTCATCCACGGACAGAAGATTTGATGGTAAAACCTGTGAAAAAATTGCCCAAAACATTAAAACAGTAAAAAGATGCATTATCGACCAATTCATAATTTCTGCGGAGCTCTTGTTGAGGATCATATTTTAACCTTGTTTCACCGTGCAGTGAAGAATACATATACAGCACAGGAACGGGGATGAAAATATCATCCGGTGGAACATTACCTTCCTTTCGGAACACATGTTGCTGACTTCGTGAATTCTTCGGTATAATTATTCTGCTGGTCTTACGAGTCTCTTGATGGACGACCTGAGTGTTCCCAAGTATGATTTGTAAGGGGAACCGATAGCCGCATCTCACAACCGTGGAGTACAAGGCATGATCCTTGGGTAACGCGAAATACCTGGCAAAGGATAGATCAGAGCGTGCGGCACTTCACGACTTTGCCCCGTAGTTAGCACGGCGGTTATAAAATCATCGGACAAGGACAGTAAAAGAGCACCCACGTTGATTTTGGCACACACGGTTCTTTCATACTGTTTTTCTTGACCAAATGAAAAAATCACAATAATACGGCTATACTAACCTGCATGAATAAACTACTTCGATGCGCTAATAGCGAGTAGCACATGAATTTCGCAAAAACAATACTAAAAAACGACTAGCTCAATGTATAAAGATATATATGCTTGTATGCACGTATATGCATATTAACAGATGGAATTATATAAGCGGAGATAATGATAAACCAGAGTTAAAATAAACTGTAAAAATATGCATTAGTTAACTCTATGAGTGATAAATCACTTTTTTGAGTAGAAAAACCGAACAGCGCCTCCTATCAGCAGAAAATGAAGAAAACCAGCGCCGCACCGTGTAGTCACAAGGGCATTCAGTAAAACAAAATGTGCTGTTTTTGTAACGCGGATATATATACTGATAAATACTGTGGTACTGTCATTGTTATACTCCTTATGAATTTCCATGAAATTCTGTGCAAACTTTCAAAGCTCTTGTCAGCAGTCATTTTGGCCCAACGTTAGCCCAACGGCTTGGGTATAGTGCAGCTTCGGGATGCTCTAAAGGAGATCACACCATCTTGATGCGCCATTAACCCGACCAAACCATCAGTCATCTTATCAGTGGTATACTGAAAAATGTCTGATAAAACGTGTAAAGCAAAAAAAAGTTGGGAAATTTTACGGCAGTATGCCCCCGGGGAGGGTTTATGGTGTTAAGCTGTCTTCATTCGAGAAGCAGAGAGATTTGCAGGTAAACGTCAGCTAGATCAATCTTCGGACAATATTTTCTGCCACGCACGGATTTCATGAAATCCTCCAGCTCCACAGAAGTCGCCGTACATCTTCGTAGTCGTGGACTTACAGTCAGTCTGTAGTCACTGTAAATTCTCGGTGTTTTCTTATCGCCTATTAATAAAACTACCATCGGAGTTTCCCAAGAAGACAAACTAACTTGAGTAACAGCACCTTTTTCTGCTGTTCTCAATGCTTCCAGAACTCCTCGTTTGAGGAACAACGGGTCAACGCCAACTTCAAACTTTACCGGCTCCACTGCTATTGCTGCACTACTTTTGGAGCATTGTATCACCAGTTTCTGATGAGTCACCTGACCCACGGGAGTGAATGAGGCTGTGAATTGACTGCAAATGATTAATAGCCCACAATGTATTCAACTTCAGCATAGATGAACTGTCAGCCGGAATAAGGAAACGGACTAGAACGTTTGTTTTCTGTATGAATTGTACATTAGAGTTGAGTCACTCAGTAGTGCAAAGCGATGGCTGGTTGTCCTATGAGGGAGAATGCCGAGTGGTTTTACGGTTGTATGGATGCGACTGATGTTCGATATCTTCTCCGGGATAATAGACTCTTTTCTCCTTGTATTCACAATAAACTCGTTAAAATCCAAATTGAAATGACACCGGTTTGGACGGAAACTGATTGTCCCGGCATGTAGTCTTCGGTTATATTCGTTTCCGTAACCTCCGACATGTTGTATTTGGATATTAAGCAAACCTTTGGGATACGGCCAGTTTTTCCACACCGATAGTATACAGCTTGATCGAACGGACTCATTGAACGCTTATGAAAATGGCCACACGATATTCACTTTTGGGAGACACTGGATTATCGGTTTATCATTTTTGGTGTAGTCAGGCTTGGTCACTATGACGCGGACTCATTGGTTTGGATGTTATTTGTTAAAACACTGTTGTAGTATTTGGCGTGCTGACTGAATGTATGTTATCGTATTCTTCAGAAATTCTACTGCCCTCCGCAAAATTCCAGTCCTTCAATTCCAGCAACCTCCTATCCAGGGTGAAATTGTTGATCCCGGTAATCTTCCGACTACACAGCTGCTCCTCTTAACGATCCCCACAATTGTAACGAGTAGCTTGTTGATTTAGTTGCAGGAGAAATTCGTGACAAGATGACCGGTGGTGGTCAACGACCCGGGTTCGATTCCCGTCACTTTCCCATTTGATAGCCTTCCATCGGCTGCGGCCTCGTTCCTGAATTATTACATAATAAAAAGGAAAAAAAGGGTTCTCCTAAAGCACCAGTGAATTAGAGTTTGCACATTCCTCTGCTTGAAAATTGACCGGTAGAATGCGGTTCAGCAAACATTCCCTCTGTTTTTCGAGTGACAATTATGCAGGTGTGGCTGGAAATGACAAACTCTACAACATCGAAGACATATCGTGTCCTCCGCCAGTCAGAAAAAAGGCTGGTTAACCTTGCTTGGTTCCGATCCAAGAACTGCACCAGTGTTCTTCAATCAGAGATGGATTGCTGATCAAGTTCACATGTTCAGCGGTTAGTGATTGCATGCCGTGACACCAAATGTGAGACTTGAATCTACCCGGTCAAAGGTGTGTTCTAGGCTAACTCGTAAGCGGACTACGTGCACCAAGAGCTGACATAAGAATAGTAAATATTTATTCTGTCGGTACTCTTTGGCACCCACCTGTTCATATATGTAGTTAGGCACGACACTAATAGTGGACAGTGTACTGGTAAATTACAAAAAGATCTGGCCGTGTCTGATCGATCTAATTTCCAAAATCTAACTTCGTCTGACTGGTTCATTCCTGGAAAAGAAACTACAGCGCAACGCACCACATGCGGAACCATTCAGATCGCAACTCCTACTCACCACTGAACAATCCAATAAAAATCCAGAAAGTAGCAATCACACCCACCGATAGTCTTAAAACGCTGATGACTCATCTTTCTTTGACTCCACTAAATAGCGAATGTAAACTTTTGGCATTACCCTACTTCGCGTTATGATGTGCTTTTATTAAAGCATGTGTTATTTCCTATTCCAGACCTAAACTATCCCCTCTGAATTTAATCGACTGCATTTTTAGGCTGATGTTAACTACTGATCTTCCGTACAAATTCGTAACCCACGAGAAGGAAAAATGCCTGTGTGGTGACTGCACGCCTAACTCACAAGCAACACGAAAATCTTCATCCAGACCAATCACAGTTAACTTGGTTCAATTTGTGTTTTGTCACGTACAACGAATGGTATCATGAGCATCTGGACCGTTCCACTGCAAACCTTGCCCACCTAGCCCGGTAACTATTCTTAGCAGCTGTGCACGTCACCCCGCACACATGTGTAAACTGTGCTTCCCCATCACGCGACAATATTTGGCACGCACACACACGTGAACCAAACACTGCTTGTGACTCAGCTGTTGTCTGTATTTCTTTTCTTGTATACATTTTTATACCTCCTAGGATGCCGTGTTTTCGGCAAGGGAACATTAGATTTATTGCAACCTGATTGCATCTCAGGTATTTCGGTCACTACAGTTTGCTATCGTATGCCGTCGTAGAAAAAATACAACGAGACTCGCCTGAGTCTTCAATTGAAAAGCTGTTGAAGGAGCAATGATCATCTATGTCCTTCCCGTTGACCTGGTTTCCAGTCAATTGCCGGTTTCTTTTGAAGTTATAAGGACCTACAACTTTCTAGAGCAGACAAATAAGGATACAAACACGGTGAGAATTCTTTCGCGTTCTCTCTTCGGTCTGGTACGTATTGAATCAGGTGAATAAACAAAAAAGGAAGTGAACTGGGTAACTGTCATAGCTACTTGACCGAGTATCCGGAATATTATCTTCCAATAGTGTTTGTCTTCTGGCTTGAGTATTCATTTTCATCGCGGACTCTAAATTTCCCCATTGCATGAAAAGATTTGCACGTGTTGTAAACAACACTGCATGTAAAGGAGATATTCTATCACTCGTCAAATTATTGTTTGCTAAACCGAATGCAGAATGGACCCATCGACTGGGGACAATCGTGGCAATCATGTACAGCTGACTTTCCATGGCGTTAAGCTGTCGGATTAAGTTTGCAGGTTTTAAGACGCCATTGATGAGTGTTTTTCGGGATGGTGTACACCCACATTGGTTCGAATTTCTAATACTTCCACTGAACGCGGTAGCAGTTGTTAGATTTGAATTTTTCTAATTTCTCGCGAGAAAAATTAATTTGCATTGTCCGCCTGAAAATACGGTAAAGGACACCAAAGTTTGCGACTTAAACTTTCAGTAGTGCTATTTTTAACCACAAAGTGATCTGATAGGGCTATCTACGTAAATCGTTGTGTCCGTTGGTGGTATGTCAACCAACGTAGACACTCGGTCATTGTGAATAGACTAGTCACATTGACCAGTTTAGCCGCCTCCTAGTCACGTGTCAGCAAGCTGAAAATTATTATTAATGTGAACATTAGTTTGATCAAAGTGGACCAGTTATTAGACAAACAATAGCCGGGTTCAACTCGTAGTCAGACTGAGGTCAACTTTACTAATCACTGAACCACTTAACAAATGCTACACTGTTGCGATTATCCCGATGTCTAGCGCTGTGAGTCTAGCAGAGACTTAGCCTCACTAGCTACACGCACGATATGGGGAAAACACGGTTATGGGCAGTAGAACAAACTTCAATCCAGTAATCGTGTTTATCAATGGTTCGTGGTTCTAAACAATACAGTAGGCATAAATATACAGCAAAAAAAGGCTTACAGTCTGGTGAGAAACCAAGAACAATGGGCAGTACTATTCCGAGAATCGGGACAGCGCAGAAAATAAAAACGGTCACTTAGCAGGCGGCTGAACGAAACTGTAGCGCAGTTCGGTTGCGGTACAATGAGTAAATCAAGAAACTTTTGCCGTCACGAACCAATTAGTCAGTTACAAGGGTGTGAGCGAGACTGTGATTGCAATACTAGAGAGAGTCATTAATAAATTAGTACAAATAAGTTAAAGCTGCGGGGCAAACGAGAGCACGTGTCAACATGAATGGACAAATCGGGCACTAGATCCGTTAATGCCGTTGACGTGACGGCCAGTGGTGGAGTGCAGTGAAAGAAGCACTAAGGCTGGGAGTTCGAGCCTCCGCTCGGCACCACAAATGAAACACTGAAAGATTATATAACAGCAGAAGTGTAAATCTTTGAGGAAACAAGGTTACGAATAAATGCGTGGACTGTTCATGCAATAGGCACCCTAAAACTCGAGTATAAATCAATGAGATACCTTAGAAACAGAGAAAATATATTACGAATGTCTGAGATTCACGATGCATGTACTCACTACTAATAAGTAACTTAATAGAAAGAAGGACAGACTCTAATTACGAACAGTAATTAACATACACCAACCTTGATAGGGCAAACAAAGCTAAGTTGACAGTTAACAGCATGGAAGAAAGATGTTAAATGTCGAACCACTGCACTTCGATATTTATACGTTCAACCATTGATGTGGCTTCGCATCATAACCAGGCTATTGTTTTCCAACGAATTAATCAGCGTATTGACATCACTATTTGTGGTTCTCTCCCTACCTTTTCATCCTGACGATTTTTTTAATTTCCTAGGTTGCTACCGAGGATTAGCAATCACAGAACTACCATAGTCTGTGAACCTTTGTTCCAACTGAACCAAACCCATTGAAGACTTTCAAATTCAGAAGACCAAAGTGAATACATGAGATTAAACCGCAAACAGGTTAGCGATAAACAGTGTGATACTGGATTACACACCGCTGAGAAAATATTATATAAGGTGCTATTCGACTCGGGCGCTCTATGCGAGGCGCTGTTAAACTGACCAACATGACCAGTTTATTCATAATAAACGAATCCATATTGGTTTATACACCACTATCAGACACACCGATTTACGTAGGTCGCCTTATCCGGTCTTTATGGTTGAAAATAGCACTTCCGAAGGTTTTCACTGCAAAATTCGTTCACCGTCACCTGAAGCCGTCAATGTAATGTGATCTTTCTCGTGCGATATTAGAAAATGTCAAAATCTAACTGCTGCTACTGTTTTCAGTAGCAATATGAGAAAGTCAAACCTCCAGAGATGTATCCGCTCCCGATAAATGCACTGCACAGCACCAGCCAAGAGACAAAAATGCTTATTTCAAGTCATCTGTAGTGCACAAAAGGAAACCAAAACTGATTACCGGCCCTAATGGGTCATATGTTTGTTCATCTAAACTACCACTGAGTGTGCAGCGCCCAATATTTCGCACCACCGATTTCCCCCGACTAGGTGCGATGAAGACCGCAACTGTCAAGAGAGATGAGATCGGGAGATTCCTCGCAGGCTCAATGACTGGGAGACTGATCAGTTGTGGGTACACGGATCAATAGCAACTAAGTAAATTTACCGGCCTCGTCATCCGTGGACATGAACGTTTCCTTAGAAGACGATATGTGGCAAACACGGATCCATCAGGTCAATACAGTACACGTATGGAAGTTCGTAGAATTAGTAAATGGACCGCAGTGCAAATAAATATAAGTGTCTCCAATATCATAATTCGATTCCTCTTTCTTTTTCACGAAACTTTTTCATATTCACGATGTGCACTTCCTTAGGTTCCCGATTTTGAACAAGCCATGATCTAGCGCCAATTAGTGAAATGGTCATCGGTCGCGGCACCCTTCGCTTAGGAGTTATTCAAAATTATTTTGCATCACAAGAACTTTGTTACTTTCATGGTTACTGCTCATAAGTAGCCTAACAGCGTTCATCGTAAAAGCAATCCAAGCGAAAAATGAACCTCAACACAAATGAATCTTCATCGCATGGTTGAACCTTTCGATTCCTCGGGACCCACCTAAAATACCCCCGCTTTGTCGTAGGGGAAGTAGTTACCTTAATGCACTTTTCCGTTTAGGGTGAATGGCTAAAACCTTTGGGAACACATGAGGGCCCGAATTTCGGTTAGCAAAACCACGAAAAATCATTGACATCGCTTTATGTGATGGCAGTACCCTAGGGGATCCTAGTGTAATATCCTCAGCTTCAAAATTTCTTCGGCAGCTTGTCAACAGTTAGTTGACAATGCCGTTACAATCACTAAAACCTCCCGGGTTTTCTAGGCAGCCAATCATGACAGTTAGCATGACCACAGCACGGTAACTTCGGCAGATAACTGCTCAGAGTTGAAAACTGTGCAATCCGAAATTCCATCCGGAAGATCTCTATACACACCTCCGCACGCCTTTAAAAGGATCACACCATTTAATTGGGAATATGATGTGAAATTTTGTCAAAGGACGCCGTGTTTTCTGTTACAGTAAGTGACCATTGCTGAACCAACATATGCACCACGCCCATACAGACACTCATGATATTTCTATAGTGGTGAATCGATCCCACTTTTCGAAAGCCATGGTGATAATATTTTTCTCATCACGTGATGACATGATGATACTGGCGTAAACTATCAGTCCGATTTGTTGGACGTTGTGAACCACGTATATTTTGTCACGTTCCCTTTAGGTATGATGAGAAATGCCTCGCGGTGAACCAAGTGAATGGTTAACACAATGTGCAAATGGTTCGAACACGTAAATTTTAGGTGGCAAATTACAACTAAATGATGAAAGAAAATGAATCGATCAATAAGTTATTCACTGAAGTCTAAAAATAGACTTAAAAAGAGTAGTATGTGTGGGATAGAAACAGAGTGATATCCTGAAGAACTTCTGTCGTTGAAAGTAGCTAAGACGTTGTGACCACGACCAGGTGTTAATTATTCGCGATTGGTAAAGGGGTCAGATAAATGACCTCCGACAGACGATGAGCTACCATCTGCACCTAATATATCTGGAAATTTTTTTCTCGTTACACATTCGAATTCATCATTACAGCCCCGACCACAAATACTAGCGGCTTTACATACCATTTATAATGAAAAACAAAATAGTGTATGACACATTCCCAATAAATGAGACACTCAAGTGATGATAATCAAGCTGACCCAACCAATTTTTCTTATCTCAGAGGACGTTCGATGCAACAGAAGCCTTTGACCATACGAGTCCAGAGTTTTAGGTTGCACAATACATCTCCCAGGCAGTGAACATGCATCCGTATCTTGGATACCCCTATAGCATAATCCAGGGTATTTTCACAGAACAAAAGTTGATTGTATAAACAGTAACGCTGATGATGAAATGGGAGCAAATCCAGTTCGCACCGTTGGGGGAAAACCCGTCTGGACCACTCACCTCATCACACATCTTCATTGGTACCCGATATACTTAGAAGGAATACACCACTTATGAGCTCTCCGTTTAAGGTCAGTGTGGACCCAAGAGCCACTATTCAAGAATAAACACCGGGCAAGTCTGCTAATTTGCTTCTCTATCATCCAATTTTCGCATTAACTTTTCTAACCGACTTAGTGATATTTGCCCAGATTTGCCTACTAACAGGGTTTTTTAGCAGTAAGTTGAGAAACTCGACCTCCCCAGGGTTATACACATTTTTTGTACACACCGTGCCTCAGAGTATCGATAGTTTGTATTCAGATTAAATACAATTCCTGATGTAGAATAATACCACGAACTTGCCAATTCCCTATTGGGAGATTCTCCTTATCGTCTGAGAATTCAGGTATATGATCACCGAACGCAATATAGTACGAAACAATTCTGTTTCAGCAAGTAACACAAAAGCGATGAACGTCACGCTTAACTGTGTTGCCGATAGCGATACACATGTCATATAAAAATGGAATTTAGTCAGACATGTTGTAACACCAGGTCACACAACTGGCAGGGAATGTTTCAATTCAGAGTCTGAGCAAACATAAATTGTACTGTCGTTAACACGCCACATCTAGAACATAAAAAACGCGATACAGAAGATGCACAACAACACCTGCGGCTTGCAGAGTACCAACACACTTGATTGCTACAACAACAGGCAGTGACACTTGGGTCGGACATCCTGTAGCCATAGTCCCATAACAAAATTATCCTCGACTGAGTAGCAACTTGAAAAAAACGCGGAATTTGATAAGGACAGCATACACGCCAGCTAGAGGGGAAAACCGTGCACAACACAGTACCGCGCGTTTATCAGCGACGGCTAGGACACGCCGATGTAAGCCAATAGTTCTACCGCTTATAAAGTCTGGTTGGACGACCATGCGTAAAACCATTGATTGACCAATACGAAGCGCCAAAATATACCAGAAAAATGACAACAGGGATAAACACGGAAACATACTACTGCGCGTCTGTGGGTGTATGTATGCTCGTGTGCGCCAACTACAACTCACACACAGTGGTGAGATAATTTCAGAACTAGTGGAGTGAAACCAGTCACTGGAGGAATTTAATACACCGGATTGTGCGAGTGCGTAAGAGCATAAAAACAATTTCCTGATTAAACGTGAGTGGGTGCAGTGGTCCAACATTGAATATCGCGACTGTATTGTTAGTGAGGACGAACTCGTTGGATGAACGGTGAATACAGGAAAAGCGTTAGGAGCTGGGGTTTGTTAATATTAGAGTGGTCTTAGAACATCTACCATTACTTGTTTGGGAGTGACAGTTAGAGTGAGATAGCGCCCCTTAGGGCAGTGGAATGAATGCATGGTATCACGCTAGGGTGAACGTAACTAGAATTTGTGCCTCCAGATCGCACCATGTACAAACTCCACGATAATCACCGCTGGTTGTGACTACCATTCAATGAACTCCATGACTGGAGGTTAAGAAATGCAAAAACAATCGTAGCCTGCGGGGAATTCCTCAGTTTTCAGAAATGCCGCTACGGATTGATTGTTCCCGAGGAAAATTCAGATACCAGTGATGCCCATTTATACTGATAATATCTAACTGAAGATGGGGGTATCCTGTATCACTTCCCATTAATTAGGGCGGTTACGATTACAGGCCGATAAACGGACGCGTCATGGCAACTGCAACATAATTCGGCCGTGTTTCGAACAACGGTCTGAGGGGGGGGGGGGGGGGGGTATGACGATCATATGGGTGTACGTTGTGTTGGCCGTTTATGTGTATCTTCAGGTTTGTGAACGAGTGCTGATGAACTACCTAGTCATTTCAACGAGGACTGTAATAACTTGGGTGATCAAACTGATAGCAGACTGTGGACCAATTATCTGCGGCCGCGCTTCCCGTCCTTTCACTGCTGAAGCGCCCTTGTCTCTGGCTGATCTAGCGGTGCATAGGCAGAAATACTCATCTTTGCCACGTGTATATTCAGATGGATCAGTGAGGACAGCAGCTCGTTCGACAATGTCTTTTAACTCCCGATTGGTGTCCTTATTACCAAACGTACTCCATGTATTTCTATATCCCGTATTGTTATTGATATGGTCGAATGAAAAAGACGAAATGTTATCATTTAGAAATCTAGGCGGCTACGGGGTTCACTAGAACTGCCTGCATTAAACACCAACAAATTACCACTTTTCAATTTCGTCAATCTAAATCAAACTGTGGTACTACTGCAGGGTTTTTCACTCGAAGGAAAGTATCCCTGTATTAGGAAACTGAGTAGCTTAGGTCGGGAGATACCACTAGATCCTGATACAACCTTAATGAACCTTTGCAAAATGGCAAAATCTTTCACGAGACCGGGAAAATTGACGGGGGACAGTAAAGCCAAACAGAACTTGCCGACTCGTCCAAGATTCTCCAAAGTCACCTGATATACCTTACCATATTGACCGGAGAACCGCTGAACTATGATGTCACATGAACTGTGCCCAGTTAAACTGCATGCGAAAATGACCGTGTACATGACAATCGCAGTTACTATATATTCGGCCACAACAAACCAAAATGATTTCCACCCATTCCTTTTTGACAGCTTGATAAAGCCTTTTGAATGAAATTATTCCAATCATGAGACCAAACACTATTAAGACTTGACCGGTAGTCGGATTGCTGGTTGGTTTGATCAATTAATAGTGTCATTTGAGGTACTATTTAAACGTGATAGGATAAACGCCAATAAGCGGTCAGTCCGTGACATGGAAGGAAGGTAATAAAAGCCGAACCAGTGTACTTGGTCATTCAGGGTGTGTGGGGCTTCTACTTCTGGTCCAAGAGACTCATCCAATCAGCGATTGTAGGCAGTAAGATATGACTACTAGTGATAAAATGTGAAGTTCTTTTATGAAAACAACTTGCTCATCGAACTGATGCTGTAATTTTAGCTCGCTCCCTTTTTTATCATGATGGTGATTTAGATTTCCTAATAATCCTGCTGCTGAACAATAGCAATCAGAAGCGCCACAATCAGTGAGCCCTTGGTGGTTTGTATTTGTAATTTCTAGTATGCTGACTAACTGGTCATGCGTTCTCTACATTATACCCCTTACTCCAATATCATTATCATATCCGGAAACATAAGTCAGCAACATTAAGTCGTACAATGCATTCCCCAACATTTCGGTGCATCCTTACTAGCACATACTGCAGCCAAGGTGACCATTTTCAAACAGTAAAGCAAACGTTGTTATAAAACTAAAGGCAAACACAACATTATTCATTCAACTGCTACCAGACGAGCCAGTTACCAATCAGAAATAATTACTAACTTCACCAAGCATAGTTACTGATGCTCAATTGTGAGTGGTGATGGCTAACTGCTACTGCCGGAAAAATGCATTTGGCCATTGAGAGCGTTTCGGGCTTCCACAGTAGGTAACACGACCACGATATCCACCCAGTGATTATATGCGGGACATGAAAAGTGACACTTGCATTTGCACAACTTAACAGTCGAGACGATATCGTTACTTATAGTTTTCACCCCAACTTTCAACCCTGATGATTATTTTGGTGTTCCAGTTAGGGTTCTATGGACCGGTACTTCTAATCAAACGGTAAAGATTGCCAGTATTTGCAATAGACACAGCCTTTTCCATTTCCTTACATGTCCCGATCCACAACTCCTGGCGGTTATTTCTCGGGCTCTTGGTGCGTTGGCATCTCGGGGATTTACGCACTTCATTGAATGTGGTATCCACAGGGACGGAACTACGAGTATCCCACAGAGCAACTGATGTCCAAGATATCCATCGTTTGTGAAGTTCACTTGAACCAGAATCCTGGGCGGCATTCGAAGCGGTATACAAAGCTTCCTTGGTCCGTTGCCAACGTTCACCTGGGTCTTGGGCAATCGGCTGTCTAGATAAACGTGTAGATAGCTCCACCTGGAAATCCGTGATCGGAGCACAGCTGAATGACACGATCGCCGTTATCAGTGCGATCGGCCGAGATATCAAACGGACCTTCTGTGTGCCTTACAGAATCCCACAAACATCCAACTCGAGCGTGGAAATCTCCAGCAATCATCACCACGTCCGTTGAACGCACGCTTCGAATCAGCTGGGACAAATCTTGGTAGAAATTATTCCTGGGCTCGGAGAGATTGCAGATAGCGGGCGCATACGCAGAAACGACGAACAAGTATCAACGTTTCAGTCTGTGCTTATTGTCACGTACAGAACCGTCCAACCGAACTGCATGTGATTGACTGTTGACTGGGATCCAGTCTAGTCGTGGACGCTCAACTCTCGTGCTCAGAGCGATCCCCACGCCAACTTGGCCATAAGCAACAGAGAGCGGATCACCCGACACCCGAAAGGTGAGGCGAGAGATTGAGGTTGCATCCAGAGTGCGAACAGTGATCGCAGCAGTTGGATGTTGTATGTTTCGGAGACAAAACATTCACCAATTTTCAAAGTATCAGGGGTTCTAGTGCGCGCAGCCTGATGCCTTTTCTGACACTAAGCGAGCGTGGAATGCAGCCAAGTGAACATGTAGGCTTAAGAATCGTGTATGGTTTGTGTCCTACTCGTGGACTACCACTTTCTTCATAATCAAAACATCCCGTGGCGTGCTACATCGATCTTGCGTTAAAAGAGAAAGAAGTTAGCAAGGCCCTTTACAGGAAGGATGCTGGTGGTTTCTAAGAGAGCCATACTTCGCGGCCATTCACACCGCAGAAGGGTTTTTCTTTAGGAACCCTAACCTAAGCTTTTAACTCAAAAGTCACTCCAAGGCAGTGGGGCGTTGACTCAGCACGGGAACGTGACCGGAGCGCCCGTGAAGAAGCTTCTGGTCTGTCACGCGTGATCTGATTGTTGCATATATTATGCACTCTCTTTACTGGTGTTTTTTATCGATCCGCTCTTCGGATTCTGTCCTCAGCCCCATGCACCCGATGCAGCAGGCGGAACGTGGATGGGTCAACATCCTTTGGGCCGGGGGCTACCCAGTGAAGTGTGATGACTTCCTCACCGTCTAGAGAAATCCCAAGCACTCCACTCCTATGTCCATCTGGTGGAGGTTTTTAGACAGATGAACTACTTCTCTGCGTGTTTATTCGCTGGAGTGTCCTCTCCAGGGGCATAACGGTTAGAACCAGATGTTGCCATCAACTGGTCCAGAGAACGGACTTTATTTTGTCTCTACCCATTGATCTTCCAGGCATGACTGCATCTTCGGCTTAAGAAAGCTATCCTAGATAGCCCTCTAGGCCATGAAGGCACGCAAGCCAAGGTGCAGTCTCACAATGATGGGTCCTCAGACAGAATCTTGGAATTGATTAAAGATTAGAATGAGATAACGACCGGACAAAGCTATTACGGCCGCCAATACGGATTGCGACCCGGCAGTTCTACTGGTTATCTGCTGGCTCTCGTCTCACACTCCTACGCGGCCGCCCTCAACAACCACTGAGAAACACACATGGTCTCCCTTGATATCCCTAAAGCCTTTGACCCAGTTTGGCACGAGGGTCTTCCGGCGAAACTGACCACAGACGGATTCTCCTCCGCTCTCGTATTGTGGGCATTAAGTTTCCCCAGTAAGCAAACCATCTCCGTCCCCGTTGATGGGGTTCTGTCCGAGCCATTTTCTGTGGATGATGGCGTCTTCCAAGGTTCAGTACATGCGCCCATCCTTTTTCCTTTATTTACTGATGAGCTTCTATCCACTACTTCTAACCTAATCCATTCTTTTGCCGATGGCGCCACCTCCCACTCTTCTCTTTTTTATCGTACTCCCAGCCATGCCAACATAAACATCGATTGAGACCGTAGTGCAGTCAGTGTACCTTTAGAGTCCGATCTTGAACACATCTCCTCCTGAACTTCTTACAGTCATGTTGCATGTAATGCTTCCTAAACCTTTCTCTTAATTTATTTGAAACACCATTCATTCTTCCCTTATTTATCCCTTGATTTAACTATACAGCATTCCACAGATTCTATCTCTCGTCTTGTCTTACCCATAACTTCCCCTCTGTGTTGGTCCCCTTTCATATCTCAGCTCGCTTCTTGTGCTGCGCGCAAAGTTGGGTTTCTGTTTTGCACAAGACGCTTTTTTACACCAGCTCATCTTCTGCTGTACAAAGCTCAAATCCGTCCCGCACTTGAATTCTGAATACACGTGGAGGGTGGAGCTCCATCTACTTATCTTTACCTTCTTAACCGGATTCAATGAAAGGCAATCCGGCTGATAGACGAGCCTTCTTCAACCCCCGATCTGCAGTCACTTATCCATCGTCGGGCCGTTGCTTTGTTGTCCCTCTTTTACCGGTACCATTTTGGAATTTGTTTTCCCGAATTTGTTTTGGCAGTTCCTCGTCCCATAACTCTTCCTCGATCATCATGTACGCATGCAGCTAGTCATCCTTATCAGGTTTCTATCACCAGATATCGTACTTCTGTTTTTCAATCTTCTTTTTTTCCTCAGACTGTTAAACTGTGGAACACTTCCTCTCGACCTTTTTTCCACCCAATTACAACCTCTCTCTACTCTAAAGTAGGATCAATAAACTAGCTTTTGCCTGAATGTTCCCCCACAACCCCCTTTTACAGTACGTCTTTTGATTATGGGGTTCACACCGTGTGTCGTAATTCAATTTAGGTGTTATAATAATACTAAGTCCAGCCCCATTTTCGACTCTTTAGGATGAGAATATGCAGCATGTAAAGCAGCGACCAGCATGGAACACGTAAACAGATTTGCTTCAGCCAGTTCGACAAACAAACAAAAATGATCCACCTTGGTATCTGTTATTCACAATCATCAACTTCTCGTAGCAATGAAAGTGAAACTGACAAAGAGACACTTTTTCTTACGAACTGTATCATTACCCTAGAGTTGGGTCACTCCTTAACTTCCGATATCTCGTAATATCTGAAATACCCAGAAGACCAAAATGAACGAACAATGAAAAAACACTAGTACTACAAACGAAAAACGAAGTGATTTGTCCAACGTAACAAATCAATGCGCCATATGATGTGTCAAGGTGATTTATAGCACGATTTTTTATATCAGAGCTAAAAGACTAATTTGTACACAATAAAAAAGTAAAGGTCAGAAGACCAGTCCATTACAATGTACAATCATATCTCAACGACACTTTACATCATCGGACCGTGGGAACGATAGTCCATCCGTGGTGAGAGTACAAGGAGTGAATGGTACCAGTACAGTAAGAAACCAGTGATGGCCCAGGAACTGAGAAATATTCGCTTTCCATCCCACGTCATAGATATGGGCAGTGGCGTTAGCTAGAATTGCTTCGGTCTCCATGGTCCGCGAGGAAGGGTCAACGGCCAACGCTTTGTTTCGAGCAGTTCGATCAGAAAGTGTCTCATTACAACTGATCAACGAGATATAATAAAACCCGAATGAAAACATGAAGCAGCAGAATAATAAACACGTGGTGGTCATGGCGAAAACTAACGTTTGCCATAAAGTAATTTGACGTAATATCCAGAACGCACCAGGCGGAGCGATCATACATAAGACGCGAAATCCCACAGACCAGTCATCCGGAAGAAAGTGTTTGTGAAACACATAGGTCAGATTAAATCGAGACGCTAAAGCGGCGCCGAATGCACCGAAAACCAGCAACGAGAAGAAGTGATGCCAATTGGCCAAGCCAATACACTGGGCTGAAAATTGAAAGAAAGTCAGACTAAGCGTGATCTAATATAAAAGCACACCGAAAAAGTGAAAATGAGGTTATGTATGTGTAGTTAGAAGCACACTAGAATAAAACACAGGACTGTTGAATGAACACCGACAGAAAAATTCACCATCTGCGAATATCGAGCATGAACTGAAGAAAATTTTCACGCAATCGGCAGTAATCATGAATTCCGATGACTACCACTGGAAATATAGGCTTGCGGTATCGATCAGCAATAAACAACGTAAATCTTCACTTTACATAAACGGAAAGAAAAAAGCTGCATAAAGGTTTAGTTTTCTGATCAGCATAAATAATAAAAATGGTTTTATTTACCGTTTCTTACCACAGACCAACTACGGTCTATGGGCAAGGACACCGCGGATCATTTACCATACACTTGTTTTTGCACAAGCAAAATGTACGTTGACTTGACGGTAATAGAAAGGCACGAGATAAAGGATATGAAGTTACTCAACACGCCGTTTTAAGAGTATACTCTTTAAGGCCAAGTGATATAACGTCATGTGAGCGGCATGCTATACATAGATTTTAGTTTACAGATGAGAAGCCGCGTGATAGGACGCTGTGGTGCTGTACTGTAAAAAAACAGAAATCACTGCTTCATTATGCATAACCAGTAAAATGACTGAGACTCGGAGTGGAGAACCACACGAAGTCACAATCGGTTAGGTGTGATAACGATCCAGACATCAGCGGGTTTCTGTCTACAACCAAATGGGCTGGTGATGACAGAATTCAACACCCCTCCCCCCCCACCCTAGTGATAAACCCTTAAAATACTCTACCGCCAGCGGACTTCGTTCACAAACAAAAACTGAAACATTTTAGATGGGGAATGAATATTTAATATGTTGATTGATAATGGGATATCCGCACAAAACAAGTCGGACCTTCTTTGTCACCTTACCTAGAAAAACACAATGGTGATCACGCCTCAGGACACAAATGTTGCATACATGACAGTGATGGGTTCTAGGTGGTCGTGGAGATTGGCAGGAAACGCAGTAAGTCCAGTGTCGAGTCACTTTATTCGACAGTAGCATACCTCGAATGCTTGGATCTTTGCGAACAACTTGTATCGCGTTGTAAACAAATCCAACAAGCAGATAAAATCCGATCGAGAAGTACACAATGAAAGCCACCCCGTAGCCGGAAAACAAGACCGGCATAATATAAAACACGTCCAATAGAACCAGAATGCAAACGTACACGCTAAGAAGTGAGCGGAACAAAAACTGTACGGACTGTTCGGCTCGGAGTGTTGCTAAATTTAAAAAAACCATTGATGAGAAGTCAGAAAACTTACACAAGCTCAAAAACTTTGGAAAGGTCCAAGAGTAACGAGAATGAGCGTTTCCATTGCTCATTAATGATTGCATTTTAAGACCATTCAGTTGTATTCGTATACGCACCGACAAAGTCTATCTAAATTAAATTGTGGTGGAGAAACTGCGCTCTAAAAAAGCTGCAAATAAAAAAGTGAAATTATTAGTACAGTGCGCCCCCCCCCCCCTCCTCCTCTAGATCGAACATCATCTGGACCGACAAACTTTTTTCGCTTCTCGGAGGTGTTCATTCTTGAGCGAGAAGTTTAGAAAATTGCACAAAACTTGGATGAAACACGGAGACAAGTTGTCAGCACTCACCAAAACGTCCGAAAGGTGTAGGTAAGATTATCAACACCACCATCCGCTAGTTACGTTTTTCAGACGCCTTTTCCTGCTATTCAACCTAATTTCTTCGATTATGCTCGCAACCAAAGGCTGATATTTTGCCGATGTTTTTGGTGGCAGAAACGCCAACTTAGCATTGTTTAGTTGCAAAGAGTGGTGAGCTGAACGGTTATCTAGAGAGAGAAAAAATAAGTTATCGTCGCTCCTGGTTAGTGATTTTTCGAATCCATTTTTGAAATGTGCATCCGATCATCCACTCTCATCTTCTAGTGTGATAATCAACTGCAACCAGCGCCAGGTTTACGCGTTTGAAGCATCGTCGACTCTTGTGTTTTCCGATGACTAGTGGTTTCAGCATTTCCTCAGTAGCACTGCATCATGCGAAACGGCTCAACTCTGCTTCCGAACGGCCAGGCAAAAGATGAAGTGGTATTACGGATCGACAGCGCCAGGAGAGCTTTTCTTCAGCTAAGACGAACGCTGTGGACTCGCAGTGAAATCAGCTTAAGAACCAAATTTCGTGTTTACCGTGCTGCCATCCGGCCCGTACTCATCTATGGCTGCGAAACCTGGCCACTACGAGCTGAGGATACCAGAAGGCTGGAGGATTTCGACCACTGGTGCCTGCGGCAAATCCTCAAAGTCAAGTGGCGCGACAGGGTGTCCAACGACGAGTTAAGGAGACGATGCTCTGATATCGATGCTCTCCCCGTCCTCCTCCAGCGTCGACGACTTCAGTGGTTCGGCCATATGCCTCGGCGACCCGAGTCAGAGATAACCAAGAAAACACTCTGCCCCACTCCCTGCCCTGGTTGGCGTTGTCGCCTTGGTGGGCAGCTCAAAACGTGGACCAGTACAATCGAGAAAGACGTAGAACTTCTAGGCCTCCGGTCAGTCTATGGAGCCCGGCGATGGAAAAAGGACTAGATGAGGATCTATACGGAGCTCGCCTCCGACCGCCGCGCGTGGTCAGCAATGGTCCGTGATATCCATGGAGCCGACTTATCCTCTCGCAGGAGATAGTCGCGTAAAAGTAAAAAAAAGTAAGTAATGCGAGACGGTCATTTTTCTCGTGTTGTGGTAGACAGCAATTCACTGGTATCCAGTTTGTTACCACATCGGACCTATTGGGACATTATGTGGTTCTCGACTTGGCCTCAGGGTAGGGTCAGGGTGCAGGCTATACCTAATAGCAGTGAGCCTTCGGGATCACGGGGTATACCTCTTCCATCGCACTCACATTCAAACATGTAATGAGTATAGAAACTTGATTGCCGCTACACCTTTCACAACCAAACTGCGTGTTGGGACGGCTCCGAAATAAAGATCGGTCTCAGCAGCCTCAAAAATGTTCTTCGAACGATGATCTTTGTACACCGTAAGATCGCGTTCCAGCAAATTCGACTACCCTTTAATTGACAGTTCTGAGGCCTCGCCGATGATTAATCTTGAGCAAATACTATGGCGCTGCTGGAATTTACACAACCAGCTACTGCTCGCGCGAAAATCGCTATGCTCCATACTACTAGCCGCCTGCATTATATATATATATATATATATATATATATATATATATATATATATATCGCCTTGAGATCAAGCAAGGTGCCAATGCAACAACAACTATAAAATAGGAGAAGAGGAGTATAATGCAATAATAAAACAGACATTTAGTGACAATATTTTATTTTGCTTTTCACCGTACACATTCTGATGTTTTTTGTCCTTTTGTTTGTCAGAATGACATTTTTGTGATAACGGGGCTCGAGAGTTACACAGACAGGCTGCATAGCATTCGCATCACTGACTTCTATTCTGAGCCATGTCCCTCAACGACACTAAACAACGACAATGGTCATCCCTTAGGCCCCAACCAGAGGGGCGTAAAGAGCTAATCGAGGCCAATACTGATGCTAGCTTCTTCATATCTCTACGCCAAATCATAGCCCGACCGCCGCGTTGATTCTTCCAGCCTTGCCCAGCACATGCAAATAGACCACAGAAAGGTGGACGATGGGCAAGCATCGGTAAAACATGACCAAGCCATCGGAAGCGGCGTAGAACGATCACTTCGTTAATAGGGAGTCTAGCCGTGCCTAGCATACGACGGTGCACCTTGTGATTACCTACGCGATGTTTACACCAGACACGAGCAATGCTTCGGAAACATCGGTTGTCGAACACGGAAGATACCGAGTAGCCCCAGCACGATGTGGCCAGGTCCCGCAACTGTAAAGTAAAACACTACGAACCGCAACGACGTGCACTCGTCCTTTAAGAGAGTCGGATTTCACGGCGACGCCACTTGCGTTATTTTCTCTCGTAGCAAAACTACTACTGGCAGATGATTTCGATGAGAAGTGGGGAGCTATTCGTACACAACGCCGTTGACATCACTGAAGCAACCGTGGCATAAATGCAAGAGTTTGGGCTGATTGGAATTCCTTGGTCCCCACTAGTTTTGAGGCTGGCCTCCTTTGTCACAATCTAGCGAACTTGCGTACGCGAAATTCGTGAATATACACTGGCACTATTTGGCAAATGATTCGTGACCTTCTGTGAACTACGTGAAGGGCCTATGGCGTTCATACACACATGCCCTAATGCAACATTTGACACGTGTCACAACAAAAAGGCCTACGGGCTTTTGTTATTATAGGATCAAGTGGCGTTTTCTATAGCTATGAAGGTATGATACCGGATGGCCGTCCTCGATCAAAAGGGGTATACGCTCTTGAGGGGTTTCAGTGGCAAAAATCAGTCGGGACCGGGACACTCCGTTCGACAGGAAGGTGACCACTCTTCAAAGGTAGGCTCCATAGCAGGGGAGCACTATACGCGAAAGTCACGAGGAAAGCATTGTGATTCTGATCAATATCATAGCAAGCTAGTGGAGTGAATCTGACAACCATCACCCGGTTTATTCGTCAAGCAAATGAAGGCGCACAAACAAGTAAGTGCAGGAAGATAAACGAACACTACCACGAAGAGTACACCGTCTGATAGATCACACACTTTAAATCTAGTTCAGCAAGGTGGCATATGGTTCTGTCGTCTCCCGGGGGTAGCACCAGCATCTATCCTATAGTAGCCTTTTGTGGTTCACCGCTCTAAACCGTTTTACCTAAAAACTCATGACATTTACAGTTCACGAAGGGTCATAGCCTATGTATCCCTCGTACACGCTACAGGAAGAAAGTTGCGCACTCACCAACGTTCGCCGTTTGAACCACAATATCGATTTTGTTCACTATTTACTCCAATCTTCTGCTCTCCTTAAATTACTTTTGACTGGGACTCAAATCTCTCTCGCCAGACATTGCCCAACTCTAGGATCCCAGATACTATCTCTATTCCCCACTTCCACCCAGAGCTTTTGTTTGCACCTGCATCCATGAGTCTGTCAATACCTCCCTTATCCCACACCATGACTTATACAACTGTGAGTTTCAGCTGTGACTGGAAACCCGTTTTCCTTCTTGTAACCACTATTTCTGTACATTGTCTTGCCCTCCCAGAAGTAGCGATTCCTCAATTTTCATCTTTGGTCTTATGGCACTGCGAAACTGTTTGCATCACACTCCAATTGTCAAGTTACCATTGTGTCCACAACAAGAACTGGCTTTATTCTCTTCAGACACTTAAGGTGTGGGGTGCGAAACCGGAGCTTTCTCTTTGGTCAACAATCTAAGCCGACTCGTTGACTTTCCCACACGGATTCCCGATCGGGCCGGCGATCACACCCATAACGTCAATCTTTTAACTTCCGTTCCCTCTTTGTTTTTCGATATTACCTCTCTGCCTTTACTTGATTCACCGGGCCACTTCAGTTTAGTTCGAACAACCATCAACCATGCACTGAATGCAGCTGTTTTGGTTGCCATCTCTCAGTGGGAACCTCAATAAGAAATAAGTAAAAAGCAGTATGAAACGAATAAAAGAATCGCAAGTGGTACCATCAAGACGATACAGAAATTTGTCAATACAATGGCACCGTTGATCGCGACACCTAGCCTAATGCATCTAATCACTGAGTGAATGGTTCTGCGCGCGTCAACAGCAACCGACTGAAACGTCGATGCTTGTTCGTCGTTTCTGTGTACTTACCAAACGACTTTTTTATTATACACAAAGGAAATTAAAATAAAAGGGGCATTCACTATAGTTCGAAAACATATTGTAAGAGAAGTTTGTGGGGAAAATTCACGTCAAAACGAATTTGTTGATTCCACCTTCGAAGACAGAAAGATTGTAGGTAGGTGGAAAAACAGAGAGGGGGAGGGTGATCGATAACGTAGCCGTCCGGGGGGAAAGATTGAAAAGTTGATTTGCGAGATCTAGTGACAAAAACCCTAGGAGGACGACTAGCAGCCTGTGATCGGGATTGGCGTTAAAAACGAATTGGAATAGGAACAGTCGGGGCAAGCTCGGAGGACCAAAACCCAGATTAATAGCGTTAGGACAGGGACAACGGGGAAATTATCCACTGATGAGTAAGCAAGTGTAAATTGGATGTTGATATATGGTCATTTACCAGGAAAATGACTTTACACGAAACCCGGTCGACAAGAGATAAAAAAGACCAAACTCCAGATCCATGTGACATCAGAACTCAAGTGCTTTATAGCGTAAGAGGAGGTAGACTGCTTTGAAGAAACGTTTGGCGCGGAATGGAAAACGAACCTTGCGTGCAGCGCGAGAAGCAAGCGAATATATGTATGAAGACCAACATAGAGTGGAAACGATCGAAAGACTCAGGAAAGGCATCGAGTTGGAGAGTCAAAAGGGAACCAAATCATAACTTAAGTGGAGAGAAGCAATAGTGTTTGATAGAAATAGAGAGATATGTTTTAGAAGCATTGAAAAGAACACGGTTTTAAGCTCTAAGAAATCTTCCCAAGGTCTGAACTGAGCGATGTTTTAAGAGCACAACGGTCACGATCGATGTTGGCGGTGGCATGGTGAGAGGCGAAATACGAAAGGCAGTAATATAGGATGGCATCGTCAGCAAAAGCTTAGATGGGGTTGGAAGTGGTGGGTGAGAGATCATTACTGAATGGTAGGAAGAGGGTGAGTGGAATTACAAACCATTGAGGAATATCGGTATCCGCGGGAAAAGGCTATGATTAAACCCCATCGACTCAAACGGAGATGGTCCGGTTACTGAGAAAACCCGATATCCACAAAACAAGGGATCTATTCGTTAATTCAAACTTAAGTATGAAATTGCGATGCGACATGCTTTCTGTGTGGGCAAGTTTGAGCCAGGTCTCCCACACGATCCACAGAATATTGCTCATACACTACGTTCGTGTGGGAAAATGTAGTTGGACAGTGGAATATATGTTCACGCGGGACTGACCGACGGATTGAATTTGTGCATGAGCAACATAGATGTTGTTCCGAATTCCACCGATCTGCACGTGAATAGAGATGGGTTGTCGTTGCATCGAGCATCTTTTAATCAGATGTGGCAAAGAGGGTACGCTTTTTCCTGTATTGTGCTGTATAACAGTTTTATTTCCTGAAACATTGCTTCAAGTTTGAAGTTCCAGGTTTGCGGAACTCAGGCGATGGGATAACTCCCGTATGAGTCTCGTCACCGTCCACTCTTGGCCGTGGCCTCACGATAGAGATTCACGCCAACGCCCCGTCAGGTGTGCGTCAAGTTTCCTTTTGAAAAGTTTGTAGTTTTTTTCCTCCAACACGTCAGCTGGCAGTAAATTCCACAGTTTGGTTGCTCTCCTGAGAAGACGGTAGACCAACGGTAGCCCAGTTGACTGCAGCTTCATGAGCGTTATCGAATGCCCCCTTGTGCACGAGTGGTCACGCAGGGGGGAATTACGCCCGCAACTCCGCGTCCATTTCACCCGGAGTATTCGTCGGATGCATATCAGGTTACCCTGTACTCTTCGATACACCTCCCACTAACTCTAGTCGCTCGTCGTAACTGATCCCTCGTAGTTCAACGATGAGGCGAGTGGCGGCTCGCTGCACCCGTTCCAGCTTCACAAGTTCAGAAGCCGTGCAGGGAAATGTAGCGCCTCCACCATACTTCGATCGAGGACGGACGTGTGAGGTATACAGGAGTGAAAGCACCATAAGGTAGTATCTCGAACGTCCGACGGATGGCGCCATAGATACTCCATGCCGATGCTTACATCTTGTCAGTGTGATAGCGGGTTTTGAGCGTAGATGACACTATCATTCCCAGGTCTCTTTTACCGATGGACATTCGAAGAGTTGCTCCTTGGAACGAGCAGGTGTCCTCAGACCTCGGTCTCCCTAGCTGCAGCTGAGTGCACTTTTGGACATTGACTGGGAGAGCCCACATGTTGGACCACTGCGTTAGAGCATCCGAATCCGCCTGTACTGCTTCGTGATCCGCTGTAGTTTTGTTCACACGCCAGATTTTGAGATCGCCAGCATATACCAGACAAGGGGACACCAGTTGTGGTGACAAGTCTTTGATGAACGTCACAAACAGCAATGGGTCTAAGACTGAGTATTTTGGTACTCCGCTGGAAGCCTCGTGTCATTCAGAGTATGATGAAGCCACTTTTGCAGAGAAGGCCCTCCATTCAGGAAGTCTTCGATCCACTTGAGTAATTGTTCTGCTACTCCTAGCGATTTCAACTTAGTGAGCAAGCGGTTGTGCGGCACTCTGTCGAACGCTTTGCTGAAGTCAACGTAGATAACGTCCGTGAATGGCTCTCCGCCCTAGCCTGTGCCCAGCGTTCACGTGCTAGTATACGGTTGGACAGACAAGATCGGCCTTTCCGGGAACCATGTTGCTGGTGGCTGAGAAGCTTATGACTATCTAGGTATTCATGCAGTTGTGTCGGGACTAGGCGTTCCATAATCTTTCCGGCCACACACGTAAGGCTAACTGGACGGTAATTCTCAGCCTCCGTCTCCTTGCCGCCCTTGAACATCGGGATGACAACGGCTTTTTTCATTCGGATGGTAGTTTGCCTTGTTCCATCGAGCTTTTAAACAGTCTCGTAAGTGAAGGCGCGATAATTTCAGCTGGTTCTTGAAGGACTAATGGATGGATCTCATCCGGAACGGGCAACGTATATGGCCGGAGCCCTCGCAGAGCATTGACAACCTCTTCCACCGCTAACGATCGCCATGCCATGGTGATTGCACTCTGCGGAAGCTGGGATGAAGATGACCTCTCCGTGGCATAAACATCAGCACAGTGTCGCGCCAACAGTGCTGCCTTATCGCAATCGGAGTCCACGATGACTCCATTATGTAACAGTGTTGGGAAGACTGGACAAGCTTCAATCTTCCTTCTCAGGTAGGTAAACAGCCTTTCCGGTGCTGAGACGGAATCAGCCGCAAGTCACTCTTCGTACTCGCGTCTCTTCGTAGTCTTCAGCATCGAACGCCAATAATGGATGTTTGCAACTCTCGTATCCCGTGCCGGAGGATCAAAAATGTTGCCAATCTCGGTTTTTTGACGCAACTGATTATGTAATTTCTTGTCAAACCACGGCGGTCCCTTAGAATGACTTTGACGCCTGTGTAGAGATGCAAATAAGCTAACCAATGCAATCATTTCCAATTTAGAGGAACTCCAGGCTTCGTCCACATCTTCATCAACGACTGAATTCCGTGGCAGGGCAGCAGCAGCTTCTTTCATTTCAACAAAGGTTATGCGCCACACGTTTAGTCCGCACTGTGGTTTCTGATGTACGAACGCACCACGCCTCCAATGGATGACTAGCATCGCGTGGTCACTGGAGCCCAAAGACGTTATAAGATCGACTCCATTTATGTCAGAAGTTCGCGGGGAGAACACCAGATCAAGGGTGGATACCTAATCCGCCTGATTCCTGGTCGGTTCTTGCACATGCTGATGAAGAGCGAGGTCACAAACATTTTCATGTGGACATCGGGAGAACTTGCCCGTGAGTATTTTGTAGCTGTTAGATACCCAGCAAATATGAGGAGCGCTAAAGTTGCCAAGAACCAGACAATGGAAGTCTGTCGCCAATTGATGCATGGAATCCAGAATACTTTGCACGTCAGCCACCGGTGTACGACAGATGATTTCTAGCACCACGTAGCCACTGGTGGAGAGTTTTACTCTGTACCACAATGCCTCTTCGTATCCATACTGGTCCACATAGGTATCAAGCAGGTGTACTGGCACCCCATTTTTTACGTAGATGGCAACAACCCCTCCATCTCTGCTACGAGTTCAATCTACACGAAACAGAATATACCCGCGTAATGATACCTCTGAATCCCGAATATCACCTGCTAGCTATGTCTCGGTAGGTGCAAGGATGATATCGTTGTTACATTTCATGTCACCTTATATGCTTATTTAGACATGCACTTAGCACCCGGTTTTCTTATTACAATTAGGCAGTTAAAAGGGTGCAAATTCTGTTTCGTATATGTTGATATGTTCGATCATAAAAGTTTATCGAATTTGTTCCCAGTGCAGAACTGCTACTCCATACCTTTCCAATGTGTAAAGCTGAGAATATAGCTTCCTTTATTATATTTGGCAATGAAGTGAGTAATATAAACCTTTGGGTGCCTTAATTTTACAGATCTCGCAAACAAAATGCAGAGGAACCAGGAACATCCGCGTGTAGTGTGGAATAATTGGAAATGGAACGCCAAAGTTTCTGTATCATCATAATCGTCATCGTACAGCGTTAAACAGAAGGGCAAGCCCCATTGACTACTGCCTTTCTCACCATGTTGCACGTTGAATTAGAATGTATGAATATACAAGATGGATAGGGAGTGGATCTACACGGGTGGGAAAAGGAAAGAATGCCCTAACAGCCAACACACGGAATACACAGTCTAAGTGAACAAACACACATTGATTAATCATTCTGATTTGACTAAAAGTGACAACACGATCGCCCCTGTTCACAGTTTGGTGTCACACCCTTCAGCGTCTCCAGCCAGCTGGTTGATGAATATTTTGGACCCCAACCACGAAGGCGTGAGGCACCTAAGTTTCCCAAGTTCGCTTTAAATTTCCCCATTCCTCGTTACCACGTCATCTGTTGACCTCCACGAGGTTTGTTCCACTCCCTAGGAGGAACGGAGAATAGGGCATGGTACGGCAGACGTGTGTTTGCCATACGTAACACGTGCCTCAACCAACGAATTCTACTAAACTGGATACGCTGTGACAAAACGTCCTCTGAATTAATACCCAATACTCGCATTCTGACCTCAGCATTGCTCACTCGGCTATTCCACTCAATCCTAGCGACACTGCGAAAATTACGGTGGTCAAAACCTCAAGACGACGAACATCTTCCGCACGTAGACCTCAAGCCTTGCAACTATATAACAGAACTGAACGCACCGCGGCACAATATATACGACCTTTCAACTTCGGTGAAATATCACGTCGCCGACGCAAGTACTTCAATCCGCCGTACGCCGCTCGAGTCTTGGGTATCCGCGTGCTCACCTGTACTACTGTGCTTCCATCCATCGTCGCGATGCTGCCGAGGTTGGTGAATTGGTCGACAATTATCAGCAACATTCCCATCGAGCATCAAGCTCGGAATCGTTGACGTCCAGTCTTACAACATCAATTTATACTTCGAAGGTGCGAAGCGCATGCCGACTAAAACTACAGCTCTCGCGAGTCTATTTATTGCATGTTGAGCATGTTCCGTGGGTTCGAACAAACAGACAACGTCATCCGTTATGTCACATAGCTTTCCACTATTTCCTAGTTCGACGCCCAGCTCCTGAAAGTTTCGCAACGCGTTTCTCATTATTCCGTCCATGACGAAGTGGAACAGGAATGGAGACATGGGACATCCTTGTCCAACATTGCTGGTCCTTTCGAACCGATCGGATAATTCACCGTAAGCCCTTACGCTGCCAGAAGTATGAAAATACAATGATCTCAGTAGGTTCACGAACTTCTGGGACATACCTTTTGCTGAAGAGTACCGAAAAGCGCTGTTCGATCAACTAAATCGAAGGCGCTTTTCAAATCTAAGAAAACCCTTAGAGCCAGTCGACGGTGCGTGTGACGCGTTTCAAGTGGTTGGCGAAGAGTAGAAATCTGGTCAATGCATCCTCGACCCGGGCGGAATCCGGCCTGTTGTTCGCGGGTGTTCCTCTCGCGAGCCGGTGTAAGACGACGCAACAAAATGGAGGCTAATACCTTGGTGACTATCGGAATGAGGCTAATCCTACGACGATTACTACAGTCATTGCGTATTCCCTTCTTGAAGATAGGAACAATCAATTACTCGCCCCATATTAGGGGAATATGCTCCTTGTTCTTAATGTCACGGAGTAAGGTGGTAAGTGATTTCATCAAAGCATCTCCACCCAGTTTGAAAAGAAATGGGGGAAGTTCGTCTGGACCTGCCGCTTTCCCTCGCTTTAGTAATCGAATGCATGACTCTACTTCCACGTCCGATGGGGGCTCAAGTGATGCCACCCAAGGAATCACAGTTGTTGACACAGGAGTAACTACACTAACGTGCGGCCAGCTAGACTACTCCTTGAAGTATTCGGCCCAACGGCCGAGCCTTTGCTCTTTGACAATAATGGGTTCTCCATTTGTATCGCAAATCGTTTCGCTGACCGGGGTTCGCCGTCCACCGGTGTCACGAATAAGTTTGAACAGTCTTTGACTGTTACCTGAAGCAGCTGCTGTCCACATTTCTTCGGCTATTTTGGCCCACCGATTTCTGCGATCCACCTCAAGGCTTTTCATAACTTGATTTTGCAGATGTCTTTGTATCTTATTCATCTCCTTACAGTTCGAGAGCTGACGTCTTTCCTCTATTAGCCTGATCGATTCTCGCGAAATCCAATGTCTCTGATGGACATTAGATCTAGGACCACAGGTGAAACCTGCTGCAACGTGCATCGCCTGTTTGATATGAGCCTTATTCTTATCTACACTACTGTCCGTCGTAGTTCCTAGCTAATGTGCTAACTTCTGCTCATGACTGGTGCGAACTTCTGGATCACACCAACGTTGTACGGCTAACCAGGTTTGCGGTTTGCAACGATAACCATGGAGCTGGAAATAATCGCATTAAAACTAATGCATGGTCTGACTCTACGTACGTGGATCAGTAAGATACGCAGTTCTGAACAGAACTATACCACCGGTAGCGCACTGCGATATGATCAATCTGGCTTAGAGTGCCTGTAGAGTTAGGGCGCCATGTTCCTATGCGACGCAAGCTGTGTCGGAAATTGGTACTAGACAAGAACAATCGATTATCTGCACAAAACTGGAGAAGTCTATCCCCGTTATCTGTACGCTAAGCAGGTAAAACACAACGCCCACCTAGACAAGCTTCTGACACTAAGTTTGCCAACTTGTACATTGAAGTCACCAGCTAGCACTACAATGTCAGAACCTTTACTAATGCGAACGCGGGTGGCGAGTTCACCATAGAACTCATATTTCTGCAAGTCTGAGCTGCAGTCTGTTAGGGCGTACGCCGAGATCACAAACAAGTTGCGCTTAACACAACTATCCTCTCGAACGCCAACTGACCCCTAGAGTCTCACAGCACAAACGACTGTTAACAGGAATCCAGCCTAAGAGGGCAGCCTCAGCCTTGTCAGTCAAAACTATTCCTGCGTCACGTTGACCCACAGCTCTAGCTGCTCCATCTCCTGAAGTGCGCAGAAAATACCTCCATGATATATCAGGAGCAGTTAGTTGAATCGCACTGCTCGAATCCTGTATACGCGTTTCACTTAAGCAGCAGACATCAATCTTCAGAGAATCTAATGTGAGGGCTAGGCACGTCTGCTGACCGACCTGCATGAGTGTACGCACGTTGGAGGAGCCGAAGTTCAGACGTTGACGAGGTTTGAGAAATGTCAGTTACAAGACAGAGGATTATTCACACTGTATGACAATGAACCGTCGCCAGCATCGAGCGTGTTATCAGTGGGAGCATTATGGGTAGATGGATGGGGCAAAGAGAGGTGGTTGGGAACAGAAGACTAAGGTTGAACAAAAGAGAAGGAGCCCGGAGTAGTAGTCTACTTACCACTACCCACCCCGCTCGATGTAATGGGCAGCGCGGTCCTGATTACCTTGCGCGACGATCGATGTTGCATGGAATTCCTTCTGTTCGTGCAGTTCATTTCTGAACACCATACAAGTTTTAATAAATGCATCTGTGCTTTCATGAATATGGCCATTTTGCTCATATGCAGCGGCAATCTAGTGGTTAATCTCGGAATGTTGGAGAATATTATAATGACATATTGAGCGACTGAGTGAAATTGGAGTAATTAGCGAGGAGGTGAGCATTTTCGGCGACTTTTTCGAAGCGTTGGGCATGCTCAATCCTAGCCCGACTGGGCGCTGGTAGCTCCGACCAACGCATTTCAACAGAGTTGTCCAACTTTGAGATGTGCTAGCCCAACGTTTGCCCAACCCTAGCGCAATTTGGCAGACGTCGGACAGTGCTGCAGCGGTGCTTAGGTGTATCCCGTGGCATAACACACACTGTGCAGTGCATGGATGCACATGTCTCACAGGGGACTTGTTTGGAAGACGACGGAAATTGCACTGGTGTAGCATATAACTTCACCTTAACAGTGGTGCATTTTTGATGCTGTCAACTCTCGCAGTTGATGTGCGATGAGGTTTTCCGTTTCCCTCTCATTTTTAGCGGGGATTCAACGAAATACACTCGGCAGTGGTGGGTGCATAACTGGTGTGCATACCACCGAAGGAATTCTGGGCGCTCAATAGGCCGTGGCCATTACCTGTTCTGTGCAAACTGAACTGAACTGAACTGAACTCGTACGAAGATCGCACTGAGGTGCCTCATCGCGACTTTCAGTTCCGTTCAGTTCAGCTTCCAGGACTTGGCAGCAGTCTGCCAGATAGTCCAAGTTTCTTGCACTGCTGAGCTCTTTGATCTCCAGGTGCTTCTGACCTTATGATGGGTCGTCTCTTCTCCGTAGGCGCGTCTGGGAACGGTGGGACAGGAAATGTCAGATTAGACTTGCTGCAGTGCTTCATTTCGGTTTAACTCTAGAACCAAGCTGTTAGTCAGAAACTCTATTCAACTAATCGCTTCATTCGAAGGAAGACTGAAGACAGATCGAACTGAGGAAAAGGAGGTTATCCTCTTTCTATCATATGACAAAAGGGTAACCGAGGGTTCCAATCGCTGCTCTCACCAAACAACCCCCCCCCCAGGCTTTATCTAGCCCATTTTTAGTGGCAACCACCAAAGTTGTTTCAATTGGCCACTGCTAGTTCATTCCACTCATTGACAGACCTCACAGCGAACAACTGGCTCCTAATCCCTGTCCTTGCACAGTCTTTTGCGAGCTGGAGCCTGTGCCCTCGCAGTCTTGGGGCAAAGTAATCAAACGATTTATATATATATATATATATATATATATATACATATATATGCGCTATTTCAGGAGCCATGTCGAATCAAGATTCGCAGAATAGCACAGAATACCATAAAATGAATTCTCCAAGCGCAACGCCACCACTTCCTGGCGTAGCGCAGCGGTTGCACTCCTATTTTGTTCAGTTCAGTTCAGTTCAGTTGTCTTGAAGTCTTGAAGTACTACACGGGTTCGAGGCTTTAAGCCCAATTGTCCCGGTTCTTTAGGGAATCTTTGATCTTCTGTCGGATTCACCGAGCTGAAACGAGAGTAAAAAGAAGCGGGGGGGGGGGGGAGCGGGGGTGGCAGCGAAAACAAGATACATATAACCTCATTCAGTGTCACACTGTGGACAGTGCCTTAAGCTGAGTGGGGGTGCGGCATTCATGAACATATATGCGATAAAAGACAACTATTTTGTTTGTTTGTTTTTGACAAAGGGAATTGTTGGGAGAGACCCAGGTAGATGTCTAGCTTTTTCTTGAAGATAGTTTTGTCCTGCGACAGAACAATATCTTCCGGAAGTGCATTCCACATGGTAATAACCCTATAGCTAAAAAAGTTAATCCTTAGTGAAGTGCGTGGCCTCGGTTTGAAAACTTTCCTGCTGTGACCACGGAGAGAGGAGGCTGGACAGACGGAGAAGAAGTAATCGCTTTGACCTGTTTCAAAAAGGTGAAACATCAAAAACAGATCACCTCTTACGCGTCTTACGTCAAGGGGATAGAGGTTGAGGAGTGAGAGGCGGACGGGATAAGGTAGATGGGATAGACCACTTACTGCCTTGGTGGAGGCCCGCTGAACCCTTTCTAGGATCTCACGGTCTTGGACAAGACCAGAGTGCACTATCTGACTACCGTACTCCTGCAGAGGTCGGATAAAAGTGCCGAAAATTATGGGGAAATCATCCTTAAATATGCGCGGGAAGGACCTTCGAATCATGTTTAGAACTCGAAAGGCAGACTTGCTCGCAAGTTCGTGATGATGAGAGAAGGATAAGTTACAATCTAACCAGAAACCGAGCACCTTGTGTCGGTCAACCCTTGGCAGAGTGGCTGCTCCATTAATGGAAAACGTGTGACCAGTCTCTCTGCCGAAAGACATGCTCACGCATTTGTCATCAATAACTGGGAGGTTCCAATCCTCGGACCAGCGTTTTGTTTCATAAACTGCAATTTGCAGGTCTTTAACGCTTGAACTCCAGAGGGTTACATCATCTGCGTACATGGCAATGTTCGCAGGAAGGGCTGTCGGTAGGGTTGAGACAAAATATTCCCGACTTTAACCACAAAGGTGCGGTCGGTAAGGAAGCTACGTAGGATGGCCAACATGGAGCCTGTGATCCCGTACGTCTGCAGCTTATAAAGAAGAGGGGCATGTGGGACCTTATCGAAGGCCTTAGCAAAATCGATGAATACAGCGTGTGAGAGCTGGCCATCATCATAGGCTTTCGTTAGACTATCCATGACAGTAAGCATATTGGTGATGCATGACCTGCCAGGAAGAAACCCATGTTGGGACGGGGAGAGGATCTTATTTCTATGAAGATGGGAAAGAATCTCACTCTTAAGAATTCCCTCAAACATTTTGCTAGGGATGCTAGTGAGGCTTATAGGTCTGTAACTAGAAGCAAGGTGTCTACTACCCTTCTTATAGATGGGTTCGATCACTGCTTTTTTCCAGTTACGGGGGAAAACTCCATCGTCAACACATCGCTGAAAAAGCGAGGCATAAGGAGCAGCTAATGTATCCGCGGCTTCCTTGAGAATACGGGGGTGGATTAGGTCAGGACCCATGGAGCAATATTGGTTGAGCCGTCGGAAACCTTGAGCGACTGCACCAATGGGAATAGTTACGCGGTTAAGGGTAGTGGTCAGAGATAAGGGGTGCATAGTAGGGTGGGATGATATGGGAAAGGAGCTAAAAATTGTACGGAAGTAGGAGCTGAATGCCTCGGCTACTTGGCTAGGGGAAGTGATTGGAGATCCGGCACTATCTTTGAGAGCTAATGGCGTCGGAGCTGTGCCCCTTAGACGGCGCATGTACTGAAAGAAAAATGCCTTATTGGTCCGTGCTCGATCAAGTACAGATCGCTGGACTGCATTCTGATAGGACATAATCTTGTCTTTGCATATGTTCCTTATGATCCTGAAGTCTTCTGCATCACGGGCAAGGCCTGTGACTTTATATCTAGCAAAGAGGCGTGCGCGTTCGTCTAGAATGCGCCTAATGGGGCGAGGGAGTGGTCGCTTAGCGGTCTGTGGGCGACGAATTCTGGGGACAAAAAGCCTATCAGCTAAGGAGATTAACTCTCTGAGATTCTCTGCCATTTCATCCGCAGAGTTACCTGGGTTAGTTAAATTTAGCTGGGAGCGAAGAAATGCACAGACTTGGTCAAAGTTGGTCCTTTTGAAGGATCTCAAAATCTTAGTTTCTGACGGAAGAGGAGGCCATTTCACGATATAATCGAATCCAATGAGAATGTGATCACTTTTGCCGAGGGGCGGCAAGTAATGCACCACATCTATTAGGAACCGATCATTGGTGATGACCAGGTCTAGTAGGGACGGGGCGTGGCCTGTGCGATATCTAGTCGGATCTCTTACGTTCTGCACCCATGAGTTTTTCAGTACGAGATCAAGGAGGGGTTTACCGAAAGTGATATCCGGGGCATCAGCTCTTTGCCAGTTTGTACTGGGAGAGTTGAAGTCACCAGTGACTAACAGATGGGTGAAGTCTGTATAGCTTTTCAGGGAGCCTAATAAGTCTATGAGACCTAGGCTGTCAGTTGAATTGCATGCGGGAGGACGGTAGACAACACCGAGCATTAGGGTATCTGTCCTAGAGAGGTTAAACACGGCCCACAGACAATCAATACATGAAAAGGTTGGTGTTGTCAGTAAGGTGGGAGGAGGGATCGAATTATCGTAGTATATGATTACCCCGCCGGCACGACCTCTACTGGAGTCCCGCCTTACTGTGAAGTATCCCGGAATGGATATTTCGGCATCAAGTATGTCAGGAGTGAGCCAGGTTTCTGTGAGGGCTATGATCTGAGGCTCCTTATCCACTGCAAGCTGCCGAAGCTCCGGGATCTTATTCAACACACTCAGGCAATTGCTGTAAAAACACTTGAGCACATGCTCAGGAGTTGTTGCAGAATCGCCAGAGGCAGCTGGTTTTGGGTTTGAGGAGGGGGAAAGAGGGGGATTTGAGGATGGAAAGGTCCTGGGAGAGTCGGGGGCTGAAGATATTGGGGGGCTAGAGGGTAAGCAGACTGCTGGGGGGACCGGTAGGTTTTGATGTCTAGTAACCTGGGGGGTATCAATCCAGGTGGACGGCCTACATCCTTCGGTCTCCGAAAAGGGTGGGCTGCCTTTCGTGGTTTGCCCTTCTGCGCACTGCTTGATGCCCTATTCTGAGTTCTCTTGTTGAAGAGCTTATTTTTCATGACAGCACCAGATATATTATCTGGTGCTTTAACCTCCTCACTGCTTCTTTCAGTAGAAACAGATTGCAGGTTCATGTCTAGGCTCAAGGATGAGTGAGTCTCGTCCGTTGAAACAGTCTTGTTGGCTATGATGGGGCCTGGGATGCTTTTCGTAGGCGACAGATGTTTAGTGGCACTAGGCCTACTACTGGGAGTACTTTCGGCGATGGGAAATGGTGTCAGTAGGGAAGCGAGGGATGGTGGGCATGCAGCTCGGTCCTCAAGGCGAGTTACCTGGACAACTGGCAGCACTCTGAGCTTAGGATCAGCTTTTTGTGGGATTTTTGGCTTAGCCTTCTCACTGCGGAGCCTCAGATGAAGTGGCTTATCGATGGATACGCCCTTGAGCCCTTTAATTTCTTCCTTGAGCTTTGCGGCCAAGGAAACAATTCGTTTGGCTGCATCTGTGGAACCCATTACAATGAGAATATCGTGAACCCGGTTGGTGCGTTTAGTTACCAACCAAGTGGACCGACCTTTAAGTGGGAAAGGGAGCTTAAGGCGGTTAAACACCTGGGCGTAGGTGTCATGAGGGTGATCTGAACTGAGGAAGCGGCCCCAAAGGATGACTCGCTTGGAGCAATTCTCGGTATCTTGTAAAATCTTGGCGGCGTCAAGAATTTGCTGCTCAGAAACTCTACAAACCTGATCGGCTGCCTGGGACACCGGGAGGGATTTGATTACCAAACTCCTCAGGCTGGACAGCTCATCCTTAAGGGTGTGGACGGTGGCCTTTAACTCGGCTATCTCTGCAGCCTGACTTTGGACTGCACGTTTTAGTGCATCCGTTTCCAGCGCATTATGAAGGACCGTTTCGTCCGGATTGAGGAGTGAGGCATTGGCCACGGAGGGGGAATCGCACTGCCTCATGGGGAAAGTAGCCTCATCTGAGCAAGCGGTTATATCAATGGTGGGGGGCATTGACATTATTCAGGATCCAGTCAGCACAGATAAAGATAAACTTAAATGGAGGAGGACGAGCTGTGTGTTCTAAAAATTTCAAAAACAGCTACACTCACCGAGGGAGACGACCGCACCGCTGGTGTACCGCAGTTCAGTTCAGTTCAATCTGCACAGGACAGGTAATGGCCACGGCCAATCGAGCGTCCAGAATTCCTTCGATGGTATGCACACCAGTTATGCACCCACCACTGCCGAGTGTATTTCGTTGAATCCCCGCTAAAAATGAGAGGGAAACGAAAAACCTCATCGCACATCAACTGCGTGAGACATTATGCATCGTGAGCGTTCACTGAGACAGTATGCAATGAGGGAAAAAGTCGGTTAAGCCATACTCCAGAAGGACCACAGTGCTACCCGTCATCCATCTGGTTGATATTCTCAAGGCTCACCACAAGGAAAGATCTCGTACCACTTGCGATCAAGGGCACATTACCTTGAACGTTTCCATGAGATCCCCTCGACTTCTCCTCCTTTCCGACGAGAAAAGATCCAGGTCACAGAGTCTCTGCTCGTGAGTCTTACCCCCTGCCCTTCAACCATTTTCGTGGAGAGACGTTGGACTTTCTCGAGGCAGGCGGCGTCCTTTTTGTAGAAGTGTGACCAAGCCTGCACGCTACCTTCTAAGTGAGGTCGTACTGTATCCATGTAAATAGGTACGAATACCTCCGGCTTCCGGCAAGACAAAGCTGATCGCAGTCTAAAGAGCTCCTCACGAGCCTTATGCGCAGCAGCATTGCATTGCTCCGACCATTTGAAGTCACTGTTCATGATGACCCCAAAGTCTTTAACCTTACTGACTGCCTCTATGGCGAACAGCCTTTGATCATGAGCTACGGTAAGGCTTTCTTTTGGCCTTGACAACAAATGGCTTTTTTCAGCGTTCGGAGGTAAGTCCCGTTTGTATGCCCAGTTCAGGACGGTACCTATTTCCCTGCCCAAGTCCGTCCTACCCCCAGATCCAACAATCTTCACACCATCCGCAAAAATAAAGCTGGGCGATCGAAGAGCGGATGCCAGGTCGCTAATAAATAACAAGAATAGGACCGGGCCTAGGACGGATCCCTGAGGTACACCACTGGTGATGTCCACCAAATTGGAGCACCTGTCCCTCACTTTGCCGTAAAACGTCCTAAATACTGACCCACCTATACTGAACGTCTGAATCTTGCATAGCAGAAGACGATGAATAATTGAGTCGAACTCCTTGCTAAAGTCAAGGTAGCATACCTCAACTTGATTACCTTCGTCCGGTCGTCGCGTTACTTCATCTAAAAAGCACAAGGGATTGGTCGGATAACATCTCTTTTTCAGGAATCCATGCTGCGTCGGACTTAGCATGGAGTGCTCCAGTAAGTGCTGGCAGATGTGGGCATGGATGATCCTCTCAAGGACTTTGCATAGGATGCTGGTTAGACTTACCGGCCTGTAGTTCCACACGGCCGACTTAGGCCCACTCTTATGTAACGCCACAAAGGACGAGAATTTCCACCCCTCAGGCAGCTTACGCTGGTCCAACGTGGAACTGTTCAGCCTGCATACCGATGGAGCTATGATGTCCGCCTACGGCTTGATGATAGCTGGATGAATGCCATCTGAGCCTGCTGACTTGTGGCTGTTTTTTTCCTGTAGGCACTTACGCACGCTTTCCTCTGAGAGGTTCAGCTCGTTTAACTGAGGAGGAGGATGCACCAGGGCCAGATCTACTCATATCCCACTATCCATTCTATGTACACAATCGAAGTACTACCCCAGGGCGTCTGCTTTGCCCTGGTCGTCAGTGACAATACCGTGGTTTCTAGTGGGTGGCGGGCCTACGGCATTTCTTGTTGAGCCTTTAGACTGTACATAGCTGTAGAATTTTTTGGCTGTTATCTTACAGACTGGGCCAATTTGAGCTCAAATTGGCTCTTGGGAGCTCTCAGAAGGCTAAAAGTCTCGTTCCCCAGCTCTGTATAATGGCTCCAGTTTAGCTGACTTCCGGAAGCTTTGTGCTGATTCCAGATGCGGTTTCCACGTCTGATGGCCTTGGCTATTGCAGCCTTCTACCACATGGGTTTGCCCTCCCCACTCCTTCGTTTTAAGGGTGCAAACTCTTCCTGTATGGCAGTCAGGGATCCCTTTATGGCCTGCCAGCGCTCCTGGATAGTAGCCCCCTCCGTCGTGTCCCAGGTCAAACCCATCGCCCTATTACGAATCCTATCTTTGTCCATACTACCGAAATGTCTGACCAGCCTTGAGGGTACCTTCGGTTGCCGCATGCATAGGACGATTTTGACACACACGTGGTCACTCTTGCCCAGCGGTGCACAATATTGCGGTCCAGACACGTCGTTGCGGTAGTTCCTTGCTGCTAGATCCAGCAAGGATGGAACACATCCGGTCCTATATCCGGTATTTTCCCTAATGTGTTGGTGCAACGCATTGGCATGCAGCCATTCTAAGTAGGTTTGCTCCTCCGATCCCGGCACGCAGACCTCAGCCGCCTAGTCGGTGTGCGGAAGATTGAAGTCACCCACTATGAGGGTCTTTTTTGCGTCCTTAACTAGTTCAGTCAAAGTCCGCAGTAAACACACGTCCTCTTCGGGGTTAGTGCTTGGTACCCCGTAGACACGGACGACGTTAACCCTTCTGCCTGGAACGATGATCGTAACGGCGCATAACTGGACATTGTGAGTGCACATCTTGGTCTGAGACTCGAGGTGGTTTGTACCTAACCTAACGAGGATGGCCACTCCACCACCAAGGCGATCATGTTCTCGATCCTACCCATAGACTACAAAACCGTTATTTATTAGGCCTGGCACATGGTCTTCTCCAGAAAGCCACGTTTCCTTGACGGCATCTATTGACGCTTTGTGCTCCTCAGCGGTTTTGGCGACTTCCGCCCATTTGTTTCTTATACTACACGCGTTAGTATATAACACCCCCGCGATCTCCCCGTCGCCTAGGTGTCTCTTGTTATTCACTCCTGTCTGTTTCTCAGGCGCAAAGCCTGGGATGGTTACAAGGTTTTTGCTTCGGATGTCTCCACTGGTGTGCATGACACCGGCTGACGATCCAGAACTTCCGACGAACCCCAGTCTATCTCTACAGGAGTTACCACAACATCCAGACTGGCAAGGGTCGCGCTGTCATCTACCTCCGGACAGTACTGCAAATTTTCGTCTTCCAGCGCATCTTCAATTACTATTATTTGCCACCCCGTAGGCAGCTTATTTACTACTGTCGGGGTCGGGGCCTGAGAGCCGAGCACGGCATTCTGCTCAACCGATTTGTTTCTCACCAGGGCCCTGGCTGGTCGAGCCAGGTTAGACCTCGGTGCTAGACCGCCAGGCCCTACCCTATGCTTGTCTGGCACAGTTTGGTATCTAACCTCGGTAGTGCGAGCCACTGTTGCTGCCCTCGCCTGCAGTTCATCCCGGGTGGCCTCATCAGCGGACTCCACTAGGATTGGTCTCGCGCGATGTTCGCCTTTGTTCCCAAGTGGTGATTTCCATGTCCCCACACTATGCACCCTTCTTAGAGTAGTAGGGTAGAGAACACCTGCGATTCGCTGTATATCGCAGACCCTCTTCCTATCTATGTCCCGCCTGGCTTTCGATTCCCCTATAAAGGGTTCTTCCTGGTTTAGGATCAGGAGCCTGTGGCTTGAGACACTGCCCACCGACAAGATCTGCCTCTGCAGATCCTTCACTTTGTTTTCCAATACCAGAAGAGCAGGGTCGTCCGCCCTAGCTAACCCGTCCTTCGCTATATTGCAGTCGCTATTTTTTCGGACTGCCTTGCCCTTCTAGGCTTCTGCTCAGACCACTGGCCCTCATCGGCCTGCTTCATAGGAGTTGAAGCAACGACCGCCCGGCAAACTCTCAGAACTGGTCCACTCGCTCTGATGGCCGTCTTCTCAGGTGTGGCTACTGTTATGAACGTTTGAGCAATGCGTAGCCAAATTCGCAACGGATCCCGAAATTAGAAGACGATTATCCGTGATATTCTACGATACTAGATTAGTAAAATAAACAATGACATAAACAATATACAAACCTCAATAATACGATCACAAGGACTCAACAACGAGAAACCGAATAGCAGCGTGTGAGCAGACAGCACGTGCGTCACGCAGGTCCTGAACAAGGATGTGCCAAAATAGCGCTCTGGGCGCGAACAAACAACAATTGGTCCAGAAAAACAACCAGTTCGTAAAGACAAGTCAATAGTGTATGGAAATGAGTGATGTTGGGAAAAACGCTGAATCGCGAGGGAAAAAAGGGGGATTTTCCACGACCGGCTGTTACACCGCCCACCAAAATCCTCCTGGATCCTTAGCAGAGTCAAAGGTTCGGTATAAAGGTACTGATTCTTCCTACCTGCCTAGGCCCTGCTGTCAGTGCGCGCGTCTAATGCTCGTCGTCGACGTTCTACTACTGGTCGCACCTAACCCATTGGCTACATAGACGTGAGGCTAGTCTACATCTTCCACAAGACCAAATGACCGATGGCGGGCGTGAATGGTCACATAGACGTTGTCCTCGTAAGGGGCCGTCCGGTCCTGGATGTACGTGCTTGAGTGTGTGTGTGAGTGCGTGTGTGTGTGCCGGGGTTACAGTGAAATCACAGGTATGACTACACATCAAAGGAGGACTTTCTGCGATGTCAACAAAAGACCGCGTGGCAAGAAAACGAGTAAATGTAGCATGTATATGTGACCTGAGCTCCGCTACTTCCACATATGCAAGGGGCATTCGGTAGCGTCAACAAAAGGCAAACAAAGAACACTGTCACATGTATGATGGGTTTACGGGATGTAGAGTGCGTCGTGCATGCGTGTATGTATCGGGATGTATAATGGAATCGCACTCATCACCACATATCGGAAAGAACCTTCTGTAATGTCAACGAAAGGACCGCGAGCACCTTAACGTGTTTGACGGAGATTGTGTGGTATATATGGTGTTTCTTTATCCACCTCGATTACTGGTGTGAAAAAGGTTTACTAGGCCTCAGGGTTATCAGCTCCTCCGTCTTCGCTCTCGAGTAGGTTAATACTGCGTATGTCACGAATGAGCACTCCGTTAGCTGTCTTCACCTTCACCGTTCTTATCATTCCGTCAGTGCTTTTGATGGTTTCCGTAACTACTCCCAAAGACCAAGCGCTGAAATGTGCGCGTTCGTCGGCGATCATAACCACGTCCGCAACTTTGAATGGTCTTGTTTTGGCCAGCCACTTCTGTTGAGTCTGCAAAGCCGGTAGGTACTCCCGTAGCCATCGCCTCCAGAAGACCTTGGCCAGATAGTTCGCTTGCTTCCACCCGTGGAGGTAGCTCCCACGAAGGTTTACCGGCCCTTGGAAACCCTCGTTCTACCTTAACGTCAATAAGTCGTTCGGGGTGAGCGCCAGGTGGGTGGGGTCGCCGTTCAATACTGGAACCAGGGGGCGGTTGTTCAGGATTCGCTCCACCTCAGTCATGACGGTGTTCAGCGTCTCGTCGTCGGGCGGCTGCTGCTCCATGATTGACAGCAATATCCGTCTGGCGGACCGGATCATGCGTTCCCATATGCCGCCTCGGTGACTGGCCTGTGGGGGGTTGAAATGCCATCGTATGCCGTAGGCCACGGTTCGATTCTGCAGTTCGTCCCTGTTTATGTTCTTGTGCCAACGCTGCAATTCCCGTTGAGCGCCCACAAAGTTCGATCCATTATCTGAGTATATATCGGCCGGTACGCCTCTTCGGTTGATAAATCTTTGCAAGGCCCGTAGAAACGAATCGGTCGTCATCGAATGTGCGACTTCTAGGTGTACCGCACGTGATTTCATGCACGTCATGATACATCCGTATCGCTTTTCTAATCTTTTCCCGCACTTGATCCACAAGGGCCCGAAATAGTCCAACCCGGTGTCACTGAACGGCCACCAGCCCGTAGTCACCCTGCATTCTGGTAGTGGGGCCATGAGTTGTTTGCCTGCTGTGGCATTGCGTCTCCTGCATTGCACACACCGTCGGATTACGCGTTTTACAGTCTCTCGTCCTCTCAACAACCAAAGACGCTTTCGGATGACGCTCGTCACGTGACTTTCCCCGGCATGTCCCTCCACGGCGTGGACGTGTTGGATCATTAGCTCTACTACAGGTTGTCTCGCAGGCAGCAGTATAGGATACTTTGTGTCGAAGTTCAGGTGGGCGTTGGTCAGCCTACCATCCACCCGCAGCAGTCCGTCGATGAGTTTGGGGTTCAAACGCTTCAGCTCGCCTCTTGGAGATGGCATGTCTTTATTGGTCAGCCCCACTTCTTCCGCCCTCTTGAGTTCTCGGGCGAAAGCCTCGCGTTGTATCACTCTGAAAATATCGTACTCTGCCGCTTGTAGCTCATCGGGACCTATCGGGCCGACCCGTATCCGACCTGAGGGCCGTAGCCCTTTCGTGACTAGTAAATTTCTCTTGAACCTGGTTAACCAAACTAGCGAACGAAGCGTCTTCAAACAGGAAGAAAACCTGACCAGTCGCGATAGAATGGATGACGCTTCGACGACGTTGGTTGCTATCACTACGCCTTTGATCTCCAGTTCCACTTTAGTAGGGGGTTTCAATTCGAACACGGGCCAGTCCTGTTTGGGCAATTGCAGGAAGTTCGGCCCTCTCGTCCACGTGTCCAGTTGCCTGAAGTTGTTCGCACCTCGGGAGCACAGGTCGGCCGGATTATCGCCAGACCTGACATGACTCCACTGGTGCGTGGCCGATTCATCGTGGATAATCGTGAGCCGGTTAGCAACGAAAGTACTAAACCGGCTCCGTACGTTGTTAATGTAGTAAAGTACTATCGTTGAATCCGTCCAGAAGCTCACCGACCAAATGTAGAGATCGAAACATCTCTTCACAGCTTGCACCACCCTGACTGCCAACACGGCTGCGCTGAGTTCAAGGCGTGGGATTGAGACCGACTTCAGTGGGGCAACGCGGGCTTCGGCGAACAGGATCATCGTAGTATATTTTCCTCTACTGTGCACCATCGTCCGTACACCACAGCTCCATAACCGACTTCGGATGCATCGGAAAAAGCATGTAGTTCTCCAGTCCGTGTCGTATGGCCAGGGGTCAAACATCGTGGGATTCTTGTGTCCCCTAATTTCTTCAAGGTGTTCAGAAATTCTTCCCAGTCCAGCCGGTCCCCTCGGTCCAGTGACTGGTCCCAATCAACTTTCTTACGGCACAGCCGCTGCAGCAAGATCTTTCCGGGTAGCAGCCACGGTGAGACGAAACCGAGCGGGTCGAACAAACTTGAGACGGCAGATAGTATGCCACGACGGGTTATTGGCAGCTCGGGAGCGTTTAGTTCGAAAACAAAATCGTCCGTTTCCGCGTCCCATTGTATCCCTAAGGTGCGCTCGATAGGAAGTAGAGAGCCGTCCAAATCTCTTACCCTTTCGGCCTTTTCGTGATACGGGATGACCTTCAGCACTTCTGAAGCGTTCGACATCCATTTAGTTAGATGGAAGCCGCCCTCTTCCAGCAATCTCGCCAGACCCCTGAACTGCTCTAGAGCTGATTCCACATCATCGAATGACCCAAGGTAGTCGTCGACGTAGAAGTTCCTGCTGACGCTTTCTACCACCGTCCGATGAACTAGATCGCCATGTTTGTTCGCTGATTCTCGGAGGGCGTAGTTGGCACAAAATGGTGACGATATGGCTCCGAAGGGGTGGACGGTCATTCTATAATTCACCACTGCGTTGTCCCGGTCGCTCCCTTCCCACCACAGGAAACGCAAAGCATCTTGTTCTCCTACCGGAATCTTCACCTGATGGAACATTTCCCTAATGTCAGCAGACAAAGCCACTTTACCAACTCTGAAACGGCACAAAACATCGATCAGTGGTGTGGTCCAGTCAGGCCACTGTAGTAGGCGATCGTTTAACGACTTGCCCTGGAACTTGGCCGCACAGTCGAAAACCACCCGCAGTTTATTGGGTTTCTTGGGGTTGATAACCGGATGGTGAGGCAGATACCAGATACCCTTTTGCTGTCGGTGTTGACAGGCACCTTTTCAACGTAACCGAGGGCCTCGTTTCGCTTCATCAAATCCACGTATCGTTCCCACAGATTCTGGTCTCGAATGAAGCGTTCTTTTAGTCGAAATAATCGTTGGAGAACATAATTTCTGTTGTCAGTCCACGGGTCGACCGGTGTGCGCCATGGAAGGGGAAACTCGAACTGTATTTTGAGGCCTCTAGTGCCTTGCCGCACCGTTTGTAGAGCGAAGTGATCCTCTTGAGACAACGTCGGTCTTTCTTCTCCAATGTCATGAAACTCCTTTTCATAAAGCCGCTGCAGATGATACTCTATGCGGTCCGTTTCGGCGGATAAGTAATTGACGAAACCGCGTACCCTTACTGGACCGTATAACATCCATCCCAGAGCCGTGCGTACGGCATAAGGTGCCTGGCGGTCGCCCACTCTTTGGTCAAGCACCCAATGCGCCTCTGGCACGTCGCATCCGATGAGGAGATCCACCTCATCATCTTCCCAGTCTACAACGGTTACATCCTGCAGGTGGGGCCACCGAGTCAAGATTGCGTTCACCGACCTTGGTGCTCGCATGGGGAGATCCGCTAACGTGAATGCCTCCTTTGGTTCAATTTCCTCGTTAGTGTCTAGAGAGATGAGTTGCAGCCTTAATCTACCGGCAGTCATTACCTGTGTTCCACCCACCGTGCTCACTGCTAACGACGTCGCACCTTTAGCCAGTTGGTGTTTGTCGGCAAACCGCTCTTTCACTAAAGTGGTGTCGGATCCACTATCAACGAAAGCCAACGCCTTGACTATCCCAGTCGGAGTCACTACTCCCACGGCCACTACGCCTAAACGTACCGGTTTACCGGCAGATTGTGAAGTTGAACAAATCACGCTGGGCTTGGCACTCGCCTCGGATATGGTTACTCTCGCCTGATGCAGCAGCCGATGGTGTCTGCCCGTGCAACCCTCGTAACCACATCGATTCCTTGTTCTACAGGCTGCTGCCCGGTGCGTGGTGTTGAGACAGATGAAACATGCTCCTGCCATCCTCGCCATTCCCCACCGTTCGTCTATTGTGGCGTTGCCGAACTTGGGGCATTCTGGTAGGCCATGGCTAGTACCACAGGACCTGCAATTTGGTTTCGCCGTAGCATCTCGCGAAATGACGTGTGTGTTGGTCCAAGGCTGGTACTTTGGATGTTCCCGTACAGGGGTTTGGACTTGGCTAGTACCGGGCTTGTTCGCTCGGTTGCTGTCCCGGACGAGTCGGCCGAATCTGCTGTCAGCTATCTTCGTTTGCCTGTCTAAGTATTCAGTCAGGTCTTCGAAGTTGGCTTCTCTGTCGCTTCGGCTTATCCGTTCAGCTTCTTCCGCCCACCGACCCTGTAGTTCGGGAGAGAGGTGACGGACTATGCCTTCCAAAGTGTGCATGGCGTCTAGGTTAGCCCTGTAACCTAAATGGTCGAGGGCTATTGAACAGTTCTGCATCTTGATCACCAGGTCGGCCATGGTGTAGACGTCGCCCTTGGTTCTCTTTGCCTCTACCATCACGCCCTCTATTAGGTTACGGGCTACTTTGAAAGGTTGGCCAAACAAGTCCCTCAGAATCGTTCTTGCTCTTGTGTAGCCTTGTTCTGGATCGAGCATGGTGCATCCGTCGATAGCTTCTCGCGCTCGGCCTCGGCAGTAGTGAGTAAGGTAAAGAAGCCTTTGCCCAGGGTCGGTTACCTTGTTTTCAACGAACGTCTCGAACTGTTTGACAAACTTGCAGTATTGCTCAGCTCGCCCGTCGAATACCGTTAGTTCCACTCTAGGCAAATCGATCGATGGTGGTTTGTAGTCGGCGACCGGCGTGGGGTTCCCTACCTTATTGCACTCTAACCTATCGGAAGTGTCGAAGTCACTGGTCTCATGCTCTCGCTGTTTCTGTGTACACTTCCCTGCTTCATGCGCCTGTAGTCTAGCCGAAAGTAGCTGTTGCTCTAGTTCGAGTATTCTCAGCTTATATAAATCGACATCTTTACGATCAATATTGCTTTCAATAACACATGAGCTAGCACTGACAGGACTAGGCGATCTAGCATTAACTAAAGAATCATATGTACCCAAAACCTCCCCAGAGACTTGCCGTATTACTTCCTGTCCGGATTGGACTGCTTTTGATCCTTTTCTTGGCATTTTGCGTGATTTTTCCTCGTTCCAAATAGATCTATTGAGTATTGTTACGAACGTTTGAGCAATGCGTAGCCAAATTCGCAACGGATCCCGAAATCAGAAGACGATTATCCGTGATATTCTACGATACTAGATTATTAAAATAAACAATGACATAAACAATATACAAACCTCAATAATACGATCACAAAGTCTCAACAACGAGAAACCGAATAGCAGCGTGTTAGCAGACAGCACGTGCGTCACGCAGGTCCTGAACAAGGATGTGCCAAAATAGCGCTCTGGGCGCGAACAAACAACAATTGGTCCAGAAAAACAACCAGTTCGTAAAGACAAGTCAATAGTGTATGGAAATGAGTGATGTTGGGAAAAACGCTGAATCGCGAGGGAAAAAAGGGGGATTTTCCACGACCGGCTTTTACAGCTACTACTTCCGCAAACGACTTACTGCAACCTGATTGCGGTTGTTTTGGGCTTATGACTGTGGTACTACTTGGTGTGCTTTGGTCCTGCCTTGGTCCTGCAGGTTAAAGGCCAGACTGGCCGCCTCCTTGCAAGGAGCACAGATCCACTCAGCCCGTGGGTTCTGTTAATAAAGGACATAAACGTCCTTTGCTATTCCTGAACACCTTGGGTGAGCCCATCTCTTGCGTACCTCGCACACTATACCATTTACCACACGTTTTCCGCACTTGAGCGCGAGACACGGGTCAGAAACGCGTGTCACACCGAAGACCACAAAGAGAGGGCGAAAACAACTCAAATGCTCCTTACCCAAACGTAAAATAAGCACTGACACTAGTAGGTAAAGCCGGATAACACAAAAGAACAAAATGAAAGACTCCAAGCGAGAAAAGATCGCTTCAAAGAACACCGAACACTACTCGGCAATACTACAAAAAGAATAAAAATATTCTCCGGATGAAACGCACCTCAGAAGCAATTCTGATACTCTCATTATTGTGAATTAACCTCGTTTAATTCACAAAACTATTCAACAACTCAATTTAAAGATGAGAGCACTATGAATTCAAACCGTGCGACGCTCACCAGTTCAGTTCAGTTCAGTCCAGTTTGCACAGGATTTGGTGGGGCTAGAGCCGATCCTGTGCCCAGATAGTTGTGTTGTCGGCGCGTTTCCGTAGCTCCCAACACTGCCTGACTTACTTTTTTCGAAAAGTGGAAATTTTGTGCAGCACCAGCCCTGGCAGAGGAAGGTGGAAAGAATGAGCAAATTGCGTCTGACCCCAAAAGCTGCCTTACATAACTCGGGGTATACTGCCCCCCAGCATAGGTCTGCTGCTTTCCTAAAAGCCTTCACTGTTGTGGTATTTACGACCTCCTCCGGGAGCATATTTCAATAGGGTACCACTCTATTCGAGAAGTACTTCGCCCTAATTTGGAGCCTCGAACGCTTCCCTTGTAATCTAAGGCTATGCCCCCTTGTTCCTCTCTCGGAGATCAGAGAGAAAAGGTCTTCTTGTCTTATTCCTGAGGGTCCCCCCATTACCTTGAAGGTTTCTATCAAATCCCCACGAATGCTCCATCTTTCCATCGAGAACAGGTCTAGGGCACGGAGACGCTCTGTGTAGCTAAACCCCCCTCGCCCAGCCACCATTCTAGTGGCCAGCCCTTTCACTTTCTCCAGACAGTCTATATCTTTCTGTAGTACGGTGCCCAGGTCTGCACGCAGTACTCCATGTGCGGCCTAACTATGGCCTGATATATCCGAACGAAAATCTCCGGATCTCTACACTAAATAATGGACCTAACTCGAAAGAGTTCTCTCCTGGACGTATTGGCTGCTGAGTTGCACTGCTTTGACGGCTTAAAGCTGTTGTCCATTATAACGCCCAAGTCTTTGACCTGCGAGACCACTTGCAACGAACCCACACTATTCTCACTAGCCCCTGTATTTGTGGTCAAGCATTGACACTTGGTGAGGTTTAGTGGAAGGTCCCATTTGCGTGACCAGTTTTGTTCTGCTAACACGTCAAGTTCTGTATCTATTCCAGCTACCTTGACGTCGTCGGCAAACATAAAGGTGGGGTTTGTAAGCCCACGTGCTAGGTCACTGACGAAGATGGGGGAGAGCAGAGGGCCGAGCACCGAGCCCTGTGGCACCCCACTTGTTACACCTTCCGGTTTTGAAATATGACTCCCCACCTTAACACTAAAGGTTGGCCCTGCTAAGAAACTACTTATCCATTGTCTTGCCTTTCCAACAATTCCCATAGACGGCAGTTTGACGTCCAGAAATCTGTGGTTCGCAGAATCAAACGCCTTCCTGAAGTCCAAGTAGCAGGCCGCAATCGACTGCCCTTCGTCCAGACGCTTAGTTACCTCATCGAGGAACAGCAGGAGATTCGTCAGACAGGATCGTTCTGCCACAAAACCATGCTGAGCATTTGAAATGAGGTTGTGTTGAACCAAATGCCTAGAGATCTGTTCCCCTACTATACGCTCCAGGCACTTACACTGCACTGAAGTCAAGCCAACCGGCCGGCAATTTCTGGCCTTTTGCCGAGGTCCACTCATGTAAATTCCTACCACTGTTGCTCTCCTCCAGTCTCCGGGCACAATTCCCTCTCTAAGTGACGTTTCTTACAGCTTCGTCACCGGAGCCGTCAGGACCTCGGCCAGAGGCTGAACTATTGCTGGATGAATCCTATCTGGACCTGCAGCTTTATTTCTATTCAACGTTTGCAGCTCTGCGTGCACTTCTTCTCCTACAGTAAGTTCGGGTATTGGAGACGCCTGTGGGCCCCCCATTCTTTCCTCCAAAATATTTTCTGGTCGATATATGCTCTTGAAGAAAGCCAAGAGCATGTCAGCCTTGTCTTCGTCGTTTAGAGCTAGTCCTCCCTGTGTTCCTTCCAAGGTTGCTAAACTTACTCTCATACGTTTGTGAGATTGCACGTAGGCGTAGAATCGCTTTGGGTTTGTGCGGACCGACGCAGCTTACCGACAATCGAGGGCATGTTTCTCCACTCCTTGGATGGCTTGAGCTCTGTTCCTAACCATCTTATAGCTGTTCCCTGCCCCCTGAGTTTTGTACAGCTCGTACGCCGCCCATCGTTGCCTACGAATAACTATAGCCTTGCGGACCTTTGACTTCCATCATGGGGGTGGATTTCTACTGCTAGCCACCCTCAGGGGCGCAAACTTCTCTGTAAGTTCGAGTAGCTTCATCTTGATGGCCTCCCAAATTTCTTCTACGGAGGCGTTTGTATGTCTCGGTGTCCACTGAACTTCCCCGGCTGCCCTCTTTAGGTCACCTATGTTGATTCTCCCACAGAGCCGACGCAACACGATTTCCTTCGGCGCCTCGGTTAGACTCAGTGTGACCCTAAGGACTACTTGATCACCTTTTCCAAGTGGCCCTTCCCACTTAATTTCCTTAACGTCCTGATGGTGCCGCATTATGATTGACTCAAGGAGAGACGGGTGCTGTCCACCTCTGTGTCTAGTGGCCCGCGTCAAGTGCTGCGTAAGTGCATGTAACTGGACCCCTTGCAGAAACTTGTCGCCCCCCATTGAACCCGTCGGTGCGATCCCGCTTTCCCAGTCAATTTTGGGTAGGTTAAGACCCCCCAATACGATGAACTCCTTTGTCTGTGCCAGCACCACATCCAGTATTTGCAAGAGCTAAACATCTTCCTCGTCTGCCGCTAGAGCTCCCCTGTTGATACAAATAATGCATACTGTTCGCGCCTCGATCCCGATAGAGCAGGATCTGGCCTGTGCATTACCGGAGACCAAGTTGAACGGAGCCTGCCATTGGCCTATGTCGGTCAGTATTAGAAGTGCTACTCCGCCCCCCTGCCTTCCATCTGTTCTATCCTGTCTGTAGGCAGTGTACCCTGAAAGCTAGTGTCAGTATCTGGCTTTATCCAAGTTCCTGTCAATGAAACGACATCAGACTCTGCGATCCTAGTCGTCAACTGCCCTCTTTTTCCCGGGAGACTGCAGGTGTTGATGTACCATACTGAAGGTTCTCTGGTCCTCGTTACTGACGTTTTGCTAATTTTACGGCTAGGGTACCCTCGGGCGCAGTCTCCGAAGTGATGCCCCGTTTTTTTGCCTCTAAAGGTGTCGGCGGTGCTGCATCTTGAATAATAAGTGACGCCCTGAGTTTCGTGGCTTTTTCTTTTCCACCCGTCGACCCGCTGTCGGGCTAAACATGCACAGCGGACTTTCCCCCTTTTGAGTCTCCATACCGATGGCCCGGGATGGTCTTGCGACCTCCTCGGCCCAACTGGTTCCCTCGGCTTTTCCTTCTGATACCTCTAACTTCGCTGTTTGCACCAGAGAGAACTTTCTGGGCGTCTCCTTTAGAATCGGGCTGACTGGCTGCACTTTCTGAACACCAACCCGACTGAACGCCCTGTGAGTCCCCTTCCTTTTGGTCTTTTGAACTTTCTGAACTTTGGCTTTTTGTTTGCCGGCGCCTGAAGCCGCCTTTGGGACCTGAAATACTCCTTGGGCTTTAGGTGTTGACCTCCCAAGAAGGGTCATCTCCAGTTTTGCTATATGTAGATTCGGCCGCTTCAGATCAGGTGTGCACTTTCTCAGCGAGACCATGGCAATCCCCGGTTTGACAAATGCCGGGCTATCGGGTGTAACCCTAACTATTCCCTGCGTGCTGCCCCCGATTGCTTCCGCCCTGGACAGCAGCAGATATCTCCAGTAGACACTGTGGAACACAACTACCAGGGATCATGGCGGCGCTGGTTGTGTTCCATGCCATAGTCCCATTCGATGGCACTTGGCTATTGGTGTCGTAGGTGGTGGGCCATCCATCCTAAGAACCTCGGTCACATGCCGGCGGTTTTCCTCTTTCCTGATTCTACCTTCTTTTACGATGTTCCCCCTAAGGCTATGAAGTAGCAGTCGTCTACTTCTGTCTGCCATGACCTCAGTGTCACGCTTCATGCGTTGCACTTCAGCATCTAGGCGTTTGGCCTGCTCCTTGAGGGACTCTACTTCCGTCAGTAGGATTTTTTCCACAATGGTGGGTCCCGCTACCCCTTTGCCTTCTTGAAACTTTGGCATGGGTTGTCCTTTGCACTTTTCCGATCCGGCACCAAGTTTTCCCTTCCATCTAGGCTGTGGATCGAACTCGCACTCCCTAGTCTTGGTTCCAGCCTCGTGCTCCTGTCCCCTTTTCCTAGCTGGCCTCGAATTATGCGCGAGCACTCGCTTGCAAACGCGAAGCAGCGGGCGCATATCCGCTTGAGCGACGCGTACTTCGTATGCAGCTCGAAGTCTTTCTCTTCCAGCCTGGAGCACTTTTGACGATACCAAAGGCAACACTGGGCGCATGGAATTCCTCCATTTTGCACCAGGTCCATGCATTCCTTGTCCCCACAGCTTACTGCCTGATCAATGGGATTGACCTCTGTTCTATTCACTTCGGCAGTGGTGGTCGAGTTTGTTTAAAAACACCGCCTCGAACACATGTTGGATAATAACGCAATCTTTTAAACAGACACAAACGGTACTCTTAGGCAAGTGCTGCAAACCCGCACACTACAAATGTTCCACAAAGTGGTACATTAGAAAAAGCTCCACAAAAATATGTTATCCGGTAGCAGTTGCACTGACACCACCAAAGAACACCAAAGAGGACACCAAAACGTATAACCAGTTTTTAAAGAGGATAAACTCTTCAAAAAGTACGCCTACCGAAATACTAATTACGATACGTTAGTTTGGGCGAAATAACGTGTATGTTCCACGAAGCAATACAGAAATGCTTATCGCTGAGAGCAATTGGAAAATTCAAACCACGCGGTAACTCACAAGTTCACGGGTCATACGTGGGCTTGAGACAAATTTGCATCCAGTTTCTTGCGCCCATTGCTCCAGAGATCCTCATGTGCTGCAACAGGGAAACGAAAACTGCATTCGTCCCAGTGGTCACGACAGTGCTGCAGGTTTCTAGTTGTCTCATCATCCATTTTCTCTTCCTAAATTAAGAGAACCCCTTTAGAAGTACAAGCGGTCTCGGCCCCCTCTGAACTATGGGACATGATAGCACGACAAGAAGTCTTTGTCAAAGGCGAGACCTTGAAGCTCCCTCTCCTTGGTTCTTTATGTGTGCTGCCTTGGTAATGCTGGAGTGGATGACTTTGAAGGCTTTTTATCTTTCTACTCCGTCCACAAGCACTTCTGGGGGTGTGGTAGTGAACTCGAAAGACCGGAAAATAAAAGGAAGAAAAGAAAAAGAGAGACGGAAAATTATAAGTCATAACGAAGAATAAGATAATAACACGTGCATAATGAGGAATACGAGGAAAAGAAGTTCAGCGGTTTGAGATTAGTTAAAAGCAGCAGCGATGCTGGCCCCAAAGACAGTGAAAATATGCTAACTTGAGATGCCAGATGTAGGAAACCTCATCGCATTAGGGCTCAGTCTGCCACGCGACACAACCAAATTTCGGCCGTATATTCAGTTCGATTCGAAAACGGGTTGAGGATCAGTTGTGCTTTTCGTGGTGGGTTGTGTTGCGTCGTGTTTTGTGATGACGGTGGGCAGATCTGTGCATCTGTTTGTTCAGAAGATCATCTCACATTTTTTCCTTCTTTCTGACTTTCAATTTTTAGGAGTTTAGGCTTCATCAATGTCTTCCGGGACTCTTTTGAAACCATGAAAGTTTTGGAAGCCTAGTATGATACTTCACTCTCTTCATCGGATTTCGCGGTCGGTGCTCGGTAGCTCCCTTTGGCTGGTCACTTTCTGACCGCAATTTGCTAAGATAAGCTCCAAACGGAGAATGCTGTTCATCAGCTTTTTTTTCTGGTTTCGTGGCAACCTCCTGCCAGACCAACCATCACTGCTCGATTATAGTGACTTTTTAGGAGAGGGCAACAGTAATAGTGTTTAGCTGCCTCATGTTCCCATCTATACCAGTCCCTTCCTACACGATTGTGCCTCACGCGTCGCAGTAATTGCGCTGTGTGCGCGGTCATAGGCGTTTTAGTCAGTAGCGGCGTCGTGCAAACGTGTGGAAAACAGGTTTGACGATGGGTATACTCTATTTTGCCTGGATGACCTGTGGAACCGGGTCTCAGTTCGCCTCCGTAGATTAGCGAGAAAACTTGAATTTCAGCATCACCCACACGCGATGGGCATTGCACAGCCCAGATCTTTTGTTTCCTGGTGAAAACCCCCTTCGTTTCAGCTTCAAGCACTACGTGCACTGTTTCTCAGGAGGTCACGAGGTAGTCTGCCACTCTACACTAGGTCTTCTGCTAAGCCGTCTCAACGGGCGCCTAACTTTCGCTCTAAATCAGCGACCTTCTGAGCTTCCACCGCCGAGGACGGAAGGTTATTCTGTCGATTTTCTACTCGTTGGGAGAAGCAACTTGCCCAAACAACAATGTAGCGAAGACCTTCCACAAACCTTAGCTCGTGTCTTCAGAATCTTTCATCTGTTTTTCTTGGGGGCAGCTGAAGTCCCCCTTAGTCCGAGGAGCCCCTCGTAAGCCTGAAAGCTTTATCGAGGTCCCCCTTTGACCTCCTTTTTTCCAGAGAGCACGACTTTAGTTCTCTAAGCCTCTCCTAATGGGATCTGTTTCGGAGTCTAGTAAACATTCCCGCGAATCTTCTCTGCTCACTTTCAGGTAGTTGCCTGTCCCGAATAAGATTTGGATTCCAAACATGAACGGCGTACTCCTGAAGCCGCCTTACATGGGTTGTGTGGAATGGTAATGGTACCCACGGCTTCCGCGAAGCAACAATTCTCATTACTTGTTGGAGGTCATTATTGCCTCTCCTTGCAGCTTCCAAACACTGCCTCTGGGTTTTGAAATCAGCAGTCACAAACGCTCCCAGTTCTCTCCAAAGACGCCCCGGTATCTACGTCTTCAAGCCCCCTCAAGCCGACCTGAATGTTGTCCTGGGTGGGTTGCCTGCGTTTGTTGGTGTTCAGTGGGGTTCCCATTCTGTACATCACCAATACACTTTATCCAGTGTAACACGCGTCTGAGCAATGCGTAGCCAAAGTTGCAACGGATCCCGAAATCAAAAGGCGAATATTTGCGATATTCTACGATACTAGATTATTGAATGAACAATTACACCAAAAAGATACAAACCTCAATACTGAAATCACAAGGACTCGGAAAAGTGTAACCGAATTGCAGAGTGCGAGCAAGGGGCACATGCGTCACGCAGGTTTAGAACAAGGATATGACAAAGTAGTGCTCTGGGCGCAAACAAGCAACAATTGGTCCACAAAAACAAACAGTTCGTGAAGACACGTCAATAGTGTAAGCAAGTGAGTGATGTTAGGAAAACACTGAATCGCCAAGGTTTTAGGGAGATTTTCCACGACCGGTCGTTACACCGTCCATTAAAATTCGCCCGAATCCTTAGCAGAGTCAAAGGTTTGGTATAGAGGTACTGATTCTTCCTCCTACCTAGGCCCTGCTGTCAGTGCGCGCGCCCAATGCTCATCGTCAGCGTTCTACTTATGGTCGTACCTAATCCGTTGGCTTCATAGACGCAAGGCTAGTCTACATCTTCCACGAGAGCAACTGACCGACGGCGGGCGTGAAGGGGAAACATAGATGCTGTCCTTGGAAAGGCCGCCCTGCTCCGGCCGTATGTGCTTGCGTGAGTGTGTGTGATTAAGATGTAATCGCCGCTACCTCCACATATGCAAAAGACAATTCAGTAAAGTCAACAAAAGCAAATTGCGAACACCATCACAGGCTTGATAAGGGTTGCGTGACATAGTATGCGTCGGGTATGTGCGCATATGTCTGGATGTATAATGGAATCACAAGTATCACCACACATCAAAAGAGGACTTTCTGCAAAGTCAACGAAAGACTGTGAGCACTGTAACGTGCCTGACGGAGACCGTGTGGTATAACGAGTACAATGTAGGTGAGTGTGCGCCGGGACGTATGATGGTTCGATACGTCAGTGTGTCGGGATTGCTTCAATTTATGGGGTTTCTTTACCCACCTCGATGACTAGTGCGAAACAGTCTACTGGGCCTCAGCGTTATCAGCTTCTCCGCCTTCACTCTCGAGTAGGCTAGTACTGCGTATGTCACGAATTAGCGCTCCGTTAGCTGTCTTCACCTTCACCGTTCTTGCCATTCCGTCGGTGCTTTCAGTGGTTCCCATGACAACTCCTAAGGACTAGGTGCTGAAGTTTGCACGTTCGTCCGCGATCATCACCACATCCCCAACCCTGAACGTTCTTGTTTTGGCCAGCCACTTCCGTCGAGCCGGTAGGTACTCCCGCAGCCAGCCCATCCAAAAAAAACCTTGGCAAGATAGTTTGCCTGCTTCCATCCGTGGAGGTAGCTCCCACGAGGGTTTGCCGGCCCTTGGAAACCCTCGTTCTACCTTAAAGTCAGTAAGTCGTTCGGGGTGAGCGCCAGGTGGGTGAGGTCGCCGTTCAATACTGGAACCAGGGGGCGGTTGTTCAGGATTCGCTCCACCTCAGTCATGACGGTGTTCAGCGTCTCGTCGTCGGGCGGCTGCTGCTCCATGATTGACAGCAATATCCGTCTGGCGGACCGGATCATGCGTTCCCATATGCCGCCTCGGTGGCTGGCCTGTGGGGGGTTGAAATGCCATCGTATGCCGTAGGCCACGGTTTGATCCTGCAGTTCGTCCCTGTTTATGTTCTTGTGCCAACTCTGCAATTCCCGGTGAGCGCCCACGAAGTTCGACCCATTATCTGAGTATATCGGCCGGTACGCCTCTTCGGTTGATAAATCTTTGCAAGGCCCGTAGAAACGAATCGGTCGTCATCGAATGTGCAACATCTAGGTGTACCGCACGTGACTCCATGCACGTTATGATATGTATCCATATCGCTTTTCTAATCTCTTCCCGCACTTAATCCACAAGGGCCCGGAACAGTCCAACCCGGTGTCGCTGAACGGCCACCAGCCCGCAGTCACCCTGCATTCTGGTAGCGGGGCCATATGTTGTTTGCCTGCTGTGGCATCGCGTCTCCTACATTGCACACAACGTAGGATTACGCGTTTTACAATCGCTCTTCCTCTCAGCAACCAACGGCGCTTCCGGATGACGCTCGTCACATGACGTTCCCCGGCATGTCCCTCCACGGCGTGGACGTGTTGGATCAATAGCTGTACTACAGGTTGTCGCGCAGGCAGCAGTATAGGATACTTTGTGTCGAAGTTCAGGTGGGCGTTGGCCAGCCTACCGTCCACCCGCAGCAGTCCATCAATGAGTTTGGGGTTTGAACTCTTTAATTCGCCTCTTGGAGATGATATTTCTTTGTTGATTGGTCCCACTTCGTCCGCGCTCTCGAGCTCTTGGGCGAAAGCCTCGCGTTGTATCATTCTGAAAATATCGTATTCTGCAGCTTGTAGCTCATCGGGACTTATCGGGCCCACCCGCATCTGGCCTGAAGAGCATAGCCCTTTCATGACTAGTAAACTTCTCTTGAACCTGGTTAACCAAATTAGCGAACGAAGCGTCTTCATCCAGGAAGAAAACCTGACCAATCGCGATAGAATGGATGTCGCTACGATGAATTTGGCCGCTATCACTAAGCCTCTGATCTCCAGTTCTACTTCCGTAGGAGGTTTTAATTCGAACGCGGGCCAGTCCTGTTCAGGCACTTGCAGGAAGTTTGGCCCTCTCGTCCGCGTGTCCAGTTGCCTGAAGTTGGTCGCACCTCGGTAGCACAGATCTGCTGGATTATTGCCAGACCTGACATGATTCCACTGGTGCGTGGCTGATTCGTCGTGGATAATTGTGAGTCGGTTAGCGACGAAAGTACTAAACCGGCTCCGTACGTTGTTAATGTAGTAAAGTACTATCGTTGAATCCGTCCAAAAGCTAACCGACCAAATGTAGAGGTCAAAATATCTTTTCATCGCTTTCACCACCCTGACTACCAACACGGCCGCGCTGAGTTCAAGGCGTGGGATTGAGACCGACTTCAGTGGAGCAACGCGGGCTTTAGCGAACAGGATCCTCGTAGTATATTTTCCTCTACTGTGCACCATCGTCCGTACACCACAGCTCCATAACCGACTTCGGATGCATCGGAAAAGGCATGTAGTTCTCCCGTCCGCGTTGTATGGCCAGGAGTCAAACATCGTGGAATCCTTATGTCCCCTAATTTCTTCTAGGTGTTCAAAAACTCTTCCCAGTCCAGCCGGTCCTCTCGGTCCAGTGACTGGTCCCAATCAACTTTCTTACGGCACAGCCGCTGCAGCAAGACCTTTCTGGGTAGTAGCCATGGTGAGACGAAACCGAGCGGGTCGAAAAAACTAGAGACAGCGGATAGTATGCCACGACGGGTTATTGGCAGCTCGGGAACGTTTAGTTCGAAAACAAAATCGTCCGTTTCCGCGTCCCATTGACTTCCTAAAGTGCGTTCGATAGGAGGTGGAGGGCTATCTAAATCTATCACCCTTTCGGTCTTTTCGTGATACAGAATGACCTTTAGTACGTCTGAAGCGTTCGACATCCATTTAGTTAAATGGAAGCCGCCCTGTTCTAGCAATCTTGTCAGGCCTCTGAACTGCGCTAGGGCTGATTCTATATCATCGAATGACCCAAGGTAGTCGTCGACGTAGAAGTTCCGGCTGATGCTATCTACCACCGTCCGATGTACTAGATCCCCATGTTTGTTCGCTGATTCTCGGAGGGCTTAGTTCGCACAAAATGGTGATAATGTGGTTCCGAAGGGGTGAACGGTCATCCTATAATTCACCACCGCATTGTCCCGGTCGCTCTCTTCCCACCACAGGAAACGCAAAGCATCTCGTTCTCCTACCGGGATCTTCACCTGAGGAAACATTTGCCCAATGTCGGCAGACAAGGCCACTTTACCCACTCTGAAAAAGCACAAAACGTCGATCAGTGGTGTGGTCCAATCAGGCCCTTGTAGTAAGCGATCTTTTAACGACTTGCCCTGGAACTTGGCCGCACAGTCGAAAACCACCCGCAGTTTATTGGGTTTCTTGGAGTTGATGAGCGAATGGTGAGGCAGATACCAGATACCCTTTTTGCCGTCGGTGTTGGCAAGCGCCTTTTCAACGTAAACGAGGGCTTCGTTTCGCTTCATCAAATCCGCGTATCGTTCTGGTCTCGAATGAAGCGTTCTTTTAGTCGAAATAATCGTTGGAGAATATAATTTCTGTTGTCAGTCCACGGGTCGGCAGATATGCGCCATGAGAGGGGAACCTCGAACTGTTTTTTGAGGCCTCTAGTGCCTTGCCGCACCGTTTGTGAAGCGAGATTATCCTCTTGAGACAACGATGGTCTTTCGTCCCCAATTTCATAGAACTCCTTTTCATACAGCCGCTGCAGATGGTACTCTGTGCGGTCCGTTTCGGCGGATAAGTAATTGACGAAACCACGTACCCCTACTGGACCGTATAACATCCATCCCAGAGCCGTGCGTACGGCATAAGGTGCCTGGCGGTCGCCCACTCTCTGGCCAAGCACCCAATGCGCCTCTGGCACGTCGCATCCGATGAGGAGATCCACCTCATCATCTTCCCAGTCTACAACGGTTACATCCTGCAGGTGGGGCCACCGAGTCAAGATTGCGTCGACCGACCTTGGTGCTCGCATGGGGAGATCAGCTAACGTGAATGCCTCCTTTGGTTCAATTTCCTCGTTAGTGTCTAGAGAGATGAGTTGCAGCCTTAATCTACCGGCAGTCATTACCTGTGTTCCGCCCACCGTGCCCTCTGCCAACGACGTCGCACCTTTAGCCAGTCGGTGTTTGTCGGCAAACCGCTCTTTCACCAGAGTAGTGTCGGATCCACTATCGACGAAAGCCAAAGCTTTGACCACCCCCTTTGCGGTCACGACTTCCACGGCAACTACTCCCAAATGTACCGGTTTACTGGCAGACCGCGACGTTGAACTAATAACACTGGGCTTGGCACTCGTCTCGGGTAAGGCTACTCTCGCCTGGCGCGACAATCGATGGTGTCTGCCCGTGCAGCCCTCGTAACCATATCGGTTTCTTGTCCTACAAGCTGCCGCTCGGTGCTTGGTGTTGAGACAAATAAAACACGCTCCTGCCATCTTCGCCATTGCCCACCGTTCGTCTATTGTGGCGTTGCCGAACTTCGGGCTTTCTGGTAGTCCGTGGCAAGCGTCACACGATCTGCAATTTGGTTGCGCCGTGGCATCTCGTGAAATGGCGTGTGCGTTGGTCCAAGGTTAATATTTCGGCTGTTCCCGAGCAGCGGTTTGAGCAAGGTTAGTACTGGGCTCGTCTGCTCGGTTGCTGTCCCGGATAAGTCGGCCGAACCTGCTGTAGGCCGTTTTGGTTTGCCTGTCCAAGTATTCGGTCAGGTAATCGAAGTTAGCCTCCCTGTCGATTTGGCTTATCAGTTCCGCTTCTTCCGCCCACCGACCCTGTAGTTCGGGAGAGAGGTGACGGACTATGTTTTCCGAAGTGTGTATTGCATCTAGGTCGGCCCTGTAACCTAAATGGTCGAGGGCTATTGAGCACTTCTGCATTTCGATCACCAGGTTGGCCATTATGTAGAGATCGCCCTTGGTTCTCTTTGCCTCTACCATCACGCCCTCTATTAGGTTACGGGCTACTTTGAAAGGTTGGCCAAACAAGTCTCTTAGAATCTTTCTTGCTCACCCGTCGATAGCTTCTCTTGCTCGGCCTCGACAGTAGTGAATAAGGTAGAGAAGCCTTTGCCCGAGGTCGGTTATCTTATTTTCGACGGGCGTCTCGAACTGCTTGACAGGCTTGCAGTAGTGTTCAGATCGCCCGTCAAAAACTGTTAGTTCTACCCTTGGCAAATCGATCGATGGTGCTTTGCTGTCCGGGACCGGCGTGGGGCTCCCTATCTTATTGCACTCTGATCTATCGGAAGTGTCCTAGTCGCTGATCTCATGCCCAGGCTTTTTCTGTGTACGCTTGTTTTCTGCTTCATGGGCCTGTTGTCCAGCCGATAACAACTGTCGTTCTAGGTCTAATATTCTCAGTCTATATAGATCAACATCCTTACAGTCCGTATTGCCTTCAGTAACACACGAACTAGCACTGACAGGACAAGGCGATCTAACATTAACTAAGGAATCAAAGGTACCCAAAACCTCCCCAGTGACTTGCCGTGTTACTTACTGTCCACAGTCCAATGTTCTCGATCCTTTTCTTGGCATTTTGCGTGTTTTTCCTCGTTTCAAATTGATCTATTGAGTATTGTAACACACGTTTGAGCAATGCGTAGCCAAAGTTGCAACGGATCCCGAAATCAAAAGGCGATTATTTGCGATATTCTACGATACTAGATTATTGAATGAACAATTACACCAAAAAGATACAAACCTCAATACTGAAATCACAAGGACTCGGAAAAGTGTAACCGAATTGCAGAGTGCGAGCAAGGGGCACATGCGTCACGCAGGTTTAGAACAAGGATATGACAAAGTAGTGCTCTGGGCGCAAACAAGCAACAATTGGTCCACAAAAACAAACAGTTCGTGAAGACACGTCAATAGTGTAAGCAAGTGAGTGATGTTAGGAAAACACTGAATCGCCAAGGTTTTAGGGAGATTTTCCACGACCGGTCGTTACATCCAGGTCGCCCTTCACGGAACTTTACCTAGGATCCCTCACTATCTTAACGTCCTCAGCAAGCATAAAGTGCAGGCAATCCAGCTCATGAGCCAAGTCGTTATATATATATATATATATATATATATATATATATATATATATATATATATATATATATATATATATATTCATAAACAGAAGGGCCCAAGCACCGTCTTTTGTGGGAGGTTTGTCGTGCACGGCCTCTTCTTGGAGCCGTGTTTGTGTGTGTTTGTCACTCCACTCCCGGATAGGAAAGCAACCATCCGTTTTGTAGCGAGCTACTCTTCCTATATGGTACACTCAATTAATGTCAGCAATATCTAGGACGACATTAGCAAACTAAGATGGGCGGGGGAGCTTGCTGTGATAAAAGGCTAAAAGGGTATATACATTAGAAATTAAAATGAAACAAAACGTGTGGCACAAACTCACAGTTGTTTGCTGCTCCTGCGATCAGGAACTGAGCGCCAGAGGGCCGAAATCTGACAATACCTTCAGTCCAGTTCGGTCTCACAGCCACTTGTTAAACAGAACAGGATGGTATTGGGAGAAATGCCAAGTGGCGATGGAAGCTTCTAAAATGTTTCGCTTCTCTCAGTTAGTTCCGGCCGATATAATTCCAAGACACTCGAAGTCAGATGAGACCGAGCCAGAATGAAAGGTTTATCGACGGTGTTTTTGTATTGCTCGGTGGTGATGTTCAGAAAGAGGTGCATGTGTGTATTTTACATGAAAACATCGGCACAGCAAAGGAGTGTTGCACCAAGGGAGGTTGAGAATCACGGAAAAAGTCAGAAATGTACAGGTACCTACAGATTGCGTAGAATCCTTTCTAAGTTATTCTTCGCCACAGAAGTAAGGCTTTCTGATCTGTAGTAGGAGGCTTCTCCGCTCTCACCATAGTGGACTGGCACCACCTGGGTCAGCTTCAAGCCTCTTGGCAGTTGACGGTCCGTCAGGGACTGGCTGAATGGCTGCGAAAGAGGTTCGGCCAGCAGGTTTGCTAATGGCTTCAACAAGGCTGAACATATTTCATCTTCGCCTGCTGCCTCACGTATTACTAGTCCTGCCAGCTCCCGTGTAAAGCCGTCTTCCCCCAACTGGACGAGTGGCTTTCCCCTCCGGCTGAATAAAGAGAGACTAGACGGGTTTCTACCACTATCAGGGCTATGCACCCCCTCGTAGCAGTGGAACAATATACTAGCCTTGCCTTTATTCTTTTCAGTGTTTCCGCCCCTGAGTCTTTTACATTACCAACTGCAACTCTTGGGGTTGAATTTGAATGGATATAATCAACATACGCCTTTGGGTCACCTTTCACCCCTCCAGCTAGTTTCTCTCCGTACTGAAGTCTGCACTCCAGTTGGGTTCCCAAATCCTTTCCACGAGCCTTGATGTATCCTGGTGATTTCCTGTGGTTCCCTCTCTTCCTAAACGGCCACCAGGCTTGGCGTTTTCTAGTCTGCTTTTTCCGCCCCCTGCGCTTCCACCATGGCGGCAAGCGATTTCATTTTATCCGCACAAGCGGTGCAGAAGCATCCAAAAGTTTCTTTAGGTCCTACTTGATATGATTTCACCTCTCTTCCAAGCTGCCATGACTGATCTCCCAATTCTTCTGCGCCGGGTCATCCACTAGAGCCGGGGTCTCTAGCCCACCGAGCTTATGGCGGTTTTCGTCCGGCGGAGCGCTTTCGCTTTCCACCAGTTCGACGTCTATCGCCTCGTGGTTGCCCTTCCCTAGTGGTGCTATGATGACACTGGAAACGAGTCCTCTTCGTACCCCGTCACCACTGAATCAGGCGTCGCGGGGTTCTGATCAATCCTCCAACGCTTTTTCGTTGCATGTATTGGATGAGCACTTCTTCCAGTGGGCACTGAAGAAGAGCATCCCCGAAAGACCCCGGTGGTGCATCCTCCGATTTACAATCAATTTTTGGGGTGTTGAAGTCCCCCGTGATGAGCTCTGCTTGATTTTGAATCAAGTTGCGCGGCACTGAAGTCACCCGTGATGAGTCAGTGGCTGTCACACACCCATCTTCCCAATAAATTCAACGTTTATTGAGGAGGGGCCGCTGGTGTCCGATAGATAACTCCGACCTCCTTAAGTACTTCACTTGCTGGCATAATGCTGCACCGGAGGGCTTCGTCAATCCTTGCGGGTGGGATTAAGCGTCCAACTGCGAGTTCGGAATGCTCGATCGTACGGGCCATGCCAATGCTCCAACTGACCGGGCAAAATTCCCCTGAACTCGCCATGGGAAGTAACCAAGAAGTCTTGTATGTTGTTGCTCAGCCGCCCCTTGGTCACCGCCACTATAGTAGGTAAGACGGACCGAAGCAAGGCGTCCAGTCCGCCCGTCATATTCGCTGGACCTCGGACAACAGACGGCAAGTGATGGCCCTGGAGCAGGCCAAAATTACCCTCCCGTCTTGCTCATCAAGAACCAGCCCGGCGGGACTGACGAGGATGTCAATGTTATGGCCTCTACAGAAAGTGAAAGCGCCCCTTCTGCACCCGGAAGTCCAGAACCACCGGGTCTGTTTAACCATCGGCCTCTCGGGCATGGAGTTCAGTGAGACACTTTTTGTGCCTCGCTCGGTTTTCAGATTCCATACCTCGAAACAGCCATATTAATGGGCTTTTAGCCGGTAAAATCTGTGTAGCGCGGAGCCTGCTTCACCTACAAATCCGAGGACCAATCTGAGAGGTCGTGGCCTCCGAGATTCACCGGGTCTACCCAACCGAAAGATTGACTTCACCCAAATATTGTCCACAAAGTTATCATGGCCAGTAATGAGCAGCTTAGCTGAAACCTCTCGCAGCTCGGAGACATCCCGGCGCAAGCGTGCTTAAGTCAGGACCTCATTTTTCCATGGAGGTTCACAACCAGGAAAAGATGTTTTCGTGAAGAACGGGCCTTAAAATGGCTTTGATCCATCACTTTGCAATGGCCGGTCCCGCCTCTCACGGGGGTATTGTGATGACTTTCAAGCCGGTAATGCGTAGGTCCGATTTTCTCCCGGACATTTCGGAGATTATTTTGGGGTCTGAGGCCGCAACCACTTTGTCGAAGTTGTATATATGATAGCTCTTGTTTGGGGGACCCTTTGCTGAAATGGCTGCAGTGTTAGATGTTGATGCAATCTCGGAGTAAGGATCGACACAGAGTGAGCTCAGCAGTATCCAAATCGCAGGTCTGCCTTGCAGCCTGACACTTGCTGTCTAGCAGTGAGCCAAGCTTCACGAGGGAGACTTGTATAAGAGTCTGAGGGTATTGGAGAAATCGAAGGCCGACTACAGTGCGTAACAAACACTTGCGATACGTAAAAACCGCAAGTGAATATCCCCTAGTGCGAAAAAGGCAGATGATTAAGTAGAGCGGGTTAGTTTTCCCTGCCAAAAGTACCGCAGGGAATTTAAGCAGACTGTATGAAGCCATAAAAAAGCCTCCAGAAAACGAAAAGATTTGAAAAATCAAACAAAATAGACGGGAAACTACTGTGCTGCGCCGGGACTTGGGGGCGTTGCACTTAGAGAATTCATCTTGTGGTATTCTGTGCTATTCTGTGAAGCTTGATTCGATATGGCTCCTGAAATAGCGCATATATATATATATATATATATATATATATATATAAATCGTTTGATTATTTTGCCCCAAGACTGCGAGGGCACAGGCTCCAGCTCGCAAAAGACTGTGCAAGGACAGGGATTAGGAGCCAGTTATTCGCTGTGAGGTCTGTCAATGAGTGGAATGAACTAGCAGTGGCCAATGGAAACAACTTTAATGGATACCACTAAAAATGGGCTAGATAAAGCCTGGGGGGTTGTTTGGTGAGAGCAGCGATTGGAACCCTCGGTCACCATTCTGTCATCCTCCTTTTCCTCAGTTCGATCTGTCTTCAATCTTCTTTCGAATGAAGCGATTGGTTGAATAGAGTTGCTGACTAACAGCTTGGTTCTAGAGTTAAAAGGAAATGAAGCACTGCAGCAAGTCTAACCCAAACTTTCCTGTCCCACCGTTCCCAGACGCGCCTACGGAGAAGAGACGACCCATCATAAGGTCAGAAGCACCTGGAGATCAAAGAGCTCAGCAGTGCAAGAAACTTGGACTATCTGGCAGACTGCTGCCAAGTCCTGGAAGCTGAACTGAACGGAACTGAAAGTCGCGATGAGGCACCTCAGTGCGATCTTCGTACGAGTTCAGTTCAGTTCAGTTCAGTTTGCACAGAACAGGTAATGGCCACGGCCTATCGAGCGCCCAGAATTCCTTCGGTGGTATGCACACCAGTTATGCACCCACCACTGCCGAGTGTATTTCGTTGAATCCCCGCTAAAAATGAGAGGGAAACGGAAAACCTCATCGCACATCAACTGCGAGAGTTGACAGCATCAAAAATGCACCACTGTTAAGGTGAAGTTATATGCTACACCAGTGCAATTTCCGTCGTCTTCCAAACAAGTCCCCTGTGAGACATGTGCATCCATGCACTGCACAGTGTGTGTTATGCCACGGGATACACCTAAGCACCGCTGCAGCACTGTCCGACGTCTGCCAAATTGCGCTAGGGTTGGGCAAACGTTGGGCTAGCACATCTCAAAGTTGGACAACTCTGTTGAAATGCGTTGGTCGGAGCTACCAGCGCCCAGTCGGGCTAGGATTGAGCATGCCCTGTAACAGCCGGTCGTGGAAAATCCCCCTTTTTCCCTCGCGATTCAGTGTTTTTTCCCAACATCACTCATTTCCATACACTATTGACTTGTCTCTACGAACTGGTTGTTTTTCTGGACCAATTGTTGTTTGTTCGCGCCCAGAGCGCTATTTTGGCACATCCTTGTTCAGGACCTGCGTGACGCACGTGCTGTCTGCTCACACGCTGCTATTCGGTTTCTCGTTGTTGAGACATTGTGATCGTATTATTGAGGTTTGTATATTGTTTACGTCATTGTTTATTTTAATAATCTAGTATCGTAGAATTATCACGGATAATCGCCTTCTGATTTCGGGATCCGTTGCGAATTTGGCTACGCATTGCTCAAACGTTCGTAACAATACTCAATAGATCTATTTGGAACGAGGAAAATTCACGCAAAATGCCAAGGAAAGGATCAAAAGCAGTCGAACCCGGACAGGAAGTAATACGGCAAGTCTCTGGGGAGGTTTTGGGTACATATGATTCTTTAGTTAATGCTAGATCGCCTAGTCCTGTCAGTGCTAGCTCATGTGTTATTGAAAGCAATATTGATCGTAAGGATGTTGATTTATATAAGCTGAGAATAATAGAGCTAGAGCAACAGTTACTTTCGGCTAGACTACAGGCGCATGAAGCAGAGAAGTGTACACAGAAACAGCGAGAGTATAGGACCAGTGACTTCGACACTTCCGATAGGTTAGAGTGCAACAAGGTAGGGAACCCCACGCAGGTCGCCGACTACAAACCACCATCGATCGATTTGCCTAGAGTGGAGTTAACGGTTTTCGACGGGCGAGCTGAGCAATATTGCAAGTTTGTCAAACAGTTCGAGACGTTCGTTGAAAACAAGGTAACCGACCCTGGGCAAAGGCTTCTTTACCTTACTCACTACTGCCGAGGCCGAGCGCGAGAAGCTATCGACGGATGCACCATGCTCGATCCAGAACAAGGCTACACAAGGGCAAGAACGATTCTGAGGGACTTGTTTGGCCAACCTTTCAAAGTAGCCCGTAACCTAATAGAGGGCGTGATGGTAGAGGCAAAGAGAACCAAGGGCGACGTCTACACCATGGCCGACCTGGTGATCAAGATGCAGAACTGCTCAATAGCCCTCGACCATTTAGGTTACAGAGCTGACCTAGACGCCATGCACACTTTGGAAGGCATAGTCCGTCACCTCTCTCCCGAACTACAGGGTCGGTGGGCGGAAGAAGCTGAACGGATAAGCCGAGGCGACAGAGAAGCCAACTTCGAAGACCTGACTGAATACTTAGACAGGCAAACGAAGATAGCTGACAGCAGATTCGGCCGACTCATCCGGGACAGCAACCGAGCAAACAAGCCCGGTACTAGCCAAGTCCAAACCCCTGTACGGGAACATCCAAAGTACCAGCCTTGGACCAACACACACGTCATTTCACGAGATGCTACGGCGAAACCAAATTGCAGATCCTGTGGTACTAGCCATGGCCTACCAGAATGCCCCAAGTTCGGCAATGCCACAATAGACGAACGGTGGGGAATGGCGAGGATGGCAGGAGCATGTTTCATCTGTCTCAACACCACGCACCGGGCAGCAGCCTGTAGAACAAGGAATCGATGTGGTTACGAGGGCTGCACGGGCAGACACCATCGGCTGCTGCATCAGGCGAGAATAACCATATCCGAGGCGAGTGCCAAGCCCAGCGTGATTTGTTCAACTTCACAATCTGCCAGTAAACCGGTACGTTTAGGCGTAGTGGCCGTGGGAGTAGTGACTCCGACTGGGATAGTCAAGGTGTTGGCTTTCGTTGATAGTGGATCCGACACCACTTTAGTGAAAGAGCGGTTTGCCGACAAACACCAACTGGCTAAAGGTGCGACGTCGTTAGCAGTGAGCACGGTGGGCGGAACACAGGTAATGACTGCCGGTAGATTAAGGCTGCAACTCATCTCTCTAGACACTAACGAGGAAATTGAACCAAAGGAGGCATTCACGTTAGCGGATCTCCCCATGCGAGCACCAAGGTCGGTGAACGCAATCTTGACTCGGTGGCCCCACCTGCAGGATGTAACCGTTGTAGACTGGGAAGATGATGAGGTGGATCTCCTCATCGGATGCGACGTGCCAGAGGCGCATTGGGTGCTTGACCAAAGAGTGGGCGACCGCCAGGCACCTTATGCCGTACGCACGGCTCTGGGATGGATGTTATACGGTCCAGTAGGGGTACGCGGTTCCGTGAATTACTTATCCGCCGAAACGGACCGCATAGAGTATCATCTGCAACGGCTTTACGAAAAGGAGTTTCATGACATTGGGGACGAAAGACCGACGTTGTCTCAAGAGGATCACTTCGCTCTACAAACGGTGCGGCAAGGCTCTAGAGGCCTCAAAATACAGTTCGAGGTTCCCCTCCCATGGCGCATATCTGCCGACCCGTGGACTGACAACAGAAATTATGTTCTCCAACGATTACTACGACTAAAAGAACGCTTCATTCGAGACCAGAATCTGTGGGAATGATACGCGGATTTGATGAAGCGAAACGAAGCCCTCGTTTACGTTGAAAAGGCGCTTGCCAACACCGACGGCAAAAAGGGTATCTGGTATCTGCCTCACCATCCGGTTATCAACCCCAAGAAACCCAATAAACTGCGGGTGGTTTTCGACTGTGCGGCCAAGTTCCAGGGCAAGTCGTTAAACGATCGCCTACTACAGGGGCCTGACTGGACCACACCACTGATCGATGTTCTGTGCTTTTTCAGAGTGGGTAAAGTGGCTTTGTCTGCTGACATTAGGGAAATGTTCCATCAGGTGAAGATTCCGGTAGGAGAACGAGATGCTTTGCGTTTCCTGTGGTGGGAAGGGAGCGACCGGGACAACGCAGTGGTGAATTATAGAATGACCGTTCACCCCTTCGGAGCCATATCGTCACCATTTTGTGCCAACTACGCCCTCCGAGAATCAGCGAACAATTATGGGGATCTAGTACATCGGACGGTGGTAGAAAGCGTCAGCAGGAACTTCTACGTCGACGACTACCTTGGGTCATTCGATGATGTGGAATCAGCTCTAGAGCAGTTCAGGGGTCTGACGAGATTGCTGGAAGAGGGTGGCTTCCATCTAACTAAGTGGATGTCGAACGCTTCGGAAGTGCTGAAGGTCATCCCGTATCACGAAAAGGCCGAAAGGGTAAGAGATTTGGACGGCTCTCCACTTCCTATCGAGCGCACTTTAGGGATACAATGGGACGCGGAAACGGACGATTTTGTTTTCGAACTAAACGCTCCCGAGCTGCCAATAACCCGTCGTGGCATACTATCTGCCGTCTCAAGTTTGTTCGACCCGCTCGGTTTCGTCTCACCATGGCTGCTACCCGGAAAGATCTTGCTGCAGCGGCTGTGCCGTAAGAAAGTTGATTGGGACCAGTCACTGGACCGAGAGGACCGGCTGGACTGGGAAGAATTTCTGAACACCTTGAAGAAATTAGGGGACACAAGAATCCCACGATGTTTGACCCCTGGCCATACGACACGGACTGGAGAACTACATGCCTTTTCCGATGCATCCGAAGTCGGTTATGGAGCTGTGGTGTACGGACAATAGTGCGCAGGAGATGGACAATATACCACGAGGATCCTGTTCGCCGAAGCCCGCGTTGCTCCACTGAAGTCGGTCTCAATCCCACGCCTTGAACTCAGCGCAGCCGTGTTGGCAGTCAGGGTGATGCAAGCTGTGAAGAGATGTTTCGATCTCTACATTTGGTCGGTGAGCTTCTGGACGGATTCAACGATAGTACTTTACTACATTAACAACGTACGGAGCCGGTTTAGTACTTTCGTTGCTAACCGGCTCACGATTATCCACGATGAATCGGCCACGCACCAGTGGAGTCATGTCAGGTCTGGCGATAATCCGGCCGACCTGTGCTCCCGAGGTGCGAACAACTTCAGGCAACTGGACACGTGGACGAGAGGGCCGAACTTCCTGCAATTGCCCAAACAGGACTGGCCCGTGTTCGAATTAAAATCCCCTACGGAATTGGAACTGGAGATCAAAGGCGTAGTGATAGCAACCAACGTCGTCGAAGCGTCGCCCATTTTATCGCGACTGGTCAGGTTTTCTTCCTGGATGAAGACGCTTTGTTCGCTAGTTTGGTTAACCAGGTTCAAGATAAGTTTACTAGTCATGAGAGGGCTACGGCCCTCAGGTCGGATACGGGTCGGCCCGATAGGTCCCGATGAGCTACAAGCGGCAGATTACGATATTTTCAGAATGATACAACGCGAGGCTTTCGCCCGAGAACTCAAGAGGGCGGAAGAAGTGGGGCTGACCAATGAAGACATGCCATCTCCAAGAGGCGAGCTGAAGCCTTTAAACCCCAAAATAATCAACGGACTGCTGCGGGTGGATGGTAGGCTGACCAACGCCCACCTGAACTTCGACACGAAGTATCCTATACTGCTGCCTGCGAGACAACCCGTAGTAGAGCTAATGATTCAACACGTCCACGCCGTGGAGGGACATGCCGGGGAAAGTCACGTGACGAGCGTCATCCGAAAGCGTCTTTGGTTGTTGAGAGGACGAGAGACTGTAAAACGCGTGATCCGACGGTGTGTGCAATGCAGGAGACGCAATGCCACAGCAGGCAAACAACCCATGGCCCCACTACCAGAATGCAGGGTAACTACGGGCTGGTGGCCGTTCAGTGACACCGGGTTGGACTGTTCCGGGCCCTTGTGGATCAAGTGCGGGAAAAGATTAGAAAAGCGATACGGATGTATCATGACGTGCATGAAATCACGTGCGGTACACCTAGAAGTCGCACATTCGATGACGACCGATTCGTTTCTACGGGCCTTGCAAAGATTTATCAACCGAAGAGGCGTACCGGCCGATATATACTCAGATAATGGATCGAACTTTGTGGGCGCTCACCGGGAATTGCAGCGTTGGCACAAGAACATAAACAGGGACGAACTGCAGAATCGAACCGTGGCCTACGGCATACGCTGGCATTTCAACCCCCCACAGGCCAGTCACCGAGGCGGCATATGGGAACGCATGATCCGGTCCGCCAGACGGATATTGCTGTCAATCATGGAGAAGCAGCCGCCCGACGACGAGACCCTGAACACCGTCATGACTGAGGTGGAGCGAATCCTGAACAACCGCCCCCTGGTTCCAGTATTGAACGGCGACCCCACCCACCTGGCGCTCACCCCAAACGACTTATTGACGCTAAGGTCGAACGAGGGTTTCCAAGGGCCGGTAAACCTTCGTGGGAGCTACCTCCACGGGTGGAAGCAAGCGAACTATCTGGCCAAGGTCTTCTGGAGGCGATGGCTACGGGAGTACCTACCGGCTTTGCAAACTCGACAGAAGTGGATGGCCAAAACAAGACCATTCAAAGTTGGGGACGTGGTTATGGTCGCCGACGAACGCGCACATTTCAGCGCTTGGTCTTTGGGAGTAGTTATGGAAACCATCAAAAGCACCGACGAAATGATAAGAACGGTGAAGGTGAAGACAGCTAACGGAGTGCTCATTCGTGATATACGCAGTATTAACCTACTCGAGAGCGAAGACGGAGGAGCTGATAACCCTGTGGCCTAGTAAACCTTTTTCACACCAGTAATCGAGGTGGATAAAGAAACACCATATATACCACACAATCTCCGTCAAACACGTTAAGGTGCTCGCGGTCCCTTCGTTGACATTACAGAAGGTTCTTTCCGATATGTGGTGATGAGTGCGATTCCATTATACATCCCGATACATACACGCATGCACGACGCACTCTACATCCCGTAAACCCATCATACATGTGACAGTGTTCTTTGTTTGCCTTTTGTTGACGCTACCGAATGCCCCTTGCACATGTGGAAGTAGTGGAGCTCAGGTCACACATGCATGCTACATTTACTCGTTTTCTTGCCACGCGGTCTTTTGTTGACATTGCAGAAAGTCCTCCTTTGATGTGTAGTCATAACTGTGATTTCATTGTAACCCCGGCACACACACACGCACTCACACACACACTCAAGCACGTACATCCAGGACCGGACGGCCCCTTACGAGGACAACGTCTATGTGACCATTCACGCCCGCCATCGGTCATTTGGTCTTGTGGAAGATGTAGACTAGCCTCACGTCTATGTATCCAATGGGTTAGGTGCGACCAGTAGTAGAACGTCGACGACGAGCATTAGACGCGCGCACTGACAGCAGGGCCTAGGCAGGTAGGAAGAATCAGTACCTTTATACCAAACCTTTGACTCTGCTAAGGATCCAGGAGGATTTTGGTGGGCGGTGTAACAGCCGGTCGTGGAAAATCCCCCTTTTTCCCTCGCGATTCAGTGTTTTTTCCCAACATCACTCATTTCCATACACTATTGACTTGTCTCTACGAACTGGTTGTTTTTCTGGACCAATTGTTGTTTGTTCGCGCCCAGAGCGCTATTTTGGCACATCCTTGTTCAGGACCTGCGTGACGCACGTGCTGTCTGCTCACACGCTGCTATTCGGTTTCTCGTTGTTGAGACTTTGTGATCGTATTATTGAGGTTTGTATATTGTTTACGTCATTGTTTATTTTAATAATCTAGTATCGTAGAATTATCACGGATAATCGCCTTCTGATTTCGGGATCCGTTGCGAATTTGGCTACGCATTGCTCAAACGTTCGTAACATGCCCAACGCTTCGAAAAAGTCGCCGAAAATGCTCACCTCCTCGCTAATTACTCCAATTTCACTCAGTCGCTCAATATGTCATTATAATATTCTCCAACATTCCGAGATTAACCACTAGATTGCCGCTGCATATGAGCAAAATGGCCATATTCATGAAAGCACAGATGCATTTATTAAAACTTGTATGGTATTCAGAAATGAACCGCACGAACAGAAGGAATTCCATGCAACATCGATCGTCGCGCCAGATAATCAGGACCGCGCTGCCCATTACATCGAGCGGGGTGAGTAGTGGTAAGTAGACTACTACTCCGGGCTCCCTCTCTTTTGTTCAACCTTTATCTTCTGTTCCCAACCACCTCTCTTTGCCCCATCCATCTACCCATAATGCTCCCACTGATAACACGCTCGATGCTGGCGACGGTTCATTGTCATACAGTGTGAATAATCCTCTGTCTTGTAACTGACATTTCTCAAACCTCGTCAACGTCTGAACTTCGGCTCCTCCAACGTGCGTACACTCATGCAGGTCGGTCAGCAGACGTGCCTAGCCCTCACATTAGATTCTCTGAAGATTGATGTCTGCTGCTTAAGTGAAACGCGTATACAGGATTCGAGCAGTGCGATTCAACTAACTGCTCCTGATATATCATGGAGGTATTTTCTGCGCACTTCAGGAGATGGAGCAGCTAGAGCTGTGGGTCAACGTGACGCAGGAATAGTTTTGACTGACAAGGCTGAGACTGCCCTCTTAGGCTGGATTCCTGTTAACAGTCGTTTGTGTTGTGAGACTCTAGGGGTCAGTTGGCGTTCGAGAGGATAGTTGTGTTAAGCGCAACTTGTTTGTGATCTCGGCGTACGCCCTAACAGACTGCAGCTCAGACTTGCAGAAATATGAGTTCTATGGTGAACTCGCCACCCGCGTTCGCATTAGTAAAGGTTCTGACATTGTAGTGCTAGCTGGTGACTTCAATGTACAAGTTGGCAAACTTAGTGTCAGAAGCTTGTCTAGGTGGGCGTTGTGTTTTACCTGCTTAGCGTACAGATAACGGGGATAGACTTCTCCAGTTTTGTGCAGATAATCGATTGTTCTTGTCTAGTACCAATTTCCGACACAGCTTGCGTCGCATAGGAACATGGCGCCCTAACTCTACAGGCACTCTAAGCCAGATTGATCATATCGCAGTGCGCTACCGGTGGTATAGTTCTGTTCAGAACTGCGTATCTTACTGATCCACGTACGTAGAGTCAGACCATGCATTAGTTTTAATGCGATTATTTCCAGCTCCATGGTTATCGTTGCAAACCGCAAACCTGGTTAGCCGTACAACGTTGGTGTGATCCAGAAGTTCGCACCGGTCATGAGCAGAAGTTAGCACATTAGCTAGGAACTACGACGGACAGTAGTGTAGATAAGAATAAGGCTCATATCAAACAGGCGATGCACGTTGCAGCAGGTTTCACCTGTGGTCCTAGATCTAATGTCCATCAGAGACATTGGATTTCGCGAGAATCGATCAGGCTAATAGAGGAAAGACGTCAGCTCTCGAACTGTAAGGAGATGAATAAGATACAAAGACATCTGCAAAATCAAGTTATGAAAAGCCTTGAGGTGGATCGCAGAAATCGGTGGGCCAAAATAGCCGAAGAAATGTGGACAGCAGCTGCTTCAGGTAACAGTCAAAGACTGTTCAAACTTATTCGTGACACCGGTGGACGGCGAACCCCGGTCAGCGAAACGATTTGCGATACAAATGGAGAACCCATTATTGTCAAAGAGCAAAGGCTCGGCCGTTGGGCCGAATACTTCAAGGAGTAGTCTAGCTGGCCGCACGTTAGTGTAGTTACTCCTGTGTCAACAACTGTGATTCCTTGGGTGGCATCACTTGAGCCCCCATCGGACGTGGAAGTAGAGTCATGCATTCGATTACTAAAGCGAGGGAAAGCGGCAGGTCCAGACGAACTTCCCCCATTTCTTTTCAAACTGGGTGGAGATGCTTTGATGAAATCACTTACCACCTTACTCCGTGACATTAAGAACAAGGAGCATATTCCCCTAATATGGGGCGAGTAATTGATTGTTCCTATCTTCAAGAAGGGAATACGCAATGACTGTAGTAATCGTCGTAGGATTAGCCTCATTCCGATAGTCACCAAGGTATTAGCCTCCATTTTGTTGCGTCGTCTTACACCGGCTCGCGAGAGGAACACCCGCGAACAACAGGCCGGATTCCGCCCGGGTCGAGGATGCATTGACCAGATTTCTACTCTTCGCCAACCACTTGAAACGCGTCACACGCACCGTCGACTGGCTCTAAGGGTTTTCTTAGATTTGAAAAGCGCCTTCGATTTAGTTGATCGAACAGCGCTTTTCGGTACTCTTCAGCAAAAGGTATGTCCCAGAAGTTCGTGAACCTACTGAGATCATTGTATTTTCATACTTCTGGCAGCGTAAGGGCTTACGGTGAATTATCCGATCGGTTCGAAAGGACCAGCAATGTTGGACAAGGATGTCCCATGTCTCCATTCCTGTTCCACTTCGTCATGGACGGAATAATGAGAAACGCGTTGCGAAACTTTCAGGAGCTGGGCGTCGAACTAGGAAATAGTGGAAAGCTATGTGACATAACGGATGACGTTGTCTGTTTGTTCGAACCCACGGAACATGCTCAACATGCAATAAATAGACTCGCGAGAGCTGTAGTTTTAGTCGGCATGCGCTTCGCACCTTCGAAGTATAAATTGATGTTGTAAGACTGGACGTCAACGATTCCGAGCTTGATGCTCGATGGGAATGTTGCTGATAATTGTCGACCAATTCACCAACCTCGGCAGCATCGCGACGATGGATGGAAGCACAGTAGTACAGGTGAGCACGCGGATACCCAAGACTCGAGCGGCGTACGGCGGATTGAAGTACTTGCGTCGGCGACGTGATATTTCACCGAAGTTGAAAGGTCGTATATATTGTGCCGCGGTGCGTTCAGTTCTGTTATATAGTTGCGAGGCTTGAGGTCTACGTGCGGAAGATGTTCGTCGTCTTGAGGTTTTGACCACCGTAGTTTTCGCAGTGTCGCTAGGATTGAGTGGAATAGCCGAGTGAGCAATGCTGAGGTCAGAATGCGAGTATTGGGTATTAATTCAGAGGACGTTTTGTCACAGCGTATCCAGTTTAGTAGAATTCGTTGGTTGAGGCACGTGTTACGTATGGCAAACACACGTCTGCCGTACCATGCCCTATTCTCCGTTCCTCCTAGGGAGTGGAACAAACCTCGTGGAGGTCAACAGATGACGTGGTAACGAGGAATGGGGAAATTTAAAGCGAACTTGGGAAACTTAGGTGCCTCACGCCTTCGTGGTTGGGGTCCAAAATATTCATCAACCAGCTGGCTGGAGACGCTGAAGGGTGTGACACCAAACTGTGAACAGGGGCGATCGTGTTGTCACTTTTAGTCAAATCAGAATGATTAATCAATGTGTGTTTGTTCACTTAGACTGTATATTCCGTGTGTTGGCTGTTAGGGCATTCTTTCCTTTTCCCACCCGTGTAGATCCACTCCCTATCCATCTTGTATATTCATACATTCTAATTCAACGTGCAACATGGTGAGAAAGGCAGTAGTCAATGGGGCTTGCCCTTCTGTTTAACGCTGTACGATGACGATTATGATGATACAGAAACTTTGGCGTTCCATTTCCAATTATTCCACACTACACGCGGATGTTCCTGGTTCCTCTGCATTTTGTTTGCGAGATCTGTAAAATTAAGGCACCCAAAGGTTTATATTACTCACTTCATTGCCAAATATAATAAAGGAAGCTATATTCTCAGCTTTACACATTGGAAAGGTATGGAGTAGCAGTTCTGCACTGGGAACAAATTCGATAAACTTTTATGATCGAACATATCAACATATACGAAACAGAATTTGCACCCTTTTAACTGCCTAATTGTAATAAGAAAACCGGGTGCTAAGTGCATATCTAAATAGGCATATAATTTGATATGAAACTTAGCGGTTTTACTTAGGCAGGATGCCGTATTTCAGCATATACAATCGTTCCACAGCACACCGAAGTAATAAGCTTGCCCACTTTCCCCTTTATGAAGGACTTAAAAAAGCCTTGCCTACACAGAAGACCACTTGACCTCGCGGTTTCACGCTTATTTTTGGAATTGAAGATTACATGCGATAAAGGGGATTGCATCACAACCATGTTCAATTTTCCGGATGATTATGCCGGAGCTTTTCCTCTTCCACTGGCTTAAAGAGAACCCTGCGTAGAAAGGCTACTTTGGATCTATATCCGCGGATATGAAAGTAGTGAGAAGTTTGTCTCTTGTTGCCAGGTCTTATCCGACCCTTTCTTTTCGTAGGTCCGGGGGTTTAGTCATCGCTTAAACGGATGTACCGAAAGTGGATGCTGTGGCTGCTGTTATTTCGATAAATCGCACAAACCCATCGTTATTACGTAGTCTGGATTCGTTCCTCTTAAAACGCTGATTCCGATGCCCATACAAACTGGTCTCCTGACAAACGGGATGCTGAACTGCTTCCACTTTCCTTCGCTCCTACTTTATATCTGTCACCTGCACTCTTTCGGCTTAACAAAATGTATCCTGTAATAGTAAACCTCGATGAAGAGAGCAGTTGTATCCAGCAACCACTTCAACAGCTACGTATCTTCCAGAGAATATTGCCTGATTTTTCACTACCAGACTCGATAATTTTTGTTTTTCCTATGGGTAACGTAGTGCTGAAATCCATTGATGGCTAAGCTATAAATGACAGACGACATAACAATGTAAAAATAAACCATGAAACTCATACATTCATAATACTAGCTGTAGCAACGGGCTGCTGAAACGCCCGCCTACCTACGGAGAACAGGGAAAAATAATGTGTTCCATTTGGTCATGAGTGCATGCTATTTAACGAAAGGTGTGCCAAATTTCACACAGATTCCTTTTCTCAACTTGCGAGACAGCGACATAAACAAATTACTCCCCACGACCTCTTCTTTTATTCCGAATTGTGTCGACACTGTGGGCCATCCCCAAAGACTCTCTCGGGCAAAGACCACCAGTGTTGGGTATTTGCCACTTGGGCTCTGGGTGCCACTTCAGGGGTGAAATATGCGCTACACCCGTGTATATGGTACGTGCTAAGCCCAAGCACAAAATCTGTTTTGCCTTCCAGGATTCTGCGCCTCCCAAAGGGGCCCCACGGGATCGGACCAGAGTATCTTGCTGGCCAAGAGGTATACCGAGGTCGTCGCTCCCACGTTGAAGGCTGCCTTTTAGAACTGTGATTTGGATACTGTTCAGAACGTACTCGGGTATAGCATCAACATCCAACACTACACCCACTTCAGCAAAGAAACGCCCACGTAAGAAATATCATGCATACAACAGCGACAAAGCTATTGCGGCCCTAAATTAGGATTCATTATTTCACAAGTCCAATAAAAATCGGTCCGTGCGAGAATCACCGATTAAGCGAAGGCCGGTAAATCGCCTAACTTCCAAGCCGTGAGGTATCTCTAATGATATTCCACAAACAGGAGAGTAGTTACAAAAATCCCCTTGACTTTGATCTGGCTCAAATAAACTGCGAAGAGTATTCTTCCTAGACAGCCAGAGGAACCGTTTCAGCCAAACCGCAGACCAGCGGAAACTAGTGAGGCGATTGACCACTTGCTCAACTGAATACAGCAGGAACCTATGATGGCCGAACTGGACCAGAGATATTATACGAGTAAATACACAGAACAAGAACAAAATAAAAGAAAGGGATTGTAAATGTCAGTTACCCTCATTTTGTATGGCTTCCCTGGTTTAGTTTCTCCTTGGTTACTGCAGTAATACCTACTGCTGCAGCGGCGTTGTCGGAATAAGGCTGACTGGGACAAGCCGCTAGAACATGGGAATTGACCGGACTGGAACAATTCCTGATCACCCCCAAGCAACCAGGGAAAATGTGAATCCTTCAGAGCTTACCTCCCAATGGCATGAAGTAAATGGGAAAGTTGCACTAATTTCCTAATGTGTCGGATGTGGTCTACGGGAAAGTGGTTTGTGGGCGGAGGCATTTAGTTGATGGGCAAGGCAATCCAAGGACCTTGGTTGTCAAGGTACGAATGGTTCCATTAGCACTGACCCCAGGTTATCCTTTGGTAGTGGTATCAAGTGTGAACTTCGATTTGCCAGTCAGTCTATTTGGTAGCTGCCAGAAAGGTTGGAATCAGAGGAATTGTTTACCTAGAAAGCTTCTGAGACTTTGGTTACCTAGGTACCTGCCAGCGCGAGGAATTCAACAAAAATGGCGATTCGGAGGAGTACCTTTCAATGCCTGCTCTGTGGCGGGTTTCTAAAGCACCGTCGCCTGAGCCTTAATCCTCCCGAATCTGATATTTGTTCCGTTATCTGAATATTGTCGGTGCTCTGAAAGATAGTTCACCGAAAACAGAAGAGGGTTCAGGATACGAATCTTGACGGTACCCCGTTTTTGGTGTTGCTCTTGATGGGGAAGATAGGTCACTTTATGACCAACACCCTCGCTCTAACCCATGGCATTTCAGTGTAGTCCGAGAATCCATAATTAGTTTTAGTGGACTGGCGAGAACGGCAAAACCTTGGGACCATAAAGCCCACGATGACTAGTGATATACATAGCATCAACCTCTGCGAGGGTGAAGATGGACAACCCTTAACAAAGAAATTAAATATCGAATTGTACGCAACCTCCAGTTTCAAAATTGAGGAAATGAACATGCATTCATATCGACCCCGGTTTTATTAAACACTTCTGGCAAGTAACCTTTTCTTGTTATTGGAATAAGAACTAGAACTCTTTCTTAATCCACGCTTAGGTAACCTGGAAGCTCTGTGTTGGGGTTCTTTTCGGCGCTTCCCCTCGAAGTGGAGTTTTGTCCACGGTGACGTTCACCAGACTACAGGGTGAATCGGTGAAACGTATAGTTAGTTTTCTGATGAGTTCAATTATAATGATATTAAGAGTGATAATCATTTATTTTGGCGAAGGCCCAACCGTGCTTGTTAGCAAGATCAGAAGGTACAGGCGAAGTCATTGCAGCTCGAATGCAAGAAAATATGTAAATGTGTAAAATCATGGCATGAGCGAAAATATGGTACTTTGAACTGGAATGATAATACTACCCGGCAAAAGCGAAAGTCAAGGTCAGGTGATAGAGTCACCCAGAGTGGCTAAAGTCGGAGGAGACTGCAGGATAAAAATGTGAAACAGACAAAATAAGGCGACACCTGTGGAGAGTTAAATAGGGAAATCGGCTATTACGTAGAGCCAACTTTGGTATGGAGAACAGCAAAAGCAATATGACACTGCATTGTGTGATATGGAGCTGGCCAGAAATTGGCCGAGGAAGAGGAACAAAGAATCAGCAGTGTTGTAAAGAAATTTGATCAACAAGTCAAACGGCAATGATTGGAGGAATGCAACTGAAAAATAAACTACATCAACAAATGAGTATCCGTCGAGAGAGTGACTGTAAAAAGTGAAACAGAGGGAACAGTAAATTTGGGGCGATGAATATTACTGAGATGATGACAGGTAATAAGAATGGGCATGGTCAAACCGTTTGGCGAGTAAACTGTGGCAAAGGAACGTCCACAATGCCAAAAAGGTGTGTAAGAAGAGCCCATAAAAAAGGTAAATGTGGGTCGATTATTCTTTTCCTTTTAGGACAATCACGCGATGCGTACCTCTAAAACTGCTGAAAGGTCTAAGTCAGGGCGGTCAAAAATAGAGAGGGCTGGTGCTTTGCGAGATTAGGTTGGTGTATTGGATTATCTCGAAACGGATTATCAGTTGAGCTATCGGGGGGAGCAAACACCCACCAGCCAAATCGATGACAGCTGGAATACTGTGGATTTGGTCTTCGAACAGTGAATTTCGACCGAGATTTGTATGACGATAATGTATGGTGACGGTAGAATATGGTAGGGAATATTGTATCAAGGTATTAAAGAGTCGTTTCTGGATAAGTGGGTGCACACTCAAAGAACGAGTGAATTATAAAGACTTCGAAGCAGTGGATATTGACCGAGATGGTGAACGTCACCGTGGACAAAACTCCACTTCGAGGGGAAGCGCCGAAAAGAACCCCAACACAGAGCTTCCAGGTTACCTAAGCGTGGATTAAGAAAGAGTTCTAGTTCTTATTCCAATAACAAGAAAAGGTTACTTGCCAGAAGTGTTTAATAAAACCGGGGTCGATATGAATGCATGTTCATTTCCTCAATTTTGAAACTGGAGGTTGCGTACAATTCGATATTTAATTTCTTTGTTAAGGGTTGTCCATCTTCACCCTCGCAGAGGTTGATGCTATGTATATCACTAGTCATCGTGGGCTTTATGGTCCCAAGGTTTTGCCGTTCTCGCCAGTCCACTAAAACTAATTATGGATTCTCGGACTACACTGAAATGCCATGGGTTAGAGCGAGGGTGTTGGTCATAAAGTGACCTATCTTCCCCATCAAGAGCAACACCAAAAACGGGGTACCGTCAAGATTCGTATCCTGAACCCTCTTCTGTTTTCGGTGAACTATCTTTCAGAGCACCGACAATATTCAGATAACGGAACAAATATCAGATTCGGGAGGATTAAGGCTCAGGCGACGGTGCTTTAGAAACCCGCCACAGAGCAGGCATTGAAAGGTACTCCTCCGAATCGCCATTTTTGTTGAATTCCTCGCGCTGGCAGGTACCTAGGTAACCAAAGTCTCAGAAGCTTTCTAGGTAAACAATTCCTCTGATTCCAACCTTTCTGGCAGCTACCAAATAGACTGACTGGCAAATCGAAGTTCACACTTGATACCACTACCAAAGGATAACCTGGGGTCAGTGCTAATGGAACCATTCGTACCTTGACAACCAAGGTCCTTGGATTGCCTTGCCCATCAACTAAATGCCTCCGCCCACAAACCACTTTCCCGTAGACCACATCCGACACATTAGGAAATTAGTGCAACTTTCCCATTTACTTCATGCCATTGGGAGGTAAGCTCTGAAGGATTCACATTTTCCCTGGTTGCTTGGGGGTGATCAGGAATTGTTCCAGTCCGGTCAATTCCCATGTTCTAGCGGCTTGTCCCAGTCAGCCTTATTCCGACAAAGCCGCTGCAGCAGTAGGTATTGCTGCAGTAACCAAGGAGAAACTAAATCAGGGAAGCCATACAAAATGAGGGTAACTGACATTTACAATCCCTTTCTTCTATTTTGTTCTCTTTTTATCCGCCTTTTTCTTTCACCATCCCTTTGGCAACCAAGGTCCGGCCTGTAGCCCATCTGGTTCACCATGTACTTCGCCCATATCCGGCTGCCAAAATTTTGCAAATCTACTACTAATAATAATAGTTGATTTTGGAGATGCCCGAAGCATGCCTTAAGCATGATCAAACTTTTACAAGCTACGAAAATGACAGACAAAATTCATGAAAAATTTAGAAATACGTAACACAAAGGGGGTAGGAGGAAATAGGGGAGGTATGAGAGGGAGATAAATATGTGCACTTTAGAGAGTAAAAAGGGAGTTTAGGTGAACCCGGGGATGGATTCAAATATGGGCCCGGTGAATGTGAGGGTCAAGGTCAGGTGGGGCTGTTGGCTGAGCCCAGTGAGGGAGAACGGACCTGGGAGTTTTATATTGGGATGACTGAAAACCAACATGAGGAACTATCGTTACGAGAAACAATGAGGAGAAAAGGAAAAAAAGAAGCGAAGAAAAGAAGGACGAAAATTGAGTTGTATAGTTGGGGACTAGGTGGCCATGAAATATGCGCTATTGCAATAAACGGAAGGTGTCAAGTTGAAACCAGGAGCTGGCAATGCAAGACGTAAAGAATGAGTCAGATGGCATTAATGCCGCGGAAGAATCGAGACACGGTAAATGTGAAGCACCGTTGTGGAAAAAATGGACGCATATCATGAGGGGCGGTGGTATGGTGGCAAAAGAACTGAAGGAGGCAGATAAAAAAAGTGGATACAAAAATATATATTTATGCATATATATCAGAGCAGGAGCAAATAGCCGTAAAGAGACGGAACACGGGAGTAGCAGTGGCTAGACGAAACAAATGGAATTGTGTCAAGTGGTGCGGAATTAACTCGGATAAATCCTGATTGATTTTTTATGACAGGTGAATATTGGGGAGCAGCAGCAAAAGGGAAACAACTTTGAAAGCACAGAAGTTATGGATGTTAGCAGAAGTTGATAAGAGAGGGAATATGAAGGAAGGGATCGACGAAAACAGGTAAGAGTGGATCTAACGGTCTGATTATTGCAGGTGTGGCATGTGGTGACGGTCGAACATGGGCCAAGCGGTAATAAATGAACGTACATTACGCAAGAAGAAGATGACCGCGAAAAAGGCTGGAGAGCCCGGAGCGAATGGAAGTAAGGGGTGGTCGGAGAGGTATAAAAGATCACTGAGGAAGGGTAACCTGGAGGTTAGAAGAATTGTGGTGCAAAGATGCATCAGCTGTAACAGCGAATAACACGGAAGAGAAATAAGGAAGTGGAGGATCGGATCGATCAGGTAATGGCAGATCACATGGTTTGAAACTGTAGGTGGGAATGATGACTTTACGATGACATTACACTGAGTGCAACGCGGGAAAGCGGCGCAGCCTGAAAGGCACAATGAAGGGGCCTGTGGCGAGCAATGTACTAAGCAGACGAGAGTGTTGACCGGAAAAAACCAGGTAAGAGATGATGGATCAGGTTGTTTCACTATATATGACACAGGATGAAGACCGAGGAGAAGAACAGAATCTGGACGGGGAAGCCTTTGATAGAACAAAAATGCACGGAAAATAGTTGTGCTTCAGAGTTGGGAGAATGGAAGTGGAGAGTTGTGTGCTTACAGGCCATTGCACCAGGAGATTGAGCCTGAAGTTGCCAATCAGTTCACTGCTTAAGAAGGTGATCCACAGAAGAATTACCGATCCAGACATGGAAAACCTGGAGGTGGCAAAAAGATAATAAATTTGGTCGTAAAAAAAGTAAAATTTGGAAAGGCGAGTTCTTTTACGGGGATTGGTCATGGTTACGGCCGTGTCCGGGGGTAATGGTGGGGGGTACAAGATGGGCAAAAAAGGATATCGCAAAGTGGTAGCTAGCGCGGTACGCGATCATTCCGCTTTATATGCATATAGAGGTACCAAATGAATACTGATTAGAAGCCGACAGGGGCGAAATGGGTGGAAAAGAACATATTTCGGTCTTGGGCAGGGTAAAATGGATAGGGCGAGAATGACATTATGCAGTGAGGGTTCCCATTGTGAAACACAACAGAAACAAAAAGAGAATGGATGGATGTGCATACAGAGATAGAACGACACGGAAGGGAAGTGATAAGTGCTGACAAGAATGATAGATGGGCGAAGCGTGGCGGAAGAATGGTGGGAGCATGCTGCCCGCAACCGAGTGTGATAAATGCGGTAGGGCGAGGATAGTTGTAGCATGCAATACGCAACCGATGCTAGTGGGTGGGGCTGACCGTGCGCTGGACACCCAACCTGAAAAGCACTTCGTGAAGTGAACACGGGAGGTGTGATCCACCAGCCTAATTGCGCTCGCACATGGTGACAGATGGTCTGCACGCCCGGTGTGTGCCGGCCAAAGCGGTGGATCTGACCGCGCCCTGCACTAGCCACAACAACAACATATTCTCCCTTGACCCTGACCTCCGCTCCCTCCTGTCGCTATAGCGTGCCTCCTTCCAACTTACACTACCCCTTTGATGTGCCTATACCACCTCCCAAAAATGGTATATCTTTAGCCTTATTCAACTCGCGCTCTATTCTTGACAACCCCCCGAACCTAAAATACTTGTCCTCACAAAAAATTACGACATTACATTAATAACGGAATCCTGTCTGTCTGAGAGCACTCTTAATGATGAAATATCTTTGGTAGGGCACAGTCTCCTAAGGACCAACAGACAGAACCGGCGTGGTGGTGGGTGCCTATTCTATGTCAAAGAAATCTACTCCACTACTCCTTTTCACTCACGGCGCTCGATCCTATTCCTGATTCTCTCTGGCTCACTATCAACCTCAAAAGCACTGTTCTTTGCATTGGCTGCGTGTACCGCTCGCCAAATCCCCCCAGTTCCTTGTCCCCACTTCTCATTAGGTCTCCCGAGTACCTTTCTTTCCTTCCTTCTGAAACCAAGCTTATTTGGGAGTGACTTTAATCTACCTCAAGTTTGTTGGCCTGCTTTCTCCGCTCCTCCCAGTCTTATGGACCCGATTACTGAAATTCATCTTGGTGGTTGGACACAACATGTTGTCGAACCTACCAGAAACGGGAACGTACTCGATCTAGTATCTACTCACAACGTGCCTCTCATCGACGTGTCCGTAACGCAAAATTTCCCTGGCAATGACCATAAAACGGTTGTCTGCCATCTGCCCGTCAGTGGCCCACCTAATCCCGCACACCACACCAACAACACATTCCTATGCAGATATTTGGCCTGGCTAGTCACGCTTATTAGCCAAAAAGACTGGGGTGAGTGTTTCCTCACCCATGACCCTCAGCTTGCTGCGGATATTTTCTATTCCTTCTTTTCCGACTGTGTGAAAGAATTGTCTTCTACTTCCCAGGCTGTACCTAAAAAGAGGTCGCCTGTCTCGCCGCTCCTTAAAAAGTATAAAACCTTCTCAAACACCTAAATAATTCCAACGAATTTTTAATTTTTATTCGCCTAAACCGCCTCCCCACACTTGTTCAACGACAAGATAATACGTGACTTCGTGACAAAGAAGCTAAGGCATTGAGTCATCCCAACAAGTCGCAACTTCCTTCTATGTTGCATAAGTCTAGAAACGCCGATATTGAGGCCGACTTCCAACTTCTGATTCTGGATAATAACACATCTATCACCTACACGCCTTCTATAGCCGGAGCCTTCAGTGCATTCTTAGCTTCAGCCATGGCTCCGGCTACTGTCATTGCCCCTCCTCCACCTTCACCACTTACCAACTCTGTCCTTTCTACGATGCCCTTCGATTCCAGGAGTATTTCGTAGCTACTATCCAATAGCAAACACTCCCCTTGATTAGGCCCCGATGGTTTACCACCAGTTGCTCTTGTCAATGGTGGTCCGGACCTCCCCCTGTTGCTGCTTAGGCTTTTCACCCGTTCACTTAATGGTAGCACCGTACCCGCTAACTGGAAGCGCTCGGTAATCGTTCCCATTCATAAAAAGAGACTTTTACGTGAGGTATCCAATTATCGCCCTGTAAACCATATCCCCCTTCTTATCCAAAATAATGAGACAAATAGGCAAAGATCGCACTATGAACTACTTATTAAGCCTCAGCCTTATTAATCGAAACCATCATGTATTCATCCGTTCACGGTCCTGCATGACTTGTCAGTATGATTTTCTGAATCTCATCACTGACTCTGCTGAAAGTGGGAAATCTTTTCTTGTTCTTTGTCTTGACTTATCCAAGGCATTTGATCGTGTGCCTCACCCCCACATTTTAACAAACCTACGGTCATTTGGCATTGCCGATCCACTTCTTTCTTGGTTCTCATCTTACTTACCGCATCTTTTACAGGTTGTCTTAATTAACGGGCACACCTCTAATCCTAAGCCTGTTACTGGTGGTGTTATTCAGGGCAGTGTTTTAGCCCCCCTGCTTTTCCTCCTGTATACAAATGATATGTTTCCGACAATACCTAATGGCACGCCGTTTTTGTTCGCGGACGACATTTAGATAGTCTACACTTTTTGCCTGGCAACCTCCGTACTACTATCCCTAAAATCTCTGCTGATTTAGCCGCTCTTAATGAATGGTGTTCAACCTGGGCGATGAAATTCTCCGCCCAAAAGTGCGTTTTTCTTACTCACAAATGACAGGTTCCTCCTGGTTCTTTGTGCATCGGCGGATCACCCATCGACGGCCAGCCCTTAGTAAGAGACCTTGGCTTAAGTTATTCTTGCTCTTTCAACTTCTCGGAACATGCTATCTTCCAAACGGCGAAGGCTAAAAGTGTCTTGGTCGTCTGTTCAGATCCTTTCAGCTTAGGGAGAGTATTCTTTACATGTAAAATTACATGCCAGGCCCCTTCTCAAGTATTGTTCCTTAGTCATCGCTAGTATGAGAAAATCCGACAGGATTATTATGGAATGTATTTAAAGAAGATTCACAGAGCATCTTATCGGTTGGTCGTCCAACTTAAACTAGAGGGAACGATGCTTATGACTCAAAATCGAACCATTGTGGCTTCGTCGCATCAAACTGAATTTGGTATTTCTGTATAAGATATTGACTAAGCAATTCTATTCCTCCAACCAGTTGTGCTTCTTCCCGGATACGGGATATTCACTCCGTAATAGACAGTATACCATTACCACGCACTCCGCGAGGACTGTTCTACGCTCTAAGTTCTTTCTCTTCACGTACTCCAGAATCTGGAATAAACTTCCTTTGCACATCAGATCTTCTCAGTCAAAGCATGCATTTGTGAATACCATTGATAAATTCCCTTCTGTCCCAACTTTTGTGCGCTTATTCAACGTTCACATAACCGGAAGTCAAGCTAACGAGAAAGGCCTCGAATTTTAAGCCATTGCTCTGCTTTCGCGCTTTAACCTACCTTCCTAAATAACTTCACCGCTTTTGGAATTCTGAATGCCTTGTCTGACCGCTTCTCTTAGACTTCGAAGTCGACACGTGTAAAGTATGTCTGTGTCCACTAACTGGTTTTTCCATACCAACTTATAGGATCCTGCCAATTTAACTTTGAAATAAATCCTTCCAGATGTGTTCGCATTTATAGAGACCACCGTAATACTCCCCACAGATTGTCAATATCCCTCATCTGCTCCACGATTTATCACCTTTATTTAGATATAACGCGTCTACGGCCCTGAAACCAACCTCAACAACGCTACAAAAACTGCATCAGTAACCATCCCCTGGTCGGCTTTATATCTGCATATATATATATATAAATTTATATATATATATGTATAAATATATATATATATATATATATATATATATATGTATAAATATATATATATATATACATGTATATATACTCATCACTGTCCTGTTATTATTGACAGAAGCATGGTGAGCAACGCAACGCTCCTCGATGTCTCTCAGCTTACAATGCCCCTTTCCGCCCCAGGTCAAACCACATGTACTTCCCTCACCACCTCTGCGATTTTGAACTGGAAAATCCAGTGTCATTCATCTCACTGAGCGTGGCTCACTGACTGAACTCAACATCCAGTTATGACGTCACCAATTCTGCCCCTACCCTATCCGCCAGCTAAGTTCCTTCCGTAATTTCATGCAGAACGTAGTCTTTTCTTCTGCTGAGTGACCACTGTGGGCGAAATACTAACTTCCCCATTGAAACTTCTAGCCACACTTATGCGTTTCCCTTTTTAGTCTCACTTTTCATGGCCTCAATCTGTCTTAGGGATCCGCTGCATCGATGAGCCCGCGCTTCACTTTTGTTCTCTTTCCAGCTAACGGTTGATTCTCTGCTGGGTTATACCAAGACTGTGTCGTTCTATCTCGTTTCCCTAGCCACAGTCTTTTGCGTCCGATCGCTTTGGCATGACCCGTCTGGTGGTCGCACCCACATATAGAGCTATATATATATATATATATATATACATATATATGTGTATATATATAAATAAAATATATATATATATAAATACATATATATATAAGTATATATATATATAAACATTTATATATACATTTATAAATAAATATATATAAATATATATTTGTACATATATATTTATATATATATATGTATACATTGATATATGTATATATATATATTCATATATATATATATGTATATATATTTATATACACATATATACATATATCTATCTATATATATATATACACATTTATATATATATATATATATATATATATTTATATACCTTGGGTATGCTCCACTCACTTTCCTCTCTCCCCTCCTCACGAGATCGTGCCATTTTTAGCATAATTTGCATGCACATTCATGTAAATAATGATAACTAAAAATTACCTTTTCGTCCTTTAATGATAGGTGCTCGCCTTCACTTAATTCCGTGCCTCAGTCTGGAACACAGCAATCCCATCCTGATTTCTTGTACCTTTCTCGTATACTGGAATCCTGCCACACAGTGATAATAAAACGGACTTTTTGTGCAGGTGACTTCAGTGTCATCTGTAAGTTCACATGAAGGCGAAAGGCTTCACAAGGATTTCAGTGAACTTTTGAAGAGCATGGATGGTGTGTGGACGCACAGCCGACTTTCAAAGAAGAGCCGTCAAGGAAACGGACAAGTAGAGACAAGCTTTACTGGTGAGGCTAGGCAGAAGAAGAAAGAGTGTATATGCGATAAAAAACTATTCGCCAGATTCTGGTTGGCTGCAGATGGCAAGTATTCTCTTTAACAAAGACCTTGGTTGCAGCTGATGGCAGGTAGAATGTTGAGGGATGCATGTAAAAAGGGACTGATTGGACGAAGTGGACAGCGGCGAGGGCTGAGTTTCGGTCATTGGTTTCGTACTGCAACGCGGAAAGAACTGAATTGTTGGAATGGATTACTGGGAATAGACGCTGAGCGGATGCGGATTGATGTTTAGTGTCAGGATTCATCTCTGCAATCCAGGGAGACTTTCATGAGGGTTTTTTACTCCGCGTAAGGTGCCCCATATAACGTCAACAGCGAGAGTATAGGTTTAAACCATTGATCAAATCGTCAAGTCCTTACTGTAATCCGGGGTTAACGTCGAGTTGGCCGAAGGCTACCCAAGTAACCAATGCGATCTAAAAGAGATCAGGAGTGCGGCAGTCTGGCGAGTCTTCCAGCTGTGGGTTGTGATAATCGTTTTAATGGAAACCAGAAAATGGACTTTTGTTATCTGAACAATTAGCTATCGTTCGGCTAGTGGGCCGGTCTATTAGGGATCCCTAGACAGAGATTGGTAGCTTTCTAGGGCAGTCGGTTGATAGTAGAGATCTAGGGAGTTATCAGGTTGGTGGTGGATGAGGAGAGGGCGTCCATTTGGTAACCAGGAACAAAACAATATTGGAGGGTATGATCTGGAAAAGAAATGGAAAAATAGGAAGATATCAGTCTGGTCGGTTCACCAGCTATGGTCGAGGACGGCAAATAGTGAATAGGAGGGAAAACACTGTGTGTTAAGGTGGGGATTTTTCATGTGAGAACAAATGTGCTGGTATTCCGTGGGGTCATTAAAAATGAGAGGTGTACGGATTCCGGTCGGAATGGGGTTTTAACTTGCCATGAGCATATGCGCAGAGACGTGAGGCCTAGTTACTAAGGCATGGTAGCCTGTGTGGCAGGATTCCAGTATACGAGAAAGGTACAAGAAATCAGGATGGGATTGCTGTGTTCCAGACTGAGGCACGGAATTAAGTGAAGGCGAGCACCTATCATTAAAGGACGAAAAGGTAATTTTTAGTTATCATTATTTACATGAATGTGCATGCAAATTATGCTAAAAATGGCACGATCTCGTGAGGAGGGGAGAGGAAAGTGAGTGGAGCATACCCAAGGTATATATATATATATATATATATATATATATAAATGTGTATATATATATATATAGATAGATATATGTATATATGTGTATATAAATATATATACATATATATATATATATATGAATATATATATATACATATATCAATGTATACATATATATATATAAATATATATGTACAAATATATATTTATATATATTTATTTATAAATGTATATATAAATGTTTATATATATATATACTTATATATATATATGTATTTATATATATATATATATTTTATTTATATATATACACATATATATGTATATATATATATATAGCTCTATATGTGGGTGCGACCACCAGACGGGTCATGCCAAAGCGATCGGACGCAAAAGACTGTGGCTAGGGAAACGAGATAGAACGACACAGTCTTGGTATAACCCAGCAGAGAATCAACCGTTAGCTGGAAAGAGAACAAAAGTGAAGCGCGGGCTCATCGATGCAGCGGATCCCTAAGACAGATTGAGGCCATGAAAAGTGAGACTAAAAAGGGAAACGCATAAGTGTGGCTAGAAGTTTCAATGGGGAAGTTAGTATTTCGCCCACAGTGGTCACTCAGCAGAAGAAAAGACTACGTTCTGCATGAAATTACGGAAGGAACTTAGCTGGCGGATAGGGTAGGGGCAGAATTGGTGACGTCATAACTGGATGTTGAGTTCAGTCAGTGAGCCACGCTCAGTGAGATGAATGACACTGGATTTTCCAGTTCAAAATCGCAGAGGTGGTGAGGGAAGTACATGTGGTTTGACCTGGGGCGGAAAGGGGCATTGTAAGCTGAGAGACATCGAGGAGCGTTGCGTTGCTCACCATGCTTCTGTCAATAATAACAGGACAGTGATGAGTATATATACATGTATATATATATATATATATTTATACATATATATATATATATTTATACATATATATATATATATATTTATACATATATATATATATATGCAGATATAAAGCCGACCAGGGGATGGTTACTGATGCAGTTTTTGTAGCGTTGTTGAGGTTGGTTTCAGGGCCGTAGACGCGTTATATCTAAATAAAGGTGATAAATCGTGGAGCAGATGAGGGATATTGACAATCTGTGGGGAGTATTACGGTGGTCTCTATAAATGCGAACACATCTGGAAGGATTTATTTCAAAGTTAAATTGGCAGGATCCTATAAGTTGGTATGGAAAAACCAGTTAGTGGACACAGACATACTTTACACGTGTCGACTTCGAAGTCTAAGAGAAGCGGTCAGACAAGGCATTCAGAATTCCAAAAGCGGTGAAGTTATTTAGGAAGGTAGGTTAAAGCGCGAAAGCAGAGCAATGGCTTAAAATTCGAGGCCTTTCTCGTTAGCTTGACTTCCGGTTATGTGAACGTTGAATAAGCGCACAAAAGTTGGGACAGAAGGGAATTTATCAATGGTATTCACAAATGCATGCTTTGACTGAGAAGATCTGATGTGCAAAGGAAGTTTATTCCAGATTCTGGAGTACGTGAAGAGAAAGAACTTAGAGCGTAGAACAGTCCTCGCGGAGTGCGTGGTAATGGTATACTGTCTATTACGGAGTGAATATCCCGTATCCGGGAAGAAGCACAACTGGTTGGAGGAATAGAATTGCTTAGTCAATATCTTATACAGAAATACCAAATTCAGTTTGATGCGACGAAGCCACAATGGTTCGATTTTGAGTCATAAGCATCGTTCCCTCTAGTTTAAGTTGGACGACCAACCGATAAGATGCTCTGTGAATCTTCTTTAAATACATTCCATAATAATCCTGTCGGATTTTCTCATACTAGCGATGACTAAGGAACAATACTTGAGAAGGGGCCTGGCATGTAATTTTACATGTAAAGAATACTCTCCCTAAGCTGAAAGGATCTGAACAGACGACCAAGACACTTTTAGCCTTCGCCGTTTGGAAGATAGCATGTTCCGAGAAGTTGAAAGAGCAAGAATAACTTAAGCCAAGGTCTCTTACTAAGGGCTGGCCGTCGATGGGTGATCCGCCGATGCACAAAGAACCAGGAGGAACCTGTCATTTGTGAGTAAGAAAAACGCACTTTTGGGCGGAGAATTTCATCGCCCAGGTTGAACACCATTCATTAAGAGCGGCTAAATCAGCAGAGATTTTAGGGATAGTAGTACGGAGGTTGCCAGGCAAAAAGTGTAGACTATCTAAATGTCGTCCGCGAACAAAAACGGCGTGCCATTAGGTATTGTCGGAAACATATCATTTGTATACAGGAGGAAAAGCAGGGGGGCTAAAACACTGCCCTGAATAACACCACCAGTAACAGGCTTAGGATTAGAGGTGTGCCCGTTAATTAAGACAACCTGTAAAAGATGCGGTAAGTAAGATGAGAACCAAGAAAGAAGTGGATCGGCAATGCCAAATGACCGTAGGTTTGTTAAAATGTGGGGGTGAGGCACACGATCAAATGCCTTGGATAAGTCAAGACAAAGAACAAGAAAAGATTTCCCACTTTCAGCAGAGTCAGTGATGAGATTCAGAAAATCATACTGACAAGTCATGCAGGACCGTGAACGGATGAATACATGATGGTTTCGATTAATAAGGCTGAGGCTTAATAAGTAGTTCACAGTGCGATCTTTGCCTATTTGTCTCATTATTTTGGATAAGAAGGGGGATATGGTTTACAGGGCGATAATTGGATACCTCACGTAAAAGTCTCTTTTTATGAATGGGAACGATTACCGAGCGCTTCCAGTTAGCAGGTACGGTGCTACCATTAAGTGAACGGGTGAAAAGCCTAAGCAGCAACAGGGGGAGGTCCGGACCACCATTGACAAGAGCAACTGGTGGTAAACCATCGGGGCCTAATCAAGGGGAGTGTTTGCTATTGGATAGTAGCTACGAAATACTCCTGGAATCGAAGGGCATCGTAGAAAGGACAGAGTTGGTAAGTGGTGAAGGTGGAGGAGGGGCAATGACAGTAGCCGGAGCCATGGCTGAAGCTAAGAATGCACTGAAGGCTCCGGCTATAGAAGGCGTGTAGGTGATAGATGTGTTATTATCCAGAATCAGAAGTTGGAAGTCGGCCTCAATATCGGCGTTTCTAGACTTATGCAACATAGAAGGAAGTTGCGACTTGTTGGGATGACTCAATGCCTTAGCTTCTTTGTCACGAAGTCACGTATTATCTTGTCGTTGAATAAGTGTGGGGAGGCGGTTTAGGCGAATAAAAATTAAAAATTCGTTGGAATTATTTAGGTGTTTGAGAAGGTTTTATACTTTTTAAGGAGCGGCGAGACAGGCGACCTCTTTTTAGGTACAGCCTGGGAAGTAGAAGACAATTCTTTCACACAGTCGGAAAAGAAGGAATAGAAAATATCCGCAGCAAGCTGAGGGTCATGGGTGAGGAAACACTCACCCCAGTCTTTTTGGCTAATAAGCGTGACTAGCCAGGCCAAATATCTGCATAGGAATGTGTTGTTGGTGTGGTGTGCGGGATTAGGTGGGCCACTGACGGGCAGATGGCAGACAACCGTTTTATGGTCATTGCCAGGGAAATTTTGCGTTACGGACACGTCGATGAGAGGCACGTTGTGAGTAGATACTAGATCGAGTACGTTCCCGTTTCTGGTAGGTTCGACAACATGTTGTGTCCAACCACCAAGATGAATTTCAGTAATCGGGTCCATAAGACTGGGAGGAGCGGAGAAAGCAGGCCAACAAACTTGAGGTAGATTAAAGTCACTCCCAAATAAGCTTGGTTTCAGAAGGAAGGAAAGAAAGGTACTCGGGAGACCTAATGAGAAGTGGGGACAAGGAACTGGGGGGATTTGGCGAGCGGTACACGCAGCCAATGCAAAGAACAGTGCTTTTGAGGTTGATAGTGAGCCAGAGAGAATCAGGAATAGGATCGAGCGCCGTGAGTGAAAAGGAGTAGTGGAGTAGATTTCTTTGACATAGAATAGGCACCCACCACCACGCCGGTTCTGTCTGTTGGTCCTTAGGAGACTGTGCCCTACCAAAGATATTTCATCATTAAGAGTGCTCTCAGACAGACAGGATTCCGTTATTAATGTAATGTCGTAATTTTTTGTGAGGACAAGTATTTTAGGTTCGGGGGGTTGTCAAGAATAGAGCGCGAGTTGAATAAGGCTAAAGATATACCATTTTTGGGAGGTGGTATAGGCACATCAAAGGGGTAGTGTAAGTTGGAAGGAGGCACGCTATAGCGACAGGAGGGAGCGGAGGTCAGGGTCAAGGGAGAATATGTTGTTGTTGTGGCTAGTGCAGGGCGCGGTCAGATCCACCGCTTTGGCCGGCACACACCGGGCGTGCAGACCATCTGTCACCATGTGCGAGCGCAATTAGGCTGGTGGATCACACCTCCCGTGTTCACTTCACGAAGTGCTTTTCAGGTTGGGTGTCCAGCGCACGGTCAGCCCCACCCACTAGCATCGGTTGCGTATTGCATGCTACAACTATCCTCGCCCTACCGCATTTATCACACTCGGTTGCGGGCAGCATGCTCCCACCATTCTTCCGCCACGCTTCGCCCATCTATCATTCTTGTCAGCACTTATCACTTCCCTTCCGTGTCGTTCTATCTCTGTATGCACATCCATCCATTCTCTTTTTGTTTCTGTTGTGTTTCACAATGGGAACCCTCACTGCATAATGTCATTCTCGCCCTATCCATTTTACCCTGCCCAAGACCGAAATATGTTCTTTTCCACCCATTTCGCCCCTGTCGGCTTCTAATCAGTATTCATTTGGTACCTCTATATGCATATAAAGCGGAATGATCGCGTACCGCGCTAGCTACCACTTTGCGATATCCTTTTTTGCCCATCTTGTACCCCCCACCATTACCCCCGGACACGGCCGTAACCATGACCAATCCCCGTAAAAGAACTCGCCTTTCCAAATTTTACTTTTTTTACGACCAAATTTATTATCTTTTTGCCACCTCCAGGTTTTCCATGTCTGGATCGGTAATTCTTCTGTGGATCACCTTCTTAAGCAGTGAACTGATTGGCAACTTCAGGCTCAATCTCCTGGTGCAATGGCCTGTAAGCACACAACTCTCCACTTCCATTCTCCCAACTCTGAAGCACAACTATTTTCCGTGCATTTTTGTTCTATCAAAGGCTTCCCCGTCCAGATTCTGTTCTTCTCCTCGGTCTTCATCCTGTGTCATATATAGTGAAACAACCTGATCCATCATCTCTTACCTGGTTTTTTCCGGTCAACACTCTCGTCTGCTTAGTACATTGCTCGCCACAGGCCCCTTCATTGTGCCTTTCAGGCTGCGCCGCTTTCCCGCGTTGCACTCAGTGTAATGTCATCGTAAAGTCATCATTCCCACCTACAGTTTCAAACCATGTGATCTGCCATTACCTGATCGATCCGATCCTCCACTTCCTTATTTCTCTTCCGTGTTATTCGCTGTTACAGCTGATGCATCTTCGCACCACAATTCTTCTAACCTCCAAGTTACCCTTCCTCAGTGATCTTTTATACCTCTCCGACCACCCCTTACTTCCATTCGCTCCGGGCTCTCCAGCCTTTTTCGCGGTCATCTTCTTCTTGCGTAATGTACGTTCATTTATTACCGCTTGGCCCATGTTCGACCGTCACCACATGCCACACCTGCAATAATCAGACCGTTAGATCCACTCTTACCTGTTTTCGTCGATCCCTTCCTTCATATTCCCTCTCTTATCAACTTCTGCTAACATCCATAACTTCTGTGCTTTCAAAGTTGTTTCCCTTTTGCTGCTGCTCCCCAATATTCACCTGTCATAAAAAATCAATCAGGATTTATCCGAGTTAATTCCGCACCACTTGACACAATTCCACTTGTTTCGTCTAGCCACTGCTACTTCCGTGTTCCGTCTCTTTACGGCTATTTGCTCCTGCACTGATATATATGCATAAATATGTCGTAATTATTTGTAAGGACAAGTATTTTAGGTGCGGGGGGTTGTAAAGAATAGAGCGCGGGTTGAACAAGGCTAAAGATATACCATTTTTGGGAGGTGGTATAGGCACATCAAAGGGGTAGTGTAAGTTGGAAGGAGGCACGCTATAGCGACAGGAGGGAGCGGAGGTCAGGGTCAAGGGAGAATGTGTTGATGTTGTGGCTAGTGTATGTTCAGATGGGATGGCTTCCAGCCAAGCTGGAGTAAATGCTGCGGTGAGAGGGACCGCTGAGTGATGGAGAACCTGAGCATCAACGGAGGGGGAAATGTCGGGTCGAAGGAAATCCTGTGGGGTTTAGCGTGTAGATATCTGACAGGGGTGATTAGGAGCAGTCGAGAAATACTGGCTAGTTGGAATTGAGTACTGACTGAAGAGGGTTGCAGAGGGAGGGATTGAAAACGTGTGAGGAATAGGGGTGTAGGCTGGTAGATTAGGCTGCACTTTACGGGAGGGCTAAGACAAGTTGGGTGGAACACCAAATACGGAGCAGTTAGTAACGGGAGTAGTAAAGATAGTTGTCAGGCAAGGAGTACGACGTGAGGTAGGGTGGACGGCGTGTGGAGGCCGTGTTTTGGTATTGACAGGCAGTAAGCACGGTGAATTTGTAGGGACCACCGATGCATTGGAGAAAGGGGTATTTTCTAAGGTTGAAACCTTATTTGGTGATTTAAAGAGAGTTGATTTAAGAGGAGGCAGTTGATGAAGGATTGTTTGTGAGAAGGGTGGGAAGACTGGTGGACCTATTTCTCTGCACGGCGAGTAGTTTATCACCGGAGGGAACAGAGAGCGAATTAGAGTTGTGGGTGTACCCAAGAAGCAAGTTGCCCCAACCTTTGGGGTAAACCTGGGCCATGTCCCAAGCTTGCCCCAAGATTATTTTTCATGCGGAAAAGATGCTAGTTGGTTACGGAATTACTGGGATTATATCCCTATGTACATATTTTGTCATCTTAGGGCACGCATATTGTGGCCTGTTTTGTTTAAATATGTCAACATTAGTGACGACCTTCAAGCTTTCTCGCGCAGTCATCGTTCTGTCTTTCACGTGACTGTAGTGTGGTTTCTCTGGAACGTGACCCATGAGTTCGGCATGAGATTCGTATAAACCGTGTTGGAAACATCGCCCACACGTTTGTATTCTCGCTAAGCATTATGCCGGAGGTTTGCGCGAAGCTTGGTAACCCTAATAAGTAAACTTGGGGCAAACATGGGGTTAGCCCCAAGACTGTGTCCTCTTGAAGCACTTTTCATGTGCTATCCTTATGCCGGCTGAATATCAATCTCCGGTCAGTAACAGAATATACTCATCATAAGTAGATGAACTGTGGCTCAAAGAACGTATACTCGTGGTAACTTTATATATATATATATATATATATATATATATATATATATATATAGGTGTATCATACGTACACTATCGTTTTTGCTGGTACCGTGGGTACCTGGCATGTGCATGTTTAATGTTTATGGATATTTGTTTTTAATTATCATTTTCGGACTTCAAATGAAGAAAAATGGGATTCAGTGTTTACCATTTTTCCGATTTTACAATGGACAGCTAACTCACATGGATAACGTTTTCTTCAAATACTTCAGTTTACCGGACAATTTCTTCACGTAGGGGTTAAGTTCAAGGCACTTGTATATTTTCGCTTTAGGTGATTTAGATTCCACTCTGCAAAATGCACCCATCCATACCATCACACGTGAATGTATTTGTGTTTGCATTAACTCTTCCACTGTTGTTGTTCCCATTTTACACACACTTTTTGCAAAAAATGCCACATAAAGCTCTGTGCTTCCCGTGACACTTTCTTCGTAAATCAGCATGAAAATCCGTTGAGATTACGTAATGCTCGGCTGATTGCGAGGCGAGAGTCGTTCTCTTTTGTCGGTTGTTTCGGAGTGAACTATCCCCATTTTGCCGTTTTCTTGCCGTCTTCGTTTGCTTGCCTGTTGTTAGTGGCAGACTCGTGTTTGCTTTAACGTACTGGTGATCACTTACGCGCTATTGTTATTTCATTCACCGTCCATCTGTTTCCGTACGTACTTAAACGTGATCAAGTCCCAGATAGACAATTTATGACGAGAAACGTTTTATTAGATGCACGTAGTTGCCCACTTTCCCGACGAAAATCCATACTCCGTGGTGCACAAGAATTGGACGGTGTACGAAACTCACGTTCTTTGGCCACGAACGAAAAGTTTTCCAGACTACAGACGCCATCTGCTATCAGGAAAAGCAGCGCAGCATTCATACCCGGATTACTACTTTAGGCCGATGTACCATACGGGTAAGTCAGTGGTAGCGCAACATTTAAAGAGACAAACTTGGTGATGCCATTGACTTCCAGCATCAGCTGGTTGCTCGGTCAAGTGCCGCTTCCACGGACGAAACAGAGAAGCAGACATACTTTTCGCAGCACTATTCCACAAGAAAGAGGTGAATAACCATTTAAATTCACATACCCAAAGGGTTCCCGTGGATTCCTCTTTCGATGAGATTCCTCAGGCGACGCGGAGAACGGTAAAACCAGTCACGCTTGACATATCACCCTCCCCACTACCCATTTTGGAACGTCTTTGGGGGAATGCAAAGGTAAATTTCTAACATGTGCAACCGAATTCTGTGTTAGTTCGCCTCATTTGTCTTCACAGTCCACTATGCCTGCACGGGCTAGCGCCCGAGTGCCAGTCACATCCTCTAGGTAATTAATACACCTTTGTTTCATATTGCCGATTTAATTACAATTAGCGGCTCAAGCAGCAGCGCTACACAAATGAATTTGGCCCCTCACCTGCGCCAAATACTATGCAAGTTCACATGTAGTGCCGTCACCTTATATTTTAGTGAACCAAGAAAACATCCTGCAGTCCACAGACCGCCTTACAAGAAGTGTGGAGAAATTAATTGCCTCTATAAAACCTTTTTCCACCTCTTTCGGGGCGTCATGTTCACAAGCTAGGCCGCAGCCAATCACACGTGTGAATACTGTGGGTGAATTTCACCATTAACACGACGTCCTTGGAACACCAAAAGCTTTCAGTAAGGTAGTAAGTCACTATACCTGTTAGTGACAAATGTAGGTCCCAACACTGCGGCGGTACACCAATAAAAATTTTCACGATGCCGTTAAGCAAATGCTATCTGCTGTGGCCAGCTACGACGTCGCAGTGAAGCGTTGCTGACTTGGTAGCAGCAAGAGGATAGCCGTCTGTGATCATAGACTTACCGAAGCAATAAAAGGTACATCAGTTTACTAGTGGTCTCACCACTTACTGGATGCTATCAGATTCAGTACTTTTTGGCCGAGGAGCCAACTATCAACATCGACGAGCACATCGAAAATTGGTTCCACAAAGCTCGTGAGTGCGGAGCAGGTAGCAGGTATAATAAGTAGGTAGAATGAAACGGAGGTGCCTCATTTCCTCGCTAAGGTTAACAGTAACCTGTTTACTGTAAGACTAGCATTTAAAGTACATTATTCGTGTGTTGAATTACATCGGACTTCCGCGTTTTTCCCGTAAGCCATTTTCGCCATCCGTATCATATATGTTATTTGTGAAAAGGCAACCGTTATATGCAAGCCTGTGTTGCTCGGTTTACATCGACAGACCGCTCCATTACGAAATATCAACGCAGATTTATCTCTTTTTTATCTTGCACGCATGGTTGAAAAATGCCATGCCGCTTGTTGAACATATTTATATCGGATGCTATTATCACCAAGTACATAATGGTGCAGTGGTTTACTGGAAGTTTTTCAGTAACAGTTTACATTTTATTCTCGTATCCGCAGATATAGCGACCACAGACAAATTTTTCGTATTACGAATTTGGTTTTCAATTTTCATTTACAAATTTGCCAGAAAGTTTTGTATGTGGGATGCGTACGCACACGGCCACATTAGATATGAACACTAGTTGTAGTCTGTGAAGCGGCAGCTGGGTTCGATTTCGTTTAACTTGCTACGAAGGTTGGGGCTAACCCCAGGCTTGCCCCAAGTTTGCCCCATGGGGCATTCATGGGGAAAACTTTGGGTGTGCTACTGGGGTACCCAACAGGTGGTGTAATGGGAGAGCGAGGCAATAGTTGGCGTCTTTTACTGGGTGGCAGTAAGAGGGGAGAAGCGGAAATGTCTAGACCAAAAGTCATTTTTCAAGGAGTTCAATGCGAATCCAGACGAGGAAGCAATGGGCTGTTGTGAAGAGACAGGAGGTGCGTGTAAAGATAAAGCAGTTAGGACTTCAGCAGAGGCGATGAAACAATCGACCGTCTGTGTTGAAGGCTCAGGACTATCAGGCGTCTTTCTAGTGGGGAAAGTTGAGGGAGATTTAGTAATTTCCCTTTGAAAAGAGGTTTTATCTTCAACTGTTTTTGTGTTTTTTAGGGAAAACGAAATCTATAGTGTTACACTTTTTATTGAATTCTTTGGCATACAGATCACTTGCGAATCGTGTAAGGACTGAACATATGAAGCTCGGAACGCACTCACACAGTCTAGTTATTTGACAAGGAAGGTGGGCCATGCAACATGCATTCAAAGTGTATGCTTGACGTGCTCCAGGAGTATTCTCTCTGGGACATTAAACGCGACTGCGTTTTGAGAGTTCCTCGCTCTTATGAGACCTTTGGATGCAACAGATTCGGTAAAGCCGCCAGCCGCTGTCAGTTTTGTAAGGTAGAATTTTTGATGCTTTAAGTGATGCACAGTAGGGGGACGAGTTTAGATACCGTATCTTTCAACTTCGGAAGCCGAGACTTTATACCTGAGACGCTTTGGTCTAAAACAGCTGTTCTTTCCGTTGCCAAGCCTACAAAGTCACAGAGGTCAACTAAACATTGTTTTAAGACAACGGGAGTTTGAATAAGCCTATTTTTTCTAGTAACCGGAGAATGAGTGGATGGGTAGTGTTGGAAGTCTTCTTTACTACAAGTGGTATTTTGAAGCGTCAAAAAGACGCTGTGCGTTAGGCGGAAATGTAACGGCAAACTAAATCAAAGTTAAAATTTACCGCTGAGAAAGAATTCCTTGAATCTCTCTGGGTTACTGGAATGCCCTAAGAAGTTGTAATTTTCAGTATTTCCTAAGACAGATGGATGAAAACTATATCGATAACAGCACGCAACTCGACCTGATGTAGCGCAGGCTCTGTGTATTTCCTTTCCCATGCTCTTTTCTGATAGATCATCTTAGACACTCCCGATCCTTGATACACTCTTTTCACCACGCGAAGACTTTGCTAAGAAATATCAGTATGTAAATGCTTACCTGTCATTTATTTGACCACCTCTCTTGCAGGTCACGTTTCCGCCACTATCGTAGCTAAGCACCACACATCGATTTCCCACCAGTTCCCAGTTTCATATTGATGCGTTATATTTCATTCTTCTGAAAGCAAACAAGTCCGCTAAAAGTCTATATATTTTTATCCGGCCACTTCTTTCACCATCAATTTGGCAACCATATTTAGTTTTGTTTTCCGTTTGTTATAAGAATGGCTCATCCGATATACAATCACTTACCTTCACAGCTGTATTCCTCGACTGGTTTTCTTGTTCTTCATGTGTAATGCCTCCATTTTTCGTCGTCTAATCTTACATCGTAGCCCCTTTTATAAGTTGCAAAGCTCTATTGCTCGATTACGTCTCGTTCGGAGGTGTTTCTTTTTCACAGTATCCATTTATCCGTCAATCCAGTGTGCTTCTCTGGCAGGACAGTCTTCCTTCCGTGGGATTTCTGTGATTCTTTACTACTCCTTGTCCACTCTAAGCTTTGGCAGAATAGCTGCACCCTACCCTGAGCCGGATCGACCATCTGATCTTGAGTTTGAATTCGCTGGGCGGTACCGCAGCAATTAACTTGAGTGCTCTCTCTTGAACTCAGTCGTGTTCACGTAGTTTTAAAACCCTCCCGTAGCTCTGATTCAGCTTTCAACTATAATTTTTGGTCTTACATTGCAGCATGCTTCTGGGTTGTCCGAAATAAACTATTACATTATAACTAAATGAGTGTACTACCATTCGAGTTTTGCAACAAACTGGGATACGGAAAGTATCATTGGGGTAAAATGATGACAAAGAGAGCTAGCTTTCTTAAAAAACTCCTAAAGGCAGTTCCGATGTCCATGTGGGACCCGGTCTACCCAGATTTATTAGATGGGAGCCAATGTACGAAACACATTCAAATAAAACTACCTGGCAGGCACACGGGATGATTTTGCAAAGGGTCCTTGAGTAACTCGCCGACAACCGAAGAAACAGTGGAAGTTGTGACCGGCAACAGCAGAAAGTAGGAGCCTCGAAGTTAACGGCAGATTAGTTAGTAGTACGGGGCATCAGCAACCTGCCACGGCCCCCTCACCAACACAATATTCTTTAGTCTACATCTCTACCAATCCCCCTTCCTCCGAAAACCAACACACTACGGTCAGCTGTTAACTGATGGTTTACCACTGGTGAGACCTCTCCGTGTCGGCAGCAGCCTGGGTGCAGGCTGAAGGGAGAGAACCAAAAAAGGCCACCTAGGCCTCCGACAGCAAACTAGACAGCGTTGTGCCAGATGGATGCACCAAAAGGCCCAGTCGAATAGAGCAACCAGTAATCTAGTCCAAAAATGCGGCCTTGTTAGCTCACGTAGAGCTGGCGGCTTAAAAGCCGTTACTCTGGCGGAAACTCCTCTTCAGGCTGCCAATGGGGCCGGTGCCGGCCTATGTCTATCAGGGTCAGCTTCAAAGCCCCAGGAATAGTCAAATTGAAGGCTTAGTTTCTACTGATGAGTGAAGTGAAGTTTCGAACCTGGATCTATATAAACCCATTTTGCTAGTCTCTGATCGAAGAACTTGCTGGATTTCACCCCTTGAGTGCTGAGTGCAGTGAGCTTGTGAATTTGGGATAACGGAAAAGTGATTCATTCCTGAGGACCCTGACCCGGAGCCTGAGATTCAGGGCCTGGATATTATCAAGAGTGGTCCAACAGATAGCAAAAGGGGAGGGCGCGCCGTGAAAACTAGAAGTAGACAGAGAGCAGCGAGGATATAGGACCTAACACCAGATAATGTGCTAGAGGGGGTATACGCTACTAAATGGCTGATGGCAAAGGGAACGTGTCGAGTAGACTCTATCTGCGGGGCTAACTGCTCCCAACGCATCAACCCTCCCACCCCGAATGCACTGCACCACGTGAAGTAACCGAGTCACAACCAGGTGCCTGTAGTGGGTGACTTCAGTTCGCCTGGGGTCCGCCCCGCTACCATATCCTGCCACGTCAATCACGGTTCCACACCCCCAGCTTTTCTCGATAAGGTGAGCAGCCTAGACGGTTATGGAGATAGTGGTGGTAATGGTTCATTTTAGGGGAGTTCCAAACAAGCTCAATCATGCAAACGTACTGTAAGATAAGGCGTCTTGGATAAGTATTTAATATATGCCCAAAACAATGCATAAAAATTAGCGGCCGAATACAAGCTTGTCATTTAGAACTGATTACCAAGATCGAACCATCCGGAAGTGTAAGAAGGAGCAGATGGGGCTGGGTGGTCGGTGTACTTAGTTGGTTAGGAGCGATAGATAGAAATAAATGGGAGATTCAGGTGAAATCTGAATAAGTGCTTACAAGACAGGTTCAAGAAAAAAATGAGGGGGAGGCACTAACCGGTTATATGCAACGTAAATGGTGATGACGATTATGCATTTTATTGAAGAATGAAAACGACTCCGAAAACGAAGAAACGGTTTTCAAAAAAACCCACGCAAAACGTTCCGAGAAAGTGAAACGAGAGCACGATGCAAAAGTCTATCACTAAGAATAAGAATAATAAGTTCCCTAGGGAAAGACTGCATAAGAATCGTTAATAGTCTCGTGCGCCACAAGTGCCCAAAAATGGAAGCTTGGCTGAGTAAAATGACTGTTGTTTGCAGGTGGGTGAAACTTTATACAGATAATGGGTCCATTGAGATTACCGGGCAACTCACTTGGGAGGAAGACTGAGCTACAACGAAGCAAACGTGATAGGTCAAATTGTTGTGAGGATCTGATGAAGTCACGTAAAAGTGGTGCATCAGTGGAAATGTAAAGTGTAGATGGTAGCGTGAATGAATATGTGAGACATTATCTGACCTAAGACGAAATGGTGAGCAGTCAAAAGGTCAGGCTCCTGTAATATAGATGGATGACTCCCGAAAAACGGTTAGAGAGTGACAGAGCACTGACGGTGAGATGTCTCATAAGTGCCCCATCACGGAAAATTTGTGGGACGGAGTGACAGAAGTTGGTACGTAAGTGAACTGGGATGCAGATGACGGATTTTCTCATTTTGGGTGAGGCTATTCACATAGTGGAGAGGGACTTCGTCCACATCGGTACTTAAATGGACATCATTAACGACCCCCACATGATTGACCATATAGGGGTTTACAGGTTTTGGGGGCCCGCGGGACACGAGGTCATTTGCCTCAAACATGTACGTATCAATTTCTAGCCGGCGGCTAAATAAGGCACCACATGAAATGCAGATAGCAGACTTCACCGCCCAGAAAGAATCCCAAGCCACAGCTCAGTGACTCCGCGACCAGTCCCATGTTGGCTCGCAAAAAGGAGAGTCAGGGGAGTTCTGACAGAATCCAAGCTTGAGCTTATGCCTCGGATGCTCGCCAGGGTCCCGGAACACAGGTTAAGGACAGACCACTGCAAGCTAAAATGGGATAGTTACCTGCTGACACAGAGTTTTTAGGAATACCTGAGTGCTTCCGCATGAGAAACCTTGGCAGCGAAAACTGGTGGCATGAAACTTCTCAGCGTCAGAAAACATTCCCGAGCATAGCGATGAAAGACCCTAAAATCTTCCACAGCAGCATACCCACAGCTATACGGAACAGATCTGAAAAAAAGAAAGCAGCAAGCTGAATTTCTGTGGGCGGGAAGGCAACAGGGGCAGCTAGCATATTTGCTGGATAAAAGCTCTTGGGCTTAAACCGGGGGTGATAAAACCGGATGACTATTAGTGACCCTGCCACCGGGGTAAGCGACTAACCACTAGATAAGGCATCACGAAATTTTGAGCTACAAAGTAGAAAATAAAACCAGTAGCTGGGAGTCCGGAAAATCGCCTGAACTGGATAGGACACTGTCGCTGCAACTCACATAGTAGGCGAAGCAACCAGCTGTTTCACCTCCTCACCCCTCTCTCAAGATCGGGAGGGTGGCGAAGAGCAGAAAACCTGGTATCCAAGGGGCGCAAAAGAGTAGCTCCAAAAGCAGTTGCCTTGTGATGCTGTCCCACGTAGTACCCAAGGTCGCGAAGAGCTTCATAGTTGAGGTCGCTAGTCGATTCGTCAATGGTGGCAGCACGTTGCTTAGTGCCTAGCAGGTTTAGAGGATTACGGCCGAGTGATAGACATGGGAGCTCAGATAGCCGACATACTCGTGGACTACTCTAAGGATCTTGGTTTTATTTTTCGCTCACCCCTAAAGAAATTGGCAAGACTAAGTTTTCCTCGGTCTGTGTTAGTTTGGGTGTCTGACTACCTTGTCAACTTGGCAACAAAGGTCAGGGTCAAATGCGTGTCGAAGGATGACCATCGAACACCGAAAGCAGTGCCTCTTAGTCCATACTCTGACCCAGATTTTCCAGTTTTTCAGGGAGACCTTCCACCTAGGCTGTAAAGAAAAAATGCTGCAAGTCCTTCCGAATGTTCTACGCGCTCGTCCATAAACCGCTTTTTGTACATTTGCTTATTCCTGTGAGACGTTTTAATTTGGCCTTGAGCCGTTCTCCGACTGTCGCGCTTGAGCCACGGGGCTTTTAACCTTTGGGTTTTGCTGTTGAGTTTATTGGGCTGCATACTTGAGGTTCTTGTATATTTGTACCTGTTTTGAATTTCAGTCCAGTACCGTAGAAACTACGAATCAACCTTGTTCCAGTTTTGGGATCCTTTTGAATTTGCTACGCATTGCTCGATTTGCGAGAGTTGACTTTCATAGGCTGCAGGTGCTTATACTACTCTAGGCAGATCAGGTAAGGATCTGGCCAGAGGTTCGGCAGGAAGTGGATAGAGGTGCTTTGACGACGTGTTCCTTTGGACTGTCTGTAATGACGTGTAAAGAGGGTTGGCTAACAGCGAGGTGATATTGTAGCACCGGATCAGCCGGGATTCATGACCCACTGCCAGCTTAATCCTATTATATCCTGTACTGTTTCGTCACCAACCCGTGATACCTATTGGCATTGCATTACCATATTTCTGTCACGCATGAGAACCATCGATGCTGAAAACTACAAGGCCTGCTGTTTTCTTTCTCTTCGAACTTAAGTTCACAGAAAAGTGTTTCAGTCCTTAAGCACTCTGCTGCATAGTCCACGTTATTAATGGTATTATAAAATTGTATTTTCCGATGGGCCCGAAGCAAGCAGAATGTTCATTTAGTACAAGTATTGAGAGAATGAGAGTTTGCTATAGGATAAATAAAGAACACACGTAGGATTGTAAAGGAAGGCTGAAATGGACTAAGTGGGTAATAACGCCCGGCTGATTGGAACTAAAGGCCGAACGGTCGGTTCGTCTGATGAAAATCTGGAGCACATATGTCATCGGTACTGGAAATAATTATATCTGTTCGAAGTTCAAATGTATTCGAAGTATATGATGCTGATCATAAGAAAAAGAGGAACGTATCTAGTGAAGTATAAACAGTCGCTTGCACACTGCAGAATATGAGAGGCATTTGGATAGAATACTCGTCGATGTACTAGAGCAAGGCATTTGGAGCACTGTCCAGTTTACAACAGGTATCTCAACGGGTATCAGCATGGAAACACACTAGTCAGTGGAGATGGCGGAGTAGAGTAGTGGTTTAATACTGGTGGAACCAGATACATGGGGAACTATTGACTCAGTATGGGAAAGTGAATGCCAGTTTGGTGGTAAGGGGAAACTGCCGGCGGACAACAGGTAAGCACACAGCGAATTATTAACTTTACACATGGTTGGTCAAGAAATTTCATAGGGAAAACGAAAGGCAAATAATTATGGGCAGCTTGGCTGCAACGATTAGAGAGGTGTTTGGTTTTTGAAAGAGAAATGTGACTGTAGCTAGCAGGTTGGTTTACGTCGACAGATGAGAGCTGCATCATGTGTACCACGCAAAAACGGCAGACGAATAAATCTGCACTGTGTCTATCGCGGAAGGCGGCAGTAGATTAGCCGCTATAGAAAGCAGTACGTTGGCCGGCAATGATAATGGCAGTACTTAGAGTTTGGATACGGAGTTGGTTTCGGTTATATAGCACAAGAATGGCACATCTGAGGAGATGGAGAACCTACCGGATTGGGAATGTAAGAAGGGTGATGGTTTAGTAGGAGGACGGTGAGGATAACATTTCTAATGACCGTTTCGACAGCGGCGAAAAATGATGCTGACGGAGCGGCGATGCTGTGTGAAAAATATATCAGAGAAGTTCAAAAACGGAGAAAAACTAGTGATCTGAAATATCAGGAAAACCAAAGCAATAGCACTGTGGAGGCGGTCGGACGAACTGAGGAAGGGTGCAGATAACCGCTACCCGCCTCACTGACTACTGGAGGGCCACAGAAGGGTACTTCAGTGCGAGAAGTCGTTTGGTAATTGGTAAGGGAATGAACAAGGACAATAACTGTGCTAAAGTGTGAATAGTATTAGTGAGTTTTAACAAGGGGAATGGAAATTAGTGGGGCTGGGGCGGAAGAGTAGACAGACGTGAAACTCGGAAAATTTAGGAGATCAGGTAACTGCCAAGACCGGTGGGCATTTAATTAAGGAGCTTCCGTGTTCAAAGAAAACGATGAATGGAAGATAAAGGTGAAAGCCGTTCAACATTCAACATACAGATAGTGAAAATTTGGGCAGGGTGTGAGAAGGGTAAAGGATTTTTTATAATATAATATTCCGGTTGTCATCGCATCTCCGCTTGGACTTTGGTTTTCTCCGTTTAACTTTATCGTTTTCCAATCTTTCCAATCTTCAGCATTGTTTATTTGACATTCTACTATCAACCAGAGTCACTGTTCCCTCTTTTCCGTTGTAAATGCTTTACAATGATTCCTGTGAACATCAAGGCGTGTGGCATGTATACAACTCAGTTGTACACAATTGGTCATGAAATGGAGCATGTCTCGGATATTTGGAAAAGTGCTATTGTTATTAAAAATGTACTTTTTTAGATAGGAAAACGCAGCGAGTCGCACGAGAAATATATCTGTGCACTATCACTGCAAGCCATCAGTGTCAAACTACAAATTGCAAAATCCTGGCTCACACTGTCCTATTCAGACTAAATTGGCTCAGAAGACTCTTAACTTCGCTCACCCCTGAAGTACTTCTAATGTTTGTTGTACTGGAGAGACCAGATTAGGAGAAGGAGATCCAGGCTTGTCCCCTGGTCCTCAGCTGATACATCACCTGTGTTGAGAACGTCCTTCAGAAGGCCAAAAAGCAGGTAAGGGGTTACGCAGCGGTGCAAGCCTCTTGGCTTTCGCATTTTATGAAGCGCAGAAGGATTTTGGCCGGCAGCGTAAATATATGTATCAAAGTTCCTTCAGCATTTTTCATATGCCTTTTGAACGTGACTATATTTGACACTTCCTTTGCTAGGCTTGTCCGCCCTTAGCACTCTTCCGCGTTCGTTTGGCTGTTTGTATGAGACGTTTGAATTTGGCCTTGAACCGTTTCTGACTGTCGTGCCTAGACCACGGGACCTAGAGCCAATGAGTTTTACTAGTAATCCCATTTGGTCGCATACCTGAGGCTTGTATACCTTTGTGTTTATTGGGACTTTCAACTTAGTGCCGAAGAAACTACGAACCAATCTTGTTCTGTTTTGGGGTTTGGGTAAATTGGTTACGAGTTGCTCGATTTTCGATAATTGTGACTTACAGAGACGAGCTTTTACTTCTGAGTACGTCCTACGTTCCATGATGTACCCGAATTTGCAACCGTTTAAATGAGTGTCCAGATCATCATCGCTCGGTCAGTCAGTCAACCTGGAGAGTTAGGCAGCACTGCCGAGAGTTAGGGAAAGCTATTTCTTGGCCCTTATCTGCGGCTTGTGGTACTCGCTAACAGGGCACGTAAGTGGAGCAAACAGCAATCTTTCAGAAAGCAACTGGACTACCATTTAGTTATGTTGCGCCATCCACTCAAAAGTTCCGAGCAACACCGGAAGTCATACCATCCCTACAGCGTATAGGTTGCTATTAGATGGTTTATCATGGGTTCGACGAAATTTTGCTCTTCGTTTGGAGCTTGTATGGAGAAGTGGCATTATCTGAGCATAGCATCACATCGGGGTGGAATTTTTAGACTTAACAAGCTTTCAGACTTCAACCTGCTCAATAAATTCAACAGTATATTGCAGTTCAAATGGAGGGCCGTTCCGGAATGACTTCAGTGTTCACCACACTTGCACTTTCTACTAAGATGTAAACCCATCCAAGCTCTTCCGGTAAACCCCATCTTCTTTTTGAAGCAGTCTGCCTGCCCACACTTAACAGAAGGGGGCGAGAGTTTCGTGCTGCATTTTTCTTCTGTTCGTCAGGGTAAAGAGGAAAAATGAGGAAGTGTAGAAGGAAAAACGAACGGATGGGGGAAATGCGGGCAAACAATGAGGTGTGAAAAAAGAACGTAAATGATGGACAAAACCAGAAAAATAAACACGCGAACAAGGCGAAAAATCAAAGAGAGAATAAAGTAAAAGGGTGGTAAAAGGTTGAGATGGGTGAGAGAACGGACACATCATTGAGAGAAAGAGAATGGGGAGCCAGTAACCCTAAGCCTGGAAGCCGGCTATGAAGGAAAACATGCAAAAGCCAAAGGAAAAATACAAAATGGAACCGTGAGAAGGCTGGTTGTACTTTTGAATACGAAGGGTTATTGATACAAAACGAGTGTAGAAGCGGTTGCTAACAGCCATCACAAATTGAATGACACTTTGTTGGTAGTCAGAAAACAAAAGTCGCGCGCCAGCCAAATCTTTGCGTAGACCTGGGGAGTAAAGGTTGCAGAACTAGAAGAGATCAGAGAAGACTCACAGTGGAGTACCACTATGATGATCCTACTCGGAACAGCCTGGCTTGGAGCGGTAGAGTGAGTATGTGCAGGGGTGGAAAGAGAGATTATGACTGCCAGAAATAAACGCGGTTTGGCTACACGGATGAACCGAGTAAAACGATTTCATAAGTCACCCGTCACTAGTTCCCTTCCTCCCCATTTTCTCTTGTCGAACACCCATGCCTATGCTCACGCACACGTCAACGACAAGCAGCACTGCATCACGCTCCTGGTTCCCAACTTGACTGTCTACTGATGACCGTGAAGCAACAGACTAGTTGCTTCAAGCAGCGAATGTGGTGCTCCAAAGCGATACGGGAGCACGAGGCCTCAGCACAAATTTCCCCGAATCTTGTGTTTATCTTGATGGCGGGATATTTCCGGTGATCATGGAGACTTTTCGCTGGATAAAGGAACAGCAAGACGACGTGATAAGATTCAGGTCAGAATCTTGGGTGTATCTTCCTTCCGGTATGCTGGTGAGCCAAACAGACCAATGGACGAAGGTGGAAGCTTCAGTTTTGTGTCAGTTCATCCAGTTTGTGTAGCGGAATGATTTTTCCTTTGGAAATGAGCTGAACATCCCCAGAATGATTGCTTTTGAACCACTCCGCCTGTGGCCTTGCCACTTCTTTCAGCTCGGCTTGCATGGATTGAGCGCTGGCCTCCAACTGCTCCCCTGTTCGGGACTTGTCCTCAAGGGGATTTCGTGTGACGAGCTTCTGAGATGGTTCTGTGGAAAAAAACCTGAGTTTTCTGTTGAGCAGATAGTTGGGGGTGGGTTACTAGCATTCTGGGAAGAAAGCTGCAGCCTTCACATGTCCACCCCAGAACCGTCCTCACCAACAGATGTAGCAAGAATTGGAGAAAGTTCAGACTCTACTGCTGAGGTCGATGCGCCCTTCATCAGAAAGTGCAGTCCTCACTGTTTCCTAACCAAGTTTCCTCTACTAATTTTCATGAGCACAAAAGGAAGCACAGAATTTCTATCCCAACCTGGACACGTGACCGCATAAAAATCTGCGCAGCAAGTTAGGCTTCCACGGCAAGTCTGGCCAGATCAGACAGATTCACAGGACTCGCTTCTATGACCTGGGAGTTAAGTTCAGTTCCTTGTCCCAGTGGGCCCTGTGTTGAACCTCCCCGAGCTTTGACCATTTTTGATTCGTTCTTCTTTGTATTTTACCGTGACAATCACCTGCGGAGAGCCAACGGTGCCAAATAACCCTGCCAACGGGACGAGAGGCAGTCTCACGTGCCCGCAAGTCCTCCGTTCCCACACTTCTTCCCCTCGTGTGCCGTTTAGGATCATCCGAAAAAGTAACCGGGCACTAGTGAAAACCTGGGCGTATAACTTGGTTATAACAATTTGGGGGAGGAAAAAGGGGCTACGTGAGAAAAAAGAACTTAGGGTTTGACGAAATGGCACCGCAAAGGAATAGCCTGGTGGGCAGTTTTGGTTACGTTGTACAAAAGAATCCAGAAGGTACAAGAAAAAGAAAGGATAAATATGCGGAATTAGCGTGTTCGGGTTGAGTGTAATAAGAACATGGGAGCCCAGTTTGTCTAGTCAGGACTTGAACAGCCCCACGATGTTTGCTTCCGCTTCAGTCTCTGGGAGGTGATTCTGTTTTTTTACTGCGGGAGATCCGAATCAGCTTCCCTTCAGCTCAGGTAAACACTTGCCTTCAAGAGTCCTTACTCGACCCCTTGGATTTATTCATATTGGTTAAGGTATGGTACCCTCTGGCTCGGTACGAAAAGCCCTGCGGTTGTTTGAAGGCTCCAGTCAGTTTAGCTGGGTTCATTTCGAACGGGACCTGTAGTAGCCGCAGCCAACAGAGCTTCCAGATTTACCTGGGTGGTGTGCAGTGTAGTCGGCGTCCACCGCCGTGAACATTTTCGTGATATTCAAGACTGAATCCTTCCGTTTTACTTTAATGTATCTTCTCCGTTACAATACACCCTTGTATAGTACAGGATACCGGGCATACAAAATATTACGTTGCATCCTATTCGGTGTTGTTGTTCCTGATTCCCGGTAGTTCTGTGCGGGGTTAAGCCCATTCCATCGATTCGATATCACACTTGGCGTCAGGCAAAGGAGATTAACTGGGATAGCCCATGAAGTGGAACCTTTTGATGTAGATTTTACATCCAGACAGGCCGAGGGCTACATGAAACTTTTCAACGTTTGGTGTTTTATCTGAAAACATTTTGATGATGCAAATAAAAAAGGCTTGTTTTCTCCACTCTCTTGGGAAGGACGCATACAGCCCCGTGAAAAATTCGTCTTTTCCTGGATCCTCCCATCGGTCTAGCTTACGACAAGCTCAATAACTTTATTCTACAGCTCTTCAAGCCAGTCGACTCAGTTGCTGCTAAGAGAGCCAAATTTAAATGTCTCTCTAGACTTGAAAACCAGTCATTATACGAGTTTATTCTCCAGCTGCAGACACAAGCAGCGAAGTCCTTCTAGGGTCTCCAATTGGAGTATCACCTTACTGATTTCTTCATTGCAAGAATCAACTTTCCATGTTTGAAACAGAAGCTGCTACTTTCATCCGATTAGACCTTTCATCAACTAAGCGACGTTTGTAAGCAGTATCGGGATGTAAAAACTATAACTGCTGTGTCAGAGTCCGTATTGCTCAATTCCACTGAACAATAAGGCGATCGATGCACTCAAAAACTGTTGCATCCTAACAAGCCAGGGAATTGTCGTGGCAGCCAGCCTCCACTTCAGTGATCCACTCAATCGAAACCCATCCACACAAGTTCTAATTTGGGCAAGTGTGTTTCATGTGATCAGTTACATTCTCGTTCCACATGTCCCTATTGACGAGCCCCAGTTTTGCATGTGGTGAGGCTGGCAGCTTTAAAACGGTTTGTAGAAATCGCCCGGCGTGTTGACTGACAATCACTTCAGCATCGCCTGACACTTCTCCACTTGATACTAGTTCTTCGACAACCGCTTTAGCCGTTTTGCCAGAGAAAGTTTCACATGTTAACCAGACATCGCACACTCCAGACGGCAGCAAACACACTTTTATTATTGTCACTGGGGGCGAAGAATCCATAATTTGACGTCAAGCTCTGGATTCTTTTCATCCCATTGCCAAGATTAACCATACCGTTGTAACTATTCAAGGTATTACTGGAAGCAAGCTCTAAATTGTCGGTTCTTATACGGTTCCAATTCAGTTACATGACTCTGACCCTATTAAAAGTGAGTTTTTGGTCAGCGATTCAGGACATCAAGTTCTCGGTTTGAAAGTTCTTCGTAAATTGCACATTGATGTGACTTTCTTAATTTCCCCAACTTATTCACTGGATACACAACGGCTTGTTTTAAAATGTTCCAAGGCTTCTGGTGAAATGCTGACTCCTGGAGTAGGGTTAGAGATATTTGGAGACCTCATTTTTTTAGAGAGCAGAATAATCCCTTCAGATTCGTCAGAACCCGTCCGCCAGGCATTACAATCCACGTGTGAGCTTGGAATTATTAGCCCCATGGAGTCGTCTCTGCGGGCCACACCGATTGTCACTTCCTTAAAAGCTCATGGGAAGATACCCCGTATTTGCTGTGACTACCGATTGAAATTGAACAAGTGTTTATTGCCTTGCACATGCACAACGGAAGAACCCGAAGACGTGCTCCACAGATTTGCGGGATCCAGAGTGTTCTCGAAAATCGACTCAAAAGACGCATGCCTGCAAATACCCCTGGATGAGGAATCCAGCCTGGTAACGACCATCAACACTTCTTTCGGTTTATTTCGATACAACTTTCTGCCTTTTCGTCTCAATGTCTCTCCAGCTAATTTTCAACAGCCTCTTAACCATATTGTTCACGGTAGAAGGTCCAGCCACTGGAACGTTCGAGTGACTCGCAGCAACCAATCTGGACACAATTCAAAACAAGGTCGATTCCAAATAGCCACGATGCTATATGTAACGAGTTAAGTAATTTTACAATAGTCAAATCTCAGTAGTGTTCCTTCTCGGCTCCCACGCTCCAAATCGGGAGACAAATCAACAGCTGTAGCCGGATTACAGCAAAAATTTAGATACAGACGATGAGCTTACCGAATACCGTCAAGGCGAAGTTCATGCTGATCGACTCAGGCTTAAGGCAATGGTGGCAGTCCGGTTTGTCACAGGAATTTAGAGCAATAAATCAAACAATCGGAATTCCGGCCAAGACAGTTCATAAGAATGGAAAACGTCATTTGTAGCATGGAAGCTGATGAATGGAACAGGGTTTCCTGAACTACTTTAGACAAGTTCTTCAGGGTGTTGAGTCATACCAAGAAGATATTTTTTTGCATGGTTCCACTTGAGCCATACATGGCTATCCTCCTCGTTGTTTGCTGGGGCAGTCCATCAAGTTCAGTTTTACTAATAGCCTAGAAAACGTATCTATGGTGTCTCTGAGTTTTCCTGTCTTGGCTGAGTTATTAAGGCTAAAGGCTGCTCTCCGGACCCAGCACGTGTGGCCCTGTTCATCGGCGTATCTCCATCCACAGAAATTTATGAATTACGTTCTATTCTTGGAGTTCTTTAGCATAAAGTGAGCTTTGCTCAAAATATTTCTCAGCAAACCAGTTTTATGTCCAATATTCTGTCCACTAATTCTTTCTCTTGGAATCAAGTTCATGAAAAAACCTTCCCCAAGTTGCCATCTTACCTACCGTCCGGCGCTGTCTTTGAGCCTTTTTCTTCGAAATATCATTCAGTTATTATCACCGACGCATTTCCTACTAGCATACTTGCTGTTCTTGAACTGCGTGACCGGCCCGTCAGTTGAATTTCAATGAGGCTCGCTAAAACTGGAAAAGCATGTTTAGAAGCACGAAGAGAAGTCTTGGCGGTTAACTGTGTCATCAAGAGTTTGCATAAGCATTTATCCAGTCAAACTTCCACCATATTCACCGACCACGAAGCACTGCAGTTTATCTGCCATTCGCATCATTCATTGTCGAAATCATCAGCTGCAATGATTCAACGATGGAGTATCCCGCTTGGTTCATATGACTATGATATCCTGGGTCGTAATGCTAGGTACATACCACAGGCTGATCTTCTATCCCGAATGCCATATTCATCTCGACTATCAGTCACTCATGATTGCCTGTTGATACGACCACTACCGGTGCTGCTTGAAGGATGCAAAAGCGTTTTTCACCCCAGTCGCTTCAACTCTACATCGGGGTTGGACCTGGAACGAAAAGCAGCCATTCCCTGACATGCTCTCGTCGTGGTGATTTGGCGACCACTTCAGATGGATTACTGGGCCCTAATGACCGAGTAGTCGTTCCTCCGGCATTTCTGTCTGTTTTATTGACGGATCTCCACTCAGGGCATTTGGGTGTCGATAAAATAAAGGCATTGGCACGGCTTAATTGCTGGTGGCCGGAACTGGATGCAAACGTAGTACGTACAGCTAAAAGCTGCAAGCAGTGTTTACATGAGATACACTCAAAACCCTCAGAGTGGCTTTCTTGGCCAGTGTCTTGTGGGGTGTGGTAGCGGGCACATGCAGACTGTTGTAGACCCTTCTTGGGGAAAACTGTACGCCCTCGTGTTTTTTGATGATTCTTTCAGCTGACCGGAGGTGTTTTTAACCAGTTCACCTACAGCTGACTTCACACAGACTGCGCTCGGGAAAACATTCAGCGGAGACGGAGTTCCGTTTGTGCAAGTTACAGACATTGGCACCCACTTCACTGCTAAACCGTAGAATGGGTGGCTAAAAGGTCTTGGATGCAGACAAGTATACACTGCCTCACTTCACCCACAGTCCAGCAGTCTTGCAGAGGGTTTTGTACGCATGCGTCAGAGTGCAATTTACTCTGTGAATCCCCACAAATGTTTTGAACCCGATCGTTCCATTGACGATTTTCTTATGCACTATCGTAAGGCTACATATACTACTACATGTAAACGTTCTTCAGAGTTATTTAAATGCCGCAGTTAGAGAACCAGTTTTGAGTGCATGTTGAGAGCTAATGTCAGTTGTTTCAGAGGGAATGATTTACGATCGGCGAACGGAATTGTCATTTCGCGCCATAGGAACCGGATGGTCAACTCACTGGACCTGGCTTATCTATCTAGTCATAGATGTTATGTTGATCAGGTACAGTCCAGTAAAGAAGGTCGGTCAGATGTCATTTCACCTGTTGTTGCACCAGCTGTTAATTCTTTCCTTGACACATTTGAGGCCAAGAATCTCACGAAACAACCAGGTGTCCGGAGATCTGAAAAAAGTCGTCCATTATCACGAAGAGATTACAAGCAGGCCTACTTCAGTTCAGCGTGCGGTGGATGTGATAATAAAGACTGACTCTTTGAGTTTTGCTTGACCGTATCTTCTCCGTTATAATACACCCTTCTACGGTACGTGATATCGGACATACGGGGTATTACGCTGTATCCTATTTGGTGTTGTTGTTCTTGATTCTCGGTACTTCTGTACAGGGTTAAGCCCATCTAATCCACTCGACGTTTCAGTTTTATCAGTTATAAAAGCAGTCCGTTTTGGTAAAATCGAAAATTCAAGGAACATGATGAAATGGTGCACATGGTGATATGATCGGATATTTATTGATGCTACACACAGACTTGTGATAAATGAAAGAACACTAAAGGGTACTGAAGGAAATTTGAATGAAAAACGATAGAATAAAGTGAGATGTTTGTGCAATTCGAAGGTCACGGTCGGATGACGGAATATTACCAAAGCCGTACGTAAAAGGAAGTCCGATTTGGCAGCAATTCAGTATATTTTAGGTGGCACCTAATACAGAAATATAATAAAGGTAGGAATGTGAAAGTATTTACTAATCGTTTGAGTCTTCGGGTAGGAGATCAGAAGTTCAGTCCACTATATTCAGAGTTGTTCCGGAGACAGGAAGGGGAAATATGAGTGAGCTATGTATGTACAATGAAGTCAGCGGTTGTATACTTAGGTGAAAGCAGTCATTTACGGGGTTTCTGACCCTCACCAAATCAAGTGGAAACAGCTGAAGTTGAGGGGTCTTACTGGAGTCAGACTGAAAACACTTGGACACAGCGGGTTTAACAAAGGGCTAGAAAGAACAAAAAATATACACCGGAAAGGGGTAGATCAATGACGAGGATAACATGAAGCCGTGGTGCCATGTAGTGGAACATGGGAAATAAGGATGCTTAACTCAACGCGGAACAAAAAATGGGCATGGCGTATGGAGAGGTCAGGATAAGTCAGCAACAAAGTCTGGAGAGTTTAGTGTACCGCAACCAAGCCATACACGTATATTGGGAATAGACCCACTTCAAAAAGGGAAAGCCGGATGGCGGCGAGGAGGGTAGCGGGCGCAGAGCCGGGAAAAGCAGAGTGGATATAATTTATAAATAGTCGATGGAATATGGCACATCATCAGACGAATGGAACAGAGAAGTGAGACTGAGTGGGACGGAAAAATACGCTGTAGCTTCGGAGAATAATGCAAGTCATGGATGAAAACAGGAATGGTTGGAGTGGGCAGGTGAGGGTAGACGGTATGGGGTTCAAAAACGTGACCATCATTCTGTGTGAGCAAAAGGTGATAGCTGCAGATTACAGATTGAGAGTGAATGAGATGCGTAGGTAGAAAAGAAAAGTGAATATTTTGTGGCGTGGGCGAAGTAAATGGGGAGATGGTACTTCAAGTAGCGGGAGTCTAAAGATGAAAAACGATTAGAGACTTAATTCCGCGAAAGAAATGGGATTGTCAAACGATCATTATTCTCCTCTAGACCAAAGAGTAGAGTTACACATGAAGTCCAGATTTCAGTCCAATGAAATCGGAAAGCGTCTTGTTTTACAGTGTTATCGTTATTATAACTAGCTAATTCAATAAATCATTCAAACCTCAAACCGTGGGGTATCTAGTCGGTAACCATATCCAAAGCACTGAAATGTAGTGCTTCACCAGAGGCAAAATTAGAATAATGGGCCACAACGTGCTGGGGTATGGCAAGACTGTCGCCGTTGATTCTGGGCTCAACAAGACGGAAGTTTTCTGCCTCCAAGTCGGAGGCAGTCAAAAGAATAACCGCACATGGGTGGGCCACTAGTTGGCATAACTGGACTGGCTAACTGTCCAGTGCGAAAAGCCGACAAGGAGGGTTTCGGGTGCGGGGAAGAAGTATAAAGCCGAGCCTGACTCCGTATAGCTAGAATCGATGCGAGCTTGCGTGAGTGCATGTGTGCAGCAAATGGATCCAAAAAGTAGAACCAACTAGTGAGAGAAATCTGGATCCACACGAAGTGGTATGAGTCGAACAAGGTGTAAGACACCTTTGAGAAATACGTCGCCGAATTCAAAACTGATCCCGAATTCAGAAGGCGACTATCCGTTAAATTCTAGAACACTAGATCATCAAATGAATAATGACACGAAACAGATAAAAACCTCAATTATGAGATAGCAGGGCTCACAAATCGAGAACCAAGTTGAGGAGTGCGATAGTGGTGCACATGAGACACGCAGGTCTAAAACGAGGATATGACAGAGCAGCTCGCTGGACGCGAACAAACAAACGTTGGTCCGCAAAAACGTACAGTGCGTAAAACACGTTATTGGTGCAAAAAGGTGAGTGGAGTTAATGAGACATGGAACTGCAATGCTTCTTTCAGGGGGGGGGGATTTCACGACCGTTCGTTACGCAGCCCACCAAAATCCCTCCTAATCTTAGCAGAGTCAAAGGTTTGGAATAGGTGTACTGATTCTTCCTATCCACCTAGACCCTGCTGTCAGTGAGCTTGCCCAATACATTGTCGTTAACGTCCTGCTCGTGATCACACTTGATCCAGTGTCCACACCGACGCGAGATTACTCTGCATCGCCCATGAAAGCGGCTGGTCGATGGCAAGTATAAAAATGAAACATAAGTGATGTCTTTGGGAGAGCCGCTGGGCGTCGGCCGCGCTTGCTTGTGTGAGTATGCACGAGTGTGGGTGTCACGCGTGAGGTGGCACTCTGATATATGGGTAAATAGCAACAACCTTCACTTACGGGGGACATCTTCCATGACGTCAATGATAAACGAGGAACAATCAGCCCCTGGGCGTGTTTTCATGGAGGTCATGAGGTATTAACGCATATTATGTAAGTGGGATTGTTGTGTGTCCTGGTGTATGATAGAGTCACAGCTACTACCACCTACTGGAAAAGTCTTCTGTAAAGTCTGCGAAAAACGGTGAGCACTGCAAGGTGTTTGATGGAGGCCATGAAGAATGAACCTGTATCATGTAATTGCGTATGTGTCAGGGTGTATGATAGTTTGATACGTCGGCATGTCGTAAATGCCCCACCCACGGAAACTTCCTCTAACCGCTTGAAAGACGAATGGAGAATGGGCTTCTGGAATTCCGTGTTATCGGCTTCTCCGCCTTCACTCTCGAGGAGGCTGATAATGCTTTTGTCGCGGATTGGCTTTCCTTTGGCAGTCTTAACTCTTCGATAGTTTCTGTAACGAAGCCCAAAGGCCAGGTGCTGAAATGAGCGTGCTCGTCTGCGATCATCGCTATGTCCCCATCCTTGAGTGGTTTTGCTTCGATCAGCCACTTCTGTCGTGCTTGCAGAGCCGGTAGGTACTCCCTCAGCCATCGCCTCCAAACCTTGGCAAGATAATTCGCCTGATTCCATCCGTGGAAGAAGCTCCCACGAAGATTTATCGGCTTTTGGAAACCCTCTTTCTACCTTGACGCCAATAAGTCGTTCGGGGTGAGCACCAGATGGGCGGGGTCGCCTTTGGTTACTGGAGCCAGTGAGCGGCTGCTCAGAATTCTCTTGACCTCAGCTATGACTGTACTCAACGTTTCGTCTTTGGGTGGCTGTTGCTCAATGATCGACAGCAATATTCACCAGGTTGACCGGATCAGGGGTTCCCACACTCCGTCGCGATGACTGGCCTGCCGGGGGCTGAAGCGCCATCGTAGGCCAAGGGCCACGTTTCCACTCTGCATTTCGTCCTGTTCATGTTGTGGTGCGAACTTTGCAGTTCCCGGTGAGCGCCCACGAAGTTCGGCCCATTGTCGGAGTACATATTCACTGGCATGCCACGTCGGTTGATAAGGCTTTGCAAAGGCCCGGAGGAAAGAGTCGGCTGTCATCGAATGCTTACCTTCTAAGTGCCAGGTCTGACGGTGATTTTGGGTCGGCTGGGAGGGGATGTAGGCATATCTATGGTGGTAGGGATGTGGATGGCCAATTGGAAAAGATGTGGCAATATGCAGGAGTAAGAGAGCTATACGGAATCAGGGGATTGAGAGCAGAGTTTTGCCAATATACGCAAGCCTTAGGGGAGAGCTTTTGCCGCGGGAGGTCAGTATCGGCGGAACTAATTATGTATCAGTTGTTCAGCTAAAAACTGCAAGCAGTTTCTGCGGATGGTGCCATTTGAAAGTTTCCACTTGCAATACACAATTCAAGACGGCTTTAGTCTCTTTGCGAAGGTGATTCCCTGAGTGGTATCTTTGAGTCTGCTAGTGTTGTTCGACTGAGACAGATATTTCGCTTAGCTCCTACCCTAAATGCAGTTCAGAGATCACTTTTGTATGTATATTATAACATCGGGTGGTCCCAGGGAATAGTGTTCGGAAAAAATTGCTTAATTTTTTCTGGGCCGGACAGCGGACCTTAGAGCTATAGTTTCAGGGATCATCCTAGGTAGCTCAATGAAAACTATACCGATAACGGCGAAAAGCGCTACGCGGTGTAACGCAGTCAGCGCTTGACTTCATGCACTCCATGATACACCTGTATTGCTTTCCAAACCTCTTCCCACATCTGATCCACAGGGGCCCAAAATAGTCCAGCTCGGTGTCGCTGAACGGCCACCAACCCGGAGTCATTCTACATTCTGGCAGCGGGGTCATGTGTTGTTTTCCCGCCGCGGCATTCCGTCTCCTACTATGTACACAACGTCAAATTGCGCGTTTTGCGGTCACTCTTCGTCTCAGAAACTAAAGGCGCCTTCAGATGTTGCCTGTCACGTGACTTTCCCCGGCATGTCTCTCTACGGCGCGGATGTGTTGAATCATTAGTTCTATCGCAGGCTGTCGAGCAGTCAACAATATGGGATATTTTGTGTCAAAGCTCAGGTTGGGTCTGTTCAGCCTAATATCTATCCGTAGTAGTCCATCAATGAGTTTAAGTTTTAATTGCTTGAAAGTGCCCTTCGGAGATGATATTCTCTTGTTGATTGGTCCCACTTCTTCCGCCCTCTCGAGTTCTCGGGTGAAAGCCTCCCGTTGTATCATCTTGGATATATCGTGTTCGGCGGCTCGTTGTTCACAGGGGATTATCGAACCTACTGTTACGCGGCTGGAGAGGCCGATCTCTTTCATAAGCAGCAAAAGTCTCTCGAACCTGGCCAACCAAACTAATGACCGAGGCTTCTTCATCCAGGAGTAAAATCTGATTAACCATGACAAAACGAATGACGCTTCGACGACTATGGCCGTCTTCACTACGCCCTTGATCTCCAATTCCAGTTCCATAGGGTTTTCGACTCGTACGCGGGCCAGTCCTGTTTAGACAGTTGCAGGAACTATGGCTCTCCCGTCCACGTGTCGAGCTGTCGGAAGTCGGTCTCACCTCAGGAGCACAGATCGGCTCGGTTATCGCCAGACCTGTCATGTTTCCACTGGTTCATGGACGATTCGTCGTGGATGATCGTGGGTCAGTCAGCCACGAAAGTGCTAAAACGACTCCTGAATTTGTTAATGTTGTACAGTACCATATTCGTGTTCGTACAGAAAATAGCTGACCAAATGCATAAGTCTAAACATCTCTTCACTGCTTGTTCTGTCCTGACTGCCAACACGGCTGCACTGAGTTCAAGATGTGAGGTAGAAACCGATTTCGGTGGGACATCGTGTGCTTCGGCGAACAGGATCCTCTTAGTATATTGCCCATCTCCCGTGCACCATAGTCTGTACACCACGGCTCCGTAACAGACTTCGGATGCGTCAGAAAAAGCATGTAGTTCTCCCGTCCGTGTTGTATGACCAGGGGGCAAACATCGCGGAATCCTTATGTCCCCTAGTTTCTTTAAGGTGTTCAGAAATTCTTCTCATTCCAGGTGGGCTTCTCCTTCCAATGGCTGGTCCCAATCGACTTTCTCACGGCAGAACCTCTGCAGCAGGATCTTTCCGGGTGACAGCCAGGGAGAGATAAATTCAAGCGGATCGAACAAACTAGAAACAGCGGATAGTATGCCACGAAGGGTTACTTGCAGCTCGGAAACTTTTAGCTCGAAGACAATGTTGTCCGCCTCTGCGTTCCATTGTATTCCTAGGGTACTTTCGGTAGGGAGTGGAGATCCGTCCAGATCTCTAACCATTTCGGCCCTCTTTTGGTACGAAATGACTTCCAGCACTCCTGAAGCATTCGACATCCATTTCGTTAGATTTGAGCCGCCCTCTTCCAGCAATCTTGTTAGGCCCATGAACTGCGCTAGGGCCAAGTCTACATCATCGAATGATCCAAGCTAGTCTTCTGCGTAGAAAATTCTGCTGACGCTATCTACCACCGATCGGTGGACTGAATCTCCATTTTTGTTAGCTGATTCTCTAAGGGCGTATTTCTTTTAAAAAGGAGATGATATGGCTCCGAAGGGGTGGACGGTCATCCTATAGTTTATTACTGCGTTACCCCGGTTGTTCTCTTCCCAACACAGGAAAGCAACTCATCTCTTTCTTCTGCCGGCATTTTCACCTGGTGAAACATTTCCCTGAAGTCGGTGGGCAAGGCCACTCTCTCCATCATGAGAACGCATAAAACTTCGCTCAAAGGCTTGTTCCAGTCAGGCCCTTGTAGCAGGTGGTTGCTTAACGACTTGCCCTGGAACTTGGCTGCACAGTCGAAAACCACCCGCAGGTTTTCGGGTTTCTCGGAGTTGATAACCGGGTGGTGAGGTAGACACCAGATCCCTTTATGAGAGTCGGTGGTAGCGGGCACCCATTCAACGTAGCCCAGAGCTTCGTCCTGCTTCATTAATTCAACATACCGTTCCCACCGATCCTGGTCCCGAATGAAGCATTCTTTCAGTCGTAGTAGTCTTTGCAGGGCATAGTTTCTTTTATCAACCCAAGAGTCAGCTGGTCTCTGCCGTAAGAGAGGAACCTAGAACTGTTCTTTAAGGCCTCTTGTTCATTGCCGTGCTGTCTGCAGAGCAAAGTGGTCCGCTGGAGACAACGAAAGTCTTTCTTCTCAGATGTCCTGAAGCTCCTTTTCCAACAATCTCTGCGATTGATACTATATACGGCCCGTTTTGGCAGATAAATAATTCACGGAACCACGTACCCTTACTAGACCATACAATATCCATCCCAGAGCTGTGCGTACGGACAAAGTGCCTGGCGGTCGCCCCCTCTCTTGTCAGGTACCTAATGTGCCTCTGGCACGTCGCAGTCGATGAGGAGGCCCCTTTCACCGTCTTCCCAGTCTACAACGGTTACATCCTGCAGGTGAGGCCACTTGGTTAAAGTTGCGCTCGCCGACCTTGGTGCTGGCTCGGGGAGATCAGCTAATGTAAATTCCTCCGTTGGTTCGATTCGCTCTTTAGTGTCTAAGGAGATGAGCTGTAACCTCAACCGGCCGGCAGTTGTTACTTGTGTTCAACTCACCATGCTCACTGCCAAAGACGTCGTACTTTTAGCGGTGTTTGTCGGCAAGCCGTTCCTTCACCAGGGTGGTGTCCGATCCACCGTCAACGGAAGACAACGCTTTGACCACCCCAATTAAGGTCATCGTTCCCACGGCAACTACTCCTAAACTTACTAGTTTATTGGCAGACCGCGACGTTTACCAAATAACGCTGGACTTGGTGTTCGTCTCTGATGTATTTTCTCTGGCCTGGTGTAGCAACCGACGGTGTCTGCCCAGGCAACCCTCGTGACCACGTCTAGTCCTTGTTCGACAAGTTTCCGCCCGGTGCCTGGTGTTGGGACAAAGAAAACATGCTCCTGTCATCCTTGCCATTCCCCAATGCTCTTCTATTGTGGTGCTGATGAAATTGGGGCATTCCAGTGGCCCACGACTAGCGCCACAGGACCTGTTACTTGGACGAGCTATAGCCTGTGTGAAGCAGCACGTGCATTGATCCAAGGCTGATATTTCGGGTGTCCCCGAGCAGGGGTTGAGCCTGTCTAGTAACAGGTTTGTTTACTCGGCTACTGCCTCGGATGATTTGATCAAATCCACCGTCAGCTATCTTGGTTTGCCTGTCCAAGTATCCGGTCAAGTCTTCAAAGTTAGCCTCCCTGTCGCCTCGGCTTGTACGTTCCATCTCTTCCGCCCATCGACCCTGTAGTTCGGGAGAGAGGTTATGGACTGTGCCTCCCAAGGTGTGCATTGCATCGAGGTCAGCCCTGCAACCTAAATGGTCGAGGGCTACTGAACGGTTCTGCATTTCGATCACCAGGTTGGCCATCGAGTAGACGTCGCCCTTGGTTATTTTGGCCTCTACCATCACGCCCATCAATAGATTACGGGCTACCTTGAATGTCCGACCGGACAGGTCTCTCAAGACCTTCCTTGCTCGTGTGTGGCCTTGTTCCGGGTCGAGCGTTGTACACCCACCGACGGCTCTTCTTGCTCGGCCCCGACGGTAATGAGTCACGTAGAGGAGCCTTTGCCCGGGGTCGGTTATTTTGTGTTCGACGAAAGTTTCGAACTGCCTGATGAACTTGCAGTCTTTTTCAGATCAGCCGTCGAAAACCGCCAGTTCTGCTTTTAACAGGTCGATCGTTGGTGGCGTTGATGTTTTATATTCGACTACCGGCGCAGGGTTTCCTATTTCAATCTGTCCTGGTCTACCGGATAGGTCGTAGTCGTCCAGTCTACGCCTCTCTTCTACTTCCTGGGCCTGCTGCCTAGCTGACAACAGTTGTCGTTCTGGGTCTAAGATCCTTAGGTTAAGTAGATCGACATTCTTGCAGTCCATATTGCCCTTAGTAACACATGACAGGACTAGGTGACCTAGCATTGACTAAGGAATCAAAAGTACCCAAAACCTCCCCAGTGACTTGTCGTATTACTTCCTGTCCAGATTCCAATGACTTCGATACTTTTATTGGCATGTTGCGTATTTTCTCGTTCCAAATTGATCAAATGAGTATTGTAAGACACCTATGGACAATACGAAGCCGAATTCAAAACGGATCCCGAAATCAGAAGGCGATTATCCATTAAATTCCACGACACTAGATTGTCAAATGAATAATGACATGAAACAGATACAAAAGTCGATTATGCGATCACAAGGGCTTAGCAAACGAGAACCAAGTTGCGGCCTGGGAGAAAGGAGCACATGCGTCACGCAGTTCCAGAAAAAGGACATGAGAGAGCAACTTGCTGGACGCAAACAAACAAAAGTTGGTTCGTAAAAACTTACAGTGCATAAAACAAGTCAGTAGTGCAAATAAGTGAGTGAAGTTAATGAAACATGTAACTGCTGTGTTTTTTTGAGGGAGGGGTGGATTTTCCGCGACCGGTCGCTGCACAGGGAGCTGAGTGTGTCGATCAGACGAAAGTGAAGCAGTCAACATGCATGCTGACGAACTGGGTCAGAGATCCGCACCCAGATAACAAGCAATGTGCCCGTGCGCCTTTTGGATATGAAGCATCACCGACAAATCAGTTTGAACAGGGCCATGCGTAAGACCCGCCACTAAAAGGAAGGTGAATAATAGCAACGGGATCCACCCTGGTCCCTGCAGAGTGGAAAAAACAGACGAAGTAATACAAGAATATAATTCTGCAAAACAGACTCAACAAGAAGTACGGACTGAATGAGTAGGTGTGCAGTCAATGAAAAAAACGACGAAAATGTTGAGCGATAAGATTAAAGATAAAACAGTTAGGCGAGAACAATGTGGCACTATGAAGACGGTGAAAGCTTGCCACCCGCCACCTTAGTGAATGCGGCAGAGCGATGATAGAGAAAGAGTTCCAGCCGTCAACACCCTCTCTTCTCCTCTATAAAGAGGGACTTTCAAGTAGTAAAATCTCTCCTTGCGGGGCACGCTTGTTATCGTTATAACCCTAACAAAGCCCAGTTAGAATGTTTCCGGGATGGCTCTGACGCGAACGAGCGTCGGTACCCAGGCTTGGAATCGGTGTTGTGTACGGGGCTTCAAGACAGACTTGTATAGCGGCTCGATACCTCCGTACCCCCGGCTTAACCGCGCATTTGGATTGATACAATGCCCGAGGGACTTGGCTGCGGCCGCGAGGCGTTGACAGGGGGAGGAGGGCTATTGCAGAGTCTACATTGCAGACCCCATGATCAATTACCCTGTCCGTTTAGCCCTTCTAGTCTCAGCATCAATAAGCGATGATTCACGGAACGTAAGGCTCCCTGGAAGACCAAGTAGCACGCCTTAACATTTCGCGCCTATCTAGTCTGGAGGCGACTTCAACGAGAAAAAAACAATATATTTGGCAAGCGGAAGGGGCTTCTGAGAAAGCCATGCTGTCTGTGCTCGATATGCTGGTTCCCAGTCAAGCATTCATCTATGGTCCCTCCGATCTTTTCGAAATACTTCAACTTTATAGATGGAAGACCAGCGGGCAGGTAATTTCCCAGGCTCTCTTTTAACCGCCTCTGTGGGTATGGATGACCTCCGCCAGCTTCCACCCTTCGGAACTGGACCCGTTTCCTAAGAAGTTAAAAGGTTTGGGTGACTGCTCTGGTATGACACTAGTAGGTGGCCTTATTATACTCCCTCGGCCGCATGCACCTCCAAATCTCCCAAGGCGATTGCACATCTATCAGTATTGATTTCATTGTCCCGCATTGTTTTGCCAGCCGCATATCTGACTGCCAGGGGGTCCCTCCCCCGGGAATCTACTATGTGGGCCCTTTCGAAGGACTCTCTGAGGATGTCCGCTCCGTCCACTGTTATTGTAGAGTGCCCCCATCCTCTTTCGTTACGAATCTAGTTGCAACTCTAGTCCCAGACTCTGATTTTACGTAGTTGTAGGACATTTTCGAGACACTAGCGCTCCTAGATGGATTCGGCTCATTTTCTGCTGCGCACTGCAGGTGCTTCCCAATAGCAGTCTCTCTTTAGCCTGGCTAGACCCCAGCAGGCAAAGTAAACCCCTGTTTGTTTTGGGTCGCCTTTGTGCTTTCTTCCTTCATTTAGGGCACCAGTTGCCTTTTCCATTCAACAAGATGGTCTCCCCCTTGTTTGGACAACACACTTGCTCAACCCTCGAGTAGTATCACCCCGCTCCCACCGTATGCTGTGCCTGCTTCCAGTCAAGGAAAATAGCTGCTCTCTAAGGGTCCTCAAGTTCGACCTTGCCAGAGGTTTCATGCTATCGATATGGTGCTCCGTCCGGGGATGCCATGGAGTTAAAACGCATTGCCCTGTGGTCATTTAAGCGCAGAGAAGGGGCACGGTAGAAGTTCCCGACTTTTCCGGGTACTTTGTGATAATCAGATTCAAGAGGCCTCGTGGCTCACGTACATGCTGTACTAGAGTTTGACTGAAGGCAAGCTCAGTAAGGCCTGTGAGTTATCCTTCGCTTGGTGCCCAAAGTCTTCCCCAATCTACGCTAGGGCAGATGGAGTCTCCAGTAATGATCCATTTCCAGGAGCAAATGTGGCCAGTCGCAGTTAATTAGTCTGGCAGGATGGACCCCTGCAGGCACAAGCCAGGGACATACTATCTGGTCTGACATTACCAGTGCACTGAACTCTGGATGTTGGTCGTCGTTAGGCTCGCTTTTACCATTTGTCCGCGTCCATCTGCTAGTAGTAGTGGAGCCACACCCGTCTACTTCACGGTCTATCCGCTCTACGTACTCAGTATCCTGAAGGGACAAACAGAGCTACATTATCCCGTGGATTCAGCCAAATTTCCCAAACGGAAATTTTCCAGTACAGACTACTTCCATTAGTTCTCGACACTGCGTGCGCTGATGTAGTCTGCATCCAGGGCGTAACCCTGCGTCAAGTCCGGATTATTGAACACTTAAGCGGCGAGCAGCTACAAGTCCCGAGGTAATTCAAAACAAAGTCGATTCCAAATGGCTGCGATACCAAGTACAACAAACTGGATGGTTTTTCAATAAGCAAACCACGAGTTCCTTCTGGGCCCTTGGGCTTCAAAGTTGAAAAAAGAATCAAAAACTGCGGCTGAAATACGGAAAACGATAAAAACAGAAGATGGGATAACCAAATACAGTCACGAGAAAGTTCAAGCTGAGTGACTGACTGTCGAGGCAACGGTGAGGGTCCGATTTGTGGCCAGGATGAAAAAACGATCGGAAGTCCGATAAAGATAGTTCAGTCAAATAAAATAATGTTGCTCGTGATATGAATGCTGAAGGAAGGAACAGAGGTTTCGAACTTCTTCATAACCCGAGCGACAAACAATTTTTTTGGGTTTATTTCCGGGGAAGTCGATGATGGCTTGAGGACGTCACTACCAGATGTCAAGCCTAAAAAGACTGCTCTTCAGCTCCGACCGGAAGATTTGACGGCAGAACCTGGGCTACCCGAAAAATTTTGGTTTCCAGGCCCGTCAATCTGCGTGGATCCTAGGAGGTCTCCTTCCCACTTGAAGCTTGGTGAACTCTCACCATTCCCTCTTATTGTGAGTGAGGAAACGACGGGATGCATTGCGCAGCTGCGGGTTTGTAACTTGTGTAAGTACCATCGAAAGATTCCTAGGTGCCGGAAAGGTGGTGGACGGTGCCTATCCTGTGTAATAATTACTGAAATGAAGAGAATTTTGTTTTTACCATCCACGTTTTGACGCTCGAGGTCACTCTTAACGCCAGGTAAACCCAGCGGGGCTTGAGTGTGTCGTTTTTGTCTCGTTCATCATTAGTGATGGTTGTCCATCCTTAGATATCGAAAAACTACTACAAATACTGAGCCTCTTCAAGTTTCGATTCAATGTTAGAAAATCTGAAGGCTTATTCTGTGTATGGTAATCCACACTGTTTTTTCAGTCATCACAAGGAGACACAGTTGTCCCCTGAGTTTCCCTTGAGAGGGAGATACAATTTTTTTCAAAAAAATCAGTTATTTAGTCTCCAAAGTTTGTGATATAACGTCGTTGTATCTCAAATAACAAGATAATTTTCAAAATTGAAGTAATAGTAGTTAGGTTTATAAACCTAACTATAGTTAACTGAATTCAGTTCAGCTTGACAGAAGTCACCCGGATCGTCCAGTTTTTTGTGTTAGTGAGTTTCTTCGGTCTCAAGATGTTTATGTACGAAAAGTGTTCTCTTTCTCGTAGGATTGTATGGGTACGATGGGGCAGGGAATTTCAGGTGTGACCTTTTATCACGACGCCCTCCGAGCAGCACGTTGCCCACAGCTACTGTGGATAAGCGTGGAGATCGCCCGAAGTTCTGTAGGAAAGTGTGGAAATCCTAGACTAGACATATGTATACGAATTATGACGCCAGAGACCGTCGTGAGGGTCGCTGTTTGCGCAGGTACGTACCTTGTTGGATTCATGGACTTAGCACTCGTTGCTCGTTGCAGCTAGTAGTTTGCAATCGTGATATAAATCGCAGTATGGATTCTTATGCAACCAATGTCCGTTGCATAATATGTAAAAGACAGTTTTATAACCGCTACTCTCCAAACAATGCTGCATGGGCCTCGCGCTGTCGACGTCTAAAGGCATCTCCCGACGTCGCTCCAGTGATCTCCCCCGTTAGTTTATTCCACTCGTTTACAATCCTCACAGCAAACGACTGGATCCTATTTCCTGTTCTCATGCGGTTTTTCTTGAACTGGAGCCTGTGCCCTCAGTCTCGTTCTCCCGAAGTCCAAAGAGAAAGTACTCAGCTCTGGCTGTTGTGTCCATAGCTCTAGCGGTTTTGAACATCTTTATTGAGCCCTCTCTTAATTTGTTCCCAACAACAATAAGTTCAACTTTAATCTCTGCTCGTAGCCGAGGCCTCGGCTGTTTTCAAATTACCTGGCAAGTCGCGGCTGCACTCGTTCAAGGAATTTTCGTGTCGTACGAGGGACAGACTCCAGACTTGAAAACAACGTTCTAGTTGGGGTCTCACAGAGGCCTTGCATATTGTTAGCAAGACCTCTAGTTTCCTGAAACTCATTGCACCTTTCAATTACCAGTGCGCGTGAGGCTTTCTTCGTGGCTACCTCGTTCAAAGTCTGTTTTAAATGCCGCACCCAGGACCCTGACTTCCACTGTTTAAGCAACCGCCGTCTGGTTGCCGGGTAAACCGATGTGGAGGTTGGGCCGTGGTTCTCTCTCAAAAGAGGCGTTGGTGTTTGTTTACGTTGGCAGGCGAATTGCACAATACTGTGTAGGTACTGGAAAAATGGCGAAAGTATCTGATTTCTGTTAACTTTCGCATTAAAACGAATCACAAGCCATTGACGTGGTTAATGACAGCTAGAGATCCGATAGAAAAATTTGTGCGGTGGGCATACTATCTGCAAGGACTCACCTTCACAACTGAGCACGTTAGCGGTCGAGAAAATGAGATGCCTGACGCATCGTCCCACCCGATCCAAGATGACTAGTTGTTGGCCCAAACAATCCCAGGGAATCGGTTCTGTTTTGTTCTGTTCAGACAACCATTAACCACGCACTGGGTGCGGTGACTTTGGTTTCTGCCTCCTAGCGGCAACCTCAAAAGGAAATAATAAAGGAGAAAAGAGTATGAAAGAAGTAAGACGAGATGATGTTGTTGTCAAATGGTGATTTTTAGGCCACCAAAGGAATGACGGCCTGGTGCTGAATATTTGCTCACATCTTTAAGGTCAGAGCAGGCCAGACGGGAGATCACTCGCGCTGCACGGCTTACTGAAAATATGGGAGCGATCGCATGTGGGAGGTGGCAAGCTGTATGTTGATGTCGATGTGGGACAGGGTCTGCGACCCAGACGGTTGCCGTACATTTCCGAGGCCATTCGTGAGCGTGTGGTTGTTATTACCCCCGGAAAACATGCGCGCTCGATCTCAGCTTGTGACTTCGATCGCCCAGCCAGAGGACAACAACTCAACTCGCCAAAATGTGTTCTCTACAGAAATTACTATGTGGTACATAAAACGAAGGCCGAACGTTCCCAAACTCGGGCGCCCAGTTAGGTTCAAGCCGTATTTGGCTGGTTAGGTTGATGAAAGCGCTTTACCGGACTGATCATTGACCCGTTGACACAAATTGCATTGGACTATAGATGACTGCTTAATCAGCAAAAAGGCTGACGTCATTGGTAATCCGGTAAGTTATTGATTATTCAGTCGGGCCCGGCACGCTCGATCTGGTTAATGGCTTGCCTGGATGAAAACTTTTCTTTCTCGTTTTAACTTCTTAACATTAATACAGCTAGCGCATAACAATGCTCACATGTGACAACAAAGAGTCTTCGAATTGCTGCGGCGCAGTCTTCTGGCCGAGGATTTGGCGTGAAGTTGATGACTACATACGGATTCGCCCTGATTATCAGCGGAACCGAGAGCTCGTGACAGCAGCACCGCCAATGGAGCCCGTAGAAGCACAATGAATCTTTCAAATTCGGGGGTTGGATGTCTTTGGTCCCTTACCCGTGAGTTCAACTGGAAACCGGTACATCATGACTATGGTTGACCATGCGTCTTGTTGGGTGGAGGCAATTCCAATACCGGATCAGACGAGCGATACGGTCTCTCACGTATTTGTTGATAATGTGGTGGTGCAATACGATGCACCCGAGACGATCACCACCAACCGAGGTCCTTGCTTCGAACCGAAGAAATTCGGGGACATGCTGAAACAGTGTTTAATCCGACAAATACGGACATCCCCTTACTATCCTTAGGCGAACGGCATGACAGGAAGATTTGACAGAACGGTGAAAGAGTGGTTAAAATTCACGGGAGTGACTGGCAAGAAGGGTTATCGAAGATATTGCTCAGTTATTGTTCAGCGAACCATTTAACAGCGAGGACGACACCATTTAAATTGGTTTTCGGGAAGGAACCCAAAGCACAACTGGACGTGTGGCTCAGTATGAAAAACGATGGGCCTCAGACACCAAGAAAGCCGGAGCGTCTAGAGGAATTAGTGGCACGACGAACGAGAGATGCTCAGAATAGAAACAAAGCAAGGTAAGATAAACAGAACCAGTCACAAGAATGGAGACCATTTGTGCCGAGAGAGTTGGTGAAAATTGGGGATCGTAACAGACCTGATGTGGTTAGTCCGGGAGCTGGCAAATTTCAGGGACGATGGAATGGACCATACACCGTATTAGAGAGGAAGAATTCTAGTTTCGGAATCAATCAAGAACAGCAAGACCAATAGGTTAATGGATGCGACTTAGCGCCCTAGTATACCCGGACCGAATTTTCTCAAGGAAGGGCGAGTGTAGAGACGAATGCTGAAGCAACAGAACGGCGTAAATGTCAAGCCGATCGGATCAATCAGTCGAGATCCACAGACTAAAGAACAAACAGTGAGTACCTCAAAAGCATCCCACAACAGACAAAAAGAGGCACTCGGACTAGAAGAGAAAACGCAGCGGGATTTTCGGCCAGGTGAGGGGCTACCAATCGAGCCGTCAACTAGAGCAATCGGACTAGCCAAACAAAAATAATGTACAAAGGGATCAAGCTACTGGCCACAGGCAACTGGCCAGAACACTACCAAAATGTTCAGTCAGCCAGAGGACCAATGTTGCCGCAGTGCGGTTTGGAAACCGAACTGTATAAACGAGCGCACATGCTCTACGAACTTAAATTGTTCGGGCGCTCAAATACAGGTGTCCTTAATCGTCTTGTCTTTGTTTTAGTATCACTTCATATCACCAGCCATTTGATAATTGGGTCGCGTGGACGCCAACATGGAAGTCTAACACGTTCTACGTGGCCAACTCAACTGGTCTAGGTTTTCAAACCTTTCTGCCATGTCATCGACTGGTCACCTCGATCTACCTTCCAACCACTACCCGTCTCGGAAAGCAGCGTAAGCTGAGGAAGTCTATCGGTGGGCATGCGTACCACATTTCCCAAACATCTAAACCTGTTTAGATTTAGTACTTCATCCATAGACCAACTTCTGGTTCCCAGCACTGCGCCCAACCACAGCGTTACTGATACGACCCTCCCACCATATGTGGGCAGTGCTAAGGAGATATCGGTGCTCAATTATGTAAAGTTCTAGGGGCAAGTTGGAGTTCGAAAGGATAAATATGTTAAGCACAGTTCGTTTGTGCTTTCGGCATATTCTCCAACAGACTGTAGCTCTGACACGCAGAAGGATGATTTCAATAATGGACTCGTTACTGTCGTTTGCACGGGCAAGGGCTTTGACATTGTGGTGCTAGCTGGTTTATATGTATTTACATGCATATATATATATATATATATATATATATATATATATATATATATATAATCCTAGTTTCTAGTCACTGCTGTTTAAGTCAAAAATCTGGGCTACAGTCTTTCCAGAGGGACGGCTAACTTGTGTAACTTACTGCCAGCTGACGTGGTAGATGGGGAGAACTTCATCAAGCGGGGGTCTAATGGCCATCAAAGTGGATCTCAAACCCTTCTGTCCTGGGTTCGAATTCTGCCACCACCGGTTAGCTTCCCTAGCTGGCAACCTTAAATTGTCCTCAACTCTTCTTGAAATTTGGTACCATTGTTTTGCAGAAAAAACCAACTTAGGAAAAAAAAGTTGGATACTCATCTAACTGAGAGGCAGTGTAGATCTCTACCCCGAGTCCAAAGCGAAGAGCTGTAGGTGATGAGGTCGATATTGGAGGCGTCTCACTGACTCTAATCTTGAAGACTTCATGCATTTGATTCAACTTAGAACATGAACTAGAGTTGGTGTATACTTGTGCATTGACATAGACGTCCGTATACGAACGCTCATAAGCAAACTATATCAAAGCACACATACAAGGAAAATATTTACGAGCCTAGTTTTATAACGAACAGAATGATGCGTGCGAATAATCTTTTGCATCATTATTCGCGAGGGTAATTCCGCTTGACCTGTTGCGAATTTATGTGATTCTCCACTCCAAGTCGCAGAGTTTGATTGACGGATATCCACCATAGTGCAGTAGTCCTTTGATAATGTGGGACGTGCCCTTTCCACGGCACTCGTAGGCAGGCGTGAAACAAAAAACCTATATTTGTAATGACTTAACTACGCATTGTGGTTTGTGCTACAAGATCACTTATCCTGGGGCATTCTCATATCTGTAGTTCGATTCTATTTCATAATGTAGCCCTACTGCAAAAAACCAACCGGAGTCGCCACAGTCAGGTATGGTGTATGGGGTGTCTTAGAGAAGTAGTATCTCAAATGGTAGACTTGTCTCTTGGGGAATCCTCCATCACCTTGGGCTTTGTCATCTACCCAGCTCTCACCTATGGCTCCACGAAGCTGAAACATGCAACAGCGGCCACACCTTGGTACACCGCTCGACAGGCGGGCAAAACCAGATTGAGGGTAACCAAGACCTGAATTCCTCTACAAGTCGGTGTTCGGTATGCAAGGGCATACTCGTGAATGAGCGAACGATATCTACTGATTCAACAGCTGCAAAAGAAAGTGCCTAACCTACCCGACCTGGTATTCCGACGAATGAGCCGCACAGCACACCATCGGATCATCTGAAACAACCCTGCTGTCTTGTAGGCTGCACTTGGTTGTGGTAAGGCTAGAGATGCATCCTCAAACAAAAAGGCCGAACGAAGCACGGTCGACCCGCTCCTTACTCCGAACTAGGTGACCGAGTAGTACAACAGTCCCGAACGGTGATGTGGACACCGCCTTGTGCTATATTCCAGAGTCTCCATGAATTATTTTCGCGATATTCATGGAGACGACTTATCTTCTAGCAGGAGATAGTCGCGCAGAAAAGAGAGAGCTACACTCAGGTAAGAATACATAAATTTGCTAAAATGCATGATATTAGTTGAACATGCAGGTTACTTGACTCCAGTCTCAATGTGTATAATAATATATAATGCACGAAATTTTTTCAGCGCGACTCCATTTTCGGAGATTTCTCGCGAATGCACATACGTGGAATCGTGAAATTCGGTTCGTACATGTCTTGTCCGATCACTATGTTGTGGTCATACACGGATTTGAATTTCGGCCTGGGGAAATTGGTTTTATCCCAAACAATGTATCTGATGGAAGTGAAATGCTTTTAGCACACTTAATGATCATCGTCAAAAACGTGCTACTATAGCTCATTACATAGGTGGAATAAGTCACACGTGCCCATTGTCATAAGTGATGCTCCGTAATGTCATTAGACGAAATTCATACAATGAGTGTTTTGTGAACGAAGTTCACCCAGTTAATTAAATCAGATTGCAGGTTTTGATCTTTCACTCACGAGAAAGAAGGGAATTCTACATTGATGATGGCTACTGCAGTTGGAACAGGAAAAGTATTTGTGTACAAAGACTCGGGAACTAATATAATTCACTGATCAACGAAATTCATCTGGAACCTTCTGAAGGATCCATGCAGTTATACATTTGAGAAGGAGAAACGTAAAATACGAATAAAAGCCTCTAAAAAACTCAGGAAAGAACTGCTTAGTGCATCCGACCAAAGTTGCAGAGGTCTAGGCAGTTAAATATTAGTGTCAATCATGTATAGCAAGTGCTACAAGCATCAACACATCTACTTCGTTGAAAAATATAAACAGTATCCTGGATGACTGAATGTCATATTTCAGATCGAGTTCAACTTGGATGGCCTCGACGGACTAATGCACTACTGGCATGACATACGAAAGATTAAACTTAGATTCGGCCTGCGAGCCTTCGGTGAGGGCTCTGTGGTGATATTTTTGCGGACGGTAAATATCAGCGAGCAGTTCTCGAAGGAAAGCAGACAGCTGACTTTGAGTGACTTCTTACTCCCTACTATTCCGGAACTATCACGGCGGGACTATAACTTGACACGGTGTGATGGTTTGCTTGCCTCCATGACCCAAAAAGCTATGCAGGATGACTTCCGCGGGCCGGAGATAATACCATGCCTGACAGGTCAATGAGTAGAGGCCAGACGAAGTCCAATATTGGAACCAAATGATGGCCAACATCTGGTTCTAACCACTGTGCCTCTAGAGAGGATATAAGCGAATAGACACGAAGAGAAACAGTTTACCGGTCAAAAATCTCCACGGGAAAAGCATGGGAGTGGAGTACCTGGAGTATCTCTTGACAATGGGAAAAGTGATCGCATTTCAGTGGGAAGCTATCGCCCACTTAAGCTGGCAAGCTCCAGCCCAAAGGATGCCGCTCCGTTCACGTTCTGGCTGTCCAATTGGGTGCATGGGGCTGAGGACTGGATCCGAATGGCGGATCAGCGAAGACAAGGCAGAATGCGTGCAACCACCTGGTCTCACGTAACAGACTAAGAGTTCCTTCACGGGTTCTTCGGTCACGTTCTCGTGGCGGGTTAACGCCTCACTGCCTTGTGGGTGAGACTTTTGAGTCAGAGACTCCAGCTAGGGTTCCCAAAGAACAACCCCCTCTGCTGTGTAGGCAGCTTCGTGGTCTGATTCACCCAGATACCAGGGCCATTCTTGCAAAAGGCCTTACCAATTTTCTCTCCTCTAATTTAAGATCGACGCAAAACGTCACGTTTAATTGCGGCTCTGAAGAAAGTAATAGTTCTTAAGTTGGGCCTAAAACAAACTTACTTCATAAGCCTGTATGTTCGTCCCACTTGGCTGTCTTCACAGTACGCAAACTGTCAGATAAAGCAGCAGGCTGCCCTCACTAGAACTCTTGAAACTTTTAAAATAGACATATGCTGTTCCCAAAACACGCATACAAGACCCCACTTCTGTGATCATTCTTCGCAACCCAGATACAGCATCGGTCTCTCGCTTCACTCTTCGCGACTCGAGGGATCCGGTGTCTAGTGTTCGTGGTCAGACCGGCGTTGAGATTGCTTTAAGCATGGAAGCTGAGCGTGCACCACTAAACTCGATCCCAGTCAACAGTCCATTTTGGGCAATTCGGTTGGGGTGTTCTGTTCGTGTCAACAGCAACAAACTGAATCGTCGATGTTTGTTCGTCATGTCTGTGAATGCATATATGTATATGTATATATATATATATATATATATATATATATATATATATATATATATATATATATATATATATATATATATATATATATATATATATATATATATATATATATATATATTCACTAGAATCTAATTTGAATCGTCTGGAGTGTGAATGGATACTCTTCATTGAAGAGCCCACAAATGAATCACAACTGTGATTTATCATAGTTGTTCGTGTCTGGGTCACTGCTAACCCAACGAACAACGAGGCTGCATGTGCATACATACTACTTACTATCAATATATATATATATATATATATATATATATATATATATGTATATATATATTCACCGATAACCTGGTATAATGCACAGAGGTGTGGTGCACAGAAAAACATGAAGCAAAAAGATAAAAGCGAAGAATCAAAGGGGAAGTTTCTCAGGAGTTCGAACACAAGCTCCTACAACATAACCGCCACTGAGCACGACATTGAGCCATACCCGACAAAGTATCCAGCCACCTGTATAGTGGATCTGGAGGTCCCCAGCCATGCAAGCTCGAGGAACCGACAGAAGCAAGTCATGACGTCAAAAATTTAACAGGCCAGTGCCATGTCACTGCTTGGCTCCCACGTTGTCGTTTTCAGCCAACATTAGGTTCAACGAATAGAACGTGACGAGGAAGTCGATGAAGTAGCATACGTATCACATGTCCCAACCAACGAAGCCGGTGGTGTGATTTGGTAGCATTAATTGAGTACGCAGCATGCCCGGTTCCTTAGATGCGCGTTCGAACTGCGGAGTCGCTTATTCGCTGTTGCCACCAAACTCGCGAGATACTCGTCAGGTATCGAGGATCGAACACGGACAACCGGTCGACATCGGTCGCGCGGACAGACCAGGTTTCCAAAGCGTATAGGAGCACACTACGCACAACAGCGTTGTACACCCTACCTTTAAATCGGAGTGAGATGTCACGTCGTTTCTACAGGTGACGTAAATTGCAGAACGCCGCTTGAACCGTCGCTATTGGGCGGTTCACATCGTCTCCAATCCGTCCATCGACAGCCAAACAGCTTCCCAAGTAAATAAACCTTTCAGCAACTTCTAACCAATCATTTCCGAGGGTAAATGCGGGGATAGACCCCTGCCAGTCTTGTAGAAGCACTTTACACTTAGAGGATGAAAAGCACATTCCGTACCGTAATACGGACGATGCGAGGTTGTCTAGGACGCACTGTTCCACAGTGGCATCGTCGCAAACCAATGCGATGTCATCCGCATAGTCTACGTCTTAAAGTCAGCTACCAGGTAGGAGCTGAACGCCTTCGTTCGTTTTTTTCTTTCTGCCCCTCCTAGGATGTCGTCGATTGCAAAACTGAACAGGAAGGGTGAGAGTGGGCAACCTTGAAGCACGCCACTTCTAACTGAGAATAAGGGTAACGACTAGCCAAATACTTGTACTCGGCCCGAAGTCTGATGGTATAGATCTTGAGTGGTTTTTACATACTTATCAGGCACGGCCTGTCTGGTGAGACAATTTCAGGGGGCCGTTACATCAACAGAACCAAAATCTGCTCGAATATCCGAGAATATGATTACCGTCGATCTACAATATGTGTGGCGGGGCTCAAGTATCTGACGGATGGTAAAAATTTGGTCGATGCCGTCGCGGTTGGGACGAAAACCGGACTTGTTGTCAGCGCACTGGGGACAATCCTTGGAGGATTACCGACGCTAACAACTTTGATGCCACCGAGATCAAGCTTATCCCTCGGCGATTGGGACATATGTTTGTAGCCCTCTTTCTCGTATATAAGGATGATGGATGCACAGTTCTAACTTTCTGGGACACTATCCTGGAACCAAATCTCGATAAAGAGGCTAGTGAGCACTTTGAAGAGGTGCACACCATCATCTTTGAAGAGGGCCAGAAGGAGTTCGTCAGGGCCGGGAGCTTTATTGCGCTTCAGGAGATGGAGCGCACGATCGACTTCTTTTGTGGGTGGGGTAGTGCCGATAGTCCATGGAGCATGAACTGGTTCAAACGGACTACTGACCGTGGAATATGGCGCTGAAGGCCAGTTAAGCTACTCTTCAAAGTGTTCTGCCCATCGGTCCACGCGCCGGGAAAGCTGGTGGATTGGTTAGCTGTTTCCCTTGAAGATCACTTCGCGCACTCCAGGTTTCTTGGTCCCAGTATATCGGATTAGTTGGAAAAGTCTCCCAACATTTTTGGTGGCAGCAGCTTGTTATATTTCGGTCGCACGTTCCGACCACCAATTCTCTCGGTCTCTGCGCAAGCTTCTAATCAGATTTCTTCGTAGTTGGGCGCGGAAATTGTGGCTTTCGCTCCCAGCAGGGATATTTCAGTGGCTGTTTGGCGATATCAGAGAACCTGATGAGATCCAGTGCGCGACTTCATGCCGTGTGACGAATCCACAAGATGTAGTACTCGCTACTTTTATGGCGTCTTGCATGTGTTGCCAGCGATCTGACAGGTCATCGTGTGTGTGGCCACTTAGCTGGGCAGCAAGCTCATTCTGATACCTCTCCCGGACCGACGTTCGGCAAAGCTGGTTTACGTCTATCCGTTGACGGCGGACTTTTGACTTGATGGAAAATCGTACTATGAACTCAGCACATACTAGAGTGTGATCCGAATCTAGATGTGTGCTCCAGTACGACCTACAAGATTTGACTGAGGCACGCCAGTGGTAGCTTACGGCTATGTGGTCTATTTGGGTCCAGGACTGATTAGCAGATGGCGTTCGCCATGTGACTGTGCGACGAAAGCTGCACCGGAAGTTCGTACTCAACAAGAATAGACGATGGTCTGCACACAGATGTAGCAGCCGATTGCCGTTACCGTGCGTTGATGGTTGACGCCGCTTTGGCTTCCAAGCACTCGCTCGTCTGGACCTAGGTGGCCAATCTGGGCGTTCAGATCTCCAGCCAGTACCACTATATCTCTATGAGATGCCTTTCCAAGAAGTTCGTGAAGGTGCTGGTAGAATATATTTCTCACTGTATCCAGACTGCAGTCGGTAGGGGCGTAGGTAGCGACAACAAACAGACAACGATTGCCGTTGCGGCCCTTGTTAGCTTTGAACGAACCTTCTAAGTGAATCGCACATAATCTGATGTTGACTGGGATCTATTCGCGTGGCGCAAGCTCAGCTTTAATACTCAAAGCGATTCCTACTCCTGTATGACCAGACGCAGAAGCCTCGGAGTCTCCGGATAGGCGCAGAGTAAAAGCATATCCTGAGGGCGAATGCAGACGAACTACGACGATAGGGTCCTGGATATGAGTCTCGAATAAGCAGCAGACGTCAATAGCCAGTGTCCCGAGTGTGCGCGCTAAAGCTGCTTGTTGGCCTATTTGCATCTGAGTGCGTACATTGAAGGTTGCAAGCTGCAGTAACACGTGTGGTCTCAGTAGTGGTTCTGATGGGCTGCACACAACTGAAGGAGGAATCTCATTTACATGCCCGACGTCTTTATCAATGGCAACCTGAGAAATGAGTGGAATAGCATTAGTACTGCTATATGTAATAGCGTGGGTGGAAATGGTTGGTGTGGTAATAGGTAGTTGGTTTTTTTTTCGAACGCCAGCGCCTCGGTCATAACTTTTGTAGCTTGAGTGAGTGAATAAAGTCGATCGCGAGAACGAGTGATCATACATGTGGAGATTTCAATGTAAGCATGTGGGCTGGATACTACCCGGTTGCCATACAAGACTCCGGTTCAGGTAGGCCTCACAAACGATGAATATCTTTGACACAGTTGCTCTGTTGGATGCTCTCATTTCCGTCTCTACGGATGCGACGTTTAATGAAGTGCGTAACTTTCTGAGCCACCAACTGACTGGGAGCCTGAGAAATGACCGCGAGAAGTGGTGGACTGCGAAATGTGGGGGAATAGAGAAAGTTGCGTCTGTAGGCAATACTCGCAACCTTCACCGTTCGATTAGAGGTATCGGCCCACGGATGCCTGGTGTAAGTGAGTAAATCGAGGAAAAGGACGGCTCACTGATTTCCTCTCAGGGACGTCATATGGACCGTTGGGCAGAACACTTCAAGGAACAATTAAGTTGGCCAACTTCTACAGTGGACATTCCACATGTGCCTTCAAGTGAAATGATACACGATGTCACTCTATCAAAAATGGAGGTTATACGGGAGATAGATTTCTTGAAGGGGTACAGAGCCGTTGAACTGGATGGCTTGTCTCTAACGTTTTTCAAGGGTGGAAGCGCAGCTTTGGCTTCGGAGTTAACCGAACTCCCCCGAGTAATCTGGGTTAGTGAACGGATTCCCAGGGAGCGGTGTGAATCGGTGATTGTTCCGATAACAAGAAAGGTGACAGGCCCTTTGTGAATACCACAAACGAATTAGCTTGGTAAGTATCGCGTCCAAACTGCTCACCGATCGTATTCTCCACCGATTAATCATCACCCGTGAAAGGTGTACGCGTGAGAATCAAGCGGTCTACGTTATGTTGACCACATCCTCACGCTTCGAAAACATTCTGAGCACAGGCAAACTTTCCGTAACCCCACGGTCTCCTATGTTTGCGATGCGTTTCTTACCTTCGAAGTGCGAAACGCCGCCGCGGGACTAGTTTGGCGCTACGCCGAACCTTTTGTTCGCAGGCGAAGCTCTAGATGAAGTAGATAAGTTTTGTTACGTGGGCAGTTACATTCAACAGGTGGTCAGATATCGGATGAAGTTTCATCGCGTATACAAAAGGCGCGTTTCGTTTTCTTCAACCTCAGCCATTTGTGGCGTCGGCGTGACATTCGATTGTCTATCAGGGGTCGAGTGTACAATATGGTGGTTAGGTCCGTTATTCTGTACGGCTCAGAAACTTGGGCATTAAGAGTAGAAGGTAGACGAAGACTGTCAATGTTTGAGCACCGATATCTCCGTAGCATTGCCCGCATATGGTGGGAGCATTGTATCAGTAATGCTGTGGTTAGGCTTAGAGTGTTGAGAACCAGAAGTTAGTCTGTGGATGAAGTACTAAATCTGAACAGGTTTAGGTGTTTGGGACATGTGTTGCGCATGCCTACCCAAAGACTTCCTCGGTGTGCGCTGTTTTCCGAGGCAGGTGGTGGTTGGAGGGTGGGTGGAGGTGGTCAGTCGATAACATGGCAGAAAGGTATGAAAACCTAGACCAGTTGAGTTGACCACGTAGGGCGTGTTAGACTTCCGAGATGGGGTCCACGTGCTCCACCTACCAAATGGTCGGAGACATTAAGTGATGTGGCGAGGCGTCGCGGTCAGTGGCGTAGTTGCATTTGAACTCTTTCCTTGTCTTTGTGATTTCGGCTTGTTGCTTTGATTTTTGGGTCTTGTCAATTTATGTTTCTCTTGTGTTTGTGCTTGACTGGACGATGCTGGTAGGTATCAACCGAAACCAGAGCACAGGAGTACGAGGTTTGCGGTTGAATAAAGAAGAGGGCAGTTCCGGAAGTTTGAAGGTGGTCCTTATGGAGTCTTTTGGCTGGCGGCTTAGATACGTGTCATCTATCGGGTCTCAAAGGGAACTGGTTAAGAAATCCTTTTAATCGAGCGACTAGAAAGGATTTGTGTCCCCTGACAGATTTGATGATACATCCTATTAATTGTCGCACCGAAATATTACCGATACTAGAAATACACAGAAAACAGACGAAGGCAGCGACGAAGCGAAAGCGGATCGCGCGCGTATATTTGGAGAAAACCCAAAGTGTGTGGCAAAGACGGAAACCTTGCGAAAGTCAGTTCAGTGAAACGTACGCAACTGATGAAACATTACAGTTGAAATCAATCGTTAGAACGGATCAATAGGCAAATAAATCCAAATCAATGTCTGGAAAATGTTCATTTTCTCAGGACGATATAGGTCACCACAGTTCCATGCCTAATCAGAAAGAAAACGCTGCCAAACATACAGCTTACGTCAGTAAAATGTGACTACTTTATCGAAACATCAAAATCATCTGTTGGTCTGTTCACAATCCCGGTTTGAACTCCATTAAAATGTGTTGGGTTTTCTGGCGTGGCCAGTCTATGAAAACGGACAAGTCTTCTACACTACTCACTGATTGAGATATGGTATCCTCACTGAATGGCAAAACATTGGAATGGAGATACTCCGAAGTCATATTGTGTATCTGATCAATGTTTTCATGTTCTGAGCAATAAAGGTCTATGCATTCGATCACTAGGTAGCTGCATTTATCGTTGGGTTGGATTGCGCTAAAAACACCTCGCACCGTTCAGGTACGTTGTTCGGGATAAAGTCGATTTTTCCAGGTCGAAATTCAAATCCGTATACGATCCTTATATAGTGATGGGACAAGACAGTTACACACCAAATTTCACGATCTCACGTATATGCGTTCGCGAGAAGTCGCAGAAAAATGGAGGTGCCCTAAGAGCATTTCGTGCAATATATAATACAAGTTTCCTGGGATCTATGACAGCATACCTAATAATTAATGATCCATTTCACAAAACGGCCATGTTTTGCTTTGAATAGCGACTTATATTCTCATTCATTTACCAGATGACTGTGGATTTATTAGCGAACCAGAAAAAACACCAACCTAGCAGTACTTCATGGTCTGCCAGAGGATGATTACATGCAGTGCTTTTAAATCGGAAAAAATCGTTTTTTTCATGACTGCTGTACTCCTAAATATATTTGCTGTCATCGTATCAAGGAAAATGTGTGAAGCTGTGATGGTTAGCTTCATTTTATTCAAATAAATGAATGGGGAACGAATGCTAGATATCGAGAGTTATATCTATGAAACTGATGCACTTATTTCGTCTACTTGGTAAGAGCTTGACTTCCAGCGAAGAAAATTGTCGGCCATGAAAGGCGATTTTTAAACACAAGTCAAAGTGTTCCGATATGGAATCAACTATTTGTTATCCTTGCCGGTCCAAAAATACTGAAGTGGACTTAATTGTTTCCTAGCACCCTTACCAGAACAGATAAAATGCCTCAATTTATGAAGCTGGAAAGCGATTTGAACTCATAGTTGTACGACCAAATTAAGTTTTTTTTCAGATGCCCAACTATACTGAAAAAAGGAATGTTGTTTTTTATATGGTTTATGTACGCTATAGGATCGAAGGCCTACTGTGCTATCAGGAAATACCGCCAACCAGACCCTGTAATTTGAAGTGGAGAACTACATAAGGTCTCAACAGGTCAAGCGTGGTAACGAGCCGAGAAACAGTGGATTACTAACCACTGCCAGTTACTGGTGGTAGCGGGATTCAAACCTTACACCTCCGAGGTTTTGGATAAAAGCGTTAAATCACTCGTTCACCACAAACAATGTTCTTATCCTGTTATTATACCTTTCGACTGTCAGGGAGTCGTGAAAATCTCCCTGAAGCCAGGTTACTAATCGGTTTTAGTGTGTCAAGCCGGGTCGACCAGTCAGTACTCAATAAGTCGTCACATCGCATGAGGCTTTACTTTTCAGCTGAAGGAGCATTTGCAAGCAGTTCAACTGAATTGGACTGAAGGTCAACCGATCATGCTGGCAGGCATGTTGTACAACTAATTGACTCGACTAGGCGGAAATAAAGCTAGTTGGAAACCCGTTTTTCGGGAATGTCCTACTTTTGCTTTGAATATAATTTTGTTCATCTATGTAAATACACTGTCATCTGACGTGCTGTGCTGTCGTGCTCTGACTTAAGTTAGCGGTATGGTTCGAACGGAGTTGCAGACGGAGATTGATTGCTCAGGTCATTCGTAGAAAAATCACAGAATAGAGTCGCGAGAGATCACAACATCGGCTTTCAACATTTATCACAAGAGGGTGCAGGTTTGACGCTTTTGTCTTCAACTCCAGTGACACTGACCATCTTGTAGAATATATGCACCATCCTGGATTGAATTTCAAATCACCGTTAAACTGTTTTATCTTCTTCACTTAGATCTTCATAGTTTTCCGTCTTTGTCCACATGCCATCATCTTGCCCAAATGGGATTTGTGCATCCGGTCAGAATGACGTAGGAAGCTCATCGTGTTCGTTATCACCATCATCACTACCGACGCCATCACAACCGACCGTAATCACAACCACAGGAACATCACCAACGACGAAGTCCGTACCAACAAATCATAAAACTATTCACGAAACAAAGCAACATGTAGGAAAAGGTGGGTATGTTTAATTCACAAAAATAATCGTTTTGGACATGTTACAACATTCCAGTCCAGCGCCCATTGCACTTTTCTTCCACTCTACTTAATTCCAGGCTTGCGTGGACCCAAAGGTTCTCGCGGACAAAGCCAGTCTGGAATGAAAGCATCCACCATGGATGGGACGCAGTCTTCTAGCCGCAGAATCTCTACAAATCCACCCAACACACATTCCGTCCAAAGCCTAACCGATCAAGTCAGACTAAGCATCTACTCAGATAATGCACTTCCCACAGATCCTCGAATGTCTGGTCCACGACAAGTCACCATGACCACAGTCGATTCGGAAGCCACCATTCCGAACTCTTCATCCAAGCTGCCGGGAACAACAGTGGCATCAAATACACTGTCTGCCACTGTGTACGATCCCGCTATGGTGCAGTCTTATCTCGCTCAGGTTCAAGGATACATCCCTGGAATTCCGTGTTCTGCGCAACAGTGCTCTACATGTTATCCCGTACTGGATTCTGCCGGTTACGTTAACAATGCAAGCCCTCCGACAGTGCAGCAACCGATGCTTTTGACGCGATCACTTCTCGGTGGCGTTGGCTCATCAGGCGCAAGTGGGGCGACCGCCCCTAGTCCTTATTATGTGTGGGTCGGTCAAGATGCTGAAACGCAGAAACAGATATATCAAGCTCAGTTAACTCTTTCACAGATGAATCTGAACTCAATCACTCCGGGCGTACCACAGAACTATGGCGTTCAGCCTGAGTGTTCTACTGGAATGCCTTTGGTTACGACAAACCAAACAACAAGTGAACAGCATTCGGGAACTGGTCCGCTTATGAATTCCGTGAGTTTTGCTCATTGCATCATTGAGCCCTGGTCTCTGTTGCCTGTTGTCCCCAAACCCTCCCCCCCCCTTCCCCGAAAAATGCAGATATAACAAGATTTCACGCCAACTGAACGTAATTATCTGCTTGCGAAGTGTGTTTCACCAAAAGAATACAGTAATTCTGTATATCATCCTTGCTTAGAAGTAATGTCAGAATCTCCTAATTCTCAAGTCACAGTTCATTCTGCCTTAGTCAGGAAGAGATAGCTTGGCCACTTTCCGTAATTGTATTTGAGATGTTAGTTGACTGTGCAGAGCTACATATGAATTAGGATTTTTTATTAGTCTCATACTTGACATTTGGGAATAGTTTCATCATGCGCATATGGATCGTGATGAAGGTCGTAGACCAGCGTGGTATCAAGGTAATGTGAATGAGAATTTCACTTCACGATGAGCTCACAGTTGTCATCATTCCACTACATGGCCGGTCATTCATCATGTTCTTCCAGTAGGATCACTTACTACTCCAAATGATTCGCAGTTAAATGTGGGTTTTTTGAAGTCACGGTGATAACCCTTAGCTTTTTGCGAAAAATTGTTGTGAACAAAAATCAACTACATTGGGCATGCAATATGTGTCTGATGGCTTCGGACGATTGGAGCTTACTAGAGCTTTTGTCAGTCAAGTTTGTCATACCCTGTAGCCAAATTAGTCATATCGTGAAGTCATGTTCGTCATTCCGTGATGTCAAATTCATCACCCTGTAACATCAAGTTCGTCAGTAAAATGCTCCAGCTGCAAGCCTCGGACGTACCCAAATCGGCGCGGACAATTGCGTGTGTCCGAATTTACTGCACACAAACTCAAGCCTCTGCGCCGACCTGATGCAGCCCATTAGGTTGCGTCTAACACGTGGCTCTATTGTGCCCCCTTACATTAGCGGAGCAGTCATGCAATGTCTTCACGATCAGCGTTCTCACTGTCGCCAAACTGGTGTTGTCGAAGTGATGTGCCTGGCCCACGATGCAAATGCACGCTGACAACTTACCGGTACGGCGATCATTCTTCTCCATACAATGCATGTTTCGGATGGACGTTTAGGCCACTCACGTAACTTCCCCACAGTCCCGGCTGGATTTAGGCTGAAGCGCCAGATGCCGTAACAAAACCTTAGCTGAATGGACATAATGATATGCTTCACCTCATGTGTTTACCAACTGGTAAAATTAGTCAGCTTGCCAGCGTGCCTCAGAGTGACCGGCTGAACGTTGCTTGAATGTTTCGCCGTATGATAACGTGTATCCGTATCGTCGGCCAGACACACCTCTCCGGTACCATTAGTTTGATTACAATAGGAGCGTTGATCCGCATACTCAGAGTCGGGCACTTCCACCTGGGAAGAGTTCTATACCACTAACCTGGCATGTCAAAAAGGCGCGCTCTTGACTCATCATTTACAAAGTTAAGTTAAAAAGGAAAGAGGTCAGACGTTAACTTTGACAGCATCGCGTTTTGCTATTTCGAAGTGCAAGATGCTGTTGCAGAACTAGGTTGGTTCAACACCAAACCTTTCGGTATCTCGAGAGACTATATGACAAGGTAAATTGTTATCCAGGTAGGTTAATTTTTGCTGGAGGTCTTTAGGATTCTCCCAAGTTAAGTCAGGACCTGCTCCCGTATAGAGTCTGTAGCCCCTGGTCCTCGGTTCGTGACACGCTAGCGAATATACTCGGAAGCGCGTAAAAGAGAAGAACTCAAAATGCTGGAGCGAGACAACGTGTGTATTGCAGGAATGCAACGGTGTGCAGACGGTGTACGCAGGTGGAGCAAGTGGCATCGTGAAATTCGGTAATTGTTCAAATAAACAAGTTTGTTAGTTTTTGTAATCGTGTCTCGTATCGGTAGCACTACAGGTCGGATATCGGATGAAGTGTCCTTGCGCATTCGGAAAGCTCGTTTGACATTAGCTAACCTAGGTCATCTTTGGTGTCGATATGACATTGTTTCATCTGCCAAGGGTCGAGTGTACGCTACAACAATCAGGCCAGTTCTTTTTTATGGTTCACAAATATGGCCACTGCGAATGAAGGATACATGAAGATTGTCGGTATTGGAACACCGATATCTTCGTAGCATTACTCAAATCTGATGGGAACACCGTATCTGCAATTTTGAAATTCGGCGACGAGTCTTAGGTACTCTGGATGAAACAGTTAAGCTCGCCAAGTTAAGATGGTTGGGACATGCTGCGTATGTCCCCCGTTAGGATTCATCGGTGCGCACAGAAGTGCGTGAACTGAACTGATGGGTGAACAATGTACGACGTGGAAAAGAATATGAAAAGCCTAACGAGTGGCCTTGGTCATGTAGAAAGTGTTAGGCTTCCTGCGTGAGGTCCAAGAGACCCTTCTATTCAGTGGTTAGATATGAAAGATGTGGCTCGATATCGCGATCAGCGGCGCTCTTGTATTTAAAAACTTGTTTTATCGACCTCATACTACTATTTGTCGTTCTCTTAATACTATTTTCATACTCGGTTGTGCTCAGTGAGACTTGGAGGTTTTTGCAAAGTAAGCAAACGCCGTCCCGATAGACGCAATTTGTTTTTCGTCTTGGCTTACGCCCCTACAGGTTACAGCCCAGATGCAATCGAAGACCTCTTCTACCAAAAGTTACTCGACCTCCTACATAAAGTAAAACGAGGTGATATCGTGGTTTTAGCTGGAGACATGAATGCTAGAGTCGGTCGGCTTTCTTCGAACGAGGCGCATTTGGGTGGCCCTTTTGGCCTCGGTTCCTGTCGTTCAAAAAACGGGGAACGGTTGTTTTCCGCCCGTTTCTCGCCTGTGCGAAACGTTCTAATCGCCGGTACGTCACATGGCGTCCACCTTCTTCGAGTCAGCAATGGACCCAGATAGACCACACTGCAATCAGCTACAAATGGCGGGGTTGCACACAAGACTGTCGGTCGTACTGGAGCACTCCCCTAGGTTCCAACCACGCGTTAGTCTGCGCTAAGCTGCCCATGAGCTTCGGTAGGCGTGCCAAACGTACGATGCAGCAACGGTTAGACAACGACATGCTGTCTGATCCGTCTTGCCTCTCAACTTTCCGAAACGTTCTAGCTGAAAAGCTAGGATCAACGCCACCAGATAACATCAACCAGCACAGGCCGCTTACTAAGAATGTTTTGTATTTTTGCTGGCTTGATGAGTTGTGGCCTGACTCGTCGTGTCGTTACACTCTGTATTTCTGCTGAGTCTCTGCGTCTTCTTGATGCACGCCAGTCCACAGCGGCTGGTAATGAGCATAATGCAGCACGGCTCATAACGAGATGTGAACTCAAAGCAAGTCTTCGTAGGGATCGCAATGTCTGGTGGTCTCAAAAAGCATCAGAGATGGAACATGATGCCGCTGTGGGAAATTCCTACAAGCTGTTTCGTCTTTTCCGAGTCACCGGCAGGAAGCTATTAGGTGTGAGCGAAACGATCTGCGAATCTTACGGTTTGCCTATCCACAGTTCGCAGCGACATCTTGTACGCTGGGCACAGCATTTCAAATCACGGTTTAGGTGGCCTCCTGCGTCAGCCTCTCTCATAGCTGTTCCGGCACACGTCTCGTGGTCTGTTCCTACAGATTCACCTTCTGATGCGGAGATCCGCAAGGGAATCCAAGCCCTGGGACTTCACAAAGCGCCGGGCTCCGATGGTTTTTCCCCAGCCCTATTTAAAGATGGTGGAATGGAGCTTGTTACAGAACTTTAAGCTTTGTTCTCCAAGGTCTGCCGCTTTGAGAAAGTTCCCTCTTTGTGGGGGAATCGATCATCGTCCCAATCTTCAAGAAGGGCTCGAGTGGTGACTGCGTCAACCATAGGGGCACAAGCCTAATCCCGACGGTGTCTAAACCGCTAGCGTTTGTCATTCTTCGCAGGTTACACAACACTCGTGTTGAGCAAACTCGCGAGATACAGGCTGGGTTTCGTACCGCTCGTGGATTCATCGATCAAATCTTCACCCTCCGACAGCTGTTACAGCACCGTTACGCCCTCCAAAGACCAACAATCGTTGTGTTTCCAGCCATTCGCGCGGCCTTTGATGGGTGTGCATTGTGGCACTGTCTGCTAAAGAACGGTTTATCTGAGACGTATGTGTCGGTCCTCAACGAGTTGTGCTGTCATACCTCAGGTCGGGTTAGGGCTTATGGCCAGCTTTCGCAACCCTTTGCCGTTTGCAGTGGAATACGACATGGCAGCCCAATATCCCCATTTCTTTTCAACTTTGCTATAGAGGATGTCCTAAAGAACGCTTTGTCTGATCTTACAAACGATGGGAGTGAACTACTCCCAGGGAACAGAGTCTTTGACTTAGAGTATACCGATGATATCGTCTTGCTGAGCGACAATGCACAGGCAATTCATCATGCATTGAATCGCTTGGCGATTGAGGTGTCCCGATATGCTATGTACTTTGCACCTTCAGAGTGCAAAGTACTTGTTCAAGACTGGAAGGAGCCTGTGCCTGCACTCACCCTCAGTAGTGATCGGTTAGAGATAGTCAGTAGCTTTAAGTACCCACTGAGCTTGATCACAGCTGGTGGTACTATTGGGAAGGAGGTTACATCACGAATCGAGAGAGCCAGAGCAGCTTTCGCAAACCTGCGTCATCTGTGGCGCTGCCATGGCATCCAGCTTACCCTCAAAGGGAAGGTGTACAGTGCCACAGTTCGCAGTGTTCTTCACGGTCGGGAATTTTGGTCCCTCCGCGCTCAGGATGCCCGGCGGCTTTCTGTATCCGACCACAGGTGTCTCCGAATCGTTGCTCGTGTCTGGTGGGAATATCGGGTGAGCAATGACGAGGTTCGTCGTCGTGTGTTCAGTGCTGATAGTCGCCCTCTGACAGAGGTAATCGCTCTACACCACCTCCGATGGCTCGGGCACGTTTTGCGTATGCTTGCCCATCGTTTAGCTTTCCGTGCTCTCTTTGCACATGCTGGGCAAGGCTGGAAGAAACGACGTGGCGGTCAGGTTATGGCTTGGAGCAGGGGCATGAAGAAGTTAGCCTCGGCTTTGGCTTCGGTTGATGCTTCCCACCTTCCTGGTTGGGGCCCAAGAGACGAGAACTGCCGTTGGTTAGAGACGCTGAGAAATATGGCTCGGAATCGAATCCAGTGGCGCGAATGCTGTATGGCCTGTCTGTTGACTTCCCGTCCCCCATGAAAAATTGAAAAACAGACAAAAAATCCAAAAAACATGTACGGTGAAAATATTAAACATTTACTTTTACATGGTGTAATCTTTACTCTGACTCTCAATCCCCCGCCCCTGGACATTGTAGCTTTTCTCTGTTGTTTTTGCGTCGGCACCGTGCTTGTTTTCAAGCCGTTGTAATATATATATATATATATATATATATATATATATATATATATATATATATATATATATATATATATATATATATATATATATATATATATATATATATTCATACTTCTGTTTTTTCTATTATTCCCGATTGAGGTTACCGCTGAAAGATAGCGATCAGAATGATCGCACTCCAGTGCATGGTTAATGGTTGTCTTAACTGAATTTGTTGTGATAAACTCATAAATCTGAACTCCACTTTGGCTATTCATGTACAAAAATTCAGTAATGGGAGTAGAGTTATCTAACACAATATTAGAAGTGAACTGTACCGGAAGTGTGTGCGGTCGAATGAGTATTAGGCCGCTTTAGGATTAAGAGAAACAGATACAGTGGATTTACTAAGAGTGTGCCCATTCTAAAAGGTGTTGCGGAGTGAAGATATATTCGACAGATCGTCAGCCGGCTCATGGCTGAACTCGGTTCTCGGGTGCACGTCTGAGAGCGTTGGATAGTCAGTAGAGAATAATGCCAGTGAGCAGTTGGGTTGATATCCTAACCAGAATGACCTGTCACATTTCTTATCAGTCGGTACGATCACTGATTCACCCTAGTTCTTTAGAGTTTCTTCCATAATTCTTATCAAACAAGCGAGTTTTATTGGCTTTAGTAAGGAAAGTTTATTTTACGTTGGACCTCCGTCTCTAACGGTAGACTGGGCTTTACGCCAGGAACTATAACCATTATATCATTCAACACACTCGTGGTAGTTGAGGCCCACTTATTCTGACCCTCGAAATGTTCCACCCAAGGTTCTGGATGGCACTAGTGGACCCAAATCATTGAGTCAATTACCAAAGCAGTGTTCGTCAGGGTTGCCCCCTTTCGCCCCTCCTCTTCAATTTTGTGGTTGAATTTGTTCTTGCGGTAGCCCTGTCCTCGTGAGAGAATAGCAGCACCGATCTTTGGTCAGGCAGTAAACTGATTGACTTGGCATATGCGTACGATATTGATCTTCCGAGTGAAGATCCAGGTAACTTGCGAGCTTTTCTGGATAGCCTAAACAACAGTGTAGCAATGTTCAGGATGCGTTTTGCACCTTTCAAAGTATAAAATGCTGCTACAGGACTGGGTTGGCGCTACGCCGAACCTATTGTTCGCAGGCGAAGCTCTAGATGGAGTAGATAAGTTTTGTTACGTGGGCAGTTACATTTCAACAGGTGGTCAGATATCGGATGAAGTTTCATCGCGTATACAAAAGGCGCATTTCGTTTTCTTCAACCTCAGCCATTTGTGGCGTCGGCGTGACATTCGATTGTCTATCAGGGGTCGAGTGTACAATATGGTGGTTAGGTCCGTTATTCTGTACGGCTCAGAAACTTGGGCATTAAGAGTAGAAGGTAGACGAAGACTGTCAATGTTTGAGCACCGATATCTCCGTAGCATTGCCCGCATATGGTGGGAGCATTGTATCAGTAATGCTGTGGTTAGGCTTAGAGTGTTGAGAACCAGAAGTTAGTCTGTGGATGAAGTACTAAATCTGAACAGGTTTAGGTGTTTGGGACATGTGTTGCGCATGCCTACCCAAAGACTTCCTCGGTGTGCGCTGTTTTCCGAGGCAGGTGGTGGTTGGAGGGTGGGTGGAGGTGGTCAGTCGATTACATGGCAGAAAGGTATGAAAACCTAGACCAGTTGAGTTGGCCACGTAGGGCGTGTTAGACTTCCGAGATGGGGTCCACGTGATCCACCTACTAAATGGTCGGAGACATTAAGTGATGTGGCGAGGTGTCGCGGTCAGTGGCGTAGTTGCATTTGAACTCTTTCCTTGTCTTTGTGATTTCGGCTTGTTGCTTTGATTTTTGGGTCTTGTCAATTTATGTTTCTCTTGTGTTTGTGCTTGACTGGACGATGCTGGTAGGTATCAACCGAAACCAGAACACAGCAATACGGGGTTTGCGTTTGAAAGAATGGAACTGATAGTCCAGTTATGAGTTTTCATATGCGTATTACTGTTATCCCGACGACAAACACGGTATAACTGCAAAATCATTGTTCTCTTGATTAGATTACTTCAATTTCTGTGTTTTTCTCGTGTATGATTTATTTCAACTTCTGTGCTTTTCATGTTATGTGACAACCGGATGGAAACAATCTTGTGATAGCATCACACGTGGTTATTTTCTTCACCGACAGGTTGCTTTTTACCATCAGTGCGATTCTGATTTTGCACGCAAGACTTTGATACTAGCAAACACACACACGCAGGTACCAGTGGCGCGAGGTTGTTTCATCACATTTTTGGTAGTGGTAGTGCATTCCCGTCCTGGTATGTGAATGCGAAAAATCCATTCATTTGTAGACATACATATACTACGGCACACACGCACAGATCGTAACGCTCTGTTTCATCCGTTACGTAACTATTTCGCGCAGCTCGTGAATGCATTACAGCCTGTTGGTCAAGTGCCTATCTGCGGCGTAACGTGTCTTGCGATGCTATCAGGCTATTTGTTTCTCGGACAACGCGTCGCACGACTGATGCCTAATCAGTTACACGGCATATGACACACTGGGCTCGCGTGTTTGATGCAAATGGCACGTCACTTCCTCGCCCTAGTCTCAGTTTTTCCCCGCCATCCTCGTTTCGACATGCTTCCTTTGGTTTCTCGCTGAATAAGTATCGTGCCTTAATTTGGAGGTATTATCGATTTGCCTCGTGGTGAACTATTATCATTGCAGTGACCGCCATGCGTCTGAGCTAAGTCTGTTTGAAACTGTCTAGGAGACGTGGGAGAAAACTTGCGTAAACTGCCAATTCTTATGCTAAGCGTTTTATTCAGCTCTAGATTTAGCTTCCTGTGAATTGACTGTTTTATATTAGTGGTAAAAAATACTCGGGACGACGGGGAGAAAACTCTCGGTTTTGCGATTTTGGAGCCGATTATCTATCCTAAGCGTGTTCACCGTTTGATCGTGAGAACGCTTCCAACTGAGAATCAACTTTCCGCGTCTTTGTGGTTTACGTTTGTTCGGTTTGTTATTGAGATGAAACTCAGTTCAATAATTTACAAATATTCTAGTTCTGAAGATCACAACTACCATTAGAAGTGTTTATATCAAATATCAGCAGAGTTTACATTCCACTCATTCTTCTTTGATAACAAGTGCTTTCTTTGTGTCCTTTGATCGTGCTGTCCAGTCACCACAGTCGGATGCGAACATGTACCCGGGATCATCATCATCGTTGGTCATACCAATGGGTGCATTGGCTTCGACAAACTCGCAATCACGAGCAATGAGCGAGTCCCGTTTCCCCTGCGCTCCTCAGCCGGCGACACCAGTTGGGAATCTGTTGAACTACTCCACTAGTAACTCGATGACGAACCAAGGTGCTGGCCTTTGCTTGGATACGACCAGCATGGATAACACAATGTGGCCAGGTAACTATCTTCCAAATGCAGCAGGTGGGACAGGCACTGGGAATTTGTGGATTCCGCCGCCACCAGCTTACACAAACTACACACATCCGTGTTATTCAGCACTTTCCGTACCTGTGGCGTCGATTTCATCGTCCGGCTTATTGAACTATGATGATTCCGCAGCTGCACAACAAAACACAATCGATCGTTGCTATAGCAACCCTGCCATCTCAATTGGCGAGAAATATCCATCTGCAGCAGCAGCCGCAGTGGCCGCGGCAGCTCAAGATTGTTACTATTCACCCGGGACCAATCTCTCTCCGGGATCAGTTTGGACCGGTTCAGCCAAGATTCCTGGCCCGAAAACTTATACACCGTTTCCTATGATTGGTCCGTCCTCATCGATTTTCTCATCTGTGGGTGCGCAACCCCAAGTGTGCACAAACACCAATTCGAACAACTGGCAAATGCTGTTGTCTGCAGTCAATGCTCAAAAGAATGCTCAAGGTATGAACTCCAGTCTGCTCCGGACCCCGTTCAATTCGTATCAACTCAGTTTGGAAAATGCGCATCTATCTAGCGGTCGACGACGAGTACCCGCCAATTATGCTGCTCGTCCCGTAGCATGTAAGGAATTCAGTCCGGTTGAATTACAATCACTCAAACTACGGTAAGTTCGGTGTATGTTCTTATCACTCCTGTCGCGCAAACTGTGCTGTCTGTTTTATTCACTGAACCGAGAAATTGTTCTGTGAACGTTCTGAGTGAAATGCGGTGACACCGTCAAGGGATAGTGTTATGATGCTTGCAGTCTGACCGCCAAACTCGATCCAACACCAACTTGTTGGGTCCGGGCTGCGAGAACAGGTTTGATCGACCGGCTCTGTTTATGTAACATCATCTCTACTCGGATTTCCTTTTATTCGAACATGGAAAGAAGAAATTAATCACAGTTTGAAGACTGACCAATTGGTATCCCGAGAATTTTTTCCATTTGCCTTTTACGGTTCTGTCGATTTTATTCGTTACTGACGATAAACATGTCCTACTACTAATTTCCGAAGATTGCATATTGTTTCCCACATGCACAAGAGTCCGTAGTCCACTGTGGCTCCTTCAAAATCCATCACTGAGGTGTTGTAGAATCAAAAATTGAAGTTAACCATATTAGCGTTCTTTATTTTCATCACACACACACACACGATATCCGTGAAGTTAACAGGATGAGAGAGTGAGGCAGTGAGCTCGGATACTGCAGAACATTTTTAATCTGCTTGACGGTATCACCAGTGGTTGGATTTTGTTCGAAGCATATCAAAGACGAATATATCCTGACTCGGGTCGTTAAATATACCGCAGTCTGTGTAGCTATCATGACATGTGCGCCCGTAGTCCAAGATTAAAGATTGACTATGCTGGGCTGAATTGTGGTTTACGCACATGTCCGTTTGTTCAACTTGATTTTAGACGAGAACCAAAGGTGGAGAACAGTCTTATTTCTTTTTCATTTTTTACCAGAATGTTCAGCTCATCCAGTCCGTCTTGTCCACAGAAAAAGTGACACTGGAATTTCACCTTTTTTCCGATCTTCCTATTCACCTGAGTGAACTAAAAATTGCCCTAACGTGAAGTCAGAGTCAGAAGTTTTGTTCTAATTTGAACTTTATTTGGAATCTATCACTGCCGCACGAAATGGTCATCCAGTTCTTAGGAGAGCACTGCACACTGTGAATTCACCGATTCGGTCCCCTCAGTTGCAGCAATTTATTATTAATAATACTATTATTATTTTTATTATTGTTTTTATTGTTGCACTTACTTGAGCACGTCTCACGACGCTATTCAGCCAGAGAGAAAAAAGCAAAATACGTTCTACGCGCCGAAACAGATAAACAATTTAGATAACACTTCATCCTTGTTTGTTAAAACAAGCAAATAAAGGAACTACGGAAGTTCTGTATAGCGAAAATTTTGAAAGAAGTAGTCGAAACTTGGTACAGGTCGACTAACTTACTTTACTCTACTGCGGCTGGCTCTTTCGAGAGGATAAGCCGGCTTCGCGAATGTCTCGGATCGCGACTGTCCATGCTGGGCGGTTGGCAGCAAGATCCTCGTAGGCGTCGATCCAAGTCAATTTCCATTGGCAGGTGTCGTACACCATACGAAGACCAAGTTAGTCTTCGAAAACGGTATCTAACCGGGGTTTTAACTATCTTCCTCGTTGGCGATGCCAGTCTAGGCGTGGAAATGATGCCAAGACAGCGCTGGTCAAGACATGGTAAGGTTCGCGAAAGACGTGCCCAAACCACTGTAGTCAGCGGAGTTGTATGCGCATTGAAAGACGGGCGATGCGGCAGTTATTTGTAATGCTTTCATTCGAGATTCTATCACTCTACCTTACTTTTAAAATAGAGCTGAGGCGTCAATGATCAGAAACTTCCAGTCGCCTGATATCTTCAGCTCTTAGCGGCCAAGTTTTACAACCATATAGTAAGACTGGCCGAACTGCGGCATTTAACACCCAGAGCTTCGTCTTAAGACTGATCTCGCCCCGTCGACACAAGGGTTTTTGGAGCTGTAAAAACGCCATTGAGACCGCGTCAATACGTCGTTTGACATCATTTGCAGCTTTTCCGTTTGGAAGGACGCTTAACGAAGATACTTGAAATCCGAGACAATTTCTGTTCATCGGCCATTCAGTTGTAGGGCTCGGTTTGCATGGCTAATGGGTATTACGAACATCTTGGTTTTGGTGGTATCGATCTCAAGACCAATCTCCGAAGCATATCTCTCTGCCCGACTAGGAGCCGCTTGCGAGGTGGCCAGGTCTCTGTGAACATCACAACATCTCCAAATTCAAGGTTCCTCAGAGTGCAGTCTGTGGAAACTTGGACGCCCTGATAATCGTCCATTGGGCATTGCATTGCCCACTCTAAAGCAAGGTTGAACAGCATTGCAAATAACGGAAACCCTCATTGTACTCGACTCCAGTTCAAATAGACAAGACTCTTAGCTGTAAGCTCGAACGCGTGCTTTTGTTCCAGTATAGCACGACTTAATCAAAATGACCATTTTGAGTTACATGCCGTCTTAAAGCATTGTATTTCACGAAAATGCGCGATCCATCGAGTCAAAAGCAACGCGAAAGTCTATGAGGTATGCGGCGGTGGGGTATCGGAATTCGTATTGGTGTTCCAGAATCCTCCAAAGGATGAATATTTCGTCGACGCATCCACTTCCTGGACAGAAGTCTACCTGGTTCGGCCGAGTTCGTGCATGTCTCGATGCAGCGATGCGATTCAGCACGAGCTAGACGAACGCTTTTACAACCACATCTAACAGGCTGATACCTCAGTGCTTCCCGCATACCCTTATGTCACTTTTTTGGGAAATGAAAACAGAAAAGAGGTGTTTCGATCGGGTAGACGTTTTTCCGTTTCCAAAATCAAGTTGAATAGGGCATGCAGTGGTTCGGTGACCGCCGGGGTCCCGTAATCACCAGAGGACTAGCCAGACTTTAAACGGTCGATCGTATTAACTACCTGTTCTAATAACGGAGGATCACAGTCGAGCCGAAATCGAATCAATATCTGCTGGTCTATCTCGCGGGCGATTGAGGAGCTGGCTGAAGTGTTCTACGTATCTAGTTATCTTACCGTCCACACCAGGGATAAGTACATCGGAATAGTCGCACAAGATAGGTGTAGTGCATTGCCTTTTACTCAACGCTGATCGTTTGAGGTGATAGAGGTTTACAAGGTGTCAGGCACTGACTACAGTTTCCATCTTGTGATTTCGTGCGTCAGTCTTTTTCGCGGAGCGGGTTGCCTCACATATGAGGTGTTGATATTTCGGACGCACGGATACGTGGGTATCTTTAACCAAGATGGAGAGATGGATAGTATCTTCAGATATCCAGTCTTTATAACAATGTTCGGTAGTTACCAATTCACCAATTGCACCTTCATCTACTACTACTTTCGTTTTAGCAGGTCGACCGAGTCTGCCGTGTGGCGTGAGGTGGATACGTCCGTTAACAGCTGCATTTGAATCTCTTTTATCAGAGCTTCTGTCTCCTCCCGGGACTTAAGCGATTACACGTTGAGGCGCTTGGGGGGGGGGGGGAGTTGCCTTTACACGGACGTCAGCCGAAGGCGAAGCTTCGCACGTACGAGCACATGATCTGATCCTCCCTTGTTGCTTCCCTCAGCGCGGCAATGCGATCTGCAGTATTCTGTTGACGAGATCTACTGTGACCGGATTAGAAAGTAGTCAATTTGACGAGCTGTTCTACGGTCATTGGAATACCGTGTGAGAAGATGTCTTCTAGGGTGCTGGAACCGTGTGTCGGTCATGTTCAGTCAGTTAAAATCTGGGAAACTGACCAGCCTATCGCCATTTTTCACAACACTGGCCCAGGGCGAATTTACCAAGAATGTGGCGTGTCGAGGTATCTCGCGCGCCCGTTCGGGCGTTCCCGTCACCCGCTGTGATAAGCAGATCTCTTTTGGAAATACGATTCACCACGCTTTGAAAACTGTCGTAGAACTCGCCCTTCACACTAATGTCGGATAGATGGGTTGGAGCATGGATCGCAACTCAGTTCAGTTCAGACAACCGTCAACCATGCGCTTGGTGCGGTGGTTTTGGTTTCTATCTTCTAGCAGCAACCCTAATAGGAAATAATGGCAAAGAAAAGAGTGTGAAAGGAGTAACAGGATAATTACAAATATCGGTATCAAGTGGATGAGGAAAGTTTGTGGATACAGGGGTGCCACTGATCGCTACACCTAGCCATATCCTCCAATTTTCCCAACCAAAGAGTGAGAGAGTCTCTTTGATCCCACCAAAGATCGCAACTACGGGAAGGCTGACGGTTTTATGTGCTTCTTCAAATGCGCCATTGTGATTCTTGGTGATCGCGGTTCCCAAGAGAGCAGAGCGGAATTGGCGCGGCAAATTAGGGCTACTGCTAGCTCTTGCTGACCCGGAGCTTCTAGACCACTGTGGTAAAATCAGTAACGGCTATCTGCGCCTGAAACTCCGATGTTACGTGAGCCAGTACCACCTAGTCTGACATAACATAAGCAGGCACTATCCACTTGATAGTCGTGTAGCGTGCGCATAATCACTGCCTTACTTCCAATTTCCGAGAAAGTTCTCACATTCCAGTATCATTCATAGAGGGTCTTTCAGAGATAAAGGGTTCCAGTTCGCCTTCTTGACAGTCTAGCCATTGAAGGAGCACAGGGCGCGTCGCTTCCCGGGACGCCGTAGCATGGATAACAGCGTGTCGAGGACACAATCACGAAATTTTGTGTTTGTTTGGTACAAGAGACGTCACTCGGCTTTTTTCGAGAGCGCACCTCTAGCCTTTGCACAACAAAGGGCGGGCTGCAAGGTGGCAGTGTATTGATGTATGGTTGCCGGTGACTTCCTGGGAGCTCGTTCGCTATTTGGTTGAGTTGAATCCAATTATGTAGTCCATAAAAACCTGCTAGTTCGACAGATTTCCCTCACAGCCGTCGGATTATATGGTGAATCTCGTCCATCCGTTCAGAAGTACCTGTTTTCACATGTCAAACACCGTCCCAGCGAAGTTTTTGGACCTCGGTTATCCTTAACCTGGTTTAGCCCACCTGTTGAATAGTTTGCCGGGGTGTAGCCGCTAATGCATGCTTCAACTTCTTGGAGCCATCGGTGAGAACTGGTTACCTGATGGAGAACAAAGAGATGGAAGATACCCCAAGGGCACGACGGTTTACCGACTCAAAGGTACTACTCCTATCAGATATCCCAAACACCCGGGTCAACAGGTGGGACTGGCTAAGAGGAAGGTTTTAATACAGTAGATGTGAACTATCAGGGTTGGCCTTTTCGGCAAATGCAATGAATAATACCACTATGTGCTTATCTCATGAATCTGACATGGGGTCTCAAGTCTATGCCAGAAACAAGACTGACGATGTGCAAACTTCTACTAGGGGTGGTGTAATTTTCTTCATCAGACCGAGAGAAATTACGGGAGAAAAATATAAAATTGCGGGGAATAGACACTAGTATACGGAGGGAGAAATAACAGATTGCGGAGCACCGAATTGTCGTAGTTTACGAGTTCGAAATTACAATCTACAGTAATTTCAGAATGTAAAGACCAGCGCAAGTACGCTTGTGAATTTGCACCGAGACACTTCAGATGGCATACACGTGCAACAAAAGTACGGTTATTGGTGGTAGTGTCTTCTATGAAGCGCGATCGCAAGGTGGAAAAGTGCATCCTTGACATTTGGCATTGTTGACCAGAAAAACAGGATGCTCAGAAAAGTTATGGGCATCGGACTGCTTAGGGGCAGACCGAGCCACAACAACGTCATCGGCATGGGTTACAGTTAGGCCGCTGATGTAAATTGAGAACAAATATGGACAGAACAGCTCGAAGAACACCGGCACTGCTTAAGAGATGTCTGGAATTTTTTTTTTCAAACTTTGGCACACTGTGTTCTTCCCAAAAGGTAGGCTTTCAGCCAGTTGAGTAAGTAAGCCGGGCAGCTAAAAGATTTCCATTTTTTGAGAAGCAAGGATCGCGGCACACTATCAAAAGCTGATGTGTAATCGAGAAAGGCACACCTAGACGAATCGTTTGGAGATTTTGCAATCATGGGACGTCGAGGTTTGTACGAAAATTGATATTCGTCAGTGGGACTTCTGACTATTTTGAAGACACTGAAGTGCAGCACGTTCAACGCGTTTTAACGCCGACGAGGAAAAAGCAGTTGGGCGGGATTTATTGGTTCGCATTTGGTTACTGTACCCTTTAGGAATGAAAGCGATTGTGACAGGAATGGAGAACGATTCTAGTGAATGCTGGATGAGAACACTTATTAACTCCGAGAGGTCCATTCCCGTGCTTGATTACTGCTGAAGGTAAGCAGTCCACTCCAGAAGCTTTGGTTAACCTGGTGGACTTGAGGAGCATAAAAAAAGTTCTTACTGGATAATTTTTCAATTTCTGACTTGCTAGCTTATTGGAACATTCGAAGTAGGTCCTTCGAGTAACGAATAAACTGGTAATTCAAATGGTCAACATGCATATCGTCAGACGGGAGACTTTTCTTCTGACCACAGAGTTGATTGATGTTCCTGGAGTGCAGAAATTGTTGAAATGATACAAAGTCCAGCCGTTTGATTTCTTTTTTAATCAAGCTAGATAGTCTGATGGCCTCAGGCATGTTACGCATTTTGTGGGCTAACCTCTTCCTGCGTGACCGTCTTAGGTAGGGTGAGACCACTCTTCCTGTATGGAAGTAAATCATTTTCATAAGATAAAAAATGTGATAGATGTGGTTTATAATTTCGGTAGTACCGAAAGAAAGTGGTTGGAGCTGCGTTGTAATCAGACAATGGAAAGAAACAAAGTTTTTCTTTGAGTAAGTTTCGGTAATAAAAAAGGATGTGTTTATTCGGTGTGTAAGGTAGATGTAAGATACTATGATCACTGGTACTAAGGGATGCACGGAGTCTGAGGGAAACGAGTTCTGGATGATTTGTCAAGATACAATCCAACTGAGAGTTACCACGGGCCGGAGTAGGAAAATTGTTGAGATTAATAGATGAGAGCGAGTACGCAGATGCGCGGTTGAAGTATCCTACAATGACACGATGATTATCATCAAGCAGCGGTACAAGAAAAAATAGAGATGAATCACACAATGAGTTGACTACGTTTTGTGAGATTTGTGGTGCAATGTAAACGTTCGTGATAATGACGTGGCCAAAACGGGAACATCTTTGACGGCGTGAGATAGATACACAGTCAATCCCGTTAGAAGAGTAAGATGAAATAACAGAACTTGCTACATCACTTGGAATTGACACACGTTACAGTGCCTCGTTTCTTCGTGGAATTCTGTCTATCCTGACGGAAGCATGAGTAATTTTCTACTCCGATCAGCGTTCATCTAGGTTTCCTGGATGATGCGAGCCATACTCAAATAAGTCAGGATCGGAGGCTTGGCAAACAGGAAACAGTGCCACACAGAAGGCTGGGGATTGTCATATAGTCCGGTGTTGTGTGGCTAAAGACTGCTTGACATCCGGCTGTTTTACGTTTCTTCAAGTGATGGTCCCGACTTATATTTATATCGGTTGGTGGTGGGTGACCTGTGGATTGTCGGCACACATCTTTTGTTGATAACATAGATTATTTTCAGTGTTTTCGTAGGACAGTATCGCCGTCAAAACCTGTGATAATAAAGCAGTGCCAAAGAAAACCGGCCAGAAATTGAAACGCGTTTGTTTTTTGTACGAAATGAGCTGTTACTAATTTCCTTCGGGATTTTAAGAGAGTTGCATAAAGCGATCAGATCAGTGCCATGAGTTATGCGGAACCACATCCGCTAAACGATCTGTTCATTCAGATTGATTGAATGCTGAAGCTTTCACCACCTAAGTATGTTTTCCAGATGTCACTTGTCTGGCTGTACTTCCCGAAGAGGACTACATAGTAAAAGGCGATGACTTTTCAGTTATCCCTGGTGTGTCACGAATTCCCATTGATTAGATCATAAATAAACCGGTTGACTGGGACATCATAAGCAGTATCCTTACTGACCCACCCTCCCGCACAGTTCACTTGTTGTATCGTTCACATCGCAGGACCAGGCGCATTTGCTGTTTAATTTCATTCAGGATCGCGGTGTTTGGAAACTCAAATATACCACGTTTTACCCGTGTACTGTTGAATATAATCGATGTGGCTACTGCAGTGTACGCACACACGCGCGCGCGCGCGCGTAGACACACGCACAGTCCAATTTTCGGATGTGAAGTAAAATTGTTTATTCCTAGACACGATTTCAATGTAAATTCTCTCATGTTCAGTCTCGATCTCTCTTTCTCATGTTGCGGTCATTTTTTGACTAAAATGACTGCTTCATAACTTGAAAATGTCGTGTAAACATAGCACAAGAACAGCAATAATAATTTGAGTTTGGTGTGCTGGATAAAGGCTGCAAACGTCTGGGAGTGTTTTTCATGAGCCTTCGTTGTTGGATATTACTTACACTCTTATTTCACTCCCACAATTAGTATCATATCCTTGGGTAAACGCACAAATAACAATATTGATTGCGCGATGTTTCAGTCTTCATCAGATCAAGTGACTTTTTGTTCATTTTTCACTGCACTATTGTTCACGTCAGTAGTGGGCCAGTATCTGTTTTAGTCGGTACTCACAATGTATTAACTAACTAAGAAGAATTAGAACCATTACCGATACATTCTAGTCTATCCATTAATGGTGAGAGTTAATCCATTCTTTTCTTTGGAAACCGTCCCGTTCGTTCAGTTTAGAAGTGAAACAAATGTGGATATGACCTTTGTGTGTGTGTGTGTGTGTGTGTGCCCGCCTAAAAATGGTGACATGCGATGTAAGTGGGAATTCACATGATCCATGCACAATCTAAAGCACTGTTTTAATCCATACATGGTCGATGGATTTCTCGTGATTTTTATTCCTCATTCTCAGATAACTGTATTTTTTTCTTCTGTCTATTCTTACTACTACTAATAGTATTTGAGACTGGCAGAACATGAAAATACTACGAGCTTGGGAATTGGTAATATCTGTCGCCATTGAAAATAAATGAAATCAAACAAATTTATGTACTTGCTAGTGTGTTGGTATCTTTTGGGTAAGACGTCGTTAGTATTCTGTGTGGAGCAGAGCCTGGTTTTGACGATTCGTGTCAGTGAAGCAGTGCACCGATTGCTTAATGTAACACTGATACATTAGTCAAATTCCGTGCAACGTCTTGTCGTGTTTTATTGTTAGTCCGACAAAGAGGAAGAAGAGCATATTCTTTGATACACTGGAAAATAAATCGCCTAAATGGTCATTCCCTTTCGTCTGTTTCTTATTCGACGGATCGGAATGTACCTAACCAGTGCTCTTGATAGTGTCGGGGACTATTTCGAAACGAATAATGGGTTCAATAATAAATCAATGAGTGCATCGGCGGACCGCGTGAAAGGCCAAGGCAAATACTTATTGATCTGATCCTGTATACGGAAAGCCGTCCTTCTAGTCAACTGGTACATTTTTGGGGATTTTGGTTGGATGAAATTCTGTATTCATCCAATGCATCCGCTAGGAGCTGTTTGCCTTCATCAGTAGTGTGTCGAATGATTCGTATTTTTGCCTTGAATCGGTCAGCCTTATTGGTAAGATGAATAAGCGCACGTGCTTACTTTGGACAAATACAGCGTGGATCGTGATCCGAAGTGGCAAACTTGTATCCGTTGGTGACCACTGAGCTTGGTGTTTAGTTCGCAAACGTTTCATCACCATAAGCCTGAGCTACAAACAACACCAATATTCAAAATCATTGTAAGTTGCTAACTTTTGACACATTCACTGTCCTAATTTGGTTTTCTATGATCGTTATCTGAACTGGCACTCATCGCTCGATCAGTTTAGTTGGGCAAAAGCGCCATAATTGATTTCGACATTCCATTCTTTTGTACTGAAATAGATCACGAAAGTTCTATTGGCGAGGCATTGCCCACGTGATCGGGAGTGATTTCTCCAAACATCTCTCTAAGAATGACTATTTTCGTTGTCTCTTTTCGTCCTTAAAGAGGGACGCAGGCATCTCATGATCTTAAGACCGCCCACTGGGGGCATTTTGACCAGTTATGGGTCAGAAGAGAAGTAATGATCCGAGAGAACACACACAAGCGTGGGGAAGAACAAACGAAAAAGCGTGGCTATAAGAAAGTGCACGATTATAAGGGGATGGCCAAGTTCAGTTATTCACACGGATAAGGTGGATGAAGAGAGAAAGATAATTACGTCCAAAAATAGCCCAGACAATTATGACGTAATTACAGAACGGGTCATGTATACCAGTGGGTCACTCTGAAACCGAGGAGAAAGGTTATGTAAACGAAAAGATAGGTTTAGAATCAGAGTTCAGTACGAACAAATAAGATCAACAATTAGACAAATATATTCAGAGAATGTTTTACTGGCATGGGGAGTCTGAGCCTTATACAGTGGTTCGCGCATCATGGACTATTCACTTGCTTTATTCACACCCGCCAGGGCGTACCGCCATGGCTCAGTTGGTGGGGCATCTGTCCGGAAAGGGGGGTGTCGCCGGTTCGATTCCGGCTGGAGGCGTTGGACTTTTGGATATGAGAAGTGCAAGTGGATTTTGCATTCTTTAAATCAGTTAAATGACAACTAAAGTCAGTCGATACCTGTCGTAGGAACAAGGCTAGAAATTGCGTGACGCAGTAGGACTGAACAAACAAATTATCACGCGGATGAGGAAGCAAAAGGGTGGTGGTTGGCATGGGAACTAGTGGTTAAAGTGCACGAAAGCAAACAAATTGTTTGGTAAATACAAGACTGAATTATGGTAGAAAGCACAGAATCTGGACTAAACCAGTTTAACAGAGTTTCACGATATGGTGAGTTGAACTTCCATGTGCAGTCTCAGTAAATCTTTACACATCCGTTTCGCCTTTTTTAGCGAGGTAGATACCAGGAGGGAGGTTGAGGATATGACAGCGAGGCTGGATTACCTCCAACAGTGGACCTGTCCGCGCAATCTGTCTAAGACGTCCTGACTGAGGCCCTATTGTTAGGTTAAAAACACGGTACCATATCAAATCGAATTAGTTTTTTTTTCACTTCGTGTCCCATTTTGTTCTTCACTCTAGCTGGTCCCTCCGTATGCTTCCTTTCATGTCACTTTAGATTGTTTTATGATCAAAGACAACATTTCATTTTATTGATGGATTAGCAACCGAAACATGGACGCCACCTGTACCGAAGAATTCAAAATATTTGGATAACGGGGATGATTGTCAAAATCTACCAGCTCCAAATTCATACGGATAATCCAATTCCGAATTTGGCATTGAAGTTTGATCTAGCTGAACTAGTCAAAACTGGCTGAAACACCCTAGAAGATGAAGGTTCAGAACCGCAAGAGTCAATAGTCAAGAATGTCTCTGTCGTTTAACTACTCTGACACCCGACTCAACGAGGCTTGTGGCACGAGATTCCCGGTCCTAATCTCAAAGGTAGAGCAGCCGATTCCAGCAGAACAGTTCATTGCGTCCCTTTGGCTGTAGATATTTCCGTGTTAGATTATCTCATACTACGGTATTTCGAATGAGTTAATTGACATTGGAAAAGGGAACATTTTTTATTCGTAGAATTTATTATTTGCACAAGGAGCCTGTATCTCAGGAATAATCGAAAACCCACTTTTTTCGCGCAGCAAAGTTCACGTCACAAGTCGGAGTCAAACAGGTGACCTTCTGCCTACCGCGCAGTTACTCTACGAGGTGTGCTATCGCGATATGGCCGATCGGCTGCGAATAGCGCGACAATAAATTCTATGACTATATCCCAATGTCCATGGGATCTCGTTCATCCGTGTTCTGTTCGTCCCATTTTGATGGGACTGGCAAGGCTAGTCCAGTGATAACCGGAACGGTTTTTTTTGTATCATTGAAATCGTGCTTGTGCACCGTTGGATATTCGCTTGCAGTATTCGCACCCAGATGGCCGTACCGCGATAGCTCAGCTGGTAGAGTATCTGCCCGGTGGGCCGTGATTCGGCAGTTCAGCTACGGCTGGTGGCGTGAACTTTTGGATGCGGAAAATCCGAGTGGATTTTCCGTTGTCTATAAAATATTTATTGTCTTAAAACTTTTAAATGGTAAATGTACCTCGGTGCACACATTTCAGAGTTTTGTGACTGCGTTCACTGTTGCCAGCTGTTTTCAATTTTCAACTCGTCGACTAGGTGATTGTACCTTCAAGTATACCGTTGCATCTTTGAATGGAATAGCCGGCAACCACAACATTCATCCTTCCATTCAGCGCAAATTGACTCACTCTGACCCGTCGGAACACCTAGGCAACCACGATAAAAAAGCCGTGTATACATCCTCAACATTCCAGCTCCCACCCGTCCCCAATTCGGCTTCGTCTCAAACCCTAGATTTAATGCGGATTTTCGGTCGATTCAGCCTAGTTTTAACGAGAGAGAACCACAGTGACGATGACGATGATGCTGGTGGCTATAATATTAATAAGTCTATTGATCTGCGCTCGCATGCTCCCACGTAGGCACACGTGCACACACGTGCATTTCACACGGCTGCGTGGAAAACAGCTGTGGGCTGGTGCAGCTCGGGTAAATTCGTGATGCACTTCAGTTGGGTCGATAAACAGGGCTGATTGTTCAGATTTCGCTGTTGTTGATGTGGTGGTGGTGACGGTGGTGGAATAAAACGCGCAAATGCAATTGACTAACTTGTAAAAGGCGTTCGGTTTGCTGGCACTAGACCGTTTCACTGCTGTGCGTCAACTGCGTGGGCGTATTAGGTGACAAATGACTGTTGATCCGAAAGGCTGCTTTCTTCTACTCAGTGTCAGTAATCTCCATCTGGTTAGCTCTTAGCGTGAAAAAGGCAGCACTCGTATCGATGGTAATCATAGTCATATTAATGACGATGAATAAACACCGCGCAGAAATGACGTGTTTGTTCATGACAGCCATGCATAGCTGGTAATAGTGACGTGTCATTAGTTTGGAAGGAACTGAATTTGTTTCTGCGCTTTTTTTTCATAACATTATTGTGCTACGCTTGCGTTTCAGTCCAGTACAAAGGGAATATCGTCACTAGGATTCAGTGCACAACCGGAGAAAAGCCGGCATCTGTGACCCTGACACTTGTAGCGACAAATTACATGGGGCCGCAAAAAAGCTAGCATAGTCGCGAGCAAGATGACAGCAAACTACTGTTTATTATCAAATTCGACCGATGTTGGTGAGACTCAAGCGCTGTACTTCAGACAAAGTAGTCAGAAAGTTGTACAAAACTCCATCATTATCAATTGGTTTGTTTTGTGTAAAGTCAGATCACTCATTCTGCTTCACTCACTTCAGAAAGACGCATTCATTACACACATACACACACACAAACTGTCTTGTATAATGTTGAGAGAAAAAATAATTTCAAATTGTTTTACTGTCAGCTGATTTGTACAAAGCGCAAATTGAATTTCGCTTCCGGGTATTTCGAAAATGTATACGGTCAGTTGCCGAATGACGAGTTGCGCTGCTGAATAATCGATTCTCTCATGGGATGCTCTAGTATTCTGTGAACGTGCGTGTGTGTGTGTGTGCATATGAATGTAATTGGCTAAAAACGTAAAACGTGGCACATACGGCAGTCAGGTGAAGAATTCTGTGTAGGCAGGCAATTCGTCATCAGAGATTAAAATATGCGTTGTACAAACCACACCATTCCTTAGATGTATGGATATCGATCTTCTAAGTGTGAACAATAACTTGTGTTGATTTTTGTGGACTGCCTAGAATAGAAATGAGATCTCAGATCTGCTGCGATGTTATGCATTTTTTGGATGAACTTTGCGTTTGAGGCGGACTAATTTTGTTTTGGTGAGCGACACTTCGCTACCTAGTAAATATGGATATCATTGGTGATAGACAGTAGTACACTGTCGTCCGGCTGGTGGCCATACCTAACCCATTGCAACCTTTAGTGGTTCTCCAGCACTCCAATTCTCAGGTTCTAGTTGCCGGCTATCCCTTGTAGCGCAGTGGGCCTTTGAGACTATGAGGTATACCCCTCCCGGTACACTCAAGCGCAAGCATAAAATGAAATAAGACGTCCGGCTCACTTATCCTAACGTCACACTCCTTCTGAGTTATTTCTTATCGAGGCCTCCGACTGATCACTTTCGCCCCCGCCAGTCACAATACTTCAGTGAACGACTAGAAAAACTTCACTAGAATGTAGGTGTATTCCAGTCACACTCTGAGATTTGTCCGCGGTGTTCTCCTATAATCTCCTACAGGCTAGACCACGCTTGCTTAGTGGTGCGGCTGAGGAGTAGATAGACGCCTCTGGATTGCTCATTCTTCTCGTCTAGTTGTTGATTGAAAAAAGGGTGTATTACCACCATCGACAGTCGCTTGGACCTGGACCCGTTTGTCACTTGCTGACCTCGACGACGGCAACCAAAATCACAGCACATGGTGCACGATCAATGACTCGTCAAGCTGACGTTGACATTGACGCCGATCTGTTCAATGCTATCTACCAGACCCACCTGTTGTAAGGTTGGAAACACTAAGTAACTCGGCCAAATGTCACAGCCATTGTACTGTTTGAAATCGAATTATTTTTTTTCGTTTACTTTGTGTTCTACCTTTCTTCCTAACTGTATCTGATCTCTCTCGTTGTGCTTCTACTTAGAGAACTTTCAGACAGTGTAAACTGGGATTTAACTATTAAAGTCAAACTGTTAGGATGCGAGCTTGTGGAATGACGCCAAAACTGAAATAACATACTCGTGCAGTTCAGCGATGTGCTAATCTGTGAATGAGATTTGCTATCAGCCTATATATCCCTTTAGACGGCACTGACCCCTCTGACCGGGAAACAAGGCCTTCCGATCGATAGGCCAGTGACATCACTTAGGACTAATTTAGACCAGTGTATCCGGTTATTAACGTTCGGCAGCATCGGTCCTGTGTCGAAGAGTGCCCCCACACTTGATTTGTTAAAGATGCAGCTCCGATTGACTGAACCAGAAGTGGGGTGACAAATAGGCACTGGAAACACCTTCAGACCATTCCTTGAATGCCATTGGTTAGTCACTTTCTGTAGTACATCAAAATTGCGGAAAAAACTGTGTGGCCGAAATAAAGCAAAATCAGTGGGTGGACCATCCGCATAATTGAGCCAGTCAAGTTTTCTGATGCACAGTTACGAAATTTAGGGAGACGGATAAAACTGCACTTATTAGCAACCGTCACAAAAGTGAGATGATTACTGAGTTTGATAACTCATTGATTTAGTTTAGGTAACGCAGTCTTGAAGCTGGGTGGAAAACTTTAAAGAACGACTCAGGTGTTCCATGGCCACAGCGGACCTTAAAATAATTCAGTTTAATTCACAGAACCACTAGACACACTGGGTATGTCAACTGTGGTTGCTATCTCAACGAGAACCTCAATAGTAATAAGAATAAGAATAATGATCACAAGTAGAACTATTCGACCTGGGATCATTTCCTTATCGGAAACATGGTTTCTTTGAAAAGGGTTATCTAAGATTGCACAAAGCTGTTGAATCAGATAGCCTATTTTCGCCGATCTTAATATGCAGAGACCAACCTTTGGTATCGGAATTCATAATTTTACAAGGTTCAGTTCAGTTATCTCAACCACTAACTTCGCACTTCTGTGCCCTGATCGGGGTTCCTGCGACGTGATATTGTCCAGTAAGGAGTGAGTAGAAGTATTAGGAGCAAGCAAACCGAAAACAGTGTTATGAATGAAAGTCATACAGACAAAGAAAGAACTCGAATGCAACTATGGCACGGACTAAGCATGTCTAAGCATGCTATTCGGTGTATCCAGCCATCCGATGGACGGATCTCGTGGACCCCAACCCAGAATCCCAACACTTCGTGCGCCGTCAAGTTGACCGGTTAAGTTTTTCGTACCTTTTTTGTCATGCCAAAGACTGACCACCTCAGCCTACCCTCCAAGCCACTGCCTGCATCGGAGAATAACGTGACTACAAAAAGTAACTTGGAAAATTCAACGAATCCCTAAGGCAGAGTGTGCATTGTTCGACAGGTCGTTTTGTGAAATCCACGAAGGGATTGGTGTAGTTGGTTCCGCATCCAAACTGCTTACCGGTAATAATCTTCACCTATTACGCAACACTTAAGATTAGATTATACTCGAGAGCCAGTCGGAATTCAGACCTGGTCAGGGTCGTTTTGACCACATTGTTCTGTAGTCGCCCGCTAGTTCTAGTAAAAAGACTCTTCCGGCTTCGAACCATCTCGGTTTATTGGTACAAAACAGATCATTTATGTAAGATATGTGATGATCATAATCCATTCCTTGTACGAAAGCTTATTGGTCCACTGATATTCCTAAACGGCCCTTCTGGCTGATTTGTCTGGTTTCATCCGGATTGGTTGATTCGGCTCCGGTCGATCCAGATAACTGTTCACGGCTGATTGTTCCGTTTATCCGCTTGGCTGATTTCGCTGTTGTTTGTGTTTCTGGACGGGCCATGGCGTGCTGTCTGCCAACTGAACCGGACCGTCTACAGGCAATGTGTCTACCAGTACAGTGCACTCGCACGCACACGTTAGCTGGTCCGTGAATTTTAGTACGTTCACATCCCGTAGATACTCTGTTATGCTTTTTCTTGATTTCAACGTGACCTTCGACTCAGTCAACCACAGTTCTCTTGCGTTGCCTTTCACTGAAGCGTACCAGTGGAATTTACTTCTTTAAACCTGTATCTATGACCAGCGGAACAGTCCTAGTTTGTCATGGGAACTAGTGTTCACCTGGATTGCTCTCCATTAACCTGCCTTTTCAACTTTGTAATGAAAATTATTCTAGAAATAGCCCAATCCTCGTTCGTAAATGAAAGCCAATCGCGGTAAAAGTATAGCAAGACAAAATCGGGTTTGTTAACAAAGCTGTTTGCAACATGCCATGTCGCCGTTTGACTTTTCCGACCTCAGTCATCTGTGCTGTCCACGTGACATCCGTTTGTCCATCATGGGTCAAGTACAAACTGCACCAGTAAGGTCAGTTCGTCCTTACTACTAAGGAACATGACCACTGTGGGCGAAGGATGCACAGCACGTGTTAGCGTGTGCGATTCGGTCATGCGCGTCGGGCTCTAATCTCAAATGACACTCGGTGAGTGTGCCAATAATTCTTGGCAAAGACGAGGCCACTGTACATCGTTTCCATGATGCGCGTTGATACAGCACGATGAATCATTTCAGAAAGATGCGCCGATACCTTTTAGCTACTGACCGCCTCTTCCTGACCTCGAACCAACCGATCAAAAAAACAAATAATGCTATGATGTTCTGATCGCTGAGCTTGGCGTTTAGATTGTAAACGTTTCATCACCAGCCGAGGTGACCTCGTCAGTGCATGTGCGCTGTTGATAGTGATCTCTTATATTTATAGGTTTGTCAATAGTCCTGACCTTGAGCTTCACAGACTACGTTGTGCCCAAGGCTCGACGTTTGTTTTTCGGCTTCGCCTCTACTAACTTGGCATTTGACTTATGACGATTGACTTCCCGTTTGATGAGGTTGAACTCTTTCGCTCTGTGCTGTTGTTTCCATTTTTGATATTTTGAATTCTCGGTGATTCAGTTCCGAAGATGTGTGAGTGTGAAAAATTCAGATTCAATAATACGGGCCATTTACTCGACGATGCTGGAAGGTAGCAACCGAAGCCAGAGCACAGAAGTGCGAGGTTGATGGTTGAATAAACTGGAACTGAAACTCCATCTCTCGGGGTCATGCATGCCGGTTATACATAATGACCCAATAATCCTTCAAGGACACGCGATAAGTCTTTCTCACTACTTTCGTGTACAAGTGTGAAATGAAAGTGTTCTACAGGCGTTGTCGGGTGTACTTAGATCAAGGCTTGGGGTGGTACTCAAATAAAGGCGACTCACCGAGTTCTGTGATCGATCGGGTTTAAAAAAACCGCTGTTTATCTATCTCCAATCGCTTTCGTGCTACGCAAATTTCCAACTCCAAAGAAAATATTTGTACGATACAGTTGCCTAGATCACTAACCAGTACACGTGTAAACTGTTTTGTCCATCCTTTTTTCTCTAACAGTATCGGACGAATTAGAATTAGTTTTAAGTGTGATTCTGTACGATGCAGAGCGAGAACGAGATTTTCGAGTTGCAACTATCTCGCCTAACCTCTTCGGTCGCAATCCGTAGACTTTCGAACAAAAAGTTGTTCGCATAGTTCTCCCAGTAGTTTGAGAAGACGGTGAAAAGGGAGGAGGGGGGGGGGGGGGGGGAGGTGCGTCCGTTTGGCACCGAAGCCGACAAACGGCGTGAATCAGCTTCCTTGTGCACTCAACACTACTGAGCATTGCATGCCTGTTCGGATGATTGGTAAAAGTCAGTTTTGAAGTATCCCAATTGGTTTGTTCTTCGTGTCACATGTGCATGCCAAGACATTCGTTTTTGTTATTTTGTTGGTTGGTTTCTGTCCATGACAATGGAATTCTGCTGACAGACAGTCAGTTGGGCATGAAAGGTTCTTCTCATTTTGGATATTTCTCAACCCAAATATTTAGCGCTTATTTAAGTAGCTTATCCCGCACATAGTGCACCCATTTCATGTTATTGCAGTACCTGGACGCGCTCCAAAGGTTCTTTCATGAGAGCTTCTGTAACTCTCCACATTCTCTCTGTCGTAACTTGACCAATTGTCTTCTGAGTGCTCGATTCCGCGAGGAAGTATCCTTTAGCTTTCACAATGGCTTTCAGTGGGGCTGATAGTGCCTACCACAGTATACGTTGTTTATTCATAACCTCGAAACTAGTCTCTCCACATACTTGGATAAATGCTGAGCCTGAAGACTCCTACAATATGGAGCTAACACTGAGGCTAAGTCACGTGCTGTCATATGCTGCTCATCGTTTGTCCCAAAATCTATCGCATACCTGTGTCGCCCATGTCGGTCACTTCCCTTGACCTAGTGTGATTCCTTGTACTCGAATGTTTCTAATCAGATAGGCAAATGCAGAATGGCAGCCGAGCATGTTACTCTCGCCGCACATTCCTCCACAATTGTGCTCATTCAGTCCTGTCTGTACGCATATGCATAACGTGTGTGTGTGTGTGTGTGTGTGTGTGTGTGCGTGCGCGCTCTGAATGAGTGCTTCGCGCATTGTGCTGAGTGCGCACAATGTTGTTAGTGTACAGAGATACAGCGAAACAATTTTTCCACTGGCTTACGTTCGCACGTTCACCCTGGTAGTGGTGGTTCGATGTAAGAATGTATGCAGCTACTGACAACCAACTATATCTTTACTTGTCTATCCGTCTCCATGATCACGTGTATTGATTTGTGTATGAATCTAACTGTTTTTTTCCTGTCTGCCAACGTGATCGGATCATTCAGATACTGCAGTGATCAATTCGCACTTGCTGCTCTCCCCCCACCACTCTTCTAACTGAGTCGAAGTGTATTACTTAAATATCAACAAGCATGGGATGTGTCATGTCCTGTTGGCACAGCAACGCTGCATTCGTGAAATTCAGTTTCGTTTTTGTGTCATCGTTGTTGAACTTTGAATCCGATTTTTCTCAAGCCCCGATCGATACATCAACAGATGTTGCGCTAGTGGCGACTAACTAGTTAAGTACCATTGCCCGGCTGGTGCACATTCATTTGCGGGCTTTTTTCCACCTCGTGTTCGTCCCGTTTTTCTCTCTCTGTTTGCGCGTGGGTCTACATGCGTATGCAATTGCGCATGTTATTTGTGTGAAATCTCATATAAGTGTCAATAATATGCATAGCTTTGGTTCTGCGTCACTGGCGCGGTAACATAATTCAGTACAGCTGTCTTTCGAAGCACAATGTCAGCAATCCAGCACCTGATGTATTCTCCAGAACTGAAAATGCTGTGAATGTGCATGTGTGTATGGTTACGGATGTGTGTGTTCGTTTGTTAGTCAACTCATCGACCGACCGCCGGAAAGAACAAGCCGTTGATGCCGCAACGTGATCGGTACTGGGTTCTTGGGAAATATATCTACGTCTCGCGCTTTGCGGATGACCCATGAAACCCCGTTTGGGGAATATGCGGCCCCCACTGATGGCTCGGGTTCAATGATTTGATAATTTCTTTCCATGAAATGTTCCAGTCGGATCACAAATTGGAGCACCCCAGCCATTTAATTTTGAGCTATATTCCAAAGCGAACAATATCGGTAATGTGTCACAGATTTCAGGTGTTTCGACGGGCTGAAAGTAAAAAGTAAACGTTTGTTTCATGATCTCCTCGAACATACTTCTAAAAAAAATTCCGGTTAAACAGCCTATGTTCAGTCTAACCGGTTATCGGTTTCGTGTATATGCAGAAGTTTGATCCTCCTTTGGGGGCAATAAAACGTTCATCAACATGACCTGAGTGAAAACTAAACGCTTCATTTATCGTAAAATAGTTGAGGCTGTTTTCATCGTTGATTCGAAGCGTTTTCCTTCAAATCACCGATTCCTGATTGTCACTTTACATTACATGCATTCTCAATCCGATTTTTGTTGAATTAAGGTTCAGTCGGACTTAGTCTGCGGTTGTGCACAAGTGGACTACTAATGTCTTTGAGAAAATAAAAAATGTCAATGCGAGGGATGACGGAATTACGAACACTAAAGCAGATTTTTCGGTAGAACGGTATCGGCTAGGTTCAATGTGTGAACCTCTTGGACCGGAAGTCTTGACGCTGGTCAGAGTTTTCACACGTTTTCTTTCATGCCCTGAACATTGCAAACAGATACTCATGTAGATTTTTCACTTGCTTCCTTTTTATTATATAAAAGTAGCACAGTATTTCAGAACGAGGCTTGCGGCCAATTAAAGGCTGTCATTTGGGGGAACTGATCGGCGAATGCACCAGAATTCGAACCCGGGACAGAATGGCCAGAGGCATGCCGGGATGGCCGTATTTGTCCACTGCTGGTCAGAAAAGCTTGCCACTTACCTAGACATTCACTTCTCCTCGTGTTAAATCTAGCAGTAATCAAATCGTTTATTGGAAATTAACATTGTCTAAAAGGCTGCGATAATTTCTATCCACACATTTATTGCTAGTGGGAAAATGATTGCGAATGCATCGTAAATAAGTTATCCTTATATATATATATATATATATATATATATATATATATATATATATATATATATATATATATATATCGCAAGGCAGCGGGACGAAACGTGGGGGCCGTAATCCACTGGGGGCCGTTGACTGAATACTCAGTTCACACGCACTTCGGATTACGCCAAACATCCCGGGTGCCCAGTGCACCTCTCCGCTACAGATGCCGGTGAGCATACCGTTGTACGCCTCATACGCCACCCATGGTTGGTTTGGAATCAGGGCTTAGCCATCTCCTCTAGACTGACCATTAGTCAGCCAACCCGATGGAAAGCGCCGGTTATCCGCTTTCGTCCTCTCACTTTAGTTGTAACACCTCGGCCATAAGAAGGCAGTGTTAGACGCAGGGTCACTTGGGAGCATTTCGAGGGGCGTTCAGGACGGGTAGCCATCTCGGAGCCTGAGACACCCACCCCCGACCATTCTGAGGCATTCGGAGGCAGTTATCCATTTGGTTTGTTGTCTCTCCAGGAACCGTAAAATCCGGTCTTAGACCAAACCAGTCTAACAGTATCCTGTACTCTGAAGGTGCAAAACGCATCTCGAACATTTCATTTAATTCGTCTTTTTTTCGGAACGCGTTCTGCAAATCTGTCAGATCTCCAATTCCGTCACACAAAGTCAACGTTTTAGGCTGAGTGGCTTGTTCAGATACTATCCACAGGTACATTGGAACAGTAGAAAACACCATGCACATAAAACTGAGGGTAATGTGGGTCCCATTTTTGTTTCCACGGAAACTCATTGAAGTTATTTGATGAATCTTTTGCGGAATAAATTTATTACTTCAACTCAGAAGCATGCAATGTGTACACAAATAATTCAGCAGCTAGCCGCACTCAGAAATACAAAGTAATGAAGTAATTTAGTGAAAGCGAAACGGAAATTTTAAAGGGAAGCATAGGATTATATGTAATAGCAGCAAAAACATTGTACACTAATTACAAAACAGTCGGAAATACTCATTTTTCGTGTTTTTTACCCGAAGCTTCACACATCTTTTTAATGACAAATTTTCGTGTCTGGTTGAAATGTGTGTTCAGCTCCAACTTTGCTTCGAGGTGATAAATGTTGACCAGTCAGCCTCGTTCACTGGGACGTTTTTGGGTGATTTGGTGAAGGAAAATAACTGTTCACTCAGGTAGAACCGAACATTCTCACTATTCTTGGGTCATACTTTTTGAAGTTGTTAAGCGTTTCACGAAGGTATGGTAATAAACTAGGTATCCGCACTGCAAGAGATTTTCTTTTGAGTGTGGAATCCAATTGCATTTCTACCAGTTTCATCTGAAACTTTTCTGCGGCCTTGGCAGCGTCAATGGTTAGTGGTACTGAGATTATTGCAAAATGCTGTTCACGAGATGAGAACTCACGAAACCTTTCCGGAAATTCTTTTGACAACAAATCCGGGTGACTGTTATACTTGGCAAAGCTAAGTACAGACTCAGTTTCGGCGGTGTTCTTCGATTCTTCTCACTCAGTATAACGAAGCATTTGACGTCATCACACAACTGAGTGTTGAGTTTGTTTTCACTTTGTAATTTCAAATTAAGATCAATTGATTGTGCGGTAATTTACGCAGTAAAAGCCAGATTCTGAAGCCCGACGTGCACCTTTCATTTCTTCTGTGTTGTAACGTTTATTCCCCAAAACAACCAATTCTTTTTTTAGCAAATAAAATCCTTTCACCACTTTGGGACTGGACGACCAGTCAATTTCTGTGTAGAATGGATCATCGGCAAACCCACTGGTCAATATCTTGTAATAACTGGTTAAATTGACGGTGGTTGAGAAAGCGACCTCCGTGGAACGGGGCAGCATCTTTTGGGCCGGGGGCTGCCCAGCTTAGGCGAGCGATAGCTGCCCAATGAAGTGCGATGACTTCTCCCGCCGTCGAGAGAAACTCCGGGTACCCCACTCCTACGTCCATCTAGTTGAGGTTTTTTGATCGGTAAACTGTTTCTCTCTGTGTTTATTTGCTGGAGTGTCCTCTCCAGGGGCATAGTGATTAGAACCAGATGTTGCCCATCAACTGGTTCTAAGAGCGAACTCCGTCTGGCCTCTACTCACTGACCTGTCAGGCATGATTGAATCTTCGGCTCAAGGAAGCCATCCTGCATAGCTCTTTGGGTCATGGAGGCAAGCAAGCCATCACACCACACCAAGGTGTAGTCTCGTCGTGATTTCATCATCCGTTCGCGGTTAGTGGCATATCTTCGAATCAGTGTCCTCTCTCCGGACACGAAGATGGAGCCATCTTCACAAGGCATTGCCTTACGAAATCTGCTTCGGTGTAGAATTTTCCACTCATGGCGATCACTCAGCTGAGTTCATAGCATGCAGTAACGGAAGCGACATTCTCTGACCATTAAATCTCGAGAGAGGGGAAAATGGCCTAAAATCAACACCATCTTGGTTCACCAGAACCTCATCAGGCTTTGTGGTATAGTATTCCTCCGAAACATCTATGTCCATCGCTATTCGAATGCGTTTACCGTTCAACAGATAAGCGAAAAAGTTACTGGTTTTTAGCTGATCAATCTCGGGGCTGCAAAGAACACGATCTCAACATTTGAACCGTTATATTCTGGGAATCGGCATCTCTTGTCTACACGATACTATCTCAACCGTATACTGCCCTCAATTTTGAGGACCAATGGCCTAACAGTTTCGGTACACCTGGCACTCTGATCAGATCTCGTTCCACTTCACTCGCAACGCATTTACTGTATACAGAAAAAATGAATTTCTGAAACAACTCATCGCTTCACAAATGTTCCCCATTGGTTTTCCGAGTTTTAGTTAAATACATAAATATTAAACATTGTCCGCTTTAGTTTGATGGATTTAAAAGCCAATGTCATCAATAATCGATGGTGGTCGTTTTGATATGTTTCCAGTCTTCAAGATCGAGCTCAGCTTTCGTGATGCGCAGCTCTCCGTCGTTGTGCATATGTCTGTGTGTGTATACCCTTATGCATTGGCATAAAATAACAGGTCTTTTGTCCTACACTGTGTTCATCTTCAAAGTGTAAAATGCTTCTGCAGGATGGAGTTGGCTCAACATCAAGTCTTGCGCTTGTAGAGGAAGCTCTAACTGAAGTAGATAAGTTTTTTTACCTAAGAAGTTGCGTTTCATCGCGTGGACAGATGTCTGATGAAGTGTCGTTGCGTACAAAGAAGGCGCGGTTGACTTTTGCTAACCTCAGCCATTCGTGGCGTCGGCGTGACGTCCGGCTGTCTATCAAGGGTCGAGTCTACGCTGCAGGTCCGTTCTTCTACGCGGCTGAGAAACGTGACCGTTAACGGTATAAGATAGACGAAGACTGTCGATGTTTGAGCACCGATGTCTCCGTAGCATTGCCCGCATGAGGTGGGAGCATTGTATCAGCAGTGCTGTGGTTAGGCTTAGAGTGTTGGGAACCAGAGGTCAGTCTGTGGATTGAGTACTGAACCTAAACAGGTTAAGGTGGCTGGGACGTGTTACGCATGCCCTTTGACTGACTTCCTCGGTGTGCGCTGTTCTCCAAGGTAGGTAGTGGTTGGAAGGTGGGTGGAGGTGATCAGTCGATAACATGGCAGAAAGGTATGAAAACCTAGACCAGTTGAGTTGACCACGTAGGACGTGTTAGACTTCCGAGATGGGGTCCACGTGATTCGCCTACTAAATGGTCAGAGACATTAAGTGATGTGGCGAGGTGTCGCGGTCAGTGGCGTAGTTGCATTTGAACTCTTTCTTTGTCTTCGTGATTTCCACTCAATACTTTGATTTGTGGGTCTTTTTCACTTTATATTTATATTCTGTTTGTGTTTGACTAGACGATGCTGGTAGGTATCAACCGAAACCAGAACACAGAAGTGCGAGGTTAGTGGTTGTATAATCTGGAACTATGTTTAACTAAAAAATAGAAAAAAAGATAGATGAGTTTCTTTCGCTGAACGATGCCCTGTCCGCCATTTTCACAAGCTGAATGCTGAATTTCGAAAGGAAGCAATTTGATCCTACGCGTGCTTGCCTCTCAAGCTATGATATGCATACGTATATACATACACGCATTACCCAAACAGTCTACCTGGGTAGGGAATGATAACAAGATCACCAGTGTTCACGATCCACTGCCATATCTTTTTGTCTCACTGCTCTCTGTAACGAAATTTATCTGTGAATTGCCTATTGCCCATTTCTTCTCAATTTTTTGACATCCAAATGATTTTCTGCACTAGTTGAAAGTCACTCGGTTTCAGCTGTCGAACTGTTCCCTCAATGCTTTACTTATGCAAATAGAGCAGGAAATCTCCACAGTAGCTTTTCTTGTTAGCTACATTTCGAATAATAATAGAAATAATAAAAATACATATCTTTGCATATTTTTCTATCAGAATTTGTTCGTTTCTGATACGGAATTTCGTGACGTTATGGTCGCCCAACCAATGCACTCACGTTCTCATCTTCACAATGTCTGTAGCATTCTAGCACACCCCATCACGATGGTTGTGGTATCATTCAGTAAAATCGTTTAGCAGCTTGAAACATTTTCTTATTGATATTCTACGAATATTACTATGGGCATAAACAAACAGATTGTCGTTCTGCATTTCGGTAAATCATAGTCTTTGCTTTCAGGACTCATAGCTCCTCACGGATTATTGTGACTTAATACCCGATTTCGAAATAAGATTTCTGAGTTCTTTATCTCGTTAGATTTCACCTCGAAACCATCAAAAACCTCCAAATTTCTGCACCTGGTTAATATCTCACTTAATTTTTCGCTGGGTTTCTACTTCGATGCGGACTGGTCAGAGTCTTGTCTGTTTTCTCAAATGTCGGCTTTCCCCTTGCATAGGTCCTCCGTACAAATACAAATTCATGTGACACTGATTTGTGACCCCGTGAGGGGAATATACTGTATGTACACATGATCTCCGGACTGGTCGTTCAGTCAATTCCGAATGAGTCGCACTCCGTCATCCAACATTTTGTGCTTCGTTGTCACCTTATTGATTTTGAAGTGTCAGGCGACAAACTGTTTCGTGTCATGATACGGATCAATACGCTTAGTTTGACCAGCTTATGTGGTACGGCCCTCTCTCTGATCGGGTTAGCACAGATCACGATGCTCACAACTCGTGACAACTGGATCTACGCTTTTCTAGGCTAGCCTGTGGTGGATGTGACAATTTCTGCATGATTTGCTTTCTCTTCTAAGTTCAGTTGTCAGAGGAAACAGACATTGTTCATGTGGGAATAATGTATGTTGTCTGCATACTAAGACTTATGCCTCTGAGTGCGGTATTTGTTCAAACATATTGTCATTGTTCTTATGGTAGATATTATGGGACAGAAGAATCGTTCAAAATTCCCATGTTTTTAATTTGTTCGATTCGTTGTCTACTCATTACGTTGAGGCTAATGTTGGACCGAATGGTGAATCCAAACGAACACTCGAATACTTACAGTTTGTTTTGAGGGTTCTATGTTGGGTAGCAATCTTTGTTTGAAACTCACCAGAATTCATGTTTTCTGTGCTGGCAGATTACAGGGCTACTCTTGCACAAAACAGATATGAACATGTTACCATCGGTACAGATCAAAACTCACAGCGGGACATCTAACCGAATTAGGCACTCGTTTGGGTAGTCTTATTCTGTTTGGAAAACTTCCAAAGGCGTCCTCCTAAACGAAACGTTTTTGTAGTCTGTCAGCTATCAGTCTGTTGTGTAGAAAGACAGAGGGTTGTCCTCTTCTATGATTATACAATCTGCTTACTGTTTAGTGTCGACAGCGCAACATCGGTATCAAAGTCACTAACTACAGATTTTCTTGTTTAGTAGCCACGGATCGTTATTTAGGGTTCACGGCTCAAGTTATATTAATCAAACCGTTCCGACACACCAATGTTGGCGCATGGGGTATTTTTCTTTCGCACAATACAAGTCACATCGGGGATTTTATTTGCCCATCCGGTTAGTATTACCTGTAAAATGGGAAAGCATAAAACGGGTGTTGCGTCTGAGCTTTCTTTCTTCACGATCTTGTGTCATAATAATGCCGTTCAACTTTGATCATGAAATGATGCAGTTTTTCACTGCACATGCCTCTCTGACTCCGTGTATAACTTTCAACGACGCAAATAGTGGCCTCAAGTTTAGAACGAACAGAGGTCTTTTGACTGTGCACAAACAGTGCATTGTTTCTACCACTGTTGGTAATTTAAAAGTTATACACTTGAGATAGTCATGTCAGATGACTTCGCTGATTGTGATTTCTTGTGCATGCATACTTGGAAGGACGCTATATCACATACTGTATAAGTTCAACAAACAGTTGAGAACCAGCCCGGATATCCTTTTGGTAAAGGCGTTTGCCTCACAACCGTTCACCTCGGGTTCGAGTCCCCGTTGGGGCTCGGTGGTTATGCACTGCTGATGAAATCAAAGATGAAACAGCCGTGCATTGCTTCCATAGTTTTCAATGGTTTGAACGTTCACACTGCATGATGAATCTCATGTTATGTGAACGTACTTGTGTGTTAGTGTTTATCTTCCGAGACTGTCATCACTGGGTATTTGACCATACGATTTTAGGCGGTACCCGTAAATCTCCTGCGTTCAGATTACCATTGCTACTAACCCTCCCATTTAACTAATAGCTAGTTTGTCTTGCTTTGTTTTCTTGAAATGTGTTAAAAACTCTCCCATCCTCCGAAATGATCGAAGACATTGTACATTTGTCAAACCCTTTATCGAAGTCGAAGTTTCCCGGTCTCAAGCGGTCACCCATTAGTGCGTGACTGAGCCACCTTTGGATGATATAACAGAATCTACTCGTTTAGTCATGCTCACTGTTTTGTGGTGTATAGTCCCATCTCTCCTTTGAGGCAGTCTTCAGCTCTCCTAGGGGTATTTATGGCCGCTTCTGATTTACTTTCTTCTTGAGCTGATCCCACAAATATTCCATTGGATCGAGATGGTCACGGGAGCGTCTTCACTCCAAAATACTCATGAAACTCGCGTACAACAAGAGAACGATGTGCGGGCTAGTTTTCCTGGGAAAGGGGTTCAGGATAGTTTCTCAACAGTGGCAAGATGTCGGATCAAGACTTCTAGGTAAATCTGACCATTGACGATGTCGTTCAGAAATGCCTGCTCACTCCGATCTTCCCACCAGATGGCTTCCCATACATTCACTGAACCTCCATTGGGCTGCATTGTTGTTGTCATTATACCACTCATTAGTAACAGATGTCTGTTTCCAAACACGCCTTCGATGATCATGCTTGAATAATGAAAATGCTGGTTCCTGGGTCCAAATGATCGATTTCCGGTGTTCGTTCCTCCAAACAAAACTTTCGGCGACGTTCACCCAATAAAGGAACAGGAATGCTCGTCCTTGATCGTTTGGTCGACGATACACAGTGCGTATGGAGGCTGGAAAGCGCGATAATTTACCGATCACGACTGCTGAACAGCTACGATTAGATTTCCGAGTAATCATCTGAGAGTCCTGGCATCACCTTCGCGTGGTCTTCCGCTCCCTAGACATCTTTGATAATCACCCGTACTTTTGAACCCATCGATCCATCTGGAAATACCAAGATAGTTGATAATCTTGTGGCGTGACTTCCTTGGTTCCCACATTCCGATTTCACGCCAGACGACCTCTTCTGTGAGCATCACGTGAACTCAAAAAACCGATGAACGTGTGGACTGGTTAACTAGAAAGAACATATGTATTGGTATGGGTGGCGAATAGTGTAAAAATGCCTAGAACATTGGAGTAGAATTCCGGCGAAATATTCACTACGACGAGATACGCCAAGAAGTTAACAACATGTTCTGTACTAGCAATACATTTTAAGTGTTCTTTTCATTCTCTCCCTCTTTATTGAAATGCCCGTAAATGATGATATGGTCCATATCACTTTTTTATCACATCCTAGCGCATGAGTGCAGCGGAAAGGGATTTACTCCATAGCTTGAATGACCCACTGCACCATTCGGGACAGTCATCAACGCGACCCTGAGACTTGGAGTGGCTTCAATAGATCAGGTGCGGTTACGAGCTGGACCACACTGTACTGCTGCCTACCACCGAAGTGATCGGTGGTGATGGGATTGGTAATTCTGCTTAGAAAGATCCATATCAAACACAAGATGGATAAAAGTACTCCAAATACCTGCTCGCGCACTAATATACCAAACCCTCAGCTGTGCGGCAGCGTGAATCTCTCCCTTCCGCTGTCGCGTACGTGGTCCACATTTGGTCCCCCACTGAGGATTGGCTTCGTGCTAACAATGCCTGATTTGTCTTCAAATTAGATGGCTTGATCAGGTGTCCGGATTCAAGCTACACCAATAGGTTGCAGTAGCTGACTCTTTAGCTACTGGAGTTTGTGTTACTCGTCACTTGAAGTCCCCGGTTCAAAGATTCTCATTCTCCACTGTCGTATGGCGAATCTTCTCGGTAAATTCTATACCTTTCACTGCACCAGTGTGTCAACGTGGAATAGAAGAAATTTAATCACAGCATCGAACAAGCTTCATTTACTTTCCACGTTCCGGACGTACCGTGAAAGAAAGATTACCGCATTGTGCCTGCAAAGCTCCCTCCATAAGGCCCATATGGTTCGTGTAGAACAAACAGTGAGATGCTGAAACCGGTATCCGATGGCAGGTAGAATAAGACTTCTGAATCTCTCAAATATTCGTTATTATGAACTGGGGTTTGGTAGATTTGACAGATTTTGAAATGATTCAAAATGATTTTTTTTGCTTTTCTGTTTGCATCAGTTATTTGAAATTAAAGCGAAGTTCTCGATTCACAAATAAGCTGTATTGGCCCATGTGCACTGCAAAAACAAGTGGTTGGTGGAACAAATTTATACAAACCATCCACACGATTGTTGAAAGTAGTTCTGCTTTTTGGCTCGCGCTCCATATTTCTCTAATCTGCCTCCGATTTCCAAATACCTATGCATCTGTATTGGACTATGGCTTTGCACTGTCCGTCTGTGTGCGTGTATGTTGTGCATTCATAGCCGCTCTTGTGAGTGCCTACATGTGCACATTATATATCATATATATATATATATATATATTATATATATATATATATATATATATATATATATATATATGCTAATCGAGGAACCCACAATGTCCAGACGATCTTAGGCCGTCATTTGGTCATCGCTATTTTGCCAGCCTGCGAACTTTCCTTCTTCGCTTTCGTGTCTCCTTAAAAATGCAGAGTTAACCCGATGGAATTTGACACGAGTTTGTTATTCCGGACCCGGTATTTTGTGATCAAATCAGACTGCGAGTACAATGTGCACCAATCCATTCGTTATGGTGTTTGGTGTTCTACACGATCAGGTAACCAATGTTTGAACAGTGCCTACGAATCGGTCCAGGCTGCCGACTATGTGTCTTTCACCAACAACAACTCGGGCGGTGCAATTGAGGTTAGTTGTACACACTGTTGTGATTCCGCTCGCGTTTGATTTTGACCTCGCTGTCTGCGGGTGTGTTTTTATACGTTTCCATTTTTACGCTGTGAACCGTTTGCTTTCCATCGTGCCAACTAACTGATGATTGCATTTTCAGTGATATACTTGCTCGATCGATTAACCAATCGATAAACCGCTCAATGAATACATAAATCAGAGTAATCGTACATCTCGTTCACATGCATAGAAAAGATTATCAGAAAACTCACTCCGTATCAGGTGTATGACGCCCCATCGACTTCCTCGTCATGCTTTGCTCACAGAGTCTGCGGTGGACTGGAAAAAACGGCTTGAAGACCAAGCTATGAAGTGGCACTGATTAGTGAGAACGTTGACGTCAAAGCTTGTCTTTGTTGATTCCTTACGCCTGTTTGGCTCCGACCCTCGCTCGTTTGTGAATCTTGTCGGATACGGCTAATACTTGTAGTCAGTGATAGTGATATTACGAAGCCTTGTGATCCGACTTTTGCGAAGATTCTTTTCTGTACTCCGTAAATTCATTGTTTTTTCATGTTTCGCTTGGCACCATGCCTCTGTACTGAGTGTTGTATTACCGGTATATATATATATATATATATATATATATATATATATATATATATATATATACACTATATTATACTATACTAGATTATACTGTTTCGCTAGTGTACTCACTATCAGGTATATTTCCGTAAGACCGTAACCTCCTTGTCATTCCTTATGTTAGCTGTGCCTAACCCGCATAGGACTGCCAGCGAATCACAGTTGTGATTCCCTAGTGGACTCGTTAACGAACAGCGTCCATGCAGTGAATCACAGCGTGTACCTACATGGTGTACAAGACTAAAGATACATGGGAAGATGACTATCGAGTACACATACCTGGTGGACGCCAGTAACCGTAAAACTGGTCGTGTGCTTTCACGAACTTTTGTTCACTCATTTCTGTATTGTTTACTGATAGGTACATAAAAATATTAGTTCGAGATCATTTTGCAGAGAAGTTAGAAATAAAAGATTCTGCCGAAGAATAACGTCACTTCAACTACACACCTGTGGTCTGCCGGAAGACTATATAGTGTGCTGGAGAAGTGATATTCCGCGGGGTTTGCACGCGTTCAGTGCGCAAAACACAAAGAAAGAATACTCGTGAACTGAAGTTCAATAAGGAAATCAGCGGGTTCCCACACTTACAGCAACCAGAAATCAGTATGTCCTACGGATACAAGGACTAACTATACATTCCATGTCTAAGTTTCGCTAAGCTTGGAAGGTGACGAACTACGGGATTGTTGAAGCTGGTAATTAACGACCAGTAGCTCTCCTTTTTGTTCTACTCATCTCGCACAGGGTTTTTTAAGTCCGTATGATCAGCTTCATATTCGATCACATGCGCAAGCCGACAGTTTGCTTCTAGAATTATCCAACGTGTTTTGCACCATCATTGTATTTGGGATTTCGATAGGAAATCTCTGTTCGTCGACTCCGCTATGAAACTACACGCACGATCCGGGTATTGCACAAGTGATGTGGTAATGTTATACACTTCCGTACATTTTATGAGCATAAATCAATTTTTGTTTCGAATTGAAACCTTTGGATGATTATTCTCAATTTTCCCCCCTCGTTGACCGACCGAACTGCTACCATTGCTTTGTTCGTCCTATCTGATTATGGTTGCATTGAACAGAACCTATTTTTTCCTAATAACTCATGACATTTCGGTTGTACTTAGTCACGAATACTCATTTTTTTCGGTGAAATTCTTCAAGAATCACATTCACATCCTTAGATGATGATTCATTCCGCTGTGCGATACAGACAAATATATTCACTCAACGCCCTCCAATAACCTTGTTCTGTTTTTATTTCTTGCATTTTCTCACAGACCCAATCAGATGTATTGAATCCGATTGATCAAGGATCAAATGAGCAAAATAAATCCGGCATGTCTCTACGTGGTCACATTCTGTTGTTCTTTTCTGTACGTGCTTCCGGCTACTTAAACGGAGTGGCCGAAATGATCGGTCCGGTTGATCCGCAAAAACGATGCACAATTTGGTTAGATTCACGATTTCGTGGAGAAATCCCCGTGCGGTGGCTTTATGTGAAGGTGAGCTTCCCCACCTCCCTTTATTTCTGTTTCTTTCTGTATTTTCTTCGGTTTGTCCACTACTGTCGCTAGGCTGAATTCAAAGGAATCAATTTTCATTTTCATATTACGATTAAGAAAGCAGTTATTTGTAATGCACCACCTTCATGACATCTTGCCATTTCTATAAATTGCTTTCGTAACAGAGGGGAAAGATGTTCTGGTTAGTAATTTATGAAGATCTCGGGGCGATTACCCAATCTAATTCGAAATTGCTAACTCCGGATAATCTCACACACAGTAGGGAACAACTGGAATGTTTCGCTGGGAGTTGAATAAAACATATAATGCACAAACTCCTTGGTTCAGTTGTCCCTAACAGATGTGTGTCAATCGTCGGAAAACATTTACGGTGGCATTTGACAAGAGTACTATCTCAGTCCTTATTTCTTGTAATCGCTCATGTAAGCGTGATTCCCGTGAACACGAAATGAGTAGTATCCGACTTCATGTCCACTGTTAACTGATGTCTTTCGAAAAATTCGGTGACAGTATCTTGAAAAAATCAGTCGTGTCGCATGAATGATTGCTAGTCTAAGAGGTACCATTCAATCATATGAAGAAATTGCAAATCGCAGAATGCATATGACACGATTAGTCATTGAAAATGCATCAGCACCGTCCAATGTTTTGTCGTCTCAGTATCGCATATGAATACCTCCATCGCCAAGCGGTTCGGAACATATCGAATTGTCTATGCATTGTCGTTCAGCATGGCGATTTCATTGACGTGTTCTTAGCCGAAAACTGTTCCGTGGACGGAGTTAAATTCCCCGTTTAGTACACTAGACAGGAAATTTTGGCAGAATTGAATAGGAACTGGGATATATGGCAACCTTTGCGTACTTCACTGGAAAATGCTAGTCATAGGTCCTGACCTACAATAAGGCACGGCGATATATTTATCTGAAAACCGACACTTACTTCTCAGGGACTCCAGTTTCGGCAAACGGATCCATTGTGCCGTCTTGTCGACAAATTTGAAGGCCACTTGATTGTCTGGAAGCACGATGATCGTTGATTTTTGAAAGGTGTAACAGTTTTCTAGCAGTTGTCGGAGGGTGGAGACTTGGTTGACGCATATACGACCGGTACAAAACCCAGCCTGCTCTTCGCAAGTCTGTTCCTTATGGGTGAGATACACCCTGTGAATTAGGAAAGACTTAAGTAGCTTCTTCGCTATTGGGATGAGGTAAATACCTGTATGGTTGCGCAGGCATTGAGCGAGCCTTTCTTGATGATCGGGACAGCAAATATAATTCAGTGGTTATTCATTTAAAAGCACAACGCAGTCAACATAATACTCGTCTGTACCTTCTACTGGCGAACAGTTTAGATGCATTATTATCCGGGAAACACATTAGCTTTTGGATTAAAGTCAATGGACAAACCATTAGGGAAAAAAAACCGACATCGAAGACATTTGTGGTTTCTGATGCTGAACTCGGGCTGTAGACCTACCTGAATTTGAGTTTGACTTCGGCTTTTAATATACTGATGCCAGGGTTAAAGATAATCGTAGCAAAACGTTCTTCAGTTAGTGGCACCGCTCGATCGGCCCGATCATATGAATAATGGAAAATCCACCCGCAGTTTTCACAGTCAAAAGTTTACGTTGCGAGCCGGAATCGAACCGGAGACCTTCCGCTTGCCGAGCAATTACGGCGTGAACTTTTGGATGTGGGAAATGCAAATGAATTTTCCAGTATATATACGACCGTATCAGCCCCAAATTGACCTTTCACTAACGTTCAACTGGCATGATCTCGCTTGAGTATTGGATCGCGATACTTTAATGGACTTCGTTGTGACGAGCCGTTTTTTAAACCGAAATACATGTTTTGTAACTGTCTTGTTGTGTAAAACCGCACATTGAGTTCAAAGTCAGAATTCCCGTTCATTGCTCAGAAAAGGTTGATAACCACAAATGAAACTCGACTCACACAGCCAACGATATGAAACAATTTTGTGAAACTTTTGGTACTTCGTTCCTGTAACCAGCACAAACAAATCCACACACACACACAGTCACACACACACACACCTAATGTGTCGGTAAATAGACTAGGCCGTCCAGGACAATCGATCCGTCTATCGATCGGTATCTGCTTGAAGACGGTACCGCGTTTCAACCGATACTAAGGTGACAGGCGGTTGTGTATTTTCCTCAGTATTTCACAGTTGTGTCTTTTTTCCTCCACTGCGAAACCGGAGACACTCATCATTGCATCGCAATTTCTAAATTATTTATATTTCATCATTAGGAGCACAATGTGGAACGGCAACCGGGAAATAGTATCACATGGTACACACTGCTCTGAAAGGTTTGCATTGAAGTTGGTATGTGTATTTGTGTATGTGTGAGGAGGGTAGACCTTGCAGGTTTTATCGGTCCAAAACTAAGTGTATAAAAATAGATTTCACTTGTGATCGATGTGATTACATCATTGTATCACTTTTTATTTCATCCGTTCTACTTCGGTCTCAAGTTGAGAGCTTTGACGAAATACCTGAAGTAAACACGATGGATATCGTGTCGAGTATGATTTGAAATGAAATCACGATACGTACTGAGTTAAGTTCAGAGCATTCAAATTCACCATGTCCATACGTCTTAGAACTTACTGAGTTCAGACATTCAGTTGGTCGCTAAGGTCTCTGATCGTTAAGTCTTGCGTACAAGACTCGACTACCACCTTTCGACTAATTGAATGGACAAATGTAAACCCATAATTGGATCCTATACATTGTCACGGATTTCTCTACAGTTCACCACTGCGTTTGTACTTTATGACTAATTAGACGAGAGCACCCAATCTGTGGATACAGTAGGATGTTTGATTATTAATATGTATCGCGCAGGTAAATAAATATTGAAGGTCTGTCTTCTAATTCGAGACAAAATGAAACTCCTAGTCGTACTGGGGATGTTAGCTAACTGGTGGCAGGAACCAGGGAACCATAAGGTTGCTGGTGATTTTGATCCAGAGGCAGCACTTAGAACTACAGTAATTCTGGTTATGGGACCACATCAGACCCGGTTATGTTGTATAGTTAAGGGATTCTGTTCTGTTCTCCTCCTCATTTCAAGTTGCACCACCTTGAAACAATTGTATTACTAGTAAGGAAGCGACACAGTCAAATTAACGTTTCCCACATAGATACATTTTTAGTAGTCCCGCTGGGTTACGGAGTTGCGTTGAGTACTGTTTGTATCATTATCAATCATCACCCTTTGCCAAGGAACAACTGGCCATTGTCCAGACCAACAATCGCCTTCGCCATTTGTAAGTAGACCAATAAATTTGTGTTGTATTTTGACAACTGCTTTTTAGAATATCCCAGCACATCTGATCAAGCACATCTCCATCGAATCGTACGATAATCGTCCGGTCACCGTGTTGCGTGATACCAGTGAGATCACGCCAGCCTCGAAAGGAGAAGAACTGCTGCGTATCGTGCATGAATATGGGCTTCCACGTTCTGTGTGTGTTCAGCAAACCTATTGAGAACATCTCTGCTCCACGTTCCTCACACAGATTTCACATTTGATCTCGCCTTTGAGTGAATGTATGCAGATTGGAGATGATTTCAGGGACTGTTTTTGTTGCCATCGTGTGTTTTGAACCACCACTGGGCAGATGGTCCCTCACATGTCTGGATGATATTCCCGGCAGATCGGGTAAGATTTGACGATTCTTCGCTTGTTCTGTTGAGTTTTATCACTTTCCGAGTATTGCGCAGTTCATTCCAGTCTGAGTAAACGTTGGCCACACACCGGGCGCGGCGGTTCTGGTTGCTGTCTCTCATCAGGAACCTCACTGGCGAACCAAAACAGCTGCTAGTATGGAAAAAGCGAGGAGAGAATCACATAACAGTATCAAGCAGATGAAGAAAGTGCGTGAGTACAAGAACGCGACCGGTGTCGTAACCTAGCCATATTTTTCAACATTCTTAACTACCGATTGGGTGGGTCCTTTGGACCTCACGCGGGAACCGTAACATGCCTCATATGGATGGTCAAATCCACTGGTCAGGTTTTTCATACTTACTCATCTTTCAGTCACTATCCACTCCCGTAAACAGCACACCGAGGAAGTCCACGTCTTAGTGATCTTAACTTGGTGAGCGTTAGTGTTTCATGTACACACTACCGTGCATAAGCTCAGCATTACTGCTCCATTGTTCCAATCAGATTTGAACAATGCTTCCACTAGTCGGCGTTGGTCATTCCGTGTCCTTAATCCGCATCCGTCACGTTTCTGGGCCTAAAGAACCGCCTTAACTACTGCAACATGCACTCGACTCGATCTATCAGATTTTCAGAGACTTTCACTTTAGTAATATGAAGAAGTCTTTGAGTGGTGCACGGGATCTATTTAGATATTCATCTCATAGCAACGGGTAGCCAGTGCTATCTACGGTATGCGGTTTTATGACACGAGAGCTTGTGAAATTCTTGCTTTCAACGCTGTCAGAAAGCGCATGGCATTTTGTCAGTCTACACTCTAACTACTTTCCAACAGAAGTAGTAGTCTAGCCAAAAATGTCATCTGCTTGAAGCAGCGATGCAGTATTCGGCGTGTTTAGAACGTCCGTGAGAAAGGTTCTGTTTCTGAATACGAATTTGTTTTCTCAGTTTCTCCGCCAAAAAATCTAACCCTATGTAATGTAGATCATCTAAACATGCATATGAAGAAACTGTAGCTGGCAAGCATTCAACAACCTTTGGAATGACCGTAAGGTATCCGTCACTTGGAACACCGTGGATACGGATTGAACAAGTATAAAGTATTAGATATACCTCCTCAGTGGGCCACACATCTGTTTTTATTTTTACAGTTCTTTTGTAATGGGGAAGAGTAGATGAAATGCATTCATCTTTGGAATGTCTATTCATAGTCTTGCGTCGGTCATTTTTTGCTCAGTCCTACGAGTGATAAATATTCCCAAGTTGAAGGTGGATTTTATTTGTCCGAATACTGCACAGAACTGAAATAGAATGTGGTTTTCCCCGTCTCTTTCATATTTCAGCTCATCAGCTTACCAATCGACCAAGTAGTCAGTCATTCCCCCCCAAAAAAATATTCCAAAAACAGTCCAGGCTTTTGCCTACATTCACTCAATTTTTGATAGGTCTCTGTCACTGTCTTAACCCGGCTTTCTCTCTAACGAAACGTGTGATTAGTCGAAAGACATTCCCTTACTTTCATTATTCTCTTCTTTTTTTAATTATCTGTAACCGTGAAATTCACCCTCACTTACACTAACCTAACAAATCTTCGCGTTATTGTTATCTTTTCCACTTCCGGTAAAAAAGCAAACACAAAATCGTTCACCTTGGTCTTTAATTTTTTCTCTTTCTATGTGTGCCTATTTATATCATTCGAGAACTTCAGATCAGTTTCTGCCGTCGGTCACCTTATTTTTCTACCTCCATGCTCTGTTTCCCTTCACCCGTGTTTCAGACGTCTACCTTTTTTCTCTGTTTCCTATCACCATCTCAAATATGTCATCCGACAACCCAGTGCCTTCTATCCCTATTACTGAACTATCGTACTTTTCCCTAGTGTTTACGTTACCTGGAACGTATGTGGGAAACAGTGGCCTTCAACTACACAACAGCTTCTTTGTGCTTTGCTCGCCTGTCCACTTTCATTCTTCTTGCGCTCGACTAATTCCAATTTTCCCCCGTTCGTGTTTTCATTTTCAAGCTTAGTCAACTATGGTATATGTGTCTTTCAAACAAAATTCTTTCACGTTTTTTTAGTTTTGCATCTCGGTCCCATCTGTGCCTCGTTCTTTCATTTGGCTGTATATCCACAAGTATCATAACTACTATCGTGATCACCTTTGTTCATCTAACGGTTTGCACAGTTCTATCTTCAACCCCCCCCCCCATTTGTTTTGTTTGTGGTCTTCATATTTTCCGTGTTGAGTACACAGCTCCGTTCGAAATTCTGAGGTTTTCTTTAAAATCTGCCTGTTCGGCCGGACAACTGGCTAACTTTTCTCCAATCCAATTTGACCGTTTGCTGATTTGCTCATCAGTCCCCCTCTCCCTCCACGTCTTTGGCCCCGTTGGCCTTTATCCGATAAATGCTGCAACCCATCCCCCTGTCCATCCTTTCGTTTTTCCAGTAGTCTGCCAATTGTGGATTTTTTTCGATGCCTAGTTCTTGTTTTTTTGTTGTTGACTGCCTTCCGGCTATCCTTACTCCCACCTTACTCAAGTCCTGCTCACCAACTCAAGCCCCATGGACGTTCCCTACCTAAGTCCGTCTGTTTAGAGAACACAGATGTTTAGATTTCGAAGACAAACTCTGAGTACATCGTTATTGTTGTGCTATGCGCTAAAGAACGGGAAACAAAGCATCCAGACCACAGTAACGCTTGATTCGATCATCAACATGTTGCTCCAACAAGACGATCGGGTTTGACTCATTCCTCCGGGCTCATTATCCCTGTTGTTTTCGAAGACTAACAACGGCAGTTCGAACTTTATTCATCTACCACAGTCATCCGGATATCCACTCTTTTACTAATGTTATGTAACCAAACGTCCCGAAAGAAGAATACGTTCCCAGTTTCTGCTTTTATTTCTAAATCGTTTTTACCATGTCGATAAGTGTGTGAGAGAGAGCGAAAGAAAGAAAAACCCAAAAATATTTTGCTAATATTCGTGGAGGTAGCAGAGGAAATTTAAGCATGATGTTGCATCCAGAGGGATAAAAGCACCAATCACGACACACACAGAACCGTATTTTTTTATTAAAGTCCATGAGAATAATTATGGCGAAATCATGGGTACTTGACCAATCCTACGAGCCGTCAGATCAAATCAGTTCCCTGTTGTGTCGTCGCCAATGGTCGGCTTCTATCATTAATTTTATTCCCTTTTTGCACGCCATGGCAGCGAAGAGGCCTACCTCAATGTCTGAAAGATCCACTGTACTAGTGAGGATAACCGGCAGACTGACCCTTCGACTTGGAATGGAGAATCTCAGAAGATCTCATTAGGTGGCGAGCCGGGCGACAGTAGATTGACCGGCGGTGGCGGGACCCGAATTTCGTGCCCCAGAATTGATGAAGTCTTCTATCACGGGAACAATGCTGTCTACTGTTCCCTCAATTAGTTTTTCCGCTGGCTAAGATGCTGCAGATTAGCCTTTGTCCCGGTTCCTTTGACAGGATTTTTTGATCTCGGTCATCAGGTATGTTGGAGAAACTCGAGTGATTTCGAGGCAAGGAACTGCTCCTACCACATCCAAATACGGTCTTCGATCCCAGTAAGTATGAACGCGCTGATGATGAGAGTTCATAGAAGCTATGATATTGTACCAATTAAAAGAACTCTTCATTGCCCAGCCAAAGGGGAAGACGCGTGTGGTCGTTGCAGTGGTTCGTTTTTGCATTCGAAGTTCACAAATATTGACCCTTGTGTTATGTGGTTCTTTGTGTCTCCTTTTTGTAAGCTGTGCTTCTTGTGCAAGGTTGGTCCGAATAGTCGGAGTGTCAGTTTCGTCGAATGCTCATAGTCCGGACAATTTTTTCCGTTTCTTGAGGTTCTGCTGAAACCTGGATGCTTCTATGAATGCTTCATGTTATTTCTCACTGGCTGCTTTACAAATGGTCTCGTCTCGCTGTTTAACTCACGGGCGTTGCTTGACAGACGGGGCTGACTCTACCGTTAGTTCTTGCCAATGTTGAAGCAGCCTACACATTTCTACTGTTAGTCGTTTCCAAGGATGTATTGGAAAACGAGCGAGCGGATCGTAGAACAGTGTGTCCTTGCGTGAAATGTAGCTATCTGTTACTGTCCATTTCCTTCATGGTGTAAAATGCTGATCCCTAGCGCTCATCCGATCGATTAAATATTCCGTTAAGGAGGACCCATTTGGCAACATCACAGGCAAGCGCGCTCATTATCTGTTGCCCTTTAATTTCAAACAAACCTTTGGAAAACTACTTTTTTCTAGGTAGGTACGTGCACTCAACTCCCCCTCCCCACCCCTCAATTATCTATTTTCTTTTAATAAATAGCCAAAAATGAGGGTTGTAAACTTGAGGAGGCGCTGCATCTGAAATTTCTCGTTGGAGCGGTTCTTTTCAACCCCTAGCGTCCGGCTTGCCCTAACAACCAGTAAGCCCTCGATTTCGGTGCCGTTATTTTCCATCTTGCTTTTCGTTTCTCCGGTTTTGGTTTTTGTTCCGCGGTACCACCAGCACGGCAGTGAAACTAATTCGACGCTTGAAGAGCGATCCGTGCAGCTCAGTAAGACGTGGAAGAAGATTGTGTGATCGAGAAGTTTGTAACCGATTACGGAACTTTGTCATACTAAGTAGGGTTACAGGTTACCCCCCATATCCACTTGGCAAGATTTTCATGCCCCTCCGAAAGCTCACGGACTGCCACAAAAATGTATCCTCTAAAAGATGCTCACCCCAGAGAACGATGTACGGTGAGAAAGTCCATTTCTGGGCACGTGTTACATTCCAATCAACGTAACTAGTTCGAATTGGGGATTCATTTTACAGACTGATCTCTACTGTTGCGTTCTGATTTGTGTTGCTACCTGTCAGCATCGTCCAATCGAGAGAGAAACAAATAGAAGTCTAGATGATAAGCCCAAAGTATGAGAATGGAGGGAGAGAGAGAGAGAGAGAACGATGTACCGGATACGCATACCTGATGAGTGATAACAGCCGAAAAACTGGTCGTGTGCTTCCGGGTAACTGTGTGCACCCGTTTACGGATATCACCTACATCAGAACCATTTTTAATCTGTTTATCTGGACAGATACGAATAAACCTTAGGTCATCCGATCAACCTTGCACTCGGAAGCAACAGACTCGAGTTTCGCTCTTGTTGGGGCTCATCAGTGATGCATGTTCTCCGCCGCACCCAGGGTTTGAACCTGGGCCTTCTCGCCTCAAAGGCTTGAAGGAAGGTGGAGTCCAAAGAACAGTCAGTGAACAAAGTACCATCGATCTCACACACTACTCGCAAGTAATTGTGAGATATAAATAGATGCGGATAAGTCAGATCTGTCAGGATTAAAATGGCAGCACATTTCTTGTCATATGTAGCAAAACAAAAGTGGCATTAGTAGGTTATTTTCACGCACATTCTTTGTAAAAACAACTCGATTGATCTGAGGTTTGAACTACCATCCGGAAGGGGCTTGTCCTTAGTCTTTTTCGTTCCATTGATTTGTTCCGAAAGTGGTTATGGCAAAGCAGCCTCGTACTCGAAGGAAGAAAATAATATTATTTATAATGCGTAGCTCTATCACCTACCGTACAGGTGATCGAGAATGAAGCCCTTAGAAGATGCGGTTTTCTCAAACGCTTAAGCTCATTTCGAGACCAACAGAATTGATAGATCATTTGTGGTACTTCAAAATACTTTCATCAACGATCAGAATCATTATGTGATGTGACTGAAAAATGCGAATAAGTTTTAGTCGGAAAAGGTCGTAAACGCAACATAAATCCACCAAACTATTTTACCAGGTGGTTGAAATAGTTGATTGATATCCATTCTAGGTTCTCTAAAAACCGACATCATTCGCTGGAAACAGTATGACCGTTATCGACGAACAAACGACCTAACTGAAAAACACACCAACACCATCAGATTAACGGTGACCTGTATTCAGGTCTGCATGATACACACACGCGCGCGCGCACACTCGTGTAAAGTGAGTCATCGCTGATCTTGGCAAGAAAATTAGAAATCGATCGCACAAACGAAATCAGACCCGAGAAAAGGGTTCACACAATTTCTGCGCGTGTCATCTGCAACAGCGAATAGCAATTTGGTAACGTCCGAAATGCCGGTTAAACAGTGTCTACAGGTAGTGGTGTATGAACCAAAGTTTTGTATCAAGTGTATTATTTTGGCTACATGTTGTTCCCTAGTCTCAGAGGGAAGAGAGGCGACTCGCTCTGGTGTGTGGGGGGGGGGGCTTCAAATTTGAAAACAAACAGCAACCCATTCGAACAACGGGATGGTAGTGAGCTCGAAATACTTGCTCACAAACAAATGTTTCTTTGTCCTTGACATTATCATTCGGGGATTTTTCGCCTGGAACCATTACTGATCCTATGAGATGAAGAAATACCAATGCCAGAAGAAAAACAATATCCAAGGTGAGGAGAAATCGTCCCTGATTGTAGGTGAGTCCGTGTGGTTCAGACAAAAGCCCGACTAGTATAACCCTGTATAGCATCGTTGGTAAGGCAAGAAAGACGAATATTCAAATACCTCATATAACTATCATATTGGGTTACACGGACATCCTATGCTTAGATGTGTAGACAACAAATGTGAGCACGATGAATTGTTTGCGCGTACGGAAACCCTAATTTCCAAACTGTTCTACGCCGATCTAACTATAATGATCGTGCTCAGAGTTCACTTTTCTTTTCCAGGTTATCGTTCATCGTTCTTGTTAGTGATGCCACCCTTGCTGCTGTGTTGTTGGTAATTTGTGGCTCTTTGGTACGATTTTGAAGCCGATTCCCAACTGGTTTTCAATATTTGGCGTCGATATGCATTGGACTCTCGGGAATCAAATCGTGCTAGTCGACCATTGTATGAGAAAATAGGAGACGCCAACTCGGTAGTGCGATTACGGCAAAGACCAGATGGCTTGATCGGGTCGCTAAGGCCGATTATGAGGCGTCATGGTTCTAATACGAATGCATGGCTTTGTTCGATCTCATTGTGAAATTGGGGGACAGCCTCGTTTTGTTTCACACTCGCGTGGTTCATGAAGGACAGCTGCTTGCCAACCGTAGACCTGTATCAGGATGCAGAAAAATATTGGTATAAAACCATATGGTGAAAACATGAGACCAGATAGATCACACTGATGGATGGATAGAAGTAGACGTATGCCATCTTGGCTGGAGTTAAACCGATCCAGCCACTGTTTTGTCCTGTTCAATAAAATGGTTTTTCAAACAGTTTCCAAAATAGCTGATTTTGTTGTTAATTTTTTTCTATTTCTTAGAGGGTCGTCTACCATGCGACACTGGGGATTCATTAGTGTAATACTTACTGCATCTAGATCTAAAGATAATTTACCACAAAGCACTTCTACCGCAGGAATCCGCAATGCCGAAGCTTTCCCTTTTGTTATCATGCTAACTCATTTGAAATAGAGGCGATCCGAAACGAGGTTCTTCAGTTGTTTTTATCTATTTGTCCCTTATCCTGACTGAGATTTTATGAATTGACCCTTCTTTGGTACGAACGGAACATTCATTTCTCAGACAACGTTAACCAGAAACAATGCAGAGCAGGGGGACGCACGATACCGCAATTTCCGGAGTTCGGGTACGAAAAGCAAGAAACAAAAATTCAAACAGATCCTAAAGGCACACATTTTTTTTGTGTGCACGAGCTCCAGTTCGCCTACGAGAACTCACCTTCACAATCGAGCACGCCAACGGTCGAGAAAACCAGATACTCAGATGAACAGTTGCCGACCGAATCAATCCCAGTGAATGTGTTGATGCCAAGTGATGATGGTCTCAGCCACCAAAGGAACGATGGCCTAGTGTGGACGGTCTGTTCACATCTTCAAGCCCAGACCAGATCATGCGGAAGCTGACGCGCTGTGCGCGACTTACTAAAAATATGGGATCACTTGCATGTAGAAGATGGTAACGTGTTTGTTGACGTTGATGCGGGGCATGTTGTGCGATCGAGACGATTGCCGTTTGTTTTCGAGGCCTTACGCGCATGACAGTGCTCGCATAGGGCAACAACGGGTCTTCGAATTGTTGCTGCACAGTATTTTGGCCCCTAATGCAAGAAGATGATGACTACATGCGGACTTGTCCTGATTGTCAGCGGAACCGAGAGATCGTGGCAGCATCACAGCCGATGCAGCCCACAGAAGCATGACGGATGTTTCAAATTCGGGGTTTGGATATCTTTGGTCCTTTACCCGTGAGTTCAACTGGAAACTGGTACATCATGACGACGGTTGACCAATTGTCTCGCTGGGTGGTCGGAGTTCCAATACCGGATCAAATGGGTGATACGGTCTCACGTGTTTTTGATAATGTGATGGCACGATTTAGTATGCTTAGAACCATCAACACTGATTTAGATTTTGCTTCGAATCAAATAAATTCCTGGACATGTTAAAACAGTGTTTAGTTCGACAAATGCGGACATCGCCTTACCATCATCAGGCGAACGGAATGACAGAAAGATTCAACCGAACGATGAAAGAATGGCTAAACAACCACGGGAGTGATTGGTAAGAAGTACTATCGGAGATATTGCTCAGTCCCTCTCAACGAACCATTCAACAACGAGGACGACACCATTTGAATTGGTCTTTGAACAGGCACTCAGAACACCACTGGGCGTGTGGCTAAACACGAAGACGATAGACCACTCACCGATTAAGCCGTCAACCGGATGAATCGGACCAACCAAACGGAAATGACGGTCAAAAGAATCAACCTAACAGCGGTGGGCACCCGACCAGAACGGAGCAGATATAATCGGGCATCCATAGGATCGGTGTTGCTACAACGCGATCCGGGAAAGTAGCTATATAAACGGTTGTATGTGGTTTACTGACTTGATTTGTTGGGCTACTGAAATGCAAGTGCTTCTCACTCGTTTTCCTTCTTCGTTGAATTAGGTTTGTACTTGTAGGGGCGCGCGATGATTTTCATCCGAGTCATTTCTGGATGGCGCGTGTGTCTCTGGTGAAGGACCTTTGTTCTGAGGCATTGTGGAATTACCACACTGTGGGTAAACATCAGGCGGTCATTATTGTGACGGCTTCTTCCTTTCGGTGGAGTCGCCGAACTTTGGGGTTCATAGTGTTGGCTGGCCGACCTACTCTCAAGTAAGACATTACACATCGCATGGTGGGGTCAATTAGAGAGAGACTGCTCCCGCCATTTCAACCAGTTGTAGCACCGCATACACTTTGATGTTTCCAAATTATCAACACGCCCTTCACGTAGCTATGCTGTTCTCGGAATTTATCGAAGACGATCCCACGATGAACGTCCCTAATACTGCATCTGTTGCCGGTACCGTTTTTCATGTCCACACCCAAATGCTCAGGATCTCTCCTGAGGCAAAACTGGTCATATACGAAGTGTTTTTCAACAGATCGTATGACCGTTAATCCAAATTCCACCTCAACTTCATTTTTTTCTCTGGATTTATTGTTGACCGCAATCCCTCAAATGCCACTCAATCTTTGTCTACACCGGACTGTAATTCCCATAAATTTATCATTGACGCGTGCAGTATCGAATCTATCATTAGGAAATCTCATCTAAAATCTCCCCCCCCCTCTCAGTGATCGGCGGTAGTCAAACGGTTTTCATGTTGAACTTTAAGCTCTTCTGCCTCGTGTTCGAATACTGCTTCAGCTGCTGTCAACTGGTAGCGTCTAGTTGCCCGCGACCCTATTCCCTAAACACTGCTATTTGTGCATAATGAAAGGAATTAAATTGAAAAATAAAGAGTTTCGTCCCACTGATGTCTCGATCAGAGTCATCTCTGGCCATTCCTTATCCACTTTAGGTTCATGTATTATTCCGATTCAAGTTCCCAACTGTGCTCCTATTCAGTGTAAATTTGTAATTTCTAATTTCGGTCTGTTCATCCTGGGGCTAAAAGTTACTCGTCAGTTACATGTAAATATTTCGTTGTTTAGCACAATAATTGATGATGTTTTTCGCCTTTGATTCCATATTCTACAATATTCCAGGGTTGCTGGTGGGATTCATTTACCGCCTATTAAACTGGAAGTTTCCCGGGGGCTCAGTTTTCTCAAACGGAGCATCATACCCATTGACCTAAGTGAACCATTTCGCTTCGCTATACAATCCATGCGTGAAAAACGGATAACAATGTCCGTTGAATGCTCTCGCTGGGCCACTCCCAGTTTAACTGCCGTGCGGTGATTATTGGTTGACCTTCAACAAAATACTACTCCGACTTACGTGTACTTCCGAAGATCCTGAGGATGTGGTCTATCGTCTTTCAGATCCCATAGTTTTTTTCTAATATTTATCTTAAAAACGCCTACTCACAAATACCACTTGATGGGGAATCAAGTTTATCGATGGTCTTCATTACACCTCTTGACATTTGCAAATATAGTTTTCCACCTTTCGGTTTGCTTGTGTCACCTTTAGTATTCCAATAGACCGTTAATTTTCTCACTGCCGGTCTTGATGGAGTTGATAGCAAGAAGATTTTGTTGTTCATGGTGAACTGAAGATCATGAGAAACACGGCAGAAAGAATGTCAAACAAAAGAGCATTCACATTACTTAAATGATTACCATCTGTGTTTAATCTGTTTCAGGTTCACAATCTATCCTAATTTCCCCTTCATGTTTGTCTTCCTCACGGTTCGGATTTTGACGCTCTTTGACATTCGTTTCCACACACCGTTAATCGGCATTCACACATTACGTTGTCCATCCTGACTCTGAACCGCTTGGTCATTTACCTAACAAGACACAGCCCCCCCCCCCCCCCCCGTTTCATGCACAGCTTTTATTCTGACTCACTCCACTTCGTGTGCATCCTGATTTCTCCATCTGGTTGGTTCTCCTTTATGAGCCACTTGGTGCACACAGATACACACACACAGCTTGCTTGTCGGTTCGTTACCACTGTTCCCCGTCCCATTCGTTGTATGTACGTCCCGATTTCTTTCGTCTGAATTGTTCCCTTCTTGAGAAACGTGCCACTGTTACCACTGCCCTCTATCCATACTTCAAGTGTTGAAGTCAGACTCATCCCGTTTTTGACTACTGACGTCTAGGTCCACTGGCATTTTGGACACAGCTTTACGCTGTTTACCGCCCCCTTCAGCATGCCACGGTTTTTCTTGATAATCATTCACTATAGGACGCACAGTCACGTCGATCGTGCTTTGCACCCGGACACCTCACAATTCGAGGTTTGTACATTTCTCATCTTAGCGGGATTCTTTTAATAGTACCGTATCAGCAGATAGTCTCAGCCGTCATCGGTTTGGAATTGGGACTCTACGCGTCACTCTGTTGTCTGGTCAGACAAGGGATAGCATCCGTTGGACAATCCAGTTCCGTGCGAGGGATTAACGGTGCTCTAATTAGGCACTAACGGAATTACTGATTCCACAGTTCTCGAATCCGGTTTCACTGGATAACTCGATTCTTCGACCTTCGAAATTATTACGGACAATGTGTGTTTCAAGGGGGAATTGGTATGAAGACATTTTGTTGGAAGAACTGGGAGCTGCTGCTCACAAGACACAAATCAAAAAGCCTGCTCGTCACGTTGTTGCTGAAAAGTTGATTCCCTCTCCAATAGACGTTAGTAGTGACACTGCATTCATTTCCGGCCATCATCATCTTCATTGCCATCCTGTGTATAAATTTATTTTATCACTCCCAGCCAAGCTGTTCCTGGTTCGACCATCAATATGACACACGCTCTTATGAGTCATCTCTGATAGTTCTTCGCTCTGTACTCTTTGCTGTGCAGGTTCGTATAATTATCTCTGTGACTCGACTTTGGTTTTTCTGATTTCTAGTGAAGCATCATTCTATTCGTGACCGTAATTACCTACCGCGTCCGTACACCATTTGTCTCGTTAGCCCTGCGCGCAATATTTTGGATAAAGTATTGATTCGAACACGGTCCCTGAGTAGCCCAGTATCGACGTGGTCCACGCGATTACACCAGATACGGAATCGGAATCTACTGAAACGGTCGAGGATAAGACAAACCAGTACTGAGTCGCGGCTACCATCGGCGGATTGCCGAAGCAAAACGCTGACCCCTCGACAGATACTGGATCCAAGAACCCAGCAAGTTGTGAGCCAGCTCAATTTCCTTTACCAATGGTCTTCTGATGTGTCCGTCTTCTCTGCAATATCCCCTGTCAACTGGACCTATGGGTACCAGCCTCGCTAGCGATGGGTTTATGGTGTAAATGGCTAAGAACAATTTTAATGCTGCCCATCCCAATGTTCAATTTACTTTGGAAGAAGAAAAGGACAATAGTCTATCGTATTTAGACGTTTGCATAAGCCGTCGGAATGATTTTTCCGTCCAGTTATCAGTGCACAGAAAAGCTACATGGAACGGACAATACATCCATTTTCACAGCTTTGTGCCCCTCAAAATGAAGAGGAATCTAATACGTTGCTTAGTTAACAGAGCAAGAAAAATCTGCTCCGAAGACACAATAATAAATGAACTCGTTTTTCTGCGGAGTGTTTTCTTAAATAACGGCTATCCTGAACGGTTTATTGACAAGACGATGCAAGAAAATGAAGGGAAATCAAAGGAGATAGGAGCCGCCAAGAAGATACTATACGCGCATTTACCGTTCAAAGGCGACACGGAAGCCGAAATTATTCAACGAAGATTATCGGGAGTTATCAACAAAACATTCTACGCTGCACAGTTGCAAATCCTGTTCGTTTCCAAACCGATAGTGTGTTTTCGATTGAAGGACATAGTGCCGAATTCTGCAACCTCGTTTTGTGTGTATTCCTTCACCTGTTTGTGTGGAACTAGGTACATTGGTCGCACGACTCGGCGCTTATCCGAACGCGTTCGCGAACACCACCCGGCCTGGCTGAACACGGGAGCAATTAAGACAATTACGAGTGCGGTGTGCTCACACCTTGTTGAATCAAACCACTCAGTCGAGGTGATAAACGCTTTTCGCACCATTTTCAAAGTCCGAGGAAAGCAATCAAGACTTGTCAAGTGTCGCATCTTAGCCACAGCCGAAGCCGTGAGCATTCGTCTCTACAATCCTCCCCTGTGCGCTCAGAAACAATTTGTGCAAGCACTTAAGCTTCCGTGGCCCACGTCATGGTCCCGAACACATGTGCAACCACTTGAACATTCCACACTGTGATCAATTTCACATGCACACACGCACGTGAAGAGACAGATTTGGATTGCCATTGTCCGTTCTTATTTTGAGTCATATATATTGTTATGTATTGGTATGAGTACGAATAACTGAAAACGAGCTTGTTCGCCACGTTGTTTATTCTCAATGTGTTCTGTGGGATTTTTCAGACAACATCATAAGTAGCTGAACTCAAACAGTTCACCTGGGTTGTAGAAGAGGGTTCGTGACTGGAAGGGTCACGATCAATTCGGAGGACGTCAACTGTGTTCTTGTGTGCTCTTGTTAGGGACATCGTGATCAGTTGGGAGGTGATATCGAACCGAGAATTCGAATACTATAGACTTCACCCGTGAAATCTAGTGGGACCAGTCGAGTGACGTAAATTTCCGGAAGCGTCGGCTACAGAGAACGAGATTGTTTGATGGTATAGAAAGCAGTCAGTGTGTGAACAAGCGGACTGGGTCAGAGGTGCGTGGTCAGATAACAAGCGACGTGTCTGTGCGTCTATCGGACAGGCTGCATGATCAGTAATAACGGAGTGAGCCAAACCAGGCGTGAAACTTTGCAACTGGAGGAAAATAATGGCGAACGTCTACGGGACCAAACTTGGCCAGTGTGTAGTGGAAACACAGACGAAGTAAAGACATGATTCTGCGAACAGAATCACCAACCTGACTAGAAGGAATAGGATGTCGCCCCCTACTCACCACACCAAGACATCCACAGTCAAGTGAAGTGGCCGAAAACTTCGTTCGCACATCTGTAAACCCGTAACTAGTCAAAATTCAAGTAATTGAACGAGATGTGGAAAATTTCCCGCTTCAGTACAGAAAGGCAGCCGATGGCACCACACGTTCCAGTTCAACAACACCTTTCAGGTGTCGAGTATTCCGCTCGTATTTAATACGTATTGAACCCGCTGATGTATACTACCGACGTGGAAATGATTTACGACAAGCGTCTGACATTGTGCTGGGAAAACGTGGGAATCGTATGGGAGCTTGGCCACCGAACCACCCAGAGACTTCAAGCCTGCAGTTTCAGTCGAGATGTGGTGCGTGTGATGACTGTTCATTACCTAGTTATTCATTATTATGCTTTTAAACCATTGTATACATTCGACCTTGAAATAGGTGAATATATATTTGTGATTTATACTTCAAAGTGCGTTGAGTTCTGTACTACATCCAGATTCGGGATAGCTATTCTCATTCATTAATTGCGTTACAATGTCACATTTAGAGGGGTTGATGGCAGTGGTAATCTCACAAAAATGTTGCAATAGCTGCTTGAGTCCATCATCATGAGTTGCTTAAGTGGATGCATGGGTAGCACTATCACCTAGAAAGCATTCTACACTTTTCAGTGCCTCAGTCACAGTATTCATTAAAGACTGAACGATAGCTATGGAAACACTTAGTCCAGAAGGCAAAAAGTTGTATGTATGCAGACCAGACGGGTACTGATAGTAGTGAACTCATCAATTAAAGGACTTTGCAAGTTAACATCCTTCAAGTCAATACGTGACACTTGGTTGGAGCCATGGAAGGGAGACGGTACATTCTCTGGTTCCACGTTAGCGGACGCACGTTGCCGAAGCCTTGTATTCGAAGGGGTTCGATAATTGCCGCAGATTTCTGAAGTTTGTCCGTCATACTTCAACCGAGTAATAACGGGCGTTTCCCACTTGGATGACGAAACGTGTTTAAGAATCCCTTTGGCAACTAAAACGTGGAAAACGTTTTCCACAAGCTCTTGAAGTCCATAGGCTAACACATGACGTTTCACAAACACAGGATCTTCATCCAGCTTTACAATGGTTATGTTCATACCACCGGAAGCCTTGGAGTACCGTCAAATTAATCCAGACAACAAAGTGTCTTCCTGTGATAGAAGAGAAATAGAAACGCCAATGTCTTTAATGGACTTAAATCCAAGTACAGACGTACCATTTTCAGTGACAAGAGGGTACAGTCTAGTTTGATCTATGATAGAAGTATTACATGAGGTTAACAGCAATATCAGTCTGAAGCAGTCGAATATTAGGAATAACACGATATAAAACAAAACAAGAATGAAAGACTCGATCTTATCGGAGTCCAAAATGAGCAATGAACGAGTTACGTGTTAATGAGCTGCATACACCACTGGGAAAGCAAAGTCAGAAAAATCCCCGAAAGAATCAGGGCTGGATTTGGACAGGCATGTGAATGAGTGTCTGCACACGGTTAAAATATGCGCAGTATACCCCATCTGTGATATCTGATGTTACCAAAGCGTCAGGTTGAACGGAAATGACGTTTACCACAAGAATCGCATTTACCTTGCCAATTGTTCACAGAAGATCGAGGGCGCGTGAAGTTCTGCACTCGGGGATGAATATATGGCTGCAATTTGTACTCCCGAGAAAATGGCCGCATGGCGGATGACTTCTTTGGCTAACTCCGCAACATGACCTAAGACATAGCATCCGTAAGGTTGTTTACTTCCTGGTATAATTAATGCACATACATCACACACATTCTTCGGCTTAGGTTTTGTCAACCGGAGGGGCTTTTGGTGCAGCTGAGATCAACTTATGCCCGCAAAAAGCCTATTACAAAGTTTTTTCCCAAGCTAATCACCGAAATTACATCCAGCAGCTTGCATCTGCGGCTGAAGAAAAAATGCTCCAATATCTTCGGAATTATCAAGCTGAAGTTGATAAGATTTCACTCTTTCTGCAACTTCAAATTTCACTGGATGAGAGTGACCAAACACTAATTCCTTGATTTCTTTGTAAGTCTGGCAAACTGGTTTCTTCGGGAAGGCCAGGTTCCTAATAACAGAATAGACAGATTCGCCCACAACAATTAGGAAAACTGTAGTTTTTCGCTTCTCTGAAATGCGATCACGAACGACGCACCAGAGTTGAAAACGTTCAAAATATTTCTCAACCTCGCACGAGGTACAACGAAATGCTAAATGGCAGGTTACAGGAGTACGTTGCATTAACCCGATGTCGCGACGCCAAATGTGATATCATAGAGCAATAAATGAATAATAGTGTGAGGATCAGAGCAATACCATCTAACCCAAATCTGTACGTAGTACAGAACTCAACGCAGTTTGAAGTACGAATCACAAATACGTATTCACCTATTTCAAGGTCGCATATATGCAAAGCATGATAATGAATAACTAGGTTATGGACAGTCATCACCGCGGAGTTTTGGCCCGTAGTGCCTCATCGTGTCTGGTAGAATAAAACAAAACTGCATCGCTCGCAGGTGTAGTTATGGAATTGCCATTTTCATACCTTTCGCAAGTAATTCGGCTGCTCCGAAAAGTCTGTTCTATATGAATTAGCAGTGGCTGTAGCAATTCCAGCATATTTATCCCAGCAAACAAACAGTCTCGCAGCCGATTGTTCAGTTAAGCACCACAATCACATTTTGATGCTTATGTCTGCCGTTCAAGAATGAATGCACAATCAGACTGGTTTTCTGTGCGGTCCAGTGAATTAAACTTGGTTCGCTCTGGTGAAATAAATTTAGTAAATTTGAAATAATGCAAAAAAAGCGCTCTCGGCTTGTCATCGGTAGAATTCACTGGAGAATCCAAAATCACAAGATTTTTCGCTAATGCGAATGCACGTTTGCAAATGAAATGTAAGGGAAATGCCGTTTTCTTTTCGATACTCAATCCATTTTGGTCAGCCATCAAATTTAGAAGCGTTCCACCTAGTCCTCGTATTCTCTGGAGGCACAATTCACGTCGAATTGCTCCCAATCAGTTGAATGCATAATGAAATTTCCGTGCGGGCACCAAATAAGACCTTCTATTTATTATTGAAATATTATCCCGCTCTGGATATCATGAAACCCAAACACAAATATGTCACTCGACGTACCGTAGTGTTTCGTATTTTGCACGTGATTATATGCGATATCGTCGTGTATGGATGCAGTAGAAATGTCAAGAGTCACATATAATCAGTCATGAATATCACATGGACGATTCCATGGACGCGTAATAAGCCGTGAGTGCGCAGTCGTCCACACGTTTCGGTTATGCGCTGAAAACATTCCAACTGACTTTGATCAAGTAAGCACCTAATACGTTATTTCGTGTAATGCAGCTCCACGTGTATTGCGACACCGAATTCTCCTTTTATTTAACTCCATTTACTATAGAAAACTAAAACAATATTTGAAAAGGGAGTTCTGGTCAATTTTCGGCTGCCATCTGGGGAAAGTGAAGGGCTGCAGCGCGAGAACTCGAACCCAGGACAGAAGGATTCAAAGTCCATGGTGTTGACCGTTTGTTCAAAGTGTTCAAAGTCCCAGTGATGAGGTTTCTGGTTTACTGCTCACTTTTTCGCCAACTTTTGTAGTTCATTAAATATTTCCCTATTTACGCACTGCATCTTGCTCATATACTCATAACCCGATCTCTGACTTTCTCAGAGTGGATCACAATATGGATTTTGCACACTACTGTAATCCTGTTATCCAGCAACCTCTATTTCTGTCCGAAACACACACCTTGCAATGAACTCAGACGCTGTTTCACTGACCACTCTCCACCAGAGCCACAGTACAACGGAATTCAGTGACACCCTACCACCCGTTATCGAAACTTTCCATCAACTTCGTATCTCTGAAAGCAGTCAATAAACTGTTCGTATGTGAATGGCACTGCTCCCTATTTCACTGTATTTAATGCTTACTCGTGTAGCAGAAATTCGAAATGATGGTGGAAAACGACAAATATTATTTACTGCATTTTCAAAGATCACGTAATTCCAGGACGTTCCCGTACTGTTTATATACAAGCATGATCGCATTTTAACAATGAGTTACGGTTATCGATCTTTTTGCTTGCTTAGCAGTATATTTTAAGAACTTCATCCACCGTTCTTATTTTGATGTCGCTCCTTGAGGATAGAATGACATGATACTAAGTGGCTATTTAGCTCTTAATTTTTGATTATACTTTGTTTCACATCCCCTCGATCCGCTTAAGTGTTCTGGAATAGGGTGTCAGCTTTAGGATATTCACTCGTCTATAGTATTCTTTTTTGGTCACCGACACTAGGTGTGAGTGGCTCGGCGCACTGGTGCCCGTAAAAAAGTACGCCTTCAGATTTTCCACACCGACTTTATTCAGCACACCTGTAAACCGGTTTATTGTGTTCACCGACATAGCTGACACTCGTAACGGCCTATTTTATCAGTCCCATGGTTTCAACTGCTCCGTTGATGTACAGGTTTGGTCCCCTGGTGTTCTCAGCGGTACGAAACGCGCGGGTTGCCTTGACGGCCCGAAATCTGGTTCTGCTGCATAGAAAATTAAAATTTTAGTCAATCCAAATCGCATCTTGTCTCACAACTTCATTGACGAAATTCTCCCATTTAAGTGTATCCCCATAAGAATTCATTGTCTCTGGAATTGGATACATTTACTCCAACTTCACTAACTTCCCACTCGAATATCGGGCTATGATCTAAACGCAAACACGTTCATCGAATTTGGACATCAGCCTTTCTTGCATTAGCTTGAATGTGATTGTTAGATTGTAAAAGATTCAATGTAGTAGTTCGTCAGTTTCTAAGTGTGTGGTCAAACTTGAACGGAAGCCATCATGACTCTCTTTGTGAACATCTTGATCATTTGCATGTATCTAACTATTCAATGTTGATCTCCGAAGTCCCATAGGATGATCTAAATGCCACCCGTCTTGTCCGGATTGAAAAGTAAGAGCAATGGGCTATGCGATCTCCCTCGAATGCTTCTCTTGAGGCGCGCGCCTGGGCATCTTACGCAAGATTTATTGAACAGTCGATCACCTTGTTATTTCGAACCACAGCTCATTAGTGTTCATGACCTTACATTGTCACATTCCACAAATTATTAAACGTAAACCGGGACTGATCAGTGTGTTCCCGCAGCTACAATTTTATGGTACAGTATCTGAGGTTCCTGACCCAATCTAGCCGGGGATGCGGGAAAATTACTTGAGTCGCCTCAAAGCCCAACAGAAAAACACCGTAAAGAAAAGATGAATCGTGGTGCCGGTTAGTTAAAGGTGTGCACCCATACCTTTGATCACCATAAGATCACGACCGCTTCGCTTATGGAATTGATCGTAACCGGGTTACGTATTAGACGCAACCTAATGAGGCTGTGTCGGATCGGTATAGAGGCTAAAGTTTATTTGCCGCAAATTCAGACACAATAAATTCACCTCGCCTATTGAGGCTTGCCGCTGGATTATTTTACCGACGAACTTGACATCACGCAATGACTAACGTGATTTCACAATATGAATAACGTGACTTCCAGACGCGACGAACGTGACTGAGATAGGCTTTAGGATCAGCTGAGGTATTAGGGCCAATACTTTTCATAGAGAATTTGGGTGAAGGATCGCATCGGGGCAAAAATGGCTTTGGATGCAGAAACGAATATCTAAAAGAGATGGATTTCTCTGATACAGTTTTCAGTCAGAGTCAGGGTACCGCAGGGTCAATCGGATTGAAGTTTGCTTTCAAGTTAGGCGAGATCGTGACAGTTTACCTGTGTAATGTGATTGTTCTAAGCTCTGTCGCTGTAATCAAATGCAGAGGACACAACCCCGACCGGGTCTGAATTCCGATTGATGCTCTTGCGCAGGCCGTTCATGAGCACTGGATCAGTGACCGAGATTAATACCGGTGAAATTAAGTGAACTAATCCCTCTGGGAGTTTCACAGGACGACCTATCACTTTTTTGTGTATGTCAATACAATCGGTGATTCACACGCTTCCTTAGGCACTCCATAATTTTCCAGATTATCCAGTGGATTCCTTAAAAGTACGATTTCAACAATTTCTCCTCATCATTTGAAAACTAATGGAGACGATCCATCTGGCCTTGCTGTATTGTGCTGTTTTTTGGCGATAATCGTTCTTGCTGAGAATCTTGTCTCGTTTGAGGGCTGATGTTTACCTGCATCTTTCCACCATTGCGTATCATCCTCCTAAAGCACCCCGTCGAAACCAGACAACCAAACTGTTCATTGATGTGTTACGCCCAGCCTTCCAGACAGAGCTTCTGAAATTGAATTAGTAGTCCGTCAGATTATTTGGTAAACGAACGACAATCCTTTGTACTAATATGGAAATGTCTAAACAGGAAAGAACAGCTTGTGTCACCAAATTTTTGTGGGTTTAGCAGCCACGACTGATCGTTTATGGCATTTCCCATAGTTTGAGAGCAATGCACATCTGCTAGTCTGTGTCACTAGACTCACTGTGGTGCAAAGCTCTTAGACTACAGAACAAGGCTGTCAAAGAGTGGTATCCGGTTCTCAGACTACTACCCATTGGTGATGGCTTGTAACTCACCGTGGTCGAACTAGTGACCATCGCCTTGGGCACAGTAATCAAACCTTTCCGGTGCAACCACATCGTACGTGTGAATTTCCGGGTCTCATAATCGAGTTTGGTGGCCTAGTGTGAGCCCCGTGAACGAGTGTGAACAAGGTCCGCTTGGATATGGGAACGGAACAGCGATGGGATTCAGCTTTCGGAATCACGTCAGCACACGTGATCATCCGGCGGCGTTTAAACTCGACTGTCGGTTGATCAGCCTCTGAGGTCTAACAGCCTCGGAAAGCAACCAACTACTGGACTGCAATGTTTGCTGAAGCTGTTGAGAAAGTCAAGTATTAAAAGTCCAAGCTATGCCTTGCCACCTCCCAGCTACAGTTGTGGCAGGATTCGGACGTTTTATTCCAGGCCAAATCAACCGAATTGATAAGGCTCTCAGGCAGAGTTCTGTTTTGCATCTAATTTAAACTATAAAGCCAGATTTCATGTTTCATCGAGATGAGAACGAATGCGATCAGCGGCATTGGGCAACTAATATAATTCTATCTGAAACACGTGCTTTTTGATTGGACAAATTAATTGAATTTGTCTTCGCCTACTTCTGTCATCGCAGCAGTCATCTTGGAAATTCGCACAGATTTCAAACCACAAGGAAGATAAGCCTTGGAGTGCATTCCATATTCGGACTCCTCAAGGGCCAAGCGGTCCGAAACGCATTGAATCGCATGTGCATTGTCACTCAGAAAAACGATATCATCGGTCTATCTAGGCGAAAGCCCTGTTCCCCGGGAGGAGATCAACTCCATCGCCGGGTAAGGCATTTCGTAGAACATCCTCTATGGCCAAACTGATGAGAAATGGGGACGTAGGACAACCTTGTCGTACTCCAATGGAGACCATAAAATGGGCGGAGGCCCTAACCCGACCTGAGATGTCACGATAAAATTCTTTGACGATTGACCAGTTTTCCCTCTATTTGACTGAAATCGGAGCTTTTGTTTACTTGCTTAAGTCTTTAATAAAAATACAATACATAAATTATCAGATTGCCCAGTGCCGTTGTTGTTCCGATTTGCTAGTTATCAGCTTTAACAGTCGGTCGACAGTAATGGAGGAACAAAACAATCTCATCCGGTTTATTCATCAGCAATAGGAGCAACCTCGCTCACAGCAGCAGGCATCAGTGGAACAGGCACGCAGGTAAAAATCCGTATCAGCTAATGACAGAAAAAATCACGGCAATGTCGTAGAGCGGTTCCTAGACCATATGGAGACCAGAACGGGGATTGAAAGAATCATAGACCACCTCAGTCTAGGAATTCAGTTATGATGCAAACAACGGAATAACATTTGCTCCCTGGTACAGAAAATATGGAGACATATTTCTTACGGATGACATCACTCAGGGTGAATCAGACAGAGTCTGCCTCCGCAGAAACTGGGTGTACCAGAACACACTAGTATTACAACTACATTTAACCAAAACTCCCAATAGAGATCTCACTCTAAACCAGACCGTTTCACGTCTCACTGCTACGTTCGGCGAGCGAACATCCATATTCAACATATGTTACAACTCTTTGAAGACCATTACACAAGTAGACGACGATGTCGTTACTTATGCAGACAGAGTAAATCGTGAGTGGAAGAGATTTCATATGAAACAATTGATTGAAGATCAATTTGAATCACTAATATTTGTCTTAGATCTAACGTCCCATATTGATAGTGATATAAAAACCCCTCTGCTTGCTCGACTGGACTCAGCAGACTTATTTCCCCTGCAAGACCTCACCGCTGAATATCTCAAACTATTAAATCTACAGAAAAACTCAGAAATATTTCACACATCAGCGGCTAATGTAAACATCTTGAATGGGGATAAGATTACAAAAGTCGAACTTTTCGCCTCGCAAAAGTTAAATAAAGCCGGACTTTCAACGGCCATCTTCAGCTTGTTGGTTCTGTGGTGAGCGGTATTACGTACAGTTCTATCGGTTCCGGTACCACAAGTGTGAACGTTGTGACGAGATCGGACATAAAGAAGATTGCTGTGCAGGTTTACTCAGAGAACAGGTCGTCATATAATGCAGTCACTAGGATTTAGAAGGCAATCTGACCTTATGTCTACACAGTTCGACGAACGAGTTCGTCAGAGTAGAAAATGCATCACCATTTGGAATAATGCGTCCTCTGTGTCCCTGCAAATCGATACCACTTCAGACATAACACCATTTCGAAGTAAGCCTGCAGAAGCATCAGCAGCCATAGACAAACTCACGAGCTGCGTAGCCTATAGTACCTTAGGACAACCTGTTTCATTCCTGAATGAGTTGCTACGTAAGTCTTCATTTCGTGATTTTCATGGTGCTGGTATTTGTTGCGTTGTATCTTCAAACGACCTAAACCTATTAGGAATTGACTGAATAGAACAGCTTGCGGTGAATCGAGTATCTTCATGTGCGGTCCCGTGCGCCACAGCTTCATTTTTAGCAGCCAACCATTCAGGTGAAGCCGGACCGTAACTGTTAGATCGTGCAGATTCAGGAAAAAGGCTGCGATTGGTCAGCACTTTATCTGCCACCAAGTGCATGCCTTGTTTTGTATATGAACAAGTTAGTACCAATCAGATATGACAGAATACATTCCTGCCGATACTGTCTGGTCTTATCGTTCTCCCAACGGGTGTAGTCCGGGTGAGAGTTATTTCATCATGTACGATTGGCCGGGTAGGTACGACTCGTACACAACTGCATCTCTGGGGTGTCCCTGCTATTTAAGTTTGTAACTCCCATCTTTACCACATTTTTTACCCACCAGTGATGTTGCAACTGTCGGTGTATGATCACTAAATCACTGTGTTAGTAGTAGAAGCAAAATATTCAAACACTTTCAAATCTGGTTTAGGCCTATACATAAAAGCCAAGGCAAGTTTGTACATCCTTCAAGGGAGCATACCCATTTTTCGTCCCAAAAGACCCGTTCCCTATTCAGCCATTCCATAAATGGATGCCGAGTTAGACCGCTTGGAACAGCTAAGTGTAATAAGCAAAGTCACGTACTCTTCCTGGGCAGCCCCAGTAGCCGCTAGAGTTCGATGCATCTGTGACGGTTTCTCAGCCGATTTGAATGACGCCCTCCAGATGCATCAGTACCCATTACCGATCCTGGGGGGGGGTCATTTTGCCAAACTAAATAGGGCATGTATTTTCTAAACTAGACTTCTGGGATGCCTACCTTCAAGCAGAAGTAGAAGGATCTTTCTAAGAACTACTGACAGTTAATACCCAGAGTGTGATATCAGTATAATCAGCTTCCTTTCCTCGTTAAATGCGCGTCGGCGATTTTCCAACAAATTATGGACACAACACTGAGCGGTCTGTCATACGCCATGGCGTACATTTACGATATGGTTGTTGTCAGCTCTTCTGCAGATAAATATAGAGCACAGTTGGACGAAGTTTTCGGACGCATTCAATTCTACGGTTTCAGTCTTCAAATGCAAAACTATGCTTTGGCTACCACGTGTCAGTTACCTTAGAGCTATAAAAGATGAGAGCGGTCGGCATACGGACCCACGAAAGATAGATGAAATTCAAAATTTGCTTACTCCCACTGACAAGACAAAGCTTGTCTTTGGTGGGCGTAGCAAATCATTACAACGACTAGGTACCAAATAGGTAGCCTTTACGTGCATTTTTAAATAATCTCCTAAATAAGTCGCCAGATGGTTTTGGTCACCACGCTGACAAAAGGCGCTCCAAATCTAAACAATACTTGCATTGACATTTTACAATTTTTAGGTTGATTCTTTTGACCGTCATTTCCGTTTGGTTGGTCCGACTCATCCGGTTGACGGCTTAATCGGTGAGTGGTTTATCGTCTTCGTGTTTAGCCACACGCCCAGTGGTGTTCTGAATTCCTGTCCTAAAACCAATTCAAATGGTGTCGTCCTCGTTGTTGAATGGTTCGTTGAGAGGGACTGAGCAATATCTCCGATAGTACTTCTTACCAATCACTCCCGTGGTTGTTTAGCCATTCTTTCATCGTTCGGTTGAATCTTTCTGTCATTCCGTTCGCTTGATGATGGTAAGGCGATGTCCGCATTTGTCGAACTAAACACTGTTCCAACATGTCCAGGAATTTATTTGATTCGAAGCAAAATCCAAATCAGTGTTGACGGTTCTAAGCATACCAAATCATGCCATCACATTATCAAAAACACGTGAGACCGTATCACCCATTTGATCCGGTATGGGAACTCCGACCACCCAGCGAGATAATTGGTCAACCGTCGTCATGATGTACCAGTTTCCAGTTGAACTCACGGGTAAAGGACCAAAGATATCCAAACCCCGAATTTGAAACATCCGCCATGCTTCTGTGGGCTGCATCCGCTGTGTTGCTGCCACGATCTATCGGTTCCGCTGACAATCAGGACAAGTCCGCATGTAGTCATCATCTTCTTGCATCAGGGGCCAAAAGACTCTGTGCAGCAACAATTCGAAGACCCGTTGTTGCCCTATGCGAGCACTGTCATGCGCTAGATGGATCACACGCTCACGTAAGGCCTCGAAAACAAACGGCAATCGTCTCGATCGCACAACATGCCCCGCATCAACGTCAACAAACACGCTACCATCTTCTACATGCAAGTGACCCCATATTTTTAGTAAGTCGCGCACAGCGCGTCAGCTTCCGCATGATCTGGTCTGGGCTTGAAGATGTGAACAGATCGTCCACACTAGGCCATCGTTCCTTTGGTGGCTGAGACCATCATCACTTGGCATCAACACATTCACTGGGATTGATTCGGTCGGCAACTGTTCATCTGGGTATCTGGTTTTCTCGACCGTTGGCGTGCTCGATTGTGAAGGTGAATTCTCGCAGGCGAAGTGCACACTGTATGTGAGCCATCTACGACGTCGACAAATATGGAAATAACCTTCAATGTATCTGGCGAAAAATGCCACCTAATGTACTATGATATACATTCGAAGTTTCACAACAGCGTAGTGAGAAGTCTGAAACCAATGCTGAGCCAGATTTAGATCGCAGGCATTTTACCCATACACATGCACCGATTCAAACGATGAGCTTTCATTCACAGAAAAAGGTCTATGTGTGACTCATGGCTTTTGAAGGGAGGTATAACAGAGGCACTCACATAACCAGTTATCAAACATTGCTTTCATATTATCGTGTTTGCCAACACCCTCGTTCAGCTAATACTGAATCGACGGATCAATACCTCACAGCTTGTGTTTCGATTGGTCCTTAATTTGTCAGTCACGCTGGTTCATGTTTCGTGCTGAGGTCACATGTGTAAGTTAGCGCGGCATTTCTCATTTATGATAAACTGTTGCTCAATGCTGTTGTTGTTCTGATTTGCAAGTCACTGGCTTCATTACTGGTACTCCACTTTGCAGCAAAAACAGTTTCATAGTGCAGTTCCACCGACAGAGTTGACGGCCACCCAAATGTCTGGAAACAAGATAATTGTTGATCTTTGGGAGGTTCGACGGATATCTAGCTACTGCTAGGGGGTGTAGACTTGATCCACAAATCCAACGACCGGCGTGAACCTCAAGCTGCACCTCACTGGTCTGCTTTTCGTGCGTTTGGTACAACCTGCGAATCATGACAGACGACAGCAGCCTCAGCGCTATTGGGATAATGCTAATACCACTGTTGTTAGTGCAGTCATTGCGCGAACCCTTCTTAAAGGTGGAGACAACGAGCAGTTCTTCCCACAAAGAAAAAATGTGCTCAGAATTCAGGACTTTCAAGAACAGCGCATGAAGTTGACCAACGTTAAACTCCGTAATCTTCAGGAAGAGCAAGCGAAGGCCATCTGAGCTTGATGCTTCGTGACGTCCTAAGGCCTGGATTTGTCTGCGGGCTTCTGCCTCGTTTGGCGGATCTGTCGAACCCGACCACGGGACCCGTACCGAAATAGGTATTAGAGAGGCTGACACTGTGGGCCAGATAAACTGTCTGAAAGTGCTCCGTCCAGTGTTCGAGACGTCGCTGCTGATTGTGAACTGGAAAGCCACCCGCTCCACAGAATTTCCCATTCATATTTAGTGGTTTCCTACCGGTGACTCAAATGAGAAAGAACAACTTGCGGGGATTTCCCATGGCGGCTTTAAGTTCCACCTCAGATGCATGTTGCGACCACCAGATTTCGCGTTATGTGAACGTTTCATTACGGGCCATTGTACTCACTTCCAGCTGCTATCGAACAGCGTGCGTCGAAAATAAGCACATCCAGGTACGAGGAGAAAGACCACAACCTACTAGACTAACGGAACACAAAGCATTCTCAAACGACCAGTGCTCGTTTATTTGGTAGGACAGCAGCTAGCTTTTTGGAAGATCGACGGATGAGACGGGCCGGAAAGCTTATCACGCTCCAACCGTCTTTGTTGTGTGCGTTTGGAGCGCCTACTGAAGTACCTGGACAGTAGAGGTGCAAACTAGTTCGTGGTGGGAATCAAAGGGGATGGGAGGCGCTCAGGTAAGGTCGACAGTCTTGTGTGCAACCCCACCTTTGTGGTTTATAGCCATATGAATTCCCTGCCAACTTGAAGAAGGCGGAGGCTACATGGTATACGGGCGATTTGGACGTATGAAGTTCGTACCGGCGAGGAGAGGGTGATGGTCTGAGCACGGGGACAAAAACCGACCCCTGGTTTGTGAGTGAACGGAACCTCGACCGAATAGGCCTCCTATGTGCACGTCGCTCGGACAGCCAACCAACCATAGCATTCATTTCTCCTGCCAAAATCGCTATACCGGCTCGGCTTACTTTGCATACCTAAGCATGTGTTATGGCCTACAAGCAGCCTCCATCAATCTTTGCCGTCTTTCGTGTAGTACGACAAGGTCCTTCAACTTTACCATCGAGGACATTGTATGAAAAGCCTCATCTCGTCTTCTAGACACCAGGGTGTAACACATGAGAGAGAACAAAGATCCTGACGTAGAATACGAGTGAGCGACAATGAACAGGTACTGTACCGCGTTGAGACCGCTTCGTCATTAGGATTTCCAGATATGGTTTGTGCTTTATTTCATCCAAGTGTAAATAACCTTGACAAAACTGACAGGAGTCTGTGTTTGCTCTCATCCTTTGCAATGAGCAGTTTGAATTAGTCAGTAGCTTTACGTATTTCAGGGAACTACATTGCAGATGGACTTGATGCTGCGGAGCAGATCACATCACGAATAGCAAATGCCAAACTGGTCTTCCCAAACCCGCGTCACTTGTGGCGTCGCCATCACATCCACCTCTCACTCAAAGGGCGGGTCCACAACGCCTCATGGCACAGTGTCTTGCTCTAACACGGCGAATCTTGGCCGCTCCGCGCTCGGGACGTTCGGAGACTTTCCGTATTCGACCACTAAAATGCCCAGGGGAAGAATTGCACGTGTTTGTGGGAACAACGTGTGAAAAACGACGAGGTTCGTCGTCATGTGTCGGATGCGGATAGTAGCACCCTGACAGAAAGAATCACTCCATACCGCCTCTGGTGGCTTGGATGTTTCACACATGTCCACCTACCAGCTACCATTTCGTGAGCTGTTCGTATTTCCTGGGTATGGCTGGAAGAATCCATGTGAGGATAATACTATGAGTCGGTGTAGGACGTAAGCACTTGTCTCATTTGAGTGGGGTTCAAGGGAAGTGGACTATCGTCGGTTAGACGCGTACAGCAATATGGCCCAGAACCGAAACCAATGGTGTGCTTCGGAAAGTCTCGCGCCCCGTACCATTTGAAGAAAACCTCAGAAGGCGTGCTGCGAAACAGGAAAAAAGTCTGTTATGCTGACTTCTTTGTTGTTACCCGTTCCCGTATTTTTTGTATTGGCACCATGCCTGACTCCAGGCTTGGTATGACGTAGTATCAATGAACGACCGTCAACGGCTACTAAACGATAGGAAACTTCTTTAGCTGAATGTCATCATCACGGTCTTTGTCCAATTTCAACCTATTCTCCCTGATCGACGCGGTGGAATCTGAGAGCAATATCAGCGCTTGTGATTTATGACAGAAGATACAACCCATTATAAAGATCAAGAAGAACTCATTTTTGTGCAGCTAGGCACTACTTCAGTCTCATGCGCACGTATCCATCCGCACGAGGTAGCTGCAATAACCCGCCCGATTGGTTGATGCATATGAGTATCAAAACCTCATGTTCGGATGTAATTCTATGCTGAGGCTTACTAAGAAGACAGCAAGTTCGAGGAACGGAACGGGGTGTTTGTACCAGATGGACGGGGGGAAAGCGCGAGATGGGGGACAAGAGTGCGCATCATTGGGAAGTGAGTATAAGAGATAGGTGAAAGGCAGTAACATGGGATCAATTCGTCTAGCTCGTATGGAAAATTCGTGCACAATGCAATCATACGCGCAAAAGATCGTCCATAAAGTTCACATGAGCACAGCAAACGCAAAATAACACTGTTTCCCAAAAAAGACCACAAGACGAGAGAATGACAGCGTGAACAGCGGGTGAGCAAGCTAATAAATAACGAGATCTATCGGAAGAAGCGAAAGGGTTCGGACGATTTGTTCAAATAGGACGGTTTTGTTCTGGTTGTTAAATGAGCGAATGACACCAACGGCAGAATGTATGAAGCTGAGGGGGAGAGGGAGTCACGGAGGTGAAAGTGAGGAGTTTGTGGATGAGTTACATGCATGCGCTGAAGAAAAGAGAGACGGAAGAACAAAACACAAAAGAAACGATGATTCGATGATCTCAAGGATGCGAAAAAAGCGGGAAGGCTTAAAGAAAGTACAATTGGTGTTCGACGCCGTGAACGCGTGCGTCGAGATGGCGGAGCGTCAAATGAAACAAGACTGTTCATCCTCGGAACCAACTTTGGAAATTGGATTCACACGGAACCGAACACTGGAAAAAAGTGGAGAGACAAACAGTAGTACGGTGTTGTGACACGAAAATCATTCACTGATATATATATATATATATATATATATATATATATATATATATATATATATATATATCTTGGTTACGTAAATAAACACAAACATGTGTGGCTAAACCGTTTCTTCAAGTATGGATAAATCTGAGCTGATGTTGTGAAAAAAATAGTGTCTCGAACAAGACGGAAAGCACGCAAAACAAAAGATGTAAAATGGAGAAATCAGCATAATTTAGAACCTAATTTCTTGTTCGCATTACTGTTTTAGAGAATACGGACATAAGATATGATTATAGACGTCAGTTCTTCAAAAATGAGTTAGAGAAGCAGTTATTCAAGAGGGCCCCGAGAGCACTCACAAACCGGCGATTCTGACTGTTCACTTGACCCAGTAAACAAATGAATATTCAATAAAGAACCATCTTCAGAAAAATACGCGAGGTGGTGTGGTGAAAAGCAGGTAACCGGACTTACCAGTCATGCTTTCGAGCGCGTAGAAGCGCACGTCTGCGTCCGAGTCACTCTCCGAAATCTTCTTCAACACGGGTACAACTTCCTTTTGAATGAACCTGGAAAATGAGTAACTTCTGATAGGTTAATCTTTGGGACGAGCTAAGATCACAATTGTCTACACAATATACAATTTGAAGATATGGGTGAATGTAGACAGAGAAAAGTGAACGTGTAATTTTAAGTGAAGGATTCATGAATCATCATTGTACATCTAATGGACATAATAACACTGACAAATTTCACAATCTACGTCTAACAAACAAAAGAATGATGGAATTTATTCTACGCAGTAATTTCGCAATCGTTTCAAACCTTACAATAAACATCTGCGAACGATGAAATTCTGGTGCGGCAAACAGGTACGCCAAGAATTGCCATGCAGGAATCGCTTCAATTATTTGCACCTATTTAGTTCACGGGTTTTCTTATCAATCCGTTGCGAAACGAGAAACCAACACAAAATCAATCAGATGCAGGACAGAACAGACTCAATCCAATCAGTCAAGGCAGAGTAAGCAGTTGCTCTATTGAGAGGAAAAAAGCTGGCAGCCAAAAGCCATCAAAACAGATAGAGGTAATGAGCATACGACGAGAAAACTGGACAGTGAGCAATGAAGAAACCGGTTCTACACTCAAACGTTCATGTTCATCATGCTATCCTATCAAGCGAATGATGCACACATAAGTACGTGAACCTTGTGACAGGTGACGAAAACTGTATGTGAGATGGGATGAACCGTACGCTCGCACCAATGCATCATCAGCACATTACAGATATGTTTTTATCTTCAAACTATTTCAACGAGGACATTTCGGTCAAGATTCATAAAACTCAGTCGGAACTCCACACTTGATCTTGGACTAGCGTGGCGCAACAGAACGCCCCAAATCTGCGGTTAAGATAGTCTCCAAAATTTGTCTGCCACCATGTGGCATTCGTATTGAAGTGATAGTCAAGAAAGATGGCACGCAATTACAACAACAAAACTGCAGTGCATGATTAATGATAGTCGATGGTGCTGATGATGAAAGACTTGAAAACGATTGAGTTCCAACTGCTTTTCCTTACAATCGGAACTGACCAAGACTGTAGCCAGGTCCAGTCCAATGTAATCATGGCTGCATTTCGTTTATTATTTCGAAAATTTTGTCTCGAATTAATCTAGAACGCTATGGAACGGCAGTTGAGGATCGAGAATTTTCCTGTGACCGTTTGATGTTCTCATTCGTTCTGAATAGCCCCGACGATGAATTACTCATGTTTGCTACCCAACCACAATAATCTATTCATTAAACTGACCTCTCAGAGTTGGTAAGGCTTACGATCAAAAGTAAATCAAACTCTAAGTTTCCAGGGGAGACGGCTCTGGACAGATAGTTAGTTGAGCTCCGTGTAGGAAGGACCGGGACAAACAAAAACCCGCAGATATATACTGGACGATCCTGCTGATTCGATTATTGGTTAAAAAATTATTCATGGATATCCTAGACAGACACTGCGTGTTTTGAGCACCTGGTTTTCGCGGGAACAATGTAAATGTGCGGAAGCATGAAAAGATAAGGTTGCTTAGAAGAAAACCGGCGCAAAAGACACATCATTCACAAAAAAACAGTCCAGTTTACTGGGAATAGAAAAATGAACAATGTCAAGGGAAAACTATGTGAAGCACAGCACAACAATCGAGCAATCGGTCGAGACACGTGCACTGACTTTTTATCCAAACCACCCGAAACGAGCTGTAGTGCTTGGACCGAACAAATACGCACGTTCGCGACCACATCGTCCGCAGCGAGACGAAGCAGTTGGCTGGCGCATGCGGACAAATGTGTGCCCGGCAGTTGTGGCGGAGGCTGACAACATTCGGGAACCGAGACGGGACCAGTTGGCTTAGACGAAACCGCGTTGTACGCGTTTCGCACACCTGGCAGGCAAATTCCCATATCGGGATTTTCGCCAGTTGCACTGTAGGGAGATTCATCGGGTATTCCCGGACCCCAGATGGTCTACAATTAGGTTTGAAAAGCATGTGCAAAATAACCAGAGACAAATCTCGACTAGGTGCCTGAATTAGCATCTTAATGTTCTTGTTTATTCATACTTTCTGATTCAACGTGCAACATGATGAGAAAGGCAGTGGTCAGTGGGGCTTGCCCTACTGTTTAACGCTGTACGATGATGATGTGAAAAACCTGAAGATGGTGATGGGACCTGATTCGTCAACTACAGACATCGAATCGTCAGGTACCCTTAAAGCATGGGTTTCCAACCTTTTTCGTGTCCCGTACCCTTAAAAAGATTTTATTGTTCGCTCATCCATTGAAGCGACTTCTGAAAAAACGAAAATTAATTTTGATGACTCTCTTGTTCTTGTTTGTTGGATAAGAGTTTTTCATATCGAGGCACTTTGTTGCCAATAGCGATTTGCATATCTGTTTGGGCATCCACGCAATTTCTGAATTTCGTCTTCATTGACGGAAAGGTACTAAATCCTGACTAGAATAAGTGTGTCGTCGTAAATGGGATGAGCACAATTAGCAGCTTCTCACTGGACTTTGCGAACATAAATTGCCGAACCCCAATACTGTTCCTAAGTATTGCTTTCAAACTGCGTTTGAAGAGCACAAATTGTGCGCAGTTCTAAAAGACCTCTCTTTAGTTCTGCATCATTTGACTTCAGTCCCCCATCTTCGAAGCACGCATCAAATGATTGAAATAATGTTTTCAAATGATCCACGACTTCTTCATATGCACTCGGAATTGGAGACCTATTGCAATCAACCATTTCTTCGAGTGATAGAAGATTAGAAAGATCCCCTCTTTAAAACGACTGACACACGAGTTGCAACTTTTCTTTGGAACCATTTGTCTTCTCGCAGCATATCAATGTGTACATATTTTTCTTTGGTTAGATACATTCAAGTCATTCACATGAGTGAAAATATCACTCAAATAGGCTAAAATGTGGTTGAATTCTTGTAATTCCATTTCTCCAACCACATCAGTTTTGTTCCTTTATAAACGCGTTGACTTCTCCCCGCAGTTCAAAAAAGCGCGTTGGAGCATTCCCAAACGACAACCAACAGACTCCCGTGTGAAAAACCAAATGTTCACTTTCAAATTCTTCACAAAACAACCTAAAGAGGTGGCGGTTCAGAGCGCGACCCTAATCCAGTTGATGGTCTTCACTAGTGTCAAGGGATTTTTTCCCTTTAGAGGTAAAGTTTTGGATGCCAGAGCGTGTTAAGGAAGAATACATTGGGTAACCTGTGGTTGAGGAAACTCGACTTAAGTAGTGTTACTGTATCCGGACAACAGGAGGAAATTTCCACGGAGGCACACGACCGGTTTCGCGGTTGTTGCCGCCCATCAGCTGTGCGCACCTCGTACTCTCCTACCCACTCGTCCCTGTAATTTAGCGCTTCATATTAGGTTCATCATCTTAATCTCATCTGAATCATGAGCAGCTTGCATAGACAAAGTCCATTTTTAGAGTAACGAGATGATTCTTCATCAGTGCAATAGGTCCCGATTTATTTCCTAACATAGCAGGAGCGTCATCAATAAACAGAGAACCAATAACTCGGACACCAAAGTCATACTTCTTTGTTGCGGTGACCGTAATAAGTGATCCTTCTGTGGTTCCCATGTACAAACTCTTCCCGGTTCTGGTTTCCTCACACTTGTCTTTTCAGACCATGTGGTCATGAATCACACACTTACTGTCGTTCATACCACGGACAAAGATCATTAAGCTCCAGCATGTTGTCAAGTTACCGGATTTGTTGTATACTGACTTACTCACCACTGCCTAGAGATACACATATACTCTCAAATCTGTCATGGAGGCACGCTCAGGAAATCTGTTTTGCACGAGCACCAATGTCATCTGTGAAATTCTAAAACAATTATTTTTATTTTGAACAAAAAGTGATAATATCATCTCGCACCTTCGTTTGGGAACCCCTGCCTTAAACGATCAGTCGGCTATCCAATATTATTTCCAGAATTCTTACCTACATCTAAACTACCATACACCCCGCCAGCGAGCGAACACAGATGGTAATTAATGTCAACAGTATAGGTGGATTACGCATATCTCTGCTACTGTTACGAAATGAGGTCTGATGACATAAAAGCAATGTACTAAAATAAGTGCAAAAACATTAGGCACTTGGCCACGGCCTACAAACAAATAGAATAAGAAACTCAAAGTAAATACAGTGGTCATACATGTGAGATGCCATAACGAAGATGGGGATAATTGAGAACAAACCTGGACAGCTGTGATATAAATTTGTCTCAAATGATAGTTGCTATCGGTAGCAAGCGCCTTCAGACCGCCGGCGGCAGCTTGAGCTGTAAGTGCATTGATCGAATTCAATGCTGAATTGCTCGCATTCACGGAAAACGAAGAGTTGGTCAGTCCTGTGACGGAATTAGGATTGGAAGGATTGTTTGCATCCGCAATGGATTGGCTTTGGCCAGAGAGAGACGTGGGGTTACCAGCTGGGGTGGTATTTGTTGTGGAGTTGTTTAATGTAAGGGTACTGTTGGAGGCGCCCGCGCCACTTGCAGCTGGGGTTGAGCTGGTCGCATTTGGAACTTGAGATTGACCAGCAACAGCAGCCGCAGCAGCGGCGGCGGCTTTTTGTCCAACCCCATTCAGAACTTCTTTGCACAAACTCGGGAAGACTCGAAGCAAGCGCGCCAAACTGCGGCAAGCACATTCACGAACGTACCAGGAGGGATCACGCAACCAGGCCAAATTTGCCGGGAGTACAACATCTCGGACACAGGACTCCGGCTAGTAAAATAAAGAAACTTAAACTATGTTGTTCAATGACTTCAGAGACAGAAATCACATTACATAAGGTGAAGATGGTCTGTTTATTAGATACAATGATAAGGGGCGATTTAGGAACTAAGACATTAACAGTCGTCGTAGTTCACCGGCTATCTTTGCAGGATTACACAAGAAGCGAGGAAGCTAGAGAACAACGGCGGACCGGCAGGCAGTCTTGTGTGCATGAATCATTTCACAGTTATTGCGAGCGGAAGAAGAGAAAGCACTTGTGCACAGGTCTTTGCGAAGCGCGTGATGTAAGTCATTCGAAATTCTCTCGAAAATCTTTTGCACATTTTGTGACGATGAGAACTGATAAAGTCTGAGATCTCTACGGGGTATACTACTCGCATAAGATAAGTACTTGGAAGACCTTTTATTGTGGTGAAGTCTTTATCTCGTAGTCTAAAGAAGAAAACCGGAGAGTAGAACCAGTGAGGTGATATGCATACAAGGACAAAACACTGCTTGCAGGTGCAAAACGTAGTAGGTTACTCTCCTCATTTTTGTGAAAACAGGTCACATGTTCAGTCCAACAAATACTATGGGCGATCGTAACCCAAAGGTATTTGACAAATGGTTGACGATTAATGGGGCTGTTTCCTGCGTGAATGTCTGAACAGAATTCCCAGAATTTCACATACTTGGAGCTTTTGAAAAGAGAAAAAACAACATCTGAGCATTACGGGAATTTAAGGTCAGGCTATGAGCTTTGGACCACTAGTCAATATCCAAGAGATCAGACTGGAGTTCAAGCGCAGCTAATGCATCAGGATGGGGTAACCCAACCGTATATCATATAATGAAAGAACAGTCGCTGACAAGCACGAAGCGTGTGAAGGAGGAGAATAGAAAAGGGGAGGGGATTGCGCCCTGTGGGAGGCCTTGAATTGAAACAGAGATGGAAAAAGTTCCGCCTCCGTATAATGTAAACTGTTGCAACTGAGAACAAAATCAGACAACAGACCAACGAGTGAGGATTGTATTCCGTTGCTTGGGGGGATGTCAAAAAGTTTCCGTCTATTAACACTGTTAAATGCGTCACTGTGATCTAGGAAGCAGCTCTTTATTTCTTGCCCAGCGAAGACAAAACCAAATGAGTCAGAGAAGCAATAGCATCCAAAGTACAACAGGAGCAACGGTAAGCGAACTAGTTCACGTCTCGTATTGTCAAATTATCAAGCGGTTCTTGAAGTAGTAAATTCTCAAAAACCTTTACCGTGGTGCAGGCAACTGGACGAAATTTCACCGTTTCTTTCTCGGGCACAATTGTGATAAAAACTGATCTCCAATAGTCAGAAACCTTACAGCCCAAGCATTATCTGAATAATTGTGTCATTACCAGTGTGAGTATCTGCGCACACTACTTAAGTGCAATCGGGAGAAGGTTCACAGGTCCGTGGGGTTTGTTGAGTCTGAGGTTTGACGCCTCCTTGTAAACAGCTTGCGGTGATAAATTGCGGGAGATGGAGCTGGTAAAGCTGGGGCAAGACAGTGCGTTGGTAAAACTGAACAACGAAGGACGCGACTGTTTGTTGAAGTTACAGTTTAATTCTTCAACATTTACGTTTCAGAATGAGTGTCGTGCGGGGATACCACACAACTATGTGATGAGCATTTGAAGGAACGCACGATTGTACATGCCACTGAACCTGCGGATTTCTAATTTGAACGGCAAAGAAAGGGTTTTCGCTGTTCGATGGTTTTCGCTCTCGTAAGCACTTTCTTTCTTACGCTGAGGTTTTTTGAGCGGCGCGGAGAAAAATCAGTTACTACGGGATGCACAAGGCCTCCTATGGGCAAAACAAATTGTTGCAAAAATTCAACTAGCAAGGTGCTTACAAAGCACAGTACGATCTCGGTAGCTGAAAATGTCGCAGTTAGTCTGCTCTATCATAGCCTGAAATCTGTGCAAGTTTAATGGATCACATTGACGCTGCTTTCGTTTCACGTCACGATAGCTGGTGGAAACTTTGTGGTTACATGAGCTATATATCACTGGAAAGAACAAGATTGTTGTTGTTGTTGTTGCGCTAGGCGCAACGGTGACATGAAGTAAAAATGGGGAGCCATATTATTACTTGTAAATTCGTATGTAAGTATTATGCGTGGCTATAGATGGAAACATTTCCCCAATCAGATGCTCGTGGACGGATATCATACAGGGGAAAATAGAGAAGAAAAAAACAAGGTCATTATATTATGTTATTAGGGCTGTGCTTTTTTTTATTTTGTACCACATTTCTACAGAATGAGAAGCGTATGACTGAGGTAAACATCTTCGCATTGATTGTGAACAAAACAGCGCTGATTATTTCTGGGTTGAAAAAAAGCGAAACAGAGAGTAGACGGTTGTTCTGCAACCTACCTGGCTTTGAACGGATTGAGAGTTAAAATTTTCCCCCGGTGAATAGCTAGTATCAGACATTCTCCAGTGCTTTTTCATTCAGCCAGTACACGCGACAAACTGCCTAAATCCGTTTCCTCTGCATTGCAACATACAATTTGAGTAATTTGAACAGAAAGAACACCAATACTTGTAATTTGGTCACTAAATGTCTACGCAACACTACCTGAATTTTAACCAAACATCCTCTGGAACTGCATCAATAACAATTGATAGATCAAACACACATGACATGTTCTGCAGATATGAAGGCCTAAGGCAAGATCGGTGTATCGTTCAAAATATCCGGCACGTATACATTGGATTTTAGCCAAAAGGCAAAAACCTGGTCAATCCGAGCAGCTTTCGAGTACGCATTCCTCTGAATGAACCTTTCAAAATGTTAGCCTACTTCAAAGTCGGGAGAAGGCGAAAGGTTCTCTTCCTGTCCGATCAAATTTAAATGCCTAGGAGCGCAATTTATTTGCTTTCTTGATCATGAGATTTGGTCCGTATGTACTGTTCTATCTCGTCATCGATCTAAGCTATCTCACTACTCTTATCATCATAAGATTGTCTTTCCAACAGATCCAAACGAACTGAGGTCTGTTATAATCTGTGGAGTCCCTTAAATTACCTTAAATTACATTTTTCTGATTACTTATGTGACACTGCTACTGTGCAGTAATTTTCCTGGACCTACTTTAGAAGGAACTGTTCATACTCTACCGCGGATGGCTATTATCAACCTACGAAATCGCGTTTCGACAGTATATTGTTCGTTGGAATCTTATGTGGTTCTATTTCGGGGTCTGGATGCCGATTAGCCCTAATGGGGCAATGGGCCGTCTGCTATACTCATGAGCAAGCTTGTAATAAAAATCTTGGCACAACGTATGGCACATTGACCCGCCAATACACTCATTACCACGGTCAGCCAAAATAATGCTAACCTGATTATTATTGGACAATTAAAACTCGTCGGTCGACATCACAAATAACCCGGCGTGGCATATCGCATGCACGCTTGAACAACACTGAACAGTTTTTTATAGGTTATGAGCAATTGCACGCAAAAAATGTTCATGGCTTTACAAGTTATACTGATCACCCAAACTGTGCAAGCATTCATTGATAGGCAAATATTTGTTTTTTTTCGAAAATTTCATAAGTATGCCGGGTGACATTTGCTTTATTCTTAGATCCTGTTCTGCTTGGTGTTTCCTGAATTTTTCCACAAGGCGATACTATATGGGGTGTTCCGAAGACTTTCTTTGTTCAAAGCACCTATGCCAACCCTCAATGGAGTTTGTTGTCCGTGCAACAAGCGCTCACACACATTTCACAACCTCGGCTCATATTCTGGTTACCGTTTATTCCCACCGTCAATTATTCCAATCCAAGTGCTTTCAAAGTAGAGGAAACTTGAAATCACGTACTGGGTTTCACGCTCGACGAACAGACAGACACTTCGCCTACTGGAACAAATGCCAGGGCATGAAATGATTTCACGATGATAGCGTTTGTTTCGCAATTGCACCAAATTTGTAGTCTCAATGATTGTATTTGCCGCCAAAGACAATGTCCGAAATGAAATAAAAACCTCTACATGCTAGGGCTGGAAGAGTTTTATTCAATACTGCTCATCGCAGCTTCCTCATAATCAGCTGTTACGAAAGTAGGATAAAGTTCTGGTTCTTCTAGTTTGAGCGTCTCAAAAATCACATCAAATGTGACTTGCGTTCCGTTACTGCTAACACAATAAACCAGCGGGACTGTGTGGTTCCTACTCAATACGGCGTGGATTGTATACAGCTGGTAGTTCAGTGGTGCCGTGTCAAATTTTCCGTCACATTGCCAGTGATCTTTATCTTCTGGCGGCTGCTGATTACGGGACGTGGTTGAAAAAGTAGAATCAGAACTATTGCAAGGAACGAAATTTTCTCCAGGAATAGTTTTCGTTGGAGATTCTGATACTCAATCGGCGTCCGGAACCATGCGCTTTCTTTTGACCATTCCAGACAGCGTTTCTTTATTTGGTAAAACGCCCGCGGCGCAAATGGGAAAATCACAAACAGAATTATGTATCAAACAATAAGCCGCTTCCTCTGATGACGGAGTCACAAGTTTAGTGTGCTGCATCGTCTTCTGTGCTATGTTCCGTGCAGCAACAGGAGGACGTGAGTGGTTGACACTGCAGAACCGGGTGGTTATGTGCTTTCAGACATCCACCACATCGACCTCGTTGTTCACATTTCCAGTAGGTAACGTCGCTGATTTTCTTTTGTCCACCATATAGGAGCAATCTTAGTATAGTAGCTATTGTCCGCTTCCACTAGAAACCGTGAATTCCATTATCTGCAACGTATCATTTACGAACTCTCAGACTTACCTTAAGAGGGTGACTGAACGCTGCTGACGAAATGTCCGGATACGTGAACTGATCTCCTCCCCAACACCACCTCTAGCTGTTGCCAAGCTCTCAAGGTCCTGAAACATATCAACTAACTCTAGCTGACCACCACAAACGATGACTGCGGGTACAGGCTCCTGCTAGTCTCGTAAAAAATACTGTCCTTTCGGAAGGTACAAAGTGCACATCATTTCTCCGGATAGCTCAATCGCAAACCCGTTCAGAGTGTCGTATTGCTCGTGTCCTATCACTCGGCAAGGCGATATCATCAGCATATTCCAAATCGAGAACTCTGTTCCGTGGGAGGACTTTGACTTCACCGTTTGTAAGACCAGAAAAGGCATTCCGTAAGACACCCTCCATTGCAAAGTTGATGAGAAACGGGATTGAGGGCAACCTTGTCCTAACTCACTGGAGACGACAAAAGGGGGGAGGGGTGAGCTGGCCGTAGGTCTTAACCCCATCTGAGGTGTGACAATAAAAATTTTCGAGGACTGACACACGCCTCCACAAACAACAAATTTCCCAACAAATAACTTAACCGAACAGTCTCTACACAAACACCTCTGAACATCTATCGTGTAACATGTAGCAGTGTGCATCAACTGCATTGTTTACCACATGGGATGAGGAAGCACGACCTGAAAAAGACGTTGACTTACCAGGCTGGGATATAGACAAGGGACGGACTGCACAACACCCAAACGAACACGCCAGTTTTTATCCTGCCATAGGCGTAGAAGGCTCGGTAACAAAGTCAACTGCACTTCGTTGGTGGGCATCAGGGCAACGAGCTCTGAAAAGTGCTGGAATACGTACTGTTTGGACTGATGATCAGAAGAAAGGGGCAGTCAGATAGACCGGTGAATTTCATTTTAGGTTAGAAAGTAGTTAAACTGGTTTAAAAAACAGAATCAGAAAACTGAACATTGCTGACGTGGGATTACATGTAATAGAACCGACTGGGATTTAGAACTACTAGTTCCATCTACTGCTTCCAACCCAATTCATTCCTTTGTCGACGACACTACTCTTCATTCTTCCTTTTCTTACTGCACTCCCCACCACGCCAACATCAACATCGATCATGACCGAAATGTAATCAGTATATCCCTAGACTATGACCTCGAACACATACCCTCCTGAGGATCCCATAATCATGTTCCATTTATTGCTCTCAAACCCTCTCTTCCTTCAATTTCTTTGAACATTATTCATTCTCCCAACCTTGATCCTTTGATTCAACTGCGCTGCATTCCACAGATCCTATCTCTCGTCTTGTCTTATCTATAACTTCTCGTCTATGTTTGTCCCCTTTCATATTTCAGCTCGATTCTTGTGCTGCGAACAAAGTTGGTTTTCCGTTTTGTGCAAGACGCTTTTCACACCAGCTCATCTTCTGATGTACGAAGCAAAAATCCGTCCCGCGCTTGAATACTGTAGTCACGCGTGGGGTGAAGCTTCGTCTACTTTTCTTACTCTTCTTGATCGGGTTTAAAGAAAGGCCATCTGGCTGATCAACGACCCTTCTTTGACCCCAATCTGCAGTCAAAAGCCCATCGTCGGGCTGTTGCTTCGTTGTCTCTTTTCCACCGGCATTATTTTGGATCCTGTTCTTCGCAGCTTGCTTCGGCAATTCCTCTTCCGATACCTTTTTTCTCGACCATCGTGTACCCAGGCAGCTAGTCACCTTCATCAAGCTTTGTCACTAGATGTCGTACTTCAGTCTCGCAACCTTATTTCCCCCGGACCGTTAAACTACAGAATGCTCTTCGTTTTTTGTCTTTCCAGGCATCTTAAACCTCTCTCTTCAAAAGCAGGATCAATAGACTGGTTCTAGCGTGAGTGCTCCTCACAACCGATTTTTTACAGTGCCTTTTGATAATGTAACCCATTTTACGTGTAATAAAAAACTACTTGTCATATGATGAGACATGCCATTTGTCTAGAATAATAGTCAAAAATCTTCCCAAGTTGTCTTTGAAATGCGTAGAATCCAAGAGCTAGTCGAAGAATGTTCTCCTTCGAATTTGTTATTACACAGTAATTTACAGTAGAACAGTAAACCCCATAGCCCGATGGCGATACAATTGTTGTCGGAACAACACAGAAAAAAGGCAAACGGTGATTCAGTTGACGTTATCAGGCCTGCACGCACAATTAGATGAGATATCTGAAAAAATATGTTGGTGATTACGGAAAGCAAATAAAATATGCAAATAACACTGTAAGTTACCTATTTAGGGTTTCATGGAATAACAGGATTGTGTAAATTGCTCGACATTTCTCGTTGTCAGTATACAAATCAAGATTGAACAATTTATGACAAGGGCAGCTGGACAGTTTCATAAATGCTTTACCGACATCCTATATCGAATGAGAAACTTGATATAAAATTCCCGCATTAGGCGAACCAACCGACATTAAGCTAGTTTCCAACGAAGGTCGCGTGGTCTCTTTTGAGTAACGGGGGTTTGTCTGTATTACAGACATTAAAGTATAATTCAGCTTGTTGAGAAGGAGAACTCGTAGGAGGGTGCAGACTTATTATTATCCAAGATGCAACTTACCTGTGCGATACTATCGTTCAAGAAAGACAGGATATGTTGAACCAAGGGCAACGAATCTTCGCGACGAATAGAAGGGAGCAGAGCAACGGCACATCGTACTAATTCCGCGCGAACTGATTCTTCTTGTTCAACGAATAAGTGTTCCCGCAGTTGTGGGAGTAAAACGGTGAGTAGAATTGATTGCGGACTGACGAGACAAAATTCTGGAATGGGTAGCAAAATCAAAACAATCAGAAGGAAGAAGGATAAAACTAAGCTTACATGTGGTAAGTCTGTTTGACGTTGATACAACGAAGGGCGGTTGGGTTGGAAACGAACATTTTCGCGGGAATGAGTCACATATAGATAACATCGTGGGTGGCATCATTGAATTCGAGAAGACAAAAACATCGAAGGCGATACTGAAAACACACGGATCGTTACAGAGACAAAACGTTGGAGAAGATACTTAACCGACATTTACAAATTATTAGTGGCATACGGGTCATCCTCTATCCTTTTGAACTATAAATGAGTTAGATGGCATTTACTTCTCCAGAAGGAAAAAAGGCTTGCCAGTCATATCAGGAATATGTACGATGAGGAGAAATGTATGGATTAAACCTTCGATTGCTAAATGGCTTTGGAAGTCTGAAACTGAGTGACAGGAATACTTTTGCATCCGTTTCATAATACATCGCGGTGTGAGAGCTGCAATGATTAAATTAAGTGATCTAAACAGGTTTACCAGCTGTTAGATCAACGCGATAAAAGCGACATGGAAGCACCAACGCCGGTGTCAATGGCTGTCGCAAACAACTGGGTGTGCACAGCAACACAGCACAAGCGGAATTGCTGAAAGTGGCCTGACAGTTTGTCAAACGACTTCAATGACTCCATGTGGACTGTGTGAGGGGCCTACGGTGTTCGCATATACATACCCAAGTGCAACATTTAGCATTTGTCACGAGCTAAGTGTCTACGAGCTTTTTATGGCACAGGATCAAATGGCATTTTCCATCAGTGTGTGGGCATGCGACCCGATGACCGTGTTCACTCTTGAGGGGTTCCAGTCGCGAAATCAGTCGGAACCGGGAAAATGTGTTTGCACGGAGAGGTGTCCGCTCTTCGGGAATACGCTCTATCGGGGGCACTGTATTTATCTCGAAAAAATATGACAAGATTATTGACCTCATGACACGCTGTACTGTGCTGTCCGTTTAGAGAAAGAAACCATAATTCGGTCTATAATTAGGGAACATTTAGCTTGCCTTCCGTGGCATTCTTAGGAAGGTAGTTTGATGGTAAGGGAGAAGTATGAACGGCCTGATTCCATCAGTCCATAGGGAACCTTTCGATCAACCTTTCAGGCTCTAAAACATTACAGTTATCGGCAAAGTGGTCGACTCATGAAACAGCAAAGTGATCCATTTTAAACCAATCGACAGAATTCGTGGCAGCTTAGTTTGCGGCAAGATCGAAGACACGGGCGTTCCTGTTATTCGCTGACGTTGATGCGAATGGATACTACTCCCTCTGTTTACATCTGCAGCATATCGAACATTACCTGCCAAATAACAATGTTTCATGCGCTTCATCCAAACTAGGTGCAAAATACTCTCAAAAGACTGACAGGAACCTGTGTTTACTCTCATCCCTTGTAATGAGCAGTTTGAATTAGTCAGTAGCTTTACGTATTCGGGGAACTACATTGCAGATGGACTTGATGCTGCGGAGCAGATCACATCACGAATAGCAAATGCCAAACTGGTCTTCCCAAACCCGCGTCACTTGTGGCGTCGCCATCACATCCACCTCTCACTCAAAGAGCGGGTCCACAACGCCTCATGGCACAGTGTCTTGCTCTAACACGGCGAATCTTGGCCGCTCCGCGCTCAGGACGTTCGGAGACTTTCCGTATTCGACCACTAAAATACCTAGGGAAAGAATTGCACGTGCTTGTGGGAACAACGTGTGAAAAACGACGAGGTTGGTCGTCATGCGTCGGATGCGGATAGTAGCACCCTGACATAAGAAATCACTCCATACCGCCTCTGGTGGCTTGGATGTTTCACACATGTCCACCTACCAGCTACCGTTTCGTGCACTGTTTGCATTTCCTGGGTATGGCTGGAAGAATCCATGTGAGGGTAAGACTATGAGTTGGTATAGGGGTATGGTGATGCTGACTTCGGCACTGGTCTCAGCTGACGCACCTCGACTCCTTGGTCGGGGTTCAAAGGATTGGGATTGTCGTTCATCAACATAATCGTCGAACAGCGTTGAACAGCAGAACAAGCTCTACTGACCACTACCTTCCTCACCATGTTGCACCTCGAATTAAAAAGTATGAATATACAATAAGGACAGGGAGTGGACCTACACGAGTGGGAAAAGAAAGAACCTCCTAGTAGCTAACACACGGAATACACAGTTTAACTGTACAAACGCACATCGATCAATGGTTCACATTCGACAAAAAGTGACAACACGATTACGACTGTCCGCGGTTCGCTGCCATATCCTTCAGTGTCTCAAGCCAACCGGTTCAGGGATCTTTTGGACCCTAACCATGAAGAGGTGATGCACTTACTTATCTTAATTTCGCTGTAAATTTTCTCATTCCCCGCGGTCGCGTCATCATCTGTTGACTTTCACGTGAATTCTGCCGTTCCCGAGAAACAACGAAAAACAGGATACGGTATGGTAGACGTGTGTTTACCACACGCAACACGTGCCCCGATCAACGAAGGCTACTGAACTGGATACGCTGTGATAGAATATTCTCTGAACTGGTACTCAATACTCGATTTCTGATCTCAGCATTGCTCACCTGAATATTATCTCCAATTTTAGCGATACTATGTAAATACCCATGGTCAAAAATTCAAGGCAACGAACATCACCGCACGCAGACTCCATGTCTTGCAAGCATACATTAGAACTGGGCGTACCGTCGCACAGCATACACGACCTATTCTGCGAAATATCAGATCGGCACCACAAATGCTTCAGTCAGCGTATGCCGCTTGAGTCTTCGATATACGCGTGCTCACTTATACTACCGTGATCCCATCCATCGTTATGTTGCTGTCGGGGTTAGTGATGCGGTCAACAATCATTAATACCTTTACATCGACTATCAAGATCGGAACCTTTGACGTCCGGTCTTGAAGCATAACTTTATACTTTGAAGGTGCAAAAAGCGTGCCGAATGGAACTACAAATTCTGTGAATCGCGCATGTTCCGTGCATTCGAACAAGCAGACAAGGTCATCTGAGTAGTTTAAGTCACCTAGCTTTTAACTATTAGCTAGCTCGACGCCTACATCCTGGAGATCTCGCAAGGCGTTCTTCATTATCCCGTCAATGACGACGTTGAACAAGTATGGCGAAATGGGACACACTTGCGGAACACCGCTGGTCGCTTCGAATGGACTGGATAGTTCACCAGAAAACCCTCAGTCGGACAGAGGTATCAGAGTACAATGATGTCATTAAATTCACGAACTTCTGTGGCCTGTTTTTTCGGTGAAGAGTACTTAATAGCGCTGTTCGGTCAACTGAACTGAAGGCGCCTTTCAAGTCGAGGATAATCACTATTGTCGGTCGACAGGATGTGTGATGCGTATTCCCCCTTTGAAGATGGGTACAATCAATGACTCGCTCCATAATAACGCAATACGCTACTCGTTCCAAATGTAACGGAGCAAAGTGGTAAGTGATTTCATCAAAGCACCACCACCCATTTTGAAAAGAACTGTGGGAAGTTCGTCAGGGCCGGTCGTTTTTCCACGCTTTATTGACCGAATGATCGGTTCTACTTCCACTTTTGATGAGGATCCAAGTGGTACTCCCCAAGGAATCGCAGTAGTTGACACAAGACTAACCATACTGGTGCGCGGCCAGCTAGACTGCTCCTTGAAGTATTCAGCCCGACGGCTGAGCCTTTGCTCTTTGCCACGAATAGGCTCACAATTTTTATCACATATCGTTTCACAGACTGGGGTTCGCCGTCCACCGGTGTCGCGAATAAGTTTGAATAGTCTTTGAATGTTACCTGAAGCAGTTGCTGCTTCCATTTCTTCGGCTATTTCGACCCACCGATTTTCGTGATTCTTCTTAGGACTTTTCGTAACTTGCTTCTGTAGATGTCTTCATGGCGAATTCATCTCCTTACAGTTCGAGAGTTAAAGTTTTCGTTCCATCGGACTCAGCGAATCTTGAGAAATCCAGTGTATCTGATGGATATCGGATCTAGGGCCACAAGCGAAACCTGTTGCCACGTGCCTGGCTCGTTCGATATGGGCCCGGTACTCGTCTACATTACCGTTCGTCGTAGATCCTAGCTCTCGTGATAATTTCTGTTCGGAACTGGTGCGAACTTTTGGATCAGACGAACGTTGTACGACTAACCGGGTTTAAAGTTTGCGTGGATGACCATGGAGCTGGAGCGATGATCGCATTAAAACTAATATATGGTCCAACTCTACGAACGTGGACCAGCAGGATCTACAGTTCTGGATAGAATCGTGCCACCGGTACCTTACTGCGATACGACCAATCTCCCTCAAAATACCTGTAGCGTTAGAGCACAAAGTCGCTGTGCGACACGAGCTGTGTCGAAAAACTCGTCCGAGACAGGAATAACCGACTGTCCGCGCAAAACTGGAGAACCCTGTCCCCGTTATCTGTACGCTCAGCGCGCAAGGCACAACACCCACCTAAACAAGCTTCTAATGCATTAAGTTTACAAGTTGTGCATTGAAGTCACCAGCTGGCACTACAATGTCAGAGCGTTTTCTCCTGCGAACAAAAGTGGTTACTTCATCGCAGAACTCCTCCTTCTGGATGTCGGAACAGCAGTTTGTTGGGGCGTACGTCGAGACTGCAAACAAACTGCACTTAACACAGCTATTCTTCCGAACGCCCACTGATCCCTGAACTTCTACAGCACATAAACGGCTGTTAACCGGTATCTAATCTAAAAGGGCAGCCTCAGTCTTGTCAGTCAAGACTATCCCTATACCACGTTGACCCGTAGCTCTAGCTACTTCGTCTCCTGAAGGGCGCAGGAAATAGCCTGAGATACCAAGAGCGGTTAGTTGAATCGCACCGCTTGAATCCTGGATACGCGTTTCACTTACGCCAGAGACCATCGTGAGCACTAGGCACGCTTGCTGACCAGCCTGCATGAGTGTACGCACGTTAAAAAAGCCGGGATCCAGAAGCTGACGAGGCTTGAGAAAATGTGAGTTACAAGATAGAGGATTATTCACAACATTATTTGACAATGATCCGCTGCCAGTTTCGGGCGCGTTATCAGTGATGGCATTATGGGTAGATAGAGGGGACAAAGAGAGGGGGTAGGTACTTACTTACTTTTACGCGACTATCTCCTGCGAGAGGATAAGTCGGCTCCATGGATATCACGAACCATTGCTGACCACGCGCGGCGGTCGGAGGCGAGCTCCGTACAGATCTTGATCCAGTCCTTTTTCCATCGCCGGACTCCATAGACTGACCGAAGGCCTAGAAGCTCTACGTCTTTCTCGATTGTACTGGTCCATGTTTTGAGCTGCCCACCAAGGCGACAACGCCAACCAGGGCAGGGAGTGGGGCAGAGTGTTTGCTTGGTTAGCTCCGACTCGGGTCGCCGAAGCGTTTGGCCGAACCACTGAAGTCGTCGACGTTGGAGGAGGACGGGGAGAGCATCGATATCACAGCATCGTCTCCTTAACTCGTCGTTGGACACCCTGTCGCGCCACTTGACTTTGAGGATTTGCCGCAGGCACCAGTGGTCGAAATCCTCCAGCCTTCTGGTATCCTCAGCTCGTAGTGGCCAGGTTTCGCAGCCATAGATGAGTACGGGCCGGATGGCAGCACGGTAAACACGAGTTTTGGTTCTTAAGCTGATTTCACTGCGAGTCCACAGCGTTCGTCTTAGCTGAAGAAAGGTTCTCCTGGCGCTGTCGATCCGTAATACCAATTCATCTTTTGCCTGGCCGTTCGGAAGCAGAGTTGAGCCTAGGTATTTGAATGAAGGGACGTATTCGACTGGCTGGTCATTCATCGACAGTTGTTGAACTGTCGGGCCCAGATGGGTTGTGAAAGCCTTTGTTTTGGTCGAGTTTACTTCAAGTCCAATGGACCTCGCGGATGAATTGATTCGGTCAAGGATTGGTTGTAGCGTAACGGGAGAGTCTCCAAGCACGACAATATCATCCGCGAACTCCAGGTCCGAGATGTATATTTCCTGGCTAAGCTGAACGCCAGGGTAGTTGTGTAATGCCTGTCGCATTGTCCAATCGATGGCGTAGTTGAACAGCACCGGTGAGAGGGGACAGCCCTGCCTAACTCCGGTAGTGAGTGTGAACTCGCGGGACTCTTCACCGTACATACGAACCCTAGCACTGGTTGTCGAGTAGTATCCTCTTAACAGCCTTAAAAGCTTATCGGGCATTCCATCGGATTGGATTATGGTCCAAAAAGACTCGCGGTTCACCGAATCAAAAGCTGCCCGGAAGTCGATGAAACAAGCTACCGTCGGCTGCTGGAACTTATAGCGGTGCTCCAGTAATCGGCGCAGTGTGAAGATTTGATCCACACAGCCTCTGCCACAGCGGAAACCCCCTTGGTTCAAGCGAGTGCGCTGGTCTCTTGCCTCGGAAAAACGGGTTAGTAACAACGAACCAAAGATCTTTGCGGCCACATCGATCAGGCTGATCCCTCGGTAGTTCTCGCATGCCGATTTATCACCTTTCTTCGGAATGGGCAGCAGTATGGACATTCCCCAGTCCGGTGGAAATGCTTCCGCTCTCCAAATGAAACCAAAAAGTGTACACAACCTGTCAATCAATGACGATGAACATGCTTTATACACTCCTGGAGGGATGCCATCTTCCCCAGAAGCCTTTCTGTCTTTCAGTTTGTTTATCATCTCCGTGATTTCCGCGGTGTTTGGCGGGTCACAGTTGCTTTCGTACTGGGCTGGAGGGGTTGATATTGGTTGGTCCGTAGGCCGGTCGAGCAGCTGACTAAAGTATTCCACCCATCGGTCCATTTTCTTACTCTGTTCAGGTATTAAGTTTCCTGCCGTGTCACGAAGAAGGGAATTTTGCTTACAAAACCTATTAGAGGCGTTGCGAATAAGGCGGAACAGTTTACTGAAGTCACCAATTCCGGACGCGGTCTCCATTTTTTCGGCTATTTCTATCCAGTATCTTATGCGATCAGCCTTGGCGGAGCGTGTGGCCTCTCGTTGCAGTCTTCGGCGTTCGTTACTACCTGCCAGTCGCGCTTCGTGTGCTCTGGTTGACAGCTGGAGCGTGCTCTCCGAGATCCAATCCTTTGTCCGCCTTTTCGTTCTCCCGAGTACTGTCCAAGAAGCTTCCTTGATTATCGTCATCATTCGAGTCCACTGCCCTCCCACAGAAACTTCATCTGCCTGTGCATTGGTTGCGCTGGTCAGTCGGGTAGTGATTGCTCGTGACAAAGCTTCTCGCTTCTCTGGATTTCCTAGGGCAGCAACGTTTATCCGAGAGGGTGCAGACACTTTAGCACGTGTGGACAGATGAACTTTGAAACATGCGCGTAGGAGGACATGGTCGGTGCCGTTTGTGTTGCCCGTTTTTGCACCTCGGTACGCCCGGCAATCCTCCACAGACGAGGCCCAACGGGCTCTCAACAGGATGTGGTCGAGTTGGTGTGCAGTGCGACCATCATTGGAGTACCATGTGAGTAGATGCTTCTTGGGGTGTTGAAATCGAGTGCTGCAGACAACCATTCTGTTGATGTCGGCTAAACCAAACAGTCGGCCACCGTTCTCGCAGCGTTGACCAAGGCCGAATCTCCCGAGAATATGGCGAGTAGATTCGTCAGCCGTACCTGTGCGAGCGTTCCAATCTCCTGCGATGAAAAGTACATCGCGCCTCGAAACCCGGTTGATTACCCCCTGCAAATTAGTGTAAAATTCGTCTTTGGTTTCGTCATCAGCTGAATTGGTTGGAGCATAGATCGCGATCACCGTCAAGTCGTGAGGGGAGCCTTTAAAACGTGCCAAGGCGAGTCTGGATGAGACGGGTTCCCAAGAGATCATTGCATCATTAGCTGCTTTATTCAGAGCAAAGGCGACACCATAGAGACCGGAGTTGTCTTTCGGGCCACTGTGATAGAGCCAGTAGGATGTATCCACACCCGGGACCTTTATTTGTCGGCTACCTGAGTTGAGCAGGCGGACTTCCGAGAGGCAAGCAATATCTACGTCATAGTCGTGTAGAGTTCGCATTGTGATGCACTGACTGCCGACGTCTAGAAACGTCCTGACATTCCAACAGGCTATGTGTGTTCTTTTCCTGCAGCGAATAATCCCAGCTTGTTGTCTTATCACCTCGACCGCCGGGACACGAGGCGCGTCGCTTACCGGGGACGCCGTAGCATGATGTGCTCTTGAGGTTTCGTGAATAATCATAGAGAGTCGCGGGAGTAGGGTACGAAGCGGTGTCCCCAGCACCGTTCGGCCTTTTTGTTCGAGGTTGCACCTCTAGCCCTTGCACACCCAAGTGCAGACTGCAAGGCAGCAGGGTGTTTCCAGAGGAGCCGGTGACCTGCTGTACGGTTCGTTCGCCTCCTCTGGAATGCCGGATCAGGCAGTTGAACAGGTCTCCTTTGTGGCCGTTGGATCAGTGGATCTCGTCCGCCCATTCAGAAGGATCTGTCTTCACATGCCGAACACCGTCTCGCCGAAGTTTTTTAGACCTCGGTAACCCTCAACCTGGTTTAGCCCGCCTGTCGAGCGGTTTGCCGGGGTGTGGCCGCTGATGCATGCTTCAGCTTCGTGGAGCCACAGGTGAGAGTTGGGTGAATGATGGAGACCAAAGAGATGGAGGATGCCCCAAGGGACACGACAGTCAACCAACTCAGAAGTGCTACTCCTCTCAGACACCCCATACACCCCCATATGAGGGGGTAGGTGACAAAAGACAAAGGGTGAATTAAAGAGACGTTCAGGGATATGGCTCAGAACGAAAACCAGTGGCGCGAATGCTGTTCGGCATGCTTAGAGGACTCTCGTGTCCCATGAATACCCAACCAAACTTAAAAAAACCACATAAATGCGTGCAACAAGAACTTCGCTTATACTTTTCCCATAGCGTATTAGCTCAGTCTAGATGATGAATTCACTCAGGACGAGTTAGTGGTTATTGTCATTGAAAACCGTTAACAATAAAACCCGATATTTGAAATCACTCGTTTGAGGCTGACAATAGATGCAACTAGAATCAGAATAGAAAGGTACCAACCGAAAATAGTTTGCTGACTGATGTGACGATGCAACATAGAAAAGTCAAAGACGAAAGACAAAGAAAGAAATCAAAGCTCATGCTGCAATCAAGCTAAATGCTACTATAAGATGCTTACTTTTTAAAAAGGCTAGCTAAAAATGGATCCGAAGAAGAAATATCTGACGACTGGATCCCAACGAGAATAAAAGCCATCCGAATTACATCAAACACGAGAACATCTGAAGCCAGGAAAATACCCAGATTCCCTTTTCCGCCAAAACCAAATTATGCCCAACGGAGGAGGAAATCAATTAATTACACCGATACCAAACCCACGAAATTCATTGTCTCCGTCGAATCACAAACAACAAGGTAGTCGAGAAAAACCGTAGGCAGGTATCGACCAACTGATTCAACCAACACGCTGAAAACGACAAGCACTACGTCATCCTAACGAGACCAGCGATGAACGGGTAACGCAAGCAACGGATACATTTATCACTGCCTTTCAATAATGGTAAAAGCGTTCGTCGAGAATGGTGCGAAAACTGCTGGTGACAAGAGCCCGCGATATATCTAAGCAAGGAGTACATCTAATTAGGTATGAAATACGCCAACCATGGAAACAGATCGACAAATCTGAAAAGATACATTGACAAAAACTAACTCACCTTTGAATTGAGACGTGGCTATACGACGCGTTTCGACCTCATTATCTTCCAACAAATTGATCATTATCTGATGCAATGAGCGGCTAGGATTGTCAAACGAACATGCCACCTGTTGGAGATTCGTTATCGAAGAAGCCATCGCCCGACGAGAATCTCTATCATGAAATTACATAAGTGAAATTGAGGCAGATTTAATCACAACCGCCGGGATCCATAGTCAGCGAAAGAACACAAGATACAATTGGAAATAATCGATTTTTCGAAACTCAACAGTAAACAGTACATCGAGTATATGGGGTACAGTGTAATGGCAACAATGAGAAACGATGTGGATGCGTGCTCATCATCGACATTTGCGTCCACGTTCAAATCGACGAAACGCCGGGCGCTAAAATGTAGCTGAGCAAGGCCTCCAGTTGCCGCGATTACATAGAAATGAATTAGCTTAGGTGAAAAAACAAACAAAATGATCATTCGTCTAAATGCTCCAGAAATAATCTTTGTCAGCCGATTTTGGAGCAATCAAATAGGTTTAATGCTGTAGAGACAGCTCAGTTACCCCAATACCGAGGCACAGATTACAATGGTGATATTGTTTTTCCCTGAAATATCTTACTTATCGAGTAATTCATTCATTTACTTGTTAATTTGAATCTGTATATCACTGTGTCATGTTACACTGGTAACGTGCACATTGTTTCCCTCGACTGGCTGGTTGTGCTACCTGCCCACTGATTCGTGAGGTCGGTCCACTCCGTCCTAGGAAAACCACATAAACAGCTGAGTTCAGTGTTCCCGGAACCAAGTGACTACGATGCTAATGAAGCAATAAATATCTGCCCGGTGGCACACTGATTACTAAGGCGGGGGGGAGCGGCAGGTCCCGACGAACTTCCTCCAGTTCTTTTCAAACTGGGTGGTGAGGCATTGATAAAATCACTAACCGCCTTGCTCCGTGACATTTGGAACGAGCAGCGTATTCCGTTAATATGGAGCGAGTCATTGATTGTTCCCATCTTCAAGAAGGGAATACGCAATGACTGCAGTAATCATCGTGGGATTAGCTTAATCCCGATAGTCGCCAAAGTATTAGCTTCGATTTTGCTGCACCGTCTTACACCGGCTCGCGAGAGGAATGTCCGCGAACAGCAGGCTGGATTCCGCCCAGGTCGAGGATGCATCGACCAGATTTTTACTCTTCGCCGACTACTTGAAACGCGTCACACGCACCGCCGACCGACAATAATGCTCTTCTTAAACTTGAAAGACGCTTTTGATTCAGTTGATCGAACATCGCTTTTCAGTACTCTTCATCGAAAAGGTATGCCCCAGAAGTTCGTGAACCTAATGAGATCATTGTATTCTCCTACTTCTGGCCGCGTAAGGGTTTACGGTGAACTATCCGGTCGGTTCGAAACGACCAGTGGTGTTCGGCAGGGATGCCCTTTGTCTCCATTCCTTTTTAACTTCGTCATGGACGAAATAATGGAGAGTGCTTTGCAAAATCTTCAGGATGTAGGCGTCGAACTAGGAGATAGTGAAAAGCTATGTGACCTAGATTACGCAGACGACGTTGTCTGCTTGTTCGAATCCACGGAACATGCTCAGCGTGCACTAGATAATCTCGCAAGAGCTGTAGCTCCATTCGGCATGCGTTTTGCACCTTCAAAGTGCAAGGTGATGTTACAAGACTGGATGTCAACGATTCCGAGCTTGATGCTCGATGGGGAGGTGCTGGCAGTTGTCGATCACTTCACCTACCTCGGTAGCTGCGTGACGACGGATAGGAGCACAGTAGTAGAGGTGAGTACGCGGATATCCAAAGCTCGAGCGGCTTACGCTGGACTGAAGGACTTGTGGCACCGATCCGATATTTCACTGAAGTTGAAAGGTCGTGTATACTGTGCCGCTGTGCGTTCAGTTTTGTTGTATGGTTGCGAAACTTGGAGTCTGCGTGCTGAAGATATTCGTCGTCTTGAGGTTTTCGACCATCGATGTTTATGTAGTATCGCTAGGATTGGGTGGAATAGCCGAGTAAGCAACGATGAGATAAGAAAGCGAGTATTGGGTACTAATTCAGAGAACGTTCTGTCACAGCGTATCCAACTTAGTAGACTTCATTGGTTGGGACACGTGTTACGTGTGGCAAACACACGTCTACCGTACCGTGTCCTATTCTCCGCCCCTCCCAGGGAGTGGAAGAGACCACGTGGAGGTCAACAGATGACGTGGCAGCGAGGAATGAGAAGATGTACAGCAGACTTAGGAAAAGTAGGTGCTTCACGTCTTCGTGGTTGGGGTCCAAAAGATCCATCTGCCAGTTGGCTGGAGACACTGGAGGATATGGCTGCGAACCGCGAACAGTGGCGATCGTGTTGTCACTTTCTATCGAATCAGAATGTTTGATCGGTGTACGTTTGTACAGTTAGACTGTGTATTCCGTGTGTTGGCTACTAGGGCATTCTTTTCTTTTCCCACCCATATAGGTCCACTCCCTGTCCATCTTGTATATTCATACTTTTTAATTCAACGTGCAACATGGTGAGAAAGGCAGTGGTCAGTGGGGCTTGCCCTACTGTTTAACGCTGTACGATGATGATGATGATGACACTGACCTGTGTTTTTATTCTAGCTAGTGGATAGTCAAGCTTCGATAATTGCGCTTCTACTGTCCATCGGATATTCCAGTTAAAGGCACAACTGTTGTGCTATTGCGAGTCGATATGTTCAATATCTGCTCTGATTCATTAGGAGATTGCAATATTCGGACTTATTGACAAGCACTTAACATTTAGATTTCGAAATGGGTAAGTGTACGGTACACAGAAAGTGTAGACTAACTTAACTACATCAGAGACGATTTGGTCTCACGGAAGATAGTTACGCTGTTTCGTACCAACCACAATACTCGGCTCAATATGATATTCAAAACGACCCCACGTAGCTACCGTAAGACAGTTAGGTCTTGTCGTATTTATTCTCAACAGGATCACACAAGCGATTTGAAACTGTGAGTAATTTTAAACCATTTATCTCACGAACGTGTTTCTTACGACTGATTATGCGCTGAGCAAGCACTCAAAACGATTCGTAAACACAAATTACGGTGCATTCTACCTCCAATAAACAAGTTTGATCGATCTGCTAACACTGTTCAGTTAAGAATGTCGCTGTGGTTGAAACTCATTGTACAGGAGTTTTTCGGGTGTGTTAGATACTATTTAACTCTCTCAAATACTAAAAGAAAACAACAAATCATTAAGCTAAGTGTATCTGGATCGACCCAAGCGAATTCACACAAATTAAAATCCAAAACTGCTAAAGTCGAGCGGAACCCCGCTGTAAGATTCTCCCGTCACCGCACTTTTAGCAATTTTTGCCGCATTGCCTGATTAACCGATATAAGGACAACGGCTGAGGTTGCATCGGACCGAGATCGATCAAAACGTTTAAGGACAAACAGATGCACCAAATTCACTCACGATGAAGCTACCTGCAGAGAGGAACTACAGTTCTGTAGCTGACCAACTTTCTATCTTCTTGTGCAAACCACCAGCCACGAAGAAACTACATGAATAGTGAACACATTCCTTTCAATCAGACTTGATTTCCTTACTGTTTGACCCTTAGGATTCCGCCAAGATGTTGTTCTTCTGTTGTCAACGTCAATAAGTTATAGTGAGAAAAAATTAAACAGTACGTGTTTTTCAGAGGCGGACCAGTTTTGCGCTTGGATACGAGAAAACGACAACACTGAAATGCCAATCTGAACACTACACATAACCCATATAATGGACAGGTGTGAGTATATGCATTCATTCCTAAGCAGCTTAACTGGGAACTGAAAGACAGCAGCGTTTATGCTATGGAAACCTTGCTACCAAGTCCTTTTTGATGATTTCTTTTAAATATGGAATTTAAAAGAAACAAATTTGAACGCAGAAATCAAGAGGATCAGATTTCACGATGAATGAATCATTAATTCCATGCAGCAGGTGATTCTAACATCGTCCACGAGGAGGGGGGGGGGGGGGGGGGGGGGCGGACAACTCCACTTATCCGATAGGGATGAAGGGTTCATCACTTCATTCCGCATGATTATCTTGCTGGTTTCTCTTTTCGAACAGCCAAGACAATACGGGCAGAGAGGGAAATTGGCACACCGTCTATTCATTCACTCACTCGCATTCAAGCCACACACCACAATATCAACTCTAGACTTCACCTCCCTTTTCGCTCTATTTTTGACAGAAACAAAGACCTCGCAAAGCACGCACAATAAAGCTACCAACTATACTTTCGAATCTGCTTTCTCGCCCAAAACTTATTCCTGCACCTACGTCCAACAGTCAACCAGTTCACATACATATAGCGACTGAGGCGTAGTGCTTTCGCAACTGAGTGATCTCCTCATGTACGTCTTCGATCGCACTGATGATTCTCCTCGATCTACTCAACCGTTGCCTTATTCATTCTCTAACTAAATAAATACACTGAACTTATTCTACGAATGCAATGGCGAAGTGGCTTTTTATGTGCTTTGCTGTTCTGTCCAAGAATTTAACCTGGGCGATAAAAGAGCTAGTATCAACGATGACATTCAGCAGAATTCACCGCTAACCTCGGGAGAACTGTAATCATTGACCGCTTACGAACAAGCAACGAAGCTTCAGTCTGTAACTTTTGGTTTATCTGCTTCAATAGTTTATGCCAAACTTTCATGCCCAAAGCGATCCCGATGCCCGCCGTTTCACCAGATAACAAATGATCAACAGATGGAGATCGAAGTTAGATTAGGGCACCCCGAGGAGTGAAGTGTCATTGCTGGGGAAGGGTTTTGGAAGCATGCAATCGAGACAATACACATTTATTTCGAAGGATTTAGGATTTATAGCTAGAGCAGTCTGTTGTGTCGTTAGGCCAACTTTTGACGACAGTCACACAAAGACAAGGGACAATGCATTTTTATCCCGTTCGTGACGCCGTACAATTAACCGAAAACAGAAGCAGAGCAAAAAGGTCAGGAGGAATAGACATTTGGAAAATGAGAAGTTTGTGATTGATCATATTACAGAAGAGCACTTTCACTGGAACCCGAACCAACAGCCCAGACTAAGAAATCTGAACAATCAGAAAACGAAAGCTGTTTGGGAATTCTGACCGAGGCCATCCACAGTCTAGTTAATAAGATGGTGCGATCTTTAGCAAGGGTGGGGACGTCACTGAAACACTGATCAAGTTGATCTACTGGTCTCTCGCTTGATAAGTTGTTGTATTTTAGCCAATGTCAGTCCATACAGAGACAATAGTTGACTGGCATTTGTTTGATCTTTATTCACTGACCCCAAGGTATGACTGTAAATGAACCGATCTTGCACAGCATCATAGGTCACAAAACATAGAGCATCACAACAAGTGAATATATAATTTCCGTTCAACAGTTCCATGGTGAGAAGCAATCGAGTTTCAGCGGCCTGCACCATGGCAAATAAGGTGCGGCAAGTGGAGATCGGAGCAGAAAAAGAAGGAAGTTTGAGCAGTAGCATACTTAGTAATACTAACCTTAAGTACGATTATACTGCAATAATCCTTTGTGGCTACTGCCCTATCAGCAACACTTCGGGTTCGGTAAGAAATAGTACTGTGAAACCACCACAAGATGCTTTAGGAAGGCAGAAAAAATAACGGTGGATCAATATATGGCATCAACCTTATATTGTTGTCTATAAAAACAAAAGTAAGAGGACTCGTGAATGTAAACTGAGGATGGTTATCCAATAACCTAAATGGAAAACCATTGGGTGGAATATGTAGACTTACCTCGCCGTGTCACTTGCTAGTTTATCAATGCATGGTCGTACAGACGAATCGAACTCGCTCCCGTCCGTGATCATTCGACCTAGCTCTACCAAAGGCCCAACACAAGCTGCTCGCACGACCCGCTGGTTATCAGATACCAAACTGCAAAGGGGCGACGATCAGAGTAAACTGAACAGTGGTACATATAAGGCATTTCGACGAAAAAATAAAGTAAACTTTAAAAAAAACCGAATCACCGAATCGGCTAGGATGCGTCAGAGCACCGGACGCTACAAGTGCAGCTGGTTCGATTCCGACTCGCGGTGTTAGACTTTTGGATATGAAAAGGCAAGTGGGTTTTCCATTATATACATATATATATATATATATATATATATATATATATATATATATATATATATATATATATATATGTATATAAACCCCCTATCAAGAAACACTAAAAGGAACTGCTCATATTGTTTTTTGGTGAGAGGTATTGTATTCGAGGAGGGGTAGGGGTGGTCGGAGTTTGTTCATACAAAAATGTACATTTTGTGTTTGCTAGCCGTTCGACAGAGGGACCCCGTTTAATATCTAGTATTCTCATTTTTTACTATTGAAACGACGTTCTGCAACAACAACGCCCGCGCAGTAACTAATTTGCTCGAGAATAAAATAGCAACTCACATCCATTGAACTTTTTTGTTCTTGCAAAAAAAATAAATATAACAGTCTGGGAAAGTGCGCCGCCTTTTAAGTTGAACTACACCATGTTCACATGCAGAAGGATAATAATGTAGCATATAGTTCAGAATACACATAGCATTTGTCCAGCAATGAAAGGATTCATCAGGCCGTGGCAGTCGGCGTATTGTTCCAGTGTCTCGTCCACTCTCAAATACGCTCCTCGTCATCCAAGCACAACGACTGTTCTCATCACCAACTCCAGTTTGCGGCACCTCGAATTAGCACTTTTACCGATAACTAAGGGTTCTAATTTCTCAACAGGTGCACTGCAGCATATCATTATCAATTGATGTTCTGCTTTTTCCATACCAGAACATTTTCCACCTACTTCCACAAGGCTTGTTTTTGGCGTGCTTTGAAACAATTAATCTGTTTCATCAATACTGAATATGTTGCGCTACTCGTGACCTCGAATTTTATCACAACGTAATGCAAAACGGCTTACGAACATTGTCCACTTTGCCCGTGTCTGGGTCACACTGACGTGCGAACAACATCAATGTCTCGGCATGAGACGGAAGCCTTCAACATTGTTGCTGAGTGACCCAAATACGACCCGGCCAATATGATTAAAGCTCGCCAAGCCCATTGGCCTAGTGATTCTGAATTACTTTATTACATGATACCCCATAGCCTCAAAGGTCAACCGCACTACTAGGCATAGCCGGCAACCAGACTCTAAGATTTTGAATAGAGAACCACGTACGATCCTAATAAATCAGGTGCGATAACGAGCCAGAAAATTGATGTCATATTGCTAGACAGAAGTTCATAACTGATTTTGTTCGGAAAGCAAAATTCGCCAACATATTTGACCCGAAAGTGTTTCTTGTTGGGAGGGAGGTTACTGTATGATGTGGTTTTTATAGAGAAAATTTTCTTGCACAGCAAATGTCCCTTAGTGAGGGGTTATTGGAGAGGACTATTTTATATATATATATATATATATATATATATATATATATATATATATATATATATATATATATATATATATATAAAACACCGGTAGGGAATCGAGCATGGTGTAAACACAACAACGAGTACAAAAAAGGGAAGTCTCAACAGAGTATAGCAGCCGATCATTACAACAAATATATCTTTCACGGTTATGTGCGCTTTGGGCTGTTATACTGCTCGGTAACCCAGTCCAAAGTAGGCCTTTTCCTTCGAAAATACACTTCCAGCCTATGCGCAGCCAAGCGCGTCCTGCAAGGCAGCAGCGTTGGTCTAGATGAGCCGGTGGCTAACCGCATGATTCATTCACCCCATCTGCGGGACCTTATCAGGTAAGTGGAACACGAGAAGGAGCTATTTATTTAGTGGCGGACCACACTCACCAAGTTACAGTGCCGTTAGCAGGTCAGCAGTGAACTAACCGCGATCGAAATGCATGTTCAAAGATTGTCAGATACACCTAGCAAAAGTGCTACCGTCCTTACAGCGAGACTTTCTCGTCTAGTTTTGGGGATGGTAAATTAGGAAAGCATAAACGAACTATTTCCCTAGATGAAATGTCGCTTTTTCCATGGCAAAATATGTAAACATTCAGCTCCGTCGTGCGCTCAAGGAACATTTATGCAGACAATGAGGCTCATATGGTTCATCTCCCATCCTCGAACATACATTAATCGAAGGCATAATTTTCCCCAAATCAAATTTGAGCACATAAGTCAATAGCATTAGGTTGCACGATACATTCGGGAGCATTTCGTTGCAGCTTTACTGGCGTATACTGCAGTCACTGTGATCGTTTATAATTGGAGAACTTAACACTCTGGTGAGACCAAAGGCAAACACACAGAGAGAGAGAGAGAGAGCCATGCAAAAATTGGAAACGCATTATCAAGGCAAGGATAACGTGTTTAGTTATTCTCGCTGTTTTCACAGTGGTGACAGCTAATTGTTAGTGCCTCCACATAACTCAACAACCTTTGATTTGTGACGTAAATGGCGGTAAACGCCACACTCGGAGGGAAACTGCGTTGTCTCCTACAGGTGTTGCATAATGGACGGTTTCAGTATTTTGCCCTCGCTCGAGAAAGTTCAGTAAACCAAATAAAAACGATCACCTTGACTGCCCTATGCACTACGAAAGACGCAGCAAAATGCCGCGGAATACATCGTGTAGCCTAATGCGATTGATAGATAAATTAAGCCAATTGTGCCCCATTTTGATTCACACGCATGAGCTTTACCTTTTTGCGACCCACTACAACCCGCCCACCACCTCCCGCTCAAATGTGATTTGGTACTGATCATAAACGGTGAGTTGCGTTGGCATTCATAAAGGACAATAGGGAAAAGCTAGTTCACCACTTTGTGTTGCTCTCAATGTGTTCTGCAAGACTGATCGAATAGTCAAAAACCGTCTTATCGGAATGGGATTGCGACAATCCGGAGCACAACGGAGCAGTTACCTGGTCAAAAGCAAGCACAGTTCGGTTTTCAGTTCCGGTCCAATCAATCTGGCTAAATCTACTAGTTGCTGAATGGCAGCAGCCCGTACCAAAGGCACTTCTTCATCACTGTCGGCCAGATGAAAAATGCGACTGTAAGTGAACGAGAACGAACAAAATTGGAAAAAATGAATGCGACGACAACGTAGTTGATCGTTCATGCCATAAAACAAATGGAGAAATGAACAATTTAACTGTGACCGGAAATATGATGAGAAAGCGAAGCGAACAGAACACATCACCGATTCGATCTGTGGACCAAGAAGACAGTCAATGTCAAGAGACTGATGGAACTCAAACTGGAAGTTGTAATCCGTCTTTGACAGATATCGAACACAAAAAATCGCCCTCGTTAACTAGTTTGGTTTCATATTTTGTTGTAACCCAATAAAAAACATACATATGCCTCCCGTAGATTGACAATGATCGTTTGATTTAAAAGTGATTCTAACACTCACCAATAAAAACGCATCAGTAATATGAGAGTACGGCAGGTTGAAACCAGACAAAATTTCAGACATCAGAAAACAGAAAATTTGAAAGCATTTTTATGGAAACAGCACAATATATTAGAAAAAGCTAATGAGAGATTCCGCTCTAGAATAACACTTCCCCACAACTTTTGTGTACATCCTTCCACCTACAATGTTGATTTAGAAACTGGCAGTTCTCCTTTTACAGTCCCTTCGGATCTGACCAAAATCTGGACGGTGATCGATTTTTCTAGTTCACTCGGTTTTATTTTCCGTCAGCAGTAGCCCGGAGCAATAAACTGCTCGCACATTGAACCTATGGTGGAGTTAGCAACATGTGGAATAAAATATTTGTTTACAAAGCACGACGCATACGAAAATGTCGGGTGTACTTTCTGAGGAATTACTTTCAGTTCCTCTCAACTTTTCTTTCCGAATTGCAGTAAGATTCATGAAACTGAGTTACACTGTGATCCACAGGAAACGTTTCTTGGCACCGGTGGTTTGAACAGGACTACTGCGAACGACATCCCCAAACCAATCGTGCCATGTGACTTAACTTGAAGTCCGAGCAAGATAGCAAAGAAGACCCTCTTCGTTTGCATTTCCGAAATTTCAAAATGAGCGACATGCTCTGCATCTAAAGAACGCATGCAACACATTTACCAATATATATATATATATATATATATATATATATATATATATATATATATATATATATATATATATATATATATATATATATATATATATATGTATACTGAACTGGCCAACTATAAACAAATAAAGCGGCCTTCCAAGTTTCGCATACTATTTGGTGGATGAATGTATTAAACCAAAGCAAAACTACCCAAAACAAAGAAAACATTTTGATAAAGAAGAAAATCCAGGGTTATTCAGTGATCATCGGAACACCGTACGGCCCTCGTGGATCATTCTGTCACCCTAGAATCATTTGATATCCAATAGCTGTCAACATTACAAACGCTGACGGTGGAACCTAACTGTCTCCTAGTGCCTTGAACAATTGAATAGGCGCGCCCGGTGAACTACATCCTGGGAGCCTGATGTGACCAAGCGCATCGGTTCAGATTTCCAGATTTTTCTACCATTACGGACCGATTACATAGGTCCGTCCCCAAACCTTAAAACCCCTCGAGAAAGGAAGTACACCGAAGAAACCTATGTGTAATCATGCGCAACACATCCCAACCACCGTGACTCGTTTAAATTTAGCGCCCTGCCTAAACGCGGACCTTCGGTTCCCAACATCCTAAACCTAACACAATCATTGTTGATACCATGCTTACAGCGTATTTGAACAATATAACGAAAACAACGCTGGCCTATTCAGTGTCATTTCATATGCAACCACTGATAGCCTGTGTTAATTCTTTCCGTAAAGGCCGTGTTTGAGTCGTGTTGCAGCGAACGCTGGACCTTCGGTGATTGAACTGGCATAATATCAATACCACATGTCTATTGTATGACATTTTAACTGATACCTGACCGGTCATTGTTTTCGAAAGTAAGACTGATCCCGCAGCAGTATTTAGCGCTTCGAAGGAGCAAAGTGCACTGAAAATATTGGTGCGCTGCTGTTCGGACGATCTAGACAGGTTTGCGACTGACTTGGGTCCTCATTCAAACGAAAAGCCGTCTGCGCATTTTGCATTGCATGGTCCTCCTGCTGAACTTGGACTCACACCGGAGTTTTCACACCAGATTATGGCTATTTCCAGAATTATCTCAGTTGCAAACATGTGCAACAGAGGGCAGTCCTGACGACCACCAACTATCGACGTGAACTCGAGTGAATGAAAGATCGCGAAAATCACGAACTGTTTGGTGGTAGATAGTAATCTACTCCCTTCCGGATCGTTACCACACTTGAACTATTGGGACCTTATGTGGTTCTCCGTCACTCGAAGTCTCGGGGTTTGGCCGCCGGCTTTCCTTAACGTTGCAATTGACCTTTGTGGTTTTGGCCTACACTCCTTTCACTGCACCCATGCGCAACCATGTGAAAAAAATAACTAAAAATGAGTGGTCAAGAGATGAGTATAGCACCGTGCTACAGACGAATATAATTCATTTTTTAGGAATCCGACATCAATGACTGGACCCAGAGCCTCGCGCAGCTCAGTTCACTGGCCTCAGTAAGAATGAGACGGTGTTTGGCTTATGCGTGTCTATCAAACCGCGTTCGGAAAACTATGCTAACAACTTTGGTCGCACATACATCCGAAGTGCATCTCCATTATAACTGACCCACGTATTTCATCTCCAGGCTTCTGTGTGACAACAGGGAGAGTGTAAAGCTCAAGACAGCGATTTTGATCCTCTGATACTCCGAAAACCTCTTCAGGACACATGAAACTGATTCGATCGGTGTGCCCACCTCATGTGAAACCAATCAGAATGAAATAAACAAGAGGGACGGGAGAGGAAACAAGGCCGGGAGATTGAGTGGACTATCAGCAACGCATATTAGCTGCAACGCAGGGCTAATCCGCAGCTGCTGCACCGTAGTGACCTTAAAGTTATCTGACCACCATCAAATAGTTCTTGCTCTATATCATCGAAGATCCGTATCGAGGATGTAATCGTCATGATTGAAAAAATCGAAATTGTAGTTTAGTAAAGGACTCTGATTAACAGTATATCAACACTTTCCGGTTTGCAAACTACTGTAAAGTAGACCAAACAGAACGTCACGTTACCGAAAACCCACCGGAAGCCAACGGATAAGAAAATAAAATAGAAAGGTATAGTTGGCACTCGAATGCATAGTTAAACCTTCAATGGACAGATAACTCAGAACACGACTTACTACTTTAGATCAGACTGGAACTTGGCCGACACCAAGGGATAGCAAGTGGTGATAAGCTTGGTTGTGACCTTCCGAGAAGCGTAGTAAAAATCTTCTGCAAGATGGAGACGAGGACGATATTGTGAGTAGCGGGAAATTAAATTGTACATAGTATGATTTATTCAAAGTCAGTGTTGGAAGGGTGAAGTAGTGTGTGGTTCAACAAACCGTTGAGAGCTTCATTTTACTTTCTACTTTCATGCGACTAGCTCCTGAGAAAGGATGAGTGGGTTTCATGCATGTCCCAAATGGAACCTGTCTATCAGCGACGATCGGATACGAGGACTGAACACGGAAATCTAGTTCTGTTTCCAGCTGCGAACGCTGTAGACAGACTGGAGTCCTAATCACTCAAAGTCCGATTTGATAGTACTGACCCATGTTTTCAACTGTCCTCCAGAGTGACAGCGTCATTCTGGACACGAACCAGGAGAGAAGCATTGTTTTGAGATCTCCACGACTGGAAATCGTGGGACATGCCCAAACCATTGCAATCACCGATGTTGGAGAAACACTGACAGCTTTTCAGTGTCGAAGCACCGTTGTGAAATTATGTCGTTTGACAGCACGTCGTCTCAAGCCACTTCCAGAATCCATCCCAAACACCAATTGTCAAACACTTCCAACTTTCTCATGTCCTCGACGAGTAGTGGCCACGTCTCGCAACCCAAAGTCGATGTATTAGACGGAGAGCAGCCAGGAAAACGCCGACTCTGGTGTAAAGGCTGATTTCGTTGTGCGCCCAGAGCCTATTGCGAAGCTGGAGAAACGCAATCCTGACATCATTAATGCGCAACCTGACTTCGTCTTTGACTTGACCGTTTGGGAAGATCGTGGAGTCCAGATATTTCGACACACGATTTGTTCAGCGTTGATATACACCAGGAGAACGGACAGCGTAGCAGCTATTGAAAGGATCTAGGTCTTCGACGTATTGGTCTCTATATCCCTGGATTTCGCAGAGGATTCTACGCGATAGAAAACCAACTGTAAAGCAGTTGGGCTGTGTCCAAGGGTGACGATGTTGTCTGCGAATTCCAAATCGATGAGGAAAGCAACAGTACTCACCTGAATAAATGGGTAGTCGGTGATCGCCCGACGCATTATCCAATCGATGCTGTTGTTAAACAGCACTGGCGACAAGGAATAGTCCCGTCTAACACGGGAATACAGGAATAATTCATTGGAATCCTCTCCACAGATGTGTATTCTCGCACGCTTATTTGCGTAGTACGACTTCGGGACTGATAAGCTTCTGTGGCATTCCATCTACTTGCAGTATAGATCATAGCGACTCTCTGTCAACTGAGTCAAAGGCAGCCCGAAAATCAATAGAACAAGCTTTCATAGGTTGCTGAAACTTGAACCAACGTTCCAATACTAGACGGAGCGTGAATATTTAGTTTACGCACCCTCTGTCACAGTGGAGACTTCTTTGATTGATGCGCGTTCGCGCGTTCCGTACCGCTGAGAAGCGGTTCAACAAAGCACGGAAAATATTTTGGTGGCCCCGCCGATCAAACTGACGCCACGGTAGTTTGCGCGCACAGTCCTGCAGCCTTTCTTTGTAAGGGGGATAAATATTGAAGTTCCCCAGCCCACTGAGAATTGTTCGTTTTCCCATACTGAGCAAAACAAGGTGTGCAATGGCTCGAGCAGTGTTTAAAGACAACATTTATATATCTCTGGTGCGATGCTACTTTCTCCAGGAGCTTTCCGGTTTTTTCGGCCTGTGTTACATAGGTGACATCATCTCGGGGTTTGGTAAGTTGCCATTACCGAGACCGCTGAGAGCCAGGCCAGATAGCTCGGTCATCAGATGCTCGACTCACAATCGTTCAATGTTGCCACTTTATGGTGGTGATCGTGTCTGCGTACTACGATGACCCCGAGGACTATGCCAATTGGGTCACCCGTATGGGACAGGCCGGGACTGAATGGCCAAACAAAAACAACGCGGCGCTGTTAGAGGGCGTGGCGAGTTTCTTGCTTATTGGTGAACTCTCCACACAAAACCCCATAGGCCGCAAAGTCTTGCGCGACTATGGCCCGATACTAATTAAGGCCATTACCTCTTGTTCCCACTGAGCTGTTCGGAGCGGGGCATATCCACTAGCACGTGTTGAGCATCCTCGACTGGAAGACTACTATTCAAAAGGCGTACGAACCGCTCGCTCGGTCACCGCCTCCTAACGCACAAACTTCCTGTTGCCCAACAGGTAGCACATGGTTGTGCATGGGCCAGAGTTGCCACCTCGAACAAAAATCCGAGTGGCGTTGGGAAGGCCACTTCGTACCTAATTCTCAAGACACTCCATGAGCAGTTTCTCTTCACACACCACTTATGGGCAGATGCCATTCGGGACATCTTTGAAGGCGATTCATCTTCTCGTAGGAGCTAGCCACATAAAAGTAAAAGTAAGCAGGTAATCGTTTACTTCGGGTTCCAGTCTTCATTGGGGCCCGGTGAATGTGCATTGCTGATGATTCCAAACAAGGATAAGACAGCTATCATGGTTTTTAATGGTGAATTGAGCGTTCACACTGCATGATGGATCAAAATGCGATATTAACTGGTAGAAGGTAATTGTCTTTGAAACTGACAGTCTTACACGATCAAAATGAAAAAGCGATGATCCGATAAGTGTAATTTATCATAGTACCTTAGTTTCATGAGAATAACAAGTCGGATGCACGGCATCGATGAATCCGTTAAGATGACGAAGCGATACATTACTCTGGACGAGTGATGATGACGAGTCTGCTCGTCCCACGTGTGGTCCAAACTGCGACGTGTGACAGACGACAGCGGTCTCAATGCTGTTGAGATAAGGCTTATGCTCTTTAGTTGGTGCATTAACTGCTTCAGCCGTTGTTGAAGATAGAGATAACAATCGACTGGCCCACAAGGAGGGGATTTGCACTGAATTCCGAACTCCTAAGAACAAAACATAAAGTTCCCTAGCGGGCTGTACTCCATGGTCTCTAGACAAGACTGGACGGAAGCCACTAGAGCCCCGGTTTTTGTGACGTCCCAGGATCTCACAACGCGACGTGTCAGACCACAACTCGCCACGCAAGAGGAGTACAAAGCACTTTTAGTAAGCGACCAGTGCTCATCAACGTCGTCGGGTAGGGCATCTGATGGCTGTTCAATTAGCGAATTCTGAAAGTCGGATAAGCGAGCTGATTGAATTAGCTTACGACAGTCTGATCGGTAATGTATCTTGCGTTTGAGACTCCCACGGACACACATAGACAGCTTGGTACACACCGAAGCGCGTTCGGAGTGTACCAGGTAGTCCAGCACGATCGGTAATCTTGGATATAACCCCACCATCTGTAAATTGCGGCATGGATGATCTGGGTCGACGACTAAGACGAAGAGGGACGCCAAGCAGGATAAAAGCGATTGATACGCCCAAAGTTCGTACTGGCGAGGAATAGGCGGTTAGAACACACGGCTAGGATCCTCTCCACGTTTTCCGAACGGCGGGAATCCAACCCAAAAGGGTCTCCCAGATTCATTGCACTCGATGACTGCCGGCTCGCTTTGGGAAAGTGGTCGTGCGGCTTTTGGTGGAAATCAACTTCGATAACAGTAATTCCCTGATTTGTCTGTGGGTGCAATACTGCCAGGTTGCCCAAGCTAAAGCAGATGGTCTTCTTCTTAGCTTAACCCGCAAGGCGGCTGGACGGAGTGTGTGCCCGTAACCCCCTGGGGGCCGGGGACTGATTGTTCAGTTCATACGCACTTCGGATGAGGCCAAAAATCGTGAGTGCCCAGTGCACCTCTCCGCCAAAGAAAGAGCTTCGCTTTTTCATATTTGTTTCTCTCTCACTATGAGTTCATATACTCGTGTGCATGTGCGCTTGCACATGCAGCCTCGCTGTTCGTTGGGTTAGCAGTGACCCGGACAAGAATAACTGTGAGAAATCACAGTCGTGATTCATTTGTGGGCTCTTCAATGAAGAGTATCCATTCACACTCCAGACGATTCAAATTAGATCTTAGTGAACATATAACATCGGAGTGTACAAGTATGAAGACGAGTGGGCAGAATGGTACCGGGTACGCATACCTGATGAGCGGCAACAACCGAGAAACCGGTCGTGTGCTTCCGGAGAAATTTTGTCCACACGTTTACATACTACTATATATATATATATATATATATATATTATATATAGGATGGTGGAACTGGAGTCTTGAATGTGAGTCTCTTGGATGCATCACATATCAATGGCATGAAAGTCAAGCGTGCGTGTTAAACACATTTGCACCTTTATACGTATCGCTGTTCGCACGTTTAGCGTGGCTAACTTGAAGAGACATTGAAGACGAGGAAGAGCATTGGCCGGTGTTTGTTGTTTGGTGGCCTTCCGATATCAGCCGTGATAAAGTGCACTGATATTGTCTGAACCTCCACCTGAGGGCCTGCAACTATTTCAAGCGGCTGGGACCCTCATTTAAAGATTACACGAAAGAGGAAGGGTACAACGAGGGTTAGATGTAGAATGGGTTACATTTGGTGTGAGTGTTCGACCGATGGTGGTCGAGCGTTTGTTTGCCATCTGGGAGGTCAGAGGTTCAAATCTCCGCCATCACCGGTTACTTGCGTGGTAGACAGTTATCAACTGTCGTCCAGTTTGTCACTACACCTGACCTACTGGGACCTTATGTGGTTTTCCATTCCAAGTCTCAGGGTTTGGTTGTCGGTTATCCCTAATGGTGCAGTGGGTCTTTGTGGTTATGGAGTATATACCCCTCCCACCGCACTCATGCGCAGCATGTAACCAAAAAGAGCTCGTTAAGCAGGTATCAGAAAGCAGAAAGTAGTATCCACCTAGGTCAACTGTGTTGTGGGCTGCTGCGCTACTCCGTTGCCAAGCCATGAGTAGACTCTTTAACTCGAGGATGCATCTCTAGCTTTTACCCAACGCAGTGCAGACCGCGAGGCAGCATGAATGTCCCAGATGAGTCGGTGATCAATAATGGTTCATGCGCAACATGATCATGAAGTCTCATGGGTGTTTGATTTAAAAAAACGTCCCCAGTGCCACTCGGCTTGTATCGAGGGTGCATATCTAGCCTTTGCACAACAAAGTGGCTGCAAGGCAGCAGTGTAATGATGCGTGGTTGCCGGTGACTCCTTCGGAGCTCATTCACCATTCAAATCAAGTTTGTTCGACCGATTTCCCTCACAGCCGTTGGTTTATAGAGCAAACCACGTCCACTTATTCAGAAGCAACTGTCCTCACATGCCGACCACCGTCCCACTGTGATTTTTGGGCCTCGGTTACCCTCAATCTGGTTTAGCCCGCCAAGTGAGTAATTTGCCGAGGTATGACCACTGATGTATGTTTCAACTTCGTGGTGCCTGATAGGGACCACAGAGAGGGGAGATATCTGAGGTCACGGCAGTCTTCTAACTCAGAGGTGTAACTTCTATCACACGCCCCACACAGCTTCGAGTTAGGAATGGTGCAAACAGCTTGCGTACCAATTTTATTTCGTGAAGCAGCAACTAATGAATCACAGCGAACGACAGATCTCTTTGCTGGTATAAGACATACAATCATCAGTGTTGTTAGGCAGAACAAAAAGTGCGAAATAAACCAATGACTTGTAAAGAAGGAATGACAAACCATAATTCCGATGCAAGCTTGTGAGGAATTTTCTAAACGTTGCAGAAGACTGCTAGAAGCCTGAAAAATTCACCTTTGACAGACAGTTTTCCTATTATGGCAACGAAAAACGGCTGCGATAACCCTCTTATAACAGCACTGTTCTGGAGAAATGTCTAAAGGCCACTGTGGTCAGGTAAGCACCATGGAACAATTACTCGAAGGCTGCTAATTGTTGCAGTGTGTAAAGCAATATACTGAATACTGGTGACAGTGATCAAGTGGAGAACAGTATGAGATCACACCTTTATGTTCCAAGCAAGTACACTTCCTACCTTGGAAACTGTTTGCGGTGAACTCGAACCACCAGCTAATGAAGCATTCGTGCAATTAGGAAATGCATTACAAATAGAGTGTGATAGTGAGATCAATCTATACAGAAATGCAATTGCTACTGAACTACACAGCCAAAGGCCCAGTTCGCGACCAACAAGAACTGAAAGGACAAGAAAGGTATCTGAGAATCGACTTTCAATTCTTCTATTAAATATGGTGTCTCAGGCCTCATGAAAAACCAAACTTGCTCGAACTGGACCGCCTTGAGAGTTACGATTTTTAGTTCTTAACCTAGGAGAACTCCGAAATTCCAATATGGATTGTACCGTTCAGTTGAGCAACAAGTAACCAATACGACCGTTTTGCGTTATTATTTACTGTAATGGACATGGAAGGATTTTACTGAGATAGACAATTATTTCTGTGAATGTATTCTCTCCCCTTATAGGGCGTGAAACATTTCAGTTCTATTATACGCCGACCGCTACTATGAGTAATGAAAGACTTTACATTTGAGGTAGGCGATGAATACATCCAGGAGACAAACCTGTCAGTTAGCACTGCTGTCAATGAAATCGCAGGATGAGACAGTGAGGCGAATTTTACTAACGCTCCGTTGATCTCTAGTAACATAACAAAGGATGTTTTTCAGGGAAAAAGGTGAAGACCGAAAATTGCAGAAGAGGAAATATATAAGCGCCGCTCTGGCCACCATACGGTACACACAGAAAGAACGTGTACATACAAGCCATTGCAAACAGTCACATTCCTAAGTGTCGATAAGCACATGTTGTACTCGTATACGACAGTATTATTGGCGAATAAGATTTTATATGTACCATAACCAACGAGTAGCGGCGAGGTTTTAGGAAAATAACCCTTGTGATCTGTCTGTATGTGGTGGATACGTATGCTCAAAATGCAGACGAAACCATATTTTTTCCACTACATATAGGCAGCAACTATGACGGAATATGAGCCGTGGAGGGAAAATGGAACCAGATTTTTCTTACATTGAAACATGCCGAACATTATTAGGAACATAATGTTCATACACGATATTAAACATGCGGGCGGCCTTTTTTCTTCAGGACTTTTCACCGTCTTCTCAGCATAAATCCCACCATGTCGGTGACGAAATAATTCGTTATCTTATCACATTCTGCACTTTCAACTCCAATGGCCAGTGGGTAGGCAGCCCTTTGACTATTTTCCATAGAACAGCAATTTTTACGACTGCGTTTAGTTCCGCGCTATTAGAGGGTTCATTGTGGGAACTGAACAGTGAAGTTACGCATGTCTTAACAAAGTTTTGCAGTGAGCAATTAAAAGACAAATCGTTCTGCATGACCTCTTGTGAAACAAAGCATGAAGCGTTATCCTGAATAACGATTACCTACGCGGATGACTTTCCGTTGAATTTCGCGAATTTTTCAGTCACAACGGTGATTATTTCCCCAATATTCGAGGCATCCATGACCAAAGTTCACCAACAAAGGTAAATGTTTTATTCCAATTCACATCAATTATGTTGGTTGGTATGATAAATCGACTTCCGGCGGGATAATTTTTTCGGGGGAAATTCCTACACTAAATGACATTGTCACCTATACTACCGCGATCCCATCCATCGTTACGTTGCTGTCGGGGTTAGTGAAGCGGTCGACAATTTTTAGTACCTCTTGATCGAGCATCAAGCTCGGAACCTTTGATGTCCAGCCTTGAAACATCACTTTATACTTTGAAGGCGCAGAGCGCATGCCGAATGGAACTACAGCCTCTTCGACTGTATCTAGTGCACGGAGGCCTCGAATGTGGGCTTCATTCGACATACAATTGAACGGTAGGAGCGGAAAACAATAAAGAGGGAAATTCAAGAGAAAAGCAATTCCAAAACTGAGGTAAATGAAAAATAACAACGGAATGTGACATTTATCCCCGCAAACTGCTTCGATCGAAACCGTTGGTGTATGTCCAAACTATTTCAAATTTCTCTATTTATAGCTTATAGAGATGGACTCGCTGTTGTGATTTCACTGAAGGATGTGTACTGGGTTCGATTGTGTATGACTCCGATATTGGTATGTGAAAGGAAGAGTGTCTGTGGATTCTTGCCCATCGGAGGGGGGAGGAGATCACTGTGGTGGCTGAAAGTGGCGAGTTACGACTTGGAGTTGGGAAGTGATTCCCAGAAAATTCCATGGCCCTCGGTAGTTCTGAGGCTTGACTCTCAAGCGTCAGATAATGTATAGAGACCGTGCCTTCTCGTCCATCGGGAACACGAATATAGGCGTATTTTGGATTGCATTCGGTCAGTTCAAATTTGTCAACTAGGGGATCATATTTTTTGACTTCATTGGACGACACATCAAGGTCGGCCCTAGACTATTCAACGAGGTAGGTATTGAGTCCCCCGATGTTGATTTTCGGTGATGAGTGAACAGTCGTTCATGTTGTCTCAGGTGTTGGTGGGCACAGTATTGACCTAATAGAGTGGAGCGCATCAGGAAGATCAGCCACCCGCTGGGTACATTGGAGTCTTCTTGATTGGGCTTCAAGAACCATGGCCTTCCATAGAGTTCCATGGAGTCCCTCGACTTATCTGTTTAACTGAGGATTATGAGCCGTTGTTCTGCGAGTCACAGTACGTTGACAATGGAGGAGGTTCTTCAGATATGGAAGAAGAATCCCTACCCGAATGGATGTAAAACGGCATGCTGAAGATGGAATACATTCGTGAAAGACAGTGAATGACTGTGTTGGTCGACAAGTCCGAACAGACATAAGCAAAAGGGAACATGGATTTCTCGTCAATGGTAATCAATAGGTACCGAGTTTTTAGTGCTGTGGGAAGTGGTTTTGTTAAATCGATCTTTAACCTTTCAAACAGCGAAGTGGCCTTCAGTAGATTTCTGGTTTGTAACTTGCTAAGCTGCGGTTCCCATTTAGCACAGTGTACAGTAACGGTAACAGATTTTACATCGTCGAATGAGTATAGGAGATTCTTCGTTCTGACGAAATGGAGCATGCGAACGACACCTGGGTGGCAGAGTGAACTGTGCAATTCTTGGAGTGATTCGCGTGACGTAGACGCGGAGTAGAGAATACAAGACAATGCCTCGGTCGAGACATTTTCATGGCCGGGGCATTAGACTGCTTCTAAACTGCAGCACGATAATTCGATTCGCTGTTTTCAATCTTATCATTCTTGAACTATCTGTGGTGTCTGGAGTCGAACATGAAAGTGACCAAGTTTTGGTCTATAATGAGTTGGAAATGTGTACGCAGTAGATAATGTCTCCACTTTGGGACAGCCTCCACAATAGCGTTAGCCTCTTTTTTCACTGAGGAATGATGCCTTTCGCTTTGAGACAGAGTTCGGGAAAAGAATTCAATCGGACTATGATTTTAAGAGTGTGGCTGAGTTAGCTACATTCGAGGGATCCATTTCAACGACCAGTGGTACCTCGGGTCAAAAGTGATGACGACAGCATGTTCGAGTTCGCTTCTGAGTGTTTTAAACTACACTCTGACATCGTTTGGTAGGGAAAATACGTGGTTATGGACTAATGGATGAATCCTGTCTGAGAATTGAGGTATCTATTGAGAGTAGTGTGAAAATAAACCAATAACTCGTCATTGAGATTTCATGTCTTTTGGGGGAGGGAGTTCCTGAGGGGGTTGTATTCCTTCAGGGTCGGGCTACATCAGAGCATGTGGAACTTCGCAACTCGAATTACAGGTTCTTTCATATCAATGACACCTTTCTCTTCGTTCAGAGTAAGTCCGTATTTTCTCACAACATCAGGGAAATTAGTAAGATCCTTGTCGTGATCATCTTTACTTACGCCGCACACGGTTATATTGTCCATGAAGGCGAAGGTTCCCTTTGTTTTCCTTACAAATGATCTTATCGATAGCACGCTGAAAACAAGTGACACCATTCGTCACTCCGAACGGTATCCGGCAGAATTGACGCAGAATACCACAGGCTTCAAAGCAGTGTATGGTCGATCTTGTTTTCCTATAGAGATTTGGTGATATGCGCCTCGCAGGTCCTACACAGTAAAACAGAGTCTCAAGATAGTTTAGATACCATGTCATCGATTCCGAGTGAGGGGCAAGCATCCAATAACGTACATCGAGTGATGGTTTGACTGTAGCCAATTACCGTACGTCTTTTTTCGTCTTTCGTTTGTCGTTACAAGAACTTGGGCGCGCCAGGGTAACGTTGATATCTCGATGATGCTGATTCTCTGAAAGAACGAACTTCTCATCTTAAGGAGTATGGAATCGTGATTTAGTCACAATGAGCGTGCGATCTGACAGTAAATTCCCGAAAAGAGAACGAGGTTGAATAAATGAAGCAGTCACACTAGAAAGGGAGGGTCAGTTTGTTGCCACTGAATGAAATCTCAACTGATTTGTAAGCCGCAAAAATTCGTTTCCTAGTTATACATTCACGCCTCCAAATGTCTCAGTATGATCGGCAGTGGGTGTCATAGGCTACGAGATGGCTACCCGTCCTGAACCTGAAGGACAAGTAGCCCGTTGGCAAGAGCGGCTGCAGGAGTTCGATTTCGAATGCCAACACCGACCTGGTCGAAAGCACATGAATGCCGACGCCCTGTCCCGAAGTCACAACCAGCATGGTGATTGCCCGACTTGCCAGGTGGCCACAGTCCTGTTGGAAACACAGAAAACGGAGTGGGCAGAGATTCAGCGAATTGATCTAGAAACGAGAGTAATCTATGACAAGTTGAAGAGTGGTCAGACTAAACCCACCAAGGCGGAGATGGCCGGCTGTAGCTGGGAAAGCCTTTGTCTCTGGTCCGCTTGGCCACGGCTATCGATTCAGGAGGAGGTGATGTACTATCAGTACGGAGAGAATTATGGCCTCCGAATGATCGTGCCCCAATCGAAGGTGTAGTACGTGTTAGAAAAACTGCATTCCGAGTTGGGTCATGCGGGACAGCACAAGATGGACCATGCCGTGTCGCAACGATTTTGGTGGCCCCAGCAGCGTCGGGATGTAATAAACTTTTGTAACCGCTGCATAGAATGTATTCAGATTAAACCACCACAGAAGCGACATCGTGCTCCGTTATAAGCAATGCCGGCAGGTTATCCTAACCAAATTGTAGGAATGGATATTGTCGGACCATTACCTGAAGCCCCCAGAAAGAATCGGTACATTCTTGTGATGGTAGACTACTTCACAAAATGGTGTGAGGCGGTAGCATTGCCTTCCATCGATGCCATCACGATTGCAGATGCTATCTTTGAACAGTGGATATCTCGCTGGGGTGCACCACAACAACTACATTTAGATCGGGGCACAAGTTTCGAGAACGCTGTGGTCGTGGAGCTCTGTCAACTATGCGGGATAAGTAAAACACGTACATCCCCGTATCATCCGAAAGGTAACGGCCAGACTGAACGGACGAATCGGTCGTTAAAGGGACTGTTAAAAGCATTCGTTGATGACTGTTCTACTCGGGATTGGGACAAGGCGATCTCCCGCTGTTTGTTAGCTTACCGGGCAACAGTACATTCATCAACCGGACACACTCTGTCTGCCATGGTATCGGGACGCGAGATGCGGCTGCCATCAGATCTAGCAATTCCCGTGAGTGCCCCAGATCCGTTCATCTCAACAGAATTTGCATGGAAGTTGAAACAGGAGTTAGAACGCGCCCATTTACTGGCTCGTGAACGATTGAAAAGCGCCTTCCGACACCAAAAGGAATATTATGACCAGTGGATTGCAGGAAAGCCACTACAACCCGGTGAACAAGTGTTCATACATAATCCGATCCCACCCTCAGGAAGACCAGCGAAGCTACATCGGGAGTGAACTGGACCCTATACTATACTGGAAGTGTTCAATGATGCCACATGTCGTATTGCGCCGACGGACCATGTGGATGTTAGACCCATGACAGTGCATTTTAATCGGTTAAAGCCAGCAACAAGAGCAGGGGCGTTCCGAAGAGAATTACAACGAGATACCAGTATCACGGTACCGGATGTGGCTGGTGAAATTGAAGTCCATACCGGAAGCTGACAGGTGTTGAGGACAACACCTTTTCACTCAGGGAGGGGATGGTGTAATAGCACTAGCTCTCTTAGGGCCAATATGTGAATATGACATTATCATTTCCATTGTTTGATCCATACGCTGTCTCTGTTTCATTATCTTTCAGGCCTATACGCCAACCAGTCCGGTCCACAAGAACCTCCCAACGAGACTGAACTCCAGTGAATCTCTTCTTACCTTTCGTGTTACGCCTGTCCCTGGGACTCCCGGCGTCCAGGATATTAAAACACTTTTTGCCTAATATACGCGTTCTGCTGGTGTCAGGACTCCCTGTATCTATCGAAACTTCCATAGGGATCTTGTTCACACTAATCATTGTTAGCATCATCATCATCATCATCATCATCATCATCATCGAACAGCGTTAAAAAGTAGGGCAAGCCCCACTGACCACTGCCTTTCTCACCATGTTGCACGTTGAATTAGAAAGTATGAATATACAAGATGGACAAGGAGTGGATCTACACGGGTGGGAAAAAGAAAAAATGCCCTAGTAGCCAACACAAGGAATACACAATCTAACTGTACAAACAAACATTGATCAGTCATTCTGATTAGATAGAAAGTGACAACACGATCGCCACTGTTCAAGGTTCGCTGCCATATCCAGCCAACTGGTGGACGGATCTTTTGGACCCCAACCACGAAGACGTGAAGCACCTACTTTTCCTAAGTCTGTTGTACATTTTCTTACTCCTCGCTGCCACGTCATCTGTTGACCTCCATGTGGTCTCTTTCACTCCCTAGGAGGAACGGAGAATAGGACACGGTACAGTAAACGTGTTTGACATACCTAACACGTGTCTCAACCAACGAAGTCTACTAAGTTGGATACGCTGTGACAAAACGTTCTCCGAATTAGTACCCAATACTCGATTTCTGACCTCAGCATTGCCTACTCGGCTATTCCACCCGATCTTAGCAATACTACTTAAACATCGGTGGTCGAAAACCTCAAGACGACGAATATCTTCAGCACGCAGACTCCAAGTTTCGCAAACATACAAAACTGAACCCACTGCGCCACAGCATACACGACCTTTCTACTTCAGTGAAATATCAGGTCGGCGCCACAAGTCCTTCAGTCCAGCGTAAGCCGCTCGAGCTTTGGATATCCGCTTGCTCACCTCTACTACTGTGCTCCCATCCGTCGTCACGCTGCTGCCGAGGTAGGTGAAGTGGTCGACAACTGACAGCACCTTCCCCTCGAGCATCAAGCTCGGAATTGTTGACGTCCAGTCTTGTAACATCACCTTGCACTTTGAAGGTGCAAAGCGCATGCCGAATAAAGCTACGGCTCTTGAGAGTCTATCTAGTGCACGTTGAGCATGTTCCGTGGATTCGAACAAGCAGAAAACATCGTCCGCGTAATCTAGGCCGAATCACTTTTCACTATTTCCCAGTTCGACGCCTATATCCTGAAGATTTTGCAGCGCACTCTCCATCATTTCGTTCATGACTAAGTTGAACAGGAATAGAGATATAGGACATCCCCGTCGAACACCACTGGTCGTTTCGAACCGACCGGATGGTTCACCGTAAACTCTTACGCGGCCAGAAGTAGGAGAATACAATGATCCAAGTAGGTTCACGAACTTCTGGGGCATACCTTTTCGATGAAGAGTACTGAAAAGCGCTGCTCGATCAACTGAATCAAAAGCGTCTTTCAAGTTTAAGAAGACGATTATTGTCGGTCGGCGGCGCGTGTGACGTGTTTCAAGTAGTCGGCGAAGAGTAAAAATTTGGTCGATGCATCCTCGACCTGGGCGGAATTCTACCTGCTGTTCGCGGACATTCCTCTCGCGAGCCGGTGTAAGACGGTGCAGCAAAATCGAAGCTAATACTTTGGCGACTATCGGGATTAAGCTAATCCCACGATGGTTACTGCAGTCATTGCGTATTCCCTTCTTGAAGATGGGAACAATCAATGACTCGCTCCATATTAACGGAATACGCTCCTCGTTCCAAATGTCACGGAGCAAGACGGTAAGTGATTTTATCAATGCCTCATCACCCAGTTTGAAAAGAACTGGAGGAAGATCGTCGGGATCTGCCGCTTTCCCTCGCTTTAGTGATCGAATGCATGACTCTACTTCTACTTCCGATGGGGGCTCAAGTGATACCACCCAAGGAGTCGCAGTTGTTGATACAGGAGTAACTACACTAGCGTACGGCCAGCTAAACTGTTCCCTGAAGTACTCGGCCCATCGGTCAAGCCTTTGCTGTTTGCCCCGTATAGGTTCTCCATTCCTATAGCAAATCGTCCCACTGACCTGGATGCGCCGTCCACCCGTGTCACGAATAAGTTTGAACAGTCTTTGACTGTTACCGGAAGCAGCTGCTATTTCCATTTCTTCGGCTACCTTGACCCACAATTTTCGCGATCATTCTTAAGGCTTTTCGTAACTCGCTTCTGTAGATGTCTTTGTATCCTATCCATCTCCTTACAGTTCGATAGCTGACGTTTTTGCTCCATCATACTCAACGACCCTTGCGAGATCCAGTGTCTTTGATGGACATCTGATCTAGGACCACAGGCAAAACCTGCTGCCACGTGCATCGTCTGTTTGATATGAGCCCAATGCTCATCTACATTACTGTTCGTCGTAGATCCTAGCTCATGTTCTAACTTATGCACGTAACGGGTGAGTACTTCTGGATCACACAAACGTTGCACGGCTAACCAGGTTTGCGGTTTGCGACGATGACCATGGAGCTGGAGAGATAATCGCAATAAAACTAATGCATGGTCCGACTCTACGTACGTGGACCAGTAAGATCTACAGGTCTGAACAGAACTGCGCCACCGGTAGCTTACGGCGATATGATCAATTTGACTCAAAGTACCTGTAGAGTTAGAGCGCCATGTCGCTGTGCGACGCGAGCTGTGTCGGAAATTTGTGCTAGACAAGAACAATCGATTGTCTGCACAAAACTGGAGAAGCCTATCCCCGTTATCTGTACGCCAAGCAAGTAGAACACAACGCCCACCTAAACAGGCTTCTGACACACTAAGTTTGCCAACCTGTGCATTGAAGTCACCAGCTAGCACTACAATGTCAGAACCTTTACTAATGCGAACGAGGGTGGCGAGTGCATCATAGAACTCATCTTTCTGCAAGTCTGAGTTACAGTCCGTTAGGGCGTACGCCGAGATCACAAACAAATTGCGCTTAACACAACTATCCTTTCGAACACCAACTGACCCTTGGAGTTTCACAGCACATAAACGACTGTTAACAGGGATCCAGTCTGAAAGGGCAGCCTCAGCCTTGTCAGTCAAGACTATTCCTACATGTTGACCCGTAGCTCGAGCTACTTCGTCTCCTGAAGTACGCAGAAAATACCTCCATGAGATATCGGGAGCAGTTAGTTGAATTACACTGCTCGAATCCTGTATACGCGTTTCATTTAAGCAGCAGACATCAATCTTCAGAGAATCTAATTTGAGGGCTAGGCACGTCTGCTGACCGACCTGCATGAGTGTACGCACGTTGAAGGAGCTGAGATGCAGAGGCTGACGAGGCTTGAGGAAATGTGAGTTACCAGATGGAGGATTATTCCCGACACTATTTGACAGTGAATCGTTGAGAGTATCGACCGTGTCATCAGTGGGAGCATTATGGGTGGATAGATGAGGCAAAGAGAGGTGGTTGAGGACAGAAGACAAAGGTTGAATAAAAGAGAGGGAACTCTGAGCAGTAGCCCACTTACCACTACCCACCCCGCTCGATGCAATGGGCAGCGCGGTCCTGATTATCCTGCGCGACGACCGATGCAGTATGGAATTCTTTGTATTCGTGCAGTTCATGGGAGATGTTGGACGGGTGCTGCTAGGGTGTCCAGCCACAAAGCAGGAGAACGATTAGGGTCCTCATCCAAAGCCTTTAGTTCTGACAAGAACCTATCCGCAAGGCAGCGGGATGGCTTAGTGGAAGCCCATTTGCTTGGATCAATTATTCTTCCACTGATTTTGCCGACTGAGTTGCCAGCTCAAATCATTCCCCAACCGGGAGGACCAGGAGACTGGAATTTGTCTGACCTCTACCCATTGACCTGTCAGGCATGATTGCATCTCCGGCTTAAAGAAGCCATCCTGTATAGCGCTTTGGGTCACCGTGGCGTGCAAGCCATCACACCACGTCAAGGTGTAGTCTCGTCGTGATGGCGTGTTAGCGAGAGTCAAGGTGTTGTAGTGGAGGCTATTTGCTTCTCATGAGGCCATCTGTAGACAAGTATAAGTGTCTTTTCTTTCCAACACGACAACTATACTATACATAGTCTCAGAAAGACGTGGTCGAATTGCCAGAAGCAGAACAATGGTAGGGAAGATGGGGTGAGTGGTGGTCGTTAGAAGCAGAGAAAGGTTAAGGTAAGTTTAGATGCATGAGAAAAGAACACTCAATACTAATCACATCGCTCGACAGCACTCTCCCGAACATCCAGTCGACCGAATGACGGAGTGGGGAATGTTTCGTAGTGTATGCGGTGTGGGAAACAGGGCTAGAATAGCCAGCATACGATTAATACGCAACAGGCTCCACTTCATATGGTTTCGAAATATAGAAAACTCATGCACAAGTGAATCTTCTGCCGAACATGAACCGTCATACGCAGTTTGTTCGTCGATGAACGCACATAAACCTTCGAGACATATCGCGATGAAGTTGCGTAAAAATATCGGAGGCTAATTGGTACCCTTTTATATGCTATTCAAAAGCTAGCCACCCTCACCGTGCGGACATGGATGTGTGTCAAACGGTGAAAATTCAGGTCTTACACCATTGATGTGCGATTAATTTGGATTACTCACATTCAGGATCTCAGATGCACTGCTTGACAGAAGTACTTATGTATACCCTAACACTCTATCTTCACCTTTCTGTAGTCAATGAAACTGCGATATTTAGACGATTAAGCTCTGCGCTGATAGACCACATCTCGGTCAACAGTCGGTGATACTCAATACGATTTGGAGGTATCTGTAAGTCACCCACGGCGACGATTCTTTCTGACATAAAGACGAACTGATCCTGGACGCGTGAAGTTCCATCGTGATGAACGAAAACGCTTTGATATCTTGGAAGCCAGTCTTTCCAACGGTGATAATCGCATGGCTCGGAGAAATCACACACAACGTGGTGATCACCTTTACTCTAATGGTGAATGCTAATCCATCAAAAAAGACGAAATCCGCAACAAACTATTAGAATTCGTCCACTGAATTCCCAGATGCAACATCCTCTTTATGACCGAAAACTGGGATATTAGAACAAGAACGTCCGACAGCTAATTCGACACTAGCCAGCAACGCAAAAGTGGTGAACGCTTAAAAATCTGAACTGTTTTCAAAGAGCACTTTCGACATCCGAAGAACTACTTGGTACACCAACGATAATGGGCGAATACACCAAGAGTCCTGCCACTGTGTGTGATCCCACTTAGTGCAACCGATCGAAGACTGCTGAGCTAAACCACAAATACGCATGACACTAGCACTAGTGCTCGAATCAGTTTCTGTCAACTCATCGGGACAGGATCAATGTCGTCCCGTCTTTCTCCAGAATGACAGAGTATATGCCTTGTTAAAACCTGACGACGGTGCCGAAAATATACCGTGGGGGGCGCTGAACGCCTTGGATGGATGCCGACCCAGAACAGCTGGGCAGAAAAGTTCGGAATATCACAGAAAGATGAAAATCCTCTATTTGTGTGCACATTCCAAGATCCAGACTCCTTAACCGCACAGGGTGTCTGAGAGGAGTAGCACCTCTGAGTTGGTTGACTCTGGTGTCCCTTGGTATCTATCATTTACCCAGTTCTCACCTGTGGCTCCACAAGGCTTAAACATGCATCAGCGGCCACACCCTGGCAAACCACTCGACAGGCGAGTCAAATCAGGTTCAGGGTTACCGAGGTCCAGAAAAATTCAGAGACGGTGTTTGGCACGTGAAGACAGATACTACTGAATGGGCGATCCAACAGCTACAAAAGCAAACTGTTCAACTCACCTGACCCGGCGTTCCAGAGGAGGCGAATGAGCAGCATAACAGGCCACCGGATCCTCTTGAAACACCCTGCTGCCTTGTGGTCTGCACCTGGGTGTGCAAAGGCCAGAGGTGCAACCACGAACAAAAAAGGTCGGACGGTGCTGGGGATACCGGTTCATAGCCTACTCCCGCGACTCTATGATTACTCATGGGACCTCATTCGCTCACCATGCTACGGCGTCCCTGCTAAGTGACCAGCCTCGTGTCTCAGCGGTCGAGGTGATAAGACAGCAAGCTGTAATTATTCGCTGCATATAGCTTGTTGGAATGTCAGCATATTTCTAGATGTCGGTAGCCAATGCATCGCAATACGGACTGTACTTGACTATGACGCAGATATTCCTTGTCTCTTAGAAGTCCGTCTGCCCAACTCAGGTAGCCGACAAATTAAGGTCCCGACAGTGGATACAACAAACACAACTCCGGTCTCTACCGCGTCGAGTTTGCCTTGAACGAAGCAGCTAATGATCCAATGATCTATTGGGAACCACCCTTAATCAGACTCGTCTTGGCACGCTTTGAAGGCTCTCCACACGATCTGACGGTGGTGGCGGTCTACACACCAACCAACTCGGCCGATGAAGAAACCAAAAACGGATTCTACCGTAACTTGAGGGAGGTAATAAACCAGGGTTCTGGGCGTGAGATACTTTTTGTCGCACGAGATTGGAACGCTCGCACAAGTATGGCCGACGAATCCGCTAGCCATATTCTTGGGAAAATCGGTCTTGGTCAGCGCTGCGAGAACCGGAGGCCGACTGATTAATTTAGCCGGCATCAACCAAATGGTTGTCCGCAGCAATCGTTTTTAACACACCAAGGAGCACCTACTCACATGGTACTCCAATGACGGTGACATTGCACATCAACTCGACGATATCCTGGTGAGATCCCGTTAGGCCTCGCCTGTGGAGGATTGCCGAGCGTACCAAGGTGCAGAAAAACGGGCAATGCAAACGGCATTGACCATGTCCTCTTACGTGCTGATTCAAAACTCATCTGTCTACACGTGCTAGGGTCTCTGCGCCCTCTCGAATATAAGTTGCTGCCCTAGAAAATCCAGGGAAGCGGGAGGCGCTGCCATGAGCAATTACAGCTCTACTGATCGCCGCAACCAACGCACAAGACAAAGTTTCAGTGGGAGTGCAGTGGACCCGAATACAGTCAACAATCAAGGAAGCCGCATGGACGGTACTCCGAAGAACAGAAAATCGGGAAAAAGACTGGACTTTTGAGAGTACTTTCCAGTTGTCAACCAAAGCACATGAAGCCCGGCTAACAGGCAGTGATGCACACCACAGACAGCAACGAGCGACCACACGCTCCGCCAAGACTGATCGCAAAAGTTGTTAGATAAAAATAGCCGAAAAAATGGATACCGCGTTAAGACTCGGTGACTTTGATAAACTGTTTCGCGTTATTCGCAACACCTCGAAAAGGTACAGCAAACAAGATTCGCTCCTTCGTGAAGCGACAGGAAACCTAACAACCGAATAAGGTTAAAAAATGGGCCGATGGGTCGGACACTGGTCAACTGTTCAACCGACCTACATACATCTGACGGACCAACCGATGTCTACTCTTCCAGTCCGGTACGAAATTGCGACCCACCCAGTACCGCGGAAATCACAGAAATAATTAACAAATCCGAAAGACAGAAAGGTCACCGGGGAAGGTATCATTCCTTTAGAAGTATATAAAGCCTATTCATCGTCATTGATTGACAAGTTATGTACACTTTCGGCTCCATTTAGCGAGAGGAAGCATTCCCGCGTGACTGGGGCATGACTATTCTGCTGCCCATGCTGAAAAAAGTGATAAATCGGCATATGAGAACTACCGAGGGATCAGCTTCATCAATGTCGCCGCAAAACTTTTTGGTGCGTTGCTACTAAATGTGTCTCTGAGGCAAGAGACCGACGCACTCGCCCGGACAGAGTGGGTTTTCGCCGTGGCAGAGGCTGTGTGGATCAAATCTTCACACGGTGTTGAGCACGGGAGCATCGCCACAAGTTCCAGCAGACAACGGTAGCTTGATTCATCGACTTCCGGACCGTCTTTGATTCGGTTAAACGCGAGTGCCTCTGGACTGTAATCTAATCTGATGGGATACCCTACAGGCTTTTGAGGCTGTTAAAGGGATACTACTCGACAACTGATGTTAGGGTTCGTATGTATAGCGAAGAATCCCGTGAGTTCGCACCCACTACCGGAGTTAGACAGGGCTGTTCCCTTTCGCCGGTGCCGTCTAATTACGCCACTGATTGGACAATGGGTCACACATTACACGACTACTCCGGCGTTTAGCTTAGCCAGGAAATATTCATTTCGGACATGGAGTTCGTTGATGATGTTGTCGTTCTAGGAGACTTGCCCGTTAGGCTCCAACCAATCCTCGACCGAATCAGTTCTTTCGCGATGTCCATCGAATTAGAAGTAAATTCAACCAAAAACCGACCATTTCACAACCCATCTAAGTCCGACAACTCAACAACTGTCCATCAATGACCGACCAATCGAATATATCCCTTCACTTGAATGCCTAGGCTCACCTCTGCTTCCGAACGGCCAGGCAAAAGAGGAAGTGGTATTACGGATCGATAGTGTCAGGAGGGCTTTCCTTCAGCTAAGACAAATGTCGTAGACTCGCAGCGAAATCAGCCTAGGGACCAAAGTTTGCGTTTACCGTGCCGCCATCCGCCCCGTACTCGTTCATGGTTGCAAAACCTGGCCACTACGAGCTGAGGATGCCAGAAGGCTGGAGGTTTTTGACCACTGGTGCATGCGGCAAATCCTCTAAGTCAACTGACACGATACGATGTCCAACGAAGAGGTAAAGCTATGCTCTGATATCGATGTACTCTCTGTCCTCCTCCAGCGTCGGCGACTGCAGTGGTTCGGCGATGCCCTTCGGCAAACCAAATCAAAGGCAGCAAAACAAACATTTCGTCCTGCTCCTTGCCCTGTTTGGCGTTGTCGCCTTGGTGGGCAGCTCAAAACATAGACCAGTACAATAGAAAAAGACGTGGAGCTTCTAAGTCTTCGGTCGGTCGATGGAGTCCGGCGATGGAAAGAGGACTGGATCACGATGTACACCGAGCTCGCTTCCGACAGCCGCGCGTGGTCAGCAATGGTCCGTGATATCCACAGAGCCGACTTATCCTCTAGCAGGAGATAGTCGCACAGAAGTAAAAGCTAAAGTAATATTTAACATGAAACCGTATATCCCACAAGAAACGATCAAGAACATTGCTGGTTCGGTAACTCGACCAACATTAAAGCCGTGGCCGTCACCATAGATTTCAACAGGTTTTTTCTTTTGTATGGTCCGCATTTTGTAAGAAACATTACCCACTTTATGCAGTACGAAGCGCCAGCATAGGCCTCATTCGGGAAAATTAAAAAAAAACTGCAAAGACGGGTCGAAAACTTTATTCAACTGCTTAGCCTTCACACAGAGAAATCCTGCTGCACAATGCTGCCGAAAAAACTCGACTGTGATCAGCCAGCCAGGTATTACCCGCTTAGTATAGCAAAATCATAGTACCAAAACTCTTCTGAAAAGAGAATTACAGCATCGGAGACCAACAAGAATGTTTACTGATCTCACTGGACCTGCCACATATGCTAATTCAAGCACACCGGGAAAAAACATAATCCAAGGACTGTACACGTTTTGTTCTGTCCCTTATCGTGAAAAATAATGATACACATAAATGGCGAAGCTACAAGAAAATCAAACGTATCACACAAAAAAAGTATTTTCCATAACACATTTACACCGTGCAGGGACAAAATCTCGCGGAAAATTTTTTTTGCTGCAGGGAGTACTATATCGATTAAATCTTACCTGCTCATATAACTGTGAAGCCACAACGAATACCGACAATCAACAACGGTTCTTTGCAATGGCATCTGCACTACTTTCGATTCCAATAACCACTCTGGGTCATTGTGTAGTGTGGTTTAGCGAAATAATTACTGGGACCGCGTGTGTGACTAAGGCATGTAACCTTCAACGTGCGTAGTCTAATGTAAATAGGCAAGCACGCAACTCTATTGCGGAATCTCGAAACTCTAGCCATGGATAAGTGTTGCTTGTCAGACTTGCATTCAAGACTCCACCAGCGTTATGCGATGAGGGATACCTTCAAGACGTGTTCACATTGTGCTTATCCGGAGATGCCGTGGATTCTGCATCCCGTAACGCGGTTACGTGAATCCCCCAAAGGGTTGGAACAGTGGTTTGCGCCACCACAACCTTGCCCCACAAACAAGCGAGAAACCGCAACGGTTCAGCGGTAATTTACAATCCTTTAGCCTTGATGCGCAACCTTTAGCCATACCACTACAAGCCAGTCAGATCAAAAGTATTGGAGTACCATGACGTCAATCAATGTGGTAACAACTGATTTTTACAAAGATTGGCGTTGCAAATCTAGCTGGACAAATGAGAAAGAGTGACGATCGTATGATGCGCAGCTGACCGTGGTGATAAACCACGAATTGATTGTAGAACGTTTAAACGCTACGCCCGTATCTTCGAACAACGTGGCACAGCCCGTACGAATGTTGAATTTTCAGCAGCATGAATATATATATATATATATATATATATATATATATATATATATATATATATATATATTTCGAGGGTGCATCTCTAGTGCGAACTGCAAGGTAGCAGTGCATTGATGCATGGTTGCCGGTGACTCCTTTGGAGTTCGTTCATCATTCGATTAAACTGAATCCAACCCAGAGATCCATGCAGCCCTGATAGTTCGACAGATTTCCCGCGCCGAGGTTTCTGGACCTCAGTTACAATCAACCTGGTTTAGCCCGCCTATCGAGTAATTTGCCGGGGGTGTTGCCGCTGATGCATGTTTGAACTTTGTGTAGCCATAGATGAGAGCTGGGTACCTGATAAGGACCACAGAGATGGAACACATCCTGAGGGCACGGCAGTCTACGAATCTGCGAGGCAATGGCCAACCAATCTATGAGTTTTCATGTTCTACTAGGTGGTCGGAGCACTGCGAGCAACAACTCATCCAGCTCTCAACGCCACTATTCCACACAGTAGTTCATTTGAACCAGTTTGTGCCCGTACCAATCAGTACTGTCCCACTTGTGAACTCCAATTTCTTGAGCTTCGTAAGAAAATGATGAATCCCGTCGAACTTCCTTCAAAAATGGTAGTACGTCAATCTTACAGGAGCCAATCAGCCTCTTCTATGGGATTTAGGTATGCAAATGCGTTTCATCTAGCCAGGGCTGTGTATCCTTTATTTCAGTATACACTAAGGGGTCTCGCAACGTTAGTATTAACCGGAAAAAGAATGAATTTTATCTTATTCGCGACGAATCCACTAGCCTTTATGATCTTCCGTGGATCGTCACTACAGTAAAAAGAGATCCACAAAGAATAGGCTGGCTTTCGTCCCACATTTTCACTCAACATCATATACATGAGCTCCTTAATACATATCGCTAACCAACGGTAGTCATATTCTTCGACATTCGAGTTTCCTTTGCCTTCGTGGACAGTAGGGTATTTAGGGTCTGTCTCGTCTGTTGAGGAGTGTCCAATAAGTGGACTGAGATCATCCAGACCGTTTTCCAACATACATTAAGCCCAGTGTAAGCACACAGCTGAAATGGGCACATACTAGGAGATTTCACTCCCGAATTCTCTGCCTAACTTTGGGGTCGACGAAATCCTCTGGGAGGAACGAGGAAGGCGTTAAGCTTTTATCTGGCGACGGACTTCTAGACTTCGTCTATGCAGATGGCATCCCACTGGTTTGTGACAACTTCATTGTGGTACAGTGCATTCTGAGCATCCGCTCGTTTTCGGTCTCGCGATGTTCCTCACTTGTGCTCCTCACTTTCAGAGTGTGAAATACGACTACAAGACTGGCAGGGTTATATTCCAGAATTCACCCTTGGTAGTGACTGTCAAAAAGTTTGTCCACTTGAAAAGTTGTACAAGTGCTTATGAGAAGGATTCAGACAAGATCCACAACCAGACAGCAAGCGGCTGGGTAGCGTTCTACAATTGCGGTCATCTGTGGAGAGACCGATATTTTTCTTCCGTCGAAAGATAGTGTACAAAGCTGCTGTATGCAATGTGCTTCTATACGGTTGTCAGACCTGGCCTCTTTGAGTGACCGATTTTGACCGACCAGCTGTGTTTCACTACCGTTGTCTGCGGAGTACCTCAAGAGTCTAGTGGGAACATTGAATAAGCAACGCCTTAGCTCGCATGCGCGTTTTCCGAACCGGGCCCAGTAAATGAGCTATTGTCACTTTACATGTTTTGCTGGTTAGGTCACGTGCCAAGTGTGTCACCCCATCGACTCCCGCATCGTGCATTGCACGCCGAGCCTGGGGCTCGCTGGGAAAGTGAAGGGGCCGAGCTTTGATGTGGCGTCGTTCAGTCAAAAGGTTGACTTCGAGGCTTCCCTTCGTCGGTCCGTTGAACAGGCTCAAGATTCACAGCACGCTCGGTTGGACTCTTCGCGGGATATGGCTGAATATCGTAGTCAGTGGCGGTTGTTGAGATAGCGTGCTTCAACGGTCAAGAAACTACTGCTTCGTCTTCTTCAAAGCAGTTATTTGGTGGCAGCAAGCCTCTGTATTCTGTACTGGGCTGTCGGCGAATAAACAAATAATAATAGTATCATGGATTTTTCTCATTACACGCCTGGGCATGAGTGCACTGAAAATGGCGTGCCCAATAGCCTCCAAGGCTCACTGACCCATTAGGGATAATTGGCAGACTGGCCGTGATGGGGAACATAAGAACCCTCAATAAATCATGCGCAGCACGAGTCGTGCCACGAAAATGGACGTACATCCGACGTTCTATAGCTTGCACGTCAAGACCCATTCATACACTGGTGTAGCGCAGCAACCTACAACAATGCAATCTCTTGAAGCATGAGCACATTAAAATGGGAAACTTTTTACACTTTACCGGATCTGATGCGCTGTATCCCCGCCGACGGAAAGATTGCCAACATACTGCGCCACAAAAGTATGAGAGTCCCTCATTTTCCCGCTTCTGTTTTTTTTCAACAAAATCATATCGGGTCAGCACAAGTGAATGCATGGTACGATAGGGTATATCCGATTTCATAACGAAACTATGCACCATGTGCAAATTAAAGCAGAAAACGTAAAGATTGAGAGCGACAAAAGTACAGGACTCTCTGCTGCGGTACGTCGTCCCATGGAAAACTTCGCAGAACCAGACAAGAAGTTGAGCTTGGCAGCAATCTGTTAGTTCGGTCTCTGGATTCGACGACTAACAGGCCCATGAGCCGGGAACACGTGATTTACGTACAGTGGAGCACGTGGTGCACTCTAGTGACTTAGGTGACCTTTGTTCGCGTTGGTTACACGCAAACACCTCATACAACTCGTTAAATTTTGTCTGCGCGATGCCACACGGAAACAAACAGACTCTGAGAAGGGCGAAATACCCGCATTTTATCAAATGGGACACAGCTTGCATGAGGTTTAGAGGCAATGCAAGAGACCGAGAAACGTCATGGAATATGACAAGCAATGCGCACCTAAAAAGCGGATGGGTGGTCCCAAAAAACAAAGGAAATCGGACGAACGCATCTTAGTTCGTCCAGTCTCCAATAGCACATGCTCCATGTCTACGTTGGAAGCTTTGATCGGAGTCAGGGTTTGGAAACGAACGTTACAAAGAACGCTGAAAGTTGTACCGTGGTTGAGATATTAAAAAAAGAAAATATACATTGTTCTCGCATCACTGCGTGAAGAACAACGCTTATCATAGGCCGGAACACACGCAGACTGGACAGAGAAGTGGGGAAATGTCTACTTTAGTGACGAGAAAATAATTTAATTTCGATGGACCGAATGCTTGGAATGATTACTGACATAACATCAGAAAAGAAGAAACAACGACAAGAGTCCAGTGATGGTTTGGGGAGCCTTATTAGCCAAAGGTCAAAGTGAGCCTGTAATACTTGAGGGTACATAGGATTCCGCTGGGTATATTCGTACGTTGGAGAAGTTTTTGCTCCCGCTAGTGACCGAAAGATTACATGGTGAAACCATATTTCTACACGATAACGATTTTGTCCACTGTTGTTACACTACAAAATGTTGGCTACTGTTCCGTGGGATCACGGTCGTGCAATCTAGATCTAACACACGACTGCTAACCAGGTGCACAAGGATTCCATGGTTTAACGGGTAAATAGTGAATTGGTAACCGTCCTCAATCGAGGATGGGTGAATATTGACCAAGGGACAGCCACGAGTCTTGTAAGAAGTATACCGAGATGCATGTTCACCCTACACCTTTTGATGTCCTTTTTGTCATCCTGTTTGAGGGAGTGATATTTTTGTGATTACGGGGCGTGAGTCTAACAGACAGACCATAAGGCATTTGCACCACTGACTCATATTTTGAGCGGTGTTCTTCAACGTCTCTAACCAGAGACAATCCCCGTCCCTTGGGCTTCAATCAAGGAGACGGGAAGCAACAATCGAAGTCACGGTAAATACCTCTAAACCAAGTCATGGCCTGACCGCCGTGTCACTTCTTCTAGCCTTACTTAGCACATGCGAATAGATCACAAAAAGGTAGACGACGGGTAGGTATTCGCTAAAGTGATGGAGTCACAGGAGGCGGCATAGAGCGATCAATTCATTAGGAGGGAGGCTAACCGTGCCTAGTACACGACGTCGCACCTCACCATTACTTATTCGATGTTCCCACCAAACGCGAGCAATGCTTCGGAGACATCGATTGTCAGACAGAAAGATGTTGAGCATCCTCAACACGAAGTGTCCAGATCTAGCAACAGCAGATTAGAACGCTACTAACCTACTAACCAAGCGACGTACATCCGTCCCTAGTGAGAGCCGGACGTCATGGCGGCGCCACAGGTGACGCAGGTTTGCGAAAGCAGCTGTAATCAAGCTCCCGAAGTACTTAAAGTTTTCAACTAACTCAAGCTGATCACCACAAACGATGACTGCAGGCACAGGCTCCTGCCAATCCTCCAAAAGTACTTTGCATTCGGAAGAGGCCACGTGCATACCACATCTGGATACCTCAATCGCAAAGCGGTCCAATTCGTGTTGAGCTGCCTGTGCATTGTCACTCAGCAAGGTGATATTATCAGCATATTCCAAGTCGAAAACTCTGTTTCGTGGGAGGAATTTAACTCTACAAAAGGCATTCCGCAGAACATCCCCTACGGCAAAGTTCATGAGAAATGAGGATATAGAGCAATCTTGTCCTACCCCACTGGAGACGACAAAAAGGGGGCGAAAGCTGGCCGTAGGCCCTGATCCCATCTGAGGTGTGACGATATAGTTCTTTGAGGACTGACACATTCGTCTTCGTTACTCCATTTCCCAACAAAAAATCCCATTGTGCAGTCCTATCGACAGAGTCGAAGGTCGCGCGAATATCTAAGAAAATGATCATCGCTGGTTTTTGGAAGGTGTGACGGTGTTCTAGCAGTTGTCGGAGGATGAAAATTTGATCGACACATCTACAACCGAAATGAAACCCAGCTTCCTCCCCGCGAGTCTGCTCTGCACGCGTTTGGTACAACCTGTGAAGTATGACAGACGTAAGTAGTTTCGACGATATTAGGATAAGGATTACACTCCCTTGGTTAGCGCAGTGACGGCGTGAGCTCCTCTTAAAGATGGGAACAATGATCGATTCAATCCACTAAGAAAAAAGCTGTTCGAAATTCCAAACTTCTAAGAACAACATATGAAGTTCTCTAACGAGATGGGCCCCATCATCTTTTAAAAAGGCTGGGAGAGGACCATCGGATCCCAGCGCTTGGTGACGTCTCAAGGCTTAGATTTCTTTTCGGATCTCCACCTCGGTAGGTGGCTATGTTAAAACGGACCGTTGGATGTGTGCCGGAAGAGCCATAGGGGGGGGGATATTGAAAGCCAGATAAACTGTTTGAAAGTGCTCCGCCTGACATTCGAGACGCCGCTGTTGATTGTAAATTGCCAAACGGTCAGCTTCACAGATTACTACACTCACACCTAGTGGCTTCTTAGCGGTGGCTCGAACGGGATAGCACAGAACTGGGGATACCTCACACGACTAACATCACGGTGTAACATTTCCCTCCAAAAGCGATCTATGAACTTTAATCACAATATTGCTACCAGTAGAGTACATTTATCTCTAAACGGCTCAGCTGACTTATTCTGTACAGTGAAAATAGTAATGAATGACTAAAATTGCAATTGATGCGAAATATACATGGTGTTAGACTTTAAGATTTGTTTGACTTGTTCTTCTATGCGAGTCAGCAAAACTGGCTTTACTATGACGGAGGCAATCACAACCAGAGATTGTATCCCAGGGTATTTTTCAAAAGAGCGATCATTTTATTATTAAATTGTTTTGGAATACATGTGACTAATGCCACTGAAAAATTACGGTACACATTTCTATCACGCCAGGCAGGATGAATTACGAAGATCGATCGCTCATTACCACAGTGCTAGTTCCATACCTAACTCGTTTGCTAAATCGCGGATTGCTAACTGGTTCTTCTGGTGTGAAGTCTATTTTAACTCGTCAGATGTGAAAAAAATGAGACTAACCTTCTAAAATTCGACGAATCATTCCCATACATTTCTCCTCGACTACTTCCTGTGGAAGTTTGGGAATAATTTCCACTAATGCATCACAAGCGGCCTGGGCGACTACGATTTCTTCAACACAACAAATTATTTTCTCCAATATCGGCTAGAGGAAAGGTAGAGAACGAGAACATTACGTCAACTGATTGACAATAAACGCGCAAACATATGCCACTAAGCAAGAAAAAGCTTCAAAAACCATGAGGGGAAAAACTACCTGTTCTTTAGTGAAATCATTTACCTACGCATTCTGAGTATGGGATGTGATCTAGTATAAACTAATTGGAGATGTGACAGTCTTGCAGACAACTTTCCGGTGACTCAGCATTCCATCCACAAACTCCACTTGAAAATCAGAGGATTGTAAGCAATCGGTGAGTAATAAATGAAAGCACAATTGAACCAGTCGCCTGACAACACAAAGTAGAGTCTAACGACGATGGTACATTTAAAACACCTGCTGATCCTCTTGTCGGTTTGACCCCTCATGACAACTCTTACTGATGGGGGCAAAACGTTCCGTCGAAAGTTTTTATTGATGAATAAAATGACAGGCACACACCTCGATTCACCGCTCGACAAGTTCTCAGGAAAATCCAGGAAAGACAAAAGCAGCGAGTTGCTCACGCAACCCGGTGAATATTCGTCGGTCACAGCATATTATTAAAGGATACTGTTTATGGCTCAAATTTCGGTAACGAATTTCCAGTTCATCATGAGTTGAATCTTCGTGCACACTAGTTAACATCGCGAGACCAAACATGACGAATTTTGGTTGATAACTATAATATGAACTAATAAACGAAAAGTGAAGAGGCTAGGGTTCGGTAGCTGTAGTGTTTGGTTACCTCAATTCAGTGATCAAATACAAAAGATCTATTCGTTAGGCTTATGACGTATGAGCCGGGAACGCTTTCTTGACCAATTCTGAGAGGTGAGAAATGTTTTGTTTTCACGTTGATTTCAATCAGATCTCATAGCATGTGTTTTCGATACGAAGCTGAATTTTAGGTAACGGAAAATCCACGCGCATTTTTTCGAACTGGACAAAACTAAACAGTCGTCCACAGAACAAAATGCCCTGAAGTGAAAAAGATGACTTACTAGGAGGCAAGCAGCTTGCTCTTTACCGCCCACTAAATCCGCGAATCCCTTTAACTTCTGCGCGATTGCCAATAATACTTCGTCATCACCAGCATCGATTGCATTCGAAACAAGGTCTGCCAAAGGGATAGCATAAGTGCCAAAACAACAAGGATATTCATTTTGAAAGCCAATTTGACTGATGTAACAAGTGAATAGAACTAGCCGTAAAAACCGTTGTTTTTACAATGCGAACGTTGATCATCTCGGATTATGAGCAAAAGTAATTTGCATGGGATATCGAATCACAACAAATGGTTTTGGAAAATTTCAAGGTGAAATTTGCATCAGCCCTTTTGCCGCGATTTTCATCTTAATTGTACTTAGAATTTTCAACCCGACGGGACAAAAGGCTTTATTAAATAGCTAGAACGAACTAATGGTGGTAAATTCCAACGACTAATGACATATTGTCCGCTTTACCGGACAGTTCCTTCGCCCAAACGGTTGAACTCCGAAAAATCGTAGAGAAAATAAAAACACCCCAAAACTGATGGGCTGAATTGACCAATTTTCGATTATTGATAACCCCATGAAAATAAAGTGGACGTAACAAACCCGGCCGCATAACCAATATGGGCAATCTCGACAATTCAGCATCACTTTCATGAATGTCGGAATTGCCTGACGCAACGAATGTCAATTAGATTAAGCCCATCCTGTGTTCTAGCCATTGCTCCGCATTACTGCGACGGAAGGGGTACTGTACTATTAGAAATAACTGGTAAATAGACCCTGAGACTTAGAGTGACAGAGAATCACATAAGATGCCAATAGGTCAGGTGTGGTAACCAGCTGAAGGGCAGTAGTTTATTATCCACCACCAAAGAAACCGGTGGTGGCCGGGATTTGAACCTCCGGCCTCCGAGGTGGTAATCAAACGCTCTAAACTACTCGACCACCACCGGTCAATTGAGTTTTCGAACAATTTCCGTCGATTCCATAAAATTTCGTATTACGCCTCCGCACGAATGTAGTGAAAAGGTATATTACTCCTTACCTCGAAGATACACTGCACTCTTAGGGATAACAGGCAAACAGACCCTGAGACCTGGAGTGAAGAACCATATAAGGTCCCAAATAGCGGCGATGGCGGAATACTGTCGGCCGCCAGTGACCGGCGGTGGCGGGATTCGAAGCTCGGCGAAGTAAATTCTCTCTGAGCTAGATTGTGGGCAACATCGGTCATGTTCATTCACTCCCATTCTATGGTTTCGTTGTATACGCTGTATTTACTGTACTGTTTTTGCACCTTATCCCCTGTACGCTTTTTACTAGAAAAAGCGTTACATTTTGAATCGGAGTTCCGAAGTATTCTGCATTCATTACGATCGCAATCACTTACTGGCGTTACAATTTACTCTAACAGTAAAAAGCGTATAAGGGGATGCACTAATATACAGGACACAGAACCTTTAAGCTTCTAGCGAATATGGCCCTGGAGAGGACACCTCCAGCGACAAAACACGGAGAGAAACCGTTTATCGGTCAAAAAACATCAACTAGGTGGACGTAGGAGTAGAGTACCTGAAGTTTCTCTCGATGGCGGGAGAAGTCATCGCACTCCAATGGACAGTCATCGCCCGCCTAAGCTGGACAGCTCCCGGCCCAAAGAATGCTGCCCCGTCCACATTCCGCTTGCTCCATTGGGGGCATGGGGTTGGGGGCTGAATCCGAGAAGCAAATCGACAACAAAGCACCAGCGGAGATAAGGCAGGTTGCGTACATCAATCAGGTCTCACGCGATAGACCAGGTAAAGTTTCTCCACGGATTCTTCGATCACGTTCCCGTGCTGGGTTAACGCCTCATTGCTTTGTGGGTAAGACTTTGGAGCCAAACGCTTCGGTTAGGGTTCACAAAGAAAGACCTATTCTGCGGTGTAAGCAGCCGCGACACAGAAGTGGCCCAGAAACCTCCAGTGCGTTTCCTGTAAAGGGCCTCATTAATTTCTGCTACTTTCATTTGAGGTTATTGCAAAACGCCACAGGAGTGATTGTAGCTCATGAGAATACAATAGATCAGGAGTTGGGTATAAATCGAACACACTTCTCAAGTCCACACACACACTACGTCAGTAAGCAATAGAATGCCTTCCCTAGAACGCTTCAAACTCTGAAAGTAGACGGGTGCTATGTTCCTAAAAGAGCACCCAAGACCTTATTTCTATGATAAATCTTCGCACCACACAGCTGGCCCCCTTCTACAGTCCACTTTCCGAATATACCTGCCAGAGAAACGACGCAGGTGGACATCACTCCTGCATCAGAAACTGAGATCATGCGGGAGATAGGTTACTTGAAAAGATACAAAGCCGCTGGACCAATTGGGTTGCCTCCATCCTTTTTCAAGGATGGAGGCGAAGCTTTGGTTTCGGAGTTCACAAAACTCCTACAAGTAATCTGGGATAGCGTGCAGATTCCCAGGGAGTTGTGTAAATCGGTGATTGTTCCGATTTACAGGATAGTGACAGGTCCTCTTTTTAAAACCACAGGAGAATTAGAATGGTAAGCATCAAATCTGAACTATCCGCCAATGATCCAGCACCTGCAAAAGATGTACGCGTGAGAACCAAGCTGGTTTTAGACCGGGTTAAAGTTGTATTGACCACATCTTCACTCTCCGACAAATTTTAGAGTGCAAGCATACCTTCCATAGGCCAAAAATATATTTTCCTTGATCTGAAAACCCTATTCAGTTCAGTTAACCGCAGTTCCCTGACGATACCTTTTTGTTGGAGGATGTGCCAGATATTTATTTTTTCCAGTAGTCGTATGCGAACAGCCAAAGCCGAGTTCGTGCTTACGACGATTCTTCACTCGAGTTCACCACAGCAAGTGGTGTTCGTCAGGGTTGTCCTCTTTCGCCTTTCCTCTTCAATTTTGTGAATAAACTGATTCTTCAGATAGCCCAACCCTCGTGTGAGAATATCGGCATCGGTTTTTGGTCAGGTAGTAAACTGTCTGACTTATAATCGGACGATATCGTTCTTCTGAGTGAAGATCCAGGTAAGTTGCAAGCGTTTCCGGAAAGCCTAAACAAGAGTACAGCAACGTTTGAAATGTGCTTTGCATCTTCAGAGTGTAAGATGCTGCTGTGATACTGGGTTGGCGCTACACCAAACCTTATGTTGGCAGGGGAAGCTCTAGCTGATTGCCCCGGTGTCCAGTTGAGTCCACCGGTGCACATCACGGACCTGGAGTTTGCAGGCAATGTTGTCGTGCTAGGAGATTCTCCCGCCACATTTCAGCCAGTTCTGGACCGAGTCGATTCCTTCTCGAAGACTTGGTCTCGAAGTCGGTTAAGCGGAAGTACGCTTTTTCGACCTGCCCTTAACCGTTACCTCAGTAATCCTCTTTTAGCGGTCAGGCGATCGAGTATGTATCATCGTTCAAATATTTGGGATCAACTCCGCTTCTGAATGGTCAGGCGAAAGACGAAGTACTGCCAAGGATTGACAATGCTACAGTGTCCGAGTAGAATTAGCCTTCGAACAAAGAATAGCGACTTTTGTATCGCTATCAGAACCGTGTTCACGTACGGGTGTGAAACCTAGCCGTTACTGGCTAAAGATACCAGGAGGTTGGAGATGTTCGACCACTGGTGTCTGCACTGAATTTTTCGTGCAAACTGGTACCAAATACTATCAAGCGACGAAATAAAGAGGCGATGCTGCGACATTAACCAACTCTCCGTCCCTCTTCAACCCTGCCGCCTGCAGTGATTCGTTCACACTCCGGTGACCCGGCACAAGTGTCCACAGAAACAGCTCTGCTCCATGTACGGGATGGCGCTGTCGTATTGGTGGTCAACTTAAGGCGTGGTTGAGCACCGTAGAGAAAGAGACGGATCTTTATTCTGCTATACTGGAAGAAAAACTGGGTGACGATTTGCGCTGAGCTCGCATCCAACCGCCGCGCATGGTCGGCGATGATCCCCGTTATCCGTGGGGCCGATTTATCCTCTGGCAGGATATAGTCTTGTAAAAGTAAGATTTCAGCTTTTGGATCAATTAACTGAAATTCTGCCCCGTTTCATGTTTGCACGTTGCGGGTGGATAGGGTGCGAAGACTTCATTGGGCGGCTTGCACCTTACCTGGATCTTCACTCAGAAGAACGATATCGTCCGATTATAAGTCAGACAGTTTACTACCTGACCAAAAACCGATGCCGATATTCTCACACGAGGGTTGGGCTATCTGAAGAATCAGTTTATTCACAAAATTGAAGAGGAAAGGCGAAAGAGGACAACCCTGACGAACACCACTTGCTGTGGTGAACTCGAGTGAAGAATCGTCGTAAGCACGAACTCGGCTTTGGCTGTTCGCATACGACTACTGGAAAAAATAAATATCTGGCACATCCTCCAACAAAAAGGTATCGTCAGGGAACTGCGGTTAACTGAACTGAATAGGGTTTTCAGATCAAGGAAAATATATTTTTGGCCTATGGAAGGTATGCTTGCACTCTAAAATTTGTCGGAGAGTGAAGATGTGGTCAATACAACTTTAACCCGGTCTAAAACCAGCTTGGTTCTCACGCGTACATCTTTTGCAGGTGCTGGATCATTGGCGGATAGTTCAGATTTGATGCTTACCATTCTAATTCTCCTGTGGTTTTAAAAAGAGGACCTGTCACTATCCTGTAAATCGGAACAATCACCGATTTACACAACTCCCTGGGAATCTGCACGCTATCCCAGATTACTTGTAGGAGTTTTGTGAACTCCGAAACCAAAGCTTCGCCTCCATCCTTGAAAAAGGATGGAGGCAACCCAATTGGTCCAGCGGCTTTGTATCTTTTCAAGTAACCTATCTCCCGCATGATCTCAGTTTCTGATGCAGGAGTGATGTCCACCTGCGTCGTTTCTCTGGCAGGTATATTCGGAAAGTGGACTGTAGAAGGGGGCCAACTGCATTGTTCCTCTAAGTTTTCCACCAAACGGTCCAGTCGACGTCCCTGAGAGTGAATCAGAAAGCCGTCGGATTCCTTGATTAACTCACTTGCACTGGGCTTCCATGGAACAGTACCTCTAATCAAACGATAAAGGTTGCGAATATTACCAATAAAGGCGATCTTTTCTATCCTCTTACATTCCGCAATATACCACTGATCGCGGTCATTTCTCAGACTTCTAGTCAGTTGGCGCCCCGGGGACTGACGCACAGAGGGACGGATCTCGGAGCGTCCAACAGAGTAAGTGCTGTCGAAGATATCCATCGTTTATGAGGCCTACTTGAACCAGAGTCCTCAGCTACACGATGTTGTGAGGTAGGAAAAGAAAACCGGCCACAGAAGGGGGAGGTTAAATGTTGAATGAACTGAACTGATTCGAACCTATAATTACTGAGGTGGAAAGTAAACGCGCTACACTGGTAGAGCACCACCAGTCACTCACAATATTCTCGATCCGTCCAGGTGGTAGACAGCTCTGCTGTCGCCCGGACTCACTACCATCACTGATCTATCGAGGCCTTATGTGGTTTGCTACTTTAAATCCCAGGATGATGGGTTATTATGAATCATTACAATATACAATCACACACGCACTCACTTTCTTGTTCGCCCTCCTCACTTGGAAAATAAGCATGAACTCATCACCCCTACTAACATTCCCGGACCGAACCAGAACATCGATTTTGTATACCGAATCTTCTAATCATCCTCTCTTCTTGCCCGATTTCTGGCCAGAACTCAAAACTCCCAGTTATCAGACCATCCAATGCCCCAACCATATCTTTCACTCCGCTTCTTTACTCGAAGCTGGTGTCTGTGCCTCTGTCCACCAATCATCTGACAAATTCAGACTCCAAGATTTTGACTTTTTCAGTAGAGAATTTCAGTTAATGGGACTGAAGTTCCGACTTCCTTACTTTATTAACCACTTTCGTGTTATTTATCGTTCACCCAATAGTAGCGACTCACCGACCTATGATTTCTTATCTTTGAACACTGAGCACTTGTTACGGATCCAAACTGCCATATGGCCATCCGATACGACTTCAATGTTCACAATCGATAATGGTTGAATCACTCATCGGACAGCTCGGCTCCGGGGCGCGAAGCCGAACATTTCGCCGTGGTCAACAACCTGCACTAACTAGCTGACCTCCCCCACACGAATCCCCGATCGAGCTGGCGATCATACTCATACTCCTGATCTTATTTTCACTGCTGTTCCTTCTCTTCTCGAGCATCTTTGTTCTTCCTCCACTTGGCTCATCTGACCACTGTTTCATTTCCTGTTCCGTCAATTGTACTCGTCCCAATCCTCCACCCACCTCGAGACACACGTTTTGGTGCTACAATTCAGCCGGTTGGGATGGCTTTCGAGATGTTCTAGCTCCCTATCCTTGGAATGATTGCTGCTTTACCTTGGACGTTTTCGCTTCCGTTCCCAACTTCATTGATATTGTTCTCTAAGGTATGCAACTTTTTATTTCTCACTTTTTCAAATCCGGCAAACGCAAATCCCTTGAGGGGTTTAATCACGCATATGCTCACGCCGCTCGCCCACTCCCGACTCCCACCGCCGCTTCGTGCAAGCTAGGAACAGATGTTCATCAACCATACGGAGAGCCAAAGAACGCTTCGTCTACTCCAAAGCCGAGCGCTCACTCTTACCTGTCACTGGTAGTTGAACATCTTGTTCCCTTGCCGAAGCAATCTCCAGCCATTTTGCCCTTCCAATTTCCCTCTGGTGATCTTGTTTGTGAACCACACGAGAAAACCGAGGTTTATGCCTACCGATTTGCTTCCAACTCCACCTTACCCACTTATCCTACTTATCCGGTCCCTTTTCTTCCTATTGTCCCTGATCTACTACCTTATACTAGCACTAGGAAGATTCGCCAAGTGTTGCGTTCTCTGGACAAATGCAAACCACCTGGTTCGGGCGGTATACCACCCACCGCTTTCAGAATATGCGCCCCTGAATTGGCCCCTCTCTTACGTCGTTTTTCTGCACCGTCTCTCCAACTTTCTACTTTGGAGACCCCCTGAAAACACGCCGTGACTCTTCTCACTTCCAAACGTAGTGATCTTTCTGACCCGAATAAATATTATCTTATTTCCCTCACACCTATCATTTTGAAAGTATTCAAAAAAATGTCACCTCCGACCAACTGCGTGCGTTTCTCGAACGCCAAGGACTACTGAGTGGTCGCCAATACGGATTCCGACCTCGCCGTTCTGCTGGCTCTCGTCTCATACTCCTGGTCGGCTGCATTTAACAACCAAGGAGAGACATACATGGCTTCGCTCGATACTTATAAGGCCTTTGACCGAGTTTGGCACAAACGTCTTCTGGCGAAACTGCTTGCGTTCGAGTTTTCCTCTGCTCTCGTATCGCGGACATCAAGTTTCCTCAGTAAATGAGCCATCTCCGTCCGAGTTGGAGGGATTTTGTCCCATTCATTTCCTGTGAATGTGCCACCTTCTTTCCTTAATTCATTATCTATCTTCTGCCCACTACTTGCAACCCAATCCATTCCTTTGTCGACGACACTACTCTTCATTCTTCCTTTTCTTACTGCACTCCCCACCACGCCAACATCAACATCGATCATGACCGAAATGTAATCAGTATATCCCTAGACTATGACCTCGAACACATACCCTCCTGAGGATCACATAATCATGTTCCATTTATTGCTCTCAAACCCTCTCTTCCTTCAATTTCTTTGAACATTATTCATTCTCCCAACCTTGATCCTTTGATTCAACTGCGCTGCATTCCACAGATCCTATCTCTCGTCTTGTCTTATCTATAACTTCTCGTCTATGTTTGTCCCCTTTCATATTTCAGCTCGATTCTTGTGCTGCGAACAAAGTTGGTTTTCCGTTTTGTGCAAGACGCTTTTCACACCAGCTCATCTTCTGATGTACGAAGCAAAAATCCGTCCCGCACTTGAATACTGCAGTCACGTGTGGGGTGAAGCTTTGTCTACCTTTCTTAGTCTTTTTGATCGGGTTCAAAGAAAGGCCATCTGGCTGATCAACGACCCTTCTTTGACCCCCAATCTGCAGTCACTAGCCCCCTTCTATCGGTACCGTTTTGGATTTTGTTCGTCTGAGTTTGCTTCGGCCGTTCCTCATCCCAAATTGTTTTCCCGATCATTACGTACCCAAGCAAATAGTCCTCCTTGTCAATTTTTTGTCACTAGATGCTGTACTTCTATCTTTCGATCTTCTCCCGGGCCGTTAAACTATGGAACGCTCTCCTTCCTTCTGTCTTTCCATCCACTTATAACCTTTTTCCAAAAGCAGGATCAATAAACTGGTTCCTACGTGAATGTTCCCCGACAACCCTTATGACTGTGGTGTTTACCCTTTGTGCTGCAACTGACTTTACGAGTAATTAAAAGCATGAGTCATCCAGGCGGAGGATCTTAATAAAGAGCTAGCCGCAGCACCACTTTGCACTACCACAGAAAATGACCCCGCTTTACATTGATATTATATGAGCTTCAAAACACAGTAACGAATCAGGCATATGTATTCACTGGAATGAAGCTCCTGTGGGATTCTGGCGGCTTACTTCAGCCAAAATCAACAATATTAGACTAAACACAAACCACGATGAATGTGAGTCGGGAGAGTGGGGGGGGGGGGAGCGACACAAGCGCTCAGGACATTGTCCTGGGGTGCCTTTGTTGCTGCTTACTTGTAAGATCTTATCGTCTACCAGTAAATTTAGTTAAATTAATCTTAAGAATGAAGGACAGAGGATCAACCTCAAGACAATCGCCATCAAGATACAGCTAATAAACTAGGGACAGAAATAACCAGTAACAATTTGATGGATATATCAAGTTTTCAATTCCTCATTCCTTCTTCTTAAACCTCGTCACAAACCACTCGTTGACATACACTCAAGATTGAGTAGAACACCATAGCCCCAACAATGATTGATCGAGTTTCCTCTTGAATGTGCTATCGTTCACTCCTTCCACAACACCAGCAGGTAAAGAATTCCAAACGTTTGTAGACCTTCGAGACAAGCGATAGAGTGCATCTTCACCAATATCATAGAATCCCCGTGCACACGACATGGCTCGCGAAGCGGGAAGTCTGCTTGCAGCCTAGGTCCCAGGTTAAACCGAATGATACGACGGATGTAGATGAAATCACGCATCTACCGATAGGGTACTGGAAACAAATTAGTCGCTTCAAGACTCCCTTCATAACTGACCCCACGTAGTCCAGAGATAAGACGAGCAGCAGACCTCTGCACTTTCGCCAACTTGGTTGATTCTGCGGCTATACATGGATATGCGGCCGCCCCAGCATATTTAATTAGAGGACGCACATAAGAAGTACACTGCGTGTGGAAGGTATTTTACGGTAGTTTCTCAAACGATCGGCGGATTGGACCAAGGAGCCAAAGCACAGTTTGTGTGACCCTTGATTTTCAGCGAGGAAAACACCAAGACTTCTAGATTGTGTTCACGGTTCGTTGTTCGTAGCAGGTTTCCAAACAGGTTGTAATTCATTGGTAACTGAGACCGACCAACATGCATGTGAACACACTTCGTGGGATTTAGTAGAAGCATCCACACAGAGGACCAGCGCACGAGCGCATTTAGATTTACCAGTAGAGTTTGGCTATCTGTATTCGAACGAAGTACGTGCCACAGTTTCAGGTCATCCGCATGCAACAGACATTAAGATGAGGCAACTGACCACAAATCACCGTCCACTTAGGAAATCCTCGATCCATCTTAGTAAAATGTCAGCTATTCTCAGCAATCTAGGCTTCCGAAAGAGGTGCTCACGCGGGACTTTGTCGAAAGTTTTTCTAAAATCCACGAAGATAACGTCCGTCGAATATCCCTTGGCCTCCGCTTCAGTCCAGCGCTCACGAGATAACAGAAGATTGGACAGGCAGGAATGGGCTTTACGAAAACCATGTTGTAGGGAACTGAACAGGCGGGGGCGCTCTAGGTGTTCCTGCACCTGTCTGGATCTTAAATTTTGGCATGACCGTAATTCAAACATACGCTTACGCATGCTACATGACAATTATTGTCAGGATTGTAGGACGAAAGTAGGTGCACGCCTACCGTGAGTCCAGAAAGATCAATGTAACGGCGATGAGAATCAGTAACCAGCAACAACCATTCCAGCTTTTGCGAACAAAAGCATTGAGCATTGCGGACGCATGTGAAAAAACACATTTTTCGATTAAAATAGCACTGGAGTCAATAACTCCTAACGTCAACGTAATTACGACCACGTGAACATTCAGATTTGTTTCACACTGACTCGACTACTGAACGATCACGGATGATTTCTCTCCCAGGTGATATTGGATGTGGTTTCAAGCTTCGCCCTAATCTTAGTCGGTATTCAACGGAATATAATGCGAAGTAGTGGGAGGCTAACTTGTTTGCATACCAATAATAGAATTCTGGGTGATCAAGTCCCTGGGGCCATTACCTGTCCTGTTCAACGTGAACTGATCTGGAAATGTGAACAAGAACATTAATTTAAATGAGCAATAAACCAGTATTAACGCGCAAGTTTGGTACCGCAAAAACAATGACAGACAGGGTTTCTTGGCTGATTTTAACAACTGATAATTTAGAGACAACACATAATAAATCACCTGCAATTGTCGGGATAAGCCTCTCACGGGTATCTACAGGGCCAAGATTTGCGGCAATTGTCGGTAGGGAGCAAAAAACTCTCAGCTTTTCCTGCAAACATGATTTACCGCAAGGTGAAGGAACTTGCCGCTGTCTCCAAGTTTTCCGACTCCCCCTGTGAAATTCCATCAGCGTTTGATCCGTCCAACTTTAAAGAATTGAGTGTCTGCAGCACAGCATTAAGAACTGACATTATGGAGGATTGGTGCTGTCAGCTCTATGAACTGCTGTCACGGTATTCCTTCAGCCGCGATGATCTCAACCAGTCAACGCCAACCACCAACCTTGAGTAAAGAAGAGCAGCGCACAACACCGAAAGGCGCGCCTGCAATTCAGATCAGTTCAGTTCAGTTCAGTTCAGTTCAGTTCAGTTTGCACAGGACTTGGTGTGGCTAGAGCCAATCGTGTGTCCAGATAGTTGTGTTGTCGGCGCGTTTCCGTAGCTCCCAACACTGCGTGATTTTCTTTTTCTGAAAGGCAGAAATTTTGTGCAGTATCAGCCCTGGCAGAGTAAGGTGGAAACAATAAGTAAATTGCATCTGACCCTAAAAGCTGCTTAACATAACTCGGGGTATACTGCCACCCAACATAGGTCTACTGCTTTCTTAAAGGCCTTCACTGTTGTGGTATTTATGACCTCTTCCGGGAGCTTATTCCAATAGGGTACCACTCTATTTGAGAAGTACTTCGCCCTAATTTGGAGCCTCGAATGTTTCCTTTGTAATCTAAGGCTATGCCCCCTTGTGCCTCTCTCGGGGATCAGCGAAAAAAGGTCTTCTCAACTTATTCCTGACAGTCCTTTCATTACCTTGAAGGTTTCTATCAAATCCCCGCGAATGCGCCGTCTTTCCATCGAGAATAGGTCTAGGGCACGGAGACGCTCTGTGTAGTTAAACCCCCTTTGCCCAGCCACCATTCTAGTGGCTAGCCCTTGCACTTTCTCCAGACAGTCGACATCTTTCTGGTAGTACGGTGCCCAGGCCTGCACGCAGTACTCCATATGCGGCCTAACTATGGCCTGATATATCGGAACGAATATCTCCGGATCTCTACACGACATAATGGATCTAACTCGAAAGAGTTCCCTCCTGGACGTATTGGCTGCTGAGGTGCACTGCTTTGACGGCTTAAAGCTGTTGTCCATTATAACGCCCAATTCGTTGACCTGCGAGACCACTTGCAACGAACCCACACTATTCTCACTAGCCCCTGTATTTGTGGTCAAGCATTGACACTTGGTGAGGTTTAGTGGAAGGTCCCATTTGCCTGCCCAGCTTTGTACTGCTAACACGTCAAGTTCTATATCTACTCCAGCTATCTTGACGTCATCGGCAAACATAAAGGTGGGGTTTGTAAGCCCACGTGCTAGGTCGTTGATGAAGATGGGGAAGAGCAGAGGGCCGAGCACTGAGCCCTGTGGCACCCCACTTGTTACACCTTCCGGTTTTGAAACATGGCTCCCCACCTTAACTCTAAAGGTTCGCCCTGCTAAGAAACTACTTATCCATTGTCTTGCCTTTCCAACAATTCCCATGGACTGCAGTTTGACGTCCAGAAATATGTGGTTCACGGAATCAAATGCCTTGCTGAAGTCCAAGTAACAGACCGCAATCGATTGCCCTTCGTCCAGACGCTTGGTTACCTCATCGAGGAACAGCAGGAGATTCGTCAGACAGGATCGCCCTGCCACAAACCCATGCTGAGCATTTGATATGAGGTTGTGTTGAACCAAATGCCTAGAGATCTGCTTCCTGACTATTCGCTCCAGGCACTTACACAGTACCGAAGTCAAGCTAACCGGCCGGTAATATTCCGCCTTTTGCCGGGGCCCACTCCTGTAAATGCCTACCACTGTTGCTCTCCTCCAGTCTCCCGGCACAATTCCCTCTCTAAGTGACGTTTCATACAGCTTCGTCACCGGAGCCTTCAGGACCTCGGCCAGAGGCTGAACGATTGCTGGATGAATCCCGTCTGGACCTGCTGCTTTGTTTCTATTCATAGTTTGCAACTCCGCGTACACTTCTTCTTCTGCTACAGTAAGTTCGGGTATTGGAGGCGCCTGTGGGCCCTCCATTCTTTCCTCCAAGCTATTTTCTGGTCGATATATGCTCTTGAAGAATTCCAAGAGCGTGTCAGCCTTGTCTTCGTCGTTTAGAGCTAGTCGTCCCTGTGCTCCTTCCAAAGTTGCTACGCTCTCTCTCATACGTTTGTGAGATTGCACGTAGGCGTAGAATCGCTTTGGGTTTGTGCGGACCGACGCCGCTAACCGACGCTCGAAGGCATATTTCTCCACTCTTTGGATCTCTTGAGCCCTGTTCCTAGCCATCTTATAGCTATTCCATGCCCCCTGAGTTCTGTACAGCTTGTACGCCGCCCATCGTTGCCTACGAATAACTATGGCCTTGCGGACCTTTGACTTCCACCATGGGGGTAGACTTCTACTGCTTGCCACCATCAGGGGTGCGAACTCATCTGTAAGTTCGAGTAGCCCCATCTTGATGGTCTCCCAACGTTCCTCAACGGAGGCATTTGTGTGTCTCGGTGTCCACTGAATTTCCTCCGCCGCCTTCTTCAGTTCACCTATGTTGATTCTCCCATAGCGCCGACGTAACACGATTTCCTTCTGCGCCTTGCTTAGTCTTAGTGTGACCCTTAGGACTACATGATCACTTTTTCCAAGTGGCTCTTCCCACTTAATTTCCTTAACGTCCTGATGGTGCCGCGTTATGATTGAATCAAGGAGAGACGGGTGCTGTCCACCTCTGTGTCTAGTGGCCTGTGTCACATGCTGCGTAAGTGCATGTAACTGGACCCACTGCAGAAATTTGTTGCCCGTTGATCCCCTTGGTGCGATCCCGCTTTCCCAGTTGATTTCGAGTAGATTGAGATCCCCTAATAAGATGAACTCCTTTGTCTGTGCCAGCACCGCATCCAGTTCAGTTCATTTTGCACAGGACAGGTAATGGCCACGGCCAATCGAGCTTCCAGAATTCTTTCGATGGTATGCACATCAGCTATGCACCCACCACTGCCGAGTGTATTTCGTCGAATCCCCGCTAAAAATGAGGAAACGGAAAACCTCTTCGCACATCAACTGCGAGAGACATTATGCATCGTGAGCGTTCACTAAGACTGTATGCAATGAGAGAAAAACTCGATTAAAATATACTCCATAAGTACCCCAGTGCTCCCCGTCATCCATCCAGTTAACATACTCAAGGCTCATTAAAAAGGAATATCTCGTACGACTCACGATCTAGGGCAACTTTGAAAGACTGGACTGTCTGCAGATCTATCATTCCGTCAGACAGACCGTCCCAACTGTTCAATGTCCTGTTGCTGGAAAATCGCGATCTAGTCATGAACTTAGCTTGGATATTTGTCAGCTTCTGTTCGAGTCCTCTTGTTCTGGAACCTGAAGCCACCCGGAACAGACTATCCGGTCTAAGGCCAGAAAAGCCCTCCATAACCATGAATGTTTTTGGAAGATCCCCTCGACTTCTCTTTCTTTCCAACGAGGTAATATTTAGGTCACAGCCTCGGCTGGTACGTCTGACTCTTCTGCCCTTCAACCGTTCTCGTGGGAAGACACTGAACTTTCTCTGGGCAGGCGGCATCCCTTTTGTGGAGGTGTGATCAGGCTTGCACACTACCATCTTAATGAAGTCGTACTATAGCCATGTGAGTAGGCACGAATAATTCCTGCTGCTGGCAATACAAAGCTGATCGTAGTCTAAAGAGTTCACCGCGAACCTTTGGTGCAGCAGCATTGCACTGCTCCGACCATTTAAAGCCTTTTCTCATGATTACCCCAAGGTCTTTAACCTTACTGACTGCTTCTCTGGTAAAGAGCCCTTGGTCATGGGCGACAGCTGGGATTTTTGTTGGCCTTGACAACAAATTGCTTTCTTCGGCATTAAGGGGTATGTCCCATTTGTATGCCCAGTCCAAGACCGCACCTACATCCGTGCCCAACTCCACCCTACCCTCATATCCAACAATTTTCACATCATCCGCAAAAATAAAGCTGGGCGATTGAATAGCGGGTGCCAGGTCGCTAATAAACAACAAAAATATGATCTGGCTTAGGACGGACCCCTGGGGTACACCGCTAATGACGCTCACTAAACCACAGCACCTGTCCCCTGCTTCGACGTAAAATGTCTTGTAGGAGAGGAAGTCCGCCAGCGATCTAAATACTGGCCCTCCTATACCGAAAGTCTACATTGCGCATAGCAAAAGACGATGATTAACGGAGTTGAAAGCCTTGCTAAAGTCGAGGTAGCATACCTTAAATTGATTACCTTCGTGCGGTCGTCGAGTAAATTCATCTAAGAAGCACAGGAGATTCGCCAGACAAGATCTATTTTTCAGGAATCCATGCTGGGCCGAACTTAGCATGGAGTGCTCCAGTAAGTGCTGGCAGATGTGGGCACGGATGATCTTCTCAAAAAATTCACGTAGGCTGCTAGTTAGGTTTACCGGCCTGCACTTATGCATAGCCGACTTAGATCCACTCTTATGTATCGCCACAATGGCCGAGACTTTCCGGTCCTCAGGCAGCTTACTCCGATCCAACGTGGACCTGTACAGCCTGAATTCCGATGGAGCTATGATATCCACCAACGGCATGATGATAGCTGGGTGGATGCCATCTGGGCCCGCTGACTTGTGGCTGCTTAATTCCTGTGGGTACTTACGCACGCTTTCCTCTGAGAGGTTTAGCTCGTTTAACTGTGGAGAAGGATGCGCCAGAGCCAGGTTGACTCGTACCCCACTGTCTATCCTATGTACACTACCAAAGCATTCCTCCAGGGCTTGTGCTTTGCCTGGTCACCAGTGATAATACCGTGGTCTCTAGTGGATAGCGGACCTGCCGCATGTTTTGTTTAGTCTTTCAACTGTACATAGCTGTAGAATTTTTTCGGCTGTTGTCTTACACACTGGGCCAGTTTGAGCTCAAATTCCCGCTTGGAAGTTCTCAGAAGGCTAACAGTCTCTTTTCTAAGCTCTGTATAGCAGTCTCAGGCCGGCCGACTGCCGGAAGCATTTTACTGGTTCCAGCTGCGGTTTCTACGTTTGATGGCCTTGGCTATTGCAGCCTTCCACCACATGTGGTTTGCCTCCCCACTCCTTCGTTTCAAGGGTGCAAACTCTTCCTGTAGGGCAATCAGGGATCTCTTCATGACCTACCAGCTCTCCACAGCAGCACCCTCTATCGTGTCCCAGGTCAAACCCATCGTCCTATTACGAAGCCTATGTATGCCCATACTACCGAAATGTCTAACCAGCCTTGAGAGTACCTTGAGGTGCCGCATGCGTTCTGCGATTTTGACACACAAGCGATCACTCTTGCTCAGCGGCGCACAGTAATGCAGTTCAGGTACATCGTTAGGGCGGTTTGTTATTGCCGGATCCAGCAGGGGATGGAAAGCATCCAGTCCTATAACCGGTATTTTCCCTAACTTGCTGGCGCAACGCATTGGCGTGCAGCCCTTATTAATAGGTTTCATCCTCCGATTCCGGCACGCAGACTTCAGCCGTCCAGTCACTTTGGGCAAGGTCGAAGTCACCCACTATGAGTGCCTTTTGTGCGTCCATAACTAGTCCAGTCAAAGTCCGTGATTTGTACTTGGTGCCCCGTAGGCATAGACAAATTTGACCCTTGTGCCTAGAAAAAATGATAGTCGCTGCACACAGCTGGACCTTGCGGGTGCATTTCCTTGTCTGAGACAAGTTAGTTTGTACCTGACCCAAGGAGGATGGCTGCTCCTCCACCAAGGCCATAGTGTTCTCCATCCTGCTATAAACTGCAAAGCCGTTACTTATTAATCCTGGCACATGATCTTCTTTGGAGAGCAACGTTTCTGTAAAAGCAAGTATTGACGCTGTGTGTTCCTCAGCGGTTTTGGCGAGTTCCGCCCATTTGTTTCCAGTACTTCGCGCACTAGTGTATTACACCACCGTGTTTGCTCCGTCTCTTAGGTGTCTCTTATTACTTACTCCTGTCTGGTTCTCAGGCGCAGCGCCGGACAGCGCCGGGCAGTACTGCCAGTTGTCATCTAGCGTGTCTTTATTTACGGCTATTTCCGACCTCGTGAGCTGGTTCTTTACTACTGTCAGGGCCGGGGCCTGAGAGCGGAGTACGCCATTCTGCTGAAGTTGTAGGTTTCTCACCAGCGCCCTGGCTGGTCAATCCAGGTTACCCCCGTTGCTAGACCACCAGGCCTTACTCTATGCTCATCTGGCACAGTTTGGTATCTACACTTGGTGGTGTGAGTCACTACTGCTGCCCTCGTCAGCAGCCTTTCCCGGGCGGTCTCATCAGCGAACTTTACTAGTGTTGGTCTCGCACGATGTTCGCTTTTGTTCCCAAGTGGTGGATCAGATCGGGTCAGGTCACAGGACTTGAGGCTCAAGCCAGTAGATCAGCCCGGATTCTTTCACCAGTGAGCGTCATTTTCTTCTAGCCGGGCTACTAATTCTGCTTCTCCTCTTTGCTTCTTTTTCTTCTCAATCTCGCATCTGTGGAGCTACAAGGTTAGGACTCGGTCCGCCGTCTTGAAGTCCTGAAGTCTGGAAGTAGTACACGGGTACGAGGATAGATCCCGAATGTTCCCGGATCTCGTTATTATCCTCCTATCTGAATGTCACCAGTAGGCTGGCAGATAGTTCACTGGATAAAGGGTTTATAATACAAATCTTGGCGGCGTCTTGCATCTGGCATTGCCAGCTAACTGGAAGATAGACAACCATAAAATGCTTAGGGGTTCAGGACGCAAGTTCTGACTGCACCTGTCTTCTTGTATTTCTGTTGATCTGGAAGATAGATCGCTGGGCGGTGGGAGAAAGTTCAGTCTTGCGGCAGCTCACTCAGCTTGGGTAGCACGAAAGATTCCGCCATGGAAAATCCGTCACAAATCAAACAGCGAGATTTTTGAAAGGCACACCCCAAGCTCACAGCGTTCCGCACACTGCTCACCTCGATGACCCCACAGGAGCTCAGCAACCCCACAATTAGGTACTGGGCCCCTGCCCTGATCCGGCCCTCCCGACCAGAAGGGCCATTCATATCTCATCTTTCGGCATCAGGGCTAATAAATTAACGTTGGGCCTGAGGGGAAAATATGGGGGGCCTTGAAAAGGGGGGGACTTGTGGATGTGGGAGTGCAGACCGACAGGCATGAGAAGAAAGATAGATGAGAGGTTAGGAAGGGGGCTGCGCCCAAACTTGCGTTGTGTATGTTAGATTAGTTGACCTCAATGAATACGGCCGACCAGCAACGGTCCAAACCGGCTTTCAACCGACCCACCGTGTCCTCAGCCATCAGCTCAGCCGGAGGATAATTCCACGCACTGACGGCCAGACACGCGAAGAATTATGCTCTAGCTGTCCTTAGCGCCCTTGGTCTCACCGGCTTGTACTCATGACCCCTAAGTCGGGATTCCGTTGCTATTTTTACGATCGGTTTTGTTGAGATGGATAGTCCCCTGACATGTTTCAGGACTTCCATGGGATCATACCTACGTCCTTCACTCTCTAAGGTGAACAGGTTCAGTGCCGTGGGTTTCTCTCCATTTAACTTGTTCCTCAATCCGTACTCTGCCCTTGTAAAATGACTCTGAACTTTTTCCAGTACTGCAGAGTCTCGCACCAGAGCAGCAGCCCAAGCTTCAGTACAGTATTCGAGGTGGGTGTTACGTCCATGTGTGGAAATCCTCCCCAGCCGTTGTCACGTAATTGTATTGTTCAGACGATGCTCTTTATCATATTGACCCTCGAACAAGTACAGCGTGCATCAACCACTATACCTGACCATTTGTTTTTTCGCTCATGTGCCGTGGCATACTTTTGATTCGAACTCGGACCGCTGTAACGGTGACAGTGACCTTTTTTGAACTCTGGTCCTCGTTGCTAAAAGTTGTGGCAGTACGGCTGAAGTCTTTACATCAATTATATGCGTATAATTTGTTACTTCAGTACCGTAGAATCAGCAAATCAATCTAGTTCTGACTTTGGGATTGGTTATTTGGGCTACGCGTTACTCACGATCTGAATGACCATTAAAGTGGGGTCTGACTATAATTTCTTAACTTTGCAGCAGTAAACGAGCCTCTCGGGATGCGAATGTGCGCAGTAGTTCGTAGAGCGCCCGCTCAGCCTTGGCCGCGGTGGGTCTTTAGGCTCTATATGTATTTTAATTTTCCACCGGCATCCCTGGTCAGGTGTCTGGTCTTACCCAAGTTGAGTGGCAATTGCCACCTGGCGGCCCATATGTGAACCCAATTCGGGTCCTTCTGGAGGTACGCGGTACCTGATTCACCCAACAGTTTCAATTCCTTTGCAAGGAGGTAACCTGGTATTCGCAAAACATCTATGATGTCTTTCGCGTAAATTACGAATAGAAGCGGACCGAGCACTAAACCCTGTGTGACCCCATTATTGACCTTTGCCCTCATTGATCTGCTGTCTTCCACACTTACGTAGTACATCCTGCGGCCAAGGTGTGCCTGGTTCTTCTCCAGGACCTCAGGTGAAATCCAGAGGGCCCCCGTTTTTCGGAGCAGCAGTCGGAGGTTTACGGAGTCGAAGGCCTTTTGGAATTCCAAGTAGCGGACCTCGACCTTTTCTACCCTATCCTTCATGGCCGATACTTCGTCGAAGAACGGAAAAGGGTCAGATAGACTGGATCTATCTTTGACAAATCCCTTTTATCTATTGGAAGTGACCCTTTATCGGGCTAAGTGACTAACCATTCGGCCCCTGACCAGCCCTTCCAGCATTTTCTGGGACACTGATAGTAGGCTGACCGGGCTGCTATTTTTCACCTTTTCCCTCTTGCCACCTTGATGTTTCGGGGCCACTTCCGCTGTCAGCCAGTCTTCGGACAGTTGGGTGTCTGACTGCGTCCTAGTGTACGGGCAGGCCAAGGGTGCCTCTAAGATGTGGGCCATGGGGTGTAGAATAGCCGCTCGGGAGCCATCTCGCCTGGCAGCCTTGTGCAGGTTCAGTCTTCCAGGGGCTTTTCTGACATCATCGAAGGAGATTAAAACCGGCTGCGTCGTAGGTGACCGGATGAGAGGTTCGGCAGAAGGGTCCAGTCAATGGTCAGTTAGATGTACCGTCTCGAAGAGCTCCCTCGGTGTTTCAGCATTAGCCCTGTTATCTAAGGCATGGCTGTCGTCTCTATCCTTGATGCAGCCTGAAGCTACAAGCAGGACTCTACTTGGCTGAAAGTAGTCATGGTAGACCTCTGGGCTTCTTTCGACCTTCCTAGCCAGTGTGATCTAGTGCGATAATGTACAATGTTTTTGGGTCCTATGGCTGACTCCCGCCCTGTTTTGTAGCAAAGATGCCGCCTGTGGCCCCCTGTCTGCTGGTAATGAGCCCATGCCCTGTGCTTCCAGATTTTACCCTAGTGGTTCTGTGGGTCCACCACGGTGCGTTCCCCCTCCCGCTTATTCGACGCACAGGAGCAAAGTATCCAGTGAGCGGCATCAAGTTGTCCCCGAGTGTCATCCATCCTTTCTCTACATTTTCATGCTGGGCTTACCAAGTAAAGGTTTGGACTGCGATAACAAGACCTTGAGCATCAAGGTTCTTACGCACCTTCACACTTTGTGGAGTACTGTATCCTCAACTGCCAAGCACTTACAATAGATCGCCTGTGGCCACTTCTGCCTAGGGGCTCCGAGACCTGTGGCTCCTCGACTTCACTGGAATCCTTCGTTATGACCAGGTTTGGTAGCCCCGGGTTCTGTCCTTCCCAACCATCTAGTCAGTTGGAGTGGGTGTTCAGTGTGGTTTTCTCCCAAGTACATAGAATTCATCCCCAGGAGCCCACGGATTTGTTCAACCTACTTCAGGGGAGTTGAAGTCCTCAAGGGTCATGATTTCGTTCGCTCCGGCCACGGGACCGCGGAGGTAGGCCAGAAATACCTGGTCCTCCGGGAGGTGTAAGAGGGACTCCAGTAGACACATACCACCCGGACGTCTGATATGCCCAGTCTTAAGTCCCGACGGAGGACCTGCACGTTTGGTGTGGACAAACCCTCTCCGACTATCTGCCTAATTTCGTCCTAGATTATGACCACCGTGCTACCACGATCCCTATCATCCACTCTGTCAGCCCAATGTGCGCAATGACCGGCAGGAAAATGTACGCCGACTTCTTGACTTCCCTTGGGCCATGTTTCGGTGGCAGCCATTTGGTCTGATTCGGCAGTCACAGCTGCTAGTTCAAGCCGCTTGTTTCCAGTGCCGCATGCATTATTATGGGCCACTGCAAGGCTACCTGCCCCTCGTTGTGCATTACTTTTCAGCTTGTAGGTTCGACACTCGAAAACTGATTCCTAGTGCCTTCCACTTTTTCTGCGGTGAGTTGGGGGATCGGCTGGTGTCTTTGATCAGACTACTTACTAGACTACGCCGGGAAGCAGAGGGCTGGGAATGCTACACCTCTCAGGTAGGGTGTGCTACTTTTCACTACTGACACACGGTTGACAATATTTTATAGGTTAGACAGTTTCCTCGTATCTCGTGTGCACCAACTGGCCGGATTATCCGGATCTATTTCTAACCTTCCCTGGGTTTCTGTCTTCACTAGCTCCTCTGAGGCGAAGAAGGTGTCCCTCCCTCTGGGGCCCGCGAACTCCATGCGCACTGGCCTGGGAGGTCGCTGCTCACCCTGTATAGGCTTCCATCTTCCTAATCTTGAAACCCACATGAGTTCAGTTTGTCCCTGAAGCCCCGCCGTTCACGAAAAAGTTACTTCGTGGCCTCTTATATCCTTTTTCCGCCTTTTGCGGCTTGACTGACAGGTTTAGGCATCCCTTTCACCTCCACTTTGGGATCTTGACCTAGGGCTAAATCTGAGTTTTTCATTGGTGTGCCCAGGCTGAAAGTTACCGCATCCAGCCTATTTCTAACGGCCTACACGTCCACTTCCTGTATTGTGACCGTGTGGTTTCCTCTGCGCCAGATGATGTTCTAGTTTTTTCCTGAGCACCACTGTTGGAGCTCTTCAGAGTTTGGCCACTTATTGGGATTCTCCGAATTATGTTATCCATCGCTGGAAATTCAATGCAGTTACTTATCCTCGCTTTATCTGGACTCTCACATACCGGCCGCACAGGGTAATTTGCTTACAGCGCACCTATTTCATATGCTGGTACTTATTGTTAAGGTCAAAGGCCTTCAACACAGTCGGCTTCACCCCCGGTGTTATCAGTCAAGGCCGATTGGATACCTTCGTCTTCTACCTGGGAAAATTTCAGGTTCCGGCACTTACAAATGCCATCCACTGTCTTGGTGGCACTGATGTTTGGGAATTTTGGTCGTTGGCTTATATCAGCTGCTAGTGGTAAGGATAGATGAAAAGCGATTAAGTCAAAGGTTGAGAACGAAGAGTGGTCAAGAGAAGTATTGCTGATATGGTAACCCAAATAGGAGGAATATCAACAAGGGATGTCAGAGGGGCACCCCCCGTTTATTGGTCAATGATCACGACAAACTCTTTTAGCAAAACTTAATCTCCATCAGGCCCGGTAGTTTGCTCTTCGATCTCAGAAAAGAACTGACCCATCCGAAAGGAGTCTTAAATGGGCTTCTGATTTTTCGTATTCGATCCCTGATGTTGTAGACCAAAGATATCCCTAACGGCTTCCCCAGCAACAGCACGGTAAGGTTCTGTTCGGTTTAGTTCAGTTTGCTTAGGACAGTTGACGGCCACGGCCAATCAAGCCCCCAGAATTCCCTCACTGGGACGCCTACAAGTTATGCCGCAGCCACAGCCACGGTGTTAGTGCAAGGGGAAATCCGGCTGTAGGCAGTCAAATTACAAGTTAGTTCACCGTGGTGGATGCCATGTGCTACTGTAATATTAGCGGGTGTACTGTGTAATCCATATGCAGAAAAACGAAGGTCATTCGGCGCGGCCTCGTAGCTCAGCTGGTACAGCACCAGCAGTACTAAAGCGAGGGAAATGACCATGCGTGGGTTCAGATCCCGCCGGGGCAAAAGACTTTTCACGTTCAGATCACCTCAAGACATTGTCAAAATCCGCCAAGCGTCAGTACAGTGTATTCTGTCTAATCCCCTCTGGAAATAAGGGGGGAAAGTAAAACAAAATGCGAGGGACTATATGCAGCGCGAGCCTTCACTGAGACAGTACGAACCAGGACGAAACCTCCGGTTGCCACATACCTTATTCCCGCGACCGGTATTTACATCCAAATCATCATGCTTATTCCTAATTTTGGTCATTACTTTTCTGTTCTTATTCACTCCCAATGGCTCATGGTCCTCATTCTTCCCAAAGTAGTCTGTGCCGAAATTACTAGATTCCTCTTTCCACCATTGACCTTTCATCCTTAGCCTGGACCTTCCCTGACTACGTCTCCTTATTCTTGTTTCGAGACATCAACCGGCCCGCACCTCCCTTCTGATTTAGTATAGCATAGTATAGCATATTTCTTGACCGTGGTCAATGCACATGCACAAGGCAAGACCAGAGTATACAGCAGTACATGTCAATGTGAGGTATTCACAGATTCTAAATTTATAAATCACACAGCAACCGAAATACACCAGTAAAGTCATGTAGTGTTTGAGTGAAAAAAGTGGTAATGGTTGAGGCGGGAATTCCGAATCGGTTTCGAAATCGCTGGAGGGCGGTGTGGATAGCTGGACAGTCGTGGGATTGCTGATATAAGCGACAAATGGACGGTCACTAACGAGTAACCGGGCGGAAGAGATGCCAAAGAACATTGTTAGAAGTAGAGCAAGCGCAGGGCTTTCAAAGTGCAGTCAGAGATACCAGCGGAATATTGGACACTGATCCAGCATTGGGTAACTAATTGTGGAGGAAGCACGTGAAATAAAGGCAAGTGAGTCGAAGGTGATAATAAAACGGACCTTTTGTGCAGGTGATTACAGTTTCATATGGAAATTCAAATGAAGGCGAAAAGCTTCGCAGGGACTTCAGTGAACTTTTGAAGAGCATGAATGGTGTATGGACATATAACGGACTTTTAAAGAAAAGAAAAGCCGTCAATGAAACGGATTGGTGGAGACAAAACGTCAATGGTTCGGCTAGGCAGGAGTTGGAAGTGTGTAAAATGTTTTTTGTATGTGATAGAAAATTGTTAACCAAGTTATGGTTGGCTGCAGATGGCTGGTATTCTGTTCCTTAAAGACCTTGGTTGCAGGTAGTGGCAGGTAGAATGTTGAGGGAAGCAGGTAAAAAAGGGCTGGTTTGTCGAAGTTGACAGCTGTGAAGGCTGAGTTCCGGCCATTGGTTTCGTACTGCAACGCGGGAAGAATTGAACTGTTGGGTTGGATTATTTGGGAATAGACTTTGAGCGAATGTGTTGATGGTTGGTGTCAGGAATCACCTCTGCGATCCGGTGAGACTTTCATTAGGTTTTGTTAATCCGTGTACGGTGCCCCATGTAACGTCAGCAGGCGAGAGTATAGGTTTAAACCATTGATCAAATCATCCAGTCCTTAAGGTAATCCGGAATAAACGTCGATTCGGCCGATGGCTACCCAAGTAACCAATGCAATCTGGAAGAGATCAGGAGTGTGGCAGTCTGGAGAGTGTTCCAGCTGTGGGTTATGATTATCGTTTATATGGAAGCAAAAAAATGAACATTTTGTTATCCGAACAATTAGTTATCGTTTCGCTAGTGGACCGGTCTATTAGGAATCCCTAGACGGAGACTGGTAGCTTTCTAGGGCAGTTGGGTGATAGCAGAGATTTAGGGCGATATCAGGTAGGCGGTAGATGAGGAGAGGGTGTCCGTTTAGGAACCAGAAATAAAACAATAGTAGATGGTCTGGTCTGGAAGAAGAATGAGAAAATAGGAAGATAGCAGTCTGGTCAGTTCACCAGCTGTGGTCGAGGACGGCAAACAGTAAAAAAGGAAAAAAACACTGAGTGTAAAAATGAGGATTTTTCATGTGGGGGCAAACGTGCTGGTATTTGGCAGGGGCATACGGATTCCGGTTGGAATGGGGTCTCAACTTACCATGAGCATAAGCGTAGAGAAGTGAAGCCTAGTTACTGAGGAGTGGTAGTCCGTGTGGCAAGGCCTCGGTGTACGATAAAGGCGCAAAAAAGCAGGATGGGACGGCTGAGTTCTAGCCTGAGCCAGGAATTAAGTGAGAGCGAGCACCCATCGCTAAAGGAAGGAGCAGTTTTATTTATATATATGCAAATTGTGTTGTAAAATGGCACAATCTAATTAGGAAGGAGGAAAAGTGAGTGGAGCATACCCAAGGTATATATATATTGATGTATAGGTGGGTGCGATCATCGGACGGGTCATGCGAAAGCGGTCGAACGCAAAAGACTATGGCAAGGAAAGCGAGATAGAGTGACGCAGCTGAGGATCAACGGTCAGCGGAAAGAAGAACAAAAGTTAAGCACGGGCTCATCGGTGCGGCGGATCCCAAAGGCACACTGAGGCCACGAAACGGGAGACTAAAAAGGAAACGCCTAGGTGTGGCTAAAACTGTCAATGGGAAAGTTAGTATTTCGCCTAGAGTGGTCATTGAGGAGGAGTAAAGACCAAGTTCTGCATGAAATTACAGAAGAACCTTGGCTGGGGGATAGGGTGGGGGCAGAAATGGTAACGTCATAACTGGGTGTTGAGTTCAGTTAGTGAGTCACGCTAAGTGCGATGAATCAGACTGGATTTTCCAGTTCGAAATCGTAGAGGTGGTGAGGGAAGTATATGTGGTGGGACCTGGTGCGGAAGAGAGGCATTGTAAGCTAAGAGATATCGAGGAACGTTGAGTTACTCACCATGCTTGTGTTAATAATTATAGGACAGTAGTGAGTATATATATAGTATATAAAAATGTTATATATTTACACATATATGTATATATATGAATAGGTATATATATATATGCATATATATATATATATATATATATATATATATATATATAAATGTATATAAATGTATAAAGCTGAGAGGAGCGGAAGCCAGGATAAATAAGAGGATCAAGGAGTGAATTAGTGGGTGGTGGGACTTAATGTCTTAGGATCCAGCACCACTGGATAATTTGGTGCTGGGGGAAAACATCATTGGCTAAAACCTTCAGCTAGAGGAGAGTTGTTTTACATGGCTGCCCTAGTACTATATGGCGAGGGAGGCAGTAATTGTTTGGACATGGTTGTGGAAACCGACTAGTGAATTAGATGGGGCAAGGATGTATAAGGGTTAGGTGATGGTAGGTGAACGTGGGTGAGTAGCGAGAACCGGCAGGCATCTAGATATTTATAGTTGTAAACGACAAAATCTATCCTTCTGCAATGTGGGTTATACGTAAAAAATAATAATAAATGGTAAGCCTATCGTCTGTTGTTAGGCAGAAAATGGTAGGTTTGGAATATGGTGCCGTGATTCTAGTAGTTGAACCCGTTTTTGAAGGCCAGCTCGACGGATAGCAGAGAGCGGGAGGAGAGACTGAAGCTAGGGTTCTAAAGTTCAATGCCTTCTTCATAGGCTCGATCCTCAGATATGCTGGCGTTAGTCAAAGATAACATATGACTAACGGTAAGTTGTGATTTAAGGGCATGGCTGAACTGGGTTATTGACGCACATTTGCGAATGGTCCGAGGCAGCTTATTCCAAAGCTTTGAATATTTAATGAGAAAGAAGTTGGATCTGATTGCCAGCCTGCAATGTGGGATGGTCAGACTGAAGTCTCTGTGGCGCAGAGGGTAAGATGAGGGTAGGGAAAACTGTATAGAGTCGGTAGAAGTGAACGCAGAGCAATGAATAAGTCTGTATAGAAAACACAAGTTAAGCCTGACATGTCTAAGCCATACGGGGTCAAGTTTTAATAGAATGCATCGCTCTTTATGGCTCAGTGGACAAGAATATCCTATTAGCTTCTTGGTGAAGGTGCGCTGGACTTTCTCCAGGCGTATTCTGTCAGATTTAGACATTCCAGAGAAGATTATAGGGCAATATTCGAGGTGGGGTCTAGCATGGGATTGGTATGTAAGGAGGATACTATGTTTCATTTTAAATGATCTGAGAACTAGGCCTATTATCTGTCAGGCCCTGGCCGTCTGAAATGAGACATGTTCCGAGAATTGTAGATTGTTAGTGTATCGAAGCCCAAGATCCTTCACCGATGAGCTGGGGGCGATGGGTACTTGGTTCAGTGACAGAGTTCCGAGGGGGACTTGACATCTGTAGGTTGTGTAGAAGCTTTTAGATGTCGAGAAGCACATCTGTCATGAAGTGCACCATTGATCAAGTTTCTCAAGATCACTACCTATTTCAGACAGTGCTGTGCTGAAATCTTGATGGCGGAAATCATGCACGATTTTGATGTCGTCGGCGAAGAGGAAAGGTGTGTCATGTCGCACAATCGAAAAAATGTCGTTAATATACAGTAAGAAAAATAGCGGACCAAGTACACTTTCTTGTATGACTCCACTAGTGACAGGCGCCGGTTGCGATAGATGACCATCTTAGAATGATCCGGAGATAATACCGGCGGACTATGTGGCCCAAACTCTTAGCTAACAATCCGATATCCGCCCATCATTCCACCGCTAACTCATTGACCCTGCTCTCCAGGATCCCTCGCAATCTCCCGGACTACTCCATCTCTACGTCCGTGTGATCTCGACCAAAATCATCGATGCAATTCCCGCCGGTGTGGGGCGCGGACAGATTCCCCGCTTTGGCCGGTGCACATCGGGCGTGCAGGACGTCTGCAACGATGTGCGGGCCTAACTAGGTGGATCGCACCTCCTGCCTCCAGAAGTGGTTTTCAAGTTGGGTGTCCAGCGCACGGCCAGCCCCACCCACTAGCACCGGTTGCGGATAAAAAGAGAAAACCAAACAAAAAGAATACCGTTGAAATACTCGAAATACTGCAAATGTGCTGCTGTCTCCTCCAGCTAACAGCAACTCTCTATCGTGCTCGCTTGCAAATTCGCCTTTATAACTTAACACTTTTTACGCCCGGCAAAATTTGCTTTCTTTGGCGCATACTTTTCGCATACCTAAAAACCCATCAACATTCTTGGCTCATTATTCCCGGTCCACTACCCGCGGATTCGTGGTAAACTATTCACCAGTCTTGTTTGCAAACTTAACCACTCTCTAAGATAAAGCCCACCCCTTTTTGCTACTTTTACCGATATACTCGGTTACTAACGCATTTATTGTTGCCATTCACTTTCGTACCACAATCTTCGGACAGTATATGACACTGTGAAATATATCTCTAGAGATCCCCAATAATCGGTGACTCTGTATTTGTTTGCTTTCTCTGTCAGTTCCGCTGTTCCCACGATTAGGGCTGTTGCATTGCAACATCCTCATCTTGCAAGGTATCATGTCCCGCATATGCATATCTGATAAGCTTTTGTACCGCAGAGTTCTGTTCTTTGGCCATCAAGTGGTCCACCTTCTGTATCAAACATTAACTGGATGTCTCCTATCCGGCACTTTATCGTTTTTGCCAGCTGTCTTCCCCACTGCTGTAGTTTAGCATCACACATCGACTTTCCGCCAGTTCCCAGTTTCATGTTGATGCATTATATTCCTTTCTTCTGAAAGCAAAACCATCCGCCCGAAGTTCACATGTTTTTATACAGCCACTTCTCTCTCCATCACTTTGGCAACCACAGTCCAGTTTTGTTTTCCGTTCGTCGTAAAACTGCTTGGCCCATCCTATATACGGTCACTGAACTTCACAACTGCCATCCTGGACAGTTTTTTGGTCTTTATGTGTATTGCCACCATCTTTCATCGTCTAGTTTTACATCGCAACCCCTCTCATACATTGCGAAGCCCTTTGCTCGATTACGTCTCCTTCGAGAATGTTTCTTTTTCACGATATCCATTTATCAATCAATCCAGCTTGGTTCTCCTGCAGGACATTCTTCCTTCAGTAGGATTTGTGTCATTCCTTAGTATTTCTTATCCACTCCACACTTTGGCAGAATTACTACACCCCACCTTGGGCCGGCCCGACCACTTACCTTGAGTTTAAATTCGCTGGGCTGTACCGCAACAATTAACTTGAATGCTTTCCCTTACTTTCAGTACCGTTCACATAATTGTACAGTCGTTTTATAAACCTGATTCAGCTTTCAACTGTACTGTTTGATCTTGCATTGCAGCATGCTTCGGGGTTATCCGAAATAAAATAATATTATTATTATCATGCGGACCATAGAGTAATCATTAGCCCACCTAGTGAACGTCCACAAAACTCAGTGCCACGGATGATCCAGTACCACCTACGGCCCAGCATAGCGGCACTTTGCGGATACTAAACTCATTGAAATGCTATCGCGGGCTTAGAGCTCAGGTGCGCCCTGTTTATGGAGAGGTCCCTTTTCTTAGTTTTGCTAGGGGGCCCATCGCCGCCCCTCAGAAGCATCCAGCCCCTGGTACCGGATCTTCTGGCGTAGGCACTATTCGAGAATCATCACCGGTAGCCACATAAAGAGGATTCAAGTTAGGTACACTCATATTTTGAAATACTTCTTTGCATCCCCGAAGCATGAGCTCATTTCAAAAGTCTCAGGGGGAAATTTGGGTGACTCTCTCGAGTCACCCATTGGGGTACTTAACTGGTTGAGCAAACGTTTTACAGATCTCCTTGATAGATCAAGAATTAAGGTTATCCTCAGTTCCTTTGATGATTGGTTGTTTGCAGTCAGCTTGACTAAACACTTCTGGTGCCGGCTTACACAGGATCACCGCCAACTTGAGACACGCCTTTCTGGAAACCAGCGTATTCCGGCCCGTCTGCTGTGGTCATCAGCTTGTCTAGCATCCCATTTCCTTTCAGCTCTCGAGACAAAAATTATAACCTTTAAAATCCGTCAGTTCCCACCGTTCTGCTCATTTTATTCCTTGGACTGGAGTAGCATCGGAGTACGTCGTTCGTGCATTTAAACCAGGCTCTCCTCGAAGGACCAAACGGTCTGAAGGTCTGTCATCTCATTACGCAGACTTTTTCAGTTGCTTCCTGCACCGTTGCTAAGGCAGAGCGGCCTAGTTTTCAGCCTAGCTCCAACTTTCGTAAGCTTCTTCTTCTGTTCCTTTTTCGTGAACCTAGAGCCATTTGAAATAGACTATCCTGTGTAAGCTCAGGATAATCTTTCACTGCCCAAGAAGTTTCCATGAGATGCTCTCGGAATTTCCGCCTTTCCAACAAAAAACTTGGAGGGCACAGAGTCTTTGTTCGTACTCCCCACCCCCAGCCTTCCAGCCGTTTGCGTCGCAATACGTTAAACTTTCTTCAACCAAGTGATGTCCTTTTTGTAGAGATGTGTCCAAGTCTGCGTGATAACTTCTAAGTGAGATCGTGCCATGGCCATGTAAATGTGTACCCATATTTCTTCCCTCCAGCTGGCCCCAGTACAAAGTGCTCGCCACCAGGCCTTCGTGCGGCAGTGTTGCACAGGTGCGACCATTTGAAGTTACTGTTCACGATCACCTCGAGGCTTTAAGGCTGACCAACTTCTGTTATTGCGAACAGCTTCTGGTCTTGAGCTACGGTGGGAATTGCTGCTGCCCCTGACAACCAACTGCCCCCTTCAGCATTGGGCAGTGGGGCCCACTTGTATGCCTAGCCCGGGACGGTTCCTATACCCCTGCCCAAACTCCCCCACCCTTGGATCCAACAATCTTCAAGTCACCCGCAAAAATAGAACCAGGCTGATAACGGACGGGTGCTAGGTTGTTATTAGACAGAATAATAACATATGACATAGGCGGGATCCCTGAGGCAAGCCACGGGTGACTTCCACTAAACAAACGCGAGAAACACAGTGCAGTGCCTCGTTAAATTCAAGGTAACCTACCTCAGCCTGTTTGCCTTCACCCGGTTGGCGAGCTGCTTCACTTGGGGAACACAGTGGATTGGTCAGAAGAGATATGTTCTTCAAAGATCCACGCTAGGCTGGGCTCGGCGAGGATTGCTCCTGTAAACACTGAGAGGTATGAGCGCGGATGGTCCTCTCAAGAACTTTACATAAGATGCCAGCGAGGCTTGCCGGTCTGTAGTTCTCCATAGCTGACTAAGATCCGCTCTTGTGTACTGCTACCACGGCAGCTTTTTTCAGTCCTGAGGCGGTCCAGTTTGGTCCAACGTGAACCTATACAGCCCACATGCTGATGGAGCTATGATATCCAACACCTGCTTGCTGATAGCCGGATGGATGCCGCCTGGACCCACCGACTCGTATTCGCTTGATTCCCGTGGATACTCACACGCGATTCCTTCCGGAAGACTCAGTTTGTTTAACTCCGGTGGATGGTGCTTCTGAGCCACGTCGACTAGTACCCCACCATCTACCCCGTGTGCACTACCAAAGTACTTACCCGTAGCGCCGGCTTTGTTCTCGTCTTCAGTGAAGAATCCGTGGTCCGTGGTGGCAAGCAAACCCATCGCGCCCCTCGGCAGGCCTTTTGACTGTACGCAGTTTTGGAGTTTCTCCGGGTGCTTTCCCAAGAAGATGGCCAATCTTAGCTCCCAATCCCACTGGGAAGTCCTCAGAAGGCTCGCCTTCTCCCTTCTCAGCTTCGTATAACGTATCCAAGATAGCCGACTGTCGGAAGCTTTTTAAAGGTTTTAGCTTCAGTTCCTACATCTGATGGCCCTTGCAGTTGCAGCCTTCCACCGCATTGGTTTCCTTTCTCCTCTCTTCCGTATCAGGAGTGCAAACCCCTCTCGGGAGGCACTCAGGGATCCCTTGACGACCTCCAAGCTTTTTTGGCGAGAACCACATCTATCAGGTCTCACGTCAGCTTGGTCGCCCCAGTGTGAAGCTTCTCTTGGTCCGCGCTATTGAAACTCCAGACCACTCTTGAGGCCTCCTTTGGTTCCCGCATACACAGATCGGATAAGAGCACATGGCTGGCTGCCAAAGCCAATGACAATCCAGTTCCTTGAACCTGCAAGCCCCGGGTCTCACTGAGCTTTGACTTTCTGGGACCCCCTGCCTTTCGGTGCCTGGGAGCAGGACACATGGTAGTCGCTGTCGGAGAAAGTAGTAAAGGGCATCATTTCTGTAGGGCAGTACCCAGCAGCCAGCCGGCTGACTCTTTGTGCCAGAATCAGAACCCTTTGGCTATCAGCTCTCGCTAGACTGAAAGGTTCTTGGGAGACCAAGTTTTACTTAAAAAGGGTACCTAGGCTGGCTGAAAAAGAGTGCAGAAGGGGAGGGGTAAGAAAAACGGTAATAAAGTGGGCTGAAGCACCACAACCAGGCTCGTTTTGATGACTCACGGGCAGTCCGGAAAGATGTGTCCACGCGCGGTCCGGCTTCCTCTTGATCACGGCCACAGGGTTTGCTTCCATCGCCGTCTCCGGAGGTTTTTTCAGCTGCTAATTACCTTGCGGACAAGCCTCTGTGCCAGATGGTCCTACCGGCTTCCGGTCTGATTGGTTCCGACCCGTGCCCACGGAGAGTCGAGTTTTAGTCTCCGGTGAACAGCGATTTGCTCATGGTTGAAAACCCATCCAATTGTTTCATTGTTCTGATCAATTCTCCCCTCGCCCTCCGGGGCTTCATCGAAAAAACCTCAGATCGTTCAGCCTGTCTTCGTACTGCTACCCTCGTAGCCTCAATGCCGTAATCGCGAACCTCCGGGCCTTCCTCAGATGAATGGAGCCCTTCTTTAAGTGCGAAGCTCAGACTTGGACTACACATTCCAAGCGGGGTTGAACCAAGACCGTTTGCAGTGGCAGCAGCACACCAGAGCCTCTTAATGTGAGCTTTCTGTGCTGCTGATACCCGGTCCAGTCCCTCTTGCTGGCGGCCTGTTGATTTGTACTGATGGTTTGAAGCCGCTTGAAACAGCTTTTCCCAGGTCCCTACCTCGATATTCTGGGCCGGTGGCTCCGAGTCTTCCGGGTTTAAATAATGCTTTCTGCGGAACCCTTCGGCTGTCTGGTGTGAGTATGTTGCCGTATTCGGAATTATTTTCCATGCTTCAGACCGCCGGAGGAGAGCATCTAGGTCGTTCTGAACTGGTCAGATTCTGGTTACTCCAGAACTTTTACGTTATCTGCGAACATAAAGCAGGGCGACCTTATTACCCACGGCAAGTCCTTCACATAAACCAGGGGCAGCACAAGACCAGGTGCTGATCCTTGAGGGACTTCGCCAGCTACAGCCGTCATTGAGGAATTCGGATCCTCGACTATGACATAAAACTGGCCATCAGCTAGGTAAACCTTCAGCCATTCCATCAGCCATGCAACCAGGCTCATCCTTCCTAGCTTATGTAGGATTACCCTGCGACTCACGCTGTCAGGCTCTTCGCGGGGTCCAGGTACCACACCACTACCTTCTCTCCGTGGATCTACTCTTTAGTTACCTCATCAACAAAGCCTGAGAAGTTTCTGAGGCTGGACTTGCCGACAAAACTCCGTGCCTTTCATCGGTGATTAGGTAGTTTACGCCCAGGGGTCATGCAAAAGCACTGCGGTTTTTTTCCATTACATGTAGCACCATGGATAACAAGATGGCAGGCCGGTGATTCGTGGCACTGCCTCTCTAACCTTCCTCGTGAACTGGCTCAACTTCCTCGAATTGCCATCCACTTAGAGGCTCAGCCTCTCGGAGAAATCTTTGCGCAGTGTGGCCAAGGACAACGCCAGGGTCCGAACAAACCGTCCCAGAATGGCCGGGTGTATTCCATTTCCTCCCCGAGGCTTCACCTCGTCGGGAGCTTCTGACCCCAACAGCACCTCACCTGGAGTTACCCCCACTTCCTTCCTTTTGAGTGTTGGAAAGCTACCCTAAGGGTTGTAGGCTGTCTTCACTCAACGACCCTGAGGACCCTCCTGAAATGCTATTGGGGTATCTTCACCTTCCGCCCATCGTTCTCTGGTGTCCTTCATTCTTACACCACCAACTTTCATTCACATATCCGTATTAGCCTGTGCAAAGGTCATATGCGGAAAGTCCTTCAACAGCACTATAATATAGTGATTTCGTGAAATTACGCACTTACATACACTATTTGCATGTTTCGTACAACTTACTTTTCTGTGAGCCAACCTTTGTATAGTCACGTCCAACGAGCTACTTTGTCGTATCCTATTTTGAACCTGCGTGAATCGCATGCTTGTCCTTCGCCCACCTTGAACTGGGTTCTAGTTTTCAAGTTTTTGTGATCACACTTAAGAGGTTTGTATATTTTATTACGCTGTTCTTTCAGTAATTCAGTATCCTGGAAGTTGCTCATCTATCTTGTTTTGGTTTTGAGATTGGTGCAAATTTGGCCGCTTATTGCTCGGAGCGTGTTATGGCCTGGACTCAGATGAAGCACACCTTCGGGTGTTCCTTGCTGCCCCGGCAGTGCTGACGTTGTCCGTCGGATTGCTACTCTTGTGTCTTTCAAAAAACGCTGGTTCATTCTCCGGTATTGGAGCAGCCTTCTATGTCCCCCGGTTACTTGATATCTTCCCCATGCCTGATGTTCCCTCTTGGTGTAAGCGTTTCCCTGACCTTTCATCGAGGTGGCAGTCCTATTCTGTTGGCTCCGCACATAGAAGCCACTTAGTCAGCCGGCCAAAGGATGATTTTATTGCATAATTACCCCGATTATTCCAGTTCATTTCAGTCTGGGTCAGGTCAGGCCGTAGGACTTGCTGCCTTGGCCTAGTTGATGCTTCCTGGTTCTTGCTCAAGCAGACTTTGGGCAATTTCCGCCCCTCTGCTACGACTATTAGCTAGGCACTGGCTTTTTGGCCCGGCAGGTGGGTCACTTTTAGCAATAAAGCGGCAAAAATCGGGTTTGCTCTCGGCAGAAGTGACAATCTCACAACTTGCTTATTTGGTCATAAGCACTCTGCTTCTCCCCCGTCAGATGACCTCTCCAACGTGACCAGCTAGAAAGGAGGCACGGTGGCAGTAGTAAAATTAGGTAGCGGTAGAGGAAGGCGGAAAGATAGAACAACGGAAACGTCCTACTTGGGGTCTTCACTCGACCGACAAGGAGGTAGGGACTGAAAACAAGTGGAGGCCCGAGGTTAAGAGCCACCTGGAAGGAAAGTTTTGTCGGGGATGGTTAGAAGCAGTCCAGAGGAATTCCTTACAAGCAACGATCTAGACGAGCTTTGAAAACTGATGCAGTTTTGGTGTCCAACACAACCTCTGTGAGCTGGTTCCAGGGGTTTACCACACTGCGTGTCAAGGACTGCGCGATAAATCTACGACATGCTGGAGTTGTGGCCAGCTCGAGCTCGTGCCCCCGTGGTCTGTGTCGTGGCTCAGTGTTGGAAGAGGCGAGCCTCGCCCTGATCATTCCCTTGATTGCTTTGTTGTCTCGGTGAGGTCTATCCTCCCGAGTCTCCTTTCCGTATTCAGCAGTCTCGGTATGCCCCTGTTGCCTCCCCCAACTTTTCGCCACTTCCCGTCTCTTAACGAACGGCCGTATGACCATCCTGCCAATAATTCTAGGTTCGGGTCCGTACCCCACCTCTTCAAGCCTCGTATGCCTCCACCCCACACGAAGGCCCCTATACCCCTCATGAGCCCCCAGCGCTTTCCACACGTGGACACTCATATCCTAGTCCCTGACTCTCGTCATTCTCGCTTACCTTGCTTACATCTCTTCAGCCATATGCCCCCCTGCTCCTCCTATACTAGCCCTGCTTAGCAGGCACATTATACTCCTTCTTACATTTTTTCCTGGCCAAAGCTCACGATACCCCTGACCCTATAGCTAACCACCCTCCAGCTCACATCAACATTCTCTTTCATATCCATATTATCGCTCCCACACATCGATCTGCGGAGCCTCGCACCGATGGCCTACCTGTTTATCGTCACCCTTCCAACAAAGCCAGCCCCCCACGTCTAGTGACACTCCTTCCCTATTGAGACCCAGTGCCTATCGCCATGGCAATCTCAAAAGTCATGCACCCGGCATCAGCTAGTTCGGCACCCCGAAACCAAATTCTTTCTCACTAGTCCTCATAAACGCGCAATCACTCATTAGAAAAATGTCGCTTCTGCGGTCCCTGCCATTTGCTTCAAACCCTGACATAATACTAGTAACGGAATCCTGGCCCTCCGAAGATACCACACTTGACCTTGTTCGCTCAGCTGGGCATCAATGCTTCTGGGGCACTCGCCCTACTAGGCTTGGCTGTGGTTGCTTGGTCTTCGTCAAATGCAATATCCACTCCAGCGTTACTGACCACAGCCCTTTCTTGCTTACTGAAGATTCACTGTGGCTATCTATTCACGACTCCGGCCAGAACCTCCTCGTTGGCTGCATCTACTTCCTTCCGGGTCTGAAGCCCTCCAAAGTTGACCGTGTCTTGGAAGTCTTTATGCTGCACTTGACTATCCTTCCAGTGCAAAAATTATTGCGGGCGACTTTTGCCTTTCCCTAACCTGTTGGTCCTCTTATACTAAAACACCCACCTTCTCCACCTTCGTTTTCTGAGTCCGTCTTGATCGGTGGACCCAACATGTCTCCAGCCCTACGGGGGGAACACCGTCTTGGACCTAGTATTCTTCATCGGTATTCCTGATATCACTACTCGCCTGACTGCCACTTCCCGGGCAGTGCCCACAGTATTTTCTCGTGTACATTTGGTCGCTTCAACTAGTCCCATCCGAATCAACCCGTTTCTCTTGCCCCGACTTCAAATCGTTCATGTAACTGGCCTCTAGTACCAACCTAAACCCGTTCCCTTAATTGGTATACTTTTTTCTTTCCCATGATCACCTCATTGTTGTCAACTCTCTTTACCCCCAGCTTCTTACAGTGCTTAAAAGCCACTAACCCATGCGTCGATCGGAGCCTCATCTCCCGCAGCTCCCTTCCGTCCCCTTCGGGGCGTAATCTGGCTAAGTTGCAAACTATATTCGCCAGATCAAGTGACCTCACAATTCTTCTGTGCATCAGCCAACTGCAACTGGAGCCATGTTGTGTGACCAAATCGCACCTAGGAAGACAAGGGTCACCAGTTTGGCGAACCCCAACAGAGCTGGTTAACTTTCCCACATGCCTAGTAAAAGGTCCAACCGCTCCAATCTGGCGTCACCTCAATTCCTCATCTGCCGCTAGTCCACCGCTAATACCCCATTGCCTATCTCTGAGGCCTTCAGTAACCACTTCTCTTCCTCTCTTATCACCTGCCCTCGTGTCCCCTCTCCTTCCATCCATTCCAAGACCTCAGCCTCTCTTTCATCGAATCCCTTTACCCACCCAGAAATTGACAACTTAGCCTCCTCTACTAAACAATCGACGAACCCGGTCCCAGAGGGCCTTCCTCTGGCCCTCCTCCGTTTTGGTGGTCCCAATCTCCCTTTGTTGTTACTTAATGTATACACGGCCTCAATGCATCACAGCTTTGTCCCCCTTTCAATGAAAAACCTCTGTCATCACTCTGCGCTTCAAAAAGGGCGCACAATATGACCCGAATGATTGTCGGCCCGTTAACCACACCCCAGTGGCCCGTAAAATCACGGAAAGAATTATCAAAATACATTTTGTTGGGTATCTCTTATATAACAACCTAAGGCACCCTGATCAGCATGATTTTATGTACTCCCGCCTTTGCTCCTCCTGTCTGTTGGACTCCCTCAATGTTTTATCGTCCGCAGTTGACGCTGGCAGCTCCGCAATTGTCTTCTACCTCGACAAGTCTAAGGATTTCGGCCGTGTTCCCCATATGCACCCGATAGCCAATATCTCGTCCCCTGATATAACGGATCCTCTCCTCTACTGGCTTTCTCATATCTCCCTCGCAGGTCACAAGCTGTGTTGGTTGCTGGCCGCTTATCATCTGCCAAACCCATTACTAATGGCGTCATCCAAGGGAGCGTCTTAGACCCATCACTGTTTCTCATTTATACCAACGATATATTCTCCCCTATTGACGACGGTACTCCATTCCTCTTTGCCGATTGTATGAGAATAGTTTACTCCTCCCGCCCCAACGGCTTATCTGCGACCCTATGCAACATCATTGGGGACTTATCCCCTCTCCAAACCAGGCGCACCTCGTGGTTCATGAAATTCTCCGCAGAGGAAAACTTTCAAGAGCACCGTACCGCCCGGTCAAACTAATGTAAACGACCTTCCCTTCTCCATACACCCCACTGTTTTTGATCTCGGCATGCGCTGCTTCTATTCTCTTAACTCCTCTGAACAAGCATCGTTCCAAGCCGCCAAAGCTAAGCGAACCCTAGGTTTGATAAGTCGATGTTTCTTACTACCTGCCAGTCATCTTTCCATATATCTTTCACATGTAAGACCAATTTTTGAATACTGCCCCATTGCCCCCAGGCACTGGCCGCATCCTCCCATTATGTCGCTTGCGAATGTTCAGCATACCTTCACCAAGAAGCCTTTGGGGGTATCCGTAATTCCAAAGTAAAGCCAGCATTGTGAGCTCCTACACACCGAGCCTCTGTGGGTCCGCCATATGAAGCTCAAATTAGTCTTCCTCTTTAAGCTAATCCACAACCACGTCTACACTTCCCATCATGTCTCATTCGCTGCCCCTGCTCGTATCCCCTTCGTCATCATGCCTTTTCTCTCCCCGTCCCTCAGTCTGATCTCAGTCTTGGGTCCCGATTCTTTCTGTCAGCCTATTCCAAAATCTGGAATGAGCTTTCCCTCAGTATACGCATAGCCTCTCCACTGTACGCCTTTGGGAGTGCACTTCTTATCTTCTAAACTGCCCCAATACCGTACTGCTGGCCAATGAGCTTGTCTACAACGATCTAGCCTTCGAAAGAAGCCCCACACTGTAACCTTAATACCTCTGCGCCTCAAGCCAATATCATTTTCCCGTGCCTAAGCCTTTTCTGGCACTCGGAACCACGATCTATGATCATTGCCGCCCCTGATCTGCGGTAGATTTATCTCCTACTTTCGGGATCATAGCTCAAAGTTTAACCCACATTCGTCTTTTTACCAATCTTAACCCCACCTCCCTTTCTATCTTGCGTTACTTAGTAGACCCCATCACAGTCCCCAGCTGCCCATACCCATGCTAATGCAATAGGTTGTAGCCATTCACACATCTCACTACGTCGCAACTAGGCCTAGGGACCCACTACATTGACGAGCCTTGTTTCGCCATTTTTTAAAACCTTTTCCCGATAACCGTTGATCCTAATCTGGGGCATACTCATATTCCTTATTTCTCTGTCCGGTGATCCTCAGTGACTGTCATCCGCTTCTTTGGCAGATGCATCTGGTCAACCATGTTGTACGACCCCCGTTTACTCCGATATTCAAGGTCTCCCACAACTTGGCCAATCAATCCTGGACCATGTGGCGTTATCATGCCTGCTCTGTCCAAATGCACAACCATCACTAATCACTACAAGCGGTGCGGGGAGCTGTCAGATCCACCGCCTTGGCCGGCGCTCATCCGGTGTGCTGGCCGCCTGCAACGATGTGCGAGCGCAACAAGGTTGGCGGATCGCACTGCTTGTCACCAAAAACGGTTCTCAGGTTAGGTGTACAGCACACGGCCAGTCTTACGCACTAGCACCGTTTGAGGATTGTAGAACACCATTTCTGGGCCAGCAATGCTACTGCCAACATGCCACTCGCTCTGTGCTCTACAACGACTGTAAGTCCTCCGTCGAGCTCGCTCTCAAAATCGATGTTATAACCTACATTTTCGTGCCAGGCAGGATTTGTCATTCCATTTACGCTCTAAATAGCACGTAGCTTTCCCCCCACCCACCAACCTCTCTTCTCCCTGGCACATCATGATTGTCTGTATAAATACTCATCGAACATGGCAAGGGCCCCATTGCTCACGCTCCATGCCCTTCATGTCTGGTTCCTCTTCTGTCCCATCCGCAAACTTGCCCATTTACCGTGCCAGAACTCTCTGCCACTGCTCATTCAATGATTCATTTGTTATCGCCGTTCGTTTCCTCACCACATTCACCAAATGATGATCTCCGCTGAAATATGTTCCGCAGTCCTCCTTCAGTCAGTATTATGGTTACTGACCATTTGCTCTCTCCGTCAATTCAACCGTTCGCCTACACGGTGTTCTTTCATTGCTTTATCCTGGCCGTGCCCTATACCATGACCTTATCACGTTTGTACATCTCGGGCATATTTATCATGCAGCTCCACCGTTGTTACTACCTCAAGGCAGCTGTCAAATTGGTCAGCAAAAGTCATTCGCTTACCGTCCACCCATCGCAAAGTCACTTTTTCGTGCTATCGTCCATGCAATCACATTTCAGCGCATCCCTGGTAGATTTATCGCCCAGCTATCACCTCCATGCTGATGTTGACGTACCATTATCCACTTATCCCACAGTAAAGAACCAGCTGATCGCTTACCCGGCATCCGTCGACCATCCTCCCACCACTTTGGCAGTCTCTCTTTCCATCAAGTCGTACCATCGGTTTGACTCGTTTATTATGCAAATAGCTTCGTAAGCATTCAGCGTCCATACTACACCACTGCAAAGATGTAACTTTTTAAAGCTGCTGCTGTTATTACTCCCCAGCCTTCTTCACCACGTCATGCACCTTTGTTCGTCTGCCCGTTTGCATGACACACCTGATGCAATGTTCATCAACTGCTGTAATCTTACTTGTCATCTACTTTGTTATTTTGTCCGTGAACTACCCTCCCTGATCATCGTCGTAGATATATGCACCCATAATGATTTATCTTCCACTTTCACACCGACGTTTCTCTTCCAACTCAATGTAAGCAAACAGTTCGCTTCACGTTACCCGTTTTCCTTCGGCCTTCATCTCATCATCCCCTTGGCAGTATCCTTATCCCTCCAGAGGCGTCGCTCGCTTGTCTTACAGCCGCCTCCGCCAGTATCTAACCACCAGTTTCTACTGTCACTTCTGTCTGCTGTTTCATTTCATTTTGAACCCGATGGCCCGTTCTGGTCTCTCACGTCAGACTCATTGATCCCGTAGCTATCGCCCTACGGTTGCCGTGAGATGTGCCTGTCAAAACGGTCAGCCGGTCACTTATCTGCCCTCTACTCCATTATCGCTTCTGCGAACTATTTCTCTCTGCAGTCACCAAATAACACACTTCACGTTGGTTTACTGCCATGATTCCTCACCTCTACTGTTACTTTGTGGCATACCTACATTGATGAAAATAAAGCTCTGAACACTTACCGCCCCACCTCTGGCTATTCCTTCCATCAATGCTCTTGAAAATTTTCCCTCTATCCATTGGATTCGTTGGTCTCCTTCCTAATGATTGAGAACGTCGTCATCTCGCCATCAAAGTTTGCTACCTCACCGGCTGTCATTTTGTGGCACTTTGTATCTGATGATCTATTCCAGTACATCGTCGTGGTTTTTCATGCATATACTTTTAACACCCTGCAGCTTGCAACCGACTCTTTGAATTCCCCTTGATGAACTCCCTTTTTCTTCCTTTCTCTTTTTCTGACAAATATCATTTGATTTTGCTGTACTTTCTGATGTTGTGGTTGGTTACTACACTATTTATGCATACAATCTCCCTTTTTAACCCACTCCAACCATCAATAACCAAACCGTCCACTTGACCTTGACCTTAATTTGCTGGGCATTATTATCGTTTTAGTTCACTTTAACACCGTTATTATTGCTTTGTGCACGTATGTTTTACTTTTCTTAAAATTCCAATTTTGACACCACTTGAATCATCTGATCACGAACTTTAGCACGTTTCCGGAGCACCTGAAATAAAGCATCTTTATCATCAGTATCATTAACGGGTTCAGCTATTTGAGTCCCGCTGGATACGGCATTTAGTTGAGCCCCCTAATGAACCTCGTGAAACGTCACCGTACTTTGTCCGGCACCTGAAGGTCACATACGAGGGGTGGAGAGCAAGCCTAGGCGTACTTTTTCCGGTGGCTGAACTGTCACTTTATAGGTGAGCAACAACTGCAACTCTTGAGGCCTACTTGGATTACTCTTGGTTGTAGTACTCCATTCAGCTGGACCTGGCCTTAGTCGCTAGTGCCAACTCATAAGTTGATTGACTATCTTCTGTACCCTAAGAGCCACTGTAGAATATATAGAAAACACAAATAACGAACAAGCTCGTTTTCGGAAACATCATCCCCATGGCTAATACAGTTCCATTTATAGGTTAGAAATGCATAAATTATGAACAAGGTCTGTGTGCTAAAGCTTGATTGGATGGTCATCAAAGTTGATGTTGCGTAGTGAGAAAGGATAGGAGGGGAAATGTTGTTGTTTCGTGGTTGGGAAAGGGGCTCGTGAAACAATGAACAAGGGTTTCGGGGATTATCCATTTCCGGTTTGAACCAAAGGGTCAACGTATGAGTCACACTGAGCTCCAGGGTCGGTCTCGGATCGCGGCCAGGGTAGTTTGAGTGCTTTGACGAAACGTTTCTGAGAACAAAGCGATGGATTGAATAATCTGATCGCCACAGCCTCTGCCGTTGCTAGATGTTGTTTTCGAGCGGCTTTCGGCGCATTCGTAGGGACTCTGTGGACTATTTTGAACGCATCGTCGTTTACGTGATGTCCAGTGTCTGCGAAGTGCGCCACAATCGGGCTGGTGATGGATTTTCTGTTTCCCGTCGACAGCCAAGTTGGTTTGTGCTCTTTGATCCTTTGTGATAGTTGCCGTGTCGTTCTACCTATATAGCTTGCCGAACATGAGCAAACAAACAAATAGGTTAGCATGGATGAGATGAGGACAGGTAACTTGTCTTTTAGGTTCGTCGAGATCACTGGTGGACTGATGAATTGGGCACGCAGTGTAGCAGTGGGAAAGGTGTGATGCACTTTCAATATCCAGTTTACCTTCAACGGAGACTTATACCACCAGACCGATGGAGTAGCTGTGGAGTCACCTCTAGGCCCCTTACTTGCTGTTATATTCATGGCTAAGCTAGAAAACGGGAAACTTAGCGATACGATAGAAAGTCTACCCTTCTACTGTCGATACGTGGATGATATTTTTGTCCTAACTGACAGTCATACACGGCTGGAGTCTCTGGTGGAGGAGTTCAGCCAGGCGGTTGATTTCGCGTCGGAAGTAGAAGAAAGAAACACGTTCCTCTTTCTAGATGTGCTTCTTTTAAGAGGTGACGACGGCAAACTGCTCCGTCGCGTATGTCGCAAACCAACGTGGACAGGCCAGTACACCAATTTCGCCAGCTTTGTACCCATCGGACGTAAACGTAACCTTATTCGCTCACTGGCAGCCCGTGATCGAACGATTTGCTCCAATGAGGTGAGTGAAGAATTGGACATTTTGAAGCAGACGCTGTTGGATAACGGATATCCCGTGCGCTTCATTCAGAACAATATAGCTGAAAGGGCAACGAGACAAACGTTAGTGACCGTGAAGAAGAAAGATTTATACATCCATCTTCATCAGTCGACCAGTGATCTCGACGAACCTAAAAGACAAGTTACCTGTCCTCATCTCATCCATGCTAACCTATTTGTTTGTTTGCTCATGTTCGGCAAGCTATATAGGTAGAACGACACGGCAACTATCACAAAGGATCAAAGAGCACAAACCAACTTGGCTGTCGACGGGAAACAGAAAATCCATCACCAGCCCGATTGTGGCGCACTTCGCAGACACTGGACATCACGTAAACGACGATGCGTTCAAAATAGTCCACAGAGTCCCTACGAATGCGCCGAAAGCCGCTCGAAAACAACATCTAGCAACGGCAGAGGCTGTGGCGATCAGATTATTCAATCCATCGCTTTGTTCTCAGAAACGTTTCGTCAAAGCACTCAAACTACCCTGGCCGCGATCCGAGACCGACCCTGGAGCTCAGTGTGACTCATACGTTGACCCTTTGGTTCAAACCGGAAATGGATAATCCCCGAAACCCTTGTTCATTGTTTCACGGGCCCCTTTCCCAACCACGAAACAACAACATTTCCCCTCCTATCCTTTCTCACTACGCAACATCAACTTTGATGACCATCCAATCAAGCTTTAGCACACAGACCTTGTTCATAATTTATGCATTTCTAACCTATAAATGGAACTGTATTAGCCATGGGGATGATGTTTCCGAAAACGAGCTTGTTCGCTATTTGTGTTTTCTATATATTCTACAGTGGCTCTTAGGGTACAGAAGATAGTCAATCAACTTATGAGTTGGCACTAGCGACTAAGGCCAGGTCCAGCTGAATGGAGTACTACAACCAAGAGTAATCCAAGTAGGCCTCAAGAGTTGCAGTTGTTGCTCACCTATAAAGTGACAGTTCAGCCACCGGAAAAAGTACGCCCAGGCTTGCTCTCCACCCCTCGTATGTGACCTTCAGGTGCCGGACAAAGTACGGTGACGTTTCACGAGGTTCATTAGGGGGCTCAACTAAATGCCGTATCCAGCGGGACTCAAATAGCTGAACCCGTTAATGATACTTATGATAAAGATGCTTTATTTCAGGTGCTCCGGAAACGTGCTAAAGTTCGTGATCAGATGATTCAAGTGGTGTCAAAATTGGAATTTTAAGAAAAGTAAAACATACGTGCACAAAGCAATAATAACGGTGTTAAAGTGAACTAAAACGATAATAATGCCCAGCAAATTAAGGTCAAGGTCAAGTGGACGGTTTGGTTATTGATGGTTGGAGTGGGTTAAAAAGGGAGATTGTATGCATAAATAGTGTAGTAACCAACCACAACATCAGAAAGTACAGCAAAATCAAATGATATTTGTCAGAAAAAGAGAAAGGAAGAAAAAGGGAGTTCATCAAGGGGAATTCAAAGAGTCGGTTGCAAGCTGCAGGGTGTTAAAAGTATATGCATGAAAAACCACGACGATGTACTGGAATAGATCATCAGATACAAAGTGCCACAAAATGACAGCCGGTGAGGTAGCAAACTTTGATGGCGAGATGACGACGTTCTCAATCATTAGGAAGGAGACCAACGAATCCAATGGATAGAGGGAAAATTTTCAAGAGCATTGATGGAAGGAATAGCCAGAGGTGGGGCGGTAAGTGTTCAGAGCTTTATTTTCATCAATGTAGGTATGCCACAAAGTAACAGTAGAGGTGAGGAATCATGGCAGTAAACCAACGTGAAGTGTGTTATTTGGTGACTGCAGAGAGAAATAGTTCGCAGAAGCGATAATGGAGTAGAGGGCAGATAAGTGACCGGCTGACCGTTTTGACAGGCACATCTCACGGCAACCGTAGGGCGATAGCTACGGGATCAATGAGTCTGACGTGAGAGACCAGAACGGGCCATCGGGTTCAAAATGAAATGAAACAGCAGACAGAAGTGACAGTAGAAACTGGTGGTTAGATACTGGCGGAGGCGGCTGTAAGACAAGCGAGCGACGCCTCTGGAGGGATAAGGATACTGCCAAGGGGATGATGAGATGAAGGCCGAAGGAAAACGGGTAACGTGAAGCGAACTGTTTGCTTACATTGAGTTGGAAGAGAAACGTCGGTGTGAAAGTGGAAGATAAATCATTATGGGTGCATATATCTACGACGATGATCAGGGAGGGTAGTTCACGGACAAAATAACAAAGTAGATGACAAGTAAGATTACAGCAGTTGATGAACATTGCATCAGGTGTGTCATGCAAACGGGCAGACGAACAAAGGTGCATGACGTGGTGAAGAAGGCTGGGGAGTAATAACAGCAGCAGCTTTAAAAAGTTACATCTTTGCAGTGGTGTAGTATGGACGCTGAATGCTTACGAAGCTATTTGCATAATAAACGAGTCAAACCGATGGTACGACTTGATGGAAAGAGAGACTGCCAAAGTGGTGGGAGGATGGTCGACGGATGCCGGGTAAGCGATCAGCTGGTTCTTTACTGTGGGATAAGTGGATAATGGTACGTCAACATCAGCATGGAGGTGATAGCTGGGCGATAAATCTACCAGGGATGCGCTGAAATGTGATTGCATGGACGATAGCACGAAAAAGTGACTTTGCGATGGGTGGACGGTAAGCGAATGACTTTTGCTGACCAATTTGACAGCTGCCTTGAGGTAGTAACAACGGTGGAGCTGCATGATAAATATGCCCGAGATGTACAAACGTGATAAGGTCATGGTATAGGGCACGGCCAGGATAAAGCAATGAAAGAACACCGTGTAGGCGAACGGTTGAATTGACGGAGAGAGCAAATGGTCAGTAACCATAATACTGACTGAAGGAGGACTGCGGAACATATTTCAGCGGAGATCATCATTTGGTGAATGTGGTGAGGAAACGAACGGCGATAACAAATGAATCATTGAATGAGCAGTGGCAGAGAGTTCTGGCACGGTAAATGGGCAAGTTTGCGGATGGGACAGAAGAGGAACCAGACATGAAGGGCATGGAGCGTGAGCAATGGGGCCCTTGCCATGTTCGATGAGTATTTATACAGACAATCATGATGTGCCAGGGAGAAGAGAGGTTGGTGGGTGGGGGAAAAGCTACGTGCTATTTAGAGCGTAAATGGAATGACAAATCCTGCCTGGCACGAAAATGTAGGTTATAACATCGATTTTGAGAGCGAGCTCGACGGAGGACTTACAGTCGTTGTAGAGCACAGAGCGAGTGGCATGTTGGCAGTAGCATTGCTGGCCCAGAAATGGTGTTCTACAATCCTCAAACGGTGCTAGTGCGTAAGACTGGCCGTGTGCTGTACACCTAACCTGAGAACCGTTTTTGGTGACAAGCAGTGCGATCCGCCAACCTTGTTGCGCTCGCACATCGTTGCAGGCGGCCAGCACACCGGATGAGCGCCGGCCAAGGCGGTGGATCTGACAGCTCCCCGCACCGCTTGTAGTGATTAGTGATGGTTGTGCATTTGGACAGAGCAGGCATGATAACGCCACATGGTCCAGGATTGATTGGCCAAGTTGTGGGAGACCTTGAATATCGGAGTAAACGGGGGTCGTACAACATGGTTGACCAGATGCATCTGCCAAAGAAGCGGATGACAGTCACTGAGGATCACCGGACAGAGAAATAAGGAATATGAGTATGCCCCAGATTAGGATCAACGGTTATCGGGAAAAGGTTTTAAAAAATGGCGAAACAAGGCTCGTCAATGTAGTGGGTCCCTAGGCCTAGTTGCGACGTAGTGAGATGTGTGAATGGCTACAACCTATTGCATTAGCATGGGTATGGGCAGCTGGGGACTGTGATGGGGTCTACTAAGTAACGCAAGATAGAAAGGGAGGTGGGGTTAAGATTGGTAAAAAGACGAATGTGGGTTAAACTTTGAGCTATGATCCCGAAAGTAGGAGATAAATCTACCGCAGATCAGGGGCGGCAATGATCATAGATCGTGGTTCCGAGTGCCAGAAAAGGCTTAGGCACGGGAAAATGATATTGGCTTGAGGCGCAGAGGTATTAAGGTTACAGTGTGGGGCTTCTTTCGAAGGCTAGATCGTTGTAGACAAGCTCATTGGCCAGCAGTACGGTATTGGGGCAGTTTAGAAGATAAGAAGTGCACTCCCAAAGGCGTACAGTGGAGAGGCTATGCGTATACTGAGGGAAAGCTCATTCCAGATTTTGGAATAGGCTGACAGAAAGAATCGGGACCCAAGACTGAGATCAGACTGAGGGACGGGGAGAGAAAAGGCATGATGACGAAGGGGATACGAGCAGGGGCAGCGAATGAGACATGATGGGAAGTGTAGACGTGGTTGTGGATTAGCTTAAAGAGGAAGACTAATTTGAGCTTCATATGGCGGACCCACAGAGGCTCGGTGTGTAGGAGCTCACAATGCTGGCTTTACTTTGGAATTACGGATACCCCCAAAGGCTTCTTGGTGAAGGTATGCTGAACATTCGCAAGCGACATAATGGGAGGATGCGGCCAGTGCCTGGGGGCAATGGGGCAGTATTCAAAAATTGGTCTTACATGTGAAAGATATATGGAAAGATGACTGGCAGGTAGTAAGAAACATCGACTTATCAAACCTAGGGTTCGCTTAGCTTTGGCGGCTTGGAACGATGCTTGTTCAGAGGAGTTAAGAGAATAGAAGCAGCGCATGCCGAGATCAAAAACAGTGGGGTGTATGGAGAAGGGAAGGTCGTTTACATTAGTTTGACCGGGCGGTACGGTGCTCTTGAAAGTTTTCCTCTGCGGAGAATTTCATGAACCACGAGGTGCGCCTGGTTTGGAGAGGGGATAAGTCCCCAATGATGTTGCATAGGGTCGCAGATAAGCCGTTGGGGCGGGAGGAGTAAACTATTCTCATACAATCGGCAAAGAGGAATGGAGTACCGTCGTCAATAGGGGAGAATATATCGTTGGTATAAATGAGAAACAGTGATGGGTCTAAGACGCTCCCTTGGATGACGCCATTAGTAATGGGTTTGGCAGATGATAAGCGGCCAGCAACCAACACAGCTTGTGACCTGCGAGGGAGATATGAGAAAGCCAGTAGAGGAGAGGATCCGTTATATCAGGGGACGAGATATTGGCTATCGGGTGCATATGGGGAACACGGCCGAAATCCTTAGACTTGTCGAGGTAGAAGACAATTGCGGAGCTGCCAGCGTCAACTGCGGACGATAAAACATTGAGGGAGTCCAACAGACAGGAGGAGCAAAGGCGGGAGTACATAAAATCATGCTGATCAGGGTGCCTTAGGTTGTTATATAAGAGATACCCAACAAAATGTATTTTGATAATTCTTTCCGTGATTTTACGGGCCACTGGGGTGTGGTTAACGGGCCGACAATCATTCGGGTCATATTGTGCGCCCTTTTTGAAGCGCAGAGTGATGACAGAGGTTTTTCATTGAAAGGGGGACAAAGCTGTGATGCATTGAGGCCGTGTATACATTAAGTAACAACAAAGGGAGATTGGGACCACCAAAACGGAGGAGGGCCAGAGGAAGGCCCTCTGGGACCGGGTTCGTCGATTGTTTAGTAGAGGAGGCTAAGTTGTCAATTTCTGGGTGGGTAAAGGGATTCGATGAAAGAGAGGCTGAGGTCTTGGAATGGATGGAAGGAGAGGGGACACGAGGGCAGGTGATAAGAGAGGAAGAGAAGTGGTTACTGAAGGCCTCAGAGATAGGCAATGGGGTATTAGCGGTGGACTAGCGGCAGATGAGGAATTGAGGTGACGCCAGATTGGAGCGGTTGGACCTTTTACTAGGCATGTGGGAAAGTTAACCAGCTCTGTTGGGGTTCGCCAAACTGGTGACCCTTGTCTTCCTAGGTGCGATTTGGTCACACAACATGGCTCCAGTTGCAGTTGGCTGATGCACAGAAGAATTGTGAGGTCACTTGATCTGGCGAATATAGTTTGCAACTTAGCCAGATTACGCCCCGAAGGGGACGGAAGGGAGCTGCGGGAGATGAGGCTCCGATCGACGCATGGGTTAGTGGCTTTTAAGCACTGTAAGAAGCTGGGGGTAAAGAGAGTTGACAACAATGAGGTGATCATGGGAAAGAAAAAAGTATACCAATTAAGGGAACGGGTTTAGGTTGGTACTAGAGGCCAGTTACATGAACGATTTGAAGTCGGGGCAAGAGAAACGGGTTGATTCGGATGGGACTAGTTGAAGCGACCAAATGTACACGAGAAAATACTGTGGGCACTGCCCGGGAAGTGGCAGTCAGGCGAGTAGTGATATCAGGAATACCGATGAAGAATACTAGGTCCAAGACGGTGTTCCCCCCGTAGGGCTGTAGACATGTTGGGTCCACCGATCAAGACGGACTCAGAAAACGAAGGTGGAGAAGGTGGGTGTTTTAGTATAAGAGGACCAACAGGTTAGGGAAAGGCAAAAGTCGCCCGCAATAATTTTTGCACTGGAAGGATAGTCAAGTGCAGCATAAAGACTTCCAAGACACGGTCAACTTTGGAGGGCTTCAGACCCGGAAGGAAGTAGATGCAGCCAACGAGGAGGTTCTGGCCGGAGTCGTGAATAGATAGCCACAGTGAATCTTCAGTAAGCAAGAAAGGGCTGTGGTCAGTAACGCTGGAGTGGATATTGCATTTGACGAAGACCAAGCAACCACAGCCAAGCCTAGTAGGGCGAGTGCCCCAGAAGCATTGATGCCCAGCTGAGCGAACAAGGTCAAGTGTGGTATCTTCGGAGGGCCAGGATTCCGTTACTAGTATTATGTCAGGGTTTGAAGCAAATGGCAGGGACCGCAGAAGCGACATTTTTCTAATGAGTGATTGCGCGTTTATGAGGACTAGTGAGAAAGAATTTGGTTTCGGGGTGCCGAACTAGCTGATGCCGGGTGCATGACTTTTGAGATTGCCATGGCGATAGGCACTGGGTCTCAATAGGGAAGGAGTGTCACTAGACGTGGGGGGCTGGCTTTGTTGGAAGGGTGACGATAAACAGGTAGGCCATCGGTGCGAGGCTCCGCAGATCGATGTGTGGGAGCGATAATATGGATATGAAAGAGAATGTTGATGTGAGCTGGAGGGTGGTTAGCTATAGGGTCAGGGGTATCGTGAGCTTTGGCCAGGAAAAAATGTAAGAAGGAGTATAATGTGCCTGCTAAGCAGGGCTAGTATAGGAGGAGCAGGGGGGCATATGGCTGAAGAGATGTAAGCAAGGTAAGCGAGAATGACGAGAGTCAGGGACTAGGATATGAGTGTCCACGTGTGGAAAGCGCTGGGGGCTCATGAGGGGTATAGGGGCCTTCGTGTGGGGTGGAGGCATACGAGGCTTGAAGAGGTGGGGTACGGACCCGAACCTAGAATTATTGGCAGGATGGTCATACGGCCGTTCGTTAAGAGACGGGAAGTGGCGAAAAGTTGGGGGAGGCAACAGGGGCATACCGAGACTGCTGAATACGGAAAGGAGACTCGGGAGGATAGACCTCACCGAGACAACAAAGCAATCAAGGGAATGATCAGGGCGAGGCTCGCCTCTTCCAACACTGAGCCACGACACAGACCACGGGGGCACGAGCTCGAGCTGGCCACAACTCCAGCATGTCGTAGATTTATCGCGCAGTCCTTGACACGCAGTGTGGTAAACCCCTGGAACCAGCTCACAGAGGTTGTGTTGGACACCAAAACTGCATCAGTTTTCAAAGCTCGTCTAGATCGTTGCTTGTAAGGAATTCCTCTGGACTGCTTCTAACCATCCCCGACAAAACTTTCCTTCCAGGTGGCTCTTAACCTCGGGCCTCCACTTGTTTTCAGTCCCTACCTCCTTGTCGGTCGAGTGAAGACCCCAAGTAGGACGTTTCCGTTGTTCTATCTTTCCGCCTTCCTCTACCGCTACCTAATTTTACTACTGCCACCGTGCCTCCTTTCTAGCTGGTCACGTTGGAGAGGTCATCTGACGGGGGAGAAGCAGAGTGCTTATGACCAAATAAGCAAGTTGTGAGATTGTCACTTCTGCCGAGAGCAAACCCGAGTTTTGCCGCTTTATTGCTAAAAGTGACCCACCTGCCGGGCCAAAAAGCCAGTGCCTAGCTAATAGTCGTAGCAGAGGGGCGGAAATTGCCCAAAGTCTGCTTGAGCAAGAACCAGGAAGCATCAACTAGGCCAAGGCAGCAAGTCCTACGGCCTGACCTGACCCAGACTGAAATGAACTGGAATAATCGGGGTAATTATGCAATAAAATCATCCTTTGGCCGGCTGACTAAGTGGCTTCTATGTGCGGAGCCAACAGAATAGGACTGCCACCTCGATGAAAGGTCAGGGAAACGCTTACACCAAGAGGGAACATCAGGCATGGGGAAGATATCAAGTAACCGGGGGACATAGAAGGCTGCTCCAATACCGGAGAATGAACCAGCGTTTTTTGAAAGACACAAGAGTAGCAATCCGACGGACAACGTCAGCACTGCCGGGGCAGCAAGGAACACCCGAAGGTGTGCTTCATCTGAGTCCAGGCCATAACACGCTCCGAGCAATAAGCGGCCAAATTTGCACCAATCTCAAAACCAAAACAAGATAGATGAGCAACTTCCAGGATACTGAATTACTGAAAGAACAGCGTAATAAAATATACAAACCTCTTAAGTGTGATCACAAAAACTTGAAAACTAGAACCCAGTTCAAGGTGGGCGAAGGACAAGCATGCGATTCACGCAGGTTCAAAATAGGATACGACAAAGTAGCTCGTTGGACGTGACTATACAAAGGTTGGCTCACAGAAAAGTAAGTTGTACGAAACATGCAAATAGTGTATGTAAGTGCGTAATTTCACGAAATCACTATATTATAGTGCTGTTGAAGGACTTTCCGCATATGACCTTTGCACAGGCTAATACGGATATGTGAATGAAAGTTGGTGGTGTAAGAATGAAGGACACCAGAGAACGATGGGCGGAAGGTGAAGATACCCCAATAGCATTTCAGGAGGGTCCTCAGGGTCGTTGAGTGAAGACAGCCTACAACCCTTAGGGTAGCTTTCCAACACTCAAAAGGAAGGAAGTGGGGGTAACTCCAGGTGAGGTGCTGTTGGGGTCAGAAGCTCCCGACGAGGTGAAGCCTCGGGGAGGAAATGGAATACACCCGGCCATTCTGGGACGGTTTGTTCGGACCCTGGCGTTGTCCTTGGCCACACTGCGCAAAGATTTCTCCGAGAGGCTGAGCCTCTAAGTGGATGGCAATTCGAGGAAGTTGAGCCAGTTCACGAGGAAGGTTAGAGAGGCAGTGCCACGAATCACCGGCCTGCCATCTTGTTATCCATGGTGCTACATGTAATGGAAAAAAACCGCAGTGCTTTTGCATGACCCCTGGGCGTAAACTACCTAATCACCGATGAAAGGCACGGAGTTTTGTCGGCAAGTCCAGCCTCAGAAACTTCTCAGGCTTTGTTGATGAGGTAACTAAAGAGTAGATCCACGGAGAGAAGGTAGTGGTGTGGTACCTGGACCCCGCGAAGAGCCTGACAGCGTGAGTCGCAGGGTAATCCTACATAAGCTAGGAAGGATGAGCCTGGTTGCATGGCTGATGGAATGGCTGAAGGTTTACCTAGCTGATGGCCAGTTTTATGTCATAGTCGAGGATCCGAATTCCTCAATGACGGCTGTAGCTGGCGAAGTCCCTCAAGGATCAGCACCTGGTCTTGTGCTGCCCCTGGTTTATGTGAAGGACTTGCCGTGGGTAATAAGGTCGCCCTGCTTTATGTTCGCAGATAACGTAAAAGTTCTGGAGTAACCAGAATCTGACCAGTTCAGAACGACCTAGATGCTCTCCTCCGGCGGTCTGAAGCATGGAAAATAATTCCGAATACGGCAACATACTCACACCAGACAGCCGAAGGGTTCCGCAGAAAGCATTATTTAAACCCGGAAGACTCGGAGCCACCGGCCCAGAATATCGAGGTAGGGACCTGGGAAAAGCTGTTTCAAGCGGCTTCAAACCATCAGTACAAATCAACAGGCCGCCAGCAAGAGGGACTGGACCGGGTATCAGCAGCACAGAAAGCTCACATTAAGAGGCTCTGGTGTGCTGCTGCCACTGCAAACGGTCTTGGTTCAACCCCGCTTGGAATGTGTAGTCCAAGTCTGAGCTTCGCACTTAAAGAAGGGCTCCATTCATCTGAGGAAGGCCCGGAGGTTCGCGATTACGGCATTGAGGCTACGAGGGTAGCAGTACGAAGACAGGCTGAACGATCTGAGGTTTTTTCGATGAAGCCCCGGAGGGCGAGGGGAGAATTGATCAGAACAATGAAACAATTGGATGGGTTTTCAACCATGAGCAAATCGCTGTTCACCGGAGACTAAAACTCGACTCTCCGTGGGCACGGGTCGGAACCAATCAGACCGGAAGCCGGTAGGACCATCTGGCACAGAGGCTTGTCCGCAAGGTAATTAGCAGCTGAAAAAACCTCCGGAGACGGCGATGGAAGCAAACCCTGTGGCCGTGATCAAGAGGAAGCCGGACCGCGCGTGGACACATCTTTCCGGACTGCCCGTGAGTCATCAAAACGAGCCTGGTTGTGGTGCTTCAGCCCACTTTATTACCGTTTTTCTTACCCCTCCCCTTCTGCACTCTTTTTCAGCCAGCCTAGGTACCCTTTTTAAGTAAAACTTGGTCTCCCAAGAACCTTTCAGTCTAGCGAGAGCTGATAGCCAAAGGGTTCTGATTCTGGCACAAAGAGTCAGCCGGCTGGCTGCTGGGTACTGCCCTACAGAAATGATGCCCTTTACTACTTTCTCCGACAGCGACTACCATGTGTCCTGCTCCCAGGCACCGAAAGGCAGGGGGTCCCAGAAAGTCAAAGCTCAGTGAGACCCGGGGCTTGCAGGTTCAAGGAACTGGATTGTCATTGGCTTTGGCAGCCAGCCATGTGCTCTTATCCGATCTGTGTATGCGGGAACCAAAGGAGGCCTCAAGAGTGGCCTGGAGTTTCAATAGCGCGGACCAAGAGAAGCTTCACACTGGGGCGACCAAGCTGACGTGAGACCTGATAGATGTGGTTCTCGCCAAAAAAGCTTGGAGGTCGTCAAGGGATCCCTGAGTGCCTCCCGAGAGGGGTTTGCACTCCTGATACGGAAGAGAGGAGAAAGGAAACCAATGCGGTGGAAGGCTGCAACTGCAAGGGCCATCAGATGTAGGAACTGAATCTAAAACCTTTAAAAAGCTTCCGACAGTCGGCTATCTTGGATACGTTATACGAAGCTGAGAAGGGAGAAGGCGAGCCTTCTGAGGACTTCCCAGTGGGATTGGGAGCTAAGATTGGCCATCTTCTTGGGAAAGCACCCGGAGAAACTCCAAAACTGCGTACAGTCAAAAGGCCTGCCGAGGGGCGCGATGGGTTTGCTTGCCACCCCGGACCACGGATTCTTCACTGAAGACGAGAACAAAGCCGGCGCTACGGGTAAGTACTTTGGTAGTGCACACGGGGTAGATGGTGGGGTACTAGTCGACGTGGCTCAGAAGCACCATCCACCGGAGTTAAACAAACTGAGTCTTCCGGAAGGAATCGCGTGTGAGTATCCACGGGAATCAAGCGAATACGAGTCGGTGGGTCCAGGCGGCATCCATCCGGCTATCAGCAAGCAGGTGTTGGATATCATAGCTCCATCAGCATGTGGGCTGTATAGGTTCACGTTGGACCAAACTGGACCGCCTCAGGACTGAAAAAAGCTGCCGTGGTAGCAGTACACAAGAGCGGATCTTAGTCAGCTATGGAGAACTACAGACCGGCAAGCCTCGCTGGCATCTTATGTAAAGTTCTTGAGAGGACCATCCGCGCTCATACCTCTCAGTGTTTACAGGAGCAATCCTCGCCGAGCCCAGCCTAGCGTGGATCTTTGAAGAACATATCTCTTCTGACCAATCCACTGTGTTCCCCAAGTGAAGCAGCTCGCCAACCGGGTGAAGGCAAACAGGCTGAGGTAGGTTACCTTGAATTTAACGAGGCACTGCACTGTGTTTCTCGCGTTTGTTTAGTGGAAGTCACCCGTGGCTTGCCTCAGGGATCCCGCCTATGTCATATGTTATTATTCTGTCTAATAACAACCTAGCACCCGTCCGTTATCAGCCTGGTTCTATTTTTGCGGGCGACTTGAAGATTGTTGGATCCAAGGGTGGGGGAATTTGGGCAGGGGTATAGGAACCGTCCCGGGCTAGGCAAAGTGTGCAAAGCGTGCAGCACCACGTCTTGAACTAGTTGGTGATTCTGGATTGTAAGACGGTCATTTGACATTCGGATAAATGCCCTGATGGGACTAGGTCTCGACTGCGATTGTCGTATTTTCGAGATGACCAGGTAGTCCGAGTAGGTGAAGACGGCCTTTCTGACTAGACTGCGCGTAATTCAGACTTAATGATATTATTTGTAGTACATTTCTTGACCGAGGTCGGTACACATGCACAGGGCAAGGTCAAAGAATGCAGCAATACACGAAAATGTGAGGTATTCACAACTATGCAACTTACGTTTCACACAACTGCCGTAATAACACAGAAAATCTCGGCGGCTTTTGAGTGAACTAAAGTGGAGACCGTCAACGTGGTGATTATAAATCACTTTCGGATTCAGGGAAGGGAAGTTGTGGACAGCTAGCCAAACAAGGAAAAGCAGATGAGCGCTATACTCTAAAACGCTTGGCCCCACAACCTGAAATAAACGGCACGCAATATATCTCACTCCCCATTATTTCTGGATGGGATCCGATAATGCCACATAAATCTCTAACTCGGGCGAAACGGCCAAATTCTGCTTTCGAGGAAAAATGTGCACGTACAGGTTCGTCGCCAAAAGAAGGCGCAACGAAATCATGTACAGGTAAGCTGCTAAGTGACGCCGTAACTGAGAAAGGTTGGTCTGTTCACACTCCCGCTTCTGATTTTTGCGGTTCTCCTAATATTAGATGGCTACATTCTGCGGTTGCTCGATTGTCTGACAGTTTTTATGCTGTAGTGAGTAGAAACCCATTGACTGGATTGGCTGCTTATCACGCGAAAAAGCAAATGACCCAAGTATTTACGACGAGCTTTATCCTAAGGTAGAAGTAGGCAAGATATGAGGGAAGACTGACTGGTGTGAGCAAGAACTGATACTGGAAGAGGAAGAGTTTAAGTTGCACAGGAAACGGTTCGAATATGAGAAAGGCTTAGCCCATGCTCGTGTAACAGCCAAGTACCTCAGGAAACTAGCTATTCATAAGCAGAAGCAAAATAGGGAGTTGGTTCCTCGTTGTGGTCTCCGATCATGAGAGTTGCCCTACCAAAGGCAGAAGTTGACTGTTTTGATTTGCCGCTACTGAGTTTTCTTAAGTTTGTGATGAGTTTCGAGGACAGCATAGCTGACAAGCTGACCGACAACAGGCAGAAACATCTTGCCTGTTGTATTATTGTCAGAGTCATGCCAAAGAAGTATTCGAGCACTGCACTCTTTTTTCTCAAGAAAGGGGAATTTAACGAGGCAATAGCTAACCCAAACAGAGGTTTGGCCGATGCCATGAAATCCTTCGAGCTGTAGTCAGAGACCTATATGATGGGCCCACCTTTGGTTTGGGAGACGTTAGAAGTCTCGGTGGCTTACCTAGGAGAACGATAGCGTGTTTAGCTACCTAAGCCTGGCTGAGTCACACAGCTGAGCTAAATAACGCAAGTAATCTCACGAGGGTAGTTGGTAAATCGCCCGATGGTCTGCAGGAGAAGTAGGCGAACATTTTGGGCAGCATTATCGAAGCGTAGGATGAGCCCTTTGTTTGAAAATTTGCTCTTGTTTGTAGAACAGGGAGTTTCAGCTGCCAGTAACCTACACCGTCCGCTCGTACACGAAAACCATCGAAGGCTTGACGTACTTAGGGGCAAAAACCACACTCATAGTTATTATAAAGCCCACCTCAACAAGATAAATGGCGATCCAAACAGAAATAACCAAAGGTGCCCGATTTGCCTAAACCAACACGATTTAGTTAACTGCCGCGGTTTTTCTCGCACGCGGGCAGCTGAACGCCAACTGTCTATAAGGAAACACAGGCAATGTTTACCCCGCTCGAAAACCAGTCATTTTGATGCTTCTTGTCGATCTGGTGATTGCTGTGACATACCTGGATATGGACATCGTCACAATGGTTTATTACATAGAAACACCATCCCATCGAGGTCCAACCAGACCTAACATGTTGTCTGTGGTTCTACTACCGTGAATGTTAGGGCTGTCCCCCCGGCCACATTACTTTGAGTTCACATGGTTCGTCAGGGTCATTAGAAGTTAACGTCTCTTTGAACAGTGGGCCAGAAGTAACCCTCATTAGTCAAGATGTGGCGAACTTTATCAGTTTAGATTGTCGTGAAGGCACAATTCTGTCGGCACTCTGTATGGCATGAAGGAGACTTTGTGCAAAAAGATCTGCCTGTCGATAGGGTGGCCAAAGGGAGGTTTTATTTTGAGGATTGATAAGGCCTACGTAATCAAAATCCTTCTGGTAACATACGTCAAGGATTATGGCGTGGGTGCTGCACCCGGTGACCTTAGTGGAGCCCAACCATCCGACGGCTCCTGTCAAACGGCCTAAGTATATTAAGATGCCATCCGTTTGTGTTGTGGTCCGATTAGAGACGCGACTGATTTAATCCCGTGAGTCGCCGTATGTAGCAGCTGAGAGTGGCATTTCGGAGCTTCTGCTTGGGTTCCTATTGTTGTATAGTGCTGCCCATCACCTCCTACCACGAATCCTGTTAGATCTCTTGAGGCCGACTTGGATGGCATCTAGTTGTAGTACGCCCCTATACTGAACTTCGTTTTAGGCACCAGACCCAACAAATTCAATAACTGGCGGTTCTGCCTTGGTGCATGTAGCTTCTGGTGACCACCAATTTGTTTGATAAACCCCATGCCAACCTTTTTCGCCCTTTTGCCCGCCCTGCCTCACACATCCGCCGGGGCGGATTACTGTGTGTGGCGGCAGCTGGGCCTTGAACCCTGAATAGGCTCACAAACTGATGCCCATAACGACGAAAAGTCGCATATGCAAATCGACCCGGGCTTGTACCCGGAGAACTCAACAAGAGATCAAAATCCGATCGGAATAACCACATTGTTAGGCCGAATATTTGCAGTGAAAATTTATCAATTGTCCTTCTCAAGCTGACCGCAATGGACAGATAATAACTGCAGTGCACGGCGAGAACAGTTTTTGTTCCTCCGCCTTATCGTAGTACTATTCAGCTGGACAAGGCTCCGGGAGCGGCACCCGCCTGACCATTGTGCTTGCATGCTGCACGCATGCTTTCACAGTATATGCCAATCATATCTCCGTCGATAGTTCTCTATTTCTCATGGGTTGCAAGAAGCTTCGCTCTAGTGATGGTGGAGGCGTAGTCGGGTGCACCACAGTGACGGAAGGGTTGTCAACGCGTAGTAAAACTGTTGAACGCGTGTGGTATGGAAACTGCGTGGTCAGATTTAGTCTAGCCTGCAGGTAGACAGAAAAACAAAAAAACAAACATCCGAAGACTTCGAAGACCTCGAAGTATATTAAACCATTGAAACGGAGAGGGAACTAAGAAGAAAGGCTTCACTGCTGTTAGGCTCTAATCCCCTTTGGATGCATGAGCCATAACCATCTTAAAGAGCGTCCGCAGTTGAAATGCTGAACCCAGGAATATCTTTTGACGTTTGTTCCGCCTACAGTCTGCCATCGGCTTCCTTGGTGAGATTCAGTTCGCCATCCACACATGCCTGAATTTAGAGGAAAGCTCATCTGAAGCTCAACTGAGCAACCGCGATAAGATTTAAGTTCCAGCGCCCCGTCATTTTTGAAGTTTTTCTCACAGAACAAATCGGATGATTCAAGCGCGCAAAATATTTCAGTAACACAGTGCTTCCGGGTTTGAATGACACAACGGCACCAAAACGAAATATTGACATAAACTAACGATAAGCGAACTACCGGCCTGCTGTGCAAAGCAGTAGGGCTGTGGTTTGTTCAAAATACCCCGGGGAGCTTGAACAAGAGCATTAATAATAATAATAACAATAATAACTATAATGGAATATTTCCTGACCTTGGTCAAGACACATGCACTAGGCATGATCGGAGAATACAGCAGTACATAACAGTGTGAGGTATTCACAATTATAAAATTCAAGAATCACACACAGCCCGCTTTACACCACGTCTATAAGCCTGCTGTTGTCGGTACAATTTCCACTAACGAACCTAGGGGAATATTTCACAGCCAGCTTCTCAAAATATCCCCAACACCTAATATAAATCAGGGCTTTTTTCGGAACAAAAAATCTGAAGTTAGCGCCAGACTTACAAATCCGCTTCTGTCGGAATTCTTTGAAATATCATGCCTTTATAGTCCACCGATCGCCTCTTTCACCAAGTGGACGACCGGTTCCAATCCAGAAGCTCCAAACGCCCTCGACTTCTTCCTCCTTGGTACCTTGTTCAGTACCCCTGGTCGATATATACAGTGAAGCAAGTAACAAATATAATGCCCTTCAGCAAAACCTATCGTCCTTAGAGAAACAGTTAAGATCCATGGATGATGCACTGACCATGCTGTTGCCACTCGCATATAGCGTCCCTTCCACAAAACATCCAAACACTGAAAGTCTCCTATCAGCTAGCCACTTCCTGGACTCAGTTGCGTTTGAAGTCCATGAGAGGACAGAAAATTCGAAAGACGCCGTAGTCTTTAATGTTCCAGGCCGTTTGCCCCTTTACTCGGTCAAAAAATCCATGCTCATGGAATGTGGTATGTCACACCGCGAGTGCTCCTGCAAAAGACTCAGAAAAAGGTCACATCAAAACATGTGCCCACTGCTGTTTAAATTCCTGGATGAGAGAGCTGCCGTGGAATTCGTTAGAAAGAGAAAGTCCATCGCGAAGTTTACCTCATTCAAAAATATAAAAATTACTTCTGACAAAACCCGCTTTAGAGGGAGGTTCTTAGATCAATTGCCGGTAACCGAGTACTCCCACCACCCACTGATCCAGTGCCACCCAATGCCCCTGGACAATTTCACACCGCAAGTAACTCGCCACCACTCCAGCTGTCCTGTGCACCAGTGCAAAACGTGGGCCTGGATTTGTCCCGTTCGCCTCCAACACTAAAACGTTACTCCAAAAGGCTCCATGTTGCACCCCAGCCTCCACCACTGCCTACCCACAGGAGAGCAACACAGCCCCTCCTTTCAGCTAGCAGCCATTTACGCCCTGTTTCATCCGCTAAACGGCCAAGAAATCGCCAGGTTCTAACGAGCCACCCCGCACAGAAAAGCCAGCTGCAACATCGTCTCCTAGTGCTTCGGTCACAACGTCATCCCCGTCACCTGCTACTCCTAATGGTCAAGACCCCCCTCTGCACTGGTATCATCACGACCCCATCTCCAATCGACGGTAGACCTATGACCTCTCGCTCTCCAGCCAACCGGCTTATTACCCATCAGCGCCCTCCTCCACGGCCGTACCCACGAAACCGCATCGCTCAGCATGGGTTTGGCCCATTAGCTCATCCGTTTGGTCCCACGGGGATCCGCTTGTCCAACTCCTACATACTGCATCCATCAGCTAAGGCGCCGCCTCCGTCACGCCTACAGATGCAGTGCCACATAACGAACTTTCCGCTAAGTTTACCTCCTCCGTCGCTAGTTCTACCAAACCCAAATCACACAGGATGGGTTACCAGCATGGATGCCAACCGGTACCATAACAAGTGGCCCGTGCCTGACCATTTTTTGCCCCGTGGTATTCCCATTTTACCCCTACTTAACGTCAATATCCTCTGTCTCTCATCATAAAACATTGCAGTATTCTACTCTGACCCCAATGCCTCGGTGCAAACTGATCCCATGTACAAAGCCTCTCATCAGCAACCTTTTTGCTACTAGTGCACCCACACACTCATTCCGTGGAGCCCTGTGAGATGTCTGCCGCTTCCAGAAACTCCACTTATAACGTTATTGCCGTCTCACTCCAATCCCACTTACCCTGTAAGGTTGGTTAGACCTCACTTTGCGGTTTACTTAGTAAACACGTGCTTCGGTCACTCGTGCTGCGGGGACCACTTGCAAGTTACTCTAATGCTGGGCACTGTAAGAATATGTTAACCAGAACGGCATTCTCTACGACCAGTGAGAACGAGAAAGCGATTGGGAGATATAGTGGCTAGCGTGTATTTGGGAGCATGCGCGAGAGCGTGCGCGAGAGACACGGTCAAATGGCAACCGCTCTTGGCTGTCAGCCTTCAGTTAAACAATAAACGTGGTAAAAGTATGGACGGAGATGGCCACTGCTACAAGAGCCTCTTCCTAGAAGTCTGACGGAGTTGGGCTTCGATCGTGGCTGTATGCCGGAAGTATTGATTGTCTAGAAACTCCCTGTAGCTTGCCCGTTATACTGCTGGTGACGTCAAACGACTGCTGATGAGTTTAACGATGCCCACACACTCGAGGTCCGATGTCGTCGGTCCTACTGTATTTTGGCGCCCACGGGTCTCATACACATGCGAGCCTGAAGATGCCGCATCAGGTCCATCCAAAAGGAAGTCCAGTTGTCGTATCCAGTACCAGGCTGACCAGTCGTCCCGTCGTCCAGTGAGTGGTTGACTCCTTGAATGTGCACGGGAGTCATCGAGGCTACTGATGGAGCCAATATGACTGTGTACATCCTTCTGAGGGGAGGCAAGGTGAACTGGAGAAAAATAGCGCCTGAGGGCGCAAGCGAATGTTGGACCGTGAAAACAACACACGAAGGATGTTTGGTGTTGTTGTAGTTGCTAGGACACGGGAAGGAAATGAAATTATAACTACCGATTGTAATTTCTTAGGCCTGTTGTTTGGTAAATCCATGGCGAACTTCCCAACTTATTGCTAACAGTCGGTTGTAAAAATCGTCACGAAGTCCGCGAAGCTGACGGGATTTCGTAGTTAGCAACCGCCACAGCTACTTTGCATTGCGGGTACTGTTGTAGAATCTGATGGACTAGCTGCTGAGTCTTCACTGGGCGTAACTGTGGGTTGTTTCTCGCCCGATGCGGCTGACTAAACTGCTTGAACAGGCGTAAACTGGCCGGGCCGCTCGCACTCCATGACGACAGGCTTGAGACCGTCGATAGATACAGTGTCGTGTCCTCCGCTGATGTCTATGACGAATGTTTTTGCCCTACTTTTCATCACCCGAAACGGGCCAGTGTATGGCGCTTGTAGTGGTGAGCAAACGCCATCGACGCGAAGGAATACATGAGTAACGATTTCTAAAGCAGTTAGGACATAACTTTTAGACTGATGTTTGAGCGGTAAACTGGCCTTGAACACTCGCATGTGCTGCGTAAGGCGTTGAGCATAGTTGCCGTGGTCGAAAGTCACGGTTGGTGAGGGGGCTACCAACTCTCCAGGCAGACGAAGTGTACAACCATATACTAGTACGGCCGGTGTTGTGTGCAATTGCTCCTTAGCGGTACTACGCAGGCTTAAGAGTGCTAATAGCAGTGTTTCACTCCAAAGGGGGTTACCGTTGCTTGAAGGGCGGCTTTTAATAGCCGGTGAAAAAGCTCAACCATACCATTGACCTGAGGGTGGTAAGCTGTCGTCTTAACGTGTTGGCAACCGAGCGTAGCGAATAGGCTGCCGAAAGCGCCGTCAAAGTGTGGACCGCGATCGACGGTCATTATCGCCGGGCAACCGAAATGACTAACCCAACCGGTCAGAAAAGGTTTTGCGGCCTCTTTCAAATTGGGACTAGGGATAGGAATGGCCTGCGGCCAGTGAGTAATACGATCCACGCATGTAGGTATGTGAACTCGCCCAAGCGAAGGTGGAAGCAGTCCTACGAGGTCGACGTGCACATGATGAAAACGTGTTTCAGGTTCTGGGAACCTGGATAACGCCGCCTTAGTGTGCTTGTGGGTCTTACCACGTTGACACTGCAGGCAAGCACGAGCCCATTGACGGACATCTCGTTGGACATTGTGCCAAACAAAACGCTCAGTTACCTGTTCTACCGAGGCAGTCACACCCGAATGAGCCAGACTGTGGAATGTCAGGAAAGTAGGATAACGGTGAGCAGCAGGAACCACCGACCCAGGGCTACCTTGCGACACATCGCACACGACGGTATCCTGGGACCTTGGGATAAGTACTGTGGTTAAGCTCAAAGAACCGTTTTGTCGAAGTTGTTCGATGTCAGGGTCCATGGTTTGGGCCTGTGCCATTGCGTCCAAGTTGATGTTAGGCGTCGGTGACAGACTAAGTTGATGTACTCGTGATAAGGCGTCGGCGACAGGATTAAGTACCCCAGAGACGTGTCGAATGTCCACAGTAAGCTGTGAGACAAAGTCTAAGTGGCGAATCTCGCGTCGTGAGTATCGATGCGAAGCTGACTTTAGTGCGTAAACCAAAGGCCTGTGGTCTGCAAACACCGTGAACGAACGGCCTTCGAGTGCAAGCCGACAATGACGGATTCCCAAGTAGATGGCTGATAAGTCTCTATCAAATGTGCTGTACCTAGACTCGGCCGGTGGTAGGCGCTTGGAGAAGAAAGCTAAAGATTACCAAGAGTCGTCTACTAACTGTTGCGGTACCGCTCCAACCGCTGTGTCAGAGGCATCCGTCACTACCGAAATAAGAGCCAAAGGGTCGGGATGGGTAGAGAGTGCTGTGTTGGCGACAGCATCTTTGACCAAGGCAGATGCGACTTGTGCCGTATCGGAAAACACGAACTTCGGTTTACCTCGGCGCATCAGGTCAGTCGGAGGTCGCATCATTTTCACACAGAAAGGAATAAATCAGCGGCAGAAATTCACCAGGCCGGCAAACTGACGCAACTAACGAAAAGATTGGGGTTCAGGGTAGTCGCGAATAGCGGAAACTTTATCTGGCAGAGGGCGAATACCCAAGGATGAAATAGAATGTCCTATGAAGGTGATATCAGACCGGCCTAATTCGCATTTGGCAATATTGATCGTAACGCTGTGCTGGCTAAGGCGTTCGAAAAGTGCTCGTAAGTGTGAGGCGTGTTCTTGCTCTGACGAACTCGCCATCAAAATATCATCCAGGTATACGTAGACATTTTCCAAACCACGAGTAGCCTCGTGCATGAACTGTTGAAAGGTCTGGGCTGCATTGCTGAGTCCAAACGGCATTCGAAGAAACTCGAACGGCCCAAAAGGCGTAGTGACGGCGGTTTTAGTGATATCGGCCTCCGCTACCGGGATCTGGTTGTACGCACGAACTAAATCGATAAGAATGAAGATGGAACAACCCGATAAAGACGAAGCAAGGTCCTGTATATGGGGAATCGGGTATAGATCAAGGACGGCGACTTTGTTAAGTGCTTAATAATCACCACAGGGTCGCCGGTCGCCGCTAGATTAGAGACCACGTGAAGAAGGGAAGCCTAAGGGCTACTGGAAGGGCGTACCATACCCAGTTCTAGCATGTGTTCGAATTCAGCCTGTGCAACACGAAGTTGGTCTGGTGCTAACCGACGCGGCCTACTGAACACTGGGGGTCTCTTATTATCGACATAAAGAGTGACGTTGGTGATCACTGCTGGGAGAGGCCTGGCCTGCTGAAACATGGCTGGGTAAGCGGCGATGAGTTTGCCATAAGTTTGGCGTGCCGGTGGTTGAAAGTAAAGAGGCATGACGTGATTCACTCGCGAATTATGAACCGCAACAGAGAGAGAGTGGTCTGACGATCCACCACTCTGCGGAGCCGTGCATCAGCTAACAAGTCAAGGTGTTGCAGGAAGTCAATGCCTAGAGTTGAGTGTGGGACGTCGGAAATGATGAAAGCCCAACGAAAATTACGTTTCTAACCTAAGTTTAAGGTAAGCCACCGCTGGCCAAACGTTGGGATGACCGTGCCATTGGCAGCGCGTAGTGTTTGGGCCTGCGGTGTGCTATTGTCGCCTTTCGGTCGGGGGAGGACACTCCACTTGGCACCGGTATCTACGAGAATAAGTTTATTTGAAATGCTACCCCCTATGTTCAAAAGGCGACTGTTGGTCTGATACCCGGCTTTGTGGGTCGCCACCACGGGCCGGGGGTTCAGTTTCCCTGATGAGCACCGGGAAAAGTACACCCTGGTTCGCATCGTTTGGCTCCCTCACCAAAGCTACTGTGGTGTTTACAATACCCTTTTTTTGAAGAGCCAAAACTTCGTCTCAGTGACGGACTATGGAACCCAGACGAGCGTGCGCGGTGCGGCTCCTGTGACTCAATTCTTCTTACTGCTAGGCTTTGCAGGCACGCATCAATTCCAGACAAAACTGACGCGAGGTCTTGAGATGTTGGCAAAGCAGGCACCGTTGTGACGGAGCAGCTGGTTACTCCAGCTACAGCAGGGTTGTATCGTGAAATAATGTCACCAGCTATCGCTGAAGTTTCCTATAGCGAGCACTTGCGCATGGCACTTAGTGAAACTCGAATATTGTGCTGCAAACGCCGCAGCCAAAGATCTCTTAGGAGCGAGTCCTCACCTACCGTCAGTCCTCTCAAGCTCTGCATCTCACGCAGCAATTCGGAGGGCTTTCCGCTTCCCAGCTCAACGTTTTAAAGTTGTTGCATACGTTGGTCCTGCGTTGGGGTCGTGCGAGCAATGACGGCCTCCTTCAAAGCCTCGTAGCTTTGGGAAGAGAATATTACATCCCTTAATTGCATTGTGACCTCCGGCGAGAGGCTGCCTGCTACCCACGTGAAACGGTTGGCGTCACTGGTTATACGGCAGGTTTCGAATTCTGAGTCGACCAGAATGAACCGGAGTTCTGGATCAGCCAACGTGAATGCCGGTATGTGCAGCGTGATTCCCAACGGTGGGGTCTTAGCAAGATTTTTCGTTCAGCGGACATAATAATAGTTTGTTTCGGATAACCCCGAAGCATGCTGCAAAGCAAGATTAAACAGTACAGTTGAAAGTTGAATGAAAGTTACAGAGGGATTGCACAATTGTGTGAACACGTTTGAATATAAGAGAAAGCATTCAAGTCAGTTGTTGCGGTACCGCCCGGTGAATTTAAACTCGAGGTCAAGCGGTCGATGCCGCCGAATGCAGGGGTGGTCATTTCGCTGAAGAGTGGGATGGGTGGGGGAATGGTACAGAATCACCCAAACCCTACAGGAGAAAGACTGTCCTGTCGGAGAACCAAACGAAATTGACGGATACGTGGATATCGTGAAAAAGAAACATTCCTAAGGGAGAAGTATTCAAGCCTTAGAGTTTTGCAATGTATGTGAGGGGTTACGATGTAAAATTAGACGATAGAAAATTGTGGCACAACACATGAAGAAGAAGAAAACCCGTCGAGGATCGTAATTTTGAGGTTAAGTGACCATATTTCGGTTGAGCCGATTGAAAAAGAAAACGGACAACACACTGGACTGTGGGTGTCAAATTGATGGTGGAAGAAGTGACCGGATAAAACACTTAAACTATGAACGGATTGTTTTGCTTTAAGAAAAAAGGAGTGTAATGCATCAGCATGAAACTGGTAACTGGCAAAATAGTCGACGTGTGGTGCGTAGCTACGATAGTGGCAGAAACGTGGCTTGCAAGAGAGATGACCAGTTAAATGACAGGTAAGTATTTACAAACTGATAATTCTCAGCAAAGACCTCAAGTGGTGAGAAGAGTGTATCAAGCATCGGAAGTGTCTGGGACGATCTATCGGAATGGAGCGATGGAAGGGAAATACACGGAACAACTGATGAATAGGTTAGCTAAGTTCGGCAGCCGGATATAGGCGGAGTGTATGATAAAACAAATGGAATATACATCTGGACTGTGGCTGACAAAGTGATGGAGAGAGAAGTGACCGGGTAAGACATATAGACTCTGAACGGATTGTTTTGCTTTCAGGAAAAAGGATTGTAATGCATCAACATGAAACTGGGAACTGGCGAAAAATCGATGCGTGGTGCTCAACTTCAACAATAGGATGGACACAGCTGGCTAAAACAGGGGAGTGACAGGTAGAGGACTATCAGTTTATGTTTGACACAGAAGGTGGACCACTTGATGGCCAAAGAACAGAACTCTGCGGTACAAGAGCTTATCAGATATGCATATGCGGGACATGATACCTTGCAAGATGAGGATGTTGCAATGCAACAGCCCTAATCGTGGGAACAGCGGAACTGACAGAGAAAGCAAACAAATACAGAGTCACCGATTATTGGGGATCTCTAGAGATATATTTCACAGTGTCATATACTGTCCGAAGATTGTGGTACGAAAGTGAATGGCAACAATAAATGCGTTAGTAACCGAGTATATCGGTAAAAGTAGCAAAAAGGGGTGGGCTTTATCTTAGAGAGTGGTTAAGTTTGCAAACAAGACTGGTGAATAGTTTACCACGAATCCGCGGGTGGTGGACCGGGAATAATGAGCCAAGAATGTTGATGGGTTTTTAAGTATGCGAAAAGTATGCGCCAAAGAAAGCAAATTTTGCCGGGCGTAAAAAGTGGTAAGTTATAAAGGCGAATTTGCAAGCGAGCACGATAGAGAGTTGCTGTTAGCTGGAGGAGACAGCAGCACATTTGCAGTATTTCGAGTATTTCAACGGTATTCTTTTTGTTTGGTTTTCTCTTTTTATCCGCAACCGGTGCTAGTGGGTGGGGCTGGCCGTGCGCTGGACACCCAACTTGAAAACCACTTCTGGAGGCAGGAGGTGCGATCCACCTAGTTAGGCCCGCACATCGTTGCAGACGTCCTGCACGCCCGATGTGCACCGGCCAAAGCGGGGAATCTGTCCGCGCCCCACACCGGCGGGAATTGCATCGATGATGTTGGTCGAGATCACACGGACGTGGAGATGGAGTATTCCGGGAGATTGCGAGGGATCCTGGAGAGCAGGGTCAATGAGTTAGCGGTGGAATGATGGGCGGGTATTAGAATTTCAGCCGAAAGTGTGGGTCAGATATTTTGATGGCGCTATCTCCGGATCATTCTAAGACATCAAAAAAGAGGTGCGCCTCGGTTTGTGTCTGGAAGCGTAAGAGCGGAGAGACGTGGTCTGGGATGCTCCCAGCTGAGAATCAACAGTCAATGGTGAAAAGAAATAATGCAGTAATGTAGACGCAGACTACTCTGGGAAAAATGAGGACTATGAGCCATTGGGAGTGAGTGAGAATACAAAAACTGTGACCACAACTAGGAATAACAATGATGCTTTAGAGGTAAGTGGTGGTCGCCGGAACTGGATTAAGTATTGGGACGTCAGGGCAAAATAAAGGAGGGGAATGGGGTCAGTTCAGACCGAGTAAAGCGAATAAAGTATGATGGGGATAGACAGGAGACGTTGAAGCGCGTGAATTGGGGAGAATCTAACAAGGGTAGTGTCAGTGATGTAGGTCGTTCTAATGGATACTAATATGCTGGCGATGAAGAAGGCATATGGGGTAGGTGATGTCTACGTTGCAAAGGATGTTAACCGGGTCGTGCTTACCTTCTCTATTCAAAAACCTAGGTTACCCTCATAAGCTTGTTCCAACGTGGTGCATGTATGGGTTAATTGTAGTAATTTGGCGACATCTAAATATTTCGTAAGTACAATTTTGAAACGGTCTAGTGTCTGGCAGGCCCGAAGGTCTTCAAGCTATCTGGTCCATATGCGGGAACAGACGGTGTAGCAGAACCCTTCTCTTAGTTTTGTCCTGGATTATGGGACTTTAGTAGTATGATTTCGGTTACGAAGAGGGTAGGGTGCGTCTTGAGCGAAACATAGATCAGTGACGGACATATGCGCTCTAAAATGTAGGAGGTTGAACAGAAGATAGAGATTGAGTTTCATACGTCGTGGCCATAGGGGTTCAAACCTTAGTGGCTCACATCTCTCTGTAATTCAAGAGGGATGATGAGCCGAGTAAGTGCTTGGTGAAGGATCGCTGAACTCTTCCGATTGCAATTCTGTCAGATTTGCGCGTTTGAGTATATACCAGATGGCTGTAATCGAACTACGGTCTGGGGTGGTATTTAAAGATCAGAAGCTGGCTGTCGCGCTTTCTAAAAAATCTGCAGATGACGGCTATCGTTCTTTAAGTCTTAGACACCTGGTAGGTGGCTTGTGCTTGAAAGGTGAATGTGCAAGAATACTGTATACCGAGATCTCGTACTAGCGGAGTAATAGAAATGATCAAGCCGTTTAAGGCGAGGGATTCAGGAGGAATTTGATTTTTATACGTGAGAATGGCACTCTTAGCAGCGGAGAAACTCATTTTCCAGGTGTTGCATTGTGTCAAGAGCGGTCAGGTTGTCAGCTTTTTTGGTGAGGGTATAGATCAAAGTATGGGGTTCAAAGGAATATACAATCTTGATATCATCGGCGAATAGAAACACGGTGCCATGGCGTATTACTCTGAATGCGTTGTTAATTTAGAGAAGAAATAAAAGTGAACCTAACACACTGTCCTGTATAGCACCAATTGTGACTGGCTGGGGTGATGAAAGGTAACCTTCAATGTTTACTGCTTGCGATCTTATGCTAAGATAGGATGACAACCAAGAGAAGAGTGGGTCTGTCGTGCCGTAAGATTTAGCCTTGGTTAGCAGCTGAGCATGAGGCACGCGATCAAATGCTTTCTTCATATCAAGGAAGATAACCATAATTGCCATTCAAGAGCCAGCTGACATTGTGATTAAGTTAAGGGAATCAAGTTGGCAGGTCAGACACGACTAATACTTTAAGAGGCTGTGTTGGTTTTTAATTTATTAACCCATGGATGAGGTTAAAACTGGCGATCTCATCTTTAATTACTCGTTCCGTTATCCTAGATATTATGGGAGTGTGCTTTATGGGGCTGTAATTAGCAGGGTTATGTAAAGCATCCTTCTTATGGAGGGGAATGATAATGGAAGTTTTCCACTGGGATGGGAAAATGCTTTGTGACAGTGAGAGGTTAAATAAGTTCAACAACAGCATCACAATGTCGGGGCCGCCAAGATGAAACAGAGCTGGAGGGATACCATCGGGTCCAGGGCGGGCCAGAGACCGGGTGGTATTCAGTAGCTTTCTGACTTCGTTGGCTGGGGATACTAAGGTTGACAAGGTGTCGGCAATCAAGGAGGTGAGATCCCGGGTTGGACTATTGTGGTCTGTTATGAAGGTAGGAGCGAACAAATTATTGAATGCCTCAGCGATTAACTGAGGCGAGCTAGTATAAATGTTCTCTGATAGGAGCAAATATGGCATTTTGGTTGTACAGCGGGGGTTTCGACTTTTAATAAGGCCAGAAAGGTGAGCTATTTTATTCGGCTGGTTGAGAGCGTACAGGTCTTGCTCCTCCAGTTTGTTCTCACTTTCGCTTAGCAGCTGGCGTGAGAGGTGGCTGACTCAGAGGAAGATAGAATGGTCGTTGGTCCTTTCGTGGGCAAGCTGCAACCTCTCGAACTTACGTTGCAACTTTTGTTGTCAGTAGGTCTTTCTCCCACTGAATTCAGTTATCTCGGGAGATATAATGTTAAGAAAACAGAATAAGTTGGAGCACATCACATCCGACACCAGCTGAGGATAAGATGTTAGAAAGAATTCATCCCAGGTCTGATTGCGTAGGACTGTGAGTAGGGTGTCCCAACTTGCATTTCGGAAAGACTCTCCATTTTGAGGACTTTTTTGTTGATGTGGTTGAACGGAGAATTCACGTTATAACCTTATGATCACATCCAGGAGGGTGGCTAAGGAAATTTGCCTTTATATTTCGGAGGCCTAAAGTAAAGATAAGGTCAAGAATATTGTTCCCTCTGGTTGGTGATTTTACATGTTGTGTCCATCCGCCAGCACGGATGCATGAGATAAAACTGCGTAACTTCGGAGAGGAATTCAGGGTTGTCCAACAAATGCCAAGGAGGTTTAAGTCCCACGCTATGATTTTAGCAGCATGCGGAATTTCAGCCATGTGACAGAACGCATCGGTGGTTGCATTTAAATCGCCCATGTTGTAGTCCGGCGGACAGTAAACACAACGAGTGAAAAGCTGTCCCTGAAGCAGAGGTATAGAGATCCAAACGGAGTCTTGGACTTTATCAAGGACAGGAAGTTGGAGTAAGTGTGTTCCAAGACTGCTCTTACCATAAGCAAGACATCCACCACCACGTCTCTCAGATCTGTTCGTAGCAAATATATTACAACCGGGTATGGAGATGTGTCGGAGGAAAGTTTTACCAGTAAGCCAGGTTTCAGTTACGAGGATTACATTTGGGTGGGATTGCAGTGCAAAGGAGCGGACCGATGTAAGTTTACTCACAAGGGAGCGAGCATCGAAAAGTGCAACTGTGAAATTATCATTATCATGGCCATGACGTACACTGAAAGCATGACCCCTTAAGTTGGCTGCCAGGTTTGAAGAAATTGTAGCCACTGGCGGACTGTTGGATGGTGTGGGGAGGGATATGGTATAAGAGGAGGCGGGATGTTAAGAGGAAACGAGAAAACCGGCATATTTGGATGGGTGGCATTAAATCCGAAAGCTTGCGACTATTTGGAATTGGGGAGCAGGATGCATGTGGTCAGGTAGGCCGTAAGTAGTCAACCGGAACTGCATTTGGATAAGGTACTGGCGTAACAATTTGAACAATCTTGCCGAGACTTCCTTTTTTCGTCGTTGGAAGAAGTGTTCTCATGGTCAGCTCTACCTGGAGGCAAAAGACTGATTGGGTTCGGAGAGCGAGGTACGGGTCACCGAGTTGAGATGAACGATTTTGCCGATAAGACTACTCTATTTATTTTCGAATATTCACGGGTACCGGTGCAAATACATCTAGTCCTGCGCCTTTCTTGGGTATGCAAGGAATGGCTAGTTCTGACGTCGACAGTTGAGGGATTACTGATTTAACTTCAGGTACTGGGCTGTTCTCCAGAACTTGTTTCGGATTTTGGACTCCTGCAAGGATCGGCGTTTCTTTTTTGGACTATATACTGTGGGATTAGTTTGTGAGTTCTACCAGACACTTCTTGGGCTCGTCGAAGGAATCATGTCAATCGGGTTTTTGTATGGTAATTTCTCACTAGCCTTGAAGTCAGGGGGACTTTTCTCAGTTTTGCGGACGTCAGGAGGCACATTAATTCGGACCGTTTCATTGAGACTATTCTGCAAGTTTTGACGTCTGCAACACGGCTCCGATGGATTGGAGATTGATGAACTGTCCAGATCGACAACTGTTTTGCGACTAACCACAGACGAGGTCTTCGCTTGATGGCCGACGCTTGGTAAATCGACCACCTGGGAGGGACTACTGGCTAAATGTTTACCAGGGTTATGGTTCTTTGCATGGCTTTCGTGAACCTCCCTTTTTAGAGGGGTTTTATCGGGAAGTATTTTTGGCCCGCTTAAAATCTGTATTGGCAACGACAAAAGACTGTCGGCTAATAAATTCCTTGGCAGCAACTTCAGTATTAAACAAAAGTGGGCATGTATTTTGCTGTGAAGTTTTGTGGAGTCTGACACAGTAGCAAGGTTGCGACTCCAGGTTGCAAGCCTTTAATATTACGTTCTTAGCAGTTGCGAGAGGTAACTTATCTGGGATGTTAAATACTACTGCATTGTTGGCTTTCTTGGTGCGTCCAAATATTTCAGAGGCCACGGTATCGATGAACTTCGTGCCTGAGATTAGGTTGGCCTGAGTGTGGTGTAGAGGAGGGTCAAGCAGGAACGCTAATGGACCTAACTGAACGATGGTTTGGTCAGAAGCATCAAGCCGAGAGGAAGAACTATTCATGGTTTTGCTTATTTCGGCGGTTGCTTTGGTAGTGTCTCCAAGCATATCTACGAGGGATACCGAACAACTTTTGAGCGTGCTTTGGAGGTGAAGGGTCTTACAACGGCGAGAGCTAGCGGTGATTTTGGGCCGATGGGCAGCAATGGAACGCATAGCCTTGCTGTTGGAGTGATTGGTAGTTTATTCAAAGCAATATTGCGGGGAAAAAGTAGTGACAGCCGACAGCCAATGGGCAAGTTTACGGACTATGGTAAATTGCCGGGTATCAAAAAGGTAAGAGAAAAATTGACTCTTTACGTTCGAGAGGCCGGATAAAATGATGCCACTTAGGGAGGGTTCTTAACAATTGATTAAATTAGTTGGAAACCACGAATCTCTAAAAGGTTCTATTGTACTGATTCGCGAAAATAGCTGACGCCCATAGGTAGGTGTGACGCAGTTATTGGTACTATCGGATCAGTAAATCAGTCAGAATAGCACTAAATCATAGCAAAGGCTGAATTATTGACCTCAACGCTAAAAAGCAAAACCTCTTTGACAAAATGATTTTGCTTCCCGATGATCTTGGGTTTGTTCGATTACTTTATCGAATACAGACGGGAAAAGCAATCAACGACCAATGTGGCAATATAAACTCCGAAAGAAAAAGTCACGAAAAACTAGACACCAAAGATATGTATGGACAAAAGAAATATTTGGTAAAACGACCAAAAACGATCATCAGATAGGGAAAATAATAAAACACACAAAAAGATACGCAGACGGGACCTTGAATGGTCGAAAGCAAGGGAACTCACGTGACCTGGGGATCACGCCGGGCTCACCAACTAAAAGGTTGGTTAGACCTCGCTTTGCGGTTTACTTGGTAAACACGTGCTTCGGTCACTCGTGCTGCGGGGACCACTTGCAAGTTACTCTAATGCTGGGCACTGTAAGAATATGTTAACCAGAATGGTATTCTCTACGACCAGTGAGAACGGGAAAGCGATTGGGAGATATAGTGGCTAGCGTGTATTTGGGAGTGTAACACATGTTTGAGCAATGCGTAGCCAAATTTGCAACAAACCGCGAAATCAAAAGGCGATTATCCATGATATTCTACGACACTAGATTATTAAATGAACAATGATTCAATCCTCAGTAATGAGATCACAAGGACCCAACAAACGAGAAACCGAATTGCGGCGTGCGAGCAAGGAGCACGTGCGTCAAGCAGGCCCAGAACAAGGATATGACAAAGTAGTGCTCTGGGCGCTCTGGGCGCGAACAGACAACAATTGGTTCATAAAAACAAACAGTTCGTAAAGATACGTCAATAGTGTAGGCCAGTGAGTGATGTTAAGGAAAACACTGAATCGCAAAGGTCTTAGGGGGATTTGCCACGACCGGTCGCTACGGGGAGCATGCGTGAGAGCGTGCGCAAGAGCAACGGTCAAGTGGAAACCGCCCTTGGCAGTCAGCGTTTATTTAAGCAATAAACGTGGTAAAAGTATGAAAGAAGTTAGCCACCGCTACAGACCTGCCATTGGCCACCCTCCTCACTAGGCCGCTATCATAACCACGGTTGCCCGTCCACCTCTGGCCCCAACCGCCATACTGACCCCCTAGCACCATCGTTTACTCTCCTTTGATTTACGCATGATTTGCCCCGAAAGTCCCACCAAGTGTCACCTTGACCTCTTCCAGATCAATTATCCTGCACTACCAATTCACCTCGCCATCCAGTATTAATCCCTACTGGACTTCATGAGTGTTTATCTGTCGCTGGCGGTATTTCTAATGGATTTTTTCGCCCCCATACCAACCCCCTATCGCCACTAATCACATTCCCCAGATTTTGTCAAAGTTACCCTCCACAAGCCCCATTAGACGCCGTCCTCGTATCTCTTGATCGTTTGTCCGAAGCTACTCAACAGCCGCCGCATCCAATGCTGCTCCTCATTAGCCTTCCTGAGTGTCTCATCCAGCTTGCATCCTGCGGCAGTCACCCTTCTGATGTCTCCATAGACTTGGCACCCTTCATTCAGGCGTCTTATTTAGGCGACCACACCGTACCCTACAAACCACTACCACGTAACCCCCTGCTGATCTCCCCAGCCCAATTACTACTCCCTTTGGTGATACCCTCCTGGCTGACAACCCGGCCGCCGGAAGCATACTTGGCCCTAATGATCATCCGCTGCCCTCACATGGAGCCCTAGCGCCTTATAACCTCAAGGATACAGGCAGAATTTCCCTCCTACTGCTGAATTCCCGTTCGATGTTGAACAAAACTAATGACTTGAGGAAACATGTACTTGCTTCTAGCTTTGAAATTGTTCTGGCTACAGAAACACGGTTGGCCGATCACATCCCAGCTGACGTTGTCTCTTTGGTAGGCCTTAACTCATTCTGAGTAGGCAGAGTGAACCGCCGAGGCGGTGGTTGTCTCGCATACATCAAACATAAATTTACTAACATCCTTCTCCACCACCCAGTGCTTGACTGTATTCCCGACTCTCTTTGGACCTCCATCCTTATTCCTGGAAACTTGTCGCATACTGGGTGGGTCTACCGAGGGCCTACCTCTAGCTACTCTGATTTTCCGCATATCATTAGGGCTTTCGAGAACATTTCCACTCTATCTTTATGTCCAAAGTTCATAACAGGAGACTTTAACACTCCGGGCATTTGTTGAAATACAGTGACCGCCCCTTCTCATTTATCCGATTTCCTTCTGGACACCCACACTGCAGGATGGACACAGCATGTCTATACTCCAACAAGGCGTAACAGTATCCCCGACTTGGTGTTCACTCACGACCTCCCTGACTTGAACGCCTCCGTCACACAAAACCCTCTTGGTGGTGACCACAAAATGGTCATATGTCACTTCACTGTAGCACAAGAATCATGCCTACCTGGAGTTGTCGAAATCCAAGACTAAAACACCTATAGACTGACTAACTGGGCCCAGCTGCCAACCTCCCTCCAGGGCACCGACTGGTCCGACTTCTTCCTCACATCTGACCGCAAAAAGCAGCTGATACGTTCTATGCCAAATTGCTTTCCTCCATAAATTTCCTTACCTAAACCGTTAGGCATATTAGAGCCAAGACTATCAAAATTGGCATACTTCGACAAAAGATATGTAAACTCCAGAATTCATCCTTCAGGAATCGAGATTCCTCTCTGACACTCAGAATAAGCCGACCCTCCAGTTATCTCTATTCAGCAACGGAGAATGAACTCAAAGAGCAAGAATGGAATGCACTACAACAGCCTCATATTGTGAAACTTCTTTCTAGACTGCCAAAATCTCTCAACTCGAGCAGCAATGAAAACAATATTCCATTCTTTATCCAAAATGGCACCCACCCTGACTAGCCAGGAGATATGGCTGGGGCTTTTAACTGCCATTTCGCCTCACCTCTTATTACGGACACCAACCCTCCGCCATTCTGCCACCCGATACTCACTCAAAACGCGATATCAACCATACCGCCTACCACGGCCAACATCAGGAAATTCCTAGCCAACACTAGACCATTCTATCATCCAGGGCCTGATGACCATCCACCTGTCCTACTTCGATTTGGGGGACCTGACCCGGTGCTCCGGTTCCTGAACTTCTTTACATTGTCCACATCGTCCGGAATCTACCCGGCTCAATGGAAAGCGTCCTGTATAATTCCACAACACAAAAATGGGTCTTTGCATGATCCGGGGAACTATAACCTCATGAACCACACTTCGACTGTTTCCAGGCTCATGGAGAGGGTAGTAAAGGACCAGCTTGCAAATTTCAAACCAGCTCAGCATGGGTTCCTGAAGTCCCATGCTTGCCTTACGTGTCAGGTGGTCTTCCTCAGTCTAATTAATCCTCAAGCAGACAGCAACAAGTCAATCATCGTCATCTTTCTCGCCATGACTGAGGCGTTAGACCGAGTATCTCACGCTCGTTTACTGCCAAAAATTAAAGCCTACGGAGTGGCCGATCCCCTTCTGTCTTGGCTATCATCTTGCCTCTCCGAATGTCCTCAAATCGTAATCGTCAACGGAAAATTCTCTCGGCCTAAACGAATTACTAGCGGAGTCGTACAGTATAGCGTTCAAGGTCCTCCCTTATCTCTTACGTACATAAATGACGTCTTTCAAATAGTGCCTAATGGCATGACATTCTCTTTGCTGATGACATAAAACTGGTCTACACTTTTGAGGCAAATGCCCTGCACCCAGCTATCATTGATATTCTTTCAGACTCAAAGTCCCTTGACGAGTGGTATACTCAATGGCTGATAAAGTTTTCGGCAGCTAAGAGCTCTCTTCTGTCTTGCAAATGCCACGTTCCATCTGGCTCCCTCTTAATAAATGGTCTGCCGATTCCCATGACTCAAGTGATAACAGATCTTGGCCTGCAATATTCATGTTCCTTTACCTTCCATGAACAAGCACCGACCCCAATTGGCAAGGCAAGAAGGATGATTGCACTTACCCTTAGAAGGTACCGTATTCAGGACAGCAAGGTCCTGATATTCAAGGCACACGTCAAGTCGCTGTTGGACTACTGCCCCCTGGTCTTTACTTTGACGCCAAAGGCTGACCGAGTCAATATAGAGAAAGTGCAAGTCTCCCTCACCAAAGAATTACTTGGCACCTCTTCCAACCCCGACTACAGAGCTAGCAGCGAACTACTCTAGCTTGAATCTCTAAGGTTACGTCGTATCAAGCTAAATCTTTTATTTCTCTTCAACCTCCTGCACTTAAAAATCCACCCATCTGATAACCCACTTGGTTTCTCTGGTGAGATTCCTTGCTCCCTCCGTCACAGAAAGTTAACCAGTACAAACCCCAATCTAGGTTTTTAGGCAGATCTGGATATTTCTCGGTCATCTACCCCAGCCTCTAAAATAATGCTTCCCTACTCACTGCGATAGTGTCGCATGCTAAAACGATTTGAAAGAGCACTATGCAGAATCCTAGAAGCATCTTCTGTAATCAGCGTGGCCACCAATAACATTAACATAGACGGATAATGTGAAGTCTGTCTTGACTATTAGACCACAATGAGCCACAATCTTTTGCGCCCGACCCCTTTCTCCTGACCCGTCTGATAATCACACCCAAGTATACGGATGTATATATATATATATCTTGGGTATGCTTCACTCACTCATCTTCGCCCTCCTCATTAGATCGTGCCATTTACACCATAATTTGCATAGATATATTTCGCCCGCAGATAAGAACCAAATTCAAAGCTCTGTTAGAACAATGCCAATCCGGTTAACGTCACCTAAATTTGGCTCACTGTTATGCCTGGTGCTCGGTTCCCACATATGCTCGCCTACACTGCCATTCTCAGATTCAACCTTTTGGGTTACCTGCAAAACCCTCACCCAGCTTGCCGATGTCAAATGCAGTAGTCAATGCACCATTGAAATAGTTATATTATGCGGCCTCTGCTCTGACGACATCCCAGTGTTGATACTCCTACGGTTCACAGCCATCGGCCAAGCCTCACCTGTACTGGTTGACGGAATGAAGAACGTAATCATAGCACTTTTGTAGTTTACCACCCACAACTTCACCTTTTCTATCTTCTCCTCGGGCCCACCCACCAATATTGATGTCCAAAGTCAGAAATGATTTGTCTTCCACTTTTTCGTATACTGGAGTCATACCACGCAGATTACTATCCTGCAATAAACAAGGCTCAGTGATCTGCTCATATGGTCTTGGTAAGTAAAGACTCCACTTCAGCCGAAATCCGTTTACTCCTGACGTCTCACGGCCCCACGGAAAACCAGCACGTTTGCCTTCATATAAAAAGCCTCAACTTGCCACTGAGAGTTTTCCTTTCTTTTCACTGTTTGCCGCCCGCGACCACAGCTGGTGAACCGGCCAGACTGCTATCTTCCTATTCCTTATCCAGATCATACTCTCCACTATTGTCTTGTTCCTGTTTTCCAAGTGGACCTCCTCTCGTCATCCACCACTTACCTGATATATCCCTCAATCTCTACTACCACCCGAATACCCCAGAAAACTACAAGTTTCCGTCCAGGGGTCCCTAACAGACCAGTCCACTAGCCGAATGATAACTAAATGCTCCGATAACAAAATGTTCATTGTCTGGCTTCCATCAAAACGATGACCATAACCCACAGCTGGAACACTCTCCAGACTGCCGCACTCCTGACCTCTTTCAGATAGCCTTGGTTACTTGGGTAGCCTTCGGCCAACTCGACGTCACCCTCGGACTAGAAGAGTTGATCAATCGGATTGACAATGGTTCAAACCCATACTCTCGCCTGCTGACTTCATAAGGGGCACAGTACACGAATGACCATAATCTTATAATCAGAGTAACAAATCCTCATGAAAGTCTCATCGGATTGCAGAGCTGATTCCTGACACCAATCATCACCCCACACCCGCTCAACATCCGCTTTCAGTACTCCATTTCAACGGTTCAATTCATTCCGCGTTTCAGCACGAAACCAGTGGCCGGAACTCAGCCCTCGCTGCTGCGTTCCTCACCTATTCTGCCCACTTTGTCAAACTAGCCCCTGTTTGCCCGCTGCCTCCACCATTCTACCTGCCATCACCTGCAACCAAGGTCTCCACGAAACAGAATACCAGCTATCTGTAGCCAGTCGAAGTTTGGTTAATAATTCCTTTATCACATATACAAAATTATTTATCCTTACTCTTCCAACTTCTGCCCAGCCGCATCATTAGCCCTTGTCTCCAATAGTCTGTTTCTTTTTTTGTTGACCGCGTATCATACGTTGATGTATTCATCATGGACGATTCACTGGACAAAAATGGACTGAAGGGGTGACAGAATCGGAGTCAAAACGAGCTTAAGGAGAACAAAACCCAAAGTAGGCAATGAGAAACCATCCACTTCCGGTATTTCTGTGCATTACATTGCTTGGAAATGCAGGACACCATTTTTGTTATGTACATGGGATGGGACCGGGTAGTGGGGCCATCGGGGAATGAGGATCAGTGATGATACAGTTGAACAGAAAGTGGTCCATTGACCACAAAGGAGCCACAAATAGCTGGCTGACCATGAATAGTTAGTTATAGTTCATTCACACACAACCACAACGGGGCAAAAGTTGCCCGTGTTCACAGGGTAGGAGAAAAAACCTCAACATGCAAACTAACCCCAAAGAAATTGTGGGGTTTCGGGCACTCAGACTTGCAGGTTATTCGAGATCCGTGCGCTTAGAACGCCTTGTTCAGCATTAAGCATGGAAAAAATGGTTTGATACGCATCATTAAGATTGGGAGGACTTTGAACTGAACAAAAATCGTTCAACTGGGTTCGAAGGTGTCATCTGCATGTATATGTATGTGCGTAAATATGCCGAGTGGGGTCATAAAATCGATTGATGTGTCAACCTTTACTCTGGCAATCAGTGACAGGCGAACAGGTGGGCATGTGGGCAGAGACCGAAGGCACAGACAAGAACTTGGATCAGATGACGACAACAAACATCGTCATTCCTCCATCACAACTGGGTTGCCGAAGCTAATAGCCGGCTAGTCGCCACAAAAAAGCTGCAAAAGGCGGGTGTATCACAAGCACACTACACCGCAAAAAGTGACGTTTGGAACGGCCAGTGTTTAGATTTTTGAGGTCCTTTTTGGGCGAATTGTTTTTATTCATTCTGCGCTCCATTTTGACTTTGATGTACTTTGCCAACATTTTGAATGCATTGTTCACATTGGTACCCGATTTGGCACTTGTCTCTAGGGAGAGAATTGAAAAGGAATTCGCCAATTGAGCACCTTCATCTGTAGTAACTTGACGCAATTCAGCAGCATCGCACTTATTTTCCAGAAGCATTTTCTCAACGTCTTGGTTAGCACGCTGATCAGTTTTTCGCATCCACAGATGTATATTTCTGAAGGACCTAGCATTAATCACATCACATACCAGCTTGATACCAATTGCGCCACGATAATATGCTGTCGTAATTGGTCTTAATCGCTCCTGACCAGCAATGCCCCAGATCAGCAACTTTATTTTTTCCCATCTGTGTCAATGGTTTGTATTTTGAAGTCAATTCCAATTGTAGCAATGAATGTAGAGTGGAAGTCATCTTCTAAGAACCGAAACATCAATCACGTCTTCTCTATACCCGAATCACCCATCAGAAGCAACCTAAAAGGATAGTCGTCCCACTTGGCCATTTCGTAAAAGCAACCTTGAGCAGCCCGCCGCGAACTTCGACGGCTCCTCTTTGAAAGCCCGCTCTGCGTCAACACACCATTCATACTCTTCAAACGTTCACTACATTCATCGTTAGGTTTTTCGCCTTCAAATGAATTTTCATATGACGCTGGAATAGCCCTCACAGAAGGTCCGTCTTACTATCACATCTGACTCACTTGCATTTATTTCACATGCTCCCCCTCACAATTACTTACCCAGTGCTGGATCAATCTGCTTTACTTTGCTGGCTTCTGTGACTGCAGGTCAAAAGCCCCATGAGGAATTTGCTTTTAGCCTTGTTCTTTGGAAACTCTTCCTCCCGGTCACTCGTCAATGGCCGTCCAATTATGCAGTCGGTACTCCCTCGAGTCCTTTTTGGATGCAGTGACCCGTCGCAGCCAGGTTTTGGCACCCACAACGCATATCGTGCATTGCTCCTGCTTCAACTCGCTGTCTATGTTGTGATATCTGACCTAATTTTTTTCTGGTCCTTGCAACCGCTGCACTTTTTACCATTCTCCAGTGTCGCTTATATCAGCTTTCCCACGTTTGTACAGCTATTCACACCGCCCTTCCAGAATTCAAAACCGGTTTATAATTCCCTTTTCAATCTTTACCACTTTAGTTCACTCAAACACTACGCAACTTTACTGTCTTATTTCGGTTGCTGCGTGATTCTTGAATTTAAAAACTGTGAATATCTCACATTGTTATGTACTGCTGCTTTCTCTGATCTTGTTTTGTAAGTGTGCCTTGACCACGGTCAAGAAATATACAATTATCAATTATCAATTATCAATTGCCGCAGCAAAAATAAAACACTAAATCTGGGCAGTGTTTGAGTGAACCAAAGTGGAGACGGTTAAATCGGTAACAGCAAACCGGTTTCGAATTCGAGGAGGGTTTTGTGAATGGCTGGAAGAACGTCGGAAAGCTGATACAAACGATATTGGAGAGTGGGTAAAGTGCAGTGTTCGCAAGAACCAGTAAAGCAACAGGAGTCGGGCATCACAATATGGGCGGGGAGTTGATGCGGAAATAATACACCGCGTACTTTATAGGTGCTGAAAACTAGCAACGACGACTAAGGCCTCCATAAAAAGTTGCAAGGGTGTACGGACTGGGCATTTGGCGGACCACTAAAGATGAGTCAGGCGAAGAAGTTACCAAAGAACGCCTTTAAAAATAACGTCCTCCTGGGGTTATCAACGTGCAGTCACAGATGCCAGCGAAATGAGAAAAATTGATCCAACGTTGCGTAACTAATTGTGGAAGGAGCTCATGAAACAGACGCAGGTGAGTCGGATGTGCTAATAAGATAGACATTTTTGTGTGGGTAGTTTCAGTGTCATGGAAATTCACATGAAGGCGAAAAACTTAGCCATGAGTGCAGTGAGCTTTAAATAGCGCAAATGGTGTACGAATGCAGAAGGGAATTTCATAGAGAAGCCGTCGAAGAGAAAGACTATCGGAGACGAACGCTATTGGTGCGACCAAGCAGGGGTTGAAAGGGTGTAAAGGTGAGATTTTACGTACACGAGATAAAATAATTAATAATCAAGGTCTGGTTGGCTACAGACGGCTGGTTTTTTCATGGGAACCTTGGTTGCAGATGATGACAGGTAGCGAGTGGTGAGGGTAGTAGTCAAAAAAGGCCAGATGAACAAACTGGGCAGGGTAGGTTCGGAAAGCAGCGGTGATGGCTTGATTCCGGTCAAAGATTTCGTAGCGCGAAGCAGGAAGAATTAAACTGGTCGTATGAAGTAAGAGTGATGGGTGTTGAGCTGGTTTAGGGCAATGGTTGATGGCAGGAATCCACTCCGCGATCCTAGCTGGTCAGGAGCGATTAAGACCAATTACGACAGCATATTATCGTGGCGCAATTGGTATCAAGCTGGTATGTGATGTGATTAATGCTAGGTCCTTCAGAAATATACATCTGTGGATGCGAAAAACTGATCAGCGTGCTAACCAAGACGTTGAGAAAATGCTTCTGGAAAATAAGTGCGATGCTGCTGAATTGCGTCAAGTTACTACAGATGAAGGTGCTCAATTGGCGAATTCCTTTTCAATTCTCTCCCCAGAGACAAGTGCCAAATCGGGTACCAATGTGAACAATGCATTCAAAATGTTAGCAAAGTACATCAAAGTCAAAATGGAGCGCAGAATGAATAAAAACAATTCGCCCAAAAAGGACCTCAAAAATCTAAACACTGGCCGTTCCAAACGTCACTTTTTGCGGTGTAGTGTGCTTGTGATACACCCGCCTTTTGCAGCTTTTTTGTGGCGACTAGCCGGCTATTAGCTTCGGCAACCCAGTTGTGATGGAGGAATGACGATGTTTGTTGTCGTCATCTGATCCAAGTTCTTGTCTGTGCCTTCGGTCTCTGCCCACATGCCCACCTGTTCGCCTGTCACTGATTGCCAGAGTAAAGGTTGACACATCAATCGATTTTATGACCCCACTCGGCATATTTACGCACATACATATACATGCAGATGACACCTTCGAACCCAGTTGAACGATTTTTGTTCAGTTCAAAGTCCTCCCAATCTTAATGATGCGTATCAAACCATTTTTTCCATGCTTAATGCTGAACAAGGCGTTCTAAGCGCACGGATCTCGAATAACCTGCAAGTCTGAGTGCCCGAAACCCCACAATTTCTTTGGGGTTAGTTTGCATGTTGAGGTTTTTTCTCCTACCCTGTGAACACGGGCAACTTTTGCCCCGTTGTGGTTGTGTGTGAATGAACTATAACTAACTATTCATGGTCAGCCAGCTATTTGTGGCTCCTTTGTGGTCAATGGACCACTTTCTGTTCAACTGTATCATCACTGATCCTCATTCCTCGATGGCCCCACTACCCGGTCCCATCCCATGTACATAACAAAAATGGTGTCCTGCATTTCCAAGCAATGTAATGCACAGAAATACCGGAAGTGGATGGTTTCTCATTGCCTACTTTGGGTTTTGTTCTCCTTAAGCTCGTTTTGACTCCGAGTCTGTCACCCCTTCAGTCCATTTTTGTCCAGTGAATCGTCCATGATGAATACATCAACGTATGATACGCGGTTAACAAAAAAGAAACAGACTATTGGAGACAAGGGCTAATGATGCGGCTGGGCAGAAGTTGGAAGAGTAAGGATAAATAATTTTGTATATGTGATAAAGGAATTATTAACCAAACTTCGACTGGCTACAGATAGCTGGTATTCTGTTTCGTGGAGACCTTGGTTGCAGGTGATGGCAGGTAGAATGGTGGAGGCAGCGGGCAAACAGGGGCTAGTTTGACAAAGTGGGCAGAATAGGTGAGGAACGCAGCAGCGAGGGCTGAGTTCCGGCCACTGGTTTCGTGCTGAAACGCGGAATGAATTGAACCGTTGAAATGGAGTACTGAAAGCGGATGTTGAGCGGGTGTGGGGTGATGATTGGTGTCAGGAATCAGCTCTGCAATCCGATGAGACTTTCATGAGGATTTGTTACTCTGATTATAAGATTATGGTCATTCGTGTACTGTGCCCCTTATGAAGTCAGCAGGCGAGAGTATGGGTTTGAACCATTGTCAATCCGATTGATCAACTCTTCTAGTCCGAGGGTGACGTCGAGTTGGCCGAAGGCTACCCAAGTAACCAAGGCTATCTGAAAGAGGTCAGGAGTGCGGCAGTCTGGAGAGTGTTCCAGCTGTGGGTTATGGTCATCGTTTTGATGGAAGCCAGACAATGAACATTTTGTTATCGGAGCATTTAGTTATCATTCGGCTAGTGGACTGGTCTGTTAGGGACCCCTGGACGGAAACTTGTAGTTTTCTGGGGTATTCGGGTGGTAGTAGAGATTGAGGGATATATCAGGTAAGTGGTGGATGACGAGAGGAGGTCCACTTGGAAAACAGGAACAAGACAATAGTGGAGAGTATGATCTGGATAAGGAATAGGAAGATAGCAGTCTGGCCGGTTCACCAGCTGTGGTCGCGGGCGGCAAACAGTGAAAAGAAAGGAAAACTCTCAGTGGCAAGTTGAGGCTTTTTATATGAAGGCAAACGTGCTGGTTTTCCGTGGGGCCGTGAGACGTCAGGAGTAAACGGATTTCGGCTGAAGTGGAGTCTTTACTTACCAAGACCATATGAGCAGATCACTGAGCCTTGTTTATTGCAGGATAGTAATCTGCGTGGTATGACTCCAGTATACGAAAAAGTGGAAGACAAATCATTTCTGACTTTGGACATCAATATTGGTGGGTGGGCCCGAGAAGATAGAAAAGGTGAAGTTGTGGGTGGTAAACTACAAAAGTGCTATGATTACGTTCTTCATTCCGTCAACCAGTACAGGTGAGGCTTGGCCGATGGCTGTGAACCGTAGGAGTATCAACACTGGGATGTCGTCAGAGCAGAGGCCGCATAATATAACTATTTCAATGGTGCATTGACTACTGCATTTGACATCGGCAAGCTGGGTGAGGGTTTTGCAGGTAACCCAAAAGGTTGAAACTGAGATGTTCAGAGTCGGCAAGCATACTTGGGGATCTCGGGCGGTTTGCTATCCCTTTACACCTGCTCAGACAAAATAACTGAGGGCTACTTTAAAATCTTGGGGCTCTTTATGCAGGGTCGGGTCGAGATTGTGTTCAGACATCCACTGTTATGAAGTAAGCATAGAGCATTAGCCCAGGATCTTTTCAGACTGGAGTATATTTTTCTTTTTCTACAAGGGATTGGAGAACAAATTCCCTCCGTAGGTTGGACTTCCCACTTTTCCTTGACCTGCCTTTCTCTACACGTATCCCTTTGTGTCCGAGACTGATAGGGTTGGCTGCTTCCCCCCATTGTGGGTTTGCCGCTGACTAGGTGCCAAAACCTCTCGGGGGTGTTGCTGCCGCAAGCTGTGAAACGAAAGGATAGAGAAGGGAGCAAACATTCAGATAATGGCAACTTTCGCGAGGCTATCAATTGACCGCTTGCTTCTGACAATAACAAAGGCGGGCTGGTTCCAGCATACGCTCGAGCCATCTGCTGGTTGCCTTGCTGATTATAAAATGCTGGGTAACTTCATCGGCATGGCGACTTTGGTGAAAGATATTACCACTGGCTTTGCAGAGGTTAGCCTCCAGCTATTGCTGAAGCATTGGGTGATTAGCGCGGGTAAGTCAATGGGCTTTGGCTTAGGGAAGAAGAATTGTAATGGCCCTATGATTCAGCATACTGATGATTGACAAATGAGGGTTACGACTGTTTCGGCAGGGAATCGGTTATATATTACGACGAAACAACTTGATGAGTTGCTGATGTGCTATGTAGAGTAATACAGCGATGTATAAAGAACAGACTGATGGTGAAGAACTATTTCAAACCTGCAAGCCCCAAGCATAATAGTGAGTCAAAGTCAGGTGACGTCTACCGGACCGGCGTTGCTCTAAAGGAGCTCTGAACTGTCTTCTTATTTGCAAACTAACTGTGCGTGTGCAATTTAGAGTGTAATATGACAAGGTCTGATGAGGAGGAGTCGAAAAGTGAGTGGACAGATATAATGAACCATGGAATTAAAGGCCGTGCTATGGCTATGAAGAAAGCAGCGATAAGGTTGGCAGAGCCGAAAATTATTGATTGCCAGATTCACCAAAATAGGTGGAGGTTGAACAGAATTACCGGACTGGAGAGAAGACCATTCGTTGAGAAAATGTGGAGCAAAAGTAGCTGGAAATTGGAGCATGGGAAAGAAGGTGTCTTCGAAACTGGGGGTTGAGTTCAGTTAGTGAATCTCTCCAGGGAAAGTTCCAAGACGGTGCTTGCCAGACTTTGCCAAGAGAGATGCAAAAGTGTAAATGGCAGGATGAGACGTGGAAGAGAAGCAAAATAAATGAGTGAGTAACAAGAGAGTATGGGAAACAAGTGCTCCGCAGCTATGGCTCAAAGACAATGAGGTGTTCAAACAAGCTGCTAGGAACCTGACCCAACTCCAGCGGCCCTTTCCTCACTTATGTACGAATCTAAAAGTTGGGTTATAGTTTGTACTGCAGGGTATTTTCTCCTGTGGATCTTGAACATCTTAGATGGCCTTATAGAACGTATATTGTGGGTACGTTTGTTCCATAAAGCCCTATGCTTGACCAAGAAAAAGTTGGATCTAAAAGCAACTCTAAAAATAGGAACGGTACTTGTGTTTTCTCTCAGTCCTAAAAAAACTGTGAATCCTTTAAGCTTGTGAACTGTGGTGCTGATAGGATGATTCAATTTACAACAACACCATGGGAGAGTATGAGGTTTAGCTTTATGCGTCTAAACCATAGCAGATCGAGTTTCAGATGTCCACAGCTTTGGCTGTAATTGAGTTGAGCGGATAAGCTAATTACCTCTTTTGTCATTAGCTGTTGAACCTTTTCAATAGCTGATGTATCCCACTGGCGCACGCTGGAGTAGATTATGGATCAGTATTCCAGGAGTGGTCTAACTTGGATCTTATAGGTATTGAATCTACTTTCCGGGAGGAGGAAAGTTCTATCAGGCAGGCCCACGAGTCTTCTAGCCTTTGCAGCATGAATGGTAGTGTGTTCTGAGGAAGTGGAAGTTGCTAAATACTGCAAACCTAAATCTCGTACTAACGAGCTGTTGAAAACTGGGTGGCTGTCAATGCTAGCTATACTTGCGGGGACATTGCACTCGAAGGCAATATTATTGCTTTTCTCCGCGAAAACTTCATTAGTGAACTAGTGTACCAAGAATTGAGGGCCGTAAGATCTTGCAATTTATCATCGGTAACTGAACTAAACATTCTGGAATCAAAAATATAAGAGACTTTGATGTCGCCCGCAAAGAGATAGAGACTGCCATGGCGAACGACAATAAAATCGTTTTTTGTGTATATGAAAGAGGGTGGTGGGCACAAAACGCTGCTTTGTACGACACCATTGGTGACAGGTTTGGGTTTAGATAAGGACCAGTTTATCTGAACCAACTGGTAACGATCGAGGAAATAGGAATCTAATCAACCGAGTAACGGGTCCTTGATGCCATTAGATTTGGCCTGTGATAGGATTCGAGCGTGTGAAACTCGGCCGGAATCCTTCTACGTATCCAGCAGGATAATAATCATAGGCATGTCTCTGTCAGCCGCTTTTGTGGCTGAGTTCAAGAAGTTAACTTGACAAGTAGAGCATTGACGGTTTTTAAGGAAACCTGTTGGCCCACATTGAGCAAGTTATTTGTTGAAAGGTGGGCCGTTATCTTATTTTCATTGAGCTTCTCCGTGATTTGGGAGATAGTTGGTGTAAGGTCTATAGGGTGATACTTTTCGAGAAAATAGATGGGGCATTTTTATGCAAGGAGATAACTGTGGAGGTTTTCTATTGAATAAAGAACAAGCTAAATTCCACAGGTAGGTTGAATAAATGGGATAGAAGGATAAGGATGTCTGGACCCCGGCCAGAGCAAAAGAAGACGGTGGATTACCGTCCGGGCCTGGGCGGCAAGATAGTTTCTTAGAGGCTAGAAATGGCGAAATATCATCGGGGCGAGGTGAAACTGCTGATAGAGTCTCACTGGGTAAACATGCATAGTGTGCTCCTATAATGGGTACACTTGGCCTTAGGGCTGAAGTGAAGAACGTTTTGAAGGCTTCGTCTTCTTCTTCCGGTTTAATCACATGGGAGTTGTGGACAGGGCTGAAGGGTATAACCTTGCGGGGTTGAGGGTTTCTTGCTTTCATCGGCTAGTACAGGATTTCTGTCTTCTTGTGGTGGCACGGAGCTTCTGACTGTTACCGATTAAGCATGAGTTTAGTTTGTGGCGTGATTATCATTGACAGTCGTTCCATTTGGATATATACCTATAGCTCCCGGGTTTTGAGTACAAGTCGTCGAAGACTGAAGAGTTTAGATTTTATCCGTGTGAGTCTGTTTGTCCTAGAGTTTGTTAGGGCTGGCATAGCCGGGGTGATGGTGTTTAAACACTGATTGGGAATAGAATGTAGCTGTCTGCTACCACCTGGGGATTGGGCAAAAGAAACGATGTGTCCCAATATTGAGGACCGATTATGCTTAAAAAGTTGCTCCATTGAGCCAATTGATATAGTCTGTCAGACTGTTTGGAGGAGATAACGATTTTTGTACGGAGAACAGGCACGAGACAGTCCTGTGGTCAAACCTCGAGAACCTACTCCTACGGGAGTGGCCATCTTATAGGCCCTTGAGTAAACAGAGGATCTAGAGTGTTATTTCCTCTATTAGGTGACTGGAAGTTTTGAGTCCCGCCACCAAGATGAGTACAGGCAACAAAATCCTGACAGCGTCGTGGGCCATAGTGTGATAGCCCACATTTCTGGAGCGTTGAAATCACCAGCGATCAATTTGTGATCGATGAAGTACGTGGAGGCCAGGTGGAAGGCGTCAATAATAGGTACAATATTGTCCGTGGTTGATTCAGGCGAACGTTAAATGTATCAAAGCAAGAGTTATTGTGATGGCAACTTAACTGTTACCCACACTGAGTCGTCGATGGCGTCAAGGACTGGGTGTTGCTTCAGAGAAACAGGAAAGGATTTTTTGCGGTATATTAGGCAACCCCTTCTCCGCGATGTATTCTAGAAAGGCTAAAAGCCTTGTAATCAGATATGGCGAAGTCTAGTTTGGAAGCCCTTGCTCCAAGCCACAGTTCCGTGATGAGGATGAAGTTGTAGTTAGAAAAGAGGACCCGGGCACGTAAAAGGTGAAGTTTGCTAGTAGTGAGCGAATGTTGATTACGAAAACGGACATGCGTAGTGAGTTTTATTGTGCTGGCCCAAGAGGTAGTTGTGCGAACGTTGAGGCTGGGGGGGGGGGTAGTCCTGGTACTGACAAGGTGGATGAGACAGTCCTGAGAAGATTGCTGCGTATGTAGGTTGAGGACAAGTAGAGGGACGTTGAGCCAATATCCGAATGACCAGTAACGATTGGGGGAGCGCCGATAGGACAGTTAGTACTATGGAAAGTGGTAGCCCCTAAATTCGACAGGGAACACGTAGAGTCGACTGTCGCCGTGGGACCAAATAGGAAGGCACATAGAGCTTTGTCAAGGATGAGTGGGGGGGGGTCTGAAGCGAAGAATCAGTGTGGAATGAATGGAAGTTAGAAACATCTCCTAACATTACAGGGCAGAGACGTCAACTTGTGGATGAAATACGAGCTGACGTATTTGAGATTATAACATCACCGAAGGGCAGGTGGGGGTGATTCAACTGGGATAAATCTATGGTATAGGGCCGCGTTTCGCCCAGGGCAGGTAAAAGAAACAACCGGGTATTTTGTGTCGGTACTAAGTAGCTGTGGGAGGTACCTCCAGTCGGTTGGGAGAGGTGAGAGCCCGATTCGAAAATGTGGTTGATGGTATACTGCCGCTGTTGCGTCGAGGTAGGTAAACAGCTGGGATACAGAAAATGGTTGCAACGGGATGAGAAGCATGGAGAAAAGTCTGGCAGCTGACTTCGAACCGGTGAGACACTGAGCGAGTAAAACGAACTTTGTAAGTGATACATTGGAAGCCAAGAAGGCTTGAACAGTGGTGCCAGAGATGGTGGAAGTACCCATAGGAACAAGTTTACGATATGGGAGTGTATCCGTAGAAAGCATGGTGGTGACATCTGAGTAGCTGGCCGCACAACTTTGGGTTTGGCTACGTGGGTCTTCAGATGTTTACTCAGGTGTACGCGCGGACTAGCGACGGGGGCGGCGAACAGTTGTAGCTGCGCTGATCCTTACAGACACTGTACGATCTTTGGTCGAAATGAGAAAATTTGAAGCGGGCAAGCTAAGTACCGATGGCGGATACCTCACGCTGCCTTTATCGCCTTTTCTTATCGGGCAACTGCGATCACAGCTAAAACACGTCTGGCTAGTATAGAACTTTGTTTCAACTATATAAGCACGTGTGTAGAAGTCCAAATTTTAAAGTGAACGGTGGGTAGCCCTCAGCACTTCCAGAATATGACAGAGAAATGGACAGCATGTAACAGGCTTGCTGAGAAAGACTAACTGCACCAGGTGTCAAACGGCACCGTGACTGTCCTGTGACATGAATGCACGCGACGTCGTGGGTGGGCCCAAACAGGTGAAAGCGGTATCTTGGGCTCCACTTCTTTTTGCGTCGGTAATCAACCTAATGCTGTTCGCTTTGGTTGCGGAAGCTATAACGTAATGGAAGCCCACAATCTTAAACCGACATAAACCCTTAATGTTGAACACGGCCAATATATTGAGGTAACGAGGTTAGGCGCCTTTACAGATAGAGTATTCACAAACGCTTAAATTAGCCAAACCATCTGCGTCGCTCAAAGGGATGTTTGTCAAGTAAACGAAATATGAAAGCCCAAATATATAAAGCTATCCACCTCAACAATAACAACGAAAACGCTCAGCAAACTACTAATCGTGACTAGCATTCGTAAAACGCACAAGATGTCCCACACGTAGTTAAACTAACCATCAGCACTTATAGAAGACTCACAAATGCGGCTTGTCAGCCTGTCTCCTGTGTGGCCAAGTGGCCGGTTACCAGCAAAATCCATTCTACGGAAGGAACTGAAGTGACTTGAGTGGGTGAACCGAAGCATGGGTGGTCTATATACATAGCAGTGCAGGAACAATATTGATACGAGAAGCTCAAGGAGGAAGATAAAAACTACGGTTAAGCGGAAAACAAGCCGAGTGATTGTGCAGTGAAACAGATTAAAAAGCAAGGTCCACGGAAACCTCAGGAAGGTCATTTTAGTCAAACGTGAGCAATCAAACAGAATGACGGTGTCAAAACAAAGTGTCAGAAAATACCGTCCAGAAAATGAACCATAAGCTGTGTGCTTGAGGCTTCTGTTCGTCGATGAGGTGCGCGTAACTTAATCCACAAAAAGCCAGACGGCCATCTGCGGTTTTCAGTACGGCAAATGTGACACTGACACTGTACAAATCTCAGCTGCTCCCCTTCCGTGAACTGGAGCCGGCTAAAAGCAAGCAAATTCAGGATCTCTTGAGGTCTTCGCTGTTAAGTAAACGAAATGTCTGTGAACGACATGGGTCAAAGGTCTTGGGACAAAATCGGTGCGCGCGCCAGTCAGCGGCAGATTGAGGCCAGTGTCCGATTTGTGGTTTAACAAATAAGCCGGTGTGGTGCGAAATGTCATCGGCAAACTCAAAGTTGGCGTGAGGGCAGTGGGCCACATTGATCTCGGGCCAGGGCCTGGGGTTCGGCAGTTTTGTCTAATACTCGGTGTCTAGAGCCCGCCCGTTTTTCAGCATTTTCGCGGCCATTGTACAACTCCAAACCGAAGCAGCTTGCTCATATCTTACCAGGGCAACCCGTGGGCTTTTTGGATAAGGGTATCTTTAGCAAACCCATCTTCTCTTGATGGCACTTCACCAATAATCCCCGGAGGCCATTGTTTCATATGGCAAATATCACTAGCTAGAGGAGCCAAATTCACTGGTTCCATGCCTTGGCTTTTTGTCGACCACTTTTCATTTTATGCAATTTGCTTACAAGCCCAGTCTTCCCAGGCTTCCGGAATGGGTCGGTCCAAAACTGTGCCGTTCTTTGGTGTTTATCATGGGTCCGGGAATACTCCTGGCAAGCAAAGTGCCGTTTCAGAACTTCGAACCATCGGAATCAATAAACCAAGACATTTGCAAGTCTTTGTCACCGGCAAGAGCTGACCATCCCAAATTGCGTTCTCTATTTTTGCCGGGAATGTCACTACACTTCCACACGTCATGCTCCATCGACATTCAACTTTGCTTACTTGTTTAAAAAATTATTGTTTCTCTGAACTCTTTCTGCCAAGCACAACGGCCATTTGACGGTTGCTTAGGCACACTACACCTATGCTCTCAAAGCATGCTGATCACATCCGCCTGATTGATCGTGATCTTTACCTCATGGGTCGTGAGATGTCAGGTTCTGACTGTTACGTCTGCTTTATGCAAAGCATCAGGGAAACGGAAGGGTCGTCCGCGCGTAGTTGGAAAGATTCGCGTGCGCGTGCAATAATGCAACAGTATGGTAATATTCCACCGACCTAACCGTTGCAATGCAAGCGGGGTCTGTAACTCTGAAAATTGATGCACGGATAGGTGCACCTTGTCACAGCACTAGGTCAATCACAGTAAAAGACAAAACTCGGAACCAATGAACTGATATTTGCACGAGGCAACACAACGGTCGGAAAGGGTCGAAACCGGAAGTGCTGTTGCTTGGATGCGTTCATGGGCTTTTATACGTTTTCGGGGCCGGGATTATGGACACTTCTCCTAAGGAGAGGGAGGTGAGGTGCCTGCCGCACTGAACGGCTCCACCTCGTGGTTAACAACCGCACCTGAAAAGTTAAAGGAAAGGATACAGGATTATGTAAAGTCGAAAATTTGTTACAATTAACGACGACCGTGTGCAGCAACGCCGAATAAGTCATGCATTTCCAACGTGCTCCGAATCCGAATCACCCTCTAAAACCAAGAATTGGTGGAAGCGATAAGTTCCGTTGTGCACTAACTGTTGGATAATATAGACTTCCGGCGCAGGCCCCCTCAAAGCTGTCTCCGTTTTCACTGAAAGGAATGTGCGGTGTATGTCCATTGGCCATGAGCTGTATTAGTGCCTGTAGATAAGAAAACCTAGTCAACTAATGCGCAACATCGGTGAGCACCGTTTCAACTTTCATGTACATGAATAATCAACCATATCGTTCCTCTTCAGCTCTGCTACGACTAACAAAAGGTTGTTCAAAAGAATCTACTCCTACACATACCAAATAGCAAACAACATTCATGGTACGTTTAAACCATTTGTTTCGTTCAGCAACTTGTTCACATTCGGCTATAGTGCGAGCACTTATCAGGAGTACGTCGAACAGCCGCCTCCTATCTTACAATCCAGGAGATTCAACGAATAATCGACAGAATTCGAAGACGGCCAGCATGGCCTTCTATCTTGAGATGGTGTTCATTGATCAACTCGGTGACACTGTGCGGGTCTGACAAAATAACGGGATGATGAGTTCCCCCGGGGTACAATTGGAAGGCCAGTCATCCTACTGCCCGTAAAAGCTCGTTAGTTAGAAAAGGCTTGTCTTCTGTATGAAATTTTGCGTGAAATGGTTCTTCGAGGGTTTTCCGCTTTCCCCTGAGTCGAGTCTGTCGAAAAAGCATTCTACCTGCACTAACGTAACCATAACCCTACATTCACCCCTGAGCTCCATGGTTGTCCAATGATCTGCTTGCACATCACTCTTTGACAAACATTGGGGAGGACAAAATATGATTCTCACATCTTAAAATCCGTGCAATACACCCATTGCAGTAAATACTTTCACTGGCACTGTCCAGGCGAACGTAGTGAACGCTTCTTACCGACCTTAACGGGCTGCAGGAATGATAAAGTCAGTTGAACAGGAAGGCGGTTCAAAACTGTGCTCCGCGCAATCTTTTTGTATGGGCTTTAGAGACGTTATAAGACTTCGCAAAAGAGTGCCCGTAACAGTTACCTTGATCCGCCACAGCTTGAATGGAGTTCCCGTGTTCCGTGATTCGGCCATTTCTCATGGTGTAGTCTTCCAAATCTCCCAATCTTGTACTGTTTAAGTAGTACCGGATGCACTGGAAAAGTCCTCTCCTGATACGGACTCAGAATAACTGGAATTAGGATGGTTGGAGGGGAAACCAGTAAGAGACCTATTAAAAGCAGTTTGGTTTAAAAGCTCACAATGGTAAAAACCCTCTTTCAGATCGAGAATCTTACATAATCTTTTACCCATCTGGTTACGAACAATATCACCAGAAGGTCTGGGCTCATCTCTTTTTTGAAGAACAACCCCAGCGGATTCCACACTCAGCCAGTTCGGCAGCAACTTTCTTGAAGAAAGCTTGGATGAACCTTTTACAGTGACAGAACTAGCGAGGTTACGATATGGCATGGTGAAACTGTCAACTTTTCTGTTAATTTAGCTGGAAGCACTGATACGCAAAGACGCAGTGACACTTGTCAGAGTACGCATAAACGTTTTGACTGCACCACTGGATTGTGGGTGCTGAAATGGAGTTAGTACATGGCAACAATCCAACGGTTTCAGCTAGTCGGCCACCGCCCTCGCCTCAAAATGGCTTCTATAGTCAGCATTAATCACACACGGAACATCCCTCCAACTGAGTGATTTATGTAGCGCTACAATTGCGAATTCCGCCTTAGAGGAGTAGTGAAATGTCTCTGGCCAACGGAAGTGGAAGTCAACAACAACCGGAGCCGAGTACCCGCCCAGAAATATATCACAGTAATCGACGCAAACAGGTTGCCAGAGCTCTGAGGAAACGGGCCAAGGCCCCTTCTTTGATGGCTGCAAGTGAGGTTTGTGCAAACAGTCATGACAAGCATGAATCGTCGTTCGTTTGTGGATACCACCGAGTGAGACTGGCAAGAGGTTTCATTTATGCAAAGCCTAGGTATCCGGAATGCAAACACTGCGGAAGGGCAGCCCACAATGTAGGAAGTAGAGCCATTCGTCGCAATGCAAGATCCCATCATAAGTCACGAAAATTCTCAGCCTTCATTTGTCAAGTTCAGGAGATCAAGGTCGAACATCTGCTGACGTTCCATGTCGAACACAGAATGTGATCGCATTATAGTACCTAGTTTCAAGGACTACTTCTGGCAGACTGACGGATGGTGGCAGTGCCAATAAGTAGTCAGCCATAGAGGTTTCGGCAGAAGTGACCCTGTGAGACAAGTAGATGCATGTGGAATAGGTTGTGCATTCAGCGCTGAGTTTCACGGGGTTACGCTAATGAAGCAAAGCTCCAGCGCTGATTCATGACTGCCAAGAAATGAGCAAAGTACCTGTGAGCTTTGTGATTAGTAGAAAAGGCGGAGTGCCAAACAACTGTTTGTTCAGACTAGTGAAGTTTAAATAAACATCCAGTTTTTTCCGTTTCGTTTGTAATTTTATTTCCGTTCAGGGGCACTGAGTCCAGTTGGAAAGCACAAAGCTGGATGACCCTCTCGTTCTACCGCGGTTCAGATACCAAGAGCAGAAGCGGCCGTAAAAACAATCAAAAATGCTTGAGGGGGAAAAGTACGAAGTACAGCTTCGGATGACAAAGACGTGATTAAATCACGTAAGCGTTGCTCACGTGCTGAAGAAAAGTGGAACGTCTGTAGGGGAACAATATTGGATATAGGTGGAGGTTTGGTGGCAAAATCGGGAATGAGTCTAAAGTAATACTAAAGAGAACCCAGGTGAGAAAGCAGTTCAGAAAACGTTTTTTTGAAGGAGGCATCAGACGAGGGAGCAAAACGTTAGGGCAAGGGTGAAAACCAAGAGTATCAATCAAAAAATCCGAGCTAGTGAACTCAGAAGTGGAGCAAACACTTATCGGGGTTCATAACTACGCTGTGTTTCAGAAATTTGTCCGGCAATGAATGCAAAACGGCTTCACGTATGTCTTTGGTAATTTAATACAAAATGGTGTCATTTTCGTAAGCACAAAAGCTTTCTAGGTCAGAAATGGGCGAGTTTATTGTGCCTTGGAATACAGCTGAGGAAGCGCCGAGGCAGGAGGGCAAAAAGCCATACTGACGCAAACTTAACGGTGTGCCGGTGGTGGTCCACCCAAGGGATTTCTCATCAAGCGAAATCGATGAAAAAGGGTCTTTCAGATTATTTTCATATAAATACTTAGGACCACGAAGTTGATGGGAAAGATTCTCGGATTCGACAGTGACATAACTGGACTGTTTCGGTACATCGTTTAAGGTAGTGCCACAATCGCCTCAGGTCCTGGGAGTTTCTTCATCACATTTTACCTGGGTCGCAATCACCGTGGTCCGTACTGGAGAACTCACTAGTGCCAATTCTCCCTTATGGAACAGACTGTCTAATACCTGCTCCATGGTCTAGCCAAATCTGAGAGGAATGGTGCGGCTTCCGTGAAAATGGGATGGCCGGCAACCTCACAATGCACAGCATCCGTGCTGATGTCAGGACAACTTTGGAAGAACCAAGAAAATAAGGCAGAATACAGGAATTTCGGGAACGAGATAGAAGATTCAGTGAAACACACACAACTCATGCTATTGGAGCCAATAAATGAAACATCCACCTCACTCTCAGAAAAAGGACAAACAGATATTGTATCGTCTATCGGGGAGAAAAAGTTCAAGCGAGCCAAGCGCACTCAAAAGCTGAGGTGAATGAGGGTAGAGGTTGTACAGGATTAATTTCCTAGAAAACCTTCTGAGTACTGAATGAATCAAAGCCGTCGGCGTCCAGCTTTGATGAATATATAAAAGGATGAATACTTACAAGCTAACGAATACTGCTGCGATATTTGTCAAAACTAACAAAAGATAAGGCGGGAGTTGAGAAAGTTAAGTCAAATGTCGATCGCTGGAAGGACGTGCAGTAAAACATGCCTCCTCAATTATATCTACAAAATGATTATGAACAAGCTTGCAGTGACTGTGACACTTCGCGTTACAAAATACACGATCCAGTTCAAAATGTTCCTGATCACAAGAATTGCAAGTATTTTACTACTCGCTTGGTTTAACTGGCCTGCAGCGAGAACTTTGGCCTGGTTGCACACCATTTGTCTTGAAGGTGGATCAGTAGAGGATTTTGAATTTTCGAGCTGACAAATGCTGCGGTCCTGTTGCTGAAAGCACCACGCACGTCTTGATGTTGCCCGCAAAAACCTTTGGCGGATTGGAAAGAGCATCCGTGGGACAGAAGTCCTTGTTGCAATCCCGGAAAATGGATGCTAGTAAATAGTCTTTCTCATAACTGCACCTAGAGCCCATAGTCAAAGCTGAGCTCAGAGGCCTGCGCCCCTAATTGCAGTACGAAATCCCCTACTGATTTGTCACCGCCTCGCATCAAGAAGAGAAGCTTCGCCTGCCCAGCAATCCCTAAATTTACCGAGTGGAAATGCCTGAGCAGCAAATTATTCAGGGATTCGTATGGTAATAATACTAGGCAACGTGGAAAATTAAGATTCTTCACAAGAAAATGTTTCCTTCCAAATAGCTGTCAAGAAGTTCACAGTCTACTCTAGAGAACCAACAGACTTGCGAGTCACAAACCATAGTCAGAATTGCTTGTGTGACCCTAACCAGAGGTGCTCTGCTATGAACATTCAAAGCCTTCTAATTACGGGCTTTCACGGAGGGAAATGACGGTGACGCCATAAGTCAAACGTCAGTATCAGCAATGGAAATCGTGTAATATCACAACGGAAGTAGTGAACGCTCCGACACAAATCCAGTGCGGTGAAGGAGTGAGAACATTGATCGAATCCGTACTCGGCATATTATTTGTGCAAGCATTTAGGATGTAATAAGATGCAATGGAGTCGAACCATCATTTCATTATTGAAGCTCATTATCTCTCGGCTGTACAACGGAACATGGAATTATTCTCACTTGTTAGCACAGAAGGCTGCTGTAGAAGGGCGGACGCTTGAACAACACACTTGTCGACGAATGGCTTAAGAGACATTTCGGGGTGTACATCTACCAATTGTTAGTAAACGTACTAGTTATAAAAGACCGCCATAAACCTATCCGATTCATCTCTCGTCTTGAAAGAGGTCCCTTTTTCAAGCGATGAAAGGCTATGGAAAGTTTCCAGCTTATTATGATATTGTGTGCTCACAGGTCCTTCGAGATAGTGTATACACGTATTTCTGTCAACACTGGATTTGAGAACAAATGGGAACCCAGTGGACTTGGTGGAAAATATGGAGAATAATTTTCATAAACTATAAGTGCTGTCATGTTACGAATAAGACAACATTCGATAGCCCACAATTCACCGCGCTAAGGTGGCGGTAAATAAGGCCAGAGCACACACTTATACAGTCGGGGGATGAACTGGGGAGGATGATCGTCATGTATGTTTACTCTACCTGATGTGCATGCCTGAGTTCGTTTGTGGTTAGTTAGCCGTTTCTGAACTGTTTGCTTAAAAGCGTTTCACTTTCTATGGAGTGGCTTGGTGCCAAACTGATTCTTGTATTTGTTGTTCCGTATTACTAGCCGAAACACCAGTTGTTTCTAAGCTGGGAACTCACACTTCACAAGATCCAAAACGGTTTTTGCATCATGAAGTATCGCGATAGTCAAACTGTTCTCATTATTCAGGTGAAAATTGCGTTCTGTTTGAGCAAGTTATAGTTGAGTTGCACAGCGTTACTATCACAAAATAATCGATTTTTGCCGAAATTCCCATGTCACCAACTTCTCTTCCTGCAAGCATACTCATCATGACAAACCTGGTGATTGGCTGGCAAAATTTCTGATCCACAAAATGTCATGCAACAGGTTTTACAGCAGACCTGTTTGCTAATAAAACAATAGCTACAGTATTGAAGTTCAATTCACAATTTTACCACGGGCTATCTTGGTGGACAGAATCATCCTGGTCTGTTCCTTTTAGGTTTTCTATTGGAACTCTTGCCGAAAGACACATTAGACACTTAACCATTGCTTAGGCAAGCTACACTCACTTTTTCAAGACACGCTAATCACCTCATCTCGGGGCTTCGGTTACCATGTCGGCATTATGCGAAGCATCAGGGAAATGGACGGCTGATACGCCCATGGTTGGAAGGATTTGCATTTGCTTGCAATAATACAACTGCAGGGTAAGGTTTCACCGACCCTACGCGGTGGTTTATTTTGCTGTATTGCTGCTTCCAGTTTGCTGGCACTAATTAAACCATTCCCCAAAACAATACGCTGCGAGCTTAAATTGAATCCTGCGTTGCTCCAGGTGTAATTCTTCTTTTGGAATTCCGATGTGACTTTCGGATCAAGTACCATGCATAAAATACGGAGGCCAAAAAAAATTTATATGGATAAGGTTTCGTTCTTTGTGGAGAAATTATTATTTTCTGGCAACGGAGAAGATATCCTTATCTAATGCTTGCTGTGGTGATGAGGCTTATGCGGGCTAGATGTCCCGTGTTCCCACAACGAAGGAACTATTCAATTTTAGACCATTATTTTTAATTGCCAGCGAGCTGCCCGTGTACGGACGGGCCCATGCAATCATTGTTCCACACGTACTGTTGTAAACGCTGATCTCTTTTCTTATTTGGCAGCATTTATTAGTTTAGTTGCGTCATAATCCCTGTTACGACAGGCAGCTTTGTACGTGTATCATTTTGACACGATCCAAGTAAGAAGTGTCATCTGATATGCTCTCAGTTGCAGGGATCCAGTCTATACCGGTCTTTTCACATACCACGACATACTTCATTTGCATGGGCATAGCAAGACATATAGAGTATTTGGGCTTACTTTCTCACATTCGACCACGGCACTTTTTCATCTACTCTCCCAACCTTTTTTGCATCGGAAAACCACACTTTCAAAAGAGGAGTATTCCATTTCTTGTCGCACGAATATTTTTTTAATTCACAAAGTCATCCAGACACGGCAAGGCCAAGCAAACGGTTCAGTGGCCGGTGGATGAAAAGGAATTATCAATCTGCACAACATCTTCAGCTTTTCGAAACAGCTTTGCCGTCGAGGGTACTTTCTCATCGTTCACATATTGTGTGAAATAGAATTGGTAACAGAAGGTCCTTTGACGCGGTAGCTGTGTAATTTGAGAACATAGAAAGCTGGTGAATACTTCGTAGTTGATAACGTATTCACAGTGAACACTTTATTATGGGGCTAACTCTAGGCGGTCTATTTGTTCATATCAGCGTTTGCTACTTTGTAGGCACTGACCACATACACGCAAGACAGTCTTCGATTACGAAGCTGTGCCAACTGGCAGAGTAGTGGTCACTTATTACGATATGTAAAGTAACTCCGCAAATCAGCGTGTCAGCCATGGAATGGTTTAGGCCGCAAGGTTTTTTGAGTAAAAGCTCTGTTTAGTGCTCATTTTATTGCTACTCTAGTAACACTGTTTTGAAAAATAAGCTTGCGTTTTCCTAAGATGATAATATTAATAATAATAATAGCAGTTTATTTTAGGGATGCTCGAACCATGCTTTGTTGAGTGAACGTGTCGTAGAAATGAGGCTTGGACAAGCTTCCTTTGAAGCTGGATTGGATATAAGCTCTACAAAAATAAGTAACGTTTTTGTGATCACACGAGTGAACAATCAAATGAATTGAATTTGGGGGTCAGATGGTCATATCACCTAGTAATGAGCGAACTCGGCTGGGTGACCAAAGTCAGCAGACAACAAGTGAAGACATGGGGGCTTGCCCAAGAACTCGGACAGTATCGATGTAAAATAGCAAGGAAGCAAAACTCCTGACAGAAAATTTTCGAAAAAAGGGCTGACGGAATATTGGAAAATTTATTGATGATGATGGAGGCCCACTTGGACCAATAGTTCTGATGACCTGGAAGAAGGGAGAAACGTTAATCTGAAGGAGACGTCAGGTGTTCTGTGAAGAGAGGAAGTACACAATTGGTTCAAAAGGCCTACTTTTCCAAAATGTGGATGCCTAACGTTTGGCGGAAGGTTGCGGAAAAAGCACTCAGTGGGGTATGGAGTGGATGCTCAATCATGGACAGTTGGTGAAACGGGGTGGAAAAAGATGGCAGGTGAGTGAAGTGGGATTTGAATGGTGTATTTATTAAGGTTACTAAGTGAATGAAGAGACGGAAACGCCGGGTGTCAACGAGGTGGAGGTAAGAGAAGAAACACTCTGAGCCATAGGGGCGACGCATGGATGAAACTGTCAAGACGTGCAGATGGTTGATTAACTGGATATGCCAAGGAAGGCCTAAAATAGGACATCGGTGGAGCAGTCAGTCGATCGATAACCCGTAATATGGATAACTCAATATCCGCACAAAGTTATAGAAAATCTCTTCAAGTTAGTGGCCAGCGTAGATGCCTAATCGTGAAGAGGCAATGGATAAATAGACACCTGCTATAATGTGATTGAAATGGCATTCAACCATAGGGTCACCTATGGTGGATCCGCGACTGACGTATGAGAGAAGCAGACTTAGAACGAAGTTTGCTTAATGGGAATAAATAGGTTGGGTATCCAACGGAATCAGATATATGTAATGCATTAGTGAAACTGTCATATGGTTGAGTAACTGGGTGTTTTGGGGAAGTTCCAACCTTAAACAAGGGAAAACAATCAGATGGTCAGTATCCTGGATTATTGACCATTAACTTCCAGCTGAGGACGTGGAAAAAGTGCTCAGTGGGTTAAGGAGCAGATGTCCAATCAGGATAACTCGGGAAAATAGCGACGGATACTGACGGACGAGAGAAATGTGGTTCAGTGTTGGATTTGTCTGGGTCAACTGGTGAATAAAAGAGAGATTCACAGGCTGGTAATGATGTAGAAGTGAGACATCAAAGTAAGGCTATATCATAGAGTCTTTTCAGTGGCACGTAAATGAAATTGTCAAGGGGAGCAGATGATTACTTGGCTAAATACGCTGAAGAAAACCTCATATGGGACGCTGGGGAACGATCAAACGATACTTTAGATGGTTCCTCACCACTGACACCTTCAGGAAACGCAAATAATTGAATGACTGGTTGTGCGGGAGAAGAATCAACATGATTCATTAGGTCAGAGAGCTAGTGTCAGGCTGATGTAGAGCTGGAACGAGAACCATGTCTTGGTTTGCCATGTTGTTGTTAGGTGGAGGAAATGATACCTAAATTGCGGTTTTGTTTAGGTGAATCGAGTGGTGTCGCACGAACTGCCCGATGGATGAGTGATATCCTCACGGGTTTATTAGGATTTGTGATGTTCGCAACAAAAATATCTGAACAATGAGGCCCTCGTATGTTTCGGAGTGGAGGATATGGTGACCAGCCGAGCAGGAATGAAGGTGATAACGGGCTTGAACCTGAGGAATGAGAGGAAACGCGGTGGAGACGAATATCGACTATAGCAGATAAAAGCACATTTTTCTAGGCGGGGCAAAGATATCTGCATATATTAGCTTAAAACTTGACGGAGTGTGTTTCAAACCCAACAGAGATTAAAGAAAGATGACGAGGAGCTTTGTAGAGGACAACGGGAAACAGCAGCGCAAAGCAAGGGGCGGTTTTCTTCGATCTGCAACTGGCGATAGCCGGTGGTATTGGCCGTGCTCTGGACAACCCACCTGAAAACCAATGCTGGTGACAGCAGGTGTAATCCATCAGCCTAGTTGCACCCGCACATCTTTTCAGACGACCGGCACGCCCGATGTGCGCCGACCACGGCGGTGGACCTGACTACACCCCGCATCGCCGGGATTGGTACGAGTTTCCTGAAGAGGTTGAATAGCCGTGAGCACCGGGTGGTCCACGTGCGGAAGACCAGACTTCAGGGGATCCCGAAATGTAACCAATGAAGCATCAGTTGGGTAGCGTGCAGATAGCAGATCATCACATAAATGTATGGGCCAGGTTAGTGGTCAGTATAGCCCCTGATGTTAGTAATCATCAGGGGAAAGATGGTCGCAAAACGAAAGTCCGTAAGTAAAGGAGGAGTAAAGAAGCGCAGATTGGGATGTTCCCAGCTAACGATCACGGCAGCCGATGTAAAAGGAAACATTTATAATCAGTGAATCCCCGGGAATTGTTCAATAATTAAAGGAGTCTAACACAGGCTACGACCTTTTGCTCAATTTTATCTGGTACAGACTGCTGGCGCTCACGCAATTCAAAGTCTAGAACCTTCTCGTAGGCTAGATCAGCGGTAAGGTTTGTGCTGAGAGGCAATAAGTTGAGGGTAACCACGAGGAATCTATCCCGCACGTTTCCATACCGATGGCTGTAAGTGGAACTGCGTATATCTAACCGTGGTTTATTCCATATGTTAGAGTAAACCAAGATGACGAAGTGCGAACGCAAGCTAGTGTTGGTAATGGAGGTTGGAGGGTTGAAAGCCCCTCAAAGTACTGGACGGGCAGAAGAGGGTGCAGTGCGCAACGGGTGTGAAGCACATGACCAGCTGTGAGTAGTGAAAGATGAGGTCCAATTTTGCGATGGGAAAAGGGGTGGATGTTACCTTCATCCAGTCGCCGATCCATTTCATCCAGTAAACACAAGATAGTGGTCAAGCCAGATATTCCTTCCAGAATCCAAGCTGGATTGAGTTTATCTTGGGGTACTTCAGGGAATTTTGTCGAATGTGGGTGCGGAGTATCTGCCGAAGAAAGGTTTATGGTGTGCTAGTTGGGTTCACCTGCTCGTGGTTACCTGATTCCAGCTGTGCGTATTGCCATGTCCACCACACATCTTTACCCGGTCCATAGTGGGCCAGCACAGATTTAACGCCGATGCAGCCATGACATTCACCGGCGGCTCAGTGATAGTTAGACGGGTGCCATCTGAACAAGCTGACTTATGGATACCCAATTCCTGTTGGTTCTTACGCACAAGTTCCTCTGAAAGATTCTGTTCCTCCAACTGCCGCGGGGAGTGTGCCGGCGTCAAATCGACTAGTACCCCACTGTCTATCCTGCGTGTACCAAAATATCCACATAGGGCGTCTAGTTTGCCCTGGCCATCAGTGGCGATACCAAGGTCCTTTTTGGAGAAAGGACCTGTCCCGTTTTGGGGTCTTTTGACTGTATGTAACCACAGAATATCTTCGGCTGTTTTCTTATGCATTTGACTAATTTGAGTTCACCTTCTAGTCTAAAAGTTAGTAGAAGGCTTACCTTCTCCCTTTCAACTTTCAGCTCAGGATCCCCCAAGTCCCCCCTCCCTGTTACGAAATCCGCTAAGACAAGCGGATCGCAAATTTCTGCCATCTTATCACAGACTACTACGCTTTCTGGTAGGAAGATCACTAAATCGGTTCCTTTTGAAACCCCTGGTCACTTCACCTTTTTATCGTCCTCCAGAATCCTCATCTAATCTACCCGAGCACTGTAAAAGGGGTTGCGTACAGTAGATACTGATTATTGCTGCTATCTCAACCATCGTTTTTTGGCGTTTATTCAAGCCACCTCTGCAGCCATTATTCACAATCAATACGATCACATGAACCGTCCAAAAATGTCCCGGAGTTCAATAAGGAAGCCCAAAGCCTGAAAATCAAAGTCCATAAGAAGAAAATAACAAACCTGAGGCGAGATACCGGGCAAAGGAATTCGGGGATCTACCTCTCTGACATCAAAAAGCACTACGCAACATGTTACCCGCCATCACCTAAAGAACATCTGGTTTGCAATATGTTTTGAAATCAAACCGAATGCGTAGTAGAGACTGGCTTGTGTTGCTTTGCAGGAGGAATCCAGTACGGTTGAGTGTCTTATGCTTAATATCTTGAGCTGGCACATTTTTAATATCGTGGCAGTCACCTCTACATGATTCCCGAATTGTTGAAATTACGTTCTTTGTTTCACTCTATTCCAAAGTGTTGTTATTTTATTCTTTAGTATTATAAAAATTATCAACTTTTTTCCTTTTTTCTCATTTTTATCCTAGCTGCCATATAGCCAGTTTTGTCTGCAAATGCATTGGAAAGTGGTAAAGCCTCCAGTATCATCCTTGCAAGCACCACCAAGGTGGTCCAGAGAGAAAACTCAAGAATGTGAGCACCGTGGTCCCACGTTTGATGGAGAATGCTTTCGTGCAGCCATGTCTCGTAGCTCAGTGCGGTCTGAATTAGGTTTTACTTCTGTCGCATTTCGCATGTTTTGAGTGAGGGGGAAAGTATGGTCGGACCTTCAGAGACCTGCGGCACTGTCGTGGCCACTGAGAAGAATAAAATGATATTTTTCTGTTGCTTCAAATAAGGACCTCTGAGGCCGCGGGCGAAATAAACTGGGGGCAAATTCTGACCGGTCCTCTATGTCTTCTGATCTGATCTCGTGACTAAGTCAGGCGATCCTCGCGGGTACCACCAGTTGATCGTAGGTAACCACATAGTGTTCCCTATTCTGGCCCTTTGTTGCTCCGTTCAACTACATACAAGCAATCACTGCTGGCATATGATCCAAATGGTGCCCATAAATGGACACACAAAGGGCTGATTCGAATCATGCTACACCCTAGACGGCATTGACCAGGCAAATACTGACTTTTCTTGGCCTCCTCTGACTGCACGTTTGCCTCGGTTTTCCATCACCTCGCGATTCTGAATCACAAACTCGCTCATTTCTTTGCGTCGTTGCTGCCACAGTTGCGCTCGTGCTTGCCGCAAGTTTGAATTTTGCACGTCTGGCTGCTGGCTGACTCAGTCAACACACACGTGGAGCTTCAAGCTACAGCAAAATGTTTTCATCAGGGGACAAATGATCAGGGCAGAGCGGTGACGCTAGCCTGTGGATGATGCTGAAATTCAGCTACCCTCGCTATTCTAGACTGTAGAAAGGAACCCAGTTTCATGAGCTAGCCAGATAAAACTGAATATACCCATTGTCACGCCTGTTTTCTACACTTACGCGCGAAGCCACTACTGACTAAAACGCCTACGGCCGCGAACAAAGTCCGACTGCTGGAACGTGAGCGGCGACCATACGGGAAGAGACTGGCACCATTCCAATCACAAGGCCGATAAACACTGCCCCTATTTCCTTCCCCAGAAATGGTCACTATCATGGAGCAGTGATTCTCGGCCTGTCGGAAGATTCTGACAAAACCAGAAAAAACAAAGGTTGACCTGCTGTACTCTCCGGTTGGCCCATATCTTGGCAAATTGCGGTCAGAATGTAATGTGGCCGAGCCCCGGCCGCGGAGGCAGATAAGAGGGTGAGGTAGGGCACTGGACTGCCAAACAGTTCATAGTTCCTAAAGAGTCCAAAAGGACATTGAGGAGCACAAAGCCTAAGAATCAAAGGTGAAAAAATTAGAGGTAGGCTCCTGGACAGAAGGGTGCGGTGATCTGCCTTCCCGACATCACAAAAAGCGACGCAATGCATTACCCGCACTCACCCAAAGTAAATTCGGTCTTCAACCCGTTTTGGGATCAAACTGGATATGAAGCAGAGGAGGCTTCTTATATCTAACATCTTGAGCTAGCACATTTTTAATGCCACTAAATCTATCACCACAGCCACTTCTAACGAATTTCCAAATCGTTGAAGTTCAGTTCTTCGTTTTCTTCCATTATCACGTGTTGTTATTTTATTCCTCAGTTTCATAAGTAATTTTCTGTCTTTCTTTTTCTTTTCCTTCTGATCTTCCACACTTGCGGCCACACTATCCGTGGTGCTTGTAGGCGCAGCAGAAAGAGGCTAGTCCTTAGGTATCATCCGGGCAAGCAACATCACTGCACTCTTGGGAGAAAACCAAAAACTTTGAGCTTCAAAGTCACGCCTTCGACGAAGACTGCCTGTAGTGCTACCATGTCTCATAGCTCAGTGGGGTCCGAAGTCGCTTGTACTTCTACCGGGGTTCCCAAATTTTAGGCAGATGAAATGAATAGTCAGACAACTAGGAACCTGCCACACTGTCATGACCACTGAAACGAAGGCTACTTTTGCATTTTTCTGTTGCAGCACGTGGTCTCTCTGGGATCTAGGGTGCAAGAAGTTAGATGCAAATTCGATTTGAGCCATCGTATCCTTGGGCTGATCTGATTTGATGTGACATCAAGCCTACTCGGTTCCGTGTCGTTCTCCCGATCTAAAAGGTTGAGCACATAAGGTACGCAAATGCCGCTACACCTTTCCCCAGGTTATGTCCTAGTCATCGGAAATCACAGTGTGCATCTAAGGAGTCCTTTTTAAGCTTCGCTCGCAGCTTGGGGCAAAAACCATCACTGCGATCTTTCGTTTGATCAAGACAGCGCCACTTGTCTTGCGTACATGATATTAACCGCCATCGCTTCCCCAACAAAAGATCAGTTGCAGACTGTTCTCGAATTTCCTGAACCTTTGTCTTTTTTAATTCAGCGACCGTTCCACGGTTTATCCAACATTTACACTCGTTTCGCTCATAAACTTGCTGAGATGATGAGTCCTAGCTCAGATTTACTACGCGGTGGGAGTGAAATATTTGAATTTTCTGGGGGTGCCCGCTCCGCTTCCGCTCGAAACAGGCTATGCTTAACAAGTATTCAGTTGCAGGCCACTCATTAGACGCGTCTCTGGCTCTGTTTCCAACACTTTTGACTTGACTTTTTGTCTCTTTGCTAAAAGAAGCACAAAGCACCAGGAAGCCTGCGTACTTCTACAAAATTCTGCTGCCTGCTGAACCCAGGTGTAGCACATTCTGTGGGGAACATTTAGCGCTTTACTTGGCTGGCCGTCTTTTCTAATACGCGCTAGAAAGCAGAAATTTCACCGGCCGCATGAGCTCCAATCTATTCATGCTGGCTGACTCGTTACCCACAGACTGGGTACAACCCAGGGAGACCCGTCACCTAGATTATGTCACCCAGTTCTCGCAGAATAAAAAGCATACCTCTGGTGAACTTAACTTGGGATGGAAGCTCTTTTTAGCGCCCATTCCGTAGCACCAACCGGTGCCACCGTCTCAGATCGAGCACATGACATCAAAGTCAAACAGCTTCATCATAAGAACTGTCTCCTACTCCGGCCGGAGCCACTCATCTCATCAGGGGGCGCGATCTCGTGCGACCTGTCGCGAACTTTCCCCCGTCCGCTGGTACCGTCTTCTTTCAGGAAGGGTTTCCACTGCTTACTGCACGGATCATCATGCTCCGGTCTATTAGCCCCGATTAAGCCCATGCCTAAGCTTTTTGTGAGCCAAATATAAACAAGGATATCCGTTGATGGGCACACAGCTGTTTAGAATGTCGGCGATCTGAAGTAGCCAGGAACAAGCAAAAGGTCCTCTTGGCTAGTTTACCGCACCGGATGCACCTTTTAGTCTTTTGCTCGTCGACCTATTAGGTCTCCGCCTTCTACCTAGGGGGTTCTCCTATTTTGTGTTATATATCGATCCCTTTTGGAGGTGGGCTCAGGTGATACCTCTGGGCGACTGCTCACCCGAAATCACATCAAGTGCTCTGCTAGAACGACGAGTATCCCCATTTGGATTTTCCCGCTGACTTGACCACCAACGAGAGAAACCAGCAATAAGGTTTATTTGCTCCCCTGACAAAAGTGTTGGGGTTCGAACAGGTGAGAGTTACTGCGTACCTTCCAGCCAGTAAAGGTTCGGTAAGGGTTTCACAGACAACAAGAGAACTTCTAAGGGATTGTGCAGACCCGGATTGACGAGATACCCTCTTCTTTGCCTTGATAGACACTGCCAGTTTGGTGGAAGCCGATACGCATTCAAAGCCAAACGAGTTATTGTTTGAGTTTTCACCCCCGTCGCCATGGAAGCTGGTCGCACTTCAACCTTCGCAGTCGTTTAGATATTCCACGATCGTCTAAACAAAGGTTCTTTCCTCGGCTAACCATCTGTCTGCCACAAGGTGTGGGGTGTGGAGATGGGGAGCCCCCTCATACCACTGCCTTTACACAAGTGGACGATTTTGGAAGCCTAGCCTTTATGACAGCCTCAAAGTTTCCTCTGCTGACAGGCCACCTGCTGCCGCCGTTCTGCACACCCTTCTCAAGGAAAAACAAATTTACCCACAACGAATGTCGGGGCTACCAAGGAGCCGGGAAGTAATCCTGCAGAAGAGTAGACACAACACCCCCAACCTTTTCCCTCTAACGCAAATAAATCTGATGGTTATGCACATCCTATTTGTTGTCCTTTTCTCGGTCGTGTGAGACTTTATCACAATTTACCATTTCAAAAACATCTCCCTCAGCCCTCTGGGAGGGAGATAGTGTGGTGGCATTTAATTCATTTCTGGCAATCATCGTTATTTCCAACCCTAGTAGGGCTTTCTTTTATCACTCTGAAGCGAGGTGTTCCTGGTTCGACTGTCAGTAAGACACACGCTTTTCCGGGTCCTCTTTGAACTTTCCTCGCTGTCTACTCTTTGCTCTGCAGGTCCGTCTAAACTCCTCTGTGGTCTGGCCTTGGTTTTCTGACTACTAGTGGAGTCACTGGATCCGTAACTTTAAGTACGAAACATGCCCGCGCACCAATAATTTTGTAAGCCCTCAGCGGTAAAAAGAAAAAGTCATTGTGATCAACCTTCGGGTGGGGGGAGGATATTGAATTGTTTCAAGCTGAGAAGGATGATTACCCGATGGGGGAAGATGAGGTCATATGCAGTATCAGGGAGCTAGTGAAGTACGAGGCAGCTGGCCCGGATGGTATCCATCCAGCAGTCTTAAAACGGCTGGCACCAGCACTGCTAGGGCCACTGACGAAATTACGTGAAACCTCGCTTGAGACCGGGGTCCAGCCTGAGAATGGGGCACCTTCGACAACCACCCCATACACAAAGGGGAGGTAAACGTAGTTGTGGAAACCGCCTTCCAGTTAGACCGACCTCCACTGCGCTGAAGGTCATGGAGAAGGTCATTTGTGACCGGATAGTATAACGCACAAAACAAAGCAGCCTTGCCCAAGATCCCCTTCACGGATTCCTACGGAATCGCTCGAGTCTGCTTGAAGGAAGTGGCCAGGTGAATAGATGACTGGGGGAACGATAAGGTCTTTTATTTTGGCTTGCAGAAGGCTTCCGACCCAGCGATTCACCGTCTGCCTATGGAAGATCCACAAGGGTTTAGACTGTCGGGCCAGCTGATGAATTGGATTAGGGGTTGTTCGTTTGACAGGCTTTCCAAGTAAGAACAGTAGAAAGCTTGTCTCCAGCCGGAAGAATTCACTTTGGAGTACCCCAAGAGTCGGTCGCTGGGCCCAGGCTATTCCTCCTGTATGTAAATGGCTTAGAAAGTGGCCTAGAAAGCTCGTGTCACTAATTAGCCCACGATGTGGAAACAGTAGGGGTAGTCAACCATGACTCTGCCCAGGGGAACCAGGGCGAAGTCTGAGAATGAGCTAAAAATTGAGACATGCAACTGAAAATGCAAAAGAGCGTACTTCTAGATGACTATGGGTTACCTCACGGATTAAAAGTACTGGAAACTGAGGGATAGCTAGCAACAGTGCCGGGAAAGTGTGTGGTACAGGAGCCCGAGGATAATCTTTAGGGCTGATTTCCAACCCAAAGTTTAGAGTGAAAAGAGGAAAAACGGCTTCCAGAGCACTGTACCTGCTCCCCCTAACAGTCAGCCTTAGAAGACCATCCGTGCCTATTCCACTGTAAAGGACTCGTGCAAGGCCTTACAAAAAGAACAATGTTTAGGCCTAGGGCCCATATCTGATTCAAGACGGATAAGTACTGGAGAAATCCAGAGATGATTCACCAGATACTTTCCCACGTCAAAAGGGGAAACGCATGAGGAAAGCTTGCAGTATCTCAACTTGTCCCTCATGGGACAGTAAAGAAAACGAGGGGAACTCACAGTACTGTTAGATACCCACAGCGAGGATCGACTTGGGGGCTCAAATGCAGGCCCCCTTGCTGCCGGGCGAAAACCACATCCTGAAAAGTCTTGCCTCCAGGCTGAAGAAGAAATTGTGACGGAGAAGATTCCTGGCCAATTTCTTCAAGCATCGGTCGGGGAAGTACTGGAATAAACTACTAGAGAAAGTGTTCAAGGCAGCCACAGTGGCTGAGATGAAGCTCTGTCTAGGCAGGGCAGAGACCTGAGTGTTACATGGTGGGCTACCGTGACCGACGGCCTATTACTGGGTGGATTTCTTAGACCATGTGTTTACTAGGTTTCCATTCTGTCTACCTCTCCGGCGTTCGCACATTTGCGGCTGTTTGCTTTCTTCCTATCTGTTTATTCGTTATTCGATATCTGTGGACGGTTCTCCCCGCATAAGTGGCCTAAAGTTCACCCTTCAGGTCTCCATGCACTACCTTCCATCATCTGTTCCCCCATCCCCGCTACCTCTCCTTCAAGCACAACTAACGGGTCCAACCATGTGGTTGTCCACAGTGACCAACAGTGAACAGTAAGTGAGTTGACACAGGAACAGAGGCTCGAGGATCTAGTCCTTACTATTATTGCAGCACCGTGGGATCCGGGATCCCACACGCGCGAGAAACTGGACGTATTATCTATCTGCCGTGCAGTTTTGGAATCAAACCGAACCTGAAACTGAACCTGCCTTGGCCAGAAAGAAAATTGACATAATTCACAGCTCAGTAAATCCTAAAGACAAACGGAAACTAACAAGCAGCCTGGCGGTGCTGCCAGCCCTGTTAGGAATGGGTGTCAAAAGCAATGACACCCGAAAAGCCCGTAGTTATTTCAACGTCATGAGCTCTCTTTTGGGTTGGTATCCGCTAAGGTAAACCAAATACCTTGCGGAGATAGCCGTGAAAAATAGCCCATGGTGGTTTCGAAATGGTTGTACGGCAAGAAGACAAAGAGTGGGGGCGGGTGATACCTTGTTGGGAAAGATGAGCATCGTGCACGTGGATGGGCAGAAGGAAAGTTAGGTGTGAAAAGAGTCAGGAGGATTCGGAGGAGGAGCCTTAAGGCTCCGAGGAGAGCAACCGGTTATGGAGCAGGCTGCTTTGGAAGGCTAAGCTCAGGTTCCAAAGGCAAAGCCAAACTGTTGCTAGATTCAGATGTTGACATAGTACTCTATACTTTAAGTGCCTAAACTGCCCGCGCAATTGTTCCGTGAAAAGCCTTTGAACGTCCTCCATCAGAATTTGAAATGGTGAACATTACCGGGCAAAACTCCAGCGGGGGGCTGGTGTGGGATTTGTGTGAGCTTATGTAATACTGTTCCGGATCGTAAAAGAGTGGAAAGGAGGGCTTGGGCATTTTCTGGCCTTGGCTTCTGGTAGAGTGGAGTGCTGCGCAAAATCGAATGGGTAAGATTAGTTTAGACCACGGCTACCTACAGAGGATCCACGGACGATTGGTATTTCCTAAGAGTCAAGGATTCCGGAGATAACTTAATTTTATAGGATAAGACCTCTTTCTTGTCGATAGAAAAATGCATCATCCAGGGAAAACCCCACGGCCAAGCGCAGATGGATCAGTGGAAATGTTACTGAGAGAGGTGATGACACAGTTAGGCTCAAAGGATTATACTCTTTTTATATTATCCACAGAAAGAAATAGATTTCCTTGAGTCTCCGGGTCCAGTGCATCGTTCATATGAATTAGGTCTATAGGGGGGTTCAGCACGCGCCGTTTTGAAATGCCACTAACGATCGACCCCGGGGCAGAAGAGACAGGCTACAAGAGCCAACTGGGAATTTTGAGATAGGTAGGAATCAATCCTTCATGGAAGCAGGCCAGTTTCTCGTAGTTATTGCAAGGCTGCAATGACATTACTGTGAAAAACACAGCCAAAAGCTTTGGACATGAAAAAGTGGGCAATCATTAAGCCCTCCCGTCATAGGTAGCCTCAGTGCGGAAGTTTACGAATTCAAACTGGAATGTGGTGCACGACACAGATCAGATAAACCCGCGTTCCTCGTAGCCAGGAGGCTTTGGGCTGAAAGGCCAGGTGAGCCTGCTGCCTCCAAAATTCTTCGCTAGTCTGGAGACGACTGGGTATGGTTCTTGGGACGGTAGTTGATAAGCTTGTAGTGACCTCGATCGTTTTGAGAAAACGAATGTTTTTTGGACAGCATTTTGGATCTACTTTCTTTACGACCTTTTCTGACGTTTGACATCGACCTCGTAGTGCTCTCCGGATGCGTACCTTTTACTGGACTGACTTTTCCGAGGTTTCCGTCGACCTTTTTTTAAACCATTTTCATTTTTGGTCGTTTGCCGACTGTACACACTTGCGGTTCGCTTTCTGCGCAGCCGTTGCATTCATGCCCCTTCGTTGTATTTCTCATATCGGTACTGTTTCGGTGCCACGATATATAGAATACACCTTTCATCTGTTAACCGACTTGCGCCTTCTCCATTCTTTCGATAGAGGGGGTAAAGTTGGTATTCCGCTGCTAGACCCAATAGGAGACACCTTTACCAGCCGCTCCCGATTGTCTTCTATAAACTCTTGAAGGCGTGAAATTAGGCTAGTCTAACCCCAATTTTTCTGATCACATGTTTTTGTTAGTCTTTTCTACTATACTTTGAACACCTGTCTGTCACATCGGTGCTCCGAACCGCGCAGCCACAAGCGTTATAGCGGTGATCTCCACAACCCATGGGGAGGAGAGCTTTGAAGAGTGGGGGTGTGCTGCTTGAGTCAGTTGCCTCTGTTGAGAAAGAGGTGGTCAGCTGCTTGTTATGAGCCGGCCGTAAGGCAAAGCTGCTTCCATCCGGATTACAGGTGAGCTTAGACGGAAGGTCCCCGAGCAAACGACGATAATTATTGATACATGTCAGATAACCAGATGTACGAGCACGAAATGAAAAGTAACCTGCAATCTTTTTGCGGTCACTGCCTCTAAGATTATCAAAAAAGAAACCGGGAGGTCGGAGAAGTTGTAGACGAAAACTGGGCCTTGGATTTTGAAGTTTCTAGCGGAGTTTGAAAACTTTGCACCTGAAGCCAAGTATAAGAAAGAAAAACAAAATCCAGTAGATTGAGGGGTGTGCCAGTATAGACCAGGGTATTTTTCCTTAACTGAGGTCACTGGCCATAACATTTGATGTCGTGGATGGTGGTGCAGTGTAATCAGAAACGTTGTTGAGTTCGCTAACTTCAATGATTTTAGAGAAGAGTGGGCGACAGATAAAAGCCATGAATAAGAAAAAAGTTACTGGTTTTCCGCGTGGGACACAAAGAATCCAGGGTCCAATTTTACCAATTGTGGGATTTGCTAAGCTTTTTCCGTTTTACATGCGTCCTTTGTCTTCCCCACTACGCATGAGCCGACTGTCAGATATGGTGGTAATAAGCAAAATGGCACCATAATCACCGAAGCTGCTTGATCTCAACCCATTGGAAGGAGAACGCCATCGGAAGGGTGATCGTGAAAAGCGTATATAGCAAAAAACTGCAAGAAGAGTATATCTGAAGCGGCGACGAGGCCAACAAGATTGGCAGCGGAAGTTCAGAAGCGATGAACATTGGTGCTATGATGTTCCAAACGTTGATGAGGGTGCATGAATCCAAAACTTCCCGCCAATAGTCGAGATAGCATTGCCGATGCCTGTCCGCTGCTGGCAGTGATCTCTTGCACCGACGGGTTTGTCATTAGTTCTGACCTTGGGCCTCGTAAACGACCTTGCACCCCAAGATGGACGTTTGGCTTTTCTGCTTGGCCTCTATTAACTTGACCTTTTATCTTCGGAGGTTGACATTCCGCTCGGAGAGCTTGGTCCAATGGGCTTTGTGCCGTTGTTCCCATTATTGATGCTCGGAACCTTGGCGATTCAGCCCCGGAGATATTCAGGTGCGGAAAATTAAAACCCAATATTAGGAGCCGTGTAAATTGTGTCCACTGGTTCGGTTTCTGACCGTCTTGGTTACTTCAACTGTCTACGCCTCGCCCGACTGTACGCGCGACCCGATTCAACATGTCCACTGATACACTTATTTGGGGAGTACTGAGTCTCCAAAACCTCCCCAAGTGCCTCGTGGTCGCTCACTCCAGAGCTTTACCTCATCCGGGTTGAAGCTGTCCTCCCTGATAATCGTGGACGGATATGACGGAGAATCGGCCACGTTTTTTGCGGCCACTTTATATTTGTACATTCAAGTGACCTTTTCCTTCTGATTTGGCCGATGTAGCACTTGCCGCAGTCCATGTACTTGACCTTTTTTCCGGTTCTCGGCTGTTCTTATGGTTTTGCCGTGAGCCTTCTGACGGTTTTGGCTGATCTGTGAGTAACTGTGGTGCAGTGAAACTGGAGCAATCTTTCAGATATTCAGAAAAGTTTTTGATGTATGGTAGGTTGATCCTTCTGCTTGGTTGTGTTCCTTGATTGGTTTTTTCCCAATTCTTAGTAAGCCTCATGTCATTGAAGATGGTGTCAACTGTTTTCAGTATGCTCTCATTATCGAAGTCCTTTATGATGACGAGAATGTCGTCCAAATATTTCGCTGGAAGTTCCGGCCGGACCCCTAACAGTGCAGTTATTTCCAAGGGCTTCCAATAATTTTAGCGGTTGGTCCGGGTTCGCAAAACAGTTTCAGCGGGAAATCCGAGTATGGGTTTGTTTAAATGGCCGTAAACAGCGTCCTGCTGCATGACCAGTTTTGGCTGCCTTACAGCCATCCGTGAAAAGCCGGAGCGCACTGAAGAAGCAAACTACAGCTTCTCAAATTCACCGGTACCTGTTGGTTACTGGAGGCGGATTCAGACGAAATACTTGAGAAGAAGATCTGTGGGGATGTTAAGTGGTTGCCGGAAGAACACAAAGAAGGCATTTCACTCGGACTCATCACCTCCTTACCTGAACCTCCGAATTTTGACTGGGCTAATAAATCATGTAGGTTTTTGAAACCACGCACATGCGGATGAAACCACTCGGCAACCAAGGGGTCCCAGTTTTCTCCGTAAAACCAAACCGAGTAAAGGTACTAAAAGAAGGTGAGGTGATTAGGTCTTTGTACATCACTCTTTTTACTTCGACTGAATTGGGCCAGGCAGAGAAGGCAACCAGTGTTCCCCCGCAAGATAACTACCCGGACAAACCATTGAACCATTGGAAGCCCTTAGAAATAACTGCACTGTTAGGGGTCCGGCCGGAACTTCCAGCGAAATATTTGGACGACATTCTCGTCATCATAAAGGACTTCGATAATGAGAGCATACTGAAAACAGTTGACACCATCTTCAATGACATGAGGCTTACTAAGAATTGGGAAAAAACCAATCAAGGAACACAACCAAGCAGAAGGATCAACCTACCATACATCAAAAACTTTTCTGAATATCTGAAAGATTGCTCCAGTTTCACTGCACCACAGTTACTCACAGATCAGCCAAAACCGTCAGAAGGCTCACGGCAAAACCATAAGAACAGCCGAGAACCGGAAAAAAGGTCAAGTACATGGACTGCGGCAAGTGCTACATCGGCCAAATCAGAAGGAAAAGGTCACTTGAATGTACAAATATAAAGTGGCCGCAAAAAACGTGGCCGATTCTCCGTCATATCCGTCCACGATTATCAGGGAGGACAGCTTCAACCCGGATGAGGTAAAGCTCTGGAGTGAGCGACCACGAGGCACTTGGGGAGGTTTTGGAGACTCAGTACTCCCCAAATAAGTGTATCAGTGGACATGTTGAATCGGGTCGCGCGTACAGTCGGGCGAGGCGTAGACAGTTGAAGTAACCAAGACGGTCAGAAACCGAACCAGTGGACACAATTTACACGGCTCCTAATATTGGGTTTTAATTTTCCGCACCTGAATATCTCCGGGGCTGAATCGCCAAGGTTCCGAGCATCAATAATGGGAACAACGGCACAAAGCCCATTGGACCAAGCTCTCCGAGCGGAATGTCAACCTCCGAAGATAAAAGGTCAAGTTAATAGAGGCCAAGCAGAAAAGCCAAACGTCCATCTTGGGGTGCAAGGTCGTTTACGAGGCCCAAGGTCAGAACTAATGACAAACCCGTCGGTGCAAGAGATCACTGCCAGCAGCGGACAGGCATCGGCAATGCTCGCTCGACTAGTGGTAATGGGTTCCTTCACTTAACTTGAAATTCGTCAACGAGAACATGGCTGCCAACAGGAACCTAATCTTTTTTCAACCCTTATGTTTTGAGTTATTTAGAATGACGTCTGATTATTTATTGAACAATTTTTTTATTGCAGCTTCGTATTTGGTTTACTTGTTACCAACTGTAGAAGCGAAGTGTTTTGATTGTCCCTGGGTAAATACCTACTTCCGCGTTTCTGAACCTCTGGTTTCTTAGACTGCCATATTCTTCTGGCTAAATGTCACTCACGGCTTTCTGATTTTTCAGGTAGATACCAGTTACAAGAAAAGTCTCCGGGAACTGACTTTCCCTTAAGGTGTTTCAAAAGGTAAAACTTACACCGAGAATGACCGGGTCAATGAATAAAACCAGAGATATCCAGCTCGTAAGCAGGTGTGTCAAAGTTGTAGTTTCGGGAAATTTAGAATGTTGTGTAGGAGGCTATTCGGATATAGACAAAGGGTTTTTCCAAGACCCACTGTAGTCAAATTCACAGCCTTAGCTGTGTTGTCGATATCTTCGTTGGGCGCACGCGAGTGTTTATATAATGAATTCCTTAGATGTGTTGTGGACAGCAATCGGGAATTATTAAATTACAGGGGGTAAAACATTGTATTGTCAGTAGTTGCATCTGAAGCAGGGAGTTCGATTTCCCGAACTAACACCTACCCTCCTAATACTGAGTCTCCCCTTCGCGGTTGACGTGAGAGATTAAGGATTTGATTGTGGTTTCAGCCTAAGCAGAGAATTAGGAACCTTACTGAACCGGGCAGGCAGAAGTGGAATTAACTCTCGATGCCAGGAGAAGCGGCCTTCAGTAAAAAATTCCCAAACTTCATCCACTACTGGGGAGCGTTCCCTACAGAAGCAGTTTGGGAGGTTAAAGAATCAAGGGCTGCCATAAACTCTACATAATTTTGGTGAAAGATTAGATATTCAGTAAATGCAAGTGACTTCGGAACTCCCTTTCAGAGCTGAAAGCCTGACCCAACCAATAAGTCGAGCAAATCAGCTGAAACACAAAAAATCGTAAGGTTAGTACAAAGCTTGACGTAAACCCGCAGATTAGGAAATTAGTTAACATGGCACACCTGTACTAAGGAAAGGTCACCAGTTTCTTAGTAAAGGAGGTGTTACAGCGGGCAGGAGTGAAGATCGACTAACCGGGGCCTCCCAGTCGGTCGAATTGTGCGGGTGAGTTCTCTGTAAAGCTGAAGCTTTTAGGGATGGATGGCGCTATAGGTGCAAATTTTCGCCGTTCCCCTTTACACAGTTCACGGAAAGCTAGTCTGTTTGCTGTGTAATAAGGAGAACTTCCAACGTCCACGTCAGTTCTGGTCCTGGCCCCAGTGGGTGGCCTGCCGGAGCCAGTCGTCGTACAGAAAAAACTTCTTGCTTGCTACAAGATAATCTGTTGAAGAGATCCCATGGGTCACCACTATTTTCCCTGATTTCTTAAACCAGTTAATCAAAATCAGAGAATTGGAAATTTTATTTCAACAGTACTCGGCCTGGAACCGTAAGACACATCGGAAACGAAGTACCGTCAGATGACCACCAGAAAAGTCAACCGGCCTGTGACGCAGAGTGCATTTCACTGCAGAGAATTTCAGGGAGTGGATCAGGGGCACGTTACCTGGGAAAACGACATCCTACTGCCTTGCTGATAGGCCCCTGGTTTTCACATTCCGAGAGATGGCTATTCAAGGCGTGACTTTCAGGAACTTCACCAGCCCATTTCTCCGAAGATTATGTGCAATGGTTTGACTAAGAGCCACGCCATTATTTTGCAGGAAGTCAGACAGCTTGGACAACGGAAAACACGCCCTTTGATTAGAATTTGTGCCAGAATGATAAATATGGCAAGAGACTGGCACGCGCATTCGTTGGCGGTAAAGAAGTGCACTTTCGCCTAAGCAGATGCGAAGGAATGCGAGAGAATTTGACGAAGATTTTCCGACGGAGTGGATTGTAACTTGTAGAATGCAGAGGACTCTTGACTTCAGCACTCAGTCTTCTGAATGCTCCCATAAAACTACCGATGAAGGATTTTGGAGTCGTGGCTTCACTTCTGCGTGAAAGTCAAAAACTGCAAAACCGCGTTTATTCTTTTCACTCGAATAGGGCAGGTTTCAGATCGAACGAAGTGTGTATCAGTCAAAATTATCGCCAATCGATCAACTCGTGGCCAATTCATACGAATCTCAAAACTAGAACAAGATTGATTCGTTGTTTGTACGCTAGCAAATTGAAAATCACAAAAGGTACGAATATATACATATCTCAAGTATGTGACCAAATAGACTCAACAGCAAAGCCCAAGGGTCCAACTTCCAGTGGTCCAAGAGCGACAGTCAGAAACGGCTCAAGGCCAGAGTCAGATATCTCACACAAACAAACAAACGTGCAAAAGTGGTTTACGTGGATGCACCTAATAATAACAATACTAATAATAATAATAATAATAATAATAATAATAATAATAATAGCACTAACAATGATAATAATAATGGTAATAATAGTATGTTTCGGATGCGCTCGTAGCGTGCTAAAGTGCGTGATCAGGTGATTCAAGTGTTGCTGGAATAGGAATTTACAAAAAGAATTTATTGCGTGTGCACAGTGTTGTAGAGAGTGGTAAAGTGGACTATAACTGTAATAAAGCCCGGAAAATTTGAAGGTCATGGCCAAATTATCGAATCGGCTGGCTGTGTTGGATGTCGGTAAAAAAGGGAGAACATATGCGTGAACAGTACCGGAAGTAAACACAACATTGAAAATTCTTGCTGATTCATGAATATCTGCCAAAAACAAAGAGGAAAAAAGAAAAAAGAAAAGTTCATTAGGGGACTTCAAAGAGTAGTTTGCACTTAGAAAGTTGTAAAAATATATGGATAAAAAACTCGAGGATGCGCAAAAATAGATTTTCAGATATCAAACGCCATGTATCAATGGCAAGTGTGATGGCAGAATTTGATGGTGAGATGCCGACCTAATCAATCACGAGGAAAGAGACTAAAAAGTCCGGGGATAAGGGGTGAGATTTCAAGAGTGGCGGAGAAAGAATTAGCCAACGGTGATCCCGTAAGTTTTCGGCAGTTTAACTTCATTAATATAGGTGTGTCCAGGAGTAACAACAAGGATATGGAATTACGGCAGTAGTTTAAGGTGAACTGCCTTATGCAGCAACTACAGGGGCTAATAGCGAGCGGAAGCTATGATGGAGTATAGGGTCGGTAAGTGACCTGATGACGGTTTTGGTAGGCAGCTCGCACGGCAACTGTAGGACGACAGCTACGGGACCAATGTGTCTGGTAAGAGAAAAGAAAACGGGCTATCGGATTCAGAAGAAAATTTGGCGGTCGGCAGAAAAGGCGGTAGAAATTAAATTTGAATGTCAGGAGGCCGCATAGCTCAGTGACGAGCAAGGTCGGCTTCGTAGTTGAAATACGTAATCACATGCAGCAGGAAATGGGGCAAAATACCCAGGAATTTAGTTATGATCGACAAGGTCGCAAAGGGAATATGTTTAAAAGAAACTAATAAAAAAATGTACTGATAAAAAATTGAAAACCTTGATGACGTAATGCCAGCGAGGGCAATCGCGAGAACAGTGTACAACAGGTCGGAATGAGATCGGGCGCGGTTACAAGTGCGATGTTGGTAGAAATAGCCGGAGAAGGGCAGATTAGCATCCGACAGATTATCCACTTATTGCGGGTATGTTACAAAGTATCAACAAGGAGGTGTAATGACGGCAGTGAACCGATGTGAAGCGTGATTGCAGAGGCGGATAACGTGCAGAAGTAGAAATGGAGTGAGAAAGAGATAGATAACTGTCCGGTCGACCGTTGTAAATAATGTAGAATACAAAAATTTTGGAGACCCACGAAACCAGTGGTTTCGACAGGGAAACGGGAGCGGAACATAGGATTTGGAGTAAAATAAGGACAGTCAGCGAACAAGGTAGTTGGAATTGGGGGTTCCATAAGAGTGAACTCAGTTGAATAGCGAGCGAGCAAGTACTGCGCAAGGATTGGGAGACAACCGAGAGTTGTTGATAAGAAGGCCAGAGGATTTCAGATGACGGGACGCGAACTGTTTGCGTAGGTTGTGTGGTCGAGAAGTAAAAGTGTGAAAATAGAAGATAAGTCAGTATGGAGTGAGGAAAGGTACAGCGATTACGGAGGTGTATAGTTTGCCGAGAGGATGGTTGAACGGATGAATGGTAGGTACCCATTTTTATTGAACATTGCAAAGGCTATGTCTTGTCATGAAGACAAATAACAGGGAACACGGGTGCTAGTTACTTACGGGTTTATATATATATATATAGCATATCAATAGAAATGATTTACAGAAGTCGAACGAGTGGCACATTCTTCGGGAGAGGAGAATGTCGAAGTGATCAAAGAAAGGTCGACGGGAGACTGGTGAGCATTCAAAGGGAGAATAATGATCTATCGGCACCAAGGGGGTAACTGGGTATTGAACCAATCTTGGATACGTTGAAAGTAATTGCATGGAGGGATAACATGAAATAGTGATGGTGTTGCCAGCGTAAGACAAGTGTACACATTTTTGACCGTTATGACAGGTACTTTGAGGTGTGATACCAGCAAAGCTGCACGATAAATATATCTGAGAAGTACAAATGTGAAGGGGTCAAGCGGCACACCAAGATCAGGATACATAGATCGGTTGGTACTGTAAAAACGGGCACTTGGACCAATGGAGAAAGCAAACGATCGCTAATTACAGGTTTCGTTTCTAGAGATTTACGAAGTACATTTCTGCAAAGTCCAAAGTCTGTTGAACTTTTTCGAGTAAATTACCAGTGACAGTAAAAGTGCCAGCAAGTAGATGGTAGCCGCAAGTTGTGACATGGTAAATGGGCAGGTTTACGGCAAGGATGGGAGAGGTAACATACATGGGATGCAGAGCGTGTAGGCTGGGAGGTGCTTGCCAGAATCGATGGTTATTATATTGGCGATTATGGGTTGCCAAAGAGAGGTTAGGGTTGGTGGGTGGGAATGAACGCTACACGCTATTGAGCAAATATTTGAGGTGATGAATTGGCCGGGCATGAATAGGTAACTTACAATGCTAATATTGGGAGCGAGCTCCGTGGAAGAACAGTGGTTGGAGATGACAGAACAAATGACGTTTGTGGCAGCAGTATGAGTCTGACTACGAGGTTCGGTAATCCACATGCGATACTAGTTGGTAGGACTGACGGTGCGCTAGACACCTAACATGAAAGCCGTTTTTAGTGACGGGAGGTGCGGTCCACCAACTTAGTTGCACCCGCACATTGTTGCAGACTTCCTGGAAGCCCGATGTGCGCCGGCCAAATGGGTGAACCTGGCGGCGTCCCTCACCTTTGGGACTGGGATGAGTTGTAGCAGCTCGTACTGCGGGGTGGTCGGAGATTCGGTAGCTGGGTTGCACAGGCTCCAAAATCAATGCCAGTCAGAGAGCTATCGAGTGAGGTGCAAACACCACACAAAGATGGCGGTCCAATTTTCATACCGAGCGAGAAAATTTACCGAGTTGGTGCTCGTGGGATAGGAGGGGCTAAAAGGTACTTGGTCGGCAAATTCTGAGATACTAGTTGAAAGAGGGTGCAGTCTGGCATTGGTGCCAGCTTTGGAGTTGGCGGGAGATGTAACGATAATGTATGGTGAAACCTGGGTGGGGGACAGATAGAGCCAGAGGAGAACTGGCCGCTCCAAACGTAAAGGATAGGTCAAAGTATCTAGTAGCAGACTAGGTCGAGCCTTGGAGTAAACTAGTAGTGAGTCTAAAAAATCAGAAATGAGCACACCTGAGTATGAATAGGTATGCGCAAGTTGATTAGGGATGCCATGGAGAATACTTTGGCGACGGAGGACAGTTACAAGCCGAACGGTAGGGACAATGGTTAGGGCCGGATGACGACCAGTGGCAGCTGATGGGGTTAATGAGGAAGCTTGTATAAGTAGAGCATAGTAAGGTTCAGGACTTGCCAGAGAGGTGAGAGGTTTCTGAAAGTCAGGTTCTACTTCAAAAGCATGAGTCTAAAACGTGATAGAGTCAGTTGACATCAGGGCATTATCGACGGCGAGGTAATGGGCTACTGATGTTTTGAATTGAGCGGGGGAAACACATCCACGAATTTCAACAGCGAGTTTATTCCGAAGTCTGGAATGTTCTAACATTCCGGAATTCTAGCATTTGGAATAAAAAAACGCAGATCTCTGTGACGGATGGAGTAGGGCGTGGGTGGCTGGAAACATGGAGTGTCAGTGAAATAAAACTCCAGGCAATAAACAAGCCTATGGGGGAAGCAAAGGTTAAGTCCCGTAGGGGGTATCCAAGGAGGTGCAAAGTACAGGACGACACAGTTCTCTTTATAACTAGGTGTGGAAAAATCACCAAGCAACTATTTTGCGAATGGGCGTCATACATTCTCTAAAGTTATTCTGTTTGTTCGGAGAATGTTAGCGAAGTTGATAAGGCAGCAATTTAGGCGGGGTTGGACACAGGACAGACACAACAGGAGTTTTTTCTCTCGCAGGACTAGAGATTCGCCTAGAAGTCTCAAGGACTTGTTCTCCTTGGCAGCTAAAAAAGATGAGCGTTCCAAGAAGTTTAGGGCGCACGAGTAGTGCAATCCAAGAAAGATGTGGGTAATAGGGGGTTATGTGGAAGAATAGAGTTCAAGGGGACTTGACGGCATAGGGTCGTAAAGCTACATTCCTGAACAGAGAATTTGATCTTTCAGGAATGAAACCATTTTTCAAGGCTTTCTATCTCGTACCGCATTTTGGGAATTGCGCCATTAAGGCTCAGGGTTGGGAATTCACATACCATTTTTATGTCGCCCGCAAATAGGAACGAGGTACGTGAGAAATTTTAGAGAGAACGTCATTACTGTACATCAGGGGTAGAAGTGGTCCTAGCAAGCATCCTTGAATTACACCATCAGTAACGGGGAAGGGTTGTGACAGATGGTTTTCGACTGAGACAACGTGGTTGTGGTGGAAAAGATAGGAGGAAAACCAGTTGAGAATGGGGGATTTAATTATAAAGGTTTCGAGCTTGACCAGGAGCCGCGAGTGAGAAACACGGACAGAAGCCACAGTCAAGTCCAAGAGGATGACATTCAGGCGTTCTCCACCGTCTGCCGCTGCGGCGACCAGGTTGAAAAAGTCAAATTGACAGGCTTTACAAGGCCGAGTTTTCAGAAAAACATGTCGGCCATTATGAACTTAGTTATTGGACGATAAACACTCAAAGACGCGCCTTTTAGCTTAAAGCTCAGATGAACTATAAGCCACAGGTGGGTGGTTATTCGGTCTGCACTTCAAGCGTCAGGGAAAGGACACATTCTATGGTGGGGATAACTGTGGATGTTTACCACCGTGAGGGTAAAATTCTAAATTTCGGAGATAAGTTGAAGATATTCAAAAATAGAGTTGCGACTTGAGACCCACCAATTTGGAGCTGCGCTGGTGGACTTATATCAGAGCTAGGGCTGGTTGAGGGCTTCACCTTATGGAATAGACCAGACATTTCACCGAGCGTAAGTTCTATATCGGACAGAGTGAATGCGGTGAAGGAGGCCAGCGGAGTGTGAGAAGTTCCAGAGTCACTAGTCATAGAATAAGAGAAGACCTGGTTAAAAGCCTCGGTAAGCTCAGCGGGGTTATTGACCTGTATGCCGTTTGGTAACAGCGGGTATGGAACACTTTAACCAGATTGTGTTTATGCCCCTGATTTTGCATGAAATCCCGAGTACTTTATCCGGGCGGCGAAGGGCAGAGGTTTCTTGTTTTATGCAGAGATTTTGATGGTGGTTAGAATACTATTAGAGAGTCTACGCAGAAGGATAAAGATATGAAAGTCATGAGAATATCTGCATTTCGCAAGGACCTTTTTTGTTTTATTTGCAAAGGTGTGAGGGCATCAGACCGGCCGCGGGATGTCCGATACGTAGTGATCTGACTCAAATCGTGAAGAAATTGAGAATGTAACAGATTTTCTGCAGGTCCATGTGTCAGAAAGCAGTCGCCCCACTCTATGAAGCGAATTGATTTGGTGAGTCTCTGCCATTCGTAACGAGGAATCGAAGAGTCGAGCTGGCCATGAGCGTCGTTATAAATGAGGGCACTAAAGTTACACGGAACCACTCCATGAGCACTGCCGGGGAAGTTGTAAAGTATGTTGGTTTCCACGTTGGACAGGCCTAAGGTGAACGTCAAATCCAGCATGCTATTTTTCCTGGTTAGGGTGAGAACATGTTGGGTCCAGAGTCCAACTCGAGTGCGGGAGGGGAAATCAAATGGATAGTGCGGGTGGGGGGGTGAGCGTATCCAAGTGGATATCGGGTGCAATAAAGTCATCAGCGATCAGCTTGGTCGGGGGGATTGTATCGGATAGATAGTTTAATGTGATGTTGATGAGTAAAAGTCAGGAGCAGCTGTACTAAGGGGTCCATAGTCGGATCAATTGTAAAGGCTCGCGTGATAAAACTGAAAGTCGGTCCATAAAGAGTGCAGTACTGCATCCAGGATAAGGCGGTCTTTAGACATTGCAATAAGGCTGCCCTTGATGCCCACCTCGGCGACACTTGCTTTTGCAAAGCATCTGATGGCCTGTCAAAGTGATTTAGGCGGATTGGATGGAATTAGTTAGCCAAGTCTCAGTAGTGAGGACAAGATCGGGGCTGTGTAGGAGTACTAGACTTTGTGGTGAGTTGAACTCATTTATAAGGGACCAAGAATTCGTGAGAATTAGAGTACGTTTTGCAAGTTTGTTTTTTGTCAGAGAGGAACGACAGTGCGGCATATGGGCTGAAACCCCTAGGGTGGAGCTAGATTGTTTTTCGCGACTGCGATGTTTGCGGGTTGAAGGAAATGTAGTAAGTTGATGTACATTTGGGCGGGAAGGCTGGGGTGGAGGAACTGCATTCACGTAGTGGATTGAGGGGGGATCAAAAATACGCACAGTGGTTGGTAGGGTGGACGGGGCGATAAGACACATCACGGATGGTGAAATAATCCGAGTAGGCACATCTGGCGAGGGTGTCAGCTTGGTTGCTAGGCTAGGCTAAGAGCGGCTAGTGCTGATTGGAGCCGTTAGATTTGAAGGAGATCGGTGGTTTATAGGTCTAATAGGTGCGCAACAGCACCGTGAAGTGTCGCCATAGATTGCCTTGCTGCTGGTGGATACTGGTGTCTGGGACATAGAAATTAAGGAGAGTGGGCTAAGTAGCCATTAAGTGGGAGAGAAAAGGCAAGTGTAGTAGTATCAAGTACCTTGGCACCTGACCTAATACGGACGGTAACACAGGAGCCCTCTTTGCATCAATAGGTTGGTTGGCTGTAACCTGGAGGGGGGACGTGAAATGGAAGCGGGAAGTAAATCAGCTGCTGGCTCGGAGGCTGGAAGGTAGTGGGTACTGTTGTAAGTGGCCTGTGTTAGGAAACGGACTCATGGTAGGCAAGTTGTGACAATGATAGAAAGAGTGCGGTTCATGTGGATAAATATTACTTAAGCTACGATTAAGGTTATGCAAAACACTAAAGTGATCATTTGGTGTGAAGGGTGGCATTATTGGAGAGGCCCGGAGGTTAGTTGTACCAGCCTGATGAGGATGGTAACCAGAAGGTGAGGAAAATGCATCACTGGGTGGTATGCACGGTGCAAATAGTGGGCGGTGGTTTTGAGTAGGAGACAAGTCTTTAACAAAGTTCCTTCGTCCTTTGCTGCACTCTGTGTTGCTTTGCTTGGGGTGTTTAGCAGTTGGAAATGTGTCTTGGTGAGTGAGTTAGAAAAGACCGCCGATTCAACCATACGTAGTCCATCTAGTAGTGACTTTTTCGCTAGTTTGGGAGACGATCTAGACACCGTAGGTTGCCGGACGGCCTTTTGAGCTTAGTGACGAGATAGAACAGAAGAATATGAAGTGCCTTCTTCCATTTATTGATGATTTCTGGACACGGTTGTTGAGCTGGATGTGCAATTCACAGCCATCGGTTGTGACCAGTGTTTCAGTGATAAGCAATGGCGAATCGAATTGGCAAGCCTAATGGGGACAACTTGCCAGGTGTATACTCTATAGTTCTTGGTCCCTTAGGCGTTTGCTGGAGAGGCGAGGTTAAAATGGATAAATCGAAGTCGGCGTCAAACATGTGGGAACGATATTCTGGCAGGCGTGAAGTCGAATTTATATTACATGTGCGTTGCGCATCGTCGGACGGTGAAGAAGCAGATAACTGAGGGTGGACAATTTTTGGCGTAGCTGAGTGCGTGCTGGTGGATCTGGCAAATTTCCCTTGCAGCGGGGTTTTGTCCGCAGCTATTCTAGTTTTCTTGATCGGGGTTCTCGAAGCTATGGTGAATTGGTTTTTATTAAATTGCTTGGCAGGTTCCTTGTCAAGGAATCTGAACAACAGTGGACAGGATTTGCTTTGATTGTTCTTTCGTAGCCGAAAGCACCGGCAGTGGTGGTGTGTCATATAAATATCACTTAAAAGGCTGCGTTTTACCTCGCAAAAGGGATTCTTTCAGGTATAGTAAGTACAACAGTTCTTAGAGTTGCTGATCCTTCGCGCGATTTCCGAGGCAATAGCGTCTCTGGAACCTATAGCCGTGACTAGGTCTTAGGATGACTGGTTTGTTGGGGGGTCGGAGATGTGCGTGCGCGGAATTAACTTGAACAGGGTTGTAACAGTCGAAAACATCTGACTGTTGAGATTATGAAGACTGTGTTCTATTGTCTTAGTCCTTTTATTTCCCCCGCCAAAAGCATTGGCCAGGCTGGCGGAACACGGATTTAATGAAGGTTTCTAGACTTTCAACTGTGCAAGTGCTTTTGGCCGGTCGTTGGCACTACCAACCGGTGAGAGTGCAGTTTGTTTGGCTGATGGTTTCGGCATTGCAATAATGCCAATCAGCAAAATAGTCCCAACTTAGTCCCGTTTGAAACACCCCAGGAACATTTTTGGGGCTATATTCGGGCACATCGAGAATGCAGCGGCCCGCGTGCCCAACTTTAAAATTTTGGTAAACTAATACACTGGCTTATCTTTAGTTGCTCGTTAAAGAACTTCCATCAATTTCCATTAGAGAAAATAACATGATCTGTGAATACCCTGATAAATTGCTCATCACTGCCCGAGTACGTTCTAGTGCCCAACATTCCTATTAAAAGTGGAATTTTACAAAGAAGTGTACTTCCATGTTATGAACCGTACTTGAAGCAACCAACCAAAAACTCCAACTCATGCCACACCAATAAATTACTCCCAAAATCGTTACTTGAGGGAATTTTTGTAATAAAATGCTCCATTTCGTGCTGACCGGGCTGGAAACCCATAGTGTTTTTCAGTGAAGTAAAATTATTTTCTCCATTTTTGGTATGGTAAAAATTATTTTCAAACTAACTACTACACAAAAGCCCCTCGAGGCATCATTTTGGAATTAAATGCTCACCCCTATGCTGAATTGGCAGAAGGCGACTGCACGTGAGAGCTGAGTATACAGAATAGTGTTACGCTCTACAATGCACAGGCTTCCCGAAGTGAAAACCTGGAGCTCTGCAGTTTGGGATCAAAGAAGCGTGACACCATGGAGTTTTTGGTAATGAGACTTTAAAGCTAAACGAAGACTTAATTTTTTTGAGTTGTTGGAACACACTACAAAGCTGTAATTTTCAGTACTACTCTGGACAGCTGAGTAAAAACCACACCGATTTAAATGGTAGGCGACTTGTTGTGGTAGTTCAATTATTGCCGTGAATTGTCCGAGGATCAATAATAGTTTTATAGATAGAGTCGAAAAGAATATTTCAGGTAGGCTTGATCCCTAGTTTCCTAGGAAAGTATTGTGCTGGTATTTTACGATACTGGCTTGCGATCCCACTTTAGATTGGCCCAACTAATTACTCTGGCAATCACCGCTCGGGCATGATTGACTAACACTGTTGGGAATGCCCTAAAACTACGTCTAAAAGATGCGAAATGCTGGAAGTGAGACAACCTGATTTTAGCGTCACAGTGACCTTGAAATCCGATGCATGACGATGTAGTGTCAAATGAGGTCATATCAGCAGAGCGTGCCGAGCATTTGAGAGACTTTTGAATATATATTCCGTGCAGTGCGTCACTTGGGAAGCTCTGAAGTGGCTGGATGGGTTGTGCTTTTCCCCTGGCATGATCGCGGAGAAGGACGTACCACATGCTGCAAGAGAACGCACCAGCAAATATATTGCCTTGTCCGAGCCTAGGAGTTTACCCATAGAAATACTTAGATAGCTTAAGTCTCGATCTTCGAATCTTGTCGTTTTTGATATCTCTTGCATATCTTTCGCCGCTCGTGAATGCTGAGGTCTCGAAACTTTGATCAGTGATACTTGTGAAGTTGTTGCCCTGGAGCTTACATTACCACTTGCAAAGAGCCTCAACAGTTTCGGTTTGCTTTCTTCCGACTGCAGAAAGCTGCTTTTGCCCTCTGTTTGGGTTCGAGGGAAGGCTAGGTACAACTTCTTTGGTTGATCGATAAGGCCATTGCCATGTCCGAAGCGTTGACTCCAAAAAATAAAGTGGCACTTCCTTCCGCTGGCAGAGACTCGATGCTCTGAATTGTCTAATTCAGAAGCTTTGACTTAACTTTTACTTTTGAAAACTAAACGGTTTTATCTTAGCAGGCGGACTGACCCTGCAAAAGAACGGCGAAAACCACTGCTAGTATTGAGGAAGGATGCTGACGATACGAGCCAGTGACCCTATGTATTTTGGAGGTGAAACCTTGCAAAAGGGTTGTATCCGTTTGAAATCAATTCCTCATCATGTGACGTTAAATAATCCAGAGATTGGATTTTATTTGCCGCAGTCAAAGTTTTGGTCTTGTTGAATTGTACGCCTCATTTCGAGGAAGCTCTTAGGAGATGCCCAAGGTCTCGATCATGGTCTTCCCTGGTCACGCGTCACACTGCCATTCGGTCCGTGTAGACAAGTACATGTACGGCACATTTCTTCAGCAGGATTTCGTCAGTGGTGTTTTAAAACAGGCAATCCCGTTGTCTACCTCAGTCGGTGTACTTCTAAGTTGGTGGAGAGCTCAACACGCTTCAAACGCATTGTATGACTTCTCGTGCTACGCGATATGAACCAGATTATTTGCAATGTTTTAATTCAAACTGGAGTATACTGCACGAAGAGATGTAGCCCCAGCCATTTCGTCCATTCCAGGTAGCTCCGTGGGCATCTAATCGCGCGAAGTGAATAAAGTTTTGGCTTAACTCTACAACCGCTCTTTCCTTATACGTCACTTTTGGTTAAAGAACCGGTGCTCTTCAAAGACAGTTGAGCGGTCCAGTTATGCCGCCATTCAGGTGGAGCTGAAGTCCCTCCCTTATAAAGCATCCACTCCCAGAAGAATTCCGGCCGAAATTCACTGCTGTGAGTTTAAAATTGGGTGACAGGTGAGCAAATATAGAAGACCGTAATTTTGTGTCATCCAGACGCAGCTGCAGAAACGTACTGCGTTTATCGCCAGATGATAATTCTGCCTAGCTACGTAGCCTGAGAAAAACAGGACAAGGCAAGAAACAAGAGCAAAGATTGCTGAAGACAGAAACTTTGAAGTTGGTATACTGAACTTCTTATAGCGGGTTTTCTTCCCGTAATATTTTTTGATAGCGCACGACAGAGAGGTAGAGGCTTTTGTTATTTGGGAGCTGCGTAGTCAAAAGTCTCAGTGGCGGAAGTCCAGCAAGGATTAAAAAATGTGGCTAGCAGAAAATCCGGTGTCCAAGAGCTCTTGTAGTTCGATTTTGTTTGAGTGGGCTTCAGTGGTTGCAAGACACAGACTACGAGGTACGGCAACTGTCAAAAGGCAGGACAGTAGGGATGATGAGTTAATGGGTTTTTAACGACGTATGAGCATGAAATAACCCACTTCCCTACAAACCATGCAAGTGGCATCTTCCGCAGTGCCTTTTATACACGGACTTCAGAATATCAAAATCACCAGCATCCTTCAGTAATAGCGGACATATTTCCTTCAATTGCCGTTCTTGGACCGACCGATTTTGTCACTGAGGGAAATTATCTTAAGTGAGCAGAAAAAAGCAGGCGTTCTCAGTTGCGTACCAATAAAACTATTTCTGAGAAGTTCCCTGAGATCTAGCCGTATCGTGTAACGTTTCAATTTATAAGGTACATTGTTCCAGTGGTCTCGCTGGAGTGAAATGGGATTGAAAACTGGCAACGAATGCATCAAGCACAGCGTAAGTTACAGTTATCGCAAATCGAGCAACTCGTGGCCAATTCATACGAATCTCAAAACTAGAACAAGATTGATTCGTTGTTTGTACGCTAGCAAATTGAAAATCACAAAAGGTACGAATATATACATATCTCAAGTGTGTGACCAAATAGACTCAACAGCAAAGCCCAAGGGTTCAACTTCCAGTGGTCCAAGCATGACAGTCAGAAACGGCTCGAGGCCAGAGTCAGATGTCTCACACAAACAAACAAATGTGCATAAGTGTTTTGCGTGGACGGGCTTGGCAAAGTGATTTCAAATATAATCATGCTCGCAAAGATGTGTAAGGCTTGGAGGGATTTTTAGTGTGTGTCTTTCACACCACCGGCCGAAACCCTCCAGCGAAAATTGCTGCTCAAGACTCAGGATGGGGTCATGTTTCTCACCCTCCCTACTCAAAGCTAAGCGTCAGTGCCTGCGGCTACTAGCTTTCTGCTTCGGCTGCGTGTATAACAGGCTTCATCATTTGCACAATCCACAGGGAATCAACTCTGAATTCCGCCGCCCAAAATGATATTTTAATATTCGTCAGAAGACCGGCGCACACGGTTAGACGCATGACTAGAAAGTAGACATTCCAGAACAGTACATTTTGCCGCATCAGCTTAGGTTACCTATGCCGAACAAGAAAATTTTGCAGTAACTGTTTGAACTTACTTTGTTTACAGACTTGCGGGCAAAAAATGAACGTAGGTGCAACTTTCTGGCGACAGCGAAGTATCGATAAAAATTGCAAGGGCAAAATACAGTTGAATCACAATAAAATAACATAGAAATTTTCTGAAGGAATTGTAAATAAGTTTCTGATTATAAACCAGTTTCGAAGCGGGAACACGAAGGAGAGTAATAAAACGTACATGGACACGGAAATTGATCGATTGAGGACACCACTGGGGGTATTTCAGAGGTTTTGGCTTGCGAAGTGTGTGGTGAACAAAGCTACATAAGACGTGATTAAGTGTTCTTCTCCAAAGGTAGGAATAATTGCACAATGGGATTTCAGCTAATAAGCCTTACTTGAACGGTCCAAGTGAAACCTAGGCGAATTTTCTTTTCTTCACCTCTGTGCACTGTGTTTAGAAAGTTTGACGTCTGTAGATTTTTGCAGTCGTAAAGAAAAATGAGTCAAGTTGAGTAGTTTTGGTGCAGAAAACGGGAAAAGAGGCTAAATCACTCAACTCGAGGTGGCCTAAAAACTGCCTTGTCCTCTGTATGTAGTTTCAGGTTCGGATCATCGGAATTTTCATTGCTATTTCCTGTTACAGGGAAATTAACTCTCTGATGTTTCGAACACGTTCTTCGTTTCCTCCGTTCCCTGTAATGTAACACCACTGTAGGATCAGTCCAGTATGCAAAGCTTATTTCCATGGTGGTATATATTTTTAGCGTTGTCGCTGCCTTGAAACTAAATAGCGAAGCAGTCATTTTGAGTTCATGTGCGGAAGGCAACTGCTGCTCGGTAATTGTCGCCTTTGCACAGTGCACTTGGTTTATCCCCGGACCATGCAGTTCCAAGCGCCGTAAGCTGACACTCGGTCGGCCAACCCCAAATTGCTTTCAGTGGCCAGCTGATGACCACTTTTCGAGGGGCTTCCCGAGGAGGTCTTTTTTGAGGTAAGCCAAACTCTTTCGGGCCATTCCTTGATATTTTACGGGTAATTTGACGGTGGAAGCTTGGGTAGAGCCATTTTTTGCTGCCTGTTGGGGCGTTTTGTCTTCTAATCTACTAATGAGAGCACCGACTGACCTTCTTTAGAGTGAAATTCAAGCTCCCGAGATACGCCTCTGGATTCAATATCGAAAAACTAGTTGTGTTCTACACAGGCACTTTCGTCAGCAATTATAATGCTATTTATTAATGCCGTTTGCTCTTATTCGTTCTTCAGGAGTCCCAGAAGCGTCCAGCCAAGAGTCATTCGCGTAACAAATGGGTTTTTTGATCTACCATGCTCTACTGAAGCACTCCCTGGGCCTCTGGTACATTCCACCCTATTGGTACATCAAAGCGTCGGCCAGATTCTTCTCCAAACACGATTTTCTTAAGATGGGATCACCTCTTGGCGTTCGATCTAATAAATTCGACTGGTCTCATTGGTAAGCTGTCAAGTGCAAGGGCTAACTGAGTGTCTACGGTCCTCCACCAGTTAAAGATAATAACCCCAGGGTCAGCCTCATCGAGCTGTTAGCTTGGCCCCAAGCAATGGTTCTACAAGCTGTCGCATGACCAGCGAATTATCCGACCCCGAGTTCAAAAGTGCCATGACCCACCTCAATCCTCTGGGTCTCAGGAAACCGACAAATACGATGCCTAATCTTATCGGTTTGCATTCGTGATGTACTGTTGAGCAGATAATCCCGGATTCACCCGGAAGAGTAGAACCAACGTTTTGAGGGACACGTATTACCGGCTGACGATTACCCAAGCATCCCTCCCGGGTACATTTCCCCTTGAAGCGGTCTCAAGAGGCCCGATGAGATTTGTTTAAATGCATGAGGCATGGGCCGATTCTTTTTGCAGTGGACCATCGATCGGTTACTCTCATCCCACAAAAAGTCGGACAATCTGGTAGCCGATGCAATAAGTTTCGTAGCCGGCATTCAGCTGACCTCCAGATCTCTCGAATTATACTGTGCTTGTAAGCCAAAAAACAGAGTTTTGCTGCAGTCGTTGTCTACAAATCAAGCCGTGGCTGACTCCATTTAAGCCAGCCTGCGGCTCTCATGCATGACGTGTCCAACTGTGCTGTGGGCAATGCGGACTGACGACGTTTGAACTCCGTCGAATCATCGAAAGTAGATTCAAGCCTAAGAATGTTTATTCCCTCAGATTCCTCTGCCCGTCGGCTCTGTGAACCAACAGGTCAGCATAGAACAACGCATTCCTGTGAGCGCAGCCAGTTCAATTTGGACTGGTATTCTGAATGCTCCAGTGCTATACTGCTATTCTGCAACTTTATCACCAAGTTTCACAAAGGTTCAGCCTTCCCTTAGTCTATTTTTTCCCCAAGGAAACACCAATATTCAAGCTTCTAGCTAACTTGAATGGTTATCCAAACTAATCTTCCAGTATTCTGCGTGCCCCGATGTACCTCATTTCTGGACCAAGCATCGAGCAGCCTTCGGAAGCTATTTTGGTCCTCCCACTGCAGTTACGGGTCGAATACAGGAACATTTACCCAGGATCTGTCCTCAAAAGATTTCTCGAATTTCTCCATGAACCTACAGTATTACTCGGGCTGCCCTTCGAAAGGGGCCAGCTCCCTTCTCGGCAGCTCATATGCTGGAACTCCGGTAGTTCGAGACGGTCTCAAGGGTTTATTTTCGCCGATTACTTTGCATTTTGGATGTTGATATAATGAACCACCTGATTCTCCCGCCAGCTCTCCGAAATAATTTTCATATTAAAAAAAACTCCGTTCCCTTCCTAGCTAGCTGCAACTCATCCTCTGATTCTGTCACCTCAAGTCTTTTGGTTTTCACGCACGAGAATGACTGGGGTGACAGCTCACTGGAATCTCCACGTATGTTCATCTAATTCCCAGTCTGAGTTTCAACCTACTCACGTGCTCCTTACGCGCAATTAACAAGCCTGTCAACGTCAGACACAAAGGCTACCTTAGCCTCGACGTTCAATCCATCGATTCGGACAGCATGCCGATGTACCTCACGAATAAAGCCATCCTCGGTGAACCCCGTAAAGGGAAAAATGAGAGGGGGACGTAGGAAAAACCGGTTACATTTTCCATTCACACCTCTCTATCTTCTGTCAGCATTGGTAAAAAGCGGCCCTTTGATTTTCTGGCATCCGAGCCACTCTTACCCTTGCAACCCTACCCAACGGCAACAAACATTGGATACCAGCCAGCGGCATCAGACCTGTAACCACCCCGGGGCCACAAGTGTAGAATATCCCTGAGACCAGTTATGCAAAACGCTATTTCGGTCCTTAGTGCTCTTTGCTGCCTCCTGCCAACTACAACCACTATAGCAGTCCAGTTTTTAAGTCTACCGACTTGAAGAGCACATCAAGTCGACAGACGACAAGCACCTGCCTTATTTAAGTTCACAAAAATAACACGAAGAACCGTTCGTATTTCCCACTGGGAACTAACCATCTTTTTTCACGTTTAAAATAAAAAAGGTATTCATGCAATCACTACTTCATAAGATTTCCTTGCTCACATTCCAGTTTATTCTCAGCGTCATCGAGTAGGAGCACAGACGAGTTTACGTCCGAGTTCCTCTGCATGATACCAGTTTTCCTCAATGCACCACCACCGATGTCCTAGTAGTTTCTTCTTAAATCAAACATGAATTTTCCTCAAGATGTTTTCAATACAGAATAACCGCTAAACCAGAAGAGACGGTAGCAAGTACAGCGCCAAGCCAACAGGGTACCAATCCCATTCACTCATATACTGTTCCTTCAAGCCTATATAGGTTAGAAATCTTATCGCCTGGGCGCTGGCCTGAATTTTGAGTAAGCAAACGGCTTTGGGAGTTATTATTTTTAATTCCGTGCAAACCATTTATCCTTTGAAATTCAGACACGGTAGCCTACCCGGTGTTCTCTACCTAGCTAGCCAGCAGCAGTATAGCCCAACCCCTGCAAGCCTACGTTACTTAAACTCTTGAATTAAAACCCAGATCACAATATGGAATAAGTGCCACTGACGGTTCACATAAACCCAACCAGTTCACTATTAGTTGTCGTCATTCATTGCCATAACCCACAGCTGGAACCACTTTCAGACTGCAAAACCCATTTATTTCGGATTCGTCCTCGCCCATCCTCTCGGGCTCCACATTCGATGACCAAGGAGTACACTTTGACCCGTACCGACAGAGACCTAATGCAATCTTTCGTACAAACAGGAGTCGAAATCTAGACACACAACCTAAAGCACCTCCGAACTGCTTACCAGTAGATTGATTGGCGCCTTCTAACTCAACATCTGTTCTACTGATGTCACTGTTGGAGCCTGTAAAAGTAACAGTTCACGAGCGACCTGCTACTTCTTCCGCCAGTACCGGTCACAATTTTCAACCGTCAAACCTTGCCACACTCAACTGGCTGATTGACACATCCTTTACCCTTTCAGGAGAACCATACCCACGGGTGATGCACTTCATTTTCGTCTTGCTTGAAACAACCCGATATCAGAGCTAGAGAAAGCATTACGGATATTTGTCACTCAAGATTTCGAAACGCCACCCGAACTTTATTACACCTATCCTCCTTATCCGTGGTTCCAATAGCGACTCCGAATAACACCGAGAATCAGTAGGTCAATAAATTTTCGTCAGCGTAACAGAACAATAAGGCTCGAGCCTATGCGGGGGTTTTTACTCTGGTATCTGTTGCAAGATTCCATTTTTCTTCACTAATCCAGGACTCTCATTTTGCGCTCCCTTTTTCCTGAATGGTACAGGTTATCGATCTCGAAACTAAAATCCCCTTTTTTAAGGATTCCTTTTTCCCCCGCATTCACCAAAGTTCCTGAGAGCACTTTTATACAGTTTGTTTCATGCATCCCTGATTTGTAACTTAACCCGTACATTGAACCAGGGGCACTCCACCATTTTGGGCCTACATCGTCTTCACGGAGAGCTGCTCTTTTCGTATTCATCAAAGTTCCCGGGTGTACTTTCGTTTTTTTCATTTCTCCCTGCTCAGAACTTATTCCGTTCACAGAACCCAAATAAGCCTCCGTTATCCAAGGCTTGCATCATTTTGGTTTATAATGAGTCCTTGGCACTACGGATTCACAATATTTTTGGTATCTCCACGGGTCACCTTTGGGCAACTCGGATCCGAAACCAACTAGTATTCGCTGTGCAAACCATCGGCAGTTTGATCCAGTCAAACTATTTCTAGCTACGTTGTTTTTGTTCCTGACGCTTTGACCCACACTCTTGCAATTCCTGTAAGGTTCATTTTTATGGGTAAGGCCGCACACTATGATCGTTGGCTTGCTCGCAGGTCTCGATCATGGTTGAGAAATATACCATTATCAATTAACCATAAACAATAACAACTACAGGCTCGTCACCATAAGGAATGTGTGACCTAGCACTGACAGAACTAATAAAAATAATAATGGCATACTTCTGGACCGTGGTCGAGAGGCACGCAAGTAAGCATGATCAGAGTTTACAATATCACTGAATGAGATGAAAAATTCACAAATTCCAAAGGGAGATTCGCACATCACAGCAATAATAGAATGAGACTGAGGGGGGTTTAAATGAATCAAAGCGACCAAATAATAAACGGCGAGTACGAATTGATTTCGAATCAACTGCGGCAATAGTAATGAGCCTGCCGGATGTATGAATGTTCAGACGGACATTGGCTTAGGAAGAAGGAAATACAATATTCACAAGAATGATGCAAGAGAATGGTCGATAATACATAATCATGTTCACTTAAAAAGGTACTTGGTGTTGAAGCAAAGGATGCAGAGAAGAAGGTAATGAAGGTTTGCAGAGGAATACTAATTCTAATATATTTAGATGTGAGAAGAATAGTACCCCCTGAGGAGGTGAGAAGATTTCCATGGAAAGTAATGTGTGTCATCTGGTGTTGGCAGTTCACCGGTGATGGAAGTTGGATGAAGTTCCAGGAAGGAATAATCAGTAATCGGAATTCCGTGTCCACGAGAAACAAAAAAAGGCGAGAACAGGGTGAAAATCTTTGCAACAGACCATGTTATGCTAGTAAATTGGCGAATACATCATTCCGTTGAGTTTCTTTTGGTTTTCCTATGTCCTTGTTAGGCTTTTTGGGCAAGGGTTGGCTGCGGTTTTTGTTCGCTGTTTCATCATGGGAAGGACGCCGGCATCGCTGAATCTGGACCGATCGTTATTTAATCAGGAGTCCTCGCACGGTGGCTTCGACATCAAGAGGGTCTTGTAGTGAGAATTCCTCAGTGAGCCTCAGAGGGGCATATGCAGCTATACCAGGACTTCTTGTGGGCGAAACCCGGTGGCTAGATCGTATTCGCGGTAGCCAGCCTTTAGTGCGGTTGTAGACGGGCAGAGAAAAGGATAAGCTGTCTGCACGATATATTACAGCCAGGAAACGTGATGGCCGGGTGGTTCTGAAATTGGGATATATTCCAGCTGGGGGTTAGCGTGAGTTAAATAGCAGATAAAAGTACGTGGGTTGGAAATGAGACACTATGGTCTTAGCGAAATGAGGAGTCGTTGGTATTGTGATTCGGTGTTCGTTAGGGCTAACTGGGCTTGCACCAACGGGCATAGTTATTGATTACCGATCCGGCCTTTCACCGGAAAGTCTTATCTTTAGGAGACTTGGCAGTTTCCAGAGAATCAGTATTAACCAAACCGTTCCCGGATGCCCTCCGAGTAAATTCCGATCAGCCCGTAAGTCTATTGTTTCCTCGGCAGGGACTTCCCGATGGGCTTTCTTGTCGAGGATCCCCTAGAGCACTGTAGGCCACAATTATGGTCAACCGAGCAACACGTAGCTCATTCATACGAATCTCGAAACTAGAACAAGATTGATTCGTTGTTTGTACGCTAGCAAATTGAAAATCACAAAAGGTACGAATATATACATATCTCAAGTGTGTGACCAAATAGACTCAACAGCAAAGCCCAAGGGTTCAACTTCCAGTGGTCCAAGCACGACAGTCAGAAACGGCTCGAGGCCAGAGTCAGATGTCTCACACAAACAAACAAATGTGCATAAGTGTTTTGCGTGGACGGGCTTGGCAAAGTGATTTCAAATATAATCATGCTCGTAAAGATATGTAAGGCTTGGGGGATTTTCAACGTGTTCTCCACATTGTATAATCACGTATACTTCGGCAGATACGGGCTGAATGTCACAGATCTTCCCGAAATTTTATGTTCAGAACGAACTAGTCCACGGTCTACCCAATCACGTGTTTTTAAGTTGTAGGGAAGTAGTGGGAGAGAACCGCATATTTGGAGCAGAGGTAAGAGGACTGTGGGTTTGAAGCGGCACTAGCAAAGGTATGGAACCTAAACGCTTGTCCGTAGTCATCTGGAGAGATAAAAGAACGGGTACTTTATGTTTGTTGATTTCTTTGGATTTTTTACTTCAGAATGCGTTGAAGGTCCGCAGTAAGTATTTTCACCTTTTGAAAGCATCGGAGAAGTTTGCGTCAAAAGCAAAGTTGGTCAGGACACTGATAAAGGTCCATATCCTTGCCCTATTCTTTTATTATCTCAGCAAGCTGTACCTTCATTCCGCCACAATATAGGCATTGAATGCCAAAGCCTCCGGAACCCCGGTTTAGAGAGCAGTAAACAACATGGTCAGCCTGTCTGGTGGACTCATAGACTCTGGACCGCCCGATAGTTCAGGATGGCCCTAAATAGTAGGCGAAAGGAAATCCTCTCTGCTGAGGTGTTCTTAAATCGTACACTAGACCGACGGAAGATGCGGCTGTGATCCATCTGGTGTGCATTCTAACTAAAGCCTCCGCCTGTTACGCGATAACTCAGCGAGCACTCACACTGCATAATGTCTCGCATTTGGTTTGCAGTCAGTTTTTGTACCTCCCTACTGTTTTAAAGTAGAAGTGGAAAAGCTCTCTGCTTGAAGGTTGGTGTCTTACCCGAATTCATACCCTCGGAGGAATTCAAGACACTCGGCTGATCGCGGTGATTGCCTGTTCCCTGCAACCTCAGCCGAACTGAACCGATCTGGATCTTAAGCAAGCAGAAGGAGAAGGAACCTTCCGAACATTATTCCTCGGGTTTTGTAAGTACAAACAGTAAAAACGCGAGAGGGAATGCAGCAAAATGTCCCACTCATAAAATCAACACTCCGGGCTCCCCGACCCCAACCCCGAAGCTAAAGAGCGCATCCAAAAGCAGCCCCAAGAGAAAACTACTCCACTGAAACTGGTGCCATTTGCGGCACTGTACCGTCAGGTTTGAATGACCCCGGGGTATCAAAAAGGTAAGACCAACAGAGGAAGTGCAAGAGACGGTAACTGGACGGAACATGGCATGATGAGATGTTGTACAGTTCCTTCTTCGAATCATGAAAAACCTACGATAAGAATATTTAGAACAAGGTGTGATTTGAAACACACCAGGTGAATTAGTTCTATAGTCTTATTAGACACTGTTTGGGTGATAAGGTTCAGAGGAATTTATGCGGTTGGTTCACTGAAGCAGCTACAACCTGGAGTAACAACGGGACCAGCAAGCCACTTTCTGGTTGAGTTGGTCGGCTTGAATGTCAAAGACCAACTTCTGGCGGGCAACAATTGGAAATGACAACGTGACGCCCTGTACGCGTTCAAGAGGTTGCTCACGGGCGGATCGAGCGGGCGTAGAGGCAAGCCAGCAGACTACGAAGCCGGACACGGTAGGAGCAAAATGTGGCAACCTCCCCGGTACTATACAAAAGCAGGACGCAAAATTAAAGAGAGGAATTTGATGTCTACTGAAGGAGTTACGGTAGTGTCACATAACAGTACCCGCGGCATTAAAATCATTTGAGCCGAGTCGATCACTAAAACCGCTTAGTAGAAGAAACATTCGTATTCTCACAGATCCGACTGCCCTAAAGCAGCCATGTCCCACAGGAAGTTCAAGATCAATATCCCGTCTAACAAAAATAGATAGAAATTGACATACAAATGGTACAGTAGCCTGTCTTATCAGAGGTCTAGAGAAAGTGGAACCAGAAGTAAAGTCGTGGACAACAACCCCTCAAAGGTGTACCGTAATTTTAAGAATGGAAATCAATATAACAAAGGCTCCTCGCTTATACGGAAGTCCGAACCCAACCACGGACAACGGCCGACGACGGAAAGATGCGCTATAGCAGCTCCAGGGGTCTGCAACTGAAAGTCTAATGGCAACGAACACAAGCATGCCATGTGTGGATTGGAAAACAAATAGCCATATCTTGGGTGGAGCTGAAAAAGGCTCAGTTGGCTAGAGTCATTACAAGGGTCTGGTTCAGCATATCAAAGGGCAAGCAAGAATTGCATCAGGGCACCCCGCTTCACCCGTTGACCCGATAATTGCAAAGCACGCAAATGACATAGGTTAGTTAGATTTGCCGCTATGTTTAGTGAGAGGCGATCACGTTACCTTCAAAACTTTCACCCTGTCCCCGACAGAATAGAGCAGCTGGAAAATTACGTTGAAATTTCGGGGTTAGACGTACGGGAACTCAGGACCATAGGGAAGAACTAGACTAAGGGATAGAGAATGAATAAGTTGGAATGTAGAAATGTGGCACAGGATCCGAGAAAATCATCCTTAACCGCAGAACATTTTTGTCTTGCTTCAAAAATGCAAGCCTGAAGTCAATACTGCTTGGAAGGCGCCGGCAGTTCGACATGCAGGCAGAAAAAGAGGGATGAACTGGCAGATCTTCGTAGCTGTCGGCTGCAAAAAGATCCGTCTACTGTACAAGGAAGATGAAAGCTTAGCAGAAAATACCCAGCAGGGTGCAGGGAGAACCTTCGAACTAGCACTGGTCAAGAAAGCTCAGCAGAATCCAAAGAGCTGCCACAGACAAGTCCAGTCAAAGGCTTTGCTGTGGAATGGAATGGGACCTCCGATTTTGAGGCATGAAGGAGGAAAATTATGTGATAACAGTAAAAGCAAAGCTGGTGTCTTGGGTCTATGCTTCGGGGATGTAAACGTACATGATGGGAGACAACAAGCTTCAATCATAACAGAAACTTAATCCCCATCCTTTTCCAATTTTCCGGATAATGGAAGGGGTGGGAGTAATTACTGAGGAAACTAAACACAAGCGTAGGGAAGACCAGGTGGCATATGCCCGACGGGTACTCACGGCAGCTGATAAGAGAACTCTCGTAAAAGCTCGAAGAACCACAGACTGCTGTGCAAGGCACAGTACGGTGCTTTGGAAAACAACTGTTGTCCTTCAACCTTCAGTTCATGGCTTCAAGGGGGCAAGATAATCGAAGTTGTAATTTCGACCTCGGAGAGAACTATGACTAAGTCACTTGCTGCAAACTGATGGAGAAACTGAAGACATTTGGGGTGTAAGGGCGATTTCTCAGGAAGATGTCAGCCTTCTCGACCAACAGGATGTGTCAATTTAGATTAGGAACCGGGAGCTCATAAGCTGCAGATGTAACCATGGGATTACCTTAGGGGATAGTTCTATGACTACCATTTTATCTCCGCACAAATGGTTGACAGAATGATTTACTCCGGGTATATTTCGTATTTGCAGATGATGTCATGTTGGCAGGATCACGAGATTGTGTGATCTACCGAAGGACTTGATTGCAGGAAGAGAGGTAGAAGCGCAAACCTGGAAGCCATGCTCTAGTAAACTTGTTCATCGGTGGAGTTGTAAAAACGTAGGAAGAATAACTTGAAGAATTGTAAGCTTACCAGTTGTTGGGCACTTTGAAAGAACTTTGGTTTCTGCTTGGGATGGGAAATCCACAGAAAAAGGATACTGAGAAGTAAAGAAGACTTTTGATTTACAAAGGTTCTCCAAACATCTTATGTTCATGCCCACGAACTGGGGCAATAAATGAGATGCTCTTCACAGCACGCATTGCTAGCACGAAGCGGATAAGCCGCGTAATTATAGTTCCACTTTGTAATGGAAGTTTGTCCGAATTGAACACACGGCAACATATTTAGTATTTTGAGCGGGGAGAAAAAATTTATTGGTGCCGACAACTACAACGACTAATTAAGTGCTGCTCAAATGACATATGACAAACTCACTTATACAGAGCACTGTTGGATAGCGTACTAGCAAAGGAACACAGTAAGAGTAGGTAGGGCGGCCGTCAAAACACCGCGATGAACAGCAGCGCAGTGGATTTAGGCTTCACTGTCCCTGAACTATCCTTACAAGTATGATTCCTCTGAATATTCGGCCCTGCAGACTGCGAAGGACAATATCTCGCTCCGTTAAACTCAGAGACTGTATTTTATTCCTCTATACATTTCATGATAAACCTCCACTAGAAAGCTGCCAGCTAATCTGTTCTAGTCCGCGCTTATCAGAGGGAATTTTTATGTAATCTTTCCAACAAGGATATGCCAAGAGTCTTTTTGGACTCAGCTCACTCCCGATTTTAAAGAGCGACGCTCGCCTTTCAAACTAGACCTCTTGCCGCTTTGCCGCCCAAAACTGGACCTCATTTTTCATCCTGCAACACTGGTCATGTGCTTCACTCCCACTGCCTTTTGAACCCCTTTCTGCCTATCCACTACGTACCGGATAAGCTCCTCATGGTTACCCTCAACTTATTGCTTCTCAGCACAAACCTTACCGCTGATCTAGCCTACGAGAAGGTTCTAGACTTTGAATTGCGTGAGCGCCAGCAGTCTGTACCAGATAAAATTGAGCAAAAGGTCGTAGCCTGTGTTAGACTCCTTTAATTATTGAACAATTCCCGGGGATTCACTGATTATAAATGTTTCCTTTTACATCGGCTGCCGTGATCGTTAGCTGGGAACATCCCAATCTGCGCTTCTTTACTCCTCCTTTACTTACGGACTTTCGTTTTGCGACCATCTTTCCCCTGATGATTACTAACATCAGGGGCTATACTGACCACTAACCTGGCCCATACATTTATGTGATGATCTGCTATCTGCACGCTACCCAACTGATGCTTCATTGGTTACATTTCGGGATCCCCTGAAGTCAGGTCTTCCGCACGTGGACCACCCGGTGCTCACGGCTATTCAACCTCTTCAGGAAACTCGTACCAATCCCGGCGATGCGGGGTGTAGTCAGGTCCACCGCCGTGGTCGGCGCACATCGGGCGTGCCGGTCGTCTGAAAAGATGTGCGGGTGCAACTAGGCTGATGGATTACACCTGCTGTCACCAGCATTGGTTTTCAGGTGGGTTGTCCAGAGCACGGCCAATACCACCGGCTATCGCCAGTTGCGGATTGAAGAACACTATCCTCCACCTTGTAGTGCTGCCCCCTTTGTCTCCTGCACCTTCTTGAACAAGACTACAGAGCACTCGGTCATGTTTCAAATCAAAATAGACACACACTTTTGCCCAGCCCAGAGGAGTAAGCCACTTGCTGCTAATATCGACGTTTATTTTCACCACACTGCCTTCTACCTACCTGAACTAATCTCATTTTTGCCTTCATTTTACCCCGTTTATTTACCGGATTCTGTACCCCGAAAAATGAAGCAGTCTCACTGTTTGTATATCTTCAATAAAAAAAATCACAATTTCTGATAAACTCCTGAGAATATCTTACATTCACAGGGTAATTGTTATGGTACCACTCCATTCATCTAAACAAAACCAGCATCTAAATATTATTTCCCTCACCTGCCAACAGTAACACCAAGCATGAAGTGTTCCTGCTTTCAGTGCTTCATCTGTTTGCCACAAGTTCTCTATTCTATCGTATTCCCTTCATGCTTCTCCTGCTATCCAGACATTTGCATATCCCGACAGTCGCATCGGTATCAAACTATCCACAATCCGGGATATCATTCTCTCGATTGCTTCCTCATAGTCTCAAGTTAGACTTTCTCTAGCATGTCTGGCTATCCAACCACTTGCCCTTTCAGACAGTGTTTCATATGAAATTCTTTTACGCGACCTTATCAGTCCACTTTCTTCACCTCCCGCATCCACTTTTTTACCTACCTTTGATGCTCCCGTGCTGCTCACCAGTGAACCTAGACAAACCAAAAATTGTATCACTTTACACGCAGCGTTTAGCTTCTGCCTCTGTTATAGCAAATTATCAGGGTAGCACGACCGCTCCACAATCCAATGAGCTCCTTTTCTATTCCCTTAGCTGAAAATCAACTACCCATAATCCAGGTTGACGTTATTCGGTTTTGTCCCCCGAATTCTCGGGTTGAACCTTCCTCAAAGTATCCGGTCACCCATTTATCTGCTCCTTTTGATGGACCAAGTATTGCATTTATTCTAGATGATTCCGCCGGAAATCCGACACATGCCATTATTATGCCCACTCTTTTGTAAGCCTGCCTCCCTCGCGTCTTATTCCGAAGTCACTTCAGATAAATCAACGGTCGAACAAAATTCCACTCACCCTCTAACTATTGTCAATTTCCAGCCATCTTTCCACGATTGGACCCCTTCGCCAAACACAACTTTGAGGGCAATTTCCTCAACCCCTTGTAAGAGGTGAACTATGAACAAGCCAGTTTATTGACCACCCAGTTGTTCCAGTAATGCCCCACTTCAGACTCTTATCAGAATAGAAATTTCAGCTGTCGTCCTTGACCAAGCGCCGTTCACCATAAAGGCGGTTGATTGATCTATATACCTTGAGGTCACCCTGAACAGTGATGTAAGATGGTCGAACCTGTGCAAACATGCAGCACAACAGGCTCACGTTGTGTGCTTTGGACCGCCAGTTATTCAAGGGGCCCCAGAAAATTAGTGGAGCTTTATTTTTCCCCGCCTTTGGTTTTGAGCACATTCACCAAGTTAATGAAGGATGCCGCTATGGTCCATCTGGGGGGTATTGCAATTTGCCTTTTCCTTTGTGGTACACCTTCTCGGTGAGCGCTCACGATGCATAACGTCCCCTGCAGTTCGTGTAAGATAGGGCTCAACGTTTCTTTCTGATTTTAACGGGGTTTCGGCGACAGACACCATGCAGTCATTGTCGAATATGTTGTGCGCTCACCGCCGAAAACATTCCGGGTGCTGTGCTGGCCGTAGCTATTACCTGTCCCGTGCAAAGCGAGGTGGACTAACCTGACCAGATCCCCCAACAATCTGAATAGGGCGGAATTCCTCCGGCACCATTTCCAATGGGTGTGCAAACAACACAACGGGACTTCAGGCCTTCCGAGAATCGCCACCGCAGCTGCATTCCAAACGCCAGGGGAAGATATCACAGCAAGTGAGGTGCTCAAGTTTATCAGTAGCTTGAACAAGACCAAGGCGGCAGGTCCCGTTGGTGTCCACCTAGCATTCCTCCAGCCTCTGGCGAAGCTTTTGGCCCGGCTGATGACCACTCTGTTCAAAGCTTTCCTCGAAGGAGGCTGCTTACCTCAGGGGCGGCTCAAGGCCACTGTCTCCCTAATACTCGCTGCCGGGGACGGCTAAACCTGTCTCAACTACTCGCAATTTAGTTTGACTGTGGTGTTGCTGAAGGTGATGAAGCCGGTGTTGCGAGACTTGATGGCTAACCACGTGGTTGCTCACAGGTTGATAGTGACAAGCCAGCGCGATTTCGTTCGTCAGAGGTCTTGCGAAATTCTATACGTTGCATGGACGAGTTTACCCGTATGCCGGACCGGGGGTATAGGGTGGAAGTCCTCCATCTCGACTCCCAAAAGGCATTCACTTTAGCTCACTTCAGTCTGCACAGGGAAGGTAGTGGCCACAGTCAATAGAGTGTCCATAATTCCTTCCGTGGTATGCACACTAGCGAGGCGTCCACCACTACGCAGAAACGTGAAACCCGTCGCTCAACAACAGCAGGAATCATTATGCATCGTTAGCCCTCACTGAATCACCAAGCAACAAATGGAAAGGTTCAACAACGAAGCACATCAGACGAACCCAAGTGCTCACATCCGTCCTTCCGTGAATGTGCTGCTAGCCTACTGTCGGAAATGATTTCGTTCCAGTGAAGATCTAGGGCTTCCATAAATGCCTGAACTGCCCCCAGTTCTGTTACCTCTTCTGGCAGTCTACTCCAGTAGTATAACACCCCATCGCTAGAGAAGTGAGATCTAGCTTTCAACTTAGATCGAACTTCCACCAACTCTATCCCGTGACATCTTGTTCTAGAGTCTGCTGCCATATGGAATAAACTCTTTGGTCTAAGCCAAGAAGAGCCTTCTATTACCTTGAATGTCTCCACGAGGTTCCCTTATAGATTCCTTCCTTCCACAGAGAGAAGTCTGAGGGCTGGTATCATTGCCCGCATGGCTTACCCCTCTGGCAGCCAATAGTGCACGTTTCGCAGGAATCTGTAGCTTCGGCAAACAGGAGGCGTCCTTCTGTAGGGGGGTGATTGTGTCTGAAAGCGGTTCTCTAAGTGGCCCTATTATGGACATACACTGGCATGGAAACCCTCGGTTATCGGCACGACAACTCTGATCCCAACCCGAAGATCTCACCAAGTGCTTTTTGTACAGTTGCTGCACTTTTATTCGAACACTCGAGATCAGAAGTCCCCGAAATCCCAAGGCTTTAACCCTGATCACAGCCTTTATTGCTAATTTACCTTGTCAGCGTACTACCGTCAGGCTTGTCGCTGGCCTTGAAAAAAGGGCCTTTATCAGCACTGATAGGAAGTTTCTACCTTTTTTCCCCGATTGAACGGTAACCATGTCTCAGCTAAGCTCCTCTCTTCCCTGAGCCCCCATTTACTTCACGTCATCTGCAAAAGTGGAGAATGGTGACTGTAGGACTCAGGCGAAATCATTTGCGAGCGTGTCATAAGTGGGCCTATCATTGCACCCTGCTGTACTTCACTGGTAACTTCTGCTCTAGAGTTCTTGTCAATTACTTCAGGGTAAAACGTTCTGCAGATAAGGAAGCCCGAATCTGCATTTTATTACCAAAGGACCTAAGCTTGATCAGTAGAAGCCCATGGTTTACCTAGTTAAATGCCTCGCTAAGGTGAAGATAACACATGAGTAGAACGGCACTGTACCTGGAAGACAGGGCTAAATTTGCCCGGAAGCCCACTGTCGGTTTCTCGGCTATAGCCTCCCATCAAGTATGCGTACCCGATACACGTCCACCCGATCATCCTTATACATGAGCCCTCCACACTTTGTGTACTGCCTTAATCTCACTGCAATTGAATGGGGCTTGCATGGACGGCGGTCCATTCCTAGAATCACATGGTGATTCTTCAAACAAGTTCAGTACTCCAACCTGTTTACCTTCATCTACTCCTCGGGTGAGTTTGTCCAGGAAACTCAGGATGTTGGTTTGGCCGGAACCGAGTTTTAGAAATCCATGCTGAGCAGGGCGAATCATGAAAATTTCTAGTGAGTGCTCACGAGCTTGCAACAGGATGATCTTCTCTAGCCCTATGCAAGGGGTACTGGTAAGGCTTGCCTGCCTATAGTTCCCCGTTGTCAAATTCGGCCCGCTCTAATATATTGCCATGACCAAAGTAATCTCCCAGCTCTGCGGCAGTCCACTTCGGTCCATAGTGGGCCTCCACAGCTCATATACAGATGGAACCAAGGTATCCACCGGCGGCCTGGTGATAGATGGATGGATGCCATCTGGACAAGCTGACTTATGGGTATTCAATTTCTGTAGATACTTACGCACGATTTCCTCGGGGAGTGCGCCGGCTTCGAATCGACTAGTACCCCACTATCTAACCTGTGTGCACCAAAATATCCACCTATAGTGTCTGGTTCTCCCCGGCCATCAGTGGCGATACCATGGTCCTTTTTGGAGAAAGGACCTGTCTCATCTTTTACTGAGTCTTTTGACTGTCTGTAACTACTGATATTTTTCGGCTGTTTTTTTATGCTTTTGGCTAACCTGAGTTCTACTTCTCGTTTGGCAATTTGCAGGAAGCTCGCCCTCTCATTTTGAAGCCTCGCTTGGGGAACCATACTAGCTGACTGCCAGAAGCTTTGAAAGGATTCCATCTGCGTTTCTTACCTTTGCTGGTCTAAGCCGACGCAGCCTCCAGCCGCACTGGCTTGCCCTCCTCAGTTCTTCGTATGAAGGGTGAAGACTTTTCTCGGAGGGTGTTTAGTGATCCGTTTACTAAGTTCCAGCGTTCTTCCATGGTAGCTTCCTCCGCCGTGCCCCGCCTCCCATCTGCAGCCGCAGTGCAAAGCTCGTCTATGTACATACAATCGAAATTTCTAACCGGCCTTGAAACAATCTTGGGTTGCAGCAATAATATAGTGATCTTAAAGCAGATGCGACCGCTTTTGCCCTGAAGGTGCACAGCATTGTACTTCGGATACATTGTTGTCTAGGTGCCTTATTGCGAGATTAAGCAGGGATGGAAGGCATCGAGACCTATACCTGATATCTTCACCAGTATGCTCGTGCAGAACGTTAGCATACAGCCTCTTTAGTAAGCTTCTATCCTGTTACCCCTTCAAGCAGACTTCAACAGCCCAGTCAATATGCGGAAGGTTTGGGTAGCCCACTGTAAGTTATTTTTTTGTAATTTGTACTCCAGTGACATTCTCTTTTGTCCTACTCATGAGTAGGGTGTATATGTATCGTGAACCTTGAGCACATGATCGAATCCTGCGTTTCTAATGTGCGGACACATTTCTGACTTACTTCTTTATGATGCATAGCCCATGAACATTCTAAGTTTATGTTCCTGATTCCGTTTTTCTATGACCGTACATTTCCATTGTAAGAAACATTTGCCCGGCTTTTCACTTACCCATGAAAACTGCCCCTTGGGGTTTGATCCCCCGATCTCAGCCCCGCCATTTACGCCTTAAACCGTCAGAACGGAACGCATGCACGGCGCAAACAAGTCTATCTCCAGGTTCATCCTTTAATGTCGACACATATAACTTCGGTCACTTTCAACTGCCACCGTTTGTACTTTCGCATTGGTGACGCCTTGGAATATACAAATTTGTATATTCTACTTATAGTTTGTTTTCCCATCTTGCTACTGGGGACATAATTTTGTTAGCCCGCAACCTTCCTGATTTACTACCTGTACTGTAACCAAGCTGCTCTAGAGTTTCGTTCGACTCTTGCTGAGTGGACTGTTTACGGCCGCACTGTCCTGATTTTCCGGATAACCTTTCGCACTGTTGCTCATGTTTGCTCACCTGGCTGCTAGTCATTTGCACTTTTGTATTTCTATGTACTGCTTTAATTGGAAACAAGAAATTATAATAAACATGGTTATACGATCGGAATTTGCTCTGCTGCCCTCAGCAGTATACAGGTCATATCGAGCTTAAAACCAGTAGGACAATGTTTTCTGCTATGCTGACAGTCCATGAAATCAGGATAGTTGCTTCACCAACCATGGGGTTTTATACCCGTCCCTAACTAGTTCCTTCTGGGTCCACGGCAGGCGAACATCCTGGTCACGGTTTGTACTCGATGCCCTGTAGAGGCAGACAAAGTTAAACCTTCTGCCTGGAAGGATGACTGTAAAGGCGCGCAGTTGGACGTCCCGAGTGCAGACCTTGGTCTGCGACTCAAGAAGGTCTGTGCCCGACCTAATGGGGATGGCTGCCTCTCCTCCAGAGCAACTTTATTCTCCACCCTTCCTATAGATTGCAAAACCACTACTTAGTAGCCTCGACACAAGGCGTCTTTTAGAAAGCCATGTTTTCGTAATGTAAATCATTGACGCGTCGTGCTCCATGCCGATCTGGAGAGTTTCATCCATTCATTTCTAAAGCCACATCCTCCGGTGTACATCTCCACCTCATTCGCTGCGGCGGACTGACGTCCTTTTTTACAGACCTTCCTCGGTCTCGATCGCAAGGCCCTGGGGCACACCCCTCAGTAAACACCCTTCGTGGGAGATGTTTTCGTCCACCTTGACCTGATAAGTCCCACCCGTGATAGACACATGGATCCAAGCAATGATCTTCAGAGAGAGGGACCGAAAGGACTCAACTTCATCAGAAACAAACGGCGGTTAGCCGAGTGGAACGCAGATACCCAACTCGCTTCCTGGCTGAAACCTTGGAGTTCACAACGTTGAACTAAGTTTTAATGTGTACATTGCAATAACGAAAGTTATTTCGCACCAAGGTTAATATCACAGTAACCTCAGGGTACGCTTTTTATTCGGAGAATCTCTCATTTCTCCTTCTTGAGTTTTGTATAATTCTTTTCCGTGCTACCTTTTTTCTCGTTCGGTGGAGACTAGTATATTAATATCGTTTGTCAATTGTCAACTATTTTGGTTTGTAACTAGCATCGTTTTATGCTTACCTCGATGTGAGAAATATACATATCTAGCGACAGGATGTAGGGGGCGAGTAGCAGAAACTATCGCACGTGATACGTGTAACGGGCGGGCCCATGTAGACAGCTCTGGCATTTGTAAGGATGCTTATCCGTTTTACTGCCGGAACACCTGTGTCGCATGGGTTTGTGGTCCGTTTAGGGAGGCCGCAAGGTTGGCCTTCATAAGACAGTCTAAGCGAGATGGGGTTCAGCTTCATCCTGAAGACTGTAGAGGAGCCGGGCATAAGAAGTCGCACCCAGTGCTTTAGCAAGGTCGCACGCGGAGTTCTTGAGAACTTCCCAGAAAACCACTGAGGCTATTACTCTGTGGAAAGCACTTCCGGAAAATATTTCTCCCTTGCAGAACAAAACTCTCCTCAAGAAAAATTTTGACCTCTACCTTGGCCTCTCCCAGCGATTCCCTGTCCAAAAAAGTGAATTGGGTGTATTTTATTGCAAATATGTTCATGAATGTCGCACCATCTTTCCGATTAAGGCACTCTCCACGTTGTGATACTGTATGATATTATGTGTATTTTATTTTCGTTGCCACCCCCTCCCAATGCGTTTGATTCTGTGAACCACAGATTTCTGGACGTCAAACTGCAGTCTATGGGAATTGTTGGAAAGGCAAGACAATGGATAAGTAGTTTCTTAGCAGGGCGAACCTTTAGTGTTAAGGTGGGGAGTCATGTTTCAAAACCGGAAGGTGTAACAAGTGGGGTGCCACAGGGCTCGGTGCTCGGCCCTCTGCTCTTCCTCATCTTCATCAACGACCTAGCACGTGGGCTTGCAAACCCCAACTTTATTTTTGTCGATGACGTCAAGATAGCTGGAGTAGATATATAACTTGACGTGTTAGCAGTACAAAGCTGGGCAGGCAAATGGGACCTTCCACTAAACCTCACCAAGTGTCAATGCTTGACCACAAATACAGGGGCTAGTGAGAATAGTGTGGGTTCGTTGCAAGTGGTCTCGCAGGTCAAAGACTTGGGCGTTATAATGGACAACAGCTTTAAGCCGTCAAAGCAGTGCACCTCAGCAGCCAATACGTCCAGGAGGGAACTCTTTCGAGTTAGATCCATTATGTCGTGTAGAGATCCGGAGATATTCGTTCCGATATATCAGGCCATAGTTAGGCTGAATATGGAGTACTGCGTGCAGGCCTGGACACCATACTACCAGAAAGATATCGACTGTCTGGAGAAAGTGCAAGGGATAGCCACTAGAATGGTGGCTGGGCAAAGGCGGTTTGACTACACAGAGCGTCTCCGTGCCCTAGACCTATTCTCGATGGAAAGACGGCGCATTCGCGGGGATTTGATAGAAACCTTCAAGGTAGTGAAAGGACTGTCAGGAATAAGACGAGGAGATCTTTTCTCTCTGATCCCCGAGAGAGGTACAAGGGGGCATAGCCTTAGATTACAAAGGAAGCATTCGAGGCTCCAAATTAGGGCGAAGTACTTCTCAAATAGAGTGGTACCCTATTGGAATAAGCTCCCGGAAGACTTCATAAATACCACAACCGTGAAGGTTTTTAAGAAAGCAGTAGACCTATGTTGGGTGGCAGTATACCCCGAGTTATGTTAAGCAGCTTTTAGGGTCAGATGCAATTTACTTACTGTTTCCACCTTACTCTGCCCGGGTTGATACTGCACAAAATTTCTGCCTTTCAGAAAAGGAAAATCACGCAGTGTTGGGAGCTACGGAAAAGCGCCGACAACACAACTATCTGGACACACGATTGGCTCTAGCCACACGAAGCTGAGAAACGAGACTGTAAGCCTTTTGAGAACTTCTAAACGGGAATTTGAGCTGAAATTGGCCCAGTCTGTAAGACAACAGCCGAAGAAGTTCTACAGCTATGTACAGTCTAAAGGCTCAACAAGAAATGCCGTAAGTCCGCTATCCACTAGAGAATATGGTATTGTCACTGACGACCAGGGCAAAGCAGACGCCCTGGGGGAATACTTTGGTAGTGTACATAGGATAGATAGTGGGGTACTAGTAGATCTGGCGCTGATACATCCTCCTCAGTTAAACGAGCTAGATCTTTCAGAGGAATGCGTGCGTAAGTACCTACAGGAGTTAAACAGCCACAAGTCAGCGGGCCCAGATGGCATTCATCCAGCTATCATCAAGCCGTTGGCGGATATCATAGCTCCATCGGTATGCAGATTGTATAGATCCACGTTGGACCAGGGAAAGCTGCCTCAGGACTGGAAAGTCGCGGCAGTCGTGGCAATACATAAGAGTGGGCCTAAGTCGGATGTGCAGAACTACAGGCCGGCAAGCCTGACTAGCATTCTCTGTAAAGTTCTCGAGAAGATCATCCGTGCTCATATCTGCCAGCACTTACTGCAGCACTCCATGCTAAGCCCGGCGCAACACGGATTCCTGAAAAATAGATCTTGCCTGACCAATCTCCTGTGCTTCTTAGATGAAGTAACTCGACGACTGGACGAAGGTAAGCATGTTGAGGTATGTTACCTCGACTTTAGCAAGGCGTTCGACTCCGTTAATCATCGTCTTTTGCTATGCAAGATGGAGACTTTCGGGATAGGTGGGCCAGTATATAGGTGGCTGGAGGACTTCCTCTCCCACAGGACGTTTTACGTCAAAGTGGGGGACAGGTGCTCCAGTTTGGTGAACGTCACCAGTGGTGTACCTCAGGGATCCGTCCTAGGCCCGGTCCTATTCTTGTTATTTATTAATGACCTAGCATCCACTCTTCAATCGCCCAGCTTTATTTTTGCGGATGATGTGAAGATTGTTGGATCTAAGGGTAGGGCGGACTTGGGCAGGGAAATAGGCACCGTCCTAAACTGGGCATACAAATGGGACTTACCTCTAAACGCTCAAAAAAGCCATTTGTTGTCAAGGGCAACAGAGAGCCTAACTGTCGCTCATGATCAAGGGCTGTTCACCGTAGAGGCAGCCAGTAGGGTTAAAGACCTGGGGATCATCATGAAAAGTGACTTCAAATGGTCGGAGCAGTGCAACGCGGCTGCGCATAAGGCTCGTGGGGAGCTCTTTAGACTGCGATCGGCTTTGTCTTGCCGGAAGCCGGAGGTATTCGTACCTATTTACATGGCTATAGTACGACCTCACTTAGAAGGTAGTGTGCAGGCTTGGTCACCCTTCTACAAAAAGGACGCCGCCTGCCTAGAGAAAGTCCAACGTCTCGCCACGCGGATGGTTGAAGGGCAGAGGGGTAAGACTTACGAGCAGAGACTCTGTGACCTGAATCTCTTCTCGTTGGAAAGGAGGAGAAGTCGAGGAGATCTCATAGAAACGTTCAAGGTAATGAAGGGCTTTTCTGGCCTCAGACCAGATAGTCTATTCCAATTGGCCGTAGACTCCAGAACAAGGGGACACGAAAAGAAGTTGATAAAAGCCCGATCTAGGTTGATGGCTAGATCGCACTTCTTCAGCAACAGGGTTGTGAACAGTTGGAACGGTCTGCCTGGTGAAATTGTAGCGGTTGCCATCTTCGTTCATACTTTTACCACGTTTATTGTTTAACTGAACGCTGACTGCCAAGCGCGGTTGCCATTTGACCGTTGCTCTTGCGCACGCTCTCACGCACGCTCCCAAATACACGCTAACCACTATCTCTCCCAATCGCCTTCTCGTTCTCACGGGTCGTGGAGAATACTGTTCTGGTTAACATATTTGTGCAGTGCCGCACATTAGAGTAACGTGCAGGTGGTCCACGCAGTACAAAGGACCGAGGCACGCGTTTACTAAGGAAACCGCGAAGTAAGGTCTAATCAACCTTACAATTGGTGAGCCCGACGTGATCCTCAGGTCACGTGAGTTTCCTTGTTTTCTACCGTTCAAGGTCCCGTCTGCGTACGTTTTTGTGTGTTTTATTGTTTCCCTATCTTGATTTTTTTTTTTTCGGTTGGTTTACCAAATATTTTTTTTTTCGTCCAAACATATTTTGTGTGTCTAATTTGTCGTGATTTTTTTTTTTCGCGAAGACTATAGTATCCCATTGGTCGTTGATTTCTTTTCCCGTCGGTATTCCATAAAGTAATCGCTATGTCTGCCGAACGGAAATCCTGCTCAGACCCCACCGTCGGGGCGATCACGCTGCACATACCGGCATTCACACCTGCTGATCCAGAACTCTGGTTCACGCTGGTCGAGTTAGAATTCGAAAACTACCGTATAACCAGCGACGCCAGCCGTTTCAGGTGGGTAGCAGGCCGCCTCCCGTCAGAAGTCACAATGCAAGTAAGGGACGTAATAATCTCTTCCCGAAGCTATGAGGCTTTAAAGGAGGCTGTCATTGCCCGCACGACCCCAACGCAAGACCAACGTATGCAACAACTTCAAAACGTTGAGCTTGGAAGTAGGAAGCCCTCCGAACTGCTGCGTGAGATGCAGCGCTTGAGAGGACCGACAATAGGTGAGGACCCGCTCTTGAGGGAACTTTGGCTGCAGCGTTTGCCGCATAACATTCCAGTTTTACTAAGTGCCACACGCAAATGCTCGCTAGAGGAAACTGCAGCGATAGCTGATGACATTATGTCACGATACAACCCCGCTGTAGCTGGAGTAACCAAGCCGTCCGTCGCAACGGTGCCTGCCTTGCCCACATCTAACGATCTCGCGTCAGTTTTGTCTAGAATTGACGCGAGCCTGCAACGCCTAGCAGTTAGAAGTGGGTCACAGGAGCGGCACCGCGCACGCTCACCTAGGCTCCATAGTCCGTCATTGCGACGCCGTTTCGTCGGTTCTTCAAAAGAAGGATATTGTAAATACCACAGTCGCTTCGGTGAGGGAGCCAAACGATGCGAACGAGGGTGTACGTTTCCCGGTGCTCATCAGGGAAACTAAACCCCCGGCCCGTGGTGGCGACCCACGAAGCCGGGTATCACACCAATAGTCGTCTTTTGAACGTAAGGGACATTATTTCAAATAACCTATTCCTTGTAGATACCGGTGCCGAAGTGAGCGTCCTCCCCCGAGCGAAAGACGACAATAGCACACCGCAGGCCCAAACACTACGCGCTGCCAATGGCACGGCCATCCCAACGTTTGGCCAGCGGTCACTCACCTTAAACTTGGGTTTAAAGCGTAATTTTCGTTGGGTATTCATCATCGCCGACGTCCCGTACCCAATTCTAGGCATTGACTTCCTGCAGCACTTTGACTTGTTAGTTGATGCACGGCGCCGCAGAGTGGTGGATCGTCAGACCACTTTCGCTGTTGCGGGTCATAATTCGCGAGTGAATCACGTCACGCCCTTTTACGTTCAACCACCGGCACACCAACCTTATAGCGAACTCATCGCCGCCTACCCGGCCATGTTTCGGCAGGCCGGGCCTCTCCCAGCAGTGACGACCAGTGTCACTCACCATATCGACACTAAGGGACCCCCAGTGTTCAGTAGGCCGCGTCGGTTAGCACCAGACAAGCTTCGTGTTGCACAGGCCGAATTCGAACATATGCTAGAACTGGGTATAATACGCCCTTCTAGTAGCCCTTGGGCTTCCCCCCTACATATGGTTCCTAAGGCTAGTGGCGACTGGCGACCTTGTGGTGATTACAGAGCACTTAACAAAGTCACCGTCCCGGACCGATACCCGATTCCCCATATACAGGATCTTACTTCGTCTTTATCAGGTTGCTCCATCTTCAGCCGTATCGATTTAGTTCGTGCGTACAACCAGCTCCCGGTAGCAGAGGACGATATCCCTAAAACTGCCGTCACTACACCTTTCGGGCTGTTCGAGTTTCTGCGAATGCCGTTTGGACTCAGCAATGCAGCCCAGACCTTTCAACGGTTCATGCACGAGGCAACCCGTGGTTTGGAAAATGTCCACGTATACCTGGATGATATTTTGGTGGCGAGTTCTTCAGAGCAAGAGCACGCTACGCACTTACGAGCACTTTTCGAACGCCTTAGCCAGCACGGCGTTACGATCAATATCGCGAAATGCGAATTAGGCCGGTCTGATATCACGTTCATAGGACATTCTATTTCATCCTCGGGTATCCGCCCTCTGTCAGATAAAGTTTCCGCTATTCGCGACTACCCTGAACCCCAATCTTTTCGCCAGTTGCGTCAGTTTGCCGGCCTGGTGAATTTCTACCGCCGATTTATTCCTCACTGTGCGGAAATGATGCAACCCCTCACCGACCTGTTGCGCGGAGGTAAGCGGAAGTTCGTGTTTCCCGACACGGCACAGGCCGCATTCGCCTTGGTCAAAGATGCTGTCGCCAACACAGCACTCCTGACACACCCCGACCCTTTGGCTCCTATTTCTGTAGTGACGGATGCCTCGGACACAGCGGTTGGAGCAGTACTGCAACAGTTCGTAGATGACTCTTGGCAACCTTTAGCATTCTTCTCCAAGCGCCTACAACCCGCGGAATCAAGGTACAGCACGTTCGGTAGAGAGTTATTAGCCATCTACTTGGGAATCCGTCATTTTCGACATGCACTCGAAGGCCGTTCGTTCACGGTGTTTACAGACCACAAGCCTTTGGTTTACGCACTGAAGTCAGCTTCGGATCGATACTCACCACGCGAGATTCGCCACTTAGACTTTGTCTCACAGTTTACTGTGGACATACGACACGTCTCTGGGGTACTTAATCCCGTCGCAGACGCCTTATCGCGCGTATATCAACTAAGTCTGTCACAAACGCCTAACATCAACCTGGACGCAATGGCACAGGCTCAAACTATGGACCCTGACATCGAACGACTTCGGCAAAACGGTTCTTTGAGTTTAACCACAGTGCCTATCCCAGCTTCCCAGAATACCATCGTGTGCGATGTATCGCAAGGTCGCCCTAGGCCAGTAGTTCCTGCTGCCCACCGTTATCCTACTTTCCTGACACTCCATAATCTGGCTCATCCGGGTGTGACTGCCTCGGTGAAACTGATAACTGAGCGTTTTGTTTGGCACAATGTCAAACGAGATGTCCGTCAATGGGCTCGTGCTTGTCTGCAATGTCAACGGGTTAAGACCCATAGGCACACTAAGGCGGCGTTAGCCAGGTTCCCAGAACCTGAAACACGTTTTCATCATGTGCACGTCGACCTCGTAGGACCACTCCCACCTTCGCTTGGGTACGTTTACATACTCACATGCGTGGATCGTTTTACTCGCTGGCCGCAGGCCATCCCTATCCCTCGTCCCACCTCGGAAGAGGCCGCGAAAGCTTTTCTGACCGGTTGGGTTAGTCATTTCGGTTGCCCGGCAATAGTGACCACCGATCGCGGTCCACACTTTGACGGCGCTTTCGGCAGCCTACTCGCTACGCTCGGTTGCCAACACGTTAAGACGACAGCTTACCACCCTCAGGCCAATGGTATGGTTGAGCGTTTCCACCGGCAATTAAAAGCCGCCCTTCGAGCAAACGGTAACCCCCTTTGGAGTGAAACACTACCATTAGCACTCTTAAGCCTGCGTAGTACCGTTAAGGAGGAGTTACACACAACACCGGCCGTACTAGTATATGGCTGTACACTTCGTCTGCCTGGGGAGTTGGTAGCCCCCTCACCAACCGTGACTTTCGACTACGGTGACTATGCTCAGCGCCTTACGCAGCACATGCGAGTGCTCAAGGCCAGTCCGCCGCGTGAACAACAGTCTACAAGTTATGTCCCAACTGCGTTAGGAACCGCTACTCATGTATTCCTTCGCGTCGATGGCGTTCGATCACCACTACAAGCGCCATACACTGGCCCGTTTCGGGTGATAAAACGTAGGGCAAAAACATTTGTCATAGATATCAACGGACGACACGACACCGTATCTATCGATCGTCTCAAACCTGCCGTCATTGAGTGCAAGCCGCTCGGCCAATTTACGCCCACTCAAGTCGCTCAGTCACCTGCATCGAGCGAGTTACCACTCGAATCACCCCCAATTACGCCTAGTGAGGACTCGGCAGCTAGTCCATCAGATTCTCCAACCGTACCCGCAACGCGAAGTAGCCGTCGCGGTCGCCAACTACGAAATCCCGTCCGCTTCGCCGATTTCGTGACGATTTTTACAACCGACTGTTAGCAATAAGTTGGGAAGTTCGCCATGGATTTACCAAACAACAGACCCGTGAAATTACAATCGGTAGTTATGATTTCATTTTCTTCTGGTCTCCTAGCGACTACAACAACACCGAACATCGTTTGTGTGTTGTTATTACGGTCCAACATCCGCCGGCGCCCTCAGGCGCTATTTTGTTCCAGTTTACCTTGCCCTCTCTCAGACGGATCTAACAAGTCACATTGGCTTCATCCGTAGCCTGGCTGACTCCCGTGCACGTTCAAGGAGCCAACCGCTCACTGGACAACGGGACGATTGTTCAGCCTGGCACTGGAGACGGCAACTGGACGCCTTTTTGGATGGACCTGACGAGGCATTTTCCGGCTTGCATTCGTATGAGACCCGCGGGCGCCAAAACACAGTTGGACCCACGCACATCGGATCTCGAGAGTGCAGGCACCGGTAAACTCATCAGCAGTCGTTCGACGTCAACAACAATATAACGGAGAAGCTATGAGGAGTTCCTGGACAACCAATAATTCCGGCTTACCATCACGATCGAAGCCCAACTCCGTCGGACTTCTAGGAGGAGGCCCCTGTAGCGGTTGCCATCTTCGTTCATACTTTTACCACGTTTATTGTTTAACTGAACGCTGACTGCCAAGCGCGGTTGCCATTTGACCGTTGCTCTTGCGCACGCTCTCACGCACGCTCCCAAATACACGCTAACCACTATCTCTCCCAATCGCCTTCTCGTTCTCACGGGTCGTGGAGAATACTGTTCTGGTTAACATATTTGTGCAGTGCCGCACATTAGAGTAACGTGCAGGTGGTCCACGCAGTACAAAGGACCGAGGCACGCGTTTACTAAGGAAACCGCGAAGTAAGGTCTAATCAACCTTACAAAATGGTAGATCTGCAGACAGTCCAATCCTTCAAATGTGCCCTTGATCGCAAGTGGTACGAGATCTTTCCTTGTAGTGAGCCTTAAGAATATCAACTAGATGGATGACGGGTAGCACTGTGGTCCTTCTGGAGTATGTTTTAGCAGACTTTTTCCCTCATTGCATACTGTCTCAGTGAACGCTCACGATGCATAATGTCTCTCGCAGTTGATGTGCGATGAGGTTTTCCGTTTCCCTCTCATTTTTAGCGGGGATTCGACGAAATACACTCGGCAGTGGTGGGTGCATAACTGGTGTGCATACCATCGAAGGAATTCTGGACGCTCGATTGGCCGTGGCCATTACCTGTCCTGTGCAAACTGAACTGAACTGAACTGAACTGAACCAAGTCATGTACAAACTGAACTGAACTGAACTGACCTGAACTACAGACACAAGGCGGACGGTTTCGGTATATCCCCTCTGGGTGGTTGGTGGTTCGACTTTGAGACGGATGTCAAGTTTCAAATGCAACTTATGAAGCGTAGTTTATCGTCTTCGACGCAAGAAGAACATTTCAACGCATCAAATTCACTTTCGTGTTACACGAAAAGATTGCGACTATGGTAACAGGATGTTCTGACCTATGTATACTTCAGCTCTTCTCGGCTCCCACCTCTCAACAGTGTTCATGACCGGATATTTAGACTGAAGAGCAAACAGTTATTCAGATATGATGACAAAATAGAATCTGGCATCGGAATACAGGCAACTCTCTTTGATTTCAATTCCCCGGACGCAGTAAGCCTGGCTTTTGTTTTGGCATGCTTTTACACTGAATGTGCAATTTTATTGGATCAGGCGGAATAGTCTTTTTCTTACCATTGCAGCCAGTCGCAGTCGTAGTCGCAGTCGCGTTGCTTATTGATAGGTTGTATGCCGTTGATGTTGAGCAGAAGGGATTTCTTCTACGAGTCGAGTTTACATCAAGTGACAGCGCCATTTAAATAACGGATGAATTCGGGTTGAGCACAGAAGAGCAAAAACACGCCCAATTAAGAGTAAACCGAGCTTCAAACCGCCAGGATAGAGCATGTATATAGAAACCAGAACAACAGATTATCGAAGGACCCAGCGGAAACAGCGAGTTTGTGGGAAAAAGTAAAACCCAACGAAAGCTAAATGCAAATGAAAAAGGCGTGATGCTCAAATGAAATTGAAAGGGCAGTGTTCTAAGAAGCATTATGGATAATTCAATTGGCGGGGACCCAAGTTGAGCTGTTTGAGTTTAACCTAACGACGTACGTGGCTTAGCTGGAGGTGGAGTAAGAAGGGTCCAAGTTTTCATAAGTAGAGACACCTCTTGTATGGGCCTCATCAAAGCCCACTCTTGTCTATGACCTTAGAGTAGAGATTCAGGCCAACGCTCCGTCACATGTTTCTCAAGTTTCCTCTTGAGTAGTTCGTAGTCCACCTTCCACCACGTCCGGAACGGGGCATTTTGGGATGTCAGCATCGGCGAAAGTTTTAGTAGGATTGGGAGTAGTGGATTAATAACTGATAAAAACAGCGTTTGGGCGGGAATGCGGAAGTCCGGGGAACAGTTGCATTTACGGGGTGAGGGTGCGGTCGTACTCCATCCACCCACACGAGGCCGACCCAGTTACTGGGGGGGGACATGATGTGTGACGGTATTCGTATTCCTTGTGTGCCCAGCCGTTCAAGTGGAAGAAAAAACGGGACGTTAAGTCAGTTCGTGACGTGTATTCTCTGTTTTAAGTTAAAATCAAGTGTCCGGTACATTGTACATATATATATATATATATATATATATATATATATATATATATATATATATATATATATATATATATATATTGAACGGGCTTAAAATCAAGCATGGTACGAACGCAGCAGCAGGAATTACAAATAATATTATAGGAATAGTATAACAGTGGAAGAGACAGTTGGTAAAAATTGAAGTGCTGATGTTTTTTTTCTTTTTTCGCCGTGTACTTTTTGATGGTTTTTTGCCATTTTGTTTGTCAGTGATATTTTGGTAAACACGATGCACAAGAGTTCAACAGACAGGTCCCACAGCTTTCGCGCTGCTGACTTTTACTCTTAGCCATGTCTCTCAACGTCTGTTCACTTGGGCCCTAACCGGGAAAGCGGGAAGCACCAACTTGAGCTAATGCTGATGCTAGCTTATTCATACCTCTATGGTAAGTCATGGCCTGACCGCCACGTCACTTCTTCTAGCCTTGCCCAACACGTAACTAGAGCACGAAAAGGAGGACGATAGGCGGGCATCCGTAAACATAACAGAACCACCGGAGGAGGTGTGGAACGATCACTTCGTTAAGAGGGCGACTATCCGTGCCCAACAACAGCGCAGTTCGTCATTGTTCGCTTGATGTTCCCACCATACGCGAGCAAGGCTTCGGAGACATTGGTTGCCGAACACAGACGATGAGTATCGTCAACGCGGGGTGACCAGGTCTTTTGACCGTAGAGTAAAACACTACGAACCACGCCGACGTACACCCGTCCCTTGCGAGAGAGCCAGATATCACGACAATGCCACAGGCTGCACAGGTCTGCGAAAGCTGCTCTAGCTCTCGCCATCCGTGAACTAATCGCATTCCAAGCACCACTTGCAGCTGTTATCAAGCTTCTAAGGTACTTGAAACTGTCAACTTACTCTGGCTGATGGGGACAAACGAGCCCAGGCAAAAGCTCCTGCCAACCTTGCAAAAACACTTTGCATCTGGAAGACGCAAAGAGCATACCTTATCTGGATGTCTCAGTCGCCAAGCGGTTCAGAGAGTGTTGTATTGCCTGTGCGTTATCACTCAACGTGGCGACATCATCGACATGTTCCAGGTCAAAAACTGTTCCTTATGAGGAGTTCAACTCCACCGTCTGGAAGACTATACAAGGTATTCCATAGGACATCCTCTATGGCAAAGTTAAAGAAGAACGGGGATATAGGTAAACCTTTTCGAACCTCACTGGAGACGAAAAAAAGGGACGAAAACTGGTCATAGGCCCTAACCCGACCTGAGGTGTGACGATACGATTCTTTTAGGGGAGACAAATACTTCTCAGGTACACTATTTCTCAACAACAATTCCATAGTACAGTCCTATCGACAGAGTCGAAGGCCGCTCGAATGTCTGGAAACGCAATGATCGTTGCTCTTTGGAAAGTTTGACGGCTCTCTGTCAGTTGTCGGAGGACGAGGATTTGATCGATACATCCACGAGCGACACGAAATCCAGCTTGCTCTTCGCGAGTCTGCTCTTGACGCGTTTGGTACAGCTTGCGAATTATGACAGACGCAGGCAGGTTCGACGCTATTGAGATAAGGCTCACATCCCTGTAATTAGTGCAGTCAGTGCGTGAGCCCTTCTTTAAGATAGGGACAGCAATTAGTTCTCCCCACAAAGAGAGAACCTGCTCCAAATTCCAAACTTTTGAGAACAAAACATGAGTTTCTCTATCGAGCTGCAGTCCACCGTCTTTAAAAAGAACTAGGGGAAGGCCATAGGAGCCTGGCACTTCGTTACGTCTTAGGACCTAACTTTCCTTTCGGATCTCTGCCTTGGTAGCTGGATCCGTCGAAACGCACGACTAGATGTGTGCCGGAAGAGCCATAAGAGAGGCTGTCACTGAGGGTCAGCCAAACTGTCTGGGAGTGCCCTGTCTAGTGTTCGAGACGCCAATGTTGATTGTGAATTGACAAGCCGATAGCTTCATAGATTGTTTCACTCACACCTAGTGGCTTCCTACCGGTGACTCGTATGAGACAGAACAGCTTGCGAGAATTTCCCATGGCGGCAGCATGTTCCGCCCCTGATACACGTTGCGACCACCAGATTATGTGGTCCTCACGAAGATTCGCGTTAAGTGTACATCTCATTGCGAATCGTTATGCTTCCTTCCAGCGGGACTCGACTGGCGTGCGTCCAGAAGGCGCAGAGATTCAGCAGAAATCCAGGGTCCTGTGGTACAACAATACAAGCCACAACCTACTAAACCAGCAGGATGTAAAACACTCTTGATAAGCGACCAGTGCTGGCTTGTGTTATCAGATGGGGCTACAGCTGGCGCGTTTTAGAAGACGGACAGACGAGATAGATCGACAAGCTTGCCGCAATCTAACCGCCGTTGCAGAATGCATTTGAAGCGCCCGCCGGGGCACATGGACAACTTAGTGCAAACTAACACGTGGTCGGAATCCAAGGAGGTGCTTTGTGTAAAAGGTCCTGGTGCATTTGGTGAAAGTCACCTTTGACTGCACCTGGACTGCATACGCCGAAACGACAAACAAGTTGCGTCTGTCGGAATGGCGACTGCTCACTTTACGCAAACCCCCGAGCCTCACTGCGCGTAAATGACTGTCAACTGGGATTCATACGAGCAGCACCGCTTCAGCTCTTTCATTGAGAATAATGCCAACGCCAGAAAGACCAAAAGCCGCAGCCTCAGCATCCCGAGAATGATCTAAGCGAAACTTCGCGGAAGGACTAAATGGGGACGTCAATCGAACAATGAGACTGGAGTCTTAAATGCAACACATCGATGGCAAGGGATTCAAGCGAATGAGCTAAACCCACCTGTCGTCCTATACGCACCAGGGTTCGCACGTTGAACGTGGCTAGTTTGAATGGGCATCGAGGACGAAGCAAGGCAACAGCCGGTGGTAGAAGGTTAGGTGAGGTTCGGTAGCTAGTCAAAGAAGGGCAACAAAGAACAGCCAGGGTTTCTACCAGTGGTATTACAGTGAGCACTGTCGACCGAAGAACTTGTAGAGTGTGAAAGCGGAAAAGAAAGTGGGAGGGGAGTGGACACGGGAGACCAAGTTGTGTACGGTGTGGGAAGGCATTTATATGTGCATGTTAAAGGACCGTCAGTCATTGCATCAATAAAATCATCCATGGTTGTTTTCGTTGCTGGCCGCTGTACTACTCGGCCGCCCAGTTCAGGGTAGGCATCTACATTCGAGGATGCACCTCTAGCCTTTGCGCAGCCAAGCTCATCCTGCAAGGCAGCAAGACTGGTTCAGGTGAATTTGTGGGCAAATGGATGGTTCAGCCGCCTTTTCTGAAAACCTCTGAGAGCTAGTGACTGATTGCTCAGTTCATTCGCCCTTCGGATGAGGCTAGACATCCCGGGTGCCTAGAACATCCCTCCGCCAAAGATGCCGGTGAGCATGGTGTTGGGTGCCTCATACACCACCCATGGTTGGTTTGGAATCAGGGTTTAGTCATCTTCCCCAGACCGAGTAACAGTTAGCCAATCCGGTGGAGAGCACCAGGCATTCACTTTCGCCCTCTCACTTTAGTGGAAACACCTCCTCCATGAGAAGGCAATGTGTAGGACTTACTCAGCAGAGGCAGTGTTAGACGCACGGTCATTTAGAAGCATATCGAAAGGCGTTCAGGACGACTAGCCATCTCGGAGCCCGAGACACCCACCCCTGACCATAATGAAGCAATTTGGAGGCTCTAGTATATGTGCGTGAGAACGCTGGATTCAATATTATATATATATATATATATATATATATATATATATATATATATATATATATATATATATATATATATGAGAGAGAGAGAGAGACGGTCTGACCGTGCATATGGTTGCTTGAGTCGAACACTAGAGAGAAAAATCACGAAATACTGGATGGTTATGTACCACCGGTTGGCAGCCTGTGACTGGGTAAACTAATACGGTTATGATCTCGTCGATCACGAATCGTGGACGCAAAAATGGGTTGAATAAATGTCAAAAAATGAGGTAGTTGAAATTGTTCGAAAATTAATATTCGCACTTCAAATGTCTACGCAACAAGTTCATCCCAGAGGGGTAGGAAAAATCAAGAAGTTGTCAGTCTATCCAGTAGACCATCGTGCTGCATACAATCGAAATCTATATAACAAGTGAGGCTATGTGGGGTTCACCGTGGCTACCAAGCTTTGCGGACCTTGTGTGTGAGAAGAGAGCCAAAAGATCACAGATGGATCAACGAGGTGGGAATCCGTATTAGTTGTCGCTCAATAATTCTTTACCTCCAACATGTGGGCGCAGTTGCTCAGAGATTATGGTCTCCATAGCTTTGGAAACTACATTTTGAATACATAGAGTGGTAGTTGTTGGGGTCGAAGAAGTCGCCGCGTTTAGTCATAAGAAAAATCACGGTTTTCGTCCAGGGAACAGGAAAAGTCCTGAAAGGTGCCGCATAAACTACGAGGTGACTGCAGTCCAATGTGATGAATTACGTACCTCCGCGACACAAAGAGCTATAAGGTACGGGTTCTATATGCTGGAGGTGCAATGATGCCTGGCGGGAGAATGGGTAAAGGCCGGTCAAGGTCCAGTCTCTCTGAACCAGTTTTTTTGCAACTGGTTCCAGCCACTGTGCCCTTGACCGAAGAAGCTAATAGTTGAAAAGTAGGATGTAAATCGCACACACTCTTAAAGTCCTTGTTCACTTCTCTTGACTACATTCAACGTTTGCACACTTCATCAAATACGGAAACAAGCCGTATTCGAATATGCGCGTACAAGACCACACTTCCGTGCTCACACTTCGCACCCCAGATACAACCCGCATATCTCGCTTCACTGTTCGCGTGTCAGGCGATCTGGTCTCGCTTTGAGCACTAGAGCTGAGTGTGCCCATCTAGACTGAATCGCAGTCAGCAGTCGTTTAGGGGGAGTTCAGTTTTGTACGTGTAAACAGACCAAAGCCTTGATTGTTCTTCCTGGGTGTGAATGCGCCTACCAACGGCACTTCTATCGGAATTCATCTCAATTGCTTCGAAGCGTGCGTTCAATGGACGTTGTAGTTATTGCTGGGGGTTCTACGCGTGCGGCCGAAGAAAAGTCCGTGCTTAGGGCTTTCTTTCATTAAACCTCACTACGAGTGGTGTGAATCGTGGTTGTCCTCCATCATACATGCTCTTCAACTTCGTGCTGGAGATAATCCTGGAAATAACCGTGTTTTTATGTGAGAAAAACGGCATAGATCTGAGCTGGCACTGCATACTGTTAGAATCAGAATACACACACGATGTTGTGCTTTCGACTGAAGATCAAGGTAAAGTGCACGTCTTGCTAGCTAGTCTAAACGATAGTGTAGCAGTAGTGGAGATGCGTTTTCCACCTTCGATGTGCAAAACGCTGTTGAAGGACTGCGTTGACCCGACATCAAATTTTGTTCTAGTAGAGAAAGCCCTAACTACTTCGGTAGCCAAATCTCACCAGGCGGTAAGCTATCCAATGAGGTGTTATCGCGTATACAGAAGGCATCCTTCGATATTGCAATCTGAACAGCTTGTGGGTAATATCAAATCCATGGTTAGTGTACAGAAGGGATAAGAACGACCGTGTGAATTCGTTTTACGTGAGAGCTCCACTTCAAATTCACTTTCATTTTTACTCTATACTTACGTATGAATGCACTGGAACAGGACATACCCCGTAACCTCGAAGGCTTATTGCACTAATAGCGATAATAGACAACCATGACCCTGAGACTTAGGATGATGGAGAGCCACATAAGGTGCTAATGGGTCAAGCGTGATAATGAGCCGGGCAACAACAGGTTTCTCCTCCTTTCGAATATGATGGAGATGACAGGTTTTGTACCTCGGAAGCCTAGAAGTCTTATACCACTTGCCCACCACCGGTTATCAAATTGCTGTTCCCAGTTGGAGTACTGTCTCGTCTGTATTACTATCAGTTTTCTGTTATTTTTATTTTCTCCCCGTCAGTCGTGCCTAAACGGCAACTGTGGTCCACTGAATCAGGATAAACTCACTTTTCGACAGGAGGCCTCAGTCCCTGAATTGCCATCGTTCGCTTCACTGTTTGGTGTTTTAATGGAGAAGAAACGTCCATTTTCAAACCAATCTCCAGCCATGGGGATGAAATCGACATCCCTACCTAGTTCCACTCCGTTTAGTGGGGAGTCGATTAGTGCCAAATCCACTGGGACCCCTACTGAGCGTCAAGTTTATAAGCGACTTTTAAATGAAGCTTCTGTTTTGTCAAAACCAAGTGCACGTGTACCAACAGAAGAACTCACTATTATTATCGACGATGGCATCGAGTCTATTCATTCGTCTGCCCTTAATCAGTAAGTCTGTTTCTGTAAATTCCTTCTCAAACATTTAAATACAATTCTTCTTACCTATTTGTCCTGCCCTATTTTTCGAATGAGAAAGGGTTGCAAAAAACAGACTTCTGAATAACTTGCAGTATTAGTTGCGTGTAAAAAGGCGGTACTCTATGTAAAATTCGTTTTCTGTCCTGATAACTGATGTGGATCGAGGTAAGTTGCAAGCTTTTCTAGATATTCCAAACAATAGTGCTTCAATGTTTGGAATATGTTTTACACCTTCGATGCGTAAAACGATGCTTCAGGACTACGTTGGCCCTACACCAAACTTCGTCCTATCAGAGAAATCCCTAGCTGGAGTAGATAAGTTTTGTTACTTTGGTAGTTACATCCCACCTGGTGGTCAGATATCCGATGAAGTGTTGTCGCGTATACAGAGATCACCTTTTGCTTTTGTCAGTTTGAACTACTTGTGGTGCAGGCGTGACATCCGATGTCCATCAAAGGTCAAGCGTAAACTGCGGCAGTTACACCCGTTTTTTGATACGGCTCCAAAACTTGGTCGGTAGGGGGAGGGGAGATACGCAGAAACTATCGGTGTGCGAGCATGGACGTTTTTGCTGTATTCCTTGAAAATAGTGGGAACATCGTATCATCGATGCTCAGGTTAGGCGTGACATGTTGGTAACCCGAGGCCAGTCACTGAAGCAAGTGCTCAATCTGAACAAATTAAAGTGTTTGAGGTAGGTCGATGTGATCATTCCATGACAGAAACAACAGAGGACATATGAAAACAGGTTGGCAATAAGCTCGTTTTCAGTGATTCCTAATCGTGCCAATAGGACACAAATGCATAAGGGATACAGTCAACAAAATGTTAGGGATCATTGTTCACATTTATTATGGCACAGGATTATGCGGCGACCAGGTGCGAACAGATTAACACATACTCAGCGTTTAAGCTTTCGGACATTCTTGGACCTGACGTTGGATAGTAAGTGGGCCAGAGTAGACTGAGTGTATGCTGAAATTTTTGAGCACGGGTTTATGGAGGTGAATCCAAACCGCATCTGCTTTGGCCAAGATGCGACTTCTCGCCGATCTTGACAACCGACTTCGGACCCTATACCGGGGGAGGGGAACATTATCCACGTTCACCTTGTGGTTGGTTTCAGATACGTGTGAAACGACTGCGCTGGTAATTGACTTAATTGTTCCAGACCTCAACAACGCTGTGTGAGGCTCACGAATGCGTTCAGACATGCATCTGGTCGCGCGGCGGATGTACGTTGTCCCACAGGAACGAGTGAAGGGCACAAAATCGGGCTGCAGAAACAGACACACTGTCTTTTAATCGCATAGTTGTGAACAAAACATGCAATTTAGCGGCATAGAATGTCTTGTTGACGACGCTCACCTCTCTGTGCACTACATATACCAATGTCTCACCTTTTAACGGCAGAGATGTACACTGGTTTCTTTTCAACCACGGTTTTCCTTGGAATCTGTGTATCCAACTACGTCATCCGGTCGATTAAACATTCCGAGTATCCGTTTTTAATAAAGATATTGTTCATCATAAGGAGTTCTTTGATGGTTTCTTCAGTGCATATCTTTTTCGCTTTCTTTGCTGGATATATAATTAGGTTTCCTTTCAACATAACTCACGGAAGTAAATATCCCGTCCATTCCATGTTAGTTTCCTGTGCATTGATCGCTGTACTGACCCATTTCGTCGAGTCAGAAATACGTCTAAGCAGGCTAGTGAGTTGTCTGACTCTGATTCTGATTCTGATGTAAAACGCAAGTTCGGATGTGCCAAGTTGAAGCGGTTTAGTAATTGATATCTGTAAAAAGAAATTGGTCTGTTACGCATAGAATGTCATCCACATATCACTTGCAACCGAAGTTCGGGGATCGATGATTGTAACTGGCCGTTTTCCGATTTTGCTCGAGTAGGGACCCCATTGCTACACCTTCTCTTTGACGATAAACCTGTTCGTTACACTTAGATTGGATATTCTGGGTACATAAAAGTAGTAACCGCCGCAGGTCGTCCAGGGGATACCTGTTTCAGTCCCATTTGCTTGCATGCAGCCACAACTATAGTCAGTAGTTCCCCTGATTGAGAGGTTAGTGCATTGTGATATGACGTCTAATGAGAGCAAATGCTGTCCTTTCACATTCAGATCACTTACACATTTTGCATGTTTGAATCTACCCTTCAAACTGTTTTGTTATTACCACCCTGTCGTACTCCAAGAGACTTGCCGACTATTTAGCCATGGCGTTATACGCTGAGTTGCATATGTCTAGAATGGGCCTTAGTGGGACCTCTGTCTTATGAATTTTCGACAGTCCATACAATCTTGAGATGGTAATTCTAGTAGATCTAATTCTTTCAGACGTGACGAAGTCAATAACGCTCTTTCTTTAAGGTGCCTTAACCAATTTAACTCATCTTATCTTTCTCGGTTTCATTTTCGCGAATTTGGGATCATCACTAAGTATGGCCACCATCTTTGCATATAATCCGGCTTTTTGAGGAGCACTGTATACCCGGACCCTTGTCAAGTCTTGAAATAATCCCTTCCTCATTCTTTTGTAACTCTTAGCATTTTAATATGATCTTTTGTCAATAAACCTCTCACTGTTGATTTGGCCCCGTTGTACCGGCAGCTTGAGTTCACCGAGGTAGACTTGAGATTTTCTAATTGTGTTTGTGACGGTGGAAGTATATCTGTCAATTGAGCATCAAAATTCTCGAATTCTACCTCATCATCACGACCAGACTGCACCTTGGTGTGGTGTGATGGCTTGCTTGCCTTCATGACCCAAAAAGCTGTGCAGGATGGCTTCCTTAAGCCAGGGATGCAGTCGCGCCTGACAAGTCAATGGATGGAGGTCAGACGAAGTTCACTCCTAGAACCAGTTTATGGGCAACATCTGGTTCTAGCCACTATGCCTCCGGAGGGGAGATTCCAGCGAATAAACAAGGACAAAATCAGTTTACCGGTCTAAAAACCACTAGATGGACGTAAGAGTGGAGTACCTGGAGTTCCTCTCGATGGTGGGAGAATTCACCGCACCTCAATGGACAGCTATCGCTCGCCTAAGCTGGGCAGCCCCCGGCCCAAAGGATGCTGCCCCGTCCACGTTCCGCTTGCTCCATTGAATGCATCAGGCTGAGGACAGAATCCGAAAAGCGGGTCGATAACAAAGCACCAGCGACGACAAGACAGAATGCTTGCAACAATCAGGTCGCACGTGACAGACCAGAGGAAGTTCCTTCACGGGCTCTTCGATCACGTTCTCGTGCTGGGTTAACGCCCCACTGCCTTGTGGGTCGGATTTTCGAGTCAAAGGCTCCGGTAAGGGTTGTCAAGAAAAAACCCTTTCTGCGGTATGGGCAGTCGCAAAGTATGATTTGCCCAGAAACCTCTAGCATTTTTCCTGTAAGTGGCCTTACCTATTCTCCCTCCAATTCACGATCGATGCAGAACGCCACGGGTAATTACGGCTCTGAAAAAATAGTAGTTCAGCAGTCGATTTTCAATCGACTGCACTTCTTAGGCCTAAATGTTCACTTCACTTGGCTGCCTTCAACGTACGCACACTATTTTATAGGGCAATAGGCTGCCCTCGCTAAAACACTTGACACTTTCAAAATGGATATGTACTGTGTCTGAAATACGCATACAGGACACCACTTCGGTGATCACTCTTCGCACTCCGGATGCAACCTCAATCTCTCCCTTCGCTGTTCGCATGCCGGACGATTCGGTGCCTAGTGCTCGTGGTCGGGCTGGCGTTGAGATTGCTTTGAGCATAAAAGAGCTGAGCGTGCACTGCTAGACTGGATTCTAATCAGCAGTCGTTTGTGTGCAGTTCGGTTGTACGGTTCTGTTCATGTCAACAACAACAAACTGGAGCACCAATGTTTGTTCCTCGTGTCTGTGTATGCGCCGTTTGACTCCAGTTCCTCTGAGACTAAGGATGAATTCTACCAGGATTTGTCTCAGCTGTTTCGAAGCACACGTTCAACGCACGCAGTGATCATTGCTGGGGATTTTAACGCCCAAGTTGGCCGTTTGGGAGATTCCGAAAAGCACTTTGGAGGCCCATTTTCTATCCCAGCAGGTGGCACTGACAACGGTGATCGTCTCATCCAGCTCTGCTCTGACCACATATTGTTTCTGGCGAGTACGAACTTTACCATGAGGAGCGGCACAAACTGATATGACGTTCTCCTACGTCTTCACAACGTTGAACTCAGATAAACCATATTATCATCGGTCGCCGCTTGCATGGATCAACTGAAGATTGTCGTTCATTTTGGTCGACGCCTGTGAACTCTGATCACGCCTTGGTGCGTGCTCACTTCCGTTTACGTCTTGTCCGTAGTCGTATTAACGTAAATGTCACCCATCCTGTGCGGTTGCTTCTAGACGATAACCGACGATCTGATTTCCAGACGGAGCTGCCTACACAGTTATTTATGCAGCTGACTATCCAGGACTGAGATAAATGCTGGCAACAGATCAAGGAAGCCTTGTATGCCGCTTCGAGCGCCACCCAGGACTCTGGTTCAAGTAAGCCTCACAAACGATGGATATCTTTGACATCAGTTGTTCTGTTGGATGCTCGCAGATCCGTCCCTGTGGATGCCACATTCAATGAAGTGCGTAAATCCCCGAGACGTCAACTGACTAGAAGCCTGAAAAATGGCAGCGAACAGTAATGGATTGGGAAATGTAGGGGAATGACAAAGGTTGCGTCTACTGGCAACCTTTACCGTTTGATTAGAGGCACCGGTCCACGGAAACCTGGCGGAGCACTTTAAGGAACAATTCAGTTGTCCCACTTCAACAATGGACCTTCCGAATATACCTGCCAGAGAACCGATGCAGGTAGATATCTCTCTCCGATCAGAAATGGAGGTTATGCGTGAGGTAAGTTACTTGAGAAGGTACAAAACCGCTGGACCGGGTGGGTTTTCTCCATCTTTTTCCAAGCATGGAGGTGAAACTTTGGTTTTGGAGGTAACTGCTCCTGGTAATCTGGGGTACGAAGCAGATTCCCAAGGAATGGTTTGGACCAGTGATTGTACCGATCTACGAGAAAGGGGGCAGATCCTCTTGTGAAAACGGTGAAGGAATTAGATTGGTAAGTATCGCATCCAAACTCCTCACCAGGCTTATTTTCCACCGGCTATCCAGCACCCGCGAAAGGTATACGCTGAGAATTAGGCCAGTCTCGGACCCGGTCGAGGTTGTGCCGGCCACATCTTTACCCTTTGAAAAGTTTCAGAGCACGAATTCCGTAGACGCAATCTTTCTTTCTTGGTCTGAAAGCGGCATTCGACTCAGTCGACAGTTCAGTTTTCTGGCGCTGCCTCATTAAATGGTGTGGCAGAGAAATTTAGTTCTTTTTTTCCAATTCTTGTATGCAAACAGCCAAAGCCGAGTTAGTGTTTATGGTTATATCACTCGAGTTCACTGCGGAAGGTGGTGTTTATCAGGGTTGCCATCTATCGCCTTTCTCATTTAATTTTATGATTGAAATGGTTGTTGAGATAGCTCAATCGCTGAGTTGGCTCTACTCTAAATCTTGTCCTGGCAAGCGAAGCTCTAGTTGAAGTGAATGTTTCGTTACCTGGGTACTTACATCTCACCAGGTGGACGGATATCGGATGAAGTGTCATCACACGTGCAGGAGATGCGTTAGGCTTTTGCCAATTTCAGACATCTATGGCATCGGCGTAACATTCGGTTGTCTTTCAGGGGTCGAGTGTACACTGTGGCAGTCAGATCGGTTGTTGCATACGGCTCAGAAACATGGCCGTTAAGAGTAGAATATAGGCGAAGATCGTCGGTGTTTGAGCATCGGTGTCTCCGCAGTATTGCTCGAATATGATGGGAACACTATCAGCAATGTCGAGGTTAGGCGTAAGGTGTTGGGAACCAGCGGTCAGGCACCTGAACCAATAGTGTAATTTGTCGTATAGGTCATCTTTAGTTGTGTTTTCGGCGGTATTGGTCGGTGCATAGATAGCATTTCCCGACGGGTTCTGGGGATGGGGATATCTCAAGTTGTACTGGGACCAACCTGTATGAAATCGGTTCCCAAGAAACCAGTGCTGTTGGCTTTTTTGCTGATCTAATGTGACTTCATGGAGTTCGCAGTTATCTGCTGGTTCCGTGATAAAGCCAATAATCTGAATCCATTCCTGAAACCTTAATACACCGAGTACCGGAGCAGGGTAGTTGTACTTTTGAAAGACAAGCAATTTTTAAATGGTAATCGTGTTGCGCTTGAACTGTGATGCTCCAGCTACCTGCATCTGGCAGCGTTTTCACATTTCAGCAAGCTATATTCGCCTGATTTATGCAGTAAAGAATTTCGACTCGCGACGAACGTTGGGACGCGAGATGAGTTATTTACCAGGGGCGCCATAGCCTTACGAGAGCTCATGATTTCGCTAAAATCCATGAAGGGTCTCGTAAATGGAGGTACAAAGCGGTATCCCCAGCATCGTTCGGAAGAACTTTGCCTTGAATCAACTTATCAGTTGTACATATAGCTAGAAATAAAGTGTGGCCATAAGTAAGATATCTAGAAAAGGAACAATAAACACAAACAACAAAAAAAAAAAGTTCGCATGGTTAATGGTACTTCGAACTGATCTGAACTGTGTGAATCTTATCCCAATCAGGATAGCTGAGTAAGAGGCAAGAGGCAATGACCTTATTTGGGAGCGGGCCACGTTGCTGTCTACGGACTTTCGTGTCTTTTGATGTAGGGAGCTCGTAGTCAGGCCAAAATATCCACCATGCCCTCTAAAAAGACTGCTGATCATCCGTGTCCGCTTATTCGGTAAACTGTTGCCCACCTATTCGCGATTAACCATTGGCTTGGCCATGGTTCCATCTGTGAACTGGAGACGTGCCCAGTATCACTCAGTTATGCTCTGCCGAATCCACCAAAAAGAAGAGCTCACTTGCGAAAAGTTTATCCACCAAGTTATGAATGACAGTAACATTCGTAATAGTAGTAATAGTCGTATACCTCAGTCGTATTCCGTCGAGACGCTTGCTTGGATGCACGATCAGTTTTTCGGGTGTTGTCAAAATGGAGAAACAAATTTTTTGGTAGGCGAGCATTAGGCGCGGTCACTGCTAAAGTTAGCATCCATGACGCCCATGCACTCAAGGAGCCGAATTGCGAAGCATTGTCTGTGAACAAAATGTTCGTTACTCCAGCTGTGAGTGATTTTTTATTTGTAACTTGTCTATAAAAATGTGGTTATGGGCGGTAAGGTGTGGCGGTTGACACTGGTAACGAGATCTTGAGAGTGCTACCGTAACTGGCAACCCAGCCCAAAAAATATGGAGATTCGTTGCGGTTTGTAAATTTCTGTGGAGCCTGCGGCGATAACGATTGTAGACTTTCCTGCTTGGTCTCTAGTGAGTGAACTAATAAAGGGTTATAAGTGTAGTGTGTTTCCGTCTCCGTTCTTCATTAATATCTTTCCTAATGCAACCAGCGCAGAGATACCAGCTTCTAACTGGTGAATGCAAATGATTTACCGTCAGTAACAGCGTTGCCGAAAGAGATTGTAATTAAAAAAAACGTTCGGTTACCGTGGATAGTCTTCCTCGAGTCGGGTTTATGCTCGATCCGATTGTGGTAAAACTCAACAAGGGGCTAGTTTTTTACCCGTTAGGCGAAGTGCGCAGCCCAAGGTGAACTCTGTCGGCGTAATTTGCAGGTCAGTCTTGAGTGCTTTGTGGTAACCTGGAAGGACTAGCGTGTCAATTCCTGTCAGTCAGGGTTTCTGAGTCGTGAACGCTGCTTTGGGTTGTGGGCGAATGCGTTCTACTATGTCGTTTACTGTTAGATGGTGATAAATGGTATAGATTCAACGAGTGCCTAGACCTGGTAGAAGACTATTAAATGTTCTCAAAGTACGAGTCGTGATCAATGGTAACCACGACTGAGGTATCAAACCTGGCTACACAACACTGGTACGGCATGGGCAATTGTTTTGCCAGCTCTACTGGGCAAGGTGACTGCTAACGGTCATATGGTGAAACGAGGATGTAGATGCAAACCTTCGACATAGGTGAGAGTCGTACCAGGTCAACGTACATGTGTTTAAAACATGAGTGGGTGGCTAGAGACGTAGCTGGGGAGGTTTTTGTATCTGTGCACTCTTAAACATTGGCACTGTATGCTGTTGTGGGTCTGGTTGGCAATATCATGGTTCATTTTGTAACAAACGTAATAGTTGCTGATCGACCTAATAGGACCATAAATGCTTGTGTAAGAGAGACTATAAGGTTCCGAAGACTTGTTGCCTGAGAGCTGATGAGACGACTGGTGTTGGGATGATCCTTGGAAATATCGCACAGTATGACTGTCGGCCGAGAAAATGGTATAACTTGAAAGCGGCATGAGAGGCGATCTCAATACCTAAGCCAGAAAATACGAAATAATACGACAGATGCGACCTTTTAACTAGACGGCTTTCATTCCCGATCTCCTTGCAAGATCACTCCTCCTGCTACTTGCGCATTCCGGTTCCAGTTTGGCCGTGTGCCTGTGAGCGTTGAGCTCATTCCTCTTCGCACTAATATATATATATATATATATATATATATATATATATATATATATATATATAATGAGAGAGAGAGAGTGGTGGGTGATTGGATTCGTATAATATGATTCCTCATACAGTACCGATGCTTAACTCACCATTTAGGTTTGTGCATCACCATCAAAAAAAATTTCCTGTTTCTTATCACTTTAATCATTTCTTTCCTCAGGTGTTCGCTATCTCCCATCCGGATTAATGAGGAAGTCACACAAAACCCGTCGACAAGTCATGGTAAGAACGAGGCAACTTTTTATTTATCCATGTTTCGCCAAATTTGTGCTTTCTTGTTTTTCATTCTGCTGACGTTTATCCTAAATACACGTGGCCCCGAAATTCCCTACTGAAAGTTCAGGACTGGTGTTTAAGCACTGTTAGTTATAACCCTAGACTTATATGTAGTACAGACCGCTTTTGAGTGAGTGAGCATCCACTAGGTAATATTATCTACCAGCCACTCTATCCCTTATCACAGCTTTCAAGGCTCATCCTTTGGTCCTTGCCCGACCCAAATCAAAGTCATCGCAGCTCTTAGAACCAGACCAGGTGGATCGCGAGGCTCGAGCCTGGCTAAAAGCTTGTGAACGAACACCCTTCCTGTCGCCTGATTGGTTGAACCATTTGACCTTCAATTATCAGAACAGGGCTGATCAACGAGCAAAGGAGCGCGAACTGGCCGAGGCCAAGCTGCGCCATTGTGAGAAGCAGGTCAGTGTGGTTTACCGTTTTCTATTATTTCTGCTATTTGTCTAGTAAATTGAAATTCTTCAGTTGTACTATTCTTCCTCTGTTTAGTCGTCCTTTGTCTTTTGATGTACTTAATCTCTACTTTAGTTACACGAAGAGACAGTAACGCAGTCCAGTGTATTTTAGTGCTGAAATAATGGTCCACCGGGCTGAAAACAAGATTGATACATATCCCATGTACACTCTTCTATCCTCTGCTCTAGCGTGAAGTATCACATCGATGGCGTATGGAAAATTTGGAGCAGCGTTTAGCCTGTTTGCTTCTGACTCCGCCGGTACTCGTCGATCCGTATTTGGTTCCTCAACCGATTCCAATTGAACTTCCATACAAACCAACTCCGCGTTTGGTGCCTCCAGCCTTACCCGGTACGTCCCCGACATGTAAAGTCTGATGGTTCAGTGACCTCGAGTCTCTACTTTTTGTTGTCTTCAACAGTTTTCCCAGTCGGAATCAATCAATCAATGATGTGGTAATCAGTGTCATAAGTTAACTAGGTTGTTACAGCTTCTCAGGACACTGAAGTCGTTTGTTTTCTTTTGTATTTTTTCACAGTTTGCAAATATTTCAATGCACGCTAGGGCAGGTTCATTACAGTGCAGCCAAATACTCACCAAGCATCAGGACTCTGGCTTTGCTTCATCGTCCATTAGACGTCTCAGATGAAGGCAGAGCAAGTGGAAAGAATTTGGTAAATTAGAAGTTAATACAGATAGAGTCAGAAGAAACCAAGAAACAATCTACAATTTGACGGAAATTTCGAAGTGGTATTAGCCTACTTTGGGTGTCCAAATGAACGATGTGAATCTTGGGCGCGGAAATGTTGCTATTTATAGGATAGCTTGCTATATCCGGTTTTAGTCAAACACGTGAGTTCGGTAAGCATTCAGTCAAATGGTTGATTCACGCAAATGGTGCAATTAGAATAGTTAATCATCTGCCAGAGCATAATCCACATTGACCATCGATGCTCTCATCATAGTTTTTGCTACATGAGAGAAAAATGTACTAGTGCTGTAGAGAACTGTTGGGAACGAAGCCGACAATGCAGCCATGCTTCAGCATTGGGTCGACTGCTGCTCCGTTCGTGCGGATTATTTTCGCGCAGTATTTTTAAAGAAAAAAAAAACGGGTGTGTTTCTATGAGAAAATAGACATGCGTTTCAATTTCTTTAAGTGGCAACACTTCAACTCAGAAATGTTACCATGCTTCCGTGGGAATGACTCGACATAACTACTCCATCGGAGAATAAAGGTGTGTTATTCTCTTAGGAAACTGTTACTCCGTCGATGAAAGTGGTTTAATTCTTCGATTATTACTTTCGGGGTTAAACATTGCACTTCCAGTAATCGAAGTTAACAAACCATGTTGTCATTTACTATGCTGTCCGGTAATTTTCCCGTTCTCAGTAAACACTTGGATGCAGAAAATTTTTCAATGATTCATAACTAATGCGAAACTTTCAAAGTGTAATTCGGAACTTTATCCAGCCGGTCGAAACATCTGAACTGTTTCTTCACGCAGTATATGACATATACCAGTTTTGCGTAGCTATGGCAACAGTTACATTAGTAAAGCCTACAGGTGCCTCAGGAAGATGATCAATGAACGCGTCCCGGAGCGGTCCGGTCGAAAAGTATGGACCGACTAAGGTCAGGACTCCAACGTCGCCTAAAAGGCAATAACAAGGCATTTCAGTTCATTTCCATTCTTTCAACCCTTAACCTCGCACTTCGGCAGCCTGATTTCGGTTACTACGTCGCAACGTTGACTGGTTCAAAGCAAAACAGATAGAATCAAGGACCGAATATACAGGAGAGAAAGTGTTGAGTGGAAATCATGAGGGCGAAGACAGAGGCCGTATTCAACCATGTCACTGGCCGCGGCACCTAGCCATGTCACAACATCTCTAACTATTCGGAGGACGGGTGTTGTAGAGTCCAACCTGGGAACCTAATACGTCCTACTCGGTCAAGTCCACTGATCAGGGCTTTCATACCTGTTGATTGTGTCTTGGAATGATCACATCGACCTACCTCAAACACTTTAATTTGTTCAAATTGAGCACTTGCTTCAGTGACTGACCTCGGGCTACCAACATGTCACGCCTAACCTGAGCATCGATGATACGATGTTTCCACTATTTTCAAGGAATACAGCAAAAACGTCCATGCTCGCACACCGATAGTTTCTGCGTATCTCCCCTCCCCCTACCGACCAAGTTTTGGAGCCGTATCAAAAAACGGGTGTAACTGCCGCAGTTTACACTTGATCTTTGATGGACAATCGGATGTCACGCCTGCACCACAAGTAGTTCAAACTGACAAAAGCAAAAGGTGATCTCTGTATACGCGACAACACTTCATCGGATATCTGACCACCAGGTGGGATGTAACTACCAAAGTAACAAAACTTATCTACTCCAGCTAGGGATTTCTCTGATAGGACGAAGTTTGGTGTAGGGCCAACGTAGTCCTGAAGCATCGTTTTACGCATCGAAGGTGTAAAACATATTCCAAACATTGAAGCACTATTGTTTGGAATATCTAGAAAAGCTTGCAACTTACCTCGATCCACATCAGTTATCAGGACAGAAAACGAATTTTACATAGAGTACCGCCTTTTTACACGCAACTAATACTGCAAGTTATTCAGAAGTCTGTTTTTTGCAACCTTTTCTCATTCGAAAAATAGGGCAGGACAAATAGGTAAGAAGAATTGTATTTAAATGTTTGAGAAGGAATTTACAGAAACAGACTTACCGATTAAGGGCAGACGAATGAATAGACTCGATGCCATCGTCGATAATAATAGTGAGTTCTTCTGTTGATACACGTGCACTTGGTTTTGACAAAACAGAAGCTTCATTTAAAAGTCGCTTATAAACTTGACGCTCAGTAGGGGTCCCAGTGGATTTGGCACTAATCGACTCCCCACTAAACGGAGTGGAACTAGGTAGGGATGTCGATTTCATCCCCATGGCTGGAGATTGGTTTGAAAATGGACGTTTCTTCTCCATTAAAACATCAAACAGTGAAGCGAACGATGGCAATTCAGGGACTGAGGCCTCCTGTCGAAAAGTGAGTTTATCCTGATTCAGTGGACCACAGTTGCCGTTTAGGCACGACTGACGGGGAGAACAAAATTTGATGTCGGGTCAACGCAGTCCTTCAACAGCGTTTTGCACATCGAAGGTGGAAAACGCATCTCCACTACTGCTACACTATCGTTTAGACTAGCTAGCAAGACGTGCACTTTACCTTGATCTTCAGTCGAAAGCACAACATCGTGTGTGTATTCTGATTCTAACAGTATGCAGTGCCAGCTCAGATCTATGCCGTTTTTCTCACATAAAAACACGGTTATTTCCAGGATTATCTCCAGCACGAAGTTGAAGAGCATGTATGATGGAGGACAACCACGATTCACACCACTCGTAGTGAGGTTTAATGAAAGAAAGCCCTAAGCACGGACTTTTCTTCGGCCGCACGCGTAGAACCCCCAGCAATAACTACAACGTCCATTGAACGCACGCTTCGAAGCAATTGAGATGAATTCCGATAGAAGTGCCGTTGGTAGGCGCATTCACACCCAGGAAGAACAATCAAGGCTTTGGTCTGTTTACACGTACAAAACTGAACTCCCCCTAAACGACTGCTGACTGCGATTCAGTCTAGATGGGCACACTCAGCTCTAGTGCTCAAAGCGAGACCAGATCGCCTGACACGCGAACAGTGAAGCGAGATATGCGGGTTGTATCTGGGGTGCGAAGTGTGAGCACGGAAGTGTGGTCTTGTACGCGCATATTCGAATACGGCTTGTTTCCGTATTTGATGAAGTGTGCAAACGTTGAATGTAGTCAAGAGAAGTGAACAAGGACTTTAAGAGTGTGTGCGATTTACATCCTACTTTTCAACTATTAGCTTCTTCGGTCAAGGGCACAGTGGCTGGAACCAGTTGCAAAAAAACTGGTTCAGAGAGACTGGACCTTGACCGGCCTTTACCCATTCTCCCGCCAGGCATCATTGCACCTCCAGCATATAGAACCCGTACCTTATAGCTCTTTGTGTCGCGGAGGTACGTAATTCATCACATTGGACTGCAGTCACCTCGTAGTTTATGCGGCACCTTTCAGGACTTTTCCTGTTCCCTGGACGAAAACCGTGATTTTTCTTATGACTAAACGCGGCGACTTCTTCGACCCCAACAACTACCACTCTATGTATTCAAAATGTAGTTTCCAAAGCTATGGAGACCATAATCTCTGAGCAACTGCGCCCACATGTTGGAGGTAAAGAATTATTGAGCGACAACTAATACGGATTCCCACCTCGTTGATCCATCTGTGATCTTTTGGCTCTCTTCTCACACACAAGGTCCGCAAAGCTTGGTAGCCACGGTGAACCCCACATAGCCTCACTTGTTATATAGATTTCGATTGTATGCAGCACGATGGTCTACTGGATAGACTGACAACTTCTTGATTTTTCCTACCCCTCTGGGATGAACTTGTTGCGTAGACATTTGAAGTGCGAATATTAATTTTCGAACAATTTCAACTACCTCATTTTTTGACATTTATTCAACCCATTTTTGCGTCCACGATTCGTGATCGACGAGATCATAACCGTATTAGTTTACCCAGTCACAGGCTGCCAACCGGTGGTACATAACCATCCAGTATTTCGTGATTTTTCTCTCTAGTGTTCGACTCAAGCAACCATATGCGCGGTCAGACCGTCTCTCTCTCTCTCTCTCATATATATATATATATATATATATATATATATATATATATATATATATATATAATATTGAATCCAGCGTTCTCACGCACATATACTAGAGCCTCCAAATTGCTTCATTATGGTCAGGGGTGGGTGTCTCGGGCTCCGAGATGGCTACTCGTCCTGAACGCCTTTCGATATGCTTCTAAATGACCGTGCGTCTAACACTGCCTCTGCTGAGTAAGTCCTACACATTGCCTTCTCATGGAGGAGGTGTTTCCACTAAAGTGAGAGGGCGAAAGTGAATGCCTGGTGCTCTCCACCGGATTGGCTAACTGTTACTCGGTCTGGGGAAGATGACTAAACCCTGATTCCAAATCAACCATGGGTGGTGTATGAGGCACCCAACACCATGCTCACCGGCATCTTTGGCGGAGGGATGTTCTAGGCACCCGGGATGTCTAGCCTCATCCGAAGGGCGAATGAACTGAGCAATCAGTCACTAGCTCTCAGAGGTTTTCAGAAAAGGCGGCTGAACCATCCATTTTCCCACAATTTCAGTGGTCCTGGTCATTAAAGTTCTTGTGTTCATGACTGCACTTGATTTATTACTGGTCAGTCTTTGACTACTACGTAATGTTTTAGTAGGCTGATTCAGGTTGTAACTTTTGCAAGTGTATGTAAGCTCCGTGTAAATCAATCGGTGACAAACATTTGGGCATCGTGTCGACGCCGTAACTTACCAATCGACCTGTGTTTACACGACCGCGAACGTTATTCATCGCAGGATAAGACTGAGTTGCGTGCATAGAGCTGACCGTAACTGGTTTTAACGATTGTGTATCAACAGGTATTATAAAGACTGCAAGGCCTCCCAGGATTTTAAGCTGTCCTAATATCAATCCGGATCATATGAAAATCATGATCATCTCGATTGTTGTCTTTAGAAGCATATAGTAACTGAAGCTTTCTGGGCCCACCAGTCCATACAACAGTGAAAAATCATGATAATTTCGATCAGTCACTGTAATACGATCTGTGAGTATTTTAGGCTTCCTGAATAGTGTCTACGAAACCCGCCTTTCTAGTCGTCGTAGTTCTCAGGTGACAGTAGTATTTTGCTTTCAATCGTAGCATATATCACCACTGTTTCTGGACGTATTATCAAGCTTGACATAACCGATCGACAATTAGAATTCTTATGATTCAGGCTGTCAGCTACTTGCAACAGCGCATCCTCTGCTGTATGTAGCAGTGTTAGCTTGAAAACAGCATCAAAACACGAGGGCAAAGTGGATGAATTCTACTGAGACAATCATCTTGCATACTGCGGGTCGTGTTACTGCTCAGTAGCTCAATCTGAGCGCTTAACGGCGTATAGTGTGTCTGAGATCGCGGTGTGACTCTCCGGATCACTACGTCTCGATGCACCTGTTAGCTGAGGAGTTTTTGATCTTCATCTTCAAATTCTACCTTCCGATCGGAAATAAGCTGACTATCCGTAAAGGTCTTTCTCTTGGAAATGTCATGAAAGTTGCGTTTCCGCTCGTGTTGAAGCAGGGCACGATGTATTTAATAATTGTTGTCAACCTTTCAGTTATATTGGTTTGTATCTCAGTTCTGTGCACTTTGCTCGCTTGTCGTCCTGTCGATAGTTCTCATTGGCCCATTTGGTCATTCCTCGTTTCAGAGCTGACCGAATTACAATGGTCAGAGGTCGAAGCTCTCTTGAGATCCGGTGCACCAGATGCTGTTTTGGTTGAAAATTTCCGACTGTCTGTTACACGCAGGGAACTGCTTACTTTGACCTCAACTAACTGGCTCAGTGACATGGTAAGCGCTCTCTTACGTTGAATTTGTGTTGACTTTGTTTACCAATGCCCCTTTGTCACCTGTTCACTAATCTGCATGGCATCTGAAACTTCTGCAAGCTCCCTCGACTCACTTTTTCAAGTTGATCAACGAATCTGGTATTTTCCTGTAAAGTTACCATTACCATTATGGTTAACATATCAGTGTAGCTGTTTCCATGCCAATTGTCGTCCAGTAACATTTGGGGGTCGTTGTGATTCGCTGGTGATGCGACGAACCTGGAACAAGGGGTATTTTTCATAGTCGTAAAATATATAGTTTAACAGGCTTTTTGGTCTACTATCGTTTCTTTCCGATGAGATTTATGCGGGTTAAGTGTTTGAAGTACTAGTAGGTCTTATTGATGTTTCTATTGCTGCTACAAAAAAGAACTAATTGTGATTTCCACTAAAATTGCATTTTGTTGGATTTTTGCGTGGACGCACGTGTCCGTTTCAGTTGAAAAAAGACTTACACTTAGAGCCTCATCACATTGAGGAGATGGAAAAAATGCGCATCAAAACTTACTAGGAAATTCTGCTGAGACTGGCTCCCGTTTCGTGATGAGTCGGGCCAGTTGGCTAACAGTAGGTTTTCTGTAGATTTCAATACAGGAGGGTGTGGAGCGAGAGACGGAACGTGAGGAAGCAGGGGAGTCGCACTTGGTAGCTCACTGAATCAAGGGTGAGTTGATTCTGAAGGAATTTTATGGGCGAACTTTTCACATACGGCCATTCGTAATCCGGAGAACTTGGCAGGTAGTTCATTTAATGGTATGGATTATACCTGACTAATAATCAACAGTCCTCGGCTAATAATTTTGAAATCTTTCTTCAGCAGACCAGCAAAATTCACGGGGACAGCAGAGTAGAATAAGAAAACCTTGGGTAACGAAAAGTGAGATAGTACTCTGTAAGTAGTATTCCTAGATGGATGGACAAAGTTTCTCCGGAGAACGAGGTTGTGTGCATGCCATAATCCGGGATGAATGAAATTAGGGAAACGGATGAGTGGGTGAATGCACCGTTGATATTACCAACGTCTGCAGCACAGTTCACTTGCTTCGTTTTCTTTCCACACAGTACCCAGATTCCTTACCATGGTTGGTGGTATTGTAGCTTCATGGGAGTTGATTAGTATACAATGCGTTTGATTTCCATTATTAAAACAGAAATGTGTACTTTTGAATTGCCCCGGACTTTGTAGAAATAATCCTTAATAATTTTAACATGAGAAGCATAATATAAGTCATCATGCACTATAAAAGTTCAGTTCACTATTAAAAACCACGGAAGCACTGTACAGATGTTTCAGCCTTGTTAGGAATCATTAGCAGTGCACATCCACCGAGCCCCCGCTGAAGCTCGAACCGCAGAACGAACGATTGTGAGTCGAACACAACCATTTGGCTGACTCTCAGCCGTGGATACACTTATACTACATGATATAACACCTTTCATCATTGGCACTGAACGGCGTTAACCCGTTTCCTGCACGGTAATCGACTCCCGTGATGGAAGACTTCTCTGTAGAGACCTAGGTAAAATGAAGGCATTCCGTTATAAACAACCTGTAGAGCTTGGCTACTTTATGTATATGAGTAGTAGGAGATTGTATTTGTATAATGATTCATCGTCCAGCATCAACGCTCAGCTCAGCATTTAAAACCAACGATGATTCTTAACAAGGATGAAACTGCCGCACAGTGCTACCATGGTTTTCAGTGGTGAGTCGAGCTTGATACTGCATGATGAATCATATACAAATCTGATCTCCTACTAATCACACACATTAGAGAAGTAACACGACCGTTGCAGAGCAAGAGGGTTTCTTGAGGGTAAAACATCGAAAACTAAATTAAACGTCTCTACGAAAAGTTCGACATTGCTACGTAGTGACGATTCGAAGGAAAACCAAGATGCTTACGAAAGGTTTTTTTAGCTGTGAGGGTAGTAGCAGCCACGAACAAAGTAGCCCTAGTTCGATGGTCAAACAGTAAGTCATCACTTGTCCAGAATCGGAGACAAGATTGGGGTCAGCGAAACAGATTGGTGGATCAATCAGTGACCAACAGTTGTCTGAACCGACCGGAGCCAAATCAGCCAATCGGGTTTCAACCAGACCAGTCAGCCAGAAGTGTCGCTCATCAATAACGAGTGAGCCAGCAGGTTTGCAGGGAAGGATGTGGTTATGATCACTACACATCTTATCTAAGTGATCTATTTTGTTTCAATAAACTGAGGGAATCCGAAGGCAGAATTAGTGGGATAATTCTAAACAGTAGCAGAAAAATGTTGTCACTTGAAAAATTTTGGAGGCGGATTTTGACTTGGCTAGTTTGCCTGAAAGAGTAAGAAGCGGACCAGGAGTATATCTTAGGCTTCAAGAGAAGTAAAGAATAACCAGTGGTTGAGCCAGGTGCATGCAAATTAATGGAGAGTAATTCAGAATCACTCATGGTAGTTCTGTCTACAACAGAGTTTCCTCTGTTTGGAGAAATACAAAGATCTGTTAGATCTAATACAGTGAAGGACTGGGCTGAAGTACGCTTGAATCGTCTGCTGTTATGTAAAATTTTTCCGGCTTGCCACTGAAGGAAGTAGTTGACATCTCTGACCATCCTGCCTCAACTTGGTTTTTAGCGGTATGCCTGTCCAATTGATGGAGGTTGGAGCTATTTATCGATATGAGTTAGTTCACAGCATGTCGGTTTAGCCACGATTCTTGTATACAAACCACGCAGGTATGAACATGAATGCGAGAACGAAGAATAAAGGTCATATCCGAACTTTTCGTGAAAAGAGGACGTGTGCTTGTACTGAACATTTTCGCCAGAGGGGTGAAGTTAGGCGCAACCTACTAATCAGATCCTATGTTGATTACTGAGTCCTTTCACTCACTTTCATCACGTGTGTGTATGTGAACTTTGGTCTGGCGAGAAACGAAATGACATGCAAAGATTTTTTCATATCATGTTGTCCTTACCTTCTGTCTAACGCAAATTTCCATCAGGTCATCAACTTTTACATGCAACTACTCTACCATCGTAGTCAAAATCAGCCCGAAGAAGAACAAAAGCGACCCTTGCCACGAATCGCTGTGCTGTCGACGTTTTTCTACGCCAAATTGGTGTCTAATATTGGCGGGGGGTATAGTGGTGTGCGCCGATGGTCTCGTCAGTTGAAGCTACTCGATCAAGACCTGGTTCTCATACCAATACACGACCGTGGAATGCATTGGTGTCTAGCGGTAAGTTGTGTATGTGATTTGGGTTATTGCCATCGTCATCCGAACCATTCAGATGAAATTTACTTATCTCTTCAACTTACTACACCTTTTCCATCAAGCATGAGCGAAAACCTGTCAGTGTTTAACCGCAAACCACAATCCTTTAGTCACGACACATAGTCCTTTATCCTTGACGCACAATCTTTAGCCATGCCGCTGAAAGCCAGTCGGATAACAGTATCATAATACTATGTTGTCAAGAAATGTTGGAGCAATTTATTTATTTTACAAAGATTGGTGTTGCAAAGCCGGCTGAACAAATGTGAAAGAGTGACATACGTACGCTGCGCAGTTGACCGTGGTAATGGTATCAAATGCTGGACCGCAAGTTGATTAAAGAAGTTTGAACGATGCACCGGTATTGTCGAAACATGTGATGTAGCGCGTGTGACTGTGGTATTTTCAGTGAGCCAGTTTTCAATATAGTGAAACATCAAAACGAGCTACCTGGTATTCCAGTAATATTTACCTTTAACAATGGGCCCGTTCATTGGAGAGTTTTGGGCGCACAACAACATACCTATCATCAAATACGTTTTCTCCCACTGTATAGTCAATTTTCCAACGAACTGGAGGAGGCGTTCGGTAAATTAAAACAGATAAATTATTCACTACTTTATTTCGTTTGGATTTTCTGGCACACTGAAAACTAGTTCACTGAAAGTACCACAGTCACACGGGCTGTGTCACTCTTTCTCATTTGTTCAGCCAGCTTTGCAGCACCAATCTTTGTAAAATAAATAAATAAATAAATTGTTCCAACATTTCTTGACAACATAGTATTATGATACTGTTATCTGACTGGCTTTCAGCGGCATGGCTAAATATTGTGCGTCCATGATAAAGGATTTTGGGTCACGGCTAAACAGTTACGGGTTTTGGCCAAAACCTGGTGAGAAAAAATGTAGATTTCTGAGGTAGTGATCACATCGCCTGCAAATTCTGGAGTATGATTTGTTCGTGTGTTGTTTTTTGTTGCTCGTTGAGGCGGTGAACGTATTATTTTGGTTTGGAGAAGTCACAACACTTAAGTGCTATGCAGTACACTATGGAACAACACAGCGAAATAATATTTTACACGTGTTTCACGGTTGGTTCCACCTTCACTTTCGTACAGTTTCATCGTTCGTATCTCACTCTAGTGCATCGATTTTCGATCTAAGACAATCACGTACTACGATTCAATGGGTTCCCCAAATAACAGATGTCTGCAGTCGCTCAAGTAAGTAGAACAGTTATTTTGTCTATTTCGAGCTTATGCTGTTGTTCCGTATGCCCCGTCCAGAAAGAGGGGTCAGTTTTATATTGTCTGGTACTTACAGAGTTAGCAACCGATGACAAAGGAAATTGACTGGGCGCATTGTTGAGTGGGGAAGGAAAGTCATTGAGATACGACCGTTATACTTCACTTGCAGTCATCCAATCGTTTAAAGCATTCGGTTATCACTTCGGAGATCAAAGGTTCGAACCCCGTCACCACCAGTCACTTTGTTGATAGACAGTAAGGCACTGTCACCCGGCTTGTCACCATGCCTGACCTATCGGGGCCTTATGTGATTCTCCACTCCAAGTCTCAGGGTCTGGATGCCGGTTACACCTATTAGTGCAGTTGGCCTTCGTCGCTATGGGGTAAATACCCCTTCCACTGCACTCATGCACAAGCATGTAATAAAAAAATTGTCTGATTGCCGACTATACCCAACAGTGCAGTGAGTCTTTGAGGCTCTGGGCTATACCCCTTTTACTGCACTCATGCGCATTCGTATAGTAATTAAAAAAATCAGTTTTTCTAACGTCTATTTGCCATAGCCTGACGGTAGCGCTTGCTGTTAACTCTCTTACAGTTTCGATGTTGAAGAGTAAATAGGACTACTGTTGGTTTCAACTCGCCTTTATTCTACCCATAAACATCTCCCCATTGGAACTGATGTTTGAAAGAAATTTGAAACATTGCTTCCCACGAATGATTTTCAAAACAAGCTGTTATATCATTCATATACGTTCGAAAGTTGGGTCACGTCACTTCCACGGTTTCACCTGCGTAGGTGGAACGCATCAACACAAAGTCGGAAGCGGAGGTCGCCATCGTCCTTTTATCGAGATATTCGTCTCGTCCTTGTCCCACTCAACAATAATAATCTAATTTCCTTTTATTTATTATACAGAAATGGTGCAATATTTCACGAATGGGTTTGCGGCCAATTGTAGGGTGCCAGTCGGGGAATTGACTGGTGCCAGGGGCAGGATTCGAAACCGGCACCCCCCACACACGTCTTACAGTTCGCCACGATGACTTTTTGATCACCGTTGGTCCTCCTACATGCTCGCACGTGAATGTAGTAGTGGAAGTGGCATACCCCAGAGCCTCAAAGGCTCACTGCGCTATCATGATGAACCGGGGGCCTGATCTTGAGACTTGGAGTGGAGAGCCTTATTTGGCTACAATAAGTTAGATGCCGTGACGAGCCTGGTGACAGCGGATTGCTGTCCATCACCAAAGTAATCGGTGGTGGCAGGATTCGAACATCTTGCTTACAAAGTGGTAGGACTTTTTTTCTGCTTGACCAACACAGTTGTATGGTTTTCATGCAACCAGTGTGAACCGCAGTTACTCGTACTTCTACCGTATTTTGAGACCATTGATCAGCTAAAATAAATAGAACCACTATTTGGTTAGTGAGTACAGTCTCGATTTCTCCGTGCACGCTCTTTTCGAACCCCCAGATACGCTTCTAAGAGCGGAATTTGGAAGTATTTTCATGACTGTTTCCAAACGCTTTGATATCCAAGAGTCGAGGATCGGTTCAGTACCGAGCATTACTCTGTACTGTTCTGTTCACCAGCCTACGGCTACGCCTGATTTACTAAGATTTTGGTGCGATTCCCCTCCACTTCCTAAATACAATGACTCCTCGTCTCCACGGGGCTGCCATCCCCCAGTGAACCCTTGCATAGGTCTATGATGGAAAAATCCAGGGGATGTGAAATACTAGATGAAAGACGTGAAACAACTGTAAGGATCGTCTCTGCGATAAAATGGGCCGCATACACATTCTTATGAACGTATCAGGAAGAACCTTAATGATTATCTGGAAACGACAGACGGACACCTACGATGAAGGAATCTGAAATTTCGTGAAGGTTATCCTTTGGACGAAAAAAGAGAATCACGCATTGTCCACAACCTGATCACACTATCTTCGGTTAGCGGTTTTACAGCGTGTTCAGTCATTCCGGGTTCATCCCAAAGTTTTGAATTTCTACGTTCGCTACTAATAACAATGGTAGTAGTTAGTCGTTTCTTTTTGTGTGTGCTGACCGAAAAATCTGTTAGATTGACTACTTGAGAGATAGATCAACGGCCACAGTATTAACACATTATAACCTCACATAAAAGTACACTGCATGCTGAGCGTTTTCGATCAGTATACAACTCTGTTCGATGCTTGTTGACTGTTCAAGTGGCTTACAACAAATTTCTCAGAACGCCTCAGGGTGTGGTAAGTGCTCATGTTCTTAATTGACCCATTCAATCAAGCAAACAGTTTTCAAAGATTTTTTGTCGTCCTGTGTGTAGGTTCCACTGTGCACCCAATGAACACAGGCGTGACGCCAGCCCCTTGGAATAAGATGCGTGACGTGTGCCTCCTAACAATATTGAACGAAAACATTAAGTGTTGTGCTGATCAAGACTGGGTTGGGCGAATTATATGTCACTGCATCTCATTCCTTGGTTTGTTACCACGCATTGGAAGCTTAAGTGGTTCTCCATTCTAAGTTCAGGACCAGGTTTCCGGTTGTTCGTAATGGAACAGCGAAACTTTGAGGCTATGGGGTATGCCCCTTCCATCTCATTCATGCGCAAGCGTGCAATGATGAAACAGTAGTAAGTGTATATGGGATTTGATTTATACCACTGGTTTTCCAGTATCTTGCGATATGTAATTATATATATATATATATATATATATATATATATATATATATATATATATATATATATATTCACACCGGCTTGGAATAAAACGTGGTATCAGCGCAATAGCAAGTATAATAATAGGAGAGTATAACAGAGTGTAAGATTTATTTAAGACGCGAGCAGTGCCCCGGAGACATCGGTTATCGAACACAAAAAGACGCCGAGCATCCTCAACGTGAAGTCGCTAGGTCTCGCAACCATTGAGTAGAACATTACGAAACACGGCGACGTGTACCCGTCTCGTGCAAGGGAGCCAGATGTCACGGCAACGCCACAGGTGCGACAGGTCTGCGAAAGCTGCTCTAGCTCTCACCGTTTGTGAACTGATCTCCTTCCCAACACCATCTGCAGCTGTTAACAAACTGCTAAGGCATTTGAAACTGTAAACTAACTCTAGCTGATGGGGACAAACAGTGAGCTCAGGTAAACGCTCCTGCCGACCTCGCAAAAGCGCTTTGCAATTAGAAGGTACAACGTGCATACCATATATATGGATGCTTCAGTCGCCAAGCGGATCAGAATGTGTTGTATTGCTCGTGTATTATCACCCGGCAAGGCGATATCATCGACATGTTCCAGGTCAAAACTCTGTTCCCTATGAGGAGTTCAACTCCGCCGTTTGAGTGATTAGGCAAGGCATTCCATAGGACATCCTCTGTGGCAAAGTAAAAAAGAATGGGGATATGGGTCAACCTTTTCGAACTCCACTGGGAACGAAAAAAGGGGACGAAAGCTGGCCGTAGGTCCTAACCCGACCTGAGATGTGACGATAAGATACTTTGAGGGAGACATAATCCTCAGGTACTTCATTTCTCAACAAACAATTTCACAGTGCAGTCCTATCGATGGAATGAAAGGCCGCTCGAATGTTTGGGAACACGATGATCGTTGCTCTTTGGAAAGTGTGACGGCGCTCTGACAGCTGTTGGAGGGGATGGGGGATTCGCTGGACATCTACGAGCGACGCGAGACCCAGCCCGCTTCTCGTGAGCCTGCTCTGCACACTTTTGATATAACCTGCGAAGTATGACACATAAGCAGCTTCTACGCTATTAAGATAAGGCTTACATCTCTATGGTTAGCGCAGTCAGTGCGCGATCCCTTCCTAAAGACGGTGATGACAATCGATCCCCTTCACAAGGACGAACCTGCTCGAAATCCCAAACGTTTTAGAACAAAACATGAGTTTCTCTAACGAGCTGCACCCCACCATCTTTAGATAAGACTGCGGAGGACCATCGAAGCCCGGCACTTTGTTCCGTCCTGAGGCCTGAATTTCCCTTCGGATCTCCGTCTCAGTCGTTACATTTGTCGAAATGGACCACTGGACGTAAGCCGGAAAAGCTACAGGAGAGGCTGACACTGAGGGTCAGCTAAACTGTGTCCGGAAGTGCTCTGTCGAACGTTTGTGTTGCCATTATTGATTGTGAATTGACGGACGGCCAGCTTCACAGATTGTTTCACACACACCTAGTGGCTTCCTACCAGTGACTCGAATGAGATAGAATAACTTGCGGAAATTCTCCATGGCGACAGCACGTCTAGATCACCAGATTCCGCGATTCCTACGAAGAATTTCGTCAAGTGCACGTCTCATTGCGAGCCGTGCCTCGTTATACTCGCTTCCAGCCTGCTTTGAGAAGGCACAGAGATTCAGTTGGAATCCAGAGTCTCACGGCACGAAAAGATAGGCCACAGCTTACCAGATCAGGAGAATGCAAAGCATTCTTGATGAGTGATCAGTGCTGGCTTATGTTATCGTATTTGGCTACAGCTAGCGCGTTTTGGAAGACGGATAGACGAGATGGATTGGAGAGCTTATCGCAATCTAACCTTTGGAGCGCCCACCGGAGCACATTTACAACTTAGTTCAAACTGGTGCGTGGTCGGAATCCAGGGGGGGGGGTGCTCCAGTACGATCGAAAATCTTGTATGTAGTCCCGCTTTTTGTGGCCCATAGTGATGCCGTCGATCTGGGTCCACTGTTGACTCAAAGGAGGCGGATGCCACGTGGCGTACCTAATAGTCCTTCATCATGTCGCGTGGGGTGCAGAAATGAAAGACGAGAAGTGACAACAGTAGACAAATGAGGGAGTGTGTGAAATTGACAAAACGATATCTCCTTGGTCCATTGTTTTGGCTTTCTTTAGCGATTTATTCAAAGTAACAATAGTGGGTATTGGGAATATAAAAGCCTCGACTTATAGCCATATTTAACCGTTTTGCTATATTCAATGTATTACGATACAACTGCTCTACAACCCCGTGTCCCTTCTACTCTGCATTAGAGAATGTGTTCCGAAACCCATCGTCTGGTCTAGCAAACGGTGGATTTAAATTCCTCTAACGGAACAGGATTTCTGACTTGGAATGCTTCGATGGCATCGCTTTGCCGGGCCATTACGCCTAAGCTGTCCAGTGCACTATCTACCGCGTGGCGATTGAGATATCAGAGTATGACATACGTTTTGCTCTATTTGGATCTACAGTGCTTCTATAAAACTAACGGTAGTCGGAGTATACAGCCAGCTTTTTGGCGGTGGGTTCGAAATATTCCGTAACTTCAGTTATCTCTGGACCCGAATTGCAACTAGAAAGGTTCACATCCCGAATATTCGCGGTCATAACGGCGTTCGTCGGCCCGCTACACCTGTGACGCTGCGACAACATTCGACTCCGTCTAAAGGGGCAAGTGTCTTACCCTACTGTCGCGGGGTAATTAAAAGCTAGCAAACCATATGCCAGACGTGGTAGCGTGCCTGATGAACACAAGATCAAAAATGAAAGTAGACTATGATGGGGTCCGATCCTACGTGTTCGGGTTCAAAAGTCGGCATCTTACACCACACAAGCACCACCAATCATATTCTGTCCATTATGAAACGTTCATTTTAATCAGAGTGCGTGCATATCCGCCATAAAATAAGGCAGGTTTTCGATCCGATTCGATACGGCGGTCACATCTTTATGCGATTATTCACCACAGATACAATAGTCACAATATGTCCGCTGCCGCCTTGCAAATGACCTTGTGCAGAAAATCTGGTTTTTGACTCATAATGCATGGTGTATCGTGAGCAGTTTCCCATTTTTTGTTCGGTTGACAAAAGAACGGTTATAGAATTGGTAATTATCAGACGCCAACGTGACGGACCCCTGTTGCATTCGTATTGTCTAGAAACGATGAAAAACCGAGTACCCACCTGGACAACCAGTCAGATTCTAATGAGTTTTCCGTCTTTTTAGGTAGCTTATGCTATTTGAAGAATCACAGGGGTGATCACTGTACGGTGCTTCTACGATCCTGCCGTGTTACATTCTGTATTCCTGCTTTGATAAATTTTCGCATAAACTCCGAGGAGAAATTCGGCTACTGATGTTTCATAATCATGTCGGCTGTTTTGTTGCTTGTCTTCAATTAGGAGCTATCTGGAAGAGGAATGCAAGGACAAGAAAGGTCATCCGCTATTAGATTCGGACAGCTGGAAGCTAGTGAATACTGAGGTGGGTGGGTTCCCAACACATTTATGTTTCTTTTAAGAACGGTTGTCGACAATGTTTATTCTGCTTATTAACGTCATCGAAATACAGGCTGAGAACCGTAGACGCTGTTGGTTTTTTGATGCAATATTTCTGTATGAGATGTTTGCTCCTCAACACACTGGTTCGTTACTTTCATCATGATTTTCATCGGATGCGGCGGTTTTGTTCCCGGCTACCTGTACTCTGTTTGTTTTGCCTCAAGTCATGTTAATATGTCGCCACTGTTAATCGTAAATTCGTATTTCGTTTTGTTGTTTATCTTTCCTTGCCTGATGTGCTACAGGATTCTGTGCCGCAGCAAATGAATGGCTCTGATTGTGGAGTTTTCATGTGCACCTACGGGGAATTCCTGTCCCGAAACGCACGGTTCACCTTCAGTCAAGTGAGTCAATTGTGACAGTGGTTTTTGTTTGTGATTGGTGCAACGTTGTATCTATCTTTACGGCGCGTTGTAGCGCTTTCGTAATTGGCATACCCCTGTAAACTGGCCGTTGTTCTTTTCGTAGTTGATCTGTTCGACGATCGTCCCATTGATTTGGGTGCGAATGCGATCGCACTAACCGACACGTAAGTGATATTCGCGGTCCAAATGACTTGATCTGAATTGAGTGAACTCATCTATGGTTGTTCGGTTGTCCCACTGTCCACATAACTGCCTTCTTTGAAGCGAACGTTTTGAAGCGGCAGAGACAAGTGGAATCACTGCGTAAAATGGGCAGTTTAATGGCGCCTACGTACATGCATCTAAAAACAGTCTTACTCGATGACTGATGACAACGTTGTGGTCATTTTCACAGTAAACTCGTAATTTCCGGCTTTCGTTTGTCTTTCGTGGTTGTATATCGCTAGTGGATAGCTCTTGCACTGTGTGAAGTCTTAGAAATTGCTCGCATTGCACCGGCACGGTTACACCGTTTTGCCAATTTGGCTTTCATAGTAGCCACAGTTCTTCTACTTGAAAAGAATATGAGAAGTTTCTGAGGAATTGGTTTTATTCGGATCAAAGACTCCGGTTAGGGTTCCCCAAGGAAAACCCCTTCTGCGATGTGGCCAGCCGCGAAGTATGGTGCCCGAAAATCTCCAACAGTCCCTCGGGAAGTATTTCTCATCTCCGCTATTCATCCCTTACGTTCCAAATCTAAATGGGCACGGGAGGCCACGGAGTCATGACCAAGAACTTGTAGTTTCCAGGAGGGGCAATACCTTGGAGATAGGGGAGAATAGAGCATCAGTTCTCAGACCCAAACATTCGCTTCACTTTGTTGCTTTCAAGGTCCGCATACAGGCTGCTCTAGCTAGGACTCTTGACACCTTTAAAACATGTATGTTGTCTCCGAAACACGTATACAAGACCCTACTTCATTGCTAACACTTTGATCCCCAGATGCAAGATCAGCTTCTCGTTATACTCTTCGAATGTCAGGCAATTCGGTGTCTAGTGCTCGTGGTCAGGCTGGCATTGGCATCACTCTGAGTATGAAAGCTGAGCGTGCACTGCTTGACTGGATCCCAGGCAGCGGTCGTCTGTGCGCGAAATGGTTGAATCGTTCTGTGCATGTCAACGGTACTAGACTGGAGTGTCGATGCTTGCTCGTTGTTTCTGTGTGCGCCCCAACTGACTGTGGCTCTCCTGAGGCTGAAGACGAATTCTACCAAGATTTGTCTCAACTGCTCCGTAGCGTGCGTTCTACGGGCATCATTGTTGTTGCTGGTGATTTCAGTGCTCAACTTGGAGGCCTAGACGAAACGGATTGGAATACAGGAGGCCGATTTGGCATTTCAGCCGATCGAACCGATCACGGTGACAGACTCACCCAACTATGTTCGACCATAGACTGTTCCTAAGGAGTACAAATTTCTCGCACAAGAAGCGGCACCGACTAACCTGGCGTCTTCCCATGCCTTCCCAGTGTTGGATTCAGATCGACCATATTGCTATCAGTTACCGCTCTGGCGCGGATCAATCCAAGACTGTCCATCATTTTGGTCCACGTCCGTAGACGCTGATCACGCTTTAGTCCGCGTGGCTTTTGGCCTACGTCCAGTCGGTGGCTGAAGCAACGACAAAGCCAACCGTCCTCCCGCAGCTGCTACTGGACGATACCCATCAATCTGCTTTCCAAGCAGAGTTACCTATCGGGTTATCGACGCAGTCAAATGCCCAGGATGCAGAAGAGCGATGGACATATCAAGCAGGCCCTATTTGAAACTGCTAATGCTTCCCAAGGTCCAGCAAACAGACACGGAAACCATGAATATCTACATCCTCAGTTGCACTGTTAGATGCGTGCATATTGACTCCTCTGGATTCCAGATACGATGAGGCACGGAGATACCGTAAACGCCAACTGATTCGTAACCTAAGAAACGACTGTGAGCAGTTGTGGATTGCGCAGTGTAAGAAGATGGAAAAGCTGCGACGATTGGCAACAGCCACGACCTTTTCCACCTAATTAAAAATCATGCCCACGAAAATCAGGCATTAGCGACATGGTCAAAAAGGCGGTCGGCTCACGGATTCAGACTCAGGAGCGTCGTCTAAACTCTCCGAGTGTAGCATTTCAGGAAACAGTTTAATTGGCCTTTATCCACGACAGGTTTGCTCACTATATCTTTGGTTGTAGATACCAATCTTCCGTCAGAATCGGTGGTTCTGTGGATCGGATGGATTGCCCCCGTCTATTTTTAAAGACGGCGACTCAGCACTTTTACCGGAGTTGACGAATCCCCTCGGTTTGATGTGAGAAAAGGCACAAGTTCCAGAGAGTAGGTGTGAATCGGTGAATGTAGCGAATTATAAGAAACGGGACAGGTCCTCCTGTGGAAACCACAGGGGAATAAGTCTGGTTAGCATCGTATTCAAACTGCTCGCTGGTTTTATTTTCGACCGCTTATCAACCGCTCGCGAACAGTGCTCGCGCGAGAATCAAGCTGGGTTTAGACCTGGTCGAGGATGTATTAATCACCTTCACTGTTCGACAAATTTCAGAACATAGACACACCTCCCTTAGGCCCACTATCTCAGTTTTCCTTGATCTTAAGGCGGCCTTGGACTCAGTCGACCGCATACTCCTCTGACACTGCCTCTTGCTGAAGGGTGTACCAGAGAAATTCATTCCCGTCATGAAGTTCCCTTACATGAATCGCCGAATCCGAGTTCGAGCTTACGGTGATCTTTTGCCCGAGTTCATCACAAAGTTGGTGTACGTTACTGCTGCCCCTTCTCTACTTTCCTCTTTACCTTTGTGATTGATATGGTCCTAGAGACCACACTTTTGTCAGATGAGGATTGTGTGGTGTTGAACTACCCCGGGTGGAAATGCGTGAGACCTTGAGTATGCGGATGACAGCGTTCTTCTAAATGAGGATCTAAGTTAGTTACAAGCTTTTCTAGATCGCTTGACGGACTGCCCAGTAATGTTCGGTATGCGTTTTGCACCTCCAAGGTGCAAGATGCTGTTGCAAGGCTGGGTTAGCCCAACACCGAACCTTTCAGTATTTGGGGAAACTATAGACCTGGTAGACAAGTTCTGTTATCTGGGTAGCTGCTTTTCGCTCGGAGGTCGGATATGGGATGAAATGTCTTTGTGTATGCGGAAGGCTCGTTGGGCGCTTTTCAACCTGATTCATCTGTAGCGTCGACATGACAACTGCATATTTATCAAGGGTCTAGTGTAGACTACATCAGTCAGATAAGGGCTTCGTTAGGGTTTAGAATCATTGCCACTGCGGGTGGAGGAGGACATATGAGGATTGTCCATATTTGAACACCAATGTCTTCGTAGTTTTGTTATAATCCGGTGGAATCACATCATTAATGCCCAGGTGGTGCTCAGAGTGCTAGGTTCACGAACCATTTAGACTCACTATGCTAAGATGGTTGGAACATCTGTTGCACATGTTCCTTGACAGGATTCCTGGGCGTGCAATGCTCGCTGAGGCCGGTGACGGCTGGTAGATGAGTAGGAGTGATCAGTCTATGACATGGAAGAGAGGTATGATAAACCTAACCAATGGACTTGGCTATATAGGGCGTGTTAGACTTTTTGGGTGTGGTCCAAGAGACCCTCCTCATCTCTGGTTAGATACATTGGAAGAAATGGCTAGGTGTTGTGAACCGTGGCGCTCTTGTATCCACAATTTCTCCTTATCGACTTGATACCACTTTTCTTCGTTTTCCTATCATTCCTTTCATATTGTTCCTTTTCATTATTTCCTATTGAGATTGCCGCTAAGAGAAAGCAACCAATGCCACCGCACCTAGTGCATGGTTAATGGTTATCTGAACTGAACCGAAATGAGATTAACACGGAATCCAAGCGGCACACTGGTATTATTCACCGCCGTTTAATTACTACTCAATAACAGTGCTCGCTCAAGAATCAGGATGGGTTAAGAATGGGTCAGCGTTGTGTCGTCCGTGTCTCTGCTGTTTGTCGGATCTCAACACAGGTTCAACACACCTTGGCATACTCTATCCGTTTTTCTTGATCCTAAAAAGGCTGGTGACCCAGTTGACTGCAAAGTTCTCTGGCACTACTCCATGCTTGATGATGTGCCGGAGAAATCTGTTTTCATCATTCAATCCCCGTAAATGAATATTCGAAATGGATCTCTGGCTTTCGGCGATTTTCCTTGGAAGTCCAAGAGCGTTTTTGTAATCCAAGGTTACCTCTCTCTACCTCATTCCTTTTAATTTAATAAAAACCCCGGTTCTAGTGACCAGCGTATTCCAACGTGAGAATAATGGTGCTGATGTTTTTCCACTTTAAAATTGTGTGTTCTTGTGAACACTGAAGTCCTAGCGCTTCTAAGGGAAGATACTAGTGTGTTATAACTTTTTTCACTCTTCTTTGATGTGGGCGTGACATTCGCTTGTTCATTGAGGGTGGAGTGTACGCTGCAGATTATAGACCAGTTCATATATGCAGCTCCCACTGGTGGTTAACACGCGAAGATTGTTCGCATTGAAACACATGTGTCTTGAGAGCATCGCCCTTATCTGATGGGCACAGATAATCAATGCTGAGGTTACGAGTAGAGCGTCTAATACCAAGCGCAACTCACTAGATCGGACATGCAAGCTTTCAGCGGTTGGAGTATGGTGCTCTTATCCTTCTGGTTTTCATTGTTCTCTGAGGTGGGTAGTCATTCAAAGATAACCGAAGACGACTTGAAGGAAAGGCATATTTTTCCCGAATCGCATAGTATCTTCTCGTCATTGGCACATTGCAATTAGCCAATTCATAGGATTTACTCAAGAAAAAGTACACCAACCAACCCGCATAGCCGTTCGCCCAAAAAATAGAGCTACTCATCGACAACCCTTATCGGTTCATCCGGATGATATGTGTGGCCGATGAATGTGATTCACTTGGACTGTGCGTTATTGGTTTGCGGGAGGCCTCGCTATCAAATGAAAAATTTGAGCTACGATCTTTGGTTCGTTTCCACTGGAAACATTTTGGATTTTAATTTTGTCTACTTAGATTGCTCCTAGTAGCCAGATGTTTGATAAGATGAACAGAAAAAATCCTGCGGAGGATATTCCAATCAGCCGGTCAACGACACCGGTGTACTAATTGCGGTTTTCAAAATGCGATATTGACAATTTCCAATTAATGCTGCTTGTTTGTGGTTGAGCGCACGGTTGTTGTTCGTGTGATGATAATGCTAGCAGCCTGCCTGGAGCACAGGAGCAGAATTGGGAATTAGCGTTAGTACCTTATTCAGTCTATTGGAAACATCTCAATGTCATAGAATCATAACAGCTGCTCAGTTCCTTAGAACGAATTGCCCACCTTCCACACAATATACTGGGATTCAGGTTTGATAAGTGAAAGCGATGCGGCGCAAATGTCGCAAAAGTTGTTATTATTATGCAGTATTCTCTTAAAATATTCGGCGTGTCTTTCTACTAAAATGCCACCTCAAAACACCATATACAGACTGGTAATCAAGAAACAACATAAAAGTGAACTAAAATCTATTATTTTTAGCTATTTTCCGAGGATCAATGTTGTGTTGGCCCATTGGTATCGCCAACCATCTTGCTTGGGATATTCTCCACAGGATATTTTCTGCCCGTCATCTATATATATATATATATATATATATATATATATATATATATATATATATATATATATATATATATATATATATCGTGCTACATACTACCAAGAACAGTTTCAGCTTTCAAGATAAGAATGCTTGTGATGTAACTTCTATGCGGTTAACCTCCATTAGTGTTGTAGCGTATGCTTTCTGTTTTAATTAGTATGAACGTTAAGAAATCCATTGATCAATAAAGCCTGATCAGGCTCGTCTTCCTGTTCAGAGAATCTTCGGCGATAGATTTTTTTTTACGATCGGCCTCTGATAGACCTACACAACCCAGTAGGAACCCAAGAAAACAACTCCTTTATGTCTATGTATGAACTTTCCTTTCACAGTCCGACATGCCCGGTATCCGGAAACGTATGATTTACGAAATATTGAATCAACGGCTACTAACAACCGGTTATCAAGTAAAGACATCTTGACAGGTGGCTTCTATCTATGGAGATTATTATCCGTTCGTATCCAACATTTCTCATCCGGATGAATATGTATATAGCCATTTGAATTTTTCTAACCTGAACGTTCACCCATTGTTTCCCTTACTGTGAATAAAGCTGTAAAAAGCAATGGATATCTTCAACTTTCTGTTGGAATTATTTATTTCCGATGGCTCCGTGACGCCATTTATGAATGCCTACAATCCACCTTTCGGATCTGAGCGAAATTCAACTAGCAACGGTCCTCATGAGAATGAATCACATTTGAATTCATTTTCTCTCTTGAGTATATTTGTCATTGTTCAAATTATGCCATCATTCAAAAGTCAGAATGCGTTTTGCATGAATGTTTTTTAGGCTGGTCCCAGCGACAGCTCATTTCCGATCTACACACTGTATAGTGTGAATAGCACTCTTCGGATCATTGTAATTTAGAGTGATACGAGCCCTTAATTAGTCAGAGGGCTGCTGCAACCATAAGGACGTATTAGGTGAAAAACACTGCGCTGTTGAAGTCGTTTGCACAGTAGGGGGTTCCATTTTTTCTAATAGACTTCGTCATCCTGAATTATCTCGTGATACACCACGAGGGAAGGTAATGACTTCAATCCACGTTTTACTTTTGACTCCTGGTACTACGAGTATTACGAGTAGTGTTGAACTGCAGTTACTCTACGGAAAATGTTTGTATCTGTATGAATTTTGTGAGTTCGTGTGCTTGCGTTTCAGTCCAAAACGTTCGCTTGAAAAGGTCATCATATTCGGGCTGCGATTTATAAATGGAATAGAATCAAAAATCTGAAGTCTGTGCCCCAAAATCAGTGCGAAATCCCGTTATTGCTCTCTCTCTCTCTGTTGCTAAAGAGGTTCGTAGTATTCCAACACAATTAAATGTGCGAAGATAACCGAAGGTTGCCATTTACTGTAATTCCTAGGTACTTGATGTGGGGATTTGCGTTGGCACATTGTCAACAAGCGGCCTAATTCGTTTAGCAAACAGCACGATGGTTTGGGTAACAAAAAACACGTCTTCGTCCATCCTAAATAAAAAGACAAGTTTGGAGCCAACGAAGTGGGCCGAAGGACCAATCCAATGTCAACTTTTGTCTGAACCAAATCAACCAATTGGGTTTGTAACCAGACTAACCACTCGGAAGAACTGGTTGTGAACCACGGGTGAACCACCATAAGTTTCCGGATCGGGATTCAGTTATAACCGCTATGCATCGTGTATAAACTGTTTTTTTTTCCTACTAATAAATCGAGTTGGTTCGAAGGTGGAAGAGTTTTCTCGCTAGAATCAGTGGACAGTTACAGAACAGGATGTGAGATGAACCTGAAGAACGCCGCTGTTGTTTGACAATAGATAATCTCAAGAATAATCACTTCGCTCCCAGCATCGCTATATCCGACCTGTCGAATCGTTTGGCAGGTGATTTTTGTGGGTCATAAATTTCAAGATTGTATTGTTTTCACGCAGTTATTTTCGGAATCAAAAGCGTGTCAGCCATGCTTTGGTATTGCCTGGGGGATGAAGCCAGACATGATTTGATGAATATTTCGACATCAATGAAGACCAAGAAGACCGTACAACAAGGGTGCAGAAATTGAACTAATACGGTTTGAATCAATCTAATGAAATGAACTACCCAGTCGCTGAGGATGGTGATAGCGTACACCCAGAGTTTGATATGGCTGATGTCTCCGTGAAAGATGAAATCAACGGCACAGACGCAAATAATCCTGAGCCTGTTGAAGAAGAACCGAACAGTTATTTCCTATAGGAATACAAAGCGATGAAGTCATCCGCAGAACCCGCCGTGCTTTTGGTCACGAAAGGAGCACAGGACCTGCCAGTACTAAAAGAAGGGGAAGAAAGTGGGTGCAGGAAAAAATGCCATGCTATTCTTTGGAGACTGGTCGTGCGAGTTTCGGATGGGCGAGCAGCTAATCGAAGCAGCAGAAGGCAGACACAAGTGAACTGCCTTTTTCACGGAGATTGGGAAAACTCGCGTGAACCTGGAGGAATCAAAGGCGCCCGTCTTTATCAAAGAAGAGTGGCGCGGTTGTTCAGTCCAGAAAGCGCAGAGCTATACGCTACCTGGCGCTTCCTCGGGTCGCAGATAAGTGAACGGCCGCTCCCGCGGTTAGCCGTCAATAAGGTGGACTGGTCGTCGTGAACGATCAGCGACATTGCTCGAGGGTGTGGTGGGGTTTCAACTTGGCTAACGTTCTCCGTTCTAAAACGCAACATTAGCCTGTGGAAAACACTATGACGTGACGAGTGTGGCACGTCACTAAATAAGGCCACAGCTCCTTGTGTTCGGTTTACCCGGCGAGGTTTACCTGAAGATGCGAATCAACCGTACAATTGGCCATCGACTCATCAGTACCTAGGGTGCTGCGTTGTAGGACGCTCTTGACTGTGCAAAGGCTAGAGGCGCATCCTGTTCTGAACCGCGCAACAGAGTAGTACAACAACCGGAATCGCGACCGATAATGACAGATTTTTCCACGACTGGCCGTTCTCTCACACGTACAAACGATTCATATCGTACATAAAGCTTGCTTACCCATTCCCTCACTTTCTGTTCTTTCTTATATGTTTGCACTTCCAAGGATAACTTCGGTCGACCGTACCAGGAATATGACCTCTAATGGGATTTCTGGTCAGGTACTGTCTCATTCTCGACCAGCTTTCGAGTCCCACCGAATCCGCTACTACTGACTGATGCCCTCGTTCGTCCTCGATACCCATTCAAGCTAGCCATGTTCAACGTGCGAACCCTTACGTGCATAGGACAATAGGCAGGTTTAGCTCGTACGCTTGAAACCTTTGCCATGTGTTGCATTCAAGACTCCAGTACCGTCCTTCGATTGATGCCCCCATTAAATCTTTTTGTGAATTTTCCTTTAAGCCTTTCTGGGGACCTTCGGGCAGCAGTTACTGTCGTTGGCGTGATTCTTAGTGAGAGGGCTGAAGCGGTATTGTTTGACCGAATCCCTGTAGGTAGTTGGTTATGCGCAGTGAGATAGGTTCGTGCAAAGTTAACAGTCGCTGTCCTAAGACACGCGACTGATTTGTCGTTTCTTCGTATGGATCCACCGATTGCAGCTCACATGCAATAAAGGATTTCTACCAAAAGTTACACAACCCCTTACAAAGAGCAAACCGGGCTGATATCGTGATTACGGCAAGAGGTATGAATGCTAGAGGTCGGCTGTCATCGAATGAAAAGCATTTAAGAGGCTCTTTTTGTTCTAGATTCCTGTCAATAAGAGAAAGATGATATTTTGAGATGCAAGCATTGCTCTCACTGTCATCGATCACGTACGTGAAACGTGTCAGTTTATATATGATGCGGTACCTGCGATACACAGGGGGAAAAATGAGGAAGATGTTTGTCAAACAAGCCAGCAATTCCGGTGGGATTGTTTGGCTAATGCCGGAAAAGCAAAACTGCTTACAATAGTTGTTTTTGTGTACAAAGAGGAGAGGGATTCGGTCTTCATCAGATAGCTTCACTGAACGGTAGCAGTTTCGCATTCCTGTTGCGTAATCTCACTTTGGATGGCCGGGACAGGTCAACTCGATGACCTGTTGGAAGTAGATGGATGACATTGGATTCCTGGCCGTTATTTGTTGTGTGCAGTTCAGTTGGGTCATTGGCTGTAAAAGCCATTTGGGAATGTGCTCAGTCACTTGTTGAACGAATTATTGTTCTGCTTTGCCCATGTGTGTGTTACCGCAACTGCAAGTGAACAGGTAGACAACAGACTAGGCAATCAGGGCAATACAACTGTCATAGTGATAACAACCTCAATTTTCTGTGGTCTACGCTGTGCATAGTTCGTCTGCCATATATGTTCGGCCCAGACTATGGCGTAAATAATTGAAATATGTTCACGCTGAAAATGAACAGATAGGATGAGCTGCTTTTGTTCGGCCGTCAAAATGGGGCCTGTTTCTCATCGTGGTTTATTATGGTCCTCAATGGACGTTTCCGGATAACCATTAGTCAAAAGGATTTTCTTGATAAAACCTTCATTTTTTAGTCGATCAGAAGTACAAAAGGTCGCGTTTGTAAACCACTGAGGCAAAACTAGGGTTGCATATAATGTCCGCTTCATGTTGCTTTCCTGTGAATTGCCCGTTGTAGTGTAGCGTCCGGATCCTTTGCGATTAAAATGACTAAGAAGGGGTAGCTCATGCTGGATTCTTTTTCGTAAGAAACAGATGATTTGGGATAAACGATGGAAATAAAATCGAAATGAATAAAATTGTCATCACTTGAAAATAATTAAGTATCGTCAACATAGCGTTTGAATAAAGGAAACTGGGTAATACGGTTGGCCAACTGATTTTCGATCATTCCCGGAAAAATATCTGCTAGTGTGGGACCTAGGGGGATTTCCATCGCCACACTGTTGATGTATCTGTATGCCTTTCCATCAAAACCAAAACTGATATTTTGTGTGCATGAAAAGATAGAGTCCCTAAGTATTCAACAAAGTTGGTCGATGTGATGTTAGATAAAATAACATCGCATAGGTAGTCAACAGTTTCCGGAAGCGGTACCCGAGTGAAAAGAGATTCAGCGTCCATTAAATGCATTCTATGATTTTATTTCGCTCTAAAACTGTTTAACTTTTACAAGCTCAACTGAATCACCTAAATAATGTGGAAATTATCCGTTTTTAGATGGGATTAGGAACCTCCACTAGCCATTGGTCAAGTTTGTGACAAGCTGGACTTCACATGCATAAAATGGGCCTTAGCGGAGCTCCACTTTTGTGTATCTTTGGTGATGCTCTCAAACAAGGCGTTTGGATTCCGATTAGTTCCAGTTTAGTTTAGAGTAAAATTAGAAATTGGAAGCCTCGTGGATGTACCCACACCCTAACAACACACTACAAGCTTTCCGATATGGCCCTGCTCTGCGGTAAGACTTGCAGGTATCTACATATCTGGTTTCTCTATGAGTGTATTGTTATCCGGTGTTTGGTGCAACACAAGTCTTTGGTTATCCGTGAGAATAGTGTTGATCTTGGTAATATGGTCTGCATTATTCATGATTACCACTTCCGAGCGCTTATCTAATCCAAGAGAAGTCAAGGCATGCATGACTGCCCTATATTTGATAGCAGGTTTGTGTTTCGAAGTCGGGCAACGTGTTTGACGTATAGGAGCTATAGCCTACTACTCTGTCTATATGGTACACTAAATCGATGTCAACAATATCTAAGACGACACTAGCAAACTAAGATGGGCGGAGGAGCGTGCTGTGATAAAAAGGCTAAAGGGTATGTACATTAGGAATTAAAATGAAACAAAAGGTGTGACACAAACTCAGTTGTTCAGAGTTCTTGTGATCAGGAAATGAGCGCCGAATAACCAATATCCGCCAATATCTTCAGTTCAGTTCGGTCTGACAGCCATTCGTTGAACAGAACAGGATGGTATTGAGCGGAATGCCAAGTGACGCCGTGGAAGCTTCTAAAATGTTTTGTTCCTCACAGTTAGTTCCGACTACTATAATTCCAAGACACTGCAAATCAGAAGATGAGACCGTGCCAGAATGAAAGGTTTATTGACAACCCTTTTTGTGTCGCGCGATGATGATGCTCAAAAAGGTGTGTGTGTGTGTTTTACATTGAAACGTCGGTGCAACAAAGGAGTTTTGCACCAAGGGACGTTGAAAATCATGGAAAAAGTCGGAAAGGTACAGGTACCTACAGAGCAGAAAAAGATCGTTCAGAAATATGCACTGGTTTGGCTTTAAACCATCCGGCCTTGTCTTTCGATGCACCGTATCATACATGAAGTAGTGTTTCACATGCGCGATTGACAAAAGTGAGCGAACTGCGTGCATCCCACGTTTCTTCTTCCTATTCTTACTAACTAGATGAAAGGGACACAATGCTTCAAGTTCGTCAGACGTGGATTCCTGTCGTCTGGAAGACAATAAACGACGTTTAGCTCTGTCGCTCGCCAGTACGAGCTTCAGGCACTCTAACCGCCGTATTGCCACGTGGCGTCTGCCCTACTCAAGTCATCAACGGACGCAGATTGACTACATGAAAATAAGCAAATGAAAGGGTTTCATACAAGACTGCAGCTCGTACTGGAGCACTCCTGTTGACTCCGATCACACGTATGTGCGGGCACATTGCCAACAGACGGCTTAGTTCGTTTAGCAAACAGCACGATGGTTTGGGTAACAAAAAACACGTCTTCGTCCATCCTAAATAAAAAGACAAGTTTGGAGCCAACGAAGTGGGCCGAAGGACCAATCCAATGTCAACTTTTGTCTGAACCAAATCAACCAATTGGGTTTGTAAGCAGACTAACCACTCGGAAGAGCTGGTTGTGAACCACGGGTGAACCACCATAAGTTTTCGGATCGGGATTCAGCTATGAACACCATGCATCGAACATAAGCTACCGTTTTGGTACTAATAAATCAAGATGGTTCGAATCCAGATTAGTCTTCTCACTGGAGTTAGTGAGACGGATCAAAACAGTCATATCTAGACAGAATGATTGACAACCATGTTATTCTTTTAGCCCATTCCTATGAAGTCCAAGCCTCCACTGGCTGTTATTGTCTCCTGCTAGTCAGGCCGAAAAAACACTCAGTCTATGTGTAAAACACGCATAATCAAAACAGAAATGATTTCGGCTGCGTAGTTTGTCCTCTGAAATTACTTCCCTACTTGACAGATCCCTCAGATCCGTTTTTTCATGTCCCCCACCCTTTATTCCTGATTCTATGGGTGTTCTATTTTTACCAGCACCCTGAAGGCAACCTTTGACCGAAGTTATCCGGCAGAGATTATTTGTGTGCTAGGACATATTAGACTCGCCCTACCTGGAGGAGCGTGTCTGGCCATAAAATTGTCAAGCCACTTAGACGTGATCAAAGCGGAAGATGATCACCTAGATGCGTTATTTTCAGGTTAGCCTTTGGGACTGAAGGGCAGTAAAAATTTGCGGAAAGACTTCACACTTCTCTGTGAAACACTCCAGTTCTCATGCGGATGGTGACAAACTTGTAGTAGCCTTGATCGTTCTGAGAAAATGACTGTTTTCTGGACATCATTTTGGATCTATTTTCTCTACGGTCTTTTCTGAAGCTTGACATCGACCTCATTGTGTTGTTCGGTTGCGTACGTTTTACTGGACTGGCTTTTCCGAGGTTTCCGTCGACCTCGTTTTGAATCACTTTCGTTTTCGGTCTTTCGCCGATTGTACGCGCTCGCGGTTCGTTTTCTGCACAGCCGTTGCGTTCATACCCGTTCGGTGTATTTCTCATATCGCTACTGTTTCGGTGCCACGATATATAGAACACACCTTGCATCTGTAAACCGAATTGCGTCTTCTCTATTCGTCCGATAGAGGGGATAACGTTGGTATTTCACTGCCAGACCGAATAGGAGGCACGTTCACTAGCAGCCCTCGAATGTCGTCTAAAAACTCAACCCCGCATTCTTTCACTCATTAAACGACACCATTCCTACCGGCGGAAATATTGTTGTCCAACCGAGTTAAAATGAAAATGTACTTGAACTGCTGCGCACCATTAAAGAACCCTCTGCCTCGGGTCCGAACGGTGTTCTTCGTGTAATCCTCACATTAGGAGCTAGTCCTTAAGCCGAAGCGATGAACTCCCATTTGTGAATCAATCTATGAGTTGACGTCCTTGCTAGCACAAAGCAGGTAATTTGCACCGTTGAAATCCGATTACGCACCGGAATTTCATCCGTACTGACCACACGGCAACCTGACTGGTTGTTGAGGTGTGAAGAAAAAGCATGTTGATGTGTTGACAACCGCTATGACAAATCAATCTCTGATGGTCTGCACACTTTCGCATCTTCATAAACACGAGTGTGGATCATACGTGTGATCCCCAAATCATGGTTGCCTGCTAATATTGTTCCCTTCCCGAGGGCCACCAAGTCAACAGCTATCAGAAAAGTTTCCAAAGATGGCAATAACATTTACTGCACTGAAATTGGGGAGGGTATTTATCCCCAGGTGCTCACTACCCATTTGAACGTCCATCATAACCCTTTGCAATTGAATGTCAAATAAACTGGCGCACTTTAGATCACTCGGTTTTTCTCACGTGTCTCATCAGTCTTATTATCTCGTGTTCAAAAATCGCGAAGCACCGACGCGCGCTGTACTTAACCGTACACTGGTTATTTCCTGTGCATGCGCATACCACGTCACTCAATATATATATATATATATATATATATATATATATATATATATATATATATATATATATATATATATATATATATATATATATATATAGTGAAATCTGCAAAAAGTGGGATACTATTTCGCCCATTCCTGTCTGGCCGTGAACCACCTATATGAAACAGGGTGCAATTTTACTCATTCATGTCCGGCTTTTCAAACAAGCGAAGTGACCATTATTGACGGTTTTCTCTCAATAGAGTTGATTTTATAGTGTTCTGTATCCCCCTATCCCCACTAGTTTCAGTGAGAAGACTCTTCCTTCTTCGAACCAACTCGATTTATTAGTACGAAAAAAAAACAGTTTATACACGATGCATAGCGGTTATAACTGAATCCCGATCCGAAAACTTATGGTGGTTCACCCGTGGTTCACAACCAGTTCTTCCGAGTGGTTAGTCTGGTTACAAACCCAATTGGTTGATTTGGTTCAGACAAAAGTTGACATTGGATTGGTCCTTCGGCCCACTTCGTTGGCTCCAAACTTGTCTTTTTATTTAGGATGGACGAAGACGTGTTTTTTGTTACCCAAACCATCGTGCTGTTTGCTAAACGAATTAGGCCGCTTGTTGACAATGTGCCAACGCAAATCCCCACATCAAGTACCTAGGAATTACAGTAAATGGCAACCTTCGGTTATCTTCGCACATTTAATTGTGTTGGAATACTACGAACCTCTTTAGCAACAGAGAGAGAGAGAGCAATAACGGGATTTCGCACTGATTTTGGGGCACAGACTTCAGATTTTTGATTCTATTCCATTTATAAATCGCAGCCCGAATATGATGACCTTTTCAAGCGAACGTTTTGGACTGAAACGCAAGCACACGAACTCACAAAATTCATACAGATACAAACATTTTCCGTAGAGTAACTGCAGTTCAACACTACTCGTAATACTCGTAGTACCAGGAGTCAAAAGTAAAACGTGGATTGAAGTCATTACCTTCCCTCGTGGTGTATCACGAGATAATTCAGGATGACGAAGTCTATTAGAAAAAATGGAACCCCCTACTGTGCAAACGACTTCAACAGCGCAGTGTTTTTCACCTAATACGTCCTTATGGTTGCAGCAGCCCTCTGACTAATTAAGGGCTCGTATCACTCTAAATTACAATGATCCGAAGAGTGCTATTCACACTATACAGTGTGTAGATCGGAAATGAGCTGTCGCTGGGACCAGCCTAAAAAACATTCATGCAAAACGCATTCTGACTTTTGAATGATGGCATAATTTGAACAATGACAAATATACTCAAGAGAGAAAATGAATTCAAATGTGATTCATTCTCATGAGGACCGTTGCTAGTTGAATTTCGCTCAGATCCGAAAGGTGGATTGTAGGCAATCATAAATGGCCGAAACTTATTGGCGCACCCGTCATTCACAACCAGCTCTTCCGAGTGGTTAGTCTGGTTACAAACCCAATTGGTTGATTTGGTTCAGACAAAAGTTGACATTGGATTGGTCCTTCGGCCCACTTCGTTGGCTCCAAACTTGTCTTTTTATTTAGGATGGGCGAAGACGTGTTTTCTGTTGCGTGAAGAACGCAAACGAGTATGGAAGTGCGTGAGTCACTCGTGTGTGTAATCGGATGCGTAAGCGAACGGTACAATCGAATTAAGTCGTGCAACAAGTGATACGATCTGACTGGCCAATGCTGTCCGGGACGAAGCACGGCAAACGTCAGCTATGCACGTGCGTTTGCGTGCGGGCGAGATTGTCTGTCTAAGCATATGCCTGTTCAGGCCAAACACAACACCACCTCCTTTTATCTATTTAAGCTAAACGTAACGCTCAACTGGAAATCGTTCGCGACTGGATCTTCGAAACCATTCGTTGTTTGCCGCTGCCATACTTGGAAAGGTTGTAATACTTGACGAAAATGGCTTCGGTGTTCGTCTTCCAGAAAGTGTTGTATAAAGTCGACAAACGTTTATCTTAGTGCCGTCCTCCAGCAAGTATTTACCGGGAGATTGAACGCTTTAAACTTTTATTGGGGAAGATAACATGTTCTCCCCTTCGCGAACTTGAGGTTTGCGAAATCTGACAAATGTTCCGAGCTGTAGTGTTTGACCGTATCGCCTGTATTTATTTTGTTAATTGGTTCTTCCCTTCTCTTCTTCCGGTTTTGGATCGCTGTACTCCAGTCTCACCGCGTTCCGTCGCGTTCGTATTTTTCTGCCGAACATTAAATATGACGGAGTCTTTCCGGTGGCAGTATGCGGTGTGGTTCTGTAAGCGGCCAATGTAGCAGTAAGGGAGATCTCCCAATTCTCTCCCTCAATGGCTATGGTTTGAATGATTTTTTCTCCAATGTGCGATTTAAGCGTTCCACCATGCCATTTACTGAGGGATTGTACGGTACCGTACGCACATGGCGAATGCCGTTCTGAGAAAGGTAATTTCTGAATTCATGACTGCGAAATTGAGGACCATTGTCGGTGACTACTTCGTCAGGTAGACCGAACCTCGCAAATAGGTGTTGCAGCCATCGCAGAATTATGGAAGTAGTAACTTCTCCGCATAGAAAAGCCTTTGGCCACTTGGAGTAGAAACATGTGGCAACAAGGACGTTCCGTTGGTGATAAGGGGCGTTTCCAAACGGTCCCATGATATCAATTGCGATTTTCGCCCAAGGTTTCATTGGATATTCAATGGGCTGGATAGGTGCATTCAGTGGCTTCGCGCTTTTATCAGAATGTTTACAAGGTGCACATTCCCTTACTGAAGCTTCGACACTGGATTTGAACCGTGGCCACCAGTAGTATTCACGTATGCGTCCCTTTGTTCTCACGATACCAGGGGGCGCCTGGTGCCCAGCTGATATAACAGCAGGAGCTAAACTTTCCGGTATTACAAGACGATTACCTCTCATGACACAGTTATTACCTAATGAAAGCTCATCTTTGACAGCATAAGATGGTAGCAATGCGGGTTGCAGTTGTTGTCTCCTTGGCCGTTCGGTGGAAACGTAATCATAGACGGATTTTAGAACTGGATCACCTTTCGTGTGTTTCTTAACCTCACTAAGCGTAATCGTTTTGGGGTTCGAATCATTGAGAAACGCAATCATTTTGACCTCCTCCAGATCGTCGCTCACACCTGCATTATCCAAAGGAAGACGAGAAAGCGCATCAGCTACTTAGTTGTTTTGTACGCCAACATAGACGATATCAGAATCATAATTCAATAGTCGTGCGTACCAACGGCTGAGGCGCAGAGGGCGTTGACCTTTGCTACCGCGACAAAGTAAGGTTGTCAAAAAGGCGTGATCAGTGCGTAAAACAAAAGCCGTCCGAAAAGGTAGCGGTGCCACTTTTCGCATGCCCAGACGCATGCTAGAGCCTTCTTCTCGCCGGCAGAGTAATTTCGCTCCGTAGCAGGTAGAGACCGTGAAGTATAAGCAACTACCTTTTCCATACCATTTTGTAACTGCGATAACACAGCTCCAATCCCAACGTCGGAAGCGTCTGTAGAAACGTATGTAGGGCAGTTTTCGTCAGAAATAGCTACCGTGGGAGTTGAAGCAGCCAGTTGACGAATGGAATTATAAGCACACTCTTGTTCCGTATTCTAAACAAACTCTTGTCCATTTCGTTTCAGTTTACGTAATGGTTCCGAAATGGTTGCAAAATTTTTAAAATGCCGTAGGTAGTAGGTACACATACCTAAAAAGTGTTTTACTTGTTCAACTGATGCTGGCTTTCGGCATTCCAGGATAGCACGTGTATTCTCCTCATTATGTTTCACTTCAGCCGATGAAATGACATGACCGAGAAACTCGATTTTTGACACAGCGAATTGGCACTTTCGTAAATTCAAACGCAAATTTAGTTCATTTAACCGAAGCAATACGGTATTTAGGTTAGACGCGTGCTCTTCGGGAGATCTGCCAAACACGCAAATATCATCCATGTAAACTACACAACCTTTCAGATCTGCAAAAGAAAGTGTTATAAACTTTTGCCAGGCTGCCGGTGCACTAGCCAGCCCCATAGAAAGTGCTTTGTATTGAAAGAGTCCATCCTGAGTTAGAAAGGCCGTCAAAGGTCGTGAATCAGTTGTGAGTGGCATGTGAAAGTAGGTGCTTCTCACATCCAACTTCGAAAATACCTTAGCACCGACTAACTTTACGATTAGTTCGTCCGCAGTTGTCAACGAAAATTTGTCTACTATGACATGTTTGTTTAGCATGCGTGAATCAGCACAGACTCGTACAGATCCATCTTTCTTGAGAACTGCAACCAAAGGGTGTACCCATTCAGAGCACTGTATTAGTTCAACTAAATCGTTCCCGAGCATTTCCCGAAGTGCTGTAGTAACCGCCTCCCTTTTAGCAAATGGTATCGGTCGTGGTTGGTGGATGCTGAATGGAGTTGCATTGGAAGGCAGTCGTATTCTGTGTTGTCCTGTTGGAATTCGCCCGATATTGCCTGGAAACCGTAACCTTCTGTGTTTGCGACAAGCATTCTGTCAACGCATGGAGCAACTCGCAGCGATACCATGGCGTTTCGGCCCAAGAGCGATATACTGTTATTGTTTGGACACGTACACAGCAATCCGGCACTTACAGCTTTCGTTCAAAAACAACGTTACATGTACAAAACCAAGAATGGGCACTGTATCGTTTGAATAACTGCCAAAAGTGTACGATGACGGGTGTATCGGTAAGGTGGTAATATGATTGCGGTAAAAATCGTAAGGTATTACAGTCATAGGTGAAGCTGAGTCTAGTTCCATTTTTAGAGAATGTACATTATTATCATGTTCGAAATAGACCGTACGAATATCAGGTAAAGACAATTTAGGTTCAAAACTATGCAATGCTGTACCAGGTGGACGAGTATTTAAGGCGTAAATGTTATCAGAAGGCTGATTTGTGGAACATAGATCACTAGAATTCATGTCACATACGTGAGAAACAGTACGTTTACGACAAACACGAGCAAAATGACCATACTAACCGCAAATGCGGCACTGGACATTTACCGCGGGGCAGAGTTTATAGTCAGCTTTGTGTTGGGTACTTCCGCATCTAAAGCAGTTAAGACGTTGTTTGGAGACACGATCCGTATTCGGTGCAACAGCTCTGATGCGAGTAATATCCGTACTAACTGCATCGGAGTGAAATAGTTTCACCTGCTCAATAATACCACTTCTCGTACGTGTAATGTCGCATGCACTATCCCAATTGAGTTTGAGGGAATTTTCTGCAGGTATAGCTTCACGAATTCGTTGATCACAGACGCCCGAAGCCACCTGATGAATAAGAAGCACCTCTTCAAATTTCTTTGATGGCACGGAGTTGTAGTCGCGGCGGCGTACCGCACAGAGAAGCCGAGATATGAAATCCTCAATTTTCTCTACGGGCTGCTGTTTCATGAGTGAAAATTTGTAACGCGCCACATAGGCATTTATACGGGGTCCCCAATGTTTGTCTAATGTTTCCAGTGCATTCTTCAAAGACGTTTTCATGCACAAACTCAATGCGTCAAAAAGCCTTTGTCCTTCATCTCCCAGATGTAGTCGAAGAAGTTTCAGTTTATGTTCTTCTGCAAGCTTTATGCCTGTATTAAAGACGGACAAAATCTCCACATAATCGATGAAAGTAGACTTCCACGAATCTGTGGATGGTTTACCAACAGCATCGATCCAAAATTGATCTGAAGCACGAATTGTACCTGTCGTTCCGCAGGTTTGAAGCCGAGACGCCAAATGTTGTATTCACAATTTGGTAACAGAAGAAAGGCGCACGTGTATGGATAAACGTATATTCCCGTAGCAACGTACGGTAAGCGCCAGTACAAAAGAGCACGTGAAAAACGCAAACGAGTATGCAAGTGCGTGAGTCACTCGTGTATGTAATCGGATGTGTAAGACAACGGTACAATCGGATTAAGTCGTGCAAGGTCGTGCAACACGTGATACGATCTGACTGGCCAATGCTGTCCGGGACGAAGCACGGCAAACGTCAGCTATGCACGTGCGTTTGTGTGCGGGCGAGATTGTCTGTCTAAGCACATGCCTGTTCAGGCCAAACGCAACAGTAGTGAACTGAACTAAGGAAGGTACAGCATCGAGATTGGATATTTTGGGTTTGCCGGTAAACTGACAGAGGACAGCAGGCACAGGTACGTGGGTTCGGAGATGTCAAATATAGCCTCCTCAGCAAGTTTAGTAATTCTGATTTAGGAACTATCGGACGAAGCGTTTTCTGAGTCATTTATGTTGGGTCCCATTGGAATTGGGATAGTGGTGACTGGTCTCCAAAATCAGGGATTGGACAGTTTGACATGGATTCGTTCAACAAAGTTGCCATGGATTCTGCAAGGGGCAACCCCATGCCCGTGGATCGCAGGGTAGAGGCCATCCGGACTTGCATAATGCGAAGCTTTAGTTATGAAAAGAATCCTTAGTATGTCGGGAATAGAGAAAGGTCCAAAGTCTGCACTAACTCACGGAGAATACGAAGGAAAACAGTCAAAAGAAGGATGTGTAAAAGTAGTATTGAGTTGGTCTACATCAGAGTCAATATTGCAGGGTTTAGTTTTATGATTACAGAGTACCTTTATTTTATTTATTTATATTATACTATTTAATTTATTTACTCCTTTTTATTGCATAATAGTAATAGTGTTTCAGGAAGTAGGTCGCGGCCAATTAAAAGCTGCCAATTTGGATGACCGCCGCGGCGCGGAGATGCGAACTCGCGACGGAAGGGTTCAAAGCTCACCACGATGACCGATTGAACACCGCCGTCGTGCCATAGAAACTTGGAATTCTTGGTTTTCAGGGATTGTTCTTTAAACGACACATCCAATCGTCTGACTAGGTGCGCGTAGTGTTTGACTTCTGAACCTGGGGGAGACCTGTATGATCGTTCTTTTTGCCCTGTGCGACATCCTAGTAGTGAAGAGGACACCATACCATCGGACGCGAACAGAGTTTCAGTTGGGAAACGGAGGTTGTAGATAGCACGAAGAGTATCGGTAAAGAATTCAGCTACTCGAAAGGCTGAACAGGGGAAAACCATGAACAAGCAGCACCGATATCTGAGATGTTACTGAGCGAAACGCTTCGAAGGTGAAATTTTAACGTTCATTCCTGTGAAGAATTTGTGAGCAGTATGCGCATAAATGTTTGGTCTCAAAAGAAGTGAGCTGTGACTGCTCGTCCTACACATAATTTTATCTCGTGGGGAGTGGAGGGGGTGTTACTGGCTTCTGTTAACCCGAAAGAAAGTACTGGGTATTTGATAGCATGGTTAAAATCACCAGCAAGATCACGGTATTTTTGATCCACCAGAGTAACCGGAAATGGCAAAGGTGCACCGTAGAAAGAACTGACATCTGACTGTGAGAAAAATGTATGCCATAATTGTACTTCTGCAACGAGCAAGTCTCGAAAATCTTTGAATAGTCTACCAGTTATTACTGTTTGAAGAGCACCCAAAAACAACAACATACTTGATTTTCTAAGATGAGTTTATGTAGATCACCACTCATACTTCATATTTCTTCTTCTTGCTAGTAATCTATCTTGACAGTAACACTTGAATTCATCTATGCGTACGAAAGATTTTTAGCATTCTCTTTTAGTCATGATTCTTTAACACAGTCTGCGAATATATAAACACAAATTCGTGTATTCACGGTGTCTATTAAATACGAAATGTTTGAGAAAATTGAGCGCCTGTTCGCACTGGTCACGGAGGGCACAGTCATTTAAGCCAGAGAGGTGCAGATAAGAGCAGCTTGCCATCCAGCTCGTTTACGTTTTTTGGTTCCAATTCGATTTGCGTTAACCGCAAGTACTTGATAGTCACATGAAGCATAATTCTTTCAGATGTACCATTTCCAGTCGAGACTATGAACAACGGATGAGAACGAATATTTTTATGTGGAGAAAAACGTAGTACAATCAATCGAAGGACGCACTTCTCACACAATAAGGATATAAACTAGAACTGATCCCGTCAATATCAACGTGCTTTTGAGGAGGCGAAAAAAATCTTAAGTTCCGAAATGTTACTTTTTTCGGCCCACGTTTTGAGATCGCTGTTGCAGCATATGCTTCGGGTTTTGAACTGGTGCAGTGATTTTACACATATTCCCCAATGGCATGAAACAGGCTATCTCTAATGTTGCACGATCTCTGGTAGCGACCGAAAGCAATTATAGTCAGATCAAAAAGGAGACCTGGGCTATCATCTTTGCTGTGCAGGAGTTTCACAAAATGCTTTATGGTCACCATTTCACTCTCCTAACGGATAACAATCCGATACCGGTTATTTCGGGGCAATAGAACATCCCTTTGTACTCTGCTAGTCGAATTCAGCGATGGGCAGCCATGTTTCTTGGATATGATTTTGAAATCGGATGTCAGTCAACAATTCACATTGACTCGGTGGAAGCACCATGACGCCCTATCAACTCCAGGGCGAAAGAACCAGGGAATACAAATATCGTGTCCATATTCGTGAAGATGGGAGTAAATAGTTCGGTTCTAGACAGTTGGCATATTCCCAGTTACCTTTGAGAAAGTTCACAGAGCAACACAACGGGATTCATTGCTGAAAAAGTTATCAAATACCTCTAGATCCAATGCCTTCAGAAATTTCAGGAGAACTTTACCAGGTAAATATATGCAAGCAGACCACGTCAACAATCAACGGTTGTATCCTGTCCTTTGAAAGCTTCGATCTCTCACACGAGTCGCATCTCAGGGCCCAAAAACAATGCCACAACGGTCATCTACGAATCAGTCGTATGAAGGCCCTTGCTCAAAGCTAATATGCTGGCCCAATGTGGATAATGAACTAGATTTGCCCGCTGCTGTATCAGATGCACTTTGGATTCGAAGATGCCTGCATCGACTAATTTCAAGGCATAGCCTGTACCAAAGCATCCTTGGTCGCGAGTCCACGGTAACTATGCTAGGCCAATCAACGGTCAAAGTTTCCTGCTTATGATTGACGCATAAGATCAGAGGCTTTTTTGAATGCACGAGAGTCGGAGCAACGATCAGCACAGTTAGCCAGTTACTCAATCTTTTTGGTTTCCCGAAATGCTTGTGGGTAGAAATGGGCGACAGCTTACCTCAGTCGATTCTGCTGAATCTTACATCTGATTATGAATAAATCACGTGCGATCAACACCATATTGTCCACATCCCACACGTTTAAACGAGCTCCGCAAAAGTCAAATGGGAACGAGTAGCAGAATAAATTACCGGAATATTTTTGTTGAATTAACGTACAATCCCGAACCCGAAATCTCCAAAAGGGGATTCTCTTCTGCTGAGGCATCAATGCAGAGAAGACTTCGTACTACATTGGACATTATCTACCAGAGAACAACTAAGGAGGAATTGATTAGTCAAACGTTGATGGACCAACAGTTCAGTAGATACCATGAAGCTCGTCAACGCTCGTTCTCTCAAACCCAACAAGTTTTAGCAAAAGAGTACCGAGAAAGGTGGAATATTGGTCACGTTCATCGAAAGTGTGATGTTGTTTACGAGATAGTCATCGTAGAGAATTTATAGGTATAACACGCTAACCAGCTCAGGCACGCGGACCGCACAGATACACAGTATTGAGACCCACAGTTTACACTTGAACTTATCCCCGACATGTTGAACTGACCAAGGCTGGACCATAAATTGTAGACGAAAACACAATGGCCGCCGGCTCCCCGAGCCTACTCACCGAACAGACGAAGCGCTCGCGAACCAAAAGAAACGGAACCGATGTAAATCAATCCACTGCTACGATCAAAAGATAAACCGTGCTCTCAAAAGGGAGAGTATCTGTGAGTCTAGAAAACATCCCTGAGACAAAGTTACGAATCACTTTGGGTGGGCGGAGCGGGGCTGACCAGACAGTAACCAGTAGGCCTCCACAGCACATGCAGCCTAATTTCTCAACTGAATCGAACATTTGTAAGTAGTCGAGAAAAACTGGAGCCAAAGGTTCGACCATTTAGATTAGGAGTTCTTGATAAACGATGAAGTGATCGATAAGGGAAATCTAGTTCACCTCGGTGAGATTCCAACACACACGCGAATTTTACTTGCACATTATGATTGCTAAGTTCATTCTGCTAGCTCATCCGACCGGCGTGGGGCTCAAATGGTTATCCTGGCAAGCTTTAAACTTTCAGTTGTTGCTGTTTTTTTCTTAGTGTCACCGCCGGTCACTTTCGTTTCATCGGCCTCTAATTGGCCGAAATCCATTTCCAAAATATTTGAATTCTTGTTCGAAGAACAACGAAGGAATTGGAGAATGATTTCAAATAATAATGACATCCAGGCAGTAAGAGAGGTGTCGAGTAAATAACTGGAGTACAATGAAGAAGCCAATTACATCACAAATGTCTTTTGGGTACAAGGCTCAGGCTTTAGTGTATTACTAATTACTTAAGTGAACGAATTCAACCACCACCGGTTCGATGATTTTGTGGTGAATGTTTTTTGCCTTCGACAAATGTCAACCGGATGCTGCAGTGGGCATTATTCTATCCCTAAGCGATGTGTTAAGGGCAATCCAACTAGTAATCTTCCCAACTCATTGCAAAATGAAAACACAAACCAAAAACTAATCATGATTTGACTTCACCGAAATATATGGTTTATACGAGCACGAACCGCCCAACAAACAATCTTTCATCAATGTGGTCAGTTTTTACAGTGTACAGTTAAGTTCGATGAGTCTTGGGTCAGCGGACGAACTTTGTGAGGATATTCTCTCTTCTGAACTGGTGGGGATGATTTAGTTAAATGGTTTCTTTCTTACCTACCAGTCAAGCACTAATACTAAAATTATTCATTGTTATTTTTACTTTTATTACTGGATTTTAAAATGGCTTTTTGTTCTTAAATTATTGGCTCTTTTGAACTTTAACTGACGGATTACACCCAAATCCATCCATAAACCAAATTTTGCTACGCGAGCTGACACGCTATAAACTAACGAGAAGAATTTTTCTCCACGTAAAACAAAGCAATATATTCCTGCGATTTTTCTTACAACCTGAATGAAGAGGTAATATATCGATGGTCAGTTCTGCTCAACTTCTTCTTCTTGCCGAAGTTAACTTGCAATTTTCCCATCCGAAGGTCTAAAGTTACTTGTAAGTAGTAAGTTGGATTGATGATAATTTGCTTGACTAATTCTCCTTTGGACTCCACCTTTCACGCACAAACCTCAGATCATCCGATCAATCCTGCACTCGGAAGCACCAGACTTGAGTTTTGCTCTTGCTATAGCTCATCAGTGGTGCATATCCACCGCCGTACTCAGGCATTGAATCCAGGCGTTTTCACCTAGAAAGACTGTGCGTTACCATCGCGCCAAAGCTTTAGTGTTTCCGTGATTTTCAAAAACGGATTAAGCATTCCTGCTATTTGATGAACCATATTGGGTTATTTTTTGGCAAGCTGTTAAGGACAGAAGAACAAGTAGCCTGACTAATCTTTAATCTGACATGTCCAGTTCTACGTGCAGTTAGGATTCGGTAGAGTTATGTTACCAATAAATGGCAACGAGTTTAAAGCATTCTCTGTTGACATTCCAATTTCCGACTCTTCAGAAAATAACCAGTAATCAATATTTTATGAGAATTCACATCTACAAGACATACGCAGTTGGCAAGCCTGGATGCTTGTAATGTTTCTCATTGTTTAAACGTTCTAAAGAACCATTTTAATCAAAGCAAACATCTTGATATCCAGTTAGTATTCATGATGGATGACGTTGTGGAAAACTGATGCTCGAACCAGAACTGGATCTGAATTTTTTGGCCGCGTGCATTTAAGCAACTCCGGTTGATAGAATGGACTGGAGTTTTGTTGTTTCTACCAAAGCCCAAAGCAGCTTTACGGTCTCGTCGCAAATGCGCAATCACGCGGATAACAAAAGAAAGGTCAGTAACTAGGTCCAATTTACTCAGATCCTAAACAAAACTCGTCTAGTACACAATTATTTCTCGCTACAAACTTGAATAGGAACAGGTTTGCACAAAGTGTCCTTGATCAATTCTCTTCGTCTGTACTTGTGCATACTGCAGTCAATTCGATTTTCATTTTTGATGGAAAATTCACTATCATTTTCACATCCAAACGTTCAACTTCGCTAGCGGACTTTACATTATATAAGAGAATACATTGTTATTCTAATATATTCGGTAAAATCATACGGACTACAGTATGCACATGTAAAGAAGCAGTGAAATAGTCCACAACACATGGTACAAACCAATGTTTCTCATTTGTGCATTGAAACAAGATCAACGATATTATTCGTCGAGGGAATGACGATCTGGCTTGACGGGTGATCTAAGATACCTTTGGAATGGAATTTCCAAGAATAATAAACTATGTGAACTAATAAAATTTGCCGAAATCTGCGAGATAAAGATGCGGCGAAGCAAACATTTCGGATGGAGTAGGGCCAGTGAACACTGTCGCTGAGGAAGTGTGGCCCTGACAAATGAAAAGCTCCAAAATTTTCAAACAAGTCAACCGGTGAGAGATGAGGATAAGCAGATACAAGGATCACGTGTTAGGTCAGTGAATGATATCATTCCTTGAATATGAAAGACGCGCAACATAATTTTGCGTTGGACTGAACAAAGGGTAGCCGGTGATCAGATGACGATTCATTCAGTAACTCAGTTTTACACAAAGTGGAAAACTGTAAGTGATATGCAAGTGATCTTGAATAGTCTTTTAATGAGTTAGTTATGATAAAACCAGAGAACTGAAAGCTCATTATAGGCTTTTTATTCTATCGGCGAAGGACAATAATTTGCCGAATTCTGATTGGCATCTGAACTGAGCATACAGTCTAACAAATCACCTTTGCCCGGTAGTGCTCAAACTGTTACCGTTGTTCAGTTTATACCTTGTCATCCCGGGTTCCAATACCGCGACTATTGGCCACTTCTCCATTTGAGAGCATTTTAATGACATCCGCCACATTCAAAAACGTTTGTACTTTGTCGTAAAATAAATAAAAAGAGCAGATTATTTATTTCTGCTCATCTGAAATAACCCTAAATCAGTGGTTTAAAGTTCCTACTATCACTGTTGAGGCTTTCAGCTAACACCAATTTTACTCGTGGATTTTAGTCAAGCAAGCAACGTTTGACTTCGTACTAGGAGACTAGAAAAGGATAGCACATGGGTGTTTGTCTTACCTATAATATGACTCATCATGAAGTGCCAATGCTAAGCTCACTAGTAAAAACCGTGGAGACACTGTACAGCTGCTTCGTCGTTGCTAGGATTCATCACTAGTGCACATCCACGGAGCCCCCACTGGGGTTCGAACCCAGAGTGAACGGTTGGGAGTCGAATACCTAATCGGATACCCGGTCCGACACCGAACAATTTGTTTCATATCACCACTGTATGATTTAGCGCCCTTCCATTACTTGCTTTTCCTTGGGGAATAACCCGTTGATCGCACAACGACCCACTCAAGCGAGTAATGACTTCATTATAAGAGTCTAAACCCAAAGAAGACAGTCCGCTTCTAACAGACACCAACAGAACATCAAGAGGGTTGATTAGCAAGATCTGGTTTTTTCGTATTGTGAAAGTGTAATTTGTCTCAGTGGTGGGGATATAGCGGGTCGATTCAATAACGTGATAATTCTCTCTAACAGAGAGTAACTCCTCCCACCCAGGAACATGTAGTGAGGCCTAACTGATACACATACGTCATTCACATGATAGGTTTCACTCGGGTGAGCTGTATCATATCAGTTTATCGAAGAAAACGCCTGCTGATGTATATTGCCTTCCAAAACCTCAAACTTAGTCGAAATCGATATGGTATCCCATTACAGTTTTACTTGACCTGTGTGAATGCGTCTGAAATGATTCGTCATACATTATGAAACCTCAAGTTACTATAGCAAACCAAGGAAACAATGCATTTATGTGTCATATGGGATGTAAGGGGAATCATCAGAAGTGCTTTGCATGATCATGGAGCTCGAAATGGAACTCGAACTCGGGATGAATGACCGCAAGTAAAATACCGGACGCCAAGACCTTCAATGCTACTACTGCCATTACCATATTATATAAAGCTGTCTTTGCACGATAAAAACTTGTTGCCTGGTAGATAGATTGGTTTCTGTGATAGATCCTTTTATATAAAGTATCAGTCTACTGCTACTGCTACTACTACCGTGGTGAGTGTATATAGTACTTGGTAAGTAGTCGATTGGTGGAAAAGGAACTATGAACAGTTGTGGATTTCCAAAGCCACCATACGCAAGAGACTAACCGCAATGAGGTGAACGAAATCAGGCAAACCACACGACTGCTCCTCCGTCGGATGGTAGCATGTTTGTAAGTTTTGATTTATTTTGTTGATGTTCGAACGAGCTGTTTCCCATAAGCGACCTACTACCCAGGCACGTCTTATAGATTGTAACACTACTACTACTACTTCTACCGCTAATAATAATACTAACACTAACGCTAATACTACCACTACTACTACTACCACTACTGCCACTACTACTGTTAGTACGCCTATTGATAAAACCGTATGAATATGTAGTATGCTAATAAGGTAGTTAGTGAAGCGTGGGAAACAATCTAAATGATTAATTCGTCTTCGAGTTTAATTCTGAGCTCAGGACTAGTGAATTCGCCTTCAACTGCGTTTCACAATTTCAGTTGCCTTTAAAACAGAGTCGATCACAAAGGTTGATACAAAAATTGTTCATATAAGGATAAACTCAAATAAGAAAACAGCTTCGGGTAAGTCGACAGGTGGTTGTTTTGCTGGCACTGTGACCTAACTGACACTGCATGGAACATCCACATAACGGTGGCTCACAGTGAAGCAATGTGATCTAGCAGAGCTTAGTGGGTTTTTGATCAGAGTTATGACTATAAAGTGATATTAATTCAATAGCTCGTTCTCGTGATCATATGAATTTCGGAGAATCCCGAGTTGACTGATCACGTGTATGTGTGTGTAAAAGGGAGCATTGATAGATGATCCAATCGTCCTTGTAATGTGAATGGTACGAGTGGTTAACTGTATTTAGTCGGCAATTTGATCATTTTTCACAATACCGAGCGGTCGTGAGACCACAGAATCAGTGTGCCCAAACATTTCTCCTCCGTCCGTTCCCAGAGGATATTTCAGTTCAAATCCGGAAGAAAGCCGTAAATGGCATTCGATGTTTTCGAACAGTTTTGCAAACACTTTTTGTCCAACTCTAGTTTTTCTGTCTTATCGATTGAATAAGGTGCATGAGGTTGTGGTTGGACATAGGATGAATAAGAAATCTCAACTCCTTAGCACGACACTGTAGAGAATATAGGATGGCCAAAGCCAGTAGATCTATATACCGTTGTTAGATTGATTTGAGAACGTATCACAGCTATTTGTGAATCTATCACATATATATGGGAAACTATAAGTTTAATTTGAGAACCGAACGCAGTAGTCAATTGTAAGTGAATTGGCATCTTGCTGGGTTTTTTAACGATACGTTTGCCCAGAGTATAGTGGAAGGTGCGTGGTTCAGCCTCAAAGACTCGCTGCACTATTAGAGACAGCCGGCAATCAAACCCTGAAACTTGGAGTAGTACAGCACATAAGATGAAAAAATTTGCAATTAAGTCGTAGGAGATTAGATTTGTATAACATGATTCATCATGCAGCTTGAACGCTCAACTCACCATTGAAAACCATGGAAGCACTGTACAGCTGTTTCATCCTTGTTGGGAGTCATTAGCAGTGCACATCCACCGAGCCCCCACGGGGACTCGAACCCGATTCACAATCGTCCACCCCGGGTTCATGTCCCCGTGGGGGCTCGGTGGATGTGCACTGCTGATGATTCCCAACAAGGATAAAACAGATGTACAGTACTCTCATGGTTTTCAAAGATAAAAATAGTTCGGGTATGGTATTATCGCCTACCAGAATAGATGACCAAATACATGAACATTTCCCCCAGAATATTCCACGGCTGTTGACTTACTGCCTACTCCGTTTTCTACAGTTTCCAACCGAAATAAAATGATTATAGGTGACTTTTATTTAATCTAATAGAATGAACTGATTGGAAGTTCAAAAAAAAACTTCTCTAGGGGAAGTGCTACAAGAATTTCCAGATTTCAGTGTGAGACTACATGAGTTATATTTAGTTGCGTACATTCTTTCCTGTTGATTCTCAGGATACATGTATATGAGGAGCACGGATGATGTATTTTAATGATAACATGAAATCAAGCTTATCGCACATATGCATTACTTATAGACATGTAATAAACACATTTAGTAAAAATAAGCACTTTTCTGGATGCGAATTAAAAAAATCCAGCCAGCCATTATCCAACACAGCGGACTGCCAAGCTATTTCCTAGGTTAATGTAGTTTACATGTTCTATTCTCATCTCTGTATCATATTGATGAACCGAATGCTGATTTTATTTAGAGAATAGTATGGCAGCTCTGTCTACCGGAAAGTCTAAAAGTTCACGCTAGCCCGAAGGCGTCTAACGCCATGTGCCGTCGCTTCCATTGATAAGTTGAGGGCAGCTTGATTTTCCGTCTCAGACCTCATGACCCCACTTATCCGCCGCATCGACGTCCGTCCCTGAGCACGACAAGTCGCGCGACTGAGGTCTGTACCATTTTTACACGGGAAGAACGTGATAAGACAGGTAGTCACAACGGGTAATGGTCGGCCAGACAAGCTTGTGGCTAGTTGACCAATGAAATATACTTTAGCGACGTGAAAACCAACCACCGAATTTGGTTCTCAAATTAAACTTATAGTTTTCCAAATCTAGGTAATAGTTCCTCAAATCAATCTTGAAACTGGATAGTATGCGTACTTGAGGCCGTTACCGTAGACAAGTGTTAGCCCAAGGAGCACAAACCATACACTGACGCATCGGACTGAAGAAATTTTGACCGGTCAGTGGTCAACTGTGGGACCAGATTACGCAAGACATTTTGCTTGCCTTATGGTAGAAACACTTTAAGCAGTGTATCCGACCTGATTAAAACAGAGCTTAGACAGTTTTAAGTTAGTTGTCGTAGTCAGATGGGACAAACCCCTTTGAAAACCAATATCTGCCACACTATCAGCCCAACTGCATGGATCAAGCATGCAGAGTTCGACGAAATTACGACAGGTGGTCGTTCTTTGGTCAGTAAAACAACCATTAGGTGTAGGGATGCGTTGATCTTATCACAGTGCACTGCCCACCTTGGCTAGCTAATCAGCTTCACTACAATGAGCCAGGCGATGCAAAAGCACCGGGCGTAGCGGCAACCCAGTCAGTAATCTGCCAATTAGTCGCAGCTGAATCACCCAAATAGGAATCCACAAATTACTATTTGTGAATCATCCAATGGGAAATCAGCGAATCAGGTGTTGCTACTAAATTAAAACAAACTGTTCAATCAGCAAGCACGGGCCTCAGAAATACATGGACCACAAAGTCCCCTGTAAGTTTATATATATATATATATATATATATATATATATATATATATATATATATGGAAAAATCTTACTTCTTCTTTCATTTATTACACAACAAAAAGCAAATATTCAGGAAGGAGGCCATGACCAGTAAAAAGCCGTCAAATGGGGAAGTGGTCGGCAGCTGTTGGAATCGAATCCGGTTCTTTTGCGTCCAAAGTCCATGATGATAATTGCTTGAATATCACCGGTTTATGTGCTCTCTTGGCGTTGGCTGCTGAAAGTCAACTATTCCACAGCCATTCCTTATGCACAGATTCTTCATCTGGAGGCCAAGCACTCCGACATGCATTGCTTTCACTGACTGAACTCAAGAAGCTCAGTTTTATGAGTTTTCCTACTAGCTCTAGAAAGAAGACTTATTTGCTTCTGAACCACCTTGTTTGTTATATGTGTACTTTCGGTAGCCAACCCTGAGAGAACACATCATACACACAGTTTGAAACAAGAGAACATACAATCGAGAACAAGTGCAACCTCACGGCATTTTGTTGACGGAGGGTAAATATGGTTATTGCTTTCTATGTTTTATTTTACATTCACGTCTGAACATTTGCAAAGGTATTCATTCAAACAATCCATTAGTTTTTCATATAAATATCCTGGGATTGACGAGCGCCTTGACCATTGCGTAATACTAGTCTTCTTGTTTTGAGCACATCACTCTCGATGACGACTGGTTGACCAGGGTTGTTGTATTCACAAAATCAGTAAGCAGAATGAATGCTTTTATGTATGGAGGAAGTTTTTTTAGGACCAGCTTACGGCAAAAGCGATCCCAAGTTTTTTTTTCAGTTAATCAGAAGCGGTCAATTTTCAACAGACTCCCATGGAGCTAGCCACCGATGATTGCGGTGGTAAGCAGTTCAGACAGAGTGGCACATATACATATCGAACGAGCGAGCGCAAGATTGTTATGATCATGACATGTCAGGTAATAGTTCGTGTCACTTCGTAGTTTATAATTTATTTTCAGCAATCAACTACTAGTCACCTACATGAGAAGTATGTGTACTAAACCACAAAACGACCGGAAAAAAGGACGAGTCACAGAAAGGATCGTAGAAAATCATCAAATTTTTCGAAAAATTAAATCAATCTTTTCTCTTTATGAAACTAAAAGGAGAACACAGTAGTGTGGTCTTGCATTAATCGTATACTGAATCTTTATCGCATCTCCTCAGGGAAATACTTTCGTCAACGTTTAAACAAAATAAAAAGTACTGTTACTGGTTTGTTAGTGTTAACAATGTATTTCTACCAAGGGAAAGCTAATGTGACTCGTTGCATGGACGATATTCTGCGAAATCTAAACTGCTACTCACAAGCACTTAGTAACCAGGCTCTGCAAGTTATTTATAACGGAATAACGTCGCTGAAGTCTAGTTCCTGCAGAGATGCTATCCGTCAGAGCGGTCGATGGCTGTCCATGACCAGCGGCGGAAGGGTGCTATATCACGCGGTATGCATGCTCAACGTACCATTGAAGGTCAGCCCAGATAGCCTGGTGATTAGTTTATCGACGCACAATCGTTCACCCCGTTGCTGAGTCAGCGTGGGGGCTCGGTGGTTGTACAGGTGTGTCCCGAGTGGCCGTCAGGACGTGAGCACGGTAGCTCAGATTCTGTGCACACCATGATCAAAATAAGTAAATGTGTTCCTACCGTAACCGCCTTGTGAGCAAGCCTCAATTGATCTGACAGAACAAGCCTGCCTCTGTAGTCGCTCTTTCACTGGGACTCACCATCATAATCATATATAGTTAACCGAACGGCGTGACTAGTATGTGGATGTAGGCCAGATACGCGAGCCCTTTGGATGTCATGTTCGCATCGGCTTAACAACTGCCTCATTCGGTGAAAATTGATCCACGGTCATTTTGCTAGCACAAAATCCGCAGTGCTAAGCACAGATGTTCGGTAGACCAAAATGAGCTAGCGTAAAACCGCATCACATTGGGATCGGGAAAACACTCGAATGGACTGGCGGCAAATTGGCGTATTTTACTTCATTGTGAATCCTGTGCAGGGGTTAGGTTCACACTACAGAAGTTAAAATAAAGTATCGATTTAATTATGATACAAAGATATAAAACAAGGATGATGTTTTGAAAATAGGATTTGAATTGTGATTTCTGTGCTGCCGTGTCACATTATTATTATTATTATTATTATTATTATTATTATTATATTTCCATGAGTTGAAATATTACCTAATGTATTTGAAGGCTTAATTATTTCATTTATTAATCACTTTTATATTCTCATATGACACAGAAAGCTTTCGAATAAATAGTTGACAACACAGGATTTGAATTAGGGGGATTTTGTACGCAATTCAGTGGTGACCACATTACCTGGTTATCATTAAACGACCAAAGAACGGGACTGGTGAATTTATGGACAAAAACGAATCAGAGAATGGAATACATGGCCAAATGTGTTGTGAGTTCCAAACAGAGTTAGGGATTGCATTGATACTTTGAAAATCGTTTTTATTTTGAAAGGTACTGCCTGAGTTCATCTGAAGTACAAATATTTGTTCACAATCAGCTGGACAGCTAGATTTTCATGGAAATAAATATTTATGTGTTTCCGTGTCATATTATTATTATTATTGTTATTAGTATTATTATTATTGTTATTATTATTATGATTATTATTATTATTATTATTATTATTATTATTATTATTATATTTCCATGAGTTGGATTATTACCTAATCCATTTGAAGGCTTACTTGAAGGCCTACTTATTTCATTTATTAATCACTTTTCTATTTTCATATGACACAGAACGCGTTTGAATAAATATTTGATAACACAGTGTTGTCGAAAAAGTTAGTAGTTAGTCAGCTTTTTACTTACCACGAGTAGCCTTTATGAATACTGTTTTGCAGGCGAGTTGTGTATAGTAAACCATCGAGAGCCAGCCCAGATAGATTTAAGGCTAAGGTGTTTGACTCACTATCGTCCACCTCGGGTTGCGGTCCTGGTTGGTACTCGTTGGACGTGCATTGATGAGGATTTCTTGTAATGAGGAAAGAGCAGTACAATGCTTCCATGGTTTTCAATGGTTTAAACATTCACACTGCATGAGGATGACATTTGAGCAAACTCAATTGGGTTATTTGGATCAGCCTGAACGGGAGCGGATAGGCGTGCTCGTAATACATAAGACTTCCAGATGGAAATGCGCGGGTTCAAACCCTGGGCGCGGCAGGGGCTATGTACCGCTGATGAGCTCTAACAAGAGCAAACCTCAAGTTCGCTTCTTTCGTATGCAAGACTGACCGAATGACCTGAGGATTGTGCGTGAAAGGTGGAGTTCAAAGAACAGTTAGTCGGGCATTTTATCGTCAGTCCCATACATTACTCTCAGGTAATTTTCAGGTACATGCATTTATCATCTTTTCTACTAATAATATGATTAATATTTTCATTATCATTTCCAAGGGCGCAATATCGCCAACTTTCTTCGTACATCAGGTCAATCGCAATGATCTCGTGTATGAGAAAGAATCGTAAATTATTCGATCCTTCCGTCATAATCTTTCACGAAGGTGAATGCTAACCACGTGTAAATCGCACTTTTTTCCGTCTATAGTAATGTTTTTTTATCTTTAACTTAACTAGTATTGTAACATGCAGGGTAAATGCTCTTCCGACCAGGATAGCACGTGTGTGATCCGCAAGAGCACAAGAGAAGGAAAAACTCCGTGGGCCGAGGCCCCTTAAGTGTATCAACAGGCACCAACACTTGCATTAGACGAACAACAAGATGACGGCCCCCAATCTGGCCGTTACAGTATCACGAACCAAACCCCAATTCTTCATCCGTTCCATTTTTTTCTCAGCTAAAAGCCCAGCTCGATCATCTAACTGCTTCTGTGTGAAATTTTCAATCAGTGGTATGTCGATGCTCTTCCGCAGTTTGCGTGTCCCATCATCTAGTTCCCGTCCAATTCTCTGCGGCGTCAGTCGCGTTATTGATCATAGTTGAGATCTGTTCAGCTGAGATTTAACCCTAAATTCAAATAAATCACTCCATAATTATGTATTACAGGTTTTCAAAGTTTTGTTCGTTGTCTGTTTGATGAGATTCCTATCCCCGGCTTTCCGCATTTTGTTTGGCTATCCGTCTGTGTCCACTTCTACTCAGTCGTCTAATTCTGTTCGTCCTTTTAGATTTCATAATAACTACTGCCTCGGTTCTGCATTTTGAACGCACGCATGCACGGAAATACATGCTGCGTTACATGTGGAACAGATGCCTCACTCCAGGTGCGGGTGCACATGTGTTGTATATATATATATATATATATATATATATATATATATATATATATATATATATATATATATATATTGCTAAATGATTTTCTGTAAAAAAATAGTATGTTGTTTTTACTGTTACTTGCGGTCTCATGGATGTGCAGATAAATTGACTGTTGCAAACACAGTTGTGTTAGTGATAGTCATATTAACCTCGAGAAAAGTAATAGCTGTTATCTGGACTCCAGGATTGTGACAAACGTTTGATATCTATTTCAACACCTTCAAAATTAACCTTACTTTTAGTACGTAAACATTGTGGACATCCTGTTCAAGCAGCACACCGATTAAATGCAAATACAAATGAACTGGTATCAAGTGAGTGTATTGTTTGCGGAGGAAAACAAGTAAACAGACGGCCATACCGCTTCACTAAGCTGCTTCCTCTCCGCGCGAACACGGACCCAAAAAGATCAACTCCGAAAATAGGAAATGGATCACTAGGTTGAATGGTCCTGTCGGGTGCAAGCCCAACCGCTGTTTGTTTGAAAGACCGAGAAAACCATTTTTTGCGCTTGAAACGGTCTGGTAATACTAAAATAATTGTTCTGTTTACCTTTAGTACCCAGCAACAAGACCTTTTGTTGCCAGTCAGGTAGATTAGACCAATGCGGCCATTCAGTTCGTGATAATGACTTATCAGAAGATGTGTGACGAGGTTTCACGACGGCAATTTACATAGATGTTCCTTTCACAAAAATTCTGAAGGTGAACTCTTACGAGTAACACACCGTTTACGAGAATCGGAGTCGGGTTTGTCATTGCACTGGCCACCCTGCAGAGGGTCTTTTTCCTTTCCTCTTTTGCTCAAGTTTTTCAGCATCGTCACTGCGAAAACGTTCATTTCAAAAATGAAAGAATTATGTTCGTACAAGCTTTATGATTTCAGGTGATATCACTTTAATTCCTGTCAGCGTCATTTTCCCCTTGAAGGCCGAATTCGGTTCCAGTAAATACCACTTTCGAAGCAGTATCCCAGTTACATTTCCCCGGAGCTCGTCCCGTGAGGGCAAAAATGAGTAGAGCGATATCAGTATAGATGTCGTTTCGGATGGCTGGCTACCAACAGTGTTACGCGAGAATGGTGTAGAGTAGAAACATTCTGGTATGCCCGGTGATCGTTTCACTCGTGTAAGTGGTAAGTTTGGACCATCCTTCTAGCGTCAAAACTGATACTTCATTATAAAATACTTCTGGTGACAACATCTGGGTTATATTTTTGTTTGGTTTGATCGCGATTCCACTCATCTGAAGGAGATACTCAAAGTAACAACAAGATATGATTGTCAGAAATGAAAAAAAAACAGTTGAATGTGTTATAAATCCATAGCATAGTACTAAGGAATTTGTCCAGAAGGATGTTGCAGAAATCTTGAACAGCATTCCTTTATGAACTAAATGCGATATTTTTACGGCCTTCAGGGCATGCGATGCGTCCACAGACCGCATTGAAGTGTCTTAGCATTTTCGAAAACTGACTGATATTTTTGGTCTTCCCCGCCAGACTTGGTCACTAAATAAGCCACAACTGCGTATGTTACCTCATATGTGTCACAGGAGACAAATAGCTGGAATCCAAGGCTTTTTATGACCTCTGGAGAAGAAATACATCGGTGAACAGAGCAAAGTTTTAGTCCTGGTGACCACTTTGATCACCATTTGTTCCACGACATCATACCCTTCCCTGAAATTTTTTCATCCCAGTAAATCTTGCGTTTACACAAGTTCTGTAGAATCAATCTTACAAGTGTTGTAACCGAAGCGATATGGCCATGGGAGATGTGCGGGAAAGTGTGTTCCCTCTGGTGAATATTTTGATCATTGAGTGAACGTAAAAACAGATTTGGTCATTATCCACATCCCATTCTTCACCCAGAGCTGACTGAATAGATCCAAGATGACAAGCTGGCTGTATTGTAGACTTGGCCTATGCCGACTTCGGCATTAATCGAATGAACTCAATGCTGTTACCCTTCCACTCAGTCAAACTGAAACTTCTTTTGCTCAACACAGATTTTAGCTGTCCTGCAAACCGGATGGTAGTACTTTCATTTCTGATACCGCTAAAAAGTTGTCCACGTAGAAGCGTTGTTTCATCTCTTCAGCAACATCTGGGTCATAACTGTTAGTATTGTAAAGGACAGCTCGGTTTGGTGTTAACCTAACAAAATATTGCGAGAAAGTCTCTAGGAACAGATAAACTGTCATTCGATATTCTTTGAAGTAGCGTGTGAGATCTTCCTTCGTCAATCACAAGAATTGTAAAATATCACAGCTCTTCTCCGGAACTCGCATTTGTTGAAACGTTGATTCGACATCGGACTTAACGACGATCTTCTGTTGTCGTAATGACAACAGTGTTCCTGCTAAAGAGTTTGTCAAGCCTGTTCCTGAAAGAAGTTATTCATCTAAAGGGTGCCCATCAAGTTTGGCCCCTCAGTCAAACACCACCCTTACATTGTGTGGCATAGCTGGATGAATGACGAGGTGATGCAGGAAGCATCAGTAATGTTTCGTTTCTCCGGTCAGCTCTTCTTCACCAAGAACTCATTCTAGATATTCGTTCATCGCCTTTGCGTAATTTGCCGAAGATATTCTGAATTGAGGAGGAGTTTACCATGCTGATATAAACGCTCTTAGACATACGCTAAATAAGTTGGCAAGGTGACTAAATCTGATCTCCAGGGCCGTGCTAACTTATAACGCCGGTCTCGAAAGTGCACTATGCTCTTCATGGTTGTGAGGGTTTGACGGTCTTCCGTGGACACTTCACTTCTCTTTGTTGAACCATCCCCTAGCGACTCTTCTTGATAGAGCTCCTCTTATCCCCCTTCAATTTCAACAATCCTAGAACAATGAACAGTCTTGATTCTCACTGAACCTACAGAAACGAGCCCATCGTCCTTCATCACAGAGCTGTTTTGACAGCATAAGTTACGCCCTTGTCACCAAAACGTTGATCCTGTAAACAACAAGCCTCATGTATTCCACACCCCAAAAGTAAACCACACTCCATATTCTCGCATGACGCAAATTCGATGGTGCTGGGATGCATCCAGAGCGTGGTTAACCGATATCGTGGCACGCTGCTATTCATTTGCTCCACAGAGTAAGCCCCCTTGATGTGGATTATATTTTTTGTATCGTAGGGTTCTACTTCCAACTGTACTTCGATAGCTGCGAATGTATCCTCCTTTGTCAGTGTCGATATGGGAATAATCTTGCTCATACCTCTCACTCCACGATAGGGCACCTGGCTTTTGTACGTGAGTGTAGAATCTGAGCCTTTATTTAAAAAGCCAGAGCTCATGCCATATTGTTACCGTCTCGAGCAAGGACTGGTACAGCTGCCAGGAAGACACTTGGTTCGTCTTTCCCTCATTCTCCGCTACATGAGGATTTGAAAATGTCGCTTTATTGGCCACTTCGTTATCTGGGTGAAACAATGTGTGTGTACGGTCAAAAAGAAACGTGCAGCTCCTACTCATACGGTTTGCTTTCACGCAACGGTGATAAATTTTCTCAACTTCAGGTCACAGACAAGGAATGTTGGATGTTGGTCTGGTTTGTGGTAATCTCCGGAAATCAAACGTCGGTGGTAAGCAGTCACACGCTGGTCCAACGCCATGGTGTTCAAAGCACTTACGTAATCGAGAGGATTAGGTGACCCCTCTTGAATGATGCACGTCCTCTAAGTACAACGGTTGTCTCTCAGTATAATGGGCGGTTTGCTAAATTTGGTGCAAGTAATCTCAATTTTTTGGCGAAATCGACTAGGTCAGGGAATTGGGGTTCTCTGTTTTGAGGCGCGATTGCTGCAGCAACTTCAGCCCATGTGAATCCCATCCATGAAGATAACCTTCCGACATCTTTACTAAATTCCAGGTCTTAAGGGTAACTGAGTCGCTTCATTGTTGAAATGCAAGCTCGCATCTTCTGTATTGACTGGGTGAGAGCTTTTTTGAAGTCTCTCTTGAAGTATTGTTCGTCGACCGCGGAGTCAGTAAATGCCCGTGCTATCGTACAATCCTTGTCAAACTTTTTTTCCATTGTTTCTTCAGTGGCCTTCCGCCCTTCTCCCGCTTATAATACTGTACAATGTTTTATTTTCCCTTCATAATTCGGAATTGAATACGCAAACCGGGTAGTATTAGCCCTTGATTTTCTTCCAATAAGTAGATAAAATATTTTCGTGAAAGCGTAGTATGATTTGGGATTACCATCGAATTTGGGGATATCACTTTTTGGAAGATTTGGATAACATTCACTGGCGTATAGTGGACGGTTGTTGTTAATTACGAATCGTAATTAGACCTTTTCCTTTTGTCTTCTGTTTAGTTACTTATTAGTAGTGAGTACATGCATCGTGAACCCCGGACATTCGTAATGTATTTTCCCTGTTTCTAAGGTATCACATCAGTTTATACTTGAGTTTCATGGTAATTATTACATGAACAGTTCACGTATTTGTTCATAACCTTGTTTTCCCGAAGGTCTACACTTTTACTGTTATATAATCTTTCTGAGTGTTTCATTTGTACTGCCGAGCGGAGGCTCGAACTCCCAGTCTTATCGTTTCTGTCAGTGCACTCCACTATTGGCCGTCATACGTCAACGGCATTAACAGATCTAGTGCCGGATTCGCCTATTCATATTGACACGTGCCTTTGTTTACTCCACAGACTTAGCTTATTTGTACTTATTTGTTAATGGCACTCTTTACCATTGCAACCACAGTCCAGTTCACGCGTTTGTAATTGAATTATTGATTTGTGACGGTAAAGGTTCTTGAATTATTGATTGTACTGCAACCGAACTGCGCCACAGTTTCGTTCAGCTGCCTGATAAGTGGACCGTTTTTATTTTCTGCGCTGTCCCGATTTTCGGAAGCTTACTGCCCATTGTTCTTGGTTTCTCACCTGGCTGTAAGTCCTTTATTTGCAGTATATTTATGCTTATTGTATTATTTAGAACCACGAATCATCGATAAACACGGTTATTCGATTGGAATTTGTTCTGCTGCCCGTAATCGTGTTCTGCCCATATCGTGCGTGTAGCTAGTGAAACTAAGTTACTGCTAGATTCACAGCCCTAGACATCGGGATAGTCGCTAGTTGCATTGGCACAGGTTACATCGCACTTGCATTCTTGAGTCACATTTCGCACACTACAACTTCTCCACTTTAATTCGCTTCTCGAGTTTCGAAATACGCAGTCCCGCGGGTTCTATCTGTATCTCTTCGCAGTCAAATTCCCCAGGATTAACTAAAACCTGCAAGCCCATACGTGAGTGTTCAGATAAAACGGTGGGAATTTTATATTCGACAGACTCGGGGATTTTCTGGAGTAACTTATCCCGAGTGGCTTTGTAATGGTAAATCTCTTGTTCGCGATCTACGATTGCTTATAACCTGAATAGTTGTACCCGAGGTAGATATAATGCCAGAAGACAGCCGGAATTCTCGGTAAAATGATTGTCCTATAATAATGAGATAGTCGTCAGTGATGTATGTCGTATAAACGGGAAAATGGGGTAACGGAAATAAAACCTACATTCAACGTGAGTTGCTAGTGGCTCCAAACGCTTTAAGCCCTTACTCAACGGTCCGGAAGAAAAAGTGAACAGATTTCTGATGGCAGACCAGTCAGATCAAACATGAGAAAAGTCGACCTTTGGAATTGAAATTTACGAATAACAATTCACAACAGAGTCTGACTACTGAAATAGTAGCCGGTAGCAAAACACAATAAAAAGACTAATGTGAACGGAATGCTTCTAGTGGTAGCAGTGTACAAACCCCAAAGACTGATAGTGATCTGCTCATTTGTATCAAGGGTATTCAATCCGCTTTGTGCCAGTCTTTATTATTTGGTCGGAAAATGCCTTAACGTAATCCGTAGGTAAAGCTTCAATTCATTGTGTTCTGTCTCAGTTATATCATGTTGTCCATAATCGCTCAGTTGACCACAATTGTTCTCCGGCAATAACCTACTTACTACTTCGATGAGCAGAATGTATGCTTTCCCAAAACTCCTTCCGTGATAAGAAACAAATAATATCAACGCTCCGGAAACATCAGCTCCTCCGAAATCGGGTGGTGATGTTAGCGGTAGGGTCCTCAGTCAGAAAACTCTGACGGTCACGTGCTTCGTGGCAGATCTTCATGCCACCGCCGTAGCTCACACCGAGGCACATACCATTCTGTGTGGGACTTCAGAAGGACTACTGCCCTCCAAATTTAGACAGACTTTTTTCGTGATCCAAGTCCATTATTTAGTCCATCAAGGCTCTGCTTTTATTTTACCCGAGGTACTGTGAATTATTCTGACTCACTTGTAATCTACACACGATAGGCTTGCATTGCGTCTTCCTAGGTTTCCCCCGGGTTCTGCCGCGCATCTCTTCTTGCACTATAGAGTTCAACTTGCTCCATCTAAACGATCAGCCATATGCCCAGTTCAAGGCCAACAGGCAATATTTCTATCCTGTCATACATTTATTTAAATGTAGAACGAAGCGTGCTGGACTGCCTGGAGGCGGGGTACGGTAGCAACCACAGTGGTAGGGTCTGCTCCAAATTTCCGTTTTTTGACACCAAACTCTCCTTGGTAGTGCATTTCATCGCTTCCTTAAGACCATTTGTTTTGGTGTGATACGGGGTTGGGTTAATCCTTTGGATTCTAAGTTTCTCCAGACATGCCAGAATTCATCGATTTCAAAATACAGGCCATGGTCGGGGATAATCCATTTTGGAACTCCGTGACTTGCTACAGTATGTTCCGTCGACACTTTATCAACACTGATCGCACTGATCGGGAACACCTACAGCTCCAATCCAATGCTCAAAATATTCAGCCATATCCATCATGTATTAGTCGCCTACTTCGGGAAAGGTCCCGTCAGATCAATGGACCATAGTATATTTATCTCGGAAATTGGAATTGACTATATTGAACATTAAGTGATCTGTATATCGGATTTGAAATGATGACATCATTCGCAGGCCTGGGCCTTGTTCACTACACCCTTCCGAATATTTGGCCAATGCGCTCTTTGTTCAAATAATTCATACATTTGACGGTGGCCTGTATGCGCCAGTTAGTAACAAGCTTTGATTACTGAGGTGCGCATGTTTTCGGCAAGACAACCGCGGACCTAGACAGTAGCTCGATGAGTAATTCCGCAGCGTTTACATGGAATTGTTACCAGGTTGGTAGCCGTGAGCGCTGTTCGTCACTTTCCAGAAGTGTATCACTACTCACCAGCGCTTTCGTCAACCTATTCAGTTGAGAATTTTGTCATTATTGGTCAGCTAGTTGATGCGCGACCTGCTCCATTTTCTGCCTGTTGACCCGAATAAGAACCTCGATATCAGCCTCTTTCTCCTCAGAACAAGAGTGCACATCAGTCTTGTGATGTCCGCTCCGGAAATATGATCGGTGGTAAAGCCAACTCCCTGAGGATGAAATGTTCACTAGGCCAGCTTACCTCAGGGATCCTCTATCGTTTTGATCCACTCCAAATGTTTGTAGTCAGTCTCAATGTGAAGCCTCTGACCCAACAGACAGGAATGCCGCTTCTTCAATGCTCACAAGATAACCAGATATTCTTATTCATTGGAGGATTGTTCGCTTTCGGTTGGAGTGAGCACTATACTTGAGCATTCTACTACGCAAATAATCTGCTTCAGCACTCTCCCAATACCTACATAGCTAGCATCTGCCCTGACCGGGAACAGCTCATTGCCGACGGTTATTTGGAATGGAAGTTGTTTGTTTGACATTTTGCTTTGGATTTCAGCGCGTGCTTGATGTGCTTCTGGGCTCCATTTGAATTTGTACTCCTTTCTGAGAATTGAATTCGATAACTCGTAAATCAGAACAAAAACAACACTGAGCTACGGATAAACGGGAAATAGGAAAACTTGTCGCCTAACACACATGGCTTCAGTATCATGCATGAACGAATGTGATTGACAAAAGGCGGACCAGTCGACACATAACAAGCTGGGCAACATTGATCTACGGACCAAACGTCGGCTGAACGAAAGAAACACAACAAAAATTGTAATCTGGGAGGAATTTATATTCATTAGTTGTGTCAGTGTCTCTGTAAAAGGTTCTACAATAGAAGTGATTTTTTAATGGTCTTTTGGAGATACGTACCGGGATGTCCCAGCATTATAGAATTTTCTGGGAGAAGAGTAGAAGTTCGCCGTCACCGACGCTGTAGTCCAGAAGCACAGCCATCGGTCTTTTTTGTATTCGGCATTTCTGTCCTTTCACTCGCAAGCCTGAATCCTACAGACCCCTCAGCAGGTCCCTCAAATGCAAAAAGTGCTCCCCTCGTTTGATTGTGAATGACGATACCGTCTCCATAGACCGCCATGTTAGGTAATCCCTCAACAGTTTGAGCGTTAGTAAGCTAAAGGTAAACGGCATCACACAAAAACAAAATGGCATCCTCAAGAAGCGATATTAGTTGTTCCTGACGGAGAAAGCCATTTTCTCTTGGTCCTTCTTATTGAATAGAACTTCCGAGTATTCTGAAAGCAGACTGATCAGGGAAAATAAGGTTGCCTTTTACCATTCATTGAATATGTCCGCTACAGAAAGCGCCGGCGCCGACTTGTGCATAGTGATATCACTTAAGTACCGAATTTCAACAAAAAATCAAAACTTCCCGTCGGGCTTCCTCACTGGCAGCACAGGCGTGTTATATGGGCTCCGGGTCTGTTCAACAAATCTTTACACCATCATATCCACCTGACTTCTTAATTCCTCCTCAAAGTGAACAGGTATAAGGCTGGGTCCATGTGACCATAGGTTCCCGGCTTTGTACGTATTTTGTGTCCTATCTAATCACAGAAACCAGGTGGGTCTTCTTCCATTGTACACAGTCCACCGAATTCCTTAATGTTCGTTTGAAAAGCTGGGATCACATTGTTACATATTTTGCTAGCACTGAAATCACAGATCTGCTGAGCGGGTTGATCAAAAATAGGCTGCTATTCAAATTTCGCGCTCAACCGATATTCGTTTAGATCTATCAAAGCATTCAGTGCTCGCAAGACATCGGCATCCAATAATGTTTGGTTGGTGTTACGTGACATTATAGATTCGTGCACCACGGCTCTGTGGTTGATCCGAAGCTTCCGTTGCGCCACTCCATCTATGTCCGGCGTGTGGCTCATACCACCCTAACTTTTACAGCACACGATTACAATCTCTTTTTCGGTACAATCTTGGCCAGAGGAACTCCCGTCCAGGTATCTGTTAGGAAAACTTCCTTTCGTTTCTTAGTCCACTGATTCGATAACAACCTTGTTTCGAGAATATGGTAAACAGGATATCGGACCTTTATCTCCTACATCGTACTGTTACCGTTTGGGACACTAGCTCCAAAAATGCCCAACCTTTCCACGATAGAACCACCGGGTTTGGTTCCGTTTTCTTACATTTGTCATGTCCTCCACTCTTTCCCGATAAATATCCGTCATAATTTGTCAATGCACTCACTCTCAAGTCTTGCGTTTTCCTCGTCGGTCGTACTTGCCACTGCTGTATCGAGACTGGATAGTTCACATACTGTCTCAGCCAACTGCAAAACATGCTTCCTGTAGCGGATACGGATGACATATATTCGGCCCTGCCTGGGTTTCAAGGCGATCCGTCAGTAGCTGAGTCTGTGCCTCTGTGTCCATTTTCGGCGAAGCACGGTCCAGGAGCAAACAGAGGGCCACAGCTTGCACTAACGGGTATGCACCAACTCCATGCTGAACCGCCTTGAATCGCGGCACTGACTCCCGTCGGTCGGTTGGGGTTTCGAATTCTGCAAATAAGGAACCCTTGGTAGCGTCCCACTGCAACATCTCCGGGCCTCTTTGTGCCGCACCCAGCACCACCTACGCACAACTCTTGAGAAGCACTCGATGAGCTACCAAGTAAACAAATCCCTGCCTGCTCCGTCTAGTCCTCCAGAAAAATCTTGTCCCTGTCTTCGATCAGCTGAGGCTACCGGATCTTTATCCTGGCACCAAATAATGTAATCCAGAAAATGTTCCTGGTAAACAAGTCTCCTATTTGAAATTGTGCTTTCCGGCAACACCGAAATCTTTCAGTCATATTAGTGACACAGGTAGTAGTAGTAGTAATAGAATTAGTGTTATGGAGTATGCATGCTACTTATCGAATAAGTAAGTAGTTGATTGCTCAAAACACAGTTACGGACAATTGTGGATTGATAATGAAGGCAAATACGTCAGACTGACCAAAGGAAACAAAGGGAAGGTATTATGATGGTCTTCGAGTGGAATGGACCGTAGTAGTTGAAGTTTTGGTTGCATCTGCGGGATTAAACTGTGGTTATTGTTTTTTTAATGGTCGATTAAACTTGATTTGAAAATTTTTGCTATTGTGTTATCACAAATTTCTTCTTCACAGCTTTTGATTTCCAGCTAAAAGTGTTCTGTATTCAACGAACAAGTTCGATGTCAGAGCAGTGCAACGGTGGAATATACGTATTACTTACTTGTATGTAGAAATGGCCGATAACATGAAAAATCCTGCGGCCCGTGCCAATGGCGCAAGTTCCCGATCGAATAGGGGTTCAGATGATACAGGGTTTTTAACCATTTTTGAACTGCTATTCGACAGGGAGACCGCTTCACGGGAATCTTTGTTCGATGAAACCATGCACGCCACTTTTAAGAAATCCGATCAAATCCCGTTCAGAAAATGCACATTTATTGTACGTAAGTTAGCCTGATCGGCTTCACAATCTTTCCACGTTTCTTATAAACCCCATTTCACAAAGTACAATCTTGTAGGGAATAACGAGTGCGGTTTTCCAAAGTATACAGCACGCGTTCACGAAAGCGCATTGATCATCTGTTCTCTTCATGAAGCAACTGCATCCAAAGTGAGACTCACTTTTTGGCTTGCACGGATTGTGTCAGTGATAGTTGGAACAATAAGTTACTGAGATTGACATGGGGGAAAACGTGAGTTTCTCTCACAGAAATGCTCACAAATCGGGATATTTGGTTGACACGTGATTTTTCGTCTGATCGCTTAATGTAGTTGTGGTGAAAAATTATTACTAACGACATTTTCCTATCGAGTGACCTGCTAGTTTCCTCTGCATTCTCTAATCCACAGACAATTACCCAGTGTCCCCAAAAAATATAAACATTCACTGTGATTTCTCAAGCTCTGTACGTGAATAATGTTCAGAACCACCAATCAGTTTAATTTGACTCGCTACACTTCTGGTTATTCACGTCCAATTTCTTTTTTTTCACAAGAGCAGCGTCAAGAGACCTAATTGTATGAAACAGCATTTGGTCAAATTGAAACAACAAACATTTTGGTCATAGTAAAATCAGCAACACAAACAACAAATAGTTTTGCAAAATTGAACGCTCTGTGGAAGGAAATATCTCCGGTTCTCATTTGGTAAAAATGGCTATGCTGGAAAAGTGACACCTCCCTGTCATCCGACCGCCTATCTCATTCAGATCTGCACTTCAAACAGTAGGGTTTAAGATGCTCGTTCGAAACACCATATTTTTATGGACCCTTTTGGTTGAAGGAGAACAATCATTCTTTACTCACGTGTGCAACCGCATTAAGCAGCTCGAATTCCCGCTTACATAGAAAATAGTTTAGCGAATAGAACCACTTAGAGTTGAATTAGTTAGGAAATAGACTCATTTCGAAGAATTCGGTAGCTAGCCTTGGGTGAAACTCTTTCGGCTTGGATAATTGGATATATCTGAATTTTCGGTCCAAGAACTGAACGCCATACCTTAATTTGACAAGTTCCTCAGCTAAACGGACATTTGTGTTTCCAATTACCACGTGGTTCTTCCACGATTTCACTTTTACCTAGAACGTGTTAGTCACGTGAAGATGTGTCTGGTGCCCTATACGAATTCGAAAACCTCAGATAACCTGTACGATGATTGGTGTCTTTTCACTGCAATCTATATTTCCGGAGAACCTAACTTTTTCTCCACAGCTTCTGAACTGAGTTGCACGGTTGAACCAGAAAATATAGCACACAAAACATAAGTAAACTTTTTAAATTTAGTAATCTCCGTTCCGTTTGTGTGTAGTCAGGTAAACCCTTGAAAATGTAGCTAAAAAAACGGAACGACATATGTTAAATAAAGCGGGTAATCGACCGGATAGGTAAACGGTTTTTCAGTAAGCACGACTTTCATGGCATGGAAGCCAGTCGTGTCAATCGACTGTAGTCCATAGCATGAAACAATGTATGAAAAAAGATCGAGACTAGAGGTTGGCAGACATGTGTAAAGTTAGATGAAGCCAATAGGATAAATCACGGTAAAGTCACGTGAACAACCAATAAAAGCAACGTCACAACTGACCTGAAATTTATTTTATCTGACACACGAACACGAAAAGTGGTCAAAAAATCAACACATAGAAATCAACGACCTTATCGCTAAAAATATATCATCGGAATTAGTCGATTACTGCCGTTATAATAATTTACCTCGATACGCGGTTTACATCCGCTTTTATAAATGACTTTTTAGACTCAGGTATGTTAGATTTTTGAACAACGATAGTGTTGTAGTTTGGCCGTTTCTGGTGGACACCAAAAATTGATTATAGGGTTCAATCAAACATCGATCACTATAGACGAATGCGTTATTTCGTGCGCAAAAAGTACTTGATTTCTATACCAAGATGCCTTGCTCTAATCGACCGCTCATTCGGGTGGTCTATTCGTTGGCTTGATGGTCGGCGAAAAACAGAGGCCTCTAGTTGACCACGCAGTACAATACGAAGAGAAGAAAAACACCAAATCTCACGTGGTATTTGCAAAAGATTAGGCGTGCCCTCATTAGGCTCGCATTCATTTCTATCAAACAGCACTAGAAACCGTGTTTGTATAGCTCATTGTCATTTTACTTTCAGCCTGGGATACGATACAATTACGAGTTACATTGTCGAGGGCCCTCGCATTTCTGTTCCGCAGTTTCTCAGTGGACCGTCTGAGCAACCGTCAAAGTTGCGAATCCTACCGTACGAGCCCGTTATCGTAAATAACAAGGCGAATGCACATCATATCAGATAACAACGTACTGAAGTGAAAGAAAGACAGGAAATTTGATGTGAAAATATAATATTTGGAAACGTGCACCCGAAATAGGATTGTATCCTTGTAAGGCCTGGCTAACAGAGAATTTCTCACCAGTTAGGTTGGCCCGGTATTTCAAAGCCCACACGACCAATGCAACCAAACCAGTTGACACAGGTTGACACGTTCATTCAATCAGTATCTAGGCTTCAAGTATGTAATCGTGACTCCCCGAAGTTAACTTCTGATTGTAGTAAAAGAACCATTTGTGGCTCGGAGCCTTAGCTACAGTACACAGCAAAGACCACACAGAGTAGACAGCATCCAATAAACACAAATTTGCATTGAAGTAGAGCAAGACTCTTTTATCTGAACGAAATGAATATAGCTTTTCAGACTGCTTTATTCATTCTTTCAACATATGCATCTCCTCCGAGATGGTATGGCATGGTTCTACTGGTCGCATTCTCTTTATCTGTGAGAAGGGATCGAACTTCATCAGACATGAACCGCGTGCCGCAGTTAGAAAGACTCTAGAGTGCTATACTGAACAAGGCGAGTAGCTGACAGAAGCAATCAATCACGATGGACGCAGACATATCGGTGCAATCAAAGGTATGGGGAGATCGGCAGTACTCATCTAAAATAGGTACTAGATACTTCCTCTGTGATGAAGAAATTCAAGGCTCTTTAAGTCGACCTTGAGATTCTCAAACGGACGAATAGAATTCTAAGGGATAACTAATACTCTGTGAAATTCGGACTACGATTCGGCGCAGACATCAAAACGACATGACACAGATTCCACCTCCTCTACACAGAATGGTAGAATCCTTGAACCAATAACATGTGATATTCCAGTAACATCAGGGTAACACGAGGAATCGTGTAGTTTCTGTGTCTTTGATGCTTGTGTGTATGATTTACAATAAGTGCGGGATACAGCCTTGATGGTTTAGTTATCTTTCATAGTTTGTACATGACTTAGAAAAAAAAGACCAAAATAGTTCAACAAGTCATCGCGTGATTTAATCGTTCTCCATTTCACTTTTGCGAGTGCTACTGAACATGGAAGACACCAGTCTACGATCTGGGGTAATAGTGAACCTTGGACCAATAAAATAACGACGCTACTTTCTGACCAATTCGACAATCGCATGGGCTTCTTTTTCAATTACTGAAGCATGTAGCTTACTGTGTTAATAAATTCTGTACTGAACGACAACCTGTTGTCCATTCCATATCACAGTACCCGTGATTGCAATGTCATCTGTTTGTACAACGGAAGGAATGGTTTGAAATAACTATACATTGCCAACCAAATCGAAATCCGCTTCCGAATTTGTTTATATGACCTCATCCTTCTCCTACGAAAGTTCCTTAGTTGTACGTTCTCCTGGATTTCCTTCAAATCGTAACCGGGCAACAATGCCCAATTTCATGTAAAGACGGTCGATTTGATTTTTCACATGGGCTGCTTCCCGTAAATCATCGGTCGTGTTGCGGCACCTTGTTACAATCATTGAGAAGACGGAAGAAAAATATCCACAAAACCCAGGATAATTCAAAATAAAGTAGATCTTTATTTTACCAAATAAGGAAATCATACACACTGACACGTTGTATACTAGTTTACTTCCATACGGCTACAACAGTAACCGCCTGCGACAAGGCTCTCGGCTTCTGTCTGAAAAAAAAAACAAAATTGAACAAGTTAACCGTGCTGTGAACGTTCATTGTACGAACAATGCTTTCATCCACCTATCCAACGACGTTCCCATTTCATTCATCTCGGAATATGGCTTGCACGTATTTCCACAAGCCAGCGAAGAACTGCTTATATTCCTTTCCACGACTAAAGGAAAATTCAGGTAGTGGTCCACACTATTCAGACGCGGTGATTTTACTCAGGAAGATGTACCAATCTCAACTGGTGTTGAACAGACATACCGCGTTATTATTGAAAGCGTGAATACATCTGTAAGTACTGTACATGATCCCAATGAGCCAAACATAAAAATCAACCCGGTCCACTAGTTCACGACTCAATTGATGCCTCACAGATGTCCGCATAGTATGCTCATCGGGAGTTGGTCCACCCCGAAAGGGTCGAATTTCTATATATGCTAGTGAAAACGATAGCAGTAGTTAGATATTGACATCCGGCGAAAGAATGCCCTGAAATGTCCGCTTGAGATTATGACGGATATCGAGATTTGCTAAGTAAAATTTCAAAAAATGGTTCCTTTTAGAGCGGATGGATCGCGCAAAGCTGCCGACGTACTCCTACCGGACTGTTAGTGTTCCGTCAACCAACATGGACAAGTCTGTTGCCAATAGACTGGCCGTGTTCGTCAATTTTAAGGCACTTGCATGGAAAATCCGAGTAAAATAATAATTCAAATAATATTCACTGGAAAGTATGTCATCCACTTGCACAGTATTGATCGCTGACTTGTTCGTGGTTCGATCGTGTATATTCACATTGGTCTCCTGGATTTTCGAGCATTTAGTGGATCTTATTTCACTGTAACAACCATTAACGGTTCATTGATTGCGGTGGTTCACTGATTCCTACTTCTCAGTAGCAATCTGACTCAAATATCAAAACAATCATCAGGATTGAAATTTAGGGGGAAAACTATAAATAATAGTATCATTTTGGCTGTTAAGTTGTGCAACTACAATTGTCGCTTTTCATGTCACACATAGTCATATCTTCCTGCATATGATCATTGATTGGATGGATCTCGTGGTCGTGTACCCCACCGTGGAAACCCGGTACGCTCCAAATGGCCAAGTGCATTGGTTCGGCTTTTATTACTTCCCTTCTACGTTACGGACTGATCACTTTTTTGCGTTTACTATATCAAGTTTATTATAGTCTCTGACAAGTGGTATACTATCATTTTGCCAAATCAACCACCAATCCGACTACGGGTAAAATCTCTATAGTGTTTGACCTCATGATTGCAATGATTTCGTTCAAGATAGAGGTGGATAGAAATCACTTTGGTTTGTTCTGGCGGAATACATAGTAGCTGCAATTATTATGTGCATGATCATTTACGTGTATAGTGCAACTTTGGACATAGTCCTTGTTACATTATAATTGAGCAATTCTCCGATCGTTTTGGTAAGGCTTATCAGGTGACTTGGAGGAATCTTTGACAATTAGGCAAGTTTCATTTGGCTTCATAGTTCAATTATCCTTTTTCTGGCCGTCCAATGCAAAATTTTCTCTTTCTGCACATGTTCAACAAACGCCTGTCGTGGTTCGATGGTGTCTTTTGCTCCAAAATAATCAGTTTCCTAACAGAGAAGCACTTTGCTTTGCATAACTAACCTTAACATCGTCATAGTTTGGTGTAACTTGAGGACATTAATATGTGTAGTCTGCTGGTCTTCGAAGGAAGCAGTTCTAGTGGACTGCGTGGTCACCTCCGTTTTCAGAATGACGACGCCGATTTGTATTTTTAGTTCGACCATATCGATAACAGTACGGGAGATATGTATACACATGGAATCCGTTTGCTGATAAGGGAACTGATCAGAAGTTAAAAGACATTGCCGAACAAACTAAAACCAGTTTTGTCAGTTCAGGTATTCACATATGCAATCAGACAGTCGCACTCACGTAGCGTTAGTGACTACCTATTGATTCATAACATTTAGTCACACATCCATGCACGCACGCACACAACACGGTGACTTTACCCACCCCGCGGACGGCTTGCTCTAACCAAGCAGACTCTGGTACTGAGCCATACGCTCTTGTTGATTCTATATTTCTCAGCGGTCCTGCTTGACAGCACTCGGTCGCATGTACTACTTGTGCTTGCCAATAGGTGAGTCACCTGTTTGCTTGCCCACTCACGCCCGTGTTTACTGATACTCAAATAAACGGATCTGTTGCGTACTGTGTTCTGCGTTAATTATGAACACAAAATTTGGCTTCGCTGACCTTGGATTTGTACAATGACGCATTCAATACGTAAGAAACTTTCAAATCACTCCTAATGGCTTCGAAAATTCGGATATTTCGCTGAAAAACTCTTGAAATGTTCATGTTAAATTGTTGTTGTTCTTTTCGTGATCCGTTTATTGGTGTGAGGATCATTTCATTTCCGGTTAACGTTGGCCTGTCCTGCACGATCCTTGATGCATTTTCGCTATTACACCTATTTCGTTGATGAATTTTTCCAGTTCACCGTTGAGTTCCCAACCAAACTTTCCTCTTTCTATGTCACATGCTTGTGTGTGGATACCTACTCGCTCGTGTATCCCATCCTGTGCGTGCTATTGTTTTAACTGCTACGTCTACTGCTAAGACTTCTGATGCTACTACTACGAGTGCTATTCTACTAACATGACTGCTACTACCGTGACTACGATTACGGTTGTGACTGCTGAATACTTCGATGCAATGACCGACGAATCGCTTAGGATGGCTAAGAATACGATATCCGAACAATATTATTTTTGGTTTGATTAAGCACAAAAAGGAGTCAATTGTTTAACATTCAGCTGGATGCACATATACCGCCCACGAATTCGTATCATGAAATTTTGCTCACTACTGGACCCTCGAGAATCAGAGTATGATCGACGAGTTCAGTGATCAATGAGAATAGGTCCACTGAGTGTGGCTTAGGTTAAGATCGGCGAAATTCTTTCACATGCCACCTGTTCTTCTTCACACCAATGTCTTCTTCTGCTTCGTGCTGGCCACATACAACCGCACAATTATTGGCCACTCCAAATTAAATCTCCTCAGATTTGAAATCGGTGTCCACAGGGACTTCCAGGTGTACATGTCCATCCCCCAGGACCGTCATACTCATCTTACCTGGAGAACATTAGGGAGACAAAATGAATGAAGTGATCTGATGCGCATAGTTCACCTAACACTCATTAACGAGAAAAAACGACCAACTCACCGATAAGCTTAATCGCCCAATTCTCAGGTAACGGCTTCTGTTCAATGCCTATTTGGTGGTCTAGACCACACCTAATGGGAAAAACTTCAGATTGTTTCATTTGCGCGTCCACATTAAGAATCCCGTCCTAGATAATCAGAGTATACGACACGTCAAATGGCGAGAGTCACCTGGATATACCTGCGACCGCAGGGAAAAAGGTTCCAAATGAACTCACTTTACTTAATTGAGCGGTGCATTTTTCGTCAGCTACCTTAGCCGGCAAGTGGACCTTATGACAATCCTCGCAAATGCGACTTTTTCCATCTTATGGTCTGTTCTCTGTCATGTGCCAATGGATGACCATACAACACTAGAGCCGCGACCAGCTAGCTGGAAGAAAATTCCCCGCTGAAGTGGATCGGACAGAGGTGCCAATACCCTGGCCTTTAGTGCTCCAGTTACGATTTACTAACTAGATCCCGAGAATGGCTTAAGGAACCGGCAAAAAGCCAAAAGTTCCGAAGGTTGCCAAAAGATGATAAAAGTCAGCGGAGTAGGCGAAGGACGGTTTGTATTGAAAAAATATCGATCACGTTTATTTCTTAAACCAACACCGGAAGCAGTATTATGCAAGGGAACTAAATGTTAAACCGTTAGCAAACGCAGCCGTCAAAAGTCTGCTTCCCAGATAGTAAAAATCAACGGTCCTTATGGCAATAAAATAAACAACGATCAGCTCTGTGGCATCGAGCAAAATAAAAACTGCCTTACTAGTAGTGTCAGTCTATAGCGATTTCGGCCAAGAATTTACACATTCAAACTCAGTCATCTCCAGGTTGCTAAAGGCCAACACAATCTCCGGATTCAAGTCCACTTGATTTTTTCTAGTTGGACTATATGAAGCCTCGGGCACGTCACCCAAAACAGGAGAACAATGAACTTCTGAAGACTATAACTATTGATTTGTGCCAGGAAGTCCCAACAACCATGCTGCAGGCTGCTCACAGGCTGAAAGCGATGCACGTTCCGTGAATCCAGATTCAACCTATAAAACTTCCACCAGCCCCTTAGATTACGTTCTGAACAATAACAAGGAGAACATTTTAAACCAGGTAACCATGTTGGGGGGTAGGGCCCTGAAAAGGTCCAGTTTAACGTTCTCTAACATTCACAGTCACGAACAGCTACATAAAATATTCAAAGACATCTCCATCCTGAGCCAAACATGTCTGCGCTCTTCGAATCAAATTACGATGGACAGCCCCCAGCTCTGTTATTGGGATTTACCGGCGGGCAACGATGATCATCATCATCAGATGTCCAATCTTCTCCGGGTGTGGGCGATGACTGAACAACAAAGTCAAATGAAACTTGCCTAATTGTCAAAGATTCCTCCAAGTCACCTGATAAGCCTTACCAAAACGATCGGAGAATTGCTCAATTATAATGTAACAAGGACTATGTCCAAAGTTACACTATACACGTAAATGATCATGCACATAATAATTGCAGCTACTATGTATTCCGCCAGAACAAACCAAAGTGATTTCTATCCACCTCTATCTTGAACGAAATCATTGCAATCATGAGGTCAAACACTATAGAGATTTTACCCGTAGTCGGATTGGTGGTTGATTTGGCAAAATGATAGTATACCACTTGTCAGAGACTATAATAAACTTGATATAGTAAACGCAAAAAAGTGATCAGTCCGTAACGTAGAAGGGAAGTAATAAAAGCCGAACCAATGCACTTGGCCATTTGGAGCGTACCGGGTTTCCACGGTGGGGTACACGACCACGAGATCCATCCAATCAATGATCATATGCAGGAAGATATGACTATGTGTGACATGAAAAGCGACAATTGTAGTTGCACAACTTAACAGCCAAAATGATACTATTATTTATAGTTTTCCCCCTAAATTTCAATCCTGATGATTGTTTTGATATTTGAGTCAGATTGCTACTGAGAAGTAGGAATCAGTGAACCACCGCAATCAATGAACCGTTAATGGTTGTTACAGTGAAATAAGATCCACTAAATGCTCGAAAATCCAGGAGACCAATGTGAATATACACGATCGAACCACGAACAAGTCAGCGATCAATACTGTGCAAGTGGATGACATACTTTCCAGTGAATATTATTTGAATTATTATTTTACTCGGATTTTCCATGCAAGTGCCTTAAAATTGACGAACACGGCCAGTCTATTGGCAACAGACTTGTCCATGTTGGTTGACGGAACACTAACAGTCCGGTAGGAGTACGTCGGCAGCTTTGCGCGATCCATCCGCTCTAAAAGGAACCATTTTTTGAAATTTTACTTAGCAAATCTCGATATCCGTCATAATCTCAAGCGGACATTTCAGGGCATTCTTTCGCCGGATGTCAATATCTAACTACTGCTATCGTTTTCACTAGCATATATAGAAATTCGACCCTTTCGGGGTGGACCAACTCCCGATGAGCATACTATGCGGACATCTGTGAGGCATCAATTGAGTCGTGAACTAGTGGACCGGGTTGATTTTTATGTTTGGCTCATTGGGATCATGTACAGTACTTACAGATGTATTCACGCTTTCAATAATAACGCGGTATGTCTGTTCAACACCAGTTGAGATTGGTACATCTTCCTGAGTAAAATCACCGCGTCTGAATAGTGTGGACCACTACCTGAATTTTCCTTTAGTCGTGGAAAGGAATATAAGCAGTTCTTCGCTGGCTTGTGGAAATACGTGCAAGCCATATTCCGAGATGAATGAAATGGGAACGTCGTTGGATAGGTGGATGAAAGCATTGTTCGTACAATGAACGTTCACAGCACGGTTAACTTGTTCAATTTTGTTTTTTTTTTCAGACAGAAGCCGAGAGCCTTGTCGCAGGCGGTTACTGTTGTAGCCGTATGGAAGTAAACTAGTATACAACGTGTCAGTGTGTATGATTTCCTTATTTGGTAAAATAAAGATCTACTTTATTTTGAATTATCCTGGGTTTTGTGGATATTTTTCTTCCGTCTTCTCAATGATTGTAACAAGGTGCCGCAACACGACCGATGATTTACGGGAAGCAGCCCATGTGAAAAATCAAATCGACCGTCTTTACATGAAATTGGGCATTGTTGCCCGGTTACGATTTGAAGGAAATCCAGGAGAACGTACAACTAAGGAACTTTCGTAGGAGAAGGATGAGGTCATATAAACAAATTCGGAAGCGGATTTCGATTTGGTTGGCAATGTATAGTTATTTCAAACCATTCCTTCCGTTGTACAAACAGATGACATTGCAATCACGGGTACTGTGATATGGAATGGACAACAGGTTGTCGTTCAGTACAGAATTTATTAACACAGTAAGCTACATGCTTCAGTAATTGAAAAAGAAGCCCATGCGATTGTCGAATTGGTCAGAAAGTAGCGTCGTTATTTTATTGGTCCAAGGTTCACTATTACCCCAGATCGTAGACTGGTGTCTTCCATGTTCAGTAGCACTCGCAAAAGTGAAATGGAGAACGATTAAATCACGCGATGACTTGTTGAACTATTTTGGTCTTTTTTTTCTAAGTCATGTACAAACTATGAAAGATAACTAAACCATCAAGGCTGTATCCCGCACTTATTGTAAATCATACACACAAGCATCAAAGACACAGAAACTACACGATTCCTCGTGTTACCCTGATGTTACTGGAATATCACATGTTATTGGTTCAAGGATTCTACCATTCTGTGTAGAGGAGGTGGAATCTGTGTCATGTCGTTTTGATGTCTGCGCCGAATCGTAGTCCGAATTTCACAGAGTATTAGTTATCCCTTAGAATTCTATTCGTCCGTTTGAGAATCTCAAGGTCGACTTAAAGAGCCTTGAATTTCTTCATCACAGAGGAAGTATCTAGTACCTATTTTAGATGAGTACTGCCGATCTCCCCATACCTTTGATTGCACCGATATGTCTGCGTCCATCGTGATTGATTGCTTCTGTCAGCTACTCGCCTTGTTCAGTATAGCACTCTAGAGTCTTTCTAACTGCGGCACGCGGTTCATGTCTGATGAAGTTCGATCCCTTCTCACAGATAAAGAGAATGCGACCAGTAGAACCATGCCATACCATCTCGGAGGAGATGCATATGTTGAAAGAATGAATAAAGCAGTCTGAAAAGCTATATTCATTTCGTTCAGATAAAAGAGTCTTGCTCTACTTCAATGCAAATTTGTGTTTATTGGATGCTGTCTACTCTGTGTGGTCTTTGCTGTGTACTGTAGCTAAGGCTCCGAGCCACAAATGGTTCTTTTACTACAATCAGAAGTTAACTTCGGGGAGTCACGATTACATACTTGAAGCCTAGATACTGATTGAATGAACGTGTCAACCTGTGTCAACTGGTTTGGTTGCATTGGTCGTGTGGGCTTTGAAATACCGGGCCAACCTAACTGGTGAGAAATTCTCTGTTAGCCAGGCCTTACAAGGATACAATCCTATTTCGGGTGCACGTTTCCAAATATTATATTTTCACATCAAATTTCCTGTCTTTCTTTCACTTCAGTACGTTGTTATCTGATATGATGTGCATTCGCCTTGTTATTTACGATAACGGGCTCGTACGGTAGGATTCGCAACTTTGACGGTTGCTCAGACGGTCCACTGAGAAACTGCGGAACAGAAATGCGAGGGCCCTCGACAATGTAACTCGTAATTGTATCGTATCCCAGGCTGAAAGTAAAATGACAATGAGCTATACAAACACGGTTTCTAGTGCTGTTTGATAGAAATGAATGCGAGCCTAATGAGGGCACGCCTAATCTTTTGCAAATACCACGTGAGATTTGGTGTTTTTCTTCTCTTCGTATTGTACTGCGTGGTCAACTAGAGGCCTCTGTTTTTCGCCGACCATCAAGCCAACGAATAGACCACCCGAATGAGCGGTCGATTAGAGCAAGGCATCTTGGTATAGAAATCAAGTACTTTTTGCGCACGAAATAACGCATTCGTCTATAGTGATCGATGTTTGATTGAACCCTATAATCAATTTTTGGTGTCCACCAGAAACGGCCAAACTACAACACTATCGTTGTTCAAAAATCTAACATACCTGAATCTAAAAAGTCATTTATAAAAGCGGATGTAAACCGTGTATCGAGATAAATTATTATAATGGCAGTAATCGACTAATTCCGATGATATATTTTTAGCGATAAGGTCGTTGATTTCCATGTGTTGATTTTTTGACCACTTTTCGTGTTCGTGTGTCAGATAAAATAAATTTCAGGTCAGTTGTGACGTTGCTTTTATTGGTTGTTCACGTGACTTTACCGTGATTTATCCTATTGGCTTCATCTAACTTTACACATGTCTGCCAACCTCTAGTCTCGATCTTTTTTCATACATTGTTTCATGCTATGGACTACAGTCGATTGACACGACTGGCTTCCATGCCATGAAAGTCATGCTTACTGAAAAACCGTTTACCTATCCGGTCGATTACCCGCTTTATTTAACATATGTCGTTCCGTTTTTAGCTACATTTTCAAGGGTTTAACTGACTACACACAAACGGAACGGAGATTACTAAATTTAAAAAGTTTACTTATGTTTTGTGTGCTATATTTTCTGGTTCAACCGTGCAACTCAGTTCAGAAGCTGTGGAGAAAAAGTTAGGTTCTCCGGAAATATAGATTGCAGTGAAAAGACACCAATCATCGTACAGGTTATCTGAGGTTTTCGAATTCGTATAGGGCACCAGACACATCTTCACGTGACTAACACGTTCTAGGTAAAAGTGAAATCGTGGAAGAACCACGTGATAATTGGAAACACAAATGTCCGTTCAGCTACTTACTTATTCATTAAGCAGCACGTACTTTTCATCACATATGTACACTCGGACATTATAACTCCACCAGGATCTACATAGAGTCGCTTGCTGTGTGAATAGATACTCATCATTGAAAAGTCCTTAAGTGAATCACAACTGTTATTTCTGTTAGGTATTCGTGGCTGGGTCACTGCTAACCCAACGAACAACGAGGCTGCTTGTGCAAGCGCTCATATTGATGAAAAATAGCATGCAAACGTGTGTACTATATATATATATATATATATATATATATATATATATATATATATATATATATATATATATATATATATATATATATATATATATATATATATATATACAACACATGTGCACCCGCACACTGGAGTGAGGCATCTGTTCCACATGTAACGCAGCATGTATTTCCGTGCATGCGTGCGTTCAAAATGCAGAACCGAGGCAGTAGTTATTATGAAATCTAAAAGGACGAACAGAATTAGACAACTGAGTAGAAGTGGACACAGACGGATAGCCAAACAAAATGCGGAAAGCCGGGGATAGGAATCTCATCAAACAGACAGCGAACAAAACTTTGAAAACCTGTAATACATAATTATGGAGTGATTTATTTGAATTTAGGGTTAAATCTCAGCTGAACAGATCTCAACTATGATCAATAACGCGACTGACGCCGCAGAGAATTGGACGGGAACTAGATGATGGGACACGCAAACTGCGGAAGAGCATCGGCATACCACTGATTGAAAATTTCACACAGAAGCAGTTAGATGATCGAGCTGGGCTTTTAGCTGAGAAAAAAATGGAACGGATGAAGAATTGGGGTTTGGTTCGAGATACTGTAACGGCCAGATTGGGGGCCGTCATCTTGTTGTTCGTCTAATGCAAGTGTTGGTGCCTGTTGATACACTTAAGGGGCCTCGGCCCACGGAGTTTTTCCTTCTCTTGTGCTCTTGCGGATCACACACGTGCTATCCTGGTCGGAAGAGCATTTACCCTGCATGTTACAATACTAGTTAAGTTAAAGATTAAAAAAAAACATTACTATGGACGGAAAAAAGTGCGTTTTTATACGTCGTTAGCATTCACCTTTGTGAAAGATTTTGACGGAAAGATCGAATAACTTACGATTCTTTCTCATACACGAGATCATTGCGATTGACCTGATGTACGAAGAAAGTTGGCGATATTGCGCCCTTGGAAATGATAATGAAAATATTAATCATATTATTAGTAGAAAATATGATAAATGTATGTACCTGAAAATTACCTGAGAGTAATGTATGAGACTGACGATAAAATGCCCGACTAACTGTTCTTTGAACTCCACCTTTCACGCACAATCCTCAGGTCATTCGGTCAGTCTTGCACACGAAAGAAGCGAACTTGAGGTTTGCTCTTGTTAGAGCTCATCAGCGGTACATAGCCCCTGCCGCGCCCAGGGTTTGAACCCGGGCGTTTCCATCTGTAAGTCTTATGTATTACGAGCACGCCAATCCGCTCCCGTTCAGGCTGATCCAAATAACCCAATTGAGTTTGCTCAAATGTCATCCTCATGCAGTGTGAATGTTCAAACCACTGAAAACCATGGAAGCATTGTACTGCTCTTTCCTCATTACAAGAAATCCTCATCAGTGCACGTCCAACGAGTACCAACCAGGACCGCAACCCGAGGTGGACGATAGTGAGGCAAACACCTTAGCCTTAAATCTATCTGGGCTGGCTCTCGATGGTTTACTATACACAACTCGCCTGCAAAACAGTATTCACAAAGGCTACTCGTGGTAAGTAAAAAGCTGACTAACTACTAACTTTTTCGACAGCACTGTGTTATCAAATATTTATTCGAACGCGTTCTGTGTCATATGAGAATAGAAAAGTGATTAATAAATGAAATAAGTAAGCCTTCAAATACATTAGGTAATATTCCAACTCGTGGAAATATAATGATGATAATAATAATAATAATAATAATAACAATAATAATAATATGACACGGAAGCACATAAATATTTATTTCCATGAAAATCTAGCTGTCCAGCTGATTGTGAACAAGTATTTGTACTTCAGATGAACTCAGGCAGTACCTTTCAAATTCATGAGTAACATACAGATAGATTTATTGAATCGTGTATGAAGTTTTCTCGTAGTATTCACCTGAATAATGAGCACCCGTTGCACGCCAACATGTTGTCGTTCTGCATCCACCGAGAAGCACACCTTAAACTTTGATGTAATCCCCATCACATAAGAATTGACAAGATTTTTCCCGTCCTTATTTGGCTCAAATGTTAGTGAACTGAGAAAGTTTTGATCGGATGGGGATCTAGTCATGGTGCATATACTTCAATTTTTCTCTTTCTTTCCACTCAATTTATCGCCCTTATGCAGGCAAGTTTGACCAAATCTGATTAAACGTAAGCCAGTGAGCTTAAATAAGTGGTATTATTGCTAACGATGAAGGTCATACCCATTCTAAGTCATGGTATGTTTTCGCAAGGTAAATTACCGAAAATCAACTCAGTTAGCCCAAAGGTCAGCTGGCAAGACACACAGTCGCATTGATGCGTAATAAATCAGACTGGATGTATGCATTACATCCGATTGCATCTAAAAATTCAGACGAAATAACAGCTCTGTCGGTGATGCATCTTCGGATCTTTTTGTCATTGTTTGGGCTAGAATAGAAGAGCGCTTTTGTCCGCGAGAAGAGTGAAACTATCACAAAGCATTGGCAAACTATAGAACATGCCATCCTGTTTGGGTTTAATATTTATGGTTTAATTAGCACGCGTCCATATCGAAATGAATTTGTCTATCATGATTTCTTGACGTACCGTACGTGACGAAAATGTCCGTTCGGATCAGACAACCATTAATTGTGCGCTGGGTTTGCTAGCTCTGATTGTTACCTTCCAGCGGCAAATTCAACCGAAAATAATAGAGGAAAATACGAATTGGGAACAAGTAACAGGTGAACTCAAACCAAAAGTATCATTTCGATACGCAGAGTTTGTCGACACGAGAGAAACACTAACCGTGACACCTAACCATATCCTTCAATGTATCTATCCATTGATTGGGAAGACCTCTTGGATCCCGTCCAAGATTTGTAACACACTTTACGTGGCCGATTGCACTGGTTAGGTTTTTATAGCTTTCTTCCATGTCATGGACTGGCCACCCTTACTCATCATCCAATCGTCAGGTACTGAAAGATTTGTCGTTAGGCCAACCGACTTCTGAGACAGTATCTTGCACTTTGAATGTGCAAAATGTGTACAAAATATTAGTGCGCAGTTATTCAAGCTGTTCAGAAAGGCCTGATACTTGCCTGAATCTTCACTTAGAAGAACGAAGTCATCCGAATATTCAAGGTCTGACACACTTCCGACTGGGAAAAATTCATTGCCATTATCCTCACCTGAAAAAGGATGGTCTCTAGGACCACTGTAATCACGAAGTTCAGAAGAGAAAGAGGGGGAAAGAAACTCTGATACACAATATTTCTCGTGGCATACTCAGGTGAAAGATTACCGTAAGCTCAAACTCCTCTTTGTCCATTGATCTGCAGGGATTTCGTGATGGAAATGAATTTCTCCGGTACTCGCTTCAACAAAAGACAGTGTAAGAGAACTTTGCGGTCGACTGCTTAAGAGACAGCTTTTAGAACACGAAAAGTGGAGATAGTGGGCCTACGTGAGGTGTGTATACTTTGTACTATTTGTCGGAAAGTGAAGTTGCGGTCAAATTTCCGTCGACCAGGTTTGAACCCAGCTTGTTTTTCGTTCATACACTGTTCTCGAGCCGTAGACAATCAGTGGAGAATAATATTGGTGAACAGTTTAGATTCGACGTTTATCACAGGAATACCTGTCCGCTTTCTCGAAAGTCAGTACAATCGCCGATTCACACTAGCTCTTTGGAACTCATTCCTTCTCCTATATCAAAAGGAAGAAATTTGCTCAGCAGCCGTCTCTAGAAACAGTCGGAGGCGAACCATTTGGTCCGGCAGCCTTACTTATTTTATATAGATTATCTCATGGAAAACCTCCCCTTCTGACGAATGTGTGATATCTCCGTCTATATCTGTAACTATCGTGCTAGTAAGAAAACCCGTTGTGGATAGTGGTCAATTAAACTGCTCCTTGAATGGTTCCACCCAACGAATAAGATGTGCCTGAGTCTGAATCTGTGAGACTTCCGCCTCTTTGATCAGTCCTCTAAAGCCCGGCATTCATGGGCCGGTATTTCTTAGGAGACGGAAAACTTAACCGCTATTGCCGAATACCTCAGCATTTTTCATCTCCTTACTCTTCATAATTCTCCACAGAGTAAGGTCATTTCTCAGGCTCCGAATCAGTTAGCTTTTGAGGAATCGACAAACCTCACGTCTGGAATTCGGAGGGGTCAATTTATGAGGATACGTAAAGCCATCTTTTCTGTGTGTGGCTGTTTTTTCGGGCCTGGGCAGTATTACCGACCTGAAATAGAGCCTGCTTTATCTCTGTCCATCGGTAATCTGGATACTGGGCTACCGATATCATTGATAACCTTGTAGATAATACCTTTCTGTAAGCAGATCGATGGTTATCGCCCGGTAGCAGCTGTTATGGACCGATGACTTTTTGCATTGGTTCGGCCACCAACATGAAGTGCGAAAAAAACGAGTGCGGGCAAGAACGTATTTAGTATCCATAAACGTGGACTAAAGTGATCGACAGCCTTGAATTGACCCACGCAAGTGTTTACCGATGGAAATGGGTCTATCAGGATCCAAAGCTGAGTAGACACAGAAGAGCGCCAGGTTAGACAGTGTCGTTTTTCGTAAGAAATTTGTGCTCGCTAGGAACAGTCTACTATCGGAACATAGTCCAATGAGTCTGTCATTGTTATCGGTTCGATCTACTGGAATACCTAGACGGCCTCCTATATGGCTCTCCGTCACATTCAGGCTTCTGACTTTAGCACTGAAATTGCCAACAGCCACCATTGTGTCCATAGGGCGCACGCTGAAGAGCAGTTGAGACAGATCACGGAACAAATCGTCTTTGGTCCCAGGAGAGCTGCAGCCAGTCGGGGCTTACATAGAAACAACGGACAAGCATCAACGCTTTGGTCTATTGCTTTTGACACGCGCGGAACCATCCAGCCGAACGACGCATAGGCGACTGCTTACTGGGATCCCATCGAGAAGTGCACGCCCAGCCTTCATGCTCAGGCCGATGCTAGTATCAACTTGACCACGAAGGCTAGAAACTGAATCGGCCGACACATGAAGAGTGGAATGAGAAATCGAGCTTGTTTCTGTGGAGCTAAGTGGTCACATTGAGGTGGGGTATTGTATGCTTGTTTCGGAGACACGACATACATCTGTTTTAAAGGATTTGAGAATCTTATTTAAGGTAGGCTGTTGCTCCATTAACAAAGTGTGCAGACGTTTAAAGAGACTGAGTGAAGAGACTGCTTTGGTCTGAAAATTGATTCATTTTTTTTTATCCCAAAGGTAATAACCCTTTCTTTAACTACAAGTTGTTCACAGCTCTTTGCTGCTTCTCGTATCTATTTAGAATTCGTACGTGAAAGTTAAAGAGCAGAGAGATACGAAATGTTTTCCGGAGACCGCTGGAAATTTCTGGGCACATCACAGATTGTGGCTGCTCACACGGCAGAAGGGGTTTTCTTTGGGAACCCAAATCAAAGCCTTTGACTCAATAATCTGATACACAAGGCAGTGAGGCGTTAAACCAGCACGGGGACGTGACCAGTGCATCCGTGAAGAACCATCTCTTAGTCTGTCAATGAAGATTTTTTGTATTCACTAGCACTTAGTTATAGATCCACCTTTCGGATTCAGTCGTTAGCCCCATGCACCTAATGGAGCAGGTGGAACGTAGACAGAACAATATCCTCTGGACCGGGGGCTGCCCAGTTTGGGCTGGCGATAGCTGTCCATTGAATTGCGATGACTCATCCCCCATCGAAAGAAACCCCAGATACTCCACTCCTACACCCATTTGGTCGAGGGTTATGGACTGACAAAAAGCCTCTCCCCGTTTTTATTCACTGAAATGTCCTCCCCAGAGGTACAGTGGTTAGAACCAGGTGTTGTCCGTCAATTGGTTCAGACACATGGCTTCGCCTGGCTTCTAACCATTGATCTGTCAAGCACGATCATATATCCGGCCCATGGAAGCCGTCCTGTATAGCTCTTTGTTTTATAGAAGCGTGCAAGCCATCACACCGTGTCAGGGTGCAGTCTCTCTTTGATGGACCAGAAAGTCGACTCATCAGACATTTTAGGCACTCATCAGCCGTGCAAATTCACTCTTTGGTCTCTTGGTTCATACAGGATGGACTTTGTGAATCAGTCGGGCGTTGAAGTCGTATCAAATCATACTGAGAGTGTTCAGGTTGTGCTTTTTATAATGCACTTTTTTATTGTACGGAAATAGTACCCTTGTAGGAGTCAGGCGGTAAGCCTTTATGCTGGTGGTTGAGCAACGTAAGTGTGGTAACCCGATAAGACACTGACTGGGCTTTGGGGTTATGGAGTCTTGTTCTTTTTTCATTTAGCAGTGAACATGTGCAAACCCCTCTTCCGGCCGGCAGAAGGTCACTGGTCGTTCTTTCATGCATATTGGTGACCTTGCCATCGAGACCGAGAGGAGTGGGAGGCCTTGTTAATTGAGAAGTGTCGGGTTTCTGCTCTATGTGGTCCGAGCAAACCCATTACTCCTAGTTCTTGATAGAAGAATACACGGCACTGGGGATAGTGTTCTCCCGTTGGGGATGCTTAACACGTAGTATGCAAAGACCGGTGAGGTTCTGCGAGCAGCAGGGATTGTAGGTGTTCGACCTGGGATGGCAAAAACGACAAATACTCCATAGGCCCAGTACACAGTAAGTACCACTTTGGGTTCCCACACTTGCTTTAGTCGAACAATAATACGGCGGCCTAAAATCTTACCTTAACACCATGTTCCAAGAAGGTAGTTGGGGCCAATTCGAGACTGCCACCGGAGGAGTTTGCAGCAACTAGCCACTCAGACCTATTTCATGGAAGTCAGCCAGTCAACTTCAAACCACCGAATGCGTCATACTCAAGATGCTGGCCGGTAGACCAAAAAGATATACGCCACAAGATACACCGATCATCTTTCCCACCCCGGTAGACGGCAAACGTTCCTTCTCTCCAACATAATTTGCGCATTCGGATTTCATTCATTTGTTTAGATATGGGTATATACAGACAATTTTCTTAAATGACTCGTATTTTTGCACTTTGAATATACGTTTCGTCTGGTTGAGAAATAATGACTAGCGTTTTCTGGTCCTCGTACAAAACTGTTCAGTTTAGTATAGCTATTCATTGCCGGAAGTCAGTCCTTAAACATTTTGTTGAACTTACATACTCCTTTTAAAACGAAATCACACACTACTATGGCCGAAAATCAGCACAATTCTTGGAGTAGGGAATTAACTTACCCTGCAAATGCAAAAATGCCCCTTTGTGCAAAAGTGTTGCCGCTGACACCAAACACAAAAGCATTCCGGTTTTTCTTCCTCTCATGAGGCAAAATTTTGCAACATTTCTTATTTTGTGCCTTTCATCGACTAATAAATACCAGAGGAAATGATATTTAAATGGGAAAGATATTATTCATTCTCATGTAAACATGCGCCACGTTGCTGTAGGTATACAATACACTTTGGCTGAAAATATATTGGTATGGTTCTGATTCCAATGATATCTTTAGCCATGTGAAGCAGGAAGTTCACCCGCAGGGCTTCGAGAAGTAGAAGTATTCGGAGCTTCATCACGTGCATCATTTTCGACTCGGAAGTCAAATAGGACGGGGGGAGGATCTGCTTCCAATCCTCACTTCAACAATGCGAATAAATTCCCACTGCAATGAGGACAATACAGGAAAACGAACCCGAACGCACAGTCGTAAATTGGTCTTGAGACATGTTAGCCGTGGTAACCGAAATATCGACTGATTATCCCCAAATTCCGAAAATCCTATTGAACCTAACCATAAACACTGAAACGGAACTTTTAGGTTGTCCAAGGATCCGCTTTTGTAACAGTTTATTGCAAATCGATGCATATTTTTCCGGTTATAATGAGCCCGGAGTTTTGTGGCGCATGATATGGCAAAATGGTCTCTCTAGATGGACCCTAGGTTTACCAAATTTATTTATTTTGTCATACGAGTTAAGCGCTATTCCAGTTATCAGTGATAGCACTCACCGTTCAAATTGAATCTTGAGTTTCGTGGCCCACGCGAATAAAAGAAACGCGTTTAGCAAGATTGGAAGAAGTTTCTCGTAGTATTTATCATTGCGAATTAGGAATCTGTGAACCATAAAATTAGCATAGTTGTCCATTCAAAATTAGTAGAAAACAAAGAAGATTGGCAATTTACTAGGAGTTTCTTCGCCATTGTAACACGAAACCGCCTTTGTGGAGCGCTTAGCAGTGGTCTGAGGTCGATCAAAAGTCGATAAACATTAATTTGCCTCAACAGTACCCGCAATCACCCGATAGATCCACGTTCAACGGACGCTCTTTATTCCAATTCCCTAAGAGTCATTTATGGGGCTGTTCACCTCCAGCATCTTGTTCACGTACACGCACTCACACACACACACAACATATTTTACACTATTGACGGGGCAGTGTTGTTATTTACGGACAACGCCGGAACAATAAATATCACAAGCTCCCATGCGCCGTTATTTCCCAGTATTTCATAACTCATTCCGTAGCAGGGGATGATCTAGCTGGTCAAGTACAGGTGTAAGTTGCCCTTTTCATTTTCTCCGTCTGATCGGTGCGGTGATTACACGCAAACAAATGCAATGAATTTGTTTTGGCTTGTCTTATTCGCGGAAGGAGATCTGGAGGTACAGATCACGCGGTTTGGAAGAATAGCCTCAAGCAACACAGAAAAGACGAGGCGGTTCAGACACAACTGTGTACGACCAGCCGGACAAGTCCTCAGTTCAAAGCTGCGTGCCCATGTCCTGAGTTCCAAGTTATCCAAGATTTTAACCTGTGAGCCTAAAATCAAAAGCAGATATGCTGCTGAGCCGCGAGATAGATTGTTATGTCAAAATATATCTGCACTGTTTTATCTTTTACAAAAGAGAAAGGTCTGGTTAAATACTGAGAACAAAAGATGCTTTCTGCAGAATAAGCACCAATTTTGGGATGACGGAATACATGTGTGGAGTTTTTTCTCATGGATTTGATGAGTGAAAAAACGTTCTGCAATAACGAATTTGGACTTCAACTCTCTGACCCAAAAGCTCCTAGTTAAGCAGATCGCGCTATTTAAAATGCCGGCATTCTGTCACATCATCAGGAAAATGCAACCTTTTTCTACCCAAATAGATTGAAATCGACAGATAGCTCAGTAAAATAACAATCCTTCATTCTAACCAGAGTCTAACCCAAAACTCTTTAAGTCAGTAAACAGAGAAATCATCCACTCACTCAGTGACCAAGTCACACACCTATCTTTCCGCAAATAAGATAAAAAAATGGCCAGGATATCGAGCCATCTCTGAAACACTCATATAACCCATTTTTCGAAACACAAAATTGTAGGACAAATGAATCTATAGAAAAATCAGCTATTCAGTCAGTCAAACAAGTAATCATAAAAACGATCACGCTATCTGTCAATGCATGAAACAGTGGGCCAATTGTGCATAACACAAACTGAACAATATACAACTAGCTAAGCTAGTCAACACGCCATTTTCCTACAATCAACAACCAAGCATCAACTGAGTATGTCCTTTCTAAAGACTGTTTTATTGTACAATCCTTTTAATTCCTTTGTGATACGCATCCGTCCATACTTCTGAACAAAAGAAGTCTACTAGAAGTCTTATGGCCACTCTCAGTCAACCACTCGCTTATGCCCACACTTTATCAATTAAGCAAATATCCCAAAATCAGTCAGTGAGATTATCCAGACAATTTTTCATTCAGTCAGACTTTCACAGCATCAACCATTTTGTTAGACAGTCTACCTCATTCTAATCCAGTAATCTGATTCACGTGGTTATCCATCATTTGGAAATATAAATAAGCATGCAATCGTTCGATTTGCAAATGACTGCGCCTTCTTCTCTTCCAGTGATCAAATCTGTCTTTCTTCTTTCTGTCAAGGAATCAGTTGCATTGTTAACAAACGATCTTTAGTTTTGCTTTAATTCTCATTTTTCTTACATTTCTTTTCCATCGTCTCTTATTGTTTAGAACAATTATAAACTGATTTCTGAGAAAGCAATACCTTTCTTTGACTTTCTTCGCAACCCGTGGGACAGGGATCGAAAGAGAGGGGGGGGGGGGGGGGCGAGGGGGGGGGAGGTGAACCACTTTTCTGACAACCTCGTGATTTCATTCACACCTATTATGAAACACTTTAAGTGTAGCCTCACCAGCCGAGTGGAAATAAACTCTGACTCCAGGAGCTACAGTTGCTTTGATTCTTCAAAGGTAAGATGGCGGCTGTATTTAATGACCATTCAGTCAAAATCCACCGCTAACACATTCACATACCCACCCACATTGACTTGGCTTTGGCTATACCGCGGCCAAATTATTCTGATAAATCAAACTCCTTTAATGCACGCCAATTTACCGTCTGTTCCGAGACCTTACTTGGGCTGATCCGCTCACATATTTACCTTACTCCTCCAACAGAATCTGACTCCTATTTTTCTCATGTCCTGATGTGGTGTTCGCATATAATGTGCTTTCTCATACTTTCGAGTCACCTATTGTCTTCTCGGCCTGGAGCCATGAGTTCTGAACCTAGTTGATTAGTACCGCTATCTCAGACTAATTGTAAAGGTGCGTGGGTTTTTATTGTGTTAGCAATAAATCAGTACATCTGTCATCACGAGTTACATGTAGTCTCATACTCAATGATATGGCGACGTCGCATCATCTCCCTCCTCCGCGTCGTTTTTAGGATGGTTGGAATATCCAAGGTTTTTAAAACTAAAGCTGATCAACCCGTTTGACTTTTGAAATGTTGCGCTAGTTTTTGCTAATCTTCAGTTTAGCTGACAGGAACCGACTAGATATTGCTTGGCTGCAGTCTTGCAAACCTTACTTGAAGCAATTGAGCTAGCCTATTCATGTTTCAACAAAGGGACTTATACATACTGAATCTGTTCACAACTTGGAGATGAAACACTCCGAAACCACTTCAGGCTTATGACTCATATCCTTGACTAAGGACTCAGTCTACATTGAAAACCAGTGTGAATCAGCTTCTTTGGTTATCAACTATCTCGGGGTGTAATTTAAACCCGAAGTTAACTCGCATTTGTAGTGTTTTGTCCAAGCAAGTTTTCCTGGTCCACCAAACCAAATATGAGAATTTTTTCAAAGTGGTTTGTGAGATTGATGATTATTTGAAAGAAGAATATTCACAGTGTTAAATCTACACAACATGTCTAAAGAACATTTTCAGCGCCGAAGGACGGCTACGGTAATGTTTCGAAGAAGTAAATCCCAGAGATTGTTCAAGTCATTCTCAGTGCTGAAGAAACAAGAATGGTTCATTCCCCCCTACCGAAGTATCCGTTACCCTATCAGCCCTGTTCGTTTGTATTTAGCTTCCGATCTGTTACCAGTCAACCGACTGTGTTCATCGTATCAGTCAATGTGCATCTCTGGTTTCTAATAGTGATGTATAAACCAATCGAGGACAATCATCCAACAAATTTATCACGGTCGGCTTGTAATGATAAACCTATAATTTTAAGTACCACGTTGTTTTGTTGTCTAGTGGCAGGTAAAATGTGAGTGTAATTTATTAATTATAAGGAAAATTACTGCTAAATCATGAATTTTCTACGGAGACTCCGCACGATTGAAACACCTAAATTTACCATTTTTCGTAGATTGTTCTCAAATCTTGAGAGCATAAAACAGAGCATTGCAAATGCCCCCGAAATCTGTCCTTTGCAAATCGTACCAAATTATGGTGAATCTGGCTCATTTATGAGAAATTTGAGAAAACCCATCTGGATATACCAGTTTCCGTTTGTTCAGCGTAGACTTCAATCAGTTCTCATGCATTTTCGCACACACACAAATGCGCAATGCTCGTATGACTCTTTTTAGTTCAAGTATACCCAATGATTATCGCACTACGCACGTCTCGCGCGGATGACTAAATCCCACTTCACAAGACAATGTTTGGCGCGTTTGTGCCCGCCCATGAAATTGGAGGTGGGTCAATACCTGTGTGCATATCCTTTGTTTTTGTATTTCGTGCTCATATAAATGCCGTATTTCATATGTCGAGGAACCAATAACTCTCATTGCCTGGCAATAATAAATAAAATATGTTTTGCAATTAAGAGCTTACAGGAAGGAGCAAATAGTCCGGGACAAAATGGAATGTGGAATACTGGAGAAAAGTAAAGTCATCTTTCGTGGCAGAGTTTTCACAAACCCATTGTGCACTATCTGAATAACGTTACTTCTGATCTTTTTCACTCTTTATTTATTATACGGCATTGTACAATAATTCTGGGGCGGGACTGCAGCCAATGAAAGGTCGCTGAATAACGAAGTGACTGGCAGTGACGGGAATCGAACACGAAAAGTCGCTGTCCAAATTTCACTCTAATCCTGTATTAAAAATGTGCGATTTTAAACTTGTGAAACTTCATAACCTCAATTATTTCTAGCACGTCTACCACCACAGCGTATGTGTATGGACGTCTATGAACATATATTCCTTTGTAATTATTTCCCATTCGGTCGTCCTGTTCGGTAGATATTTTGACCATATAACTTTTGAATTTCTGTGCTCAAACAAATTTGGTTAGTGCAGAGTCTAACAAAAGCATGACTGAATTAGGTGACACCACTACCGGAACAGATTACAATGGCAGTGAGCCCAAAGAACCGGAAAAATGACTTAATTGAGGCAGTTCATCAGAGTAGACGGAATTAGGGGAGGACTTATTCAAGATGGCTAGTGTACTCATACAAGACATGCGCATAAAATTCGTACTTTCAGCATTACCCTAATGAATAATAAAATCTCTAACAACCAATAAAACAGATCTCCCGTGACAAATCGGAGTTGAGGATACTGGGTCGAATCAATCAAACGTATTCAGTTCATTGCAAAAAAGCCCTCTTTTGATGGCTTAGAAAGTATGAGGGATGAATATCCGAGGCCAAGATGAGGATGATCTCAACGATGATGATGATGATGATGATGATTCGGATGATAATGATGACTATTCGGATGATGATGAGGAGGAGGAGGAAGACGAAGACGACTGTCATTATTATTGTTAGCATTCACTTTATTATCATGCTTTTGAGGATCATGGTGCGAATAATAATAGTAACGACAGTAATGTTAGTAATTTCAAGCACAGACTGAAGTGGAGCTTAGCTATCAGTTCAAGAAAGTCAACCGTCGTGAGTGGATGCATGGAGGAGATGCAAGGACTCTGTTCGGCACCGGATGCGACAAAGGTGCCCGGCGCAGATTCGTTAGGATAAATGGTTTCAAGAGTAATTGCCAATCTTGTACCCAAGAGCTATGTTTCCATTCGGTAGAAATGCGAGATTTAATAAGTGATTTGAAGTGTTATTTGAGGTTTTGAAATTGAAATGGGTTAAGAGTTGGAGAGTAAGTGAAATCATTGTCCGAATCAACACGTGCATCCACCAAAGAAATTCAAAACACATCGATTTTAACTGCCATTCAAATTCTGCTCATTTCAGATATAGCGAACCGGTCAAAGTGTAAAGTGAAAACGTGGTTCTTGGTGGTTTTGGTTTTCATGTTTGAACAATTTCACAACTGACAGTGACTCGCTGCTCGTTGTAAAACCACGTGACATCCAAGCGTGGCAATGACAATGTTCATCAAAAACTGAACAATATCGAACATTATTTGATTTTTTGTGACCATCTGGTTGCGTGTGAGTTGTAGCTAACTTGTCAAAATCATTTCTGTTATAATTTGTCACATTGTTTTCTTATCATTTGATAGTTGTAATTATTTCCCTCTCTAATGAGACGACTTTATAACGCTGGATGACTTTTTCCTTACAATGGGGACAAAAATCATCAACGTCCAACTGAATTTTCTGAGTTGCCTTCCAAATGCAGTAGGCGCGTATTAGTAGCACATCATCTAGTCTGATGTGCGAGGTTTGAAATCCCACCAGCACTCGTCAACTGTGGTCGTAGAAAACCGTTTGCTTTCACCGGATATCAACCATTTTCGACGTGTTGAGGTATTTGTGTGTTTCCCTGCTCCAAATCTTACGGTCCCAGAGTCCAAATCACTGTCAGAGCGAATTGGGCCCCTGTAGTGTGTGTACTCTCCTTCAATTAAGATCATGCAAACATTATGAAACAAAATCAGTGGACATGGAGATGTTGTGGCAAGATATTTCACAATGACAATAAAATAGGTTCGAGCACCCTGTCGATTGGTACTAATAATGCTACTACTATTACTACCACAAGTACCATTACTACAACCATTACGAGTACAGTAAATATCACCAACAATTTTACCACTTCTGATGATCGTGTGTGATAGTAAGCTTAGCAGCACACACAAAGGTAAGAAGCTTATACAAACGACGGAAACTCCTGCTGTATTCAAAGAGAAAAAACAAATCGATAAGTTGATCAAATGATCAACCTTCTACCAATGTACATTTCCATAAGAAACTGAACATTGTCAACCAAGTGCTGGAAACTGACAAAGTTGATTTAAGAAACCCTAATGAAAGGGTCAACTTCTCTGGATATCAGATTTGGTTCTCACAAACCAACCTGGTGTACAGATGCTCATTTCTCAATACCTAGTATTAAAAACCCACTGTTCAAGACAAATGCATTTCATCTTGTCCAGGTGAAATTATTGCTGGAAATTTCGGGTTAAAATGTCGGATCCTTTTTGATTAGGTTGGTTTTGTTCCACGTTGCCTAGTGCTCATTTGCACAGATCCAAACATTTGTGGAAACTTCTGCAGCAAAATCAATCGCTGAGTTATGGGTGGTGGAAAGCAAAAATCTAAGTTTCATGGTGCAAAATTATTCACCCTTCTGAACAGCTTACTGCCAAGCGCCGTGGTAAATTTATTTTTGGAGGAAGCTGATCATAGGTGCAAAGCATCGGAGAGGTGGATATCGCGCAGAACGCGTTTTCTAAGCGGTAGACTGATCTAACCAATCCTTTTCGTAAATGAAAAGGGGGGGGGAGGGGGGGGGGGTTGGAATTATATTCTACCTAATGACTAGTCAGCTTGATGTTTGATTGGTTGTGAACGAAGAAGTCGAATAATCTATCTGTCTCTCTGTTATTGTGAATGACACATTTCTTGTGTCCTTCACGTTATGGTTTGAGATTTGTCTGCATTGACGTGTTCAGTTCTATACGAATCATTCACTCTAGCTCTTGAAAGTAATATGGAGTAGAGCTCAGTCTGAACTTTGTCTCATCCATAAGAATACTTAATTTGAGAAGAATGCCTGTTTTCGGAAAAACCTGTTTAAAATATCAAACTAAGATTGGATAGTAAATGTTGTAGGTGTTGTGTGGTTCGCAAACGGGTGGGCAGTTGATTATTCGCCGCTGAGAAAATCCTGAGTAGAAAGTAGATCTGGGATGGGTTGTCTTCTTCTTGTTACTGCTAGAAGGTCACGGTCGAGGTCATATTTATTTCGTTCCCTATTTTACGATCGTGGTCAGGATAGGTGAGGCGATTTAGCAAATCGCTTGTGTGAAAGGAGCAACAGACTTACCAGCCTAATCGCTACTGCCTCCACTGTCCCCAAATGGATTTGCTGAACAACCTTCACAGGTATAGTGCTATAATCTCATCTGAATCCTATGGAGAGTCCATTTTTAGAATTGCGGGAGAATCACCTTGTGATTTTAGGATTTGGACGGTCCTTGTATGCACGCTGCAAACTATTCAAATGAGATTATAGTTTATAACCAAAAGGTGGAGTGCTTATATGTGAGGATGAACGGGCAGAGGAGTACCAGGTACGCATACCTGATGAACGGCAAATACCGCGAAGCCGGTCAGTTGCTTCCGGGTGAGTTTTGTTCTGTCATCCAGATACAGTACCACACTACTCATCTCGACAAAGATTTTCACAGGTACTCTGTAAACTTTGTTGAAGGCTTCTTTGTTCGCCTGGTGCCGTGTATCGGCAAACTGTTCTACGGTCGTATTAGTCACGGCTCCTCTAGTTCCTGTTCTCAGCCATGCCAGTTTGTGTACTTTGGTTCTTTGAAACAGTTTCCTTGTCTCAGCCCAAATAGCTTGCCGAACAAATGAATAGGAGGCTAACATGGAAAAGGAAAGAACAGGCCTCTCTTCTTTAGGACTCATAGAAACCACTAACTGGCAATTGAATTGGGCTCATAGAGTGTCAGTGGGAAGTGTGCGGGCGATTGCATTTTCACTCTTAGCACGTCCTTTGAAGGGAGGTTGCGAGTGAAATTCCTTCCTCTTGACGGCCATTATTCATAGTCCCTCAGATATTTGCAAAAGTTTATCGTCTAGATCGGGTGCTGAAGAATAAGAAATATGTAGGTGGTGTGGTGACTCACGTCAACTAAGCACGGAGGGGAAAGTCTACTGCTGTTTACAGATACCGTAGTGAATAACTTTCTACAAAGGGTTTCCATAGATTTGCTCGTTTCTGAGGCACTATTATCACCAGTGTGTACTTAGGGCCTTTTTTTGTGCCATCCAATTTATCTTCCTTTTTATTACGCCCTTAATGCTATTTCCGGCTCCCCTCTTGGACGAACATTTGCATATGATCTTTGGTGTTTATGATCATGCTAACACTTATCCCCTTTTATCGTTCGGACTAGGCGATATCAGCACTCCTCCTATAAGAGGGAACTCTGTGTTAGACAAAGTCATTACCAAACGTCGTGGCTTCTTGTATCTCAAACTGAAAGCTTCCCTCTCCACAAGTGACCGCAACTTGCTTCTTCTGAGACCAAAAATCTATTCATCACTTATCGCAAATTGATCGCGTCTTCAAATCAGACAAGATTTCGCCTTCGTAACCTAACTCCTCACAACCTGTCCCCTCTCAATTCAGCTGTTCGTGTTTCATTTTCATGGTTTTCTTCCATTCTGTCAATCTTCCAAGCTGCAGAACTGTGTACCGAAATGCTATACACCATCTTCGGCAGGTGTTGCTCAGTTAAAACTCTGTTCGCCTCTATTGGCAGGATTACCTCGCCAACATTCAAAGTGCTCAGAAGACAAAGGGAAGTAACACACGAGCCTCAAAGAAGTTCAGAAGTCAGTGGTCTTTTGCTTTCGATCAAGACAGAGATAAAGCGTCTAAGTGCTTCCTTTGAGAAAGAGTTTCAGCAGACCAAGATTCCTTAGCTTCTTTGGCAAGGCATAGAAAGTTTATTCGGTAAGAAGACCAAACACACGAACCAAAAGGCAGATGTGAGCCACCTCAATGCTACATTTATACATCCCTCCCTCGTTTTTCTGCACATCTTGAACCTTCCCCCACTAAAGACATTTTAAAAATTGTTCGCGAATCCCGAACTTCATCTGCTGATGGTCCTGATTTATTATCTTCAGCAATTTGCAAGTACCGTGATGATAGATTTGGCACACCGATCACTGTTTTAGTAAACGAATCTCTATCCAGATGTTCCATTCCCGATCTATGGCATCCAACAACCATCACTGCCATTCCTAGAGGCTCCAAAAGCTATTTTTGCTTTAAACGGTTTCATCTCAATGCCCTCACATCAGCAGCCTAAAGTCACTGAAAAGGCTATTTTCATCCGTCTGAAAAAGCACCTCATTATGCCACCTGACTATTTCCAGTTTGCTTATAAACCCACAAGATCTGCCCTTGATTTTGTAGTCTGCTTGGTCCATTGTATCACCAAATCTCTAAGCAAATCTGAATGATTTGCCCACTACATATTCCTTGATTAGCCTTTGATTTAGTACCCCAATCTCTTCTTCTCCAGAAGCCCGAAACTTTCGACTGTCCGGCACAACTTTCCTGGCTGCTGAACTTTTTCATGATCAAGTTTAGAAAACTGTTTTTGGCAAAATATCTCTAAACTGCTTGTTAACTATTCCGGTATACTTCGAGGTTTAGTGCAATCCCCTTTTCTTTTTTCAACCTGTATTAGCGATCTTCCGGTTTATTGTCCATCCAATGTATTTAAATGCGCTGATGACGTTGTTCCTTGTCAAGCTACTTATAATTACCCGAATTCCAGGATTTTCAACGAAAACCTATCTCAAATAGAACATTTCTGTTCCCATTCGGGTCTAAAACTGAATCCATCTAAATGCTTTGAATGTGTTTTCAGTAGCTCTCATTCACCTTTTCCTACTGATCCTGTTACATTTAATTCCAAAGATCTACCCCGAGTTAGTTAATTCGAGTATCTGGGTGTAAGCCTAGACACCAATTTAAGATGGAGATCTCACATTCAATACTGCCCCGGTAAACTGCGACACTGATCTTTTCAAATAAGAACACTCAGGCAGTGTTTTGCATCAACAATGGCCTCCAAAATTGTTCCTCAATGTAGCCTTTCGGTCTCATTGTGCTTTTAATCCGTAGGTTTCTCCGCCATTTTGGAACAGGACTTCAAATCATTGCATTGCTCAATGGTAATTATTAGTCGCGTTTCATCCCTCTCCTTCAACTTTCATTTGATGGATTTAAGAAAACGACACATCGAATCTTTTGCAGCACGGGCCCACAAGATATAACAGAACCAGACACGTCAATTACGCTCAGATTTATCTCTTTTAACCCTCTTTTGTCTGTCAGATCTGAATTTTGACGTCTTTCTTCTTTGTGAGGTCTGGCAACAACGAGGTCTTTATGTCCCCTTAGAATTCATATTGCTTCCCTGTGTTGGTTACTGACGATGCTCCAGCTCTTCTGGATTCGATGGTAATGATAAGAACAATAAGTGAAAGGTAGATTAGAAATTTGCAATCGCCTCTTGTGATGTTGCTAGTAGTGAACTAGTTTGAGTAGTTATATTTTCAGACTGCACTCCTACGTCTATTCGGTCATTCTTTAAGGTTGGACAACAGAAATTCGAACCAAGTGATAAGGCTTCGAGAGGTGGTGCATCCTTGAACAAACGAGGACTGTTGTGTACGTACCATTCTGGGATTTTTAAGGGGTTCGTCCGCCTTTTTGATTCGTTTATAGTGTCCAAAATTTTGACTATTTTCTCATAGATCCGTTTTGTGGTTTTATCAGCAACAAGATGATGAATTCGGATGCGTAGGTGTTCGTCTGGACCATTGTTAATATGTTCTCTTTGCGTGCTGTTTCGCTCAAACAGTTGTGGGTTCATTCGTAGAGTACCCCTTCAGTTTCTCGCTTAAAGCTTTAGGATAACTGAATCGGTTCCTATTCCGGCACACCTCCGTGACTTCCATTACGTCTTCGGAAATTCATTACTTTGGATGTAGTTGTCTATAAATTTACTCGTTGCTCTCGTTTCCGCAAGTCTGGTCTCGAAGCTCGAAAATTTATTCAGCTCTTTGATGATCAGTTTGTCTTCGCTACTTTACCGTTCACTGAATAATCCCATCACACTACAGAGAAAAAGGTACGATAGCGAACAAGATCGTTTTCGGTAACTTCATCCTCTGACTAACGCAGTTACACATATATATATATATATATATATATATATATATATATATATATATATGATAAGAATGTATATTTTCGGAAAAACGTGTTCAAAATATCAAACTAAGGCTCCGCGGTAAATTTGTGTTTTGAGGAAGCTGATCATAGGTGCAAAGCATCGGAGAGGTGGATATCGCGCAGAACGCGTTTTCTAAGCGGTAGACTGATCTAACCAATTCTTTTCGTAAATGAAAAGGGGGGGGGGGGGGAGGGGGGGGGGTTGGAATTATATTCTACCTAATGACTAGTCAGCTTGATGTTTGATTGGTTGTGAACGAAGAAGTCGAATAATCTATCTGTCTCTCTGTTATTGTGAATGACACATTTCTTGTGTCCTTCACGTTATGGTTTGAGATTTGTCTGCATTGACGTGTTCAGTTCTATACGAATCATTCACTCTAGCTCTTGAAAGTAATATGGAGTAGAGCTCAGTCTGAACTTTGTCTCATCCATAAGAATACTTAATTTGAGAAGAATGCCTGTTTTCGGAAAAACCTGTTTAAAATATCAAACTAAGATTGGATAGTAAATGTTGTAGGTGTTGTGTGGTTCGCAAACGGGTGGGCAGTTGATTATTCGCCGCTGAGAAAATCCTGAGTAGAAAGTAGATCTGGGATGGGTTGTCTTCTTCTTGTTACTGCTAGAAGGTCACGGTCGAGTTCATCTTGATTTCGTTCACCATTTTGTTCATTCAAAAGAACATTTTGATATACCCAGTGACCGTCAAAAGGAAAGAATTTCACACGCAACCTCCCTTCAATGGAGGTGCTTAATGTGAACAAATAATTCTGCGTGCAGGAGATTCAATCACCCGCACGTTTCCCGCGGCCACTAAACGGGCCCAATATTCGGAAGCTGCATCAGTTGATTCAGGACAAGCAGTTTGGATCGCCTGTCAGTTATGCCTCACCTCGTTGACAGAACCTGCATTCCTCAGTCAGTTTTGTTCACTCCCATCTCTTGTCATTCTCTTCACGCTAGTTTTATTTTCCAGAGTTTAGTTCGCTGACTGCATAAAAACCACGTTGGCCGGAACAGATTACAATGGCAGTGAGCCCAAAGAACCGGAAAAATGACTTAATTGAGGCAGTTCATCAGAGTAGACGGAATTAGGGGAGGGCTTATTCAAGATGGCTAGTGTACTCATACAAGACATGCGCATAAAATTCGTACTTTCAGCATTACCCTAATGAATAATAAAATCTCTAACAACCAATAAAACAGATCTCCCGTGACAAATCGGAGTTGAGGATACTGGGTCGAATCAATCAAACGTATTCAGTTCATTGCAAAAAAGCCCTCTTTTGATGGCTTAGAAAGTATGAGGGATGAATATCCGAGGCCAAGATGAGGATGATCTCAACGATGATGATGATGATGATGATGATTCGGATGATAATGATGACTATTCGGATGATGATGAGGAGGAGGAGGAAGACGAAGACGACTGTCATTATTATTGTTAGCATTCACTTTATTATCATGCTTTTGAGGATCATGGTGCGAATAATAATAGTAACGACAGTAATGTTAGTAATTTCAAGCACAGACTGAAGTGGAGCTTAGCTATCAGTTCAAGAAAGTCAACCGTCGTGAGTGGATGCATGGAGGAGATGCAAGGACTCTGTTCGGCACCGGATGCGACAAAGGTGCCCGGCGCAGATTCGTTAGGATAAATGGTTTCAAGAGTAATTGCCAATCTTGTACCCAAGAGCTATGTTTCCATTCGGTAGAAATGCGAGATTTAATAAGTGATTTGAAGTGTTATTTGAGGTTTTGAAATTGAAATGGGTTAAGAGTTGGAGAGTAAGTGAAATCATTGTCCGAATCAACACGTGCATCCACCAAAGAAATTCAAAACACATCGATTTTAACTGCCATTCAAATTCTGCTCATTTCAGATATAGCGAACCGGTCAAAGTGTAAAGTGAAAACGTGGTTCTTGGTGGTTTTGGTTTTCATGTTTGAACAATTTCACAACTGACAGTGACTCGCTGCTCGTTGTAAAACCACGTGACATCCAAGCGTGGCAATGACAATGTTCATCAAAAACTGAACAATATCGAACATTATTTGATTTTTTGTGACCATCTGGTTGCGTGTGAGTTGTAGCTAACTTGTCAAAATCATTTCTGTTATAATTTGTCACATTGTTTTCTTATCATTTGATAGTTGTAATTATTTCCCTCTCTAATGAGACGACTTTATAACGCTGGATGACTTTTTCCTTACAATGGGGACAAAAATCATCAACGTCCAACTGAATTTTCTGAGTTGCCTTCCAAATGCAGTAGGCGCGTATTAGTAGCACATCATCTAGTCTGATGTGCGAGGTTTGAAATCCCACCAGCACTCGTCAACTGTGGTCGTAGAAAACCGTTTGCTTTCACCGGATATCAACCATTTTCGACGTGTTGAGGTATTTGTGTGTTTCCCTGCTCCAAATCTTACGGTCCCAGAGTCCAAATCACTGTCAGAGCGAATTGGGCCCCTGTAGTGTGTGTACTCTCCTTCAATTAAGATCATGCAAACATTATGAAACAAAATCAGTGGACATGGAGATGTTGTGGCAAGATATTTCACAATGACACTAAAATAGGTTCGAGCACCCTGTCGATTGGTACTAATAATGCTACTACTATTACTACCACAAGTACCATTACTACAACCATTACGAGTACAGTAAATATCACCAACAATTTTACCACTTCTGATGATCGTGTGTGATAGTAAGCTTAGCAGCACACACAAAGGTAAGAAGCTTATACAAACGACGGAAACTCCTGCTGTATTCAAAGAGAAAAAACAAATCGATAAGTTGATCAAATGATCAACCTTCTACCAATGTACATTTCCATAAGAAACTGAACATTGTCAACCAAGTGCTGGAAACTGACAAAGTTGATTTAAGAAACCCTAATGAAAGGGTCAACTTCTCTGGATATCAGATTTGGTTCTCACAAACCAACCTGGTGTACAGATGCTCATTTCTCAATACCTAGTATTAAAAACCCACTGTTCAAGACAAATGCATTTCATCTTGTCCAGGTGAAATTATTGCTGGAAATTTCGGGTTAAAATGTCGGATCCTTTTTGATTAGGTTGGTTTTGTTCCACGTTGCCTAGTGCTCATTTGCACAGATCCAAACATTTGTGGAAACTTCTGCAGCAAAATCAATCGCTGAGTTATGGGTGGTGGAAAGCAAAAATCTAAGTTTCATGGTGCAAAATTATTCACCCTTCTGAACAGCTTACTGCCAAGCGCCGTGGTAAATTTATTTTTGGAGGAAGCTGATCATAGGTGCAAAGCATCGGAGAGGTGGATATCGCGCAGAACGCGTTTTCTAAGCGGTAGACTGATCTAACCAATCCTTTTCGTAAATGAAAAGGGGGGGGGGAGGGGGGGGGGTTGGAATTATATTCTACCTAATGACTAGTCAGCTTGATGTTTGATTGGTTGTGAACGAAGAAGTCGAATAATCTATCTGTCTCTCTGTTATTGTGAATGACACATTTCTTGTGTCCTTCACGTTATGGTTTGAGATTTGTCTGCATTGACGTGTTCAGTTCTATACGAATCATTCACTCTAGCTCTTGAAAGTAATATGGAGTAGAGCTCAGTCTGAACTTTGTCTCATCCATAAGAATACTTAATTTGAGAAGAATGCCTGTTTTCGGAAAAACCTGTTTAAAATATCAAACTAAGATTGGATAGTAAATGTTGTAGGTGTTGTGTGGTTCGCAAACGGGTGGGCAGTTGATTATTCGCCGCTGAGAAAATCCTGAGTAGAAAGTAGATCTGGGATGGGTTGTCTTCTTCTTGTTACTGCTAGAAGGTCACGGTCGAGTTCATCTTGATTTCGTTCACCATTTTGTTCATTCAAAAGAACATTTTGATATACCCAGTGACCGTCAAAAGGAAAGAATTTCACACGCAACCTCCCTTCAATGGAGGTGCTTAATGTGAACAAATAATTCTGCGTGCAGGAGATTCAATCACCCGCACGTTTCCCGCGGCCACTAAACGGGCCCAATATTCGGAAGCTGCATCAGTTGATTCAGGACAAGCAGTTTGGATCGCCTGTCAGTTATGCCTCACCTCGTTGACAGAACCTGCATTCCTCAGTCAGTTTTGTTCACTCCCATCTCTTGTCATTCTCTTCACGCTAGTTTTATTTTCCAGAGTTTAGTTCGCTGACTGCATAAAAACCACGTTGGCTGGAATAAACATGTGTGCAGGTGTGGCAAAACGGTCCAGGATAAAACGTGCAAACCGATGCTTCTGACTTCTTTATTCAGGCGTTTTTTATCCCGTTGGTAATGACATCATCATTCAAGGAGTATATGTTTCTTTTTGCCCACGGCCTGTTCTTACTGTGCCTTGTTTAACATGAACTAAGGGAGTACTGTTTTGCCAATTACGAAACGTTGAAAGCCGTAACTTTTACAGATACCAGTGTTTCTTTCGATTCAGTATCGCTCCCAGTCACTATAGAAGTGAGATTTTCTAATTCCATTGTGACACGGTCCATCTCCGCGGATATACCACTGATATTTATTGAAGCACTCTCAAATAGCCTGGGTGTCGCGGTTAAGGATCAGAAATAAACGAAATTTGCTTGTTTGGAGAGTCTACGTATAGGGACAGTTTCACTCTTGAACCGCGGAGAAATTAGCAGTCTCCTTTTGTATTAGCATCATTTTGTGTTTCCTATTGTGTCACACATGTACGGTAGAAATTTCAACGTATATTCGATCTCTTAATATTGGAATTTATTAAGAGAAGTAAACGACTTGTGGTGAGTTTTACTTCAATAATCTTGACGATTTAGCACCTCGGACATTCTACCAACTTTGGGCCTTCAACCTCCCGCTAAATGTATGATAGAAACCAAGGTTTTACACTCTCAAATTCACATATTACATAACTGAATTAGCATAAAAAATGGTAGTTCATGCAGAATTACATATATAAACCCTGTTTTACGATACATTATTAAAATATATGAACGTATTGCTGAGAAAATATTCTGTCCGATGAGTTTTGACAACACCGGCAATTTTGCTCGATAAGGGTCTGCCTTCCTTTTGCTTGAATAAACAGGTATGCATCCAAATAAAACTGCATTGATTTGGAACAGAATTGTCCTGAATTGAGAACAGTGTTGCTGTTGGTCCTGATACACCCGTCACTATTTCGGTATCCCCGAGATGTTTGCGTGGTAACGCAGTTCATTTCCGTAGGTGGTTGAGACGACATGTGACGGTGCTTCATTCGTGTTTGTGAGAGATGAAAGACAAAAATAGCGGGTGGGGGGGGGCTGATCACAGAACAAGTACAGAACAGTGCACCTATAATAATGGTACTCACAGAGTGTGAGTTTTGCACGTTCTATAAGCACCAGCCCAGTAGTATATAAACATTTGAACTCTTCAAGTTCTCACTTGTTCTACTTTCACTACAGTGCTCAATGACAAACATGGGACTGAAGCTTGTTTTACTATTCGTCTTGTTTACTGGTAAGTTGAATTCGAAACAGTAAGGCCGGTAGGCAGTAAAAATACCCCATAAGGCACACGTCTTGTCAAGACTTGTTGTGATAGTTTACAAGGAACTTCCTAAATTATTAACCAAACACTATAGTTTGAGTATGATTATTAGACGTCTCAGAATGTACACAGAGGTCATAAATTTTGGGAGAATATTGTAGTGTTTTCCTAATCACCAACTTGTGCACTACTGAAGTGTAACGGAACGATCTTACAGTACTAGAGGCCGGTAAACTGTCAGGGATAGTAATTTATTTAATTCTGAGAACACGAGTGGAGGGCCCACTCAAGGGTCCAAATACTTGGATGTGGGAAACCCCGTGCAACAGTGGATTACTTCCACTCGGCAAAGTGAACATAAGCGGACGGTTTCAGCCTTTATGACATCGGGATGATAAGTTCGTTTGCAATCACTGGACAGGGAAAACAACAATACTACCACCGTTAGCGAACCTTCCATGTCACATTTTGTCCAGTAGGGAATATCAAAAGAATTCAAATAGAAATAACTATTCTGGCTTTTTGTGTGATTGATAAAAGACGTTAGAAGTCCGGTTTTTAAGCGAATCCAGGGTTGGTTATGTTCAGAATGAGAGGCTTGTTTCCTGCTATCACTGAAATTATGTTCTATAATGAATACAACTGTTTGATACCGGATTTCGAATTTTATCTTTAGATTTTGGGTTCTACGCAACTACACAAGGGAATAGTAAGTTTTAATGTATCTCATAACTACTTGTGATTGATGTGTGGGGTTGCTGATACTTCTCTTGGCTGACTAGCCTTTGGACTCCACGTTTCATGCACAAGTTTCAGACCATCCGATCAATCCTCCACTCAGTAGCACCAGACTCGAGTTTCAGTCATGTTAGAACTCATCATTGGTGCAAATTCTCCGCCACGCCCAGGGTTTGAACCCCGGCCCTTTCACCTCAGAGGTGCTGGGTATGTGTGCATCCTGTGGAGAAGACCTGACTTACTGGCAGGCATTCGCTTGGAGACAATCGGTCAGTTACCGCTTCTCCCTTTTGAAGATGTCGGGCATTTCTGCCTGTCATAAAGGTCGACATCTGAACAAACACAACCCGATGATTCAGAGCAGCCCGAACGGGAACGGGGTGGCGCACTGTTAACATGCATTCAAGGTGCAAAGTCCTGGGTTCAAACCCTGGATGTGGCGGAGGACTTGCATCACTGATGAGCTCTAGCAAGGGCAAAGCTCGAGCCTGGCGCTACTGAGAGGTGGAATAATGGGATGACCTGAGAATTGTGCACGCGGTGTGGAGTCCATAGGGCAGCCGGCCAAGCAAATGATAGTGAGTTGGAATAACATATATGCAAATATTTAGCATGGTTATGTATACAACAGTTTGAGCATGAACAGTAGACAACCAGTTAGTGCGATTTACGGGTACTATTTAAACAAAAGAAAATTAAAATGCAACATCACAGCATATCAACCAAGAATGCGGGACAATAACTGCAGAGAAAAATAATAGCGGAAATAAGGAGCGGGTAAAATAAGTAACAAAAATGACCTTAAATTGAACAGAAATCCACGAAGATAGGAATACATATAAAAACATTCAAATATACAATGTGAAAGTCAACAGTGCACCAAATTTTAAAATCAGCAAAAAAAATAGAACAATGTGGGCGAAAAAGCACCAAGACAAACGATTACAGAAAACAAAAACAAAAAAGATGTTGAAACTGAGCAGGGAGACATAAGAAGTTTGAAAAAAGAGAAGAAAAGAAAAGTGGTGAACCGCAAAACAAAGAAAAACGAGGGAACTAAACAAAAGAACATTCAGTAAGCTGAAAATGATAGCACACTTGGCTTCAGAACGTGCAATGTTGGAATCAACGGAAGAGTTAATATCCCAAAACAGTATTCCGCAGGCAATGCAACACGTAGAACATTTGACTGGAAAAATGAAGAATAAAGTTTCGTCCTTCACGCTCCTTTAAAACCAGACAATCCGCAGAGGAGAAAACGATAGCCTAGAAAGAAAACGATCAGGAAAGTCGACGTCAATACCAAAGCATTATTTACGAAAATCCATGACGATAGTATTTACGGAAGCAAATACAAAAAACCAACCATCAGGAGGAACAAGCATAAATGAAAAGAAAAACTCAACCGTTCAAAGAAACGTTACACAAGACAAAAAACTGAATAAGCAAGGAAAAAAGAAAAAACAGACAGAAATAATAGACAAAGATCAGTGAAGATGAAAGAGAAAAAGGAAAACATTCCAACTCAAGGAATAGACAAGAAGAAAGGCGATAAAGCGAAATTGACTTCCAAAAAAAAATTAAAATAGAAAACAGATCAGAGAAAGCAAGAGAAACTGGTGAGTCAACAAGAACAAAATCCGCAAGAACTCATTTTCACACGTAAATAAAAAACTAAACACGCACAATCATTCAAACAATCAATCAATCCATCAAACAAAACGATGCGAAATTGTCCAATTCAATAGTCAATTGTGCATCCATAACACTAACTCGCCATCCATGCAAACAAACATCCGATCGTGCACAAACAGACATGAACAATGTCCAATTAGCCAATCTGCCATACACAACACTTAGCTACCATCATCAACCAAGCATCAATTGATTGTTCACTTCCAAATTCTTACCTCAATGTACAATGTAACTCACTCCCTTCTAATGCTCATCTCTTCTTCCACAGTAACCCCAAGTGCGAACGAAACTGGTGAGTCATCAATAACAAAATCCTCATGCAATATTCCTCTCCTGTGAACACGAAATCTAAACTCGCAAACCAATTCTCACAATCAATCAATCAATCAATCAATCAATCAATTAATCCCTCACTCACCCACTCAATCAATCAATCAGTCAATCAAAGAATAAATTAATCAGTAGACAAATCGATCATTTAATCTATCTTTCTGACTAATTCTCTATTATTCACCAAATCAATCATTCAAACAATCAATCCATCAATCGAAATATCAATCATTCAATCCATCCATCAATCACACCATCACTCAATCCCAGAAAACACTCCAACAGTCACACATACAACAAATCAATCGATCAATTATTCAGTCAATACAATCAATCAATAACTAACAAACAAACAACCAAATATCAAGCAGTCAAACAACCAACCAACCAACCAATCAATCAATCAATCAATCAACCATAAGAACAATCACCGATACTACAATACCACATCCATATACACAATGCAATCGATCAGGCTATTATATATTCATATTCTCATGCACTCATTCGTACTATCATTCAGTCATCCGTCCATTCATATATACTATCGATTATTAATATTCCTCTTCCAATAAATAACAGACTCACTAGATCCCACAACAAACCGTACAATCTATCAATCTACCAATCCATCAATCGATCATTCCAACAACTCTCACAATCAATTATCATAGTGAAATTCAATCCATAGATAAATCGATCATCCAATCACTCAAACAATCAATCACACAATCGATCAAACAACCGAATAGTAAACCGATCAAACGATCAGACGATCAGACGATCTGTCAATACACAAAACAATGCAAAAATGTCCAATTCAATAGTCAATTGTGCATCCATAACACTAACTCGCCATCCATGCAAACAAACATTCGATCGTGCACAAACAGACATGAACAATGTCCAATTAGCCAATTAGCCAATCTTCCATACACAACACTTAGCTACCATCATCAACCAAGCATCAATTGATTGTTCACTTCCAAATTCTTACCTCATTGTACAATGTGACTCACTCCCATCTGATGCTCATCTCTTCTTCCACAGTAACCCCAAGTGCGAACGAAACTGGTGAGTCATCAATAACAAAATCCTCATGCATTATTCCTCTCCCGTGAACACAAAATCTAAACTCGCAAACTCATTCTCACGATCAATCAATCAATCAATTATTCCCTCACTCACCCACTCAATCAATCAATCAATAATTCAATCGATCAATCAGTCAGTTAATCAGTAGACCAATCGATCATTTCATGTATCTATCTAACTATCTCTCTATTATTCACCAAATCAATCATTCAAACAATCAATCCATCAATCGAAATATCAATCATTCAATCCATCCATCAATAACACCATCACGCAATCCCAGAAAACACTCCAACAGTCACACATACAACAAATCAATCGATCAATTATTCAGTCAATACAATCAGTCAATAACTAACAGACAAACAACAAAACATCACCCAACCAATCAATCAATCAATCAATCAACCATAAGAACAATCACCGATACTACAATACCACATCCATATACACAATGCAATCGATCAGGCTATTATATATTCATATTCTCATGCACTCATTCGTACTATCATTCAGTCATCCGTCCATTCATATATACTATCGATTATTAATATTCCTCTTCCAATAAATAACAGACTCACTAGATCCCACAACAAACCGTACAATCTATCAATCTATCAATCCATCAATCGATCATTCTAACAACTCTCACAATCAATTATCATAGTGAAATTCAATCCATAGATAAATCGATCATCCAATCACTCAAACAATCAATCACACAATCGATCAAACAACCGAATAGTAAACCGATCAAACGATCAGACGAGCAGACGATCAGACGATCAGACGATCTGTCAATACACAAAACAATGTAAAATTGTCCAATTCAATAGTCAATTGTGCATCCATAACACTAACTCGCCATCCATGCAAACAAACATTCGATCGTGCACAAACAGACATGAACAATGTCCAATTAGCCAATTAGCCAATCTGCCATACACAACACTTAGCTACCATCATCAACCAAGCATCAATTGATTGTTCACTTCCAAATTCTTACCTCATTGTACAATGTAACTCACTCCCTTCTAATGCTCATCTCTTCTTCCACAGTAACCCCAAGTGCGAACGAAACTGGTGAGTCATCAATAACAAAATCCTCATGCAATATTCCTCTCCTAAGAACACAAAATCTAAACACGCAAACTCATTCTCACAATCAATCAATCAATCAATCAATTAATCCCTCACTCACCCACTCAATCAATCAATCAGTCAATCAACCAGTAGATCAAGCGATCATTTCATGTATCTATCTAACTATCTCTCTATTATTCACCAAATCAATCATTCAAACAATCAATCCATCAATCGAAATATCAATCATTCAATCCATCCATCAATCACACCATCACTCAATCCCAGAAAACACTCCAACAGTCACACATACAACAAATCAATCGATCAATTATTCAGTCAATACAACCAATCAATAACTAACAGACAAACAACCAAATATCAAGCAGTCAAACAACCAACCAACCAACCAATCAATCAATCAACCATAAGAACAATCACCGATACTACAATACCACATCCATATACACAATGCAATCGATCAGGCTATTATATATTCATATTCTCATGCACTCATTCGTACTATCATTCAGTCATCCGTCCATTCATATATACTATCGATTATTAATATTCCTCTTCCAATAAATAACAGACTCACTAGATCCCACAACAAACCGTACAATCTATCAATCTACCAATCCATCAATCGATCATTCTAACAACTCTCACAATCAATTATCATAGTGAAATTCAATCCATAGATAAATCGATCATCCAATCACTCAAACAATCAATCACACAATCGATCAAACAACCGAATAGTAAACCGATCAAACGATCAGACGATCAGACGATCTGTCAATACACAAAACAATGCAAAAATGTCCAATTCAATAGTCAATTGTGCATCCATAACACTAACTCGCCATCCATGCAAACAAACATTCGATCGTGCACAAACAGACATGAACAATGTCCAATTAGCCAATTAGCCAATCTTCCATACACAACACTTAGCTACCATCATCAACCAAGCATCAATTGATTGTTCACTTCCAAATTCTTACCTCATTGTACAATGTGACTCACTCCCATCTGATGCTCATCTCTTCTTCCACAGTAACCCCAAGTGCGAACGAAACTGGTGAGTAATCAATAACAAAATCCTCATGCATTATTCCTCTCCCGTGAACACAAAATCTAAACTCGCAAACTCATTCTCACGATCAATCAATCAATCAATTATTCCCTCACTCACCCACTCAATCAATCAATCAATAATTCAATCGATCAATCAGTCAGTTAATCAGTAGACCAATCGATCATTTCATGTATCTATCTAACTATCTCTCTATTATTCACCAAATCAATCATTCAAACAATCAATCCATCAATCGAAATATCAATCATTCAATCCATCCATCAATAACACCATCACGCAATCCCAGAAAACACTCCAACAGTCACACATACAACAAATCAATCGATCAATTATTCAGTCAATACAATCAGTCAATAACTAACAGACAAACAACAAAACATCACCCAACCAATCAATCAATCAATCAATCAACCATAAGAACAATCACCGATACTACAATACCACATCCATATACACAATGCAATCGATCAGGCTATTATATATTCATATTCTCATGCACTCATTCGTACTATCATTCAGTCATCCGTCCATTCATATATACTATCGATTATTAATATTCCTCTTCCAATAAATAACAGACTCACTAGATCCCACAACAAACCGTACAATCTATCAATCTATCAATCCATCAATCGATCATTCTAACAACTCTCACAATCAATTATCATAGTGAAATTCAATCCATAGATAAATCGATCATCCAATCACTCAAACAATCAATCACACAATCGATCAAACAACCGAATAGTAAACCGATCAAACGATCAGACGAGCAGACGATCAGACGATCTGTCAATACACAAAACAATGTAAAATTGTCCAATTCAATAGTCAATTGTGCATCCATAACACTAACTCGCCATCCATGCAAACAAACATTCGATCGTGCACAAACAGACATGAACAATGTCCAATTAGCCAATTAGCCAATCTGCCATACACAACACTTAGCTACCATCATCAACCAAGCATCAATTGATTGTTCACTTCCAAATTCTTACCTCATTGTACAATGTAACTCACTCCCTTCTAATGCTCATCTCTTCTTCCACAGTAACCCCAAGTGCGAACGAAACTGGTGAGTCATCAATAACAAAATCCTCATGCAATATTCCTCTCCTAAGAACACAAAATCTAAACACGCAAACTCATTCTCACAATCAATCAATCAATCAATCAATTAATCCCTCACTCACCCACTCAATCAATCAATCAGTCAATCAACCAGTAGATCAAGCGATCATTTCATGTATCTATCTAACTATCTCTCTATTATTCACCAAATCAATCATTCAAACAATCAATCCATCAATCGAAATAACAATCATTCAATCCATCCATCAATCACACCATCACTCAATCCCAGAAAACACTCCAACAGTCACACATACAACAAATCAATCGATCAATTATTCAGTCAATACAACCAATCAATAACTAACAGACAAACAACCAAATATCAAGCAGTCAAACAACCAACCAACCAACCAATCAATCAATCAACCATAAGAACAATCACCGATACTACAATACCACATCCATATACACAATGCAATCGATCAGGCTATTATATATTCATATTCTCATGCACTCATTCGTACTATCATTCAGTCATCCGTCCATTCATATATACTATCGATTATTATTATTCCTCTTCCAATAAATAACAGACTCACTAGATCCCACAACAAACCGTACAATCTATCAATCTATCAATCCATCAATCGATCATTCTAACAACTCTCACAATCAATTATCATAGTGAAATTCAATCCATAGATAAATCGATCATCCAATCACTCAAACAATCAATCACACAATCGATCAAACAACCGAATAGTAAACCGATCAAACGATCAGACGAGCAGACGATCAGACGATCAGACGATCTGTCAATACACAAAACAATGCAAAATTGTCCAATTCAATAGTCAATTGTGCATCCATAACACTAACTCGCCATCCATGCAAACAAACATTCGATCGTGCACAAACAGACATGAACAATGTCCAATTAGCCAATTAGCCAATCTGCCATACACAACACTTAGCTACCATCATCAACCAAGCATCAATTGATTGTTCACTTCCAAATTCTTACCTCATTGTACAATGTGACTCACTCCCATCTGATGCTCATCTCTTCTTCCACAGTAACCCCAAGTGCGAACGAAACTGGTGAGTCATCAATAACAAAATCCTCATGCATTATTCCTCTCCTGTGAACACAAAATCTAAACTCGCAAACCCATTCTCACAATCAATCAATCAATCAATCAAACAATCAAACAATCAATCAATTAATCCCTCACTCACCCAATCAATCAATCAATCAGTCAATCAACCAGTAGATCAAGCGACCATTTCATGTATCCATCTAACTATCTCTCTATTATTCACCAAATCAATCATTCAAACAATCAATCCATCAATCGAAATATCAATCATTCAATCCATCCATCAATCACACCATCACTCAATCCCAGAAAACACTCCAACAGTCACACATACAACAAATCAATCGATCAATTATTCAGTCAATACAATCAATCAATAACTAACAAACAAACAACAAAACATCACCCAACCAATCAATCAATCAACCATAAGAACAATCACCGATACTACAATACCACATCCATATACACAATGCAATCGATCAGGCTATTATATATTCATATTCTCATGCACTCATTCGTACTATCATTCAGTCATCCGTCCATTCATATATACTATCGATTATTAATATTCCTCTTCCAATAAATAACAGACTCACTAGATCCCACAACAAACCGTACAATCTATCAATCTATCAATCCATCAATCGATCATTCTAACAACTCTCACAATCAATTATCATAGTGAAATTCAATCCATAGATAAATCGATCATCCAATCACTCAAACAATCAATCACACAATCGATCAAACAACCGAATAGTAAACCGATCAAACGATCAGACGAGCAGACGATCAGACGATCAGACGATCTGTCAATACACAAAACAATGCAAAATTGTCCAATTCAATAGTCAATTGTGCATTCATAACACTAACTCGCCATCCATGCAAACAAACATTCGATCGTGCACAAACAGACATGAACAATGTCCAATTAGCCAATTAGCCAATCTGCCATACACAACACTTAGCTACCATCATCAACCAAGCATCAATTGATTGTTCACTTCCAAATTCTTACCTCATTGTACAATGTAACTCACTCCCTTCTAATGCTCATCTCTTCTTCCACAGTAACCCCAAGTGCGAACGAAACTGGTGAGTCATCAATAACAAAATCCTCATGCATTATTCCTCTCCTGTGAACACAAAATCTAAACTCGCAAACCAATTCTCACAATCAATCAATCAATCAATCAATCAATCAATCAATCAATCAATCAAACAATCAATCAAATAATCCCTCACTCACCCAATCAATCAATCAATCAGTCAATCAACCAGTAGATCAAGCGATCATTTCATGTATCCATCTGACTATCTCTCTATTATTCACCAAATCAATCATTCAAACAATCAATCCATCAATCGAAATATCAATCATTCAATCCATCCATCAATCACACCATCACTCAATCCCAGAAAACACTCCAACAGTCACACATACAACAAATCAATCGATCAATTATTCAGTCAATACAATCAATCAATAACTAACAAACAAACAACAAAACATCACCCAACCAATCAATCAATCAACCATAAGAACAATCACCGATACTACAATACCACATCCATATACACAATGCAATCGATCAGGCTATTATATATTCATATTCTCATGCACTCATTCGTACTATCATTCAGTCATCCGTCCATTCATATATACTATCGATTATTAATATTCCTCTTCCAATAAATAACAGACTCACCAGATCCCACAACAAACCGTACAATCTATCAATCTATCAATCCATCAATCGATCATTCTAACAACTCTCACAATCAATTATCATAGTGAAATTCAATCCATAGATAAATCGATCATCCAATCACTCAAACAATCAATCACACAATCGATCAAACAACCGAATAGTAAACCGATCAAACGATCAGACGATCAGACGATCTGTCAATACACAAAACAATGTAAAATTGTCCAATTCAATAGTCAATTGTGCATCCATAACACTAACTCGCCATCCATGCAAACAAACATTCGATCGTGCACAAACAGACATGAACAATGTCCAATTAGCCAATTAGCCAATCTGCCATACACAACACTTAGCTACCATCATCAACCAAGCATCAATTGATTGTTCACTTCCAAATTCTTACCTCATTGTACAATGTAACTCACTCCCTTCTAATGCTCATCTCTTCTTCCACAGTAACCCCAAGTGCGAACGAAACTGGTGAGTCATCAATAACAAAATCCTCATGCATTATTCCTCTCCTGTGAACACAAAATCTAAACTCGCAAACTCATTCTCACAATCAATCAATCAATCAATCAATCAATTAATCCCTCACTCACCCACTCAATCAATCAATCAGTCAATCAACCAGTAGATCAAGCGACCATTTCATGTATCTATCTAACTATCTCTCTATTATTCACCAAATCAATCATTCAAACAATCAATCCATCAATCGAAATATCAATCATTCAATCCATCCATCAATCACACCATCACTCAATCCCAGAAAACACTCCAACAGTCACACATACAACAAGTCAATCGATCAATTATTCAGTCAATACAACCAATCAATAACTAACAGACAAACAACCAAATATCAAGCAGTCAAACAACCAACCAACCAACCAATCAACCAACCAATCAATCAATCAATCAACCATAAGAACAATCACCGATACTACAATACCACATTCGTATACACAATGCAATCGATCAGGCTATTATATATTCATATTCTCATGCACTCATTCGTACTATCATTCAGTCATCCGTCCATTCATATATACTATCGATTATTATTATTCCTCTTCCAATAAATAACAGACTCACTAGATCCCACAACAAACCGTACAATCTATCAATCTATCAATCCATCAATCGATCATTCTAACAACTCTCACAATCAATTATCATAGTGAAATTCAATCCATAGATAAATCGATCATCCAATCACTCAAACAATCAATCACACAATCGATCAAACAACCGAATAGTAAACCGATCAAACGATCAGACGAGCAGACGATCAGACGATCTGTCAATACACAAAACAATGTAAAATTGTCCAATTCAATAGTCAATTGTGCATCCATAACACTAACTCGCCATCCATGCAAACAAACATTCGATCGTGCACAAACAGACATGAACAATGTCCAATTAGCCAATCTGCCATACACAACACTTAGCTACCATCATCAACCAAGCATCAATTGATTGTTCACTTCCAAATTCTTACCTCATTGTACAATGTAACTCACTCCCTTCTAATGCTCATCTCTTCTTCCACAGTAACCCCAAGTGCGAACGAAACTGGTGAGTCATCAATAACAAAATCCTCATGCATTATTCCTCTCCTGTGAACACAAAATCTAAACTCGCAAACTCATTCTCACAATCAATCAATCAATCAATCAATCAATCAATCAATCAATTAATCCCTCACTCACCCAATCAATCAATCAATCAGTCAATCAACCAGTAGATCAAGCGACCATTTCATGTATCCATCTAACTATCTCTCTATTATTCACCAAATCAATCATTCAAACAATCAATCCATCAATCGAAATATCAATCATTCAATCCATCCATCAATCACACCATCACTCAATCCCAGAAAACACTCCAACAGTCACACATACAACAAATCAATCGATCAATTATTCAGTCAATACAATCAATCAATAACTAACAAACAAACAACAAAACATCACCCAACCAATCAATCAATCAACCATAAGAACAATCACCGATACTACAATACCACATCCATATACACAATGCAATCGATCAGGCTATTATATATTCATATTCTCATGCACTCATTCGTACTATCATTCAGTCATCCGTCCATTCATATATACTATCGATTATTAATATTCCTCTTCCAATAAATAACAGACTCACTAGATCCCACAACAAACCGTACAATCTATCAATCTATCAATCCATCAATCGATCATTCTAACAACTCTCACAATCAATTATCATAGTGAAATTCAATCCATAGATAAATCGATCATCCAATCACTCAAACAATCAATCACACAATCGATCAAACAACCGAATAGTAAACCGATCAAACGATCAGACTAGCAGACGATCAGACGATCAGACGATCTGTCAATACACAAAACAATGCAAAATTGTCCAATTCAATAGTCAATTGTGCATCCATAACACTAACTCGCCATCCATGCAAACAAACATTCGATCGTGCACAAACAGACATGAACAATGTCCAATTAGCCAATTAGCCAATCTGCCATACACAACACTTAGCTACCATCATCAACCAAGCATCAATTGATTGTTCACTTCCAAATTCTTACCTCATTGTACAATGTAACTCACTCCCTTCTAATGCTCATCTCTTCTTCCACAGTAACCCCAAGTGCGAACGAAACTGGTGAGTCATCAATAACAAAATCCTCATGCATTATTCCTCTCCTGTGAACACAAAATCTAAACTCGCAAACTCATTCTCACAATCAATCAATCAATCAATCAATCAATCAAACAATCAATCAATTAATCCCTCACTCACCCAATCAATCAATCAATCAGTCAATCAACCAGTAGATCAAGCGACCATTTCATGTATCCATCTAACTATCTCTCTATTATTCACCAAATCAATCATTCAAACAATCAATCCATCAATCGAAATATCAATCATTCAATCCATCCATCAATCACACCATCACTCAATCCCAGAAAACACTCCAACAGTCACACATACAACAAATCAATCGATCAATTATTCAGTCAATACAATCAATCAATAACTAACAAACAAACAACAAAACATCACCCAACCAATCAATCAATCAACCATAAGAACAATCACCGATACTACAATACCACATCCATATACACAATGCAATCGATCAGGCTATTATATATTCATATTCTCATGCACTCATTCGTACTATCATTCAGTCATCCGTCCATTCATATATACTATCGATTATTATTATTCCTCTTCCAATAAATAACAGACTCACTAGATCCCACAACAAACCGTACAATCTATCAATCTATCAATCCATCAATCGATCATTCTAACAACTCTCACAATCAATTATCATAGTGAAATTCAATCCATAGATAAATCGATCATCCAATCACTCAAACAATCAATCACACAATCGATCAAACAACCGAATAGTAAACCGATCAAACGATCAGACGAGCAGACGATCAGACGATCTGTCAATACACAAAACAATGCAAAATTGTCCAATTCAATAGTCAATTGTGCATCCATAACACTAACTCGCCATCCATGCAAACAAACATTCGATCGTGCACAAACAGACATGAACAATGTCCAATTAGCCAATTAGCCAATCTGCCATACACAACACTTAGCTACCATCATCAACCAAGCATCAATTGATTGTTCACTTCCAAATTCTTACCTCATTGTACAATGTAACTCACTCCCTTCTAATGCTCATCTCTTCTTCCACAGTAACCCCAAGTGCGAACGAAACTGGTGAGTCATCAATAACAAAATCCTCATGCATTTTTCCTCTCCTGTGAACACAAAATCTAAACTCGCAAACTCATTCTCACAATCAATCAATCAATCAATCAATCAATCAATCAATCAATCAAACAATCAACCAATTAATCCCTCACTCACCCAATCAATCAATCAATCAGTCAATCAACCAGTAGATCAAGCGACCATTTCATGTATCCATCTGACTATCTCTCTATTATTCACCAAATCAATCATTCAAACAATCAATCCATCAATCGAAATATCAATCATTCAATCCATCCATCAATCACACCATCACTCAATCCCAGAAAACACTCCAACAGTCACACATACAACAAATCAATCGATCAATTATTCAGTCAATACAACCAATCAATAACTAACAGACAAACAACCAAATATCAAGCAGTCAAACAACCAACCAACCAACCAATCAATCAATCAACCATAAGAACAATCACCGATACTACAATACCACATCCATATACACAATGCAATCGATCAGGCTATTATATATTCATATTCTCATGCACTCATTCGTACTATCATTCAGTCATCCGTCCATTCATATATACTATCGATTATTAATATTCCTCTTCCAATAAATAACAGACTCACTAGATCCCACAACAAACCGTACAATCTATCAATCTATCAATCCATCAATCGATCATTCTAACAACTCTCACAATCAATTATCATAGTGAAATTCAATCCATAGATAAATCGATCATCCAATCACTCAAACAATCAATCACACAATCGATCAAACAACCGAATAGTAAACCGATCAAACGATCAGACGATCAGACGATCTGTCAATACACAAAACAATGTAAAATTGTCCAATTCAATAGTCAATTGTGCATCCATAACACTAACTCGCCATCCATGCAAACAAACATTCGATCGTGCACAAACAGACATGAACAATGTCCAATTAGCCAATTAGCCAATCTGCCATACACAACACTTAGCTACCATCATCAACCAAGCATCAATTGATTGTTCACTTCCAAATTCTTACCTCATTGTACAATGTAACTCACTCCCTTCTAATGCTCATCTCTTCTTCCACAGTAACCCCAAGTGCGAACGAAACTGGTGAGTCATCAATAACAAAATCCTCATGCATTATTCCTCTCCTGTGAACACAAAATCTAAACTCGCAAACTCATTCTCACAATCAATCAATCAATCAATCAATCAATCAATCAATCAATTAATCCCTCACTCACCCACTCAATCAATCAATCAGTCAATCAACCAGTAGATCAAGCGACCATTTCATGTATCTATCTAACTATCTCTCTATTATTCACCAAATCAATCATTCAAACAATCAATCCATCAATCGAAATATCAATCATTCAATCCATCCATCAATCACACCATCACTCAATCCCAGAAAACACTCCAACAGTCACACATACAACAAGTCAATCGATCAATTATTCAGTCAATACAACCAATCAATAACTAACAGACAAACAACCAAATATCAAGCAGTCAAACAACCAACCAACCAACCAATCAATCAATCAATCAATCAATCAATCAACCATAAGAACAATCACCGATACTACAATACCACATCCATATACACAATGCAATCGATCAGGCTATTATATATTCATATTCTCATGCACTCATTCGTACTATCATTCAGTCATCCGTCCATTCATATATACTATCGATTATTATTATTCCTCTTCCAATAAATAACAGACTCACTAGATCCCACAACAAACCGTACAATCTATCAATCTATCAATCCATCAATCGATCATTCTAACAACTCTCACAATCAATTATCATAGTGAAATTCAATCCATAGATAAATCGATCATCCAATCACTCAAACAATCAATCACACAATCGATCAAACAACCGAATAGTAAACCGATCAAACGATCAGACGAGCAGACGATCAGACGATCTGTCAATACACAAAACAATGTAAAATTGTCCAATTCAATAGTCAATTGTGCATCCATAACACTAACTCGCCATCCATGCAAACAAACATTCGATCGTGCACAAACAGACATGAACAATGTCCAATTAGCCAATTAGCCAATCTGCCATACACAACACTTAGCTACCATCATCAACCAAGCATCAATTGATTGTTCACTTCCAAATTCTTACCTCATTGTACAATGTAACTCACTCCCTTCTAATGCTCATCTCTTCTTCCACAGTAACCCCAAGTGCGAACGAAACTGGTGAGTCATCAATAACAAAATCCTCATGCATTATTCCTCTCCTGTGAACACAAAATCTAAACTCGCAAACTCATTCTCACAATCAATCAATCAATCAATCAATCAATCAATCAATTAATCCCTCACTCACCCACTCAATCAATCAATCAGTCAATCAACCAGTAGATCAAGCGACCATTTCATGTATCTATCTAACTATCTCTCTATTATTCACCAAATCAATCATTCAAACAGTCAATCCATCAATCGAAATATCAATCATTCAATCCATCCATCAATCACACCATCACTCAATCCCAGAAAACACTCCAACAGTCACACATACAACAATTCAATCGATCAATTATTCAGTCAATACAATCAATCAATAACTAACAGAAAAACAACCAAATATCAAGCAGTCAAACAACCAACCAACCAACCAATCAATCAATCAACCATAAGAACAATCACCGATACTACAATACCACATTCGTATACACAATGCAATCGATCAGGCTATTATATATTCATATTCTCATGCACTCATTCGTACTATCATTCAGTCATCCGTCCATTCATATATACTATCGATTATTATTATTCCTCTTCCAATAAATAACAGACTCACTAGATCCCACAACAAACCGTACAATCTATCAATCTATCAATCCATCAATCGATCATTCTAACAACTCTCACAATCAATTATCATAGTGAAATTCAATCCATAGATAAATCGATCATCCAATCACTCAAACAATCAATCACACAATCGATCAAACAACCGAATAGTAAACCGATCAAACGATCAGACGAGCAGACGATCAGACGATCTGTCAATACACAAAACAATGTAAAATTGTCCAATTCAATAGTCAATTGTGCATCCATAACACTAACTCGCCATCCATGCAAACAAACATTCGATCGTGCACAAACAGACATGAACAATGTCCAATTAGCCAATTAGCCAATCTGCCATACACAACACTTAGCTACCATCATCAACCAAGCATCAATTGATTGTTCACCTCCAAATTCTTACCTCATTGTACAATGTAACTCACTCCCTTCTAATGCTCAACTCTTCTTCCACAGTAACCCCAAGTGCGAACGAAACTGAGGAGTCATCAATAACAAAATCCTCATGCATTATTCCTCTCCTGTGAACACAAAATCTAAACTCGCAAACTCATTCTCACAATCAATCAATCAATCAATCAATCAATCAATTAATCCCTCACTCACCCACTCAATCAATCAATCAGTCAATCAACCAGTAGATCAAGCGATCATTTCATGTATCTATCTAACTATCTCTCTATTATTCACCAAATCAATCATTCAAACAATCAATCCATCAATCGAAATATCAATCATTCAATCCATCCATCAATCACACCATCACTCAATCCCAGAAAACACTCCAACAGTCACACATACAACAAATCAATCGATCAATTATTCGGTCAATACAATCAATCAATAACTAACAAACAAACAACAAAACATCACCCAACCAATCAATCAATCAACCATAAGAACAATCACCGATACTACAATACCACATCCATATACACAATGCAATCGATCAGGCTATTATATATTCATATTCTCATGCACTCATTCGTACTATCATTCAGTCATCCGTCCATTCATATATACTATCGATTATTAATATTCCTCTTCCAATAAATAACAGACTCACTAGATCCCACAACAAACCGTACAATCTATCAATCTATCAATCCATCAATCGATCATTCTAACAACTCTCACAATCAATTATCATAGTGAAATTCAATCCATAGATAAATCGATCATCCAATCACTCAAACAATCAATCACACAATCGATCAAACAACCGAATAGTAAACCGATCAAACGATCAGACGAGCAGACGATCAGACGATCTGTCAATACACAAAACAATGTAAAATTGTCCAATTCAATAGTCAATTGTGCATCCATAACACTAACTCGCCATCCATGCAAACAAACATTCGATCGTGCACAAACAGACAGGATCAATGTCCAATTAGCCAATTAGCCAATCTGCCATACACAACACTTAGCTACCATCATCAACCAAGCATCAATTGATTGTTCACTTCCAAATTCTTACCTCATTGTACAATGTAACTCACTCCCTTCTAATGCTCATCTCTTCTTCCACAGTAACCCCAAGTGCGAACGAAACTGGTGAGTCATCAATAACAAAATCCTCATGCATTATTCCTCTCCTGTGAACACAAAATCTAAACTCGCAAACCCATTCTCACAATCAATCAATCAATCAATCAATCAATCAATAAATCCCTCACTCACCCACTCAATCAGTCAATCAACCAGTAGATCAAGCGATCATTTCATGTATCTATCTAACTATCTCTCTATTATTCACCAAATCAATCATTCAAACAATCAATCCATCAATCGAAATATCAATCATTCAATCCATCCATCAATCACACCATCACTCAATCCCAGAAAACACTCCAACAGTCATACATACAACAAATCAATCGATCAATTATTCGGTCAATACAATCAATCAATAACTAACAAACAAACAACAAAACATCACCCAACCAATCAATCAATCAACCATAAGAACAATCACCGATACTACAATACCACATCCATATACACAATGCAATCGATCAGGCTATTATATATTCATATTCTCATGCACTCATTCGTACTATCATTCAGTCATCCGTCCATTCATATATACTATCGATTATTAATATTCCTCTTCCAATAAATAACAGACTCACTAGATCCCACAACAAACCAAACAATCTATCAATCTATCAATCCATCAATCGATCATTCTAACAACTCTCACAATCAATTATCATAGTGAAATTCAATCCATAGATAAATCGATCATCCAATCACTCAAACAATCAATCACACAATCGATCAAACAACCGAATAGTAAACCGATCAAACGATCAGACGAGCAGACGATCAGACGATCTGTCAATACACAAAACAATGTAAAATTGTCCAATTCAATAGTCAATTGTGCATCCATAACACTAACTCGCCATCCATGCAAACAAACATTCGATCGTGCACAAACAGACATGAACAATGTCCAATTAGCCAATTAGCCAATCTGCCATACACAACACTTAGCTACCATCATCAACCAAGCATCAATTGATTGTTCACTTCCAAATTCTTACCTCATTGTACAATGTGACTCACTCCCTTCTAATGCTCATCTCTTCTTCCACAGTAACCCCAAGTGCGAACGAAACTGGTGAGTCATCAATAACAAAATCCTCATGCATTATTCCTCTCCTGTGAACACAAAATCTAAACTCGCAAACCCATTCTCACAATCAATCAATCAATCAATCAATCAATCAATCAATCAAACAATCAATCAATTAATCCCTCACTCACCCAATCAATCAATCAATCAGTCAATCAACCAGTAGATCAAGCGATCATTTCATGTATCTATCTAACTATCTCTCTATTATTCACCAAATCAATCATTCAAACAATCAATCCATCAATCGAAATATCAATCATTCAATCCATCCATCAATCACACCATCACTCAATCCCAGAAAACACTCCAACAGTCACACATACAACAAATCAATCGATCAATTATTCGGTCAATACAATCAATCAATAACTAACAAACAAACAACAAAACATCACCCAACCAATCAATCAATCAACCATAAGAACAATCACCGATACTACAATACCACATCCATATACACAATGCAATCGATCAGGCTATTATATATTCATATTCTCATGCACTCATTCGTACTATCATTCAGTCATCCGTCCATTCATATATACTATCGATTATTAATATTCCTCTTCCAATAAATAACAGACTCACTAGATCCCACAACAAACCGTACAATCTATCAATCTATCAATCCATCAATCGATCATTCTAACAACTCTCACAATCAATTATCATAGTGAAATTCAATCCATAGATAAATCGATCATACAATCACTCAAACAATCAATCACACAATCGATCAAACAACCGAATAGTAAACCGATCAAACGATCAGACGAGCAGACGATCAGACGATCTGTCAATACACAAAACAATGTAAAATTGTCCAATTCAATAGTCAATTGTGCATCCATAACACTAACTCGCCATCCATGCAAACAAACATTCGATCGTGCACAAACAGACATGAACAATGTCCAATTAGCCAATTAGCCAATCTGCCATACACAACACTTAGCTACCATCATCAACCAAGCATCAATTGATTGTTCACTTCCAAATTCTTACCTCATTGTACAATGTAACTCACTCCCTTCTAATGCTCATCTCTTCTTCCACAGTAACCCCAAGTGCGAACGAAACTGAGGAGTCATCAATAACAAAATCCTCATGCAATATTCCTCTCCTGTGAACACAAAATCTAAACTCGCAAACCCATTCTCACAATCAATCAATCAATCAATCAATCAACCAATTAATCCCTCACTCACCCACTCAATCAATCAATCAGTCAATCAACCAGTAGATCAAGCGATCATTTCATGTATCTATCTAATTATCTCTCTATTATTCACCAAATCAATCATTCAAACAATCAATCCATCATTCAAAATATCAATCATTCAATCCATCCATCAATCACACCATCACTCAATCCCAGAAAACACTCCAACAGTCACACATACAACAAATCAATCGATCAATTATTCAGTCAATACAATCAATCAATAACTAACAAACAAACAACAAAACATCACCCAACCAATCAATCAATCAACCATAAGAACAATCACCGATACTACAATACCACATCCATATACACAATGCAATCGATCAGGCTATTATATATTCATATTCTCATGCACTCATTCGTACTATCATTCAGTCATCCGTCCATTCATATATACTATCGATTATTAATATTCCTCTTCCAATAAATAACAGACTCACTAGATCCCACAACAAACCGTACAATCTATCAATCTATCAATCCATCAATCGATCATTCTAACAACTCTCACAATCAATTATCATAGTGAAATTCAATCCATAGATAAATCGATCATCCAATCACTCAAACAATCAATCACACAATCGATCAAACAACCGAATAGTAAACCGATCAAACGATCAGACGAGCAGACGATCAGACGATCTGTCAATACACAAAACAATGTAAAATTGTCCAATTCAATAGTCAATTGTGCATCCATAACACTAACTCGCCATCCATGCAAACAAACATTCGATCGTGCACAAACAGACATGAACAATGTCCAATTAGCCAATTAGCCAATCTGCCATACACAACACTTAGCTACCATCATCAACCAAGCATCAATTGATTGTTCACTTCCAAATTCTTACCTCATTGTACAATATAACTCACTCCCTTCTAATGCTCATCTCTTCTTCCACAGTAACCCCAAGTGCGAACGAAACTGGTGAGTCATCAATAACAAAATCCTCATGCATTATTCCTCTCCTGTGAACACAAAATCTAAACTCGCAAACCCATTCTCACAATCAATCAATCAATCAATCAATCAACCAATTAATCCCTCACTCACCCACTCAATCAATCAATCAGTCAATCAACCAGTAGATCAAGCGACCATTTCATGTATCTATCTAACTATCTCTCTATTATTCACCAAATCAATCATTCAAACAATCAATCCATCAATCAAAATATCAATCATTCAATCCATCCATCAATCACACCATCACTCAATCCCAGAAAACACTCCAACAGTCACACATACAACAATTCAATCGATCAATTATTCAGTCAATACAATCAATCAATAACTAACAAACAAACAACAAAACATCAATCAACCAACGAAACCAATCAACCAATCAATCAATCAATCAATCAATCAACCATAAGAACAATCACCGATACTACAATACCACATCCATATACACAATGCAATCGATCAGGCTATTATATATTCATATTCTCATGCACTCATTCGTACTATCATTCAGTCATCCGTCCATTCATATATACTATCGATTATTAATATTCCTCTTCCAATAAATAACAGACTCACTAGATCCCACAACAAACCGTACAATCTATCAATCTATCAATCCATCAATCGATCATTCTAACAACTCTCACAATCAATTATCATAGTGAAATTCAATCCATAGATAAATCGATCATCCAATCACTCAAACAATCAATCACACAATCGATCAAACAACCGAATAGTAAACCGATCAAACGATCAGACGAGCAGACGATCAGACGATCTGTCAATACACAAAACAATGTAAAATTGTCCAATTCAATAGTCAATTGTGCATCCATAACACGAACTCGCCATCCATGCAAACAAACATTCGATCGTGCACAAACAGACATGAACAATGTCCAATTAGCCAATTAGCCAATCTGCCATACACAACACTTAGCTACCATCATCAACCAAGCATCAATTGATTGTTCACTTCCAAATTCTTACCTCATTGGTCAATGTAACTCACTCCCTTCTAATGCTCATCTCTTCTTCCACAGTAACCCCAAGTGCGAACGAAACTGGTGAGTCATCAATAACAAAATCCTCATGCATTATTCCTCTCCTGTGAACACAAAATCTAAACTCGCAAACCCATTCTCACAACCAATCAATCAATCAATCAATCAATCAATTAATCCCTCACTCACCCACTCAATCAATCAATCAGTCAATCAACCAGTAGATCAAGCGACCATTTCATGTATCTATCTAACTATCTCTCTATTATTCACCAAATCAATCATTCAAACAATCAATCCATCAATCGAAATATCAATCATTCAATCCATCCATCAATCACACCATCACTCAATCCCAGAAAACACTCCAACAGTCACACATACAACAATTCAATCGATCAATTATTCAGTCAATACAATCAATCAATAACTAACAAACAAACAAAAAAACATCAATCAACCAACGAAACCAATCAACCAATCAATCAATCAATCAATCAATCAACCATAAGAACAATCACCGATACTACAATACCACATCCATATACACAATGCAATCGATCAGGCTATTATATATTCATATTCTCATGCACTCATTCGTACTATCATTCAGTCATCCGTCCATTCATATATACTATCGATTATTAATATTCCTCTTCCAATAAATAACAGACTCACTAGATCCCACAACAAACCGTACAATCTATCAATCTATCAATCCATCAATCGATCATTCTAACAACTCTCACAATCAATTATCATAGTGAAATTCAATCCATAGATAAATCGATCATCCAATCACTCAAACAATCAATCACACAATCGATCAAACAACCGAATAGTAAACCGATCAAACGATCAGACGAGCAGACGATCAGACGATCAGACGATCTGTCAATACACAAAACAATGTAAAATTGTCCAATTCAATAGTCAATTGTGCATCCATAACACTAACTCGCCATCCATGCAAACAAACATTCGATCGTGCACAAACAGACATGAACAATGTCCAATTAGCCAATTAGCCAATCTGCCATACACAACACTTAGCTACCATCATCAACCAAGCATCAATTGATTGTTCACTTCCAAATTCTTACCTCATTGTACAATGTAACTCACTCCCTTCTAATGCTCATCTCTTCTTCCACAGTAACCCCAAGTGCGAACGAAACTGGTGAGTCATCAATAACAAAATCCTCATGCATTATTCCTCTCCTGTGAACACAAAATCTAAACTCGCAAACCCATTCTCACAATCAATCAATCAATCAATCAATCAATCCCTCACTCACCCACTCAATCAATCAATCAGTCAATCAACCAGTAGATCAAGCGATCATTTCATGTATCTATCTAACTATCTCTCTATTATTCACCAAATCAATCATTCAAACAATCAATCCATCAATCGAAATATCAATCATTCAATCCATCCATCAATCACACCATCACTCAATCCCAGAAAACACTCCAACAGTCACACATACAACAATTCAATCGATCAATTATTCAGTCAATACAATCAATCAATAACTAACAAACAAACAACAAAACATCAATCAACCAACGAAACCAATCAACCAATCAATCAATCAATCAATCAATCAACCATAAGAACAATCACCGATACTACAATACCACATCCATATACACAATGCAATCGATCAGGCTATTATATATTCATATTCTCATGCACTCATTCGTACTATCATTCAGTCATCCGTCCATTCATATATACTATCGATTATTAATATTCCTCTTCCAATAAATAACAGACTCACTAGATCCCACAACAAACCGTACAATCTATCAATCTATCAATCCATCAATCGATCATTCTAACAACTCTCACAATCAATTATCATAGTGAAATTCAATCCATAGATAAATCGATCATCCAATCACTCAAACAATCAATCACACAATCGATCAAACAACCGAATAGTAAACCGATCAAACGATCAGACGAGCAGACGATCAGACGATCTGTCAATACACAAAACAATGTAAAATTGTCCAATTCAATAGTCAATTGTGCATCCATAACACTAACTCGCCATCCATGCAAACAAACATTCGATCGTGCACAAACAGACATGAACAATGTCCAATTAGCCAATTAGCCAATCTGCCATACACAACACTTAGCTACCATCATCAACCAAGCATCAATTGATTGTTCACTTCCAAATTCTTACCTCATTGTACAATGTAACTCACTCCCTTCTAATGCTCATCTCTTCTTCCACAGTAACCCCAAGTGCGAACGAAACTGGTGAGTCATCAATAACAAAATCCTCATGCAATATTCCTCTCCTGTGAACACAAAATCTAAACTCGCAAACCAATTCTCACAATCAATCAATCAATCAATCAATCAATCAATCAATTAATCCCTCACTCACCCACTCAATCAATCAATCAGTCAATCAACCAGTAGATCAAGCGATCATTTCATGTATCTATCTAACTATCTCTCGATTATCCACCAAATCAATCATTCAAACAATCAATCCATCAATCGAAATATCAATCATTCAATCCATCCATCAATCACACCATCACTCAATCCCAGAAAACACTCCAACAGTCACACATACAACAATTCAATCGATCAATTATTCAGTCAATACAATCAAACAATAACTAACAAACAAACAACAAAACATCAATCAACCAACGAAACCAATCAACCAATCAATCAATCAATCAATCAATCAAACATAAGAACAATCACCGATACTACAATACCACATCCATATACACAATGCAATCTATCAGGCTATTGTATAATCATATTCTCATGCACTCATTCGTACTATCATTCAGTCATCCGTCCATTCATATATACTATCGATTATTATTATTCCTCTTCCAATAAATAACAGACTCACTAGATCCCACAACAAACCGTACAATCTATCAATCTATCAATCCATCAACCGATCATTCTAACAACTCTCACAATCAATTATCATAGTGAAATTCAATCCATAGATAAATTGATCATCCAATCACTCAAACAATCAATCACACAATCGATCAAACAACCGAATAGTAAACCGATCAAACGATCAGACGAGCAGACGATCAGACGATCTGTCAATACACAAAACAATGTAAAATTGTCCAATTCAATAGTCAATTGTGCATCCATAACACTAACTCGCCATCCATGCAAACAAACATTCGATCGTGCACAAACAGACATGAACAATGTCCAATTAGCCAATTAGCCAATCTGCCATACACAACACTTAGCTACCATCATCAACCAAGCATCAATTGATTGTTCACTTCCAAATTCTTACCTCATTGTACAATGTAACTCACTCCCTTCTAATGCTCATCTCTTCTTCCACAGTAACCCCAAGTGCGAACGAAACTGGTGAGTCATCAATAACAAAATCCTCATGCAATATTCCTCTCCTGTGAACACAAAATCTAAACTCGCAAACCCATTCTCACAATCAATCAATCAATCAATCAATCAATCAATTAATCCCTCACTCACCCACTCAATCAATCAATCAGTCAATCAACCAGTAGATCAAGCGATCATTTCATGTATCTATCTAATTATCTCTCTATTATTCACCAAATCAATCATTCAAACAATCAATCCATCATTCAAAATATCAATCATTCAATCCATCCATCAATCACACCATCACTCAATCCCAGAAAACACTCCAACAGTCACACATACAACAAATCAATCGATCAATTATTCAGTCAATACAATCAATCAATAACTAACAAACAGACAAACAACAAAACATCACCCAACCAATCAATCAATCAACCATAAGAACAATCACCGATACTACAATACCACATCCATATACACAATGCAATCGATCAGGCTATTATATATTCATATTCTCATGCACTCATTCGTACTATCATTCCGTCATCCGTCCATTCACATATACTGTCGATTATTAATATTCCTCTTCCAATAAATAACAGACTCACTAGATCCCACAACAAACCGTACAATCTATCAATCTATCAATCCATCAATCGATCATTCTAACAACTCTCACAATCAATTATCATAGTGAAATTCAATCCATAGATAAATCGATCATCCAATCACTCAAACAATCAATCACACAATCGATCAAACAACCGAATAGTAAACCGATCAAACGATCAGACGAGCAGACGATCAGACGATCTGTCAATACACAAAACAATGTAAAATTGTCCAATTCAATAGTCAATTGTGCATCCATAACACTAACTCGCCATCCATGCAAACAAACATTCGATCGTGCACAAACAGACATGAACAATGTCCAATTAGCCAATTAGCCAATCTGCCATACACAACACTTAGCTACCATCATCAACCAAGCATCAATTGATTGTTCACTTCCAAATTCTTACCTCATTGTACAATGTAACTCACTCCCTTCTAATGCTCATCTCTTCTTCCACAGTAACCCCAAGTGCGAACGAAACTGGTGAGTCATCAATAACAAAATCCTCATGCAATATTCCTCTCCTGTGAACACAAAATCTAAACTCGCAAACTCATTCTCACAATCAATCAATCAATCAATCAATCAATTAATCCCTCACTCACCCACTCAATCAATCAATCAGTCAATCAACCAGTAGATCAAGCGATCATTTCATGTATCTATCTAACTATCTCTCTATTAATCACCAAATCAATCATTCAAACAATCAATCCATCATTCAAAATATCAATCATTCAATCCATCCATCAATCACACCATCACTCAATCCCAGAAAACACTCCAACAGTCACACATACAACAATTCAATCGATCAATTATTCAGTCAATACGATCAATCAATAACTAACAAACAAACAACAAAACATCACCCAACCAATCAATCAATCAACCATAAGAACAATCACCGATACTACAATACCACATCCATATACACAATGCAATCGATCAGGCTATTATATATTCATATTCTCATGCACTCATTCGTACTATCATTCCGTCATCCGTCCATTCATATATACTATCGATTATTAATATTCCTCTTCCAATAAATAACAGACTCACTAGATCCCACAACAAACCGTACAATCTATCAATCTATCAATCCATCAATCGATCATTCTAACAACTCTCACAATCAATTATCATAGTGAAATTCAATCCATAGATAAATCGATCATCCAATCACTCAAACAATCAATCACACAATCGATCAAACAACCGAATAGTAAACCGATCAAACGATCAGACGAGCAGACGATCAGACGATCTGTCAATACACAAAACAATGTAAAATTGTCCAATTCAATAGTCAATTGTGCATCCATAACACTAACTCGCCATCCATGCAAACAAACATTCGATCGTGCACAAACAGACATGAACAATGTCCAATTAGCCAATTAGCCAATCTGCCATACACAACACTTAGCTACCATCATCAACCAAGCATCAATTGATTGTTCACTTCCAAATTCTTACCTCATTGTACAATGTAACTCACTCCCTTCTAATGCTCATCTCTTCTTCCACAGTAACCCCAAGTGCGAACGAAACTGGTGAGTCATCAATAACAAAATCCTCATGCAATATTCCTCTCCTGTGAACACAAAATCTAAACTCGCAAACCCATTCTCACAATCAATCAATCAATCAATCAATCAATTAATCCCTCACTCACCCACTCAATCAATCAATCAGTCAATCAACCAGTAGATCAAGCGATCATTTCATGTATCTATCTAATTATCTCTCTATTATTCACCAAATCAATCATTCAAACAATCAATCCATCATTCAAAATATCAATCATTCAATCCATCCATCAATCACACCATCACTCAATCCCAGAAAACACTCCAACAGTCACACATACAACAATTCAATCGATCAATTATTCAGTCAATACGATCAATCAATAACTAACAAACAAACAACAAAACATCACCCAACCAATCAATCAATCAACCATAAGAACAATCACCGATACTACAATACCACATCCATATACACAATGCAATCGATCAGGCTATTATATATTCATATTCTCATGCACTCATTCGTACTATCATTCAGTCATCCGTCCATTCATATATACTATCGATTATTAATATTCCTCTTCCAATAAATAACAGACTCACTAGATCCCACAACAAACCGTACAATCTATCAATCTATCAATCCATCAATCGATCATTCTAACAACTCTCACAATCAATTATCATAGTGAAATTCAATCCATAGATAAATCGATCATCCAATCACTCAAACAATCAATCACACAATCGATCAAACAACCGAATAGTAAACCGATCAAACGATCAGACGAGCAGACGATCAGACGATCAGACGATCTGTCAATACACAAAACAATGTAAAATTGTCCAATTAAATAGTCAATTGTGCATCCATAACACTAACTCGCCATCCATGCAAACAAACATTCGATCGTGCACAAACAGACATGAACAATGTCCAATTAGCCAATTAGCCAATCTGCCATACACAACACTTAGCTACCATCATCAACCAAGCATCAATTGATTGTTCACTTCCAAATTCTTACCTCATTGTACAATGTAACTCACTCCCTTCTAATGCTCATCTCTTCTTCCACAGTAACCCCAAGTGCGAACGAAACTGGTGAGTCATCAATAACAAAATCCTCATGCATTATTCCTCTCCTGTGAACACAAAATCTAAACTCGCAAACCAATTCTCACAATCAATCAATCAATCAATCAATCAATCAATTAATCCCTCACTCACCCACTCAATCAATCAATCAGTCAATCAACCAGTAGATCAAGCGATCATTTCATGTATCTATCTAACTATCTCTCTATTATTCACCAAATCAATCATTCAAACAATCAATCCATCAATCGAAATATCAATCATTCAATCCATCCATCAATCACACCATCACTCAATCCCAGAAAACACTCCAACAGTCACACATACAACAAATCAATCGATCAATTATTCAGTCAATACAATCAATCAATAACTAACAAACAAACAACAAAACATCACCCAACCAATCAATCAATCAACCATAAGAACAATCACCGATACTACAATACCACATCCATATACACAATGCAATCGATCAGGCTATTATATATTCATATTCTCATGCACTCATTCGTACTATCATTCAGTCATCCGTCCATTCACATATACTGTCGATTATTAATATTCCTCTTCCAATAAATAACAGACTCACTAGATCCCACAACAAACCGTACAATCTATCAATCTATCAATCCATCAATCGATCATTCTAACAACTCTCACAATCAATTATCATAGTGAAATTCAATCCATAGATAAATCGATCATCCAATCACTCAAACAATCAATCACACAATCGATCAAACAACCGAATAGTAAACCGATCAAACGATCAGACGAGCAGACGATCAGACGATCTGTCAATACACAAAACAATGTAAAATTGTCCAATTAAATAGTCAATTGTGCATCCATAACACTAACTCGCCATCCATGCAAACAAACATTCGATCGTGCACAAACAGACATGAACAATGTCCAATTAGCCAATTAGCCAATCTGCCATACACAACACTTAGCTACCATCATCAACCAAGCATCAATTGATTGTTCACTTCCAAATTCTTACCTCATTGTACAATGTAACTCACTCCCTTCTAATGCTCATCTCTTCTTCCACAGTAACCCCAAGTGCGAACGAAACTGGTGAGTCATCAATAACAAAATCCTCATGCATTATTCCTCTCCTGTGAACACAAAATCTAAACTCGCAAACCCATTCTCACAATCAATCAATCAATCAATCAATCAATCAATCAATTAATCCCTCACTCACCCACTCAATCAATCAATCAGTCAATCAACCAGTAGATCAAGCGGTCATTTCATGTATCTATCTAACTATCTCTCTATTATTCACCAAATCAATCATTCAAACAATCAATCCATCAATCGAAATATCAATCATTCAATCCATCCATCAATCACACCATCACTCAATCCCAGAAAACACTCCAACAGTCACACATACAACAAATCAATCGATCAATTATTCAGTCAATACAATCAATCAATAACTAACAAACAAACAACAAAACATCACCCAACCAATCAATCAATCAACCATAAGAACAATCACCGATACTACAATACCACATCCATATACACAATGCAATCGATCAGGCTATTATATATTCATATTCTCATGCACTCATTCGTACTATCATTCAGTCATCCGTCCATTCATATATACTATCGATTATTAATATTCCTCTTCCAATAAATAACAGACTCACTAGATCCCACAACAAACCGTACAATCTATCAATCTATTAATCCATCAATCGATCATTCTAACAACTCTCACAATCAATTATCATAGTGAAATTCAATCCATAGATAAATCGATCATCCAATCACTCAAACAATCAATCACACAATCGATCAAACAACCGAATAGTAAACCGATCAAACGATCAGACGAGCAGACGATCAGACGATCTGTCAATACACAAAACAATGTAAAATTGTCCAATTAAATAGTCAATTGTGCATCCATAACACTAACTCGCCATCCATGCAAACAAACATTCGATCGTGCACAAACAGACATGAACAATGTCCAATTAGCCAATTAGCCAATCTGCCATACACAACACTTAGCTACCATCATCAACCAAGCATCAATTGATTGTTCACTTCCAAATTCTTACCTCATTGTACAATGTAACTCACTCCCTTCTAATGCTCATCTCTTCTTCCACAGTAACCCCAAGTGCGAACGAAACTGGTGAGTCATCAATAACAAAATCCTCATGCAATATTCCTCTCCTGTGAACACAAAATCTAAACTCGCAAACCCATTCTCACAATCAATCAATCAATCAATCAATCAATCAATCAATTAATCCCTCACTCACCCACTCAATCAATCAATCAGTCAATCAACCAGTAGATCAAGCGATCATTTCATGTATCTATCTAACTATCTCTCTATAATTCACCAAATCAATCATTCAAACAATCAATCCATCAATCAAAATATCAATCATTCAATCCATCCATCAATCACACCATCACTCAATCCCAGAAAACACTCCAACAGTCACACATACAACAAATCAATCGATCAATTATTCAGTCAATACAATCAATCAATAACTAACAAACAAACAACAAAACATCAATCAACCAATCAATCAATCAACCATAAGAACAATCACCGATACTACAATACCACATCCATATACACAATGCAATCGATCAGGCTATTATATATTCATATTCTCATGCACTCATTCGTACTATCATTCAGTCATCCGTCCATTCATATATACTATCGATTATTAATATTCCTCTTCCAATAAATAACAGACTCACTAGATCCCACAACAAACCGTACAATCTATCAATCTATCAATCCATCAATCGACCATTCTAACAACTCTCACAATCAATTATCATAGTGAAATTCAATCCATAGATAAATCGATCATCCAATCACTCAAACAATCAATCACACAATCGATCAAACAACCGAATAGTAAACCGATCAAACGATCAGACGAGCAGACGATCAGACGATCTGTCAATACACAAAACAATGTAAAATTGTCCAATTCAATAGTCAATTGTGCATCCATAACACTAACTCGCCATCCATGCAAACAAACATTCGATCGTGCACAAACAGACATGAACAATGTCCAATTAGCCAATTAGCCAATCTGCCATACACAACACTTAGCTACCATCATCAACCAAGCATCAATTGATTGTTCACTTCCAAATTCTTACCTCATTGTACAATGTAACTCACTCCCTTCTAATGCTCATCTCTTCTTCCACAGTAACCCCAAGTGCGAACGAAACTGGTGAGTCATCAATAACAAAATCCGCATGCATTATTCCTCTCCTGTGAACACAAAATCTTAACTCGCAAACCCATTCTCACAATCAATCAATCAATCAATCAATCAATCAATCAATTAATCCCTCACTCACCCACTCAATCAATCAATCAGTCAATCAACCAGTAGATCAAGCGATCATTTCATGTATCTATCTAACTATCTCTCTATTATTCACCAAATCAATCATTCAAACAATCAATCCATCAATCGAAATATCAATCATTCAATCCATCCATCAATCACACCATCACTCAATCCCAGAAAACACTCCAACAGTCACACATACAACAATTCAATCGATCAATTATTCAGTCAATACAATCAATCAATAACTAACAAACAAACAACAAAACATCACCCAACCAATCAATCAATCAACCATAAGAACAATCACCGATACTACAATACCACATCCATATACACAATGCAATCGATCAGGCTATTATATATTCATATTCTCATGCACTCATTCGTACTATCATTCAGTCATCCGTCCATTCATATATACTATCGATTATTAATATTCCTCTTCCAATAAATAACAGACTCACTAGATCCCACAACAAACCGTACAATCTATCAATCTATCAATCCATCAATCGATCATTCTAACAACTCTCACAATCAATTATCATAGTGAAATTCAATCCATAGATAAATCGATCATCCAATCACTCAAACAATCAATCACACAATCGATCAAACAACCGAATAGTAAACCGATCAAACGATCAGACGAGCAGACGATCAGACGATCAGACGATCTGTCAATACACAAAACAATGTAAAATTGTCCAATTAAATAGTCAATTGTGCATCCATAACACTAACTCGCCATCCATGCAAACAAACATTCGATCGTGCACAAACAGACATGAACAATGTCCAATTAGCCAATTAGCCAATCTGCCATACACAACACTTAGCTACCATCATCAACCAAGCATCAATTGATTGTTCACTTCCAAATTCTTACCTCATTGTACAATGTAACTCACTCCCTTCTAATGCTCATCTCTTCTTCCACAGTAACCCCAAGTGCGAACGAAACTGGTGAGTCATCAATAACAAAATCCTCATGCAATATTCCTCTCCTGTGAACACAAAATCTTAACTCGCAAACCCATTCTCACAATCAATCAATCAATCAATCAATCAATCAATTAATCCCTCACTCACCCACTCAATCAATCAATCAGTCAATCAACCAGTAGATCAAGCGATCATTTCATGTATCTATCTAACTATCTCTCTATTATTCACCAAATCAATCATTCAAACAATCAATCCATCAATCGAAATATCAATCATTCAATCCATCCATCAATCACACCATCACTCAATCCCAGAAAACACTCCAACAGTCACACATACAACAAATCAATCGATCAATTATTCAGTCAATACAATCAATCAATAACTAACAAACAAACAACAAAACATCACCCAACCAATCAATCAATCAACCATAAGAACAATCACCGATACTACAATACCACATCCATATACACAATGCAATCGATCAGGCTATTATATATTCATATTCTCATGCACTCATTCGTACTATCATTCAGTCATCCGTCCATTCATATATACTATCGATTATTAATATTCCTCTTCCAATAAATAACAGACTCACTAGATCCCACAACAAACCGTACAATCTATCAATCTATCAATCCATCAATCGATCATTCTAACAACTCTCACAATCAATTATCATAGTGAAATTCAATCCATAGATAAATCGATCATCCAATCACTCAAACAATCAATCACACAATCGATCAAACAACCGAATAGTAAACCGATCAAACGATCAGACGAGCAGACGATCAGACGATCTGTCAATACACAAAACAATGTAAAATTGTCCAATTCAATAGTCAATTGTGCATCCATAACACTAACTCGCCATCCATGCAAACAAACATTCGATCGTGCACAAACAGACATGAACAATGTCCAATTAGCCAATTAGCCAATCTGCCATACACAACACTTAGCTACCATCATCAACCAAGCATCAATTGATTGTTCACTTCCAAATTCTTACCTCATTGTACAATGTAACTCACTCCCTTCTAATGCTCATCTCTTCTTCCACAGTAACCCCAAGTGCGAACGAAACTGGTGAGTCATCAATAACAAAATCCTCATGCAATATTCCTCTCCTGTGAACACAAAATCTTAACTCGCAAACCCATTCTCACAATCAATCAATCAATCAATCAATCAATCAATTAATCCCTCACTCACCCACTCAATCAATCAATCAGTCAATCAACCAGTAGATCAAGCGATCATTTCATGTATCTATCTAACTATCTCTCTATTATTCACCAAATCAATCATTCAAACAATCAATCCATCAATCGAAATATCAATCATTCAATCCATCCATCAATCACACCATCACTCAATCCCAGAAAACACTCCAACAGTCACACATACAACAAATCAATCGATCAATTATTCAGTCAATACAATCAATCAATAACTAACAAACAAACAACAAAACATCACCCAACCAATCAATCAATCAACCATAAGAACAATCACCGATACTACAATACCACATCCATATACACAATGCAATCGATCAGGCTATTATATATTCATATTCTCATGCACTCATTCGTACTATCATTCAGTCATCCGTCCATTCATATATACTATCGATTATTAATATTCCTCTTCCAATAAATAACAGACTCACTAGATCCCACAACAAACCGTACAATCTATCAATCTATCAATCCATCAATCGACCATTCTAACAACTCTCACAATCAATTATCATAGTGAAATTCAATCCATAGATAAATCGATCATCCAATCACTCAAACAATCAATCACACAATCGATCAAACAACCGAATAGTAAACCGATCAAACGATCAGACGAGCAGACGATCAGACGATCTGTCAATACACAAAACAATGTAAAATTGTCCAATTCAATAGTCAATTGTGCATCCATAACACTAACTCGCCATCCATGCAAACAAACATTCGATCGTGCACAAACAGACATGAACAATGTCCAATTAGCCAATTAGCCAATCTGCCATACACAACACTTAGCTACCATCATCAACCAAGCATCAATTGATTGTTCACTTCCAAATTCTTACCTCATTGTACAATGTAACTCACTCCCTTCTAATGCTCATCTCTTCTTCCACAGTAACCCCAAGTGCGAACGAAACTGGTGAGTCATCAATAACAAAATCCTCATGCATTATTCCTCTCCTGTGAACACAAAATCTAAACTCGCAAACCCATTCTCACAATCAATCAATCAATCAATCAATTAATCCCTCACTCACCCACTCAATCAATCAATCAGTCAATCAACCAGTAGATCAAGCGATCATTTCATGTATCTATCTAACTATCTCTCTATTATTCACCAAATCAATCATTCAAACAATCAATCCATCAATCGAAATATCAATCATTCAATCCATCCATCAATCACACCATCACTCAATCCCAGAAAACACTCCAACAGTCACACATACAACAAATCAATCGATCAATTATTCAGTCAATACAATCAATCAATAACTAACAAACAAACAACAAAACATCACCCAACCAATCAATCAATCAACCATAAGAACAATCACCGATACTACAATACCACATCCATATACACAATGCAATCGATCAGGCTATTATATATTCATATTCTCATGCACTCATTCGTACTATCATTCAGTCATCCGTCCATTCATATATACTATCGATTATTAATATTCCTCTTCCAATAAATAACAGACTCACTAGATCCCACAACAAACCGTACAATCTATCAATCTATCAATCCATCAATCGACCATTCTAACAACTCTCACAATCAATTATCATAGTGAAATTCAATCCATAGATAAATCGATCATCCAATCACTCAAACAATCAATCACACAATCGATCAAACAACCGAATAGTAAACCGATCAAACGATCAGACGAGCAGACGATCAGACGATCTGTCAATACACAAAACAATGTAAAATTGTCCAATTCAATAGTCAATTGTGCATCCATAACACTAACTCGCCATCCATGCAAACAAACATTCGATCGTGCACAAACAGACATGAACAATGTCCAATTAGCCAATTAGCCAATCTGCCATACACAACACTTAGCTACCATCATCAACCAAGCATCAATTGATTGTTCACTTCCAAATTCTTACCTCATTGTACAATGTAACTCACTCCCTTCTAATGCTCATCTCTTCTTCCACAGTAACCCCAAGTGCGAACGAAACTGGTGAGTCATCAATAACAAAATCCTCATGCATTATTCCTCTCCTGTGAACACAAAATCTAAACTCGCAAACCCATTCTCACAATCAATCAATCAATCAATCAATCAATCAATTAATCCCTCACTCACCCACTCAATCAATCAATCAGTCAATCAACCAGTAGATCAAGCGATCATTTCATGTATCTATCTAACTATCTCTCTATTATTCACCAAATCAATCATTCAAACAATCAATCCATCAATCGAAATATCAATCATTCAATCCATCCATCAAACACACCATCACTCAATCCCAGAAAACACTCCAACAGTCACACATACAACAAATCAATCGATCAATTATTCAGTCAATACAATCAATCAATAACTAACAAACAAACAACAAAACATCACCCAACCAATCAATCAATCAACCATAAGAACAATCACCGATACTACAATACCACATCCATATACACAATGCAATCGATCAGGCTATTATATATTCATATTCTCATGCACTCATTCGTACTATCATTCAGTCATCCGTCCATTCATATATACTATCGATTATTAATATTCCTCTTCCAATAAATAACAGACTCACTAGATCCCACAACAAACCGTACAATCTATCAATCTATCAATCCATCAATCGATCATTCTAACAACTCTCACAATCAATTATCATAGTGAAATTCAATCCATAGATAAATCGATCATCCAATCACTCAAACAATCAATCACACAATCGATCAAACAACCGAATAGTAAACCGATCAAACGATCAGACGAGCAGACGATCAGACGATCTGTCAATACACAAAACAATGCAAAATTGTCCAATTCAATAGTCAATTGTGCATCCATAACACTAACTCGCCATCCATGCAAACAAACATTCGATCGTGCACAAACAGACATGAACAATGTCCAATTAGCCAATTAGCCAATCTGCCATACACAACACTTAGCTACCATCATCAACTAAGCATCAATTGATTGTTCACTTCCAAATTCTTACCTCATTGTACAATGTAACTCACTCCCTTCTAATGCTCATCTCTTCTTCCACAGTAACCCCAAGTGCGAACGAAACTGGTGAGTCATCAATAACAAAATCCTCATGCATTATTCCTCTCCTGTGAACACAAAATCTAAACTCGCAAACCCATTCTCACAATCAATCAATCAATCAATCAATCAACCAATTAATCCCTCACTCACCCACTCAATCAATCAATCAGTCAATCAACCAGTAGATCAAGCGATCATTTCATGTATCTATCTAACTATCTCTCTATTATTCACCAAATCAATCATTCAAACAATCAATCCATCAATCGAAATATCAATCATTCAATCCATCCATCAATCACACCATCACTCAATCCCAGAAAACACTCCAACAGTCACACATACAACAAATCAATCGATCAATTATTCAGTCAATACAATCAATCAGTAACTAACAAACAAACAACAAAACATCACCCAACCAATCATACAATCAACCATAAGAACAATCACCGATACTACAATACCACATCCATATACACAATGCAATCGATCAGGCTATTATATATTCATATTCTCATGCACTCATTCGTACTATCATTCAGTCATCCGTCCATTCATATATACTATCGATTATTAATATTCCTCTTCCAATAAATAACAGACTCACTAGATCCCACAACAAACCGTACAATCTATCAATCTATCAATCCATCAATCGATCATTCTAACAACTCTCACAATCAATTATCATAGTGAAATTCAATCCATAGATAAATCGATCATCCAATCACTCAAACAATCAATCACACAATCGATCAAACAACCGAATAGTAAACCGATCAAACGATCAGACGAGCAGACGATCAGACGATCTGTCAATACACAAAACAATGTAAAATTGTCCAATTCAATAGTCAATTGTGCATCCATAACACTAACTCGCCATCCATGCAAACAAACATTCGATCGTGCACAAACAGACATGAACAATGTCCAATTAGCCAATTAGCCAATCTGCCATACACAACACTTAGCTACCATCATCAACTAAGCATCAATTGATTGTTCACTTCCAAATTCTTACCTCATTGTACAATGTAACTCACTCCCTTCTAATGCTCATCTCTTCTTCCACAGTAACCCCAAGTGCGAACGAAACTGGTGAGTCATCAATAACAAAATCCGCATGCATTATTCCTCTCCTGTGAACACAAAATCTAAACTCGCAAACCCATTCTCACAATCAATCAATCAATCAATCAATCAATCAATTAATCCCTCACTCACCCACTCAATCAATCAATCAGTCAATCAACCAGTAGATCAAGCGATCATTTCATGTATCTATCTAACTATCTCTCTATTATTCACCAAATCAATCATTCAAACAATCAATCCATCAATCGAAATATCAATCATTCAATCCATCCATCAATCACACCATCACTCAATCCCAGAAAACACTCCAACAGTCACACATACAACAAATCAATCGATCAATTATTCAGTCAATACAATCAATCAATAACTAACAAACAAACAACAAAACATCACCCAACCAATCAATCAATCAATCAATCAACCATAAGAACAATCACCGATACTACAATACCACATCCATATACACAATGCAATCGATCAGGCTATTATATATTCATATTCTCATGCACTCATTCGTACTATCATTCAGTCATCCGTCCATTCATATATACTATCGATTATTAATATTCCTCTTCCAATAAATAACAGACTCACTAGATCCCACAACAAACCGTACAATCTATCAATCTATCAATCCATCAATCGATCATTCTAACAACTCTCACAATCAATTATCATAGTGAAATTCAATCCATAGATAAATCGATCATCCAATCACTCAAACAATCAATCACACAATCGATCAAACAACCGAATAGTAAACCGATCAAACGATCAGACGAGCAGACGATCAGACGATCTGTCAATACACAAAACAATGCAAAATTGTCCAATTCAATAGTCAATTGTGCATCCATAACACTAACTCGCCATCCATGCAAACAAACATTCGATCGTGCACAAACAGACATGAACAATGTCCAATTAGCCAATTAGCCAATCTGCCATACACAACACTTAGCTACCATCATCAACCAAGCATCAATTGATTGTTCACTTCCAAATTCTTACCTCATTGTACAATGTAACTCACTCCCTTCTAATGCTCATCTCTTCTTCCACAGTAACCCCAAGTGCGAACGAAACTGGTGAGTCATCAATAACAAAATCCTCATGCATTATTCCTCTCCTGTGAACACAAAATCTAAACTCGCAAACCCATTCTCACAATCAATCAATCAATCAATCAATCAATCAATTAATCCCTCACTCACCCACTCAATCAATCAATCAGTCAATCAACCAGTAGATCAAGCGATCATTTCATGTATCTATCTAACTATCTCTCTATTATTCACCAAATCAATCATTCAAACAATCAATCCATCAATCGAAATATCAATCATTCAATCCATCCATCAATCACACCATCACTCAATCCCAGAAAACACTCCAACAGTCACACATACAACAAATCAATCGATCAATTATTCAGTCAATACAATCAATCAATAACTAACAAACAAACAACAAAACATCACCCAACCAATCAATCAATCAACCATAAGAACAATCACCGATACTACAATACCACATCCATATACACAATGCAATCGATCAGGCTATTATATATTCATATTCTCATGCACTCATTCGTACTATCATTCAGTCATCCGTCCATTCATATATACTATCGATTATTAATATTCCTCTTCCAATAAATAACAGACTCACTAGATCCCACAACAAACCGTACAATCTATCAATCTATCAATCCATCAATCGATCATTCTAACAACTCTCACAATCAATTATCATAGTGAAATTCAATCCATAGATAAATCGATCATCCAATCACTCAAACAATCAATCACACAATCGATCAAACAACCGAATAGTAAACCGATCAAACGATCAGACGAGCAGACGATCAGACGATCTGTCAATACACAAAACAATGTAAAATTGTCCAATTCAATAGTCAATTGTGCATCCATAACACTAACTCGCCATCCATGCAAACAAACATTCGATCGTGCACAAACAGACATGAACAATGTCCAATTAGCCAATTAGCCAATCTGCCATACACAACACTTAGCTACCATCATCAACCAAGCATCAATTGATTGTTCACTTCCAAATTCTTACCTCATTGTACAATGTAACTCACTCCCTTCTAATGCTCATCTCTTCTTCCACAGTAACCCCAAGTGCGAACGAAACTGGTGAGTCATCAATAACAAAATCCTCATGCATTATTCCTCTCCTGTGAACACAAAATCTAAACTCGCAAACCCATTCTCACAATCAATCAATCAATCAATCAATCAATCAATTAATCCCTCACTCACCCACTCAATCAATCAATCAGTCAATCAACCAGTAGATCAAGCGATCATTTCATGTATCTATCTAACTATCTCTCTATTATTCACCAAATCAATCATTCAAACAATCAATCCATCAATCGAAATATCAATCATTCAATCCATCCATCAATCACACCATCACTCAATCCCAGAAAACACTCCAACAGTCACACATACAACAAATCAATCGATCAATTATTCAGTCAATACAATCAATCAATAACTAACAAACAAACAACAAAACATCACCCAACCAATCAATCAATCAACCATAAGAACAATCACCGATACTACAATACCACATCCATATACACAATGCAATCGATCAGGCTATTATATATTCATATTCTCATGCACTCATTCGTACTATCATTCAGTCATCCGTCCATTCATATATACTATCGATTATTAATATTCCTCTTCCAATAAATAACAGACTCACTAGATCCCACAACAAACCGTACAATCTATCAATCTATCAATCCATCAATCGATCATTCTAACAACTCTCACAATCAATTATCATAGTGAAATTCAATCCATAGATAAATCGATCATCCAATCACTCAAACAATCAATCACACAATCGATCAAACAACCGAATAGTAAACCGATCAAACGATCAGACGAGCAGACGATCAGACGATCTGTCAATACACAAAACAATGTAAAATTGTCCAATTCAATAGTCAATTGTGCATCCATAACACTAACTCGCCATCCATGCAAACAAACATTCGATCGTGCACAAACAGACATGAACAATGTCCAATTAGCCAATTAGCCAATCTGCCATACACAACACTTAGCTACCATCATCAACCAAGCATCAATTGATTGTTCACTTCCAAATTCTTACCTCATTGTACAATGTAACTCACTCCCTTCTAATGCTCATCTCTTCTTCCACAGTAACCCCAAGTGCGAACGAAACTGGTGAGTCATCAATAACAAAATCCTCATGCATTATTCCTCTCCTGTGAACACAAAATCTAAACTCGCAAACCCATTCTCACAATCAATCAATCAATCAATCAATCAATCAGTTAATCCCTCACTCACCCACTCAATCAATCAATCAGTCAATCAACCAGTAGATCAAGCGATCATTTCATGTATCTATCTAACTATCTCTCTATTATTCACCAAATCAATCATTCAAACAATCAATCCATCAATCGAAATATCAATCATTCAATCCATCCATCAATCACACCATCACTCAATCCCAGAAAACACTCCAACAGTCACACATACAACAAATCAATCGATCAATTATTCAGTCAATACAATCAATCAATGACTAACAAACAAACAACAAAACATCACCCAACCAATCAATCAATCAACCATAAGAACAATCACCGATACTACAATACCACATCCATATACACAATGCAATCGATCAGGCTATTATATATTCATATTCTCATGCACTCATTCGTACTATCATTCAGTCATCCGTCCATTCATATATACTATCGATTATTAATATTCCTCTTCCAATAAATAACAGACTCACTAGATCCCACAACAAACCGTACAATCTATCAATCTATCAATCCATCAATCGATCATTCTAACAACTCTCACAATCAATTATCATAGTGAAATTCAATCCATAGATAAATCGATCATCCAATCACTCAAACAATCAATCACACAATCGATCAAACAACCGAATAGTAAACCGATCAAACGATCAGACGAGCAGACGATCAGACGATCTGTCAATACACAAAACAATGTAAAATTGTCCAATTCAATAGTCAATTGTGCATCCATAACACTAACTCGCCATCCATGCAAACAAACATTCGATCGTGCACAAACAGACATGAACAATGTCCAATTAGCCAATTAGCCAATCTGCCATACACAACACTTAGCTACCATCATCAACCAAGCATCAATTGATTGTTCACTTCCAAATTCTTACCTCATTGTACAATGTAACTCACTCCCTTCTAATGCTCATCTCTTCTTCCACAGTAACCTCAAGTGCGAACGAAACTGGTGAGTCATCAATAACAAAATCCTCATGCATTATTCCTCTCCTGTGAACACAAAATCTAAACTCGCAAACCCATTCTCACAATCAATCAATCAATCAATCAATCAATCAATTAATCCCTCACTCACCCACTCAATCAATCAATCAGTCAATCAACCAGTAGATCAAGCGATCATTTCATGTATCTATCTAACTATCTCTCTATTATTCACCAAATCAATCATTCAAACAATCAATCCATCAATCGAAATATCAATCATTCAATCCATCCATCAATCACACCATCACTCAATCCCAGAAAACACTCCAACAGTCACACATACAACAAATCAATCGATCAATTATTCAGTCAATACAATCAATCAATGACTAACAAACAAACAACAAAACATCACCCAACCAATCAATCAATCAACCATAAGAACAATCACCGATACTACAATACCACATCCATATACACAATGCAATCGATCAGGCTATTATATATTCATATTCTCATGCACTCATTCGTACTATCATTCAGTCATCCGTCCATTCATATATACTATCGATTATTAATATTCCTCTTCCAATAAATAACAGACTCACTAGATCCCACAACAAACCGTACAATCTATCAATCTATCAATCCATCAATCGATCATTCTAACAACTCTCACAATCAATTATCATAGTGAAATTCAATCCATAGATAAATCGATCATCCAATCACTCAAACAATCAATCACACAATCGATCAAACAACCGAATAGTAAACCGATCAAACGATCAGACGAGCAGACGATCAGACGATCTGTCAATACACAAAACAATGCAAAATTGTCCAATTCAATAGTCAATTGTGCATCCATAACACTAACTCGCCATCCATGCAAACAAACATTCGATCGTGCACAAACAGACATGAACAATGTCCAATTAGCCAATTAGCCAATCTGCCATACACAACACTTAGCTACCATCATCAACCAAGCATCAATTGATTGTTCACTTCCAAATTCTTACCTCATTGTACAATGTAACTCACTCCCTTCTAATGCTCATCTCTTCTTCCACAGTAACCCCAAGTGCGAACGAAACTGGTGAGTCATCAATAACAAAATCCTCATGCATTATTCCTCTCCTGTGAACACAAAATCTAAACTCGCAAACCCATTCTCACAATCAATCAATCAATCAATCAATCAATCAATTAATCCCTCACTCACCCACTCAATCAATCAATCAGTCAATCAACCAGTAGATCAAGCGATCATTTCATGTATCTATCTAACTATCTCTCTATTATTCACCAAATCAATCATTCAAACAATCAATCCATCAATCGAAATATCAATCATTCAATCCATCCATCAATCACACCATCACTCAATCCCAGAAAACACTCCAACAGTCACACATACAACAAATCAATCGATCAATTATTCAGTCAATACAATCAATCAATAACTAACAAACAAACAACAAAACATCACCCAACCAATCAATCAATCAACCATAAGAACAATCACCGATACTACAATACCACATCCATATACACAATGCAATCGATCAGGCTATTATATATTCATATTCTCATGCACTCATTCGTACTATCATTCAGTCATCCGTCCATTCATATATACTATCGATTATTAATATTCCTCTTCCAATAAATAACAGACTCACTAGATCCCACAACAAACCGTACAATCTATCAATCTATCAATCCATCAATCGATCATTCTAACAACTCTCACAATCAATTATCATAGTGAAATTCAATCCATAGATAAATCGATCATCCAATCACTCAAACAATCAATCACACAATCGATCAAACAACCGAATAGTAAACCGATCAAACGATCAGACGAGCAGACGATCAGACGATCTGTCAATACACAAAACAATGTAAAATTGTCCAATTCAATAGTCAATTGTGCATCCATAACACTAACTCGCCATCCATGCAAACAAACATTCGATCGTGCACAAACAGACATGAACAATGTCCAATTAGCCAATTAGCCAATCTGCCATACACAACACTTAGCTACCATCATCAACCAAGCATCAATTGATTGTTCACTTCCAAATTCTTACCTCATTGTACAATGTAACTCACTCCCTTCTAATGCTCATCTCTTCTTCCACAGTAACCCCAAGTGCGAACGAAACTGGTGAGTCATCAATAACAAAATCCTCATGCATTATTCCTCTCCTGTGAACACAAAATCTAAACTCGCAAACCCATTCTCACAATCAATCAATCAATCAATCAATCAATCAATTAATCCCTCACTCACCCACTCAATCAATCAATCAGTCAATCAACCAGTAGATCAAGCGATCATTTCATGTATCTATCTAACTATCTCTCTATTATTCACCAAATCAATCATTCAAACAATCAATCCATCAATCGAAATATCAATCATTCAATCCATCCATCAATCACACCATCACTCAATCCCAGAAAACACTCCAACAGTCACACATACAACAAATCAATCGATCAATTATTCAGTCAATACAATCAATCAATAACTAACAAACAAACAACAAAACATCACCCAACCAATCAATCAATCAACCATAAGAACAATCACCGATACTACAATACCACATCCATATACACAATGCAATCGATCAGGCTATTATATATTCATATTCTCATGCACTCATTCGTACTATCATTCAGTCATCCGTCCATTCATATATACTATCGATTATTAATATTCCTCTTCCAATAAATAACAGACTCACTAGATCCCACAACAAACCGTACAATCTATCAATCTATCAATCCATCAATCGATCATTCTAACAACTCTCACAATCAATTATCATAGTGAAATTCAATCCATAGATAAATCGATCATCCAATCACTCAAACAATCAATCACACAATCGATCAAACAACCGAATAGTAAACCGATCAAACGATCAGACGAGCAGACGATCAGACGATCTGTCAATACACAAAACAATGTAAAATTGTCCAATTCAATAGTCAATTGTGCATCCATAACACTAACTCGCCATCCATGCAAACAAACATTCGATCGTGCACAAACAGACATGAACAATGTCCAATTAGCCAATTAGCCAATCTGCCATACACAACACTTAGCTACCATCATCAACCAAGCATCAATTGATTGTTCACTTCCAAATTCTTACCTCATTGTACAATGTAACTCACTCCCTTCTAATGCTCATCTCTTCTTCCACAGTAACCCCAAGTGCGAACGAAACTGGTGAGTCATCAATAACAAAATCCTCATGCATTATTCCTCTCCTGTGAACACAAAATCTAAACTCGCAAACTCATTCTCACAATCAATCAATCAATCAATCAATCAATCCCTCACTCACCCACTCAATCAATCAATCAGTCAATCAACCAGTAGATCAAGCGATCATTTCATGTATCTATCTAACTATCTCTCTATTATTCACCAAATCAATCATTCAAACAATCAATCCATCAATCGAAATATCAATCATTCAATCCATCCATCAATCACACCATCACTCAATCCCAGAAAACACTCCAACAGTCACACATACAACAAATCAATCGATCAATTAATCAGTCAATACAATCAATCAATAACTAACAAACAAACAACAAAACATCACCCAACCAATCAATCAATCAACCATAAGAACAATCACCGATACTACAATACCACATCCATATACACAATGCAATCGATCAGGCTATTATATATTCATATTCTCATGCACTCATTCGTACTATCATTCAGTCATCCGTCCATTCATATATACTATCGATTATTAATATTCCTCTTCCAATAAATAACAGACTCACTAGATCCCACAACAAACCGTACAATCTATCAATCTATCAATCCATCAATCGATCATTCTAACAACTCTCACAATCAATTATCATAGTGAAATTCAATCCATAGATAAATCGATCATCCAATCACTCAAACAATCAATCACACAATCGATCAAACAACCGAATAGTAAACCGATCAAACGATCAGACGAGCAGACGATCAGACGATCTGTCAATACACAAAACAATGTAAAATTGTCCAATTCAATAGTCAATTGTGCATCCATAACACTAACTCGCCATCCATGCAAACAAACATTCGATCGTGCACAAACAGACATGAACAATGTCCAATTAGCCAATTAGCCAATCTGCCATACACAACACTTAGCTACCATCATCAACCAAGCATCAATTGATTGTTCACTTCCAAATTCTTACCTCATTGTACAATGTAACTCACTCCCTTCTAATGCTCATCTCTTCTTCCACAGTAACCCCAAGTGCGAACGAAACTGGTGAGTCATCAATAACAAAATCCTCATGCATTATTCCTCTCCTGTGAACACAAAATCTAAACTCGCAAACCCATTCTCACAATCAATCAATCAATCAATCAATCAACCAATTAATCCCTCACTCACCCACTCAATCAATCAATCAGTCAATCAACCAGTAGATCAAGCGATCATTTCATGTATCTATCTAACTATCTCTCTATTATTCACCAAATCAATCATTCAAACAATCAATCCATCAATCGAAATATCAATCATTCAATCCATCCATCAATCACACCATCACTCAATCCCAGAAAACACTCCAACAGTCACACATACAACAAATCAATCGATCAATTATTCAGTCAATACAATCAATCAATAACTAACAAACAAACAACAAAACATCACCCAACCAATCAATCAATCAACCATAAGAACAATCACCGATACTACAATACCACATCCATATACACAATGCAATCGATCAGGCTATTATATATTCATATTCTCATGCACTCATTCGTACTATCATTCAGTCATCCGTCCATTCATATATACTATCGATTATTAATATTCCTCTTCCAATAAATAACAGACTCACTAGATCCCACAACAAACCGTACAATCTATCAATCTATCAATCCATCAATCGATCATTCTAACAACTCTCACAATCAATTATCATAGTGAAATTCAATCCATAGATAAATCGATCATCCAATCACTCAAACAATCAATCACACAATCGATCAAACAACCGAATAGTAAACCGATCAAACGATCAGACGAGCAGACGATCAGACGATCTGTCAATACACAAAACAATGTAAAATTGTCCAATTCAATAGTCAATTGTGCATCCATAACACTAACTCGCCATCCATGCAAACAAACATTCGATCGTGCACAAACAGACATGAACAATGTCCAATTAGCCAATTAGCCAATCTGCCATACACAACACTTAGCTACCATCATCAACCAAGCATCAATTGATTGTTCACTTCCAAATTCTTACCTCATTGTACAATGTAACTCACTCCCTTCTAATGCTCATCTCTTCTTCCACAGTAACCCCAAGTGCGAACGAAACTGGTGAGTCATCAATAACAAAATCCGCATGCATTATTCCTCTCCTGTGAACACAAAATCTTAACTCGCAAACCCATTCTCACAATCAATCAATCAATCAATCAATCAATCAATTAATCCCTCACTCACCCACTCAATCAATCAATCAGTCAATCAACCAGTAGATCAAGCGATCATTTCATGTATCTATCTAACTATCTCTCTATTATTCACCAAATCAATCATTCAAACAATCAATCCATCAATCGAAATATCAATCATTCAATCCATCCATCAATCACACCATCACTCAATCCCAGAAAACACTCCAACAGTCACACATACAACAAATCAATCGATCAATTATTCAGTCAATACAATCAATCAATAACTAACAAACAAACAACAAAACATCACCCAACCAATCAATCAATCAACCATAAGAACAATCACCGATACTACAATACCACATCCATATACACAATGCAATCGATCAGGCTATTATATATTCATATTCTCATGCACTCATTCGTACTATCATTCAGTCATCCGTCCATTCATATATACTATCGATTATTAATATTCCTCTTCCAATAAATAACAGACTCACTAGATCCCACAACAAACCGTACAATCTATCAATCTATCAATCCATCAATCGATCATTCTAACAACTCTCACAATCAATTATCATAGTGAAATTCAATCCATAGATAAATCGATCATCCAATCACTCAAACAATCAATCACACAATCGATCAAACAACCGAATAGTAAACCGATCAAACGATCAGACGAGCAGACGATCAGACGATCTGTCAATACACAAAACAATGCAAAATTGTCCAATTCAATAGTCAATTGTGCATCCATAACACTAACTCGCCATCCATGCAAACAAACATTCGATCGTGCACAAACAGACATGAACAATGTCCAATTAGCCAACTAGCCAATCTGTCTTACACAACACTTAGCTACCATCATCAACCAAGCATCAATTGATTGTTCACTTCCAAATTCTTACCTCATTGTACAATGTAACTCACTCCCTTCTAATGCTCATCTCTTCTTCCACAGTAACCCCAAGTGCGAACGAAACTGGTGAGTCATCAATAACAAAATCCTCATGCAATATTCCTCTCCTGTGAACACAAAATCTAAACTCGCAAACCCATTCTCACAATCAATCAATCAATCAATCAATCAATCAATTAATCCCTCACTTACCCACTCAATCAATCAATCAGTCAATCAACCAGTAGATCAAGCGATCATTTCATGTATCTATCTAACTATCTCTCTATTATTCACCAAATCAATCATTCAAACAATCAATCCATCAATCGAAATATCAATCATTCAATCCATCCATCAATCACACCATCACTCAATCCCAGAAAACACTCCAACAGTCACACATACAACAAATCAATCGATCAATTATTCAGTCAATACAATCAATCAATAACTAACAAACAAACAACAAAACATCACCCAACCAATCAATCAATCAACCATAAGAACAATCACCGATACTACAATACCACATCCATATACACAATGCAATCGATCAGGCTATTATATATTCATATTCTCATGCACTCATTCGTACTATCATTCAGTCATCCGTCCATTCATATATACTATCGATTATTAATATTCCTCTTCCAATAAATAACAGACTCACTAGATCCCACAACAAACCGTACAATCTATCAATCTATCAATCCATCAATCGATCATTCTAACAACTCTCACAATCAATTATCATAGTGAAATTCAATCCATAGATAAATCGATCATCCAATCACTCAAACAATCAATCACACAATCGATCAAACAACCGAATAGTAAACCGATCAAACGATCAGACGAGCAGACGATCAGACGATCTGTCAATACACAAAACAATGCAAAATTGTCCAATTCAATAGTCAATTGTGCATCCATAACACTAACTCGCCATCCATGCAAACAAACATTCGATCGTGCACAAACAGACATGAACAATGTCCAATTAGCCAACTAGCCAATCTGTCTTACACAACACTTAGCTACCATCATCAACCAAGCATCAATTGATTGTTCACTTCCAAATTCTTACCTCATTGTACAATGTAACTCACTCCCTTCTAATGCTCATCTCTTCTTCCACAGTAACCCCAAGTGCGAACGAAACTGGTGAGTCATCAATAACAAAATCCTCATGCATTTTTCCTCTCCTGTGAACACAAAATCTAAACTCGCAAACCCATTCTCACAATCAATCAATCAATCAATCAATCAATCAATTAATCCCTCACTTACCCACTGAATCAATCAATCAGTCAATCAACCAGTAGATCAAGCGATCATTTCATGTATCTATCTAACTATCTCTCTATTATTCACCAAATCAATCATTCAAACAATCAATCCATCAATCGAAATATCAATCATTCAATCCATCCATCAATCACACCATCACTCAATCCCAGAAAACACTCCAACAGTCACACATACAACAAATCAATCGATCAATTATTCAGTCAATACAATCAATCAATAACTAACAAACAAACAACAAAACATCACCCAACCAATCAATCAATCAACCATAAGAACAATCACCGATACTACAATACCACATCCATATACACAATGCAATCGATCAGGCTATTATATATTCATATTCTCATGCACTCATTCGTACTATCATTCAGTCATCCGTCCATTCATATATACTATCGATTATTAATATTCCTCTTCCAATAAATAACAGACTCACTAGATCCCACAACAAACCGTACAATCTATCAATCTATCAATCCATCAATCGATCATTCTAACAACTCTCACAATCAATTATCATAGTGAAATTCAATCCATAGATAAATCGATCATCCAATCACTCAAACAATCAATCACACAATCGATCAAACAACCGAATAGTAAACCGATCAAACGATCAGACGAGCAGACGATCAGACGATCTGTCAATACACAAAACAATGCAAAATTGTCCAATTCAATAGTCAATTGTGCATCCATAACACTAACTCGCCATCCATGCAAACAAACATTCGATCGTGCACAAACAGACATGAACAATGTCCAATTAGCCAACTAGCCAATCTGCCATACACAACACTTAGCTACCATCATCAACCAAGCATCAATTGATTGTTCACTTCCAAATTCTTACCTCATTGTACAATGTAACTCACTCCCTTCTAATGCTCATCTCTTCTTCCACAGTAACCCCAAGTGCGAACGAAACTGGTGAGTCATCAATAACAAAATCCGCATGCATTATTCCTCTCCTGTGAACACAAAATCTAAACTCGCAAACCCATTCTCACAATCAATCAATCAATCAATCAATCAATCAATTAATCCCTCACTCACCCACTCAATCAATCAATCAGTCAATCAACCAGTAGATCAAGCGATCATTTCATGTATCTATCTAACTATCTCTCTATTATTCACCAAATCAATCATTCAAACAATCAATCCATCAATCGAAATATCAATCATTCAATCCATCCATCAATCACACCATCACTCAATCCCAGAAAACACTCCAACAGTCACACATACAACAAATCAATCGATCAATTATTCAGTCAATACAATCAATCAATAACTAACAAACAAACAACAAAACATCACCCAACCAATCAATCAATCAACCATAAGAACAATCACCGATACTACAATACCACATCCATATACACAATGCAATCGATCAGGCTATTATATATTCATATTCTCATGCACTCATTCGTACTATCATTCAGTCATCCGTCCATTCATATATACTATCGATTATTAATATTCCTCTTCCAATAAATAACAGACTCACTAGATCCCACAACAAACCGTACAATCTATCAATCTATCAATCCATCAATCGATCATTCTAACAACTCTCACAATCAATTATCATAGTGAAATTCAATCCATAGATAAATCGATCATCCAATCACTCAAACAATCAATCACACAATCGATCAAACAACCGAATAGTAAACCGATCAAACGATCAGACGAGCAGACGATCAGACGATCTGTCAATACACAAAACAATGCAAAATTGTTCAATTCAATAGTCAATTGTGCATCCATAACACTAACTCGCCATCCACGCAAACAAACATTCGATCGTGCACAAACAGACATGAACAATGTCCAATTAGCCAATTAGCCAATCTGCCATACACAACACTTAGCTACCATCATCAACCAAGCATCAATTGATTGTTCACTTCCAAATTCTTACCTCATTGTACAATGTAACTCACTCCCTTCTAATGCTCATCTCTTCTTCCACAGTAACCCCAAGTGCGAACGAAACTGGTGAGTCATCAATAACAAAATCCTCATGCATTATTCCTCTCCTGTGAACACAAAATCTAAACTCGCAAACTCATTCTCACAATCAATCAATCAATCAATCAATTAATCCCTCACTCACCCACTCAATCAATCAATCAGTCAATCAACCAGTAGATCAAGCGATCATTTCATGTATCTATCTAACTATCTCTCTATTATTCACCAAATCAATCATTCAAACAATCAATCCATCAATCGAAATATCAATCATTCAATCCATCCATCAATCACACCATCACTCAATCCCAGAAAACACTCCAACAGTCACACATACAACAAATCAATCGATCAATTATTCAGTCAATACAATCAATCAATAACTAACAAACAAACAACAAAACATCACCCAACCAATCAATCAATCAACCATAAGAACAATCACCGATACTACAATACCACATCCATATACACAATGCAATCGATCAGGCTATTATATATTCATATTCTCATGCACTCATTCGTACTATCATTCAGTCATCCGTCCATTCATATATACTATCGATTATTAATATTCCTCTTCCAATAAATAACAGACTCACTAGATCCCACAACAAACCGTACAATCTATCAATCTATCAATCCATCAATCGATCATTCTAACAACTCTCACAATCAATTATCATAGTGAAATTCAATCCATAGATAAATCGATCATCCAATCACTCAAACAATCAATCACACAATCGATCAAACAACCGAATAGTAAACCGATCAAACGATCAGACGAGCAGACGATCAGACGATCTGTCAATACACAAAACAATGTAAAATTGTCCAATTCAATAGTCAATTGTGCATCCATAACACTAACTCGCCATCCATGCAAACAAACATTCGATCGTGCACAAACAGACATGAACAATGTCCAATTAGCCAATTAGCCAATCTGCCATACACAACACTTAGCTACCATCATCAACCAAGCATCAATTGATTGTTCACTTCCAAATTCTTACCTCATTGTACAATGTAACTCACTCCCTTCTAATGCTCATCTCTTCTTCCACAGTAACCCCAAGTGCGAACGAAACTGGTGAGTCATCAATAACAAAATCCGCATGCATTATTCCTCTCCTGTGAACACAAAATCTAAACTCGCAAACCCATTCTCACAATCAATCAATCAATCAATCAATCAATCAATCAATTAATCCCTCACTCACCCACTCAATCAATCAATCAGTCAATCAACCAGTAGATCAAGCGATCATTTCATGTATCTATCTAACTATCTCTCTATTATTCACCAAATCAATCATTCAAACAATCAATCCATCAATCGAAATATCAATCATTCAATCCATCCATCAATCACACCATCACTCAATCCCAGAAAACACTCCAACAGTCACACATACAACAAATCAATCGATCAATTATTCAGTCAATACAATCAATCAATAACTAACAAACAAACAACAAAACATCACCCAACCAATCAATCAATCAACCATAAGAACAATCACCGATACTACAATACCACATCCATATACACAATGCAATCGATCAGGCTATTATATATTCATATTCTCATGCACTCATTCGTACTATCATTCAGTCATCCGTCCATTCATATATACTATCGATTATTAATATTCCTCTTCCAATAAATAACAGACTCACTAGATCCCACAACAAACCGTACAATCTATCAATCTATCAATCCATCAATCGATCATTCTAACAACTCTCACAATCAATTATCATAGTGAAATTCAATCCATAGATAAATCGATCATCCAATCACTCAAACAATCAATCACACAATCGATCAAACAACCGAATAGTAAACCGATCAAACGATCAGACGAGCAGACGATCAGACGATCTGTCAATACACAAAACAATGCAAAATTGTCCAATTCAATAGTCAATTGTGCATCCATAACACTAACTCGCCATCCATGCAAACAAACATTCGATCGTGCACAAACAGACATGAACAATGTCCAATTAGCCAATTAGCCAATCTGCCATACACAACACTTAGCTACCATCATCAACCAAGCATCAATTGATTGTTCACTTCCAAATTCTTACCTCATTGTACAATGTAACTCACTCCCTTCTAATGCTCATCTCTTCTTCCACAGTAACCCCAAGTGCGAACGAAACTGGTGAGTCATCAATAACAAATTCCTCATGCATTCTTCGTCTCCCGTGAACACGAAATCTAGACTTGCACACTCATTCTCACATTCATTTAATCAATCTGTCACGAAATCAATCGATCTTTTTCTCTACCTCACTGTCTATCTATCTCTCTATCATTCACGCAATCAATCATTGACCCAATCAATCCATCAGTCGAAATACCAATCATTCAATCCATCCATCAATCACACCATCACTCAATCCGAGAAAACACACTTACAGTCACACATACAACAAATCAATCGATCAATTATTCAGTCAACACAATCAATCAATAACTTACAAACGAACAACAAATCTGTAATCAATCCATCAAGAAAACAATCAATATATCGTTCAGTCAATCATTCTTTCAATCAATCAATCAATCAACCGTTCAATCAATCACCCCATCAAACCATCGATCAAATTATCAGATAATCAATCCATCTATCAATCACTGCGTAACTCACTCCGATTTATAACTCTGTTCTGCATATTTTTCTGCCCACGTTTTTTCCACGCTTTCTTCATCGCTTAGCGGTAGTTTGTAAGCCGCTTTTCGTGATGCTCTCCACGCATATCTCTGGGCCCTCCGGGTTGCATATTTTTTCAAATCCATTGGTTCCATCTCTCGTTCATATCTCAGTCCTTCTGAATACTCTTGTGTTCTACCGCACGCGTTCTGTTTAAAGTAGTAATTTCCATCCAGCTCCATGGCAAACGATGAAGCAGAAAAAAATTATGTATTGAACTCAATATATTTTCTGAATTCCCCACAGTTTCATTCACACCTACTGGCATTTCTTTACCCACAGCCAATATCGGCAAATCCCATTTACGTAAAAGCGAACGAAGTGAAGTCATGCGAGCAGTTCTGAACTAAGTTTATTTAAGAATTCTCGCTGCCCGATTAGTGTACCGGGTCTCAGTGGCCCTATCAGCCGACTGGAGATAAGCTCCGGCACCCGTTGTGATTGTTGATTTGATTCGACAACAGTACAAGAGGAGATGTATTCGCACCGTTGTGCAGTTGGGATGGTACCATCAGCTGGTAGAATAAAGAATGTAATTCCTCCGGTGATAACAAATTTATTGATCAATAAGGCAAATTCTGCCGCCAACATATTCAAATACCCAGCCACATTGACTGGCTTTGGCCATACCGCGGCCAAATTTTTCTAATAAATCAAACTCCTTTAATGCACGCCAATTTACCGTCTGTTCCGAGACCTTACTTGGGCTGATCCGCTCACATATTTACCTTACTCCTCCAACAGAATCTGACTCCTATTTTTTTCATGTCCTGATGTGGTGTTCGCATATAATGTGCTTTCTCATACTTTCGAGTCACCTATTGTCTTCTCGGCCTGGAGCCATGAGTTCTGAACCTAGTTGATTAGTACCGCTATCTCAGACTAATTGTAAAGGTGCGTGGGTTTTTATTGTGTTAGCAATAAATCAGTACATCTGTCATCACGAGTTACATGTAGTCTCATACTCAATGATATGGCGACGCCACATCACCTCCCTCCTCCGCGTCGTTTTTAGGATGGTTGGAATATCCAAGGTTTTTGGAACTAAAGCTGATCAACCCGTTTGACTTTTGAAATGTTGCGCTAGTTTTTGCTAATCTTCAGTTTAGCTGACAGGAGCCGACTAGATATTGCTTGGCTGCAGTCTTGCAAACCTTACTTGAAACAATTGAGCTAGCCTATTCATGTTTCAACAAAGGGACTGATACATAATGAATCTGTTTTGACACACCCCAAAACCACCTCAAGCTTATGACTCATATCCTTGACTAAGGACTCAGTCTACATTGAAAACCAGTGTGAATCAGCTTCTTTGGTTATCAGCTATCTCGGGGTGTAATTTAAACCCGGGGTGAGCTAGGATTTGTAGTGCTTTGTCCAAGCAAATTTTCCTGGTCCAACAAACCAAATATGAGAATTTCTTCAAAGTGGTTTGTGAGATTGATGATTATTTGAAAGAAGAATATTCAGTGTTAAACCTACACAACATGTCTAAAGAACATTTTCAGTGATGAAAGACGGCTACGGTAATGTTTCGAAGAAAGAAATCCCAGAGATTGTTCAAGTCATTCTCAGTGCTGAAGAAACGAGAATGGTTCATTCGCTCTACCGAAGTATCCATCATGCTACATCACCAGCCTTGTTAATTGGTGTTCATCTGCCATTTTGTTAGTAATAACCTGACTGTGTTCATCGTATCACCAAAATGTCTACTTTTGCCTTCCAATAATGATGTATAAATCAACCGAGGCCTGTGTGTAAAAGGCGGAGTTCACAGAACAGTCAGCCAACAAATCCGTCACTGTCGGCTTTTGATGATAAACCTACATTTTTTAACTGCGATCTTGTGTTGTTATCTAGTGACAAATAGAGTTTGGGACTAATTTATTATTTTTGAGGAAAATCACGGCAATCGATGTGGTTGATTATAAGTTAAAGTAATACCACCACGGCGTGGTTGATAAAAGGAGTAACTAAGGCTTTTTGAAGATTCACTGTGGAATCACAACCGAGCACCCAATGGATACTGACAGAATACTAATATTCACTTGCGGACCCCCTGATCAATGTTTCGTATGTTGTTGAAAGCGACACTTTGTGTACAGTAGAAAAGTTGATCCCATTTTAAATTTGTATTTCGTATTTGTGATTTTTCTAAGCTTATGGGTTATATTTTCGTTAAATCTTCGCACAACGAATCATTACACTCGAGCTGTCGTAAACACACGACCAGGAATCAAAAACAGTAATTTTTGTAAACCCTATTACTGCATTATTCGATTACCGCTCCAGCTATCTTTGAATGACTTCGTGCGAGTCAATTGCGAGAAATGAGAATTCCCACAAATATCAACGTAAAAAGTTATGGGTCGATGATAAGAAGGTGTATCTGGGGGGAGGGGGGGGTAGTAGCAGTAAAATAAATTGTTCTGTGCCCCTTGTGTATCGTCCAGAGTATGTTCTGGGTAGAAATTTCGCACTATTCACACTTTTAGGGATCTGCTCGATGCCAGGAATTAATGAATCGCGACTAGTTAGTAGTACATAATATGATTCATCACGCGGTACGAACGGTCAGACAGTTGAAAACCATGGAAGCACCGCTGTACACCTGTTTCTTTCTTGCTAGAAATCATCAGCATTTCGCGTCCTCCGAGCCCACACGGAGATCCGAACCGTGGGTGAACGATTGTGAGTCGAATAGCTATCATACCAGGCAATCCCGGCTGGCTGTCGACGATCTATTGGACTTATCAAAAACATAACAGAAATCCGAAAGCTTTTCACAGTCGTAATGCAGAGAACACATTGATAAACTTTTCAGTGATCTATTGCGTCCCGTAACATGCATCAAGAACAATCAGGCTTCGAACACCAGTAACTTCCTAAGCCAATAGTATCCGTCTTTTAAGGTCAGAGCTATGCGTGCAACGAGAGCTGGTTTGCGCACTCAAAGTGCCATGGCCAAAAGTCGATTACCGTTGCGGTTGAGTATCACCTTCTACGCAACCCAGTTATTCGTGCAAGTGCTAGATGATCAAAGTTTACTCATCTGCTCGGTCCTCGTTCCTCCCTCCTCGAAACACAGAATGAGACATTTCCTAATAGCTTTCCAAACATTTTGTAACAATATAATATTGATCGCAATAGCTTCAGAATGAGAGCACCGAAAACACATGTTCATCAAAATCACTTGCTTCATTATCATAAAAGGGTAGTCGTAAGTTGCTATGTATTTTGATTCCTGGGTACCAAATATAGTCGAACACGTAAAGTGAACAATTGGTATAATAGAGGTAGTATCGGTGGGACAGTAGAAGGTGAATGAGTGAAGATATATTTGGAATATCCAGTTGAGTTTTGCGTGATATCCGATTGATTGGAAAAGTATTCAATGTTTGTCAGGTTTTCGCTAAAAGTATAGAAACCAGTACAAATACTAATGATTAGGAGAAGTGTGTCTGCATCTATGACCAGTACTAACAGGCCTTGATGGTTCTGCTGATTGTGTTGGTGATGGCTTTGATTACCATAACAATAACAATAATAATCATACAAATAGTAATAACGATAACGATTTTAAGCACAGACTGAAAAGGATCTTAACCACCAGTTCAAGAAAGTCAACCGTCGTGAGTGGATGCATGGAGGAGATGTAACGACTCTGTTCGGCACCGGATGCGACAAAGGTGCCCGGCGCAGATTCGTTAGGATAAATGGTTTCAAGAGTAATTGCCAATCTTGTACCCAAGAGCTATGTTTCCATTCGGTAGAAATGCGAGATTTAATGAGTGATTTGAAGTGTTATTTGAAATGTTGAAATTGAAATGGATTAGGAGTTGGAGAGTAAGTGAAATCATTGTCCGAATCAACACGTGCATCCACCAAAGAAATTCAAAACACGTCGATTTTAACTGCCATTCAAATTCTGCTCATTTCAGATATAGCGAACCAGTCAAAGTGTAAAGTGAAAACGTGGTTCTTGGTGGTTTTGGTGTTCATGTTTGAACAATTTCACAACTGACAGTGACTCGCTGCTCGTTGTAAAACCACGTGACATCCAAGCGTGGCAATGACAATGTTCATCAAAAACTAAACAATATCGAACATTATTTGATTTTTTGTGACCATCTGGTTGCGTGTGAGTTGTAGCTAACTTGTCAAAATCATTTTTATCATAATTCGTCACATTGTTTTCTTATCATTTGATAGTTGTAATTATTTCCCTCTCTAATGAGACGACTTTATAATGCTGGATGACTTTTTCCTTACAATGGGGACAAAAATCATCAACGTCCAACTGATTTTTCTGAGTTGCCTTCCAAATGCAGTAGGCGCGTCATAGTAGCACATCATCTAGTCTGATGTGCGAGGTTTGAAATCCCACCAGCACTCGTCAACTGTGGTCGTAGAAAACCGTTTGCTTTCACCGGATTTTGACCATATTCGATGTGTTGAGGTATTTGTGTGTTTCCCTGCTCCAAATCTTACGGTCCCAGAGTCCAAATCACTGTCAGAGCGAATTGGGCCCCTGTAGTGTGTGTACTCTCCTTCAATTAAGATCATGCAAACATTATGAAACAAAATCAGTGGACATGGAGATTTTGTGGCAAGATATTTCACAATGACACTAAAATAGGTTCGAGCACCCTGTCGATTTGTACTAATAATGCTACTACTATTACTACCACAAGTACCATTACTACAACCATTACGAATACAGTAAATATCACCAACAATTTTACCATTGCTGCTGATCGTGTGTGATGATAAGCTCAGCAGCACACACAAAGGTAAGAAGCTTATACAAACGACGAAAACTCCTGCTGTAATCAAAGAGAAAGAAAAATAGATAAATTGATCAAATGATCAACCTTCTACCAGTGTACATTTCCACAAGAAAACACGCAGTCTAGAATTATATGTGATCAGTAGACGACTGAACATTGTCAAGAAAGTGCTGGAAACTGACAAAGTTGATTCAAAAAACCCTAATAAAAGGGTCAACTTCTCTGGAGATCAGATTTGGTGCTCACAAAACCAACCTGGTGTACAGATGCTCATTTCTCAATACCTAGTATTAAAAACAAACTGTTCAAGACAAATGTATTTAATCTTGTCCAGGTGAAATTAATGCTGGGGATTTCAGGTTAACATTTCGGATCCTTTTTGATTAGGTTGGTTTTGTTCCACGTTGCCTAGTGCTCATTTGCACAGATCCAAACATTTATGGAAACTTCTGCAGCAAAATCAATCGCTGAGTTATGGGTGGTGGAAAACAAAAATCTAAGTTTCGTGGTGCAAGAATAATCACCCTTCTGAACAGCTAACAGTCGGGCTTCGTAATAAGTTGCTGTTATAAGTAAGTCGAACACCTTTTAAGGCTGTCAGTAAACGATGACCAAGGGGTATAAAAGGGTTTTCTGTTGACAGCATGGGGCAATACGCACGTGAGGACACTTCTTTTATCTCGCTCCCAGTTCATCCGTTTTACGAGTTTCCTTTTCTGCTGCATGCAGACTAAAGAAATGAACAGTCGCTATCAGACCTGGAGTCAAACTGAACCAGTAAACTGGATACTGGTAGACAAGCACAATCACATTCGGTGGTACAGCGCCAAAGGATAACGGACACTTATTTCAAGTGATTTGCTTTTCAGGTATATATATATATATATATATATATATATATATATATATATATATATATATATATACGTCTTTTGTATTGCATCCAATCATGCCTTTGTGGAGTAAACTTAAATCCAAATTACCACAACCTCAAAAGTTTCCGGAATATACTTGAACTGATACCGATGCTTAACATTGCGTCAGACCATAGTGACTGGTGAGTTCTGCAATCCAGTGACAAAATAATGTATGTCAAGAGTCGATCCATAAGCATACGAACAACCGTGGAACAGAATCAATAAAAGTAACCGCTGCGCAGTGCACCGAAACTAAATGGTAACCCTTCGACTTCATTTACTGTGAAGAGGTCTGCGCGAAATGACGAAAGTCGTGGTTATTATCCATCTCTAGTTGACTGCTTGAGAAAACCTTTTGAATAAAGAGTATGCACGAAAACTGATAAAGTTCATACAAATATATCTGAACATCAAGTGACTTATACGCTCTACCTGCTCCTATTCACCGATAGAGCCGTCCGAATACATCGGTTAACACAGTTCAATCATATTTTGGGTATATTTTGCACTTATTAGGCCATGACTGGAAAAATCGGTGTTGTCCATCGTTGTTTCAAGGGGACAATCGGAAGCACTTTTTCAAAATACGTCAAGTAGGGTTCACAATTAAGCACCATTTTCGTCATCGGTAGCCGCAATGGAAGTTAATAATTGCAGTGCTGTAACTGGAGTCATTGAACATACTGGGCGTGCGGGGATAGATAAAGCCCGATTAGTTAGCTCAACAGAAAACCACCTTCCATCCACTCGGTCAGTGAATATGGCAGAAGGTTGATACCGAATGACACCGCGAGAAACACTTTTATTTTTATCCGACATGTGGCAGTCCATAGGTGATTCAATCTCATTTAGATAACGATGCTCTCACCTGAGGGCTTCTAATCAATTTGTACTAACCGCTAGTCTTGCACCATAAAGTTCCACACGTGATCGATTTATGGGCCACGTGAGAGGACCGGGTGAGCCTCAACGAATGACAACTGTTTGCCTTCAAACCCCTATTTTCTGCCTCCTGCAATTTCGTCACATGGGTGTTTAACCCTAGTCTAGGAGACGCATACAGTCGTGATTATCTCAAGCCACTGTCAGCAGCGAAATAAACATCTCAAGATTGGTAACTCAAACATCACGAGAAGAGGCATCAGATTTTTCCACGGCGTGCAGATCAACCAAGATTGTCTTTAGTGTATCACCGATTCCAGTGACTTTTGTTTGCCCTGAAAAACCCTAGTTCTAGTACCAGCGCTGCACTACTGGCTGTGCAACAATCTTTAAGGATCTCATTCAGTACCAGAATGCAATCATACAAGAAACGTTGAAATATACTGCCCGTTATAGACTTCAAACAGACAAGCATACATAGCTACCGTCTAAATGACAACCCCTCCTAATAAACAACTGCACCATTCCATGGGGCGTGCGTGTCATTACCGCCTGACATCTTATGCAATCAGGTAGAAGACAAAGCAAAATGAAGTCACATGTTAATGCCACATCAACACAAGTTGCGTAATGAACGATTACAGCCTATTTGAACTTTGGCAGGTTTCGATGATTCGATCTCGTGGTGATCCGGAATGCACTAGCAGGGTGAACTCGATGACCTGAAGTCAACACGTTGTATCACTACACCAGATGGTGTCAGCAAGACGTAAATCGTCCTGAAAACACGTCATCAGCGAGGCTACAGTCCGCATTCTTTTAACCCACGAACAGGGTGCTCTGTTAACACTAACTAATGACAAGACCCAAATATACCACACAGCAGTGCAGCCGTGACGCATGTGCCCATGAACCAATCAGTTCATCATGCGTCACTGTTCACATCGACCATTGTCAGACAACCTACTGCTTACTTTTTGTACCAACCCACCAACCAGTCGGATGTATGAAACACTGATCCAAATTAACCAATCTCATTTGCGCGCCACGTTGGGCAGTCAATAACAGTGCCATATATGTCCATGTATTCGCTGCTTCATGCTGTATAAAGTGTTAATTTTTGATTACACTTGAATACAGTTTCCACACTTGCTCGTGGTTACTTTTCCTTTGGGACTGGACGATCGAGGAAGACAATCCAGAGGTTTGCGCGCTTACGCAACAGATGACAACTTTCGCCACAAAGACAAGTTTCTCGGCACATGTTCACACATTGTGGCAGAAAGACAGCGTTCTGTTCTTCACCTTACATCATAGGACCGTTGAAATTGGTAAACGCAGTTGGAGGTGGCACGAACGACAGGTCTAACTAAGTTAGCGCTCTTGAGAAAACAATGAGTTTCATGTATTATCTACATAACTGGCTGCATAAGGAGTGCTCTCGACCGCTGCAGTGGGGCGACAACTTTTTCTAGACACTACACTATTATCTTTCTGAGGTAGATAGATAAACACTTCTTCCTTCCTCGCTAACGGATTCAGAAGAGGGTCGATTTTTTATGAACGCCAGTGGACAATCGTTGTCTATCAGCGTATACGGCAGTCTTACTATTTCTCTTGATGTAGTCCGTAAAATAATGTTCTTATCAGACTTTTTTATAACCCAAGAGACAAAAGCTTCTTAAATGTAAGAACTGTCCTGCTCAGGTGGGCTTGTGGTAAATGAATTTTTGCAGTTTATCATCTTGTAACCGGTTGCGAAGTATTTCCAGAAGAGAGCACCTGGCATTTGTTTCTCATTCCAGCGTAAACTTGACATTGAAACGCAATGAATTCAGTTTCCCCAGCAGTATGTTGGCATCTGGTTTTTTCCTTGGAATAAGGGTGTCATCAATTTACCGGAAGTACAGTAGAACAGAATTAAACTCAATCTGTAGTTTATTCTCCAGCATTTACATTAATACATTAGAAGAGTGGTAAAGCATTTTTCGGACAGCGAGCGACTCGTACGATGAACGGCTTCTCTGTATTTATCGGTCCAAGTTGACTTACCATTGCTTGCAATTTTCCACTAAGATCGAATTGGGTATCATGGATGCATAAATTCCACAAGATCCTTATTCTGAACAAAGCAATCCCCCACTCATCAGCGGGTTTGTATACTTGATCCACGGATTCCTCGACAGGGACTCCTGTGTACTGAGATGTGACATCATACGAGGCGAAGAGATCACTGCGGTAATCTGGGTTGTGCAAATCCACTTTCAATTTGAAAGCACTTTTACTGCGGCGTTTGAAAGCGTTTCACGAATACAGCTAATAAACTTGAACAACCACTGGGCCAGCTTGTATTGAGATGAGTTCACCCTTGACTAAATGGATCGTAAGGGAACATGCATCTTGTGGAACTTCGGTAGTCTGTTCATTCTTTGAATGAGTGATCGTCGCGGTGTTAGATCAACAAAGTACGTGCACTGATTGAACCTTTTTTCCACATTCTTTTCAGGTAGAAACTAATAATGCAGCCCAGATTTCCAGTCTTCTCCGGTATGATTTTCACGTTCCATACGTAATCGCCTTTATTAAGTACGACTACTGAGGAACCTCTGTCGGGTTGCACTGCCATGATGGAATAGTTTTGTTCAGTTTCCTTTGTTGCCTTCAGGTAGACTAGTGCCTTCAAACGATGATGGGAATATCTAAGAACTCGAAACCATTGGACAAGATCTAATAGACTGGTTTTCTGAACCAACTTTCAGCCTCGGGTGTACAAGGCCAGAAAGATTCCCAAGCTCTATTTCTGCCTTAAAACTGCTCGGCATTCTATTCGGTACGCAAAACCTGAGGCCTAGCGGCAGTGCTTTTGACTGTAGTTGACTTAAGCCAAACGTTGATAAGTTCTGTGTGTACCTTTGTGGTTCTTTTTGGAATCCGCCTGGGAAAATTTCATCCGCAAGCGATTTTGATGAATCTCTATTCACATCAGATGGACACGAAATCTCAAGTTAACGACTGATTTTGCAAAACCTGATGTAAAATACCAAAGGAAGAATATCAGGGAAATATTTCAAAGGCAAACATTCCTTCCATTTGAGCGAGGCTTTTGAGTGTACATTCCAGATATGGCTTAACATTACGTATCAGGTGTGAGGGTATGTGCTGACTCATGGTCGATAGCCAGCCATGTCCCGTCAGCAGTCGGCATGTCAGCTACTGTCCGGAATTCAGGTCAGCGCTTGTGCCAGCGGATGCGCAAGTAACAAGATAGCTGATCGATGAAACATGAACGGATTCCCGTCAAATGGGAGCTGGTCGCGCGATCAATCAGCCAATCAGATGACAGACTACTTCATGCCAGTATAAACCAGTTGATTTGCGTTCGAACGATTGGAGTCAGTGATTGTTTCTTCCAATATAAACGATGTGTTTTGTGCTGATAAAATGAGATGATTTGTGGGCGGAGCAGAGTTCTCACTAGAGTCAGTGGGACGGAACAAAACATCAGGTTTCTTCCGTCCCGCGATAACTTATTTTTACGAACTGACTTCACAGATTTTCGAGGATATTTTTCATTTCTTATAAAATCCGCCACAAACTCCGTTCGAGCTGATCTACCAGAAACACAGCGACACAATTCCGGGAAGTTATGTAAACGTTTGATCAAATTAGCTGGGAGGTGTTGTTTGAAGTATGTGAAACATCATTTTCCTTTGACCCATTTCGACAGATCAAGAAGAGTAATGTGGGCGGAATTATTATTGGCCAAAAAGGAGATAACAAATCAATCAAAGTTTCCTTTTAATATGAGCATCTTATCGCAGACACGGATTGATCAGAAATTCGTTTTAGTTGTTATTCCAGTAGTTCCAATCATGCATTATATGATAAATGTAAATTTCGGATGCTCGAAGTTCATTCCAAAGAGTATTACCAACTTCAAAATCTGTTTACAGTGTAATCTTCGGATAACCCAATTTGTGTCCCTTATGCTGCATAAAACCCGCGTACCTGCTGATGTGTTTTCGACTCGGTATGCCTAAGCCCAATAAATCTGAAATATATCCACTTGCGTTGTTCACACCCGATTGGTCGTGGCGCGACAGATCACCTGGTATAGCATCTACTCGGTCAACGAAAAGTTGCCAGTTCGATTCCGGCTCACGGGAGTAGCCCGTTGGGTGCGAAAAATACAGATTGATCTTCCCTATTTTGAGACCTGGACTCCTTGTGCAAATAATATATATTCCGCGGATATCTCAAGAAGTTGGTTTATTTACTGTGTGCATTGTTATCAGAAAAGAGATAAATGAAAAATTGCAAATGGGAGAAAACTTTTACGAACTTCTTTTCTAACAGCCAACATCCGATATTACTTGGTACGACAAAAATAATAAATTCCCAGCATTCCATGTCTTAAAAACTTTGTCGAGGATAGCGAGCAGATTCCCAGGGAATCATGTGGACCAGTGACTGCGCCGATTTATAAGAAAGGTAGCAAATCCTCTCATGAAAACGGTAGAGGAATTGGATTAGTAATTATCGCATCCAAACTGCCCACCAGGCTTTTTTCCACCGACTACCAGCACCCGGGAAAGGTGTACGCTTGAGAATTAGGCCAGTTTCGGACCCGGTCGAGGTTGTGCCGACCACATCTTTACCCTTTGAAATTTTTAGAGCACAACGTCCGTAGACACACAATCTCCGCTTTTCTTGGTCTGAAAGCGGCATTCGACTCAGTCGACAGCACAGTTCTCTGGTGCTGCCTCTCATTGAACGGTATGGCATAAAAAATCTATTTCTCTTTTCCAATTCTTGTATGCAAACAGCCAAAGATGAGTTCGTGCTTATGACGATCTTTCACTCAAATTCACCGCGGGAAGTGGTGTTCGTCAGGGTTGGCATCTATCGCCTTTCCTCTTTAATTTGATAATTGAAATGGTTGTTGAGATGGCTCAATTTTTGTGTGAGAATAGTGGCATCGATCTCTGATCAGGCAGTAAACTTTCCGACGAAGCCCGTGGACGATATTGTAATTCTGAATGACAATCCAGGTAAGTTGCAAGCTTTTCTACATAGGACAGTCAATAGTGTAGCTTTCTTTGGGATGCGTTTCGCATTTTCAAAATGTGAAATATTGCTCGGGTTGGCTCTACATCAAATCTTGTCCTGGAAGGAGAAGCTTTAGTTGAAGTAGATGTTTTTTCACCTGGGTACTTACATCTCACCAGGTGGACAGATATCGGATGAAGTGTCATCACGTGTGCAGGAAATGCGTTTGGCTTTTGCCAACCTCAGTCATCTGTGGCATCGGCGTAACATTCGGTTGTCTTTCAGGGGTCGAGTGTAAACTGCAGTGTTTAGATCGGTTATTTCATACGGCCCAGAAACATGGTCGTTAAGGTTAGAGCATAGGTGAAGATTGTCAATGTTCGAGCATCGGTATCGCCGTAGCACTGCTCGAATATGATCGAAGAACCGTATCAGCAATGCTGCGGTTCGGCGTAGGCTGTTGGGAACCAGTAGTCAGACACTGTAACAAGTGCTGAATCTAAACAAGCTAGGATGGCCGGTATATGTGTTACGCATACCCATCGATAGACTTCCTCAGCGTATGCTGTTATCCGAGGCAGGTAGTGGTTGGAAGGTAGGCCGAAGTTGTCAGTCCATGATAGCAAAACATACATGAAATCCCCGACCAGTGGACTTGACTAAGCGGGACCTGCTAGACTTCCGGGTTGGGGTCCACGAGATCCGCCTATCAGGTGGTTGGAAACATTTAGTGATGCAGCTAGGTGCCACGACAAGTGGCAGACTTAGAATCGGTCTCCTTCTATTTCTTTATGGTCTCCGTTTATCACTTTGTCTTCGCTCTTTCTCACTTGTAATTCCATCATTTCTACCCTTGACATACCGATGCTTGAATGTTACAACCGAAACCAGATAACAGAAGTGTGAGGTTAATGGCTGAATGAACCTAACTGAAAGGGTTTATTGTACGATCAGCAGTGTTTTATTCCTGAGTCCGTTGGTTTGCACTGTTGTAAGTCGTCATGTATCATCCTATGCGCGATTTATATGAATGCACTTACATATAATGGGGGATTAGATCATTGCTTTTCAGCGGTATTCCAAGGAAAGGGGTGAAGTTTTCGTGCTTGACCCACAAGCGGACATTTCAGCAGCACACCGTTTTGGTGTACACTTTTTTTACTGAGACGATATTTATAATATAGCAAAAACGGTCAGCACATCTCATTGCGGCGAGCTTGGGTGAACATAAAAAAGATCAAATTCACCGTGAAAAGGAACTGAGATACCCATCGGTACATTCTATGGTATCTGTCTAATGGTTTGGTGTGTTGTGTGACATAGGCAGGTCCTCTTAATGGTGATACCCTTGCATCCAAAGGCCTTCTTCGTGCGAGGCTACATCACAACCACCCTTGCTGGTTAAGTACTAGTATTCGCTTACTTAAGAAACACGCTTTGTTGACGATAAATAATCAAGGTCGTCATACTTTCGTCCAAGATCATAACCTATCCTAGATTAATATAAGACGGTTCGTCATATTTTTCATGAGATACTAGCACCTCACTAACAGCTGGGGGAACACAACACGTCCGAAGTGATAGACAGTTGATTATTTTGTTGAGAAATGTTCGTAGCAAGTAAATCAAGTGGTAAACTGTGTGACTTTTTTATTAAGTCCCGTTGAAACTTCAACACACGTTCATTTTGAACTACTAAGCACTGTTAATTAAAACAAGCGCGTAACCATTTTGGTTTCCCTAATCATGTTTGTCATAGACGTACTAAAATTAATCGTCCTTTTTAAAGGAAATGTCATGCATCTACCTGGCATTTCACACTCAATAAATCACTTTTCTCACGAATCTGATTTATTTTAAGTTTGAATACTTTCCCCACTCACTCTCCAATTCTTTGAAGATCGATATTATTTGCTTGTCGATCCTGTTTTGTTGATAGAACAGCATGATACCTACAGTTCTCTGAGATGGAAGTTGACTATTTGTGTGCCCCATCGTATGTGTTGTATTCGGTTCTAGCAGTCACGGCACAATCATGCACACTTGTGTGTACACGCGCACACATTCGATCCAAATCCTTCACACGCGGGGTCAAACGCCTGCAACCGTACACACACAAACTCAAAGTCGACCTTGATCATACTTCATCCTGGACTGCACTGAGTAATCATATGTAGAACTGACTTGCTTGACCCGGTCGGATTTTACGTCTGATCTGCGCTTTTCGCTTGCTTATGACTATGACTTACCTACTTGCCTACTTGGTTACATTTTCACGTATATGTCTGTGCTTGCACCAACCGTACTCCGTTCCTCAACATACGTTCCTCCGTGCGTACGCTTTTCTGTCCTGCCTACTGATTTTCGGATACAGCAGTATAGATTATACAACGGTTTCCTGAATGATTCCAATCGTTTAAACGTCGTGTCGGATTCTAACTTACGGGCTGAAATTCCCACTCCACACCAAGTTTGTTTTCACTACATGAGCTTTCCGGATGTATCTTTATACCCACTCCTGGAGGCTACCTCCATTGTCACCATTATCGATTGAGTTTCTTTTGACTCAGTAACCTGGGTCAAGTGGATTGCGCTTTTATCCGACCCGTCACCACTTCCACAAGCTTATCTGTTAATCCACTCCCACGGTGTCACGCATGTTCTATTTCACCTATTCCTTTAATCCGCATCTGTGCTAGGCCCATATATTGGCCATATCCGATAGCTTCTTCATCAGGGAACCCTGATTCCCAACTGCTATTATAGTTTGCGCAACCTTTATTCCTCTCTGTGTCCCTCGCTGTTTCTTGTCTGTTGAACTAAACTCCCTTATTCCTTGTTCCCATGACTGTCTGATCAGACCTACGCACCTTCACTCCTATTCTTGTTTGACCCGTTCATGAGCTCTAGCTTATCGTGGTTCTTATCTTCCCACTGTTTTCCATGCAGTATGCATTTTTGTTTAGTGCTCTTGTACTCCAACCCATGATTCGTGTGAGAGTATTGACTGAGGTATCGATAGACGGCATAGTTCCGTTAGCAGGCAACACGTCATTGTCTGCCCAAAATCGATGGCCCAATCAGGTTGTCATGAAGGGGAATTAAACCATTCAATCAGCTGCCCACGGTAGCTCTCACCAAACCAAACTAAATCAACCAATCAGCGGCCAAGCGCTGTTTGAACCGAACGAAACGAGATCAACCAATGGGGAACGTAACCAAAACAGTCAGTCAGGAGACCCGGTTAGAGGAAACGTTCTGAACAGGTACGCTTCGTACCATGGTTTTGACTGCGGTTACCCACTATCGTACATGAATTGCTTGTTTTTGTATAATAAAACGAATTTATTCGAAGGTAGAAATCTGCCCTCTCTAGAGTCAGTGGAACAGTCCAGGAAAATTCAACCCTCGTACTGTTCGTTTTCCGGGGCTTTATTAGCTCTCCTCTTCCAACCCCACCATATATCCTATGATTTGAACTGCTATTTCACAGTGTCACCGATTACTCATCGTGATTGGTCATCCTTCTTCAGCAGCCTCACATAATTGAGTGCCCTCTTCTTTGTTATTCGTCTTTGCTTTCGACCCTGTATGCTTGCGCTTGCGACCTTTTTCGACGGGAGGTTTGGTCCTCATTGACAGTTTTTTTTAATTGTGACCGGATTGCCCGCAAACTGAAGTATGCATCCATTAGCGCTGGACTGTTATTCTTTTATAGAATGTATATTTTACCATCTCCACATTCCCTTACTAGGGATTCGGGGTTCAACTTCTACGAGTCACTCAATCACTGAACCAGAGTCAAAGCTTTGGCAAACTTTGTTTTATCCAGAATTATTGAATGATCGCTTCTGCTCGGTGATGACTTACTTCAAGCTCAATCAGGACGACTGGAGTTCTCGCCAGCGCACCTCGTAGCTGTTGCACAGGCTCGCATGACTTAATTCTGCACAAAATACCTAGATAAAAAGTAAAAAAAGAATATTTAGCAATAATATCTCCATGCATTTGAATTATTCTCTCACTGAATCTGCCAAATTGAAACAGTAAGCAGTTTTTATCAAGATAATGTGAATAAAATCGCCATTTTCTTCGGCGATAATTTCTCCGGAAATTATGTGGCGGGGCCGAGTGGAATTTATTTTACAACACAATTTAATAAACTAGTCAAACTCACTAAGGTGAATTTCGTTCGTATTCTGTGTCCTGTACAAACTTAACAGCCCAAAAACAGACTGAACCATCAAGATTTTAGAAGCTACAATCCACATACTGAAAAATAATCCATCTTTTCGCATGGTTAGCAACCGAGTCAACAAAGGTGGCCTCCGAGGCGATCCCCTAACAAATCGATTTAGAAGTCAGTTCAGCTAGTTTTATATTCAGTCTACTCACTGCTTTAGAACTGTGTCGAAAGGCCGGGAAAATGCTGTGATAATATTGAGAATTTAAGTGACACGATCAAATAATGTTGTGACAATGATATATGACGATCAGAATGCCTGTATTCTGGAACAAGTAATCTATCTTTGGCAGGAAACGGATGTTAGAGTATCTAATGATTTGGGAAACACTCAAAAAATAGGTTGACGTATGCCTAATGTTTACAGTTTTAGGATAGCAGGTGTATGGCCGTGCGCTGAAGGACGTGCCAGAGTCCCGTATACTACCTGACGATTCCTTAGGTTATCACAGGAAGTGACAGTTTTGGACGCTTTTTCTTTATGACTCGTCCGATTTTGACAAACACCTTGGTCATTTCGGGTTCCGTTTTCTGTAAAGTAGTTCATTTATTTGAGGTACATTTTTGCTATTTTTTGCATTTACGGTTTCCATGATTATTTAACCTTATACGACGAAACTCGCTAATGAGGATTTATACTGTAACTACTAACTGCTTGTGAGTATTGTAACATTGGTCATGGCGTTTATAAAAGTAAACGTTTTACGTATATGTAAAATTTCATCCTTGTTTGTGGTGAACCAGTCCAGTTTTGACGAGAATAGAATAATTTTATTCGAATGCAATCTCCTGTAAGCGGTTTTTTCCAGGATTGTGTCTGAAGTCGATTAAATGTTTCTGTCGGACATTTCGGTCAACTAATACTCGACTACAGTGAAACTGGTTTGGCGATAGTGGATTTCTGGTTTCGGCAGAATAGTCACCAATAGGGTCATTGTTGATACGAGGATCAGACTCTGCCAGGATACTCAAAATGAGGTGAAGTGCTTATTTTAAAAACAAAATGATTGGTTCAATAGTCGCCGCCTTCGTTTTTGCTATTTGATGTCTCCGAGATACGGTTCACAAGTCGACATGGATCCATAAGTTGTCTCGCGACTGCGCTGGAAATAGTTATTCTAGACCCTGCGATCAACCACGTCTATCTGTCTCTTATCCTTCACGAGATTAATCTTTTTATCTTGGCCAAGCAGCTTATCACACATGAGCAAACAAGTGAATGACGTGTTTGTGAAGCTGTCTTCTTTTAGTCGTTACTTGTGGTGGACGCTCTGATTTCTTCGCTAATTCATGAGACATTTATTATTACATGCTTGCGCATGTGTGCAGTGGAAAGGGTATTTACTTCATAGCCACGGAGGCCCGCTGAACTACTGGGGATAACTGGCGACCAGACCCTGAGGAGTGGCGAAGAACTACATAAGGTCCCCATGGGTCACGTGTGGTAACGATCCGGACAACAGTATATTACTGTCTACCACCAAAAAAGTTTATCCTGCCATCCACGAGTATATATTTTGACAATGGATTCCGCATTTTTCGCCAGAAGCATATTTCGCAGTTTAGAAACGCATATCAGTCAATGTAAGCAAATGAGAAAATACCGTTCTTATCGGCCTACCAACAATACCACACTAGCACTAACCACGCTTATCAGTAATCCGTTCGTTTTAGTGATCCCAAAGCAGTTCGGGTAAGATATCGAGCTTGCTTCAGTATCAGCGATTTCCCTCTACGATATAAGGTACAGCTAGTGCTATTGCTCTTTCAACAGGTGCTAAAATGGCTATCAGACATAGCATTCTGCAGTTTTACTGGATGAAAAAAGACGAAATTCGAAAAGAAACAAATCAAATTACTTGTGCATGACTTTTCTGGGTCTATTTCGCGTGTTACAACTAAAAAAGGAAATCTTCCAGAGGATTTCCGAATAACATCAATTTTAGATAAAATTCGCAGTAATTCACCAGTAATCTTACCAATCACCTCGATATTTCACCCCGTGTAGTCCTTCTGATACCCAAGAACCCCAACTTGTTACCCAAATCGAATTTTGCGATTAACCGTATTTTCACCATGATTACATTTAGTTTATGTACGGTGTACAGTACTTCTTCTTACAATCTGGTCAATAGACAATTGACGTGTACGATTCACTGATAGCATTTCTTCAACTAAACGGCGTTCACATATTTGCGTTCTCCTGTTCCCCGAGTATCTGATCTGGATTAAAACCGTTTCACCGCCGACACAGTGGACCTTACCTAAGTGTGCACGTCCAATCTGACAACAACAAAAAACATGGTCAACAACAGAAGGCAGACAACCTCACTGTTCCTACTGGTCGTCATATATATATATATATATATATATATATATATATATATATATATATATATATATATATATATATATATATATATATATATATATATATATATATGCACTGACTATTTGTGTTCTCTATGTAGACAGTTACACGTTAAGCGTCCAGTTTATTTTCGCGATATGGAGAAATGCACATTCATGACAAAAACTTTTTACCACGCTAGTAAATAATAGAGTGATCAAATCATGATAAAACATTCTGTAAGTATCCTTGTGAACGATTTTGCTCAGAACCTTTCTGTTAACGGATAAGCGTTTTTTTGCATTGCGCGAAACCATGTAAGATTTCTTTCACAATAGTATTGCAACAAGAGGCGGTGGACAAAATACCAACACAATCGACTTGGCTAATGGTATTTTCTGGGTTTTGGTAAAGAAGAACGCCCAAAGAAAACTGAATGTATTCAGAGATTATTACTGTGTAAATGCCTATACGCCGTATCGAGTAAGGATGAAAAAGAGAACCGATTAATCTGCTGGCCCATCAAAAGCCAGCAATATACGCCTTATAAGAGTGGTCACCAGCTGCAATTGCGGAGAAACTCAAATTCCACTGTGATTAGTTCCGACTTTTGAGTTACTTTCCGTGCTCTATGGTGGGACTTGCGGGCCCAAAGCAGCGTTATCTGTGATAAGAAATTCAAAAAGAAACTCATGCAACTGACTATCAGTTTGTGAAACCCAGTACGCCAGTTGATACGAGCGGGAATAAATAAAGACCATCCAAGTTGGGGCAATATTATCTACAACTTCATGAACAATAAAGAGTTCATCGCGTTGAAACAATAAACTTTTCCAGTGACGGATCGGAAGTTCTTCTAGAAGGACTACTTTACTGTCAGGTAATGCGTCAGGTTGCGTCTCCCATGGAAATGTTGATCTCATTGCCGCGGACCTATTCATTTGATCATTGTATGTTTTCTAACAAGCAAAACAGAGATTTTGATTGTTTAGTCACAACAATTGCACCCTGAAAGGCCCGATTTGAAAATGATGGCAGGTTTTTTGTTGGTGAAATAAGCTGGTGCAATCACCTCAAAATGGCATACGTTTTTATCAGGTTATAACGTTTTAAATCCAAAACCTAGGATTTCCATCGAACTTTGACATAACCTGTTTTTTACCTTCGTTAGCATTACTCTGCTTCATCCCCCAAATAATTCTGAATTCTTTATGATTGTTTCGTCAATGAGAGCTAGTACTGGAATTGATAAATCCACGGCTGGTTTTTGCAATTACTGAAGTGTACAATGTAACTACTTCACAGTACACCGAAAATCAACGCTATTCGGAGTGGCGTTCATCTCCAGGTACTGGTATAGACAGCTAAGCTTTAAAAAGCATCAATCAAGTGAATGAGCATCAACTGTTGGCCTGAAAGACACTAGCTAATGAAACCTGCAATTAACTGACTGACTTCATAGTCTACTGAATGCAAACGCAGATCGGTTCCTGTCCATCAGTATCAAATCAGACTTTGAGAGTTTTGATTCAAGTGAGGATGAAAACACCATTCGAATACATATCCATTAGTGAAAACGACCGAATTAGATATTTTTTCCAAAGACTGGCTATCAATTTATATAACTGGGGATATTATGAATGTACCACTTTAATGATCCACGTACCTGTGCCCGACCGGTCGGACGCACTCCGAAAACTTCACTCTTTCGGCCAATGTCAACTGTTCAAGCACACGAAAAGATGTCTCCGAAGTCAGTATCACGCTCATTGCGAGGTTGGAACCGAAACAAGGTACAAGATATGCAGCCCCGATTTCTTCTCATAATAGTCTTGTATTGTATTAGGAACGTACCTATGAAATCGTACCGCATGTTGGACTGATTGACATTGACAATAAAACACATTTACCGAATACGTCTAGTCAATCTTGCACAAACAAGTAGGGATTTCCTCTCGACTAATATGCAATCGCGACTTACGGGGGGAAACATGCACTATCCTTTACACAAACAAATCGGAGAGGTTACCCGTGATTTCGGAAGCAGGTCACTCTGTTCATTTTGAGAAATATTCTTCAGCCGAAAACAAATTCTCACTTTCACTTGGTAAAAATGTCAATGTTTGAGTTATGTTCTCAGAAGTGACAGGAATGCTGTTAATTTGTAAATCCTCTTGACCGGGCTATTAATCGGTGTTCTTGTATACTGAACGCTGCTCATATCGTGTTGGGAATGCAGTGGATAGGCACAGGGTACAAATTTGCGGTAATGACCGCTGTTTTTACTCCTACAGCTACCAGTCGGGACATGTGTTGAGAACTCCCATCACCAATAATTTTCAGAAAAATGTGATAATGCTATTGTATTTCATAGAAGCGTTTGCGGGCCTAACAACGTACTAACGTCGAAAGATTTTCCTACTGGATCAGTTGTGTTTTCGATGACGCCTTTCTGAACCGGGTATTTTTGATTGCCGTTGTACTTTTCTACGTCGTCATTAGTACCGCTGTTTATTAATGTCATTATTGCTATCACTATTGTTGTTGACCCCGTCACATTTCGCTTATATCTATTTTCGGCGTATGGGACAAAAGTGGTATCCCATAGATAGGCACTGAACAGGTAAGACTCAGCGTGAACGGAGAGGCACGTTAGTGGAATTAAATCGGCCAGCTGATAGACAAATACAAAACTTCAAAGAAGGTAGTGTGAATACAGCAATTAACAAAATAAACTAGGAGTTAAAAGTAAAACATTCATGGTGTTTCCGCCATTATAGAAGCTTCCAGTCGATGTCTTCATTCGAGTTTTTGGCTATTATGACAATGCATCACCAAGAGTGACATAACTGTGTGTATACTCTTTTTCGTTATTTGAATCGATCTTTTCGCACGCATCTGCTTTCACCAACTGCGTCGGCAACCGCATCATCAATGACAAAGTAGTTCCCACCGTCTAAAACCACACATTTTTACGTACTTACTTACATGATCCAAGATAACACTGTTAAATTAATCTTAAGAAAGGTAGACTCGTGCCACGATGAGAAAAGTCAAGTTTTGTTTCATAAAGAGGCAATGGAACAGCTGAACCTCCTAAACGCAATGTCCCACCGACTTTATTTCAATTGAACAGACAACCTTCGTCCAGAGAAGACTGGTACGTCGATAAGACCAAACAATGTTTACAAATGATACTGCATGGTTTCATGGCATTCGCCGAGGACCGCTTAGATAAAAGCTCAGTGTATCAACAGGATTTCGGGGTAAATGAATCTCCATTGTCATCAGTGTCACGTAAACTTAGCATATCAATATAAGGAGCCATCTAGGAATCACGGTATCCCATTGATGTCGCAACCGTCCACCGCCACAGTTTCAGTACCCCAAGTTGGTAAAGACTAACACAATCCTAATAAGTGGCTTGAGAAACGAGCAGCGAGCTGTTCGCGTATCCGGTTGCCAAAGGTTGGTCAGCAGTTAACAGTACACTATAAAAAGCAGAGTCGACCACGTCTTAGAAAATAAAGCGACATCATAACCGAATAAGACTGACGCGGATGGCATTAGACCGCACATTGTATTCTGATTTTCAGATCATGGAACCTGTGGATGGGGTTGTATATTTAGCTATATTATCGTCCACTCTCTGCGTTAGCCTGCTCTCATTGTACAGGAAGTAGAGAATTTCAGATGAGCAAAGCCCAACACACCAGGCCTTTCATTTTATTGTTTGAACTCAATCCACCATAGGATTCTAATAATTGTTCTATCCTGATCTACAACAACAGTGGTCCCGAAAAGCTTGTCAGATGGTGCGCTCACAAGATGCACTGTTTTCTATCGCCGGGTAAGCATATCTCCCCTGCCTCCAACTGTCCATAAATAAGCTCAATACTGCATCCACTAAATCGAACCACATTCAACTGTCCTCCGGTGTCTTAGCACAAACTGTACTGTGCCATGCAAATGCTAGGGCACGACAGACAATCTCCATGATTCAACATCGGTTGCCTGAACATCGCATCAGCATGGGAATGGCGACTACCAGTCTGATGTTCAGTCACGTGGCCGAACTCTAGCAGCTGTTCCTGTCATCTGTCCCTGAGAATACCGGAAGGGTTGAAACCACATGAGAATTTGATGGTCAGTGCAAACAAGAAATTGGCGCCCGAATAAGCACCACAGTATTTTTGTTAAGTGTGCTTAGAGCCAGATCGTCGTAGTAAGTTGTAACAGTTAGGTAGGAAGAAATACCGGTCGAGAGCGCAAAAGTTTTACCTGAAAATGTAGCACGCTATAACAGAAATAAAAACATGGAGTACGATAGTCCCACCCCACCCCCCCCCTCCCCTCTAGAGTGAACATCGTCGGGAACGACCAAATTTTTTCGCACCTCGAAAGTGTTCACTCTTGGGAGGGATATTCAGTAAGTAGTACAAAACATGGTTAAAACATGAAGACAAGTTGTCAGCACGCACCAAACTTCCGAAAAGTTCAAGTAGGATTATTAGTGCCTATGGCTTTTGAAATCAGACACGGCACAAATTTTCAGTAGAGAGTAACTTTTTCCGGTGTACCACTAGCCTCTTTTCTGTTCTCCACTTCCGGAATAGATATCATACACGATTCTTGTGCACTTTTTTGCGGTATTTGTGCAGCTTGAGTGGGACTCCTTGTCGGAACCTTTTCACACTCAGCCATTTCTTCTTCTTCTTCTTCGTCGTCGTCGCTTTCTGAGACCAACACCTTTTGCATCTTCCATACACTCGGTGCTACCACCCGATAGAGAAATCGTATTTGGCTGCATGGATCACTTTTCACAACCAAGCCGCGTGTTGGAGCGGCCCCAAATCAAAACAAACCACGGAAGCTCACACCATGTACCCCTTCTTTCCCCGTTGCACTGAAATTAGGCGAGTGTGAAGTATAGCAGTAATAAGAACCACATCTGAACAGACTGAAAAACGTTCTTCGATTCCTAATCATTACAAAACGTAGGAACGTATTCCGGCCAATTCGATAGCTCCTCAGTTGAAACTTCTGAGGCCTTACCGTTTGATGGTCCTGAGCAAATATTATGACGTTGTTGAAATTTGTACAACCAGCCTTCGTTCACGCGAAAATCACTACCCCATGATACTACGAGCCACTTTTATTGCTTTCCCTTACAGCAACACTCCTGTTATCGGCAGACGATTGATGCGAGTGGTGAGAAACCATTCATACACAGCGCTATTGACTTCACTAAGGCAACTGAGACGTGAATGCAAGGTTTCTCGCCGAACTGAAATCCCTTGGTCTCAACTGGTCCTGACGCTGGCCTCACTTCTAATCATATGGATTTGCGCTTCCCTTACACCGAAACTCGATGCAATCCTCTTCACGGAAACTCCATTCTTGTGCAAATCATTAATCTTAACTTATCACTCAGGGTCAAGAACGTATTTCTAGTTGACCGTCCCACCACGATTTATAAGAACTTTTACATTCTACTGCCATGGTGTGAAACTTGCAGCGACGTTATTAAGTGAACTCAGCAAGCTTGCCAGCAATGAGATCAAACGTTACAGCGACAAACAGCTGAAACCAGTTAACATGACACCAAAACGAGAATGGCTATCATTAGAAAGCAAGTTACGGTCAAACGTGAACGCCTGGAGTGGTCCAGTATTATTCATCCCGACTGCAACGCTAATGCGAGCAGGGCTGTCGGATGAACGGTGCACGGTAAAGACAGAAACGGTGCGAAAAGTCGGGGGTGGCTCGCTGATATGATAGAGGAATGAAAACAGTATCATGCCAGGATAAACGTAACTATAATATTTTAACTAAGGGTTAAGTTACTTCAGTTGAATCATACGTACCTTCACGTTAAGCCACTAAGTATTTCACTGGCACTGGAGTGCAAATCACATATCTTGCTCATTAGTTCAAAAAGCGGTTTGGAAGGTACGTGACTGATTACATGAAAACTCCAAAGTAAAACTGCAATCCTGGTTTCATAATCTGGAAATAAGATCCTGTTAAGACGCATTCAGAAACAATGAAAGATATAAACGTAGATTTACCCCTTTGTTTCCCGAAATATCGGGTTTGAAAGGTAGAGCAACGCAGTTTGAGTACACAAGGATTACGGAAAAGATTACTCTGCTCAGAGCAACTCAAAATGTTTTGAAGATTATCAGGTAGGTTATTAAATTCCTCTTCCGCTGATACAGCATGACAAATATTTACATAAGCATACTCAACTCAAGTTCCAGTGGCGCCAGACGGGAGGTTGTTAAATGCAATGTGGAAAAAAGCGAGAACACAGCAGCTTGGTGAACGAAAAAGTAATTAACTGGGAATTCAGACGACTTGCAGGCACATCTGACGTTTGGGATACATCCCCGAAAATAGTTGCTGTTTCATGCCAACAAACTAGATGGGCAACCAAATGAATGAGGCTTCTGTGATAACAGTGGTCTTTGAATGAAGTCAAAGAATAGTCGCCAAATATGGACCTAACGGATTTACCAGAGATATTTAGCAAATTATGGTTAGAATGATCATATATATATATATATATATATATATATATATATATATATATATATATATATATGTAATTTCACATCTGTCTGGTTTCAGACTGTGTGCCGAAAAAACAGCACAATCGGGAGGGAGGAAGGGAGAAGAGGTAGATAGTCCGAGTCCATGATTTGTTTGTGAGCGCGATACTGCCAGGTTGCCCAAGCCAAAGCAGGTGGTTTTCTTAGAGGTCCACAACCGGAGCCTTCAGCTATCCGAAACTTAACCCGCAGCACAGCGGGACGAAACGTGGGGTTCGCAACCCACTGTGGGCCGGTGTGCAGTGACCTCAATGGTTCTGAGAAAATGACCGTTTTCTGGATATCATTTTGGATTTATTTTCTCTGCGACCTTTTCTGACGTCTGACATCGACCTCACTGTTTTGTTCGGTTGCGTACGTTTTACTAGACTGACTTTCCCGAGGTTTTCGTCGACCTCGTTTTGAATCACTTTCACTTTCGGTCTTTCGCCGATTGTACACGCTCGCGGTTTGCTTTTTGCACAGCCACTGAGTTCATATCTGTTCGGTGTACCTATCGTATCGGTACTGTTCCGGTGCCACTATATATAGAATACACCTTTGCATCTGTAAATCAACTTACGTCTTCTCTACTCGTCCGACAGGGGGGATAACGTTGGTATTTCGCTGCGAGACAGGATAGAAGACACGTTCACTAGCTGCCTACGAACGTCTTCTACGGGTGACTGATTGCTCAGTTTATACACCCTCTGGGTGAGGCTAAACATCCTGGGTGCCCAGTGCACCTCTTCGAAACAGGTGCCGGTGAGCATACCGTTGTACGCCTCACACGCCATCCACGGTCGGTTAGGAATCTGACTGACTACTAGTCAGCCAACCCGGTGGTGTGCCAGGCATTCGGTTTTGTCTACTCTCTATAGGGGGAGAACCTCCGCCACGAGAAGGCAGTGAGTAGGACTTTTTCAAGAGGCAGTGTTAGACGCACGGTCACTTGGGAGCGCTTCGAGAGGCATTCAGGACGAGTAGCCATCTCGGAGCCTGAGACACTTACCCCCGACCATACTGAGGCACTTGAGGGCTCAGAACTAGAAACGATACATAACATTATATCATTATGCTGATATCTCAGTGAAATGCGCACATTATTTTTTTACTCAAAGGAAAGCGTTGATGCTCGGGCACTTCCACGTTGAAATACCTCGGTCGACTGTCGAGTTAATTGGTTTACCACGAGAAATAGAGTGGAATCATAGAACCGAAGAGGAAATGCAAAATAAAAATAGAGGCTAGTCGATGAGGACAACAGCAGTTTTGTCTGATACAGCAATCAGCGAAATTTGCTGTATATAATAATAATGAATTAAGTTACCATGTGACGCATCCAATGCAGTTCGTAACCAACTGAGCTAAAGGAGCAAATAAACATACAAAAACCATAAGCCCCACGACAGTACGGATGTGTTGGCAGAAATTTCCTATCCATTTGGAAGACGGTTGTGGCACTAAAAACTAGCAAACCATGGGGTCACTGATCATCCGTTCCTTCAATCTACAGCAGATGCCAGAACTTTGACTACTGGCAAGCGTTTCAGTAGTAAAAACTAAAATTCGACCGAGATTAACCGTTACCAGGCCCATTGTACAGACTGTACACTTGCATTAGCCACCACCACAGGTATCAGCTGCTGTTGTAAACAACTGACAGCGCGCGGCAATCCTTGCATGCAAACAGCTGAAGCTGATTTCGTGCTTACGGCAGTCTTTCAGGTGAGTTCACCACGGAAAATAGTATTCTTCTGGGTTGTTCTCCTTCACCGTTTTTCTTTTGTAATTGAATTGATTCTTGAGATAGCTCTATTCTCATGTGAGAATAGTGACAGCGATCTCTGCTTAAGTAGTAAACTGTCTGACCTGAAATACGCAGACGATAGTTTTTCTGAGCGGAGATCCAGATAAGTTGCAAGCTTTCTAGATAGTCGAAATAACAGCGTAACGATGCTTTGGATGCGTTTTGCACCTTTAAAGTGTAAAACGCTGCTGCAGAACTGGGTTGGAGCTACGTCAAACCTTGCCTTGGCAGATGAAGCTCTAGCTGAAGTGGAAAATTTTCGTAACCTGGGCAGTTACATCTTATCAGGTGGACACATATCAGGTAAAGTGTCATCACGTATACGGGAGACGCGTTTGGCTTTTGCCTACCTCAGTCATACGTAGCACCGGCGCGAAATCTGTTTGTCTGTCAAGGGTTCATTGTGCCATGCGGCAGTCAGATCGGTTCTTATGGCTCAGAGACATGGCCGTTAAGGGTAGAACATGGGCGAAGACTGTCGATGTTTGAGCATCGGTGTCTCCGTAGCATTGCCCAAATATGATGAGAACACCGTATCAGCGATGCTGAGGTTAAGCATGGGATGTTAGGGACCAGTAGTCAGACACTGTGGAGAATGCTGAATCTAGACAGATTAGGGTGGCTGAGACATGTTCCGCATGCCCATCGATAGACTTCCTCGGCACTGACAGTTTGTCAAATGATTCCAATGACCTTCCGTGAACTACTCGAGGGACCGACGATGTTCACAAATCGATACCCACGTGCAACATTTGCCACTTGTCACAGCGGAAGGGCCAGCGAGCTTTCCTTAGCACAAATTCCGGTGGCGATTCCTTTCGGTATGCGACCCGATGGCCGCGTTCGCTCTTGAGGAGTTTCAATGATAGGATCAGTTGGGAGCGGACTTTGTGTTCGCACTCAAGAATGACCGCTCGTCGGGAGTACGCTCTAGAGGGGAGCACCGTATACATTTTATAGATCAGTTTTCGGTTACACCTACCGTCTTATCGTCCCAGAAAATGTTCAAGCCGTACACGAGTACCGGTAACAGGATAGAAGTGAGTGAAGCAAGTGGATCTCGTAATGAACTTGAACAAACAAGAGAGAAGACAAATACGGCGGGAGAAATGCCTTTCGTAGACTCTCATCAGAAGAGAACGCATCAAATTTCAAATAAAATATGAAATGAGTTACTCAAAAATGTTTGGACATTCAAACTTTACTGTGGTAGACTTTAACCAATCGTGCACGACCAAACCCACACACAAAAACAGCGCTATCAGTTAATGCCACATTTTCAAGTAACTATGTTCTGTGCAGTGTTGTACGTACCCGACTAATGAGAGTATGCGAAAGGAACTGCTGTCACAGCGTTTGTCTTGTTTGTTCAGAACAGTATTATCCCACCGGAACGTAAGTCATGCAGTGGGCCAGTGAAAAATCAAAAGTTTTCGATTTCCTCCTAATAAACTGCTACGATACAACAGATGTAAAATTGACTGCTTGTGGAATGGGTACAGCCGAGGTACAAAACGTGCAGTAGGGAGAAATTAAGTTCTCATTATAAGGGTGATAGTTCCTGGAAGTAAAAACCATGGTAAAGTAAACCATCGATAAAAAGTGTTTGTCATAAAACCTGAACAAAGCCCGATCACAGTCTCCGAGCCATGGATATAGGCACGGGGATACAGAATAGACGGAATACCGAAACACATATAGGAAAATAGGGGATTAGAAGGAGAGTCAACAATTATCACTAATTTGTAATTTGTCCTCTTAAAAGCCTGTGGTTGTTGAACGAATTGGCACGGATGCGTGGTAGGCCGTGGGTGTTTTAAACATGGAGCGCAGTGTGTAGACTTGGCTCAAGGCCACCAATATGATAAGTATACCTTGACCAATTGACCAGTACATCACCCTGGAATTCAATTGTTCGCCGAACTTGGCAGAGATTGTTTGTAGAACCCGCTCTCTGAGCTGAATACCGGATGCTTTGTGCAGTTTCATGGAAATGTTCAATCCGATCTGTAAAAGCTGGTAAGGGAATCAGAAAGAAATTTCTGTGAAAAAAAATAAAAAAAGCTCGGCAATTTTAATGAACCAATGAAGGAAAATATAAAGGCAGATGGCAAGTAGGACGTCTGCAACTGAAATAAATTTTAGCGCATACTAACAACTTAGAGGGGCTCGCGAAATTTTTCTCCATTGTGTTTAGCTGGAATTTCCACTGCACGATTCACAAGCACGATTTGCTGCTCTATGATATAACAACTGATGCCATGGTGGGTTATCTTGTGAAACGGACAAGCCCTCAAACCACAAAAGCCCATAACCCTATTCAGAAGAGAACAGGAAACTGTGGCATCAAACCCAAGAAGGATGAAATGTGAATAAGATCAGTCCAGTTCAGGTGACTATCAACGACACAGTTATGCATTATACCTTTGGGCACAGAAACCCCCAAATGGCAGAGAAATACAATATAAAATAATACGAAAAACAGTCTAAGCAGAATAGCAACGAGATGGTCCGGCATGCAGTGTCTACGCTGCACTCACAATTTGAGGGAATCTGGTAATTTCAAGAAGTCCCTTCTTGTTTGTTAGAATTCATCAAAATTACACGTACAACAAGTTCCAAATAGGGCAAAAAAATCAAACATTTCTGGTATTGCGAGTCTTTGTTAGTTCAGCGGTATTTTGTGTGTGCATGACTTGCAATCATGCATGCTGTATATTCCGTTAATAACGCATGTATCATCACACCAACATTCTTACTACACAGATTCTCCACTGATCTCCGATGGTTCCTTAGAAGAACGAACTACGTAAGCCCCATCAGCAATCATCACCGGCATAGAACTTCATTTCACATGAACATTCCTTACTTTCAAACTCGATTTGTGCAGACAAACTGGTGTTGCTATGGAATCTCCCATATCACCTATCGTAGCGGACATTTTCTGCATTCTACTGATGCTTTCTACTCAATCCTCCCCCCCCCATGTCTCTACGAACGATATGCTGATGATACCTTAGCGGTTATCAAATCAGAACAAAAAGACAGCTTTCTTCACTGTCTCAATCAACAATGCAGTTCTATTAGTTTTACAATGGAGACAGAAGATACCAATAGAGTCATCAGTTTCTTTGTCGTCTGGAAGTAAGCGAATCACAAACGTTCAACACCAGTGTTTATAGAAAACCCACACATTGAGACAAGTGTTTGCACTTCAATTCAGCTAAACCACAATTTGTGAAACGAACACTCGTTTCCTCATTAGCTAACAGTTGGAAAACTTTGCAACGATGACACTGATTGTAAAACAGCATCCTACAAGACACCAATCATCCGTCACATCTCATAAGAAAGCATTGGAACATTTGCAGACTGACAACCACAACCAAGAGAGATAGCGGCTTCAATTGGACTTCCATATAGATCGGGAACTTCTGGGGCAATCAGAAAGATCCTCGGAGACTTCTATATTCATACATTCTTCAGCGTGGATAATACGTTAAAGTGCCATCTCACAAAGGTTAAGGACCCAGTCAGCCTGCAAGACCAAAACAACTGCATGTACAAAATCAGTAGTAAGGAATGCCCGGTTGAGTATATCGGACAAACCAGTAGACAATTGAAGACCAGAATAGCCGAATAGCCCTAACCTCACTGACGCATAAGCATCCCAAAGGTCACAACGCTAGTCGACCTGGTCACCACCGATGCGTACGGCGTGAAAGATGAATCACTCACCCACCACACAGGTGAATGTGTGCACACTCACTCATGCACACACCCACGCACACATAAAACCACACAACCAAATACTCATTGACATGTGAACGTTCTCACAGTTATTTGATTGTTAAATTACCTTGAGAAAGGCTGCCCACGGTAACCGAAACGTTGGCGAATCAAGCCTACTAACAACGCTGTGTTATTAACATCATAACTTTTACAATAAAAAACACATGGCCCATCAAATTTCCGATACACACTTCTAACATCGTTCGGTCCGGATATTTACAGACATGCATGCTGAATTTTAAACCGTAGATAGGACCTGGTGGATGCACACTGCCACCACACCAGATGAAACAGTTGTGTTGCTAAGGCTTTGCAATGGTAACCTGTAGGACAAATCACGTTTAAACAGGTCAACAATCACGCTGTTTTGCGGACATAATCAGTGTTTCTTATACTTTCAAAGGGGATCCCCTGGACTCCAATTTATTCCGTCCGTAGTTCGCATGACGTCAGCTTACTTGAATTTCAACCCCTACTCACCTCAGCAAACAAGCACCAGGTAAACAAATCTAATCAGAGGTGTGGACTATGCAAGCCCAAAATAATACAGCATAAAAAACTGTCTTGATCGGCTGGAACGGTGTCATACACCGTGCCCCAGCTAGCAAGTCATCGAACCAAAGATAAGTCACGTGACACACAAATGTGTTCCATATCAAAACAATATGAATAATTGCGTCACCTACAAATGAAACCAGAGGCTAGTGAACAGCCGGTCAAAAATACTGGAAACCAAGAAATTAAAGCTAGCGCATAAAAAACAAATGGTGCACACAAACAAAACGGGGAATGCCGTCAAACAAAGTGAGAGTCCATTAGAGAGAAAGAAGAGTGAACCAATCGAACACTGAAAACGAACTGTACAAATATCAGGTATATTGCTCACACTGACTGAAGGCAACATATCTTAACACAAACATTGGTTTATACTAACGAATAAAGGTGGCTCGGAATGAAAGACTGGTTCGTATTAAGACTGATCGAAACAGAAACAAACGCGGTGCGCGGCGTATGCTTTTATCACCCTCCAGGTTTCAGTCTCTAAATATAAAGGTAACGAAGAATAGAACAGCTCCGTTGAAAAGCTGACTCTTCATTCTTGAATATGGGTCGGAGCCATTCATCTGATCCGGTAGTCTCGATCCTAGCAAACAACCTACTTGGTTGCGAAGCCTCAATTCCGAGTACTTACTGTCACTGAGCTTCAATCAACGAAATTCGGTCAGTTCTAACTCATCGAAATCACACGGAGCAAGAAACCTGGTGTGAGCTTCACAAACACGTGCAGTTGGGGGTTGAATAGAATACTCCGGGCAGCAATTCAACTTCTACTGAGCAGCTTTTTTGTACAGTTTCTTCGGCACTGGCACGGCTAGCGGCAAGATGCAAAGTGAGTACGAACCAGGGTGTGATCATGATACAAAAAGGTGAGTGATAGCGGATAACTGACAAATCTTTGGTAACCGATAGAAATGTGACCAACCAGAGTCCAGTGCTTTCACGACGTAAGCGAACTAGCAAAGATGACACATTTGTGGATCGTACACCAACATGAAGCGATGCTTCAGTGCCTTCTTATTGAAGCTGGTAGTGGTTCAGCCGAACTACATACGATTTATTAGTGGCTGTGATCCAGTCTAGCAGAGCACAGCAAGCATTAATGTTCAAAACAAATCCTTCTGGTCACGAGCGGTAGACACCGGATTAACCGACACAAATCATGGTGCACAAAACCAAGGAATGACTTTTATGAGTGCATTGGGAAAGGTATACTTATAAATGCTGTCTGGTTGAGATCACACACAACGCGGACAACCAATCAATATTCCTCTCGTCCATAGACGTATGCTTCTTTGGTACTGACATCTGGTCGTGTTATTTGACTTGAACAGTCATATGTTCACACACGAACGTTTGATCTAGACCTCGTGCACTCATGGACACACGTCTGCAGCCATACCACACATACACGGTTCACGTTTATCGTGCTTCATCCCGGACGGCACTGACCAGTCGGATCGTATCACGTGATGCACGACCTTGCACAACTTGATCCGATTGTACAGATGTTTTACATTTTCGATTGCAAACATCACTGGCTCAAGCACTTGCATACGTGTTTACGTTTTCATTTGTTTGTTTGTACTGGCGCTTACTGTACGTTCTCATTGAACACGTTCATCCGTACAAGGGTGCCTTCCTTCTGTCCATCGAATAGGGGATACAACAAGTCCTGTTTTGTGTGGGCAGTACCAACTGACCGCTCTTTCCATTTGTCGATTGACCTCACTTGTTTACGCATGTGACCACATATACCTCAGCTCTCTTATTCGTTCGTTTGCTTGCTCGCGGCTTACGCGCCGGCTGCGGCTTGGTTGCATTCACGTCCCTACAAATAAATGAAGCGCAACAAATACGTACTCTGCTGCTACCGATCACAGATACAACAATAACCATAAAATAAAACATCACTATCGAGAACCAGTAACCACTCAACCCTGAGACCTGAACCGAAATACAAATAAGACTTTACTAAGTCATACGTGGTCACAAATCGACCACAACGCAGCGCTTTCTACCACTAACCGTGGTGGAAATCGGAGCTCGCACCTCAGGACCGGTCTTGATATAGTCACACTACTCGATCATTACCAGTGTATAGACCGTATAGGCAGTAAACCAGTACGACGACAGATTTGACCGGTAGTAGCCAAGTGGTTCAAAGCGTTGATCACCTCGGAGGTCAGAGATTCGAATCATGCCATATCCGGACACTTTGGCGGGAGACAGCAAGTCCCTATCACTCGGCTCGTTACCAAACCTGACCCTTTGCGATTCTCCATTCTAAATCTCAGCATCAGATTGATCGGGCTTGAGTACTACGACGACTCCGAAGGCTATGTCGATTGGAGTACAAAGCGCTTCTACGGGGTCATCCATATCAGATAGGCCAAAGGCCAGTAGTCAGACAAAAAAAAACGCGGCGCTCTTAGAGGGTGTGGTGGGTTTTTCGCCTAGCAGCGAACTCTGTACGTAAAAAGTCACAGAAGCCCTTAGACAGCAACACGACGTGCGCGAATGTTGCTTGCCACCAAATAAGGTCATTGCCTCTTTCCTCTTACTCAGCTATTCTGAGTGGGGTAAGTTTCACTGAGATGCGCTGGGCATCCTCGACTGGCACACTATCATCCAAAAGGTGTATGAACAGCTCACTAGGTCACCGGCCCCCGACACTAATTTCCTGTTGCCCGACAGGTCCCATTTGGTTGTGCACCGGCTGGAGTTGCTTCTTCGAACAAAAAGTCGAGTGACACTGGGGATGCCACTTTATACCCAGTTTCCAAGACACTTCATAAACAGTTCCTCTACACACGCTGCCCATGGGCAGGTGCCATTCGGGACATGAAGCCGCCTCATCCTCTCGTAGAAAACAACAGCATGAAAGTAAAAATAAATAAATGTCAGATCTCCGGTAATCCCTAATAGTGCAGTGGCTAGTCGAGGCTATGGGATACACCTCTTCCGCTGCACCCGTATGAAGTGATGAGTTCGTGCTTGTTTTTCGAGTGAGCAGAGCGAGCAAAGGAGCGAGTGCGTGTGTCGTTGTGTATTCTCATGATTTGTAGTGTGAAGGAAACCAGCAACCATGATCCTGAGACTTAAAGTGGTGAACCATATAAGGCCTCAATAGATCAGGCGTGGTAGATAGTGAGCCGGGCAACAGCAGAGCCATCTACCACCAACTTGCCCTCTTTGTTGCAATATAGTGCACGAAATGCTTTTAGCGCCCTTCCACTTTTCTACGATTTCTCGTGAACGCATATACGTGGAAGTCTCAAATTTGGTGTGCATATGTCTTATCCCAACACCATATTCAGATCGTATACGGATTTAAATTTTGACTCAAAAAAATCGATTTCGTCCTGATTAGTGCGTTTCAGGAGTGCGAAATACTTTCATTGCACCCCCGATCCACTAACAAAAATAACCATCTGGTGATCAAATGTAAAGACCTTGATTGCTCAGAACAGAAAAACATCAATGAAACACACTGAAAATAAGATTTTGGACTGTCTCGATTTGAAGTTCTCCCATTTAAAGGACGATACTAGAGCACCAGCAAATTCCAAACGTTTTCAATGGGGTTTGCTTCATGACTGTGAACAGGTCAAACGACGAATTTGACATTGTGATACAAAGCCACATTTTACCTACGTGAGCCGTATGTATGGCGGCGTTGTTTTGCTGGAAAAGCATGGATCACTCCCGATCTTCCAGAACTGCAGGGAATAAGAAATCATTCAAAGTTCTCATTTACGAGTGAGCTATCTGCTGTGCTCCAAGAAATGCCAGTTGTGGTTTACCGTCTGCAAGAATAGCAGTCTAAGCCATCACAGATCCCCACCTAAGGCTCGACAGCTAAAGTCAGGCTTACTCTTTCGTATGTCATGCCACTAGCATATAAGTCCGTTGGAACTGGTCAAGATGAACTTTTTCATCAATAAGTATCGCGCTGTTCCATTCAGGTGATTTCTGACCCATTTGACTCGATCCGTAGTTTGACGTTTATTCATCCAGGGTACTGCTCTCATCTTTCTATACCGTGGATGTCTGACCGCTTGCATCACTTCCATGGACCTCTCAATTTCAGTTCAGTTTATTCAACCATTTACCTCGAACTTATGTGCTCTGGTTTCGGTTGCTACCTTCCAACATCGTCGAGTGAAGGGCGAAAAGAATAGGAGCATAGTGATAAAGATTTAAAAAGTCAAAGTATCAAGTGGAAATCAAGAGGACAAGGGAAGAGTCCCAATGCAGCTACGCAACTCTGCAAATTTGATACAGTTGTTACCTGGTTCGATGCAGCACTGGCCTCTTTAGAGACTTTTCTTTGTAATCCACGTTTCCTATTGCGTGTGTAACCGCGTGGATTATTTAAAAAGTTCCCGATAAATTTTCCTGATCAATGAGTTCTCTTGGTAACCGTGCTGATACCAATTCCTGAGTTTTTGTAGGCAAGTTTTCATCCCTGTTCCAACTCAGACAGCCCTCAACTGTAGCGCATTCTTTGGTTTTTACGAATGCAGTGGGTGAACTCCGTTTGTAAACCATTCATGGTACGAACTTCGCACAAATGAAATATCACGAAGCACTGCTCAAGACAACGGCCCTAATAGATGAGTTTTTTCGACAGTGTACATGGAGTGCGCCAAAAGTTTCCCGCGCCTTTTAGGTACATTATTCGGGTTACAACCGATTTCCGTGGGTCAAATTCCAATCCGTATTCGGTCTCAACATAATGAGATAAGACAGGTACACGAGATTTCACGATCTCAGGTATATGCATTCACGACAAACCATAGGAAAACGGGAGTGCACTAAATTAGAACGTAACAACTTATCAGGCACTTTCCAATCGGGTTTCGCCGACGGACAACAACCAAAACTATCGCTCATCGTGCTTGGTAATTAGCTGGTAGAACTATAAAAAAACGACCTTGTTTGCTTTAATAAACTGTCATTACCGTTGAAAGTGTATCCCGTGGTTAACACTTCGCACGATTTTAGAGCAAAAAAAGGTCGATAAAAAAACGATATGTTGGGAGCTTAAACTCAAATACCCAAGTGTAATTTGTGCGGCAACAGGATGTCCCTGGATGACCCATTCTTGTGTATAACAAATATAACGGTATTCAAAGAGCGTAACAAATCGGCTCGGTAGTATAAAGAAAATCCGCAAATTGCAAGACAGCAAAAGAAATAAGCACATTATCGAACACGATGAAGACTTTCTTGAAAAAAGTAGAATAATTTGGTGGGTCAGATAAACTCTGTTAAAGGTACGCAACGGAAGACAATGGAAATATTGTTATAAAAAGGCCCGGGGATGCAAAGCACGAACACTTACCTTCGCGTCTTCAGGGGAAAAATTCGTCATTTTCCATTCTTCCTTCACTTCAGATAATGGTCTGTTTCCAAGTGAATACTCATCATCAACAACCTCCAAAAAGCGGAAGTAGATGACTGTGCGGGACATTACAGAGAAGTTGTGATCAAAACAGGCCTATGAAAGTAAGGGCAGACTTGATCAGTAGTTCTACAAGTGGCTTCAGTGAGAGCACAGATTATGAAAAGAAACCACTCAAATGCTGTTATCAAGTTAAAGGTAAACGAACGGAAAGAGGTTAGCAAAAACGCAATTATAACCGCAAATGAGTTAATTACGAATATCAGGTTGATAGTTGCGAACATTGGTGAGCAACTAACCAGTAGTTATTTGAAACGCCAGTGGTCAGTCATTTAGCAAAATTGATTGCTTAGTAAGTAAGTGTAGCAATTAAATATGTTACGCTCCGTTGGAGAATTCACACTTGGACAACATATGTTTCCAATCACCAAGCCCCACTATGCCCCAGAGAATAAACACGGAGAGAAACAGTTTACCGACCAAAAACCCTCCACCAGATGGACGTGGGAGTGAAGTACCTGGGATTCCTGTTGGTGATGGGAGAAACCATCGCACTTCATTGGTCAACCATCGTCCGCCCAAGTGAGGCAGCCCCCAGCCAAAATGATGCTGTCCCCTCTACGTTCCGCTTGCTCCGTTGGTGCATCGGACTAAGGGCTGAATCCGAAAGGCGGATCGATAATTGAACTAGGAGAGAAGACAGAGCAGAATGTGTGCAACAACCAGGTCCTAGTTGATAGACCACAGGAACTTTCCTTATGAGTGTTTCTTTCCCATCTCCATCAGGCTAATGACCCATTGTCCTATGGGCTAGGCAACTGAGTCAAAGGTTTCGGTCAAGGTTTCCAAAGAAAAATACCTTCTGTGATGTGAGCAATTGCAAGGTGTGATTCACCCAGAAACCTCCAGCACCCTTCCTGTAAAGCCTTACTAATTTTCCTTCCTTCAATTGAAGTTTGACGTAAAATGCCATGGGTTATTACGGCTCAGGAAATGTCTGATGGCAATAATAGCTCTAACGTAGAAGAAAAACTAAACAATTACAAAGCCCAAATGTTCACTTCACTTGGCTGCCTTTATCGTTCTTACACTACATCAGACGGGACAACAGACCATCTTAGCAAGAACTCGAAACACGCTGTCTCCAAAACGCGCAAGCAAGACGCCACATCTGTGATCACACTTAACATCCCCAGATACAACTTCAGTCTCTCACTTTAGTCCCTGTGCGACGATCCGATATCTAACGCTCGTGGTCAGGCTAGCTTCGGGATCGCTTTGAACACCAGAGCTGAGCGTGTGCTACTGGACTGGATCCCAGTAAATGGTCGTTCGCGTGCAGTTTGGTTGAACGTTTCTCTACGTGTCAACAACAACAACAACACACTCAATCGTTGATGCTTGCTCGTCGTGTCTGAGTACTCACCTTTTGACTGCCGTTCATCTGAGGCTAAAGACGAATTTAAACATGATTTATCTAAGCTGCTTTGAAACCAGCGTTCAACGCCCGAGATGGTAAGACATAGGAAACCCATTTTTTATCTGTCAGTTGAGCTGACGACGGCAATTATCTCATCTAGCTGTGCTCTGGACATATTGTTTCTGGTGAATACAACCCTTTGCCATTAGAAGCGGCGTAGACTCACACACCGTCCACTTATGTCTTCACAGCGCCGGACTCAGACTGACCGTACAATCATTGGTCACCGCTGGAGCCGATCAACTAAAGATTGTCGCTTATTTTGGTCCAAGTCTGTGGACTCGGGTCTGGCCTTGGTACGTTTCCACTTCTGTTTAAGTCTCGTATGTGATCGCACCGGCACTAAGGTCATTCATTCCAAAGACGAAAACCGAAGATCTGCTCTTCAGACAGAGCCTCCAACTAGGTTTCCGATGCAACCAGATGTCCAAGATCCAAGAAAACACTTGCAGTAAATAAAGAAAGCCTTGTAAACTGCTGTCACTGTCAAAAAGACTTCAGTTCAAGTAAATCTCGCAAACAACAGATAAATTCGACATCAGTTGCTCCGTTAGATGCTTGCAGAACCGGCTTTCCGGATGCTGCACTAAATGAAGTGCGTGAATCCATGAAGCTTGAGAAATGACCGCGAGCAGCGGTACACTGTGCAAAGATAGGGTAAGAGAGAAGACCATGGCTGGTAGCAATAATCCTAATCTTTAGCGATTGATCATAAGTATCGGTTCACAGATGCTCGATGTGAGTGAGGTAATCAAAGAATAAGATGGCCCGTGGATTCACTTGTAGAGGCTGTCTGGGCCGTTGGGTGGAGCACTTTAAGGAGCAGTTTAGTTGGCCCGCTTCAACGGTGGACCTTCCCAAAATGCCTGCCAGAGAAACGATACAAGCAGATATCACTTCATCAGAAATGGAGGTTACCCGGGAAATAGGTTACTTGAAAAGGTACAAAGCCGCAGGATTGGATGGGTTGTCTCCATTTTTCTTCACGAATAGAGGTGAAGCTTTGGATTCCCAGTTAACAAAACTTCTCCGCGTAATCTGGGATAGTAAGCGAATTCTCAGGGAACTGTGTGAATCCGTAAATGCACTGATTTGCCAGAGTATACAGGTCCTCTTATGAAAACCAGAGAGGAATTTGCTTGGTGAGTATCGTATTTAAACTGCTCTCAAGCATTATTCTCCGCCGATTACCTAACACTCGCAAAAGATGCACGCGTGAGAATCAAGCCGGTCCCAGACCCGGTCGGGGTTGCATCGATTAAGTTTTAGAACACACACCTCATGCGGACTTAAATTCTCTCTCCCTCGATCTGAAAGCGGCATTTCATTTGGTCGACCATACAGGTCACTGACGCTCTATTTTACTGAGGTATCAGATAAGCTTTTTTTTAATAACTATGTGCAAACAGTCGAAGCCGAATTCGTGCTTGCTACCTAAATGCCTCAGTATGTTCGGGGTGGGTGTCTCAGGCTTCCAGTTGGCTACTCGCCTAGAACGCCTTCCGAAATGCTCCCAAATGACCGCGCGTTCCAAATAGCTTCTGCTGAGGAAGTCCTACACACTGCCTCCTCGTGGCAGAGGTGTTTTCATAAAAGTGTGAGGGCGAAGACGAATGCCCGGCGCTCTCCTCCGGATTGAATGACTAGTAGTCAGTATAGGTGAGATGGCTAAACCCTGATTCCAAACCAGCCATGGATGATGTATGAAGTGTACAACACTAAACTCACCGGCATCTGTCCTGGAGGGATGAACTGGGTACCCAGGAGGTCTAGCCTCATCCGAAGGGCGTATGAACTGAGCAATCAATCACCGACTCCCAAAGGTTCCCGGAATACGCTAATAAACAACAAAATTAGTCACCGACTCACCTGGCCCAACGCTGCTGCTTTGTAGGACGCGCTTGGCTGCGCAAAGCATACAGGTGCGCCCTCGAATAAAAATGCCTACCTTGGACTGGCCGACCGAGTAGTACAATAGCCCACGACGTCAACAACAATGCAACCTATGGATATCCTACACCACGATCTTTATCTCATCCGAAATATGCTCACGCCCACGTTCTCACACCGTACACACATTGATTTCTCCAATTCCACATCTCACCCCGCACACACACACACGCACACACACACACACACACACACACACACATATATATATATATATATATATATATATATATATTCTTCGAGAACTGTAGTCGGCCGGACTTGCAGCAGTGTATCCAAGGGAAGCCCTGATCCTGTTTTCTCACGTCTTTGTCTGACATCCAAGTCTCACCGAATCCGTTTCCCCCAGCTGGTGCTCTTCTTCGTCCCAGGCGACATTTTAAACCGGCTACATTTAATGTGCGAACGTTAATGCGTAAAGGACTACAGGCGTGTTTAGCTCCTACGCTGAAGACCCTTGCCATCGACGTGTTGTGCTTAGGAAACCCGCATCAAAGACTCCAGCTCGGTCGTCTGACTGATGGTCCATCCAGTTCTTCCGACAAGTTTCGCTTGCGTTTGTCTGGAGACCCTGAGTAAGGTTGTCGGCCTTGCTGGCGCAGAAGTATATATCAGTGAGAGCGCTGAGGCTGCGCTACTTGACTGGATCAGAGTTGATAGCCGGTTGAGTACAGTGAGACTTGTAGGTTCGTGCAAAGTAAATCAAACGCCGTCCCGACAGACGCAATTTGCTTGTCGTCTCGGTTTATGCCCCTACAGACTGCAGCCCAGATGCAATCAGAGATGTCTTCTACCAAAAGTTACACGACCTCCTACATAAAGAAAAATGGGGTGATATCGCGATTTTAGCTGGAGACACGAATGTTAAAGTCGGTCGGCTGTCTTCGGACGAGGCATATTTGGGACGCTCTTTTGGTCTTGATTGCTGTCGTTCAGAAAACGGGGAACGGCTGTTGGCTCTGTGTTCAGATCACCGTCTGTTTCTCGCCTGTGCGAAATTCAGACGTTCTAATCGCCGGTACGCCACGTGGCATCCACCCTCTTCGAGTAGGCAATGGACCTACATAGACCACGCTGCCATCAGCTACAAATGGAGGGGTTGCACTTTCCTTGACTCCGACCGCGCGTTAGTCTGCACTAAGCTGTTCATGTGGCTCGGTGGGCGTGCCAAACGTACGATGCAGCAGCGGTTGGACTGTTATATGTTGTCTGATCCGTCTTGCCTCTCAACTTTTCGAAACGTTCTAGCTGAAAAGCTGGGATCAACGCCATCAGATAACACCAACTTGCACTGGTCGCTTATTAGGAATGGTTTTTATTCTGCTGGCAAAGTAAGTTGTGGTCTGACTCGTCATGTTGATACACCCTGGATTTCTGCTGAATCTCTGCGTCTTCTTGGTGCACGCCAGTTCATTCAGGCTGGCAATGAGCATATTTCAGTATGGCTCACAAAGACGTGAACTCGACGCAAATCAATGTAGAGACAGCAGTATCTGATGGTCTCAAAAAGCATTAGAGATGGAACACGCTGTCGCTGTGGGAAATTCTCACAAGCGGTTTCATCCTAACCGAGTAACCGGTAGAAAGCTTTTAGGTGTGAGTGAAACGATCTGCGAATCTGACGGTTCGTCTATCCACAGTTTGCAGCGACGTCTTGTACGCTAGGCAGAGCACTTTACAGCACAGTTTAGCTGGCTTCTTGCGTTAGCCTCTCTCACAGATGTTTCGGCACACGTCCCCGTGGCCTGTTTCGACAGACCCGCCGTCTGAGGCGGAGATCCGAGAGGAAATCGAAGCCCTAGGACTTCACAAAGCGCCGGGCTCCAATGGCCTTTTCTCAGTCTTATTTAAAGATTGTGGAATGGAGCTTGTTACAGAACCTCAAGTTTTGTTCTCCAAGGTCTGGCACTCCGAAGAGGTTCCCTCTTCGTGGAGGTAATCGATTGTTGTCCCTATGTTTAAGAAGAGTTCGCGCAGTGACTGTGCCAGTGGGATATAAGCCTAATCCCGATAGTGTCCAAGCCGCTAGTGTTTGTCATTCTTCGCAGGTTATACAACACGCGTGATGAGCAAACTCGCGAGGAACAGGCTAGGTTTCGTACCGGTCGTGGATGCATTGATCAAATCTTCACTCTCTAACAGCCTTTAGAGCACCGTTACGCCTTTCAAAGGCCATGATTATCTTGTTTTTAGACATTTGCGCTGCTTTCGATAGGTCTGCACTATGACACCGTTTGTTAAGGAATGCTGTACCTGAAAAGTATGTGTCGGTCCTCAAAGAGTTGTATCGTCATACCTCAGGTCGAGTTAGGGCTTATGGCCAGCTTTCGCCACCCTTTGCCATCTCCAGTGGAGTATGACAACGCCGTCCTATACCCCCGTTTCTCTCCAAATTTGCTGTAGATGTTCTACGGAACGCTCTGTCTGGTCGGGGTCGGTGGGGTTGAACTCCTCCCATGGAACAGTTTTGACAGAGTGCGTCGATGATATTGCCTTGCTGAGTGACAGTGCACAGGCGATTCAACATGCATTAGATCACTTGGTGTACTTTGCGCCTTCAAAATGCTAGGTACTTCTTCAAGACTGGAAAGAGCCCGTGCCTACACTCAGCCTTCGTGGTGATCAAAGGTAGTCAATAGCCTTAAGCACCTCGACAGCTTGGTCACAGTGCGTGGTGGTGTTAGGATCACATCATGAATTGAAAGAGCCACAGCAGCCTTCGTGAACCTGCGCCGTCGGTCGTCACCGTGTGTTCGGTGTTGATAGTCATTCTCAGACTGACATAATCGCTCTAAACCGCTTCCGATGGTTCGGGCACGTTTTGCATATGCCTGCCCATCGTCTACCCTTTTGTGCTCTTTTTGCACGTACTGGGCAAGGCTAGAATAGACGATGAGGCGGTCAGGCTATGACTTGGCGCATGGGCATGAAGAAGTTACTTTCGGTTTTGACTTCGGTTGGTGCTTCCCACCTTCCTGGTTGGAGCCCAAGAGATGAGGACTGTCTTTGGTCAGAGACGCTGAGAGATATGGTTCCGAACCGAATCAGTGGTGCGAATGCTGTATGGTCTGTCTGTTGACTACCCGTCCCCCATGAACAATCGAAAAACATAAAAACCCTTGCAAAACGTGTACGGTGAAAATATTTTCAAAAAACTTGCTTTTGTTTGTTGGAATCTTTGTGTTTACTCTTACCTCCTCCCCGACATTGTAATTTTCTCTTGGTATTGCGTTGGCACTACGCTTGTTCCCAAGCCGGTGTAATATATATATATATATATATATATATATATATATATATATATATATATATATATATATGCATATGGATTTCTCAATATCTTATACGGTAATAATTTCTGGGATGCGCTTTGCACCTTCGAAATGCAGAATGTCGTTACAAGACTGGGTTGGTGCTAAACCAAACTTTGTACTGGTGCGGGAAGTCTTAGTAGCAGGCAGGTTTTGTTATCTAGACACTTGCACTTCATCAATTGGTCGGATATCGGAAGCTGCGTTATCGTGCAAACAGAAGGCGCATTTGGATTACGAACATTTGAACTATCTGTGGCGCCAGCGTAACATCTGGTTGTCAATCAGGGGCCGAGTGTACACTGTGGTCGCTGGGTCCGTCCACCTGTATGACTCAGAAACACGGTTAAGGGTGGGAGATACGCCATTTGAGTATCGTTGTTCCGACCCACTCGTGTGCTACTGGCATTCGCGCCTGATTCATTTCTTTTCCGTCTACCTTGACCGCACGCATGAGACATATGTCTGCAACACACACCGCCTATTCCCCCAAACATATGGCTACCTTCCAGTAAAACTGATATTGATTACCTTTTTTGCTCGCTTGATTAATGTTTGTCCTTGTGTTTGCTATACGCCCGTCCGGACTATAAGTCTGGCCGTGCATACGCGCTTTTGTTGTTTACCGACTTTGGAACAGTTTTCTTCTCCGTATTGTTCCCACATGGCGAAAACGTCGTATCAGTAATGCTGAGGTTGTTTCACGTGCTGGAAATCAGAGGTCAGTCTCTGGAATAAGCGCTCAGTCTGAAGAAACGAATATGGCTGGGACACGTGTTGCGTAAGTCCATTAACAGATTTACTCGGTGCATGTTGTTCTCCGATAGAGACATCTGTTGGAGAGTAGGTCGAGGCAGCTCGTCAATGACGTAGATATGAAAACATACTCCAGTGAACTTGACCGTGCAGGACATGTCAGGCTTTCGGGTTGAGGTCCATGAAACGCGACCACCGGATGGTTAAAAGCATTAGGTGACCGGGCTAAGTTTCGAGGCCAGTATTTTAGGTGTAATCAAGGTGCTTTTCTTCGTCTTCACGATTTTCACCTTGTGGTGTTATTTGAAACTCTCACTATCATATGTGCATCTCACTACCCCAACGACTTGGCTCTTCTTTTTCAGGATACATGTCCGAACAGTTAAAGAGAATGAAGCCTTCGCTCTGGGTGCTCAATTTCAACGTTCAGACCACTGAACTCTGCCGCCAAATGTCAACACGGTTTACTAATACCTGCAATTTTCTTTTCTGCTCTCAATGATTCTACTCAGTTTGTCCACAACTGTAATGACCCACGGGGTCTTTTCTATCGCCTGTGTGGAAACCTCCACGCACGATCTCACCTTGCGACTTCAATCGCTCCCGCCCGCTATGGGAAACCAGAAGACAACAATTCAGCTCGCCAAAAGTGTTCCGGAAATTACTATGTGATATTTAAAGCGAAATTCGAACGTTCTCGAACTCGAGCGTCCAGTTAGGTTCAAGCCGTGTTAGGCCGATTAGGTCGCTAAAAACACTTGCCGGATTGATCATTGATCCGTTGAGCCGATTTGCGTAGGACTCTAGATGACTGCTCGATCGGCAAAAGGGGTTCCGCCTTGAGTAATCCGATAAATTATTGATTATTGATTATTCACTCCGGCCTGGTACACTCGAGTTGGATTGATGGCTTGCTTAAAAAAAGTTTTCTGTTTGTTTGTTAGCTTTCCAACATCAACTCAACGATGCTACGAGGTAGCGACCAAAACTAAAGCACAGAAGTGCAATGCTAACGGTTGAAAGAAGTGAACTTAATTCACCCCTCAGAACTAGGTTGTCAGACCATAACTATCCTGGGCCAAACCTCAGGCTGCTTTCATTTGGTGGTATAGTTGTCTGCTCATTAAAGAAACCAATCGTTTTTAACGAACATGGGCCATTCGGTGAATGAAATCGCCAGAATTGCTTGCCTTCGTGTTTCTAGCAAGTCGTGTTAGTGAGTTGTTTACTGCATGCTCGCGCATCAGCCCGATGGGAAGAACACACCCCGTAGCCACAAAGACCTACAGCGATACTGGGGATAACTGGCAACCTAACTTTGAAACTTGGAGTGGAAAATTGTAAGGTTCCAATAAGCCAGACGTGATAACGAGCCAGGGAACAGCAGATTACTGTGCCCTAACGACGAAAACAAGAAGAAACTTCTGATCAGGAGAACCCACCCCAAAGCCCTTGTGATTTGTTACTACAAACTCTATTCCTGGGTTTTCGGTTTTTCCCCGTGCCTTTATGCAATTTTCTTCAGTCTTCCTTCGGCAATGATTACAACGAAACATAAAACGATCAACGTAAACTCTGAATGCACGTCTCGACGACAAAAACAAACAACTACAAATAAAATGAAACGCTTATCAGTATTGAAAACAAAATTACTCAACGCATTCATCTTTCTCATAGAAGAAACATGAAAAACAGTGCGACATACTTCCGGACTGCTTTGGTTGATACTGTTTCAATTATCATCATTAAATGATACACGTGAACAAGTATGTACATAATGATGTTATAACAAGAATTACATTTGAAAGTACATCGTAATATTAATTCGGAGAGTTCTCTCTTCTAGTTGAGCGACATCTAGGGGAAAAATTACACGTCTCGAACCAGAGAAATTCCACTCAACACAAACTAACCAGTGACTGAGCAAAGACTGACTTAAATCCGCAAACTGGTTGACCAGAATGAAACAAACTTTGGACAGATTCTGGCCAGATGAGCCAACTGGTCGCTTTTTGGAAACAACGAATACACGAGAATGGAGATTACCATCGTCACAGGCGACCAACCAGCCCGGCCCTACGCCAAACACAAAACGTCACTTTCTGGATACGACAGCTGTGACAAGTGCACACGACAGGTTGTGTACCGTCGGCATATGTTTTCCTTAGGTGAATAATACCCTATCAGATGACCACCGTTTTCGGTTATCTCGTCCGAGTGATGCTAATCGCTTTTCTTTTGAGTTGCTAAATGCCGATTTGGTTGCACGATCTCCCACTGATAATATGTATTGTATTTGTTTGGGAGTTACGCAATTCTTGACTAGACAGTGAACTGATTACCCCGTAGCAGACGGTGTTCATCTAACAAAACGGCACGTAACCCTGGTCAACGACAATATTACTTATCTGAGAAACCAACCACCATGTGAACTTCGCTGAAAGTGACGTGGTTGAGGCGAATGTCACTCATGGAAAGCAAGGGGATTTATACAATTTTTATAATGTTCGGGTGTGGTTTTACTCATTGATTTTACACCATAGCAAACTTATGTGCATTATTACATTTATTTTACGCAACAAACATTCTGGTTCGCAGGGAAGACGGTAAATCTGTGAGCATTGCAGGAAACCTTTTACATTTATCATCAGATTTATGGATTGCAGGAAACGATGACGAACGCGCATTTTCTAATCTATATCGTGGACGATGTGAGCAATTTGTCAATGCTGGATACTTCCAGCGTTTCCTTTCGAGTGATTTTCATATCAGATTAAACGTGTACAACAAAAAGAATGTGCATGTAATCATATTGCCGCTTATACGAGGCTGAATTTCTGGTTTCGCCAGTTGAACAATACACCATTTCGGCTTTCGACAAGAATTTCGATCCAATGATAATATGAACCGGCATTTATACTCCAGGTGATTTTAGTAAGGACAGCGTGCTTCTGGTTCATGGACCGGGCAAAATAGAATGAATGAAGAACAACAAGGAAGTAATGTGGCAAAAGTCTACCACAGGTCTTCGAACTTGAAAGACTTTCACGATACAGCCTTTCTTTCCCCTGGTCACTATGTTTCTCCCGACAGCGAACTGGCTCATGCTATCAACATGTGCCATTGATGAGATCAATGTTAGGTGTGGTTCTTTCAAATGCAAGTGGTTGTCATATTGTACAAAAATTCATGAATTAGGCTTCCTTTCCCTCGTGTTACGCACCTTATTAATCAATTTCGATTTCTAGATGTCCATAAATGCAATCATTTCAGTTCAGACAACCATTATCCGTGCACTGTGTGCGGTGGCTTTGGTGGCTATCTCTTAGCGGCAACCTCAGTAGGAAATTTAGGGGGGGGGGGGGATAACAGTATGAGATGAGTAGCAAAAGAATTAAAAATAGTAGCGCCAAGTTAAGTCTGTGAATACAAGAACGACACTGCTTGCGACACTAAGCCACATCCCCTATTGCATCTAACCATAGAGCAGTAGGGTCTCTTGAACTCCACCCAAGAAGCTTAACACGTCCTACATGACCAAGTCCATTTGTTGGACTTTTCATACCTTTTTCCACATCATAGACGAGCCGTTCCTACTCACCTTCCAATAATAACCCGCCTCAGAGAAATTGCGCGTCGATGAATCCTATCTTGAGACATGCACCTGGCGAACTTAGGTGCTGCGTCTAACGGTTTGGTTCGTGTCCAATATTCTGAGCTTCACTTTGGCATTCCTCATTTGGTGTTTCCACCAGAGTTCAGAAATAGTACGAAGACATTGGGGTTCAAGTGCCGACGATATTTGTACGTCGTATACCTGCGGCGGTCGTATTTCTGAACCATACAAAGGAACCAGCGCACACTCGACCCTTGATAAATAAACAGATGTCATGCAGACGCTACAGATGACTCAGGTTGGCAAATGCCAAACGAGCCTCTCGTATACGCAGAAACCTAAACTGATATCCGACCGTTGAGTGAAATCCAGCTGCCTGGGCAACAGAACTTGTCTGCCAGGTCTACAGTTTACCCGGATATTGAAATATCTTGCACTTTGAAGGTACAAAAAGCATACAAAACATGTTTACGCAATTACTCAAACTGTCCGTAAAAGCTTGCAACCTACCTGGATCTTTACTGAGAACTATATTGTCCGTATATTCAGGGTCTGACGCTTTTCAACTCGGCAAAGTTCAATACCACTATCTTCACATGACAAAAGGGCGATCTCTAGGATCATATCAATCACAAAGTTGAAGAGGAAAAGAAAAAGAGGGAAACCATGACCTATGATACCCCCTTGTAGTGAACTCGCGTGAAAGAGCATCGTAAGCCCGAACTCCGCTTCAACTATCCATGTAGATGCTTTATGGTGGAAATGAATTTTTCTGGGACACTCTTCAGCGACAGGCAGTGTCAGAGAACTGTGCAATCAAAGGCCGCTTTCAGATCAAGAAAAACGGAGACGGTGGGCCTACGGAAAATGTGCTCGTTCTAAAATCTATCAAAGAGTGAGGATGTGATCAATACAACCTCAACCAGTTCTAAACCCAGATTGATTCAGTGCGAGTACTGTTCGCGAACGCTATATAAGCGGTGGAGGATAATAGCAACGAGCAGTTTACATGCGAAGCTAACGAGACTTATTTCTATCTGGATTTCACAAGAGGAATTGTCACCTTTGCGAAAGTTATGATGGTAATAACAGTTTTTCGCAGATGTCATTTGGCGTTTTCGTTACCGTGGGTAACCTTTCTCACGTCAATTTTTCCGCCACTTTTCTTGTTACTCGGTACGTCCATCGATTCATCCCAACTGTTTGGAACTTGTTCCATTTTCCACATCAAACTGAGGAGTTTTGTCAACTTTAAAGACAACACTAAGCCACCTTCTCTGAGTTAACCCATACGGTCTAGCAGCCTTGTCGTATAAAGTAGATAATCTCATGGAAAATCTCCACTCCTGACAGAGGAACTTTAACCATCTTTCTAGTTAGCAAGCCCCTGTGGATAAAGGCGTTAGGAAGTTAAAAATGAGAAGAAAAAACTTTTTTTTGTAAGCAAGCCATTAACCAGCTCAAGCGTGTCAGGCCGGAGTGAATAATCAATAATCACTAATATACCGGACCACCCTAGACGCAACCCCTTTGCTGATTGAGCAATCATCTACAGTCCGACGCAAATCTGGTCAACAGATCACTAATCAATCCGACAAAGTCATTATCAACCTAATCGGCCCAACAGGGCTTAAACCTAACTGGACGCCCGAGTTCGGGAATATTCGACTTTCGTCTTAAATACCGCATAATTTCTGCAAAAAAGCAATCACTTTGGCGAGCTGGGTTATTATCTTTTAATTTACTACAACGGGCTGGAGCAATCGGAGTCGCAAGCTGAGATCGGGCGAGCAGTTTTCCCGTGGGCCACAACACATTAAAAGACCAGCTTAATTGTTTCTCGAAATGCTCAACCCAACGAATTACACGACGCTCCCGAGTTTGAATCAGTGAGCCGTTCGCCTCTTTGATAAGTCTGAGAACGCCAGGCTTTTGTGGACCGGAATTTCTCACTTGACGACAAATGTTTCGGCTGCCTGCGACTGCAGCAGCCTTTTCCGTCCCACTACACTTCGCCATTCACAACTTTTCACGGTTGTTTCGCGGGCTAGAAATCAGTTGGGATTTAAGGCATCTCTGTTCCTCATCATTTCTGGGATACGGAGGAATCGATCTGCGCGTAGCTAACGGTGCAACTGAGGATGCAAATATCTATCGTTTTTATGTCTGGTTCGTGAGTTTTGAGCAGTATCCACAGCATCAAACAAAGGCTTCTTGATCTCTGCCCCTCGTTCATCTGAATCCTGAGCATATGACGGCATTGGTAACCTGACGGAAAATTGTTTGGAAAGCATATCGAACGATACCATTCAGCAAAAGCTGAGGGGGACGGTTGGCCTTGGCGTCTTCCCAATCACGGACAGGAAGTACGTTAAAACGCGCGCGGACAAGGGTGCGAACACAATCCACAGAGGTGAACTAAAATGAGCGGTAGTCTTAAACTGATCCACGCCAGCGATAACCGACAGCAACGTGATCGACCTAAGTCAAACGCCAGGAGGATGCCAGCGTCGCTTCTTGAGCGAGAAATTTGTACTCGTGAGGAATAGCCTGGCGTCTAAACATAACTGAATGAGTCGGTCACCATTATTGGTACGATCGGCTGGAATGCCGAATCGGCCTCCAATATGCCTCTATGTTTCGTCCAGGCTTCCAACTTGAGCAATGAATTTGTCAGTAAAAACCATTATTCAGAGAATGTGTTGTTGGCACGAGGAGCCTGAATCGTATGTTTTTGGAACGTCCGACTTTTCGATGTGAAGAATGCAAGCGGATTTTCCAAAAAACCATTACGTCCGTGAGCCGCACACTACGGAGCAAAATTTTAGCTTGCTTTCCTGGAGAATGACAGTAACGATATTTGTGTCACAGGCCAATCACAGTCAACAAATGAAATCAAGTGATGGTTCCCAATGTAACTAGAAATCGATTCCAACGCATGGCGCAAGCACACCAACAGTCTGACGAAAACGTTATAAAACGTCGGGTTACAATTTTATTGTACAGGTCGCATCAAATGCATGAAGAGCAGGCTCGCGAGCAGCAGGCCGTTGTCCGCGCCGGTCGCGGGCGCATCGACCAAATCTTAAATCTTCCAACAGCCGCTGCAGTAATGCTTCCCTGAGACCAACAAATACCGTGTACCTAGATATTCGGGCGGCCTTTGACACTGCCAAAAGGACTGCGCTATGGGACTTTTTGTTGAGAAATGGAGTGCTTGAGAAGTATGCATCGGTCTTCATTAAGTTGTATCGTCATACCTCAGGTCGGACTAGGGCCTATGGTCGGCTTTTGCCAACTTCTGTGGGTTCAGTAGAGTTCGACAAGATTTGTCTGATTTTTTTTCTTTTCAACATGGACGCAGAGGATTTTTCTACAGAGTATCATATCCAGTCCACTAAACGGTGCAGTACAAACCAGTCCAGGGGACAGAGATTCGACTTCGAACACGGTAATGACATCATCTTGTTGAGTGATTCTACAGACACTTCAGCACGCTCCAAACCACTTGGCGAGGTATTTAGATATGACGGACACTTTGCGCCTTCTGAGCGCAAAGTACTTCCACAAGACTGGCGGGAGTCTGTGCCTGCAATCACCCGATAATAAGGCAGAAGTGTTCGATAGCTTCAAGTACCTTATCACCATTATTGTACAGCGTTAAACAGCAGGGCCAGCCCCAATGACCACTGCCCTTCTCACTATGTTGCACACAGAAATAGAAAAAATGAATATATAAGGTGGACATGGAGTGGACCTACAGGGGCGGGAAAGGGAAAGAACGCCCTAGTATCCAACACATGGAAGACGCAGTCTAACTGTACAAACGCATATCGATCAATCATTCTGATTCGAGAAAACGCGGCAACATGATCGTCACTGTTTACGGTTTGCTGCCATATTCTTCAGTGGTTCCAGCCAACTGGTTGAGGGATCTTTTGGAACCTAACCACGAAAACGTGAAGCACCTACTTTTCCCAAGTTCGCTGTACATTTTCTCATTCCCCGATGCCACGTTATTTGTTGGCCTCCACGTGGCTTCTTCCATTCCCAAGGAGGAACGGAAAACGAGACATGGTATGGTAGACGTGTTTGCCATAAGTAACAGGTGCCCCAACCAACGAAGTCTACTAAGCTGGATACGCTGTGATAGAATATCGTCTAAACTGGCAATCAATACTCAATTTCTGATCTCAGCATTCCTCACGCAGTCAACTCAACCAACCTCAGCGATATTACGCAAACACCGACGAACGAAAACCTCAGGACAATGGACGTCTTCCGAACGCATGCTCCGTGTCTCGGGAGCTTGATTACAGCTATTGGTGTTCGAAGTAATCGAGTCACGAATAGCGAGAGCCGACGCATGACACCTATAGGGCCGCAATAACATGCGACTTTTCCTTAAGGGACGATTGTACAAAGCCGCGGTTCGTAGCTTTTTGGTTTACGGTTCCCAGGCCTTTTCACTCTGCGCTGAGGATGCTCGGCGACTTTTTCTTTGAACACCGATCTCTGAAGCACTGCTTGCGTTTGATGGGGCCATGCAGTGAGTGACGAAGCGTTTGGTCGTCCTGTGTTGAATGTGGACAGTCACTCTCTGACCGAAGCAATCACTCTACACCGCTTCTGATGGCTCGGCTATGTTTGGCACTAACCTGTTTATCATTTGCCTTTCCTGCTCTGTACTCGTGGTGAAAAAAAACCCGTTATGTCCGTTTTACCAACGGCTTGCCACCACTAGCCGTAATTTACTTCTTTCTTTCACCTTAGTCTTCTTTGCGTCCACATCATACTTGATTTCAAGCCGGTGTAATATATATATATATATATATATATATATATATATATATATATATATATATATATATATTCAACCATTAACCTCGCACTTCTGTGCTCTGGTTTCGGTTGCTACCTTTCAGCGTCGTTCATTAGGCGGCAAAAAGAACAGAAGCATGGAGTGAAAGATCCAAAAAAAACCAAAGTAATGAGCGGAAATCAATAGGACAAAGAAAGAGTTTGAACGCAACTACGCCACTGGTTGCGGTACCTAGCTATATCACTCAATGTCTCCAAGCATTTCATAGGTGGGTCAAGTGGACCCTAATCTGGAAGTCAACACGTCCTACTTGGCCAACTCGCCCGGTAAAGGTTATCATACCTTTTTGCCATGTTATGGACTAACCACCCTGACCTACCTTCCAATCACTACCGGCTTCAAAGAACAGCGTACACCGAGGAAGTCTATCGGTGGGCATGCGTAACACATGTTCCAAACAGCTTAACCTGTTTAGATCCAATACTTGACCCACAGACTGGCCTCTGGTTCCTAACACCATACGCCTAACCTCAGCATCGTTGATACGGTGTTCCCACCATACTCGGGCAATGCTACGGAGACGTGGGTGCTCAAACACCGACATTATTCGCCTATCTCCTACCCTCAACGACCATGTTTCGGAACCGCAAAAAAGAACGGATCTAACCGAAGCATTGTACACTCTACCCTTAACAGACAATCATGTGTCACTCGAGGATTATAAACGAACGTATGGCAACTATGCAGGACCAAATTCCCTGCGGTTTTCCGATTCAGTGTAGGACGCTTTAGAAAGTTGGGATGTAAAAAAACTGCGGAGTTTTGCCGATTCTTGCTGTATTTGGGACCAGTGGCACTCAACACTGTTCTAATAGTAATCCAAATTCACTGTTTCCCATTTTCACGTACGTGACGGGCAGTCCCATCTGGTACTCACGGTATCTCCGATTCGTACAACGCCACGCATGAACGGTGGTCCAACAGTACACAGTACTTTATGGCGAGGATAAAGTAGTATCTAACGTACATGGGTGGATTCATCTTCCGGAAGACGTTGGGGCCTATGGACTATCGGATAATTTGAATCATCCACATCGATTGTTTGACCACGTATAACTTACAAAAACTCACTGGTAAAGCAAATATTTTGGCGAATGAAATAGCGCACCTCGGAGGCTAGCTTATATACCAATGCGGAGATGAGGGACAAAGTAGCGTTACATACACTGGGGCTTATATCACCTAGGGTGTCCCACTTAGTAACAGCAAACCATTATCACTCTTAACTGTCTGAAAAACGCTGTATTAGCTAAAAACCGGCCATTCACAGTTATGGGCATTAAAAGTGATCAGTTGACGATCAGGGCATTTATCAGTGGTGAAACTTTTCGGCTAGCCGGTCAGAGAGGGAAACCTTACGCCCAGCGTCTAGATTTCAACCTTTTCTGTTAAATGCGTCGTAGGGGCTTGGGTGACTTAACAGGAGTGTTCAATATCATAAAGGGTCTGTCGGGTATAGACATTGGTGATTTTTTCGTTTCTGCCCCTGAGTGCAGCACTGCTTGGGTGGCTTCAAGACCAAGACGACCTACTTGATAGTCCCCAGCATCAGCCGAATCTATGAAAACTTTTCCATGATCAGTCCGACGCATTTCATCGAAAACCTCTCCACTGGGTTTTAGCAGTAAAAAATTTATATGATATCCTTCTCCAGAGAGCACCTGCATTGAGTGGAATCACTAAGTCATTATTAAACATGAGACCACCTCGAATTCCACGAAATATTTGGCATCAGCTTTCGCATTATGATAAATGCATCGATAATCACGGTCTTCCAATTCGAACGTCAATCCCCGTACACCAGAAAACAGCACGAGCACAAACAGCGGCAAGACAATACCCATCACAGCCACGTTTCCCCGGTCAAGGTCAAACCCGATCAGTTCAGGTCAGATCACACCGTATCAGATCAGGTCACAGGACTTCAGTTCAGTTCAGTTCAGTTTGCAGGCCAATCGGACATCCAGTATTCCCTCGATGGTATGCACACTACTTAGGCACCCACCATTGCCCGGCTTATTTCTTCGAGTCCCAGCTGAAAATAAAGGGGGATCATAAAACGTCACTGCACATCAACTGCGAGAGTCATTATGCATCGTGAGCGTTCACTGCGTCATACGTAGCAAATGGAAATATTCAGTAACTAGACACCCATCCGTCTGTCTAGTAACATGCTCAAAATTCACCGTCAGAAGTGAGCTCATTCTGCTCGCGATCTAGGGCTCTCGAATGCCTGGACAGTCCCCAGTTCTATTAACACTTCTGGCAGTCTACTCCAGTAGTTAACTACTCTATTAGCCACAGAAGTATGATTTAGCTATCAGCCCACATCGAACTTTCTCCAGCTTCTTTCCGTGACCCGCGTATCACCCTTTGAGCTCCTGGCCCTCATATGGGATGCGTCAATCATGTCTCCTACTGTTCTATGAATAAACAGTATTGACCTGGTCCTCATCGAATGACAGCAGTTCGACCCTGGGCGTACACTGGCCTTGGCCAGTGTACGTTCAGATTCTTGCACTCGAGGGGTGCATTGTTCCCACGGTGCCGAAAGCTGTGTTTGCTGAGTGGTGCACTGCAAGGAAGAGAATGAAAAACTGGTTTACTCTCGAAGAACCGACAATCATGTTTGATAGGCGGGTTCACTGTCCCAACTTGCTGCCACGCTTACCCTCGAGAATCCCCCCTGAGGACAGTTGAATAAATAAAAATGGCCCCAGTCCGCTGTATTTTGTTGCTTGACGGGGAAACATGCATTGTCTTAGAAAATAACTGGGGGGAAGAGAGATGTGTAACCTTCGGGTACGCTCGCCTCAGTTCGGTTCAGTTTCCACGGGCAAAAGTGGCCGAGACCAATCGAGCTTCCAGATAGTTGCGTCGTCGGCAATTTTCCTTGACTCCCAACACTGCGCTTTGAATGTCCAGTCTGAAAGGCAGAATTTCCGAGGCAGTATCACCTTCACAGGCGTAAGTTCATTGACAAAAGTACCAGGGGCTCATTAACTTACCCTTCGTTAATACAGCTAGTTCTAGGAAAGCTGAGTTGCAGCCTGAATCTAGGGCTTTCCCAGGAGTTCGTACATTGTAGCATCCAAGAGCATCCTCTGACAGTCTATTCCACATAGGTGTACGCCTGTTTGTAAAGAAACTTAGTTCGTACGTCCAGCCTTGAGTTTCTCCCTTGTAGCCTGAAACCATGTCCCATGGTGCTGAACTCTGGGGCAGAAATGATTTCTATATTCTTCAGACCCTGTATGATATTAAACACTTCTATTAGGTCACTTCGCTCTCTAGGTTTCTCTAAAGAGAAGAGATTATGATCCTCTAGATGCTTCGCATAAGTTTTCCCCTCCTGGCCGGCGATCATTCTGGTTCCAAGCTGCTGCACTCCCTTCAAGCACCCCTTGTCTTTGCGATAATAGGAAGTCCATACTTGCGCACAATACTCCAGAGGGGGTCACACCAAAATCTTGTAAAACGGGATGAACACTTCTGATTTCTTGCATGTGATATTATTGCACACCCTAACTACCCAGGGACACTCGACTGTCGCCTGAGTGTCCTCTAGGGGCGGTCGCAGAAAATCAGTGCAATACCCCCACCCAAAAAAAATCGAAACCTCTACAGATACCGGAGAATCCGTCATAAATGCAAAAAATTTTGAAAGCGAAAGTATCTGTTAAGCCACATTTCTGTATAATTATTTGCTTGGTCCTCACTGGCTTTAGATACAGAAATCTCTGAAACCGTGAATGCGTGAGAATTCCGAACCTAATATTCCACGGTAAAAAACCGTAATAAGAAAACTTTTTGACATTTACTGTCACTTTTATTCGGTGTTTGTTTTATTGCATTCCTATCATGGTGGCCAGTTTTTGGCGGTGGTTGTTCGTTGTCGCCTCTCAGGCTACGCCGTTAGACACTGCACTGCTTTCTGTGGGCTTCTAATGTTTTTGGACGGTAAATCCCTTTTATTTTCAGTTATCTCTTCATCCGTAGACGGAAAACTTCCAACCAAAATTGCGTGGCTGTTCCGGAACTAAAACATGGAGGCGCAAGAAGCAGACCGCAGTTCGCAAGGTTATTGGGGGGGGGCTATTTAAACTCGTCCCTCATATGGGATGATGGTGTAAAAGTTAGCTGCTAGGAAGTTCGCCACAAATTCCCAGGCAATTGTTCCGTTTCAACAAACGATGATTTAATTGATGACATCGACAGCTCTGAGGAACAGAAGGTCTCATCGGCAGCAGTTGAGGAGCAACAAGTCACAGCTCTTACAACTTCTACCGCTGTTGGGTAATGCACACTGCATTTCTAAATGTGGGTATTTGTGAGAACACGAAGGAGGGGGGGGGTAACATGTGCGTACTAGAGGAGTGGGAGTCAACTTATTTGGCTGCGACCACCTTCACGAAATGTAAACCTCATGGTGATCAGCAGTGTATGCAACAGAATCACCCCTGATGGATGGAGAAATGAAATTTACAACACCTATCAAAAAGGTAACTACCCTCACAGAAGATAACTGAATTGTTAAATCTATACTTTCCAGCTGTTTGTTCGGCCAAAGATGTTGCGAGACAGGCCGCTGTGCAAATGAAATCATCAGTGGCCGACTTGAGGATTCTAATACGAGCTCTGAGACCGTTAAAGCTTGACTTGCCATTAGATCCGAAATCTTTGTTGGGGGCATTAGGGGAGAATCCAAAAGAAAAACGTTGGCGCCAGCAGGCAAGTACATTTTGAACTGAGTGAAACCTTGCAACGAGCTCTGGAGTGTAATTCTGTCACCGCCGGCTGCCGCCTTTGTATCTAGTGGCACATTGACGGTCTAGGCTTGTTTCGTGACTCAGCACCAGTTGTGGCCAATATTTTGTCGCCCCTTGGACCCCATGTCGCGAGTATTTATTGTTGGTTTATATTGTGAAATGTCCAAACCTACTGACGTGCATCAATATTTGGAAGACCTAGTACAGGGATTGGCGCCATTATTATCCGATGGCATCATTATTCGTGGGAGTGGTTTTCGTCGCAGAATTGGATTGCGGAGTGTTTTGGCAGATAATCCAGCCAAGGCAATGCTTAAGCAGGCTGAGCGTCATTCTGGGTTACAAAGCTGTCACAGATGCACACAACGCGGCTATTGTATCCAGCATCGTCTCATTTTCCCATCAACCACAGGAAGGTTACGCAATGACGTTGACATTCGAAGTCGTCGCCAAGGTGGTCACCATACTAGCAGTTCCCCGTTCGAAGGTCTACCCGTGGATATGATAGCCCTGTTGCCTAACGACTACAAGCACACTGTCTGTCCCGGAATAATGCGACGATTAATCGGTCGTTGGTGTAAATCTCGTTCTGGACGTAGACCGATTTTGGGTTTTAGTGGTGCGCGACAGGTAAGCGAACACTTGAGAGCTATAGAGAAACATATGACGCGCGAATTTCCTTGCGTATGTCGAACGCTGGAGGACATCGAATATTGGAAAGCAACAGAGTACAGGCAATGCTTGTTATATCTCGGAGCCGTAGTTTTCAAGGGTGTGTTGCCGGCGGATCACTACGGGAACTTCATGCGCTTTTCTGTGTTCACTCGCATTTTGTGTAGCGCCAAGTGATCTCCCCACCACTTGGACTATATTGAACTCCAGTTGCCCCGGGTTGCTCAGAAGTTCATGAGGTTGTACGGAGAAAAAGAGGTCGTACTCGACTTGCACATTTGGCTGCACATCAGTGCTCATGTGCGGATTCACGGACCACTGGATAACTTCTCAGCCCTTCCGTTTGAGTCCTACACGCAGATTATTCGCAGTCGTGTGACCAGTCGGCACCTGATTGCTGACCAAGAGTTTTGTTTCACTCAGGAACGATGTGCTGAGGCCAACCTACACACAAATGTAAGATTCTTGGACAACACTTTCTCCGCGTCCGCGAGACGGAGGAGGCTGAATGGCCAATTGACCGTCACTGGTTCAACAGTTTATAGCAGTAAAGCCCCAAATAACTGTGCACTGATCGACCACAGACCGGCCGTCATCGAAAGAATGGAAGGCGCACCATTGCATGCTTATTTCTTTGAACACTGTGACGAATTCTTCCACTGCCCAATTCCTTCTGGGCAATTGGGCATATTCCTTCGCCACAGTTTGTCCTAGAGCACGGCTTGCAGCAGTCTAAATGAGCCCATGGGCAGAGGTTCATTGCTACCTTACGGCGACAAGTTGGCGTTTTATCTCAAATTGCACACATGGGCGAATTAATGGTAAATCTCCGAAGGTAATCTATATTTATTCCACTTCAGATGTTTGTCGTTGTCGAGTTCTTAGAGGATAACTCCGTTGTCATTGTAAATGAAAATGGGATGATTGGCCACAGTAGGGTTAAGTAGCCTCGTTGCCCTACCAGCAGAATCTAAAAGCTCGTTCGTGAAGGCCAGCCACTACCACCTGTCACTGTTGTTTACGGTGTCAAGGTGCATAAAATGTTAGGTGGGTGTCATCTCAGTGTCCTTCACTTGTAGGTGCATTCGACGATGCTCTCCGCCGTCAAAGACTTCTGGAAGAATTATCGGAACTACCATCTTCCTGGGCAACAGCGGCCGTGGATTGCTTTGCTAAATGGAGAAGGTATACGAACTAATTAAGACAAAATACCTTTTTCGGGAGACCGAAGCACTTATCCGATACGAGTTCCGATGAGGAAACCAAGCAACGGAAAACACTACCTGCTGACATCGATCTGTCGCCATCGCCGGTTCTGGAAGACATGTCCGCCGCTACACCTCCGAAACGGAGTCAACTGGAAACAACTGCAATGTCAGCTATCTTTGATGCCCAGTAGTCACCACGTGCGTGAATATTTATTTTGATGACGTGTTCAGATCCTAAGTCACAACTCACTCCATTATACCAGCAACATCAACCCCTATTCGAGACATTCGGAGGCAGTAACGAAGGTAAAAAAGCAACAGATTGAGTTTCGGAACACATTACTTACGGACAAACTTTGGTGTGTTTGTCCAACTTTGGATGTTACTTTCATTAATTGCAGCTATGTTGAGTGATCTTATCACTGGGGTTGTGGAATTGCAGAAAACGATGGAGGACGTCGAGTCTAAACTGTGCAGGTTTGAACATGCTGCAGGTGCATCGGTGCAGTTCATGCATTGCACCGTTCTCATGCGAAACGCATGGGAGTTCAAGAGGTTGGATGAAAAATTGGAAGATGAAACTTTCTGTGGACAACTGGTAACTTAAATTGTTCATAACTTTCTGAACAGCAGTTGCATTTCCTTGTTGCAACGGGAACGCGAACAGTTGGGGTTTGTGTATGTCAGATAACGCGTACACTGATCTCTGATTGCTTTTTGCACAAATTGAACTGGCGCGGTGTTCACGAACGTTAGTCATTTGCCAATACAAGAGTCTGCAGAGTAGCTGTCTGTGAGTATGCCTCACTTGGTTATTCTGTGCTGTATTCGTAGACGCAGTAACGAAGCACAATTTTCCCTGAGCTACAACACTTTTGATAAACGAGAAGATTCAACGTTGGATTCAGAGGTGCAGACCGACTCAGGTTATTGGCACTGATTCACCATCTCAGGACGTGGTTGTCCAAACCGAAAGTGTTGAGGTCAGTTTTGACTTGGTCATCGCTAGTATAATACGTATTGCCGAACCCTCCCATAAGCCGATTTCTAAAGATGAAAATTATAACGACATTTCGCAGTGCAACAATTCAACAATTATCTTATTTCCTTTGTTCCAGGCACTGCAAAGTACACAAAAATGACCCATAGTTGGATGACGATTGTTTGCAGACAGGCCCAGTATAAAAGGATTTACCAACAGCGAAATATATAATTATCCCCCGTAAAACCTGTATTTTATTTGAACTCCGGGGATTAATTCCGCTAAATGTTGTACGCGGAATTATGGTTAAGCTTATTGTAAGATGGTCGTGCTTACGCGCTTGCGCTGAACTTCTACCATCCGTAGATTACCAGTATATTATTCAGCATGCACGTATTTCGCTGTTGAAGTTAGTGTTATAAATTTATTGGGATCAGAGGAGTCCCTTTTGACAAGCTTCCGTGACCATCTCCTGAGTGTCGCCTGACCGTCACCTGAATGTCCTCTGACAGTCACCTGAATGTCCCTTTATCGTTTCAAAGGGGACCCTCAGGCGACATCCAAGTGACGCTCAGGTGACGGTCGTGCTGCTTGAGTAATACCCCTCTTGTCATATTGGCAGCTCCTTGGCACTACTTTGAGGTCTTGAAGTCCTGTGTGACTGTCACACATAGATACTTTTCCTTTGACACTTTAAATGGAATGCTGCTCCTTCCTTCTGTCAGTAGCCAGAACTTGACATTTAGAGAGATTCATCTGTAACTTCCACCCTTCTCCCCATCTGAGCACCGCACTTATATTGTGTGCTAAATTGCTCACCGCGTTCTTCACATCACCCACAAAGATGTAAAAGGATTGCTCAGCTCTTCCGCTAGGTCATCTATATGCAACAGGAAAGACAAAGGCCCCAGTACCGAACCCTGCGGCACACTACTGTTAACCCTCTTGGGTTTCGATAGATAATCGGCCACCTTGACACAGAGGCTACAAGTACTTGATAAGAGTGATACCCACTCTCTGGCGTTCCCACCTATCCCAGGGGGCTGCAATTTACAGTCCAGTAGGCGATGACTCAGAGTTGAAAGCCTTAATGAAATCCAAATAACAGTCCTCCACTGTCGTACGTTCATCTATTCATCTTGTGGTCTCGCCTAAGTACATCAGTGTGTTTGCCAAACATAATCCTTTTTTAACGAATCCACGTTGCGCAGGTGTCATTGGGTCGCTGTTAACCAGATGCAGGCACAACTGCTGTCTGATTATTCGTTTCAAGCACTTGCACAACACTGGTGTTAGGCTGACCGGTGTATAATTCTCCTCCTCCTGCCTGGATCCTGTCGTACGAATCGCCAAGGCAACGGCCTTGCGCCAAAACTCTGGCCCCTCACCCTTCCTTAGAGACGCTTCGTACAGCCGGGTAATAGGCCCTGGTGAGATATCGGAAATAAGCTGAACAATCGCCACATGGATTGTATACGGTCCGGCTGCTTTGTGCTCGCACAAAGATCTGAGTTCGTGGTGCACCTCTCCCTCACTTACAGTAAGCTCCTGAAACACTGGCGTACCCCCCATATCTGGTCTCGCAGCACAGAGCACGTAGTCCAGACGATACACGCTCTTGAGGAACACAAGCGTGGTTTCTGCCTTGCCTTTATCATCGAGGGCAATGCTTCCGTCTGATATCTCCAAGGTATTTACGCTCTCACGCGTCATTCTCTTCGACTGCACACAAGAGAAGAACTACTTAGGGTCTGCCTTCTCATTGTTAGCAGGTTTCTTCTCATACCTTCACTTTGCTTCTCATTGCAGGGCTTGTGCCCTGTTCCTGGCTGTCTTGTAAGCGGCCCTTGCGTAGTGCTTGCTGTGAGGTTCGTAGCGGGCCCACAATTTTCTACGAACAGTTAACGCTATCGCAATCCTGGGCTTTCACCAAGGCGGCCGGCTCCTATTTCTTTGTTGCGTTCACCAAGCGAAAACTCGTCTGCCAAGCTTATTAACCCGGCTGTCACTGCCCTCCATCTATCCTCCACAGACGGCTCCGGGACTTCCGGGTACCAACCTATGCTTCGTGCCCTTACCCTCGGTTGATCCTCATCCACTCTAGCGTAGTTCCGGACAAACTTAGATCCATGTTAGTTGCGCCCTACACTGAACATCGCACGAAGGACTCCACGATTGCTCTCCCCCAATGGCCCGTCTATCACCAGAGAGGTGACGCCAGATCGATATCCAGTTAAAAGCAGATCCAGCCAAGATAAAAGTTGTCCGTCGTTTTCCATCAATTTCTGCTCGTGCCTCCTGAGCGTCGGGTTTTTAATTAGAAATAATTACCACCTCTCGGTCTCGGATAACCCATGGGGCTGTTTGACGGTCTCTATTAGATTCCCCTTTAGGCGCCGCCTACTGAGAGGGAACAGGTCGAGTGCTTTGAGGCGCTATTTGTATGTCTTGTCCTTTAGCCCGTTGATCGTCCTTGTAAGCCGTCTTTGGAAGGTTTCCAACAGCTGTTCGTCTTTGATTATTTTAGGTGCCCAGGTCTGCAAGCAGTAAACCAGGTGTGGGAGTACATGCATTTTGCAGAGAGGAATGTTGTTTTGGCACCCCGAGACCTGACAGTTCGGCACAGTTGAAACATGGACCTGTTACCCTTTGCTGCTGCCTCAAAACAATGCTGGGTGTGCTCGAAGGATTCGTGCACTTGGAAGCCAAGTTCGTTTGTGACCCCAGTGGCCTCGATTATCCCGAGTGATTCTTCACCAAAAAACCGAGTCTCTCCTACTCCCCCGCCATAAAGCAGCTGTCTGCACTCACCTCTGTTTAAACGAAGCTTCCATGTTTTGGTCCACCCTCGAATTCTTATCAGGTCTTCCTGCACCCAGTTCGAAGACGGTTCCCCTACAACCTTGAGATCAACAGCAAAAAGGGAACTATGGCACCTCAAGATGTTCACCAGGTCTTTTATACGGATGAAGAACAACAGGGGCCCCAACACCGGCCTGTGCGGCACCCCACTGCTTGCCTTAGTTGCACTGGACGTCGCATCCTCAACCCAAACACGGATTATCCTACCAGTGAGGTATGTTCTAATCCAGTTCAGCCTCCCCTCTGCAATCCTCATGCCCTGCACTTTTTTCACCAGCCGTATATGGTTTACTGAGTCGAATGCCCTCTGGAAATCCAGATAACACACCTCAAATCGCCCGCCTTTGTCCAGTCTGCTGGTCACTTTATCCGGAAATGGTAAGAGGTTCGCGAGACAGGATCTCGCCTTTACAGATCTGTGCTGCCTCACTGTGGTTATCCTGTGGTATTCAACATGCCCTGTCATTCTGTCTCTAATGATGCCCTTAAGTACTTCCAGTGCCATCAACAGCAGGCTAACAGGCCTGCAGTAAGATGGAGCTTTCCTCTTGCCTCCTTGTGGATGGGCACCACTCCGGCTTTAATCCAGTCAGAAGACAACGTGGCCGAGGCTTTTGATCTGGTGAACAAGTGCGCTCGCGCCCCGGACACTATGCTTGCCAACGGATGTAGGATGTCGGGATGAATCCCATCTGGGCTGGCCGCCATACCTCGATCAACCGATTGGTAGCCGGTTTCTTTTCCACGGGTTCTACAACAATTTTGTCCGGTAGGAGAACGCTATTGTGTTCTAGTGATGGTGGCTGTTTCCCGGCACCTGCAGTGTGTACCAGCTAAGAAATTTCAGTTTTCTCGAAGTGTTGAAGTACTACACGGGTTTGAGGCTTTCAGCCTAATCGTCCCTGTTGTCCGGTTTGCCCATGGCCGGTAGTGGCCTGAAGACCGAACAGAGTATATCAAATCAAACCAGATCACAAGGTATGGAGGCTTGAGCCAAATTCGCATCCATTCTCTTGCGCCCGAGGATCCAGAGACCCGCAAGCTTTGAGATAGATAAGCGAAGCAGCTTTCTACCCAGTAGCCACGACATTGCGACAGGTTTCTAGTTGTCCGACCATCCATTTACTCTTTCCAAGAACAAAAGGACTCCGGTAGGAGTACAAGCGACCTCTAACCCCACTGTGCTAAGAGTCATGAGAGCATGGAGAGCACTTTTCTTTGGAAGTGAGGCCATAAAGCTCACGCTCTCCGGTTCTCCTTTTTGGCTGTCTCGGTGAAGCTCGGGTGGAACAATTCAGTTTCAGTTAAGTTTTGCTCGGGACAGATAACGGACACGGCCAATCGAGCGTCCAGAACTTTTTCGATGACGTGCACACCAAGTAGGCACCAACCATTGCCCGGCTTATTTCTTCGAGTCCCAGCTGAAAATAAAGGGGGATCATAAAACGTCACTGCACATCAACTGCGAGAGTCATTATGCATCGTGAGCGTTCACTGCGTCATACGTAGCAAATGGAAATATTCAGTAACTAGACACCCATCCGTCTGTCTAGTAACATGCTCAAAATTCACCGTCAGAAGTGAGCTCATTCTGCTCGCGATCTAGGGCTCTCGAATGCCTGGACAGTCCCCAGTTCTATTAACACTTCTGGCAGTCTACTCCAGTAGTTAACTACTCTATTAGCCACAGAAGTATGATTTAGCTATCAGCCCACATCGAACGTTCGCCAGCTTCTTCCCGTAATCCCTTGTTCTGGAACCTGTTTCCACAAGGAATAGACTCCCCATTCCGAGCACAGGGAGCTTTTGATTATCTCAAATGTCTCTGAAATCGTCTTGTAGTCTCTCCCTTTCCATAGAGAAAAGTCTGGGGTCCTGGAGTCTGCTCATAAGTCTTGCCCCTCTGACCTTTATTCATGCTCTTCTCAAGAAGTTTTACATCCTCCAAGCAGGTGGCATCCATTTTTCAGGAGGGTGACCGTGCCTGACTGTTTCGTAACAGAAGTGTAGTTGTACACATATACTCTGTTTTGAAACCCTTGGCTATCTGCACGAAAAAGCTGATCTCAGCCTGAAGAGCTCTCGGTGTACCTTTTCCACAGCTGCTGCACACTGGTCCGACCACTTAATACCAGAAGTCACCAAATTCCCGAGGTCTTTAACCCTGTTCACCGCCTCTATAATAAGTGGGCTTTGGTCGTGTGCAACCGGCAGCCTTGTTGCTGTCCGTGACAGCAAGCCGCTTCTCCCAGCATGGAGAGGTCAGTCCCACTTCTGTACTCATTTAAGAAGAGCAAGTGCTTCCCTGCTCAACTACTCTCTCCCATGAGCCCCGAATAACTTCGCATCATTTGCGAAGGAGAAGCTCGGTGACTTCGGGACCGAGGCTAAGTCACTGATAAACAGAAGAAATAGTAGTGGGCCTATCACGAAACCCTTTGGTACTCCACTGGTGATTTTCTATAACTTAAAATTCTTGTCAAATGCTCTCACGTAAAAGCTACTAGCGGTAAGGAAGTCCCTTAACCGTTCCTGAATCAGCCCACTTATACCGAATGACCTCAACGTGATTAGAAGCCGACGATTTACCGAGTCAAGTGCCTTCCTAAAGTCAAGGTAAAATGCTTCTACCTGTTTACCTTCAACCAATCTTGGAGTGGCTTCGTCTAAGAAGCCCAAGAGACCGTTCAAGCACGGCTTTTCTTTAGAAATCCGTGCTGAGCCGGGCGAAGCATGGAATTCTCTAGTAGGAGCTTGCGGACTTCAGCCCAGAGGATCTCCTCTAGCAATATGCGTAGGATGCAGGATGTGCTAACTGGCCCCCAGTTGCCCATTTCAGAGCTGGGTCCCCCTTTATGTTCGCTACCACTGTTGCATTTTTCCTTTCCTATGGCAACCACCCGGTGGTCCAGGGTGGCCCCATATAACTTACGTACTGGAAGGGATGGAATATCAGCCAACGGTCTAATAATAGTAGGGTGGGTAGCATTTAGTCAGACAGACTTACGGATATCTAACCCTTCCAAGTGCTTGCGTAAGATTTCCTACTTAGGATTTATGTCTGTTTACCCCGTTGGAAGTGTCGCCTCCTCGAAACTTATCTGCGCAGCGCTATCTATTCTGTATACACTACTAAAACACCCACCCAGAGCATCTGCTGTGCTTTGGTTGCCTACTGCCACTTCATGGTCATGGGTCGTCAGTGGTCCCTTTGTATCTTCCAAAGAACCCCCAGACTGCGCGTAGCCGTAGCACTTCTTTGGGTGCTTTTTGACACACTAGGCCAACTTCATTTCATACTCGCGCTTAGCAGATCGCAAGAGGTCCACCTCATTTTCATCTTTCGGCAGTATGCTCTTGAGTCAGTACCAGTCACTGCGAATTCAGGAAGTTCTCCCTGTCTGTTCAGTTTTGTAAAATATTCCGCTGATCCCATTATGCTAAAAAGGTAAGGAAGGGACTCTAGACGGCCGGGCGAACTTTGTGTTAACCCTCCCTCATGCTCCCTGAAAGCTTGCACAGAAGTGCTCGAAACTTCGTAAGGAATACATTAATAAGAGTGCCACAATACTTATCACCATACACAGGCTTTACAAAAACAGCACTTTTGTTTTACTGTGTCCAGGCTGTTCAGTGCTGGTTTTCCCTATTCTGAGCTGATAAGGTGTGCTTTTCAGTTTTTATGAGCAGGAAGGTGATTCATCGCTCACAGAGATGACTGGTACGCATTTTGTCGGTTTAATTCTACTTCAGCATATAGTTACCTTTCCATATACATAATTCCATCTCTATACATGCCTTTATCCTTGAAGATTGAGGTAGTCGTTTGGTAGGGTTGTTTTTGTGAAATTCATGCAATATCGAGAGCCTTTCTCATATTCATATTCCGCGAATCACAAAACATTGTTATGCGCAGAGAAACAACCAGGAGGAGTCATCGGAGGCTCAAGAAGGTCCGCGGCGCGAAATACTTCATCTGAGGCAAGGCGACATCATATAAGAGCACCAGCTTTCGTGGCCTGAATAACATTCAATGGGTATGCAAAGGAAAGCGGATGCCTTCAGGTATTTCTTTAATTCTCAAGCATAATAAATGCAACTACTTTAGGTGTTTGTGCTGGTGAAGTACAGCCACATGAGTTTGGCCAGCAACAGGCTTGGGACCCATGGATCTTTCAAGCCGTGGTCTGTTCACTACCAGAGCGTCGAGATTGATCAACTTGGCGGGATAGTGTATTCGTACTATTTTAATTTTTTTGCCGGTGGCAAAGTATATTGCGGAAGAACTCCAGGCAGATGCTCTTTTACAGTCCCTGTCCAATGACTTTTTGACCAACATGCTAACCATGGGGCAAAGTCACGAACCGCTGTACAGTCTGGGATATCACCTTCCACTTATTTTGCGTCACCAGGGGACAACATCTCGTACACCCCGATTGTATGATGCAGCTAATGGTTTCACTTCTGAATCGTTCTTGGGAAAAATAGGTCACCCGTAAGGAGACCCACAAGGCCGGCAAAACAACTGCACCGAGGAGTCCACGAAGTCAGCAACAAGCTTACCGAAAGGAAGGTAACTTTGGACCGGATGATAGTTCCATTCCCTCTCGAACCGTACGCACTCATTCTGTGTTCTGGATGTGTCTTTTTTATTCCACAATGCAGCCAGAATAACATAAATAGCGATAGTGGCTTATCTCAGGGACACCCAAGGCATGTTTGATGGCATGTCATGAGGTACAAGTGAGGTCACAAGAGGGATTAGTGGATATTCCATTGGGTATATGCTGCACAAAAGAGTGTAGAGGTTCAAGTGGTCGCACGAATAAAAGTCCGGCAAAACTGAATTTCAGGGTCAAATGGACACACTACCCAGTAGTTGGCGAAAATGGCTTCGTGGTCAGGATACGTAATCAAGGAAAGCGCTGAAAAAATATTGGAAAAACTGTCGGTAATGACGCATACGCACTTGAATCAGTAGCTCATATGACCAGGAAAACATCAGAAACGTGACGCCGAAAGAGTTGCGAGGTGTTCTGTGAAGAGAGGAATTGAACGGATGAAAAAAAGGTCCGATTTAACACAGCATCCGTACCTACTATCCAGCAAGAGGTTGTGGAAGACGCCCTCTCAAAGGAGTGTACGTAGCTGTCCGGATCTGGAAATTTGGTGGAGCTGGGTGATGTAAGTTGACAGGTGAGTGAATTACGATTCAAATCGAGGGTCAGTTTCAGGTTGATTGGTGAACACAAGTTGATAGCACAGTAAACGGGGAGTTGATATACGGTGATCTTATGGAGTTATGGAAGACGTTCGAGAGCGGCTGGCGAACGTGTCTCCTATCGGGTCTAGCAGCGAAATACCAACGATATCTCCTCTACCGGACGAGCAGAGAAGAAGCAAGTCGGTTTACAGATGCAAGCTGTATTCTATATATCGTGGCACCAAAACAGCACCGACAAGAGAGATACATCAAACGGAAAACGGAACGAAACGCGACGGCTGTGCAGAAAGCGAACCGCGAGCGAACGACCGAAAGTGAAAGTAATTTGAAACGATGTCGACGGAAACCTCGGAAAGGTCAGTCTAGCAAAACGAGTTCGGTCGGAACAAAAACCTGTTGTCGCTGCATTCGAGTCTGCGCCGGAGTGAGATTTTACGTGTAATTAGACAAATGGTGAACGTAAGTCTGCAAGGAAAGTGAGTCTGTACTCCGTGGTGTAAAGAATTCCCCAGGCAGTTGTAATGTCATGCCGTAGACGAGTTCTGTGGCGGAACACTGGGTATGCAAGTCGTGATACCAAACAGAACTAGAGGTAACGTCTCGTACTAGTCGGGGCTCTCGTGTGCTTTAAGAGCCGCTCTGAAATGGCGATGAAAACTTTCAACTAAACCATTTGATGCTGAATGGCACGCGGTCGTGCTAGTGCGTTCCATACCCAGCGTGTGAATTATTGAAGAGCATAGACTGGACTCAAATTGTTGCCCTCCATTGGTAGTGACTGTAGAAGGACTACCATATGAAGCTATTCGTCATTCTATCGGATGTCGAGCCACTGATTCGGCCGTGACGACAGAGATGGGACTAGCCTCGGTCCACCTCGTAAATCTATCGGTGCACGTTAGTAAATAGATATACCCGTGTGATGGGGTCAATGGACCCACAATGTCTACTTGGATTTGATCGAAGCGAGCATCAGGCGTAGAAAAAGTACCGATAGGCGAAGCCACGTGCCTATGCACTTTAGATCGTTGACATTGTAGACTGTTTTGCCCACATACGAACATATTTATTCATGGACGGCCAGACGTATCGTGCAGCTACTACTCGGAGACTGGCTGCGATGCCTTGATGTGAGAGTCCATGTAGGGTATCGAACACGAGAAGTCGATATGTAGAAGGTACGACTGGTTGACGTATGTCAGTAGACATGACGCAGAGTATAGTCCCAACACTAGTGGCCAGAGGTACGGACTGACACTGTAGCGACGATGACTGAGCTGCTTCCATACATGAAGAATCCTGTGACTGCGTTGCAGCCATGGCAGGGATGTCTAAAACCAGAGATTTAATTTCATTAAGCGAAATACGCTACAAAGCATCTGCAAGGCAGTTCGACTCACCTTTACTGTGTCGTAGGTCAGTCGTGAACTGTGAAATATAGTCTAAATGTCTGACTTCTCGTGGGGAGTACGGTCAGACTTAGTATGCAATGCATACGTCAAAGGCCTATGGTCAGTAAAGGGGGTGAAATATCGACCCTCGACTGCATGGCGGAAGTGCTTAACGGCATTATATGCAGCCAGCAGTTCGCGACCAAAAGCACTATATTTGGTTTCCGTGAGATTGAGGCGTCGAGAGAAGAACTCTAATGGCTGCCATATCCCAGAAACAGACTGTTGCGGGACCGCTCCGATGGCAAAGTGGGATGCATCCACCGCTATGCTTAGCGTGGCGGACGGAACTGAGTGCATTAAGGGCGTGGTCTGAGCTAATGTCGCTTTAATCTCCGAGAACGCTGCTCGCGCGGCATCCGTAAGCAACAACTTACGTGGATTTCCGCGAAGTAGGTCAGTTAATGGAAGCAAATGTTCAGCGGCATGGGGTTTAAATGACGATAAAAGTTAACTAACCCTAAAAAATGCCTTGAGCTCCTTGATTGAGGACGGTACGGCGTAATCTAAAATAGCGCGCACTTTATCCTCGCAAGGATAAATACCCTCTCGAGTGATCTTGTGGCCGAGGAACACAAGTTCCGGTTTGCCAAGTTCACATTTACCAGGATTGACTACTATTCGATGTTCGGACAAACGTTGAAGTAGTAGCGTCAAATGTTGGAAATGTTCATCTACCCTCGACGATGCGATTAGCAAGTCATTGATATAGACGTGAACAAATTCCAAGTCTCGTGTAATGCTATCAATGAACCTCTGGAATGTCTGAGCAGCATTTCGCAAACCAAAGGGTATACGTAAGAACTCAAACAAACCAAAAGTAGTCGTGACGGCGGTTTTCTCGACATCTCCAGCAGCGACTGGGATCTGGTGATAGGCTCGCACCAAATCGATCTTAGAAAATACAGTCGTGCCGTGAAGTGAGCCGTGATGTCGTGTACGTGGGGTATCAGACAACTATCGTGACGGGTAACCGAATTTAGTGTTCCATAGTCGCCACATGGTTGCCAGCTAATGCCATCTTTCTTAAGAACCATGTGCAGAGATGAGGCCCATGGACTGTGAGAAGGGCTAACAATACCCTCAGAAAGTAAAGGCTCAAACTCACGTTTGACGAAAGCCAATTTGTCCGGTGCCAGTCGGCTAGGTCGTGCCGTGACTGGTGGTCCGTTAGTGACAATGTGGTGCGTCACACGATCGGTCACTGTCTCTATCTCTTCAGATGGTTAAGTCAACCTGGGGAATTTAACAAATAAAGACTGAAAATCGTGCGGAATGTTAGAAAACAATTCTGTGATTCGGTGTGCATCTGTTCGAGCTGCGAGTCACGTAAATTTAGTGCCCGACGAAGGATCGATAAGCTGCAGCCTATGTGAATCAACAAGTTATTCAGAAAATCGATTCCCAGTTTGCTTATGGGAACATCCGCAAGAATGAACGTCCACAGGTACCGTCGTCGTGGTTCCAGGTTGACCGCAAGCTGTCTCGTGCCGTAGGTAAGAATGAAAGAACCATTCGCCGCTGACAGCCGAAGCAAAGAATCTCGTGGCTTGTCTTTACCAACCGGCAAGACAGAAACTTGGCCCCCAGTGTCGACCAGGAACCTAGCGTTAGAGCACGAATCATGTAAGTAAAATAAACGGCCAACCTGAGACTGATTGCCGGCGGGTACGGCCGTTCCTACTCGCCGGCAGTGGTGTTTCCCGCCGCGTATGAACACGGCTGTCTGCACCTACAGGCGGCTGGTCCGAAAACGCGGTGGAACTAACAAATACCCTGGTAGGATGATCTGGTTTGGACGAGGCAGGTGATGCGGATTCACGGCAGACGTAGGCTGTGGAGGGCGCCCGTCCGTGCCGTTATTTAAGTGGGCTACTGCGAGGAGTCGGTATTTTAACTCTGTCCTTGAAGGACAGGCGGCGCTGGATGGATCGAGAGTGCCGAGGCCTCTCCGGCGATTCATCCAGGTCGACACCCCTAGGATTGCGCGATGTCGTGGCAATGAGGGGATTAGCCCCACTGCCGACACGTGCGACAATTTTGTCAGCCACGGCGGCTGCTCGTTCCAAGGACGAGTCCTCGAGGAGAGCAGTAACGGTGGTCTGAACATGGAATGGTAGAGAGTCCAACCACAGTTCCTTAACTAACTCCAAATCCTTTTCGGCGGGCCCTGCCAAAGACCGAAAATGAGCTAGGTGACGGCTGGGTTTAGTATCCCCTATGGGTTGCCGTGCCAGTAGCTGACGTAACCGTTCCTCCCGAGAAGGAAGGAAATGTTGCAGTATGGCCTCCTTAAGCCAATCGTACGGCTGCTCTTGAGAAGGATTCAATACTAAATCCCTCACTGGAGCGATAACATCGCCCGGGATTGCCTTTAAGGCATGAGAAAATCGTTAACGTTGGCCGATAATCCTAGGTGCCTCAAATCGCAGCTCTAAGGCTGAAAATCAAACCTCAGGATCATGTGGGATAAACGCCACAGGTTTAAAAGCAACCGCAGACAAAGTGAGATCTGTGTCGAGCTGCATCTTATCCTCTGTCATGGTTACATTGCGATAATATATCGTAAAAAATATATATCGTGCAACGAAAGGAGGACGTGAAACAGCAAAAAATCACAGACTCACTGGGCGGGTGAATAATCCAGGAGGTTCTGGAAGTTTCGGGCTCATTAATATAGAAGACGCTCGAGAGCGGTTGGTGAACGTGTCTCCTATCGGGTCTAGCAGCGAAATACCAATGTTATCCCGTCTATCGGACGAATAGGGAAGACGCGAGTCGGTTTACAGCTGCAAGCTGTATTCTGTATATCGTGGCACCGAAGCAGTACCGAAACGAGAGATGCACCGAACGGAAAACGAAACGAAACGCGACGGCCGTGCAGAAAGCAAACCGCGAGCGTGTACAATCGGCGAACGACTGAAAGTGAAAGTATTTCGAAACGAGGTCGACGGAAACCTCGGGAAAGTCAGTCTAGCAAAACGTACTCAACCGGAGAACACTATGAGGTCGATGTCAAACGTCAGAAAAGATCGTAGAGAAAATAGATCCAAAATGGTGTCCAGAAAACAGTCATTTTCTCAGAACGATCAAGATCACTACAGGGTCTTGTGGGTGTGGCCCATCAGTGATACTGTCTACACAGGCAGACGATGGCGTATCGGGAAATGCCCCCAAGAGTATGACGTGGGGTATTATGGAAACAATCGGACGGTCAGTAAACTGGCGTGTATATATAGTTCACTTCCATCAAAGGATTAGAGAAACTTCCTCCAAAGTGGTATTCGGCGTAGATGCCCAGTCGTTAGAAATCGGTGGAAAGGGTGGCAGTAGTTAAAAGGTGAGTGAAATGGTGTTCCGCCTTTTATTTATCTAAGGTAGCCCCGAGACAGAAACATGAGAAAAGCAGATTTAGCACGTGAGAATCAAAAGTTGGTAACAAATTGGATGCTGGCCGTGGAAATATAATGGGCTGAAGGAGCGGCATAAGGGTAGTTTATATGAAAAGCTGTCAGGAAGTGCAGTGATTGCATAGCTAGACGTGCTGAAGAAGGTCTAAGGTGGGGCACTGGGGAAGCTATCGAACGAATGGTATCGTGGATTGTGGGTAATTCATTACCAGTGCGACCGTCACAAAATGCAAATGACCGACTGGCCGAAGAAGCTGGAGAAGGATACATTGAGAAAGAGAGGTGGAGTCACGCAGTTGAAGCACCGGAAGTAGTTCCACTTGGTACTTTGGGATATTGCTGGTGAGAGAAAATATACCTTGACGGTGGTTTTGTTTGGACAAACGGAGTGGCGACCCTCAAATTTCCCAGTGGATGACACTTTTGAGAGTTCATCATAATAAAGCTATCTGAACCGAGAGACCACTGCATGTCTGAGTGTGCAGGACCCGGCAACCGGACGAGGTGGAATGAAGGTAGAAATGGGATCAATTCAGATAGCTGGGAAACGAGTCGATGGAGACAAATGTCGGTAGTAGCAATTAGTAACGTACATTTCTGAGCCGAGAGAGGTCTGTGCACCTATCGATTTGGAAAGCGCCCGGGTGTATGGAGGACCCTGTTTAAGAACTTTGGAGGAGGCAGCTGGTGGCAGCAATACGATGCGTGGAAAGGTGTTTCTCAATCCGCAGCTGATACTAGTAGGTGAAACTGATCGTGCGCTAGACGTCTACCCTGGAACTTGTTTCTGGAGGCGTGTCGTGCCGTCCACCAGCCTATTTGCGCCCGAATATCGTTGAAGACGACCTGCTCGCCCGATGTGCGTCGGTCAAAGCGGTGGGCTGGACGACACCCCGACCCACTGGAGCTGACGTGGGTTTTTTCGGTGAGGTCAAACTTCTACAAGTATCAGGTAATCCACGACTGGGGGACCGGGCTTAAGGTACCAAACGTAATCAAGGGAGAATCAGTTGGGTGGCTTGCGAACAGCCGACGGACAGGTGGACACACAGGCCAGGTTAGTGACCAATGTGGTCCCCAGAGTACTCAAAGTGCGATTTTGGAGACCTCGTGCTCCGTCGGGGTTTTGAACAACTCGGAGTCATATTGCTACAAGAAACCTGGCTCGATGACAGTACTGATGACGAGACCATCCACCTCGATGGTTTGACGTGCTACGGCGCTGATCGCTTCTTGCTTCTAATAAACGTGAAAAAAAGTTTACCACTTACCTTAAAGGCGATTGATGTGAGTCCTTTCAAGTGCTGCCAATGCACTCAAATTCTCGCATTGGTGCCTCCAGGATCTAAAGCAACCTAAACATATGAGCACTTTTTCCTCCGTCGTCAAAGCGAACGCTTATATTTCTCCCACGTATCTTAATAGTGTTTTGGGGGGGATTTCTCTGGTATTTTACCTTTAAAACTTTTGGGCTATTTTGAAATTTCTTTTTGCTTTGTTTGTGGTGATTTATTCGTTCTCAGCTGGAATTGTTGACACTACTGGGTCTAGAAAACACCATGAACTTCCCCACCGGGATTGAGGCCCACCTCGATTTGTGTTCCACAAACAACCCTGGTCTGGTTCGGATCTCTCGTGGATCTCCCTTGGGGAGGATGGATCACTCCGCAGTACCGTTATCTCTAAAGATATATGGCTCCAATAACCAGAGAATTTTCACCCGCCTTCTGAATCCGAAACGCAGAAAAAGTCAGTACAATTCACAAAACCTACGAAGGCTTCGAGCTATGGTCGAGCGGACTAAATTCGACAGCCCCAGCCACCAAGACCTCAATAAATTTTTGGCATCTTACCGGCTGCCCGAATGTTTTCTACAGTGTGTGTTGTCCATTGGAGACTGTATACATCCGTAGTGACTTATTTTCCTCTTTGTACCCCAAAGCTCCGCTCCGTAGGAAAGAAAGTGCTTACAAAAGTGGAAACTATCACACAGTGAAAATCCTTTCCTTTTCAATCAAGTCGGCAGCCCGGAGGCCTAATGGCGCATACCTTCGTGTGCACCTAGCTAACAATGATTTTCGTGTACTCTGGATATCCGTGCAACACTTGGATGCTATCTCCACGCCCTGAAACTTCAAAGTTGAGGATCTAAACCACGGCTTCAAAATGCAACCCCGTCGTTTTTTGTTCGGTTGTACTGACGTCCTATCTTGTCACAGTTTTACCAGCTCCATCTCCCACAACATATCCCCTCAAGCTGCTTGAAGAGAACTGTCAAACTTGAAGTGCAACAAATCCCACGGACCCGACAATCGTCCCTTAGCTGTAATAAAGCAGTGTGTACAAATACCCACACCAGTCATGGCAGAATTATTTAACCAATGGTTGTACTGAGAGAAGATTCCCGACTGTTGCAGATCAGTGTCCATCACACCTGTGTCCAAGAAATCAACGGCAAAATTCCTTCCCGCTGCCTATACCGCGGTTGCACTGGAGGCGCTTGAGAGTATATTACTGCAGGTACTGTCCAGTGATTTGACGATACGAGAAATAAATCAGTTAGCCTACCGCCGCGGCCGCTCCACCTTGGACGCTACTGCTTCCTTGGCTCCTAATGTCTTGCCACCGCTGGACCAGAAATCAAAAGCTGTGCATATCTGCTTCCTGGATTACTGTGATTCATTTAACAGTGCTGATAGAAAAAAGCTTCTAGACAAACCCTCAAACTAAGGAATACAACCCTCATTCATTGAAAGTTTTTTTTCGGATTGTTTCCCCAATCGGCATCGGTTCACAAGATACTGAGGCGGGACCTCTTCCATCTGTCTCAAACCAAGGTGTACTACAGGGCTTAATCCTCTCCTCTTTTATAGTCCCCGCCAACACGTCTTCCGAGCCTGACAAAGACCTTTTCTTCACAAATAGGCCGGTGGATCACACCTCCTGTGTTAACTTCACTAGGTGTTCTTCGGGATGGGTGCTCAGCGCACGGCCAGTAGCACCCGTTAGCACCGGTTGCGGATCGCACTTTCTAACTATCCTCGGACTACCACATCCAATACTGTCGGTTGGAAATTGCATGCTTTTCATCCTCGTTCCACCACGGTACTCTCACCTTTGGTTCTTATAATCAGTTACCACTTTCCATTTTTGTCGTTCTACCACTGTATATACATCTACCCATTCTGACCTTCCTCCCATCCCCTCTCACCATGTCACTTCGCATTTCATGAGGTCACTACCGTCCTACCCATTCTTCTCTGCCATCGCTCGCAATTATTTCTTTTTTCCACCTGCCATCATTATCGTTTTCTAGTCTCTATTCACTTGGTATCACTCTATGCCCATTCCTATACCTCTCGGCCTGTCGTTTTGGTAAATCCCTTCTTGTTCTCCCTTCTCATGCCCAATTCCATTACCCACCAGTCACAACCGCATCCATGACCAATCCTCATATCGGAACTCACCACCCCAAACTTTGCATCTTTTACATTCGCATTTATTATCTAATCACCACTACCATATTTTCATTTCTTGGCTCCGCAATTCCTCTGTGGTTCTTTCCAGTAGGCAGTGTCCCGATTGGCATCCTGCTGCCCAATTCACCCGTTCACTTGACCGCTGGCACGCAGCTCTCTAGTTCCATTGCCCCAAGTCCGTCGCGCACTCATTTCTTGGGCCTTGTGTTCTATCACTGATTTACCTATCCTGGTGCTTCCTGCTTTTTTCGCCTTTGCCTCCTTCGCGTGTCACCTGCTGTAAAATGACCTGATTGGTCATGTTTCGCCTGTGTCCCTCCAGTCATCGCTCTCATCTGTTCCGTATACTGCTCGAGCACTGGCCCTTTCTGTGTGCCTTTAAGTTTGGTCTGCTTTTCCATGTCTCACCTATTGCAAAGAAAACGTTAAATCATGATGTTCACTTACAGTTCCAAATAGTTTAATTCGTCACTGCCTGATTCTTCTGGTCCACCACCGCGTGTCGCACCTGAGTTGATCAAATAATTGGACCCATTCTTAACTGTTCTCTTCAATCCTATCTTTCATGTTCCCTCGTTTACGACCTGCTCTTTGCATCCGGCGTCACTTAGGTGCTTCTTCAGTCTTCTCTCTCTGTTGATCCACCATGTTAACCCTTCATGAAAAAAACTCGTCTAAATTTTCCCAGGTCAATCCTACACATTTTGGTCCAACCCTACCTTCCTCATCCAGTCACTGATACTTTTTCTCCTAGCACCCCATTTTTCCTTGCTTCCGATCCTCGCAAATCTTTTTATCCACATACATATACACATACGTATTTATACATCCGCTCGGCATCCTGCACTTTGTGCTGGTCATTTCTCATGCTATCATCCCGCTGACCCTCATGATATGCTTCCATTCCTTTCATATCTGTGCCTCATATTTACCAAATCCAATCCCTCCAAATCATCTTTGCCATCAGTACCACCCTTTACCTCTTTGAAAACTCGCTACCTGTTCTACAATGAGTTTCGTGCCCTGTCCGCTGACCATCTACTGCAATGGAGCAAGGCCTGATTACTATCTAATCCCTTGAAGTGGATCCTTTTTTCACCACCGTCTCTCGCGACCACAGTTTCTTTTATCAATTTCTAAACTCTTTCATTCATATTTGTCAGTTTTCAGGTATCCCCACTTGGACCAGTTGGAATCTCCACCTGGTCTTTAACCTCGAATCCACTGAGCATCCATTTGAATCAGCCCTTGAGTTTTTTTTAATTATCCCCATTTTTTAGTGTGCGTACATTCATCATACGTTGATCTCCCTCCTTAGCCTACTCATCCCACTTTTGTCATGCATATTTCTAATTTTTCATGAATTTTATCTGTTCATTTTATCACTTGTAAAAACTTGATCATGCCGCTAGCATGCCCCGGGGACCTCCAAAATGAACCAATATTATTGTTATTGCCATTATTAATAATATTATTACTATTTTGAAGTATACCAATGATGTTGCTATTGGGTTACCCCATCCTGATGCATCAGCTACACCTGAACTTCAATCTAGTCCCCTGGATATTGACCACTGGTCCAAAGGCCTTCAACCTTAGCCTAAATCCCTGTGAATGCTCAGATGTCGTCTTTTCTCCTTTCAAAAGCTCTAAGCACGTGAACTTTCTGGAATCCCGTCCACATGTTCACACAGGAGGCATCTCCGTTTTTCTCCAACTATAGGTCAAATAACTTGGAATTAAGATCACCCGTATTGTTCGTTGGATTGAACAAGTTTCCTGCGTTTTCACAAAAGTGAGACGACTAAACTACTGCGGCTTGCTTCTGAGAGCAATGTCTGTACCTTGTTACGTCATTCAACTTTTTTTCCTTGCATGTTTGTTGCCTCACTGATTGTATTCTTCTCCGGTCTTCTTTCCTGGCCCAAATGCTTAGGCTTTCACCATAATGAAAAGGTCTCTCAAGCGCTTATCCTAAACAAATGTCATTCCTCGTGAAGATCTCACGGACTTCACTAAATCACAGCAATATAAAAAATACAAAAGATTTGCCGAGAGAACTTTGAATGATTCACTTCGCCCGCCTCACGGGACCTCAGCATGTGTGCTCCCTCCTCTTCCACAAACGATAATCAAATTGGTTTTTGAGGGTGAGACAGTCTACCGGTGCTCGGTTGTACCTTAACTTGCTCGACTCCAGTGTAACCCAGCGGGCTTTGAGGCTGAACTGGACATCATTTATTATCTTAACTACTAAATCATCCCTTAACATGACGTTTTTTCCCTGTTGTATCCGCCGGATTCCTTTTCATGTGATTGCTGTGAGTGTTGCTCGGTATAGCTGAATATCCATTCATTCATGCATAAGGCAAATAATTGATTTGACTTGACTTTAAAAGTTATTGGGAGAAAGACACACACGAATGGGGGTCTGGAAGCAAAGAAAAATCAGAAAATCGCACTCTAGGATGCTCTCAGCTGAAGATAAACGGGAATCGATATGGAAAGACAATATTAGACAGTGAGTCCCTAAGACTACTTATTCGATGAGAGAAGGCAGACAGACTGAGAATTTTCTCTCCGTTCATTTGGTCATAGACGGCCGGCATCTGGACGATTCAAAAGTCTAGACCCTACCCACAGGATTGGTCACTGTGTATGCTTACAATAAAATATCATCCTCAACAAGAGCCCCACAAAAATTATAAATTAACCCATAGTGTACCTGTTTATTGTTTCTTTGTTTCGGGCAATTCTTCCACACGGATTATCATCAAATAGTCCGTCAGTAGACGGCATACTATTGAACACCCGTTGCTTCCGTGCGTGCAGTTGCCTGTAAATTTTTACCGCATTCAAAAGACTACTATTACGTCATTTTCCACTCCACCCTACCTGCACAAGAACTTCTCTTTTTTCTTTTTCATTTTCCCGGATTTCATACTAGTCGTTGGGTGTGGATACAGACGGCCTTCATTAGGCTCGGGGTGGCAGTAATAAGCTACTTGCTTGGAAGTGCACAGAGGAAAGCAGTTGGAACGCGGGCTCATTGCTGCCTTAAAGGGTGGGCCAACAAAATTCACTCTTTTCGAATAAACCCCGGATGCCATTCTTTCTACCTAAGGTTTGCGGGGAAACCTGTTTCGGTCCCTGAAAGACGTAAGGCTTTGGTTTTTTCAAAGCCGGAAGTCAGACTAAGCGAGACGACAGCACACGTGGGTAAACAATCGCTTCCATGGAGATAAATCGCAAGTTGCTTTTGCTTTTGTAATTGTTTTATTTATTTGGTGTAATCTATACCACTTCAGGTATTCTGAAGATTAGTGAAAGTTTATCCTACAATAAAACAAATCTCTCCGGTCTGCAGGATATGTGGCCCATTTTAACTTAAGGCGTCCTACCTTGGAGCCAAAAATCTACTTCCAATAATATCTCCTCCCACTTCCTATCCGGAATTTCTTTGGAAGGTTCTACAGCTTCCAGATTTACTAGCCCTATGGTCAGCCCGTTCTACAATCCAAAAGCCCTATCGCCAAAGATGACCCATACATTTAGCCATGAGCACGCCGTCCATGGTTTTGTGTCTTTCTCTCCTTTCCCTCCTTCGAGGGCCATCACCCCCACAACTTTGCCTTTTAGTCCATTCCAAGCATTCGGAATAAAAGACTTCAATGAGGTTATATCTTAGTCTTTATTTTCTGGAGAAAATAGTCCCACTTTCCTTAGTCTCTGGCCTTGTGCCTTACCTCAGTAACCCAACCGTCACAACACCCAAAGCTGTCGGGCGAACTTTGGGCTAAAGAGACTCTTGGCATGTGCCTCGAAGGATTGCATAGAAGTTCGTGAAACTTACAGGAGATAAAATGAAAGATCAACCCAATATTTAAAAGCATATATCTGCGTCACAAAAACGGCACATTTTGTTTTACAAGATTTAGCATGCCCTTTTTTATGGTAACCTATCTGATTTTGACATACAAAGTTTATATCAGCCCGGTGTTAGTGGCTTCAACCGAAAAAAGGGGAAACGGACATATAAACCAGGAAACAGGCAGTTGAGATGGATTAGGAAAAGAAGGGGTGCCCATTTCCAGCCATTTCCTCGAAAGTTGGGCGTAGCCCAACGAGCTCCCAATCACGCGCTGGTGGCCCCTTTCTACTATTTTAATGATGCAGCCCAAAGCCAGCCCAAATTTTGCTCCGCGCAGCTTACTGATCGCAGAACAAGAGCCCATTGAGAGTGCTTCTTGGGGACCCTTCACGATCCTAGTGGCTCGCCACCGATTGGTTCCGAGACAGGCCACCTTATTCTGGAAGAAAGGTGCCCAAACCTGTACAGATCATTCGAAGTGAGGCCTCCTATTGATTTGTGCAAGGGCAAGAAAGAAACCGCTTGACTGCGGAAAGTCGCAGGCCTAAGTCTAAAGAGCTTCTAACGAGCTCCACGGACAGTCAGCTTGCTCTGCTCCGCCTGTTCGAGTTCGGCGGTCATGTCAGCCCCCAAATCTTCTTATCTGTTGCACAGCAGCCATCGTCGGCGGTCCTTTTTTCTCGACACAAATAAACCCAACGATGCGCCGTCAAGCAGAAAACTTTTATCTTAATTTGTTGGCGTGTTCCACGCCTTTGCTAGCTTGAGCAAGTCCTCAATATTGCTAGATGGTAACTCCCGTCGGCCTGCTGCGACAGCCTTCACATCGTCCACACACGAGATTGCAGGCTCCGTTTTAATAGACAAACCGTCAAAATTCATGTGGTTTTCCACCCGTCATCAATCAAATTGCACATAAATATTCTCCCCTGGTGTTGCTCATTTTCTCCTTCACTTCTTATTGATAATTTAAACAAAGCTTCCCTGAAGGTTGTCATTATAACTGCTGTGTTCTAATCTCTGCTCTACGCTTATTGCGAAAAGCTAGACAATAACGTTACAACGGTCCTGTTCTGGTATGGCCAACTCCCCGGCATGATGTCGTTGTCCTGAGTCTTTCCTCGAAACCAGAGCTGGTAGAGCTGCCAGACCACAGCCATTTAAATTATGCTTCCAGAAAGTACCCCCATAGAATAATTATCACCTGCTTTATCCCGTGGATAATGCTCGGAACTTCTCTCGCTGGATGAAACAACTGAACTTCCCACACGATTTGATTTTCGTCCGTCATACGATTGCTTTCCCCAGGATTCCCAGAACCTGAACAACTTGATACCTGTGCATTTATACGACGCATTCTAATCCCAAGGGTGTGGGGTGCGGCCAGACCCGCCGAGTTGGCCGGCGCACTTCGGGGTTGCAGGGCATCTGCAATTATGTGCTGGCGCAACTGGTTTGGCGGATGGAACTGCCCACCTCAAGAAGTGGATTCCAGATTGGCTGTCCAGCGCACGTTTAGTCTCATCCACTATCACTGCTTGTGGATTACAAAATCGTACCTTTACACTAGCACTGCTACTGCAGACATGTTAGTCGCTCCATTCCTCTCCGGCCATCACCAGTTTCCCTCCGATCTTCCTCACCACATCTAACTTATACCTCGCCCTTTACAAGCCCGGCAAAACTTAACACTATCTATGGACCGATCCGTGAAAATTTAGCACCTATAACTATCAACCATCTTTTCCTCTGCACACAGTGGTTGCCTATGCAAATACTGACCGATCTTGGCAGTCACTTCATTTCCCGCCTCCGTCGAGCTGCACGTCTCTTTACCCTTTTGTCCCTTTCCTAGCCACGTCCAATGGCCATGTTGGAACACCAGACACCCGTTTATAAAGTGAAAAATTCGTTAAAAGCTTTTCTCTATCACATCGACGGGTTTTTATCCATATGCCTTTCATGTTCTTCAGCTTGCGGGGGACTCCTTAAACCTCATTTGAGTGATTCCTGTTTTTATGAAGATCAACAACGTAACCTCTGAATATGTTTGAACCTCCACCAGTTACAATTATTCATGGCACGTTATTGTAATTACTCCATACTTTCAGCCGACCTCACCAAAAGATACCAGGATCGACTACCTGGCCACGTGTTTTCTGTCCGCCGGGCGTTGTTGTCATTTAAACCCATTCTAACGTTCTCCTAAAATCCTCTGTGTGCACTCATTGCATCCTGTTGCAAACTTTGATTCCGCCGTCACTTGCACCAATTTAGCACGCCTTGCAGCAGGCTTCGGGCTAGTACCAAGTGCACCAGTGTTATTACAATTACCGTAAACAACCCTCTTGTTTGAATTCCATACAAGCAGCCTGTCAGCTTTCATTGCTGTGCTCCACCAAGTTCCCACGATTGGGCATCTACCGCACCCCACAGCATAAGTGTTTTCTCGGCATCCTCTCGTCGTGTATACGGTATTTGAATTGTGGTGGATCGAGCATCCTGTTTCGTATGTTTACTTCCTCGACCCGGACAAAGCCCCGCAACTTCTTTGAAATAACCTTTAGGCCATTCATAGGTCCTTAAAACTGCCGGTTCGAGTGTATTTCCGTCATCAAAAATAATTTTTCCAATTTTTTGTCGGTGAGTTTTTCAAAAGATTTTTCTGTTACCATACTCTCCTTTTTGAGTTTTACCAATTTTATTCAAACTCCTGGGAGTCTTCTTCCTATCCCTGTTTTACTCTTTTACGTATCTCGGCAGCGAAACCGATTTTGCTCAATATTAGGTGATGTGACCCCCTGGCCTACAAATTTAACTTTTCCAGGCACTTGTTCATGTGACTACTAAAACTAGCACAATATTTCGTACTGCTTACGCCTAACCAAGTATCCAAGAGTCCATCTTGTGACGTCTGTTGTACGTTATAACCATTTAGCCAAATAGGCCTCGGATGTCCCCGAAATAAGCTCTTAATACTATTATCGTTTATTTTCGTAAATATGAAACATCGGAGCTTCAGTGCTTCAGCCAAATATATATAGGAGGGATAGAAGTGGTGCCGAGCCGATCCCTCAGGGGCATCAATTGTCGCATACAGTGGCTTATATTTCCTGCCCACAACCCTAGCATGAAAAGTCTCGCTGTTCGGGAAGTCAGGTATCCAAGCTGGTAGCCGCCAGCCTACCCCGCAGACTTTAAGTATACCCAGCAGGGGTAAGTGATCTATTGAGTTGGTAGCCTTGCTGACGTCTAGGCGGTAAACTTTCACTATTCCTCCCTCATCCTCTTGTGTTGTGACTTCGTCCAAGAACTTGAGCAGGCTCAGAATGCAGGATCCATCCTTTGGAAACTCACTGAGCTCCAATCAGCAGCTTGTTTTCCGCCGAATGCCAGCAGGCTTGTTTGCTCACCATGTTCTCCAAGTATTTACAAAAGATACAAGTAAGGCCCACGTTCCATGTTTGTGGGCAACCATTACTGCCGCTGCCTTCCTGTCTGCTGGCGGTAAGCGTTGGCTTAAAGTGACACGAAACTACCAACGGACACTCCCACTTACTTCAGCAGCCATCGGATGTGTGATGGCTGAACATATGCCATATGGCCCCGCTGACTAGTATGTTCAACTCCCCTAGTAGTATTCCCGTTTCCCACACAGTGGTGGAAGATCGTGACTTGTCAGGAGCTCCCGGGGGGTCTTCTGTAACCCCCGAATTCTTCCGTCTCTCCGAAGCTCACTTTCGAAGTATTTATTAAGCTCCTATGTTTTGTTATTACCCTCACAGGTTTCCGTTCCACCGCTTAAAGTAAGCATTCTCGTTTACTTCCTAGGGCCATTTCGATTAGGCATTTTCCAAATCCCCTGGGGCTTTGATCGCCTGTTTTTGTAAATGCTAACTCATAGGTTCTTCTGTGCTGGGTTTCGATGTACTGTTAATTTTGGCCACCTTGTCTCATTTATCTCCGCTTCAAGCTCCCAGCAACTTCCCTGCTGTTTCCAGATAGCCTTTCCAACAGTTGCCGCCCACTACTCAGGCTTGTTGTTGAGTGTGTTTCCCCACAACGGTGTAAACCTTCCCCTTAGCTTCTGTAGTTTCCACCTAGTTGTCTGCACTTTTTTCTGCCGCAGCTTTAGCATCCTTCACTCACCAGTCTAGTTCAGCTGTGTCTGTTTTTGATTCGGTGGCATCAGGCTTTCCGAAATTCTTGCACAATTCCCCCGTGGCTCACGAACACTTGGGCAATTGTAAGCTTGATCAACACGTGAGCACTTTTACCCAGAGGCGAGCAAGTGCTGAACTCATCTAAGCCGCTTTCATATTTCGTGACCACCTGGTCCAGAGGGAATGGTTGGTTTCCTTTTCTGCATCTGGCTCTTTCCCTTTTATCTTAAAATAAAGTTCTTTCGAGTAGCCGCTCGGTGGTGTGCTCCTCCGCTCCACAGCTAACACAGCCTCCTCTGTCTTATTTCAGCCCTTGCAGGTTAAAGCCCCCAATAGCGGTATGGAACCTGCTCCAATCCCTGATGGCTCTTCTGTCTGCTGAAGGTCTGTGTCCTCTTTCGTTTCCGAGTTTCGGATCCTGTCGACACATGTATTTGCCGTTTTCTCATTATCTCTTTGGCAATGACAGCACGTAGCCTAGCGTTCATTGTGCTTGCCTGACTTCCTACTTCATATGAACCAAAACCAAACCTTTGAGAAGGGTGACTCCACCGCCTACCTTATCACCTCACCTTGACGATAGACTGAGCACAGGGTTGCGACTTCCCGCAAGGTTTGATCATTCCCGGGTTACCACGTATCGGATACCGTGACTACTTCGGCGCCATAGATCTCAGGCATCCTGTCAATTCCGCCTGTTTCTTTCTAGTGCTACAGGCTTTGGTGCATGGCACTACCGTGGCCCTTCCTAGTGGAATGTCCCTGTACTCCTTTAACTTTCGTACCGCCTCGGGTGAAGCACCGAGTGACTGGTGAGCTTTTGAACCCAGTATACTAATGTCCTGGTGCACCTGTGCTACCTATCGGTCTACCGGCTCAACGTCTCGTATGCTTCCAATCAGAGTCTCAGTTAACTTTTTCCTTTCCTTTATTTTTGGCGGCGCTATAACAGGCTGCCTGGGGTTGCTATTATTCTCCGGAAGACAGCCTCCCTATGCCTCCTGCTCCACTATATTTCCAACTACCACCACCGCCTGGTGGTGCAATCCCTGGGGCACTGGCCCCTTATTTACCTTCTCATTTTCTTCCAGGTCTCTGAATTCACTACTTGCTTGCATGTGTTACCTTCTGTGAGTTTAGCTCCTCTGCATTATTAATTCCTTCTTTGAGTCATCTGGTACCATGCGGTTTCTCCTCGTGCCACAGGGTGCATCACCTGCTCATGTCAGAATCTGGTCCCCAATGTTGATTCATAAACTATAACACCGTTTTCCGGGTTGCGAGCTTTTCTGCCCTGGCCCCAGCTGCTTCCAAGCTTTCACTGCATGAACTCCCCTTGGCCATATGGCATGATTTAATCTCTCCATCCCGAACAGGCCCCGACATTCCTTTGACCCAAACCACGCCTCGCCATGGCAACCCTCATGGTGGGCTCACTGTTATAACTGAATGGATTTCTCTGCCTTAAGTGGGCATGACCTACCTCCGATTTCGGCCGTTATATTTCATTCGTGAAGTCTTCAGTTTTACTCTGAAGCCGTCCATGCTACTTCTTATAACCTTTTTCTAGAGTTTTCTTTCTTTGTCTTGCCGAGAGTCCCTTTACAACGATTTCCTTCTTTGTTGTTGGTGCCCCAGGACCTACTTCGCTTGGCTTTTCTGTCTTCGTCTTTGATGCGATCCCCCCCACCTTCCCAACTGGCCTCGATACCGTTCCAGCATAGCCGAGTTTCACCTCCTTATTTTGCTTCCCACTTTCAAAATTAACCTCACTTCTGGAAAATTCGTGTGTGATTTTGTCCATTTCCTTATTTACAAAGGCCTGGTAAGGCTGCCTCTCAGCAGCCTCAAGCTGGCTGCATACCCACTTGGTCCAAACATTCCGGCGGCAGCCCGAACAATACTCCTTCTCGATAACTGTGCCGACTGCATGCGCCAATCTCCAGCAGACATCGCAAGCAATTCCGTTTCCCACGCTCTTCCCGTAAAGCTCTAAAAGGGAATGCTTGGTACCCGTGGCACAGCGGTAATGGATTGGCATACAAAGATTCAGAGCTTAATGCAAACCTTAGAGAAATTCCTCATTCGGCCCTCACGCTATTCAGGCACTAAGCACTGAACCGCACTGCTCCTTGGCGTGGCCCGCTCCAAAAGTCTTTGGGGTTATTTTGGAGGAGAGCCCCAAATTAGAGGTAGAATAAAACTGGGAATGATCAAGAGGGGGACGCAAACCAAGGGGCTTATCCCAAAAAACGACAGGCCAACCTTAGAAACTCAGAGAAGGCAAAAAGTCTGGAAGAACGTGGGAAGAGGAACGACCTTGCAGGCGCGAAAACTGAAGTGCAGGAAGGAAGCACGACACTCTAAGCCAAACAGTCACCGAGAGAAGCATACTCATATACGTTCACAACAATCTGAGGGGGAGAACTTAAGCTCGAGGCTTATTGTAACATCTAGGGGCAAACTGCATTGAGCTGGTCGGTACCCTGTCCCACTCTTTTGATCAGGCCTAACAGAGCCCACCCCCGCTAGGATGGTGTTTCCCCTCTTTCCTAGAAGTTTGACGCGATTTGAAATAAGTTACCACCCGGGCATGAATGAATGGTATCCTCCAGCCCCAATCAGAAGCTCTACCGGTGTGGACCGCAAGCTTGTGAGGACTAGGTGGACGTGGGTACCGTGTGTGATATCTGTTGTAAATGGTACTACTAGAATTGTACGAACCCATCAGAAAAAGCCTTTATCTTGTACTGCAAACATAAATGTGTCAAGTGGGGATGCTCTGGCTGTGTGAAGATGAGAAAGAGCAAATCCACAAATAAGGCGGGACACAACCAAAAGACGAATTCTTCTAAAACCGGAAGCTCATTATCAGAAGAGGGGTGTACAGTCTTTGAGAGAAAACCAAGCTTACTGAAACCATAGAAGACCAGGAGCAATCCTCTGGTGACTCCAGACAAGAACCCATCGGAAGAGGTTTTCTTGGTGTTGAAGGAGCAAGAAAGGCAACTCGTCAGTGAGATGGTCAAAGTAGGTAGCAATACCGGGCCTCTAGCCAAACTAACCGTTGCCTTGGATATCGCTCTGGGAGGATATGGAAATGCCTTTGTCAATGGCCCTCACGAAATCGTAAGCAGGAAAACCAAAATTTGCGGTTGGAAATTAGGGAGCGTGATTCGTAACATACTGATGATAACAGGGTTAACACGGTCGACGGAGACCAAGATGTCCTCATGCTAGGAGAGTGGAAGGGACCGGTTGTTGTGCTAGGACAACCAAAACCGGTCCTAAAAAATTCACAAATCCACGAATCAAAGATAAATTCTTGGCAGGTACTGGAGAAGTAAGCCCTAGGATCCGAAGTGAGGTGCCATTTGAACTGGAAGTCAAGTGCGAAGCCACAGTTGGGATTAATAACATCACAACCTTAGGTGCTAACTTGGATCGGAAGAAACTGAAGGTGAAGATATCTCAGCTACTACCAGCGGAACACTGTCAGAAGCCCCGCTTCCCGTATTTCCTGCCATACCCGTTGCCAAGGCCACCGTCACTTGACCATTTTTTCTTTCTTCACTGGGGCAAGAAGGGAGTTGGGCACTCGGGAGTGATTTCTAATCGCTCCTTACGCAAGCCCAAGACACCAGTGCAGATAGTAATACTAAGTGCCAGCTCTTACAGCATTCGGGTAAAATAAAAGGAGCCTTAAGCCGAGGTGAACAAAATGGATTGCACGGCTGTAACGGAAACCTGGCTAAAGCATCTCAATGAAGTAGCCATGACGGCACGTCGGGACTTCTGCATTCATAATGTGGACGACGGGGGATGGGCTAAAAGAAGGAGGAGGAGTAGTGCTCCTCACTGCGCACAAGCACAAGCAGCTAGAGTCGGAAACCCTCTTAACAGGTGAAGTTCAAGGAGTTTCGTGTGAGAATAATCTGGGCTCTGGTCGTCTAAGGCTTACCTGCTTACACAGAAGCCTATCAGCTCTAAATTATGAGGACATCACGGTCCTGAAATATTTGAAAGAACAAGCTTCTGGGGTTGAAATGGTAGTGGTAGCCTGGAACCTAAGCTGTCCTCAAATATACTGTGATGCCGAGTCGGCTCGGCGAGCGGATTCGGTGCCAACATATTGAGCATGACCCTCGACCGGACCCTAAAACGGCAACTTCAGGGGTCGACTAGAGGGAGGCTGAGGAGAAGTCAGCGCTTACTCGACAATGTCGTGCCCAAACTCCTGGCCGACAAATAATTTGAGAGTTACCGCTCCGCCAGGTAAGAGTGACCATGACATCCTTAGGGTTGTCGTTAGGACCAAGCTAACTGCCGTCCCGAAAAGACCCGGTCTGTATAGCCCTGCTCCTGGAGTGAAACTACAAGTACGGTGCAGTGGGAGAGGGGTGGAAGTTTTCAGGGGCAGTGCCGAAGCTCTGGTTGAGTCTCTTGCTCCTCTGCGAACAGCTAGAATGCAGGGTAACCCACGATGGTAGAAGCACCAGGCATAGAGAGCAAGAAAACGAAAAAATGGGACATGGAGCTTGTTTCAAAAACTGGTGGTCATCGAAAACTGTTGCCGTTTAGGGAGGCCTTCGCCAAAGCCCCAAAAGGGCGGGAAAATTGCCGTTCATGGTACGAATTGGCACTGGATCATGGGGCCACACTTTGTCCAGAGGAAGGCTACAAGTGCGCGCTAGTCAAGTGAAGGTTGAAAGATGTAATGGGGTTCGTTATTGGAGAGGAAAAGCAGCACTTCACAGCAAGGTATTGTAAGAAGTACTGAAATGTCACTTCGAAAGGGGACCTGAGGTGAACTTGGGGAACTGCACCACTAGCATTTCAAACCAAGCAAAAACACAAACGGGCGACTTCAAGATATTTGCCGATCAAGTTGTACGAAGGCCATCGTAAAGCTGACCGTCAATAAGGCAGTGGGATAGAATAGTGCACCCTGCCATCATCTGGTTACTGGAAGAAACAATGGCTTAACTCCTCACCCCACTGTTGAACTTGCCTTTGGAAACAGCCACACTCCCTGTGAACGGAAAGATTGCTGGTGTTACTCCCATTCATAAGGGTTGGTCGGAGGAAGATGCAAAAAAATATGGACCAGTAGGTCTTTAGCACTCCGGATGCAAGGTACTAACCAGGTCCCTAGAATTACCTAAGAAAAGGGGAAAAAGAAAAACTTCCCGTCGGTTGCCAAAAGACTGCAAAAGTCAGTGTGTTAGATGAAGGGTAGTTTGTACTGAAGTCGTATCATACACTCTTACTTTTTAGAGCAACACCGGAAGCTACACCCGTTATGGAGACTGAAGGTTCAACCGTCCGCCAGCAGAGCCGTCAGAAAATCGTCTTTCAATCGGCGGAAACCAATTTTGCTTTCGGCAGGCAGACAAACGGTGAACGGTCCTTTGGCATCTGACAACATAGGGACTGGCCTCTGCTAAGCGCCAATCATGTATGATTGTCTATCGTAATGCTTGGCTACGAACTCACACACAAACAATGATCTCCAGGCAGCTATAAGTAGCCTACTGGTTATACTGAGGGTCTTTGAAAAAATCCTGAGAAAAAAATTATGGAACTTCTAGAGCATCATGACCCGTTGTCTAACAGAGAGCATGGCTTCATGAAGAAACCATGTTGCATCCCAAACCTGTCCCCTTTCATGCACGAAGTTGCTACACGTTAGGACAGGGGTAAACCGGCCGAAAATTGATACATGAACCTTCAGAAGGCCTCGGACTTGTAGTGACCTGGATCTTTCCGGTAAAATTACCGCTCCCTGGACACCATTTTGGATCGTTTGATCGGTTGCGTACGTGTAATTGGACTGACTTTTTCGAGGCTTCCGTCGACTTTGTTTTTGAACTATTCTCGCATTTGCTTCTTGGCTGACTGCACACCCCCGCGGCTTGACTTCTGCTATGCCGTCGCATTCGCTTCCATCCGGTATACTTCTGGTATCGTTACCGCTTGGGCACCACAATAAGCAGAAAACTCTTTTGCATCTGCCCACCCACTCGCGTCCTCTCTATTCGCTTGATAGAGGGGATTTTGTTGGTACTGCTCTGTGAGACCGGACAGAAGACTCGTTCGTCGGCCGGGCTGGAACGTCTTCTACAGACTCTGAGACCCACCGACTTCTCAAATTACAGGGCAGGGTCACAGCCCTCAGAGGGGCGGCATGAATAGGAGCTTACCTGAATGATAGGGGGCTTACAGTCATGGAAGCCGACGTGGAATCAAACTAGGTCAAAGTTGAGAGTAGAACACCACAAGATTCGGTGCTGGGACCATTGGCGTCCCCTGTCAACTTAAAAAGCTCAACCCGGTAGACTACGAGCCCCAGGTTTCCATTCGCTGCTACTTGAAATTATGGGAATTCCCTCGGGCTGGAGCATACTGAAGGACCTATTACGCACCCATGAGTTAACGAAAGAATGCACCTTCCTATAAACATGGGAAAGTGCAAATACCCGTTCCCAACCGCCACATAAAGGGAGGACGATGGACAAATACTGGCCACTACACAAAGCGGAGAGTGGGGGCAGATAGTGGATCTGGGCGTGAATGCACACGAACCCTTCGAGCAAGCCCGCAGTGTATTTCTGCCTCAGCGAGAGCATCTCGTGAACTGTACCATGGAGCAAAGACGGTTTTCTACAGGCAACCTGCAGTACTGTTGTCTATGTCTAAGGTAGTATTTCGATCACAACTGGAGAAGTTTGTCCAAGCTTGGTAGCTGTTAATCGTGACACAAGCCGGCACCAGAAAAAGCACTGCGGTGGTTCACAGGGTTCATTAGGGGCTTAAGGAACTGTTGCACCCAACAAAAATGGACCAGCTGAACCTGTTCTCCCCGGAACAGCGACTCTGGAGAGAAGTCCTCACTGGGACATTTAAACAGCCAAGTGAACAATTGCAACGAGGCTCCCTCAGCTGACATTTATCCACAGCACGACTCTCAGGGGCATGAGCTGAAGCCGGCCAAGCAGTTGGCACTTCTTAATTTTATGGCAGTCTTCTGCAAAGCTTTCGGTGGACCCCTGGAACCGGATCCCAGGGGGCTCGGTGGTCCCCGAACCGTATCAGTGTTGAGGGCTCGTTTAGCCAGTTGTGGGTCCGAAAACTTTCCTAAATGCTTTTGGCATCAATCTCAGTGGAAAAATTATTTCCAGTTTAGCTTTTAGCCGTAAAGCTCCACCTGCTTTTTCAGTCCTCTCTTGAGTCTGGCCGACAGGGCTTCGGTTCTTAGTCAAAAGTTTTGTTGTTCTAATTTTATTACTCTTCCACTTCTCTTTCTGCTAATTTTTTTATTTTTGCCACATTGCTTGTGCTCTTAGCTCTCTGACGTTAGGAAATCCAACTTCCGGGATAGACGCACAGGGATTATGACCACTTGTGCAAGTCGCGAAACTACCCCTCCAGCCGAATGGAAGCCTGATTTTATCTGCCTCATGCTACAGGTGATCCAACTACGCAAGCTACTCGAACACCACCGGAACATTCATTGCCACAACTCAGCGTAAGTCAACTGAAGCCCATCGATGCGAAAACCTGTATTTACCACTTAGGCCAAGGAAGCAAATCCTGTAACCTTACCTGAACTGACTGCAAAGCGCATTCCGTAGAATCCCTCTCAAAGTAGGAGGGAAAATTAGAACCATGTTGCACATCAACTACGGGCGGCATTGTGCATCAAGAGCTTTCATGGGGTTAGTGGGCAAAATATTGAAACGTTCAGCGGTGAAGCACATCGGATAGACCCTAGTGGTCCCGGTCGTCCCATTAGTGAATGTGCTCTAGGTCCACTGTCAGAGATGGTCTCGTTCCACCCACCACCTGTGGCCACCTTGAACTCCTGGACGGTCCTAATTCTATACCGCAAAGGGCAACTTATTTCAGTGGTTTGCCACCTTGTTGCCGAAGACGAGATGCCCAGCTATCAATCCAGGTCGAACTTTCCCCAACTTCTTCCCGTAACCTCTTGTTTAGGAGTGTGCCATCATGTAGAACAGACTCTCTGGTCTAGGCTAAGAAAAGCCCTTTATTACTCTAAATGTATCTATGAGATCCCCTTGTAGTCCCTTTCTTTTCAAAGAGACGAGTCAAAGAACCTGGTGGCTGTGCTCTTACTCTTTGTTTCCCTGATTCTCGTTCATGTTCGCTGCAAAACATTCTACCTTCTCCAAGCAGGGGGCGTACTTTTAAGAAGGCAGACCGAACCTGAATACGGCTTTCTGGGTGGCCTTAATATAGAAATCCACGCTGGCATGAAAACTGTCGGCTGTCGGGGCGAAAATGCTAATCTAAAGCTGGAAAGCTCACTGAGTGCCTTTTGGGTAGCTGCTGCACTCCGATCCGACCCATGAAGATCAGAAGTATCCAAAATCCCAAGGTCTTTAGCACTGTTCACCACCTGTATTTTAACGGGCATGTGTCCTGTACAACTGTCATGCTTGTTGCTGGCCTTGACAAAGGTGGCTCCTCCGGGCATTTTGAGATGAGCTATTCTTTGCAGACCAGTTTGGCAGGGCGTTTATGTCTCTGCCCAGTTCACTTCTAGCCTGAGCCTCCGTTAATTTCATACCATCAGTCAGAAAGAACCTTGATGAATGTAGGATTGGGGGTAAATCGTTTATAATCGGAAGAAACGGTGCCCGCCCTAGTGAGAACCCCTCGCGTTACTCTAGTGATGACGTCTCCCGGTTTATTTCTTGTCACTTACTCCAAAGTGAAAGGTTAGACTAGGAAGTAAATCAGTGGGCCATTCCTAAATGTGACCACTTACATCAATTGAAGTTAACTTGATAAATCGGAGCAGATAATTTGCCAGTTCAAATAGAATACTTCTACCTATTTACCCTCATCCTTTCTTCGAATAAACTCATCAGCGGAGCCCGAGCCACTGGTTGAGCGTGATTTTTTCGTTTGAAACTCGAACTGAGCCAGGCAAGTCGTAGAATTCTCCAGTAGGTGTTTGCGGAGGTGCGCTCAAGTGATCTGTGGCACTTTGCGTAAGACGCCGGTAGGGCTAACTGGTCTGTAGTTTCCCGTTTCAAAGCGGTGTCACCCCCTATGTGCGGCCACCTCTGCTGCAAGTTCCTATCCCTGGGGCAATCTTCCCTGATCAAGGTAGCCGTAATAAACTTGAATACTGCAAAGCATATCCGCCAGTGGCTTAACGATAGCAATGTTGGTACCATCGAGTTCGGCAGACTTACGGACTTCGAAAACTTCTGGGTGCTTCCGCAAAATTTATTCTGGAGGGCCTTAATCCTCTTCGATCCTTGGAAGAGTCGCACCCCAAAAAACCTACTTGAAAGCCGTTATCTATTCCGTGCACACCATAAAGATACCCATCCAGAGCATCCGATTTACTCTTGCTATCTGCTGCTGGTCTATGAACACGGGTCGTCATTTTTACCGCTGCGACTCTCAAAGAACCTTTAAACTGCGCGTAGCTGTAGTATAGTTTGAGATGCTCTCCGACACACTGGGCCAACTTCCTCACACGTATACTCCCAGCCGACCGCGAAAGTCATTTATCTCATTAAACAAGTAAACAAATGAATCATGGTATATTTCTCGACTGGAATCAAGACACGTGTACACGGCATCATCACGCAGTACAGCTCTTCACAGCAGTATGGAATATTCACAAATCTCATAGGTTGTGCTCTCACATTTCAGCCCCAGTACGATAGGACTAAACAGTATTTCAACTAACTTAAGTAGACACGGATAACACTGTAAGTGCAAAGCGGTTTCGGTTTCAGGAGTAGGGCGTTGTGAGGAACGTGTCAAACGCAGAATTGCTGGTTAAAGAGTTATTAAAGTGTGAGGAAGATGTACTGTATATGAAAATGGTTCAAACGGTGATTCATCGAAAGATCAAAGAAAAATCGGGTCGTACAGAAATAAACGCATGGACGTACTGGCTGGTTGCCAGGACGATCGATATCGAAAGATCGGAGGGGGACTTCCAGCAATGAATATCCAGGCACAGTGGAGTGTAGAGCCAACGTCACGCCATCGATCGGTAATGTCAGCGGCGTATTGGGTGGTATTTCACTGATGTTATTTGAACAAATCCCTGGACCGGTGGACAGTGGTGTGGAAACCTGAAGAAGGAGTGGGCCTGCCAGATCAGATAAATTTATTTGGGTTGACTCTTTTTTAGGTAATTTCGTTGCGATATATAGAGAACGGCTTTTCATTTGAAATCGGGTGTGGAAAGGAATACTTTACGACGAATTTGCTGTGCTGTGGGAGCAGCATGATTACGCTTCGTATAACGGGCCATAATCCCAGCGACTCCTGAGGGCATTAAATTGCGCCACTTACGACTTCTTAGCTTTTTTGACTTGTCAGTTGCAGCCCTCCAGCAAGCCTGTTTTCCCTCAATCCTCCTACGCTTAAGTGAATCTAACCCGTTTTGTAGGCTAATTAGATACCTTCTAATCGACTACAGGTTTCCTTAAAGCTACCGCCTCTTACTTTATCCCACATTTAATCGACCTCCTTGAGGGTAAGTCTGGCTACTTTCACTTTTGAGATGCTCTCAATCAACCCGGAGGCTACTCTGGTTTGACGCGAGCAAAGAGTGATTCTACACTCACGTGGTTGTTTTTATCCAACTTAGAGTAAACCTGGGAATTCTTTACATCTTTCTTTGGATCCGTTAACATTAGATCCGAAAAAGGCGTACAGCCAGCTCTATATGAGGTATCTCACCTCATGTGTTGGAACAGGGCTTTCTGATGCAGCCACCGTAGATATCCCTCCTCTTTGGCCCCCGGGTACATGCCCTAACAGCCATTTCTGTGCGACTGGTTGTGGTCCCGAGCTATGACGGTCTTGTAAGCTTCTTTACACAGCTCGGTAAGTGTTAGCGGAAGCCGAATTTCCTCATCTGGATCCTCACCCGAGGCCGTGTAGGCACAGATAACATTTGCTCCTTTGCTTGGGATTGAAGTTAACCCAACTTAGTCGTGTAACTCAGGTACAAACCATGGTCTGCGATTTCAATTGGTCTGCTCCTGCCCCGGCGAGGACGACCGCTCCTTCCCCCAAATAGTTGTGCTCCATCTCCTGCATACAGAAGCAAGCTCACTCTGTGTTATTCCCGGGGCGTAGCCCCTCTGATGGGCCATGTTTCTGTAGCGGAAACTGTGAGTGTTTTATGCTCCTCAGCGACTTCCAGGGGTTCATCAACTTGTTTCTTATACGGCATGCTTTGGTGTATAGCACCGTCAAATTGGCTTCGACGAGCAGGTGTTTTTACTAATCATTCTTGGATGCGCCTTGGACACGGAGCCCGAGATGGTAGTGGGTTCTTGTAATGACGTCTATCAGTGGGGTGCACAGAGACCGCTGGTGATCGAGGACCACCGGACACTCCCAGTCCACCCCTATGGGCGCTATCTTGACCCCAAAGTTGGCAAAGGTCTCGTCGTCCCTACCAGGCAGAACTGCCAGTTTTCATCTTTCAGAACGTTTTCAGTTACCGCCAACCCCGATGGCTTATTTGGTTTACTTATAACTATCGGTGAAGTGGTTTGACCACCGGATGAGGTATTCATTTGTCCCAGGAGACCCTTCGTCAGTGCTTTCGCTGGTTCAGACTAGTTTCGGCCTATGAAAAAGCCACCCGAAGCCACTCTATGCTCGTCAGGTATATACTAATGTCTATCCTCAGTGGGTGGGCTGCCTAAGCTGCCTCAGCCAGCGAGCGCTTCTAGAATGCTCACCAGCAAAACTGACCAGGATTGGTAGTGCGATGTCTCCGACCGTTTTCGCCAGCTGCGGATTCCACATCCCTACTTTCTGATTTATTTGAGGAGAAACGGGATTTGATACGCGTGCGAGCCGCGGTATGTCATATACTCGTCTCTTACCTACATCACTTTCTGCTTTCGATTCCCGGATAAACTGTTCCTCCTGATTTAGTATCAGCAAGCCGTGTCTTGATGTCCGTCCCAGCAACCGGATTTGCCTTCATAGATCTGTCAGTTGGCTTCCCAAGTTACGATACCCGGATTTCTACGCTCTCACGATGGTGTTTGTAGTCCCTAGTTGCCCTTTTTACCTAGCTTCTTAGCTTTTGGCATCCCCCTTTCACACTTAGCAGCTTGCCGGACAAACGTGGAGGCAGCTGTTGCAAAGTGACCCCCTGCTCTGTTTCCTTCGCCTTGGGGGCTATTCTCGCAGGGGTCGCTTGGGTATTCGCATTTGAATTTAGTAATGTCCCACGCCGTGGTGACTTAAGACCATGGCCCTCGAAGCCTTGAGGGAGAAGTTAAGCCTCATCCCATTTATAATGTTTTAAATGAGTTACCTTGTACAACACATCTTTACTAGTCCCGAAACAATATTCATGGGGCCATCGGCGGAATACATTGCCTTAAACACAGTCGTCCACTCACCTTTCGCATCCAGTAGCCAGACAGGGATACATCTCACTCGCCATGGTAAGCGTACAGGAGCAACAAAATAGAGACCAAAAACGGCGCTCGCTACAAAATTGTTGGGGATATGTAAACACTAGAATTTACGTGTATTGCGTATTACACAAAACTCCAAATGTTTTAGGAGGGAAGGAAACAAAAAGGTTCTCCAAATGAAAAGTGCACCCCTAGGTTATTCTGGTGCTTACCAAGATGCCCAGTACAGTGAACTTCAAAACTTATTCCAGCGCTGGGCATTTCGAAAATTCAGCCGGCGCGGGCTTAGAGTTTAGTTTAGCCCAGCTTCGTCCAAACAGGATGGGCGGTGGCCGCGGTTAACTAAGCACCCCTAAGTCCTTCGAAGATTAACGCACAAGTTATGCACCCACCACCGTGCAGTTTACTCCACCCAATGCCCGCCAAAAGTTGGGGTGAAAAGTAGAACCTGATTACATAAAGACACTGTGCATCGTGAGCTTTCACCGAGACAGTTTGCAACAGTCGAAAACGTCGGAAGCAACATCCTTCAGGCCGCATTGTTAACTATCATCTATCTAGCGAACTTGATCGAAACTCACGACGAGGAATAACTTTGTCCCACATATGATTTAGGGCCTCCTAGAAAGAAAGACGGCATAAAAGATCGTCATCCCACCGGGTCTAAGACCAGTAAAACCTCCTATTGCGTTGAACGTTTCTATGAGATCTGTTCAAGGTCTTCCCCCAAACAGAGGAGTTAGAGACCAGATGGTCCCTGTTCATACGTCTTACCACATCACCCTTTAAACGTTCACGTTGAAAGACGTTGAACTTTCTCCAAGTAGGCGATGTTCTTTCGGTAGAAATGCTACCAAGCTGGCAAGCTACCTTCTAGGCAGGGTCATAACAGTAATAATAATAATATTGATAATAATAATAATAGCAATAATAATAATAATAATAACGGTATGTGTTTCGTCCGTTGACCAGATGCAAGCGTAAAAGTATAGAATGAATGGTAATACTCGAGACAATCAAGCATCTACTATTTTCGAAAGGCTGGTCTCGTGTTTCAACTTCTGCCCAAAGAAGCTAGACGGGGTTCAGAAGGACCAAAAATAAAATGACTTGAGCGGTACTTTCGAATCGGGTATGAATTGGGTTATGGCAACCCAACGGATTGGCCAGAAGCGGAATTTCAGCAGCTAACCTTGTTGTCAGACATGAAAGGTACGTTTTATACGAGGCTAAAGCACACAGACGATAGCTTGATTCCTCCTGGGGGTTTCTGGATGAAGCGAGTTGGTATGAGGCAAAAAAACCTGCAACACTAAAAAGAGAACCAAACAAAACAGTGGTGAATACGAAAAAGAGTATTGTCCTGTAAATGGTGAGGCATTCACTTGAATGAACATGAAGAATCTTGGAAAAGGTGGGAGTTTACAGCTGATGAAGGGGTGATGGAATCACATGAAATAGCGAAGACACGATAATCGGGTAAAAGTGGGTGCCAAGGTAAAGCAAAATCTGGAAGTCGAAGGGTGAGAATATTCAGCTTGGGCTTGGGCCTAATGACTCCGGTAAACTGAAAAACTCCTTATGCTTTATCCAGTCTAAGGGGGCATTTCTGTGACAGTATCTGACACGGCAGGTAAGGATTTTAATTAACATGGCATTCGTAGGATTTATCTCCATACAAGCAAAAAAACAAACCCAATGAGTGCTAATTGTACTGTCCCTGGGTACGCCAACCCTCCACGATGAGCCGTTTTTCGTAGAGGGGTTTCACCAACAACCCTGAGCTGTTCGTTGTTGTAATAAGCGCCCTTGTACGGTGGATTTTCCCTCAAAAATAGTAGGATGGAGGTTTAACGAGTGGCGAATATATATTTACATCCTTCAGTGTCACATCTGCAGTATCTGGTAGTTCAAAACGTGATCCGGAAATAACTAACCAGTGAATTCCGGAAGTGACCGGTTTGCTAGTAAATGTCCACTGGCGGGTTGGCGGACGTGCCTTTAAATCAGCAGGATCTAGAGAGTTGTGGGAAAAAAGTAGGCCGCAATCTGGTCATTGTACCAGCAGCGGACGAGGAAGGCAAAGATAGAAAAAAAGAAAAGAAAGTAATAATAATAGCAACGGTTTATTTTGGAGACGCCCGACGCAAGCCTTACGCATGATCAAAGCTTTTACAAGCCACATAGTGAACGGACAAAATTCGTGAAAAACCAAGAAATATGCATGACGAACGAAGGGTAGGTAGACTTAGAAGGGAAACAAATGTATGCACACCAAGGACTAATGGGGGGTTAAGTGAACCCAGAGATCGATTCAAAAGTGTGCCCGGTGGCTTCGAAAGTCGGGTAAAGTGGGGGAGCTGGCTGAGCCAGGCCAAGGAGGTCGGGGTCTGGGCTTTTCACATGAGGAGGACCGAAAGTCTGCGTGAGAAACAATGGTACCAAGAAACGATGAAGGAAGTAAGAAAAAAGAAGGGAAGAAGGTAAGAACAAAAAATCAGTTGTATGGCTAGGGCTAAGGTAGCCGTGAATTATGCCTCAGTGCGATAAACAGATGGTGTCAATTTGAAAACAGGGAACGAGCAATACAAGACGTACAGAATGGGTCAGATGGCAACAACGATGAGGAAGGATCGAGATAAGGTAACTCTGAGGCACAAATATGGATAAAATGGACGCATATCATGAGGGATGACGACATGGTAGCAAGGGAGAAGGCCGGCAAAGAACTGGAGGATGCAGGAGAAATATGTGGATACATATACATACATATATGTACATATATAAGAGCAGGAGCAGACAGCAGTGAAGTGATCGAAGACGGAGGTAGAAGTGCCAGGAAGAGACTGGTGGGGTCGGTTCAAATGGTACGGAATTAACCCGGATATATTGTGGTGGATTTCTTTTATGGCAAGTGAGTGTAAGGGATCGACAGAGAAAAAAGAGTGACTTCGGGAGCACAGAAGTGATAGCCATAAACAGGAGTCGATAAAGGAAGAATATGAAGGAAAGGATCGACAAAACTGGTGAGATAGAACCCAACAATCTGATAACAGCAGGTGTGAATTGTGTTTATGGTCGAGAAAGGGGTGAAGCGGTAATAAATGGACGTACATTAAGCAGCAAGACGACGACCTTGAAAAAGGCTGGAGAAAGCAGAGCCATTGGAAATACAGAGTGGTTTGAGTAGTGCAAAAGACCTGTGGAGAACGGTAACCTGGATGTTAGACGAATTGAGGTGCAGGGATGCAGCAGTTGTAAAGGCGAGTAACATACGAGAGAAATGAGGTGGTAGAGGATCAAAAAGATCAGGTATCAGCAGATCACATGTTTCGAAACCTTACGTGAAAATAATGAAGTAACGATGACTTTACAATAGTTGGAACGCGAAAAAACAGCGCAGCCTAAAAGCACAATGAGGACGCCTGTGGCAAGCAGTATACGATGCAGACAAAAGTGAGGACCTAGAAAAACCAGGTGAGAGATGACAAGTCAGATAGTTTTACAGCAGACGACACAGGATGGAGACCTGAAAGATAAAAACAGGAAAAGTAACCGGACAGGAAAACCTGAGATGGAACAAAAGGCACGGGAAATATGCGTGAGTCGGGGTTGGGAGGATGGAACTGAGGAGCTGCGTGCCTGCAGAGGATTGCATAAATGGATAGAGACATGAGTTGCTAATCGGGAAACTGCCTAGGAGGGAGATCCACGGAATAACTGCGGGGTCAAAAATGAAAAATATAGTGATCATGAAAAGATAGTAAATTTGGTTGTGATAAATGAAAAAAAGTTGTAACGGCGATTTCTCATATGGTGATTGATCACGGTTACAGATGTGTCTGGTGTTTGGTGGTGGGATGTAAAAGATGGACAAAAAAGGATGTGGCAAAACAGCGTCTAGTGAAAAATACGACCAATGAGCTTTATGAGTAGGTAAAGGTACCAGGGGAATAGAGATTAGAAACTGACAAGTGCAAACTGAATGGGGAAAAATATTTCGGGCTTGGGCAGAGTAAAATGGATAGGGCGAGAGTGACATCACTCAGTGTGGGTTGTCCTGGTGAAAAACGATAGGAACGGAAACAGGATGGTTAGGTGTGCATACAGAGGCAGAGAGACACGATAGGGAAGTGGAAAGAATACTGGCAAAAATGAAAGATGAGCGAGCCTTGGCGGAGGAAGAATGGCAGAAGCTTGCGATCGGCAACCGACAGAGGTAAATGCGGTGGGGCGCGGAGAGTTAGAGCGTTCAATCCGCGACCGGTGCTAATGGGTGAGGCTGACCGTACCTTGGACACCCAACCAGAAAAATACTCCGCGAAGTGAACACGGAAGTTGTGATCCACTAGCCTTATTGCGTTCGCACATCGTTGCAGACCGCCTGAGAGCCCTATGCGCGCTGGCCATGGCGGAGAATCTGACCACGCCTCGCACCGTTAGGATTGGCGTGAGTGACCTTTGATGGTTGTACAGAGGGCAGAAAAACCACGATAAGGTACATGATCAAGGAGTAATCAGTCAGGTTGTGGTAAATTGGACAACAGGGCCAACAAGAACAGCGGGTAGTAGACTTACTTACAGCATCATCATCCGTGAGCATTAGCAAGGGGTTTAATGATCATAGTGCCAGAGGTGGCTTCACAGCTTTGAGGATCACATGCCTGTACTAATAACTACAAGAGAGTAGCGTATATATGTATGCGTATACTTAGATGCATATGTATATACAATGGACCGAGATCTTGTTACTGATGCAGTTCCCGTAGTTTCGCTGAGGTTGATTTCGGGGCCTCAAATGTGATATGACTAAATAAAGGCGGCAAATCGCAGAGCAAATGAGGCATATTGACAGTCTGTGAGGAGTATTACGGCGGCATTCCTAACAGTGCGAACTCATCTGAGAGGACTTGTTCCAAAGTGGAATTGGCAGGATTCGATAAGTAGGTGTGGCAAAACAATTATTGGACGCAGATATGTTTTAAATGGGTCAATGGCTATATCCGAGGGAAAACAGTCAAACACTGCATTTGTAATTCAAAAGAGGTGTAGTTATCTTTGAAGGTAAGGTGACGCGAGAAATCAGAGCAATGGCTTAAAAGTCGGGGCCTTTCTCGTAAGCTTGACTTCCGGTTATGTGAACGTTGAATAAGCGCGAAGTAGTTGGGACATAAAAAAACTTATCTACGGCATGCACGAATGCATACTATGACTGAGAAGATCTGGTGAGCAAAGAAAGTTTATTCCGGATTCTGGAATACCTGAGGGGAAAGAACTTAGAGCGTACAACAGTCCCCGCAGAGGGTGTGGTAATAGTAAACTGTCCATTACGGAGTAAATAGCCAGTATCCGGGGCGAAGCATAACTGGCTGGAGGAATAGGATTGCTTAGTCCATAGCTTATACAGAAAAACCAGGTTCGGCTTGGCGCGACGAAGCAGCAATGGTTCGATTTTGAGAGATAAACATCTTTGCGGATAGTTAAAGCTTGATGACCAACCGATAAGCTGATTTGTTAATCTTTTCTGAACACATTCGATAATAATCCTGTCGGAGTTTTGCACATTAAGGAGGATCAAGGGGCATTATTCGCAAAGAGGCCTGGCATTTACTTTGTGCATGTCAAGAATAACCCCCCTAAGCTAAAAGGATCTGAACGGAGGATCAAGACACTTTTTATTTTTCGTTTTTGGAAGACAGCATGTTCGGAGAAGTTCAAAGAGCAAGAATAATTTAAGCCAAGGTCTCTTGCTAAGGGCTTGCTGTCGATGGGTGAACCGCCGATGCATAAGGAACCTGGCGGAAACTGGCATGTGTGTTTAAGGAAAATACTCTTATCGGCGTAGAATTTCATCGCCCAGGTTGAGCTCCACTCATCAAGAGCGGCTTAGTAGGTGGAGACTTTAGGGATTGTAGTACTGATGTTGCGAAGCAAAAACGTATGGACTATCCTAATATCGTCCGCGAAAAAAAACGGCTTGCCATTGAGAAGTGTCGGGAGCATATCATTTATGTATAGAAGGAAAAGAAAGGTGCTTAAAACACTGCCCTGAATAATACTGCTAGCAACAGACCTAGTGCTGGAGGTGTGCCCGTTAAGCAAAACAACCTGTGAACGATGGGATAAGTAAGATGAAAACCGAGAATATATCGGATTGATAATGCTAATTGATCGTTGCTTTGTCAAAGTGTAGGGGTCAGTTGCGCAATCAAATGCCTTAGATATGTCTAAATAAGGAGCGGCAAAAGATTTCTCACTTTCAGCGGAGCCAGTGACGAGATTCAGAAAACCATACTGACAGGCCATACGGGACCTCGAAGGAAGGAATCCATGTTGGTTGTCGTTTTTAAGGTTCAGGCTTAATAATTAGTTAATATTGTGACCCTCAACCATTTTTTCCACTACTCTGGTTAGAACGAGGGTGTGGTTTATAGGGCGATAATAGGATGCCTCATGTAAAGGTCTCCTCCAGTCGGCAGGAGCGGTGCTACCACTAAGTGAAAGGGTGAAGACGTTGAGCAGCAAAAAGGCGAAGACCCTGTCCGCCTTTGACAAGTGCAACCGGTAGTAGGCCAACGAGGCCCAATCGAGGAGAGGGTTTGCTACTAGATAGTAGTTTAAAAATACTCCTAGCCACAGGGGATATCGTAGAAAGGGCAGAGTCAGTAATTATTAAAAATGGGGGAGGAGCAATGAAAGTAGTCGGAGCCATGACTGGAGCAAAAAATGTACTGAAGGCGTCAGATGTGCGAGGTGGAGGTATGACAGATGAGTTATTATCCAGAGTCAGGAATTAGAAGTCGGGGTCAATATCAGCTTTTCTAGATTTGTGCAACACGGAAACGAATCGAGACTTGTTTGAATGGTTCTATGCCTTAGCTTCTTGGTCATGAAGTCGCGTACCATCTTGTTGTTGAACAAGTGCGGGGAGGCGGGTAAAACGAATAAAAATAAAAGAGCCATTAAAATTATGTGGTGGTTCCAGAAGTCTATGATACTTCTCGCGGAAGGATGAAGCAGGGGACCTTTTTAGGCAAAGCCTAGGAAGTCTAGGGCAAGTTGTCCAGAACGTCGGTGAAGAAGCAGTGGGAAATACGCGCAGCCACCTGAGGGTCATGAGTGGGAAAATTAACACCCCAGTCTTTTTGGCTAATAAGCATGACTGGCAAAGTCCAATTTTCGGACGGGAATAAATTGTTGGAGGGATGTGCTGGATGAGAATGGCCACCAAGGGGCAGATGGCCGGTAACCATTTATGGTCACAGCAGGGGAAATTTTGTGTTACTGACACGTCAACGAGGGTCACGTTGTAAGTAGACATCAGATCTACTATGCTCCCATTTCTGGTAGGCTAGATACTACGTTGCTTCCAGCCACCAAGACGAAACAGAATACCTACCATCTGTAGCCAACCAGAATTTGGCTAATAATTCTTTTTCACACAAATATTTTTTCTTCTTCTACTTAACACTCTCTCATCTTCTGCCTAGCCGCACCAGTAGCGTTTGTCTCCACTATTCCGTTTCTTTGAAGGCTCTTCTTTAAAAGTCCGTTCTGCCTCCGTTCACCATTCATGCTCTTCAAAAGTTCACTAAAATCCTTGTGAAGCCTTTCGCCTTCATGCGAACTTCCATGTGACACTGAAATCATCTGTACAAAAGGTCCGTTATATTATCACCTTTGACTCACTTGCATTTATTTCACATGCTTCCTCCACAATAAGTTACCCAATGCTGGATCAGTGCTCCATATTTCGCTGGTATCTCTGACTGCACGTTGATAGCCCCATGCGTAGTTTACTTTTAATCTTGTTCTTTGGCACCTCTTCCGCCCAGTTGCTCTTTAGTGACCGTCCGAATATAGCTTATATCAGCAACCCCAAGTTTGTCCAGCTTTTCACACCGTCCTCCCAGAATTCGAAACCGATTTGCAATTCCAGCCTCAACCGATACCACTTTAGTTCACTCAAACACTACATGACTTTGCTGGCGTATTTCGGTTGCTGTGTGATTCATAAATTTATAAATTGTAGATACCTCACATTGACATGTACTGGTGTATTATCTGATCTTGCCTTGTGCATGTGTATTGACCACGGTCAAGAAATATACATTTCAATTTAATTCCATCCAATTCAATTCAATACTACTAATTAGGTCCATAAGATTGGGAGGAGCCGAGAGGGTAGGCCAACAAATTTTTGAGAGAGAATAAAGTCGTCCGTAATAAGCTTGTCACCCTAAGGAAAGGAAGGGAGTTATTCGAAGGTAAAAGCAAGGAACTGGGTGGATTTGGTGAGCTATACACGCAGCTCGTGTGAAGAACGTTGCTTTGGAGGCTGGCAGTGAACCAGAAAAAATGGGGAATGGAATCGAGCGCAGTATGTAAAAGGGGAGTCGTGGTGTAGAGTTCCTTGACATAGGCTAGGCACCCACCACCACTCCGGTTCAGCCTGATGGTCCCTAAAATACAGTACTCTACCAAAGTTATTTGATCATTTGGAGTGCTCTCAGACAGCCGTGATTCCGTTATCAAGCCAATGCCGTATTTATATATGAGGACAAGCTTTTAGGTGCAGGAGTTTACCAAAAATAGAACAAGAGTTGAATAAGGCTAAAAATACGCTATTTGTGGGAAGTGGTAAGGGCACGTCAGAGGGGAAGTGTAAGTTGGAAGAAGGCCAGCTATCGCGGTTGGGAGGAGTGCAGTTCAGGGTCAAAGGGGAGTATGCGGATGTTGAAGCCAGGGGAGGTTCAGATGGGGTGGCTTCCAACCCGGATGGAGTAAATGGTGCAGTGAGAGGGACTGTAGCTGGGTAGAACAACTGAGCATTAATGGAGGGAGAATGTCGGTGAAAAAGGAAGGACCTATGGAATTTGGCGGGTCGATATCAGACAAGGGTGGTTTGGGGCAGTTGAGAAATACCGGCCAGTGGGAACTGAGTAGTAATCGAAGACGGGTGCTGACGGAAGGGTTGGAAATGTTTGGGGAACAGGGGTGTAGAGGGTTAGTTTAGGCTGCAAGTCATGGAAGGAGTAAGGCACGCTGGTTGGAACACTGGAAATGAATTATTTAGCATTGGGAGATGCGGCGGTAGTAGTAATTCGAGGAGCACAAAGTGAGGCACAGTAGATGGCTGGTGGAGGCCTTATTTTGGTATTGGCAGGTAGCGAATGAGATGAATTTGTAGAGATTACTGACGCCTAGGAACAAGGGAAACTTTTCAGGGTCAAAGGCGAGCTGATTTGAGAACAGACAATTGGATGAAGAAGGAGTTTGTGAGAATAGTGGGAAGACTATTGAACCTATTCCTCTGAAAGACGAGTAGTTTATCACCGGGGGGAACGGAGAAGGAATTAGGGTTTGAAGTTTGCATGACAGACAATGAAATGGGGAGAGCAAAGCAATAGCTGGAATCTTTTACTGGGTGGCAGTAAAGGAAGGGCAGCGGGATTGTCTATATCAAGTTTTGGGATCAGATTTCAAAGAGTTCAGAGCGGGAGCAGATGAGGAGGCAGCGGGTGGTTGCGAAGAAGCGGAAGACGCTTGTGAAAATGAAGCGGTGGGGACTTGAGAAAGATCTGCGGAGTGATCAGCTGTGTGCGTCGAGGGCTCAGGATTATCAGACTTCATCCTGAAGGGGAAAGTCGTGAGCGATCAAGTAACTACCCTTTGAAGAGGGGTTCTATCTTCAGCAATTTTTGTTTTTATAGAGGGGAATTAAAAGCTATAATGTGAGGCATTTTATTGAACTCTTTGGTGGACAGATCATCCACAAATCGCATAAGGATTGGACAGTTGAAGCGATGAAAGAGCCTATGTAGCCTTGGTATTTGAAAAGGAAGGTGGGCCATACCACAAGCATTCAACAATGTACGCCTGGCATGCTTTGGTGTATTCTGCCTGGGACATCAAACACGACTGATTTATGAGAGTTTCCCACTCATGAGAACTTTGGACGAAACAGAGTCGATAAAGCGCCCAATCGCTGTCAGGTTTCGTAGGGGGTATTGTTCGAGGCTTTCATTGATGCACAGTATAGAGGGGGCTCGGATATTGCATCTTCCAGCTTTGGGAGCCGAGACATTTTATCTGAGGTGCTTTGGTCTAAAAAAGCTGTTCTTTCCGTCGACAAACTTACAAAGTCACAGAGCTCAACCGAGCATTGATTTGAGTCCGTGGGATTTTGAACAAGCCTATTTTTTCTAGCAGTCGAAGCCTGAGAAGATGATGCAATATAGGAAGACTTCTTTATTACCCGTGGCACTTTGAAATATCAAGAAGACTCTGTGAGTGAGGGGGAACACTACGGCCAAACCAAAGCCAGTTTAGAATTAACAGTTGAAAAAAATTCCATGAGTTCCTCCGGGTCATTGGAATGACCTAGGAAGCTCTAACTTTCAATATTGCTTAAGATATTTGAGGGTAAACCGTACGGATAACAGCAAGCAATACGGCCTGGTGTAGTGCAAAGGTTAGGATGAGGCCTTTTCAATGTGGATGCGGCCTGCGGCTTTTTCATGTGGGTCATGAGAGTGCAGAAGCGTGCGGAATCCAGACGGGATTTGATCCCAAATTATTGCGCGCATCTGCGCAGATAACTGAATATTGGTTATAGGGGAGTAGTGGTCTGCGTAACAAGACTCCAGCTTATGGAAAAGTGGAAGAAAAAATGGAGACTAGACCACTGACTTTGGGCCTGAGACAAGAGACTCAGGTGAAAGTGGGTATCTATGATAGAAGAAAAAGGGGCTTTTGTGTGGGGCTTGTAAAAGAAGCATTTAAGTTGTAATTGAGTCAACACGGCAGTTGACAATCCACAGTTGACTTTGGACAACGCAATATTTGCGCAACAGCTCGAGGAGAAAAATGGTAAAGGAAAGTTTTAGACGGTAAACTGTAAATGTGCGAGGAATACATTCCTTTTTGAGGCAACCAACACAGGCGAGGTTTAAGTCCATATTTGTGAACCCCTGGCGTATCAAATCCGGGGCGTCGGCACAACGGAGGTCATTTGGTGCACCCATCCTAATCGTGCCTTGCCTTCTGCAATGGACTTCTGCAAGCTGGTCAGTGGTTTTGGAGGGGAACCCAAGAGGGTTGAAGCAGAGAGGCTTGGTCGGTTAGCATAAGTGGAGAGCTCAAACGGAGTGTTATCACCCTAGGTGAATTGGTGCAAGTATTTATGGCTTCCTGCGAGACAATACTGGCTGCGGTCTAATGAACTCACCGCAAGCCTTTTATACAGCAGAACTACACTTTTCCCACCATTCAGACTCACTAGTGGCGATCAGCCTGAGGCCTCTGACCCCATCAACTGCTTCTGCCGTGAACAGCCCTCTTTGGACGAAAGCTAGGCCTTCTGTTGCCCTCGTTGCAGGTGGCTGCATCATTTATACCAGACACATTCGCGGGGAATAGGTTTTATCGCCCTTTTCTTGGCGCCGTTCCGGACTCTTTCTAGCTCACTATCAAAGAAGGTCAGTAACTACTTATGGGTTGCATTTACAGCCCTCCGAACGGGGTTATGCGTAAACTGACGGAAATAAAAGGAGCTTTCCACCGTGTCTTCGACCCTCAGTTAACCTCCAGAACATTGGCCGTAGACTCCAGTGCTCCCAAAATCTGCTGGCAGCATTTGAATTCTCCCCCAAAACTCCGTGATCTCCTCTCGCTGATCCTTTTAGTAGTCTTGCACATGTTTCATCGCTCACTCGAGGGGAAAATATACCGAATTCAACCTTTAATATTGGCTTGGTGAACGCAGGCACACAAATCCTAAGCTGCGGCACGCGTAGTGACCACAAGACAGTGTTCTTTGTTTCGTGGCTTCCGGTTACACGCCAGTAGGTCAGAAAAATTACGTCTTTCGATAATCAATGGGCAACACCATCAGAGCTTGATAAAATCGTCTACCCTCTTTTATCCGCTCCCAAAACTGGAACTAAGTCTCCTTGTCTGGTGACCTTGAGGTGGCATTGTTGGTCTTCACCATAATCTTAACCGCTGTCGGGGCGAAACTCTCACAGCCCCAGGACCCATAATAAACAAACGACCAGATCCTCCGGATCGTCTCTACTGTCGGCTAGCCAAACCCTGGAGAAGCTTCGTTTAAATCAGGGTTTTTTCGTTTTGTCTCCAAGTATTACTTTCATCCCACACAATAAAATAGCTTTTGAAGTCTTTCAATGGAAGACAGGGGCCAGATGCTTTTAGCCACTCAAAAAGTATAGAAGCTCTGATCAGGTTGACGAGCGCCGGGAACAATCAATCAAGTCAAGCCACTCAATACCTAAGCTGACAATGCTTACTTGACTGAACCTCTGTTGACAGTGAAAGCTTTCAGCACCTACTTTGCTCCCGTCTAACTAAAGGTGACACGTCCATCGTTTTCTGGATTCGGTGACATCGGGAACCTTCTCGTGGGTACTGTTTTACTCCAATGGGACTTCAGCCCTGGCTGCAAGAACGAGACAGTCTCACCGACCGGATCCGGACGTCTTACCGCCAGCTACTTCAGCCAGGGTGGTGTAAACATTCTCAAGTTGTTATTAGGTATATTTAGTTTGTCGATGCGATGCAGTATTTTCCTTCCCGGTAAGACTTCCATTATTATTCTCACGTACAAAAAAGTCACCTCTAGGTCCACTTAATTATCCGCCGATGAACCACTTCGCGGTCTTGTCCAGAAAGATAAAGAGAGTGGTTAAACAAGGGATGATACCCAACCCTCCTAACCATAACCTAATTGACTTTTGCAAGCACGGGTCTTTGAATACACAGATCATGTGCGATACGCATGGCAGATTTCCTCAGTCCGATTAGGGAGGCTCTTAGCCAAGCGAATCGGCAACAGCGATTATTTTAGACCTGACCGAGGCTTCCAACCGAGCGTCCCATGTCAGGTTATTGAAGAGGATCAAAAGATAGGATTGCGGCCCCGACGCCCGCTGGGTTTCCATCATTTTTATCAGCTTGAGATCAGGCAACAAATACAGGCAAAACGTCGTTCATAACCCGACATGTAACTAGTGGTGTGAAGCAAGATAGTGCACTCGGTCCACTACTGTTTTGATGAAGGTAAACTCATCACTTAAATTCCTCATACAAGGAGTTCTTTTCCTGCTTGCAGTTGATAATGAAGTCCTTTACGCCTTTGAGTCCATGGCTTCAGCCCCTACTGTAGATGGTTTCTCAAGGAAATTGCTCTCGTAGTTCTTGGGGTATTGAGTGGAGTATGAGGTTCTCGGATGAGTAAAGTAGTATTCTGATGTGTGTCATGTCCTCGTCGGAACATTAGGAATTGCCGGCGAGTTCACATACAGTAACTCTCGGGTAGGCGGCTCGGGTCCATTCTATCCGTGTACCATTGATTTTTTGGACCACCCAGCCATTCAAGTTGCCAAAGCACGCCGGATCATATATCATACAATCATGACACCAGAAGGTATACTTGGCTTTTGGAGTCTTCACTTAAGGCCCCTTTCAGAATGCTACCCAACCACTTGCTGTAAAAGTGGACAGAGAAACCAAACAGCATTTAGGAAAGTACAACATAAACTTACCAAGCATTATTCAGACTATTAAATCCTTATTCAGCTTGCAACCTTATAACCCGCTGAACGCCGATATCCAACGGCTAAGCAGCTAAAGATATAAGCATGCCTTCTTTCACGTTTGCATATGTTGCGGCTGCCTGCCAGCACCGCATGGGATTGATGAATCTTTGTTTGGTTGACAATCTTTTGGACTCCACCTTTCATGCACAAACCTCAAGCCCTCCGGTGAGCCTGCACTCGGATGCATGAGACTCGAGGCTTGCACATGCTAGAGCACGTCAGAAGTGCTTTTGCTTGGAGTTGACCGGTCAGGCACCGTTCTTCTATTTGAAGCTGTCGGGCTTTCCTGGCCGTCATAGAGGACAACGCCTGAACAATTTTAAATTGGTGATTCTAATCAGCCCGGACGGTAGCGTAGTGGCGCAGTGGTAAAACAATTACCCTCGAGGTGAATGGGCCCGGGTTCAAACCCTGGGTGTGGCGGAGGATGTGCACCATTGATGAGCTCTAACGAGAACGAAACTCGAGTCCTGTGCCTCCAAGGGCAGGTTTGTGGAATGACGTGAGGTTTGAGAGTGGAAAAAGGAGTCCAAAAGACAATCAACCAGGGAAAGCTCCTTTTACATTCTCTTGAAGACAGGCCATGCACCCCAATGCAACGGGTGAATAGCTCTATTTACCTCCCACCTGACAGTGAGCTCTCGGCTCCCTCCCTTGGCTCAACTTTGCATAGACGTGAAATTTCTTCTTCATTTGTTGTAGTTGAATTGGGAAGAAGTTGCCAAAATACATTGAGACAAAAGTACCATCTTTTGTACCATTCAGAGACGAAATACGCTCAGCCCAGATGCTTAAAATCGATAACCCTAAGTATTCTCTTTGTAACAAGCCTGCCCTTAATGATGACGATTGTGGTTTATTTCGAAGACGCTGAAACACTGTTGGCTGCATGGTCACATGGTATAAGTGTTTCCTCTACAGGGACTCTTGGATGATTAACTGGATATGTGTAGAGCAGAGGAGTGCGTAGGTTTTAGTAGTCACAGGAATAAAAGCCCGGCGACATTAAAGTTGAGGGTGAGATTGTTGCATAGCTCAGTGACGGGAAAAATCGGCTTTGAGGTCGAGTTACGTAATCACGTACAGCAGGACTGGAGGCGAAACACCCAGAAGTTCAGATATGATCGACAAAGTCCCAATAGAGGGTAATCTGTCAAAAAGCTTTTGTAAAAAGGGCAGATGGGAAATTGGGAAATATTGTTGTTGATGACTTGTGCGCACTTGAACAAGTAGACCCAGTGACTTCTGAAATGGCGAAAATCTTATTTAGAAGGGGTCACTAAGTGTTCTCCGAGAAGCAGCAGTGCGCAAATGAAACAGAAATCCCTTTTCATTACAACTTGAGTAAGTGATACCCAGCGAGAGGTTGCGGGGACAACACACGTTGCATGGTGTGGATAAGGTGCCCAATCGCCAACAATATGCGGGGCAGAGTGATATGGGTTGACGGAGAAGTTGAACAGGATTCAAGTGAATGAGTTGTTTAGGTAAATACCAATGAAGGTTTATTTTGGATGGACCCGGCACATGCAGCGATGCAAGTACAAGTGGCATAACTGATGACAAAACCACAGTTTGAAACAAGAAAAAATAAGTGCACACAGAGGACTATAGGAGAACATTAAAATGGAATAAAATGATAATAACGCCCGGCAAGTGGGAGATTCATGGTCAGGTGTTTGGTCTGGCTATTTTCGAGTGATGGTCGCTGAAACTTTGGAGTAAACCCATAAAAAGTAAAGGAAATGATTACCACTGGTAGAAATTCGAACGTATCCAAAGGAAAGGATGTTGGTTTTTATGAAAGAGAATTTTACCGACCGGGATTTAAAGATTTATTTACAGGCTAGTGAACACGAAAGATATATAGATAGAAATCTGGTCTATGTCTTCGGAGAATTATTCAATTTATGACAGGTATGTCAAAGAGGTATCAACATGAAAATAGATCAGTCTGTATGAACGGTGGTATAAGGTGGTGACTGGATACTGGAGGATATCAGAAATATAGTGAACGATTGACGCATCTTGAGGGGGAGAGCGACTACCAGAGCCGTGGTGGGAAGAAACGGCAGGAGAAAAACTGGAAAACTTGCAGCAAGTTGCTGGCTTTACACAGGGTTGGAAAGAGATGTTGAAGCGGGAATAGAAGATAAATCAATATGGATTGTGTGGCTAAACCGATTACACAGGGTTTTAGTCCTGCAAGAGCCATGGTACAGCGGTTCGCAGGTAAGTTAACTTCCGTAGAGGAATGCCGTTTAATGTGTACCATACAAAAATGACAGGTAAATAAAGCTTCCCACGCGTATAATAATAATAATAATAATAATAATAATAATAATAATAATAACAATAATGTTATATTTCTCGACCGGAATCAAGACACATGTACACGGCATCATAACGCAGTACAGCTCTTCACAGCAGTATGGAATATTCACAAATCTCATAGGTTGTGCTCTCACATCTCAGCCCCAGTACGATAGGACTAAACAGTATTTCAACTAACTTAAGTAGACACGGATAACACTGTAAGTGCAAAGCGGTTTCGGTTTCAGGAGTAGGGCGTTGTGAGGAACGTGTCAAACGCAGAATTGCTGGTTAAAGAGTTATTAAAGTGTGAGGAAGATGTACTGTATATGAAAATGGTTCAAACGGTGATTCATCGAAAGATCAAAGAAAAATCGGGTCGTACAGAAATAAACGCATGGACGTACTGGCTGGTTACCAGGACGATCGATATCGAAAGATCGGAGGGGGACTTTCAGCAATGAATATCCAGGCACAGTGGAGTGTAGAGCCAACGTCACGCCATCGATCGGTAATGTCAGCGGCGTATTGGGTGGTATTTCACTGATGTTATTTGAACAAATCCCTGGACCGGTGGACAGTGGTGTGGAAACCTGAAGAAGGAGTGGGCCTGCCAGATCAGATAAATTTATTTGGGTTGACTCTTTTTTAGGTAATTTCGTTGCGATATATTGAGAACGGCTTTTCATTTGAAATCGGGTGTGGAGAGAAATTTTTCACGACGAATTTTCTGTGCTGCGGGAGCAGCGTGAATGATGGTTGAGCGCTTAGCCTTGGCCTAAAATAATGAGTTCATTGAGTGGGAAATCAGCTGAAAGGAGGAGATGGAGCACATGCGTCAAAGCAATGATGAATCGATGAAATGTGAGTGCGCAATTCCTATGACAGTGGTTTGCAGCGGATCAGGCCGGAAGCAACAACGGATATTGTTGGATGTAAGAATAAATGTTTCTGCACATGCAACAAAAGAATATCGAGACAAGTTTTTGCCAACAGCCAGTGACCCTTATTTTATTTCATAGGGCTCATGTTTACCACAAACTAAGGCTCGAGCGTGGGGGGATTCGCCAGAAGCTACTGGCCGTTCTTAAGGAAAATGGTTGTGTAGCAAGTAAAAGTGGACTGAGATTGCTTTAGTTGGCAAAGTAGGGAAAGCGGGTTGAAAATGCAACAGCGATGGCGGGATTTTGGCCAAGATTCGGGAACCACAGCGACCGATTGGAGGGCATACCATGAGTAGCTGTTGGGCTAGTGCATGACGCCGTTTGATGTCGGGAATCCGCGCATGCCATCCGGTGAAACAGTTACGGTGGTTTTAACCCCGGTAACACTATTGTTATCGCAGCTGCGTGCAACGCGAGAGGCTCCACATAACATCTGCTAGCTCGAATTTAAGTTTGAACCGTGGGCGCACAGCGTGGAAATTATTCCAGTCCGATCGGTCAGATTCATTTGGCCCGCGCGGTAATCCGACAGTAATGCCCAGTGGACCGATGGCTACCCGGGCAACCAGCAAGATCTGAAAAGAGACCGGAGATGTGGCAGTCTGGAGGATGCTCCAGCTGGGGGCTATAATCAACGTATCAATAGAAATCTAAAGATTAAAATTCAAGAGGAGTGTTCCAGGACTAGAATAGGTGGATAGATCGGCAATCCGGAAGTAGTTCCAGCTGTGAGTTATTACAGAAGATGAGGGCAATGTACAGTGAGCTAGGTGTTTTGTATTATTGCCGCAAGGGCTAGGCTCCATTTCAGAGGTTGTTGGCACATGCATATGCAGTGGACAGGAGGTTGATAGCCTAAGCTGGGAGGAAGTATATTGACTGGGATAAACCGTGGCTTTGGTAGCTTATAAACGGCTGCTAGCTGATAAATTCATGGTGAGGAGGAGCGTTTTATGCTTGACAGAATTTGTTTCAAGGGGAGGCGGGCTAGCAATCTTTTGATGCGATATTAGCACGGTGGAGAAGTAGAAGAAATTTCCCTAGATAGTAGTGACAATTTGACCATAATGCAGCGGTTCGCTACGGGCACACGCTTGATGTAGATCGTCATGTTTAAGGGCATTTTCGAATTGTACCCTTCGTCGAGGTTTCATATTTCGAAGAAATGTTAACAAAGCAATGGCAGGTCATGCTCTTGCGCATGTAGTGGAAAGAGAGTGTGAGTAGGGACCACTCCTTGGTTTAGATATGAAACCATGTGGAGCCTTATATGGACTTCGTTGGACACTTCGGCCATATTTCTGAAGGCGGCTGTGGACCAACTGCCCTAGAATAAAACACGCCAGCCGGTGTAGATAGCGGCGGGATTCTGAGGCTGGATACAGGGTCAGATTCGGCAATATAACATATGAAGGCCACATCTGGAGGGCGAGAGTAACTACCAGGTTGGGGGTGAAGGAAAGGTGATAGTATAGTTGGTAGGAGATAAGTGCGCCTCTTCTGACGGCCTCTTTGAAAGGTGTGACAAATGATGGTAACGAAGCGGCGAAGCTGCGTGCGAATTTAATCAGAGAGGTTCAAACATGGAGGAAACTTGGTGATCCGCAAAGCCTGAATAACTCAGTGAAGTAGCACTATGGAGGCGATCGGATGGACTGATGAGGAGAGCAGGTAAATACTGACCACTCCACTGACCCTTGGAGGACTACGGAACAATACTTCAGAGCCTCACCCCTCTCGGTGTCCGGTGAGGGAAAGAACAGTGATAATAAATGTGCCGGCCTTTGCACAGTATTAGCTAGTTTTACCATGCGGAACGGGCATGATTGCTTATTGGGCAGAAGAATAGACCGATGGGCGACTCAGAAAGGGTAGGGAAAGAAGTGTTGCCAAGATCCGTGAGCGTTTACATAAGCAACCTATGTGTGCAGAGGATGGGAGGGATGGCAGGCAGAGGCAAAATCTCTTCACTGACGCACATATTGATAGTGACAAACTGTGCCAGGCCTGAGAATGAAAGGATACATCGTCATAATGGAGGGCAAGCACAAGGCGAAGCCTATGATAACTGGAGGGGAATGGAGCAAATGTCTGCAACAGCAGTGCAATCGTAAAGATAGAACCTTGTAATCCACTCTTAGATACTTATGCCCCACACCCCGGTATCCGATCCAACTCAATTAACCGTTCTTTATTGCAGCCACCACATGCAGCCGATACGTTTCTCAACTTATGTTGTTTGTCCCCCTGCAAGGAATGCTCCTATCTTAAGTTAACCGGCCTTTCAGTGAACAAGAATCAGTCGAATAGCCCAAACCGTAGTAGAACCTACCCTCCCCTGCTTTTGTTTTTTCTCATGTTGATCGCCTTAGTGCTCCCGACCTCACGGATTTGGCAGGTGTTCCCGCAGCATATCAGTAGGCATTCCTGTTTGCAGTCGTCTCCAAGCAGAGAGCTCACCAACAACGAGACGAGGTAATAACCAAATAAAAAAACAATGTGAATGAGCGAGAAAAAAACTCACCTACCGTTTTGCCTTTCAGGCATATCTGCTCCTTCATATGCGACCCCTGTTTCCGGCAGCAGTTTTGCCACGGAGTGACTTGCTTGGCTGACCTAAATTCACTGCGGCTTGTCACATGCAGCCTATGTCTTGGTCGAGGCATGTAAGCTGTGGCCACCCATCATAAGAAGCTTTGCCTTATCTGACAGTCAGATATTTGACCGTGGTAAAACCAGAGAAATGAAAAAGTCCGAAAAGCTTCGATCACACGTGACGCATCACTTACTGTTTGCTAATAGATGTGTGTCGCTCTGCCCCTCTGTCTAAAGACAGCGACCCAGTGCCGTCTACCATATGCACCGAATAAAGACCGTCGGAGTTTGCTGCATGAAGATAATCTAGCCCTTACCTGCTCCCACCCTTCGATGCCTCCGAACCAGCCCAAAAAGTGTCGTTGTCCTGATCCGCAAAGATCCCATGACTGTGAAAGACAATGATGACCAAGCAGTCTACACACCACGACAGTAATCTTCCAGTGCTCCAATACAATCCTGGTAAACCTCCTCCATTGAGCTGAAGCACAGTTTATCGCTGAGTCCTGTTTTCTCTAGTAAACCACAACCGATCCGCTTGATAGCCACACTTTTTAGCTTAATCCCCTATATCATCCTACTAGTCAGGACAAATGGACTTACTGAAATCACTAGCCGCTCAAAAGTACCGTTCTAATTCACGTTCGCCCCCAATACTTCGTGATCCATCAACAGTTTAAGGCAGCCCATCATGTTTTACAGGGTGGCTTCTTCATTTATATGGGGCCCTCTTCTGTAGTACACCTCCCAATGAAGCTCACGGCCCTTTATCAGGAGTACCATCGAGAGGCATAAATTCCACCGGGCCCATCATTGCCGGCCGTTATCTTCCACAGGCTGTTTCACCTTACTATATGTATACCTTTGATCCACCTCTATGCATTCTTTCCTATTCGCAACGCCATGGATTCTTGAGCAAGCCAATCATAAACAACGCGGCCAGTGGAAGCTCACGAATACCAAGATACACACCGGAAGAACTTATGGTTTATTTGCATCCCATTCCATAGCCCTTGGTAAAAAAGTGCACCTCCGCTGCAGCCACAGTCCACAGCTGGTACTACGGCTGGAACTTATGTTCTCTTATTTTCTTCTTCCGGATTCTGGTGGTTTACTACCACATACTCGTCTCCTAATTTGGTCCTATTCGACCAGTCCACACACACACTTGATTCTACGGTACATCGATAAGTGCTTCCCGTGAACTATCACGGTTCTCATCCGACTTGTTGGAATTCCCTTTTGCTCCAACTTTGTATGCCTGAAATAATGGAACCGATCCACTATAATGCAAATCCTTATAATAATCCCCTTTCAAAATCCCTTCACCAGCTTTCTCGAATGGCTATTGTCCCGATGTTTCACACTAAACCCTCTCCGGCATATCAAGTCAAATACTAATACTCATTCCCCTGGGAAATTTCGTACTACTTCTACTTGTCTGTCTGCGCTACAGCAAACTGTCCCGCTCGGCGAACCCCAGTTGGCTTTCGTCAATCATGATCAGCATCTCCCTCGAATGTTTGCTTCCATCGTACTCTGTAAGGCACCTTTTTCAACAACTTCTTGTTTCCCCGATTACTAATTATCTCCTTCAACCCATTTAAAAAACAAATTTGCATTTATCTTGCAAACTGATGTCACTTTGCTCCATTCAAACACCACTCAGATTTAGTCCGCTGCTGGTGTGCTAAGCTCCTGCTCTTTCCAAAGTTTTGCAAGTATTCCATCGAGCTGAATAATGCGGTAAACTTAATTCGTGAACTGACGCTTGCCTCTTGACCACCACTGAGGAAATGTTATTATTTCAAGTATTATTAATACGTCGTTTTCAGTTAATAGCCGCGTTTCCCCCTCCGTGCCTCCACTGTCCCAGATAGACGACGCCGTCCTTGACAGCTACCCTCCCTCGTCCAGTACCTCAGGGCTACTTCGCCTGTTACCCGACGGCTCCGCTCCTACGCCTAAAAAGTGGAACCCGATGGTTCTGTGGCTTCCTTTACCCAGAGGGACCTCCGTTCTTGCCTGGCTTTCTTTCGATGCGAACTTATTGGTAAAGAAGTCCAATGGCCCTGGAATTTGGCCCCTTTCCATCGACGTGCTGCACTAGGGCCATGCCCTCAGCTGGGCCTAGAGGGTGGGACCCAAATGACCTCGCCCGCACCTAGGTCAAATACCATTCCATCTTAGGGGCTTTGGAGTCCTTGGGTTTCAAGCATCTTTCTGTGTTCCTGATCGCCGCAACTAGGTACTCCAGCAGACCCTTAAATCAAATGAAATCTCTTCAGTTCATTCATTTCGCGTAGGACCGGTAGCCGTTGGTGTTAGTCCAAGGTCCGGATTTCCTTCGCGGCCTGCACTGGAGGAGGCACCCACCAAGGTAAACTTCGGAGGTTCTTCCCATCAGAATGGTTTGGCAGAACCTTCCATCGATTTACTTATGCATAGACTAACATAATGGAATCATCCTCTCCCCTCACAGGTGGTAGACAATATTTACATGAGAGCTCCCTCATAAACTGCACGTCTTTCTTTGGACTGCAAGGCCCCTAGCCCGCATTACTTCGTGGTATTCTTCTTCTGCTCCAAAGCTCTACATCCGGGAATATCTCCTCCAAATTCCTATCTGGCATTTCTCTGAAAGGTTCTACAACTTTTGGATTACCAGCCCTCCGGTCAGCTAGCTCCACAATCCAAATGCCTTATCGCCAAAGATGACCCCTACATTTAACCCTGAGCATGCAGTCCATAGTTTACTGTTGCTCCCTCTTGCATGCCTTTCGGGAGCAATTGCATCCATGACTTTGTTTTCTATCTCCGTTGAAGCTTTTTACATTTTTAAGGCACGGATCAGGTAGTATCTTATTCTCTTCCTTTCTAGAGGGAAGAGCACCATATTTTGCTGACTCTGTCCGTATGACTTTCTCCGTTAACCCTCGGTGATCCTAGTGGCTGGCCGCCGAACGGTTCCATGACAAGCTGCTTGACTTTCGAAGAAAGGTGCCCAAGCCTGTACACGGCATTCGAAGTGAGGTCTCCCATTGATTTGTGAAAGGGCAAGAACAGATCTGTGTGATTGCGGAAAGTCGCCGGCTTAAGTCCAAAGAGCTCCTAACGAGTTCCATGGACAACCAGCTCACTTCGTCCCGCCTGTTCGAGTTCTGCAGTCATGTCAACCCGTAAATATTGTGAACGTTGCACAGCAGCAATCGTCGGCCATCCTTTTTCTAGCTACGAATAAATCCGACGATGCTCTGGCTAACAGAAAACGTTTACCCTAGTTAATTGGCGTATTCCACGTGTTTGTTTGCTTGGGCGCCCCCTCGGTAGTGTTGCTGATAACTCTCGCTGACCTGGTAGGGCAAACCTCATCTAGTCTTGAATATGAAAAGCCTGAGTATAGTGCTTTGGCCAAGTAATTCTTTTGGAGGAAGAGTAGGAGTGGTGCCAGAACTGGTCCCTTAGGAGCATCACTCCTTGCATACGGAGGCTTATAGTTCTCTTCTACAGCCCTAACATGGAACTTCCCCTTGTCTGGAAAGTCGGGCATCCAAGAATGCAGCTGCAAGCCTATCCCGCAGGTCCTAAGCCTTTTCAGCAGTGGCCAGCGGTTCACTGAGTTGAAAGCCGTGCTCATTTGAGAGGGCAAACTTCCACCATTTCTCCTTCATCCATTTTCGTTGTGACCTCATCCAAGAATCCGAGTATGTTCGGGCGACAAGATCAGTAGATCTTAAAAACCTCCGGAGCAGCCTGTGTTATGTCAATTATTTGCTGGAGTTTTTTTTCATTATTTTTTATAGGCATTTGTGAAGGACTTAAGTAAGGATTGAAGGCTTGTGGTTCTACTTCTGTGAGTGCGGCCCACCTTTCTGGATGGTGGATACTGCCGCTACCTTCCAGTTAGTTGGCAATACCTCTCGCCTGACAGGATAGGGGCGCAGTCAGTCCCCGAAATTCACAGAGACAGAGGGAAACCCCTAGCGTAAGTTTCATCATAACGACTCTCGGGTTTGGCTTTCGGAAACAGAATCTCACCAAACGTCAGTAAAGATATTGCACATTTAGCTTAAAGGTTAAATTACGCACCTCTTCCCTTATCGCCGGGTGAGAGTTTCAAGAGTTTGTGACTCCATGGGACGGGCGGTATACCAGCGGCTTTAATGGCTCCCGTGTGCCCCCACGTAGGTCTAGGCGTCTTGATCGGAAGATAGATTGCAGCTTCCGTCCTAGGCCTCATCAGATATAATGACGGACACAGACTAGGTTGCCTGTTAACCTCAGATAGGTTACCGGGACTGGTCCGGTTGCTTTTGGGAGACCTTTTTAGCCGGTTCCATGCTGATCACTAGTGGAAAGAGTAGAAGCTCCTCGAACTCTTTAAGGCCTGGCTGGTTTGACACAGGAGCATGGGTATACCGCCGCAGCTCCATACTCAAATCGAGGACCAACATGTATAGTATATAACGACCGAAGAGCAGTGGCAGAAAGTTTTCCGAAGGAAAGAATAACTGCCTTGGGAGCAAAAGTGGGCAGGGTGCGGGACCCCAGGAGCCACCGCCGAAGGCTGGGCACTACGTGCTTAATGTTTTAGAAATTTTGCCTGCTAGCATTTGACCTCTCGGGAAGTCCACGATCCAGCCTAGTAGCGGGTACACTGTACCCAGTGGTTCGAGCCTCTGGAAGAGCCGTCCATGTGGCACTTCGCAAACGATTTACCGAAATCGACGAAAGCAACATCTGTGGGATGCCCTTCAGCCAATGCTTCCATCCGGTATTCTGGAGTCAAGGAGAGGTTGGAAATGCGCAAAAGGCATTTGCAAAATCTGTGCTAAGCAGGGCTGAACTGAACATGAAGATCAAGATATTTTTCAAAGTGCTTGGCTATGGGCCTATCCAGTGGCCTGCAGGCGACAAAGGCAACACTTGCCGGTCAGTAGCTAACAGTATCTGCACAGTCCTTGGCCTTGAACTTCAGTGCAGCTATTGCCTGCTTTTAAACATCCGCCGCTTTTCTAGAGGCCACGGAGACGTTAGGCAACTCGGTGATTGCGTATACAAGAATGCCGGTTAACTCCCGTGGTACCAATGGATGATTTCTATCTGAACGTGCTGTTGCTTCGCCCCCTTCGAAGTCATGGAACTCCAATGAAGGCCGGGGCATCGACGAGACAGATGCCCGGGGCTCTTAACGCGAAAACTCCGATCAGTGGTGGCATCCCGAGCGTTCCCCTTAGCTACTTCGGAGTCAACAACCCTACCATCTAACATCATGTGAGTGTGCCGAGCCTTGCTGCCGTTCATCTTTAAAGGAATGCGAATAGCTGTCCAGGTTTATGAACGCATTGTCTGTTATTCTCTCTCTGAATCTGCAGTTTCGTCATCTTTATCGAAGAACATTGATCTTCTACTTGTTAGTTTGCATTATATTCGGCAGCTTTTGTTCGATATTGCCTTCAGACCTTTTTTCCTCTGCGGGCCATGCATCAAAGCTCTTGACCAAGCCATGGGGGTTCTAAGCAAATGACTGTCCTCAGTGTGGCAAGTTACCTTCATACCAGTTGGTGAATTCCGTCCCGGATGAGACACCAGAGCAAATTCGCCGCCACATCCTCGAGCTTTAAAGTCAAGCTTTGATCTGTTCTTCTTGTTAAGAACGTTTGAGCAATGCGTAGCCAAATTCGCAACGGATCCCGAAATCAAAAGACGATTATCCGTGATATTCTACGATACTAGATTATTACAATAAACAATGACATGAACAATATACAAACCCCAATAATACGATCACGAGGACTCAACAACGAGAAACCGAATAGCAGCGTGTGAGCAGACAGCACGTGCGTCACGCAGGTCCTGAAGAAGGATGTGCCAAAATAGCGCTCTGGGCGCGAACAAACAACAATTGGTCCAGAAAAACAACCAGTTCGTAAAGACAAGTCAATAGTGTATGGAAATGAGTGATGTTGGGAAAAACACTGAATCGCGAGGGAAAAAGGGGGATTTACCACGACCGGCTGTTACACCGCCCACCAAAATCCTCCTTGATCCTTAGCAAAGTCAAAGGTTCGGTATAAAGGTACTGATTCTTCCTACCTGCCTAGGCCCTGCTGTCAATGCGCGCGTCTAATGCTCGTCGTCAACGTTCTACTACTGGTCGCACCTAATCCATTGGATACATAGACGTGAGGCTAGTCTACGTCTTCCACAAGACCAAATGACCGATGGCGGGCGTGAATGGTCACATAGACGTTGTCCTCGTAAAGGGCCGTCCGGTCCTGGATGTACGTGCTTGAGTGTGTGTGTGTGTGTGCGTGTGTGTGTGTGCCGGGGTTACAATGAAATCACAGGTATGACTACACATCAAAGGAGGACTTTCTGCAACGTCAACAAAAGATCGCGTGGCAAGAAAACGAGTAAATGTAGCATGTATGTGTGACCTGAGCTCCGCTACTTCCACATATGCAAGGGGCATTCGGTAGCGTCAACAAAAGGCAAACAAAGAACACTGTCACGTGTATGATGGGTTTACGGGATGTAGAGTGCGTCGTGCATGCGTGTATGTATCGGGATGTATAATGGAATCGCACTCATCACCACATATCGGAAAGAACCTTCTGTAATGTCAACGAAAGGACCGCGAGCACCTTAACGTGTTTGACGAAGATTGTGTGGTATATATGGTGTTTCTTTATCCACCTCGATTACTGGTGTGAAAAAGGTTTACTAGGCCTCAGGGTTATCAGCTTCTCCGTCTTCGCTCTCGAGTAGGTTAATACTGCGTATGTCACGAATGAGCACTCCGTTAGCTGTCTTCACCTTCACCGTTCTTATCATTTCGTCAGTGCTTTTGATGGTTTCCGTAACTACTCCCAAAGACCAAGCGCTGAAATGTGCGCGTTCGTCGGCGATCATAACCACGTCCCCAACTTTGAATGGTCTTGTTTTGGCCAGCCACTTCTGTCGAGTCTGCAAAGCCGGTAGGTACTCCCGTAGCCATCGCCTCCAGAAGACCTTGGCCAGATAGTTCGCTTGCTTCCACCCGTGGAGGTAGCTCCCACGAAGGTTTACCGGCCCTTGGAAACCCTCGTTCGACCTTAGCGTCAATAAGTCGTTCGGGGTGAGCGCCAGGTGGGTGGGGTCGCCGTTCAATACTGGAACCAGGGGGCGGTTGTTCAGGATTCGCTCCACCTCAGTCATGACGGTGTTCAGCGTCTCGTCGTCGGGCGGCTGCTGCTCCATGATTGACAGCAATATCCGTCTGGCGGACCGGATCATGCGTTCCCATATGCCGCCTCGGTGACTGGCCTGTGGGGGGTTGAAATGCCATCGTATGCCGTAGGCCACGGTTCGATTCTGCAGTTCGTCCCTGTTTATGTTCTTGTGCCAACGCTGCAATTCCCGTTGAGCGCCCACAAAGTTCGATCTATTATCTGAGTATATATCGGCCGGTACGCCTTTTCGGTTGATAAATCTTTGCAAGGCCCGTAGAAACGAATCGGTCGTCATCGAATGTGCGACTTCTAGGTGTACCGCACGTGATTTCATGCACGTCATGATACATCCGTATCGCTTTTCTAATCTTTTCCCGCACTTGATCCACAAGGGCCCGAAATAGTCCAACCCGGTGTCACTGAACGGCCACCAGCCCGTAGTCACCCTGCATTCTGGTAGTGGGGCCATGAGTTGTTTGCCTGCTGTGGCATTGCGTCTCCTGCATTGCACACACCGTCGGATTACGCGTTTTACAGTCTCTCGTCATCTCAACAACCAAAGACGCTTTCGGATGACGCTCGTCACGTGACTTTCCCCGGCATGTCCCTCCATGGCGTGGACGTGTTGAATCATTAGCTCTACTACAGGTTGTCTCGCAGGCAGCAGTATAGGATACTTTGTGTCGAAGTTCAGGTGTGTGTTGGTCAGCCTACCATCCACCCGCAGCAGTCCGTTGATGAGTTTGGGGTTTAAACGCTCCAGCTCGCCTCTTGGAGATGGCATGTCTTCATTGGTTGGCCCCACTTCTTCCGCCCTCTTGAGTTCTCGGGCGAAAGCCTCGCGTTGTATCATTCTGAAAATATCGTACTCTGCCGCTTGTAGCTCATCGGGACCTATCGGGCCGACCGGTATCCGACCTGAGGGCCGTAGCCCTTTCATGACTTGTAAATTTCTCTTGAACCTGGTTAACCAAACTAGCGAACGAAGCGTCTTCATTCAGGAAGAAAACCTGACCAGTCGCGATAAAATGGACGACGCTTCGACGACGTTGGTTGCTATCACTACGCCTTTGATCTTCAGTTCCAATTCCGTAGGGGGTTTTAATTCGAACGCGGGCCAGTCCTGTTTGGGCAATTGCAGGAAGTTTGGCCCTCTCGTCCACGTGTCCAGTTGCCTGAAGTTGTTCGCACCTCGGGAGCACAGGTCGGCCGGATTATCGCCAGACCTGACATGACTCCACCGGTGCGTGGCTGATTCATCGTGGATAACCGTGAGCCGGTTAGCAACGAAAGTACTAAACCGGCTCCGGACGTTGTTAATGTAGTAAAGTACTATCGTTGAATCCGTCCAGAAGCTCACCGACCAAGTGTAGAGATCGAAACATCTCTTCACAGCTTGCACCACCCTGACTGCCAACACGGCTGCGCTGAGTTCAAGGCGTGGGATTGAGACCGACCTCAGTGGAGCAACGCGGGCTTTGGCGAACAGGATCCTCGTGGTATATTGTCCATCTCCTGCGCACCATCGTCCGTACACCACAGCTCCATAACCGACTTCGGATGCATCGGAAAAAGCATGTAGTTCTCCAGTCCGTGTCGTATGGCCAGGAGTCAAACATCGTGGGATTTTTATGTTCCCTAATTTCTTCAAGGTGTTCAGAAATTCTTCCCAGTCCAGCCGGTCCCCTCGGTCCAGTGACTGGTCCTAATCAACTTTCTTGCGGCACAGCCGCTGCAGCAAGATCTTTCCGGGTAGCAGCCACGGTGAGACGAAACCGAGCGGGTCGAACAAACTTGAGACGGCAGATAGTATGCCACGACGGGTTATTGGCAGCTCAGGAACGTTCAGTTCGAAAACAAAATCGTCCGTTTCCGCGTCCCATTCTATCCCTAAAGTGCGCTCGATAGGAAGTGGAGAGCCGTCCAAATCTCTTACCCTTTCGGCTTTTTCGTGATACGGTATGACCTTCAGCACTTCTGAAGCGTTCGACATCCATTTAGTTAGATGGAAGCCGCCCTCTTCCAGCAATCTCGTCAGACCCCTGAACTTCTCTAGAGCTGATTCCACATCATCGAATGACCCAAGGTAGTCGTCGACGTAGAAGTTCCTGCTGACGCTTTCTACCACCGTCCGATGTACCAGATCGCCATGTTTGTTCGCTGATTCTCGGAGGGCGTAGTTGGCACAAAATGGTGACGATATGGCTCCGAAGGGGTAGACGGTCATCCTATAATTCACCACTGCGTTGTCCCGGTCGCTCCCTCCCCACTACAGGAAACGCAAAGCATCTCGTTCCCCTACCGGAATCTTCACCTGATGGAACATTTCCCTAATGTCAGCAGACAAAGCCACTTTACCCACTCTGAAACGGCACAGAACATCGATCAGTGGTGTGGTCCAGTCAGGCCCCTGTAGTAGGCGATCGTTTAACGACTTGCCCTGGAACTTGACCGCACAGTCGAAAACCACGCGCAGTTTATTGGGTTTCTTGGGGTTGATAATCGGATGGTGAGGCACATACCAGATACCCCTTTTGCTGTCGGTGTTAACAGGCACCTTTTCAACGTAACCGAGGTCCTCGTTTCGCTTCATCAAATCCGCGTATCATTCCCACAGATTCTGGTCTCGAATGAAGCGTTCTTTTAGTCGTAGTAATCGTTGGAGAACATAATTTCTGTTTTCAGTCCACGGGTCGACCGGTGTGCGCCATGGGAGGGGAACCTCGAACTGTTTTTTGAGGCCTCTAGTGCCTTGCCGCACCGTTTGTAGAGCGAAGTGATCCTCTTGAGACAACGTCGGTCTTTCGTCTCCAATGGCATGAAACTCCTTTTCATACAGCCGTTGCAGATGATACTCTATGCGGTCCGTTTCGGCGGATAAGTAATTCACGGAACCGCGTACCCCTACTGGACCGTATAACATCCATCCCAGAGCCGTGCGTACTGCATAAGGTGCCTGGCGGTCGCCCACTCTTTGGTCAAGCACCCAATGCGCCTCTGGCACGTCGCATCCGATGAGGAGATCCACCTCATCATCTTCCCAGTCTACAACGGTTATATCCTGCAGGTGGGGCCACCGAGTCAAGATTGCGTTCACCGACCTTGGTGCTCGCATGGGGAGATCCGCTAACGTGAATGCCTCCGTTGGTTCAATTTCCTCGTTAGTGTCTAGAGAGATGAGTTGCAGCCTTAATCTACCGGCAGTCATTACCTGTGTTCTGCCCACCGTGCTCACTGCTAACGACGTCGCACCTTTAGCCAGTTGGTGTTTGTCGGCAAACCGCTCTTTCACTAAGGTGGTGTTGGATCCACTATCAACGAAAGCCAACGCCTTGACTATCCCAGTCGGAGTCACTACTCCCACGGCCACTACGCCTAAACGTACCGGTTTACTGGCAGATTGTGAAGTTGAACAAATCACGCTGGGCTTGGCACTCGCCTCGGATATGGTTACTCTCGCCTGATGCAGCAGCCGATGGTGTCTGCCCGTGCAGCCCTCGTAACCACATCGATTCCTTGTTCTACAGGCTGCTGCCCGGTGCGTGGTGTTGAGACAGATAAAACATGCTCCTGCCATCCTCGCCATTCCCCACCGTTCGTCTATTGTGGCGTTGCCGAACTTGGGGCATTCTGGTAGGCCATGGCTAGTACCACAGGATCTGCAATTTGGTTTCGCCGTAGCATCTCGTGAAATGACGTGTGTGTTGGTCCAAGGCTGGTACTTTGGATATTCCCGTACAGGGGTTTGGACTTGGCTAGTACCGGGCTTGTTTGCTCGGTTGCTGTCCCGGATGAGTCGGCCGAATCTGCTGTCAGCTATCTTCGTTTGCCTGTCTAAGTATTCAGTCAGGTCTTCGAAGTTGGCTTCTCTGTCGCTTCGGCTTATCCGTTCAGCTTCTTCCGCCCACCGACCCTGTAGTTCGGGAGAGAGGTGACGGACTATGCCTTCCAAAGTGTGCATGGCGTCTAGGTCAGCCCTGTAACCTAAATGGTCGAGGGCTATTGAGCAGTTCTGCATCTTGATCACCAGGTCGGCCATGGTGTAGACGTCGCCCTTGGTTCTCTTTGCCTCTGCCATCACGCCCTCTATTAGGTTACGGGCTACTTTGAAAGGTTGGCCAAACAAGTCCCTCAGAATCTTTCTTGCCCTTGTGTAGCCTTGTTCTGGGTCCAGCATGGTGCACCCGTCGATAGCTTCTCGCGCTCGGCCTCGGCAGTAGTGAGTAAGGTAGAGGAGCCTTTGCCCCGGGTCGGTTGCCTTATTTTCAACGAACGTCTCGAACTGCTTAACAAACTTGCAGTATTACTCAGCTCGCCCGTCGAAAACCGTTAGCTCCACTCTAGGCAGATCGATCGATGGTGGTTTGTAGTCGGCGACCGGCGTGGGGTTCCCTACCTTATTGCACTCTAACCTATCGGAAGTGTCGAAGTCACTGGTCTCATGCTCTCGCTGTTTCTGTGTACACTTCTCTGCTTCATGCGCCTGTAGTCTAGCCGATAGTAACTGTTGCTCTAGTTCTAGTATTCTCAGCTTATATAAATCGACATCCTTACGATCAATATTGCTTTCAATAACACATGAACTAGCACTGACAGGACTAAGCGATCTAGCATTAACTAAAGAATCATATGTACCCAAAACCTCCCCAGAGACTTGCCGTATTACTTCCTGTCCGGATTCGACTGCCTTTGATCCTTTTTTTTGGCATTTTGCGTGATTTTTCCTCGTTCCAAATAGATCTATTGAGTATTGTTACGAACGTTTGGGCAATGCGTAGCCAAATTCGCAACGGATCCCGAAATCAAAAGACGATTATCCGTGATATTCTACGATACTAGATTATTACAATAAACAATGACATGAACAATATACAAACCCCAATAATACGATCACGAGGACTCAACAACGAGAAACCGAATAGCAGCGTGTGAGCAGACAGCACGTGCGTCACGCAGGTCCTGAAGAAGGATGTGCCAAAATAGCGCTCTGGGCGCGAACAAGCAACAATTGGTCCAGAAAAACAACCAGTTCGTAAAGACAAGTCAATAGTGTATGGAAATGAGTGATGTTGGGAAAAACACTGAATCGCGAGGGAAAAAGGGGGATTTTCCACGACCGGCTGTTACACTTCTTAAGTTGTCGAAAGGCCCGCTTCAAACATTTGGCGCATAGGGAAGTGCCTGCGAGATTCGATCCCCAGCTTCCAGCATGTGTCCAGAACTGAATAGTCTCTGGCCCTAGAAGGGGATGGTCACATACACAAGGAACTTGCTGGGCACAAGAAGTAGAAATTAGAGCGAAAATAATCTTCTGTTCAGTAAAAAGGCAAGTTAGCCATTTTAACTTTTGGCCCGGTGCCGTAAACCAGTTTTAGGAGAATTTATCGGCTGTCGCTTTGTAGCGGCTAGCCTCTAATTTAGAGTGGGTTGAACTGAAATCATCCATGACCTATAAATGTCCGGCGCTGCACGGATTGCTACCCCCGACTGTACTGTAGCCGGCATCTTATAAGACAGATCTACAGCCATGTATACGCTACTGGTCAGTTTGGCTTGAAACCATAGCACCTCACCAAGTCCATGAGGGTTAACGGAGAAGTTAAGATGTACCGAAACCCCATCTCTGATGTAAGAGAGCAAGCCCCCACTCCTGTGAACTGAATTCTGTCCGAAAAAAGGCAGTATCCCGGGTGCGAGTTTCGCATTCAAAAACTCATTCTCAGTCGGGTCCCTGTGAGGTCTGGCATTACAGGTTTTTCAACTACTGGGGCGATTCCCGTCTGTCGCCTTTTTTAAGTAACCCCTTAGAGGTTTGTGAAAACTACTTGTCGACCGAACACTGACGAATTTATCGGAGAGTTCTTTCCCAGGTCCTCAAGTAAAGGCTGCCTAGCGATTGGCTGTTGGAGGCGCCGAAGTTAGAGGCAGTTCCCTCTTCACGACAAACTAATTCTTAAAACCACATTGATCCCACCAATTACAAGGCCCTTTCACGATTTTGCAAGGGCTTTTTTGTGTTTCTGATGGTTCCCGGAAATAAAATTCCTAAGCATTTGCACTTTTCCACCCTTGAGGGGCCCAGAAGGCCACAGAGCTGACTGAGCTTGCTCCTGGGAGTAGGGTAGCGGGAGAGTGAAAAAACTCGAGAGATCAAGTCCTTCCGTCTTCTAGTGGTTTCCTAAAGCAGAAAGCAGCTTTACGAAGAACGTACTCAGCAGGACAAACTTCACTCTCAACGATCAATTCCCCGAGGGTGGTTCGCAGAGGCAAAAGATCATAATTGGAGCCTTCCTGGGGGAATAAAACTGTCACGTTTGGCTCTCTAGCTACCAAAATGGGGTTTGATCGCGGGGATGCAAGTTTCCCTGAAGTCCCCTCCACTTTATTCAATGCATCTCATTGCGTCCTATTGAGAACCGAAGCAGGCACCGATATAACTGCTATATCGGAACATTCCTTGCGTTGAAGGACATAACACTAGTGCAGCAAGTAACTTCACGTCAACAGTGCCACATTTTTGCAACGGCCAACCTACACAAAAGCCACAATATGACGCTTTACCTTGACAGTTCAAGGCCTTGGGAGTATCCAGCAAGCCTTTTTCAAATCGGGAAATAACTTGCGAGGCTCAAACAAAAAAGCCAAGTGATAGCGCGAAGTGCCACAAAACGAACTCCCTGAAAGTTGCGTAAATCTGCCCTGGTGGAGTGCATGTCCGGCTTTAGTTCATCCCGACTAAGTTAGCACAGGACAGGCAAGGGCTACGGCCAGTCACCTGTCCAGGATAATTTTGATGGTATACGGACTAATCATGCCCCCATTACTGCACAGCGTATGTGAAGAACAAATACTGAAAATCTTTCCAAATATTCTACGTGCTTTGTGAATTTAACTATAGTTGAGATTACTTTGAAAAGCACATCCGTACACCACACTTTCTTGCATTTGTTTATCCACGTGAGACATTTGGACTTAGCCTTGGAACGTCTCTGACTGTCATGCTTGAGCCACGGGGCTTTGAACCTTTGGGTTTTACTGGGAAGTCTATTTGGCCGCATACTTGAGATTTGCATATATTTGTACCTTTTGGGAATTTCAATTTAGTACCGTAGAAACTAGGAACCAATCTTTTTCTGGTCTTTGGGTTTATTTGAATTGATTACTCGTTGTTCGATTTGCTAGAATTGGCTTACAGCGTACTTCGTCAAATCCCCTCTAAAAATGAGAGGGAAACGTAAAACCTCATCACTAGTCAACTGCGAGAGGTATAGTGCTTCGGGAGTGCTCATCGAGACAGTGTGAAACAAATGAAAACTTCAATTACAACGCACCTCAGAGGGTCACAGTGCTACCCGTCATCCATCTACTGAACGTACTCGAAGCTCACTACCGGGACCTATTTTTGGTGAGAGCCAGACTATTATCCTGAAGTGCTTTCGGCACAGACTTGTGGCTCCAAATGCTGCCTAATGTTTGTCCTTTTCTGAAATTCAAATGTTTTTTGCAGTATCAGCCCTGACAGGTAAGGGGGGTCACAATGGTTAGATTTTCTCCGATCCCGAGGTTACCTTGTATATTTCGGAGCTCACTGCCACCCAAAGTAGATCCACTGCTTTTTAAATAGCCTTAGCTGTTGTGATATTTACGGCCTTCTCGGCCAGCTCAGTCCTAGGGGGTAAAGTTGTAATTTACCCAAATTTTGAGCTTTGAATGCTTTCCTTGTGGTCCATGGCTATGCCTCCCTGGGCCTTCCCCCAAGATTGGAGAGGAAATGTCTTCTCAACTTACACCCGACGGTCCCTTCGTATTCTTGCACATCTCTACCGGATCTCCACCAAAGAGACGCCTTTCCATCGAGGGAGAATCATGAGCTCAAGGAAGCTCTGTACGGTTACCCCCACATTTTTGGTTACAATTCGAGAGGCAAAATTTGCTATTTCTCCAGGCTGTCTATGCCTTTCTGGTGGTGCAGTGCCTGGGCCTGCATGCAGTCCTCCAAGTGCTGTCCGGCTATGGCTTCGGAGCTCGGGGAGAAAATTTCCGGTCTTCTAAACAACGTAGTAGTTATGACTCTAGGGGTTCCCCTCCAAGCCATTTTTTCTGTGGCAGTGCTCTCCTCTGATGGCTGGAATTGTATATCCATTATAACTCTCAAGCCTTTGGCTTGAGATGTCACTTGCAACGATCCCAAGCAAATTCCACTGTAAGAAGTTTAGCCAATCGAACTTTTGGGCCACGCATAGCTATCATCTCTGAAAAGATTCAAGTCAAAGTCAATTCCAAATACGATATACGATATACGACAAATTAGGCGATTTTACAATAACAAAACCTCAGTAGGATCCCTTCTGAGCCACTTCTCTCAAAAATTAAATGGCGAACCAACAGCTGCGGCCAGCTCACAGTCAAACGTTAGAGACGGTAGATGTGATTACCGAATAGTTACAGCAATGTTTAAGCTGAGCGAATAACGCTCAGGGCATCGGCGAGGGTCGGAGTTGCGGCAAACATTCAGTACAATAAGGCGAACAAGGAGAATTTCGGCAAAAGTAGTTCAAACAGATGAAGTAATTTTTTTCTTATCGTGGAAACTGATGAAAGGAGCTAGGTTTGTCGCACTTCTGTACTCACTCTCCATCCAGCTTTCGGCCAGACACTGGCATTTGGCGAGGTTTAGTGGAAGTTTCCACGTGCGTGACCAGTTTCGCACGACCGACATGTAAAGTTCTTCACCTACTCTGGCTGCCATGAATTCTTCAACAAGCGTGAAGGCAGGGTTTACAAGCCGGCTTGATAAATCGTTGGTTAAAGTGAAGAATGACGAAAGAACGATCACTGAGCTCTGTGGCGTCCCGCTAGTTACACCTCTCCACTTTTGTGGCACGACTGCCCGCAGTAAAACTGGAACTTCGCCTGGTTAGGAAATTTTTCAACTATTACCTTTTCCTGTGAACAATTCTCTTGGACTGCAGCGAGACGTCCAGAAACCGATGGCTGATGGAAACAGACGCCTTGCTCAAGTCCATGTAACATGCCTCCATCAACTGCCCCGCTTCCAGGCCATCAGCTACCTCCTCAAAAAACAGCCGGGGGTTTCTTAGAAAAGGTCGACCTGTCACAAATCCATGCTGCTCACTCGATGTAAAGTTTTGCTAAACCAAAAGCTGGGGACCCGTTTCGTACTTATCGGCTCGAGGCGCTCAAAAATTACCGAATTCAAGCCTACCGGCCAGTATTTTTTGGCGTTCTTCCGGGGTCCGGTCTTGTGTATTCTTACCTCTGTCAACTTCTTCCTATCTCCCGAAGCTTCTCTTCCTAAGTGAAGCTTCGTTCAACCACGTCATCGAAACCTGCAAGACCTCAGCAGAGGCTGAATGACTAATGGGAGAATCCCACCTGGTTCTATGCTTTGTTTTTATTCAGAAGTCACAGCTCTCTGCGCACCTCTTTTTCTACACAAATTCATATATTGCAAACGTTTGTGTTTTTTTCATTCTTCTACATTATTTGCTGGTTGATATACTCCCCTAAAAAAGACAAGACGATTCCGAACTTCTCTTCGTGCTTAGCGTTCGTCCTCCGTGTGATCCCTCCTAAGTAGCCACACTTTGTTTCGTACACGTTTGTGACTGGAGTATGCACGCGCGGCTTGAGGTTTGAATTACCAGAGGCAGCTGACATGAGCTGAAAAGGACATTTCTCTGTCCCATGGATAGCTTGTGCTGTGCTGATGGCCACTTCGCAACTATTCCACAGTTGTTTGGTTTGGCACAGTTTGTTCACTGTCCATCGCTGTCCACAGATGGCCACGGCTTTGCGGACTTTTGCCTTTACCATGATGATCGACCTCCAGAGCAACCGTGCTTCAGGGGTACAGGTTCCTCCCCATGTTGGAACAATCCCTCTCTGATTATGTTTCAGCTTTCTTCTGATGAAGAGTCTGCACGGATAGACGTCCACTCTATTCCTTCTATTGCCCTGTTTCGCTCTCTGATATTGATTCTGCCGTGGCACTTATGTAGTGGCTTTTCGCGTGGCCCATAATAGGCCTGGTGTAACTTTTATGATCTCTTGGCTTTGTTTCGTCCAGCGTCTCTTCCACCCTGACTTCCCTAACTTCCAGTTGACAGCACTTTGTAACTGAGTCAGGTGGGGCGAACTTTGCACCACCTGTGTCTGGCGGAGTGCATCACACGTTGCAAAGCGCATGAAACTGAAACCACGGCAGGAAGTCGTCGACCTTTATTCTTCTCGTTGGGGTCTTGTTTGTCCATAATTTCCTATCAATGAAAACTCATTTTGCCTGTGCTAACACAACTGCATGCTTTGTGAATGTGATGGTATCAGATATTGCTTTGCTGGCTCTTGCGCAAACAAACATTTCTACTTTGGTTTGTTTGTGGGAGACATTTTAATTGCCTTGAACCCTCTCTTACAGTCGTGCTTGGAACACGGGAACTTGAACATTTGGGTTTTACCTTTGAGTTTTTTGGCCGCATACTTGAGGTTTGTATATATTTGTATTTTTGTGATTTTCATTTTAGTACCGTAGAAACTACGAGCCAATCTTGTTCTGGTTTTGGGATAAGAGTGAATTGGATAAGCGTTTCTCCACTTGCAGGAACTGTGACTTGCAAGCAACAGCGGCAGAGGTAGTTGAGTTCTTGTGATTTTAAAGGTATTGCACCGGTATAGGCAGAAGCTCAAATGTCCACGGATCCTTTGACTACCATGTCGTCTAAAATTTGCCAATGAGCTGGAAGATTGCTGGATAGAGGTACAACTGAAAAATGGGTGAGGATCCAGGATTCCACTTTTGACAGTATCTTGCATTTGTTACCGCCGTTGGGCTGGAAGCGAAATTACCTGACAATGGGAGAGAATTCAGATTCACGAAAAGCGTTTTTTGCAGGGTTAGCGCAAAAGGCTACGAAAGGGAAAGCCCACCTGACAAGGCAACGAGGGTTTTGAAACAGTCGCGCCTTCGGGTTTTTGGCACTAATCCGCCGTCTTCCTAGGGGATCCATAAGAGCAGATTATGCCAACTTTCTCCGATGTGACCCCAGAGAAGCAAGATATGACCAGCCTTTTGGCAGAGTTCACTCTGGACGGGGTTCGCAGACGACTTAGTTCCGTCCGTGTCAGCAATGCAATTCCGCCACCTTGCTTTACGTCCGTCATATCTGGCCCAAAAGCAGGGCATCCCCGGAAAAACTCTGCCAATATTTGGCACTTTACAAACGTCCGTTGCCGCAACAACACCGGACTCTGTTGTCTTGGTAGTTCGATTCCCTTGCTTATCCGGGAGGCTGTGGGCAATTCTATGCCAAATTTACTGTTCTCAATTCGGTGCAGTTGAACTGATGGCCCTTTTAGCGTGTTATATCTGACTGCACGTAAACGGCAAGAGCCACGCGAATCACGTAAATTGACACACGCTGATCTACGATGGAGGTCCGGAGCTACAGCTGACAGTCTGAACATGAACGGCGGTAACCCGTATTTGCGTGTGAACACAAAGCGAATATGCTGGTGAGGCCATACTCGTCGGTTTGTGCTTGCGATCTCCCATAAATTGCAGAAGGCGCTCCTCGTAGCTGTAAGAGAAGATTACTGGCAACGAACTAGCTGCCGACTTGTCCACCCGCATAGTTAACCGGGCCATTTTACCTGTGGTGGTGTATTTATCTTTGGTAAGAGAGTTGGTTCTGCGCAATAACTGAGCAGGGCACAAGACTCATTAGTGCATGGTTCTCGGCGGGACAGCTCCAGCATTACTGGAATGAAGCTGTTGCTCCACTAACAGAGGCAAAGCGTAGGCCGAGGCTACGAACAGCACAATCGTTAGCCTAAGGCCGGTGATGGAAATATTATTCACCACCTACTGGCAGCTTGTCTCCGGGAAAGTATTCACATGAGATGCAGGCGCCGTCTTTATTAGCATCGGTGTACCGGTGCATTGGCTTCAGATCGCGGCGGCTTCGGCCCAGCTGGGTTTATTGCAATTCCCGCTGGACCCGGTTCCTGTGTAATTCGCATGTAGGTGGTTTCAATAAAAGTCTGAGTCGATGGCGTATGATTACTAGGTTGCAACGATACGGTCTTCAAGGGACTCAGAGCCTTGCCACACCCCCTTCTTATTATCGTGCCCACTGTGATCTCGAATCGATCTTCCCTGCCACTTTTAGCCATGTTTGGGGGCTTATTTCCTCCTGAGCTTTGAGCGTTGACAGACTGCGAGATGACATCTTCAGCCTCGATTTTAGAGAACAGACTATCTGAAAACAGGGTCACCCTCAATCCGCGCGACACTAATGGAGGCTGGTTTCAAAATTTGGGGGGCAGTCGGGCCCGACACGCACCATGCCCCGAGTATTGGCTTCCTCCGTACAAACCCTGTCCAGCAACGTACCCCCGATGTAAACACTGCGAAAAGCCACTGATATGGATCGTGTCGGCGTTTTTAGCCATAGCATTATTTTAGGACACCTCACTGTCGGTGTCAGAGAAGGCAAACCAGCCATCCCAAGAACCTCAATCACGTGCCGATCGTTTCCATCCCTTTTGACTCTACCATAAACAACAATGGTTTTCCTATGGTTATAAAGCAGTGGTCTTCTACTTCTGGCCTCCACGACCTCCACTTCCCTCCTGATAAGTTCACCTCGTCACCGGGATGTTTCACCTGCTCCCTCAGAGATTTCGCTTCTGTTAGAGAGCTCTTTTTGGCATTTTGTTAAAGATTATCCCCTTGTTTTTCCTACTGTGTGACCTAAGTCGCATTTTTACGGTATCCTTCGGTTTTATCACGCCTTTGACATTTTCTACTTAGCTGATGATCGGACTCACTTTTTCTAGCTCTGGGTTCATATTATTATCTCCTTTTTCTAGATTCGCTCAAAGTATATGCAGGGATCCCTTTACAAACGCAAAAACCATTGGATGCATATCCATTTTAAAGAAGCATGCCCAATATGCAGACTGAATTCTACTTCCACCTTTTAAGAGCACTTTTGTGCCACCAGTGAAGTACTGATTCAACTGGACCCCTCCGTCTTCCATGATGTCACTGCATTCTTAGCACCACAGCTCACTGCCTGATTGGCCGGATCCATCTGTTGTCTCGGCATTCGGTTGACAATAATGGCAATAACACAAAATTAACCGCTTCAAAAATTAGCTAAACTTGTCCACCAAAATTCAAGAACTGCCTACTAGAAAATGTGCCACAACGGATGCCGACTGGTATCGGCTCAAGCGGATGCCTTCAAGATACACCAAACACGAACGCTAGAAAAATGAAACTAGTTTTTGAAGAGAATGAACTCTTTGGAAAAAGTGAGCCTACTGTCTTACTGATTAGGCCAGCTTGGGAGAAGTAAAGTTGTTTACCTCACTGTTCAGTGAAGAAGTCTTATCGGTGTGAGCAATACGAGAATTGAAACGGCACGATAGCTTGCGGGAGCCGGGACCGGCAACCAGCACAAGTTATTAAGCCAATCTATTGTCTTCTTCTGAAGGACAGTAAGATCGCCCCGTATGAGACCCATCATGTTGAACTCCGTTGACTTCGCTTCATGTGGGTCTCTTGCGAATGTCCCTTCAGGAAAGTGTCTAGTTCCAGTTGAAATGATTGTCGTTCACCCCTTCCGCCAAATCAGCTGAAAGGAGTTCCAGGGGTCGGTCATTCCCTTAGGTAAACGATACACCAACGGAAGGTAGGTGGAACTTCGTTTTGGTAGTGGGAAACTATGTCCTTGAAACACGGGTTGTTAGTCCGAGGAGGTGGATTTGATTACAATTCGGCAACCATATTGTAACAAATAGGCAAGACCAGTAAGAACGCCTGTATCTTTAGTTTCTTAACAGGCGAGGTCAGTGGAACACGCACAGTGGCTTACGTAGTCCGCCCTCCAAAACCGCAAAACAGCAGCAATAATCCTCTGACTGCGTGGGCATTTTTGCTGTGTTCTAGCCCGTTGCCCGTGGCCACCAACTTTGAGTCTTTTGCGAATTGTTTCCCTTTGGCTAGTCCGATTGCTCCAGTCGATGCCCTGATCGGTAGCCGCTTACCTAAGTGGTCCTCTTGGTTACAAAAGGTCCCTCTGTGTCATCTTTTCTAGTCCAAATGCCTCGTTTGTCCGTGAAGGCATGCTTCAGACATATTTGCCATCTGTTTTCCGGTCTATGGCTCCCGAATGGTTGGTCCGATTGGTTTGATATTTGCACTGTTTCGTTACTCCTGCGTTTGCTGTTGTAATACCATACGGGATAGTGCAATTCACACATCAGGTTGCGGCGGATCTGCCTGTAGTCAAAAGGGCACTTCCAGGTAGTATTCGGTTGCCCCTTATCGCCGATGCCGCGTAATTCACCTGCGTGAAGTGTGGTAGCAAGTTAGACCCTCCCCAGTCTGGATGCTTCCGCCACCGCACATGGATAAGCAGCGGGGCCATCATGTTCCAGTTGATGAGGCAGGTCAGAAGCTTAAGAAATTGGAGAGCTTTTATGAGAAGGCGTACAAATGAGTGGCGGACGGTGCCATACATTCTACATCCGAAAGCACGGGTTTTGTCGATGTGCTTCCGAGTCTCCAGATCATTAGAAACAACAACATCAGGGGCTTTACTCGGTCTTTTTCCGAGGAAGGTGCCTTTAAGCTGGTGGAATCTTGTCGCATTCTTTCTGCTGATCCTCAAAAGAAAGTAATTCTGGCGATTCGTCGGTAGGCCTGGATGGCCAGACCACCGTTCTATTGAAGGTAGATGCAGGTGCAGCCGCCCACGATCAACTTTTGACGACATGGTCGGCCAAGCTTTTACGAAATTAGCATATAAGGGGTACTGGGGCTATAATGCCCAAGGAATGTCCTTTCCCATTACCAAAAACAGAAATTGCACATAAACAGAACCTTGGGGAACATCCCCAAGCGCCGCCGGGGCTGAGAATGCCTAACCCACACGACGAAGGCTGTCCTAGTTAAGAGTCCTCAATCTAGTTAACATTGAACTAAAAGCAATTCAATTTTGGTCATAGGACGTAAATAAACTCTTGCCAGGTTTGTCCAGGCTCTTGCACCGCGAGAATTATGGATTACTCGGTGCTGCGGCAGGTGGAATTTGAATAGTTATTTTTGGGAGAGTACTTGCGAAGGCATCGGTATAAGTGTAGTAGGAAAAAATTCCGAATGTAAGGTTAATTTACGATGTTTGGAGCTGGATAAGCAGGAACGAAATAATAAAGGGCTGAAGGCGATGGGTCGTCGGGGAACTACAAAGGTCACAATGGTAGTATGGACAATGGACTTACATAGGAATGAGAGGTAGGACGGTAACCTATCTGCTGATCCCGTCAAACACTGTCCCGATTGTGATTCGTGCAATGTTTAAACTTTACAACCGTTTCGATGGTTGTCACCTCCCTCTAGGGCCGTTTTCAGTCATATACAATTCTAACCACTAGAGGACTTCCCCTGAGAAACTGGAAACTCCCTCCTTCGTCAACTTTATCAGGTACCCTCTGGTGACCGCACGGTCGCTGAGGTCAACCTCTGGAGATTTTCTCACCACTTGAGGATCTGAGGCGTTTCAATTAAGTTGCTTCTGTGCCACCTGCGCTGGAGCAAGAACTGGAACAGAGCCAGACGAAGCCAAGAATCCTTGGTCTAGCGAACCAGCTGATGAAGAGTCCTTGAACCTGTAGGAGGTAGAGGCGCCTTTCGTCTTCTCTGGCAACCCGAATGCAATACAGACCAGGCACCAGACGGATACGGACTAACAGTTCATCCATTTGGAACAGTGTCGTCGTCTTTCTCCGCCGATTCCTCCTTCCGGGAGACCTTTGGCCTTTTTGATCGCTCCAACGATCTGTAAATTGAGCGTATGCTTGAAATTTCATGGAATTCTAAAAGTGATAAGTTCATATTCCATCCTGATTTACCCAAAAGATCGCTACATGGAGAGGAATTATGTCATCAGTCTCAAGTCTCCATTACCCTTTGAGCTCCTTTTCGTCATGACTGATAATTGGGGCCAGCCTTCTCCAATCACTTTGCCAAAAAGGGCTGGCTGGATCAAGGCAAAAACTGGAAGCCCGACTGGTTAGACAACATTGACTAGCTCGGCGAGATCAAGGTATCAAGAAGCCTGACAGAAGTTAAGTGCACTCTCGATTCCCAACTCTATTTGTTTTCAGATGCATCAGAAGTGGGTCATGGGGTGGTAACTAACGGCTGCTGAGCGGATGATAAAAGCGGGAAACACGGACAATCCTGGACATCCTTCGGCAAGAAAAAGGTGCCGCTTGTTTCACAAAGGTCCAGCGGCTAGCAACTGGAATGGTTGAGGGTCAGCAAGGAAGAACAGCGGTCAGGGACTGCAGGGAATGTGACTATTTTCTCCAGGACGAAGAAGACCACAATGGGACTTTAATAAAGCTCTTGAAATTCCGGAAGATATAACGGGAGTAGAAGGCCAAGTAATAGTCGCGATGGCTCCTGACGAACAAACAGGAAGAAACGACTTAAAACTACGCAGGTTGTGCTCAGGGCTTAATGTAGGGGCCAACTTTGGCGAACGAGGGCATAGCGTTTGCTGTTAACGAGGAAGCGCCCAAGAAACGGTAGTCTACCGCTTGTGAGGTTAAATGCTTCTATCCTTTTTCCTTTCATCTAAACCGGATCATTGGAATGTTTACCAAACTAAATAGATAGGAATGAAGTCCAAAGTTCTCCGGAGTGGGTACTGACTACAATGCGAACCGCAAAGATAGTCCTGGTGCCTGACTGTCGTCGGCCACTACTGATCCCGTGCAAACTGAACCGAACTAAATTAGGGATAGTGTTCGCCATGTCAATAACAGCTCCAATGAAGTTTGTGGCCATCCCGATGCTAGAGTTGGCCGCAGCATTACTGGCCATGAGAGCAGCTTGGTTGATTAGGAAATATGTTGATAAAATGAACCGGGGACCGAACTCTTCGACAAATCTGTCCGTCCTGTTGCACTACATCGAGACCGTTTACTTTCTTTTGGAACACTTTCTTGGCCAACAAACTCATAGTGATTTTAAGTCTACCAAACCCTACCAGGGGCAGCACGTTCGGCTCGTCAGCAACCCTACCGACCTATGTTCCAGAGGCCTGGAAACACCACAGAAACTGCAGGTGTGAACAATGGGGCCGGAATTATCAGCTGCATCTGGAGAGGCGCGGTCGGCACTAACAAGATCCCGGACTGTAATGATGATACTGGAGTGGAGTGATCAAAGCTTGCCACCGAACCTGTGGAATCCGGAAACCCGGTGGAGGAAATGTTTGGCTTCCCAGACTGGAGTGAAATACTAAGGATCATGGCCTGGTGGATGAGATACAAGGTGATACTGAGAAGTACAAAAGGCGCACGAGGGAAGTCCAGACCAATGTAGGAGCAATACCACCGGGCGAACTGAACAGGGCTGAAACCAATATCTCACGTCTGCCCCAAATATTCGCTGTCGTATTTGAGATCCGTGAGCTGTCTATAGCCGGTCGTTGGGCCGGCAGAATAAGGTGTTTACACAGTGGTATTCGAAACCTGAAACCCGTACTGGGTTTTGAAATATTCACAGCTGGATGGTGGTTGACGAATTGGAACTTGGGTGGGAAGCCAGCACATTACGATATCCGATGGATCACTCACGGCGAGAAGAAGGACATGCAGGTTTCAATCGCCCGTCTAAAGACACATGTCGATGACTTCATGTGACCAGGGACCAGTGGAAGTAACTGAGCAATTAGTAACTGCTTTGTCTGCCATCGACAATATGCTGTAGCAAGCAAACAACTAACGGCCCACTTCCAGCCGTCAGAACTTAACCAGAGCCATATCTTTTCGTGGAGTTCGGCATGGGCTATTTAGGCCCATTATTTGTGAAGTAACAGATCAGCACACAGAAGGTTTATGGCTACCTTGCAAAGTTTACACTCCCCATCAGAGCATCTGGAGGTAGCATATGACATGATCACTGATTCATACCTGATAGCTTTACAAAGGTTTGTTGCCGTGCGAGACGCTCTTCGAGAAATGCTGAGACAGTGGTTCGGGTTTTGTTGGAGCACGAGAGGAAATGGATAGGTGGCGGGACCCCTGGGCGATGCCGAAGCACGAGCCAAAACCGTGGCTAAAGGAATACAGTGGCACTTTAGTCCACTCTACGCAGGCCATCGCATTGGCGCTTCGGGATGATTGACACAATCTACCGGGAAAATGCTCCAGACTGACCTCAAAAAACTCTCGATGACGAAGGCTGAAAACTCTGCTTACTGAAGTGGAAAGCTTGCCAAACTGTTAGCCTCTAGTGCCGACTGCCCAGGGTCCAGAAGGCGAGGCTGCTCCCACCCCGGTGATCTGTTGTTGTTGACGTCAAATGTAGGATCGGTAAATCCAAAAGCCCTGCGTAGTTAGTATATCATGGGATAGGAGCAAGTCGGTCACCCAGCACAAGAGTGGTGGAAACTTTGGATGAGGTAGTGTTCCCCGATGTTGCAGCTTCAACAAAATGGATCGCCAAAAAAAGAGAGTTCAGACAGCAGCACCACCATCCTCGTGGAGGGCCAATTATACAAAGGTGAATGGCCTACTGGAGTGGCCAAAGGTCGTAGTATGAAAATTGATAGCCTGGCACGCACGATGGTGGTGAAAACAGCCAAAGAAGGCGCACTGCGTGATATCCGTGAGGTGTGCTTGCCCGAAGGGGGCAGTACCGAGGACTATCTCTTCAAAACAGACTTAGCCGAAACCAAGGCTATTGCAATGCGACTTCAACCCCCCGATGCTGATTAAAGCTTCCTTTACCTCATTTATTTCTCATGCATCTGAAGACCTGACCATTCAAGCAATCTTAAAAGAGCATTTGCATCTTATTTGGTACGGTGATCACCATTTTAAACGGGTCAGTTTATAGAATTTTCAAATCGGCACTTGACTTGAAGTTGCCTGTTGAGTAGCTGGAGCTTTGTAACAACCACCAATTTGCGGCTTGCAGGAAGATCTTCATTTACGAGACCCCTTCTTTGTACCATTATCCAGTGTTTGCTTTGATACATGTTCTTTTAGGCACATTTTGAGGTGGTCATATTGCTAGGACTGAAACTCCTACCGTTTAAGAGTTTTGCTATTATTGGATTCTTTGTGGAGAAGGTTTGAGTTTAATCTGGCTAGGTGTTCTACTCCTGCTCAAGAAGCCTTTTTTCCGTTACACTCCCATAATTATATATGCATTCCGACTGTGCCAAAACGCGTCTCTATGTATTCAAAGAAAACTCATCATCGTCAGATGAGGCTTCAAAACCATATGCCTGGAGTGGATTCGCCTGAGACTGTGGAAGTGTGCCTTCAACTAATCAGCAATAGACGCAACCCACGCCTAGCGGCCTATGATATGACCTCGGGGTCTACCTACGCATCGACCAAACTGTACTATTCCTGGTCAGGTTAAAGTTCGTCCAACTGCAGACTAATCGATCCGCCGAATAGTTAACTTCACGCTTTTATTAGAGCCCATCAGAACCCCAGAACAAAGCGTAACCGAATTCGATGCGGAACCCAAATGACTATATGTCTGCTCCGCAACTTCTGCGGTATTATTTTCAAGTTAGGATATAAGTACGTATTATTCATACGCTTACAGTTTGTCTCAGTCACTGTTCAGCCTAATGGTAGTAAAATCCAGGAAAAAGTACGAAAGAAGAGAAAAAGAGACCTAAAGTGTAGATAAAATCTGTGTTCTTTAGTGCAAATAAATAGAACGAATCCTCCACTCCCAACACGACCGCAAAAACGAGTTCCTATGCGTGGAGTCGAAAATTCAACGTAAACTAGCCGGAAGTCTATCAACATGAGCGAGAAAGTGAAACCGAACCGCGATAAAGCGAGTGGCTTTGAGTCACAGCTTTCCTTGTCATGCGAAATGTCCACGGAGCTATTTCACAAATAAAGCACGACCGATAAAGAAAAACTTAAGTGCAACAGTCGGAGGCAGGATGACGACCACAAAACGGTATGAGCCACCGTGGGGGGATAACTAGCTCAAAATCCGTGCATAGAGCATACAAAGATAACAGATGAGGAGTTTTCAACCATAGCCGATGGTACGCCGGCCGCCATAATTGCTCCGAGTGGCGAATAACCCAGAATAACACCAGACCTAGGCGATTCCTTCTGGCTTCCGCTCCCGAGGCACTGGAGTTCACAGGACTCACTTCAGTAAGCCTGTGTTTTTCATGGCTTGGGAACCCGGTTACCAGTCGGTCCGTTCGAGCGGATACCTTTAACACGTCTTTGGACACAGTCCTCTTTGCTGTGCACCTCGACTGTTTGGACTAGCTCATCAGAATCCGGTTGATAGTCCTCTATCCCCCCATAGTCCACTGCCCCCGAGTGGTTCCCTCAGAAACTAAGAGCACCACTTTACCCTCCCTAAAATTTCTCCTGCTTTTTACCTACTTTTGTCTAGCCGGCAGAAGAAGTAAATGTTCTTTTACCAAAAGCCACCGGAATGCATCGGCCAAGCTGTCCAGTTGTTTCCACCTGCGTCAATAACTGCCTATCATGCTACCCTCTACGGACGACGAATTCTCAATCATACACGATGTTACTGGATATAACAAAGTGATCCCGCAGGCCTGTCCCATTGTAGGAAGCAGTGTGTTCCGTGGGATGACTTGGCTGGCCGTGTAAGATACATTTTTATAAGTCTCCACTATCCACTGTCATGTGCACATTCAAGGCCATTAATTTTATAAACTGTGCTGCTCGCACAACCCTCAGCACGCATCGGTCGCCTCGTTGGAACTCTTACCCGCATCTGGTGCACTCGGGCCTTGGTGTCTCCTGATCTGACATCTGACTGTCGTGGCTTTTGCATTCGGCCGGGAATTTCGATGAGCCTTGCTTCCCGCTTTTCATCCGTTTTTACCCTACAGACGAGGTTCCTCTATAGTATGCACTCCTATAATTCGCCAATCTAGCAAAGTAGAATTGTTGAATCTTTGTTCATTCTCCTTTGGAAATGGTCATTTTTGCTACGCGTCAACCAAAGTCGAAATAACGTTTCCATGGCGTGTGAATTCCAGTGGAGAGCAACAAGGAGTGATTTCAGACCCACTGCTCTTCCTGACTTGTAATAACAATCCACCTGCATCTTGCCCGTCGCATTTTCTCAGTTATTCCGACGACTCCATGGTCTGGTGTAATATCCCGTCAAAAGTAGGCTGCGTGCTCTTGAATAATATGCCAATACTTTTAAATGATGGCGTGATCCACGGTCCCCGGAGATGAACTGTATCAGAGTAAAAGAATGTAATCAGCTGCCGTCCAGTATTGATACCCTATGTATTCGATGCGCTTCTCTGCCTTTTAGTCCTCGGAGAAAACATAAATTTTACGATTGTCTCGCCAATCAAAACAAAACTAGGACAGACTGAATCTGTTCTTTCGCGCGAAGTTTACTCAGACCGGTTATTCGGTCATTTGGCCTGTTCTTACTCCGCGGTTTCATAGTCTTGTAATCCTCCTGTGTACCACCCAGGACTGAATAAGCAAATCAGATTTGTTCTTATGTTTGCCGGAAGAAAAGACAAAAATGGAATGAGTGCAAATTAGGGCAACCCGTCCAGCTGAAAAAAATGGTGTGGGATCAGCTACAAAGATCCTTGGCAGGACACCGGGCCGTCTTCAGGAGGCACCTTGAGAAGCCTCGTTGACCTTATCGTCTCCAGGTTACTCTGGACAAAACCTTCGAGCAGAGCTCTACTTTTTGTGCTAAATTAAAGCAGCAGCCGGTGGGCCTAACTTTCGTGGGTCAGCTTTCTTATAAGAGACCAAACTATGAAAAGAGCCGCCAACCAAATTGATGAAAGAGCCCAATGACCTATTTTTCAAGCGACCTCGTGAAGTATTCACGAGGAGGTGGCAGCCTGTGACACGCTACCGTCTACTTAGCTGATCTGCGGTGATGAGTCCTAAGCGGAAAAAAGGCCGCCTGCCTCTAAGTACAAGAGCAACGTACTGTGGCTGATCCACACCAGGGGCCGTTAGATGTTAGCCTGTATTTAGTGTGCCCTGTGGAACTCAGTGGATTACTTTCAGTGTATAAATGCTCCTCGAAGTTGCCAAGCGTCATTCTGTGTTTCGAGTGTTCCCAAGTTGTAGGCCCCCGCCGAAGCATTCGCTTGTGATGGGTGTAACCTCTGGGCCCATCTAGGCAGTTGCTGAATTGACCTCAGTCTTCGTGAGGCCCTGAAGGAATTTCCCACCTCGTCGCTCAGATTACTGTGCGAAATTCAGCCCCGCATGCCAGCAAAGCAGGATGTAAATTACAGCCCCATACCCACTTCAGAGGCTACACCTACGTGTGAGTTAACTGTGTCGCCGCAGTTTGCTTTCTGGAAATTCGTAATTTAATCCGGACTGTGTTACTTATGCGGAAGAAACGTCGGCTGCTGCCATTGGGCAAGGCGGAGCACAATGCCGCCAGCTCGAGAAGCAATTGCTAGAAGCAGTCCACCTTAACAAGAACCCAGCAGACGTCGGTGCTAATACTAACGAACCATAACCAGCACAAGACGGTGGCAAACGAACCTTTAGGCAGGGAAGCACCGCCATGGAAGAAAGCGGAAAGGGGTAGGTACCAGCAACATGAAGAGGGCTGCCATCAAGTAAGCGCTTTCCCCTGATAGTGAGCGCACCTTTGGCCAAAGAGGCTACTGGGCATGAGTGCTGGACAAAGGCCTAGTGGAAAGCAGGGGAATGAGACTGTGAATGAAACGCAGGTGGAGCCGGTTTTCCAACTCGGTGGTCAGCGAAGCGGGAGGCTTTCTTCGGCAAGTGTTTTTGGGCCCTAAATGGACCTCGGCTTCGGTGTCTCTAAGATCTCCCGGACTCAAGAGAGGACTAGTGAGATTGCATCATGATGTCGATTTAGCGGGTCTTCCGAAGCTAAAAACACATTGACAAAAGGGCGCAAAAGTGAAAACGAGGGGCAACCGACAGGTTTATTTAGGATTTCCGGGTGCAGGACAGGAACTGTTAGTTCCGACCGGGGCGGGTGTCATTAGTGCCTTTGTCATGCCCCCTCCAAGCTAAGAGACTGTGAGCAAACGGGGGCGACACCTAACAAGGGCGGCACCAACAACGTGGTTTCCAGCTTCCTTGGTCTGGTAAACAAGAAGGATGACATTATAAAACAAGATTCAGCCGAGCTCACCTACTACGGGGGTGCTGACGAATGCATGTGCCACAGTCTTCTGCGTCGGACCGCTTTCTCGTGATCTGTCCGATGATCGCACCCATGTATACAGGTATATGTATACCATGGGCAAGCTCCACTCATTTTTCTCCCCTCCTCATTAGGTCGTGCCATTTTACAACATAATTTGCATACAATTATTAAAAAACCTTTTTCTCTTTTAGTAATAGGTGCTCGCCTTCACTTAATTCCTCTGTCTCAGGCTGGAACACAGCGGTCCCATCCTGCTTTTCTTGCGCCTTTCTCGTATACCGGAGTCTTGCCGCACAGACCACTATCCCCCAGTGACTAGGTCTTACTTCTCTGCACATAGGCTCATGGTAAAGTAAGGCCCCATTCCAATCGGAATCCGTATACATCTGATTTCTCATGACCCCGCGGAATACCAGCATGTTTGCTTTCATATGAAAATTCCTCATCTTAACACCCGGTGTTTTCTTTTCCTTTCACTTTTTGCCGTCCTCGACCACAGCTGGTGAACCGACCAGACAGCTATCGTTCCATTTTCCTATTCTTCTCCCAAATCATACCCCCTACTAATGTTTTATTCCTGGTTCCCAAATGGACCCTCTCTCCTCATTCACTACCTACCTGATATCTCCTTAAATCTCTACCATCGCCCAACTACCCTAGAAGGCTACCAGTCTCCGTCTAGGGATCCCTAATAGACCGGCCCACTAGCCGAACGATAACTAATTGTTCAGATAACAAAAAGTTCATTTCCTGGCTTCCGTTAAAACGATAATCATAACCCACAGCTGGAACACTTTCCAGACTGCCGCACTCCTGACCTCTCTCAGATAGTATTGTTTACTTGGGTAGCCATCGGCCAACTCGACGGTAACCCCGGATTACCGTAAGGACTAGACTATTTGATCAATGTTTTGAACCTATACTGTCGCCTGCTGACGTTATACGGGGCAGCTTACACGGAGTAACAAACCCTCATGAAAATCTTCCAGGATCGCAGAGATGATTCCTGATGCTAACCATCACCCCACATCCGCTCAACGTCTATTCCCAGAAATCCATTCCAACAATTCAATTCTTTCCGCGTTGCAGTACGAGACCAATGACCGGAACCCAGCCCTCGCCGCTGCCCACTTCGCCTAACCAGCCCCTTTTTACCTGCTACCCTCAACAGTCCACCTGCTTTCGCCTGCAACCAAGGTGTTTATGAAACAGAATACCAGCCATCTGCAGCCAACCAGAATTTGGCTAATAATTCTTTTTCACACAAAGAAAAACGTTCTACGTTTACACTCTCCCAACTTCTGCCTAGCTGTACCAGTAGCGTTTGTCTCCACCATTCCGTTTCTTTGACGGCTCTTCTTTAAAAGTCCGTTCTGCCTCCGTTCACCATTCATGCTCTTCAAAAGTTCACTAGAATCCTTGTGAAGCCTTTCGCCTTCATGTGAACTTCCATATGACACTGAAATCACCTGAACAAAAGGTCCGTTATATTATCACCTTTGACTCACTTGCATTTATTTCACATGCTTCCTCCACAATTAGTTACCCAATGCTGGATCAGTGCTCCATATTTCGCTGGTATCTCTGACTGCACGTTGATAGCCCCATGCGTAGTTTACTTTTAATCTTGTTCTTTGGCACCTCTTCCGCCCAGTTGCTCTTTAGTGACCGTCCGAATATAGCTTATATCAGCAACCCCAAGTTTGTCCAGCTTTTCACACCGTCCTCCCAGAATTCGAAACCGATTTGAAATTCCAGCCTCAACCGATACCACTTTAGTTCACTCAAACACTACATGATTTTGCTGGCGTATTTCGGTTGCTGTGTGATCCATAAATTTATAAATTGTAGATACCTCACATTGACATGTACTGGTGTTTTATCTGATCTTGCCTTGTGCATGTGTATTGACCACGGTCAAGAAATACACAATTATCAATTATCAATATGCTATGAGGCGTCCTTTCCTGGCTACACCCTATTCCGAGTTGACAGGATTTCTATCCGATCAAATAGAGGAGTGGCATTGCTCGCCCGGTCAGACACTCCGACTGTACAGTTAAGCTGTTATGCCGACCCACGTTGTGCAGCACGAATCCAACAGCCAGGAGGCTTTAGGACCTTTAGGATTGCCTATCGGACACCTGCTGCGGCCCTCCCATGTATAATGAAGCCGTGGGAGAGGTGAGATTTCGAAAGCCCATGGCTCAACCTGGGTGGATTGCACTCCCTGCATGCTGACTGGACTTCAGGCAGAGCCACCCCTGAGGCATGTCCTATTTCTTGGCACTTACTGACCATAGCCCAAGAGCTAGCCTTGCAATAACACTTTCACACGTCAACCAGGCGGTAATCTGACCAAGGCTCCATCCTAGATCTGGTAAGCAATCCTAGAGCCCTGATATTGATAGGATCAAGCAGCTCCTCCTCTCTGGAAACAGCCGTCATATGAAAATAGAAGTTTATTAGCGCAGTGGTCCTCGTCCTGCTTCTGGAACACTTCGAACGTAAGGCTTGGAGCTCACTATTAGAAGACGCCAAAAGAGCAGCCATAGAAGGTGACTGGATTACCACCAATTCAGGCGATGTCAACGACGTGAAAATGGTCTGAGAAGCCGCTAGTTGTAGTATCTTGCACCTCGAGTCCGTCGCCTTTCAGAAGTGACCCTAGGAAATAGGGAAGTGCTTAGCTTTACACCTTGCTTGAGGCAGAGTATCCCGGAGTTGCTGCTGATGAGGGATGTCAAAGCTTGCAACATAAACCGGATGGAGAACAGAAGAGCCACTACCGAACTTGAGTAGACCTTTGTGGACTGGTCGAGGCTTTCTAACCTATGGCAACGTTTCAACAAACCTATCGGACTTCGCTGGTGTCAACCAACGTCCATGTTGGACTACGTCTTCATCGCTAGCTAGCGTGATATCGGCGGAGGAACGACTCAGACTGCGCTGGGTAAAAGCGACTGCTGCGAGCTTGCCTTCCAAATTAAGGTCATAAGGAAACCGAAAGGCCCGAGGCCTGTCAGAACATTTTAAGCAACGGACGGAGCAACTTTGTCACAGCAGCCTTGGAGATGACCAGCCACAAAGAGGAAAACTGACCTCAGAAGAGAAGTGAGAATTCATCAAATGGGGCTTACTGGCATCCACGGATTAAAATGAACCTGCCGGAGCCAGAAAGATCCATAATAGGCCCTGTTAGAGAAAACCCCGCGATCAGGCAGTCTTTGCAACAGCGACGGTGTGGCTGGCCGTGAAGCCTACTGTCATGTAGCCACGGTGCATGACACATATATAAACAAAAAGTAAACAAAGCCATCAGGATCCGATGCTTAGCGAAATGCGAATATAAATTAGAACTGGCTTCAAAAGCGGAGTCAGACCCGAGGAGATTCTTAAGCCCTGTGCCGTCCAAAAGCACCTTCGGGAGAAGGGTTGAAGAACTTTAACTCGAGGGTAGCAGTAGGGCTAACGGCAGTAGTGCGAATGCAACCTCCCCATTGGAATTCTTTCGGAGTGTATACTGAATCAGTGGTGACAAGGATGATTCTCACCCCTCCTTCAGCCCCATCTCTTTTCGCACATCTGGACCCCTCTTGTCGTCCTATTTGCACAAAATCGAGGAGATACAGCTACGACGAGGAGGCCTTTATTCTTTCAGAGTTCGTCCGGTTACTGATCGACGGTATAATCGAACCCTCAACTACCATGGCGGGCCCAAATCCTGGTTACTATCAACGAATGCCAGAAACGACGGATGGTGACCGACTACAGTCAAAAAACCAATCGATTCACCTTCCTAGATGCATACCCGCTACCCCGCATAGATGATTTAGAGGGGGGGTTCAGTTCAGCACTTACAGCACTTTAGACCTACAGAGCGCGTATCGTCAGACACTGATAAAGGAAAACAAACGGCAGTACACAGCTTTCGAAGTATGCAACAGCCTCTACCAGTTTAACCGAATACCGTTTGGGGTAACCAACGGTGTTGTCTGTTTCCAGTGCTCCATGGACGAGCCTCTTCGACGTGAAGGACTGGGAAGGAACGTTTGTATACGTTGACAACATTGATACTTCTAGGAAAGACGCCACTGACCACAATGTTTATCTAACACGGTTTCTGCGAACGGATGAGAATTATGGTTTGACTCTAAATCACAAGTGCGTCTTCGCCATAACCGTAATCCGACTGCTAGGCAACGAAATATCTAAAGGAACGGCTAAGCACGACCCGGAACGCCTTGAAGCTCTTCTCACTTTGTTAGGAAGTTGAAACAAAAAACTCTTTTCCAGGCAAGCCATTAACCAGCTCGAGCGTGCCAGGCCGGATCGAATAATCAATAGCCAATAAATTATCGGACCACTCATTAAGTAACCCTTTTGCTGACCGAGCAGTCATCTACAGTCCGACGCAAATTGGGCTAACGGATCAATAATCAATCTGGCAAAACATTTTTACCAACTTATCGGTCCAACAGGGCTCGAAACTAACTGAACGCCCGAGTTCGGGAATGCTCAATTTTCGCTTAATATACCGCATAGTATTTCTGTGAAAGACACTTTTGGCGAGTTGAGTTGTTATCTTCTGACTTACTATAGTCGGCTACAGCGATCGGAGTCACCAGCTGAGATCGAGTGCGCAGGTTTCCCGAGGGTCAAAAGACCTGAAGGCGCAGCAAAGAGTCGTTGAAATGTTTCATATTACTCCAAAAGGTTTTCTCGTTTCTCAGATAAAATTCATCCACTGATCGTCAATAGGACATTCCCTCTCCCCAAAGAAGTACCTTCGTCTTGCGAATCATTGAAGTCTGAATTAATCCAATCACTACTCGCAGTCGATGAAGACACCACTTGTGGTCGAATCCAACGCCTTCGGCATAGCAACCTCTGCTATTCTCAATCAAAGCGGTCGTCCCGTAGCCTTTTTATTGCTTGCTTTGTCACCCACGGAGCGAAATCACTCGGCGGTAAAGAACGAAGCTTACGCGATTGTCTAGGCTGTTCGAAATTGGTCAAATAATCTTTCGGGTACACACTTCAGGCTTATTACAGATCAACGTCCTATCGCTTTTATGTACAACATCAAAATCAGCAGCGTGATAAAGAATGACAAGATTTAATTTTGGCGCACTGAGCTTTCCCGATTCTCCTACGATGTGATTTATCGACTAGGTTCAGAGAATCTTGCAGCCGGTATTTCATTAGGATCATTATGTGCGAGGTCACATTCTATCATTGAACTGATAAGATTCCATGAAAGTTTCTGTCACTCCGTTATTGCTCGTCTATATCATTTTGTTCGGATAAAAAGCTTGTTTTTTTGTCTCGATAATGTTCTGTTTCTTCCCACCTGAAACCAAAATTCTACGTACCCTATAACAGCACACTTGTTAAATCTACACAACCATTTGAACGTCCCTGCTGACTTCAAGGGCCCATCCGCTCTTCTACTCGTAATCACTACATTTTGACAACCATGATTTAGTATTCTCGCTTTCCATTTGTTTTCCCTTGTCCTGATATAAGTGCTTCCACCATAATTTCTCGCTTATTGGAATTGTTCGCTGTTTGGCATGCTGTGCTATCTACATTCTGACCAAAGGGCCTCTTTTATGTTCCAAAAGTAAAGAGATTCTTTCACGAACGAGGTATAGCTATCAGCAGAACGGCGAGCTACAACTCTCAAGGCAATGGTCAAGTTCAACGACTGATCCAGTGGGCTATGCAGGACGGCTTCCTTAAGCCGGAGATGTAATTGTGCCTGACAGGTCTACGGGTGGGGGCCAGACGAAGTCCAGTCTCAGAACCAATTGATGGGCAAGTCTGGTTCTAACCGCTATGCCCCAAGAGAGAGCACTCCAGCGAATAAACACGGAGAGAAGCAGTTCACCGGTTTAAAAAACTCCACTAGATGGACGTAGGAGTGGAGCATCTGAGGTTCCTCTATACGGTGGGAGAAGCAATCGCGCTTCATTGGGCAGCTATCGCCTGCAATAGCTGGGCAGTCCCCGGCCTAAACAGCATATACCGCCTTAAACCAGCCTTTGTCGAGGTGGAAACCACCCCCAACAACCCGCTCAATGTCCCCACCTGCTCACAACCTTCGGTTAGTCGTCCTGAGTCGGCACCTGTTACTCCTACTAACGACTCCTCATTACCTGTTGCAACACCAAACTCCACGGAAGACACAGCTGCACCCGTCAACAGGAAAATTCGACACAGCCGCGGGCTGCGACAGCCATCGAGGTTTTCTGAATATGCAGCAGTTTTATATATTTAAGTTTACTATTCATATTCCACTTGTACATAGTTTTATAATGCATAAATCCACGACCATGTCGTTATCACAAGGTTAGTGGCAGCCTGCATTGCGCCGGTATGTCTCCCTCAATCTAATATCCGTCCGCGACCCGAGGCGCACCTTCTTTGCATTTCTTCCCTTTCAGCTCGTCCTGTCGGACAGAACCATATGTACTTCCAGGATCCCGCATGGCTCAAATACGACGTTCATTGGATCGTGACTGGACTCATTTGACGCCGGACGCTGGCTCGTTAACGAATGCAATAACAACCACACGCAAACAGAACTTTGGGATATGCCGACAACGACAAACCCTACAACACAATCACCACTGCCAAGTCACAAGCACGATCTACCCAGGTCGGATTCAATGTTAAGGAAAACGCAATTTCGCGATCGACGCACAGGGAACAGTGTGAGTCATGAAGAACGGCTTGTACTGGTTTCGTTGTTGTGTTCGATCGCGCCGGGAGGCATGGAAAACATCTCTCGCCACCGAAGCCGACATACCCATTATGGACCGAAGGTCAACTGCGTCGGCCTCCTAGGGAAAGAATCCTGTAGTGCTACCGACATGACACAATTACAAAGAATAACAAATTTGTTTATCTGAACATTTGCCAAATTTGGTCGCGCAACTTGCTTCGCCTGTGTACACCATTTGCACACCGCTGCGTTCCTCCCATATACACGTTGTCCTACTCCAGCGTTTTGAGTTCTACTCTTTTGCGCGCAGCTGAGTGTATTCATTAATGTGTCACGAACCGAGGATCGGAGGCTATAGACTCTATACGAAAGCTGGTCCCGAATTAAATTAGGAAAACCCAAAGGACAGCTAGGAATCCGTTGAGCCGCTGGACGACCAACTGGCGCAAAGGCGCACGGCGGTCGAAAACCGACCAAAACTCGATTGGTTTCGGAGCGGTTTGGATATGAGAGTCACAACAAAAGAAACTCACCTGAAATGGATTGCCGTCAGTACGGCACGCATGGCTTTTGGAAGTGACCAAGCGGAGTGTCTGATTTTGAGGATCCTTTTTCAGTTTGATTTTCGTAAAAGTAGCGGTTCGTGGAGGCTACAAACTGCAAAACGTCCCACCACCTGCCAAACGGCGCCACGCTGCCGGTGTAACGCACACAAGGCTATTCAGTTCAGTTCAGTTTGCACAGGACAGGTAATGGCCACGGCCAATAGAGCGTACAGAATTCCTTCAATGGTATGCACATCAAGTATGCGCCCACCATTGCCTAGTGTATTTCGTCGAATCCCCGCTAAAGATGAGGGGGAAACGGAAAACCTCGTCGCACATCAACTGCGAGAGACATTATGCATCCTGAACTTTCACCGAGACTGTATGCAATTAGTGAAAAAGTCCATTAAAACATACTCCAGAAAGACCACAGTGCTACCCTTCATCCATCTAGTTGCTATGCTCAAGGCTCACTATCTCGTACCACTTGCGATCTAGGGAACCCTTGAAGGATTGGACGGTCTGCACATCTACCATTCCACCAGGCGGACCGTTCCAACTGTTCACAACCCTGTTGCTGAAGAAGTGCGATCTAGCCGTCAACATAGCTCGGGCTTTTATCAGCTTCTTTTCATGTCCCCTTGTTCTGGAATCTACGGCCACTTGAAATAAGCTATCTGGTCTAAGGCCAGAAAAGCCCTTCTTTACCTTGAACGTTTCTATGAGATCCCCTCGACTTCTCCTACTTTCCAACGAGAAAAGATTCAGGTCACAGAGTCTCTGCTCGTAAGTATCACCACTCTGCCCTTCAACAATTCGCGTGGCGAGACGTTGGACTTTCTCTAGGGAGGTAGCGTTCTTTTTGTAGAATTGTGACCAAGCCTGCGCGCTACCTTCTAAGTGAGGTGGTATTATGGCCATGTACATAGGTACAAATACCTCCGACTGCCGGCAAGACAAATCTGATCGCAGCCTAATGAGCTCCCCACAAGCCTTATGCGCAGCAGCGCTGCACTGCTCCGACCATTTGAAGTCACTGTTCGTGATGACCCCAAGGTCTTTAACCTTACTGACTGCCTCTATGGTGAACAGCCCTTGATCGTGAGCGACAGTTAGGCTCTCTGTCGCCCTTGACAACGAGTGGCTTTTTTCAGCTTTGAGAGGTGAGTCCCACTTGTATGCCCAGTTCAGGACGGTACCCATTTCCCTGCTCAAGTCCGCCCTAACCTCAGCTCCAACAATCTTCACATCATCCGCGAAAATAAAGCTGGGCGATTGAAGAGCGGATGCTGGGTCAATAATAAATAACAAGAATAGGACCGGGCCTAGGACGGATCCTTGAGGTACACCACTGGGGCACCTGTCTCATGCCTTGACGTAAAACGTCCTGTGGGAGAGGAAGTCCTCCAGCCACCTAAATACTGGCCCACCTATGCCGAACGTCTCCATCTTGCATAGCAAAAGACGATGAGTAAAGGAGCCGAACGCCTTGCTGAAGTCGAGGTAGCATACTTCAACTTGATTATCTTCATCCGGCCGTCGAGTTACCTCATCTAAAAACACAAGAGATTGGTCAGACAAGATCTCTTTTACAGGAATCCATGCTGGGCCGGACTTAACATGGAGTGCTCCACTAAGTGCTGGCAGATGTGGGCACGGATGATCTTCTCCAGGACTTTACGTAGGATGCTAGTTAGGCTTATCGGCTTGTGGTTCTGCACAGCCGACTTAGGCGCACTCTTATGTATTGCCACGACTGCCGCGACTTTCCAGTCCTCAGGCAGCTTGCCCTGGTCCAACGTGGATCTGTACAGCCTGCATACCGATGGAGCTATGATATCCGCCAACAGCTTGATGATAGCTGGATGAATGCCATCTGGGCCCGCTGACTTGTGGCTGTTTAGCTCCTGTGGGTACTTGTGCACGCTTTCCTCTTAGAGGTTCAGCTCGTTTAACTGAGGAGAAGGATGCACCAGAGTCAGATCTACTTGTACCCCACTATCCATTCTATGTACGCTACCAAAGTATCCCCCCCGGGGCGTCTGCTTTGCCCTGATCATCAGTGACAATACCATAGCCTCTAGTGGATGGCGGGCCTACATCACTTCTTGTTGAGCCCTTAGACTGTGCATATCTGTAGAATTTTCTCGGCTGTTGTCTTACAGACTGGGCCAATTAGAACTCAAATTCCCGCTTGGAAGTTCTTGGAAGGCTTACAGTCTCGTTTCTCGGCTTTGTACAGCGGTTCCAGGCTAGCCGGCCGCCGGAAGCTTTGTGCTGGTTCCAGCTGCGGTTTCTACGTCTGATGGTCTTGGCTGTTGCAGCCTTCCATCACATGGGTTTGCCCTCCCCACACCTTGGCCTCAGGACCAGTTGTCTTTAAGTCTTGAAGTAATACACGAGTACGAGGCTGAGGCTCAAATGTTCCCTGATCTTGTGATTACCTTGTTATCCGAATGTGACCAGTGAGCTGGAAGGTATTTTACTTGATAAAAGAGTAATGGGAAAAGGTAAAAGTGTTCAGAATACGAATCTTGACAGTGTCTGGTATCTGGTATTGCCGGCGAACTGGAAGATAGGCTGTAACAGCCGGTCGTGGAAAATCCCCCTTTTTCCCTCGCGATTCAGTGTTTTTCCCAACATCCCTCATTTCCATACACTATTGACTTGTCTTTACGAACTGATTGTTTTTCTGGACCAATTGTTGTTTGTTCGCGCCCAGAGCGCTACTTTGGCACATCCTTGTTCAGGACCTGCGTGACGCACGTGCTGTTTGCTCACACGCTGCCATTCGGTTTCTCGTTGTTGAGTCCTTGTGATCGTATTATTGAGGTTTGTATATTGTTTATGTCATTGTTTATTGTAATAATCTAGTATCGTAGAATATCACGGATAATCGTCTTTTGATTTCGATATCCGTTGCGAATTTGGCTACGCATTGTTCAAACGTTCGTTACATAGGCCATTGGGCGATGCGAAGGGGTTCAGGACACTAGTCTTGACTGCATCTTGCGTTTTGAATTGCCGGTGATCTGGAAGACTGACTGCTGGACAGTTGGAGGTGGTTATGCATTGAGGCAGTCCGTTCAGCTTGAGGGGCACGAAAGATTCCGTAATTGGAAACAAGTCAAACATCAAACGAGGGTGGAGTAAGTTCCGACCTGGCTTGGTGTAATGCAGATATCGAACAGCTGACAGGAAAGCTTCTGAATTAAAATGGAACAAAAATGTCGTAAAAGTTTGCGTAATGGGGATAATTTTCATAAAGCTATACTCTTCATTTTTGGTGGATCTTGTTTTTCTTGGCCAAATTTCGGTAATTAGCTCTCCACTCATTGGCTTAGCCGTTGCTGATTGTCGGCTGAGTTGGTGGTCGTATAGAGTCTGTTGCACGAGGTTCGGTTCTCACTTGTCGTTCCCTTCGACACTGTAACCGGTTATTCGGTGTGTAACGGAGCGTCGCTGGTGGTTCAGCCCAGTTCCCGAATTTGATTTCGATTTACGGGACTTCCAACCGAACGGTTTTTCACGAGCATGGGGAATGGCACCATTCTGAACGGAAAGCAAATGTCCACGTGTGAATTCAGCGGCTTTACTGATTCAGGAGGTTTGTGTACATTGTCAGGCTCGACGATGAACGTGGAGGACTACGTGACTGTTAACGTGGTCCCTGTAAGACACCTTAGGGCAATGCGTAGCCAAATTCGTAACGGACCCCGAAATCGGAGGGCGATTATCCGTGAAATTCTACGATAATAGATTACTAAGTGAACAATGACACCAAACAGATACAAACTTCAATTGTGCGATCACAAGGACTCAAAAACGAGAACCAAATTGCGGCTTGCGGGAAAGGAGCACGTGCGTGACGCAGGTCCAGAACAAGGATATGACAGAGCAGCGAGCTGGACGCGAAGAAACAAACTTTGGTTCGTAAAAACATACTGTGCACAAAACAGGTCAATAGTGTAAATAAGTGAGTGAGTTCAAGGAAACATGGAACTGCAGTGTATTTTGGAGGAAGGGATTTTCCACAATCGGTTGTTACACCGCTCACCAAAATCCGCCATAATCTGAGCAGAGTCAAAGGTTTGGAATAAGGGTACTGATTCTTCCTACCTACCTAGACCCTGCTGCCAGTGCGTGTGCCTAATACCTTGTTGTCAAAAATCTCACGCTCACTCTTGGTCCGGTGCCACACCGACACGAGGTTACCCCTCATCGTCCATGAAAACTGCTGATCGATAGCAGGCGTGAAGGAGGGACATAGGTGCTGTCCTCGGGAGAGCCGTTGTGCCTCAGCCACGTGTGCTTGTGTGACTGTGTGCGTGAGTGGGTGTCATGGGTGAGGACACACTCTGGCATATGGGTAAATAGTAACAACCATCACTCAGGGGAGATATCTTCCATAATGTCAGTGATACACGGGGAACAATCAGCCATGCGGCGTGTTTTGATGGAGGTCATGAAGTATTAAAGTGTTTCACGTAGGTGTGTATGTGTCAGGGTGTAGGATAGTTCAATGCGTCGGTATGCCGTAAATGTCTCCATACATGGGAGGTTCATTTAACCACTTCGAAGACGAATGAGCAATGGTCTACTAGGTTTTCGTGTTATCGGCTTCTCCGTTTTCAATCTTGAGAAGACTGGTACTACGTACGTCGCGGATTGGTGTTCCGTTGGCGGTCTTCACCTTCACAGTTCCTATCACTTCGTAAAATCTTTCGATGGTTTCCGTCACCACGCCCAAGGGCCATGTGCTGAAATACACGCGTTGGTAGGCAATCATCACTGCTTCCCTGATCTTGCGCGGTCTTGCTTTGATCAGCCACTTCCGTCGAGCTTGCAGAGCCGGTAAGTACTCTCGCGGCCATCGCCTCCAAATCCTTGGCAAGATAGTTTGCCTGCTTCCATCCATGAAGGTTGCTCCCACCAAAGTTTACCGGTCCTTGGAGGCCCTCGTTCGACCTTAACGTCAACAAGTCGTCCGGGGTGATCGCCAGATAGGTGGGGTCGCCGTTCATTACTGGAACCAGGGGGCGGTTGTTCAGAATTCTCTCGACCTCAGTCATGATGGTGCTCATTGTTTTGTCATCGGGCGGAAAATGAAACCGAGCGGATCGAACAAAATAAAGATAAACGATAATATACCACAACGAGTTACTGGTTGCTCGAGTACTTTCAGCTAGAAAACAAAGTCGTCCGTTTCCGCATTACATTGTATTCCTAAAGTGCATTCGGAAGGGAGTGGAGAGCCATCCAAATCTCTAATTCTTTTGGCCGTCTCATGGTACGGAGTGACTCTGAGTGCTTCCGAGGCGTCGACATCCGTCTCGTAAAATGCAAGCCGCCCTCTTCTAGCAATCTTGTCTGGCACCTTAACTGCGCTAGGGCTGAGTCTACATCACAGAATGACCCAAGACGATCGTCGACGTAGAAGTTTCCGCTGATGCTATCTACCCCCAACCAGTGGGCCAAATCTCCATATTTGTTCGCTGATTCTCGAAAGGCGTAGTTCCCACAAAACGGTGATGATGTGGCTCCAAAGGGGTGGACCGTCACCCCATAATTTATCACTGCGTTGTCCCGGTTGTTCTCTTCCCACCACTGGAAAAGCAAAGCATCTCGCTCTTCTACCGGTATTCTCACCTGGTTAAACACTTCCCTGAGGTCGGCGGACAAAGCCACTCTACCCACTCTGAAACAGCACAAAACTTCGATCAGTGGCGTGATCCAGTCAGGTCCTTGTGGTAAGCGATCGCTTGACTACTTGCCCTGGAACCTGGCAGCACAATCGAAACCCCCAGCAAATTTTCTGGTTTCTTGAGGTTGATAACCGGGTGGTGAGGTAGATACCAGATCCTCTTCCGGCCGTCGGTGTTAGCAGGCGTCTTTTCAACGTAGTCAAGAGCTTTGTTCCGCTTCACTACTACTGCGCATCACTCCGACAGATCCTTGTGTCGAACGAGGCATTCGTTCAATCATAGTAGTCTTTGCAGAGCATAGTTTCTGCTATCAACCCGAGGGTCAGCTGCTGTGAGCCATGGGAGGGGAACCGCGAACTGTTTTTGAGGCTCCTGGTTCCTTGCCGCAATGTCTGCAGACAGAAGTGGTCCCCTTGAGACGATGATAGTCATTTGTCTCCAGTGTTGCGAAACTCCTTTTCATACAGCCGCTGCAACTGATACTCCATGCGGTCCGTTTCAGCTACGCCTTATTCACTGAACCAACTCACCCGGCTGGGCCACATAATATCCATCCTGGAGCTGTGAGCACAGCATAGGGTGCTGGCGGTTGCCCACTCTCTGGTCTGGCGTCCAATTTGCCTCTGGCACGTCGCAGCCGGTGAAGAAAACCACTTCGTCGTCTTCCCAGTCTACAACGGTTACTTCCTGCAGGTGAGGCCACCTGGTCAAAATTGCGCTCACCGACCTTGGTGCCCACTTGGGGAGATCAGTCAATGTAATTGCCTCCATTGATTCGATTTGCTCGTTGGTGTCTAAGGAGATGTGCTGTAATCCCAACCGGCCGGCAGTCATTACTTGTGTTCCGCCACTAAGCACACTGCCAACGACGCCGTACTTTTAGCAAGCCGGCTCTTGTTGGCAAGCCGCTCCTTCACTAGGGTAGTGTCCAATCCAATGTCAACGAAGGCCAAATCTTTGACCACCCCGGTCGGGATCATTACTCCCGCAACGACTACTTCTGAACGTATTGGTTTACTGATAGACCGTGACGTTGAACAAATTGCACTGGGCTTGGTGGTCGCTCTGGTGCAGTTTCTTTCGCCGGATGTAACAACCGACGGCGTTTTCCCGCGTAGCCCTCGTGACCAAATTTGGTTCTTCTTCGGCAAGCTTCCCCCGGTGGGAGGAGTACAGGCGTATAAAGCAAGCTCCTGTCATCTTTGCCATTCCCCAAAGTTCGTCTTTCGTGGCCTTGAGGAACTTCGGGCATTCTAGTAGCCCATGGATAGCGTCGCTTTACCTGAAACTTGGATGCTCTACAGCCTCGCGTGAAGTGGCGTGTGGATCGGTCCAAGGCCTAAATTTCTGGTATTGCCGTGCAGCGGCTTCAGCCTGACCAGTACTAGATTAGTTTACTCGGTTACTGTCCAGGATGAGTAGGCCAAATTTACTGTAGGCTATTTCGGTTTGTTTGTTCAAGTATTCGGCCGAGTCTTCGAAGTTAGCCTCACGGTCGCCTCGGATTATACTTTCCGCCTCTTCCGCCCACCGACCCAGTGTTTCGGGCGAGAGGTGACAGACTATGCCCTCCAAGGTGTGCATTGCATCGAGGTCAGCCTTGTAACCTAAATGGTCGAGGGCCACTGGACAGGTGTGCATTTTTATCACCGGGTCGGCCATTGCATAGACATCACTCTTGGTTCTTTTGGCCCCCAACATCACCTTGTTTTCGACGAAGGCTTCAGACTGCCCAAAGAACTTGCAGTAGTGTTTAGGTCGCCCGTCGAAAACTTTCACTTCTACTCTTGGCAGATCGATCTTTGGTGGCGTCGGTGTTTTATATTCGGCGGCAGGTGTAGAGTTTGCTATTTTCACCTGTCCTCGTTTGCCAGAGGTGTCATGTTTGTTGGCCTTTTGCTCACGCTCATCCTGTCTACACTTCTATTCTGCTTTCTGGCCACCTGCTTAGCCGATAACAGCTGTTGTTCCAGGTCTAATATCCCCAACCTAAATAGATCGACATTCTTGCAATCCATTTTACCCTCAGTAATACATGAGCTAGCAATGAGAGGACTAAAAGACCTAGCAATAACTAAAGAATCAAAAGTACCCAAAACACCCCAGTGACTTGCCGTATCACTTTTCGTCCAGATTCCGATTGCTTCGATCCTTTTCTCGGCTTGTTGCGTATTTTCTCGCTGCAGATTGATCAATTGAGTATCGTAAGAAGCCTTTGGGCAAAACGTAGCTAAATTCACAACGGATCCCGAAGTCGGAAGGCGATTATCCGTGAAATTTTACGATACTAGATTGTCAAATGAGCAATGACATAAATCAAACACGAACCTCAATTATGCGATCACAGGGACCCAGATGACAAGGACCACGCTGAGGAGTGCGGGAAGGAAGCACGTGCGTCACGCAGGTCAAAAATGGGATACGACAGATTGGCGCATTGGGCGCGGAAAAGCAAAGGTTGGTTCACGAAAACATACAGTTTGCAAAAAAAGGCAAGTAGTGTGCATGAGCGAGTAGTATCAAGGAAACATGAAATTGCGGTGTTTCTGGGGGGGATTTCCCACAACCGGTCGTTACACCCCACTCAAGTTCTGTTGGAGTAATGCGGTTTCGGTGCTCGTTAACCAGCTTGGGTCGTCCGCCAACAGGTGTTCTGGGTTTTGTATTCCCTCTAATAGGTCGTTGATATAGATCAAAATCAGAAAATGACTCAAAACTGACCCCTGAGGGACTCCTGCAGTAGTCGTGGCCCTTGTGCGTTTGCTCCCTTCCACACCAATGTAAAACCTTCGGTTCGTAAGATATACTCGGATCCATTCCAGTACCTGGGGCCCTATACCTAGAGCTTTCATTTTACGCAATAGAAGCCGAGGATCAACGGAGTGAAAAGCCTTTTGGAAGTCCAAGTAGCAGACCTAGACTCATTTGCCCCTGTCAAATATGGCCGGTTCCTCGTCAAGAAGGGAGAGCTAGTTAGACGGGGCACGACCTCTTTTTGACAAACCCGTGTTGTTCGTTGGAAACTAACCCATTTTCAGTCGGGTGACTGGCCGTACGATTTCTAATCAATCCCCCATTATTTTGAGTGGCACAGGTAGCAGACTAATTGGTCTATAGTTTTGTGCCTGTTCCTTTAATTCTCCTCCGAGTATTGGTAAAACTTCGACTCTCAGCCAGTCCGCCGGTAGTGGAGCTCTGTCGGACAACCCGGTGTGCAGCCGAGCAAGAGGAGCCACTATTACCTGGTCAAGGGGACGAAGAACCGCAGCATAAGTTTCGTCCGAATTGGCTTTTTATACTTCGTCCGTAGAAACAAGAACTGGCGGCGCAACCCACGGTCCAGTGAGGGGTTCATGCGCCGAGTTCAGTCCAGTGCCCAGATGGTGCATTTTCTCGACGGCCGTCGCAGTATCTAGGCTTTGGCTCTACTGTCGAGTGCATGGGTGTCTTCCCTGTCCTTAAAGGAACACACAGCTACTCGCGTGCCTGATTTTGGCTGGGCATATTTGTAGCATCCTTTGGGGCATTGCTTAACACTTCTTGCCAAGGTCCTCTCACAGGATAGCCTACACCGTTCTGGGACCCCGATGGCCACTTTTCGAGTCATTTTGAATCGAAGGTATCTCCTGTGGCCTTTGTCTGCTGGTATTGACACCACGCACTGTGTTTTCGGCCCCGAGCCCTAGTTGCTTTACCGGTCCACCACGGCGCCATTCCCCTTCTGCGGGTACTGCAGGCTGCAGCAAAACGCTATATGAGCAACAAAATATTGTTCATGAACACCGTCCATTCTTCCTCCACCCTTTCTTGATGTTGGTCCCGCATCAGTGCTTGGGCCGCAATGACTGAGCCCTGCACTTCGAGATCCTTAAAGCATCTTTTAAGTTTATGGGGTGACCTGTCTTCCGCGGCCTAATAGTCACAACGGATCACTCCATGGTCACTTCTTTCTAAGTACGCTGATACCTGTAGGCCCCCAATGTCGCCGGTGTGTTTTTTGATTATTAAGTCCAGTAGCCCAAGAGTCTGTCCCTCCCTCCACCTGGTTGGTTGCACGGGCACGCTGGACAAGGGCCTCCCCCAGTACAAACTGTAGAAGTCTGCCAGGGAAATTGTCACCTGCTACTCAGAGATTCATTGAGTCTATCTAGGGGGAGTTGAACCTACTTGCGAGCACTCGCTTCGTTTTTGGGCCACGAGAGAGAAGCCTTGGTTTCATCCTCCACCTGGCCCTCTTGATTATAACCGAAGGGCTTTCATGGTCTTCTGAATCCCCCATTAGGAATGAGGGTACCATGTCAATCTGATGAAGGAGTTCTTGATTTTTCAATGCTGATACAAGGCAGTACACGAGTGCGAGGTTAAAGCCCAAATGTTCTCGGACCTCGTGACTACCAGGTCACTTCAAGTCGGGTCACAGAACTTGAGGCCCGTGCCAACATATGTTTCCGGATTCTTGCACCAGCACGCGTCAGCTCATTCTCAACTGGCTGTGATTTATGAGTTTCCTTTTTGCCTCTATTTCGTTTTCTTCCAGTCTCGGGTCTGTGGAAAAACAAGGCTGGGACTCAAATGGCCCTCAGGAGTGCAGCAACCCCACGGTTACGGAATGGGTCCTAGCCCCGCTTGACTTCCTAGCTAAGAGGGTCGTTATCTCAAATCAGGCCACAGGACGTGCGGCTCCGGCCAGTGTACGTCTAGGTTCTTGCTCTCGAGGGTTGCAGTTTCCCCACGGTGCTTCAACTGCCGGGTGGTCCAAATGTTATGATCATTGAGTGGTGAACTGCAAGGAAGAGAACGAAAAGCAGGTTCGATCTCGAAGAACCGGCTAAACAAGTTCACTGTCTCAACTTGCTGCCGTGCTTACCCTCGAGATTCTCCTCTGAGGACAACCGAATAAATAAGAGGCCCAAATTCTGCTGTATTTTACTGCATGACGGGGAAACAAATATTCTGCACTCTAAAAAGGAAGAGTGGAGTGGACGGGGGAGGTGCAAATTGAGGATTTGTTCGTTCGGCTAGTCGTAGTCCTGGTAAACCTCATCCCAGCAGTCATCCAGCAGCCGTTTAAACATGACTCCATTCGCCGCCACTACGTGGGGTCGCAGCCTGTTCCACGGGGTCGTAAAGCGGTAAGAGAAGAAGTGTGCCAAATCGCTTCTGAGGGCCCAGCTTTTCATGATTTTGAGTTCGTGTCCCCTGGGCGTCGGGTTTTAATGGAAAATAATGACGGTCTATCGGTTTCAGATAACCGGTGGAGCTGTTTGAAAGTCTTCATTAGATCCCCCCTTAGGGGCCGCCTGTTGGGTGAGAACAGGTCGAGAGCTTTGAAGTGTTCTTTGTATGTCTTGTCCCACAGCCCGGTGGTCATCTTGGTAAGCCGCCTTTGGGCGGTTTCCAACAGCTGTTCGTCCCTGATTAGTTTCGGCACCCAGGCCTGAAATCAGGATTCCAGATGTGGACGTACCTGCATTTTGCAAAAAACAATATTGTTTTGGCACCCCGAGACCTGACAGTTTGGCACAGTTGAAACATGGACCTGTTACCCTTTGCTGCTGCCTCAAAGCAGTGCTGGGTGTGCTTGAAGGATTCGTGCACTTGAAAGCCAAGATCGTTTGTGACCCCAGTGGCCTCGATTATCCCGAGTGATTCTTCACCAAAAATCCGAGTCTCTCCCACTCCCCCGCCATGAAGCACCTGTCTGCGCTCACCTCTGTTTAAACGAAGCTTCCATGTTCTGGTCCACCCTCGAATTCTTATTAGGTCTTCCTGCACCCAGTTCGAAGATGGTTCCCCCATTACCCTGGACCGCACGCAAAAAGGAAACCAGGACACCTCAAGGTATCCACGGGGTCATTTATATAGATCAAGAACAACAGGGTTCCTAACACCGGCCTGTGCGGCACCCCACTGCATGCCTTAGTTGCACTGGACGTTGCATCTCCAACCCAAACACGGAATGTCCTACCAGTGAGGTATGCTCCAATCCAGTTCAGCTTCCCCCTGCAATCCTCATGTCCTGCTTTTTGTGCACCAGCAGTCTATGGTTGAGCGAGTCGGGGGCCTTCTGAAAATCCGGATAACACACTTCAACTTGTTCGCCTTTGTCCAGTCTGCCGATCACTTCATCCAGAAATGATTAGAGGTTCGTAAGGCACGATCTCGCCCTTACAAACCCGTGCTGCCTCACTGTGGTCATCCCGTGGTATTCAACGCGCCTTGTGATCTTATCTCTGACGATGCCCTCAGGTACTTTCAGTACCACTGACAGCATGCCTGTAGTTAGATGCAACTTCCCTCTTGCCTCTCTTGTGGATGAGCACCTCTTCGATTATTAGTCAGTTAGAAGGTAGCCTGCCAGGGGTTAGCATCCTGGTGCACAAGTGCGCTCGCGCCCCGGACAATACGCTTGTCAACGGCGGTGGGGTGGTGGGACGTGTGACAATCGGTTGTAGAAAATCATTAAAGGGCACTACAATTTCGTGCTGTGTAGAATTACTCCGCACATGCAGTATTTGCGCGTTTCAGCACAATTTATGTTTCTGTGGGTCAAACATTTTTGTTTGCCTCCGACGCGCTACCTTGTCATAATCCATCTTGGACCTGTGTGAGTCACTTGCTTGTCTTTCGCACGCCGAGAACTGGGTTCTCGCTTTCTGAGCCTGTTTGATCGCATTATTGAGGTTTGTATATGTTTTGTCATTGCTCATTGATTAAGCCAGCATAGTAGAATTTACGGATCGGTCGTGTTTCGATCTTGGGATTTGTACAAACTTGGCTGCGTATTGCTCAAAAAAGTGTTATAGGGTGAATCCCGTCTGGCCCATCCGCCTTACTTCACTTTAACCGATTGATAGTTGGTTCCAAGTCCACGGGTTCCAAAACAATCTCTCCCTCTTGAGGAACGTTACACAGTGTTGCAGTGGCCGATGGTCCCCTGCATCTGCGGTGCGCACCAGCTCGAAGAACCCTCCAGGTACTTCTGCCTTCTCGCCGGCCTTGCCTGAAAGCCTATCTGTGCTCATCCATAATGTATCCCACTGCCTTTCGTGACTGGGTCTTAGACTGTACGTAGTCGAAGTAGGCCTTGGAGCATCTCTTGATATTGTGTCAATTTCGCCTCGCGTCGTATCTGATAGGATTTTTGTACTCTTAGAGCATTTTCGCGCTCCTTAGGGACCTCAGAATGCGAAGATGTCCCTCTACACTGCGGAAGCTTTCTCATGCCACTCGCCTGCATGCCTGGGCTTTTTCGGCCCTGTGGATCCACCGTAGTTGTCGGTCCATCCTCTTCATCCTCCTTACCGGGGCGAACTCATTAGTGAGTTGCATCAAGCTGCCTATTGTGTGCAAGCACTCATCCCCTGATCTTAGGTTGCGGACTGCCCACTGTGCGCTCTCCGCAGCCGCCCTCAGTGTCTGATTGTCAGCTTTCCGGAAGTTCCCTCCTAGCTTGTAGGGGAGCTCTGGGGGTTCCATTTGAACAGGAACCTGATCATCTCATGATCGCCTGTGCCCATAGGAGCAGTAACCTCGAGGTGGTCGTCTTCCTCCGGTGGTTTAATTAATACGGGGTCAAGAGGGCTGAGAGTGTGGTCCATTCTCCACAGAAATGGTTGGCTTGCGCGTTGTACCAGTGAGAATCTGCACACCAGCACCATCAACCGATCGCGGAATCCACCTCGCTTTGCCCACAATCCCTCCCGCATTGCTCCCGGTGAGTTGAATTCAGTCGGTAGCTTATTGGAAGGGGTGACCATCGTAGTCAAAAGCTCTAATAACAGTGCTTATTCGTTAGAGGATGAGGATGGAGACCAATAGACGAACATCATTCTCCCTGAACTCAGGTAGCACGAGGCCGACTGCATGGTTGGTATGAGCATCACCTCCCCTGCAGTCTGCTCACGCACCCCGCGGTAAGCGAAAAAGCACCCTCTCCCTCTGTTTTGTCTTGTCTGTCCACCTTGTAGACGCAGTATTCTACTAGCGGAAAACCTGTTGTTGCTACATCGTTACTGAGCCAAGTTTCCGTGATTGCGATGCAGCCAGTGCCCTCGGCTTCAGCCGTCATTTCCCTCCACTTACTTCACACACAGCATGCATCAGCGTGTACCACAGTTATTCCCCTGGTGGTGGCCATTGCCCTAGCTTCGGGTCTCTCGGGTGGCAACGGTTTTACCCGCTTGCAATAGGACAAATAGCCCGAGTGCCTTTGGTGTCTTTTGCCATTGTGACTTTCAGTGCCCCTGATTGGCTTGAGCCTTCTGTTTCCGGGTTCACTCCAGGTAGAGATTCGTTCTGCATTGCAGCTAGGTTGAAACGGTAAGTATCCAAGATATGTGAGTCTGCCTGGACTGTGCCGATCTGAGATGACCTTTCTAAGCGAATTGCCGGTGTTCCCGGTTGCCTTTGCGATCGTTTACCCTTTGTCGAGTGATCTGGTTCCATCAATATCGTCCCGGCCGTGGCCTCCAATGTCTTTTCATTTGCAGCAAGTAGCGCGTCTCTATATCTCGGGTCTCCAAATTGAACCGGCACCAGCCGAGGGGTATATGACGAGGTTTCCGGCCTGAAGAGCCACCTACCCGGCCTGAAAACCACTTTACCAGGGGCATGCTCTGGTAAGCCTACTGTTCTGAGCCCGTTCACCTTATGGTGACGCGCGTCTCTCAGCCTGGCTAAGCCACATAATGACCAGTTTTTTGTTGCGCGATAGCTCGTGTAAATAGCTGTTTCTTAAAAAGTGTCGGTAGTTTCCTGAGATCCCTGAAGTCACCTCCCTTGATCCCTGCCCGGCTTGGCACACTCTGTGCAAAACCAGACCAGCCCACCACTGTCCAGACAATGTTTAAAAGCTTTACCAGTGGGCCTACTGCATTTCTGATAAAACCACAGGTCAAAAAAGTCGCATAACATTCGATTCTCTACTTCTTTCGATCATCTAACAGCGCAGCAAGAGAACGTTTGGGATTCCACGGGCTGCTGACTTTGCCTCATGTTCATTTTTGATGTATGTTTTCTAAGGAGGTGGACTGCACGAAATGGGAATGGACGAAAGATGAAAAAGCCCTGGATTTTGGTGTGTTCAGCTAATATTTGACTACCGGTAAGAATCAGAGCCTAAAGGGTTTTCTATCGGCACACACACGACAACAAGCGAGAAATGACCGGCTTATCTGTACTGTATAGTAACTGATCGCCAAGAAACTCATTGAGCTTACCTTTCTTCCGCCCCTAGACTGCAGCTTTTCACTGTATATTTTCACCTTTACTTTCAGCGACTTTGCTTGATCTGCTTCTGTCTGGTCCAGTATGGCCGTCCTTTATTTATTTTTGCTGTTTCCAGCACTCCGTTGCCCCGTTTTCGCCTATTCGCCAGCAGCTCGGTTGCTAGGCGGGTCCATGTCGCGGTGCAGTGCAGTGAACTGGGAGGTAGTTCACTGAATAAAAGAGCAATGGGAAAAAGAAGAAGGGTTCAAAATACAAATCTTGACAGTATCCTGCATCTGGTATTTCCGACGAGATGAAGAATAGGCCATTGGATAGTGCGGAAGGGTTCAGGCTTTTAGATCTGACTGCTTCTTGCATCTTGTGTTGCCGGTGATCTAAAAGATAGACGATCGGACCGTGAGAGATAGCTCGGGTTTGCGGCAGTCCGTTCAGCCGAGGTAGAGCGGAAGATTTCGTCATGGAAATTCTATCTAACTGCAAACAGCGAGATTTTTGAACGAGGCTTCCGGTTTGTTCTGAATTCGCGCAGGGCAGATGATGACCACGATCAATCGAGCGTCCAGAAATCCCTCGTCTGTGTACACGCTAGTCAAGCACCCATAAAGCTCTTTATACTAAGTCGGAAAAAACTAATTCGGAACACCAACGGGCGGCCAACCCCGGTGGTAATCTGGTTCCTAGCACCTGCGAGCCCGCGTCTTACCATGCTTCGACTCCTTGGAAACAAATTTTGGTCTGGTGGTGGATATCAGCTCAGATCACGCGGCGTTTATTGGGCCTTCTTCGGCAAGAGCGGCAACAGCAGCATTTCGATAGAGTAAAAGCTCAGCATCCAGCAGGCTCACTCGATGTGGGCAAGTCCGGTCAGCCGAAGGTCAGCTCCTGCGAAGAAGAAAACTTAAAGGGCCAAAGAGGAACCAAAAATGTGTGATAGAAAGGTCAGTGGGGAAAGGTAAAAGAAGGAGTGATATGAGGAAAAGGAGTCGGTATGGAAGTTCTTACGAGTACTAACCACTGTCCCACGGGCACTCCAGGGGTGCATATGTCCACATGAAGTCCGGCTTCTTTTTAAAAAACCTTGACGGCATCTGCTGGCACCACATCTGCAAAGAGTTTGTTCCAGCCATTTTTTATCATTCATGAGATGGACTGAGCTTTACCATTCTTGGAGATCCCTGGCATTAAGAAAATCAGTTCATTATCTTGAAGAGCGGGGTTCCCGCAATGTACAAACAATGGCTTCGTCGCTCCTGAGAAACCTTTCACTTCCCTCATTTTTTGTCAGGCCTCCCTTCGCACGCCTGCTCCTGGGTGGAAACGAAACTAGTTACGTTGGCCCATCCTCGTACGGCATTCACTTTGGACCCAAGATCGTTCACGTGAATCTCCCTCGGACTCTTTCCACCTTACGGGTGCTCCTAACCAGGGAAGGAGCACTGGGGTGGGCTAAGTACCCTAAGCGGGGTCGCATCAGTGCCGTGCAGAGGGCTAGCGTCACTCTGGGATCCGTTGAAGTCATAGCCCTTTGCAAATGATACCCGACTTGTTCCCCTTGTTGGCCGATGATAGACACGGTAGCGGCTGCTTCAAGCCACTCGTTATAACTTCTCCAAGTCCCAGATCTCTGCCTTTTGTGCAACTGGTTCCGGGTTGTCCGGGTCTAGGCAGAGAACCTCTACGAAACCACCTTCCAGCGGTCGTTTAATTTTTCCTAAATTCAGGAATATATCCCGGGCTATGTCCAGCCGTCGATGACATCTAGGTTCTCCTGGACGTGATTAGATCTGGAGATCCTAGGAATTTTAAATCGTCCAAGAACAGAAGGCTTAATGGCCGAAGGACAAGCCGTGGGTCATTTGCACATAATAAGACGGGTACTGGCCCCAACACTGACCCTTGATATACCCCACTGGTTGCCGTCGCCATTATGGACTTGACTTTGTCAAGTTTGATTTTGAACCGACGATGGCACGAACAGGATTTCAGCCAGATTCAGCCCACTCGTTTTGTGCGACGACGGCCCGTGGTTCAAGCTATCAAAGGCTCCGCGAAAGTCGAGGTAGTGCACTTCAAACTTCTCGCCCTGGTCTAGTTTACTGGCTACCTCGTCAAGGAAGTTTAGGAGGTCACCAAGGCAAGGCCTTCCTTTTGTGAAGTTACGCTGTTCGTCTGCAACCAGCGTCTCACCCTTAGGCGCCTCATCAGTGCGGCTCTGATGGATCTGTCTTTTTTGATGCTGTTGACAGCAAGCTAACAGACCAGTAGTTAGCCACGTTGTCCATTCCACTACTCTTGTGAACTGGTACAAGTTCCGCTGTCTCCCAATTCAGGAGGCATTCCTGCCTCCCGGAGGGATTTGTTGAATGGCTCAGTCTAAGGCCATGCGAGTGTTGTAGTCAGCGGTTTCGGGATTGGGGAGCCTATGCCGTCTGGCTTCGGGGTGCAGGGGTGCTTCTAGGGCCAGTAGCATACCTTTCATTGATACCACGAGCTCCTCCGTCGGACTAGGCTTAGACGACTCCAAATGCGGTGGTGTCCCACCTTGACCCATCCTGCGCACCCCCTCGAAATATTTCGTGAGTACTTCTGCCTTCTGCACGTCATCATCAGTTTGGTCATTATTCCCCGTATTTGCCCCACCGAATTCTGCCGTCACGGGCACTTTGGCCTAGATGTAGTTGTTGAATAATTTTTGGTGTTTTTTTGGCCGCCCTGGTGATGTTTCGCAGATTCATTGGATCACTGCTTTTCCACTGCCACTTGTCTACTCTTTGTGTACGGGCTGAAACTTCCCTGTCCATCAGTATCCAGAAACCCCCTCCGTGTTTGGTGTTTTCGTCACAGAGTCCCGGTTGCACTGCTTTTCCACCACCATGGCAAGCCACTTCCTCCGCCAGATGTAGTAAGTTGCCTCAGCTATCCCCCCACATTTCTCTCACTCTGCCTTCCGTATCCAAAGACAATAAGTCCGACCTCGCCATCAGACAACCTTCTTCCAATCTGTTCAGGGGCCTACAATACTTATATAATACTCAGAACACCAGTTGTAGGCGAACGTATGTTTTCGGTGATTTCATTTTCAAGCCGTTACAATCACATTTATATGAAAACGAATTATTAAGAAGAGTTGGAAAACGTCTCACTAAGTCAGTGTGGATAATTCGGGGCGAGGAAGGATGGAAACCCGTGTGAGTGACCAGATTATGTAACCGGTGCTAATTAGCTTACGTCATCTCTGCGCCCGGCTGTGCACCACAGTTGAGTGTTGGCCATGGGAGTTGTAGTGCTTGGACCAATTTTCGCTGCGCGCAAAGCTCAGGCTTCAAGAGGCGAATGATAATTGCCTCGGCAGTTGCTAGTATCCGGAGCCTAATTGCTCTTGACACGTGTTGTGGGGCCCGGTAGACGACTTTGAGGGCGGACTGGAAGTCGATTGGAAACCCAGTTTCTAACAAGTGCGAGACGATTGAACTTGATACTACTCCATTGCCTCCTTGTCTAAGCCACCGTGGGTGATGCTCCTTGATGCGTTTTGATAGCTGTCTTGCCGTTCGACCTATGTAAGTAGCACCACAGGTGCACCTGAATTGATAGATGATCATGGATGAGGTCAACAAGGGCAGCTTATCTTTATTTTCACATCGGGTTATTGGTGACGTGAAAGTCACGCATCTGATTTTGGCAGCGCTGGAGGTGGACTTAACAGTGGCACTCAAAATTTTACAGGCTCTATCGGCTGCGACATCTCCCTTGAGGGAGAGTCGGATGAATAACTCTTTCCTTTCTGCTTGTGTGATTTTCACTGGTTTTATCCGTTCGGTCCAGTTTCTTTGGATAAATTTCTCAGGATAATCGTTGCATAACGGTTTGATAGCTCAGCTTCTAGAGTATCTGCAGTACAGATGTTTCTTCCTGTGTAGAATACAGCGTATCAGATTACGTTTGCAACCAAGAAGCACAAAACTGTGAAAGTTTGTGTACTGGCCATTCCAGGTGGCTTTCCGATACACCTTCCTCTGAATCGAGCCATCAGATAGTCTGGCCAGGTGTACGTCAAGAAAAGGTAGACAATTTTCTTCTTCCTTCTCGATGGTGAACCTGATTGCGGGGTGCGTAGTGCTAAATTCGCGTGGTATACCATCTAAGTTGGTTTGCGCGTCAGCTATGCAAAATATATCATCCACATATCGGTCGTAGTGGTCTAATCGACTTATTGTTCTGCGTAATGCTTGAGTCTCCAGTTTTGCCATGAAAATGTCAGCAAAAAGTGGTCCTAGAGGTGACCTCATAGCAACCCCATCCTTCTGGCGATAATATGTGTTGTTGAACACAAACTGTACATTCAAAGTGCACTGAAGAATTAATTTTCTTAGGTTGGCCGTTGAAATTCCTACGGATATTGCTTCTTCATCAACAAATGAATAAATAAAGTCTACTGTTTCAATCAAAGGTGAATTAGTGAACAAAGAAACCACATCTAAAGAAAACGTTTTCCTGACATGTTCACATCTTTAATAACTTCAATAATGTAAACCGTGTCACTGAGTGTATGCTTTGCAAGTTTCTGTCGTACGGGTTCTAAAAGACCAATTATCCATCGGGCTATCGTGTGGTATGCAGAATTTGCCATGGAAACGATGGGGTTTAGGGGTAGTCCAGGTTAATGCACTATTGGAAGGCTATATAGTCGAGGTACGGTGGAGCCTACGGGTTTAATTCTTACAATATGTTAAATAGGTTATTCATCTGACCAAGGAACAGGAGCCTGTGAATCAACGGCCAACTTTCCCAAACGCGGCAGAAGTTCGAACTTCATCTAATTCTGCGAAAACATGGATATCCCCAGATTCAATAGCCCCAGAGTCTGACGCTCCTTCTATCTGGTGGTCGGGTGGATGTGCTGTTTTATTGCCTTATTCTCTATGCGGTCAAGTATCACTTGGCCGGAATCCGTCTCCGGAGCCGGATATGATTGCAAGTCTATCTCCGGTGCGTTAAAATCTCCAAGGGCTGGACACCTTCCTGTATTTCTGACTGACGGTGCTGGGTAACCCAGCAGGACCTCCTCTTCCCTCGCGTTGGAGAAATGGGTCCTATAATCACACAGCAGCTCCTATAAGACCCTTTCGAGCAATTCTTGGCCAATGCGCGTGAATCCCAGGGCAGAACAAAGTTGGTTGGCAAATTCTTAAATGCTGGATTGTGAAGTGAACTGCATCACAAACATATACGAGCCTCAAAAGGCGATCACAAAGATTCAGAACGACAACCACGTTCACGGCTTGGGAAGGACGAGCACGTGAGTCACAAGATCCAAATGGTATGTGACTAAATCCTGCATCCGACGCTGATGAACAAAGTTTGGATTGCAAAAGTGTGAGCAGTACGAAACACACAAATGCGTACAATCCGGCACTTTCGTGGACCTAGAGTATAATGGGGCCTCGGAGGATTTTCCAAATCTGATAGTTCTTCCCCCAAGAAAGGCCGTCTGAGCCTACCTATGCCAAAGGACTGGAATTCGTGCATCGGTTCTTTCTACCTATCTGCGTTCCGCTGTCAGTGCATGTACCTTCCGATGATTGAGGGTGGAGCCTTCCTAACTGATACACCGCACGCATTTCATTAGTGACGTCGACTCTTGGTTCTTTCTGAGCGGTCTGCAGTCCCCTTTTCGTTGAGAACCATATAATGGGTGTAGAGGCATAGATTTGATTGGCAACGGTACGTGTTCCGGATACACCAGTAACGTTGAATAAACAAGCTTCCAGATGTATATATGAGCATGTGTGAGCGTATGGGTCTGACTGTTTGCATGGAAAACATAATTCCGATACGTATGGTCGCTCTCGTAAATTTCACGCTTCAACTGAAATCTGAAGACTACAGCTGTAAGGCGGAATTTGACACAAACGGGGAAGTTGCTTAAAAGAGGACCTACCAGGCCCTTGTGGATAAGTGCGTGTTTTGTGTAAAACATGAATATGCTACTGCACATGAGAGTGTAAAGATCACGCCGTTTGGGGGATCGTAACGTATAAAGTTCCACATTTCTGGCTACAAGTGGCTCGTCGTCACCTTCAGGCAGGCAAACGTTTCTTATCTACCGAACGCGCTCTTCTTTCCCCGTTTTTACTCACACAGTGCTGGCGAGTCCAGCAGAGTCGGCTTGGCACTCGATAATTCCAAGCGGTCAATTTTCGTGGGATGTTTGTTCATCATTAGGTCACTTGTGTCAAGGCATTCGCATCTGTGTAGTTTGAAGTTTTAGGTACCAATGGTCTACTGTTTGAAATTCTATCTACTTCAACGAGCATCGTATTTAGGGTCTTACCACCTAAAGGCTGTTGCTCCATCGGTGCCGTTAGCTTTCTTCTTGCGGACCGCATTAGCTTTTCTTATACTCCCCAAAGGTGGCTAGCTTGTGGAGGGTTGAGGGGCCATCAACTTTCCCTTAGTCTCGTTCTATTCTGCATTCGGGACTTATCCAGGTGTCGCCATCAATCCTCAAGCTCTTTTAGGGCTCCGACAGAACTTTGGAATGCCATCGAAAACAACTTGGTGCTCATCGTACTCGCCACATCTCCATGAACCACCCTAGTCAGTGGGCCAGCCATTAAACCACCGTATCTCTCTTCAACAGTCGTACGCTTGGTTACTGTGAGTGGATCAAAAGAGACAATACGCGTCTCCGAGACCCACCACTAAAATTCCACCACTCTAGCCCCTTGGTGGAGCTGATGTTAGCTGCTTTACTACCACCGCCTTTTGTTGACGGTGCCAGAGGCAGTAAGCAGTGAAACTCCTTGTAAGACGCCGTTGAGCGAAGCGTAGCGAAACTCGTGCGAATCCCGAACTCGGAACAAGAGTGACTCGCAGTTTCCACGATGCTGAAGTACTAACTGAACGGCCTCGTAAAATACGTACAGAACTCAAGAATGCCATCAAATTCTCAAGACGAGAGTCGAGTTCACAGCGTGCGACGGGAAAGCACTTGAGTCAACGCAGGTCCAGCCAAGGATGTGAAAAAGTGGCGCGTTGGGCACAAATAGGCAAAAGTTGGTTCACAAAATTACAAACACGCGTTGCACGTAGTTCAGTATTTCCGCGAAAACTGGGTATTATGTTCTTCCGCAAGGACTTTCCACATGTGATCAAAACATGGCCCACCATAGCCGTCCGATCTTAGCAGTTTAGTGTTTGAAATAATTGTGGTATTTCCTCTCACCTACCTGAACCCCACTGTCGGTGCAGGCGACCGCTGCTACTGGCATCTGTAACCTGCTCATGTACATAGAAAATCACACGTTATTCGGTGTTCAATTCAGCGAATTGTTGCCTCGCAGAGAAAGGTGGGCCCTCTGTGTCCACCGTTTTTCATCTGCACTTTCGGTAAGCGCGGCTATTTTTCCACGTGTATTAGTGGCAAATGTGTGTGTAGGCTCCCAATCCGCCTGCTACTTTCGAGCGAACGACCTCTCAAGTGTAGGTGTGCCTATTCCAGTGGGTTAATGTGCGCAGAAACAGCAATAATTACCACATGGAATCGTTCTCATTATTTTCAATGATAACACGAACTCGTGAGACAACGTGGGGCTCCAACAGAAGAGTGGGGCGAACGGCCTTTCATGTGTGTGCATGTGTCAATGGGTGCGTATTTGCAGCAGACAACAATAATCTTTCAGTGTGAAATCATTTTCGTTATTGGCGAACAGTAATTGGGAACTCAGGGTACCATGATGGCCCACGGGCAACCAGTAACACGAATACTTGTAATTTACATTGTGTACTCGTTGGCCAATTTGAATATGCGTGAAATACGCGGAAAATATTTACGTGGAATGGGTTTGACTTGGCCGAATTGCTCATGTACATTTTTTTGGTTCGAAGCTTGCTACTGGAGTGCTATTGGACAGCCCAGTCAGTGGCATCGGAAATCTTTCTTCACCCTCGAGGAGACTGATGCTATGCAAATCACGAGTCAGCTTCTCCTTGGAGGTCTTAGCTTTTACAGTCCTCGCTAGTCCGTCGGAACTTATGGTGAGTTCTCCAACAACACCCGAGGGCCATGTAATGAAGTGAGCTTGCTCATCGGGCACCATTACTAAGCCACCAAGTTTGAGGGGTCTTTCCTTGGCTAGCCAACTTTGTCGGGTTTGAAGGGTCGGCAAATGCTCGAGCAACCATCACTTCCAAAATACCGTGATCGGGTAATTAGCTTGTTTCCAAACGTGAAAGTAGCTACTCCGGAGACTCGCCGGAGCTTGAAATCTAGTTTTTGGTCTCAACGTCAAAAGCCGCTTCAGTTGGGCGCTAGACGAAAGGGGTAGCCAGAGTAGGCAGGTATCAAAGGGCCGTTATTCAAGGTTTTGTCGACCTCCGTCATCATGGTGTTTAGTATCTCACCCCCGGTTGTTGTTGTTCGATTGGAGAAAGCGGTGTTTTTCTGGTGAACCTCATCAAGCCGTCCCACACTCTAATCTGACTGGCCTGCGGAGGATTAGGCGTCACCCGATGCGGCAAGCCCCCGGTCAACCCTGTATTTTGTTCCCAGTTATATTTTGCTTCCAACTAAGCTACTCTATGTGGGCACCCACAAAGTTTGAACCGTTGTCGGGTTAGACGTTCGACGGCGCGCCGTTCTGCTTGTGAGGCGTTGCGGGGCCCGAGGGAAGACAACCGTCATCGAGTGCCTGACCCCTAAATGGACCGCTCGAGATTTCATGGAAGTCATGATGCAACCGCATCCTTCTTCCATTGTCTTCCCGCATCCGACCCAAAAATGTCCAAGGCAGTCAAGTCTAGTATCACTAAACGGCCAACACCTCGGGGTCACTGCACTGTGGCGGCGAAGAAGTATACTGCCTACTCGAGGTGGCCGTAGGTGTTCTACATTCCACACGGCGTCGAACCGCACAGTTCACGCTCGCTGTTCCGCTCGACATCCAAAACCTCCTTCGGATGACGCCGGTCACGCGGCTTCCAACGAAGTGCCACTCTGTAGTATGTACCTGTTTAATTAGCAGGTATTCCACGGGTTGCCTTGCAGGCGGTACTACGGTCGATTCGCGCCAAGGCTTAGGTGAGAGTTTGTTAGCCTATCACCTGCCCCTAGCAGTCCCCCGATGAGTGCCGGATTTGGGGTTTTCTAAATTTTCCTTGGGGTCAGTGTCATCTGGCTGTATAACCCCGGCTACCCAGGATTCTGACTCTCTTGGGTGAACGCCTCGGTTAATATCTTTTTAAGGAGACCATATTCCATAAATCGTAACTCGACATTGGTGGTTGGACCCATGCTTATCCGGATCAACGGACGGAGGCCCTTCGTACAGTAAAAGCCCCTTAAACCTGGTCAACCATACCAGTGATCGGACCGTATTCATCCAAGAGGAAAATCTAACCGACCGTGACAAGACCGATGTCGGTTTGGATGCTACCACTGTCACCACAGTGCCTCTGGTTTCTATTTCCGATTCGAGAGGTGGTTTCTGTTCGTAACCAGGCTAGTCTCGTCTGAGAATGTACAGAAATTTCGGCCCTATCGTGCATGTATCTGATCACCGAAAACTAGTTGCACCACGGGAAAATTGGTCTGCCGGGCTATCGACGGATTTAACATGCTGCTCTTAGCCTGCAGTGATTTCGCCGCGCATGATCTTCAACCTGTTAGATACGAAAGTGCAGAAGCGACTCGTGACGTTATTGATGTAGTACGGCACAATGGCCGAGTCCTTCTAAAACCTGGCTGACCAATTATTGGAGTCGAAGCACTTTCTTTCCGCTTAAACAGCCTTAGCAGTGAACACGGCTGCATTAAGTTCGAGGCTTGGCAAAGAGAACTAATTTAGAGGAGTGATGAGGTCCTCGGCGAATAGGGTCCTTAGGGTGTAGCGTCCATCACCCAGACGCCAAACTTCGTACAATGAAGTTCAGTAACCAACTTTGAAGGGGCAAGGAGAGGCAAGCAACTCTCCCGTTTGGTTCCTACGACCAGAAGGCGGACAACTAGGCATCTGTATGTCCCCTACTTTCTCCAGTATGATCGTGAACTCCTCCCAGTCTAGCCTGTCTTCTGGGGAAAGTTGCTGGTTCAGCCAACTCTCTTCCGCTAAAGCTACTACAGTAGAGCCTTTGTGGGCAGAACCATGGGGAGAAGAGACTGAGTAGATCAATAGACTGTAGATAGCAGACATCATCCCCCGACGCGAAACTGGATGGTCAAAGACGTTCAATTCGAAGATGGATTTAACTGGTTCAGCACCTCACGGTAACCCCGAGGGTGCGTTATGCTGGGAGCAGTGGGCCGTTCGAAACCCAAGCCAATTCCTCTTCACGGTTTTCTGAAAGAAAGTCCAACACCTACGGGGTGTTTCATATCTATTTCGTGAGCGGAAACCTACCTTTGTTTAGCCACTCCATCAATCCTTCTAGAAGGGGTTACAGCATTGGCAGCATCACCAAAAGGAGCAAAGTAGGCGCCAGCATAAGGTTTTGGCCCACACTGTTTATCTTCTTTTGCCTAACCGATACTCCGTACGCGGATGTGGTCTCTCTTACTGAACCGCGCGCGAGGCCGTACGAAGCGAGCTTTCCAAACACCTCGGTGTTTGACGTCCGATAAATTTTCCCAGTCAGGTTGGTTTGCTCCTCTCAAGCTAAACGGAACGCTCTCTTCCACCGTCCACCGGCAGTACAAGAAGCAAAATGCAGTGAAGACCAGTCTCCTGAACCGTTTCACGTTGTCCGTCGGTCTATCTTCGAGCTCGCCCGCAATACCAGATGCAAGACCCTGTCAAGATTGTACCCTGAACTCACTCTTTTTCCCACTGCCTTTTATCCGGTGAACTATCTTCCAACTCACCGGTGACATTCAGATAACTAGATAGTCACTAGATCCGGGACGATTTGAGCTTCTGTCTCGTACCCGTGTACTACTTCATGACTTCAAGACTGGGGCAAAGTTGGCACAGAAGAACGATGGGAACGCCACGAAGGGATGAGCAGACACATTGCATTCCACCACGGAATTGTCCATGTCGTTCTCCGTCCCACCGCAAGAATTGTAATGCGTCTTCGTCCTCTGTTAGAGCATTCACTTCATGAAGAATTTCCCGCTTGCTGGCAAACACTACTGCTCCACCCATCTGGAACCGGTACTGAGCTCCAATCAGTGCGGTCTTCCATTCCGGTCCCTGTAAGAAAACGGTCATTAAGTGAACTCTGGAATTTAGCTACGCATTCAAGGACGACGCGGAGCCCTTCAGGCGTTCTGATGTTGAAAAAGGGATATCGCCGAAAGTACCATATCTTTTCGCCGATACTAGTGGCAATATTCACCTTTTCCACGCAGCCAAAGATTTGTTTGAGTATCGTTGTACCTGAATATGGCCTCCAAAGGTGGTCATCATATCCAAACCCCTCCTTTAAAATCAGTAGACTACGAAGGATGTGGGTCATGTGGTTCACAAGGAGGTCCTTTTGTGCTCGCTATGGGAGGGGCTCTCCGAAAGTATTTGGCGGGTTTGTTGCCGCCTTCCTTACTATCTCCACCGCCAGTCAATATACTCTGAATAACGACAAACGTTCATCTCCGAGATCATGGAACTAGTGGCTTTAGGGGCGGTGCAAATGCTGTTCTGTGTTCTGCTCCGAGCACAAGCCGTGCCTCCCCTTGGACCCATATAACATACAGCGCTATGTCGTGCTTACTGCATAGGGCGCATGTCGGTTTCCCATCCTGTGGTCTATCATCCTTCGTGCTTTGGGAGTGTCAAAACCAAGTAGTAGGTCCACTTCATCCTCTCGCTATTTAACAACCGCCACGCCATGAAGATGGGGCGTTTTGGACAATATCAGATGGACTGAATTCGGGGATCGCATCGGCAAGTCGTTTAGAGAGAAAGCCTCGATAGGCTGGATGTGTTCACTGATGCCCAGAACGATGAGTTGCTGTCGTACTCGACCCGCATCTATGATTTGAGTCTCACCACCATGCTCAATGCAAGTGACGTGGGGCTCTCTGAAGCTTGTGGTTCCCCGCAAAAAGCTCTTTTATCGGTGTCGTGTTGGACCCGCTTTCCACAAAGGCTAGGGCCCTGGTTTTCGAATAGACTGGGATGCTGTGCAGATCAAGCCTGGCTTCAGAATTTTGGCGGATGAGGCTGCTTTCACCTGGTGTAAAAACTGGTGATGCCTGTCTGTACAACCTTCTCGGATGCATCCTAATTCCCCCAGGCGAGATGCTGCTCGGTGGGATTTTGTTGAGGCGTATGCCACAGGCTCCCACCACCTGTGCCATTCCCCAATGTTCTTTTAACGTGGCCCTGAAGAATTTCGGACAGTCTACCAACCCGCGGCCAGAGTCGCAAGCCTTGCGGCCTGGGAAAGATGAACCCTCGCGCGGAGTGACACGCGTGCTTGCACAATGCTACAGTTTTGAGTGCTTCCTTGCAGCATTTTGGGCTTGACTGGTGCTAGGTTTGTTTCTTCTGTTGCTATCGAAAAAGAGTCGATCGAATCAGCTATAAAATATTCTTCCTTGTCTATCTCAACAATCTGTCAGGTTCTCGAAATTGGACTAGCGGTCACCTCGGATTATGCGTTCCGGTTTTTCCGGCCCAGCGACCCTGTAGCTTAGACGAAAGGCACTGAGCTACAACTTTATTGAAACTTATTCGTTGTTATCAGCAAATTTTGTAAATTTCTAGGGTCTTTCTTTGTCATTTTGCTGCCAGCCATCCCGGGTATGTACGATCCTGGATGCCAAAATCACTGAGCTGGCCTCCTTATTGTGCCTGACGGGCCCCACGATAAATTTCACACAGGCCAGCAAGGAACAGTCCCATCCACGCAGTCACTGCTCTGCCAACTTGTTCCCTCCGCACCACTTCATGCACCTGTAGACCTCGACTGTTCGTCCTTATCGGGCCCTCCGTCAGCATCCTGCCAAAGATAGACGCCTCCATTTTCAGCCTCCACCCACACCCACCCTGTGGCTACCCCATGTTCCTAACAATATCGCCTTGGGCCTAACGTCAGGAACCTCCCCATCACCGACCAGGCTGTCACCAAGCAAGCGGCTTTGTGGGATGCCTGGAGGAGTTTGGAGTGATGATTGCGTTAGGACAACGTCTACCTACGCCTAATGCTCGATGGTGCACCTCTTCACTGATAACTCGGTGTCCTCAGCAAGATCGAGTACAGCCTTCGATATTTCGGCTGTAGAACGAATGGCAAACTTCTTGACCTCATTCATGTATCACGCGTGAAAGCATGAGCAGGATGTGCAGTGCTACCCAAAAGCATGGAATATTCGCAAATTTCAAAGAGATGAGGGCATATTTGGTCATCGGGGAAAACGTTGAACTGAGTTTAGATGGAGCAAAGTGAAAACAGTTTACCCGATAAATATGGGTCTGTATATAATATGATTCATCATGCAGCTTGAACGCTCAACTCACCATTGAAAACCATGGAAGCACTGTACAGCTGTTACCGTTCAAAAGCCAGTGACGGAAGGGTGCTATATCATGTAGTGTAGATGTTCAACAAACCGTTGAGCGCCAGCCTGGATAGCCTTGTGGTTAAGGTGTTCGATTCACAATCGTTCACCCCGGGTTCGAGTCCCCGTGGGGGCTCGGTGGATGTGCACTGTTGATGATTCCCAACAAGGATGAAACAGCTGTACAGTGCTTCCATGGTTTTCAATGGTGAGTTCAGCGTTCAAGCTGCATGATGAATCATATTATATACAAATCTAATCTCCTACTACTCATTTGCAAATATAGGTCTCTTCCGACCCATTCAAGGGCAACGCTGGAGTGAGCTGGACAAGCCGTTGCTAGAACGAACGTTGTCCTGGGAAGTAGATATTAAATATATAGGGATGATGCAGGAAGTCATCGGGGAGGCTTTCTCAGGCTTGCTGAACGAAGCGGGTTAATATGAAGCAAGAATAGTTGTAAAATTCATATATGGGTACGCAGGAGAACGTTTGTGAATACGAAAAGATTCGGGGTCCCCTGAAAAAGGTGAGGTGACTACCAGGAGTAACGGGTGGAGAAAAAACGTTAAGGTCCAGTGGTGTAAAGAAATAATGACCAGGATCAAAACCGTCAAATAAGAATGAGAATTGAAGTAAAGATAAGAGCGGAGGTGTTTGCCTGGGACTAGGCCCGATTTCCTCGGCAAAATTGCAAACGTAATACCTTATTGCTTCTCTTGGGGATTTTCTGCGTCCGTACCAGGCAATATAGATAAGGACGACCTACAAAGTTTTCAGTTCCCGTGTTCGCCTTACGAAGATGGTGTGGAAAGAAGAAGGGCATCCTCTGCCTCTTAATGGAGTGGGTTCCTCCGCATAGTTGTTGATAACCGGAGACTGGCGGAATGGGATTGGGGCGAGGTGAGCATATCCACATACCTCAGTGACCCTGCTGAGATATCGAGTTATTCAAAATGGGACCCAGGTGTAATTAGTGTTTGACTCTCTTTGGCCGTGCACTTGATCCGGTAGGTCGAGCCCTCTTCTGGGGTAAGGATGTGTTGCCAGGGGAGCAGGACTACCGCTCACTGAGCGAAGCCATCAACGGAATCCGAAAAGGCGAAAGTGACGGGCACTATGGCTGATGCGGCGGCGGGGGTCTATGGTCTGTCGTTCGTAGGCTTGGATCGTAATATCGATAGGAGAATACGAGAAGAGTTAAAGACGCCAGGCATACTCAGTTTGGGGTGGTCAGGTTTCGCAATCCCAGAGATGCATCTTGTTGTGGGTATTCTGGATGGCGAGCAACGTGGAATCTTGTGAGCTAGTAAGGCCAGATGACTGACCAGAACATGTTAATAGTAGATCGGTGCGGTTGGCGCCGGGAGCCCCAGAGGCCCACCCATTTGCTTTTTGGTTTGACGACGGACTTGGTGTCAGAGTGGTCCTGGAGGTGCGGCTTAGCCCGATCATTTTGTGGCGTCGGATCAGAGTGAGTCTCGCATTTGCGTGGGTCGCTGGCCTAGTAGCGTCGGTGAAGGATTTGGCGGGTCTGATAATGACCACAGCGACGGGCTGGCGAGCTTCACTAGATGAGGTGGGGGAAGTGGAGGTACCAGGCATCCCACAAAGCCGCTTGCTTGGTGACAGCCTGGTCGGTGATGGGGAGGTTCCTGACGTTAGGCCCAAGGCGATATTGTTAGGAACATGGGGTAGCCACAGGGTGGGTGTGGGTGGAGGCTGAAAATGGAGGCGTCTATCTTTGGCAGGATGCTGACGGAGGGCCCGATAAGGACGAACAGTCGAGGTCTACAGGTGCATGAAGTGGTGCGGAGGGAACAAGTTGGCAGAGCAGTGACTGCGTGGATGGGACTGTTCCTTGCTGGCCTGTGTGAAATTTATCGTGGGGCCCGTCAGGCACAATAAGGAGGCCAGCTCAGTGATTTTGGCATCCAGGATCGTACATACCCGGGATGGCTGGCAGCAAAATGACAAAGAAAGACCCTAGAAATTTACAAAATTTGCTGATAACAACGAATAAGTTTCAATAAAGTTGTAGCTCAGTGCCTTTCGTCTAAGCTACAGGGTCGCTGGGCCGGAAAAACCGGAACGCATAATCCGGGGTGACCGCTAGTCCAATTTCGAGAACCTGACAGATTGTTGAGATAGACAAGGAAGAATATTTTATAGCTGATTCGATCGACTCTTTTTCGATAGCAACAGAAGAAACAAACCTAGCACCAGTCAAGCCCAAAATGCTGCAAGGAAGCACTCAAAACTGTAGCATTGTGCAAGCACGCGTGTCACTCCGCGCGAGGGTTCATCTTTCCCAGGCCGCAAGGCTTGCGACTCTGGCCGCGGGTTGGTAGACTGTCCGAAATTCTTCAGGGCCACGTTAAAAGAACATTGGGGAATGGCACAGGTGGTGGGAGCCTGTGGCATACGCCTCAACAAAATCCCACCGAGCAGCATCTCGCCTGGGGGAATTAGGATGCATCCGAGAAGGTTGTACAGACAGGCATCACCAGTTTTTACACCAGGTGAAAGCAGCCTCATCCGCCAAAATTCTGAAGCCAGGCTTGATCTGCACAGCATCCCAGTCTATTCGAAAACCAGGGCCCTAGCCTTTGTGGAAAGCGGGTCCAACACGACACCGATAAAAGAGCTTTTTGCGGGGAACCACAAGCTTCAGAGAGCCCCACGTCACTTGCATTGAGCATGGTGGTGAGACTCAAATCATAGATGCGGGTCGAGTACGACAGCAACTCATCGTTCTGGGCATCAGTGAACACATCCAGCCTATCGAGGCTTTCTCTCTAAACGACTTGCCGATGCGATCCCCGAATTCAGTCCATCTGATATTGTCCAAAACGCCCCATCTTCATGGCGTGGCGGTTGTTAAATAGCGAGAGGATGAAGTGGACCTACTACTTGGTTTTGACACTCCCAAAGCACGAAGGATGATAGACCACAGGATGGGAAACCGACATGCGCCCTATGCAGTAAGCACGACATAGCGCTGTATGTTATATGGGTCCAAGGGGAGGCACGGCTTGTGCTCGGAGCAGAACACAGAACAGCATTTGCACCGCCCCTAAAGCCACTAGTTCCATGATCTCGGAGATGAACGTTTGTCGTTATTCAGAGTATATTGACTGGCGGTGGAGATAGTAAGGAAGGCGGCAACAAACCCGCCAAATACTTTCGGAGAGCCCCTCCCATAGCGAGCACAAAAGGACCTCCTTGTGAACCACATGACCCACATCCTTCGTAGTCTACTGATTTTAAAGGAGGGGTTTGGATATGATGACCACCTTTGGAGGCCATATTCAGGTACAACGATACTCAAACAAATCTTTGGCTGCGTGGAAAAGGTGAATATTGCCACTAGTATCGGCGAAAAGATATGGTACTTTCGGCGATATCCCTTTTTCAACATCAGAACGCCTGAAGGGCTCCGCGTCGTCCTTGAATGCGTAGCTAAATTCCAGAGTTCACTTAATGACCGTTTTCTTACAGGGACCGGAATGGAAGACCGCACTGATCGGAGCTCAGTACCGGTTCCAGATGGGTGGAGCAGTAGTGTTTGCCAGCAAGCGGGAAATTCTTCATGAAGTGAATGCTCTAACAGAGGACGAAGACGCATTACAATTCTTGCGGTGGGACGGAGAACGACATGGACAATTCCGTGGTGGAATGCAATATGTCTGCTCATCCCTTCGTGGCGTTCCCATCGTTCTTCTGTGCCAACTTTGCCCCAGTCTTGAAGTCATGAAGTAGTACACGGGTACGAGACAGAAGCTCAAATCGTCCCGGATCTAGTGACTATCTAGTTATCTGAATGTCACCGGTGAGTTGGAAGATAGTTCACCGGATAAAAGGCAGTGGGAAAAAGAGTGAGTTCAGGGTACAATCTTGACAGGGTCTTGCATCTGGTATTGCGGGCGAGCTCGAAGATAGACCGACGGACAACGTGAAACGGTTCAGGAGACTGGTCTTCACTGCATTTTGCTTCTTGTACTGCCGGTGGACGGTGGAAGAGAGCGTTCCGTTTAGCTTGAGAGGAGCAAACCAACCTGACTGGGAAAATTTATCGGACGTCAAACACCGAGGTGTTTGGAAAGCTCGCTTCGTACGGCCTCGCGCGCGGTTCAGTAAGAGAGACCACATCCGCGTACGGAGTATCGGTTAGGCAAAAGAAGATAAACAGTGTGGGCCAAAACCTTATGCTGGCGCCTACTTTGCTCCTTTTGGTGATGCTGCCAATGCTGTAACCCCTTCTAGAGGGATTGATGGAGTGGCTAAACAAAGGTAGGTTTCCGCTCACGAAATAGATATGAAACACCCCGTAGGTGTTGGACTTTCTTTCAGAAAACCGTGAAGAGGAATTGGCTTGGGTTTCGAACGGCCCACTGCTCCCAGCATAACGCACCCTCGGGGTTACCGTGAGGTGCTGAACCAGTTAAATCCATCTTCGAATTGAACGTCTTTGACCATCCAGTTTCGCGTCGGGGGATGATGTCTGCTATCTACAGTCTATTGATCTACTCGGTCTCTTCTCCCCATGGTTCTGCCCACAAAGGCTCTACTGTAGTAGCTTTAGCGGAAGAGAGTTGGCCGAACCAGCAACTTTCCCCAGAAGACAGGCTAGACTGGGAGGAGTTCACGATCATACTGGAGAAAGTAGGGGACATACAGATGCCTAGTTGTCCGCCTTCTGGTCGTAGGAACCAAACGGGAGAGTTGCTTGCCTCTCCTTGCCCCTTCAAAGTTGGTTACTGAACTTCATTGTACGAAGTTTGGCGTCTGGGTGATGGACGCTACACCCTAAGGACCCTATTCGCCGAGGACCTCATCACTCCTCTAAATTAGTTCTCTTTGCCAAGCCTCGAACTTAATGCAGCCGTGTTCACTGCTAAGGCTGTTTAAGCGGAAAGAAAGTGCTTCGACTCCAATAATTGGTCAGCCAGGTTTTAGAAGGACTCGGCCATTGTGCCGTACTACATCAATAACGTCACGAGTCGCTTCTGCACTTTCGTATCTAACAGGTTGAAGATCATGCGCGGCGAAATCACTGCAGGCTAAGAGCAGCATGTTAAATCCGTCGATAGCCCGGCAGACCAATTTTCCCGTGGTGCAACTAGTTTTCGGTGATCAGATACATGCACGATAGGGCCGAAATTTCTGTACATTCTCAGACGAGACTAGCCTGGTTACGAACAGAAACCACCTCTCGAATCGGAAATAGAAACCAGAGGCACTGTGGTGACAGTGGTAGCATCCAAACCGACATCGGTCTTGTCACGGTCGGTTAGATTTTCCTCTTGGATGAATACGGTCCGATCACTGGTATGGTTGACCAGGTTTAAGGGGCTTTTACTGTACGAAGGGCCTCCGTCCGTTGATCCGGATAAGCATGGGTCCAACCACCAATGTCGAGTTACGATTTATGGAATATGGTCTCCTTAAAAAGATATTAACCGAGGCGTTCACCCAAGAGAGTCAGAATCCTGGGTAGCCGGGGTTATACAGCCAGATGACACTGACCCCAAGGAAAATTTAGAAAACCCCAAATCCGGCACTCATCGGGGGACTGCTAGGGGCAGGTGATAGGCTAACAAACTCTCACCTAAGCCTTGGCGCGAATCGACCGTAGTACCGCTTGCAAGGCAACCCGTGGAATACCTGCTAATTAAACAGGTACATACTACAGAGTGGCACTTCGTTGGAAGCCACGTGACCGGCGTCATCCGAAGGAGGTTTTGGATGTCGAGCGGAACAGCGAGCGTGAACTGTGCGGTTCGACGCCGTGTGGAATGTAGAACACCTACGGCCACCTCGAGTAGGCAGTATACTTCTTCGCCGCCACAGTGCAGTGACCCCGAGGTGTTGGCCGTTTAGTGATACTAGACTTGACTGCCTTGGACATTTTTGGGTCGGATGCGGGAAGACAATGGAAGAAGGATGCGGTTGCATCATGACTTCCATGAAATCTCGAGCGGTCCATTTAGGGGTCAGGCACTCGATGACGGTTGTCTTCCCTCGGGCCCCGCAACGCCTCACAAGCAGAACGGCGCGCCGTCGAACGTCTAACCCGACAACGGTTCAAACTTTGTGGGTGCCCACATAGAGTAGCTTAGTTGGAAGCAAAATATAACTGGGAACAAAATACAGGGTTGACCGGGGGCTTGCCGCATCGGGTGACGCCTAATCCTCCGCAGGCCAGTCAGATTAGAGTGTGGGACGGCTTGATGAGGTTCACCAGAAAAACACCGCTTTCTCCAATCGAACAACAACAACCGGGGGTGAGATACTAAACACCATGATGACGGAGGTCGACAAAACCTTGAATAACGGCCCTTTGATACCTGCCTACTCTGGCTACCCCTTTCGTCTAGCGCCCAACTGAAGCGGCTTTTGACGTTGAGACCAAAAACTAGATTTCAAGCTCCGGCGAGTCTCCGGAGTAGCTACTTTCACGTTTGGAAACAAGCTAATTACCCGATCACGGTATTTTGGAAGTGATGGTTGCTCGAGCATTTGCCGACCCTTCAAACCCGACAAAGTTGGCTAGCCAAGGAAAGACCCCTCAAACTTGGTGGCTTAGTAATGGTGCCCGATGAGCAAGCTCACTTCATTACATGGCCCTCGGGTGTTGTTGGAGAACTCACCATAAGTTCCGACGGACTAGCGAGGACTGTAAAAGCTAAGACCTCCAAGGAGAAGCTGACTCGTGATTTGCATAGCATCAGTCTCCTCGAGGGTGAAGAAAGATTTCCGATGCCACTGACTGGGCTGTCCAATAGCACTCCAGTAGCAAGCTTCGAACCAAAAAAATTTACATGAGCAATTCGGCCAAGTCAAACCCATTCCACGTAAATATTTTCCGCGTATTTCACGCATATTCAAATTGGCCAACGAGTACACAATGTAAATTACAAGTATTCGTGTTACTGGTTGCCCGTGGGCCATCATGGTACCCTGAGTTCCCAATTACTGTTCGCCAATAACGAAAATGATTTCACACTGAAAGATTATTGTTGTCTGCTGCAAATACGCACCCATTGACACATGCACACACATGAAAGGCCGTTCGCCCCACTCTTCTGTTGGAGCCCCACGTTGTCTCACGAGTTCGTGTTATCATTGAAAATAATGAGAACGATTCCATGTGGTAATTATTGCTGTTTCTGCGCACATTAACCCACTGGAATAGGCACACCTACACTTGAGAGGTCGTTCGCTCGAAAGTAGCAGGCGGATTGGGAGCCTACACACACATTTGCCACTAATACACGTGGAAAAATAGCCGCGCTTACCGAAAGTGCAGATGAAAAACGGTGGACACAGAGGGCCCACCTTTCTCTGCGAGGCAACAATTCGCTGAATTGAACACCGAATAACGTGTGATTTTCTATGTACATGAGCAGGTTACAGATGCCAGTAGCAGCGGTCGCCTGCACCGACAGTGGGGTTCAGGTAGGTGAGAGGAAATACCACAATTATTTCAAACACTAAACTGCTAAGATCGGACGGCTATGGTGGGCCATGTTTTGATCACATGTGGAAAGTCCTTGCGGAAGAACATAATACCCAGTTTTCGCGGAAATACTGAACTACGTGCAACGCGTGTTTGTAATTTTGTGAACCAACTTTTGCCTATTTGTGCCCAACGCGCCACTTTTTCACATCCTTGGCTGGACCTGCGTTGACTCAAGTGCTTTCCCGTCGCACGCTGTGAACTCGACTCTCGTCTTGAGAATTTGACGGCATTCTTGAGTTCTGTACGTATTTTACGAGGCCGTTCAGTTAGTACTTCAGCATCGTGGAAACTGCGAGTCACTCTTGTTCCGAGTTCGGGATTCGCACGAGTTTCGCTACGCTTCGCTCAACGGCGTCTTACAAGGAGTTTCACTGCTTACTGCCTCTGGCACCGTCAACAAAAGGCGGTGGTAGTAAAGCAGCTAACATCAGCTCCACCAAGGGGCTAGAGTGGTGGAATTTTAGTGGTGGGTCTCGGAGACGCGTATTGTCTCTTTTGATCCACTCACAGTAACCAAGCGTACGACTGTTGAAGAGAGATACGGTGGTTTAATGGCTGGCCCACTGACTAGGGTGGTTCATGGAGATGTGGCGAGTACGATGAGCACCAAGTTGTTTTCGATGGCATTCCAAAGTTCTGTCGGAGCCCTAAAAGAGCTTGAGGATTGATGGCGACACCTGGATAAGTCCCGAATGCAGAATAGAACGAGACTAAGGGAAAGTTGATGGCCCCTCAACCCTCCACAAGCTAGCCACCTTTGGGGAGTATAAGAAAAGCTAATGCGGTCCGCAAGAAGAAAGCTAACGGCACCGATGGAGCAACAGCCTTTAGGTGGTAAGACCCTAAATACGATGCTCGTTGAAGTAGATAGAATTTCAAACAGTAGACCATTGGTACCTAAAACTTCAAACTACACAGATGCGAATGCCTTGACACAAGTGACCTAATGATGAACAAACATCCCACGAAAATTGACCGCTTGGAATTATCGAGTGCCAAGCCGACTCTGCTGGACTCGCCAGCACTGTGTGAGTAAAAACGGGGAAAGAAGAGCGCGTTCGGTAGATAAGAAACGTTTGCCTGCCTGAAGGTGACGACGAGCCACTTGTAGCCAGAAATGTGGAACTTTATACGTTACGATCCCCCAAACGGCGTGATCTTTACACTCTCATGTGCAGTAGCATATTCATGTTTTACACAAAACACGCACTTATCCACAAGGGCCTGGTAGGTCCTCTTTTAAGCAACTTCCCCGTTTGTGTCAAATTCCGCCTTACAGCTGTAGTCTTCAGATTTCAGTTGAAGCGTGAAATTTACGAGAGCGACCATACGTATCGGAATTATGTTTTCCATGCAAACAGTCAGACCCATACGCTCACACATGCTCATATATACATCTGGAAGCTTGTTTATTCAACGTTACTGGTGTATCCGGAACACGTACCGTTGCCAATCAAATCTATGCCTCTACACCCATTATATGGTTCTCAACGAAAAGGGGACTGCAGACCGCTCAGAAAGAACCAAGAGTCGACGTCACTAATGAAATGCGTGCGGTGTATCAGTTAGGAAGGCTCCACCCTCAATCATCGGAAGGTACATGCACTGACAGCGGAACGCAGATAGGTAGAAAGAACCGATGCACGAATTCCAGTCCTTTGGCATAGGTAGGCTCAGACGGCCTTTCTTGGGGGAAGAACTATCAGATTTGGAAAATCCTCCGAGGCCCCATTATACTCTAGGTCCACGAAAGTGCCGGATTGTACGCATTTGTGTGTTTCGTACTGCTCACACTTTTGCAATCCAAACTTTGTTCATCAGCGTCGGATGCAGGATTTAGTCACATACCATTTGGATCTTGTGACTCACGTGCTCGTCCTTCCCAAGCCGTGAACGTGGTTGTCGTTCTGAATCTTTGTGATCGCCTTTTGAGGCTCGTATATGTTTGTGATGCAGTTCACTTCACAATCCAGCATTTAAGAATTTGCCAACCAACTTTGTTCTGCCCTGGGATTCACGCGCATTGGCCAAGAATTGCTCGAAAGGGTCTTATAGGAGCTGCTGTGTGATTATAGGACCCATTTCTCCAACGCGAGGGAAGAGGAGGTCCTGCTGGGTTACCCAGCACCGTCAGTCAGAAATACAGGAAGGTGTCCAGCCCTTGGAGATTTTAACGCACCGGAGATAGACTTGCAATCATATCCGGCTCCGGAGACGGATTCCGGCCAAGTGATACTTGACCGCATAGAGAATAAGGCAATAAAACAGCACATCCACCCGACCACCAGATAGAAGGAGCGTCAGACTCTGGGGCTATTGAATCTGGGGATATCCATGTTTTCGCAGAATTAGATGAAGTTCGAACTTCTGCCGCGTTTGGGAAAGTTGGCCGTTGATTCACAGGCTCCTGTTCCTTGGTCAGATGAATAACCTATTTAACATATTGTAAGAATTAAACCCGTAGGCTCCACCGTACCTCGACTATATAGCCTTCCAATAGTGCATTAACCTGGACTACCCCTAAACCCCATCGTTTCCATGGCAAATTCTGCATACCACACGATAGCCCGATGGATAATTGGTCTTTTAGAACCCGTACGACAGAAACTTGCAAAGCATACACTCAGTGACACGGTTTACATTATTGAAGTTATTAAAGATGTGAACATGTCAGGAAAACGTTTTCTTTAGATGTGGTTTCTTTGTTCACTAATTCACCTTTGATTGAAACAGTAGACTTTATTTATTCATTTGTTGATGAAGAAGCAATATCCGTAGGAATTTCAACGGCCAACCTAAGAGAATTAATTCTTCAGTGCACTTTGAATGTACAGTTTGTGTTCAACAACACATATTATCGCCAGAAGGATGGGGTTGCTATGAGGTCACCTCTAGGACCACTTTTTGCTGACATTTTCATGGCAAAACTGGAGACTCAAGCATTACGCAGAACAATAAGTCGATTAGACCACTACGACCGATATGTGGATGATATATTTTGCATAGCTGACGCGCAAACCAACTTAGATGGTATACCACGCGAATTTAGCACTACGCACCCCGCAATCAGGTTCACCATCGAGAAGGAAGAAGAAAATTGTCTACCTTTTCTTGACGTACACCTGGCCAGACTATCTGATGGCTCGATTCAGAGGAAGGTGTATCGGAAAGCCACCTGGAATGGCCAGTACACAAACTTTCACAGTTTTGTGCTTCTTGGTTGCAAACGTAATCTGATACGCTGTATTCTACACAGGAAGAAACATCTGTACTGCAGATACTCTAGAAGCTGAGCTATCAAACCGTTATGCAACGATTATCCTGAGAAATTTATCCAAAGAAACTGGACCGAACGGATAAAACCAGTGAAAATCACACAAGCAGAAAGGAAAGAGTTATTCATCCGACTCTCCCTCAAGGGAGATGTCGCAGCCGATAGAGCCTGTAAAATTTTGAGTGCCACTGTTAAGTCCACCTCCAGCGCTGCCAAAATCAGATGCGTGACTTTCACGTCACCAATAACCCGATGTGAAAATAAAGATAAGCTGCCCTTGTTGACCTCATCCATGATCATCTATCAATTCAGGTGCACCTGTGGTGCTACTTACATAGGTCGAACGGCAAGACAGCTATCAAAACGCATCAAGGAGCATCACCCACGGTGGCTTAGACAAGGAGGCAATGGAGTAGTATCAAGTTCAATCGTCTCGCACTTGTTAGAAACTGGGTTTCCAATCGACTTCCAGTCCGCCCTCAAAGTCGTCTACCGGGCCCCACAACACGTGTCAAGAGCAATTAGGCTCCGGATACTAGCAACTGCCGAGGCAATTATCATTCGCCTCTTGAAGCCTGAGCTTTGCGCGCAGCGAAAATTGGTCCAAGCACTACAACTCCCATGGCCAACACTCAACTGTGGTGCACAGCCGGGCGCAGAGATGACGTAAGCTAATTAGCACCGGTTACATAATCTGGTCACTCACACGGGTTTCCATCCTTCCTCGCCCCGAATTATCCACACTGACTTAGTGAGACGTTTTCCAACTCTTCTTAATAATTCGTTTTCATATAAATGTGATTGTAACGGCTTGAAAATGAAATCACCGAAAACATACGTTCGCCTACAACTGGTGTTCTGAGTATTATATAAGTATTGTAGGCCCCTGAACAGATTGGAAGAAGGTTGTCTGATGGCGAGGTCGGACTTATTGTCTTTGGATACGGAAGGCAGAGTGAGAGAAATGTGGGGGGATAGCTGAGGCAACTTACTACATCTGGCGGAGGAAGTGGCTTGCCATGGTGGTGGAAAAGCAGTGCAACCGGGACTCTGTGACGAAAACACCAAACACGGAGGGGGTTTCTGGATACTGATGGACAGGGAAGTTTCAGCCCGTACACAAAGAGTAGACAAGTGGCAGTGGAAAAGCAGTGATCCAATGAATCTGCGAAACATCACCAGGGCGGCCAAAAAAACACCAAAAATTATTCAACAACTACATCTAGGCCAAAGTGCCCGTGACGGCAGAATTCGGTGGGGCAAATACGGGGAATAATGACCAAACTGATGATGACGTGCAGAAGGCAGAAGTACTCACGAAATATTTCGAGGGGGTGCGCAGGATGGGTCAAGGTGGGACACCACCGCATTTGGAGTCGTCTAAGCCTAGTCCGACGGAGGAGCTCGTGGTATCAATGAAAGGTATGCTACTGGCCCTAGAAGCACCCCTGCACCCCGAAGCCAGACGGCATAGGCTCCCCAATCCCGAAACCGCTGACTACAACACTCGCATGGCCTTAGACTGAGCCATTCAACAAATCCCTCCGGGAGGCAGGAATGCCTCCTGAATTGGGAGACAGCGGAACTTGTACCAGTTCACAAGAGTAGTGGAATGGACAACGTGGCTAACTACTGGTCTGTTAGCTTGCTGTCAACAGCATCAAAAAAGACAGATCCATCAGAGCCGCACTGATGAGGCGCCTAAGGGTGAGACGCTGGTTGCAGACGAACAGCGTAACTTCACAAAAGGAAGGCCTTGCCTTGGTGACCTCCTAAACTTCCTTGACGAGGTAGCCAGTAAACTAGACCAGGGCGAGAAGTTTGAAGTGCACTACCTCGACTTTCGCGGAGCCTTTGATAGCTTGAACCACGGGCCGTCGTCGCACAAAACGAGTGGGCTGAATCTGGCTGAAATCCTGTTCGTGCCATCGTCGGTTCAAAATCAAACTTGACAAAGTCAAGTCCATAATGGCGACGGCAACCAGTGGGGTATATCAAGGGTCAGTGTTGGGGCCAGTACCCGTCTTATTATGTGCAAATGACCCACGGCTTGTCCTTCGGCCATTAAGCCTTCTGTTCTTGGACGATTTAAAATTCCTAGGATCTCCAGATCTAATCACGTCCAGGAGAACCTAGATGTCATCGACGGCTGGACATAGCCCGGGATATATTCCTGAATTTAGGAAAAATTAAACGACCGCTGGAAGGTGGTTTCGTAGAGGTTCTCTGCCTAGACCCGGACAACCCGGAACCAGTTGCACAAAAGGCAGAGATCTGGGACTTGGAGAAGTTATAACGAGTGGCTTGAAGCAGCCGCTACCGTGTCTATCATCGGCCAACAAGGGGAACAAGTCGGGTATCATTTGCAAAGGGCTATGACTTCAACGGATCCCAGAGTGACGCTAGCCCTCTGCACGGCACTGATGCGACCCCGCTTAGGGTACTTAGCCCACCCCAGTGCTCCTTCCCTGGTTAGGAGCACCCGTAAGGTGGAAAGAGTCCGAGGGAGATTCACGTGAACGATCTTGGGTCCAAAGTGAATGCCGTACGAGGATGGGCCAACGTAACTAGTTTCGTTTCCACCCAGGAGCAGGCGTGCGAAGAGAGGCCAGACAAAAAATGAGGGAAGTGAAAGGTTTCTCAGGAGTGACGAAGCCATTGTTTGTACATTGCGGGAACCCCGCTCTTCAAGATAATGAACTGATTTTCTTAATGCCAGGGATCTCCAAGAATGGTAAAGCTCAGTCCATCTCATGAATGATAAAAAATGGCTGGAACAAACTCTTTGCAGATGTGGTGCCAGCAGATGCCGTCAAGGTTTTTTAAAAAGAAGCCGGACTTCATGTGGACATATGCACCCCTGGAGTGCCCGTGGGACAGTGGTTAGTACTCGTAAGAACTTCCATACCGACTCCTTTTCCTCATATCACTCCTTCTTTTACCTTTCCCCACTGACCTTTCTATCACACATTTTTGGTTCCTCTTTGGCCCTTTAAGTTTTCTTCTTCGCAGGAGCTGACCTTCGGCTGACCGGACTTGCCCACATCGAGTGAGCCTGCTGGATGCTGAGCTTTTACTCTATCGAAATGCTGCTGTTGCCGCTCTTGCCGAAGAAGGCCCAATAAACGCCGCGTGATCTGAGCTGATATCCACCACCAGACCAAAATTTGTTTCCAAGGAGTCGAAGCATGGTAAGACGCGGGCTCGCAGGTGCTAGGAACCAGATTACCACCGGGGTTGGCCGCCCGTTGGTGTTCCGAATTAGTTTTTTCCGACTTAGTATAAAGAGCTTTATGGGTGCTTGACTAGCGTGTACACAGACGAGGGATTTCTGGACGCTCGATTGATCGTGGTCATCATCTGCCCTGCGCGAATTCAGAACAAACCGGAAGCCTCGTTCAAAAATCTCGCTGTTTGCAGTTAGATAGAATTTCCATGACGAAATCTTCCGCTCTACCTCGGCTGAACGGACTGCCGCAAACCCGAGCTATCTCTCACGGTCCGATCGTCTATCTTTTAGATCACCGGCAACACAAGATGCAAGAAGCAGTCAGGGCTAAAAGCCTGAACCCTTCCGCACTATCCAATGGCCTATTCTTCATCTCGTCGGAAATACCAGATGCAGGATACTGTCAAGTTTTGTATTTTGAACCCTTCTTCTTTTTCCCATTGCTCTTTTATTCAGTGAACTACCTCCCAGTTCACTGCACTGCACCGCGACATGGACCCGCCTAGCAACCGAGCTGCTGGCGAATAGGCGAAAACGGGGCAACGGAGTGCTGGAAACAGCAAAAATAAATAAAGGACGGCCATACTGGACCAGACAGAAGCAGATCAAGCAAAGTCGCTGAAAGTAAAGGTGAAAATATACAGTGAAAAGCTGCAGTCTAGGGGCGGAAGAAAGGTAAGCTCAATGAGTTTCTTGGCGATCAGTTACTATACAGTACAGATAAGCCGGTCATTTCTCGCTTGTTGTCGTGTGTGTGCCGATAGAAAACCCTTTAGGCTCTGATTCTTACCGGTAGTCAAATATTAGCTGAACACACCAAAATCCAGGGCTTTTTCATCTTTCGTCCATTCCCATTTCGTGCAGTCCATCTCCTTAGAAAACATACATCAAAAATGAACATGAGGCAAAGTCAGCAGCCCGTGGAATCCCAAACGTTCTCTTGCTGCGCTGTTAGATGATCGAAAGAAGTAGAGAATCGAATGTTATGCGACTTTTTTGACCTGTAGTTTTATCAGAAATGCAGTAGGCCTACTGGTAAAGCTTTTAAACATTGTCTGGACAGTGGTGGGCTGGTCTGGTTTTGCACAGAGTGTGCCAAGCCGGGCAGGGATCAAGGGAGGTGACTTCAGGGATCTCAGGAAACTACCGACACATTTTAAGAAACAGCTATTTACACGAGCTATCGCGCAACAAAAAACTGGTCATTATGTGGCTTAGCCAGGCTGAGAGACGCGCGTCACCATAAGGTGAACGGGCTCAGAACAGTAGGCTTACCAGAGCATGCCCCTGGTAAAGTGGTTTTCAGGCCGGGTAGGTGGCTCTTCAGGCCGGAAACCTCGTCATATACCCCTCGGCTGGTGCCGGTTCAATTTGGAGACCCGAGATATAGAGACGCGCTACTTGCTGCAAATGAAAAGACATTGGAGGCCACGGCCGGGACGATATTGGTGGAACCAGATCACTCGACAAAGGGTAAACGATCGCAAAGGCAACCGGGAACACCGGCAATTCGCTTAGAAAGGTCATCTCAGATCGGCACAGTCCAGGCAGACTCACATATCTTGGATACTTACCGTTTCAACCTAGCTGCAATGCAGAACGAATCTCTACCTGGAGTGAACCCGGAAACAGAAGGCTCAAGCCAATCAGGGGCACTGAAAGTCACAATGGCAAAATACACCAAAGGCACTCGGGCTATTTGTCCTATTGCAAGCGGGTAAAACCGTTGCCACCCGAGAGACCCGAAGCTAGGGCAATGGCCACCACCAGGGGAATAACTGTGGTACACGCTGATGCATGCTGTGTGTGAAGTAAGTGGAGGGAAATGACGGCTGAAGCCGAGGGCACTGGCTGCATCGCAATCACGGAAACTTGGCTCAGTAACGATGTAGCAACAACAGGTTTTCCGCTAGTAGAATACTGCGTCTACAAGGTGGACAGACAAGACAAAACAGAGGGAGAGGGTGCTTTTTCGCTTACCGCGGGGTGCGTGAGCAGACTGCAGGGGAGGTGATGCTCATACCAACCATGCAGTCGGCCTCGTGCTACCTGAGTTCAGGGAGAATGATGTTCGTCTATTGGTCTCCATCCTCATCCTCTAACGAATAAGCACTGTTATTAGAGCTTTTGACTACGATGGTCACCCCTTCCAATAAGCTACCGACTGAATTCAACTCACCGGGAGCAATGCGGGAGGGATTGTGGGCAAAGCGAGGTGGATTCCGCGATCGGTTGATGGTGCTGGTGTGCAGATTCTCACTGGTACAACACGCAAGCCAACCATTTCTATGGAGAATGGACCACACTCTCAGCCCTCTTGACCCCGTATTAATTAAACCACCGGAGGAAGACGACCACTTCGAGGTTACTGCTCCTATGGGCACAAGCGATCATGAGATGATCAGGTTCCTGTTCAAATGGAACCCCCAGAGCTCCCCTACAAGCTAGGAGGGAACTTCCGGAAAGCTGACAATCAGACACTGAGGGCGGCTGCGGAGAGCGCACAGTGGGCAGTCCGCAACCTAAGATCAGGGGATGAGTGCTTGCACACAATAGGCAGCTTGATGCAACTCACTAATGAGTTCGCCCCGGTAAGGAGGATGAAGAGGATGGACCGACAACTACGGTGGATCCACAGGGCCGAAAAAGCCCAGGCATGCAGGCGAGTGGCATGAGAAAGCTTCCGCAGTGTAGAGGGACATCTTCGCATTCTGAGGTCCCTAAGGAGCGCGAAAATGCTCTAAGAGTACAAAAATCCTATCAGATACGACGCGAGGCGAAATTGACACAATATCAAGAGATGCTCCAAGGCCTACTTCGACTACGTACAGTCTAAGACCCAGTCACGAAAGGCAGTGGGATACATTATGGATGAGCACAGATAGGCTTTCAGGCAAGGCCGGCGAGAAGGCAGAAGTACCTGGAGGGTTCTTCGAGCTGGTGCGCACCGCAGATGCAGGGGACCATCGGCCACTGCAACACTGTGTAACGTTCCTCAAGAGGGAGAGATTGTTTTGGAACCCGTGGACTTGGAACCAACTATCAATCGGTTAAAGTGAAGTAAGGCGGATGGGCCAGACGGGATTCACCCTATAACACTTTTTTGAGCAATACGCAGCCAAGTTTGTACAAATCCCAAGATCGAAACACGACCGATCCGTAAATTCTACTATGCTGGCTTAATCAATGAGCAATGACAAAACATATACAAACCTCAATAATGCGATCAAACAGGCTCAGAAAGCGAGAACCCAGTTCTCGGCGTGCGAAAGACAAGCAAGTGACTCACACAGGTCCAAGATGGATTATGACAAGGTAGCGCGTCGGAGGCAAACAAAAATGTTTGACCCACAGAAGCATAAATTGTGCTGAAACGCGCAAATACTGCATGTGCGGAGTAATTCTACACAGCACGAAATTGTAGTGCCCTTTAATGATTTTCTACAACCGATTGTCACACGTCCCACCACCCCACCGCCGTTGACAAGCGTATTGTCCGGGGCGCGAGCGCACTTGTGCACCAGGATGCTAACCCCTGGCAGGCTACCTTCTAACTGACTAATAATCGAAGAGGTGCTCATCCACAAGAGAGGCAAGAGGGAAGTTGCATCTAACTACAGGCATGCTGTCAGTGGTACTGAAAGTACCTGAGGGCATCGTCAGAGATAAGATCACAAGGCGCGTTGAATACCACGGGATGACCACAGTGAGGCAGCACGGGTTTGTAAGGGCGAGATCGTGCCTTACGAACCTCTAATCATTTCTGGATGAAGTGATCGGCAGACTGGACAAAGGCGAACAAGTTGAAGTGTGTTATCCGGATTTTCAGAAGGCCCCCGACTCGCTCAACCATAGACTGCTGGTGCACAAAAAGCAGGACATGAGGATTGCAGGGGGAAGCTGAACTGGATTGGAGCATACCTCACTGGTAGGACATTCCGTGTTTGGGTTGGAGATGCAACGTCCAGTGCAACTAAGGCATGCAGTGGGGTGCCGCACAGGCCGGTGTTAGGAACCCTGTTGTTCTTGATCTATATAAATGACCCCGTGGATACCTTGAGGTGTCCTGGTTTCCTTTTTGCGTGCGGTCCAGGGTAATGGGGGAACCATCTTCGAACTGGGTGCAGGAAGACCTAATAAGAATTCGAGGGTGGACCAGAACATGGAAGCTTCGTTTAAACAGAGGTGAGCGCAGACAGGTGCTTCATGGCGGGGGAGTGGGAGAGACTCGGATTTTTGGTGAAGAATCACTCGGGATAATCGAGGCCACTGGGGTCACAAACGATCTTGGCTTTCAAGTGCACGAATCCTTCAAGCACACCCAGCACTGCTTTGAGGCAGCAGCAAAGGGTAACAGGTCCATGTTTCAACTGTGCCAAACTGTCAGGTCTCGGGGTGCCAAAACAATATTGTTTTTTGCAAAATGCAGGTACGTCCACATCTGGAATCCTGATTTCAGGCCTGGGTGCCGAAACTAATCAGGGACGAACAGCTGTTGGAAACCGCCCAAAGGCGGCTTACCAAGATGACCACCGGGCTGTGGGACAAGACATACAAAGAACACTTCAAAGCTCTCGACCTGTTCTCACCCAACAGGCGGCCCCTAAGGGGGGATCTAATGAAGACTTTCAAACAGCTCCACCGGTTATCTGAAACCGATAGACCGTCATTATTTTCCATTAAAACCCGACGCCCAGGGGACACGAACTCAAAATCATGAAAAGCTGGGCCCTCAGAAGCGATTTGGCACACTTCTTCTCTTACCGCTTTACGAACCCGTGGAACAGGCTGCGACCCCACGTAGTGGCGGCGAATGGAGTCATGTTTAAACGGCTGCTGGATGACTGCTGGGATGAGGTTTACCAGGACTACGACTAGCCGAACGAACAAATCCTCAATTTGCACCTCCCCCGTCCACTCCACTCTTCCTTTTTAGGGTGCAGAATATTTGTTTCCCCGTCATGCAGTAAAATACAGCAGAATTTGGGCCTCTTATTTATTCGGTTGTCCTCAGAGGAGAATCTCGAGGGTAAGTCAAGGTCAAGGTCAAGCCCGCGTGAAATCCAGGTTGTCTCGTTTTCTTTTTTTGCATATACCACTGTTTAGACTTGTAATTGTGTCCACCCTAGTTTACACCACCTAATTACCTGAAACCGTGACCTAGTTGTGTAAACCACTGCGGCACATCACCGTGCAGACGCTAGTACTTATCGTGAGTTAGAGTTATAGACTACATTGATTACGCACTGCTCTAACTCCACTTAATTACATTCTACATGGCTTATCTAGCAAATCTCCCCTGATTCTCGACATAGTAGGATCTATCTAGCGTTTTTACATCCCATCGCTATAACCCAGCTCCTACCTTATTTTCGCTACGCATCCTCCGGTGCACTTTTTGAAGTTTCTGTCCCACTGTGCCTCCATTCATTTTTTTGTTTGCCATAAGAGCGCACTTTCGTTCCACCCGGTCCACTGACCCCATACTTACAATATACTCCCCCGCAAAACCTGCTGTTGTGACCCAAGCAACAGCTAAGTACCCACCGTATCCTGTGGGGTTCAACCTGTGCACACCACACAGCAAAATTCCTTCTATCTCACTATTCCTCACCGTCCCAAGTATCCTAGGCATAACAGTATATATAGCGGGTCATATAGCTCACTGCCCGTACCTCATTGCCACATTGGTCTCATCTAGACCTTTGCACACATAGCACCCAGGAACACTCCTGGTCTGCTCAGACCTTTGGCCTGTCTCTGTCTAGTTGACTGACTTCCTGCTACCTTTTTACCTCCGCCATATATTTCTACTTATCATGCTATCCCGGCCCCCAACCAGTACTCGGAAAATCCGTATCGCTAAAGCTGGCAAATCCAAACCCACCCAACCCCTCCCAAAAACCAGGCCGTGCTCTGTCACCCTCGTTAACGTCGACGGTGAAGCTTCTAATAGTCCTAATGGCCTAAAGCAGAGTTTCGTCGAACTTAGTAACAAGGTCGAGCTGGTTGGTGAAATCCTTTCAAAGGTTTCACCCCTGGCTACTCTCCTTGACCCTGTAGCCGTTACATCGCCCAAGAACTTGGTTTCGGTGGGACACCTCCTCGACTCCGTGTCTACTGAAATATACCACCGCATTGCCAACTCCAAGAACGCAGTGGTTTTGAATGCTCCAGACCGCTTACCGCTTTTCTTGGCGAAACACAATATACTAAGTTCGTGCAACATGGCTCACTATAGATGCCATTGCAGGAGGCTACGTAAAAAGTCCCAGCGACATAGTTGCCCCCTGCTATTCCAATTCACGGACGATCTAACAGCTACAGAGTTCATTAGCAACAAGTCGACGATTGCTGCCCTTTCGCCGTATAAGGATATCAAGATATTCTCTGATAAAACCCCCCTCCAACGGGAAATACTTCGTTCGTTGAGAAATAACTCCGCCTTGCCCATGCAGACTGACCCCACTGTAACCGACATGGTTACCCAATGCCCCTCTGTCAAGAGGTCAAAGGCGAGCCCAGCGCCTCGCCCTGCCTGCCTGCAAACTGTCGACTTAGATATGTCTAACTCCCCACCCACGGTTCCGCTTCCACTCAAACGCCCTTTTTTACCATCTCCCCCAGTAGCCTCTACCAGCAGTAGCTCTCGCTCCCCGACCACAGGCCCCAAGCGGCACTCCACTTCAGTATTACAGCCGCGCTCCCCCGTCATAGTCTCTGAGCCAAAACAAGACCCTGGTACAACCAACAGCCCCCGCCGTACTACTTCCAATCCGTCCTCCGAGCCGTTGACAAGTGTTGTCACCCGCCGCTCTCGCTCCAACGACTCTACAAACTACCCACCATCTGCTAGCTCAGCCGCGACACTTCGTTTCTATCCTCATAAGTGCCGCTCTAATCCCCCCATAAGCCTACCTGGTACTCCTACCAGGTCCGCACTTGCCCAACTAATCACCTCACTTATTACCCCCCACTCTCAATCGGCTTCTGCCTATAGCGTACTTTCGGATCCTCCAAGTGTTAACCAACTGGGCCACCATCCGGATCCGTCTAACGCCATCGTCCCTTTGAGTAGCAGTGACCTTCAGGGCCTTGCCAGTGCCACTCAACCTTCCACTGCCTCGCACCCCCTTCCACTGTTTTTCCCCCTCTCTGATCGCATGGGTTACACCAACCCTCCATCTCCGTTGCTACCGTATATCCCTCCCTGCGCCCCAGACATCAACCCTCCATACTATAGCCCCAGCATGCTTCCGCTGTTCCCCCCTGCTCACCTCCACCAACCCTCATCTAACCCTGAAGTACCACGTACATACCCTAGCAGATACTCTAGGTTTGTACCTGTATCCCGCCTCCTCGCCCCACCCCCCACTTACCGGCTCCCCTGCCCCTCATGAGCCTCCAAACCTTTCCAAATTTCGCCACTCCCTTCCCGCCCCCCACCTCACACTACGTCCCACTTACTCTCCCACATGCCTTCACCCCCATACCGACCTACCGGCCTTATACTGACTCTGCCCAACAGGTAGGTTACCTGCAGCCAAGATTTCGTTTTTTACCTGACCGGTGCCCTCCGCACCCGTGGCCATATGGCTAGTCGCCCTATGGACCATATCCATAAAATTTCACAGGCTCATATCACTGTTCGCTCCCCACTCGAGGCCATGCCACTCAGCACCTTACACCACGCACTCCCCCCTGTCCACCCCGCTTCGACAGATATTCTTAACCTCTCACTTTGCCATATGGTGCCACCTCCCTATGCACCGTGTGACACCCCTCCGGCCCACATCAGCGGTGTGCTGCACACCCACCGTATTGATCACCCACAGCGATCGGCTGCGCCTAATGCTAACGCTTCTCCTACTTTCCGTCCCCCACCAACAACTGCCTGCCCTCCCCCTTCTACTGACGCTCTATCCCCACTGAGACCCAACTCCTATCGCCACAGCGATCCCAATAGTCTTGCACCTGGCATCCATGCTTTGCGCACACCGACACTGAACTCATTCCTACTAGTTCTTATTAACGCTCGCTCAATAATTAGAAAAATATCGCACCTGCGATCTTTGGCATTTACGTCAAACGCTGACATTATACTAATAACTGAATCCTGGCTGTCAGATGATGCTTCGCTTGACCTTGTTCGCATACCTGGGTATCAATGCTTCTCGAACACCCGCCAGTCCAGGCGGGGAGGGGGCTGTTTAGCCTTTGTCAAATGCACTATCCACGCTAGTGTTATCGACCACCCCCCTCTTCTCCTTATTGAGGAATCGTTATGGCTATCCATTCACGCCTCCGGCCAGAACCTCCTCCTTGGCTGCGTCTACGTCCCCCCGGGTCTGGAGCCTGCAAAAATTGACTCTGCCGTGGATGTCTTCAATGCTGCGCTTGACTACCCTGCCAGTGCAAAAATTATTGCGGGCGACTTTAACTTTCCTTCAATTTGCTGGTCCTCCCATACTAGCCCTCCCGCCCTCTCCACCTTCCTTTCTTGTGTCCGTCTTGGTGGATGGACCCAACATGTCTTCTGCCCTACTAGGGGGAACAACATCTTGGACCTAGTATTCTCCATTGATGTTCCTGATATGATCACACAGATTACTGATCACTTCCCGGGTAGTGACCACCGTATTGTCAGGTGCAAGTTCAGCTGTTCTCATCCGATGCAATCCTCCCCCCTGTTCTGACTTCCTACCGTTCCTGTAACTGGCCCCTAGTGCCAATGATAATCCGCTCCCTTAACTGGGACACATTTTTTCTTTCATCCGATCCCCTCACTGTCGTGAACTCTCTCTACTCCAACCTCCTACACTGTCTAAATACCGCCAACCCATGTGTCGACCCACGCCCCAATTCCAGCACCTCACGCCGGTCACTTTTAGAGCGTAAGCTGTCTAAGCTGCAACCTACCTTCGCTAGATCACACGACTTTACAATTCTCCTGCGCATAAACCAGCTACAACTGAGGCTGCGTTGCATGGTCGATTCGCATCTGAGAAGGCAAGAGGCCATCGCCCTAGCACACCCAAACAAAACTGGCTACCTGTCCAACCTGCTTAGTAAAAGGTCCAATCAATCCAATCATACCTCGCCCAAGTTCCTCATCTGCGGCTCATCTACCGCTAATACTCCTGCATCTATTTCTGAGGCCTTCAATGAGCATTTTTCTTCCTCCCTTATAAGCTGTCCTGGTATTCCCCCTCCTGCAATCCAGCCCTGCTCCCCTGCCTCTCTTTCATCGATTCCCTTCACCCATCTAGAAATTGAAAAATCAGTTTCGTCTATTAAACCTTCCTCGAAACCGGGACCGGATGATCTCCCACCGGCCCTCCTCCGTTTCGGTGGTCCTGACCTCCCTTTATTGTTACTTAATATGTATACCACCTCCATGCTTCACAGTTTCGTCCCCCCTCAATGGAAATCCTCCGTTATAGTTCCGCGCTTCAAAAAGGGCGTACTACATGACCCAGATAACTATCGGCCCATCAATCACACCCCAGTAGTCTGCAAAATTATGGAGAGAATTATCAAAAGACACATTGTCCAGTACCTCTTATCTAACAACCTGCTGAACGCTGGTCAGCATGGTTTCTTGAACTCCCGTTCCTGCTCTTCCTGCCAGCTTGACTTTCTCAATGTCCTATCGTCTGCTGCCGACGCCGGCAACTCTGTAATTGTCCTGTACCTCGACATGTCCAAGGCTTTTGACCGTGTTCCCCATCTGTTGGCCAAAATCCGATCTCTCGGTATTACTGACCCTCTCCTCTCCTGGCTATCCTCCTATCTCTCTAACAGATCACAAGCCGTGCTCGTCGACGGCCACCTATCTTCCGCCAAACCAATCACTAGCGGCGACATCCAAGGCAGTGTCCTAGGCCCATTACTATTCCTTATTTATATCAACGACATTTTCTCTTCTATTCGACACGGCACTCCTTTCCTCTTTGCCGACGATATAAAAATAGTGTACTCTTTCCTCCCTAGTGACCTATCCGTGACTCTGTGCAACATATCGCATGACATACTCGTTCTCCAAACTTGTGCGTCTCGTGGTTCATGAAATTCTCTGCGGAGAAAAGCTTCCTCCTACCGTACAAGTGCACGGTACCACCCGGCCAAATTTGTCTGGACGGTCTGCCCATCCCCATACACCCCATGGTTACCGATCTTGGCGTGCGCTACTCTTGTTCCTTTAACTTCTCAGAACAGGCATCATTCCAAATCGCTAAGGCTAAGAAAACCCTAGGCCTGATTAATCGGTGTTTCCTAATACCGGCCAGTCGCCTCTCCATGTATCTCTCACACGTGAGACCGCTCCTAGAATATTGTCCCATTACCTCCAGCCTCTGGCCACGTTCCTCCATTGTATCTCTTGAGAAAGTTCAGCGTGCCTTCACCAAAAGACTGTTGGGCGTATCCCTAGCTCTAACATATCGCCAGCGCTGTGAGCTCCTACAAATTGAGCCTCTATGGATTCGTCGCATGAGGCTCAAACTGATTTTCTTCTTTAAGCTAATCCATAACCTGGCCTACACCTCTTATCCCATCTCATTCGCTGCGCCCTGCTCCTACCCCATCTGGCACCGTGCCCTCTCTCTCACTGTCCCTCATTCTAATCTCTGTCTGAAGTCCCGATTCTTTCTGTCAGCCTATTCCAAAATCTGGAATAAGCTGCCCCTTAGCTTACGCAGTGCCTCCTCAATGTTCGCTTTTAGGCGCGCACTTTTGTCATACTTAACAGTCCCCAATGCTATATTGCTCACCAATGAGCTCGTCTCCGCCGACATGGCCTTTAAAAGAGGTCTCACACTGTAACTCTATTACCTCTGCGTCACAAGCCACTAGGTACACCCCGCGAACTAAGGCCATTGCCTTCACTGATCCACAGCGATCCTACCTCCTGTCATCATAAGGTAACCTAATTGCTCACCTACGTTCATCTCTTATCCATCATATTCACTTTTTTTCTCCTCAGTATCCGTTGATTCTCAGCTGGGGCACACCCAGACTGCGCTTCTCTATCCCTTTTCCCTCTCCAGTGATCCCCGCTGACGGCCAACCACTTCGGGCACCGTAATTACCATCTCCCTGGCAGGTGCATCTGGATAATACTGCTACACGGTCGTCTACCACTTGCTGTTTCCGTTGGCTCTCCTGTCCATGGTCTCACGGCTTGGTCAATTGTTCCTGGTTCACGCACCCCCATCGCTGTCGTTTTGTCCCCTGTACAATTATCCATGATCACTCGTGCCACTCCCAACAGTGCGGGGCGCGGTCAGATCCACCGCTATGGCCGGCGCACATCGGGCGTGCAGGCCGTCTGCAATGATGTGCGAGCGCAACTAGACTGGTGGATCACACCTCCTGCGTTCACTTCACGAAGTGTTTTTCAGGTTGGGTGCCCAGTGCACGGCCAGTCTCACCCACTAGCACCGGTTGCGGGTGGCACGCCCTAACTTTTCTTGAACTACCGAATCCAATGCTGTCGGTTGAAAATTGCATGCTCCTCATCGTTTTTCCGCCACAGCTTGTTCACCTAGAGCTCTTATCATCTGTTTCCACTTCCCGGCTTTGTCGCCCTACCACGGTATGCACACCTTCCCGTTTTGTCCTCCCTCCTATTGCCTCTCTCTACATCAACTTTCACTGCTTTGAGTCACTATCGTCCTAACCACTCTTCTCTGTCGACGCTCGCCAATAACTCTTTTCCCACCTGCCGTCATTGCTGGCCTCTATCATCTATGCGCTTGGTAATACCCTCTGCTCAGAACGCCCATTGCTATCTTCCTTAAAACCTGTCGCCCTGTTAATCCCTCCTCGTGCCCCATGCCATGATGCACCAACCGCACCCGCACCCATGTCCAATCCGCATATTAGAAATTGCCGCTCCAAACTTCGCATCCTTGACAGTCGTATTTATTATCTAATCACCACCACCATATTTTCCTAACTTGGCCCCGCGATTCCTCTGCGGTTCTTTCCAGTGTCCTGATTAGTATCCACCTGTTCAATTGTCTGCCGGCACACAGCTCTCCAGCTCCATTGCCCCAACTCCTTTGCGCGTTCGTTTTTTTGTGCTCTTATTGCTCTATTACTGGTCCACTTATCTCGGGGCTTCCCGCTTACTTGTCCGCCTCCTTCGTGTTTCATCTGCAGTAAAATGATCTGATTGGTGATTTCTTACCTGTGTCTCCTCGGTCATTGCTTTCATCCCTTGATCCGTTTATTGCTCGCTACAGGCATTTCTCTGTGCCTTCCAGTGTGGTCCGCTTTTCCATGTTCCACCATTGTAATGACAATGTTACGTCGTGACGTTCTTTTACAGTTCCAAATTGTTTGACCTGTCACTACCCCATTCCTCTGGTCCGTCACTACATCTCGCACCTGCATTGATCAAATAATTAGACCCATTCTTACCTGTTTTCCTTGATTCTGTCTTTCATCTTCACTCTTCCATGAACTGCTCCTAACAGTCTTCATCACTTCTGTGCTTCCACATTCTATTTTTCTCTCCGTTGGGCTGCCACGTGCACTTGTCATGCAGTTAATCCACCACGAAATTCCAAAGTTAATCCTACAACCAATTGATCTAACATTACCTATTCCTCCTATTGACTGATAATTTTTTTTCTAGGACCCCATTGTTATTGCTCCTGCTTCTCTTAAACCTATACTAATATAAACAATTAATCTATATATATATATATATATATATATATATATATATATAAACTTACGCATATATATCTATGTGCCTGCGCTCTGCATCTTGCAGTCCCTCACCTGCCATTTCTCTTGCTATCATCCCAACGACCGTCATCATAGGCATCCATCAACTCTACATCTGTGCCTCACATCTACCGTATCCAATCCTTCTAAATCGTTTTTGTCATCTGATCATCCCTCTACGTCTTGCTTTGCTCGCTGCCTGTTTTACGGTGAGTTTTGTGTCCTGTCCTCCGACAATTCACTGCAAAGTACCAATGCTTCATTGTCATCTAATCCACTGCAATGCACCTCACCTTTTTCTCCATCGTTCCTCGCTACTGCAATTCTTTATACCGATTTCCAGCCTTTCTCATGTTTACCAGTCTGCCTTCATATGTAATTGCCCGGGACCAGCCATTCAGTCCACCTGACCTTGAATTTCAAATTCACCGGGCGTCCATTCAAATCCGCTCTTGAGCTCATTTAAACTCCACACGATTTCTATGGTGTGCATACGTTTATACTATTTTCATCCTACCTTATTCACCCTTCTGAGCCTTTTTACCCAATATTTTAATGAGAGTCTCCATATTTCCATGAATTATATCTGTCCATTCCATCACCTGTATCTACATGATCATGCACATGGCATGCTTCGGGCGCTTCCAAAATAAACCATTATTATTATTATTATTATTATTAAGCACGGCAGCAAGTTGAGACAGTGAACCTGTTTAGCCGGTTCTTCGAGATCGAACCTGCTTTTCGTTCCCTTCCTTGCAGTTCACCACTCAATGATCATAACATTTGGACCACCCGGCAGTTGAAGCACCGTGGGGAAACTGCAACCCTCGAGAGCAAGAACCTAGACGTACACTGGCCGGAGCCGCACGTCCTGTGGCCTGATTTGAGATAACGACCCTCTTAGCTAGGAAGTCAAGCGGGGCTAGGACCCATTCCGTAACCGTGGGGTTGCTGCGCTCCTGAGGGCCATTTGAGTCCCAGCCTTGTTTTTCCACAGACCCGAGACTGGAAGAAAACGAAATAGAGGCAAAAAGGAAACTCATAAATCACAGCCAGTTGAGAATGAGCTGACGCGTGCTGGTGCAAGAATCCGGAAACATATGTTGGCACGGGCCTCAAGTTCTGTGACCCGACTTGAAGTGACCTGGTAGTCACGAGGTCCGAGAACATTTGGGCTTTAACCTCGCACTCGTGTACTGCCTTGTATCAGCATTGAAAAATCAAGAACTCCTTCATCAGATTGACATGGTACCCTCATTCCTAATGGGGGATTCAGAAGACCATGAAAGCCCTTCGGTTATAATCAAGAGGGCCAGGTGGAGGATGAAACCAAGGCTTCTCTCTCGTGGCCCAAAAACGAAGCGAGTGCTCGCAAGTAGGTTCAACTCCCCCTAGATAGACTCAATGAATCTCTGAGTAGCAGGTGACAATTTCCCTGGCAGACTTCTACAGTTTGTACTGGGGGAGGCCCTTGTCCAGCGTGCCCGTGCAACCAACCAGGTGGAGGGAGGGACAGACTCTTGGGCTACTGGACTTAATAATCAAAAAACACACCGGCGACATTGGGGGCCTACAGGTATCAGCGTACTTAGAAAGAAGTGACCATGGAGTGATCCGTTGTGACTATTAGGCCGCGGAAGACAGGTCACCCCATAAACTTAAAAGATGCTTTAAGGATCTCGAAGTGCAGGGCTCAGTCATTGCGGCCCAAGCACTGATGCGGGACCAACATCAAGAAAGGGTGGAGGAAGAATGGACGGTGTTCATGAACAATATTTTGTTGCTCATATAGCGTTTTGCTGCAGCCTGCAGTACCCGCAGAAGGGGAATGGCGCCGTGGTGGACCGGTAAAGCAACTAGGGCTCGGGGCCGAAAACACAGTGCGTGGTGTCAATACCAGCAGACAAAGGCCACAGGAGATACCTTCGATTCAAAATGACTCGAAAAGTGGCCATCGGGGTCCCAGAACGGTGTAGGCTATCCTGTGAGAGGACCTTGGCAAGAAGTGTTAAGCAATGCCCCAAAGGATGCTACAAATATGCCCAGCCAAAATCAGGCACGCGAGTAGCTGTGTGTTCCTTTAAGGACAGGGAAGACACCCATGCACTCGACAGTAGAGCCAAAGCCTAGATACTGCGACGGCCGTCGAGAAAATGCACCATCTGGGCACTGGACTGAACTCGGCGCATGAACCCCTCACTGGACCGTGGGTTGCGCCGCCAGTTCTTGTTTCTACGGACGAAGTATAAAAAGCCAATTCGGACGAAACTTATGCTGCGGTTCTTCGTCCCCTTGACCAGGTAATAGTGGCTCCTCTTGCTCGGCTGCACACCGGGTTGTCCGACAGAGCTCCACTACCGGCGGACTGGCTGAGAGTCGAAGTTTTACCAATACTCGGAGGAGAATTAAAGGAACAGGCACAAAACTATAGACCAATTAGTCTGCTACCTGTGCCACTCAAAATAATGGGGGATTGATTAGAAATCGTACGGCCAGTCACCCGACTGAAAATGGGTTAGTTTCCAACGAACAACACGGGTTTGTCAAAAAGAGGTCGTGCCCCGTCTAACTAGCTCTCCCTTCTTGACGAGGAACCGGCCATATTTGACAGGGGCAAATGAGTCTAGGTCTGCTACTTGGACTTCCAAAAGGCTTTTCACTCCGTTGATCCTCGGCTTCTATTGCGCAAAATGAAAGCTCTAGGTATAGGGCCCCAGGTACTGGAATGGATCCGAGTATATCTTACGAACCGAAGGTTTTACATTGGTGTGGAAGGGAGCAAACGCACAAGGGCCACGACTACTGCAGGAGTCCCTCAGGGGTCAGTTTTGAGTCATTTTCTGATTTTGATCTATATCAACGACCTATTAGAGGGAATACAAAACCCAGAACACCTGTTGGCGGACGACCCAAGCTGGTTAACGAGCACCGAAACCGCATTACTCCAACAGAACTTGAGTGGGGTGTAACGACCGGTTGTGGGAAATCCCCCCCAGAAACACCGCAATTTCATGTTTCCTTGATACTACTCGCTCATGCACACTACTTGCCTTTTTTTGCAAACTGTATGTTTTCGTGAACCAACCTTTGCTTTTCCGCGCCCAATGCGCCAATCTGTCGTATCCCATTTTTGACCTGCGTGACGCACGTGCTTCCTTCCCGCACTCCTCAGCGTGGTCCTTGTCATCTGGGTCCCTGTGATCGCATAATTGAGGTTCGTGTTTGATTTATGTCATTGCTCATTTGACAATCTAGTATCGTAAAATTTCACGGATAATCGCCTTCCGATTTCGGGATCCGTTGTGAATTTAGCTACGTTTTGCCCAAAGGCTTCTTACGATACTCAATTGATCAATCTCCAGCGAGAAAATACGCAACAAGCCGAGAAAAGGATCGAAGCAATCGGAATCTGGACGAAAAGTGATACGGCAAGTCACTGGGGTGTTTTGGGTACTTTTGATTCTTTAGTTATTGCTAGGTCTTTTAGTCCTCTCATTGCTAGCTCATGTATTACTGAGGGTAAAATGGATTGCAAGAATGTCGATCTATTTAGGTTGGGGATATTAGACCTGGAACAACAGCTGTTATCGGCTAAGCAGGTGGCCAGAAAGCAGAATAGAAGTGTAGACAGGATGAGCGTGAGCAAAAGGCCAACAAACATGACACCTCTGGCAAACGAGGACAGGTGAAAATAGCAAACTCTACACCTGCCGCCGAATATAAAACACCGACGCCACCAAAGATCGATCTGCCAAGAGCAGAAGTGAAAGTTTTCGACGGGCGACCTAAACACTACTGCAAGTTCTTTGGGCAGTCTGAAGCCTTCGTCGAAAACAAGGTGATGTTGGGGGCCAAAAGAACCAAGAGTGATGTCTGTGCAATGGCCGACCCGGTGATAAAAATGCAGACCTGTCCAGTGGCCCTCGACCATTTAGGTTACAAGGCTGACCTCGATGCAATGCACACCTTGGAGGGCATAGTCTGTCACCTCTCGCCCGAAACACTGGGTCGGTGGGCGGAAGAGGCGGAAAGTATAATCCGAGGCGACCGTGAGGCTAACTTCGAAGACTCGGCCGAATACTTGAACAAACAAACCAAAATAGCCTACAGTAAATTTGGCCTACTCATCCTGGACAGTAACCGAGTAAACTAATCTAGTACTGGTCAGGCTGAAGCCGCTGCACGGGAATACCAGAAATTTAGGCCTTGGACCGATCCACACGCCACTTCACGCGAGGCTGTAGAGCATCCAAGTTGCAGGTAAAGCGACGCTATCCATGGGCTACTAGAATGCCCGAAGTTCCTCAAGGCCACGAAAGACGAACTTTGGGGAATGGCAAAGATGACAGGAGCTTGCTTTATACGCCTGTACTCCTCCCACCGGGGGAAGCTTGCCGAAGAAGAACCAAATTTGGTCACGAGGGCTACGCGGGAAAACGCCGTCGGTTGTTACATCCGGCGAAAGAAACTGCACCAGAGCGACCACCAAGCCCAGTGCAATTTGTTCAACGTCACGGTCTATCAGTAAACCAATACGTTCAGAAGTAGTCGTTGCGGGAGTAATGATCCCGACCGGGGTGGTCAAAGATTTGGCCTTCGTTGACATTGGATTGGACACTACCCTAGTGAAGGAGCGGCTTGCCAACAAGAGCCGGCTTGCTAAAAGTACGGCGTCGTTGGCAGTGTGCTTAGTGGCGGAACACAAGTAATGACTGCCGGCCGGTTGGGATTACAGCACATCTCCTTAGACACCAACGAGCAAATCGAATCAATGGAGGCAATTACATTGACTGATCTCCCCAAGTGGGCACCAAGGTCGGTGAGCGCAATTTTGACCAGGTGGCCTCACCTGCAGGAAGTAACCGTTGTAGACTGGGAAGACGACGAAGTGGTTTTCTTCACCGGCTGCGACGTGCCAGAGGCAAATTGGACGCCAGACCAGAGAGTGGGCAACCGCCAGCACCCTATGCTGTGCTCACAGCTCCGGGATGGATATTATGTGGCCCAGCCGGGTGAGTTGGTTCAGTGAATAAGGCGTAGCTGAAACGGACCGCATGGAGTATCAGTTGCAGCGGCTGTATGAAAAGGAGTTTCGCAACACTGGAGACAAATGACTATCATCGTCTCAAGGGGACCACTTCTGTCTGCAGACATTGCGGCAAGGAACCAGGAGCCTCAAAAACAGTTCGCAGTTCCCCTCCCATGGCTCACAGCAGCTGACCCTCGGGTTGATAGCAGAAACTATGCTCTGCAAAGACTACTATGATTGAACGAATGCCTCGTTCGACACAAGGATCTGTCGGAGTGATGCGCAGTAGTAGTGAAGCGGAACAAAGCTCTTGACTACGTTGAAAAGACGCCTGCTAACACCGACGGCCGGAAGAGGATCTGGTATCTACCTCACCACCCGGTTATCAACCTCAAGAAACCAGAAAATTTGCTGGGGGTTTCGATTGTGCTGCCAGGTTCCAGGGCAAGTAGTCAAGCGATCGCTTACCACAAGGACCTGACTGGATCACGCCACTGATCGAAGTTTTGTGCTGTTTCAGAGTGGGTAGAGTGGCTTTGTCCGCCGACCTCAGGGAAGTGTTTAACCAGGTGAGAATACCGGTAGAAGAGCGAGATGCTTTGCTTTTCCAGTGGTGGGAAGAGAACAACCGGGACAACGCAGTGATAAATTATGGGGTGACGGTCCACCCCTTTGGAGCCACATCATCACCGTTTTGTGGGAACTACGCCTTTCGAGAATCAGCGAACAAATATGGAGATTTGGCCCACTGGTTGGGGGTAGATAGCATCAGCGGAAACTTCTACGTCGACGATCGTCTTGGGTCATTCTGTGATGTAGACTCAGCCCTAGCGCAGTTAAGGTGCCAGACAAGATTGCTAGAAGAGGGCGGCTTGCATTTTACGAGACGGATGTCGACGCCTCGGAAGCACTCAGAGTCACTCCGTACCATGAGACGGCCAAAAGAATTAGAGATTTGGATGGCTCTCCACTCCCTTCCGAATGCACTTTAGGAATACAATGTAATGCGGAAACGGACGACTTTGTTTTCTAGCTGAAAGTACTCGAGCAACCAGTAACTCGTTGTGGTATATTATCGTTTATCTTTATTTTGTTCGATCCGCTCGGTTTCATTTTCCCTTGGCTGTTACCCGGAAAGATCCTTCTGCAGCAGCTCTACCGTAAGAAAGTCGATTGGGACCGGCCACTAGACCAAGAAGACTGGCTGGACGGGAAAGAATTTCGGAACACCTTGAAGAAACAAGGAGACATACAGATTCAGCGATGCTTTCCTTCGGTCAGACAACATGGACAGGAGAGCTGCACGCTTTTTCTGGCGCATCCGAATTGGGACACGGAGCCGTGGTGCACGGGAGAAGGTGCACGGGGGATGGAAAGTACGCTACGGGGAGTTCGCTTGCCACAGCTCGCGTTGCCCAACTGCAACCGGTCTTGATCCTAAGCCTCAAGCCCAGAGCACCGGTATTGGCTGTGAGACGGTACGAGAGGTGAGGAGCTATTTCGACTCCTATATTTGGTCAGCTACATTTTGGATGGACTTGACAATAGTGCTGTGCCACAATAAAAACTTCAGGAGTAGCCTTAGCATTTTCGTTGCTTACCGGCTAACGACCATCCATCACGAAACTGGCACAAACCAGTGGAAACACGTCAAGTCTGTCGACAACCCAGCCGATCTGTGCTTCCGGGGTGCGGCCAAATTCCGGCTGCTTGACACGCGGACAAGGGGACCGAAATTCCTGCAAACGCCTCAACAGGGCTGGCCCGTGTACGAACTAAAGCCCCTTCTGGAATTGGAAGTGGAGATCAAAGGCTTAGTGATGACGGTGACAGTCGCCCAGTCGACATATATTTTGCCACTGTTGGTCAGGTTTTCCTCGTGGATCCAGACGCCTCGGTCATTAGTTTGGTTGGTCGAGTTCAAGAGACGTTTGCTAGTCATGAAAAGGGTGCGCTCCTGCAGCCGTGTACGAAAACGTCCGATAGGCCCCGATGAATTACGAGACGCAGAACACGATTTCTTCAAGAGGATACAAAGAGAGGCATTCACACGAGAATTCGAAAGAGCTGGAGAAGCAGGACCAATCACCAAAAGAATAGCACTTCCAAAAAACAACCTGAAGCGTTTAAAGCCCAAACTCATTATTGGATTATTGCTGGTAGATGGTAGGCTGACCAAGGCCCACCTGAGCTCTGACCCGAAGTAACCCAAATGGCTACGGGCTCGACAACCTGTGATAGAGGCAACGGTTCAACACGTGTAAGCCGTGGAGAAGTATGCCGGGGATAGTCACGTGACATGAGCCATCCAAAACCCTTTCTCGGTTACTGAGAGGAAAAGCAACTTTAAAATGCATAATACAACGCTGTTTACATTGTGGTAGGCACACCGCCCTTGCGGGCAAACAACACACGGCTCCGTTGCCGGAATGTGGAGCGACTAGGGGTTTATGGCCGTTCAGAGATATCGGGCGGGACTATTTCGAGCCTTTGCGGATCGAGCGTGGAAATAGGTTGGAAAAACGAACGGGTGTATCGTAAGGGGCACGAAGTCACGCTAGGTACACTTGGAAGTTGCGCATCCGATGACACCCGACTCCCTCCTCCGGGCCTTGCAGCGATTTATCAACCGAAGAGGCGTACTTGCAGGTACATACTCCGACAATGGGTCAAACTTCGTGGGCGCTCACCGGGAACTGCAGCGTTGGCACAAAAACATGAACGGCGACGAACTGCAGAATCGAACCGTGGCCTATAGTGTACTATAACACTTCAATCCCCCAAAGGCCAGTCACTGCGGTGGCGTACGGGAACGCCTGATCCGGTCCAACCGGTGAATATTGCTGTCGATCGTTGAGTAACAGCCGCCCGACGACAAAACAATGAGCACCATCATGACTGAGGTCGAGAGAATTCTGAACAACCGCCCCCTGGTTCCAGTAATGAACGGCGACCCCACCTATCTGGCGATCACCCCGGACGACTTGTTGACGTTAAGGTCGAACGAGGGCCTCCAAGGACCGGTAAACTTTGGTGGGAGCAACCGTCATGGATGGAAGCAGGCAAACTACCTTGCCAAGGATTTGGAGGCGATGGCCGCGAGAGTACCTACCGGCTCTGCAAGCTCGACAGAAGTGGCTGATCAAAGCAAGACCGCGCAAGATCAGGGAAGTAGTGATGATTGCCTACCAACGCGTGTATTTCAGCACATGGCCCTTGGGCGTGGTGACGGAAACCATCGAAAGATTTTACGAAGTGATAGGAACTGTGAAGGTGAAGACCGCCAACGGAACACCAATCCGCGACGTACGTAGTACCAGTCTTCTCAAGATTGAAAACGGAGAAGCCGATAACACGAAAACCTAGTAGACCATTGCTCATTCGTCTTCGAAGTGGTTAAATGAACCTCCCATGTATGGAGACATTTACGGCATACCGACGCACTGAACTATCCTACACCCTGACACATACACACCTACGTGAAACACTTTTATACTTCATGACCTCCATCAAAACACGCCGCATGGCTGATTGTTCCCCGTGTATCACTGACATTATTGAAGATATCTCCCCTGAGTGATGTTTGTTACTATTTACCCATATGCCAGAGTGTGTCCTCACCCATGACACCCACTCACGCACACAGTCACACAAGCACACGTGGCTGAGGCACAACGGCTCTCCCGAGGACAGCACCTATGTCCCTCCTTCACGCCTGCTATCGATCAGCAGTTTTCATGGACGATGAGGGGTAACCTCGTGTCGGTGTGGCACCGGACCAAGAGTGAGCGTGAGATTTTTGACAACAAGGTATTAGGCACACGCACTGGCAGCAGGGTCTAGGTAGGTAGGAAGAATCAGTACCCTTATTCCAAACCTTTGACTCTGCTCAGATTATGGCGGATTTTGGTGAGCGGTGTAACAACCGATTGTGGAAAATCCCTTCCTCCAAAATACACTGCAGTTCCATGTTTCCTTGAACTCACTCACTTATTTACACTATTGACCTGTTTTGTGCACAGTATGTTTTTACGAACCAAAGTTTGTTTCTTCGCGTCCAGCTCGCTGCTCTGTCATATCCTTGTTCTGGACCTGCGTCACGCACGTGCTCCTTTCCCGCAAGCCGCAATTTGGTTCTCGTTTTTGAGTCCCTGTGATCGCACAATTGAAGTTTGTATCTGTTTGGTGTCATTGTTCACTTAGTAATCTATTATCGTAGAATTTCACGGATAATCGCCCTCCGATTTCGGGGTCCGTTACGAATTTGGCTACGCATTGCCCTAAGGTGTCTTACAGGGACCACGTTAACAGTCACGTAGTCCTCCACGTTCATCGTCGAGCCTGACAATGTACACAAACCTCCTGAATCAGTAAAGCCGCTGAATTCACACGTGGACATTTGCTTTCCGTTCAGAATGGTGCCATTCCCCATGCTCGTGAAAAACCGTTCGGTTGGAAGTCCCGTAAATCGAAATCAAATTCGGGAACTGGGCTGAACCACCAGCGACGCTCCGTTACACACCGAATAACCGGTTACAGTGTCGAAGGGAACGACAAGTGAGAACCGAACCTCGTGCAACAGACTCTATACGACCACCAACTCAGCCGACAATCAGCAACGGCTAAGCCAATGAGTGGAGAGCTAATTACCGAAATTTGGCCAAGAAAAACAAGATCCACCAAAAATGAAGAGTATAGCTTTATGAAAATTATCCCCATTACGCAAACTTTTACGACATTTTTGTTCCATTTTAATTCAGAAGCTTTCCTGTCAGCTGTTCGATTTCTGCATTACACCAAGCCAGGTCGGAACTTACTCCACCCTCGTTTGATGTTTGACTTGTTTCCAATTACGGAATCTTTCGTGCCCCTCAAGCTGAACGGACTGCCTCAATGCATAACCACCTCCAACTGTCCAGCAGTCAGTCTTCCAGATCACCGGCAATTCAAAACGCAAGATGCAGTCAAGACTAGTGTCTTTGAACTTCTCTCAGTGTAGGAGCTAAGCGAAATATCAGTCTCAGTCAAACCACACTAGCAGATTCCAAGATACCACTCAGGGAACCACCCTCGCAAAAAGACTTGCGTAATACATCCAGAAACTTTCAAACAACACCGTCCGCAGAAACTGCCTGCGATTTCTAGCTGAACAACTGATACATAATTAGTTCCGCCGATATTGACCTCCCGTGGCTAACACTTTCTTCCCCCCTAAGGCCTACATATATTGGCCATACTCTACACAATCCCCTGCTTCCGTATAACTTTCTTACCCTCGCACACTGCCACATCTTATCCGATTGGCCATCCACATCCTCACCACCATAGATATGCCTACATCTCCTCCCAACGGACCGAAAATCACTGTCAGCAACCGCCGTCGCAAGGCCGCTAAACTGCAAAACTCACTGGATAATTGCTCAGTCTCTCTGGTAGATATACTTGGACATGCTAATAGACAAACTACGGAAATGAGCAAAAATCTGAGTAGTCTTTCCTCTCGCATTGACTCCGCTGATCGGATTATCGGTCAACTGATGCCTATAGCATTCTTGCTTGATCCAGCCGCACACCATACCCCAACCAATCTACTACTGGCCACGAAGTTTGTGGACACAATTGCCTCGGAAATCTTCAGACGGATAAAAAAGGCAAAAAATGCGATTGTGTTTAATATCCCAGACCGAATACCTCTCTCAGCCGCTAAAGATATGATCTTAAGAGCTTGCAACCTTGACTCACAACCGTGCCACTGTGTTAGACACCGCAAAACTTCCCTGCGCACCACCTGCCCACTGCTGTTCCAGTTTGCAAATGAAGTTGTCGCCAAGATTTTTATCAGCCGGCAATCGCTAGTCGTAGCCAAAACCGACCTCAAGTGCGCCAAGATATTTCCTGACAAGACCCCACTGCAAAGAGAAGTGCACAAGAGTCACGCCCAGAATAGTAACCCCGGTGTTAGTGCGACCAACAGTCCACCCCGAAACTCCGGTGCACCTATCACTGGCCATCACCCGATGTTGCCATCTATTGCAGAACACAATTCAACCGTAGATTTAGACAGTACGCCAATTTCCTCACCCAAAGAGCCACCTGGCAAACGCCCCAACATTCAGAACAGCTCAAGCAAATCTCTAGACTGGAACAAGCGCCCCAGCACCCACAAAACTGATGAGGGTTCCTCCAACTGATCCACCCGCGAGCTCATGTTCTCCACAAGCCTAAATGACCCCATCCCTTCCACTAGCGCCAATTCGGGTTATTCAACCACACCTAAAAACCACTACACCATCAACCTACTTCCGTCCACACCCATGCAACCTGTTACCTCTAGCATTCTCGATAACTCAACCAGGCCCTTAAGCCCACCCGCTGCTCTCACTCATTCGCCACCAGAGTGTACCTGGTTACCCCCTCGGCCACCACCGCTGATTAACCCGTCAGTGCAGATCGACCCTCAGAAGTTAACACTTCGTCGCCAAAAGAACAAGGCCCATCAACATAATGCACATGCAAACTATAGGGAAATGGCTCAGTTGAGTGAAACTTTACCAACTTCCTATACGCCTGTGGATCCTACTTTTCCATCCCGGCTAACTGCCTTATCATTCCCACCCCACCTTTACCCACCTTATCCCCCCCCCAACCACTGCTCCATTACATTACTTTCCGCCACACCAACTATTCTACAACTCTACCGCTACCCAGTCACTCCCTGGGAACCATCTCCGTGCCCCACCTAGCTACACACTCCCACAAGACCCATGTACGTCTCTTGGCCTAGTACTGCCATCCGTCCGTGGCCGCTTTTTTCCTGCCGGCCCCCTCCGAGAATATTCCCCGCATTCAAACTACTCTCCCAAACAGCACCTCCCCATCCCCCTTTCCTTACACTGTCCCCCTCCAGGCTTCAATTCGTCAATTCCGTGGAACAACTGAGGTCCTCCCCCCATCCTTGCCCTATATAGGCGGCCACACCGTACCCTACAAACAACTACCATGTAACCCACTTGCCAATCCCCCAAGCCCAGTTACAACTCCCCCTGGCGACACCCTCCTGGCTGACAAACCAGCTGCCGGAAGCATACTCGGCCCCAATAGTCTTCCGCTACCCTCACGCGGAGCTTTAGCGCATTGTAATCTCAAAGTTACAGGCAGAGTTTCCCTCCTACTGTTGAATTCCCGTTCGCTGTTGAACAAAATTAATGACTTGAGGAAACGTGTACTTGCTTCTAGCTTTGACATCGTTCTGGTTACAGAAACATGGTTAGCCGACCACACCCCAATTGACGTTGTCTCGTTGGTAGGCTATAACTCCTTTCGAGTAAGCAGAGTGAACCGCCAAGGCGGTGGTTGTCTTGCATACATTAAACATAGATTTACTACCACCCGCCTCCACCACCCAGTGCTTGATTGTATTCCCGACTCTCTTTGGCTCTCCGTCCTTATTCCTGGAAACGTGTTGCATATTAAATGCGTCTACCGCGCACCTACCTCTAGCTACTCTGATTTCCAGCATATCATTAGGGCTTTCGAGTACATTTCTACTCTATCCTTAGGTCCGAAGATCATAGCAGGAGACCTTAACACTCCGGGTATTTGCTGGAATGCGATGACTGCCCCCTCCCATTTATCCAATTTCCTTCTGGACACCTACGCTGCAGGATGGACACAGCATGTCTCCACACCAACAAGGCATAACAATATCCTCGATCTGGTGTTCACTCATGGCCTCCGTGATGTGAACGTCTCCGTCACACAAAACCTCCCCGTTTGTGACCACAAAATGGTCATATGTCACTTCAATGTTACACATGAATCATGCCTACCTGAAGTTGTCGAAATCAAAAACCAAAACACCTACAGACTGACTAACTGGGCCCAGTTGGCTACCTCCATCCGGGGTGTTGACTGGTCCGACTTCTTCCTCACATCTGATCCGCAAAAAGCAGCCGATGTGTTCTATGTCAAGTTGCTTTCCTCCATAAATTGCCTCACCTCAACCGTTAGACATATTGGAGCCAAGACTACCAAAATTGACAGACTTCGACAAAAAATTTGTAAGCTCCAGAACTCTTTCCTCGGGAATCGAGACTTCTCTTTGATACACAGAATAAGCCGACTCTGCCGTGATCACTATGCAGCAACCGAGAATAAACTCAAAAAGCAAGAATGGACTGCCCTACAGCAGCCTCACAGTGTGAAGCTTCTCTCAAGACTGCTTAAATCTCGCAACTCGCGCAGCAACAGAAACAATATCCCATTTCTTATCCAAAATGGCACCCACCTTGTCTCGCCAGAAGATATGGCTGAAGCTCTCAACTGCTATTTCGCCTCAGCTCTTCTAACGGACACAAACCCTCCACCATTCTGCGATCCGATGCTCACACAGGACGAGATATCAACCATAACATTTACCACGGCCAACATCAGGCAATTCCTGGCCAACACGAAACCCTCCCATCACCCAGGGCCTGACGACCTTCCACCTGTCCTACTTCCATCTGGAGGACCTGACCTAGTGCTCTTATTGCTAAACCTCTTTACACTATCTATGTCGTCCGGAGTCTACCCAGCTCAATGGAAAGCGTCCTGTATAATTCCAAAACACAAAAATGGGCCCTTGCATGATCCGGGGAACTATCGCCCAATAAACCACACTTCGATTGTTTCCAGGCCCATGGAGAGGATAGTAAAGGACCAGCTTGCAAATTTCCTGACTTCTCAGAATCTCCTCAACCCAGCTCAGCATGGGTTTCTAAAGTCCCGTTCGTGCCTCACGTGTCAGATGGACTTCCTCAAATTAATCACTTCTAAAGCTGATAGCAGCAAGTCAATTATCGTCATCTTTCTCGACATGACTAAAGCGTTCGACCGTGTATCTCACGCCCGCTTACTGCCAAAAATTAAATCCTACGGAGTCGCTGACCCCCTTCTGTCCTGGCTATCATCTTAACTCTGAACGTTCTCAAACCGTCATCGTCAATGGAACATCCTCTCGGCCGAAACGAATTACTAGCGGGGTCGTACAGGGTAGCGTTTTAGGTCCTCTCTTATTTCTTATGTATATAAATGACGTCTTCCAAGTAGTGCGTCATGGCACGACATTTCTCTTTGCTGACGACATAAAACTAGTCTATACTTTTGAGGCGAACGCCATGCACCCAGCTGTCAGTGATATTCTGTCAGACTTGAAGTCCCTTGACGAATGGTGTACTCGATGGCTGATGAAGTTTTCCGCAGCTAAGAGCTCCCTTCTTTCTTACAAATGCCACGTCCCACCTGGCTTCCTTAAAATAAATGGCCTGCCGATACCCACTACTCATGTGGTAAGAGATCTGGGCCTGCATTATTCATGTTCCTTCAACTTCCATGAACAAGCACTGACCCAAGTTGGCAAGGCAAGAAGGATGATTGCACTTATCCTCAGGACATACCGTACTCAGAAGAGTAAGCTCCTGACATTCAAGACTCACGCCAGGTCGCTACTGGAATACTGCCCCCTAGTCTTTACCCTGATGCGAAAGGCCGACCGGGTCAACATAGAGAAAGTGCAACGCTCCTTCACCAAAAAATTACTGGTCACCTCTCCCAACCTCAACTACAGAGCCAGGTGCGAACTACTCCGGCTTGAACCACTATGGTTACGTCGTATCAAGCTCAATCTCTCATTTCTCTTCAACCTCCTGCATTCAAAAGTCCACTCATCTGATTACCCACTCGGTTTCTCTAGTGAGACACCCTACTCCCTCCGTCACAGGCAATTCACCATTAGAATCCCCCAATCTAGACTCTCAATCAGATCTAGATATTTCTTGGTTATCTACTCCAGCCTCTGGAATAAGCTTCCTGACTCACTGCGATCGTGTCGCACGCTGACACAATTTAAAGGAGCAATATGCAAAATCCTAGATGCATCTTCTGTAATTAGCATGACCCGTGCTAACATTAACATAGACCAAGCATATGAAGATTGCCTTGATTATTAGACCACAATGTGGCACAGTCTTTTGCGTTCGACCGCTTTCTCATGACCCGTCCGATAGTCGCATCCACGTACAGATATATATATATATACACTCAAAGTTCTGGAATAAACTCCCGCTAAACATCCGCGACAATCTTTCATTTTCTCAGTCCAGAGGCTCGCTGGATCACTCCTTGACTGTTCCCAATGTGATCCTTCTTACCGGCCAGACCGTCACCGAGGAGGTGGCCTACGTAAACGGGTTTGATTACTAGGATTATTGCACCAGAACTTTCTTTTCTCGCCCGATGACAAACGCCAGTGCAACTATTTCTTATTACGTTATATTGCACTCAATCTATACTACTGTAGCCACAGTTTGCTGACTTTTGTAACTATACCCAGTTTATTGCTTGCCGGCTCTCCTAATTTTAGACAATGTTCGTGTTCTATTGCCAATCAGTCTAAGTTTCTTAGGCTTAGATGTCCCTGCAGCAAATAGGTATGTGGCTTTGGACCCTAGGACACTGAGTTCCGCTGCTTACCACCTTATCTGATTTTTCACTCCTTTCCCGTTGATTTTGGCTACCACCACTCGCCTGGGTTTTATGTCCGGCCTTATTTCCCATTTCTTAATCGTCTCATTCCAGAACCTCTTATCCCAGAGGCCCACTTGCTAGTACCTACTTAGTGGCCTTTCCTCTCGTCTCACCTCTGCATCTACCACCCACCAACTTCTATCATATTCCCTCCTATGCTCCACACTATTATCGTCAGCAGAGCTAAACTCATCCACATCAGCTAGCCCGGTATGGTCCCTGATGGTCTTAGGCATGGTCTGGCGCTGTATGAGACTGACACGCGTATGCTAGTTTGTGCTTTACAACGCTCGTTGTCCTACTCCGTGTGTTTGCATAGTTCCACTCTGTATTTTTCAAGCCCATGCTAGCGAAACCCCTGAAGTCAACGGCACCCATACCATAGCGTCGTTTTAACATGGGGAAAACAGACCACCCCCAGCAGTTGCGAAAAAAGACAAATACGCATAAAATTACGATCGGGCGGAGGGGCTATGGAAAGTTCCTATATGGGCTCAACCACCCCTCTGTTAGGAAACAAAAAAAAGAACAGTGGAAAAAAAGACCTCGTGGGACAGATTCCATCACCAAATACCACTGACATCGGGCTGTGAAGGAATTGGGCAACCTTCATCTATGGGTATGTCTCCCATCAGCTCAGACCTGATCCTGCGAAAGGGGAAACCCCACATCGCCCTTGTCCGCTCGACAAGCTTTTGGTTTTCACGCACGAGACTGACTGGGGTGAAAACGCACTTGACTTTCCACTTACGCCTACCCAACCCCGCTCTAAGTTTCAGCCACCTCATACCCCCCATAAGCACACCTAGCATGCATGTCGACGTCAAATACAATCGCTACCATAGCCCTGACTTTCAACTCGTTGACCTGGACAGCGTACCGACATACCTGACGAATAACTACAACCGCGGTGAAGCCCGGAAAGGGAAAACAATAATAATAATAAATAAATAAGAAAGAGAAAGATATGAGCACAGTGAAAACCGGTCGCCTATTCCAACTATGCCCCTCCACCTTCCGTCATCTCTCTTAGAAAGCGGCCTTCCCGATGTCCTAGCGTCCAAGCCACGCTTAGGTTTACAACCATACCTAACAGTAACCACAGCCCCCTGCCAACTACAATCACTACTGCAGCCTGGACTCTAAGCCCACTGACATGGATAACATACAGTAGCATATTGGTAACACTACAGGGGCAACAGATGACCAACACCTGCCTCACTTGAGTCTACAAAAAATGAACACGGAGAACCGTCTATATTTTCCATTCCCCACTGACTATCCCTCCTCAACCTTATAACAAATATGGTATTCATGCATCCACCACGTCATGAGATTTTCCTTCTCACTTTTAAGTTTAATCTCAATAGGTTGGCACTACTGAGTAGGAGCACAGATGAACTCACGTCCACGTTTCTCTGCATGATAACAACTTTCCCTAACACATTACCACCGATGCCCTAGTGGTTCTTCCCGAAGTCTTACTTAATGCTCTTCACAACCTCTAATTGCGTGCAAGCCATTTACCCTTTGAAATTCAGACGCAGCAGCCTACCCACTTCAACCTATCTTGCTAGCCTGTAGTAGTACTTATCAACCCCCTGCAACCCGACGTTACTTTAGCTCTCGAACTAAAACCCAGATCGGAGTATAAAATGTGCCACTCAGGGCCCACATAAAACCAACCAGCTCATTACTAACTGTCGCTATTTATAATAATAACTAACAGCTGGAACCACGTCCAGACTGCTAACATCATTTATTTCAGATTTGACGTCGCCCACTTCCAGGCTCCACTTTCGGTGACCAATGCCCACACTTTGACCTGAACCGACAGAAGCCTGAATGGCACCTTTTATACGGAACGGGATTGCAATCGAGCCACACGACCTGACCACTCCCAACTGCTTACCAGTAGATTGATAGGCGTCTTCTGGCGCAACACCTCCACTACTGATGTCACTGCTGGAGTCTTCACAAATAACTGTTCACAGGCCAACTCCTACTGATTGATTGACACGTCCCTTACCCCGCCTGATGAACCATACCCACGGGATGCTACACGTCACCTTGGTATCACGTGAAACAATTCAATAACAGAGCCAGAATAAGCAACACTGGAACCCTTTATTCATTAAAATTCGATACGCCATCCAAACGCGAGTCCACTTATCCCCCATCCGTGGTTCCCAATTATGACACCGATATCACTGAGAATCAATAAGACAATATATTTTTGGTCATCGTAACAGAACAATAAGGCGCGAGCCTGCGCGGAGGTTTTTCACTCAGTTTTCACTTGCGAAATTCCATTTTACTTTCAATTGGCATCCCTCTTAAAATTGACTCCTCACCAATTCAAGGCCTTCAGGTTGCGCTTTTTTTTTGAATGATACGGGTTATTGGTCCTGATCCTAAACTCACCTTTTATATGGATTGCTGTTTCCTCCACAATCATCGTTTCCCAGGACACTCCCACAAAGTTTGCTCATGTCTCCCCGTTTCATGACGCACTCCGTTTCTTATAACCGGGAATATCCACCATTGTCTTCATACAGAGCCGTTCTCTTCATACTCAACAAAGTTCACGAGTATACTCCCATTTCTTTCATTTCTCCATGTTCATAACTTATTCCCTACACAGAACCCCAATAGGCCTCCGTTATCCACAGCTTGCACTACTCTGGTTTATAATGCATCCTTAGCGATATATTTCCACGACATATTTTGTATTTCCACGGGCCACCACCAACCGACTCGAATTCGAAACTAAACCGTATTTGCCGCGCAAACCATCATCACCTCGGTCGATTCAAATTATCTGTAGCTATATAGTTTTGCTTCTCACGTTTTCCACTCGCCTTCTTGAAATAACTGTATAGTTCATTGTTCTGGGTAACGTTGCACACCATGATCATGCGCTTGCGCGTGCGTCTCGACCACGATCGAGAAATATACCGTCATATCATAACCACTTCGCATCGCCCAATGGTCTATGTAACGAACGTTTGAACAATGCGTAGCCAAACTCGCAACGGATCCCGAAATCAAAAGACGATTATCCGTGATATTCTACGATACTAGATTATTAAAATAAACAATGACATAAACAATATACAAACCTCAATAATACGATCACAAAGACTCAACAACGAGAAACCGAATGGCAGCGTGTGAGCAGACAGCACGTGCGTCACGCAGGTCCTGAGCAAGGATGTGCCAAAATAGCGCTCTGGGCGCGAACAAACAACAATTGGTCCAGAAAAACAATCAGTTCGTAAAGACAAGTCAATAGTGTATGGAAATGAGGGATGTTGGGAAAAACACTGAATCGCGAGGGAAAAAGGGGGATTTTCCACGACCGGCTGTTACACCGCCCACCAAATCCTCCTGGATCCTTAGCAAAGTCAAAGGTTCGGTATAAAGGTACTGATTCTTCCTACCTGCCTAGGCCCTGCTGTCAGTGCGCGCGTCTAATGCTCGTCGTCAACGTTCTACTACTGGTCGCACCTAATCCACTGGATACATAGACGTGAGGCTAGTCTACGTCTTCCACAAGACCAAATGACCGATGGCGGGCGTGAAGGATTACATAGATGTTGTCCTCGTAAAGAGCCGTCCGGTCCTGGATGTATGTGCTTGAGTGTGTGTGAGTGTGTGTGTGCCGAGGTGTACAATGAAATCACAGGTATGACTACAAATCAAAGGAGGACTTTCTGCAATGTCAACAAACGACAGTGTGGCAAGAAAACGAGTAAAATGTAGCATGTGTGTGTGACCTCAGCTCCGCTACTTCCACATATGCAAGGGGCATTCGGTAACATCAACAAAAAGCAAAACAACGAACACTGTCACATGTTTGCTGGGTTTACGGGATGTAGAGTGCGTCGTGCATGTGTGTATGTATCGGGATGTACAATGGAATCGCATTCATCACCACATATCTGAAAGAACCTTCTGTAATGTCAACGAAAGGACCGCGAGCATTGTAACGTGTTTGACAGGGACCGTGTGGTATATACGGTGTTTCTTTATCCACCTCGATGACTGGTGTGAAAAGGTTTACTAGGCCTCAGGGTTATCAGCTTCTCCGTCTTCGCTCTCGAGTAGGTTAATAATGCGTATGTCACGAATGAGCACTCCGTTAGCTGTCTTCACCTTCACCGTTCTTATCATTTCGTCAGTGCTTTTGATGGTTTCCGTAACTACTCCCAAAGACCAAGTGCTGAAATGTGCGCGTTCGTCGGCGATCATAACCACGTCCCCAACTTTGAATGGTCTTGTTTTGGCCAGCCACTTCTGTCGAGTCTGCAAAGCCGGTAGGTACTCCCGCAGCCATCGCCTCCAGAAGACCGGTATTTCTCGACAGCTCCTGATCACCCCTGTCTGATATCGACCCGCCAAACCCCACAGGTTTTCCCTTTGCTCCGATGTTTCCCCCTCCGTTGATGCTCAGTCTCTCTATCCCTCAGCAGTCCCTCTCACTGCAACATTTAATTCAGCTTGGCTGGAAGCCACCCCATCTGAACCTCCACTAGCCCCAACATCAACATATTCCCCTTTGACCCTAACCTCCGCTTCTTCCAATCGCGATAGCCTGCCTTCTTCCAAATTACACCACCCCTCTGATGTGCCTGCACCACCTCCCACAAATGGTATATCTCTAGCCGTATTCAACTCGCGTTCTTTTCTTGACAAACTCCCGCACCTTAAAAAACTTGTCCTTACAAATAATATATATATATATAATATTTGCATATACAAATATATATATGTACATGTATATATAAATATATATATATACTCATTACTGTCCTATAATTATTAACAAAATCATGGTGAGTAACTCAACGCTCCTCGATATCTCTTAGCTTACAATGCCTCTCTTCCGCACCAGGTCCCACCACTCATACTTCGCTCACCACCTCTGCGAATTCAAACTGGAAAATCCAGTCTGATTCATCGCACTTAGCGTGGCTCACTAACTGAACTCAACACCCAGTTATGACGTTACCATTTCTGCCCCCACCCTATCCCCCAGCCAAGGTTCTTCTGTAATTTCATGCAGAACTTGGTCTTTACTCCTCCTCAATGACCACTCTAGGCGAAATACTAACTTTCCCATTGAAAGTTTTAGCCACACCTAGGCGTTTCCTTTTTAGTCTCCCGTTTCATGGCCTCAGTGTGCCTTTGGGATCCGCCGCACCGATGAGCCCGTGCCTAACTTTTGTTCTTCTTTCCGTTAACCGTTGATCCTCAGCTGCGTCACTTTATCTCACTTTCCTTGCCGTAGTCTTTTGCGTCCGACCGCTTTCGCATGACCCGTCCGATGATCGCACCCACGTATACATCTATATATATATATATATATATATATATATATATATATATATATATATATATATATATATATATATATATATATATATACCTTGGGTATGCTCCACTCACTTGTCTCCCTTCCTAACTAGATTGTGCCATTTTACTACACACAATTTGCGTATATATAAATAAAACCGTTCCGTCCTTTAGCGATGGGTGCTCGCTCTCAGTTAATTCCTGGCTCAGGCTAGAACTCAGCCGTCCCATCCTGCTTTTTTGTGCCTTTCTCGTACACTGAAGCCTTGCCACACGGATTACCATTCCTTAGTAACTAGGCTTCACTTCTCTACGCATATGCTCATGGTAAGTTAAGACCCCATTCCAACCGGAATCCGTATGCCCCTGCTGAATACCAGCACGTTTGCCCCCACATGAAAAATCCTCATTTTAACACTCAGTGTTTTCCCCCCTTTTTACTGTTTGCCGTCCTTTACCACAGCTGGTGAACTGACCAGACTGTTATCTTCCTATTTTCTCATTCTTCTTCCAGACCATACCATCTACTATTGTTTTATTCCTGGTTCCCAAACGGACACCCTCTCTTCATCCATCGCCTACCTGATATCGCCCCAAATCTCTACTATCACCCAACTACCGTAGAAAGCTACCAGTCTCCGTCTAGGGATCCCTAATAGACCTGTCCACTAGCCAAACGATAACTAACTGTTCGGATAACAAAATGTTGATTTTCTTGCTTCCATGTAAACGATAATCATAACCCACAGCTGGAACACTCTCCAGACTGCCGCACTCCTGATCTCTTCCAGATTGCATTGATTACTTGGGTATCCATCGGCCAAATCGACGTTTATTCCGGATTACCGTAAGGACTGGACGATTTGATCAATGGTTTAAACTTATACTCTCGCCTGCTGACGTTACATGGGGCACCGTACATGGATTAACAAAACCTCATGAAAGTCTCACCGGATCGCAGAGGTGATTCCTGACAGCAACCATCAACACATCCGCTCAACGTCTATTCCCAAATAATCCAACCCAACAGTTCAATTCTTCCCGCGTTGCAGTACGAAACCAATGCCCGGAACCCAGCCTTCGCAGCTGTCAACTTCGTCAAACCAGCCCTTTTTTACCTGCTTCCCACAACATTCTACCTGCCACCACCTGCAACCAAGGTCTTTACGGAACAGAATACCAGCCATCTGCAGCCAACCATAATTTGATTACCAATTTTCTATCAAATACAAAAAAAACATTTTACACTCTTCCAACTCCTGCCTAGCCGAACCATTGACGTTTGTCTCCACTAATCCGTTTCATTGACGGCTTTTCTTTTCTTTAATAGTCCGTTATATGTCCATACACCATTCACGCTCTTCAAAAGTTCACTGAAGTCCCTGCGAAGCTTTTCGCCTTCATTTGAATTTCCATATGAAACTGTAATCACCTGCACAAAAGGTCCGTTTTATTATCACCTTTGAATCACTTGCCTTTATTTCACATGCTTCCCCCACAATTAGTTACCCAATGCTGGATCAGTGTCCAATATTCCGCTGGTATCTCTGACTGCACTTTGAAAGCCCCACGCTTGCTTCACTTCTAACAATGTTCTTTGGCATCGCTTCCGCCCGGTTACTTGTTAGTGACCGTCCATTTGTCGCTTATATCAGCAATTCCACGACTGTCCAGCTATCCACACCGTCCCCAGCGATTTCGAAACCGATTTGGAATTCCCGCCTCAACCATTACCACTTTTGATTACTCAAACACTACATGACCTTACTGGTGTATTTAGGTTGCTGTGATTTAAAAATTTAGAATTTGTGAATACCTCACATTGACATGTACTGCTGTATACTCTGATCTTGCCTTATGCATGTGTATTGACCACGGTCAAGATATATACTATAAATATGAACTATAAATAAATTTAAGCACATGGCTCTTGGGCGTGGTGACGGAAACCATCGAAAGATTTTACGAAGTGATAGGAACTGTGAAGGTGAAGACCGCCAACGGAACACCAATCCGCGACGTACGTAGTACCAGTCTTCTCAAGATTGAAAACGGAGAAGCCGATAACACGAAAACCTAGTAGACCATTGCTCATTCGTCTTCGAAGTGGTTAAATGAACCTCCCATGTATGGAGACATTTACGGCATACCGACGCACTGAACTATCCTACACCCTGACACATACACACCTACGTGAAACACTTTAATACTTCATGACCTCCATCAAAACACGCCGCATGGCTGATTGTTCCCCGTGTATCACTGACATTATGGAAGATATCTCCCCGGAGTGATGTTTGTTACTATTTACCCAAATGCCAGAGTGTGTCCTCACCCATGACACCTGTAACAGCCGGTCGTGGAAAATCCCCCTTTTTCCCTCGCGATTCAGTGTTTTTTCCCAACATCACTCATTTCCATACACTATTGACTTGTCTTTACGAACTGATTGTTTTTCTGGACCAATTGTTGTTTGTTCGCGCCCAGAGCGCTATTTTGGCACATCCTTGTTCAGGACCTGCGTGACACACGTGCTGTCTGCTCACACGCTGCCATTCGGTTTCTCGTTGTTGAGTCTTTGTGATCGTATTATTGAGGTTTGTATATTGTTTATGTCATTGTTTATTTTAATAATCTAGTATCGTAGAATTATCACGGATAATCGCCTTCTGATTTCGGGATCCGTTGCGAATTTGGCTACGCATTGCTCAAACGTTCGTAACAATACTCAATAGATCTATTTGGAACGAGGAAAAATCACGCAAAATGCCAAGAAAAGGATCAAAAGCAGTCGAATCCGGACAGGAAGTAATACGGCAAGTCTCTGGGGAGGTTTTGGGTACATATGATTCTTTAGTTAATGCTAGATCGCCTAGTCCTGTCAGTGCTAGTTCATGTGTTATTGAAAGCAATATTGATCGTAAGGATGTCGATTTATATAAGCTGAGAATACTAGAACTAGAGCAACAGTTACTTTCGGCTAGACTACAGGCGCATGAAGCAGAGAAGTGTACACAGAAACAGCGAGAGCATGAGACCAGTGACTTCGACACTTCCGATAGGTTAGAGTGCAATAAGGTAGGGAACCCCACGCCGGTCGCCGAATACAAACCACCATCGATCGATCTGCCTAGAGTGGAGTTAACGGTTTTCGACGGGCGAGCTGAGCAATACTGCAAGTTTGTCAAACAGTTCGAGACGTTCGTTGAAAACAAGGTAAACGACCCTGGGCAAAGGCTTCTTTACCTTACTCACTACTGCCGAGGCCGAGCGCGAGAAGCTATCGACGGGTGCACCATGCTCGATCCAGAACAAGGCTACACAAGGGCAAGAAAGATTCTGAGGGACTTGTTTGGCCAACCTTTCAAAGTAGCCCGTAACCTAATAGAGGGCGTGATGGCAGAGGCAAAGAGAACCAAGGGCGACGTCTACACCATGGCCGACCTGGTGATCAAGATGCAGAACTGCTCAATAGCCCTCGACCATTTAGGTTACAGGGCTGACCTAGACGCCATGCACACTTTGGAAGGCATAGTCCGTCACCTCTCTCCCGAACTACAGGGTCGGTGGGCGGAAGAAGCTGAACAGATAAGCCGAGGCGACAGAGAAGCCAACTTCGAAGACCTGACTGAATACTTAGACAGGCAAACGAAGATAGCTGACAGCAGATTTGGCCGACTCATCCGGGACAGCAACCGAGCAAACAAGCCCGGTACTAGCCAAGCCCAAACCCCCGTACGGGAACATACAAAGTACCAGCCTTGGACCAACACACACGTCATTTCACGAGATGCTACGGCGAAACCAAATTGCAGATCCTGTGATACTAGCCATGGCCTACCAGAATGCCCCAAGTTCGGCAACGCCACAATAGACGAACGGTGGGGAATGGCGAGGATGGCAGGAGCATGTTTCATCTGTCTCAACACCACGCACCGGGCAGCAGCTTGTAGAACAAGGAATCGATGTGGTTACGAGGGCTGCACGGGCAGACACCATCGGCTGCTGCATCAGGCGACAGTAACCATATCCGAGGCGAGTGCCAAGCCCAGCGTGATTTGTTCAACTTCACAATCTGCCAGTAAACCGGTACGTTTAGGCGTAGTGGCCGTGGGAGTAGTGACTCCGACTGGGATAGTCAAGGCGTTGGCTTTCGTTGATAGTGGATCCGACACCACTTTAGTGAAAGAGCGGTTTGCCGACAAACACCAACTGGCTAATGGTGCGACGTCGTTGGCAGTGAGCACGGTGGGTGGAACACAGATAATGACTGCCGGTAGATTAAGGCTGCAACTCATCTCTCTAGACACTAACGAGGAAATTGAACCAACGGAGGCATTCACGTTAGCGGATCTCCCCATGCGAGCACCAAGGTCGGTGGACGCAATCTTGACTCGGTGGCCCCACCTGCAGGATGTAACCGTCGTAGACTGAGAAGATGATGAGGTGGATCTCCTCATCGGATGCGACGTGCCAGAGGCGCATTGGGTGCTTGACCAAAGAGTGGGCGACCGCCAGGCACCTTATGCCGTACGCACGGCTCTGGGATGGATGTTATACGGTCCAGTAGGGGTACGCGGTTCCGTGAATTACTTATCCGCCGAAACGGACCGCATAGAGTATCATCTGCAACGGCTGTATGAAAAGGAGCTTCATGACATTGGAGACGAAAGACCGACGTTGTCTCAAGAGGATCACTTCGCTCTACAAACGGTGCGGCAAGGCTCTAGAGGCCTCAAAAAACAGTTCGAGGTTCCCCTCCCATGGCGCACACCGGTCGACCCGTGGACTGACAACAGAAATTATGTTCTCCAACGATTACTACGACTAAAAGAACGCTTCATTCGAGACCAGAATCTGTGGGAACGATACGCGGATTTGATGAAGCGAAACGAGGCCCTCGGTTACGTTGAAAAGGTGCCTGTTAACACCGACAGCAAAAGGGGTATCTGGTATCTGCCTCACCATCCGGTTATCAACCCCAAGAAACCCAATAAACTGCGGGTGGTTTTCGACTGTGCGGCCAAGCTCAAGGGCAAGTCGTTAAACGATCGCCTACTACAGGGGCCTGACTGGACCACACCACTGATCGATGTTCTGTGCCGTTTCAGAGTGGGTAAAGTGGCTTTGTCTGCTGACATTAGGGAAATGTTCCATCAGGTGAAGATTCCGGTAGGAGAACGAGATGCTTTGCGTTTCCTGTGGTGGGAAGGGAGCGACCGGGACAACGCAGTGGTGAATTATAGGATGACCGTCCACCCCTTCGGAGCCATATCGTCACCATTTTGTGCAAACTACGCCCTCCGAGAATCAGCGAACAAACATGGCGATCTAGTACATCGGACGGTGGTAGAAAGCGTCAGCAGGAACTTCTACGTCGACGACTACCTTGGGTCATTCGATGATGTGGAATCAGCTCTAGAGCAGTTCAGGGGTCTGACGAGATTGCTGGAAGAGGGCGGCTTCCATCTAACTAAATGGATGTCGAACGCTTCAGAAGTGCTGAAGGTCATCCCGTATCACGAAAAAGCCGAAAGGGTAAGAGATTTAGACGGCTCTCCACTTCCTATCGAGCGCACTTTAGGGATACAATGGGACGCGGAAACGGACGATTTTGTTTTCGAACTGAACGTTCCCGAGCTGCCAATAACCCGTCGTGGCATACTATCTGCCGTCTCAAGTTTGTTCGACCCGCTCGGTTTCGTCTCACCGTGGCTGCTACCCGGAAAGATCTTGCTGCAGCGGCTGTGCCGTAAGAAAGTTGATTGGGACCAGGCACTGGACCAAGGGGACCGGCTGGACTGGGAAGAATTTCTGAACACCTTGAAGAAATTGGGGGACATAAGAATCCCACGATGTTTGACCCCTGGCCATACGACACGGACTGGAGAACTACATGCCTTTTCCGATGCATCCGAAGTCGGTTATGGAGCTGTGGTGTACGGACGATGGTGCGCAGGAGATGGACAATATACCACGAGGATCCTGTTCGCCAAAGCCCGCGTTGCCCCACTGAAGTCGGTCTCAATCCCACGCCTTGAACTCAGCGCAGCCGTGTTGGCAGTCAGGGTGGTGCAAGCTGTGAAGAGATGTTTCGATCTCTACATTTGGTCGGTGAGCTTCTGGACGGATTCAACGATAGTACTTTACTACATTAACAACGTACGGAGCCGGTTTAGTACTTTCGTTGCTAACCGGCTCACGATTATCCACGATGAATCAGCCACGCACCAGTGGAGTCATTTCAGGTCTGGCGATAATCCGGCCGACCTGTGCTCCCGAGGTGCGAACAACTTCAGGCAACTGGACACGTGGACGAGAGGGCCAAACTTCCTGCAATTGCCCAAACAGGACTGGCCCGTGTTCGAATTAAAAACCCCTACGGAATTGGAACTGGAGATCAAAGGCGTACTGATAGCAACCAACGTCGTCGAAGCGTCGTCCATTCTATCGCGACTGGTCAGGTTTTCTTCCTGGATGAAGACGCTTCGTTCGCTAGTTTGGTTAACCAGGTTCAAGAGAAATTCACTAGTCATGAAAGGGCTACGGCCCTCAGGTCGGATACCGGTCGGCCCGATAGGTCCCGATGAGCTACAAGCGGCAGAGTATGATATTTTCAGAATGATACAACGCGAGGCTTTCGCCCAAGAACTCAAGAGGGCGGAAGAAGTGGGGCCGACCAATGAAGACATGCCATCTCCAAGAGGCGAGCTGAAGCGTTTAAACCCCAAACTCATCAACGGACTGCTGCGGGTGGATGGTAGGCTGACCAACGCCCACCTGAACTTCGACACAAAGTATCCTATACTGCTGCCTGCGAGACAACCTGTAGTAGAGCTAATGATTCAACACGTCCACGCCATGGAGGGACATGCCGGGGAAAGTCACGTGACGAGCGTCATCCGAAAGCGTCTTTGGTTGTTGAGAGGACGAGAGACTGTAAAACGCGTAATCCGACGGTGTGTGCAATGCAGGAGACGCAATGCCACAGCAGGCAAACAACTCATGGCCCCACTACCAGAATGCAGGGTGACTACGGGCTGGTGGCCGTTCAGTGACACAGGGTTGGATTATTTCGGGCCCTTGTGGATCAAGTGTGGGAAAAGATTAGAAAAGCGATACGGATGTATCATGACGTGCATGAAATCACGTGCGGTACACCTAGAAGTCGCACATTCGATGACGACCGATTCGTTTCTACGGGCCTTGCAAAGATTTATCAACCGAAGAGGCGTACCGGCCGATATATACTCAGATAATGGATCGAACTTTGTGGGCGCTCAACGGGAATTGCAGCGTTGGCACAAGAACATAAACAGGGACGAACTGCAGAATCGAACCGTGGCCTACGGCATACGATGGCATTTCAACCCCCCACAGGCCAGTCACCGAGGTGGCATATGGGAACGCATGATCCGGTCCGCCAGACGGATATTGCTGTCAATCATGGAGCAGCAGCCGCCCGACGACGAGACGCTGAACACCGTCATGACTGAGGTGGAGCGAATCCTGAACAACCGCCCCCTGGTTCCAGTATTGAACGGCGACCCTACCCACCTGGCGCTCACCCCGAACGACTTATTGACGTTAAGGTCAAACGAGGGTTTCCAAGGGCCGGTAAACCTTCGTGGGAGCTACCTCCACGGGTGGAAGCAAGCGAACTATCTGGCCAAGGTCTTCTGGAGGCGATGGCTACGGGAGTACCTACCGGCTTTGCAGACTCGACAGAAGTGGCTGGCCAAAACAAGACCATTCAAAGTTGGGGACGTGGTTATGATCGCCGACGAACGCGCACATTTCAGCGCTTGGTCTTTGGGAGTAGTTACGGAAACCATCAAAAGCACTGACGAAATGATAAGAACGGTGAAGGTGAAGACAGCTAACGGAGTGCTCATTCGTGACATACGCAGTATTAACCTACTCGAGAGCGAAGACGGAGAAGCTGATAACCCTGAGGCCTAGTAAACCTTTTTCACGCCAGTAATCGAGGTGGATAAAGAAACGCCATATATACCACACAATCTCCGTCAAACACGTTAAGGTGCTCGCGGTCCTTTCGTTGACATTACAGAAGGTTCTTTCCGATATGTGGTGATGAGTGCGATTCCATTATACATCCCGATACATACACGCATGCACGACGCACCCTACATCCCGTAAACCCATCATACATGTGACAGTGTTCTTTGTTTGCCTTTTGTTGACGCTACCGAATGCCCCTTGCATATGTGGAAGTAGCGGAGCTCAGGTCACACATACATGCTACATTTACTCGTTTTCTTGCCACGCGATCTTTTGTTGACATTGCAGAAAGTCCTCCTTTGATGTGTAGTCATACCTGTGATTTCATTGTAACCCCGGCACACACACACGCGCACACACACACACTCAAGCACGTACATCCAGGACCGGACGGCCCCTTACGAGGACAACGTCTATGTGACCATTCACGCCCGCCATCGGTCATTTGGTCTTGTGGAAGACGTAGACTAGCCTCACGTCTATGTATCCAGTGGATTAGGTGCGACCAGTAGTAGAACGTTGACGACGAGCATTAGACGCGCGCACTGACAGCAGGGCCTAGGCAGGTAGGAAGAATCAGTACCTTTATACCGAACCTTTGACTTTGCTAAGGATCCAGGAGGATTTGGTGGGCGGTGTAACAGCCGGTCGTGGAAAATCCCCCTTTTTCCCTCGCGATTCAGTGTTTTTTCCCAACATCACTCATTTCCATACACTATTGACTTGTCTTTACGAACTGGTTGTTTTTCTGGACCAATTGTTGTTTGTTCGCGCCCAGAGCGCTATTTTGGCACATCCTTGCTCAGGACCTGCGTGACGCACGTGCTGTCTGCTCACACGCTGCCATTCGGTTTCTCGTTGTTGAGTCTTTGTGATCGTATTATTGAGGTTTGTATATTGTTATGTCATTGTTTATTTTAATAATCTAGTATCGTAGAATTATCACGGATAATCGCCTTCTGATTTCGGGATCCGTTGCGAATTTGGCTACGCATTGCTCAAACGTTCGTAACAACACCCACTCACGCACACAGTCACACAAGCACACGTGGCTGAGGCACAACGGCTCTCCCGAGGACAGCACCTATGTCCCTCCTTCACGCCTGCTATCGATCAGCAGTTTTCATGGACGATGAGGGGTAACCTCGTGTCGGTGTGGCACCGGACCAAGAGTGAGCGTGAGATTTTTGACACCAAGGTATTAGGCACACGCACTGGCAGCAGGGTCTAGGTAGGTAGGAAGAATCAGTACCCTTATTCCAAACCTTTGACTCTGCTCAGATTATGGCGGATTTTGGTGAGCGGTGTAACAACCGATTGTGGAAAATCCCTTCCTCCAAAATACACTGCAGTTCCATGTTTCCTTGAACTCACTCACTTATTTACACTATTGACCTGTTTTGTGCACAGTATGTTTTTACGAACCAAAGTTTGTTTCTTCGCGTCCAGCTCGCTGCTCTGTCATATCCTTGTTCTGGACCTGCGTCACGCACGTGCTCCTTTCCCGCAAGCCGCAATTTGGTTCTCGTTTTTGAGTCCCTGTGATCGCACAATTGAAGTTTGTATCTGTTTGGTGTCATTGTTCACTTAGTAATCTATTATCGTAGAATTTCACGGATAATCGCCCTCCGATTTCGGGGTCCGTTACGAATTTGGCTACGCATTGCCCTAAGGTGTCTTACAGGGACCACGTTAACAGTCACGTAGTCCTCCACGTTCATCGTCGAGCCTGACAATGTACACAAACCTCCTGAATCAGTAAAGCCGCTGAATTCACACGTGGACATTTGCTTTCCGTTCAGAATGGTGCCATTCCCCATGCTCGTGAAAAACCGTTCGGTTGGAAGTCCCGTAAATCGAAAGCAAATTCGGGAACTGGGCTGAACCACCAGCGACGCTCCGTTACACACCGAATAACCGGTTACAGTGTCGAAGGGAACGACAAGTGAGAACCGAACCTCGTGCAACAGACTCTATACGACCACCAACTCAGCCGACAATCAGCAACGGCTAAGCCAATGAGTGGAGAGCTAATTACCGAAATTTGGCCAAGAAAAACAAGATCCACCAAAAATGAAGAGTATAGCTTTATGAAAATTATCCCCATTACGCAAACTTTTACGACATTTTTGTTCCATTTTAATTCAGAAGCTTTCCTGTCAGCTGTTCGATATCTGCATTACACCAAGCCAGGTCGGAACTTACTCCACCCTCGTTCGATGTTTGACTTGTTTCCAATTACGGAATCTTTCGTGCCCCTCAAGCTGAACGGACTGCCTCAATGCATAACCACCTCCAACTGTCCAGCAGTCAGTCTTCCAGATCACCGGCAATTCAAAACGCAAGATGCAGTCAAGACTAGTGTCCTGAACCCCTTCGCATCGCCCAATGGCCTATGTAACGAATGTTTGAAAAATGCGCAGCCAAATTCGCAACGGATCCCGAAATCAGAAGGCGATTATCCGTGATAATTCTACGATACTAGATTATTAAAATAAACAATGACATAAACAATATACAAACCTCAATAATACGATCACAAAGACTCAACAACGAGAAACCGAATGGCAGCGTGTGAGCAGACAGCACGTGTGTCACGCAGGTCCTGAACAAGGATGTGCCAAAATAGCGCTCTGGGCGCGAACAAACAACAATTGGTCCAGAAAAACAACCAGTTCGTAAAGACAAGTCAATAGTGTATGGAAATGAGTGATGTTGGGAAAAAACACTGAATCGCGAGGGAAAAAGGGGGATTTTCCACGACCGGCTGTTACACCGCCCACCAAATCCTCCTGGATCCTTAGCAAAGTCAAAGGTTCGGTATAAAGGTACTGATTCTTCCTACCTGCCTAGGCCCTGCTGTCAGTGCGCGCGTCTAATGCTCGTCGTCAACGTTCTACTACTGGTCGCACCTAATCCACTGGATACATAGACGTGAGGCTAGTCTACGTCTTCCACAAGACCAAATGACCGATGGCGGGCGTGAATGGTCACATAGACGTTGTCCTCGTAAGGGGCCGTCCGGTCCTGGATGTACGTGCTTGAGTGTGTGTGTGTGTGCGTGTGTGTGTGCCGGGGTTACAATGAAATCACAGGTATGACTACACACCAAAGGAGGACTTTCTGCAATGTCAACAAAAGATCGCGTGGCAAGAAAACGAGTAAATGTAGCATGTATGTGTGACCTGAGCTCCGCTACTTCCACATATGCAAGGGGCATTCGGTAGCGTCAACAAAAGGCAAACAAAGAACACTGTCACATGTATGATGGGTTTACGGGATGTAGGGTGCGTCGTGCATGCGTGTATGTATCGGGATGTATAATGGAATCGCACTCATCACCACATATCGGAAAGAACCTTCTGTAATGTCAACGAAAGGACCGCGAGCACCTTAACGTGTTTGACGGAGATTGTGTGGTATATATGGCGTTTCTTTATCCACCTCGATTACTGGCGTGAAAAAGGTTTACTAGGCCTCAGGGTTATCAGCTTCTCCGTCTTCGCTCTCGAGTAGGTTAATACTGCGTATGTCACGAATGAGCACTCCGTTAGCTGTCTTCACCTTCACCGTTCTTATCATTTCGTCAGTGCTTTTGATGGTTTCCGTAACTACTCCCAAAGACCAAGCGCTGAAATGTGCGCGTTCGTCGGCGATCATAACCACGTCCCCAACTTTGAATGGTCTTGTTTTGGCCAGCCACTTCTGTCGAGTCTGCAAAGCCGGTAGGTACTCCCGTAGCCATCGCCTCCAGAAGACCTTGGCCAGATAGTTCGCTTGCTTCCACCCGTGGAGGTAGCTCCCACGAAGGTTTACCGGCCCTTGGAAACCCTCGTTTGACCTTAACGTCAATAAGTCGTTCGGGGTGAGCGCCAGGTGGGTAGGGTCGCCGTTCAATACTGGAACCAGGGGGCGGTTGTTCAGGATTCGCTCCACCTCAGTCATGACGGTGTTCAGCGTCTCGTCGTCGGGCGGCTGCTGCTCCATGATTGACAGCAATATCCGTCTGGCGGACCGGATCATGCGTTCCCATATGCCACCTCGGTGACTGGCCTGTGGGGGGTTGAAATGCCATCGTATGCCGTAGGCCACGGTTCGATTCTGCAGTTCGTCCCTGTTTATGTTCTTGTGCCAACGCTGCAATTCCCGTTGAGCGCCCACAAAGTTCGATCCATTATCTGAGTATATATCGGCCGGTACGCCTCTTCGGTTGATAAATCTTTGCAAGGCCCGTAGAAACGAATCGGTCGTCATCGAATGTGCGACTTCTAGGTGTACCGCACGTGATTTCATGCACGTCATGATACATCCGTATCGCTTTTCTAATCTTTTCCCACACTTGATCCACAAGGGCCCGAAATAATCCAACCCTGTGTCACTGAACGGCCACCAGCCCGTAGTCACCCTGCATTCTGGTAGTGGGGCCATGAGTTGTTTGCCTGCTGTGGCATTGCGTCTCCTGCATTGCACACACCGTCGGATTACGCGTTTTACAGTCTCTCGTCCTCTCAACAACCAAAGACGCTTTCGGATGACGCTCGTCACGTGACTTTCCCCGGCATGTCCCTCCATGGCGTGGACGTGTTGAATCATTAGCTCTACTACAGGTTGTCTCGCAGGCAGCAGTATAGGATACTTTGTGTCGAAGTTCAGGTGGGCGTTGGTCAGCCTACCATCCACCCGCAGCAGTCCGTTGATGAGTTTGGGGTTTAAACGCTTCAGCTCGCCTCTTGGAGATGGCATGTCTTCATTGGTCGGCCCCACTTCTTCCGCCCTCTTGAGTTCTTGGGCGAAAGCCTCGCGTTGTATCATTCTGAAAATATCATACTCTGCCGCTTGTAGCTCATCGGGACCTATCGGGCCGACCGGTATCCGACCTGAGGGCCGTAGCCCTTTCATGACTAGTGAATTTCTCTTGAACCTGGTTAACCAAACTAGCGAACGAAGCGTCTTCATCCAGGAAGAAAACCTGACCAGTCGCGATAGAATGGACGACGCTTCGACGACGTTGGTTGCTATCAGTACGCCTTTGATCTCCAGTTCCAATTCCGTAGGGGTTTTTAATTCGAACACGGGCCAGTCCTGTTTGGGCAATTGCAGGAAGTTTGGCCCTCTCGTCCACGTGTCCAGTTGCCTGAAGTTGTTCGCACCTCGGGAGCACAGGTCGGCCGGATTATCGCCAGACCTGAAATGACTCCACTGGTGCGTGGCTGATTCATCGTGGATAATCGTGAGCCGGTTAGCAACGAAAGTACTAAACCGGCTCCGTACGTTGTTAATGTAGTAAAGTACTATCGTTGAATCCGTCCAGAAGCTCACCGACCAAATGTAGAGATCGAAACATCTCTTCACAGCTTGCACCACCCTGACTGCCAACACGGCTGCGCTGAGTTCAAGGCGTGGGATTGAGACCGACTTCAGTGGGGCAACGCGGGCTTTGGCGAACAGGATCCTCGTGGTATATTGTCCATCTCCTGCGCACCATCGTCCGTACACCACAGCTCCATAACCGACTTCGGATGCATCGGAAAAGGCATGTAGTTCTCCAGTCCGTGTCGTATGGCCAGGGGTCAAACATCGTGGGATTCTTATGTCCCCCAATTTCTTCAAGGTGTTCAGAAATTCTTCCCAGTCCAGCCGGTCCCCTTGGTCCAGTGCCTGGTCCCAATCAACTTTCTTACGGCACAGCCGCTGCAGCAAGATCTTTCCGGGTAGCAGCCACGGTGAGACGAAACCGAGCGGGTCGAACAAACTTGAGACGGCAGATAGTATGCCACGACGGGTTATTGGCAGCTCGGGAACGTTCAGTTCGAAAACAAAATCGTCCGTTTCCGCGTCCCATTGTATCCCTAAAGTGCGCTCGATAGGAAGTGGAGAGCCGTCTAAATCTCTTACCCTTTCGGCTTTTTCGTGATACGGGATGACCTTCAGCACTTCTGAAGCGTTCGACATCCATTTAGTTAGATGGAAGCCGCCCTCTTCCAGCAATCTCGTCAGACCCCTGAACTGCTCTAGAGCTGATTCCACATCATCGAATGACCCAAGGTAGTCGTCGACGTAGAAGTTCCTGCTGACGCTTTCTACCACCGTCCGATGTACTAGATCGCCATGTTTGTTCGCTGATTCTCGGAGGGCGTAGTTTGCACAAAATGGTGACGATATGGCTCCGAAGGGGTGGACGGTCATCCTATAATTCACCACTGCGTTGTCCCGGTCGCTCCCTTCCCACCACAGGAAACGCAAAGCATCTCGTTCTCCTACCGGAATCTTCACCTGATGGAACATTTCCCTAATGTCAGCAGACAAAGCCACTTTACCCACTCTGAAACGGCACAGAACATCGATCAGTGGTGTGGTCCAGTCAGGCCCCTGTAGTAGGCGATCGTTTAACGACTTGCCCTTGAGCTTGGCCGCACAGTCGAAAACCACCCGCAGTTTATTGGGTTTCTTGGGGTTGATAACCGGATGGTGAGGCAGATACCAGATACCCCTTTTGCTGTCGGTGTTAACAGGCACCTTTTCAACGTAACCGAGGGCCTCGTTTCGCTTCATCAAATCCGCGTATCGTTCCCACAGATTCTGGTCTCGAATGAAGCGTTCTTTTAGTCGTAGTAATCGTTGGAGAACATAATTTCTGTTGTCAGTCCACGGGTCGACCGGTGTGCGCCATGGGAGGGGAACCTCGAACTGTTTTTTGAGGCCTCTAGAGCCTTGCCGCACCGTTTGTAGAGCGAAGTGATCCTCTTGAGACAACGTCGGTCTTTCGTCTCCAATGTCATGAAGCTCCTTTTCATACAGCCGTTGCAGATGATACTCTATGCGGTCCGTTTCGGCGGATAAGTAATTCACGGAACCGCGTACCCCTACTGGACCGTATAACATCCATCCCAGAGCCGTGCGTACGGCATAAGGTGCCTGGCGGTCGCCCACTCTTTGGTCAAGCACCCAATGCGCCTCTGGCACGTCGCATCCGATGAGGAGATCCACCTCATCATCTTCCCAGTCTACGACGGTTACATCCTGCAGGTGGGGCCACCGAGTCAAGATTGCGTCCACCGACCTTGGTGCTCGCATGGGGAGATCCGCTAACGTGAATGCCTCCGTTGGTTCAATTTCCTCGTTAGTGTCTAGAGAGATGAGTTGCAGCCTTAATCTACCGGCAGTCATTATCTGTGTTCCACCCACCGTGCTCACTGCTAACGACGTCGCACCATTAGCCAGTTGGTGTTTGTCGGCAAACCGCTCTTTCACTAAAGTGGTGTCGGATCCACTATCAACGAAAGCCAACGCCTTGACTATCCCAGTCGGAGTCACTACTCCCACGGCCACTACGCCTAAACGTACCGGTTTACTGGCAGATTGTGAAGTTGAACAAATCACGCTGGGCTTGGCACTCGCCTCGGATATGGTTACTCTCGTCTGATGCAGCAGCCGATGGTGTCTGCCCGTGCAGCCCTCGTAACCACATCGATTCCTTGTTCTACAGGCTGCTGCCCGGTGCGTGGTGTTGAGACAGATGAAACATGCTCCTGCCATCCTCGCCATTCCCCACCGTTCGTCTATTGTGGCGTTGCCGAACTTGGGGCATTCTGGTAGGCCATGGCTAGTATCACAGGATCTGCAATTTGGTTTCGCCGTAGCATCTCGTGAAATGACGTGTGTGTTGGTCCAAGGCTGGTACTTTGTATGTTCCCGTACGGGGGTTTGGGCTTGGCTAGTACCGGGCTTGTTTGCTCGGTTGCTGTCCCGGATGAGTCGGCCAAATCTGCTGTCAGCTATCTTCGTTTGCCTGTCTAAGTATTCAGTCAGGTCTTCGAAGTTGGCTTCTCTGTCGCCTCGGCTTATCTGTTCAGCTTCTTCCGCCCACCGACCCTGTAGTTCGGGAGAGAGGTGACGGACTATGCCTTCCAAAGTGTGCATGGCGTCTAGGTCAGCCCTGTAACCTAAATGGTCGAGGGCTATTGAGCAGTTCTGCATCTTGATCACCAGGTCGGCCATGGTGTAGACGTCGCCCTTGGTTCTCTTTGCCTCTGCCATCACGCCCTCTATTAGGTTACGGGCTACTTTGAAAGGTTGGCCAAACAAGTCCCTCAGAATCTTTCTTGCCCTTGTGTAGCCTTGTTCTGGATCGAGCATGGTGCACCCGTCGATAGCTTCTCGCGCTCGGCCTCGGCAGTAGTGAGTAAGGTAAAGAAGCCTTTGCCCAGGGTCGTTTACCTTGTTTTCAACGAACGTCTCGAACTGTTTGACAAACTTGCAGTATTGCTCAGCTCGCCCGTCGAAAACCGTTAACTCCACTCTAGGCAGATCGATCGATGGTGGTTTGTATTCGGCGACCGGCGTGGGGTTCCCTACCTTATTGCACTCTAACCTATCGGAAGTGTCGAAGTCACTGGTCTCATGCTCTCGCTGTTTCTGTGTACACTTCTCTGCTTCATGCGCCTGTAGTCTAGCCGAAAGTAACTGTTGCTCTAGTTCTAGTATTCTCAGCTTATATAAATCGACATCCTTACGATCAATATTGCTTTCAATAACACATGAACTAGCACTGACAGGACTAGGCGATCTAGCATTAACTAAAGAATCATATGTACCCAAAACCTCCCCAGAGACTTGCCGTATTACTTCCTGTCCGGATTCGACTGCTTTTGATCCTTTTCTTGGCATTTTGCGTGATTTTTCCTCGTTCCAAATAGATCTATTGAGTATTGTTACGAACGTTTGAGCAATGCGTAGCCAAATTCGCAACGGATCCCGAAATCAGAAGGCGATTATCCGTGATAATTCTACGATACTAGATTATTAAAATAAACAATGACATAAACAATATACAAACCTCAATAATACGATCACAAAGACTCAACAACGAGAAACCGAATGGCAGCGTGTGAGCAGACAGCACGTGCGTCACGCAGGTCCTGAACAAGGATGTGCCAAAATAGCGCTCTGGGCGCGAACAAACAACAATTGGTCCAGAAAAACAATCAGTTCGTAAAGACAAGTCAATAGTGTATGGAAATGAGTGATGTTGGGAAAAAACACTGAATCGCGAGGGAAAAAGGGGGATTTTCCACGACCGGCTGTTACAGGAGACGTTCGGCATAGGTGGGCCAGTATTTAAGTGGCTGGAGGACTTCCTCTCCCACAGGACGTTTTACGTCAAAGCATGAGACAGGTGCCCCAGTGGTGTACCTCAAGGATCCGTCCTAGGCCCGGTCCTATTCTTGTTATTTAATATTGACCTAACATCCGCTCTTCAATCGCCCAGCTTTATTTTCGCGGATGATGTGAAGATTGTTGGAGCTGAGGTTAGGGCGGACTTGAGCAGGGAAATGGGTACCGTCCTGAACTGGGCATACAAGTGGGACTCACCTCTCAAAGCTGAAAAAAGCCACTCGTTGTCAAGGGCGACAGAGAGCCTAACTGTCGCTCACGATCAAGGGCTGTTCACCATAGAGGCAGTCAGTAAGGTTAAAGACCTTGGGGTCATCACGAACAGTGACTTCAAATGGTCGGAGCAGTGCAGCGCTGCTGCGCATAAGGCTTGTGGGGAGCTCATTAGGCTGCGATCAGATTTGTCTTGCCGGCAGTCGGAGGTATTTGTACCTATGTACATGGCCATAATACCACCTCACTTAGAAGGTAGCGCGCAGGCTTGGTCACAATTCTACAAAAAGAACGCCACCTCCCTAGAGAAAGTCCAACGTCTCGCCACGCGAATTGTTGAAGGGCAGAGTGGTAATACTTACGAGCAGAGACTCTGTGACCTGAATCTTTTCTCGTTGGAAAGTAGGAGAAGTCGAGGGGATCTCACAGAAACGTTCAAGGTAAAGAAGGGCTTTTCTGGCCTTAGACCAGATAGCTTATTTCAAGTGGCCGTAGATTCCAGAACAAGGGGACATGGAAAGAAGCTGATAAAAGCCCGAGCTATGTTGACGGCTAGATCGCACTTCTTCAGCAACAGGGTTGTGAACAGTTGGAACGGTCTGCCTGGTGGAATGGTAGATTTGCAGACCGTTGTAGCGTACTACTCTGGCTATGAGGTACACTAAATTATTGCCAACAATATCTAAGACGACACTAGCAAACTAAGATGGGCGGAGGAGCGTGCGGTGATAAAAAGGCCAAAATGGTATGTACATTAAGAATTAAAATGAAACAATAGGTGTGACTCAAACTCACAGTTGTTCAGTGTTTTTGTGATCAGGAAATGAGCTTCGAAGAGCCAATATCTGCCAATGTCTTCAGTTCAGTTCGGTCTGACAGCCATCCGTTGGACAGAACAGGATGGTATTGAGCGAAGTGCCAAGAGACGCCGTTGAAGCTTCTAAAATGTTTGTTTCACTCAGTTAGCTCCGACCGATATGATTCCAAGACAATCCAAACCAGAAGATGAGACCGAGCCAGAGTGAAAGATTTATTTACAGCCTTTTTGTATTGCGCGGTGGTGACGACCAAAAGGTGTGTGTTTTACATTAAAACGTCGGTACAACATAGGAGTGTCGCACCAAGGGACGTTGAAAATCATGGAAAAAGTCGGAAATGTACAGGTACCTACACAACTCCCCCGCCAGAGCGTTTGTTGATCAAAATAAACGCTCGATAGAAAAATAGAAAGAGGAAACGGTTAGCGAAAGAAAACGTCAACTAACAAAGTCTTGAAATCTGACCGGATGTCGAACGTTTCCGCCGGAACGGCGGGTTACCAGGGAAGGTTTTTGCTGTGGTGGTGCTGGCGGGTGTGGTGTAGTGTCTGGTGTGATGATAGAGTTTGGATCATCAACAGGTATTGTTGGTGGTGTGTTTGTGGATGGTGATTGTGTCGGTGTCGGTGTTGCTGGTGAGGGAGGTGTATCAAAATGCGCGGGTTTTAATCTGTCAACGGAAACAGTGTCTGCCTTATCGGCTTTTTGAACCACGAAATATTTGTCTGTGCGACTAAGCACTTTAAATGGACCATCATACGGTGGTGTGAATGGTTTGCGAACAGCATCGTTACGAATAAAAACGAAAGGTGACGTATATAGATCATTATGTACAAAAACGTGTGTGGATGACGAGCGAGTGGGTGTTGGACGTAGATGTGACATACGGTCTTTGAGTTGTTGGACAAATTGGGATGGGTTAGGACTGGCATCGGTGCTAGGTTGAACATACTCACCTGAAAGGCATATGGTGGTACCAAAAACGAGTTCAGCTGACGTTCTGTGGAGGTCGTCTTTGACTGATGACCGCAGACCTAAGAGAACTAGTGGCAGGTTGTCGCTCCAGTTATTGGGGTTTGGCTGTGATATCAGTGCTGCTTTAAGTTGACGGTGTAGGCGCTCTACCATGCCATTGGACGAAGGATGGTATGCAGTTGTTGTGATGTGTTTACAGCCAAGCAGTTTAGTGAAATCACGAAACGAAGTCGATTGGAATTGGCTGCCACGGTCTGTGGTGACGGTAGACGGTACACCAAATGTAGCAATCCAGTGCTGGAGTAGTACTTTCGCAATATTTTCTGCCGAGGTGTCGGAAATGGGTACTGCCCCTGGCCAGCGTGTGAAACGATCAACAACGGTTAATAAGTGGGTATGTCCATTTGATGGTGGTGGTGGACCAACAAGATCGACGTGAATATGTGTGAAACGGACGTCGGGAACGGTGAACGTACTGGGAGGAGAAAAAGTGTGGCGGTGGACTTTGTTTCTCTGACATTGTAAACACTGTTTAGTCCGTAATGCAATGTCAGAATTCATATTGGGCCAAACAAATCTGGCAGAAATGAGTTTGCGAGATGCACGGATACCAGGATGGGAACGAGAATGAAAATGATCGAAAACGATCTTCCTGTAGCAAGTTGGAACGACAGGACGAGGGTGACCTGTAGACCAGTCACATAGGACTGTGCCATCGGCTGAAGGTAGGGGAGAATCCTTGAGTTGGGGTGTGGAGGATGTGCGCAGTTCGAGCAAGGATGGATCATCACGCTGGAGGTTTGCCAGTTCCGTAAGATCGAGTTTTGTCTGCATCGTGTTGATGTCAGGTCTGGATAATACATCAGCCACAACATTATCAACTCCACGCACGTAGCGGATGTCCGTTGTGAACTGAGAAATATAATCCAAATAGCGGATATCTCTGGGTGAATGTCGGTCAGGCTTGGCATGAAGTGCGTGTGTCAGGGGTTTGTGGTCAGTGTGCACACGAAATTGTCGTCCTTCCAAAAGATGACGGAAATGACGGATGGACAAGTAAATGGCTAGAAGTTCACGAGAAAACGTGCTGTATTTTGTCTGTGCCACCTGGAGTTTTTGCGAGAAGAACGCTAAAGGCTGTAATTGGTTGTCCACTATTTGGTGAAGCACTGCACCGACTGCAGTATTTGATGCATCAGTCGTTAGGACTAACTCAGTATTTGGATCTGAATGTGGATGGTGCAGCATGGTGGCATCCGCGAGAGCTTTTTTGGCTTCTGCGAAAGCTGTCTGGGCCTCGGGAGTGAAATCGATCGTCTTGACGTTGGACTTAAGAAGGTCGGTCAAAGGTGAAACAATGGTCGCACAATGGGGAATGAAGCGACGGTAGTAGTTCAAAATTCCCAAGAAACGTCGTAACTGTGTGATCGTCTGAGGTGCAGGAAATGACAGGATGCTGTGCACCTTATCTGGGAGGGGTGTCAAACCTTTTTGATCGATATGGTGCCCGAGAAAGTCGAGGGACGGAACACCGAACACGCATTTACTAGGGTTCAGCTGAAGTCCGTATTGTTGGAAACGTTGAAAGAGTTGGCGCAAGTGAATGGCATGCTCTGATGGAGAGGCGCTGGCAATTAAGATGTCGTCGATGTAGCCAAACGCGAAGGGTAAACCTCGAAGCACTTCATCGACGAATCGTTGGAACGGCTGAGCAGCGTTTCTCAATCCAAATGGCATGCGAATGAACTCGAACAGGCCAAAAGGCGTGGTGATGGCTGTCTTGGGAATGTCTTCTTCGGCCACGGGGATTTGGTGATATGCCTTCACGAGGTCAACCTTGGAAAAGATTGTCTTCCCAGAGAGATTCTGTGCAAAATCATGAATGTGTGGGATCGGGTACCTGTCGGGGACGGGGACGTTTTTGAGAGCACGGTAGTCTCCACAGGGTCTCCAATCACCAGATGATTTTGGAACCATGTGCAAAGGCGAGGCCCATGGGCTTGAAGACGGTCGAATGATGCCAAGATTCATCATATGTTCGAATTCAAGGTGTGCGATACGGAGTTTGTCGGCGTTGAGTCGTCGTGGTTGAAAGTGGACAGGTTGGCCTTTTGTGGCGATGTGGTGCTGCACAGCATGAGAGACTGGGTCAGTGAACTGACACGGTTTAGTGAGGGATGGAAACTCCTTCAAAATGTCAGCAAACGGTGATTGCGGGATCGCCAGCCGAATACCCAGAGATTTGGTGCATTTACCAATGCTGACTGTATAAAGTTTGGTTGTGGTGTCTACCAGCTTGCGATTTTTGAGGTCCACTGTTAGGCCAAAGTGTGAGAGGAAATCCGCGCCAATAATGGGTGTCTGAACATCTGCCTGGATGAAAACCCATTGAAAAGAGCGTCGGAGGCCTAAATCAAGAGTGATGGACCGTCGGCCGATTGTAGCAATAGTTGTTGTGTTTGCTGCTTGCAGTGTAAAGTGAGATGGTTTGAGGCTGTGATGTTTGGGTGGGGGGATTACACTGATCTCGGCGCCGGTATCAATGAGGAATCGAAGACCACTGGATCGGTCAACGATATAAAATAGGCGACTTTCACGTGGAGGGCCAGCCCTAGTCGTCGCCGATACTGGCTGGCCTGGTCGTTTGACTGTGGGGTGTAAGTGCGAAATGAACATGGAGGATCGCAGCGGCGTGCCTTGGAGCCGAAAGTGCGGTGGTACCAACACCAGGCTTGTAATCGGCGGTTTCTGGACCGTGATCTAGGTCGATGAGGTACTTCGGTGGACACAGATCGATGAGTAGTAAATGCGCTGCACATTGCACTGACCTGACTGCACAACATGCGAACGGTTTCTTTTAGGTCCGTAATGTCCTTATCGATATGCGAGTGATGGGATGGGGAATCAGGACTGCGAGAAACGTCACCACGGCGATCTGGGGCAGGAACTGGTAATGTCGAAGGGGATTCGTGCGTCGGAGTGGTTTCGGCGGGTGATGTCATGTGAACGCAAGGTCTACCAGCCGGGTAACATTCCATTATTCTGTCGGCGTGCTGTGCAACTTTGTCAAGTGGAGTAGTGGGTTCCAGCATTGACAGGACCTGCTGCATCGGGAGAGGTAGTTTATCAACCCATATCTCCCTGAAAATGGCGTCGTCCATTTGCCGTCCAGCCAGTAGCGACCGCATGTGGCTCATAAGCTGGGACGGAGTTTGGTCTCCGAGCTCCACCGACGTGAACAGTTCACGGGGCATTTTTCCGGCTGATTTTCCGGTACGCTGAATGACTGCTTCCTTAAGCTTCGTGTAAGGAGCTTCTGGTGGAATGGGATCGAGGAGATCTTCCACGTCAACGGCGATGTCAAAGGGAAGTGCTTGGACAACGTGAGAGTATTTCACGCGCTCGCTGGTTATACGTCGAGTGGCAAATACGGCTTCTATTTGTCGAAACCACACTCGAGGGTTGATCGGGGCAAAAACTGGCAGTTTCAGAGCAACCGCGTGGATGTCAATAGATTCGCTGTCAGACATGGTGAATGGTGTGGAACTTGGACCAAAAGAATGAAGCTGGTGTCAAAGGATGGGAAAACAACCAGGGCTCACCAATTTTGTAGCGTACTACTCTGGCTATGAGGTACACTAAATTATTGCCAACAATATCTAAGACGACACTAGCAAACTAAGATGGGCGGAGGAGCGTGCGGTGATAAAAAGGCCAAAATGGTATGTACATTAAGAATTAAAATGAAACAATAGGTGTGACTCAAACTCACAGTTGTTCAGTGTTTTTGTGATCAGGAAATGAGCTTCGAAGAGCCAATATCTGCCAATGTCTTCAGTTCAGTTCGGTCTGACAGCCATCCGTTGGACAGAACAGGATGGTATTGAGCGAAGTGCCAAGAGACGCCGTTGAAGCTTCTAAAATGTTTGTTTCACTCAGTTAGCTCCGACCGATATGATTCCAAGACAATCCAAACCAGAAGATGAGACCGAGCCAGAGTGAAAGATTTATTTACAGCCTTTTTGTATTGCGCGGTGGTGACGACCAAAAGGTGTGTGTTTTACATTAAAACGTCGGTACAACATAGGAGTGTCGCACCAAGGGACGTTGAAAATCATGGAAAAAGTCGGAAATGTACAGGTACCTACACCGTCCAATCCTTCAAGGGTTCCCTAGATCGCAAGTGGTACGAGATAGTGAGCCTTGAGCATAGCAACTAGATGGATGAAGGGTAGCACTGTGGTCTTTCTGGAGTATGTTTTAATAGACTTTTTCACTAATTGCATACAGTCTCGGTGAAAGTTCAGGATGCATAATGTCTCTCGCAGTTGATGTGCGACGAGGTTTTCCGTTTCCCCCTCATCTTTAGCGGGGATTCGACGAAATACACTAGGCAATGGTGGGCGCATACTTGATGTGCATACCATTGAAGGAATTCTGTACGCTCTATTGGCCGTGGCCATTACCTGTCCTGTGCAAACTGAACTGAACTGAATAGCCTTGTGTGCGTTACACCGGCAGCGTGGCGCCGTTTGGCGGGTGGTGGGACGTTTTGCAGTTTGTAGCCTCCACGAACCGCTACTTTTACGAAAATCAAACTGAAAAAGGATCCTCAAAATCAGACACTCCGCTTGGTCACTTCCAAAAGCCATGCGTGCCGTACTAACGGCAACCCATTTCAGGTGAGTTTCTTTTGTTGTGACTCTCATATCCAAACCGCTCCGAAACCAATCGAGTTTTGGTCGGTTTTCGACCGCTGTGCGCTTTTGCGCCAGTTGGTCGTCCAGCGGCTCAACGGATTCCTAGCTGTCCTTTGGGTTTTCCTAATTTAATTCGGGACCAGCTTTCGTATAGAGTCTATAGCCCCCGATCCTCGGTTCGTGACACATTAATGAATACACTCAGCTGCGCGCAAAAGAGTAGAACTCAAAACGCTGGAGTAGGACAACGTGTATATGGGAGGAACGCAGCGGTGTGCAAATGGTGTACACAGGCGAAGCAAGTTGCGCGACCAAATTTGGTAAATGTTCAGATAAACAAATTTGTTATTCTTTGTAATTGTGTCATGTCGGTAGCACTACAGGATTCTTTCCCTAGGAGGCCGACGCAGTTGACCTTCGGTCCATAATGGGTATGTCGGCTTCGGTGGCGAGAGATGTTTTCCATGCCTCCCGGCGCGATCGAACACAACAACGAAACCAGTACAAGCCGTTCTTCATGACTCACACTGTTCCCTGTGCGTCGATCGCGAAATTGCGTTTTCCTTAACATTGAATCCGACCTGGGTAGATCGTGCTTGTGACTTGGCAGTGGTGATTGTGTTGTAGGGTTTGTCGTTGTCGGCATATCCCAAAGTTCTGTTTGCGTGTGGTTGTTATTGCATTCGTAAACGAGCCAGCGACCGGCGTCAAATGAGTCCAGTCACGATCCAATGAGCGTTGTATTTGAGCCATGCGGGATCCTGGAAGTACATATGGTTCTGTCCGACAGGACGAGCTGAAAGGGAAGAAATGCAAGGAAGGTGTGCCTCGGGTCGCGGACGGATATTGGACTGAGGGGGACATACCGGCGCAATGCAGGCTGCCACTACCCTTGTGATAACGACATGGTCGTGCATTTATGCATAATAAAACTATGCACAAGTGGAATTTGAATAGTAAACTTAAATATATACAACTGTTACATATTCAGAAAACCTCGATGGCTGTCGCAGCCCGCGGCTGTGTCGAGTTTTCCTGTTGACGGGTGCAGCTGTGTCTTCCGTAGAGTTTGGTGTTGCAACAGGTAATGAGGAGTCGTTAGTAGGAGTAACAGGTGCCGACTCAGGACGACTAACCGAAGGTTGTGAGCAGGTGGGGACATTGAGCGGGTTGTTGGGGGTGGTTTCCACCTCGACAGAGGCTGGTTTAAGGCGGTATATGCTGTTTAGGCCGGGGACTGCCCAGCTATTGCAGGCGATAGCTGCCCAATGAAGCGCGATTGCTTCTCCCACCGTCTAGAGGAACCTCAGATGCTCCACTCCTACGTCCATCTAGCGGAGTTTTTTAAACCGGTGAACTGCTTCTCTCCGTGTTTATTCGCTGGAGTGCTCTCTCTTGGGGCATAGCGGTTAGAACCAGACTTGCCCATCAATTGGTTCTGAGACTGGACTTCGTCTGGCCCCCACCCGTAGACCTGTCAGGCACAATTACATCTCCGGCTTAAGGAAGCCGTCTTGCATAGCTCACTGGATCAGTCGTTGAACTTGACCATTGCCTTGAGAGTTGTAGCTCGCCGTTTTGGTGATAGCTACACCCCATCGTCATCGTCGTACAGCGTTAAACAGTAGGGCAAGCCCCACTGATCATTGCCTTTCTCACCATGTTGCACGTTGAATTAGAAAGTATGAATATACAAGTTGGACAGGGAGTGGGCCCACACAGGTGGGAAAACGAAAGAATGCCCTAGTAGCCAACACACGGAATACACAGTCTAACTGTACAAACGCACATCGATCAGTCATTCTGATTCGATAGAAAGTGACAACACGATCGCCACTATTCGCGGTTCGCTGCCATATCCTTCAGTGTCTCCAGCCAACTGGTAGACGAATCTTTTGGACCCCAACCACGAAGACGTGAAGCACCTACTTTTCCTAAGTCTGCTGTACATTTTCTCATTCCTCGCTGCCACGTCATCTGTTGACCTCCACGTGGTTTCTTCCACTCCCTAGGAGGGGCGGAGAATAGGACACGGTATAGTAGACGTGTGTTTGACATACGTAACACGTGTCCCAACCAACGAAGTCTACTAAGCCGGATACGCTGTGACAGAACGTTCTCTGAATTAGTACCCAATACTCGCTTTCTTACCTCATCGTTGCTTACTCGGCTATTCCACCCAATCCTAGCGATACTACGTAAACATCGATGGTCGAAAACCTCAAGACGACGAATATTTTCTGCAAGCAGACTCCAAGTTTCGCAACCATACAACAAAAATGAACGCACTGCAGCACAGTATACACGGCCTTTCAACTTCAGTGAAATATCAGGTCGGCGCCACAAGTGCTTCAGTCCAGCGTACGCGGCTCGAGCCCTGGATATCCGCGTATTCACTTCTACTACAGTGCTCCCATCCGTCGTCATGCTGCTGCCGAGGTAGGTGAAGTGGTCGACAACTGACAGCACCTCCCCATCGAGCATCAAGCTCGGAATCGTTGACTTCCAGTCTTGTAACATCACCTTGCACTTTGAAGGTGCAAAGCGCATGCCGAATGGAGCTACAGCTCTTGCGAGATTATCTAGTGCACGCTGAGCATGTTCCGTGGATTCGAACAAGCAGACAACGTCGTCTGCGTAATCTAGGTCACACAGCTCTCCACTATTTCCTAGTTCAACGCCTACATCCTGAAGATTTTGCAGCGCACTCCATTATTTCGTCCATGACAAAGTTAAAAAGGAATGGAAACATAGGACATCCCTGCCGAACACCGTTTCGAACCGACCGGATAGTTCACCGTAAACCCCAACGCGGCCAGAAGTATGAGAATACAATGATCTCATTAGGTTCACGAACTTCTGGGGCATACCTTTTCGATGAAGAACACTGAAAAGCGATGTTCGATCAACTGAATCAAAGGCGCCTTTCAGGTCTAAGAAAATCATTATTGTCGGTCGGCGGTGCGTGTGACGCGTTTCAAGTAGTCGGCGAAGAGTAAAAATCTGGTCGATGCATCCTCGACCTGGGCGGAATCCAGCCTGCTGTTCGCGGACATTTCTCTCGCGAGCCGGTGTAAGACGCTGCAGCAAAATCGAAGCTAATACTTTGGTGACTGTCGGGATTAAGCTAATCCCACGATGATTACCACAGTCATTGCGTATTCCCTTTTTGAAGATGGGAACAATCAATGACTCACTCCATATTAACGGAATGCACTCCTCGTTCCAAATGTCACGGAACAAGGCGGTAAGTGATTTTATCAACGCCTCACCACTCAGTTTGAAAAGAACTGGGGGAAGTTCGTCAGGACCTGCCGCTTTTCCCCGCCTTAGAAATCGAATACATGACTCTACTTCTACTTCTGATGGGGGCTCAAGTGATACCACCCAAGGAGACACAGTTGTTGACACAGGAGTAACTACACTAGCGTGCGGCCAGCTAAACTGTTCATTGAAGTACTCGGCCCATCGGTCAAGCCTTTGCTGTTTGTTATGGATGGGTTCTCTATTTCTATTCCAAATCGTTTCACTGACCTGGATGCGCCGTCCACCGGTGTCATGAATAAGTTTGAACAATCTTTGACTGTTACCTGAAGTAGCTGCTATTTCCATTTCTTCGGCTACCTTGACCCACTAATTTTCGCGATCATTCTTAAGGCTTTTCGTAACTTGTCTTTGCAGCTTTCTCCGCATCTTATTCATCTCCTTACTGTTCGAGAGCTGACGCTTTTGCTCCATTATACTCAGCGACTCTTGCGAGATCCAGTGTCTTTGATGGACAACGGATCGAGGACCATAGGCAAAACCTGCTGCCACGTGCATCGCCTGTTTGATATGAGCCCAATGCTCATCTACATTACTGTTCTCCGTGGATCCTAGCTCATGTGCTAACTTCTGCTCGTAAGGGATGCTTACTTCTGGATCACACAAACGTTGCACGGCTAATCCGGTTTGCGACGATGACCATGGAGCTCGAGAGGTAATCGCATTAAAACTAATGCATGGTTCGACTCTATGTACGTGGACCAGTAAGATCTACAGTTCTGAACAGAACTGCTCCATCGGTAGCTTACGGCGATATGGTCAATTTGACTCAAAGTACCTGTAGAGTTAAAGCGCCATGTCGCTGTGCGACGCGAGCTGTGTCGGAAATTTGTGCTAGACAAGAACAATCGATTGTCTGCACAAAACTGGAGAAGCCTATCCCCGTTATCTGTACGTTCAGCAGGTAAAGTACAATGCCCACCTAAACAGGCTTCTGACACACTAAGTTTGCCAACTTGTGCATTGAAGTCACCAGCTAGCACTACAATGTCGGAACCTTTACTGCTGCGAACGAGAGCGGCGAGGGCATCATAGAACTCATCTTCCTGCAAGTCTAAGCTGCAGTCCGTTGGGGCGTACGCCGAAATCACAAACAAATTGCGTTTAACACAACTATCCTTTCGAACGTCAACTGACCCTTGGAGTTTCACAGCACATAAACGACTGTTAACAGGGATCCAGTCTAAAAGGGCAGCCTCAGCCTTGTCAGTCAAGACAATTCCTACACCACGTTGACCCATAGCTCTAGCTGCTTCGTCTCCTGAGGTGCACAGAAAATACCTCGATGAGATACCAGAAGTTAGCTGAATTGCATTGCTCGAATCCTGGATACGCGTTTCGCTTAAGCAGCAAACATCAATCTTCAGAGAGTTCATTGTGAGGGCTAGGCACGCCTGCTGACCGGCCTGCATGAGTGTATGCACGTTGAAGGAGCCGAGATTCAGAGGCTGACGAGGCTTGAGAAAATGTGAGTTACCAGACAGAGGATTATTCCCGATACTACTTGACAGTGAATCGTTGCGAGTATCGACCGTGTTATCAGTGGGGGCATTATGGGTGGATAGATGGGGCAAAGAGGGATGGTTAGGGACAGAAGACAAAGGTTTAATAACAGAGGAATCTCTTCCATTTTTGGAACATAAAAGAGGCCCTTTGGTCAGAATGTAGATAGCACAGCATGCCGAACAGCGAACAATTCCAATAAGCGAGAAATTATGGTGGAAGCAGTTATATCAGGACAAGGGAAAACAAATGGAAAGCGAGAATACTAAATCATGGTTGTCAAAATGTAGTGATTACGAGTAGAAGAGCAGATGGGTCCTTGAAGTCAGCAGGGACGTTCAAATGGTTGTGTAGATTTAACAAGTGTGCTGTTATAGGGTACGTAGAATTTCGGTTTCAGGTGGGAAGAAACAGAACATTATCGAGACAAAAAAACAAGCTTTTTATCTGAACAAAATGATATAGACGAGCAATAACGGAGTGACAGAAACTTTCATGGAATCTTATCAGTTCAATGATAGAATGTGACCTCGCACATAATGATCCTAATGAAATATCGGCTGCAAGATTCTCTGAACCTAGTCGATAAATCACATCGTAGGAGAATCGGGAAAGCTCAGTGCGCCAAAATTAAATCTTGTCATTCTTTATCTCGCTGCTGATTTTGATGTTGTTCATAAAAGCGATAGAACGTTGATCTGTAATAAGCCTGAAGTGTGCACCCAAAAGATTATTTGACCAATTTCGAACAGCCTAGACAATCGCGTAAGCTTCGTTCTTTACCGCCGAGTGATTTCGCTCCGTGGGTGACAAAGCAAGCAATAAAAAGGCTACGGGACGACCGCTTTGATTGAGAATAGCAGAGGTTGCTATGCCGAAGGCGTTGGCTTCGACCACAAGTGGTGTCTTCATCGACTGCGAGTAGTGATTGGATTAATTCAGACTTCAATGATTCGCAAGACGAAGGTACTTCTTTGGGGAGAGGGAATGTCCTATTGACGATAAGTGGATGAATTTTATCTGAGAAACGAGAAAACCTTTTGGAGTAATATGAAACATTTCAACGACTCTTTGCTGCGCCTTCAGGTCTTTTGACCCTCGGGAAACCTGCGCACTCGATCTCAGCTGGTGACTCCGATCGCTGTAGCCGACTATAGTAAGTCAGAAGATAACAACTCAACTCGCCAAAAGCGTCTTTCACAGAAATACTATGCGGTATATAAAGCGAAAATTGAGCATTCCCGAACTCGGGCGTTCAGTTAGTTTCGAGCCCTGTTGGACCGATTAGGTTGGTAAAAATGTTTTGTCAGATTGATTATTGATCCGTTAGCCCAATTTGCGTCGGACTGTAGATGACTGCTCGGTCAGCAAAAGAGTTACTTAATGAGTGGTCCGATAATTTATTGGCTATTGATTATTCGATCCGGCCTGGCACGCTCGAGCTGGTTAATGGCTTGCCTGGAAAAGAGTTTTTTGTTTTAACTTCCTAACAAAGTGAGAAGAGCTTCAAGGCGTTCCGGGTCATGCTTAGCCGTTCCTTTAGATATTTCGTTGCCTAGCAGTCGGATTACGGTTATGGCGAAGACGCACTTGTGATTTAGAGTCAAACCATAATTCTCATCCGTTCGCAGAAACCGTTTTAGATAAACATTGTGGTCAGTGACGTCTTTCCTAGAAGTAATAATGCTGTCAACGTATACAAACGTTCCTTCCCAGTCCTTCACGTCGAAGAGGCTCATCCATGGAGCACTGGAAACAGACAACACCGTTGGTTACCCCAAACGGTATTCGGTTAAACTGGTAGAGGCTGTTGCATACTTCGGAAGCTGTGTACTGCCGTTTGTTTTCCTCTATCAGTATCTGACGATACGCGCTCTGTAGGTCTAAAGTGCTGTAAGTGCTGAACTGAACCCCCCCCCCCCCCCCTAAATCATCTATGCGGGGTAGCGGGTATGCATCTAGGAAGGTGAATCGATTGGTTTTTTGACTGTAGTCAGTCACCATCCGTCGTTTCTGGCATTCGTTGATAGTAACCAGGATTTGGGCCCGCCATGGTAGTTGAGGGTTCGATTATACCGTCGATCAGTAACCGGACGACCTCTGATAGAATAAAGGCCTCCTCGTTGTAGCTGTATCTCCTCGATTTTGTGCAAATAGGACGATAAGAGGGGTCCAGATGTGCGAAAAGAGATGAAGTTGAAGGACTAGCACCATAAAGACCATAAAGCAAGAAGGATGACTGAATTCCTTGGAAAGATATTTCTACCTACGTGTGTTGTTGTAAATGGTCATGCCCCAGTGGTACGTCAGCACATAAGTCAAGGAGAATTGATCGTTTGACATTTTCGTACCGAGCACCTTTGTGTAGCAACGAGGCAAAACAATGACCTTTAGTACTGCTGATTGTGCAGGCAGAAGCGAGGATGATCTTACTTTTGGATGCCATTGTTGACCATTTGTTCTGGAGTACAATCTCCTCGAAGGCGTGACTCTGGGAGTTTTATGTGTCTACTAGAGATTGTGGCACCACTCCGTTGTGTGTCACTTCAGTAATATCCTTAATGAGGCCCGCTGGAGTTGCAGCTGTGATGATAGAGGAAGCAAGAAATGGTGAGGAATTTGCGGTATGTTTTGTGTCCGTAGAAGGTCGACAGAACTTCTGGAAATGTTCCCGTTTACCACACGACTTGGAAATTGCACCTTTCGCGGGTCATTTGTGGCGTGGATGGCAATCATAACGGAAAATGGAAACAGCTAGTTTGGGGTGCAGCCAGTGTCGCTTCGGATTGTCGTTGCGGTAGTGTAGACTGAAGATTTGGATTGAGGGAACTCCTAAGATTGCCGATGAGCTAGATCTAGAGCTTTAGTTTAGTCATATGCAGTACGTACGTCGAGTTTTCTGTTTTCGAGTAGTCGTTGACGAATAGGTTTCGGTAAAATTCCACTGGTGAACGCACCGCGGATGGTGTCTTTGTTCTGCTTTGCGCTGACAGCCTGGAAGTTACAATCTCCGGCAAGATTTCCAAGCTTTTGCATGAATCAGTCGACGGTCTCGAGAGTATTCTGCTTCGAAGTTGCCAAAAGATAACGTCCGAAAATTTCGTTTTCAGTTTGCATGTATGGGGATTGAAGGGTTGTGATGGCAGAGTCAATCACTGCACCGAGAAACGAGTTGTAAACAATTGGCGATAAAAAAATGCATTCGTTTTGAATTTGTGTGGTCGGTCTTTGACTAATCCCGAAAATTTTGTAAAGGTATAATACCAATGTTCTTAGAAGTCAGTGCCATTTGGGGAATTTAAGTCGGCATCGAAACGATCCGGGCGCAGGCGTTGGCCCATTTTCTTGGTTAATCGAATTGTGACGTAAGAAAGCAATCCCTGATTGATAGGCTTTAATTGACCAAAAACGAGACATACGAGCTAAAACGAGACAAGCGAAATGTTGGATTATGCAAACAAAAAAGCAGCGAAGTATGAAGCAGGAGCACAGTAACAGACCTGTAGCGATCTCCATTTCAGGAAATGAGGTTAGAGTAGTTTTGGGAACACAAGGTACTCAAATGACAGTAGCGTAAAATATTCAATGCAACATCTGTCACAAAGACCACAGTCGGTCGCATCAGCACCGTCACATATGGCCCAATTACTGTTAAGCCCGACGACTCAGGACGAAGGGGTAGACACACTGTAATCAACAGACCGAATCCGCTGCATTCACTGTCCTTCAACACAGCCAGACTAACTTCACGGGTAGCGAGAGGACCTTGCTTGTCATCACTCGGAGTGGTTTGGGCAGTGGAGCATGATACATCTCAGGCAGTGAGTTCTGAGGTGAAACAGGTCAGCAAAGGAGTCGGGTGGTCTACGAAAACTAGCATTCCAGTCAGAGCATCTACTGGGCGACCGCAAGGAATGGAGGTCGGGGCCTGCACAACAGGTGGAACATGTGCGGCTTTGACGCAAACGCCGAAATCTGGGGAGCTGCTCGGAACTGAGTTCCGAGGGAACGATAAGTCAATAGACATGTCATACAGCATTCACGCCACCAGGTTCGATTGCGAGTTTTATTTCTCAGCGTCTCTAACCAACGGCAATCCTCATCTCTTTTGGGCCTCAACCAATAAGGTGGAAAGCACCAACCAAAGTCAGAATGGAAGCTAGCTTCTTCACGTCCCTGCGTTAGATTGGAAGTAACGACAATGTTTCACATATTTAAGAGGAAGAATCAACGTGATTTTTAAAAATAAAATTACTTATCCCCTTTGCTGATACTCAGGGGACGGTCGATGATCTCATCCTGTACTGTCTGTGTCCGCGTCAGATATTACTTCAAAACCACCCACATTTTACTATTCAAGGCTCAAATTCGTCCCAAGCCTGAATAATGGGGTCTTTGGTGGGGTGGAAATTCGTCTTTATGTTCTGTACCGGTTCCAACGTAAGGCCGTTCGTCTGAAAAATGACCCAGCTTTGACATCCAATTTATAGTCACTTTCTCACGACCGGCAGTTGCTTCGTTGTCTCTGTTCTGCTGTTATTTGCTTGGTTTTTGTTTCTTCGAAGTCACGTTGTCTGTTCCTGTTTCCATTATTTTTCACTGCCCTTCCCGAGCACAGACAGCAAGTCATCTTTATCAGGTCGATGTCGTCCCTAACTTTTCAGTTTTCATTTCCCCTCGAATCGCTAAGTTACGAAACACCCTCCACCTCTCCGTCTTTCTATTTACGTTTATCTTCTCAAAAGCAGGATTCACAAACAGGTTTTGATGCAACCGTTCCACAAAAGGTCCTCTTGCATTGCTTTCGAACCATCAAAAAACGATACACCATGTGGTGGTATATGCAAGCGTTTGATGTTCAATAACAGCGTCATCGAAAATGATGGTTTGCCAGTGGACTTCTCGGTCACCACGGGCAACCGGTCTTGAAAAAGGTTCCGCGCGGCAAGTGAAACGTTGACTCACTACCATTGTTTCCAACAACGCTGTCACCGAACATCAAAGGCTTATATTTACCCCTTTTATTTTCACCTCTGTCGTAGAAAAAACGAAGATGATAGTGTTGCAACTTTCTGTGTCTCTTTGGAGGAGGGAAAATTTAAATAACAGTGCTCGACAAACTTTCATCGATGCCCTATGACAACAGCCTTGAGATTAAAAATGGGCCCACGAAAATAAATCACCAAAGGAAAGTAAGAGCAGTTAATGCAAAAAAACAGAGTCCACTACAAGGCCGATAGAACAGGAAAACTGAAGCAGCCGTCCGATATTGAAAAATATACTGCAGACTTAAAGATTAAGATAAAGCGATATCCAAGGAGATGGATTTGAGTTGAACCCCATCCAGAAAAACAACTCAGTGCTAAAACCAAAGGTCCCGCACGTCTGCTGTCAAATGATAACCGTTGATTTGTTTTCCAAGCAGTAATCCACCGTGTTTTCCGTTTATTCAGTTGGAATCTTAGAATCCAGACGGACGTGGAGTTCAGATTGAGTAGACAGCTTGAGGTTGCTAATGCAGTTTTTTGGCCGTATGCAGAGATACTGAAGATTATTGGTGGCGGTTTAATAGTCCGTGCGGTCGACCGTATTTGTAAGTTAATGGTGTGACGTAGTTTGTGAGAGTAGTACTAGTTTTCCGATCTTCAGAAATGCATCGGAAGTCAAAAAAAGGTTTAGTATCTGCTCCCAATGAGTCCATTGTTCTGCAGCATCTGACAAATAAGAATCTGCGTCCAATTGGTCTGATCATAAAACTCGCTCCATATTATCAAAAGTTGATCGAATTTTGCTAACCAGTAACATAATTAATAACAAGTTTTGACTTGGCAAGAACTCGATGTAAAGCCTTAATCAACTTGTAAAGAAGCCGTAGCTAAAACAGGAGATGAGTGTAAGAAAATAAGCTATGGATCAGAGCACATGTGCAGACGAGTTTTTTTTATCACAACTCAGGTTACTCGGATTTGTAAAAGTCAGATGAACCTTTCCCAAAGTGAAGCCCGTAACGACCCCCTGGAGATCGAACAAGTAATCTTGCTTATACCTTTGAATGTTCACGAAATCCGTAGTCTCCTCGGCCTAAAATTATACCGCAGGAGATTTGATGTCATCTTCGATTAACTCGTCACCTGGCTACATAAACTAGTTGAAAAAGGTCAGATATTCGTGTTGATTGAAGTGATCAAACTTTCCATTCTCTCCCAGCGAAACTATGTTTCACCCCAGTTCCATCAAGTCCCAACTTAAAGCTATCAGCAGGCGAGTTAATCCTTGAAGCAAACGCCAGCGTTCTAGCAAACCAGGCTGATTGAAACTGCTGCTTCTTTCGGAGAAAAATCCTGCAGGAACACTAGTTCTTTTTCCTTGCGTCGCGCTTACAAAGAATGCTGCAAAGCCGATGTGGTATCCCGGAGAACAGCACATGATCACGGAAACTGTTCGCACTGTCTGACACTGCAGGTGGAGATCATGTGTTCAAAGAAATGGGGCACGTGAGATGTGGGCAGTACCAAGACACAAATTCCGAAACAGCATTAATTTCTAAATCCTAATTTCTAATCCGGCCAGTTTACAAAGACGCAGATAATGTCAGTTGCGAAAGCGTTTTTGGTGAGTGGGATAAGCTAAACGTGGTTGAAAACGTTTACGGAAAAAGCTACTTTCGGAGAATCTTTGTCCCATAAACCATAGTTGCAGGTTTTAGCAGACCTTTATCAACAACCCAGCCATGTGGCTGTTATTAAGCCTGGGGCTTTACCTCCAGTGCCTCTCAGTAGATCGGAAAAGTTTGCGTGTTGTTTTTCGTCGCATTTCTTTCAGTTTTCGTTCCCCACCATTTTTTCAGTTATTTTGAAGCTAAAATCCAGTTATTAGCTGAGGAACTGACGGTTGTTCGATATCTGTGATGACGGATCTGTCGATAGTTGTTAAAGTAAATGAATCAGGAAACATCTATCAAACGATGGGGTAAAATTCAAAAATTGAGTTCTCAGACGTGACGTTAGTCATAAACCAAACTGTGGACAAATTGTACACTACCAGTATGATAAATCAAGCTATAACAGACTAGGATTCTGAAAGCCTCATTTTCATTGGTATCGTCTTCATTTTGCTTTAGGTTTCTTTAACGTTAACGTGTCCAAAACTTCACGTCAGACCAGTTGACGTAACTAGTAAAATGTCTCTCACTTTCAAATTGGACGAAGCTCCTCAACTGTCGCTGTCCGTGGACGAGCTTAATGCTGAATTGGTTGGTATGCGCAAAGCAGTAAAGATCGCAAAAGTACGTTCATGTGCCTCAGTTTATCCACTATACCTGCATGTCCCTTAGGCTTTTGTTTTTCGTGATTTGGTGCAGTATCTCAGACGACTCCGTCGGAAGCTATCTTACAGTCAGTCAGAAGCCCGGTTGAAGCAGAAAATTACGCATCGCGAATTTGAGTTGAATCTGTTACGCGAGCTTTCTGTAATCCGCCTGTGCAAACTGCTGTTGGCAAACGAACGCACTAAACACGATGTAAGTTTTTTAATTTATTTCTTGTATACGGAAGAGAAAACTTGTACTTTTTCACTAAACAGGGTCTCAGTTTAAAAGCAATCCAATCATTCTGTTGTCTTTGTAGATCTGGTCTTCGTCAACATTCTCTTCAAGTAGTGTGTATCATTTTATGACATGGACTTCACTGAGGTCATCACAGTGCTTGCTACATTTTAGGTTGTTGCACTCCTCAGTCATACAGTATGCTTCATTTTAAGTGATGATTCAGCGGACTCAGTGACAACTTATTACCACAGCCGGGCTGATTGAACCCTTCATCGATTAGTGTTCATGTGAGTTCGTTAATCAACCCGCTTGTTGTTCAGGTGTCACTTAACTAGTCCCCATTGTTCGCTCAGGTTTGCCATCACCTTCCCTTCTCCTTTTCCAACATGCACTGTGTATCATAAGCGTATAATTTAGTATATCATAGTTTAAAAAAAGCTAGGTGCTTTTCCTACAGTTGATTTGTTGTGCCAAATTTTGGTGGTTCTAAGGGTAAGGCTCAAGTTACAAAATCAATCGCCGACGAGGCACCCATCACTTAAGACGCTACTGATTGCTGAGTCGGAGATTTCTTTGCTGGATCATTCATGCTATCCGAATATTATTAGGTTCGTTTTCATCGTCTGAGTGCTTACGGTTATTTCGAATCCTATCCAGATCTATCTAATAAAATGTTGACCTCACTGATGAAGAATGACGCACCCATCTTCATTTATAATAACGATTTACCTGCCGAACTCGTGATCACCAGTCCCTATAATACCAGGTTCGAAGGTGTTTTCTTGTTCTGATGCATGAATATAATGGAATTGGTGTTCACCATAACGACAGGGACCAATGGTACTAATTGGTGAGAACCAGCGATCATGAGCGTGAAATTTAGAGCACAAAATCACGTAAAATGTCTGTTGGTCATACTCTGTAGTAAGCCAAGAGACGGTATACCGTTGGCGTTGTCCGGCAGTGATCGACTCCGAATCTCACTTCAGACTTACCATTCAGAGACCATTACTACTCGACGACCACCACCGGTCATTATCTACAAATTTATTCATACAACAGCATTTTCATTATTTTTCGTTCACCCTGACTTGATTCTGTCCGCTTCGAATCATTTCTAAATTATTGTTTCAGTAAGTGTTTTACAGCCATTTGTTCTGGACACGTCTCAAAGCAACTACTTGTCCATCAGTATAAGATTATGCATGTAACCCGGTATACGAATCTGCAGACAATAGTCCTCAGCATAATCCAATTTCGCGAGTAACGTTTTGAACACGAGACTTTTTAATAGTGTTTCCAACTACCGAATACCAGAGCGCTTTCAGGTGGTACCATCCAATTAACCACGCGTTTTGCATTTATCTGAAATCATAGTGTCTCTGAACAGTTTCATTTTCCTCGCACCATCTAAACTGCATCGTCTTCCTTCTCGCTTTTCTTACGAAATTAGTTAAATGCCTCCGGACATCAGCTTACTGCACAGGATCGTCTAGTAGCTCGATTAGCGGAAGCTAAACCAGTTCACAATTTTGTGGAACGATTTCGCAAAGAGCATGCAGATTGGCGCTCTCTGACGCATTATATGCTATACAAGAACATCTCAGGCAAATGGAAATCTCGGGAACAGAAAAAACGTAACCAAAAAGTGATTGGAAGTCTCCCTTTACCTCCTGTATCGACAGATCTAATACAGGACAATGCACATGATGCAGGTATCACGTAAGTGTGCCTACTATCTCAGCGATATCATCAGCTTGTCATCGATAGTCAACATTCTCCCAACGCTGTCCAGAAGAGGGAAGAAAAACGTGAACTGAAGCTTTGCGGAACATGTTTTCAACGAACCCATTCAAGCGAGATTATGTAGTCACACACACACACACACATTAATAACATCGCTTAATCTTTTGGTTGAAGATTTGGGAAGCCTAAATTCATCGTCAAGAGCTTCTGGTCTATGGAAACAGATCGTTTCTAACCGCTATGTCAACAGCTAAATTTTCTGCCAAACTCAACTTTGCTTCACTGTGGTACTCTTTATCCTTCACCCTGTGTTCTAGTTTCGTATAAAACTGTTAATGTGACTTCCAGTGATGAGTCTAGTTGTTGATATTGTTTGGTAACTTATTTAATGATCATTGTGAAACTTCAACAAACAACGCACCAGTAGTTAGCTGTTGGACGAATAGCATCTACCTGTCGAGGTTGGATTGGTATGTGCAAAATAAATTAAATTTAACATTTTAAATTTCCTGTGCGTGGGGTGCAGATAAGACGAGGAAGCAAATCAGACACTGTTCAGGACTGTCAATAAGTTCTCAACATCGTTTTTACCCAGAGGAAACGCCGTATCAGCACTACTAAGATTGCTCTCACAATGTCTGGGATTGTAGGTTTGTTTCCATGCCGAGCACTTAACTCGACCGGGTTACTTCGGTTGAGATGTGTTTCATGTTTCCAAGTAGGCTTCCTTGATGTGGATTCTTCCAAGAGGAGCACATAGTAGTCGGGATGTAAGTCGATGTGTACGTTCTACGGCGGAGGGGTTGGCCATGCTGAATCTGTAGGATTTTTCTTTCAATATAGTACTTTTTTACCTAATTTATTTATTATGAATCCAATATTTTTCCTAGATGGCTGTCGCTTTTTGCGTTGATCTAAACAAATCTAATGATTAGGAGTGTATTTCTTCCATTCTGAGTCGAAAAATAGGCCAAAATGCACATTTTGCTGTGATTTGGTTTTCGAAATCGTCAGGGAGACTATGAAGTCTTCAGCAATATGTTCAGCACGCTAGGCACACTGGGGGTTGACTTCGAATTTTGTCATCAGTGTGTGAAACACCAATACCACCTTGTTTTTATGTAACGTAGGCATTTACAATTTTGGACAGTGACTTCTGTTCTGTATTTTTAACGGTAACCTAGGGACCAACAATTTACAGTTTGCTTGAACCTTTTGTAAAGCTCATTCGTTCGGGTTTCGAGTGCGAATTGTAAAACAACGATCGCTTCATTACCAAGCAGAGGTATGCGAACAAAGCATGCAAAGGTCTGTTTATTCTTCAGGGTAACTGTTCCAATAATTTGTAGGCTAAAGGTGGGTGAGGGAAATCAATGGCATGAAGTGTCTTCGCTTCTATTACCTCATTTGTCCATCTCGAACAACAATACAGCCGTTTATTCCCACGCATTTAAAGCATTCGTTATTTCTAATTTATCTTGCATCCCGCCAATTTTTCTTAGTTCCACTGCTGACTCGGAACCCTACCGAGTTCCCGTGGCAAATGATCTACACGAACCACCTCCACCATCAATATCCCCAGACCATCCTCTGTTCCCATATCCGAGCGCTGATTTGGATAGTGACTCGGCTTCCGATATTGCGGACGATATTGTGGAGCGGATCATTGGAAAACGTCAGAAGCCAGGCTCACCTGTTTTCGATGATCCTTCGCCGTTATCAGAGGAGCAGAAACCTGTCATCAAACAAGATTCAAATGGTGAACATAAGAGTATGATTAAAACGGCAAAAGTGCGATTTCCTATTGACCCACAAGTAAGTTCAATCGAAGGTCAATGCATGATAATTAAATTTGAACAGTAAGTAACAAACGGGGTTGTTTTCCGCGATTCTTCAAGTAGCCAAACGCAACACTTTTATTTAGTTTAAGCAAAAGGAAAAGAAGACAGTAACGAATCAGATTCAAATAAATCCCGGGACACCATTCTGACTGGCTTAGTCCAAGATTAATAAGAAGCCTCATGGCCACCGTGGCCACCGATCTGTGTGGCCCACCTGAGTCATTTAGACGTTTTTACACAATAACGGTGGTGCGTTCAACAGAAGTCAGTAGCTGGCCAATATCCACCGTCGAGGCGGTTTTAATTTGACGATACAACTCCTTCCTTTGTGTTCAACAGTAGCCATTCACAGCCCCGGACTTGCTTTGGTCGTCTAATCAAATTAAGTACAAAGCATCTGACGAACGGGTGCCGATTCATTTGGCATCGTCTAAAAGGATCACACCTGTTGACGGAAGTGAATTTGATTTGAGGTTTGGCGGATTTGAAAAATTCTTGAGATAGTTCAAATGGTAAAAGTCGTTGACCCCGGCGGGATTCGAATTCACACAGGGTTGCCACCCACGCTTGAATACCGTGTGTGCTCTACAGCCGAGCAGTTTCTGACTTTTTGCACGTGGATTACGCAGTTTAGCCGCCCAAATTACCGGAGCACATGGCATCCACCACAGTGAACTAGCTTGTGATTGGTTTGCCTACAGCAGGATTTCCCTTTCGTACTAACCGGCGTCCACCAGTCCAGCGCATTGGGGACGTTTTGGTTATGTATTGAAGTTTGACAGATTTGGCAAGTTTTTGAAAAAAGGGTGACCTTGTGTGTTCTTCATCATCTTCCTCACCCCCGAGTCTAGTCCAACCCGATTCAATTTCCTCATTTACGTAATGACTCATCATGTAGCGTCAACGATCAGATTGCTGTTACAAACCATGAAATCGCTTACTGTATGATGGTTTCCTTTTTGTTGGTAATAAGCGGCATTTCATATCCACCGAGTCCCAACTGAACTCAAACCTTCGGCGCATGACTGTGAGTCGCACACGTTACCAACTGTTTGCACAGGTCGGGATTACAATGGCAAGTAGCAGTTGGTTTGACAAACCGCAATATGTGGTTGGTTTTTTCGATGGCTTGTTTGCGTTGTCACAATCAAACAGTTGTCATACAAATGAGCTATATGTAACTTCGAGATGTTTAGTTCCCAATTCTCCGAAACCTATTCCGAAGTCCCGTCAGGGAACTGTCCCTCGATTCTTTCAACTTACTCGGTACCGCAGGCAATCTGAAAAGATAAACATCAAGTGGGGACTAGAAAATCTGGCTTTTTCAAACCGAGTTCAATAAACGTCCCTTCACCAGAGCACAGAGAATTCGCCGTACCGAGACATTTGAAGATTTTCAGGGCATATTTTCTGCGCTGAAATAAAACAGCTACTCGAGGGAATTCGTTGTCAAATGCGGGTTAAACAATTGATTCTCGGAAAATAGCGACCGAATCCCTAACCCTTCGCTGCTAAGCTAGTGATTGTCTGGCAGAAATTGCACTTCTTATCTAGTGTTATCAACTATACGCCCCTTAGGTTTCACCTGTTGTGTGAATCACGCTGTTGTGGAATAACTTGTAGAAATGTGGGATCTTTGTGCCAAAAGCCTGTCTCGTGAAGTGAAACTTATCAAAACAATCAGTGGTCTGTTTTGATCCGCTGCACCACATTCAGTAAGAACATATCTCTGACTCCGAGGAGACTAGTTCAACTTATTCATCCATTGTGTGGTAATGCATCTTGCTCTCATTGGACATCAAGATTCCTTGGACGGCATTACTGTTATGAATTATCTTAGCTGTTCAGTTGCGGTTTCATTACGAATTATGTGGATACTGTAGCTGAAACAGAGCCGACACAAACAGTACCCTGACTAGAAAACCAGAGCACTCACAATGAGTAACGTGATACTCGTGCTGTCTTCTCTTGACTAGGACAAGAACTTCATCAACAAAAATTCGAGCAACAGGCTAGATAACATTTGGTCGACAATAACGACAACTCAGAAACTTATCATCTCACTGAAACGCGGGACCTTTCGGTTTGACAGTGCCGAATGCAACTACTCAAATCGGGTTGTACATTCTAAAAGAGACGCTATTGATAGTCAGTCCAACCGAACGTCTAATGGGCCATAGTATTCGGAAAAAGATTTTGTACTGATAATGCTATTTGTTTCTGAGCCAACGATGTGTTCTCACTATATAGTGGAGCAAATCAGTTTCACTTCAACAGGCGGGCTTTTGGGAGCATATACGAATATTTCTACAAGTTACCCCGCAACGATGTGATTCACCCGAAGGGAAAAACCTGAGCAGTGTACAATTAATAACACCAGGTGATCAGTACAGTTCATTGAAGACAACCATTAGTTTTGCACTGAAGTGTTCGGTTTCTGGTTCCCCGTATTCTAGCATAAGTAAAAAAGGACGAGAATTCGGTGTTGTTAAGGTGGGTTCAATTGGAGGTGCTGGTGAATGAAAAAATCTAATACAGTTTAACGACACATCCTCGTGGCCGTTGATTTTGTCGAATGGGTCACTGCTTAATGACTCTTGTGGCCCCAATCGCTAGCGTACTGCTGATGTGTTGTAAACTCGCATAATTCACTATTCCAAGAAACAATGGAGATTGCAGGTTCTCCTAGCATAAATAATCCTGCCTCCTCCGCTGTACCATTGCGTAGGTATGCGGTAACGAATAGCCAAGTTGCCTGATACATCTGGTCATCAAGTCGTTAAGTCTTGTGGGCGGTGAATGGCATGCGGTCACCGCATTTACGTCGATGGTGGTTGGTGAATCTCATACTCTCAGTACACGATGCATTCCAGAGCTAATTCCAACTGTCAAACCGCCTTGCAGGGGTCAGATAGCGAATCCTCCCCACGGCCAAAACGATTGCAATCAGGTCACACAGACCAATCTTGTGCACTCAAAAACAGTTCATCAAAGCAATTCAGCTCCCTTGACCAAAGGTCAATGATACTGGCGTACCTGGTAGTTAATCTATCGACACAGAAGCTATTGCAACAAAATTGACATTCAGTTTTATGTTTTCCTGTTAACGCTGGATCATTATTCTGAGCAACGTTTAAGCCTTATATCTGAAGTGTATCTTCGAAAATCATTTTTTGTTGACTGATAATTTAGCGTTACAAAAACTATCGTGTCCGTGCGAACTCCAGATCGATCCAAATTTGAAGTCCGGTGGCACCACGTAGTAGTGGCATTCTTCTAGGAAACGGATCCTTTTCCGCCTGCTGAATGAAGTTGCATTTATCTGGTCTACTACTCACATTGATATTCTCTTTTTTTCTCGCTAGCCCACTGATCTAGACGACTCCGAAAATGAACGATCGTCAGAACCAAGCAAGCCACCCATCGGTGAATCGGATGACGAGAACCCACTCGGAAATGATGACGTTGAAATGAAACAAAAAGTAAGCTGTCTTGGTTTTCCTTGTTGTAACCGACACTACTTTGCCATTAGTAAAAATGTCAAGTAACGTTTTTTGCTCCTAAACATTTTTATCTTCGTTTTTATTGAATATCGGTATCAAATAGCCATTTCAATATCTTCCTTGGGTTGCTGATATGGCGGAAACAGCGTCCGAATCTACCGATGATATACGGGGACTCGATGAGGTTTGTAGTTTTGCGACTGCTCTCAATGGAAGTGAGGGGTTCTGATTTGGTCGTTCATCATCGGAAGCCGTATGGTGTGTAAGAATCACTGACCCAGTTCGGTTGATCATGATTTTTTCGAATGTTTTGAGGTGTCAGGTTCACATGTTATGTTTCATCACAATGGATTATTCACATGTCATCATTTTCCTGCTTTTTGATGTGAAAATGTAGCTCTCATCACGGGCTTCACGTAACCGGTCTTCTCGTGCACGACACGGGCCACTTCATTCACGGGGCAGGCCTCCTCCGAGATATTCGACATCATCAACCAGGAATGTGACTGGGCGATTTACTTCTGGGGCTCCCGGTTCTCATGTGTCTGCCACAACATCCGCAAATAAACCACTTCATCCATCATGGCAAGCGAAACGGGAGCAAAAGCTAAAAGGGAGAATCAGTTCAGTTGCGTTGTGCACATCGCCTACGAAACACATTGTGTTTGATGACTGATGTCTTCGTACCATTTGAAATCTGTTCATATTTGTACAGTATTCTTTATAAGGTCACATGACGGAAGTTGGTATTTCCATTAACAGCTGGGTACTGTGTAGTGTTCAGATTCTGTAAATTTCAGTTCCTGTTATGTCATTCTGTTCGCTCAATCGTTAAGTTCATTCAAATAACCTTAGTCTTATAATCGAGCCTTGCGGTGGACACCGAAAGATCTTGTCGAAATCAGTCAAATTGCCAGTTCATTGTTGTGTGTACTGTGCGCAAGTGTAATCTGGGCGGGTAACTTGCTCCAGAATTTCCTAGTCCTTCCGTTCATCCTCGTCGTTCGGCCGGTAGAGCGATGCGGCACCATTACATAGGTAACGTTCGTGTGTGGTCCAACCACCATGGGGATCGACGACCCAATTTTACGTTTTTTATATTTGACAACTGTTGTTTTGATCAAATTGAAAACTCGTTCTCGCTCTATTCCCTGCTGATACGACTAAATCACACAAAGTGTGGCTTCTATGAAATCATCCAATTCGATTTTCTGCCAAGTGACAAGCGCTATGGTCTTCTGACTGCTCTACCGGTATAACGTGATCCGCGGAACCGAGTAGACTGGTAAGCGCAAACGATTCCCTCCATCGATAGTTTTTTTCTACCATATTACCGACGAAAAGCACTCAGCGATGACATAAAATCGCAGCCATATGCTTACGAATCAGCACGTATATCGTGACCCAAGAAAATCCTCATTCGACGGAATTGGCGGATTGGCAACTCAGATAATTGTCATTGAATACACTGAAATACTGACAGTTGTACCAAGCCCGTTTGGTTGGGCTGAATTCAGCAAACAGTGCCGAGGAGGATACTAAATCTACATTTCAGTGGCGATTAGCATGTTAGTTTTTCACGGTTGTGGGTCGTACAGGTTCTTCTCAAAACACACTCACTCCAGTAACCTAATTACCTTCACAATCTAACCGCTCTATGCACAGCCTGTGATTCATAGAATGCTGTCGTTCTAGCTCTCTAAAAATCGGAATTTCATTTCAACCAAAGATCACACGGCACGATGATCAACATGCTTATGCGCTTCGCTACTCCGCTCGCATCTATTTATTTGAAGACCGACTGTCATAAAAGTGCGTGGCCACTATTATGAGTTGCAGCATACGTTCCCTGCTTGTAAATTTGTCCGATGTGGCCGATACTATCAACAGTCGAGAATCCAAGTCACTAAGAATCCTTTTTAATTAAAGGAGATTGGCTACACAACGACTTGAATGATTAACTTGTCAACACTGAAGGCTTCGTACCTTTCCGCGTAGATCGTCTAGTCCCGCACGAAATTAAGGTGGTGGCTGTTTCAAACCGTCCCACTGACTCTAGAGAGAAGCCTATTCCGCCCATAAATCATATCAGTTTATTAGTACAAAACACATTGTTTGTATAGGTACACGACAGTCACTGACACCAATCATTGCAACACAAACCAATTGATTCATACTCTCATCAAGCAGGCTCTCTTCTCATTGGTTGATTGGTCACACGACCAGCTACTCCTTGACCGGAGTCCGTACGCGTCCCATCGATCCGTTGCCACAACCACTAACCTGGATTATGGACAGGCGCTCACGTGCTAATTGCTAACGAGACGCGACTGACTGTCGACCATGAGTCAGCATACCCTCACAGTGAGCGGCATCGTCTGTATCAACCATCGGTAGTACAAGTTATCGCAAAATCTGTTCTCTCGATCCACAGTTCACATTCATGTTCCTATTACGCTGTATAGAGGTAAACACTTGAACCAATAGCGGTCCTTTGATATCGCTGAAGTGTCTATATTTCCTACTTGTCCTACCAATGAACTTGATGAATTTTCCGATACTCTCTCCACAATCCTCCTCAAATACTTCAATTTTTCTGTGATGACTTCAGTAGGTTGGATACCGAATTTCTTACTATACTCTAGGGCTTCAAAATGTTACCCTCCCAACCAGACTTAAAACTCACTTGTATCCCTATTTTGTAAATAATCCCAACTGATCGTCGTTCGCGGGTGATCATTTCGGATCACAAAGCCATCAGACACCATTTACGAGAAAAATAATCATTAGAATTTCACGCAGCACTGCGGGTCGCGACCGGTGGTGTTGAAAGCGCCACCGCACTCCAGAGGATCTCGCAAGAGTGGTAAACAGAATTGCAGGGACGGACCTTATTACATTTCCTCACTCAGATTCATTTTTATTCTTCAGTCATCTGTCAAACTACCTAAATTTTCGCTCTGGTATGTGCTGTCCAATTGAATCTATGTATTCCTTCAAATAAATTTTCATCTGCTCTTCTGAGACAACTGCGTCGTAGGAAAAAAACGCGTATACAAAGCTAGCAAATCACCCCTTAGTCAGGATTCTGCCCTGATCAATCAAAGTCGAACTACACAAGCTGAACGTTGGGATACTGACGACAGATAAAAGCAATCGTGATAGCTGGATGGCTCTCACACAGGAACAATGGTTTGGCTCGTGTCGGCAAGTTTCGAATGTATCGGGTGTAGTACTGCAGATATTCAAGAATCGGTCGTAAGTGCACCTGGTTTTTCGGTTATTCGATGCCAATCAAGGGTTTGAAACGATCTGGATCGGGTCGATATCCGTTTGCGTTGGCAGTAAAACCAAAGAAATCTAATTCGGTGTAGCCGAAACTGCTTTGCTCTTTGCGTTTCGTTCGCCGAACCTTTCCACGAGCTGTTACAATCTAAGGTCATGTTTTTCCTTTGTGGGTTGGAAATTAAGCAAGTTATTCTGATATGCCGTCATTCCATCGATACTACGTATCACGCCGTCTGTTGCATCCTGCACGACGCATGCAGACCGAACGGCAACAAATTGTATTGGAACTTGCCCCGCGGATTGTTGATTGCTGTTAGCTGTTCAGACTCCGTGTGAAATAGAATTTGCAAGTGTGTAGCACACTTGCTACGGAGCATGCAGCCCGGCTCCACAGTAGTCACCGCGCGTCTCTGTAAACATGGTTTCAAGGTCAGTGATAATCAGGCAAACCCGGAGTGTCTGTCCGTCACTCTCCATCTCCACTACAATCGGAGTTGCCCATGTGGATGAGGTCCCACGCACAGTGACACCGTTTTGTTCCATCTTGGTAAGTACCTTCAGAACACTCTCTGGCTATACGGCAACACTCGGCGCTTCAAGAGCACTGGATCACCATCCACTTCCAACTTCGCGGGCTCAACCGTCATACCATCTTTGTTATAAGAGCGCTGTGCGATTAACTGATGGGGATTGAGCTAATCCACCGAATTTGTGGCGGCTAGATAGATATACGGAACAAAAACGGAATATGAAAACAAAATGCCACTGTACAGAAATGTGGTGCAATAGAAATAGAAAAGAGGACGACTCACAGTATGTCCACAATGTTCAGTGAGTTGACATCAAACTGGCCACATAATTATTGCTCCTCAAGTTAGTTCGATGTAGCTTTCGGTCAGGAGGTGGTACGTCGTCCGAATGGATCCTATTAATCCCTTAGTTGGCTACCGAGTAGCAGTAGGTAGGCTAAAACAGCGTTTGGAATTGTATGAGTTTAGTCTTTATTGCCACAGGTCACACAACGCTCACAAGCAACTCAGGAAGAACAGTCTACGGTAACCACTTGCGGGTCGGTTGAAAATGTATGTTTATTAATCTGATAAACCAATAGCACGTGAACAATACAATTAAAATCAAATAGTAGAATATGTGGGATGTACAAGGTACCACAAGTTCTTCGAAGTCGTTCGGAGTGTTTACCCATTGGCCCAATGCACACAGGGCTTTCAGACTCAAAATCAACTGATTATCAACGGAAATCAGGGATCGTACCGAGTAAATAATCGCTCTCCAGCCGAACCATAATTTTAGTCTCGCCCAGTGATAAAAGTCGAACTCTAATTGCGGACTGATGGACTCGAAGCTCCCGGTATCCCCAATGGGTTGATGTCTCTAGCCACACTGGAAATGAACTGATTTTCACAGGAATCCGTTTGATTCACTCGGAGTTTTCAATGTGCATACAGGATTGTCATCATTTTTTGGATCCTCATGGCGACACACTGCGAATATGACCAGTCTTTCCACAGAAAGCGGCAGGTGGAACTCGCCGCATAAAGGCTAATGCTTCAGTTGCATTCAGGAATCATCTTGTCGGCTGGATTAGGTCGAGGTGTTTGACGTGAACTGGCTGGTTTACAAGGACAAACGTGTTAGTAGTGCACTACAGAATGTTCAACCGTCGCTTCGGATACGTCATCAAGTTGGTCGTACGTTGAACGGGCCTCAGAGAACGTTAGGTCGGGCTTCAGTGATGACTTCCTTAGCAGCTCCGGATGATTCACACGGGAAATTAGGCGGGTCATCAACTGATCTCCGAAATTACAGTTTGCCGTCTATGGTTGTAGTATCAGGATGAACTCACGAAAATTCTTGGCTGGTCCATGAACCAGTCAATGGGATTTGACACTTCCGGTCGCCTGGAAGTTGACCGGAACTACGTGGCCTGGCAGCAAAGGTTCCAACGGAACTGTAACGAGGGCTCTCCGATGTACACAGATTTTTATCAGAGTCTAGTGAACGGCCGCCGGCTGTTAATAAGAATGCAGTCTGATTCTTCACATCCTTGCGTATGCTGCACCATAGCCCGAACCGTCCAATCCTGTCTTGAATTTCAGATGCACTAGCGTGCAGGTTCAGCTGTTCAGTAGTGGACAGCTCCCCAACGCGACGCCAACTGTAGTGCTCGCAATACCCGAACTGATAGGATGTATCGAAATCACTCCCACCCGGAACTACGCAAACAAAGTATCAATGAGACCAAGGCTGCGGAAGAGCGCGGTAATTGTATCGCAGAAGTGGTTTGTGTAACTATGTTAAGTCAAAGAAAATAATCGGCAGGTTATAATTTGGCCAGTCACAGGGAGCTTTTGGTTTACATGTTCTCGGTGATCTTGATTGGTTGAAGCTCCTCAACGTACATGACCACGAATCTGTTGCTGGCCGTATCACGTGTGATGCCCGCTGAAACACCACGTGTGCTTGCTAATCGATTACTTCATTTGTCCACACAACGTGTCATACGAGGTGGTATCCTGTCTCCGTTTTAGTTTTGTAAGTATATCTGTTCTATGTCTGTTTGGGAAGACTATATGTTTATCCAATGTACGGGTGATTTGATCCTTCTTATACCCCACCCTAATCAGTCTGCTCGACCCGTTATACAGGAGAGTGTAACTGAGCTTGCTAATTGTCCTTTACGACCTGTGAATAAGTCCCTCAAAGTATTCTGGTATTTTGTTTTATCTTCACAATGGAAATAAGTATTCTACTCTTTTTTAATTCACTTCATCCCATCCGAAATTCCTTTTTCCTGCGTTCTACCTCACTTGTTATGCGCTTCTGTATTATTCCTTAGATTGTTTGCTAGTGACTTTATGCTAACTGTCCAATCCCTGAAACATTTATTTAAAGGTAGTAGTATACCACGAAATCAGTTAACCCATTTTACAACGTGTCAATACCAGAATTCGTGTGCAGATTTCTTTTGTAAAATATTGACTGGCGATTTGTACCCTCTATGCCCCTATCCCAGAAAATGTATTTCTAAATCATCCATATGGTCCCGCTAAAAATGTGGGTTTTCACACCAAAACTTGCAAGTCGTGTACGGTACCATATGTCGCCGGTTTTCTTGCTAACTCCGATGCTATCACCACAAAACTTAACTCAGTGCTGAGTTGACATTATATTTCACTAACTGTGGTATTTATGTAGCTGGTGATTATCCACCCTCTAGTGTATACAGCACATGTTGACACGCTTTGATTGTGATGTGCAATTTTTTTGCGTCGCATACGCGTGACTGACTGGTCGTTCTTTGCACGCGGTTGAGCGTCTCGTGCTTAAGCAGATCGGCTGGGTTGAGAATTACGACGCATGGCTGTTTTTCATTGGTCTTAGTATCAGTGGGTTATTCGCAACACATTGATTACTGTTGACTTTTGTAAGTCGTATCAACATTCGGCGTTTAGTTCAGCAGGAAACCTACTGCAGTGAGTAACATTAATTAGAAACATGGTAATAAATCGTGTTTAAACAATGCACTTTCGTTATGTTCGACACCAGTGGAATTTGACTGTCTAGCTAGACCTGAAGTGCGGCCTTTTTGGTAATGTTTGTACAGTGTGGACAACAAATGTGGAGACACCCTGAGTAGGTTGAATTCCGCAAACCGCTACTCAAAAGCTTGTTTATATGCAAAAATGAAGCAAATAATAAAGTCATATAGAAAAGTGTACGCGAAAATTGGATGACAGAGAAGCAAACTGACGGACCTGGCTGATGTTCAGTGTCGACTAATGGCTCTAAGCTCCACATGGCCTAAACAAAGAGTTGATAGGTCATATATTACTTCGAATTATATGGGGCACTAGTGAAGATGAAATGTGATAAGGTCAGTGGTTCAAACGGGTTGCCGCCAATGGTGCAAACTGAATTTGCTCTCATTTCATCCTCAGTTTTAACATGATTATCTAATCAACCCCCTGCCTTCGGCGTCTACCACGTATTTCTTTTCCTTTCGCTGGACGACGCGGAACAGGCCAGAGTAAGCCGCTTGTAGTGGTGACCGCACTGCATCCACTCGAATAAACACGCCTGGCGGTCGCTAAAGTAGTAGGTATGTAGGTGCTGAGAGTTTGTTCCCATGGCTGGGTGGGCTTCACCACCCGCATTTGATGTGACAACCGTTTTGCGTAATCCCCGTAATTAAAACCTACAGGTGGTAGTGGAGAAACTAACTCACCTGGAAGTCGTAATGCGCAGCCGTAAACCAGTTCATCCACCGTAACATCCATATCGGCCTTAACCGTGTTACGCAGTCCTAAGAGATCGATCGGTAAAACTTCACTCCATAAAGGGTTATCACGAGCACGAAGGGCAGCTTTCAGTTGGCGATGGAATCGCTCCACCATGCCATTAGCCTGAGGATGATAGGCTGTCGTCTTGTTGTGTCTGCAACCGAATGGGTTCAGTAGCTCGTGGAAGACCGTCAAAATGAGAACCGCGGTCAGTAGTCACGATAACAGAGAAACCGAACTGACTTATCCTACCAGTTAGAAACGCTTTTGCAGCTTCCTCTGAGGTAGGACGGGGAATAGTTATGGCCTGTGGCCAGCGAGTGTAACGATCTACACAAGTGAGGATGTAGACGCAGCCGTTGGACGGTGGAAGGGGCCCCACGAGGTCCACATGCACATGGTGAAAGCGTGCGTCCGGCTAACAGAATGTGCTTAACGTAGATTTAGTGTGACGATGTTTCAACGCGTTGGCATTGAAGACAAGAGCGGACCCAAAGAAGTACGTCACGTCTGACGCAAGACCAGACGGATCGCTCGGTGACTAGTTTTACTGAGGCGGTTACACCAGGGTGGGATAAGTTGCGGAGGCTGATAAAAACTTGCCGGCGAAAACTGCCAGAAACTAGTGGTCGGGGTCGACCCTGTGACACATCGCAAATGATAGTTACGTCCGAAGTTGGAAGGGTCACTGGCACTAGATGCAGGGAGCTGCTGTTTCCGAACTGCTCGACTTCAGGATCTGTGTTTGGGCTGCGGCGATTGCTTCTAGTTCTATGCCCATGGGTAGTGGGTTGTCGATATTGTGGACGCGTGAAGGTGCGTCTGCTACAGGATTGGGTACCCCAGAGAAGTTTCGAATGTCCGTAGTGAACTGCGAAACATAGTCTAAGTGGCGAATCTCGCTTGGCAAATATCGATCAGGAGCTGACTGGAGAGCGTACACTAGTGGTTTATGATCTGTAAACACCGTGAACGTTCGGCCCTCGAGTGTGTACCGGAAGTGTCGGATACTCAAATATATTGTCATTAGTTCTCTGCTGAACGTGCTATATTGGGATTCCGCAGGCTGGAGACGCTTGGAGAAGAAAGCTATCGGCTTCCGTGAATTATTGACGAACTGTTGCAACACTGATCCAGCAGCCGTGTCCGAAGCGTCTGTCTTTATTGCCAGGGGAGCAGAAGGATCGGGATGTGAAATGAATGCTAAGTTGGCGATAGCTTCCTTGATCGAAGTAAACGCTGCCTGCGCCGTGTAGGGAAAAATAAATTTGCGCTTACCTTCACGTGAAAAGTCTGTTAGAGGCTGCATTATTTCGGCACAGTGTGGGATAAACCGGTGATAAAAGTCACCCAAGCCAGAAAATTGGCGCAACTGCCGGTAAGAGTGAGGCTCAGGATAGTCGCGAATTGTCGCCACCTTGTCAGGCAGGGGCTGTGCCCGAAGCTGAGATTTCGTGACCTAGGAATGTGATGGTTGTCCTACCCAATTCTCATTTGGTAGGATTAATGGTTACACCGTGTTGCCAAAGGCGCTCAAAAAGAGCGCGCAGGCGGGCCATGTGCTCTTCTAAAGAACTTGCCACACAAATATCGTCTAAGTGCATGTAGACATTATTCAAACTGCGTGTTGCTTCATGCATAAACCTTTGAAATGTTTGGGCTGCATTGCTGAGCCCAAACGGCATCCGCAAAAACTCGAATAGTCGAAGTGGTGTTGTGACAGCGGTTTTAGGGATGTCAGCCTCAGCTACCGGAATTGGGTGGTAGGCTCTAACAAGATCGATTCGGCTGAAAACAGAACGACCAGATAGGGAAGAAGTTAGATCTTGAATATGTAAAATGGGGTACCTGTCTGGGATAGTATCCTGGTTACGGGCCCTATAATCGCCGCAGGGGCGCCAGTCTCCATTAGGTTTAGGAACCATGTAAAGGGGCAAGGCCCAAGGGTTACTGGACGGGCGTATTATGCCTAATTCTAGCACTTGTTCGAACTCAGCCCGTCTCACGCGGAACTTGTCTAGTGCCTAATGACGTGGTCGGCTAAATGCTGGGGGTCCTTTAGTGACAATATGGTGGGTGACATTGGTGGTCACTGCGGGAAGGGGTCCAGATTGCCTTAGCATTGCCGGGTTAGCTGGAAGGAGGTCTGCGTAGGGTTATTCGGCCTGAGGTTCGGTGTATAGGGGCGTGATGTGATTCACGGAGGAATACGGACCTGTTAGGGTAAGAGGAGTCTACCCGTCGACAACCCTCCGGCATCGTGTATCGATCAGGAGGTCGAAATGGTCAAGGAAATCGATACCTAGTATGGGATAAGGGACGTCAGCTACTACAGACACCCAGCGGAAGGTGCGACGTAGGCCTAAGTTGAACGTGAGTGACTTACGGTCGTAAGTAGCAATAGGAGTGCTTTTCGCAGCACGGAGTTGTTGGATTGACGGAATGGTTGCATCACCTGCTTCCTTTGGAATGACATTAACTGCTTCACCGGTGTCAATTAGGAACACGTTATTGGAAATTAAATCTCGAACATGCAACAGACAGCTGCTTTTATGGCTGCGGACTGCGTTATTTGTCGGAAGGCGTCGGGATATTAGTTTCCCTGTTTGGTACCTTGGAAGGTACAACCATCTTCGCAGCGCCGGGCCTTCTCCTCAAACAGTTTGTGATATTGACAGTGTGTTGATCGAGATGGGCTAACAGGGGCTTCTGAGACGTTCACGTCGGTCAAAGTTGGGATAAGATTTATGGTCTCTACAGTGAGAACAACTAGGAGTGGCAAAACGTCTGAAAGCCCGCTCGAAAGCAGCTATCAGAGTGTCCTGCGAGTGTGTTCCCACGGTGGGAGCGGTGGTCTGGGGGCTGCTCGAGTTTGTTACGACAGTAATTTGTGGATGGTAGCGTTCCATAATACCGTCCGCTAGTTTAGCCGCTTCTATGAGCTTGAGATGGCTAGAAACCTCGAATAGTGCTTAAATATTGGGTGGCAGTCGCTGTACCCGCAACTCTTTAAGAACTTTTGCCTTTAGAAGTTGTCCTGCCAGCTGCTGCATTTCTCTCAGTAATGCAGAGGGTTTCTTGCTACCCAACTCTGTATCTTGGATCAGCTGTTTTAGTCTGGACGATTCTGACGGCAAAAAACAAGAGATTACTGCGTCTTTCAGGGCTGTGTAAGAATAGTAATTGAATATTACGTCGCGTATCTGGGTAGCAATGTCACGGGGAGGGCGACCGATAGTCCACAAGTAATGGGTACGCTCGCTTGTGATTCTGTGTGATTAAAACTCTGCCTCTAACATATGAAACCACAGTTGAGGGTCATCAATAAAAACTCAGGGACAGCTAGGGAGACTGTCAAAATGGACGGTTCCGGATCAGGCTTGCGGTCGTTGCTAGCCATAAGTGCAGTGGTATATCAAATATAAAACAATATATAAAGATCAGTTCAGCAACTGGGAAACACTTATAATATCGATAAAAGGAATATAGTAGCAGAAATCGGGATTTACCGTTTATATGTCGGAAAAAGTATGTGTAAACGAATAAGTGTGATTGAACGACTTACTGGTGTCCTTGGTGGGATGAATTTGTTGTTCGACCTCACCAGTTTAGGCTTCTCCTAAGTTAAGTCAGGACCTGCTCCCGTATAGTCTATAACCCCTGGTCCTCGGTTCGTGACACGTTAGCGAATATACTCGGCAGTGCGCAAAAGAGTAGAACTCAAAATACTGGAGCGGGACAACGTGTGTATTGGAGGAGCGCAATGGTGTACACAGGCGAAGCAATTGGCGCCACCAAATTCGGTGACTGTTCAAATAAACACATTTGTTAGTCTTTGTAATTGTTTGTTGTATCGGTAACACTACAAGCACCAGCACAGGATTTCATTGATGGTTTTGGCATATCAGGATATCTGCGATTAAATTCCGCTCACGTTTTTCGTAGACTGAGGCCTCATCCTCAGCATAGATAGCTCTATCATGTAGGAGACAGACTAGGCCATGTGAACACAAAGGCGCTGGAATGAAGACTGCTAATGGTGTCAATGGTAGAATAATCCGCATATTTAGTTTGAGCGGGACCCACGTTGATGAATGGACCATCTCCATATCCCACATGTGTGTCATGCACATGAAGACACCAAAAACATGTGTGGTTCCTGACACCATACAAGATTGTGTATGACATAATGACATTCAAAGTGACGATAGTCAAGCTAACCAGGTTAGCTGTTCTTGTCCCAGAGGACGTTCGATGCACTTAAAGTCTTTTTTATTGCCACTCGAGACGACATCATCAGTGCACAAGCGATATCGATCCAATGGTTGTCCTATTTGGTCCTGAAACTGGGTTTTGTGGAAACGAACTAATTATGATTGCTTCGCTTGTTTGAGCGTCCTTTTGACTTCAGCTTTCACACATAAACCCCAAATTATCCCACAAACCGCGTACTCGGAACCACCAGACTCGAGTTAGAGCTTATTGGTGGTGCACATTCTCCGCCGCACCCAGTTGTTGAACTCCGGGTCTTTTCATCTCGAAGGTGTAAGCGTTACCAACGTTCTCCCGTCCGGGATGATCCACATTACCGAGTGAAGTTTGTTCAAATGACATCCTTTATAACAGTCACTAATGCGTGACAGCCCGCACACTTATCACAAGTAATTTTGAGATATATACAATTATGATTACGCTTATTTTATACTGATGTCTTTTTAATATGTCAAAAACGGGTTGATTTTGTCCCAAATTGGATCACCGAACCTATTCAGGCATTGGCTAATGGCACACTAATGGAAGTTTACAATGACCGTTAGGAGACCCAGGTAATGACATTTCGTGTTTTTTCTGTTGCTGAGTTGAGGAAAATCGTGACTGGCGGAATTCTTGTCAAAGTCATTATCCGTCCTTCAGAGTAAGGTTGATGATTGTACTTGACAGCATGGTGTGTGATATTTGAAAGATGTCACTGAGGGCAAGGTCGAATGTTAGAGTCAGCGGTGTATCAACTTGAAAGTAAATGAATGGTAAGGATAATGGCATTACATTGCATGGATGCGGAAAGGATGGGAAGGTCTCTCACTAAAGTAAGCGGTACACGGCTGTTTTGACTTCGGGGGTACGTTGAGCCACTACCTATTCAAGCAATGTGGTTATTCATTCTATTGAAAGTTAGAATACGTCTGTACTGTTACAAAGTGTATGAGCTATTAATGACCTTACTCGGTTAGCCTACGATTCTTTTGAAACAAATCACTTAGGGCAAGAAAATTTGGTATGCTGAGGTGCCTCTCACTAGCATTATATAGATTATTCAATTAAATCATAATAAAGTGCCTCAGAGGTTTCAAAAGGCAATTATACCTACTCCTGGACGAGCACAAAATCATCCAGTTGGTTGCGAATCACGATGGTTTCGCCATTAGTGACGCTTTTTGAATACTCAGAGAAGCTAAGTCATGTTTATGGGACACTATTCATTTTACGCGTGGTTCGTTACCGACAGTTCATTCAGGCTGAACATTCTAGTTAGAAGAAACGACATCACATTTACCAAAACAGAAGAATAGCACAAGACTCTGATCATCGTCGTCGTACAGCATTAAACAACAGGGCAAGCCACACTGACCACTGCCTTTCCCACCATGTTGCATGTAAAAGCAAAAAGAATGAATATGCAAGGCGGACAGGGGGTGGACTCACAGGAGTGGGAAAAGGAAAGAGCGCTCCAGTAGCCAACACGGAATACATTGATCAACCATTCTGATTCGACAGAAAGTGATAACACGGTTCGTAGTCATATCCTTCAGTGTCTCCAGCCAACTGGTTGACGAATCTTTTGGACCCCAACCACAAAGGCATGAGGCACCTACTTTTGCTAAGTTCGCTGTACGTTTTCTCATTCTTTGTTTCCACGTTATCTAGTGACCACGTGGTTTCTTCCGCTCCCGAGGAAAAACGAAAAACAGGGCACGGTGCAGTTGTTGTGTGTATGACATACGCAACACGTGCCCCAACCAACGAAGTCTACTAAGCTGGAGGCGCTGTGATAAAATATTCACTGAACTAGTAGGCAATACTCGATCTCTGACCTCATCATTACTGACTCGGTCATTCCATCCAATCTTAGCGATACTACGCAAACATCTATGGTGGGAATCCTCAAGACGACGGATATCTTCCGCACGAAGACTCCATATCTCGCAACTATAAAACGAAAGTAAACGCACCCAGCACAGTACACGTGACCTTTCAACTTCAGCAAAACATCAGTTCAGCCCCACAGAGCTTCAGTCTAGAGTACGCCACTCGAGCCTTCGATATACGTGTGTTCACCCCTACTACAGTGCTCTCATCAGTCGTCACGCTGCTGCCTGGGTAAGTAAAGCGGTCGACCGTTGGTAGTACCTCCCCATCGAGCATCAAGCTCGGAACCGTGGATGTCCAGTCTTGTAACATCGCTTCAAACTTTGACGATGCAAAGCGCATGCTGAATGAAGCTACAGCTCTTGTAAGTCTGTCTAGTGCAGGTTGCGCATATTCCGTGCATTCGAACATGCAGACAAGGTCGTTGGAGTAATCTAGGCCATATAGCTTTTCACTGTTTGCAAGTTCAACGCCCACATCCTGAGGATTTTGCAAGGCTTTCCCCTATGTCCCGTCGATGATGAAGTTGGACAGGAATGGAGAAATGGGACGTCCTTATCGGACGTCCATGATCATTTCGAATGGATTGGATAGTTTGCCGTAAATCCTCAAGCGGCCAGAAGTATGAGAGTACAATGACCTCAGTAGATTCATGAAATTCTGTGACATAACTTCTCGGTGGAGAGCACTACACAGCCCTGTTCAGTCTACTGAATGGAAGATGCCTTCCAATAGGAGAAAAACAATTATTATTGGTCGACGGTGTGTGGAGCTTCTCTAGTACCTGGTGACGGGTAAATATCTGGTCGCTGCATCCGCCACCTGGGCGGAATCATGCCTATTGTTCGCGGACGGTACTCTCGCGAACCGGTGTGCAACGGCGCAGCAAAATCGAAGCGAAAACCTTGATGAACATCGCAAACTGACCCCGTGTTGTTCACTACATTCACTGCGTGCTCTCTTCTCGAAGATGCATTAAATCCATGACTCACCCGTAATAGCGGAAAACACTCTTCGTTCTAGATGTCACGTAGCAAAGTGGTAAGTGATTTTTTCAAGGCATCACCACCCATTTTGAAACTGGAGGAAGTTCGTCGAGATCAACTGCTTTGTAATCGAATGCATGACTCCACTTCTGATTGGGGCTCAACTGATATTCCCCAAGGAATCGCAGTTGTTGACGTCGGAGCAACTACATTAGCGCGCGGCCAGCTAAACTGCACCTTGAAATATTCGGCCCAACGGCTGAGCCTTTGCTCTTTGCCATAATTAGGCTCTCAATTTCTAACGCATGTTGCTTCGCTGATCGAGATTCACAAAGCGCCGATGTCGCGAATAAGTCTTAACAGTCTTTGACTGTCACCTGAAGCAGCTTCTGCTTCCATTTCTTCGGCCACCTCGACCCACCAATTTTCGCGATCATTATTAAGGCTTTTCGTAACTTGCTTTTATAGCTTTCTACATATTCCATTCATATCCTTACTGTTCGACAGCTGACGTTTTCCCTCTATTAGCCTGATCGAATCTTGCGAAATCCAGTGTCTTTTATGGACATCGGACCTATGACCACAGGCGAAGCCTGCTGCCACGTGCATTGCCTGCTGGATATGGGCCCATTGCTCATCTACACTACTGTTCGTCGTAGCTCCTAGCTCATGTGCTAACTTCTGTCCATAACGAGTGCGGACTTCTGGATCAGGCAAACTTTGCGCAGCTAACCGAGTCTGCGGTTTGCGTCGATGACCGTGGAGCTGGAGCGATAATTGCATTGAAACTAATGCATGGTCCGACTCTACGTACGTGGACCAGTAGAATCTACAGTTTTGGACAGAATTGCGCCACCGGTTGCTTAGTGCGATATGACCAACCTGACTCAAATTACATGTAGAGTTAGAGCACCATGTTGCAGTGATACTTGAATATTGTCGGAAATGTGTACTACTCAGGAATAACTGATTGTCTGCACACAAATAAAGAAGTCTATCCCCGTTATCCGTACGCTCAGCGGGCAAGAGACAACGGCCACCTAAACAAAGTTCTGATACATCAAGTTTGCAAACTTGTGCATTAAAGTCACCAGCTTGCACTACAATATCAGAACCCTTGCTCCTGCGAACGAGAGTGATGAGTCCCTCATAGAACTCATCCTGCTGCATGGCACAGCTGCAGTCCGTTGGAGTGTATGCCGAGATCACAAACAAACTACGTTTAACACAGCTATCCTTTCGAACGCCAACTGAACCCTGGAGTCTAACTTCACATAAACGACTATTGACTGGGATCCAGTCTAAAAGGACAGCCTCTGCCTCGGTAGTTAGGAGTATTCCTACACCACGTTGACCCGCAGCTCTACCTACTTCGTCTCCTGAAGTGCTCAGGAAATACCTAGATGAGATACCAGGAGCAGTTATTTGAATCACACTGCTCGGGTCCTGGATATTCGTTTCACTTACGCAACAGACATCAATCTTCAGAGAATCTATTGTGAGGACTAGGTACGCCTGCTGACCGGTCTGCATGAGTGTACGCACGTTAAAGGAGCCGAGGTTCAGAGGCTGACGAGGCTTGAGAAAATGTGAGTTACCAGACAGAGGATTATTCCCCATACTATTTGACAATGAACGGTTACCAGTATCGACCGTGTTATCCGTGGGACTATTTTGGGTGACTAGAAGGGGAAAGGGAGCTAGTTGGGGACAGAGGACGATGGTTGAATCAAAGGAAGAGAACTCTGAATAATAGCCTACTTATCATTACCTTTCCCGCTCGATGCAATGTGCAGCGCAGTCCTGATTGTCCTGCGTGACGACCGATGCAGTATAGAGTTTTTGTATTTATGAAGTTCATGGGAGATGTTGAACAGGTAGTGCTAGGGTTTTCAGCCGCAAATCAAGAGAATGATTAGGGTTAATAATCGAAGCTTTTAGTTCCAACAAGAACCCGTCCGCAAAGCAGCGAGGGTGGCTGACTGGAAGCCCATTTGCTTGGATCAATTGTTCTCCTACTGATTTTACCGATTGGGTTGCCAGCTCAAATCGACCCCCAACCTGGAGGACTAAGAGACTGCTTCATCAGTCCGGTAACCGTTGACCCTCCAGGTATGACTTAAGGAATCCATCCTGTATAGCTCTTTGGGTCACAGAGGCAAGCAAGTCATCACATCACATCAAGGTGCAGCCTCGTTGCTCTGAGGCTGGAGAGGAAAGAACTGTCCCATATGAGGACTCGAAGTTTAAGCACCTCTCAGGTTTTCAAGAAAATTTCCGGATCGACAATCGTCATTCATAACTTCCTGAGGTATCTAGATCATTAGATTACGAGCAGGATGTAGAATTCAAAGAAAAATCACCCAGCTGGCTTTGATAGGACTATTTCAGGATACTTAAAACTAAATTTTGCTCGGGTTTTGGGCTGCATAGGTCCTGGTTAATGAATACGATTGGCGTGCACAAGCGTTACAGTCTGCAGAACAAAAAGATGAAGTGAGCGCCTCGAGTACCTTATCATCATGCTGAAGATTGAGAACGAGTCATAAGTCGCGTCACTTATAATGTAGTTGTAATCGGTGAAAAAAGCTCAATTAGGACGACTCTGAAGGAATTATATACTACTGACAGGGCTTTGAGAAGAGCAAGTTGAAATCAGACGTTGAGCCTTCGGTGTTAACTTTGGGGTATGATCTTTTGGAAGGAAAATGCCATTTAGTAGTTCCAGAGGAAATGTATACGGTTAGGAAATTTATTTTTGCGATGATCCCAAAACCTGACCATGGCCCTATACCTTTCGACAAGAAAACAGGACAGTCCATACATTCAGACTCACCGGAATCTGGCTACCTTAGTGGCATACCGAGACTATGAAACTGTCCCTATTTTAATCCGGTTGGTAGTGTCTTGGTCTTACAGCATGACGAGTCTCTTTAGCAGTCCGGATTACCAGATACTACCTGGGTCTCGAGAATGGCTTATGGAAAGCGAAACAAGCCGAGAGTTCCAACGGTTACCAAAAGACGGTACAAGCCACTGGGATAGGTGGAGGACGATATGTATTGAAACAATGTCGATCACGTTTGCGTTTTAGAGCGACACAAGAGGCTGTACTGGCTGAGGAAGCTAAAGGTTCAAACTTACGCAAGCAGAGCAGTAAAAATTGTGTTTTCCAGTTGACCGAAACCAGTTATTCTTGCAGCAAGCAGACATACAATGAACAGCCCTGTGGCATCGAACAACATACAAACTTCTCAAAGGTAAGTACTTACTAGCTATGTTTATGTACAAATAAATGTTCATGAATTTACATATACAAAATCAACCATCTCCAGATTAAAACACAGAACTTGAAACTATCCAGAACATCTTTAGAAGCACGCTTGAACATCGCGCTCCTGGTCGTTATCAATAATTATCATTGTGTTTTCTAACCAGGGATGGTTTTAATTGCATTTCGCAACCTCTGAGGCACACTATCCTGAATAAACCCATCTGTCTATATAGCTGTAGTGGGTGACTTATCGGCGTAGCAAATTTACTCGCTTCGAGTGGTTCGTTTCAAAAGCAACAGTAGAAAAACCGAATTGGTCTACTATTAGTCCGATCACTGTATATCATTTTGGGAGCTAAATGCATAACTGGCATCCATCTGTCATTGACCACTCAGTGCTCGGGATGTTTTCTACCCATCATTTACATCTCACAACTGACTACTACTAATCAATCTAGTAAATAAAAGAGTTCACACAATTACGTCTGTCGAACAGAACGCGATCTTTTTGCCATTGGCATTTTTTTATCACATTGAACAACCGGCTGTGCACACTACTGAAATGCGCATGCATAAACGAAATTCAGTTATATATATATATATATATATATATATATATATATATATATATATATATATATATATATATATATATATATATATATGTGTATACATCCTATCTACTATCTTACGGCTCACCATAGTGGCTTCATTTCATATACTAGCCTCGGTGGATGAAACTGGAATTTCATCCTCAAAGAATTCCTTCTTTTTATTCTTTATGCCCGACTTCATATGTACTTCCAGTGTTGAGGTTAAGTTACCACCTTCGATCGGTAATGGTTCTTCCTCCAAATAGATGTTGCAAAGAAATGCTAGAAGAAAATTAAAACTTGTAAAAATTGATCTTCGTAATCCCAAATCACTTAAGAAAGTGGGACGAAAATATGGATAAGCAGAAGCGGAAATTTCGTCGGGAGAAATTAATGAATAGTTCTAGATGTAAGGGTATATGCAAGTTATTTTCGCTGACAGACAGCATGTCATCGCCTTTCCAGAATAGATGGAAAACTTGGAATCAGCCCAGGAGATCAATAATTTAACTACCAGACAGCGCGTTAGTCCCCGTCCAGAATCCAGTTTAAGGCTTGAGCCAACAGAATCGCAAAAAGCAGAACAGTGAATCAATGACACTAAAAGTGATCGCCATTAAACGGTGGTCGATTGTTCGGTCAACCAACCAGACCAGATGTAGTCCGATGCTAGTTTGTGCTTCAAGCGCAAGTGACAGTCACTCTTCGTCCTGTGTAAACAATCTGCTCGAAGTTAATAAATAAAGGTGGTTCGGATGTAGAAGAGTCTCCTTGCTAGTGTTAGTGGAACAGACTAGAACACATCTTGGGGTACTCTGTTGTCATATGTCTGCTTGAAATGAAAGATAGTCCTTTTTTAAGACCATGTTCCTCCAGGATCTCACGCTACGTGAGCATCCAGGATTCTTTTTGGCTACCCTTGCTAACCTCGCAACCTATTGTCTTTTGTGATCCAGTGAACTGACTGACTCTTTTATTAGTTGCCACGTTCTTTCATGTTACGATGAAGGACCCCGGGCTCTAATTTTATTCAGTTATTGATGGATGGATGAGGAATCACATTTAGTGAACCTCCGGGTGAAGTGGTAATAATGTCCGTAGTAAATATAAGAGATCATGACGGATCACATGAGAACAGCTTGTGTTACTGAATTATCAGAATGGACGTGGCGATGTGGCACTGATCGTTCCGTGAAGAAAAACATCTAGACACCAACTCCGATGTATTTTCCGTACAATCTGTTTTTGCGCATGAATTCAACTGTCTTACGTTTGCTCAGGTTTGTTTAATTTTGAGCTCTGAAAACGTCATATTTCCGTTGCACCCATTCAGCTTTTGGCTGACAGCAAGCACATAGTCAGTTTTAGCTTTTCTCCGTGAATATTGCGATTAATAATGAAGTCGTTTGGAAAATATAGATAGCATAGAACAGAAATATGGTATTTCGGGTAAAGTTAAACGATTCCGGTCATCTTTTCTGAAGCAGTGCAGCACATTTCGGAGTGACTTCACGTGGAGTTCCGTAAGATTCGCTCGAAGCAAAAATGACTTAACCTCACATTGAAATGGTATAGTTACTTTCCTCCTAGCATGATGTTGCTTTCGTTCCTGTGCCCTAAAATGACCCGTAAGCCGTCACCTCTGTCCGTCTGTGTTAGGCAGCCCAAAGTTCTTCCAAAATTAGCGAACCGCACCCCATAGTTCACACCGTTCCTCTCTTCGCCGTGCTCCGTTCACCCGACAACCCCACCCTCTCCTGTTGATTCTCAGGAGACATGTATATGAGAAGTACGGGCTCTATAGTTTATTGATAACAAGAACTCAAACATATTACATACGTTGTTTATACATATTAACCCCTTTTCGTGAGAAATTACTTTCCAGGTATACTGGTTGGGAATAGAAAAATCTGACCAGCTGTTATCTAACACGGCGGAGTGACAAGCTATTCCCTCAGTTAAAGTAATTTATATATTTTCATGTCTATGAGCCGAGTGTTGGTGTTATTCGGTGGCCAGCATCACAACCCTGTCTACCGGATATTTGAAATACTCTAGCTAGCTCAAAGGCGTCCAAAGCAATGCGCCGTCGTTTCCACACATAAGCTGAGGATTGTTTGGCTCTCTCGCAAAGGTCACTTGAATCCACCAGATGGACGGGTGCGACATGGCGCACCAATGAGACCTGCGCCATTTGTGCTCGGAGAGAGCGTGGAAAGAGAAAAGGTCATAACGGCCCATAGTCAGGCCGATAGGTTTGCGGCCACTTGACGAATGAAGAGCACTTTACCGATGCGGCAACTAACAATTGCGTTCGGTTCCCAAATTAAATACATGGTTTTCCAAATCTGTGGTAATTTTGAAGATCAATGAGATGGTTTCTCAAATCAATCTTAAATTGATACAGTGATGCTCCCTCGCGTTATGTTGATATGCTAGCTGGGTGTAGCCGGCTAGCCCTAGCCTCTCTCACTGCCCGCCTGTTGCACTCAGCGCATAAATGCAAGTAGCTCTATTGCTGTTTTGAGGTGTGCCAAAATCCCAACGCGATCGCATGGGCTTACCAAAACTTGCAATCACGGCTCATATGGTGTTTCAGCGAACCACTAAGCTTGACCTATCAGGATCATTATAAAGAATCAGAGTTTGGACAAGACAATTAAGCTTTCTAAATTAAGAAAAGCTTCTACACTGGCTATGTCCGGATTCCATGCTATTCACAAGAATTTTCTATCTTACATTTACCAACCAGTCCTTTTGTTCCCAGTGCTCTTAGACCCCCACACATTCTCCACGTTGTTTCGGAATTTGGTCAGAGTTATTTGCCTTCTGGGGCTCTGAGTGGGCCAAGTTACCAGCTGGTATTCGGTAGTAACTTTTCAAAACAGAGAGGGTGAGTTGAATACGTTTTTGTTTTACCACGTGAATGGCGTTTCATGGCTGGGCGGGAAGGAATTTTTGTTCGGTACAATCTGGTTGTTGCAAAACGCTCTATAAACCACCGAAGAATTGTCAGTAACTGGGATTTCATTGTTGCACTCCAAAGAACTGGCTTTTTACGTACGAGTATTGTACGAAATGTATCAAACAACGACAGTCACATATTTCAAACTGTGGCCAAACCGACCGCAGATTCATGCCAGTCAAATAGACTTCAAAACGCCCAGGCTACAATGCGTAGCAAACGCATGAAACGGCGATTCAAGACCGAGTCAAACGGTTTACAAAGGGAGTCTTTATTTATTGGAGGCGTTTAACTAGCCAGCGGTCAGAGGAGCAGTGATCACCCGAGGGAACGCACGCACGAGAGTGGTGAAGGACAAACGCGATAGCATGTCCACGAGGAATTGGCTTGATCAAAACAAGTAAGCAGGGTAAAGGTGAGTCACTCGCACGGGTGATACAACGAGGGAGTTACGTACGCCTAAGCGGTAGGACCCATTCAAGTAACCCAGGAATTCACGAGGAAATATCAATGGGTCGGGTAAGAGCCAACAAGTCAAAGAGGAAGAGGGTGTGAAAATAACAAAGCCGATGGAGCCGTCGTGGCAACCAGTGGGTCGGTGCACGGAGGGACACAAAAAGAAAGAAAGGTTACGTAAGCGGTAATATAAGTTAGGAACCTGAGTTTATTAATGACCAATATGATCAGGCAAGGTTTGCTAATGAACTGAGTATGGATACGGGTTTTAGAAACAAGGATAAAAGCTAAAATAGTGTGTGACGCTGTGGGAGAGGATAAACAAATCACAAGAGAGTGTAGGCGAGGGTGTGGTAGTCCGTGTGAAAACCACATTTTCCAGGTTGTTTCAGAAGTAGGTCAAAATTATTCGAAAATGCCACCCGATTGGCCGTTTGAGATTTCTCCCTGATGGATCTGAAGACCGGTGCAGTAATCACTCTTAGATATTTCAGGCAGATAGCTACACCGTGTGATTATGGTCGGGGCACCGCTTCATAAAGTGCGTCCACAGTTGCGCACGTGGACGCGATCTTGCCGGGACCAGTGCTAAGAGCGAAGAGGCTCAGTAGATATCATGTGACCCGACCAGATGAATGACGGGCTTTCGTTAAGGAGGACAGTAGGCAGAAGCCGGTCACTCCTTTTACGCGTTCAAAGTGTACAAAGCAGGTAAAATCACACCGCAGTCAAAGGCTGACTTCGGGGGTAACAATGGGAAATGGGTGCTTTCGTGCGGTTACAATAAAGAAAATACATACCAGCTTCATTCAGCCTTTATTATTGCCGCATGGTGATAAAAAATTTCGGGGCATAAGACTAGATCGCAGTTCGGTTCAATTATTGAGGGGAGCTAGACACCATTTCGGATGTAAAAATGAATAGACTCGCAGATCCAAGACTTATGAGCATTTTTTTCTGTATTTTGTGATATCAACAGCATAAGTTCACAAAAAACCTTAGCTACTAGTCTCGTAACAGCGATATTCTGTGATCGATTCAGACCAACATGTGAACTGGAGCTTGGGAAATTGATTCAGTTATGTACCTAATAAGCTTCTGTGTAGTAGCCGGTTGTGGGCACCGGGTTTATCTATTGTATATCAATGATCACAGGTGGAATCTGCTTACAGAGCCGAATAATTGGCGTATGCAATCGTTTTGAGTCAGCTCCACCCTCATTTTTCCTCTAGCAACCGCAGTAGATCGTGTCTGTCAACCCTATCCCTAATAATGGTTCATCCAGAAAGCTGAGCACGAGTGAAGGATCTGTTTAATCAGCAAGCTGCTTCCAACTGGAAAGGTTGGTAAATATTTGGAACCAGTGTATAGTGTCCATCTTACTTTAGATGAATTATGAAGTTGTGAATTCGCAACAGCGAGGTTCGTACGCACGATATGCGCCTGAAATACGTAAGTGAGTTGTTGAAGCTTGTAATGAGGGAGAGGACCGACAGAACGTTACTAGATGTTGTGGAGTTAAATATAAAACCCTCATTCTTTGATACAACCTTTGAATGATCAGTTGGTTCCGAAGAATAAAGGGGAGGAACCGGAATGCCTTCTGAATTTGAAGTAGATGAGATTTTGGAGTGGATGCAACGATCACCCTGGGTGGGCTAAGAATCCAGATTCACACAGGATATGAAAAATCTGTCGGTGTTTCCACCATCAGTCGAGAGGGGGGGGGGGGTTGATAACCAGTAAATCACAGCGTCCGGTACCTATTGATGCCAACAGAATGGTGCGGGAACTTTACACAGAAAAAATGTTAAATCTTAAGACCAAAATACTTCTCCTGGTCTGGATGGATTCGTCGAATTTCAGTCTTTTTTGTCGGGGATATCATGGATGATCGCCCCTGGGTGAACTGACTGTTACGAGGAGGACCAGTTCACGTGGAATGAACCTACCCATCAATGGAGCAATGAGTAAACGGAGTGTAGTGGATATTGAAATCAAACTTGGGCCTTACTCAAGTGTAAAGTGCAGGCACTGTCAGTGCAAAATCTTGGATAAACTGAGAGAAACAAGTGGACTTTTAATCATATGTGATAAAGCTCCTTGTCACTGTTTTCGTAGAACAGAATAATCCAAGAGCTGAATTGTCTCGGTTAAGTTAGTATTTTCCGACTTTGAAACTTATAGAAAACGTGGTGTTTTGAAATGGATCACTGCTGATCTGCGATGCCATCATTAACATCTATAACATAACAGAATAATAAGTAGCATAAATGTGCTTGAACGCGTTCGCATGATACCGGTTTCACATACATGCTGCAGTATTTTTGTACTTCAGATCCCATTATCTCAGAAGGGAAAACCTACTTCCCAGTCAGTGCAGTGAAACACCCACAACGGCCGTCCGTGCTACATTTAGCATTTGTTCATTCCATTATCAACGTGAATATGTAAATAATCTATAAACCTGCGCTATTTCATCACACCATTGGACCGGCGGCGCTTCGCATCATCAGTGACTTTTCATATGATTCCAATAAGGACAAGCGGTGACTGGATGATGGTTATGGTTAAACTCGAACGATGTTATCTTGGTGAGTGCAATGAAACATGAAAGTGTTTTGTTTTTAACCAACGGACACTGAAACCGAATGAATCCCTGGTCTCTTTTTTGCCGCCGTTAAGATCACTAGCACGATCTTGTACTATTTGCACCTGACTAGAAGAGAGCCTCTTACGGGGCCGGATAGTGATGGGGTTACACGACCTCAATGGGATAAAAAGACTGTTGGAAATTCCCGAAATTACCGTTCCAACAGTGCGTCGACATCTGCCGAGTTGAAGAATCAGCCGAAAAACCCATGGCGATGTTGAATGCGTCAGAATCGCGTGGTCTGTAGAAAATAACATCAGTGAGACGCACGGTGCCAAAGATGAAGTGTCAATTTTATGGCAGACTACATTTCGCGAGAGGAGACTGCTGTCCGACCTAGGAAAAAAATTGTGATAACTGCAAGGAAAGAAACCACTTCGCATCAAAATGTTTCCTGAGTAAACCAGTGGACAGAGATCAAAACCGTCATAAAGCAGATCGAGTAAATGGGGCGCCGATGCCTGCAAGGAGAAAGGATGTTTTGCCAAAATGTAGGCTGCCCATGAAGACATGGATTTCCACTTAAATACGGGATCATCGATGAACATCATACGTACGGACGCTCTACCTATTGCTGCATCGAAACCAAGGCAGAAGAGACTCATTATGTAGAACGGTGAAGCAAAGCTGCGTTTAGTCAATCCCAAGGATGGGCATTCATCACACATAAACTTTGTTGTGGTCGACCGGGACCTCTTTCCCATCCTCGGATGTGAATCTATCGATTGCCTGTGTTTTGTATCATCCCACTATGATTGATTTAATCAAAATATATCTGGCAACGTCGAGTATTACTTGGAAAAGTATGATCCTGTTTTCGGTGAGAAACTAGGACAACTTTTGGGAATTTCGAAACTACACGTATATGAATTCGAAGAACACGTGGCGCTCTCGACAAGGCGTGTGCCATACGCAGGTAGAGAAGGATTTGAACGCGAGTTTAACGCCCTCATCTCGAAAGACATCTGGGTTAAAAATGGTGAACTGACAGATTGATTGAGCCAAAATATTGTTTTTGACGAAACGACCCAGCGAACTTCACTTTTGCGTTGATCTCAAACCAATAAACACAGCGCTCAGGCAGGAGCACTTTTCGGTATCCGTTTTTGACGATTTTCTACCTGAGTCGTCAAAGGCGCATTGCTTAACGGAAGTTGATCTGGCTTCAGCGTTTTGACATTTAGAGTTGAATGAAGCTCCGAGCTACATGACTACGTTTGGTACACCTTATGGCCTTTGCCGTTGGAAGCGACTACCTTTCGTCCTGAAGCTATTGAGCAAAATATTCGAGAACATAATTCTCCAAGGAGTGGACGACTTACTTGGAGTACTCTGCGTAGCAGATGATATTCTAATTTTTAGCAAAAATATCGAGGAACCCAACAGAAGGATCAATTGTTTTCTGTAAAGGTACAAGGCCACTGAATTGGATGGATTGTCTCCATTTTTCAAGTATGGAGGCAAAGCTATGGTTCAGGAGTTTAAGAAACTCCTCCGGATGATATGGGATAGTGAACAGATTATCAGGAAATGGTGTGAATCGGTGATTGTGCCAATTTCGGAGAAAAAATGCTCGCAAATATATGCATTTATTATTCTTCTAGTTTTAAGTCACGCGGTGTTAGTTCCAACTCCTAAGTTAAGGCTCCCGGTGCCCCTCTGATGATCATTGTTTTCTGCTACCGACAGAACCACGATGCAATACATTCAGTCTTTTCAGTTTTTGTATCTAATAGAAACGCAGATAGCAACCCATGTCAACACATCGCAGTCTCGATAAGTACCTCATCGCTACCGTGTGAAACTGAAACAGCCAAAATTTAGCGGGTAAACCATCGTTTACTACGTTTTTGAAGAATAAAACACCGACAAAAGTCATGAATTATTTTTATACGTATGCACGGAAGTACAGACACGTGCGAAAGTGACAAACAACCTGGATAGGCACATGTTATGCAGCGCATGTTAGAACAGACGATCACGTGACCAGCAGATCGATCGAAAGCCGTCTGTCGTACGGCATGCCGGTCGATCGCCAAGCTCGATAGATTAACTCGACCGATGGACTAGTTAGGAGAAACCATCGGCACGCGTGGTTTTTTTCATTCGTGATCGTCTGTTCTGGAATGTAAAGAGCCTGACATCACAGCCAAATTGCGTTACACGGTACCAGGTTTTACAGCCTGATAAATATACACACGAACATCTACGCTACCGACCTTTAAAACGGGTTCCATTTATTCCAAACCCATAGCTACGAAAAGCACATTTTGTCTTTCACTTGGGGCCAATGCAAACAACCCTAGCGAAAAGCGGTCGCGTCGATTTTGACAACATTTTTGAAGAATAAGACAACTGATCAACATCGATTATTGCATCACTGAATAAATGGAAAGACAAACCAGCCAGCCTCAGATGCATTTTTGAACTTATTATTGTGCGTTTAAACATAAGGCCTAGAATCACAGTTGCACGATTTACGCACAGGACTATTTCGCTGCATCTCTACGCAGTGTATTCCACGGACAAAAATGAAAATAACAGTTTATATCTGAACTGGCGGGTTCCACCATTGCAAACGCAGTCACATGCAGTTCCGCCTGTACGTAGATGAATTTCACTCCCTGACTTTTATCGCCTCGGCCAGCCCAAGCATTTCAGCGATTTCCGTTTTCTAAATGAATAAATACGACTTCGCCTTATCAATCTGACGTTGCGTCGTCTGTTTTTTGAGCTGATGATGATGATGGTATTATATTAGCTTGGTGTTATTTGATATTGTTGAGGACGTGTTCCGATACGCGGCCACGTAAATACCTACTTGGCTGATGTACACTAGCAGTCAAAAATCGCCGGCCCCAAATAATAATTATAATTATAATAACAATAAATAAATAAATAAGATATCGCACGTTAGTGAAATCCCTCATTTAAATCAAAATTTTTATGTGGCGTGGTCGTTCTCAAATTGTCACTAATTCGTATATGGTTGGGCTACCTGGAATAAGAGCGTTTACTCTTCGAGTCATGATCGCTATCAGCCGTCTGATAGTATCTTGAGGTATATAATCTCATTCTTTCTTGAAGGTAGTCTTCAACTCCCCTAGTTTCAGAGAGTTGTCTCCAAACGCCTTCGACGATCATGTTTGAATGCCTAAAATACTGACTCAGTGGTCCAAGTGACGGATTTCCACTGTTGAGCAGAGCGATCTATCTGCTCACCGTCCGTCTTGAAAGACCAAAATACTTGGTAATCTCGTGGCATGACTCCCCTGATTCCAACCTTCCGATGGCCTGCCAAATGAACTTCATCTTTGTGGGCATGGCGTGAACTCGAAACAGCAGACAAATGCGTGCAGGGCTCAATGAATGCATCAACAGGATCCTACACTTACCATGATCGAACACCAATAAGGCCGCTAACAGCCTGCTCGCTACAGTGCTCCCCCCAACGAAAGAACGCCGTCCGCAGTGCTATATACTCCCTCATCACACACGAACCGGGGGTATTCGGTTTATCAGGAACACTCATTGGACAGGCCGTTTCACAAAGTCGCTGTCGGCCCTCGCCTAAAAATCACCTAATTAACAAGGCCTCCCATTTTACTTGGTGCCACTGGCAGGGTCACCAAACTGTAGTATACGAGGATTAGTGTTCCTCCACGGGAGTTGCCTGTCTTCGGTTTGCAAAAGACAAAGTGAAGAAAACTCCATCAAGATGCTATATTTACGTTAATCAGATAACAATATGGCTCCTGTGTGTCTGGCCTTCATAACAAAACTTATTTAGCGACAAACTTTATGACGTAAAACCGCAACAGTGTTCGGCTATTTTGAAGTATTCCGAAATGACAGTGTTGATCCTCAAGACCATGGCTCATTTAGGAGGGGGCCTTTTTGGCGAATAGTGTAGGTAACCCGACGCCCACCTTTATAAGTCACATGTGGGAGATGGAATACGGAGATAAGCGTCCTTTAGTCGACTTGGTCGGCATGCTTTTTGTTCGACAGATCGCGGCAATGACGGATTCTAAGAGTCTTTCAAGCAATTGAATGATGTCACCGCCTTTGAATGGGATTCACATAGTGAACTCCATTCGTCACTCTGGTTGAATGATTAATGGCACTGTAACTTAGCCCTGCCTAGATCAAATTAAGTTCATCGATGACTGTCACTGGGAAATATCCGTCTGGTGTGACTGAATGTACTAAGCACTGTCTGTAAGACACGAGCTCATGGCTCACGGATAATATGTTAGTAGAGTTTCGTTGTCTTGCAACAAGCAGACCTCGGGATGATCCATAGAATCTTCGTGGTAATTTAATAGCAGGGAAGTGTTAAGTGTTGTTCATCTTATGGTAGAGTTTTATTGCTCTATAACACTGCGTAGTCGAATTCGTTGGTAGGTTGTCGACGTTTCGGTCACCACGGGTAAACATTTTCAAGACTGGTTTTACAACCGAATGAAACTGGAATGTTGTTCATCTTGTTTTTGTCTTGAAAGACCGTTGTGCATGTAACTTTGATGCCATTTGCTTGTTTATCCATAAATTGCGGTGATAGCTATCTGCAGCGGGCATTGTGTAGATTACGGAGCGAAACCGTTCCACGCGTACATCGTGCACCAACATGCTTTTGGCTACTGTTCGAATTCATCACGAGAACTGTTTTGCGATGTGTTGCTAACCCAAAGCAAAACGGATCGCCACGGCCTCAAAGCTGTCTGATGAACAGAAATGATTTCTAATGTGTACTTCAGCTACCATCCTCAGTCTGCAGTATTGCAAGGCAGGAGATGGATCACAGTTCACTGCCTTAGACAGCGTAATCAGCAAAGCATATCGACGTCGGGGTAACTATCTGATAGTTTGGAAGAGCAGCCCTGTATGTTACTGGGCGCGTCCCAAGGTCATGGATAGGAGAATGGCCGCTTCCGTGCTTAACCATGAATAAGGTGAACTCGCCAACTAGGCGGTCATGGATGATCGGAAGTAGTGCTCGACAGTATGTTGGGATTTTGTTTGGTCAGCAATCTCTGATCTAGAAAGCAACATAGGCTTACGGACAGCACCTTGAGGTGGCTACTGTATGTGGTGATTGTCAACGACAGCACTTTGTGTTGTTTTATTGCATCGGAGAATACTGGTACATTAAGACTTTGCATATTACAATTTCGATTATTTGTGATTTCATCTGCTTTTCTCACTGCTTCACTGCGCATAGTTCGGGCCGGGGCACTGCTGTGTACAGTCCAAGCTCTTGGTCATGATTCCAACCTGCTATGGATTCTGGCGGTTTAACAGCTTTGGATATTCATAGAAATTCCCCTGAAGCTGAGAATGAAATGGAACATTTTCAAACCTGATGTTTGCTGTGGAAGGTCCTAGATTCGAAGATTTTCTCTTTTTTATCTCTTATTAGAGAGGATGCTTATTCCATCGTGAAAAAATTGCGTTTCCCAATTCACCGACTTCTCAGCCATAAGAACTACTCCGAGGTTTGCTAGTTCGATAGTGGTATCCAGATAGCTTTGAAGTTTCTAGATGACCGAAGTTTCTTCCCTGGTTTGTGAGGATCATCAGCCCGTACGCCATTTTATTTGCAACTGCAAACCCAGGTCTCCCGATGTAATTTTGGTGACCAGTTACACACTCAGTTGTGTGGTCAGTTGACTGTTGGAATCAACTGTGTCGAATAAAAGAGGCAGCCGCTTTCGCTTCCCAATTGCTGTTTCCAGTCTGTTAGGCTTTTTAGAGAACAGTTTCAACAAGTCAATGCAGCTGTTCATAAGAAGCCGACTTTATTGTTTATTGCTGTCAAGTCCCAAAAGTTTCGCCGATTCAAGCGCCTAAACGAATCCAAAAATTCGAGAAATTCGCCTTTCGTTCATCAGAACGATCAGCGACGATGGAATAATTGCTAATCATTTGGTGCCAAGCATTCACGTTTGATTTGTCGCTTTCACGACTTTACGTGCCATAAATGTGGTAGTTGGTCACATTAGAATCTGTCGAGCATTGCTGGCTGTCATAAGGAGCAACATTTGAACAAACTTAACTAGGTAATTCAGATCAACCTGGACGGGAACGGGTTGGTGCAGTGGTAACACACACGCCTTCAAGATGAAGAGGCCCGGGTGCCGCGGAGGATATGCGCCGTTGATGAGCTCTAACAAGAGCGAAACTCGAGTCTGGTGCTTCTCAGTGCAGGATTGATTGGGTGACATGAGGTTTGTGAGTGAAAGGTGGAGTCCAAAATACAGTCAGCCAGGCATAGCATCATCAACCCCACGCGCTACTCACAGGTAATTGCTAGACATGCGAACATTGAGTCTGTTTGTCGAAGTGCCAGGATTTCTGTGACTGGCGGTGCCAGTACTCAACCCCGTTAATCCTCCAGTTTTCAATCTCTTTCTTTGGCTGCTGACAGTTCGAATTCATCTTGTCATGATACTTGAGTGTATGCCGTTAATCATCCTATTAAACGCTCATTCATATTGAATTTGGGCTGTGGAATCATTCATATCGATTTTTTTTCAGCATCTTCAATCCCCCGCAAACATTTAGATGGTTAACATTTCCATCGGGGGAATTAGTGGTCATGGTTTGCGTATGTTAGGAGCGTGTGCATTATCACTTACTGGTTTCCATCTCACTACTTATCGATGTTCGTTCCTTATCGCTGATTCACAGTTCTCCATTATTGTTCTCAATTGCGCGAAACAACTTCATATTTTTCTATTATTCTTCCCTGATTGTCATCAATCCCATCTTTGAAACTTGGTTATTGAGTGTGTCCGGACTTCAGGTGGCATCAAAATGACGCCCGTTGTTCTTTAGGTGCCCTGGCCATCAGTATTTCTAAAACATCGGATATTACATCTGGGATTAAGTGAACCAGTGAAAAAGCCAATCGACAAATTGGTTGCGAAAGGTGTTCTGGCTCCAGTGAACACGCCCAAGTGAGCTAGGCCGAATGTAACACCGTTGAAGAGGGACGGAAAAAATTCAAGAATTCTTGGGGATTATTGGATTACCGTAAATAAATTCCCGGAGCAGACCAGTTGTTCTACTGTGGAACCGGAAGATATTCTGCATTAAATAAATAGATCAAAATTCTATTCCGAACTTTATCTCAAAGGAGCATTCCTACGAAAACCACTTGACGAAAAATCACGAGCTCACGACGGTTACCACTCTTTTTGGGTTATTTCAGCATAAATCCTTATTTTTGGTCTCAGCCTCACCCGCGATTTTCCAAGCTGTCATTGATTCACCCACTTCCGATATGCCAGGTGTCGCCGCTTATCAAGATCACATCATAAATTACGCACCAACCAAGGAACATATGACAGGCAAACAGCATTCGACCCAACCCTAACTGTTTTTCTTTATTATCCCATACTTGTTCACCGAAACCCCTTGAAGAACCTGGTTCGTATTTCGGCTCACTGCAGTACTATTCCAAATTCATTCCAAACATCTCTTCAAAAGCAGAACCCGTTTGAACTTTGTTCACAAAAACCTTTTCAGTGCGATTTCAAGATGGTGTTCTCACTCCTTCACTGAGCATAGCTCGGGCTGGAGCATTACTGTATTCATTGCTGACAGTTCAAGTATCGAGCGTAATTCCTAAGCATCTCAGTGTGGCCCGCCATTAAATAGGGCCATAGTCCTTTTTTTGTGTTCCGTTTATCCGACGAGGTTTCACAGAAAAAACGAATGAACCATACAACTGATCACCGACTCACCAGGATCTACGATGTTACCTTGCAGGATGAGCTTGGCTGCTCTGAGACTAGAGGTGCATCCTCTAACAAAGAGCCCCACTCTGGACTAGACGACAGAGTAGTACAATAGCCCACAATGCAACCGATAATGACGGATCTTTCCATAACTGACCTTTCTCGCACGCTTTGTGCTGCACTGTCACGTTGTACATGAAAACTTGCTTACCCGTTCCATTACCTCCCACTCCGCACGTGTTTACTTCCAGCGGGAACTTTAGTCGACCGTATGGGTGGAAATCCTGGTCATGTACTCCCTCTCTCGTCCCTTCCTGGCAAGCTTCCAAGTCCCCGCGAATTCGTTACCACCGGATGATGTCCTTTATCATCCTCGATACCCATTCAACGTAGCTACTCTCAACGTGCGAACCCTTATATGTATGAGACAACAGGCAGGTTTAGCTCGTATTGTAACAAGGACGACAACACGAGGTAGGATACTTGTATTCCAACGACCAAACAAGTCAAGTCATGAAACATACAATAGTTTATAAAGGCCCTTTTCCAGACTGCGCGGCACCAACATTGCTCTCGGGGCTGCTTTCTGGCCAGTTGCCCGTGGCTGATAGCTTGACTCTCTTGGACGTCATTTTTCTCCGGTTGGTCCGATTGTCTCAGCTGATGACTCGATCGGCAGTCCCTCACCTAGGCTATCTTGCTGGTTGCCGGAGATCCCGCTGCTTCCCTTCTGGTAGTCCATATGCCTCCTTTTGTCTTCTTCGGGACACCTCCGACATATTCGCCGTCTGTTCTTTTGTCTATGGCCCTCGTTTGGTTCATCCGTTCGCCTTGATATTCACGTCGTTCCCTTGCCCCAGCATTCTCCGTTACAGTACGACTGAAATTCTTGCCATCGTTGTGTAATGTATCTAAAACTCCAGTCTTATTATACAGCTGACGCCACCGTCTAATTTTTCAGTGAAGTTTCACTCACGGTTCCCTGGGGACCCTCAGACTGAAGGTTCTGGTCTTGCTGGTGATTGCGTCGCTCTTGGTGAGAGGGCTGAAGCAACACTCGTAGACTGGATCTTTGTAGACAGTGGGTCATGCGCAGTGAGATCTAGAGGTTCGTGCAAATGGAACATCCAATGCCCCAATGGACGCCATTTGTCTGTCGTTTCGATGTATGTACTCACCAATTGTGTATCGCACTCAGACGGATCGTCTTTATCGGTGCAAGTGTTGATGCTTGCTTATACACTTACTGAGCTCTGGCTCACTGAGTTTTTTTCTCTTTGCGGATCGTGCACGCGCAACCCCCATGGAAGACACTGCATCCCGCATGCTACAGTTGCAGCCCGGATAGGATCAAAGATGATTTCTGCCAAAAGCTACATTACCTTTTACGGGCCGGGCTAATTCCGTGATTTTGGCAGAATATTAATGCTAGAGTCAGCCGGCTGTCATCCAACGAGGCGAATTTAAGGGACCTTTTTGGAGAACGGCTTTTGACCCTGACCATCGTCTGACTCTCGCCAGTTACAACTTCAGGCGCCCCAATCGCCGGTATGCAACGTGACGTCCGCCCTCTCCGAGTCAGCAATGAACCCAGATTGATCACATTAAAATAAGCCTCGAATGGTGGGTGTTCTGGTCCGTCTTAGTGGCTCTGGTAAGGAGAATTTTCTGATTTCCAACCATCTCGTTTTATTATACAGAAACAAACAGTTTAAATAGGATAACAAGTGGCCGCATTCAAAACCATGGCCCGAAACGCGTTGGTCCAGAACGCTTTCCATAGCCGGGTCTTTTGCCTGGCTGTTCTACTTTTATATCCGACTGGCTGTTTCGTTCCGTTCGATTAATTACAACTCTTGGTCGCTGATTTGGCGATTTAGTTGCGTTCGGTTAAGACAACGCTTGTCCGTTTATTGATTGATTCTGATCGGTTCGGTGAGAGTGACTGTTAGCGGCTGACTGAATGATTTCGTTACGAACTGATGGCACCATCGACTCGCTTTGCTGGCCTCAGCTTTGTCATCGATTTTGGACAGACGATGACGTGGTGTCGGAACTAGGCAGTCTATCGACGTATCAGTTGGTACCCTCACAGTGGGGTTGCACATAAGAATGTTGATCGTTCTAGAGCACCCCTGTTGACACCGATCACGCTCTAGTTTGCACTGAGTTGTCCATATGCTTCTGTAGACTTCCCAAGCGCACGCCGCAACGGCGGTTAGATTGCCATCTGCTGTCCCAGCCAGTTCGCCTATCCGTCTTTTCAAAACCCAGACAGAAAAGCTAGAATATGCTCTGCGAGATAACAACAGTCAGCACTGGGCACTTATCAAGAATGCTTCGTATTCCACTGGCCTGGCGAATTGTGACCTGTCTCGTCGTGTTGTGACACCCCAGATTTATGCTGAATCTTTGGACCTTGTTGATACAAGTAATTCCATCTCACCTGAAAGTGAGCACAACGAATCACGGTTCGAAATGAGACGTACATTAAGCAAATCTAAGGAGGGGTCGCGAAATTCGGTGCTCACAATGAGCATCAGTGGTGGAGCGCGCTGCCGCCGCTGGAAATTCCCGCAACCCGTTGTATTTCATTCGAGTCACCGGTAGGAGACCACTAGGAGTGAGCGAGATGATCTGTGACTTTGATGGTTCATCAATTCACAATCAGCAGTGGCATCTGGAACGCTCGGCGGAGCACTTCGAGATAGATAAACTGGCCCCCAACGTCATTTTCAAACAGTTTTTCCGGCAGACTTTCCGTGGTCTGTTTCGACAGATTCACTCGATGAGGTGGAAATCCAAGCCTCGGGATGTCACATTGCGCCGGGTTTCGACGGTCCTCTTCCAACCCTTTTAAAGATGACGGAATACAGCATGTTAGAAGACTTCATGTGCTATTTTAAAATGTTCGGAATTCAGAAGATGCCCTCGCCTTGCTGATGCAGTTGTGTCGTCCCCGACTCCAAGAAAGGCCCGCGTAAGGACTACATCAACCATAGGGGTATAAGCCTGATCCCGGCGGCGTCCGTCTTAGTTCGCAGGTAGAACCAAACGCGTGAGGAGTAGGTTAGGTTTCGCATCAGAGGTGGATTCGTTTATCAAACCTTCACCCCCCTAGAGCACCGTTATACCTTTCACAGACCAACGATCTTCGACTCCGTCGATAGGATTTTACTATGGAACTGCAATGTGCCTGAAGACTGTATCAGTCCTATATAATTATGCCGTCATACTATAACTAACAAAGAAAGAGGAATACCTGTATTTGAGCAGCCAGACAATTCAAATCAGTAAAACATGTACGACCGTTTATAAACTCCTTTTTCCAGACCACGCTGTAGCAACACTGATCCACCGGCTACCTATTCCGGCTGCGTTCTGGCCAGGTGCCGTTCGCCATTAGCTTGATTCTTTTGCGCACTATTTCCGTTTGGTTGGTCCGACTTTTCCGGTTGATGACTTGACCGGCGGCCCCTCATATGGGCTATCTCGCCGGTTGGTTGAGTTACTGTTGAGCCCCATCTACTACGTCGTGTGCCTCTTTTTGTCTGCTGCGAAGTGCCTGCAACATATTCAACGTCTGTTCTTTGGTCTGTGGCTCTCGATTGATTCGCATCGTTCTGTTGCTACAGCATTTCCCGCCGCAGTACCTCAGGTGGGGGTCAGGGTCAACGCACAGCTTTCGCCAGCCGTTTCTGTTTCCCGTGGAGTACGCCAAGTGTGTCCTACGTCCCCAACTCTTTGCAAAGTTGCCAAAGATGTTCTATGGAATGCCTAAACGGTGGAGCAGAACTCCTCCCAGCGAACAGTTTCCGACATAGAATACGCTGATAACATCGCCTCGCTAGGTGATAATGCAAAGGTACTGCAACATATCTTGGACTGCTTGGCTATTGAGATGTGCAGATATGGTGTATTTTGCGCCTTCCACGTGCAAAGTGCTTTTACAGGACTGATAGGAGCCCGTGCTTGCACTCACCCTTTGTGGTGATCAGTTAGCTAGTGTATAACTTTAAGCACTGCGGGGACATCATTACAGCTGGAGGTGGTGTTGAGGAGATCAGTTCACGAATAGCGAGAGCCCGAAAAGCGTTTGTCAATCTGTAACACCTGTGACGCAACTATGACATTTGGCGTCCCTCTTAGGGAACGAATGCTTATAGCCGCAATTCGTAGCGTTTTGCTTCGTGATTGCAATACCTGGCCACTTCGCGATGAGAATGCTCGCCGGCTTTCCGTATTTGACCACCAGTGCCTCCGAAGCGTTGCCCGCGTCCAATGGGAACATCGAGTAGGTAATGACGAGGTTCGTTGGTGTTTTAGGTACGGACAGTGGCCCTCTGATTGAAGTGATCGTTTTACACCGCTTCCGAGGGGCTCGAACACGTCTTGCGAATGCCGGCCCACCGTCCACCTCTCCGTGATCCATTTGCATATGCTGGAAGACGCAGCATAACCGCCAGACTAGGATTCGGCGTTAAGGTTTAGGTTGGTGCTTCCCGCATCCCTGGTTAGGACCCAAGTAATGAAGATTGTTAAGGGACAAGGCTCAGAATGCAAGCCAGTGGCGCGAATGCTGTGCTGAACTCCCGTTCACCGTAGGCACGTAAAACCCGAGAACAATAATGGAAAACAAGAACGTGTAGTGGGAAAGAATCTCGTTCTCTTTATTCACAAACTGCCCTCTTCCATCCTGTTGTCCCTTATCTTACCTGCTATTTTGTTCTTTTTGTTAACGTTAGTATATATATATATATATATATATATATATATATATATATATATATATATATATATATATATATATATATATATATGCGAATCCATCGTATAAACCATGTCTGACACGACGGTCTAAATTGTCGCAAATCCCCACCAGCACTGGTGAACGTTGCCTTGTTGAATATTTACCGCTGTTCACTGGATAATACTTTGGAATGAACAAATCCCACCATTCACCGACAATTGCAGCCCTTAACTCAGTAGAATAGCATTGAACATCCACCCGTATATTCCCATACTTATCTTTTTGTGACCATTTTTCTCAACTCATGCTCGATCTAAGAGGTTTTCTTCACTTTTCTTTACCGTAGTTCACTCAGTGTGTAATCAAGGAAAACACAAGCAAGTATACTAGAATGCATGGACCTCAACGTAACCGGTTTAAAAGATGAAAGAAAAAGTTTACTGAGACCTGAATTGTCAACTACTGAAGGCTAAATACCACAAAACATTCACAGATAAGCTAGCAGAAACCGACGACAAGACTAATAACAGCGCCTCTGATTTCAGTAGGGGGAAGCTTTAAACAAACCAATACGTAAGCATCGAACACCACGGCTAAGCTCATGAAACGCTATGCATTAACTTAGTTCTTTCAGTGCTGATGAGCTCATGTCATAACCAAATTTCCTGAAAGGGAATCAGAAGACACACCAATCGGTATTGAACTGTATTAGTAAATTAGCATATAAAATGCGGTATTTGTATGGGCGTGAAATACGTAAAGGGATGCATATGCACACAGGTACGACTGGTGGGCACAAACTTGCCAAACATTGTCATATGATGGGGAAGCAGATCATGCGTACTGCGATAATCAATATCCATGGCTGGATTAAGATAAGTCATACGCGCGTGGTGCATTTGTTTGCATTCGCAAATGCAAGGATGCTGATTGAAGTGCATACTGAAAAAATGCACACAGATTGGTTCAAACGGGTCTTATCGAACTGCATATGAATAGGACAGAATCACCACAGCCTACCACCGCCGTAGACCACAAACTGATCGATAATCTGGATGCCACTCAAGTCGGCCTCTAAACTTGTTACATCGAGTTATTGGCATTATTCCCTTACCACAGAGGGTCATGAACACTGATGGGGGTGCGTCAACCACAATGCCACCGAGATACCACTGGTTGTATCACTTAGCTGGCGGCTTCACTCGTCACATTCAACGATACCACTTCCGTAAATCCACGACTTCGACTTGTCGCACCCAAGCAACGATGCCGGTCAGTGATCAACTGCCCACTTGTTTACGACCAATTACCGACGTTGATAAGTCGATGCATTTCCGCTAATCAGTCTGTCAGTAATGGACTGGCGAAAGGCCACTGGGCTTGCTGTATGATCATTTCAGTGATAGAATAGAATACAGCGGTTCGCAAGTATTTGTTTTCAGTTGCGTCGAACTCGATACGACCAGGTGACCTTTTGACGAGACTAAGATGCTTGGAGATATAGGTTACAGAACACGTGCTGCCGGCCCGATGATTTTACAAGGATGAAAAGCTATACGGTGCTATATCACCCTGATCTCATGAAATTATTGGAGTCAATGATAAGAGGCGTCGAATCTCACGTTCTTCCCGTCAGGGAGTTGCAAACACCAACGCGAAACCAAGCTACAAATCGAGTGAACGTGCCAGGCCGAATCAGTCGATCAACACGCCTCCGCCCGTGCATATGTTTGAGCCAGCCATGTGAACATAAGTCAGTCCGACCTAACTATAACTTTCACACTTCAAGCGAAGCTGTTGTAACTTACTTCCAGTGAATCTTTCGTAACTTCAAGTGAAGCTCAAATGGTATCGCTCTGCAAACAGACATATGATTGGCTTGGTAGTGGTCACTTGTCACCCGCCCACGAAATCTCTGCCCCGTGATCACCGACATCGCGATGGTGACTGGTGAGGTGAATTCTCGTTGATGCATGAAACAGTACGTGCAGCGGCCTACAGGGGGAGAGATGTGACCACTGAGTCGACCGCGTGATTGAAGGGCAAAGGACCAGGGACAAATTGAGACGGCCAACAAAGCGGCAGCGTTAGTTGACCTTGACTGTGTGTGTGTATAGCCTAACAAAACTGAGCCAATTCATACACGTGACTAAGCTGCTTCTGTATGGAGCCTGGTCGCTCGTGAAATGGCCAGTTCATTTTAACGAAGATGAGTTTGACAGCGAGACGCACATCTCACGCACCTGACACCAAGTCACGTATCTTGAACGCGTATGAAGTTGGGGACGACCGGTGTTTGGTAGCTGAAGCACTGAGCGTCAAGAGGAAAACGGCATTGACCTGGATTACGAGAAACATCTTTTATTCATTCGGTTAGTACTAAAACAGGCCAGGTGATGCAGTATGTTAGCATTTTGCATATCTCTCTCAATGGCCGCCAGCTTGAAATCTATACACAATGGTGTTGGAAAATACAATGAGTGGACATGAGGCAATAACTACCGTGTTTCTCCAAAAACAGGACCCAGTCTTATACTACTTTTTTTATCCAAAAACGCACGAGGGTTTAATGTTCCTTATTTTTGCGGATAAAAACCCAGAGACAAAACAGTCTCACTTCCTCGCGCATAATGAAAGTATTTCAAATAGAAACTCGTTTACAGTACCGGAAGTTTTAACAATGCCTTAAAGGTATTTGGTCGAACGCAATCACTCCGTTTTCTGGGTTATGAAACCCCGAATTTCCGACTGTTTCTTGCAAATTCATTTCTTGTAACAACCAATGACGGCGATCTCTCACGTTTAGCAATAGAACTTTCCTCAAGTGAACACTTTTTGTCCAAGTACCCCTGTCGTAGTGCATTGGCAACGCAACAGTAGGTAGTCTTATCCCATGGATTCCTCACTTAACTCATGGCTTGTTGAGGATTACGTTTGATAAACATTTCACACTGACATCTCTCCATTTCATGTTCGATATACTCATTCACGTCGGTCCGCAAATAATCCTGGGATAAATTTCAGTAGTGGGAGGTTGGGGTTGACTAGTAAATAATTTATCATGCAGCAAAACCTACTTTTTTTCAACGCCGGTCTGTAAAAAATCTGAGCAATCATACTCACGGTCTGACGGCCACTTCTAGACTTACATTTACATACCGGTTATTTAGTCTTACTTTGTTATTCTCATCATGCGTATACGAATATTTAGATGCATAGTTTGCGGCGGCGAAAGGTGAAATGGAATTGCAAACACAGAACTACGATAAAGATTTCGCTTCACTGTCACGTAGGGTTTGATCCCCTCTTATATGCTCAAGTGCAAAAGAACCACTGCTCGATTTTGGAAATCAACGTTTATTACAAATCAATCAATCGTTTACCATCATCGGAAAAAGTGCGGACGTGCTGTGCAGCATCCAGGCAGTGTGTATGCGTGATGTTAGATTTAACGCACGTGGCTATTTTCTCCAAGTAGGTCATTCGCCATTCCTGTTGGCTCATGCACTCCTCAGGGTCTCGGGCAATTATCCGCGTGCGCGCCTTTCTGATTTTAGCCTTGATAAATTACTTCAGCACACTCCACATCATTTCAATCAGATTAAGGGCGAATGAATACGGTGCAAGTCTGCGGATGTTTACTCTCTCGATTGCCGCCAATATGGAATGACAAGGCGAATTGTCACAGACAATGACAAACTTCTTCTCTGTGATCCAAAGAGGGCCCACCTGACCGTTCAATCACTGTAGACAGATTAATGCGGTGTACGCTCCTCTTTTGTTAGTCAGATCAATTAGACCGTTGGCATTCGTCGCACCTATCATGTGCAGAATCTTATTCGGTTGTTTCATACCAATACACTATCATCAGACATGCTGTGCCTTCTGATTTACGTTGGCAGACTGGTGTGGTAGGGGTTACAATAGAGACAGACTCCTCAGGCCGTCCATAAAATAAACGCAGAATAGAAGCGCGAGGCACCATGACATCTCTCAACGTGTTCGACCAACATCCCGTTTCGATGGTTTCACGACGGTTCACACACGGAATTTTCTTTTTACCTTAACCATATCAGAGTAATGCAACGAAGCGCTTTATATCTGAAAACAAAGACTACGACAGACAGGCAACGTAATACTACCCAAGCCCATGTTCGAAATTCAAATCCTGGACATCGGTTGTTAACTGCACATCTCCGAGGAAAAATGGGTTTAAGCAAACCGACTCGTGGTGACATCCGTTTCGTTCATGGTCAAACTTCCTTGTGCCGATGTGCACAGTGAGGAAGGTATTCGAATATGACGTGAGTGGTGGCAGAAATTGACTGCCCCATACATGCAATGAACTGCTTAGGAAAACGTCCCTTGGAAGTATCAAACAGGGACAACGAATGAAATCACTGTATTTTGACGCACAATAAACAGGAAAGACGAAAATCTCCAATAAGAAGTGATACTATATAACTGCAGGAAGGACGTTTTCCGAATAGGAAAAAGTTAGGGTACTAGAGAGACGAAACAACATGCATCCAAAGTCAAACCAAATAGACGAGTAAGCTCAAACCGTCTTGGTCATTGGTGGTTTGTCCTTGTACTGGTTGTAGTAAATCAACATCTTCTTGATTTCACCGATAGCAAGCCCGGGGTTAAGTTCCTGGGTGAAAATAAGATAAGAATGGGTTACCGTAAGAATATGACCGCGAAAAGAAGCAATGAAAAGAGAGAACCGGGTAGACAGCACGCGCATTCCAAAGCGAACTGAAAAACGACACATCAGTGGAGTTTGGGGTCAAGCAGAAAGTTAAACGAAAAGTATTTACGCACTACAGAACTGACAGCCTGGCACGACGTCAACACCACGGAATCGGAAAGCATTGACACAGTGAAACCACATCGTCACTGCAGGTGTTCCAGCAGCAAGCCCGTTTTTATTTCAGCTGTGTAGTACCACTACAACTCAGTCAAAAGACGGGTCGAGATTGAGTACATCATCACTTTACACGCTTTGACCTGCTCGTTCACGTTTTTGCAACAAATAAAAGGTTAAAAACTGAACTGGCAACAAAATGCGGAATTACGAGTCAGATATTCTGTAACATGCAAACAAAGCAGGAGATGTGACGACAGAAAAAATCTCCGATGAAAACCGGTTGTCGGTTTGAACAAGCGTTAATTGATCTTTACAGGAATACTCCTAGACGAAAACATGACTCGCCATGCAAATTGAATAGCGCAGAACATAACATTCAATATTAAGATTCAAACAATGTTAGGGAAAACATATTTCGCAACTTATCGTATGATTTACTTCACCAAATCTCGCGATAGGGACTATCGACTGATTTTTGTTCAACAGGGCCTGTAGTCAAATTTTTGATGCACCTCGAGGTTTCCAGCCATGTAACAATAGTCATATTGTCTGACAGAGGCTGCATCGTAGTCTGGATTCCATGCAGGCTCATCGAGTAGAACAGGACGTCAGACTCGATAGGGTGGCATACGTGGGACACCTCACAGCTAACGAAGCCACAAACAACGGCGATTCAGGACTCACAGTCGATCAACACTGGCTACTTGAGCAGATCAAGACCCACAAGTGTCAAGATGTACACTGTGTACAACAGTCGTGCACAAACTACTTTTTATCAGTTCAGTTCAGTTCAAAAAAACCATTACCCGCGCACTGGGTGTGACATTGGTTGCGATATCTCAACAGAAACCTTAATGCGCGTCTGATAAGAGTAGCACCTCTGAGTTGGTAGACTGCCGTGCTCTTGGGGCGCGCACCTCCGATAACTGACCAACAGTAAAAAACTGGTCGATGCTTCCTCGACCTGGGCGGAATGCGGCCTGCTGTTCGCGGGCGGTACTCTCGCGAGCCAGTGTAAGACGATGCAGCAAAATCGAGGCTAATATCTTGATGACTATCGAAATTGAGCTAATCCCACGATAACTACTATAGTCATTGGGTATTTCTTTCTTGAAGATGGGTTTAATTAACGACTCACGCCATAATAGCGGGATACGTCCCACCTTTCAAACGTCACGGTGCAGGGTGGTAAATCATTTTGTCAAACCACTTCCACCCATTTTGAAAACAACTGGAGGAATTTCGCCAGGATCAACCGCTTTTACACGCTTTGCAATCGAATGCATGACTCCACTTCTGATTGGGGCTCAACTGATATTCCCCTAGGAATCGCAGTTGTTGACGTCGGAGCAACTACATTAGCGCACGGCCAGCTAAACTGCACCTTGAAATATTCGGCCCAACGGCTGAGCCTTTGCTCTTTGCCATAATTAGGCTCTCAATTTCTAACGCATGTTGCTTCGCTGATCGAGATTCACAAAGCGCCGATGTCGCGAATAAGTTTTAACAGTCTTTGACTGTCACCTGAAGCAGCTTCTGCTTCCATTTCTTCGGCCACCTCGACCCACCAATTTTCGCGATCATTATTAAGGCTTTTCGTAACTTGCTTTTATAGCTTTCTACATATTCCATTCATCTCCTTACTGTTCGACAGCTGACGTTTTCCCTCTATTAGCCTGATCGAATCTTGCGAAATCCAGTGTCTTTTATGGACATCGGACCTACGACCACAGGCGAAGCCTGTTGCCACGTGCACTGCCTGCTGGATATGGGCCCATTGCTCATCTACACTACTGTTCGTCGTAGATCCTAGCTCATGTGCTAACTTCTGTCCATAACGAGTGCGGACTTCTGGATCAGGCAAACTTTGCGCAGCTAACCGAGTCTGCGGTTTGCGTCGATGACCGTGGAGCTGGAGCGATAATTGCATTGAAACTAATGCATGGTCCCACTCTACGTACGTGGACCAGTAGAATCTACAGTTTTGGACAGAACTGCCCCACCGGCAGTTTATTGCGATATGACCAACCTGACTCAAATTACATGTCGCTGTGCGACACGAGCTGTGTCGGGAATTCATACGCTCAGCGGATAAAGCATAACACCCACTTAAACAAGCTTGTGAAGCACTAAGTTTGCAAACTTGTGCATTAAAGTCACCAGCTTGCACTACAATATCAGAACCTTTGCTCCTGCGAACCGGAGTGATGAGTCCCTCATAGAACTCATCCTGCTGCATGGCACAGCTGCAGTCCGTTGGAGTGTATGCCGAGATCACAAACAAACTGCGTTTAACACAGCTATCCTTTCGAACGCCAACTGACCCCTGGAGTCTAACTTCACATAAATGACTACTGACTGGGATCCAGTCTAAAAGGACAGCCTCCGCCTCGGTAGTTAGGAATATTCCTACACCACGTTGACCCGCAGCTCTACCTACTTCGTCTCCTGAAGTGCTCAGGAAATACCTAGATGAGATACCAGGAGCAGTTATTTGAATCACACTGCTCGGGTCCTGGATATTCGTTTCACTTACGCAACAGACATCAATCTTCAGAGAATCTATTGTGAGGACTAGGTACGCCTGCTGACCGGCCTGCATGAGTGTACGCACGTTGAAGGAGCCGGGATTCAGAGGCTGATGAACCTTGAGAAAATGTGAGTTACCAGACGGAGGATTATTCCCCATACTATATGACGATGAACGGTTACGAGTATCGACCGTGTTATCAGTGGGAGCATTATGGGTGGATAGAGGGGACAAATCGGTGGTTGGGGACAGAAGACAAAGGTAGAATAAAAGAGAGGGAACTGAGCAGTAGCTCACTTATCACTACCTACCCCGGTCGATGCAATGGGAAGCGCGGTCCTGATTATTCTTTGTAGTCGTGCAGTTCATGGGAGATGTTGCACGGGTACTGCTAGGGTGTCCAGCCGCAAAGCAGGAGAACGATTAGTGTTTTCAACCAAAGCCTTTAGAACTAATGAGGACTTGTCCGTTAGGCAGCGGGGTGGCTGAGTGTACGGTGAGAAGGGGAAAAAATCAGCATTTTGTTTTCTCTCACAAATTGTCTTTCTCATTGCATTGTACTCCTCTTCCTGTTTCGTTACTGTTGCTGTTGCGTTGGCACCTTGCTTGATCTCAAACTATATATATATATATATATATATATATATATATATATATATATATATATATATATGTATATATATATATATATATATATATATATATATATATATATGAGAGGTTAAGAGCTTCACCGTGGCTAAGATCACCTGAACTAGTCCTTGGTGGTTGCAGTGATTGCTGCGAACATCCTTCTTGTAGGTCAGGGTAATGAATGCACCAAATATTGTCCACTGTTACTGAAAAAACGACGGTGCACCAACACAATAATCTTTCTACACACATTCTCTGGTCTTATTGTAAACTCAGCAACACACAATCTAAGAAACTGCCATATTATCCGTGCACTCATGGACCGAAACTATACATACAAAACGGAAGAGCCTTACGGTGTAAGAAAGGTGACGGTATGAAACAAATTTGAATGAACTGACCTTAGGACACGTTTCAGTGCAGTTCATGATGGTGTGGCAACGGTACATGGACCATTTGTTCTGAAAATTGGTCAAACGTTCATAAGTGTAATCGTCCCGTGAATCGATCAGCCACCTGTATTTAGAGTTCGGAAGCAAAACACAAGTTTTACCGAGAATGGGGCAATCACATAGTTCTCAAGACATGCAAACATCGCGAATCAAGATGACAGACAATTCCTCACAGACAGAAAACCAAGTCAACAGCATCCGTGTGATCGTCAAAGGAAATGCAACATTCTTTAACGGGTGCGCTAGTCACTTTAAATAATCGAGCTTGGGACACTGCCTCTGAAGGATCAAATCCAGAGATAAAACCGATACGTGGCGCATATGCTTTCCCTTATAACTTTCCGCCTATAACGCGTATTTTCATGTATCCACATTTTTCTATTTCAGCGTATACGCTCATTTTGTTAAACGAATAGTCTATATTGTGGGCCTTTAATCTCCGGATTCTGGAGTGATGATTGTTTGGTCGAAATGATATAAGAAAACTGATCTTAATACACAACAACGACAAACAAACAAAAACAGTCACAGTAAATGGTCTCATCGTATCTCGTGGCACTACCTCTGGCTTTCATCACAATGCCTCACGCGGGTTCGCCCACATCCAAAGTTCGAGCGGTGCTGGACTGAAGCTCTGCGGCGCTACAGTTGAAAGGTAGTGTATACTGTGCTGGGTGCGTTTACTTTCGTTTTATAGTTGCGAGATATGGAGTCTTCGTGCGGAAGATATCCGTCGCCTTGAGGATTCCCACCATAGATGTTTGCGTAGTATCGCTAAGATTGGATGGAATGACCGAGTCAGTAATGATGAGGTCAGAAATCGAGTATTGCCTTCTAGTTCAGTGAATATTCTATCACAGCACCTCCAGCTTAGTAGACTTCGTTGGTTGAGGCACGTGTTGCGTATGGCATACACACAACAACTGCACCGCGCCCTGTTTTGCGTTTTTCCTCGGGAGCGGAAGAAACCACGTGGTCACTAGATAACGTGGAAACAAAGAATGAGAAAACGTACAGCGAACTTAGCAAAAGTAGGTGCCTCATGCCTTTGTGGTTGGGGTCCAAAAGATCCGTCAACCAGTTGGCTGGAGACACTGAAGGATATGGCTATGAACCGTGAACAGTGGCGATCATGTTATCACTTTCTGTCAAATCAGAATGATTGAACGTTGTGCGTTTGTACAGTTAGACTGCGTATTCCGTGTGTTGGCTACTAGGGGGCTTTTTCCTTTTCCCACCCCTGTTAGTCCACTCCCTGTCCGCATGCATATTCATTCTTTTTGCTTTTACATGCAACACGGTGGAAAAGACAGTGGTCAGTAGGGCTCGCTCTGTTGTTTACCGATGTACGACAATAATAATGATGATGATGGTGTGGTTCGTCACTGCAATCCTGTGTTAGGTTGTTGATCTCATCTCAAGAAATGATGACAAAGTCACAGGACTAATTCTTGCAATTTGAACTCTAATATCGACTTCGGACAGCATTTTCTTCAATTTCTTTCCTCTACCTTATTCCCAGTCGAGACACAAATCTGTTTCTCAACGGAAACCACCTAACTCCAGTTTCCCAACGACTTTCCTCCTCCCTCTTTTTACCTGAAGCTGGTGTCTGCGATTACATTTAACAACATTATACTCAAATACTGAGAACTTATTTACAGCGGACAAATTTCGCCGAGTTACCATTCTTGATGACGTTAATATCCGCAAAGGTTTGGATTTTACACTCTTTATACATTTCGGCATCGGGGCGCGAAGTCGAAGCTTCCGCTTTAGTCCACAATCTAAGTTAATTCGTTGACTTCCACACACCCATTCACAATGAGGATAGCGATATCGCTCATGCCCTCGATCTCCTGACTTTTTCCCCCTCCTTTGATCTTCATCCCTTTACTTGATTCCTTTTTTTTACCATCTTCTCATGCTGGCCACAAGTCAAAGCCATTTCTCGGGATTTTCGCCCCATGATTAAGTCGAAAAAGTACAGACCCGTGAGTGCAAAACACTCAAATAATAGAATAAAATCGGATTGGTATAGCTCTGACACGCGATGTTTGAGTCGGTAAGGTAAGCGGCATTTGTAGCTCAGAGCGGAAATTACCCCTCCCCCTCCATCAGTGTTTTGTTCATGGTCAGTGGAAAGATCGCGGAAGCTGAATGTGACAGACGAGATGGTGTATAAGAAAAACGTACCGGTAAGCCTGGAGGAGTACAGCCGGACCGAGGTATTTGTCCTGATTCCACCAATATGACGGGCATGATGCTGAGCAGCAAGCGCACAGTATACACTCATACAAGCCATCTAGTTTGGATCGATCTTCCACTGACTGATAGTACGTTGCTTTTCCCAAGTCTTCTTCACGTACATTCTTTTTCTTCAAATAGGGTTCGATCGAACGATATTGCGCGTAGAAGTTGTTCATATCGGGTACCAAATCCTTTATAACAAACATGTGAGGGAGTGGATAAATCTTGGTGGGCTTGCTTAAGTTCTTGTCGATCTCCCTAGACAAAAATAAATGAAAGGGTAGCGATGTTTATTATGTTGGCTGCATTGTATCAATGTCGTGTGCGTGTAATAGATAAAATTACAAAGGAATCAAAAATGTAGCTTTATATTGAATTCGATCGTTTCTCGTGTCACAAGAGATCATCCGGAGGCGTACTGCTGAACACCGAATTATCTTAAACAGAAGGGTGCAGCGGGGATTTCGAATTTTGCTTAAGCGCATGAACTATCCCACTGGGGAACTTGTGCCAGCGAAGTGTATTCACAAATTCTCTCCGCCACCTTCGGGGTCAAAAGCTTGCACGACTGATGCTGAAAAAGCCAGTTGTTATCGGTATACTTTACCTCGAGGTATCTCGAGATACCTTATCCAATGAGATCACAGTTGTGCTTCAAGCACAACTATTAGCTAACAAAATGTTGTGTCCAGCATTCCAGACGGTGATTTGAGTTGAGTCAGTGGGCAGTTAGGACGATCGACCAATTAGCTTACCAGATTGGTTATCAGCCAAGCTATTGTCGTTTACCACACCGTTCTCGGAAACCGCTATCACTAATCAACTGACTACTGAGAGATTTTCGTGTATCACTATCTAGAGAAAACATAAAGCCGGAGCGCTCAGAATTGTTGACAGTTGAGTATTACTTCATGTTCTCGACTAAATGCCGCACTCTGAACTAGACAGAACGGCGAAAAACTATGTGCGTCGTGATGCATGGAATAGAGACTTGCAACGTGAATCAATAAACGCACGATTCACCTTTCCCCGAGATGGATGCTTAGAAAACTGCCAATTCGAAGCGAGTACAGGAGTTAGTATACAGTTTGGTAATAGACGGCAGTTCCCCTGCATGCTTATTTTCAATATCAAAATATTCAACAGCAAGATATCCCTGATAATACTACTGTACAGAAAACTTCGAAAATACGCCTTTACTTGAAAACAGCATCCTTCAGTGTGACCGTAAAGAAAGTGCCAACTTCACGACATCCTTGTTTTATACCATCTCACTAGCTCTAGTGAGAAAACTCTTCCGCATTCGAATCACCTCGTTTTACTAGCGAAAAACAAGGAGTATGTTGTTGCCCCATGCGCCTACACGTTGCACACAAGGCACCAGTTCGACCGGTGTGGGCAACCATGCCCTGAGGCTTAAACAACGCTCACCTCTCATCCATTGATCCACTGTCCTGTCACCCGAGATCCCGTTGTCTCAAGCCTTGGGCTTGGTAAGGCACCAGTACTGACTGCCAATGTGACTTGGCTGTCCACCAACACTGAGTTAACACGTATCCTCACACCTTTCCTCTTGAGAAAGGCCATAGTGATCACAACAATCTTACAAGAAACCTTAGACTTCATTGTGGAAAGGCAGCAGAAACTACATATGTAAAACGCACCAGATGCATGCCAAATGGTTCCTTCCTCCGATGTTCATGGCGCATGAACCACAAATACCCTCACGACATGAACGGCGGAAAGTAAGCGTCGGATCTTGTTCATTTTTTATCTTAATCAGCGCGTCAAGGACCATGGGACCACAGTCATTTAGATCGACTTTGTAGTCCTGCATGCGAGGTTTTTCTCCTGGTTTGTCTGGATTCTGAAGGGAGTGGAGGGGAGAGCACGCAACCAAATTTAAAGGATTTCAACATAACGAGTAAAAAGGGAAACTAGTACAGAACGTTTATTGATTACTTATTTTGAAGACATGGTTGTCGACTCTACTGAGAAAAGAGATAATAATGGCTTTTCTTTCCTGGTGGGACACGGAGCTACGGTGAGTAAACTGAGAAGTTCGGTTCAGTAGCTCTCTACATTTTTTTCTAAACAAGGTCACATAAATCAAAGAAAGTTATCTGGAAACTTTTGAGGGACATGAGTAATTATATATCTGAAAAGAAACGTAGAATACGAAGCGTAAAGTGAAAAACGGTCGAAGGCAAAGTAACAGGCGGAAATCGCGATTACAGCGAAAGAGTTCGAATACAACTACATCACTGGAGCCGACATCTAGCCATATCACAATGTCTCCAACCATTTGGTAAACGGATCGCGTGGATCCCAACTAGAAAGTCTAACACGCCCTACCTAGCCAAGCCCGCTGGTCAAGGTTTTCATACCTTTCTGCCATGTGATAAACTGATCACCTCGACCCATCTTCCAACCATTATTTATCTCGGAAAACAGCGTTTGCCGAGGAAATTTATCGGTGGGCATGCATAACACGTGCCAGCCACTTTACCCTGTTCAGATTCAGTGTCTGCTCTAATGAATTACCATTGGTTCCCAAAACCCTACGTCTAACCTAAGCATTGCTGATACGGTGTTATCGCCATATTCGGGCAGTGCTATGGAAACATCCATACTCAAACACCGACAGTCTTCGTCTATCTTCTACCCATAACAGCCATGTTTCTGAGCCGTATGAATGAACACATTTAACCGCCGCACCGTACACTCTACCCTTACCAGATAATCAAATGTCACGCCGACACCACAGATGACTAAAATGAGCAAAATTCAAATAAGCATTCTGTGTACGCGATGACACTTCATCTAATATCTGTCCACCTGCTGAAATGCAACTGTCCGGATAACAAAACTTATCTACTTTAGCTTCCCCACCAACACAAGCTTCGGTGTGGACCCAACCCAGTCCTGCAGCAGAATTTTACACTTTGAAGGTATAAAACTCATTTCAAACATGGCTAGAAAACTTGGTGAACTCGGGTGAAAGGTTGCAATCAGCACGAACTCGGCTTTGATTGTTTGCCATTAATGATCACATGAAAAGACCTTTAATGCTTAGAACAGAACATCAATTACACAGTCTTTGGCTATAATTGCAATGGTAGCAAACAGTTTTTTAAATCTATTGTGCACGAGATGTTTTTGGCGCATATATATATATATATATATATATATATATATATATATATATATATATATATATATTATGGGATTCAAGTCATGCCTGTGAGCGGGCCAATAGATGACTTTGGTGTTTCGACACAATACCCATATTTTACTGATGTGAGCTGTATATAGGGCGGCGTTGTTTTCCAGGAAAAGCATGAATCACTTCCGGTGTTCCCGAGTTGCAGGGAATGAGAATTCATTCAGAGTTTTGATGTGCGAGTCAGCTGTCTGCTTTTCTTCGAGAACTACCGGTTGTGATTTACCGTCCGCAAAAATGGCACCCCAGAACACCACAGGGCCCCCACTGTAGTGTTAATGGCCGAAGTCAAGCTTGCTTTTACGTCACACCGTTAGACCCGTCCGAGGGGAACTGTTTTTCATCACTAAATATTACATCATCCTATTTAGCTCTTTGTCTGATGTGATCTCCGACCCACTCAATTCGATCTGAAATGTGTTGCCATCATTAAGGATACTGCTATTATCTTAATAACGCAGATGTTATCGCTTGTAGCACTTGCCGTACATGGCGAACACTAATATTCAAGTCAACGGTCACTACTGGCGTGAACCAACACTAAAGCCATCCGTTCCACGCAGTTTCTTCCAGACGGTTTGCTCTTGAGGCGAAACTGTCTACACAGTTAGCGATGCATCTGGATGTCCAGGATCCGAATGAACGTTGGAAGGAAGGAAGCATTGTATGCCGCTTTTATTGCCACACAAGACGCTGGTCCGAGCAGATCTTACATCTGATGAATTTCTTCGACATCAGTTGCTGTCTGGTGCTCTTAGATCTGTCCCTCCGGATGCCACACTCGATGAAGTGCGTAAAGCCCTGAGATACCAACTGATTAGGAGCCCGAAAAATGACCATCAGTAGTGGTGGATTGCGAGATGTAGGGAAATGAAAAAGACTGTAACTATTAGCAATACTCGTAACCTATACCGTGAGTAGAATTACTGGTCCACGGAAGGCTGGTGTGCTTGATTTAATCAATGAGTCCGATGGCTCACTGATTTACTCTCAGGGACGTCGTCTGGATCGTTGGGTAGAGCATCTTGAGGGGCAGTCTAGTAGGTCCACTCCAACAAAAGACATTCTACATATATACCTGCAAGTGAAATGATGCAGGTAGATGTCACTTCTCTATCAGAAATGGAGATTATGCGTGAGACAGGTTACTTAAGAAGGTACAAAGCCACTGCACAGGATGGGGTCTCCATTGTCCAAGGACGAAGGAGAAGCTTCCGTTCTGGAATCAACAAAACTCCTCCGGATAATCTGGAGTAGCGAACAGGTTCCTAGAGAATGGTGTGAATCGGTAATGGTGCCCATTCACAAAGGTGACCAATCCTCTTGTGCAAATCATAGAAGAATTAGCTTGGTAAGTATCGAATCCAAACTGCTTGCAGGAATTATTCTTCACCGACTATTCAGCATCCAAGAAAGGTGTGCGTGAGAATCGAGCCGGTTTTAAACCCGGTCGGGGTTGTATCGGCCACATCTTTACCCTTCCATAAATCTTAGAGCACAGACACACATTCCGTAGAGCCCCATCCTGTCTTTCTTGATCTGAAAGCGGCGATCGACTCGGTCGACCACACAGTTCACCTTTGTCTCTGATTGAAGGGCGTGCCAAACAGATACATTTCTCTTTTCCAATCCTTGTGTGCGAAAAGCCGAGGCAGAGTTTAGTACTATATATACATATACTTATTTTTTTCTACTTCTACCATTTGTTTGGCACACAGCCTGAAATCAGGCGCGAGAAAATATATATGGACTGCACGAGTGACAGCATACGGTGGTGAGTTAGCCAAATACCCAGACGATTTCAGGTACGTTGGTAGAACTGGGAAAGTATACCATGACATATGAAATTGTCTACATCATCAATAAAGACTAGAGAACTTGGTATGAATAAACAATGAAATTTGCAAAGCCTTACCCATCGGTAAACAGAGAATGTTTTGATCCGTGGAGCAGCGGTGCTTGCAGTGGAAGCGCAGCGGACCTGAGGAAGGAACAATTGCACCACAAACACGCACGTTAACTGGTGGTATACGATTAAAATGACACGGGTTAAAGTTAGGAACCAAACAGATAATTCAATAACTTGAAACCATTAGTTCCTAGTCATACAGCAGATAACAAAAATTCAGAAAAGCTCTCTTATGGTCATTCGAAAGCCTTAGTAAACAGAAATCTTCGGGATACCAAAATCATGAGTAATCACTGTGCTCTACGGTGCCGCTGTACAGTCAAGGAGTGTATTAGTGACCCACGTTGTATGGAACTTTCTGTGATATTACTCAGTTTTGTTAACTGTACATTTTATTAGGCGATTTATCTTCCATATTTTCACCACGTTCTCTACGAACTTCAGCTCTCGTATCGCACTTATTTGTCGAATACAGCCTGATATGTAGGCTTGCGTTCTTCTTACTTTCACTACCGGACGCCACGGCTCAAATGTATGCCATAACACGTCCCATACAAGAAGACTCGTAAAAGCCTTGTGCAAGGGTTAAAGGTGCCGACATACTTTCAAAATGTGTTTGACGATTGTCAGGTCACATCACTGGGCCTGTCCCTGGTGTATTCTGTAGGTCTCATAGTCAGCCCAAGAGAATCACCGTACAGCGGTTTGGTCCAAGATAATGTTATGCACGGCGTTCGCCTTGATCACAATGAAGTGCAATAACTTATATCCGGGTCTACACCAATAGTCAGTAGTCTTCACTGCTTGATTCGATTTCTGCAGTGCTTCCAGAATATCCGTCGACGCCGATGATTAGTGGTAACGAGTGTCAAGCATATGACCCGAATTACTATAGCCCGTGCGACCACTATTAGCCAAAGGTTTACGGGGCTTACTGAGTGGTTATACTCTCCACAAGAGACACGAGGAAAGATGGACCGATTCGGTATTGTTTCCCAGAGGAAACGTCTCCCGTGAGATACCAATGTCGGGATAATTTTCAATAGTAGGAGATTCCGCTTTTTTCAGTCGACTATTACGGGAGCCGACCGCCGTCCGGATGATGGACTGTTTACCGATCAAATTCAGTGACAGAAAAGCGGTGTGGGACACAATCCGTTGAGCCAGGCCGTACAATGTAAATGATTCACAACCGTGCAGCCCAGTCAGATGGTGGTCGAGTGGCTTAGAGCGTCTGTTAACCACCTCGGAGGTCAGAGGTTCCAAACCCGAAACCACCAGCCCCTTTAGTGGCAGACAATCCATTTTGGCGCGGCTCGTTACCACAGCTCCTGAGACCTTATCCGGTTCTCTGTCACCCCAAGTCCCAGGGTCTAGTTGTCGGCGAACCCCGATAGTGCAATGGGGTAAATTTCTTCCACTGCACTTAAGCACAAGCACGAAGTAAATGAATTAAACTCTCGAAAAGGACCCCGTGGGACCTATTTTATATTATACGTGCTCAGCAGCATTCTTATCCTATAATCCTTAGAATGGTACGTATCTTTGGATTTTTCTAAAATTCTACTGTCTACGAGGACTTATTCGGTTGTCTCGTTCCTGGGTTAGGTTCAAGTTGGAATTATGAAACGTGAGCCACAATGTCATTTTTGCACAAAAAGGTACTGGGATTTCAAACGGGACCAATATAAGTAGCACACTGCCCAAACTACGCTGGGTATAAAATGTTGTAATCATCGGAAAAACTCCCATGGGCTTTCACGAAGTTTTCTATCACAAATGTATACACTTCCTAACAATAAGTCGAATTAAAACTACCAAGGCACTGTCCCAACAACTCCACAATGTTCATCGTTATTGGCGAATTCCGTTTAGTTCATCACTGGGAGAGAATTGGGCCAGTTTGAACAAGGGTGGTCGTACTAGAATCAAGTAAGAAATTATAAAAAGGGAATCGACGAAGTGGAAATTAGTAAGGGGGCACACGTTTGCAGAAAGAATCGGGCGACAGACCGAGCCCATCGAAGCCCCCGCATAAGTGGAGTGCTTATCATTTTCAATGCAACTGCCCATCATATGCCCAATGTTTGTCCATCCGGCGCCCATATGGGCTTGCTGCTTGGGAACTTCTGAACCCTTTGGACCCTTTTAGGATCAACTGGGGACCTCTTTGTGATCATTCCTTAGACTGACCAAGGCTATGGCTACAGCCAGCTTAAATTCAACCACGCTGTGCCTCGACAAAGTTGGGTCCATTTGGACTTGAGTTTCCCGGACTGAAGCGATTCGGCCATTCAGCATGAAGTTTACCCAAAATTCCCTCAAGTAAAACTCCACAAGTAAAGGAACATGAGATGGGAAGGCGCCTCTGAAACGACTTCGGCACAAGGCATTCCCTGAAACCAGACAGATTAGCCAAAACAGAAAACACGGGGATAACTAGCTACAGATTGCATTTTCGCTAGACGGCTATTACGAAGTCCTTGATAAGTCAATCGGGACGACCACTGAGTTGTAGTTCCATTCACTTTTCACAGGACTGTGACTAATCGTGTGTCCCGTGAGTTGTCGGCGCGTATGCGTAGCTTCAAACACTTCGTGGGTGATCAAAACAACCGACTATTCGAGGAACTAACGGACAAACGGAATTCTCAACCCAGTGAGGGTTTCATGTGATACCCACCAGACAAAGCCCACGACACAACCGCGAGTACGCAGAGCGAAACATCCCGACAGGCGCGCGAAACCCTTTTGACCTTGACACGCCTAAACAAATTCAGCTGTCTTAGCTTCCCGTTGCGATAGTGACGTGGCAGACACTAACAAACCACGCGGCTATCCCGGTCCAAAGATCTCGCTGTTTGACGTCCAATGGATTTGCCTAGTCAGAATCGTTTTCGCTAATCAAGCTGAACGTAATGCCCTGTTCCTCTGCCCAGTGGTCCACCCTCCAGCTCGCAGGCAATACCAGATGCGGGGCATTGTCAAGATTTGTATTCTGAACTCCCTGTCGCTTTTCTATTGCCCCGTTATCCGGTGAAATATCTTCCAGCTCACCTGTGGCATTCAGATAACAAGATAATCACAAGATCCGTGAACTACCGGGCCTCAGCCTCGTACCCGTGTACTACTTCAAGAATTCAGGACAACTTTTTTGATGGAAAATTATCGAATTCAGTGGTGCCACCTACTTCTTCCGCGTACACTGTAAGCAAACCCTTGCTTTCCTCCTATACAAATGTGTAGCGCTACCTGCATGACACACTGTTACAAAGACTAACAAATTATTTCATCTGAACAAGTACCGAATTCGGTGGGGCCACTTGCTTCGTCCGTGTACACGGTCTACACGCTGCTGCTTTCCTCCAGTATACACTTTGACCCGCTCCAGCTTCTCGAGTTTTGCTCTCTAGCGAGCTGCCGAGTATATTCGCTAGCGTGTCACGAACCGAGGACCTGGGGCTATAGACTCTATACGGGGACAGGTCCTGACTTAACTTAGGAGAGCCCTAAACTGGTGAGCCCGAACAGCAACTAAATTCCACCAAGCCCTCTTGTAAGTCTTTGAATCACATTTATTCGCGTACATATATATACTTTTTCCGACATAAACATTAAATCCCGATTTTTGCTACAATGCTCGTTTTATATTCTGCACGTATCGATATTCTAAGTGTCGCTTTGCGGCTGCTCAAAGGACCTCCATATGTAGTTTTACATTTGATGCGCCGCCGTACTTATGGCTAGTCACGACAGTAAGCCTGACCAGGAAAGGTCCGTTTTGGCAGTCCCCCCAGCAGTCCCTGAGCTTTTTTCCGAAGATCTTAAACGCTGGTGTCATATGTTTGCACGGGGGTTTGAGGCCCAGAATCATACGCTAGCGTACTAGTTTCATCTGGACTGTTGGTCTTCCTCCCCTCGACATTCTTCCCCAGATACTCGACGAAATATTTGCTCTTCACTCTCACACAACGGTGAAAGAGGCGATAGTCTGCGGCTTTCTGGAGAAGGTTGAGTTTGAATGCTTGATTTCGCGACCAAAAACTACCGCAGACAAACAACCAGTTAGCAGTTAGCCCTAAGCAGTTTGTGTGTTCATCACGCAAATACTTGCGAGTAGCAAGTTGGATTGATGTGTACTGGCTTAGCTGAGGGTCCTTTGGACTCCACCTTTCACGCACAAACCTCAAGTCATCTGACTAACATGCACTAGGAAGCACCAGACTCGAGTTTCACTCTTGTTAGAGCTCATCAGTGGTGCTTATCCCCTGCCACACCCAGGGTCTGAACCCGGGCCCCTTCACCTCGAAGGCGAGTGTATTACCAATGCACTACCCGGCTCTCGTCCGGGCTGTTCCGAACAGCCAGGGTAAGCTTGTTCAGATGCCGACCTCTATGAGAGCCACACCCCCCGATAGCTTCCAATGGAGACGCGATACCGGCCCCTTTAACTCCAGGGGAATTCCTTCCACCGAGTCAGGTCTTCACCACACGTTTCCGCCAGCGGTAAAACACAATGTTTGCTGCTCTGTTTGCGGACGTTTGAGCGTTTAGCTCTCTCAGCTAGTGTCGCGTCCCGTGTCGCTCAAACGAAAACGTGAAGGACACTGTTTCAATACAAAACGTACATCACCTATCCCACTGACTTTTACCTTCTTCTGGCACCCGCCGCCTCTTTTGGCTTGTTGCCCGTTCCATAGGTCACTCTCGGGATCTAGGTAGTACCTGGTATCCGGAGTTCTGAGAACCCATAATCTTTTGCCGTCCGAATCGTCCAGACTGATTCGGCTGGTCCAGTTGACAGTTCCAGGTAGTTAGAGGCCCTCCGCATTACTGAGATGAATGTAGCAGCTGGCAGGGCATCTTTTAAGGGAAAAGTCCCTAAAGAGTTGTGGGTACGTCGATTAACACCCAATATTCTAGAAGTGCTCCAGGTTTCTAGCCTTCTCAAGCTCATAGAAGCGGCTAAACTAGCGGACGGTATTATGGAACGGTATCATCCACAAATTACTGTCGTAACAAACTCGAGCAGCCCCCAGACCACCGTGTAACAGCCGGTCGTGGAAAATCCCCCTTTTTCCCTTGCGATTCAGTGTTTTTCCCAACATCACTCATTTGCATACATTGTTGACTTGTCCTTACGAACTGGTTGTTTTTCTGGACCAATTGTTGTTTGTTCGCGCCCAGAGCGCTACTTTGGCACATCCTTCTTCAGGACCTGCGTGACGCACGTGCTGTCTGCTCACACGCTGCTATTCGGTTTCTCGTTGTTGAGTCCTTGTGATCGTATTATTGAGGTTTGTATATTGTTTATGTCATTGTTTATTGTAATAATCTAGTATCGTAGAATATCACGGATAATCGTCTTTTGATTTCGAGATCCGTTGTGAATTTGGCTACGCATTGCTCAAACGTTCGTTACAATACTCAATAGATCAATTTGGAACGAGGAAAAACACGCAAAATGCCACGAAAAGGATCAAAAGCAGTCGAATCCGGACAGGAAGTAATACGGCAAGTTTCTGGGGAGGTTTTCGGTACATTTGATTCCTTAGTTAATGCTAGATCGCCTAGTCCTGTCAGTGCTAGTTCATGTGTTAATGAGAGCGATATTGATCGTAAGGATGTCGATTTATATAAGCTGAGAATATTAGACCTAGAGCAACAGCTACTATCGGCTAGACTACAGGCGCAGGAAGCAGAGAAGTGTACACAGAAAGAGCGAAAGCATGAGACCAGTGACTTCGACACTTCCGATAGATTAGGGTGCAATAAGGTAGGGAACCCCACGCCGGTCGCCGAATACAAACCACCATCGATCGATCTGCCTGGAGTGGAGCTAACGGTTTTCGACGGGCGAGCTGAGCAATACTGAAAGTTTGTCAAGCAGTTCGAGACGTTCGTTGAAAATAAGGTAACTGACCCTGGGCAAAGGCTTCTCTACCTTACTCACTACTGCCGAGGCCGAGCAAGAGAAGCTATCGACGGGTGCACCATGCTCGACCCAGTACAAGACTACACAAGGGTAAGGAAGATTCTAAGGGACTTGTTTGGCCAACCTTTCAAAGTAGCCCGTAACCTAATAGAGGGCGTGATGGTAGAGGCAAAGAGAACCAAGGGTGACGTCTACACCATGGCCGACCTGGTGATTAAGATGCAAAACTGCTCAATAGCCCTCGACCATTTAGGTTACAGGGCTGACCTAGATGCCATGCACACTTTGGAAGGCATAGTCCGTCACCTCTCTCCCGAACTGCAGGGTCGGTGGGCGGAAGAAGCAGAACGGATAAGCCGCAGCGACAGAGAAGCCAACTTCGAAGACCTGACTGAATACTTAGACAGGCAAACGAAAATAGCTGACATCAGATTCGGCCGACTCATCCGGGACAGCAACCGAGCAAACAAGCCCAGTACTAGCCAAGTCCAAACCCCTGTACGGGAACATCCAAAGTACCAGCCTTGGACCAATACACACGTCATTTCACGAGATGCTACAGCGCAACCAAATTGCAGATCCTGTGGTACTAGCCATGGCCTACCAGAATGCCCCAAGTTCGGCAACACCACAATAGACGAACGGTGGGGAATGGCGAGGATGGCAGGAGCATGTTTTATCTTTTTTAAATTAAATTTAATGTTGGTATATTTCCCGGCCATGGTCGAGACGCACGCGCTAAAGCATGATCATGGTGTACACGTTACTCAATAAGATTAAATGTTCACATATTCTAAGTTTGAAAGTCGAGAGTATTAGAGATGAAAAAACAATGACAGGAAAAGTTTGAATGGATCATTTTGATAATGGTTTGCGCGGCAGTTTTAAACCAGTTTCGAATCCGGATCAGGCAGTGGTGCGCGGTGGAGATATCGAGAAAATCGTTAACGCAGTGCTAAGGAGGCATTATTAACAAGAATGATGCAAGCCCAGGAAACCAGAGGCCAACTAAGGTTCTGCAGATGGAATAAATTTTGAACAAGAAGAAAAGGGGGGAAAATCGACGCATGCGCAGAGGATAGCGATCCATGAAGACAATGCAGACCCTGAATGACGGATTTACCGGAGTTCTGTAAACGGAATGAGATTTGAAGCAGGGGGACATGAGACCAGTTTCGTGAAAGGGAACACCGGTGGATGTGGGAGAAACAGCAGTCCATAAAAAGGTGAGTTTAGATTCAGGGCCAATAACATGTACTATTCAGAAATAGGAAGGCGCAACTGGAGGGTCCTCGAGAAGTGGAGAGTCAAATTCCGGCCGGCTACGGTTCGGAGAAAAGATAACCCGTGTTAACGGATAATAAAGTGAGAAAATCTTCGCATGGACTTCAGCGTTATGCTGTTTCAATGACAAATATATATGCATGTGTTGACGCATTTGCCTTCAGTGTTATTCTGGTAACGTACGACATCGAATGCGTATGTGTCAGTCAATCGGCCGAGTGTGGCTGTATGTTAGCGGCATGCGCGTGAGCTGGAATTCGTGTTGGTTGCGTTAGAAAATGCTGAAAGATCTGATTAGCAGTTAGGGGTATCTCCTGTTGTGTGGTTTGATTTCGGTCCCAGTTGCTATGGTGGGTTCCACTTGAGTCTCTGTCCGTACGAGTCAAAGTGGCATCCTTGGTTAGCCAATTTGGTGACTGAGATAGTGGGAGACAACAGACCTGAAATAAAGGGAGATTGCAGTCTGGACGTGGTTCCAGCTGTGGGTTATGATAATATATGAAGACAATAAACAATGGATTGGTTAGGTCTATGTGAGTGGGGCATGGGTACAATAGGCTCGCAGTGGATTTGAGCTATACTGCTGCAGGCTAACGAAGTTGCGTACACAGGCTTGGTAACTGTATGCATTTCAAAGGATTTATGATTTGCCCGTGGTTAGCAATGATAACCCTCAATACCGTTTGCTTACGCAGAACGCAATTTGGCACGAGTCGATAAGATAGGTTTGAAATAACAGACAGAGCGAGTAGGACTAACATACTGTTTGCGTGGCGCTACGCTGTTACTGTCTCTTTCGGTATAGTGGTTGTTCTATACTGAGTATTTTCTGAGGATTCAAAGTAGAAGGAACTATTGGGGTGACAGTGGTTATAGATTAGAGGTAATTGGTCACTTGTCTTGGACATTGACGTGAGTTCATCTATGCTCTTCCTCGATAGTGCTATCGTACTGAGGTTAGGCTCCAATGTGAGCAAGGAAATCTGATGTGGATATGATTGCATGGTTACCGTGGTATCTTTTTCGTTGTTATCGTACTGCAAAGCAGGACTACACCGATGTGAGGACTGGTTTGGGGAACCGTGTGAGGTGGGTCCGAATCTTCGTCATGGAAGCAAACTCTAACGGTCTACATTCGGTGCTCATGGTAGGCGGCACAAGGGCTCGCTTCAGATAGGGAGGTTGCACGATACACAACTACTGGCATCCAGCACGTGGCGCTCCAAGAATGATCCACACTTTTTTAGACCTTCTTCTTATTTTTTTAATGGTCTTATCACAGTCAGGTATATGGCTGTCAGAGAAGGCGGAGCTGCTTCTGGTGGGCGACTACAGCTCCCACGCCCCGGCCGAAACATGGACCGCATGTACCAAGCCGCGTTGGGAATAGGTCAACCACACCAGTCGGTCCGTAGCGACACTACAACCCGGAGACATGGGTCACATGTGACAAGGCTGGTGTGCCTGGAAGACAAAACAGTGGGGTATTTTTTCTCACTTTTTTGTGCCAGTCTCTTACATTTTGGTGTTCATGTCTTATTGGTGGTCAACTCTGTGCAGGGAGACCATCACGGCCGGGAATGTTTGCAGAAGTGCCGCGCTAACACTCGCCTTATCCGTGAAGTCAGAACACCCAGGCCGTTTACATGGGACAAAAAATGCAGGGGGAGGTAGAGTCAACCACGGCCTGCGATTATTCGATGGGGTTTATGTTCAACACAACGCCAGTCTGAACAAAGATGGGGTACAACTTGCAGCACTAACAACGTGATTCGTCGGTACGATCCACAGATGGTTAGTAGTTTTGCTGGCTAAGTATCAAATGTTGTATAGGCCAATCGTGGAGGATGCTAGAGTTCTGTGATAGGGACAGAACTCGAGCTGTGAATGTCTAATGGTGACTACTGGATGGAGGTTGAGGAGTGTGACAGGTGCTGCATCTTGGGTTAGAGATAGAGGCAAAAACCTAATAATAATGGGCACTGGAATTGTTCAAAGACTATCTTTCATGCTTCCAGTGGTATTTCATATAATCAAATACGACTGCAGAAGCACTGGCCTCAGTCATGAGAGTTATTCTGTTTAGGCATTGTAAACTGGTAGGTACGCTTAGGTGATGGCAACTGTGGCGTATGGTGTGGCACATCCTAGATTATCAAGGGTTCGGGTTAGTATCCAGCGTTTTCTTCATAAGCTCTCAAAAGACATATAAGGATTCGTAAGAGCGATCAGTTTTTGGATGTCCAGAGCTACGTGTAGTCCAGACTTAAACATAACTAGGGAATCTACGGAACGGACTTCAGCTGGGAGTTTATTCCACAGAGTTGCATATTTCAGGAGGAAGAAGGTGATGGTAAAAAGTTGGGATTGTTTTGCAGCCGTAGATCGTATGAATGAACCGCTGAGTTCCGTAATTGCTACAGCGGTGGGGCCAACCCTATGCGGGTCTAATTGAGCCTAGGTTGCTCAGAGCGGTTATTCGATTTATTAGTACCCTAGACCTACCTCAAAGGCCTGAGCCCTTGAAATATACGGACTGTATAACCTAGTCAGCGTGTCCACCGTTAGGGCTATGCTTATTTCCTGTTTGAAAGCCACCGATGTCGGTGATAACGCCCGAATTCGTTGTGATAGCTTATTCCACAATGAAGCGTACTTGTTAATGAAGACGTTTGACCGAAGAGCAGGCTTCGGCAAAGGGACATACACCAAGAACTCATTGTTACGTAAGGGATAAGTAGAAAGGGCTCGCATCTGCGGTGCTGAACTACATGATTTATTTTTCAAGATATTGTGAAAGAATAGAAGGTTATTTCTTATGCGGCGTAGCCATAAGGGATCGATTTTCAGCCGCTCACAACGTTCCATGTAATTAGAGGGCAAAGAAAAACCTATAAGCTGTTTCGTGAATGCCCGTTGTACGTTCTCAAACGCTATGCGGTCCCTTTGTCGCATGTTGGAACAAATGATTGAGCCGTATTCCAGAAGAGGTCTAACATGGGACTTAAAAATGTTTAGTTTACTCTCTGGCAAAATAAATGTTTGATGTATTAGCCCGATCGTACGGCGTGCTTTAGCCACCTGGATGGCTGCGTGTTCCGAAAAGTCAAACGTACATGAGTAGTGTGGACCCAAGTCACGTACCTGAGAGTTATTGGGGATGAATTTGCCGTTTATACTAAATCTTCCAGTGGGGACGTGACATTTATACGTAATAATATTACTTTTTTCGGCGGAAAAACTCAATTTCCAATCATCACTCCAGGAGCTGAGAGCGAGCAGTTCCCTTGTAATGTCATCTACGGTAGAGGCTAACGCCGCGGGCTCAAAAGTGTACACGATTTTGATATCATCTACGAACAGGAAGGGAACTCCCCGTTGGAAAATGGTAAATATATCGTTAACGTACATTAGGAACAGTAATGGGCCCAGTACACTACCTTGTATCACCCCACTGGTTACGGTACGGTGTTCGGACAAATTTCCACCTATACTTACAACCTGGTCTCGGGATTTTAAATAGGACGCAAACCAAGCGAGCATTGGGTCCGCGATTCCATATGTTTTGATCTTCTGTAGTAACCGGACGTGGGATACTCTGTCAAAAGCCTTGGTCATGTCCAAAAAGATCACGATTGCCGATTTACCAATATTGACAGCTTCTGTGACCAGATTGAGGAAATCGGTCATGCATGTCGCACATGATCTGTTTTTCAGAAAACCATGCTGACCAGCGTTGGTTAGATTATTGTTAAGAAGGTGACGTGTCAGCCTTTCCTTGATCATTCTCTCCATGATTCTGGACACGACCGGGTTGTGGTTCACCGGCCGATAGTTAACTGGATCTAGACGTGATCCTTTTTTGTGCATCGGTATGATAGTTGAAGTTTTCCATTGGGAAGGGAAAACACTGCACCTGAGTGACAAATTGAATATGTTTGTCAGCAACATTGGAACATCTTCGCCACCTCGACTAAAAATGGCCGGTGGTAATGCATCTGGACCTGGCCTGCAGGACGGTCTTGTTCTTGCAACATGGACTGAAACCTCATCAGGGTAGAACACTACCGTCGAGAAAGTTACTGATGTCACCGGATCTAGAACGGGGAAGGATGTGGCGTCATCCGTCGTTAAAGAGGAGGCAAAATAGGTGCTGAAAGCCTCCGTAATCAAAAGAGGGTCATGCAAGCATTTATTATTATAGTTCAAATATGGGATGTCTTGGTTAGTTTGCTTGTTTCTGACCTTCATTAGCCTGGCCAGTGCTTCCACCTTGTTTGAGTGGCTTAAGGCATCTAGTTCCTGTTTCTTCTGAGAAGAATCCAAGCGCAATTTAATCGTACGGGATATACGTATTATTTGAAGATACGACGAGAAGTTCCTCGTCTTAGTGAACCTTCGTTGGAGTTTGGCTAGGTTACCGTTAAGACGATCTAGAGAGTTCCGCTGTTTGCGTATGATAGGCCCCGAGGCTGGATTGATTTTGTCGAGGCAGTAGTGAAGATTAGTATACGGTTGGGCAGCTGCTATCTCTAGGTCATTAGATAAAAACGATTCGTCCCAGTTTAAGGAACGGATAAAAGAGGGTAGACTATTCCAGCAAGCTTTATGGTATTGCTTATTGGAGGTTGGAAGGTGTGTTTCTGCTGACTTATCAGTGTGAGGCCAAGGTGCAGTAAAAACACAGGATACCATCTTATGGTCACTACCGGTGAAGCGACTTAAGATTTGGGTATCTAAATTCTTGATACCAATAGTGAAGATGAGGTCTAATGTATTTCTCCCTCGAGTGGGGGATAAAACATGCTGTACCCAATTACCCACATGGATACACGAAAGAAAATCATGGAGTTTTGGGGGTGGTGTCATGGAATGCCAGCATATTTCAGGCACGTTGAAATCACCAGCTAGAATTTTAGCAGTTACGGGGAGGTTAGAGACATAGTCGAATGCGTCTATTATTGCTGTCAACTCGTGCCTGCCCTGGTTTGGAGGACGGTAGAGACATCCTACGAGAAGTAGTTGTTGATCTTCTTTGATAGTGAGCCAGACCGAGTCTGCAATGTTGCCTAGAATAGGATGATGGAACCTACTCGCCGTGAATATGTGTCTGGTGTAAACGATGCAGCCGCCTCCTCTTTGGTCAGATCTACTGTTGGCAGTGGCCTGATAGCCGGGTATGGATACGTGGTTTAATTGGGTGTGATCCGTCACCCACGTCTCGGTAACCAGTAAGATGTCAGGGTGTAGGTCTAATGCAAGCTCTCTAAGCAGGGGCATTTTTGGGAGGAGAGAGCGGACGTTAAGTAGTAAGAGAGACAAGGTGTTTTTGGATAGGTTCTCGGTAGATAAAGCCGTAATGTCATTGTGATGAGGTGATGAAGGATCGTCAAATAAGGCGTGGCTTACGATGGGCAGTCGAAGCTCGACCCATTTTAACCGCGTTTCAGATGAAGAGTTTGTGCCTGTGACTAAATATGCCGCTGGGCTTTCAAATTTGGCGTAATTTGAAGAGCGGTAAGGGGGTTCTAATTGAAACGGCCGAATCCTGGAAGGGGTAAATGAGGCGCGGAAGGAGCTAGGGGGGCTAGAGGTGGTAAGGACTTATGGACATTTGGTGCATTAGCCCGGGGCTTGATGCTATACGTGGATTGTGGTTGAGTGAGGGATAAGGACGAAAAAACGGGAGCGGTCCGGGGGCGGGGTGGAAGTTGAAGCTTGTTCCAAGGTTGCGGACTGCACTGAGGTAGTCCACTGAAGGAGGAAATTGGAGACTAGGAATATTCGACAGGAAGGGTTGAACCTGGTGGTGATATGGGTCTTGGAGGACCCCCGGAGAGGTAGAATCGAATACCCCGTTTCGAGAGGTATAGGGCACGGAAGCGAAGGCATGTTGGGCCAGTGGTGGAAAGAAATGTCCGCCCGGCATCATATTTGGTATCGGGGCAAACTGTATTATCCGTGGGGGCATACGTGGTGGTGTTGAACACGGGTCGAGAGCCGGCCACTGGGTCTCTGGGAAGGCTTTATATTGAGTGAGATTGGGCGTGGGTCGGACCCTATTGTGAGTTGTCTGACAATTCGAGCGCAGCTCGAGTGGGCTGGATGCTTGTATCTTTGAGCTAGTGCCCTCTGTAGGCCTAGAGTCTGCACGGTTAGGTTCAGGTTTGTGGGTGGATCGGTGCGGTCGCCTCCGGGAGCCCACAAATATTTGACAACTGCTTTCCGGTTTTACTTCGGATTGCATGGTAGGATGGTCCTGGCAGTGAGGCCCCACTCTATCTATTTGTGCGTGATGATGGGCCGGAATGGGCCTCGCGCTTGCAAGTTTTGTTGGTCCGGAAAGGTTCGTGGAGGAATTGAGAGATCTAGTAAGGGCAGGAGGGACAGGCGGATGGGCCCAACCGGATGGAGTCGTGGGAGTAGAGGTAGCCTGCATCCTACGAACCCGCTTACTTGGTGGAGGGATGACCGGTGATGGAGAGGCCCCTAATGCCCGATCTACCATGCCGTTGTTAGGGGCAGGTGATGTAGATACGCTGCGGGTAGGGGTCGAAGCTGCATCTAGAAGTACCTGTCGTCCACTGGATGTTACCTGGGGGTCCGACAAGGGTGAGCTGTCAAGGTCGACCGGCACCTGAATTGGTGCGGAGCGTTCCGGGTTGAGGGGAGGTGATCGCACGGCTGAGGCTAGCCTCAGCCGAGGGCCGGGTTGTGAGGTACTAGTGGGAGGTACTGCTGTCCTTGACGCCTCTCTTTGCAGAGGAGTCTTGTCTGCCGTAATCCTGACCGATTTATAAGCTGTGTTCAGGGCAAGCGACGATTGCCTTTTGATAAATTCCCTTGCTATTTGATCGGAAGGGAATTGGAAAAGGATAGAACATGTGTGGCGTGGTGAACGTTTGTGTAACCTTTTGCACGTGCATGGATGGTGTTCCATGCCAGCTGCCCTGAGCAGGGTGGATTTCAGTTGTGATACTGGGGCCTTGTCCGGGAGATTGAAGGCTATCGCATTTTTGCTATTTGAGATGCGCTTAAAGATCTCTGCAGAAACAGAGTCAAGGAAGTCCGTGGCTGATTTAAGCTACTGTTGCGTATAGCTTGCCGCGGGGTCCATCAGGCACAGTAGCGGAGCAAGCTTGGCGATATTGTCATCCAGAATCGAGAGCCTTGTTGAGATATTCTCAACCTCTTGGTGAATACGAGCACTGAAGATAGCGTCGTTCGCGAGGTCCACCAATGGTATAGAGCATTGTTTCAGTTGTGTTAGCGGTTTCTTAACTCTAATCTTGGGTCGACGTTTTTGAGTAACAGGCATGATAAAAGTATTGGGGAAAAAATCTTTAGAATTCTTGTATTGTTTTGGGATGATTTGTCTCTAAATAACCCGCTAAGTTCCTAGAAACCTATATAACTAGCGAGAGATAACGAAGAACACCCCGTGGCGGTGTAGCGCAGCACACCACAATAAAGGTTGAGTTTGAATGCTTGATTTCGCGACCAAAAACTACCGCAGACAAACAACCAGTTAGCAGTTAGCCCTAAGCAGTTTGTGTGTTCATCACGCAAAAACTTGCGAGTAGCAAGTTGGATTGATGTGTACTGGCTTAGCTGAGGGTCCTTTGGACTCCACCTTTCACGCACAAACCTCAAGTCATCTGACTAACATGCACTAGGAAGCACCAGACTCGAGTTTCACTCTTGTTAGAGCTCATCAGTGGTGCTTATCCCCTGCCACACCCAGGGTCTGAACCCGGGCCCCTTCACCTCGAAGGCGAGTGTATTACCAATGCACTACCCGGCTCTCGTCCGGGCTGTTCCGAACAGCCAGGGTAAGCTTGTTCAGATGCCGACCTCTATGAGAGCCACACCCCCCGATAGCTTCCAATGGAGACGCGATACCGGCCCCTTTAACTCCAGGGGAATTCCTTCCACCGAGTCAGGTCTTCACCACACGTTTCCGCCAGCGGTAAAACACAATGTTTGCTGCTCTGTTTGCGGACGTTTGAGCGTTTAGCTCTCTCAGCTAGTGTCGCGTCCCGTGTCGCTCAAACGAAAACGTGAAGGACACTGTTTCAATACAAAACGTACATCACCTATCCCACTGACTTTTACCTTCTTCTGGCACCCGCCGCCGCTTTTGGCTTGTTGCCCGTTCCATAGGTCACTCTCGGGATCTAGGTAGTACCTGGTATCCGGAGTTCTGAGAACCCATAATCTTTTGCCGTCCGAATCGTCCAGACTGATTCGGCTGGTCCAGTTGACAGTTCCAGGTAGTTAGAGGCCCTCCGCATTACTGAGATGAATGTAGCAGCTGGCAGGGCATCTTTTAAGGGAAAAGTCCCTAAAGAGTTGTGGGTACGTCGATTAACACCCAATATTCTAGAAGTGCTCCAGGTTTCTAGCCTTCTCAAGCTCATAGAAGCGGCTAAACTAGCGGACGGTATTATGGAACGGTATCATCCACAAATTACTGTCGTAACAAACTCGAGCAGCCCCCAGACCACCGTGTAACAGCCGGTCGTGGAAAATCCCCCTTTTTCCCTTGCGATTCAGTGTTTTTCCCAACATCACTCATTTGCATACACTGTTGACTTGTCCTTACGAACTGGTTGTTTTTCTGGACCAATTGTTGTTTGTTCGCGCCCAGAGCGCTACTTTGGCACATCCTTCTTCAGGACCTGCGTGACGCACGTGCTGTCTGCTCACACGCTGCTATTCGGTTTCTCGTTGTTGAGTCCTTGTGATCGTATTATTGAGGTTTGTATATTGTTTATGTCATTGTTTATTGTAATAATCTAGTATCGTAGAATATCACGGATAATCGTCTTTTGATTTCGAGATCCGTTGTGAATTTGGCTACGCATTGCTCAAACGTTCGTTACAATACTCAATAGATCAATTTGGAACGAGGAAAAACACGCAAAATGCCACGAAAAGGATCAAAAGCAGTCGAATCCGGACAGGAAGTAATACGGCAAGTTTCTGGGGAGGTTTTCGGTACATTTGATTCCTTAGTTAATGCTAGATCGCCTAGTCCTGTCAGTGCTAGTTCATGTGTTAATGAGAGCGATATTGATCGTAAGGATGTCGATTTATATAAGCTGAGAATATTAGACCTAGAGCAACAGCTACTATCGGCTAGACTACAGGCGCAGGAAGCAGAGAAGTGTACACAGAAAGAGCGAAAGCATGAGACCAGTGACTTCGACACTTCCGATAGATTAGGGTGCAATAAGGTAGGGAACCCCACGCCGGTCGCCGAATACAAACCACCATCGATCGATCTGCCTGGAGTGGAGCTAACGGTTTTCGACGGGCGAGCTGAGCAATACTGAAAGTTTGTCAAGCAGTTCGAGACGTTCGTTGAAAATAAGGTAACTGACCCTGGGCAAAGGCTTCTCTACCTTACTCACTACTGCCGAGGCCGAGCAAGAGAAGCTATCGACGGGTGCACCATGCTCGACCCAGTACAAGACTACACAAGGGTAAGGAAGATTCTAAGGGACTTGTTTGGCCAACCTTTCAAAGTAGCCCGTAACCTAATAGAGGGCGTGATGGTAGAGGCAAAGAGAACCAAGGGTGACGTCTACACCATGGCCGACCTGGTGATTAAGATGCAAAACTGCTCAATAGCCCTCGACCATTTAGGTTACAGGGCTGACCTAGATGCCATGCACACTTTGGAAGGCATAGTCCGTCACCTCTCTCCCGAACTGCAGGGTCGGTGGGCGGAAGAAGCAGAACGGATAAGCCGCAGCGACAGAGAAGCCAACTTCGAAGACCTGACTGAATACTTAGACAGGCAAACGAAAATAGCTGACAGCAGATTCGGCCGACTCATCCGGGACAGCAACCGAGCAAACAAGCCCAGTACTAGCCAAGTCCAAACCCCTGTACGGGAACATCCAAAGTACCAGCCTTGGACCAATACACACGTCATTTCACGAGATGCTACAGCGCAACCAAATTGCAGATCCTGTGGTACTAGCCATGGCCTACCAGAATGCCCCAAGTTCGGCAACGCCACAATAGACGAACGGTGGGGAATGGCGAGGATGGCAGGAGCATGTTTTATCTGTCTCAACACCACGCACCGGGCAGCAGCCTGTAGGACAAGGAATCGATGTGGTTACGAGGGCTGCACGGGCAGACACCATCGGCTGCTGCATCAGGCGAGAATAACCATATCCGAGGCGAGTACCAAGCCCAGCGTGATTTGTTCAACTTCGCAATCTGCCAGTGAAGTTGCCCTGCATATGAAAATCGGCGGTGCGTTCACCAGATGGCTCGCATACGTATTGGAACCCGTCCGACTCTGTTATTGGCAAGAGCAAGCTGTTAAGTGATAGCCCCAGGAATGCCACCATTATCTGAGTGATTGCTCCATCCTATCTTTTTTCTTTCACTGCTTGTGGCAGCAACACCCCTGAAGGTTATGATATCTGGTCTGTAGCGGTCTCGCAATAAGGGGAAACAGCCATCCCTATCAGTCTCGGACCCAATGGGCCACGTGTAAAGAAAGGCGGGTCAAGGAGAAAAGGGGAGTTTACCCTACGGCGTAAACCTGTTCTCCCTCTTCTCAATAAAAAAGAAGAAATTCACTTCAGGCTGGGAAGATCTTGGGCTAATGCTCTCTGCCCCCTTCATTACAGATGGATTTCTGATAACGGCCTAGACCCGACCTTGCTTATGGGAAACCCCACGCTTTCGAGTTAACCTGCAGTTCCTTTTGTCTAGACCAGTGTGGGGTGACAGCAAGCCGTTCGAGTTCTCCACGTATACTTGCCGACCCCGCCTTACTCAGCTTCAACCCTTTTGGGTTCCCTGCAAAATCCTTAACCAGCTTGCTGATGTTTAATACAGTAGTCGATACGCGGTCTGAATAGTTACATCATGCGACCTCTGCTCTGACAACACCCCGGCATTGATACGCCTACGCCTAACAGCTATGGACAAAGCCTCGATTGTATTGGTTGTCGGAATGCAATCATTGCACATTTATAATTTATTATCCACAAGTTTACTTTTTCTATCCCCCTCGAGCCCAAGCACTAATAATGCTGTCCAAAGTCAGCGATGATTTGTCTGCTACCATGTAGACTCAGTTACAAAACCAGAATTCTTACTGACACTAATTCTATTAGTAAACTGTTGTTCCTTTATTGATAGCTGCTCACCTTCACTTAGTTCTCTTGTCTCGGGCTATAACCCAGTGGTCTCATCGCCTTTTTCGTGCACTCCTCCGTTACTCGAGTCCTACCATGCTGATTACCACCCTTTAATAACCAGTACTCACCGATCACCGTATTTGCTCATGGTTTGTTAGCACACCATCCCACCTAGCTAGCTTATGTATCTGATTACGTATTACCCCATGGAAAACCAGCACATTCGCATCCACATAAGAAGGCCTCGCCTCAGCCCTGTGCGTTCCCTTTTCTTTTTATAATTTCTCCGCCCCCACTTACAGCCGGGTCAACAACCTGACTGCTGTCCTCTCTTTTCCCATTTCTGACCCCACCCTCCTCCACTGTTTTATTTTTGATCCTCAACTGAGCCCCTTTACTATTCTACCACCAATCAGCCTAACCATTTTGCACTCTGGCTAAGCATGCGCTTAATATTACCATTATCAACTAAACGCCGTGAAAAAAATACCAGCCTCCGCCCGTTAGTCCCTAGTAGATCGGCCCACTGGCCATCAAGTAGCAATAACACTCTAATTTCCGCTAAGCCCTTAATCATAACCCCCAGCTAAAGCATTCTCCAGACTGCCGCATTTCTCCTATATTCCAGAACTCAGTGGTTACCTGGGTAGCCCGTCAACCAAATCGACGTTATCCCTTGATTACCTAACGGACTAAACGGTTTGATCGATCGGACTGGCCGTGGTTAAACCTACACTCACACCTGACGACGCTTTATATGGAGCACCTTACATGGCTAACCGGTGATCACAATCCCATAACCAGGATTACAATTATTCATGATAATCTCACTGGACCGCCGGACGGATTCCTGACATCACCCATCAGAATCCATTTCCTGTACTCCACACGAATAGTTCAATTCACTCTGCGTGCAGAACTGGAGTCTGGCCCTCGCGGTTGCGTTCCGTACCCCCTCTCCCTAGTTCGTCAGCCTAGCCCTTTTTGACTGCTGCCCTCATCTTGCACTACCTGCCATCAACGGCTACCAACGTCTTTATGAAACAAAATACCAAACACTTGGTTATTTATTCTTTTATCACGTATGCAGAAAATCTCACTTTTACACTCAACTTCCTCTGTTCCATCGGGTCTGGCCTCTCCCAGTCACCGCAGTCCTCCTTTCTCTTCGCCACCTGTGCATACTTGCTTGGTTGCATCAGCAGCGTGTCACCAAGTGTTCCCTCGAAGGCTTGTTGAAACTCCCAGTTGTGTCCATCCACCATTCACGCTCCTTAAAAGCACATTGCATTCCTGGTGAGAGCTTCTGCCTCCATGTGGTTTTCTATATAATATCGGAATTACCTATACAGAAAGACCAATATGGATATCCCATTCGACTCACTTGCATTTGTATCACAGGCAACCTCCAAAATGAGTTATCCAATGGAGGGTCAATCTTCTCTATTTCCTGTAGGCATCTCCGACTGCATTTTGATAACACCATGTTAACTCTATTTTTAATCTTCTTTTGGTAACACAACCAATTTCTCGGTACTAATTCTTCAAATATCCAGTTGGTGCAACACTGCGACTCCTTTTACACTTCCCGACTCTCCTTTGAATCTCTTTCACTCCACCGCTCTCTCCCTATCTTCATCGACTGCACACCAAATTCCATAGATCGCCGTGATCCATTCTGGACTACCGGACCCGTCGTAGACAGTTATCGGCATCCATAAGGCAAGTTGTGTTTTATTCTTGCATCAACTCCGTGTTCATGTAGTGCTGTTCGACACCAGTTGCTTCATGGGTTCTTGCAAGCACTGCACTTTTACCCTTCTTCGGTATCGCTTTTTCTGCATTCCCACGTCCATCCCGCTAACCGCACCGTCCCCGTCCGGAATTCGAAACCGATTCGCAATGGCCACGCTAACCGTCCCCTCTATAGCTCACTTAAACACAGTCCAAGCTGATCGTTCTATTACTGCGATTGTGTGAACCATATTCTTCAAAATTGTGATTACCCTATATAAATGTGAATTGCTGTGTTCTCTGATCATGCCTTAACCATGTGTCTTGACCACGATCAAGAAATATAACATTATTATTATTATAAACCGGTACGTTCAGGCGTAGTGGCCGTGGGAGTAGTGACTCCGACTGGGATAGTCAAGGCGTTGGCTTTCGTTGATAGTGGATCCGACACCACTTTAGTGAAAGAGCGGTTTGCCGACAAACACCAACTGGCTAATGGTGCGATGCCGTTAGCAGTGAGCACGGTGGGCGGAACACAGGTAATGACTGCCGGTAGATTAAGGCTGCATTTCATCTCTCTAGACACTAACGAGGAAATTGAACCAACGGAGGCATTCACGTTAGCGGATCTCCCCATGCAAGCACGAAGGTCGATGAACTCAATCTTGACAAGGTGGCCCCACCTGCAGGATTTAACCGTTGTAGACTGGAAAGATGATGAAGTGGATCTCCTCATCGGCTGCGACGTGCCAGAGGCGCATCGGGTGCTTGACCAGAGAGTGGGCGACCGCCAGGCACCTTATGCCGTACGCACGGCTCTGGGATGGATGTTATACGGTCCAGTAGGGGGACGCGGTTCCGTGAATTACTTATCCGCCGAAACGGACCGCATAGAGTATCATCAGCAACGGCTGTATGAAAAGGAGTTTCATGACATTGGAGACGAAAGACCGACGTTGTCTCAAGAGGATCACTTCGCTCTACAAACGGTGCGGCAAGGCACTAGAGGCCCCAAAAAACAGTTCGAGGTTCCCCTCCCATGGCGCACACCGGTCGACCCGTGGACTGACAACAGAAAATATGTTCTCCAACGATTACTACGACTAAAAGAAAGCTTCATTCGAGACCAGAATCTGTGGGAACGATACGCGGATTTTATGAAGCGAAACGAGGACCTCGGTTACGTTGAAAGGGTGCCTGTTAACACCGACAGCAAAAGGGGTATCTGGTATCTGCCTCACCATCCGGTTATCAACCCCAAGAAACCCAATAAACTGCGGGTGGTTTTCGACTGTGTGACCAAGTTCCAGGGCAAGTCGTTAAACGATCGCTTACTACAGGGGCCTGACTGGACCACACCACTGATCGATGTTTTGTGCCGTTTCAGAGTGAGTAAAGTGGCTTTGTCTGCCGAAATTAGGGAAATGTTCCATCAGGTGAAGATTCCGGTAGGAGAACGAGATGCTTTGCGTTTCCTGTGGTGGGAAGGGAGCGACCGGGACAACGCAGTGGTGAATTATAGGATGACCGTCCACCCCTTCGGAGCCATATCGTCACCATTTTGTGCAAACTACGCCCTCCGAGAATCAGCGAACAAACATGGCGATCTAGTACATCGGACGGTGGTAGAAAGCGTCAGCAGGAACCTCTACGTCGACGACTACCTTGGGTCATTCGATGATGTGGAATCAGCTCTAGAGCAGTTCAGGGGTCTGACGAGATTGCTGGAAGAGGGCGGCTTCCATCTAACTAAATGGATGTCGAACGCTTCAGAAGTGCTGAAGGTCATCCCGTATCACGAAAAAGCCGAAAGGGTAAGAGATTTGGACGGCTCTCCACTTCCTATCGAGCGCACCTTAGGGATACAATGGGACGCGGAAACGGACGATTTTGTTTTCGAACTAAACGTTCCCGAGCTGCCAGTAACCCGTCGTGGCATACTATCTGCCGTCTCAAGTTTGTTCGACCCGCTCGGTTTTGTCCCACCATGGCTGCTACCCGGAAAGATTTTGCTGCAGCGGCTGTGCCGTAAGAAAGTTGATTGGGACCAGTCACTGGACCGAGGGGACCGGTTGGACTGGGAAGAATTTTTGAACACCTTGAAGAAATTAGGGGACATAAGAATCCCACGATGTTTGACCCCTGGCCATACGACACGGACTGGAGAACTACATGCCTTTTCCGATGCATCCGAAGTCGGTTATGGAGCTGTGGTGTACGGACGATGGTGCGCAGGAGATGGACAATATACCACGAGGATCCTGTTCGCCAAAGCCCGCGTTGCTCCACTGAAGTCGGTCTCAATCCCACGCCTTGAACTCAGCGCAGCCGTGTTGGCAGTCAGGGTGGTGCAAGCTGTGAAGAGATGTTTCGATCTCTACATTTGGTCGGTGAGCTTCTGGACGGATTCAACGAAAGTACTTTACTATATCAACAACGTCCGGAGCCGGTTTAGTACTTTCGTTGCTAACCGGCTAACGATTATCCACGATGAATCAGCCACGCACCAGTGGAGTCATTTCAGGTCTGGCGATAATCCAGCCGACCTGTGCTCCCGAGGTGCGAACAACTTCAGGCAACTGGACACGTGGACGAGAGGGCCAAACTTCCTGCAATTGCCCAAACAGGACTGGCCCGTGTTCGAATTAAAACCCCCTACGGAAGTGGAACTGGAGATCAAAGGCGTAGTGATAGCAACCAACGTCGTCGAAGCGTCATCCATTCTATCGCAACTGGTCAGGTTTTCTTCCTGGATGAAGACGCTTCGTTCGCTAGTTTGGTTAACCAGGTTCAAGAGAAATTTACTAGTCATGAAAGGGCTACGGCCCTCAGGTCGGATACGGGTCGGCCCGATAGGTCCCGATGAGCTACAAACGGCAGAGTACGATATTTTCAGAATGATACAACGCGAGGCTTTCGCCTGAGAACTCAAGAGGGCGGAAGTAGTGGGGCCGACCAATGAAGACATGCCATCTCCAAGAGGCGGGCTGAAGCGTTTAAACCCCAAACTCATCGACGGACTGCTGCGGGTGGATGGTAGGCTGACCAACGCCCACCTGAACGTCGACACAAAGTATCCTATACTGCTGCCTGCGAGACAACCTGTAGTAGAGCTAATGATTCAACGCGTCCACGCCGTGGAGGGACATGCCGGGGAAAGTCACGTGACGAGCGTCATCCGAAAGCGCCTTTGGTTGTTGAAAAGACGAGAGACTGTAAAACGCGTAATCCGACGGTGTGTGCAATGCAGGAGACGCAATGCCACAGCAGGCAAACAACTCATGGCCCCACTACCAGAATGCAGGGTGACTACGGGCTGGTGGCCGTTCAGTGACACCGGGTTGGACTATTTCGGGCCCCTGTGGGTCAAGTGCGGGAAAAGATTAGAAAAGCGATACGGATGTATCATGACGTGCATGAAGTCACGTGCGGTACACCTAGAAGTCGCACATTCGATTACGACCGATTCGTTTCCACGGGCCTTGCAAAGATTTATCAACCGAAGAGGCGTACCGGCCGATATATACTCAGATGATGGGTCGAACTTTGTGGGCGCTCACCGGGAATTGCAGCGTTGGCACAAGAACATAAACAGGGAAGAACTGCAGGATCGAACCGTGGCCTACGGCATACGATGGCATTTCAACCCCCCACAGGCCAGCCACCGAGGCGGCATATGGGAACGCATGATCCGATCCGCCAGACGGATATTGCTGTCAATCATGGAGCAGCAGCCGCCCGACGACGAGACGCTGAACACCGTCATGACTGAGGTGGAGCGAATCCTGAACAACCGCCCCCTGGTTCCAGTATTGAACGGCGACCCCACCCACCTGGCGCTCACCCCGAACGACTTATTGACGTTAAGGTCGAACGAGGGTTTCCAAGGGCCTGTAAACCTTCGTGGGAGCTACCTCCATGGATGGAAGCAAGCGAACTATCTGGCCAAGGTCTTCTGGAGGCGATGGCTGCGGGAGTACCTACCGGCTTTGCGGACTCGACAGAAGTGGCTGGGAAAACAAGACCATTCAAAGTTGGGGACGTGGTTATGATCGCCGACGAACGCGCACATTTCAGCGCTTGGTCTTTGAGAGTAGTCACGGAGACCATCAAAAGCACTGACGGAATGATAAGAAAGGTGAAGGTGAAGACAGCTAACGGAGTGCTCATTCGTGACATACGCAGTATTAACCTACTCGAGAGCGAAGACGGAGGAGCTGATAACCCTGAGGCCTAGTAAACCTTTTTCACACCAGTAATCGAGGTGGATAAAGAAACACCATATATACCACACGGTCTCCGTCAAACACGTTAAGGTGCTCGCGGTCTTTTCGTTGACATTACAGAAGGTTCTTTCCGATATGTGGTGATGAATGCGATTCCATTGTACATCCCGATACATACACGCATGCACGACGCACTCTACATCCCGTAAACCCATCTAACATGTGACAGTGTTCGTTGTTTTGCTTTTTGTTACGAATGCCCGAATGCCCCTTGCATATGTGGAAGTAGCGGAGCTCAGGTCACACGCCCATGCTACATTTTACTCGTTTTCTTGCCACACTGTCTTTTGTTGACATTGCAAAAAGTCCTCCTTTGATGTGTAGTCTTACCTGTGATTTCATTGTACCCCCGGCACACACACACACTCACACACACTCAAGCACATACATCCAGGACCGGACGGCCCGTTACGAGGACAACATCTATGTGATCCTTCACGCCCGCCATCGGTCATTTGGTCTCGTGGAAGATGTAGACTAGGATCACGTCTATGTAGCCAATGGATTAGGTGCGACCAGTAGTAGAACGTTGACGACGAGCATTAGACGGGCGCACTGACAGCAGGGCCTAGGCAGGTAGGAAGAATCAGTACCTTTATACGGAACCTTTGACTCTGCTAAGGATCCAGGAGGATTTTGGTGGGCGGTGTAATAGCCGGTCGTGGAAAATCCCCCTTTTTCCCTTGCGATTCAGTGTTTTTCCCAACATCACTCATTTGCCTACACTGTTGACTTGTCCTTACGAACTGGTTGTTTTTCTGGACCAATTGTTGTTTGTTCGCGCCCAGAGCGCTACTTTGGCACATCTTTCTTCAGGACCTGCGTGACGCACGTGCTGTCTGCTCACACGCTGCTATTCGGTTTCTCGTTGTTGAGTCTTTGTGATCGTATTATTGAGGTTTGTATATTGTTTATGTCATTGTTTATTGTAATAATCTAGTATCGTAGAATATCACGGATAATCGTCTTTTGATTTCGGGATCCGTTGCGAATTTGGCTACGCATTGCTCAAACGTTCGTTACACACCGTTCCCACCGTAGGAACACACTCCAAGGACACTCTGATAGCTGCTTTCGAGCGGGATTTTTAATACGTTTTGCCACTCCTAGTTGTTCTCACTATAGAGACCATAAATCTTATCCCATCTTTGACCGACGTGAACGTCTCAGAAGCCCCTGTTAGCCCATCTCGATCAACACACTGTCAATATCACAAACTGTTTGAGAAGAAGGCCCGGCGCTGCGAAGCTGGTTGCACCTTCCAAGGTACCAAACAGGGAAACTAATATCCCGACGCGCTCTGACGAATAATGCAGTCGGCAGCCACAGAAGCAGCTGTCTGTTGCGTGTTCGAGATTTAATTTTCAATAACGTGTTCTCAATTGACACCGGTGAAGCAGTTATTGTCATTCCAAAGGAAGCGGGTGACGCATACACCCTATCAATCCAAACATCTGAGGCCACCAAAGGCACTGCTATTACCACTTAATGCCTTAAATTACTTAAGCTTAACTTAGGTCTCTGTCGCACCTTCCGCTGGGTGTTTACGGTGGCGAATGTCCGCTACCCCATACTAGGTATAGGGTTCTTCGGACTTTCAGCCTGCTGGTTTATGCGCGATGCCGAAGATGTTTTGGCTGGCAGGGTTCTCTTTCCGTAACCGGTTCGTATTATTCAGTTAATCGCACCACTACCCTATCCACCGAACCTGGGGCAGAACTACTCTACGCAGAAACCCATCAGCTTAGCCAGCAATCATGAGGCAGTCCGGACCCATTCTTCAAGCGACTACTTGCGTCACTCACCACGTCGGCACCGAAGGACACCCAGAATTCAGCCAATCACTTTGCTACGCATCGAAAAAGCTCCAAGTAGCCCAGGTTGAGTTGGACCACAAGCCGGAATTAGGCATGGTACCAACTTCCAACAGTCTTCGGGCTTCGCTCCTTCTCAAGTTTCCTAAAGGTAATGGCGGCTGGCTAGCTATGGAAGCTATGGAGCTCTCAGCCCAGGTAAGATCCCATATGGGCTTACCGCTCCATATATTCAAGATCTACCTATTTCCCTGCCAGGTTGTTCTGATTTCGGCCGAATCGGCCTAGTTAGAGCCTACCACCTAGTCCCGGTAGCTGAGTCTGACATCCCCGAAGCTTCTGTCACAACTCCGTTCAGACTGTTCGAGCTTTGCGCATGACGTTCGGGCCCAGCGAAGCAGCCCAAAATATTTCAAAGGTTTGTGCCCGAAACATCATGCGGTTCGAAAGCGTCTACATGAAGTCGGACGATATTCTGGTGGTATCTTCCTCAGAGGAAGAGCAAATGGCATAATTGCTGCAGAGATCTACATCGAGAATGCTTCCAAATGTTCTACATGCCTCTAAGGTGTGACTATATTTGACATTACTTCGCCAAGATTAACTATACACAACACTTTTACACGTTTGTTTGTTTGTGGGAGATACTTGAATTGGGCCTTGAACCGTCTCTGACCGTCGTGCTTGGAACATGGGAATTTAAACCTTTGGGTTGTACCGTTGAGTCTATTTGGCCTCATACTTCAGGTTTGTACATATTTGTACTTTTGGTGATTTTCGATTTGATGCCATAGAAACTACGAATCGATCGTGTTCTCGTTTCGAGATTCGTGTGGATTTTATACGCGTTGCTACGCTTGCTGTTATAGAGAAATACGGTATTCCTGTGGTGGACGGAATGTGATGTTTCCTGGCGTCCACCAGCTACCTGCATTCTCATGGATTACTGGGAGTGGTTACATATTTTTGAGCTTGCGTAATAGGGCATGATCAGTGCACAATTTAAGAAACAACCAGGGCTTTGGATGAGGGGAGACACAGGATGGGAGAATTGTAGACATTTTTTGGCCCACGGCGTACTTGGCGGCTTTGGATTAGGATTTTCTCCTTATGAAATCGTCCTTTTTGAGGTCGCTTCTGGGGGCTGGTCTGTGTTGAGGTTCTGCAAGGAGGACTTCAATGAGATTGCTAATTATGTGCTTAAAGTCCCTCACCCACAGCACTGCTTTTCACATAACCACTTCAATCACTGAGAAACTGCCATGCTTCCAACACACCCGTTTTTTCGCATGACACTGCCCCGTATATTTGGACCTGGCTTTTACTGACTTAACGCCGACTGCACAAACCTGTCACATTTGACTTCTGCTCCCGAGCCGAGTCCCTGGGAATCACCCCTGAGGATTTGCAGCCGACTTTTATCTTTCAGAACCGTGGGATATGCTGATTGACCTTGTTTTGAGTTTGAGTTTCGCTATTCTTAGCCCGAACTACTATTTGTTTGTCTTAGGGTGTTGCTTTTTGGGCCGCCGTTAGGTGCTAGAATAGAGGACTGCCCTACGAATTCTCGCCGTGGTCACGTAGGTTTCGGGAAGAGTGGAATGTAGGGGTATCATTACTTTGTTCATAGAGAGGCTGCCTACAAGTTTTCACTTAAGTCTTGCGAACATGCATTTTTCAACAGCTGGCCTAGGGTTGACCATGCCCAGATTTGGGCCTTCTTGGAGGCCAGCCACTTTTCCGGGATATTTTGTGGGCTCACGCATGGTTTATGATAGCTATTGGCAGGTCGTTATCTGAGCCTCCTTGGGGGGCCCCGATTTTTGTTTTGTTCGGATCAGGACAGCACGAGAGGAGTGAGAAACCTTAGGGTTGTTGTTCTTCCCTGGGGGTTTACCGTTTCCATTATGGGCAACATTTTGTCCGATTTTCTTCCTAGCAGAGGTAGAGCGGTTTGTCTTGTGAGGCCTCTCAGTCACTCTGGAGTGCATTTTTACCGTGTTTGTTCGTCCTAAAAGTCCGCGACTGCACCCGCCCTGAAGTTATACGATAAGTCCTGGAGTAATTTTCTAGAATTCGAGTGCTTCCAAGATGCTTAAGGTCGTTTGGAAATTTTACTGGCTAGGCCCCACATCCAACATATACCAAACTCCAAAACATTTTTGCTAACTTACCCGCCTTCCACTGTTTGCTTCGCTCGCTCCCTGCTTTACATTCATTTCGTAGCCTGTCACCAACCATTCGCAGCAGCGTAACAATGTTTCTTTGCTATCCAATCCTTTTCAATGTGAATCAACACATTCTTCATCGTCTTTAGTTACCACGGTTGTTTCTACCAATTTTAGTTTCTCTCATGTGAAACTCCCAGCTTTCAGCCACCTGCAATTGGGTCAGTCAGATTTACTATTTGACCCTGGCTTTCAAGTTCGCCGGGAGTCCATCTGAATCCGTCCCAGGGCTTACTTAAATGCCCTTCTTTATTCCTTGGTATACGTGCATTTATCATATATTTGTCTCATTTAAGCTCTCCTAAGTCCATGTATCCCAAGTTTGTCATAGATTCTTGTAAATAAGCACGAAATAACCGCCAACATTACAACTTTTAACGCCTGATCCTATGCCTGGCATGCTTCGCCCCCCCAGGAAAGAGGCCATTGGTATTATTATTAAGAAAAAAAGGCTGCTTTGGGACTTTTACTTGTTAAGCTTCAGCCCTTTCCAGTTGGCTTGGAGTTTTTGGACAATAACCCCGAATAAAAGATCACAAGTTCAGTTCAGGCCAACTCAGACTCTAGGAGAGGACAGCAGTCCGGCAAAGCGTTCGGATTCCTGCTCCATCGGGCTCCTTCATCTCTTGATGTTTCAATATTACGAAGGGTCACCTATTCCTTGCAGACGCGTCTGGAAACTAAGAGCCAAGAAGTTTCGGGTTTGATGCGACGCGGCACCATATTAAGATTTGTGTTCAGGGCGTGACAGTTGGCACTTACACCGTTTGATCAACCGCCTCATTGAAAAAAGAGGCTGGAGATTGGCGTAGGAAGAGTATGATGACGTTGCCTTTTTCTTTGGCCATCAGCTACATTACCACTGAGTACGTAGACCTATAAGGCCAACTCAGTTTTATCCAATTTTAGCAGGACTGTGTGCCTAAAGCCAATCGTGCATCCAGGAAGTCATGTCATGGGCAAGCTTCCATAGCCTACGAAACCGCACTTTTGGGAGCGTAGCAGGTGTCCCTTTGTCCAGAAGTAAACAACGGTTGGGTTGTTTCGTCGGTTGCTACTTGAAAACTCCCCCGGCCTTCGGAGCCGAAACAATTTTGTTCCAGAGATCTCAATAAACTATGAACTGAGCGCGTTACCGTGAATTGCAAACCAGGCTGTTTCTGGTTCAACCTCCAGTGTGACACAAGCTCTCGTGAATCCTCAGTGATCCCCCCGCTCCGCATTCTGTTCTGTAGGTTTGCATAAATATCTATCCGGCCCTCAGCTTTGGTTTTCAGACTACTAGCGAGGCATTGTACGATTAGCGATGGTAGTCATTAACTGCGTCCGCAAGCCCCTCCCCTCGTTAGCACTGCACGGCGAACTGGTGAGCCCAAAGTGACTTCAGCAAGCAAGTGCCGTTTTTGAATTTCTGGTCGAATACTTCGCCACGGAAGTGGGCTCTTTCTGTTACCGTAATCATATTTGCTTACCAACCGTTTTTGTAATCATTTCGGAATCTAACTGGCTAATGTGAGTCATCCTATTCATTGAAACTTCGTGTTGACTACGGGTTGTCTGGTGGAAAGAAATGAATATTTTGCTCTAAGCGCTACCGTCAGACATTAGCAATGTGGGAGGCCAGGGACAGCCGGAGGCATCCTCAATACAAAAGAAGACTTTCGAATTCTTATCGGCGGACCCAGAAGTTTGGCTGTGTCAGGTAGAGTCATAATTAGGAATGGATCGCGTAGCCGGCCAATCTACTAAGTTCAGTTATCTCATAAGACACTTGAGGACAGCTCTGGTTCAAGTGGATGCAGGTATTGTACTGCCACCACCCGGAGACATTCCACACGCTAGGCTGCGGGAAGCAATACTGGAGAGGAAAGGTGCGTTCATAGAACATCGGCTTAAGAAAGTGGCACCAACGGTGAGCAACCTCCTTCAGCCACTTGTGTGGCTGTTTTTTCGGCGCACAAGTAAGCTGCTGTCACTAATTCAGACTCTCTCTCGGTACGAGCCAGCATGCGGTCCTTGCAGGTAGACCCAGAAAGAAAACACGCGGCTGGAGCCTCTCGGTCTTTCCTCGTTTAACTCCTCGACGAACCCGATCGTGGAAGCCGAAAACATGTACCTCTAGCAATAGGGGTACTGGTTCCCTTTGCAGCTTCTCATATTAGTTGCACTAGGCGACCCATCCAGGCCACGTCTACAGTAAATTATTTCCTTCCGTCGGTTGTATATTCTGTCTATCTTCGGTAAGGTTTTTAATTGGGTACACTCAAGGTTGTCTGGGTTGGGGGCTCTTAAAGGCGTACGCATTAGTTTTGTAGGCGCTGACATATCCTTTCTGCTTTCAGGTCTTCATCATTACGCAGGTCAACTGTCATTTTCTGCTTTCGAACTTTTGCGAAGGTCGTCAACAACATTTTATTGTTCTGATATGGTTCATTTCCACAGGTAACATTCCTCAGTGGAGAGCACAGCATAAACTTGACTAATAAACAGAGCGTCGTTCAAAGCGCATGGAAATACGAAGCTTCGTATCGGACCGTCCGGAGATTTATCACTATTCACAAGCCTCGTTTCCAGAGAGCTCGCAGGCCTGATCGGCACTCGAAGTAAAAAACTACTCTTGACGGTCCTAGTCAGTATAATTCCACCAACCAAGGATATCTTTCTGAAACCCCTGAGCACAATTCTCATTACACATCTGAGGAAGCCCTCCCAATCTCGCACCAGCACCCAAAGGGAAAGGTAACCGGAATTTTCTTCCTGAAATCCAAGTTTGAGACGTAATACAACCACCGTTGTTGCAAAAATACTTTTATCTCTAGGTCCGAAGTCCATGGACAACACAATTCTGCTTTGTTTACGGATGCAGCGAATTTCACCGCATGCTTCAGGCATGGTCACCCCCGCAATGCAGAAATAAACTTAGGATAAGTGCGCTGAGGCCGCAAACGAGCCCTCCATCAGGCATGTGCATGTGCTTCGAGACCCCAAGCTTTCGCCCACTCCACTGTTACGCAGCTAAATGCTATTGCTGACCTGCGCCGACAACTACCCAGCGCAGAACACCGAGTAATGACCCTAGGAATAAGACCCTGTGTCATGAAGGTGATTGATGATGCGGCTGGTCGGGCAGCCTGAGGACACTGCCGCAGCTTGCACCCATAAAAACTAAGCCGACGCTGTTTAACATCAAAAGCCCGGGGGGTAAGCTCTTCATCCCGTGAGTGGTGCTGTAGTTACCGTTTCGGATCCCAGGTTTGCAAATGCGAAGAGTACCGAGCTCACCAAGCCCACCAAAGTAGCTGCCAGGACATGAAACGATGGAGACCTAAAAGACAAGACTACCTAAAGGCTTATCTCAGTCGACAAAGGAGTGCAGTTTAGTAAGAAGCCCGCTTCAAAAAGATCCACCCTCTCCAACACCCCTGAAGCGTTGGATTGCCGGTAGCCCTGCCTTCCTAACATGCGGTAGCAGACTTTCACCCTAGGTCTCTGCTTGAGTTGCCTTTCCCTATGGGGTTTCTTCGCCACTCGAATATTACAAGCCCTTCTATGGTTGGACTTTTGGAAAGTCGAAGCCTATTATTTGAGCCCTTCGGACGACAGATGGTAGATTGATTCACATAGAATTTCGTTGTCAGTTTCATGACTCATACTCAATCCCCACCAGTTGTCATGCTTTCCTTCGCTTCCGAACCGAAACCTGACATCCTATTCAGCAGGTAAGATAATCTCATCCCTCTGAATAGCTACCTGCTTCCGGTGACCACTGACGTGGCAACACGGACTTCTGGTTCAAGCTCCGCCCCACCGTCAAGCCCTAAATCAGCTCCGTGAAGCCAGCGCAGAGTTTCAACATGTGATTAATCTGGGAGCCATCCGGCCTTCCAACGGTCCGTAGAACTGCGCTGAATCCGGGAACTGCGCTACACTGTCAAGAAAAATTCATCCTTATCATTGTCCATTCCTCTAGGTTTTTAGGCATTCATTCAGCTACTTTGCGGGAATTATTCCCAAAACGTCACAAACTCACAAAGATTTTTGCCCATACTATTGTGATGCCCGTTACTCAAAAACACCGACCCAAGATTACAGTAAAGAAACCGCTAATGCAACTGAAACATTGATCCACACATTTGGTGGGCATCTTGAAGTATACCGGCTTAGAAACTTTCATTTACCGGGGCGTAAAGGACATCGCAACAAGACCGAGGATCCCGGATGACAATATCTTTAGGTTCGCTCCGTTATTGTACCCGATAGACCCCACGGCGAACTATACGCAACAGCAGCTTATATCTGCCACCGACTTTCTTGAATCTGTTTACACTGAGATCTTCGAGAGCATCTCAGACAGCAAGACTCTATAGCCCCCGACCTCCCGGACAAGGCCTCGGTATTACAGATGAAATCCACTCAGCTAATGGCAGCTGACACTGAGCAGCATTCGTGCACTTGCAGAAGGCTAAACAAGAGTTCACCATGCCACATACGTCTTATCCTATTCCAATTCCCCTCCGGTTGAACGGCTAAGGAATTTATCAGAAGGTAAGCTTCGCTTCCACATAAACCGCACATAAGTCAGTCAAGACTGTGGCCGCCAAGGCTCCCCTTCAAAGGAAAGCTTCAAGAGCAACCATCTGAACGGTACCTCCCACTAGTACCCCCCCCCCAAACCAACCATCGGCAGAGGCCGGCCTCAGCCATGAAATTATCATCCATCAACCCGGCAAGCTCCGCAACACTTCACGAGCCTCTGACCTTGAGATTTCACCCCTGTCGGAACACAGGCGAATTCCAGCTGACAACAGGTACCTCCATTTGCCGCTTCCGCTCTAGCTGCAGCGTATCACTTCTCAGTTTCTATCAAAGGAAGTGTAGGTTGGGCTCTAGGGGCCTCTCCATCACCTACCAAACCTCCATAGAGTAGGCAGATTTGCAGGATGCGCCTGACTTCCTTCCCCCCTACCTCATCTGGCGGAGCACACCGACCTGTACCTTCTGATGAAGTGGCTGCGTGGAAACTAAATTCAATAAAAAGCAATTGCGAGCTTAGAGCTTAGGCGAGCCTTGCCTATGAATAGGTATTTGCAATTGGGCCCACTTGGGATTTACAACCGCTCCCTGGGAGCAGCCGATTCCGGCGCCAGGTTTTCCTCTAGCTACGGGCTGTCTTCATTTTTGAATCTCCCTTCTCAGTCACAAAAATTGGCTTATGTTTAGGACAATTGTACTTCAAAGTATTTTCACACATCCAGACCAGATTCAACCAGTGCGGTATCATAACCTTCGTTCGGACACTTGGGCCTGTCTTAGAAGTCTTGTAGGGCATTTGAGTGATTCTCATCAGTCATCGATTGAGGTACGCGACTGGTCAGGCAAACGTTGACCAGGCCCTTCAGTAGGTCAGGAACTCGGCTTAGCCTCGGTTCCTTCAATCGGCTAGCTGTTTGAAGTCCATTTGTCCAAGTCCACCCGTTACCGGCAGAGTCAACAGCATCGCCCCCTTACATCACGCGACTCTGGCGGTAAGGCACGCTCTAGCTCGTCTGCTCTGGCCATTGGCTCGTCCAGTCTCCCACCTCCCGCCAGTCATACAGGATAACCAATATAGTTAATAAAGCACGTCCATTGCCATCGTTCTGTGCCTCCATTCGTTGGACGGGAATCGAGTTCGCATAGTTGGTGCCAGCCTCTTAGCTGTCGGTACTAGATCTCCTGGTTCTTCGACGAAGCTTACCGAGGAAGCAAAAAGCTCTAAGGCAAGGCCCACTGTTGTGCATTATCGCATACAGACAGAAAGGGTGAGGCCTCACTCGCAGGGCCCCCTACCGTGCAATCCGCGGTCAAACCGGAAGGCTATAGGCGAACACCTGGGGCTCCCGGTAGCAACCGCACCGATCCACTCACAAACCCTCATCCAATCCTGCGGTCTCTGGGCCCATGGACTCTACTAGCTCTAGGAGACAAGCGTTGGGCCTCCTAGGGCCCCACTTGTATCGTCAACATACTCAAAATAGTGCTCGGCCCACACCCAATCCCTCTCAATATCAAGCCTCTCTAGGGACCCAGTGGCCGGCTTTTGACCCTTGTTCAGCACCACCTCGCGTGCCTCCACGGATATTGCAGGTTGTCGCGATACCTAACAGAGTGCCTGACACATCTTTTTTCCACCTCTGGTCCGACATACTTCGGCTTCAGTTCCTTATACTCGTCAAAATTGGTATTATATCTCACTACTCCTGTGGTACTCCAGGACCAATATCACCACCTGGGTAAACCCTTCCCGCCTAATATTCCTGGCCTCCCATTTCCTCCCTCCGCGGACTACTTCATTGCAGTACGCAACCTTTGCATGAGCCTCAACTTCTCCTCCGCTCTCGGACTGCTCCCGTTTTTTCGTCTTTATCCCTTGCTCAACCACAATCTCCAAATAGCAGCAAGCTTCTGGAAGGTGCACCAACCGCCCTTAAGACCTTACCAATACTGTCTCCCCCAGCTCCTTCCACCCCTGACCTACTCCCCATGATTCAGACATTTCAAGTAAAACCCTCCAGCCGTTCCTCAGGTAGCGCCCATGTTGAACTCCCAGCAACCTGTGGACACGGGCAAAAAATCTCCATCTGAAGCACCGTTGAACGAGGCAGAGTTTCGACTGGCCATCGTGAGCCACTCTGTATCCGACTATCCTTCACCACCTAATCACGAGGAAACCATGGTCATGTCTACTGAGAACCTAACCAAAAACACATTCACACCCTTTCTACTTAACGTTCGATCTCTCCTCCCAAAATTGCCCTTGCTTTGCTCCCTGGCAATGGACCTGCCGCCAAATATCTTACTAGTTACCGATACAGGGCTGGCCGTTCGCGCCCCTTCAAACCACTTTTCTGTACCCGATTACCAAGTCACCGTCAGAGTAGATCCAACCAACGCGGAAGCATCTGCATCATTTACACCAGACATATTTTTACTAGGTATACGTTCCATCATCCCATCCTTGACAACATTCGTGACTCGTTCTGGCTCACTGCCAAAAAAGATCAACAATTACTTCTTGTAGGTTGCCTTCACCATCCGCCAAACCAGGGAATGCACGAGTTGACAAAAATAATAGAGGCATTCATCTACTTTTCTGACCTTTCTTTAACTGCCAAAGTATTGGCTGGCTGTTCTAAGGTGCCTGAAATCTGCTGACAATCCCTGAAATCTCCCACAGTACTCCATGATTTTCTTTTGTGTATTTATGTTGGTAACTGGGCACAACATGTTTTATCCCTAATCAGGGGAAAAATACATTGGACCCTACCTTCACTATCGGTATCAGAACTAAATACTCAAATCCTAAGCCTCTTCACCGGTAGTGGCCGTAATATGGTGCCTTGTGTTTTCACTGCACCCTGGATTCACACCGATAAGTCAGCAAAAACACACCTTCCGATCACCAATAAGCAATGCCATATGGCTAGCTGGAATAGTCTACCCCCATTTATCCGGTCCGAAAACTGAGAAGAATGCTTTTTATCTAATGACCTAGAGGTAGCGGTTCCTCATCGGTATTCTAATCTTCACTGCTGCCTCGACGAAATAATCCCAGCCTCAGGACCCATAGTATGCAACCAGCCGAACTTCCTGAATAGTCTTAACGGTAACCTAGCCACACTTCAACAAAATTTCACTCAAACGAGGGACTTCTCGTTTTACCTCCAAATAACACGTATTCCCCGTACAATAAGATTGCTTTTGAATTCTTCTGGAGAAACAGAATCTAGGAGCTTTAAGTCATTAAAGCAATGTTAGATCACTGGTCTGGCTGATTAAGGTCAGAAACAAGCAACCTAATCAATGTCCGGCGTAACCAACTAGCAGTATTGCATTACTCAAGGTCATCTAGACGTGAAAATCACATTATCCATTTTTTCGGTTTTTCATTATTTAAGCTCGGTTTTGTGCCTTTTGTAGGAGAAATTTTTATCCACACTGAAGCCTTGTATTTTCAGAGCTGTTAGCTGCGACTCCCCACCGTGAATTCCTAATCCGTTATCGCGAAATATCAACCTAGGCCTTTTCCAAGAACTTTCGGTTCAAACCTACCTGAACTCACCGTCAGCCACTCGATCTGTAAAGCATATACTGGCTCTCGGCTGGATCACGTCATTTAGGTGTCTACCCATACCTCTCTGTGAGTTGTTACCTCCCTGGCCTTATAGGATATTAGGTGCTTGGTTTGGCTTTTCAGTGGTAACGCTTAGAGTAGATACTCAGAAAAATCCAATAGTTTTTTCTGACACCCGAAATTTCACGAGACTTCTGCTGAAGCTATCCCATATTTCAAATATAACAGTACTTACTCGAGTGGCCTTCTAGTGATTGCAGAGGCTTTCAGTACTTCCTTTGTTTCCCCTTTAAAGACTGATGACACTGTCTCCATCCCTTTCCAAGTCCTGTGACATCGGCAGCCTTCTCAAAGGTTGGGTGTCGCTCCGATGGTGTTTCAGCCCTGGTATCAGGAACAAAACCGTCCTGAAGACCAGGTCCAAACATTTTACCGCCAGCCATTTCAGTCGCGGTGGCATAGATGTTCCAATATTGGTGACAAACGTACTCAGTTTGTCATTAAAGTGCAGTGTTTTCCCTTCCCAGTGGAAGACTCCCATTATCATACCTATACACAAAGACGATAACGTCTAGATCCGGTTATCTATCGACCCATGGGCCGCACGCCTATTGCGTCCAGAACCACGGAGAGAGAGGTTAGGGAAAAGCTGATTCCTCACCTTACTACCCATAACCTAATTAACGATGGCCAGCAGGGTTTTCTGAAAAACAGATCGTGTGCGACGTGCATGGCAAATTTCCTCAACCTAGTCACGAAGGCTGTCAATATTGATAAATCGGCAATCCTGATCATTTTGGACATGACCAGAGCGTTTCACCGAGTATCCTACGTCAGGTTACTACAGAAGATCAAAACGTAAGCAATCGTGGACCCGAAGCTTGCTTGGATTTTATCCCACTTATCAGCCCGAGATAAGGTAGTACATCTAGGCGAAACTTGGCCCCAAACCCGGCCCGTAGCTAGTGGTGTGGTACGAGGTAGAGTACTTGACCCACTGCTTTTCTCAATGTACGTGAACGGTATATTTAACTCTTTCCAACAGGGAGATCCCTCCCTGTTCGCAGAAGATATGAAAATGGTATACTCCTTTGGACCCCCGTCTTTAGCCCCCACCACAGATGACATTGAAGGGGAATGACCTTCTCTCATTTACTGGAGTGATGACTGGAAAACAAGACCCTCCGCCGAAAAATTAATATTCTTACCTATTAGTGTCATGTCCCCATTGAAACATTTAGAATAAACGGCCAATTTATACCAAATAACTCTCAAGTACACTACTTGGGTCCATCCCACTCACATACGTTTAACTTTTCGGAACACGCAGCCATGCAAGTGGCTGAAGCAATCCGTACGATCGGGCTCTTATTTCAAAACCTAATGTTGCCGGAAAGTAAGCTGAGCTTCTTAAGTCCCACATCAAAACCCTTCTGGAATAAGGCTAATTCATTCGTTTCAACTTGTGACAGAAACGAAATAGCTCTTGGGAATTTGCAACTGGCATTCGGTAAGGAGCTCCCAGGCTTTTCTTCCCCCTTAAATCACATTGAACATTATGATCAGCTAGAAATCGATCCCCTTTGGCTGCGCCGCCTAAGAATTAACCTTCTGTTTTCTCACAAAATCTCAAAAACTGATCATGTAGTTCAGCCCTGTAGGTGAGAACCCTTTCCAGTTATTCCTCACTGAACCATGAGTTCTTGGTTTCCGTCCCTTTGCCTCAGCTTGCACTTAAATCATGTTTCTTCATCAGCACACAAACGTGTGAATTGGACTGAAGTTGCAACAGCGAAGTAGGTCGTAAAGAAATAAGTACAAATAATCTAAATCTGTGGGGTGAACAAGAACAGATGCCAACATGGAAGGACGATTACGGCACTGGAGCTGCTACTGCCATTGACGTGTGGTGGCCAGTGGTGGACTGCAGTGAGAGAAACGGTAAGTCTGGGGGTTTGAGCCTCCGCTCGGCACCACAAATGAAACACTGGGAAAGATAGTATAACTGTAGAGACGTAGACCTTCGAGTAAATAAATTTACGAATAAATACTTGGACTGTTTGTGTAATACGCCCCGTAAAACTCGAGGATAAACCAATATGATACCTTAGAAGTAGAGAAAGTACGTTAAGAATGTCCGAGGTTTGCGATGTAGGTACTCACAACTCATAAGTGCCTGGACATAAAGTACTACGACAAAATCCAATTAGGAATAGTAATCAACATGAAACGTAAACATTCGAGGAATATGAGTCAAAATTGTCAGCAACAGATAAATATGGCTGGTCATAGTTTGAGTGGAGCACCCTAATAATGCTTTGCTCGGCAACTACTGACCGGTTTCTGGTTTGAGTTGGGCTGTGGTGCCCCGTGGGAATACCGGGGAGATCGCAAATACATAGTGCTGAAGATTCTCCATAAACCAGCCGTGGAAAGCGGAGGCTTGCTGGAGTTCTGCGAACGGAGTAAGTTCTGAACAGGGATAAATGGAAGAAAATAATCTGTATGGAAGTACACTCGGGAAAATCGACCAGCCGAAGAGAATAGCAGTCCACGAAGATGGTGCAAACTTCGAATGACTGATCTACCGGGTTCACTAAATGGAGTCAGGTATGAAACAATGAGACGTGAAACAAGTTTTATGAGAGTGGACTTGGGAACACTGGTGAATTTAGAAGGAACTGAAGTCCACAAAAAGGTGATTTTAATTGCAGACTCAGTAACTCGTATCATTCAGAATTGAAAAAGGGCAACCGAAGGGTTCTGGATTAGTAAAGAATCACTTTCCAGCCGGATACGGTTTGAGGGAAAAATGACCTCTTGCAACGGGTACTAAAGTGGAAAATCTCTGCACAGACTCTAGCTTTATTATACTGTTTTGCTGACAAATATATATCGATTTATTAAGCCTCAGTGTTATTCAGCGTCATCACTGATACGGTTCACCTGGTGGAGTAAGGGATGTGTCGATCGATCAGCCGGGTGTAATGAGGTATGACGAATTAAACTGATGACTGTTATTGACCGGTAAGGTAGTAGGTTGCGCGTGAACTGTTATTTGTGTAGGCTTTGATAGTACTATCGGCAGGAGAAACGTTGCATCAGAAAACGCTAATCAATTTTCTGACAAGCAATTCAGGCTATTGTCTGTCGTGTGGCTCAATTCATTTAGTTCAGTTGCGAGTAGCCATTTCGTTCTCGACTTCACCGTCCAAACTACCACCAAGCTTGCATCTGGTCTTGTATGGCAACTCGAGCAGCTGGTTTCTGGTCGTTTGATAATGTAGATTTCGTCCCACTCTCGCGGTTATCCTGGAGACGTGCGCGGTCAACATACCCAGTGTAGTTCCGATTTATTTTTGCTCTGCGTTTAAATACCACATCAATTAGTTCACAGGTTTTCTTTTTTCATTGACATTCGAAACATTTTAAGCAAATGAACATGATATCATTTGCGGACATATTTCCTTTTTCCGTTGCTTTATTTCTTCAAGCAAAAGCACTCACTAATGGGACCCAGCCGGAAAATCTTTGCAACTATTCGCAATCGTCGTTAAGTCTGATTTTGGGCGTTTCTAGCAGGTAAGTAATCAAACCTCTCAGAATACGACTGAATCATAGACCTCGTGACGGTCTTGCTGAAAATGACAGGCTTCAACCAAAGTATTATTGCATCCAAACTGCCCCGAGACATGGGCTGCACTTGACTGCCCAGGTAGGCCAAAGAGTAGGGCAACGGCAACACCGAATTAATTTTTTCGTCGGTAACCAACACAATACTTTTCCCATGAACTGCTGGGGCAAAAATGTGATGAACATACATCATCTTCCCCCGGCGCAAACCACATCTCATCCGGAAGAAACATTATACAGGAGCAGCGGTGTTAACCGAGTGTGCTGGGAGTGTGCTCAATGCTAAGAAGTAAGTAAAATCCCCTATGTGCTAAGACTCATCAAGCCAACCAAGCTGCACAGCCAAAATCTCATCAGATAAACAGAATATTATTGTGTGCTCTATCAAATATAATAATTTTTTCGTCAAATTACTAGCCATGACAAGCTTTCAAAAACGGACGAGTCGTGCCACACACAATTGAACTAACCGCTCGCACTCTTCAACAAACACGGCTTACGTACTTCACGCCACAACAACTCGCAGGACATGCGAACCAGAACCATTCTAAAAGCTGCACCATTTTTAAACTCCGTAGTAGTTTAGCTAAAACCTAACATCGCATCTTCCTCAATGGACGCATTATTCGGTTCTGTGTATTGCGTGGACCTCCCGCGCGTTGCTCTGATGCTAAGCACTGCGAAAAGCCTCAACCAGAATAGCATTTTCGACGACCCGTGGGAATGGGAAGACGATCGAGAGAGATAGCTTTGAGAGTGCAGTCGAGATCATGTGTGAGTAGCGCTCAAAACGCCAGCCAAATGATAATCGCTCTTGGCAGAGGGAGTTCAGTCAAACAATAACTTTAAATGCATAAACAAAGTTGGCTGTTCGTGCTTGATGAGGTGTCCCTGAGAACTCGCATTAGTTTTTCCAGCTTTGAGCTTGGCCTTTTGTACGGACCCAAAGCTGATGAGGGGGGTACAAACTCTCCAGGTAGGAGAATTGTTCCGCCGCATGACAGAACTCCCCATGTTTTGCCTATCTCCTCCTAAACAGTACTGCACTGTCTAGAGTGCTCCAGGGGTAGTGGTTTGCTATAGAGTAGATTTCCGTCTACGCGGAAGGAGGTCTTCAACTACCTATGAAAACTCAGTCGTGTCATTGGCCTGAGATTGGCTAACCATCATCTCAGCATGTTGGCGACAAAACCCGTCGAGTAGGTTGCCAAAAACGCCATTAGGAAGTGGATTGCGATCGGTTGTCACTGTCACCGGTTAACCACAGGGAATAGCCCGGCCGTTCGGAAGAGCTTCTATGGCTTCATCTGACGTGAAGTGAGAGATAAGAAAGACCTGTGGTCTGCTGTTGCAAAGGTCAGCTCACGCGTCTGTGTAAACTAACCCTAGTAAAGGTGGCAGTGTTCCTTCGGGGCCGGAGTGCACTTGATGGAAACGTCTTTCGGATCCCGGGAACTTAAATAATGCCGTCTAAGCTTGTTCGCGGGTCTTGACACTTTGACACTGAAAACTAGCACAGGCCCACTGAAGAGCATCTCTTCTGACACTGTGCCAAACAAAATCCTCAGTCACCACTCTCACCGAGGCAGTCACCCCGAGGTGGCCAGACTATGGAGAGTAGGAAAATTAGGACGAAGATGGGCATCAGCAACCACTGGCATGGGGACCTTGTGACATATCCCAAACGATGGCTTCCTGGGAAGTTGGGATAAATGCCATCGTTAAGCTCAAAAAACGTTTTGTCGAAGTTGGTCGATATCAGGGTCCACAGGTTAAGTGTGCCCCATTGCGTCTGATTTAGCGTAAGGTGCTGGTAACAGACTCAGTTATTGCGCGGTTGATAAAGCTTCAGCAACGGGATTTCCCACCCCGGGGAAGTGGGCTAACACTAAGCTCTGAGACAAAGTCTAAGTGTCGAATATAGCTTGGTAGGTATCGATCGGCAGCTGACTTTGGCGCGTGGACTAAGGATTTGTGATCTGTAAACACCACGACCGAGCGGCCTTTGAGTGGGTGCCGAAAGCGACGGAGGCCCAATCAGGTGGCTAGTAACTCCCTACCAAATGTGCTACAACTGTAGTCGGCTGGTTGTAGGTACCTACGGAAGAATGCTGGAGGCTTTCAAGGGTGGCCTAGGAACTGCAGCAGTACTAATCCAACAGCTGAGTTTGAAGCGTCAGCGAATACCAAAGCTAGAGCCGACGGGCCTGGGTGGGTACGAAGAGCTGTGTTCGCGATAGGCTCCTCGAACGCGATTATGGCCACTTGTGCTGGGTCGGGAAGCGCGAAACTTCGCTTCCCCAGGGCGAACGATAGATGTGGGGTCGCATCATTTCCGTACAAGGAGGAATGAGCCGGTGGTAGGAATTCATCGGGTTCGCAAACTGACATAAACGACAAAAAACTGTGGTTCGAGATCAAGAAGGACATCGGAGGAGATAGTGGTAACAGCTTATTTGAGGGTCCACCTTAGAACGGCCTAAAAGCAGCGGTCAAAATACAGCCGCGCTCGATGTTTCGCGTTCATTTAAACAATAACGTGTCAAAAGCACGAGCGGAGAGGGCCCTAGTTATGGCGCTTGTTTAACAATCTGTAGCTGCCGTTGGTTCCTTGAACATCTATCGCTGACTAGATAAGCCGAATAGCTCGTTTTCAGACCTACTTTTTCATCAAACATTTACGAGTTTCTCGCAACAAACACACTTATTTTGTCCTCGGACGTTTCCAAAACCAATCCGCTGACAGCTGCTTCCTTCCCCAGTGCCTCACAGGTTTGGAAAAGTCCTGAAAATCAGGCACAACTTAATTGCCCCGCATTATCAGAAACTTGGTCAGAGTTAATAATCCAAGGTCCTTGTGATCATCTTTCACTGGCAGGGAGCAGTCCCTGAAGCTCCTCTCTACTTCTACCGACAATACTTTTAGGCCCTTATCCTCCACATGACAACCACATGCCTTTCAGTATAGCACACGGGCTGCATGAAGTATAATACGTTACAAAAATCCACTCCGTTGGCTAGCTTCTGGCGGCCCGAATCTCCGTTCGATACCACTATTTGATAGGAAGCGATTTAATCCATCTCGCCATGACTTCTGGATGAAATCTCAAATTTCAAGCCAAAATTTTTTTAAATTGCTTTTTTTTTCACGAAAACGGTGTACGCGTCTTACTTTTTCCGACTTTGAAGCATATTATTGACAGTAAGAAAGAATCCACAGACAAAGGATGCGCGATTTCGATGTGTACCGCTGTCACTCTCATGCGAGAATAAAAACCATATCGTTTTTCCTCAGATCTCTCAGGCCTAGCAAAGTACGGTCCAAAATAGTCTACTTTTATGCACGCAGAGGAGTGATCAGCCTCAATTCCGCAATCACACGGCGGACGCGCCGTTTGTTGTGTACACGGACGCGTTGGCGTCTGGTGGAAGCACAGTCACTTTCCAAAAGCACAGAGCAGCCGTCCTTCTCTTCGCAATCCAGAATGGCCGAACAATATTCAAAAGAACTTTAAAACAACAGGACCTCCCGTTTGATAGTAATGTCAGACAGTCAACTTTTGGCGGAGTTCAGGGACGCTCAGCCTCCTACTACAAACTGGCCCAAACTTATCGTCTTCAAAGGCAAAATAGTCCACCAATTGGAATAAGACTCAATTTTCGTGTGAAGCTGCTTGCAGAACCGTCCCTGAAGTCATCGCCTCGCTCCACTGAGTCAGTTTCGTATCGAAAACTTTCTGCATGTACCAAGATCATAATTGACTTACAACTATTCCTTATCTTCAGAACCGGTAAATGACCCACTTTCGGTTACACGTCACGTCGCCCTTTGTATCACGATATCCATGTACTAACCCTTAAGGAAGACATCTGGGACAAACAGAGCCCAAAATATGAACAAATGCCCTTTTTTACCGCAGTAATCGACGTGCTCATCTTCATTCCCAACATTTCAAACCACCCCTAGATGAGCGTTTCATTCTTGGGTTAAGTAGCCCCCGAAGGTCGCAAACCTTTGGACTATAGCTTCATAGTCGACAGTCCTCCCTGAGTAACATTCCCTAGAAAAAGGGGTTTGTCTTGTTCTCTTTTTCTGACACGAGTCTTCATTGCATGGGAAGTAACAGGCACGGATTCTGGACACTCTGACTGCAGAAGAGGCAGCAAAGCTACCGCGTTGGCCATTCACGATAGAACCAGTCCAAAAATAAACATCTTGCAGTTCCAGATCCACTTCAATCTTGGTCTTCTCTGCCATCGCACAGCAGTGCAGTCTGCAGGCAGCCTCAACCTCAGTATGGAGACAGCCTTCAGAGGCGCCACACACGGATTAGTAAACGCAAGTAAACATCTTAATTCCGAGGTGCCGGACGGAAATCCTAGATAGGACACTGCTCTGCAGCCCGCTTTGAATGCGTCACAGAATAAGTGAAATTCAGCACCCGCGTTCATCAGTTCATATGCGTGCCGTCGATTTACTCACGCCATTTTCGTCCCTCTCACAATACTCTTCATTTCCTCCCATTATGCTTCAGTGCCCAGGCTAAGTGGGCCATGGAAACCAAGTTTTTTCCCGCACACATCTCAGAGCAACTGCTAAATGGGTAGGAAGAAGGGACCAGCCCAACCTAGAGTACCATAGGGTGTGTTATACCAACAAAACTCTTCTCTTGTTGGTCGGCCCTTGATGTAAACATAATATTTAAGGAATCTGGCTCAACATCCCGAGACAAACCCAAGGTTATCACAGTCAGTAAAAAGCCTGCAGAAATGTTGTATTGCGGCCCCGCCCCTTTCGTCAGCCGGAATGGTGTTTAAAGCCTCTAGACTTCCCCTCGCTCACTCGGTCTACCAAAATCTACCAAGACATGATGGGCCACATAATCCCTCTACTACGCACAAAGCTTCTGCTGCGAGGCTAACGGAGGACAAGCAATCATCTTCCCTTTAAATCATCTGCGATGAGCTCAAAAGATCTAAATCCCAATGTACATATCAGTTTTCTTCGGAACAAAACTAGCACTAAAAGGTGACGCAACCGCCTCAAAGAGGAGCAGTCATCCCAAGTTTCTTCAGCTCAGCTTCCCCGCAGTCAGACCGCCAGAAATACCGAGGTGAATCTTGGTCTTCCCTGGGCACTTTCACTCGCGGGAAAGAGTCTTAAATATCATCATACTAGGCCAAAGGCTCCTGACGAAACGTCAGAGATACACCCGTCAAACTGAAAACTGAATCATGACCCTGCGACAGGTGCACATTTAGTGATTCTCTTCGAAATACTGCGGCCCATCAAAGACAACACGAACTCCTTTTTGCTTTGCGGGATTCCACTCTGCATGGTGTGACAGATATCACCTCACTCGCCTATCTGCCACGGGCTTTCCTGCCCATGCATCTTATATCCCACTTCAAAGTTGTGCCAAACTGCGGACGTTCATTTCACTTAAGATTTTAGATCCTTGAGAAATTCATTTCTCAGCAACTCAAGCAACGAATAGCGACCGACTGACGGCAGGGGTTCGCTGGACTTTAGTTCTTCCTCGGTAAATCTGCGCTAATATGTCAACTTTCAAGCCGTAAAGGCCTCTCTGAATTTTGATAAACCTTGAGTCCCCCACTGACTAAAAGTCCCCAAAGGATAACGGTCGTCAAAACGTTTACAATAGAAACTTCGGAGGCTGTTCCGAGTATCCTGCGCACTGTGAAGCGCACCTTGCCCAAAATTATCTAGTCGGCTTCAGTCCAAGGGGCCTCGGATGGCCCAGCGTAAGGGGTGCTTTCAGGAAGGCTTGGTATAAATTTTAGTACATCCGATACCAGGTAAGCACCAGATTCAGAGGAAGGCCTAAGGAACTAACAACAGGCCAAACGTTCCAGAGCTGGCACTGAACTCTACCTAGTTTCAGTTACAAGTAGTTCACGTCTCAATGTAAGTTATCTTTCCTCCTCCCTCTACTAGTCCAACTAGTACTGGCAACATGAGTTTCGATCATGACGATTTCCGAGGTAGATGAATGTTTGATCGTGTAAGTGCGGGGAATTGTCCGTGGTTTCAATCGGCAGATGCAAGCGGTCAAGCACGCAACAACTCCTCATGTTTGCTCCTCTTCACTTTTCACCCCAATGCTGATATCAGGAACACCCTCGGCGGCAAAGGTCATTGGAAGTTGACTGCTTCGAAAGTGTGAAAAAATGATCGGTCTGTAAGAAAAATAACGGCGGTTTATTTTGGATAAGCTCTGGGCGTGCATAATCAAACGAACGAGTGACAGGAAAATCAGATTCTTGCAATAAACTCAAAGAAATATACGCACTCGATGGAGCGCAGGAAAAGGCCTTAAATAAAAATTAAGGCAGTCAGTTAAAGTTAAGCCTAAGCTCACGGGATCGATCGGACTGAAACGTAGCAGAACTGACCAAAATTGAGAAATATGTATGCGAATTGTTGTAAAGTTAACTGCAACAAATGAATAACCAAACGGGACTACCAGAAGCTTTTTCACCCTGGTAGAAATGATAATCTTCCCAGGATGTAAACTAGCCGTGGCGAGTTACAAATTAAAGAACCCACTTGCACCAGAAATTGGAAGTAAACTGAAATAGAACATACAACATGGAGTGTGATGAGGTGTTCATGAAAAGCCGTGGTAAAATTCAGTTGGCGAAAGCTGACGGGGTCATTCATATATAAAATGCGCAGCTCATCCACAGAAGGGTTTCCAGTCTGACAACGAATAAGAATGCGGGCGGAATAGAGCAAACTTTGGGCTTGTTTTCTGTTTAATAGTCAATGAATTCTTGCTCTGCCCTTTTTACTTTTCTTCTTGTGTTATCAAACAAAGTACAATAATTCAGGAAGGAGGCCGCGGCCCACTGAAGGCTATGGAAGGGAAAGTGACCGGCGGTGGCGGGAATCGAGCACGGCGTCACCATATCCACAGTCCACGAGGCCGACGGTTTGACCACGGCCAGACACGGTCTATGAGAAAGAAAGTGATAATGGAAGAATGGGTCAACGTGGGATGCGTAGCTTGAAATTGTAAAGGTTAGAAGTTTGCACTACGCCCCAGGTGCAAAAATAAAGCTGACCTATGGAATGTTCTTAAACGGAATTCGTCACTCGCCTGTGAGGCTAAGAACCAGCGCCGAAACCTCTGGAATCAGGATTTCATGTTATGCAAAGTTAGCTGTCTGTTTGTAGATATTTCTGCGGCTGTTTCTGCTCTCGAAAGGTCAGCTCCGAAGAAACTAGGGTGAGCCTTAGCTGTCAATAATTAGCTGCCTTCCCGTGGTAAAAGATACCAAGAGCCACGGCTTTCCAGGGCAGGTCAGGAGTTCGGCGCATCTCCATCGATCCTATCATTTGCCATTAACCAGTTTGCCTACGTGGCTTAAAATTTGCTGCCGTAATTCAACCTGTTCCGTTTGTTTTTGTGGCCTGGTTGAGAAACCCCTTCACACCTGCTTAGAACAGTGTAACCAGCGCAGGGCGTCTTTTCAAAAAGTCTGAGGGGCCGTCAAAAGCTCACCTCAAACAGTCAGTTCGTCCTTTGTTGTTAGCTCTCCACGAGTTTGAGATGCTGTAATACTTCTGGCGATGAGCTTCCTTTGTCTTTCTGTTAACCCTGGGTGATAAATTACTTCGAATATTCTATACTAGAGTCTGCCACTGTGGCCTTCTGAATTAGGGATAAGTCAGAATCCGTTACCGCCAATGCAAAATTTACGGATTCATTCCGATTTCGTTCCGCGTATTCAGCATCGTTGCTCATGAGAGTGACTCAGTTAAAAACTTTTGCCCTTTCTCATGGAGAAGTTCTTAGTTTTATCTTGCGGGGCATGGCTGAGCGGCCAGTGCGGTTCAAAGTTCTTGCTGCTTGACGTTCGATAGATTTCCTTTGTGCTCCACAAGCTGAAAGTACTGCTGCAAAGCCGAATACACTTCCACTGTCCAGTGATCCTTGCCCCCCGATCATCAGCAATATAGAACGCAAGATGCGATGAACACTAGTATCCTGAATCCATTTGTAGTGGTTACACTTCCAGCCCTCTTGCAATATCATATCCAAGACACTGTCAAGATTTGCATTTTAAACACGTTCCGCTTTTTCCATCGCCGCACCTTCCAGTGAACTACCTTCCAGCTCGCCGGTGACATTCAGTTAACAAGAAAATCCCAAGAACCCTGGAAATTTAGTCTTTGGCTCCGTGCCCGTGTACCACCTCCCAACTTCAAGAACTTTAAAGAAGTAATAACACTGACTAAATTCTTTATGGCGCTCGAATTAGCGACTCATCTACGACCCTGTTCAGTGGTTTTTGGTTCAGATATACTTGAGTGGCGACCAAAGATGCATTCTCTGACCTCCTCCACGGCGCACACAGTTGCTACTGGGTCTTTTTGGATTAGCGCACATTTCTTTTACCAGTTCTTTAGCGTCCTACCAATGTAGTCAAGCAGGGCACCAATGTTTTGGCAGAACAGGTCCTAAACCATATCCACTGCTACCATGTTTTGAGCAGAGGCAAGGCGTGATCTGAACACACTAAAACTAGGGTTTTTGAGTCAGCTGCTTTATGCGACCAAATGCTAATTGCCATTATTCTGCCCGTATCCACGTTTATCCATGGTGTGGTAATGGACGAATTGGTCTCGTCAATTCCGCTGAACCTAGTAAGAACTTACTCACGTGGTTGATCATCCCGTTAAAATATGAGGCACTGAATGTTGCAGGCATCATTCCCTCGCATTATTCCACTTCCTGCTGGCAGTAGGCAAGCGGTGTTCCTTGAGTTTTTAGTATCTGCTGTGTCTGAGTTTTACTAGACTGTTTAGCCCTCTCTGGCTGGTCAAAGCCATTTTTTCAGACAGTGAGCGTCCTACGGCCAAGGAGAGTTTACCGCTGTATTGTATACCCTTCCAATGTTCTTATACGAAAGTGTATGCTTACCTCCCACTTCGTCTTGGTGAGCCGTTTGTTAGAATTTCACTTTCCTTTGCCCGCTTATTTCAGACATGGCTGCCAGGGGCTGGTATCCCGAAATTCCTTTACCCAAGGCATTTTTCAGGTATGCTCCTCAGATTTTCTGGCGCGCAACATTTGGAAACGAAGAACTGATCTACCAGCCTCGTATCGGAGCTTCACAGTAGAAATTATATACTGCGCAGCGAGCGTTTAAATTCGTTTACAGCACTTTGGTACTTCCAAGCAACAGAAGCCCTTGTTGCCTTTTGCGTAATAAGAAAATTTATGGTGAACCACTAGGAGGTCTAAAATACAAAGATAGAGTGCGAAGTCAATTGACAGTGTTGGTAGTAGACTCATATCCACTGTAGTGTAGCCCCGGTATGAAACAGTTGCTTACTGAAATTCTGATCTCTCAGTGGCCCGTGCAGCACTCACCTCCCCTTGATCGTCACGTGAGTTCTTTGCGAGTGCTCCTTTGACCGTACCACTGAGTGACCCCTAATGAAACAGAGGAAGAGACAATTTGGGAACGGTCATTGAGGAACCCGAAGACAACCCGTGGAGCATATTCTGGCCGTTATCACCTAGTAAACAATGATTAAGGTACAATTCAACGAAATTTCATCGCTATTTTACCCACAGGTAGGCCGATTGTTGTTGCTGCTCCTGGGGTTTATACAGGTCCTATCCCAGTGATTTTCAGTGGAGTCCTGCTGTTAATGCATTTTTGCACCAGGCCGCATTTCAAAGGGCATGAAAAGAAAGAGAATAAATCAAAATCGAGAAATATATGTGCAAGTAGGCAACCACTTCACAGACTGTATATAAATATACACTTCCTCATTGATAAAAACCTCAGGCCAGTTTTCATTGTTTTCATCTGGAATAAAGAAAATCATTTTTCACTGGGGAAAACTTAGTTGAAAGCTTCCCAAATTGGGTACCATTGGCCGAACTCCGGCTGAGTCGTCTACCAAATCAAGGCGAACCGCGACAAGGAAGCAGCACAAACCGTGCAGGAAGAGCGGACAGCTGCATCTGAGCATCGAATAACACACGACAGTCTCTCCGGTTAAATTAAACCGGCGAGTCGACCAATGAATCGGAGGACACTTGCCAACAAATGATCAAAACAAACAGCTTTTGACTAACATTCAATAACCTGACAGTAACGATTATCTCCGAAATTTTTGTGCTTTTGAAAACCTTATCAGACAGGGCAGGGTTGCAGGAAATTTCACCAGTACATAAGGATTTCTTTGTCTACCTTCACATGGGAGCAGTTTGAGCTACTCCCAGAACCGCTGCTGCCTGAACACTTGGAGGACTTCAGTTTTACATTCCGTTCGTTTTGTTTGCTGACGTTCATCAGTCATAAAATGATGTTCAATATGAGTCAAATCTATTGGCATTACGTCTATCAGGCAAATGAAACACGAAGTAAATTGACTCAGGTGAAAGCAACCTAGAAATGCTAAGAAGAGACTTAGACTATAACGACGAAATGGGAAAGAACTAAAAGGCCTCCACAATAGCGGTCGAATGTCTTCTACAGTCATCTTTGTTACTTGCTGCCGCGGGTGCACCTGCCATCGCACTCACCCATTCCGGATCCGGTGTGATTATTTTCCTTTTGAGTTATTTGTCTTGGATCACGACTGCTGTCCGACAAAGTGACACTTGTAACGTCCCAGTTCAAATCCATCAGAGACAGATTGTTGCACAAAATAATCGAATCTTCTGTTTTGGTGCTCCATATTCCGGACAGAAATAAACATCACTTGCCATGCAGAGTAGTCCAGATTAGTAGTCCAACGCCTGGGGAATCTTATTTTGGAATATTTCGCTTGATAGCTTTGAGCCTAAGGGTAGTCTCTCCCAAAGACAACGGCCACAACGTGAACCAAAACTAGTCAATTATTTCAAAGCTTCACTCAACTCTGTGGGCCAAAAAGCCGAAGCCAGATCAACTTTGGTGAAGCAGGGCGCGTTTGACAACTCAATAATAATATTGTCAAAAAAGTGCTTTCGCCTGAATGCTGTGTTTAGTGGCTTGAAATCAACGCAAAAGTAAAGTTCCCAAGGCGCTTCTGTCAAGAATCACACTTGACTCCAGGACCTATGTCAGCTCACCAACTTTCATTGAGAAGTCTTTCGGGACGAGGAGGTCAAACTCTCGTTCAAATCGTTCTCAAAATACGTACTAAACAAGCCTTGTCGATAGCGCCACGGGTTCTGCGGATTCACGCACGTGTAGTTTTCCGTTCGAGAAAGCCTCCCTAACTTTTTATCGAAAACGGAGTCACATTTTCCCAAGTACTGTTCGACGTTGCCAGATATGAGTAAATTAAAACGGAGGGACTCAGAGCAAGGTAATCTATAGATTCACATCCGAGGGTGGAAGTGTAGTCCCGGCCGATCACATCCATCCCTGAGATTGACGAAATGCAACGTTGTCTCGCCCTTTTGACTAACCCTGCCTCTGTTCCACTTATTGAGTCTCTTGTGCGTTGGTGTCGATGTAATACCAGTCAGGGCCTCAGGAGGCATGATGTTCACCGATGCTCCCGCATCCAAGGGCAGGTGGAACGCTGCACTACTGCGTTGCTGGACGTTCTCCGTTATCGTCGGTAATTTTTATAGGTTTCAGGGATTTTTCTTGGCCATTCTGCTGTGAATTACCCCAGGAAGTTACGAAGATTCTTACGACTTTTCCGCACACTCGTATTATTCCTGCTACTCAAAAATACCAACCAAAGACCTCTGTTGAGAAACCACTAACAACACTGAAACAGTGCTTTTTACCGTTAGTGGACATCTTGAAGGATGTGCGCCATAATGCGAATTTCTTCCAGGACATTGGGGGCAATACAACAAGGCTAAAAATGCCAGACAACGACCTCGCCAGGCTCGCTTCATTGTTGTGCCTAAAAGACCCTACAACAAACTATACGCAGACTCGGCTTTATTCTACTACAGACTTCCGTGAAACTGTATCCAGTGGGATCTTCAAACGCATCTCAAACAACAAAATTGATACAACTTTTATTCTTCCTGACCGGGATCCGATATCTTGGCTGAAATCCACTCTAATCAGAGCAGCTGGCATGGAACACCACTCGTGCAAGTGCACTGGGCTACGAAAACATTCACCACGTCAACCCTGCTCCATCCTCTTCCCATTCCCTTCCGACAAAAGGCAAGGGAATCTATCAAAAAGCAGCAACTGCTTTCCCCCAAAGCCACATAAAAATAAGTCAGAGTTATGGCGGAAAAGACCCTCCTGAAGGGGAAGCATCAAAGGCAACCATCCGCTTGGTACTGCATGTAAGACAGGATTGAGCAATGAGTGGCCAACTTTACAACGGATGCCGACATCAAAGGCGATTATCCGTGAAATCCTACGTTACTAGATTATCAGATGAACAATGACACTAAACGGATACAAACCTAAATTACGCAATCACAAGGACTCAAAAACTAGAACGGAATTGCGGCGTGCGAGGAAGGGGCACATGCTTCACTCAGGTCTAGATCAAGGATACGACAGAGCAGCGCGCTGGGCGCGAACAAATCTGCGTTGGCCCGTAAAAACGAACAGTGTATAAAACGAGTCAAAAGTGTAAACAAGTGAGTGATGTTAAGGAAACATGGAAACTGCAGTGGTGTTTGGGTATTTACCACGACCTGTCGGTACACTGCATACAAGTGCCACACAAACCGGTCACCGGCAGACAACCATGCAGCCACCACCCTGACAACTTGTTCCCTCTGCACCAGTTCAAGCACCTGTCGTCCTCGACAGATCAGCTTTATCGGACCCCCCGTTAGCATCTCGCAGACAGCAGGCATCTCTCTCCTCAGCTCCAACCTCCGCCTGCTTCGTATCCATCCTCTCAGTTCCTAAAAAACTGTGGACCTGGCATCAAGGACCTCCTTGTCTCTTCCCACACCCCCACCTATCAAGCGGACTTGCAGGATTCCTGTTACCTCCGCATGTTGGACCTCATCCAGCGAGGCCCATCTGCCCGTCCCTGTTGTCATTGTCAGATCTCTCAGAGCCTCCGCCGACCTCACCGAGCCTGCTATCCACGCCAACTCTGGGCTTGCCCAGGTCTGACACCAACAAACAGATCAGGTCAAGCCTCACCTTCTCAACCACTCAACTTCAAAATCCGTGGTCAATCCAGGGAGCCACGGGCAGGCTTCTGAGAGCTCGGCAGCAACCGCGCCGATCCATCCATCTACATTCACCCAAGAGTCCACATCACTCTTCATCCAAAGCACCTACTGAAGGATGCGTCTGCTACAAAAGTGACCCTCGGGCAGCCTAGTCCGGGGCGGTTATTCTAAAAATTCCCACAGAACTAACTCACCAAGGACTCCCCAGCCAGGGGATAGATGGTGTAATTCCACTTTTGAGGAAACCACTGAATGGCTACCACTACCTGAAGTTGTTCAAGTCCAAAACCGAAACACCTATAGAGTGAGTAACTGGGATCAGCTGCCGACCTCCCTCCGGGGCACTAACTGGTCTAACTTCTTCCCAACATCCGATCCCCTAAGAGAGGCTGATGTGTTCTATGCCAGCTTGCTCTCCTCTATAAACCGCCCTATCCTAACCGTAAGGCACATCGTAGCCGAGACCACCAAAAGTGACAGAATTCGACAAACGTTGTGTAAGCACCAGAACTCATTCCTCGGGAATCGAGATTCCTCTGTGGCACTAAGAATAAACTGACTTTGCCGCGATCTTTAAGCAGGAACTGAACATAAGCTCAAAAAGTAAGAAAGGCGTGATGCCTTTATTCATTATCATGCTTTTGTATCAATACACTCATATATATGCGACCTTGGATTGTATAAATAAATAACGGCGATTCGGAGTTTAATCTGTTGTGTTCTGTTCATTCACACTTGGTATAATTGTCACTATTCATTCACTGTGCTAGGATTTCACGAAGGGACAACACTACAACAGCATCGTAGTGTGAGGCTCCTCTCAGGGCTTCTAAAATCTCGCAACTCATGCAGCACCTAGAGCAACATTCTATCCCTCGTCCAAAATGGCACACCTCTCGATTCGCCAAAAGGTACGGCCGACTATTTCGCCTCAGCACTTATTAAGAACGCTAACCCTCTGCCACCCTGCTATCCAATGCCAACACAGAAGGCGGTATCAGCCATAAAGTTTACCACGGACAACGTTAGGAACTTCCTTGCCAACACTAAACCCCCCTATCATCCGGTGCTAGATGGTCTTCCCCCTATCCCATTTCGGCTTGGGGGCCCGACCTGGTACTCCTGTTGCTGAAAGTCTTCATGTTATCCATGTCGTCCGGAACCTTTCCTGCTCAAAGAAAAGCATCCTGTATGATTCCACACTACAAAAATGGCCCTTTGCATGATCAGGGAACTATCACCCAATAAACCACACTTCGATTGTTTCCAGGATAAAATTTTCTGAGTTCTCGAGGCCTTATCAACCCAACTCAACATGGGTTACTGAAGTCCCGTTCGTGCCTCACGTGTCAGATGTACTTCCTCATTTTAATCACTCCCAAAGCAGGCAGCAACAAGTCATACATCGTCATCTTTCTCGATCTGACTGATACACTCAACCGCGTTTCTCACACTCGCTTACTGACAAAAAGCAAATGATACGGATTCGCCGACCCTCTTCTGTCCTGGGAAGCATTTCACCTCTCCTAACTTTCCTAGACCGTCACCATCAAAGGGACACCTCAGCCCAGACAAATTACCCGAGGGGTCGTACACCGTAGAGTTCTAGGTCCTCTCTTATTTCTGATCTGCGTAAGTAGTGGTTTATGGCATGATATTCTTCTTTGCAGAAGGCACAAAGGTAGTCCATACTTTTTGGGCCCACGCCCTGCACTCAGCCCTTAGTAATATTCTGCCAGATTTGAAGTCCCTTGAAGAATGGCGTACTCAATGGCTGATGAAGTTTTCGGCAGCCAAGAGCTCTCTTCTGTCCTACAAATACCAGGTTCCATCTGGCTTTCAGGATTCTCCTAAGTTAAGTAAGGACCTGCTCCCGCATATAGTCTATAGCCCCTGGTCCCCGATTCGTGACACGTTAGCAAATATACTCGGCAGAGCACAAAAGGGCGGAACTCAAAAAGCTGGGGCGGGAAGGCGTTTGTATTGGAGGAGAGCAGAAGTGTGCAGACGGTGTACACAAGTGAAGCTAGTGGCGCCACCAAATTCGGTTAATGTTCAGCTAAACAAATTGCCAGTCTTTGTGATCGTGTGTCGTATTGGTGGCACTGCAGGCTATTTCACAATAAACGGTTTTCCGATTCCTACTACCCCCGTGGTAATGGAACTGGGCCTGCTTTATTTTGTGTTGTTTTAATTTTCATGAACGGGCGTTGCTCAAATTGACAGGACTAGAAGGACGACTACACTCATCCTTGGAAAATGCCGTCCTCAGGAACGCTAGCTCCTGACACTCAAGACATACGCCAAGTGGCCTTTGAAATACTGCCCCCGGGCCTCCAACATGATGAGAAAGGCTGACCGGATCAGTATAGGGAAGGTGCAAAGCTCCTTCTCTAAACGATTACTTGGCCCCTCTTACATCCTTAGCCACAGAGCTAGGTGCGAACTACTCAGGCTTGAACCTATATGTTTACCTTGTATCAAGCTCCATCTTTCATTTCTCTTCAACCTTCTGCACTCAAAAGCCCACTCATCTGATAATCCACCTGGTTTCTCTAGTTATGGTCCTTACTCCCTCAGTCACAGAAAATTCACCATTACAACCCCCATCTAGGCCCCCCTCTGAGATCCAGGTATTTCTCGGTTGTCCATCCTAGCCTCTGGAATAAGCTTTCTGACTCGATGTGTGCGTGTCGCATGCCTGAAAAATTTAAAGGAGCACAAAGCGGACTTCTGGACACTTCTTCTGTAATCAGCATGACTCACCACAGCGTGGACACAGGTCAGGCATATGTAGACTGTCTTGATTATTAGACCGCAGTGAGTCACAATCTTTTGCGTCCGAACCTCATCTCGTGACCCACCCGATAACCCTGCCGATGTATATTTATATGCTTTCGTGTGTATGCTCAAAATCCAATACTATTTTATGCTACTTAGCAGATATTTGACTAGCTATAGTTACGTTATTGCCAATATTGGTAACCTTTCTGTATAACTTACAGTTGGCTCCGGTTTCTCCCTCTTATTGCTCTGCCAATCCAAGTCTCATATTTTTTCCTGAGGCCGAGCCGATAACATTTGTGTCCCTGCAGAAAGATTACGCCCACATCTGTTTCCGAAAGCTGCTAGTACACGGTAAACTGGATATTGCTCGGAAGCACTGATATTCTCTAGGCTGTGCGTGACCATGCATCGTTGTTGACTCTAACTCAGCATAAACCTACCAGTACACGTTGCCCATATATTTTACCCTTATGAGTGAGGCCAGTACCACTGTAATCCTCCCGAATATACGTTGTATTTCCAGCCTCACGGACGCTAACTTTTAAACAGCCCCAGCACCATATCTGATTTAGTCTCGGCCTTTATCTCTAACCTTACAACGTGGCACCTGACAGACTCCTCATCCTTCATCTAATCATTGTCCTTAATCGAATCGCGCAAACACGGCTTAACCCTCTTTCCTGTCATAAGACTGAAGTGGTAGCCCAAACTTAACACAGATCACACGTCCATCGAATACCACGTCGTCTTCTTATGGGTCACCACTAATAAACTCTTATTATCCAGTCACCAAAACGACTAACAATCTGTAGGTCATCTCAACATATCACAACAGGTTATGCTGACAACAGCTGGCTCACATACAAACAAAGTCGTGGGACTCCGGCCCTGTATGGAGCTGGCAGTCAACTATGCATTCCCGAGTGTTGCATTGTTCCGTGTGTGTGATTCTTGCTCTCTCTCTTCCATAGCTAAAAGCAGCGACACCACCTAAGGCAAACTGCAACAATTCTGTGGTAATCTAACTGTACAGAGAATAAAAATGTCAGTCTTAGCCGTGGCGGACCCCGTGGGTCATGTGTAAAGGACGGCAAGCTGATAAATAGAGAGTGGGCCTCGTGGGGTAAGCGTGCTCTCCCGATCCCCTGAAACAAAAAACAACAAAGAACACCGAGGAACCAAAAATGCTCCTGGATGCTACGGTACCGGATTCATGCTCTTCGTCCCCTTAATAACAGAACAATTCCCCCCTACAGCCACGACACGACCCTGCTTATGGGATGCCCCAAAAACAAATGAGAGTTCTAGTTAAGCCCTTAGCACTTCCGCCCGACCCTTTACGGGGTGACAGCATGCCGAATGAGCTCTCCACATACAAACCGACCCCACCCCTCTCATTTTAAACCTTTCCGGGTTCCTCACTCTATCCCCAACCAGATCGCTGATGCTAAATTCCGTTGTCCGTGACCGCTTCTCAAAGTTTCACTATGTGAATTCAGCTAGGTTCCTGATCCTTCTCGTCGATACATGGATCGACTATCATCAGCCTTTGCCCACACTCAAGAGCCATATCAAAACGGAACCTTTCTAAGATCTACCCTGGATACTCACTTGTAAGTCGCCAGCGACTCATCTAGGTTTCCACGCATCTACTTCATTCTCTCAGACAGCAAAGGAGGTCTAAACACGGGCATGCTACACGGTAGCCTCAGGCTTCATCCTCAAAAGGCGCAAGGAGTAAAATGTACTTGCCTCTTACGTCAAGAAAGTAAACCATCCACGGTTAACTCGAGCCGCCAACGATGGGAGCGAAACCATACGCATAACCAGTGGCCATAAGTATCGGACAGCAGGGGCTCAGATAGCCCCAGTCCTCTAGAAATTTATATTATGTCCCTCATTTCCCCACTTCCATAGGCACTTGATGAGCCAACGACTTAACATTTTACCGAAAAAGGTAAAATGTGGAGAGATTATACAGATCAAAATTACTCTTTATTGTGGTGCAAGCCATACAGCAAATGCCGATAGCCAACCGCCAAAATATGACCGGTCTGCCTCCACAGTCTAGGGCAAGCTTGTCTACTTCTCCACTGCCCCAAGTTCATACATCTGAAACTCTGTTTCCCACCTCAACTTTGTCACCTCCTCTTGCCATCACAACCCAAAGCTGGAACCACTCGCAACCTGATGACCTTCCCATTCACTTTAGGCCTTGATTCATATATTCCCTCGAATTGTATTGTATTTCTGACAGAACTTTGATCATAACCCCCAGCTTAAAAGTCCTCCAGACTGCCATATACCCATGCTGGGTACTCGGGTAGCCATTGGTCCACCAAATGTTGCTATCGGAAATGCGCAAGGATCTAACGAACTACTTGATCCGATTGGACTATTTTTTACGCTAGCCGTTGCTATATGGAGCCTCTTACATCGGTAGCGACGGTGATCACAATCCTACTGCTCGGGTCACAAGCCCCCATTAGCCCTATTTTCGCCTGCTATTCTTATCATTTCATTCGTGAAGATCCATCGTATCTGATGAGTCCGCCCTTGCTCAGACCTCAATTCGTGACCTGCCATCAATGGAAATCGCGATCATTATGAAATAAAATACCAGGCTCTCGCTGCTGGCTAAAACATGGCTGTACATTCTTTTATTCCAACTGTAGAAACGTTTCATCTCGCACACAAGAAACAGTCTTTGCGGCCATGGGTCAGGCTCTCTGCAAATCACAGCAACAGGCCTTCGCGTCCATATTCATCCCACCTTGCGATCTCTTCATATTTCCTTCGATGCATCTGCTTCATCTTCTAACTCCAGCCGACTGTCACTCCCAAAGACTTCGTTTTGAGTCTCCCAGATGAGCATCCAACTACCGCCTACGCTGCTCCAACAGCACATCATATTCCATGCCATTTACTTGTCTTTCTGTCGCCTTCAGGTGAAACGTCGTTCACTCCATATGGCCTTGGAATTATCCAAAAAGAACCATCGCAACAGACGTGTCTCACTCACTGGCAAATGTTCCACAGGTTCCCCTCTCCCTCATTAGGTATTTCAAACCACCGTTCTCCTGGTCTAGTTAATTGTCCAAGTGGCATCAAAGCGCCACTGTTACCACTGTTTGTTTTCTGAAGGCCCCATGCGGGTTCTATTCTCTTCCATGACTGGGTACTAGTTGGTGGATCTCCCTCTTCAGTCTTCGATATGGAACCCTCAGATATCCAGTAGCTGCTTCTCCCATTTTCCTGTTCTGCACACCTCCAATTTTCTTTGATCCCTCCAGAATTGGTTGTTTACACAATTATCTTATGTACTGAATATTCCACACTTTAGTGATGCTTCTTAAGCGGCTCCACGCACTGCTGAGTCACCGCTACACCACGTTCCCGCAACCAAAACTGGTTTCTACTAACCGCGTTGGGCGTACCCATTTCAGCTCATTCAAACACAGCCTGGACTTAGTGTATTGCCATTAACATGTGTGAACCTTACTTCCAGATTTTGTGAATATTTCGTGCCGCAGTGCGATGTTGTAATCATTGATCATGCCTTGAGCAAGTACCTCGATCGTGGCCAGTAAATATACCATTATTATTAATATTATCATTATTGCTAATAATAATAGTAATATAATTATTATTTTTATCCCGACTTTTCCCCTTTCACCAACATTTCGCAAAAACACCTTTCTGCTTTACCAGTATTTGCATTCTGTTCCCCCGATCACTGGTCTGACCATACCGGCCCCTGTCCACTGATTTCTCCGGGAAATATTTTGCTACGAAATGTATAAGCTTTGTTCGCCTATCCTGTTTTCCCCAGGTAGGACAGATGTCTCTTCTCAAAAAGTGTATTCCGCGCAAAATCGACGCTTCTTTCTTGGCACCGTGCTTGTCGCTGCCCCCTGGGAAAGTAAAAAATTGCATGACCGTGCCAATGTTTTTAATGACAACCCAAAAGAGACAGACAATTCACCAGGATTCTGGTCTTTTTGGTTAAGAACAAGCCTTTGCATGTTTCACTGCACTCATCAGGGCAATATCCTTTGAGTTTAGTCATGACAGTAGTCCAGTCACCACCACCCTCATCGGATTCACATAAAAAATCAATAACGAGGAAGCGCCGCCTGTGCAGAGGCGTGACTAAAGAGTGCAGAGTGAAAAACCTTTGAATGACCTTCTTTGGCTGACAGCGTCTGGAAATCTTCATTCTGCTTTCGCCACAGCCTCCATTTTTCTGCCACCCGACCCGAGTCTTCAATCACCAGGAGTGCCTGTGGGTGGGTCTTCAGGTGATTGCGCGACCGTGCCCTCAATACCGACATTTTCACATTGGTTTTTTTGTCAAAACAACAAATGCCGGGTATTCGGGAGAAGCAGTCGGTAAATCGTTACAGCGTTCATCGAGAAATCCCAACCACTGCTAATTCTTCGGAGTTTTACGAGGCCCTACGCATCTGGCAGGCTGCTTGGTTTATAACTGGCGAAACAAAGATCTCTCGCTGGCCATTCTTGGTGGGCAATGTATAGGGCAAAACAAGAGCATATCTGACACGCTTGTTGTGCTGGCAACCATTTACTGATCATCGTTGTACTAATCAACTTGGCGGCGGAAACCCCCTAAAATTGTCAGTACTGCCTGACCAACTAGAACGGCCAAGCTATTCGTCTGAAAACCCGTCTGTGTGCTATGAATAGGCTTAACATCTTTATGACACCAGCAACAACAGTGATATTGACAATAATGATTTATTTCTTCTAATTCCGGAGCGGGCTAGGTGCTAGATTAAGTGGTAAAAGCGACAGCGGAATCCGAATTTCAAGAAAGATGTGCAAGTAAATGCTCGCAACAAAGGGCAGCAAAAGTTTTCAAATCGAGGCATTATGGTAGAGCTGGGCGGGGACAAACAAAGAATCAGGTGGTCCAGCGGAAAAATTATAGTTGAGCTGGCTGGAAACAGTGAAAACGCACACAAGTTTTGAGAAAAGCAAGACTTGAGAGTTGAACAGGATCGATTGATGTCTTTGCCTTTTGAAAACAGAATTTTCCATGGGATAGGTAAATAAGCAAAGGCCATTTTTCATGATTGGGAGGAATTTGGATTGAAAATCAGAGGGCGAGGAAAAATGTAATGCCGGTTGTAGAAAAAAATAAAAGAATTCAGCTCTGAATTTTGATGGCCGAATATTGTCTGAGTGGTTACATCAAAAATGAACAACATATTGCGTGGGCCGGAATAATAATGAAAGAAGTGGCCGGGGAGAAACAAGTGAACGCTGAGTGAAGTGTATACTTGGGGCTAAGCAAGATGTGACGCATCAAAATGGTAACTGAGGCTGGATGATGGATCGATTTGGGAAGCTATACCAAGGCGATGACAGGGGCAAATAACTTGAAAAAGAGGTGACAAAGCACATGACGGGTTAGTGACTATCCGTTTATGTCCCTTTTAAAAGATGGATTATCCGATGAAGGCTGAACAAAACACTGAGTAACCAATGGATCTGAGATGTGCAAATATGAAGAGAACACGGTATTTTACGAGATCAGGGTGTTACAGGGGGAACAGTTCTGTGTTGGTGAACCGTTAAACAGACAAAGGGAGTAGACAACTGCCAAACAATTGACTGCCGGGACACTCTATACAGCAATATTTAACAGATACCTATCACCAGGGCATTGTTATTTGGCAGTTGTTGGCAACAAGACTGTGTCGGTGCTTGAATGTGTCGTTTAAAATGATAAAAAGAGGAGCTTTATTTTGGAGAATGGATGTTTTTGTGAGCGGAGTTGTGAGTAATTTGAGGTGGAGCCTCGGGAAAAGGGCAACATGAGGTGGGCCAAGAATGTCGTTCGGTTTATGACGTGAAGAACAGTGATCTGGGGAATGCCTTTTTCGCCGATCCCAAAAGGCGATAGGTTATGATGGCGATATTTAAAGCGAGTGTGATGAAAAATTGATGCTAACCGGAGCGAACTGTGGCGTATTTGCAACAATGAGGGAAAGTTTTGGTTTTTCTCTAAATCCGCCACCACTGGGACTAAGCTGATGAAAGTGGGGCTAAGAGCTGTTAGTGGGCTATAGGAATGCATAAATATTGACGAACACCACAGATATGGATAACGACAGATTGAAAATAAATGTTGGCCGCCGGAACGGAACTCTCGGTTAAAATGCAAGGGCACCATGGGCCAAGAGAATGGAACCAGTTTGGAATGAGTTAGACGAGTTAAGTGTGGCGAAGACAGAGAAGAAGATAAGTAAGAGCACTTGAATGAAGGGAGGTTTATCAAAGACAGTGTCAATTGCGACAATCATCGTGTGGGATGCTGGGTTGATAAGCATAGAAGGCACTTATGTGGTAAGCTGTGTCCGCAGCGCGGATGATGTTAACCGGTTTATGCTGTCCTCACAAATCCTTTTAACTAGCATAAGCTTCTTCCCGAGTGGTACTTGCATGGGTCATTTGCAGTACTTTGGCTAGGTCAGAAATTTTTTAAGGAAGACTTTTTGCCGGTCAAGTGTATGGAAGACGTAACTGTCTTCGGGCAGCCTGCTCCACACCCGGAAATAAACGAAGATGAAGAACCTCGTTTTTAAATTTAATCTGGGTTATGCAGTTTAAATGATATATTTCTGTTTCGTAGGGGATAGAATATGTCTTGGGCGAAACAGGTGTGTGTTGAAGGTATCTACCCTAGGATGCAAGAGTTTTAATGGAAAATAAAGAATAAGCTTCATTTGTCATGGCCACTGGAGTTCAAGTTTTAGCAGTTCATTCCTTTTTGACTCAAAGGAGATGACAGGCCGAGTAACTGCTTAGTGGAAGGCAGCCAAACTCTTTCAGCTTAGATCCGGTCGGGTTTATGCTTATGGCTGTATACTCGCCGGTAGAGCACAAAATAGGGCCTGAAATGGGATATAAAGATCAAAAGCTTGCTGTCGTACTTTCTAAATTTTCTCTTCATAGGTACTATCCTTCCATTTTTCCTAGCCACTTGGTAGGTGGATGGTTCTTGAAGGATGAAGGTGAAGGAATAGGGAAGGCACCGATCTCTCACCAGGGGATTTATGGAGATGTGCAATCCGCTTGAGACGAAAGAGTCAGGGTAAATGTGGCTTTTGTACCTGAGCATAAAACTTAGCAGCTGGTAAACCGACTCTCCAAGCGTTGCTCCGCATGTCAAGGGCGTTCAAGCCATAGGTATTTTTGGTGAGGGTATGGGTCAAGGTACGTAGCTCAAAGATTTGAGCCATTTTGATTTCATCGGTGAAGGAAAACGTGCAGTCGTGATGTAATTTCGTGAATGCATCGTTGGCGTGAGGAAAAAACAAAAGTGGGTCAAGATAACCACCGTGAATATAACTGTTTGTGACTGGCCGGGGTGGTGTGGAACGACCTTCAACGTTCCCTACTTACGATCTCATGCGGAGGTACGATGACATGCCAGAGAAGCGTGAGTCATTCGTGATGTGTGATTTGACCGTATTTGGCAGGTACTCTGGAGGTAACGATCAAAGGCCCCCGTCATTTCAGGGACGGTGACGATAGATGCCCTGCCATAGTCAGCAGAATTTGTGATGAGGCTAAGGCTATCATTCTGGCAGGCCAGAGGTTACCCAAGCTTTGAAATTCCATGCTGACAATCAATAAGTAACTCGCGGAGGAGAATAAAAACGGCAGTTTCATGATCCAAACAAAGTGGGAGTGTGGCTCACTAGGCGATGGTCAGCAGGGTCATACAGGGCTCCTTTTTATGGAAGGCTTCATGGCCGACGTCTTGCTCCAAGACGGGAGGATGCTTTTTTGTCGTTCAGAGGTTAAACAAGTCTAACAAATGAATTTCAATGTCCAAACCGCCAAAAATGAAAAGAGTCGGGGGACATCATTAAGGTAGGACGGACAAGAACCTTGGTGGTGCTTATCAGCTTCCTAACTTCACTAGTTCATGACACTATAGCTGACAAGGCGTCAGTATTCAACGAAGTAGGATCGAAAGTCAGATTATAGCCTTTCGTTACGGGATGGAATCAAATAACTAGTCGACAACCTCGACGATCTACCGTGGTAAACTAACCTAGGTATTCTCTCATGGGATCAAATAGGAAATTTTCGATGTACAGCCCGGGGGTCACACCTTTCAGTGGGGCAGCTAGATGGGCTTTTTTCGGCCGATTAATAGCAAATCAGTTTATTTGGAGCCTGTCTTTAGTTTTGGCGTGTGGCTGACTTGAGATGTGGCTGTTGCAGAGAAGGGTGCAGAGGTCATCTGTTCTTTCACAGGAAAGCCGCAGCTACCTCAATTTGGGTTGCATTTTTTTGTTTCCTATCGGTCCTTTTGATATTAGCGTTGACTACCTCGGATGAGGTGATATGAAGGGATGAGGATAGATCCGTATGTGGCATCAGAAGACGGCTGAGGATCAAATGGTAATAGGTCATCCTGGGCCTGATTACGCGTGATTGTGAGTAGAATGTCCCAAGTTGCATCTTGAAAGTTCTCTTATTTTGATGGCTTTCTTGCTGGTGCAGTCTTGTGGAGAACACGCACACTATGACCTTATGACCACAGCCAAGAAAATGGCTGAAGGAATTTGCCCTTACACCCTGGAGGCTGAAGTGAAAGCCAGGTCTAAAATTTTGTTCTCTCAGGTGTTGCCTCCTCCCACCTGCGCGAATTCGAGACAAGATTACACAACCATAAGGATGGTTCCAAAATTGTCCAGCTTACTTCCAGGAGGTTGGAGTCTCCGAAAGTGATTTTAGTGGCGTAAGGGAGTTCGGCCTCGGGACAGAACGCATCGGCTACCTCTTTTATGGCACTCGTTATGGCCCGGCGCACAGTAAAGGCAATCTTCGATAAGCTGCCCCTGTGGTAAGGGTACAGGGATCCAAACAGTGTTGGATTTTATCAAGGACAGGTATTTGGAGTAAGTGCGTAACAGGACGGTTCGTACTGTGAGCAAGGCGTCCGCCACCGCGTCTCTCTGATCTGTCTGTGGCCGATATACTACAGCCTGAGACGGAAATATGTTGGACGGGAGTTCCATCAGAAGGCTGAGTTTTCGTTTTGAGGACTTCATCTGAGCAAGAAAATGGTGCGAAATAGCGTACTGGTAAAAGCTTGCTTACAAAGAAGCGAGCACTGGACAGCCATATAAAAAGACTGTCGTTTTTTGTTGCCTTGATGCACTTTTAAGGTATTTCCACTCGAGCTGGCTGCCGGGCTTGGAGATGCAGTAACAACTGATGGACTACAGAGTGGAATAAGGAAATGAAGGGGCTATGAGGATGTGGATATTCGGAGGAAACGGAGAAACCGGAAATATCGGAAGAAGCAAAGCTGAGTCAGATGGCTCGAGGTTGTTAGAATAAGAAGCAGGAAGCATGGTGTGCCGGATGAGTATTGCTCTCCCTGGCGATACCAAAATCAGGTGGCGTACTGATTTGCAGATCCAAACAGTTGTGCATATATTTCCCTTTTCACTGATGGCCGAACTGTTGTTATGCTTACCTCTACTTGTAGGGGGGATTGCCTGGGACAGAGGAGCTAGGCTAGGGGTCTTCGAGTTGAGACACCGGGTTTTGCCGACAGAGCTGCTTGACTTTGTCTGAAATTCGTCAAGGGTACTTGGGCAAACCATCTCATCCCAAGCTTTACCGAGGTTTACCAACAGTGGCTGATTCCTCATGGAACAAAGAGCGCCCACGGAATTCAGGTTTGATACTGTGCCGTTTTCCTGACCCGGTGTTAGGGTTTGAAATCCTGTGTGGGTTGGCCTGTGCTGCTTCCATCCATGTGCTGCAGATTTTGTTGGTAAATTTGGCCAGGAAGTCGTTGAATTTGTAGAAATAGTGTCTTTCGCACCTCATGTACAAAATTTTCGTGGGTCTGATGGTCAGGGTTATTTTTATCAGGTTAGTTGATGCCGGAAAATGTATTCCGGAGAGCAGTTTCGCTGAGACTATTTCGAAGATATGACGATTCTCAGAGGGCTCAGATGGAGAAGAGGTTGAGGCGCCATCCGGATCAACAGTTATTTTGGGGTCTGCTAAAGCCGAGGTCTTTGGCTGACGACCAAACTTTGGTGAATCAAACCCTTAAGGGAAATACTGGTAATTTTATACCGGGGTTATTGACTTGGGCAGGGCCTTGTTGGCATTTCTTTCCAATGGGTTTTTGCCGAGAAGTAGACTTTTGCCTTTGATTCCTTTACTGGCTACGACAAAAGATTGTCGGCCGGTGAATTTATTGGTGACAACTTCTTTATCTGGCTGGAACAGCAGCAAACACGAGTTTTGCTGAGGAACTTTGCGGTGCCTAATGAAATGAGACGGCTGCAAATCAAGGTTATAAGCCTTCAAGGTGAAACACTTAGTAGTTGAGAGAATCAATCCATCAAACAATCGAATTCTGTTGAGGTGTTGCCTTTTGTGATGCCTCAAAAGAACTCAGAGGCAACAACGTCGATGAGTTTTGCGGCTGTTTCAGTTGGCCTGAATGTGCTATACAGATGGGTCGAGTGTGGATTTCAATATACTTAACCGGCCAGTGAATGGGTCCTTATCGTCAAGCTGAAGGGAGGAACTATTCATGGTTTTGCCTGTTTCGGGTGTTGTCCCGTTAGAAAGCCCAGGTACAACTAACAATAATACAGAATAATCATTAGGCCTGCTTAGTAGACAAGGGGTCCTGCGAGGGCTAAGCTTTACTTTCAAAAATGCACCTCTGTATCACGAACACCCCGAGTACCGTAGTTATAATTATTTAATACCAAGAATCACCTGGAATCCGCGAATATGCACCCTAGAATGCTGAGCGGCTTACCAGAAAAGTATCTGGGCGTCAATAAGTTCACTCCCTGACTGGAAATGCCAGTGCTAATAGATTTCTGATAATACGTTTACCACTATCTCTAGTTGTGACGTCGCCCTGACTACTTCACTTTCGAACTAGTCAGCTAATGCTAGAAACCTGAGGGTCTATCACAGCTCCTGACTATGCTGCTTCAAGTTACCATGGGTTTCGTCGACCGACGGGTTTGACCGCCCAAAGTTTCACACCGGATAACCGCTGTTTACATTTTGACCCATACCGACTGAGGCCTGAATGTAGGCCCTCATAGCGCTAGCAGCCTTAATAGCAATCAGGCCACTCGGCATGCATACTCCTCCAGAGGCTCAAAGTGAATCAATGGCCGTTTTCCCGTACAACAACCCCTCCCCACTGACTTCCGGACGGATGGCAGATCGTACGCCGCCTACGACTAAATGATCTGCAATACCTATCAATTTAATTCCCCACACCTCTTCAAGTCCGGCGGGTTTAACCCCGTATACACCGCACCCCGCCAGATGACTCGTACTTACGGAATAATAATATTAATGCAAATAATAACAATATTTGTATATTTCTCGGCCATGGTCGAGACGCATGCGCTAACGCATGATCATGGTGTAACACGTTACTCAATAAAATGAAATATTCATAAATTCCAAGTATGAAAGTCGAGAGTATCAGAGATGGAAGAACAAAGACAGCAACAGTTTGAATGGATCACTCTGATATTGGTTTGCGCGGCAGTTTCAAACGGGTTTCGAATCTGGGCTAGGCAGTGTTGCGCGGTGGAGATATCGAAAAAATCGTTAACGCAGTGCTAAGGAGGCATTATGAACAAAAATGATGCAAGCCAAGGAAACCGGAGCCCCACCAAGGTTATGCAGATGGAGTAAATTTTTGAGCAAGAGGAAAAGGGGGAAAATCGGCGCATGTGAAGAGGATAGCGATCCATGAAGACAATGCAGACCCTGAATGACGGATTTACCGGAGTTCGATAAACGGGATGAGTTTTAAAGCAAGGGGACATGGGGCCAATTTCGTGAAAGGGAACTGGTGAATGTGGGAGAAACAGCAGTCCATAAATAAGTGAGTTTAGATTCAAGGCCAATAACATGTACTATTCAGAAATAAGAACGCGCAACTGGAGGGTCCTCGAGAAGTGGAGAGTCAATTTCCAGCCGGCTACGGTTCGGAGGAAAGATAACCTGTGGTAACGGATAATAAAATGGGAAAGTCTTCACATGGACTTCAACATTATTATGCTGTTTCGCTGGCAAATATATGTGAATGTGTTGACGCATTTGCCTTAAGTGTTATTCTGGTAACGTGCGACATCGAATGCGTAAGTTTCGTCTGGCAGGGCAAAGTATGTGTCGGTCAATCAGCCGAGTGTGGCTGTATATTAGCGGCATGCGAGTGAGCTGGAATTCGTGTTGGTTGCGTTAGAAAACGCTGAAAGATCTGATTAGCAGTTAGGGGTATCTCCTGTTGTGTGGTTTGATTTCGGTCCCAGTTGCTATGGTGGGTTCCACTTGAGTCTCTGTCCGTGCGAGTCAAAGTGGCATCCTTGGTTAGCCAATTTGGTGACTGAGATAGTGGGAGACAACAGACCTGAAATAAAGGGAGATTGCAGTCTGGACGTGGTTCCAGCTGTGGGTTATGATAATATATGAAGACAATAAACAATGGATTAATTAGGTCTATGTGAGTGGGGCATGGGTAAAATAGGCTCGCAGTAGATTTGAGCTATACTGCTGCAGGCTAACGAAGTTGCGCACACTGGCTTGGTAACTGTTTATGCATTTCAAAGGATTTATGATTTGCCCGTGAGCATGGCATCGCTGGGATACTAATAAAAGACCTAGGGCTTCACGGTTAAGAGTGGTTAGTAATGATAACCCTCAGTACCGTTTGCTTACGCAGAACGTAGTTTGGCAACGAGGCGATAAGATAGGTTTGAAATAACAGACTGAGCGTGTAGGACTAACATACTGTTTGCATGGCGCTACGCTGTTACTGTCACTTTCAGTATAGTGGTTATTCTATACTGAGGAGTCAAAGTAGAAGGAACTATTGGGGTGACAGTGGTGATACATTAGAGGTAATTGGTCACTTGCCTTGGAACATTGACGTGAGTTCATCTATGCTCTTCCTCGATAGTGCTATCGTACTGAGATTAGGCTCCAATATGAGCAAGGAAATCTGACGTGGATATCATTGCATGGTTACCGTGGTATCTTTTTCGTTGTTATCGTACTGCAAGCAGGACTACACCGATGTGAGGACTGGTTTGGGGAACCGTGTGAGGTGGGTCCGAATTTTCGTCAGGGAAGCAAACTCTAACGGTCTACATTCGGTGCTCATGGTAGGCGGCACAAGGGCCAGCCTTGGGTAGGGAGGTAGTACGATACACAACCACTGGCATCCAGCACGTGGCGCTCCAAGAATGATCCACACTTTTTTAGACCTTCTTCTTATTTTTTTAATGGTCTTATCACAGTCAGGTATATGGCTGTCAGAGAAGGCGGAGCTGCTTCTGGTGGGCGACTACAGCTCCCACGCCCCGGCCGAAACATGGACCGCATGTACCAAGCCGCGTTGGGAATAGGTCAACCACACCAGTCGGTCCGTAGCGACGCTACAACCTGGAGACATGGGTCACGTGACAAGGCTGATGTGCCTGGAAGACAAACAGTGGGGTATTTTTTCTCACTTTTTGTGCCAATCTCTTACATTTTGGTGTTCATGTCTTATTGGTGGTCAACTCTGTGCAGGGAGACCACCACGGCCGGGAATGTTTGCAGAAGTGCCGCGCTAACACTCGCCTTATCCGTGAAGTCAAAACACCCAGGCCGTTTACATGGGACAAAAAATGCAGGGGGAGGTAGAGTCAACCACGGCCTGCGATTATTCGATGGGGTTTATGTTCAACACAACGCCAGTCTGAACAAAGATGGGGTACAACTTGCAGCACTAACAACGTGATTCGTCGGTACGATCCACAGATGGTTAGTAGTTTTGCTGGCTAAGTATCAAATGTTGTATAGGCCAATCGTGGAGGATGCTAGAGTTCTGTGATAGGGACAGAATTTGAGCAGTGAGTGTCTAATGGTGACTACTGGATGGAGGTTGAGGAGTGTGACAGGTGCTGCGTCTTGGGTTAGAGACAGAGGCAAAAACCTAATAATAATGGGCACTGGAATTGTTCAAAGACTATCTTTCATGCTTCCAGTGGTATTTCATATAATCAAATACGACTTCTGAAGCACTGGCCTCAGTCATGAGAGTTATTATGTTTAAGCATTGTAAACTGGTAGGTACGCTTAGGTGATGGCAACTACGGCGTATGGCGTGGCACATCCTAGATTATCAAGGGTTCGGGTTAGTATCCAACGCTTTCCTCATAAGCTCTGTCAAAAGACATATAAGTATTCGTAAGAGCTATCAGTTTTTGGATGTCCAGAGCTACGTGTAGTCTAGACTTAAACATAATTAGGGAATCCACAGAAAATACATCAGCTGGGAGTTTATTCCACAGAGTTGCATATTTCAGGAGGAAGAAGTTTTACTTAAGGATTTCCGAGAATTAGGGATCGTTATACGGTGTTCCCTATTACGCAGCTGATGTGTCGCGTTTATACTGAACTGAACTTGGCTGGAGGATTCAGCTTGTTTGTGGAGCAAAGTAAACAAAAATGCGAGGTTGAGTTTTATTCTCCTAAGCCATAGGGGATCAAGCCGCAGGAGTGTACACCGCTGTCTGTAGGTCAGGGTAGTAGAAGGCCCAAACAGTTTTTTGGTAAATCGACGCTGTACATTCTCAATGTCGATAATGTCACGTTTATGCATATTCGAGAACACAAGTGTACGGTACTCTAGGGTTGGGCGAATATGAGTTTTGTATATCTCTAACTTACTGTTCGTGAGAAGAAAATTTCTCTGCAACAAGCCAAGGGACTTACTTGCCCGTGCATTTATGTAGGAAGTGTGTTCAGAGAAATTGAAAGTGTAAGAATATTGCAGTTCAAGGTCTCTAATTGTTGGGGAATATGGGAGTGAGACACCGCCAATCTTAAGCGTATCATAAGGAATATTGCAGTTTAGCGAGAGATAACTGCTTTTGTTCACTGAAAATTCCATTTTTCAGCGATCACACCAGGAGGATAAGGACTGTACGTCGACCATGATGTTATTCAGTGCTACAGCTAGGTTTCCTCGTTTGAATTCGTAGACTATCTTCATATCATCGGCAAACAAGAAAATTTCGCCATAAGTGATGACATTGCAAATATGGTTTATATATAGTAAGAACTGCAGTGGTCCTAGAACACTGCCTTGAATAACCCCGCTGTTCACTGGGTGGGGGTCTGATATCTGACCGTTGATGCCGGTAACTTGGTGACGGTCTTGTAGATAGGATTTAAACCAACTTAGTACGGGGCTTTCAATATCGTATCCCCTAATCTTGTTGAGTAACTGCAGATGTGGCACTCCGTCGAAGGCTTTTGTCATGTCAAGATAGATGATGACGAGTTCTCTGTCTTTGTCGGCAGCTGTTGTTACCAAATTCAGAAAGTCAAATTAGCAGGTTGAACACGACCGTGATTTGAGAAATCCGTGCTGTCTTGGGCTGATGAGCTTATGTGCAGAAAGGTAGTCGGTCAGGTAGTGTTTTACGACTTTTTCTAACAGCCTCGAGATCATTGGCGTATGATTATTCGGGCGGTATTTGGCAATGTCATGCACTGCGCCTTTCTTGTGCCTGGGGATAGTAATGGATTTCTTCCATTGGCTGGGAAGGTCCCGGTTTGCAGAGATAGATTGTATAGGTTTATTAGTAGTAGGGGAATATCCGGGCCGCCTAGAGCGAATATTGCTGACGGTAGGCCGTCAGGACCGGGGTAGTAGGTCGGTTTGAAGGTGTGAATGTATCTATTTATATCCGTAGTGGTAACCGTGATAGAACTGAGTGAGGAGTTTGTGATAGACGGGGTGACAAACTGGGTACACGATGGACTGAGAGACACGGTGGTTGTGGAGAAAGTATTAAAAATGTCAGCTATCTTCCGAGGTGAGGTTATGAGGTTATCCAAATGGATGATCTGTTTTATGCATCGAGTTGATTGTGGGGCACGAGCCCTGTGTATCCGGGCTAGCTCTTGAGCTTTGTTTGGGTGGCGTAACGCTTTGGTTTCTTGCTTTAGTTATAGGTCACGGGCCTTGCGGTGGATTTTGTGATAGAGGCGTTCCAGTCTGAAGACTGTAGAAAAGTCTCTATTTCGTTGGTACTGCCGTCGGAGCTCGTCGTGTTTCTGCTTTAGCCTGGCTATATGGTAACCTGCTGGTCTGGATGGATTGTAGAGGCGTGATATGTTTTCGATGCATGAGTGTAAACTTGAGTAGAGGAGGTCAGCGGCGAACTGGGGATTTGCTGTTAAGAAGAACTCGTCCCAGTTTCTGGAGCGAATTTGAGAGGGGATATGGTCCCATTTAAAGTGACGGAAGGAGGGACCGTTACATGGTAGGCTAACAGTACGTGGCTTGACTTGAAATCTGCAACTAACGATTTTCTGGTCGCTGTCTGTGTAGTCGTCTAGTACGGAGGCAGAGACGTTCGTGAGACCCAGGGTAAATATCAGATCAAGGATGTTATTCTTTTTGGTAGGTTCTTTTACATGTTGGGCCCACTGGTCCAGGCGAATGCATGAGGCAAATTGCAAAATACTTGTAGGGGGCAGAAAAGGACGACCAGTTTACGCCCGGGGCATTGAGATCGCCTGCTATAAATTTACCTCCAAATGGCAGGTCAGCGATATAATTGAATGCATCAATGATGGGATTTAATGTGGAAGTGTCGTTTCTGGAGGGTCGATATATACAACCTACAACTATGTTCATCTGGGATAAAGAAATTGTAAACCATATAGAATCTTCAACATTTGCGAGCACGGTATTTTCCAGTAGGGTGGCAGATAGGCTGCTCTTGACATACCCCATGCAACCTCCACCGCGGCGGTAGATTCGTTGAGTCCTGAAGGTTTGATAACCGATCAGTGATATTTGGTCAGAAGGTATGTTCTCGGTGAGCCAAGTCTCAGTAATCAGGATTATGTCGAAGTTGTGGACGACAGCCAGTCTTTTTATAGCGGAAAGCTTGTTCAAGATAGAACGGGAGTTGAATAGTGCTATGGTAAGCATTTCTGTAGGAGGCTTTGAAGCGTCAGTGGATTTGATAGCCAGGGTGTGCGTGGCAAGGCGGTGATCAATGGGCGGGTCATCCATGCAAGTAGACTGGATGTGAGTTGCTACTTCCTTTTGGACTGCTCTATCCTTATCGCCACACATTGTACATTGGGCCGAACACTCATGATGTTCAGTAGAAATTAACACTGGATGCTGAGGTGTTATTGTAACGCAGGCTAATAGATCTGGAGGGCGGTATGGTGACTCTAGGTGGGACATTTGAGGCAAAACAGGTATGAATCGGGGGAGAGTTAGTGAGGATGCCAGGGGGTCAGCAAGGGGGTGGGGAGCAGTAGGGGAGGGGCAGCCATGGTTTTGATGGAGGCCTTGTGAGGAGAAGGACGAAAGGCAGGGTAAGTGGGATTTTAATGGAACAGGTATGATGTTTTGGATAGAGTTTGTTGAGGTGGCAGGCATCTCACAAGGCTCCATGGAAAGAGTGTGAGGGGGTGGAGTAGTAGCGAAAGGGCTGCTGATGAAAGGGGCCTTGATGTGAAAGGTCAGTTGGCATAGCGTGCAGTGGTGTCGGAGTAGAATACGGCGATGTTGGGTGGTAAGGGAGCAGAGGATGTTTAAGCTGCGGAGGGTTCAGATGGGGCACACCATGAGGCGGAAAATGGTCGGGCGTGGGCAACATGTTGTGGTACCGGGTGGCAACGATGCTGGTAACTCGTCCTGCATGGTTTGAGTTTGGAGGCGGTACATTAAGTGGAAAATTTGTGATATAGTACTGCATCTTTGGACGTGAAGACGGCGGGGTCTGGGTTTGTGGGTGTGGGATGTAGCAGTGGGGTACGCGGATCTCCGGGGGACCAAATAAATGCGCTGGTGGACTAGCGCTAGGGTGAGCGACGAGATTTCGTGCGTATGGCCAAGGTGGGGGTCGTGAATGGGTAGTAGGCCGGTTAGCTGGAGCGCGATAGGTCCTATGTCGACTGTCGATTAAATATGGGAGCGTGACAATGTCAGAACAGACGAGGTTTTGGCCACTGGGAGCAACGGGTGACGAGGGTGACGTTGTGGCCGAAGCGCTGGGAGACAACGTTGCAGTTGGCTGGTCGGTGCGGGGTGGCGTGTTTGAAGCTGGCGGTTTGTTTGCTCGTTTGGCAGACAGACCAGAGCGTGGATGGCTGCCGGCAGAGAGGGGGGGGGTTGTATTGCTCGGCTGTGGGTAGACAGTGGTGGAGACTGGAGTGCAACATGGAGCCTTTTTGGGGGACGCTGAGGTGTTGGAGGTGAACGGGACGAATCCAGGTCCACATTTTGCGCTGGTGCACTGGTTAGCGGGAGTGGTAATGAGTTGTTTACGGTGGGAAGTTTCTCAGGGGAGCTTTGTGGCACTGGGTCATAGGGTGGTAGGAGTACTTGGTTGCTGGCATTCGATATAAGGACCTCCCTCTGCAGAGGGGTTTTGTCAGGAGCAATTTTTATATTTTTAAATGAAGTGGACTTTGCGATGGACTCTCTCTTTCTAACAAATTCCACGGCAGTGCTCTCTTCTAGAAATTGAAAAAGTAGCGGGCACATGTTTCGATGTGACCGTTTTCTGAGTCTTTTGCAGTAGCACTCGTGGTGTGACATCACATGCCATGAGCAATGACTGTTTGACCGAGGAAAGGGGCAAACGATCTGGAACATTAAAAACAACGGCATTTTTAGAACTTTTTATCCGTCTATGGACTTCAGATGCAACAGAGTCCAGGAAGTGGCCGGCTGATAGGAGACTTTCAGTGTTTGGATGTTTTAAGGGATCAACAATGTATGCTAGTGGCAGCAGCATGGTCAGTGCATCGTCCATGGATCGTAACTTTTCTCTAAGGACGATAAGTTTTGCTAAAGCGCATTGCATTTGTTACTGGCTTCACTGTATATATCGACCAGTGGTACTGAACAAGGCACTGAGGAGGTAGAAAGTCGGGGGCGCTTAGTGCCTGTGTGTGGAGTTCGATTTGCCGCTCGGCGAATGGGGCGATTTAAAGTCGATCTAGGCATGATATTTGAAAGAACTTTGATAGAAGTGGGTCCGCAGGTCAAATGCTAACCTCAGATTTTATTGTTCAGAAAAAAAACTTGATTTATTCTAGCTAATGAGGATATCTCGCAAAGCTGTTTGTGAACTATTTCCCTAGATACATCAGTGGAAACTATACCAATAACAGCACGGCTAGTGACGATGGCAATCTCTTGCTGGGCATTTTTCAATCCCATTCCAAAATAACCCAATACCCCAGCCGAAACCCCGAGTAGAGATATATACCCTTACTACGCTGCTACCCCACTTCATCAGTTCCAAGAGAAAGAACCCCATAGCAGGGCATTTACTAAAATAATGAGTAGCTCACTATCCGTGGTACCCTCCACTGTAGGACACCTCAATAAGGTAGACTCAAGTATCCAAAACACTGAATCCATATCCCTGATAGAGTTTAGATGCGCCCTTTGAATACCGAGCCGCTCACCCCCCTCGTCCATAGCGCCAAATGAGGAGGTAGAAAAGCACCATGGGAACCAGCTGGACGATAAATTTGTCACGGTCGCAGCATAACAAAGCCTAAGCCTGTGCAAAACTTTCATCCCTGTCTACTGCAAGATTCATCCCTTTTTTGCACCTTTCCTTACACTCAAGACTTACCAAGCGGATCACTATTATTCGGTAACCAAAACCCAGCGATCTATGCACGTGCTCATTATATGTTGGGATTCCATTCCATCTGGTCTTCGCATGCCTCTGCTTTCGTGTGACCCCCGCGGAAAAGGAGGAGGTCGGCTTCCACATAGAAAAGGCCTCACTTTAACTCTGAGTATCTTCATTTCTCTACCTTTGCCTTTTTCACCCGCGGCAGGTTTTGCGACGAAACTGCTGCCCACTTTTCCCCCTTTCCGGGTTCGGACCCCAGTGGTTCAACGACACATCCGCCACCCCGCCAGCGGGCTAATACTCGCACCCGTATTACTTACGGAAGTCACTGGTTGATGGTTCCTGGACAACATTTTGGGTAACCCGGTACTGCAGATGGAACAATGTAAGATGAATGTATATATACTCGTAACTGGCCAAGCCTCCCTCTTGATATTTTCAAGAGATCAAACATTGAGCAAGTGCACTTATTACAACAAAAAAGGGCCCAGTTTGTGTGCTGTCCCTCCCCCACCTCTCCCAGAAACGACTGGTCGGCGTGGACAAGCTTACTCCGTGACAATAAAATTAACAGTTTCGGAGGCATATTCTCTGCCTATGTAGAGGTGCATCCTCCAAACGCGATGCTGTTTATCGTTCTCACCTACTGTGCCCGACACCGTCGCAGAAAAACCTCCTTATACTTAATAGGACATAATATATTTGCCAGGTTAACAGAGTTGTCCGAACTTAGGCCAGGAAGAATATTCTTACTCCTCGGTTCTCAGATGTTGCTTCACCTTGGCACCTTACTTTACTTGCAGGCTATTTCCTCACGCATTTGAGTGTTTCCACCATACTTCCACCCTGACTACAGTATGCACTAGTGGAGATGCAACAAAATGTTCCGGAATACATTGTGCAGTCCAATTCTATTGACCCCTGTGGTCAAATTTGTATGGTTTAAGTTGAGCTTTCATTTCTCCCACCAGCAGCAAACTCTGGCCCTTCTAATGCTTACTGACGTTCATTCTGGCCATTGCTTTGCCATTTGAGAGGCAATGATCCTTTTTGTAATCAACACTGATCCTTTTTTTATTTTGTTTAAAATCTTCGCACTTCTGTTTATATCACACCTTCTTGCTCTATTCAGTGATCTCCGAAGGCATCCAACGGTAATTTTTGCGCGTCAGCTTCGTATATGGTGCATCTTCTACATCTGATTTTAAAGCTCGTTCCGGCAATTTCGCGCCTGGCCAGTCCGTTAGGTTTCCTTGGCCCTGTTCGAAACTGGTTCGAATCCGCCGCATAAATCGTTTTCTGTTAGTCCGTTCAAACTCCGCACAACTTTATTGGACAGTTCTTAAAATGTGGTAACTCCTTTCAAACAGTGTGAGTAGTTGTTGCCCCCAATGCTACCGTCCACCCTAATCACGCTCTTAAGCGTGCATCTGAAAAGCGGACGGGAAATTCGCCGTTCAAGTTATCATCATTATTATTCTGTTTCTCCTCGAAACCCTATGCTGCTGGGCACTCAAACCTCCACTGTCTCGTATTTGATCCTTCTTCCACCGGTTGTACATTTTCATCTCTTGCATGATACTTGTAGTTCACGTCGACAATCCTCTCACCCTTTTACGGACTACTGTTTTTCCATATTTTTCGATGTTTCTTTCGGTAATGATATACGGCTATCTCCTGTGGCCTGCTTTAAAACAAAACCTTTCGTTCGCTGAACCCGGATAAGCCCCGGTCAAACATAGTTTACATCATCTTCGTAAACACAGCATCTCCAGTATATATTTAATGCTCTTTTCAACGATTCTATGTCTTGCCCATTTCCTTATATTCCCCAACTTGAATTCAGATCTGACCGTTATTCATGGCGCAAACCTTTGTCACTTTACGTCAGTCAAACTCCGCCCTGCTTGGTTGTGCTGCTGTTGAAAATTTCGAATCCGACTTCAGAAATTTGTGAACACTACAATTTGTCCAGTAAAGTTATGGAATGTGAGCGCGCTTTTACACAAGCCTCGGCCGTGAGCAAGAAATATGAGTATACCATACTGAGACTGGCTGCGGTGCCGGGGCTTGCATGTCCATGGAACGCATCAAGCGCGACAAGCCGATACGGAGAGGGTACCATTGGTCGACGTAGGCCAGCAGAATTTTCGCAGAGTATGGCCCCGGCCCTAGGGGCCAGTAGTACGGACAAACACCGTGGGTATAATGACCGAAAGGTTTCCATGCTCGGCTTATCCTGTGTTCCAGCAACAGTTACGACATAAACGCCTAGAACAGGCAATTCAAAGGCACTCTCAAAACATAAGACAAAGCATCTGCAATGCAGTTCGATGCACCTTCAAAGTTTCGCCTGTGCGTGGTGCACTGAGAAACATATTTCAAACTTCCGACTTCTCGTAGAGCGTAACGGTTGGATCTAGTTCATCATGCCCAAGTGGAGAGCCTGCCGTTGGTTGGGAGGATAAAATATGGATCCTCGCTAGCATAGCAAATGTTTTCAGCATTATATGCCTTCAGCAGCCCCTGGACAAAAGCCCCATATATGTCTTCTGGGATATGGACATCGAGAGGAAAATCCAAGACGTTTGCCAAATCCAATGATTAGGCGGTTTCAGGGTAGCTCCGACGGCATGTTAAGCGTGGCCAATGGGGTGAGGTGTCTGCAGAACACGGTCTATGTTAATGTAGCTATAATCTCCGAAAGCGCTACTGTTGTGACATCCGCAAGCAACAGCTTACGTGGATTGCTACGAGGTGGGTCGGTCATTGGAGGCAAACATCCGACTCCATGGGTATGAAACTGCGGTAGAAGTAAATAAGCTCAAAATTCTTCTTAGGATCGTTGACTGAAGGCGACACGGTGTAATGAAGAATAGCACATTTTTTATCCTTGAAAGGTTTATTAAGCTCTAGGATGATTCTTCTGCCAAGCAACACAAGTTACTCTTGCCAAGTTCACTACTGTCGTGACTGGCTTTTGCTCAATGTTCAGACGAGGGCTGGGGCAGCAGCGCAAAAATGTTGAGAAAGTTGAACCGCGCGTGACCATGCAATTAGCAGACCATCGATATGGACCCAAGGAAATTTCAAGTCTCATGTAAAGCTATCGATAAACCTCGGGAATCCCTGAGCAGAATTTCGCGTACTTAGAAACTCATATCAAATAAGAGCAATCATTACGGCAGTTTTCCGGAGATCTTCAATGAAACCTTATCACAAGCTCCTGCCGGATCCATCCTGGGGGACACGGCCGCGCCGCGAAGTGATATCGCGATGTTACATGTGTGTGGGGGGGAATATCGGACAGATATAAAAACAGGTCACCCAGTTAGGCGCGCAGCGGTTATCTTGAAGTTTTTGAAGTACTCTTGAAGTCTTGAAGTAGTACTCGGTTTCGAGGCTAGAGCACAAATGTTCCCGGTTCTTGAAAATCTTGGCTGCTGTAGTCGTTCCGCTGAAATCAAAAGAGCTGGACAACAGGGGACAACTACCAGGGGCATATGCAGCAAGTGACAGAACGGATAGAGGTCCAGAGCGACCAGTAGGGCGGTATGGATATTGAGCTCAGAAGCAAGCATGAAAGCGACTGATGAAACAGAACAACGGGTGCGCAACATCTATGCACCAGAGCAGAAGGAAGCTTGACATCGAGTACTTTATTTTTCGTCATTTTTCAAAGTTTTACATACATATAAACTTTTCAGGGGGGCAGAGCACAAAAGGACAGGATGGTTGAGGGAAACTCGAAAGAGGGCAGACTCTGGCTGAAATATTAGAAAGGTTCGAGGAGAAAACGTTAGCCCTAAGAACTCGTCTAACCGTTTTTTTGTTCCAAGAGCCGATAACTTCCTTAGGTAAGTTATTACAAAGCAAGACTGCTCCGTGAGTAAAAATGTTCTTATGGATGGTTGAATGAGGACGAGGATTGAATACTTTCTAAGCGTGCACTCTGTGGGTATCCAAACTAGAGCTCTTGAAAAAGTGATCAGCAAGCCCTGTGGTGAAAAGATTGTGCTTTACGGAAGGAACCTCTCTAACTCTGCAAGTTTCTGAGGGGTACAATTTTAGGTCGATCAACCGGTGGGCATAATGTGTGCGTGAAAACCCGCGAACAGGTTTCGTGGCTTTCCCTTGTGCACGTTCTAAGGTGTCTTAGTCCTTGATCACGCCAGTGTGCAGTCTGACTGCCGTACCCTAGAAGAGGTCGGGCAAGGTCCCATAAGTGATCTGAGGGTCTTCTTTCATAATCAAAAGAAAGCTTCACCTCACCTTGTTGCGAAAGCGAAAGGCAGACCTGGTGGCTAGATGATGGTGGTAGGAGAAAGGAAGCAACTCGTTTAGCCAGAAGTTCAAAACCTCTTGCTGTTCTACGTCCCGAATCGGTGTGGTCATATTCTTCCAGAAGAGATGGGCAGGAGAAATACCAAGCGATATGCCCACACATTTGTCGTCTTTGATTAACCGGCGCCAGTCAGCAGACCGCATTTTGGTGTGGTCCACTGCCGACTGCAGCTGCTTGGAGTTGTTTCCCCAGACCGTAACATCGTCATCATGCATTGCGATGTTCACTGCTATGCTATTTGGAGGGTAATTGATACGAATGAGGAAAAGTTAGGGGCCTAGCATTGGTCCTTGGGGGACCCCAGAGTGCGCCGAAGATGGTCTTGAGAAGCATAGACCTGCTTTGACCATGAATGACGGATTAGTAAAACAGTGACGGATACTAGAGATCGTGTTGCCGCAGATCCCAAAAAACTCCAGGTTGTGTGTAACAGAAATACGCTATGCGCTGTCGAACGCTTTTGCTAAGCCGATAAAGATTTTACGCAGAATCATGCCCTCGCCATGGGCTGTAGGAATATCCATGACGGTGAGCACATTGGTAATGCATGACCTTCCAAGCAAGAGGCCATGTTGGACAGCGGAGATCAAGCCCTTTCTGCTCGGTGGTTCGGTATGGCAGGCTTTACCCTGGGTTCGAAGATATTGCTAGGAAAGCTCTTTAGGCTAATAGGTTTGTAGCTCCCTGATTGACGGCGATCACCCTTTTTGAAAATAGGGCTGACTGTCGCTCCCTTCCAAGAGTTTGGGAAGGTACCGGGGTCTAAGCATCGCCGGAAGAGCTCCGCGTAGATTTCCGCCAATATTACGGACGTACCTCTAGGAATTCAGGGGTGGATCTCTTTCGGGCCCATGGAAACAAATGGATGAAGTTGACAGAAGTGGCTCCACTTTCTGTTTTGTGAACAGTGTAGTGCATAAATGTTGCTTCACTGGCAGGCCTGGGAGTTGGGGATAGACAGAGGTAGATAGTGAGATGTGAAAGGTCTAGGAATATGACCCTGGCACATGGCCGCCTCATGATGCTCGTAAGCCTGGAAAGAGCGGATCTGTTTGGGTTCGCTGGTGCAAAGATAGTTCTTCGCTGTTTAATGAGGGATTCCCTTATATGAACCTTCTAAACATTACGAATGAAGTTAAATTCCGCGGCTTCCGTTCCTAATCCCATGGATTAAAGCCTGACAAACTTTCGAGAGCGCTCATTTAACAGACGTCTGATGGGTCGCAGCACTACGGGCCCACTGTTCTCCATGACTTGCTTCCAACGGACATAGAGGAGGTCCGTCCGACGGATAGTCTCCAGTAAAACTGTTGAGAGTTTCTGTACCGGTCAGTCGGTCTTAAGTGCTAACATTTCGAGCCAGGAAGGACCTCAGATCATCAAAGTTGTTCATCTCGAGTGTACGGGAAAGCTTTCGTTGGGAGGCGTTGGCTGGCCAGCGAATTATGCAATCAAATTGGAGGACCGCGTGGTCGCCCTTGCCCAAATCAGGAGGTACGCAGACCGCATTTACTTGCTGGTTCTCGTCTGAGATCGGCATATCGGGCGGTGAGGGAGCGTGCCCCTTAAGGTATCTAGTTGGTTCACCGATGTGCTGCAACCAGCACAGTTCAGGTGGTTGGTCTGTTAGTGCCTAGCCAAAAGGACTGCCAGCAGAGTTTCTCTCCGAAGTGACACCCAGAGCGTTGATATCTCTTGACAGTAAGGGATAGGTGAAGTGAGAGCTGGCTTTCCGACCTCACAGCTTTTCTATGAGATGAAGAGATTTGTCCAGAATGATGTATGGGGGGAGACAAATCACACCCACCAGAAAAAATTCTGAGGGAGAAATTCTAATCCTCACCTGTAAAGAGCCTTTAATGGGATTTGGGGGGACGGGGTAAATGAAGTAGGGAGAAGACTATTGCTGAGATGCGGGACTACCCCACCGGCTTTGCCTCTTAAGGAATTCTTACGGGCTGAGGTATATTTAGTGACAGAAGTTTCCCCATCTAGTTTATCTGGGGTGGGCCAAATTTCTTTGACTGCCAGAAGGTGAGGTTAACTCTCAGGCACCAGCCACCTCAGTTCTAGCTCCTTATTAGAGATACTGAGGCAGTTCGTAGACAGGCACTTCAAGGCATGCTGAGTAGATTTCAGAAGGTAGAGACTACCTTTGGGGGGTGCAGAACAGAGTGAGGATCTTTCAGACGCTGTTTCTTATTCACACCGCGGAGCCTTCGTCAAAGGCTTCATCTTTTTAGAGGCTGCCTTTTTCGGGGTCGTTTCCAGAGGATGGGTCTGCCTTGAGGATTAGCGAGAAGGGGTTCGAGATGAGAAAGAAGTTAGGGGAGGTTGAAAGATATAAGGAGGGGAGACCTGCGCCCGTGGTTCCAGCTGAGGCTATATTGGTGTAGAGAATAGTAAGGCCTAGGATTTGCCAGTATTTGGAGAATCAGAAGGACTACCCAACAGTTCTACCCTGTTCTGCTTGAATCTCAAAGGCCTACACACCCTGTGTAACGAACGTTTGAGAAATGCGTAGCCAAATTCGCAACGGATCCCGAAATCAAAAAGACGATTATCTGTGATATTCTACGATACTAGATTATTACATGAACAATGACAAAAAATATACAAGCCTCAATAATACGATCACAAAGACTCAACAACGAGAAACCGAATAGCAGCGTGTGAGCAAACAGCACGTGCGTCACGCAGGTCCTGAAGAAGGATGTGCCAAAGTAGCGCCCTGGGCGCGAACAAACAACAATTGGTCCAGAAAAACAACTAGTTCGTAAAGACAAGTCAACAGTGTAGGCAAACGAGTGATGTTGGGAAAAACACTGAATCGCGAGGGAAAAAAGGGATTTTCCACGACCGGCTGTTACACCCTGATAGCTGGGCTAGGAATGGTTCTTTCCTTTCTGCCTGTCTGTTTTCTTGGAACTGTTTCAGTCGCCGCTGTTGTGTCGACGACCGTTATTTGCAGCTCGCTGTTGGACTTTTCTAGGGTCGCTTTCGGAGTGCTGAATGCCAGGGTCTTGGTTTGTGCCTGAGCCGCAGGGATGGACGGAAAACAAATCTCTGGAGGAAGGGCGCCCAGAGATGCGAGTCCAGCGAATCCAACTAGTGACTTGGGCTCCGGTTTGTCCCCCGGTCTGGTTAGGACCACAAGGAAGGAGCGAGAAAGCTTGGAATTACCGTTCTTCCACGGGGGTTTCCCGTTCCTAGATTGGTTACCTTTGTCCCGCTTTCCTTCTGAGCGGACTTAAAGAGGTTTGTCTAGTGAGACCACTTTGACTTGCCCGAATGTTTTCCTCAACCTGCTTGTCTGTATCAGCAGATCCAGTTCAGCATTCTCAGAGTTGGATTTTAAGATAAGCCTCAATGTGTTTACTTAGAATTCGATAGCTTCTAAGAGGCCCCAGCTGAGTTGGGGATTTCGGTTGTTAGGCCACTAAGCAGATCCTTAGCCTAATCCACTGGGTTTGGGGTTTTCGAGAAACGACCCTAAACTTTAACCCTTCCCGCCGCGTTGGAAGTCTTGCTTATTGGCAAAGCTGCATCCAGAACTGTTTTCTGAGATACTTTGACTGCTTGAGTTGCTTCAGCCGTTGTCGGAAGCGGACTAGTGATTGGAGCTTTTGGGTGTGATATCCCCGATTCTAGAATGAACGCTTTAGCCCTCAGTTCGCTTGCCCTGGTCGTAGGTTGATCGGAACAGTGGAGACCCAGGGCCTGGCTAGCGTCGGAATCACTTGGCTCTGAGTCTAGATGCGTGGGAATGGTAGCCTCGTCCAAGTTCGGGGTAGAGTTAACATGAACCGTTGAGTCAGACATGAAGTGAAACTTAGTAGACCAAACCGAGCGAAAGAAACGAGAAGCGATAGGTAGCAACTCACTGCTAAGCACAGTAAGAGCAGTTCGTATTCAAAAGTACCGCCAAGGTCACTTGCCAAACCGTTGCCAGCTAAAGCCATCATTTATTGAAAGCTTGCCTAGGGATGTAGCCCGTGGACTGTGAGAAAAAGAAACAGCACCTTTGGAACTTCAAGGGTGAAACGTGCGTTTGGCGGAAGCCGGTTTGTCCGATCCCTGTCAGGAATGTCACGCCGTGGCTGATGGTCGGTTGGTGACAACGTTCGATGACAAACGATGGGACCCGGCATCTGTCCCGTCGGTTGGATTAGTCAAGAAAGGCAATTTGATAAGTGGACAGAAAACCGTGAGGAATACTGGAAAACAAACTCGTGATTCGGGGAGCATCTTTTCGAGCGGCGAGAAGCATGAATTCAATGTCCGGCGAAAGGTCGATAAGCTGCAGCCTACGTGGATCAACAAGTAGTACGTAGAGTTGTAGAAAATCGATTCCCGATGTGACTTTAGGAAAGCTTGGAGGGATGAAAGTCCACAGAGGCCGTCGTCCTGGGCCTAGTTTGACCGAAAGCTCTAGCTTGCCGTGGGTGGGAATAGAATAATCATCTGCCGCAGGCGGCCGTGGCAAGGCAGCTAGTGGCTTGTTGTTACCGACAGGCAAGGAAGAAATGTGGACCCCAGTTGTAACAGCCGGTCGTGGAAAATCCCTTTTTTCCCTCGCGATGCAGTGTTTTTCCCAACATCACTCATTTCCATACACTATTGACTTGTCCTTACGAACTGGTTGTTTTTCTGGACCAATTGTTGTTTGTTCGCGCCCAGAGCGCTATTTTGGCACATCCTTGCTCAGGACCTGCGTGACGCACGTGCTGTCTGCTCACACGCTGCTATTCGGTTTCTCGTTGTTGAGTCTTTGTGATCGTATTATTGAGGTTTGTATATTGTTTATGTCATTGTTCATGTAATAATCTAGTATCGTAGAATTATCACGGATAATCGTCTTTTGATTTCGGGATCCGTTGCGAATTTGGCTACGCATTGCTCAAACGTTCGTAACACCAGTACCAAAGCGGAACCCGGGGCTGTTACATGAATCAAGCACACAAAGCAAGCTTCCGGCCCGAGGCCGGTTTTCAAAGCTTGCGGTCTCTTTTACCAGCCGGCAGTGGAATTACTCTCCACATTAGGACGCGGCCGTCTGGGTCTATGGGCAGCAGGTTCAAAAACGCGGTGGAAACAACAAAAGTCACTGGTAGGCTTTTCAGGTTTGGCAGAAGCAGGTGAGTCAGGTTCTCGGCTAACGCGGGCTGTAGAGGGCACCCGTCCAAGCCGGTGCTTTCTTGGGCTACTGAGAGGGAAGTCACAATCTCTAAAAGACAGTCAGCAGTAGACGGATGGAGAATGCCGAGTCCTCTTCGGCGATTCTTTCGGATCAGCATCCCGGTTATTGCACGATTTCGCGGCAAAAAGAAGTTCAGTTCAGTTCACTGCAGTTTGCACAGGAGACGGTGGGCGAGACCAATCGTGCGTCCAGCTTACTGGGCAATCATTGGGTTTTTCTGGCCCCCAACACTGCTCAATGGAGGCCTGGTCCGGAAGAATTTGCGGGTTAGTAAGCCTTCACAGCCGGATATGGCGACAAAAATACCAGGGGCTCACCACCTCACCCTCCGTTCGTGCAGCTACTGCTGGGAACTCTATGTTCCAGCCTGAATCTAGAGAGCTCCTGAAAGTTTGTATACTGCTGCTTCTAACAGCCTCCTGTGGAGATCTATGTAAAGTAGGTGCCAACCCATTTGTGAAAACAATTCGTGTGCCCAGCCTAGAGTAAGCCATCCGTATTCTGGCTGTATCTCCTGGTGGGGCACTCAGGGGCAGAAGCGAACGAATCACCCGTGTTTATACTCAAAAGATTCTTTATGATCTTGAATTTTTCCTATGAAGTCATCCCGGCCTCGGCGACGCGCTACAGAGGAGCGACTGAGATTCGGACTCTTAGAGTAAAAGTTCCCCCTCCGACCGGCGATCATTCTAGTTGCTAGTCGCTAGACCCCTTCCAAGCATCCCCCACCTTATCAATAATGGGGATTTCATGCATGCGCGCGATACTTCAAGAGGAATCGCACAGAAACTCCTTGAAATGTGGTGAATGCTTCTGATTTTGGCAAGTGAGAATAGCACACACTCTGATCATAACTCTTCTGGCCATATTCACGACGAGCACACCCAGGTCTTTCATCGCCAAAGTTCTTCGAAAGGGAAAAGTGGTGGTCTCGTCGGCTTTGGCAGCTAGTACTAAGCTTTTAGCGAGATTCAAGGGCAATTCATCTGAGAACAGCACCTACCTCCTGCACTAATAGGCTTTTCGCTGCCTCCACACAGTCTACAGAGAAGAAAAACGTGTCGCTCATTTCTTTCGCTGGGTGGTTTATGCAGAGGAGGAACAGCAGATGCTCCGATACTGAACCCTGTGGAAAACCTCTGACCTCGATAGAAAACCACCCGCTTTGATAAGGAAACTACAATTCCCAAAAAACTGTGCTACCCATTCACCTACTTTTTCGGCTGTTCCCCAGATCTGCAGCTTATATTCCAGCAGGCGATGACTTCCGAAGTCTAAAGCCCCACTGAAGTTCAAGTAATAAACCTCCACTGTAGTGCCTTCATCCGTTTGTCTTGTGGCCTCGTCCGAGAATATCTTTAGGTTTGTCAAACGTGGTCTACTAAAGAAACCCATGTTGTGATGGCGTCAGCTGTTCTTCATTAACCAGGTGCGAACAAGATTGCCTTCTGATCATACGTTCCGAGCATCAAAAACATTCTGTCAGGCTGACTGGTTAATAATTCTCCGCTTCCTGCCTGGATCCCGTCTTACGTATGACAACGGCACTGGCCTTGTTCCAGTCCTCTGGCACCTCATCCTCCCTTAGCGAAAATGGGTAACGGACCCTTATGAGACATCGGAAGGAGGTGGAAAAAATTACTGGATTGATCGCATCTGGTCCAGGCGCCTCGTGATTGCACAACGAATCAGGTTTCTGGAGCCACTTGCACTCACTCACAACAAGCTCATTGGGTGCTGGAATATTCCCAGTCACTGAGTCAATCACAGTGAGCATGTGGTCCTGACGATACAAGCTCATTAAGAGCTCAAGTAAAGTTCCCTTTCTCCTTTTTCATCAAGAGCAACATTTCCGTCAAGTGCTTCTTAGGTGCACTCGATCCCGCGAGCCTTTTTCATGAACCGTACTTCAGGGAGGAACTCCTTAAGATCTGATTTCATATTTCTGGTGAGTTTCCTCTTCCACTGGTGCTAATCTCCTGGATGCAGGGCTTGGGCCCTGTTTCTGGCTGCCTTTCGAGAGGCCAATCCCTAGTGCATGGTGTGAAGTATGTGCTAAACCCATGGCCTTCTACGAATAGTTCAAGTCCCTTCTGTCTGTGGTTTCCACTACTGTGGCCGGTTCCTCTTTCTTCGTGGTGACAGCAGAACACACTCATCGGCCAAGCCTAATAGCCCGGTTTTATTGCTTTCCAACTCTCCCCATAGATGGCCTCTACCCTTCTGGATGCCAAAATATACGTGGCCTTACACTCAGTTGACCCTTGTTCACCTTAGCGTAACCTCGGACCAGCCCAGGTCCTGATTTATTGTGCCCTACAGCGGAAATTGCTCTCAGGGACCCATGCTCACTCTTCCACAGTGGCTCCTTTATCACTAAGCCTGTGATCTCAGATCAATACCTGGCCACCAACAGGTCCAGAGTGGATGAACGCTGCCCACTACGGAAGCGCCTTGCTTCTTGTACGTGTTGTGTTACGGCATGGTCATGAAGTCGCCTCACGACAGCATTCACGATGGAAGCGCATTCATCGTCCCAGATTATTTCTGGAAAGCTCATGTTTTGAAGTAGAATAGAGCTCTGTGACCCACTCAACACTATCTGTAGAATTCTGAATAGTTCAGTCTTGCTCCCCGTGTCTGAGATTCACCAAAGACCTAGTCCATCCCCGCCGGGAACCGGCCAAGGTGAAAGCTACTTGCCGTGGCTTGTTTTTTGGGTATACTAGTGTGAAGGGGACCTCCCACCGATTAGGCCAAGCTTTCACCAGAAAGAGTACCTCTACTCCCGGCCCACCGTATATTCTATTCTGTCTGTTGCCGGAGTGGCCATGAAGCTGCGTGGCACTGTTGCCAGGTCATCCATGTCCCCGTGATAGCTTAGCCACTGATCCATTCGTTTTAGTTAGAAACTCCCCCTCCCCACTTTCCTCCCAATCTACAGACATTTGTGTGCTACAGGCGGCACCCTCTGCCAGGTTACCTGATTTGGCCATGCTTCTCGGGGCCTTTTTGCCCTCGGGTGTAACTCCTGAGAGGAAGACCAGTTTTTTTGCACAGACAGTCACTTGAGTTACTCCCCCTGCCGACAAGTGCAACAATCTTGCCAGCCGCGCAGGCTGCTCGTTGCAAGGACGAATCATCGGGCACAGCAGTGACGGTTGTCTAAATATGGAAGGTTAACGAATATAACCAAAATTGCTTAACTATTTCCTAGCCCTTTCAGGTGGGCCCTGCCGGGGACCAGAGAAGAGTTAAGGGCAGTCGGGTTTTGTGAAACCGACCGAGCCCCACAATTGGAGCTGACGTGCACGTTCCTCCCGGAGGCTGAGGAATGCTGAACAGTGGCTTACTTAGACCGATCGTGTGGTTGCTCCCGGGGGTGGTTCAGTCCCAAATCCGCAAACGGAGTGATGATATGGTCCGGCACAAGCTGTGAGCGGTAGAAAACCCTACAGTTTGGCCGAGATCCCCAAGTTCCAAGAATTACAACCCTAAGGCTGCAAAACAAACCTCTCAATCATTAGGACTAAGCATCACTGGTTCAAAGGTAACGCCGGATAATGTGAAACACGTGTTGAGCTGCTCCTACATTCAGACATGATAAATTGTTATAACGTTTAGTTAAACACATACCACGTAATGAAAAAAAGACGTAAAACAGCGAAACTCACCGAATCGTCGGGTTATCGGGTGGCTTTGGAAGGCACCTCCCCACCACTGGGTAGGACTTTCGACTAGCTGCTTGGGACTCTGTCCCCTACCAAGTCCCACCAGATACTACTCATGAAGTCCTCTCAATCTACTGAACAGGAAAAATCAGTGTCCATAGGCAGAAGCCACTCTGTATTCTATACGTGGAGGCACTGAAAAAGTACAGATACGAGGAGTATATGTGAAGCAAACGGCGACAGCTGCGAAGCTTAAAGCGGATCGCTCACGCAAAATCGACAAAACCGAACGAGCTTCGAACTCGAGGTCGACGGAAGCCCCGTGTAGTTTGATTCAGAACCCTTGGGCTGAAAGGGGTCTGTGTCCCTTGCGAGGAGGCTGTCGGTCTCGCCTTCAAACTGCATGTCCAAGGGAAGAACCAAAGCCCGAAAACACCTCCATGAAGGCGCAGAAAGTCGTTTGCGGAAGTGATAGGCAAGCCCAAGGGGATAGTCACTGAAGCGGGTACGTAACTTCTAAGAGTTTGCACCGTGGTCGTTGCCTCAATTCTCTTGAAGCAGACAGACAAGGACCTGTGAACTGAGCCGAAGCCTAGAAGGACTAGACAGACCGAAAAGAAGACTGGATGTGATATGGTGAATGATGGGTCAGTTAGGGTGGATGACCCTGCACTCCTGGCAATAGAAGACAAAAAGGAGGATCCACAAAGGCATGATCTTATAGATGGTTAGGGTCTCAAGCAGAAGGCTCCTCGTCCCAAATCCGAAGGGACCCTCCATAAGTGAATCGAAAGCCAGGCGGGACACTGATAGGAGGATGATTACTGGCATACGGTGAATCGCAGTTGCTCCGCACCCTGCCGCTTTAGGAAGGGTGCTGAGAGTGGGAACTTGGAAGTCACTACTTGCAAACCAGGGCGAACACCGTGCGAGACCAATGCAAGCAAAGTTCGCTGAACAGGCCAGCCCAGGTAGATTGCTGGCTAGGACAGCTGCAATGGCTTACCACACCAAAGGTAGATACCAAATCGCACTAGATGAAGGTACGATAGGACCTGGTGTTCTGGCACCGGGTGGAAGCCTGGCTAGACCAGCTAGGGCACCAGTGGGAAACCCTCAAGGACTGCAGAATGCCGTGCGTGGCTCTCGGGCTCCAGCTGTGACAGCAGTACAGAAGCCGCGTGCATGGTCGGAAATAGCTGTAATTGAAGACGAGCTGGAAGATAAAAATTGGCAGTACTGTCCGGAGGTGGAGGACAAGGCCACCCTTGCAGTCTGGATGTTGCTGCCACTCCCACAAAGATGGACTGAGAGTCGTCGGAAGTTCTAGATAATAGTCCGGTGTGGGAATGATCCAGGCGAAGAACTCGCCAACTTTTCAGTCGATGCGCCTTAGAACCAGACAGGAATAAGCAACAGGAGACACCTGAGCGATGAGGCGAACACGGTTGCATCGCGTACCAAGGCATGTGGTTTTGAGAACAAATGGGCGGAATTCACCAAAGCCGCCGAGAAGCAAAACTCGTCTATAATTTCCGTCGAGGAAGCATGGACTTACAAAGAAGACCATGTGACAGGGTTAACAAGTAGTGGTTTTCCAGCCTACAGGCGGAGCAGGGAACGCGATTGCCTAGGCGAAAGGGAAGTGTAATTATTGTAATGGAGTGAACTCACAGGAGGTACTGAAATTGCCCCAGCCCAGATTTGCGCGAACAAAAGTAGAAAGGATACCAATGCTGCGAAATAGCACGTTAGTTGTATTGCAGAACGGATTCGCGTAAACGTGTTAAGTTAGAGAATATAATGGACAGAATCGGAGATGGCCAATCACAGTGAGAGTTTGTCAAGCTTGTTCGCGGCGATCCTCGTTGGTTCAGGCCCATCCGTGTGCGTGGCTACGGAGCTGCACACATCCGTGTCACATGTGACGGCTGCAGAGTCACCATGGGGAAACGTCCTCATTAGGCCAGGTATAAACCACCTTGAGTCTCAGGCACTCGTATTGTCCAGTTGTGCGCAGGTACAATCATCCTCCCCGGCAGAAGGATTAATGCTGCTTGTGCCTACATGGCGCCAAGTACAAACCGCAACGAGGACGTTAGCTCACTGGGGGCCCTGACTGAACTAGTTAGGGGCGCGTAAAACACCCTCACGGTGGGTAACTTCGACCTTCCCCTCACTGACTGGACGACTGAAGACTGCGTGCCAGAATCGGAGGAGGAGACCTACTTATAATGGCTGCACGCCAGCTCGTTGCACCAGCATGGTAGAGAGGATACCAGATATAGGTCTAGATGCATTCTGTCCCTCTGGATCTGGAAACAGCAAACCTCCCTAATGACGCATTTGAACTTCAACGCAGTGCGCCGCTGGGCAAGAGCAACCGCCTGTGTGGTAAGATCACCCAGTGCATGTGACGACCCGAGGCTCCCCCAGGGCTGGTTAAGAATTTCGGTAGTAAGGAAGTGGGTAAGCTTCACAATGGGGCTTTGAGGCTGGAGTGGGACGCGGTAGAATAGGTTACTGTCAGGAAGCGCTGGCAGGCCTCAAAGAGATACCTGATAGCCCTCCAGGAAGAGTTAGCGCCCTTGAAACGAAGGAATGGGGAGGGCCAACCACAGTGGATGGAGGCTACAATTACCAAAGCCTTCAAACGTAGAAACCGCGGCTGGGATCTTTCCGAAGCTGCCGGCAGTCGGCTGGCGTGGATCCGATATACAAAGTCATGAAACCAGGCTGTGTGCCTCCTGCGAACTTTTAGGCTCCGTTCCGTATCTAGGCTTTTTGCGGTCGCTAAAGTTTCAATAAAACTAGTTGGTTGTCCGAAGCCTGCAGTCACAGTGCCCAATTCCAAAAGAAACAGACCAGCCATTAAGATTTTGCCACGCGTACCTTTACTTCTCCCAATCACTACGCCATGCTCCGTCTCACCAACGAACATCCATGATGACGCAAACAGCAAGATTGACAGCCTCTTGCAACACGTTAACTCACTCGAACAGCGGATTGAAGCTGTTGACAGAGTCACCAGAATTCTGACACCACTGGCTCATCTCCCCGAGCCCTCTATGGTAACTACGGGCTGTAACTTAGTTGCCACGTGTAACTTTATTGACAGCATATCTGCAGAGGTTTCAAAACGAATACGAAACTCGAATCACGTCATTGTATTTAACATTCCCGATAGGGCCCCACTCAACATAGACAGCAGTAACTTGCTAAAGGCCGCTAACATGGAAAGTGCGATATGCCGTAGCAGCAGACTACGCAAACAAACACAACGACACCAATGCCTCCTACTTTTCCAATTTCCGGACTCACTGACAGCCAGTGAGTTTATTCATAAACAAACAGTTATTGCTAATAATTCGCCATACAAGAACACTCGAATAGCACCCGAAAGAAAGCCACTACAAGAGAAGTGCTGAGAAAGTCAAACTCTCGCAAACTTCCAAGGCAGGAATCCGCCCAAAAGATACCTAACCCCGTCATTCCCCTAACCTACTCTATGCAACCAACGTCTATCAGCCAACAGCCGTCTGATGTAGACCTTGACGCAAAGCCCGAGCCTTCTTCAAATCCACCAGTTTCCAAGAGCCCTAAGCCTGTCAATAGTGTCGCAGATGCCTGGGACCCGAATCCACCGAGTCCTGCCAGACAGCTTAGCTGTGTGCATCGGAAGCGGATGCCTAAATCGCATAGCCTCCCTGACCTAACAACTATGCGTCACTCTCCCAAGGCGACACATAAATCAACGTATGGTCGTTCTTGTCCACACCACATAGCCACGACTAAAACCCATACGCTGGACCGCATCATACCATTGCCAGGCCATTCTCGCTCAAATCACACCTGTCAGCCTTCAGGGCATACTCCCGTAAACAAGCTGCCAAGAAGTGGAGTACCTAAGGACACGACCTCACTGTTGCAATCTAACTTATCACCCACGGGCCGAAAGTTGGTAACGATCTACACTCAGCCCCCAATGCAGAGTGCCGATACCAAAGGCAACACATGGCCGCAAATCCAGAATTCGGCAATCCACACTCCATACCTACTGAAGGGCTCAACATTTAGTTCATTAGGCAACCACCACCTTATATCACCGGGCTACACCCCGAAGGTCATGCATAGATTAGAAGCGAACAGATACCCTAGTAAGATGTCACTAATGCCGGGACCTACACTTTCTGTTCCTAAAATAGATAGTTTCTCAAACCGTAATTCCTCCCAGCGAAACCCCAGCTCTACGAGCATTTATACGGACGGTGCTCGCAAAGCACCTTACAGCTATTATTCAAAGCTGCATCAGCCTAGCTCATCATTTCCTAACTTTTCCGTGCCTCCTCCGTTCGTCCCGTTAGTTCCTTTACCGTACAAAAATTTTCGTTTTGCCCTACCACAGTCGTTTTACGCGCAGGATACATCCACAAACCCCCTTCGATTAAATTTTCCCCACTCTGTGGCATACAATCTCGCACTCTTTCATCTCTTCTAGCCCTAATGAACCACTTTCCAATACCAGCATCCTACCAGTCGTTCATACCTTCGGTAGCACACCGAACTCCGCAGGCCAACTACGCAACACTGCGTATTACCACTACCTTCTTCCAAAATAACCTCCATATACCCCCTCTACCAACCGCCGATTCCTATCCCTCCCCACCCGAGCACGCCGCATCGATGGGCTGCGAAGCCACCCCAAACTCCTTTAGTCCTTACCCTCTGAGGCCTGCACTTACCACACAACTCCAACCAATACCAAGGTTGTCACGTGGGAAATCCAGTATCTTCCATAACCCCGTATTCTGTCACTGCACTGGAGCATCAAACGATCCCAACGAATCAGGACAAATAGCAGGACTACTCCGCCTAAGGTCTTCTCTTTCACTTCGTAATAACCCAAAATTGATTACTTCCGGTTCTTCCGCGGCTGATATCCAGAAATCATCGGGGAGGCATCCAACACTCGTTTTCCCCCCTCTTCAGTAATAGCTCCAACTCGCGCCCTTCACCATGCACTTCCTCCGACCAACAACTCCCATACGCTACCTAAACCTGACACTCACTTCCACGTGAGTGGGTTATAATTCATCTTATTTAACTCGCGGTCCATCTTAAATAAGCCTCCACTTAAAACTTATGTCCTAACATCCAGCCCTGACATCATCTTTATTACTGAAACCTGGCTCACCGAACACACCAGCACCAGCGAAATTATGCTTGAAGGGTACAAGGTTTTTAGGGTAAATAGGACCGACAGACGCGGAGGTGGGTGCCTTGTGTACTTACAGCATGCCCTTTCAGTAGTCCCCATCAGACATGCCACACTCGAATCAATTCCGGATTCTCTATGGCTAACAATTCGGTTCTCAACTGTAGTCACGCACATTGGTTGTGTCTATCGCCCGCCCTCATCTACTATTGCAGACAACTCCCCTAATTGAAGCATTCGATTACCTTTCCCCACTACTTTCGGCAGCGAAAATCATAGCCGGTGATTTTAACTGGCCTAAAATATCCTGGCGAAACCTCACGGCACCTCCTAACTTAATAGACTTTGTGTCCCATACTCACATTGGGGGCTGGGTGCAACACGTTAAAACCCCTACTGGAAACGCCAACATCCTAGATCTTATACTCACCCACAGCCTTTCCCACTTTTCGGTTTCCGTTCTGACTAAATTTCCGGGTAGCGACCATAAGATAGGGGTTGGTAATCCTTCATTCCATCCTTATTCATCAGACTATCTGATCCCAGTCAAAAATCCCGTCCGTTTAAATTGGAACCCTCTGCCCAATCTCATCAGTAAACAAGATTGGAGTAGTTTTTTCTAGCGGCTGACCCCCAACAAGCGGCTGACCACTTTCACCTTAAGATGGAAAACTGCATCTTGGAACTTAGCCCAATATCCCAGATTTCCTCCCTAAGGAAGTCCAAACTTGCCTCCCTCCAACGAAAGTACCCTAAGATGCAAAGACTTTACCCCCAAAACCACGACTTTTCTCTTCTCATGAGACTAAAGCGTCTTACTGATATTATACGGAAAAAAAGGAAAAACAGCTCCGCTACGAAGAAGCCAAAGCCCTGAGGCATCCCAATAAAGCATTGAAGCTCTCACTCCTACACAAATCTGGGAATTCAGCAACAGATACTATGATCCAATACGTTGTGTTACCGAATAAAACATAGGCCACCTCCCCTTCCGATATCGCTGAGGCCTTCAGCCATTACTTCGCCAATTCCATGGCCCCTGCCATAGCTACAACACCCCCAAGTCCTCCGGCTGTTACCAGCTCTTCCCTATCTACCCTAACCTTTGAAGTAAACGTTATTTCCAGGCTCATTGTACGCTATAAAGTATCTGCCCATCCTGGACCAGACGGGTTGACCTCAGCTGCAATCATTAATGGTGGATCGGACCTTCCACTTCTATTACTGAACCTATTCACCTTGTCACTCAAATTTAGTTTCGTACCGTCGAACTGGAGGCGTTCAGTCATCATTCCACGACACAAAAAAGGAGCTGTCCACAAATTTGCTAATTACCGTCCCATCAACCATACCCCCATCGTTTCTAGAATAATGGAAACGATTATTAAAGACGGCATTACCACCCATCTTCTCGCTTCAAACCCTCTTAGCGAAAGGCAGCACGGGTTTCTCAAATCGCGATCATGCACCACATGTCAGTTTGACTTCCTCAACCTAGTTAGTAAGGCTGTTGACAGCGGGCAGGCATTATTAATTGTCTACCTAGATTTGTCGAAGGCTTTCGACCGTGTTCCACACCTGCATCTTATCTCCAAATTGTGTTCACTCGGCATTGCTGACCCACTGCTTTCTTGGCTGAAATCTTGTCTCGCTCACTGTATGCAAGTGGTCCTCATCAATGGACGTACTTCTGAGCCGAAACCTGTTACAAGTGGCGTTATACAGGGAAGCGTACTGGGTCCTCTCCTATTTCTGACGTACATTATTGAAGCATTGGATCTAATGCACCACGGCACGCTATTCTTATTTGCAGACGATGTAAAAATAGTTTACTCTTTCAATTCCAATGATGCTATCCTTACTGTTTGCAACATTTCCGCTGACCTCGCTGCACTTGACCGCTGGTGCCACACCTGGGGGATAAGCCTTTCCACTGATAAGTGCGATGTCCTAACCTACAAGTTCCAATTGCCCCCTGGATCTTTAACTCTTGGTGGGTCCCAATAGCCAGTCGACCTACCATCCGCGATTTGGGCCTCAACTTTTCTAAGCACGCCGCCATCCAAGCGGCCAAGGCTAGAAGAAGTGTGGTCCTGCTCTTCTACTCCTTTCGTCTCCGGGACAGTATCATCGACATCTACAAATCCCAAGTCAAGCCGTTGCTTGAAAGCTGCCCAATTATATTTTCTGACATGACGAAATTCGACAGAGTCGCCACTGAAAGCACACAAAGGCTTTTCACCAAACAATTACTCGGTTGGTCCACGTCTTTAAACTATGGAGAACGATACCAAAATCTGAATCTTGACCCACTCTGGCTCCGCCGCTTAAGACTAAATTTAGTCTTCTTGTATAACCTGCTCCATAACCTGTCTTCTTCCCTTGACCCAGTAAGCTTCTCCCGTGAAACCCCTTACTCACTTCAGCACAGGCCTTTTACTGTCCCTTCCAGTGTAGCTAAGTCGGCCATACGGTCACGTTTTTTCTTTCTTGTCTACTCCAAAGTCTGGAACAAGTTGCCCATCACCCTTCGAGCTTCACAAACAAAATCCCAATTTCTGTCAGCACTCAGCCCATATCTCAGCGTCGCCCGTGCACTCCAGTCATCTAATATGAGCATGGCAGAAGATATAGCTTACGAGAGGGGCCTCGACTTCTAAGGCCAACTCCTTCGCCGAACCTGCTCCTTTCAATTAAGGACACAATCAACGATAGACAGCTTCATCTATCTGACTGAGTTCTCAACGTTAGACTACTTGTGGCCATTTCTTTAAGGAATCAAACAAATTGAAATGCCGCTGATTTCAACTGCCGCTCCCACCTACCCCCGTAGTTTCTCTCACTCTTATGCCTCGTCCTTTACTGGTTTTCATATGCTTCCATTAACCGTTGATCCGCAGCAGGGGCGCACCCTGACTGCTCTTTTTTATCCGCTCTCTTTTTCCAGTTCTCTCCTTGCGTGAATTTCACCCTCTACTTTGGTATGCGCGCCTGGATAACGCCGCTGTTTGGTCAATTATTAGCCGCTGGCTCCGTCCTCTGGAACCCCTTGCAACCTGACCATCCGACCGCCGAACTTATATCTCATACTATCACAGTTCAACTAAGCCCCACGTGCATAACAACCAATAAACTTTGGTGCCATTCCCAACGGTGCGGGGCGCGGTCAGGTCCACCGCTTTGGCCAGCGCACATCGGGCGTGCAAGTCGTCTGCAACGATGTGCGAGCGCAATTAGGTTGGTGGATCACACCCCCTGTGTTCAACTCGAAGTGTTGGGTGTCCAGCGCATGGCCAGTCCCACCCACTAGCACCGGTTACGGATCGCACGCTCTAGTGCTGTCAGCTGCAGACCGCATGCTCTAGCCATCCCTGTTCGCCACTGTATGCCCACCTATCGCTCCTATCACATCCATTTTTCTTTCTCCTATGGTATGCACACCTACCCATCCTGTCCTTGCTCCTATCGAATCTCACTGTGTTATCTCTCATTGCACATCTCTATCGTCCTAACCACTTTACTCTGCCGACAACCGCCAATATTTTATTTCTTCACCAATGTCGGCGTTGCCGGCTTGTAGCGCTTATTCATTTGGTATCACCCTAGGCCTATAAAGCTCATTGATCGCATGCTTAGGCCTCACTGCCTACCGTTCTGTCAACCCCCCTTCGTTCTCCCTCCTTATGCCTAATACCATCACACACCAGCTCCACCCGCACCCATGACCATTTCTCATATTAGAACTGCCGTTCCAAACTCTGCATCTCTCACAGCCACATCTATTATCCAGTCACTAACACCCTATTTTCCTTGCCTGGCTCCGCAATTCCTCTGTGGATCCTTCCATTTGGCAGTGCTCCGATTAGTACCGTCCATTTACATCCACTTGTACAATTGCCGGCATGCACGAAGCTCCCAATTTCTATGTCCCCACTCCAAAGCACATCCATTGTTCATGCGATATGTTCGTCCACCGGTTTACCTGTCCGGTGCTTCTTTCCTCTCCGCATTTTTCGTGTTCCACCTGCAGTAAAATGATCTTGCTGGTTATGTCTCACCTGTCTTTTTCGGCCCGTGCTCCCATCTTCTGTTTCGTCTACTGTTTGCCACGGGCATTTTATGCGTGCCTTTTGGACCGTTCGGCTTTTTCACTTGCCACCTAATGTAAACTCACTGTCTTGTCGTGGTTCTCATTCACGGCTTCAGTCCGTTTGATTTGCTTTTACCCTCTGGTACCCCTTTTGCTCATTCCTCTCCCACGCTGCTTGGCGTCACAGCTGCTGCATCTTGCACCACGGGAAGTTTCACCTCCCAGGTAGCTTTCCCCACTTTGTATGCACAATCGCTCTGCGCTGCCTAGCCATCTTCATCGCCACCATTTTCCTGTTGAATAATGTAAGCCCATTTATTAATGCTTCTCCCATTCCTGACCGACACCACATGTCTCACCTACATAAGTCAGGTTATTTGATCCATTCTCACCTGTTCTCTTCGGTACTTTCCTTCATCCCCCCTTTTTTGAACTGCTCCTCAGTCGTCGTCCTTTCTGTGCTTCCGCATACTCTACTCTCTCTGTTGATCCGCCAAGTTCACCTGTCATGAAGATAATTCACCACGTTATTCCAAAGATGATTCTACAAACATTCGACCTAACCTAACTTGCCCCTCTTAATAACTGATAATTTCTCTCTAACACTCCATTGTTATTGATCCGGATTCTCTTATATATATACATATACATATACATGAACAAGTGCACATACGTATATACGCATTCGCTCTGTATCCTGTAGTTCTTCACAGGCCATCTCTCTTGCTATCATCCCGCTGACCGCTGTGATATGCATCCATTCCTTCTACATCTATAACCCCCATCTACTGTTTCCAATTCCTATGAACTATTTTTTTTTACCTGATTCACTTTTTACGTCTTACTTTGCTCGCTCCCTGTTTTACAATGAGTTTTGTGTCCTGTTCACCGACCATTCATTGCAGAGTACCAATGCTTCGTTGCTACCTAATCCGTGCAGTGAATCTCACTTTTTCCTCATCGTCTCCCGCTATTACAGTTTCATATGCTGATTTCTAGCCTTTCTCATGTATATCAGTCAGCCTTCAGATGTCCCCATACTGACCAGCCGGATTCCCCACCTGACGAAAGTCAAGGATCGAACTACCACAAATGAAACAGTAATATCAGCTGAAATAGACATTTTGTGATGAGACAAGTTACGTATAAAAGAACATGAAATAAATTCTGCTGGGTGTAACCAGCGGCAAAGAATATTACAAAATATTGTTTATATCATCAAATTTACACTGGTATATAAGGCCTAGCGCTACAAAATGTCAGCACCCATCTCGCTAGCTAGCCACGTGAACGACCGTGACCGTTGACAATTCCGATACTTTTTCCCGATTGATAAAAGACTTTTACGAAGGTCTGGATGAATTCGCGACCGATTTTCGAGAGTTCCAGCGATGCACAAGTACCAGCTTTGACAATTACAATGCTTGAACATGGAAACAGGCCAAAAAGCGTCGGCTAACAATCAGCGACGGAATGAAATATTATTTCGTGAAATATTGTTGTGTCCATCGGCGTCGAAAAGGTGGAGGTGGTTCAAGGTTAGAATAATTGTTTGTTAATGTTTGACTTCATTGTAGATACAAAAACCTGGATTGCAGAGCATTCGTCACTTTGGTCGCCCAAGGAACTGGATATCGTGTCGCAAAGTGGTGCATGGTCCATAGTCATAGGTTCCAAGTAAGAAATCCTAGTTTATATGTAGCTAACCGAAGGCTGACAGCTTTTCAAGAGTCGGTAGTGTTTAACTTGATGGATACGTTCCATAATACTGCTGAATTAAGGGAATATACTAGTCGCATGTTCAATAGGCGTCTGAATAGCATGGACTTTCGGTCTATTCGTGTCCGTCACAGTCACGATGCTCGTGTTAACGTAATTAGGGTTAAAGAATTGCCGGAAGGTAGAGGCATTAGCCAGGTAATACACGAGGAGAATATAGTTAGGTTCCTTTTCTTCATACCCATGGAGGTGATTCCGGTTGCTCGCAGATGCAGCCAGGTGATTCTAGCTGACGCTACTCATCAAATGAACTGCGGCGGCTACGTATTATGGCACGTAATGATAGTGGATGAAACAGGCTTAGGCCGTAGCGTTCTGTATGCTTTGCTGCCCAATGAAAGCGCTGCAAGCTACAGACAAGCCGTGGGTTTTCTGCGTGAATACCTGCCCGCAACTAGGGAATGTAAAACAATAGTGATGGATCGTAGTCTCGTTCAGTTAAACGGGTTCAAGACTCACTATCCTGAATCCCAGATAGTGTTCTGCCGGTTTCACGCTTTGCAAGATATGCGGAAACGGTGCAACCATCTAGTTGCAGCAACGACTCTAGAAAAGGATCGTGTTTTCCAGTGGATGCGTAACATGGTGTTCGCAAGCAGCGAGTCCGCATTCGAACGATTTCGGGCTGCTATTCAGGCCCGCAGCTCTGAGGCCATGGGTTACTTAGTAAGAACGTGGATGCCGTTTAAGGATTGCTGGGCGGGTTACAAGGTAAGGCAGGTATTAACTTTGGGTAATTTAACAACCAATAGAGTGGAAACCGAAAATAGGCATCTTAAGACGGAACTGTTACCTAGGTCAACCTTGTTCCAGGTCTGTGACAGAATTCTGAAGCGGGTAGCATCTTTAAGAGAAGTCTCGCAGGGTAGACTTGGTAAGGATCAAATGTCCATATGCAAGTTCCGTAATGTGCCACATTGGTTGAAACCCGTGTTCGGCAAGCTAACCGTATTCGCCCGTGGAATTCTCCTTCGCCACCTGCATACAGTGACGATCACTGGTATATCTTATGTAAAACGCAAGTGGCTTGTAACAAACAGTAGAGGCTCCTCCGTTAGGGTTACCGGCGGCAGTGTGCCACACTGCGACTGTCTGTTCAGTCGCCAGTGGTTGCTGCCTTGCGTTCACGTGTTGCACGTTGCTCGTGCCACTAATGTCGACCTTTCTATGCTAGCCAATAATCGCTGGTCAGTAGACTGTATGAAGGTGATAACCCTAGCCGGTGGAGACACCATCATATCGCAAGCGTCGACGTCTACAATAACCACCAAGGCGCAGAAGCTGCGGGAGAGCGAAGATATCGGTAGAGATATTGCCGCGGCATTGGCAAATCTTGGGGAGGAAAACTACAGAACGGCTAAAGCCCAGCTAAGGTTGTTACCAGACGTAATAGGCTTGTGGCCAAACGTTAGACTGTGCTACGAGCATCCAGAAAAAGAAGGCGTAGAACGAATAACACACCGGTCGGATATCGCCACTATGTTCGGCCGAGAGAAAGAGACCCGAGAAATATTAGAATGTCCCACAACTTCCAGTACAGCTGACGGGTATGTCCTACGGTCGGAACCGCCGATAAGAGATTTAACCGTAAAACAGGGAACAACGTCTAGACGGAAACCGTTAATGGAAGTTCGGTTTACCGACGAGAGCGATATTCAGGTTATAGGAAACCCTTTGCAGCGTATCCAGTTCCGCCAACATCGGACAACTACTGCCAACCAATTCCGGATAGCAAACAAGAAACGAAAACTGGACAGGCCGGCGTCTCCAATCAACAAGGACGTTTGCAGCGTTTGCCGGCGAGAGGATCCAACGGTCGACCTGGACGAGGACGTTCAATGGGTTCAATGCCAAACGTGTGGCCGATGGGCACATTATCAGTGCGCAGGTTCCACCAACGAGGACGACTACACTCGTGTGCATTGTCTTGCGAGGTGAACGTGGTCCAAAGAGATTGACAAAAGGCCCTATCCAGGGCCGCCGCATTATGATTTCTGCCATATTGGCATTTGTCTTCCTTATTGATTATTTATTTGGGCTAACACAACTAGGTCGTTATGGCACGTGTTCACTTCGTGAGTCTTCTTTCGCGCTAGTGAACACTGGATGGTAGATTATATATGTATATATATAGAATGTTTATACATATGTACATATACACATATACATACATATATATGTATATCTTTATACATGTGCATGTATGTATATAGAAATACATATAGATATGTACATATATGGACGTTCGTCCAGCGATGGCCGGAAAAGTTACCATTTAGGTATACATATATATATATGAACATATATATATATATATATTCATAGATACGTATGTATGTATGTATGACGTTGCAGCCTAGTAGCCCAAGTCCTAGTGTATAATATTTAAGGTACCAGACTTGTATTGTTCCTGGCGAACCACATCTACGAAGGTTCGTTTGACATTTCTTTACATTCCCCAATTTATGTAGTTCCAAAAAGGTATCCATTTTGCAATACAAATGGACATTCTGGCAGATACACAAGAAATAGTCGGTAGACCAATTTCATAATTTTTTTTACGACCTATTATGCCTTACGGCATTAACCGTAAATTGCTATTTTTGCGGTTCCAAGGGGGTATAAGTTTTGGAACAAGACGCAACATTTAGGCAGATATGAGCGGAATTGGCGGCAGACTAAAACCGCCATTACCTCATTCAAATTTAGCGGGGTGATGTGTTCGGTGACTTTGCTCACCGGCGCCCGTTCAAATCCCATTGTGGTAGTTTCATTCATCGTTACCCCCACCCGACCTTGACTTTTCAAACTCACCGGGCGTCCATTTGAATCAGCCCATGCGTCCATTTAAACCTAGTACATTTCCTTTGGAGTGGATACACTTGCCGACTTTCATCTCATGTTACTCCCCATTCTTAGCCCGTTTTTTCGACTCGTCATGTCAATTTCTACTTTTTCAAGGGTTTTATCTGTTTATTCCATCACTTGTAAACAGATGATTACGCACCTGGCATGCCTCGAGCGTCTCCGAAATAAATCATTATTATTATAAGTGGACCAGTATAGAGAGGGCTGGCAGACTTCCTCTCCTACAGGAAGTTTTACGCCAGGGTACGGGGCAGGTGCCGTAGTTCGGTGAGTGTCACGAGCGGTGTACCTATGGGATCCGTCCTACGCTCGATGCAGTTCTTGTTGTTCCTTAAGGACCTGGCGTCTGCCATTCAATCGCCTAGTTTCGTTTTTGCGGGTGACTCGAAGATTGTTGAATCTGAGGGTAGGGCCTACTTAAACAGGGATATAGGAATCGTCCTGGGCTGGGCATGCCAGTGAGACTTACCCAGGAAAGCTGGAAGAGCCGTTTTTTGTCGTGGGCAACAGAAAGCCTAACTGCCGCCCATGGTCAAGAGCTGTTCACCATAGAAACCGTCAGTGGGATTAGAGACCTCACATGCAGTGGTTTCTAGTGGTCGGTCCAGTGCAAGGCTGCTGTACAGAAGCCTCGTAGTGAGCGGTTTAGGCCGCGTTTAGCATTGTCTTGCCGGCAGCTGGAAATATTCACACATACTTACGTGGTTATAATACGAACTCACCTTGAAGGTTGCGCGCAGGCTTGGGCACCCTTCAACAAAAGGACGCCGCCTGCTTAGAGGAAGTTCGGCCTCTTACGAAGCGAACGGTTAAGAGGCAGTGGGCTAAGACCTATATACGGAGACTCTGGGATCTGAATCTCTTCGCTTTGGAAAGGAGGAGACGTCCAGGGGATCTCATGGAAAGGTTCAAGGTAATGGAGGGTCTTTCTGGCCCTAGAAGGTATAGTCTATTCCGAATGGCTTTGGACTCCAGAACAAGGAGACACGAAAAGAAGCTGACGAAGGTCCAAGCTAGGTTGATGACTAGGTCTCACCCCTTTAGCTCCAAGGTGGAAAACATTTGGAACAATCTGCCTGGCGGAAAGATAGACCTGCAGGCCACCCAGTCCCTCAAGGGTTCCTTAGATCGTAAGTGGTCCGGGATATTTCCTTGTAGCCCTGTGGTCCTTCTGAGGTGTATTGCAGTTGAAGCTTTCGTTTGTTGCGTACTGTCTCTGTGAGCCGTCACGATGCACAGTATCTCTCACTGTTGTAGCGTACCACTCTGTCTATATGGTACACTAAATTATTGTCAACAATATTTAAGACGACACTAGCAAACTAAGATGGGCGGAGGAGCGTGCGGTGATAAAAAGGCCAAAGGGGTATGTACATTAAGAACTAAAATGAAACAAAGGGTGTGACCCAAACTCAGTTGTTCAATGTTCTTGTGATCAGGAGATGAGTGTCGAAGAGTCAATATCCGCCAATGTCTTCCGTTCAGTTCGGTCTGACAGCCATCCGTTGGACAGAACAGGATGGTATCGAGCGAAGTGCCAAGAGACGCCGTTGAAGCTTCTAAAATGATTTGTTTCGCACAGCTAGTTCCGACCGATATGGTTCCAAGACACTCCAAACCAGAAGACGAGACCGTGCCAGAATGAAAGATTTATTTACAGCCTTTTTGTATTGCGCGGTGTTGAAGCCCAAAAGGTGTGTGTGTTTTACATTAAAACGTCGGTACAACAAAGGAGTGTCGCACCAAGGGACGTTGAAAATCATGGAAAATGTCGGAAATGTACAGGTACCTACACTGTTGACGTGAGATGAGGTTTTACGTTTCCCCCTAACTTTTATATCGGATTCGACGAAACGCATTGCGCAGTAGCGGGTGTGCAGCTGGTGTGCATACCACCGAAAGAGTTCTGGCCGCTTGAAGGGTCGTGGCCGTTACCTGTCATGTGCAAACAGAACTGAACTGACCGAGGTCACCACTACCCGAGGGAGCACTAGCAAAGTACAAAAATCCAATCAAGACAGAAAAGGCTGATGGGATTTGACTCGTGAGTGATGGTTTCACACAGTCCTTCTCCTTTAGCTTGGTTGTGTACTGAATTGTTTAAGTGCTCTGATTCCTATGTAAATTGGTTGGGGTGTCACTTTGATTATAGAGTCAGTCGATGTCGTCCGGTTCGACACCGCCGAGGTAAAAATCGCGTGGGCCTTGAATGTATCTGTTAAACCTTTTACTCGCCACAGTGATGATTATGACAAGCAACTGAGTGAAAGTTAGGAATAATGCATATTTCCTGTACCTCTGTAAGCCATTGATAACGCTGTCAATGGCTTACAGTGAAGACAAACGTACGTTTGTCTGTGAGTATCACACACTAAAACTTATTCCACGATATGTTCGTCTGTGTAAGACGGTGAATTCAGCTTTAGTTTAGTATCCCATCCAACGAAACCCAGTCAGCACAGGGTGCGTTTTCTAGTCCCAAAAAGTCCATAGAGAGACTATTTTTAACTATGTAGTTTGAGATGAAATTTCGCCATGTCATTAGATTTGGAAGGTTCCAAGACATGACGAAATAATTTTACTATATTGAAAAGCACCGTAGCTTGTCAACCCGATCTGCGCAAAGAGAGAACATTTTGTCCGAGAAGGTCCCCCAAGGGACAGTTAGTGCGGAAATGCAGAAATTAGGGAGGTTCTATACTTTTGTCGCACAGTGTATGCTTCTGTCTCGTGATAGGTCTCGAAAGTCTAATTCGACGCTTTTGAGATGTAGCAGTTCGTATGTCGAAGAGAAATTCGTGATTCGTTTGTGGTGTGTCGGGACGGCGTGCCTTCTGAATCAGTTTTTCGGCTTCTTGAGACGTTTCAAACTTCTTGACTGCGATTCTCAAAACCGAACCTGAAGGTTCGTGATTTTACTTCGGATGGTCGGATCCCTTGATTCTTCTTATCCCCAGTTTTCATCTGCCTGATGCTCGTACTCCAGGTTTATCGAGCACGTGTTATGACCCACGGGTTCCATTTCACGATCCGAATGGGATACCCGCGTACTCAGTCTCGGCTCGCAAGTCCTATTATTCCAGCCCACGATGATATACCAGAAGACGACAATTCAGCGTGCCAAAGCGGCTATGTATTTGCAGGAATTGCTACGTAGTACTCTTCATTCATTCTTCATTCTTCATTATAGAGGCAGAGGGTATCTCTCCTGCGAGAGCCTCCTCACCACAGCTCAGTGATGTAGACTCATATGTGTCTCCCACCACCTCTTTAGAAATAGGTCCAGAAGTCGCTTGAACAATGTGTCGTTAGGCTCTTCCACCACTTCGGCTGGCAGCAAGTTCCACAGATTGGTCACCCTCCGAGATAGACGGTACACCAGAGGGAGGCCCACCGGGTGCAGTTTCTTTAGAGTTAGCGGGTGTCCTCTCTAAAGCAAAAATCGAACATTCCCTAATTCGGGCATCCAGTCAGGTTCAAGCCTCTGCAGTGAAAGCGCATTTATTCCTGGCAATCATCATATTTACTGCCACCGCATGTATAAACTTTGTTTTATCAGTCCGAACCAAGCTGTTCCTGGTTCGACCGCCAATATGACACGCTCTTATGACCCTTCCCCGATCACTTCTCGCTCCGTCTTCTTTGCCCTGCAGGTTCGCATGAACATCTCTGTGGCTCGACTTTGGTTTTGTAGCTGCTAGTGAAACATCATTCGATTTGTGACCGTAGCTACGAACGGCGCCCGTGCGCCATTCGCCTCGTTACCCACGCGTTGGACCAGTTAGGTTGATAAAAACATTTTCCGGATTGATTATTGGTCTGTTGACTCAATTTGCGTCGGGCTATGGCTGACTGTTCAACTAATCTAAGGGGTTATATCTTGTGATCCGACAAATTACTCATTCCGTCCTGGCAAGCTCGAGCTGATTAATGGCTTGCTTGAACGGTGTTTTCCGTTTTGGGTTTCGTAACACCTCCCCCGTTGGTTGCTATTTGTAACTTTGACGATCAGGATCCATTTACAGTCGTACAATAAGTTTCTCTGGTCAGCCAGACCGGCTACGTGATAAAAGCTCGTTTTCCTTTTCTTTGATCCATAGTTCCGGTGTTGGTAGTTTGAACATGTCCAAGAGGAATTCTAGTGGCTTATTAGCCGAGTAGTAGCATTAGGTATTGTTTTCAACGTTATATTGTGAACATCTAACCTCTGTGTTCATCGGACATCATTGAACCTCGCGTTATTTTCCTGCAAACGTCCTATTTTATTTGGGTGATGGCTACCAGTTGGATTCTATATTTTCAAGTGCAACCGAAACCAAAGCATAGAAGAGCGAGGTTAATTGTTGAATAAACTGAAAACTGGACCTGATCCTCTAATCTACCTTGTTTTTCTCAGTTGTAAAACAAGGGTTTATTCCATAGCTTTTACTACACCTAATGGTGGGTAAATATCTGCTTAAAAATGTGGCATCACAAGTATTTATACAGAACCAGATCATGAATGATGGGAACCGATCTCAAAATAAAAAACATCAGCATCAAGCTTTGCAGTGGAAGAAGATAACATTCTTTAAAGGAAGCTAATGAAATAAGACTACTTTGAGTGGCATAACTACTTAGGTGTTACTGCATATTATATAAAATAACCACTTTTATCGTTATGTATCTCATATAGCAGTATAATCATTATGTAGTTGATCAGTGTTTGTTGATTTGTGTGTCTGAAGAATGAGGTTAGAACGCTGCCACCCCCGGTCAGGCTTGGCTGTCTGTTGCACTTCTGACGCATGACTCGTTGTATTCAAGCGAAATGTACTTCACTACGAGCTTCGTGATTTTCCGTTCTCTGTTATAGTGTAGTTAGTTCTAGTGACTACGGGCTGTAATCCACTAATTCTTATAAAAAACAAGGACTAGATAAGTATAAATGATTTTGGTAGAACATTGGGTCAAAATAAATTGCTATGTACCACTATCTATTGCCTTTGTGCCGAATGCCAACATATTTGATCTGTACATTATTTCTCGTGAAAATCCACCTCAAAGGTTTTTCAAGGCTTTACTCGTCCTTAGTAAACAGTATTTCACATTACAGCATATCATTAACTTTTTGTAACGCCCTAAAGATTTTTGCCATATCCGATCAAAAGAGTTTTTGGCGCTTTCTAGATCAGTTATTGGTTAATTCGCGAGGCACTGCTTTCTGTTTGATTCTTGATATATCTTTTACCCGACTTATCCGAGAACCGCAGATGCCTGATGTAATGCGATCAGGTACGATTATGCGGTTGCAACAGGTACAACGATACGAGAAATCGAGAAAGAACGATGTCGGATGATTTGTTCTTTTTTCATCTGAAGATCTTCCATACGCTGAAATGTAAAAGTAACATACGTTAGAACATTTATCAAACACAGTGGAAGTTATTATAATTCCACTCATCGAGTGAGATAATACATAACAGCCAGGAAAATCCGGGATGACTAGTGTCCAAATGGATAAAATGATTTTGTAAGCTGGATTTCTCTGCTTCGCAAATAATAAGGACGTGCATGCTGTTGTTTGGTAGCGATTTTCTCAACACTAGTTGTTGTTTGTGCATGGAATTTGTCGACATGCCGATTGATGTCTAAAGTCTCTGTGGTAGCTTCCTGGTTGTTCATTAATAGGCGGATCGGCGATATCAGTTACAAGCTGCGACATCTTAGTGTTTGATGGCGTTAGGTTTTAAAAGGAAACCATATCGTCTCGTCCTTCGTGATGACGAATATGTGCATACTGAGGGTTGGGAGGACTGGGAGCCTGATCTCAGCTGGTGGTATTGTTTGAGAGGAGATCACGTCACGAATTGCGAGTGCCAGAGCAGGTTTCGCGAACCTGCGTCATCTGTGGCGTCGCCATGACATCCGGCTTTCCCTCAAGGAAAGGGTGTACAGTGCCACAGTCCGTAGTGTTCTTTATGGTCGCGAAATTTAGCCCCTCAGCATTGTGGATGCTCAGCGGCTTTCTGAATTCCCCCACCGGTGTCTTCGAAGCATTGCTCGTGTCTGGTGGGAACATCGGGTAAGCAATGACAAGGTTCGTCGTCGTGTGTTCGGTGCTGATAGTCGCCGTCTGACAAAGATAATCGCTCTACACCACCTCCGATGGATCGGGCACGTTTCGTGTATACCTGCCCATCGTTTAGCTTTTCGTGCTCTTTTTCATGTGCTGGGCAGGGCTGGAAGAAACGGCGCGGCGGTCAGGTTATGGCTTGGCGCAGGGGTATGGAGAAGTTAGCTTCGCCTTTGACTTTGGTTGGTGATTCTCGTCTTCCTGGGCCCAAGAGATGAGAATTGCTGTTGGTTAGAGAGGCTAAGAGATAGAGCTCAGAGCCGAATCCAGTGGCGCGAAAGCTGTATGGCCCATCTGTTGACTCCCCGTTTCCCATAAACAATTAAAACACAGACAAAAAATCTGCAAAACGTGTACGCTGAAAATGTTGAAAATATTAAAAACTATTTACTTCTACTTGTAATCTTTGTGCTGACTCTTAATCCTCGCCCGTCGACTTTGCGATTTTTCTCTGTTGTTGTTGCGTTGGCACCGTGCTTGTTTTCAAGCCGGTGCAAGATATATATATATATATATATATATATATATATATATATATATATAATGAGGACTACACTCGATGAAGTCACCTCCCCCATCGAAGGATCGTAATAGCACCGGTACATATGTGAACCATTTAGGGAGCCATTGGGATTCCTGAAGACGACTTCCGATTGAACATAAACATCGTTCATGTGAAGTAGCATTCGTGGCCTCACATACGCCACACTGTTGTACTACAGCCCTTACTTAATCAACCGAAAACGGCAGATTCTTCGCACGACCGAAATGGTTCAAACATACTACACAGGGTGGCAGAGCTTGTCATCATGTAGCCTTATATCATCGGTGTTAAACACTGCTAAACAGTGGCTTCGAGAGTATATATGTGCAACTTTGTTCTCTGAACCAGGTCGATATACGATGTGACAGGAAGATGGAGACGACCAAACTCATCAACGCCGTATTTCGTCGCTCTTGATTTTCCCCCTCTGTTTGGAATCAAACATGAAACCTTCCGCTGATCAGTGACAAGCTTGAAGTGATTGCCGAAAAGATAATGTTTCTATTTTCAAACGGCCTCCATCACGGCGCATGCTTCTTGATTGCAGAATGGCGGCGTTCGCTTGGTGATAGAGTTCTAGAGGAAACTGCTACAGGTCACCTTTGTTGATTGGACTTTGCGATGGTAGCGACATCAGAAGCAAAAATCTCTTATGTTAGCGAGGACTATGAATCCACTATGGCAGCAGAAACTTGGGCCAAATCCTGCTTCAAGTTCCGGTTAACGACGAGAGGATGAGTCCTGTTGGAAAAGTGTGAGATCTAGTAAGAGTAGTAGGCTGACATTTCGACTACTCGTCGCTCTTTGAGGTCAGTGGGTGGTGCCATTTCCATATGAGGTCCGAGGCGGTCTGGGTCCAACTTGATTATTCCGAGGGAGACTTTGTAACCGATTAACTGCACTTTGTTGGTAGCAAACATGCATTTGTTTTGGTTCATTGTTAAACCGTATCTGTCTGCAACAGTGAGAAATCGTTTCAAATTCATATCATGCTCTTCGGTGTCTCTACCGCAAATTGTTACGTTATCAACGCAGGAAAAAGTTCTCTTAAGGCCTTAGTTCTGGGCAATCGCATCGTTGATACACCGAAAACAAGCAACTCCATTAGTGACACCAAACGGAATGCGTCGGAATTGATACAATTTACCGCATACCTTAAAAATAATACAGATCTTGTTTTCGGTAATTGGAAAGTGATTGTATGCGCTGTCTAGGTTCAGCGTGCTATGTACTTGGTGCTTATGTTTTCTTTATCATGTCGTCTGTTCGAGGCATAGGGTGAGCGTCAAAACTGGTAAAGCGATTTATGGTCTGACCATATTCAGTAACCATGTGTATTTGTCTTTCGTTGTTTGTGCCTGTTACTTGAGTCCGCCATGGGGATCATGGAAATTCAGTTATGTTCTCTTGTAGCAAACTTTGAACTTCCGCTGGAATAAAATCTTCATCCTCCGCAGGATGTCATCTCGATTTGGTAGCGATTGGTCTGATACTGTCCGACAGGTATTCAAAAGGGAAGATTAAATTGTATACGCTGCAAAGCCACATGAAAAGACGATGGTTTCTTTTCTTCAGACGGTATTTAAAAACTCTCATCTGATCAAAAAATCATGACCGGGTAGCACATCGGTGCACAAATCGGGTAAGACTGGTAAACAGATCCGTGGGTCACGGCTGCTTTGGTGCCTGAGAGACACGTACCAATGGCCGCTAGTGTTGACGCGTGTGGACACCAGTGCAACTACACTAAAGGAATTTTCAATCTACCATTTGTTACAAGCGACATTGGGTTTTAAAACGTAGCTTTCAGATATATCCGTGTCGACCAGTGCTTTTAATGGCAGCCCATGAACAAAGACATCAGTGACTGCTTTTGACGGGCATTTGGGAGCGGAAACAGTGACAAAAGATGAGAGCTCAGAGGTGATCAGTAATGCTGAGTATGTTGAGTTTCCGAGGGATCGAGAGACGGTGGCAATCCTCGTTCTTTCCACAAGATTTGCAGATGACGTCCTTGTAACGTATGAACGGTTAACGGAATGAGCTCAGAAGACAACGCCCGATTGATAGGCTTTAATCGACAAAAAAACGAGGCATACGAGCTAAAACAAGACAATCGAAATGTTATACGATGCAGACGAAATAAGAGTGAATTATGAAGCAGAAGCACAGTAACAAATGTATATTCACCGCCACTTAGATAACGAAGACTAGTATTTCGTATTTCGTGCAGTCCGTGAGTACGGAATAGAAAATTTCGATACCAGTTAACGAGAGATGCGTTGTTACCCCTCACGGACAGGTGGACTTGGCCCAGTAGGACGTGTTAGACTTCCAGGTTGGGGTCCACGTGATCCATCAACTAAATGGTTGGAGACATTAAGTGATATGGCTAGGTGTCGCGGTCAGTGGCGTAGTTGCATTCTGGCTCTTTTCTTGTCATCTTGATTTCACCTTGGTACTTTAACTTTTTGGATCTTTATCACTGCTTCTATTTTTGCCCTTTACTGAACGATGCCGGAAGGTGACAACCGAAACCAGAGCACAGAAGTGCGAGGTTATTGGTTGAATAAACTAAACGGAACAGATAAGTGGGCGGATTTCATCTGAAAAACAAGAAAACTATTGGGAGTAATATGAAAACATTCCAGCGACTCCTTGCTGCGCCTTAAAATCCTTGGGAGCTGGACGTTTGAGAAAAGCGTCAAAGCTTTCTGGGTCAGGCTTAACCGTTCTTTTAGATATTTCCTAGCCCAGCAGTCGAACTACGGTTGTGGCGAAGACGCACGTGATCTAGAGTCAAAGCATGATTCTCAGGCATTTGCACGAACCGTTTTAGATTGACATTGTGGTCAGTGACATCTTTCCCACATGCAATACCGTTGCCAACGTATACAAAGGTTCCTTCGAGTCCGTTACGTCCAAGAAACTCGTCCATCACTCACTGGAAACAGACAACACCGTTGGTTGCGCCAAACGGTATTCGACGAAACTGGTAGAGGCTGTTGCATACTTCAAAAGCCGTGTACTGCTGTTCGTTTTCCTTTGTGGGTATCCGGTGGTACGCGCTCAGTGGGTCTAAAGTGCTGTAAGTGCCGAACTGTGAACATTTACCCCCTAAATCGTCTACGTGGGATAGCGGGTATGCATCTAGGAAGGTGAATCGATTGGTTTTTTGACTGTAGTCGGCCACCATCCGTCGTTTCTGGCGTTCGTTGGTAGTAATCAGGACTTGGGCCCGCCATGGTGATCAAGAAGGTTCGATTACGCCGTCGACCAATAACCGGACGACCTCTGATAGAATATAGACTTCCTCGTTGTAGCTGTATCTCCTCGATTTTGTGCAAATGGGACGGCAAGAGGGATCCAGATGTGCAAAAAGAGATGAGGCTGGAAGGCTAGCAGCATAAAGACCACAGAGCGGGAAGGGCGACTAAATTCCTTGGAAAGATATTTCTATCGACGTGTGTTGTTGTAAAAGGTCATGCCCCAGCAGTGCGTCAGCACATAAGTAAGAGAGAATTGATAGTTGGACTTTTTCGTATCGGGCACCTTTATGCACTAGCGAGACAAAACAGTGACCTTTAGTACTGCTGATCATGCGGGTAGAAGCGAGGATGATCTTACTTTTGGATGCCATTGTTGACCATCTGTTCCGGATGCACAGCCTCCTCGAAGACGTAATTCTCCGAGTTTTTGTGTCTACTAGAGCTTGTGGCACTACTCCGTTGACTGTTACTTCAGTAATAGCCTTACTGAGGCCCGCTGGAGTTGCAGCTGTGATGATAGAGGAAGCAAGAAATGGTGAGGAAGTTGCGGTATGTTTTGTGTTCGTAGAAGCTCGACAAACCTTCTGAAAGTGTCCCCGTTTACCACAGGACTTGAGAATTGCATCTGCATATGTGGCGAGGATGACGATCATAACCACAAAAGAAACAGCTAGTTTGGGGTGCAGCCAGTGTCGCTTCGGCCTGTTTATCCGATACCTGACTGGGGGTGCTGGAACTATCTGTCGTAGCGGTAGTATGAACTGAAGATTTGGATAGAGCGAATGTCTTCCATTGCTGATGAGCTAGATCTAGAGCTTTAGTTTGGTCATATGCAGTACATACGTCGAGTGTTTTGTTTTCGAGAAGTCTCTGACGAATAGGGTTTGATAAAAGTCCACTGGTGAACAGATCGCGGATGGCGTCTTCTTTGTTTTGTTTTGCCCTGACAGCCTGGAAATTACAATCTCTGGCAAGATTTCTAAGCTCTTCCATGAATTGGTCGACGGTTTCAGGAGTGTTCTGCTTCGAAATTGCCAAAAAATAGTTTGCGAAAATTTCACTTTTAGTCTGCAAGTATAGCGATGGAAGGGTGGTGTCATAATCGGTGCACGGAGAAACGAATTTGTAAACAGTTGGCGGTAAAAGCACGAGAATTATGAGTTTGTCTAGTTGATGTTCTTTGACTAGTCCCAAAAAGTTTGTAGACGTATGATACCAATGTTTCCAGGAATCGGCACCATTCGGAGAATTCAGGTCTGCGTCGAAACGATCAGGGTGCAGATGTTGGTCCATTGTTTTGGTCGATTAAGTTGTACCGTACGAACGGTTAATAGAACGAGAGCTCAGAAGATAACGTCTGTTTGGTAGGCTTTAATCGACAAAAACGAGGCATACGAGCTAAAACATGACAAGGGAAATTTTAGACTATGCAAGCGAAATAAGAGTGGATTATGAAGCAGAAGCACAGTAGGAAATGTATGTATTGTGCATGTATATATATATATATATATATATATATATATATATATATATATATGCTCAGAGACAGTTGCCAAGTAATAAGAATGAGCTTGTTTTTTGGGCCAATTCTGAGGCCTTCGCTTGTTCATCGGTGGACTTAAGATCAAGAATTTTATCTCAGAAGAAGTTGACGAATGGAGTTAGACTACATTGTAGAAATGAATGCATACTGCACAGCGTTATTAAGATGTAGTTCTGCTGTCACGGATTTAAAGTTGCAGTCTGTACTGTCAGTTAACGATTACGTTCATGGTGAATGCAAGACTTCGGAAACCCGATCCAGAACATAGCGCTTTACTCAACTACTATGTGCTGGAACGCAAAAATAGTTACATTAATACGACGTACAATATAAGACCGTAAAATGGAGAGTAGATTATTATGATATTTACCCTCGCCGGGAAAGAGCAGTCAGTTTCAGTATGTAGGAGGAGGATAACAGCTAAAGAGCTCGACTTCTTCAACCAGCGAATAAAACTTAGAGGACCGGTTCATTCGTTTGAGCATTACGTGGCCGGGAACTGTAAGCCGTGGTGGCAATGAAATACTGTTGGTTGATCGCCGGGGAGAGTTAAAAAGTCTCACGCGGAGTGCAATTCGTTGCCGTACACAGAAGTAAACAGATAGAATGCAGAGCATCCGGGAGAATGGTCTCCCACTGTAAAACTGGTAGACCCATGGTTTTCAGAGCTAGAAGGCTAGCTTTCCAAAGCGTGCCGTTCAGGTGTTCCATCCGTCCATTTATTTGGGGATTATATGCAATGGTGTGACTAAGAGCCACACCATTATTTCGCAGGATCTGGGAAACCTTAGTCAATATGAAATTCGTCCCTCGAGCAGGGTGTATGTATGCCGACATGCCGAATATGGTGAAAAGTTGGTTTAGACAACCGATAACAGTAGGGGAATGCATACCCGCACAAGCAGACGCGAAGGGAAAACCCGAGTACTCACCAACGATAATCATAGTGTATCGATTACGATTTGTCAAAGACCATTGAAGTCTATACTCGGTCTTTCAAATGGTTGCGTTGCTTTGATAAGACGACCAGTGGCGGTTTGTACAACTGTGGCTTTATTTCCGTTCAAAAGTCGCACCGTGAAGTCATGTATTTAATCTCTTCAGTCGAATAGGGCAGGATTTTAGATTGCACGAAACGGGTCATTTGGGAAACTCTGGGTGGCATAGTGAATTGTGCAGTTCTCTTGGCTTGGCTGCATCAAAAAGAGTACCAAATATATTGCGAGAAAGCGTATCTGCCATCGTATTGTCTAATCCGGGTCTGTAAATTATGTCATTGCAATGAGCGGATAGTTCAAGTCTTTATCGTTGAATCTTGTCATTTTTGATTTTATTTGTCAGTTAAAGTGGTTGTCTGAACGATTATGTCGCCACTAACGAACATATCGACAATTGCATACGCTTATTTTTCGGAAGCATAATGAAGTCTCGCTGTCTGCTAGGGTACGAGAGAAGAAAACTACGAGACGATTATTCTGGCTCAGTGAGGCGGCTATTGCGATGTACAGAGCGTCCGTTTCAACCACTACGGGGGCACATTTGTCCGCTGCTACAGCCATAGCGCCTTTTACTGCCTTTTTGAGGAGTTCAAATGCACATTTTACATTACTGTTAGAGGAAAATTTGTATTTTTCACAGATGGCTTGATCTTGTCAGAGAATGACAGCATTCACTGCGAGTAGTAGAAAAACATTCCGATGACACGACGCAGAGACTTCATATCTTTTAGGGGTGTGATCTAGCTCAAGGGTTTCATCCGGTCAGGATCAGGTGTCACTCCTTTCTGTGATATCAGGTAACCCAAAAGTTGGATTTTGTTGGCGGCCGTCACAGCCTTGATTGTGTTGGTTGTGATACTGTATTTCGCAGCGGCCTTCAGGAAACACTCAAGATTTCGATCGTAGTTTTCGTTGGCCATGCCGAATACTGTCGCGTCTATGTAGGCGAACGTATGTACGACACCTTCCGCCTCTAGGGTTTCGTCAATGGTGCGTTGAAAACAGGCAGCTCCATTGGTAACCCCAAATGGTATACACCTGAATTGATAGGGAGCACCATATGCTTCAAATACAGTATATGGCTTCCCGTGCTACGCGATAGGAACATGATGATGCGCACTCTTCAAATCTAGGGTACTGTATATTGCATAACGAGATATAGCCTCCATCGTTTTGTCGATTTAAGGTAACAGATAGGCATCCAACCGAGTGAAGTGATCGATAATTTGACCATAATCCACAACCATTCTTCTCCTGTGGGTCGCGTTCTTAGTTACAAGGACTTGCGCTCTACAGGAGGAATTAGAGGGTTCAGTGATACCATCATCCAAGAAGCGCTGGATTTCAGCCCGTATGAAGCTTTCATCCTCCGCAGAATGTCTGGAAGACTTTGTGGCGATGTGTTTACAATCGGGCTATAGGTGGGCAAATAAAGGAGGAGCCTATACTTTCGCAGCATCCAGGCCGCACAACAAAAACGTACCATGTTTGCCGCTGAACTGTATTTCCATCTTGTCATGTAACCCGAGAAAATCATGGCCAAGTAAAACATCAGCGCAAGAATTACTCATGAGAGGAAGTTTGAAAGTATCATACGAAACGTTTTGGTAGCGGATGTTTGTCAAGCAATATTTTGTAATAGAACACGACAGAGACGTAGAGGCCATTGCCATTTGAGATTCGCATGTTCGAGCTTCCCAGCGGTGGGAGTCTACAACAGATTGTGAAATGTAACTATCAGAATCACAGGTATCTATGAGTGCCTGTAGTTCAGATTTATTCGCATAAACCCGAGTCGTCCCACGAGACAGACAAGGAAGCGTACAGGAGCTGAAAGGCAAAAAACAGTAAGGTAAATGCGACGTACAATATAAGACCGTAGAATGGGGAGTGAATTAACTTGGCACACTCTTTAGGCGGAAGTGGAATCCTTTACAAAACAAGTCAAAATCTTCTTTAGGATTTTATTTATAAGTAGCCAGTAGTTGACGAGCGAAGAACTCATTTTTGGGTGTACCGTACAATGACTGAAGTCGGTTAACGTTTTGGGTTAATCTGGATTCTGGAATGAAGTTGAATCGATAGAGTTAGTAAATGCACATATCCAATGAGTCCATGCGTCCGCAGCATTCGACGAGTTCTAGTCTTCGGAAAACCGGTCAGGTCGAAGAAAACGGTCCATTAATTTTTAGGTGAATAAACTAATGCGATCAGGTACAATTGTGCGGTTGCAACAGGTACATAAACACGAGAAATCTGGAAAGAACGATGTCGGATTATCAGGCTTTATTCATTTGAAGATCTTCCATACGTCAAAATTCGAAAGAAACACGTTTGAACATTTATCAAACAGAGAGAAAGTTATTATAATAATACCCATCAATTTGGGTAATACAGAACAACTGATAAGGTTAGCGATTGTCCAAAGACGGCACCATTCTATTGACAGCGTTAGTTAATTGTTAGTTTTTAAACTACCAGAAAACTGATGTTGCTCGCATTTTTTATGGAAACTTCACTTGAGCGAATAATGAGTAGTACTTCAAAGTTAAACTGAAATTAGGCTGGCCACCCGGTAGTCTTGTATAGAAAACTCTTTACGTTTATTATGCTTTTGAAAATTTCCGCTCATTTCAGTTATTTTTAAGCAGAAACCTTGTACATCAAGACGTTCGTTTTCGCTGTTACCTCACAATACTACTTGGCCGATAATGAAATAAATCGGAGCAAAAATGTGTTAGCGGAAAACAAGTTAGTTATAAAAGTTCTGTGTCGTAAACTCGCGTGAGTAAGGAACAGACGCAAAATAGGCAACTTCACAATGAGGCTTTATTCCCCTAACAACGCGAGTGCATGTGCTGAAGTGGAAAAGCGAAAACCATTAGCATGGAAAGCGACAGAATGGCGGGTAAACATTAAACTAGTCCACAGCATTTTCCCTTGTTAAATGAGGTGATGGTATAATACAGCGGGAGAACTCTGCGGTTTCTCGAGTCTCTCGACTTCGTAGATTACATGGTCTTGTTTGCTGTTGTACTTCCATTAGTTGCTGAATGTTTTACGCTGCTTTACTGGCAGAAAGATGTACACTGGTTTCTTCTCAACCATCGTTTTCCTTGGAACTTCTGTATCCAACTACATCATCCGGTCGATTAGGCGTTCCGGGTATCCGTTTTGAATGAAAATATTGCGCATCGTACGTTCTCCTTTGATGGTATCTTCGGTGCATATCTTCTTCTCTCCGTTTGTTAGGCATATAATTAGATTTCTCTTCAATTTAAACGGCACAAAGTCACCGAAATGGATATACTGTCTATTCCATGTTGGCCTTCCTGTGCACTGACCGCCGCATTGAGCCAACTTCTCGACGAGTCGAAAATACGTCTAAGAAGGTCAGAAAATTGTCTGGTTCTGATTCTAGTACGAAGCCCAAGTTTGGATGTGCTAAGTTGAAGCTGTTTAGTAATTGATCTCTGAAAATATTTACCTGTTATACAGGTGCAAACACATACAAATATATATATATATATATATATATATATATATATATATATATATATATATATATATATAATCTTTCTTCTCACGGTCCACTTTTCGATGACGTATTGTCATTTTGTTTGTCGGAATAACATTTTCTTGATTATGGGGCACGAGAGTTTGACAGATAGTCCGTACGGCGTTCGCGCCACTGACTTTTGTTCTCAGCCATGTCCCTCAAAGTCTAACCAACGACAATCCTCGTCCCTTGTGCCCCAACAGGGGAGACGGGAAGCACCGACCGAAGCCAATGCTGATGCTGGCTTCTTCATACCTCCACGCCAAGTCATGTCCTGGCCGCCGGGTCGCTTCTCCCAGCCTTGTCCAGCTCGTGCGAATAGAGCACGGAAAGGTAGACGATGGACAGACATTCGTAAAACATGACCGAGCCGCCAGAGGCGGTGTGGAGCGATCACTTCTTTAAGAGAGCAGCTATCTGTGCCCAACACACCCCGGTGCACTTCGTCGTTACTCACTCGATGGTCTCACCAGACGCAAGCAATGCTTCGGAAACATCGGTTGTCGAACACGGGAAGACGCCGGGCATCCTCAACACGAGGTGGTCAGGTCTCGCAACCGTAGAGTAAAACATTACGAATCGCGGCAGAGTACATCCGTTCCTTTAAAAGAGATCTGGATGTCACGGCAATGTGTCGCAGGTTTGCGAAAGCTGCTCTAGCTCTCACTTTGCGTGAATTGGTCTCCTCCTAAAGTACTTGAAGTTGTCAACTAACTCAAGGTAATCACCACAAAGGGTGTGCGCAGGCACAGACTTCTGCCAATCTTGCAAAAGCACTTTTCACTTGGAAAGCGCAAAATGTATTCCATTTCTGGATACCTCAACCGCCAAGCGGTCCAAAGCATGTTGCATTGTCTGTGTATTATCCTTCAACCAGGCGATATCATCGACATATTCCAAGTCAAAAACTTCGTTCCCTGGGAAGAGTTCAACTCCAACGTTTGAAGGGTCAGATAAGGCATTCCGTAGAACAGGACAGAACCTACTCAGAATCCCAAACTCTTGAGAACAAAACAAGAAGTTCTCTACCATGCTGCAACCCACCATCTCTAAAAAGGACTGAGGGAAGGCCATCAGAGCCTGGCTATTTGTGACGTCCTGAGGACTGGATTTCCTTTCGGATCCCCACCTCGGTAGATGTATCTGTCGGAACGTAGTACTGGACTTGTGCGGGAAAAGCTGTAGGAAAGGGCGACACTGAGGGCCAGCTAAACTGTGTCTGAAAGTGCTCCACCCAGCGTTTGAGACGCCGTCTTTGATTGTGAATCGGCAAGTCGTCAGCTTCACAGATAGTTTCACTGACACCTAGTGGCTTCCTACCGGTGACTCGAACGAGCCAGAACGGCTTGCAGGAATTTCCCATGGCGGCAGCACGTTCCATCTCTGATGCATGGTGCGACCACGAAATTTCGCGTAACCAACGGAAATTCATGTTGAGCGCACATCTCATTACGAGTCGTGGTTCGTTGGGTACAGACCGAATGCGCTCCTTAAGCCTAAATGTTCGCTTCACTTGGCTTCATTCAACGTCCGCACACAATATCAGATAGGGCAACAGGCTTCCATTGCTAGAACTCTTGGGACATTCAAGATAGATGTATGCTGTATCTCTGAAACGCGATTACAAGATCCCACTTCTGTGATCACTCTTCGCACCCCAGATACAATCTCAGTCTCTCGCTTTACTCTTCGTGTGTCGGGTGATCCGGTTTCTAGTGCCCGTGGTCAGGCCGGATTCCAGTCAGTAGTCGTTTGTGTGCAGTTCGGTTACACAGTTCTGTGCATGTCAACACCAACGACTGAAGCGTCGATGTTTGTTCGTCGTGTCTGTGTATGCCCCCACTGATTGCAGTTCTTCTGAAACCAAGGGCAGATGCCATTAAGATTTGTTTAAGCTGCTTCGAAGCATGCGTTCAACGGATGTGGTGGTCATTTCTGGGGATTTCAACACCCAAGTTGGCCGTTTGAGAGACTCCGAAAGACACGTCTGAGGCTCATTTGCTATCCCAGTCGATCGTACCGATAACAGTGGTCGTCCTATTCGGCTGTGTTCTGACCACAGATTGTTTCTGGTGAGTACAAACTTCTGCAATAAGAAGCGGCATAGACTTACATGGCGTTCTCCTGCCTCTCCTTAACGTTGAACTCAGATTAACCATATTGTGATTGGTCATTGCTGGTGTGGATCAGTTGAAGATTGTCGTTCATTTTGGTCCACGCCTGTGAACTCAGATCACGCCTTGGTACGTGCTTGCTTTCGTCTACGTCTCGTCCATGGTCGCGCAAAATCCACCAGTCCGCATAATTGTTTCTGGACGATAAACAACGACCTGCTTTTAAGGTGGGGCTGTCTACACAGTTAGCGATGCAGGCGGATATGCACGACCCAGATGAACAGCGATAACAGATCAAGGAAGCCTTGTAGGCCGCTTCGAATGCCACTCAAAACTCTGGTCCAAGTAAGCCTCACAAACGATGGATATATTCGACATCAGCTGCTCTGTTGGATGCTCCCAGATCCGTCTTTCCGGATGCCACGTTCAAAGAAGTGCGCAAACATGTGAGAAGCCAACTGACTAGGACCCGAGAAACGACCGTGAGCAATGGTGGATTGCGAAATGTAGGGAAATGGAAAAGACTGTATCTGTTAGCAATATTCGCAACCTTTATCGTTTGATTTTAATTACCAGTCCACGGAAGCCCGATGTGAGTGATTTAATCAAGGAATCCGGCGGCTTACTGATTCACTCTCAGGGACGTCGTCTGGAACGTCGGTCGGAGCACTTTAAAGAGCAATTCAGTTGTCCCAGTTCTGTAGTGGTCTCTCCAAATTTACCTACCAGAAAACCGATGCAAGTGGATGTCACCTCTCCATCAGAGGTGGAGATTATGCGGGAGATGGGTTACTTGAAAAGGTACATATTCGCTGGACCGAATGGGTTGTTTCAAGCATTTTTCAAGGATGGAGGCGAAGCTTTGATTTTCGAATTAACAACACAGTCCCGGGTTATTTGGGATAGTGAGCAGATTCCCAAGGAATGGTGTGAATTGGTGATTGTGCCAATTTACAAGAAAGGCGACAAATCTTCTTGTGAAAATAACAGAGGAATTAGCTTGGTAAGCATCGGATCCAAATTGCCCACCGAGCTAATTCTCCACGGATTATGCAGTGCCCGTGAAATGTGTGCGCATGAGAATGAAGCCGGTTTCAGACCCGGTCGGGGTTGTACCGACCACATCTTTACTCTTCGGCAAACGTCAGAGCACGGACACATCTTCCGGAGGCCCACAATCTCTGTTTTTCTTGATCTGAAAGCGGCGTTCGATTCAGTCGACCGCACAGCTCTTTGGGGCTGCCTCTACTTGAGGGATGTTCCAGATAAGTTTATTTCTCTTTTCCAATGCTTGTATGCCAACAGCCGAAGCCGAGTTCGTGCTTACGGCGATCTCTAACCTGATTTCACCACAGAAAGCAGTGTTCGTCAGGGTCGCCTCGTTTCGCCGTTCCTGTCCAATTTTGTGGTTGAATTGATTCTTGAGGTAGACCTATTCTCATGTGAGAATAGCGGCGTCGATCTTTGCTCAGACAGTTATGAGCTCGTTTAGATGACCTTATCAACAGTGTAGCTATGTTTAGGATGTGTTTTGTACCTTCAAAGTGCAAAATGCTGTTGTGGGACTGGGTTGACGCTACACCAAACCTGTTCTTAACAGGGGAAGCTCTAGCTGGAGTGGATGTTTTTTTATCTAGGCAATTACATTTCATCAAGTGGACAGGTATTGGATGAAGTGTCATCGCGTATACGGTGTGCGCGTTTGGCTCTTGCCAACCTCGGTCGTTTGTGGCGTCAGCTTGGCACCCGGTTGTTTGTTAAGGGAAGAGTGTACACTGCGGTGGTTGGTCCGTTCTTTTATGCGGTTCAGAAACTTGGCCGTTGAGGGTAGAAGATAGACAAAGACTGTCGGTGTTCGAGCACCGATGTCTCCGTAACGTTGGCCGAGTATGGTGGAAACACCGTATCAGCAATGCTGAGATTAGACGTAAGGCGTTGGGAACCAGAGGTCAGTCTGTAGATCAAGTACTGAATCTAAACAGGTTAAGGTGATTGAGGCATGTGTTACGCATGCCCACCGATAGACTTCCATGGCGTACGCTGTTCTCTGAGGCGGGTGGTGATTGGAAGGTAGTTCGAGGTGGTCAATCCATGACATGACAATAAGGTATGAAAGCCTTGACTAGTGGACTTGATTAAGTAGGGCTTGTTAAGCTTCCGGGCTCGGGTTCACATGATCCATCAAATAAATGGTTGGAGACATTAAGTGATATGGCTAGGTGTCGCGGTCAGTGGCGTAGTTGCATTTAACCTCTTTCCTTGTCTTCGTCACTTCCAGTTGTCACATTGATTTTTGAATCTTTTTCACTTGATACTTCTATGCTTTCTGCCCTTTACTGGACGACGCTAGAAGGTAGCAACCGAAACCATAATACAGAATTATGAGATTAGTTGTTATATAAGTTGAATCGAACTGAACTGTGCTTCTTTATGCTCGCTTCCAGCCGCGGTTGACTGGCGTGCGTCTAGAAGGCACAAAGACTCGGCAGAAATCTGTGGTTTCGCGGCACGACGAGACAGGCCACAACTTACTAAGCCAACAGAATACAAAGCATTATTGGGAAGCGACCAGTGGTGGTTTATATTATTAGGTGTGGCTATATCTAGATTTTCACCTCCCGCGTTTAGAAAGAAAGATAAGCGAGGTGGATCGGAATACTTATCGTAATTTAACCGTCGTTGCAGCATGCGTTTGGAGCACCCACCGAAGCACATGGACAGCGTAGTGCAAACTAATGCGCGGTCGGAATCAAGAGGGGTGCTCCAGTACGAGCGACAGTTTTGAATGCTTTCTCGCCATTTGTGGCTTGTAGCGATGTGGTCAATCTGGGTCTACTATTGACTCGAGGAGGGCGGACGCCACGTGGCGTACCGGCGATTAGAACGTCTGAAGTTCTCACTGTCGACGAACATTCGATGGTCTGAGCACAGGGCTAGCGAGCGACAGGAACCTAGCCCAAAAGGTCCTCCCGGATGCACCTCGTTCGATGACAAACGACCGAATCTAGCATTCAGATCTCCTACCAAAATCACGATATTGGCCAGACTTGCTTTGTGTAAAAGGTCATGGAGCTTTTGATAGGAGGTATATTTGATTGCATTTGGGTTGCAATCAGTAGGTGCATACGCGGAAACGACAAACAGATTGCGTCTATCGGGGCGGCGATTGCTCACTTTGCACGAACCCCGGAGTCTCACTGCGCTTAAACGACTGTCAACTGGGATCCAGTCTAGCAGCGCCGCTTCAGTTCTTTCACTGAGAATGGTGCCAACGTCAGCAATATCAGAAGCTGCAGCCTCAGCGTCCCCAAAAATGCTTAAGTGAAACTTCACGGAAGGATTAGATGAGAGCGTCAATCGAATGATGGAACTGAAATGTTGAACGCGAGTCTGTTGAATGCAACATATATCGATGTCAAGGGATTCAAGCGCACGATCTAAACCCGCCTGTTGTCCTATACGCACAGAGGTTTGCACGATAAACGTGGCTAGTTTAAACGGACATCGAGGACGAAGGAGGGCATCAGCTAGTGGTAGCGAGTTCGGTGAGCCTAGGAAGCTAGTCAATAAAGGACAAGAAAGAGCATAGCCAATGCAGGCATTCCAGCCCCCCCCCCCCTACAACGAGGAGAATGTCACATTTCGGTGTGCTGTTTCTCAGCTCTTGTAGTCTGCCGTAGAACTCGTCTTTTACCGCTGTCATCGTCGGGGCGTAGACCGCGACAATCATTATGTTCGAAGATGAGGCGCAAAAATGAGCTAAGACGATCCAAGAGGATATTGGGTTCCATGCGAGCAGTGTCTTGTTAGCTTTATTGTTATTATGATGCCGTGGAGACCGGAGTTGTCCGTGGGCTCGTAGAGGTAGTGACTATCGACTACTTCGGGAACCTTTATGCACCATGCCAGGTGCCAGAATTCGACAGGCGAACTTCGGAGAAACGTGATTTCAATGCGGTAGTCAAGTAACGTTCGTACGGTAATGGCTTGGCTTCCGATGTTCCAGAGTGTTCTCGCATTTCGGCAGGTGGTTTGGATACGATTTCGTGTGTTGAGGCCTCCAGATAGCATATTTATCCCCCCGGTCTCGAGATAGCACAAGGCGCGCCACTTCCTGGTTATACCGTAGCATGAGCAAGGTGTGTAGAGGAACTAATCATGAGGAGTTTATAATTAGGAGTAGAATTGTTACATAGGAATGGAGCATTGACTTTAGCAGCAGTAAGCATTCAGATGAAGAAAGATTGTCCATTTCCGTCTTGAGGAATATTTTGCATTCTGATACTGACTCAAAAAAGGAGTCCGAGGATGGAGTCGGTGTACAAGTCGTTTAAATGGGTGAGAGTTTAATGGATTTGTTATAGACGTTTTTGTACTTTACCGAAGCAGGTAACAAGACAGTTGGGTTGAAACCATCTGAGCGGTACTTGTTGATGACAGTATAGACCACTAATGTTGTGCAGTACTATTACTGGGTATGTAACTCACAACCTGCGGTATCAGTCAATGGTTTCCGTGGTTACCCGTTAATTCTGACCTGTGCCGTATACTCAGATAAACCGGCAAAAGATGTGGCAGCAACAGATAAAATGGCAGGTTTTGTCGTGGACTTGGTGCGCTTGGTTTTGGGATTCGATTAGGAAACCTGAAAATGCCGATTTTCTCACAAGAGTTACAAATGAATTCCTGGATCGGACATTTTGAGCGTAGGTGTCAGAAGCAGTTTATATTTGTTGTCGCAATCACTTCATTGGTTTCCAGTTGTGAATCACGAATGTCTGGAAAAGGAGTTAAGACGGTTGTTTCTGTCAGCCCTGATGTGGCGATGCTTGGTCCACAGATGGTTGAATCATAGAGAAGGGATTTCTGCTGAGCATGCTTCAACATGCGGGCTTCGTCGGAAGCATGTTAGAGGTCGAGTTTTTGTTTTCCAGGTAGCCGTTGTCTAGTGATATTTGAATGCAACCCTGTGATGAAGGCGTCGAGATGTTTTGCTAGACAAGCGGCCTTAAAATTGCAGTCTTTAGCGAGAAAACGTAGTTCCCCTAGGAATTGGTCGGGTTCTTGTTTCATTGTAGCTAGCGAGTATCGGGAAAGGATTTCATTTTTCGGCCTAAAGGAGATCCATTCAAAAATCTTAAGAGCATCCTGGTAGCTAAAACAATTGGTTAAGCTAATCAATTATAGGACGTATATAAATGTTTCGTAGAAAAGAATCCACTGTTCAACTGCCGGTGGTTAACATGGATCATCTTCAGAATGATCTGGATGGAATCGACGTTCCATGGATTGTTAGGAGATTAGATTATAGTGAACTCGAATGATTGAGCAACAAATGTAGAAATAATGCAGATCCGAAGTGAAGCTTTAATCTTCGAACAATGCGAGTGCATGTGCTGGGACAGGAGAGTGAAAATCATTGACGTGGAAAATGACAGGGTGGTGAGCAAACGGTAAGCTAGTTCGTGACAGTATGCATAGAAAAATGCCCCTGACAATAACCCTTGAACATCTCACCTAGGGTGCTCTCGTAGACTCCAGCCTGAAAGCTTAGTACGTCCAATACGATTTCACTGTTTGAGGTTTTCTTATCTTCCTGCCACGTCGTGGAGGTCATGACAGGGGCAACAAATGTCCCAACCGCCGTAATGTCTGGATTATCGCCTGACCCGGAAATTGACCTATTTTTCAAACAATTCACGCATCACGTCAGTATTGCTGATATAGTGTTCCCCGTATATTCTACCAAGGCAACATTCATTGGTTCGCGTATCCGTGACGGTCAGGTTTCTGAGCTGTACAGTAAGACATTACCAAGGTCTGCAGCTTACGCCCAACCATTACTGAATGAATGACATTGAATTCTCAAGTGGAAGATAGTATAGTGATCTTTACTCCTGTCCCTATCGCTATGGTTTCATACTTTGCCGGTCGTTTTCGCTCTTGCATTTTGTTCGCGGCGAGCAAGACATCGGTACATCTCACTGTAAAACGACGGGAATGCTGGTCGTTTGATCAAATGACTGCCGAGCATTTACTGAACTATAATGGTTTACTCAGTATTCATTAATTGCACAGTTTTTGTATCCGCCTCAGATTGATGAGGCGTTCTGTGCAGTAAGGAGTAACTTGGAACTGTACGCTGCACACTGAAACTACGAGAATGCTGTATAACATTCGATTTTATTGTCTTTGTTTCTTGCTTTTTGTTCTCCTGCTCGATCAACCGAATTACAGAGAAGTGCCCGTTGCCACTGCTCGAGCTTTTGTTCTGGTTTTCAACCCTGATGATCGCGCCTGGATCCCCAGTGGGGGCGTGCGTGCCGTCTCCTGGGTTCAAATACTACAACAAAAAGGAATTGACTGTTTCCGTATTGTCGGATGGCGTCAGCCTGACAACCAGGTACTTTACCTATCTGGAAAGCGTTTTTTATGAGGAGGACTCCAAAAAAGCGCTTTCCCTCTGTTTTCGCACACAGCAATATGCTCTTATGTTGGTCTTACAGACTTCAAAGGTTGAGTCGCTGTTGTATACAGTGTTTGGATTTTGCTCATTCAGTTCCGCTCCTGTTTATTTGATCACATGGTGCAGTCAGCAATTGACCGCATCATTTAAAGCAATAAGAAATTGAGTGATGGCACGTAATCCATCTTATAATGCGTAAATTTACGGCCAATATGTCATTAGTTAAAATATCATCTTCGAGAAGTAATGTATACCTCAATGTATGTAATAGGAGATTCAATTACATCACGTGTCACATTATACCATATATTCCTGACTGCTTATTGTTTCTCTGATGGAAACTATAAAATTCTCTGGCGGCTTCAGCTTCCTGAGACTGAGGGGGCACCATTATCTCACATGTGCAAATGAACCGTTAACGTTATTTTTACTGGTCGGATTACGCATGTAAGTGGCTCACGCTTCAGTGAAATTGAGTAGTCAAGTGTTGGTTTTATAATGAGATTTGAAATGAATCACTTAGGACGATGCAACATTTCCTCTCTTACAAATGTCTTCCGACTAACATTTTGTCGGTGACGTTGGTACCAAATTAATCTCTTCCGGAACCGTACTGGAGAGTGTTCGATTATTTTTCTCTGTATGCAGAAAGCCAAGTATTCACAAAGCGATAAACAAACATACCTGAATTTGACGCAACAAGACCAAGGTTCTTTTTTCCAGTGGTTTAAAAAGTCCGCTGATTTTGGAGACAATGATTCTGTACGCGTGGCGGACGAGTTAAACGCTTGTTGATTAGTTGGTTGGCGTTATCGCCTTTGTAAGATTATCATTCGTTCTCCTGCACATCGGACGGGTGAGTATAACTAAGAGTTATTAATCAGTTAATCGAAACAAGCGCTTTCCCCCATGTCATCCGTGATATTTTCGTGGGCCTTAGGCTGATTTTATTTTTAAATGTAATGGTGTTTTTCTCGCAGCGGACCAGGGTTTGCCAAAGCCGTCGACGTATTTCTGTAAGAAATGCCATCTGTGATTTATTTTTAATCCCAATTTTACAAGTGCCGTAAATGTATTTCCTTGAGTTTCATTCTTCGTGGAAATCATTCTCATTAGGAGGTCAATGTGCTACCAAAAGTTCAGGTTTCCTCCTATGAGTCAAAGTAGAACGGACAAAGTGGTGCAGCACTCAAATAAAGAGTCAAAGTTATACTTTTTTGACTTATTATATGCTTGCGCATGAGTGCAGTGGAAGGGGTAAATACCCCACACGAAGGCCCACTGCACCATTAAGAATAGCCGGCAACCAGACCCTGAGATTTGTAGTGCAGAACCACATAAGGCCCCACAAGATCAGATGTGGTCACGAGCCGGACGACAGTGGATTGCTATCTGTCACCGGAGTAACCGGCGATGACGCGGATTCGAATCTCTGATCTCCGAGGGGTTAATCAAACGTTTTATACCACTCGACCACCACCGGTCAAATGCAGAATAAAATAGTTGTTCACCGTTGCTTTGTAAACTATAAATGGCTTTAACTGAATTCTAACCGTTTTCCCGAGTTCCCATCGGCTTGTTTCATAGATTATTTTTTGATTGAAAAACTTATGATTTGTCTTGATTTTTCAATCAATATAGTATGGAATCGTCTGGAAATTGACGAAACCACGAATCAGTCGGTTCCTCTGACCGTTAAATTATTTGTCTGTCCAAACACCACACAGATTGTTGTCAATTCGGTGCTAAAATCCGGCTTGGAATACCAGTCACACGGTCATTTCCAGGAATGGAGAGATCCTATCAGTCTGCGCGTGTACGGTCTACATTTCCCGGATCGTGAAGATGCCCAGGCTTTTGTAAAAACTATCAATATTGTGTTGACTAAACTAGATGCATCAGTTTTGAAAGTAAGTGTTCCTGTTTGAAAATAACCAGTCGTCTCCGTGTGAAAATCTGAATCTAGTAGAGTTCATTTTAATAGGAGCGATAGTTTTCTGGGATACACGTCGTTCGTACGCCGTGTAGAAATAAACCCACATGGGTATACTTTTTGTTTTTTGTAGTTTATTTTATAGGTCCTAATCACCTATACTAAATCATGTTCTTTATCTGTTATTGATTCCGAACGTAGTCTTCTGTGTATTCCGTTGCTTAGTCGGTTGCAGTTTTGCTTTTATGCGACTTTATTCTGCCCACGGATAAGTTGGCTTCTTTAGCGTCTCTGATAGTGCCTTTCCACGCGTTACGATCGGTGGCAGGGTCAGCACACAGTGAAATCCAGTTGTTTCGCCACACGAAGTTCGAAGACCCACTGAAGCCCTAGATTTTCTGCGTCCGCCTTGACTATGTTGACCCACGTTTTTAGCTCACCACCAAGGTGATACTTCCAGTTTGAACAAGGTGACGGTAGAAGGCTTTTGTTTATGAGTCTCACTTCGGTCCGCGGAGGGCATGGTCGAACCATTGGAGACGGCACCCTTCAAGGGAACAACACTTCTATATTCGGGCAGCGGAGTTTGAGACTCGATCATGCCATTTGATTTTGGCTATATATCGAAGGTAGCCAGTGATCAAAGCTTTCTAGCTTTTTCGCATCTATCCTCAGCGGCCAGGTTTCACAAGCTTACGTGAGAACGGGTCGGATGGCGGCACGGTAAACGCGATTTCCTTGTGGGAGCTTATTTCACTGCGCCATCACAATGATCTGCGAAGTTGCAGGAAAGCTGTACTTGTGCAATCGACTTGAAGTTTGATTTCGTCTTCAGCCTGGCCATGGGGTTGCATGATAGACCGAAGGTAATTGGGGTCGTGTAGGCTGCAGCTTTTATGTCTGAGATGTTACGTCATCTAGCTTGTGTTTGCTTCGTAATGCTTACATTCCGGGTTAATTTTCCCTTACCTCTACGGACTATAAAGCGGTTAGAAGAAATTGTTTATTTCGTCGTTTGATACTAACATGCAAATTGAACTGTGCTGTAGTGTGGAATTTCACAGTTGTTGGTTTCTAAGCAGGACAAACCGATTACTAAAAGCTCGCATTGATGTTCAGTTTTGTTATTGGGGAAAATTTGGAGAAAATTGCATAACGGAAATGGTCACTCAGATACCGTTTGTCACATTATTTCGGAACCATATCAAATTTGGTCAAAAGTGCCACCCGATTGGCTGCTTGAGATGCCCCCCTGATTGGTCTGAAGACCGGCGCATCAATCACCCTTACAAATTTCGCGTAGGTGGCCGCACCATGCGCCCTTCGTCTGCACATGGCACCAGAATGTACGGCCACAATGATGCACGTAGACCTAACGTTGTCGTGAACGGAGCTAAGACATCCAGTAGCTATCACGCGACTGAACTGAGTGATTGAGAGGAGATCGATAACAGGGCTAGTAGACAGAGGTAAGCCTCTCAGTCGACTTTCGCCTTTCAAGTGGGCGAAGTAAGTGAAACAGGTCGAGGGCTAATTTCGAAGGTCACAATGTGACAGTACAGTGCGGTCACAACAGAGCAAATGTCTCCGAATTTCAATCAAATTTCACTGCTGCCGCGTGGTGATAAAAAAAATATCGGGTCATACGAATGCTAGACTGCAATTCAACTCGGTCTTTGAATGACGGCCAGACAATTCGAATATCGTGGAAGATCATACCTGGATGAATGGGGTGTTATGTGGACGGCCAGTTCCCATGAAATGAACCTTCACGTCATCGAAGATATGAGTGAATAAGGTGTAGTGGATATTGAAATCAAATGCGATTCTTACACAGGTGAAATGTACAAGCAATGGCTGTGCAAGATCTTGGATAAACTGAGAGAAAGGAGTGTGGTTACAGTCATGTGATAAAAGTCCTTGTCACTAGAAACGGCAATCAATTTTCGTGGAACAGAATCATTAACGAGCTCCGTATTCTCCTATGTTGAATCCTTGTTCCGTCACGGGATAGGTACTGAGGCTGTCAGCTCCGGTCAGTTCTGCGTGCATCATTGTGGCCGTACATTATGATGTGATACACAGACGACTAGCGCACGGTGCGGTCACCAACATGAAATTTGTAAGGATGATTGATGCGCTGGTCTTCAGACCAATCAGGAGGCTATCTCAGAAGATCAGTCAAGTGGCGCATTGAATAACTCGGAAATAATTCCAACATAATGTGGAAAATCATGTCCTTCTTTAACATTTGATCACTGTTTAAGCACTATCGATCAAAATTATGGCAAACTTATTAGTCCCATTTTTAATGATGCATACTGATGTGATCTTTTGAAACCTTTTTCTTGCATTCGTGGTGCTGAGCCGAGCTCTGTGGATATGAATAAAGAATGGCACGAGAAAAGGACTTAGTGATGTTCTATGTTTATTTACTCTGTGTTAAGCTTCCCTTTTTTACCGGAAATCACAATTCCCAGACATGACGCAAATCCGGTAACTTTTATCGGTCCTGAATTCTATCCTTCTTTTGGTTGAACAACCAGGTGGAAGAAAAAGCTGGGGATCACAAACACGTTCCGGATGCAGTTCATACTGGTCGTACGGGCACTGCGCATCAACCGACAACCGTTCACGGAGGGTCAAAACGTCAGCCGGAATGCACACAATCTTACGGGTCCGGATCATTAAAGAATGAGGTTCATCCACCATCCCCAGTCCCGCCAATGAACAACGCCTCGTCCAAAGGTGGTTGCACAATTTTAGTCACTCAGCCGAACAACGTGTCTTCACGTCGCACCGGCTCGGAACCGTCGGGATCGGACTGCACCGGCGAGTACGTTGTGCCAGTTTCGGCTCCACCATCGTCCGGGATCGCTCTGAATACACGAGCACCACCCATTGCACGGTTAGTGAAAGTGGGCATGGGGTCTGTATTGTTTTCATATAATCTAGCTTTTGATTGCTTTGATAGTAAATACTGCCGTTTTCTGTGATTTTTCCCCAGCTGGAAAAGTTAGGTGAGGTGGATCATTGCCCTGTCTAGCTTGTCTGCTTGGCTCATGGTAGATTGAAGCAGTCGGCTACGCAACCGCTTCTTTCTGTTGTCACAACGTTCTCCGTTTCAATTTGTTCATCGATAGAATGGTTAAAAATAAACTTGGAAAAATTTGGTTTTCCTTGTGTGAGTTTCTCTCTCTAGAAAGTACTACTTGATGTTTATTTACCACTTTTGTAGTCCATATGACCCTCGTAGTCACCTCATTTTTATAGTTATGCGTATATATGTCTGTGTGTATGTATGTATGTATGTATGTATGTATGTATGTATGTATGTATGTATGTATGTATTTGTGTATGCACGTATGTAAGTATATATATATATATATATATATATATATATATATATATATATATATATATAATGAGGATATGGCTCGGTGTCGTGTTGAGTTGTGTATTTGTATTTATAAAATTTCTCCATCGACTTGGTATTACTATAAATAATTCTCATTACTCTTCAAACTGTTTTTCCTTTCCATTATTTCCGTTCGAAGTTGGCGCTAAGAGATAGCAACCTAAGCCACCGCGCACAGTGCACCTCAATGATTGTTTGAACTGAACTGAACCGAAACTCCAGCTCAAAAGCCGATTTCGTCATATGCGATCAAGTCTATTGGTCGAGGTTTCAGTATTCCCTTTTCATTTCATAGTGGTCATCTTAGCCTACCTTTAAATTGCTGCACACCTCATCAAACATAATTTCTGGGAAGTTGACAGAAATATTCGCTAAACGTTTGTCACAGACAGCAAAACCTGTTCAGATAACATTCGTAGTTTATAAACTGAAATCTTGCCCTCAACAATTCACCTACTGTCTGAATTACCGACACGGTTTTCCCATCCTATTCGAGCTGTGAAGACACATCAGTGGTCTGGCTGTATCTTTCATCTACAATGACCAGGTTTCTGGCCCACTCACAAGGATTGGCCAAACAAGTGTGCCATACGCTTTTGACAAATAACGAGCTTCTGATACACGTGAAGATATTTCGTACTTTATCAAGCCGCCATGCAAGTACCCAAATGCTCCCACTTTGGCTAGCGATTTCCTCTGAAGGCTAAGATTTTGGCTAACCCAGATCTGCAGCTCTACTTTTGAAAGCGCACCCCGAAAATTGCTTCCCTGTTAATCAGGTTTTGTGGAAAAACTTACAGTTTAATTGGATTTTTACTGAAGAGCATCACCTTATCCGCATATTTCTGGTCAGACTCTATATTCAGCTAAGGGTAAACGCCGTAACTCTTACAAAATGCCAGCATGCCTTGCGTAACATGTTTATTTACTACTTTCTACTCACGTTGCGATCGGTTTTGTCGGAGAACAATTGCATATTCTTCCATCCTTTTTTATTCGAGTTTTTCCAGTCTTGACGAAATATGCGGAGAATCGTACTGTTCGATAGCCGAGATCCCCTGGGGCTTTTGTTGAGGTGCCGGTGGTGTAATCCGTTTCGTGTTATTTTACGGAAGCAGTACGTATCATGGCGGTGACCGTGTTTGAAGTCGAGGTCTTCCGACAGCAAACAGATGACTTATTCTCTTTCCATGTCTAGTAGCAGCGAATAGTTGTGAACAATAAGGGCAACGTGTTTGCAATACCGTCTAGACTAGGTCACCCTTGTTGTGGTCTTTCTTTTTTGTTTGGAATTTCGGAACATGGCTTTTTTTGTATCACCGAATATTGTCAATGCATGCTTTTGTAGAGAAGCAGTCACTACCATACGTACAACGTTAAGTCACCCATAAGACCCCACCTAGGTAAACTGGCCTCTTCAAGTTTTGTTTATTGTCATACTGGCCAGTTCAAAGCTTATTGTATCATATCTTTGGAAATTCGACATGCTTTCATCAGACCGATCAGTGTCAATGCAAAATGTTGTTATGGTTCATATGGTAATGCTTCTGCGGTTGATTCCCACCTGGAGTGAACACGAATGAATCCTTGTCAGTTTGACGGGATGCAAGTTAAATTCATACACATCGGCATCTCCGAGGGACCTTATCGGCAGAAACATTGGAACACTAGAAAAAAACATCAAAAATGTGTGATAGGAACGAAAAAGAGTATTATCGTAGCCTTTTTGATGAGCCTCTTTCTGTTTAACTGTTGTATTCATGTTGTGCTTTTGAGTAATGAAGCACAAGTGTACTGAATAAAATAATTCAACTTGTTTGCTTTGCACGTGTAGAGCAAGTTTCGGTAATTTATACCGCCTCTTCAAGTAGTAGGTTCTGCCTTTTTTGCTTGGTCGTTATTTTTTGGGTTCACATGACGTTGGTACTAGACGGTTAAGGCGTATTGTCGTCATGGTGAAACCTTCAACCGAGTTATTTTCCCGGGGAATAGATTTTATGAAGTGATGTGAAGTGGGCTATTACTTCAGTCAATGAAATCCACTTCACCGACCACGTGCTATTCACTATTCCACTGGGTTCCAATATTTCCTCTGTTCAGTCACGGCTTTAGGGTCATCGCTTCCTGAGTTTCTGTGGATAATATGTATTTTTGTTCAACTACAGAAACGCAGCACACCGTTAGTCGTAAACAGAACACAGATCGCAATTCCTCGTCTATTCGGTTATCTTCATCGATTATTCTCGAAGATTGTTTGCCAGAAATATCTATCAAGGCTAAAATGTTTATCCTATTCGAGAGATGCTACTTAACCCACCTTGGTCATTGTTTCGGGATTGGCCTTTATAAACAGTGCAACGAAATGTTTATAATCCCCATGCCTACATCCTAGGAACTGATGATCAAATCAGTATGTGTGCTTGCTTGTCCGCGTTATACTCCGTCCTTCGTGCAAAGAAACGGAAACATGGTCCTGATTCATATGGTCCGCCAGTACAAACGGTTTGTCACGGACAAAAATTTGATCCGATAGTCTAGTGTAGGTGAATGAACGTCCGGTTGATCTGTTCACCAGTTGGTACCCGGTGGTCGGTAGACGAGCTGTGAATTTCTCATTTGCCTTTGTCAAAATATCGTTCGTGTTATTTTAGCATCTCACATGCAGCATCCACTAGATTGCCTCTCAAATATAATTAACAAACTTGACCACAATGTTCAGTTTAAGATGCTTTGCCTAAAGGACCTACTACAGTTTGAGGAAACCAATCACGCTTCGCTGTGATTTTATTATATAATTTCACTACTGAATTGGTTATTACGCTTTGGACTATTGATCGATTCATTCAGCTATCCTTTGCATTGCCGAAAAATCATCACTCAATGACTCACGATTAAAAGTTGTATTTGTTTTCCTGCTAGGTGGGATTAATAAACTGTCTCTGTAATGTTAAGAAAAGTAATCCGCGGTCTTTAGATTCATCCACTAGATAAATCTCAAAAATGGCACAAAATGTTTATCCTGTACAGCTGATCTCCTTGGCAATGTCAGTTATCTTTTCTTCACATCGCACCCGCGGGAGCAACAATAAATTTTCACCTAATAGAATCAGAATCTCAACTTGGCAATTACAGTAACTGTTAACTACAACAACTGCGGTACTTCATTTTACTTATTGTCATTCGTAATCAACCTCAATATCCTCTTTCCGTAGACTCCAGTTACTTTGTTGCGTTTATTTCAAAGAAAACCACTTAACACTGATATTTTCGAGCAAATCAGTTTCTGATGGTAATGTGCTATACTGAGATATTTATTGACATGATCATTTGCTACGTAAATGATAAACGATAAACAGGCCTTATTTGCTTTTTTTCATTGTTCATTGCTTCATCACAGGACTTCCTGTCACGATTTCTTTATCGTATCCTTGCACGAACTTGACTGAACTGTTATATCTGAAATAATGTGATAGATTTTCGAATATTTATAGTTTGATATTTTATCCCTGGCGAACTTCAGTATACCTCGACCACACTTGATGGTGCGTATCTTCAAGTCCTCGGTAATTTCGCGGTCTAATCGATTGTGGTCATCCGTACTGCGCCACTTTCACCTCTTGACTATGCAATGCATACACTTTCCAACATTATCGACCAGAACACTTTTGTGGGGGTGGTTTAAGGGAAGTCGTTTGATTTCATAGGTGTCTACATTCGGTGAGAGTATTTTGTCATTTTCGGCATTGATTCACTTCTGACTCAGCAGCATGCAAGTGGATGGTGCAGGCTTAAACGAATGCTGGAATGGTAGTCTTTGAAATTACGGATTGTCAGATGCGAATCGTTCTGATGTTTAATTTCGAACCGATTGTATATGCCCATTTAACTCACAAGATCAGTTTTACAATTGGTACTAAAGGACATACCCACGTAATTATTTATTTGTTGTAATGTCTTTCGGAAGGAATTCATGGCGCTACGCCCATCAGATATGATAGTCACCTGCGCATCCTCGAGCTCTCCAGCAAACCGTGGTGAAGTGAATGGTGTGCTGAATGATGCAAGGGTTCGAAAAAGAAAAGATTCCGTTTCCAATACTTCTGAAAAGCTGTACTTAGTAACTTTTTATACCTCGGGTGACTTTGGATATTGGTTATGTTCATAACTCATCAGTGCGCACTGATTATATTTGTCTCCACCAGTGGTGAAAATTTTGAAATCGGAACCCCATACTCAGCGCTTAGTAGCTTATGGTAACCTTTCACAGTTCTCGTCACCATTCTGCTGTTTATTAACTTTCAGTGGTATCGTTGTGAATATTTACGTACGTGTGTGCATCCACATAAGTATCTACATAAACAGACTGTGCATGTGCGCATTTTCCGTTTGCACTAGTGAGTAATAAAGTCCCTCTTGCGTTATTGGCTTATTCATACCATGGTTTTTTTGCTTTGGTTCTCCTCTCTAGTCTGCATTTTTACCACACATTAGGAAATGTTTTGCCTCATTCCAAACCCGAAATCCGATTTGCTGGTTTTGGACGATTTACACCTTTCTCACATTGATGATGCACGAGGGAAGTATTCAGAGTAAACAAGTGAGCTCACTAGGCTCCGTGATTAGGACGTGCTGCGTGTGCATTCGGATAGAATTCCTAGCCATGCTACATTCTATAAGTTGAGTTGTGTTTCTTCATCTTCGTGATTTTTGCTTAGTACTTTGTTTTCGGCTCTTTTTTCACTTCATGCTTCTGTTCATTCTGTCCTCAACTGGACGATGCTGCGAGGTCGCAACCAAAACCGGAGCGCAGAAATGTAAAGTTGCTGGTTGAATGAACTGAACTGGACAGGCCAGTCTATGATATAAAAGGAAAGTGTGAAACCGTGACCGGTGAGCTTGGTAGTATGGGACGTTTTAGAATTCCAGAATGAGGCTCACGTGAACCATATACCTAATGGTTTGATCTACCGGAGCACTTGAAAATACATCACCACCAGGGGCGTTCTTGTATTCGCATACAAGTTCTTCATCTACCTCGTTGCTGTTTTCTACACCCTTAATATTTCAATTTTCGGTTGGCGCATGGCTAATAGTTATAACACACCATAAATTTCTCACAATGTCTGCTGCACCAAATTGACTGCGGCGCCGAGATGATAGTTACCTGATATTGGAAATGTTCATATTTTCTGTTCTCTTTGAATTGCATTGCTGAAAAGGCGTGAATTGTGGAGTTCACATTTTGCAACTGTCCATCGCTTAGAGGTTTTCAACCATTCGTACTTGCATAACTTATTGAAACTGAAGTGAAACTACCATGCTTGTACCCTATAATTGAAGAACTACATGTTTTACATAACACGATGGGTGGATTTTCTTCCACAGTTAAAACATTTACACAGACCGTATTCGTTAGACTCAATGCCTACGTACAGCTGTCTACCACATCCCATTCTGCTTCCTAAGAGAAGCCACGTAAAGGCCAACTAGTGGCTTAAAAACAGTGGGTCAGATATTTTGGAAATAAAAGTAGAAATTGCAGGATTTAGGTCCGGGGCGATTTCGCAGCATCTCAACGTCGTGCATATTACAAAACAAAATATTTATACATGGTCCAGGGAAGGCAATAATGTTTGCTTGTGAACAGGACAAAAAGACAAAGCCAAACTACTATGGTATAGGCGGTATGACGAACAATTTCCTTTGTTTAAAAAAAGGGGTAGGTTTCCAACGGATCCAAAATATTGGTTGACGAAAGGCCTGTATATTGACAAAGAGATTACGATAGTGGTGCGTATGCAAAGGCCTACTGCTCTTGCAAAAATGTGTCCATGTGCAAACCTCGGATGTATGTTAGGTTCTGTGAAATGACACCCATCCACTCGGATTGTTTTATCCGATTTTCTTCTCTAGTTGCAATAAACGGAACATGGAGCAGTGAAGTTCACACCGTGGTTTCCTCAAACAATATGTCCGTGATAATTATTAATATTCGAATGTTGATGGGGGTTGTGGTAATATGTAATTTATTGAATTACAAACACATTTTCGCTGTCGGATGATTCGTGATGGTGTCAATAACTGCTTTATGAACCAGTTCACTGAAAATGTGGTTTTTCGGTTTCCAAAATGTAAGGCTGTCACTGAAGTCTGCTAGAAAACTTCCCTTCCCCCCGATCACATTCATCCATCTACTGGACAATAGAGAATCATGTCTCACCCACGTCAGATCTTTCCATCCTCAAATTAGGCGCTGTTGTCAGGTCTATCATGGCGTTCATCAAACCAACCATTTAGTCGGATGGTTTCGTGTTGAAGCCCCTGAAAGAAGAAACTTCAGTGATTCACTCATTTCATCTTCATCTCCTTCCTATTTGGTTGCGTATGGGAGATACTTTTCAGGCATTCTGGTTCTGAGATTAGTCAGAAAAGAGGGAATGGTGGTTAAGTCGATGATGTCTATGAGTCGGTTCAGTCAAAGTCGTGACGTAACAAATCTGTAATTGTGGTTCCACACAGCTGACAGTTGGACCGAGTACGTACACGCAGTTCGTGTGCCCGCTGATCTGTGACATTTGAGAATCGGTCCACTCCTGTGGATAGACGCGGTATCTTGGTTGTTAACACACAGTTGGTACCTGGTTTCGGTTATCGCTGTCAGTTATTTCGTTGGACATTCATCTTTTCATGCACGGAATCATTAGAGCCTTTGATTGTTTTTGTTTTCTTGTAGGAATCCCGTTAGTTTTCCACAGTTTTGTTTATCCATCTCTCGGTGATTTATTAATCATCTTTTAGCCCCATTTAGGTTGTCCGAATTAAAACCAGTTCACATTTTGTTTCCATACTTGAGCAGAGGGATTGGCAACTGTGTACCGGAGACTTGGAGTAGGGAACCCTACAAGAACTCAGCAGATCAGACGTGGTCACAATTTGGTTGACAGCTGAATGCTTCCCACCACCGCGGGTGACCGATAGTGACGTGGTTCGAGCCTTTCTTCGCAAACGCTTTAGTTCGATACCCTTACCAGTCGACCACAGCCAGTGAGCATGGGTTTCTCCGTATGTGATAGCCATTAGATGGTAATATATTCGAGAATTTGCTGCCCAAGAAAAGTTAGCGACAAGTTCCTGACTAACGCCCGTTGTTTATCTGGTTCGGTTCGGGATGGTCCGTTGTGCGCAGAAATTGGAACCAACTGTTGGGACGATAACTCATTTGATTATAATTTGGTAACAGATTTATAAACAAGCCCGCATTTAGTTACTGTTATTCATGACACTGTCAATCAGTATGAATAAAAAATATGCATGTATACACATAAATTAGACCGAATCATTATTTTATTGGACAAAGCTTTTTGTACAGTACTTAAAATAGTTCTTCGATGTATGTGTCACATTGTAGGCAAATGTTAGATAAATTACTTTGTGTACGTCCGTTCCTTTTGTCAGGTTTGCTGGTCAGTGACGTTTTGTTTAACATTCTTTTGTCCCCCGAAATTCGAGTTTATATCGTAACAGTTCCCGTAGTTGTACCTTCTGATTTGGCATACGTGTTGTTGTTGTTGGTGGTGGCGTGGTCCTATTTCTGTTGATGGTAATACAACTAGATCAGTATCATACTAGGATTCAAGTTTGTATGGTGGATATTCCAAGCCAAGCACGTAACTGAGCATTTCACATTCTTAAATATGCCATTTGAATCTTGTGTGCCTTGTTTCTCCTATTGGCGTCTTTTGGAATACCTGTGTTGTTTGTGGTTTGTAATGGTTGTAACACGTGTTGCTTGGAAAGAGCGAGAATAAGAGTCCACGAAGTGCGTCTTGTGCTTATGCAGATGGTGGTTAAATCTGTCGGTCGGCTCACGGCTTATGATATACATCAAACTCCCTGAACGGGATTCATAGGTTGCATCTGGTTGATGGTTGATGTCACTAGGCAGCACGACCACCATATATTGCAGTCAATGGTGTCCTCATAGTTCATCCCATGACTACCATGCATTCTATCCCTAATTCTTCTTCCTGCTGATGGAATTTCGATGATACCGTCTTATTCCACATTAGCGAATAAGTGTAATGACAGAAGCGTACACCACGACCACATAGACCCATTTGATTATCAAGGATAACCGTCAGCCGTGATCCCGAGTATTGGATTGGAGAACCGCATATGTTTCCGCAACAAATCAGGTGACAGCGGAGTGCTGTCTGTCATAAGTGCGCTACGTTGCATAATATCACTAAAACGACGGTAGTGGAATTAGTCATCAGCTAAACTCCGACAATAAAGTTAGCATGTTCACTGTGTTTATCAAACTATTTTACTCTTTTATGTACACAACGCATTAATTATGACTAACCTCTGACAGTGAAGTCAAATATTCGCTGTCCTTATGTGAAGAGTCATCTTATTCACCGAAAGTTTGGTACGGCCTCTCTGCAGAGGTATGACTAACGTTCCTTTTCATTAGTTTTAACAACTTAGATGTCAATAGTTATTAGCAATCTTTCTAGTTTGACTACCCTAATGGATTATCAAATTACCTTGTGGCACTGTCGCAGTGAACAGTTTTTGATTTCTGGCCACTTTCACGGTTACACATGGGCGTGATTGTGCGTGCATCTTCCATCTATCGTACATATACACATACAGTTACACAACTACACTAAACTGTTGCTCCGAGGCACTCAGTTGATGTGTCAGCATTTGTTTTTTATCAGGAACGTGTCTCCCTCGAGTCTTGTCTAGCGACTGGTCATCAGAGTTGCGTCGCACGTTCGCGCTTTGCCCCGGCTGTACCATGTCGACGAGGTCTTAGGGTCTGCCTCGAATGGGCATTTGCTGCCCTCTGAGTTTGTTTAGATGCATGCTGGTTGATGGCAGATAATCTTACCGTCACCGGTCAACTTCCTCCACTTAGCAGTCTACAACTGATCACACACCCACGGAATGTTGTACAATCGTTGTAGTATTAGATTTAAATGGTATTTTACGAACTACAGTTCGGTTGCCTTCTGGCATAATATCCCGGATCAGTGTATTTTGCCATGTGGTGCACCGATTCGTATCGTGTGGGGTCCAACAGATCCAATTACGCACTAGTTGGTGACTGGCAGAAATTTGCCGTTTATCGCAGCCAGTAACATCCTTGTATTCACATTAATTCTTCTTTCCTTGATCCTATCATCTTTTGTTTACGTCTTACCTTATCATACTCAATATTTCTGTTTCCGATCGGATTTTTCCTGAGGGGCCAAAAGCAGAATGGTGTGGTTTTTCAACGCGAAGTCGAATCTAGTGTAAAAAATGTACGTCTGAAATTCTAACTCACGATTGTGAGCCTTATCATAACAGCGTTTGAAAACGTCATCGGTGAAAACCAAGGTCATTTTCTAGGTAAATTTGAATAATATGAAGTAGATATCAATTCTCATGAAAAACCAGACAGTATCTCTATGAAAACCTATTTTTCATTCATGAGGAATACCGTGGATGCAGAGATTATGAAAAGTCTTTGTGGTTTAAGTCAAAGTTGTTTGACAAAATGGTGATGCTCTTCTTCAATTAGTGCATGTTAATTTTGGGAGTCCCACTTTTACCGGATTATAGAGTACTGCGCGTTGATGTTGTTCACTTAGGAAAGCGAAGAGTAGCTACAGTGGTACACTGGACTTAGACAAACGATCTTTGGAGTTTGACAGCGACTGAGAGGATGACCATCCCTTTTCGCAATCAGGAAAGAAACGTTTGTTCACGAGTCCAATAAAAATTGATTACGTCTATCAAGAGACAAGTCCCTTATCGGTTGCAGAAATCAAGTACCACTTGGATGGTATAGTGTCTGTCTAGACATAGCCGCTCTTAATGTATTGATGATTGGCAGATTTTGACAATGTTTAGAGGTGATCCAAATGTCATAAGTCTTTGGTCCCGGCGGGATTCGAACCCACGCATGGTTTCCACCATCGCTTTAATACCGCGAGTGCTCTACCAGCTGAGCTACGAGGCCACACCGAAGGACTTTCGACTTTTTGCATATGGATCACACAGTATACCTGCCCAAATTACAGTAGCACATGGCATCCACCACAGTGAACTAGTTTGTAATTTGACTACCTACAGCAAGATTTCCTTTTTGTACAAACCGGACTCCACCAGTTCAGTGCATTGGGCGCTTCGGCTTGGAATCGTAGCTCAGCTCAGTACACTCGCGGTACTAAAGCGAGGGTGGTAACCATGCCTGGGTTCGAATCCCGTCAAGGCCAAAGACTTATGACATTCGGATCACCTCTAAACATAGGCGTTCTTGTTTTTTCACTGCACTAGCATTTATATCTTACATGCAACGTTTATTCCACATGAGGGCTTGGACATTTCGCCACAGAATAAACATAATTTTATAGTCGAAAGTTTGATGGCTCACGTGATTCGGTTTGCCTCGTACTGTTAGTTTGTTTTGATAACCGGAAAACTGCCTGTACAATTTCATAGACAGGTATCTTAATTTTCACCGGTCACATTCACGCCTTCCATCCGCTGAGATTTTTCCATGGCCGTACGGACTTCAGATTATAGGGGGAACGAAAAGAGGACGCAGTAGAGTGGCGTTGCACAATTTATGCCCCGGTAGCTTTCGCTGTAACTTATCAGGCGCATACTACAGAGGATATAAAAGTAGAATAACCATTAAAGTAGAAAAGATAACGTTACTGGTGATAGGTTCAAAAAAGTCATGTTTTCACCAGGGGACAATGTCGAACAAGTGACACTTTTTGAGTGGAATGGTTATAACTCTACGGTTTTTGGATCTTATCATCTTAGTTCAGTAATCGAAATGAGCAAATTCTTTGAACTGTGTAGCGATCAGTCAGATCGTTTTACTCACTGCTGCTGCATTTATTGTGAGCCTCATGCTGAGAAATGGAACACGTCATATCAGACCACAGTTTTCCTGTCTTTTAGTAGCGACCGACGGTCGTCTGTCTGGGCCGTGTCTACTATTCAGTGGCAAATCCAATCGAACTCATACCGCAGAGGATCGGTGCCAGTATCCATGTTTGAGTGACGTGAACTATCATCCACTCCGACAACGAATATTCTCTCAACGCCACAAGTTGTTCATAACTGTGCGTCTTTTCACTCAGTTACAACCGAAATAACAAAATATATCCGGCGAATTAATAATATAATTATCATTACAACGACCAAAATGTTACAAATTTGCTCTTTACATTCGTGTAAGGACTTCTCTCTCTTTTGCGTTCTCTCTGTTGCACTCGACCGGTTTGTCATTGCACAAGTGTAGTAGTCAATCACTGGACCACAAACGGGGGAGGGGGGGGGGAGGGGGGTTGGACTCAACACTCGTTCCGCCTTGTTGTTCATCGTGCCTAGGCTAGTTACGACACGCTCGTTTTATCTGATTAAAAGTCCCTTTAAAGAATGCATTCGAAATCTTGCGTTGTCAATCATGTTTTCAAGCTTCGCTCTCTGACCCTCTGCAATAACTTTATGGGTTTCGATACCAGCCCATAGTTGGTAAACAAACGTTTTATTCATCGGATTTATTAGCACACCGAACAACTCACAATCTTCAAGACTGATCATTTTCCTTATGCGGTCGATGATTTCAGTTTCATTCATCGGACTCCTGTGGACGTAGATGTATGAATTTCACTGAAAACCAAAAAAAGTGACGGGCACTTTTCATTCTTGGAGTAGGCAACTGTTCATATGCCTCACATAGGGATGTCGGACCGAAGACGCTGACAGCTTAAACTTGTGTGATTCGTGTGTACGTGATAAACTTACTCACCGAATAATACTGTAGCCATCAAACGACAAAACCCTGTTGTTCTCATCACGCCATTGTATCCCATCATACACGAACACTGATGGTTGCGTGATCACCAACTTATTCAGTTCGCAGCTAACCATTTGTCGGTCCTTTGGGTGAGTAGGCAATTGCGCCATCACCCGGTTCACTAGCATGATTCGCCTGTTGGAGAATCATACGAATAACTGCTCCGAATATCAAGGTCGTGGTTTTTTTTTTTGTTCTCTACGGGAGAACCATGGACAATTGTGTAGTTCTACCCTTCCCATTGTATTCAGGACAGATGAGAATATATAGCGCGTCTGTTCAAACCTCTTTTCGTGCTCTGACCACTAGTTATTAACAAAGCAGGGGGATAAGGAATTATACAAAAGGGGGAGGGGGCAAATATCTTTTTCTGCTATAAGAAGTACGATAATAGACTGTCATTCATAACAATGAAACTTCTACTCGTTGTTATCAAACTGGAAGATGGTGTGGTCGGATGACTGAAACAGATGATTATTGATTGCCAGAGAGGGTAAATGATGCCCATACAAATCTGGTGCGACAACGTTTATCAGGGCCGGGTTAATTTGAACTGACGGTCAGACTCCCGTCAGTGTATGACGAGGTGGACAAGCGTAATTAATGCACTTGGTTTTAATTGAAAATCACTCCTCTGTTACGAGCCGTCTCCGTTGTCACGCAGAATCTTTGAAGACCACCTTGGTAGTATTCTAATGCCTTTCGTTTCCAAGGTGATCACTGCAACTTGACTGGTTTCCTGCAAACAGCAAGTGGAATCTCGGTTAAATTGTAGTCGTATCGATCGTATTTTCATCTGTCACTGAGTATTCAAGTTGCGGTATTTGAACGCTGATTTTTTCCCTGGATTGCTGGGGTCTGGCAGTAACACCTGACCAAAAATTTTGACGTTCGCCGTAGAGCATTGGATGTTCCAGCTCGGTCATCAGATCAATCACTGGAAATTGTCTGACTACGTTGGTCGAGGCAGGAGTTGTTCATGTCCTGAAGTAGACTTGTTTGATGTATAATTTTCATTGGGGTGAATAGTGGTTGAAAGGTGAGTAAGAATGGTCGGATTATGATGTGAAAAAACAGTACGGTTCACTTTGGCGTGTGAAACATGTTGGGCTTCCTGGGTTGAACCCAACGGTTAGAGGTGTGGGTAGACACGATAGTGCGTTGCTGCAAGCGATGTTCTTCTGTTCACACTATTTTTCGCAAAAGGTCCTCTCCACGGTATTTATTACTGTTGATTTCCGATTGGATTCTCTTTGCTAAGAGATGTAAACCAGAACCGTTGCACCCAACGCATGATTACTTTAAAAGATTACACGAATTCATCTGGCGTTTTCCTATGCCTCCACAGTGCTGGACTCGGATTGATCAATTTTTGGTTGCAATTAGTCCGGATCAGTCAAGACTATCGTTGATTTTGATCCCCGCCTGTGGACTCAGACCACTCCTTGTAAGACAGTAAAAAAGATGATCTGCGGATAAATTCTCATAGGATGAATTAAGCTTCCTAGATGCGTTTCACGAGAGCCATCTGCCAAACGATATTACGGATATTGACGTATCTTGTACTTATGCTGTTTCATTTCTACGTATACTCTCTCAGCCTCCAGCGATTTTATCATTTCAAATGGTTTGTGTTTCGATCAGGTTTTTCTATAAGATCGCAGTACAGCTTGGTTTACGTTTAACGGTTAGCTGTACCGTCATCACCAAAAAAGGTAATGAAATAGTTGCGTGCAGCATTACCACTCGAGTGAAGAACGTGAAAGTTGAGTAGAATGTGACCCGCACATAAAATGAAAAACACAAATTGGGGTTACAGGTTACCCAAATCTGCAGTCCAATTTAATGCGCTATGACATCGCAGGTTTTTTTATCATCATGGTCCGTTGACGTTCACAACCCGGGACAGTCGGAAGAAGAAGAAGAGACAGTCATCCGTTTGACCCTCATTCAATACCCAGTTCTTTATATCCGTTGTTAGGTGGTGGTTGTCATGATGGTGTGTTGTGGTCACAGATTGGGTCGTATAAAGAAGTGTCCAATCGGGTAGAGATTTTGTGGTTACAATTTTCAAGCTGTTATATCCAAAACCGTCATCGTTTCTCCGTACTGACTCTGCTTTCACACTTCTACCTTTTGTGACCTGTTATTTACTATACTACAGTTGTATGGTATCTCAGGAGAAAAATCAACGTGGCCGAAAGTGGGCTACCAGAAAGGAAAATTGACCCGCTGCTCATTGATCGAGACTGTCTGCATGCCATTACACAGTCACATGCATGTACTGGCTATCGCATCTTCGCTGATGGATAAAAACATTTAGGATACTTTGACTACAAGATACAGTTATTTTTATTTGAACCGCATACTTTATTACAAATACCTTTACAAGCAATCGTTTAAATGGGTTAGAGATGGATCGATTGATGCACTACTCATTAGCTGCCTCGCGCAGTCGGTACGCGATGGAATCGAATACGTGCTCCGAACATCCACTCTGTACCTTTTGAATACACTCACATTTGCACTTTTTTCCTCTTACGGATTTGATGTCGCATTGCGAAAGTGTAGTTCATTCAAAGATACTTGTCGTATGCGCTCCCGTGTGTTTAGTTCCACAACTCAAGGTGCTCAGTCAACAATCGCGTTATATTTCGCGCAAGCTACAAAAAGTCCGAATAAAGCTGTCCATTTAAAAAAGCAAATCTGAATAACTAATTCATACAATTGATTGGCATGTCAACCTGGTTCCACCACAAATACGGCATCCTCATCCCTGATTTTGGACTCAATCGAACGGGTGCTATCTACATGGTTGAACAACGCGCTTTTATCAGTTCTCATCCCTTTTTTGCGCGCATGCGTGATTGAATTATTATAAACCTTTAAGGTGTGTCTCTTCGTCGCGATACACTGTGGTGAATTGTATGAGTTTTCACATACACTCTGAGTCTCCGTCTCGTTTTGTCAGTCGCCAACAAACTAGTACGCAAATTCTCTCCCCATATTTGATGACCCGAATATGACCTGACAACTCTCAACGTTTAATCATGGCGGTCGGTTTGGGATTATAAGGGTACCGTTCTATTGAATGATGATTGACACGATCCCCGTTCACTGCTTGACCCGTTACCTGTTACGGTATGTTCTCATCTAACCGTACAAACGTGTGACAGAGTTATAATTCGATTCCAGCCACGAATTGACAACGGTTTTGGTTATGCTAAAGAATTCAGTGTGAATTTACTATGCGCGCGCTTTCGGATCTGATGTAGTGGTGTTCCCGGCTCCATCCTCATTTTCTGAAACCATGGTCCTTTTGTTACTGGTTTATTTTAACTGCAAGGCTCCGTACAGTGTCATGCACCGTAATTTTTTCAGTTGATGCTCACACTATATATATATATATATATATATATATATATATATATATATATATATATATATATATATAAATAACGTCGGCTCGATATCAAGCATGGTGCCAACGCAACAACAACAGTTACAAAAGTTGGCGAGGAGGAGTAGAACAGAGTAAAAGAGGCAGGTAATGGAAATACAAAATGGTGTGATTTTTTTCACTGTAAACTTCTTGATGTCATTTTTTCGTCTTGTTTGTCGGAATAAAACTATAGTTACGGAGCGCTTCATGGACGCTAGAGAGCCCAGATCATGGACGTGAAAATCGAAATTATTCGTTTCCCTTTGGGCTGTTTGCAGAATATCCGAATGCAGTCGAATTGTTTCCTTTTATTCTGATGATGTTTTCTAGCAAACGAGAGGAAATATTTATTTCCGATCGTGTGTAGGTCGTTGATGCAATATGACGAGTCACTATGTGAGAAAATAGGGATTATGAATGATTTACGTCTGATATGAAATGGTCATAAATGTCCGTTTCACTGTCTTTCCACTTCTTCGGCCAGGCAATTGGTGTTATTCGCGAACTTTTCTCTACTGGGCATGCTTTCATTAACTCGATTGCCGAACGGTTTCTTACTTTGAGAATATCATTCCCAGCGTAAACACTGAACCCGAGCGCAGGAAAGATCATCAGCATACATCACTTTTGTCATGCTGTGTCGAAAATCATATATGATTGCTCTTGTTTGGTAATGCGACGCACCTTATCGTTTGAGATTTTGCTCCCTGAGAGTATTTTCTTTTGAAGCATTCCACCCGTGGTCATTCATTGTTTGGTTTTTGGCAGGTATGCTGCTCATCATATTGGGTCTTATTTTCGTTAAGTGATTTTCACCAACGCAAATTACCGAGGTACTTTTCCATGTTCTGTTCAGTCCCGTTTGTTGTCCAGCAATCCGTGGGTAGCAGTGCCTCCGAGAATTGAGTCTATTTTTCTTAGTGGAATTATCTTCCCACCGCTTGCATGTCCGGAATCGCACGTGTGCTTGGTAGCTTGCATGCTTTGCAAACAAACCCTCCTGAATTCTCTCTGCTTGTGGTCTTCGGTGATGTTAGTATCTCTCATTCCCCCACCCACATCAGCAGCTCCAATATGTGCATGAGTGACCACGACTGAATACCAAGTTGGCTTATGGGCCTAGGGGCATGGCGATCACATGACCCGACAAACTGATTCACGTGCCAATTCTATCACATGCACATACAGACACACACACACACACACCACATAAGTCCCTATTCGAGCTGCACCGCACTCCACTTTGGCGGTGGACCCGCTATTCGCCAACCGCTGGACAAGAAACACGCGCTGGGGATCGAATTCGCTAGCCGCTCGGGTAGAATGAAGTGGCCTGTGTCGGCCTGTTTGAGCTGACTCATTTACAAAATTGACACAGGATCCGGCGCTTTCATACTCAAAAATACACTTTTTCCAGAATATGCTATCAGGTTTATCGACCTTGCTTCTTTGAGGTATTGCCGTTGAAAGAACGTGATTTGAACCTCGTCTAAGTATTAGCCCACGTGTTGTATGTCACTGCGGCGTCAGTTTTTTTTAGGAAAAGATTTATTTTAAGACGAGAAAACTTATTGTCAAGATCACGGCGTTGCTGGTGGGGAATTATGATTAGTTTTTTTGAGTGTAAAACCGTTCTGAGAAAAGTGATCCACTTTAACCGAAACGTCGGTAAATCACAAATTTTTCCACCCACAACGCTGTTTATTGAGATTATATTTTTTCCTTTAATACACCATATGGTGCATCGTTTTTTCGATACACTCCGAACCTCGTTCGGCCCTGACATTCTGAGGAAACGTACTATCCGTAGACGGGTCTGGGGAAAATTGACAAGAACTTATGTAGAGACTGTGCGGTCCGTAGATCTGCACGCACAACCAAGGTCAAATAAACCACTTCCACCACAAATGGTGTTCTCAAAGTCGAGCCACAGGCGTAAAACGCCCCGGTATTTGATACTATGGGCCAGTTGATTTATCCTCAATGCAACTCATATTCATCACTAATCGCCTCAAGCAGTGGTACTTTTAAACCTTTCGGTTTTAACTAACCACTGTCTCACAGTCCGCGAGTACGTTTTTCGAGTGGGACCAGTCTAATTTGCAATCAGCATCGGTTTCTGATGCCTACGTGGCTTAGTGTTCAAAAGTCCACTGTATGCGTGTTTCCGGTTCTCTGTTGTACATAAATCATGGTTACAACCATTTTGCTTTCCAACTTTTGACGGGCCGGATTTGATCATACTTGTTGTACATTTTTGTTCTTATCCTTCTCATTCGTTTCGTGAAGTTATATTTCAGTTCTCTGTACTACCGTTAAGATACCTACTACGTTATCGATCATCTTAAATCACTCTTCGAAACATTCGCACAGGTTTGAATCTACCTTCAGTGAAACAAGTAGTGCACGAGAACAACCGGACGGCATGTTGAGCGGCCCTTCGGTTCCGTTGTGTGCAAACCGTATTCATTGCCAGACAAACGGTCAGAGAGATCCGGAAATCACTCCACCGACCAACACGATCATGACCAATACACCGTGTTTACATCGCCGGCAACCGTCCTCCGCTTCCTCAGGCAGTCTGGGTTACGCAACAGGGCCGGGATCGACTGCTGCACCTTCGTCAGCATCGTCAGTCAGCTACGGTTACGGTTATGGTTATTCGGGCTCGGGAAGTCTGGCCAGTTATGCAAGCAGTACCAGCAGTACAAGTGCTATGGGTTTGGGTCGGCTGTTTTCCGGACCTGGGTTTGGCACAGCTGTGCATGCGATGGGAATGATTCATCCACATTCGACCAGCGACGCGGCTCCGTGGTCTGAGTCACAGACGGCCATAAATCGTAAGTCGGTCGGAACTTTGAACTGCAGTAACTCTGCAAGGAATGTTTGATATCCGTTCAAAAGCTCAAGTTAGGTCGCATGGTTTCGCATATTTTTGCTAGAATTTCTGGTCAAGCATATATTTATTATGGTTACATCTTATTGTGTACATTATCATCATAGCAACTAATTTTTCACGAAGCAGAGAGATCAAAAAACCCGTCCGGAATATGGGCATCACTAAGCTGTTCAGAAATATACCTCCCAATATTTGCATACACAAGTTTTAAGTAGACAGTTTAGCTGACTGTCTGTGGTCGTGATGGTCATATCTGGGATCTTTTTCTGATAAACTTGGGTGTTGCGTTCAGCTTCTTTCAGGTGGTCGTACGGCCAGTTTTATCTTAGCTGTCGGCCAGATGTTTTTGAATAGTACAAGTGAACTTTCGGAATGCATCGTCTCGGTTTTTTCTCATTCAGTTCCACATAATACTCAAACGCGAAGATGACCACTATCATAATTCATCATTCCGCATCAATATCCCCGTTTAACATTGGAAATCCACGAAAACACTATCTAGCTGTTCCGTCTAGCTTGCTAGGTTTCACCAACCTAGGGGCTAACAGGTGCCACTCAATCTTTCTCGCGCCCGATTCCGGCCGTAATTGGAACCCGGCGATTGTGCACTGCCAGTGATTCTCGAAAGCCTAGATGTACGATATTCCTCCTACTAAAAACAACTATCACAATACAAATATATCAAACTCATCTGCTTTTTAGGTATCTGCATATCGTCAGCAAAATATATCACCATAATGAACCAGCTAGACAACCAGAAGTTGGAAAAATGGTAACTTTGAGAAGAATAGACAGGAGAAATGAGTGGGCATGACATTGCGATCAGAAGATAGTCGGAAGATCATCGATTGGTCCGATGTTTTAGCTCGTATCAGTTCTGATGCTCTTATTACCGGTGTCGTTGCTGTTTTCGTAGCCAGTCTTATTTCCGTTAGGCACAAACCACCGTATACGTAGGTCAAGAACACGAGGATTTGTTTGTTGGCGCGGTCGCGAAATTATGTGCAGTGGTAATTACTTTGGGGGGAGGGAGGCGGTTTTTTTTGTGTTTGTGTGCATGTGTCCTTATTTGTCCATTACATGGCTGATTACCAATGAAGTTCAGTCCTATTGGACATCATCTATGCTTGGGCCTGGTCTTGTGTTATCAGTCATTTCGGTCGTCTTATGTTAGGTGAATCAGGAAGTTCAAGTTCATTTAGTGTCCTCATCGCCTCATCACATTGACTTTTCCGGCTCTTGGAAATGCATCTATTAATCTGTTCACCCACACTTAACCTACATTCAACGTCCACTTTGACTAACCATTGACTTTGCATCGAATTGCTCTGGTTTTGGTCAATATTGTCAGCACCAATAACCGGGAAATTATGTAAATTAAAAAAAACGAATGAATAGGTTGGGCAAGGAGGAATATGAGTGGAAAATTCAGTAGGCAGGGAGAACGTTTAGAAGCACAGTCGACTACGCCAGTTGGTCATTTCAAGCAACATCTACAGACATCCACCAAGCGGATCTAGTAAAATTCAACCAAAAAAATGCGAATGCCTTCCCGTCATCCTCCATTTATTGTGCTGATTGTACACTTCGGCCATGAGTTAGGAGAGAAGCGACACGGCTCTTAGGCTATGTATGTCCGATGAATAATGAAGCCTGGCCCAGTTGCTGCATAGACTTCCTGATTGAGTCTCATGGAACGAGGCTTTTCGGCATTCTAAGATATGATTCAGAACTGAATTCTGGCCAAAATACTATACAGCGTGCTTCGTCAGTTATCACTGCTCGGGAAACCCCAGGAACGTTGAAAAAATCTAAACACTTCGAAACGGATTTTGTACTCAATCATCAGACCAAACGGTGGTCACATTTGAATTCATCCATAAAATCATAGGGCAACTTGATTTGTTGGTCATTATATGTCACCTACATTCCAGCAGGACTTTAGCACAATTCAATCTGCTTCACATGGATTCTCAGGTGAAATCAGAATAATGCGCGAGATTTGTACACTCAGCTGACAACAGGCGGTTCTAATGGCATTTATCATTATTGTATTCTACCGAATCAAATTGAGTTTCATCCCACCAGTAGATATTCAGACGGATGAGTTGCCGCAAAATATGTGACAACGAATACGATTTCTTGATACGGTCAATTAATAAACTAATGTATACACGTTAACTTCAAGTTTTGCCGTGCGACTTTCTCTCTTTTCAGCGAGTTATTCACCCGTTCTGTTTACATGGCCCCGGATGTCCAAAGATCCACATTGATATGGGCTTTATGCAACGTACATTATGATGTAAACTAATATGTGTATTTGCTCGTCATTTTACCACGCATCACAGATTTAGTATTAGAAAACAATATTTATCTGCAATAACTTGAGCTTATTTATTTGTGAAAAAGTTTTATTCGAATCTTTCCTCGAGTTGAATTTCGTTTACTGAAGGAAAGGTCTTACTCAAGACAGCAGTCATCACGTGTGAGAATCCCCTAGGGTTAAAAGTCTGATCTCAATGAGAAAGGAAACGATAATGAGAGATCTTTTACGCCCTCGGGTTAAGTAACGTTGGCAACAAAGGTTACGCAAATTCAGCTGTAGTATACAAGGCTCAGTGCTCCTTCGAGGGAGGTTGTGCCTGTTCGGTAGGAAATCATAAAAACAAAACTTCACAAACACAGCTCGGTAACCGTATAATCGGGACCCACATGTGCATTGTTCGAACACTAATATGGCTGCCTACATCCTGCTCACTCAGATCATTACTGTACTCAACGTATACAAATGGGAACTGATAATACTTTAGTCCTTTTAGCTGGTATTTGAAGGGTTGGTAATGGTGTTTTTTCTCTCTATAACTTGGTTTCAACAGCTTGGTTTGGATAGCAATCCAATCACTCATCTTACCGAACGGGCCAACTACCATAACTGATATGTTGATCGAGCATAGGAAAGCCAGTGAAGAACAGTTAATCATGAGGAAGGTCTCAGGTTTCATTAATATCAGTATCGAATGCAATTCTGTATTTCCCGTAATGAGAGTTTTAGGCGGTTGTATCATCGAAGTAAAAATCTAATACACCTTTATGCAGGTGGTTTATTTTGGTCTGATGTCAGTGAAATTGTAGGTAAATCTTGGATTTGTTCTGACACTCCTTTCCCACAAAAGAAACCAGTTTATGATGTCCAATAACATTTAGCCGAGCTCTGCATCGTCCAGATCATAAAACACCGTCGTTCTTTAAATCTACTCAACTGAAATTTTATAGACGGAAATGTCGAGTTCAGTCAAATAATATCTTAAAACCGGTGATAATCATCATCGTACCGAAATAATAATTGGTGGCAACAACTAGATATTTTCGCGAACGTTCATTCCCGCTTCTCTCAATCCGATAAGTTAGCGTATTTTTCTCATGGTTATTCTTGATATTGATTGATCAATTGATTAGAGTGAATCACTTCAAAGGACACGTTCATTCCGCACACTAAAATTGTTTTACGAGAATTGCCCATAATCCGATTGATCTAATAAAGTTGAGCAGTGATTCTGTTAAGCTGGAAAAATGCACGTCTTTATCTGCTTGTTTGCTTGCCCTACTCCCTGTCCACAAGATAGGATAAAGTACTGAAGAGTATCCAGATCTTGTGCGGCAGCCGACACAGTATATAAATGCGACGGTTTTTTGTTCTACATCACCAGACACCGTAAAATGTAGGTGTTTCTTTTTGTTGTAATGACTTTACAGTATTTTATTTTAATACGAGATGACTACTATCCTCTTGAGAGGAAGAAAGAAAGAGAGAGAGAGCATACTGGATTCGGCTCATTTTTGTGGGTGAAAATCGTAGGTTGGATACAGCCGTCATTGTGGATAAGCACACTACATAGTGTGCTACAAAAAGTCTAACAAATCGGACATCGCCTCGGTTGGCTTTATTCGACTGTTAAACACTGACGTATTGGTCTGAATCTCGAGGCCAAAGTATGTCTTTCCACGCTGATGCGCTTTGGGACATGACTCTGAGGCAGCCGTGTTAAGCGTAACTCTGGGTGGTATGGACATAAACAATGAAAATGGAGATCGAGCGAAAGTCTTTCCAGATAGACAGCATGTTAATTCATGCAGTTTCAGTGATTTATGCACTGTGTGAACGGTCGATGGGCGCCACAGAAAGTTTCGATGGATTACACGGTTCCTATCTCCAGAGTCACAGACATCAATTACAATGGTTCACGCACGGGTTTGTCCGAAGATAGACTGGCCTTCACTACTCATACAGAGGCTGCCGGCACCTCCCATCAAAATCCGCCTCATTAATTCCATCGTTCCCGTCGGATTTCGTGCCAGTGATTCCAACTTAAATTTACAGTGGATGACCTTGATAGTTTTCCTAAACTCGGGGACGGGCTCATGAGTGATTCATCTTCTGTTACAAAATATACTACTTTTAGATGCCCATTATTATTATTATTTATTGCCTGGTTTACATTCAAAGATCCATTCCGTGCAGGGTATTTTGGGCGGTTTTCTTTTAAACTCATTTATATGTCCTTTCATGTACGAAACGCGCTGTTTGACCAATAAATTGTCTTTGAAAATGTAATTTAATCAAGGTATATAGGGGATTGAGATACGGCCTCATAAATTAATCGTTGTATAGTATCAGCTTGATTATAAATTCATTCCAACTTCCGTCGTGAAACAGGCTAATACATTATAAACATCAACCTAGGAGAATCCAAGTATCAAGCCGATTACTCGCTGGCAAATATTATCTACTGGAGTGAATGACTTCATTCTAAAATCACGGCGAATACATATCCAGAACCGCTTTATTTTACTTCCTGTTTCACTTTGTCTTCCTCTCTGAAATTGTGATTTAGAAATGGATACTTTTCATAATTTGTCGATTGTTTTGTGATGGATTGAACATCTTTCATTGAACTTAACAAATTTATGAATGGATAATGTCAGATGTTCGTTCTGTCTCCAAACGATTGACAAATAATAGTAAATACTTATTTTTCGAGTAATTTACAAATTAAATTTTCACATATAAGATTGGTTGTCAAAGGTATAAAAAGTAGCTCATGATCATTCCCAGAAAATGGTCGGCGAGTCTCTTTCACATTGTGTGCTTACAGCACGCTCAGTGATTTGATTCGTTGAAAGATATATCTAAGTGTCGTGATCAGTGGCGTTGTTGTATTCACAAACTTGCTCTATCGATTTGATGCTACTATTTGTAGTGATGATGTTATTTTTCAAATTATTGTTTTGGATTATTTGAAATTGAGGCTCCAGTGTATGTTCAATGGTTGTTCGGTTTAATCCGATCTGTGCAAATGTACTAAATGTTTTCGAAACCAACAACTTTTTCAGCAGCGCTGGCCTACCTTTAAGTTTGGAACTTAAGTTTGCGGCTTTATTTCAGGCTGAAAAGTCTGTCACATCGAACAGGTCAAAGCAACCGGCCACGTGTGTACCAGCCGACTGTGGTCTTACAATAATTTTGAATCACGTGATCTCGACTTGCCTTCTGGTCATTATTCATTATGGTACATTTGCTTGCTGGATGTGTTGCTCGAACGATTTGAAAAACAGTGATTATCACGTTTATGAATGCTTCCTGCCTCCATCGCCGGCCGAAACCATTCCTACCAACGCCCCCAGTTCCAGTTTCAGTTTATTCAACCCTTAACCTCGCACTTCTGTGCTCTGGTTTCGGTTGCTACCTTCCGGCATCGTCGAGTGAAGGGCGAAAAGAATAGAAGCATAGTAATAAAGATCCAAAAAGTCGAAGTATCAAGGGAAAATCAAGACGACAAGGAAAGAGTCCGAATGCAACTACGCCACTGACCGCGACACCTAGCCATATCACCCGATGTTTCCAACCATTCAGTAGGCGGATCACGTGAACCCCAACCTGGAAGTCTAACACGTCCTACTGGGCCAAGTCCACCTGTCAAGGTTTTCATACCTTTTTGTCATGTCATGGACTGAGTACCTCGAACTACCTTCCAATCACCACCTGCCTCAGAGAACAGCGTACGCTGAGGAAGTCTTTTGGTGCAAAACACATCCCAAACAATAATACACCGTTGTTAAGGTTATCTAAACGAGCTTGCAACTCACCTGGATCTTCACTCAGAAGAACAATATCGTCCGCGCATTCCAAGTCAAATTTACTGTCTGAGCAAAGATCGACGCTTTTATTCTCCTACGAGGATAGGGCTATCTCAAGAATCAATTCAGTCACAAAATTTAAAAGGAAGAGTGAAAGAGGACAACCCCGACGAACACCACTTTCCGTGGTGAACTCGGGTTAAAGATCGCCGTAAGCACGAACTCGGCTTCGGCTGTTGGCATACAAGCATCCTTCAAGGAGAGGCAGCGCCAGAGAATTGTGCGGCCGACTGAGTCGAATGCCGCTTTCAGATCAAGAAAAGCAGAGATTGTGGGCCTCCGGAAGATGTGTCCGTGCTCTGAGGTTTGCCGAAGAGTAAAGACGTGGTCGATACAATCCCGACCGGGTCGAAAACCGACTTCATTCTCGTGCGTACACATTTCGCGGACACTGCCTAATCGATGGAGAATAAGCTCGGTGAGCAGTTTGGATGCGATACTAACCAAGCTTATTCCTCTGTTATTTTCACAAGAAGATTTGTCGCCTTTCTTGTAAATTGGCACAATCACCGATTCACACCATTCCTTGAGAATCTGCTCACTATCTCAAATAACCCGGGACTGTGTTGTTAACTCAGGAACCAAAGCTTCGCCTCCATCCTTGGAAAAGATGGAGAAACCCATCCGTGCAGTGGCTTTGTACCTTTTGAAGTTATCCATCTCCCGCGTATATTCTCCATGTCTGATGGAGGACTGATGTCCGCCTGCATCGTTTCGCTGGCAGGTATATTTGGAAGGTCCACAATTGAGTGGGGCCAACTGAATTGTTCCTTAAAGTGCTCCGACCAACGTTCCAGACGACGTCCCTGAGAGTGAGTCAGTAAGCCGTCGGATTCCTTCATTAAATCACTCACACCGGGCTTCCGTGGACTGGTAATTCTAATCAAACGGTGAAGGTTGCGAGTATTGCTAACAGATACAGTCTTTTCCATTTCTCTCTATATTTCGAAATCCATCACTGCTCACGGTCATTTCTCAGGCTCCTAGTCAGTTGGCTTCTTACAGGTTTGCGCATTTCATTGAACGTGGCATCCGGAGGGACGGATCTGGGAGCATCCAACAGAGCAGCTGATGTCGAATATATCCATCGTTTGTGAGGCTCACTTGGACCAGAGTTTTGGGTGGCATTCGAAGCGGCCTACAAGGCTTCCTTGATCTGTTGTCGCCGTTCATTTGGGTGTTGAACATCTGGCTGCATCGATAACTGTGTAGACAGCTCCGTCTGGAAACTGTATTGCTGGCTATCGTCTAAAAGCAACTGCGCGGGGCGCGTGGCATTTATTTTCATGCGATCATGGACGAGACGTAAACGAAAGCAAGCACGTACCAAGGCGTGATCTGAGTTCACAGGTGTGGACCAAAATGAACGACAATCTTCAACTGATCCACAGCAGCAATGACCAATCACAATATGGTTAATCTGAGTTCAACGTCAAGGAGAGGCAGGAGAACGTCATGTAAGTCTATGCCACTTCTCGTGGCAGAAGTTTGTACTCACCAGAAACAATCCATGGTCAGAATACAGCTGATTAAGACGATCGCCGTTATCGGTACGATAGGCTGGGTCTCCGATGTGCCTTTCGGAATCTCATAAACGGTAAACTTGGGCATTAAAATCCCCAGCAATGACCACCACGTCCGTTGAACGTGCGATTCAAAGCAGCTGAGACAAATCCTGATAGAATTCGTTTTTGGCATCAGAGGAACTGCAGTCAGAGGAGGCATACACAGGGACGACGAACAAACATCGACGCTTCAGTTCGTTGCTGTTGACATTCACAGAACCGTGTAACCGAACGGCACACAAACGACTGCTGACTGGAATTTAGTCTAACAATGCACGCTGAACTTTCATGCTCAAAACAATCCCAACGCACACCTGACCACGAGCTCTAGACACCGAATCATCTGACACACGAAGAGTGAAGTGAGAGACTGAGGTTGTATCCGGGGTGCGGAGAGTTATCACAGAAGTGGGGTTTTGTATGCGTGTTTCGGAGATACAGCATGCATCCATTTCAAAGGTGTCAATTATTTTAGCTGGGGCAGCCTGTTGTCCTATCTGACGTAGTATGCGAACGGTAAAGGCAGCGGAGTAAAGTGAACACTTAGGCTTACGAAATGCATCCGATTTATACCCAACTCCTGAACTACTACTTTCATCACAACCGCAATTACCCATGGTGTTTTGCACCGACCTTAAACTAAAAGAGGGAAAATTGGAAAGGCCCTTTAGAGGAAGGATACTATAGGTTTCTAGGCACGTCATACTTCGCGACTGCCCACATCACAGAAGGGTTTTTCTTTGGGAACCCTAACCGGAGCCAGGCAGTGAGGCGTTAACCCAGCACGGGAACGTGACCGAAGAACCCGTGAAGGAACTTCTGCTGGTCTGTCAAGTGAGACCTGATGACTGCATGTATTCTGTCTTGTCGTCGCTGGTGCTCTGTTATCGATCCGATTTTCCGATTCAGTCCCTAGGCCCATGCACCCAATGGAGCAAGCCGAACGTAGACAGGTCAATATCCTTTGAGCCGAGGGCTGCCCAGCTTAAGTGGGTGATAGCTGCCCAATGAAGTGCGATGACTTCTCCCACCGTCGAGAGAAACCCCAGGTACTCCACTCCTACGTCCATCTGGTGGAGGATTTTCGACCGGGAAACTGTTTCTCTTCGTGTTTATTCACTGTAGTATCCTCTCCAGGGGCATAGTGGTTAGAACCAGATGTTGCCCATCAACTGGTTCTGAGATTGGACTTCGTCTGGCCTCTACCCATTGACTTGTCAGGCACGATTGCATCTCCGGCTTAGGGAAGTCATCCTGCATAGCTTTTTGGGTCATGGAGGCACGCAAGTCATCACACCACGCCATGGTGCAGTCTCGTCGTGATGGTATTTTCCAAGCAGCGGTGGAAAAATTTACCGAAATTTTCTTAAAAGCGTAACCCACTAGTTGTACTTGCATCTGTCATATACTAGCAATGATACTAAAACTTTCAGAGCATCTCGTTTTCTCGAGAAATTTAAACACACGGTCTGATGAATCCGGTAGCATCACTGTAAACACTGGGTGTTTGGCTGTTATTAAATTCAGTCATCTTCGGCGTCCACGTAACTGGCACTAACCTGTAAAATACCGAGTTTACGTTTTAGCAGGTAGATCTGTTTAAGGGTTACGCAGTAGCGGATTGAAGATATACAAGGTTTGTCTTTATTTCAACGCTGACCTCTCCACTACATCGCCCGAATCTGGTGGGAACATCGGTTAGGTTAGGTTAGATACACAGAGAATAACCAATGAAGACAGCACTCAGTCTAAACAGATTGTCTTGGCGGGGAACCAGTTTGCGTGTGTCCCCGACGTTCTTCGTCCTCTGATCTGATTAATGGTTAGAAGGTGAGTCCGGGTGGTCGATTCATCGCACGGGAGAATCTTCAGAAAAATGTAGACCGTGTACTCAAGCAAAAAACTTGTTAGGCATTCCGGATGAGGCCCATGTTATCTATCTAATTACTGGTTATAACTTTTGAGGTCGGAGTATGGTAATACCGACAGAACTATTGCATTCATAGTTTACTCATTGGCACTGTGAATTCTCGTATTCTTGCTTTTGTTTACTGTTTGGGTCTAGCCGAAAGCAGGCTACCCCAAGCTGCCGAAGCCAATGTGTGGTAATGATTATATAAACTGAAAGAAGTCCTCGTTGCGGCCTAGGTAACAAATCTATAAAAAAAGAGTACATGTGGTAGGACAGGGAGCAGCGTTGAAGATTTTCAGGAGTTTTGCAGTGTTTTTATTTCGATTTGTCTTGGTTTACAGACGCAGTGTACTGCTGTTAACGCAGAGCGGCCAGTTAAGATGCATCTCAAACACCCTAATGCTGAACTCGCAGAACCCAAAATCCTGCAAGCCAGGTCCAAGCCACGTTCGAAACTCGATAAAGTGTGCTATTGATGATTCTCAACAAAGCGGATGTAACAATTGTACACCGCTTCCTGGAATTTTAAAGAATGGTTTGAGTGTTCCTGAATGATTGCTATGTAAATGAACTTCGTCTTAACCCTGAAGATTAGTGTGCGAAAATGTTTCCAGCCGTTTGCGTTTCGAATGGGAACCTAAGGCAACACACGTTTATTCTAGTTTCATCCGAAGGATTACTTCGAATGTGAGACCTTCTCACTGATTTTGATGTAATGAGAGTGCGCTGATGAGTAGGACTTTCTAAACGGCTATTTGTTGAAGCCACTCGGAGCGATTACGTGGGTGTCCGTGAACTTTAAAGACCACGCATTTAGGGTAGTGGGATCGTGCTGTTTGTGACACTACCTGTCCAGCGAGTGCTCTGCTATTTCTCCACATTCGCTCTCGGACGATGGCTTTACCAGCGTAATGGTTATAAGTTCATGTCGAACTGCCAGTAGATGTTCATTTGATTTATGTTGGTGGTGGTACCGTTATCGTCCGGAAGACGTGCCCGATGATTAGTTTGTTAGTGGGAACCATTCATTCTGACAACGACAAAATCAACCATAACAACCCTGCTCGTTTGCATCACAGATATTCATTCAGCTTGAAAGCACTCTTTATTCGGCCGTAGGATGCAGGTATGCTTGTTTGCCTTGCTTTATCTTATGCCGTTCAGTCCATATGACGTGTTCACGTTGGTTTTCGCTCCATAATTGTTTTCGGGCAATTAACTACTTACTTAGTCGGTGAGTAGTATACATACTTCACCATAGTAGTAGTGTCAGAAGCAGCAGTCGATGCGAACTTCGTGCTCTACATGCCAGCTCTACTGTCCCAAAGCGTATTGTTCATCCGAATTTCAGTAATGCTTTCTATTTTAAATAGCAGTTCCAGTGGAGTGCAAAGCAGCAGATGTAATAGTACGGTCGAATATACATGGTTTTGGATGGACGTAGATGCCCGTACCTGTCTAACTGGCGAGAAGATTTTGTTGTTTTCCGGAATATCAAATTGCGTAGAGCCACAACAGTCAAGTGTACACGTTAGACAGGCCACGTGATACACATGGTGTATGCAATGGAACAGAGTAAGTCAACATAAATGCACAACTGTACGATGAAAATCGCAGGAGTGAACTGGCTTTCCTACAGTGCATGTCTTATGGGACACATTTCAGATCACCCAATTGGTCCGAAATACAGTTCTCTTTCGTCTTATCGTAGCCTGAAACATACATTTGAGAAAATAATTTCGAACAGAATAGACAGTATTGCAGTAGCATACTGGTAATATCTCGGACGGCTTTGCTGAGTCTCAGTCCAGGGATTAATGACTTAGCTTTATATTTTCTGGTCCTGAGCTCGAATCTCTTTATCGTTTGCCAATTTTTCCTCCTCAACATCCAGTTAGTTGTTAGTCTTTCCAGAAATATTATGCAATTGTTACATACTGAATAACGGAAATAAAAATATTATTATTACGTAAATAGATACTTTATGACCGGCTGCTATGTTCAAGAAAATAAAAAAACATCAAATGATGGAAGGTAGCAAAATCCACAGAAAAACCGGCCCCTCGTGTTGCATAGAACACTCGGAATGCAATTAGTTAGTCGTAATCATATTTTGCTTCTGGAAAATGGTGAATTATGGCTGATAGCATTGTGTTCCTGTTATCACCGTGCTTTTGTTTTGGTCGTGATTTCATCACTAAACTTTGATTCGTCATTATGTGCGATCTGTGCAGTTTTTCACCCGACTACCTGAAGAGGTTGGGACTTGGGTAAACTTCTGAATTCCAACTAATAGAAGCCAAGTCTTTGCGTCCAGTAGAGTTGTTCAGTAGTTTTCCATCTTAGTATCAAATTATCATCGGCATCTTTGTGCCAAATCACCCATATATCTTCACGACTTGCAACTAGCAAGACTGCTTGAAACCATTCTCTGATAAAGGAACATTTCTTCAAATCTCAGTACTGCTCGTTGAGAGCTTAAGGTACCCGCATCTCTTTGGTCAAGAACAATCTGTTTCTGAGTGACCTCCTCAATATTTTCCAAGAATTCCACTGTGGATGAGAAAATCACTACCTAGGCGAAGCAGAATGGTAACCGCGCATTCATTTAGTTGGCCACATTCTTATTTCGATTTAGCGTCGGGTGACACAATGGGAATCAGGTCGAAGTTACTGTAACAATGTTCATTCATCATCTATAACCCGCCACATGATTTTCACCGGAAGACTGTGATTCCAATCATCTAGGCTAGATGGAGCGTGAAACCAGGAGTATTTGCTCACCGTGTCAACGGAAAGAACGGATTTTTAGTTTTCTCATCCTCTAGTGGTGCTTAATTTCGTTTTGATTTCATTTTTTTCTCGAACAGAATCACATAGTACAATAATAATTCCACTGATTATTGATTTTTATTATTATGGAAAACCATACTCCTGACATAGGTTTCATGTTTTTTTGCCTACCGTAATGCAAAGTCCTCGTCCCGCATGAAACTCTGTAAACAGGAATTTTCAGCTGAGTTTATTTCGTAATCGGTTCGCTCCTCCTCACGAATCACCACATCAGTGACGCTTGAGATCGCTGAGCTTGGCGTTCAGAGACATCTTAAGAGATGAAATTGTCCCGACTGTTGATAGCGAAATATTTACGCTCTAAATGCAAAGCTCAACGATCGGAAGTTGATCTACTTGTGCTAGTAAAAAGTCCAATAATAAAATTATTACTAATTCCTGCGCGGATGTACACTTGGTTACCAAGACATAGGTTACCGCGGTAACTGAGTCACGCGGTGCACTGACCATACTTCTTGATATAACCTTTAAAGGTAATATTCGTACTTTATAACTCCTGATAAATAAACCATTTTTGTGAATGAACATTATCAACTTATTCAGATAATAAAAAAGGTTTTCGCATCGTTAAGATAACAAACTTTGGGAATTTCAGCTCAAATGCATCAGTTCTTTTTGATCTGTTTCATTTTTTGTATTATGATGATGGTGAGTTATCGCAGTCCTGTACCAAGGTGAATGATTGTCTATATTGAAACTTTCTACTCTGGCTGCTGTTTTTGTGGTCCTCGTGTGCATTCCACACCTGAATTTTGCAAAACTGACAGTAAACTGAACAGCGTGATGTAGTAGCATTGAATTTCTGTTAAACGCGGTCTTATTTTTGGAGATAAAGACAGCTTCCTCGTCCGCGTATTGATGCTATAACGCACGACAAAATGATGTACGATGCCTCTTATTTTTCCGCATATTCAGCTTCTGTGCTCTCTCATAAAGCCATATCTGGTCAGAATGAATAAATGCACGGTACGATACGGCATTACCGAGTTTCGGAACGAAACTATCTACTTTGTGCTGTTTAGAACGGAAAGCGTGAAAAACAAGGGCCTCCCCAGCTGGTCTTCTGTGGTTACTGTTTAAAATCGTATGCAACCGCCATTCTACTTTGGGACCCCGATACATCTCGGCATACTCCTTACAGGAACTATGGTTGTCCGTTGATCAATATTTACCCATTATTGCTTGAGGGGGTTGTCAATTCACTGTTACTGGTAAACCATGGGATTCTTCTACACCTGGCGAGCAGGTGTGCCCCAAATGTTCTCAATCGGATTTAGATCTAGTTTGCAAACTGGTCATTGCATGACCTTGACCCCACGCAACAATAACCAACATTTTGTAATGTATGAGCAGTGGACGAAAGCATTATCAGGTTGGAATATAGCATTATCTTGTAGTCTGCTAGTCTGCAGTGGAAGAAAAAGCTGTTCCAATGTGCAGATGTACGCAACGGAATCTTGTTTGTCAACAGGTGTAACTAGCTCACATTGGCCGTTGACTGAGAAGGCTCCCCAAACTATCACTGAGCTCCTGTCGCCGTTTCTTTGACTTTCCTCATATCATACCAGTAATAATCCCAAACATCCGGTCCGTCCACAATACATTTCTTCTTGTCAATAATATGGACATTTTCCCACTTGTTTGTCCCTGCTACATGGTAAACGATTGTTGTTTACCCGGTGTTGTGGGAGCAAAATATTTTCTCATTTTTTGTATTTCGTCCGCGGCACAGATATGAGCGTTTTTTGTAACGTTTGCATTGACTCCGGTCAATGCATTCAACGGCGACATGGAGCTTGTGTTCTTGGAGGCTAAACGAATTATTCTTCGTTCGTCCGATTTCGCTGGTTTTTATGGGACAGTCTGAATTTAATTCCCCAACCCCTTCAATACACAGAACTGCATTTGCTGCGCGTAACTAAATATTTTTTCACTTTTTGTCCTAGGGAAGCGATATTTGTTCTGGTTTGCTATCAAAAAGCAGATTCATTTTCCACGCGAAGACAGTCAGTAGTTAGACATGCTTACTCCAAAACCAGATGTCAGCATCTGGAATGGAAATTGCTGAGTTTCCACGGTTGAATCGTGCAGACACCAACCAACTTCGTATATATCCCCGGTGGCCCTCATTCAGCCACACTGCAATTCGAAAACGGCCAGTAGTTACTTGGTGATGAAACGTAAAACAGAAAATGACCACTAGTAATAAATATTCACAACTGCACGTAATTAGATCTAAGATTGGAGTTAGTGTACTTCTTGTTTTAGCACCGCTTTTCTGCTTCGAAAATCATTTTGGATTGAATTACAGACGTTTGTGCTCATAATACCCCGAATTCGGGAACTGTATTTCTCTGTGGAATGCTTTTTTGTATTTCATTCCAATTCAGATACAGACCACACACCTGCTACCTCTATGCACCAACGTTCAATGAGTCCAGCACTAAACGAACCTATCAATCATGCTTCCGATATCATACTTGCCGGGGCTGAACAATCCTGCATGGTAAAGAATTCGAACATTGAGATCGGAACAGCTGTGTCGACCAGTGCAACTGAAATCGCCGTTGCTCTGGCTCCCGACAGTCCTGTCACTCCATCCACTTTGGTTGCTCCATCGTCATCGATAGCAGCAACGGCAGTATCTCCGCAATCACTACCTTCAACTTGCGCCACTTCTCCCAATGCTGCTTCGGCAAAATCTCCACCCTCGTCCCCATCCCCGCCACTGCCACCCCCAGTGGATAGCAACGATCGACCAGTGTCCGCACTGACCTCCCAGCTACGTAACGCCATCGCTCTGCGTTCACTGAAATTGAACGGGCAAACTTCGGTTCTGGATGGTAAACCATCGACGGTATGTTTATGACGAGGTTATTCTTACTGTTAAACAGTGATGCTCTTTGACTTATGGTCTTTCCGCTTGGAAATCTGTTTCGTCTTATTGCATTCACTTAAGCAGTATACAAGCGAATTATTTATATGTCGGTGAAAATTGTGCACTCAACGTCAGTACATGGTAAGGAGAAGCAGGCGTAAAGCGTACTGCGAAATTCGTGAGAAATTTTGTGCCGGCTTTGAGTCGATAGGCACGCGAGCTGGGGATGAGAAAATGATTTGTCTGTACAGTTCAGTGAAAAACGGGATAAGCTAAACGCGTGAGAGAGAAAAAAGATTAAAAATAGTGCAATGAGAGTGTTCGTGATTTGTAGTAGTGTGTAAATTTCTGACAACATTTACGAGATAAGAAAAGCACAAATTTGGAGGTAGATTAAAATGTACACATGATTGGTAGGGTATCAGTTGTACATGATTCACCTGGTGATATCAATGCTCAACTCACCACTGAAGACCATGGGATCACTGTACGGCTATTCCGTCCTTGTTGGGAATCACCAGAACTGCACGTGCACCGAGCCCCTACCGGGTTAGAGTCCTAGCGGGGCTAGATGAGTTCATGATTGGATCAGACTTGGTAAAAAAGTTGAATACATCATCTCATAAATAAAAAACAGATGTGTTTGGGAGACGGATGAATACTCTCCCCAAATTGAGGGGTTGAGTTTGTTTAGACTGTTATTTTTCTAAAAAACATCTAATTTCCGAGTCATCTTGTGCTTCCATATTTTAGCATATTTTAATTTTATGCCTTGATGCCACTGCTTCTTTCTGATTAGTTGATTCCCTTGCCTTTGGGTCAATTTACAAGGTCGTTCCGCCCGGCGCGAGTAAAACCATGTAAAACGGTTGAGTTTCTTGCCTATTCGACCCGTTTTGATCATGTCATACTGCACGGCCGGTAAACCTTCGGGCATGTATTCAAATCGAATTAAGTAGATGAATGCGTTCTTTCTCAGGCTAGTCAAGGTCTGACTTTGGTTATCCTCACCGTTGTTGGTGAAAATCATTCGTCTACTCAATTGTCTCAAGTAGTCTAATACAAAATCATAACAACAACGCTCTGGTCCCAGTAACAGCTGTTTTGATGTTGAAAAACGTCCAGGAAAAAGACATGAATCCAGTCTTTGGAAGGTATATTATCACTTGTAGATACGAACCAAAATACGCTCATAGGATACTCTAACTCCAAGTGTTTTCTCGCTTTACGCACACGCTTCAGCAGTGCGCGAGCTGGTGGGTAACGGTTGCTCTGTTCATGAGTAACCCAAGTAAAGCAAAATCTCATTTTAGATTTATTCGCCCGCTTACTCTTTCTTTTTCCACTACTATGTGCCACATAAGTGGAATTGTGATTAGTGATAAGTTTGGATGGGCGTGTAGTGGGTGCATATTTTGGACCGCATTGTTTAATTCCCTATTCCCTCTGGTAAACATATTTGTCTCAATTAATGTCCATTTAACTCGCTTATAGATGACTGCTAATATACAGAACTCAGACTATCAAACCGATGCAACCAATTCTCCCCCATCAAGTTCTGAGACTTCCAAAGTAGCAGAGGGTGCGTCCGCGCCACCTCCACCTCCCCCTCCACCGCCACCACCACCGCCGCCGCCAGCACTCAGTCGCTTACCATCTCGGCGATTGGATCCCTCTGGAGCGACGAACGGATACCGAGGTGACACGTTCGAAGCGCACGGAGGCAGTCAGACTTCCCAGCTGCGTGAATCAGGGCATACGATGCATAAGTCTAATCTGGTCGTCTCGTCCATGATGCGTGAAATGCAACGTCATATTCAGGCTAGACGTAAGGCTCTTGAAGCAGCTGAGGAAGCGAATGAAGTTGCGGTTACCAATGGATCTGACTTCCCGGTATGGTTCAGATTTTGACTATTGTACGCTCGATATAATCAGGACCGTCGATATATGTTTGACTTAGGCAATTAGATTGTAAATGTTCCCCAACCATTGGAGCTGGCATCACCAGTGTCGATGTGATTTGTGAATGCATGCACATAGTCGTCCATTTATATGGAGTTTTATTCCTCTGAATGGTATTGTTTATCTACCTCTGTGTCAGTTTCAGTGGTTAATTAGCAGCTGCCGTTGTTTTTCCGATGACGAGTCACACAAATCCGTTTCTGTTGGTCTGTCTTATTGCTTATTGCAATCGACAAAGTGCCCAAATTAATTCAGTTCCATATATTTTTATTGATCTCACCGAATAACGAAAGGCCTAGACCGATTTCTTCGAGTATTTTTCTATAGCTTGATCAACCATTTCAAAATCGATTTTGTGTCCCCATCCTCTGTGTATCGCCATCACGATGAGAAAACACATTGGCGTGGTGTGATGGCTTGTGTGCCTCTGCGACGAAGTTCAGTTTCTTTCAACTAAATTGTGGGCAACATCTGGTTCTAACCACTATGCCCCTGGAGAGGATACTACAGTGAATAAACACGAAGAGAAACAGTTTCCCGGTCGAAAATCCTCCACCAGATGGACGTAGGAGTGGAGTACCTGGGGTTTCTCTCGACGGTGGGAGAAGTCATCGCACTTCATTGGGCAGCTATCACCCACTTAAGCTGGGCAGCCCTCGGCTCAAAGGATATTGACCTGTCTACGTTCGGCTTGCTCCATTGGGTGCATGGGCCTAGGGACTGAATCGGAAAATCGGATCGATAACAGAGCACCAGCGACGACAAGACAGAATACATGCAGTCATCAGGTCTCACTTGACAGACCAGCAGAAGTTCCTTCACGGGTTCTTCGGTCACGTTCCCGTGCTGGGTTAACGCCTCACTGCCTGGCTCCGGTTAGGGTTCCCAAAGAAAAACCCTTCTGTGATGTGGGCAGTCGCGAAGTATGACGTGCCTAGAAACCTATAGTATCCTTCCTCTAAAGGGCCTTTCCAATTTTCCCTCTTTTAGTTTAAGGTCGGTGCAAAACACCATGGGTAATTGCGGTTGTGATGAAAGTAGTAGTTCAGGAGTTGGGTATAAATCGGATGCATTTCGTAAGCCTAAGTGTTCACTTTACTCCGCTGCCTTTACCGTTCGCACACTACGTCAGATAGGACAACAGACATGGAGAATATACGCGGGAGATGGATAACTTCAAAAGGTACAAAGCCACTGCACGGATGGGTTTCTCCATCTTTTCCAAGGATGGAGGCGAAGCTTTGGTTTCTGAGTTAACAACACAGTCCCGAATTATTTGGGATAGTGAGCAAATTCTCAAGGAATGGTGTGAATCGGTGATTGTGTCAATTTACAAGAAAGGCGACAAATCTTCTTGTGAAAATAACAGAGGAATAAGCTTGGTTAGTATCGCATCCAAACTGCTCACCGAGCTTATTCTCCACCGATTATGCAGTGCCCGTGAAATGTATATGCACGAGAATGAAGTCGGTTTTCGACCCGGTCGGGGTTGTATGGACCACATATTTACTCTTCGGCAAACCTCAGAGCACGGACACATCTTCCGGAGGCCCACTATCTCTGTTTTTCTTGATCTGAAAGCGGCATTCGACTCAGTCGGCCACACAATTCTCTGGCGCTGCCTCTCCTTGAGGGATGTTCCAGATAAGTTTATTTCTCTTTTCCAATGCTTGTATGCCAACAGCTGAAGCCAAGTTCGTGCTTACGGCGATCTTTCCCCCGAGTTCACCACGGAAAGTGGTGTTCGTCGGGGTTGTCCTCTTTCACTCTTCGCAGAACTCGACATATCATAAACTCGCACGCTTGCTTGTTGACATGCTTGCTCCCATCCGAAATTGTTCAACACCATTCTGTCTAAAGAACTCGTTTGAATTCACAGATGGATTGAACAAGAATTTAGTGAGTTTTGAAAAAATGTACTCATTGACTAATCAGCGGAACAAGTAATGAAAGTATTTGAGTTAGGGTGTTTCCAGTATACCCATATATATCCAACATCACTCAGAAAACCGTGTCGGAGGAGATGAAGTCCAGAGGAATCGTCATCTTGAGTGCTACGGATTGACGTATTGCTTAGTTGCCCAGTGTGCGGTCGATTGGTGACTGATGGAACCTCACCCCCCCCCCCTTTTGGTTTGATCTTCGCCGAACCAAATGCCACTTGCGATAAACTAAGCTTTCACAGAAAGTGATGTCGCTCTGAGATATGATTTGATAGCCTCAACTTCGCGGTCGCTGAAGCTGGATATGGATGATGTTCACCAACTCAACCGAAGCTAAAATCAGTCACTCAAATGAAGTTTCTCACCGAGATTGAAACCCCTAGCTACTCCATCGGATTTGATTCGCCTAACGAGCAGTTTACCGGGTTACAGTCGCTGTTTCGATAGACAACTCGGATTCACACATAAAGAACGCATAGTGGGAGCAGGGCAAATCCTCAGTCATAGTTAGTATTTCTGTCTGTCATCCCCAATATATTTACCCAACCAGTGATGGGATCTTCGAAACTCCAACTAAATGGAGAAAACACTCCCCGAATTCGATTTCCTTCAGCAGATTATCTGTGTTCTTGTTGCTGGTGCGTCCAAACTCGGCGATGTTTGTCTAGATTTGTTACCTTCGAGTGTGTATGCATAATTGGACGACGATGGTAACTGTATTGTCTTCTCACCTCCGTCCGACTTTACTTGGGTCACTCCGATCCAATTCGCATTGTTGTATAGTTGATGATTGTCTTCGTAACAATGATTTTCATAGCATTAGTCAGTCCTAATGTGATCCCTCTTTGTCGTTCTGCACCCGTTCCACTTGTCCCCTTAATGAATAATACATAGACTCGAATTTCGAAGTTCAACGGAAAATTGGCATGCCAGCGTTCTACCTCATCTCCGAACCATTCAATGAATGATTCTGGCATTACCAGGTACGTCTAATCAGTAACTTTTTTCTGCTTGAGGCTTACCTGCATGATGCTCTGTTGATCTTAAAAGGTCGTTTTTTTTGTGTCCTCGTTGTTTATACATATCTCCGTTGCTAATGAAATCCAAAGTTATCAAAATTTGACTCGATCTTGCTACTGTTGTTCACGGAAAATTCACATATGACATCTTACATCTTAATACAGGGCGAATCGCACAAAATCGATAGAAAAGGAGGGTTAGAAAATAACCGCGGGTTACATAAACATAACATCGAATGTTGTCACTCGTCACACGCTTTCTGGTGTGTCTGTCCTATTTTCCATATATTTACCATACCATTGCAAATAATAATAGTGGACGGTATGCCGGTTAGTGATTCTTAGATCTGTTTGCATCGTGCACATCTCCTGTGTCACTGACTTTACTCTCGGGTTGTTTCCCGTTTTAACCCGTATTTCCTCGAAGAGTCAATAAAAGATATGGCTTGTGTTCGCAATCCACAGCAAGTTATTTGGCACATATTCTGTGGGGAATTTATTAGGTAAGATAAAATAGACACGAGGAAATCAGTGATGATGCTGGGGCTATGTCTAGCTTTTCAGCTAGCGCTTTTTAAAAGGCGGTTAAGCGAGGTAGATCGGTAAGCATTACAACAGCAAAACAACAGGGAACAGTTAAAGGAGGGCAGGAAATACACACGGATAAACGAAAAGAAAAGTGGCACTCTGTTCAGTGTTTAATTGTCCCAGCTTTCGTAGTTGGTAAGATAACTAGTGAAGTTTGAAATGTGAGATGACTTCTTCGTGTCAGCATCGATGGTGATTTTCTAAATATTTGGCAGAACCTGCTCTGACTTTTGGTTCTGTGAAAATGATAGATAGATCACAACGGTGAGCCGGTCGAAAAAGCGTAAATACGCATTTAAAGCATTTATATGGTTTTGGATTAAGACCGCTCGAGCAAAGAAATCATCAATATATGACAGCTTACTGGGTTTCATAAGTAGCCTGTCAGAAAATCACATCATCGGCATATCTAAATAAGTGTGCCGGAGGACTGGTTGATAAGTCGCTAATGTAGGTGGAAAACAAATGGGGTGATGGACTGTTTCCTGAAGCGTTCTTGAGTTATTCCCCAGAGGTTTGGATGTTTCGCATCGAAACGTGTGCACTGAAGTCTGTTAGTAAAATGATCAAACAACAATCGCAATAGGGTGTAGGAAGCCACAAGCATGCAGTTTTCAAAGGAGGGGCCACGGAATAGATTCAAACGTTGATGAGTAGTTTAGGAAGATACGCCGTATGGTTACATTATGAACTAGAGAAACGATGGCATCCAGAGTGGATCTGTTTGGTTTATAGGTAAACTGAAGGAGATCGTCAAGACCATCTCTAGATGATATCAGGCCTTCAAGAATGGCACACTGTCAGTTTAAGATAAGGTAAAGTTAGAGCAATGATATTGTAATGAAGAATGCCAGACGGGTGAGGACCCCTGTATTTGGGTGGCCAAACAAAGTAGGTCCGTGGAACATGAACAATCGTTTATATAGTCCGTTTTCCAAACCACGCTACAGCAACATTGATCCTCTGGCTGCGTTCTGGCCAGTTGCCTGTGGCCATTAGCTTGATTTATTTGCGCATTATTTCCGTTTGACTGGTCCGATTGCTTCAGTTGACAGCTTGATCAATAACCCTTCATCTGGGCTACCTTCTTGGTTGCCGAAGACCCCGCTGCGTTCTCTCCGCTAGTCCGAATTCCTCTTTTTATTTGTTGTGGGATGCTTCTGACATATTCGCTGTCTGTTTTCTAGTCTGTGGCTCTCGACTGGTTGGCCCGATCGGTTTGATATTCGCACCGTTCTGTTGGTCCAGCACTCACCGCTACAATATGAAAGCGTTTGGCTAAGACCCTGGAGTTACAGGATTTCATAATATGAACAATAGTATCGGTTCTACGGCATTTCAAAACGGATAAATATATCAGTCAAGGAAACACCATCGTCCGAGAATTGATGACGTTAGGACATCAGGACCTGCACCTAACGTTATTTTAATCTTACAAAGGAGTTTAAGCATTTCTGCTCCGGAGAACGGGGTTATATGCACTCCATCTTCCAGGATAAACAAAATTGGCAGGGGGGGGGGATGGAGGGTCGTTGGATAAGTGGGTGAAAGTGCTGTAAATACTATTCACGTCCGAATTACAGTATATTTGTTTGGGTGGAGTTCCCCACAGCAGCCGAATGGCTTGCCATCGGCGATTACTGCTGTAACTGTATAGGAATGAAGTCATTTTCAGCATTCACGTTCCATGACAACATTATCCACTGCTGTTCCTTTTACACATTTTCCTCATCATTAGGCCATCTGCTTTTCTTGATCTTGAACGGCGTCCGTTTACTTACGTTCAGCATCTGTTTGATTTTAGTACCGCACCTTCCCTCTCGCTGACCAATACCTCACCACCATACGGAAAAGTTCACTCCTCTGCCATTTATTTCAACGTCTTCTTTTGTTCCATGAATAGCCCTGTTAAGTTCCTCTCCATACCCATCGATTGTGAAGTTTGTAAGGTCCACTTGTATTCGGTTCAACGAGAAACGACGATACACAGGTTGAATGTCCACAGTTTTGTAGGTTTTTCTGTGATATTTTGGCTGAAAGATGACTTATGAACTGTGAGATTTAGAAAATAGTGTGATGATTTGTATCTGGTAGGGTTGGATTGATTGGGTGAATGGGATGAGATAACCAAAACGGTGACACGTGTTGCGGTACGCTTTCGCTTTCGAGAACAGGTGACTTCATCATATACACTAGATACGGTCGTCGTCACCAACGCGCGGTCGCTGTGCGGTGTTTTCATTCAAGCCGGGTGGGCATTGTGTCGAATACCCATGTGAGTAGGTGTATAGTTGTTTCCTGTGTGCCCCGGTGTGCACTTATGTCTGTTTATCGATCTGATTTTATCCAACAGTCTGATTCTTGAAGATCTGTCTTGCCCGAAACGATCGAACTTGCCCCTATCTGCGCATGACTATCCGCTTATCCATCCGTCTGTCTGTCTCTCTGTTATCGTCTGTCCTGACTGCCACTCATTGTGGGAAGGCTTGTGAAACGCAGTCAGATTCATCCCTATGTACGGGTGTCGGGTGCATTTCCCTGCTGTCCATATGTGTTGTGTTTTCTTTTGTCAAGGGCAAAATCCACCACGTATACTAGCAGTATCATTACTCCATGATACACAAATAGTGGCCCATGTCACAGCACGTTCATGTGCCAAGTCCTCTGGCTAAGTGAGTTACCAATGTTCTAGAGGCTGGTTTGATTATTCTGTTGTGCAGCACAGGACTAGCTTGATATATATGTCTGAGTTGAATATTCAATATCATCACCGATATATTTCCGGCCGGAATCTATTTATAGGAAAGTATAATCTACCGGCGACAAGAAAGCACATTTTCGTCTATTTGGTCTTCATTCCGAATATGCTTAGACTGGAATCTGAATATAATTTTTTACCCGATGCTCGATAGGTACCGACTGGCGAACAAGCTCGTTTTCATTGATCCATGGCGTTACGTCACGATATATAAATGCTTACTCGGATCGATAAGTTCAGGTGATGCGAACAGAAATGGAAATTCCGAGAGTGTTTGTAGTGGAAAGATAGTCGATGTACATCTCTTTGCCATTTAAAGCTAATATGTTGGCAGAGATTGTGCATAGAAAATTTTCAGGGGTCACCGACAAAGCTAAGCTCCAGGTCTTATTCAAATCCAGGTTGCCAGTGCTTTTGCGGTTGAAAGATTATCTGATTCTGTAGCCTTATTCTGTGTATATTTATTCACTTGTCCTCGTGGGAATATGTGCATCGGCCACACGGTCAGATGTTTGTCTGGAAGCGTCGGCGAACAGCACCCTGGATGGGTAAACACTCGAGCTATAAAGTAACTCACCAAGACCGTGGTTTCACACATTGCTCAGACTAATCACGGTAAGTGTGGCTGAAGCTTCCCGTGCCCCATATGGAGTACGGGACCGCAGGCAAGATCGGCAAAATGTCAAATACTAACCACAGGGGAGGTTGTCGGAATCCGTCTCCATCCCCCCCTCCGCTGATTGAAAAACAATTAGTGTGCTCTACAGCTCCTTTGGTCCGTTCTCCACCTTGAAATAGGCGCCGGGCCAGATGAACGCTGGTAAAAACGTGTTAAACAATCCACGTCCAATTTTGGATATAGTCCGAACCACAATTTTTAGTGGTCATTAATCCTCATCACTTCCACCATTTATCTTCTTGGTCTAATCCCCTAACTTGTCTTAGTATATTGTGATATACTGGCATGATTATGAATCTTTGAAAACGATCTTGTTCACCAATGTGTGTTCTCCAACTGTGTTCATTGGGAACTTTCGGACACTTGACAAGTGGTCGACAATGAAGACTTGTTCACCGAGTTGTACAACGCGAAATCATCCCTTCCGCTCTTCTCATTTTTCTTTTTCGCACCACGCGTTTCAGAAAATACCGATTTTGTTGGACATTTAGCTCAATCTTAAAACTTCGCGAAAAGTCTTTTGAGGAAATCTTAATCTATTTTCTTCATCACCGTTGCACAAAGAGAATCGTCAGACCAGACTTTGCTAACTGGTATCATTGAAACAAATAAATTTCAGTTCATGAAAAATTTCCATCAGTCATTAAAGACGCAGATGAAGCGAATAATTCTTTTCAATTATTCATTCTCATGCTCCCACATTATTATAGGTCAAACAAACGATTAAGACAGTCATTTTCACATCGGGAAAGGGGAAGTGTTCACCATTGTAGGGCAGGCATTCGTTCCTTTGTCGCATTATTTTTGTTAGCGATTACAATGTTCACCATGCCTTTCATTACGTCATCCTTTCTGGTCACGGTGGTTTAAGGTTGTGAAGCGGGCGCTTTTGATTGTATAAGACGGTTGGTGGATTCGTACGGACGCTGCCTCGGCTGCGCATAAAATAACGCTTTTGATCTCGATCGTGAGATTAACTTCAACTCGATAAATAAATCTGAATCTGTATTCACCGAAGCCCCGTATTAACAACATTCCGCGATCGCACTCCGAATGACCTTCCTCACTGTTTTTTTCTGTTCTGTAAGGCCTGTCACGAGACAAGGAAATCGTTGGGGTCATCGTTAAAAACTTATAAATCTGACAATGACTATTGTGTCCCTTAACTTGGAATCTTCATTTTCTCCGTCAAATTATTAGACCATGGTTGGTGGGATGTCTTAAACAAAATGAACCAATCTGTTTAAGGCCATGCAAATCAACAAACCACGCTTAAGTACAGCCTCTATGATGGGTTACGTCCCTGTCTGTAATTTGCTTCTGGGCATCAGCCGTGCTTTTCCAATATCCTTTGAACTACTAACTCTCCAAACGTTTGCATTGAAGGTTCTCTCAGTACGTTCTGCTTACTCATCACCTATCTATCGGCTCGTGCTCCGGTCGTCCCTATAATTTTACTTTGTCTCATTTTTGACTTATTACCTCACAAATTAACTTCTATAGGACCTCTTTTATTTTTTTTTGGTTTGACCGCCTGCCCACGGACAAAAACGTGCCACAGAAAAATTCATCCACTTCAGTGTTTTTTGCACTCTTTCGTTTCGTTGATATAATGAAAGTAACAATTTATGACTCAAATGTAGTTACTTGTTTGACAGAAGTTACTCAGTACAGCGCGCCTGCTTGTGGTTGACAAAGTCTGATGCAGTCAGTCAGTACTGCGGAAACCGTTGGAAGTATTCACAAGCTCCATCCCCCCCCCCCCCCCGATTTTTGTGACAAGTATTCATACTTTCCTATATAATAACGGTTAATAAATCCTTCCGGCAATCCAGTCAAAAACGGTCGTGGGTCTCCTTTGTTGACTAACGCAAAAAGTAGAGGAGGGGAAGTTGTGAATTGAAACGCTCCACTAGTTGCAACTCCTGGTCGCCGTGTGTTGCCTCAAGTCAAATGTTGGGGAGGTGATGTTGATTCCAATCAAGAAGTCGGGCACTTACTAATTGATCTAGTCCAGTGGTCGAAGCCCTCACGCCTTTCTGCCGTTTGATTGATTAATCATTATGATTCTTCGTTCAGCTACTGACCACTCTACTGTGAAAATCGTATGCTGAGAAAATTTGTACCAAGGAATGCGCAACACGTCCCAGTACTCTTACGTAGATGAAAGCTCCCGATAATCCTTGATAGACGTTTAGTATGACAATTTATGAAGGTCCCTAAACATCTAATACTTCTTACCTGACATTTTTTGATTGATAAGGCGGTTTTCCAAGATGGCTTTGGTGAAGGATACGGACCTTTTCACGAAACTCGATTCTTATTTGTTTTGACTAATTCTGATTGCGGGTCAGAATTCGGTCGGCGTAATCTACGATCATATCAGCAGTGCTGAGGTGAAATATGGGATGTCAGGACTCAGAGGTCAGTCTTTGGAGGAAGTGGTGAGTCTACACAAGTTTAGGTGGTTGGGACATGTGTTACTCATGCCCACTGTGAGATTTCTACGTTGAATATTCTCCGAGTCAGGTAATCGTTAGAAGTTAGATCGAGGTAGTTCGTCTGTAAAATGTGAAAAAGGTGTAAAAACATTAGCCAGTTGACTTAGCCGAGTAGGACGTGTTGGATTTCCTAGGTGAGGTCTACGAGATCTGCCCACCGGTCGCGGTCAGTGGCATGTTTACACCTGAAGTCTAACGTCGTCTCCTTTCTATTCGTCCTCCCCTTTTGTTTCTATTCATTCCGCACTTGACTAGACACAGTGCTGTCAAGTAACAACCAGAGCAGAGCAATGCTAGGTTACCGGTTGGAAAAACCGAACAGAATCTACAACCATCGGCTGTTAGTAAAACAATTTCAACAGTATTGGATTCGAATGGTCATAAAATACTTCATCATGTAGCATTTGCGCTCAAATCTTCAATGAAAATCCACAAACGTTTCATCCATCTTGTTTCGAAAAACTGTAGAAGGCACCGAGTTCTGACTACGATTCGAATGCGGCCAGCCAGCGCACGCGCGATTGTAGACCAAAACTCGTTATCCGTTAAACTTTCCAGACGGACTGCACATGCTGCTTCGAATCTACATATCTAAATGAAATAGCGCCCCCTTCAGTTGGCGTGCAGCACTCTCTTAGCGTTCAAGTCCCAGTGTGGACTAGGTGGGTGTACAGTACTGCTGATGAAATGACCCCTTTCTTCAAAAGGCCCCATGAAAACCACTGCGAAATGCGGATTTTTAACAGTGAATGGGGCATTTTTAAAACATAGTGAATCACTTTATACTTATTTAACTTTAAGAGATTATAATGAATACATTACTCGTGAGCTGCACGTATTTTCGTCTACTCTCGTCAAACGGAAACTTTTGTTCAAGGCACAGTAAGCGAGTGATAACAGTGAAGTAGGCTGTATTGAAAGACCATGCAGTGCTTTTAGTGGGCAAGGCGGAGGTTAGTCGGTTTAATGCTAAGACGCACAGTTCTTTGTGCACAAAACCCTGACTGATTCATCAGGACAAGTATATATTTACTGAACGCCAAATGCGCAACAGCACAGTAATGGGTTGGGTTGAGCTGGTCAGCTTTGTGAGGAATCCGGCCATGTTGCATCGTCCTGTCTAATCTCAACAAATTGAGTCGTTGATTTTGGCGGCCCTTGGATGATATGCTTTGACACTGTGTGACAAGCGCTGACCGGTTTTGTCGATGTATATATGGATAAAATTGGAGATATTAGGGTCAAAGAGACTGTTTGAGTGATTTTGGGAATTTAACGCCTTGGTATCTATGACAGAGGCAACTGCATTTCTGTGTACGTTGGTCTCGAAGCCGACTGGGTATTGTAGTTTATAAATTTGAACTAGTGGCCACCTTCAAAAGGCAAAGCAACAGGAACGTGCTTCTTCTCCCTTGTAATTCTTTCTTCGAGGGATACCTGTTCTGATTTGCTGTATCGTTTTATGAAAATAGTCGATGAATGCGTACACTATCATGCAACTGTTATCGTCTTGCCTACACCATTCCAGACAGATCGTAAACCCTCAGTGTATTGTTTCGTAAGTATACTTGTTATTTATATGGTCTTTATCAGACAGGCCACAATGTTTTTGATAAAACTAAATCCGCCGGAACAATTGTCCCTTTCTGCTTAGGTTTTTTCCTGTAACCACTGAACTTTTATAAATGATTGGCAGTCTTTAAAGTTTAACCATAGATTTCTAAATTGACGGATTATCTTTCAAACGGCATCGTCCATTAACGTTTCTGCCGTGACTGTCTTGTATGAAAAGGCAACACAGACTGTTCTAAGTTGTTGGATCCTGGAGTGTTTATTTGCTTGGAACTCAGTGAGTGAGAAATAAGTCGCTTCAATTTACGAATTGGTTCCCTGTTTACTGTAATACACACTCTTCAATCAACCAGCAGCTGAATGTCTGTCAGTCCAGTTCGGTTTGAACAGCGGGGCGCGACGGTTCCGGTTGCTTTCTGTTTATAAACAATTAGACATGAGCGTAAAGAAGTATAGTTTCAAACTACGGCTGGATGAAGAAATTATGTACATACAAGAACAGCCACTGGGCGTCATTTTTCCAAATGTCCTTACTCATTGTGTATGAATCTCGTGAACTTGATTCAAGACACTAGTCTCAGTCACCGCACATTGATATGGTAAATTCGACTGGATCTAAGATCACCGATACCCCTTCATGACGGGCTAATCATCCCAGCTTTGTGATCAATTTTGAATCTCTTTTTCCGTTCGAATCTTTTTTACTTCCGTCTCATTTACGCACTTGTCATTTTTCATGTATAATTATTCAGCGGTCGTAAATACCACTGTCCAACGTTAACAAAAACATCGACATCAATGAATGGGGCCAACGGTTTGTCCGATACCACATCCATTCCTACATCTGTATTGACCCGAGCGGAATTGGATTTACTCCGACGTGAAATCATTGGCGAGCTGCGTAAGGAAGTATTGTTAGCCAAAAATGAAATCCTTGACAGTAAGTTCATCGCGCTTGTTCTGCATAGGTGGATTCTCCTCCCCCCCCCCTTCTTTATCAGTCAGTCTGATGGTAAGTGAATGGACTTTTGTTTAAAAACATCAGTTGAATGGCGATAAGCTCGCCTCACCCTTGCACAACGTTACTTCCCTCACCCGAACACCGAACTTCCATTCGGATTGCGTTGCCCATGCCTTGTCGTCGAAAAATTCGTGGGCATGCATGAAAATCACAACCAATAAATTCGCTGTAATAATGCTTCGTAGGCCTCCTAGTCACGAGCCATCACATTTTATAGGCCCACTCCCCTCTCTTATTGGTCCGTTTTACCAATTTCTCACAGTTGCACGAGCATATGTCTATTCTGTCCAGAAAAATAAGTGCTTAAGCGCCTCGTTTAATTTGAAACGTTTTCTGGTTGATCAGCATACGCATCATTGGGATCAGAACTATTGTGTTTCCTCTCCCGTTGTGTGTTCGGATAGCTGTCATAATCTGCACCCTGCACGTTTTGGGCCATAAATTAAGTCCGTCCGTATTGTACCATAACGGGCCTAGTCGTTGAGTCTCGCACTTCTGTGTTTGTACTCTGTGCTACTGTCCTCAGTTTTGTCATTCTTAGCAGCTCGGATCATAGTTTGATCGGCAAACTGCGCCTTCTGAAAATATCACTCAATTTTCTCTTAATATTAAAACCAGAGAAGGAGAAATGTGACAGTGCATCGGAGTACGAAGCACTTTAGCATAAAGTCGGTTGACTTCATACCACAGACGTTTGACATATATCCGTAAATCTGGTAAAGGTCAATGCAAATGCAAACATATCGCAAATAGAGTATTCTAGAATATGCACATTGTGACATCAGAACACGTTTTCGGAGACAAACCGTTGTTTTCAATGATTCATTCTCTGGTGTTTACAGTACCCAATCCGAATGACCCCTGACCATTTCAACACAACCACTGCCCATATGATTTGTGAAGACTAGAGAATGAATTATTGAGAAAAATTATTTGTCTCCCTGCTTCTGGGTAGAATCGATCGTTGTCCCCATCTTCAAGAAGAGCTCGCGGAGTGACTGCGCCAACCATTGGGATATAAGCCTAATCCCGATAACGTCTAAGCTGCTGACGTCTGTCATAATTCGGAGGTCTTACCAAACGCATGAAAAACAAACTCGAGAGAAACAGGCTGGGTTTCGTACGGGTCATGGATGCATCGATCAAATCTTCACCCTCCGACAGCTGTTAGAGCACCGTTACGCTTTCCGAAGGCCAGCGATCGTGTTTCTAGACATTCGCGCGGCCTTTGACTCCGTCGATAGGTCTGCATCGTGGCACTGGTTGTTAAGGAGTGGTGTATCAGAGAAGCATTTGTCGGTTCTCTAAGAATTGTATCATCATACCTCAGGTCGAGCTAGGGCTTATGGCCAGCTTTCGCAACCCTTTGCCGTCTCCAGGGGAGTTCGACAAGTTTGCTCTATATCCTCATCCCTGTTCAACTTTGCCATAGAGGATGTTCTACAGACCGCCTTACCTGGTCTTCCAAGAGGCGGGGTTGAACTCCTCCCAGGGAATAGAGTTTTTGACTCGGAGTACGCCGGTGATATCTCCTTGCTGAAGGACAGTGCACAGGCAATTCAATACGAATTAGACTGCTTGGCGATTGAGGTGTCCCGATATGATATGTGCTTTGCACCTTCAAAATGCGAGGCACTTCTTCAAGATTTGCAGGATCCTGAGTCTGCACTCACCCTTTGTGGTTATCAGTTATAGGTAGCTAATAACTTTAAATATTTCGGGAGCTTGATCACAGCTCATGGTGGTGCTGGGAGAGGATCATATCATGAATTGCAAGAGTCAGAGCAGCTTTCGCAAACCTGCGTCATCTGTCGTCGTCGTATGTTCGGTGCTGATAGTCGCCTTCTGACCGAAATAGTCGCTGTATGGCGCCCCTGATGGCTCGGGCATGTTTGACGTGTGTCTGCTCGTTGCTCACCCTTTCGTGATCTTTTTACACATGCTGGGCAAAGTTGAAAGAAGCGGTGTGACTGCCAGACTATGACTTGGCGCAGGGGCGTGAAAAAATTATCTTCGGCTTTGACTTCGTTTGGCGCTTCGCGCCTTCCTGGCTGGGGTCCAAAAGATTAGGATTTTCGTTGGTTAGAGACGCTGAGAGATATGACTCGGAGCCCAGGCCAGTGGCGTGAATGCTGTATTATCTGTCTGTTGACTTTCCGTTCCCCACAAACAATTAGAAAACACTCCAGACGATTCAAATTAGATTTTATTGAGTATATATATGAACGCATTCTCCTAGTGTTGTGGTTCAGGAGGCGTGCTTGTCCACTTGACAGCAATCGTTATCTAGTCGGAGGACGCAGTCGTATGGTTCACATGCCTTTCTTTACCTTACGGCTTTTGGTCCCACTAACATAGCCGCATTTGTTATCGATCCACAACTGTTCCTAATTGAGTTTTGAACAATCAACTACTTATTCAGCAAGTAGAATGTACACTCCTCCTCTGACAAAAAACGATCTATATTCTACGGACTGCCTTCAAATCCTTCGCTCCGGATGTCAGTCCTCCAGAACCGATTAGTGGTGGGGCTGTCATCAATCTCATAACTCCTCTGGTGGCGTGCTTCGTCCGATTCGTGATAAGCACCGACACGAGCCTTTTTTCCAGATGGAAATAGTGGATATCGATTGCTGAGCACAGTACATACAGGATCGCTCGACTGTTGTCGCAACTCACTACAAAAGCGTACGTGATCACTTTAGTGCCACTGAGAACTATACATTGTGTTGGCTTCTGGCAGTCTCCATCTAACTTACGCAGGATCGGACATTCTCATCTGGCAATCTGTTAGGCAGGGGGTTGGTTTCTTCTGCATCGGTCAGGCAAAGCTCATTAGTTTCAACTTGAGCATGACTTACCCCACAGTCTATCGACCCAATTACGACTGCAGCAGATGATGTGTCTTCGTTTCTACCATCATCCTGTTAACGTTCAAGGCAATCTCAGTGACAGTTTTCCTAATTTTCACGGATTTGTTTCACTTTTCCAAACTTCGACGCCTTATCAGTAATGGTTGGACTCTCTAGCAGTAACATTTCCGGTATAATTTCTCCGATATCCTGCTGAATTTCAGGACGCTTGTACAAAACTTGTTCCAGACTTACACAACAGGAACACCAAGTTTCTTCCGGCTGTTCGGCCCTCACTGCTCTATCTTGCAGGTTCAAACTTTTCGGTCCGAATGGCTCCTCCACAAGTTCATTGTACATCCTTGAACCCTCGACATGGGCCGTATTTACCAGAGGCACGTCATCAATGGCCAACTCACGAGCAGCGGCTGCGAGCTGGAATATCCATAGAACGGCCGACACGGGCGATGCGGACCTCTTCTCGCACGGGTTCTGGCAGACTATCCACAAGTCGGTAAGCCAGCAGTACAGCCCGTAAGGTCTCATCCAGCGTGGAAAACGCACGGTCCAAGAGTGAACGGAGTGCGATTGCATGTATCAGCAGGTCCGCACTAACGCTCAGCTATGCAGCCTTAAACAGCCGCATCGCATCCTGACGGTCGCTTGGTGCATCGATCCCGCCATCAGGGAGGCCCCCTTCATCTGCTCCGGGTCGTAGTCCAGAAGACGTGCGGAAGTCATCAAAACCAATTGAATGAATCAACAATGCTCATTTGCATTCAAGCTGCCTAGTCCAGTTGAAGACAGCCTTTGTTTTAAACCGTCCCACTAACCCTAACGCGAACTCTGTTCTGCCTGCAAACTGTTTCGTTTTAATTGTGAAAAACGAAGAGTATGTAGATTGTCAGTCCATGTATCCACACATCGCACAGTGCATTGGTCCGACTGGTGTGAATGACCACGCCTTGAGACTTAAGTGCCGCTGGCAGGATACGTCTCTCTTTTATCGATTCACTACGTCAATCGGCTGTCCTGTCGTTCGTAATTTCGTGAGCTTGAGAGAGGCTGGTGCTGAGCACTGTCTGTCAGTGAGAATAAACCGAAATAAATCGAACGATGTGTCAGACCATACCCTCACAGTGGTTATCTAGTCGGAGGACGCAGTCGTGTGGTTCACATGCCTCGCTTTACCCACTAACATAGCCGCATTCGTTATCAATCCACAACTGTTCCTAATTGCGTTTTGAGCAATCAACTACTTGTTTATTAAGTAATATATATACTCTACCACACTAGGCCAAACTTGTTTAGTAAATGTTTTAACCGCCCTTCGTCCCCTGTGTTATGAGAGTGTCTCGCCACCGCAGCCCATCTTCAAAGCCAGTTCTCAGCATAAATCAAATGCAGTTGTTTTGTCTGAGTACACGTCAGAGCTGTCATCATTGAAGTTCCTCCTTTATCCTTGAGTATGGAAACCGTTTCTATTCACAAGTTCGGGACAACGGATAACTAACCACGGATGTGAACTTGTGAAGCTTCAATTCTTGATTAAATAAAAACAAGTAGCCAAGAACAAAATCTGCTGGCTACCATGAAATAATCGATCGAATTGGTTTGAAATATGACTGTCTGGTTTTACTTTTTTCAACTTTTACACGACTATCTCTAGGCAGAGGATAAGTCGGCCCCATGGATATCGCGGATCATCGCCGACCATGCGCGGTGGTTGGATGCGAGTCCAGCGCAAATCGTCACCCAGTTTTTCTTCCAGGATTGCAGACCGTAGATCGTTTATTCGAGGCGCTGCATGTTTTTCTCGGCGGTGCTCTACTACGTTTTCAATTGACTACCAAGGCGACAGCACCACCCCGTACATGGCGCAGGGAAGAGTGTTTGTCTGGACAGTTCTTTGTCGGGTCGCCGGAGTACGCGACCGAACCACTGCAAGCGGTGGCGTTGAAGAAGAAAGGAGTTGGTGAATGTCACAGCATCGCCTCCTTATTTCGTCATTCGATAACATTTCCTGCCGGTTTGTATGAAGAATTCAGTGCAGACACCTGTGGTCGTACACCTCCAGCCTCCTGGTATCTTCAGCTCGTAGTAGTCAGGTTTCACATCCGTATGTGAGCACGGGTCGGATGGCGGTGCAGAAGACACCAATCTTCGTTCGAAGGCTAATTTTCTTACTTGACTGTGGCACACGCCGGCGCTGAAGAAACGTTTTCCATCTATTGCCAGTCCTTGACAGTACTTCGTCCTTCGCCTGACCATTCGGAAGCAGAGTTGGCCCTAGATATTTGATCGATGGTACGTACTCGATTGCCTGATCATTGATGGACAACTGCTGGGCTGACGGCCCAGGAAAGGTCGCAAACACCCCTGTTTTCGCTGAATTGACTTCGAGGCCAATAGTCTTCGAAAAGTAATCGAGTCGGTCCAAGATTGGCTGAACTGTGGCGGGAGAATCTCCTAGTACGACAAAGTCGTCCGCAAACTCCAGGTCCGAGATGTACACCTTTGGGTTCAACTGGGCACCGGGGTAATCCCCCAAGGCTTTGTTCATTGTCCATTGAACTTCATAGTTGAGCGACACCGGTGAGAGGGGGCATCCCTGTGTAACTCTGGAGTTGATTGCAAACGCCGAAGATTCTTCGCCATACAGTTGAACGCGTGCACTAGTAGAAACAAAGCAAGTCCTCAGGATCCTTGAGAGTTTGACAAGAATGCCATCTGATTCTAGTACACCCCAAAGGCATTCACGGTTAACCGAGTAAAAGACAGCCCGGAAATCAATAAAAACAGGTCGCTGTTGGTTTCTGGAACTTGTGACGGTGTTCCAGTACTCGACGCTGTGTGAATATTTGGTCCACACAACCTCTGCCACGGCGGAAACCTCCTTGGTTCGGTCGAGTGTGGGAGTCTCTCACAATTGAAAAGCGATTGCGTAGCAGTACGCAGAAAATCCTTGCAGAGACGTCAATTAAACTGATCCGTCGATAGTTCTGGCACACTTTCTTGTTTCATTTCTTAGGAATGGGTAACGGAATAGACGCACCCCAGTTCGTTGGAAATGACTCCCCTTCCTGTATGGATCGGAACTGCACGTGGAGCCTGTCGGGCAGTGAGGATAAACAGGTCTTGTACATTTCTGGTGGTATGCTTTCCTCTCTAGCAGCTGTTTTGTTTTTCAGCTGGTTGACGACCTTGGTGATTTCCGTCATACCTGGTAGCTCAGTTGACGTCCTACATCTCTCCACTCAAGGAGGGTGGAAGGTCCGTAGTGTGGTCGGAAGGTCGATCGAGAAGCCGGTCACAATACTCTACCCAATGTTCAATTTATCTTCTCTGTTTGGGGATAATCTGGCCTGCTACACCACTCAGGACTGACTCGTGCTTTCATCGCCCATTCGAAACACTCCGGGTGAGACAAATTAATTTGCCGAAGTCACCAGTACCGCAAGCGATCTTCATCTTCTCTGGTACTTCTCTCCAGCACCTTGCGATCGGCTCTAGCCTAGCGCGAGGCCTCTTGGTGTAGTCTGGCGTTTGGTGCTTCCCACTACTCGGGCTTCCTGTGCCTTGGTTGATAGTTTCAAGGTGGTCGCTAAGATCCAGTCTTCCAGACGTTTTCCAGTTCCCTATAGCTCCTCCACAAAAGCATGCTCGACCACCGACCTGATCACCTTTCATTATTTTTCCACAGAGAACCCATTCATTAGTGCACTAATTACAGTAGTCAGCCGGGCTGCGATAACGTTCGAGAGAGCATTGTGCTTTTCTGATATTTCCAGGGCTGCGACATTCATTCGGCTCGTGGTGAGACTTTGAGGCGCTCAGACAGATGAATTTTGGAGTGCGCATATGCATGTGGGTATGGTCTGTACCATTCGTGTTTCCCGTTACTGCGCCGCAATACGCTCGGCAGTCTATCGATGAAGCCCAGTGGAATCGCACTAGAGTATGATCTGTTTGATGTGCTGTGTGACCATTGTTTGAGTACTAGACTAGAAAATGTCTTCTGGGGGTTGGAGGCACATGTTGTAGGTGACGAACCTGTTAACATGGGCCAGATTCACTAGGCAATTTCTGTTCTCACAACGTTGGTTAAGTCCGACCTTTCTTAGAACATGGTGGGTGGACTCATCCGAGGGACCTGTTCGTGCATTTCAGTCGTTGGCCATGAAGAGCATGTCACTACTTGAAACACGATTGATTAGATCTTGTAATTTGTCGTATATGTCACCTTTTGTGGTATTTTCAGGCGCATTTGTAGGTGCATAGATAGCAATCACCGACAGATTCTGGAGAGAGCCCTTGAAACCTACTGGCGCCAACCTAGAAGAAATCAACTCCCGATAAATCAGGGCGCTGTTGGCATTTTTGCTCGAGGCGAATGTGACACCATGGTGTCCATAGTTGTCCTCAGGTCCACTGTGATAGAGCCAGTAAACTACATCCACTCTCAGAATCTTAACACACTGAGTACCGGAGCAGGGTAGTCGAAACTACTGGAGACAGGCAGTGTCTACTTGGCAATCGTGTAGTGTTCACATTGTAATACTCTGGCTACCTACATCTAGTTGCGTCCTCACATTCCAACAGGCTACGTGAGACTGTTTTCTATAGAAGAGGGTTTTAGCTCGCTGTCTTGTCACCTTGATCGCTGGGTTACGAGGCGCGTCAGTTACCGGGGAAGCTGTAACATGATAAGAGCGCGTGAATTCACAATAATCCATGGAAAGTTTAAGGAATAATTATACGAAGCGGTGTCCTCAACACCGTAGTTCACGGTAGCCCAGTCCGGCATTTTTTGTTCGAGGGTGCATCTTTAGCATTTGCGCATCCAAGTGCAACCTGCAAGACAGCAGGGATTGCGGCCTTATTTGGTGGTGGGCTGCATACGCTAAGTCACACTGCAGTCAACAGACTTATGTGGTATTTTAGGAAAACGCTAGCTAGGCGATGACCCACCACGTCCGCGGGCACTACCGCTGCTCGTCCGCAGCCGCTTATTCAGTGAGCCTAAGCCTGCTTTATCCACAACTAATCACCAGTCTGGTGGCCGTGCCCCCTTCCGCGACCTGGAGGCGCTCCCGGTAGCATGTAGCTCTGCTCGAGATCAGTACAACCCTGATCGGGAAACTGCCACTTTCTCACTCGGTCTAATGAATGGCATTTATCTCGGTCTCAAGTCGTCGAGGAAGAGTTGTCTAGTTCCTCAATCCCTTTTATCAACGTCATTTCTTATCATTGTCTGTATTGAACTACATGTAGTCAAATACACTGCCTTTCGTGTGTGCACCCTTCATTTGCCTTGTCAAGTTGAGTTAGAACCAGGCCCATTTTCTTGTGTTCTTCATTTCAACTTCGGTACATAATGTATACATGAAAGCACTGTCCGACATGCCTTACTGCACCATAGTGAAAACACCCAGCCTCATAAATTTGTTTGCGCTGGCTCATATATACAATCTGTCCGAAAAATTCGGGGTCATCTCAGTTCGGTCGAAATCTTCACATACGGTCGAATTCCAGTTTATACTACTGTTGCTACTCTCTCGCTCGCTAAACAATAGTGTCTATTGTATATTTTTGGCTACTGAGAGTAGTATCAGCTGTATAAATTCGAATTCGACTGTATATCACGATTTTGACCCAATTGAGGTGATTCAATTTTTTTGAACCGACTTTACACCTGGGTGTCTCCATAATGGCTCTGGCCCAGACGGAAATCGGACTCAGCCTTCAGATTTAAAGCGAAGTACTCTTCCATTTTGTTTGTGATAATACGAAAACATTATCATCATACTCAACATCATTCTGCTCCGATCCGGCATTTAGTCCAGAACGGTTCGGTGAGCTACTTTTGCCTCGTCCAGCGTCCCCAATCGGTTTAAAGCTATGTTAGAACGTACCGAGTGAGCTTTACCGTTTGCTTCTTTTTTCATTTGTGTAAACGATTAGCAAAGATACTTCAACCTAATAATCACTCTCTTTTATTCTTCTTTCAGGTATTCGGCTTCGCAAGGCTTAGTGTTCATTGTCTCTGATTCAGCATTGCCATTACAATTAGAAAATCAGTAGCAATCACTAGCATTTCTCTCTCTTCTACCTAACTGGGAAGCTGTCGGTGTACATACGCGAAAGATCAGATACTTATTATGTGCGCGTTTGCCTACATCCATGTGTATTTATGTATTCGGATCTAGTTCGGAGAAATTTCTTTGCCCGCAACACCTGCGTTCAGGCTTGTCTATTTTGAACTATCTACTTCACCGAACACGCCGGTTTGGAGCGATGTGACACCCCATTCGCGGGACTGTGTGGAATCGTGCCACACTGTTTTCCGTGCACACATTTTTACATTTCAACCTCCCACATTCGACAGCTTTCTAAATTTAAGGCCAGCCAGAGCACGGCATGTACACGCACTGCTCTACAGAACGCTGAAGTGGATGTCTTGTTTGTGCCTAATGACATTTGCATGTTCGGTTTGTCTGTACGGCTATTGAATAACCTTGGACTGTTGTTCTCCTCATTTGTACAGCAATGCGCCATAGATGAGTAGCGTCTTGACAGTCTGTCTGTTTGTCTGACTAACAAGTTAGTTTTCTAGACGGTTTGGCTGTCATTCGGTTTGCGGTTTTCCTCTCTCTTGTTTGCATAATACACGGGCCAGTCGAATAGAGTGGCTCTAGGACTACAGAAACAGAAATCTCACATACTTACAAATTCAGCCGTACGCATTTAACTCGCGACGTTTCCCCATTGATTTCCCTCGTTTTTCCTTGCGCTCGCTCGTTTCTGTTGTCTGATTTTTTTTTTCAATTTCTTCCTCATCATATCAGGGTAATGTTCTTTCCAAACACTTTTTTTGAAAATATCTTTTTACGCACGTCATTCATTTCTTATGCTTTTCTCTTTTTAAGAATCTACGCTCGAAAGTGCCCTGTAACTCTCTCTTATCTGCGAAACAAAGCCAACCCTGAAAACACAGCTATGGGGAACCATCAAACAAATGAAACTTTTTTCGTTTGAATCTTGAGCTTTGTTTTCTTTCCTATGAATAGCACTCGAGAATGCTCATTTGGTGTGTGATCCTGTAGTTCACTATCATCACGAGTAATGCACCATACTGTGCAATGTGCTCAGCTCTCCCAGTGTATTTAATCTGTGCCCGTTCTCTGCGGCATTTTCTAAAAACTTTCTTTTTTTTATTTTACCGCGCCTTAACCATCACGGTTCATTGTTGTCCGAATGCGAATCTAACGGACTTATTCCACGCGAACAGCTGATTGGGGATTCCAAGACACTTTGTCCGATTGATCCCAGGGCTTGTTCATGATGATCCACCGCGTCACGCTTGTGTGTATGTATACAAAACATTGAACTGTCTACCCGCATTCGGGTGACACTAATTCCTGTACCTATTATTAAGTACACCAAAGGACGTATACGGTGCTTTATGCTCCACGTGTTCCGATTTTCCTTTATTTGTGATGGGTCGGTGTGATCTTTCCAAAGTTCGGAATTTGGTCCCGGTCCCTTTGTTATCGGGAGCCAATCCCCCCCCTCTTTAAGAGCGAATCGTACTGTGATTATCGGGACTAATATGGCTTTATGCTACCGGGTGCGTACCCAGGTCACTGGTAAGGGAAAGGGCGCCAACTTTGAGGCTAATCGTGAAAAGGATCGGCTTCGGCTCACCAAGTAAACGGCCGCGGATGATCGATGGCGGTGCTCGAGAGTGTGGTGGATCTTCCTGCTTGACCAAAGTTCTGCACTTCAATGCAATACATTGATCTTTGGGCAGCACTGTAACATGGCGAATGTCCTTCGTCACGAAATAAGGCCATAACCCCCTGTCGTGCCTTGTTTATCGGAAAGGGTTTTGTTCAGAGGAAGTCAATGGACTGCCGGCTCGTTTGGAACAAAGTTACGCTTAGCTGTAAAAAGTATAGAGGTTCATCCTTGAATGAAAAGATCGGAAGAGATCTTGTTAGCCTACCTCCAACTATGGACAGGGTGACCGAGTAGCACTTCAACCCGCAACTCAGGGATGCAATACATAATACGTTTTCTAGTCTACCAAACGGTAGAATATAACTCTACACGGAACAGAGTCGTCGGCTTGGAATATGCTAACGATAGCAGCTTGCTGAATGACAGTACACAGGTAGGTCAAAGCTCTGAACCACTTGGCGATTGAGTTATTCATATTTATTATCCTTTTTGCCCTTTCCAAGTGCGAAAAGCTACGAGACTGCCAGGAGCCCCTGCCTGCGATCGCTCTCTGCGGTGATCAAATTGATGCAGTCGATAGCCTCAAATACCTCGAGGAGTTTGATGCAAGCTGGAGCGGGTGTGAGGGTGGAGGTCACATCATGAATACTGAGAGCTAGAGTAGCTTACTCCAAGCTGTAGTGCCACCACGTCATATGACTTTCCATTGTGGGATAGGTGTACAATGCCGAGGGTGGTAGTGATTTGCCTAACGTTTGCAAGGCCTGATCGCTGCTTGTTGAGGATGCTGGGAGGCTTTCTGTGTTTGAATACCGATGTATTCTAAGTATTGTTTGCTACCGGTGGGAAAATGAGATAAACAGTGGCGAGGTACGTCGTCGTGTCTTGGGTAGTAATGGCCACCCTCTGACCTAGACGATCGGTCTACACCTCCGATGACTTGGGCATGTTTTACGTATGCCTTCTTATCGCCTGCCGTTGCGTACTATATTTGTACCTGCTTGACTAGACTTGATGCAACGACGCCATGATCAGTCCAGTTGCCATCAAAACTGGCTTCGTTTGGCGCTTCCCGCCTTCCTCTTTGGGATCTAAAAAACGAGTATTGCCATTGGTTACAGACAGTGACTGATATAGTTCACAGAAGAATTCAACGTCGCGAATGCTGCACGACTGTCTGTTAAACTCGTGCTCTGCAACCACGTAAAACCTTTAAGAAGTGCACTTTGAAAACAAAAAAATAACGTATATTATAGAAGGATTGTCCTTCCAGTAGTAAAGTGCCTAAAATGTACAGTCTAGAAAAAAATCCGGTGGTCATAATATGATTCGAAGTTTGAAAAAGCTTGCATAGCTGCTTAGTTGATACCTCCCGACTTCTTAGGTAGGACCTCAAGGTTCAAGATAATCGTTGGTCAGGAAAATAAGGTGACATCAGAATCCAGGCTGGTGTTGCAAATTATATACTTAGGAAACCACGTGCTTATTATTTTCCCATAACACTAACAAAACTGCAAAAGTGAGTGAACAATAAGCTTAAAATAACCGATCCGCATTTCCACTCTTCGTTGGTAGACTTCCGCTTCGTCGTACGCTGGCAGAAATAATACAAAATAGTACTCTTCGTGAACACACCTGATGTAGAAAACAATCCGGTTGAATTGCGCTACTCACGAATAGTTATGAGATATGTACTGACTTGCATTTCCTGCCACCTGAATATATATATATATATATATATATATATATATATATATATATATATATATATATATATATATTCTTCCCTATCGAAAATAGATCCGTGGGAAGACGATGCAAGTCTTTGAGGTGCTTCAATAATTCTCCGAAGTCACGACAACTGTTACTTTGCCAGTACAGGATGGAAACGGTCACAGGTACCGCTGTGTCCCAAAGCCATGTGCGTTCTACCCACAAACCGATCATGGGGCACGGAAAATCTCGGTCCGCTGATCAAATGGTTGATTCAGAGAAAAATCTCTCCCACACACATGCACGCACGCACAGGTCACTTCACGCTTAGGGAGGGTCGTGAAAATGACGTAATCGCTTTACTGGAAAGTCGCTCAGGTTAGAGCGACCCCGGAGTGGGGCACAGACATCCAGATGCGAGTCACTTTTCAGATAATTTGGTTACATTAAAAGTTGGTGGTGTTGGTGAGATCTGATAATGTATGCAAACGAAGCTGACATCGAACGTGATTAACCCTGGAGCTCCGTCACGACACCTTGTTGAATTTAGTCAACTCGAAACAGTGGAGTAAACATAACCCCATCTGATTCACTCATCATATTTGGGGTAAAGGGCAGATAACGTCGTTACAACTTGTGGCAGATGAAGTTTTGGAAATGTTACATGAAACTAGGCAAAACCACATAAATAGCAGGACCACTTACTGTTAAACAAACAAACCATCCACCTCTCTCTCAGGTGCGTTCGCAATTTCATGAAGTTCCGAGAAACGGAATGTCTTGGAAATCGAAAGCGATCAGGAGGAGTGCGACCGTTGTTGAATGGTGTTGTCTCAGAGGGTATCCTCTTCCGATTGTAGACCCGAAAACGTAAGGAAACTTGCCAATAATTTTCACGTATCGCATATATCACATAGTGTCAAGCGTGTTTGTGAATACCTGGATGAAGGTATCCCTGGAAAAGGATCACCAAAAACAGCATCAAAGAATGGCTCCTACGGTCTCCTGATTATCGCTGAGGAATTTCTTTCTCTGGGGGTCCCTCAAGACTGAAGTCTGCTTGCGGAAGCCAAAAACGACTGATGACGGGAGAAATGCGAAATAAACGGAGGCAACAATAATAAGTGCTCAAACAAATGGTCTGGAAAAAGTGTTATCTTGTGAGCAGGCAGATAGAGTTCACTTTGAGAACCACGTGAGAAGCAGAAGTTAAGATGGTCTCATTATCATTTTGTTAACTTATTTTTACGTCAATATAAGTAAAATTTCAATTTCCAAAGTTCTTTTACATTTTCACGTAATGAATAATTAGGCTACCCTTGGGCTGTACAACCGGAATAGCTTGGAAAAATGACATTTGCCTATTGTTAAATTTCCTCATCATGTAAGAAACGGACAAGAATTCAATCCAGCTCAAGTCTGTCGATCACGAAAACCAATTATGATGAGTGATACAGATCAGGCCACTTTTATTCCACCATTTCGATCTGACTAAACTCAGCTAGGCATCTTGACGGAGCTCCAGGGTCACTCACGTTTGGCGTTAGCTTCGCTGAAAGTAACTCGCATTTGGATGTCTGTGCTCCACTCCGGAGTCGCTCCAACCTGAGCGACCCTTCCTAAGGATGAAGTGACCTGTGCGTGCGTGCATGTGTGGGAGAGATTTCCCTCAATCAACCATTTGATCAGCGGACCGAGATTTTCCGCGCTCCATGATCGGTTTGTGGGTAGAACGCACATGGCTTTGGGACACACTGGTAACATTAACCGTATACGCCGGTTCAGGCCCACGTAATTCGCCTGCACACTTAGTATCTCTGATATGTTGCACTAAGTTGCCTACTGTAAAGTAGCGTAGTAGGAAGATTCATATTTTGAAATTCCTATGTCCATTGATTTGACTGAACGGCCTATGTGGTGGACTCCGGTTGCGGCGATCAGCAACGCTGTCTGTTCCGGTCAACTTTCTCAAATCTTTGTGTTACTCCATAACTGATCATCCTGACCTCAAGAATCTGTGCATGTACCACATGGCGAACCAACCAGCGAAATCCCTCAGGATAACGTTTCATTGATTTATTACGATGTGCTCATGTTCAGTCTCCGCATTTCTGGACCGGTGTGTTTCCGTCCGATTGGAGTAGTGTCTCGTTGATGTTTTTGACCACATAATGTACAGCAAATGGAGCAACCGCCACCGCCCAATTCATCCCATTCCACAACAGCGATAAAGGAGCTTGTGATGATTCTGTGGTTTATTCAGCATTAGAATTCTAGTTCAAGACAAAGTTCGTTTGATCGGACATGTGATCAATAACACGAAGGTAATTTTCACACAACCGACACTATGTGAACACAGTTCATTCCACTTCAGACTTTGAATACGTAATATGCTCATCGATTGTGAAACTCTACACATCCGATCGAACTCTGTCGCCTTACAACATTTGAGTAACTGATAATGACTACTCGTGCGCTTGCGGTCCGAATGCTGCTTGCCTATGCGTCCCTCTATATTTGTTTTGCCTATGAAAACGTCAATTTGCGTACTTATTGAACAATACGTTTCTGTGCTAGGTGGTGTAATTACTAATCCAATGTCGGGCAAAACGGTCATCACAAAGCTGTTCACATCAAGGACAGTTTGTTGGTTTTGCACTTGACGCGGGTCAGAAAAATGGGAGGTGGTGGGGTGGTATAATGTTCTACCTTTCTGTGAATGAATGGTGACTTGAATAACCCCGTTAGATTTGTTTTTCTGGTAACCTTATGTGGATGGCTCAGCGCTTATGAACGGGATTCCTGTAGATAAACCACGAGAGAAGGGGTTTGAGAAGTCGATTCGGAAGTAAAATCATTCTTACTGCCAGTGTATGACGAGGTGGGAAGCAAATGTTCCAAAGATGATAGAGGCTTCCCATTCAAAATCAGAGATGTTTCGTAGTCTCTCATGTGAAATGGCTGTTATAAATCTGAACCCAATAAAATGTGAAATGTAAGAGGTTATACTGCCACTCTTGCTGCATGGCGCGATCAAAGAAAACGGCGGAATTACGTAGGCTTATAAGTTGGTAAGTGCGTGTTCTACGTGATTTATTCATGTTCCTTTTCTCGTTGCAAAATAATTGTTTTCATCAAACTGACAGTTTGAACTAGTAATGTTTTGATGCCATGAGCGATTTCTTACCGTATATGTTGGCATTTCGTCTGAGTTTATTGCTTAAATGTGATGGAAAATCGTCAGTTTCGTCAGCCGTTGAGAATCCAAAACACATTCCTTCAATCTCCTAGTTACTAGCTAGTTACTCTCGGTCAGTGACGTGGAAATCGCAGAAATTGCCATACAATTGGTAAAGCACATTATACATGCAACCGCGACGACAATGTAGGCATTTTCAGATGGAAATTGAATTTAAAGGGAATGAAGAATCGATATCTTATTTTTCACACAGTAATTGCAGATTGGACAAGTTACTCTGTGTTCTGACCAGTCATTACCAACATTTAACGCAAATCATATTTACAACCGTATTAGCGAATTCACTCATATTTGTCCGTTTTTCTAGGGTACATCCAAACGATCATATACATAAGTAACCGTGACTATGACAAGTGTATGCACTAGCACTCAAACGAATCTCAATTTTATTTGATGCAGGCCAGGTGTGTCCCCTCTACTTCCTGGGAAAAATGCTAGGTGGATGCGGTTTCTATATGCTCTTCCAGTCTGGATCCACGCGTTCAATAAAACCAGTTGCATTTGAAACGTTTTCTAACATTGGTTCGTCACGCAATATCAATGGTCAACTCACGACTGAAAATCGTGGAGCGGTGACTCTAAACGGTGGTAGCACGTTTCCCGCTCGGTGACTGTTTTCTGTGATAGACGATGTCACTGTAGGGTTTAAGTACAACGAAAACACGGCGGTACAAGCGATCTAAAGAATTTGAATATTATGAGTGTACGTAGTAAGAAATTAGATTTAACATAATGTGATTCACCATGCAATGTGGAAGTCAGTGACAGGAGGATGTTGTATCATGCAGTACATGTGTTCAGCATACTGTCGAAAATCGCCCCGAAAAGCCTGGTGGTAAAGTACTGGATTCTAAATCGTTCCGCACTGGGCTTGAGTATTATTGGAGACTCGGAGGAGGTCCATTGTTGATGATTCCAACAAAGGGTGAAACAACTGTGCAGTACTTCAATGGTTTTCCACAGCGGGTTGAGCGTTGATATTGTACGGTGATTCATGCTATGTGAAATCTAATCTCCTACTAATATTCGTTTTCTGATACATATCAACCACTGCAATTTTTCGTAGTATTCAACCGTTTCTTAGGATCGATGGAGAACTTTTCTGAATTCGAGCCTGCTTTTGCGGTTGGTGCTTGTTACGTGGGTCAGTCTGGTAGCTCATTACGCGAACAGCCAGGGCATTGACAGACACTATAACAAGGCAATTTTTTTTTATAACTTTATTGAGTCTGATGAGTTATTCACCAATCGATATTGCATTAGCAGCTCATTAGAGTCATATAGTATTGTTTGGAGGACTTCCGTAAATTAACAAGCTTAAATTTCAATCAAACGAGGTTGGGGTTGGGAGAATATATTAGTGGTAAAAAGAAAAAAATGACAACTTTTCTGAAACCAAGATGCTTCAGCCTAAGAATCCAAAAATGTCTACATAGTTTCTTTGCACAGTTCAGAATACATGAAGGCCATTGTAAATTGTTATTGATTATAAAGTCCACGTATATGATCAAGCGAACTCTTGAAAACGGGGACAGAGTTATTGACCAATAGATCTTTCGGAGGGGAGGGGGAGGTACACTCAGATTATTTGGATATGCTAAGATGTTGTCCAGAATGAAACAAAAAGACCTAAGTAGGACTTACGTTCTCAGAATAGGAGGTAAAGTCCGATTGTTGTGCAGGTGGTGCACTAGATAAGTCGCTAATGTGAGTGATAAAAATATAGGGAGAGAGTACGGTTCCCTGAACATCCGAATTGTTCATTAAAGGACTCGATTCATTTTTAACCATTTTTTACGTTGAGTTCTGTCGGAAAACTAGTCCTTTAACCACGAAAGTACAAGAGCGGGACGGCCTGACTAATGTTCATGATTACTGTCATCAGCCGGATTTCAGTTCCACTCTCGTATACTCCTCACGGTTCCCTGTTTGCCACAACACCTAACAAATTTGGCATCCCTATAGACATCAAATCATTTGTGTTGACAATGTAGAACGGAAGTCATGAATATTCATGATGTTAAACTGTGGGTTGTTGTGCTGGATCCTAAATGTGAGATTATATCACAAAATTGTCCTTTATATACATTTTTCAACCTTGACCGAAAGATTCTATTGGTTATTCTTTAATTCGAACGTAAAGTAATCAACCCTAATCGGCCTTCAATTGGCTGCGCTACGTTATCTCCTGCTGTCATTCTTCGTTCTTAGTCTCGACTGGAAATGACACATCTAAAAAGTCACTTCGCATGTGCCGTGTGACTATGAAGTGCTTTATGCTGATACTAATAGAATTTGGACAAAAAACGAATGAGCTGGATGACAAGCTGCTCTTACGTGCATCCTTCCGGCTGAGATGACTGTGCTCTCCGTAGTCAGTGTGAACCCTCGCTCACTCTTCCCAGAGATGTCGGATCTAATACATACCTTGAATTCACGGATTCATGTTCATACGTATGCAGTTTGTTTTCAAAAATCCTGGCTGAAGGTGAGTGCTGTCGACCCTTCGATGGATCTCAGTGCTACCGTCAAGATAGGTTACTGGGCGAATAGAAATATGGAGCTGGATTGGGAATCTGTTTAAACTCATCCTGGTAAGTCTACCATCGAATTTATATACTCTTCAAAGGGTATAGACTGTTTAGCTATTCAGTCTTTTTCAAGATTTCCCAGTTTTAGAAGTACACTTATAACCTGCATGTATGTCGCCCCCTTTTGCACATAGTTAGATGTCAACTCCTTTTACGATGCACTTGTATCACTACTAATTCCTCTTCTGCATGAAAATTTGCATATTATTGCTGATGACTTCAGTCATGCTAGCACATACTCGCTACTCTCTCCCTTTCAGCGGATATCAGTAACTCCCCTACGAGGGCAGATTCTTTGCTGGATAAGTGTAATTACCAATCATCCTCAGTTATTCTCTCTTAGACTGAAAGCTGCCACCTACTTCTTCTGAAACCAGAAATTCATCCACACACGGCTCATGAACTCTTCACAGAAACAAATGAGGTAGAAATTTCCCCTTTCAAACTTTTCACCCAGTAAAACCTCCCTAATGAATGCATCCGACGGCTCTGCCTTTTTATAATTTCTCTCCTATCTACTCTTCACTGAAGACTCGTGCACTATTTTGAACCTCTGTTGCCCAACTGAAACTCTGTATGCGTCCGGTTGTACAGTAGCTTGTCCACTACTACAGTTTCTCAGAAGGCAAGGGGAACAAGCCCACTAGTATAGCTGAGGTTTGTAAGTCAAACACTGCTCGCACCTAATCAAGGCAGAGATAAAACGATTAGATGTGTCATTTGTCGCACAATTCCTAAGGATCAAGAATCTCAAGTTTTTGTGGGACTGTACAAGCTGCCTTGTGGTTAGAAAACAACCCTGCAAGGACGAAATTGGCCTAAACCCCCTCGGTAATACTTTTATTCATCCTTCCAGCGACTGTCTTTCTTCGTATTCTCCATGTGTTAGTACAGACTGTGAACTTTCCCCCATTACTGATATCTCCAGTGCTTCTCAAGTCTAAAGCTTTGTCCTCTGCAGGTTAGGATTGCCTCTCCCTCACAATTTTCAGACATGACGCAGCTTGGTTTGCGGAATCCATGTCATTTTGTTGAATGAATTCCTGTCAGACTGTTCAATCCCTGATTTGTGGCGACCAGTCACCAGTATCCCATTTTCAAAGGGCCCAAACACAAATGGCACAGAAAAGCCTTTTTGTACGACAGCTTTCACATCGGCAGTGTCAAAATTTGCTGAGAAGAGTATATTTGGTTGTGTTCAAACCCACTCAAACGTACCTCCGGACTCTTGTCAGTTCGCCTACAAACCCAAGAGACCTACACTAGATTGTGTCGTTTTCTTAGTCCAATTCCTTAAAAAAAACCGTAGACAGATCCGCCCTATCTCTTCGCCGCGTATTTATTGAGTATTCAATAGCCTTTGATTCAATATCCCGTTTTTCAAAGGCTCATAACTTTCAACTGCCCCTCGCCAATTACTGTTTTTCTCTCTTTCTATTTTCATGATAGAATGCAGGAAACAAAGGTAGGGTACAAAGTGTTCTAAACCCCATGTCCACAGTTCTGGAGTACTCCAGGGTGCTATATTGTTTCCCTTCTTATTTTTCCACATATATCAGCAATCTACCAATTTCTTCCACTTCTAAGATATTGAAATAAGCTGACGATGTTGTTCTTTGTCAGGATTTTTCCTACCCATCTGAACTCAGAGTCCTCAGTGAAAACCTATCACAAACAGGACATTTTTCCGCCCGATGTGGTTTAAGACTAGACCCTTCCAAGTGCCTTGAATGTGTGTTCAGAAATTGCCATTCTCCTTTTCCTACAGACTCTGTTTTCCTAATTCCAAATCTACGTCTAGAGTGAGCCCCGCCAAGCATTTGGGTGCTAGCCTAGACACCAATCTAAGATGAAACATCTCACACTCAGTGCTGTGTCGGCAAACTACTACGCCTATCTTTTCGAATAAGAAAACCCAGCAATTTCCGTACACCAACAACAACAGTCCCTAAAGTTGTCCTTCAATGTGCTCTTCCGGTCTCATTTTGTTGTTCACCCGCAATTTTCTCCCATATTTTGAAGCAAGACTTCATGACCCTTCTCCGCGGATTGGTAATTATTAGCCGTGTTTCGTTTCTACTCTTTGATTTTCTTTTGACTGGACTTGTAAACCAACATACTGAATCTTGCGTAGCCCTAGTTCACAAGGTACAACAGGATCCAAAGCATCAATTACACCTATCTATCTCTTTGTCGTCCTCACTAGTCCATCAGGTCTGAATTATGGTACGTTTCTTCTACAACTAACGTATATAAATCTCTCTGTTGCCCTATCAGGCGCGAGTACTAGCCAGGAAGAAGATTGGTGCGGAATTACTTTATAAATTTGCTTGATGTTTTCTTTTTCAGTCTTATGTACCTCGAGTATCAACTGTTATATATTTTAGTTATTTACCTCAGTTTTGTCAGAGCCTTTTTCGATTTTGTTGCAAGCATGCAGCTTGCACAAGTCTGTCATACAATATAAAAGTCTTTTGCGCTAATGTGGAAGTACATTGCACTGCACACGAGGTTTTCAACTGAGAGCAGAGTTATAAGCTGAATGGTCGCAAACTGACTGTGCTGTAAATGTCATTATCATCTTGCTAGTGTTATTTTGTATGGTGTAGGTGATGTCCCGAATATCCACTCGCATCAGTGGAATCATTTGGAGACCGTGGACTCTATCGATATGATGTTTCAGAGTGAAACAGCTGGAAATGAGCTAGTAAACGTTTCGATTTAGTTACGAATAAGTGGTCAAGGACAAACCCCGAACTCTAAGCCGATGATTAAATGATCTGAGGAGTCCTGTCTCAGGGTTCTTCCCATGAGATTACGTTGAAGATCTGTGATTGCTACAGATTTACCCATTTGAAAGGTGAATTTCACTAAGATCTCTGAAAAAGATTACCTACGGTAATTGGAGTGTCGATTAATTAAAATCTCAACCGACAGAGCCGTGCTCCTTAAATTAAAACATTTACTAGGGTCCGCTAATGTCATACAACTGATCACTGCAGATGTGTTGTAATTATTGATTTCTCGACCGGGTGTTGACGCGAAGCCAAGCTGATCGTTGAAAAAGCTACTTTCCGCTGTAATTCCTCTTTTATCCGCGACCGCATTCAGTTTTGCACCGTGGGTTACTTCATTCGAACGAACATGTACATGTGAGACTCTCCAACCAAAGTGGTAAGCCATATTTTGCTAATCCTTACCGGATTAGTAAGCCACATGTCAAACAAGCCCGACTATTCAGTCGTGTGCGCTGTGCATTCCCCTGGGTGGGCTACCAGCCGCGAATTTTACTCCTTTCCCCGGGGGTTTTAGTTTCTGAAAGTCCGCGGCGCAGCGGGTCACGAGAGGAGCAAAAAACGAAAAGTGTTTGTTTGTATGTTTCATTCCCGGGTAGTCTTCATTCTTTTGCACTGGAGTTTCGTACTGCAGAAGTACAGAACCATCCGGCTATAACTGTGCCGTTGGAACAGAGTGATTGTAATATACCATCAGCCCCTAAACGTGCAAGTTTTTCACATTTCTGCATACCGTATCTCCATTTTTATCAATCCAATATGGGAATTTCAATTTGGGTATTCTACCTTAGATCGCGATTTTTTGACAATGGGAAATTATTTATTTGATAACGAAAATCAGCCTAGAAAAGACTGGTAACGCAAAAGAATTTCTTGTGACTTCTCGCATTTACGACAGAATTGTGATGCAAATGGGTGAACTGAACAGAACGGATTGACGTATATGGATTTAGAAGTACATAGATGACATAGTCACAGAGTGTTTCGTAAGGGTAAGCTATCTGTTGACTTGACAAGAATCTAATTCGGTGAATCGAGAAAGCACAGAGCAACCTGTTAATATAGCAAAAACAAAAAAATGTATAGACACTTACTTATAGAAGGGGTGAGGAATTGGGAGTGTGAGTGAGGGGGATGTTCTGTACGCGAGGCTGTATTTGGAGCAATATCAGAAAAACCTCTTCGTTTTACGATCCTTTTCTGTGCGTCCATGGGGGTATTTCGCGATCAAAAACCGACTTATTTGCACGTAAAAAATCCAGAGAGAGCGGTATAAAATGAAACAAAACTTCCAATGATCTGTCAAGTTCTCAGTAGGCCGATCATTCCGCATTTCATGGTATTTCTCATATGATGACACTGGTACTGTACAGATTGCCAGTGGTGGACAAAATTATTGCTGAATCTGAGCCTACAAGTTGTGACAACATTGAAGTGATCGAACTCTCCAAAGATGTGGCAGCCTTCGCTGAGATTCGTACGTTCGCATGGACACTATTCAAGCTTGAACAGGACATGTACTGTACCACATGAGTGAGGCTTTAAAATCGGGATATGTTGGTGGTGTCAATGCTCTGACTCAAACCCCAACGAGACCGACGGATTTTACCGCTTGTATAGCTTCAATCCTTGTCCTGAAGCCGAATTTGTCTATCACCTTGGTCGTCAAAATTCGCACCGCATTTGCATTCAGTAAGCTTATATCGATACCGACGCGGAGAACAACGCGAAAAGAATCATGGTGTGGGAGCAGCTTTACCGACTTATTTCCATTGTGTTACGTGAAATGTATACGCATCAGGTTTATGATAGCAGCAAAGATATTTTTAGTGAATTTTATCCAGATCTTTCATAATGGAATTATCCGCTCATGAATTTAACTACTCGTCCTTTTATTCTGTGTTTGTGTGCACGGGTGTGGTGGGAGGCACTTTCTCCTCACCACGAGAGTCCACGGGAAAGCTAAGTAGAATGGCACTAAGTGTTAGAATGAGAAACCAGTCACAGATTCTCAACCGGTCAGATGTGACATTGAGCTGGGAGTCCTAAAAAACTTTCTGTTTGTTTTCTTCTTGTGCTTATGTTCTTGGTGTTCTCAGTAGACGATGCGGCAAAGTTGCAACCTAAGCCAGAGCACAGCAGTGAGAGAGTAATGATTGAAATAAATGAACTGAACTGATCCACAAGGAACACCAGTGTTGCCCACCACTGGCGCCATCCAGCGATGTAGAGGTTCGAACGTTGTAAGTCAAACTTGAAAGGCTTCGACCCTTTCCCCTCGTCTACTGCCGGTCACTCTCTTAGCCGCCAAATAAAAACTTATGAGGTGTGTACCATAATGTCAAACCAAACTAGGGCCTTGTGTTTTAAAAACAGGCAACCCGATAACACCGAGAATTGCCAGCGGTCGCAACACATTTGGAATGATTCAGTAGAAAGAAGAAAAGATTAACCGTATTGCAGCGATGAATGTTGGAGCAACGGAACGAGGCCGGTATCAAACCGATCGAGTCAACCAGTCGAGAGCCACAGAACAAACAAGAAACGGCGATTATATTGGGAGAGTCTTGTTACAGACTAAGAGAGCTCTGCTGAAACGTAAATGGAACTCATTTGGATCTCAAGGAGTTAGGAAATCCCTTAATGGGAGCTGCTGATCAATCCGACAAAGGGAACAATCGGACCAACGAAAAGAGAATGGTACGCTAAAGAATCAACGCGATAGCAGAAGTCACTTGGCTGGAGCAGAGTCGAAAAGCCCAGGCAGCGGGAAGATATATCTTGCTGCAACGAGGTCTGGATAAAGAACAATTTATACTGTCGTATACGCTATACCAGCTTGACTTGTCTGGCTGGTCAAATACAGTTGTGCTTCACTCGTCTCGCCTTTCTGTTACAATATTACAGCATTTCTTGCATAATACATTGGTCAGGATATTTGTGAGCAGGGCTTTCAAACTATCTACTCCTGTCTGTTTGCTAACGGGGATGAAATGAATGTACAATTTTTGCATAGTTTTTCAAAGGAAAATAAACTAATTTTCTTATGGTGTATCAGAATAATTCATAAGAGCTAAAATATCTCTCAACCACTGTTCAGCCGTAAAATGTTTTTGAACAGACCCATGAACATTCCGACAGGATTCCTGTAACCTGCCACGGAGTCATAATAGTAAACATTCTACTCATGTGAGCGCTTATTACCTTGGGGAAACTCTGATCCCACAACTTTGCTATTTCGCGATCGTCATCGAGGAGTGATTTACACGAACGGAAGATAAACCAAAACCTAATCAGATGCAGCGTGATTGCTTGACACAACCGAAGAAAGCAATAAACCACCGATTTACCATACTGTACACATCACAAATGTTTCAGCTGAACACGTTTTGGCACACTTGTTCGTACACCGAGAGTATCTTCATGTATACCTTCTCATTCCGTATATTTGCATTCATGCGTTTTATCCAGCAGCAAGCTACCTGTTTTGAGTGGTGCTTTTGTTCTTCTGATACTTAACAAAAATCAGTGGTGAAACATACCGATAGATAAATAACGTTGTTACTGTAAAATAGCATATATTATGGTTCGAGGGCGTGGAATAATGAAGAACGTAGGGCAAACAGATGCCAGAGAAAGAGTATATGATATTGCACAAACCTTTTCATGCGGTAAATGTCTCGGGACTCATGGTTTCAAGGTTGGAAAATGGTGGCAAATCAGAAATCAGGCAAATTTACATAAATTATCTGTTTTCCACTTCAAATCGCTCAAACACTGGGAGACTTAACAACAACAAAGTTACATCAGATTATGCCTTTGGATGTCGCAGTTGATTATTTACGTAATCAAGGGAACAGAGAAATGGGTGCCGTTTATGGTAGTTCGAAGTGGATAAAGCAAAAGACGGACGATGCTCAGACCAATGAACCGCCAAAGGAGATTGTAGGGTATAAATGACCAGATGGAACAGATCGGATTTGCAGATTGCTTGGAACTGAGTTCGGTGGGATCTCAACCGTGGATGGTTTACTGGCACACAAATTTCCACAATGGGCTATCGGAGTGGAGTTACTACCAGTCATCCTTGGCATTGAATAAATCTGGTCAAATGTTAAGTCGGGTAAGTTCCCGGGAAAAATAAATGAACTTCTGCTGTGCGATAAGTCGCAAAACATCGCGGGCTGTTTACAGGAACCGGTTGGAGGTGCAAAGACATGCATTTGTGAAAGTAGCTTAGACGCCGGCACATCTACACTGCAAGAATCTGCATCCAGCCGTTTTTTATTTTCTTTGATGTCAACTGGACGCACATGCTGACCGATCCATCGTGGACTTGTGTCATCTGACCCGCGAGAACTATTCAGGGACCGGTTGTTTGTACTTGTGTTGTTGACATCGAACGGTTCTGTGTTTAGGGCCATCGGATCCGGAAATGTACTCGACATCAGGAGGTGATCTGCACCGCTGATCAGTTCGGACTCACCACTGTTGTCTGGATCGTCCGAGTATAAGCTTTCATTATCACCTGAAATGTTCATTACGGTGGAGGGGAAGAGAAAGAAAGCGAGTTCTTCAACAAAGTCCTAATTTCTGAAATATAATGGGACATGGAATTTCTAACTGGGCCCTAAATTAATTCATAAATCAAGAATCTCGTGCGAAAAAATTCCAAAGAAGAAATAGTTATTCTCTACTCAACCCGTGAGTTTGTGTGCTGCAGCGACAATCGCGATGTAGTCAGAGATGAAAGGAACAGTTGACGAAGGAATACCGTATGAGTATACAGTTCTCAGATAGATGAAAAATCATTTTTATTTTTCCATCATCTCACTTACGAGCATCTCTGTTAATGCCGACACTGGTTGATTTTATGGTTCTGACAAACTATGTGTTGTCTCACATTTATTATAACCATAACCAGGGAATAGGAATGGAACAATGGATGAAATATATTCTCCGTGTTTGCTATACGTGTCTGGTATATACCCGTACCTATGTTTTTACTATCCAAAATATATCCTGCTAACATGTAGAAATACAGATTTGGAGATTAATTAGAATAATGAGATATAATTTTTAGGATGTCGAGTTTGGTGTATGAGATTAACCCAGCAATTCTGGGGGTGAACAGTACCTCTCTGTCACCATGCTCGTTATCAACCTTGAAGTATGGGATTCAATGTGGTTCTTCCTTCTAGTTCTCGGTGTCATGTTAGCTCAGTGCATTAAGCCCATTCGTCTCACTCATGCACATTTGTGGAATGAATAGGAGAACGATCTCTCGATGGTCACAAGGTTTTTTGTCTCGTTGTTAGTCCAACTAACAGTTAGTTTTTATAGATTATTAACCGATAGTTGCCCATGATCCCAACTGACTGCCCAACACCTTGGACATGACGTTTCCGGAAACACATTTTGGGCTACGGCAAAGGTCTCTAGAACCACCACAAAGAATTGTTCCATTTGTAAACGACGGTTAAAAAAAGACCGAAGTTGTGATTTCTCCGTTGATTTTGAATCCTAGATCGCTGATCGCAGCGGCTCTGGTGCTAATTCCAGAAGCGATTTTTCGGAGAGAAAAAATTCCACTATTATATTCCTCTTCATCTCTTGTACAATAAAATGACAGACGTAATTAATTGTAGAAGAAGAAACTGAACTCTGTAAAATGTTGCAATGCGTTGCAGAGCGGGAAAAACAACGAGTAGGGATTTTATTAATTCTGCTTTTACACTGATCTACGTGACAGGGGTTCAGAACAGGAAAAATGGGACAAGAATAATTTATTTTTAACTGTTGCGCACTGCTGACATGAAGCAAATCACCCACAATCACCCCTGTGTGTCTCAAAATAAGGCATCGAGGCTTAGAGTCGACTGTCTTATTCTCGAGCCGCACAAAATCGGTTTTCGCTTTGTAATTTCCTTTGTTCTCGACCGTTTTACACGGTTTTCTAATGGAACATCACTGATGTATATATATATATATATATATATATATATATATATATATATATATATATATATATATATATATATATATATATATCAGCTACTGCCAATTTAATTGTCGTCATTATTTATTAGCAAACCCGGGGACTTGTATTTCTCCCATACATCAACCATTAAACTTCTTAACAATGAATCTGTATATCCATTATAAAATAAAAACTGATAAAAAATAGCCCCTTTAATAGCCTCATATTGGGATTGCACGACCTCTATATGGAAGAATCTTCATTGATATCTGTCTTTTGTGCACATGATATTTCCGTGGGCATTTTTTGGGATATTCATCCAAAGTTTACACTCTATCATACTCATATTGTCGTGCTTGGCAGTTTAGCTAAAGGAGACTGAAATTATCCCTCTGCCTCTGTATTTTTAGGTCTCTAATCCACCTCTCCATCATCACTCAAACCGAAAGAGTTAGCGGTGTCAGATTATCAGATGTAGCAATTTTTGGCTAAAAACAAATATGGTTCCGACTGCACTTACTCAGATCGTCTTGTTGAAAATCCTCGCGTGAAGTGTATCCGTCCCCACTGACTGAATCGTCCGCTAAACTGTACGTTTCCGAATAGCGCTTGGACTGCATCTCATGATCGACCATTTCCTGAGCAGTCTCACTTCGAAATGTACCTAATGTGTCCAGGGAGGTATCAAGCAGCATCGAATTGGTGATGGACCACAAATGTCGCCCCGCGTCCTTCTTCAGACGTTTTTCTTTAGCGCTGTGAAACAGAATGCATTTGACTGAGTATTCTCTTTAAAAGGACTCGATATACAATTTCCTGAAATCCTTATGGTGCCTTGGGCAGACCGTGGATTCAAAAGTGAGTAAACAGTATGATTTTATTAGAAAACAAGGAAACTCATTTCTGTTAGTTAGACTATGAATAACCACCTACAGAAACTAAAATGGAATAAATGACATCCTCATTCCCCATGGAAAGTTCTCGCTCGATGCTCAGTTTATTTTCATAAGAACTGGGGAACAAAATCGAACAGCAGTATCATCTGACTAGATGAAATAGATAGTGTTTTGTGAAATTTAACCCAAATTTTCCACGATAATGCCGATACCGATTTTCAAAATAAGTTTTCCCATCCAGAATTGGGATGAATTGGAATAAAATGCCATGAAAATGGCTCGTTCTCATGTGTAAAACTAACTTTATAGGACATAACTACATGGAGTCTTGACAGATAAACGAGCAAAGTTATCACCGTTAGAAGAGAACATCAAACTTGGCAGTGCCCAAGAAATGTTGCAACCCGCCTTTTCGTTTGAAAAGTTTTTCAATACGCCCCTGGCGAGAGGAAAACTAAGGTAGGTTCATCTTATAATTCCCATTTATCTACCGCCAGAACTAGAGCTTTCAACTGAAAAAGGCCACGAAAAAGTAAATCTCATCGGCTACCGGAAGATTTGAAGAGTGAATCCAACGGTTTTCAATTCGTCCTGTTGACCGTACCACCGTTTGCACACGACTCAATTGCACTAATTATATACCTTACGTAACGTATTTGTACATTGTTCTCATTGGCCTGGTGGTTGCTGCCTTACTTTATTTTGTTTGGCATCTAACATTTTTAGTATTTTATTGTTGCTACCTCAAGCCAAAACATTACTGATTCGGTATCACAAACCATATGTCTTTTATACTGTGAAATAAAATGCAATATGATGTATAGTAACTTTTCTGTAACAGTTTGTCGCTAGCATGGTATGAGGTACCGATCTGCTGTCTTGATACTAATTTTGCATGAAGCTGTTTAGTCAGGTGCCTTCACGTGAGTTCGCACTTATAGTCAGAAAACCGCACGTACGCTCACATCCTATCTGACTCCACCCTATACAGGAACACTCGCCTTCTGTTTTACCCCAAATCCAGAGGGGATAGAAAAGCTGCAAAAATTGGAGATGGTAGAATTGAAGCATTCTTCAACAAAAGCTTTTGCTCTGAACTAGTATGGGAAGAGAATGGGTGGGAGAGAAACAGGCAAAGAAGATTTTCACAACCCCGTTGCTGACGCTTCGGTCGTCTGTACGCGACAGATGGAGTAGATTAGGAGTTAAATTATGCATTTCCCACACTGGCTGATTTCGCTGAGCTGAACTAAACCAAACTGTTCACGCATGCAAAAGAGATGCCTGAAATAGCAGCACGCGTTCCTTTATTCAACTCCGTCCCACTTGCAAACTTTAACACCACTGTTACCAAAACTGTGCCGTCCATCTATTTGGTTGCTCATAAGCCATTTTCGTTGCAACACTTGTTTAGATAGACATATATGAAGTTGATTAACGTCCAGTTGTTAGTCTGTCCATCAATCCGTTCTGTGATTTCCACCATCAATCACCGCATGCTCATACCTCGAAAACGGAGATGCTGTGTCCTTCGATTGTTGGGCTACGCCACCGTTCATTTCACGCCACGCCCTAATACAAGCTTTAGGAAGAGAGGCAATGAGATGGAGGGGAGTCGTTACTTGCAGAAAGCAGACACACGGTGGTGAAATACAAATAGAGTTGTAACTTGGCTAGGTACGGTTTCACATACCGACGATTCTGGAACCACACTTGTACCACACGCATATCCAGTCCGGTCTCGGTGCTTAGCTGTTCACGCACATGACGTACTGGTTTCGGGCTCTCGTTGTACGCTCGCTTCAACGCTTCCAGCTGTTTGGCAGTGATTGTGGTTCGAGGTCGTTTATTCGCATTGTCCAGTTCGGCTTCTTTAGAGGGACAGAATTAGAATGAAGAGGCTGAATAATATCAGGCAAAGAAGAAAACGCTGATTGATTTTTTTCTGAGAGCTGCGATAAGTTTTGGTCGTCATATACGCTATAAAGGATTGCTGATCTGTTAACCATATACAAGTTTCATCTGACATTTGAGAGACAGTCAACAGTGCACATTTCGCCGAATTCGCACCGGGGCTCGTACCTTCTGTGCTTTATCTTGAAGCCAAATTTGACCAATTCAAGACACAAAAGGACTTTTCGGTTGACTCTGGAGAGTTGATACTTTAGTGACTATTTTCCCGGAACATAGGATCGCTTCTAAATTCAAGTATTTTTGCTGCATGAGTTATTGTCCGAAAGTCTGTCCATTTAGTCAGAGTCTGATGAGCGAGGTTTTATTTTTATTTGAAAGTCTTTTTAATTGCCCTTTCATCTGTCTCTGATGTTGGTTTATAAGAAGCTTGTATGCATACTCAAAGAAGTGCAAATAAAACCCCCTCTACACTACTGGCTACCGATTTCAGGGCTTCTAATAATTCTCTTTTTAGTTATTTTATTGGATTGCTCGCATATTATCGGGGTTTTACTTCGATTGCAACAGGTTTGTGTGAAAATAAGTTTCTCTTTCGTTTACAAGCTGCTCAAGCAATAGTATCGTGAGACTACTTCAACCACTTAATCCCGTATTGAAAGACCCCCAAAATCCGATTTCGGTCATTCATCATTCGATGATTATTGTACTTCAGCCATTCGTGACAAATGAGGCGTAGTAGCGTAGTTGAACAAGTTCATTCTTAGCATACGACACTTGTATGCTCTGTTTGTTGCCCTTGATTGTTGCCCGATTTGAGAAAAACAAACTCAGTACGCAACCGTGGAAATGGATGAATTAAACAGGTCTCGAAGAATTTCACCTGTGGTGTATGTGGCCGAAGGCATAATACCTGTAACAGATGGTCGGCCCTTCCGCCCATTGCAGCTTTTATCCACCTCGTCTAAATTCCATCTTAAAAGCACGCAGAACACAACAAATGGCGAATTTTGTTGCGACTGAGCACCAGGAGCAATGATTTTACCAGACCATTCAACAGTACTTTAGGCCTAACATCGCTTTTGCTAGTCCAGTTGTTTACGTTGTTCTGAATAACTTCTTGATCAGATACGTGCAAACTTTGTCAGTCAGGTAGTCTCAACCGTTCACTTTACTAGCTACAGGTTAGAACTCATCCTGTTACTACCGAAACATACATTTAACCCTCATTGGGTAGGCGTACATACTTGTAGATTCGGCCGCAGTAACCTAGGAACAAGTCACTTATGAGATCCAGTTAAGATTCAATACGGACGATTCCTCACAAACCAGATTGACTACCTGTTCAACGCTTCTACGGAAAGCTGCAACGTAGACGAATCCATCTTAACTGGGGTTGGCCGCTAGTGTCTATTTGGAAGAACAGTGATCATACGAAATTTGGAAACGCCTAATCAGGCAAGGAAAAAGGATTCTCATGGAAAAGTTTGTAGAATAAAGAGTCTGATAACCTGAGGAAAAAGAGACGATCAGAAAGAACAACTTGGTTTTAAAAATACCGTGATCAAGGTGCTGTAGATGAACAAATTGTACATGAACGGATTGCGGAGTGAGTAGAATGAATAGTCCGTTCGAATAGTAAGGGACTGGACCACCTCTGAGGTATAGGCCTCGAGACTCTTTATGGCCAGTCACCTTTGGTGATAGACGGAAATCAGCTGTTGCTCGACTTTTTATCTTACTTGATGTATCAAAACCTTTGATCGAATTTCACTCCACTTCTCGGGGTTATGGCTACCGATTCTCCTTGATAGTCTAATGAGCTTTTGAGGCCTTAGAGTAAGCCATTGGGCAAGCACGCAATTAAACGTTAAATAATTACTACATCTGTTATCCCTTGTATTACCGAATATATGGCCGCTCCATTCTGCCTATGCTGATTCCTTTTAAACAAGTGTGCTCAGTTAAACTTTAGAGTAAAGATACAAAAGATTGATCTTCATAAGCTGCAGATGGCTCTCAAACTTGATCTTAAGGTTGATGATTTTTCACACTTGAATAAGTGACCACATTCGTCAATAAGTGGAGAAATATGTTCAAAGACCTCTTTCTAGAATATGTACAGCATACCCCACGGTAGGTAAATCTATATACAAGTTGTTGAGTAAGTTCAGCAATCAATGAAGATAACGGAATTCCGTGACAGCAAATAGTTATCACAGCGGTCTTTTCTAACATGGAATTCATCTGACCCCTTTTTGTGTACTTACCTCGTGCTTTTGCGGTCTCAAAATCGAGTTTACACATGAGTTTTCTGTCCCGTAACAAATAGAATTCGTCACCCGTATTGAGCCGACGTTCGCACACGACACAAATAAAACAGTCCATGTGATAGACATTGGATTGGGCGGTACGTACAACTTCGGACGGTGGTATGCCTTTTTCACAGCCAGCACACTTTGTTCCGAAACGTCTGATGCGATTGAACATGGATAAATAAGAGTAAAGCTGCTGACAAGGTATGGATGTACAATAATAACCCTTTCGATGAAATGAAACAATATGACCCCGTGAGAGGAAATCTTTTTGCACACCGTTATCAATCATACGGTAATAGGGGGCAAGAAGTTAATCAACGGGAGGGGGGTTGAAGCTTGCTGAATGAGAACGGAGGCTGAGTGTGTAAATGGTACATACGTGTGTGTCTTCAAGTGACTGATTCGAGCCCTAGATGAGTATAAAGGTCATAAGCTTTTGGACATAATACAGATCTTACAATTGCAAAATAGTAATACTTGTAACTTCCCTGCTCTATTTTTATGATGATGATGTAAAAAAACTGACAACTACTCCTTAGAGTGCATCTTGCAATCATCTTACAGCCTATGCGTTTCGGTTGAATTTAGCTGTTTAGCCTGACCCATCGCGCTGATTATGTACTTTAAGATGAGTTCAACGGGTCCTATAAATATAAGATTCCTTCCAACTGCAAAGTAAGGCAAGCATGCAATAGAAATTAAAGAAAATATGGCAAATGTCGTCCAAATGTCTTAATTTGAGGGACGATTTACAGATAGTCACCAAAATGCTACGACTATTTGTTGCTAATGCATTCCCAACGTTTAATGCAATACCATCAAAAGAGTTGTAGTTGTTAGTGGGAACGAGAAAGAAGCAGTAGGAATAAGTATAAAAACGTTCCGCTGATCGGATCAAAGCATTCTTGTTCCGTCTGCTCACAAACGTGAAGCCCTCGAACTCTGCCGTTCTATTCGTGCTGATCAGGGATTTTATCATTGTGCATACTTATTCCGCCGGAACTATCGTTTAAATCAATCTCGTTTCCTGGCTGCTTTGTTTACCTACTCTCCGGAACTTTTAAAATGTCCAAGGCATTATACATTACTGTAGGATTATCTACGAATTATCTCGGAAACATTTTCATCAATACAAAACACAAAAAGCGGAAGCTGCACTCCATTACCAAAAAGTACCTCTCTGGCTGCCAGGTAGCTTTACTCCACTCAGAGTAAAAAAATGTCAATACCCGTCATTCTAACAAACAGAGTGCGTTCGCTGCTGATATGGATGATACGTTAATTGAACACGAAGGATACAGTGTGCACTGGGTTGATCGTGCCTGTTAGTATTGAAATTGCGACCACTTGGGTGTTTGTTTTCCAATGACATTAGCGCTATCCGTTTGGTTGATATCCCTGTCCCGTCGTTCCGATTAAGGCACACAAGGCGGAGCTGGTTGCCAAGGCTTCAGCATACAAGAAGTCGGTGTACTTTCGAAATCCAAGTTGGAGAACTTTTGTGTTGTCATGGCCGATTTGGTATCCAACGGCCATGGCATGAAGTGCTATCGCCTAATCTCGCTCAAGTTTAGCTAACGCTTTTTTCTCGTGTGTTCCGTGATTCAGGTCTTCAACTTCCTGCTAGTTTGGTTAATATATGCTGCGGGATATTCTTTACCGCTGGTCTTCCAAATACAGTTGTTTTGGTCTTGCAAGTAGACAGTATCCTTGACTTTCGTGAGATGGCGTCTATAAAGGTGATTGGTTCGAGCGATCTATAAGCGCAATCAACATAGATCAGATAGCAGAAGCGCTTCCACTGCTACAAAAGCCTATGCAATTGGAAAACTTATCCACCTGAACCCTCGTCAGTAGAACCAAGCATGGGGTTTCTCTCTGTTATCATAATTCGCTTCGAGTGTAATGAAATGGGTGCACACCTACGGGGCCCCGGAAAAACCCCTTGATGCTACCTCATTTTCCGACTTGTTTCGATCCTTCCCCTTGCCAAATCGTACCAGTCTTTACGAGTTTTGCCACTAGGCTCTCTTTCTAATCAACGACTTAGCCCGCGTTTATTGACTAGTATGGCCTCTGTAATTTCTTAGCGTCCTATTCCAGGTATGGAGGTGCTTTCTTGTCTTATCTCTCCACTTCACCATCGGATGTATCGGAGGTCATCCCTTAAAATATGTCTATGTTCACTCACCTCTTTACCTAGACCGGGAATCCACCCCCCCCCCACACACACACTAGAACTGTGCACGTAGACATGTTCCCGGATAACTGACCTCGTAAGAACGGCAGTCAGCAATTATCTGCAAACCCTTTCTCTCTTCATTGCTGGGTGTACACAAGAAACGAAAGTACCTAAGTGATAGTGAAGGATAAGGAAGTAGTTGCTGAGAGTGAAGCATACAAGCTACCCTCAAACATCTAAAGTTATTTCACTTCTGGTTTCTTGCTCATGTATTTTTGTAACGTGTCCTCTTCCCACAACAATAAATGAATCAAGTACCCCCTTACTAGGACCGCTCTTGATGAGGCTGAAGCATTTCCAATGGTCTTCATCCCTAAGTTCTTTCTACCCTGAATTTCCGTCACTCAAGTCTCTACTCTCCAGCATAATACAGTCGGGGATTTTATATGGTACTACATTTGCAAAACATTTCCAATCGTAGTGAAGAATTAGAGACAAAAAATATCTCCCTTTCCTCGTTATTCTTCCTGCCAGATTATTTCTTTTGACCTTCCTTCAGAAACTCCGGTTAATTCCCTCTGACTATATTCCGTGAGAATCTGTGATATAAAAAGTTGATTTACCCGGTAATGATATTGAATTGCTGAATCATTTAAGGAGAAATCCCCTGAAACACCCTTCATATGACCACCATGCGTCAGCGCAGTGCTGCATTATTCGTGGTTTTCAGCACAATTGTCTAGGTAATATTTTACTATTGCCAGAACTGTGGAACCTGACATGCACCACTGATTTGAGAAATCCTTGTTTCCATTCGAGAATCATCAGTGTTCAGAACATTTCGAGCATCCTCCGGCAAAGTTAGCCAGCCACGAAACTCAAAGTCCACTTGGAACCAAAACAGCAGCCTCAGTGAACAGCTTTGTCTGTTGGCCTTTCGATGGAAACCTCGTGCCGTTTGTAAATTCTACGGATATTTTCGTTGTTAAATATTCTTTTTTGATAATGGTTAGAAAAAAATAATTTGTGTGAAATGGGAAGAAAACTGATAACTTACCGAAAAAAGTCGTTTTTACAGTAAATTTCATCCGTTCGAATGAAGCACTTATCGGATAACTTAACACCACAGTCCATACATTTTAAGCAAGACGTATGCCAGTGTTGATTCAACACTTGCATGATGGTCCTATCCAGGACGAGCTGTTTACACCCTGCACATTGGGGCACTACATCGTTGGAGGTTTTTTGTCCAACCGGATGTGGAGTTTGGGAAGATGGAGTAAAAATGGGATCGGAGAAAAAGAAGACAAAAGAAATTAGTGTCACAAAGTTGAAAAAACTTACAGATGATTTCCGTATCCCATATAGCTTAGAACATGTTAGAGAGTGAAAATACCTAGAATGTTGTCAGACATGCCGTTTAGACTTTCTACTGTTGAATGTCCCCATTGTGCTTATTTGAAGAGGGATTTAATTCAGACTTGTACTAATGAGGATTAATATGTCAGAACCGAAATCGGTTCGGAGTGTATCGAAAAATCGATGCGCCATGTGAAATGTTATGGTAAAATTTTATTGTTTAATAACACAGTGTAGTCGAAATCGTTGGTAGATTGTCGACGTTTCGATCACTATGGGTAACCTTTTTTAAGACTTGTTTTACAACCGAATGAAAATGGAGTGATAGCTTAGAGCAATTGGGCTATCGTTCCAGTTTTATTCGGTTGTAAAACAAGTCTTAAAAAAGGTTACCCGTAGTGATCGAAACGTCGACAATCTACCAACGATTTCGACTACACTGTGTTATTAAACAATAAACTTTTACCTTGTACTAATGGGGAATAGCACTGTACTCAAGTTGAGTAAAATCCCGAAAATCCTGTAAAACAGAAAGCATCAACTCGGAAGGCAGACAGCGACGGTTGTCATCGGTTCTCCCATTCAGTCGGCTGGTTCAGAAGTAGCATAGTGACTGTAATCTATTCGCGAATGACATTTATTTTGCCGTCTGAACTGATCCACGTGTGGGGAGTGGTGAATAATGACGACCTGGTAACTAAGAGTTCAGATATACGGGTCAAATTAGTTGGCGGTTGTCTCATTCCAGAAGTGTGACAACCAAATGGCCCATAAACCAGGTGGTTTCACACCAAGTTTTTCACATTCGCGGTTGTCTCCTCTGCTGGGAGTTACAATGCCACCAATGAACCCGCATTGAGTATCGGCCAAACTGTGGTTGCCATCATCACCACCCCCAAGTCATCTAGTAAACCACATGACACTTCCATTAATTTTAGCCTACATCCATTAATCCATAAACAGACACACACAATGACTGATTGAGCCACTGACCAGGCCCCCTATTCATATCACTAGTGTTTAATGACAAAGACGTCTGATGGGATGTAAGTCCGGGATTGTGGTGTGTTCCACGGGTGAAACGCGGATGATGACCTTATCCAGTCAGACTAATCAAGCGGAGTGGGACTATGTGACAATTGTGTCCCTTTTATCACCCTCTCGTTCAGGTGATACAATTTATGCTCCTGCCTGTCTTCCCACGCGAACAGCGGTCACGTGTCCGGACATGTACTCCAGCTTTCCAAGCACAACTGATTTTAAAGTATCTGTAAGAGAGAACTCGGCGGGCACACCCGTATGTCCTACTCAAAGGATAATACCAGTTACAGTACAACATAGTACTTTGGGCAAACTTCATAAGCACCACAAGCGGTCGTTGAGCTCTCCGGGGAAACTTGCTTCGTGGATTTTGAGAATCATGACAGTGAAGTGGCACAAGCTCTCATTCGAAGCCGCATATTTATGAACTGGGATGAAATTGTCCACTGCTCACACCTTTTAATCATTGAGAACAGTGGACAAATAAGTCACCGTCCATCGTAGTCGACTAGAACCATATGTGGGCTTCATGAGTAAGTCTAGGTGTTGAGGTAACTCATAGATGATGGATGTGCGATCCACTTTTCTCAATGCAAGGTCACTGTGAACCACCACTCAAACGTCGTCAACGTAAACTCATTACAGGAAACAGCACTTTTGGTATCCATTTGTAGTTGGGAAATTATGAAGACCCTTTGCAGGAAGGGTGGGGGAGGTTTATGAGAAAATGATGTCTCGCTGCTGCACACACCACAGAAGGGATTTTCCTTGAGAACCTAAACCGGAGCCTTTGACTCAGCAGTCTGACCCCTTAGGCAGTGGGGCTCTAAACCATCACAGGGAAGTGGAAGAAGCACTAGTGAAGGAATTCTTCTAGTCTGTCACGAGACCCAATTGGTAAACTGTTGCTGTCGGGCTATAGGCAGCCGTACTGATGTTCCATTATTGTAAGTATGGGTCCCCGATGGCCCATGGAGTTTCCTGTGATTTTGTGCTTCGCAGATAGAACTGGCGCTACACCCAGCGGAAGATGGCTGGTCCTTGAATACTACAGCAATCATCCTTTTTTTGTCCTAGCTGGTGCTTTATTATTGATCCGCTTTTCAGATTTGGTCCTTAGTCCAGGTCACCCGATGGAGCGAGTAGAAGGTTGACATGGAAGCATCGTTTGGGTGTCCAGCATGTATTTTGAATATGCCCATCGATAGACTTCCTCTGTACATGCTGTTCTCGAAGGCCGATAACGGCCGGAAGGCAGGTGGGGTGATCAGTTCACGATACGATAACAACGTTCGAAAAACCTTAGGCGACACAGTTGACCACGTAGGACGAAGGGTGTACGAGATCGGCTTGTCAAGTTGTTGGATATAATAATTGATATCGCTAGGTATGGTGGCCTTTGGTGTAATTACTTTCGAGCTCCCTCTTTCTGGTCAGGATTTTTGCTTACTGCTTCGGTTTCGGTTGTCTTCTTCGCTGTGCTTCTATTCATTATACTCTCAACCGGAGGATGCTCTGAGGTAGCAGCCAGAACCAGAATCAGAGCACAGAAGTGAGAAGCTGATGGTGGAAAGAATTGAACTAAAGTGGTATGCAGTTAGACGAAAATGGAAAATAAATAACTGTCTAACATGATTTGTTAATGTTGCGGATTTGAGATGTATGTCATAATGTACTTTATCAGTCCGGTCTGTTGAAATGCGTAAGAGGGAGTTGGGTATTTTTAATTTCTTGTTTTACAGAAAGCGCATGTTCGATCCCAGTACAACATACTTAAGTTCGAGAACATGAAAGCTTACCTGTCAGAATCTTTGGGATTACTCTTTTACTGCGTACTGCATCCTTGGAACTGTACAATACTTTTATATAATATGCCTTTAATTGCACAACGACTGAAAAAAGGAATGGTTCTCTCAGTCGCGGGACTCTGCCAGGACAGGTGAGGCAGAGTGATTTTGGCCAGAACATCAGCTATAAATAACAGTGAAACCTCCGAGCCATTCGGAATGTGAAAATCTTTTCCATGGTACAACTTTACAACGCACAACATTGTTCATCTCAGTTGAATGCTCATTGAAATGGAAATATATGCTACCATATGTTGGAGATTCTGGATTCTATTATTTTCAAGCAGCAATTCTGAAAGTGTGTACTGTCATATCCGTCAGAGAATTCACAACGGACACTAACTTAAACCCTTGTAAACTATTAGCAAATTTCCTCGTATTTCGTTGCAACGTTTAGCACTTCTTCAACAACTGGTATCCAGTTAATAATAAATACCGCTTTTGCAACTCATTGAACAAATGGTAACACAATTGTCCAGTAGTTTCTATATGACGATATTCTTACAACTGCAACCTGCAGGTATCGTTCATAGACAGAGACTGACAAGCTGGAAATCTCCATGATTTTTCAACAATTTGTGCAGTGTGATATTCCATTCCATTTTTCTAAATCTTTGGTCATACTGGGACGGTTCAGCACTCAAGGCAAACAATAAGCCTCAAAAATTCCATTTCATCGGAGAATCATTGATGCTGTCTAGGTCCAGAATATATCATCTCATCATCAAAAAAGTACATAACCATTTCGAAATTCTGAACTGAATGGATTCACAACTATTCACTGTTCATTCAGGCGAACCTATAGAGAATAAATGGATTGAGTTTGTAACGACTTAATTTATCCGGAACCAAGTTACAGAGTGAAGAACTTCACAACTGATCATGGTTTGTTTTTACTCGAAGATTAGATAACTTTCTTCTAGTCTCTGATTATTTTCCGAATTCCTAAGAAAACTCGGATAAACTTCGAATAAGTTCCTTTGTGAAAACGATGCCTAACAGTACCGCAAAACTATCAATGAATTGTTTAGTGATGGTGGAATTCACAGTTTACTGATAATATGATTCACCTCGTTCACACGTTTTAACCTTCATATTAAGTGGGACCTGAGGCCCGGGTGGTCAACTGGTCAACGGGGAAAATAGTGGAGATTCGATGTCGCTCAAGCTATAAGATCGGAAAATTTTTAAGCGAAACACAAAAAGGCCGGTTCGATGAATTTGGCATGATCTGAAAAGCCACCAGAAAGAGAATACTCTTTAGGTTAGGTTGCTTATTTTTATAGCCACGGCAAAAATCTAGGCAACCCTTACTTATTAGACCCGTTTATTCCAGTTACGCATAATATCACCAATAAGGTTCTTGTTTTTAGATAGGGAAAATATTAGTGCGCGTTTCATTATCGCTAAGATTCAGGCTTTCGTGTCAATAATACAAATTTCTTCGACTTCTCTTTATGTCCAATAGATTTTGTTCAACCGTGTGTCATTCATCCCACTGGGAAGTGACCGACGAGGCTAGTCCAATGACTGAAACCACAACAATTTCCGGTATCACTGGAAAGGTGATTGTGCATCATTGGATATTCACTTGTATTATTCGTACTCGATTGGCATGCCCCGATGGCTCAGTTGGCAGGGGAACTGCCCGGTAAGCGGAGGATCCCAATTTTGGTCCCGGATGGCGGCCCTGTACTTTTGGAAGTGAAAGTGCCTTTGGGTTTTTTATTATCTGAAAGGCTCAAGGTCCTCGTGCCAGTAATGGGCAAAATGAATTTTGAATAAACTAGACAGAATATATGCGGTGATAGGAATTCCTTTCGTGTACTCTTATCGGTCGCGAAGGTATAACATTACAGAAAATATATGAAGTAAACTGCCTGAAATGTAGCAATAATTGATACAGGTTTGTGTTTGTTTGAGTGTGGGCACGTGTATTCAAGTCTCCGTGTATGATCTGCCAAAATCATGGTAGGCTCGGGGTGAAGTTCAAAGGTTTTGAACGCATACTGGTTGATAGATTTTTCTCGGTGATCTCAGGTATTTGGTAAAACGGCTGATCGAGGAAGACGTATCAAGGTGTAGCCTTATTAAGATGGAATGTTCTTACAAAACTGTTGATGTTCGTCTGTTGATCACTTATTAGGACTCGCTATATCAGTTACATGAGAATCGTTCTACCGATTATGGCGTACGTCCATCTCAACCGGTAAAACGACTATGATGAAACGAAGAAAGCTTGTAAATGAAGAGATTTCCGTACCCTCGAATACCACCAATGGAACACGCTCTCCCTAAACAACGCCGATCATACTCATTTAGTCGAACTAAGGAGCTCTATGTCACCTACCATATACACTGGACATCGGACAGTCTTGTGATCAAAAATTTTCAGGCCTCACGAATCTCTAGGGGTTACTGAATTTAGTTATTGTCAGCATTTATATATATATATATATATATATATATATATATATATATATATATATATAAGATGCTGTTAAGATGCAAAAATGACTATAATAACGCTACTTACACAGTCTAGGAGATTGTTCTGTTCATAATGTAGGATTTAGTGAAACAAGCTATATAATTTGAGATAAAGTTGTAGCCGAATAATGAATAGTTTCATTTTCATCGAGACTATCAATAATGGTGAAAACATCTGGGGAAGTCAAGAACTGTGACGGGCAGCTTTCATAAACGGAAGGTATCATACGGTTGGAAAGTCAGACAAACTGAAGAACTCTATCACCTCAGTCTTATCGTCTATTCCGTGAAGATTCCGTATAACTGAGCTTGTCACATTCTTTTCATCTTCCGTCCACAAATGTCCATCAGGATAGGGTACTCATGAAAAGAGACAAAAAACAGTGGATATACTCAGAGAGTGTATAGTTGGTAGGGCTATCGAGGAATCATTTCGCATAGAACCATTTTGCTAGTTCAGTTCCAAAGTGATATGCACACAAACTGAAAAATGTCGCGTTCTCTCTGTAACACGGTATATATTTGACTAACAGGGTTGTCCTCAGAGTCTGAATGGGAGGCACGTTGAAACAAACTATTCTACGATAGACAGTGCCCTCTCGTTTGATCTAGCGGAGCTGTCACATAGCTGGTTTGAATCTGGATGCGATGGTTCGATTTCGGCGATAACCAGCATCACTATCCGCTGTTCACCGCCTCGCTTATTCTTTGGGTTTGTATTTGAATTGCCGCTACTACAAGGCTGGCAGTTTGCCCCTAAAGGCGAGGCGCCTATCATGATGTTGACTTCTGTCTCTTCCGCGGTATTCGTGATTAACCACGGAATAAAAACACAAAAAATCAGAAGCATCTAATAACCCAGATTAACGTTGTCAGGACACGGATGCATTAAAATCGGATGCTCAGTTTATAAAAAATCAACAGAATGATGGGTAAGTGAAGCATTTTTGCATACATCATGCTAAACGATGGAACAGTGCGATCTCATCAGGCTGATGTTCACCGACGGGCCAAGCTACTGACAGTCTCCATGGCGCGGATTTAGTTCATTAATTGTTAACAGCCATCGACCTGGTAGAAACTGATTAAATGCGAGAAAGCCAGTCGCGCTGTATTTTTCATCGGCGGTGGTCGGGTTCTTGGAAGTACTTATCTACCACTTCGGAGGAGAGAAGTTTAGATCCCTCGGGCGCCGGTCACTTTGGTGGAAGACAGTGACCTATTTTCGCTCGGCTCCTTGCCACACCTGTCCTACTGGGGCCTTATGTATTTCTTAACTAAAAGACTCAGGATCAGATTGCTAATTGTCCCTAATAACGAAGTGGGTCATGCAGACTATGGGTTATACCCCTTCCAAAGCAACTACGCGTAATCATTTGGTTAGCAAAAATGTGCTTGAGAACGGGCGTGGGGTCATCTCGATAGAGTTGGACATTTTGTAGATAAGTTTGAGTTTTTGCCCAGATGAATAACGGTGATATCTTCTCGTAATCTTCTAATTCGATTATCTTCGGCAAGTGTTGTTGGCATCTAAGTGTACATCAGAATCCAGCTGAGGTTGGTTACTTTGTTTTCCCATTCATATAAGCTCAACAACCGGTGGAAATCTACAACATTGGATTTGCTAAAGTAACTGAGTATTCGACCATTGGTGGTCATCTTAACCGCATTTCTACTAGATCCATAAAACACGGTTTACAGTTATCCCGGTCGCTTTCAACCGTGCACCATGCTACATCCCTAATCCGATTAAAACGAATAAATGTAAGGGAAGTCATATGGCACGATGTGCTCATTCACAAGACAAAGATGAAACGAACGACAACATTGAAAATAGCAACAAGAACAAAAAGAGCGTCAAGCTGGATAGTCTTATACTGAGGAAGATGATTGCGCTGAGGTTTGCTCAGGCCAGCAGAAGTCAGTTAACGACGCAAGCACACACACACTTCGTTTTCCCCTAGAGGTAAATGTGTCATCTCATCGCTCATTAATCCGATTAAGAAAGCCTGACTTTCTGCTGATTTTGTGTATCACACTAACACGTATACCTGTTGTTGTGCTGTCCGACTGTAAACCTTATTCCATCTCACCATCCGTGCATAGTTTTCTTCCCTTACCTCCCGCCTCATCCTCCCCCCGTCTCTTGACTAAACAGTGGACCGGTGCGTTTCATCTCTAATCTCTGTCTGTTTCTGTCGTCCTATTGTCCTCTGATCGCGCACACGTTCATCAGTGAATTGACTATAACTCACCGTGTCTCACCCTATTCTGCCCATTCAACTCTAAATGCCATTTCCGCACTTGTATAGTTCCTTAATTTCCCTAATGTGGCCAAGCCCTGCCGGCGACCACATCAGTTTTATCGGAACAGGAATTACTGCATCTCGTTGTGTACCAGTATCGACAAACCACACACATATATAGAGGGGCGACGGACACCACCGTTGACGATCGCCGTCCGACTATTTCGTCATCTCTCTACCCAAACCACTTAGTGAGACAGATATTGGTCTTATTCACACACCACTAGCAGACACATTTACTCATAGCCATCTGGTGAATTCATTTAATCTACTTTGCCACACATAGACACCCACCCACTCACACACATACACATCTTCAAAGACAAAATATTCCCGCTCAGGGAATCTCAGGCATTTAGTCAGTAAGTAAATTGGTCGGCCAAGGCGAAAAAGCTTGGTGGACAATGGTAGGACGTCCACTGTAACTCGCAAGCGTATGCACTTGTCAGATTGTTTGCTGTCTAATACGCACGCCGTTGTGACTCCCCTTCTGCAATCTTCCGGACTTACTTGCTACCCTTGATGAGTCGTAGTTACTTCAAGTTATCGTGTTCAATGCGCTCTTGCCCAGAAAGACAGTTACACATACAACAATACATACACACATCCAACGTCGCTAGAGAAATCCCGTCTTCAAGCTGTGAATGGGACGAACACAAAAGGGTGGAGTACGACAAGCAGGAGAGTCTACGGGTTCCACGATTTATTCCAGTATGAGCTCATCTGCGGAGGTGTACGTTCTTACCTGTTTATGTTTTCACAACCATTTTGCACCTGTGACAAACTAGGCGATCGAACGCACTGCATTTTGCAGATGAATTATCTCGGTACGTCCGAATGCAATGAGACAAACAGGCAGTATCCCACGAAGCATGCGCTTACACGAACACAAACATACATACACACACGTAAAAATCCACGTGGTTAACGAAGCAAATTCCTTTTTTTCCTCACCACAAGTTTCACCGCTCCTCTTTGCCTCCCTATGTACGAGTGTATATGTGTGTCAATCTGCAGGAACAGATTAACAATGAAAATGGGATATAGTGAATTAGAGCTCGGTATTGACCTCAACAAAGCCCAAACCTAGTGTCACCCCCCCCCCCCCTGTCGAATTTTCACGCCATATCCGATTCTCTCTCGCACTGTACTAGGCGTTCTCCTTCGCTTTCTAATTTGGCTAATGAAGAATTTGTACATGGCACTCACCGTTCGTGTGGTTTTCTTTTCTTTTCTGTATGTGTCCCTCTACAATTGAGACAAACTTAGGCCAAATGTCAAAACTGATTTCTGGGATGAGAAAGGACAACCACAACTGCTCTGATCGGTGCTCCCACGAATCGATACACGTAGATTTAGTTGACCGGGACTGGGACCAAAGTTACCGATATGATCAAAAACATATCTGATAGGACTAGCTATATGAGAGGAAGAGACTGAAGAGAATGATGTATCTATTCATATACTGCTGCTCTTTGGGGATATGAATGCTTCTCGCCTTGGTCAGAAAGTCGTAATTCGTACATTAATTATCATTATTAGTCACCAATCATATAGAACAACAAACTTATGGCAACAGAGTACTTTTACAGAAATGTAACTTGTAATACATACCAGTTTTCAAAATGAACATATAGAGCATTTGCTCTGCAAGTGGTGGGGAATCTTTCCCTCTGCTTTTTATTTGCAATGTGGACACTACGTATAAATATATAGAGCTGTTAATTCTGGCTTATCGGAATCAGAAGTGGCCGGAAAGCATAAGAATAATCAGTTGATGCCAGTGAGCATCGGCTATGAACTAACTGTGCTGAAAGAAAATGCTGTGCGTTGTCAGCAGCACTTGCACGTCTGTCATAGTTGAATTAACTGAAGAGATCAACACCAACCGTTACTGTAATATCCAAGGCAAAGTAGGAAAATCCTAATTGTGCGTACATTTATAATGAATCATATGATCAGGCTTTCCCAGTAGGAAAAACAAGACAACTGAGATAACGGTAAGAACCAGAAGCTGTTTCATGACGTAGCACCGGATGGTGAACTGCCCCAAGAAATATATAAATCAACCATAATGGGATAACAGGTTGTTTTGATACCTCCCGAATGCGCCTAGAAGGAGACTTTATTAAGGATTGTTAGGAAGCTTCGATGAAAAGTGTGGACCAAAACTGTGGTAATGCAGCTTAGATGATCAAATAGTCAGTTACTTTTTTATTTGGAAAGGACAGAAACTTGATGAAATTCTTTTTGAAACTCGGATCTCACATGCGAACACTGTCCTGCCAATAGGTTGTGAATGTCCATGCTTTTCCGATCGCCTGACTCACTACCACACCTAACTAATAATAACAAGACGTGGTTTCAGCAATCCAAATCTAAGGTTCAGTTGTTCAGGTCATTTAATTACATCTGTATATAAAAGAAGCCCTTTGTCTCCACAGTGCGAGCTATAGGATGAACCAAGAAATGAAACAATATTGCCTCCAGCTGGGTCACTAGTACGCGGAGTCATCATGAGGAACCACATTATGACCATCTGGTGTGCCATTTTGTCCCATACTTTCCGTCACTCTGCGTGAAGTGCTTATCTTCCCGTAACTATCAACAGTCCGGCAATACCTCTTCTACACTGTTCGTGTACCGAGTATAGTAGTACAATCTATACTACGCAACAGTTTTTTCTCTCAAGACTGATCACCGAAAAAGGCAATAACAGTAAACACTAGGAAACATATCGCGCCGAAAATACTCTAAAGCATTCAGTCACGTGCCAAGCTCATGGCATGTCACGCTTCAGTTATTAAAGCAGACAATAAAACTGGTTGGTATTCTCGTGCACTCGCAGGCAAAGTGCGTGAATCTATCTAGTTTCTAGTTTCCAGTGTTTTGTAATATCATATCACTTAGTGGGGAGATCTCGTATCTGTGGCTCATCCGGAGAAAAATACCGGCGAAAATTACGCAATCAAGAAGATTCTCATGTCTGCACATGAACAGGAAAGTGAACAGTCATTCGTTGTTAAAGAATAGTACATCATTTCGAGTTCATCTTTACTAGAAATGATCACTGGTGAATATCAGCAAGAATTCCTCAAATAAAAATGACACAGAAAACTTTCGTTTCATCTTTTAAGGTACCGTCAGGTTCGCCTTTCTTTTAGTAACCTTAGTCTGTGATGATTTTCTGTCATCAAATATCGTTATTTCATCATTCAGGATTTGATAATGGCCAATAAATAATAATTTCTTTATTGTCTCCTTTACCTTTTTAGTCCGCATCGGTAATTCTCGAGTACCATTATTTTCCAACAGACGAAGTTCGTCTTCGCCGTAGTAGGTATGGTATTCTATTTGGCTGACAGGACAAAATATTCGGGGAAGTACGAAACCGATGTCGTGGTTGTTGCCGCTCAGCAAGCATGCATTCCCAGTATTATTCCACCCAGTCGTCCCTATGCTAGAGCCCTCCACACTTCAATTATGGCTGTAGCCTCATTTGAATCGCGATGAGCTTGCGTAGACAAAGAGTACGTTTCTAGAGTCACAAATTGATTCTTGCAAATTTATTTCTTCTGCTAACACGACTAACCTTCAGGACAAGGACACATGGTCCAAAGTTTAGATTCCTGCTATGAGTAGTACGATATAATACAAAATTTCTCCTTTCTGAAGGCTAGCCATGTTAATGGACAAAATAACTTTCAAAGAATCACCTTGTGATTCTAAATTTGTGCTCTTCTTCCATACACGCTCCTTAGGATTCAAATGATATTGCAGACTTAGACTAGGGTTATCTTTGCTTATCTTACCTTTTACTGACGATTTTTACCGGTTGTTACTCATAACGGACGGTAGCTATCATAGAGCTCTGAATCACGAGCTCCACCAACAGGGCCACTTTTCTGGCCGTATCGATCTGTGTACTGTTCCATGTCTTTCAGTCATACAGTTGATTCAGCGGCGAACGATCTATCGACAAGTTCACCGATCTTACTTACCACGCGCGTTACGGTCCCTACAACGTCCTAGCTGAACTTCCCCCTCTGGAAGCTCTCCTATAAAATTATAGAAATCAGTATTGCTAACGCGACCCACGACGGAGGAGACAAGTTTTGTAGGTGAGCTGTGAGTGCCAACTATCAGGACAATAAGGCATCCGTTTTTTCTGGAGAGTGGTACAACAGTGGCCTTGTTTCAAGTTACGTATGTTTCCGTTTAGTTTAGAACATTATACTGCACATAATATGGCACTCGTTCCTCAATACACCAATAATAGAATGCTTAGTTTTCGTCAGTTTTACTTGACAGGTTACCAATATTTGTGCGGGTGTTTATAATGGGTACTGACTTTTGGAACCCCGAAAAAGTATTGTGGATCTTTTCATCACTGATAGGCTAGAAAACGCAATCATTTTTAGTTAATTTCTCCGGCAGGTGAGCATTTGGCTTCTCGTATTGCACAAACCTCACGAATAACAATTTCGTTCAAAATAAACTTTCAGTTCTACATTCTACTTTATACCAGCACGGAATTCAGAATGCGTTTTCTCACTGAACTTATTCCGTAGTCTGTTAGGTAGAGAAGAAGAATTAAATGACTCAGCAGATGCCTTTTTCCTTATAGTCCCGAAGTTTGTCGAACAACAGGTCACGGAAAATAATCCGATCAGTTCAGTGTGTTCGAACGACCGTTAAATGGGCATCGACTACGGCAATCCTGGTCGCCATCTCTCAACGGAAACCTCACTAGGAAATTAAACAACCAAGGGTATGTAAATACTAAGAGCAGAACGACAACTAATACTCCCGAATAAATGGGGAAATTGCGTGGATGAAAGTACAATAATGGTCTTGACACCTATCTGTATCTTACAACGCGTTTGACCATTAAGTGGGTGAATTCCTCAACCCTCTCCTACGAAAGCTAATGTGCCGAACATGTCCAAATTCAATGACCAAATCTATCAGGTAATTATTCAATGTCATGGAACAAACAACCCTACTCATCTTCGAACAGCTGCCCGACTCAATAAACCCATCAATCCAGTCGGCTTATCTGATGAAATACGGAACACGTTCCCCCAAATATCGTGAACTCTGATGCTTCATCAGATGATTCGTTTAGCGTTTTCCATAATCTGGTAGTAACCTTAGTTTATTATAACCAGTCCCGAGCAAATCTGCAAAGACGTCAGTGTTCAAATACCCACAGTAATTGTGTATCAATAACCCGCAGTGGCCACTTTCCTGAGTGGTACAGAGGAACTGATTGAACCCGAGCGAGCGAACTCCGAACTTCTAGTGGTCGAATGAATATCCCATCTACGACACTGATGACTGAGGTTACCAAAAGTCAGAGAAACCTTCTGTATCAGTCATGACACTATGTTCAATACTTGACTTCCGGATGGAATGCAACTACTCAGAGAGCCAAACTTATCCTCCTTAGTAATTGTCTCATCCGACTAACGCAGTCCTATATTAGCATTTTGCATTTTTCAGGTGAAATCTCTTATGAGTGAAATCACCCTTATTGGCCTCAGCAAGTCTAGTGAGTTTGCCACAGCATCGGATAAGAATAAGGTTGAATATCAACCAGCCGAGGTCAAACGGTCATCACGGTGGACTAGAAACCCTTCTGCAGGGATTAGAATCGTGTTTCCGCTGCCAGTCACTTTCCCCCACTTGGCAGCCTCTAATTGGCCCGCGACCCCCTTTCACTATTGCGCAATGGAATGAAGTAAATAGAAAGATAAGACAGAGATAAATTCAGCTAAGATAGATAGCTCTCCTTCCGATTTGGTATCTTCCCTTCTATGCACTGAGGAACTCATCAAGCTATTGCTGATTTGATCCACAACATCATGACTCAACGAAACCCACAACCACAAAGGCCACTCAAATAATGCCAACTCCAAGGTGCTTTCCGAATTGATTATTGATAAATATGTCCTTCTTAATTACCACTCAGCACCGCGTTTCCATGAATCTTCAGCAGCTGTTCGTGTCCGCTTCACAATGTCCGGTTACTTCTAACAAGAAGTGGTTGTCTAGTCTTACGCTCTCTTTTTCCCTGCCTTTGATGATGTCACTCAACTTCCTCCACTCACATCCACATTTCTGATGTGGAAATCACTTACTTTATACGAAAGGAAGGCTTTTACGAAGCATTATTTCCAACTGAATGAGTGTCATATCACTGTACATACCGACATACATACGCGTATCACTTTGATAGTCTTTCAATAAAATCGCAAGGCACACGTAATGATGCTTCAGGGATATGAAACAATTTTTTCCACCTGCAATGATCTTCTAGCCGTGGATGGTCCCTTTTGAAAATGATCAATCGTCCAGATGCTGGTTCTGTTTAGTTAATAGTAAAGATTTTCTCGACCGTCTTAACTCTTTCCCTAATGGCTTCGTTTGGTCTTGAGCATCGAAAATTCTTCGATTGTTCTTCCCGGGAGAAGGTTTTGCTTGATTTTGTAGAGAACTTCTAAGGTGGACTTTATCTCGAAAGTGACAACCATTTTGCAACATTCAGTAATCGTCAGAGACAGTAAAACGGGCTCAGTTCAAGCTCCACTCGTTATTGAATATTATTTCTGACCGTCAGCTCGTCACTTTTATTATGTGGCTTTTTAAAAGGTTTTACAAAAGACGGAGTGTTCGTACCGCGGCTATATGACACTCATTGGATTCGTAGTCTGGAGGAATAATTTAACCAAAGGTCCAGAACCAGATTCCATTATGTTAGCACCTTAACCGGTCACCTTCCACGATCCATGCTCAAATTTGGAGCAACACGATTGAAAAATGCAGGAAATCCAATTGTGACTAGAACGTTTTGGGGATTGGGCCACACATTCTGTTCGAACCTGCAATGATGTGAGAAGTTCCGTTTGTAAGAATGTGTTAACAGCTTAGGCGATACAACTGGCCAAACTCGTCTACCTTGGAGTAACTTGAATCCAGTCATAGATACCGCCCTAAGCCTAGATGTCGCAGACGACTCCCGACAAAATGATGGTAGCTTATTCTTTTTCTACGATACACAACGGATAATATAGTAAAATAATTTAATTCATTAATTTTGTCACTATGTTTTCACGTTTTGGATAACCACTGAGAGGACCGTACTATTCAGCCTATCCCCGTTTCAGAGCTGACCGATTCAACGGTGGATCTACCGGAGCGATAATAAACTCCCTACAGATTGAAAGGGTAATAAAACGGTGGTTCGTCGCCTAAGAATATCATTTACTATCGGAAGTAGCACTAAGTTTAGACTGATTGATCCCAAAATCTCACCCGTCACAAAAATCAAAGAATTGTGAATGCGAATTCACCGAACACGTAAAAAATACATTTCCTCAGTGGGACTTATCGGGGTTTGTCAACCCTACACAATCCCCACTGACGCTCTCAGGAGTGCAAAATTTCTATAAGCTTGGCATTAAATGACTATCGGCTATCTTCTGTACCATTTAGTTGGGTTATGTTGAAAGCGGTGAAGATTTTTATCCGAATTCTGTCCCGTCCCGACTTTCTTTTAAAACGGAAGAATTCTGTTTTAAAAATTCAGCTCGGAAAATTACGCGGTCAGTGTTTGTTTCAACGCAAATCACCAACCAACCAGAGCGTCATTATTCGGTGAGAGTTATGCACAGAATTTCTATTCAGTCGCCTTCATATGAACTGTAAATAACTAGTTGTGTCCCTTTGTAACCAATTTATATAACTCAGTATTGTCGATTGTTTTATCCGGTAACTTAATTAATTAATTAATTAATTAATTAATGCTGTTACTAATTGATAATCATCTAGAAAAGTCATCAAGAATCAATCTGAAAAGGAATGGCAATACTCTAATATTAAAGTTTTGCAACCTGAGTATTCTTCAGTGATCTTAAGTGAAAAGTATCAAACGGGGAAGTGGAAAAATTTAGTACGAAAGTGGTACGCATTTAGTGAATGACCCGCGAAACCTACATCATTGTCCGTCTATGCCGAGTCTGCTACTTAGTGCGTGGAAAGTCCTAGGTTTCGAACTGTTCTTTGGGACAAAGTATATGAGTATGACAGTTATTCAGAGTAGCATATAAGGGGACAAAGAGGAAAAGAAGGCCGGTAAATCACGATTATACATGAGTCAAAATATGAGACAAAATGCAGCATCTGGGGTAGAATCCCACGAATCATTTGAGAACAATCCCGTTCTTACACTTTCCGACTGGAAATGTTTCCTCAGAATGTCAATAATGAGTTGGTATACAGTTTAAATAAACTGGTACAATTAAGATGTTGGTCCGTGAGACATCATTCAGACTACACACTGCATAATTGGTAGTGACGTTGTATCTTTCGTGAATCTGTTCACCTCATGGTATCCCCGTCAAAAAGGCTACATCTAACCGTTATATAAGCTAATCATCGAGGGTTTTCAATAATTCCTCATAAAGCTGTACAAGATGGTCGTTTACTTTCGCCTTGCTTTCACCGATGCGTCGTGTGGTTGCCACTTGCATCTGTTACCAACGATTTAACTATAGAAATGCCTATACATTGGTATAGTGGAAGAGGAATGCTTCAATCTAGTTTCTTTGAATTTGGTTGGTGGTCTACTTGATGCCTCAAAATAAGACCAGCAGGGGGATTATACTACTTCCTCGCTCAAGTTGATCGTCTTCCATTGTGGAATCAAAACCCATTATATGCGGTTATATAGGTTAGCTAACCCATATCTCAAAACTATCAACGGCTGTGGCCTTAGCCGACCACGTACCGTAAACCGTTGTCCTAGGACCTTGTGTGATAAAAGACTGTTCCTATCATGAACCTGGAGACTTATTATTCATATAAATATATATTGCAAAACAGTGGGTGACTTGTTTTACATGCTTCGGAATTCTTAAATACACCCTATACACGAACTAACTCCTCCTTGAATTTAGCATGCACACGGGAGTTCCAAGTCAGTAAGCCACATACGTGATGCTCCTCAGATAGTTAATAGCAACGTTAGTTAACTCAGTTACATCAGAAGCATAACTAACAATGAGGTTGCATTCAAATGGCAAAGTGCATGCATTACTTGCATCGGATAGCCCATTACTCGTTAACGCGACCTAAGTACAACACCTATTCAAGAAGGAGGCACTAGACAGTTCGGCTTCTAACCTTTCAGAATTTATTTCTGGAGTGATTTTGACAACTAATTTATCATAATCATCGCAAGAAACTTCAAAGAACTGATTGATCTTACCATTGGCAAAAGAGGAATGCAGGTTGGCCGCGGCTAAATTATTTTTGACATGTTCGTTCCTCAGAGATATGGATTCGTTTCCCTCACTTTTGTTCCTGAATGCTGAGCTATTAGCAACAGTCATTACTGCGGTTGTTACAGAAGAGCTTGTTAATAAAGAAACGGTTGATGGAACTGGAAATTCAGCAGTACAGGATGAGCCCATTGTGGTACCCATTATGATCGGTGTTGGTTTTGCCGCTATGGTTGTCGCCGTCGCTGTCGCCGTCTTGCCGACAGCCGCCATCAACGGTACGGGAGCTGGGGAAGCGATTACTGCTGTCGTTGTCAAATCAAATCTCGTTGGCAGGTTAACACTCAAATTTGTACTAGTGTTAGTTTCCACTCCAGTAGTATAAAGCACTTCTGAAACACTACTGCTCAGAGAAATTGGTTTCCACGAGGGGCTGTGTTGTGTCAGCAAATTACCGCCATGTTCAACCGTGTACACAGATTTAGTCATGTTTACAAATGATCTTCCGTGACTCAAAGACGATGAAGCACCAAGACTTGCTTTTTCGTACACGACAAAGCGGAAGAATGGATAAAACTTGTGGTCAGTCACCTGTATTCACAGGATGGTCCAGTTTAGTTGGTGGTTGAATTGTACGATTTAATTCCGAGGGTGAGCCCTTTGCTCGTTTCTTTGTGTGTGTGTGTGTGTGTGTGTGTGTGTGTGTGTGTGTGTGTGTGTGTGTGTGTGTACAAGGATAACGAATGTGGTCGAAAGTGAGTCCCTATATCAGTATGCTTTCTGTGGTGTGTGACATGAGTATTGCACAGGAATTTGTATGCCAATAATAGATATTTGCCAGTCTGTCAAGCCGACCAATGACAGAGTGGCCAGGGTTGAGCACTGTTTTCCTGCCAGTGCGAACCAATTAAATTAATGCATTCAGGGGTTCAAATGAGCGGGGTGGGGGTTGGTTTGTCTATGTGTACAGGAGCGGTAAGTCTAGTAAGTACAGTTATTGCCAAAAAGGCTAAGTCCGGGAACAACAGTAAGCTGTGTGTGTGAGAGAGAGAGTGAGAGTAGAATATATTTCAAATGGAGAATACTTGTGAAGCAACCAACGTTTAATTTTGGTTACATTTATCAGATAACAGTTATAATAAAAGTCTTGGTAACAATACTAATAATATAATAATAAATCGTTCTGCTGATTCTGAACGGCAAATCTTCTACAGATAAATGTTTATTGATTTGGCAAGGCGAAGTTACAATTGCGTTCGACTATAAAGTTCCCAGTACGGAAGAGGGAAAGTGACTGGCAGTGGAGCCTGACGAGTTCAAGTTGACACTCAGCCTCGATTTCTTCTGAACAAGTGAATGACTTTGCCTCAGTTAGGGACTCTATGTGGACGATACGATATGTATGCTACATCAGCAAACACTCCTATGAAGCCCTGCACAAAATGACTCAAATTCACATGGATAAACATTTCGTACTTGAAACCGTAGAGGGTTTGCCGCTCCTAGGCAGAAACTTTTCACATCATTCAAATGATTAGTTTCGACGATCCGTCATCACTGAGAAGACAAAAGATGCTTAACAATCTATTACTTCTATTCCAAAGTATTCACAATTCCGGCCGAAAGGAGTTCGTTACCCAGTAAGATTCCGAAAGATTCAAACACATTTCTACAGTCGCCCTTCTGTTCTGTATTAATTCGAAAGTGATTTCACTCGGTTTTCGGCTTGAGATTGGAAACATTCGCCCACTATCCGGTGTGATTTTTGGAATTTATAGAATATGATGTCCTAATCTCGATATATTTGTTCTTCATGGGCTCATTTTGAACAATTTATCTCTTCTACAAGTAAAAACCCAGGAGAATACTCCATTTTACAAGAAAAACTGTGCTATCCCTGGAGAGCTTCGATCATTTTCCGTGTGATAAAATTCGAATAATAAACCTTTACATTTCTCCTGTCTGATTAAACGAGCAGGAGATAAACGACTCTTTCTGCCTTGTCATATGACTTAAAATAGTTGGCGCAAACGCGAATAAAACTATAGAAAATCTAACGCTGACTTTTCTGGGCACCCAATGGAGAAGGGGGGACGTGTAACGCTGTAGTGATATAACTGGTTTTAGACAGGACCAGACAAAATATCAAGTTCATTAAACCAAATGGTTTAATTTCGAAATTTCTTATACTGAACGGTGGAAGATGTTATCAAACATTAAACTCAGGGATTTTATCAAAAAAATTTCATAAATATTTTAGTTCTGTTTTGATAGAGTTGTAATGCAGTTCCCACAAGAATTACCAACCCAGTTAGACTCCACTTTGCATGAGAGTTTGTCGCAGTTGGGGGAGCTGAGAGCAGTGAATTATGCTAATTCAACCAACTGACTGGTTTCCCGAAGAAAGGTTTCTCACCTTAACGTTATCACTTCTTTCTTCTCACTCTACCGAGAGGAAACCACAAGGATATATTTCAAATATCTTTTCGGTGGTGCACTCATCGGTCAGCAAACCACTCCACCACTCTTCCGCTTTCCCGCCCCATATTCTACCAGACTGCACCTTCTAGCTATTTTGCGTGTCAGAGAAAGTCATCGATGAGTTGGTTGAGTTCAATCTGGTCTGGGCTTGTTGTGAGGGAGGATAAGCGAATGGGCGCGAATATTCTGTGTGCGCATGTTCACAGGTGACAGGATGACACCCGGAGAAAAGCCTACCCAATCTGAGTGGACAATTTCGTCTTTGTGCTGTCATCGTTTCGGAGATGGAAGCTCGCGACAGATGGACGGTGTTCTTTTCCCTTGTGAGACGGAACCTTTGACCACGACTACCTAGTCATCTACGCCTTCCCTCTCCACATCTCACGGCTATCCCCCCATCCTAGCCAAGTATACCAGTGCTGCTGTTTCTTTGTTTTGCAAACAACCAAACCTGTTAAACTATTGCCCTCATTCCGATTCTCCACGGTGCTACCCATTTGGGGGACAGAATCGAAAGGAAATCTGTGCGTAGGTTTTTTTCGTTGGTAATGATATGCTGGATGCGGGCACAAAGCAGGACTATTTGGACTACGTGATCACCAAGATGGAAAAAAGGAAATCACTCATTGCGAGTGAAGTAGAAATAGTTAGGTTCACAGTGGTATTTTCATTGCTGAAAACTCGCGACATTCTTCTGGTTTATGCTAAGCGGAAAGATGGGTATGGGCAACAGCTGCAGCCAACGTTTAGGCAGTTGTTCACATCATACATATATATATATATATATATATATATATATATATATATATATATACTGATAGTAAGTAGTATGTAAACGTGTGGACAAAATTTTCCCGGAAGCACACGACCGGTTTCGCGGTTGTTGCCGCTCATCAGGTATGCGTACCCGGTACTCCTCTGCCCACTCGTCCTCATACTTGTACACTCCGATGTTATATGTTCACTAGGATCTAATTTGAATCGTCTGGAGTTTGAATAGATACTCTTCACTGAAGAGCCCACAAATGAATCACAACTGTGATTTCTTATAGTTATTCTTGTCAGGGTCACTGCTAACCCGACGAACAACGAGGCTGCATGTGCAAGCGCTCATATTCATAGTAAGTAGTATTTAAACGTGTAAACGCGAAACCGGTCGTGTGCTTCCGGGGAAATATATGGATGGATGGATGGATGGATTTTTATTAGGCTAACTTTGGCCACCATCGGTTAAAATGCCAAAACGAAAACTTCAACTTTGCAAAGCGAGGCCGAAGTGTTTGTCAAGATCTAACGTCAATTAAGATTGTGGCCAAAAGTCACCCAGTACGGTAATTTGGGAATTGGTTTTGATATGAACAGGTCCTCAGTTTCCGAAGACAAGAGGTCGGAAATAGTGGAGTTATCACTGTTGAGAGCAGTCAACAGTCAGGAATTAGTAGTTCAAATAAGTGAGCCGGAATTCTAGCAATACCAGCTGCAATACTATTTGAAGTATTTGGATGGAGGATACGGGATACATCGAGAGATTGGCGTACGTAGACGCAGACGCTGGCTTCGAGTCAAAAGGATGAAACGAATAAGTATTAGGGAAAATAAACGGCAGTGGTGTTTCACGAGAGAGAGCTCCACCTCTCAGTCAAAGTTCGCGCATAGAAGAGAAAGACTTTAGGGAAAGTCACTCAGAATCAGTGTTGTAGTTGGAACTACAAATTTTTAGCGACAGTGAACCCCGTTTGCTTTGGGGATAGCTGAAAAGTTAGTACGGTGCCGCTTACATTTTTATTGGTTATTTTCATGAACGTGTGGGGCGAAAGGGGCAACTTGCCTTGGGGTGTAGGGTGGAGAACCAAAAAAGGCTTCGTCAATATAGGTTTAATTTAAGGCAGATGAATCGAGCCGTCAAGGGGGAATAAAGATATTACTTATATTTACTGCGGACAGATGTTTTGATCAGATATTCTACATTAGAATTTAGAGGAGGTCAAAAAACGAGAACTTTAGGAAAACAAAACTCAATCCTGCAGTTCGGGCAGTCGTGCGACAACGTCATATTGCCCCTCTCCTCTATTTCGTGTTGTCCGATTACTGCTATTCACCCACACAAATATCAATTATCTGGATGGACATGTTCCCAGTAGGGGCCTAAGTAGGACTTAATTATCGAAAATGACTTACATCTGGATCTCGGCGGTGAGGAATTCAAAACAGTAGAGAGCCAGATGTGGCAACAGTAAATTCGTGTTTCTATGGATTTTTGTTATTCTACAAAGTGAAACATGCTTTTCCCAAAATAATCTTGAAAAGAAAGACCAGAGTTGCAACATAGCACGATTTATGTCCGGGACGATTTTGCTGCATCTCATCATGGTGCATACTGCAGAACGATACTGTTTATATTAGTTCATGTAAACCCATTTTGTTCGACAAATATAGGGGAAATTACAATAGTCAAGTTACTTCACCATGGTAAAGACACATTAACAAAGAGCTGTTTCAGCCGACACAATATAGGTATACATCGATGTATGGTTATAGTTTCAGCAAACCTCAAAAGTCTGGTATTCTTTGCCACGTAAATGACCCCAAACGCAGTGCTTCGGTCAGCTGAATGTTGCGTCATCAGAAGATGACGAGCGACGGTGGACGACGGGATCTTATGGTTTCGAACGTGGTCATCATGCCTTTAATCTGACCCTGATGGCATCACAAAACGTTGCACCCAATTTGGAATATGTTCAATCACTTGGTTACGTAACTGTTGCTCTGTTCGACCCACGTAGGTTGCTCCGCCACTTCACTGAAATTGATAAATCGGATTCGATTTGGTGTACAGAGGTGGACGTTGTTTCTCCGAGGGTGTGGGGATCTCTCAATCTTTCGATGAACAATTCTGAGGTCAGCTGCATAATATGTTCAGGCAAGAGCTGATCCAAGCCGTCGTTTGAGCAAGCAATTGACGTTATCACCTTTGAATGGAAGACAAAGAGTGACTAGTAATTCTTTTTTTACCGAACAATTCGTTTGTCTGATGACTTAAGGCTTGCTGTGCCTTTCGATAAACACATCTGGATAAGCGTTTTCAGTCATGGCTTCTTTCAGCTGTCGTAGTTCGTTGTCACTCATGTCTTCTGTGCAGATACGTCGTGTTCTTTGAAATAGTGTTCGGACCAGGCCACGTTTATATTCCACAGGCCCAAAGCTGTCAAAGTACAGGTGTTAGCCTGTCCAAGTTTCTTTTCGGTAAACAGATCTGGCGATTGTTCCATCATTCCTTCTAGTCATATTAATGTCGAGGAAAGTGCAGATGTTGCAACGTGTATACTTCTTATCAGTATGGATCTCCTAATAAAACGAAATAATCGTTCCAACCACAACAATACTGTTGTCCGCTAGATATCGTGTCACAGTTTTAAATATATCCTGTTTTATACAGTACGGAGAATAACGCAAAAAGTAATTGAAGCGACGTTGGAATAACACAGAGATTTACACCTTATTTGGACGCCTTAACGCTGAACAATTAACGGAGCATTTTACGGGTGTTGTGCATAGAAAAGTTCATTGGACGATTTACCGCTGTCCAATTGAACCCAGTCAGTTATCGAACTATGAGTTATTCACAGACTACGTGGACAATTCGCTTTTCGTTCCAGGGACAGCTATGCAGATAGAGCTTGCGCAAGTTCGAATGCGTGACGTCTGATGGATGTGAGAGGACAGAGGCACGCAAGAACCCGTATCAAGACCCTTTCATTTATGACGTAACCGCGGATAATGATACAATATATTCATTACATTTGCCCAAACGAGCAGACAACCATTTCACAGAAGTCATTCTTATATAACTGTCGCTCATATGGAAGTGGTTTTGTGAAACAACAGTGTACATATTTTCATCACCCGAATAACCGGAGTAAATAGACTGTTTCCCGCCATCAAGCGCCGTTTAATTCTCTGCAATAGCACCGGCTTGGAAGCTGTTTTTCTATTATGCTTCTCTCGCCATATGTATTTATGGGGTACGTTGGTGCTTGATCTAGTTCATTTCTGTTTTAACCCAATCGAGGGTATGTGTTCGGATTTTACGATCTGGACACAAATTCTAAGAAGTGTGATAATTCCGGGAGGATGAGGGAGAGAAATAATGTTCCCATGTGCTCAAATTCACGCATTCCGGTGCTGACAGAATCGGTGTCAACGGTAGGAATTTTACAATCTTGATACGAATTGCTAGGCTAGCATGCTCATGAGAAATTTGTTGATGGGTGGGGCAGGGCGCGAACTTTGGTCAGTGGGACTCTGAGAAGAAAAAACTAAGTGTGGTGGAGTAAAGTTTTGGCAGAGTTGGTGGTCTTCGATAGTGGAGCTGTCTGCCCGAAGGTGGCACCACCAGGGTGGAAGGGGTGGGGGTGCTGGGGACACTCGACTCGGGTATACGGATAGCCACAGAATCACATAAACCATTAACTCTTTGTTCCACAAGAAATTGTTTATATTGCTGGCCATTGTTTCATCAAAAATAAGGAACTAAGAGGTGGATAGGTGCGAATTATTTTGCTTGTGTGTACGTAACTACAAATGAATCGGTAGGCGGACAAATATCACCTCGGAATCAGGTGGGACTATGCGTAACTGCGTCCACGGATGCCTCGGAGCCAGCGGCAAGATCAAAATTTTATGGGACACTTTGGTTGGTCAACGCGTTGCGATAAAAAAAAGTGGCATAAAATAACCACAAACGATTCGGAAGAGTCGGACGAATCACTGATTTATGACAACACAGTCTGTCAGGGGACATTCGAATTCAGCTTTATCTGACCCAGTGTTTGTGTTGATATAACGTGCGATGTGAATGCAAGCAAGGTTTTTATGTAACGAATAGAACGCAGAAGAGAAGTGTTCGTAATAAATGTATCGAACTGGGCGGAATTTTTGATTCGGCTTGAGAGCGTCAATTGTAAAAATCATGTTTTAAGGGGTTCTGGCGTTACTGGGATAATTCATCAGTCCACACTCGAGACTAGTGAAGAAACCCAAAGCTGTTTTCAACTCTAACTTCTATGTCGATATCATTATCGATGTATGACCTCAGAATTATGATCCCCGATTTGAATACGATCGAGAATTTATTCTAAGTGCTTAAAGAAAAAGTTATGAAACATTTTCCAGGTAGCATAGCAAGTTTTACCAGGACACAGTATTGTATTTTAGAGATAGGTCAATTCAGAAATCCTCTATATTGAAGGAATTTCGATAAAACCAGTACTTTTGCAATCTTTTATTCATCAATAAAGGGCTCAGAAGCGAAAATAGAATTGCCTTCTTGGGCACCCTGACAAAGTTACAGGCTTACTTACAGTTTGTCGGAAATGCGACCAGTTGTAAATCTGGGTAGTGATCAGTGTCCATTTGTGTAGAGCCTTTTTCGGTTAAGACCTAACAATTTTGAAAGCTTTATACTGACCACAATAAACTGCAGTCAGCTCATCATTCAGTAACAGAGCTTAAATCATCATTCCAAACTGATTCATCAGACACATTTGGAACCTTCGGCAGTGAACATCCACCGAGACCCCACTGGAATTCGAACCGCGGGTGTGTAGTATACCTCGACTACTATTCCTCAGTTTTCAAGGACAGCCTTTGAACTTGAAGTCCGCTTGCAACTCCTATCACACCAGTCCTTTGTTGTAATCGAGAGGCCAGCAACATAAATAGTCACATGACAGCCTTATTTACATGAAAGAACAACGTGATATTTGAAACAAAAATAGAACACTCACGAACTCAGACATCCAGTCAGATTCTTGTCTTGTCTGGCCAGTTAGGTCGCCAAGAAACCGATCAGCCTGACCGGTCGATCCTTTGAATAATAATTTTGTCGAACTAACCACAATTTCCGAAGTTGTGCCCTATGTGGTGTAGGGGTTTATGGCTTGTCGTAAAATCAGCCGGCTTGGCACGCTCAGTTCGATTGATAATTTTCCCTCGAGTGACTGGGATCAGAACACCAAAAACTTAATACGGCATGCCTTTTATTCATTGGATTTTGCAAGGGTAATGACCAAGATATGAGTCTCATAGTGATGTCGGACTAAAGTAAGTTTGGGTCCTGTGGACGCACTTTCTAATTCTCGGCTCATAGATTTTTATTCCCACCGTGTTTTATTCAGATTGAACTAGTGACCACCCATCTGTCGGAAGATCACTGGTCCTTGCATGTTACACAAGGTACCAACCCGCCTCCTGCACAGTGATCGACTTTTCCGTAGTAAGCCCAAATGACAATAAAGGTATTACCTTAGAAACAACCTACACAGCCTGTCAACTTGATCACCGTGAAGAGATTATATTTCATTGCCAAATGATTTACGATGAAGTAAAAAAGGGTAATTCACTACTGAATATAGTGGATGCACTGCACAGGTGTCTCATCTGATTTGTTAGGAATAATAACTTTGATACTACATGATTTGTCGCCCTTCCGTCGTAAGCAGTTGTACGGTAGTAACCCACTAATTCAAAAGCAGTTGCTACCCCTGATTTTTGTCTTCTCCGTCGGGGGCGGAATAAACCGTCGAACGGTGCTTCCATGGTTGCCATGATGTTCTGAGTGGCAACGGTGTATCACGAATCCTTTCATGAACAACTGGAACCTCCCAAATTCCACTTTGATCAAAGATTATTCTTTTGGCTTGGGGCTTATCTGAACCCTAATGGAAGCTGAATACAACTCCTCCAGCTTCTAACTCGGGAGATTTTTGATTTTATATGGGAGCAGTTAATCTGCAAATAGCCCTATCTAGTAAACTAACAACGGAGTTTTTGAACATTATAGTAAGCCAGTACATGAAACTACCCTCCAATGCTCGGGCACCACTTATGTGACCAATATGAAAAGCAAAAATATGTCGCTAGGGATGTGATATTTCTCGAACTCTGAGTATTTACAAGATAGCTCCATTTTACCGTTGTTTGTCGTTGACTGGAATTAATGAGAAATAGAACTGACATTCTGAGCGGAAAAGAAGCGATGTTCTGGTTACAATAATTTTTATTTAACTTTTTGTTTGTTGAGCGTGTGAACGCGCTTTCGGTGAATATGATACAAATTAAAAAAATATTATTCTATTAAATGGGTGGAATGGTCAAACAACCAAGCCCTGCTGGATGATTATAATCCCTTTGTTCCATTTAGGAACCTAGTGAGAGGGACTTCTCTCACAGGAATCGACCTTCGGGTGCGTAGCAAGGTCGTGGTAACATTCAACACCAGTGACGGATGGGTACTGTATAATGTAGTGTCTAAACAAACTAGCTCGTCGAGATAAAAAACCGGACAACCGAATGTTAACCTGTAGGTGACTCATGATCACCTAAATTGGGTTCGAGTCTCAGTTAGACCTGGATGGAAGTGTTTTGCTGATGGTTCTTACGAGGTGCTGAACAGTTGTACTACTCTTTCATGGCTTCTGTTAACTAGTCAAAAACTGACACCGCTTGAAAACTCGTTTCATAAACAAATAGGCTAATGATAGAAAAACATTTCTGATAACAAAGAACGCCATCGCTGAGATCATTCATTATCAGGTTGCAGTTCACTGCTAGGCGAACTAGGTGAAGGACGACACTGTTCCTACATGTGAAGGTGGGCGCAGAGAGCATTCTGAGTTACCAGTATAATGAGGAATAAGAAAAAGAGTATTGTGATTTAGAGAACAAAACGTATTTATGGGGCCAAGAAATGTTATCGTAACAATACAACTCCCGTTGTCAACAGCAGAAGTAATGGAGTCAAAAAGTATCTAACTGCATCAAGCTGAGAAGCGGAGAATGGTTTGGAAAATTGCCTGGGGTCAAGAAAGGTAAATTGTTCTGTTCTGTGGATTATGAGTGGAAGCACTGTTGCGTTCCGAAAGACAACTTATTAGATACTTTTTTTAGACAGCTATGATGCATACTGGTCTTCATTATTCAAGAACTGAACCCAGATGGAAAGTGAATAAAGTAGGCGGTCAAAGAGGGTGCGATTTTGGAGTACTAGAAGGTAAGATCATTAGACTTTTGTAGGTGACTTACAGTGAAAATTGAAAGGAAAGAGTTAAATATAGCGGAATTCGATGAGTGGGAGCCAACACTGGGGAGAATAGTGATGAGGACCAGTGCAAGTCTACCTGCGGCTGACGGCTTGGGATTTTGACAGGTAGAATCAAACTGAGTTTCGCACGGCATTCCTAAGCTTGTATTAATTTTTTACCTAACACTATCGGTATGCAATCCGGTTAGTAGTCGGACATGCTTTTGAGCATTATTACGCAATCAAGACTTTTATGCTTGTTCCACAGCTCGAAACAGCCTCCTCAACCAGAGGGAATAGAACCTATTGAGTCAAACAAAATATTTTGTTAGGGCAGCACGAGCTGCAGAAAAACAGCGGAATCAATTAGGAATTCCGAATATGAAGACTGATAACAAGAAAGCAAGTGGAAGAAGTTGGTGCGACCAACAAAATCTCTAATTTTAAGTGAAGTCATAGAGGAGCGAATATTGGTGAAAGAATTAATTCTGCTATGAACTGTGCAGAACGTCGTGGCCTATCGGAAAATAATAGTGAATACAAACAACAGAAAGAAGCTTATACAATTACTCGTAGATTGGAGAACAAAGACTAATCCACACGGAAGAACCAATGGTCAGAAACGCTAAAACCAAACAGTCTAATATCTTAATTGAGTGTATCGTGTGCAACACTACTGTTGCCAGGGGGGAATTTATTGAAAAATGCTAGCGAGTGTAGCATACAATGAAAAATTGTTCACTTCACTGCTGTGGATCTGGATCATGGCAGATTGTCATCAGGGGTCATAATGACACAACATGTGCAGTTCCGCTACAAAATTTAAGCAGCATGAGGAATCCGCACTATTTGCGAAGGATGAAGATGAAAGCAGCCTTCTCACGGCTTACTGAGTTTACGTACTGACCATAGCTGAGGATATTGTGTACACCTCCATTCAACTACATTTCTTACCCTAACATTTTACTTTGTTTTGCAAAGGTGTGTCTGACTGAACATCAAGGTTTTCTAATGAGAAATCGACCTTAGAAGAAGTGATCATCTTTTCGGCAAGAGGCAGCTCTCCTATCATCAATATGATTTACTGAATGACAAAGAACTTTCGGAAGCAGACAATTCACACCATTCATAATTGAGTGCTTGAGAAAGAGCGATTTCCATATAGTGCTTCAGAAAGAGTAGAAACTGACAAGCCGCCGTTATGGGGCTGGAAGTGACCTACGGAGTAGGCATTTGTTCATGAATTTGGACAACGAAAGTGGGGACCACCGTGGATCGTGAAAAATTGAATAGGCTAAGTTGCGAGCCCGATTTATTTACAAGTGCCAGTTTTAATTTTTATTGAACTAATAAACTGCACAAAACAAGTGCTAATAGATGGAAATGAGAATTCAACTCCAAAATTTCTTTGTTGTTTAAAATTAGTCCAGTTACTCGAAACATCGAGAATGATATTCCCTCTCCTGGCTCGGGTTAAGTAGGTTTCTGTTGCCTTGTGCATCAAGCTGACCATTTCGACTGCCGACGCTTCGTCATCGGACGAGCTGGTGTCATCATTGCTGGGTTGATGTGGCCATACAAAGCAAACTACATTTTGTTTCCGGTATAATCAAGGCTTAAAAGCGTCCTACGGTCACCTCCCAACAATAATCATACAACTTTCACCTACTGAAACGACTTCCAGTAGTCAAGATGGGACTTGATCATTGGCTGAAATGGCCACATTTGGATTTCTACTAGACCTCACAGGAAATAATTCCATCGAATAAACGAAGGACGTAATAATACGAACGATGAACTAACTGTAAATGCATAAATCCCAAAGGGCTCTCTTTCAGCCTGCGGGGGCTTCCTGCCCTACCGATTTGCCAGAGTGTGAATAATGCAATAGTGCTTCAGTTTAGATTTGCTTTAGACGATATCTAACAGATACGGAACTCACGGTTTTAAGCCACGTCGTGCAAAAATTAAACCGCTACTAAACTTTACAGTTTTATGTTTATAACCGATAAAAGTCTTTATCCTTTAGATCTGAAAAGGAAAACTGGTGCACATTATTTGAGGCCAATGTAGATGCAAATTTCTCTCCCCGTTTGCAATAGGCATTGCTCAGAATGCGCAAATAGCGCACGGTAAGATGGGCTATAGGTAGGTGTAGGCGAAACAGCACAGCCCCTACAAGTGGTGTGTAGGTTGGGTGCTTCGGTTAGAGTGAACGCGCTCACACCGGAGACGGTGACATACCCGATAACAGTCCACTTCGTGTTGCCACCAAAGGCGTGAAAAGCTTCCGAAACAAATGTTTTTCTGATCAGAAAGCCGCCAGACTTCCTCAGCGTGGAGTGGCCGGGTGAGAAAAACGTAGAGTAGTGATACAAAATACCTGAAGAAGTGGATTTCCTGGCAGCTCCATATGTGCTATGGTTTACTGATGACCTCATTGGTTTCGATTATCTATATGGTGATCTCACCCTCGCCTTCGACTGTGATTTATTCCTCATTGTACCCCAAGTTACCGACTATTTCTATTTGATCGGAAGGGGTGTTTGCATGTTATATAAACACTTTATACTTTGGTGGAGCAATGCAAGCAAGTGAGCAAGACTTCATCAAATTGTGCCATCTCAGGAACACTTTTCTGGATAGAGTTCAACTCCACCATTTGGAAGACCACAAAATGTACTCTTTAGCACGTCTTCCATGGTGAAGAAGGAAAATAAGAATGAATTATGAGCTTGTTGTATCTAGCTGGCATTATAATTGACTATATGTTCTAAGCCCTTATGAGAGATGATGATGCAACTTCTTCTGAACCAGAAAACACTTTGCAGGTAATACATTTTTGAGCAGAAGCCTCCGTAACATAACCCAGTCAGTAGACTATAAAGCAACAGGAACGCGATGAGGATAAGACACTGGAAGTCATGCAGGTGATCCAGAAGTTGTCAGAAGGGGAAAGGGGATAGATGCACTCAGCGTCGATACTATATCCTCGTTTTTCCTATCGGTGGTGAGAAAACGATGGAAAAAGCTTGCGGGGTTTCCTTCTGTTGGGCGTATTCCGCATCCGATGTGCATTGCGACCACCAAATTTCGTGACTCCTACTTAGGCTTGAGCGGATTTCACTTGTGATGGCAAAGTCTGTACTGTTGTGCTCACTGTCTGTTGGAATCGACTAGCACATTTCTTGAAAATGTGATGAATGAGCAAGAGAATTAGTGCTTCAGGATAAAGCGTGTCAAGATACAGTTCACCACACAAAAACAGTTGGTGGATGCGTACGCTGAAACAGCAAACAGGCCGCATTCATCGAAAGAGTAATCGATAAACGGGGCTAAATCTAACTGTTTCACAATGCGTTACGGAATATGTACTCTGATTCATTTCAACAGGTCGGTTTCGGCTCTGTCTTTCAGGTCAACACAAATTTCGGCATGACCAGGTGCCATAACCTCATGATCCCCAAAACAAAACAACAAAACACGCTTCTTATCCTACGTGCAACGAGGTGCTCACTTTAAGCAAGGTTATCTTAACTGAACTTCAAGAACGAATGAAGGCATCAGTTAGCCTTTGGCGGTCAGGATGTCGCTGAGTATATTAAGTAATGTAAGATATTATCATAATTGGTCGCGGTAGAGATTACCTGAAAGTAACCGTCTATCTGAGAAAGTAAAGGCAATGCTGGCTATCGTAACCGTTGAATAGTGATGGTTACAATAAAGAAGAAGAGAAGGTTTGAAGGGAAAATGTTTTGCATACGGTGGAAGGTTGTTTGCGTAAAACTAAGGATAATTCCCATTGAGGGCAAGGCCACCACATATCAAAAGAATCTGAGGTATTGTGGACAAGAGTAGGAGGGTGATTCGTATTTGTCAGAGGATGTCTCCCTAGTCTTCACACAACCAAAAGCAACCTACCAGGTAGAAGTTTTTATTTCAGAGTTATTAGTTGCCGGTACGTTAGTATAACCGCTTAACTTAAAACTACTTGTCCTTTTGATGGAACACAATGTAAGACGGTGGTCATGTAAATACTAACCGGGAAATAAATCACTGGAGAATCAGTGAGCTAAGCTTTCTAAGATAGAAGTGGCTAAGTGAATGTAAAGAGGTTAGATTTTCTAACTTAGAAAGTACCGCTGCAGTTCAGCAGGTCAAGTCACTTTATTCAGAAATACGCACATCAAGGTCAGAAATAAATTTTCCATTATTTGTATTCTTTCAAGTTCATGGTAAAATCCGAATGCAGGATTCTTTTCAACACAAAAGAGTTCAGAGAACCTCTTTTACGCGCTGATAAAGATGCCACCTCGGCTGCTGATGATACGTCTATGAGAAAAAATGCCAACCTCAGTCGTCAGGCACTTACAAAGAAGCATCATCCTAATCCGCTTTCATCACCGGCTTTCAAAGCCAAGACGACACTGCTAATTTTTGTGCTGTGCTTGAATAGACGTGTGCACGAAAATACACGCATTCGTATACACACACACGTACACTGAGTAGACAATCGAAAAATACCCGTCTTATGTGCAGGCAACTGTCCATACGGTGTTGCTATTTACTCATGCTTCAGCCAGGACAGTATTGATTGATCGATCTCACTATGCGTCGATTATTCTTGCTTGACTTTAACCGAATGGAAACGCGGCTAGCTCGTGAAACAGCGTGTTACTCCGCTTCCTTCTGACTTACACGTCAGCTTGCTCGCTAGCCGGGTCCAGTCAGATTTTGTGATTACATGATTATGAATAAATGCAGTAACAGTTAGTTTTTCTACTAATAACTTCGAAAACAACAGGCGTATGTAGTCGCAAGCCATATTTTCTGCCTCACGGTAACATCCACAAAGACAGGTAGTGTTTTGGAATGAGGAAGACCTGACAAGCCCAAAACCCACTATATTCTCGGATACTATCACTGCCTGTCCGCGATTGCATGCTGTTGGCTGTTCCTCTTTCAGTGTTTGGTAAATTCTACGGCTGGTATGAATCTCCATATTTCATTCGTGAAAGGGCTTGGGAATACTTCGCTTTTTCAAATCGCACGTGAGCTTCATGCTTTTGATCGAATACGGAGCTCAGTTATATAAGTTCTTTGTTTCTATATTACTGAATGTATCCATGGAAAATATTCTGGACTGATTGACGAGAAAGCGCCTAGCTTTTAGTCAGAATACGGACAGAAGAACAAACGTCACGGAGATCTATTGAAAAAGGCGGGTGATTTTCTGACAAATTGTCGTACTCGTCTACTCGATACTGAAAAAAGCAACGGAATTTGTTTTACCTTATTTATATTGATCCGTACTATTTCTTTTTCGTCTAATTCTTGATCGAGTTTGTGTATACTGTCTATACAGCAATCATGTCATCTGTCAATCTACCTGTTTCCGATTTCAGATTAAAAACTTGTAGCACTCCGTTATCGTTTACGTAACCCGTAAATATAAGTGATGTTTTCCGGGAGGATCACTACCTTTCCACCACTGCCACTTAGAAGGGCGACCTTCAAATCTCAAAGTTCCAAACAGAAATACCATACAACTAAGCTCCACCAACTCTGATCTTTTTTCTAATTTGTCCTCCGTTCCCAAGACGGCGATTCGAATTTCCCGCACCCCCTAGCCTTATTGAGCACCTCAATAACATAATGGCTCCAGCCACAATCACGGGGAAAGTGGATAAAAAGATTTTGATGGATCATCCCAGTCATTGTCACTGGGATACAACTTTTTACTTCCCTTCAGACTTTCCCCGTCAGACTGATAAATCCTGGCCATCGAAGGCGAAAACAATGCATCAAGCACGAATAAACAACGATCATGTACCACTTTCTGTTTGATAGACTTCTCTTGCTCACGAGCCTTTCTTTTTATTTGTTTCACCTACTATATACTGAAGTATAACCTTCTCTCCTTACTGTTTGCTTTTCTTGGTTCACAAGTGCTGCGCTCATTGAAAGACTCTAGGAAGAACTACCGCACTCAGTGTTGTTCAGGTGGAGTTTGAATAAACTGACTGAATCCACGATTTGGTTTCGGCAGCGACTGATTCACTTTGCTTTTGTATTTCAAAATGAACAAATAGCAGAATCAAGCAGCTGAACATACAAAAATATCGACTGAGGGGTTATTTTCTGCCTGCTTTCATACTTGTGGGAATGAGTCAACGTGAATGAATGTGTACGGTGGAAATCAAAAAACCAGTTCATCATTTGTAGTTATCCTTGAAATTACAAAACAGCAAAATGGTCGGGTGTGAACTAGCTGAAATTCGACAACTATGGAAACCGTAACAAATCCGAACAGATTCCCGTTTTCAGTGAAACCGGCAGATCCGAAAGCGATCTGGTAAATCACGTGCACATGGTATCACACGTAGACGTAATCATTAGAACTTTCTTCCGAGCTAAGCCCGCGAATTCCGTCCAGTAGCGTTGGAAGTGGTCGGATAATAAAGCGTCGCTTGTGCTTTTCCGGAAGACAGTGCAGAAAGCAGTAATAAAAGAGCATACCATTCACAAGGATAAAAAGGATACAGAATTTTCCCACCTCTAAATCAGCCCCAGCCATTACTGAATAGTTCACTCTGAAAAGATAAGGAAAATCAGTATAAAGTTCAGCAAATGAAACTTCATTTTCGTTTGTATCGCAAAAGAAGTACAAAGGTTTCGGTCGATGAAATTTCTGATCCACCTGACAGGTCTATTTGTGTAGTTACACCATCTTGCACGGGCTCTTGACTCGTGGGTGCGACTGAATAAGCAGCTATTTTCGTGCCTTGCCGGAGCAGTCACAGTTATGATCTATAAATATACTCCGCGACAAAATCTTCTCACCCTTCTGGGTTGATGGATTCCATAAACCTACGATCATTGGTATTATCCAGACGTTCAATCTGATCTACGAAAACAACATGCATTTGAAGTTATACCAAACCTCATCGAAGTTGAAACATTTGAATCTGTCCGTAACTGTGAGGCTTTTGCTCGCCCACAAATATCCTACTTTCGAGCAACTACACTTCTTCCTCCGTAGACAAAACAAGGTAGTCGGAAGCTCACAAAATCTGTGTGCCAATCAGTTGTGATATAAATAAACATCCAAAGTTGATGACTGTTTCGACAATGAGCACATGAAAATATAAGTTGCTGTTTTCATTATGGGTCCGAAACCACTTCAAAGATCATCTTGTTTGTAGAAAATCTTGCACTTTTATAGAGCTGGCCCATCTGTACTTTTTGTAACTTTTCCTAACTAAGACCCAATTTCATCTGAATAATTCATCACGCTTCACGCTGTAAACTAGTCCTTCCAGACCTACGACTCCCTTTTCAGCTTTTTGTTTATCGAACGACCCTGAAAAATTTTGCTCATACGAAAATATCTCCACTTATTTCTGAAGCTGTTGTGATTTTATCGCCGGATTCCTTTTAGATGAAGTTGAAAAAAGGTTTTGTTTGCCTCTGAAATCGTTAATTTTGGTCGTTTTTGAGCAAGATTTGACACTAGGAGAATGGATCTCAAACAAAGGATAGACCAATTGCAGTCTTGTCATCCAAAGTTCACGCCGCTAGCAGCAATCGAACCGGTGATGTGCAGGCTGACCAGGCAGTTGAGCCACCAGTCAAGCTGCAGCGGATCGACCACGCGGGTAAGAATAATGTAAATGATTGTCCAAAGGTGAGCAACCACTACTCCGTTATCTGAGATCAAGCCCCTCGAACCAGTGTATTCCAAGAATATAAGTCAATGTTCATTGGATGACATTCAGCCGTATGCTGTTTGTCTCATTAGGAAGCGGTCAACGAGGACAGTCCAGGGATTAGTACCAGAACAGTTTCTGTGTGCCATCGAAACAGTGGTTATCAGTTATTGAAAACTGTGTAGCTTTTCTTTGATGACGTCAAAATAGTAACAGCTTTCACTTCTTGAGCCCGGAAGATGGATTGCTTCTTCTTTTTAATAGGCATTTTTGTAAGGTGCTACCTGAACGATGGATGCTTTTTGTAAGTTATTGCAGGTCTGTCATCAAGTATTCAGCTAGCCATCAGTAGACCTTATGGAATCACTTTGATTAAAATTACCAATTTGTCGAGTTCCGGTAACTCTTCAGCCTACCTCCTACAGTTTAGCTATAGACTAAACAGATCCACTGTGGATGTTATTTTTTATCTAGTCCATTACATAACCAAATCCTTGAAAGGATAAGCGAAATACGCCGTGTGCTTTTCTAGACTACTGATCCGACATCAGTTCCATTCTGCCGTCTCGTCTCCGTCATAAAGTGGAAGCTTTCTGCTATCCCACTAACTTATCGTCACGGTTGTTTGATTATTTTACCAACGGAAAGCAGTGCATACGACTGAATTCCGGAATGTACGTATCTTTGGCGAACAATTCAGGAGTGCTTCAAGGAGCTACCCTTTCTTCCTACTTATTTCCCACCTACATTAATGACCATTCAACCAGTTCTCTTGTCCACTTATTTGGGTGTACCAGTGATGTGGCTCTGTGCCAAGCTATTTCTGAAATCCAGGACTTCCGTAAAGTTTCCGATAATCTGTCTCCTGTTTGTGGTTCCTCTGTTCTATCCCGTTTTACTTTAAATCTGTTTAAATTTTTTTTTTCCAGTGAATATTCATCTTCTCTTGATGGGCCATATCCCGTCATCCATCAGTCATTTCCACAAAACCATTAGCTAGAATAGGTTTTTTCAAATACTTGGGACTCAGCATCAAAACAAATTTGAGGTGTTCATCCCACATTTTGAACTGCACTCACAAACTACGCAGGATATCTTATCAAATTTGAAAGCACAGGCTTTTTAGCTTTAAACAGAGTACCATTTCTTCTATTGTTTTTCAATGTCTTTCCTGTTCTTCTCTACTGTTTCTCGGTTATTCTTACTGGTCGGCTGAAGAAAAACCATAAAATTTTTCGCCCAGATCTATTTATTATCACTCTGGTATTTTTCTAATGTTAAGTGGTTTATCTGCTTATTTCTATGAACTACACCTAATGCCATATGCAAAGTTCATTCACAAAATCTTCATAGAATGTACTCACCAGTTACGCTGTAATTTATACAAATGCAACCCTGTCACGTCCATACTTTCCTTTTTTCAGACCCATACCCTCCTGCTTTGCCGTCGACGGAAATTCTACTCTTCCTTATGTGGCCGGAATCAGCACAAACCTGCTCGAGTATCAGCTAAATTTTCTCGCAATTTTCGATACGCAATCTTTCTTTCATCATCAGAATTCTATAAGGTTTCAAATTTATATATTTTTGCACGAAATGCGAATGTCTGTCTAGGGAAAACTGTGACCAAACACAAATACAAGCTTCAGACAGTACTATTTTGTCCGTTGTGCTTCTCTGTAACAGCAGCTTTCGGCTACACCGAAAACCAACCAAACTGAAAGACGTCCATTTCTGGACTCCTTGTTCCCCGAAAACGAGAAATTCTCCATCAGCCTTCGGTGTTCATCACAATGCACTTGCGACTCCTTATAAGCATTTTATTTCTGAACCCATAAAGTGACCTTGCGGCTATATGAGTTTGTATTTCCAATTCGTTTCTCGAATGGAGGTGAATTAGAAGAGAGATAAAGGCGTAACACTCCAACTATCCTCAGATTCATTTCAGTGACGTGTAAATGTACAAATCGAAAATTCCTAATAATACTAACTGGTAATTTTGACGTACCTACTTGTGACTCTGTACCTGTAGGTGGATGTATATTTGGCCTCAGCCAGATCATGCCGTATCGATCAATGTACTGGAGCGATCGATCTCTCTACCGGTTGAATCACGGTCGGAGACATGCTATAACGCTGTACGTAAGCACCTGACAATACTTGTTCTATCCCCTAACTGTTCACTCAGAGTAAGCCGCATCCAATCTACGGCCTATCAAGAAGTCTTAAAACACCATATGCAATATTGCCCATACCCAACCGTGAAAGCTACATTTATCCAAGCAGCACAAGTACTACTTGATACAAACTCATTTTTTATGGTGACAATTTTTATGGCTGCATCCGGACATTTGTATGCTCTTGTGAATATCACCGAATATGCTGAGTTGAAAGCAGGCGCGAATCAGAGTACGCAGCCGATAGGGAAGGTGCATTCCAGGCTATCTAACCAGCAAAATGAGACCCATTCACAAGTTAGCATTACTCAGCACCTGATTTACCGCTGGCTTAGACACTCCGTCAGTCCAAGTTAGTGGGAAAAATAGACGACCTTCGGTTGGTAGTATGTGCACAATAAATTAGCTGTGTGTGATTTCAAGTAGACTTCTGACTTTCGTTTTCCTCTCGCTGGAAGAATTCATGGCCGTTCTGTGCTTCTCATTGACAAAACTTTGGCATCGAGAGTAGATGTTGGACTCACCACAAAAATTCCGTGAATGTATCGTTGCAAAAGATTTGCTTCATCTGGATTGTTGAAAATCGTTCGCTGCATTGGATATCCACCAAGTTCCAAATAAGGTCCTAATCCGGAAGGTAGACACGCAGGTGGAATTGTGTTTCACTCGTATTGGGGTCAAGCCACATAAATGACGGTCCATTTCGTGCTGCACAACTTATGGATTGGTATTTATTGGATGATGACCAGTGAAAATTGTCCAGACAACTGCAAGTGAACATCCACCTTTGTTCCCACTAAAGCTTTATGTGATACAACTTACTTACTCGGAGTTCTCAACTTTCTGATTCTATCCGATATTCATGTCACTGTACTAACCTGTTGAAAAGAACAGCCAGATTACTTTCATCTTCTAAATTAAGCATCCCATCAGGCAACTGATGACTTCAGCAGCCATTCGGTTATTGACATGTGCATAATTCTGAAGCATACAGACTTTACAGCACACAGAGTTACTATAGAAAATCACTACAGAAATTATTGGAAACGGCCAATAACCGAAACCAGGCTTTTAAGAAAGTAAGTTTATCCGTTGTTTGTGCAATGACAACTGATCTTATGCGTGAAAAAATACAGCGGACCTACTTAGCGGCATTGGATAAAGTGCGTAAATAAATTCGTCAATCAGAGACCACTATGTTCTCGGACAACGCAATCCTAGATGAAGATAACGCTGACGTAGTCCAACTGCTTTCTTTAAGGTAATTTTCCGATGCCTTTTACCGGTAACTATGATCAATGGGGGAAGTGTATTCCTGTGGTTTACTGTTTTTACTTTAAAATTCTGCCGATTCATACTAAAATGTAAGCTGATAGCCTGGGTAAGCAACCAGTGAACGGGGAATTCTGCTGAATTCAACCGTTCCCTATTGTTCTTCTCACCTTGTGTGATACGTGGTTGAGTGCCCAGACAGTCACTCGTTCAGTGGTCTGAAGTTCGGGTGTCCTTTATTTTTCCCGTGGATGCACTGTGAAATCAAAAATAAAGGCGGCAAATAACCCACACAATAAAGTTAACGAAAGAAATATGATAGACCAAATTGATGCATTCAGACAAAAGTCGTATACACGAAATTCGCTCATCGAACCACTAAAACAAGACATGAATCAGATTTCAGTGCTTTGATTGGATGAACCTGGAATAATCAGTGACAACCGGGCAAAAGTCAGCACAAAACTCCCATAGGACAAGGATTCGAAAGTGACATTCGAATCATTGTACACGAAGTTTGTGAGTAATGCCATTCGCGAAGAGGCCCACAGGACGAGGTAAACTGCAAACGAACTGGGTCTGGTTTAAAACCAGAAATAGGCAAAATCTGTTTCACTCCAGATAACTACAGATGTACACTCTCTGAAAACAGTCGTGTTTAACCTAAAAACGTATTCATTCTTTGCTATTTCACACACGATAGGGAAGCGTTCAAGTCAGGAAAGGTCAATATTTCAACTAATCACTTCACCTGGCTACCTTTAGTGAGAGAATTACGGTCCCAAACCGATGCTGAAATATGCAGTCATATAATATCTCGACTTGGACGATCTCCGGACCCTGCCCATCAAATTGTCTTGGAAAAATGTCACGGGAAGAAAATTATGAAAAATAATCTCACAAATTTTAGTGAATGGGATTGTGCTTAATAAAGTGAATAACCTACAAACATCGAGTAAAAGCTGGCAACCTGGTCAGTTCGTTATGTTTTTGTTGCACTCGCAAAAAAGGTAACAACATTATCTCCACTTTCGTGAAACTGTAAGAAATGAATTCTTCGAAAAACAGTTTGACAGGAAATAGCGATACTTAAATGCCTTGGTAAAGAATTAAGCTTACCTTTCGCGATTATTTAGGAAAAGTTACTGAGTTCAGCTCAAATCGATCGCTTCCCTAATTTATTGGGGACACTCAGTTCGCCGGGCAGATCTCAGACAATTTTTGTTACCAATTGAGGTGGCATAATTAGTGTATTGATCTAACCCCTCTGCAAGAAGTTACTTTAGATGTGAACGGATAGTGGGTTGTGTTTGGATTATTTTATGCACACAGTAGAACCCTCTTGCCGGCAAAGAACCAGCCATGTACGACGATGCTGTCTGCGTGTGAATTCGTTTCGCTTTAAAGAGCATAAAGTGAAAGGGAGCTAACTTTCTTGTATGGCAAGATAACAACGAAGACTTATCAATATGGCTTATTGTAGAAAACCTGGGTCTAACACACGGAAAGAATGTATCAGTAGTAACCGGACGCTTCGATCTTTCAATTCTGAAAGATGTACGAAACAACTAACCACCCATCCTTGGTTGGGCTTTGTTTAAAACTCTGTGAATCGATTGGAAAAATAAGGGGCGAGGTTAGTTAGCGCACCCGTTTCATGTTTCCAACCAAACAACATACGCTACTCATGAGTAGCGAGACGCTCATGACTACAAATGCCAAATTGGCAAAGAGATTATAGTTTGACAACGAATGCGTGCAGTTAAATAGCCACTTTACTTGTTGTTAGGATAATTAATGGTGTGACGAAGTGTTTTTACTGTTGATGTGGACATGACAAGGAGACCAATCCCAAAAAAGCAAAGGGTATTTTTTCCATCAGCCTAAGGAGGAATGATCTTTCATCGATCTGGTTCACATTCAACTAGACTAAATTTTCACGGAATGTATTATTGATACGAAAAGGCTGAATCTTATAGATAATAGAAAATTCGCTTGCCATTTCTCAGGCTACTCGTGCCTGTAATGCTTGTTGTGGATATATTTCAAAGCCCATTGGATCGCATTCAGAAGAGCTCTATTGGGAATTGACCGACGAGGGTGGTCCAGTGATTAAAGCGAGAACAGCCGCTATGTATCCTGAAGCAAGTGGTTTGCACAGTATTAGATACTCACTGGTGTTATTTGCACCCCTCTGGCCGTGCTATGATAGTTCAGCGGGCACAGCATACATATATGCATACATACAAATACATATACACATATATTTAGCGTATACATTGAAATTGCTCGTACTTGGAGTTATCCCTATCCCGAACCAGTGATACCAGAATAACGAGTGTGCCCTGCTGCCAGTTTAGAAATACACCTTTTAACATGAGCTATATGTGAATCCACAGATAGGCTGAGTACTGGACACTGACGGAGTGGGCCTTTTGTTACAGGAAAACTTAATTACTTGTTTATAGATTTATCTGGTAAGTTGCGTATGGTTCTGGTTGCTGCGCAGGAAGCTACAAAGCACCGCATCATGTACTATTCGAATAATTACACTCAACCGGAGTTAGTTCTTTGGTGAGCAAACTGTTAGGAACAAGGATACGTCGCTAGGATTACGAATCGCGTTAGCCTGGAAAACATAGAAAACAAATTTATCTTTTTCAAAACATTTATATCACCAAGGAAGGCGTTTATCCGTTGCCACTTTTAAGGATAAATGGTCAGCATGGCCCTGCAACATGGGGTAAGGAATCACTTGAGGACAATTAGCTCAGGTAAAATAACAAACCGAGGGATATTGAAGTTCTGAGCAACATGGAAGCTACTCGATAATAGTGGTGATGGGTTTCGGGCTTCATATCGGAAACCTGATAGCCAGACAATTTATCAACGCGTCCACTATAGACAACGCAAATTAGGGCGAGTGACTGATGCTCAGTTCCGATCGATCAACGCACTCTCTGTAATGTTTGACAAGACATATCAAAAGTTTAGCTTCTAGTTCGTCATGCATTTGACAACTATACCACCAATATAATAGGAATAATAAATCTAAGATTGTCGGCAACTGTCTATGCGTGATAGCAGTGGGGAGAGTTATATGATTTCCATGACTATTTGTGCATAAGATACTAAAACCTATCGGCCGCGGGTGTCTAATGGAACCCGAGTCATGGTTAGCCAGGGAAAAATCCCAGTTGGTCAAATTTGCTAGTAGCTGGAGCTCGTACTTTGGTAATCGATATTTATAAGATTTTACTGCTATGCGTGGCTATTGGGTCTGACATTTTTTCATGAGCAATCTTTAGGATGAGAACAGTCCGTGGAATATTATCAAAGTCATCATGACACAAACACCAACATTCAAGGTGAATGAGAATGCCAATATTCTTGATTAATGCGCGAATAGTTTTGTTGTATTCGAAGCATGATTCATTTGCCAAAGAAACCCGGAGGAGTGATACCAATTAGATAAAATTCTGATGACCACAACAATTTGTGTCACACAGTTTTATCGGAACGTCACTTGCATGTTTGGTATAATTCATCGTAGAATACAAATATTTCAGTGTTTGAACTTGACTCCATGCATGACCAAAATGAGTAAATGGTCAACTTCTGGATTTTAAATGCTGGCTGACGTTTTTTAAATAGCGATTGCTAAGTAAGTGAACATATAATGGGAGTGAATGAATTTAGCAATTCACACTTATGTCCGTCAAAAATGACCAATCGCTCTCCAAGTTACGAGTTATGGTTTCACATGGTACACATTTTTCGGCAGTGTATTTCAGAAAGATGCACACAAAAAAAACTGTTTTCCTTCTGCTAAACAGATTTCACGTCGAATATGGTTCATTAAAATCTCCCAACCGTGAGCTTTCAGTTTTTGGCAAGCATCATAGTCTTTGCCTTTCATTCCCCATTGAGAAAGTGCCCGTCATGGTAACCGAACCCAGTGTAGGTGATTCGTTGTCACCGACTAAACTCCGGGACGCTTACGCGCTCCATCCTTCAGTGCTGGTGATAAGTCAACCTTCCGGTACCAGTCCAGATAGTTCAAAGTATCTGGTGTTGGTTTCATAATCATTCAACGCCGTTCGAGTTCCAGTTTAGCCGGGGATTCCTATCGGTGAAGTCAAATGAAAAAGACGTACAACGGTGGTCCTATTTATTCTCAGTCACTAGCTAAAGGTTAACGCCTTATAGTGCAATATTATTATTATTCACATTATTTGTGAAATGATTTACCATGGATTTGGTCCATGCATCACTTGCCATTGAAAACTGAATGATCAAGGCATAGATGTTTCGTCTTTCTGATTAGTTGCTGTGCCTAACCGTTGAATTGCAACCAGGAATCTACCACTACAATGGTGCGTGATTGAAAAAACCATACATTAGTATCGGGTTCCGTGGATACGCCATGTTGAGAACTTCTTATAAGGATGAAACAAGCGTATAATTCTTGCGTGATTTTCACTGTGAGATGAAGTCTGATATGACTTGAAGAAACCTTCCATTAACTGTTTAAATCTCCCCCAATATCAACATTGATGATGCTAATATTTAAAGATTTTTCACAGAGAAACTTCTGCCAGATTATCGTGCGCAGACGAAATCCATATTCGTAACACATTAAATTATACTCCGACTTTCGGGAGCAGTTATCCATCATTTTGTGAGGAAGTGTTGTACTCTATTCAAATGCCGCATCGGAAAGATGGACTAGGAATCTATGTGTGCCTCAGTGAACAGTGTAGAAGTGAAATATCCATAAGACACTCAACGAATCTACGTGTAAGTTGAAATGTGCTTTGATTTCTACCTCGGACTTACCGTTGGTTACTGGGCGAAACTGAAAATCATCACGAGATTCGTAGGTGGGATAAATTTGGAGAAAGTCATCGCTGTATCCGATAGCTTCTGATAGTAAACAAGCTCATTTGTGGTAACTTGATACTCGTACAGTTGCTGAGAAAACACATTTCTAGGCAGTCCTTCATAAAAAATGACTGACGAAAATAGTTGATGTTAATTTGTTAGCAGGAAAGAGTTGTTCTTTTATTCATTGATTCGGGAAATAACCAGTAAATAATCAACGTATATAAATGCACACCCATTCCCCATTTCAACCAGACGGTTACATTCAGGCTGAGGCAAGGTCTGAAAGGATTCAAAAAATTTGTTTAAGGTTTAATCCGGGGTACCTAAAATGTGTCGGAAAAATGCTTCTTGTGTTGACGAGCCACCTTTGGTGCATTTGAATTCAGTTTATTCATCACCTGAAATGTGTCAATGTTCGCTTAGTAATCCCAAGATTGCGTGAGATATGGTGCCCAGGATCCATTTCATCTGTTGCTCCAGTCTCTAGTGCTAGCTCTCTCGATAGTTGTGCAGTAGGCTTCCAAAAATGAGCAGGCAAAAAGTAGACAAATGGGGAAGTGTCAAGGACAGCTGATTAGTCTTTGAGACGCACCGAGATCCGGACCGGCAATGGAAGAAATGAGAATGGTTGTATTTGAGAACGATATATTGGTACCATCCCATCCTCTTGTAATACATATAGCACAATTAGGTTATAAACAAACAATGTTTATCACCATACGCTAAACAATAACCAAAAGTACAAATTCCTACCATAAATAATAGCCAGCTTACAAAGTTATCATAATATCCCCCACAACGATGAATTCACTCCTTTGGTTACCTTTATCGGAATCAGTTTCAAGAAAGACTTCTGTGGATCTTATTCATTCGAATAACGCGCACTGAAGAGCGATCTGCTACTATACCGATTTCAATGCAAACCTTGTTATGCATGATCAAAAAGGCTGTTTTGTCCTATTGGAGACAAGCGGTAAATCCCATTTGAATATAAAGTTGAAACTTTGGGCTTGATTATAAAATATATACCCTACATGAGACCCCTTGGATGCCTAGTCGATAAAATACTGTGTCTCTTCATAAAGCAATCAGTTTCATTTTTTGAACAACTAATTAAACGTAAAAATTTTCAGTTTCAATGCACCACTCACCTTCGAAAACCAAGAAAACACTGTACAGTGGTTACGTCCCTGTGTGTATATCTACCAGGAAGTAACCGGGGTTCAAACCCAGATGAAAAACAGTTGTGCAGTGTATCCGTAGTTTTCAGTGGTGAACGGAAGGCTACCACAACGAAATGCATTATGTCATAAAGGCTGCTAAAGCCCCTTCTCATCAGAGTGAGGTCGGAGCGTTTGTGAAACGTCATTTGTAGTTGTGATCATCAACATGAACGCGGAACAACAATACCATTGTTTGGCATCTTCAGGAGGTCAAACCATCGATAGTTTTTCTAACTTTTCATAGTTCTACTGCTTTGCCACAACATGTTCGTTGGCCGTTTCCGATTTTACTCAGATACATGGCTGTGGAAAATCCCCGATAATCTGAATAATAAAGGAAACAGTTTACTGACTAGAATGTAAAAAGATGTGAAGTATTGCCTCACGGGTGTAATTACAATTTGAATTGTTGATGATAACCGATAAAAAAGGAATCCAAAACAAAGAACGACTGTGACTCATGGAGAAGAGGCGGACGGTCGAGTTTTGTAACCGCTTCTTTTCAGTGGTACTTCAAACATAAATCAGATTTTAACGAACGGGGCTCCTGAGGAGAGGTACATTCTTGGATGTTACCCTTTTCAGGCAAACTAATACGAATCTCGGTTTTCAAGTGTATGAAATGACGAGCGTCAGATAGTGAATAATGTTAGTGTACACTCCGTTCAACTCTAGCATGGCTTTAACCAACCACATACAGTCACACACACAAATATGACTGCAAGTCCCACGAAACTGCTTTAAGTGATCATTCCGTTTCAAATGGCATTTATTTTTCCTGCTGATTTTATAGGTGCCTGACAGACGAGGGTATACGAAAGGAGTTTCTCTGGAGTGTTTGTCCTCTGAATTGCTTAGTCAAATCTAACAACTCTGCTAAATTATTCGTGATTCTCAAATCTGCCATACCCTACCTCATAAAGAAACACGACCTTGTTTTCATCTGGTGGACACCAGTTCAGTAATGAGAAAATTTGGCTACAGGCAATCAGAATTCAAGTTAGTTCGCAGTGCTACTGGAATTTGGGCGGGTAAGTTGTATGACGCATATGAGGGGGAATTGTGAAGCTCCAGAGATTCAGCAAGTAAACCAAAAAATATTGGACTTTATTGTCTACACAGTATCACGCTTTGTTTGTGTTTAGCTATAGTTCTGATTCCAAATAAGAGCCTCTATTAGTCGTCTCAATGAAGCCAGTATCTGGACTTCTGGATTCTTAGCACTCCCTAGCTAACATCTGATTACCTGTACAACAGAAAAGGGAGAAACAATTAGATAGGGCGAATGTGCCCTTTATAAGGTCAAGGGTGTAGTACGCGGGGATAAATGTTCCTCCGAAGAAGTTGCTTCTGTTTGATGTGCAAAACATGAGGAGTAGAAAAATTCACGAGGCCAAGGCTCAGAAAGTGCATCAACAGGATCATACACTTACATTATTCGAACACCGATGTGGCTGCTAACAGCCTGCTCACTACAAAGGTATGTGGGGTTGTAATGGGTTAAAATGCCTAGTGCAGAGAAAGCTTATTTCATTTATTCCTGAATAGGACAACCGCACAACAATAGACTTAAACATGAATGGTAGTCCGGATGTGCATAAATGTCTGCCTGTGTTCTAGGGCCCTATAATGAGCAATGGAATCTGTCGTCTAATTTTGCCATGCAAGATTTGCTCTTGTTCAGGTAACTTTTACCCTTCAAAAGTTGGATGCAAGGTTTTAGCTCCAATAAAGGTAAAAAGATGGTGCGTATATGCCGTGTCCCATCGCTATATTGACATTGTGTACAGATTTGAATCTAGACTTAGGAGAACCGATTTTCTCCTTGGTAATGTGCCTGAATGGTGTGAAGTACTTTTATTCCTAACCCACTCTCCTTCTTAGATATGCAGCTGCTGGGATCCCCCAAAAGGTTCCGGATAACTTTGGTTGTGTTGCTGAATAGTTTATAAATCTTGCTTCTACTAATTTCCGAGTCTTCCTAGGCAAGTACTTCCGCATGTTCCAAGTCAGTCAGCCTTCTTTCGTGCGATAGTCTTTTGTTTTCTTGAATGAAAGGTCAAAACTTGCCATTAGATTTAATAAACTGGGTTAGCCTCGCTCAGAAAAGCTCATAGTTTGAAGTTTGCCCAATGACCTATCATGGAGCATCGCCCAAGACAAGGGCTATATGTGCGACTCATCTTACCCATTAACTGAATTTTAGGGTGCATTTTTTGACAGTAACCAGGGGGGGCGCTGAAAGTTTTTCTCACCTTCTTGCACTCCGGAGTTGCTGAGTTTATAAGGAGCTTTCCGTACCAATAGTGTCCCCGTTTTTTTAACATAGGCACAAGTTTGAATTTTGGTGCAAGGGAATAAAAGGTTTTTCCATTTGAACCATTTACTAAGACTGGTTGTAATCTGGGACTTTTCATTTTTTGGATTTCGCTCAATTGATCTGTACCATTGTTTCTTTGTATCTTAACACCTCCTCAGTCTACCGTTTCGGTGTAACTGCTGAGAATACATCTGTCCAAAACTTCAGTTAGAATACAAGCCACGAATTCCAGTGTCACTGAAAAACATTAAACAACGGAAAAACTGTAGGGAGCTCATGTGACCGATTATATCTCGAAATCGAATGAGTGAGGGTTCAAAAAAGAAAACAGTGTGGTCAGCATGACTCTGATTCTAATGCAACCAGTTGGGATAAATGACAAGACACACAGAGTGAGATCTGCACAATGCGCCTTGTGTATATCCGGAGTGTAAGTGATGCTACCACCCTCCCTCGACCGGTGGTTATCATCCTGGACTTTGGAGAATAACCACCCGGGTTAGATTCCCGCCACCGTCAGTCACTGTACCATTAGGCAGCCGTTGACTCACTGCGGCTCCCTTCCTGAATGGTTGTGCATTGTGTTTCTATAAATTAAAAGTGGGTAAAAGGAGTACTTCTCTATACCTTGGACTGAGGAGAATCAATAACTATAAAATCTGTCGAGTTTTTCCGATAGAATAAAGACTACTTTTATCCAGAGGGAAATCTTCTTCAGACCTCTCCAAAAAAATTTTGTAAAATCATCGAGTAGCTATTCTGTGATATCCTACTTTCAAACTTAGCCAAAGTTACAGGTGCATGGCTGCTCAGAAATTCCTACCTAAGTGGTTGCACCGATATTGATTCGTCAGTATTAAAACGAGAAAAATGTAATGAACACATTGTACACAGCTTCAACAATTATTACTAATTCCTAATCCCCACAAAACAAAAGGGCAAATGTATCCTGATTCTTGGAATCAAAAATTTTCGTTTTGTGTTACTTAGAGTTTGACGCAAATGGAGATAGCTGTAAATCTAGGCCTTTTTCATTTGTGTTACCATGAGGAGCTTCTCAGCTCAAATCCAACATCTCCGAAAGCAGTGTATTGACCACAACAAGCTTCCGACAATTTTCAATCAACTCCAAAAGCTTCTAACGGGCGCAAACAAAACCGCAATATCTTGGACTGATGAACCGATCACGGCGTTTGTCGATACGAGTTGGTACGGTCACGTTTTCAAGGTCAAGGGAAGAGAAGTCAATTTAAAGTCTTAACTTCTCACTCGAATCGATGATTGTCCAACCAAAGTATTTGGGACTTTGTTTATTGCTGATTAGGGACAGAACGTTTTCACCAGAAAGAATTCATTGGAATAGCAGAGGGCGCTGAGCACATCTGTGTTCTGATGAATTATCAGAATAAAGTCGTAGAGAAGAGTTTACACCCGTTGAATTAGTGCAGCAAATGATAAAAATGGAAGCAAGAATGAAATATGAACCCTTTCGAATATCGGTGAAATTTCTAATGACTTAACATAGCGTTTTCTTCCGTTATCTTCAGCTGATTGTATACGAATGATTTAAAAACTGGAAGAAATAAGCAACTTATCTTCTCTGTTCCTTCAATTGGTTCTTCCCGGCTTGTTACAGGTTCGCTATCTTATTGCATCATTTTCCAAGAAAACAAGACATGTTCCACGTGAGAAGTATTCCTTTTGCTTTTCCTTACTACGACTGTTGGACGTGTCATCCCACAGGTGCTGGGACAGGAGGAATATTCTTTCGTGTGTCTACATCTTCGTTGTTGCGCATCTCACCAGAATCAGGTAGCACCGTCTTCTGTTGGGAAACTAGTTTATTTTTGAGATTATGAGTTTATTGCTAGTAGGCTTGTGAACATTCGGCCCCATCTGTTTGCTCCCAATGGGAATTTAGTTACTATTGGGAAAAAAGTTTCCTCTTGAACTCTTTGGAGAAGTGGTTTGTTCGGTGTTCAGTGGTGGGAGATTCGGATGGTTTGCTATACATTGTCCGTACTTAACTTACGACTCAAATTTATGGCGGCACTAACCATTATACTTTCCTTGGGACCAGGGTCATGCAAAGTAGTTTAGACTCAAGTCATGATTCTCGAAGCATAACGGTTGGCGCGTCAGATTCATAGTCGCATCCACCTGTCGGGTTCGCGTTTCAATTAGGACTTGATCGATAGACACTTTTGACGATTCACAAGAAGTTAGATGAAACAGCTGTCTTACGATAGTGATAATGATCTTACACTTTATTTACTAAACGACATTGTACATCACTTCTTGGTAAGGACTGCGGTCAGTCAAAGCTAGGGAAGTGGCCGGCAGTGACTAGAACTGAAACCGAAACGTCAAGGTCTAGAGCTGAAGATGATGACCGCTTCCGGCTGTAGTGCTTTTACTGGATTTTCAATGGTTGGTTGAGCATTACTGATGTTGTTATTTGATGATGAAGGATCCCAGAATACTGATTCTTCCTTCCACATATCCAGCTTATGTAGTTCTATATGAACTTTTTGAAACCTTCTTAGATTGGTGGTCAAGTATCTTAAGTGTGTTGTTGGTAAAATGGCTGTAAGAAGATAAATAACTCTGCCCACTCTGGTGGCGTGCTTCGCTAATAAATCGTGAATCCTTTTGCCCTCGGGTACCTCGTTCGGATACTCTCTGCCTTAAGCCATTGAGCGGAAACGTGAAATTCCGTAAGCACACCAATATTTCGGGACCAAAAAGCTGGACTCGGTGAACCGGAGTTTTTGGAGCATCTCAATCACACGAAATCATTGATGAAAGATTGTTGGATGCAATCTTTCACCATTTGGGTAATTTATGAGCAGTGGGGTCAGACCGGTGATAACTATGCATGGACAAAAACTGACTGCTTGGCATAGTGCCATCTTTCACAAATTCAACTCGCGCAATAATATTTGATTGATTAGAAATATGAGTCAACGAAAACATTACTAGCAACGTCAGATGAGTTCAGTGCTCAAATCATCAGTGAAAATCTGCCGCAGTCACGTGGCTCAGCTGTCCCAAAAGCCGATTGCGTAGCATCATATTAAGTGAACAACCACCAGGCCTCAACGGAGACTGCAAACCGGCTGGCTACCGTTGCAGAATCTGGTGGTACCTTTCAAAATCTACCCTACGTCCACGAAATGAGATATACTGACCATCCATCATCAGCTCTATAAATTAAAATATGAACATCCACATGGCTCCGGGCACTTGCTATAGTAGTTTCCAAGTACTAATTTAACTGAAGCAAAGAGAAAACATCTACGCAAGCTGGTTTTACACTTAAAACCATGCCACAAAAACAGTACTGCGAATTGTTATCTTGCAAAAATCAACCGTCACATTCCATCCGCGCGCGGTCTGCATATCTTTCAGTCATGAGGCATGAATGTTGGCAATATTTCCAGATACAAGCAATTGCATTTTCATTAAGCTGTCATTCAACAGCAAAAATTAAACCACTTTGTTTTGTGTTTCTGATGGTTGGTAGAATGATGGCATCAGTCAATATTGTTTGGGTGGAAATGTGCTTGAAATAATGTCAGAAGACCGATCTGATTACATTAATAATAAAAGTATTAATATCTTTTTCGTAAACATCCCTACTTCGCATATTCTGGATCTCATCGTTTAACTACGTGAAATGGTTCGTTGCCTGCAGGATGCTCAGACTCAACAACAGTAGTCTGAAGTTTGATCGGAATCTCATATTAGGACGTCTGGTAAGACCCAGCTGGGATCAATTTCTTCTTTGTTTAGATGAATGGTTAGTTATTTACTGAAGATCTTTTAGCAGGAAGTGATTACATCAGTTGTGTAGTGAACGAGATTCACATAACCTTGAAAAAATCTTGGGCTGTAAGAAGAAGACAGACAAAGTTGACCACACTCTACAGGCAAGTATACGGGAGACAGCGAATTGCGTTGTCCACTGTAATTATGAATTTACAGTTTTGACATGAATGCGCACGCTGTTTAAACCAGATCGCTTACTGTGCATTCAATTAAGTAGCATTGGGTCATCCTGAAACGTCACAACTACACTTACTTGTGAAAATTCCATGGAACATTACTTTTTGTACAGTATTGATAGTTGTTACAATCGAAAGGTTTAGGACAGATATCTTAAGCGCATACCTACCGAGGACCAACTTGAAATCTAACTGTACCGCCATCCAGAATACCGAATTTTCTAATGTTAACTGTTGGAGCAAATCAGTACCCTCTGAACGAACTACATCTTATTAACAACAACGTTGCTTCTTTCCGTCATTTCATTGCTGTGAAAGAAAACAATAACTCAGCTTTCAGACGCACAAATATGTCAGTCTAATTCACGATGGGCTTCCAGCTAGCGATACCGGGAACTGACTAGAAGTTAACTATAATGCTGGATTATTCGAATAAAAATTGAAATGCTCTTCATGCAGTATCACGTTTACTCACCGTTGCCCAATTCGATCATATTGGCTTTGTCATTTCCCCGTCAAATTTCTAGTCATGCAAATCAGGAGTTTTTTCCAACATGCATTGATGATGGGCAACGGTAAGATGAGAAATCGAACTCTCTGATGTTCCGTACTGCGCCCATCGCATAAAAGTCATTCTCACTTGTCAAATAGTGTTGATCAGGTTATATTCTTCAACTGAAAGTTGTACACCTAATTCGAAAATGCGTCTGGTGCTCAAATCCGTCCACATTTGTGTATCTATTGTACCTTCTTTGTGGGAGGAGAGTTTATCTTTTGATCGATTCCCAAGGGAATGTGAAACTGAGAAATACACATTTGAGGTTAACCTCTCCGTGCATCTATCCACCTGCGCGTTCGTGCTTGTGTACCAATTTCGGTTTGCCCTTGTTACTTGTTCATCTGCATCTTGTACAGCTGTTGGGTTTAAGAGAACAAGCGAACTCCTATACGTCAAGGCAGATAAGAACAGGTCGGATTTATAGGGTCAATGTCAGTTGAACATAGCCAAAGAAACAGGCGTGTGTGTGTGTGTGCGTGTGTGAGTCTGTTCATCCATTTCTGTCCGGGAATCAGGCTGTTGAGTGTGTTCGTGTGCGTGCACGTGCACGTGCACGTGAAAGCTTGAGCATTATTCACTGTCCAATCAGGGCAGTCAGTGGAACTTCAAACGAATTTTAAGAATCCAACTGTTACGTAGTCTCACAGTGAATTCAATCGCCTTAAACTATTTCAATGGCCAGGCAGAGTAAAAAGATGCTAGTGTAGGTGAACAAAGCAATAACGGGAACGTCATTACCCCAATGGATTCAGATCAAGAACACAGAGATTCTAAATTATCCGGACCGATTGTATCCCTGTTCATGACTCCTTTGAAACCGCCGGCCCCTGTGTCGAACCACATTGGTCCCGGTTCAGGAGTGTCACGAGCCAGACGTTCCGCAATCCGGGAACCATTGATCAAAGTCACTTATCTGACATGTTTCACCCTGATCACCACCGGTTTCATCATCGAGTGTATTCTCCTACACCTGGTTATACTTCCCAGCCAGTATGAGACCGGTTTCACGGCAACCGAGTGCGCATATCTGCGAACCACGTTAGTAATGGAATCCGTCAAATGTGAAAATCGATGTTCCAAAGATCGTTCCGCGTTCCAATGTGTCCGAGTTATCGTTTCCTATAAAAAGTCAGGGAAAAATTTCACTGCCAGTCTTTTTGATAACATTGCAACGTACCAGCATTACCACTTTCTTGGGGTAAGTCTTCAAGGGAGGTACTCTTTTTTGAACATGTGGACCAAAGATGAGTGTAGAATTCGTAATCTCAAAAGATACTACAGTTTCTCTGATTATTTTTGGTTTAAATTTCTTTCCATATTGAAATAAACAACAAAAAAGGCCTCCTCGAATTCGCTTATTCAAACTGTTTTTGAACTCTCATTATACCAAGTCAAATCAAGGATGCTCTCAAGATTTTTTGGGGGGCAAATACCTTTCGAAAATTTGTCACTGCACTCGCTGAATATAACAAATCGGATGAAGAAATGGAATGAGTAGCTCAAAGAAGCAATGCGAACAAGTTAACGGAGAACAAAATATGCGACATCAAGTGAAATTAGGTTTCCATGGGGATTGTTCAGTATTTTGTCTTGTAAAGTTGAGATGGGCTACAATTTAAAAAAGTGGACTTTGAAAAGTTGATATTCACACTCAAATGCGACCTAAAACAACTTTTACACATCACGCATTCAGCGATTTCCTTCTTGAAGAACAGGGTATACGCTGCAATGAACTCCTAAAAAATACAAAACATATACACAGCGATTACTTAGATTTGCAATAGTTATTAGATCTTCATTCATATTTATCTCATTTGTGCACCAGTAATGTGTGGGTGGATGCTCCCGTAGGAAAGCCATTTATAGAGTCACAGCCTTTATTCGCTAATGTTTTTGCGGAATAATTGCAGCTAAAGTCAAGAACGATTAAACGGAGGTCGCTAGTTGAATCAGGATAAGTAGGATATACAGTATTCAAATTTTGTTTTGAATTCCTCGGTAAACCACCCAAACCTTTCTTCATTCCAGAAACTTAAAGTGAGAGACTGTCACCCTTCGCTGAAATGGAGCTGACATTAGAGAATTGATTTTTGCACTCCGTTTTCCTGATTTTTTACCGACTTATTTGTGGGTCATGGTGGAGTTCGCTCTAACTGAATTCTTCACCGCATAGGAAGACAAACTTGGGGAAAATTACTCTCCATCCAAAATCGGTAATTCATTTATCTGTTTTCCTAATCTTAGAACGACACCGGCCCAAGGAAGATATTTGGTTTCAACAGCTCTCTTTCATGGCATAGTGTAGCAATCAGACCGTAAAGGGCGTACGGTGAACTGAGCAAAAGCCGGGACCAACTCGAATTTACTCTGTGCGGTGCAAACATTTTGTGCATCTTTTATACAGCCTTCTTGGATCAGAAGCACAACCAATGGATCTAGGTAGAAACATCACTCAGTACACGTCAAGCAACCGTATGAGTTACTTACCAATAAAGATATATATACTAAAAATCCTCTACATATATTTATACTGAATCTTAAATTATTCTGGACAACTGGTCGCAAAATGCATACCTCTATTATTCGTTCAGTTAATGTAGTTAGAACAAATCGGATATCTCGGCAAAAGACCGTACACGGAAGTTTCAGAAAATGGGCATCAACCGTCCTGGGTGTATGCAAGATTTTAATTCCAATCACACTGAAATGGCGAAAGATGATACAGATAGGTCCACTCTTCAGTTTTTGTATTCTCAAATTAGATGGTCTTGCACAGGAAGATACCTGATGAAAAAAAGTGCTAGGGAAGAAAATATGAGCTAAACTTTCTTCGATTGGTGAGTAAATTGTCGTGTCCGTGGTTAGTAGCAGAACACCGAAACGTGGTGTTGCATTTATTTGCACGAGCCTAAACACAAAACCCGGCCGCAACCGGCGAGTAAGCCGCAAGCAAACAAGTGTGCAGGCATAAAGAACTAAACTACATGTGCCGTCGCGCGCATCCAAGTAAGACCAATCAGTACATAGCGAAATCGATAAGTCAATACTGCTGGCGCTAAAGCATGATTAAAAATCAAGGCAAATCAAGTGTATGTCCATTCATGGGAGGAATATTGATCGGTTTTACACGTAGTGTGCTTGACTTTGACCAGATACAACATGAATATACCCAAGTTCTTTACGGGTCCACTTAACTGTTCCCACCCAGTTGAAAAGGATAGGATTTTTTCAGTGTAAACCGATTTTTAAGTGATTCTTCAGTGCCTATGACTTTTAACGCAAAATATTAAGGCAAGGCTAAATCTATTTGTGCTCGGCTCATTTCTGTTGGCATACAGGTCACGGAATTCTGTTTTTTCCCGATTCCTGTTGCACATGTTTGTCCTCTTTTTGTAATTGAACACGGGTAAACAACACCTGTACTCTTGATATCGCCGAAGATAGACATGTTGAAATGCTAAATCAGACTGGATCACTGTGCGGGTAGAGAGTTGTTGTTAACTTTCGGAGTTGTTAGCGGGTGTAAACTACTAGATTATTGAACCACGTGTTAGGCCGACAATCCCTTAAGCTGGTGTAGGTCAAGCCCCTGCTGTATACTCAATGCAAAAATGCCGATCTTTTAGAAGTCAGAAGACACCTGTTTATCAATGAATTCATGATTTTCAACTATATGCTGAGCGTGCACACTGTGCGTCGAATCCCTCTTTATACAATTCCGTGATCCTACTGCTGAACATGATAAGTGAATCTTCGCCCCATAGAGTTATTGCAGTCAAACAACACAATCTGTAACACACTCCAGCACAGTTAACTAGCTCACATCGTCTTTGTTACGTAACTCCAAGGTGAAGTTAGATTTCAAAATACAACAGCAAATATGAAGTGCACTAAGGATACCAGCAAAAATTATCGTATCTCAGTTACCAACAAAAAGGCGCTTGGAGAATCCAATACAGTAGTCCCCCATCTAGAAACGCCAGTGGGGATCGGTCAAACCGTTTATTGCTTAGAAGCAACACATTAGGGCGAGACAGAATCAGAAGGAATTAGTAAAGTAAATAGTATCAGTGTTTACTGAAGGTACGAAATTTTCGACTTCCAACACTTCTTTAAACTAAACTTAATCTAGAGCATAGTTTCATGAGTGCCACTCTCATATTTGACAATTAAAACTGCTTCGTGGAATAAGAGTGGCAATGTCTACGCCGTAACAGATTCGCATGAAGGTTGAGTGAAGTCGAAGAACTTGTTACCTTTTTTCTTGCAAATATTTAGATTTAAAAGCCAATCAAAGGTGTATTGTCTTTTAGATAGGACTACGTATTGCTCAGATACAGAGTAGATGTTACAAGGAGAATGATAAAAATGTGGCTAAATTGTAGTTCTGAATGCTCGTCGCTGCTGACCAGCCACATAAGAATTACTCGGTCCCCATTGGCCAGTGTATTCCAGCATCTCAATCACTCCGCCAATATACTCCTCCCAAAGAATTAAATTAAATTAAATTAAATAAATTATAACTTGCTGTCGATTTTTGAAACACTTCCGATCAGTGGTTTGGTCGATGACTAGGAGTTTACATTTTTCATTGGATATATTGCAGATTAACAATATTGTCAACCGGTCTTTTGTTTTTTCACGCCAGAATATTGTTGATTGCTTTTGCTCATACCCTAAACCAACAAGCCTGTTTACGCCTACGACTCGTAATGTGGCAATGCTTGTTCCAATAATTCATCAATATCTGATACAAAAAAGGCCTACTATAATCGTGATTGCTGTTCGTTTGATCATTATCTGAGGCCCGTTGACAGATGAACATTACTGAGGTCTTAGTATGAAACATAGGCAATACCCCAATCAAGTAAAGTCTGTATCATTATTACCTATAGACTCAGATAAGAATCGGTTAACATGATCGGAACTCACAAAATCCATTGGGATAGAGATTCCTAATGATATTTTAATTCACTGAACGACTTCTACTGATGTCTTGCTTGTCCTATGACTGAATGAAAAAGAAGACTGCATTTGAGAGTTGTTGCATATGTATCGACGTTCCTGTGAATTTGACAGGAAGTGGGAATCTGAGCTAGCTAGAGACCAAAGTCAACAAGTCAAAAAGAGCGAAGGTTCCGGAACCCTTGGGAGGAAAATAGCAACAATGGACTTAAGCAAGTAAATTTCAAACAGCCCGTCGATCGCCAAGATGGAGGCCTACCTGAATTACTAGCCTACCAAGATACTAGATGGTCATCGTTAGACTGACGAAAGCCATGTATTTTAGGGTGTGACTGATGAAAATCACCCCCAAGTCATATGGGTATTCCATCATGGAACAGCCTGCCTTGGTTGCAGTTACATGTTTCGAACCTGACAGTAAGCTATTCCTTGGGACTAGACAACCTAGGATTTCTATTCGCGATGCAAAAATAGTAACAGTTATTTGCAGACCGGTTTCTGGATCTGAATGGGCTCGTGAGGAACTGTTATGATTCTGAGAGAAGGCCTAACTACAAATAATAATTTAAAGAATGCTTGATGCAAGTTCTGGACTGGAAAGATTAATTGAATAACTAATTTTAGCAAAAACCGCTACGATATCTTATCCCTAGACAAAAATGCATGACCAACTTTGTTCAAAAAAAATATTCTCTCACTTTTTAACCGGAGTTGGTTCTTTTCTTTGGGCAGGGGGAGGGCATGTCATTGTGGATGAGAGTTTCTTTTTGGTTCTGATGTGTTTATTGCATGGATGAAGGTTTTTTATGGTGAAAGTTTTCGTACAAGTCAGAAACGGTTTTTTACAGAGAAATCATTGCAATCACCGAGGTGCGAGTTTGGTGGGCACTACTGTATTTCGCATTTTCCGCAAATAAATAGGTAGATAAATGAGGTTTGCCAGATTAAACAAATATTGAATCTACCCCGTTATGATAATTCAACAGCTACAGCTGCATCCGAACCCATATATGGACTCCATTCACGCCTTAGTTTGAGGTTTGTTCTGTCCGATGGGCCACGTGATTACGCCAGCAAGCTTCGGAATGGTCGCAGATCACATGTTTCCCCGCTCACATTAAGATGAAACTCGGTGTTTGCTCCGATTAACTAGTAATTTGAGTCTCATCGGGCCAAAAGAGCCAAACCGTGCCTCTTAGAGAGAACAAGCCCATGTATTCAAATGGTGAAAATCCTTTGGTTCATAAGGGAAACATGCTGTAGTGAGATCCTAGTGATAGACATTTGCTAATACAATTCATGCCAGCGAAAAGAATGGTCCTTTTGTGGAATGCCTGAATTCTTCTATATGGGCATGCGGCTTGTCAGATAGATCAATAAAAAGTCAAGGTTAACAAATAAAATGAATAAGTAACTGCTTTGGCAATAAACCAAAACAGTCTGAGTGAAACTTCCGACTTCGGTTCTCATTACAACAAGTTGGCCAATCGCTACTTAATCGTGTTCCGTTGTCTCTCAGCCATGTATGATAATTCGCCAAATGATTTTAGGTAAGCGTTTACTTGAAGTAATTTATAACATTTGTTTGAAAATCTTTTACATATTTTCATACCGTAGCTCTGCCCTGACCGCTATGTGTTCATGTCTGGCGTAGCAGGTACAGTCGTAGCTTGGTCTAGGGATGGTTGGTAAAAGGCTCACAAATTTGTTCATGGTGACTTTGAATGGTATAACCATCAGGAATCTGTGCACTTGTCATCCCCCTTTAAAAGAGTCTTGATTTCGGTACTGCAAAGCAGGAATGTGAAACGTCAGTAATAACTTACCTGTATAAAACTACTGAATTCTTTCTCAAAAGCTTTAAAGAATGGGGTGTTAAGTGCAAAATACTTCATGCATCGAAACACTTATAAGTGAGCATTATTCCATCATTTTTATGCATGTGGGTTGTCAGTGATGAAAACCACCCTGATACTTGATTGTAGCCTGTTCAAAAATCTTGAACAAGTCTCGATCATCTCGTTGAATATCGACCACGTGATTTCTGGAAAAACTCCAAACATATAAATTCCGGAACCCTAACACACAAACCAGAAGACTGAGCTTGCCACTCTGCTACATCATCCAAACTAAGATTTCGCGCATGTTCCGCCGCCTTGAATACCATAATTCGGTTTATGAAACCATTAACGGAACCAACTGTTCCCGCTATTCTGCTTCCTTCCCGTATATTCTCTTCCTTTTAGTTCGGTAAAGTGACCTTTCATTTTCAGTGGCTCGAAGGCCACTTTCCTTACTGTGTATTGATAACTGACCAATATTTGGGCAATCAGCTATGTGGTTATCATCCGTATGCGCCTCCATTTGACTTAGTATGTACTGCGGGGTTTTCTGTCCACGAATATGCAAAGAGCTCCAAATATTTCGCCAAAATATTGTACTGGAATAGCCTCTTTTCATCACATGCACGTTTTTATACAGATTCCAAGTTTCTGGAAGAGCAGTTCTGTCTCTTCACCTCTTCAAGCACTTTGTTTATTTTCATCCTGTAATTGTTCATTGTTTTTCTGTGCTACCTATGTACTCCGAGTTTACTTTTGTGTGAAATCATTGAAAGGGGATTTCATATAGTACACGGATCTTTCTGTAGGCTTTCTGATCTTTGTTGTTCATGACTTGTGAGAAGGCTGCACTCTATAAGAGTACGAAAGATAATCGGAACAATTCCATAGTCTCGGGGACCGAGAAACTGCTTCTATATGAGTAGCTACCAAATCGTGCTTACCAGAGCTCAGTGAATCACCCACTAATTGGTAGCTTTGGGGGCTTTCGATATTATCGAGTAAAGTACATCTGTAGTGTTGATTTGATCTCTTATTATGTCTGAACGTTTGTGTTTACATGTTTCTTTTACGATGAATGTGTCAAATGCAATTAAAACATATAGAGTCCTAATAAGCTCAGATGGTAAAATTTGCACGTTATGGAGTAATTAGTGTTTCTTAGTATGCATGGTTGCTAATAAGACTTCCAATGTTTTTCCTCTGAGATCAATTTTGAGAGGTCAGCTCAGCAAATCTTACATTCAATGTACGGACCAGTTAAGAATGATCACAGCGGACTAGGAAACCATGCAACCATGCTGCCCTACGACGGAAACACGGGTATTCAGTCCAGTCGTCAGGGTATGAAGTCACTAAATATAAACTAAGGCATAAAACGGTTTACGAAAGTAAACTTCATTGAGAATCGATCGAGTGTTGTCGAAATACCTTTGTAGTACACATGAACTTTTCACTATGAAATGCAAAATCATTTTTAGCTAATCTCTGATTGATTACGAAGTTGTGACTTGAGCTTATCAAAGCAACTCTACCGGGACGAAAAAGCTTTCTTCGGGTAGTTCTTTTAAAAATGTCTTCGAGGACACCAAAATGATCCTTAGGACTACGTGTAATTTGTGGAACAAATGGTGTTTTCAAGTGACCTCATTCCTTCCTTTCGCGTAAGGAACTACTTAAAATAAACACTGTCAAAAACGAAACTTTGTGAATGTACTCTAGCAGAATACAATTCCCTTTAACAGTTGCACTGAAGTGCGTGACAGTCAAGCAAGCGATGGATAGCGTGTATGTAAAGCAACATAAAATTCGCACAGAGGTCACCCAAGTGTGGTTTTTGAAAGTGTTAATGGTTGTGAGTACCAAATCAGAGAAGGTTACAAACTGAGTCTGTTTCGCCTTCTCAGTTACAATGAAATACATCAGACAGCATAGGTTTACTTAGCCGAAGTTTCACCTGCACGCGTTGACCTAACCTTCGCCGTGAACAGAGGCACTACGTGCCAAAATAATTATGAGTCAAAATGATACTTTTTGAGGTTGAGGGACTGATGCCGAAACATAACTGAGATTACTGCGACGTTGTTATGAAACAATGCTTTCAGTACAAGTTAACGTCGATTCGGGCTAACGATTCCACAAAATGGCCCGATAACGTTGGGGAATTGAACTGTTTCTTCCTATGATTTGATATGATGCTTCTACTGGTTGAATGACCAGAAAAGGGAGCTGAAATAGGAATGGACTTTCGATGTTGGTGGATAATGGGCATAAAAGCGAACTATTTCAACGGACACACATGTTTGTCTAATGACTATATTGGTTGCTGCATTTGCAACTCCGATAACTTGATACCTTGCTGTGAACTCATTTATTGATAATTTCAAGTAGTACATTATTCACACGAAAAAAGATTGTGCGATCATTCCTCAACTATTATCAAAGTAAAGATTTACGAACATGTAATACTCCGCACCCTGGCATGCTAAAAGTCGAAAATTGGAAAAGACGAGGAAACTTCCCGGATCCGAAAAAAGAGAATTCGACATTCAGCCTCAGAAGAACACTGTGTGACGGGACATCTGATTATTACTAATCAGGGTATTAGAAATTTACCTGGTTTTGTCCCTGTAAGACTTGAAAAATGTGTGTGTGGGGGAGGGGGGAACTAGCTGGCTTGGAGACTAGAATTATTATCTTGGAATTCGTTTACAGTGTGTTTTGCGAGAAAATCTCCTCCAGCTTTTTCTCTGAAGCCAATCCTGTTGCGATAAAGTGTGACTACTGAGCTTGTAAGCAATACATATCACACCTGCACCGGACAGTAACTACATGCCAAAAAAGTTTCCAAACCTAAAACAGACGTTATGGTCTTGTAACTTGTTCAGTAAGCGAAAAAACTGCAATTCTTCAAGATTCCGGTGATGATTGTTTCGATGGGTCCTACAATATCCACCATGACCAGTAAGTAGTGGTACTGCTTTCTCTCAAAGGAATTTCGCCAAAATTCAATGATGTTGTTAGACTATTTTCAAAAGTGCAAGTTATTTTTTTATTTGATCGATAGAACTGCTCATTGGCTAAAAGTTCACTAAGTATCCCCGATTATGAGCAGCTATTTGATATCCGTTAAAAAGAAAAGTCAGGTAATCTTCCGTACGGATGTACCACGTTACGGATTTTGTTCTAATTGTAAAAAGGTCTCAAGAAGAACACGACTACAAAATCTGAATGACTTATAAAAGCGGGAGTTTCATGAAACAGCAAGTTGTTAAACTATTCACGTATAATTGATTGCGCTGATATGACAAGTTTTCTGTGGTAATGTCAGTTTGGCTTGATATCATTTATCTGGTCAATAAGAGAATCACAATAGGAAAGATTTATCCTTCAGTCTCGGTAATTCCGTGGCTATCTATGGTAATTCAAAGATTGTAGCTGTGGAGTCGTTGTGCACACCTTGTTTTGCGAGAGTATTTCTACTATCATAAAAAATAGTTCTTATCCGTTTGAGGTTAATTTAGCATAAAAGCGATCAAGAAAGTAAATACTTCCTATTTGATGTTTGGTAAATAAATAAATAAAGTAAAGTGACAGGCGTGCAAAAAACATTTCAGCGGTCGCGGTTTTTACACAGTTTAGTCCACAATAGATCGAAGGCCTAAATCAATTTTATTGCTCACCGAATCGAAAATAATCTAATTACTCAGAGACCGGTTCGCAAGATTTGTACGAAGCATGCATCCCCTTTCGACCGCGGGCAGGTCAACCGTGGTTCAGTTGAATAGATTCAAATGACGCGTGAAATTTTGACCAAATTTTGCGATTAAAAAAGTTGCCAACTGAGTCAGAATCCAGATAACCTAATATCCAATGGAAACTAACCGGTCTTACTTGTCCGAACTTTTGAAACAGCAGAGGCGCAACAGGTCATCTTTTGGATTTTTCAGGATTTCAGTCTCTCATGGGAACGATCAAATTTTTAACTTTCGTTACTGTACATAAAAATTTCAAGTAACCGTCTGGAATCCGGAATAAAATCTTGGGGTCTTATGATTTAAGTTTGGGGTTCATGTTTTTTTTTATGGAAGAAAAACATGCCTGATGAAAAATAAGACAGTTTTACCAAACGTATATTATAGTCGAAAAACACTTTGTTTTCTTACTTCGTCTCGAATGTTTGAATTCAGCATTGCCGTTTTAGACTCAATATTGTTTTTTCCCTACTTAAAATGTGGAATTTAGGTTTGACAGAATTAGGAAACTTTCGTATAAGACAAGCTGTTTATGGGATCCACAACCTTGGTCAGTTGGGCTTTTTTATGGCAGATGAGACAAATCAGCCAGAATACATTTGAGGATTTTGAACGTTGGCGAGATACAATCCCTCCAATATCACAAATTAGCTTCGATAGAAAGTACGGAAAACATACAAAAATCTGGTGGCCATCAAGTCCATGCTGTGAATAAACCCCGGAGTATATGAACCTTTTCTAACGATCCAAAATTGATCAAATTCCATGGGTACTTACTGTTGATCGGGCTTCACTCGATGATGAAAAAGAGGTCCAACACGACCTTGTCAGTTGCCTTCCGATTGATAACTGCAAGACTGATCATTGAAATGGTCCATTACACCAATGGTAACAGTGCTAATAATTTTTGGTAAATTTTGTGGCAATTTTCAGGCTGTTGTCAGATACCAGGTGTGATGTAACAGAACCTTTCCCTATACAGGATGCATAATTTCATTCCTTTTTGCTAGCTTGCTAGGATGATGTGTTCCCTGTGTCAAAATCACGTATACTACACGGAAAACTAGTCAATATTCCTCTCATGCACTGACATATGCCTGCTTGGTGCTGACCTGTAGTCACGCTTCTACGCGGACGGTGTTGACCGATAGATCTTGCTTCGTATCGACTGATCTTGATTGTTTGCGCGTGAATGCACACGTAGTCCAGCTCTTTCACTTCCTTGCCTGATTTTAGACTTACTCGCAGTTTACTCACCAAGAGCGCTTTTGTTTCATTACTATTCCTAGAAGTAAAGTAGTGCAACAATAACGCGTTCTGGTGCTACTTTTGAAGTACATAACATTTGACTTCGCCGTCTTGGACTTAATGCCATGTCATATTTACTGCATCTCAGAAATTTGGGCCAATGAACATTCGCCAAATCGTGCTTGCTATTGTCGCAGTTCCTGTAGTTGTACAATGGGTTTTACTTTGACCAGAGAAAACGCGAAGAGATCTCACTGGTGGTTCTTAACACGTACGAGTATAATCCAAAATGCATCCGAAAACAAACCTGCGGTAATTTGTTGTTCTAACTATTCAGCTGCGGATCACTTGCCATTTGCCGAAGATTCAACAAATTATGTTTCGGAACTTTAAACGAATACCTCGTGGCTGCACCTTCTTGTTTATCTGTAGAAACAAGTACGTTACTATCGAATCCGTTGATTACAAGGGCTAAACAATCAATACGGAGCGGTGTTGGTACTTGTTAATCTGTGTGTAGCATTTTGGTTACCGAAAACGTCTCCTTTGTTGAGTCGGTTTTCTTCTGGTTTTCCGTTGATTTCTTGGCACAATTTATTCTCGTTCTTACTCGCTCGTATCGTTCGTTACATAAGCTCTCGATAATTGCCTGCACATTGTGTCATACAGCATCTGTGCTCTCGTTGTTACTACAACGGTTTCTGCTACTACTACGATTGTGGCTTTCTCTACTACTACTACTACTACTACTACTACTACTACTACTACTACTACTACTACTACTACTACTACTACTACTACTACTACTACTACCACTAATGATAATAATAATAATAATAATAATAATACTATTACAACTACCTCTTATAGTACTGACACTGTTGGTACTACTACCATTACTACCGCCAATTGCTCGACTACGGTATCCATTTCTGTTGATGCTGTATTTTAGTTTCCCACAGTCTTTAGGTCGATGATACTTTTCTGGTTCTAGTTTGAAGTTCAGCCCAATTTACCACTGTTTTGCTGACGTATATCGTACGTGCTTCCTTCACTATACCAACGTGGAACTATCCACCGATCTGTGTCATCTTACACGCGTAAAACTTCGAATGCTACCGCTGCTCTGATCACAGTTCCCATTACTACTACTACGACGACGGTTCCTGCGACTGCTACGGCTGCTGCTACTCCAAACACGACTACTGTTAGTGAAGGTGCAATGTACTTCGAACCCTCCACTCACTAATTTGACTGAATCAACGAGATGCGTAAGGGTACCTCTTAAGATTGTCTTTATAGATCCATCGCCTAATCAAAGCGGTCGCCTTCCTGGAATCTTAGTAGAAAACATCATATCCTTCTTCTTACACAAGTTGCCGAAAGTAGACGTGTAAAAGAGTAGGTATTTGTGGGTGAAGTTAAAGTGAGCAACTTTTTTCTGGGAATTCCACATAAATATCTGGCTATTAAAATGTGCATGCTGACAAAACTACCAAAATGGTTCACTCCGTTTACCAACCACCCAGCACAAAACAACCCCTAAAGTAATCTCTTCATGTCCTTCATAATCCATCAGTTGTAAACATCTGTAAGCACTCCGTACCGGCCACTGAATAGGCTAGAAGACGTAGTCACTGGATACAATTTTGACACCTTACAGCCCGATACTCGTTGTCGAAATATGCTTCTTCGGTAGCTGACAATTATTCATTTAAATTAATTGTTTTTTAAAAGCAATAAGCAGCTCGTTATAAATTATAGAACCGTCTGTACCTTGTTACATAATTTGATTGGTGCCGTGTAATGAGCACGCGAATTACGGTGATAGAGTCAACTGAATTTGCATTCTAATTATTTCTGAACAGTAAAGAAAAACTAAAATCGTTTGGAGTTAGCACTAGTATATCGTTTACATCCGTTGTTACAGAAGCATAAGTCTGGTTAGTATTTTCCAATGAATGAAACAATAACACATGAAAGCACAGATCATTGCCGTAGTTTCATGATAACAGGGCACAATTGGTATACAATTCTCTTTGTGGACAAAGTTCTTTCGAAAAGCATCAATCCAACAGGTGGCCGTGAAATTCGATAAAAAGCACTCTTTAGAATGATAGGTAAAATGAACTTACGTATGGTATATTACAATGAAAACAATGACGATGTAATAGTATTTTAAGTTAAGAGATTTATATAAAAGCACCAGTTTATCGATTCATTCTTAGGACGCATTTCCGGCCGTTCCGTGAGGGTAGGTTTGATACAAATACCGGTTGCTCCGCCTTATTCCCGGAGTTCTGCTGTGACAACTTAAGCTTGAATTCTGAGTGATAAATAGCTAATCAATATGTCACTAATCATCTGCCAGGTAAACAACCCTATAGTTCACGGATTTACTGATAGCTGACCAATCTACTGAGATTTTACAAGATAGATTTTGAAGCGCATTGGTAACGTGTAGAAAGTTTGAACTATTTTTAAAAAGATGGTACTTTATTCTGTAATGTACATACTGAGTCTCAGCAACCAGAAAAATACGTTTTACAAATATTCAATTGAGGGAGTTGAAATGAACAAATGGGCATTCACCAGGTTCAAACTTATCTTGGGAAATATGACACACGCCAAGTTCTCATCAGTATTAGCTCCATTTTTCTGTGAGCTGCTTACATTATAATTGTGGTATGAAATTCCCTATTGCTTTTGTGGGGATATTTCGTAGGATGAATTCGGCCAACCAGCTGTATGTGGTACAAGAGGCATCTGATGGGTATAACGGTAGAAGTTTTCTAATGAATTGTCTTTAGTAATAAATACCTTGAACTTTCGCCGGGTCGAATTTTAGAACCCGTCTCGGACAGGACGGAATCGCGACTATTTTGTTTGGGTGGATAAAAAAGCTCTAATTGAAGCTTATTCCTAGAGTTTGGTTTCTACATATGACCAGAATAGTGCTCTCATAATATCCTAATTCCACTTTAAAGTCCACTTACCGCATTACCCTTAAAAAAGCAAACGACAGCGGTACACATCTAAAGGTTGACGTAAAAATGAAATTGAGTATCGCCCAATTTCCGCAATTACTACGCGGCATACTAGTATTACACCTGCAGCATACTAATTCAATAGCTACCGTTTTCTTGTGCTCCTGAGGTAAGGTAAAACGATGTATAAATAGGACTGTAAACTTATTGACCGATGTTCCTCTGTCACTGTCAAGAAGTCCATCTAGAAAAACTTCGTATTTCGCTGAAGTCATTCAATGAATGTAGATGTGGTGTTTGTGAGTGACTCATTCCGTTCTGAGTTATTGTATTGGCTGTGTTGTACTACATTTTTGTATACCACATGATTCCGCGTATAAGAAATAATATGCTACTTTATGTGCGTTTCTAGAGTTCTTGATTCTCAGTTTTTCTGCACGGGGTTCAGCCTAATCAGTCTAATCGATATTGCAGTACGCTTCAATAAAATGAAGAAACCGTGTACAGTGTGTACTATACGTGGAAATTATGGAGACAGTCTGTTTATAGTTTCATCAAGACATACACCGAAATATTGTTTTCTACTGTATGCAAGCTAATTACCGGTAATGAAAGTAGAAAACGAAATACATGTGCACCCTAAAATATTTACTAAAAGTAATAGCGCGGAAGATTTCAAAGGCGAATATTGGTTGGGAACAACGACGAATTAGCGAAGTTATTAACAAATATGAGTCCCTGTTCTGGTAGAGGAAACACTTCTGCCAGGATTTCTTCTATCAGGGTTTTTGGGCAGGGGTTCGTTTTATGGCTTGGGTTTCAGGTGGAAGAACCACGTTATTTCGCTGTGTTGTTGTTTTTGCATGATGCTGTTGGGGAGTTTCGCGTCTTAATTACTTAATTCAAGCCATACAACGCTTTAAGATCAATTTCAAAATGGGAATCCCACTTTACTGGTAGGATTTCAACTGCCGTTGGGTTCTCAAGATTGTATCAAAACGTTGAACTGAAATATCCTTTTCATTTTTTTGTTATTCCTGAGCCGATTCCTCTTCTTTTTCACTTTCTGACTTAGCCAGCTATGCAAGTCATCCTTGGCCAGATTGTTAACGAGAGCTTTGATGAGTGTGTAAACTTCTCCGGTGCAATCATCACTCTCTTCACCCCCAGGAAATTACACCCGTCTCACAACATTGTTAACAGTCTCGTCGTGAATACTTTCCTGCGAAGAGCTCTCACGGTCAAGGACTACTTCGGATCACATTTTTCCCCTCTTAAATTGACCGTTTCATTTGTCATTTCATGGACGGCGGACTGAATTATTATAAGGCGTGATGTTGTGGTTACTATTTTCCAGAATTCGTTTGAGGTGAAAGAGCAGTTCCCTTCGGAACAAAGTAATGATCTCTTTCGGTGAAAACCTGCTATCCTAAGAGCAAATAACTTTTGGGGATCTTCTTCAGGTTTCTGACTCCAAAACATTCGGAGGAACAATAGTGCAGAAGAGAAAATTGTTCTCAGTGATTCATAATCTTGCTCTTACACGTCACATAGGTCACAGTTATGCATTTAATTGGCCGCTGACTGGGTTGGAGGTCATTCTTACAATAGGTAATTAGTGTTTGTCAGTCAGTGTATGGTGACGCTGAATCTGCCACTAGTGCTGGGTTTTCAAGGGTAATTTATAGCTTCGGATGCTTCGTCTTTGGCTGAAGCAACTGCGATGCCTGAACTAGTCGCTTCTGAGCTCACAGATCTGGGCCTAAGAGAGGTATGGCCATGGCTTCTGCCGTATCCAGGATGAGCGAAATGAGGGAAATAGGGTCGGTAAAGATCTGTTCATGTGTTTTCATTCATTACCTTCGGTGGTAATCATAGTTCCATTAAAGTGACAGAAAAATCAACTAATGACAACCATCGACATGGTAAAACGATATTTGTGTGGGTAATTACTTGATAAGAGTCAACTGGTCTAAGTCCCACCGGGTGACATTTAGTTGTCCAGTGCAACTTCTGTCTTACTTTTCACTACTGTAACTGTTTTTAGAAATCTGAAGCAATCAGACTTAAGAAAAGAATTCCGTCATTTATACTAATGTTGAATAACCGTTGAGCAGAAGTGAAGTGAAGCATAATGTTGTTAACAACGAGGTCAGGTAAGTTACACAGAGTTTTACTGCAGCTGATAACATCAAAACCCCATTTATCGACCAACTCTTGGTGAACTTCCTTGCGCGAATCGCGCTGTGTCTGTTTTGATGTGTAAGCGAATTTTGTTCGACCACTCGCAAAATAATATGGAAGTACTGAAACGGTTGTGAATCAGGAAACAATATATATAACAACTGTAATATATCTCCCCATAATTTTATAATAAATGAAGTACTTAACTTCAAACTTTCAATGATCACGGAAGATGGCCTACACGCAACCCCGTTTTACGATTAGGAGGAGTTTCAGTTCTTTGGTCCGGATAGCATTTGTCCCCAGTTTTGGGGAGAGGTGTAGTCGATCCCATTGATCTAATTACCCCTCAACTGAACACATCTCGGTGCTCGTATTCTATTTCGGACTTTGTGTTCAGCACTAGCACAAGGGTGCAATAGAAGGGTTATACCCCAAAGCCTCGAAGCGCCACTTCACTGTTTGGGATACCCGGCTTCCAAACCCCATGAAGGGGAATGGAAAAATAAATCAAGTCCCGAAGAGTCAAGCATGGTAACAAACAGGGTGACAGCAAATAACTGTCTAGCAACAAAATCCTCCCAACAGCCATCTTTAATTTACCACTAAACCATACAAGTTCACTATGGACGCTATCGCTTCTATAGCCCACCATGGAACCAAATCCTTAGACGCATCAGCAAATTTTGTACGGTGCACATTTCTAGACGACTGGTCAGCATTTGCAATCAATTGTGACACATTCTCTCTCGTAAACTGAAAGCTTTTGGTTTTTCGTATACCTACAAGCATAAATGTACGATTATTTTGCCTACAGATTTCAAAGCGTAAGAAACGGATTTGGGGAAGCACTCAAGCGTGCTTCAGGAAGCCGTCCTTCTCCCCACTTACTTTCTACTTACATGCTGGTGACCTATCAGCCAGTTCTCCAGAGCATCTATTTAAATGTGCCGATGACGTGATTTCCCGAACTTATATTCTCATCTACCTAGTAGAACATATCTTTGAGCACAGGAAACAAAGTTGCACTGATTGTTAGAACGGTTTGTACCTGGTGGGCTAGCTTGAACTCTAGTAATTTCATGGAATCAGAATAGTTACCCGTTCCATTTGTAAAGTATAACAGGCTTTATGACAAGGGAAACGCCAAGTATGCACACTGGTTGTCGGCACGTTTGAATGTAATTTCTGCTGATTTCATGTTAGATACGGTTGCGTACCCAGAAAAATATATTTCATGGCATGTATTCAATAATTTTTGTTTGAATTTGTAGGGCTTAACCAAAATCACTTGGTGTAGAAAACTGTAACTGTTTCTTTCTTAGTAAGATCCATTCTGGCGCCGCTTTTCTGTCGACACGAACAAGACAATGATTCAGGTTAGGAAGTTTAAGGTTAAGTAAAAGTAGAAGAAAAATGCTGTCTTCGGATTTTCAAAGCATGAAAGATTTACGGGTTATATATGCCGTAAGACAATCTTCTCAAAACTAGGTTAATGACTGATTTGTCAGCAACTGGACTGGTGCCCTATAAGGAAGGGCCCGACCGTGGCAGGATTTGGACTTGGAACCTCAAGGTTTAAATGATGGATCTTGATTCACACGTCAGAAGTATGTTATGGCAAAGGCATTCTTTATGCTATCCATGACTATATCGATAAGGTTGATTATAAATTCGACGGAAACGAAGAATGCGGTTATATTACGTAACGTTGATGGAAAGTCTCTTACTGAAAACCATCCTGAATAGCTGAAAGGTCGATAATCATGACTAACAATTCTCCATTGGAATTTAACGGATAAGCAGTGCTGGAAATTTTGAAAAATATTAAACCTGAACGGAGCAGCCTTTTGCGGCATTCTAGTGTTGATTAGAGCGTTAATTATAGATGATCAACAGTTTTATTATCAATCAAAATCTATTTCAGCAACCGTTTAGTTCACCCATGCAGAAATTCTATTGTACTTCCTAATTGAGTTAATGCATGAGAAAGTGATCATCATTGCCGTAATCTCTTATTATTGATTCTTATCTGTTTCCACGAAAACACTTTTGAGTTCTCACTGAAGGACACGAACAGGATCACAGCAATTCATGCATTCATTTAACCGAGAAAGTTGACTCTCACGTGGTTGTCCTTTATCTATCATTAGTGAGTTTCGCTTTACGGAACTACCACGCCTTAAAAAAGGTCGAACTGGTAATGGGATGCAACGCATTATTGGCACAAAAACAAAACTTTTTATTGGACAAGAAATTCGCATACTTAAGGATGCATAGAAAGCCCCTATGGTTCTACCAATCTTATCAGTTAACGGGAATACTACACACATAATTGCTTGATATGTATGCAGGTATTGTATGCACGGGCGCGACAGGTCACGCATACATGATCTGATAGGAGCAGTCATCTTGTGTTGGGGTTAGATACATTTAATTGGATAGTTTAAAAATTATCATGAGGTGAATAAGAGAATGCACGAATCGTGATAGAAATAGATGTCCAAGACAGTAGGATGTGAACACATTTTGAGTAATGCACGATTTCGAAGTGAAATCGTGATTAACACATGGATTATTCAAGAATGGTTAATTCCTTATCAGCCAGAAATAAACGAAAAGCAGTCAAAGTTGAATATGATGCTTCTGAAACAAGATTCTTCATGCTGTATAAATGCTTAACTCACTTTTAAAACCATGCAATGTGAGCACAGATGTTGAATCCCTGTGAGAAATCTTCGAATAAAGTGCATCTTAGCCGAACGCAAATTGTGATTTGTTGCTTCGTAAAGAATTCAAATACCTCACAGATGAAAATGATTGCGGGAAATTTTTTTTTCACTCAACTCGGATTCTTGGCTCATGCCTTCTTGGTGGAGATGGGATCATTCATTCCGAATACAAAAACACTTCATGTACCCCCTATATCCACTAGCTGCTTTGACTTTTCAAGCCACTTTAGTAACCTTCCGATTCTTGGGTGATTCAATATACATAACCGTATTGGCCAGAATTTACTTATTCTAGGGTTGGCCGAAAGAGATGTTTAATCTTAGTTGAACCATATGGAGCTTTCATGGAAGAAGAATTCGTTTTTGGAATCACACGGTGATGGGCGGGAAAAACGATGAAACTGGTCATGTCCTTCCCAGGAAATCCCATTCTGTCATTCAGGTGCAACACTATTAGTTTTGTGATGACACAAATAGCTTCGAAACTGAACGGTTCTGGATTCCTTATTTACTGAGAGCACGTTGTTATTTGAGAGTGGTTTCTACAAAAGTTAGTTGCTGAACCATCTAAGGACGGATCATTCTTGTAAGGGATACAGCTCGCGTTAGGGGTGAGATGAAGGTGAACGCCATACTTGTACGTGGAGCATTCTGACCTACCTCCGATTGAGTGGTTTCTTCCTAGCATTTAATTTGTAAATTAGGCAAACCTATCCGATAGGAGGAAGGTCAGCTCGAAAGAAAGTCTTGGGAATTCCGTCGGTTGACCGTGCATTAATATCTCATTTTTGTGATTGCGCAATCTGGAGTACACGAAACAAGTACTTTCCGTTACGGAGACGAATATAGAAAAAACCTCTCTCAACTGAGATACTTATTTGTTCCGAATCTCGGTTGAGTCCTTTGCCCATTGTGCTACGGTGATAAAAGACATTCATCTTCGGAAACGGTGTGGGATGAACCATAAGTCATAATGTCTGCTGGTAAACTTGATACGCTGGTTACCGAAGTGGGAAGAGAAATAAGTTCAGAAGGGTGTTAAATGTGACTTGAGAATAGTCCGTCATCAATCACTTATGAAAATCTTGTAAACAAGCTCAGTTTTATCGAATAATCTAGAGGCAACGCGATGAAATGTGGCAATGTTTTACTGAGATTCCGCCATCATTCACTGATCAACGCGATAAGCTTACTGAAAGTCTTATCGGGATATTCAAATGAGATCGATTATTTGTTCAATGTTTGTTTAACTTCATTTCTACCCACGAGCAAAAAGATGGATGGTCTCTGAAATGAAGATAAGAGATGATTTTTATGAAACGTCCATTATACGTCCGGTAAAATCAAGTCATTTGTCAAGTTTCACAGCCGGGACACAGTGAGTGATAAGCTGTTGGGTCGAGTAAATTCCACAAAAGAAACATAGAATCACAGAGATATGACCAAAATATAACCATGGAGCTTGTTCAGCATTGCTCAGACAGCACTTCACATAAAATATTTATTTCTAGAACTCATGTGAATCCGTCATGCTATATGTACTGATACAGCACGCACACGGAACTATAGACATCAAGACCATCATTCTTAGTAATTTTGGTTCCATTGATGGTTATTATACTGACCAGTCACCATGCGATCTGGTTGTATTAGTGTCATCTAGATATCTGGGTCGGAATACTTCCAACAGACTGATTATTGTTCCCATTTATGTACACGATGCTACAGTGCAAAGCACTGTGTACATGGATACGTGTTCGAAACTAAGCCACTATTTCATGAATTTGGGACAGGGCAGCTTTACTTCCCACAGTTGCAAGCTGCGTCGTTGCGACATATCTTATATCGTAGATAAAATTGTCTTATGTCACTCAGTCATTTGTAGTTATTTCAACCGACCAGATGTCAAATGCAAGGGGCTGACCTCAAAGACAACATCAGTTGAAGGAATGGCACGGCTATACCATGTAATGCTGATGGTAATCAAACTGTTGAGAGCCATTTCGGAAAGCCTAGTGGCAATTTGTCTGACTGGCAATCATTTATCCCCGGTTAACGTTGAGTGAAGGTTCGATGCATGTGCACAACTGATGGATCTTAGAAAAGCTGAAAAGGCCTAATCTACTTCGCTGGAGAAATTTGAAACATTGGGTCCCCTTAATCCAGTTCATCAAAACAGATAGAAGACATAAATTGCGAGATGCAAGCATTTCTTTCAATCTTCTCAGTCGCTTACGTAAAACACGCGAATTCGTGTTCAAATGGAGCACAGAGCAAAACAATGGAATAGATAGTGTCAAGCGAAATTAGGGAACGATTCGGTAAATCTGATTGGTTACCGCCACGGCAGGCACACATTGTGGGTCAAAAAATTCTGTGCACACAGTGGGGGCCTAAATCTACTTATCAACACAGCCTCACAAAAAGCTAGAAGCTTTGGGTTCCGATTCCATGCAATCACGCGGAAAGCTTGACCCGAATCAATCCGATGACGAAAGGTCACAAGGTGCTCTGTGCTCCATTTGAACACGAATTCGCATGTTTTACGTACGCGATTGAGAAGATTAAAAGAAATGCTTGCATTTCGCAATTTATGTCTTCTATCTGTTTTGATCAACTAATCTACTTCATTGATTCTCAATAGTAAATTGAGCATTTATATTGCATGAAAGCTACTTTATAATCATTTACTTTTCGAATTCCTGAAATCTTGAGTCCGTGAAACTTCGCCCCACAAAGAACGCCAACGCGACCATTTTCCTGAAGCTCATGATCGATCCTGATCGAGGATGATCATCGAGTGCGTTTTCGTAACTGCATAAATGTTCGGGTATTTTGTGCGCCGGCGAAGACCTATCACTCAAATAACCCTATGAAATTTCACAAAGCCTCAGTCTGAGCCGGAGGTGTATTCGGTGTTTTGGGCAATGGGAGCAGTTTGTTTGCGCTTCCAAAGAGACAACATCAACAAATGGGTCCATATAAGGAAGCTTTTACTTCGCATTCATTTCTGAATAAGAGTCCAGAAGTGAAACAGTGTCTGACAGCAAAAGACTAAATACTATATGTATCAAATATTTGGTGGGGGATTCCAACACTTTTACGTAATTACTACTTTCACCAACACATGCGAATCAGGAAAAAATGTTTCTCAAGATAATTCTGAAAACCACGGTCAAGGAAAACCCATATCCAGTATAACTAGTCGTCATGCTAATTGCCACGGAACAAAACACAAAATGTATCATCAGTGGTTAGCAAAGGTGAGCTGAAAAAAAACAGTGAAACCTAGTATGTTTATGCAATGAGAATAAACCAACAAGCCGTTTCTTTTATGTTTGCACGGTAGAGGTTTACACAATAGCATAGCGACTTATTTGTCTCGTACGTTGTGGATGACACAAAAATGTAGTTTTTTTTCAGCTTGACGTAACGTCATCTTCTTATAATGGTCTATCGTTGAACATATGGACTAAAGCTTTCAAACACTATCATTGTACTTTTGTTCCAACATCGTTGGTATTACCCTTCAATGAACCCATAATATAGTATGTTTAAACATCCGTCCGCGTCACTGTCACTCTGTCCAGTTCGCTTAGATGATTCAGTACCCATGCCGAAATCAGTAGATTGGATGATAATTGGCCTGTAGAGGGAACATTTCTGTTCCCCTTCACACGTTCTGTTTAAACCTTTTGATGTGTGTTAAACATCAGGTTCACGTGTAGCAAAGTTGCGTTGAACACAAGTTTCGAAGAATTACATTTACAGTCTGTTCTTTTCATAATATAAATTCTCATCTCATCTTATATAAAGAGGCAAGCACAGAGCTCAGCAAATGGGGATCACCATTGCCTCGTGGTTGACCGTGTGCAAAGACGCTGATAATAGGTGAAAATCAGAAATTTTTCCCCCTTTGAGAGAACCCTGTTCCACGTTTATCTCGCCGTCAGTACTCTGAACTGGCCGATTTAACCACGAGTAATTCACTTTCTTTTAGGCTGAACCATGAAATCACCTGTGTATAATATCCTCATAGACAATACTGATTTTAAATTAGCTCGAGCTTTTGCTAAATGGCATTGTGTTGTGTGTACCACTACTTCTGTTAATGCCGCTGCTTCCACCGCTCCTCATTCGTTTGCTGCAGTTGACACTACTACTATTAGTACTACTACTACCACTACTACTATTACCACTACCATGTTTCGCATGCCTTGCCGTAGCTCAGTTTGTCCTATTCGTGTGCCTCCACCACGTACTTCTAAGCGTCATTGTAGTTAATCGTTTTGGTTACGGATACCACGTACATACGTAGTATTTATCATACTTCACTGCTACTACTTCCAAAACTGCAATCAATAATTGTATTACCTGTGAACCATACACAGCACACATCCGATCTAGCATGAACCATGACCCATTGTAATTATGACTGCGCTGGTGTTATTGACCATTCCAACTTGTATTCTTCCTCAGTTTGCTAGCACTATGTTTCCGTCACGGTCTCATCGAAACTTTTCTTTTGTTTATAATGGATTAGGTAATTTTGGATGAACTGCTCGTACCCTGGGTTGCGTTTGAAAACTCGGTATGACTATTTCACTCAAGGTTCAAATGTGGAAGTGGTAACTTCGGTTGAGTCCTATAGGAATTCAGGTTAATCCCACGTAACTTCAAGAAGTACTGAACAACAGTGGTGCCATGCATTCATGGTGTGCACTCAAATGATTCTGCGAGTTCGAATTGACGCTATACACCTGCTATCCTGGAAGTAAGTCTTACCAGCACTAGTGATGCGAGGTTCCACTGTTAGGCATTTGGAGCTGCATTTCCATGGTTTGGTCTACTGGAGTGTCGTAATCTCAAATGCTTTGTAAAGCACACTTACTGCCAGTAAACGTAGAAGAAGATGAAGCATCGACCTCTTTTGACGTCAGAGTGACATATTGTTCTGCTCAACAAAAGGATGAAAATATGTATAGAACAATGCTGTGGCACTTGGTTAACCAACTAGCAAGTTTTATAGAATTAGGTGTACCTTAATTGAATTGTTTTTTACCACGGAGAACGTGACATTTACCATCGATACCACTATCCTGGGAGTCGCGTTGTATGCAGTCGGAATCTTCGAGTTGTTGCATAATACTATTTTATACCACAACTCAGTCTTCTCCGTGTTGCATTTATTGTACCGAGGAATCGATATCGTGCCTGGCACAATCTGAGCATTCGAAGTGATTTCAAATATATAATCACTGCTTCGATTTGCCCTTGTCCGGCAAAAATCAGTGTCATATTCAAAACTCTTTCCAGCCGTAGAATTCATTACTTACCCCTGGACATCGTTAATCACGAGACTCATGAAGGAAACTGAAAAACACTTTCAGATCTCCTCGAGGGTTCAACAGGGTATGTTTTTAGATCATTTTCTGTCGCAGGTTATACTTTTCCGGTGTCTCAGAGAAGGCCGAATAACTCACTTTCTCTTCAAAGGTATAATGATAAGTGGCCGTAATAAATGATCCTACTAGCATGGTGAACAGATTATCTATTATCCTAGGGTTTGGGAGTTTAGGAGATAACAGTAATAGTTAGACCATTGAATTGTCCACGATACCGCTAGTGCAAAAGTGAACAGAGGTCTTGTGAGAAATGAGAAAATATCTCATTGAATATTGGGTGTCATTCTGCGGTCCCATCAGAGTAAGACATATCCTGGAAACAATATCAGTATTTCATAAATAGGTCATTGCAGAATTTGTTATTCAATCATCCATTCATAAAATTCTCTAAGTAGGCATACTCATGTCTCATCTAAAACAAAAACAAAAAAAGCTGACCGTTTTGTGCCCCTCAATCATACATTACCGTTGCAAACATCTGCTTTTTGAAAGGTATTATGGATCCCATGCACCTAGGATCTTCTTCTACGATGCCGGTTTCGTCATCCGAATGTGACACCAAACCAGCCAAATTTGTCAAGAGGTCTTTTTTTAATCGGATGCTTTGTGTGATAATCTGAGGTCGTGACATTTGCATTACCTTGAGTGCACTGTATCCCTGTTTCATTGCCAATCTCTGACCCATCCAATAATCTCAATGTAATTTCACCTAATTGGTCTGCTTCGGCTGCTTGGTATTTAAGAAACGAGCACCAGACCGGAAGGCCTTCTTCGTCTCTTTGGTTGAACCACGAACTATCATACAAGTGACAACCACTGTCGTAGATAGTTACCGATGGAGTTGGTCACGGTCGTGACGTGACTGGACTCACGTACGTCATCAGGTGTTCATCCCCGTTGGATTGGGGGGCAGAACAAGAGCTGATGGAATAGGTTGAAAGGATGGACTCTAGAACAATCGTGATGATATTCTAAGTAGGCCATAAAACGGCAAGTCAGAAAATTTGCAGTGTAATTCCAAAATGACCTGTTAAATCATGTTGTTAGCTACAGTAGTTACCATTTTTTTGATTGAAACAACAGTTAAACCATAAGTGAATGTCACTTGGTTGAATTTGATCGTAGGCAACGATTCGGATCTGTCAGAATAGCGGCATTCCTCATTTCAGTCAACTAATAGTCAAACAACATTGGACAGTAATGATAAGGTGTTCAAGGTGATCGTCGGTATGCAAGCTTGTTCGGTTAAGAAAAATGATCTGTTCAGGAAATTCATGTTCAGTGACCATTAAATCCCTCTGTTAATTTGAGTTCTCCGGTTCTCCACCGGTCGATGACGTTTATGCCTATGTCACATTCACCAACGTCAAAAATTCTTTGAAAACTACAGGGTTTTCCTTCCTGTGAGAATATGGGCTGACTATTCGTTGATAGACAGTCAGATCTTTTTAGCAAACAGCGCGTCAGCCCCTGTCCAGAATCAATGTCAGTGCTTGATGCCATGGATGCACAAGTGACAAGGCAGTGGATCGATAAGACGTGAAAGGATTCCTGCTAGGTGGCAGCTAGGCGTATCTACAATAAACCAATCAGAAAACAGGTTACTCAATGAAGGTATGAACCAAGTATTTTTTTGTGTTGCAACCAATGGTGACAGTGAATATTTCTTTCTATGTAAACAGCGAAAATTGAGATAATATGCTGAAATGATTCGAAGAAAGAAGAGTCTTCTTAGTAGAGCTATTAGGCCGGGACAGGAAACTTCATTTACCACTATGATTAACAAGCTGGTTATGATACGTACGAGTTGAATAGCGTCGTGACCTGTTCCGTCAAGCAAATTTACTCGTGCGGAAGTTACGTGATAATTATACGTAAGTAACTATACGGCATTTTAGATATCTTACCAGTCACGTGGTAACGTTGTGACTTGCTAGAACGGGACGCAACGTCAAATAGGAAGAGCGAGCGCATAGGGGTCACAGCGAATTTCAATGGAAAACAAAAACAAATAATATGATGAACAGAAAGAGGAGTGATTCGCTTCCGCTGAACTAGACTTGGAAAAATGTTAGTAACTTTCATCAGTGGATTGGCGAGTCATTTTCATTCGACGGGGAATGTTTGAAGTCAGGGAATGGCCAACTGGCAAGTGGGCCGACGAAGAATTAACCGGTGGATCCAATAAAATTATCCTCCATTTAGTTTATTGTAACTACTGGTTGAATTTTCGTGCTATTTGGATTTTACGAAGAGAACTATATTTGCTGGAAGACAGAAACCTATGTAAACCTTCGTATTTCTTGGCTCCGACAGTCTAAGGTTAACCCAAGCGTGCCCACGTCTCACGCATTCACTCAACCATGCACACATGAGTATCCAATTTGATTTTCTCAAGAATACCAGTCTTTAGGCAGAATCACCGATGCTCATATGTAGTGTAAAGCTGAATTGCAATATGATCAAAGTACTTTTCCAGTCGAACTGAAATGTACGTGAATATCAACAATCCTGTGATAGTTTTACGAACTAGCCACTTTTGTACCACGGAAACTCCGATAAAATTTGTTCTTCCTTTGCTGTAATCTTACTGATCATTCGAGAACCGATCACACTGGATTCACTAGTTAGATCGAAACCAGAGTGAAACTTGGTTTCTTTCATTTTGCTATTTTCAAAAGATATCGATCGGATCAGTTCCTGAGTAGGAGACTCGATCGTTGTTAGTGTTACGCGGCACTGACGAGTGCGTTGTTCATGAGAACGGAGAGAAGACATAAGTCGCGAGATGCAAGCATTTCGTTTACTCTTGTCAACCGCGGACGTAAAACGTGTCAGCTTCTTCGATTGCAAGACACTTGATTGCATCAGGTCACAAAGTTGACCTGACCCAGTGTTTCAAAGCATTGTTGCGCAATCCAGTACCGAAACTACTAGCGGTCAGTGAAGCTATTCTAATTATGATGCATCAGCCAGCACTCTGAGCACAAAAACGATTGACCCAAAATGTTTGTTTACCCTGGCGTTAACACGACAGACTTCACTCTCCCCAACGTACGCACTGTAAGAGCTTTCGATCGTGTCTACTTTACTGTTGCACTTACCCCCCTACTATACCATGCATATATACTGACACGTTTTACGTCCGCGGTTGACAGGACTAAACGAAATGCTTGCATCTCGCTACTTATGTCTTCTCTCCGTTCTCATGAATTGGATAAAGGGGACCCAATGTTTCAAATTTCCCGAGTGCATTGTTGTTGTGAGGTGAGCTGTTGAGGGCGAATCCAAGTCGTCTGACGCTTCGATGTTACTTTGCTGTAAAAAGAGGTTGCAACTCGATAAACGTGCACTCTACTGGTGATTTCTAAAAAGACAAATAAAACACCGTGCACCTAAATTCCACGGATTTCCACTATGAGTTGAGCTCTGACATTGCGGGTTAAATCATTTCATTTCGAGTAAATTATTTTAAACGAAAACACTCATAAGCGAAGGGAAATTTTATCAGCATTCCGAACACTGAACGGATGGAAATGCACGGCTGTTGTCCATGGCCATCGGGTATGATGGTGGGAGAGTGGAACAAGTCATCACATTTTCTGCTCAAAATTTAGACGGTAATAAAAGGGATAACAAAACGTGTAACACAAAATAGATCTGTGATCTGTTGTCGAGTGTGAGCAACTACAATATATATAATGTTGAAACATTCTTACGAATCCCCGTCTACCTCGCTTCATCGGGTCATTACTATCACTTGACTGAGATGCACAATCTATCTCACAAGAACACACTTCTTCTTCCGTTTCTCTATTCTAATTTGATGTGGAATCTAATTTGATCATATATGGCACTTGATTGTCTAGGAAGTAAATTTCGCACCTTTCTGCTTATGTCTCTAGTCCAACAGATCAATGCAGCGTTTTCGTCAGTAGCTCATTCTACTCTCTCTGATTTAAGTTATCTGCAAAATGGTCTCCCGTTGATGAATTTATGTTCTTTTAGCTTGGAATATTTCCCCCAGATAAATACGCCCACTTCTAAGACCGACGATGGTGCTCGCCTGAGCTTGCTTGCTTGTTTGCGTCTTTGTAGGTGTGCAGAGTACAAAATAAGTGTCAAATAGTAAAGAGCATTTGGCTGACCGAAACTTCGTGGTATTGAATTTTATTGCTTTTCTTCACCGTCTGCCTTGAGAATAGACCACTGATATGCCTCACTGTTTGACAGATTTATTCCCAATTAAAATTGTTTACTTTGTAATATCAACGTCTAACAAATGGCCGAAAATTAGGAGATCACTTTCCGGGTGATTCTTTATCGGTAGAATTCGTCAGCCCTAATGCGCTTGCGAGATGCACGGCTGTCAGTCACTCCCGCCTTCGCTACGCTCAGTTTCGATTTATGGGGATATGTGATGGCAGTGTGTGGAATTCAAGCGTTAAACCTGATCTGTTCGGTTATGGAGGTGAAGGCATGCCAGTTCGTGAATGCCACATTATGCTAAACATCACGGCAGAGATGGGTTGATGTCGGTGAAAACATGTTCACTTGTACAAGATTGATTTGCACAAGAAATTTAGCCTGTTTGATTTGCAAATAATCGTTTTACTGGACTGCAACAACCATTGTACTGGGTGGTGCAACATCACTTCAGGTGACTGACTCCAATCTACCATGTACACTACTGCAATCCAACTTTTCAGAATAGAAGATGCTGCGCATTTCACATAAGCCTGCTTTGTTACAGTGGATGGTATCGCTGATTTTCGTGACCGAATGGTTCTGTCTTCTTATATTCATGAAGCAAAGCTAGGATTCACTCCGTTAAAGTAAACTTCACAACAAGTACAACCAAGCTGTTTGATTACATGTTAGACATTAGGATCACAAAAGCTGTCTGATTGGTTGTTCAAAGTGACCCCTTTAAGTTTCCGTAACAAAAGCTATTGCACCGCTTTGTAACTGTTGTTGTAGAGTCAGATTTGCTGTGAGACTCGTTCATTCATCACTGAGAACTAGCCAGTTTCAGTGTGCAATTGTTCTTAATTTACTTTTTATAAATCGCAAATGCTTGGCTGGGATGTACGGTACACACGCCACCGAAAGACTTCCCCTCCGTACGCTCTTCTCCGAGGTAGCTGTTGGCTGGAAGGCAAATCTGGATAGTCAGTTCATGATAAGGCAAAAACCTTAGGCAATGGGCTTTGCTACGTAGGAAATCCTATACTTTCGGGTTTGAGGGACCAAGAAACCCGCCTGTAAGCTAGCTAGAGTCAATAGGTGTTGTGGATAAACTTTGTAGCCGTTGGCGTAGTTGCTTTTGGGCTTTTCATTTATCTTCGTGATTCCCGCTTACTGTTTTGTTTTCCGCTCTTTCTGGGCACATTCTTCTATTCATTTTACCGTCGACTTAGTTAGGCTGCGAGATAGCAACCAAAACCAGAGCACATAAGCCCAAAATTAAAGGTTTATTGAACTGAACTGAACTGAACTGTTCAATCTGGTGCTTCTCTGAGATTGCGGAACTGTTCAGTAAAAACTCGACATCAGAACAAAACGACCGTTAAAATTCTTCGAATGCGATTACAAGAATGATGCTTCTGCCTTGTGATAAGAAGAAACTCCTAAAGTGTAGCACATTTACCCGCAGATGATTTATTTTTAAACTGTTATAATTCACTGAGAAGAAGAGTGAAGCAAAATGAACTGTCTTTTCACTTGGTGGTTCAAAAGCCATAATTATTTGCCAAGAAAGGTGGCCACCTATTGCAGTCGTAAATATATTCACATTGCATTGTGACTAGTTTCGGTGATCGATTTACTCTGACGCTGTTTGGTGAGACTTTGGGGGGATAGAGGAAAATTGACTTGGGGCAAGAATTTCTCGACTCTGAGTTTACAGAAGCCATCAGGCCGACTTATGTGAACTGCAATAAATGATCAGTGACATCCAGCGAACTGAAAATTGCAGAACTTGCTGTGCTCGAGAAATAATCGTTACCAGTTTATCACATCATTAATTTTTCTGTACAGACTACTTCACTTCTGGACAGTTCATCAGGTTACGCCTACCATAGTGGTTTTTATTAGGTAGCCGTAGGTATACGTCCTTACTTGTTATATGCTTATACAGTGACGAAAATATGGACGGTTTTAAGGCCCACGGGCAACAGCTTCCTCTGACAGCTCTGATTTGTTTATAGGGGAATATCTGATAAAGTGCTGGAAAAATATAGATAACATCGAGACGTCTGCATTTAGACGTCCGGTAAACAGGTTTTCTTCTTGTACATGACAGTGTTATCGCAGGACCGAATTATTTACACCAGTAATAACAAACAAGTGGTGACAGAGGCCCAGGACGATACCCCTTAGGGCCCGTTTGTAATCGGTGAACTAATTTGCCCCAAACTAGGATGAAATCCTCTTTTTCTCACCACCAGCCAGCTGTAACCATGAAAAAAAATATGATCCTCTGAGGGAAGACAAAATGCGATTTTTTACACTGGACTAACCAAAACATTAGCAGAAGCACAACATGCGCACAAGAGGACAGTCTTTGGGTCTGCCTTCATTCTTCGGGAGTTTTTGCAGTCTGTTTGCTTTGAATCAACCGTGATGGAAATGAAATCATTTTCCATCGGACAATTCATCATGTTCTACTCTTCCGATCGCAGTGACCACAGCTTAGCGATCCATCTGACCTCTTCCTTTAGAACAGGAAGTGTGTGCGGTTACCTTTAAATGTGCACTATTTGGATAATTTTATGAACTGCCTCTTAAATTAGAACACAATTTCACAAGTTTAAAGGTGAATAGTGAGAAGACAAATGGTTTAGTATGAAAATATTTACAAACTTGTCGTAGATCATAGCACGGAGCGTCACTCTGAAAAATTACTACCTATCTAGATGACAATTTTTCGTTACACTAGGCGAATTCCGCAGTCCTAATGGCTAACATTTCCCCTTTATTTCAGAGGCTTCTAATTAAACTCCACCAAAAACGCTAGTCATGTTTTGTTTCTATCTAAATCAATGATTGCTGTAGGTGTTATAGCTCTGTATTCGGCGGGGCACATTTTCGAGGACATTCGTATGGCAGATGTCTTTTTTTAAGGCCCCCATTGAGCATCCCATACGAAGCTCTTGTACAAAAATCCCCCTCCACCAAAACGGCAGGCACTGAGATTTGAATATCCTGTTGAAATCGACACATGCCCTTCATTGCTGGGCATTCAATGCAGGCTTCATGTCAACTGATACCGGGGTCGATTAAAATTGCCGCGAACAGGGTGGAGGAATGCCCGTGAATAATCTCAAGCTAGATTACGAATAGGGGATAACAGCATTCGTTTTGGGTGTGATCACCTTAATATTTCTACACGGTGGATCTTTTGCCTCTAAAATATGTATTCAGGGGAAGCTTTTCTGTAAATTATCCAATAACCGGTGCTTCTAGTCGCGGTAAAACACCGGACCAGCTCCCCCCAGAGACGCGAACTCATATACCTCTGCAAATCGACTTCATCCCTCGTTACGGAAGTAACGAGAACCTACTGTTTCAGTGGTTTGTTTTTTCGTTTTCCAAATAAAAATATCAGCGATCAAGGAAGCGAACCGAAATGACCTTGAAATCACCGCTCAAACAGATGCAAACTAGAATTTCTTTTTTCGATAAATACAGAGTTATATGGAGAGGAAGTATCATTAAACTAAATTCACGTCAAGTTTCAAAACAGTGATGGAATTTCCTTTGTCTTTCTCATAAAGGCACCGATATGAAAAAAGAATTGGCTGAATAAACGGTTTATACCAAACCATTTAGCTAGTTAACCAAACCAACTAAATATAAGTGGCTCTGTTTATCAATTTAACTATGTTTGCTTACCTTAGAAGTTCTCAGATCACGCCACTTGGAGCATTTTGTTTTGGAAACCAAGAGCACGTACATTCAAATCCCCAAGGAGCAGCCAAGAATCGACAGAAGGGAGATGTACGTTTTACCAATTTAATACCGTTTCCCGATGGTTCGATGTACCTTGATTAAGTCAATAGACTTGGAATATATACTGAGAAACATTTTCCAGTGCGTCACCATCGAAGATAATTGTAAATTTACACACCTTCTAAGCAATGAACTTTAGAGAGGAAAAAAGCAACTGTAAGGGAGCACTGGACATCTAGCTGTGCAAACTCTGTGCCCAAAAGGGTGAAATACTTCACTAAAGAAGGAGGGAAACCCACCAATAATGGGGAAAAACATAATATATGAACGGAAGACTGCGTTAGACATTTCCATGTAAACAGGCTCTTCCTAATTTTCCATTTGCAGTCCACATTCGCACAAGTCTGAGGGTCGATGGCGTGAAAGGCAAAAATTAGGGAATTTCTCGTCTTATTTTTCACGGAGGGAAATGGTTACCCCGAACAGCATTATATTCGTTAGCTAGGAATTGACGGGTGCTGTTAGCAAATATTTTGGGGATGGAATAATTCCAAAATGTACTATCTCGTTCGAACTTAGGCACACATACACAGCGACGCAGTTGAGTTTGCTGCAGACGACCAAAAGGTTGTTTTTAAAACCACTCAAACAGTCTCGCTGGTCCCAATGTCTCACATATTGACTATCAGTTCACTTGCAGTTGCGGTGACGTATACATTGGCAGGACGGATCGTTGCTTGACTCAACGAGTGTCAGAACACGTACCCAAATGGCTGTCAAACTTGATGACGCAACCTGCTGGGGGAATACACAATGACGTGAAACCGCCAGCCTCTTCGATTGTAAGACACTTGATTGCATCAGGTCACAAAGTTGACCTGACCTAGTGTTTCTAAGCCTTGTTGCGCAATCCAGTACCGAAACTACTAGCGGTCAGTGAAGCTATTCTAATTATGATGCATCAGCCAGCACTCTGAGCACAAAAACGATTGACCCAAAATGTTTGTTTACCCTGGCGTTAACACGACAGACTTCACTCTCCCCAACGTACGCACTGTAAGAGCTTTCGATCGTGTCTACTTTACTGTTGCACTTACCCCCCTACCGTACCATGTATATATACTGACACGTTTTACGTCCGCGGTTGACAGGACTAAACGAAATGCTTGCATCTCGCGACTTATGTCTTCTCTCTGTCTTTATAGAGTTATTCTTTTGGAAAACATCTTCTTCTGAGTCTGTATGCTTATCTCTTTAGCTGACTTTTGGGTGTCGTGTAAACGGTAGCTTCTTCGGTGCAACAATGTTTTCTTTCAATGACATCTCCGGCTGCTAGATCAGTAGTGCGTGGGCTCGTACACTTATTGTCCTGTGTCAGGAATAAGGCTTGAATATATTACATGGAACCGGAAAACTTGCTCAGAGGACTGAGACTGTTGTGTCATGTTACCTAACAGTAAGTCATGCACTGGACTGATTTGAAGTGCAATAACGTTATCCGCTGTCAAACCATCAATACCAATGAACGGTTTGAAATCAAGTTCAATGAGGGACTTTATTCCGTTGCAATATTCATTCGATCATTGCAATGAGGATAGAAATTCGCATGAATAAATAGTGGTTTTCTCTTTATTACACCAGTCTGCGAAAGCTTGTCAATGGTGTCCTCAGGCCAATCAGTCGGCGGATTATGATTCTGTCAAGAGGAGTAGGATTATACTGAGGGGGAGAATATAAGGCAGACTGTCTGAAATACTTACCACGTGAAATGAAAACGACTTTGAGTACCGTCGGATAACAGTTGCAACGTCCGTGAAAGGCTATCAATTTTTCCCTCCCTTAAAAAGAACAGACATACCCAGCTTCCGATATGATATAATAAAAAAAAATCCTAAATGAAGCACATTGTGTCACTTCACTACACGTAGATTTGTCTACCCGGCACCCTCAGTCGCTCTCATTCAAAGATCAGAAACTTGTTGACTGCTTTTCAGTCGAGTCATCGCCATCGTTTTTAGTTGAAACGAAGAACAAAATTGTAATATTATATTATATTAAAAAACAATCAATTTCATCACATGTCTGCTATTGCTAGTTCAAACTTCTCATGTGTATTCAACTAGTCTCATTTAGTCTTGCTACGGCAAACTTTCGCGGAGCACAATCCAATTCGTAGCTCGTAGGTTTTCAGAAATGTTCCACTTCAGGTTCAACCACTAGTTTTAAAAAGTGACCTCATCAGTCTGAATGATTATTCATTGACTTCATGAGAGCCTTGGAGGGAGATAGGTAACTAGCCTTACACTTCCTGACCTCCACTCCTCCTTGCCCGCAACTTCATGTTTCCTCTATCTGGAGAGATTGACGATGCCGATTGCGTTCCGTCAACCTCTTAAAGTGCACGTGATGTGACTTGAATTTACAGGTGCTCCGGGCAAATTTTACTTGCGCATAAGCAACGTACGATAGGCTTTTCGGTATGCGTGTCCGTTATTGGAATTAGGAGGAAGGCTGTAGACTTGGTTCTCCACCGTGTACTACTGAGGAAAACAAATTCCAAAACGTCAAGTGCTCCGCAATCAATACGCTTGCGGACTGACTTCACTGGACAGTTCTGGACAGGCGTCAACCTGCTACTTGCTTGAAGATTTAGGCATATCACTGTTTTACGGTTTAATTTTCAAACTGTCTATCCTCGTCTCCCCGTAATTCTGTTTTGTATGTATCATCATTTAAAGTGTTGAGTCAAGTTTTAGAAAAGTTCTCGTTTGAGCGAAAAAATACTTCATCTTTTGTGGTTCGTTGTTCATCGTAAGCCACTATCTATTGCTACCTAGCCCTGCGCATAACGAATAAGAACAGTAACACAACAGAATCGTTGGCATGTTCTTCTTTTTCATCAACATATGCGAGACTCATCAATCTTTTATTTGTAACGATTGGTAACACGAAAGATGACTGCCTTTCGAAATCTGAGTTCAGAGATCCACTCTTTCCTAACAGGTTGGAAAGCATGTAGACGCAGATAGTCTTGCAAATGTGTCAATATTTAAGTCTGGCGGCTTGAATTTTATTGGCTACAGCAGTGGGTTTTCCTGTGTTATAAAAAGTGGTCGAGAAAGTACCTCTCATATCCTGCTTTTACACTTGCCCTGGCTTTACACCTTAATGAATATAGTTCCCTAACAAGGCACGGATTCGTTCGCTATCATCTCAGTCGCCTTAAATCATTCTCACACACTAACAATTCAGCCTTGGATGTGTATCCCGAGGCTTAGAAATGACTTCACTTCAGTTCATTCGGCGGACAATAGGAACCCCATTGATCCCGTTTTCTATCCTTCCTTATAAAACAGTCTGTTTGAAACTGAGCGAAACCGAAGCAAATTGACTGTGTAATCGAAAAACAACCACAATCGAGGCTATAATGGAAGATCGATCTGACCCCCTACCCTCGCCCCAAATTTATGTTTTCCATTACCGTTTTGAGCCACACCTACTCATTTGTTGAACTACACATCGGAAATTGACCTTACCGGAAGGCTGACTGGTGTGTACATTGATTTTGTCCCATGGTCTTTGCCCCACATTTTCCATAGACTTTCCGTTGACTTGACTGCTTGGACCTCAAGCAAACCAGAATTTGCTTGCTTTTGGCCAACTCTAATTCACAGAGCGGTTACTTTTGAGGTTTTGTACAGTTTCTGCATCATATTTATGAGTGTTTGATAAAGGATCATTTTGAAAACCACACCTGGACGCTTGGGGTTTTGGGATTGTGTTACGCGTGTCTCAACGACTAATAAAATTCCGCTACGGACCGAGTAGAGGAGCTACGTAAGAAGTGAGGATAAATCAGATAAATGTAAAAATACTTCAAAGTGGAACACACCAGTGACCGCGGCAATGAGCCATCTCGTCTTCGAACGTCTCTATACATCCTGTAAGCAGATTCTGCAGGGCCGCATTTCGGAAATCTGGAAAGTCACATAAGGCCAAACAGACCAGTTCAAACTCCTTATATATTCTCTCTATTTTGTGTACTAGTATCATCGATTCATCTGTGACCCTCTGTATGTATAGTAGGAAACTGAGAAATCGATGTGTGGTATGCGTATCACTTTATGTAGACTGATGTACCTTGTTCAAATTTGGTGACTTGTCCAGTGGTTGTCGCTGGGCCCTTATCACTCTACAATGGCAAAATACACTCCATTTCAGTTGCTCCGTAAATTCTTGTAAAGGCGCCATTGTGTGTGGGTTTTTTGTACTCACAGATTTTCAACTGTTCCAAAGTTGTTCAACAGACTAAAAAATAGCAGACATTCCTCTATTCCTGGTGCACAAAAATTGCAACCCGGTTTCCATTTCGTCTTTTTCTTGTCAGATATTTTTTTGCATTGAGGACCTGTAAACCACTTTTTTTGACTGACGTACCAAAGAATAAGTATTTCGTAGTTCGTCTAAAACAATCATTCTGTTTATAGCATGCTTAAGTGTACTGCTCGCGTACTAATTTCGCGGTTTTTATATCATGAACGAAAACTGGTTTGTAGTCACAGTTTTCCAGTGAGTTATTACCACTTAGAAAGTCACTGTTATTATTAATAATTCCGTAGTTGAACGTTATTACCTCTCGATTTTGTTATGCACTTGTCACATAGTTTTGCCAGGTTCACCATTGTATAATCTTGGTGTTGCAGAATATTTCTTTTCGAAGCGTCTGTTATGGGCTACTAGCACCTATTTGGGACGGTTTTGTTCAATTTACGCTTCGTAGGCACTACGGGTCGTCAACTAAGAATAATCCCGAGTCCTGTGGGAAGAACTTTGCAGTTTCGCGTATCGTTGCTCGGGTAGATAAAACATGGTCACAATAACGTGAAGAACAACTTCATTATGCAAATTCGCCATCGATTCTCTTCAATCTGCATCGTTCTGAAAGTAACTGCTATTGGACTCAGTGAAGTAAAGACCATCATACCTGGTTTCTCCTCAAGATGAATAATAGAAATGCATTTTAAACGGCAGGATTTCCTGTTTTTAGAAGTCACTGTCGGTCGTTTAGCAACCAGAGCCTAGGGTACAGTAGCCGAATAACCTCAGCTCGCCCATGCCGTGAAAGGTCACTACAAGTGTGTGTTTGCTCCCAGTTGCTAGGCTTAGTAGCCTTGTGTGTGTCACGTGAGCGGCTGCGTGCTCGATGCAGAATCGATCTGCATCACTTTTGTAGTCATCAGGAGAACGATTCCAACGATATCTGCAGAATTCCTACTGGAGAAAGTTAGGGTAATTCACGTAAGCGAACAAGTAGATACAGATTCTCACCGCAAGTTGAAAACAGTCAGTGATGGAGACCGGAGAACCAGTGCCCAGTATGAAAGCTAAGGTGACCATTTAACTTCTCTTTCCTACTACCTTTCAGTTAGCATCAAAACCCACAGAATTGTCACCAAAGGAGACAGAGATTCTAGCCTAATAACAGGAGGTGCAAAAAGTGAATTCTCCGATGAACTGGTAATGGATCTGCTTTCTTTTGTAGGGGAGAATTCGGCTCCCGGACATTTTGTCACCGAAAATTTAGTCACTGGACACTTGGTCACCGGACATTTGATCGAAAAGGAATATTGGGTCGAACAGACATTTGGTCGCTGGACATTTGATCAAATGGATATTTGATAGCCAGGCTTTGGATGATTGAATTACACTATATTCACTTAAGCCTGTCAAATGCCACACCTTCAGAAAGTAGCAGAAACCCAGTCTCAAACCTTCTTTCACTGGTTTTCAACAATGAAATGTAGTACTTCCAAAAAGGCACAGTCTTGGTAGTGTTCCCATTATCTCCCAAACCAACCTCACTCTCTCAGATATAGCACACGATTGGTTAAGACAAGGCCAGTGAGGAATCTTGTTTTGCCTGCCGCATGTATTCATTAAGGTGAGTCATTTTGTTCACTTACTGAGGTAGTCAAGTGGATCAAGTGTCTAACACCTCAAAAAGCACAAAAGCTTGAATTCCAGATTCACCGGGCACTATCATGGTAGGCAGCACTACCATTTCAGTTGACAGTAGTTTCAAGCCTTCGGCTTTAGGAATTCCGGTGTGAAGCAGTTTTGAGGTCATAACGGTCCAAAGAATTTGACTGTGATACATTTGCACAACAGCATAGCGCAGTCCTTTCCGGTACCGATTCGTGGTCAATGTATGCCTTTGTAACTCTGGCTTACCAGGTGTTAACAATAAATTCCGAGAATGACCAAGGGGACGGACTACTTCTAATCCACTTTCTGAAGGTGTGACATTTGACAGACTTCAATTAATATAGCGTAATTCCATCATACAGATGTCTGGCGACGAAATGTCTGTTCGACTAAATGTCCGGTGACCGAATGTCCATTCGACCAAATGTCCGGCGACCATGTGTCCAGCTACCATATGTCCGGCAACCAAATGCCCCTTCAGGTTGGTTGAGGAAAAAGATAGAACTGATCCAGCCGAATCTATCAGCCCTCTCATCTTCCATCGACTGTCTTCTAGATAATTAGGGTTAAACCACGAAGAAACCATCCTTTCGTCGGATTGAGAGAAGCAAGGCTGGTTTCAGAAGAAGATAAGCTCACTGTGCAATATAGTTACGGGAGCAAGGCAGCTCCGTCTCATCTTTTTACATGAATGAGACCAGTTACAATCATCATCACTACATCACTACGTCTATGCAGTTGTACAAACAAACAATAAAACGAATTTTTCCCGCTTTGCGTGTTGCATGTGACAGACTCAGTCAAGCTTTTATTACACCTTGTAAAATAATTCAGATGTATGAGCCTCGCTTCCCTTGACGATAGAGCTGATCAATGTTTCTAATAAATCACTTGGACATTTCCCCCACAGTGGCTGCATATCCAAGTTAGTGGCAAGCAAAAGCCTACCCAACCCCTTAAATGGGAGCGAAAATTCACACGTGATGTGAATTTGCATGTTATGGACATGTCGGAAAGATCTGGTTACTGCACCCTAGGTCGTGTCAATAGCTACCACGGAGGATCGCCTGTGGTTACTAAACGAAGAGAAATGGGTCAAAGAAGGGGAGAAGAACAAAAAGGAAAGGGAAAGGAGACGGAAGGTTGGGAGCAGGACTGTGAGTATGAGAGGGGGGAGGGCTAAGACGGGAGCTATGGTTGTGGATGAAATAGTTCTTCACTCAGACTATCCACACTCATCTCACCACTGAAACCCGTTGCAATACTGTACAATTATTACACAGTTTAGCTTTTCCATTACTAAAGAATATCAGGCAGTCAAGCTCCGTAGGCTGTTTGTAATGCCACAGTTTCAGTCCTAATAATCTGTCTGTCACTGGATGATATAACTGAAATTGTCCAGGCTTTAACATCAAGACCTAGTGAAGGAAGAACTCCAGATCATCTGAACACCGGTAGCCGCTGGCTGCTCGAGTGCATTGTAAATTTCCCGGTTCAAGAATAACCCTCACCATCGGCTGATTGTCATACTGCATAGTTATTCAATCATAATCTTCGTCTCCTCATTTGCATACTTGTACAGAGATATATACGCACGCTTTTTTGTCTCCATAAAGTTATTCATGTATTTATATGTATGTGTATGTGTACATCTGTATGTATCTGCGTAATATTTATACATGCCCAAGTATATACGAAAGCATGCCTATTCGTGACTAAGCCTGATGACCAGTTTCTTGGTAGAGAATTCGTATTGTAATACCTTGGGGAGTACAAAAGAAGGGAGCTAGTAAGTAACTCATCTTTGTCCTGGAGTGACGCAAAATTGACGAAGTGGAAAATACTCGACCCTGTTTTAGCCTATGCGGATAGACTGAAACCTGAGGTAATTTGCTCACGACAGAGAGGTTTGTGCCATTTGGTTATATTATCTTCGGGGAAATGATGAACCGTACGCTAGCAAAACTGATTAGCGAAACCCGAATGGATTTAGACCAAGGACGCGAAACGAGTATGCTTCCCTATTCCATCTGTTATCCTCAGTGTTCCAAAAGAAATGGGTTTTATGATAATATTCCAATAGCCTTGGAAACCACAAGCCTGACCTTTGAAAGTGTCCGTTAGCAGTCCCGACCCAAACAAAACAACCCATTAGGGATGTAATCCAACCATAAAAACAAATGCAACGGTATCTATATGATTAAGTATGCTCCTCAGGAAGTTTTACTTCTCATAATTCAACGACAACTACACTTCCGTCAAGCTCATAAATGTTAACAAAATATACTGAAAAACATTTGCTCTGCAATGATGACAGGCTACTATGAGAGAGCTTATTCAAATGATCATTCTCCGTTGACCATTTGAGTTGCTTCTGATACTAGATCAAACTGAACTAAATCTCAAGATGAGAGTTTTATACTTTGAAAAGTACGTTTTACTTGAATGTGATAACAAATTATTCAGTTAATCCAACTCATACTTGCCGAACGCTACTTCACAACTAACCTTCTCAAACCGCATACATAGCTGAGCTCATTTAGTTTTCGGAAACCTACTTCAGAAACTTTTCTAGAGGAATCGTATGAAATAAAGAAACCGATGTACTTAGCGCCACAAAACATTTTCAGGTATACAAACGAATATGATTATTCCTGAATCCCTTACTGAATAACGTTTATATCTAAAAGTTTCCGGGCTACAATATTTACAACTCACATTGTTTCACTCTCAAGCACAAATTCGCAGATAACAGATCGGATGAGAACGGCTGTATTGATCAGATTTGAACTTACTTCACTTCTATAGTTACCGGTGGTGATCCATTGGTTTACATCGATTAGCTACCACCTCGAAGGCTGGAAGTGTGAATTCCAATAATGTTGTTCACTTTGGTGGTAGTCAGCGCTTCACTGTCACCAGAGACTTTTTGTGCTTCTTCACTCCGTTTTCCGGAAGCAGATTTCTGGTTATCCCCGATAATGCGGTGGGCATTTGAGGTTAGCTGGTACACCTCTTTCATTTGACTCTTGCGCAAGCAGGTAGTTGCAGCTCGATAACAAATAACCCATTTTGGTGGAGCCTTGTTTGAACTCATTCGACAACCCTTTTTGACTAAGGAGACAGGCTATAATGCAAATATAATCACACTGACTTTGTTCACTCCCGAGGTTGCGTTTGTCTTAATCAAATTATGTGGCGATCGCAACCAATAATGCCCCATGCAACAACTTAGAACGTGGTGGCCATCACAGCGATTTATTTTATTTCATTGAATCTCTACAATTAACAACGAACAGCCTTGCTACAACAGAGTGTATTGTAGTGTACTGAAGGAGATTACAACTAGATAATAGACGGGTCATCTCACAGAGTCGAACCACAACTCATGAACCATTTCATGTATAATTCAAAGCACCTGCTACTCCCTGTGGCATATAGCGCAGTGAAGCTCTGTGGGACACTTTATGGTGCCTTTAATTTATTGAAAATAGTAAAGAGAACATGTCCTCTATAAGATTCGTTTCCTGTACGATTGATAAGGGCTTGTTAACTTCCAACTCCAGTGTAAGTTGAGCATTACGTGATGCATAGACGACGCGCAACGTACCCTGGACAGCAAGCTCAGAGAACCTAGTTTTGCTTCATATGACTCCAAATGACGAATTTCAGGTTTCATTCTTAGCTGTTATTCGGTGGACGCGCAGCAAGTATACCCTCCCTGTCTGACCCCGAATAATTACGGATCCTACCTGAAACCGGCCGAATTTCAAATTTTACTACTGATTTAACGTACAGTAACCAAACTAAATATGAACAACACGGATTGCAGGAAAAGTCCAATGGAGCGTACCCCCCTCCCCCCCCCCCCCCGCAGGAAATGACCAAATGCTCAAGATCGCGGTAGATCATTAAAGGTGAAACGCGTCCAGAAAACTGTCAACTTTCACAGCGGTCACGTCCGTTAGGACAAATAGATTATGTATTCATATCATGAAGAATCTCGTTAACTCTAAGTTCCTCAATTCACACTGAGGTGGATAAGGGCGAGAGAGTTTTACTAGATCCATGACTGGATACTTAGCTTTTTGATTCTCGATTTTCAGCGAAATTAATCGTTTACACATGGCTAGAGGACCCGTTCGGATGTTTCTCAGTGCTTCAACTCTGTTTCAACTAACTACTGTATTCGTATATACCTCAAAACTACTTGCAAGGAGTGAGTGGGATTGATGATAACTTGCTGGGCTGACTGCCCTTTGGAATCCACATTTCATGCACAAACCTCAGGTCGTCCGATCAACGTAGCATTCGGAAGCACCAGACTAGTTTCGCTCTTGTTAGAGCTCATCGTATTCATGGCGGCATCCAGGGTTTGAGCCCAGGCCATTTCACCTGGCTGTCATAGAGGACCATATCTGAACATAGTTAACTCGGTTATTAGGATCGGCCCGGAGGGCGGCTGGGTGGCCCACTGATGACACGCACCCCTTCGAGTTGAAAGCTTCTGGGTTCAAACCATAGAAGCGGCGGCGGATATGTACCACTGATGAGCTCTAAAGAGAGTGAAACTCAAGTCTGGAGCTTGCAAATGCAAGGCTGATCGGATGACCTATAGTTTGAGCGTGAAATATGGAGTCCGTGGGACAGGTAGCCAAGCAGGGCGTTGCTTTTGTACGGCAGAAGTACGCTGACATTATGAGGAAGTTCAACCACCGCACGCGACAAAGAATACCTAAAACAAGCAAAATGTTACAAACGGCAAATTATTTCGTTAGGTACCCAAACATAGGGTCCAAAGGTGGTGTGTTTCATTAGGTGACAGGGTAGAGGAGAACTGAGTTAGCTGCAAAGGTCTCATTTTCTCTCGACTGGTCATAACTCAAAGAAGATAGGGTTTGGAACAGCTTTGTACCTATTTGTTTTTGAGGTAAGCTGGCGGACTGCAGAATGCGTTATTAAACGGGAGCGACGAACAGGAAAAGTTTGCGTACGTTTATTGAGCACGTCATTGGAGTATCTTTTGAGCTAGAACCAAACCAAAGTGCACATGCGGATTAGTAAGTTTAGCCAAAGGGATAACAAAGAGAATAGATGAAGCGGGACTACTAATCGCCATACCAAGGCACAGACCTCTAAAATCCTTTTTCAGAAGGGAAAATTGCAGGGGAATAGTAAACCAGGATGGAAGGATCACAGTTGAACACATGTTTAAACGTGACTGACTGCTTTGCCCGAAACTGTCTGAGTTTCCGTGTTTGAAAAGAGAGCAGTTACTGTTTTCCAATAGTTTTGTGTCTGAGTTGTCCATCGCGAACTGTTACCCAAGGTAACTCCCAGGTTCTTGGAAAAGCTTACTCTAGATGGGGAATTAGAAATAAGGAAGAAAAATCCGTTTGGGAAAGCTGGACGGAAAATAAAGGAGACACATATGGAAAGGTTCAGTTTTGAACAAAACCAGGTGGAAAAATGTTCAATTTGTAATGGATTGTCACTGAAGTTTATGAAGTCGTAGAAGTCGGAAATAACCTGACAAAGAAGAACATCGTCCGCGTACATGAATAACTCAGACGGGGAAGAAAATTGGGAAAATAGGAAGGGAGACATAACGGCACCCTGGAGTACTCCAAAGTTTTTGACTAGGAGTTTGGAACATTTTCCCTCTATCTGTGTTTTCTGCACTCCATTGTAAATGTAGCTGCAGAACTAGGCAAGAAATTGGGAAGGACAGTTGAAAGCTTCAAGCTTTTGAAGAATAGAACGAGGTACGGAATCAAAGACTGAGAAATAATCAAGAGATGCAGTGAACATATGGAGCGGATCAATCTAAAGACTTGGCAATGAAGTGGACTAAGAAAGCTCTAGCACCAAGAAAGGATCTCTTGGGTTTGTACGCCAATTGACAACGATCAGGAGGCGTATTCAGGTGGGTTTGAATACTACTAAGTATAGCCTTCTCGGCTATTTGTAATGCTGTTGAGGTAAGGGCTGTGGGACGAAAATGTTTTTCTTTCCCACTTCTAGGCTTTTGGGAATCGAAATAATGGGGACTGGTCGCCAAACATCTGGAACTGAACAATACAGTATTGGAATCGTTCTACACAACTGTCAAGGGGTTCCTCAAGCTGTTGATCAATAATTGACCTAAGTTCACCATGATGCAGTAGTGTTTCTTTGCCAGTTTACACCCCCTAGGGACTTTAATTTATCCCAGTGTTATAGTCTTTCTTCTTTATCTGACTGTGTTATTTCAAACTCCAGAGGGTACCTTTAATCCGTTCATGATATCAGCAGGCGACAGTTCTTGTCTCCGTGACCCAGTTGTTGGAAAGTTCGTTTTCTTCGTTAGATAAGTCGCTACGTAAAGTGAAAAACCATACTCTAAATGTACAACTTACAGACAGTCTGGCTGGTTCTTTCTGTTTACGAACAACCATCAGCCGCGGTACGCATATCCATTGCGTCTCATCTGTTACTAGATCCCAGGTAGGATCTTCCACCCTACCCAGATTGACAGTCACAAGCTTCCTTATATGCGTGAATATCTCTGGTGACAAGACTTCGTTGCCCACAAATCGATCAATTCCAATGATGGATGCCTTCGTGTGATTGGTTCATTTTGAATGAAGCCTTCACGAATGAACTCGAAAGAAATATGGTTTTCATGTCTTTCAAAAACGTGCAGTTCGATCGGATCTGCGGCTCAGGAGAGGCTGGGTGACGAAGGCTGAACTGAAGGTTCCTGGAACCCAAATAAGATAACTAGAACGCACCTTCAAATCACTTTTCTATGCTGAAATGAACTCAGTAAACATGAAACCCTAAACCATGTAGTGATTATTTTGACCGTTATTGATGCATAAGAAGAACATGTAGAACCAACAAATGAACTTTCTCTCACAGGAAACCTGGAACACTGATCATTTACGAACCGTTCCCTAAAAGTCTTAATCTAGCTATTGTGTTTGACGGTCCGCTGGGGGTGATCGCATGAGGCTTTGTGGTGAATTCGTGACAATAACCGACTTTCAACAGTCCAGATAGTGAGGTGGGTTGCGTGGTGTTAGTCTGGACAGATGCCTGTGAAGAAATGGTACAAGTGTTTTTCGGGGATACAACGATCTGTGTTTGAAATAAAGACCTGCTGACTGTACGGTGCAGACATTTTTACGGTATTGACATTTTCTAGAGGAGAAGCAAACCGGTGCACGGACAACTGATCCATTCGATGTCCCGCCATTTGTTTTCCATTCTTCTTCCCGTCTCATTACAGTGCGCGACCAGTTCTTGTCATCGGCAAAACTCAGCAAATCAAGCTTGGGTTCAACGATTTACCCAATTGGTACGGAGACACGGTCATTTCACTTGCTACACAAACGAGAATCATGAAGATGAGGCTTTGTTGTACAAATTCTATGGACCAAGTACCCTGTTCAACACCATATTTTGGCCGTTAGGCCTACTGTTCCTATCCGGGATGTGTCTGATGGTTGTGTGGTTGTACGATCGGTGTCGTGTTTGGGGTGACGACAACATTGTGATCGCTTAGTGCACTTTCGACCCGGAAATCCTCGTGTGCCTTGCCTGTTCCTTGCCAAAAGCACGCATTACAAACACCCACGGTCTCTCTCTCTCTCTCTCCCGTTTCTGTCTCTCCTTCTTCTTCCGCTGTTACTCAGTTTCTTGTCTTACGCCTCTTGTTCAACTACTCAGCGGGTCATTCTCTAATGTCTATCTTATTGTTCCGATCACCAACACTATGTTCTCTCAGTTCTACTCACGGAATCGGTATTTGATAAATGTATCATAGAGGACCTTGATTATATGTGTCTGTGACTTTATATTTCTGTTGAAATCTGCTCCTTCCAAGAGTAATAAATTCACACACATATATATTCAAATTTTCCTTTACAATTACCGTAGCATGGTGAAGTTCAGGTAAGAATATAATTCCTTTGATTTCTCACTGTCCCACTGCACGGTGTATGTGGGCAAGGAAATAAGAAAAAAGATTATTGTGTCGCCTCTTTAATCTCATTTGAATCTTACGGAGCATGCACGTACGGACAGTCTATTTTTAGAACCATACGGTGATTCTTCCAGAGTTAATTCGTCGAATAACACAGCTACTTTTCGGAACGAGAACACATGGTTCCAAGTTTATATTTTCGATATGAGCCATCCAGATACATATTGTGTCACCTCATTCAAAATAGTACAGCATAGGTCGTCCGGAACAAGCCAAAAAAAATTCCAGTCGAAAAATATAACACTCTAGAAAACATTTGGAAAGGGGGCCGTAAAACCAAAAAAACTCATCTGAGATGGAAAAGACCATTTGGCGATAAGTGTATCACATTCGGAGTGAACGAAAACCTCGAGATTCACATATTCGTTTCTCCTTTTGACTAGTCAGTCAACCAAATCATCTGCCACTACCGTGGCTCGCGGTTGGCTGTCTTCCATTTTGATACTCTTCATTTTAGGTTTCCCGTTTGGTGATTTTCCTCTCTGTGAGATAACGGGCAGAACCAGTGCATTCATTGAATCGTTATCGGTTGTTCAAATTGAAAGGACGTCGACCGTATCTGGATCTCTGCTTCGTGTGATTGTTCATTGGAATACGTAAATATGGAACAAGAAAGAGTTTAACAATTTCGGTCATACGATTAGCAGGCATGGATTGTGTCCACTTAGCGAGAGCAAATGGGGAAATAGTTATGTAGCAGTTTAAAAGTATCGTAGGATTAGGTTAAATTGCATCCAGCTCAGTTTGATAATTTCCCGTTACGTCATCAAGTCGCAAGATGGGTCGCAACATTTTTCAGGCCATGATTTGCGTTTGTATTGAGTGGGTGGGGTGAAGTGACGAAATACGTTTCAGAATCAAGCTACGTATGTTTCAGTGGTCACCGGTGTCAAGATGCATTCCGTTACATTTGTTGAAACTCCGTGAATTACTTTGAAATTGTCTTGCTTTCCACGATAAGTGTAGTTTCAAAAAGAGACGTAGCTATGATACTGGCCACTGGTCAAATAATCTAGTTTAGGACCTCTGATTTCTTCGATCCAATCTGCCGGTCTTTGTAATCTATCCATCCCATGCAAAGAATGTTGCTACTTGACCAAATGGCTTTGAGTTGCCTATGACTGAAGCTTTGTGACCATTCAGTACATAGACATTCCGCGTTACCTTCCGTCCCCATCAAGAACATTTCGCGATGAATTCAATAAATGCGTCAATTCTTGTGTGATATCCACACACACACACACACACACACACACGTGAGAATGTGAATCAAGGATGAAAAATAAACTCCTAGCACAATGTCCGAAGTGTATATAATTATCCGAATAATAGGACGGTAACCTGTCTCTATTATCAGTGAGTTATTTCAGCTTTTTAGACGTAGGTCTTACCAACCCAGATATGATATTGTCAGTTATCTTGAGTCCCATCAGTTGCATTCTTTGACACCTCCATTGACAGGGCTGAGACATGGCCATTGAAAAAAATGGAAGTTACTCATTCGGCCCAGCAATCTTGAGTCGTTTAAGACAACTTACTTTGCGGAGAACCTTCGTTTCTGACGGATGATTGACTTCTACATCCAGAACTCGAGTCATTATGTAGCTCAACAAACCTGTTGTGGAAGAAGGCCACTTAAACCGTTTCTCCAAATGCTCCACCAAATGACCTGGACAAGGCTCTTGGGTCTAAACCAGTGAGCGGTTCGACTCTTCGATCAGTTTGCAAAAGCCTGTCTGTAGTGGGCCGGTATTTCTAATTGGACGGAAAGGATTATGACTGTTGCCGATTGCCGTCTTTTTTCATTTTCTTACACCTCACAATCCATCAGTGCTCACGAATGTTGTCCAGGCTCCGAATCAGTTCGCGTTTAAGGTATGCCTATGCCTCATCTCATCTGGGGTCCAGAGGAATCGATCTACGCGCATCTAACAGTGCTACTGATGAAGCAAATATCCACCGTTTCTGCGTGTCTTTGATGAACCTTGGGCAGCATTAGAAGCCTAAAAAACGGCTTCCTTGATTTGTCTGCATTGCTCATCTGGATCATGGGCATTTGTCTGCACCGATAACTTTTTAGATAATCCTATTCAAAAAACAGGTCATCTAGAAGCAACTGGGGGGAACAGTTGACTTCGGTGTTGCTTCAGCCACCTACGAGACAGGCTGAATTTGGGGCGGACAAGAGGGTGGTGGGTAGTTTAGATGTTCGCACGACTTATGAGGACTCGATTCCTGGCCAACGAATGGAGACACGGAACGATAGCAATCGATGTGCTTTAGTAACTATATCCTGTAAAACTGACAGGAGGTGGGAGACTGAACGAGCCAATGGCCAGAGCTGACGAGCTAGAGCGTGCCTTACCGCCAGAGTCGCGTGATGTAAGGGGGCGATGCTGTAGACTCTGCCGGTACCAGATGGACTTGAACAAACAGACTTCAAACAACCAGTCGGCTGAAGGAACCGAGGATAAGCCGAATTCCTGTCCTATCGAAGAGAGTGGTCAACATTTGGTTGACCAGTTGCGTACCTCAATGAATGACTGATGAGAATCACCCAAAAGGCTTACCAAACTTCCAAAATAAGTCCATGTGCTCGACCGAAGAAGACTATGATAATACACTGATTGAATCGGGTCTGGATGTGTGAAAGTGTTTTGAAGTAAAATTGTCCTGACTATAAGCCACTTTAAGTGACTGAGAAGAAAGATTCGAAAGGAAGATTGCCTATAGCTAGAGGAAGGCCTGGCTCCGGAATTTGCTGCTCCTGGGGAGCGGTTGTCATTCCCAAGTAAACCTAAGTGCAAATACCTACTCATAAACAAGGCGCGTCTATGCTCTAAGCTCGCAATAGCATTTTAGTGAGTTTGGTGTCTGCGAAACTGCTACAGTAGCTACAGACGGGAACCCAAAATGAGCGACAATTTTCTATTGACTTGTGCCAGTGGTAAGCGATCTTATTCCAACGCTGTGAATACGCAGGAGGTCACCAGGTTAACGGATGCCGCAATTTAGGCGAGAAATTGGTAATCACCGGGACTAGTGTATTGCCATAACATAATTGGATGAATAAACCACCATCATCAGTTTGACCGGCTGAGATGCAAAATCGGTCTCCTACATACCTCTCCGTCTCGTTCAAGCCCCCAACTTGTGCACGGCAATCGCCATCCGAAACCATTATATCCGAATAATGCACGCTACGGGGACTTTGGGATAAATGATCATGGAGATGTTCATTGAGTGCTAATCATAACGAAGAGTGGTTATCGCGATGCTTGCACATGGGATGAGATAAAAACATTCTTTTCACATTCATCCTAGCATGAAACTGTTTTCATTCTGCTGTCCCAGGAGGATCACTGTATCATGTACTAACCGTCATCTACAGACTGGTAATAGTAGAGATTCTAAGATCCCTCCAGTACTGGAGAATCACACAATCCGTACACTTTTCCTATAATAACGGTGAACCGAACCTTTCAACCACCCTCTCCACTCCCCCACCCGTCCACATCGGCGACGCAGTCGCATCAGTCAACTTTATACCACTGTACACATTCACATTTAAGCACAACTGGTTTTCCGGACGTATATGTCCACTCCTTTCGGTGCACGAAACTACTCCTCGGACTGGGTTCACCCGGTTATCCCCAAAACTGTCAACGCTGTATGTGAGTTGTGATCAGCACACAGACGCACACGCACGTACTTTTGATGGCTTGTGATGACTCAATGCTAGGTATCGAAAAGACGTCCAGCGGTTGATGATCTGGTTGACCTTCGCTTGTTTGATGATGCAATCGTGGTGAATTCACTGTTCATTGCTTTCTGAAGCCACACTGGAATGTGTTTAGCCATTCGATGGCGTAACTGCCTTTCCGCCCTGCCAATGGAGCTCACTCACTTTTAGTGTTTATCGCATTTGGTGGTGTATGAGTGATCCATTCTTCAACGTGAATCCAGCTCAAGGTGGATATACGGATTATTCTATGAATGACACCATTTTCTGTTTTCATTTATGCGCCTTCGTTCCCATGTTAGCTTGGTCTGTCTCCGATATGGTGACGGAAGATTGATGGACCTCTGCGGGAGGTTTTGGAGCACCTAATCGAGTGCCTTTATTCAACCACGCATATCCCCGCCCCGGCTTAGGGCGGTGATTGCTAAATCATAATCGGTGGTCATAACATTGATCTATCGTAATTTACGTCGTGTGTAGATCGTACGAAAAGAAAAAATCATCACGGTGTGTGTGAATATTCCTTGAATGACTCTGTGGTCACGGAGCATGACGCGAGATCAACAATGGCCAGCTGCTTTAACAGACAACACGGCGTAATCCTGGATCGGAAAACAATGAGCGTTCTGCCAACAAATCTATTCATGGGCAAGAAAAATCTCGGCCTGCTGATCATGTGGTGTAGAGATTGATTTTGCTATAATCTCAGTTATATTTTGGCATTTACGCAATCTATTTTTCCGTCCGCGATTTGCGACCGATTCAGTCAGCCATTTCCGACGATCCCCACGTAGACCAAAGGTCGATCGTTCTCACACAGTCATTTCTATTTTCGGTGTACGATTCAATCCAGTTACACGCTCAGCGAAAACCGTCTCATGCACACGTACGCACATTACTCGCAATTGATTCCAATCATGTCCATGTGTAGACACACACACACACACGCACGTAAGATGACGCCAGTCAAACATCAATCCAGACGACACTGATTAATCAGGCATTGGCCTACCGGGACCTGTTCTGACTGTCGCTGGCCTCGCGTTTCCGATAGCACATGACCCTGAGGTGCGGTCCCGCTTGCACGTGGGTGCCCCTGCTCGCATTTTTTTGCGCTAACGCTTGCCGCCCGCTTGTGCTGTACATTTGACTGTCGACCAGCCAAGGCTATACACGTCACCGAGACAACGCGGCGTCGTGTCGTTCTCTCGCCTTAAATGGTTGGACATAAAGGGAATATTAAATACCACCACAATCAAACGGTTGATTGAGAAAAATATCTCCCACACACGTGCACACGCGCACAGGTCACTTCATCCTTAGGAAGAGTCGTGAAAATGACTTAATCACTTTATTGGAATGTCGCTCAGGTTGGAATGACTCCGGAATGGGGCACAGACGTCCAAATACGAGTTACTTTTCAGAGAAGCTAACGTCGAACGTGATTGACCCTGGAGCTCCGTCCGTTTCTTGCATGAAGAAGAAATTTTATTATAGAAGAATGCCATTTTCCTAAGCTATTCCAGTTGTAAAGCCCAAGGGTAGCCTAATTAACCATTACGTCAAAATGTAAAAGAACGTTGGAAATGGAAGTTTTATTTATATGTACTTAAAAGTAAGTTAATAAAATGGTAGTGAGACTATCTTAACTTCTGCTTCTCACATGGTTCTCAAAGTGAACTCCATCTGCCTACTCGCATAATAATGCCGTTTTCAAACCATTTGTTTGAGCTGTTATCATTGGTGCCTCCGTTTATTTCGCTTTTCTTCCTTAATGTAAGATTTGAATTCACCAGACGTTTTTGGCTTCCGCAAGCAGATTTCAATCTTGAGCGGCCCTCAGAGAAAGAAATTCCTCAGCGATAATCAGGAGACCGTAGGAGCCATTCTTCGACGTTGTTTTTGTCGATCCTTTCCAGGGATACCTTCATCCAGGTATTCACAGACACGTTTGACACTATGTGATATATGTGACACGTGAAAATTATTGGCAAGTTTCCTTACGTTTTCGGGTCTACAACCAGATACTTGTCGGAGGATGCCCTCTGAGAAAACACCATTCAACAACGGTCGCATTCCTCCTGATCGCTTTCGATTTCCAAGACATTTCGTTTCTCGGAACTTCATGAAATTGCGAACGCACCTGAGAGAGAGGCGGATGGTTTGTTTGTTTAACAGTAAATGGTAGTGCTGTTTACGTGGTTTTGCCTAGTTCCATGTAACATTTCCAAAACTTCATCTGCCACAAGCTGTAACGACGTTATCTGCCCTTTACCCCAAATATGATGAGTGAATCAGACGGGGTTATGTTCACTTCACTGTTTCGAGTTGACTAAATTCAACAAGGTGTCGTGACGGCGCTCCAGGGTTAATCACGTTCGATGTCAGCTTCGTTTGCATACATTATCAGATAGCACCAACAACACCGACACTTTATGTAACCAAATTATTTGAAAAGTGACTCGCATTTGGATGTCTGTGCCCAACTCTGGGGTCGCTCTAACCTGAGCGACTTTCCAGTAAAGTGATTACGTCATTTTCACGACCTGTGCGTGCATGCATGTGTGTAGGAGATATCTTTCTCAATCAACCGTTTGATCAGCAGGCCGAGATTTTCCGTGCCCATGGATACATTTGTGGGTAGAACGTACATAGGTTTAAGGGCTCAGTGGTACCTTTGACCGTTTCCACCCTGCGTTAGTTTTTTCAACATCGGAGAACAATTTGTCAGTATTGTTGAAAAGCTTCACAGATTGGTCACTCGTCTCACTATTTACTGTGTTATTTCAACCATCGATCCATCTCTCCTACAAGTGAGACTAGGGATATAATCATCATCTACCTACGCCAAGCCAAAACATTAGCCTCTCAGCCAATAATATGTCCCTCTTGATAGATCTCTCAAAAGACTTTTTTCACGGTCCTCTCTCATTTGTTACTCACCCTGTTTCGGTTTTGGAGCACAAGAGTCTAACGATATTTTTTCGGGAGCATCTGATCCAAACATTAGATAGCGAACTGATTTGCATGGAAAAAACCGTAAGGGCGTGAATCTAACTTTGAGCAATTTCTCGAATATTGCAATAATCACTGAATACGACAGAGGTAAGAGAATTTCAAAAGTCGCGTATCATCAGTTAGTTCCCAAGGTCGCCTCGTAACAAACGAGGCGCTAAGGCCAAGTCGGAAAAATAATCGCGACTGAAAACATGCCCGTACTTGAGGACCTAAGAGGAACCGCAAGCCAGAATGATATGGTCAACTATTTGAGCAAATTTCTGCCACAACTTATCGACCTAATGCAAACGATACGACAACTCACCTACCAAGGGGGAAAAGTGGCACTGGATCACAGAGCAACATGGTTTTTCTAAAAAGATATAGAAGGTCTTAGACTACTACCGACCTATGTCCCCCATTATTTGTTCAGTGAGACAGCAGTCCATCCGGACTGGAGAGAGTGCTCTAGAGGGTGGAAAACAATTCGAATATCGAAGTCGCAGTCTTTTCCTGACTCAGAAGAACTTCAATCAAATGAGAAGGGAAAAGCTCACTGTGGTTCCTGCGTTCCAGAATCTTCGGTGATGATCATTTGTCGTACAACGGCGCGAACAATGCTATTCGCAGAGTAAATGAAGTTTTCCACTACACTTGTACGAGCAATCTGATTAGGGACTACACTTCACTGTGTGGACTGTGTCGAACCCATGCGAACAGGCAGTGTAAGGAAACGGTGTTGCTACAAGAACTATCAACTAGTCTCTGGTAATTATTTTTAGGCGCAAAAAGAAACTTTTTCTGGTCCTCGTCGATTTCTATTTTGATGTCTCCCAAGTGGACCTACTATATACCACGAGCACGTCCAAAGTGGCCAACGAATTAAACGCCCGATCCGCCCAGCACGGATTGCCGAAGATTCTGTTTACTGGCCTTGAGCCTCAGTTAACTAGTGCGAGTTTCCGACATTTCAGTCAGAGGTGGAATTTTGAACACGGGAACAATAGTCCTTTTCATCAGTCAGTCATATGGCAAGGTCGAGTCAGCGGTGAACCGAGCGAGAAGAATAATAACTATGATAAAATAATCCGGTACTGACGTGAGTTTTATGCTTTTGGAGAAAAACAAACAGCCGACGAACCATTGTGAAATATAATCCGTTTCAGAGACTGTTCAGAAGAATTCGTATTTTCCTGAAGGCAGTGGGTAATATTTCGGGGTCCAAAATGCAATACCGTAGCAAAAAACTATGCCATCTACCACGCACAACAGTCATAATACGACCGTAGAACACAGGAACTCTCGGAACTGAAACTAGGCAGAGAATATTGGTTTCCCGTGTGTCGGAAGAGAGAGAGAATAGTCCGAACATACTCAGGACACCGGTCGCATGAGCTTGAGGTGAATGACACAATGGAAAGTAGAGGTAAACGGAAAAAACATTTGAAATCCCAGTGTTCTGGAAAACGGTAAAGGTCTCCCTGGAGATATGTCCATTGACTTTACCGGGTTCGACCTAGACCCTGCGTTTTGCCCTTTTTGTTGAACCAACCTTATGCGTTGAATTCAGACAAAGGAATCACGAGGTATGGCTATTCCAATACAAGTTCATTGTGAGTGGTCGTCTTGTCAGAATTGAATTTGTTCGTATGGATTTTGCTCGAAAACTTCACTTCCGGTCGCTTCGTTTGGATTGTCTGTAAGTGTTACGTCAACCCCCTGCCCTCAGTTCTCAAAAAAAACGACCCTTATCGTAATAGTAAACGTTGCGGTAAGTAGTACATCAATGTCCGCTATAGACACCACGAATTTATTAGCGTCGATCGTCTGAAGATAGCCCTACTTTACGAGGTTCTAAAAGTGTTATTCTTGAACCGACGGGGTCAGAGAAAGTCCATTCATTATGACCAACAACACCGTCAATATATCGGATATTACCAAAACACCCACCATATTTACAACCTCCACAAAATATCCGAGACATTCGAGCTTCACAGTAGTGAAGTCGTGTTGGCAGAACTGTTCGTATCGTTGCAGATTTCCAAGACTGAGAACAGCGAACACTGCATTCTAATAGAGCGATATTTTTGTCTAATTTTGGTCCCAACGTCCTAGCCCAGGCTTTCTGTGGCACCTATAAAATGTGCTCGTTTTATCACATTTTAGTCTTTCCATTGTGCACACAGTATTATTGGTTTGACAGGTTTCCAGCCAACTCGCACGTGGTTAATATCCTAAGCTCTCTCTGCGTTGCCCGTGTACGTTTACTAAAGGAGAGGCAATTGAAATCATACTCAAATGATTATATTCGCCGATAGTTAGCATACCGTCTGCGTAAGAGACCGGGCCGAACTGCGGGGTACAGCTCGAATGACGTTGAAAAAACTTATCGAAAGCGACGACGAACTTTTTTGCAAGGTCTAATGGTTTACGAGCTCGGTTCTGCTACTATTTCCCGTACAATATTCACAAGCCGTAAGTCACTCAAGCCTATCTTATGGGAAGCAACATTTTTGATTTCCCGTTATTGGTCCACCACATATATCCATCTTTCTGTTTTAGGGTATACTCAAAATCTCTGATGAACAAAGTTGACCTTACTTTTTGTCTCTTTCACTCTACTCTGGCTTCTTTTTGGCTTATTGTCATTCATCAACAAATGGATCAAACGATCTCTCCCAACAAACCCGAAATGCAACAGAAAGCTCCCGATTGAGCACACGCTTCGCTTCATCGGTGTTGATGATGCTGAAATAGAGAAGCGTGAAACTGTTCACATGCAACTTTAGAATGATATCGTTGCGAAAGATACTTACTTGCTACAGTCACACAAGAAACGGGCCGAAGTTCGAAGCAATTTATGTGCTAGATCCCAATTTTTTCTAACGTCAGTAGTTCAAGAGCGTCACCGACGAAAACTATCGAGAAAAGCCATAATCAATTATATTTTAACTGGCATATTGTCAATATCCATTAGACAAAAACTGTTAGGAAACAAAACCCTTCCCTTGAAATTAGCTTACAAGGAAGCTTGACATTTCGAGCTCACGCATATGCAGTGTGAACAAAGGATGTGTGATATATTCCTCCTAAGTATTTCGGGTACATATGAAGATGAGGTACGATATGGTCAGTGGTCCAGACCGGTTTTTGCCAGAAGTGCAAACTGAATTTGCTCTCATTTCATCCTCAACGTTAACATGTTTATACAATCAACTTTTGTTCCGCGAAAATATCCTGAGTCAAGCTAGGGTAGCCTCCATATTTGGGTGCATGTTCACTACCTGGAAGATACATCGTGTAATCTAATACTCTAGACTTGTATGTTCAAAGAATTCTATCGCATCGGACGTCCTTTGAGGCGAGAAAAAGTGGTCCGGTCTATTTGACTAGCATCACTTTATTGTCCCACTTAATAGCAAAACATCATACGGTATTTTGTTTTCCACTCTATAGGATATGTAAAGCCGCTAGTATCTGAACTGGTGACTGTATTGATGCATTCAAAAGTAAACTAGAAAAGATTTCCAAATATATTAGGTATAGATGGTAGTCCCCCGTTCACAGGAATTCATTTATCTGACCACCTTACCAATCTCAAATAGTTAACACATGATCTTGGTCGTGACATCTTAACTACTTTCAAATACAGAAACTTTTCAGGGTATCATTCTTTCATTTTGTTTCTATCCCACATAAACTACTCTTTTTATAGTCCATTTTCAGGCTTCATTGAATATCTTATTGGTCGATCCATTTACTCTCACCGTTCAGTCGTAATTCACCATCTGAGGCTCAAATGTTCGAATCACTTGCACATTGTGTTAACCCTTCACGTGGTTCATCGGAAGGCATTTCTTATCATGTCTAAAATGGACTTGATGAAATCTACGTGATTCACAATGCCCAACAAATCTGCGTGATACTTCACGCCAGTATCATCACGGAATTTGAAGCGCACTACTTCAACCTAAATACACACTTTCGATAGGGTGTGACTAATCTGCCAGTGGACACAAAGCAGTTTCTAAAGAGCAACACAGATGACTAGTTGCCGTCAGCGCACTGCGAAAGAGACTAGCACTATTAACCGAGGACTAATAGATAAAAGAGGCCCGTGAGATAACAGTTGTGAGAGATCTATGAAGACGGGCAAAATATTATTGGCAGAGGAGACAGTCCTTTGAAACTTTGCAGTCTGCAGTGAATTTGATGTTCGTTGTCTTCTGAAGTGACACTGAGAAGTGTATAGTCATTCGAACGCCTTGGTGTTCACAGGAAGTGGTCTGCCATTTCCAAGAACTGGGTTCACCCGGCTATCCCCACATCCTACGAACAGAGAAGCGCTCGAATGACTAGACAATTTCCCAGTGTGGCTTCAGAAAACAATAAGCAGCCAATTCATTGCAAAACCGCTTAGTGTCCAAGCACTGTCTCCTCAGCCAATAACATTTTCCCGTCTTCATAAATCTCTCACAACTGTTGTCTCACGGGCCTCTTTTATCCATTAGTCCCCCATCAATAATGTTAGTCACTTTGTCAGCACCTTGAAGGCAACCAGTCACCTCTGTTGTACCGCGTGCGCTACTTTTGTCCAATGGCAGATTAGACTCAGTTCATCATAAGTCTATATTTAAGCCGAAGGAGTGCACTTCAGATTCCATGACACTGGCGTAAACTATCAGTCAGGTTTGTTGAACTTGGTGGACCAAGTATATTTCGTCATTCTTCTTTTAGGCACGGTGAGAAACGCCTTGACGTGAACCACATGAAAGGTTATCACACTGTGTAAATTGTTCGGTTATGTAGGCTTTAGATTTGAATTATAACGAAAGGATCAAAGGAAATAGATCTTCCAACAAGTTATTCACTGAAGTCTAGAAATAGATTTTTTAAAACTACTAGTATATTGTAGAATACGCCCACCGATTCATGAAAAAGCTCAAAACACGAAGAAATTTCTTTTCGATACATCACTTCAGGCATTTACTGATATGGTTCTGCGTGAAGGGGAGTATTTGTACAGCTACAGATAGCAGAGAGTGAGTAAGTGTGCAGCAAATCCAGTAACTTGACAACATGCTTCAACTTGATGAATCTTGTCCATTGGGGGAAGGACTGAAAGCGTGAACTGTGTAACCAAATGGTGTGAAAATACATATTGGATAAAAACAGAGTGATGGAATGATACCTAGAAGAACTTCTGCTGGGGAAAGTAGTGAGGACCATCTGACCATGACCACTAGGTAATTAATCCCGATTGGTAAAATGGTCAGATAAATGATCTTTGATAGATTGAGGGGTTCCAGCTAGACCTAGTATACGTGGAAATTGTTTAAACGTTACACAACTGGAAGCATCATTGCAGTCCAGACGGCAAATGCTACCGGCTTTGCGTTTACTATAAAGTAAGAAACAAGGAAGTGTATGAAATATAATGACAATAAATGGGACATTAAGGTGACCATAGTAAACCTGACTGCGCCAGTTGTTCTCATCTCAGAGGATATTCTATGCAATAGAAGTATTTGAACATACAGGTCTAGAGTATGAGATTGCACGATTTAGTCTGGAGCTTTTTGCTGCATCTTTACTATTGCGTATTCCAGTCGAGGTGATCGATGTAACAGTCTTTCAAATATCACCCAGGAGGATAATATACACTCGCGTCATGGACGCCACTCTGACATAATCCAAGGTACTTTCAGGGGAAAAGTTTATTAAATAAACATGTCATCGCTGAGGATGAAACGAGGGAAAATATGGCTTGCACACTTGGCGGTAAGCAGCCAGGACCACTGATTTATCACACTACGTCTCAATTAGCACCTAACGTATCTGGAAGGAACACATCAACCACCAAACCTTCGTTTGAGATTTGCGTGGAGTCTGGAGCGATCAATGCACATTGGATATCTGTCAAGGCTGCTAATTTGCTACTCAAACACCTAATTTTCACGTGCACTTTTCATGCTGACTTTATTACTCACTTCGCAGTATTTGCCTTATTTGCTTATTAAAAACATTTCCAGGGTGTCCCCTTATATATTGTCCACACTGTACAGGACCAGAATCATTCGTTGGGTGGAACACAGTGAGACGAATGACTAAACATCATAAAGACTAATGTTCTTATAGCGTACAATATATCAGCTTTCGTTTTTCCTTTACGTGGATTTTACAGTTGAGTGCGATGATGATGAGTTCTGGGTTTCCGGGAATCTGACCAGTCTTCCAACTGATACTGCAAACAATTTCCCTTTGGGGGAGGGGTATTACTCAAGTTAGTCTACGAGTCACTTTACAAACAGTTCTTCATAATAAAGTAACTACTGACGAGCAATACGTCTGTGAAGTAAACCGCAAAACTATTCGCAAATGCAAATTCACATATTCACTTAATTTTTTGTTTGTTTATTTCCTTTTATCCTAAATGGACAGCTGTTTCGTTGACGTAGTACTCTGAGCAAGACAGATTTATTCGAGTCAAAAATAAATTTCCTTCATTGTGATAGTGCATTCTGAAGTCTGAATTGTCGAACACTTTCAATCCAGTTATGAAAACAATTTTACATTGCTGTATTTAATGCTAGGTAACTTTACTTGGACGTATTCTCAGCAGGAATCCACAATCAGTGCACAGGCAGCTGGGGACGACTTGCCTAGTTTGTTCATCCAATAACACCCACCGTGTAATTTTGATCGTCAGATAGAACTAAGCTATTCTAGTGGACGAAACTAGCAGTAGACTTGTGACTCTTAAACCGAGAAGAGGCCGCACTTCATGTAGATGGAATAATAAACGGGGCTCGGGACTCACGAAAATTCCCATATTTTGAGGCCAAATCAACCAACAGAATGGTCTATCTCTATAGGAAGGCGGCCGATAAGACTTTTCCGATCGTTCCCACACTAGATAGAACACGGAAGGAACATTTGCTTTGGTGAGATAGTATATTGGACAATTCCCATCTCCATCCAGAATGTTTGGGTTCCACGAGTAAGGTGGATCCAGAAGCAATTTGATGCATTTTTCCGCGGCTGCCATGCACGCAACCTGATCAACAAGATGAGCATGAGTTGCATAGGGTAGAAAGGAGAAAGCGACTGTTAGACTAGCACGTGCTGAATTTTCCACTTTACGTGATCTCATTCAGTATCAGAATGTCAGTGTTGATTGCCTAACTTGTTCCTTGCCACAAATTCTTGGACTGAAAATCGGTGAACTTTGGCGAACGAGATCCTTTCGCAAGATAGTTGATGCAATGCGATTTAAATAAACAATTCCGAGCAGCATATGGAATGCAACGTGAAGAGTGGAACAAAAAAAGATACCTGAAAGAAAGTCAATATTATCAAGCTGCTCGCTGAAGGGAAGAAAATCCCGATAAATGCTATCGGTTGAGTCCTCAGCCAGAGTCATCACCAGTCCAGGAAACCGAACTGTCGTGCATACCATCGTCAATTTCCATGAAGCGATCTGATAAGCGATAATTGAGACTCAAACGACACGAACCACCACACGCAAACAGAAGTTGATTGTTCGTATGCCTTGGTCTATTTGCGATGACATTTCGCAGTGTACATTGTTGTACACGTGTGAGTGTGGATTAGCTGTCTTTGGAGAAGGAGGGCAGCCTGGAAAAAAGCAAGCCATTTGATCGAGGCTCGCCGTAGATGCCTTCGAGGTTTTGAGATTTTCAAGCAGACAAGGCAGTTTACATTGACGAGCCAGTAGAAAACATATCCATACTAACAAACTCCTTTCGTGGGTTTTGACCCCAACTTCCATAATAAAGTTTGGCTAACTAGTTAGATCTACCTGAGGCGACCCTCAAGTGTGCCCGATTGTTGAGCAGTAATCAAATGGAAGCAAAAATGGCGTTTCATATCTATTTCCTTTGGCAGACCTTATTACCATAGGTTCCCAATTACGCAATGCAATTGTATGATTATTGGAAAGATTTTCGGTAGTGATTATATTCGGGCTACCATGGAGAACAGTTTTTCACAGGCTCCCATCATTTTTTAACACTTCTTCGAAAAGCGCAAACTCACATGCATTAAACTCAAGTACCGGCGGTCCCATATGAAGCCCACATCGAATGAAGTGTGTTGTTAAATCCACCGGCCCTCAGCACGGTTCTGTTCTCGGCTCGATTTCGGGTTGAACAGAAGGGGAGCAATTTTATCTGCTTCGTCTTGAAACACAGCATCACGGATTTCCAACAAAGCACCATCACCAACAGCAACATCAACCATGTCTTTGTATATATGAGCACGTGACTGGAATGAGAAGTTACAATGTAGAACATGAATTCGTCAAATGTTCTGCACGATTGGATGCTGTGAAAAGACAACTTTGTACCACATTTGAAGCGATAATCATAGTCAAACGAAGCGCACTGTGTGTATGCCAATTTCTGAACTGTTTGGTCATGTGGTACTGTGGAATGAAATGCAAAACAATGCCGCGTGCATCGAATGAATTGAATATACCATTATTTGAGTATTCTATCATGCTTAGTAAGGGTGAGCTACAGTGATCAATGTTCATTTTTCACCACACACTTCGTCCCGTGCAAATGTCAATCGGAACAGAATACACCAACCTACAAAATCACCTTATTATGCGACACCAGACAAACAAACTTTGTCAAACGACAGAGTATCAGGCTAGGTAGGATGCTATGCAACATGACCTATGAAGCTAGTCGGATACGTGTTTGTCATTGATCAGTCAATTTTGAGAACCATGAAACACTGGCAATAATTCAATAGCAATTTCAACTAGGTTCTTGTGGTGACTTAAGATAAAGTGTTAGCTTGTTTCAGCCGATGAATCGACTTCAATCTCGGTATGCAAATGACCACGTCTTTTCAGTCGAACTTGGTAGTAATGCAGCAGAATTCCATTTGGGATTGATCCGTGTTTTGCACTATACGTGTATATAAAGGTATCAGCATCATCAACTTCAGTGCACGGATAACGGATTTGACGGTCGTTTACATTTATAAAAGACCCATATTTTTCAGTATTCCACAGTAATTACTTTTCCGTCATATCTGCTGTGGTGGGAAGAGCAGGTTTCCATCTCAGTATTAATGGAAGATAGGTGCATGATCGTTACTCCAAGTACCGTTCACCTTCGTGATCCACGTGACTGAAACTGAGCATTTCAATACTGTCCTCTATGAGGCCCGTGGATCGCCCTTGGGCAGCACGTGAGCCACCCAAATACACGGTTGCAATAAGCGAAGTCCTCGTAGATTATCAAAACAAGAACTAGTAGTTTGGGCGGATACGTAGAACTACATGAAAGTGAGATTGTGGTATTGAAAACTGAAGGATTTTGTGAGAGTCACAAAGCTGAATTATTCTAGAAGCTGCTTAAAAAGGAGCACTGTTGGGAGCACAAATTAAAACCAGTCGGACCTATATGCATTAGGCATGTCAAAGTATAATCTGTTTGACTACCGTTGCCTATTTGATTACTGATCAAAGGAAGGCGTGACCGATAGTTGGGACATTCGATTCCCGTCAATCAGTTTAGAAAACGCTGTCAGTTCCTCTTTGCAGACCAACCAGACTCTGTAGCTTGCTGAGCTTCTGTTTGCCATAGAAATTGTTCACCATGGAGAGAAAAGTGATATTGCACACACTAGAACCTTTTGATTGTCACTGATCAAACTTTATTGCGCTATTGAGAAGCGAAAAGAATTGAGCTGATTTACGAAACCCCCTGACTTCCATCAAGTGATCAGGGAGACTGTATGGTTACACTAGGTAGGTTGATTTGGAAGTTTTTTCAATTCGGCCAGTTGTTCGTCAGCCAGAGACGATCAGCTGGCACTGTACCTACGTGCAAAAGCACAACCCTCCGACGATTCCCCTAATCGCGATTGCCCACATTTGTATCAATACCCTTTTATTGATCCGCTCTCTTACGCGTACCCGCTACTGACGCTTCTCCGTGTTATTCAACGGCAACTCAGTAGATTTTTCAGGCCTTCTTGGAATGGATTTCAGGGCAATTAAACATAAACCATTTACACGAAATGCTGAAGAATTTCTGAGTTTCATGCTCAAGTCTGATAGAAGTTTGTCCAAGTAGTTATTGAAAAACACACTCATTGTCCTATTATACTGCCGGTGCTGTCACCTCGCTCAAACTATTTCTCGACTCACCAGTTGATTTCTACAGGAATACACTTGTTCCAAACCTAGACAGGGGAGTTGCAAGTTACAACTTTATGCCGCTGTTGACGAAGTTCAGTGCTAGTAGGGTCATGAGCAGCTTTGTATGCTTTGTTCCTTGGATTTCCTCATAAGAATCTAATGCACATATATATTTATATATCGGTATTGTCGAACCTGATACATACGGGCTTCCGCTGAGCACATTCTGTGCTCGTACGCGACAGAATTATCGCATAGCTGCATAATTTTGTATGTTATATAACTAGCAAGTAGTGGCTTGGTTTTAGGACAATAACCCTTGCGGTCTGCTCATACGCGGCGAATACCAATGCCCAAAATGCCGAAGAAACCATATTTTCATGAATACCAGTCGGTCGCAATTAGAACGGAACAAGAACCTCCGATGGGAAAAAGAACAAGATTTTTTAAAACGAATCAACCCAACAACATTAAGAACACAAAGTTCATATACAGTAGTACACGTTTGGTCTACCTCTGCTACTCAGGATTTTGCACAGTCTCTATCGACCCAGAGTCCACCACGTTAGTGATGAAATTGCTTTCTATTTTTATGCTCTATTCCATATCACAATTTTGACTCCAATGGCTGGTGTTTAGGTAGCCCTTTGACTATTCTCTTCAGAACACAGAAGTTTTATGATTATGTTTAAGTTTGCACTATAAGAGGGTAGTTGAATGGATTGGACCTTGAAGTTGTGCATGTATTCACACGTCTGAGACAGTGAACAATGAACAGACAAAGTGTTCCGCACGATTTAATTTACGAACCTCTCATGAAACACCGGATAGAATGTTATCCCGAAAAAATATCACCTATCCAGGTGACTTCTATTCTTTGAACTCGAGGAAGTTTTCAGTTTTACCGGGGAAGATTCCCCCACCATTCAGAGTGTCTCTAGTTAAAGTACGCCAATAAAACTAAACATATTTTTTTCCGATCCAAATTAATAATGCTGGTTGTTGTGATATATCAGTATTCGACGGGAGAAATTTTAGGGGGAAATTCCTACGTCAAATGGTTTTATTCTGAGTCTTCCATAGTTCGTCATACACCTAAGGCTCATATGAGAAAGAAACTCATCCACGAAAGAACAGACCTCGTGATTTGATTCTCCTGATGGAATCAGTAGGTAACCTCCTTTGGTGGGCCTGTAATACAGCCTTCATATCCTGTGATACCAGCCACGTTGACAATTGCGGCTACCTTATGTCTCACGGGTAGTGAAGGTGCCTGGGAGTATTCTTGTACTGGATTGAGGACGGGGGTCCAGCAATGTTTGCTGAGTGTGATGCACATAGCATCGTCCCATTCGTTCGATTTGCTACGTTTCTGCCTCCAAAATGTGTGATTGTGGTGGTTTTTCTGTGACTTATCAGGATATAGATGCTCTTACTTGCGTTAAAACAGTGAGCAAGATAAATCACAAAAGATTCAAACCAATAGTTTTGTTCAATTCCACTTCAGTCCCTGTTACGGAGATACCGAGTAAATTCAGTTTTAGTGGATATTTTCATCACTATCACGATGACAATATGAGTGATTACCGAGACGCACTCGAATAACCTTGACACCAAGGCTCACGGTGATGCGAATAGGAATTCCCATTTTTCGGAATGTTTGAAAGCCATCTTTAAGTAGCAGTTGTAAAGCATATATAACGTGAAATTTCCAAATTGTGAGAAAACGTCTCCTGACCTTCTATTATAGGCACAGCCGTGAAAATTACACTGGGCGAAGAAACGGCTTCTACCATAATGCTGAATGTAATAACCAAATCGAAATATAACCTATAATAAACTATGTGGTCCTGATGATTGATTTAATTACATTTCCATGCATTGTAACGGTTTAGCTTATTTTGCTCCGAGCCTTTTACTCTGACAACCAAGGTCACACAAATTCGACTATCCTCTGAGCATCAAAGAATAAACGTAAATTTGAAGCTTTGAATAAATTAGTTTCATTAACCGATGGCCTGATACACATTAGTTATTTCACGAAGTTTGAAATATATGCTGATTAAATTTTCGTATGCATCACTCTCGGTACTAACTGCATATGTGATGGTTATTCACAAAATATTAGCCGTGTTGCTGACGCTCTAATGTACGACAGAAAGATCGATCGCTTGGACAGAACAACGATATTGTAACAAAGAGCGTAAGGCGGGCGAGGGACACCTGTTTTTGAGCAGCCGGACTAGTCAAGTCGGTGAAACCTGTACAACTGTTTATATACTCCTCATTCCAGATCGCGCCGTAGCAACTTTGATCCTCCGGTTGCCTGAGCATTTCGGCTCCTTTCTGGCCAGATGCTTTCGGCCGTTAGCTTCATTCTTATCGGCACTATTTTCTTTCAACTGGTTGTCTAATATCCCACTGAGCCTCATCTATTAAACCATAGGTCTCTTCTTGTCTACTGCGGAATGCTTCCGACATATTCACCGTAGGTCCTTTGGTCTGTAGTTTTCGATCAGTTGGCCCGATCGGTTTGATACTCGCATCTCTCTGTTGCTCCGGTATTCCCCGCTACAATATGATGAGGTCATATAAAATGATGCACGTGCAACCTTAGACTTGTTCTAGTTGTCATGTTCATCACGGAAGCCTTTCTTCTGTATTGTTACACATGCAAACAAAACTCAAACAATCTAAATATTCTCCTCATTCGTTGGTTGTAAGATGAGCGCACTGATGGAAAGAGCAGTTTGTTGCTTTCGAGATAACCAAAATAATTGTAAGTGATGGGTGAAGATCCGCATTCTTCTTTAGGGGTATTTTCAGATGGACATAACATGAATGATGGCGTACTTTCTCTGCCAAGCTTTACGGAAGAGTGATATGGAAACTGTAAATGAAGAAGTCATTTTTGAGAAAGAAGATTAGGTGAGCGAACCACCTGATTACGGCAAAAGGAAGATCAGAAATGTCACTGTTTTGTTCGAAATATACGGTCAGTCTCACACGTACACGAGTATAGTGTAGATAAATGATCCATTATTTTTACACGGCTTTACACATGGCTACTTTCATCAAGGCACAAATGGTATTCATCTGAACATTACTTTTAGGAGGGGACAATACAGATAACCGATATTTGGTGGCATTTTGGTGGATCTTTTCTTCTCACCAAAATCAGTTTTTCGATAACTTTCTAGCAGCTCCTAAAGCGGGACAACCAACCAGATTCTGTCCCCAATTTTGCCACCCAATTTGATCGTTTTCTTTGTTTCTATCACCTTTCGAATCGAAGTTATGCCGTGAAGCTTTTCAGGAACGTCTTGTTCGAGTACTTGATGACCCCAAACATGCGATTAGCGTGAAAGATGCTGTGCTGATCAAAAACAAGACCCCAAAGGAACAGGATTCACATTTGGGGAACTTCTCAGCCGACGTATGCAACAGGGTATGCGACCAAGCAAAGGGAACTTCGAACACCGTGTTTCATCGATCTTTTCCTATGGACGCATTCTGACCGACAAGGAACTAAGAACCAATCCAGGGAGAGTTAAGGCGGAGGGAGGTGGTACCACTGGAGTTGGGTATTTTATGAATATTTCGCGGACACAATACACTTATCTGTTTTGAATTTTTCAAGAATCTTAGTTATAGAAGCCTGCTGTCTGGTTTGGCAAAATGTGGGAACGATGAAATTAGCAAAGTGAAGAGAATGCTTTGGTCATGAGATGGGTTCTCTATTTTTCAATATCTCTACTTTGTGACCCTTGACGAGATTCACACGTGCTTGGTCACGACTCTGTACCTTTCCGCATCCATTCGGAAACGGGATGGGAATAGTGAGGAGAAGAGAGATAAAAATTCTTCCCTAATGTCTGGAAGAGTGTGTTGGTCAGATTATTCTTCGCGGATTTATTTATTTATTTATCGATCCCATTTTCGGACCCAGTTCTTGGTCCCATCCAGCCAGTGGGACAAGGAGATCATGGATCGGAGAGCCTTCTTTGAACGGAGGGGTAAAAGGCTTAGCCGAAAGCCAACTGCCCAGTTAAGCGCCTTGTCTTCTTCCACCATTAGAAGGAAACCCAGTTACTCTATTTCTAAGTCTATCTAGTTTAGGACTTTGACCGACAAATTGCTTCATTTTGTGTTTATTCGCTGTAGTGAATATTGCGTCCGAAACTGGATGTTTCCTTAACAATGATTGATACTAATGCAACCAAGAAATTTGTCCCGTAGAAGTTCAATTTGTCTTTGAGTGAGATATTTATGTCAAAATCAGGTGGGTACCCAGAAGGAAATCATAACCAATAAATCTGATAGTCGAAATTTCCGGATCCAGCCTTTATGCCTGAACTGTGTAGTCTTCGTTGATTCATACCTCCGTTTTATTTGTATGTGTCTACAACACTTCTTTAGGACCCTACTCTTGGAGGTTACGCAATGAGGAACCTAAATCCGTGTTTTCTTTCGAGAATTATTCCGGTGGGGCTTCTGCTACTAATGGTTATTTCCTTGTTATTGCAACTGTATTGGTTCGACCACTGAAGCCTTCGGTGTTGCTTTTAGCTTTTTTTGTGCTCGTGTGTCATTTTCCACAACTGAGTGTAGTAGTTAGGCTTAGAATGCCTAGTCAGCGTATGTATGACCTGGTACAGCAAGTCTAACTTTCTTCCAAAAGTAGTCTTTTCGGTGATTTCTGATTTGCAGATAGGATTTTGTTGCACCGAAAGAAAGCAAATCGGATACACTGTTTGGATGAAATCATATTTAGAAATTTGGCTAGCTTTTTACTGATGAAACTGACACAGTGGACAATCTTCGCAGACCAGATGTGGGGAAATCCATAATGGAAAGCAATCACTGTGTTATGGCCGGGAATAGCTGATAAGAACCAGATTCAGTGACCCGGGGGCGATAACTATATCGAGATGCTGTAAGAAAAGCGTGGACCCATCCTACCTAGGTTGGAGTGACGTGGAGCTAGGAAATGGGAAGAACTATACCTGGATCTCAAATGTGCCTCACATGCTAACAACTTGGTCTGCTTACGTTGACTAGGCAAAGCATATGCATACGTTGAAAACAGTACTGTTGTGTATTTGTGTGTGTGTGTGTGTGTGTGTGTGTGTGTGTGCGTCGGTATCTGTGAGTTCTTTGGTTAGTTGGAACTATAGAAGCCAAATAGCACGCTCTGTTCGCCACACTCGACGGGAGCACTTTTGTTGCCTGGTTGACGTGATGGAGAAAGCAAGCGTGGACGATGCTGTTGAATTTCGGCTCTTAATGCCGAGAATTTACCTGAATATGGAATATATCATCTCTGATTCTCTGGAGTTCCAATGAACCACTTCATCAAGTTTCTACTTGCAAAATCCTGGCACGGATGAATTGGCTCACAAAAGTAGTACTCTTTTGCAGAGCAGCATGGAATACCATTTCATCAAGTATTGCTGCATTCATCACAGACAAAAGCATTGTTCTGCTACGAGGTAACGTTCATTCACTTCTGAAAGATAAAGCATTCATTATTTCAGGTATCCGAACTTGGGATGCAAGGCTTTCGTCACTGTCCACGCTGTTGGTACTGTTTACATGGTGACTCAGTGGTCCGTAGTCCATAACCGTAGTTTTCGGTGCGATACTCAGAGTTCGTATGTTAGGAATAGACGTGTGGAACATGATGAAGAGAGTCACGTGTTCAGCTTGATACACACTTTTCACCATACGTCTGAGCTTAGGGTTCAGTGCCAGTCATATGGAGGCTGGATGCGCTTTCAGTGCGCTGGATTCCTACGGGACGAAAACTACATCTGCGTACTCCGCCTGGCACGATGAATGAAGATGACTAACGAGTGAGTGCGAAACGACCCCAGTGTTGCCACCACAGTCTGATTACGATGACTTTGCCATGTCTTCAGTTGCTTTTGGTAGCCTTAGATAAGCACGTTATCATGTGAGTCTTCTTTCACGTGCTCATAGGGGTGCATTATATGGTTTTAATGAAGTCAGTTAGCTCAAATGCTTACGTTACAGAAGTGATGGGACGGTGAACAAGTCACGCAGCTATTCACAAAGTCCTTGAAATATTCGTACACTTGGTCATCTTACCTGACATTACTTACTAGAGTTATCAATCTGCCTATGGACACACCCGTTACAGAGGCTGGCAGGAAAACTGGTTGACCAGAACTATAGTATGGATACAACAATTTTCATCTGAAAACTTGTCACTGCAACTACTGTGTTCCTAGTGAACTTGCTATGAAAGTGGTACCTAAAAACGCAGTGGTTGTGACAAGGTATGATATGCGTACTCGGGCGGGAAATGCAGCCAGAGTTTTCAGCACACAGAGAATACTGGCCAGCGAAAAGATGACATCTAAAGTGTATGAATCTACTATAGTTTGATATATATATATATATATATATATATATATACTCTACTACTGAGTTGTCTATAAATGGACGATGATAAAGGAATAAAAATCTGCCAGTCTATCAGCTGGCACCAGAAGTGCGGTTGTTCTTGTCAACAGCAAGCCGGTGACGGTCGATATTCAAGACCCACAAAGCCTCCACTGACTATGAAATATTTGCGAATTTTACACCAGCTCGACAATCGCGAAATCACTACCCTACATCCACAGTATACGAAGCTATTGCCGCTAAACACCGGTACTCGAACCCCCCAAAATATTGGGTTCTTTGAACACCGCCAGCGATAAGAACATGATCGTGGTTCAACAACCAGGTGGAAATGATTTTTGCTTGATACACACAGTATTTTGTTGCTAATTCGTGTCTTGTCCGAAGGTGACGTAATATTATTCTGAACAACTAAGCTGTTTTCGCATGCACAATATTTCCTCCACCTTTATCTCGACAGCTGAAAAGCTTTGTTTTGCCATACTGAAACCAGTATTATATTTCTAGTAACAATAATATTCATAATAACCTCCAAATTTGAACAGAAAACCGTCATTGTGACCTGTTATAGCAGTTTCTTGAGTAAGCACATTTTGAAACATTTCTTTCAAGATACTCTGAGGCTCGTGTCTCTTGATTCTTGAAAAGAATTCGGTCTATTTCTCACATGTTAGAAGGATGATATTCCTTCCTCTTGAACACCTGAAAATGGCAGTTTCTGTTCAAAAATAATCCTCAAATATCTTTGTCCCCATGAGTTCATGCTTCATTCCCGACTTCTTACATCCAATCTATGCATCAGTTGTACTAAAATTGAAAGAATATTTCCTGGCTTTGTTTTTAAGTCATTTCTGCTAGTGAGCACTGAAATTCGGAATTAAACTCAACGAAAATGAATGGCTGTTGATTGATTTGATTAAAGTAGCTGATTCGTATATCACTTCCGACCAGCCTACTCGAAAGTGCTCCAATACTGATTGAAAAAGAGATCCACTGCGTGCTTCTAAATGTCACCACTAAAACAAACATGCCATAGCATACTTTTCTTCTTGTATGGATTTCAAGTCCTGGTAAAATTCAAGCCTCATTCACCGGCAAGAGACTGCGCAAAATTTGGTCATTGCATTCGTATTCACTATATGGTGTGACCGAGATTCTGATAATAAAATGTACTAACTATCCACAGAAAAATTATTTAGGTTTACTCCAAACAGTTTTACGGTTCACAAATCAGGATGCTAATCGCGGCAGCAGCCACAACAACAACAACAACCCAAATTGATAAAGACCAGCAAAAGCCTTCACTAATGAGAATCTAACAAGCAATGACTAGAACGTGTCAATTCGACATTTAGTTACGCCTCTGCCCCATTGCTTCTATGCTGGTTGAAACTTGATCCAACAAGGTTATTCCTCACTGAATTTTCTGGCATCACGTGTTTTGGTGTTGGTGGCTACGTTTACATGCGATGAGCTGTACGTCATATTTGCATTTTCACGTAAGATCAATGGCAGTAGATGGTAAGCATCCATACAGTGTGTGTTGTTCAGTGGGACCATTCACACATCTGCACATACCTACACAATCACACACGTCATAGACTCGAATGGAGATTCACGTTTTACCTTCCTACCATCTTAGTTACCATATCTACGCTCATGTGACCAGTCCTGACAACGACCACTGATTTACAGCCGGTGTAATACTATTGGTGATTTCATTGCCCGTGTCTGTCTGTCATGTCTCGAAAACTGAAAATCTGATTGGTGGATATCTGTGTAACACTCGGCTCCAACAAGTCAGATTTACACACGACAATCGCTTACTTTTCGAGAGAGGGCACGTGTCTGGGTTCGGGTATATCACTTAGTTTGCTTCTCTCGGCTGTAAGTTTCTTTTCAGTCACTGCTTTTATCGAAAACCAGTGTTGTTTGCATGCTGTACGATGCTGTTGATCCGTCAGTTGAACTGAGCTTTCAAAAAAATCGTTTCCGCTGAAAATTTGTTCATTCATTTTGTATTGTTTTTATAATTCTTGGTGAAAATGACTTAAATGAACCTAATCTTGCGTTCCTAGCCGCACGTAAGTTCATGAGTGTACTTGATACGCAACTAGAGCTAGTGCTCACAATTACATTTGGTTTTCCTAGAAGTCTTTCACTCGTAGGTATAAAAACGTTATTGTTAGTAGCCGTATTCAAGAACTCATACTGCAGTCATCACTTCTAGAACTGACTGAATGGATGGACATGAATTAAAGCGTTTACTTCTCAGCCATTTGTTTTGTAAATACGAGGGCTGGGTGAACGAATGGGATTAGTCGACAATCTTGCGTATACTATGCTGGGCAAGTAGTTTCTAATATTCGTTTTTTGGATCTGCACAAATCGTGGTTTAATACAAAACACCACCCTAGAGGAGTCGTAAAGTTGTTCCGATTTCCATTTCTTTTCAATTTCGTCAACAAGCGTTTACAACGGTACCACCTAAATGAATCGCTACGGGAGAGAGGAATTTATGGGGAATTTACCTCATTCTGGTTTGCAATTTGTTGCACTTGCAACAATTCTGTCTAGGTTAAGTACGACAGAATTCACGCAGAAATCGACTGGCAAGTCGGAAGGGGTACTGACTGAAGTAATGGGAATGGCAGCGTGATAAGTCTGTATGTAAGAACAACCATCTGGCAAACTCACAGTGGTCATACAAATGAAGTACACACAACTTGTTGAGCATATTGTTTAGAAAGTTCAAAAAAGCACGTCGAATGGCTTGTAATTCTATCTTGAGAAGGCTTGCAGAATCTACTGAGGTAGATTTAATTAAAGTGTGTGTGAGGAAGAGATTGTTAGCGGCACACTTCAAAAAGGTTGTTTACTTGAATTATTTTTGTTTTTATCTGTTAATTAATATGAGTTTTTTCAAAAGCATTCGCATTTTGTTGACCTACAGCTCAGTGAACTCAAGAAAACTCTAAAGGTTTCATTATCAGTTACTATGTTTCCCATAATATGCCAGCATAACAACTTAGTTGGATCGGAATATACAGGTCGATACGGACGAGATGCCCACGTCATATGGTAGAATTCTCGGGGGAAAGGTTGGGGGGGGAGGAGGGGGTGTGAGAACAGTCTGACCGGACTAGCGGTCTCCATAGTTCATAAACTTTCTATCCTTGGCGTTACGAATGCTTTGTTGTACGCACTGCCGTCTGTGTCACCATGACAAAAAGTAAATTTGGGTGCAGCGTAGAAACGAAGCAAATCGTACAGTCCGGTTCCTATGCAAGTAGGAGGTGATGGAGTCTTCTAACCTAGGTGAGGGGTATAAAACTGTTCCAGCTATTGGCCACGCTCCTGTCTTGTTCAATAATGGAATGAGCCAACATTGTCACCCAAACTTTGATAAACTCAAAGCAAACAGGATGAATCTATTTTGAATTGTTTCCGACGAAGAGCGGTTTGTTCAGAGGCTTAGTTACGAGAAGAGCACGTTGTAAGTAGACTTTTGACCCTGAAAAAGCCACTCAGTTCGCTCAACCACAACCAAACCTTCATACAAGGCTACTTATCAGTCAATAGTAATAACTGCTAACTTGATTACGCCATTTTATTTTGTCATACTACTACCAAACTAACTAAGAGAAACTAAAATTGCTAAACCGAGTTACATGCATAATTTCTCGAGGCTAGCTCCTTGAATATATCAAAAGTGCAAGATTCCTTGAAGTCTTTCCGAATTTTCTGTTGATTTCCTTAATGTATGCTGGCTTCAGTGAAAACTGTGAAAAGTGATGCCCACCGAGAGTCTATTCTAACCGAAATCGTAGTACTAATGTAAGCGACACTGCTGAGGAAAATATGGTTCTGCTAATAATATGGACGAGTGGAACTACTGCAACGTTTGCGCTGATGACGATAATCATGAAAGTGAAGACATATACGTATATTATAAGATGGTGATCAATTTCGATCGGGATTCGGTCGCTTTACTACCTACCCCATCTGTCAGAAATGGACGATTATTGACTCGAATCGAAATTCAGTGGAAAGGGCTTTTGAGTTTTCATGTTTGTATTAGAGTATACCTCCAAATATGACTTGTATATGAAGTGCATACATTCGGCTATCTACTTAAACCATGTTGCTCAGCAGGGTTACTCGTTGCATGCACTGTGTCTCGTCAGGATTTCTCTATCCGGGTTGGTTGGCCGCTGTGATAAACGAATATTCACTGTATCGCATAATGTGGTGCTGTTGTCGAGTGGCGCATCCTTAGGCTGTTCGACTGATGTCTGCACGGAACGACGGGAATGGTATCAAAACAACCGACCACGTGATCAAATTTCAAAACTATTGCAGACTTTCTAAACAGTAGTGTAGTCAATTCATTTGACGAACGCGGCATAGCTCTGTGCTTTATTCTGTGATACCACGCGGTGGAAGAATTCAGAAATCGACACGTATTTGCTAACACTCGTTTGATTACCATTATCGCTTCAAATGTATTACAATAGAGGCAGTGTTGTCTTTTCATCGCACAGAACATTTGACGAATTCATGTTCTACATTGTAACTTCTCATTCCAGTCACGTGCTCATTTAAACACAGCCATGGTTGCTGTTGTTGTTGGTGATGGTGCTTTGTTGGAAATCCGTGATGCTGTGTTTCGAGACGAAGCAGATAAAATTGCTCCCTTTCTGTTCAACCCGAATTCGAGTCCAGAACAGAACCGTGCTGAGGGCCGGTGGATTCAACAGCACACTTCATTCGATGTGGGCTTCATATGGGACCGCCGGTATTTGAGTTTGTTGCATGTGAGTTTGAGGTTTTCAAAGAAGTGTTAAATTGACGAGAGCCCGTTTAAAACTGTTCTGCTTGCGTCACCAATAATGAAATCTTTCCAAGAAACATACATTTGCATCGCACGGGTGAAAACGTATGACAACACATTCTGTTGTGAAAAACCAATGGTATGTAGTTAGTTGGTGCCTGATCTCGTCAATCAGGTGTTTGCACATAGACTAGTCTGCTTGAGAAAACCGAATAAAAAAGAAGCACCTTGAAATGACATCTGTCGAGGAGAAGGCAGCCTCGATCCCTCAAAAATATCAAATCCACACACACACACACACACACACACACACACACACACACACACACAGAGAGAGAGAGAGAGAGAGAGAGAGAGAGAGAGAGGAAGGGAGAGAGATACTTACGCACACGGGGAGAGGGGAGGAGACAGACAGACACAAACACATAAACACACACACACCAATACACACACGCACAAGCACAAGCACGGTCGTACAGGCAAACATACTGAATTAAGTCACATCACAACTGCTCCAAAGCACACGAAAGAGAAATCTGTACTCGCTTGCGTAGGTATCCTAACGACCAAATGAGCTTGAGTGCTTGAGACTGCCCCATACAGCTACGGTGCTATCAGTCTACCTATACGACTTTGTCGACTTTTGTTTTTACCATTATCATCACAATTCTTGGTTTTGATGAGAATATATTTTCCTTTACCGATGGTGTTGTTTCAACGGTATAATTATCCTAAAATCAAGTCTGATATTAAAGGTTCAGCATCCGTCATCGTCCGTGATCCTTGGCGGTATTTGGAATTGTATTATCGTCCTGATAGTTATCGTGTTTGACTTATGATGACGTAAAATGGCTTCTCACTCTATCTGAGAGTTACATTGGCAGTTGTGATAGGTATATCCTCTCCAGTCTAATTACACGTAAGCGTTGAACAAAATGGAAGGTGTTCACCAAAAATTTCCAGTCAGTAACAACGCAATGGCTACTTAGCATAAAGCGAATTGCTAAGGAAATGACTAATCATCTCGTTTTGCTCAAATGTAGAGTGACTAGCCAAGATTGACAGAATACCGTGTGTTGACCGAAATCGATTATAATAGCTACGCACGACTGAGCTACAGCTTTGTTTGCATCACGATTTGTAAACGTGTGTCACAGAACGAGTTGGACAGTCAGCATTCAATTTTAGAAGCTGACTGGGGCCAGAAAAGGCCAGAAATAAATCACGGGCAAATCCAACAATTGTTTATTTATAATCTATCCTACGCAACCCGTGCTCATCTTGTGTATTAGGTTGCATGCATGGCAGCCGCGGAAAAATGCATCAAACTGCTTCTGGATCCACCATATTCGTGGAATTTCGACATTCTGGATGGGGATGGGAATTGCCCAATGCACTATCTCGTAAAAGCGAATGTTCCTTCCGTGTTCTACTTAATATGGAAAAGAACGCGACAAACATACCGGCCACTTTTCTTTGGTCCGAGGCCATTCTTTAATTTGATTTGGCCTCAAGATATGGGAGGTATATCGGTGAGTTCTGAGTTCCGCTTCTTATTTCATCTACGTGAATTATTCTATTTGTTTCGATTCATGAGCCACAAGTATGCAGTTCAGTGCATCCTCAAGAATAACTTGATACTATATTGCGAATCCAATCTAGATAGTTCAGTTCTTGTGATAAATAGAGAGAGGTTGGAACTAACCAAGCTTAGCAAGTCGATTCTAGCTGCTGGTGAAATCATTTCGAATTCCGGTTTTGAAAACTTCCAGGAAAAATGTCAACTGGTTAAACCTACTACTTTCTGAAAATGTCTGCATAACTGAGCTTGATGCTTTGAACAATGCCTTTTTGATACATTGTTATCACAATAAGTGGATGTTCTTTATGGCCCTATCAGGCTTCGTTAATCAGGGAGCATAGGCGACTGAACAGCAGTCCGGTTGGGATAAAACATATTAAACATTCGAAAAATTTAACCTGTGAATTTGCTTTTGAACATTATTTTCTACTTTGCCTCGCAACCAGATTTCTCGTAATTGGCCACCTGATTCCGGTACATTGTTTTACAAATACTTTGAATTACTGTTGCCTCAAGCAATAACTCATGTAGTGAAATATTTGTAGTATGAGATGGTGGAAAGCGCTAACGCTCAGAAACTCAGAAATTCAGAACTCACCGTTACCACACACACATACATACACACACACACACACATATATATATATATATATATATATATATATATATGCATACATACATATATACATAAATACACATACAATCACGTACACACCCACGCACACGCAACTGCGCAATCCTTGTGAAACTGATAGAAATGAAGTACCGTATGGTAACACTACTCCTTATGGTATCGACAGCACAGTGATTCATACTCATACCAATACATCATATTGTATGACGACAGGCCAAAAAACTGGGCCTGTTGGACCTCGGATGGAATTCATAGGGAATTATGGGGACAAAATTAAACTACTCCAAGCCTAACCAATAATCAGGTGTGGATTGTTTCTCGTGTGTTATATCAGTTTTCATCTGTTCTATGGTCTGTTATATGGTGGATGGTGCTAATTTGTAATCGGTCTCATAAAAGTCTACCCCGTGACCAATCTCGAATTTTGTGCTAATTAACACGCAGTTGTGTGAGCAAGAATCACTTTGCTCATCGAAAGGTTTCCCTCATCCGGCCTGGTCTTTCGAACTCAAGCGTCCGGATTGAGCTGTGGTAGATAATCATCCAATCTAATGTTTGTGATCTGTGAATTTTCTCCGCACAACTGGAACCACTAAAAACGAACTTCACACCCATATATTTGGCTTATTATGCAATTAGTATCAATAAATGACGGAAGATAAGCGAATGTGTTTGCCCGTTGGTTCTCATTGCGCACACATTCCTGATTCAACCTGCTCGTATTTATCATTTTTCATTTTAAATCAGTTTATCCCAGATCAGTCGTACGTGAGCAAAGTTGCTTTACCTTGGCAAGTGGGCCAAGAGGACCGGTTGGAGTCCCCTATCCCGTTTGGTTTGTTTCTGGAACTTTGTGTATCATATGAAGAACATGACGAAAGGGATTTCTGCAATTTCTGGACCGCAGAATGGCCAATCGATAACCCACGTTGGTTCTGGCCAATCCCCAGACCAAAGCCACAAACCATTCCTTATCACGATGAACAGTGCAAGGAATATCCTCAATGTTTGGATCAATTGTTGGCTGTAATCGAAAATGATATAAATATCCATACAATTCTTCCGGTAATTTATCGGCTATTGGTGAGCATTTGGGCATTCCACACGCTCACAGAGGATTTTATAGAAGGGGGAATCACGTATCGCGTTCCTCGACCACCAACTCTCAAGCGAATGTGCCGCTTCCAGATTCGTCGAATCCTAACGAAGCGTTGCGGTAAGCCGCCTGATAGATTTCGACTCAGGCAGGTCATTTTGTGCATAAACAAAGTATAACGAACTTTTTGACTGACTGAATAGTTGAATAAATCAATGTGATGACTGGCTACGTGAATGAATGATAATATAACGTCCTTTCTCATTGCTAGGTTCAAAATGTGATGACCAACAAGAGACACGAAATTCTAACCGAACTGTTCCGAGCTACCCTCAACTAGTGGAATCGTTCCCGCTGTGTGACGATTTAAAAAGCTATTTAATGTATACAGATCTATGGCCTACAACGGTGAATATCCTGAAGTGAGTTCATATTCTCTTCCAAAACATTTATTTCCAGCTAGATCAGCAGGACGTTTACTCACGACGGGCACTGACGTTTTATTTGGCTATGAGGTGTCAACATTTCAAAATAAGATACCTGAATGGGATCACAGAAACTCATTTCATAATATAAGAAACTAACTTTGATCGGGTAATCTCTGACATAGATCGAGGTACTCAACGGTTTCGTACGACGTTTCAATGAAACGAAGGAGAACGCAGCACTGCGATGTTCATTTCCGAAAGAAACAAGAAGCTGTGCCAGATCAGAAAATGAGTCAGGTACTGTGCTGCGATATTTTGTTTTGAGGTTGTGTTCAGAGGGTTATCATAGAGAGCTTCGGGTATAGTGGTCCTGGTTCACTTGTGCGTAATAGGTCAGATCTCTTGATGTCTACGGTCTACTTGCTGTAGTTAATCGTCGGTCATGTCAGATGCATGTTTTACTTTCTGGTTAAATTCTATGAGAAGAGCTGATTGCTTATATTTTACTTAAACCCCTACATATTCCACGAATATTGACAGACCCAAACTGGAGATAGTCGAAGCCCGAATAGGCTACCACCTAAACATTGAGTTCACTGGCGACGAACCCTTCGGATTCTTACTCTAACTGTCATTCCTGATGGAAGTAATTCAAATGCAACGATTTGGATAATGCCGGCTTTCGTCCACCAAAAGCATTGAACTGGCTTCTGTACGTTCGGTGATTTTCACACGTTTATCCATAGATTGGTTGTCATAATTACCAACGTGTGTCGATTGGTTAGAATGGAGTTTGTGGAACAGTGCTCTAACTCTTTTCAAATACAAAGCTGATTTGCATACAGTCATTTCAAACAACTTGTAATATTGAACGAATTTGCTAAAATACATTGAATTGACACGTACGAAAATGTGTTTTTCCGTTATTTTGCTAGTCTCGTTCATCAGAATATGTTCGGTATCCTCATATTGTTCGAATAAGACTTGTAAAATGAATGAGTGTGTTGGAAGTAATTTGGTGGAAGTTGAAGAAATTCCACTAAATGAATAACTTCGTCATTAAATGTCAAGGCGTTTGCAAACGGATGTGTGTGTGAAACACCAGGCTAGACTAGAACAGAAAAACTAACTTTACTGGTCATGAGTATGAAACTGCTGGAGAGAAAAAGCAGTATTTTGGGCGCAGTGGTATTGCAGGCAAACCAAGCCTGAGAATAGGAAATGTTGAATACGAAGAGCATGGAATACCACTGTCACAGAAAATTAAATGTCACTTCTACTGAACTTGGAATTCTGCCCCCGAGTACAAAATGTGCAAGTGAGCTACGAAAGTCTCAATCGCATGCACTCGGATGAAACCATTTGGCACTAAGTGTAATTGAACCATCAACAGACATTCAGAACGGAACAGACTAGTACACCGCGACTGGCTTATGGCGTGCAGTTAGGTGCACGTCAAACTTTATGACTTGTAGAAACATGACCATTCGTCCCACCGAACAGACTAATTTATATTTGAATGAACGAGGCTGTAAAATATAGCCAAAATATTTCTTTTCTTGGTCTGCTTTACGATCTTTCCAGCAAACGCGGTGGTAGTTATTCCGATCATTGCTGTGGCGCAGAGTCGAGATAAGTGGACCCCGTCGATAGTGGATGCAAGACTGTGCGAAACATGAAGGAATTTGTGAGGCAACAAGTTCAGCTTTCAACTCTGATGAACCAGTGCTCTCGTTCATTACATAAAACACAGCAGTTCAAGAAATGATTTAAACCTATCTTGTTTTTTAGTAAATCCTTTTGAACTGAACTACTTCGGACGACCAATCTTAGCATGTTCTTATATCAACTCAGCTTTATGTTAAATTTCTGTGTGGATTTCCGTCGATACAGATAGATCAACTTCTGTTGGATAGTATACCTCAGAGGGTGCAAAATAAAGTTAAAACGCTCCCCGACAGAGCAGTGCTGTATGCTAACGGTCGTCTCCGCAGGCCGCTTCCGCAGTTAACAGTGAATAATGTGTACTCACCAAATAAGTGGTCTTGGACAATCACCAGCAGTGCTAGAGGGTATGGCAGTATTTTGACTTGGCTACCGTTCTCCGCTCCGAAACGCCATATACGTCTGCTGAAGGTACCGTGACATGGCGGCTCTGGCCCATCGTCTAACAACGTCACACCCCATGGTCATGTTACACTTACCGGACAAGGTTTCCCATAAGATGCGAATGAATGATAAATTGAGAAAAAGGCTCTTGTAGACCGACGCTGCTCCCTTGCAGGAGGAACTGGCTGCAAAACGCTGTCTATGTGCTTCCTTCGGTGCATGAGAAGCACTCTGTTGTTGCTGTCGGAAAGTAAACTGTCATGTCTACGAGGCAGAAATAAACCTAACTTCGTTCAAACGACAACTAAAGAAAACCCAAAACTACCTTCACTCTCACTAGTCATCTATTCAGGTACATAATCGGTCAGTCGAACGTAGGTCAGTCTCTTTGATACGTCAGGAATTGGGACTGGTTTTTCGAATCCTGTTTATTTATGTCAACTTGATGCCCCCCTACATTACCTGATTGCCATTCTCTCTCAGCGTCTCTGAAAACTTGGCGCACCCTGGCTCGTCGGCTCCTGTCATTAGACCTACTGACCTCCCATCTCTTGTTGATCCAAAGGCACAATTGATATAACCACCAAATCCATCAACGTCTGTCGTCTTTCCTCCTTTCAATCGCAGGACGGAAATCGTGTCCGTAGAAATCTCTTGAGCAGCAAAATGGGAAATGTTGTTCCCTTTTATCATTTCATTTCATAACAGCCGTATTTGAACGCTGTTGTTGTTGTCGGGTGTAAGGCTGTTTGGGATTTCATGGTTTGGGTTTCTCTATTAAATTCATCGACATTCGTGCAACTCGCATGCTTGAAATTCAATCCGTCTTTTTTGCGTGTTGCTCACTTGAGGCTGCGGCCAACTCATTTGAACTATCAGCGAATCACACTAGACTCTTCTGATGGGAGCACCCATTCACACAATCCTGTTGCACAAATTAGATTGTTGTGAACGGACATACACAGAGTGTGCAAGTATGTGGATGAATGGACCGAGGAATGCTGAATAGGCTTGACTGATGAGTGGTACTAACAGCAACATCAAATGTTGGATCTGATAATCTTTGTCCATCCACCTGCAGATAATACTTACATCAAACACTCAGAATCTTGTGTGAGTATCTTTATCCACTTGATCAATCGTTGGTGTCGCGTTGTTTCGTCTAGACGATCGTTCGTGAAATGATGATTACCCAACACCTACTCACAATCCGCTACTGAATACATCGAAGTTCGACAGATAATTCATACCTGCTAAGAATGACCAACAAATACCTTCTATCATGATCAGAAGCTCACATTCCCATTAGTGTGTTGTCTTTATCCACCTATCACAATGTGTGTCCCAGTTATCACCATGCGAGAAAGACAAAAGATAGTGATTTACTACACTGAACACTGATATGCTCACTCTCTTTCAGAGGATATTTCCACCTGACCAATTCAAGCAGTAGCATAGGCGAATCGATTTTTGTAATGGATTATGGTGCAGGATCAACGCTCAACTGATCATTGAACACCGTGGAAGCAGAGCAAAACCTTTATATGGTTGTTATATATTATCGTGTTTGCAAACTCCAAGAACCGTCTTAAACCTAAAATCAACCAGCTTACCGAGTTTTGAGTCAAACACGTTACAGCGAGGGTCGATATATAACTGTTTTAGTTATAGGTAACACGGCGCTGCCTAAGCAGGTTCGAAGATGTCCATCAATCTGCATATGTAAGAGAAAGCACAAGACGCGAAGAGTGGGTTTCTACTTTCACGGCCCAATATAATGAATTCTCTGCAATCCAATAATTTAACAATATGAGTGTGGGTAGTAGGAGAACGGAATTCCGTTCACAATCGTTCACTCGGATGCAACGCTCAGTTTGGACTCGGTAGATATGCACTGCCAATAGTTTTAAACTAGGAAGAAACAGCTGCACAGTGTTTCCTAGATTTTCAACGGCGGGTTGACGTTTTACACTGCATGATGATGGTTCATTGCGCTATTCTCGGAAACCTTGTCCGGTAGGCAAAACACGATAGGTAGCTATGGTTTTACGGTTAACCAGCGGAACAATCGTCTTTCTATCCATGACTTAACGACGCACTCGGCAGCATCCAGCTAGGCTTTTTGCAACCGATCCCTCGGTTACGGGTCGACCGAAGTGTACCACTTATCCACAAAAACGACACACAGACCGACTAAAAAATGCTCAACTGACTGACAATGAAGATGGCAAAGTCATCAGGAGCAACAACAACAACGCTGACAAAGAATTAAAAAAATTAATAAATGGCTCTGTCTAGAGGAACCTGACCTGCCGCGACCATAACATTCCGTCTTCGATGATAAATTTCACCCGTGCCTAATTGCGTCTATGCAGGTTGAACGGTGCTTTAAAAAGTGATCTCCCTCTAAAATTTCACATCTCCCGTTTCCACTGCCGACAGCTATACGTAGATGTGGTAGGCTTTACGTCTAAATTGCATTTTCATGGATGATCAATGGCCCTAAATACTAAGCACCACATAATGTGCGTTGTGCAGCGGGACCTTTCACGTACCTCCATGTACCGATACATATGCAAGCACACATACATGCACACATACACACACAAGCATCATCGATCCTAATGATCATCCGGGTTTTAACTATCTACCATCTTAGTTACCACATCTACGCTCATGTGACCAGTCCTGACAAAGACCACTGATTTACAGTCGCTGTACTACTATTGGTGATTGCATCACCTGTGTTTTTCTGTCACATCCTGGAAGCTGAATATCTGACTAGTGGATTTCTGTATAACCTTCGGCTCCAACAAATCAGATTTACAGTCGACATTCGCTTACTTTTCGAGAGAGGGCACGTGTCTGGGTTCGGATATATCACTTAGTTTGCTTCTCTCGGCTGTAAGTTTCTTTTCAGTCACTGCTTTTATCGAAAACCACTGTTGTTTGCGTGTTTTACAATGCTGTCATTTGGTCAGTTACACTGAACTTTCAAGGAAATCGTTTTCACCGAAGGCTTGTTCATTCATTCGGTGTTGTTGAGATAATTTATAAAGAAAACGACTCACTTAAATAAACTTAATCATGAATTATTGCCCACATGTGAACCTATCAGTCTGCTTGTTTCACATCTGAGGACAGATTACCCCGGCTACATTTGATTTTTCACATTTCAATCTGAAACCGGCTTTCAGTCGCTTCTCCACTGAAGAACGCTTGTCCAGGTGCTACCACTGAAAGTGGAAAAGCCCAATTGCACTTTCTGTTCCGTTTTCAAAACCCAAATGAGCTTTTGGTCTCATTTAGTAGGCTGTGCCACAATACAAGGGACTGACACTCCCACGGTGCTCTATGGGAAATCCCCTGGTGATCGCGGACAACACACGTCGAGGAAGTGTGCCATCAGTATGCGAGATAGTAATGGGCCAGTAACCTGATTCTGTCAGGAGAACGCAGTCACGGTTGCTAATACACAGCAGCATACGGGGTTGGTCTTATTCTCACAATACTATACCTACCTGACTGCCTGACTGGAACGTAGCAAGACAGTAGTTATCGTGAAATAATACACACGCAAATCTGAAGAACAGTCGGTGTGACATTCGGGCTATGTTATACAATCCCAGTGTGGTCAATCAAAACACCATACTGATAATGAAAACCAATCTGTTGATAAGTGACAATCAATAGACGTACAGATATCAGTTCTGTGAAATTATTGGATGGAAGTCGGTGACAACAAAATCACTGCTTATGAACTAATTCATCCGAGAAGTTCTTCGCCAGTGACTGTATGGTCCTCCTCACCACCTGCTTGAGATTCGATCAACTCCACCTTGGGTCTGTTGATATTCATGGGAAAAGAATAAATTTTTGCAAAGTACAAACAAACACCACTTCTCGTAAGATGCAACTAAAAGCGAGACATGCATCTAAAGTAATCTGAGCTGAAATACAGAAAAATAAAACATCACAGAGAGCCAGAGACCTGGCCTACCAGACACATATGAAGACTGGGTGCCACGGACAATAAGATAAAGCCGGACGTGATCGTCTTCGGTCACTTTCCATAGTTTTCTAGTTACTTTTCAATTGTCATGCAAAAATGGTATAATATTTTAGGAACGAAGTAGAGTCCAATTAGAGGTTGCCATACGGGAAGTAACCAGTGGCAGTGACGACGATGGTAGCGTCAAGTTTCCGAACCGGGAACAAAAGATCCGGAGTTCACCAAAATGACCGTTTGACCGTCATCACAACGGTATCAAAACAATAATTCGTCATTCGATTATTGATTGATGGACTGTATTGGGAAAGATTCTTTTTTGCTCTTTAAATAAACACCCTAATTCTACGTTCTCTTTGGTCTCAGTGAAACCGTTTCACTTTGTCAAAGAGCTCGATCAATGTCAGAGCTTACTCAAGCAACTTGTGGCTCTTCATAACATGAAAAACAGTTTCCATGAACTATTCGAAGTATAATTATCTAAAACAGTGGTGTCTCATACCATAAAATATCAAGACTCCTATTTCGCAAATATTCATTGAACTAGCTGAAAGTAAGTGTTTTGAGAGAGATACTGAACTCACTTCAGAATGTTTACAGTTGTGGGCCATAGGTCCTTATACAATAAATAGCTTTTTAAATCGTCACACAAAGGGAGTGATTTCACCAGTTGGGAGTAATCCGGGAAGTTTTGGTTAGAGTTTTGTATCGTTTGTTGGCCGTCGGATTTTGGATCTAGGAGACGAAAAGAACGGTTTTACATAATCATTCACTCGCTTACACAGTCTAAAATTGAATTTCTATTTTATTCAGTTAGTGAAGCAGGTCGTTATTAACCTCCTAGTGCACAAAGGTACCTGCACAAGTCAATGTGTATCAAGTTGCTCACCGCAATGCCTCGCTAGGTTCCGACGAATTACGAAGCGGCACAATCGTCTAAGAGTTGGTGGTCGAGGAACGCGATATGTGATTCCGCCCTCAGCTAACTCCTCCGTTAGTGTGTGAAACATCCATGCGCTCAGTACTAGCCGATAAACTGGCTCAAGAGAAGAAATCATATACTTGTCACTTGCAGTTACAATGAACATCTGGTCCAAACATTGAGGATATTCTTTGCATTGTTCATCGTGATAAGGAATGGTTTGTGACTTTGGTCTGGGGATTGGCCAGAACCAGCGTGGGCCACAATCTGTCCATCCTCCGGTCCAGAAATCATGCGACTCATCTCTATGTGGTACGCTGAGTTCCAGAAATAAGCCCATCGGGATTCGGCACTCCAAGTGTTCCTCTTGGCCTACTTGCCATGGATAAACAACTCTACTCACGTACCACTCTTGATAAACCCCCTGACAAACAATAAAAAAAGGATAAATACGGGAAAGTCGAGTTGGACATGGGTGTATGCAATGGGTACCTACGGGTAAATACGGTTACTCATCATACATGTTGATTATTGATACCAACTGCGTAATGAACCAAACATGTGTGCGTAAATCTCCCCGAATATTACACGGAAACTGAGTTGCACTGTAAAAAATTACACAATCCCAAACAATATTTGTCCTGTATCTCTACTTCTGTCATTCTTCGCATGGCTTATGCAGTCATCTACGGTCGTGGTGAGTTCTGGGTTTCCGGGAATCTGCCCAGTCTTTTAATTGATACTGCAAACAATTTCCCTTGGGGAAAGGGGTATTACTCAAGTCAGTTTACAAGTCACTTTACAAACAGTTCTACAGAATAAAGTAACTAATGACGAGAAATACGGCTGTGAAGTAAACCGCAAAACTATTCGCAAATGCAAATTCACATATTCACTTAATTTTTTGTTTGTTTATTTCCTTTTATCCTAAATGGACAGCTGTTTCGTTGACGTAGTACTCTGAGCAAGACAGATTTATTCGAGTCAAAAATAAATTTCCTTCATTGTGATAGTGCATTCTGAAGTCTGAATTGTCGAACACTTTCAATCCAGTTATGAAAACAATTTTACATTGCTGTATTTAATGCTAGGTAACTTTACTTGGACGTATTCTCAGCAGGAATCCACAATCAGTGCACAGGCAGCTGGGGACGACTTGCCTAGTTTGTTCATCCAATAACACCCACCGTGTAATTTTGATCGTCAGATAGAACTAAGTTATTCTAGTGGACGAAACTATCAGCAGACCTGTGACTCTTAAACCGAAAATAGGCAGCACTTCATGTAGATGGAATAATAAACGGGGCTCGGGACTCACGAAACTTTCCATATTTTGAGGCCAAATCAACCAACAGAATGGTCTATCTCCATAGGAAGGCGGCCGATAAGACTTTTCCGATCGTTCCCACATTAGATAGAACACGGAAGGAACATTTGCTTTGGTGAGATAGTATATTGGACAATTCCCATCTCCATCCAGAATGTTTGGGTTCCACGAGTAAGGTGGATCCAGAAGCAATTTGATGCATTTTTCCGCGGCTGCCATGCACGCAACCTGATCAACAAGATGAGCATGGGTTGCATAGGGTAGAAAGGAGAAAGCGACTGTTAGACTAGCACGTGCTGAATTTTCCACTTTACGTGATCTCATTCAGTGTCAGAAAGTCAGTGTTGATTGCCTAACTTGTTCCGTGCCACACATTGATGGACTGAAAACCATTGAGCTTTGGCGAACGAGATACTTTCGCAAGATAGTTGATGCAATGCGATGTAAATAAACAATTCCGAACAGCATATGGAATGCAACGTGAAGAGTGGAACAATAAAAGATACCTGAAAGAAAGTCAATATTATCAAGCTGCACGCTGAAGGGAAGAAAATCCCGATAAATGCCATCGGTTGAGTCCTCAGCCAGAGTCATCACCAGTCCAGGGAACCGAACTGTCGTGCATACCATCGTCAATTTCCATGAAGCGATCTGATAAGCGATAATTGAAACTCAAGTAAATGTAGCAGAAATGAACGGACGGTCTGCTGACACTGTACAGTCCGTAACTTATTGCCGGTGACAGTCCATATCGGTCCCATTTCAGTTTTTACTACTGAATTCCAGATTTTACTACTGAAAATACTCTTAGTAGTCAAATTGTGGACCACCTTGGATAAGGGACCAAACGAATGGAGTATACTCGCGATCATTTTTCTGCCACCACAGTTTATCAAAAGGATAGAAAATATACCGGTAACTCATTTGTGAATGAGGCAATATTTTTTTCTTTGACGAGTCAGTTCTCTCTTATGTTCAGTCAAGTGACCTAATGTAGCACACTAACTCAAAAAAGCATGGGTCTCACGACGTCATGGAAATCTCGGAACATTTGTTCATACTTTTGGAAGACGTTTGTGGCAGAAAAAAGTAGTACGGAGTGATATCGCTCACCATGTGATCGAGAGTACGCTGTGTCCAATTTATCCACTGATCCATAGCGGTCACATGATTTTTGGCTACTGGCAATTGTCACAGTAGTAAAAGCTGAGATGCGACCAATGTGGACTGTCACCGGAAATATTTTACAACCGCTCTTCGGTGATTCATCAAATCACAATCGCTCACTGTTGTCTCAGATATATTTTTTTGGTCCACTTTCATAAACATACCCGTCAATCGCGTTCATGAAAACTGTCATCTACCGGCTGATTCACTGAAAACCAAATCGACCAACTGATATTTAAAATAAGTATTTTGAACAAAGAATAATTAGAAGGAATGAAACTCAACAGCCTAAGGATGCTCCTGAGATCAAGTTGGCTTCGGAGAAAGCTAAGTCCCCTACCTCTGCATTGCCAAACAAAGGGAAGAGCCGATTCGGGCCTCACTAGGCTGGTAATGAAGTCGTTCCGGGTGACACCATCGTACCAACTACCACCAAAGTTAACGGACGGTGGCGGATTCTGGGCCTTCAACCTCAGACTTGATAAATAGCTAAATATACCGGTGAGCAGGTATCACCGGCTTAATAGATCTAGTTTCTTCAAATATTTGAAGAGAAAAACTTGCAAGTATCCTGCTTGCTTCTCTTAACAGACCATATGAAAAAATATACTCAATTCGCATAAAAGTAAGTCTTATCAGCCAACTTTATGACAACACGAATTTCGTTTTGACCAACGACACACCTTCGGCGCATAAACCTGAAATCCTCCAAGTTGATTCAAAGACATCTAGTGATATTATCAAGTAAAACTGATCAGCATTATCATGTGCTAGCCATACACACTCAAGCTCATCCGTTCGTTAGGAGACCGCCGCGCACAAACAGAAGTTGATCGTTCGTGCGCCTTGGCTTAGTTGTGATGTGACTTAATAAAGTGTATAGTAGTGTACATGTGTATGAGTGGATTAGATTTCTTCGAAGAACGATGGCAGTCTGAAAAAGAACTGAGTCACTTGATCGAGGTTCATCATAGATGCTTTCGAGGTTTTGAGATTCTCAAGCAGACAAGCCAGTTTACATTGACGGACTGCTACAAGATAGTAGGACTGCCTCTGATTCCCGTTGATATGAAGGACTTGGTAACCCGGAACAACATAAAATAAACTCACAAAAACTGGTGAGCTTTTCAAACTTCTCCTTGTTTTTCTGTTCCGCTCAGTTGCTGCACCGTTATTGGCAAAGTAAAGTGTGAAGAGAACGGAACCCAACTACCTGTAAACAATCACTATATTTATGTCTCACGAAAACCTTCTAATATCCATCCTTGCAAACTCCTTTCGTGGGTTTTGACCCCAACGTCTAAAATGAAGATTGACTAACTAGTTAGAGCTACCTAAGACCACCCTCAAGTGTGCCCGCCAGCTTAGCAGAAAAACTTGTAAGGGGAAAACTGATTTCATATATTTCTCTTTGGCAGACTGGGTCGCCATAGGTTCCCACTTTTGTAATATAACTATATCATTCTTGGTAAGATTTTCAGTTGTGGTTACACTCGGGCTACCATGGAGAACAGTCTTACACAAGCTCGCGTCTTTTTTCACATTTCTTCGGAAACCGCAAACTCACATGTAACAAACTCAAGTACCGGCGGTCCCAAATGAAGCCCACATCGAATGAAGTGTGCTGTTGAATCCACCGGCCCTCAGCACGGTTCTGTTCTGGACTCGATTTCGGGTTGAACAGAAGGGGAGCAATTTTATCTGCCTCGTCTCGAAACACAGCATCACGGATTTCCAACAAAGCACCATCACCAACAACAACAGCAACCATGGCTGTGTTTAAATGAGCACGTGACTGGAATGAGAAGTTACAACGTAGAACATGAATTCGTCAAATGTTCTGCACGATTGGATGCTGTGAAAAGACAACTTTGTACCACATTTGAAGCGATAATCATAGTCAAACAAAGCGCATTGTGTGTATGCCAATTTCTGAACTGTTTGGCCATGTGGGGCTGTAGAATGAAATGCAAAACAATGCCGCGTGCATCGAATGAATTGAATATACCATTATTTGAGTATTCTATCATGCTTAGTAAGGGTGAGCTACAGTGATCAATGTTCATTTTTCACCACACACTTCGTCCCGTGCAAATGTCAATCGGAACAGAGTACACCAACCTACAAAATCACCTTATTATGCGACACCAGATAAACGAACTTTGTCAAACGACAGAGTATCAGATCAGGTAGGATACTATGCAATATAACGTATGAAGGTAGTCGGGTATGTGTTTGTCATTGACCAGTCAATTTTTAGAACCATAAAACACTGGCAATAATTCAATAGCAATTTCAACTAGGTTCTTGTGGTGAGTTGAGATAAGGTGTTAGCCTGTTTCAGCCGATGAATCGACTTCAATCTCGGTATGCAAATGACCACGTCTTTTCGGTCGAACTTGAAATGGATCCGTGTTTTACACAATATATATATATATATATATATATATATATATATATATATATAATGTGTGTGTTTGCATCATCATCCTCATCATCAACTCCAGTGCACATAAAGCGGATGTGGCAATCATTTCTGTTTATAAAAGACTAGTAGAAACTATCCCGATTACTTGGACCTTCAGTATAGCAGAAAACTTAGTCTCACTAGCTTTACGCACGATATGGACTGTACACGGCTACGGGCAGCAGAACAAATTCAAAATGTATTACCGTGTTTATCGTAGTTTCGTGGTTCTAAACAATGCAATACATAAAAATACATAAATGCAAATGACTTACAGCCAGGTGAACAACCAAGAACAACAGTACAGAAAATTATTCGACAAATCGGGACAGTGCGGTCATAAACGGTCCACTCAGCAAGGAGTCATGCGAAACTGTAGCGCAGCACGGTTGCGGTACAGATAGCGCATCAAAAAGCGTGAGTGAAACGTTCTGCAAAATTTTCTTACAAGGGGAACGTACAATCATAGAACAATCGAGTCGTAAAATGTTCACGTACTATAAGTCATAAAAAAGTAAGTCTGAACTGTGCCAGTACAGTAGAAACAGAGAATTGGATCACAAGTATTCGAGGTTCATGACGCACGTACACGCTACTCACGAGTAGGACAAGCGAACGTGTCATCGAAAATACAAATTACAAAAAGTAATTTACAAGACATATCTACTTCAGTAGTTCACTGATCTTCCCGCATTCTTGCATCGGCAAGCTGGAGGTGGGTTGTGTTTTCCAACACCGTAAAACTGATCCGGGAAGTCAGTATTTTGACGTTTGCCGCTACCGACGTTTCCCCTTGTCTTAAACCCATATGGTAGCGTTGCAAATTGAAGAGTGAAAACTGGAAATCTCACGAATCTAAACTGTAACTTGTCACTTTCGAGGCAGTCGTTGCGTTTAGATGGTACGTCTGTATACGTTTGTTGACGAAGTCCAAACCTAGTAGGGTCATGAGCAGTTCTATTTGCACTGTTCGTCTGATTTCCACATTAAAATGCCATTCGTGTGGATGTACAAATAAGTCACCAGAAAATAAATGCTTGTTATGGTATTTTTGCAAGATTGATAATGAAATTTATTTCTTTTCCCTTGATCTCATACTTAAAAACCAAATAATTGAAGTGTGTATGTTTTAATTTCGGTTCCTCTAAGCATTCAATCCTTGAGGTGATGACTGCAACAGAAGCCTTCATTCAGAGCCGTCAATATGACCGGTATGATATTACGTCCTAAAAGATTCCTCGTCATCCAGTACTACAAACCCACTTTCGACTTTCTATCCGGAAGTGTATTTGCCAAGGATTCAGTAAATCAACGTAAACTTCAGTGTGAAACAACAGTAAAATAACTGAAAATGAAACAAGCAGACGGTCCCGGTTCGGGAACTTGACGCTACCATCGTCGTCACTGCCACTGGTTACTTCCCGTATGGCAACCTCTAATTGGACGCTACTTCGTTTCTGAAATATTATGCCATTTTTGCATGACAATTGAAAAGTAACTAGAAAACTATGGAAAGTGACCGAAGACGATCACGTCCGGCTTTATCTTATTGTCCGTGGCACCCAGTCTTCATATGTGTCTGGTAGGCCAGGTCTCTGGCTCTCTGCGATGTTTTATTTTTCTGTATTTCAGCTCAGATTACTTTAGATGCATATATCGCTTTTAGTTGCATCTTACGAGAAGTGGTGTTTGTTTGTACTTTGCAAAAATTTATTCTTTTCCCATGAATATCAACAGACCCAAGGTGGAGTTGATCGAATCTCAAGCAGGTGGTGAGGAGGACCATACAGTCACTGGCGAAGAACTTCTCGGATGAATTAGTTCATAAGCAGTGATTTTGGTGTCACCGACTTCCATCCAATAATTTCACAGAACTGATATCTGTACGTCTATTGATTGTCACTTATCAACAGATTGGTTTTCATTATCAGTATCGTGTTTTGATTGACTACACTGGGATTGTATAACATAGCCCGAATGTCACACCGACTGTTCTTCAGATTTGCGTGTGTATTATTTCACGATAACTACTGTCTTGCTACGTTCCAGTCAGGCAGTCAGGTAGGTATAGTATTGTGAGAATAAGACCAACCCCGTATGCTGCTGTGTATTAGCAACCGTGACTGCGTTCTCCTGACAGAATCAGGTTACTGGCCCATTACTATCTCGCATACTGATGGCACACTTCCTCGACGTGTGTTGTCCGCGATCACCAGGGGATTTCCCATAGAGCACCGTGGGAGTGTCAGTCCCTTGTATTGTGGCACAGCCTACTAAATGAGACCAAAAGCTCATTTGGGTTTTGAAAACGGAACAGAAAATGCAATTGGGCTTTTCCACTTTCAGTGGTAGCACCTGGACAAGCGTTCTTCAGTGGAGAAGCGACTGAAAGCCGGTTTCAGATTGAAATGTGAAAAATCAAATGTAGCCGGGGTAATCTGTCCTCAGATGTGAAACAAGCAGACTGATAGGTTCACATGTGGGCAATAATTCATGATTAAGTTTATTTAAGTGAGTCGTTTTCTTTATAAATTATCTCAACAACACCGAATGAATGAACAAGCCTTCGGTGAAAACGATTTCCTTGAAAGTTCAGTGTAACTGACGAAATGACAGCATTGTAAAACACGCAAACAACAGTGGTTTTCGATAAAAGCAGTGACTGAAAAGAAACTTACAGCCGAGAGAAGCAAACTAAGTGATATACCCGAACCCAGACACGTGCCCTCTCTCGAAAAGTAAGCGAATGTCGACTGTAAATCTGATTTGTTGGAGCCGAAGGTTACACAAAAATTCACCAATCAGATTTTCAGTTTTCGAGACATGACAGACAGACACGGGCAATGAAATCACCAATAGTAGTACAGCGACTGTAAATCAGTGGTCGTTGTCAGGACTGGTCACATGAGCGTAGATGTGGTAACTAAGATGGTAGATAGTTAAAACCCGGATGATCATTAGGATCGATGATGCTTGTGTGTGTTTGGGTGTATGTTCATGTGTGTGCGTTCGTGCATGCGTTCGTGCGTGTGTTCTTGCGTGCGTTCGTGCGCGCGTGCCTTCGTGCGTGCGTTCGTGCGTGCGTTCGTGTGTGCTTGCCTCCGTGAGTGCGTTCGTTCGTGCGTGCGTGCGTGCGTGTGTATAGGCACGTGGAGGTATGTGAATGGTTCCCATCGCACAACGTGCTTAGTACTTAGAGCCATTGATCATCCATGAAAATACAATTTAAACGTAAAGCCCACCACGTCTACGTATAGCTGTCAGCAGTGGAAACGGGAGATGTGAAATTTTAGGGGAGAATCACTTCATTGAAACAAAGCTCGGCTTGTATACAAGCAATGGGATAGGGGCGTATTCAGTTATGGAAGATAATGTTTTAGTCGTCCCCAGTCAGGTTCTTTTCGACGGGACCATTTATTAGACTTTTTTCCATTTTTTTGATGGTGATGTTATTGTTGCTTCTGCTAGCAATGAGATCACCACTATTTCACAGTGGAGTGTTTTGGAGTCAATTTAAATATTTCTAGGGTGATGCGTGTTACCCTTGATTGTTACAATTTCGGTCGACCCGTAACCGAGGGATCGGTTACGGACAGCATAGCTGGATACTACCGGGCTCATCGCTATGGCACAGACTGGAGGACGGCCTCTCTGGTGACTAACCTCGAATAATATGTTCCCATCAAATAAACGGCCGTAGACGATCAGTGACAGTGCTTGAGGAGACGGTGGGATCGACACTTGACTAACCTTCTCCACTCTAAAACTCCACAAATCTGCTCATGGCACTGTGACGTAGTGAGTGTGGCCCACTCATAGATAAGGCCATAAGTCCTTATTATGTCCCACTTAACCGGCAATATTCCCCAGAATAGGCGAATGAACCTTCCTCGCATAACACTGATCGTGGAACATGGCTCACATACATCACTCCTTTAGGTATGTCTCTAGCGGTAGGGATTAATCGAGTTCGTTGACCTCCAGGAATCTGATCATGAAGAAGACACACATAACGGGGGAGGCTGGTTTCTTATTCTATAGTTCCTTTTTATGGAATCATTTTTAAACATCACCTCAACAAAGAAAATTATTTTTTAATCTTTAGCTGTCACGAAAAATTGATTTTCCTGTCAAAGCTGCTGATAACTTGGACATCCTTAACCGTGGATGACTGGTTGGTGAGATTTCACACTGAGCTCATATAGCGATTCAAATACGAAATGGAATGTCAGCTTGACACCACGTTCGATTTAAACTTTGGAAATTGTCAGTATTTCAGTCACTTGCTGCGTTTATTCTGGTACTCAAACACACACGAAGAACAATTGATTGGCTTGAAGAAATATGGGATCTTGTTTCGTCTTTCACATTTGTCTGTCCCTTCGGATTAACCAGTTTTGGTAAACCGTTTACTCTGTTTGATAGGTGGATAATTTCATCGAAAATAAAGTTGAGTATCACTACCGAAGAAGCAGATCAGCCCTCGTGAATCGGAAATGAAAATTTGAAGGATTAGTCATTGCTATGATGATGCACATTCTTCCAGGACAATGGAATCGTCTACGACAGCAAAAAACTCTCATGGGAATGATTTCAGAAATGCTGGTTAAACAAGTGGACAGCGTCATGGACATGCAGGTGTCTAGGAATCGTATTTAACCGGCCAATTGTACGTAGTAAAATAACTCGGTCCCGGACTACGTGCACTGGGAGAACGACAAGATCAGACAAGGAGAGCAACAATGTATTCTGTCACGGTTGGTACTAACTCGTTTATGCACAAAAACAGGCAAACACCTAATGGCAGATTATGTACTGACCAATCACAAGGCGACTTCGCTGTATCTACACGATCTAACAGTTACGGTCCGGCTTCAACTGATTGGTTGGATACTGAAAATGAAACCGTAGCTTACTGGACTGCATGTGGAGACAGTCAAATCACTACAACCTTCCCCCTTCAGAAGGTACTTATCGATTTAGTTGGTTTGACGTACAGAAGTTCGAACTGGTGCAAAAGACTGTGGTTGCATTTCACCGACTGTTTCATCTTCTTCATTTGGAGCAGCACGATCACCATTCTCGGTCATGGTTTCTGCTGCGCATTCAAGAGCTTCTCTGGAGTGAAGTTGACTAAGGTGGCTCCGGCGTACGGTCGCGTCTTTGAGGTCCGTGATCTCGACCATGGATTGACCAAGTTTCCTTGTAATGATCTCATTGGCTGGTCGGAGATCGTTACCTCGAAAGTATGATGCATCGTCAGAATCTAAGCGTCTTAGTAACGATCCAAAGCTTCTTGATTTGAACAACACAGCTGAAGTTTCTTTCGTTGTTGAATGCATTGCCTTCCGATATTGCAATAGAAATGTCCTCAGTTCCGACAGTGTCTTCGGATTGGCTGAGGAGATAGCACTGTTTACAGTACGTACCAAATTTTTCACAGCACCTTTAGAACATGGGCGGCGAGGTGCCATTCAAAGATGTCGACGGCTAATGCTATCCAACCACCATTTTGATTCACCTGAGCAGAACTGGGAACCATTATCAGTGAGGAGCACTTGTGGGATACCTTCCCGACTGAAGCATTTCCTTAGAGCCTGGATAACAAATGACGTGGTTGGCGTTTATGGTAAGAATATTTCAGGCCATTTCGAGTACGAATCGATTGGTACGAGGGCATGGTATCTATTCAGTAACTGGCCGCAGAAATCGGTGTGTATACGTTTCCATGGAATGTGGTTGTCGGGCCACGGGTTCTACTTGTTCGGTTTTGACCTCTCTTTGTGTGGGTACGCATCAAAGTTCTTGGCTGTTGTACGTAGGTCCTCATGAACCTCAGGCCACTAACACATTTGCCAAGCCAGAGGCTTCATCTTCTCCATCCCCAAATGACCTCGACGCAGATCTTCTAGAACCGACTTGTGCAGGGGAGGATGTATGACCAACCGATTGCCACGACACAGTATTCCTTCAGTTTGTATGCATGATTCTTTTCGATCCACGAAAAACTGTGGATATTTCCGTTTCACTTCCGGTTTCCAGCCTTTCTTGTTAGCAGAAATTACTGGCAAGTACTGCCGTATAGTGTATTTTTGTAACTCCTCTTTCGACACTGGAGTGGTCGGTGAAATGAAATTACACTGCGACCAATCGCGAGGTTCTTATTAGAAAATCAGCATGCGGCATTGTCTTACCAGGCTGATGTGGGATATCGTGATTGTGCGTAGCAAGGGAAATACACCATCGTTGCATCATGGTGGCTGTGCATTTGGCAACGGACTTATTCGGATCGAATAGAAACTGTAGCACATGATGGTCCGTGACCATTGCGAACTTTAAACCAATCAAGTATTTATGAAGACGTCGTACAAACCCAGAATACTGCCAGTGCTTCTTTCAGTGTCTGCGAGTATCCTCTCTCAACAGCATTCAGAAGTGGAGAAATACAGATGATCGGGCATCCATCTTGTTTAAGCACTTCACGGATTCCAACCTCAGTTGCATCCGTGATTAGCACTTCGTATTTGGATGGTGTGAATGGGGCTAACGTTGGACGTTCAACTATGCTGTTAATGAGATCTCTCAAGACTCTTTTGCATCGGAGCATCCATTGCCCCATTGGATGGTTGGGCGAGGAATATCGTCTGCACTTTCGTTGTGATATTCGGTGTGAATCTGGAATATTATTGCAGACAACCAAGGATTGATCTCAAGTGTGCTTGATTCATTGGTGACTCCGTTTCGGCAATAGGTCCGAAATGATCAAGGTCTGGCTGGTACCCACTGGCATTTACCGTGAATCCAAGCCAAAATCACGAACACTGAATTTGAGTTTTGAACTGGTTTCAATCGGCATTTCAGTCCACCATTTATAATGGTGCGTTTACAATTTTTATTACCGATGGATTTCGTGACTGTTCACCTACTCCCATCCTGTTCTCTACTCACGAACGGGTTATTTCGTGGGTCGTAGGTCAATCGAGAGGTGGCGTGTAAAATAAAAGGATTGTGCTTGCAGAAATTCGAGTTCATCTGACGCAACCGGACGAGGATTTTTATGGCCATAAATCATAATGGCCACAAAAATCCCCCATTGATTTTCATGCTTAGACTGGTTATTCAACTAATGATGGGACGAGAATAGAAACTATGAACTCGGGTTCATTCAACGTATAGAACCATAATAGTTCATAACATGTGAAGACAGTCAATGCTCGTTATTTCATCACAACCAGGTAGTAGGCTTGTATGTTCTTTTCGAATGTAACTGTTCTGGTCAGGTTAAATTTGTTGGCTTTGAGAAAAACACAAATTGAACAATATGATTGCTCAAATATTGCAGAAGTATATCATATTAACAACTATTTTGAAAATTATGATTCCGGTTTATCATCCACTTCGATTACAGATATGTTAGCAAATCAGGTAGGTGGGGTGCCTCTGGATTCATATAGTAAATTGCTTCGTTTGATATTCGATCTAGTTCAGTGTCGACTGATTCCGTTTCTGACAAGGGGCAAATGAAGTAAGTACTAAGAAATCTCTATTGAGTTGTGTAGAATGGTCGATAGATACACCACTTTTTCGCCTAATGTGCTTGGTTTTCACTAGATTTGGATTTGCAGATGCATTTTGGGTCTGTTAACATTATCGATATGTAGTTGATCGATTGGTTGTAGTAAATTGTCTCGTGTAAACTGTCGTCAGTGAAATGGATAATAAGCATGCATCTACGTATAACTCGCCACTGAGTAAGTCAACGAGATTAGATGTGAATTTGCACAGGCCTCACCTTACACGCACTAACCACATCATTGTTGTCATCAAAAACGCCTTTTTTTCCTGCACACGTTAGAGTGTCAATTTTCCTGATTGTTAATTCCGTGCATGGTATTATAGATGAGACTGCCTTCCTGTGATGAACCTGACGATTACTGGACTCGTCAGGTCCCGGATCAAAAGTAATGAAAACCAAGACTGTCTGGGGAGACGGTACCGTTGATGTGAATCAATTAATGACAAGTTTACGAACCTTAAATCATGAGGCTTCTGAGTCACGACAGTCGTCAGTGCACTTTGAAATATAAGTGCGTCGAAGGAAAAAGAGCAGTTCTGTGTCATGTCAGAACCAACCTCAATCGCAGTGCTTCAAAGAGATAAATCACGGCTGTGTCAAAATGGAACTTCAGCCGGGGAGCTCAAAAAGGACAGTTCGTTGCTCTCTCAGACTTGTGAATGAACGAGGTAAACATAATCGGACGAAGATGTGTCCAGTGGGCAGTGATATGAAGTGGCCAAGGTCGAAGCCCATCGGGCGAGAGAATTGACTGCATTCCATTTGGCTCAGTGACAAGTGCACGCGTGTGTGAATCCGTGAATCGGCACGTAGAGCAAAGAGCGTGTAAGATCAAACCGTGGTGAAGATGAGCGGTCACGTGCAAAACTCGTGCAGTTGAAGCCGTGTTAGACAAACGGTGTGTGTGTGTGTGTGTGTGTGTGTGTGTCTATGCAACTCTTCGTGTGAGACAAAGTCACTACCAATCACCCTCTCTAACTACCTCTTAAATAGAAAGCCCCTCTCTCCACAAGTGTCTGTGGCTTGCTTCTTCTGAGACCAAAAATCTATTCACACACTGGTCGCAAATTGATCGCATCTTCAAATCAGACAAGATTTCGCCTTCGTAACCTAACTCCTCACAACTTGTCCCCTCTTAATGCAGCTGTTTGTGTTTCATTTTCATGGCTTTCTTCCACTCTGTCAATCTTCCAAGCTGCAGAACTGCTTACTGAAACCCCATGTGCCATCTTCAACTTGTGTCACGCCATTGAGACACTGTTCACCTCCGGTGGTAGGATTGCCTCACCAACACTCAAAGTTCTCAGAAGACAAAAGGAAATCACATACAATTCTGGACGAAGTTCAGGTCAACGAGAACCACCTCAACGCAACATTTATACATCACACCCTTGTGTTTCTGAAGATCTTGAACCTCTCCTCACTAAAGACAATTTTAAAATTCTTCGCAAATCCAAAACTTCGCCGGCTGCTGACCCTGACGGCCTTCCTCAAGTGACTCTCACGTATGGTGCTGCTGAAATTACCCCACTGATCATTACTTTGATAAATGAGTCTCCATCCAAATGTTCGATTCCTGATCTGTGGCATCCAATTGCCATCATTCCAATTCCTGAAGGCTCCAACACCTCTGGTGTGGTTAAACTTTCTCGCCTCATTGTTCTCAAAGCTACTGTCCTTGATGTCACTGAAAAGGCTGTTTTCACAAATCTTCAAATGCACCTTATTGTGCCATCTGACCTTTTCCAGTTTGCTTGTAAACCCAAAAGATCCACTCTTGAAGCTGTAGTCTGTTTGGTCCATTATATTACTAGATCTTTAAACAACTCTAAGCGATCTGCCCGCTGCGTATTCTCTCATTGTTCTCTTGCCTTTGGTTCAGTACCCCGATATCGTCTTCTTCAGAAATTCAAGTTTTTCGATTGTTCGACACTACTTCTTTCTTGACTATCGAACTATTTTCATGATCAAGTTCGGTAAACTGTTGTCGGACGGAACATCTCAAAACGACTTGTTAGCACTGGACCCTGGAGTACACCGGAATTGCTAACAAGTTGTTTTGAGATGTCCTGCCCGACAACAGTTTGCCGAACTTGATCATCCACTGGCGATCCAGGAAATCCAACGGAGGCTAACCAACAGGACTAGCTGGTAGTCTAGCAAATCAGTTGACCAAAGCGAGTGTGGTGAGACCGCAAACCAGTCCGATGCACGCCGCCGTTGATGTCCGTCCACGCTCATCGGGCCGAACGTGACTGGCCAGCTTTTGTGTCACCTTCGCATGCGTCATCCAAGCATGCTTTTATCGATTGGTACGCTCATCACCTTGCCTTGGAAAACCTCTCAACAAAGAAGTATTATTTTAATGTTCGAGTTCCGAGAAGCTTGTTCTCTTTCTGACAGGGTAGTCAGGCCAGGGCTGACAGTTATGACAGGGAGTGACATCACCAAATTGTAAGTGAACAAAATCACTTCTCAAATTTACAATAATAATCCCAATGGCTCGATTTCCGATTGCTAGTGGACTCTGTTCTACCATGGATGATATTTACTGGTTTTCCTAGGTAGCTAGTGAGATTGTGGCTTTGACGATTGATACCATTGGCAAGTATACGGATCACAGCACCTACCACAATGTTTATTCAAACGTGATGCAAAACTGGGGCGATCAAGAACTGATTTTGAGATAGTGTACATGGAAATGTTTTCGATGCCTGGGAAAATGTTTCAGCTATCTGTCGTGTTTTCACCGTCCTTATTTTGGTGGGTTGATTATGCATCTGGTTGACTAGGGCTCCACTAATTTATCGTACAACATTCGTGTTATCTGCATCTTAGTTGGTTCGCACTAACAGATTCACAAAAGACCGATCACCTGAGCTGCTAGTACTGACAATCTGCCCTGGAGATATTTCCTTTAGTTTTGAGATTATGAATAAGCATTTTATGCGTAAATGTAAAAGAAATAGTTCACTACTAGTAATCTCTAATTGGTAATAGTCGACAAGTGCGGTCTATGTTATGTTGAAACTACCATTGAGCTTTCATACCAACTACTGGCGATGATCGTATTTAGTTCACTGCCTGTGTGTACACGAACAAAGGGATGGCCAAATAAACCGAAACAAATCTGTCATACAATAATCGGTTCGGAAAAGAAATATATAAGTGTACTGAGTTGTCTTTTAGTTCAATGAACTACTGTAATATAGTACCAACCTGTTGCTCTGTAGGAAATTGCCATTTTAGTCAACTTGACAAACATCTTCATTAGTTATGAAATGAACTTTACACGTTAGAGTAAAACGCTGAATCACTAAGTCAAAAAATGTTGTCGGAACGACGTTCCATACTGGACGAATCAAATCTTGTGTGTGAAACCAAAATGGAGAATTTTACAACAAGTGTCGTTCGTTAAAGTGAAGTAACGAGGATGAAACAATTACAAAAGCCGCTAAAACACGCTTAGATTGAATCTCAATTTTGCTGTCCAACCAGAGAAGTATGTTGAGAACCTGTCATCTGTGAAACTTAGCCAGACCGAGACTGAAGCTCTATCATGCGGACTTCATTTCTCAAAACCACCAAGGAAATTGAACATCCCGGAAACACGAGCACAGTTTGAATACTTACACCAACAACTAAGAACCCTCAAACCATCCTCAACCGATAATGAAAATTGGTTCAAAGCTAAACTCGTGGAATTGGAACGCCAATATCGAATGACTCCATCAAGACAGCATAATCTACTCCAACCCAGAGATCTCTCGGCTCTGAAAGACCTTCGGCCATGAAATGACTTGGTTATTTCACACCCTCAAAAGAGATCTGGAGTAGTACTACTAGATAAATCCGACTATGAGAGAAAAATGCAGCCGATTTTAAATGATACCAGCAAATTCAAACAAGAGAAAACTGTGATGACCCAGATGAAATACAACGACAAGTAAGATCTGAGGTGCAATTCCTCCTCGAAGAACCATTCATAAATGAAAGTATAGCTTGTAAACTGACGACAAAGTCATGCCAAACTCGACAATTGTATGGCTTGCCAAAATTACACGAACCAGGTTTTCATCTGAGGCCGATTCTCTATATGAGAAACTGCCATCAACATCAACTGGCCAAATGGTTAGTTTCTATTCTCGGATCGGTCAAACGCTCACTGGTCAAGTTTTCTGTAAAAGATAATTTCGAAATGGTGGATTTATTGGAAAACCTAAATATCAACGGAAAATTATTGGCTTCGTTCGACATTGAGTCTTTGTTTACAGACGTGCCAGTCCAAGAAGTTATACGGCTAATCAGTGATCACATTGAAGAGAATCGGTTGCTAGTGCATCTAGCCACATCCATCCTTGAACGGCTGTAACTGCTATGCACTACAAATGCCTCCTTTTGTTTCCAGGGCGAAGTATTCAAGCTGATCGGTGCAGTCGCATTGGGAAGTCCCTTTGAACCGGTGCTGGCTGATTCGTTCATGACATACTTAGAAAAGAAATGTCACAAAACTCTTCCTATAGCTGAAGTCTAGAGGAGATACGTCGATGACACTGTGGTCATCACTGACAACAAAGAACAGGCAGAAGTTATCCTAGGAGAACTAAACAAACTACATCCTAACATCCATTTCATTATGGAAACACCTTACACTTCCAGGACATCAAACTAACAAGAAGAACCAATGGACTAATTTTAAGGTCAGTCAGCTACAAGAAAACGTGGACAGGCTATTATTTACCTTTTCAAAGCTATGTGCCCATATTCTACAAACACAGTCTAGTTCGCACCCTTTTCAACCGAATTAGGTGGATATGTACAGACGACAGTCACTGATGAACTCAGTCTGATCGGAATGGCGCTGGAAAACAACGGATATCCGGATGCATTCATCGACAGATACAGCATCAAAAAGCCAAACACTACATCAGCACCACGAATGAAGGTCACAATGTGTCTCCCATTCAAGGGTGATGGCGTCACCCAAATGCGGGAAAAACGATTAAGGTCAGCTGTTGCACGAACTTATTATGTCGCCAAACCAAAAATCATTTACCGCACGAAAAGCATACCGATTCCGCCAATTAAAGAACGCCTATATATGTACACCACTTCACTTGTGATGTGCCAGTTCTAATGTGGGTGGGGAGTCACCTACGTTTGTCAACCATAAAGGCAATTGTATAATCAGATTTCTGATCTTATCCCCAAATTGGGTTCAACGAGCAACTGACCCGAAGATGCCAAACACTGACGATCGACGAACTGACAAGACAGCGTCATCATCAGTAGCTCAACACCTGCTGATGATGCACCACCAAGTTGACAAAGAAATGCATTTCGGGTACGTTACAGAGCGGAAAATACGGAACTGCTTAAATTGCTGAAGCGACAGCAATCAAACGATGGGAACCAACGCCTTTTGGCGCAGTGCATCCCGAAATGATATAACCTAATGCTCTCATTCTATATCATTTGTCCTCGCAATGCTATTTGAATGATGGAAATTTATACATGTGATAGAGTGGAACCATGGAACCGAACAGGAAATACCAAATGAAATTAGAGGGTAGAAGACCGACGACAATAGCAGTGTTCGGTTAAGCAATCAGCGAAAGTGAAACACAATCACTTGTGGATAAGGTATTAGGTTGCCATTTAACGCGTCAGTTTACTTCCGTGTGCAATTTATTGAATTAGAGCAGCAAACAAATTCACAAAAATCATGAGCCCCGCAACGGTATGGAAATCTCGGTACATAATTCATCCGCTTGGAAGACGTTCGTGGCAAAAAATGTTAGTACACAATGGTAACACTAACTATCCGATCACGAGTATACTCCATCCAATCTGTCCCCTATCCAAGGCAGTTACATAATTTTTGGCTACTGACGATCGTTTTAGTGTTAGATACTGGAATTCAGTAGTAGAAACAGAAATGAATTCTACAAAGTTTACTCAGTTTGTTCCTCGTTATAGTTTTCATGTTATCAATGCAAGATTCGAAGTATTCATATAGTCAGTCGCATATCTTTAAAACCGTATTTTTAACTCAGCAAGAAGATATGTGACGTGCACGGTAATATCTGTGATAATCTTGGTGGCTTCAAGTGGAGTTACAAATGGTTCAGTTCAGTTAACAACGGCTTAAATTCAAGTTAAATGGATGTAGTTACGTTAATCTTGTCATGATGCTGTTTCCATTACTCCGCCCTATGAGCAACAATAAGCCGTTCTAGAATCGGCACATCCATCCAACAACGTTAGATGGCCCAAGACACCTTCAACATTAGCGAGTCACACCACAAATTTAGCACCGCTCCTGTCTTCACTGTACATCGTTTACCCGATAGCCACACTAGCATTAGCGATGAAATCGATGCAATCGATACTGGATCACTCCACTTGTTTCCTAACGGTACTCACTCGCGCCGTGGTCACATGTTAGCCGGGGTTTAGCCGGCTACCCCTAGACTATCTCACCCGTCCGTGTGCTGTAGTCAACGCGCAGTAGAATGCATGCACACGGCATCACTGCTGTTATGGTGTTAGCCAAGACTGCGATACAACCACTGAGGTTTGCCAAAAGTGGCACATGATGCTTCAACTAACCAATGAAGTTCCACTGGGCTTGGCCGTTTTATTAAGTTAGCATCACGACAGATTGACACGATTCTGCCCCTGGTGATTCTTCGCGTTGGGAAATGGCTGACCACTGCGTCACGTGATAACAAAAGCCCGTGATGGCCCAAGAGCCTTTATTAGGTGTGAATCGTAGTCTTTATTCCGTCTTACCGAATTTAAGGAGGAAGCGAATTGTATCGTGTGTGTGTGAGTGTATGTGTGCAAGCATACGCCGGCTGCAAGACACGGACTGGCTGACCCCGGCTAACACGTGACAGGTCTTTCGTGAAAGCTGGGTAACAGAGTAAGCGCATCTGTGTACATGCGCACGTGGGCACAGACAAGAAACAGTGGGGCTGGTTAGGGACCGTAACTGGCGAACGCATCAACCGCGCGGTGATGTGTATGCCCAGGTTGAGCTGTATTCACTTTGATGAACGCACCATTACCAGATCACACGCACATTCAGACACGAAATACTTGTGCTACGCTCAGCATAGGAGGCCTCAATCAACGAAAATCAAGCAAACAATTTCGCTGCTGTTCCTGGATTGTGCACAAGTTTGCATGCACACGGATACGCTCAATCAGTTACCCAGCTTTCAACCAAGGTCGGTCTGCTCCGCGGTTCTTTTGACTGTCATGGTTTCAACGACAGCTGGGTTGCATTTCGATACCGGGCGGAGCTGAGCCAGTTGCCCGTGATTTGTCTCAGTCGCCCACGCTCTTACACGTCTCACGTGTCTTGTTTACGACGTGAGTGTGGCATGCAGTCTTCGGGCACTACTTATTGGAGCGCACTGTAGTAATAGGAACGATTGTTCTACGGTCCGAATTTTCTGTTGCGATGAATTGGTCTGCAACGGAAGTTTCCGAGCTAGCGATGCTTGGGATTGGCGGCCTCAGCCTGAGAAAAGCTTGCGAGGAGTTTCACCTGCGCCATCCGGATCGACCAAAGCCATCCCACCAATTGTGCTACAATGCTGTGCGCAGACTAATGGAAACTGGACGCGTAATGCCTGAGAAACGACCCGCCCGTTTCTGATCGGTCATCACAAGTCAGCAATCGTCACAGTAAAAAATTATTGTCTGAGAAACTCTTCACATCTCTCAAGGAGGCCTCCAGAGGACTGAAGATTTCTCATATTTCCGTCCCGAATATCCTAAACTGTGAAGGTTTCAAAAGCTATTCATCGCGTCCTGTCCACGCTCTATATCCCGGTAACGAACACCGGCGTTTGGAGTTTTACGACTGGCTCAAAGTCGACTCCCCTGGCAGCCAATATTATCTCAGAATATCGTATTCTCCGATGAATCTACGGTCTACTTGAATGATGTGAAGGGCTTTCAAAACGGGACAAGTCGTCAGTAAGAAGAACACTTGTGTCCACCATGAGGCCATCGACAAGTTGACAAGAAGGTGAATGTTTGGTGTTTACTCCATCATTCCCGAACAATTGGCCAAACGTCTTCCCCTGACAAGAGGAATTCTACTCACTATTTGCCAATGTTGCAGGAGACGCTGGCCCCTCACCTAGACAGTTTACCGCTTTCACTTTGGTCAAGGGCACCGTTCCAGCAGGATGGAACACCACGGCATAGCACAACTGCCGTCACCAATTAGCTTGATGAGACCCTCTCGTTGCAGTGGATTGGACTGAAAGGATCGATAGCTTGGCCACCAAGCCCCCAGATTTAACCCTCATGGATTTCCTTTTCTGGGATTATGTGAAGACCGTACAGGGGTTGAAGGTCAGGATTGTTTCCGTGTGCTTAGCAATTCCAACGTTTGGGCTTGAGGCGGCACAGCGTAATAAGATTCGAAGGGTTCATTTGTGTATGACGCAAGGTCATGAAGTTTTTGAACGCCTTATGTGAGTAGTTGGGACGGTAACGATGGGACACCAAGAAAATTGTCCTCTCTAGGACTGGTGAACGAACAAACGGCATCTTTTCAGAGCCACCCCACTTTGATTCATTGTTTATGGTTTACCTTTTTCAATTCACAAGTTATCTGTGGATGGGTAACGAATCGCTGGTTCAGATTGGTCTATTCATTGCTGCCATTGAGACGTATGGAAGATGAATTATTTCATCGATTACGCAAACTTCTGAAGCATAATGTTTCACCTGATTCCAGGAGCATGTGAATACAGGCGTACACAACGGTAACCCGTCTTGGGAGAAATGGGACCAGAGGAACAATGAGTTGCGCTGTACGGTCCCGGGAAACAACCATTGCGTTCGGCGGTCAACTGACAGTTTTTTAATTCCATGTGATAGTTCCGTAAAGCCATGACAGCTTATCAGATCAACCTTTAATTGTTGTCGGTTCAGTATCGATTGTCTCCAGTGCATCACTTATGTGAGCAGGATTATCCGGTGAACGGAGCACGGTGAAGAGAGGACCGGAGCGAAAAGTGGGGTATAACTCACTAATGTTGAAGGCGCCTTGGGTTATCTACCACTACTACTTAGTGGGATGATGGTTTGAGAACTGCTTACTCTCCGTCTCATGGTAGAGGAATGAAAATACAGCATCATGGCAAGATAAATGTAACTATATCCGTTTAACTTAAGGTTAAGCCGTTATTAAGTGAAGTGAATCATGTGTACCTTCATGTGAAGTCACCACGTTTTCTACAGATACTTTGAGGATTGTGATATAGGTCATTTATACCTCTGAATGATACAGTATGGCAAATAATTGGGACATAAGCACAGTTAATTACAGTTCCGGAGAAACCATGCTTAAATGTGAGGAAAAAAGCGAAAGCATAGCAGTCTGAACGGTGCGAAAGTTATCAATTAGGAATATGGCCCACTTACCGGCACATCTAGTATTTGGGATATGTTGCGATCATCCCAACGTCTAGAGCTGTCAATCTAGCTTAAATTTAATCTAACTGGCTACACGCACGATATGAACAGAACACGGTTATGGGCAGTAGAACAAATTTCAATCTAAAAACCGTGTTTATCAATAATTCGTGGATCTAAACAGTACAAAAAGCATAGATGTAATACAAGAAAAAGACTTACATCCAGGTGAGTAACCAAGAACAATGGGCAGTAAATTTCCGAAAGTCCGCACAGTGCAGAAAATAGAAACGGCCCACTTAGAAAGCAGCCGAACGAAACTGTAGCGCAGTTCGGTTGCGGTACAATCAGTAAATCAGGAAACTTTTATCGTCACGAATCAATAAATCGTTTACAACGGCGTGAATTAGACTGTAGTTACAATTCTAAAGAGAGTTATTGTTAAATGAATGCAAATAAGCTCAATCTGTGAGGTAAACGAGAATACGTGCCAACATGAATAAACGTATTCGGCACTAGATCTGTTGATGTCGTTGACGTGTGATTGCCAATGGTGGAGTGCAGCGACAGAAAATTTAAGGTTGGGAGTTCGAGCCTCCACTCGACAGTACAAGTGAAACACTCAGAAAGACAATACAACTGTACAAACGTAGACCTTTAAGGAAACAAGGTATTGAATGAGTACGTGAACTGTTCATGTATTAGGCACCGTAAAACGTGGGTATAACAGTATGATACCTTAGAATCAGAGAAAATACTTTACGAATGTCCAAGATTGACAATTTACGTACTCACTACGCATGAGTAACTAAATACAAAGGAAAAGGACAAACTCTAATTCCGAACAGCAGTTAGCAGGTTACGCCCAGAAAACGGTTCGTATGTCATGCCGATAGACTAAGTGAGCAACCGAAGGAATGAGGCTTGTTCAGTAACAACAGTTTTGGAATAAAGGTAAGGTTTGAATGATATTTAATAAATGTGCACGTAATAGATTTAACAACTATTCATCCGTTTATAGTTATGATGAAGTGAATAGAATGTATCACATCATTCTACTTGTGTCACGTTTCTGTGGCGTGCGTATGCGTTATATTTTGATTCACACGAAAACGTCGATGCTCGTACACTTTCATGCTAGTATACCTGCTTCGGCTGTTGTGAAGGACACTACCCGGGAGAACTGGTTCAATGTGAAAAACGGCCGAAGTAATTATTAGGTTAATTGGACAAAGAGTCTACATAGAACGGGAAAATGACAGTTCTTCTAAAAAGCTTCAAGTCTGGCTCACGTTTTAGCACAGTGCAAAACGAAAGGATACATTTTACCGCTCTTATTTCATATCATTCATCCTTAAAATGCAGTTTAAATGATTGAAATTCTTACATCCCTTAGAGTGCGATTATGAATCCTAAGAGAGAATATCAAAATAAATTTGAGGTTAGCAAACAGGATGGCAATAGTAGTGTCTGGTTTAGCATTCGGCGGTGGTGGAACTCAATTGTGAATGAGGTAATATTTTTTATTTGACGCGACTGTTCTCCCCCATGCATTGGTCTATTGTAGCAAACTAATCCACAAAAGCACGGACACCAAGATGGAATGGAAATCTTGGCAAGTTTATTCATCGGTATGAAAGACGTTGGTGACAGGAAAACGCAGTACGGAATGGTACCATTGACTGACCGGTTTCGCGGTTGTTGCCGCTCATCAGGTATATATATATATATATATATATATATATATATATATATATATATATATATATATATATATATATATATATATATATATATATATATATATATATATATATATATATATATATATATATATATAACTATTTGAAACGGTATGTGGTATGTAGTATCCATAATTCAAGGAAATATTTCTGTTTGTTACCCGACAGTCCTCCAGTTTTTCTATTATTTTTGTAGATTTGATTTCGTTAAGTCAATAATGGGTGTAATGAAACACTCTACTAAGCGTGAGAAAGTGTTCGGAGAAACTTTAACAAAATGATGATAGAGACGAGCGAAATCGGAAACCCTTCTTGTTGTGGTGTTGTTTCCCCGGATGGTAACCCACTACCACAGAGTTGTTTGACAGGCTGTACTCGTTTTACAGTCTGCTAGACTGGACGAGTATATTTTCGCCAAACTATACATTCGAACAAAACTTTTATCAATCAACTATAGATACACTCCTCATTGGTATTACAGCTACTGAGCCACTTGAAGGCAGTCTAGTTGGTCAGAACATGCAGCTTCGTGGTTCGAATTGTGGGTCGTTTTATTGCATTCAGTCCATGCGATGTAATCGCGTTCCTTTCCATTCCATAATTGCTCGCTATTGTTTTGAGCGGTCAGCTACTCACCTATTTAATTAGTAGCATGCAAGATACACAAAGTACTTAATCCTTACTCATGTATCAAACATCAGATTGTTTGATTTTCAGTCTGCACTCGACTGCTGATGAACTGAAATATATCTAAGATCAGTTGCAATCTCCCAATCTGAAGCCCCTAGCAGCACTAAGCTACTCTACGTTTTGCACATTCTCGTTCTCCCGCTGTTAATCTAGAAGTTCTTCTCACAATATTGCTTATTGCATATTTGAAAAAATTTGTTCGGAAATAAATTTCGTAATCAAGTGCACCTTTTTGGAATAGTGGGGAGAAGTTGAGTCCAAGAAAACAAGTATTCTACTTGACTTCTTGCTGTAGACAACATTGGTGATAACCACGTGCGTGGCTGCCACAAATCAAAGCTTAACTATTATTACTCAACCATGCATTATGAGTTTCCCCAACATTTTCCATACTCGGTTCTTTGCGATTCTATGACTGAATTGGGATAGAATATGTTAATATTGATAGAATGCGAAGAAAGCACATCCCACGGAAACGACAGAATTCGTTTTTGGGTCTTCTAGATTTTCACTCATCCATTTGACTGTCAAAACGACACCCGCGGAAGAGCTGAATTCCTTGTACTTTCCTTTGTGTCCCGAATTTCGTTGACTATGTTATATCGTTTATTCAGTCGCATGTGGCCGTGTGACTCATCCATACACCATGGACATCCGCTCGTGATTCGTTCCTATCCCCGATACCGTCAGTTTGTGCACCTGATACTTGTCAGTACCACCTTCTCCATAGCCCTACTCGAACAATCATATGCGCCTCACTTCCTGCAAGACTGATATTGATTGCCAACTCACGTTCGCTTGAGACATTCATGTTATCATGCTCACACTCGTGCTTGCCGTTCGTTGATTCACAAGGCGTCTTTCTCGTGCATGCGTGTTTTCCTTCTGCCTATCTAACACGGAACACAACTGTTATCGATGACCATTATTATGACTGTCTCTACTCATCGTAATTTCCCTTTCTGATCGAAGATTATAATCATGTATTTCCAATGATAGATATCTTCAAGGATATATCTAATCGTGTGTGTTCTGAGAATGATTTCACCTGTGAATTAAGAAATCAGCTGAACTCCTGTCATGGAGCCCCTGAATATTCCAAAGTGTTACTCATAACATCTGTCCTCATGATTAGAATTCCATCTATAGTTGACCTATTCCCAAGCTGAAGGGATCCACAAATCTCAAGTGTCACCTCACGTGCTCCGGTGAAATTCCAAGTGATAGAATCAATAGCTTGACAGCATCAATATTTCAGTGTGAAACTTCGTGTTCTCCTGACTGTTCGCTGGTACGGCTTCCATTAGCATTTATCAACTGGTAGGCTATTGGAACACTTATACCATGCACTGTCGAGCTTAAAATCAAGAGTGACTTGGCATCTCTTGACGAGTTGAGAACTGCTGAACAGTGTAGCTCTTCACTGGACACCTAAGAAGTAACAGACTGTTCCCTCGGTGAGGGCGCGCAATCCCGTTTATCAAACAGTAGGCGAATGAAAAATGGGATTTCGAATATTCCAGTATTTTACATACAATACTCAAGAGGGAACAAAATTTCGCAATGCACAATGCTGGAGTTGCACATACTCCACTTTACTTGCCCCAATCATTTTGTCGTTCTGACTTAGAAAGCCTCTAATAGCATCACACAAACCAATGTCAGTAATTTGGATTTTATTTTCCGATCTTCAACCGAGAAAGATTGCACAAACTAAGATTCATAAACCGGTTTCAACCGAGCTTTCAGTCCACCATTTATAATGGTGCGTTTACAATTTTTATTACCGATGGATTTCGTGACTGTTCACCTACTCCCATCCTGTTCTCTACTCACGAACGGGTTATTTCGTGGGTCGTAGGTCAATCGAGAGGTGGCGTGTAAAATAAAAGGATTGTGCTTGCAGAAATTCGAGTTCATTTGACGCAACCGGACGAGGATTTTTATGGCCATAAATCATAATGGCCACAAAAATCCCCCATTGATTTTCATGCTTAGACTGGTTATTCGACTAATGATGGGACGAGAATAGAAACTATGAATTCAGGGTCATTCAACGTATAGAACCATAATAGTTCATATCATATGAAGACAGTCGATGCTCGTTATTTCATCACAACCAGGTAGTAGGCTTGTATGTTCTTTTCGAATGTAACTGTTCTGGTCAGGTTAAATTTGTTGGCTTTGAGAAAAACACAAATTGAACAATATGATTGCTCAAATATTGCAGGAGTATATCTTAGCAACAATTATTATGAAAATTGTGATTCCGGTTTATCATCCACTTCGATTACAGATATGTTAGCAAATCAAGTAGGTGGGGTGCCTCTGGATTCATATAGTAAATTGCTTCGTTTGATATTCGATCTAGTTCAGTGTCGACTGATTCCGTTTCTGACAAGGGGCAAATGAAGTAAGTACTAAGAAATCTCTATTGAGTTGTGTAGAATGGTCGATAGATACACCACTTTTTGCCTTGTGTGCTTGGTTTTCACTAGATTTGGATTTGCAGATGTATTTTGGGTCTGTTAACATTATCGATATGTAGTTGATCGATTGGTTGTAGTAAATTGTCTCGTGTAAACTGCCGTCATCGAAATGAATAATTGTAGTGAGACCGCAAACCGGTCCGATTCACGCCGTAACCAATATCCGTCCACGGTTATCGGGCCGAAAGTGACTGTCCAGCGCTTGTATCACCTTCACTTTCTCAAACAACACATGGACGCAGATCCTCAGCCAAGATACCCTAACATCCTAAAAAAGATCGCATTCGCTGGGATAGAATTCAAAGAAGATAGGGCAGCAGAACCACTGACCCGACGGTTATCTAATTCGGTGATAAATACATTCTACGCAGCCAAGCTACAAATCTCGCTTAACACAAAAACCATGCTTACAGCTGAAACTCAAAGACAAGCTGCCTGACTATTCTACCTCATGTTGTATGTATTCCTACTCTTGCTACTGTGGAGCGAGATGCGTCGGAAGAGCGACCAGGCGCTTGTCCGATCAAGTCCAAGAACGCTGTCCTACAGAGGGATCAATAAGACAGGACCATGCGCAATACTGGCCCGTGCAACCTATACGGGTCACACCAACGCAGGATGGGCCATTTTCTGTCATCTAACGTGTGTCGGCAAACCGCTCCAAGGGGATCAGTCAATGAATCCTCTCTACAGCCGAGGGAATTGAAATTCGGTTAAATAGGCCAATCCTGTGCTCGCAAAAACAGTTTGTCAAGACGCTACAGCTCCCATGGTCAAACGTCAACATGATGGTGGGACAGACACACAGAACTGGTGAACCTGGTGGGTAATTTGTCGACGCAAATGCAACGGAACCAGATTTAACATTCAGTTTTGCGCTTTCACGTTAATACTCTGGATCAAATTTTCGAAAAATGCTAAAACTTTGCACGTGTACTGTACTGGCCTGAGGAGAAGTACCGAAAAGACAGATCTGTGTTAGCCACGTAAGGTTTTTCTAAATTCAAACTACGGGAATATTTCACGTGCTATCAGTTTAGACTGTCTAATTACTCAGCGACGGTGTAGCAAGAATGATGAACTGATCACACTGAACTTTCTTCGTTCAGCTGGCATCAGAAGTGCGGTTGTTCTTGTCAACAGCAAGCCGGTGACGGTCGATATTCAAGACCCACAAAGCCTCCACTGGCTATGAAATATTTACGAATTTTACACCAGCTCGACAATCGCGAAATCACTACCCTACATCCACAATATTCGAAGCTATTGCCGCTAAACACCGGTACTCGAACCCCCCAAAATATTGGGTTCTTTGAACACCGCCAGCGATAAGAACATGATCGTGGTTCAACGACCAGGTGGAAATGATTTTTGCTTGATACACACAGTATTTTGTTGATAATTCGTGTCTTGTCCGAAGGTGACGTAATATTATTCTGAACAACTAAGTTGTTTTCGCATGCACAATATTTCCTCCACCTTTATTTCGACAGATGAAAAGCTTTGTTTTGCCATACTGAAGCCAGTATCATATTACTAGTAACAATATTGTTCATAATAACCTCCAAATTTGAACAGGAAACCGTCATTGTGACCCGTTAAAGCAGTTTCTTGAGTAAGCACATTTTGGAACATTTCTTTCAAGATACTTTGAAGCTCGTGTCTCATTATTCTTGAAAACATTCGGTCTATTTCTCATATGTTAGAAGGATGATATTCCTTCCTCTTGAACACCTGAAAATGACAGTTTCTGTTCAAAAATAATCCTCAAATATCTTTGTCTCCATGAGTTCATGCTTCATTCCCGACTTCTCACATCCAATCTATGCATCAGTTGTACTAAAGTTGAAAGAATATTTCCTGGCTTTGTTTTTAAGTCAATTCTGCTAGTGAGCACTGAAATTCGGAATTAAACTGAACGAAGATGAATGGCTGTTGATTGATTTGATTAGAGTAGCTGATTCGTATGTCACTTCCGACCAGCCTACTCAAAAGTGCTCAAATACTGATTGAAAAAGAGATTCACTGCGTGCTTCTAAATGTCACCACTAAAACAAACATGCCATAGCATGCTTTTCTTCTTGTATGGATTTCAAGTCCTGGTAAAATCCAAGCCTCATTCACCGGCAAGAGACTGCGCAAAATTTGGTCATTGCATTCGTATTCACTATATGGTGTGACCGAGATTCTGGTAATAAAATGTACTAACTATCCACGGAAAAATTATTTAGGTTTACTCCAAACAGTTTTTTGGTTCACAAATTAGGATGCTAATCGCGGCAGCAGCCACAACAACAACAACAACAACAACAACAACAACAACCCAAATTGATAAAGACCAGCAAAAGCTTTCACTAATGAGAATCTAACAAGCAATGACTAGAACGTGTCACTTCGACATTTAGTTACGCCTCTGCCCCATTGCTTCTATGCTGGTTGAAACTTGATCCAACAAGGTTATTCCTCACTGAATTTTCTGGCATCACGTGTTTTGGTGTTGGTGGCTATGTTTAGATGCGATGAGCTGTACGTCATATTTGCATTTTCATGTATGATCAATGGCAGTAAATGTTAAGCATCCGTACAATGTGTGTTGTGCAGTGGGACTATTCACACATCTGCGCATACCTGCACGCACGCATACGCACACACACGCACACATACACGTCATGGAATCGAAAGGAGATTCACGTTGTAACTACCTAAAATGTTAGTTACGCTCATGTGACCAGTCTTGACAACAACCGCTCTGATTTACAGCTCATGTACTACTATTATTGATTTCATCACCAGCGTCTATCTGTCATGTCTGGAAAACAGAAAATCGGATTAGTGGACTTCCGTGTAGCCTTCAACTCCAGCAAATCAGATTTACGCTCGACAACCGCTAAGCTCACAGTAGGGGTTCCCGCGTCTGGGCTAGAAAATATCAATTAGCCCGCCCTCCTCGGTCGTAAGATACTGCTGACAGCCAATATTCTTCGTGAACTGTGCAATGCTGTTCACCCGTCAAATGCACCGAAGTAAGAAGTGGATTTCGCCAAAGGTTTACTTACTCCCCCGGTATTCATTGGATAATTCACAAGCAAAGTGACCCTTTTCAAGTAAACCTAATCCCAAACTTTTACCTGCCTGTGAACTTATCAGTGTATTTCGTTTATATGTTACGCTTGATTTTACTACAAATATTTTGCTTGTAATCAATAAATCCTTGACACTGATGTCTTCAAATAAGAGCCCTTATTACAGTCTTCGCCGCAGTGATTGATTTATTAGATGAAGTTGAGCTGCTTCACAGTTACACGGGTTAAAACTTTCAGATTCGTCATGAGACTGCTTCAAAACCAATCTACAACGAACCTGAATAAGCTGCTGTGGTGCAGTTGATAAATGTAAGCAAAAAAAAGCATTTTTACAGAAAACGGCAAAGTGTCTCTTTTGTCCCATTCATGAGAAAGTAAAGAAGACATGGGTAACGAGTTGCTAGCACTTCATCGACTCTTTTCAACTGCGAACGGAAACTATGTCATGCAAAATGGTTGTCCCGCCGAATGCTTTTGACTGGGTTTGAGAACGTAACTTGCCCCGGCCTATCGAATTCAGAAAATCGGAAGGATTCGTGAGGATTGTTGTCAATTTTGGCTCCCAAATACTTGAAGTCTACTTCAAAAATATTCATATTTTGCTGGCTTATTGCCCAACGCACACAAAATAACTTTGATACCCTTATACCTTGAACCAATATTATCCACAAAAAGCCCATACAAAAATCCAATCAGACAGGCATGCACAAATAGATACGGACGAGGTGCTCAAGTCGTATGATGAAATTCTGGTGGGTTTGGCAGAGCAGTTCTACTACTCTGCCTGTTGCAACAGTGAATCAACTTTCTGCCCCCAGCCACCAAAATGATCAATTGTAAGAACTACCATCTGTGTCACCATGACAAACTCTTATCACAGGTGCAGCATAGAAACAGAGCAAGCCGTTTAATCTGGTTCGCCTGCAAGGAGCAATCGGTTGGCTTTTCCGACTACAGTGTGGGGTAGAAAAATGGTTCAGCTATTGGCCACGCACTCGGTTTGATCAAAAACAGAATGAACGTATATCGTCAACCAGATCATATTTTGACAGGCTTAGTGCAAGCAAGCTAAATCAGTTTTGAATCATATATTTCCAATGATGCATAGTTTTTCAGTGGATCCATTAAGAGGATAATGCATGAGAAGTAGATTTTGTGACAATTACGAATCCTTCAGATAGCAGCAACATGACCAGACGTTTCTGCAAGGCTCCGACTATATCAATCTTAGTGGTTTCATCTCGGTTAAGTCATTTTAAAGCATTTATCACTCAGTTTTGTTGTGCTCTTACCGAACTTGTTAGATGAAACTGAAATTGACAAACAGAGTTACATTCAAAAATCTACGAGGGGTGCTTTTTGAAAAAGACAAAATTACACGATTTGATAAACACTTTCAAAATATTCAGCATAATTCCGTAGGTTATGTAACGCGGTCAGACGGATCGTCACGCTCATCTTTATCGGCGTCAGTGTTGATGCTTGCTGACTAACTTACTGAGCCCCGGCTCATCGAATCTTCTTTCCGTCTTCGTAGATTGTGCACGTGCAACCTCCACGGAAGCCACTGCATCCGGCATACTACAGGTTATACGTACTTTGTTCCCCCCACCCCCTGGAGTAAACCAAAACGGCGAGGACTGATCTTTGCTGATAATTTATCTTGTTCGAAGCCGACAAGCTGACGAGGAAGATATTGACGCGAAAGTTATGGGTCTCCTATAAATGTAGATGAGTGCAACTACTACTGTTTGTGCACTGATGACAATAGTTATGGTGATGACGATGGTACGCATATTATACGACAGTGCTCACTTTCAAACTGGATTCAGCTGTATCACTACCGAATTCACCTGCTAGAGAAAATAGGAATTTTGTCGAGAACCCATATTCAGTCGAAACAGCTCTCAAATTTCCTTGTGTTTCAAGGTTCATCTCAAAGATTGACTTTGAAATGAGATGCACAAACTAACTAGTGTCTAACTATATTAGAACAATTTGTGCAGCAGTGTACCTCGTCGTATGCATTGTCGTTTTCCAACGCCATTCTATTCGAGTTAGTTAGCGAATGTAACAATTGAAAAGTCTCGGTGTCACGTAATGTGTTGGTGGTGTAGATTTGTACGGGACGACGTGTGTAACGAAAAAGACAATACACGATCATTCTAACCTACTCCCGCAGAGTACTGGTTAATTTGACCTGAAGACTTAGTGAATGAAGGTGCTTTCACTTCATTAGATGCACGTGGTACGGTTTTTGCGTTTCATTCCATAAAACCACTCGCCAAAATAATGACGAAATTCACACGCATTTGCTAACATTCTTTTGACTACCATTATCGATTTTAATAGTGTTAAAGTCGATACCGCGTTGTCTTATCATGGCATACGATTGCGCATTTGCATTTAACCAATTCACTTTCCACATTGTAATTTATCACTCCAGTCACGTGCTCATTTAAACACAGCCATGGTTACTGTTGCTGTTGGTGATGGCGCTTTGTTGGAAATCCGTGATGCTACGTTTCGAGACCAAGCAGATGAAACTGCTTCCCTTCTGCTCAGCCCGAAATTGAGTCCATAACAGAACCGTACTACAGGCCGGTGGATTCATCGACACACTTCATTCGATGTGAGTTTCATATGGGACCTGTTCTTGTTGTGACTGATTAAATACCTGAGTGACTGTCTATAACTGCACTGGTTGATAGCACGGAGATCGATAACCAGACCAGTAAACGGTGGCAGGCCTTTCAGTCATCCCTCAAGCTCCACATGGGTGCAGTGAACAAAATGGATAGCGGCCGTTAAATATTATGGCAGTAAGAAATGGCAAACGGGAACTGCAATGCGGACAGAATGATGCACATATCGACATGATCGATTTTAGAAGACCTGACGACCGAATCCGTCCGCAGTTTGCGTTCAGCTCTATGAACAAAATGCGTCGCATACGGTCCGCTTTCGTTGCAAACAGAAAATGAGTACGGGTTTGGATCATTTTGTTGAATTTGCAGATGGTTTTTCGTTTGTCTGAGATTTATTACGCAGCAAACAAAATAAGTTCAAAAATCAAAAGGTAATAGAGTCATATATTTGTATACCAAGTAGACGAAGTCGTGACTCCACGCTACAGAAGCACAAGAAAACTGGACGCACATCTGAGTCAGTTCCCTTAGCTCGAATTCAGCTTACACATTTTGCAACTGAAGTGTTGCCAGTCCCCCATCTAGGCGAATCACAGCTTACTATTCATAGTGCTCGGGTTCTGTTAGGTTTATTCAGCCACGCACACGCAATCACGCTCGATTTTGCTTATAAATGAGTTGAACTTGACTGTTTGTATCCGTCATTCGACGAATGGACGATATTTGAATTGTCTCATTGTTAAGATGAGCCTACGCTTGTTATCACAGGTGGTACAGACTGTAATGACGGATGCCGGTTAAAATTAACATACATTTAAACTCTTCTGTCCGTATTAAATCTCCGCTTGTCATGGCTACCGTTCATAAAATTCGATGACTGCAATGGATTTCACTGAGTTTAATCACTTTGCTCACTTGGGACATCAGACGGAACTGGAAGGCCCACCTGGTTTTACTGTTTGTGACAGTCAAACTTCTGAAATAAGGTCAAGACATAATCGGGTCAGTGTGCAACATTCTGAAGGAAATTATGAAGTGGTACTCATAGGACATGCACGCAACTGGACCGAAACATATTCTAAGAACTACTAGCGAATAAGATTGAGCACAGAGTCGTCAAGGAACTGCCGCTGTATTCGTCAACAAATTAGGAGAAATGTGGGAAATGGGAAACTTACAGATTATTCCCGCGGAAAGAAAATTTGATGATCATCAGGATGGTAGGGTGAACAAAGAGGAGAGGAAGGATCAGATCCCGAATCACAACTTTCCATATCATTGGATGAATTAAAGCGCACGAAGAAAACAACACCGAGGAAGACCAGAATGAATAAAGCAATCAAAGCCAAAAAAAGGAACAAAATCCAGATAAGAATTGGCGTCGAGAGCCGGGAGGAATTGGCAACGAAGGCGTTTGAAGAACTTGTAGCAGTATCGTTAAAAACCTTACCCGTAACATTCGAAAAAGATTCCGTAGTTGCAGGGAAATATTCCCAGGTAACAGTTGCTTGATTTTCCAATATGGAACTGGACGAGAGTATGTCTCGTCTATTGTTTGGTGTTGTAGAACTACGGCTCTGTCCGGTCTCTTGAATTGTCGAATGGGAGGTTGTAGTATTGGGATTGGATGGGCTCGTTTCGAAGCTTGTCGTACTGGTGGATATTGAGATTGATGAAGGATCGATGGTAAACTGTGTTGATTTTGTGGTTGTCATATTTGTTGTTGTATTCGTTGTTGTAGACAATGCTTCGGAGAATCCAGTCAATTGTATCTCATTCACGGATCTGGTCGAGAGTATGTCTCGTCTATTGTTTGGTGTTGTAGAACTACGGCTCTGTCCGGTCTCTTGAATTGTCGAATGGGAGGTTGTAGTATTGGGATTGGATGGGCTCGTTTCGAAGCTTGTCGCACTGGTGGATATTGAGATTGATGAAGGATCGATGGTAAACTGTGTTGATTTTGTGGTTGTCATATTTGTTGTTGTATTCGTTGTTGTAGACAATGCTTCGGAGAATCCAGTCAATAGTGTCTCATTCACGGATCTGGTCGAGAGTATGTCTCGTCTATTGTTTGGTGTTGTAGAACTACGGCTCTGTCCGGTCTCTTGAATTGTCGAATGGGAGGTTGTAGTATTGGGATTGGATGGGCTCGTTTCGAAGCTTGTCGTACTGGTGGATATTGAGATTGATGAAGGATCGATGGTAAACTGTGTTGATTTTGTGGTTGTCATATTTGTTGTTGTATTCGTTGTTGTAGACAATGCTTCGGAGAATCCAGTCAATTGTGTCTCATTCACGGATCTGGTCGAGAGTATGTCTCGTCTATTGTTTGGTGTTGTAGAACTACGGCTCTGTCCGGTCTCTTGAATTGTCGAATGGGAGGTTGTAGTATTGGGATTGGATGGGCTCGTTTCGAATCTTGTCGCACTGGTGGATATTGAGATTGATGAAGGATCGATGGTAAACTGTGTTGATTTTGTGGTTGTCATATTTGTTGTTGTATTCGTTGTTGTAGATAATGCTTCGGAGAATCCAGTCAATTGTGTCTCATTCACAGAACTGGTCGAGAGTATGTCTCGTCTGTTGCTTGGTGTTGTAGAACTACGGCTCTGTCCGGTCTCTTGAATTGTCGAATGGGAGGTTGTAGTGTTGGGATTGGATGGGCTCGTTTCGAAGCTTGTCGCACTGGTGGATATTGAGATTGATGAAGGATTGATGGTAAACTGTGTTGATTTTGTGGTTGTCATATTTGTTGTTGTATTCGTTGTTGTAGACAATGCTTCGGAGAATCCAGTCAATTGTGTCTCATTCACGGATCTGGTCGAGAGTATGTCTCGTCTATTGTTTGGTGTTGTAGAACTACGGCTCTGTCCGGTCTCTTGAATTGTCGAATGGGAGGTTGTAGTATTGGGATTGGATGGGCTCGTTTCGAAGCTTGTCGCACTGGTGGATATTGAGATTGATGAAGGATCGATGGTAAACTGTGTTGATTTTGTGGTTGTCATATTTGTTGTTGTATTCGTTGTTGTAGACAATGCTTCGGAGAATCCAGTCAATTGTGTCTCATTCACGGATCTGGTCGAGAGTATGTCTCGTCTATTGTTTGGTGTTGTAGAACTACGGCTCTGTCCGGTCTCTTGAATTGTCGAATGGGAGGTTGTAGTATTGGGATTGGATGGGCTCGTTTCGAATCTTGTCGCACTGGTGGATATTGAGATTGATGAAGGATCGATGGTAAATTGTGTTGATTTTGTGGTTGTCATATTTGTTGTTGTATTCGTTGTTGTAGACAATGCTTCGGAGAATCCAGTCAATTGTGTCTCATTCACGGATCTGGTCGAGAGTATGTCTCGTCTATTGTTTGGTGTTGTAGAACTACGGCTCTGTCCGGTCTCTTGAATTGTCGAATGGGAGGTTGTAGTATTGGGATTGGATGGGCTCGTTTCGAAGCTTGTCGCACTGGTGGATATTGAGATTGATGAAGGATCGATGGTAAACTGTGTTGATTTTGTGGTTGTCATATTTGTTGTTGTATTCGTTGTTGTAGACAATGCTTCGGAGAATCCAGTCAATTGTGTCTCATTCACGGATCTGGTCGAGAGTATGTCTCGTCTATTGTTTGGTGTTGTAGAACTACGGCTCTGTCCGGTCTCTTGAATTGTCGAATGGGAGGTTGTAGTATTGGGATTGGATGGGCTCGTTTCGAAGCTTGTCGCACTGGTGGATATTGAGATTGATGAAGGATCGATGGTAAACTGTGTTGATTTTGTGGTTGTCATATTTGTTGTTGTATTCGTTGTTGTAGACAATGCTTCGGAGAATCCAGTCAATTGTGTCTCATTCACGGATCTGGTCGAGAGTATGTCTCGTCTAGTGCTTGATCTTGTGGATCTGGTGATTCTTTCTCTCTTTTCTGTAAACGCATTTGTGTTGCCGATTTTTCGGTTGTGTCCGATTTTCTCTCTTACTTCGACGCCGATCATGTTCATACTTTTTTCGGTGTCATCTTTCGTCGTCCATGGATCTTCGTTTGTATTTTGTGACAATAATCTCGTTTTCTTTCCCAGTCTTTGCTGATGGTAATGCCTCGTTTGATATGGTTGTCGTTCGATTTTCCAGGCGAGATGCAAGCTGCAATACAAATTATACCTTTTTTCAGTTTTTCCGAATTGTTGTACAAATTGCAGTCCTTCGTATTTTTCTCATTCCTTTTTATTTCTTCCTATTTTTTCATCCCGTATGATTTATCTCTGTTCATTTTTGTTAGGAAGGTTTAGTTCTTTTTGTGTTGAATCATTCTCACGCTTGTTTTCTCAATGAGTAATTCAGAAATGACACCTTCTCCTTTCGTTTGTTTTCATATTCCGTATTGTGTATGAATAATGCTATATGCTGGATATTTTCTGTCCACACATGTTCCATAAAAAAATACCGAACTCGCTTCAGAACCTAGTTCGTTCATTTAATCGTTTATTTATATGTACGTATATTATACATACATATATGTTTATTCACTTGTTATGTTCAATACTTTGGAAAATCGCCATTGTTTTCAGCTCAATTTGGTAGTTTCCATCGTCTTCTGACTGCTGGACTTGGCCTTTGGGTCACATAAGTTTCATCATCAGTCGAGGTGGCATTTGGATCTTACCTGCTCACTGACGATGTCACCTCGACTAAAGATGAAATGTTTGTGACCTAAACGCCAACCTCAGTTGCCAGCAGCCGTTGAAAATTACTTGATATTTTGTTGTTCTGACTTGGAGAAATAAGTTCAAGCATGTATTTTCTAGCCTCCGCTGAGTTTGACAGAAGCTCCAATGGTCTTGTTATTACGAATTGTTTTCTTTCGCACCTAATAACTGAATTATCAGAACAGAGTACTCGTCTAATCTCAACGACTTCGATTGTAGATTTTATGACCGGTACCGTTTTTGAAGCCCGAATAAAAGCTGCTGGTCACGAAGGAAATGTAGTCGGAAGTGATTTCATCCTGAATAAAAATGTGCTCCTGTTCGATTGACTTACTCGAATTCCGTGCCCTCGTACAGTTTTTGCTTCCAGTAACCATTGGTTAAAATGAATGGCTGCAGAAGGTAGTGCTTCAGTAGTACATAAATCTCGCCCCACAAATTCTTTCTTTGGAAATCACGGTGTCCGACGGTGATATGGAGAACTGCATCTGGCTGCAAAATGAGGGTGGAAGCAAAGTTTTTTCAGCTGCAGATCTGATCCATATTACGACGAAAAATACTTTGTTTTAGTGGAATACCTTGTGGGATCATAGAGCAGCAGCTAGCATTGGGTTCTTTTCAATGAAATTCGTCTTTCGCATTTATACTTGTTTAACCAGAATCAATTCTGAGTAAAAATGCAACGGATTCAGACGAGTTATGGTTGCACAAAAAGTACGTTGTTGTTTAAAGGATATTTTCCATAAGGAGACTCATTTAGCCGACTCGCAAGAGATATGGTCTGAACAAGTTCTCACTAGTTTGAATCGTGAAGAGCGTGCATGGACTAAGAGTCCGCTTTTATAATCACAAGGTATATGGTTGACTGGGCAGGAGAGTACCGGGTACGCATACCTGATGAGCAACAACAACCGTGAAACCGGTCGTACGCTTCCGGGGGGAATTTTGTCCTGTCATCCAGATGCAATAACATACTACTTTCATCTGGTTCTCACTATGCTTGGGTAGTTGCAACTTGATTTAGCAGTCTTATTAGGCTAGTCATACAAAGGGTGAAATAATGTTTCGTTCTTTTCCGTTTCTGAGAATATGCATATAGGGATATTCAGTTAGACGGCACATTCTCGCCAGTCCTTCTGAAGAATGCCCGGACGACAATATTACTTTTTAAATTTCAAGCAATCTCATTATTTGTTGGACTGAAAGAAAATGGTCACCCCGATACATCTGAAACTCTTGACGGGTAGCTTATTGCCCTAGACACACCTATGTGATTTGGGTGCGCATTAGACTGGGTTTCGATGTTTGATGATTCCGCCAAACATCCTTATTGTACTTTCCGAATATAATAAACAAATGCTATTGGTTCAGATTTCAGCTGTATTCTGTTGTCATTCTCAATCGGCGTAGCTTAAGTTCATTCTGTTGAAGAGCGACCTCACTATCTCACTGAGTGACTCTGTATGACTATTTGACTAGCTGATTGACTCCATCAATCACTCTGTGAACGAGTGTTTTTGCTAGTCATTCACCAAGTTATCTCTCGCTTTCATTCTGATCTTGGCAAGCAGTTTATTTCCTGGAGACGAACTTTCTGTTCTAAGTAATACTTATTAATTTGAAGTGGAATACGATGGCTTTTTTCACAATGGTTTTTCCGATGGCCCCAAAAGTGATAAAATTGCCACGTTTTCATCCTTTCGATTAGTCGATATCGCCTTGTTTATTATCTACCGGAAGCCAGTGAATGAGTGCGTGTTTGCGTGAGTGAGTGAGTGAGCGGAGTGAATGTTAAGACATCCCGAGCACATTAGGACTAAATGCCACTCCACAATGATATCCACAATGGAATATTCAGTGGATATAATACCATATATTTTTTCAAATTTTTGACTTGTAAACAGTACTACAATTTCCTAGTCTCTAATGAATATCCCTTCACGTAACTCAACATTTCGCCGAAATATGAAAATCGTGAGTTTAGTAGCTGCACGAGACAAAATGTGGGAGAATTGTTACTTACCTTTGAGATTTTGAATACTAACAAATTTTTCATTCGTGGTTCCAAGTAATCGCCAAATTCAATCGACCTCGCATTTTCGTACATTGGTCCGTGACCGCCAAATTCATAAAGTTTTTCACACGTTCTATAAATCAGAAGACCACACATAGTCAACTTTCAAACCTAGATGAAGTGTGGAGTGATGGACTAGTTGAAAAGACGTTGATATGACAGCTCACAGGTCAGCCGAACTCACCTTGTACTTGGATCGAAGGTGCGTTTCCTTCGAAATGTAGACCTGGAAAAAAAATACCGAATCCTGTGTAATATGTCAACAAACTGAAATGACAAGGTTTAGCAGAACTTATATTTTTATTCCTTGAAAATAACATTTGGTGCTATGAAGTTATTTGTTGTTCATTGTCATCCGACCGCAAATACCAGCATATGGATTCCAAATATGCTGTTCAGTATGATGAATTTCGTTTGAAAACTGTTGGGTGGTAATTCTTAATGACCGAAAAACCCAAGTAGTTTAATTGCAACAGTAAAGTAGGCACGATCGAAAGCTCTTACAGTGCGTACGTTGGGGAGAGTGAAGTCTGTCGTGTATATATATATATATGTATATATATATATATATATATATATATATATATATATATATATATATGTATGTATGTATATATGTATATATACTGACACGTTTTACGTCCGCGGTTGACAAGAGTAAACCAAGTAGTTTAGATGAACTCTGATACTACCGAATACTTCTAATGACCCTAAGGGCACCATCTATCTCGAAAATATGGGTCCATTGACGACAGTTCACCCCGTTAGTTTTGTGATTCATTATGGATAGTGGATTCACCTATTCTGTGGTACTTATGTGGGCAGGAAGTTCCGGTTTGTCAACATGGATTTAGTGGATAAAAAATTACCCACGACATGTATTATTGGTTGTACAGTGTTCCTCAAGCCTCCCCCCGTCTATTCGGGACCGATCAAATTTGTTCGCTCCTTGGATGTGTTCGCTCCGTACTCATCACACTTGTCGAAGTTTTGAGCGAGATTACTGATGCTCATCTCTCGTTTGAAATGAGACACGAAACAAACTTTTATTTGCAATTTACTTTACCAGATAGGAATCAGTTGTTATTAGTTTCTTGCTTTGTTGTCTCCGCTATACAGCGAATTTCACTTCATATGCGTGATGTTATTTTTCACCCACACGCCTGCAGGACTATCTGTTCGATAACCCTTTGTGTTGTTCGCCTGAATGTCATCACTGAAGTCCTACTATTCCCCTTTATGTCCGTAACTTGAACCGTTTGTTTCACACCGTCACAGCCCTATGTCAGACGCTAAATCTGACTGGGCACCTTTCATTGCCCGTCTCAAATACACGTGTACGCCTCATTTATCTTGTGGCTTTACTCCTGACTTGGTTGGCGTGCACTTGCTACCTTATTCGACGAGCGAATCGATGTTCTTCTACTGACCTGTACACTGTGAACAGCAGCCACACATTCTGAGGTATGTAGATACTGATGCTCCACTGCGAAGATTTTATAGTAGAGGTAGATAATCGACTTTAGTTTCTCTGACTTAGGTTTCGTGATTCGTCTTCTACGAGTCACTCAATCATCGGACTACAGTCCGGTGCACTGTACAATGCTCAGTCAAGGACGAGGCAGATAACGCAGTCGCATGCGACTTCTGAGTGCAGAGAATCAGCCAGCCTCATTTGTCAAATGGGTCTTGTCTATTGGCCAAAGTACTGATTGAGTGGTTCTGATGTTGTGCCCATCCCCTCCAAAGTAAGCTGTCAAACTACGGTACACACTTTGCGCTGCTCAAATAGTTGCATAGAATAAATGCCTCAATCTGGTCGGTGGTGGGAGTCTGTTGAACCTCTGTGCCCTCTCAACGCAAGCCAGGTAGTCCCTGCTGGAAACAAGTATGACGAAGCACGACTCGTAATGGGAAGTGCACTTCACCCGAGTCTACGTAGGGACCGGGAAATCTGGTGATCGCAGCGTGCATCAGAGATGGAATGTGCTGTCTTCATGGCAGATTCCCGCTCCATACCGCCTCTGCTGGCTTGATCATGTTTTTTGAGTACCTGCTCATTGCCTACTTTTCTGCGCTCTGTTCGCACGTGCTGCGTAGGGCTGTAAGGAGTGACGCGGTAGTCAGGCCATGATTTAGAGTAGAGCTATGAAGAAGATCACATCAACATTGGCTTCGGTTGGTGCTTCCCACTCGCTAGGTGTGGCCCAGGAGACGAGGATTGTCGTCGGTTAGAGTCGGTGAGAGACATGGCTGAGAATAGAAATAAGTGGCGCAAATGCTGTGCGATATGTCTGTCGAACTCTCGTGCCCAACAAATATGAAGATATCACTAAGATAAACAAAATGACAAGAAATAATCAAAAGTGTATGGCGAAAGAGAACATCACAGGATATTATTTTACCAACAATCTCTTTTTGCGTTCTACTTCTCCTTTGTAACTGTTATTGCTGCTTAGGCGCCATGTTTGATTTCAAGCCGATGTATATATATATATATATATATATATATATATATATATATATATATATATATATATATATATATATATATATATATATATAATGGAGAACAACGCAAAGCAAACCGGAAACTCGTGAGAATACATCACATCGGCAAAGCCTCCGAAGTCGGCTGTGATGTGTCGTTGGAAAATCAAGATACACCAATACCCGTTAAAGTAATAATTTGAAGGTCTCTAATGCTGTCATACATGCGCACTTCTGTGAAATCTTTATATATTTTCGCGCACACGGATTATTTCGTGGACCAATAACAATAAATAATAAAGCAATAAAGTCCGGATTATGTTCCAACAGATTATCAAAAACGAGGTAGGACAGTAAGGAAACACCGTACAGGCTGGCAAGTTGGTCTCTGATAGTGCAGTGCTGGAAAACTCAAAGTCCCGTGATCTTAGCGAGCAATGTCTGTTCTTTATTGGGGAACATTGAAGAGAAGTCAGTAATCATACAGAAGAAGGAGCACATCAATGCAGAAATTATTATGTTACAGGAATCCTGGTTGCACAAGAATATGCCCGGTAGAATTACAGTACCGGATGGTTGCAATTCGCACGGAGCCGATCGTCCCACTGGTGCTCCCAGTCGTTGATGTGCTGTTATCACTTAGGTAAGCAGCAAGTGAAGCAAATCAACAAATCTGTTCTTTAGGTACTCAATCGAAAAGATTAGCTGTCACACCGTAGACTGTAAGCCACATTTTCTGGCTAGGTTCCGCTTGACGCTCGTAAGAAGCATTTACCTGATCTTTTGTTCCGTCCCACTAGCTCTAGTGAGGATTCCATTCTGCCTCAGAATCATGTACTTCTAATAGTGAAAAAACAAAGAATATACAGGTTGGCGTTACATGCTCCCACTCATTGTACACAACGCATTTGTCCAATTGCTGTGATCGACATGCTTCGAGGCTTGAATGCCGCTGACAGGATTCGTCTCGCCTATTGATTCACGTCATCGATCGGCTGTCCTACAGCTCGTGATTTTGTGGGCTCGGTAGGGGCCGGTGTTGACGCACTGCCTGCCAGTGAGACTAAACCGTCCACCGAATGATGTGTCGGACCGTAACCTCATAATTGGAACCTAGTGCATCACTTTCTGAGTCAAACATATCTTCTGATCTTTTGTATGTTTCAGTATTTGCACAACTGAGTGAATCCCTTTGACCATTTGTCGGTGACTTTAACAGGCACGACGTTACGTTTCTCCCCAGGCTTGGCTTGATAGACTTGGTACGTTTTCCCACCGAACTCGACGCACAACTAGACTTAGTTTTACAAGCAGACCACAGAGGTCCAATGTTCAAAAGTGGCACCCCTGAGCAGCTCTGATCACTATCTTGAAAAATGTGTCCGACAGTGCATGATAAGACCAGCCGGTAAACTACCGTAAGACCATCCAGAAAAATGAATCAGAGGAATTGTTCACTCGACAACCTGGTCAATTTAAGGGCCCTGGTAACTTCAACCGATTTTTCCGCGTTTTCAAACCTTAACCAGTCTACGTTCTGTGAACATTCCCACGAGTACCTTAATTTTACTCTAATCCTTTTTGCCCACTCGAAAGTGTCCACATCCAAACTGATCGATATTCTTCACCAGTTTATAAACAGCTGCTAAGAAAGAAGGAGCAGGCTTACAAAGATAGACAGAGAATGCAAGTAAGCGAACTTACCGACTTGATCAAATTTGAACTTAAACGCCTGAACAAGTTGTATATAGATACCATCTTAGGAAACGTCAGTTGTCGTGGCGTGTGGAGAACCATAGAAAGCATATATGGCAGTACCCCAAGAAATAAAAAGAAAACATTGCTGTTGAAAAACTGAACTTTGATTTCAGCTCAATATCGTAGTCTACTTTTATGCCAGTCTTCAGCAACTCATTGCAGCCACCAACTATCGAACTTTCTGTGGTCTTCCAACAGTTGTGCAAAGTGAAGATAGAGAAAAGCCTTTGGTCCAGATGAGCTATCACCTGTGGTACTCAAAAAGTGTGCTGAAGCCATTTTGGTTCTACTAACCAATATCTTCGATAGCTGTCTAGCCAGCGGAAAAATCCCTGACATTTGAAGACTAGCTAAGACGAAGTCTGTCCCCGAGAAGAAACCGAGGTAAAAGCCGCCCTTTCACCTGCACTTTTGTGATGCTCAAACTGTTTGAGCGGCTTTTATTACCGTGAATCAAATTCGGGTCTGCTGGAGAAGATACACACCAGTTTGCTTATAGGTCTTCGCAATCCACACTTGACGCTGCAGCTTACATGGTCCACTCAATAGATTCCGCTTTAGACAGGAAACGTAGGACTGTTAGAATAGTGTTTTTGGATTACCAAAACGCATTTCGTTGACTTAATCAGTCATTATTGCTCAGTATGCTCTTAGTAAGCGGTGCTGACTCAAAAGTCTGCCGGTTGATTTCAAACAACTTCACTGGTCGAAGAAATTTCACTAGTTTCAAAGGCAAAAATTCTCTCTTCTTTCAGTTGATTCTGATGTATTAAAAGGTGCAATTTCCCCTCTTTTCTACTCTTTGAAAGTTAAACAACTTCCAGTCCCGTCGCAATTCATTGGCTGCAACTACGCCAACGATGTAGTTTTAGGATGAGAATTAACGACACCCGAAGGAGCTTCACCAATTCAGATCCAACTAAACGAAGTTGGTAACTGGTCCTCATCCCGCTTCCTTGTACTGAATTCTTCTGAATGCCAGGATGTATTATTCTCCTTAGTTTCTGGTGAACCACACAGAGCCCTCACTAACAGGTTTCCTCTCCTGTCTGCGAGCTATGAATTCATACCAACAGCACCAACGACTGAAAGGTCGCGGTCGAGGTCACCATGATTTTGTCCCCCACTTTCCGATCGCAGCCAGGGTAGCTGCAGTGATTTGACAAATCGCTTGTGTGAACAAAGCGATGGATTTAACAGCCTAATCGCTACTGCCTCCGCTGCTCCCAAAGTGATTTGGCGAACGATCTTCGAAGAATTCACAGGCACTTTGTAAATTATCTTGAAGGCTTCGTTGTCTACCTGGTGCCCTGTCTCGGCAAGGTGTGCTACGATTGCACTAGTTATGGTTCTTCTAGTTCCTGTCCTCAGCCAAGCTGGTTTGTGTTCCTTGATTCTTTGGGACAGTTGCCGTGTCGTTTTACCTACTTACTGCAGTCCTGAGACTATTGAAAGATCAGAATTATATTTCAAATGGCAATTATGAACAGTTACGACCTACTGGCACTAGTATTCCTCGTCCATATGGCTTACAGAAGATTCATAAATCGGGAGTACCACTAAGACCGATACTTGATATGAGCACTTCTCCCTACCACTCTACTGCTCGTTGGCTCGCTGATATGCTGGAACCAGTGCGCAGAAGCATTGCTCAGAACAGCCCTAATAACACATTTCAGTTCGTAGAATTAATAAAAGAACAAAATACGACAGGACTTAAAATGACATCTCTGGACGTAACATCACTACTTACGAGTGTCCCACTTCTAGAAGCCATCGAATATTTGGGCAAATATATAATCGAAAATGAAATAAACGTTGTTATTCCGGTAGCCAGTCTGAAATAACTACTACTACGATGTACTCTAAATGTTCATTTCGGCTCCAACAACAAGCTTTACCGACAAACCGATGGAGTTGCGATGGGCTCGCCTCTGGGACCCCTACTTTCCGACATTTTCGTTGCCAAGCTGGAGAATGGGGTACTCAAAGACACTATAGAAAGACTACCAAGGTACTGCCGGTATGTGGACGACATCTTCATTATGATCGACAAACATGTTCACCTAGATGAACTAATGGAAAAGTTTAACCAGGCTCACAGTGCGCTCAGTTTCACATCCGAAGTGGAATTAGACGGCAACTTTCATTTTCTGGATGTAAACCTTACGAAAAGGGAAGATGGGAAGCTCGTCTGCCGCGTCTATCTTAAGCCAACGTGGACAAGCCAATACACACATTTTGCCAGTTTCGTGCCTCTAAAACGCAAACAGAACCTAGTTCGATCCCTAGCGTCTCGCATACGAAAGATCTGTTCCGAGGAAACAGTGAGTGAGGAATTAGATCACATAAGATAAATGTTACTAAACAACGGGTATCCGGAACGTTTCATTCAAAAGAACATTTCCGAAGTACCCAAGCGACCATTGATAATCACCGCCTAGAAGAAAGAATTGCACATGCAACTTCCCTTCAAAGGAGATGTTAAATGCGAACTACTAGTTCGGCGCTTAAGGGATGCAATCGCCCGTACATTTCCCGCCGCTATTCTACGCGCCCACTTCACAAGCCGGTCAATGATTTCTATGAATCTCAAAGACAAAATGCCTGTCTTTTCCACCTCTATGTTAACCTATTCATTTGTTTGCTCATGTTCGGCAAGCTATGTAGGCAAAATGACACGGCAACTGTCCCAAAGAATCAAGGAACACAAACCAGCTTGGCTGAGGACAGGAACTAGAAGAACCATAACTAGTGCAATCGTAGCGCACCTTGCCGAGACAGGGCACCAGGTAGACAACGAAGCCTTCAAGATAATTTACAAAGTGCCTGTGAATTCTTCGAAGATCGTTCGCCAAATCACTTTGGGAGCAGCGGAGGCAGTAGCGATTAGGCTGTTAAATCCATCGCTTTGTTCACACAAGCGATTTGTCAAATCACTGCAGCTACCCTGGCTGCGATCGGAAAGTGGGGGACAAAATCATGGTGACCTCGACCGCGACCTTTCAGTCGTGAAAGGAAGCAGTCGACCCACCCCAGATGTACTTTCTACACCGAGTTTTCCCAACCACGAACAACCAACTTCCCACCCCCCTTTTCCGAACCGCAAAACACCTACAATATTAATTGACTAATCTTAATTTGATACTGTTAATAATATCTGTAAAACACATCTCTCAGTGCAGTGGCATATCCAGAGATACACTTTTTGATACTAGCACTGATAAACATTTTAATGCTTGTGGCCAGTATACTTCCAAAAGGCCTTCTGACACACCATCTTCTACACAACGAACTTTCAAATGCCGTGTCTACAGCATGTAGGCTCTCAAAGCTCAAGCTTCTAATTGATCGCACTTCCGCATGTCGCAGATCTGTTTTGCCGTATCATGCTCGTCTGTGAGAGTCACCAAAGACCTGCTAAACTGTTTAATTGGACGAAAATTACCCCAATTTGTACGTATTTCTCTATTCCATATTTTTATATTCACAAGTAGTGTCAATTCTAAAAATCCACCCAGTCAGGTGCATAAAGATACTATTGACTGACTGACTGACTGAAATGAACAATATCCAACCAGAACTAAATACTTCATGGTGGGATGGGATCTATTTATGTAGCTCTGAATCAGAGTTAGTTTGACTAGTAAAATTATTATGATAAGCAAAACTGCGAAGAGCCCAGCTTAAAGAAAGGAACGGAGGAAATGGAGGTTCAATGCGTGGACAAGATGGTCTGAATACACAACGAACGATCAAGGGCTAGGATACATACAACTTTCACTGTGACCGGCAGGCGGTGTTTCACTAATGTCAGTTGCCCACCTTAGACCCTGTGAACGATTCAAAAACATTCGCTGAGGAATGGCACTGAATAAAATGTGAACATACAGCACTCACACTTGCTTCGATAGTTCCACAAGTCAAATCCGGCTCACGAAAGCAACTCAGTTTATTCCATAAACTAATGGTCTGTTCACCTTTCACAATTGTCATATTAATCGTGATGAATTGGTGTGACTGAAATTACTGGTAAATAATCTGATTTCCAGAAATATAAGCAATTCAGGTATTCAAGTTCTCTGGGTTTTCAGTATTGTTGCTGCACCTTCACTCGGACAGCCCGGACTAAAGTTACTTTTAGGATTTGGTGGAACTGAGCAGCTGACAATCCCTAGCAAAAGTGGCATAGCTGTGGAAAGTTTCCGTGGTTTTCAGTGGTTAGGAGAACGTTGATATCGGCTGATTGGTCATTTGATAATCTAATTCATTCTGTTACTATTGAAACTGTTTCGTAACCAACCATCGTAGAATAGAAGGTATTGTTCCATTGGCATAGAGTTATGGCTTCTCATAAGAAACAGTTAGTCACATTATATAATTGGAGCAGACTGTTGCAGCAACAGATAGACGATGTTCTAACCGACCTAATCAACAAAGGTAGAGCAACAGAGCATAAAAGGAAAAAGGTTGTTTATTCTGGAAACATTCTGCAACAAAAGAAACGAATTGTACCACAGAGCAAGTAAACCTCAGACGAACGCTAGGTAAACCACCTGATTGTCCAAGTAAGAACAGACTAAACAAATGGATGCTCATGTTTTATCTTGAATTATCTGGGTGAGCAAACGCTGATGAACCCACGTGTTTTTTTTTGCTTTCTCAATAAAATAAATGTCAGTGGTCAGATGATTTTGTCCGAACCACTGTCACCATCAGCACGTCACTCAGCTCTATCCTGTAGACTTACCTCACACAAGGGATCCAAGGGGCTGGTATTTTTTCTCACCAGCAGGTATGTTTTTCGTGTGCTCGACCACGCCAATGTTAAATTTGTCTGAAGTGAGGTGATGGTCAATTCTTGACGTCCAAGCAGTTGAAAATTGGCAGACGCCTACCAGGACAATTGATCTCACCCAAACAAGCAGAGATGTCAGCTTTAAGCATTAGGATCACAATACTGACAGGCTCATAGGTATAATCATGCTGTGATTAATATCATACTAAAGTATTTTTCTGTTATTTCTGATGAATTTATTGTGATGCACTTCTGTCGTGAAGATTTAGCGGAAACGTAGCACGAATTTTGACTCTATGTGCACCATAGTGGAGAAGAAGTGTGCCCTTACTCAACTTGTTCACTTCTCAGTCTGGTGTTCTATCTAACAGCCGATCATGCCATGTGGAGTGTTAAATTATGAGTACGTGAAACGGGAATAGAACATTCTGTGCATTTGTATGAAATTCGTAACGTAATAAAGGGACCCAACCTACCGGAGATAAAATTCCGATGTCAGACAAACGCGAAATATTGGAGTACATGTGATAGTTTGTTCCGGATTGATACAATATTGACCGTTGGCTAGTGTCCCACCGGAAGCGTAGAAATGATGTATTTTGACAAACAGATCCACCGGCAATCTGGGAGGAGCAAGGTCATTTGTTTGCTGACTTGTGCAAATCCCCAGCCGTGCGGTTAGAACCAGCCATATTAGTGTATGACCAATTGAAATAGCTGTGTGATTGAATGAAATAGGGATGACGATAAATTAACTGATAAATCTGTCCTGTAGGGCATGTGTTGTAAAATGACCTAAGCATCATATATTTTACTCCGATTCACGGTCGTACTATAAGCACCGTGAAACGAGATCACTGTCGTTTCTTCATTCCTATTTTACAGCGTGATTCCACTCCGCTGTGCTCAAGCTTCAGATTTTCACGCTAAAATTAATTTCAAATGTGAATTGCTCGATATCAGCGGCTATATGAAAAGAATCTGTCATGATGAGACTGGGAAATAGCCCTGGAGCCCAAATTTTCTGCTATCCGAAAGCGTTACAACTGAACCGAAGGGGATTAAATGAATGTCCCGATATAGCTTTATTTCCATTGGATCACTGTTTGTCCCCACTCTGTTTGTTCTGGACCCGCAGAAAAGGTGAAACAAGAATTGAATTTTGTATTGTGTGAATCGAAACTCTTCCAGTATTCAGAAATGTGTTCAAATGACTTTGTATCCGTACCATATCCAATTTTCGGTAGGTTTATTGTGCTCCCGATCAACCAGGGTTCCGTCTTTTTCACCGAATACCACCCGTGTTATCAACAGCTGAGTGAATCTGCACTAACGGATTCAGAAAAGCTGTACGAGTGAGATGCAGGTACTGATATGCTGCTCTTAAGATGATCCCTTTCAATCCCGCATAGTGAATATTGAATTTGTGAGTAAAAAATATTTTATGCCTAAATTTAGGAAAAGCAATTCACCATAAATACTCTCCTATTATTCATGATTGGTAAATACGGTCAGCTATACCTGAATCGAAATGTCACGATATAACTCCGCTAGGTTTTATCTGCCATTTTGCCTTCTGGTAGAGATCATTGTAGTGCTGAGAAAAATAAACGGCAAAAATACTTTCATGTGTACGAATAGTAGTTTCGGGAAAGTAACCGTGACATACCTGCCCTGGTATTCTGTTCAAGGAAAACCCCTTAAAAGGACCGATTTTTCACCTCTTTCATATCAGTGTTTTGAAACCAGCACCAACCTGTTGCCTTTGCCACAAATTTTGATTTTGGTTAACATGACAGTTGTCTTCATTGGTCACGAAAGTAACGTAGCACGCCAAAAATACTGTATCAGACAGTGTAGATATACGTCTACCCAAGTCGTTATTGATCTGGACTTCATCTAATTCAGTCAACCCATTCCGTAATGTGCCGATACCCTAATTCGTGTATTAGGTTCCCTCACCGAATATAGCCTGACAAACTGCGCCCTCTTAACCTCGATCTCAGTACGTGTATTTCCGCATCACCCTCCCCTACAAGTCCTCTACAGCACCACTTCTCACCCGTTTTCTCGCTTGCCCTGAAGCTTTCACTACAGAAATAAACTCAACACAGAGCCGACACTATGTTCCAATCTTCATCTTATTTTGTATCTGGAAGAGATCATGTAGCTGGTAAATATCTACTTTCGGATGTACAGAGCATATACTCACATTAACTTCACATGGTTTTATCATTTTTTGCCTGTCTGATTTTATTTTTATCACCGATTTCACCTCCACTTTAATCCATTTTCACCACTTCAGACAAAAATTGAGCAAAACCTTTCAGAAGTGGGCATCTGTATGAGAAACAAGGTACTTTGGAGCTGCGCAAAATTATACCCACGTTTTATAATGGAAATCTTAACGTCTGAGCACACGTCAAACCTCTGACTGTTTCGTTCGATTTCCCGTATTCACCAGCGGATGAACTGAAACAAATGAAATTTTGAAAATCTGCCTTCCAGAGGTACCACGAGGGAGTCGTTATGTACTCCGTATTCAGGCGTAATGTTTAAAAAGGACGTGATTCAACATCTGGTCATTACATTTACTGATCATGAAATCGGTTCTCGGTTCATCTCGAACCTCACATTGTGATGAGATCCGGATAAACTATATTTAGCCTTCCGACGAGCAGAAAGCTAAACAAACTGAGAAAACACAATGGTGTATCACCTCGGACATGGCTGAAAACGATATGATGAAGTGATGGAAATAATCTGTTTCAGAATTATTGCTTTTCTAAATTCTACTTCCACCAGGTCTAAAATGAATTAGGATTCCGGAGGGGGCCACCGATTAGTTTTTATCACTTTATTCTGATCGTGTAAGACTTGAAACTATGATGGACTAGTTTATTCTGGAATCACTCTTTGTCTGACTGGTTTATCATTTGCAAATTTCTTGGACAAGGTAACTAAGGTTCCATTGAATGAAGTTTCTCATTCAACAAATGTTAAGTCGATCAGACTACGCGAAATCTTCGATCTCAGTAAGATTCAAGCCCGTGCTCGGACGACATTCCCAAGCCGGTTCTTACTGCATGCGATCCGTCAACTTAACGACATGAGGTCACAGCAAAAGGTGCTGGATATTTAGAAAGCACATCACACCGGTTACCCGAGGGACGTTTCCCCCGATAGGCTTTTTGTATTCTACTCATCGTAGACACGTGTTTTTTCTGATGCTACAGCTCTAAAATTTCTCTTCTGGTCATTGCTTTGTAAAAATACGAAAAATATGTTCAGGAAATAGCTCAGGAGCCACACACATATTTTCCAGCGTGAAGAGAATGAGCTTAACCCCTAGACAATGAATCGTGCAATTAGTAATTTGGAGATAAGTTCTTGAGAACTTCAAAGTTCAATGCACGATACCGACAATAGTCAGCCATATTTGATCTGTTTCATGCACTTTTCCCTTGTGCCTTGTGGGGGAATTTTATGTCACTTACGCGGAAGAGAAAGGCTAGTGATAGACATCCATGAAGGCAAATTAAACGGCCGTGGACAGACTCCCTTTCAGGGTTCACCGACTTTAGCCCACCAAACAGGTTGTCAAACCAACACCAGTCAATGATCTGATTTATTTCTATCCCCTTTGCGTCCCAGAACTTCACTTTCATAAAGGCCCTGTTATGGTCACTAATAAAACCCGTTAAGAAGTCTCTTTATGGTCCTTGATTATAACCAAGAACTTCCAAAGATAACATACTAGTAAGTTACGTCCGAACTAACTACTTATATAGTGGTAAACCATATGAACTCCCGTTTCGGAGGTTCTGGATACCCCGGTGCACCGATCTTGATGGCTGTCCGCACTACTGGAATTCGCTGTTCATTTGATCTATTCCGAAGCTGGATGTAGCTACAAATCTCAGTTTCCACCTCACGTATTCCGGTAAATTGCTTGGTGATGAAATCAGTGGAATGACAACTAGATTTCCATATGAAATTTCGTCTTCTCCCGACTGAAAGCTAGCACGGCTTCGATGAGTATTTATCGGCTAGTAGTCTACAGCTGTACTAATGCCTTGCTTGATCATTCAGTGCCGAATTCTATATGACATTTTCAGGCTTCCAACCAAAACTTGTACAACGAGTGAATGACAAACGTTTCGACTTTTGGGTATAAGCAGCCAAAGAGAGCTTTTCGCATATTACTTTACAAAGCATGTTTTCCGTGTCCTTTAATCCCGTGTCACACAAAAAGAACAGTTCCGTTCTGTCTGCCCTTTTTCCGTTTCTACTCAGTCATTAGATTCGAATCCTCAAATTTCCACGGGATCTTTCAAATAGCCCCCAAAAGTTTAAAATGTCTGTTCAAAGTAGAGATTTTCAGTTGAATCAAACATCATTCCGTTAACTTAGAATAGTCTTCAGTCTACTGTCTCGCAATGACGCCCCAAGTTGGGCTCACATTTTTGTCTCCTTTCTCAACATGAATCAGTTCTCCAGGAAGGTGTATTAACACCTGAGTAAGAAATAGTTCTCATTTCACGTCTTTCATAATTTAGATGTTGGTTACATGGGCCTTCTTCTCAAAAGTGACTTATTTATCTACCCGTCTCATATCATTCTTTCCTAATTCTCCCTAGCAGAAACACATCGCGATTCATGTTAGATTCATGTAAAACTGTTCCTGAAGATTGATACCCAAATCAATCATCGTGCCGAGAATGGCTGAAAAATGTCCATTTTCACCCGATGCCTTAAATTACATAAACCCTGGGAAAGGCCACGGACAGTTCTTTCTGCGAGTGCGCCCATTCACTTTAATATTACATTCATCAAATGAAGAAGGATTTCAATGGCTTTTGTCACGAATAACTACGTAACAGACAAACGTTTACCATGATCTACATAACTAGCCTGAAGGTGGAGTTGAATATGTATCACTTTACATGCCTTTATCACTTTCAGTCGGTATGACCAAAACATTTCAATTTTTGCCACAACTTGGGTTTTCGCTTTTGATTTGCCACCGTAAATCTAAACATTTGATAAAACTTCTATCAGTCAGAATCAGTGGACTTTAAATGTGAAAACGTGCACAAACCAGAACTCACACATCGGTTTCTGTCAGTGGTGCAGTCCACGAATTCAAGATATAAAACTGGCGGAATCCGTGCATTTTAAACTACCCCCATGTGCCCTGTTCACAAAAAAAAACATGGGATTTAGTTGGGCACTGATTGACCGAGAGTGGGTGTGCTACATACTGTGATTGTTCCAGTTAAAATTCGACTTGATATGGCCCAGACGGGGGACGAGTTTAAAAGTCATAAATCACCATTGCCAACAAAACTTTGATATTGATTTTGATGTGTCGACTGGTTATTCAACTCTATTAAACACAGACCTTATTATGTGCCATCTAAAGGTGGAACGAGAACAAAAAACTCCGAACGCATGACCATTCAGTAGATAAAACAATAATATTGTGCTTCTCTTGAAGACGTCCGATGTTCTTTATTCTACCACGATCAGGTAGTAAGATAACAGTTCCGTTTCTGATGTAACTGTTCCGGTGAGGTAGAAATTACTAATTTTGCTCAATGGTGTCCGTATTGATCGTGCTAAAAATGTGTCCAAAGTTATGGAGAAGAAATTCACGAATAATTACATTAGTGTATCTCTCCGACTGCAGTTACGAGGATCACGGTTCTCTTTTATCATTTATCTTGATAACAGCTGCGTAGGCACGTGTTCTCATTGTCGATTGCAAGACCGGTCGCGGTTCAATTGTTTGTATTACCGTATTTTTTTACCAGCAATGATGAACATTGTATGTTTTGATTTCAACTGATCTTTTTTGTCGCGTGCCTCATCCATTCAACCCAGAGGATTATTGAAGATCGGCACTCAACAGTATCTCCATGCAAAATGAGCTGGGACTCCGTATAAAAGATCCACTGATAAAGTGCTTCTTTATATATTTCGATCTAGCTCAGTTTAAACTGTTTCAACTTCATTTACGGAGAAGAACAAAACAGTGACTGTCGGTTTTTACGCTGGCGAGGACACCGTATCTCACCTTCCGTGATTGGTTTTCATTTGATCTGTACTTGTAAATGTACTGTGAATCATTTGGAATTATTGTTATCTACTTAGTCAGTTAGCGGTAGGGAAGTGTTTTGTGCAAACGATCATTCGTGCAAGGCATGATCACTTAGCATCCATGCACAACTGGTTGCTGGAAACCACGGGAATAGTTTAATTTTGCTTTGAATGGTTCACAGGTCCCTCCAATCACAGTCAGAAGCGCGCATCCTCACTAATGTTTCCTTTAGCGATCTGCCACAATGTGTATGGAAATTATCACCGTGGGAGCTACAAAAAATCAGGGAAATGTAAAACTCCACTGAACACTGATCCACTAACTCTCCTTCAGATGACTAATTTAAGCAGTTGTAAAATGGGATTGATTTTATATTCGAAAACCATGCATTTTTAGCACTCAACTAAGCCCTAATGAAGCACGGCAAAACCACTTCATTATTCGTTTAGTTGACTGTCCCTCGGAGCTCCACCTTTCACGCACAAACCTCAGGTCATCCGACCAAGCTGCACTCGGAAGCACCAGACTCGAGGTTCGCTCTTCTTAGAACTCATCAGTGGTGCAAATCCTCTGTCACACCCGGGGTTTGAACCCGGACCCTTTCGCCTTGAAGGTGTGTGTATTACCACTGCGTCAACCCGCTCCCGTCCGGATTGGTCCGAATCGCCAAGGTAACCTTGTTCAGACGTCGACCTCCAGGACAGCCAGAGATGCCTGACAGCTTCGAATGGATACACGGTACCAGCCCCTTAACTCCGAGCGAATGCCTCCCACCAAGTCAGGTCTTCTCCACATGATTCGGATCAGCCCGGACGGGAGCGGGGTGGCGCAACGGTGACACACACGCATTCAAGGCGAAAGGATCCGGGTTCAAACCCTGGGTGTGGCAGAGGATATGCACCACTGATGAGCTCTAAGAAGAGTGAAACTCGAGTCTGGTGCTTCCGAGTGCAGGTTGGTCGGATGACCTGAGGTTTGTGCGTGAAAGGTGGAGTCCGAGGGACAGTCAGATAAACAAATATTCATCAATCCCACACACTACTCGCAAGTAGTTGCGTGATTCTACACTTCATTATTGCCAGAAGCCATCAGGAACGCACAAAATCCAATTACTGTTCACGACTCAAGCCCGGCCAAAGTCCAAAATTGTGAGTCAAATGCGTAATTACAACTTACGTCACTCCTCAAGTTATTATCTTGGCTGCAAAGTTTAGGCAACGCCTCTGGTATCCATGTATCTGTTCATGCAAGAACAAATACATGACGTGGAAGGTGGTTTTCACCGTCCAGGGCCCTTCGCTGTGGGTTCTCTGAGACCCAATAATCTGAAAACAAGATGGTTTTTTTCTTCTATTGTCCCGAAACAATGATTCCCTATATATCGATCCTGACGAGTTGGACGTCCTTGAACGTGAATATATATGTTCCACGGGAAGACAGGTGAGCTCATCTCGCGATTTCAATGGGAAAACCAAATTTCAGCCTCAGAACTTTGTCTAATCTTCACTTTGGAACAAGTTGATATTTCATTCCTATACTGCGCTTGTCCATGAATCGAAACATACACATACACACACAAATACACACGGAGAGCCCAATTTTATTTGATTGTACGTAGTACTTCATATTTCACAGCGGACAAACCATTTGCTTTTTTCGCATCCAAAAGGTCAACGCGGCAAGCCGAAATCAAACCGACGATCCTCCCTTGTCCACCAGGTGCTCCCTAGCTGCTCTATCGTGGTACGGTTTGTCAGGTGTGAATAACACGTATTTGTGTTTCTTATAATTAACCAACTTTGAGAAATTGGAAAACGCGTTTGTTTACGAAAATTAAGAAGTTCCTTTAAATACAAGATCAAATATCTTTACCGAAGAGAAAATGAACCCTCATGAATCGTACATACAAAGAGAGAAAATTTACCCTCGATGCCGTATTACACAGTCTTCCAGAACGAGGAACGCTTTTTACAAATTCCGTATGAAAGCGAAAAACTCTCATGGAAATTATTCCAGAAATATTGGTTGCAAAACTATACTGCCTGACACGTATGGATGCTGAGTGATGTATCATATCATACATAAAGTTGGAGATTGCTCTCATGTTACACGTGGGCCGTAATTACCAGTAGAATAAAGTACGCGAAATGGTAAGTGCGACACTATTAGTTTTGGTTTATTGATTCATCAGCACTGGTGATACAAAATCAAAAATTGATCCCACTGAACTTTGGTTATTCAGCTTAGTTCTGGGGCTGCCAAAGTTTCGCCACCATTAATCCATTGGGTGAGAAAAGAGACAGAGTCATGCAGACAGGCACATACACCTACGCTGCTCGATTCAACTTTGTAAAGGCAGAGACGCGCGTGTGTCTGTTATTCCGTCAGTTTGTTTCAGGTAGGCTAACTTCAAGCCTTAGGCGACAGCTCAGCATGCACGAATGATTCTGCTTCAAAAGCGCGCTGAGATAAGTCTGTGATCGGCAGTTCAGAGGAAGCAAATATACGAGAGCCTGATTTTCACTCGATTGATGGTGGAGCCACGGTTCATCCGTATTTGCACGTCCCACTTCAACTGCGATAGTTATACGTTAGAGATTCATGTAGAAAAGCATTACATAACGGGTGAGACTAGGGACTTTTGAGTATACGGAAAAAGCCCATGATTAACATTAGAAGAAGCTGGTCCAAGCACCTGAACTTCTGTGGCCGAAGGTCGATGACGTCATTCTCGACTGTGATGCCGATTCAGGTCTCCGACGACGACAAGTGATTTTGCAATATCCCCTGCTCATCTTTCGATTAATCGGCTGACAAATCGACTGACTGACTGACTGATTGACTAACTGATTAAATTTGTCCTTTTCCTTCCCTTATTTCGTTCCATATAAATGTGATTGTAATTGGCTTGAGAATGAAATCACCGAAAACATATGTTCGCTTACGCTTTGCTTTTTGATACCAGGCGTTTTGGCTATTGTGTAAATTAGTTGGTAGAATACGACATATTTGTGTTCCTAATTTAAGCGCACCTGGTTCGTGCTGTATTAGGAAATGGCAGCCCAGTCTGATCGCGTTCTGCGCACGGTTGCCGTTTATTTCTAGTCTGCCACCGTTGGAACTATATTTTATTGCAAGGTCATCTATCGCGATATTGATCTTGCAAAAATATTCAAAAACAACTGACACAGTATTCATAACAATTTATTTAGTCATCAGTAGACAAATAGCCAGCTCAGATCACCTACTGTCTGATGATAACAATATGAGCGAGAGGTATCACGTGAGGAAACACAAAAGAGCTGGATGGCATACAGCCCGTGGCTGTATATCTCTGTATTGTATGACAGTCCCTGGAATAGTGTGTAATATTGTGCGTTCCCTGCCTGTCAAGCATCCGGACTCCCGTATTTCAATCCCGCCTTTTGGTAACCATCAGCTGGGCCATGAGCATGGTCACTTAACTTACACATAGACTGAGCAGCTCCGATTTTATCACCGGAGACTTTCTAAGAAGAACAGTTCACTAACCTACCTTTCTTTGTCCTTTGCTACCTCGTGGTCGCAAAGCAGCATTGTTCTTTCCGCTGCGACTCACTTTTTAACCGAAATTACAAATTATTTCAATATCCATATCATTTTTGAATAATGGTCTCGCCCCATCTATGACGGTTCTGGAGGAAATTACTAAGGAATTAGCGTAATAAGCTCGCAACACTTCCGAAGTTCGTCGATACTCAGGCTCGGTTAAGAGATAAATGAAATGTTTGGGCTACTCTTTGCCCCAACAGGTTTTGCAAATGACAGGAGATCAACCTACCCTGTAGTCAGAATCCAAGCCATCTCTTCTTCTGTCGACATTGTTGTTGATAATACTAATGAAAACCTTCTTCGTTTCTCGACGAAGCCCATTCAGGCTTTTGAGTAATCTTACAATTTCTAATATAAAATTTTCTGTTTGGAAGTTTTCAAGCTTCTTAAATCCACCAAGTTAACTAAATCAACGAGAGCAGATAGACATCTTTCAGCATCATTCATGCACATGGATAAATTTTCCCGTGAACTAATAAGGTCAGTCTTTTACCGTTCACATGGATCTTACTCCACTTTTGACCGTTGGCTTCCTCTCACAAGCATACCCATACCAAAACGTCAAGTAGCCAACCGGGAACCAACAAGTTCCTCCGGGTAGATCTTTCTTCGTTAGCATTAAAACTATTCGAACGTGGTGTACCTAAATGCCTTCGAAAACACCAGCAGAAATCCCACGGACGATTTTCAATTTGTCCGCAAATGCCGGAATCTTACGATTAAAGATTTTTCGAGACCATTCCGGGTTTTTGTCACTTGTCTTCTGAACAAAATATGGTTTGTTTATACTACGCGAATAGGACGTTACCACCTCTGTTTGAAAACTTACTGAAACCCATTTCTGATCAAGGAAACCTCTCAGAAACGTTTATGTCCATATATTGATACTTCACTCCCCATCCTTAGCATCAGAATGATGTATCTATCATATTACACCAGCAGGAATATTTCCCAACCTAGGTAGTGAGATTTCTCCGCTTGTAAGCAATCAAGTCCGGAAATACATCGAATCGGAACGGATGCCGGTTGATTGATTCGATCGGAGTAGTCTGTTTCCATACAACATTCAGCCAGCCTACTCAAAAGTGTTCTAATCACAATGGAAAATGAGGTTTATTGCACGTTTCAAAATGTTACCTTGGAAATAAACATGTCACAGCATACCATCCTTCTTGTATGGGTTTCGTGTCATGGTAGAATCTAAGTCTGATTTCCTCGGACGAGGATGAGTCTGTTGAGCGAATCCTTATCATTCCATGGTTTTCTACAGCGTTGTGTGGTTGAGATTCCAACAATAAGGGACAATACCCATCCAGATGGAAAATCATTTAGGCTGACTCACAAATGTCTTACAGAGCAGTAGCCATAAAAATTAAAACTGAAAGAAAATAGTCAGAGAAAAGCCTTGGTTACAAAGGTTTTAGTCTGCAACGAAGCAAATGCGTTTTCTCCGACATCTAACTAGGCTACCCTTTGTCATAAGTAAATGCCACCAGTGTTGTGTCCTATTTGCATTTCTATGTGGGATCAATTTCACTAAATGTTAAGCGATTATCCAAATGTTTTGTGCGACGGCATCATTCACTACACACACACACACACACACACACACACACACACACACACACACACACACACACTCGTCACCGATTCCAGTGGAGATTTGCGTTTTAATCACTTAACAGACCAGACACCATGGCAGCCACGTGGAAAAGTCGCGTGTCTAGCTGTCGGCTGGAAAACTGAAAACCTGATTGGTGAAATTCTGTGTAACCTTCAGTTCCAACGAGTCAGGTTTACACTCGTGAATCGCTTGCTTCCCGAGAGAGGTACACGCGTCTGGGTTTGAAAATATCAGTTAGCTTATGTTCTCTCGACTGTGAGTTTCTCTTCAATCATCGTTTTTCTCTCTATAACCAATGTAGTTTGCCAGTTTTACGATGTTGTTCATCCATCAGTTGCGCTAAAATTTCGAAGACGTTATTTACCCCGAAGGATTACTTACACATTCGGTATTGATTAGATAATTCATAACGAAAATGACTGTTTTTAAATAAGCCCGATTCGGAAGTACAACACAAATGTGAACCTATCGCTTATATAGTGTTCACTAGTGCATTCGGTTTTACTAGAAAATTTTGGTTCTGTTTATCTTATTATTGTCGGCCCCAAATAAGGGTTGATAACTCATGCATCACCGGAAGGAAAGATTGATAAAGAGAACAAGAATTAGGACGGATATACTTCAGTTATTTGGTTTGTTAGTATGAGAGCAAGGTTTAGGGATGAACTTCGTTAGGAACCTTGCAAATACTATAACGAGCGAGTATATTTCGATGCCCAGTTTTTGTATCTGCACAAAAGGTAAATTCATGCAGAAATCACGCCCAATCGGGAACACAAAACTGCTTGGGATTTTCCTGGGTTTGAAGCCCATCAGCAAACGCTTACAATTGTGCTACCTGAATGAATGACCACAAAAAATTGAAGTTTATGGGGAATTTATATCAACCTCAGCTGTGACTGCTTGCACTTTCAATAGTGCTGTCCCGGTTATAGACAACAGAATTACCGTATAAATCAGCTGATGAATAAAAACATGGGCTCAGTGAAATGTAAGGTACAACGGTGGGATAAGCGGACAAGAAATGGACTGAGTCGGTTGTTAGATAACCACTTAGGAGAACCTAGGTCAGTCATGCAAATGAAGTACACAAAGTTTGTTGAGCGTATTCTTTGAAACGTACAACGCACGGTGTCGAGTCGCTTCGGGCGCTTTCTTCAGAAAACCTGCATTAGGTGTCAAGATGTATTCGTTTACATTGAGGAAAAGTCATTAGCGGGAAGCGGTAAAATGTCTGGTCATCCTGAACAATTTCAACGGGCTTGAAAACGTAACTTACCATGGCTTACTGAACTCAAAAATACGGGAGAAGACGTGAGGGTTGGTGTTCATTTTAGTTCCCAAATACTTGGAGTTTTTTTCAAAAATATTTGTATTTTGCTGACCTACAGCTCGGCGCACTCAAATCAACCTTGGAATTCGCATACCTATGAATGCCGTCAGATAAAAAATGTCCAAATCCATAGGGAACAAGTGCCCGAGTCATATGATGAGATTCTGATGGGTTTAGGAGTGCCGTTTCTCTATACTGCCTGTAGCAATAGCGAATCAAATTCCTATCCTAGGTTGTCAGCATGCTTCATTGTGTGCACTACCATTTGTGTCACCACGGCAAACTGTTATCACAGGTGCAGCATAGAAACAGAGCAAGCCGTTCAATCTGGTTCGCCTGCAAGGAGCAATCGGTTGGCTTTTCCGACTGCACTGTGGGTAGAAAAATGGTCCAGCTATTGGCCACGCACTCGGTTTGATCAAAAACAGAATGAACGTATATCGTCAACCAGATCATATTTTGGCAGGCTTAGTGCAAGCAAGCTAAATCAGTTTTGAATCATATATTTCCAATGATGCATAGTTTTTCAGTAGATCCATTAATAGGATAATGCATGAGAAGTAGATTTTGTGACAATTACGAATCCTTCAGATAGCAGAAACATGACCAGACGTTTCTGCAAGGCTCCGTCTATATCAATCTTAGTGGTTTCATCTCGGTTAAGTCATTTTAAAGCATTTATCACTCAGTTTTGTTGTGCTGTTACCGAACTTGTTAGATGAAACTGAAATTGACAAACAGAGTTACATTCAAAAATCTACGAGGGGTGCTTTTTGAAAAAGACAAAATTACACGATTTGATAAACACTTTCAAAATATTCAGCATAATTCCGTAGGTTATGTAACGCGGTCAGACGGATCGTCACGCTCATCTTTATTGGCGTCAGTGTTGATGCTTGCTGACGCACTTACTGAGCCCCGGCTGATCGAATCTTCTTTCCGTCTTCGTAGATTGTGCACGTGCAACCTCCACGGAAGCCACTGCATCCAGCATACTACAGGTTATACGTACTTTGTTCCCCCCACCCCCTGGAGTAAACCAAAACGGCGAGGACTGATCTTTGCTGAAAATTTATCTTGTTCGAAGCCGACAAGCTGACGAGAAAGATATTGACGCGAAAGTTATGGGTCTCCTATAAATGTAGATGAGTGCAACTACTACTGTTTGTGCACTGATGACAATAGTTATGGTGATGACGATGGTACGCATATTATACGACAGTGCTCAATTTCAAACTGGATTCAGCTGCATCAATACCGAATTCACCTGCTAGAGAAAATAGGAATTTTGTCGAGAACCCATATTCAGTCGAAACAGCTCTCGAATTTCCTTGTGTTTCAAGGTTCATATCAAAGATTGACTTTGAAATGAGATGCACAAACTAACTAGTGTCTAACTATATTAGAATAATTTGTGCAGCAGTGTACCTCGTCGTATGCATTGTCGTTTTCCAACGCTATTCTATTCGAGTTAGTTAGCGAATGTAACAATTGAAAAGTCTCGGTGTCACGTAATGTGTTGGTGGTGTAGATTTGCACGGGACGACGTGTGTAGTGGAAAAAAGATACCCTTGGTCCTTCTTATCTACTCTCGCAGAGTACTGGTTAGTTTGAGTTGAATACTTTGTAAATGAAGGTGCATTCACTTCATAAGATGCACGTGGTATGGTTTGGCGTTTCTTTTCATAGAACCATATGGTGACATAATTCCGAAATTGACACGGATACACTGAAACATTTTGACCAATATTAACGCTTCATTTGTACTTTAATTGGTACTATATTTCCTTTGTATTGCACGCGGTCGTGTAAATCATCTGGTGAATACGCGTTCGGCATTGATGCTCAGCGTTCCAGTCACGTACTTATATACACAAAACCATGGTTGCTATTCTTGCTGGAGACAGAGCTTTGTTGGAGATCCGTGATGCTGTGTTTCGAGACCAAGCAGATAAAATTGCTCCCCTTCTGTACAACCCGGCATTCAGCCCAGAAGAGAATCGCGCTGAAGACCGGTGGATTCAACAACACACTTCATTCGATGTGGGCTTTATATGGGACCGCCGGTACTTGAGTTTGTTGCACGTGAGTTTATACTCTTCAAAGAAGCATAACAAAACACGAAATTCCGTTTAAGGCAGTTATTTCTGTTTCCCCAATAAACCCATCTGCTTTGTAACACAGTCTGTTCAGAGAAAAAAGATGAGTCAATTTTCCCGCTCATTAGATTAGTTTTGAACAACCAGGCCAAATTGAGGATCACACGAAGCTGCTTCTATATCAATTAGTTTGGTGATTTACATTGTAGATATTGAGGATGAAACCCATGAAGTGGGGTGGGGGGGGGGGTTTGGTTACTAAGGCGGATAAGATATGGTTTCCAATAAATTTAACTTCAGGGATTATTTGCAGACAATCACCCTCCGTTCTTCCTATCCTGATTTTTGCCATTCACATTCAGGAATTAAGCAATGTGAAAGAACCTGACAAATGAATATTTTAATAAAATTTACAAATCTATCATTTTTTGTTTTGAGAATGCATATTGGCGTGCTTCGGAAGTATTCTTATGGTGTTGCAGCTGCCCGTTCAAGTCTCGTCTGTTTGGAAATCTCATTTAACTCAGACGCATTTGTCTCACATTGATCGAAAGGTTTATTTTTCTTTATTCGGGCTGCCGCTCTTTCTCAAGGACATCAAGTCTACACACCGGCCCAAAAAAAGCAGCTACACTGAACTAAGTCACTTAAGGGTCGGACCAAGGCACACGAGATGCTGAGCTGGGGTTTCTCTTGCGGCTTTGGCCTAAACAGAGGATAAGCGTGAGTGTATGCGGCTGACTCAGACTGTTACAGCCCCAGTAGCTAATCTATACTCTCTAATCCGGTTTATCTTCTGGTAGCAACATAGTTCCACAAACCAGTTTGGAGGCTTTCAGTTTTATGTACCGAATCTTTGGGGCTAGTAGAAATCAAATTCTTTTTCTTATAAAGGTTGCAGATATAACATACTTGCAAGCGTATTGAGTGGAAGATTTGAATAGAATGGATGCGGATTAGTTTTAGCAGGTTGTTTGCCAGTTTATCTTTCGAGGTATTTATTGAAAACCATTTCTTCAACTAATGGTAGTGGTTAACCAGCATAATTTCCTTAAGAACAAGGCTGACAGCGGAGGCTTGGAACCTGCTATAGCCCGGTGACTTTGGTGGTGCTCGGCACTTCGATTTCACCCGGATCGTCAGCATGCCGGAATTACCAAGGCTTCACTCCATCAAAGAGTTATGGCTGCAAATTCTTCTGCACTCCGTAGTGGTAATGGGTACATTCCTACCAATACCCCCATATGTAATGTGTCAAAAACTGAGACTGGTAAAGCACAACCTTATTTGGTTAGCCTGTTAAGTCAACTTAGTAAAGCATTCACAAGTCTTTTTCCAGAAGGCGCTCTAGCCATTTCAATCCCCCCGTTGCCTAAGCATTTCGGCTCCATTCTAGCCGACTGAATATGGCCATTAGGTTGGTTCTCCGGCGCACCATTCCCGTTTCTTTGACCCCATTGCTCCCTCTGACGGCATGATCGGTAGGTCTACACATGGGCTACCTTGTTGATTAGTGGAGATCCCGCTGAGTCTCATTTGAAAGTCCGTAGGGGTCTCTTTGTCGGTTTAGCGACGCTTCTAACATGTTCACTGTCCGTTCTTGGGTCTGTGGCTGTCAGTTGATGTTCCCGATCGATTTGACGCCAACCTTGTTCTGTTGGAACAGTATTCCGCTGAAAATTTGCTCTTCCCTTAAAATCCCCACTCCGTGTATATCAGGGCGCCAAGTAGCATCGTTTAAAGGATTTATCTGGTGGTTCTTGGTCGATTCGGAAACTGACATTCTTCCTCTCTAATATTTTGTCAGGTACATTCCATTGTCTGTGGAACTTGCTGGCCCTCGAGTCCACAGCATCAGGTTTGCTGTGAATTTTAACTTTTTTAAGAACACTCCGGGCACGAGCGGCTTCCATTATTGTGATTGGTTTCGGTTATTGTACCTTTCTTTGCTTCGACTCTGGGTGTATCTCATCCTCTGAAGCCCCAGTTTCACTGATAGTCTGCAATCACCGGTTGTCAGGGATTATCGGATTTCCGGGTTACGCCGCACGTCGAAAAATGTCCTAGGTTCTTGCCCACAGACCAGTTCAAACGGTGTCGTTCCTGTCGTAGAATGATTGTGCTTTAAATGAGTGATGTCCATGACACTCCCGCTTTTCAATAACTCCAATGGCTATTTTGACATTTATTTCATTATTCTGTTAAATCTTTCTGTCATTCCCTTCGCTCGAGCATGGTAAGGATAAGTCCGTATTTGCCTGATTCATCATTGCTTCAACCTGTCTCGGAATTTCTTCGATTCAAAGCAAGGGATCTGGTCAGTGATGATTGTTTCGGGTAAGTCAAACCGCGTTACGACATTATACACAAATTGGTGAAAGAACGTACTATCAGTATGATTTGGTCTTTGGATTGCCTTCAACCAGCGAGACACATGCTCATCCATCATCATAATCTACCGGTTCCCAGTCGAACATGTGTAAGGGACCAAGAATGACCAACCCGAACTTTGAACGATCCGCTACGCTTTTATAGTTTGCATTGGCGATGTCAGTATCACAAGCTGTCGTTCCCGCTGAGAGCCAGAAACGTTTGTTTGTGGTCAGCCACAGCTTCCCAAATCATGGGACAGAGGGCTCTGTGCAGCAACAGTTCGAAGACTCGTTGTTGTCCCATGTGAGCGCTTTCATGAGCCAGCCGTATCACGCGCTCACATAATGTCGCCCGAACAAACGTCAATCGTCTGCGTTTTCGGACGACTTCCCATATTGACTTCGACCAAAGGGCTGCTGTTCTCCTCTTGCAACCGATTCCATATGTTCAGTAAGTCACTTACCGTGGGTAAGCTGACGTCTGGTCTTGTTTGGGTTCGGGGATGTGAAAAAACGATCCGTACTAGATTGTCATCCCTTCGGAGACTGAGAATATTATCTCTGGGTACCAACCGATTCGTTGAGATGGCTTCTGCCGGTAATGGGTCACCTGAAATTGGGCGGGACAACACGTAATGTATCTCATTTTCTCGGCCTCTAATATGCTTGGCTGTGAAAGTGGGTTCTTGCAGGCTGTATTACCACCCCGCCAATCTCCATCCTGCGCTTCTTGCTGTCAACAACCAAATCAAAGGTTTATGATTCGTTCTGATGCAAAACCTACTCACAATCAGATATATTCTCCACTTCTCCAGGACCTACATTATTGCCAAACATCCGCTTTCTTCGGCGTAGTATTTTCTATCGGCACTTGTAAGCCACCGGCTGCGGCACTCGACTACGTCAGACGGTTATGATGATACTGCGCCCGTTCCAACGTCTATCTCACCCACGGACACGGAAAACTACTCATGCGGCTTTGGTTTCGCCAGACTGCTTCGAGGGCTTGTTGTGCTTTGCTTGAGGTCCACTCAAGCTTCTTATCCTTCCTGGGTAAAGTTTGGCATAAACTTGGTGCCAAACTCAAGCAGATGAAGAAACTGTCTTATCTAAGACTTTTACTTTAGCAAGGGGAGCTTTCGAATTGTTTTCACATTCTTAGGTAGCGGTTACAGCTTGCCACCTCCAACTATATCTACCACACAAACGGTTTTGTCATGTGTGATCTAACCCTTCTTCGAGCTCAACTTCAAACCCGCCATTTTGATTCCCTCCAGGACAATACTTAGTCTGAAAACAAACTTGTCTTTGAGAATATCGCAATATCATCTATACGGGCCATAACACCACGCTGATTTACCAGTACCAGTAGCAGTAAATGTCTAAGGGCAGCCGGTGCGTCAAACAGTCCGAAAGGCTTTCGGAGGAAACAGTACTGCTTTCGTTTGACACAGAAAGCTGCTCCTCTCCTGTCTCGTGACCACCGGTAGCTGTTAATAGCCTGATCGTAAGTCTATTGACGGTGGCACCTTCACATCATAAAGTTGCTCAAATATCTCTTTGGTTAGTGGCACTAAGAACACGTCTTCAATCGAGACACGGTTGAGTTCGCTGAAGTCAGCACAGAATCATTAAGCGCCATCCGATTTTTGTGTCCATAACACTGGCTAGAAATAAGGGCTGGTACTATGCTGAACTATTCCCTTTGATAAGATGTCGCGAACCTGATTATCTACTTCCGGTACGACTTCCTGTGGTATCCTCCAGTGAATTTGTTTGCGCTCTGCTCCCGGAACCTAAGTTGATTCCGTGCTCTAGCTGCTCGCAAAAATTGCAGTTGTCATCTGGTGTTAAAAACAATTTGGCATACCTCACGATACATTGTTTGACACATGGAATTGTGCATTCTGGCATCAACAAAGCTCTTACAGCATAACCTTGGTTTGAATTGTTACAGCGGGACAGTAACTCAATTCTGCTTTCCCCTTCTCGCAGTCGACGGAGTTCCAAATCAATTTTGACACCCACACGATCGTCTCAGCACCCACTTCGATCAGTAATATCTCGTGTATGAAATGAACATATTCCATCTGAACCACTAGTTGTTGCTTCCCTATTATCCGCAAAGCCTCTCCATTCACAGCACGTACTTGTTTTTTTATGGTTTGATCGAAATTTCCTCCGCGCGAATGTGGCGGATAATCCAGATCCCGAGCCTATAACTGTAATATACCGTTCGCCCCCAGTAACAACCTCAAACATTGGCACATCATTCCATCTGATTGCTGATAGGAGAAGACATGATGTAATACGTTCATCTAGACAACTTTGCGTGATGTACCTTACCTTGCCGCACACGAAACATCCCTTCCTTAAACCGTGCATCAGGAGTTCTTTCATGCATAGTTCTTGTCAGCTGACTTGAATTCCTAGTTGCTTGATTCTGTCAGATAATATTTTACAATTTGAATTCCAGCTCAAACGGCTCCAAGAACACTTAACAGGTGCTGTGTGTCGTTTGCACTGTGAGCAATTATCATTTTCAACCTTTTCTGCACATTCGGGGGAAAAACTTTGAACAAAAGAATCACAAATGAGACGGTTTAGTTACCTCATTTTCTTCCTGCAGTCCGATAGCTACCTGGTACTACTAGTAGTGATAATGGACAGCCGGGTCCTGGGAACTGCCATACTGAGCCATGTTCAGCCGCTCCATGGCCCTCTGCATGAACTCACTCACTGGCTTCACATGCACCTCATAAGAATTTAGATCTGCATTTTCTCTCATGTTCAGGGTATGTGTACAATGACAGCTGACCGTCCGTTCTTTTGTGTGACACTTTTTTTTCAATATTCACCGTTCTCAGTCATCACTCAACAGTTACATCCAGTTGAATTCACTTCACAGAAGTCGAGCCTGATGTGCCTGACAGTTCGGTTCCTTGAACTAGTGACAATTACCATCCAGATATGTTCAGGTGAAACCTTAATCAATTTCATTACTGTAATTTTTCTTCCGGTTAGTCGACAGTTTGGGCCTGCTGATATTCTCTTGGGTATCCATTGTCGTCTCACTGTTAATTTGGTATTCCAAGCGATGTAATTTGCGAAACACTGCACAAGCACTCTAGTGAATATGCTTTTCCAGGAAATGTTTCCCGGGTCCCATACGGTAGATGTGTGCCACGGAACGAGTTAAGCAGTCAGCACTCAATCTGTGAAGCTACATGGGATCAGATAATGCCAAACATTTAGCTGGGGCAAATCTAACAATTGTTTATTTCTAATCTATCCTACGCAACCCGGGCTCATCTTGTGCATCAGGTTGCTTGCATGGCAGCTGCGGAAAAATGCATCAGACTGCTCCTCGATCCACCCTATTCGTGGAATCCGAACACTTTGGACGGAGATGGGCATTGTCCAGTACACTATCTCGTAAAGGCAAATATTCCTTCCGTGTTCTATCTAGCGTGGAAAAGATCGCAACAAACATACCAGCCGCTTTCGTTTGATCCGAAGCCATTCTTTTGGTTGATTTGGCCTCCAAAATCGGTGACAGAGTTATGTGGTATTATCTCCGTGAGTTGGGAGCTCATTTTATTATTTCTTCGATGTGAAGTTATTCATTTTCTCGATTCATAAGTGACAAGTGTGCGGATAGTTTCGTCTACAAGAACAACTTGATACTGCATTATGAATCAAGGTTGACCAGTTCAAATTGTCTAATAACGAAAGAGCCACTAAATAGCCGATCTAAGTAAGCTGTTCGCAGCTGCTTTTCCATTCATGATGGATTCTTACATAGAAAACGTCAAATAAAATGTTACCAAGCGACTCTTCCAAAGGGCATTTCGTCGGCTGAAAAAGCGAACCTTCGGATCAATGGCAGATGGTCCCAAGTTTGGATTTTGATGCAAGTAGTAGGGTTTAGTATCTGGATAATAGGTCAAGATTTCCCCGAAGGCAAATGACCTGTTTTGCCGTTGTTGCCTGCTAAGGTGACGATCCTACTGTAAGGTGCTCTAACAAAGAGGGCGATTGAGCGGGAGAGTGCCGGATACGCGTACCTCATGAGCAGCAGCAAGCGCGAAACCGGTCGTGTAATTCTGGGGACATTTTGTTCTGTTATCCAGGTGCAATACCAAACTACTTATACCGGAATCCTTCTTGGTGCTATTTACCTTGAATTTAAATCTGTGCAGCGTTTTCCGCTTTACTTCACACTTGCATTTCCCGTCATTGAACCCTATACTCCGCTGGGTAGTTGGTGAACTAACTTGAGTTTCCGTTGTCTCACATACTATCTCCAGTGAGAAAGTGGTTTTATTGTTAGACAGAAGACCTGGCAGATTCCCGGAAACCCAAAACTTATCGCTCTCGTAAGTAACTGCGAAATCCATGAGAAAAAGAAAAATATATATTATAGCACTACATTAGTCCTAATGCTTCCGTTTATTCCTCCAGGTCTTTTTCAGTGCCCTCTAGCATTTGAAATCTTACGAATACCCCATAAGTCGACATCTCAGTGTTACACCCGTAGGGTCATCGAGGAGATCTGCAGAGCCTTTGATTTGTCCAAACTATCTTAGGTAGTGCTTAGTCGACAAGTATGAAATGGCCTTTTAGCTTGTCCTCTACGCAGTCTCGAAAGGAAACACCAAGGTTATCCCCACAGTCGATGAGAAAGACTCATACTGATGACCATTTATGATAAATTTGTTTTAACACTTGTTCAGTATCAACACGATCAGTAAGCATGAGGCAGGCCGCAAAAAAAATTCTAGAAAACATCAGAGACGTGTGAGTGTTGGGCGAGAAATCGATAGCTTGCCAATGCTGATATGGGCTATGCTTTGTGCAAAATGAATTCAGTAAAACGCATAAAGTCAAACAAAAAGTACAAAGGTTGTAATCAAGCTACCCGGTGAGTTGTAGTGAATGGTAGTCCATAACAGTGTTTTGAATTCGCTGATTATCTCCGAACATTTGAAAGCCAAAAGATTGCATTTCCGTGTAACAATTGGAGAAATTCACGCACACATTTGATTTATTGTCCATAGCAGTGAAAATCATAAAACATGCACGACTGTGCACACCGTTTAATTATCACTGCGTACACAGTTTTAACTCAACTTATTCATAATTACTGCGCTTCGTTTTCTCATCAGGTGGTTCAACCTGCTAAGTCTTTGATCAAAGTTGCTTTTCCTTGGCAAGTAGGTCAAGAGGATCGGTTGGAGTGCCGCGTCCCGTTCGGTTTGTTTCTGGAACTTTGTGTGTCATTTGAAGAAAAACCTTCTTGTAATTTCTGGACCGCAGAATGGCCAATCGATAACCCACGTTGGTTCTGGCCAATCCCCAGGCCAAAGCCACAGACCATTCCTTATCATGATGAACAGTGCAAAGAATACCCTCAGTGTTTGGATCAATTGTTGGCTGTAAATGGAAATGAGATATACACCATTCCTCCGTGTGAGGCAATTTATCGGCTATTGGTGAGCATTTGGGCATTCCACACGCTCACAGAGGAGTTTACAGAAGGGGGAATCACATATCGCGTTCCTCGACCACCAACTCTCAAGCGAATGTGCCGCTTCCAGATTCGTCGAATCCTAACGAAGCGTTGCGGTAAGCCGCCTGATAGATTTCTACTCGGGCAGGTCATTTTGTGCATAAAACAAAGTATAACGAACTGCTCGACTGACTGAATAATTGAATAAATCAATGTGATGACTGGCTATGTGAATGAATGATAATATAACGTCCTTTCTCATTGCTAGGTTCAAAATGTGATGACCAACAAGAGACACGAAATTCTAACCGAACTGTTCCGAGCTACCCTCAACTAGTGGAATCGTTCCCGCTGTGTGACGATTTAAAAAGCTATTTAATGTATACAGATCTATGGCCTACAACGGTGAATATCCTGAAGTGAGTTCAAATTCTCTTCCCAAACATTTCTTTCCGTCTAGATCAGTAGAATGTTTATGCATTAGGAACCCAGATATCTGATGATTTTGCTATGACATATCACTATTCCAGATAAAGTTACCAGAATAGGTGCGGTGGAACTCTACGTCAATAAATTGATGCAAACTGCGAAAAGTCACTGTTTGCTCGGGTAATCAGTGACGTCGATCGAGCTACTTCACTAGTTGAACCGGTTTCCATTTGAGGAAGAAACACACGCCTTTGAGGTGAAAGGACCCGGGTTCAAACCCTGGGTGTGACAGAGGATATGCACCACTGATGAGCTCTAAGAAAAGCGAAACTCGAGTCTGGTGCTTCCGAGTGCAGGTTGGTCGGATGACCTGAGGTTTGTGCGTGAAAGGTGGAGTCCGAGGGACAGTCAGATAAACAAATATTCATCAATCCCACACACTACTCGCGAGTAGTTGCGTGATTCATATATATATATATATATATATATATATATATATATATATATATATATATATATATATATATATATATATATATATATATATATATATATATATATATATATATATATATATAACTTCACCCATGGCGCTCAATCTCCATATATTCTAAGTAGACCAAGTCTATCCGTAACTGCAATGTATTTTCTGCAACTCAATATAAGTCATGTTATGCGCATCTTCCAGTTTCCTATGAGAATTTTCCACTGCTTTTATTTTGCCAAAACTTGTATGCGTCCAACTAATATTAACAGACCCAAAACGGAATTGGTCGAAGCTCGAGCAAATGACTGCGGGGATCTCACATTCACGGGCGATGAACCTTTCGGATTCTTACTGTAATTGCCATTCCGGATGAATGCGATTCAGTTATCGTGATTTTGATGCCGCCGATGTTCATCCACCAACTTTACCGTACACGTGACGACTGTCACTTACTTACCAACAGAATAATTTCTACTATCAGCATCCTGCGTTAATTGACCAAACAGGGGTTCTATAACGTAGCTCGAAACCTCACTCCAACTATCCTTCATATTCGTGACGTTATTTTGTGTTTTATTTCAAAATAAATGTTTTTCTACTTATCGTATTTACTATCTTTATATTTTTTGTCCTTGGTGCCAAATGACAGTGTGCCATTATCAGTTGTGCGACGAAGCGGATATCCGAATCCCCGTGGATATTCCGAGTAGTCTACCCTTCTTCCAACACACAATGTGCCATCGAGCAATATAGAGCATAGTTATGTTAATGCGAACTTCGTATGTTTGGTGAGCACTTTCTTCCTAGTTAACAGTTTCACGATATCACAGTATGCTCCCAACTGCACCATTCATATCAGTCTTCTTTTCGCCTAGGTTAGCTTTCTAACAGCCAAATTGCAAGCCTTTAGAGTACACGAATCAGAATTACCGAGTAAATCGCATTAGCCGGGATGCCACTTCCAGTAGTTTGTCCAGCTAAAATGCCTATACAAAACTGTAAACTCGTTCACATTTTCTCCCACCATATTGACTCAAATGACTGTTCTTTTATATTCGGTATCGCCTGGATAGAGAAACCACAACGGCGCTGGCAGATACTGACAACCATGATGGAGAAAAGATGGACACTAACCAAACTTGCAATTCTTCTTGTGTGTATGCCTCGTGGGATCCAATGGGCCGGTTTACCTTCTGACCTGATTTGTTTCCACGGGGTCATTTGAGTAGATTAGTGAATCACACCTAAACTGTTGGTCATAAAAGTGCTGAAGCAGTTAGCAGTATTTCCTACGTAGACTAAGGTAAGTCTGTCTAAAGTGCACTCCATGAAAAACACCTGGAAAGCTTCTTTTCACATCTCTTCCAGTCGAACACCTATGACAGCTGCCGCCCACTCTAGCCTTGAGATGCGGACGATTTTGGTGTGATACTCATTATTTACTGCACAGAAGCACATCCATAGGAACTCCATAGGAACTCGCCTCGCTTACGCCACTGCACTACATCCGGTTTTCGAAGCGTCATAGAATATATCCAACTCAGTGCAGCCTATCCCTTTTAGCGTCACATTCCGTATACTTCTTGGTACCTTTAATTTCCAAATATGGTTCATACATGACAACCAGTTATTCCACAGCATGGTATCCTCTGGGCTGAGTGAGCTATCCCAAACTAATTTCACTCTGCAAAACCTCTGCAGTACCTTGTTTGCCGGAAAATGTGATGGGGCCACTATACCAAGTCGGTTTATTAAGGATCTGATGTTCGATATCATGTCTCTCCTCGTAAACCACCTATCAAGCAAACGGAACTGACAAGTGAACTCCTCCAAGACCGTATTCTAATGAGCGCCCGGTGCTCTCTGACAATTTTGTCAATTACGGGACCCGAACAAAACTATCTCGTACATCAGGGTCCGGAGATAAAGCCATAAACGGCTGTGCATTGGATACCAATCTCATCAGCTTGAAACCAGTATGCATCAGTAACTCAGTTGTCTTCCTTGCGAGCGAAGTAGCCTCAGCAATTTTTGGGAAGAACGCAAGGCAATTATTGACCTAAAATTTCTCTCTGTGGCTTTCAGGACCGACTGTTCGTACCCCATCTCGAAATCCCTCGCGGATCTGTATAAAGCCAATTCGACGCAGAAGGGAGAGGGAGTACCTTCGAAAGGGTGGGCTTTCACCGGCTATCCCTCCGGCACCCGTGACAGGTCTCCTTGCGGCCATCACAAGAACAACAATACTCCCTCATTAATTTCGGACACTTGCCCCTGCATGGACATTTCTTCCGTGTCCACTGAAACGACCACCTCTTCCTTGCGGAACCGCAAAACTATGCCCACCGGATGGGCTTCAGTAACAGAACCCTGATAAAGGATAACACTAAGCAAAGATCCTTCATGTTTGGCCACGCAATCCAGTAAAATACGCAGCTTTTCGGGATTCTTTGGGTTTAACACGGCGTGGTGCGGTAAGTACCACCTAAATCGATAACCAAAGTTCGATTTTTTCATCGGTATTGGCATTGCGTATTTCCTGGCTACAGTTTGATTCATTGCTTTCTTATCTTGCTATCTTATCCTCAGGTCTTCGTTAGTTGCCAAACGATATCTCAAACTGTGCAACCTGTCTTTCGCAACTGCACTCATGTGATACTCAAGCTCTCAAGGTCATTAAACTGAGTGCCTTCATTGTACTTAGGCTCATTTGGTCACGCCTTTCAGCATAAGATTCGTTCCCATTGGTAGCATTTGAAGCCAATGTGGGAAAAACGCTATATTATGCAGTGTATAAGTTCCATAAACTGTTGAGAGTCAGCCTGGATAGCCTTGTGATTAAGATGTTCCATTCGTAATCGTTCACCCGGGTTAGGGTCCTAGTTGGGGCTCGTTGGACGTGCGTCGCCGATGATTCCCAACAAGGGTGAAACAACAGCACAGTGCTCCAGTGGTTTGAGTATTCGCACTGCCTGATGAATCATAAGAGACCATGTTGCAGAAATGTACCGTAACATCCTTCCTTCATGGTAGAGGAACTATGAAATGTCCCTGCATGAACCGTGTGCTTGACTCCACATCTCTTCTGACTTCCACATCTTCAGTCGAAACAGTTTTGTCCAGTAGCTGCACATCCCCGAATTACATACCATACATTCCATGTTTTTCTTCTATTGCTGATGATCCGCCTCAGTTACACAACCCACCGATGAAGACTGATGCGTTTTGAAGGTGGCTGGACCAAGTACTACACAACCTAAAAGTTTACGGACTGCTTACGGGAGCTAACGGCCAACCAGTCTTTTATCTAAAACTCAAATAGCCTTGTGTGCATCACATCCGATGAATAGCAGTACTATAGAAAAAGGCACGATAGCGAACAAGCTCTTTTTCGGTAACTTCAGTTACTTCAGTTATATATATATATATATATATATATATATATATATATATATATATATATATATATATATATATATATATATATATATATATATATATATATATACGATAGGAATGCATATTTTCGGAACAAAATAGAGGGTATTTACAGTATCAAATTAAGATTGGTTAATCAATATTGTAGGTGTTTTGCGGTTCGGAAAAGGGGTGGGAAGTTGGTTGTTCCCATTTACGATCTCGATCGGTAGATCTTTCGTATGGAGCCACTTTCTACATCCATCAGCGGAAATAAGCTTGGACCCGGGCAATGACTCAACAATTACAGCCTGTCCTATGCTGACGGACTAAGTGTCATTTAGGGCGACCAGTTCGAACTCGTTATTGACTTAAACCCATCCAGATTCTTGATTATCTGTTGGTTACTTCACGAACCTAAACGCACGCTGCATATGTTCTGGACTTGAATGAGTGTGGTGGCGGATCCATTATCACGAAAGACATCCAACAACTTCTCTTTCTCCGGCCTTAATTCTCATAGGCAGTATTCCTGGGCATATACCATTGTGCTGCATCCTCGATGCTCCATAGCGATTCTAGTTCATTGACTTGAGTGGTAACAGGTGATTTCGCATAACCGTATGAAAGATTTAGTGAAACCAGCTACCCCAACCTTTGATCCCACAAAAGTTCTTTAATTTACATTCGCCGCGTTATGTTTCCCCTTAGAAAAAGAAAACACAGTTCCCTTATCTGAGCCTTTTCGTACCTTGTGGGTACTTTTACCGTTACAAGTCTCGAGCCGGTTACAATGGCATGCTCTCCTCTGCACATTGCGCAATTTCAGGGCGTGCTTCTTCCTGGTGCACAGTTTTCTCGGGCCAATTAGAACCTGTTTGGCTCTGGTCTAGGTAGCGAACGGTTTGGTTTGTCTTGACAATAGTTCTATGTCTGTCTGTTAGTGGTCAAAAGCAACTACCGTGCACTCTTTCCATGGAGGATATGAACCCGGTCAGTTCACACAACGTGGATTCACGACCACCTTGGGCAGCTTGACCGACACTCTTCGCTCACTCATGCTCAAATAAATATGACAGAACGGTTACTATCTGCACCAGGGCACTCAGAGAATTAAGGTCGACTGCATAATCCATTTGTTCAAATGCAATCAAGAAACTTTCGATAGGAAAGGATAATCGAGACAAAGCCTCTGTTTCAATCTGGCTTGTATCAAAATTTTCCCCTACTCGAGCTAGAAGAGAGCCAGTGTCTTCGTTGGGACTACCAGATAACTCCTTAACTATTACATAGGCCGCGGTATACCCGGCCGTAGGAGACAACATGATGCGTTCCTCGACAGCTTCTCTCTTGAATATCCAATTCAGGTGGAAGCCCATGCAAAAAACGAATGGCTGTTTTGTCTGTTTGCAACCTGGGCATCAGGCTTTGGACTGTGTTCGCAGTTTTACTTGTTTCAAGCCTAAGTACGGGGGCAAACATCCTAAGCTATTATACTGTAGCACGGGAGACGTGGCCTACTCAGAGCATCAGTGTTCTGCCAACCGCACTTCCTCCGATGGTGAGGCTTAGATGCCGTCCTGTTAGTTTTTCAAGGACCTAAAGGAACGGTACAAAGTTATTTGCTCAATGTTAACGGTTCCCATGTTAGCCTGGTTGAAAAGGGTTTGGTAAAATAAGCTGGTCTGACATCGCTTCTAACTTGTTTAACCGTTATGACAGTCGACAGATGTTTTGACGTCTGGTCAGAGATTGTAAGTTTTAATATAGCATCGCCAGATGAATCAGTTAGCATCAAATAGATCGGATATTCCGTGTCGGTCAACTGTTTTTCAAATCGCCTTATACTGATTTTCGTCTGATTAATTGCCTTTGAGTTCATCTAAGTGATGACTTCTTGAGGGCAACAGGCTCGTGCATGTTGCGGAGTCCTCGTAGGTTTTAATACGCCTTAGGCTTATTGGATATTGGGTCAGAAAATCGGAAAGCCTAGAGAGTCCTATGCAGTTAAAACAATCCCGGGTTGCTTGGTTCCGGGGCTCTTTGGTCTGCACATCATCTATGACAGGACTGTTAACAATGCATGCAGAGACGTAAGCAGCTCTTATGGTATATGATATATGACACCGTCCTATGATGAAAAATTTACAAAACAGCCTTCTTGAAAGATCACATGGCTTCAGAGATTACTGAGCTTTGCTTCAAATGGGTCAACAGTTACTATCGTTTGTCTCTTACGTCGAAATGGACCTCGTTGAATATGCCGTAAGCTCACCGTCCACGATTTCGTTGTAAATGGATCTTCTAACAGAGATAGAAAGAAGGTATGCAGTCCTATCTAAAAATTGTTGTCACAAGTCCCCGACGAACAACTCATGCCAAAATTTTGTGCCCAAATGGTATTTGCCATTGTTGTGTTTGGCTTGTACAGTCAGGTGCTCACACACGCAAGCTTGATCTACACCCCGTACAATCATTGACACACGATTGCAATTGTGCACACAAGTACATAGCTGACATTTGTCGTGTTTCATCAGATCAGGTTTTGCCACGTGTTGCACGACCCTGCGCAACTTATTCTGATTGTACAGTTGTACAATTGCCTTGCGCTTTCGAACGCATATATTGCTGACTCACGCAGTTGCACACGTTTTTACGTTTTCAGTTGCTTACTTCTAGTGGAGCTTACCGTACTTTGCTATAGGATACACCTACATCCGTGTAAGTGCATTTTCCTTCTGCTTACTGAATTCGGGATATAACAGTCATATGGTGTTGTTAGCAATCCAAAAGAACCGATCATACCACGAGTGGTCAGATCCGAACAGATTAGTTCATAGAAATGGCAGCTTTGGCCAGTGGACTTCCAGGTTTTTGCACTCGAAGGCTGCCAAGTTCCAACTGTGATTAGAATGCCAGGTGGTCGGAATTTTTGATTGTTGAATGATGGAATGTAAAAAAAGGATGAAAATCACATTAGCTCCCGAAGAATCGGCAATCGTGTTGGGTGGGTTCCTTGCCTCAACTTCACAAAATCCCCCGTGAGCTCGACTAAATAAATAAATGAAGGATGTAGTACGCTGCATTTTATTGGTTCTGCGACGTCAAAGTAGATGTGTCGTGTCCTAGGAAGGAAGGAAAACGAGATTTGATATCTGAAAGGCAAGATGGGGGACGTGTATTTGACTAGTCGCAATCTTTGGAAACCTCTACCCCGGAAGTCATCCGGCAGCCATTTAAACGCGACCAAACTAGTTGCTGTTCTACCTCGGGTGATAGCATTTTCCAGTGATTCTTTAAGCAGTAAGAGAACAAATGTGTCCGAGCGCCTCTGATAGCCCCAAGTTTCATCAGTTCACGTTCATGTCCTCTAAGCGTTGAGTTGTTACTAAAAACTGGTAACGGGGTATCGGTTTCAGATTAGCCGGTGAGATGCTTACACGTATCAATCAGGTCGTCCCGTAGGCCACTTGTGATTAAAAAGAAAATGTCGATTGCTATGAGTCATTCTCCGTATGTCATATCCCGGAAAAAGTAATCCTTTTAGTAAACCGTCCCTGAATACATCCCCGTAGTAGACTCTCCTTACCAGTTTAAAACCCAGACCGGAAAGCAGTACTGCAGTTGGGGGCGTACATGCGTTTGTTTAGTGACAGAATCATTTTGGCATCCCGAGACCTGATCGTCAGACACAGCTGAAACAGCGATCTATTACCTTTGGATGATGCGCGGAGCACTTTTGAGTAAACTTGAAAGTCTGATACACTCGGATGCTAAGATATTTGAGGACCTCAGCTAGCTCGACCTTCTTAAGTGACCTATCATCAAAATGTCAGGTTTCCCCTGCATCACTAAACTAAAGTATTTGTCTGAAGTGATAACCCTTTCCGGATTATCAGTCTTATCCCTTTCATATAATATGATTCATCATGCAGCTTGAACGCTCAACTCATGATTGGAAACTATGGAAGCACTGTATGGCTGTTCCATCCTTGTTGGGAATTATCAGCAGTGCACACCCACTGAGCCCCCACGGGGACTCGAACTCGGGGTGAACGATTGTGAATCGAAAACCCTAACCACAAGGCTATCCGGGCTGGTTCTCAACGGTTTGTTGAACATCTACACTACATGATATAGCACCCTTCCGTCACTGGCTTTGAACGGTAACAACCCGCTTCCCACACGGCGATCGACTCCCATGATGGATGACTTCTCTGTAGGGGCCCTTTCATTCGGAATCTATCTCTAACCTTGTACAATCGCCCAATACGATTTCTACTTTCCGAACATAATCGCCCTTATTGAGCATGTCCATTCCGGGTCCCTTGTTTGGTTGCAATACCACAATGGATTTGTTTTGTTTAATTTCTTTAAGTGCTTCGATGTGGTATAGTGCTATCAAATTATGTTGAGAACATTTAGTAACTCGAAACTGGTGAGCAGGATCCACTAATCTAGTTTGAGTATATTGCTGACCATTTTAAACATCTGGTTCCGTTTACACCCTCGGTTAAAGGTTAGTTCAAAACTAGTGCTTTCGGGATCATCACAAGATCACCAAATAAAATCTCGCTAAAGTTCACGGAGGCGTTACCCGTTCACAGGACAAAGCTTGAACTGTGTATCCACAAGGCATTTGTTGCGCAAATTGTGTTGCCGTGGTAGTGATCAGTGACCTCATCCTGCTTTGTCTCACACCTCCATTTTGGTCTTAACTATGCCGCACGTCTTAGCGAGAACAACTTTTCCTGTTCGTTTGTTTGTATGTGTACAGTTGCTTATTGTTTAAACTTAACGTAAATATATCTAATGTGCGTTATCAGCTGATTGAGAGCAACCTAAATTGATGGTCAATATCAACTGTGTCCACATTGTTCATCTTACTCCGCAAAAATGGGTCAAAGCAAAAGGATGTTTCACGTACTCCAAAGACCTTGAGATTGTCGGGAACCCCTCCTCAGGCTAGGTACATGAAGACGTTATCAGTTTACGTGAATGGACAGGAAAATGGGAGCTCCCTATAAACAGAGACAAGTGCAGGCAATTACTTCCGTTCAGGGATGCAGGGGAAACCTGACATTTTGATGGTAGGTCACTTACGATGGTCGAGCTAGCTGAGGTCCTCAAATATCTTAGCATCCGAGTGTATCAGACCTTCAAGTTTACTCAAAAGTGCTCTGCGCAGCATCCAAAGGTAATAGATCGCTGTTTCAGCTGTGTCTGACGATCAGGTCTCGGGATACCAAAATGATTCTGTTACTTAACGAACGCATGTACACCCACAATTGGGAGCCTTGTCTATTGTTTAAACTCAATGTAAGCACTTGTAATATCTGTTTGCAAATGATCGGGAGTACGCAAAATTGATAAACAGTTTCAAATCCACCCAGACTGTTATTCTTGCTCTCCCGAGATCTTAACATCTTTGGCGAACATGGAAACAACTTACCTAAATGTGAAACATTGAGTCCCCTTTATCCAATTCATTAGAACAGACAGAAGACATAGGTCGCGAGATGCAAGCATTTCGTTTACTCTTGTCAACCGCGGACTTAAAACGTGTCAGTATATATACACGGTACAGTGGGGGGGGGGCAAATGCAACAGTAAAGTAGACACGATCGAAAGCTCTTACAGTGCGTACGTTGGGGAGAGTGAAGTCTGTCGTGTTAACGCCAGGGTAAACAAACATTTTGGGTCAATCGTTTTTGTGCTCAGAGTGCTGGCTGATGCATCATGATTAGAATAGCTTCACTGAACGCTAATAGTTTCGGTGTTGGGTTGCGCAGCAATGCTTTGAAACACTGGGTCAGGTCAACTTTGTGACCTGATGCAATCAAGTGTCTTGCAATCGAAGAAGCTGGCGGTTTTACGTCGTTGTGTATTGCCCCATCAGGTTGCGTCATCAAGTTTGACAGCCATTTTGGCATGTGTTCTGACACTCGTTGAGTCAAGCAACGATCCGTCCTGCCAGTGTATACGTCACCGCAACTGCAAGTGAAGTGATAGACAATATGTGAGACACTTGGATCAGCAAGACTGTCTGAGTGAGTAAACGAAGTGCTTGCATCTCGCGACTTATGTCTTCTCTCTGTTCTAATGATTTACCTATGTGTGTCCGCCCAGATATTTATATAGATCACGAACAAAGTGGGTTCCAGCGCTGACCGGTTCGGCACCATGCTGCATGCCGTGGCCTGGCTGGACGTTTCATCTTTTATCCGAACCTGAAGCGTTCTTTCAGTGATGTATGCTTTAATCCAGTTCAGCTGCCCCTGCGCAATCACCATGCCCTGAAATTTGGTAATCCGCAGCGTGTGGTTTACTGGTTCAAACACCTTTTGAAAATCTAGGTAACACACTTCAAAGCAGTCACCTATGTGAAGTCTGCTGGTCACTCCACTCAGAAAGGACGACAGGTTCGTTAGGCATGATTTCCCATTTACAAAGCTGTACTGCCGCGTAGTGTTCATGCTATGGTGTTCAACATGTCTCATTATCCTTTCCACTTCGATCTCCCCTCTACCTTAAATACTACCCAGAGCAAGACAACCGGCCATTCTGGTCTCCTTTGTCGATGGGCAGCACTTGATCTTTCAACCAGTCAGGAGGCAGCGGAACCGGGGCTAGTGCCCCGCTGAACAGATGTGCAAACTCCACGGATACTGAGCGTGCCAGCGGACGTTAGATGGCTGGTTGGATCCTATCTGGCCCGTCAACCTAATTTCGCTTCAACTGGTCCATGGCCAGTTCTGTCCCAAAGGGTTTCATGTGGATTTCTCCCATAGGGTAACGTGATAGGGTTCAAGTGACGGTTAATGGCTTCCGGCATCTGCCGTGTGCAATAGCTCAAAGAATTCTCTAAGTACTTCGGTTTGTTCTCCGGAATTGCTTTTATCTATCCTAGACATCCACGTTTCTCACTGCCAAAAGTGATTGGACTGTAAACTGTAGGTAGTGGTATTATGCCTTGGAGCATTTTATAATTTTTTTTGTTAACTTCGCTTCGTACTGTTGCTGACAGGATTTGTCACCCTTGTAACACATTTGCAGAGCCCCAGATACTGCAGGATTCGAAGGTGACAGCCCAAGTCACGGACGTTTTTCCATTCCGTATGCTTCCTAGCCTGCACCTTTTCGATCCTGTCCACCCACTATGGTAATCGGTCTCTTCTTCTTATCCTTCGTAATTGAAATAAACTCACCTGTTAGTTGCATTAAGTCACCTTTGATGAGCGACCACTCATCTTTCATTGTGAGGCTGTGGTTGCCCATTCAACTCTCTGCTGCTATCCTAAGTGCCCGGTCATTGAAAAGCTGAAGTTCTTTCTTAGTTTGTGGGCGAACACAGGGGGATTCCCCCCTCCCCTCCCCGAAAAAGAACCTTATGGTTTCATTATCGCTTCAGTCCATTGATTCAGTAGCCTCGAACTGATCGATTTCCCCTAGTGACCTAGTGAGAACGAGATCTTTGAGGTTGGGCGACTAACCTTTGCTCCGCCGGGTTGCTTTTGCGTATCACACCGGTGTGAATGTGCACCACCTCGCGGTGCCTACCAACACTTTCATTCAAATTCCGGTGATTTGAAGCCACTGATAGTCACCAATCTATCGGACTGTGTGGCTATCTTGGTCATAAGCCCTAAAAGCAAGGCATCTTCGTTAAAATAGTTCTGGGGCGGACCTCAAATTAGACCAAACTGTCCGTTACACCTCCGGATTCTTTTCTACGTAACAATTTTGTCTGGTCCTATTTTCTCTCCCACCCACCAACAGTTACCAAGGTAACTTGTGTTTAGTTCGCATTGATTTCAACATGTATGACATGGGCATAATCAATAATGGTACTTTTTATACAAGGCTGCATTCTCACCTAGGCTTTGCCTTGTAAACACTACCAACTTGTTCTCATATTGCTTGCTGCCCCCGATAGGTAGATCTGTTCATGCCGTAATGAAAAGTTCTTCCACGATTTATTGCAAAACTATTCACGGGCACTTCATGCAGAGTCGCGACCGTAAGATTGTTAGGCGACAGTGCCATCCAGGGAACCTTACTAGACTCAAGGACATGACAACCAACTTTGATCCTAGTATTTGTCCTCAGTCCGATCTGTCTTCTTCCTGTGAACGTTTGACAGACTATTTAAACTTTTGATATCGTTTATGTTGTCCCACGAAAATGTTATACATCCATTCCGACCGATTCCCATCTTCATATTTGAAACATTTTCTTCGAAAAAAGGAAAGAGCCTTCAAGGCTAGAGACAATGCTATGGTCAGTTTGCTATCCAAGTCTATCAAAGTGGAACTACACAGGCTGAACGTCACATACTCACGATCCATAACTTTCAATAAGAACTGACGTGATACCTGAAAAACCATCATGCTGTTGGATGATTTAAGATCTGGTAAACGTCCACGTACGGTAGATGTTGAGAAACAATCGGTGCTTCACTGCTGCGGCTCAGTCGATAATAACATTGAATTCAGTTGCGGACTCTCATCAGAGTTCTGTCTCGGGTTCTGTTCCTCCCTCAGAAGTGTTCAGAGAACTAACCCTTCTCTCGACAAACAAGGATAGCGGTCCAGACCGTCTACCAGTTATAATTCTAAGGAGTGCGCGGGAACACTGTTTCCAATAATGTCGGAACTATTCACCACGTGTTTGAATCAAAACTACGTTCCTGACTGCCGGAGAGTGGTTTCTATTATTCCGGTGCCTAAAAAAGGATCATAAGATTGGCTCTCTATCGTCTGTACATTAGTTGCCCTCAAAGTGTTTGAAATACTCGTTCTGCTTAGAATCTCATTGAAGATCAATGTTCTGGATCTCAACCAGTTTGCATACCAACGCTCCTGCTTTACACTGAATGCTATAGCATCACTCATACATTTTGTTTTGTCTTCATTAGACCGCAGACGTCAAGCGGCCAGGGTGTGCTTTTTGACTATAGTGATGCGTTTGCCTGTGTCTAGAGGTCGAAACTAATCCAGGTTCTTGAGGGCTGTGGAGTCAGTACTTCTCATATACGTTTACTGTCTAACTACTTTTACAATCACCAACAAATCACCCGACTTAATGGGGAAACCTTTTTCTACACCAAGTGTTTTACAAGGAGCCACTATGTCACCCTTCCTTTTCTCTGATTATATCTCTTCCGTGCACATATCCGATGAAAGTTTGCTTATTAAGTATGCTGATGACGTAACCCTTGGTATATCCTACTCTATCTGCTAGCATCTGGCATTCTCAAAGCAAAGGGTCACTGAACTCACCATATATTATTTTGTCTTCACTATAGCACCAAACATTCCGACCTCCTTGCATCCAATTCTGGCCTACTCGTAAGCGGTGTGTATAATGCCAGAACACCATCCACTAAGTATATGGGTGTCACCATGAACCGTGATCTTTCCTGGTCATCTCATTTCACAGCAGTGTTCCAAAAAACTAGACGTTTAACTTTTCACGTGTTACGTCTGAAATCCTTTTCCAGTCCACTCCATGTAATCAAACGTTTTGTATCCGCATGTATCTTACCACTTTGACTCCATGCTGCTCCAGTTATCTTTTTAGGTTTGTTTGTGAAAGACTTCAAACTTATTGTCAGATCCATCAAACATTTTTCACCTCGTAGGGGAATCTCCTGTGGTCAGTCCCCTCAACATACAATATCCCAACACCAACAAGCTTGTCAAAAGCTTCCTACAAAAATAACGGATGACCAGTCACATCCTGTTTATCCTGATCTTATTAAATGTTTCTACGTCTTCAACCAAGTCCAGCTACAAACACCTGTTTGCCTGTACCACTATTTACAAACCTCCAACGGTTCCCTATGTCGCCACATTTCACACCAAACCAAAAACTGTAATAAACAATCTGAAAAACCGGTTAAGCTGAACATTCCTCTCATTTTCCATGTATTTTCTCTAACTTTGCCTGTTTTTAATGTTTATGTAGCCACTGAATATTCAGCTCCGGGTGAATAAAGCAATCAATTGACTTGGTTTGACTTGAAGAAGCAGACTTATAGACTCACGTCACAGTCCCCTTCATACTCAGTGAACGCAGACGGCGTGAGGACAACTGTTTGTTTGGCGCGGACATTATCTTGTCTGCTTTCTGTTCATGCAAGTCCCTAAAGCGTAAGAGTGCAACCCTACCCTGCCACTCGTTTTGCCTCTCCGCCCAGTAGGCGCAGCACCCTACAAGGGCAAAACTTTTTGTTGATACATCATTATCCAGTCGAATTTCATTCAGTGCGATGCAATCAGTTCCCTCGGCTTCAGTCGTCAATTCTCTCCGTTTGTTTCCAACTCTACACGCACTGGTACAAACTGCAGTTAGTCCCCCCGGTGCTATGTGTGGTTTGCAACTGACCATGGTAGGTTTATTAGAATGAACCAGATTCGGCGATAGGAACGTTAGGCTTGACTTGACTAATAACATAAGTGCGTGATCTGAAATAGATATTGGTGCAGTGTAAGATAGATATTTATTCAAAAAGAGGTGAATAAACACAAGGAAAATTTCATTACACTTGGCCATGGCCAGTGGTCTATTTTCGAGCCGCTTCGGTTGCATCGGTTTCATTTGCTTGCACTCGGACAAATTGCCAAAGTGTCATTGGAATTTTTCACCAGGCTTACTTTTAGTGCCACCGGTTTAAATTTGTGCTCCCGGGGATAACCTGAGTAAGGATTTACTGCTGCACTCCAGCTAAGTGTGAACGGTGTACCTCAGACAAATTTGAGTCACTTCTGGGATCGTGCCAGCTTGAGTCAGTTTTTCCTGGCAAGTTACTGGAACTCCTGGCCGCTGATACTCGGCGATGCTCAACCGCAGTGATGGACCCGGCACTGGTGTGGACGCCATACACGGGGGTTTGGACTACCTTTGTGGTATTTCACCCCTCGCCGAATGTTTCGGTTCTACGTAGATCTTCCTGGTCGAAGCCTTCATTATCTTACCAGTCGCTGCCAGTTACAAGCCCCTCTAGCGTGGGTTTCCAAAGTGGACCTGGACTGGCCAGGAGCGTACGGAGAGGTTTTCGGCGTCATGTAACACTTATTCAGCCTGAAAGCTTTTTTAATGAACGCATTCTGCGGCAACTCCACTGTTCTCAGCACTCTCAACACATGATCACGTATGTTCCTCACCCTCAGCCGGGTTGCACTGAGTTCGTGGATATCCCTAATCACAACTTTGTGGGGTCTGCCTATGGCTGTGTCGATATCCCTGACCAGGCTGCTTATCTGCTTCGCCAAGATCTGGGTTTTCTCCTTGAGTGACCTGGGTTTTTGTCACAAGCATTCATAAGGTTTCGGAGTAGGGTTATTTCATCACTTGTGACGTTTTTAAACCCCTCCAATCTAGCCTCAACTACATTAGGCTTCGGACTTAATCTTCCTGTGTGTGTAGTTTGTGCACATGACCATTTCCTTACATGTTTTGGTGTTGAGACTGTTTGTTTTGTTATATTGTGAAGTCCGTTTGACATCTGAAGTTGCTTGCCATGATTCACTCTATCTCTTTAATCTAAAACTGACCACAGTGATTTAGTTGACACTGTAAACAAAAAGTGCTACTATCACTACAGTTTAACAGTGTGTTTTGATCGTGTTGTGCGCACCTTTGGTTATGGACATTGTTGCCGTTTGGAGTCATTTTCGAGGTTTCTGCACACGCACCTATCACTGATTGGTTTAAACCGCACTTCAGCGGTTTGACTCACATTTTGTTTGATAGGGCTTGGTCGGATTCAGTTATAAATCTTACAAGATGCGATCGTGTTTATTACCGTCCTAGAGGTTCATTTGACGAGACAGAATAAGCTTTCAGTATACTGAAGTGCGCGCAGGTCGTACCCAAAAGAACCAGAATCAGTTGGGCTCAAAATGTCATTGTCAAACGATTGAACAACGTCACTGAAATCGTAAATTACCTGAGAATCACTGTTTATTATCCGTCGAAACTGACGTTCGTAATGGTGTTAAAAGTCAAATTGAAAGGAAATTCTGTGCACGGACCCACATCTCGTTGAACCTTATGAAAGTGAGTCGATATTCAGAACCGTTTTCCCCTGCGAAGGTCACTCGATAATACATTCCTCCATACATTTGTCTTTTTTTCTTGTGAACTTAGTCGTGAACACATAACGATTGATAACCTGCGTGGTGTTGAGTGTGATGCCGGTGAATTTGAGCCTTCTAAAGCAAGGTCTGCTATTGACTCAATCTTTGCTGGCAGCAAGGAAGGTAAGATAAATCCAAATAATTTCAATGTGAACGTCTGAGGGGGAACTGATGGAAGAAATTTCGGTCTTCAAAAGGAACTTTTATTCGCTAAGTGATATTATAATTTGAGAAACATCTTTGAAACACTGCAGGTTTTGGCATTAGTCCGAGACTCGTCGTAGATGGTAAATTTACTTCCTGAAACGGTAACTGATACTAAATCGAGCTCAAAGGATATATTCGACTAGAAGGAACGGCATTATCCTTTCACAAAGGATGTGATGTCTGATTTACCAATGAGTTCGACGTTGTTGTCACCTGGTATAGGATTGCAAACTATAAAAGTGTCATTCTTCGCTGGTTCTCCACGAAAATATTGGAGTCTTGTGAGGAGTTTTGAAGCTACCAAAGTATCAAGCTGATAGACGATTGGCAAATATTGCTCTATTGTGTACGTTATTTTAAGGGGCGTGCAAAACAGGCTACGGTAAACTGGATCATCCTCCCAAAGGAAAAATGATATTTGTAGTCGATGAAGATCTCCTCTTCGCAGTTTGGGAGACCGAATATTACCAAAGAATTGTTGAAAAGTCCAAATGTGCTGCAGAACAATGGGGATGGTTTGCGCCGTTTGGCTATTCTAGTGGTGGGATGTGAAATAACTTTAGCACGGATGAAGCAAACAGCCAAACTAGGCCGCTAAATAAAACTGATTCACCTAAGGAAGCGACTACCAGAGGGGTTGCGTATGGAATCACAGAGAACAGCTTTGAACCAGCATTTATTAACTTGCTATCGTTCACTGAAAGACAACTGGCAAAACCAAGTAATGTTTACGGACGGCTGATGGCGGTTGGTACAAGAAGTTTCGATAATACAGGAAACAGTACTAGTATCTTCCGGTTGAATACTAATAACACTGAAATGACCCACGATGCTAGACTGCATTGTGTACTGTGCAGAGATAACCACCAAGTGGCTGACTGCCAAAGGTTGTTGGATATGCCGGTTGCAAAAAGACGGAAAGTGGCCACTGCTAACAAATGCTTCTCCCACTGTTTAAAGCCTAATCACGTGAGCCAGTTTTGCCGCCCCAACATATTATGTAACGTACGTGGGTGTGGTGGGAGGTCTAATGCTTTAATTCACGTTAACCACTTGTCGCAACATGTTACGGAATCTCTAGACTGTGATTCAACCTTGCTAGGTAGTAAGCGCGTACTTCTTGGGATATGTAACACTGTTTATACAGGGACCGTTTGAATGACGACAATGTCCCCATTGATAGTACTTTCGATAAAAACATTCCAAAAGGAAAAGTAGCTAAACACCTCGGTCTCGGTGGTAAGGCGTGTGAAACTGTGATTCGGACTTTGCATGGCCCAAAGCAAACCGTTTCAAATCAGTTAGCCTTAGAGTTTCCTCCGTTTAAGACGGCTCGCTTATCGATGTGAATAAAGCCTTCGTAGCTGACGAGCATTCCGGTGTGACGTAGATCTATCCAAAGGGAACGAGCTTAAAAGATGGACCAGTCTACGTGGTTTGTAGTTCAGGAAACTCAGTCTTAACACATTTGGGGTTTTGTTTGGTTGTGACGTAGCGGAACTCCATTAGGTTCTTGAACATAAGATCCGTGTAAAGGATCAGCCGTTCGCGGTCGAATCGCTTGTGTTGTGTCTTGCAAGGTTCATTATATGATGACTGTCACGATTATTTTGCGGTGATCAGCTGCGTGGAATGTATGAAATTGCTGCATGAGATTAAAAGGCTCTACGAGGTAGAGTTTAGTGAAAGCAAACCGGTAGGTGGAAAGGCGGAATCTGTTGATGACAGGCATGCTCTAGATCAGGCTTTTAGAATTATTCCGTTAATCGATGAACAAAAATAGATCAGGTTACTTGACGTGGTGATCTAAGTAAGCTGCTTCGTAACCGCCAAGGGAGGGGGCATTGTTTTTCACTATTCAAGAGACATCTGTTCAAGAATTCGGAACCACACTCAAAATACCATCAGGTCATTCACGATCACGAGCGCAAAGTGTACGTGAGATCCCTAGTTCCACAGGATTATTTTAATAGAAACCGTTGATTCTTGACACACCACTACGTCTTAGATCCGAATAAGACTGGAGAAGTAGGAGTGTAATTCGACTGTGTAGCTCTTCATGAGGGCAAGTAGCCAAAAAAATGCCTGCTCCAGGGACCCAGCTTAGTGAATAATTTAGAATAGGCACAGCTCAGATTGCGTAGATATGTCGTAGCCCCTTCCGTCGATACTGACTAGATATTCTTCCAAGTTAGAGTTACTAAGTGGGACAGGTGGGCTTTAAGTCCCTTGTACTGACCAGATAGCGATTTGAATGAAAGTAAAATAGTGTGCAAGATGAACTTTCATCTGTCTGGAGCCATTTCGACACCATTTTGCTTCAATCTGACGGTACGAAGGGCTGTCAAAGACTACAACTTAGAATGTTCTTCATTATCAGCATCCGCGGTAAAGAATAACGTTTTTGTGGATGATTGTTAGCTTTTGCTGTAGATTGAGGTGGAAGTCTCACACGTGGCAAAGGATTTAATTGAGGTAACTCAAAGAGGTGGGTTTTTCCTAATGAAATGGGCATCAAATAGTCCTAGACTATGAGCATAAGTGGTCAAGAGTGGAAATTTAGACACACGCTAACGCTTACCTGTGAAAAATCATGGGCGAAAGAGTATTAAGCCTTCGATGGAATATTCACGATGACTGTCCTCCTGTTCTCGCTTCCTTGGCCCGAGGTTCTGTCCACGGCTAGGGGTGTACTAAGATGTGTTGCTTCACTTTATGATCCACTAGTGCTCGAAGCACTGATGTTATTTCCTGCTCGTAGGTCACTCCAAGGTATGTGTCACCAAAACCTGGACTGGTATACTGAAGCGCCAACGTCGGATCAAGAAATGCGGTCGAGGTGACTACAAAATATTCGCTCTATAACAACTTTGCGTACAAGTCGTTATCTGACTTCCCGTCAAGTGGTTCTGTCGAAGTGCACGTATTTTGCGATACTTCTTGACAGGCTACGTTGCTGTAGGGTACGTCAGATTTCAAAGCCGCAACAATCGTCGTTGCTGCTTACTGTTTGGTAAATCGCATGTGGGGCTTTGGAAAGCCATGACAGTATCTTAGCTTGAACTTGATTCGACTAGATTGCAATATATCAGAAGCAGGTCAGCTTGCTTCCATACTTTTGTCATTATTCAGGTTCCCTTGATTTTAGACCTATCTGAAAAACGGAAACAGAGGCTAGTTCCTGCCACCAAGAACCCTGTCGATGCAGCATCTAGGGAAGTTATCTGTGCATCCTCCAAGGAGATGGACCTGTAGTTGATCGGTCCATCATTCTTGTGCGAAGCCGAGGAAAACTGACCAATGAACCGTAGAATACTGCCTTCGGTTAAGGAGAACGACGAAGAACTGAAGCTGATCTGTTCAATAATAACGAATGAAGAAGAATCACAGCCGATAAATAGACATGCTGAAAGCTTTTCTCATTGGTGGAAATTAACAAAGACTGTAACGTGGCTGCGGAGTTTCTTCTCTGTATTTTCGTGCAATAGAACTGTTATATTACAATTACTGTTAGCCTGGGGCCGTTGTCTGTGTTCGAAATGCGAGAAGCCTCTGGAAGGGCCAAGATTTACTGGTCACTGAGCTCGCTCTCAGGCCGCAAATGTTTCACCACCAATCGAGGTGACATCGTCAGTGCATAAGCTGTTGGCAGCTGTCTGTATTTATAGATTTCTCGCCAGTCCTGACCATGAGCCTCTTAGACGACCTTGTGCCGAAAGTTCATCGTTTGTCTTACAACTTGGTCTCGACTTAATTGACCTGTGATCTCAGATGGATGATTTTCTGTTTCAGAAGCTGGACCTCTTTGCTGTTGCTTCAATTTTCAATATTTGAATTCTCGGCGGTTCATTTCCGAAGATATATAAGTGTGAAAAATTCAGATTCAATAATAGGGGCTGTATGATTTGAGTTCGCTGATCCCATGTTGGGCTTTCTTAGTTAGTTGAACTGTCTGCCCCTGATCTGACTGTAGACCTGATTCAATTTAGTATGTCTATTGCTCGAGTCGTTTGAAGAGTACCAGGCTTCCGTAAAATTTCTTGTGTACCTCGCGGTCGCTTGATTCAGAATTTTAACCTCATCCAGATTGAACTAGTGTCCTTCTTAATCCTCATAAATCCATGGTTTTATTGCCCTTTTAGCACCAAAGAAATCCGTCTTCGGGAATATTGATGAAACTTGTGGGCGAGTGCGAGTGACCACGCACAGCTGAGGAGTGCTGAGTTCTGTGTCGGGACACTTGGTACCATGGTGGAGCTACAGCGGTGTTTTGCGGGAAATTTGGACTTCAATGGCACTCCCAATGTGATAAGTTTACTTTACACCTGAAGAGTCGGAAATCTTAGCTTAGTTGCATGAGTGGCTTGACTTCTTTGAAGATTCCAAAGTATGTCAATTTGAAAGGGATCGGTTAGCTGGTACTTTCGCCCTGTCTGTATCTCTACAATTGTGGCAAGAGTAAATTGTACCATTTGTGTTGAATTCCGACAGAAGCAACAGTGCCATAGCCTGGGGTGCTTGCGGGTGTACTGAAGTAAATCCAGAGGGGGCTGACGCGTAGGTAGGTAGGTATGGGCGCCGGGACTAAGGACTTCCCTCAGCATTAAGGTAGTAGGAAATCATGGCGGATATGCTGAGCAAATTAAATGACAGGTTCACTCGATTAGAAACTGTGTGAACAAAATCCTAACTCCGTTTCATTCCTCCCTTGTTCTTACTTGTGAATGTGCCTTGAGCCACTTTCTTCGCTAACTGAACCACGCAGTAGACGTTGACCACAGTGGACTTTTGGGCTGGTGCGTTTGCTTCTTATGACCTTTGACCGCTTGGTTTGTTAGCAGTTGTGAATACTATTTCGCTCGGGCTGACTCTAATCCGCGGAGTTGCCCACTTGAGTGAGAGTCTCGAGGGTGAGACATCAATTCACTTTAGTATCTTGATAGTTTCGTTGCCCGTCGTGGTATATTCAACCCCAGCTGCACCTACAGCGCAGCTGGAAGCAACCTGGGCGTCGCGAAAAACGAAATCTGGTCATTAAGTACACTGACCAAAGCGTGCTGTACACGGCTTTCCCTTTATAAGAACGAGCCTTGTTTTTGTTGTCTTCACGCTTTCTATAAAACCGTAGTTGAAAACCAATGAAAACGCAGCCTTTCCAGAGATTTTTTTTACCTCCGACCAATCCGGTTAGTTCTGTCTAGTTCGCGTTCATCCTTTCGCCATTTGCTCAGCAGTCTCATAATGCTTACCGTTCGATGTAAGGACACAGCTTATGGGTGAATCGTGGAAAATCTTGTCGGAGCATTATGCACGGTATCATCATATTTTTTCCGCGACACCTAAATGAGATCCTGGTGGGTGACCGCAAGGCTCATGTGCATTTTGATGGGCCTTCGACGGCTGCAAGATCGGATTATAGCATTGTAATGATAATGCCATATGAAACTCGTCAGGATAATTGTGGCCAGCTCTTGGTACGTCCTCAGTTAAATCGAGGGGTCACCTCGGTAGTTACCTTCAAGAAGGAAGTTTTTGTAGCAAACTTGAGACGACAGGGTTTTCCTGTGTAATTTTACTGGTAAGACCATTCTAGATAAACACAAACTCGTATGTTGTTCGATGTCACAGTGCTGTTTGTCATTTGCGTACCTGTTGTAACAAACATTCTCCTCCACCAATTTAAAAACATGTTTAGTTACTCCTCTGCTTTCGCACGGTTGAATCTTAGCTCTCCTAACTAGATTCGTATACGTTATCAATCTAACATTCAGCCGTGTTTGACAAACTACTCTGTTTCAATACATATACTATTGTTCATCTCTCCTACCTACTTTTATCGACTTTTGGCAACCGTAGAAACTTTTGATTCTACAGGCCACTCTCAGGATCTAGTTAGTATCTAGTAGCCTGTGGTACCAAAGAAATACTACGCCATCACTTGATTGCAGTGATTAACCTGCCAAAATTACCGCAGAAGCTATTGCCTAAAACTGATCAGGCTTTTCAGCAGATTCACACATTTGTGAACAGTATCAAGATGTGAACCTGCACCGGAGGCAGTACTGTTTCAGTTCTACTAAATACCAAGGCAATCGACACAAAAATGTTGAAACACTAGAACGAGTCAGTTGGTTATCGTGCTAATCATACTCCCATCCAACGACAGTACCATTTTAAATCCACTTCCGGAAGTATGAGTTTGGTCCAGTCATTTTACTCCAGCTCCACGTGTCCACACACGCGTTCGGGAACGTTTCAGGTTTAGCCGGACCTGCTACCTTCGGTGCTCGGTTAGCAGCACGATAGCGACAGTACTGGGCAGCATGCAAGGGCACAGGACTCAAAACGCTGATGCGAGATTACGTGGGCTTTGGAGGAACGCAAGAGCATGAAGACACTGTACCGTGCGTTTTTTAAGTCGTGAAAAAACCTAGAGACTTGCCCAAGCCCATTCGAACCACGTTCTGCACCGGATTGCTTCTCAGTAGGCAAATTATCATAAAATTCCTATTGGGCCCAGAGAGGCCAGCCTGATTGCTTAGACCGTGTATTTTGCACGCTGAACAAAATTCTCGCCCGTAACAGCTGTCGTGAAACCAAGATTATCGACGAGCAAATATCAGCATGTAGTCGATGCCTCGGTGCTCTGCAAGCAGTTAGTTTAGTTTAAATGCTATGAAGTTGGTGGTTCACATTGCTTTCCGACACTGTCATTGTATGCGGTAACAAGTTTATGCTATCAATGCCAATTCCGCCTGAATATATCAAACAACTAAAAACTTGAATCTGTAGAGCTTGAAAAAGAATGAAAAATACGATCCATATGGTACATATAAAATACTTTGCAGGCATGTAAATCTTACATCAAAAGATCCCTGGAGTGAACCGTTAGGAGTAAAACCACTTAAATAGCCAATCAGATGCTGTAGCCTCTCTAAGGTCATAATTTTTTTCTGTCACTCATCGGGAATCGTAAATATGTCATGACGTGTTAAATAATAAACCGATGAATTCAGTTGTCAACCAGAAAACTTGCTACATAGTTCAGCGACAAGTGTTGTCTCACTCCTAGCCGGGCATCAGTTGACCAACTGCAATACAATACGTCGTTGCAGTCCAAACTACCGCTTATCGTACGGCGTACTTGAATACATACATGCTTTTGTTCGACCACTGACTACTGGATACAGCCAGTGTTCCGCTTAGATTGGTCTTTCAATAATTAGCCAGATCAACACCACCAATCAGACTACGGGTTAAATGTGTATAGTGTATTTGACTACAATACTTTAATTCAAAAGGCGTCCTTAAGTTGTCAAATAGTGACGGATGATAGCAATTCGTTGAAATTTCGTGAATTTTCCTGATGATCAATTTTGCACCCTCCCTCAAAATTTCGCTGAAATCGGGTTTATACACCAGGAAGACCCCTGATCGCTTTCCAGGACACAAAAACAAGGTGTTCATGGCCATCCCATTTCGTAAGCGACCTCTCGTATAGCTTCTCAGAAACTGAAGCGTAGTTTTCTAACGTTGTATGCATTCGCCATGCGATATCAACCAAAGAGGAATAAATGACCTATCTGACAATCTTCAAAACATTGAGTTATTATGAACAAAGTGATCCTTCACGTTCTGATTGTCCCACCACCCCATTTCACTCAGCCTTCCCGAACGATGAGGATGCTCAGTGCAACATTCAATTACACAGAGTTCAGTCTCCGAAGTAACTTGGAGTGACGTTAAGCACTGATATTCTGATGTTGTCATCTGTGTGCGAATTTTGCTGACTTATCTTTCGAATTTCATAGCTCAGGCAATTCCGCGTGATAGTTATCAACACACTATCTCTCGTGGCACCGATAATACCGTAACAATGTGGACACGAAAATGTCATTTGTTGTCACCGTGACGTTTCTTGTTCTTTCTTATATTATCTTAATTTGAATACCTATAAAACGTGCTACATTAAGCCAGTTGGGAAGCACCAAAAACAATATCGTTCTCTAACGGCTGTTCTGATCGTTCAGCCGGGTATTTTCAGTTAATTCTGCGTTGGATCTACATTCAAATTTTCCCTTGTCTCTCAACTCACTTTACAAATCCTGTTCTGTATCGTCCTGGTAGTTGCACACCACACACACGCGTCGCAAACATGTCACGTGAAACGTATAAGAGCGTGGACAACTAAGACAAACCATGGACAAAAGGGCTCAGTTGCATCCGGTATCGAAATGCAATCCACCTGGTGTTGAAACCCTGACGGTTGAAGGATCACGGCACAGACAGGCCTTGGTTGAAGGCTGGGTGACTGAGTGAGCGTACTTGTGTGCGCGTGCACTTGTGCACAATCTAGGACCAGCCGCGAAATTGCTTGTATGATTTACATGGGCTGAGGCCTTCTATCTTGAACGTAGCACAAATATTTCTCGTCTGAACGGGCGTGGTGGGCATGTGATTCGGCAATGGTGTGTTCATCAACGGGAATACAGCTCATCCTGAGCATATACATCACTGTGTAGTTGACACGTATGTCAATCACGATCCACAACCAGCGCCGCTGCATTTAATTTTTGTTCCTAGCTTGTACCGACGTGAGCAGGCACAGAGGTGCGCTTACTCAGTCACCCAGCTTTCCCTCAAGACCTATCTGTTCTGTGGTCTTTTCGACCGCCAGACACGGACAACAGGTGTTTTGACCAATCCCATCAACTCTAGTGGGAAGACACCGTCTTCGAATCATCTCAGTTTTGATAAAGCACAATGAATATACAGTTTACTGGGCCATGTGTTCGGACATAGTAACAGCCTGCATCTCATTTGAAGATCAAATAGAATGCATTTTTTATCTGAGGGGTCGGGTTGCGCTGCCTGAAGTATAACAACAACAACGAGTTTGCCATTCAGACGTGGTTGGCTTTGGTAACCACCGCCCTCATAGCCTGCTGCACGAAGTCGGATTTATTTCGTGGTCACGTGCATGCACGCACAAACGTAGTGGCAACTGCCAAAACATTTTGACCTACAAGTGCAGTGGTCTGGATCGCACATGGTTCATGTGGCCCTATGTCACCGCTGAACTGAGTACGGCTGCTATGACGGATAAACTGAGCGGTTGCTCGTTTGCACTTCTAAGGCACAACATGTGAACTGAATTGACTGTGTAACTAGGGCCCGATCGGGGTGGTCAGTAGAGTGAAAAAGTGACTTGGAGGCATTAAGATAACCGCTGTTCGTTGTGAATAACACTCAATAAACTTCATGACTGAAGGTTGAGAAAAACAAAACTAATAGGTCTGCTGGGGATTCAACATTTTTGAAAACTTCCGATAGGCGTGTGTATGTGTTCGCCAACTACAGCGCAGACAGTGACGAGATAATCTTATGGAGGGTCAGATGAAACCAGTCATCTGAGGACTTTGATGCACCGGACTGCGTGAGTGTGCCGCTTAGGAGTGACTGGGTGCAGTGCCCAAACATTGACTGACGGGGTCGTTGACAGGAAAAGTGTGTTGGAGGCGTGCGAATCGCCAGCCCTGCAGGGGTCTTAGAACATCGAATATTAGTGGTTTGAGTGACAGTTACAGACTGGCATACTGATCCCACTAGGGAAGCCTAATGAACACATGCTATACTACCAGGGGAAAACTGAAGGTTGAGAAGCGCAAAAATAACGGTAATCGGTGATAGATTCGTCGTTTTCGAGAAGTACCGATACTAATTGGCATGCAAAAAGGAATAGTCCTGGCGGGATTGATTGAAATAGCAGTGGTGTGCGCTGGCACTGATCGTGTGACTAGATCATATCTGGCAGAGGATGTTAGTATACACAGTCCATCTTTATCTAATTAGGGGGGGGGGTTGCGATTAGGGGTTTGAAATAAACGAGTGCATATCATGACAACTAAAACTTAATTCATTTATTTCGATTTTTCTTCCCGTGTTTCGGACGACTAATTTAGGGTGTAATGGCGATCATATAGGCGCACCTTTTGTAGCTCCATGTTTTTGAATACGTACTGATGAACTAGCTAGTCATTTCAATTTGAACTGTAATACAGTGGATGATCACCACTGATAACAAAATGTGCACCACTTGTCTCCCACCTGATCTACGGTCTCGCTTCCTAAATATTTCACTCTTGAAGCAGCTTTCTGATTGATTTAGTGGTGCATTAACAGGACTACCAGTCTTTGGCACGTCTGTACCGAAAGGAATGGGTGTGGGCAGTAGCTTGTTCGATAATGTCTTCTAATTTCCGATCTGTGTTACTACCAAACGTATTCCACGTGCTTCTATGTACTGTACCGTTACCGATATGGTCGAATTGGTGTTGTTCGGAAATCTAGGTAACCACGTGGTTCACTAGAATTCCTTGCTTTTAACACAAATTGACTGCAACTTTTCCTAGTTTTGTCGAGTTAAGTCAAAGTGTGGTATTGTTGCGCGGTTTGTCGCATGAAGCGAAGTGCTCCTCTGTTAGGAAACCGATCAATTTGAGGTGGAAGATAACACTGAATCGTGATATTACCTCAGTGGACCTTTACAAAATGACAAAATCTTTCACTAGATGACCGGCAAAAATGATGGAGGAACAACGAACTCCAATAAAATTGCCGACGTGTCCAAGATTCTCCAATTTCCCTGGTATGCTACTTTACCATAACAAGCGGAAAGCTGCCTTACACTGAAAAGACGAAGGAAAAACCTCGACAGAAAGGTGACATGTCCGTATGGACATGTGGTACCTTATACCTGCCACATATCCTACCATTTTCTTCTCACTGTATTGTACATGTTTTATTGTTTTATCAAATTAATGAATACACATTCACAACTGACACGCAAGTGGGTACCGCGGATTGTTCTCTGTGCGTTGTTCGTGAACGTTATGACCTGTGGCAATAAAGACCGAGCTCATAAAATCCCAAACGCTATTTTAGTGCACCTACCACGACTCGGCAACCAACTGTGAAATTATTAGGATCCATTCAGACGTCGTACTAAATTGAGGAGCAATTTTTATGTGGCCAGTTTGATTTTAACTCACTGAACATTTTGGACACAATGCAAGTCACCCTTTTTCTATTTATGGTGCACTAGTATTTTGTTAACATACTTCCTTTTTGTCTCGCTTCTCTATCGAGCTGCCACGGACACTTTGCATCGTAAAGCCAGAAAAATGCCCCACACAAACTAATCGGATCAAATTTGGAAAGACAATAGTGAAATCTTTTTAGATATACCAAAGTTATTACGGGAAAGGAATGTAGCTCTGAAAAGCCACTTCAGTGAAACTTTAGGGAAACGCATGAAACTTATCATCAAGAAAAAGCACGAAAAGTCAACAAATTGCCATGAACATCAAGTCAGTCAATTTTTACTGCGAGCCTGAATCTCCCTGGACTCATTTGGTGTTACGGTGCTAATGAAGAGATAACGCGAATTATGGTAGATGCTACAACGTACGCGCAAATAATCGTGCACACAATAATGGCAGTTACTTTATATTCCACAAAAACGAACAATGGTAATCATCATCCATCTCTGTTTGACAGCCTGATGAAGCTGAATCCATCCACTTAGCATTGAAAACATCATGACACCACGTGGTTTCCGATGAGTAATGGAAAAAATTAAAGCATTAGAGAGGTTACAGTACCTGATCTGCTGTGTGACTGGTAGCACTCATTATGGTTCACATCAGGGGTCTTTTGCAATGAGATTTCGCATGCCTTCAAGGAGTTTTGTATGCCCCATTCAGATAGTAATTTTTTTCTGCCACTAGCAAGACAGACCCAACTTTTTAATTGTCCGATATATTCAAAGAGGAATTGGTGGTACCGCATACAATAAGACTATCGTAAAGCAATCTGGACCACCGGCTTCATAATCTTGTGGACTTCAGAGGAGATAATTACATATTGGTATCTACCCGTCCATAATCTTGATTTCATGGCAACTTTTACTGGCAATCATTTTGTCAGCATGCAAATATGCGGTCTAGACAATCAGGCCGATGCCCACCTCCCGAATGGATCTTTCGGTAATTTGCCTACTGACAAGCATAAAATTAATCCGGTGCAGAATGCAGTTCAGATGGGCTGGGACAGACCTCCAAAATTTTTTTTCACCACTTAACAAACTCTGTGAACAGGGGAGCATTTGGCTCTAGCAGATCCGGTAATTGTTCATGTAAGAAAATGTGTTTATATGCATGCTTGTGTGTCTGCCTGTCATATCAGTAGTACTGCAGACGAGCTACGTGTTTTGCCTATGGTAATTACTACCTTAAAATTGGCCAAATCAAACATTTTCGTAGAAGTATTTAAGCATGTCGGTTGACAATTTTCTCATCCTCTGGCACTTTTCAGCTTGAGAAAAGTTTTTCGACATTTGCGTTAGCTATTTTTCGAGAGAAAATATGAGAGGTCAACCGGATATTGTCTGCTCTGAACTACAGCAGACCCACTTTGATCTATGACAATGGGAGCATAGTATGAATAATATGAAGGCAGAATGTTAGTCGTTTTCTTCTTTCCAATCTATCATGTATTACTGGGTACACTCACACGTAATGGTTCATGTATGACCGAAATTCAGTTGCCTTCTTTTGATCCCATCAGCCGTGAGTTTCTGGCTTCCGATTCAGAACATTTAGTTGTTGGTTTGGAACCTCTTCGCTCATTACACAATGGTCTTACTATACTAACGTCTTTGTCTGGTTCATCTGCACAGGCAGCACAAAGAAACACTCAGCTATCACTTGAGTGTCCCCAGGAGGTCGGTGTGTAGTGGCATTCAACCCCGATTATTTGTTTAACACACATCAGTGTTTACATGAACTCGCGCCACCAAGCGCGGTGGCCACTTAAACGTTGCGCGTGCACGCTACACGCACGCTTCTCCAATATACATTAACCACTCTCTCCCTACCTATAGTGTTCTCCTTCTCATGGGTTGTGGGCAACAATGTTCTGGTGATCGTGATGGTATATTGCAGAGTACCACTGTAACGAACAGGTGGTCTAAGCGTGTTGGGAAGGACTAGCGAACGTACGTAATAGGGTTACAGCATGATAAGGTCTAACCAACCTCACAGGTGATTAACATCATTCCGATGAATCCAGAAACACGTGAAATCGGCAGAAAAACTGGTGATCGGTCGTTAGTGTAAAGGTTCACCACGTAAAGATGTTATAACCTGCATCTATGAACATAAAATCGCTCAATTTCGAATGACAGACACGGAAAGCTCTTAGTGAATGCATAATAATTTCGAAGGTGATATTTCATAATGAAAAGTCATGCTGATCGTAACTGATAACTTAGGTGGAATAGTTTCCTGCTCTAGGAGATTTTGGTGATTCCGTTTCTTTTTACGAATTCGTATTTTACTAGTCACTTATGGGCGATACTTCGTCCTGACTTCTTATCTGGATGGAGAATTGAACGAGGACGTTGTAAGGACCTCGATCGTTTTGAGAAAAATGGCTGTTTTCTGGACACCATTTTGGACCTATTTTTTCTACGATCTTTTCTGACGTTTGACATCGACCTCATAGTGTTGTCCGGTTGCGTACGTTTTACTGGACTGACCTTTCCAAGGTTTCCGTCGACCTCGTTTTAAATCACTTTCATTTTCGGTCGTTCGCCGATTGTACACGCTCGCGGTTCGCTTTCTTCACAGCCGTTGCGTTTCTTTTCGTTTTCCGTTCGATGTATCTCTCGCGTCGGTACTGTTTCGGTGCCACGATATATAGAACACACCTCGCATCTGTAAACCGACTTGCTTCTTCTCTATTCGTCCGATAGAGGGGATATCGTTGGTATTCCGCTACTAGACCCATAGGAGACACGTTCACTCGCAGCTCTCAAACGTCTTCTATAAGGTATTCGCTAACCTACGATTTATTATGATACCATAGAAAACCCCGATCGAGTTGAGGGATGAACCTGATTTTTGCGTAGAAAAGCCAGACGAATCTACCCGAAAGTATTTGGCGGATCGGAAGAAGATAGTTTTCAAGCCCTCGTAGGCTATGACCCCAAGTTAGATAGTGTCTGAACATGCGGGCTTGAATATAGCCCGACTGAAGTTGTGGGACTGTTATATGTGGGACGGTTGGAACAGATAAATCGGTGCCCGTAGGAAATGAGGTTGACGTGAGATGTTATGGTGCTACTCTTGTTTGAATGCGTGCCAAAAGGGTGTATAAGCTTTGTGATCAAGGTCAGCACCGTCATTGGTCGCGATGGCTGTTGGTGCTACGGGCGTGGCTCTGGTTGATAGAACTTCGGTATTTTCTCGCTTAGGTAGCGATACGCAGAAGTTGTTCAGGTTTTGAAAATGATCTTCGGGGTTTTCAGAGCGAAACGTCATTTTTTTCTATATTTATGATGAACCATAATATGAAGGGTGGAGGGTGTAAAATGCTTCTCCAAAAAGTAAATCAGATGAAGTTTTGGGAGGGTTAGTTAAAAGTAAGGTGCTCTTTACTAAGCTCGGGTCTCAGACATGATGGTAATAGTTGATAGGAAAGCATTTTCAACAGTTACATAAGAAACCTTTGAGGCTTCTAACTGGATGAGAAGTCTTGGGGTCTTGAAGTACCACAGGTGTTCGAGGCTTTAAGCCCAGTTTCCCCTATTCGTGAAGAAATCTTTGACTGTCCTTCGGATCACCGGGCTGAAGCCAAAGGGAAGGAAAGCTGGGGCGAGAGCGGCAACAAAAATAAAATATACGTGACATCATGCAGTGTCTCACTATGGACAATGCCCTAGGACGAATGGGGAAGGGACATTCATAAACGTATAGCGGAATGGAAATGAAACGAAAGACTCACATTTCACCTTTCGTTTTGTTTTTATGGATAAGGAATTACTGGTAGAGACCCAGGTAGAGGTCTAACTTTATTTTGAAGATAGTTTTGTCCTGCTAAAGTACGATATCTTCCGGAAGTGCTTTCCACAGAGTGATAGTCCTGTAGCTAAAAGAGTTAATTCGTAGAGAAGTACGTGGTCTCGATTTAAAAACCTTTCTTCTGTGACCACGGAGAGAAGGGGATGGACAGACGGTGAGCAAGCAATCGCCTTGACCCTAATCAAAAGAGCGAAACTCCAAAAACAGTTCACCCCTCTTTTGTCTTAAGTCACGGGGATAAGGACTTGGGAGTGAGAGGCGGCGGGACAAGGCAGATGGGACAGACACCATACTGATTTAGTGGAAGCCCTCTGAACTCTTTCTAGGATCTCACGATCTCGGACAAGACCTGAGTGCACTATCTTATCACCGTACTGCAGCAGAGGACTGATATACGTACCAAAAGTTGTGGATAAATCATCTCTAGAAATGCGCAGGAAGGACCTTTGAGTCATATTTGGGAATCAAAAGGCAGACTTTTCCGCAAGTTGGTGACAATAGGAGAAGGACAGGTTACAACCTAACCAGAAACCAAGCACCTTGTGTCGGTCAACCCTAGGCAGTGTGGTTGCTCCGCTAATGGAAAACGTGCGACCAGTCTCTCTGCCGAAAGACATGCTCACGCACTTGTCATTGTTAACTGGGAGGTTCCAATCCTCGGGCCAGCTTTTCGTTTCATGAACCGCAACTTGCAGGTTTTCAACGATTGAACTCCAGAAGTTTTCATCATCTGCGTACATGGCAATGTTCACAGGAATGGCTGTTGGAAGATCATTTATTTAGGTCAAGAATAGAAGACGACCTAAGACCGAGCTCCGTGGGACCCCCAGTTGTTACTGGGGTAGGTTGAGACAAAACATTCCCTACCCTAACCATAAAGGTGCGGTCTGCAGGGAAGCTGCATAAGATGTCCAACGTGGAGCTTTTTTTCAGCTTTTAAAGAAGAGGGGCAAGGGGGGCTTTGTTGGAGGCCTTAGCAAAATCGATGAATACAGCTTGTGAGAGCTAACCATCATCGTAGGCTTTTGCCAGACTGCCCATGACAGTAAGCTTTTTGGTGATGCATGATCTGTCAGGAAGAAGCTTATGTTGGGACGAGGCAAGGATCCTGTTTCTATTCAAATGGGAAAAAAGCACTCTTGAGAGTTCGCTCCAAATCTTTGCTGGTGACGATAGTCAGAATTATGTCCCTAACTAGAAAAAAGATGCCTACAAACCTTCTTATTAATGGGTGCTTTGACTGCTTTTTCCATCTGCTGGGAAAAACTACATCTTTAAAGCATTGCCGAAAAAAGAGATGCTTAAGCAACTGCTAGTGTGTCCACCATTTTCTTAAGAATGCTGGGCTGGATTAGGTCAGTACCCATGGAGCAATTTTGGTTTAGCCGACGAAAACCTTTTGGAATCACTCCAATGGGAATAGTGATATCGCCAAGGGTAGTGACCGAAGATATCGGGTGCATGGAGAGGTGGGTTGAAGTCGGTACGGATCTAAAAAAATGTACGGAAGTATGAGCTGTAAAACCCGTCTACTTGGCTGGGGGAAGTTATTGAGGATGCGGCATGGTCTTTGAGAGCAAGTGGCTTCGCAGCTGTACCTCTTGGACGATGCGAGTACTGAAAGAAAAATGCCTTATTGGTCATTGCTGGAGCAGGTACTGATCGTTCAACTGCATTTTGATAGGACTTAATCTTACCTTTGCATTTGTAACATATAATTCTGAAGTCTCCTGAATCTCGGGCAAGAGCTATGGCTTTATATTTAGCTAAGAGGTGTGTGCGATCGTCTAGAATGCACCTAATATGGCGAGGGAAGGGCCGCTTACCGGTGTGTGGAAGACGAGTTCTGGGGAGAAATAGATATTATCGGATCTCAATGGGGGGTTTATTCCGGAGTCTAGAATATTTCAGTAAAAAGTAATATCCCACATTTCGGTTTATCAAGACGCGAGTTACTGTGCTGCAGGGAAGAGGAACTGGTCGGGTGGACGCACGGTTTATCGGTGGAAGAATAGGTGAGACGATAGATAAGCCTACAGTTAAAGCAAAGACTAACTGTCGCACAAAGTAGTTCTAGAGCTTTAAGGTGAAGATAGCACACCGCTCTTTGTAGCCCAATGCAGCGGAATAACCGAGCAGTAGTTTAGTGAAAGTGCGTTATATATCGTCCAAAGGTACTCGGTCAGTGTGACGAGTATTAGTGAAATAAATAGGGCAGTACTCTAGGTGGGATCTGGTGTGGGAGAGGTAGGGTGGAAATTTTGTATCTCGCAACCCCAATGATGTGAATAGAAATACTTTGAGTTTCTCTGGCCTGGCGTCTTGGAAAGATAGATGTTCACAGAAGTTCGAGGTACAAGACTAGTGCAACTCGAGGTTTCGTACTGTTGGGTTACTGGTAATATGTGGGTTCTGTAGTAGAAAAATGTTTAAGGGGACTTGATAGCGTAGCCATGGAGGCCCATCCCTCAGCGTATGATTCCGTGTTCCAGAAACCACATAATCGTAAAGGTGTTCCAAATAGAATTGCATATTAGATATGGCGTCATAGAGATTGCTAAGTGATAATTCACTCTCAATTTCTATATCACCAGCAAGTAAGAATAGGACAACATGGAGTACTTTAGGGAAGACATCATTATTGTACACTGAGGATAACTGTGAGCCTGGTACTCTGTCTCGGACCCTAGCAGAAGAGGGTTGTGAAAGACGGTCGTCGACAGATACAACTTTAAGTCAATTATATAGATATGAGGGAGGTTGAAGGAGAATAAGGGCTTCAGGTGGAAGAAGTCAGTAGTGAGAGACACGGTCAAATGCCTTGGGCTTGTCCTTGAAGGTGGCCCCTAGGCACTTAGTATTGTTTGCCGCCTTAGTACCCAGGTTGGAGGAGTCACGTTGACAAGTGTTAAACGATGCAGCTTTCAAACAGCAGAGTTGGCCTTCTTGTGTTAGCTTGTGGGATATTGAACAGTCTGAAGGGATCTTCTTGCGGACCGTTAGTTTAGTATGGAAGTTAGAGCTGAGTGGTTGATGAGGCCATCATTTAACGGGTCATAGGGAGAGCCGTTTTGTGGCCGGGATTATGGTAGATATTTTCCATTGAGACGGTAAAATGACATATTTCGAAAGCAAATTAAAGATAATCAAATTTGAGGCTGAATCATCAGGCCCAACAAATCTAAGCAGCGCAGTGGAGGTTCCTTCCAAAGTTGAGGGAATGAGGGTTTCATGTTAATTTATTTGTCAGACACCTCATTTGGCGCAATTCCACGTCGGACAATGAGGATTCAGTGGAGGAAGCCAGCGGAGATCAAAATCAGTGGCTACAGAACAGGAGAAGACTGAGTTAGGGGTCTCAGGGATTACAACGGGTGTTTCAAGTTACCTCATTCGGCAACCTCAGGTAAGGGATACCAGTGTAACGGGGAATGCTGGGGCGGGGGAGATACGAGAATATCAAGGCAAACGAAGGAATCAAACGTGGGTCATAGACCGAGGAGCAGATGGCGAATATGTCGGAGGCATCCCGAAGATGACAAAATGTAGACATACAGGCTACCAAAGGGAAAGCAGCGGGATCTCCAGCAACCGGCAAGGTAGCCCAAGTAAGAGGCTGCCGATTGGGCCTTCACCCGAGACAATGGGACCAACCGGAGAGAAGTGACGCCCAAGAGAAGCAAGCTATCGGCCGCGGACAACTGGCCAGAACGCAGCCGAAGCATTGAAGCAGCCGTGAGAGCAATGTTGGTGCCGCGCAGTCTGGAAAAGGGCCTATATAAAAGACTCTATGTGTTTCATGACTCGACTTGTGTGGCCGCTGGAATACATGTATCCTACCGTGTTGTCGTCTCTGTTTCACTAGGACAGAAGTGGATATTTTTCTCCTTTCCAAGCACATTGTTCAACGCTGTTGGGCGAACTTTGGGCTAACGTTGAGCTAGAATGACTCCTAAAGTATGCCTTCAAAGATTGCACAGAAGTTCGTTGAATTTTGCAGGAAATATATAATAATAAAAGTACCGCAATATTTATTAATGTGCATCTGTGTAACGGAAACGGCGTATTTCGCTTCGAAGGTTATCAGTATATCATTTTAATAATGAACTATCCTACTTTCAAAAAGAGATATTTTATCAGTGATAAGTTAGTGGTTTTAATCGAGAGGACCGGTAAAGGGAAAACTGACTGAGAAACAGGAAGTTAGGATGGATTAGGAAGGGAAGATACCCATTTTTGGCGCTTTTCCAGCTTTGGGCTGGCCCAGCGCTCTCTCAATAGGGCGCAGGTAGCACTGCCCAAAGTTTCCATTGGTGTAGATCAAATTTAGCCCAACGCGGCCCAGCTGGCGCCTAATTGGGTGCTCATTGTGCGCACTGCCTGGGTTGATTGTTTGTGAAATCCGGAGTAGCTTATCCTGTCGGCTGAGGCAAGTGCTTCCCGCTTTTCCAGGGTTCTTCTGTGGTGGTACAAAAAGCAACAGAGTGCCTTCAAAGAAGCTTGAGAAGGGAAACGTTATGAAAACTTGCGTAAGATGGGTGAATATTTTTTACTTCATTTGTAAGGATGTGACGGCATTGCGTCGAACACAAGGCTTTCGGTAAGTCATGATCTTACCTGAAACATGATGAAGTTAAGAACATAGTAGATTCAAGATGAGTTGGGTTTCATGCATCAAGAAATGGTTGCTCTATCCAATGGAGCGAAGTGACTCGGCGAGAAGCTGTCACTCGTGATGAGTAGACGGGAAAATAGGAGGCCTAAGCAAATTGTTGTGGTTAGGTGCAGTTAACTTACGGAATACTAACCGGTGATCACCTACGGGAAAGTGTTTAGTTATATAAGTTTCAACATTGAAGTTTTGACCGGTAATGACATTTCCTTGTTTTGTTTTATTATATCCCCTCATGCTTGTATATAGCGACTGCACAAGGTACAACTTCGAATTACCTTCCAGTTCAACAGCTGCTTTCACTCCTACAGTGAGGTTTTTAGGGCCAGAGCGTTCACTGAGTCTTTGTCACCGGATGTAGTACCGGTAGCACTACAGGGGTCCCCCCCTAGAAGGCCGACGTAGTTCGGCTTCGACCCGTGACGTTTACGCCGGCTTCGGTGGCGAGAGACATTTTCCGTGCCTCTCGCCGCGGTCGAACACAACAGCGAGGCCAGCACAAGCCTTCCTCCATGACCCATACTGGTCGCTGTTCGTCGATCGTAAAATTGTGCCCTCCTTGACGTTTCATCCGACCTGGGTAGACCCTGCTTGTGACTTGGCAGTGGTGATTGTGTTAGAGGGTTCGTCGTTGTCGGCCTACTCCAAAGTTCCGTTTGCCTGCGGTTTCTACTGCCGTCGCAAACGAGTCAGCGTCCAGCGTCAAATGAGTCCAGTCGCGATCCAATGAGCGTTGTGTTGGAGCCATGCGAGATCCTGGAATTCCATATGGTTCTGTCCGACGGGACAAGCTGGAAGGCAAGAAACATGAGGAAGCTGCGCCTCGGGGTGCCATTTGATATTCGGTTGAAGGGGACATGCCGGCGCAATACAGGCTGCCGCTACCCTAATCGTGGTAACCACGTGGTCGTGCTTTCATGCGTAATAGGGCTATGCACAAGTTTATTATGAAGAGTAAACTTAGATATGTACAACTGTTACATATTCAGAAAACCTCGCTGGCTGTCGCAGCTCTCGGCCAAGTCGATTTCTCCTGTTGACGGGGGCAGCTGTGTCTTCCATGGAGTTTGGAGTTGCAACAGGTAACTAGGGGTCGTTAGTGGGAGTAGCAGGGGCCTACTCGGGACGACTAACCGAAGGTTGTGAGCAGGTGGAGACACTGGGAGGGTTGTTCGGGGTGGGTTCCACCTCGATGAAGGCTGGCTTAAGGTGGTCTGTGCTGATGGTCCTTTTCCTGCCCTCGAAGTCCACCACGCATTCCTTTTCCCTTCGCTGGACCGTGCGGAACGGACCAGAGTGAGCCGCTTGTAGTGATGACCGCATCGCATCTACTCGAATAAACACATGGCTGGCGGTCGCTGGAGTGGTAGATATGTAGTTGCCGAGGGTTTGTTCTCGTGGTGGAGTGGGCTTTATCACCCGCATTTGGTGTGACAACCGTTTTGCGTAATCCCCGTAATTAAAACTCACAGGTGGTAATGGAGAAACCAACTCACCTGGAAGTCGTAGTGTGCAACCGTAAACCACTTCAGCCACCGTAACACCCATATCGGCTTTAAGGGTGTTACGCAGTTCTGAGAGAACGATCGACAAAGCTTCGCTCCATAATGGGTTATCACGAGCACGAAGGGCAGGTTTCAGCTGTTGATGGAATCACTGCACCATGCCATTGGCCTGAGGATGATAGGCTGTCGTCTTGTTGTGTCTGCAACCGAATGCGTTCAGTAGCTCGTGGAAGGCGCCCTCAAAATGGGAACCGCGGTCAGTGTTCACGATAGCAAGGCAACCGAACTGACTCACCCAACCAGTTATAAACTCTTTTGCAGCCTTCTCCGAGGTTGGATGGGGAATAGGTATGGTCTGTGGCCAGCGAGTGAAACGATCTGCACAAGTGAGGATGTAAACGCCGCCGCTGGAGGGCGGAAGGGGCCACATGAGATCCACGTGCACATGAAGAAAACATGCGTCCGGCTCACGGAATGTGCCTAACGTAGATTTGGTGTGACGATGTATTTTTACGCGTTGACACTGAAGACAAGCGCGAGCTCAAAGACGTACGCCACGTTCGACGCAAGACCAGGCGAATCGTTTGGTGACTAGTTTCACTGAGGCGGTTAAACCAGGGTGGGATAAGTTTGTGTGGGCTGATAAATCTTGCCGGCGAGAACTGGCAGAAACTAGTGGTCTGGGTTGACCCTGTGACACATTGCAAATGAAAGTTACGCCCGAAGTTAGAAGGGTCACTGGCACTAGTTGCAGGGAGCTGCTGTTTGAGTTGCTGTACCTCAGGATCCGTCGTTTGGGCTGCAGCGATTCCTTCTAGATCTATGCCCGTGGGTGGTGGGTCGTCGATATTGCGAACGAGTGACAGTGCGTCTGCTACGGGATTGTGTGCCCCAGAGACGTGTCGAATGTCCGTGGTGAACTGCGAAACATAGTTCAAGTGGCGAATCTCGCCTGGCAAATACCAATCAGAAGCTGACTGGACAGCGTTCACTAGTGGTTTATGATCTGTAAACACTGTGAACGTTTGGCTCTCGAGTGTGTGCTGGAAGTGTCGGATACCCAGATAGATTGCCGGAAGTTCTCTACTGAACCTACGATATCGGGGTTCCGCAGGCTGGAGACGCTTGAAAAAGAAAACTATTGGTTGCCATGAATTGTTGACGAATTGCTGCAACGCTGCTTCAACAGCCCTCTCCGAAGCACCTGTTCCTAATGCCAGGGGAACAGAAGGATCGGGATTTGAAAGGAGCGATATGTTGGCACTAGCTTCCTTGACCAAAGTCAACGCTGCCTGCGCCGTGTCGGGAAAAATGAACTTCTGCTTGCCTCAACGTAAAAGGTCTGTTAGAGGCTGCATTACTTCGGCTCAGTGTGGGATAAAGCGGAGATAAAAGTTAGCCAAGCCAGACAATTGGAGCAATTGCCTTTATGAGTGAGGCTCAGGATAATCGCGAATCGCCGCCACCCCGTCAGGCAGAGGCTGTGCCCAACGCTGAGATTTCGTGGCCTAGGAACGTGATGGTCTTCCTATCTAATTTGCACTTGGTAGGGTTAATAGTTACACCACGTTGGCTAAGGCGCTCAAAAAGAGGGCGCAGGTGTGCCATACGCTCTTGTTCTGAACAACTTGCTAACAAAATATCGTCTAAGTACATGTGGACATTCTTCAAACCGCGTGTTGCTTCGTGCATAAACCCTTGAAAGGTTTGGGCTGCATTGCTGAGCCCAAACGGCATGCACAAAAACTGGAATAGTCCGAACGGCGTTGTGACAGTGGTTTTAATGATGTCAGCCTCTGCTACCTATATTTGGCGGTAGGCTCCAACAAAGTCAATTTGGCTGAAAAGCGAACAACCACACAGGGTGGAAGTAAGATCTTGGATATGTGGAATGGGGTACCTGTCTGGGATAGTAGCCCAATTGAGGGCCCTATAATCACCGTAAGGGGCCAACCCCCATTAGGTTTAGGAACCATGAGAAGGGGCAAGGCCCAAAGGCTACTGAACGGGCTTGTTATGCCTAATTCTAGCGTGTGTTTGAACTCAGCCTGTGCTACGCGGAACTTGTCTAGCGCCAAATGACGTGGTCGGCTAAATGCTGGGGGTCTCAGTGATAATATGGTGAGTGACTTTGGTGGTCAATGCGGAAAGGGGCGGATTGTCTTAACATTGCCGGGTAAGCTGAAAGTAGGTCTGCTTAGGGGCGTCTGGCCCGCGGTTCAATGTATAGGGGCGTGCTGTGGTCCACGGGGGAATACGACCCGGTTACGGAAAGAGAAGTCTGCCGGCCGACAACTCTCCGGCATCGTGTATCGACCAAGAGGTCGAAATGATCAAGGAAATCGCTACCTAGTATGGAATAGGGGACGTCTGCTACTATGGACACCCAGCAGAAGGTGCGACGTAACCCTCAGTTGAGCGTGAGTGACTTACGGTCGTAAGTAGCAATAGGAGTGCCGCTGGTAGCACGGAGTCATTGGACGGATGGGATCGTTGCATCACCTGCTTCCTTTGGAATGACACTAACTGCTTCACCGGTGTCAATTAGGAACAGGTGATTGGAAACTGAACCTCGAACATGCAACAGACGACTGCTATTATAGCTGCCGACCGCGTTAGTCATCGGAAAGCGTCGAGATATTAGTTTCCCTGTTTGGCACCTGAGAAGGTGCAACCGGCTTCGCAGCGCCGGGCCTTCTCCCCAAACCGTTTGTCTTATCTGCAGTACGTTGACGGAGGTGGGTTAACCGGGCCGTCATGAGAAGGGCTTCTAAGACGTTCACGTCGGTAACAGTTGTGATAAGATCTATGGTTTCTACAGTGAGAACAACCAGGAGAGGAAAAATGTCTGAAAGCCCGCTCGAAAGCAGCTATCAGAGTGTCCTCGGAGTGTGTTCCTACGGTGGGAGCCGTGGTCTGGAGGCTACTCCAGTTTGTTACGGCAGTAATTTGTGTATGGTACTGTTCTATGATACCGTCCGCTAGTTTAGCCACTTCTGTGAGCTTAAGGTGGCTAGATACCCCGAACAGTGCTTCAATATTGGGTGGTAGTCGCTGTGCCCACAACTCTTTGAGGACGTTTTCCTCTCAAAAGTGCCCCGCTAGCTGCTGCATTTCTCCCAGTAATGCAGAGGGTTTTTTACTACCTAAATCTGACCTTCGGATCAGCCCTTTCAGTCTAGAAGGTTCTGACGGCAAAAGACAAGAGATTGCCGCGTTTTCACGGCTGTGTATGAACTGTCACTGAATATTTCGCCGCGTATCCGAGTAGCAAAGTCACTGGAAAGGCAACCGATAGTCCACAAGTAACGGGTTCGCTCGCTTGCAATTCTGTGTGATTCAAACTCTGTCTCTAACATATGAAACCAGAGTTGGAGGTTATCAATAAAAACTCGAGGACGGCTAGGGAGACTGTCGAAATGGACGGTTCCGGATCGGAATCGCGGTCGTTGCTAGCCATCGCTGCTATGGTGTATAAAATATAAAATGATATATAAGGATCGATTCAGCAACCGTGAGGCACTTCTAACATAGATATGAGAAAAATATTAAAGTAATTTGGTAACAGAAATCGGTAATTTACCGTTTGTATGTCGGAGAAAGTGTATACGTAAACGAACAAATGTGATTGAGGGACTTACGAGCGTCCCTGGGGGATTGAATTTGTTGTTCGGGCTTACCAGTTTAAAATTCTCCTCAATTAAGTCAGGACCTGCTCCCGTATAGAGCCTACAGCCCATGGCCCTCGGTGTGTGACGCGATAGCGAATATACTCGGCAGCGCGCAAAGCAGAACTAAAAACGCTGGAGCGGGACAACGCATGTATTGGAGGAGCGCAACGGCGTGCAGACGACTTGCACAGGCTGAGCTAGTGGTGCCACCAAAAATGGTAATTATTCAAACAAACAAATTTGTTAGTCTTTGTCACCGAGTGTTGTATGGGTAGCACTATCATGAGTGGACGGGAAAATGGGAGGCCTAAGCGAATTGTTATAGATAAGTGAAGATAACTTACAGGATACTACCCAGTGATTACCTACTGCAAGGTGATTAGTTATATAAGTTTCAACATTAAAGTGTTGACTGGTAATGACATTTCTTTGTGTCGTTTTATTGCATCCTCTTATGCTTGTACATAACGATTGCTCAAGGTACAATTTCGAATCACTTCCAGTTCAACTGCTCTTCCCATTCTTTCAGTGCTTTAAGTTAGGGTCACAGCCTTTACTGCGTCCTCTACAGTAGTACTAGTTCTCGAGAGCAGGTACCGATCACAACATCTGGCATCGTGGTCATTTCCAATCATGGAAGTCTATAATTTGGAGGCTTTGAATTTTCACAGCTGTGGTTTCTGCGCATGTTTGCGCACACTGTGCGGACAACCGGCATATATTCCTCTCCTGAATGAACATGACCCTGATTTGCCTTGATCTTAAGTCATGTTTTAGCGCCAACTGTATTGACTTATTGGTTTGCTTATGTACTAGTTGTTCTTACTCTGTTGCGCGAGAAGGCGCACGTAGTTTAGCTCCTTATGCCAACTCACTTGCTTACTCGCGGCTTACACCGAAGCCACAGCCGGGTTTTGTATTTACGATCGTACGAATAAATGCAACACCACCTCTATGTGTTCTGCTACAAACTATGGACACAACAGCAGCGGCGCCCGAGAGAATGAGAATTAGATCGAACTCGTCTAAGTATGCTGTATAATAGGAAAACCCGTGGGTTCGGAGGAGAAGGCTTTTCATTCCTTGACGGTACTTGGAAAGGGTGCACAGTCTCTCGCGAGAAACCTGGCTTTTCAGAGTTCCTCGGTATCTCTGCCTTGCAAATCCTTGAAGGCATTGCTTCCAAGGCGTATTAAACCAGGGAATCTTGAAGCTGCTGAAAGGGAGAAAGTTTACTCATAGATTCGAGGTAACGATCAATCGGTTCGGGAGTTTGTTTTGCAGTTGGAACTGCAGGTAACCAAATGCAATATGGTGATTAGCTCGGTGTGCAATTACGAGACGGAATAATTGCTGGTGCCGCGTATGCTGATTTGCAACAAAGGCTTCCTTTCTTCTGGAAGGGCACTTCTCAGTCCTTCAGGCCTAATTGTGGGTAGCTTCATGAAGTATGCGGCGCTGTAAATCCTTACATAAATTTTCTGCAAGTGTTCAGAGCGACCGGTAAGGGAACGCCTATGTTTTACTTGCCCAACCTCGGGGTGACTTGTAAGACGCGTCATAGGTTTCTGAAGGGCAAATCTTGTCCCTTGAACCATATAGTATATTTAACGAGGCCACTTCTCAACTGAATGAGGGCAAGCCGGACGAAATTTGCTATCTAGACTTCAGCAGGACTTATGACTCAGTCAACCATCGCCCATCGATGGGAAACTGTGGACATTTTGGTTAGAGAGGCAGATAAACAAGTGGTTACCATCCTTTCTGACCAACATGACGCTTCACAATACAATAAAAACCGGAATGCCGAAGCAGCAGAAGTGAGAAGAGGAGTGCACCGAGGGCCAGTTCTAGGCAAACTGCATTTTTCCTCTGAATATGTGATTTAGCGAAAGATTTACCACTAACGCCCTTCGTTTTTCAAAGGACGTAAAAGTTGTGGGATCAGTAGTCCTTGATGAATTGGGAAGGAACATGTAGTGGTCAGCTGGGCAAAAAATAGGATACGCCCTTAAATGAAAACAAGATCCATCTGCTAACCAGAGCATTGGTAGGGTTGACGGTAACAGGAGAACGTGGACCACTGATAGTTGAGACCATACAGCAAACAAGGGACTTGGGTATCAAGACGACTGGAGACTTAAGGTGTGCTGAACAGTGCAAACTGGCCACTCAAAAGACGATAGATGAGCTCTTCCGGCAGTGCTCAGCTTCTTCCTGCAGCACGGCGGAAGTGTTCATACCTACTTGAAAGGCGGTGGCAAGGCCGCTTTTACAACAATTATTATAGGCTTTGAAAACACTTTCGAAAGCGGATGCAGCATGTATATAAAAGGTTCGGCTACTAGCCACTAGCACGGTCGGAAGGCAACTCAGGAAATCATAGAAACAAAGACCGTAGGATATGAAACTTCTTATTTGGGGAGGGTGAACTCAGAGAGAACCTTAGTGAGGCGATCAAATTCCTGAAAAGACCTTCGGGCCAAGATGCCGAGGATATATTTGTACAGGTCACTGATTGGAGAACGAGAGGCAATAGCATAATATCGTGGAATCCGTGCTCTGGGTCAAGTGTGTGTGGTGATTGAGCAACTGTCTCACATAATAAGACCAAGTTCAGTTTCGTAGCCATGCACATGCATGAGCCTCAATCAACCGGGATCGTCGCGGACAAGTCCGACTAAAGCCCCCTGTGATTGGGAATCCTCGATTCTACCAATCATATTCTCTAATTCACCATAATTATACAAACCAGTTATGCAATACAACTAACGTGCTATTTCGCAGCCCTGGTCCCCTCGTTGCTTTCGTTCACGTGGTTCTGAGTGGAAGTAATTCCAATACGTCCAGTCAGTTCAGTTTATTACAATAATATATTATAATGACATTGGTATATTTCTCGACCGTGGTTGAGAGGCGCGTACGGAAGCATGATCAGAGTTTGCAATATTCCCCAGTGACACGAAAGTCTGGCACAATTTAAAGAGGGAGTCGCGCATTATAGCAACAAAGGAATAATGGTACAGAGAGTTTAAATAAAGTACAGACAAAGGAATAAACGGTGAGTATGACTCAATTTCGAGACAGTGTGGGTAAAATTAAGGAATCAGCCGGGTGTTAGAATGCTGGGACAAACGTTGTTCTAAGATGCAGAAAATGCATTATTCGCGGGGACGATGTAAGAAAATGGCCACTGATGTATACTTGAGTTCACTTGAAAAGGCAGTTGGTGATGAGGCGAGGAGACAGGTCAGAGTTTCGTGGAGATACACAGAGGAATGCCAACTTTCATAGATTTGTGGAAATGAAAGGAAACGGTACCACCTGAAGGGTGAGATACTTGTCACGAAAAGTAGTGAGTAAAATCTAACGTCGAGAATTCGCAGCTGGTGGAATAAATATGGAGTTCCAAGGAGAAGTAATCGGTAAGCGAAATGCTGTGTCCACGAGGGATAATCTAAAGCAAAGAAGAAGGGTGAAAACCCTAGCAATAGACCACGTTACACTGGCTAAATGACCAATATACTATTTTGTTGAGTTTCCTGTGGTTTTTTCGTTTCTGTGTTAGACGTTTCAGGAGAGGGTTTGCTGTGGTTCGTGTTCGCGTTTTTATCGTTGGAAGAGGAAGGGAACTCCCGAATCTGTACCATTTGTTATTCAGTTAGAAGCCCCTGCACGGTGGTTTAAATTGCTTTGACATCGGGAGAGTCTTGTATTTAGAAGTTTGCAGTTATCCTCACTGGGGCACACAACAACATCGGAACAGCTTAAGAATGAATTCTGGTATTGAGAGGCACACTGCGTCAGCCTCTAAACTGGCGTCCTTCGAAGAAATCAACGAGGAAATACCACGGAGTGCCAACTGTGTGAATTCTCACAGGGCCTGAGTACAGATACCGTACGCTGGCGTGTACCGAGGAAGTGTGCCGACAGTAGCACCCGCGGCTGCCGCGTGTGCAAGGCGTACAGTTTTGCTAGTGACAGGCAAGGGGCGATCGGCTGATCACATAAGAGGCTCCTCCTAGAAAGCCCACAAGAATGGCTTCGACTTGGGAGTGTAACAAGCGAGCGGGTATGCCGGCTGTGATGACCCCAGTGGAATAAATAATTGTTGCCGTTCTTCGTGACTCTGAAACCGTTCGTGTGTTCGGACCGCAGCTCCAATGTCCTCGGATCTGGCGGTATTGCTTGTGTATGTCATCAGGTAACCTGACGGGCAGAACAAATACGACAACGAAAGAAATGTGTAAGATCACTCCGAATGGAATAAATTATTTTGAGAAGTAAAAATAACCAACTAAGTGAGGGCATTTTATTTGGGTTAGGAAGTGAGTTGGCAGAATAGGTCCCCCAAGGTTAAACAAAGAAAAATAAGGAGAATAGGTGGCTACGTGTTGCAGGTTGTGGCGGTTAGCACTCGAAGCGAGACACTGAGAAGAGCCGCCGTAGCTGGCCACGCAACCCGAAAAACCTCGTAGGTTCCAAGTGAGAGGTAGGATTGTCCGGTGCTTAATGCGAAGGTGTCAGTTAAAGAAGTGATAGACAGCGTGTGATCGGCTGATCACTATGCTGGTAACCAGGTCATATTCAAAGCAGCCAACAATGAGCGCCGTTGTAGGCGTGCAGAGTATTAGACCAGCTGTCCGCGAGATATATTACAGCAAAGCAGCACGACGACCAGATGGTTCTGAAACTGAAAAAGGGAGGGTTTATGGTGGATGTTTGTGGGCGGCTAGAGAACGTCTCCCCTGTGCAGTCTGGCAACGGAATGCCAACGTTATCCCACCTATCGGACGAATAGAGAAGATGCAATTCGGCTTACACACGCAAGGTGCATTCTATATATATCGGCACCGAGGCAGTACCAATACGAGAGGTACATCGAACGGGTATGAATGCAACGGCTGTGCAAAAAGCGAACCGCGAGCGCGTACAATCGGCTCAAGGCCAAAAGAGGAAGCGGTTCAAGATGAGGTCGACGGAAACCTCGGAAAAGTCAGCCCAGTAATACGTACGCCACTGAACAACACAATGAGGTTGATGTCAAACGTCAGAAAAGATTGTAGAGGAAACAGATCCAAAATTAAGTCAATTAAACGATCATTTTCTCAGACCGATCGAGATCACTACAGGTTGCAGTAAAGAGGGTGTTTTAGCTGGGGGCTAGCGTAAGGAAGATGACTGATAAAGGTACGGAGGTCACAAATGAGGCACAATATTCTTAGCGACATGATAGGTCATAGATATTGCAAGTCGGTGTTCGTAAGAACTAACCTCGTCTGCATTGTTAGGCCTCGTTATTTATTACCAACTCGTCAGTGTACCGGGAAATATCGTCGTTCTGGATCAATAGATCCGTGGAGCTGCATTATGGTTATTGGGTATGAGGGCTACGCAATGAGGCAGCCTAAAAGCATCAAGAACCGTGGAGGGTATTTATAGGCCGCTAGGCTACAGCTGGAAAACTCTAGGACCTGAATTGCCATTCTGTTTAGTAGGTTCCGGGAATATATGCACATCCTATCCCGACGTATTTGCAGGTCTATTGCTGCAGGTTGCCGCCTGGTCTTGGTATACGGAAGGTTGCCGTGAGGTTGGGCTGTAAACTGAAGAGAGGGTTGGATGCTAGGATATAGGATGCGCTCAACGTCTGTTGCATCGACTCGTTGTACAGAGAAGTTGGATAAGAGTCAGAGTCACGGTGGTTTTTTAGCTGATGTCGACGTACATGCCAAGCGTGCTTAAGGTGGTTAAAACTTGGAGCGAGAAGCGGATTATCATGTGTGGTGAGTCCAATTCACCATCGCCCAAGTCGGTCTCTTGTGCTCTGAGAGAACCACGCGGGAGCGTGGGAACCTAGGTGGATCGCAACTGTTTTGGGCTGCGAGCCACCTACAAGTGAGCATTTAAGGTTGATTTTGGAGAGGTTTGTTTACTTATTCTTCTTAAGCATAGGCGAATGCTGTTGATAGCCGGTCCAGTTATGGACAGGAAGGATTATGAGCAGCTGACCTCACACGATTAAACTTTGGAAAGCGTGCATGACCAACGGAATTTGACATGAGCGATCTGGTTGCAAATGGAGTAGGGAATTCAGGAGGGTGTAAACTGAGAGAGTTGTGATCGGTTTTTAAGTGGATAGCTCATTTGACACGCCAACACTCCGTCCAGGGTCAGGCGGAAGTACTGATGTCTCAGCTCGTACGCTCATTTGTTTTGGGAGCATTCCATAAGCAGGGTCAGGTCATGGCTGCAGCGGGTATTCCATCCTTTATTGAGAGGGAGTGGAGCACTAACCCGATAAAATCGCAATCAGAAGTATCTCTGGTACTTTGGTGTTTTTTTTCAGAGAAGCGGGATAGCAAGCTCACCCCATAAGGCTTGTTTCGCACTTCTCCTCCGCCCGCCATTCTTTGCGCGTGACCCATGGGGTTCGCCACTGCTAGATTTAGTTGTTTTTCCCCATATGATGAGAAAACTTTGGACTTCTTGCTGTTCTCTCATCAGTGGTGCCGTAGCCTTCAGTTATGTAAGCGAGAGAATGTGGGTAACAGACTCAATGAACGGTTCCAAGACTCGAGAAATGCATTGTCGACCGCTCGCTTCAGGCAAAATTCGACGAGTTTCAGTTTATATGTGAGCCAGCTGCTGTCAGCGAAACTTGCAGTGGTTCGCGGAGGCAATCCATATATCGTTATTCGTCCTGAAGCTGAGCGATGGCGTACAGAATAATTTGTGGAGGGAGCAAAACGAGTGGGTTCAGTACGTGAGAAGGTCGTACGGCGGTGTAGCTTAAACGGGAATCATAAGTTTAGCCTCATGTGACGCAGCCATAGAGAGTCAAGAGTAAGTAGGATGCATAGATCCTTGTTACACAGGCTGGAGAAAAACCCTACTAGTCGTTTGGTAAATTGGCACCGCGCGGGCCCAAGAGAAGTGCGATTAGATTTTGTCATGTTGGTGAAGATAGTGGGACAGCATTCCAGAATAGGCTTGGCGTGAGGCTTGTAGGTGAGCAGTTTGCAGTCGTTTAACCGAAAGGTTCTGGAGGTGTGACCAATGGTTCTGCTCGTCTTGGAAACCTGGAGTAGAACATACTCAGGAAGCCTAGATCCACAAGAGTAATGTAGACTAAAGTCTCGAACCGGCGCGCTGTGCGAAATGGGTAGTTCGTGGATAAGCAGAGTTCAGGGAGCCACTTGACATCTGAAAGCTGTGCAGCAGCTCCTAAAGGCTAAAAAGTTCATATTCCAAGAAATGCACCAGTCTCCGGGTCACTTTAGAACACTGAAATTCCATCCAGCATGGTGTTGAGGCTCTGACGAGGAAACTGTCAGACAATCTTAGTGCCATCCGCGTAGAGTAATGGAGTACCGTGGTGCAAAAGGGGAAATATATCATTTAGGTAAATGGCAAAAGCAGGGGCGAGACTACTCCCCTGTGTAACCGCACTGGTAACTGGAGTAAGTTGTGGGAAACATCCACCAATGTAAACCACTTGTGAGCGGTTCAACATGCAGGATATCAGCCACGACAAAGAAAGACCGGAGAGGCCGTGATCTTTGAGTTTGGTTAGCAATAATGCATGCAGCACACGGTCAAACGCCTTGATCATATTGAGGTGTATAATAATGAGAGATTTATTATTAACGGCCGCCGCCGTTATGAGGTTTAGGAAATCGTATAAGCAAGTGGTGCCTGAACGTGACTTTAAGAAACCGTGCTGTCCACTGTGAATGATATTGTGAGACAAAGGGATTCAGATATCCGCTGTTTAATGAGGCGTCCCATAAATCTAGTAGCAATCGGAGTGTGGTTGATGGGGCGGTAGTTTGACCACTTACGTCTTGGTCCCTTCTCGTATTTGGAATAACGATTGCAGTCTCCCACTGTGGGGGAAATATACCGTGCTAGATGGACAGATTGTAGAATTTCAATAGTAGGGCAGCAAAATCAGTTACTCCAAGATGTAGAAGTGTTGGAGGGACACCGTCATGGCCACGGCGTTAGAACTTCCGGGAAAGGGTAAGCTGGTTGGTCGCCTCATTAAGAATAAATTGTTAATCATACTTTATGTGCATGGTGAAGGGTTTGTGCATGGAGGCAAAGCGAGGGGGTCCGTAGTCATGGAGGTTGCAAGGTAGGAATTAGGCACCTCGGCCATCGCCACAGGTGAAGTACGGTGCTCACTGTTGGCTAAGGTTAAAGAGGGGATACCAGCGGACTTGCACTGATTTCTGTTTTCCGGTGGGCGTGCCAACTTTGAGGACGTTTTATGGCATTGCAGGGCAGATACTTCTTGCTTTTTTTAGCAAATAAACAGTCTTGGTTCTGATTTCTGCTGGAAGATGTTGGAGATGCAAAATTGACGATAAGCTTCTATCGGTCTGATACACCTTCTGAAGCTTAAGATATTTGTTATGCGTCAGGGTGGCCAGCCGAGGGTTGTTTTGCAAGAGGAAGTGGTCCCAGTTTATCGGCCAAGGCTTGTTGATAGGGTTGTCCCAGTTGATTGTTGATGGGAGATGATAGGATAGGTGGAACTCATGGAAGGCTTTAAGAACTGCAAATGTGCAGGAAGCTATTCTATGATCACTCCCTGGGAATAGCTCGAGCTTTCTAGCTAAAACATTAGATAAGCCAATGATGAATAACAGATCAAGGATGTTGTCACCTCTGGTTGGGGCGGTTACGTGTTGGATCCAGCGCCCCACGTGGATGCATGACATAGAGCCCTGCAAGTTGTTTGGCGCAGATAGAGTAATCCAACAAATGATTAGGGCATGGAAGTCCACAACAGGGTTTAGAGGAGAAGGACAGCAGTGAAAGATAGTTGAACGCGTCAATAATCTTGGTAAGATCCATAGTTTTGGAACCAGGTGGCCGATAGATACAGCCAGTATGCAGGTAGGAGTAAGGTGGGGGAATCGTTAGCCGCAAAGGATCCTGAATGGCGTCCAAAGTTGTGTTTGAGATTGGAAAAGCCGGCAGGGTATTTTTGGCATAGATTAGACAGCCTCCCCTACGACCAGGCCTGCTCCTTCGGAACATCTGGTAACCAAGTGGAAAGACTTGATTTGGTGAAACGGAATCCGTTGGCCAAGCTTCAGTTACGATGGTGATATCAAAGGCGGAGGTCTGCGCAATTCTGTGGATGGTTTTGGCTTTGTTCAGTGATAAACGGGCATCCATGAGTGTAAAGGAGTTCAGGACGCCCTGTTTCATTCATTTGCATCCATTTTACAAACGACGTTATTCATTTGTATGAACCGTCTTTGCCGGAATTCCGATTGTTTGTTTTATTGCCGTAAATCTTCGTCAAAAACCTGACTCCCGCCGTTGCCTCGAGCGTGATTCGCTTAGCTTGAACTTCGTTGTGACTGTATTTGTTGATCTCATCTTCTGTATCAAACCTTTTTTATAATTCAGCTGTAGCCGTTGGTTTGTCGTTCAGCTTGGAGAGTAAGAGCTCAGAAGGCACATAATTGAGGTCTGATTATTGTAAAACTAATTAAACTGCTGTGTATAATACCGTAGCTATTTAGAATGGACTTTGTTTTGCATCATGTCGAAATTGGTTGCTACGCGTCGATCGAACGTTCCAGTGGCTGGACTCTGCAGTACTCAAAATCCTTGCCAACCGCTGAGACATAAAATTACGCAGAGACTCGACAGATCGTTCCCAATCAAAGGACAATACCCTGCAGGTAAACCAAACCCTTTTGCCCGTAGGTGTTGACCACGGTTCTTGCTCAGGCTTTAGTTTATCAGGTTGTTCTGGGGTTGGCTTGGTTTCCCATAGAGCTGGAGCTGATCTGTTGTTAGCTAAGTTGAAGGAGAAGCACGTTGCAGAGCAATTAGATTGCAAGAGATGATGCTGGTCTTGACAGTAATGGTAGCGTCGGAGATGATAAGGGGTTTGGCAGTGATGATGAAGGCGGTAATTCTATTGATGAGCTCAGCGAGGGCGGGAGAGGGGACTCAGTTGTTCCAAGGATCTAATAGGTTGAAACCTGGAGGGGTAGTGTAATAGAGGAGGGATGGAGAGGTACTGATTGGAAGAGTTGTCAGAGTGCGGTGATTATTTTTGAAGGAGGCCTGTAGCGACGTCCATCTTTGTCCATACTTTTACAACGTTTATTGTTTAACTGAATGCTGAATGCCAGGCGCGGTTACTATTTGACCGTTTCTCTTGCCCACTATCCCAAAAACGCGCTAACCATTATCTCTCCCAATTGCCTTCTTGTTCTCAGGGTCGTGAAGAATACCGTTGTGGTTAACATATTCGTACAGTGCCAAGCATCAGGGTAACGTGCAAGTGGTCCACGTAGAACAAAGGACCGAAGAGCGCGTCTAACAAGGAAACTGCGAGGTAAGGCCTAGCGACCTAACAGGCCGGCAGGGAAAAAACGACCACGGTTGGGCAGCAGTACTGAGCCAGGGGAGGTGGGTGAGCCTTGTGGTAGAGGGAAGTTAGGTGAGACACGGAGATGATTCACATAGAGTGACTGAGTGATGGTTGGGAAATAGAGTAGTTGGTGTGACGGACAGAAATGTAACGGAAGAGTGAATGGGAGGGGGATGGAGTGTATCAGAGTAGGGTAGAAATGTAATGGCAGTTAGCCGAGATTGAAAAGTAGGAATCAGAGGTAAACAAGAGGCCGGCAGGTTTTGCTCAACCATGCCTTTTCCTTGTTATTTGCATGTGCTTTACGTTGATAAGCCTTGTTCTTTGGGTGACGAAGCGTGAATTTCTGAGGATGAGTCTGTACTGGCGGGTTTTTGGGCGGTAACGGTCTTGATGATAACCAGGTACATTCAGGTGGAGAATTAAAGGGTGCATTGGGTGGGCTCGGAGGCCCGGTTGCGTTGCCAAGAGTGCCGAGGGTATCAGGATGCATGGGTTTATTGGGAGATGGGGTGAAGGTGCAGTGAGTTATAGGTATGGTTGAATAGCCGCATGTGGAGATTGTAGGTGGTGTGGGGTCATCCAGACTTGTGAGCAGCGAGCGCTCCCAGGCGGATGGTTCGGAGAATCTCTTCTCGGTTTTGTGGATGCTGGGGAGCTTGATCCAGTTCGCGCTACACCGCTCCTTTATTCTCTCTAGGTTGTGTTTGGCTCATGTTTATAAACTTTATAGCAGTCTGTAGTCTAGCTAGAAATACTTGGTAAAAATACCCGGAATTTTCTACGTGGTTTCAAACTCTCGGAACGTTCAACCTACTGGCCCGTAGCCTTTCCACCTTCGTCACGCTATCTCTCTAACTACCTATGGAAGCACCAAAGACAACCCATAACCATGCTAAGGTACCGGGTACGAAGCAGGCAACTCGTATCGAAAGGCTAGGAACACTTTACCTCGATCTGCTGTCAATCCATGCTCAGTTGCTCTTGTTGATGTTTATGGTGCAGCCAACAGGAAGATCTACGAGGTAGATTGAAGGATGGCAGACCCATGTAACCCGATCATGTCAACTGATGATATTTTGTTAGAGATATCCTTGGTATCTAGCATAATGGAACCCGCTCCTACGGCTAATCACCATAGCCTAGCTATGGCTGGCCGTTTCTTGAACTCAGTTGACACCGAAATCCATAACCGTATAGCCAATGCCAAGAACGCCATAGTCCTCAACATTCCTGACCGACTGCCTCTACCGTCGACCAAACTCGCCATATCAAATGCTCGAAACATGGCACACCACAGGTGCTATTGCACGCAATCGCGCAAAAGGTCACAACGCAATGGCCATCGTTTGAGGTTCCAATTCACCGACGAAATAACAGCTGAGGAAATCATGAGCAATTGTCAAATCATTTCCTAGGCCATCCCATTCAAAAGAATCAGAGTATTACCGGATAAAAAGCCCCGCCAAAGAGAGGTGTTTCCGTCAGTAAAAAGTGCCTCAGCTTGAACAGCGCAACCTGTGACTGAAATACCAGTCGCCTCGCCACTTGTTGAGCAACTCCTCAGCACGAAAGTCCACAGTTGCCTGCACCACGCCAGTTGACCTGGACCTGACCACCACTCCTTTTCCAGCACACCCTCCCAGTAAACGGCTCTGCCTTCTGCCCTCAACCTCCGCTTCCACGAATAGCGACGATATCCATGACCAACTCGCTGTTAGCCCGGGGCCACCAAAGTTCCGCGCATTCAGGCCTGCTGCTGCATATGTCAACCTACTGCCCACTGCCTCAACACCGAAAAAGACCCCGGGGAATTCTGTTGCCAGCAGTCCGCCCCGTCCTAACTCATGTCCAACAGCCTTGCGCACACAAACCGTTCATAAAAGCCATTATCTACTATATGGCAAAGCGGCCCATCAACCAACAGTATTCTGCGCCGCCCAACAGCTTTTAGCTGCTACGGTTACTCCCGTGATCCCTCATAAACCCTCTCAGTGCCACATCTAGAACCTCCACCAAGCACTCCAAGTATACCCCAAGTAATCCGTGCTTGCCGGTGAGCAGGACATGGCCCTGCATCACCCTAAAGCAGCCAACTTTGCCTTGCTGCATTAGATTGGCATCCCGACTAGTCGACAAGTTTCTCCCAACCCCAAATTGCAATACAGGCGAAAACGGCCGCCAAGTAACGCATCATCATGCATCAGGACCAAAAGTACCTTGTCTTTCAAGTATGCCAAAACGGTTTTCCAAGCATCTGGCTGAATGCCAGTACCCCTGTCAAGACTCTGCAACCGATTTCCTTATCTTCCAACGAGGTGAAGTGATAAAGGAAGACACGGTGTGTATTATTCAAATTCGAGTCTGTCGGGGCAATGTTAAGGAATAGGCCGGATCTAAGTGAGAGTTGGTGTTGGGTTGCAGAAAATATAATGTCCACATGGATGATGCAAGGAATTGATCAGCGATGCGTATTCAAATTCATTTGAAAGGTGATCGGTGATGATGCAAGGAGATAGGTAAGAACTTCATGAAGGCGCTCAGGTGAATACTAATCTCCATGGATTTACGGTTGGGAAAGGGAACGGTACCCCTGAAAGATTGAGACGACTTTCATGAGAAGTAATAGGTATTATTTAAAGTCTGAAATTCGCAGCCGGTGGGATAAATTTGGATTTTCAAGAAAGAATAAATAACAAGCGGAATATTGAGTCCAAGAGGAGCAAAACAATGAAAAAAAGATTGGTGGAAACCCTTGCAATAGGCCGTGTTACGGTGGTAAAAAGGCAAATATATTTTTTTGTTCACTTTCCTGTGTCCATTTTTGTCCCTGTTGGGCTTTTTGGGCGGAAGTTGGCTGCGGTGTGTGTTAACTTTTTGTCATGGGAGGGAAGAGGGCACGACCGAATCCGGACAGTCCTTTTTCTAATTAGGAACCCTTGGATGGTACTTTGGATGGCTTCGTCACCGGGAGACTCTTGTGGTAGAAAGTTCGCAGTAAGGCCCACCCGGGCGTAGGCGGCAATATCAGGACTTCGTGCGGGTGAAACCTGGTACCCAGCTCTCATTCTCAGCAGCCAGTGTTAGACGCGGTTGTGGACGGGCTGAGAAGAAGATAAGCTTTCCGTGCCATATGTTAGAGTTAAGAGGCACGACGACCTGGTGGTTCTGAAAAAGAAAAAAGGAGAAATGCAGTCTGAAGGGTGTTTCAGCTGAGGGTTAGCGTGAACGAAGTAACATAGAGGTGCATAGGTTTGCAAATGAGGCACAATTGTCTTGGCGACATGATAAGTCATAGATATAGCGGGACATAGCTGAACTCAGGGTCATCTAGACGTGAAAATCGGGTTGTCCAGTTTTTTTGGTTTTCCCGTAATTTGGGCTCAGCATTGTGCAATTTCTAACAGGAATTTTTATCCACACTAAAGCGTTGTATTTTCAGAGCTGTTAGCTGCGACGTTACACTGTGAGTTCGTAATTCATTATCGTGAAATATCGACATAGGGGTTTTCCAGGAACTTTCGGTTCAAACCTACCTAAAACTACCCATAGCTACCCTGTCTATAAAGCGTATACTGATTCTTGGCTGGATCACGTACCTCGCTAAGAATTGATATCTCCTCGGCCTTATAGGTTATTCAGTGTTCGGTTAGGCTTTTCTATGGTAAGGCTTAGTCTAGATACGCAGAAAAATCCAATATTTGTTTTCTGACACCCGAAATCCCACTAAAACTCCGCTAAAGCTATCACGGGGATTTCGGCCAACTTTGAAATCCGAGCCCCCCAGCCATCAGTCACTCTACTTACGCACAGTTGTACATCAGGCACATCAACCTTGATCGATCCGAGCAACTAAATTTATCGGCGGGGTGGCTTGGCGATCTGCCTTCATACTTTTCTTTCTGAAGTGTATAAGCTTCTGCTACAATAGCTGCCAAATAAAACCTCCATATGAGTCAGATATAGACTTAACGCCCTCTTCAGACATAGCTGCCCCTGTTTCAGACCCAAAAGAATGCTGAAGTCTGCACTCAAAAGTTATTGTCCACCTGATCCAAAACTAACCATTTGGACCTCCAGAGTGAAAAGGAACACAGATGCCGACGTGACGGCAGCTGTCAATACATGCTCCGTATCACTGATCGATATATACAGCTGGACCAGAAATAAAGAAAATGGTTTGGAACAGAAAATCAGCGACTTATATGATAAATGGCGATCAACTGAGTGCGCTTTATCAAAGATTTCCCCACTGAAAATCATTGCTGAACCATTAGATTAAGCTGACCCCAAAATCACATCCGAAGCCGGTCGTTATATAGATGCAGTCGCCTCAGAAACTCTGGGGAGGATAAAGAATGCTAACACTGCTATAGTAGTAAACTACCATCGCAGTCTGTTAAAGCCAAAATAATGAACGCATGCAACATGGTCCATCACATTTGCCATTGCACTAGTTGCGGAAACGGTCACCACGATAAACCTGCCCTCTGCGTTTTCAGTTTTCCAACCAACTAACAGCCGTTAGGTCCAGCAGAAACTGTAAAAGGACTTCTGCTTTCACGTCTTTTAAAGACATCAAAATAGACACCGGTGAATCTCCTCTACGAAGACAGATTTCCTGCATTAAAAAGACAAACCAGCTCCTTTCACTGGCCCTGATCCAAGGGAACCGGCAGATGCATCACCACATACTTCTATGAACAGGATTTCAGTCATAACACCTACTGTAAGTCAAATCTCGCAAATCGAGCAACGCGTAGCCAATTCAAACGAATCCCAAAACCAGAACAAGATTGATTCGTAGCTTCTACGGTACTAAATTGAAATACACAAAGGATACAAATATATACGAACCTCAAGTATGCGACCAAATAGACTTCACAGTAAAACCCAAAGGTCCAAAGCCCCGTGGCTCAAGCACGACAGTCAGAAACGGTTCAAGGCCAAATTCAAATGTCTCACATGGATAAACAAACGTGAAAATGTGTGGTGTATGAGCGAGCTTTCCAAGATAATGTTAAATATAGTCAAATTCACAAAGCACGTTGAACATTTAGAAGGATTTTCAGTATTCGTTCTTTACACCGCCGGCCAAAATCCTTCCGCGAAAATGGTTGTCTAAGGTTCAGGAAGGGGTCATGATTCTCACCCTACCTACCTTTAACTTAGTGTCAGTGCCTGTGGATACTAACTTCCCGTGTTATCTGAACGTGAAACAGGTTTTTGCCGTAGTCATCATCGCACAATCCATAAGGAATCAATTCCAAATCCCGCTGCACAACTTGAGATTGACATATTCATCAGGAGACCGGCGCATATAGTCAGACGCACGATGAAGATGAAGGCTTCGCAGAGTGAAGTGTTTCGCCGCACGAAATAAGTCTAAGCATCACAAGCAGTAACCCATTGCAGCAACTGGTTAGACTAATTTTGTTTACAAGCATGAGCGCAGAAGTTGAACGCAGGTGCAATGCCTAATGAGATATCGCGTAAAATCGACAGGTCACGAACCAGTGGAATTACATAAAATTAACGCACCAAATCTTCCGAAAGAAATGAAAACCGGTTTTTGATTATGAATAAATTTCGAAAACAAGTGTACGGCGGACAGTATCGAAATACACATGAACACGGAGATTGATCGAATACTGGCATCTATCAGAGTATTTCAAAGTTTTTCTGTGCACAAAATATGTGACAATCAATATTGTATAAAATGTAAATAAATGTTCTTCTCTAAAGATAATAATAGTTTCACAATGTGCTCGCAGCTAGTATGCCTCACCTGAACTGTTCAAGTGAAATACTGGTGAATTTCTCCTCTTCGCCTATGTGCACGCTAGATAGAAACTGGAACTAAGTACATTTACAACCTTTCAGAAAAAATGTGTCCAGTTGATTAGTTGTAGGGCATGAAATGCAACAAAGTGCTGAGTAACTCGGAGCGAGGCGATCTGTGAGCTACTTTGTCTTTTGTATATGGTTTCGAGCTCGAATCATCAACATTTTCCTCGCTGTTTCCTGCTACGAGTGGATTAACTCTCTGATATCTCGAACACGTTCTTCGTTTCTTCCGTTTCCTGTAATGTAACACAACTGTAGGATCTGTCCAATAGGCAAGGCTCAGTTCGTCGGGGTGCAGTTCTGATTTAGCATTCGTGCTACCTTAAAACCCAATACCAGTGCAGTCGTTTTGAGCTCGTTTAGGGATACTGACTTCAGCTTAGCAATTTTTGTTTTGGCAAAGGGTACTTTGTTTCGCCGCCGGCCATGCAGTTCCACCCAGGTACCGTACACTGTCACTGGGTCGGCAAATTTCAAGCTGCTTTGGGTGACCTGCTGGTGTCCTTTTTTGAGATATTTCAAAAGCCTCCGGGCAACTTCTCCTTTTCTCAATAAGTGACTTGACGGTGGTCTCTTGGGTATATCAACTTCATGTTGCCCACTGTGACGTCCCGTCTTTGAATTCGCCATCGAAAGCACCGACTGATCCTTTGAGTGAACTTCGCTTTCCTGAGATGGACCGTTGGATTCAATATCGAAAGGCTGATCGTGTTCTACAGAGGCACTTCTCTCAGCAACATTTGAGCAATATATTGATGCCGATTGTTGAAGTTCGCTCGTCAGGGGTCCGAGAAGTGTCCAGCCTAGTATCGTTCGCGTAGCGAATGGTTCTTTTCGATTGCCTATGCTCTGTTCAAGCACCCAGTGAGCCTCTGGTACATTGCATCCAATTAGTATGTCGACGTGGGGGCTAGAAACTTCTTCGAACTCTATGTCCCTGAGATGAGACCATCTCTTGGCGATCGATCTAACAGAGTCGACTGGTCTCATTGGCAAGCTGTCTATTGCAAAAGCTTCCGGAATTTCTACGGTCCCCTCATCAGATAAAGACGTTAACTGCAGGGTCAGCCTCTTAGAATTGCTAACATGACCCCCTGCAATCGTGCTGATAGTGAGCGAGGTAGGCTCACCTACTAGTTCACAGCTTTCTACAAGCTCGCGAGTAATCAGCGAGGTATCCGACCCCGTGTCCAAAAATGCATTGACCCTCCTCAGTCCTTTAGGTGTCACGATACCGACAGGTACGATGCCTAATCTTGCCGGTTTGAAATCATCATGTCCCGTTGAACAGACAATTTTGGGTTCATCTGGCTGAATAGGTCTATTGTTGAGAAGGCCATGCAGTAACGAGTGATGATTACCCAAGCATCCGTCTTGGCTGCATTTCACTCTTAAGCTGCATTCAGAGGCTCGATGAGAGTTGTTCAAACACATAAAGCATGAGCCAATCCTTTTTACTGCGCACCACCGATCGGGTACACTCATCCCATGAAAGGTCGGACAATCTAATAACCGATGCAGGGAGTTGCATAGCTTGCATTCAGCTGACCTCTCGGGTTCTTGACTTATCATGTGCATGTTAGCCAAAGACTGGGTTTGGTTACAGTCCTTCTCCACAATTTGAGATGTTGGTTCCCTTCGCGCCAGTCTGCAACTTTCGCGTACGACTTGTCCAAATCGACTGTTGGCGATACGGGATTGACGACCTATGAACTCCGTCAAATCGTTGAACGTAGATTCCCGCTCAAGCATATTTATTTTTTCAGCTTCCTCTGCCCATCGGCTCTGTAAATCAATAGATAGACATCGGACAATGCATTCCTGTGTGTGCAATGCATTCAGATCAGACTGGTTTCTAAGTGCTCCAGTGCTATACTGCAATTCTGCATTTTTATCACCAAACTCGACAGTGATTCAGCCTTGCCCTCAGTTCTTTTCGCCTCCAATAAAACACTATCAATTAGGCTTCTAGCCACTTTGAATGGTTGTCCAAACAAATCTTTCAGGATTCTGCGCGCCCTGATGTACCCCATCGGTGGATCAAGCATCGCGCAGCCTTCGATAGCACTTTTGGCTCTCCCACGACAGTAATGTAATAAATACAAAAACCTTTGACCAGGATCTGCAACTTTGCACTCAACAAAATTTTCGAATTGTTTCATGAATATACAGTGTTGCTCGGGGTGCCCATCGAAATGAGACAGCTCTACTCTCGGCAGGTCGAATGCCAAAACCTCGGTAGTTTCAGGCTGTCTCAAGGGTTTATATTCGTCGATCACAGTGCCTTTTCGATGTTGACATTGTGAACTACATGGACTTTTTGCTGGCTCTCTGAGACCAGTTCATTGTGTAAGGGGCTCTGCTTCCTTTCTGGCTAACCGCAGCTCGTTTTCTATTTCTATTACTCTCATTCTATAAGCACTAATATCGTCAAACGCATCGCGGTTAGAGATATATGACCTGGCACTGACAGAGCTAGTAAACTTAGCATTATCTAGAGAATCAATAACACCCGAACCATCCCCAGAGACTTGCCGATTTATTTCCTGTTGTCTCAAAAGGTCCTTGCTTCCTCGTCTGGGCATTTCCAATGGGTTTTCTTGTCCAGGTTCCACTTGAGTACTGTAAGTCAAATCTCGCAAATCGAGCAACGCGTAGCCAATTCAAACGAATCCCAAAACCAGAACAAGATTGATTCGTAGCTCCTACGGTACTAAATTGAAATACACAAAGGATACAAATATATACGAACCTCAAGTATGCGGCCAAATAGACTTCACAGTAAAACCCAAAGGTCCAAAGCCCCGTGGCTCAAGCACGACAGTCAGAAACGGTTCAAGGCCAAATTCAAATGTCTCACATGGATAAACAAACGTGAAAATGTGTGGTGTATGAGCGAGCTTTCCAAGATAATGTTAAATATAGTCAAATTCACAAAGCACGTTGAACATTTAGAAGGATTTTCAGTATTCGTTCTTTACACCTACTGTAACGACCGGTCGTAGGAAATCCCCCGAAACCACTGCAGTTCCATGTTTCCTTAACATCACTCACTCACTTACACTATTGACTTGTCATATGCACTGTTTGTTTTTATGGACCAACGCTTGTTTGTTCTCGCCCAGCGAGTTGCCCTGTCATATCCTTGTTCTGGACTTGAGTGGCGCACGTGCTCTTTTCTTGCAAGCCGCAATTCGGTTCCCATTTTTTCGGTCCTTGCGATTGCCTAATTGAGGTTTGTATCTGTTTAGTGTCATTTTTCATCTGATAGTCTAGTGTCGTAGAATTTCACGGATAATCGCCTTTTGTTTTCGGGATCAGAGAAAATGCGCAACATGCCAAGAAAAGGATCAAAGCAATTGGAATCTGGACAGGGAGTAATACGGCAAGTCATTGAGAGGGGGGGGGGGGTTGCGTACTTCTGATTCTTTAGGTAATGCTAGGTCAACTAATCCTGTCAGTGCTAGCTCATGTATTACTGCAGATAATATTGATTGTAAGAATGTCAATCTACTTGAACTGAGAATATTAGACCTAGAACAACTACAGTTATTAGCTAGACAACAGGCCCAGGAAATGAAGGAGAAGTATAGAAAAACTGAGCTCGAGCAGATCAGCGAATAAAATTTATCTGACAGATCAGGACGGATTAAAATAGGAAATCCTGCGCCGGTCGTCGACTATAAGACATCAACTCCACCAACGATCAATCTGCCAAGGGTAGAACTCACAGTTCTTGACGGACGATCTGAAAACTAATGTAAGTTCATCAGGCTGTTCAAAGCTTACGTCGAAAACGAGATAACCGATCCTAGGCACAGGTTTTTGTACCCGACTCATTGCTATCGCGGCCGAGCAAGAGCAGCCATCGAGGGGTGTACCATGCTCGATTCGGAACTGGACTACACACGAGCAAGGAAGATCTTGAGGGACCTGTCCGGCCAGCTGTGGAGGGTGTGATGTCAAGGGCCAAAGAAACTAAGGGCAGCGTCTATACAATGGCCGATCTGGTGATCAAAATGCAGAACTGCTCAACAGCCCTCGACCATTTAGTTTACAGGGCTGACCTCGATGCATTGCATACGTAGGAGGGCGTAGTCCGACAACCCTATCCCGAACTACAGGGTCGGTGGGCGGAAGAGGCCGAGAGTATAAGCAGAGGCGACAGTGAGGCTAGCTTCGAAGACCTGACCGAATACTTGGACAGGCAAACCAAGATAGCCAATAATAGATTTGGCTGGCTCATCCGAGACAGTGACCGAGTAAACAAATATAGCACTAGCTGGGCTCAGACTACTTCATCGGAACATCCGAAATACCAGCCTTGGACCAGTGCACACGCTATTTCACGCGAAGCTATGGCGCATCCAGATAGCGTGTCCTGTGACTCTAGCCATGGGTTACTAGAATTCCTTCGAGTTCATCAGTGCCAAGATAGACGAACTTTGGAGAATAGCGAGGTCGTCAGGAGCGTGTTTTATATGCCCCAGCACCACGCACCGGGCGGCAGCTTGCAGAAAAAAGGCCAAATGTGGTCACGAGCGTTGTCCGGGCAGACGTCATCGATTGTTACACAAGGCAAGAGAAACTACACCAGAGGCGAACCTCAAGACTAGCGTAGTTTGTTCAGCGTTCAGGTCTACCAGCAAACCAGTGCTTTTGGGAGTAGTTGCCGCGGGGGCGATGAAACCAATAGAGGTAGTCAAGGCGTTGTCTTTCGTTGGCAGTGGATTAGACACTACCCTGGTGAAGTAAAGGTTTGCCGACAAACACAGGCCCGCTAAAAGTGCGACGTCGTTAGCAGTGTGCTCGGTGGGCGGAACACAAGTAATGACTGCCGGTCGGTTGAAGTCACATCTCATCTCCTTAGACACTAACGAGCAAATCGAGTCAACGGAGGCTTCCGAACTAAATGACATCCCCATGGAAGCACCAAGGTTAGTGAAAGCAATTTTGACTAGGGGGCCAACCTGCAGAATATAACCGTTATAGACTGGGAAGACGATGAATTGGACCTCCTCACAGGCTGCGACGTGCCAGGAGTACATTGGGTACTTGACCAGAGAGCGATCGACCGCTATGCGCCTTATTCTGCATGCACAACTCTGGGATGCATATTATATGGTCCAGTGGGGGGACGCTGTTTCGTGAATTACTCATTAGCCGAAATGAACCGCATAGCATATCCATTGCAGCAGTTGTATTAAAAGGAGTTTCAAGACATCGGAGACGAGAGACTATCATTGTCGCAAAAGGACCAATTCACTCAGCAAACTGTGCGGCAATGGACTAGGGGCCTTGAAAAACAGTTCGAGGTTCCCTTTCCATGGCGCACAGCAGCTGACCCTTGGGTTGACAACAGAAACTACGCTCTGCAAAGATTACTTCGACTGACAGAACTCTTCGTCAAAGACCAGGATATGTTGGAAAGACATTCAGAGGTAAAGAAGCGGAACTAAGCTCTAGGCTACGTTGAAAAGGTGCTTGCATCCGCCGACGACCGGAAGGGATCTGGTGTTTACCTCACCACCCGGTTATCAACCCCAAGAAACGCGAAAAATTGCGGGTAGTTTTCGACTTTGCAGCCAAGTTCCGGGGAGAGTCTTTGAAGAATAGCCTACTGCAAGGGCCTGACTAGACCACGCCATTGATTGAAGTTTTGTGCCGTTTCAGAGTGTGTACAGAGTCCTTATTCGCCGACATCAGGGAAAAGTTTCTCCAGGCGAACATGCCGGTGGAAGAGTGAGGTGCTCTGCTTCTCATGTGGTGGGAGAAGAACAGCCGGGACAACGCAGTGATAAATTGGAGGATAACCGTCCACCCCTTCGGAGCCATATCATCACCGTTTTGTGCACACTACGCCCCTCGAGAATCAGCGAACAAACAGGGAGACTTGCTCCACCGGTCGGTAGAAGATGGCTTCGGCAGAAACTTCTACGTCGACGACTATCTCGGGTCATTTGATGAAATAGACTCTGTCATAGAGCATTTCAAGAGCCTAAAATGATTGCTAGAAGACGGCGGCTTCCATCTCACGAAATGGGCGTCGAAAGCTTCAGAAGTGCTTGAAGTCATTCGGTACCACGAGAGGGCCAAAATGGTTAGAGATTCGGACGGCTCTCCACTCCCTTCCGAAAGCACTCTGGGGATACAGTGGGACGTGGAAACGGACGACCTTGTTTCAGAGCTAAATATTCCCAAGCTGCCAGTAACCTGCCGTGGCATACTATTTGCTGTCTCCAGTTTGTTCACTCCGCTGGGCTTCGTCCCCCTGGCTGTTTCCCCGAAGGATCCTGCTGCAGCGGCTCTGCCGTAAGAAAGTCGTTTGAGACAAGTCACCGGACGGAGAAAACAGGCTGGTCTGGGAGGAATTTCTGAACACCCTAAAAGAACTGAGAGACTTACGGATTCCACGACGTTTGCCCCCTGGTCATGCGACACGGACGGGAGAACTACTTGCTCTTCTGACGCATACGAGGTCGGTTACTGAGCCGTGGCATACGGTCGATGGTACACGGGAGATGGCCAGTAGGCTACGAGGATCCTATTCACGAAAATCCGCGTTGCCCCACTGAAGACGGTTTCGATCCCGCGCCTTGAGCTCAGGGCAGCCGTGCAAGCGGTCAGGGTGGTACAGCCGTAAAGAGATGCTTCGACCTCTACATATGGTCAGCTATTTTTTTGACGGATTCGAAGATAGTACTGTATTAAAATGACAACTTCAGGAGCCGGTTGAGTGCTTTCGTGGCTGGCCGGCTCACGATCATCCACGACGAATCGGCCGTGAACCAGTGGAAGCACGTCAGGTCTGGCGATAACCCAGCAAGTCTGTGCCCTCGGGGTGTGACCAACTTCCAGCGACTCGACACGTGGACGGAAGGACCGAAGTTCCTGAAAACAGAACTGGCCTGTGTTTGAACTAAAACACCGTCCGGAATTGGAACTGGAGGTCAGGGACTTGGTGATGACGGCCACGTTCGTTGAAGCGTCGTTCATTTTGTCGGGATTGGTCTGATTTTCGTCCTGGATAAAGAAGTTTCTTGCATTATTTTGGTTGGCTAGGTTCAAGGGACATTTGCTAGTCACGATAACTCAATAACGGACCACTACGGTTGGACGGAAGGCTGACCAACTCCCACCCGAGCTTTGGCACGAGATACCCCATATTGCTGCCGGCTTGATAACATGTGACAGAGCTAATGACCCAACACGTCCAAGCCATGGAGGGACTTGCTGGGGAAAGTCATGTGATGCGCATCATCCGGGGGCGCCTAAGGATGCTGAGAGGAAGAGCGACTGTAAAACGCGTAATTCGACGTTGAATACAATTTAGAAAACGCAATTCCACAGCGGGCAAACAACACTTGGCTCCGCCGCCAAAATGCAGAGTGACCCCGGGTTGGTGGCCGTTCAGCGACACGGGGTTGGACTATTTCGGGCCCTAGTGGATCAAGTGTAGGGGGGGGGGAGCTGGAAAAACTATACGGGTGTGTCATGACATGCATGAAGTCACGTGCGGTGCACTTAGAAGTTGCGCATTCAATGACGACCGACTCTCCCGTACGGGCCTTGCAGCGTTTTGTCAAATAAAGAGAGTTACCGGCAGATATATACTCCGACAATGGGTCGAACTTCGTGGGCCCTCACCGGGAACTGCAGCGCTGGCACGAAAACATGAACAGGGACAAACTGCAAAATCGAACCGTGGCCTATAGCATACGACGGCACTTCAATCCCCCGCAGGCCAGTCATCGCTGCAGCGTGTGGAAATGCCTGATCCGGTTTACCAGACAAATATTGCTGTCACTCATTGAGCAACAGCCGCCCGATGACGAAACGTTGAGCACCGTCATGACTGAGGTAGAGAGAATTCTGAACAACCGCCCCCTGGTTCCAGTAACGAACGGCGACCCCACCCATCTGACGCTCACCCCGAACGACTTATTGATGTCAAGATCGAAAGAGGGTTTCCAGGGCCCGATAGACCCTCGTGGGAGCTACCTTCACGGAAAGAAGCAGGCCAACTATCTTGCCAAGGGTTTTGGAGGCAATGGCTATGGGAGTACCTACCGGCCCTGCAAGCTAGACAGAAGTGGCTAGTCAAAACAAGACCATTCAAGGTTGGGGATGTAGTGATGATCGCAGACGAATACGCGCATTTCAGCAGCTGGCTTTTGGGTGTGGTTATGGAAGCCATCGGAAGCTCCGATGGAACGGTAAGGGCTGTAAAGGTGAAGACTGCCCACGGAACGCTAATTCGCGAAGTACGCAGTATCAGCCTCTGAGAGAGTGAAGACGAAGAAGTCAATAGCATGGAAAAGCAGTAGACCAGCCCTCAGTCGTCTTCGAGGTGGTTAAAGGAACCTTCATGTTTGGGGGCATTCACGACATACTGACACGTTGAACTAGCATACACCGTGACACATGTACACTTACATGGTACACGTTCATACTTCATGACCCCCGTCAAACACTTTGCAGTGCTCGCCTTTTTTTCTCTGACTTTACAGGCGGCCTTTGGCAGATGTAGTAGTAGCGGTGATTCTATCATATACCCAGACACACTCCAATCACACTTACATAATACACGTTTGTACTTCATGAACTCCATCGAAACACACCGCCGGACCGATTGTTACTCGTTTATTGCTGACATAATGGAGGATCTCTCCCGCAAGTGATGGTCGTTACTATTCGCCCATGTACAAGAGTGCTCACCCATGACACTAACATCCAACCAGCCACACACACAAACACACGCAGCCGAGTGCGATCTTGAGTGAACGCCGACGACAAGGTATTAGGTGCGCACTCTGACAGTAGGGTCTAGGTGGGTACCCTTATTCCAAACCTTTGAGTCCGCTAAGATTCAAGAGGATCTTAGTAGGCGGTGCAACGACCGGCCATGGAAATCCCCCGAAACCACTGCAGTTCCATGTTTCCTTAACATCACTCACTTACTTACACTATTGACTTGTCTTATGCACTGTTTGTTTTTATGGACCAACGCTTGTTTGTTCGCGCCCAGCGAGTTGCCCTGTCATATCCTTGTTCTGGACTTGAGTGGCGCACGTGCTCTTTTCTTGCAAGCCGCAATTCGGTTCCCATTTTTTCGGTCCTTGCGATTGCCTAATTGAGGTTTGTATCTGTTTAGTGTCATTTTTCATCTGATAGTCTAGTGTCGTAGAATTTCACGGATAATCGCCTTTTGTTTTTAGGATCAGTTGAAAATTTTGCTACGCATTGCTCAAACGTGTTTTACACCTAATGCCTCCGTGGCCCCTTAGTCATCCGTGAACATTTATTAGTTCATTTCCCGGCATCCAATGCAAGTTTCATGCAATTTATCCCAGAGTGTGGGGCAGTCTTCTTCCGGCAAGTTGGAAAGGCCATCGACCAAAGCTTCCGTGAAACTCATCAGGCAAATTTTAACTGTAGCAATAATCAGGGCAGCAAGTCTGTAGTGGAAAATGCATCGGCATTACCATCTGTGCACATAGTGCCAGCAGGAACCGTGGACTTAGATATATCACCGTATGTGTCACCGACCCAACAGCCAGGAAAACGTCCGCACATTGACTCCCCACCTACTACTTCCGCTGGAATAAATAGCAAAACCAGCTCCATCAAACTCGCAATCCCACATTTTCGGGGTCTTCTGCAAATCCCCCCAGAATTTCTCTATCCCCGTTTAGCTACAAGACGACTGATTCACCGGTGATATCTCTACAGCCTAGTACATCCCCCTGGAGGCCCCAGGATATGACCGCTGCAACACTGCCGCCTGAAAATACCTGGAACTATGTTGACCAAGCCCGGTAAGCACTTCTCAACAGGCACGCAACTTATGAACCCCCCTTAGCCGCTATCAACAGCTACAGCCCCTCCCCGAGGTCAGCTACCAGGTCGTCACCCCACTTCACAGTCCTCCGCATTCAGATGCCAGCTGTAGAGTTCAGGCTGGCACCGATGCCTACAGCCACAACAAAGGCATGTCGTCTCAGCTCTTTCTGACTAACGAACCGGTAAGCCTTATGATTCTACAGGTCCCTTTCACTTTAGAGGAACTGTCGAATCCACTGACGCCAAATCATCGTCAGACAATGTATGGCGTGCCCCCACTATTCCTTAGACCCCTTCTCCAATGGAAAAACCCTCTAAATCCCTATTATAATAGCGCGCCAAATAATGGCCATTGCTTCCTTACGCACCTTTTGCCACCGTCTGTGCGCTACCTTTGACAATGCCACATGTCAAATTTGCCGGTTTCCCATTCATTAACCCTACCTCCGTGCGAAAATCTGTATCCCGAACCGGGGCTGTTAACGGACTACATTTTTTCTCGGTCCCGCATCGTTAGCCCTTCTTGAACAAATAAAAATATCAATAACTCAGACACTCCAGCTATCCCGCGCTTCTTAAAGGGTTCATCTACGTCGGACCCTAGCACCGCCCGACACCATAGCGTCATTAGCCCTTCTTTTTCCAGTAGCGCACCATACTACCAAACAGCTCACAGACCAAACCCTCCAACTGACGGAGCTGATTTGGCACCCGCATATGGACCTTCTAGTCAAACCACGAATCCAGACTATTCTGCACTACACAACCTACATGACCAACCGAATTCCCCGAAACTAAATACCGATAACAGTTTCTCTTTGGTTCTTTTTAGTAGCCGATCCACCAATGAAATATTTGGCACTTACGATATCTGGCAGCTAGTTATATTTGTGATGTTATCTTGATCACCGAAACTTATTTACCAGTAACACTCCAACGGTCCAGATTTCTCCTGCAGGCTGCAACGTCTCCAAATTAAATAGGAAAACTCGACGCGGTGGAGTTTGTTTGGCATTTGTCAAGCAGACCTCTACTCGACCCCATTACCGGCTAACTGTCCGCATTCTTGGCTCTCAACTTCAAGTTGGTTGTGCTTACCTTCCACCAATAGATGATTTCTCTCGACTTTTACGGGTGACTGATGTATTTGAATACCTGTTCTTACTGCCCTCAAGTGTAAATGTTATTGCTGGTGACTTTAACCTGCCTCAGCCAGCTTGGCCATCTTTATCTGCACCCGATAATCTTTTGATATTTGTAACAAGCATTAATGTAGGAGGGTGGGTACTGCGTGTCCGCTCTCCTACGAGGAAAACAGCATTTGGGATTTCATTTTCATCCCAAAGGTTTCCCGGTAGCTCCCCCAATTCTGATAACAGCCGTATTCCCACCCACCCACTGCATACCCTGAAATTACACTGCATCAAACCCTCCCCTCTCTCTGACTCGAAGGTTGTCCCTAAGACTATTTGACAAGCTGATTGGAGTGAGAAAACACTCATATTTTATATGCACTTTTCTGCAGGTGTCTTGATAGGATTGCCTACCTTTCCCAGCAACGGAATAACAGGAAATCCCATATCATCTCCCTGCAAACAAAGTATGCCAACCTTCAGAGTATTCATGAAACTATACATGACGTTGCAATTCATATTATACTTTTTCTCCTCACTTCTACCATTCAAAGGCTTGAAGAAACTTTACTGTGTAACCAGGAAATGAGGGCTCTGCGACACCGAAATAGATCTCTTTGATTGTAAATATGTACAAGGCCAGAACCTCCAATACTCATAAATATATCCCGCACACGGTTTCAACGGACAATGTATCCGCCTCTACTTCCCTCCATTGCCAAGGCCTCAGCTCATTTTTGCCTCAACTCTGGCCCCTATTATTATTGTTCACCCTCCGCCTCTTCCCCCAGTCACCAATTCAACTGTGCCCACAGTGGTATTTGACCCTCCACTTATCTCTCAATTACTGGCCACTTTCAAGCCATCATCTTATCCAGGATTTGACGGCTTATCACCCACTGCAATAGTTAAACGCGGACTTGACTTACCTTACCTACTACCGAATATATCTACTATATCAATGAACTCCGGTCTGGTGCCGACAAACTAGAAATGCTCAGTCATAATCCCGCACCGCAAGAAAGGTCCACTGCATGAGGTAGCAAACTACCGTCCCATTGACCATACACCTGACCTCTCTCGGCCAACGGAAAAAAATCGTAAAAGGACACATCTTGAAGCACTCCTTTCAGTTGGACGTTAGTAATCCTCGACAACGTGGTTTCCTTCGCTCAAGATCTTGCGCAACCTGCCATCTTAATTTTTTGAACCTCATTACTAAAATGGCAGTCAATGGAATGGCCCTTGTAGTGCTTCACTTGGATATGTAAAAAGCATTTGACCGCGTGCCCCACCCACATCTCCCGTCCAAAATCCGATCTTTTAGCGTTACTGGCCCTTTACTATCTTGGATCAATTCTTACCTATCTCATCGCCCTCACGTTGTCTCAACAAATGGACACTGCTCCAGGCCCAAACCAGTTACAAGCGGTGTTATACATAGTAGCATTTCTGGCACTCTGTAGTTCTTCATGTATATAAACGACATATTCCTTTCAGTAAGCCATGGCACCCCATTTCTCTTTGCCGGTGACATAAAAACTGTCTACTCATTCAAGCCTGAATGCATCGCCTCGGCTATCTTAAACATCTCTAAAGACATATCTGCACTCCATAGATGGTGTTCAACTTGGCAGATGAATTTTTTCCGCTGGCAAATGTGAGATTCTTACATATAAATGCAAGCTACCTCCAGGATCTTTAGCCGTTTGTGGTTCAACCATTGCTAGCAAGCAAATCGTTCGGGATTTTTGCTTAAAACTTTCCTGCACATTGAATTTCTCAGAATATTTAGCCCTCCAAGTCATTAAGGCCAGAAAGTGCCTGGGGCTAACTTTTCTCTCCTTCCGACTCCGAGACTGCATTCTCTTCCTTTATAAATCGCATACCAGGCATTTATTAGAATACTGCCCACTAATCTTTTCTAGCATGCAAAAATCAGACAGAATTGTCACCGAATCAGTTCAACGTAGTCTTACCGAGCGACCGATAGGATGCAGCTTGCCCCTCAACTATAAAGAACGCCGCTTATTTTTTGCACTAGCCCCTTAATGGCTTCACCGTATGAAAATGAACCTTATCCTTTTGTATGACATCCTTCATAGCCGGACATATACTTCCAATCCATTGCACTTTGTGCCTGTTTCTAGCTACCCACTACACTCTGGAGTGCTCACCCTTTAAACCCCCTTTACCAACACTAGCTCACGTTTACACTTCATCATCACAGTGTGCTCTAACTAATGGAATAAGTTTTCGCTAGACTTACGCAGTTCTGCTTCCAGCCATCGGTTTAGAAATGCGTTGCATAAATTCCTCACGGTTACCCAAGCCTAACAGCTCCTCAACCTAGACATGCCCGACGACTTAGCCTTAGAAAAGGGTCTAGGCTTTTGAATCGTGCAAACAATAATGGTCTGTGACAGATGAAATCGGGTAAACATTATCAGTTTTTCTGCCCTCTGCAATCGGAAAGGTATTCCAGTGAGTCACTGTCTATTAATACTGCCTCTTTGTATCGGTTCTTATTTATCTTCAGCTAGGAGCATCCCAGACTGCGCTCCTTTACTTTTTCTCTACTTCCAGATCTTCAATCGTAAGCACCTTTCGCTCGATGACCCTTTATACTGTGGAGACCACACCGGCCACCAACCTGGCTTATGCATCTACCTGATCATCAGTCTTTCGTACGCTACCCGACCGACTCTCCCTTGGTTATGTTCCGGGCTCCCCTGACTCCTGGTCGCCGACTACCTGATACCTACGGCCTTTTGGCGCCGCCAAGAAAGCTCATGTGAACCCCCGCGGTGCTGGGCGCGGTCGGATCCACCTTTCTGGCCGGAGCACATCGGGCTTGTAGACAGTCTGCAACGATGTGCGGGCGCAACTAGGATAGCAAATGGCATCTCCTGTCAACAGAAATAGTTTTCAGGTTAGGTGTCCAGCGCACGGCCAGCCTCACCCACAAGCACCAGTTGCGGATTGGAAAACAATGTCCCCTGCATCCCACTGGTGCCACCCATTACCTCCGCCAAAGTTCTTGAACTAGGTTTACCGTACATAAGATCAAGATCCAAGTCAATATACGCACATATAATCTCTCGGCTCAGAAATGTACCCTACTATTTGCGGCTACTGACATTCATATCCATCGACTTGCCTCTTATCTGTCTGAACTAATCCCATGTTTACCACCATCCTATTATGTCCAGTTACCGGATCCTGTATCCCAAAATATGAAACGGATCCACAGTTCAGATCTTTATTATGAACATCACAATTCCCGATATACTCTTGAAGAGACTATTAATCCACCTGGCAATTTGTATGTCACCACTTCATTTATCTAAACAAAACTATCATTTAAAGATTCGTTTTCACCTGCCAACAATTCCATAAAACACGAAATGTTCTCCTTTCAGCACTTCATCTGTGTGACACCAGCTCTATGTTCCATTGTATCCTTCCGTTGCATCTCCTCTCATTCAGCCATATGCATTTCATGAAAATTCCATTGGCAACGAAATATCCACAATCCACGAAATAACAGTTTGACTGCCCCCCCAGCTTTCCACATCAGACTTTAGCATATCCAGCCATGCTATCGCCCACACCTCCTGAGAGCTGTTCATATGAACTACTTTTATGCTACTGCAAAAGTTCACCATATGTCCACCTCCCGCATCCACGTTTTTTATCGACTTTTTATGCTGCTACGCTATTCACCAGCGAACCCGGACAAATCCATAATTGTATCACATTTCCCTCATTTATGAACCTTATCATGGTCGGCCACCGGCACCACAATCCACTGAGCGATTTTTCATATCTTCAGCTGGAAATCAACCACCATAATTTAGGCTGCCGTTAATCTGTTTGTTTCCCCCAAGTCTCAGGTTGGACTTCCCTCAATGTACCCAATTACTCAATTATCGGCGCCTTTTGAAGGTTCCTGCGATGTAATACTCCTAGTTGATTTTGCAAGATATAAAACATACGTGCCACTATTACGCCTACTTTGTTGCGAATTTGTATTCCTCATCTGTTGCTCTCGGAGCCACCTCCGATAAGCCAATAGTTGAACACCATTTCACCCACCCATTACCTATTGCCATTTTTCCATCAGTTTTCCAGGATTGGGTATCTATTTCAGAGACCACTGCAAGAGCAATTTCCCTAAACCCCTGCGGGAATGAACTATGCTTATACCGAGTTATTGACCTTTCGGTTGTTTCTCGGATGTTCCATGTCCGACTCTTGCCAGCATATCCCGTTAAGCTATCGTCTACATGTTTTGACAGTATCATTTATGCCCCACCCCCATACAACCTCATAACATCATCGTATATCAGCTCCGCTTTCCACCCTGTTGTCAACTTGTGTTCAATAACTAACCTAAAATAAACCCTTTATTTAATCGTGTTTCACCCACCTGTCAGCCTTATTCTTTCTGCTCCACCAAAATTTCCAGGTGCTGGCCTCTACATACACCTCTTCATGAGTGCATCCTCCACAACCTCTTGATGGATAGTAACTACTAACTCAGAGGAAAACCGGACTTCGTTTCATTTGCACCATTCCTTTTTCACGAGACACCACAAATCCATCGGTACTATATTCCTGCCATTTTCCAGGCCATTTGAGCTATTGGTTCAAGTGCATCATTTTTATCACCAAAAATTCTGAAATTTTTCGTCGGGGCTTTTTCGAAGGTTTTTTTTGTCAGGTTACTCACCTTTGCGACTTTACACCGGTGCTGTCTGAGTACTGCTCGTTTTCACTTCATCCCCGCTTTTTCATCACGTATCTCGACCGCGGAGCCCATCTTACTCATCACTGAGCGGTGGACGGTGTCTTGTGGTCCAACCTTGATGATGGCCAAATTGGCGTTATTCGTGAATATTGAGGAAAATATTTCCAGTTGATGAAGTCATTTTCGCGGAAAAAGAACGATTTTCTTACTTTTGAGGCGAATCTTGTTTAAATTAGCCACTACGTAGCATACAAAGGTTGTTCAAGGCTGTCACCGCCCAGACCTGATGACTGTCATGGCAGTCGCACGTGTTCTTATTGATGACTCTGGGAGTTCTCAAGACATGTAAAGGATACCTATAAATAGACCTCGGAAAAGAGAATTATAGTTGCTTCCATTGTCTGGAGGCTATCCCTGATTAAAGATAAGTGGGTTAAAATTACAATTTTTATTTTGCCTTGTACGAAGTAAACGCAGATAAAAATTGTTTTTATTTCTAATTTACAGATAGAACACGGCAAATCGTTACTACACCGAGGGTGCTGGACGCGGTTTGATCCACCATTAGGACCGTAGAACTTCGGCACAGAAGTATGCATCTAAGAATCATTCTGTACTATTGAACCGCTACCTTTCAATACACTTCCTATCATTCATTTTGTCCTCCATTTTGCATTCGTTACTGAATGGGTCCATCCGTTAGGAGCAACGCATTACATATTACGATGTGGGTGGGTCATGTGTGGACAAGTGAGCCTAACGGGCATAGTGCTTCCTCATGAGAGTAGACTTCAGCTCGTGTTACCAAAAGGTTGGCTTGGGTGGGTACAATTTTACAATTTTGCCTTCACTGGAATATAAAATTGTTCAGGCTGGAGGGGGTGGAATGAATCTGGAAAAGTACTGCCCTCACATTTAGCATATCTTTGTGGTTATATACGTATAAGCACATACACAACATATATACATGTGTATATTCACATTTATACATATATATATATATATATATATATAAACATAAGTACATATCTGTTTTTATATATGCATACGTATACATATGTGTATTTATGTGCATGTATACACATATATAAATGCATATATTTTTTAAGTGTACATATATATATATATATATTAATTACTAATTGAACATACGTACATAGGTACGGGTGCCACTATAAATACTGATATTTAGTAATTAGGGTTAGTATTTGCCGAGTGAGGTGCATAAACCATATCTATCTACATCATAATTTAGGTACACAGACGGAATTTAGGCTTCCCCTTCCATATGATAAATTTAGCTGTATAGTTACCTATTTTGCTGTACAATTCCCAGAACTGCGTATGGGTTACCGGGGACTGTATCTCTGTACAAATGGCCATACTTTCCCACAGTAGGCCACTCAGTTATGGAGCACCCAATCAGATCTACGCCAAATTTTCGAATAATGCGCTGTTGGACCACAGAGAGCTACCCGGTGATGGGTCTACCTGACCTTCAAACTCAAATTTGAGGGCATTCATCCATGCAACCACTAAAACCTATGCACATTTGTGCTGCACTTACCAAAATGAATATACAGGGAACTTTTTGTGACCTCACTCGTACCATATGTTCATGTGATCAAGCACGCTTCGGGTGCCCCAGAAATAGCCCATCATTATGATTACTGGGTCGGTTTTCGTGAGCGCTAACTGCGCTCGCACTATTAGGCCTAGGTATTGAATACAATTTGGGAGCGTACCGGTAAATCTTATAGTCCGGGGTTATTGAAGCCACGGAGATGCATTGGGGCTATTGGGTCTGAGGTCTACTTGAAGGGTCAGCTAGGAAAAACTAAGGACCTGAGTGGCAAGTTTCCATAGTAGTTCCAGAAGATATCCCACCATGTGGTATTTGCAGGTCTGACGCTTCAGTTTTAGTGCTAGTCTTGACATACAGAAGGTTGCCCTTAGGTTGAGCCGTGAACTGGAGAGTGGGTTGGACGCAGGGGCATAGGAAACGTTGCCTTCTCATGAGAAGGAGGAGAGACAGGTAAGTGAAAACGAAAAACATGGGCGGTTTTCCCTGAGTTCCTATGTATAAGTTCATATATACGATCATATTTACTTGTATATACTTAACGCTTTGATGAGACGTGCTTTTCGTCCGATGTATCGAATGTTTTGTGACCGATGTCAACAAGCATACCAGGCGTGTGTGGGACGGTACGGGATGGTTGAAACTTAGAGCGGGAGGTTGATAAGCATACGTAGAGATTTCTGTTCATTATCGCCCCAGTCGTTCTCCTGAGCAAGAACCAAAAGTTTGTCAAGTGGACAGGGGTGGTGTGGGTTTTCTTTCACAGGGTCATGTCTGAGCTGATGGGACCCATACCTATGAACTGGAGGTTGCCGATCTCCTTTTTAGCCCGATATTGGTAGTATTTCAAGATCAGATAGATCCGTCTAAGTATTTTTTCCACTTCTCTTTTGTCTTTTGTTTCCCAACGAAGGGGCTGTTGGGCCCATGTACGAACATTCCATGGCCCTTCCGCCCGACAGTAACTTCCCGTGCATTTGTCATTTTTTCGCAACGTCTGGGGGTGGTTTGTTTTGCCTCTTACCGAACTTAGCTATGGTTTGGGTGCCGTTGACGCCGGGAGTTTCGCTTGCGTGGGCCAGAAGGATACAGTGGGGCCGAGCACATACGAGGAGGAGGACTACGAGTGTCGTAACGCACAAGCCTGCAAATATGTATTAGCCTAGCGCAGAGCTTGACCGTGCCGATGACTACCAGAGGCCATTCTGGCGTGATCGGGTTGGCTGCACTACTGGTAGAGTTTATGGCACACATCTACAGAGGATAGCAATCAAAGTTAGGTGGTAGGTCTATAAATCATGACCGCTCAGACTAGTAGTCATGGCGGAAGATGTAAGACAAGGAAATTGAGGCCAACGGGTAGCTATTCGGAAGGTGGACCTATGGGATAAGACCCAGGCAGCAAACTTCGGGTAAACTTGGGACAGCCCCAAGCTTACTACTGAAAACTTGGGGCAGCGCTACCGTTGCCACAAGATAGCCCCATGGGACAATCCCCAAATTTGCCCCACGAGGCGAACCCTGAGCGGTGGGGAGAACCTAGGGCTAGCCCCAACCCTTGTGATACGGTGAAGGTAACTCGTTCTAACCGCTGCTTCCCAGAATGCTACTGCAGTGTTTATTTCCAATTTGGCAGTTTTCATACGCACTCCACACACTCCATTTCTGACGAACTAAAATAGAAATTTGAAATCAAATTTCGTGATAAGAAAAATGTTTGTTTCCACGGAATGTATTTTTTGTAAATCTTTGCAATAGTCCGTCAAATTACGTTTTCGTTGAACCTTGAATCCGGTTGTCTGTGGTCACGGTATCTGCAGGAATGAGAATAAAATAGTTAACCGTTATTAAAGAACTGCCAGTAAATCACTTTAACCAAGAGTAGTGATTGACAACCGCATCCAATATAAGTATTTTAATAGACAGCATGGCATTTTTCAACGATGCTTACAAGTTGAACAAAAGTGATGAACCTACTTTGGCATTTCGTAATGGAGCGGTCTGTTGATGTTTACCCTGCGGCATGTGCCTGCATACAGCTGCCTACTTTTAAAGGTTACGCATATGAAAGGGACTGCAAAATTCGCGCAGGGAAAAAATGCAGAACCTCAATGTAATTTGATAACCGGTAATGTACTCCAGTTGCTAGTCGTGAAGTAAACGTATTTCTGTTAACAGTAACTGTGAAATGAGGCAACTGTGTTTCATTCTATTAACCTTCTATACCTGCTACCTGCTCCAGGATCACGAACTTTGTGGAACCAATTTATGATGTGCTTGTCTATGTTGATACCTGGTTTCTCGGCAGGAGTCAACTGGGTTTGATGGCGTCTAGTAGGCGGTGGGACTTCTAATTAGCTGAAATACCGTTTGTTGCTTTGATGAGTTTATAATTGCCAAAGGCTATCTTCTTGCTGTCACTCGGCCACGTTCAGTACACTCCGGCTTTGCTACATCGTCATTCTTCAATTAACAAACATATCGGCAAGCAAACTTAACAGCTCGTCGATGTTGATTTTCACTGAGGTAAAGCCTCCCAGATCAATGTTGGAACCTGCGAAGAGCACTTTTTATAGTCATACAGAAAGTATACTCACCGACGCTAGCAGTCAAATCTGATGTGGATGCTTTTAAGTTCATTCTTGATGAGGAGTACGGAAGGTGTGATTGATGTCCAGCCGGAACCTCATCAACAGATGACAGTTACCGTATGCTCTAGATAAAATTACATAAAATAGGCGTTACATTGTGCTGCGAATATTTATGCACCTGTTGACGGCATCTTCGGACATCGATATCGGTGGGCCCACATGGACGCCTCGCAGCCTCATTACACCGTAGAGTACTGAAAGCCCGCTTAAGCCAACGGTGATTTTGCCACTTGGCTGGATGGTCCGCATGAGTTAGGTGTCCATTGTAAACGTAGAAACATAGCAAACACAAAACCACATTGTTGCTCCATTAAAAAATCCGAGAATGATCACTAATAAATGCAAGTATCCATCCACATTGAACATGGGTACGCCAAGTACCCTTGGTTCCCGCAGGAAAGGTGGTGAATCGTGATGCACCTATATATGTGCATATATTTGTAGCCAAAGGTATGAATAAGAGCTTGTATACGCCTATTTAGCTGCAGTTTTTTACCTGATGATGAATATACTCTCTGTCACTGATTGCAGACTGATAAATCCGTTAACATGAGGATCCCAAATGGAAAGTGCTCCAAAGGGTACCAGTCCTGGGGCTAACTCCAGGTTTGCCCTGCCTTAGGGTCAACCTCTGGCACGCTGCTCAGCGAGAATACAAGCATGTTTAGCTAATTTGTTCAACACCGCTTGCAAAAATCGCATGCTGAACACGTGGGACACCCGTCAGAGAAACTATACCCACAGTCACGTGACGGACGAAAGTGCAACTGCCCAAGATTGCCTGAAGTTCTACACCGACGGTGAACTAATAAAAGAAAACGGGCCACAAAGTGACGGAGTACGTGCATTTAAACATAATTCTACCTATGCCGTTACCAAGTAGCACCTTCTCCCCATGGAAACTAACCTTGAGGCAAGCTTGGGGCTGCCCAAAGTTCAACCCAAGGGTTGGAACAACGTGCTACTTAGAATGATTTTCAAGCAGGGTAATGGAGGAAAGCAAATTACGGCTGGGCAAGAAAGCTGACGGGATGGAAGCGAAAAATAATTATGAATCGAAGAATCAAGGTGTAAAGTAGTGGACGGCGGAACCTAAAGTTCTAGGACCCAGCACCACTGATTTATTTGATGCTAGGAAGAAGCATCAAGGATGAAAGCCATAGTTGTGAAAGCCGACTGTTGAGCTAGATAAAGCAAAGCTAGGTGGCAGTAGGTGAACATGAGTGTTGTTTAGAATCGCGAGAACCTGCAGGTATCTAGCTAGTTATAGTTACAAAAGGCAACCGACGGTATCCTGCTGCAATATGGACTGTGCTCAGCATATATATATATATATATATATATGTATATATATATGTGTATATATATAGTCAGCCTAGCTTATGTCATTAGGAAAAAATGGAAGCTTTGAGGTACGGCGCTGTGATCCTGGTAATGGGACCCGTTTTCGAGGAATAGGAGAAAATAGGAAGGGAGACGGAATCTGGGGTTCTAATGGTCAATGCCTTCTTTATAGGCCCGATTCTCGGATAAACTTGTGTTAGACAGAGACAACAGATGACCAAAGTTATGTCGTAATTTTGGGGTGTGGACAAACTGGGCTATTGAGGCAAGTTGGCTAATGGTCAGGGGTAACCTCTTCCGAAGCTCTGAGAATATGATAAGAAAAAAATTAGATCTTATTGCAAGCCCCGACTGTGGGATGGTCAGTTTGAAGTCCCTACTGCGTATAAGATAAGATGAGGGTAGGAAAACCGTATAGAATCGGTAGAAGTGAGCCCAGAGTGATGGATAAGTCTATATGGAGGACATAAGTTAGGCCTAACATGTCTAAGCCACGGAGGGTCACGTTTCAGTGGAGTTCATCGCTCTTTATAGCCCAGTGGGAAGAGTACCCTATGGGCATCTTGGTAAACGCATGCTGGGCTTCCTTACGGTGAATCGCATCCGCTACAGGTGTTGCGAAGAAGACAATAGGGCAGTATTCCGGATGGGGTCATGCATGGGACTGGTACGTAAGGGGAGTGCTGTGCCTCATTTTGAATTATCCTAGAACAGGGCCTTTTTTCTATCTGGCCCTGGCCGTCTTGCATGGGACATGTTTCGAAGCCCAAGACCCCTGACTGATGGGCTGGGTGCGATGGGCGCTTGATTTAGTGACAGGGTCCAGGGAGGGATTTCACATCTATAGGTTGCGTAGAAGCTTTTGGAATTCAAGAATCACATCTGCCACAAAGTGCACCATTGATCAAGTTCCTTAAGGTCTTCATTTGTGTCAGACCGTGCTGTGATGAGATCCTGATGGTGGAACACATAGGCTATTCTGACGTCATAGGCGAAAAGAAAAGGAGTGCCGTGCTGCACAACCGGAAAAAGATCGTTGGTATAGGTTGAGAAAAAAGGACCGAGTATACTTCCCTGAATAACTCCACTAGTGACAGGCACTGGAAGCGAAAGGTGATCATTAGCACATACAACCTAAGTTCGGTCCGACAGGCAAGAAGTGATCCGTGAAAAAAGCGGGACATGAACACCGTAAGTTTGGAGTTTTGGTTACAACCGAAAGTGCGGAACTCGGTCGAAAGCCCTGGTCATATCGAAGTAAATGATACTCATAGATCTGCCTTTAACAGCAGCTGTGGTCAGTAAGTCGAAGTGATCAAACTGGCATGTGGTACAATAATGTGATTTAAGGAGGCCATGCTGGCCACTGTGAGTGAGGCTATGAAACAGGAGAAAATTGGGTATCCACTGTTCAATCAAAAGCTCCATTATTCTGACAGCCAAAGAGGTGTCGTTAATAGGACAAAAATTTGAAGGATCCTGCTCCTTAAATTTTTTATGAATACGAAAGTTTTCTACTGGGGCCGAAAAACGCTATGTTGAAGGCATAAGTTATGGGGATTCAAATGGATAGAAGCGACGTCAGTTCCACCAAGATGAAAGAGTGGGGGGGGACGTTGTCATAGTCAGAGCAGTAGGAGGGTCTAACCCGCAGCAGGAGATGAGCCACGTCGTTCAAACAAAATTCTGTCAGTGAGAACCCGCTTAGTGATGGGGGTACGGGGAGCGGATTTGAAGTGGAGTCTGTAGTCGTGGATCCTGAGAAGGTATAAAGCACCTCATCCATTTCGGCTGCAGATTGAATTCGCCTATTGTTTCCCGAAACTGAATATGGTATCCCAGAAGACTCTCTGATTTCTGAGCTTCAACAGTCGGGCCAATCGGCAAGGTCTGTCGATGGAGGTTAAGGTTGGAAGCTTCTGCTTTTTCGTCAGTTTATTAGTTCGAAGGCTGACGGTTACAGATAGAGAGTGGAGTTGCAACAATCTTGGAGAAATCTTCAGTTTCATTATGGATGTCCTGCAGCTTTGCTTGTTTATTTTGTAACCTTCTAAACTAAGAGCTGCCGTTTTGGAGGCGGCTGGTCCTGATTGTTATGACTGATGACAGGCAACTATGTAACTTATCGCACTGTACGTCAGTAGGAACCTGTGGACAGTGCTGCGGGCAGTAGTCGTCCCGGTTAAGGAGGCGAAGCATAGGCTCGAGATTTATCCAGCTGGTCGTGTGTAGGGGCTGTTGGGGTGAGCTACTTGTGAGGCTCATCGGTCCGGCTGTGAATCTGCAAATTACCGTTCTATGGTCACTGCCTGGGAAGAGTTTGAGGGCGGTGGTTGTCACATCCGACATGCCAATGGTATATACCAGCCCACGTATACTGTTTTCTCAGCTTGGTGTCGTAAATTGCTGGACACAGCGCTTCGAGAGTATGATCGAAAAGAAGGTTGTGGAGTACTGAGGTAGTAACTTGGTATCCCAGCAGATGTTGGGTGCATTGAAATCGCCATCAATTAGTTTCGATGAAGAGGGTAGTAGTGCGAAGTAATCAAAAGCTTTGACTACTTGGGCGAGTTCCGTGATGTTTGAATTGGGTGGTCGATAGAAGCAGTCAGTACGGAGTGGGGAGTTGGCCAGGTGAATTTTCACCCATAATGAGTTCTGGACTGCGCCCAGTGTAGGATCAGAGGGAGGAACAGCAGGCAAGCTGTTTTTGATGTGGATGAGGCGGCCTCCTCCAAGGCAACAACTAATCTTTACGAAGGTTTGGTGGCCAGTAATAGGAATCTAGTCTGATGGAAGAGCCTTTAGGCCAGGTTTCGGTTGGGACAATGATGTCGAAGTCGGACGGTAGTACAATATTACGGAGAGTACGGGATTTATTCAGCAGTGAGCAAGCATAATGAGGAGCATCGTGAGAGAAGCTGCAACCTCTTGGCTTGGGGCGGGAACTATCATCGGCGGGCGTAGGTGACTAAAAGTGCCAAGATGACAAACATTAGTAAATGGGCACATAACGTCAGGATTCAAATGCGTAGGAGGGATTGAGTCTAAATCAGAGTCAGAAATTGGGAGACGGAAGCGCGTGTTAAAAGTTGTAGATATATAAGTGAGGCTGGGTTGGGGGGGTGCCGTCAAGAAAAAAGTAGCCATTTGTGAGAGTGGGTTGAGTAAACAATTGGGGGACTGGACTTTGGGGTAACGGTTATTGGCGGGCGAGAAGATACTGGTGACCAAATTCAACAGAATATATGATGGGTGACTAGGACTGACAAAATAACTGTGGCTTGTTGGGCTGGTTCACCCTCTGTTCCGCGAAACGCGTGCAGTTCAAAACTCGAGGTCTTTGGTTATCATTTGACCAGGGGTTATGTGAACGAATCATTGAAAGAGAGAGAAATCGGTTGCAGAGGCTTGACAGGGGTACTGGCATTCAGCCAGATGCCTGGAAAACCGTTTTTGCATACTTGAAAGACAAGGTACTTTTGGTCCTGATGCATGATGATGCGTTACTTGGCGGCCGTTTTCGCCTGTATTGCAATTTGGGGTTGGGAGAAACTTGTCGACTAGTCGGGATGCCAATCTAATGCAGCAAGGCGAAGTTGGCTGCTTTAGGGTGATGCAGGGCCATGTCCTGCTCACCGGCAAGCACGGATTACTTGGGGTATACTTGGAGTGCTTGGTGGAGGTTCTAGATGTGGCACTGAGAGGGTTTATGAGGGATCACGGGAGTAACCGTAGCAGCTAAAAGCTGTTGGGCGGCGCAGAATACTGTTGGTTGATGGGCCGCTTTGCCATATAGTAGATAATGGCTTTTATGAACGGTTTGTGTGCGCAAGGCTGTTGGACATGAGTTAGGACGGGGCGGACTGCTGGCAACAGAATTCCCCGGGGTCTTTTTCGGTGTTGAGGCAGTGGGCAGTAGGTTGACATATGCAGCAGCAGGCCTGAATGAGCGGAACTTTGGTGGCCCCGGGCTAACAGCGAGTTGGTCATGGATATCGTCGCTATTCGTGGAAGCGGAGGTTGAGGGCAGAAGGCAGAGCCGTTTACTGGGAGGGTGTGCTGGAAAAGGAGTGGTGGTCAGGTCCAGGTCAACTGGCGTGGTGCAGGCAACTGTGGACTTTCGTGCTGAGGAGTTGCTCAACAAGTGGCGAGGCGACTGGTATTTCAGTCACAGGTTGCGCTGTTCAAGCTGAGGCACTTTTTACTGACGGAAACACCTCTCTTTGGCGGGGCTTTTTATCCGGTAATACTCTGATTCTTTTGAATGGGATGGCCTAGGAAATGATTTGACAATTGCTCATGATTTCCTCAGCTGTTATTTCGTCGGTGAATTGGAACCTCAAACGATGGCCATTGCGTTGTGACCTTTTGCGCGATTGCGTGCAATAGCACCTGTGGTGTGCCATGTTTCGAGCATTTGATATGGCGAGTTTGGTCGACGGTAGAGGCAGTCGGTCAGGAATGTTGAGGACTATGGCGTTCTTGGCATTGGCTATACGGTTATGGATTTCGGTGTCAACTGAGTTCAAGAAACGGCCAGCCATAGCTAGGCTATGGTGATTAGCCGTAGGAGCGGGTTCCATTATGCTAGATACCAAGGATATCTCTAACAAAATATCATCAGTTGACATGATCGGGTTACATGGGTCTGCCATCCTTCAATCTACCTCGTAGATCTTCCTGTTGGCTGCACCATAAACATCAACAAGAGCAACTGAGCATGGATTGACAGCAGATCGAGGTAAAGTGTTCCTAGCCTTTCGATACGAGTTGCCTGCTTCGTACCCGGTACCTTAGCATGGTTATGGATTGTCTTTGGTGCTTCCATAGGTAGTTAGGGAGATAGCGTGACGAAGGTGGAAAGGCTACGGGCCAGTAGGTTGAACGTTCCGAGAGTTTGAAACCACGTAGAAAATTCCGGGTATTTTTACTAAGTATTTCTAGCTAGACTACAGACTGCTATAAAGTTTATAAACATGAGCCAAACACAACCTAGAGGGAATAAAGGAGCGGTGTAGCGCGGACTGGATCAAGCTCCCCAGCATCCACAAAACCGAGAAGAGATTCTCCGAACCATCCGCCTGGGAGCGCTCGCTGCTCACAAGTCTGGATGACCCCACACCACCTACAAGCTCCACATGCGGCTATTCAACCATACCTATAACTCACTGCACCTTCACCCCATCTCCCAATAAACCCATGCATCCTGATACCCTCGGCACTCTTGGCAACGCAACCGGGCCTCCGAGCCCACCCAATGCACCCTTTAATTCTCCACCTGAATGTACCTGGTTATCATCAAGACCATTACCGCCCAAAAACCCGCCAGTACAGACTCATCCTCAGAAATTCACGCTTCGTCACCCAAAGAACAAGGCTTATCAACGTAAAGCACATGCAAATAACAAGGAAAAGGCATGGTTGAGCAAAACCTGCCGGCCTCTTGTTTACCTCTGATTCCTACTTTTCAATCTCGGCTAACTGCCATTACATTTCTACCCTACTCTGATACACTCCATCCCCCTCCCATTCACTCTTCCGTTACATTTCTGTCCGTCACACCAACTACTCTATTTCCCAACCATCACTCAGTCACTCTATGTGAATCATCTCCGCGTCTCACCTAACTTCCCACTACCACAAGGCTCACCCACCTCCCCTGGCTCAGTACTGCTGCCCAACCGTGGTCGTTTTTTCCCTGCCGGCCTGTTAGGTCGCTAGGCCTTACCTCGCAGTTTCCTTGTTAGACGCGCTCTTCGGTCCTTTGTTCTACGTGGACCACTTGCACGTTACCCTGATGCTTGGCACTGTACGAATATGTTAACCACAACGGTATTCTTCACGACCCTGAGAACAAGAAGGCAATTGGGAGAGATAATGGTTAGCGCGTTTTTGGGATAGTGCGCAAGAGAAACGGTCAAATAGTAACCGCGCCTGGCATTCAGCATTCAGTTAAACAATAAACGTTGTAAAAGTATGGACAAAGATGGACGTCGCTACAGGCCTCCTTCAAAAATAATCACCGCACTCTGACAACTCTTCCAATCAGTACCTCTCCATCCCTCCTCTATTACACTACCCCTCCAGGTTTCAACCTATTAGATCCTTGGAACAACTGAGTCCCCTCTCCCGCCCTCGCTGAGCTCATCAATAGAATTACCGCCTTCATCATCACTGCCAAACCCCTTATCATCTCCGACGCTACCATTACTGTCAAGACCAGCATCATCTCTTGCAATCTAATTGCTCTGCAACGTGCTTCTCCTTCAACTCAGCTAACAACAGATCAGCTCCAGCCCTATGGGAAACCAAGCCAACCCCAGAACAACCTGATAAACTAAAGCCTGAGCAAGAACCGTGGTCAACACCTACGGGCAAAAGGGTTTGGTTTACCTGCAGGGTATTGTCCTTTGATTGGGAACGATCTGTCGAGTCTCTGCGTAATTTTATGTCTCAGCGGTTGGCAAGGATTTTGAGTACTGCAGAGTCCAGCCACTGGAACGTTCGATCGACGCGTAGCAACCAATTTCGACATGATGCAAAACAAAGTCCATTCTAAATAGCTACGGTATTATACACAGCAGTTTAATTAGTTTTACAATAATCAGACCTCAATTATGTGCCTTCTGAGCTCTTACTCTCCAAGCTGAACGACAAACCAACGGCTACAGCTGAATTATAAAAAAGGTTTGATACAGAAGATGAGATCAACAAATACAGTCACAACGAAGTTCAAGCTGAGCGAATCACGCTCGAGGCAACGGTGGGAGTCAGGTTTTTGACGAAGATTTACGGCAATAAAACAAACAATCGGAATTCCGGCAAAGACGGTTCATACAAATGAATAACGTCGTTTGTAAAATGGATGCAAATGAATGAAACAGGGCGTCCTGAACTCCTTTACACTCATGGATGCCCGTTTATCACTGAACAAAGCCAAAACCATCCACAGAATTGCGCAGACCTCCGCCTTTGATATCACCATCGTAACTGAAGCTTGGCCAACGGATTCCGTTTCACCAAATCAAGTCTTTCCACTTGGTTACCAGATGTTCCGAAGGAGCAGGCCTGGTCGTAGGGGAGGCTGTCTAATCTATGCCAAAAATACCCTGCCGGCTTTTCCAATCTCAAACACAACTTTGGACGCCATTCAGGATCCTTTGCGGCTAACGATTCCCCCACCTTACTCCTACCTGCATACTGGCTGTATCTATCGGCCACCTGGTTCCAAAACTATGGATCTTACCAAGATTATTGACGCGTTCAACTATCTTTCACTGCTGTCCTTCTCCTCTAAACCCTGTTGTGGACTTCCATGCCCTAATCATTTGTGAGATTACTCTATCTGCGCCAAACGACTTGCGAGGCTCTATGTCATGCATCCACGTGGGGCGCTGGATCCAACACGTAACCGCCCCAACCAGAGGTGACAACATCCTTGATCTGTTATTCATCATTGGCTTATCTAATGTTTTAGCTAGAAAGCTCGAGCTATTCCCAGGGAGTGATCATAGAATAGCTTCCTGCACATTTGCAGTTCTTAAAGCCTTCCATGAGTTCCACCTATCCTATCATCTCCCATCAACAAACAACTGGGACAACCCTATCAACAAGCCTTGGCCGATAAACTGGGACCACTTCCTCTTGCAAAACAACCCTCGGCTGGCCACCCTGACGCATAACAAATATCTTAAGCTTCAGAAGGTATATCAAACTGATAGAGGCTTATCGTCAGTTTTGCATCTCCAACGTCTTCCGGCAGAAATCAGAACCAAGACTGTTTATTTGCTAAAAAAAGCAAGAAGTATCTGCCCTGCAATGCCATAAAACGTCCTCAAAGTTGGCACGCCCACCGGAGAACAGAAATCAGTGCAAGTCCGCTGGTATCCCCTCTTTAACCTTAGCCAACAGTGAGCACCGTACTTCACCTGTGGCGATGGCCGAGGTGCCTAATTCCTACCTTGCAACCTCCATGACTACGGACCCCCTCGCTTTGCCTCCATGCACAAACCCTTCACCATGCACATAAAGTATGATTAACAATTTATTCTTAATGAGGCGACCAACCAGCTTACCCTTTCCCGGAAGTTCTAACGCCGTGGCCATGACGGTGTCCTTCCAACACTTCTACATCTCGGAGTAACTGATTTTGCTGCCCTACTATTGAAATTCTACAATCTGTCCATCTAGCACGGTATATTTCCCCCACAGTGGGAGACTGCAATCGTTATTCCAAATACGAGAAGGGACCAAGACGTAAGTGGTCAAACTACCGCCCCATCAACCACACTCCGATTGCTACTAGATTTATGGGACGCCTCATTAAACAGCGGATATCTGAATCCCTTTGTCTCACAATATCATTCACAGTGGACAGCACGGTTTCTTAAAGTCACGTTCAGGCACCACTTGCTTATACGATTTCCTAAACCTCATAACGGCGGCGGCCGTTAATAATAAATCTCTCATTATTATACACCTCAATATGATCAAGGCGTTTGACCGTGTGCTGCATGCATTATTGCTAACCAAACTCAAAGATCACGGCCTCTCCGGTCTTCCTTTGTCGTGGCTGATATCCTGCATGTTGAACCGCTCACAAGTGGTTTACATTGGTGGATGTTTCCCACAACTTACTCCAGTTACCAGTGCGGTTACACAGGGGAGTAGTCTCGCCCCTGCTTTTGCCATTTACCTAAATGATATATTTCCCCTTTTGCACCACGGTACTCCATTACTCTACGCGGATGGCACTAAGATTGTCTGACAGTTTCCTTGTCAGAGCCTCAACACCATGCTGGATGGAATTTCAGTGTTCTAAAGTGACCCGGAGACTGGTGCATTTCTTGGAATATGAACTTTTTAGCCTTTAGGAGCTTCTGCACAGCTTTCAGATGTCAAGTGGCTCCCTGAACTCTGCTTATCCACGAACTACCCATTTCGCACAGCGCGCCGGTTCGAGACTTTAGTCTACATTACTCTTGTGGATCTAGGCTTCCTGAGTATGTTCTACTCCAGGTTTCCAAGACGAGCAGAACCATTGGTCACACCTCCAGAACCTTTCGGTTAAACGACTGCAAACTGCTCACCTACAAGCCTCACGCCAAGCCTATTCTGGAATGCTGTCCCACTATCTTCACCAACATGACAAAATCTAATCGCACTTCTCTTGGGCCCGCGCGGTGCCAATTTACCAAACGACTAGTAGGGTTTTTCTCCAGCCTGTGTAACAAGGATCTATGCATCCTACTTACTCTTGACCCTCTATGGCTGCGTCACATGAGGCTAAACTTATGATTCCCGTTTAAGCTACACCGCCGTACGACCTTCTCACGTACTGAACCCACTCGTTTTGCTCCCTCCACAAATTATGCTGTACGCCATCGCTCAGCTTCAGGACGAATAACGATATATGGATTGCCTCCGCGAACCACTGCAAGTTTCGCTGACAGCAGCTGGCTCACATATAAACTGAAACTCGTCGAATTTTGCCTGAAGCGAGCGGTCGACAATGCATTTCTCGAGTCTTGGAACCGTTCCTTGAGTCTGTTACCCACATTCTCTCGCTTACATAACTGAAGGCTACGGCACCACTGATGAGAGAACAGCAAAAAGTCCAAAGTTTTCTCATCATATGGGGAAAAACAACTAAATCTAGCAGTGGCAAACCCCATGGGTCACGCGCAAAGAATGGCGGGCGGAGGAGAAGTGCGAAACAAGCCTTATGGGGTGAGCTTGCTATCCCGCTTCTCTGAGAAAAAACACCAAAGTACCAGAGATACTTCTGATTGCGATTTTATCGGGTTAGTGCTCCACTCCCTCTCAATAAAGGATGGAATACCCGCTGCAGCCATGACCTGACCCTGCTTATGGAATGCTCCCAAAACAAATGAGCGTACGAGCTGAGACATCAGTACTTCCGCCTGACCCTGGACGGAGTGTTGGCGTGTCAAATGAGCTATCCACTTAAAAACCGATCACAACTCTCTCAGTTTACACCCTCCTGAATTCCCTACTCCATTTGCAACCAGATCGCTCATGTCAAATTCCGTTGGTCATGCACGCTTTCCAAAGTTTAATCGTGTGAGGTCAGCTGCTCATAATCCTTCCTGTCCATAACTGGACCGGCTATCAACAGCATTCGCCTATGCTTAAGAAGAATAAGTAAACAAACCTCTCCAAAATCAACCTTAAATGCTCACTTGTAGGTGGCTCGCAGCCCAAAACAGTTGCGATCCACCTAGGTTCCCACGCTCCCGCGTGGTTCTCTCAGAGCACAAGAGACCGACTTGGGCGATGGCGAATTGGACTCACCACACATGATAATCCGCTTCTCGCTCCAAGTTTTAACCACCTTAAGCACGCTTGGCATGTACGTCGACATCAGCTAAAAAACCACTGTGACTCTGACTCTTATCCAACTTCTCTGTACAACGAGTCGATGCAACAGACGTTGAGCGCATCCTATATCCTAACATCCAACCCTCTCCCCAGTTTACAGCCCAACCTAACGGCAACATTCCGTATACCAAGACCAGGCGGCAACCTGCAGCAATAGACCTGCAAATACGTCAGGATAGGATGTGCATATATTCCCGGAACCTACTAAACAGAATGGCAATTCAGGTCCTAGAGTTTTCCAGCTGTAGCCTAGCGGCCTATAAATACCCTCCACGGTTCTTGATGCTTTTAGGCTGCCTCATTGCGTAGCCCTCATACCCAATAACCATAATGCAGCTCCACGGATCTATTGATCCAGAACGACGATATTTCCCGGTACACTGACGAGTTGGTAATAAATAACGAGGCCTAACAATGCAGACGAGGTTAGTTCTTACGAACACCGACTTGCAATATCTATGACCTATCATGTCGCTAAGAATATTGTGCCTCATTTGTGACCTCCGTACCTTTATCAGTCATCTTCCTTACGCTAGCCCCCAGCTAAAACACCCTCTTTACTGCAACCTGTAGTGATCTCGATCGGTCTGAGAAAATGATCGTTTAATTGACTTAATTTTGGATCTGTTTCCTCTACAATCTTTTCTGACGTTTGACATCAACCTCATTGTGTTGTTCAGTGGCGTACGTATTACTGGGCTGACTTTTCCGAGGTTTCCGTCGACCTCATCTTGAACCGCTTTCTCTTTTGACCTTGAGCCGATTGTACGCGCTCGCGGTTCGCTTTTTGCACAGCCGTTGCATTCATACCCGTTCGATGTACCTCTCGTATTGGTACTGCCTCGGTGCCGATATATATAGAACGCACCTTGCATGTGTAAGCCGAATTGCATCTTCTCTATTCGTCCGATAGGTGGGATAACGTTGGCATTCCGTTGCCAGACTGCACAGGGGACACGTTCTCTAGCCGCCCACAAACATCCACCATAAACCCTCCCTTTTTCAGTTTCAGAACCATCTGGTCGTCGTGCTGCTTTGCTGTAATATATCTCGCGGACAGCTGGTCTAATACTCTGCCCGCCTACAACGGCGCTCATTGTTGGCTGCTTTGAATATGACCTGGTTACCAGCATAGTGATCAGCCGATCACACGCTGTCTATCATTTCTTTAACTGACGCCTTCGCATTAAGCACCGGACAATCCTACCTCTCACTTGGAACCCACGAGGTTTTTCGGGTTGGGTGGCCAGCTACGGCGGCTCTTCTTAGTGTCTCGCCTCGAGTGCTAACCGCCACAACCTGCAACACGTAGCCACCTATTCTCCTTATTTTTCTTTGTTTAACCTTGGGGGACCTATTCTGCCAACTCACTTCCTAACCCAAATAAAATGCCCTCACTTAGTTGGTTATTTTTACTTCTCAAAATAATTTATTCCATTCGGAGTGATCTTACACATTTCTTTCGTTGTCGTATTTGTTCTGCCCGTCAGGTTACCTGATGACATACACAAGCAATACCGCCAGATCCGAGGACATTGGAGCTGCGGTCCGAACACACGAACGGTTTCAGAGTCACGAAGAACGGCAACAATTATTTATTCCACTGGGGTCATCACAGCCGGCATACCCGCTCGCTTGTTACACTCCCAAGTCGAAGCCATTCTTGTGGGCTTTCTAGGAGGAGCCTCTTATGTGATCAGCCGATCGCCCCTTGCCTGTCACTAGCAAAACTGTACGCCTTGCACACGCGGCAGCCGCGGGTGCTACTGTCGGCACACTTCCTCGGTACACGCCAGCGTACGGTATCTGTACTCAGGCCCTGTGAGAATTCACACAGTTGGCACTCCGTGGTATTTCCTCGTTGATTTCCTCTAAGGACGCCAGTTTAAAGGCTGACGCAGTGTGCCTCTCAATATCAGGATTCACCTTTAAGCTGTTCTAATGTTGTTGTGTGCCCCAGTGAGGATAATTGCAAACTTCTAAATACAAGACTCTCCCGATGTCAAAGCAATTTAAACCACCGTGCAGGGGCTTCTAACTGAATAACAAATGGTACAGATTCGGGAGTTCCCTTCCTCTTCCAACGATAAAAACGCGAACACGAACCACAGCAAACCCTCTCCTGAAACGTCTAACACAGAAACGAAAAAACCACAGGAAACTCAACAAAATAGTATATTGGTCATTTAGCCAGTGTAACGTGGTCTATTGCTAGGGTTTTCACCCTTCTTCTTTGCTTTAGATTATCCCTCGTGGACACAGCATTCCGCTTACCGATTACTTCTCCTTGGAACTCCATATTTATTCCACCAGCTGCGAATTCTCGACGTTAGATTTTACTCACTACTTTTCGTGACAAGTATCTCACCCTTCAGGTGGTACCGTTTCCTTTCATTTCCACAAATCTATGAAAGTTGGCATTCCTCTGTGTATCTCCACGAAACTCTGACCTGTCTCCTCGCCTCATCACCAACTGCCTTTTCAAGTGAACTCAAGTATACATCAGTGGCCATTTTCTTACATCGTCCCCGCGAATAATGCATTTTCTGCATCTTAGAACAACGTTTGTCCCAGCATTCTAACACCCGGCTGATTCCTTAATTTTACCCACACTGTCTCGAAATTGAGTCATACTCACCGTTTATTCCTTTGTCTGTACTTTATTTAAACTCTCTGTACCATTATTCCTTTGTTGCTATAATGCGCGACTCCCTCTTTAAATTGTGCCAGACTTTCGTGTCACTGGGGAATATTGCAAACTCTGATCATGCTTCCGTACGCGCCTCTCAACCACGGTCGAGAAATATACCAATGTCATTATAATATATTATTGTAATAAACTGAACTGACTGGACGTATTGGAATTACTTCCGCTCAGAACCACGTGAACGAAAGCAACGAGGGGACCAGGGCTGCGAAATAGCACGTTAGTTGTATTGCATAACTGGTTTGTATAATTATGGTGAATTAGAGAATATGATTGGTAGAATCGAGGATTCCCAATCACAGGGGGCTTTAGTCGGACTTGTCCGCGACGATCCCGGTTGATTGAGGCTCACGCATGTGCATGGCTACGAAACTGAACTTGGTCTTATTATGTGAGACAGTTGCTAAATCACCACACACACTTGACCCAGAGCACGGATTCCACGATATTATGCTATTGCCTCTCGTTCTCCAATCAGTGACCTGTACAAATATATCCTCGGCATCTTGGCCCGAAGGTCTTTTCAGGAATTTGATCGCCTCACTAAGGTTCTCTCTGAGTTCACCCTCCCCAAATAAGAAGTTTCATATCCTACGGTCTTTGTTTCTATGATTTCCTGAGTTGCCTTCCGACCGTGCTAGTGGCTAGTAGCCGAACCTTTTATATACATGCTGCATCCGCTTTCGAAAGTGTTTTCAAAGCCTATAATAATTGTTGTAAAAGCGGCCTTGCCACCGCCTTTCAAGTAGGTATGAACACTTCCGCCGTGCTGCAGGAAGAAGCTGAGCACTGCCGGAAGAGCTCATCTATCGTCTTTTGAGTGGCCAGTTTGCACTGTTCAGCACACCTTAAGTCTCCAGTCGTCTTGATACCCAAGTCCCTTGTTTGCTGTATGGTCTCAACTATCAGTGGTCCACGTTCTCCTGTTACCGTCAACCCTACCAATGCTCTGGTTAGCAGATGGATCTTGTTTTCATTTAAGGGCGTATCCTATTTTTTGCCCAGCTGACCACTACATGTTCCTTCCCAATTCATCAAGGACTACTGATCCCACAACTTTTACGTCCTTTGAAAAACGAAGGGCGTTAGTGGTAAATCTTTCGCTAAATCACATATTCAGAGGAAAAATGCAGTTTGCCTAGAACTGGCTCTCGGTGCACTCCTCTTCTCACTTCTGATGCTTCGGCCTTCCGGTTTTTACTGTATTGTGAAACGTCATGTTGGTCATAAAGGATGGTAGTCACTTGTTTATCTGCCTCTCTTACCAAAATGTCCACAGTTTCCCATCGATGGGCGATGGTTGACTGAGTCATAAGTCCTACTGAAGTCTAGATAGCAAATTTCGTCCGGCTTGCCCTCATTCAGTTGAGAAGTGGCCTCGTTAAATATACTATATGGTTCAAGGGACAAGATTTGCCCTTCAGAAACCTATGATGCGTCTTACAAGTCACCCCGAGGTTGGGCAAGTAAAACATAGGCGTTCCCTTATTGGCCCCTCAAACGCTTGCAGAGAATGTACGTAGTGATTTCAGGAAGGCAATTCCACTCTTTTGACCCCGACCCTCCCTTGGCGAGGCCCAAACTGTGGCTAACTTCCAGCCCAACTGAAGAGTATCGCGAAAAATTGTGGCGCAATATCGACTACAGTTATGCCTGCCAATCATTGCAACCGGTCGCTGTGTTATAGCTCGGTGTGCATCGAGCCCAGTCGACCTATGTATGTTGACCTTTCCCAGTAAATTCTCTGTCTCCCATTCCAATAATTGCAGGTTGGGAAAGGTAGGAATAAACATTTTCTTTCCGGTAGATATTTGTTGTCCCTGATCACGCCAATATACACCCTCAAGATATAGGCACAAGGCATTGGGTTTGCTTCGATCGTCACCACATACTTCACCTTCAACCTGCAAGAACAGAGATCACAATTTATTCTGAAGCGAAGCTCCTGGCTGTTCATTTCTATGGTAGTTTTTCGGGTTTCGTTTTGCCTTTTAAAGCAGTGCCGGTTCAAAATCTTAGGTGAGCCTCGTTGAAATTTTACTGTTGGGTTTATATCCTCTTTTTACCTTAGCCAGGCTCTTTTTCTGCCAGCACTTATAATGACCTGTCAACTTTTCCACTTTATCCCCGCTTTTTGAGCCGCCGGTGTTCACCAAGCTGGCTTACTTTTATTTTGGCACTGCTAAAAGGGAGATACACTGTTCATTGGCCCCAGAAGTTCTCCCTTGATCCTCTGGCACATTTCCTCTGCACCATCTTCCACACCCTTTATCTCCCAGTTTAGTTCTTCAGCCCCAGTTCCGAGTTCCTCTAAGTTTAGCTTTTTAATCGCCCTACGTTATTGTTCTACGGCTTTCGCATGCCTGAGATAGGGGGGACATTTGACGGTGACATGAATAGTTGTGCCCAAATGTGCCTGCAAATTTGAAGCCTTTGTCATTTTCATACCTTGTGATCACTGGGTTAGGGAGCGAAAACAGCTGACCTGACCTGTACCTCGAGTCTGCTCTGATATGCTGAGCCAGAGCCCGGTGATGCATCCAGTCGACGAAGACTTACCCCGCTGTACTCGGGATAGAGCTACCTGCTTTTTATCCCCCCCTGGTACTTCAAAGTATCTTGCCATTAGAAGTCCATTTGTCGACGCCTGGAGCTGCCGCAGTGCATCTATCAATCTTTTGCTTTCGTCCGACGTCGAGTTCGAGCTTTTGTTTGCGCAAGCACTAGCCGCCTTTCAGGTTAGCTTTCTCGAGAATGTGTCGCTTATTTAAGTGCGCATTTTACACGGGCTAGCTAATTAATACTAGTTGAAATAGTTCTTCCCTGACAACGGAGGTTGCTCTACCATTAGCTATCATGTTCCCTGCCCTGTCGGTAAAGGAGATAGTGGTCTTCCAACTCCGGTTTTGGGGCCGCCAGGCCTCAGAGACCGCGGCTTCTTCGTCATTGAAGTGGGCTTCTCCCGTGGTCAGTTCCGCCTTTTTTTCTGAACGCTGCGGACTTTGTTGCGTAGCTCTACATCTGCTTTGGTAGACGTTGCTTTTCACTGTCAATCTGTATCCTGTCTGGGGTAAGGCGCTCAAGGGGCTGCTGCTTCTTGTTTCTAGTAGGCTTGACGTCGTAGATTACTGATTCGCCTAAATGACCATAATTTCTACCGAATAGAAATCTTGTGTATGGATCACGAGCTTCAAAGCATCAATTTTTGTTGCTTTCGAAACGGGAGATCATTTGATATGCCGCCCAGGAATGCTTTCGTCTTATACCGAACAGGTTTCCTACGTCTCATCTTCCGGTACATCTTCGTTTACAGCTTGCCCTTGACAGCAATAATAATAATATTAATATCGGCTTATTTCGGAGACGCCCGAAGCATTCCATGTGCATGACCTTGTTGATACAGTTGATGGAATCGACAGATATAATTCATGAATGTTTGGAAACTTGCATGAAAATGTAGGATAAATAGGCTCAGAAAGGGGGAATGAAGGGGGATGAAAATAGGATAAATGTATGCACACCATAGAGATTGTGGGGAGTTTAAATGAACTCAAGGGCGGATTTAAAGGGACATCCGATGAGTTTGAAAGTCAAAGTCAGACAGGGAATATGACTGGCCCGGGTGGATACATCTGAAGGCCGACTGATAAACACGAGAAAGACTAGAAATCGGTACAAGGAACTGCAGTAGCGAGGGACGATGGAGAAAAAAGTGGGGTGCACTGCAGTGGATTAGATATCAATGAAGCATTGGTACTCTGCAGTGGGTTGTCGGCGGACACGGCACAAAACTCATTGTAAAACAGGGAGCGAGCAATACAAGAAGTAGAGGGTTGATCAGATGACAAAAACAATTCAGAAGGATTGGATGTGAGGCACAGATGTATAATTGATGGATGCATATCATGACGGTCGGTGGGATGACAGCAGGGGAAATGGCCGGTGAGGAACTGCAAGATGCAGAGTGCGTGCACATATACATACATGCTCAAGTTTATATATATTTATATGTATATTGTATATATATATATATATGTATAGAGAAAAGAGGAGCAGGAGCAATAACAATGGGGTCCTAGAAAGAAATTAACAATCATTGGGAGGGTAAGGTAAGGTTAGCTCAAACGGTAGTAGAATTAACTTTAGAGTATCGCAGTGAAATATCTTCATTACAGATGCACATGGCGGCCTAACAGAGAGAAAAAAGGAATGCAAGAGCACAGACGTGATGACGACCGTGAGGAGCAGCTCATGGAAGAGTGAAGATGAAGGATAGAATCGAAGAGAACAGGTAAGAATGGGTTATTATTATTTGATAAATACAGGTGTGACAGGTCGTGACGGACCAGAGGAATCGGGTGATGACAGATCAAACGATTTGGAACTGCAAAAGAACATCATGACTGAACGTTGTCTGTACAGTTGGTGGAACATGGAAGGCAGACCAAACTGAAAGGCACACAGGAAATTTCTGTGGCCCGATTGGGGATATCTGAAAACTGTCAGGCATGCATGAAAGGGGCTAGAAATTAATATGGGAAAGGGTGGAAGCGGGAGACGATGGAGAGAAAAAGGAGATCCATGGCTAGGGATTATATAATATTTAGGCTGCGCTAAACTGCAGTAGGTGGTCAGCGGACAGGGTACAAAACTCATCGTAGAACAGATGTCGAACATTGGAAGAAGTAGAGGGTGGTACGGATGGCAAGAATGATCTGTAGGGATTTGATATGTTAAATAAGCTGCGCAGATGTAAAAAGAGTAGACTCACACCATGATGGTCAGCTGGATGTTAGCATGAGAAATAACCAGCAAAAAATGCAGGATGCAGTGCAAATATATATATATATATATATATATATATATATATATATATATATATACGTATAAGTACATAAATAGGTATGCGAGGAGCAGGAGCAAAGAGCAGTGGAGTACTAGGAGAAAAAAGTATCAGTGGTTGGAAGAGGTAGATAGGATGGGATGAAAGTGTGTAGGATTGACTTGGGAGAATTCATACGAAGTTTTTCATGACGGGACAACATAGTGGATCAGCAGATAGAGAACACTGAAGGAGCACAAAAGTGATGCCGGCGGTGAAGAGCAGGTAATAAAAGAAGGGAGATGAAGGATAGGATCGAAGAGATCGGGTAAGAATGGGTCTAATTACTTAAACAATGCAGGTGCGACTTGCGGTGACGGAGCAGAAAATCGGATAGTGACAGATCAAACGATTTGGAACTGTAAAAGAACAAGATGAAGTGACGCTGTCTTTACAATCAGTAGAACATGGAAAAGCAGACCTTACAGGAAGGCACAGAAAACTGTCTGTAGCGAGCCATGGAAAGAAAACAATGACCGAGGAGGCACAGGTAAGACTTGATAAATCAGATCATTTCACTGCACATGAAACACGAAGGAGGCGGTGAAGGAAGCAGGACGCCTCAAGATAAGCGAACCAGTAATAGAGCAAAAAGGCCAAAAAATGAATGCGCGGCGGAGTTGGGGCAGTGGACCTGGAGAGCTGTGTGCCGGCAGAAAATTGAACTGCTGGATGCTAATCGGGACACTGCCTAATGGAAAGAACCACAGAGGAATCTCGGAGCCAAGAAAGGAAAATATAGTGGTGGTGGTTAGATAATAAGTGTGACTGTGAAAGATGCAAAGTTTGGAGCGGCAAGTTCTAATATGCGGATTGGTCATGGATGTGGGTGTGACTGGTGCGTAATGGAGTTTGGCATGGGGAGGGAGAACAAGGAGGGATTTACCAAAACGACAGGTATAGGAGTGCTATCAATGGGCCTTCTGGCCAGAGGTAATGCCGAGTGATTATGGAATAGAAGCCGGCAATGACGGCGAGTGGAAAAGAGATATTGGCAAGCGTCACCAAAGAAGAGTGGTTAAGACGATAGTGACTCAATGCAATGAGAGATGATATAGTGAGAGGCGAAAGAAGGAAGGGCCAAATGGGTAGGTGTGCATACCGTGGTAGGGCGACAAAAATGAAAAGTGGTAACAGATAGTAAGAACTATAGGTGAGCGTGCCGTGGCGGAACAAGGATTAGGAGCGTGCAGTTTTCAACCGACAGCATTGGACTCAGTAGTCCGGGAAAAGTTACAGCGTGCCATCCGCAACTGGTGCTAGTGGGTGGGACTGGCCGTGCGATGGGCACCCAACCTGAAAAACACTTCGTGAAATGAACACAGGAGGTGTGATCCACCAGTCTAATTGCGCTCGCACATCGTTGCAGACGGCCTGCACGCCTGATGTGCGACGGCCATAGCGGTGGATCTGACCGCGCCCCGCATCGTTTGGAGTGGCTCGAGTGGTCACTGATAATTGTACAGGGGACAGAAAGACAGCGATAGGGGTGCGTGATCCAGGAACAATTGACCGAGACGTGAGACCGTGGACAGGAGGGCCAACGGAAATAGTGAGTGGCAGACGACCGTGTAGCGATATTATCCAGGTGCACCTGCCAGGGAGACGGTAAGTACAGTACCCGAAGTGCTTGGCCGTCAATGAGGACCACTGGAAGGGGAAGAGGGATAGAGAAGCGCAGTTTGGGTGTGCCTCAGCTGAGAAGCAACGGATACTGAGGAGAAGAAAATTGAATATGGCGGATAACAGATGAAGGTAGGTGGGCAATGGGGTAATCTTATGAAGGTGGGAGATAAGTTCGCTATGGATCAGTAAAGGCAATGGCCTTAGTTCGCGGCGCTAGAAAGAGGATAATTGTCGGGCATGGGTGTACCTAGTTTCCTGCAGAGCAGAGTTAGTAGAGTTACAGTGTGAGCCTCTTTTCAAAGGCCAAGTCAGCGGAGACGAGCTCACCGATGGGCAATATAGTATTGGGAACTGTTAAGTATAACACAAGTGCGCACCTAAAAGCAAACATTGAGGAGACACTGCTGAGCTAAGGGGGAGCTTATTCCAGGTTTTGGAATAGGCTGACAGAAAGGATCGGGACTTCAGACTAAGATTAGATTGAGGGACAGGGGGAGAGAAGGTACGATGTCGGACGGAGTAGGAGCAGGACGCAGCGAATCAGATAGGGTAGGATGTGTTGGCCTTGTTATGGATTAGCCTAAAGAGGGAAATCAGGTTGGGCCTAATGCGACAAATCCACAGAGGCTCAATTTGTAGGAGCTCACAGCGCTGGCGGAATGTTAGGGCTATGGATACCCCCAACAGCCTTTTGATGAGGGCACTTCCTCAAAAGACACAGTAGAGGAACGTGGCCAGAGGCTGGAGGTAACGGGACAATATTCTAGGAGCTGTGTCACGTGTGAGAGATATATGGAGAGGCGACTGGCCATTATTAAGAAACACCGATTGATCAGGTCTAGGGTTCGCTTAGCTTTAGCGATTTGGAACGACGCCTGTTCTGAGAAGTTGAAGAAACAAGAGTAACGTACGCCGAGATCGGTAACCATGGGGTGTATGGGGATGGGCAGGCCGTCCAGACAGATTTGGCCAGGTGGTACAGTGCATTTGAATGATAGGAGGAAGCTGTTCTCCGCAGAGAACTTCATGAACCACGAGACACACCAAGTTTGGAGAACGAGTAAGTCACGCGATATGTTGCACAGAGTCACGGATAGGTCATTAGGGAGGAAGGAGTACACTATTTTTACATCGTCAGCAGAAAGGAAAGGAGTGCCGTGTCGGATAGAAGAGAAAATGTCACTGATATAAATAAGGAATAGTAATGAGCCTAGGACACTGCCTCGGATGACGCCGCTAGTAATTGGTTTGGCGGAAGATAAGAGGCCGTCAGCGAGCACAGCTTGTGATCTATGAGAGATAAGGGGATAGCCAGGAGAAGAGAGGGTTATTGATACCGAGAGACCGGATTTTGGCTAACAGATGCATATAGAGAACACTTCCTGAGTGGACTGCGCTGGACATAGGGACCGATTTTTATCACAAAGCTTGCTTCCGGTCAGATGCCGTTTCAAGACCCTTGACGGACTTTACTTTCTCCTGGGTTGGCATCTCTTTGTGTTCTCAGCCCTTACTTGGAATGCCAGGCACTATGCTACACCTTTCCATTGTTGTGGCGAAAAAGGTCTTCCCCTCTTGCAAGCGGGGAGCTCCTGATACTCGGGTTTACGAAGTCATCCGGGATTGGCTTCGTAACTCAGCAGCTGTCATACATGATTAGACCAGGTCCACCTTTGTAGCCGCGCGCACGATGAGCCTCAATCACTCTAGATCGTCGCAGACAAGTCCGACTAAGGTTCTCTCTGATTTGACACCATCGAATCTACAAACTATATTCTCCAACTTAACGCAAATATACAAACCAGTTATGCAATGCAACTAACGTACTATTTCGCAGCCCTGGTCCTCTCGTTGCTTTCATTCGAGTTGTTCCGGGTAGGGGCTATTTCAATGTCTACTGTAAGCTCTGTTCATTGTGATTACTCAATGGACCTTGCTGATCCCCCGTGTACTACCTGTAGCGGACGCTTCCGTAAGATGTCGCTGTACACTATTATGATCCCTATCATTTGGCTGACGTCTTCAAGCCCCAGTAAGTAGCCCACCCTCATATTATCCAAATCCCGCCCTACCTTAGATAACTTAGTGGCCAGCTTCCCATAGTTCTCTGTGAGAAAGTTGTGGCGTCTTGCCTTACTGGATACCTCTGTAACTGCTGTTCACTGCGGTATTATTTTTGATGAATTGACCCGGTGCCCTAGGAATCTTCATGCCAAACCTTCTGTGCTTCAAGAGGTATTAACTAGCTGCTGTTTATTGATGGCCTCATTCTTCCTTGGGGCTGCTTCTGTTGCGCCATTTGACCTAGGTGTTGAGGACGAAAGATTGGCAAAGTTCAGTCTACCTGTGAGTCCCTTTGTCTGAGTTTCACTCACTTTTTCAATGCTTATCTCTACCACATCCGCGTGAGAAAATTTAGAAATTTCCTTTTCCTCGGATTGCTAAAGCTTCCTTTAGTTCTCAAGTTATCTTGTCTACTTTCATTCAGTTTGCATATAGCAGCGGATTGGAAGCTCACTTGGCGGAGGTCTTGCGATGAAAGCGAACCCATTCAATCCACATATATGGCAGCGCTCTCAGTAATGCTTTTGTGTAATTCCTGAGTACTTTGCAGATGCCGGTAGTTGACACACATCAAATGACATCCCATTACGTGCCCGCTTGAGAAAGGCTTCAGACAAACCGGTGTGATATACTTCCGGCAAAGTGCGACGGAAGCGGAAAAGCTGCGCCAATGGTGACGATTCAAGAACGAGCGCCTCGTCCTAAGCTGCTCGACAACAGGATCATTTGCTTCGGCCACTGAGATTGCCTCTAGATCTGTGCTTATTAGCAGTGGGTCGTGGATGTTATGGACGTTTGAGGGTCCGTCTGCTACGGGATGGCGTACCACGGAGACGGGTCGGACGTCCGAAGTAAGCTGCGAAGCGTGATCTAAATGACAAATCTCGAGTGGCAAGTACCGGTCGTAAGCTGAATGGAGAGCATACACTAGTGGTTTATGATCTGTGAACATGTAAACGTTTGGCCCTTGAGTGTGTATGGGAAGTGTCACATACCCAAATAAATTGCCATTATTTCTCTGCTGAACGCGCTACATCAAGATTCCTCAGGTTGAAAATGCTTGGAAAAGAAAGCTTTTCATTGCCGTGAATTATTGATGAGTCGTTGCAATACCGCTCTAACAGCCGTATCCGAAACACCCATCCCTAACGCCAGAAGGGTAGGAGAGTCGGGATGTGCTGTGTTCGCGGTGGCCTCTTTCATGGAGGTAAATTCTGCCTGTGCCTTGTCGACAAAAATGATTTTCCACTTGCCACCATGCGGAAGACCTGTAATGGGCTTCATTATGTAGGAACGGCGGCAGATAAACCGGTGGTAGAATTCAAAGAATCCAGGAAGTTTGCACAGCTGCAGGTAAGGGTGAGGTTCCGGATGGACAAGAACCGCCGCCTCCTTGTCCGACAGAGTTTGCACGCCCGAGACTGAAATGCCGCGAACTGTGAATGTTACTGTGAACCCAACTGTTGTGCATCTGGCGGGGCTTATGGCAGCACTGTGTTGGTCCGGGCGCTCGAAAAAAGGCGTACAAGTGTGCCTTCTCCGTAAGGACCTTTCAACCAGAACATCACACAACCATGCGTATACTTACTTCAACCACTCGTTGCTCAACGCGTAAACCTGCGAGAGGCTTGGGGTGCATTGCTGAGCTCGAACAGAATGCGCAAACCTCGAAGAGTATGAGCGTATTTGTGAAAGTGGTTTCAGGAGACAGCCTCGGCTGCCAGAATTTAACGTAGGCTCTAACCAGTTCAATGTGAGTGAAAAACAAGACATCCGGATAGGGGAGAATCTGGACACTGAAGATGTGGAGTGGGATGTCTATCTGTGATTATATTTTGATAATTGGCCTTACGGTCGCCGAAGGAGGTCAGGAGCCCTTTGGCCTCGGGATTACTCGGAGAGGCGAAGTCCAAGGCTACTGGGCGGACGTGATATGCCTGATCCCAGTAGGCCCCGAACCCAGCCTCATATTAGTGCAGAAGTCACAAACGGTCTCTTTTCCGGCTGATTACCCGAGTTGCCTCCACTTGCTGATATTAGCAGCGAGACAAATTCCTTTTTACAATGCCGTAGTTATGAAAGGCTCTCGCATATAACTAGGATTGAAATCTGGGCACTCGATGTTAATCGATATGGCTGGAGCGGAATAATGTGTTATTTTTATTTTGCAAGCCAAAGCTTACAGCGAAAAATTAGACATTGCTGCTAGAGGATGGATGACTTATGTTGTAACAGATCCCTGACAAACAAGACTCTATTTAAGCTCGATCCTGTGTTGATGAGTGGGCCGATTTGTGTCAGAGGAAGAATGAGCTACTATGGCCAGGTTCAGGGTGGGAAACATCCTGTGGGACCACCTGAGGCTCGCACTACCACAGACTCAACAACTGACGATATAATAACGTGTGGACAGGCAAAACCGTGCAAGATACTCGCAGCGACCTGAAAGATATTTTGGGCTGCACAGGATGGAGCTGCCTTAAAGAATATGCTTGGAGGACTTTGGAAAGTTTGGAAGTACTCAGCAATCGTAGGGAACAGGATGATGGCTCTTTCACCTGCCAATGTTGCCCATCAAAGGTAATTTTCCTTCTGGTATATCATAATGGACTATTTTGGTCTTCCGCTAGAAAAGCATGACGGCAGCTTTGAGAAAATTTGTGGAAGCATTTTCACCTGCTCCAGATGTGTGCAATACGTATTGAAGTCTCTTATCCTCCGAGCTCAATTTCATTCATCGTGGCACTGCGGCTTTTTACGTGGAGGAGGTGTGCATCGTCCCCCAAGCAGCACTGCCCAAAGTTTCGCCGAATGGGCTGGGGTTGGGCACGCCTAAATCATCAAATAGTCGCGGAAAACCGTTATTTCTTTTTCGCCATTAACTGCATGTTCGGTCAGTCGCCTGATATATCCTTGAAGTATTCTGCTTCCTTTTGCGCCTAATCAATAAAATACCACTTAAAACGAGTCCAATGTCCATTTTACTAACAAAAGGGGTTAAGTTTATTAGGAAAACATGTCAGGTATATTCATGAAAAGGCCACTGATCGATTTTTTCCTTAATCCGTTTCACGCAAGGATGCTCCTGGTTCTTCAAGCTGTTCAAGGGATCTGAAAAATTAAGGCATGGAAATGCTGATATTGGTATCACCATTGCCAAGTAACATAAAAATGCTGTATTGTGAGGTTAAAATCTTAGAAGTCGAAAGAACAATAGTTCAGTACTGCATTTCGTATATATATATATATATATATATATATATATATATATATAACTTGTTCATATACATACGTACACATATGTACATACATACATATATATTTATATATGTATTCACACATAATAAAAGACTCTGAACAAAACTGCCGCTCATTAAGCTGCCGAATTGCAACGGCGAAACCGGTGATAATTCCTGCATCTGAGTAAGCACATAAACCGACGTAAACTGTAACAGCCAAAATTTTTACCAAAGCCACCTGCAGGAAATAAAATTGTTATGCAGCTCCATATACAAGATAATAGCGTACCGCCTTAGATGTCTCCCTTCGCCTCGATCCCAAGGGTTGATGAACTAGCACTTTATAAGTCTCTCAATGACAGACGTTGGCTCGTTGGTGAACCGCTCCACTCCCTTTATAGCGCCTGATGTTTCGTATGACAGAAATTTGAACAACCTACCTCTAAAGGCGACGATCAACTTATGGTCGTTAACTCCCTTTTGTTGTGGACTTCCTAGTCAACATCAGTTTGGGGCAACGTCGTCCTCGATGGATTCAAACAGCATGCTACGCACGTTTCCACCCAACTCAAGATCGGCCGACCGCTTGGGGGTTGCCACCCGAAAATGTCCAGTTAAAATGTATTTACTTACCATGCTGGCATACACATCGGGCGAGCTCAGAGCCCAGGGGATTTTCTGAAATTCCTCCATGTCTTGGCTCTTCGCTCCTTGGAAGTCCCAGCTGACACGTGAGTTGCACTTAACGCGACGAATAGCCTGTTCAGCGCACGTTCGACCTTGCCCAAACGGTCGAGAATATCGAGCGTCGTCAATATATTCATACATGAATACATGTAATAGTCACTCACGGATAACTTAACGCAAATCATCGGCAAATCTCTCCATTGGTGCTTCGCTCGTCGCATAAGCAGAAACGTAACTATCTGATAGTTTGTTCATGACATTCGATGATTACGGCTACCAAAATCTTTCAAGGGACTCCTGAAAATTTCAGTGGCTTAGAATTTGCGTGCAGCAGTCGGGGTTTACGCGATATGCGGTAGCGCCTCAGATGAACTGGAAGCACAAGTTTTACATGAATAAAACAGTGGTCTTACAATGAAACACAAACCGCTGTCTCTAAAACCGGTGAAGACGTTGGCAGCATTTTGAAGGATCCCTAGGGTTCACGAGGTACCGAAGTACTGTCGGACGGTGTCTGTGTTGGTAACCTTAGAACAGTGGTAAATCCCTACCGCCTGCATACTAAATAGCGCTGGCCAAACAGTGTTTGTGACAAAGTGTCACCTGTGCTGCAGATGGACAGTTCATGTGTTAGCCTACTTTTGAAAACCGAGGCATCCCCGAAGCTGTCTAAGAGAGTTACTTTTGAAAACATTTGCCTGTGGCGAATACCACGAATTCGTGTACCGGATCCGAATCGGGAAGTGACGTACTTCAAAGCAGCAACTGCCGGTACGGCTTCCAACTTTTGGTCCGCGGCCACCGGAAGCAGTAGCAATCGACCATCTCATTGCTGTGCGCCACAGCATACAAATTGCTCTCTATAAACCTGATTAAGACGTACATCTAAATAAAATTGGTTTGATGAAGAAAACTGATGCCACTTTCGTCTGTGCTTTCCACGGACAACGAACACCCATATATATATACGCATATATATATATATATAAATATATATATAATACACAGAAAGAACAGCAGTAGAAACAACTCTTTTAATAATAAGTATATAAAAAGGAGATATCACATGGGAAGAGTTGACCGATGAGTGTAAGCACTTACAGGGGGCGGTGTGAATGGGAGCGGTATGGATATCGGACCGCTCTCCGTCCACTGAAAAGATGAATAAACGCGTTGAGCGCAAAGCGTGCGTGAAAGGTTTCCGGCGATATTGAAACACTTGAAATAAACTTCATCGTTCAAAGTATTGACTACGGCTGCCGGTTTGCTATCCATCTCAATGATGTTATTGGGAAGTACATTAGAAAAAAGTATTCAGTTGAAGATACACGAGCGAGGAGTTCTGGAGAAACGAGGTATGGGCTAGAGCGTGTCAACTAGGAACAACGTTTTTCCGAGATGAGGGTGAACAGTGCACACGTCGTGCAAGCGTTTGTACAATTACTCCGCTGGTCTAGCCGGTCTCTGTATCAAAAATTTCAGCTTGCCCAAATGAGATTCATGAGGGAAGCACAAGAAGCTGCCCGGAGTTCTATGTCTTCTTACATTCTGTGCTAGATGGGTCAAGCAACGAACACTGTACAAAATAAAATTGCGACAATAAGATTTCGCCATCTCTCTCACAAAACACGCAAAAAGCCGTGTGCAAAGTTTAATGGACGAACATGTAAAACGGGATGCGAAAAATATATACAGGAATAAATAAAAAGCAAAAATTTGTCATGTAAATCATGGGTAAATAAGTCTGATGAACACACTGAAACAAGTTAAACGAGGAACTGGTGAAATTTCGTTGTCTTCCAGCTTTCGATATCACTCTTGTGACAGAATTTGCTTTGGAGGTCACAAGTAAGAGCGCTGTGGGTTTGCAGAATTCGGTCGCCAAGTTCCACCGCATCCGACCTACTCAGAAGGCAACTTGGTAGCTGACCACCTCTCAGCCAGGTGGTAAGTAGTTTCTGTGTCACCTCTAGGCGTGTTAAAAGCGCGTCATCTAACGGGAATTTGATAACGATATCGACGGGTAGGGCAGGAACTGAGTGGTGCTTATGTGGTGACGGAGATACTTCCCGGCGCAAAACATTTCTTCCCTTTGTGTTGTAGCCTAGGAGACGGGAAGCTTCATCCTTCCGTCAGTATGCACGCCGCGTTGGTTGCATTTACCACAGCCAAATTAACCAGCAGGGTTCTTGGCTCGACGAATGAAGGCCCCGGCAGGCGTATCACAGATAACGGCCTTGAACAACGTCGCATAGAAGAATCACGAAAGTTTAGGCCATTTCCTAGCAGTTAGTCTAGTTTCTCCATTTTGTGGCACGAGCCATCATGTACTGTATATGGTTTTTCACGCCAAGATAAAGTCCAACGGTATTGGTTAACGGACATATTGTATGCATTATCCTTCCCTGAATCAGCCACATCTGAACGGAAGTTGCCCGAAACAAAGACACCCTTTTTATGTTCTGGTGTGAATCGACAGAATTTGGAACAAAATGCACGCTGCTTAGGCAAATCTTCACTCCGTCTGTCAGTCCAACTCAAATATGCAATACAACTTTCAAGTGAATTTTCTCGCACGAACGTGGTGTGCGAGAAATAGTCCGTGGATCTAGTGGGAGACCCGACACAAACTTGCCCACGCAATAAAGTACATCTCGCTGCTCTTTCATGCTTAAGTTTGCTGTGACAAATAGATCGGACAGTGACTGTAGCACCATGTTCATGTTTACTTATGTAGATGTATTTCTTCCCAGTTGTACGTCTTCCTTTGCTTGAAAATAACTCTGCGAAGAAGCCATACCATCTTACCCGATGGAACGATTTCCAAGGGTGTGCACGCAGTGGAAAGCGTATCTCCATTTATCAGGTCCCCGGGCATTTCTGCTGTTCGTACCTCCGGCGTTTGTGGCTCCGCCTCAAGAAGCGCACTGGTAGTGCCAGCTGTAACTGCTGTACAGTAACTCGAATAAGTGAATCCATTTTAAGAGCATACCCCATATAGTTTCTTCGAGACGCGAAGTTCCGTTCTCCCATACACTGGCATCGTGACATAAAGGACATTGCGTGGCTCTCAGTTCCATCATCTTCCTCCTATACCTGCTTCACTTGCTCTCTTCCGGCATAACAAACGTTTCCTATAGCACTGGGAAACGACGAAGAGAATCGGTTTCAACAGATGATCATTTTAATGGCTCTATTTATTTCCCACGATATACTGGTCATCTTTCTACTGGCGACTTTGGAAGAAACTTCTACTTTTTTATGAAGTATGGAATGTTTCAAGCCATGAATGCCCATAATACAATAATTGAACGATGAAACAATACCAACGTGGTCTAAACGATACTTATTCATGACACTCTGACACATATAATGCTAACCGCAACTACTACAGCTGAAAACACTCACTTTCCGGCAAACAGCAAGCCAAGCCAGTACAGGCTACCCGGTCGCGACGGCATGCGGTAAAAAAATAAATGATATATGTGGGCGAAGTCCGGCAGTTCGAGATCTGTGCCCTCTACTTTGAAAAGTACCGTCGTCGTGCGCCACATCGATGCCTTTTTGGACAGCGCCCAACAGGGTTGGTCAGATATTTTCACTGATAATTACAGAAAGTTCGCAGGAGCGCAAAAGGAGGTGAGGGACCCAATAGAAAGCCGATTTAGTGATAAAATGGCTTACAGGTTGTTGCAACGGGGTGTGCATTAATACTTCAGGAACCTCGTGCCGGTCAAAGTGATGGCATGTAGGAGATCACGTTGCCTTCGGTTGAAAGGATGCTTCCTCCAGTTTGTGACAAACAGCCGATGACTGACGTAATACTACTGATATTTCTTGCAAGAGCATGAGCCGATAGTAAACGGACGGTAGCTCGTGCCGGCTACCTCGAACTGTTATGGTCTATCGAAGCCCACTCTCAATGACATACCCACCCTGAGAGCAGAATCGCGAGATATTCCGACGAATTCTTTGCAAGAAAGAATCATTCGCCAGTGGTGAAATAAAACCACCTTGTTTCTGCGTTTTGGAAGAGATGAACCAAGAAATTTCTCTGACTTTCAGGACATCGGCAGAAATGGATAACTAGAGAACGCCATTTTAGATCAGATGATATGGTGTTACTGGTTTTGGAGGCTTTGCTGCGTGCCAACGGCCAGTTAGAGCTATCGAAAGTATGTCACCTTCAGACTAGGCCTTTATACTAGCGGCAACAGTGCAAACCATTGAAGAATTGGTGCTCTGGGACATTAGAAAGATTTGTTTCGTTGAAGGGGAATAGACAGCAGCACATGAGTTTGTAAGCCAAGTCTCCTCAAGTGGGATCTGCTGAATCGGAAGGGCCCACTGAGAGTTGGAACACTAACTTACCCATTGGTTGCTGTCGACGATGATCAGGTCCAGGGGCAGGGGAGCAGCAGGGCCAGCCGGCCCATGAGGCCAGCTAAACCCGATGGTGCGCAAGAAAGACGCGGGCTGGATTTTGGCTCCGATGTGTAGGAAACTTCTAGCAGTCGTTGAGATAATTGTAGCACAATCCGAGGAACGCCAAGCGTCCAATGATGGGTTTCGATACGGTCCTTCATAAAACGATCATGAATATGACACAAAAACTGTACAAATCTCAACGGTAACTGGTGGGTGAATCAGAGTCAGCCGAGTGCAAGCAAATTCAGGGTCGCTTGAGGTCCAAGTGGTCAGATAAACGAAACGACTATGGAACACGTGGGTCAAAGGTAACAGAACAAAATCAATGCACGCGCCAGTCAGCGGTCATTTAAAGTCAATGTTCGACGTATGATTCAGCGAATGAGCAACTTTGGCGTAAAACGTCAATGGAAAACATCAATTTGTATTTAGGTTAGGGGTGTCTGATCAATCCTGAGTTGGAGCCTTAAATTTGGTTGCTCTGTCGATTACACGGAATATATGAGCCCAGAAAACCATGTCCGGTTAATATCACTCATATCGCGGACAAAATTATTTCCTTATTATGGACTATCTTTACCGGAATTCCGATTTCTTTTTTTTGTTTCATTGAACCATTGTCATAAATTGAAGCCTCGCCATGGCCCCGAGAAATAGTCGCTGAGCTTAAACCTTGCTATGACTGTATTCTGTAATTTTGTTTTCCTTTCTTGACCTTCTGTCGTAACTTAGCGGCAGTTGTTAGTTAGTTTTATTATTTAGAGGGCAGGAAAGCAAAATGAACACTACTGGGACGTGGCTGCTGTAAAACGGCTTTGTTTGTTGTGTATAGTATTGAAGCTGCTTAGAATCGACTTTGTTTTTATTTGCGTTGGGATAGGTAGCTATTAGCCTCTCATAGGCCCGACTGGCTGGGATTTCCGGCAAGTTTTTTACTACTGGCGGCCGTAAGTCCCGTGAGGTGAGTGTAGGCCAACGTAGCGCCTTTCGCCTAAAGCTAACTGCTGCCTGTGTTCCCTACTCCATACGAGTTATTGATTTCCTAGAAAATTTCGACGAACGGGCTGGAGCACGATCCCGGAGGGTTGCTGACCGACAGACTCCTCTTCCTTAGCCGATTAGTAGTTATCCGCGACTCACGTCACACCCTTATGCTGTAAACCTTGGGCCCAAAGCCTCCACGCAGAACTCGTTTCTGCTTAGACGGAAGTGCCAGGGTAGTCCAAACCACTTTCTCTGGTAGCTACGATGGTCACTCATAAGATCGTCATTAAAAAACCCCAGCTTTAGGACAACCCGTTGCCAGGCATCAAAAAAGCTACTCGCAGTACGGGCTGCGTTCGGGGCCTACTGGGATCAGGCATATCACGTCCGCCCAGTAGCCTTGGACTTCGCCTCTCCGAGTAATCCCGAGGCCAAAGGGCTCCTGACCTCCTTCGGCGACCGTAAGGCCAATTATCAAAATATAATCACAGATAGACATCCCACTCCACATCTTCAGTGTCCAGATTCTCCCCTATCCGGATGTCTTGTTTTTCACTCACATTGAACTGGTTAGAGCCTACGTTAAATTCTGGCAGCCGAGGCTGTCTCCTGAAACCACTTTCACAAATACGCTCATACTCTTCGAGGTTTGCGCATTCTGTTCGAGCTCAGCAATGCACCCCAAGCCTCTCGCAGGTTTACGCGTTGAGCAACGAGTGGTTGAAGTAAGTATACGCATGGTTGTGTGATGTTCTGGTTGAAAGGTCCTTACGGAGAAGGCACACTTGTACGCCTTTTTTCGAGCGCCCGGACCAACACAGTGCTGCCATAAGCCCCGCCAGATGCACAACAGTTGGGTTCACAGTAACATTCACAGTTCGCGGCATTTCAGTCTCGGGCGTGCAAACTCTGTCGGACAAGGAGGCGGCGGTTCTTGTCCATCCGGAACCTCACCCTTACCTGCAGCTGTGCAAACTTCCTGGATTCTTTGAATTCTACCACCGGTTTATCTGCCGCCGTTCCTACATAATGAAGCCCATTACAGGTCTTCCGCATGGTGGCAAGTGGAAAATCATTTTTGTCGACAAGGCACAGGCAGAATTTACCTCCATGAAAGAGGCCACCGCGAACACAGCACATCCCGACTCTCCTACCCTTCTGGCGTTAGGGATGGGTGTTTCGGATACGGCTGTTAGAGCGGTATTGCAACGACTCATCAATAATTCACGGCAATGAAAAGCTTTCTTTTCCAAGCATTTTCAACCTGAGGAATCTTGATGTAGCGCGTTCAGCAGAGAAATAATGGCAATTTATTTGGGTATGTGACACTTCCCATACACACTCAAGGGCCAAACGTTTACATGTTCACAGATCATAAACCACTAGTGTATGCTCTCCATTCAGCTTACGACCGGTACTTGCCACTCGAGATTTGTCATTTAGATCACGCTTCGCAGCTTACTTCGGACGTCCGACCCGTCTCCGTGGTACGCCATCCCGTAGCAGACGGACCCTCAAACGTCCATAACATCCACGACCCACTGCTAATAAGCACAGATCTAGAGGCAATCTCAGTGGCCGAAGCAACAAATCCTCTAGTCCAGCAGCCCAAAAACATGAGCTCTCTGCATCTAGTGCGTGTGCTCCTTCCAACTTTGGAGGTAACTCTTTTTAGCGATATGTCGCAGGGTGGACCCTGACCACTAGTTCCTGCCAGTTTTCGCCGGCACGTTTTTACCAACCCTTACAACTTATGGCCCCCTGTTTTAACCTCCCCAATAAAGCAAGTCGCCCAGCGATTCGGTTGGCCTTGTACCAGATGCGACGTACGTCTTTGGGTCCCTGCTCATCTTCAGTGCCATCTAGTCAAAACAAATCTACACACGAGATCCTTATTAAGGACATTATCCAAGCTGGAAGCATTTTTCCACCATGTGTGTGTCGGTCTCGGAGGCATCTTTAGCCATCTGATGGCCACTCCTACTTCCTAACGTGTGTAGGCCATTTCAATCACTGGCGACAGCCAGTGCTTATTGCTCTTCCGACTGCAGAGGAAGTTGTAAAAGCATTTCAAGCTGGTTGTGTAAGTAGGTTTCATTGCCCTTCTATCGTGGCCACTTGCCGCGGCACTCTTCCAGACGATGCCTTCTACGTGCTGCTAAACACTTTTGGTCGCAGATAACACAAGGCAGGAGTTTTTCACCCACAGGATAATGACATGATGGGGCAATTCAGTCACTAACCGAAAGCTGCCATTTGTGCTTGTTACTATCCTTCATGGAGTGAAATTTTACCGGTGGTTCCCATAGGACTGCGCATCAACTCTAAGGCCGGCACGCGTGTTTCGCTTTATGAACTTATGTGTGTCTGCACGTTACGACCTTCAGGTGAGTTAACTCCTTCGTCTTCACCTGTGAGCCTTAATTACGGGGTTAAGCAGAAAGTTTTTTCACGCCGATTTCGGGTGCTAAAGCCCACCCCACCGCGAAAGAGAATCCTCAGCACACATGTACCTACCACTCTAGTAATCGCCAGCCATCCATTAAAGTGAACGCGGTGCGATCACCACCCTACCTGGCGTATCTTTAACCTTTCCATTTTGTTCGGAAAAAGGAAGGGGAGTAGTACACACCGGATTCGGCAAAGACCGTCATTATGGATCATCTTCAACTAGCCTTCTTCGGAGAACAACCCAAACCGGATACTCCACTCGATGTTCCTCCTGCTCACTACCCGCAGTTGGCCTTTCTTAGTTGGTACCCGTAGTCCCACAAACGACTGCTCGTCACCATCTGCAACACAGTCTCCACGAAACAAAAGACAGCACCCGTCAGCAAGAGAGATCTAGGCGAGTGCTGTCTGTTGCAGCCAGTGAGGCTCGCAGAATTTGTAACCTTTGCACGTATCTAAGTGTTTTTTCATGTTCCGCTTTTATAAGCGTTAGTAACACTTGATCGCGAGACTGCTTACTTTAGGACGATGGGAGTTTTGAAGCACTGCACTGCGCTGGTATGACCCCCCAGTCGAATATCCACCCTTGCTCCGAGGCACACCCTTCTTGCTCCTTTTGTCTTCCAGCTCATACTGTCGTAAGAACCAGAAAGAGTTCCGGGATCTCGCACGGCTCGAAAACAGCCCTCATTAGTTGGCGGTCAGGCTCATTTGACACTGGATTCTGGCTCTTTGTCCAAGGAACTAACCACTATGGACAAAAGGAACTTTGAGTGTGCCGACGACGAACTCAGCGACAGAATCATCACTCTGCGAAACTGCAAGCCAACATCTATCCACGCCGGACTCTTTGTTGGAAAGGAGGCAGTTCCGTGACCAATGCACGTTGACCAGTGTGAGTCATAGGGAAGGATTTGTGTCGGCTTCCTTGATGTATTCGATCTTGGCTGGGGGCATGGAAGATGCCTCTGGCCACCGTGGCCGACTTGTTAGTGACGGACCGAAACCCAGCTGTTTTGGCCTTCTAGGAAGAGACCTCAGCGGCTCCATCGGAATAAACGACGCTTATAGGCACTAAAAATTGGTTAACACGAAAGATTACCGAAATTGGTGGCGCCACTTGCTCCGCCTGGGGACACTGTCTGCATGCTCTTGATTTCCTCGGATACACTTTTTATCCCGCTCCAGCTTTTAGATTTCTTCTATGCCAGTTGCCGAGTATAACTTTTATCGTGTAAGGAACCAAAAACCAAGGGTTGTAGACTATACGGAGTAGGTCTTCGCTTAGGAGAACACCAAAATCCATTTCTAGAGTATTCGTCCCGAGCACCTAAACAGTACTGAGGTAAAGTTGGCCGTACCTCAATTATGGGCCTTTTGCAGGGTTCCAGTCTTGCATGTTCTCACCACTGTCGCCTTCCTCTAGTCTCCTGGCGCACCTCCTCCCCCAAATAATGTTTCACCCCGTAGTTTTTCCATGCCCTTCGAGACCTTGGCCAGAGACTGAGTGCTGGCTGGATGAACCCCGTCTGGTGCTGCAGCTTTGCTTCCATCCAAAAGTCACGGCCGATTTCATACCTCTTCTTCCTCCATACAAATAAAGGTTGTCGTAGGAGATGCTTTTCCTTCCATTCTCTCATCTATTTAAATTGTTGGTCGAAAAATGCTTTCCAAGAATGGCTGGAGCATGTACGACCTGCCTTCATCACTAGGAACTACTAGTCGCTGTTCTTCCCCCAAAGTTGCCACTTTTTCTGTCATGCGCTTTCGGGATTAAAGGTGCGCACAGAATCGCTTTGGATTTTCGCGGTTGGACGTAGCTGGTCTGAGCTCGAAAGAATATTTCTCCACTCTTTTGGTCGCTTCTGCTCTGTTTCCGGTCATCTTGTGACTATTCCGTGCCAGTCAAGCTTTGTATAGCTTATACTCCATTCTTCTTTGCCTGGGAATGACCATAGCCTTATATACTTTCGACTCCCACAATGTGGGTCGACTTCTACTGCCGCCCGTCCTTGGAGGTATAAACTCTTTAAGTCTGAGTAGCTTCAACTTGATGCCTCCCCAGGGTCCCTCATCCTGAGCATTCGTGTGGCTTGGTGTCCACTGAATTCATTTCGCTGCGTTCCATGTTTAGTTGATATTATTTTGCTACAGCTCGGATGTGACATCACTTATTTTGGAACCTTGCTGAGTCTCACTGTAACTCCTGGATCGACATGATCATTTTTTTTCGAAGGAACATATAATAATAATGCCAGTGATGTATTTCTCAACCGTGACTCAGAGGCACTCAAGAAAGCATGATAAGAAGGTACAATATCACTCAACAAGACGAGAAATTCACAAGGTTCGTCAAGGGAATCGCACGTTGTGTCGTCAGAGTAATAAGGCTGGGGATAGCTTAAACAAAAAAGGTGAAAACGGAATGAACGGTAAAAGTGGTTCAGTTTCGAGTCAGTATGTGTAAAGGTAAGGAATCAGCCGTGTGTTATAATGTTGAGACAAACTTTGTATTAGGACGCAGACAATACAATAGTCACAACGGTGATGAAAAAAGGTCAGTGATGCACACTCAAGTTCACTTGAAAAGGCCATCCTTGATGAGGCGAGGAGATAGGTCAGAATTTCATGGAGATACACGGAGGAATGCCAACTTTCATAGATTCGTGGGAATGAGAGGAAAAGATACCCCCTGAAGGGTGAGATACTTGTCACGAAAAGTAGTGAGTATAATCTAACGTCGAGAATTCGCTTCAAGTACGCGGCCAACTAGACTCAACAGTAAAACCCAAAGGTTCAACGCCTCGTGGCACGAGCAAGACAGTGAGAAATGGTTCAAGGCCAAATTCAAGTATTTCACAGGAATAAACAAACGTGCAAAAGCGCGGTGTATAAACGAGCCTTTCAAAGTAGTGTCAATCGAAGTCAAACTCACAAGGCACGTGGAAAAATTGGGAGGATTTTCATTATTTGTTCGGTACAGATAGGTTGGCGACCGTCGGTGATTTCGGCCCATGAGAACTTGAGCGGGAGGCCTTGTGGGCACCACGACGCGGACTTGGAAGTCGGATGATGGACCTGGCTTGCAGGTTAACGATGGTAAAACAAAAGCCAACTAACCCGACTGAGAAATGTCCAGAAACCCGGCCTTCTTGACCTCTTCCGCATAGATCACCGGAGAGGTTCGACCACCGTGAGGTTATCGCACCTATGAACGGAAGATATCATGACTTTGTTCCAGAGGAAATCTCCCGGTTGTCCCCCGTAAACAAAGAAGGAGCTTCGGGAATGTGGATTACCAGGCACTGAAGATGGCGGCCTAGAGTATGCAATGAGCGGCCTCCAACCTCCCAAAGGATGGTTAGTGTTCGTCCACAAAGAATGACTTGCTGTGACTCAATGATGGGTTCTCTCAAACAAGAGGGGTTGGAAGGACAGGCTGAAAGGCTTGTAGGGTCCGCTGGGCCGAAAAGGAGCTAGCAGGCAAGCCAGTTGCAGGGAGAAGCTTTCGCGGCTAGAGGAGACATCCTCTCTTTGAGCTGTTTTTGAGGGCCAGCGGGAGTGCGCTAGGAGAACCAGATGCCCAGAGATAACTTTAGGCCTGATACAGCTATGTACAACCCAAGGCCCAGTCACGCTTGGCAGTGGGAACTGTTGTGGATGAGTAGGGTAGGCAAGTAAGCCATGCCATCGAATTACTTGGAGTTCTTCCAGCTGGCGCACACCGCAGATGCTGGAAACCGTCCGCCCTTGCTAGAATTCCATCACGTTCCCCAAAAGGAAGAAGTCGCTACGGAAACCAAGAAGGTGGAACTAGGTATCAATCGGTCAAACGGAAGTAAGGCTGCCGGGCCAGATGAGATTTGCCCCGCCCCTTCAAGTCCGCTGGCTGGCTGCGTCCGGGGAGCTAACGCACTTCTCATCTAGTTATTAGCCCCGGACACTCTACCTTCTGACTGCTGATGAGCCGGTGTTGCCCATCCACAAAGGAGGCAAAAAGGGAAACGGCACTCAACCGCAGCCAGTTAGTCCATTCTTGACTGTACTTAAGGCCCTCGAGGGGGTCTTCAAAGGGGAATCATGAGGCACGCTGAAAGCCATAGGACAATTGGGTAAAAAAGCAAGGATAGGTGAATAGAAAGTCATGTCCAACAAATCTCTGATCACTTCTGGATGAAGAGACCGGCAGAGTGGACCGAGGCGAAAAAGTTGCGGTGTTACCTTGTTTCTTAAGAAGGCCTTCGACTCCGTAAACCGCTGGCCGCTTTCGCACAGAACTCATGGCACGGGGTTGCACCATGAGTGCTTAACCGGACGAGGTAATGCCTGTCCAGTGGAGTGTCTTAGGTTCGGGTTGAGGATACAAATTTTAGCGCATCAAGTGCGTGCAGTGTAAAGCAGCAGGGGTCCGTGCTAGGACCTCTGTTTTTAATGGTCTATACAAATTGTCTGGTGGGCATCTTGAGGAGTCCTGGCCTTCCGCTTGCGGAAGTTCTCAAGATTTTGGGGAACCGTCTCCAAATTGGGCACAAGAAGGCCTAATAGGAACACGAGAATGGACCAAAACTTGGTAGCTCTCCACGATAAGTGCAGGCGGCTGCTCCGCGGTGGGGAGGCAGAAGGGGCTGGAAGCTTCGGTGAAGTGTCTTTCCAGGTAATCCAGACCTCTGAAATAATAAGAGGTCTTGAAGTCCAAGTGCAGAACTTTTAAGCCCACCCAGCAGAGTCTTGTAGCCGCAGCAAGGAGAAATATGTCGATGTTTCAACTGGTTCAGGCTGCTGGGCCCGAGAGGTTAAAACAATACTGCAGCTTTACCAGACGCGTGAGCCCCCCTTTCACCAGAAATGCTGCTTTCAGGCCTGAGCACCGAAGCCCGTCAGGGACAAACAGCTGCTGGAAACCATTCACAGAGGTTTGCTAAGACGGTCGGTGGGCTGCGGGTCAAGGCACACGTGGAGCGCCTCAGAGCACTTTAGCTGCTGTCACCAAACAGGCTTCTCCTTGGAGGAGACCTAATGGAGAAGTCCAAACAGCTCCACGGGTTATCGGAAGCTGACAAGCTCCTATTAGTTAGAAGTAAAACCCCAACGACCGGAAGAGAAGAAAACAAACTGGTGAAGCTTAGGGCTATCAGAAGCTTACAAGCAAGATTCTTCTTTCACATCGTAGCGAACCCTTGGAACAAAATACCACCCCACGTCGTAGCAGCAAATAACAAAGCCATGTTAAAACGACGTCTGGTCGACCGCTGGGATAGTGTTTCCCCTGACAGCGACCAGCCGAATGAGCAGTCCCGCAGGTTACGCTTCCCCCCCTTCCACCTATTTCTTACCTCGTAGGACACGATATACCTGTTTCCCGGTCTTGCAGTAAAATACATTATATTGCTCCCTTTTTTCATTCATTTGCGCCCACGAGGGATTCCCGAGGGTAAGCACGACAGATAGCTGATGCAGTAAGCCAGTCCGTTCAAATCGGCTGCCGATTCTTCTAGAGCGGACCTCTCTTCATTCTTTTCTTTGCAGTACGTCACTCAACAACCAAAACATTTAACCCCCTGGCCGCTGGATCGCAGCGGGCAAGTTGCTGCTCTCTAATGTGAGAACCTGGATGTAGGTGCGTCAAAGCTATGAGTCCTCCGATTGGATCTGACCTGAAGAGTGCTTTTACTCGTTCCCTTTCGGTCAAGCAGAAGGAACGAACCACTTGATGCAACAAAACCGTAGGGAATAAACTGAGCCGCAGTAGTGGGTTTTGATCCCTCTCTATACCACTGGAATAGTCCTGAAAGCTCGATAGGCCCCGCCTACATTAGTCCTGAAGAACCTAACCCGACCTGACCTGGCCCTAGTAACCGACTTAGGTCTGCCTGCCGGGATCGCAGGAGGAGAACTACTTGGAATGGCTGCATGCCATCTAGTTGAACCAGCATATAAGAGAAGATATCAGACAGAAGTCTGGATGCTTCCATTCCTTGTTTTATGCAGCAATAACGAATCTCCTAAATGACATATCTAAACCACAGTACAGTGCACCCCCGGGCAAGTGTGACCACGTGAGTGTCAAAATCACTCTATGCATGAGGAAGCCCAAGGTACCCGCAAGGCTGGTTAGGAGCTTCGGTAGAATGGATACAGATGGGCTTCGCGACAGGGCGACGGGGCTGACCGGGAACACTGTGGAGGAGGTTAACATCAAGGAAGGCTAGCCTGTCATAAAGGGATCCCTGCTTACCATTCAAGAAGAGTTTACACCCTTGAAACAAAAAAGTGAGGAGAAGGGAAACACTGCGGTGAGGGCTGCAGTTTCCAAGGTCAGCAAACGTAGAAACCGCAGCTGGAAACTTTACAAAGCTTCCGGCAGTCAGCTAGCCTGGACCCGTTACACGAAGCCTGAAAACGGGGCTGCTGACCTTCTGCGAGCCCCAAGGCGAGAGTTTGAGCTTGAATTGGCTGAAGGCATAAGACAGCAGCCGGAGGAACCCCGTAGCCACAAGCAGTCAATAGGCTCAACAAATGATGCCACAGGTTTACTATTCACTGAGGACCGCGGTATTGCCACTGATGACCGGGGAAAACCAGAAGCCCAGGGCCTTGGATTCCCGAGCAACGGGACATAAGAAGAAGCTGACTAAATTTCAAGCCACGTTGATAGACAAATCGCACTTCTCTAGCTAAAGGATAGCGAACAAATTTAGCAGTCTTCTTGGTAGGACGTCAGACCTGCAGACAGTGCAGTCCTTCAAGGTGCCCTAGATTCCCTGTGGTACAATGTATTTCCTGGAAGTGAGCTGCGAGTACATTCACTAGATGGATGAAGAGTGCCACTTCATCACTTCTAATGTGTGTTGTAATTGACGTTTTCGTTTATTGCTTACTGACTCAGTGAACGCTTACGATTGGTAATGTCTCTCGCTGTTAATGTGCGATAGAGTCTCACTTTTTTCTTCCATTTTTAGCGGGTATTCGACAAAATACACTGTGCAGGGGTAAGCAGACTACTGATATGAACACGATCGAAAGAATTCTGGACAATTAAATGGCCGCGGTAATTATCTGTCCCGTGAAAGCCCAACTGAACTGAAACTTTCTTGCAGCTAAGGTTTTGCCCGCGATTCTTAGACTGTCTTGAATTTTTGTGTCCCACTTCAATACCACTATGCCATTTCTATCAAGCCCGTGCTTGTCAGCTTGAGGAAGTAGTGTGGGGAAAATAATTGCTAGCGAAGTTCGCCAGAGACGGACTCGAGCCAGCCGCTCGAGCAATAAGGAAAAGCAATACTCTGGGTACAGCCAGGATGCTTGGGCTGAATGGGTATGCAACCTAACAAAGGCTGCTGCGAAACAGGTCTACCAATCCAGTTAAAATAAGGAAAAGGTAAATAGAGTAAAGGAAATTGTGAGACAGAATGTTAGTTCTGAAAGTGGAGCGGAAATGGGGATGCGAAGCTGAGCTCTGCTGATACTGTAAGAAAGTAACTTGGGAGGGTGAAGGGAGGCCATACCAAACATGAAGATGGTTAAGCCTAGTGAAGTGGTTCCTTGGGTGTCAGCACCAAAGGATAGTAGGGTCCATCCAACGGAACGTTCGAGCGACGCGTAGCAACCAATTTCGACACAATTCAAAGTCTATTCCAAGTAGCTAATGTGCTTTATAAGCTCAAAATTGAACAACGATTCGTGAGGTAGGCACTAAATCTCGTTTTAGTATTGTTTGAGTACTGCATGACCATAGCAGAGTCCTTCCAGTAGTAAGTCTTAGCCGATTTGATTCAAGTTTCTTCTATATGAATCCGAGAGACTCTAACGGCCAGTCTTGCTGCGGCTACCCCCAATCAAGGGATCTTCACGGTCTTAAGACAAGCTGTTCTTGATTTGGGGAACAATAGGGTTCAAAAGGGGGTTATGTCCTTTGAAACCATCCTGGAACAGGCCACCACTCCTTAGTAAACCTCAAAAGAGTCACAAAACACATGCAAATGTGCACCTTCGTTTAGGCAGTCACCTCTAAGAACACAAAGCTGAATTTTGAATGCTCAAAGTTGTCTCATACGCTTTGACCACTCATCCCAGCAGCCTGGGTATCTTTCTTTTATTGGGTTATCTCAACTAAGCTTTAGGTGACACAGTGATTGCAACAGTAACTTGCCTGGCAGAATAAAGGATGAAACTAATCCCAGCTGGTCGAACACTGGCGACACTATAGACAACAAGCTATACCTTGCTTGGGGTTTTTCGCGTATTGCAAATGAAAACTGGGACACGCCTTCTATGGCATTCCACTGCAATCCCAAGGTCCTCTTCGACACTGGCGCACAATCATCGATTTCCAAAGAGGGATGGGCCAGCGCAGATCTCGGCAAAATGTCCAGCGTCTCCCTACAATTGCACACCCACTTACGAAGCCGAAAGCAACCCCGTGACGGTAATTCACCCATATGAACAGCAGATCTACTGCTTTCTTCGGCGTATGCTAGGACACAAAACAGCCGTTTGCATGGAAATTATCATACACGGCCCCGGAGACGTAACCCTCGTACGGTCCGCCCCAATCTTCTGGCGTGCACCTTCACGCAAAATTCGCAAAAAAAGTGGAAGGAGGGGGCACCAAGTAGGTAAGCATTCGTTTGATATTCAACCAGATTACCATAAGGCTGACCATTTTCATATCAGAGGAAGCTCATCGTTCGTCTTTCCCCTGCCGGCACTAGAACCCGAGTGAACATTACCTGAAAGACCGCAGCTAATACAGCAGAGCTCTTTCAAAAGCGAAGCAACACCCTAACTAGGCTTGCTGTCGCTTCCGGCCCCTTTAGCAAGGACTCGGTTTAAGGGTGCCCCTGGAATTCGGGGGCAGGACCAAGGACCATCTTCATCTTGCCAGGCTTCTTGGGACTCATCACTGAATGATGTGGTAAGTACCACTTAGGCTTAGAATTCATTTTTAATTGTAAATCGGGCACTAACTGGGCGTGGAGCTTGTGCATATATCTCTCTATTATTTCAGGGTATCTACCGTACAATTCAGGGTAGCACGCAAACTTTTTCTCAAGCCTTTTAATCCGCCTTCTGCCGCAATGTAATTACTTCGAAGTCTCGCCACAGGGTTCTTCCGCGAAGGTGCAACTTCGTAGTGTCCGTCCAACAAGGTCAAGGCATTGGCAATCACATTATCAGCCTTTTTGTTTTTTAACCAAAGAGTTTTTCTATTCGCCTCCATCGCAGGAGTCGACTTTGTAGAGTAGATCGATCTGTTTCGTTGAGGGATCGATTTCTGTCTCAGTATGGTTTACCTTCCTCACAAAGGGTGGTTCCTGGCTTATCGGACCAAGAACAATCCGTCCTGAAGTAGTCCGCACGGCATAGGTTTGGTTTTTACCGCATCGTTGATCATATGCCCGTTTTGATTCTAGGACTCCGGCTCCCATCAGGATTCGCACTCTTGAACCTTCCTGATTCCTTCTCCGGACAAGAAGTAGTTGAGGCCAGCACAAAAAGTCAGCAACTGAGCAGTGCTGCGCTCCTTAAATTAGTAGCCTATCAACACAGAAGGCTCGTTCTATACCCACGAAATCACTTGCCAACAATGAATTCGGTTGCAGCCCCGTTTTTCCCGAATTCCAAGTGTCAGGCCTACTTACGGCTGAAATCGAAGGTGGGGTAGAGGATGCCTTCATGCCCAGCTCTTTAGGGTATTTTTTTAATGAAATCACACCGGACCCGCTGTCCAGCAGGGCGAAGGTTTCTACGGAGCCCCCCGTCTATCAACTCGTACCGGTGGCACACCTAAACTGGCACCACATTCTGGCCTAAGAGTGGCCGAACAATTTTGGGGTACTGGTCAGGTTTTTCAGCATCGTCCGTACTCAGCATATCCAGCAGCAGCCCTTTTGTCTAAGGGTACATAACTCGGTCAATAAATTGCTTCTGTGCACCATGAGGTACAGGGTGATGCCATTTCTCAAAAACTGATGTTGGACATGGCTTGGGAACAAGACAGATGCTTGACAGATGTCTACACTTGAGGCACGAAAAACAGACTTCGATTATTTTACCAACTGTCCAACGACCGGGCATATGGCGAGATAGGAAACGCTGACATTCCTAAAGTGCGTGTATTCCATTACATACCAAGCATTTCTCAGCTGCAACCAACAACAAACTGCCTGTGTTGACGTGAACAGTGTTGCTCCTGGGTGCTGCTTTGTGCGTAATTCCTCCGACTGGATAGCTGCAAATGACCTTGAACCTTGCTATCGGCAGCCAGTTTACCAAACCAACTTTGAGTAATCCCTGCCTCACGGGACAAGAAGTACTGCAGATCTTGGGACCTGGGCTCACTTCCCCTCCTAGAGATATCATCAGCGGTCTAAGCCCACAAATCCTGGGGGCCCTTGGCAGCCCTCGAATAGTCCATTGCAAAGCCTGCAATAAGGTAAAGTCTGACATGGGACTCATCAGTATGTGACCAGATTTACAGCTGAGCATTTTCAACGACAACCTGGTCAGGGCATTTTAATCCTCCACCAGAGGCTTCAAACCCTGAAGTAAGCCGTCAATCAGTTATCGAGCCACTACTTGACCTTGTCCTCATTAATCCTTTGGGATTTCTTTAGCCCCATTGTATGCCAGTCTTGGGGGCAGTACTCCACATTTTGAAATTGCATTCCTTGATTTTCCCTCGCAGTAACGCTTCAAATAAAGTGAGCGCTGGCCATTGTCTAGGACTCCACCTTCGAAGTAATATTCAAGGTGTTTCACGAACCTCCAATAAGTTGATGAACGGCCCATAAACGACTCCAGCTCCATCCTCGAGAAACCCAAAAGATAACCAACTGTGAGTTCTGCCACTGGAACCACGTGTTCTGTTAGCGGTGCATCGTTCTCTACGCGGCAGTCGCCCAGTTAAAGAGACGGATGTTCACTGCCCATTACTCCGTCCTTGATTTCATCCCTGGCGACCTGGGTTTCTTCTTCCTACGCGAGCTCCAAAAGCCGTTTCGTCATTTCCGTCTCATTCTTCAACTGGAGCAGCTTACATTGCTTGCCTGACTCCTTCAGCAGCCGGCTTCTCCTTCGATCCAGGTAACAGCTTATCAGCTCTGGCTCTGTGGGAAACCAAGTTAATCCTGGAAAAACCGGACATACCTGAGCCTTGGCAAGAAACATGACCAAAATCCACATGCAAAAGGCTTTGGTACACTTCCAGAAAATTATTCTTTAATTCGGAACGACCTGCCGAATGGCTGCGTAGTTTCAATTCCGTTCGGTTGCCAGGGGTACCGAATATTGTAAAGTCCGGCCAACGGAAAGTTCAAGCTACGCGTAGCAAGCAATTTCGACACAATTCAAAACGAAGTCGATTCCAAGTAGCTAATGTACTTTATATGCTCCAAACTGAACAACGAACCAACAACTGCAGCTGAAATACAGCAGTAGGTTACAAGCAGAAAGTGAAGTTACCGGATACAGTACGACAAAGTTCTGGCTGAGCGACTCTCGCTCGGGGCAATGGTGAGAGTCCGATTTGCGACAAAGATCGGCAACGATAAAATACATAATCGGGGTTTTGGTGGAGACGGTTCACACAAATTAAATAACGTTGTTCGCAATATGAGTGTTGATGAATGAAAAACAGAGTTTTCTGAACTCCGTTTCAAAAACACTCCTGGTACGACAACAAAGAAAACGAGGAAAGTGGAAATTCGGAGTAGCAAGGGGACAGCGATTAGGAACTTCTGAGAGGGGTTCAGAAAAAAATTTAGGACCTCGCCTAGGAACTACAACAGTTAGGTACGAAAAGGAATCCTGTCCATGTAAGGCGAAGAAACCTGCTCGTTGTCAAAAAAGAGGAGTTCGCGACAAAAGGGGCCAAGTGATGGCGAGATTTAAAGCAAGGGAGGGTCAGGGGCATCTTCGGAGTTTGGGAATAAACAACTTTACAGGGCTAAAAGGAGCACAGGGAGCGGGAACTTGTAAGCAACCGGGACCTGGGCAGTAAGTGTTCCCACCCTGTCAATCCTAGCTCGGTTTATATGAAGCAACATCAAGGGAAAAGCTTCCAGCAAGAGCAGGTGAAGTCTTTTATTGCACAGGAGTGAGAAACCGGATCGTACCACATGTCCCGAGGGTGCGATTGAGAGCGCTGGAGTGTGGGACCACAATACTTAACTGAAGCAGGCAGTTGGCGAAACTAGAGATCTGGATGAAAACAAAAAGTGGTGAGTAAGAGGCCAAAGCCCCAGGGACAAAACCGCAAGGCCACTAGAGCAGATGGAAGGGGCAGCGGAAACTGAGAAGCCAACGAAGTGTGTATACAAGAAGTCGAACAGGTGGACCAAACGGTCATACAAGTAAACCAGGAAAACAGTATACTGGATTCAAAAACCTTAGCAGTCACTCGGGTGCTCCGCACAAGACTGGACACTGATAATGGCGGGGAAGGATCTTCCGCCGGGGGAGGCCGCGGTAGTGCTATACACCAATGTTTGTGGCATTAGAAATAAATGGGCATAATTGATAGAGAGGGCTGAAAGCTATAGCGCCGAAGTGGGTGCAGTACCCGAGACTGGTCTGTCTGAAAATGATCATATCCCATAGGACGTCAAAAAGCCCTAACTGATCTATCGATGAGATAGATGTGGTGATATGGTGGGCGGTGGGGTCGCCCTTCCCATTAAAGAGGGTTCGTTTCACAGGGAGCCAGGAGTCAGGTTGTACAGCGAACACTCATCTGTGTGCTGTCACTGTCAAACGGCTAAGGAGAAAAACCGTAACTGTTTTTGCGTACAAAAGTCAGAACTCAGCAGCGGGAGAAGACACAGAACCCACGAAGGCCGTAGAAAAGTTAGAATCAGGATCCAGTGGATTACTGGTTATTGGGGATTTTAACCTGACAGCAGTGAAATGGACACAAAAAGCTGTATTCGCAGTGGAGCGAAGAGCTTTTTATCGAGCGGTCCCGCGGATGGACCATAATTCAGCACATAAGGGAAAATTCCGGGTACTGAACGGGAATTCAGTCATCCCTTGTAGACCTGGTGGTCACGGAGTACGAAGGCGACGTAGATGTGCTTACCATTCACCTACATTTGGGCAAGAGTGATCACTCGTTGTCCAAGTTTTTACTCAGCCTCAGGCACTCCAGTGCAACAGAGGACAGATGCGGAAACTTTGGGGAGTCGAATGCAGCCGAATTAAATACAGAGGCAGCTAAGCTGGACCGGGTTGTATATGACGAAAAGGCTGCCGTTGAAAGCAGAAAGCAGATAGCTGAGCGAAACCTACTGGTGCTATAGAAAAAGTTTGCTCCACTGCAAGTAAACAGGTCCACGAACAAGCCTGACCGATGGATGGCAGCTTTTAGGAAATCTATCCCGGAAAGTGATATGGGTTTGCGGAAGTTTCAACAAGTCGGAAGTGGAAGATCCTGGTTAAAGTACACCGAACACCGAAACTCAGCTGTCAAGATACAAAGAAGCTTAAAGAGAGCTTCTGAGCTGGTATTGGCAGAAGCAGCCAAGCAAAACCCAAGAGATATATTGGGTATGCTCAATCAAAAGGCGCCCTTAGAGAGGAGGTCGAAACAATAATATTAAGCTATGAGAGGGAAGCCTGTGAGGATCAGAGCGAAGCGAAGAGGCCCAGCAAATACTTCGAAAGTGTGCTTTGAAGGGATAAAAAGCACCACGGGACACCGGGAGACCAATTATAAGCACCGGACATGCCGTGCATGTCCATAACAATGGAGGATGAGCAAACAATACTGGAATGGTTGAACTTAGACGAGTCAGCAGGGCCGGGTGGCCATCATGAAACCGCTGGCCACTGAAATAAGTGGGCATAACTTTTGGTCTTTTAGTGCAATCGTTAGTCAAGATGTACTGCCGACTGACTGGAAGACGGTGGCAGCAGTGTCTATCCATAAACTTTGGCCGCGCTCATGGGGGCAAAACCACATGCCTATAAGCCTTACCTGTATCCTTTGCAAAATCCTGGAGAAACTGGTAAGAGAACTCGTCCGCAAGCACTTGGCAAAACACAAGTGGCTGAATAAAGCGCAGCGTGGAGTCTCTAAAGAGGGAGTCATGTGTCTCAAACCCCCTCCAGCTTTTGAGCCGAGGTACAGCACAACTGGACCAAAGTGAAGTAATGGAAGTTTGCTATCTGGACTTCAGCAAGGCTTTGGGCCCGGTAAATCATTGACTACTGCTGGGTAAACTAAAGATCTATGGGATGAAAAGACAGCTACGTAGTTGGATAGCTGACTTCCCGACAAACAGGACTTTGTGCAATTGAGAGACTCAACTTGTCACACATACTGGCCCGTAGATGGCATCTTTAATCCCAACATAGAAAGTCTTGTTGTGTGATATGATTCATCAAGCGGCTTCAACGCTCAAGTCATCACTGAAAACCACGAAGGCACAGCACAGTCGTTTGATCCTTGTTAGGAGTCATCCGGGGTGCACATCCATCGAGCTCCCACGGAGACCCAAACCCTACCAGCCAACTAAACACGGTAACCAAGCTCTGTAGATGGTTCATAACGAAACGGTTCCGCTGTACTTAGGAGCCTACGGAGAATCCAACCATCACGGAAGTCGCCTGCTATGTGGGAAGCTTGTTGTTACTTTTCATAGCCGGTGACGGAGGGGTGCTACATCATGTAGTGTAGACGTTCAACAAACCTTTGCGAGCCAGCCCGGACGGTCTTGTGGGTAAGATGTTCGATTCACGGTCGTTCACCCCGGGTTTGAGTCCCCCTGGGGACTCGGTAGATATGCACTGCGGACGATTCCTGCAAGCATGAAACAGCTTTACAGTGCTTTCGGGAAATTTCACTGATGAGTTGAGCGTTGAAGCCGATGAACGAATCATATATAACAAGACTTTCTATATTAAAACTAAAGATGCCGATTATGAGCCAATAAACGTGATAGGCGATGTCCCTCGGAGATCTATCCTGGCACAACTTTTATAGGTCCTCTGGATAAATGACCCGACTAAAACACTGGAGCCATGGTGTTTCATAACAATAATAATAATAATAATAATAATAATGGTTTATTTCGGAGGCACCCGAAGCGTGCCGGGTGCATGATCATGTTTATACAGGTGATGGAATGGACAGATATAATCAAAGAAAATTTGAAAATTTGCATGAAAAAGTGGGATAAAAAGGCTCAGAAGGGGGAATAAGGTGGGATTAACGTATCGTAAGTGTATGCATACCGTAGAAAATGTAGGAAGTCCAAATGAACTCAAGGGAGGTGTAAAGGAGTTCAGGAAACCCCGTTCCATGCATTAGCATCCATATTACAAACAACATTTATCATTCGTATGAACTATCTTTGCTGGAATTCCGATTGTTCGTTTCATTTCTTTAAATCTTTGTCACAAACCGGACTCCTACCGTTGCCTCGAGCGAGAGTCGCTCAGCTTGAATTTCGTTGTGACTGTATTTGGTAATCTCATCTTCTGTAGCTAACCTTTGCTGTAACCCAGCTGCAGTTGTTGATTTGTTGTCCAATTTGGAGCGAAAGAGCCCAGAAGGAACACTATTGAGGTTTGATTATTGTAAAATTAATTAATTTGTTGTATATAGTACCGTAGCTATTTGGAATCGATTTTGTTTTGAATTGTGTCGAAATTGGTTGCTACGCGTCGCTCGAGCGTTCCGGTGGCTGGACTTTACAGTACTCAATATCCTTGGCAGTTGCTGAGGCATGAAATTACGCAGCGAATCGACAAACCGTTCCGAATCAAATGACAATACCCTGCAGGTGAACCAAAACCCTCTGCCCGTAGGTGTTGGTCATGTTTCTTGCTCAGGCTCTAGTATATCAGGTTGTTCTAGGGTTAGCTCGGTTTCCCATAGAGCTAGAGTTGATCTGTTGTTAGCGGAGTTGAAGGAGAAGCAGGTTGCAGAACAATTAGAGTTAGATAAGCAACGTAATCTGCTCCAGGTGAGGAATGAGACGGAAATGGCGAAACTGTCGTTGGCACTCGCTGAGGAAGAAGATGATCTAGTCAGCAGAGATGAAGTCAAGGGTGGAGTAATGATCAGTGAACATCTTTCTCGTTACCAAAGTGATTGCCACGTGCAGAACGATGCACCACGAACAACAAGCTTGGTTCCAGTGGCGGAACCTGCAGTGAATTATAGTTTGGACTTACCCAGGGTAGAACTGGAGCCATTTGCGGGCTGCTCGTCAACGTACTAGGGGTTTTTGAAACAGTTCGAATATTATGGCGAAGGTAGAGTTCGAGACGATGGCTAGCGCCTACTTTATTTGATGCATTACTGCAAGGGACAAGCAAGGGATGCGATTGCCGAATGTGTTATGTTGCCTCCGACAGTGGCATACAATAGGGCTAGGGAAATCCTAAAGGATCTGTATGGACAAGATCATGTAGCGGCTCGTTCACTGATTGACGGCTTACTGCAAGGTCTGAAGCCTCTGGTGGAAGATTTGGATGCCCTGACCAAATTGTCGTTAAAAATGCTGAAATGTGAAGTTGCCCTCACGCAGATGAATTGCATGTCAGACCTCAACTCATTGCAGACTATGGAACGTATCACTCGAGTGCTACCAACGCGTCTCCAGGATTTGTGGGCTAGGACCGTTGATGATATTTTGGGAAGAGGGGACGAACTGAGGTTCCAAGATCTGCAGCACCTAGTGTCCCGTGAGGCACGGATTGCTCGAAGTAGTTTTGGCAAACTGGCTGCCAGTAGCAAGGCTCAGGGGTATTCGCGGTCATCCAGTTGGAGGAATTATGCACAAAACCAGCATCCAGAAGCGACACGGTTCATGCCAAATCAGGGTAGTACTTTGTTGGTCGCAGCTAATAGGTGTTCGGTATGTAATGGAATACACGCACTTGAGGAATGTCAGCGATTCCTTTCTCGTGATATACCCGGTCGTTGGGCATTGATCAAAGAAATCAAGGCTTGTTTTTCGTGTCTCAAGTGTGGACATCTGTCTAGCAACTGTTCTGTTTCTAAACCATGTTCAATATCAGGTTGTCCGAAACGGCACCACCCTCTACTGCATGTTGCAAAGAAGCAATGTACCGATCGAGTCACGCAAGATACAACACAAGGGCTGCAGCTGGACAAGCTGGGTACGGACGAGGCAAGAAACCCTGGGCAGCGGACCAATAACTGTGCGGCTAATCTTAGGCCAGAATGTCGCGTCAGTTTAGGTGTACTACCAGTGCGAGTAGACGGACCGGGAGGCCTTGTGGAGACCTACGCTCTGCTGGACAGCGGGTCTGATGTGACTCTAATACAAAAAGACATTATGGAGCTGGTGGGCCTGAAGGCATCCCCGACCTCGCTTTCGATTTCGACCGTAAATGGGACTACCACTTGGAATTCGGGAATAACGGAGCTGCGACTGAACTCATTGTCAGAGAATGATTTCGTGAATGTAGAGAGAGCCTTTTGTGTTGATAGGCTACCAATCCAAGCAGTCCAGTACTGCACAGATGCGGACATTTTATCCTGGCCTCACCTACATTGCATCCAAAGACAGAATCTGGAAGATTCGAGAGTGCAGATCCTGATAGGTGCCGACGTCCCAGAAGCACGCTGGGCATTAGAGCAAAGATGCGGCAAAAGAAAACAACCCTATGCTGTGCGAACGATTTTAGGATGGATTGTTCTCGGTCCGATAAACCAGAAACCACGCTTTGTGAGGACAGTAAACCACATTGAGAGGGGAATCGACCCCTTAACAGAACAGATCGATCGACTGTACAATGCCGATTTCTGCGATGGGTGTGCATCGGAAAACTCTCCTTCATTAGAAGACAAACAGGCTGTTGATATGGTTTCCAATGCCACAACCTGGTTGGACGGACACTATGAAGTTGCACTTCCGTGGAGGAATCCTGAAGTGAGACTTCCAAATAACTATATTGTGGCCAAAGAGAGATTGAACGGCTTGGGGAAAAGGTTTGCGCGTGACCCGAAATTCTTTGACAAATACTCTACAGTAATAGAGGGTTATGTGCGCAAGGGCCACGCCCAGTTAGTGCCCGATGTACAGCTAAAAATAGGGGTTTGAGCCAAAGTGGTACCTACCACATCACGCAGTTGCAAACCCTAAAAATCCTAGCAAGTTGAGGGTGGTGTTTGACTGTGCGGCTGCAATTCAAGGACGCTCCTTGAATGAGTACTTGCTACAGGGCCCGGATACGACAGCAAGCTTAGTTGGAGTGTTGTTTCGTTTTCGAAAGGAATCTGTCGCGTTGGCTGCGGATATTGAAGAAATGTTCATGCACGTTCGAGTGCCGACGAGAGACAAAGAAGCACTGAGGTTCCTCTGGTGGGGAAATGGTCGACTAGGTGGTAATCTTGTTGAATATCAGATGAATGCCCACCCCTTTGGTGCCACTTCCTCCTCATTTTGTGCAAATTTTGCGTTACGTCGCACGGCAGACGATTGGGGAGGACAATATGAGGATTACATCTCCGGGGCCGTGTATAACAACTTCTATGTAGACGACTGTCTTGTTTCTTTGCCCACACCGGAGAATGCAAGAGTTTTTGCCATCCAGATGAGTGAGTTACTATCACGAGGTGGATTCCGGCTTCATAAGTGGGTGTGTAATCGTTAGGAGGTGCTGGATATTTTACCAAAATCTGAGTTGGCCCATCCCACTTTTGAAATAGATGATTGCGCGCCTGTGCCGGAGCTGGCGTCGGGGTTAGAATGGAATGCAATAGAAGACACGTTCCAGTTTTCATTCGCAACACGCGAAAAACCTCAAACAAGGCGTGGCTTGTTATCTATAGTATCATCCGTGTTCGACCCACTAAGGTTGGTTTCACCTTTCATTCTGCCAGGCAAGGTGTTATTGCAATCACTGTGCCGCTTAAAGCTTGGTTGGGACGACCCAATTGGAGAAGAACCCCTACGATGCTGGAATGAGTGGTTAAGAAGTACGGAACAACTATGCGCATTCAAAATTCAGCGTTCTATTATTAGGGGTGACTCACTGAACGAAGGTTTACAGCTTCATGTATTTTGTGACGCTTCTGAAGTTGGCTATGGGGTGGTGGCGTATTCCAAAATGGTTTCAAGGGAAGTAGCCCCCTACTGTGCTCTACTGTTCTCTAAGTCAAAGGTAGCTCCTCTGAAAACCGTAACGATCCCTCGATTGGAGTTAGCCGCAGCAAGACTGGCCGTTAGAGTTTCTCGGATTCTTATGGAAGAAACTGGAATCAAGTTTGGTAAGATCTACTACTGGACGGACTCTGCTATGGTTTTGCACTACATAAACAACACTAAAACGAGATTCAGTACGTACGTTGCCAACCGTTTGGCTGAAACCCATCATTGGTCAGAACCCTGGCAGTGGCGTTATGTCAGATCTGAGGCTAACCCTGCAGACTTGGCATCAAGAGGCACAACATCACCTAGTGATATCAGCTGCTGGTTCGAAGGTCCTAAATTCTTGATGAACGGTGAAACTTCATGGTCGACCAGTCCTACGGTGTCTGCAGCACCACCAAACGTTGAGTTGAAGCAGCCTTCGAGTACAGTTCTCACAGTGTTGCAGGATGCATGGACGGACGCACTTCTAGCTAGGCACTCCAGTTGGTTTCACTTGCTGAAGTCGGTAGCGTGGTTAACCCGTTTTAAAATGTACATTGCAGTCATGAGAGGCGGGCGCACGGATCTAGGATTGACAACTGGGCCCTTGAAGTTAAACGACAATGCTAAAGCGGAGGAAAGTGTTATTTTGATTGTACAAGCTAAGGTCAATGGCGAAGAGCTAAAATGGCTACGAGACAGGAGCAATAACCTACGCACTAACAAATCTCCGATGAACAGAACCCTATTTAAACTCGATCCAGTTTTATTAAATGGAATTATTTGTGTTGGAGGACGATTGAACTACTCCAGTCAGCTTCAGAGTGTGAAACATCCGGTGATACTACCCAAGACTCACCCGATTACAGACTCGATAATCCGATGGTATCACGCGATGGAAGGACACGCAGGACCTTCTAAGTCACTCGCGGAACTTCGCGAAAAATTTGGGTTGTACAGGGGGGAGCTGCCGTCAAGCGAGTACTTGGAGGATGTTGGAAATGCCGGAAGCATTTGGCAGTCATAGGCAAGCAGATTATGGCTCCTCTACCAGCCATTAGAGTCCAACAAGGTTGGCTTCCGTTCAAATACGTCGGAATAGATTATTTCGGCCCATTTGCGGTTAAACATGGGCGCAGCATGGAGAAACGATATGGATGCATCTTCACCTGCCTACAGATGCGTGCAGTACATATAGAAGTTTCTTATTCTCTAAGCACGGATTCATTAATTATGACATTGCTGCGTTTCATGTCGAGAAGAGGGGCACCGTCCGAGATTTTTAGTGATAACGGTACAAACTTTGTTGGGGCTCAAAGGGAATTGAAGAACTTAATGGGAAACTGGTCTAGTGATAAGATTTCTGATAGATTGTTGCAACGGGGCGTGCAGTGGCATTTCAATCCCCCACATGCTAGTCACCGCGGTGGTATATGGGAGATCACGGTGCGCTCGGTTAGAAGAGTACTTCTTTCAATTCGTGACGAGCAGCCGATGACTGACGAAATATTGTTGACATTCCTTACGGAAAGTAAGCGGATAGTAAACGGACGACCGCTAGTGCCTTTGACCTTGGACTGTCGTGATCTGCCAGTACTCACGCCCAATGACCTACTTATCCTGAGGGCGAACCCACGAAATATTCCAACGGATTCGTTGCGCGATAGACTGGTTCGTCAGTGGAGGCAGGCAAATTACCTAACATCTGTGTTTTGGAAGAGATGGATCAGGGAATATCTTTCACTATTACAACTGCGGCAGAAGTGGATAACTCGAGAACGCAACTTTAGATCGGGTGATGTAGCGCTACTTGTTTCGGAGGCCTTGCCGCCTGGCCGGTGGCCGATAGGAGTCATCGAAAGCATCTCAGTTTCGGACGATGGTTTGGTGCGAACGGCAACAGTGCGAACTAATGAAGGATTAGTGCTCCGTGACATTAGAAAGATTTGTCTTATTGAGGGCGAACCGGACACTGGTGGTGTAACTTCAGAGGCCAACTCTTCTCAGGTGGGAGGCGGGTCTTCGGATCTGCTGAATCGGGAGGGACCACTGAGAGTTGATCCACTTGTCCGACTGGGAGCTGCTCTTGACGGTGATAAGTTTTAGGTATTGGGGAATCGTAGGGCGAGCCGATGCATGAGGCCGACCACACCTAGCGGTGCACGGGAAAAATCCGGGTCGGATTTTGGGGGCCGGTGTAAAGGAGTTCAGGAAACCCCGTTCCATGCATTAGCATCCATATCACAAACAACATTTATCATTCGTATGAACTATCTTTGCTGGAATTCCGATTGTTCGTTTCATTTCTTTAAATCTTTGTCACAAACCGGACTCCTACCGTTGCCTCGAGCGAGAGTCGCTCAGCTTGAATTTCGTTGTGACTGTATTTGGTAATCTCATCTTCTGTAGCTAACCTTTGCTGTAACCCAGCTGCAGTTGTTGATTTGTTGTCCAATTTGGAGCGAAAGAGCCCAGAAGGAACACTATTGAGGTTTGATTATTGTAAAATTAATTAATTTGTTGTATATAGTACCGTAGCTATTTGGAATCGACTTTGTTTTGAATTGTGTCGAAATTGGTTGCTACGCGTCGCTCGAGCGTTCCGGTAGGTGGACTTTACAGGAGGATTTAAATGGATGCCCGGTAGGTTTGAAAGTCAATGTCGAGCGGAAAGTGTGACTGATCCCGGGGGAAACATCTGGAAGCCGACTGATATGCACGAGGAAGGCTAGAATTACGTGTAAGAGACTGCAGTAGCGGGGGACGATGGAGAAGAAGGTGAGATGCACCGCAGTGGATTAGATATCAATGAAGCTTTGGTACTCTGCCGTTGATGGTCAGCAGACAGGGCACAAAACTCACCGTAGGACAGGGAGCGAGCAATACAAGACGTAGAGGGCGGATTGGATGAAAAATTTACTCAGGTGGATCGGATATGGTAGATAAGAGGCACAGATGTAGGAGGGATAGATGCATATCACGGCGGTTGGCGGGGTGACAGCAAGCGAAATGGCTGGTGAGAAACTGTAAGATGCGGAGCAAATGCACATATACATATTTGTGCAAGTGAATATATATGCATTATGTATATATATGTACACATGAGAGGAGCAGGAACAATAACATTGGGGTCCTATGAAGAAATTATCAGTCACTGAGAGGGGCAGGTAAGTTTAGATCAAATGGTTGTACAAATAACTTTGGAATGTCGTGGTGAATTATCTTCATGACGGGTGGATACGGCAGCCCAGCAGAGAGAAAAAAGGGATGCGGAAGCACAGAGGAGGTGATGACTTTGAGAAGCAGTTCGTAGAAGAAGGAAGATGAAGGATAGGATCGAAGAGAACCGGTAAGAACGGGTCTAATTGTTTGAGTAATGCAGGTGCAACATGTGGTGACGGATCGGAGGAATGGGGCAGTGGCAGATCAAACGGTTTGGACCTGTCAAAGAATAACATGACGTAACATTGTCCTTGCGATTGGTGGGACATGGAAAAGCAGACCAAACTGGGAGACACACAGAAAGTGCCTGTAGCGAGCAGCATACGGAACAGGAGATGAAAGCCATTGCCGAAGGGACAGGTGAGACATGACCAATCGGATCATTTTACTGCAGCTGAAACACAAAGGAGGCAGAGAGGAAAGAAGCAGGAAGACCCAGGATAGTTACACCAGGAATAGAACAAAAAGCCTGAGAAATGAATGCTCGACGGAGTTGAGGCAATGAAACTGGTGAATTAAGCAGGAGGACGCTAATCGGGACACTGCCTAATGGAAAGAACCACAGAGGAATCTCGGAGCCAAGAAAGGAAAATATGGTGGTGGTGGTTAGATAATAAGTGTGACTGTGAAAGATGCAAAGTTTGGAGCGGCAAGTTCTAATATGCGGATTGGTCATGGATGTGGGTGTGACTGGTGCGTAATGGAATTTGGCATGGGGAGGGAGAACAAGGAGGAATTTACCAAAACGACAGGTATAAGAATGCTATCAATGGGCATTCTGGACGGAGGCTGATGCCGAGTAATTATGGTATAGAAGCCGGTAATGACGGCGAGTGGAAAAGAGATATTGGCAAGCGTCATCAAAGAAGAGTGGTTGAGATGATAGTGACTCAACGCAATGAGAGATGATATGGTGAGAGGCGATAGAAGGAAGGGCCAAATGGGTAGGTGTGCATACCGTGGTAGGGCGACAAAAATGAAAAGTGGTAACAGATAGTAAGAACCATAGGTGAGCGTGCCGTGGCGGGACAAGGATTGGGAGCGTACGATCCGCAACCGGTGCTAGTGGGTGGGACTGGCCGTGCGATGGGCACCTAACCTGAAAAACACTTCGTGAAGTGAACACAGGAGGTGTGATCCACCAGTCTAATTGCGCTCGCACATCGTTGCAGACGGCCTGCACGCCTGATGTGCGACGGCCATAGTGGTGGATCTGACCGCGCCCCGCACCGTTTGGAGTGGCACGAATGGTCATTGATAATTTTACAACAGGGTAAGCGACCGCGGTAGCGGTGGGTGATCAAGAATCAACCGACCAAGATGTGAGTTTACGTACAACAGATCCAACGGGAACGGCGAGTGGTAGACGACCGTGTGGCAATATTATCCGGGTGCATCTGCCAGGGAGATGGTCGGTACAGTGCCCGAAGTGGTTGGCCCTCATTGAGGACCACTGGAAAGGGAAGAGGGATAGAGAAGCGCAGTCTGGGTGTGCCTCAGCTGAGGAGCAACTGATACTGAGGAGAGAAAAAATGAAAATGCTGAATAACAGATAAACCAGGATGAGTCACAGGGTTATCATATGAAGGTGGGAGATAAGTTGGCTGTGGATCAGGGATGGCAATAGCCCTAGTTCGCGGCGCTAGAAAGAGGATAACTGTTGGGCATGGAGTGTACCTATTGGCATGTGGCGCAGAGGTAGTAGAGTGACAGTGTGAGGCTCTTTTCAAAGGCCAAGTCAGCGGAGACGAGCTCATCGATGGGCAATATAGTATTGGGAACTGTTAAGTATAACACAAGTGCGCACCTAAAAGCAAACATTGAGGAGACACTGCTGAGCTAAGGGGGAGCTTATTCCAGGTTTTGGAATAGGCTGACAGAAAGGATCGGGACTTCAGATTAAGATTAGATTGAGGGACAGGGAGAGAGAAGGTACGATGTCGGACGGAGTAGGAGCAGGACGCAGCGAATCAGATAGGGTAGGATGTGTTGGCCTTGTTATGGATTAGCCTAAAGAGGGAAATCAGGTTGGGCCTAATGCGACAAATCCACAGAGGCTCAATTTGTAGGAGCTCACAGCGCTGGCGGAATGTTAGGGCTATGGATACCCCCAACAGCCTTTTGATGAGGGCACTTCCTCAAAAGACACAGTAGAGGAACGTGGCCAGAGGCTGGAGGTAACGGGACAATATTCTAGGAGCTGTGTCACGTGTGAGAGATATATGGAGAGGCGACTGGCCGTTATTAAGAAACACCGATTGATCAGGTCTAGGGTTCGCTTAGCTTTAGCGATTTGGAACGACGCCTGTTCTGAGAAGTTGAAGAAACAAGAGTAACGTACGCCGAGATCGGTAACCATGGGGTGTATGGGGATGGGCAGGCCGTCCAGACAGATTTGGCCAGGTGGTACAGTGCATTTGAATGATAGGAGGAAGCTGTTCTCCGCAGAGAACTTCATGAACCACGAGACACACCAAGTTTGGAGAACGAGTAAGTCACGCGATATGTTGCACAGAGTCACGGATAGGTCATTAGGGAGGAAGGAGTACACTATTTTTACATCGTCAGCAGAAAGGACAGGAGTGCCGTGTCGGATGGAAGAGAAAATGTCATCGATATAAATAAGGAATAGTAATGGGCCTAGGACACTGCCCTGGATGGGTTTGGCAGAGGATAAGTGGCTGTCAGCGAGCACAGCTTGTGATCTGTGAGAGATATGAAGATAGCCAGGAGAGGAGAGGGTCAATAATATCGAGAGATCGGATTTTGGCCAACAGATGAATATGGGGAACACGGTCAAAGGCCCTAGACATGTCGAGGTACAGGATAATTGCAGAGTTGCCGGCGTCGGCAGCAGAAGATGGGACATTGAGAAAGTCTAGCTGGCAGGAAGAGCAGGAACGGGAGTTCAAGAAACCATGCTGGCCAGGGTTCGGTAGGTTGTTGGATGAGAGGTACTGAACAATGTGTTTTTGACCATACTCTCCATGGTTTTGCAGACTTCTGAGGTATGGTTAATGGGCTAACAGTTAGGTGGGTCGTGTGGGACACCCCTTTTGAGACGCAGAATTATAACGGAGGTTTTCCATTGAGGGGGGAAGAAACTGTTAAGCATGGAGGTAGTGCATACATCAAGTAACAATAAAGGGAGGTCAGGACCACCTAAACGGAGGAGGGCCAGTGGGAGATCTTCTGGTCCCAGTTTCGGGGAAGGTTTATTAGAGGAAACTGCTTATTCAATTTCTAGATGGTTGAAGGGAATCGAGGAAAGAGAGGCAGAGGTGCAGGGATGGATTGTAGGAGGGGGAATACCGGGACAGTTTATAAGAGGAGGATAAAAGCTCATTGAAGGCCTCAGAAACATATGCTGGAGTATTAGCGGTAGATGAGCCACAGATGAGGAATTTTGGCGAGGTATGATGGGAGTGATTGGACCTTTTACTAAGCAGGTCGGACAGGTAGCCAGGGCGATGACCTCTCGCCTTCTCTGATATGAATGGGCCATGCTACGCAGTTTCAGTTGTAGCTGGTTAGTGCGCATAAGAATTGTGAAGTCGCATGACCTAGCGAAGGTAGGTTGCAGCTTAGCTAGCTTACGCTGGTAAAGTGATTGGTGTGAGCTGCTGGACTTGGGGTGAGAATGGACACCTGGGTTAACAGTACTTAAGCCGTGTAGGAGGTTGAAGTGGAGTTCGCGACAGTGAAGGGATAAGAGGGGAGAGAAAATGTGTCCCAGTTAAGGGTACTGATTGTCATTGGCACTAAAGGCCAGTTACATGAACGGTAGGAAGTCGGAAGGGGGGAGGGTTGCGCCAGATGGGAACAGCTGGACTAGCTGAACTTGCACCTGACAATACGGTGGTCACTACCCCGGAAGTGATCAGTAATCTGGGTGGTCATATCAGGAACAACAATGGAGAACACTAGGTCCAAGATGTTGTTCCTTCTTGCAGAGCAGGAGAGTTGTTGGTTCCATCCACCAAGAGGGAAACACAGGAAAGGAAGGTGGAGAGGGCGGGACGGCTAGTATAAGAGGACCAACAGATTGAAGCAAGAATAAAGTCACCCGCAATAACTTTTGCGCTGGCAGGATAGTCAAGCGCAGCAACAAGGGCATCCACGCACAGTCAGATTTTGCGGGCTCCAGACCCGGGGGGACGTAGACGCAGCCCAGAAGAGTGTTCTGGCCGGAGGCGTGAACAGATAGCCTCCTCGTTAAGGAGAAGAGAGGGATGATCAATAACACTAGAGTAGATGGTGCATTCGACATAGGCTAAACAGCCCCTTCCACGTCTGGACTGGCGGGCTTTCGAGAAGCATTGATACCCAGCTATGCCAACAAGGTCAAGCGAAGCATCATCTGACAGCCAGGATTCAGTTACTAGTATAATGTCAGTGTTTGAGGTAAATGGCAGGGATCTCAGAGGCGATATTTTCCCAATTATTGATCGAGTGTTGATAAGATCCAGTAGGAAGGAGTTCAGTGACTGTGTGCGCAAGGCATGGATGCCAGGTGCAAGACTATTGGCATCTTTGTGGCGACAGGAGTTGGGTCCCAGTGGGGCAGAGAGTCAATAGAGGTGGAGAGTGGGCAATGTCGGATGGGGGACAGAAAGTAGGCAAAGCTTTAGAATGAGGCGTCGCCGATCCCTGCAGGCGATTAATACCGTGGGCGTGCAACAAACCGCTGATGTGGGCCGGAGGGGTATCACGTGGTACAGAGGGAGGGGACACGATATGGCAAGGTGAGGGGTTTAGAATACCTGTCGAAGCTGGGTGGACAGGAAGGAGTGCAGAGTGTAAGGCACTAAAGGACACGACGTCGAGGGAGGAGCGATCAGAGACATGAGTCTGAGAAAGCTTACCGATGTGGCTGGTACTGTAATTCAGTTCTCGCAGATCGAGCAACGCGTAGCCAATTCAAACGAATCCCAAAACCAGAACAAGATTGATTCGTGGTTTCTACGGTACTAAATTGAAATTCACAAAGGATACAAATATATACAAACCTCAAGTATGCGGCCAAATAGACTTCACAGTAAAACCCAAAGGTCCAAAGCCCCGTGGCTCAAGCACGACAGTGAGAAATGGTTCAAGGCCAAATTCAAATGTCTCACATGGATAAACAAACGTGAAAAAGTGTGGTGTATGAGCGAGTATTTTAAGGTAATGTTGAATATAGTCAAATTCAAAAAGCACGTTGAACATTTGGAAGGATTTTCAGCATTTGTTCTTTGCACATAGGGCGACTAGCAATATGGCCACTGGTGTGGATGACACCGGTCAAGAAATAAACGAGATCTTGACTGCAGGTGTCGCTTCTGTTTGACAGAATCAGTATACGTCCAGTAGTTCGGCGTGGGCGTGGAGGTATTTTGGAGAGTAACTGGGAGGTGGTGTGGTGTTGGGGGCGGAAAGGGAGTGGCGAAGTTTGGAAAGGTTTGGCGGCTCATGAGGGGCATGGGAGCCGGTCAGTTTGGAGTGGGGCCAGGAAGCGGGATACAGAGTAGCATCAGAGATGGAGGATTGGTCTGACCCATTTGATCAGAGAGATGGAAAGACAGTGGGAGTGGGTGCGTGGCAGTTGAAGGGTGAGTGGCACTGGCACGGCTCTGAGGGTTACTCCTACTTATATAGACGATGGCGTTAGACGAACCTGGGTGGTGGCCCCACTGGTGTCCACCCGGATGGTTCGAGAGTACGCTGTAAGCAAATGCCGATTGAGAGTAGGGGCTAATGGGTGGAGTGATTAGTTGAACAAGAGCGGACCTGTTGGGAGTACCAGGTGGGCTTATGGGAGGATTGGAGCGGCACTTAAGAGGACAACTACAAAGTGTCTCAGCCGAGCCGGCATCTAGTAGGTAGTTGGTGGAGTCGTTAGAGCAAGAGCCGTGGCCGATAACACTTGTAATCTGCTCGGAGGACGGATGGGAAGTAGTACGGCGAGGGCTGATGGTTGTACCGGGGTCTTGTCTTGGCTCTGAGGCTATGATGGGGGAGCGCGGGTTTATTACTGAAGCCACGTGCCGTTCGGGGCCTGTGGTCGGGGGGCAAGAGCTACTGGAGGTGGAGGCTGTAACGGTTATCCCGACAGCGAGCAACGAGCAGTCAATTCAAAACGAATCCCAAAACCAGAACAAGGTTCATTCGTAGTGTCTACGGTACTGAATTAGCAAGTTATAAGCATATAAAAATGTACAAACCTCGACTGTAAGCCCACACTGTCCAACAACGATGACCAGAGTTCAACAAATGCCAATGTCAGGTACCTCCGTTGCGGCAGTTCAAGTTCGAATCAAAATTATGTCACTTCACGTGAGCAAAATATAAACAAATTTTGAAGTGTGGTGATTGATGCATTTTATACTTGTTCCGTGGTCAATAAAATAAAGAGAATAGTCTCAACAATACAAGTATATGACAACGACTAGGGAGGATTTCCACGCATGTATGTTACAGAAGCTACTGGGGGAGATGGTGGATAAGGGCTTTTTGTGGAAGCGGAACCGGGAGTTAGACATATTCAAGTCGACAGTATGCGGGTAGGAAGGGTGAGGCCCTGGGTTTGCTCTTGACTTATTGACAGAGGTGCACTGGGTAACCTTAATGTCGGTTCCAGTGGAGTCAGCCTGCATGGGCGGGGCAGAGTTGCTTCTCAGTGAGCGAAGTATTTCCCTTTGGAGGAAAGGGGGCTAGTCAGGGAATATCTTATTCAGAGAATGTATTGTTGGCACGAGGAGCCTGATTCGTATGCATTTTCGAAAATCCACTTGCTTTCTTCACATTGAAAAGTCGGAGTCCACGAGCCGAAATCGAACCGGCGACCTCCCGCAAACCGAACAGATTCTCTATTAGCTGAACTATCGCCATCCAGACAGTCCCATTCAGCCTTCCCGAGCGAACAATACATTCTCTGAACATGTTTCAATGTCCGATGGATCACTTTCATCTGTGTGCTGTTGGTCCCATTGGGAAGTGACCAACGAAGCTAGCCCGATGAGTAAAACCAGGACAGATATTGTGTATCATTGGAATAGTAGTTCGCGCCTTATCGATTATTCACTCGCGTTATTCACACAGGACTTTTTGGACCGTGATAGCTCAGCTGGTAGAGCATCTGCCTAGTATGCGGAGGGTCGCCGGTTTGATTCCGGCTAGCGACGGCTGACTTTTCGATGTTAATAATGCAAGTGGATTTTCCAGAAAGAATATCTTATTGTCCTCATAAGGCGAAATGGCGGCATTTGTCGACTTGTTGCTAATGAACCTTCCAACTGTTAGGTAGTTCATGAATTAGAATAGCAGGGGGCAACAATGTCGCTGGGACATTTTACGTAGCCTCCTGCAACGGCATCTATAGTGAGCCATACTGCACGAACTGAGTATGTTGTGGTTCACCAAGGAGAGTGGTAAGAGACTCGGAACATTAAAACCACTGCGTTCTTGTAGTTGATAATGCCGTGGTATATTTCAGTAGACACAGAGTCGAGGAAGTGTCCCGCCGAGACCAAGTTCTTGGGCGATGAAGCGGCTACAGGATCGAGGAGAGTAGCCAGGGGTGAAACCTTTGGGAGGATCTCATCAATCAGCTCGACCTTGTTCCTAAGTTCGATGAAGCTCTATTTGAAGCCGTTTGGACTGTTAGAAGCTTCACCGTCGATGTTAATGAGGGCGACAGAGCAAGGTCTGATTTTTGGGTGGGGTAGGGTATGTTCGGATTTGCTGACTTTGGCGATACGGATTTTCCAAGCACTGGTTGGGGACTGGGATGGCATGATAAGTAAAGATGTTCGACGAGGGTACGGAGGTAGCAGAAATTTGGTCAGCTAAGCAGAGACGAGCCAAAGGTCTGAGCAGACAATGAATGTACGACGACGCTACATGCGCACAGGTTTAGTTGAGACCTGTGCAACAGTGCGGCATAGGAAGTGAGCTATATGGCCCATTCTATATATAGATGGGATTAGGAGACTTAGGCAGATGAGGGATAGTGAAGTAGTCGAGTTCTGCTGTGCTGTATGCACAGGTGCAACCCACACAGGATACTGTAGGTACCTAACTGTTGCTCGGCTGACAACAGCGGGTTGTGCCGGCAGGTATATTTCAGATATGGGATCGATGGACCGGGTGGAACGAGGGTGCGCTCTTGTGGAAGAGGAAAAATAAATAAATAAATGGGGGCACAGTGGGAAGAAACTTCAGGAGGTGCACCGGTGGATGCTTAGTGAGAATAAGGTGGGAGTTGGGTTGCATGGAGTATGCTGTAAAAACGCTAGATCCCTAGTGGCACATTGCCCACCGCCAAATTCCGGTATCGTGCCGGTGACCGATGGGCAGAGAAATGACTGAAATTTCAAGAAACGAATGAAGTAGTTCGTTCTAACTCGCTGTACAAATTATCAATGTCCTATTTTCGTGGTTATGTGTTTCCGTTGATTGCCTTACAAATGCAGTGCCAATTGTTTTAACTGGCTGGGATTTACCCAGCGGCAGCCATTCTGGTCGTGCTTTGTTCCCTAAGGTTAGCGCCGCGCTCCTTTTGCTTTGGGTGATAATGATCGGTGATGGCTGTAGAGTGTTAGAGACATATCAGATCATCATTTACCAATTAGTAAATGATAAGCTAAATAGTAAAAACTGCAGTACTGTGCTATACTTATACTTATAACATGGTGAGGTGCTTTTTCTCGATGAAGTATATTTCAAGTAACTAGTGACGATAGCCAGGTAGTTTTTCAAAATCTATAAAGCTTCGATGTGTTCGTATTGAATGCTCTGATGTCGTGTGACACCTGCAGTATGGTTTTCAGTTATGCTGTGCTGCCGTTCCATTACTTTTATGGTTAATAAATAAGTGTATTTTAGGGCCTTGTTACGTATTATTGACGGACGACGGCCGGTATGATGAAGCAAAAGAGATATTATCTGAAAAAGAAAGAACTTAGCTCACTGATGTGTGCTGTTTTTGATGAGGCCACCCCATGGGAACATCTGCATGGTTGCCCTAAGTGGGATTTGCCAGGTGAGGTTATTCATTGGCAATTTTACTTTCTGTTCAGACTGAACACCTTTAGGAGTTGCGCGTGAAAGCAGCGCTGTGGTTTCCGAAGACGTGTACCGTGAGGAACAGCGATGTGCTATTGCAAGAGGTGAACGATTTCTGCAGTGTGCCTCCACATCACAACCAACAATGATGGAAAATTACTCCGTTGTATCATGTCATAGCAAATGAAACAGTTTCGGCGGCTCAGACGGTTTGCGAACTCGAAATTACACCTGAAGAAGTGTCGACAGTGTCAGGTAAACCCTGTTTCTGTGTTCATTTTAGTATTAGTTACTCCTTGGCCGGCCTACGACATGCATCACAGTTTGAAGAGGGGAGCGGTTCGCTGCTTAACTCATTATCGAAGGCTTTCATTCGATATCGACTGACGCTGGTGCAACAAAAGGGTATATTGGAGGCTATGAGCAAACATATACCGAACATACGTCGGGACCCAAGGACACTGTTGCTCACTTCAAGGGATTGTCCAACCACAACATTGGAAAATGGCAAATATGTACGCATGGGTTCAACCGAAGGCTTGCCGATGCAGTTGAGTAACTTCATCGCTGCACCCGACGAAGGTTACCTCCAGTTAAACTGAAGGCACTTGTGTAACGAACGTTTGAGCAATGCGTAGCCAAATTCGCAACGGATCCCGAAATCAAAAGACGATTATCCGTGATATTCTACGATACTAGATTATTACAATAAACAATGACATGAACAATATACAAACCTCAATAATACGATCACGAGGACTCAACAACGAGAAACCGAATAGCAGCGTGTGAGCAGACAGCACGTGCGTCACGCAGGTCCTGAACAAGGATGTGCCAAAGTAGCGCTCTGGGCGCGAACAAACAACAATTGGTCCAGAAAAACAACCAGTTCGTAAAGACAAGTCAATAGTGTATGGAAATGAGTGATGTTGGGGAAAACACTGAATCGCGAGGGAAAAAGGGGGATTTTCCACGACCGGCTGTTACAACTTGTGTGTTTCGTTGGTCGGACCTGCAGCTGTGGCCTGTCCTTGCCAGGGTGGTTAAGCCTCATTTCTTGCCCGCACTTACGGCCGGTTTTTATTGTAGTCGTGGGAAACCATCAGAAGTGTCATCTTATGTGAGTGAAACTGTCAGAGAGCTGAACCTTTTGTTGACAGAATGCCTCATGTCTGGTGGGAGGTCTGTGAAGTGTCACCTGTCATCTATATTCTGTGATACTCCGGCACGGGGTCTTTATTAGACTAGTGGAATTTCCTACTGGCTACTTTGGCTGTGATAAATGCATCCAGCGTGGGCTTCACTGCAAAGAAAGGATAGCATTCCCCCTTGTCAAAGGCAAGTTACTTGACAACGAGGCTTTTCGATCACGTCGACGCCACAAACATCATGTTAGCGCGAGTCCTTTTCTTTCCCTCCCTATTGACATGGTTAAACACTTTCCATTGGATTACTTGCACCTTGTTTGCTTGGGTGTGATGAACAGGTTGATAGATTTGTGGTTGTTTGGGAAGCCTGAAGCATTTAGCCGCTTGGACAAAGCTGCTACTGCAGAACTTGGAAGCCGTATACTTCAGTCACACCCAGACACGCCGTGTGATTTTCAGCGACTCTGTCGACACATACATAATTTTGAACGATTGAAGGCCACCGAATTTCGCATGTTTCTTTTGTATTCAAGGCCGGTTTGTCTGAAAGGATTGTTGTCGGATGATGCGTATGATCACTCTATGTTATTGTTTGTTGCCATTTACATACCGTCCCACCCCTTTTTGTACAAAACTTGTAAGGCATTCGCGGAAACCACCCTGCGCATATTTGTACAAAAACTGAGTTCCCTTTATGGTATTTCTAACATCATGTACGATTTTCACGCCGTTATTCATTTACCGGCAGACGTTCTTTATCATGGTAAGTCAGACTATCTCCCTTGTTTCCCTTCTGAGTCCTTCTTACGGACACTTAAATTCTTCATTAGAGGTCCCAGGAATCCTGCTCAGCAGCTGTATCGGCGTTTGCGTGAGAGAACACTTACCGACAACAACGAACCACCCGAAGCCATCCGTGATGATGTTGGGAATGCGGCTACCCGTTTCCGGGTATGCAAGACAGCGATGGTGGTGAGGGGAACGGTTCTGTTTTGCTTGCCACCAAACAACATTGTCGTTGCAGGTAGGAGACCAGCAGTTGCGGAGAGCATTTCTGGGGATTCCATAATTATTCGTTATTTCTTAAACACACGTGATTTTTTTCTTATGCGGATGAGATCCAGTCACGTGTACTTTTTTTCTGTTGACGGACTGCATGACAATGTTGTCGAAGTTTCTGTTGATACCGTTTTGCGTAAATGTTTCCGCATTTGTCTCGCTAGTAATAATGTTTTGATACCCATATTACATACCTTCATGAAGCAAAACTTCCCTTTTTAAATCGGGTGTCTTAGGTTTCTGTCGTTACTTTAACATGCGACCAGAAGAACTAACCTTTTTAGATGTACTTAGTCGTCATGTTTGATGCCGATGACTCGGTAGCCATTGTTCACAGCAGTTGGCTCACTGATGGGAACCTTGTGTTGGCCGAAGTCCTCCACTTTTCAGGCTTACCAACGCATGTTGTTGGACGGTGGATGTTTGCTGGAAATGGAGCCAGCATACTAGTTTCATGAGATCTACCACACAGGTAGCATTCCCAGTTACATGCATTCTTCTTAGATAATCTCATAGACGCAATAAAATTCGAAAGAAATTTTCTTTCCGAATCTGGTATGTCAGCGTCAACGGATGATACCTTGCCCATGACGCCATTTTCAGAGTGGTACGCCGTTAGCCGCAGGTTCATTGTTATACGTTATCACACTCCTTTTAGAATACAGGTACCATTGTCGTCGGATGACAGTACTGTCGAGATACCTCTGTCGCGGAGGATTCGAAGGGAGTCTCCGATACTGTCACCCGACTCCCCCGATGATGTCTTGGTTCTTGGCCACTCATCATCAAGGTAATTCCAATGGGAACTTCTCACTTCATATTACTTATAGTTTACCAATGTTGACGTCTCAGAGGAGGTCCACGGAAGATGCCACATTGTCAAACGTGGCCAGTCCCAGGTGTGTTAGGTAAAATTTACTAAAACTCCTATATTCCAATTAGCACAACACAGCTTGCAACAATGTCACTATCTCCACAACATATGCTTGCTTACGCCAAGAAATGGCAAGGTAACTTCTTCATTATCAGCTACTACATTTACCAGACTACTTTGAAAGTATGCTGTCAAATCAAAATGGCCTTCGCGACTACATGGCGTTGAAGATCGCCAAAATGGATGGCACAATTTGTCGCCTGGATGCGACAATTATCACGGCCTACGAGCCTTCACAGGCCAACAGTATGAACGATCTTCCGAAACTGGAAGAGGATCTTACGGCACTGGACAACTTTACGGGCACTGTAAGTGACAGAATGGTTCCACCTCATATTATAAGTTCAGAGCACTCAAGCGTCATCTATGCACAGATCTTGGATCAAGTATCCGCCGAAAGCTTGCATCTTTGATCTGGAAGAATTTGGCACTCACTTGCAATTGAACCGGAACATCTGGGAAAACTGCACTGGGAAGTTTCAAGTTTCCTAAAGCCGTCATTGGTCAGTCTAATGTAATGTAACTACTGTTTATTTACGGATGCCATAAAATCTACCAGTCATTTCCGGGAGTCTTCTAAGCTGAAGATCGAGAGTGCCATGAAACGATGGTTAACCGACGCAAGAGATCTCTGCTTAGGAAGCAAAACAGCCAGGTGCGTTCACTGATCACGCATTCGTAGTCCTATGGTAAGTTTTTTCATTCACACAGACGATGACAACGAATGTCGTGATTCACTTTAGTTAACTAAACACAGTTTCGGAGTCGGCAGCATATATAACTACAGTAATATATTTGTATTTTTATAATTATCCATATCTATACATATATTTTTGGTTCCACAATTCATCTTATTTCTGAGTCTCACTTTTGTTATCCTTTGCAGATCTCGGCGCGAAACAGCTTGATGGGAACAAGATTGTTCAGTACAGTCGCATTGTAAATATACCTACTATAAAAAATTTTACTTTGTACAATTTGTTCGTTTTGAAATGTCCAAGATTCAGGCTTTTTGGAATAAGTCTTTTTTGGTTGCACCGACCGTTGTAAGACGTTAGATCATGCCGTTCTCATGTAAGCACTGCTCTGAGAATGCCATGGGACAGTGGAGCGTGAACGAGGTTTTCGGAATGCAGTAGCAGGCAATTATAAAATTGCTTTGCAACGTATGTGGGGATAAGACTGTTCATGTAGATAACTTGATAGATCAGTTGACTACTTGCGTAAATTTTGGACAAGCTAGAATTGCATGCTCGTTGGATGTGCGTGTGCAATTTCGAAAATCGGGTTTACTTTTAAAAGTGGATTAAAATCGTAAGCCGATTTCGGCTCGATTCCGGTAGGCCCTTCCGGTGCCGGCACCCTACCGGCACTTTTCGGTAAAGCGCCCGGCAAGTTACCGGCTTGCCATTAGGGATGGATTGTGTCGTGGTGAGAATCAGGGAAGATTTGCTGGGCACGTCATGTGGAACGTTATCAAATAGAATTGAGGCAGAGAATATCCAATATAATCCGTAACTCTAACTCGCGATAATAAGTAGCAGCTGCACGTTGGTGTGCCGCAGTTGTTTGCACAGCTAAGCAAATATTTCAGGTAGTGAGGTGGTATATATGGGCACAGCTATAAGTCCAAACAGTGACATAAGCAAAAATAAAGAGAGACAACTTGAATTTCACGTCAGGGTGACCTTGACCCTCAGGCGGCGTGAAGATTGTCCGGTCAGGCCAGCGGGAGCTACAAGCTAGATATATGGAGGAGGTGCTCAAGTGTGCAAACACATGGGATAAGCCGTTTACGAGAACGAAAGTTACCTAGCAAACAGAGCATCACTGGGTTTGCCAGTAATGGGAGAAGGTGGACGCGATTGACGCGGTGAAACAGATGAAAAGCTAAAGTGCTGCTGTAACTGCGGATTCGCATGGGCGGAGTAGATCAAGCTGGCCGCCCACAGAGCCCAGGAGAAGCTCTTTAGATTAAGTTCAGCAAATTCCTGCAAACAGGCTGACGTCTTCTTACCCCTGTAAAGTCTCTCTTGAAGTCTTGAAGTACTACACGGGTTCGAGGCTTTGAGCCCAATTGTCCCGGTTCTTTAGGAAATCTTTGATCTTCTGTCGGATTCACCGAGCTGAAACGAGAAGAAAAAGAAGCGAGGGGGGCGGGGGTGGCAGCGAAAACAAGATACACATAACATCATGCAGTGTCACACTGTGGAAAGTGCCTTAAGCTGAGTGGGGGTGCGGCATTCATGAACATATATGCGATAAAGGACAACTATTTTGTCTGTTTTATGACAAAGGAATTATTGGGAAAGACCCAGGTAGAGGTCTAGCTTTTTCTTAAAGATAGTTTTGTTCTGCGAGAGAAAAATATCTTCCGGAAGTGCATTCCACAGAGTAATTACCCTACAGATAAAAAAGTTAATCCTTAGTGAAGTGCGTGGCCTCTGTTTGAAAACATTTCTGCTGTGACCACGGAGAGAAGAGGCTGGACAGACGGAGAAGAAGCAATCGCTTTGACCTGTTTCAAAAAGGTGGAACATCAAAAACAGATCACCTCTTACGCGTCTTACGTCGTGGGGACAGAGGTTGAGGAGTGAGAGGCGGACGGGTTAAGGTAGATGGGATAGACCCCTTACTGCCTTGGTGGAGGCCCGCTGAACTCCTTCTAGGATCTCACGGTCTCGGACAATACCAGAGTGCACTATCTGACCACCGGATCTAGCAGAGGTCGGACATACGTGCCGAAAATTATGGGAACATCATCCCTAGAGGTGCGCGGGAAGGACCTTCGAAGCATATTTAGGACTCGAAAGGCAGACTTGCTTGCAAGTTGGTGACCATGGCGAGAGAAGGACAAGGTACAATCTAACCAGAAACGGAGTACTTTGTGTCGACCAACCACAGGCTGTGTGGTTGCTCCGGCTTTGCAAAACGTGTAAACAGTCTCGCTGTCGAAGGACATGCTCACGCACTTGTCATCATTAACTGGGAGGTTCCAATCCTCGGACCAGTGTTTTGTGTCATCAACTGCAATTTGCAAGTTTTCAACGCTTGGACTCCGGAGGGTTACATCATCTGCGTACATGGCAATGTTCGCATGAAGGGCTGTCGGAAGATCGTTTATATAGATCAGGAAAAGAAGAGGACCTAAGACCGACCCTTGGGGGACCCCAGTTGTTACTGGGGAGGGTTGAGACAAAACATTCCCGACTTTAACCACAAGGGTACAGTCGTTGCGAAAGCTGCGTAAGATGGCAAGCGTGGAGCCTGTTACCCCCCATGTCTGCAGCTTATAAGGAAGAGGGGCATGGGGGACCTTATCGAAGGCCTTAGCAAAATCGATGAATACAGCGTGTCAGAGCAGTCCATCATCGTAGGCTTCGGTCAGACTATGCATGACAGTAAGCATATAGGTGATGCGTGACCTGCCAGGAAGATACCCATGATGGGATGGCAGTGTCCAAGGTCACTTGAGAGTCCAGATTTCTTTCGGCGATGTGCCCTTGGGTCAGCATCCTCCACTGCGTGTTTGGTAAGTTCTTCTCGTCTTTTCTTTTTGATGGATTCTTCCATTGATCCAGCTACGCTAAGAAGGAAAAGGAAGGAACCATTTTCTTACCTTCCAGACGACAGACCACCTTTACGCGGGCGTTCCTCCATAAACAGCACATCTTCCTTTGGTCTACAGGCGGCCTGTCTCAACTTCAGCCCCGGCGTTCTCCTTCGGCTCTAGAACTCTTCCTCGGGGAATATATCCTCCCACTTACCGCCCAATATTTTTTGGAATATTTCACATATTTCAAAGTTACCAGCCCCTCAGTCCCACAGTTCCACCATTTAACTACCCTAATGCGAAGGACGTTCGTCTTCACAATTAGTCTTGAGCGCGCCCTCCACAATTTTGTACGGCTAACCCTTGTCCTTTCGGTGGGGGGCCGTCACAAACATGTCATCGGCTTTATCTCCTTTAGGCGATTCATAAGTTGTCTTGAAGTCTTGAAGTACTACACGGGTTCGAGGCTTTGAGCCCAATTGTCCCGGTTCTTTAGGAAATCTTTGATCTTCTGTCGGATTCACCGAGCTGAAACGAGAAGAAAAAGAAGCGAGGGGGGCGGGGGTGGCAGCGAAAACAAGATACACATAACATCATGCAGTGTCACACTGTGGAAAGTGCCTTAAGCTGAGTGGGGGTGCGGCATTCATGAACATATATGCGATAAAGGACAACTATTTTGTCTGTTTTATGACAAAGGAATTATTGGGAAAGACCCAGGTAGAGGTCTAGCTTTTTCTTGAAGATAGTTTTGTTCTGCGAGAGAAAAATATCTTCCGGAAGTGCATTCCACAGAGTAATTACCCTACAGATAAAAAAGTTAATCCTTAGTGAAGTGCGTGGCCTCTGTTTGAAAACATTTCTGCTGTGACCACGGAGAGAAGAGGCTGGACAGACGGAGAAGAAGCAATCGCTTTGACCTGTTTCAAAAAGGTGGAACATCAAAAACAGATCACCTCTTACGCGTCTTACGTCGTGGGGACAGAGGTTGAGGAGTGAGAGGCGGACGGGTTAAGGTAGATGGGATAGACCCCTTACTGCCTTGGTGGAGGCCCGCTGAACTCCTTCTAGGATCTCACGGTCTCGGACAATACCAGAGTGCACTATCTGACCACCGGATCTAGCAGAGGTCGGACATACGTGCCGAAAATTATGGGAACATCATCCCTAGAGGTGCGCGGGAAGGACCTTCGAAGCATATTCAGGACTCGAAAGGCAGACTTGCTTGCAAGTTGGTGACCATGGCGAGAGAAGGACAAGGTACAATCTAACCAGAAACGGAGTACTTTGTGTCGACCAACCACAGGCTGTGTGGTTGCTCCGGCTTTGCAAAACGTGTAAACAGTCTCGCTGTCGAAGGACATGCTCACGCACTTGTCATCATTAACTGGGAGGTTCCAATCCTCGGACCAGTGTTTTGTGTCATCAACTGCAATTTGCAAGTTTTCAACGCTTGGACTCCGGAGGGTTACATCATCTGCGTACATGGCAATGTTCGCATGAAGGGCTGTCGGAAGATCGTTTATATAGATCAGGAAAAGAAGAGGACCTAAGACCGACCCTTGGGGGACCCCAGTTGTTACTGGGGAGGGTTGAGACAAAACATTCCCGACTTTAACCACAAGGGTACAGTCGTTGCGAAAGCTGCGTAAGATGGCAAGCGTGGAGCCTGTTACCCCCCATGTCTGCAGCTTATAAGGAAGAGGGGCATGGGGGACCTTATCGAAGGCCTTAGCAAAATCGATGAATACAGCGTGTCAAAGCAGTCCATCATCGTAGGCTTCGGTCAGACTATGCATGACAGTAAGCATATAGGTGATGCGTGACCTGCCAGGAAGATACCCATGATGGGATGGCAGTGTCCAAGGTCACTTGAGAGTCCAGATTTCTTTCGGCGATGTGCCCTTGGGTCAGCATCCTCCACTGCGTGTTTGGTAAGTTCTTCTCGTCTTTTCTTTTTGATGGATTCTTCCATTGATCCAGTTACGCTAAGAAGGAAAAGGAAGGAACCATTTTCTTACCTTCCAGACGACAGACCACCTTTACGCGGGCGTTCCTCCATAAACAGCACATCTTCCTTTGGTCTACAGGCGGCCTGTCTCAACTTCAGCCCCGGCGTTCTCCTTCGGCTCTAGAACTCTTCCTCGGGGAATATATCCTCCCACTTACCGCCCAATATTTTTTGGAATATTTCACATATTTCAAAGTTACCAGCCCCTCAGTCCCACAGTTCCACCATTTAACTACCCTAATGCGAAGGACGTTCGTCTTCACAATTAGTCTTGAGCGCGCCCTCCACAATTTTGTACGGCTAACCCTTGTCCTTTCGGTGGGGGGCCGTCACAAACATGTCATCGGCTTTATCTCCTTTAGGCGATTCATAAGTTGTCTTGAAGTCTTGAAGTACTACACGGGTTCGAGGCTTTGAGCCCAATTGTCCCGGTTCTTTAGGAAATCTTTGATCTTCTGTCGGATTCACCGAGCTGAAACGAGAAGAAAAAGAAGCGAGGGGGGCGGGGGTGGCAGCGAAAACAAGATACACATAACATCATGCAGTGTCACACTGTGGAAAGTGCCTTAAGCTGAGTGGGGGTGCGGCATTCATGAACATATATGCGATAAAGGACAACTATTTTGTCTGTTTTATGACAAAGGAATTATTGGGAAAGACCCAGGTAGAGGTCTAGCTTTTTCTTAAAGATAGTTTTGTTCTGCGAGAGAAAAATATCTTCCGGAAGTGCATTCCACAGAGTAATTACCCTACAGATAAAAACGTTAACCCTTAGTGAAGTGCGTGGCCTCTGTTTGAAAACATTTCTGCTGTGACCACGGAGAGAAGAGGCTGGACAGACGGAGAAGAAGCAATCGCTTTGACCTGTTTCAAAAAGGTGGAACATCAAAAACAGATCACCTCTTACGCGTCTTACGTCGTGGGGACAGAGGTTGAGGAGTGAGAGGCGGACGGGTTAAGGTAGATGGGATAGACCCCTTACTGCCTTGGTGGAGGCCCGCTGAACTCCTTCTAGGATCTCACGGTCTCGGACAATACCAGAGTGCACTATCTGACCACCGGATCTAGCAGAGGTCGGACATACGTGCCGAAAATTATGGGAACATCATCCCTAGAGGTGCGCGGGAAGGACCTTCGAAGCATATTTAGGACTCGAAAGGCAGACTTGCTTGCAAGTTGGTGACCATGGCGAGAGAAGGACAAGGTACAATCTAACCAGAAACGGAGTACTTTGTGTCGACCAACCACAGGCTGTGTGGTTGCTCCGGCTTTGCAAAACGTGTAAACAGTCTCGCTGTCGAAGGACATGCTCACGCACTTGTCATCATTAACTGGGAGGTTCCAATCCTCGGACCAGTGTTTTGTGTCATCAACTGCAATTTGCAAGTTTTCAACGCTTGGACTCCGGAGGGTTACATCATCTGCGTACATGGCAATGTTCGCATGAAGGGCTGTCGGAAGATCGTTTATATAGATCAGGAAAAGAAGAGGACCTAAGACCGACCCTTGGGGGACCCCAGTTGTTACTGGGGAGGGTTGAGACAAAACATTCCCGACTTTAACCACAAGGGTACAGTCGTTGCGAAAGCTGCGTAAGATGGCAAGCGTGGAGCCTGTTACCCCCCATGTCTGCAGCTTATAAGGAAGAGGGGCATGGGGGACCTTATCGAAGGCCTTAGCAAAATCGATGAATACAGCGTGTCAAAGCAGTCCATCATCGTAGGCTTTGGTCAGACTGTGCATGACAGTAAGCATATAGGTGATGCGTGACCTGCCAGGAAGAAACCCATGTTGGGACGGGGAGAGGATCTGATTTCTGTGAAGATGGGAAAGAATCTCACTCTTAAGAATTCCCTCAAAAATTTTGCTAGGCATGCTAGTGCGGCTTATGGGTCTGTAACTAGAAGCAAGGTGTCTACTACCCTTCTCCAAATGGGTGCAATCACTGCTTTTTTCCAGTTACGGGGAAAAACTCCATCGTCAACACATTGCTGAAAAAGCGAGGCATAAGGAGCAGCTAATGTATCCGCGGCTTCCTTGAGAATACGTGGGTGGATTAGGTCAGGACCCATAGAGCAATATTGGTTGAGCCTTCGGAAACCTTGAGCGACCGCACCAACGGGAATAGTGACGCGGTTAAGGGTAGTGGTCAGAGATAACGGATGCATGGTAGGGTGGGATGATATGGGATTGGAGCTAAAAAGTTTACGGGATTAGGAGCTGAATGCCTCGGCTACTTGGCCAGGGGGAGTGATTGGGGATCCAGCACCATCTTCGAGAGCTAATGGCGTCGCAGCTGTGCGCTTTAGACGGCGCATGAATTGAAAGAAAAATGCCTTATTGGTCCGTGCTCGATCAAGTACAGATCGCTGGACTGCATTCTGATAGGACCTAATCTTTTCCTCGCATATGTTCCGTACGATCCTGAAGTCTCCTGCATCACGGGCAAGGCCTGTGGCTTTATATATAGCAAAGAGGCGTGCGCGTTCGTCTAGAATGCGCCTAATTGGGCGAGGGAGGGGTCGCTTAGCGGTTCTATGGTTCTGTTGAAGTTCCCACTTAATCTTATTCTTTCCAAAGAAAAAGCCCCACGTTCTGCATTCTCAGGCTGTAGGTCTTTACTGGCTGACCCCCCCCATTCTCGCGGCCAGTCACCGGACTATTTCAAGACAGGCTGCATCTCTTTGAGGAAAGATGCCCAAGCCTGCAAGCAGTATTCGAATTGAGGCCTCACTACTGAACTGCGGCACACCAGCGGTGTGGTCGTCTCCCTCGGCGAGTGTTGCTGTTTTTGAAATTTTTAGAACACACAGCTCGTCCCCATCCATTTAATTTTATCTTTATCTGTGCTGACTGGATCCTGAATAATGTCAATGCCCCTCACCAATGACATAGCCGCTTGCTCAGATGAGGCCACTTTCCCCATGAGGCAGTGCGATTACCCCTCTGTGGCCAATGCCTCACTCCTCAATCCGGATGAAACGGTCCTTCATAATGCGCTGGAAACGGATGCACTAAAATGTGCAGTCCAAAGTCAGGCTGCAGAGATAGCCGAGCTAAAGGCCACCGTCCGCACCCTTAAGGATGAGCTGACCTGCCTGAGGAGTTTGGTAATCAAATCCTTCCCGGTGTCCCAGGTAGCCGATCAGGTTTGTAGAGTCTCTGAGCAGCAAATTCTTGACGCCGCCAGGATATTACAAGACACCGAGAATTGCTCCAAGCGAGTCATCCTTTGGGGCCGCTTCCTCGGTTGGGATCACTCTCATGACACCTACGCCCAGGTGTTTAATCGCCTTAAGCTCCCTTTCCCACTTAAAGGTCGGTCCACTTGGTCGGTAATCAAACGCACCAACCGGTTTACGGTATGCCCGTTGTAATGGGCTCCACAGATGCAGCCAAACGAATTGTTTCCTCGGCCGCAAAGCTCAAGTAGGAAATTAAAGGGCTCAAGGGCGTATCCATTGATAAGCCACTTCATCTGAGGCTCCGCAGTGAGAAGGCTAAGCCAGAAATTCCACAAAAAGCCGATTATAAGCTCAGAGTGCTGCCAGTAGTCCAGGTAACTCGCCTCGAGGACCGAGCTGCATGCCCACCATCCCTCGTTTTCCTACTGACACCATTTCCCGTCGCCGAAAGTACTCCCAGTAGTAGGCCTAGTGGCACTAAACATCTGTCGCCTACGAAAAGTATCCCAGGCCCCATCATAGCCAATAAGACTATTTCAACGGACGAGATTCATTCATCCTTGAGCCCAGACATGAACATGCAACCTGTTTCTACTGAAAGAAGCAGTGAGAAGGTTAAAGCACCAGATAATATATCTGGTGCTGTCATGAAAAACAAGCTCACTAACAAAAAAACTCACAACAGGGCATCACGCAGTGTGCAGAAGGGCAAACCACAAAAAGCAGCCCACCCTTTTCGGAGACCGAAGGATGAAGACTGTCCGCCTGGATTGATACCCCCCAGGTTACTGGATACCAAAACCTACCGGTCCCCCCAGCAGTCTGCTTACCCTCTAGCCCCCCAATATCTCCAACCCCCAACTCTACCCGGACCTCCTGTTCATCCCCAAACCCCCCTCTTTTCCACTCCTCAAACCCAAAACCAGCTGCCTCTGGCGATTCCGCAACAACTTCCGAGCATGTGCTCAAGTGTTTTTACAGCCATTGCCTGAGTGTGTTTAATAAGATCCCGGATCTTCGGCAGCTTGCAGTGGATAAGGAGCCTCAGATCATAGCCCTCACAGAAACCTGGCTCACCCCTGACATACTTGATGCCGAAATATCCATTCCGGGATACTTCCCAGTAAGGCAGGGCTCCAGTAGAGGTCGTTCCGGCGGGGTCATCAAATACTACGATAATTCGATCCCTCCTCCCACTTTATTGTCAACCCCTACCTTTTCATGCATTGATTGTTTGTGGGCTGTTTTCCCTCTCTAGGACAGACACCCTATTGCTCGGTGTTGTCTACCGTCCTCCCGCATGCAATTCAGCCGATAGCCTAGGTCTCATAGACTTATTATGCTCCCTGAATAGCTACACGGACTTCACTCAGCTGTTAGTCACAGATACTTCAACTCTCCCAGTACAAACTGGCAAAGAGCTGATGCCCCGGATATCACTTTCGGTAAACCCCTCCTTGATCTCGTACTGAAAAACTCATGGGTGCAGAACGTAAGAGATCCGACTAGATATCGCACAGGCCACGCCCCGTCCCTACTAGATCTGGTCATCACCAATGATCGGTTTCTAATAGATGTGGGGCATTACTTGCCGCCCCCGGCAAAAGTGATCACATTCTCATTGGATTCGATTATATCGTGAAATGGCCTCCTCTTCCCTCATAAACTTAAATTTTGAGATCGTTCAAAAGGACCAATTTTGACCAGGTCTGTGCACTTTTCGCTCCCAGCCAAACTAAACTAACCCAGGTAACTCTGCGGATGAAATGGCAGAAAAACTCGGAGAGTTATTCTCCTTAGCTGATAAGCATTTGTCCCCATTTGGGCATCTTTCCTCAAAGAGATGCAGCCTGTCTTGAAATAGTCCGGTGACTGGCCGCGAGAATGGTGGGGAGTCAGCCAGTAAAGACCTACAGCCTGAGAATGCAGAACGTGGGGCTTTTTCTTTGGAAAGAATAAGATTAAGTGGGAACTTCAACAGAACCATAGAACCGCTAAGCGACCCCTCCCTCGCCCAATTAGGCGCATTCTAGACGAACGCGCACGCCTCTTTGCTATATATAAAGCCACAGGCCTTGCCCGTGATGCAGGAGACTTCAGGATCGTACGGAACATATGCGAGGAAAAGATTAGGTCCTATCAGAATGCAGTCCAGCGATCTGTACTTGATCGAGCACGGACCAATAAGGCATTTTTCTTTCAATTCATGCGCCGTCTAAAGCGCACAGCTGCGACGCCATTAGCTCTCGAAGATGGTGCTGGATCCCCAATCACTCCCCCTGGCCAAGTAGCCGAGGCATTCAGCTCCTAATCCCGTAAACTTTTTAGCTCCAATCCCATATCATCCCACCCTACCATGCATCCGTTATCTCTGACCACTACCCTTAACCGCGTCACTATTCCCGTTGGTGCGGTCGCTCAAGGTTTCCGAAGGCTCAACCAATATTGCTCTATGGGTCCTGACCTAATCCACCCACGTATTCTCAAGGAAGCCGCGGATACATTAGCTGCTCCTTATGCCTCGCTTTTTCAGCAATGTGTTGACGATGGAGTTTTTCCCCGTAACTGGAAAAAAGCAGTGATTGCACCCATTTGGAGAAGGGTAGTAGACACCTTGCTTCTAGTTACAGACCCATAAGCCGCACTAGCATGCCTAGCAAAATTTTTGAGGGAATTCTTAAGAGTGAGATTCTTTCCCATCTTCACAGAAATCAGATCCTCTCCCCGTCCCAACATGGGTTTCTTCCTGGCAGGTCACGCATCACCTATATGCTTACTGTCATGCACAGTCTGACCAAAGCCTACGATGATGGACTGCTTTGACACGCTGTATTCATCGATTTTGCTAAGGCCTTCGATAAGGTCCCCCATGCCCCTCTTCCTTATAAGCTGCAGACATGGGGGGTAACAGGCTCCACGCTTGCCATCTTACGCAGCTTTCGCAACGACTGTACCCTTGTGGTTAAAGTCGGGAATGTTTTGTCTCAACCCTCCCCAGTAACAACTGGGGTCCCCCAAGGGTCGGTCTTAGGTCCTCTTCTTTTCCTGATCTATATAAACGATCTTCCGACAGCCCTTCATGCGAACATTGCCATGTACGCAGATGATGTAACCCTCTGGAGTCCAAGCGTTGAAAACTTGCAAATTGCAGTTGATGAAACAAAACACTGGTCCGAGGATTGGAACCTCCCAGTTAATGATGACAAGTGCGTGAGCATGTCCTTCGACAGCGAGACTGTTTACACGTTTTGCAAAGCCGGAGCAACCACACAGCCTGTGGTTGGTCGACACAAAGTACTCCGTTTCTGGTTAGATTGTACCTTGTCCTTCTCTCGCCATGGTCACCAACTTGCAAGCAAGTCTGCCTTTCGAGTCCTGAATATGCTTCGAAGGTCCTTCCCGCGCACCTCTAGGGATGATGTTCCCATAATTTTCGGCACGTATGTCCGACCTCTGCTAGATCCGGTGGTCAGATAGTGCACTCTGGTATTGTCCGAGACCGTGAGATCCTAGAAGGAGTTCAGCGGGCCTCCACCAAGGCAGTAAGGGGTCTATCCCATCTACCTTAACCCGTCCGCCTCTCACTCCTCAACCTCTGTCCCCACGACGTAAGACGCGTAAGAGGTGATCTGTTTTTGATGTTCCACCTTTTTGAAACAGGTCAAAGCGATTGCTTCTTCTCCGTCTGTCCAGCCTCTTCTCTCCGTGGTCACAGCAGAAATGTTTTCAAACAGAGGCCACGCACTTCACTAAGGGTTAACGTTTTTATCTGTAGGGTAATTACTCTGTGGAATGCACTTCCGGAAGATATTTTTCTCTCGCAGAACAAAACTATCTTTAAGAAAAAGCTAGACCTCTACCTGGGTCTTTCCCAATAATTCCCTTTGTCATAAAACAGACAAAATAGTTGTCCTTTATCGCATATATGTTCATGAATGCCGCACCCCCACTCAGCTTAAGGCACTTTCCACAGTGTGACACTGCATGATGTTATGCGTATCTTGTTTTCGCTGCCACCCCCGCCCCCCTCGCTTCTTTTTCTTCTCGTTTCAGCTCGGTGAATCCGACAGAAGATCAAAGATTTCCTAAAGAACCGGGACAATTGGGCTCAAAGCCTCGAACCCGTGTAGTACTTCAAGACTTCAAGACAACTTATGAATCGCCTAAAGGAGATAAAGCCGATGACATGTTTGTGACGGCCCCCCACCGAAAGGACAAGGGTTAGCCGTACAAAATTGTGGAGGGCGCGCTCAAGACTAATTGTGAAGACGAACGTCCTTCGCATTAGGGTAGTTAAATGGTGGAACTGTGGGACTGAGGGGCTGGTAACTTTGAAATATGTGAAATATTCCAAAAAATATTGGGCGGTAAGTGGGAGGATATATTCCCCGAGGAAGAGTTCTAGAGCCGAAGGAGAACGCCGGGGCTGAAGTTGAGACAGGCCGCCTGTAGACCAAAGGAAGATGTGCTGTTTATGGAGGAACGCCCGCGTAAAGGTGGTCTGTCGTCTGGAAGGTAAGAAAATGGTTCCTTCCTTTTCCTTCTTAGCGTAGCTGGATCAATGGAAGAATCCATCAAAAAGAAAAGACGAGAAGAACTTACCAAACACGCAGTGGAGGATGCTGACCCAAGGGCACATCGCCGAAAGGAATCTGGACTCTCAAGTGACCTTGGACACTGCCATCCCATCATGGGTATCTTTCTGGCAGGTCACGCATCACCTATATGCTTACTGTCATGCATAGTCTGACCGAAGCCTACGATGATGGACTGCTCTGACACGCTGTATTCATCGATTTTGCTAAGGCCTTCGATAAGGTCCCCCATGCCCCTCTTCCTTATAAGCTGCAGACATGGGGGGTAACAGGCTCCACGCTTGCCATCTTACGCAGCTTTCGCAACGACTGTACCCTTGTGGTTAAAGTCGGGAATGTTTTGTCTCAACCCTCCCCAGTAACAACTGGGGTCCCCCAAGGGTCGGTCTTAGGTCCTCTTCTTTTCCTGATCTATATAAACGATCTTCCGACAGCCCTTCATGCGAACATTGCCATGTACGCAGATGATGTAACCCTCTGGAGTCCAAGCGTTGAAAACTTGCAAATTGCAGTTGATGAAACAAAACACTGGTCCGAGGATTGGAACCTCCCAGTTAATGATGACAAGTGCGTGAGCATGTCCTTCGACAGCGAGACTGTTTACACGTTTTGCAAAGCCGGAGCAACCACACAGCCTGTGGTTGGTCGACACAAAGTACTCCGTTTCTGGTTAGATTGTACCTTGTCCTTCTCTCGCCATGGTCACCAACTTGCAAGCAAGTCTGCCTTTCGAGTCCTAAATATGATTCGAAGGTCCTTCCCGCGCACCTCTAGGGATGATGTTCCCATAATTTTCGGCACGTATGTCCGGCCTCTGCTAGATCCGGTGGTCAGGTAGTGCACTCTGGTATTGTCCGAGACCGTGAGATCCTAGAAGGAGTTCAGCGGGCCTCCACCAAGGCAGTAAGGGGTCTATCCCATCTACCTTAACCCGTCCGCCTCTCACTCCTCAACCTCTGTCCCCTTGAAATAAGACAAAAGGGAAGTAAACTGTTTTGATGTTTTGCTTGCGTGAATCAGGTCAAACCATTGCTTCTTCTCCGTCTGTCCATCCTGATCTCTCCGTGGTCAAAACTGTAAGGTTTTTAAATTGGAACCAGGCACTCCCCCACGTATTGCCTTTTATAGCTATAGGGTAATTACTCTTTGGAACGCACTTCCGTAAGGTATTGTTCCCTCGCGGGAAAAAATTGCCTTCATCAAACTTTAGACCCTTATCTTGGTCTCTCACGGTAAATCCTTTTCCAAAGAGGCGAAACAGATATCTTTCATTTGATCCACTTCCAGCTATGATTATGAATATCCCAGTCCCATCCCGCTTGTAGCACAGTCCATAACAAGACACCGTATGGCGGTACGTATAATTTGTTTTTGCTGCCACCCCCACCCCCGCTCCTTTTACTCCCTTTTCAGCTCGGTGAATCCAACCGAAGATCGAAGATTTCCCGGAGAATCGGGGCCATTGGGCCCAAAACCTCGAACCTGTGTAGTACTTGAAGACTTAAAGACTTAAACACAAAATACAAACTGCCTAAATCTAAGTGCTATTTGTTGTTTTTTAGAGTACTTTTTGTTCATGAATTTACACATTCAAACATATTCATCCCCAGGTAACCGCGAATCTGACAGACGATCAAAGATTTCTCGAGGAACCGAAAAAATAAGGCTTAAAACTTCGAACCCGTGTATCACTTCAGGGCCTCAAAACTGCCAGTCCTGTGCAAACTGAACTTAACTGAATTAAACTTAACTGGCGAGTGACGCGCCTTTTGAATTCTCAGCCTTCTTGCCCTCAAATTTATTTTCTAAATGGTTTTGTGAAGTAACCTAGTTTTATTCACATTACTGAGGGCATCAGAGTTGCATTTAAGGTGCTTTTTATCCGGAGAATATTTTCATTCTCCTCGTGGTATTGACGAGTGATGTTCAGTGTTTTTTGAAGCGATCTCTTCTCGCTTGGAGTTTTTCTTTTTGTTCTTTTGTGTTAAAGGGGCTGTACCTGCAAGTGCCAGAGCTTTTGGTTAAAGAGCACTTCGTCTTTGTTTTGTGGTTTTCGGCATGACACGCCTTTCTGACCCGTGTCTCGCACCTATGTGCGGAAAACGTGTGGTAAATGGTATAGAGTGCGATGTATGCAAGAGGTGGGCTCTCTCAAAGTGTTCAGGAATGGCAAAGGACACCTATGTCCTTTATAAAAAGAACCTATGGGCAGAGTGGGTCTGTGCTCCTTGCAAGGAGGCGGCTAGCCTGGTTTTCAAACTGCAGGCCCAAGGGCAGGACCAACGCCCATCAAGTGGTACCTTAGACGTAAGCCCCAAAACACCGCAATCAGCTTGCAGGAAGTCGTTTGCGGAAGTAGTAGCCACACCTGAGAGGACAGTCATTACAGCGAATGGGCCAGTTCCGAGAGCTTGCCGTGCGGTCGTCGCCTCAACTCCCTTGAAGCAGATCGACGAGGGCCAGTGGACTGTGCGGAAGCCTAGAAGGGCAAGGCAGCCCAAAAAGAGTGACTGTAATATAGCAAAGGATGGGCCAGCTAGGGTAGACGACCCTGCGCTTCTGGTGTTAGAAAATGAGGTTAGCGATCTGCAAAGGCAAATATTGTCGATGGGCAGGGTCTCAAGCAGCGGGCTCCTGATCCTGAACCCGGAAGAACCTTCTATAGGGGAATCGAAAGCCAGGCTGGACGTAGATAGAAGGAGGGTCTATGATATTCCGCGAGTCCCAGGGATTCCGTGCCTTACTACTCCGAGGGGGGTGCACAGAGTGGGGACAAGGGAGTCATCACTTGGGAAAAAGGCGAACGTCGTGCGAGACCAATACTAGTGGAGTTCGCCGATGAGGTCACCAGGGATAAACTGCTGACAAGGCAGCAGTAGTGGCTCACACCATCAGGGGTAGACACCAGATTATGCCAGACGAGCATGGAGTGAGGCCTGGTGGTCTAGCTCCGGGGGTAACCTGACTCGACCAGCCAGGGAGCTGGTGAAAAGCCAACAATTTCATCAGAATGCCGTAGTCGGCTTTCAAGCCCTGACCCCAACAGTAGTAAAGAAGCCGCGTGCGGGGTGGGGAATAGTTGTAACTGACGGCGCGCTGGAAGGTGTAAATTGGCAATACCGTTCGAAGCTGGAGGACAGCGCGACCCTTCCCAGTCTGGATATTATGGCAACCCCTATAAAGATGGATTTGGAGTCATCGGAAGTTCTGGACCGTCAGCCGGCGTCATGCACACCAGTGGGGACAACTAGTGTCATCCTCTCAGGCGTTGTGCCTGAGAAACAGACAGGAGTGAATAATAAGAGACACCTAAGGGACGGAGTAAACGCGGTAGTGTTATATACTAATGCGTGTGGTACAAGAAGCAAATGGAGGGAACCCACCAAAACCGCTGGGGAGCACAGAGCATTAACAGTTGCCTCACGGAAAAGTGGCTTTCTGAAGATGACTATGTGCCAGGCCCAATAAGTAACAGTTTTGCAGTCCATAGGCGGGATAGAGAACACGAGCGCCCTGGTGAAGGAGCAGCTATTCTCACCGGGCCAGGTACAAATCACCTTGGGTCTCAGACCGGAATGTGCACTAGCAGTGTCCAGTTACGTGCCATTACGACCAACCTTCCTGTGTCTACAGGGCACGAAGTGTTACGAACGTTTGAGCAATGCGTAGCCAAATTCGCAACGGATCCCGAAATCAAAAGACGATTATCCGTGATATTCTACGATACTAGATTATTACAATAAACAATGACATGAACAATATACAAACCTCAATAATACGATCACGAGGACTCAACAACGAGAAACCGATAGCAGCGTGTGAGCAGACAGCACGTGCGTCACGCAGGTCCTGAACAAGGATGTTCCAAAGTAGCGCTCTGGGCGCGAACAAACAACAATTGGTCCAGAAAAACAACCAGTTCGTAAAGACAAGTCAATAGTGTATGGAAATGAGTGATGTTGGGGAAAACACTGAATCGCGAGGGAAACAGGGGGATTTTCCACGACCGGCTGTTACACCGCCCACCAAAATCCTCCTGGATCCTTGGCAGAGTCAAAGGGTCGGTATAAAGGTACTGATTCTTCCTACCTGCCTAGGCCCTGCTGTCAGTGCGCGCGTCTAATGCTCTTCGTCATCGTTCTACTACTGGTCGCACCCAATCCATTGGATACATAGACGTGAGGCTAGTCTACATCTTCCACAAGACCAAATGACCGATGGCGGGCGTGAATGGTCGCATAGACGTTGTCCTCGTAAGGGGCCGTCCGGTCCTGGATGTACGTGCTTGAGTGTGTGTGTGAGTGCGTGTGTGTGTGTGCCGGGGTTACAATGAAATCACAGGTATGACTACACATCAAAAGAGGACTTTCTGCAATGTCAACAAAAGACCGCGTGGCAAGAAAACGAGTAAAATGTAGCATGTATGTGTGACCTGAGCTCCGCTACTTCCACATATGCAAGGGGCATTCGGTAGCGCCAACAAAAAGCAAAACAACGAACACTGTCACATGTTTGATGGGTTTACGGGATGTAGAGTGCGTCGTGCGTGCGTGTATGTATCGGGATGTATAATGGAATCGCATTCATCACCCCGTATCGGAAAGAACCTTCTGTATTGTCAACGAAAAGACCGCGAGCACCTTAACGTGTTTGACGGAGACCGTGTGGTATATATGGTGTTTCTTTATCCACCTCGATTACTGGTGTGAAAAAAGGTTTACTAGGCCTCAGGGTTATCAGCTCCTCCGTCTTCGCTCTCAAGTAGGTTAATACTGCGTATGTCACGAATGAGCACTCCGTTAGCTGTCTTCACCTTCACCATTCTTATCATTCCGTCAGTGCTTTTGATGGTCTCCGTGACTACTCTCAAAGACCAAGCGCTGAAATGTGCGCGTTTGTCGGCGATCATAACCACGTCCCCAACTTTGAATGGTCTTGTTTTGCCCAGCCACTTCTGTCGAGTCTGCAAAGCCGGTAGGTACTCCCGCAGCCATCGCCTCCAGAAGACCTTGGCCAGATAGTTCTCTTGCTTCCACCCATGGAGGTAGCTCCCACGAAGGTTTACCGGCCCTTGGAAACCCCCGTTCGACCTTAGCGTCAATAAGTCGTTTGGGGTGAGCGCCAGGTGGGTGGGGTCGCCTTTCAATACTGGAACCAGGGGGCGGTTGTTCAGGATTCGCTCCACCTCAGTCATGACGGTGTTCAGCGTCTCGTCGTCGGGCGGCTGCTGCTCCATGATTGACAGCAATATCCGTCTGGCGGACCGGATCATGCGTTCCCATTTGCCGCCTCGGTGACTGGCCTGTGGGGGGTTGAAAAGCCATCGTATGCCGTAGGCCACGGTTCGATCCTGCAGTTCGTCCCTGTTTATGTTCTTGTGCCAACGCTGCAATTCCCGGTGAGCGCCCACAAAGTTCGATCCATTATCTTAATATATATCAGCCGGTACGCCTCTTCGGTTGATAAATCTTTGCAAGGCCCGTAGAAACGAATCGGTCGTCATCGAATGTGCGACTTCTAGGTGTACCGCACGTGATTTCATGCACGTCATGATACATCCGTATCGCTTTTCTAATCTTTTCCCGCACTTGATCCACAAGGGCCCGAAATAGTCCAGCCCGGTGTCACTGAACGGCCACCAGCCCGTAGTCACCCTGCATTCTGGTAGTGGGGCCATGAGTTGTTTGCCTGCTGTGGCATTGCGTCTCCTGCATTGCACACACCGTCGGATTACGCGTTTTACAGTCTCTCGTCCTCTCAACAACCAAAGACGCTTCCGGATGACGCTCGTCACGTGACTTTCCCCGGCATGTCCCTCCATGGCGTGGACGTGCTGAATCATTAGCTCTACTACGGGTTGTCTCGCAGGCAGCAGTATAGGATACTTTGCGTCGAAGTTCAGGTGGGCGTTGGTCAGCCTACCATCCACCCGCAGCAGCTTGGAGATGGCATGTCTTTATTGGTCGGCCCCACTTCTTCCGCCCTCTTGAGTTCTTGGGCGAAAGCCTCGCGTTGTATCATTCTGAAAATATCGTACTCTGCCGCTTGTAGCTCATCGGGACCTATCGGGCCGACCGGTATCCGACCTGAGGGCCGTAGCCCTTTCATGACCAGTAAATTTCTCTTGAACCTGGTTAACCAAACTAGCGAACGAAGCGTCTTCATCCAGGAAGAAAACCTGACCAGTCGGGATAGAATGGACGACGCTTCGACGACGTTGGTTGCTATCACTACGCCTTTGATCTCCAGTTCCAATTCCGTAGGGGGTTTTAATTCGAACACGGGCCAGTCCTGTTTGGGCAATTGCAGGAAGTTTGGCCCTCTCGTCCACGTGTCCAGTTGCCTGAAGTTGTTTGCACCTCGGGAGCACAGGTCGGCCGGATTATCGCCAGACCTGACATGACTTCACTGGTGCGTGGCTGATTCATCGTGGATAATCGTGAGCCGGTTAGCAATGAAAGTACTAAACCGGCTTCGGACGTTGTTAATGTAGTAAAGTACTATCGTTGAATCCGTCCAGAAGCTCATCGACCAAATGTAGAGATCGAAACATCTCTTCACAGCTTGCACCACCCTGACTGCCAACACGGCTGCACTGAGTTCAAGGCGTGGGATTGAGACCGACTTCAGTGGAGCAACGCGGGCTTTGGCGAACAGTATCCTCGTGGTATATTGTCCATCTCCTGCGCACCATCGTCCGTACACCACAGCTCCATAACCGACTTCGGATGCATCGGAAAAGGCATGTAGTTCTCCAGTCCATGTCGTTTGGCCAGGAGTCAAACATCGTGGGATTCTTATGTCCCCTAATTTCTTCAAGGTGTTCAAAAATTCTTCCCAGTCCAGCCGGTCCCCTCGGTCCAGTGACTGGTCCCAATCAACTTTCTTACGGCACAGCCGCTGCAGCAAGATCTTTCCGGGTAGCAGCCATGGTGAGACGAAACCGAGCGGGTCGAACAAACTTGAGACAGCAGATAGTATGCCACGACGGGTTATTGGCAGCTCGGGAACGTTTAGTTCGAAAACAAAATCGTCCGTTTCCGCGTCCCATTGTATCCCTAAAGTGCGCTCGATGGGAAGTGGAGAGCCGTCCAAATCTCTTACCCTTTCGGCCTTTTCGTGATACGGGATGACCTTCAGCACTTCTGAAGCGTTCGACATCCATTTAGTTAGATGGAAGCCGCCCTCTTCCAGCAATCTCGTCAGACCCCTGAACTGCTCTAGAGCTGATTCCACATCATCGAATGACCCAAGGTAGTCGTCGACGTAGAAGTTCCTGCTGACGCTTTCTACCACCGTCCGATGTACTAGATCGATATGTTTGTTCGCTGATTCTCGGAGGGCGTAGTTGGCACAAAATGGTGATGATATGGCTCCGAAGGGGTGGACGGTCATCCTATAATTCACCACTGCGTTGTCCCGGTCGCTCCCTTCCCACCACAGGAAACGCAAAGCATCTCGTTCTCCTACCGGAATCTTCACCTGATGGAACATTTCCCTAATGTCAGCAGACAAAGCCACTTTACCCACTCTGAAACGGCACAAAACATCGATCAGTGGAGTGGTCCAGTCAGGCCCCTGTAGTAGGCGATCGTTTAACGACTTGCCCGGGAACTTGGCCGCACAGTCGAAAACCACCCGCAGTTTTTTGGGTTTCTTGGGGTTGATAACCGAATGGTGAGGCAGATACCAGATACCCCTTCTGCTGTCGGTGTTAACAGGCACCTTTTCAACGTAACCGAGGGTCTCGTTTCGCTTCATCAAATCCGCGTATCGTTCCCACAGATTCTCGTCTCGAATGAAGCGTTCTTTTAGTCGTAGTAATCGTTGGAGAACATAATTTCTGTTGTCAGTCCACGGGTCGTCCGGTGTGCGCCATGGGAGGGGAACCTCAAACAGTTTTTTGAGGCCTCTAGTGCCTTGCCGCCCCGTTTGTAGAGCGAAGTGATCCTCTTGAGACAACGTCGGTCTTTCGTCTCCAATGTCATGAAACTCCTTTTCATGAAGCCGTTGCAGATGATACTCTATGCGGTCCGTTTCGGCGGATAAGTAATTCGCGGAACCGCGTAATCCTACTGGACCGTATAACATCCATCCCAGAACCGTGCGTACGGCATAAGGTGCCTGGCGGTCGCCCACTCTCTGGTCAAGCGCCCAATGCGTCTCTGGCACGTCGCAGCCAATGAGGAGATCCACTTCATCATCTTTCCAGTCTACAGCGGTTATATCCTGCAGGTGGGGCCACCGAGTCAAGATTGCGTTCACCGACCTTGGTGCTCGCATGGGGAGATCCGCTAACGTGAATGCCTCCGTTGGTTCAATTTCCTCGTTAGTGTCTAGAGAGATGAGTTGCAGCCTTAATCTACCGGCAGTCATTACCTGTGTTCCGCCCACCGTGCTCACTGCTAACGACGTCGCACCTTTAGCCAGTTGGTGTTTGTCGGCAAACCGCTCTTTCACTAAAGTGGTGTCGGATCCACTATCAACGAAAGCCAACGCCTTGACTATCCCAGTCGGAGTCACTACTCCCACGGCCACTACGCCTAAACGTACCGGTTTACTGGCAGATTGTGAAGTTGAACAAATCACGCTGGGCTTGGCACTCGCCTCGGATATGGTTACTCTCGCCTGATGCAGCAGCCGATGGTGTCTGCCCGTGCAGCCCTCGTAACCACATCGATTCCTTGTTCTACAGGCTGCTGCCCGGTGCGTGGTGTAGAGACAGATAAAACATGCTCCTGCCATCCTCGCCATTCCCCACCGTTCGTCTATTGTGGCGTTGCCGAACTTGGGGCATTCTGGTAGGCCATGGCTAGTACCACAGGATCTGCAATTTGGTTTCGCCGTAGCATCTCGTGAAATGACGTGTGTATTGGTCCAAGGCTGGTACTTTGGGTGTTCCCGTACAGGGGTTTGGACTTGGCTAGTACGGGCTTGTTTGCTCGGTTGCTGTCCCGGATGAGTCGGCCGAATCTGCTGTCAGCTATCTTCGTTTGCCTGTCTAAGTTTTCAGTCAGGTATTCGAAGTTGGCTTCTCTGTCGCTTCGGCTGATCCGTTCTGCTTCTTCCGCCCACCGACCCTGTAGTTCGGGAGAGAGGAGACGGACTATGTTTTCCAAAGTGGGCATGGCGTCTAGGTCAGACCTGTAACCTAAATGGTCGAGGGCTATTGAGCAGTTCTGCATCTTGATCACCAGGTCGGCCATGGTGTAGACGTCGCCCTTGGTTCTCTTTGCCTCTGCCATCACGCCCTCTATTAGGTTACGGGCTACTTTGAAAGGTTGGCCAAACAAGTCCCTTAGAATCTTTCTTGCCCTTGTGTAGCCTTGTTCTGGTTCGAGCATGGTGCACCCGTCGATAGCTTCTCTTGCTCGGCCTCGGCAGTAGTGAGTAAGGTAAAGAAGCCTTTGCCCAGGGTCGGTTACCTTATTTTCAACGAACGTCTCAAACTGCTTGACAAACTTGCAGTATTGCTCAGCTCGCCCGTCGAAAACCGTTAGCTCCACTCTAGGCAGATCGATCGATGGTGGTTTGTAGTCGGCGACCGGCGTGGGGTTCCCTACCTTATTGCACCCTAACCTATCGGAAGTGTCGAAGTCACTGGTCTCATGCTCTCGCTGTTTCTGTGTACACTTCTCTGCTTCCTGCGCCTGTAGTCCAGCCGAAAGTAACTGTTGCTCTAGTTCTAGTATTCTCAGCTTATATAAATCGACATGCTTACGATCAATATTGTTCTCAATAACACATGAACTATCACTGACAGGACTAGGCGATCTAGCATTAACTAAAGAATCATATGTACCCAAAACCTCCCCAGAGACTTGCCGTATTACTTCCTGTCCGGATTCGACTGCTTTTGATCCTTTTCTTGGCATTTTGCGTGATTTTTCCTCGTTCCAAATTGATCTATTGGGTATTGTTACGAACGTTTGAGCAATGCTTAGCCAAATTCGCAACGGATCCCGAAATCAAAAGACGATTATCCGTGATATTCTACGATACTAGATTATTACAATAAACAATGACATGAACAATATACAAACCTCAATAATACGATCACGAGGACTCAACAACGAGAAACCGAATAGCAGCGTGTGAGCAGACAGCACGTGCGTCACGCAGGTCCTGAACAAGGATGTTCCAAAGTAGCGCTCTGGGCGCGAACAAACAACAATTGGTCCAGAAAAACAACCAGTTCGTAAAGACAAGTCAATAGTGTATGGAAATGAGTGATGTTGGGGAAAACACTGAATCGCGAGGGAAACAGGGGGATTTTCCACGACCGGCTGTTACACCAAGCACAGACCGCGATGGGGATGTTCGTTTACTCTGGACTTTGACTGAACTAGTTAAGGAAGCACAAAAAACCCTCATTGTGGGTGACTTCAATCTTCCGCGTCTCGACTGGACGGCTGAGGTCTGCGTGCCGGGATCGGCGGAGCAAACCTACTCAGAATAGCTGCGTGCCAGCATCAGCATATTAGAGAAAATACCAGATATAGGACTGGATGTCTTCCATCCTTGCTTGAGCTAGCAACAACGAATCTCCCCAACGATGTGTCTGGACTGCAGTACTGTGCACCGCTGGGCAAGATTAGCCACTTGTGTGTCAAAATCGCCCTATGCATGCCTCAACCCAAGGCACTCTCAAGGCTGGTCAGACATTTCGGTAGTAAGGACACAGAAAGTCGTCGTGATAGGGCGATGGGTTTGACCTGGGGCACGATAGGGGGGCTGCTGTCGGGGAGCTTTGGCAGGCCATAGATGGATTCTTGGTTGCCTTACAGGAAGAGCTCGCACCCTTGAAACGAGGTACCGGAGAGGGCAAACCCGTGTGGTGCAATGCTGCAATAGCCAAGGCCATCAAACGTAGAAACCACAGCTGGAACCAAGACAAAGCTTCCGGCCGTCAGCCAGGTTGGAACCGCTATACAAAGCTGAGAAACGAGGCTATGAGCCTTCTGAGAACTTCTAAGCGGGAATTTGAGATCAAATTAGCCTAGTGTGTAGGACAACAGCCGAAAAATTCCACAACTATGTGCTGTAAAAAGGCCCAACAAAGAATGCAGTAGGTCTACTATCCACTAGGGGCCTCGATATTGTCACTGATGGCCAGGGCAAAGCAGACGCCCTGAGGGAATAGTTTGGTAGCGTACGTGGAATATATAGTTGGATACGAGTAGATCTGGCTCTGGTGCATCCTGCTCCCCAGTTTAATGAGCTAAATCCCTCAAGGGAAAGCGTGCGTAAGTACCTACAGGGATTAAACAGCTACAATTCAGCGGGCCCAGATGGCATTCGTCCAACTATCATCAAGCCGTTGGCGGATATCATAGCTCCATCGGTAAATAGGCTGTGCAGGTCCACGTTGGACCACAGTAAGCTGCCTCAAGACTGGAAAGTCGCAGCAGTGGAGGCAATACATAAGAGTGGACCCAATTCGGCCATGCAGAACTACAGGCCGGTAAGTCTAACTAGCATCCTATGTAGAGTCCTTGAGAAGATCATCCACGCTCACATCTGCCAGCACTTACTGGAGCACTCCATGCTAAGTCCGGCCCAGCATGGACTCCTGAAGAATAAATCTTGTCTGACCAATCTCTTGTGCTTCCCAGATGAAGTAACTCGACGACTCGACGACGGTAAGCAAGTTAAGGTATGCTACCTCGACCTTAACAAGGCTTTCGACTCTGTTATTCACCGTCTTTTGCCATGCAAGATGGAGGCGTTCGGCATAAGTGGTCCAGTATATAGGTGGCTGGAGGACTTTCTCTCCCACAGGACATTTTACGTCAAATTGGGGGACAGGTGTTCCAGTTTAGTGAAAGTCACCAGTGGTGCACCCCAGGGATCCGTCCTAGGCCCGGTCCTATTCTTGCTATTTATTAATGACATGGCAGCTGCTCTTCAGTCGCCAGCTTTACTTTTGCGGATGATGCGAAGATTGTTGGATCTGAGGGTAGGGTGGACTTGGGCAGGGATATAGGTATCTTCCTGGACTGGGCATACAAATGGGACTTACCTCTGAAAGCTGAGAAAAGCCATTTGTTGTAAAGGGAAATGGAGAGTCTAAGTGGCGCTAGTGATCAAGGGCTGGTCACCAGAGAACCGGTCAGTAGGGTTAAAGACCTTGGGGTCATCATGAATAGTGACTTCAAATGGTCAGAGCAGTGCATCGCTGCTGCAAAAAAGGCTCGTGGTGAGCTCTTTAGACCGCGATCAGCTTTGTCTTGCAGGCAGCCGAAGACATTCGTACCTATTTACATGGCCATAGTACGACCTCACTTGGAAGGTAGCGTGCAGGCTTGGTTACCCTTCTACAAAAAAGACCCCGCCTGCCCAGAGAAAGTTCAACTTTTCGCCACTCTAATGGTTGAAGAGCAAAGGGGCAAGACGTACGAGCAGAAAATCTGTGATCTGAATCTTTTCTTAATGGAAGGGGGGAGAAGTGGAGGAAATTTTATAGAAACGTTCAAGGTAAAGAAGGGCTTTTCTGGCCTTAGACCAGATAGCTTATTTCAAGTGGCCGTAGACTCCAGAACAAGGGGACATGAAAAGAAGCTGATGAAAGCCCGATCTAGGTTGATGGCTAGATCGCACTTCTTCAGCAACAGGGTTGTGAACAGTTGGAACGTTCTGCCTGGTGGGATGGTAAATCTGCGGACAGCCCAATCCTTCAAAGGTGCCCTAGATCGCAAGTGGTACGAGATCTTTCCTTGTAGTGAGCCTTGAGTATATCAACTAGATGGATGACGGGTAGCACTGTGGTCCTTCTGGAGTATGTTTTAATAGAATTTTTTGCTGATTGCATACAGTCTCAGTGAACGTTAATGATGCATAATGTCTCTCGCAGTTGATGTGCGATGAGGTTTTCCGTTTCCCTCTCATTTTAGCGGGGATTCGACGAAATACACTCGGCAGTGGTTGGTGCATAACTGGTGTGCATACCATCGAAGGAATTCTGGACGCTCGATTGGCCGTGTCCATTACCTGCCCTGTGCAAACTGAACTATAATTCGATCCCTCCTCCCACCTTACTGACAACACCAACCTTTTCATGTATTGATTGTCTGTGGGCCGTGTTTAACCTCTCTAGGACAGATACCCTATTGCTCGGTGTTGTCTACCGTCCTCCCGCATGCAATTCAACTGACAGCATAGGTCTCATAGACTTATTAGGCTCCCTGAAAAGCTATACAGACTTCACCCATCTGTTAGTCACTGGTGACTTCAACTCTCCCAGTACAAACTGGCAAAGAGCTGATGCCCCGGATATCACTTTCGGTAAACCCCTCCTTGATCTCGTACTGAAAAACTCATGGGTGCAGAACGTAAGAGATCCGACTAGATATCGCACAGGCCACGCCCCGTCCCTACTAGACCTGGTCATCACCAATGATCGGTTCCTAATAGATGTGGTGCATTACTTGCCGCCCCTCGGCAAAAGTGATCACATTCTCATTGGATTCGATTATATCGTGAAATGGCCTCCTCTTCCGTCAGAAACTAAGATTTTGAGATCCTTCAAAAGGACCAACTTTGACCAAGTCTGTGCATTTCTTCGCTCCCAGCTAAATTTAACTAACGCAGGTAACTCTGCGGATGAAATGGCAGAGAATCTCAGAGAGTTAATCTCCTTAGCTGATAGGCTTTTTGTCCCCAGAATTCGTCGCCCACAGACCGCTAAGCGACCACTCCCTCGCCCCATTAGGCGCATTCTAGACGAACGCGCACGCCTCTTTGCTAGATATAAAGCCACAGGCCTTGCCCGTGATGCAGAAGACTTCAGGATCATAAGGAACATATGCAAAGACAAGATTAGGTCCTATCAGAATGCAGTCCAGCGATCTGTACTTGATCGAGCACGGACCAATAAGGCATTTTTCTTTCAGTACATGCGCCGTCTAAGGGGCACAGCTCCGACGCCATTAGCTCTCAAAGATAGTGCCGGATCTCCAATCACTTCCCCTAGCCAAGTAGCCGAGGCATTCAGCTCCTACTTCCGTACAATTTTTAGCTCCTTTCCCATATCATCCCACCCTACTATGCACCCGTTATCTCTGACCACTACCCTTAACCGCGTAACTATTCCCATTGGTGCAGTCGCTCAAGGTTTCCGACGGCTCAACCAATATTGCTCCATGGGTCCTGACCTAATCCACCCCCGTATTCTCAAGGAAGCCGCGGATACATTAGCTGCTCCTTATGCCTCGCTTTTTCAGCGATGTGTTGACGATGGAGTTTTCCCCCGTAACTGGAAAAAAGCAGTGATCGCACCCATTTGGAGAAGGGTAGTAGACACCTTGCTTCTAGTTACAGACCCATAAGCCGCACTAGCATGCCTAGCAAAATTTTTGAGGGAATTCTTAAGAGTGAGATTCTTTCCCATCTTCACATAAATAAGATCCTCTCCCCGTCCCAACATGGGTTTCTTCCTGGCAGGTCATGCATCACCAATATGCTTACTGTCATGGATAGTCTAACGAAAGCCTATGATGATGGCCAGCTCTCACACGCTGTATTCATCGATTTTGCTAAGGCCTTCGATAAGGTCCCACATGCCCCTCTTCCTTATAAGCTGCAGACGTACGGGATCACAGGCTCCATGTTGGCCATCCTACGTAGCTTCCTTACCGACCGCACCTTTGTGGTTAAAGTCGGGAATGTTTTGTCTCAACCCTCCCCAGTAACAACTGGGGTCCCCCAAGGGTCGGTCTTAGGTCCTCTTCTTTTCCTGATCTATATAAACGATCTACCGACAGCCCTTCCTGCGAACATTGCCATGTACGCAGATGATGTAACCCTCTGGAGTCCAAGCGTTGAAAACTTGCAAATTGCAGTTTATGAAACAAAACGCTGGTCCGAGGATTGGAACCTCCCATTTAATGATGACAAATGCGTGAGCATGTCTTTCGGCAGAGAGACTGGTCACACGTTTTCCATTAATGGAGCAGCCACTCTGCCAAGGGTTGACCGACACAAGGTGCTCGGTTTCTGGTTAGATTGTAACTTATCCTTCTCTCATCATCACGAACTTGCGAGCAAGTCTGCCTTTCGAGTCCTAAATATGATTCGAAGGTCCTTCCCGCGCACCTCTAGGGATGATGTTCCCATAATTTTCGGCACGTATGTCCGACCTCTGCTAGATCCGGTGGTCAGATAGTGCACTCTGGTATTGTCCGAGACCGTGAGATCCTAGAAGGAGTTCAGCGGGCCTCCACCAAGGCAGTAAGTGGTCTATCCCATCTACCTTATCCCGTCCGCCTCTCACTCCTCAACCTCTATCCCCACGACGTAAGACGCGTAAGAGGTGATCTGTTTTTGATGTTTCACCTTTTTGAAACAGGTCAAAGCGATTACTTCTTCTCCGTCTGTCCAGCCTCCTCTCTCCGTGGTCACAGCAGAAATGTTTTCAAACAGAGGCCACGCACTTCACTAAGGATTAACTTTTTTAGCTATAGGGTTATTACCATGTGGAATGCACTTCCGGAAGATATTGTTCTGTCGCAGGACAAAACTATCTTCAAGAAAAAGCTAGACATCTACCTGGGTCTCTCCCAATAATTCCCTTTGTCAAAAAAACAAACAAAATAGTTGTCCTTTATCGCATATATGTTCATGAATGCCGCACCCCCACTCAGCTTAAGGCACTGTCCACAGTGTGACACTGAATGAGGTTATATGTATCTTGTTTTCGCTGCCACCCCCGCCCCCCCCCCCGCTTCTTTTTCTTCTCGTTTCAGCTCGGTGAATCCGACAGAAGATCAAAGATTTCCTAAAGAACCGGGAAAATTGGGCTTAAAGCCTCGAACCCGTGTAGTACTTCAAGACTTCAAGACTTCAAGACAACTGAACTGAACATAGTCGGGTGTACCATTAGTCGCAATCCGAGGGGTGGCTTGGTGCGTGTCTCGGAATGGATCAAAAGGCGGTAATTAAGCGACTATTGCATGGCATAGAAAGGTTTGTTTAATTTTGTTGTTGCTTATTTTCAATAGTTACAACCCCGAGCATCGATCAGTGCTCGAAAAACATGTACAGTGGCAAGTTTCTCAAGGGGAATACGACTTCGAGTCCAATCTAGTACTGCTGCGATTGTTAGAGCCTGGCATTTAATTATAGAAGTAATGCATTGCTTCCTTTAGGTATCAGTTCTACCCCGAGCATTATAACTCGGATATAACGAAGTTGATCTTATTGAAAGCATTAGCAAGCTCCAATCCGACGGATTTCACACTATGCAAGTACCTAATTCAACTGGATCACGTATGTCCAGCCACTTCCGATTGATAAAGTACTTTAGCTTGATGAGGAGCCGGTGTCATTAGTTGTGGAGATGGGTACGTTGCTAGAGGCTTGCAACTTTCCGGAGTTTTGGGTAGGTATTTTCGCTAATATCATGATTTGGCAGCAACGCCTCCGAGAGAATCCTAATGTTTGCGTTGGTGTGCCTGGATTCCGGGAATCAATGCTAAACTGTAAGTTCTGCTTTGTCGACTGATGTATTAGTATATGGTCTCGCTAAATAGGCTTATTGTGGTAATCCCGGGTTCACCAAGGAGACCATTAACCGACTTGAACTGAATAGTTCGTAGAACTTTTCTTCGATTTCGCGTCGTTTTTTAATACTCCGAATTCCGTTTCGGTTCGACTCGAAAAAATGGTGTGCGACAAACTAAGGGCAACAGTAGGCGAATGTAGATATATGAACGAGTCCTGTATCCGTTTACTTCCTGATCTACCATTGTGTTCGATGTAAAGTAATCCCAGCATATGACCACCTGATGCGTATGATTCTGCATTGGTATCACCGTGCACGAAACTTTGAAATCTTGACTTGGAGTATTGTACTTGAAACTTAGTATTGAGTCACTAAGAGGTAACATCCCCTTCAGCTGCTTGGAAACATTTCCCGTCTTTCGTCTCCAAGAGATTCTTGTGGCAGTTTACTTTATACACCAGGTCATTGGCACTTCTTATTGGGTGTTTAAAACTGCGCTGGATTTTCCATCGCATATATCATGAGTAAACAAAGGCGTCCGGGCTTTAACGCCGTACGGAAAACGAGACCTTAAGAATATTTTTTAAAGCTGTACGAACGCTTTCGTCTCTTTGAATCGAACAGTATGGGTTATTATAAGACCCAGGACAAGTTAACCGTGGCCTCTGGGCGTTGTTTCGAAGGTTTGGCAGGATCGTAGATACATAGTGCTAGGTCAGTGATATCGCCGATGCTTTGGGCTTGCCTTTTTAGGATCGCATTTTTCTGATTTGATCCAATAGGTAACTTCCTTCATTCCCTTTACCTATTTGTCAAGTGCATCAGTAAGGTCGGGGGTGGGCGTCTCAAGCTCTGAGATGGCTACTTGTCCTGAGCGCTTCTCGAAATGCTCCCAAGTGACCGTGCGTCTCAAACAGCTTCTGCCGAGGAAGTTCTACTCACTGCTTTCTCGTGGCGGTGTTTCCACAAAAGTGAGAGGACAAAAGCGAATGCCCGGCGCTTCCACCGAGTTGACTGACTGATAGTCAGTCTGGGGGAGATGGCTTAACCCGGATTCCAAATTAACCACGGGTGGCGTGAGACATACAACACTACCCATCGGCATCTGTGACGGAGGGATATACTGGGCACCCAGGATATCTGGCCCCACCCGAAGGGCGTATGAACTAAGCAATCAGTCACCGGCCCCCAGGGGATACGAACCCCATATTTCGTCCCGCTGCCTTACGGGTTAAGCTTTGGCTAGCTAAAGGCTCCGGTTGTAGACCCCTAAGAAAACCACCTGATTCGGCCTGGGCAACCTGGCAATATGTTGCCTATAAACAAAACAAACCATGGAATGTGACTCCATGTACCTCTTCCCTCCCCTTTTTACTGTTTTGTTTGGCACAGACGAGTGTGTAATATATATATATATATATATATATATATATATATATATATATATATATATTACACACTCGCCTGTGCCAAACAAAACAGTGAAAAGGGGAGGGAAGAGGTACATGGAGTCCATTCCGTAGAGGTGAGTACGCGGATATCCAAGGCTCGAGCGGCGTACGCTGGACTGAAGCACTTGTGGCGCCGACCTGATATTTCACTGAAGTTGAAAGGCCGTGTATACTGTGCTGCAGTGCGTTCAGTTTTGTTGTATGGTTGCGAAACTTGGAGTCTGCGTGCCGAAGATATTCGTCGTCTTGAGGTTTTCGACCATCGATTTTTACGTAGTATCGCTAGGATTGAGTGGAATAGCCGAGTAAGCAACGATGAGGTCAGAAAGCGAGTATTAAGTACTAATTCAGAGAACGTCCTGTCACAGCATATCCAGCTTAGTAGACTTCGTTGGTCGGGACACGTGTTACGTATGGAAAGCACACGTCTACCATACCGTGTTCTATTCTCCGTTCCTCCTAGGGAGTGGAAAAGACCACTTGGAGGTCAACAGATGACGTGGCAGCGAGGAATGAGAAAATGTACAGCAAACTTAGGAAAAGTAGGTGCCTCACGTCTTCGTGGTTGGGGTCCAAAAGATCCGTCTACCAGTTGGCTGGAGACACTGAAGGATATGGCAGCGAACCGCGAGCAGTGGCGATCGTGTTGTCACTTTCTATCGAATCAGAATGATTGATCGGTGTGTGTTTGTACAGTTAGACTGTGTATTCCGTGTGTTGGCTTCTAGGGCATTCTTTCCTTTTGCTACCCGTGTAGGCCCACTCCCTCTCCATCTTGTATATTCATACTTTCTAATTCAGTGTGCAACATGGTGAGAAAGGCAGTGGTCAGTGGGGCTTGCCTTACTGTTTAGCGCTGTACGATGATGATGATGATGATGATGATATATACAATGCATAATGTGCATATGAGTAGTAGGAGGGTGAATTTGTATAATGTGATTCATCGTGCAGTTTGAACGTTCAGCCATGGAAAATACGGAAGCACTGTACAGCTGATCGTAAAAAAACGTTTCTAAGCTCATAGGGCATCTCACAATAAAATACGTCTCCGGTTTCAGGAAAACTGTAGCCGGTGTGCGCTTACACAGGTACAACGAGCAGGCATGGTCGCTGTTGCCACTTGCCGAACCTTGCAACCAAACCGAATACGAGTAATTACTCACCGAGATTCATTCTAACAGTACGTATTAAGCTTTGCTGCTCAAAATGATACCGACGTCAATGTACCACTAACTAGACACCGAATCACGTGAAACACGACTGAGGCCAAATACCGAGACCATATCTGGGATGTGGGGTGCGACTACAGAGGATGGACCTTGCATGTATGTTTCTGAAACAACATGTGTGTCTTTTAAGAGTTTCAAGAAGTCTTTTTAAGGCAGCCCGTTACCCTATCAGAATCAGTGTGCAGACGTTGAAGGCACCCATGTGAAGTTAAAATTTGCGCTTGAACAGTGTTGGGTTTATGTCCTACTTTTGAACTATTATTACCACCAGATGTCTACTGACCCCCCAAAACCCGTCGTGTCTTGCATAGATCTTAAAGTAAAACAAGTTAGTAAGACTTTTTAAAGGAAAGATGCTGGGGGTTTCCAGGTAAACCATACTCCGTGGCTGCTCACAACGCAGCAGGGTTTTTCCTGGGGACCGTAACCAAAGCCCTTGAATCAACCCTCAATAACCGGTGATGAACTAGCGGTTTAGAGCGTTTGTTTACCACGTCGGAGGTCAGAGATTTGAGCCCCGTCACCGTCGGTAGACAGTAATGCACAGTCGCCCGGTTCGTTACCACACCTAACCTATTGGGACTTTATGTGGCTCTCCATTCCGAATCTCAGGGTCTGGTTGCCCGCTGTCGTTTACACTACAGTGGGCCTTTGTGTTTATTTAGTATACTCTATCCACTGCACTTATGCGCAAGCATGTAATAAAAAAACTGACTCACAAAGCACTAACGTATTAGAAGCACCCTTGGAGAAACTTTTGCCAGTCCGTCGCGTGATATCTGGTTGATCTTTTGTCGGTTCTATCATCGTTAGTTCAGTGATTATCCATCCGCCTTTCAGATTCAGTCATTAACCCCATGCACTCAGTGAGGCAAGGGGACGTGAATTAGACAACATTCTTTTCGTTGATGGCTGCTTAGCTCAGACAGGTGATAGCTGCCTAATAAAATGCAATGATTTTTCCCACCGTTGAGAAAAGCCCCAGACACTCCACACCTAAATCTATTTAATGGAGGTTTCTGACCGGTAAAATGCTCTTCTCCGTGCTTATTTGCTGGAGTGTCATTTCCTGATGCATAGTGGCTGGCCAGATGCTATCCACCTGGCTTGATGAGACTGAAATTCGTGCTGCGCTTACCCATAGACCTATCAGGTATAATTACACCAATGAAGTAAGAAAGTCATCATGCATAGCCCTGGGTCATGGCAGTACGCACTTCATCACACTGCGTCAAGATGCAGCCTCATCGTGATGTGGGCATGAGGTAACTGGGAAAGTCTTGGCAACATTTTGACCGTCCGGTTCCACTTTACAGCTTGACCTCTAAGGTAATCCCAGGCTCAGCGAATAAAGTGCCTGCTACGGCTCGGCATGCAGGGCACGTCCCAGCCAACGAAGCCTGTGTGTGGGGGGGGGGGGATGATAGCATGTTTACTCACCGGCACGTCGGCTTCTGAGAACACGCATATGGGCGATGTAGTTTCTAGTTCCTACCAAACTCGCGCGATATTCTGCAAGCAGTGTGAGTAGAAACGTGCTGCGTATAGCAGCAGGAAGGCGATGTCTTACAATACCCATACGTGACGAAGAATGTAAACCGCCGCCTGAGTTTTCGCTATATGGGTTCCCACCTGGTCTTTAGTTTTTCTGACTACACGTACAGCTTTCCAGGTACGCAAACTTCTGGACAACCTGTGACTTGTACGAGGTCTTCGTCGGTGAGTGTAGTTGTAGGCTTTTGCCAGTCATGTAGCAGCAAAATGGACAATGCGAGGCTATTCATAATTCACTGTCACGGTATCTTCGTCACGAACAACCTCAATATTCACTGCATAGTCTGAGTAACCAAATCAACCAACGCGTCTCTGAATGGTTCTTAGTTTGTTTACTCCTTCAGCGGGCTATTTTCTATCTTGATAGTCGCAATGGGAAGTGTGGGCCCCATCCGGCGAGGGTTCACAAGGGCGCATGTGGCGATACTGTCCCAGTTCGTTGTCAGATAAACGCTGAATGTTCTGCAAAAAGACCTTCCATTCACCAAACAGATGTTCCTGGCTAATCGATATATGTGCGACATTTCCTTTTTGAGAATGAAGACCAAAATCTTTTCAAAATAATTTCGACGTGGGCTTATTTTGGAATTCAAGCGTGCCATGTCCAACCAGTCCGCCGCGTTTGTGCCAGATGAAGTTCGGGTCCTCCATCGGTAATTAAAATCTGATCACCGTCCCCGAGTCTGGTGAAAAAGTACCCTCAATGGTGAGGTTAGGGAAGGGGGTTGTAATGCATTCAAGGCAAGTGGCTAACACAGCCTCTTATTCCTCGAAGATTTCTTACATTCTCAACGTGCAGTATTTGATTAAATGAACATAGGCTTAAAAATAAGTAAAGGTGACCAAGTACGAAGTAAGAGAAAAGTGTGAACACTGACAAAGCCTCTGAAAATTCCGCTAGATGGTTGGGCGAATGAGAAAGTGCGTAACCTAAACAGGTTAAGGTGGTCGGGTCATGGGTTGTGCTTGCCCACGCATAAGCTTAATCGGTCCATACTTCTTCGGAGTAAATAGTGGTCGGAGGTGGTTACCCGATAACCTGGCGAAAAACGAGAACCTTGACGGACTTCAACGTGTCGGACTTTCGGTCAGGATTCCGAACACATTGGGTGACATGGCTAGGTACCATGGCCAGTAACGTAGTTTCATTCAAAATCATGTCTTCATGGTTTTCACTTACAGCTTCCCTTTACGAGTGTTTGATCCTCACGCTTTTATTCGCTTTGTTCTTGATAAGAAGAGATGCTAACCAAATAGTTGAAGTAGTGGAACTGACTGGTTTGGTGAACCGTAACTTAATCAAATATTTTCGTATCATGCTTATACCCATGCCATCTGCAGTAGCTTTACTTACCGGTGCTGTTTCCACACTCACGTCTTCTCATTCGATTTCCCCAATAAAACAAAATCACACGTTGTTAGTTGCTCCGACTAATGCGGTTCGAAGCGATATGGCGTTTTTCGATGGTTTGAAATGTTATTTGAGTCGATCGCTGCTATCACTTTTGATGGTGTTGCTTTTCTTCAGAACGGCTTCTGTTCCTTTTTGTAGTTGTCATTCAAGTGGTTTCACAAACTTACCAACGGATACCTAAGGCTCTGTTAGTCTCTATCCTCAACGTAACGGATCAAGAGCTGCGTCAGCTGATGAAGACTCATGGCTGGACTGAATGTTCACTGGATCCCAAAGATCCGCATCATTCTGGCCCCCTTATTCTCGTCAATAAGCATGAGGAACACGTGAAGTCAGTAAAGATCCAAGAGCGAGTCACGTTCGACTCGATCACTTCCATGTCCGGTGCATTCCGACCATCCAAAGGAGACTTCTTTATCAAAACCGGTTGACCTTCTGAAATACATATTGTTTGTGTGGGCACTTGCGCGCACAAGATGTGATTACGGAATATCTTTATGGCGTTTTTTCTTTCCGCTTCTTGGTTGTATTCACAAACGCGTGCCCTCAACGAGCAGAAACGTACAAAGTGACAAGGATGTTGATAAAGGTGGATAAATGAGTCAGTCAAAACACTTCGGGCGGTGTCTGATAAAAATCGTATGAAGAAATGAGGGATGTTAGTGCGCATCTAGTGGAAGGTCACGCAGACAATAAAAGAGCATGAAAACGAATAAACAAGAAGAAAACCACATAACAAGACAAAAAGTAATTTTAACTCGAATACGAAGAACAACCTTCAAATCGGACAAACAAATTAGAATGTTCGGGCATAAATACGCGTGGGATTGTGCATGCATGTGTGCGTGTTCAAATACGTGACCCGTTTCTGTCCTGTACATGGGTATAGTAGATGCAAATGTTCACGATATTTCATACAAACGCACACAGTTGGTCTAACTGCCAGATGCAAAAATAGAGCTGCGTATGCACTGCTATCTCGGGATGATCGATACAAAAAGGTATACACGTGGGGAAAAGAAATGATAAGCAGTCTCAAAAGGGAAATGTAATGGGATACTCTTGATTGTGACCATTGGCAATATCTGTCTGTTTGCTTGTGATATGTGTTTTAGCCGAAGAAAAGCCAGAGTAAGAGGGAGACATTTTATTTATCACGCCGATTCATCGGGAAATAATGTGAGCAACGGAAGCCAAACTGGGTGGGCTTCCGTACTGGTCTGATCCAGATTTGCCGAGTTCAGGTTACGGACCTGACTAGTTGGAGTGGTCTGAGGACTGCGGGTCTGTGGTTTGTTGCTTTTTTCCGACCTCAGGCGCCGCATGGCCATCCATGTAGTGGGCCATAGTCGTCTGAACGATTTGAGTGCGTTCTGTTTTGTCGAATAAAAAAGAAATATGTCTGATGGTAATTCTTCTGGACAATGTGTGTATCGAACGATAGAGATTAGAATCCGAATATATGTGCTCATACAGTGATCGGAGCAGAAACCCAGCAATTCAGAGAGCGACTCATGGGGATGGGGTGAAGACTGGGAGGCTAGAAATCAAGGCTCAACGCTTCACTAATCATTTGCTTATGTTGATTAAAGGGCGGCACATGATTGCGTGGTATTTGCAAGAGTTTGTCACCCAGTGGGGAACGTTGCGTACGAACGGCCAGATCACAATGACTCGAAACAGTATACTTCAGTTCTCGGGTATTCACCTGATACCTAGGCTCAGCGTTAGTGCTTAATCGGGACATTTACACTGCTTCGTTTGTACACTTGTTTTCCCACATGCATAAATGCCACCGCCAGCAATGGTCTAGAAGAGGGGCCTGATTGCTGCATTCGGCATGTCCAAATAAATTCGGGCGATCATATATAAAAAATACGGCGTTGTGGGATGATCACTCGTAGAAGCTGAACTTGAGAAATAATACACAAAGAGGTGGTGGAATTAACTTGTAACTAACGCTGATTGCGAGGCAGGGTACGTTGAGATCATAGTAACGACGTAGCCGTAAAAGTGGTGGCGGGTGCGTATGAGGGGCTGCAACAACTGGATCAGTTGTTCTCCCAGTTTTTTGTTCTCCACTAGTTTGTTTTCTATCGTTTAATATTTATATGATTTCAGGACGAGGTCGCGGTGAGTTAGAGGCGGCCAACAGGAGGAAGTGGCTTTCTGGGACAGACAAGCAAACCAAGTGTAAATTTTTCTAGTAGAATGAAAATAACATGGATGTCGGACACCTACATTACTTACAACGTGTTTCATTAAGGAAAGAAGGGAATTTATCCTATGGCATGGTGCATGAAAAGTACGGATTCGAACTGAATTCTCTTGCAGTCGCAGTCACGTTCGATATTCACATTTAAACATCTTATCAACTTACTGGTGATCTGTACCACTTCGCTCGTGGTACGCGTAGTGTCGCATCAGGGCGCGATGAATTCACAGATTCAGACTTCGGCAAGTCGCTTAACAGTTCTCCACGCACATGGCAGCGCACTGCGGCCAAAGTGCTATACTGTTGCTCTGCATACGACATCGTATAGCTGTTGGCAGTTGCCGACAAGAGACGGTACGGTTTGTGTTTCAAGCGCATCACGTCCACAATGATAACAGAAGGTGTGCGAGCCGATCGGTAATCCATAACCGCTGTATCGATTGCCAATACTCGACAACGGCTGGTAGAGAACTGCGAGATGTTAGATAAATCGGTGAACAGCAGAGAAGAGAATGAAGTCATTTCTGTGGTTCATTGTCATGGCTGAAATAAACAGTTCATTCCAAGATCATTTCATAATGTTTCACGTCTACGTAAGGAGTGTTATTGCATCTGGACGACAGGAAATTTCCCCGGAAACACACGACCTTCCTTTATTTATTACACGACAAAGTAAAATATTTATCGAACGAGGCTACCAAATGTTGGAGTGACCGACCATGAGAAGAACTGAACCCGGGACGTCAACGTCTGAAGTCCACGTTGATGACCGCTTGACCAATGCGGTTAGAGAAACTAAAAATGAAAACCTAGGCGAACACATCCTGTTCATGCACTACGTTGAATGACGAAGGAGTCACAAAACCGTTTTCTTTCGCTATCGCACTTACATCTGGTTTCAATGGATCAACATAACCAGATTAGCGGAAATATGCTGAGTATTGCTGCTAGCCACAGTCTAACAATGACGGATTACAGCTTACAATCGCTTCCTCATCATCTAGTAATCTGAATGCAGGATTGCGCCTAGGATCCAATTTAAAGATGCACCCATTGAATCCTTTTTTTTGCAAATAACGCAAGATAGACCACTGCTGTCTGTATGGTCTCATGGAAAGTCTTACGCATATAAAGTAAGCTCACGAGCTGAATGTTTCAGGCGAACAACGCATAGTGATTTGAGCCAAACATCACCACGCTATTACAAACAGCAAGATCGAAATCAGATAAAAATGTTCTTCCGAGTTTAACAGCAATTGGATTTTTCTCATTTAGGGTTATTGGAAGGACTGTTCAATACAAATGACTTACCATTTCGGGGGTATAGGCTTTCACACGGAGTCGCTCTTCATCAGACTTTGGCGCAGTGCTGACCCCAGAAGATTGTTTGTCCGTCATAACAACTGGCTGTGTCGGTATATCGACGGTCGCACGTGTGCTGACATCATGAAGACAGTAACTAGACCCGATGGAGCTCGGATGCAGCTTGAATAAGACAAGAAAGGCTGGTGATCGGCTGGCATCGGACTGAACAAGGACACCCCAACAGAGTTTAGCTCGAGGATCATGACGCGCAGTAATCAGTCGATGAAACCAACTCACTAAGCTACGTTTACCGGCAACAGTCGCAAGTTTGCCTGATTCGGGAACCGAATAGGTCTGTTTGGTGGTGTGGCTGGATGCGGTGCATCTAATTGGCAGTGACGATTGAGCAGTCGACGATGATGACGGAGCGTCTGATACTGACAATGATGACGACGACGCGGTGGACGAGGAACAAAAAGAAGGCAGATCCAGGACGAACGACGTAAATGATACTCGAGATGCGGAATGGGATGGCGAGGGCGTCAACACATGCGGACCCAGCTGTCCTGAATATTCACAGCAAGTCTGATGGTCTATGTGTGAGGAATCTGAGAAAGAGACACTCAGTTTGGTACGATTGTTTGGTCGTTCTCGGAATGTGTCCAGAGCATTACAACTGCCGAACCACGTACAAACAGTATTGTTCAAACCGAAAGATGACTGAGCAGCTTGAGCTCGTCGGAATGCGTCTTTTGAGCACCTGCGGTATCGGATCACACCCTGAATTCGAGGGATGTGCATATGCGTTCAAGGAAGTTGAGCAAAAAGTAGAAACAGAAAAGGTATACAATGTTAGAATATGAGCGTCTCACGAATAACTGGAGTCATGACAAGAGCTATGCCCAACTCCTTTATTAGATAGTGATAACGATTGCTACTGGTTTAGAGCGTTTATCTATTACCTCAGGTCAAAGGTCCAAATCTTGCCACCGCCGGTCACTTTGGTGGTAGGCGGTTGCCTGATGTCGCCCGGCTCGATACCACACCTGATGTACTGGGACCCTATGTAGTTCTCCGCTTAAAGTCTTAGTGTCTGCTTACCTGTTATATCTGATAGTGCAATGGGCCTGCAAAGCTATGGGGAGTACCTCTTTCGATGTTCTCATGCGCAAGTATGTAAAAGAAAAATCAAGTTTAGGTACAGTATGAAGAAAGTATAATGTTTTGTAGCTGTTTGGAGGGGGTAGTTACTGCGAGGACAAACGAAAGTTTGAGGATCGATACGTACTTCTCAGGTATTCCATTTCTCGACGAAAATTCTATGGTGCACTCCGGTCAACAGAGTCGAAGGCCGCGTAGATGTCCAGGAACACGATGATCGTTTGTCTTTAGAATGTGTGACAGTGCTTTATTAGATGTCGGAGGATGGAGATCTGATCGATACATTCACAACCGGTGCAAAACCCAGCTTGCTGCTAGCGAGTCTGCGCTTCACGCATTTAGTGCAACCTACGAAGCACGACAGATGCGCGCTGCTTCAACGCCATTTCGCTGTGGTTGGTGCACCTACTGCGCGAGTCGTTTTCGAAGATGGGAACATCAACTGTTCCCTTTCTTCTGAATGACTAACATCTGGGAACAGAACATAATTTTCATTCCACTTTCTTCAAGTAGTACCAGGGAAAGCCATCAGAGCTCGGCGCTTTGTGACGTCTTGTGGCTTGGATTTCCTGCTCGGTTATCGAATCTGTCAGAACAGACCACGGGACCTGTGCCGGAAGTTATTGCAGGGGTTGACACCGAGGGCCAGCTAGGCGGCGAACCAACTCCACAGGTCGTTTCACCTACACCCAGTGGGTCCCTACCGGTGACTCGGGTGAGATTGAACAGTTTGCGAAAATCTCCCATGGCCGTAGCAAACTCCGATGCACGTTGCGACCACCAGATTTCGCGGTCATTAGGAAGACTTTCGTTAAGTTCACGCCTCGTTATGAGTCCTGTTTCATTATATTCGCTTTTAGCCGGCATTGACTAGCAAACGTCGAGAGGGCAAAGATACTCAGCAGAAATTCATGGTCTCATGGCGCTTCGAGACAGGCTGCAGCTCACTAAACCAGTGGAATTCACAGCATTCTTGATAAGCGACTAGTGCTGTTTGACGTTATTACGTGGGACTACAACTGGCTTTGCAGCAAGCGTGTTTCAGGAGACGGATAGGCGAGATGGTTGGGAAAGTTTATCACAATATAATCGTCTTTGCGGCATACGTTTGAAATTCCCACAGAAGCATATGGACAGCTTAGTGCAAACTGGTGCGTAGTCGGAGTGAAGAGAGCGTTCCACTGCGATCGGCAGTTTTATTTGCAGTCCCGCCATTTGTGGCCTATTGCAACGTGATCGATCTTTGTCGACTGCTGGCTCGGCGAGGGCGGACGCCATATGGCTTGCGGCAGTAATATGGATTGAGGAACTAGAATCTGAACAACTGTGATGAACAGGATAAAACTGCTGCAGTGATGGGTTGGCCGTTCAACGCATTTGATGGAGCGCTTCAGACAGATGCTCTAATTGAGAGGCGAATTTGCAAGAAGAAAAACTGATTTCAGTAAAGTCAATAAAATAGTCGAAAACATCTCCGCTTTCTCCTCCTTCTTAGGAGGTGTAAAGAAGCACAAAAAAAATCTTGGTAACAACTGCGTCCAGTTGAATACACCGGAAAATGTTTAAGTCGTTGACAAATATTAATTACTCGTAGGACACGATAATTGATCAGCATACTTTTGTAAACGAATTATCGATTTCAAAAGGAACCCGGTTTGGTGATAATGGCCGTTTCGTAACGGAGATTGGTGAAACCGTTGTGCGAAAATGGAATGAGACAGCATACGTGGGAATTTCGTTTGAACAAGAAGAATATCTCTGATTAATCGAATACCTGGAAATATCGAGTATCCTTCCTAAAACATGTTTTTCCGACACGATGATAAAACTGGTGCCAAAATGGATATGAAGCAAAAATAAGACGGAAACAATACTTGGGTCATAATGCAAATTGCACTGTATCAACGGGCTGGTATCAATCGCCGAAGCCTTTCCCATCTTCCTACATTTAGCAATCCACCACTGATCAAAGTCGTTTCTCTCGCTCCGAATAAGTTGGCGTTTGCATCATCTCCGTGCCTCACCATGTCTGTAGTGCGGAAGAATCGATCTGCGTGCATCTAACAGTGCAACTGTGGATGCAAATATCCATCGTTTCTATGCCTGTCATGCTCATGGGCTTTGGTCAGCATTAGCAGCCTCAAATAAGACCTCCTTGACCTCTTTCCATCGTTCTTCCGAATCCTGCGCATATGACTCCATGGATAACATCCTGCATAGTTCTGCTTGGAAAACAGATAGATGGTTATTATTTGGTGGGATCTTTGGGGGACAGTTGGCTTTGGCTTTGTTTTGGCCGAAGCACGTAGGAATTAGAGCATGGTCAGTGTCTACAGACATGAAACAGAATGATCGACAGTCTTGAATTGATCCGCGCCGGCGGTAACCGATAGCAGTGCGGCCGATCTGAGTCCAACGCTGTGAAGGTGCAGGAGGACGCCAGGTTAGTCGGTGCCGATTTTTGCACGAGAAATCTGTACTCGCTAGGGACAGCCTATGGTCGGTCATTATTATCAACTCGTTCATCTAGAACGCTAAATCGACCTCGTACACATGACTCCGTCTCGTCTAGGCTCCCAACTCGATAACTGAAACCGTGAGCAATAACCATTATGCTTTAGAATGCACGCTGCGGAGCAGCCGGGACAAATCATGTTAGAATTTGTTTTTAGCCTCAGGAGAGCTACAGTCAGTTGGGCCATACACAGAGACGACAAACAGGCACCAACACTTCTATCTGATGCTGTTGACATGCAGAGGACCGTCCAACCGAACTGCACGTAGACGACTGTTGACTGGGATCCAATCAAGCAGTCCACGTTCAGCCTTCATGCTCAGAGCGATAACGACACCAATTTGACCGCAAATACTAGACACGAGTGAAACGAGAAGCCGAGCTTGTATCTGAGGAGCGAAGTGTTATTACTGAAGTTAGGTCTTGCATGTGTGTTTCGGAGACACATGAAACATCTGCTTCAAAGGTTTCAAGAGTCCAAGCTAGGGCAGCCTGGCGCCTCGTTTGGTTGGGTGCGAACGTCGAAAGTAGCCAAGTGAAGAGAATGCTTAGGTCTGAGAATCGGTTCTCTATTTTCCGTATATCCAAGTTGTTATCTTTATCGAGAGTTAGAAGTGTTTGGTCAGAACTCACTATGGTTTCTGGAATCCATTTAGATTTGGGAAACGAAGAATGACAATAAGAAATGTTTCCCGTGAGATAGCTGAAGATTTCTGGGGGAATCATACTTCACCGCTGCCCACATCACAGAAGGGGTTTTTCTTTGGAAACCCTAACCGGTCTGATCCACAAGGTAGTGCGGCGTTAACCCAGTACGGGAGCATGACCGAGGCACCCGAGAAGGAACTTCTTCTGATCTGCCACAGCATGATTATTCATCCCATCATAACTTATCTTCGTTGGTGCTTCATTACCCATCCGTTTCTGAGATTCAATCCTTAGCCCTATACACCAAATGGGGAAAGCGGTACGTGAACGGGGCTGTATTCATTGGACTGGGGACTTTCTACTTAGGTGGACGACAGCTGCTCAATGATGTGCGATGGATTCTTACGCTGTTGAGAGAAACCCCAGGTACTCCAATCCTACGTTCATCTAGACCGGTAAACTGCTTCTCTTCGTGTTTATTCACTGCAATCTCCCCTTCACGGGCATAATGGATGGAAGCATATGTCGCCCATGAGCTGGTTCAGATACTGGACTTCGTCTGGCTCCTACCCATTGACCTGTCAAGCATCTTCCGCTTAAGTGAGCCATCCTGTGTGGCTCTTTGGGTCACGGAGGCACGCAAGACATAATACCACACCAAGATGCAGTCTCGTTCTGATGGTTATAAATAGGTGTATTACGCAAACCCAAATTAGTAAAGGCAATAATCAAAACAGATGTCATGTCTAAAGAGCATATGGCTCCAAAACTTCGAGTGGATGGTCGCATAATCCTCAAAAAGGTCAAGTGCGGCGAAAATCTTACGATTAACAGTGCTACAACCTCTAATCTAAAGCAGAGACTTGAAAACTGCACGCGGCCTGAACAGACCGAAAAATGAACACGGTTCCGGCCCACTTCTGTTAAGCTTGAACACCGCTCTTCACAACTAAGTTCTCATGGGAAATCAATTATTTGATGACCAGTCAGGGCGGCTGTCATTTTAAGGTTTGTTATTCTCCAATTTATGGCGTATGGGCGCATCTTATTTATGCGGTCCTTTCTTAACGGAGTAACCATGATACCGGAAATGTCAAAACAAGCTACCTGGCATGACAATAAAACAGTTTCCACTTGAAAAACGACTTACTACTCATGAGTAGCGAATATAAGGGGTGAGTGAGCCAAACACAAACTTACTTCTCGTAAAACTCGCAGCCCGTTTGCAAATTGAACGTCAAGACAAACAGCTTTCGTAGGGGAGATCAAATTGGACGGGCTAGGTAGGAGATGAGGGAGAGAAAAATGACGATTGTCTGTGTCGCTGAGACGGGCTAATTCATCCGCCACTGCCCCTTGGACAGCAGCCAAGGCAGCCTGAGCCAAATGGGATTGGGTTGTGCTTACTGTGGTAGGCAGGAAAATGGAGTTTGGTGATTGATCAGGGCTAACAGGATATTTGGAATGTGACTGGGAAGTTGAAATAAGTGCACATGAGGACGAAAACGGTCGAGTAAAGGGTGATCGCTTGATGCATGTGCGGTACATTAGTGGCACAGGTACTTCGGATGGACACTTTGATTGGAGGGTGGCTGCGACTAGCGTATCAGGGATGTTTGCACTTGGCGTGTCTTGAAAACAATCTGGAATGGAAATGCAGAATTATTCATAGGAAATCAAACAGAAATGACCAGAACGAATGAGCGTGTCAGTGCGATCTAAGTGAGCGGTGCGTATTAGACGATGAGGGTGCAACACACTAAGGTCTGGTAAATATGCATTACGTGAGGCAAAAGGAAGTGACTGTTTGCGTGCGGTGTACGTTAGACAAATCAACACTAAAGAGGCACTTACCACTAAACAATTCACGCACGAACAGAAAAAGTCTAACGACGGGATCAATAAAAGGAGAGCACTACTTTTGATCCACACAGAATTCAAGAAATGGGTAGACGCAGGGATTGAGAGTCCGACTGGGACAACCTAAGCCATGAAAAAATTTCTGACTAGAGTCGGGTAAACATAGCCTGATCGTCATAATAATTTAGAGGATGTTTGGTACCAGCGGAATGAGCCGACCGCGGTGGCGGACGGTCGTTAGATGAAGTACGCGGGGAAGTGGGTTTCGCCGAAATGGAGGGCCGTAAGTGACTACCTTTGGCCTCTTGACATATCGAGTCAGAGTGCCGTGTGGGTGTTGCCCTTCCAGAATGGACAGGCAGAAAAGGGTTGACAGCGGATTCGGTTGAGTACGGGCGCGACTTGCGTTCACCGGAGTTGTGTTTGTTAGGACTAGTTCGAACGCGTCTGTCGGAGACGGATTTTTGTAACAGGGTACGCGGTTGCGACAGAGATGGGCGCATTCGAGTCTCTGAGGATGTCGGTAACTCCACCGTGGTGTCAGCAGGATGAAGTGATCTGGGCGACGTGTAAGAGGTCGACACCCTTAGAAGTTGACGAGTGCGTACATTCTCATGGGTTGAATTTGGTAACTGATCTAGAGAACGATTCGAATCGCCGGACGGGGATCCATGAGTTTGATGGCTTAAAGGAACCTTTGGCTGGTTGGGGAGAATGGCCGTAAGTGCTTTGGGGCGATTCGATCGAATACTTGAGCTTCCAGATGCGGCTCCAGAAGAGGACGATCCAGCGGCATCCTGGTTAGGCCCGGTGATCGAAGAGGTTGATGAGAGTCTAGAAGGTGACGAAGTGATTTACAGAGAAGGCCTATGAGTGTGGCGGAAATTATCTACTGAAGAAATGAAACCACTAAAAATGGAAACAACGAAGAGGCTAGATTAACATTCGGATATATAACAATGAGTTGAGTGAATAAGGAAAGACCAATAGGTTGTAGACGATAGAACAAAGTTAGTGGGAAAAGTTGACATCCTTGTTGAATTTTGTTGTAAACTTGTGACACAGTCAGTTGCACGATGCTTTTGTAGATTACAAAAAAGCGAACCTCTAAGAGTACTAGCTGACTGAGTACGCAACAAGACTCATCTCTCGATTTGCACCTAAACGACCACAAGGAACACTGCAGGAAGACTTTCTTGAATGAAAACTGCAGCTGTGTTCAGTTTGTCCAATAACTGAAGACAACTTGCCAGGGTTCTTCTTCGTCTACGATACCTAAACTAACTGGCCACATTCAGCGTGCAGAGATGTGTAAATGTCAATGGGCCTAATTGCTTCTTGCAATCGATAAAACTGACACCAATGTACTGCATACAGTAAACAGAATTAAAATACTATTATCTGACCAACATATCGTGTTTTTTAAAACGTACGAGGTGAGTAAATTTAGCCAAACAGGCGGCAGTGCAGTAATCACTGCTACAGACAAAGCTACGCTTCTGGTCTAAGTTTTAACGAAGAGTCGGTTATGCCCGGTAAGACCTGAAGGTACATTCAAAGTGGGCAGTCGACGATCTCACAGGTGCAATCTGTTTGCCGTTTTCGGTTAATCAGTCGCACTGCAGCCCAGATACAAAGACAATGCCTCGAAGGAAGATGCATGGAATTATTATGATTTTTCATTCCACGCTTACGTTTGAATGTAGGAGAAACGCCATATTGTACTAACAAGGAAAATAGGCAGCCATGACTAAAAGGACTGGAGTCGGAAGTCACATAGGGTGCCAAAAACTCAAAAGTCAGATATGAATGAGAGTAGGTCACAAAGTACGGATACTTTCCGGCTTCCTCGAAATCTTTGAGAATACAGAGGACTTTTGACTTCCTGCGCTGATCACAGTGAGCTGTTGGTAAACGCTTAAGAATGACACGATCCCTAAAGCACGGATGATATTTACTCTTAGACTGGTCTCCAAATGTGAACACTTACTAGACGGGATTTTGAGCCATAAAGTAAAACATTGAACACTGGAATTTCAGATCCGTCCTTTGAATGAGAGATGGATGTCGTGGCGGCGCCACAAATGGTCCAGGTTCATAAAGATCAGAATGATCTTTACTATTCGTGATGTGATCTCGCTTCGATTTCCAGCTACAGCACAGCTAATGAATTGCTTCGGGCAGCTGAGTAACTCTAACTGCTCACCACAAAGGATTAGTGTAGACAAGGGCTCTTTTCAGTCTTTCAAGAGCATTTTGTACTTCGGTAGCGTAAAGTACAAACCGTATCTGGACACTTCAATCTTCAATTGGTTCGAAACGTGTTACACAGACGGCGCTTTATAACCCAGCAAGATGATATCCTCTGTGTATACTAAGTCAAAACTCCTGAGAGGAATTCAACCCCACCGCTAAGCGGACCTGACAGCGCATTCCGTAGTACATCTACTAGTAAAAGTGAGAAGTGGCGATATAGGGCAATCCTGTAATACTCCAGTGTAGATGGTAAAGATTGGCAAATGCTGACTGTAGACCCAAATTTAACTTCAGATGCCACGATACAACTCTTCGACGATAGACACATTATTCATCTTAGACACTTCATTTCTTTACAAACAGTTTTATAGTACAGTCCCATCGAAAGAGTCAAAAAGCAAGCAAATATCTAGGTACACAATGATATTTGGCTTATGAAAAGCGTAAGTGCCCAATCATCTGTCTGAGGGCGAAGATTTGATCGATCCATTCACGACCGGCACGAAAACCAGACTACTTTTTAGCGATTCCGCCTTATAATAAGTGTGGTTCAACCCACCGAGTAAGACAAATACTAACAGCTTCGTTGCTAATAGGGCCAGACTTATATCTCTATGATTCGCACAGTCACTGTGCCAGTCCTTATTGCAGTTGAGGGCACCAACTGATTCCCTCATAACGTGGAGACCTCTTCGGAATTCCAGAATACGAAGTTCCCTAGCAAGATTTATTTCGCCATCGTTAACCAAGACTGGAAGAAGATCAATGGAGCCAGGCTCCTTGTCAATTCTAAGATATGAATGACCTTATGGATCCTATCTCGTTGATGATTTTGTTGGAACAGGCCACGGGAAGAGTATAAATAAGAAATTGGGGGGGGGGGGGGGGCAGATGAATTACGTTTTGAAGTGCTCCGCCCAGCGTTCGAAACGCAGTTGCTGGCTGTGGATAAACACACCGATAGTCTCACAGATCTTTGCACTTAAACCCAGCTGGTTCCACGGAGGAAATGGAAAAATTTGCGGGATTTACTCGTGGCTGCTGTGTGACTCATATTAGATGCACATTGCGACCAACAGATTTTGCAATCCTCACTCAGGCTCGCGTTGAGGAGGTGTGTACCACTGCACTTGTTGCCAGGATCGACCGGTATGCGTCTTGAAAATGCAGAGAATCAGCAGAAATCCAGTTTCACGACACGACGTGTCAGACCATAACTCACCACGCAAAAATACGAAGCATACTTAAAAAGCGACCCATGCTCATCAAAGTTGTCGGGTGGGACTTCTGATAACTTTTCAGTTAGCGCGTTTTGAAAGCCGGATAGTCAAGGTGGTTGGTTTAGTTTGCCACAGCCTAACCAGCATTGCATCATACGTTTTTGGTTTCTATAGAAGTACGTGGACAGCTTGAAGCGCATTAAAGCGCGGTCGGAGTACACGCAGATGTTCCAGTATGATCGACAATCTTGGATGCAACCCCGACATCTGTAAGCTTACTGCGATGAGATCAACCTAGGTCCATAGCTAACTCGAAAGAGGGGGGGGGGGGGGGGCGGACTCCAGGTAGCGTAGCGGCGATTGGAACGTCTGAAATCGGTACTGGCGAGTAGTAGGCAATGGTCACGACACAGGACCGGGAACCTCTCCCCATTGTCTGAACAACACGAATCCAGCCCCAATGGGGCTGCTTAGATACACCTCATTCGACTACGGCCGACCTACTGTAGCATTCGCACCATCTACTAGAATCGCAGTGTCACCCTGGTTTGTATTAGACGGCAGGTCATGAAGTTTCTGGTAGAAATTCTTTGACTGGACCAAGGTCGGCGGGTACATAAGCCGCTCATCGTGTATGAACTTCTGATGCAACCAACTGACGGCTGGAATCCAGTCTAGCAGCGCGACTTCGGCCTTACTACTCCGAGTTACATTAGTGATCGCCTGACCGGATACTGCAGTCTGAGGATCCCAGAAAGACGCAAGCAAGACGTAGCAGAAAGATTGGAAGGAGGCGCCACTAGAATGACAGAGCTGAGATCCTGAATGTGAATATCCTGGATATAACGTACATCGGTGACAAGGGTCTCGAGCGTGCAAGCCAAATCCGTCGATGATCATTCACTAAAGTTCGTGCGCTAGGAAGCAAGAAGAAGAGTTTACGTCGGCCATTTAGGGTGCTGCGGTCTGTCGTATTACTCGATCAGCCAGTCTACAGTGAGATGATTGACGGAATCTCATCTGGCCTTTTTGCTCGATGACGTACGTCTAGCTCTGGTACAATCGAACGCGAGCGGCAAGGACGTTCCAGACGAGTCGGTGACCGGTAGTACTTCAAGCGCCTTCTCTGAATTACCTTGCCAGGTGTGAAGTAAAGCAAAGGTCAACGGCTTTTTCCAGTGGCGAGCCACAGTCGTCACGTCAGCCAACACCATCTACCGGCGGACTGGTTTGGTCAAAAGAAGGCACTTTCAAGTTGCAAATTGTCCCACATTTTGTGTACCAGTCTATATATATATATATATATATATATATATATATATATATATATATATATATATATATATATATATATATATATATATATATATATTACACTGACTTGAGAAGCATGGTGCCAACGCAACAACAACAGAAAGAAATACAAAGTCGGGGGGAGGGATTAATAGTCAACATTAAGATTAAAACAAGTAAATCAAAATTTTCTTTTAATATTTTCACCGTCTGAGTTTTGTAATCAATGGGTAAGTAAGTGAGTCAATAAGTTTAACGATAAGCTCCGTAATAAAAATAGGGGAAACCCAAATGATTATCGTCAGACCGTGCAGTATAATGTTGAAGTATTGTTTCAGAAAACCGGGGGATATTAAAGAAGAACAATAAAGTCAGGTAGGGGGAAAACGGTGATAGATTTAAGTAGACAGGATTGGTTGCAGGATCCGGGTTTGTTTGAGCTTGAAAATGTGAAATGGCAAGCGCCACAGTTTTCCAACACAGCTGAATGTGCAAAGAAACCCGACTTCGATTTTTTATTTAAAAGTTACCCAAAAGATCAGCGAGAGAGGCTGCGTCGTCCAGAGTACATCTATTTGGTTTATGTACAAAATGGAAGAAGTCATAGGAGGGGTTCACATGCAAGTGCAGGCGCATGAGGATAGCCTTTTCATCTAGTATGGGCACCGTCCACGTTAAAGCTTTTACATGAAAGCGCTGTGATGACTATTTCTAAGATTCATCTGGACAACCGTGGACCTAGTCAACGGCAGAATTTGGCATTGCAATGGCGGGAACACATATCGGAGGAACAAACCAACGACCCTTATGACGGATTTCAAACCATATCCCACAGTGGCTGATAGAACGGATGACACAAAGCACCTCTAGAGGTTATTCTGACCGAAATCCAGGGCCGTTTATAGTTAATTGTCTGATGACAGCCAAACGAAAAGCTGATCCGGATTTATCCTTCGAACTTTTACTGTTTACTCGCAATTTGAAGCTATTAGCATTCAGCGAAGCTAAGCTAATTAGATTGTGTAGCCTTATTATTTGCATGCAGAAACTACTGACACGGTTCTTTATGACATAGAGTTAATGCCTCATGTCGCAAACACCATTTACACAAACTTCACGTTGTTTGCCTAGGTGATTGCACATAGTTAACAAAACCGTAACATCTCGCAGTATTTGTTTTCGTCGTGTAATGACCAACTGGATAAAAAGTACAAAGTGCTTCAAAAGCCGGAGAGAAATCGGGTAGCCTCAATAAGTGTACATCAGCTAACGCTTAACCAGACAGCAGTTTTGTACACCCTCTGTTAATGAACTCATCTAGCGGGCTAAGTCTCCAATGCCGAACGGGCTCATCGACAGAGAACGGAAAAATGCAAAAAACCTACACTTTCGCCCAAAACACTCACAGTTATTCTGCCGCATTGCAACGTGATTCACGTCTTAAGGTCTTCCATGGTTTCGGGTCTACCTTGATAAACCTTCCATATCAAGTGGGACCACAGATAGACGCATAACGAGTTCAGATCCGAAGACTTAGGAGTCCATTTACCTGGTCCATCTCCTCCTACCCAGCGTCCCAAAAGAAACTATTGATGTATTGACGAATGTGCATTTCATGGATTGTCTGAGTCCTCCACGCTCCTATGCGCCCCACCTGACATGTTTACAACGTATTTGCGATGTGCAGCTTTCTTACGGAACATAACAGGCGCGGAGGTAGGCAGATTAGCGTTGAAAAACCGAAATTTTACAAAGGAGCACGCGATAGTTGCGTTGCGCCCATACATCCTCGTCTGGGTTTTGTCCATAGACCGATTAATCAATGGTTTAATGTATGATTTTATTGAACGACTAGTGGAGAGAAGAAACATCGCGGTAATTTGGCTTCCGCATGCAGTGACAATACTGTTAGCAGCAGCGGTTCCGGTCGATACCGGTATTTCCGCTGATACTCTAGAACCATCTTCAAGCCAAGATTTCTCTTCCACAATAGAGCTAAATGGACCATATGAGATTTCCACTTATCAAATTTGGAAGCAAGAGGAAAACGTTAAGTACCAACTGTCTCACTGCCTTCCCCGTGAGCTACAGAGCGATTAAAACCCCGAACAATCGTGTCGTGGTAGGCATGAAAAGGATGGAAGTTGTTCCCGTCTAGGGGCAATACACCCTCAAGGGAAGGAGTCCAGTCGTGTTAAATCTTGAACCCTATGAAGCAATGGTATGGATCCATTTTATCCGATTGGAGCGGGTAGGTTTCATCCAACCAGTCGGTTACAGCAGTGAAGCAATGTGGCGGCACCCATCTTGCTTCAACCACATGGTGGACAAAACGGTCACTACCAGATACCCACCGATGGTGTCTTAGGTATTTCCAAGTATGCAGATGCATTTACCTTGTCAGGGATAAACATTGAGTCGACCAATCGTGAACTATGAATATCACTCCAATCGGTAACCTCGACTTCTTGTGTTTGGCACTCCACGCAAGCCAGTGAATTTTCTTTATCCCAATTCCTTCTACGTTGACAACCACTGAAGTTATGCAACTTGAGTCCACTCATTGAAACAACGCTACCCAAAAAGTCCATTCGATACTTGGTATATCTTGCACAATTTATCTTGTTTTTCATTTCATGGAAAATGTAAAGCTGATCAGTGTTTGTTTTTCAGGGCTGCATTCATGCACTTATTGCGTAACCAGGATAGTTACTACACATATCAGCTGCATGTGATAATTGTTCACACGGCGGAACTCAATTTTCTGACTCCATCCGCCCACCATGTACAGTGAATACGTCTCATGCTCGCAACGATGGATGTTCTCCAAGGTGTTCCTCTGTTTCTCTTTTTTTAACTTCTTTTTGATTATATAGCAGGAGTACAATATTTTAGGAACAGGGTTGCGGCCAACTGCTGGAAGTGATCAGCGGCAGCGCGAGGATTCGAACCCGAGACAGAAAGATCAGAAACCTATCAAGATGACCGTTTGACCACCACCGGTGTATCGCATGAGTCTCGTACACCTGCTCATTGTGATTCCGTGCGTATAAAGTATACTAATGATATCGATTTTGGTATGAAGATACCAACGAACCGTCCGAAGTATCTAACGCGTCCGAGTGATAGCGCAACTGAGTGTGTGAATATTTCACGGTGTCACTTTAAACATCAAAATTATGTTAGGAATTAGTTTAGGATTTGTTTAATCTACCTTGATTCATGATTTGACTTTGCAATCTACAACTGACATGAATGAATCAATTTTCACGCAGTGTTAACCCGTTCACATCGTTCGCCTCAAAGTATTTCACACTACATAAGTAAGTGTTTATTGTTCGGTAACACAGCGTTATCGGAAAAGATGGTAGTCAGTCGACGTTTTGGTTACTGCGGGTAACCTTTCTCAAGACGACTAAAATCAGCGTGACGAAATACACTGAGTGATCCGTATCGTCCAACAATTAGCTACCCACTGATGCTGGAATCTCAGACACATTGGGTGAGACTTGATCGGTGGTGGCCGAGTGGTTCACAGTGTTTTCTTACCACGCAGAAGGTGTGAGGTTCGAATCCCAGCCATTGCCGGTTACGTGGGTGGTAGACAGTAACCTACGGTCGTCCGGCTCGTTGCCACATCTGAACTTTTTGAACCTTATGTAATTCTCCGTACCAAGCCTAAGAATTTGGTGGCCGGTTATACCTAAAAGTGGGCCTTTATGGCTATGGAATATATACCCCTTCGACTGTACTCATGCACAAGCGTGTAATAAAAATAAAATTAAAATAAACCAGAATTTCCGCTGGGAATCGTACAACGCTCTAATCGTACTTATCCCGAGCCGAGGTCTTTATTGTCAGCAAGACAAATGCGGGTCCATCGACCGATTCCATCCGCGACCGTTTCTTCTTCGGCCATTGTTTTGATCTGGCCAGGCGTGTAGATGTCGTAGTTTCGGTATGGGTTTCCTGACGCTTTCTTTGGCACGACCGCATTCAGTTAGCATCAATGTGTACACCCGGTTAGTTGCCCAAATGTGTGCGTACGGCGCAATGAGGTGATTTTGGACATCTAATCCACTGCGGTTAGCCGGTTGTATTACACTTACTTAATGTGCTTTTAACGGACTTTGTTATGAACACGGGATCAGTGAATTGTGTCGACTGGCTGAAGGCACTGTTTATGGATATAAAATGAGCATCATACAGTACTCTAGGCGTGTGTTATGGTCAACAATGTGCGGTCATGGCAAATTAAACGCAACTGGCTCAACCAATTCGGGTAACCACCAGAGCTTAACGATAAAGCTACGGACCAGGTGTATTCAGTTACCAGGGCTTGCATTTGCCGGACTTGTACAAAACTGCAACTATAATCGAGGGTGAATGTAAGGTTGTATTTTAATCAAGCAAAATGAACATATTAATGACCACATCAACTATTATCACAAGAAAATAAATGAGTAATTAAGAATGAGAGCATGCGGATCTGCAGATGAAAAAAGAACAGGAGAGAAACACCAACACACGGAACAGACCAAACGTATGTGCACTGTACGTGACTGTACAATTTTCGATACGTTTTTATAGCTGCCCGTGGAAACCAAACGACAGAAGACATCATCAAGACTCACGAGCTAGGTACGGCCGCGGCGGTTACTAAGTCGGTCTGGTCCAGTAACTGTCCCAAAGGCTGTTGAACGGGAACTGAATGATCCACAGCCAGCGGGCTACGGTTGGTCGATCCCGAGGACGCGGAACACGAGTTAGGATTTATGTTATCCAGCGGCGACGGGCGCTAGGTGTTTAAAGTGCGAGAGGAGAAGAGAGAATAAAATCACACACAGTAAGCAAACAAACTTTTCAGTTTGTTCAAGACTTCATACATATGTATATGTATGTATATACCGATTTGAAATCAGGTACAGTGTCAACGGAACAACAATTACAAAAACGGAGGGAGAGTAGAACATAACAAAAGAAACAGTATAAAATATCACTCCTTATTTTTTTTCTTTTTCATCGTGCACTTCTGATGTCTTCTTGCCATTTTGTTAGTCTGAATGACATTTTTAATTTAGGCGACATGAGAGTTCGGCCCTCAGACCGCATAGCATTCGTACCACTGACTTCTGTTCTTAGCCATGTCCCTCAACGTCTCTAAACAACGACAATCCTCGTCCCTTAGACCCCGACCAGAGAGGCGAGAAGCACCAAACGAAGTCAATGCTGATGCTAGCTTCGTCATACATCTATGCCAAGTCATGGTCTGACCGCCGCGTTGTTTCTGCTAGGCTTTCCCAGCGCGTACGAATAGAGCACGGAAAAATAGACGATCGGGAGGCATTCACAAAATATGACTGAGCTACCGAAAGCGGTGCAGAGCGAACACTTCGTTAAGAGGGGGGCTATCCGTGTCCAACAAACGGCGGTGCATCTCGTCATTACTCACTCGACGTTCCAACTAGACGCAAGCAGTGATTCGAAAACACCGGTGATCAAATACGGAAAGCCGCCGAGCACACTCAAAGCGAAGTGGCCAGGTCTCGCAACCGTAAAGAAATAAAAACTACGAACCGCAGCAACGTACGCCTGTTCCTTAAGGCAGATCCGGATGTCAGGGTGATGCCACAGGTGTCGCAGGTTTGCGAAAGCTGCTCTAGCTTTCACCACTCATGCATTGACCTCCCCAATAAAAAGTGCAGCTGCAACTGAGCTCCCGAAGTACCTAAGGCCACCGACTAACTCTAGCTGCTCACCACAATCTTGCAGAAGTACTTCTCACTTAGAAGGTGTAAAGTGCATACCATCTCAGGATACTTCAGTCGCCAAGCGGTTCAGAGCGTGTTAAGCTGTCTGTGTATTCTCACTCAGCGGGGTGATATCATCGTCATATTCCAAGTCCAAAACTATGTTACATGGGAGGAGTTCTACTCCACCGTTTAGAAGACCACACAAGACATTCCGTAGAACATCCTCTTCGGCAAAATTCAAGAGAAATAGGGATATAAGGCAACCTTACAGAATTCTGCTGGGGACGATAAAAGCTGACCGCAGACCCTAACCCGACCTGATGTGTGATGGTAGAACTCTTTCAGGGTTGAAACATACTTCTCAAGTATTCAATTTATCAAAAAACAATTCCATAGTGCAGGCCTACTGACAGAGTCGAAGGCCGTGCGGATGTCCACCAACACGATGATCGGTGACCTCGTTTTATTCCATGCCTGTGCATAAGTGCATTAGAAGAGGTATACCCCATTGTCACAAAGGCCCACTGCATTATTAGAGACAACCAGCAATCGGAGCTTGAGATTTGGAGTGCATACTTACATAAGGTTCCGACAGGTTAGGCATAGTACCGAGCCGGACGATAGTGGATTACTGTCTACCACCAATGCAACCGGTAATGGCGGGGATTCAAACCTTAGACCTTCTAGGTGGTAAGCAAACGCTGTAAACCGCTCGACCACCACCGGCATTGCGATGCTCTAGCAGTAGTTGGTGGGTGAAGAACTGATCGATACATCCATGACCGGCACAAAACCCAGTTGGCTCCTAGTAAACCTGCTCTTCAAATGTATTGTATGACCCGCGAAGCATGACTCACGCAAGCAGCTTCGACGCTATTGGGATAAAGCCTACGCTCTTATGGTTGGTGCAGTCCCTTTGCCAGTCCATCTTAGAGAAAGGAGATGTTTTAAGATGTCTCGCTAATCCTAGTGAGAAGTCTTTTCTGCCCTCGAATCACCTCGTTTATTAGTGCAAAACACAGTGAATATATAGAATGCCCGACTTGCGTGGGCAATCAAACCTTCAGACTTAAACACAGCTGACAGGACTCACCACTCGATCCACACCACCAATCGGCTGTCCTGTCACTCGGGATTCCGTTGTTTCAAGCCTTGGGCTTGGTACCGCACCAATGCTGACTGCCAAAAGGACTCGGCTGTCTTCCAACGATGAGTTAACACGTATCATCACAGGGACAACAATCGATTCACCCCAGGGAGAGAACCTGCTCGGAATTCCAAAATTTCGAGAACAAAACATGAAGTCCTCTAGTGATCTGCATCCCACCATTTTTAAAAAGGGCTGGCAGAAGGCCATCGGAGCTCGGTACTTTGTGACGTCCTAAGGCCTAGATTTCCTTTCAGATCTCCGCCTCAGCAGACGGTTCCGTCGAAATAGACCACTGGACGTGTGTCGGAAGGGTTATCGGTGAGACTGACACTGAGGGCCAGTTAAGCTGTGTCTGAAAGTGCTCCGCCCAGCGTTCGAGACGCCGATGTTCATTGTGAATTAGCAAACCGACAGCTTCACAAATTGTTTCAATCACACCTTGTGGCTTTTCAGTGGTGACTCGAATGAGACAGTACAGCTAGCGGGAATTTCCCGTGACGGAAGCACGTTGCGACCACCGAACTTCGCGATTCCTACGAAGACTCGCCTTAAGTGCATGTCGCACTACGAGTCGTGCTTCGATATGCTCGCTTCCACCAGGGATTGACTAGCATGCGCCGAGAAGGCGCAGAGATTCAGCAGAAATCCAGGGTCCTACGGCATGACGAGTTTGAACACAACTCAGCGGAATGCAAAGCATTCTTGATAACCAGCCAGTGCTGGCTGATGTTATCATGTGGTGCTACCTCTAGCTTTTCACCAAGCGTGTTTTGGAAGACGGACAGGAAAGCTTATTACCATCTAACCGTCGCTGCAGCGCCCACTGAAGCACATGGACAGCTTAGTGTAAACTAATCTGTTGTCGAAATCAGAGGGATTGCTCCAGTACGAGCGACAGGTTTGCACGCAACCCCGCGATTTGTGGCTTATAGTGATGTGGCCGATCTGGGTCCATTGTTGACTCGAAGAGAACAGACGCCTCGCGACGTACCGGCGATTAGAGCATCTGAAGTCTGTTGGAGCGGGAAACAGGGGATGGTTAGAGTATAGTGCCAAAAACCATTCATCTTTTTCGGAACGACAGGAATCTGGCCTAAAAAGTTCTTCCAAATGCGCGTCATCCGATAACAATCGCATTACATAAGAAGTCGTGGAGCTTTTGCTAAAAGTTATCTTTGATTGTATCTGGGTTGCAATCGGTGGGTGCATACGCCGAAACGACAAACATATTACGTCTATCGGAACGGTGACTGCTCATTTTGCACGTATCCCTGAGTCTCACTGTGCATAATCGACTGTCGACAGGGATCCAGTTTAGCAGCGCCAATTCAGCCGTTTCACTAAGAGCAATATCAACGCCAAGAAAACCAGAAGCCGCAGCCTCAGCGTCCCCAGAAAAGCGTAACGGAAACTTCAAGGAAGGGTTAGATGGGGGTGTCAATCGGATGATGAAACTGAAGTCTTGAATGAGTCTCTTGAATGCAACGCACATCGATGGCAAGGGATTCAAGCGTACGAGCTAAACCCGCCTGTTGTCCTGTGCTCATCAGGGTCTGCACGTTGAACGTGGGCAGTTTGAATGGGCATCGACGACGAAGCAGGGCATCAGCCGGTGGCAACGGGTTCCATGAGACTGGGAAGCAAGGCGTCCTCTCACTTTAGTGGGAACACCTCCGCCACGGGAAGGCAATGAGTAGGACTTCTTCAACAGAGGCTATGGCAGACGCACGGCTATTTGGGAGCATCTTTAGGGGCGTTAAGGACGAGTAGCCATCTCAGAACCTGGCACACCTACCCCCGACCACACTACGGTATTTGGACGTCAGACAGAAGTGGGATCCGATCCTATAAAGTAAGAGACAGGCAGTGCCTCACGCATGTGACTTCGTAGACTTGTGGTGAGAGTTTGAGAGTGCCGCATGATGAAGTGAACGAATTTCGAGCGGATATGCCAATATTTTTAATGCGGATGAGACAGCGCCGTATTAAAAGCAGCTTCCGGAAAGAACAATGAATCTCAAAGGGGTTCGAAGAAAAAGTGACACTACTGCTGTGCGGAAGCTTTATTGGAGAGAGGTTGCTGCGGCTGATTATTGGAAGGTTTCGAAATTCATGATGTCTCCGTGAAATACAGGGTAAAAATGTGACTTGCTATTATCATTCTTCCAAAAACTTACGCATGACTCCTGTGTTATTCCAAAGTTGGCTATCTGATGCCAACCGCATGATGATTTCTCAAGGTCGCTGTATATTGCTATTTGTAGACAACGCCCCTTGTCATAGCAAACTCATGATATTATCACGTCAAACTGGCCTGGCTGCTTCTAAAATCTTCAACGATGTTACAACAAAAGGATCAGAATGCCATTTGGTCTTTCAAATGTTCCGTCAGAAAATAACTCCCGCAATACTTACTTCCACTGCTTGAAACGGACGATCAATTATCAAAGTTTAAACGCAATTTCTCATGGGAATGAATCTAGTAAAAAAGCTTGCATACCTGTTCATCCAGATGCGCTGATTAACTCATTCACGAAGGCTAGATCAGTTTCAGTTTACTCAACCATTAATCTGGGCTCCGGTTTCGGTTTCTACCTCCCATCATCGTCGAGTAAAGGGAGAAGCAGAAAGTGAAAGAGCCGAAAGCAAAGTAAAAAAAGGAAAGAAGTTAAAGAAATAGTTCGAATGCAACTACGCCGCTGGCCGCGACACCTAGCCACATAACCTAACGTCTTCAACTATTTGATAGGTGGGTCGTGTGGACTACAACCCAAAAGTCCAACACACCCTACTCCGTTAAGTCTACTGGTCAAGGATTTCATACCTTTTTGCCATGTCATGAACTGACCACCTCGACCTAGCTTCTAACGACTACCTGCTTCGGAGAACAGCGTATGACGAAGAAGTCTACCGATGGGCATGCATGACACATGCCTCAGCCACCTTAGCCTATTTAAATTCACTGCGTTCCAATGAAAGACCATTGGTTTCCAACATCCTCCATCTAACCTCAGTACCGCTGGTACGTTGCTCCCATCACATCCGGGAAATGCTGTAGAGGTATAGATGCGTAAAGTGATAGTCTTCGCTGTCTTCTAACCTTAATGAACATGTTTCTGAGCAGTATGAAATAACCGATATAACCACTGCAGTGTAAACTCTGCACCTGACAGAAAATCAGACGTCACCCTGGTTTCACAGATGACTGAGGTTAGAAAAAGTCAAATGCGTCTTCCGTATGCGCGATGACACTCCTTCCGATATCTTTCCACCTAGTGAAACGTAACTGTCCAGGTAACAAAACTTATCTAGTACAGCTAGAGCTTTCCTCGCCAACACAAGGTTTGGCGTAGAGCCAACCCATTGCTGCAGAAACACTGTACACTTTGAAGGTGTAAAGCGCATCTCAAACATCGCTAAACCGTTGTCTAGGTTATCTAAAAAAAAATTGCAATTTACCTGGATCTTCGCTCAGAAGAACAATATCGTCCGCATATTCCAAGTCAGACAGTTTATTGCCTGAGCACAGATCGATGCCACTATTCTCAACAAGGATAGGGTTCTCTCAAGAATCAATTCAATTACAAAAATGAAGAGGAAGAGAGAAAGAGAGCAACCCCGACGAGCACCAGTTTCCGTGGTGAACTCGGCTTCGGCTGTTACCATACATACATCAGAAGAAAGAAAGAAATTTCTAAGGCACACCTTCAATGACAGGCAGCACAAGAGACTGTGCGGTCGACTGAGTCGAACGTCGCTTTTACATCAAGAAACACAGAGATTGTGGGCCTAAGGGAGATGACTGTTTCCCAAGATTCATTAAAGCGTAAAGATGTGGTCGGTACAACTCCGACCGGATCTAAAACCGGCTTGATTCTCGCGCGTACACCTTTCACGGGCGCCGCATAGTCGGTGAAGAATAATCCCGATGAGCAGTTCAGATGAGACACTTACCAAGCTAATTCCTCTGTGGTTTTCACAAGAGGACCTGTCACCTTTCTTGTAAATTGGCAATCACCGATTCACACCATTCCCTGGAAATCTGCTCACTATCCCAGATTATCCGGAGGAGTTTTCTTAACTCGAACATCAAAGCTTCGCCTCCATCCTTGAAAAAAGATGGAGAAAACGCATCCGGTCGAGCGGCTTTGCACCATTCCAAACAACCTATCTCCCGCACAACCTCCATTTATGATGGAGCAGTATGCCGGTGCGGAGAATCTTTTGCCCTGGAAATTACATCCACTACTCCCGCGATAATCATTTGGTTACATGAACCTTTGTATGCTACGCTGCATGTTTGTTTGAGAGTCGGGCGACCTAGAGCTTACCGTGAAGACTGTCAGAATGACTATGCCAGAGCTCAAATCAAACTAAAAGACTAGCAAATAACTGTTCACAGTAAAATGCATGAATTTGCGTCCGGTTGAGAGTTCGGTAGTAGAGGATAGAACAACACTAGGGCTATCGAATAGCTCTGCATGACTTACCAAAGTTTTAGGGTACGTTTGATTCTGTCAAGGGTGTGTTTGTTTGTACTGGTGACAATATGTTTGTTTGTGTCCTTTTTATCACAAAAATTGCAGATTCGGGTAACGTATGGACAAAATTTCACAATTTGTCAGTCGCCGCATTTCCAGCATGCGGTAGGAGGTTTCGATTGATGATTTTGTGGCGAATAAAAAGCTTTTCTTTGATGTGTTACGACTTGCAGTCGGTTTACGTGTGTATGACGGCCCCCTCACAATCAGTTATGAATCCGCTTTCATTTTTGTAATTCTCTGGCATTCCTCAGTTATAGTCTGAAGTGTAAAGTTCGGGGAGCTTTTCAGCTGAGAGAGTACACGATGTCGTATCTCCGCATCAGATTGAGGTTGTGAACCACTGACAAACAATAAACATTTGAATTGATCTATTGGTAGGTCCTTCGGCTTCGAGGTTGATTTTTTTCTGCATATGCCATAAAATCTTCTCTTTGTGTCTTTCAAACTTGAAGGCACTGAAATCGGGTGTGAAAAAGAGACGACCGTGAAGATAATATTTGTGTGAGACAATTGACTGTTTCCGGAAGTGTCATGTCGACTGGTTTTTGAGGCAAGATACAGCTGGCGTACCGCTGGTATTGCTCTGATCCAAGTTTGCGCACACGTAACCTGACTTTGCCGGTGTCTTTCCATGAGGCACAACCCACGTTGAATGTCCTCCTATCTTGCGTACTAGGATCCGAATGAGATCTCTGCTTCTAGGTCAAATCTGAATTCTGTGATGGAATTGGCGAGGTTGTCACTTGTTAGGCCTGCATTTGTTGTCTGGTGCGATCAACTTTGTTCCATCTTTTTTGCCAACGATTCAATGAGTTTATTTTGTGCTTCAATCATTTGTAGGAAATTATCCATTTGGTTGAATATGATTCTGTTTTGATGTGAACGTGTGGGTTCGTCACCGTCACCACTGATGAGTTTCCAATCTAGCCCGGGTGAGAGGCACGGAACACAAACACACCGGAGACTCCAGTGTATTCGAATGGCAATGAAAAGGGCATGCGACAATCGGTAAGCCAGAGGACGATGCATACCGGAGGTCAAAGGTCAACAGGACTATCTGTTTCCATTCTGACTGGCTCCCTGAGAAAATCCTGGTAGAATTCGTTCTTCGTCTCAGCGGAACTGCAGTCAGTCGGCGCACACAGACACGACGAACAAGCATCGACGCTTCAGTCTGCTACTGTTCACACGTACAGAACCGTCCAACCGAACTGCACACACGACCGCACGTTCAGCTCTAACGCTCGCAGCAATCCCAACGCCGGTCTGACCAAGGGCATCGGAAACCGAATCACCCGACAAGCGAAGAGTAAAGCGAGAGACTGAGGTTGCGTCTGGGGTGCGAAGAGTGATCACAGAAGTAGGTTCTTGTATGCACGTTTTGGAGACACAGCACATATCTATTTTGAAAGCTGAATTGAGACTTGAACTGGATGAGTCAACAGTCCAGTCCCCTGTAGATAAACAGCTAGTTGACGGAAGATTTCACCCATTGCGTGTCTATGGATGACCGTCTTTTTGACGAAGAAATCGCTGGGTTAGACTTTGACGGTGACGAAATGGGCGTTTTTTTCCGTCACACTAACTCTAGTGAGAACTCAGTTCTGCTCAGAATCAATTTCGTTTTATTGGTAAAGAATACACCACGACAAGACTGCACTTTGACGTGGTGTGATGGCTTGCGCGCCTCTTTGACCCAAAGAGCTATACAGGATGGCTTCTTTAAGTCGGAGATGCAATCATGCCTGACAAAGTCCAGTCTCCTGGTCCTCCAGGTTGGGGGTTGATTTGAGCTGGCAACTCAATCGGAAAAATCCGTGGAAGAATAATTGATCCAAGCGAATGGGCTTCCACTTAGCCATCCCGCTGCCTTGCGGATAGGTTCTTGTTAGAACTAAAGGCTTTGGATGAGGACCCTAATCGTTCTCCTGCTTTGTCGCTGGACACCCTAGCAGTACCCGTCCAACATCTCCTGTGAACTACACGAATACAACGAATTCAACACTGCATCGGTCGTCGCGCAGGATAATCAGGACCGCGCTGCCCATTGCATCGAGTGGGGTGGGTAGTGATAAGTGGGCTACTGCTCAGGGTTCCCTCTCTTTTACTCAACCTTTGTCTTCTGTCCCTAACCACCCCTCTTTGCCCCATCTATCCACCCATAATGCTCCCATTGATAACACGGTCGATACTCGCAGCGGTTCACTGTCAAATAGTGTCGGGAATAATCCTCTGTCTGGTAACTCACATTTTCTCAAGGCTCGTCAGCCTCTGAATCCCGGCTCCTTCAACGTGCGTACACTCATGCAGGTCGGTCAACAGGCGTGCATAACCCTCACATTAGATTCTCTGAAGATTGATGTCTGCTGCTTAAGTGAAACGCGTATACAGGATTCGAGCAGTGCAATTCAACTAACTGCTTCCGGTATCTCATCGAGGTATTTACTGCGCACCTCAGGAGACGAAGTAGCTCGAGCTACCGGTCAACGTGGTGTAGGAATTGTCTTGATTGACAAGGCTGAGGCTGCCCTTTTAGACTGGATCTCGGTTAACAGCCGTTTATGTGCTGTGAGACTCCAGAGGTCAATCGGCGTTCGAAAAGATTGTTGTCTTAAGCGAAATTTGTTTGTGATCTCGGCGTACGCCCCAACGGACTGCAGCTCAGACTTGCAGAAAGATGAGTTCTATGATGAATTCGCCACCCTCGTTCGCAGCAGTAAAGGTTCTGACATTGTAGTGCTAGCTGGTGACTTTATTGCACAAGTTGGCAAACTTAGTGCATCAGAAGCCTGTTTAGGTGGTCGTTGTGCTTTACCCGCTCAGCGTACAGATAACGGGGATAGGCTTCTCCAGTTTTGTGCAGACTATCGATTGTTCTTGTCTAGCACCAATTTCCGACACAGCTCGCGTCGCACAGCGATATGGCGCTCTAACTCTACAGGTATTCTAAGCCAGACTGATCATATCGCCGTAAGCAGCCGGTGGCGCAGTTCTGTTCAGAACTGCATATCTTACCGGTCCACGTACGTAGAGTCGGACCATGCCTTAGTTTTAATGCGATTATCTCTCCAGCTCCATGGTCATCGTCGCAAACCGCAAACCCGATTAGCCGTGCAACGTTTGTGTGATCCAGAAGTACGCACCCGGTATCAGCAGAAGCTAGCACATGAGCTAGGATCTACGACGAACAGTAATGTAGATGAGCATTGGGCTCATATCAAACAGGCGATGCACTTTGTAGCAGGTTTTGCCTGTGGTCCTAGATCCGTTGTCCATCAAAGACACTGGATCTCGCAAGAGTCGCTGAGTTTAATGGAGCGAAAGCGTCAGCTCTCGAATTGTAAGAAGATGAATAAGATGCAGAGAAAGCTTTAAAGGCAAGTTACGAAAACCCTTAGGAAGGATCGCGAAAATTGGTGGGTCAGGATGACCGAAGAAATGGAAAAAGCAGCTGCTTCAGGTAATAGTCAAAGACTGTTCAAACTTATTCGTGACACCGGTGGACGGCGAACCGCGGTCGGCGAAACGATTTGCGATAGAAATGGAGGGCTTACTCATGGCAAACAGTAAAGGCTTGACCATTGGGCCGAGTACTTCAAGGAACAGTTTAGCTGGCCTCGCGCTAGTGTAGTTACTCCCGTGTCAACAACTGTGACTCCTTGGATGGTATCATTTGAAACCCCATCGGAAGTAGAAGTAGAGTCATGTATTCGATCACTAAGGCGGGGGAAAGTGGCAGATCCCGACGAGCTTCTCACAGTTCTTTTCAAACTGGGTGGAGATGCTTTGGTAAAATCACTTACCACTTTGCTCCGTGACATTTGGAACGCGGAGCGTATTCCGTTAATATGGAGCGAGTCATTGATTGTTCCCATCTTCAAAAAGGGAATACGCAATGACTGTGGTAATCATCGTGGGATTAGCTTAATTAAGATAGTCACCAAAGTGTTAGCCTCGATTCTGCTGCACGGTTTTACACCAACTCGCGAGAGGAACGTCCGCGAACAGCAGGCTGGATTCCGCCCAGGTCGAGGATGCATCGATCAGATATTTACTCTTCGCCGACTACTGGAAACGCGACACACGCATCGCCGACCAACAATAATGGTTTTGTTAGACTTGAGAGGTGCCTTCGATTCAGTTGATCAAACAGCGCTTTTCAGTGTTCTTCATCCAAAAGGTATGCTCCAGAAGTTCGTGAACCTACTGAGATCATTGTATTCCGATACTTCTGGCCGCGATAGAGTTTACGGTGAACTATCCAGTCGGTTCGAAACGACCAGTGGTGTTCGACAGGGATGTCCTATGTCTCCATTCCTGTTCAACTTCGTCGTGGACGAAATAATGGACAGTGCGCAGCAAAATCATCAGGATGTAGGCGTCGAACTAGGAAATAGTGGAAAGCTATGTGACCTAGATTAGGCTGACGACGTTGTCTGCTTGTTCGACTCCACGGAACATGCTCATCGTGCACTAGATAGACTCTCACGAGCAGTATTTCCATTCGGCATGCGCTTTGCACCTTCAAAGTGTAAAGTGATGTTACAAGACTGGTTGTCAACGATTCCGAGCTTGATACTCGATGGAGAGGTGCTGTCAGTTGTTGACCACTTCACCTCCCTCGGTAGCAACGTGACGACGAATGGGAGCACAGTAGTAGAGATGATCATGCGTGTATCCAAGGCTCGAGGGGCGTACGCCGGACTGAAGCACTTGTGACGCCGACCTAATATTTCACTGAAGTTGAAAGGCCGTGTATACTGAGCCGCAGTGTGTTCAGTTTTGTTGTATGGTTGCGAGACTTGAGGTCTGCGTGTGGAAAATAACCGTCGTATTTAGGTTTTCGACCGTCGATGTTTACTTAGTATCCCTAAGATTGGTTGGAATAGTCGAGTGAGAAATGCTGGGTACTAATTCAGAGAACGTTCTGTCACAGCATATCCAGCTTAGTAGACTTCGTTGGTCGGGACACGTGTTACGTATGGCAAGCACACGTCTACCATACCGTGTTCTATTCTCCGTTCCTCCTAGGGAGTGGAAAAGACCACATGGAGGTCAACAGATGACGTGGAAGTGAGGAATGAGAAAATGTACAGCAGACTTAGGAAAAGTAGGTGCTTCACGTCTTCGTGGTTGTGGTCCAAAGATCGGTCCACCAGTTGGCTGGAGACACTGAAGGATATGGCTGCGAACCGCGAACAGTGGTGATCGTGTTGTCACTTTCTATCGAATCAGAATGACTGATCGATGAGCGTTTGTACAGTTAGACTGTGTATTCCGTGTGTTGGCTACTAGGGCATTCTCTCCTTTTCCCACCCATGTAGGTCCAGTCCCTGTCCATCTTGTATATTCATACTTTCTAATTCAGTGTGCAACATGGTGAGAAAGGCAGTGGTCAGTGGGGCTTGCCCTACTGTTTACCGCTGTACAATGATGATGCTTATATAAGATATGCGCTCCTCAGCGAAAACCGTGCATAGAAGCTTACTGGCCGACTGATAAATCTAAACGGCCCGTCTGGCTGGTTTATCTGGCTGCGCCCGGATTGGCTGATTCGGCTCTGGTCGAACGTTAACCGCTCGTTGATCCATTGATCACCTGACTCGCTCTGATCTTGTCGGCGATTCCGGTCAGCTGATCACGTGTTGTCTGCTTCATCGAACCGAGCCGCCTATTGGAAACGAACTGGGTGCATTCCCTCACAATGGGTTATCTAAAAAAAATAATGTCATATTCTATCTTCAGAGTCTAGACGAATTTGTTACGAATCAATCTAAGTGCCACAAAGAGGATGAAGCAATGCATGAACCGAAGGCCACCTCAATCCGAGAAGCATAGAAGTAACGGGATCAGTTTATGGTGTTTGCCTCAGCGAATGCTCGATTTTCTGGCCGATTACTGGAGTGTACGATTGATCTTACTAGCGTGTTTGTCGATTTTCAACGGACAGCAAAACTGCGACAAACGACGTGATTTACTGAGGTTTCTGCAAAACCATGGGCTTTTCAAAAATGTGAGAATGACGAGTCGAGTTAACGACGGCGATTAACGGTCAGTCACGCCGGTGGGAAGGAAATCCAATCCATTGATGAGTTTGGTCACGTTGACTAGTCCGTGTAAATGGGCAGAAGAGGAACGTTCGTTTGGTCGACCAAACTTTAAGTCACGCCAATTTTCATTTGATGACGTAACCATGGCTGAGAAGTAGGTCTGATTACCGAGTCTTTGTGTACGACAAGCAAGTGAAGTCAATGTCTATGCACAGTTACGTTACGCGTCAGACGTTTGGGATTTTCCGTCACGCTCACTAGCTAGCCGACTGTTGGTGCATTCTGTAGTCGCGCTGTAAGGAGCGAAGGTTAATCGATCGATGGATGCAAGATGTCACTTATCCAATCGGTAGCAAAACGAATGGAGACCGATGATCCAGGTGTGGTTGGCCATACACGACGAGCTGACTGGTTGGCTGTGGTTCTGGTACGATTCAGTCTCATGCATGGTAAAGAAAAGACAACTACGATGCACAAAATGAGAAATCGATGCCAGAAGTTTGTATTTCAGTGTAGTGAAAGTGGAAAAACTGCAGACTACGGAAACAAAGAAATCAGTAGCTTCTGTTGTTTTTCTTTTTTTCCATGAAGTTATTTCACAGTGCGTTGAAGAACTGAATAAGTGTCTCACAGTAATAGGAGGGAAATAACTCACATTGAAGTTTGAAAATTGAGGCATTAAAATTTCACCAAATAAAGGTAGGTAGCATCGCGCTAAACTGATGCTTCAAACTGAAGAAGGTCCAAAGCACACTCTTTCAATGTTAAGATGAGCGCAATATTTCACTCTCTTTGATCCACCAAAACCAAGCGAGCCCGCACATACTGAGCAGTCAACACAAAATTGTTCCAACATAAGCGTTACTTCGAACAGCACTACGATTTCAGTTACCCTGTTACCAGTTTCAGCGAAATGTGGTTCAACCCTACGGATTTAATGTTTGGTAGTTTGTGCAAATCTTGACGGTCGCATGAACAAATCAGGAATCCGGCTTGAAACAATCAGCAATTGTCCATACTAGAAAGATCAAATCAGTAACAAAAGTTGAGTGGATTTCATCGTTCCTGTGTATTTTATTCTAAATATCGCATGCAATTTTTTCACTCTACAATCGAAAGATCCTCCTGTGAATAAGTCTGGTAAGCATTACATTCAAACTACTCGTTGGTATTATGACCCACCGAAGATTTAACGACCGCGAACAGTGCTCGCGCGAGAAACGAAGTGGGTTAAGAACATCGAGGTAGTGTTCATCACATCTTCGTTCTTAAACAAATTTCAGAACGCGTCTTCCGCAAACCCACAATCTGTCTTCCATGTGAAACGGATTTCGACTAAATAGACCGAAAAGCGCTATTTATCTATCTAGCGCTGTTATAACTGCTCTCTGTGGACACTAAAATAGCAAACTCAGTACAATATACAACTGCGAGCTTAGAGTTTGGGTGCGCCTCTTCCTAAGTAGGTATCTGTAGTTATGTCTGCTGCCGGAATGATAGCCTCACCTCAGGAGCTCATCCATGGCTGGTTTTACATCACGACTCGAAAAACTATTCTGTGTAGTCACATAAAGTGTCCTACAGTCAGACACAATTGTACCTAAAGGTACTAAACCCCATCCGGGGAAGATAGTTCCATTACGGAAGACCATTTCTTTTCAAGTAGTTCTGGAAACTTAGTGCATCTTGGCTAACTGGCTCCGGTCATCAGCTAGCTTAGCCTCCCAATTTCTGTTAATTTCTTAGGACCATCAACTTATCTAAAAAACCACTAAAGTCTATCGTCTTCTGTTAATAAAATCGTGGTACACCTATCGTATCATTGGAGGTCGCTAACAGAACTAAACTGTCCCCTTCCGGGAGGTGTCCCGGATAAATTCATTTAAATCATAAAATCCCTCCACATCCATGGACAAAGTCAAGTTCGGGCTCACGGTGATGTTTCTCCCGAGAAGTGATGTAAGTTAGTGTTAACCTCTATCTCGCTTTCCACTTAACATCGTAATTGATATAGTCCTAGAGAGTTTCCTTTTGTCAGGTGAGGACAGTAACACTGAACTTTTCCCGGGTGGAAAAGTGTCAGACCTCGAGCACACAGACGACACAGTTCCTCTGAGTGATAATCCAGATAAGATGAAGGCTTACCTGAACAGCTTAAATAATTGCGTAGCAATTTTCGGTATGCGTTCTGCACCTTCAAAGTGCAAGATGTTGCTGCAAGACTGGGTTAGTTCAACACTAAACCTTACCGTGTCAAAGAGACAATAAACCAGACAGATAAGTTGTCATCTAGGCAGCTGCATCTCACCCGGAGGTCGCATATCAGACGAAGTGTCTTCGCGTATAAAGAAGAAATGTTTTTCATTTACGAACCTTGGTCATCTGTGGCGTAGACGTGACATCTACTTACCTATCTACTGGCGGTGATCAAAAGCGTTTATCTGCCGCCTCGGAGATCTGAGGTTAGAATCTCACCAACACTGGCAACTTTGATGGTAGTCGGTTATCCACTGTCTTTCGGCCCATTACCATGCCTGACCTATTTGGACCTTACGTAGTTCTTCAATCCAAGTCTTAGGGTTTAGTTACTGGTTATTCTTAAAAGTGCAGTGGGCCCTGGAGGCATTGGGGCATACCCGTTTCATTGTGCTCATGCGCAAGCATGTAATAGAAGACAAACGCAGTAACAGTTCTCCTTTACAGTTCAGAAGCACGAGCACTACGGATGAAGAATACACGGAGATAACTCCGTGTCCACAATGCTGAGCATAGGCACAGAGTAATATACATACGAAACAAATCATGAGATGAAACACTCAAGCTTATCAGAATAAGGTGTGTTGGTCATATCCTCAGCGCGCAATGGTTGCTGAGGTAAGCCGACGTAGGAAGACGAGCATGTGACCAATTCATGATACAGAAAAAAAGAATGGGAAACGTTGTCAGTGGGCCTGGCAGACTGCCTGGATGCGATTCAGGAGATTCACCTACCCAGAGGTTCGATACATTGTAGGAGATGACCGGCTGTCGTGATCAGCGGGGTTCTTGTATCCACACAATGTCTGAACCGAATTAATACTATTATATGTAGTTCCCTTCCTATTTTCCCCATACCATTACACTTTTGATTTCCGCTTGAGATAGCAATCGATACATGGATTAGAAATGAACTGAAGTAGTTTCGTCAGGAGTGGAGTGCGTTCATTTTCAAATCGTAACCAGCGAACGCATATTTGCAACAATCTCAAATTTCATCCATGTACAGATTTGACCTTTGCATATGATTGCGTTCTATCCAGTAAAAATATACACGAATGTTATCGGGTTCATTCGTCCCCTAAATAATTTCTTAATACCACGGCCTGAACATATGATGGACATTCTAGACCTGGCGAGGCCTTTAAATCTGGCCGCGCTGTTCCATCTCGATCGGAATATATAGCACATTACCATACACACTGCTGTGTTTAGTTCAAGTCACGCATACTACACGGACAGCCAATCGATATCCCTTTCAGGCATGGACAAACACTTGTTTGATATTGAACTTCAATTATGTTTCAGCGGGAGTAGTATTGGCCTATCGACTTTGATACGCACTGATTGACCTTGCTCTTTTGAGCGTGACAGCGCATGTAATTTGGCTCTCTTTGCTAACTTGCTTGCCGACTACGACCGGGTTTTATGTTTACGCTCGTACAAATAAATGCAGTGTAAACATTGCGTGTTCTACTGCTAACTACGAACACGACACTCGCATCCTCTGATTTACTGTCTTTTCACATTGACTACCGTAATGGTTGTTGTGCCACTCAAGTAATATCTAATTCGCCAAAATATTCCTATGCTTTTCTGAAACACTTGAAGAACAAGAGCCCCCCATCGGACTTGACACATGGTAATCAGAAAAGACATTTTTTAGAAGACCTGAGGCTCACATAATAAAACACGACGGGAGCTGGAAAGTAGCTCTTCGCAAATAAAACCTATTCGTACCATATGCCTAGCGGGTGTAATCATCAATAACGTTCGATTTCTACTGAGCAATCTTTCGGTGTTGTCGGATCTTGTTGGCCAAAGGGAATACTCTCAGCTCGGGGCAATCCTTTTGCAAGAAACCCGGCTCCATAATGATAATGACAAATAAATAGTTGCACTTGATGGTTTCACTGGATATTGCGTGCATCGCCCAATACCATTTTGCAAGCGGGATGGCGGAATTGTCAAGTATATCAACAATCGTTGGTGTAAACAAGTCGGGACCGTTTTTACTTATTCTACAATTTTCGTTAGTTGTACCATACACGAATGCAAACCCAAGTTTCTGAGCGATTCTCGTCCACTTCTGCTAATGAGAGTATATATTTCTCCCAAATGTTCCACAACGAACTACCTACAATTTATTGACTCGGTTTCACAAATTTTAGTTAACTATGCTGATATTGCATTGTGTATAGTTGTCGGTGCTTTTGATCGATTTGATGTGAGCTTTCTTTACCCCTCTGGTTTGAGAACACCGTTACATTTCCAACTAGACTGGACGTTTTTTTGACTTTCCTTTAGTCAACAGTCCACGTCTTTTTTCCGTTTCGAGTCGCTCTCCACTAGGTTCATCTGATCACGCAATAGCGAAAACCTCACCCTAGATCTACAGTCATACCAACCACACATACTTCACACGAGGCCGTGATCGCCTGCTTCGGAGGCGGCGGATTTGTCCTGAAAACAATTTAAAGCTACGGGAAATGGCTGCTGAGACAGAATTCTCTACATTTTCAGACGAGGATATTTCGGATCCTCATACCATCTCACAGACTATTTATATTTTGGCATCAACCCTTGCTGCCCAGTCGAAACTTTGTACTGGCGCCCTGATAGTCTATCATCTCCGCATCTCCTGCAGCTCCGTCACAGAAAGGAATAGACCTTAAACATCATACTTTCACAGCCGTCAAGATTATAACAAAAACAATCAAGACTGAGTTATGACGCCTCAATTCCATCTACACGTGTAACCTTCTAACCAACAGAAGTCATCGCGATTTATGGAAACGCTTGAAAGACCTAACTGGTGGTTCATTCGCAAGCAAATCAGCTATTGTTGACGCAGACGACCTCAACACGTCATTCAACAGAGCAGTGGAAGCTGTATTGGAAAGAAAAGCCACAGTTGTAACATACGATTTATGTCCGGGACGATTTTACTGCATCTCAACATGATGCATGCTACAGAACAATATTGTTCGACAAATATTGGGGAAAACACAATAGCCAAATTACGTCACTATGGTAAAGACACATTAAAAACAGCTGTTCCTGCCGACACGAATCGGATTTCCATCAATGTATGGCAATGACTTCGTCAAACCTCAACAGCCTGATATTCCTAGTCACGTATATGACCCGAAACGCAGTATTCCGATCAACTGGACGTTGCGTCATCAGATAATGACCGACGGCCGACGACGGAATTTTATGATTTTGAACGTTGTCATTATGCGTTGGACCTGACCCTGATTGCACCATAAGACGCTGAGCCCGATTTGGAACAGGTCCAATCGCTCGGTTTCGCAACTATCGCTCTGTTCGACCCACATAGGTTGCCCCGCAACTATACTGAAATTGACAAATCAGATTAGATTTGGTGTACAGAGGTATGCGTTGTTCCACAGAGGGTAGGGGATCCTAATCGTTCGGTAAGCAAATCGCAGACCAGCTACATAACATTCGAGCAACCGCCGATCAAAGTCGTCGTTTGAGCAAGCAATTACCATCGTCATCTTTGAATGGAAGACAAAGGCTGACCAGTAGCCTCACTGCCAAGCAAGCGGTTTGGCCAATGAGTTTAGCCTTGCTGTGCGTTTCAACAAACGCATCGGCATAGGCGTTTTCGGCCAAGGCTCCTTCCAGCTGTCGTAATTCGTTGTCAACCATATCTTCCGCGCAGATACGTCAGGCTTTCTGAAATAGTGTTCCGACCAAGCCACATTTACATGCCATAGGCACGAAGCTATCGAAATACAAGTACTGGCCTGTCCAAGTTTCTTTTCGGCAAACAGATCTGGCAACTGTTCCATCATTCCTCCTAGTCATATTGATGTCGACGAAGCGCAATGTGTTGTCCGTTTCTGCTTTCATTCTATATCATTTCGTATATTCGGATGCAGACCATTCAGTTGATCCATAACGCACGTCTCTTCCAGACTTACCGTGATGATTAGGATATCATCAACGTATCTTTTGTAAAGTCCTGAATGTTCCAGGATCATGCTCGCCTTTTCTTCACGATGGGCTATAAATATTTCTGCAAAATGGGACTCGATGAGCTTCCTATTTCGACACCGTCGATTTTCCTGTAAGCCCGTTTGAGAAATGATACTGCAATACTGATTTCGAGTTGCTTTCGCTCGACACGGTCGCAGATGATACGTATGACCCCCCGAACGGGAACGTTCGTAAACAATGGCTGGGCATCAAATGAAGCCATGTATTACCTTTTCACATTAATCTGCTCCAAAAAGACTACTATCTCAAAACTGCATTCGATAGTGTCTGACCATTGATTTATGAACCTGCTCAAGCAATTTTACCAGCCGTTTCGCCAATTCGTGTTGTGGTGGATTTGTCATAGATAGTATTGGTCGAAGTGGTACTCCTGGTTCGTGTAGTTTTCGTAAAACATACTACTGTGGAGTTTGAGTTCCTTTTGGCTTCAGATGAAATGTCCTCCTGGTAGAAATTGTACTTCTGCGGGTATTCGTTGTTCTAGTTCTTTAGGGTTATCGCAATTATCTTCGCGCACAAACTTACTGAGATCATCAATAAAGCATTTCATCTTCTCATAATCATTCCGATCCATCAGCTCGGCTCCGGATCCCTTGTCAGGGCGTAAGACAAACAAATCAGGTCATGGCTGCAGATTTTCGATGGCGGATATGTGATCAGATGTGGAGAGTGGCTTATGTCTGAACGACGTTATCCGAAACTGTCGTTCCAAGTCAACCAACTTCACGTTAAACCAAGTCTCCATATCTTTTAAAGTTGGCTTGACTATTTCCAGTTGTTCGAATAGATATTCGAATTGCGCCTGTCTCCATGCCGTTTATTTTCCTCGGTGGTTTGCGGAACCGAGCCTGTAATTGTAGTTCATTCACATACTTTGCTGATTGTTTCGGGAAATTCGGTTCAGCTAACTTGTGAACGATGGACTTGTGAAGCATGTTGAATGAACAAAGTTTCGCATTGCGGATGCTATCCTTACGGAAATTGGCAAACTTAATACGACCAACGAGGCTCAGTTCGTCAAGAATTATTGATCTTCCGATGCACGTTGTCTGCAATGTTGTTAATTTTTCTTTATAACCATCAATCTGACATCACACCAAACGTCTTAAATTCCTGGTAGGGACACAAATCTTATTCGTCCGCAAGGGTTTACAAAATTTGACCGGGTATCTGTTTCAGAACACAGAACTCGAATCAAGTCAATTTTGCACCTCAATCTGGCTAGTGGCGACCTAAATTAACGATTGTATTTTCCCCAATATTTGTCGAACATAATTGTTTTACATGAACTTATATAAACACTATTGTTCTGCAGTATGCTACACGCTGAGATGCAGTGAAATTGTTCCGAACATAAATCGTGTTATGTTGCAACCCTGGATTTCCTTTTCAAGATTATGTCGGGAAAAGCGTACTTCAATTTCCCAAAGTAGGACCTTTCGTTCCTGCACCTCTTGAAGAAAGTCAATCTCATCCCCATCGTGGACGTCCACAAGGAACTGCTTCTTCTTAACGCCGGAAAATCATCCGGACCGAACGGACTCAATAATATAGTGCTCAAGGAACGTGCGACTGAACTCAGCCGTATTCTCTCTGATCTTTTCAAACAATTTCCGAAGAAAAGAAAGATTCCAGACTGTTTGGGGACAGCAGCTATAACGCATACCCCCCCCCCCCCCAAAGGTCATCGAAATTCCGTCCCATTGTGTGTACCACTGTCTTCCTCAAAGTTTTTGAAAGGTTGGTTCCGCAACGACTGAACAGAAATCCAAATGTTTCGGATCCTGATCAGTTTGCTTACCGACGATCACGTTCCATCCTCGATGCCGTCGCCATCTTGACACATTACACTCAGTCCGAAATTGACAAGAAGAGTAAAGCGGTGAGAATATGCTTCCTGAACTATAGTGATGCATTCAGCTGCTTTCTTTTCTCTCCCTCTCTGGGGTTCAGCCTTTACTTGTTTCTTTGTTGGCAGATTACTTTTACAATCGCCAGCAGTTCATTCATCCTAACAGCAAAACCTCTTCTCCTGTTACCACTAGCTGTGGCGTTTCCCAAGGGGCCATTCAGTCCCCATTTTTATTTTCTGCATACGTTTCTATTATTGCCTTACATGGAAATACTCTGCTCATCAAATATGCGGATGATGTCACATTCAGTATGCGGTATGCTTTTCTCACCCTCCAAAATGGCACCACTCGAATTTCAGGTTAGTCTTATGCTCACAAGTTAGGCCTTAGCCCAGTCAATTGTGGTGACATTGTATTTTCTTTTTTGAATGACAGCAAGCACTCCAGTTTACAAAACGACTGCGCTTCCATTACAACCAACGGGGAACAGGTGAATCATCTTACTCCAGTGAAGTACCTTGCAGTGCTGCTCGACCGAAACCTTACTTGGTCAAAGCATGTTGGTTTTATTTGTGTGAAAACTACACGCTTGTCTTTCTATATTTCACGTCTTAAATTTCCACCCCATACACACTAATCTTATCAAACACTGTCTTTTCATGTGTCCCACCGCACTGGCTATATGCATCACCTGTCCTCTTACCTGGTCTGTTGTTGAAAGACTTCAAGTTCACTACTAGATCTTATCCTCTTCCAGTGGTATAACCCAATGGCATTTCGCTCACTTTGTCACATCCCAGCCTAGCAAAGCTTCTCGAAAGCTGTCTACAAAGATTCTCACTCAGTCTGTTCATCTCCTTCACAAAGACCTGGTGAAAGGTGTATCCCGTTCTTTCACACATTCTCAACAAAAACATATTTATGCACGCACTTGGGTTTATAGCACTTCTACTATTTCCTACCTGGCAAGGTATTTTCACAATCCAGCTAATGTAATATCAGAATTAACACATCATTTGGAATAACACGAATGCTAGCTACCAATTTCCCCAGTGTTCCATTTTTTTCAGGACGTATACGTGGTTATGCGAAGGCTGAATATTCATCCCTCAGGGTGCATAAGGCAATTACTTGACTTGACTGGACACTAAAGTGAGGAAAAGATGGGTAGAAAACTCACATCGTTGAGAAACACGGTAATTCTAGATGCACAAGCATGCTCCGATGGGATGTCCAGGCTGTAACCCATTGCTGTGAAGTAAAAAAGAATAGGAAATATGAGTACTACTTTGAGTTACGAACTAAATTATACAGTTACAACAGCCCGCAAAGCCTCAAACTGATGGTACCATTCCTGACTCTAGGTTCGGCGCAAAATAACAATGTACTAAACTGATGAGACGGATGCTTAGAGGTCTCTCTGAAGAATTTCTCAGGAATTTATTTGAAGAAAGAACGAGAAAACTATAGATGTTGAGTGAAAAATGACTTCAAAGTTCAAAGACATGAATGGATTATTTTCTGTTGGACACAACCCGCGATACATGGTAGACGTTTTTACCGTCGCGCATCCCATGCAGCCATTCCAATCTTCATAACAGGGCAGCCAGATTTTGCTCAGACAACCATACCTACGATTAATAAAGGTAACACCCACTCGCGCACTGTTACTGGTTGAGAAAAAAACTGGTACTTGTTCCTTAGTCACGGCCTAGCTCTTAATTTACGGTTTCAGCCGCCCGTTGATTTCTCCACAATAAAAAATGCTGCTAATAGAAACTTGATAAGCATAGTTTCCTATACACGCAACAACTGATAAAGGCGTAGGCGTGCATTTAAGGTATACTTGAAACAACAACCCAACGGACGCTGATCAGGTGAGTGCCTAACACTATATGGCGTAATGAGTCGCGACTAGTGGTGGAGTATGCACACTACTTGCTAAATAAGTAAGTAGTTAATTTCTCAAAACAAAGTAATAGACAGTTATGACGAGATGATGGACGGGAGTACGTCACAAGGATGACGAAAGGCATAACAAGCACATGATGGTATCTGTGTTTGAATTAGAATCGCCATCGAATGGATTGGATACCGACGATGGTAAATAAGCAGTGGTGTTGCGCTTCCTTGACTCTGTTGATACCCAAATGAAGGGTCCGCAACAAATCTTCGTACTCGGCACGTGCCACCAGTAACATCAGCATTATTGCATCCTGTAATTCGTTGCTCGATGTCCCAGTTATACGGTTTCTCAGTTCCTACAAACGTAAATCACTAAACACTTAGCTACATGAACATTCAGAATCTCATCAATGGCATTATCACTTCCGTTCACAATATGGATTATGTGCATTATTGGAATCTCCCTACGCACTACTTCTACTTTGTTAGGTTGCGTTTTTTGCATCCTAAAGTGTACGCCGCGAAAAGGAATCGAACCCGCACGCTTACATTCACTCAGAATTTGCTCCACCATCTGAAATTTTGTGGAGTGGCCAATCAAACGCGAATAACGCAAGTGAGTATTCAATTCCGCTCAACCACTATCCCCATGACACGGTAACTGTTCTGGGTTTATTCAGAAGAACGGCCTCGTTGTGGTGTGCACTTTTGCATGAGAAAAATGCAATCGGGATTTTCGGTACCTACATCATTTTGGTTCATCGAGCCATCAAATGTCCTACCTTTATTACGTCAGAAACCTCAATTTTGCATACGAAATTAGAAGCTACTGTAACGGAACCAACTACCAATGCGGTCGGGTGATTACGGGTTTGAATTCTGAACCACAGCCCCATAATTCAACACATACTCAGCCAGATTCTCTGGTGCATATCCTTACGCTTGAACTATTCCAGCAGAGTGTGTCGCGCTTCACAGTTCTGAAGCCGCAGCCAGTCGTGTTGCTATGGCTGACTGACTGTTCTGTGATCACTGTCATACTGGCACACACACATGCAAATGCCATCGATTAGTTTATCACCGGTTATTCCTGTCCTGCTTGCGCTGTAAATAAGTGAATGCTATTGCCAATACACATTGCCGAGTACCGGCTGACTTCCGCGTCTTCGTGATTGCGTTCCGTAGTCCGGGCGTAGGACTGCCGACTATGGGATTTCGAAATACAAAGTACCGCTATATGTAGAAGAATTAGGTCACAGTACAGTAACTTGATTATTGGTCTTTCTTCCTCGGAACCAAAGTCTATTCTGCCACGCATTATTGTACCTTTTTATGGCCACAGTTGAAGCGCAGAATCAAAAAAACGTTTTATAGAACTGTGCACTTTCCTCTGTTGTAAAAATTCGTTTACTCATGTAATAAAAAACCAGCTGTCTCAAAGCATCCCACTGAATCTACTGCTTGATGCCTCATGACTTGAGTGATATAAATATCCCATCTGACTTTATCTGCATCTGAATTCATAGTGTCCGGAGTTGGGAACAATCTTTTCCATCACCACTAACTGCCCATCCTAATACCGAACTGTGGTCTTCACGGGGAATATCTATACATTCACAAACTCCAGCCTTCTCGCATTTGCTTTAGGGTGATTGTTTGATCGCAAGTGATCCACTATACCAGTGCGCCAACGACATGTTAGCGACTCGAGTTGTTAGCATCTCGATCAATCGTAAGTACATATTCATCGGCCATTGTTGCCTCAACTCCCACACTACGAACCAGATGCTACAAATTTCGTCCGAACTGAAGGGTTAACGTAATGCAGTCCGGGATCTAACTCAGAAACTTCACTTGCGGTGAACTCTTGAGTTTTGCTTGCAGCACTAAATGAACAGCGGAACTCAAGTTATGTATTACCATTTTTATTCAATTAAAAAAGGAAGTGGCTTATAGGCATCTCCACACAGTACCTTTTTCCTGTTATGGTACACGGTATTTCAGCCTAACAGTAGAGGAAACTGTGGATAGGCAAAGTGCGCGGACGAAGCGTCCAACCGAAACATGCACTGTGAGCGAAAAAGTGATCGCAGTGATGGTTCGTTATCATGGTGCATCCTCATCGCGGGCATGACATACCTCGTGGGTACCACCAGTTTGGTTACAGAAAGAACACTGATCTCGGGAACTTCAGGACTAGTCCGCTACTGGAAGTGCGCGCAACACTATCATTTGGTAGGCGCAACCTAATACGCAATGCCGGGTAGGCGCAGAAGCTTCCACTTTGAATGGGAAATTCAGACACATCCGGCTGTCCTCGCCGACCGAGGTGCGCCGGGGAATTGCCGCAGAAGCATTTTAGTGATGAACTTGACCGAGAAAAGCCATAAATGCACTTAGGATGCTACGACTAAGTCGACTGCGGCAGTTTTTTCCCGCTTGGATTGACTATTGTCGATGCTCCAACTTTCGTTTCCTACTATGCTTTTGAATGCATGTATCCCTGTTACTTCTAACTTTACGGAACTCGTCAAGCCTCAAACAGTTCTCGGAAGTGATTTACTTTTCTGTGTTGAATGCTTCTTTATCCCCACTGAATGCATATTGTCCAATGTGTTCACCAGCAGCGTGAAACAATTACTGACGTTATTAAGCGTATTAATTGCCTGTCCAATTTTGGGTGGAGAGGGCTAATCGCCGGTGTCGGACTACCTGATGATTGTCTTACTATTCAGTGTTAGGCTGCTCCTGAGACGTAGGAATCGGTGAACCGCTGCAATCTATAAACTAATACTAGGTGTTACAACGGATTAAGGTTCATTCAACTCTAAATTCGGGAGGCCAACGTGGTTTTATTCGACTTTTTAACACAAGGCGCTGTAAAATTGACCATTGTGACCTGTTTATTCACAACAGGCATATTCACATTGGTTGGAATACCTCTAACAATGTTGTAGGAGCGCATCGGTAGCTTTAAGCGACCAGTCCGAGATAAAATGATGCATTTTTGAAGCTATATTTAGGAAATCACGGCATCAATCATCATCTCAAGCAGACAATCCAACGCATATTCTTTTCGCCGGGCGTTACAATCTAACTACTGCTATGATTTTCAGTAGGATATGCAGAAATTCGACTCCATAGGGGTGGATACGCTACCGGCTGAACGTGGACTGCTTGATTGGATCCCAGTCAACAGTCGTCTACGTGCAGTTCGGTTGGACGGTCCTCTGCATGTCAACAGCATCAGATAGAAGTGTTGGTGCCTGTTTGTCGTCTCTGTGTATGGCCCAACTGACTGTAGCTCTCCTGAGGCTAAAAACAAATTCTAACATGATTTGTCCCGGCTGCTCCGCAGCATGCATTCTAAAGCATAATGGTTATTGCTCACGATTTCAGTTATCGAGTTGGGAGACTAGACGAGACGGAGTCATGTGTACGAGGTCGATTTAGCGTTCTAGATGAACGAGTTGATAATAATGACCGACCATAGGCTGTCCCTAGCGAGTACAAATTTCTCGTGCAAAAATCGGCACCGACTAACCTGGCGTCCTCCTGCACCTTCACAGCGTTGGACTCAGATCGGCCGCACTGCTATCGGTTACCGCCGGCGCGGATCAATTCAAGACTGTCGATCATTCTGTTTCATGTCTGTAGACACTGACCATGCTCTAATTCCTACGTGCTTCGGCCGAAACAAAGCCAAAGCCAACTGTCCCCCGAAGATCCCACCAAATAATAACCATCTATCTGTTTTCCAAGCAGAACTATGCAGGATGTTATCCATGGAGTCATATGCGCAGGATTCGGAAGAACGATGGAAAGAGGTCAAGGAGGTCTTATTTGAGGCTGCTAATGCTGACCAAAGCCCATGAGCATGACAGGCATGGAAACGATGGATATTTGCACCCACAGTTGCACTGTTAGATGCACGCAGATCGATTCTTCCGCACTACAGACATGGTGAGGCACGGAGATGATGCAAACGCCAACTTATTCGGAGCGAGAGAAACGACTTTGATCAGTGGTGGATTGCTAAATGTAGGAAGATGGGAAAGGCTTCGGCGATTGATACCAGCCCGTTGATACAGTGCAATTTGCATTATGACCCAAGTATTGTTTCCGTCTTATTTTTGCTTCATATCCATTTTGGCACCAGTTTTATCATCGTGTCGGAAAAACATGTTTTAGGAAGGATACTCGATATTTCCAGGTATTCGATTAATCAGAGATATTCTTCTTGTTCAAACGAAATTCCCACGTATGCTGTCTCATTCCATTTTCGCACAACGGTTTCACCAATCTCCGTTACGAAACGGCCATTATCACCAAACCGGGTTCCTTTTGAAATCGATAATTCGTTTACAAAAGTATGCTGATCAATTATCGTGTCCTACGAGTAATTAATATTTGTCAACGACTTAAACATTTTCCGGTGTATTCAACTGGACGCAGTTGTTACCAAGATTTTTTTTGTGCTTCTTTACACCTCCTAAGAAGGAGGAGAAAGCGGAGATGTTTTCGACTATTTTATTGACTTTACTGAAATCAGTTTTTCTTCTTGCAAATTCGCCTCTCAATTAGAGCATCTGTCTGAAGCGCTCCATCAAATGCGTTGAACGGCCAACCCATCACTGCAGCAGTTTTATCCTGTTCATCACAGTTGTTCAGATTCTAGTTCCTCAATCCATATTACTGCCGCAAGCCATATGGCGTCCGCCCTCGCCGAGCCAGCAGTCGACAAAGATCGATCACGTTGCAATAGGCCACAAATGGCGGGACTGCAAATAAAACTGCCGATCGCAGTGGAACGCTCTCTTCACTCCGACTACGCACCAGTTTGCACTAAGCTGTCCATATGCTTCTGTGGGAATTTCAAACGTATGCCGCAAAGACGATTATATTGTGATAAACTTTCCCAACCATCTCGCCTATCCGTCTTCTGAAACACGCTTGCTGCAAAGCCAGTTGTAGTCCCACGTAATAACGTCAACCAGCACTAGTCGCTTATCAAGAATGCTGTGAATTCCACTGGTTTAGTGAGCTGCAGCCTGTCTCGAAGCGCCAAGAGACCATGAATTTCTGCTGAGTATCTTTGCCCTCTCGATGTTTGCTAGTCAATGCCGGCTAAAAGCGAATATAATGAAACAGGACTCATAACGAGGCGTGAACTTAACGAAAGTCTTCCTAATGACCGCGAAATCTGGTGGTCGCAACGTGCATCGGAGTTTGCTACGGCCATGGGAAATTTTCGCAAACTGTTCAATCTCACCCGAGTCACCGGTAGGGACCCACTGGGTGTAGGTGAAACGACCTGTGGAGTTGGTTCGCCGCCTAGCTGGCCCTCGGTGTCAACCCCTGCAATAACTTCCGGCACAGGTCCCGTGGTCTGTTCTGACAGATTCGATAACCGAGCAGGAAATCCAAGCCACAAGACGTCACAAAGCGCCGAGCTCTGATGGCTTTCCCTGGTACTACTTGAAGGAAGTGGAATGAAAATTATGTTCTGTTACCAGATGTTAGTCATTCAGAAGAAAGGGAACAGTTGATGTTCCCATCTTCGAAAACGGCTTGCTCGGTGGATGCAACAGCAACAGCGTGCACAGAAACGATGGATACCTGCATCCTCAGTTGCACTGTTAGATGCACGCAGATCGATTCTTTCGCACTGTAGATATAGCGAGGCACAGAGATGTCTCAAACGCCAACTGATTCGGAGCGTGAGAAATGACCTTCTGTAGAGCTGGGTTGTGGAGTGTGAGGAGAAGGAAAACGTCGTGGCAAAAAGCTCAGTTTATACAACCACTACCTCGTACTTGTGTGCCGTGGTTTCGGTTGCTACCTTCGAGCATCGTCCAGTAACGGGCAATAAAAAGAGAAGCATACAATGAGAAAGATCCATAAATCAAAGTAATAAACGGAAATCGAGAAGACAACCATGCCACTGACCGTGATATCTAGCCACATCACTTAATGTCTCCAACTATTTGCTAAGTGGGCCACGTGGACCTCACCCTGGAAATCCAACACGCCCTTCTTGGCCAAGCCCACCGATCACGGTTTTGATACCCTTTTGCAATGTCATAGACTGACAACGTCGATCCACTTTCCAACCACTAGCCACTTCGTACAACAGGGTACGATGGGGTGAAAGATCACCGTAAGGACGAACTGGGCCTACCGCAGATGTTTGTTATCCAAGATTTGTTAAAGCGTTAAGATGTGGTCGGTACAACTCCGACCGGATCTGAAACCGGCTTGATTCTCACGCCTATACCTTTCACGGGCGCCGCATAGTAGGTAAAGATTAGTCCCGATGAGCAGTTCAGATGAGACACTTACCAAGCTAATTCCTCTGTGGTTTTCACAAGAGGACCTGTCACCTTTCTTGTAAATTGGCAATCACCGATTCACACCATTCCCTGGAAATCTGCTCACTATTCCAGATTATCCGGAGGAGTTTTCTTAATTCGAACATCAAAGCTTCGCCTCCATCCTTGAAAAAAGATGGAGAAAACGCATCCGGTCGAGCGGCTTTGCACCATTCCAAACAACCTATCTCCCGTATTACCTCCATTTCTGATGGAGCAGTGATATCTACCTACATCGGTTTTCTCGCAGGAATTTATGTGGAAAGTCTACTGTGTAAGTGAACCAGCTAAGCTGTTCCTTTAAGTGCGCCGACCAACGGGCCAGATGACGTGTCTGAGAGTCATTTAGTGAACCGTCAGATTCCCTGATTAACTCACTTACACCGGGCCTCCGTGGACCGGTACTTCCAATCAAACGCCAAAGGTTGCCAATATTGTCAATGGATGTAGTCTTTTCCACTTCCCTACATTTTGAAATCCACCGCTGCTCGCGTTCATTTCTCAGGCTTTTAGTCAAATGGCGTCTCAGGGATTGACGCACTTCACTGAATGTGGCATTCGGAGGGACGGATCTGCGAGCATCTAACAGAGTAACTGATGTCGATTATATCCATCTTTTGTGAGGCCTACTTGAACCAGAGTCCTGTGTGGCACTAGAAGCGGCATACAAGGCTTGACCGGTTGCTAGCACTTATCTGGGTCCTGGACATCCAGCTGCATCGATAACCACGTAGACAGCTCCGCCTGAAAATCAGATCGTCGGTTATCATTTAAATGGAACTGCGCAAGACGAGCGGCTTTGGCATCGGTGCGACCAAGGACGAGACGTAAACAGAAGCCAGCACACACTCAGGCGTAGACCAAAATGAACGACAATCTTCAAGTGATCCACGCCGGCGGTGATCAATCATAATATGGTAAATCAGAGACCAACGCTGTAAAGACGTAGGACGGTGCCATCGGACTTTATGCCGCTTCTTACGACAGAAGTTTTCACTCACCAGAAACAATCTGTCATCAGAGTACAGCTGAACGAGACGATCGCCGTTATCCGTACGATCGGCTGGGATGGCAAACGGGTCTCCGGTGTGTCTTTCGGAATCTCTCAAAGGGCCAACTTGGGCGCTGGAATCCCCAGCGATGACCACCATATCCGTTGAGTGCACGCTTCGAAGCAGCTGAGACAAATCCTGGTAGAATTCGTCCTTCTCAGCGGAAATGCAGTCAATCGGCGCACACAGACACGACGAACAAGCATCGACGCTTCAGTCTGCTACTGTTCGCGCGCACAGAACCGACCAACCGAACTGCACACAAACAACTGCTGGCTGGGATCAAGTCTAGAAGTGCACGCTCATCTCTCATGCTCAAAGCGTTTCCAACGCCAGCTTGACTACGAGCAGCAGAAACCGAATTATCCGACACGCAAAGAGTAATGCGAGAGACTGACGCTGTATTTGGGGTGCCAACAGTGATCACAGAAGTAGGGTCTTGTATGCACGTTTCGAAGACACAGCATACACCTTTTTTAAAAGTGTCAAGAGTTTGAGCGAGAGCAGCCTGTTGCCCTAGACGACTGTAGGCGAACGTTGAGAGCAGCCAAGTTAAGTGAATATTTAGGTCTAAGGAACGGATTCAATTCATGCCCAACTGCTGAACTACTGCTTTTTCAGAACCGAAATTACCCGTGGCGTTTCGTATCGATCTTAAATAAAGAAGAAAGATTGGTAAGACCCTTTACAAGAAAGATGCTCGAGGTAACTGGGCGGCTGCCCACACCGCAGAAGGACTTTTTTGGGAACCCTAACCGGAGCTATTGACTCAAAAGTTTCACTCAGAGGTAGTGGGGCGGTAACCCAGCACAGGAACGTGACCGAAGAACCCGTGAAGGAACTTCTTCTGGTCTGTTACGTGAGACCTAATCGTTGCAAACATCCCGTCTTGTCGTCGATCGTACTTTGTTATCGATTCACTTTTTGGATTCAATCCTTAGTGCTGCGCACCCAGCCGAGCGAGCGAAATGTGGACGGGCAGTATCTTTTGGGCCGGGGTTGCTCAACTTACGTGGGCAATAGCTACCCAGTGAAATGCGATGAATTATCCCACCGCTCAGAAGAACCCCACGATATAGTTCTTTTAATTGAAGATCCAGGTAAGTTGCGAGATTTTTTAGACAGCTTGACGGTTGGCATAGCAATGTTTGGTATGAATTTTGCACTTTTAGAGTGTAAAATGCTGTTGCAGAACTGGGTTGGCCCAACACCAGACATTTCCGTGTATGGAGGGTCTATAGATCAAACAAATAAGTCGTTACCTAGGCAGCTTCTTTCCACCCGGACGTCGGATATCTGATGAACTGTCTCCGCGCATACAGAAGGCCTGTTTGGCATTTATCTTTTTTCACTACATGCTTGCGCGCGAGTGCAGTGAGAGAGGTGTATACCTCATAACCACGAAGGCCCACTGCACTATTGGGGATAGCCGGCAACCATACCCTGGAGTGGAGAACCAAATAAGGTTCCAATAGGTCAGATGTGGTAACGAGCCGGACGACAGTGGATTTTTGTCTACTACCGTTTATCCGTTTATCTATCAAGAGTAGAGTTTACGCTGTAGCGGTCAGGCCAGCGCTTCTGTATGGTTCAGAAACACGGCCACAACCGGTGGAGGATATACGAAGGTTGTCGGTATTTGAACACCGGTGCCTTCATAGCATTGCTCAAATCTAGTGGAAGCACCGCCTCAGCAATACTGAGATTCGCCACAGAGAATCGTTAGATGCAGCACTTAAGCTCAGACTAAGGTGGTTGGGATATGTGTTCCCATGTCCTCGGATAGGATTCCTCAGTGCGGTTTGTCTGTTGAGACGGATTGTGATTGGAAAATGAGCAAAGCTGACCAATTCACGATGTGAAAGAAAGGTGTGAAAATCCCAACGAGTGGACGTGGTCATGTACGGTGTAATAAGCCTCCTGAGTGGTCCAAGAGGTCCCACCCATTGGAAGACATGACGGCGTCGCGATGAATGGTATACTTGTAGTCACAAACTTTTTTTTACCAACTAAGCACTACAATTTATAGTTCTCTCATCTCTCCAGTATGTTCGATTGATGTTGACCCTGAGAGACAGCAGCCTTAGCCGCCACATCCAGCGCATGATCGATGGTTGCTTGAAATGAATTGAACCGATGAACAAGAGTGGAGTGGAGAGGTGAGTAACCAGACATATGTCTGATTTTTGCTGAAAACATTCAACATCGTTACAAAGAAACTGAATTTTTACATCTGACAGCAGTGACACCAGCATTCAAAAAGAATAAAAATAGCGTGGGAGCTGCAATCACCAGTTCCGACAAATGTCGAACACAGTTCTAAGGTGTTTCAACAGAAAGTTCACGAAAACATCATCACAAAAGTCGAAAATGGTCAACTTAAAAAAAATGAGCCAGATCCTTGCAGTCAGCAGCTAGCAACACAAAAACGCCACATGGTGATGACGATGGTTTGAGAGGCGCATGACAAGTGCAGAACCACAAGCAGGCTTCCAGCAGGAACAATGCAACTGGGTAACAAGATAGAAATGCGTGGTGCATGGTCAAATCGATCTTCCACGCGAAACAGATAAACTAATCGACTGATCTGATCTACCTGTTTGATCATTGGTTACGAACAAAACAAAACGCAGTCACCATGAGCATGATACTAACAAGGAGGCTAATAAGGAAACAAGTTCTTTATAAAATTCTAAAACAAATTTTGTCTCGAATACCTATTGTGAGAGCAGTCACTCACCTGTCCAGCTCCCCAAACGACGATGCCTGGCAGATGGTTTCACTCGAGGTTGACCAACAGAAGAATCATGCGGGTAACGGTCTGTTTTGTGTGGTGACAGTCGGTCACGCACAGATTTTGTATGTGAAACGTATGATCGTGGTGGGAATATTAGTGGAGGTGGGAAAAAGCCGTCGTTTGAAGCACGATGTCCATGTGAAATCGAATGGGCTGGACTAGAATGAGAACTATGAATGTCAGTTACTGAAGGAGATCCCACAGAGTCGGATAAAGAAGTGTATTCCTGACTCGGTAACAAAGGTGTGCGTCGCTCCAGCGATCCTGAGTCTGGTGGTGCGTTGGATACTGGTATTGGCTTGAGCACGGTCGAGGTGAACCAGTTTGTTTTAACAGGAAACGGATAGACAGAATCATTTGATGTTGGGGTGAAGGTTTCGCCACTGGGTGGTTCCAATCGGAGTGATAACTTGTAATTGTTATCCTCGATGAATCGTTGCAGTTCCTCAATGTAGCCTTGTGATTCTAGGTAGGACGCGATTTTCTCGTCACGCACAAAGGCTACGCGTCGATGCAGTGGACGGGGAAAATTGAAAAAAGGAATTTGCTAAGAAAGTCTTCCGAACATACATTTGTTTTATTAGTTGGAACATATAAGTCGTTACCAAAGGTATTCTCGCACAGTACAGATTCAACTTGGAGAAAACTAAACCTAAAAAGTAAATACTTTACGATTTAGTGTTAGGAAAGAGGATTGGAGCCGCTCTAGCCAGCAGTCTTTGGAATGCTCAGGCTAATTGACAATTGGTTTGATTCTAAAGAACGCGGAGAAAATAATTTTTTCCACTATTTATAAACAAGGAACTAGCATTTGCTTTCTTCTATCATTCTCAGACAGGAAATAAATCGGAATATATACAACTACTGCTAACCGTTGCAGCGTTGGTTCAAATGGATCCGCAGGTTCAATAGAAGTCCCAGATGATAAACTATCGGATACACCGTATTCTGTCAGTCTTAGTAACCCGGCAACCAACAACCTGTTCTGCGCATGCTCGACAGTCGCATTGCTTACTGTATAATGTCTTGTAATTCTTGGAGAAAGCAGAATAGTGTCCTGGTTATAACTTAGCGTGAGTGGCTGAATAGATTGGTAACGTTTCAGCCAAAACATTACCATTACATGTGTTACGGATGAACTTCATTTGTGTTTATTGTTCTCCGAGACAGCTGAAGGGTGGGTTGAGGGGGTCAGTTCATGAGATGGTAAAAGTTATGAGAATCTCAACCAGACACTTGACCGAGTAGGGCGTATAGGATGGTCGAGGTTCACGAGGCCCGCTCACGAGGTGGTTGGAGATGTCAGGTGACATGGATAGATAGTACGGTCAGTGGAGTAATTGCATTCGAGCCTTTTTCCTCTTCATGATTTCCACTTTTAACATTCTCTTCTGATCGCTAGCTCTTTATGCTTCCGATTAGACACTCCTGCGAGGTAGAGCCCAAAACCAGAGCATACAGTAAGATTAACGGTTGAAAGGGCTGAACTGAATGCCATCATCTTAGACAAACAGCATCACTGGATTACCTCGAATCGTTTAAGACTCCTTGAAGTCTGTCCTACAACCCAGAGGTACTAATGTTCAATCAACAACAAAGTCATGAACTGAAACACTTTTGAAGAATATTGCTACCCATATGCGATCAGATCTGCCGGTGAGTAAATACGGAACTCCAGAAGATAGATTTAGAACAATGTGTACACGTCCACAATATGGATATCGCCTATAAATATTTGAGTAAAAAACAAGAGAAAGATTCGTATAATAAGGCTCTGAATGAGTGCATGCTTTGAGCGTGACAGGGAATCGAGTTAATTTGCCGATTAGGTAGGTCAGCCTTTTGTTCAAACTCCAGAAAAAAGGTCAGAGGATGAGAAGTCAGAAACAGTGAAGAAAATCGGATGCAGAGTGGACGACCTCTTGAATTTTGTACTTGCACATATTTGGACACAAAACAAAGAATAACAAAAGAAAACCATGAAAAACGGCCAAAGTGGAGTAATGAAATTCGAGGAAAAAGAACGCTTAGAAAAATCCAGTTCGCGGTGAGCGCTGAGAATGAGACTCCGTTTTCATGGGATAATCCATGAAGATTGAATACTCTATGTTTTCGGGTCTTTCATCAGACTAGGTTTGATAATTTCCATGTAAACCAATCAACGGTGGGCATAAACGTGTGTTTCAATAAGTGCGAATTTTTCTTCGACGAATGAAAGTAAGCTGATCCTAAATAACGGCGGCTATTTGATTTCACCACACTAGTGTCTGTTGATGAATGAATCAAATGGGCCGAGGGTGCACCGATCAGTGGGCAAGTGAATGACTTTGTTCGCCAAAAAGAATTCGATACATTCGGGACACGAGGGCTGGTACAGATGAAAACAAGGCCAACGCGTACGCAGGGTCACTAGTTTGGAGCTAGATATAGAGTGTTGCAACAGTGGTTTTGGTCACGTGTCGCGCCCGCACGAAGAAAAGTATTGACGGTGATGATAATGTTGGCCTGATGAGGTTGCCATAGTTTCTCTACCTAAATTCAACCAGAGGTAGACAAAACAAGAAAATAATCCTGCTTTCCGTGAGCAACGCGTAAATCGGTAACGTACTTTCAAGAAAAACAGAAAAATTCACTGACTGAGACTGAAGCTGGAGCAGATTGTTTTGAAACGAATTAGAACCTCTCCGCAACTCGAGGGGAAACATGTAGCTGAAAAGGAATGCCCGTAAAGCATGTAGATAAGTGTTCTGTTCAGACAACCATTAACCATGCACTGGGTGCGGTGGCTTGGTTACTGCCTCCTAGCGGCAACCTCAAAAGAAAATTACGAACGAGAAAAGGGCATGAAAGGAGTAAGAGGAGAACTGCAATAATGGAATTAAGTTGATGAGGAAAGTTAATGAATGTAAGAGCGCCGCTGATCGCGGCATCTAGCCATATCCCTCAACGTATCTAACCATTGAGTGGGAGGGTCTCTTGGACCACACCCAAGAAGTCGAACACGCCATACATGGCCAAGTCAACTGGTTAGGCTTTACATATCTTTCTTTCGTGTCATGGACTGACCACCGTTACTCATCTTCCAGCCGGTACCCGCCTCAGCAAACATAGCACGCCAAGGAATCCTGTCAGGGGACATGCGTAATACATGTCCCAACCATCTTAGCCTGGTGAGCTTAAGTGTTTTATCAAATGATTTGATCCTTGAACCTAAGACTTCCCGCCGAAGTGTGGTTTGAATTCAATTATTATGGCTACGGGTGAAGGTGATTATTTGTGTCTAGGTCTATGACTGACACAAGTGAAGTGAAATCTTTGCAAGCTAAATCTGAAACTTGGAGTGGAGTACTACACAACGTCCTGATAGTTCAGGTGGTGTGACGAGCCGGCTGACAATAGATTATTGTCTACCGACAACAATATTCAGTTCCCAACCACTATCCAAACCAATGAACAGCATGACGTAGAAATCTATCCAGTGATATGCGTAACAAATTTCCCAACCGCCATAGCCCGGTGAGCTATCAACGTTCCATGTAGTGGATTCACCCAGTGGCAGGCTTCTGAAATGCGCCAGCACAATTGCAGCAGCCCACACTCGACCCTTGATTGGTGAGTGGATGTTTCATTGATGCTCCAACCTACTGGTTCACAAAAGTCAAACACTTTCTACAGGCGAGGACGCTTCATACGGTATGCGATCTCCGGGTGAAACGCAGCACACTGGAAGCTAGAACCTATCTATCTGTCGCTCGAACGCATGAGCAAGCAACGATGTCACATTGAATGGCACACCTATCTGTCAGCGCTGATCGAGATTAAGCATCGGACCGCCGTCGAAGCATTCGGTTGACGAATTCGCCATCAAGGAATGACGACTTAGAGTGAGAAACGCTACAGCGGGACTCAAACAGTATGGCCGAACCACAGGACGGTAATCAGTAAAAAAGAATTAGTACTATGAGCAGTCAACAACTGGTTCAAAACCACTCAAACCTTTACTATTATCGTTGTGGAAAGTATAATGTTTTTTTTCTCTACTATTAGAATTCTTATTATTGTTATTATATAACACTGAATTCGGAAACAGGTATGATGCTAAACGCCATTACAGACAAAGGTAAAAACCTTAGCTGAAGCGAGTGTTGATAGGAGTTTGGTTACCTAACTAGTGACATTTCACCTGATGATCAGAATGGACTACGGTTACCATCATGTATACTGAAGGCCTAACTGATTTTTGTCAATCGGAGCCACCTGTGATGTGGTGACATTTGTTTATTCACCCAGGGTAGAATGTAATTTGCAGTATATCGGTTAATCCTTTTTATGGGTGGTTGTCAAATGTGGAAGATATACGAAAAACACCAAGTCGGCAACACTGAGGTGAAGCAAAGGGTGGCCGCAAAGAGGCATCAGTCATGAAAGCAATATGAACAAATCATGTCACCAACGTTACCAGATGCCTCCAAATGCCTCAGGTCGGGGGTGGGTGTCTCAGGCTTCGAAATGGCTACTCGTCTTGAACGTGTCTCCAAATGCTCCCAAATGACTGCATGTCCCAAACAGATTCCGCTGAGGAAGTCCTACACACTGCCTTCTCGTGTTTTCGCTACCAGAGACCAGGAGATTACGCAAATGCTAAGGCTCTCAGACGATTATTTGGAGATTTCAAGTCTAGTCGGTCTTGTACAGCAGTAGCGGTCGGTAAACTATCGCGCTATCCAGTCTTCATTAACACTGTATATCGTCTATTTACCAATTATCAATTTCGATCACGGAGGCAAAATCCTGTTTTTCTATTGACCGAAGATCACTGAAAATTATGTTTGGATGGAAGTACGATGAAAACCAATCATTTGGACCGACCAGCCAGAATTTACATCACTCAAGTATGGTTATCAAAGGAATGCTTGGAAGTATTTCTCTTAAAATTGTAAGAGTAATTTGATGACAGCAACAATGGAGCACCAGGGATGTTCAGTGCATGTCTGGGAAGCCATCTGGTGGGAACGTTCAGGCGAGCTAGTATTGCTGGACGGCAACGTCAATGGTCAAATAAACCTAAAAAAATAGTACGACGCATCATACCACCAAAGAGATTTTCCAGGATGATAACCCGCCTGCAAATCATATCGATGGTGTAACCGAGTTTTATGATCATCGCTGTAAACATTTTCTCCCGTGGCACGTAGATCAAAAGATTTTAATCCGGTGAAACATACGTGGGATAATTTCGGAGACAAGTGACTCAGAAGACGCGATGCAAATCTCTGGGGAAATAAAAGATTGCTTGAAGGAGCAACGAAACGGTACGCCGCAAGATATTATGATCAGACGGATGATGTTAAGCATGACTCGATACGTGTGTAAGTGGTGTCTGAGAGGAGTAGCATCTCGGAGTTGGTACAGTCTCGTGTCACTTGGGGTATCCTCCATCTCCTTAGTCTCCAACACTCACTCAGCCCTCACTTGCGGCTCCACGAACCTGAAGCATACGGCAGCCGCCACACCCAGACAAACCGCTCCACAGACAGGCTAAACCACGTTGAGGGTAATCAAGGTCTAAAACCCTCGGCACTATGGTGTTCCGCATGCAAAGATAGACACTCCCTAATAGGCGGATCTGAGCTACTGATCCAACGGCAACAAAAGAAAAACTGTCCAACCCACTCGACCCGTTATTTCGGGAGAACCGAATGCGCCGCAAAACAGGTGACCGGCTCACCTGGAACAATCCTACTGCCATGCAGACTGTACCTAGGCGTACAAAAGTCGGATGAGGTACCGTCAACCTATCTCCTATTCCGGACTGGGCGACCGAGTAATACAACAGTCCACAGCGGTACCAAAGACACCACCTCGTACCACATCCCCGTGAATATCCGCGAATTATTTTGAAAACATGCACTCTGATCATGCTACGGCGTCCCCGGCAAGCGACGCACCTCGTGTTCCAGCGGCCAAAATGTCAAGACAACAAGCTGGAATACTCACTCAGCTGTAGGAAACAGACTTCGTTGTGTTCGTCTTGAACAGTAATGTGCTCACACACGCATGCTCGATGTGAACACCGTGCAATCGTGGACACACACCTGCAGTCGTACACACACGTACACAAGTGACGCTTGTCCTACTTCGTCCCGGACAGCACTGACCAATCAGATTGAACCAAGTCTTGCACGACCTTACGCAGCTTAATCTGACTGAACAGTTGTCATACACGTTCCACTGCATACATCGCTAACTCATGCGCTTGCATACGTGCTTGCGTTTTCACTTGTTTGTCTACACTGGCGTTTGTCGTATGATGCTACCCAACACCTGTTCAACCGTACAAGCGTGCCTTTCTTCCGATTACTGAATTCGTGATACAACAGGCTTATGTACCTTGTTGGAGTGTACGGACACCATCGGACGTCGGCAGCCAAAGCCTCACAGTGAGGATACTGCACAACCACAACCACAACATCGACATAGCTTGTCTCTCAAATGTCCACATACCCAACTCCGGCACTCGGTGCATAAAAGTTACAGGAGAAGAGGCAACTCACTGGATCTATCATAGCTGCCCGACAGCACAACTCCGGGCGCCACGGCGTCACATTTGCCATCAAAAACAAAGCCAACAATGCAATTATCACTCGGGAGCCGATTTCAACAAGACTCGCTTTGACACATTTCAAAGGAATCCCGAAGATATTAACGGTGATTGTGGTCTATGCTCCGACCAACGCCGCCGACAGCGAGACAAAAGATGAATTCTACGGCAGCCTCCAACAGTTATTCAATCGGGTCCCGAGAAGTGACATACTGGTCATCGCCAGAGACTGGAACACTCGCACAGGTCCGTCGGATACGTTCACGCGGCAAGTCCTGGGAAAATGTGGCCTTGGTTAACGCTGTGAGAATGGTGACCGCCTCATCGGCCTGGCCGGCTCTGACACAATGATCGTTTGCAGTACGTTCCCAGCACACTAAGAAGCACTTACTGACGTGGTACTCCAACGACGACCAAACTTCGCATCAAATCGACCAAATCCTAGTGAGGTCTTGTTGAGCATCGTCTGTAGAAGACTGTCGAGCGTACCGCGGCGCAGTGACGGAAAAAAAACAAACGATACACATCACGTTCTTGTTCGTGCACACTTCAGAATCCATGTGTCCACGCCCCTTAAGACCTCTCCGCCGACCCGCATAAAAGTCGCAGCCCTGGAAATGCCTGAAAAATTACAAGTGTTGTCACGCGCAATCGCCACCCGATTACCCACAGTAACCAACGTATCACCGGATTCAACTCCAGTGGAAGAACAGTGGACGATGATCAAATCGACGGGTACAGAGACTACTTTAAAAGGACTAGGGAGAGCCATAAGGCGTCTAAAAGACTGGATCTCGGAGGGCACAATTCAACTGTCGGCTAAAGCACACGAAGCTCGGATATCAGGAGGTGGCGAACATCGCAGATTGCAACGCGAGGCCTCGCGCTTCGCTACGGCTGATCGTAAGCGATACTGGATACAAGTAGCTGAAAAAATGGAGATTGCAGCAGGAATCGGTGACTTTGGCAAGCTATTCCACCTCATTTACAATGCGGCCGGTAGGCCCTACAAACAGGAGTCGATCTTACGCGACACAGCCGGTCAGCTAATACCTGAGCACACGAAAAATAGAGCTATGGGTAGAGGACTTCGATCGGTTGCTCAACCGACCATCAGTTCTCACGACGGCCCTACAACCCCCGGTTCTTGAGGAGCCGTACGATGTCAGTTGCGATCCACCGAGCACAAATGAAATCATCACAGTCATCAACCAGCTGAAGAACAAAAAAGACTGCTCGAAAAGATGACATCCCACCTGGAATCTGCGGGTGCTGACTGTCGGCATTGGTCGGTAGATTAAACATTTTATTTGGTTCCAGATGGCGGGAAGAAGTATTCCCGGCTGATTGAAGCACGTCCGTTTTGCTGCCCATTCCAAAGAAACGGGACAAATAAGGGTGCGAGAACTATAAGATGATCACCCTGATCGACATGCCTGCAAAGATTTTCTGCGTGCTGCTACCCAACCGCTTCTCTGCTACGAGAGACCGCCGCACCCAACCGAACCAAGGGGGATTCCGCCGTGGTAGGGGCCGCGTGGACCAAATTTTCACTCTAAGTCCAACACTGGAGCACCGCTACAAGTTCCAGCAGCAACAGTAGCCTGTTTCACCGACTTTCGGGTCGCTTTCCATTCAGTTATCTGGCAGTGTCTCTAGGCGATAATGGAATCCAACGGTATGCCCGATAAACTCGCAAGGCTTCTGAGAGGATGCTATTCGTCCACTACGGTGCGGATCCGTACGATAAACACTCATCCGAGTTCACACTCATTACTGGCGTCCGACACGGCTGTCCTCTTTCACCGGTCCTGTTCAATTACGCGATCGACTGGACAATAAAACATGCGATAACTGACTATCTCGGTGTCCAACTGAGTCAAGAGATGTATATATCTCGGACCTTGTTGTGCTAACAGACTATCCCGCCACGCTTCAACCAGTCCTTGACCGAATCAATTCCTTCCATAAGTCCATCGGGTTAGAAGTAGACACTACGAAAACCAAAAGTGTGTCAACTAGCCCAGGGCCATCAACTCAACTGCTGTCCATCAATGATCAACTGATTAAGTCCGTTCCATCACTCAAGAATCGAGGTCCTACACTGCTTCCGAAAGATCAGGCAGAGGATGAAGTAATACTCCAAAAAGACAACGCCCGAAAAGTATTTTTTCAGTTACGGCGGGCGTTGTGGACCCGCACTGAAATCAGCCTTCGGACCAACGGCAGCGAAATCTGACCACTGAGAATCAAATATACTAGAAAGCTGGAGGTGATTGATCACTGATGCCTGCGACATACTTCGCAAACAAATTGGCGCGACTGAGTATCCAACGATGAAGTTAGACAACGGTGCTGGCGAATAGACAAACTCTCAGACTTCCTCCAATGTCGCTGACTGCGGTGGCTGGGCTATATCCTACGGCGACCTAAGACAGAACTAGCCAAACAAACTCTCCATCCCGAACCACGTCTTGGATGGGGCTGTCGCCTTAGTGGCCAACCCAAAACTTGAATCAACACTGTCCAGAAGGATGTAGAGCGCCTAGGCTTTTGGTCAGTCTATGGTGCCCGCCAATGGAAGAAAGACTGGATCGCGGTTTGCACCGAACTCGTTTCCAACCGCCGCACATAGTCAGCTGTAATTCGAGATATTCATGGAGCCGACTCATCCTCTGCCAGGAGACAGTCGCGTAAAAGTAAAAAATGAGCATGACTCCACGGGTAAATGCTGTTCTATCAACAAAAGGTGGCTCAACCATATACTAGTGAGTGACCGTTTGAGAGAGATCACATTATTCCGTTCACAACAAAAGGTTCTGTTGCCAATAAACCAGTTCACAAAAATGTGCAATGTTCTTATTATTTAGAGGAGGGGAGTTTCTTGTGAACGGTGTATTCGCTGCACATTTTGGACAATTTTAAATCTTTCATTCACGTGCTCTGTTAATATTAAGTGGTCAGTGCAGGAATAAGACAAATACTGCAAACTGTCAGCATTTTATTTGGTCCCATTAATCGCGCAGGCTAAACAACATGCTTGTGTTGACAACCGCAGTCAACGAGTATAATGTTCACTTTTCACAGTGCAGTCAACTTGACAGTAAACCGACTGATTGTGTCACGATTAGCACTATGAATGACTATGGCTAGCACTTCACTTACTTTTGTAACAAAGGCTTGAACAATAATATTGGGTTCATACTGCGTTTGGTTACCGTCAGGTGCTTTGCAAAAGGTGATGCTAGATTTCAGTTCTGATGAATTGTCTTCAGTCATCGATCCCATGAGCCACGTGGGGGATACATCCTTACTTCAGTAAGCGCACATTCACCGCATCGGCATCATTAACAACTGAAATGCCAGTGAACTGAGACACGTGTACGTGGTGCGAAATTCGTCAGCTGACTCTATCCGCGATTGTCCAGACTAATATCACAGATAAATGATGCACCGTGAAGCTGGGAATGTACGGTTCAAGGCGGAATTGGGCTAGTGACATTATTGGATAGGTCAACTTCAGAGACCCGTCTAAAGTGAACAACTTTCTTTGATATGATGCGAGTCCAGTCAGCCTTAGATCACAGAGGACTGTGAAAATATCGTAGAATTATAAAGTCATCCAGAAAGATTAGTTTGTTATTCACATTAGTGGATAAATTGATCGATAACGTTCTACTGGTTCTATTGATGCAAACAACCTAATCATGATTTGTCGGGATTCACTTGAACTGAATAAAAAGAGAAAAACAAGACACATGGAACAGTTTAAACTCATGCAAGTCTGAAAACCTCCGCCATCGTCGCCTACCGTGTGAAAACAGACAGTCTGGGACGTGTAGATAAAGTTCCATTATTCAAATGCAGGGTGAAAAAGCGATCCGTGTGATTTCACATTATTCTGTTACTGAACAAAAATTCACAATCCGGTAAACGGAAGTTAACTTTGAACAAAAACAACTTACGATAGCTGGACTGTTGGAAATTTGCAATAATGCGCAACAAATTGTTCAATCGATTTTCTTTACTTTGGCGTCCCCATGAGCCCCCGTTTTCGTGCAGACTGACAGTTGCTGCAGCCACATCAATGAAGGTCAAATCACTCAAATAAATGCCTAGAATCAACAAGGGCGGAGAGTTGAACAACAAGTGTAATCGAAGAGTAAATTCGGTGCAGTTTAGCTGAGTACTGTCTATGAGCTAAATACAAACAAAAAAATAATCATGATCACGGAAACAGTAAATAAGGCGGAATTGTTGGATACCACGGGGGAAAATAACATGGTCCAAACAGCCCAAAACCAATGGTCCGCATGTTCAACTAGCAACGACCATGTCCCCAATCAACAGGAATACCAGCCCAATTGCTACATCGGGTATTCGAATCCTGATGAACAAACGGAAGTCAAGTCAATGATTCAAGTCTCCAAGGTTAGGCAAAACACTCCCGCTGCATGTACAATGACACTTAGTCCTTTGGCACACTGTTGCATGAAATGTAGCCACCGTCATAACATAACTTATTGAGCTGGTACTATGCCTATCGATTACGGTATTGTTTAGTATTTAATCAATTTAGCTCTAAAGCCACACCTTGGAGGTGAGGAACGCAATTCTAACAATGCTACTTTTTCATGCATATGCGTGAGTGCAGCGGATGGAGTGTATCCGTACCTCAAAGAATATTCGGCGAGCCTAAGCTCGAGGTTTGGAGTGGAGAACCACTTGAAGTCAAAATGAGCAAGGTGTAGTAACGAGCCGGGTGACAGCGGCTTCCTGTCTACCGCCGATGCGGCCAGCAGTGCTCGTTTACAACATCGTGCATTAGAGGATATGGACTTAATTTACTCGACCAACACCGATCCAGAAAAACCTGCAACTTGATTGGATCGTTGGTCAGTAGTATCTCTTCCACACATTTCGACTATAACATATTACTGATCAATTTCCTTGGGCGAAATTTAATAGGATCTAACGACTCTAATGCCGGGACAAATATTTCACCCAGTTCAGAAAATTCACTTTTCAAGTGTAGAGAATCAACACACAATATGCGTTGTCATTGATGTAACTGATAACTTCTTACTTAATTCGCATGCCTGAATTCTAACAATCCATATCTAGTGTGTATAAAAACACATGTAATAGATTTCACCAAAGAAATACGGACTCAATCCCTGTGTTACGCAGATCTGTTGTTGCCACGGCCCAATCTAGTCTGTGGCTTGCCGATTACTACATTTATTTGATTTGCTGTTTCCCTCACTTATATTTCCATGATTCTGTACTTGCGAACGTCCCTTTGACACACCGCTGTATGCTGATCGGCTGAATATTACTGACGTACTTACGTTTCGACCGCCCATCGTTAACGGACTGAACACCGTCGACACTCGCAAACAACCGGATCGTGACAGACAACACACGACTGTATTACTTTGATGTTGGCCATCTACGGAACAATGCCTTTCAGAGTAACCTAAACTAACCGATTTCTAACGACCAATGAATGCACCCACAACATTTGTTGGTTAATGGATTCTAATGAATTCACCAACGCCCATTGTCCATTTTCGTTCACACGTTCTCTGGCTGATGATGAATCCATCAAAATCGCGTGATCGGAGATACATCGTGCATCGTCTACCAAGTATGTGCTTGTGTGTGTGAGAGTTGCGGTGGCGCTATACCCGTTATCACAGGAATCCGCTGTACTATCAAGAAGAACCAACAATCATGACCGAGACCTGGAGTGAAGAACTAGATAAGGCCCTAATCAGGCCCCAGATAACGCCCTATTCGGAGTGTTGTGGTTATGTAAGTTGAACGTCCTACTTCGAACCGAGTGGTCAAGGAGATTATCATGCAGAGTAAATACCGATGAAGAAAGTGATTCAATCCGAAATAGAAATGAAATTTCAATATTCAGCCTAACACTCTAATTACCGAGTTGCCTAGGCAATTTTATTACGAGGTTCTATAGGCCCTACTACGAAGCACTAAACTGCTTTGAACAGTATGTAAGATTTCAGTTAATTTTTCATACAATAAGACAGAATTCTCATTCGACAATAAACCCTTCCCGGTAAAGCTTGAACACGTCATTAGCATTTGACTAGCATTTATCACCAAACTAAGGACTTAGTAAACAAACGGAGGTAAGATCTGAATTACGACATTTGTATAACAAAGAAGTTTAAAATGAAAACAGAACAGGTCACTGTTCCGGCAGGTTGCATACTTTCTTGCTTGGTAAATGTAGATAGGTCGCACAGCGACATAAGAAGTCGTAGTCGAAACCAAATTAGTCATTCATAAGAACTAGCCGACCAGCATGAACTATAGAAACACGCGAATTTTCATACAGCTGATAGTTGGTTTTTTTAGTGTTTCACATAAATTTGAGGCAACCAGGGCACAAATAAACTGTCGCTTACGCAAAAGATGAGCAGATAAAGCTCCGTCTATTTATAGCCCATCGTCGGTCAACCGCATTTAACTCCGATAAAATTATCTATGAAAAAAAATCATTAGCATTACAGAACTTATTCCGGCGATCTATGATTTTCTTGAAAGTAATAATTAAACTGTCAGCTTAGAGTACAGAATTTCCGGTCCTTCAATAGCGCCCGCCTGATATTCAGTTATTAAGCCGCATAATATTGTAACAAGGATGATAACACGCGGTAGGATACTTGTATTCCAATGGCCAAACAAGTCAAGTCATGAAACACATAGAATCGTTTATATAGGCCCTTTTCCAGACTGCGCGGCACCAACATTGCTCTCGCAGCTGCTTGAGTGCTTCGGCTGCGTTCTGGCCAGTTGTCCGTGGTCGATAGCTTGCTTCTCTTGGGCGTCATTTCTCTTCGGTTGGTTCGATTGTCTCAGTTGACGGCTTGATCGGCAGCCCCTCACCTGGGCTATCTTGCTGGTTGCCGGAGATCCCGCTGCTTCCTCTCTGGTAGTCCGCATGCCTCTTATTGTCTGCTTCGGGACACTTTCGAAATATTCACCGCCTTTTCTTTTGTCCGTGGCCCTCGTTTGGTTCGTCCGTTCGTTTCGATATTCACGTCGTTCTCTTGCCCCAGCATTCCCCGTTACAATACCTCGTCGACTCAGTGTTTGTGAGCAGTTATTCCGTTCGACGTTTGTCTAAGAGTCAAATAACCATTTTCCAATCCGATAAGAAAATTTTGCTTACTGCCATCAGCCAATTTTTAATTTACTGGGGTACATGAAAGAGGGTGAAATCTACTTAACTCTTCTCTTCCTCACAACGAAATTAGGTTCGAATATCAATACCAGGTTAACGATGAAGGACTTCTCAAATTACCATCTCTTTTAGATCAAAGAACAATGTATATCCATCCGACGTCACTGATCGTTTCTTTTTGCGATGCGAGTCTATCATCATCGTTTCAATAAGACCAACGATCTCATCTTCATTAGCTGATATCACTGTGGCTACAGATGCGTGTTCGGTTGAAAACGGGAATACTGTCGGAATCTCATCGGTTATGGAGTGGTCGACTTTTCAAGTAACGCATAGCCTGCAAACATTAACAGTGTCATACTGTACATTGTATGTGTGGGTAATAGGCTAGAAACAGCCAAACAAGGGAAAATCTGTTGTAGTTCAAGGGTGAGCGTGTGAGTCAGTGATCTGAAACGATTTGGTGGACAAGAATATACTGCTTCTTTCGTTTAAGTGGACATACATACTGCAGTCTTTTCCCGGGAGTGACAGTAACTCACACAAGGCTAATATGACAAGAGCCAAGATAGCGTTACAAAATCTTTCTAGTTTGACAGCCGCAGAAAAAACGAGGCCTGAAGTGAGGTCAAACAAAGGGACAGTGACCGAAGGGGAACAAACCAACCAAAGAGTACCAGTACCAAAGTCATGGGTTCGATAAGGAACACGAAAAAATTCACAATGAGAAATCCTTCGTTCCAGCTAGCACATATTCAATTCCATCTGGTTATTATCCGAAAACACGAATTGAACGGCAGCCATACAAGAGGATGAAACTCACCTAAATAAGGAATGCAGGGTAGGCGAGCGGTGTCCACGGCCGTGCGCAGATTGATGAAATTTTGTTCTTGAGAAAACAAATCAGCCAATTTACGGAATGAGGATCGATCACGTGAAGACAAGGCAGTCCAGGTTGCAGATAGTCGATAAACACTCTGCACAAGTAGACCTGACACGACTGCCATAGCGGAAGAATAGTTATTCATTTCAACCAATTTCTGTTGCAGGAGAGCAAGGCGGGAATTTGGGGGAAATAAATCTGAACACTTTCAATGCAAGTATATTGAATACTCGCAATTTACTGAGAGACTAAGTGCGAAGGGAGATGTTTAAGCGACTATAATGTGGAAATGATAATGAACGCCACGTTGAAAAACAACTGACACACAACCATCTAAAGGCAAATGTGCAACGAAGGTGACGGCAACTGAAATTCTACCGTTCAAGCTCGTTTGGTTTATATTCAAACCGTGACGCATTCCGAATTAAAGTGACGTGAGAAGCAACGGACAACGGTCAGAGAACGAATCGAAATAAAACAGAATGTGATCCATGGCAAAACACGACTCGTTGTACAGGCTCCGTTTTTCATATTCACACCAATACGTACTACTCACCACTTTTACTGTACAAAGCTCAAATTCGTCTCACATCTGAATACTGCTGTCACGTGTAGGGTGCAGCTTCGTCTTCTTCATCTGTTCTCTAATGGAGTTCACCGTAAAACCATCCGTCTAGTAAATGACCCAGTTTTATTATTCAATTTGCAGTTGCTCGCTCATCACCGGGCAGTTGCTTCATTGTCCCCATTTTGCCGTTTTTATTTTGGGTTTTGTTCCTTCGACCTTGCCTCGGCTGTTTCTATTCCCATCACCGTTCAACACCAATCCCGAGTACAAGCGGCTAGTCACCCTTATCAGGTTCCAGTCGCTCGATTTCGGACCACGACATTTCGGTCTTTTTTTATCTGGACGGTTAAGTTATGGAGCACCCCTCCCCTCTCTGTCTTTCCATCCACCTATAACCTTTCTCTTTTCGAAAGTGGAATCAACAAACTGGTTCTGATGTGAATGTTCCCTACAAAATCCTATGACAGTATGTTTTCTAACTATGGGGTTTACCCCTTTTGCTGTAATTCACCTGTGTAATAAAACCTTTGGTTTTATGCGACTAACTCCTGCGCATGGATAACCCGGTTTCTTCGTTGTCTCTGATGCTTTGCGACCGGCGGTAAAGTTGGCACAGTAAAATCCAGTTAGTGCGCCATATACACCGTCCGAAGACCAACTGAAGAACTCGATATTCTATGACCTGTTCGTCTATGTTGACCCACATCTTCAATTCATTACCAAGGCGATACTTTGGGCCTGGACAAGGTGACGGTAGAAGGCTTCTCACCGTGAGTTTCACCTCGGACCGACGAAGGACGTGGGGCAACCACTGGAGACGGCGTCGTCAAATCATCGTTGTGGTTCCTCAGCGGACTCTCCGAACAGGAGCTTCCACTCAAACACACTCTTGCAATACGAATTAAATTGCTGTGAAGAGACACCTACGGAATTCAAGTAGTAGAGCAAGTGGATGGACAGAGGAGCACTGGATACGCACACGTGATAAGCAGCAATAACTGCGAAACCGGTTGTGTGTTTCCGAGAACCTTCGTCCACCCATCTGCAGATACCACTTAAATAAAAACGATTGTTTGGTTCAATGCCTAGGTGGAATGTGATTAAAGGTCAAGGCGTTTGGAAGTGTCCCATTTATGGTCCAATTTTATTGCTGATACCCTGGGTTAGTCTATGAAGACAATAAAATCCCAGATGCGACTCAGTGAATAAGCACTGATGATGATTCCTGACAAGTCGAATTCGGCAAAGTGAATAGTGCTAACATGGTTTTGACTGACAAATCACACCACGGACTATGAACATCTACGTCGAATCAACAATAAATGAAGGCCTTTTTCTTGAGCTCAGGAAAGCTTGGACTCACTTTAGCTATTCGTACGAAGTGTGAAAGTACTTCACTCCGTCTGGATAAAATTTCCTCGCGCAACAGGTCTTTCTGAACCCAGAAGATGATCTGTCAAAGTATTCAAGAGAGCGGAGGAACCGTGAGAAAAGAACATCGCTGACATGTGAAATGCATTGCATCTTTCAAGACCGACGAACGATCCGTGATAACATGAGCAGTTGACCATTAGGACTTCACTTGAAACATAAACGGAGTGATTCTTACGTACAGAAATAGCGGATAATCAACTTGAAAGCAAGTTAACAAGAAACCATTTCCATACTTGATCTAACCAGAAAAACAGCGAAAAACCTATTACTTCAGAAAAAATCCTGAGTGTATTAATAATTTAGCCCAGTGATGATGAACTGGTAAAAATATATTTGACTGGTAGCTGTTGGTAGGGCAACGCCGAGGAGAAGTGGAACACTTGCTTAGTAACAGAACCAAATCACTTTATAATCCCGTTGCTGTTTTCGGAAATTAAACTACAAGCATGCGTTCGTCTTACATAAACGTCAACATACGCGTTTGGGAGCAGACGTAATTACTCATATAGTTCTGGGCCAACTAGCTCAGGTTTCCTGTTTCTATGATTAGTGATGAAGGCATTGGAGGTATCTGTGTTAACGGAGAGAATAAATACATCTGATTAAAGAAACCGTCGCGATCTCACAGGAGTATCCATTCTGTCTGATATTCACTTGGTACTCATGCTGCAGTGACTTTGTGACAATCTATCCCAACCAACTCGCTTATTCGTCTTCCAAACTATGCTAGGTGGAAAGCAAGAAGCTTCACCACCTAATGTTCTGCTGTTTGATGGTAGGCAGTAATCAACCGTCGTCCGGATCGTTACCACGCCTGACCTATTGGGGCCTCATGTGGTTCTCCACTCCAAATCTCTGGGTTTGATTGCCGGTTATCCCTAACAGTGAAGTGAGCCTTCGTGGCTACGGGGTATACTACTCCTTTGCACTGCACTCATGCGCAAGCATGCAGTAAAAAAACCTGGTGAGTTATAGACTATCTCATCGCGTCTTTACGCACTGGATTTCTGCTGAGTTTCGGCATCTCGACGTGCGCCGATCAATCCCAAGTGGGAGTGAGTATCACAAAAAAGACCCCGAACGTGGCGTGCACTAAAATTGGGGTTATGTATGGATCACGAATTTTGTTGGTTGCAAAGAGCATCAAAAAGGAAGCCAAACGGTGGAGCTGAACTCCTCCCAGAATATGCCAATGACATCGCCTCGCAAAGTGATATAAAAAATTCGATGTTCTGAACAGCTTGACGACCGGGATAGCCAAATCTGACATGTACTTTGTGTCTTCTAAGTGCAAAATGCTTTTTTCAAGAATAGGAGGAATCTGTACGTTGTATTATACAGCTGGAATTATTCAATAGCTTGAAGCACATTGTCAGCCTGAATACAACTGAAGGCGGGGTAGAAAAGATCACATCACGCATAGCGAGAGTCAGAGCAGCTTATACTAAACCACGGAACCTCAGAAGCCGCCATGACATCCGACTTTCCTCTAAGATACCGGTGCACTGTGCCGCAGTTTCTGGCGTTCCGCTTTACAGTTGCAAGACCTGGACAATCCTCGTTGAAAATGCTCGGCGTCTTTCCGTGTTGGACAACCGATGTCTTCGAAGCGTTGCTTGCCTCCAGGTGGGAACATCAAGTGAGTAATGGAGAGATTCACTGTCGTGTGTTGGGTGCGGAAAGTCACCCCCAGACCGTGCTGGGCAAGGCTGGAAGAAGCGAGGCGGTGGTCATGCCATGAGGCTGCGTAGGGTTGTGTAGAAGTTAGTGTCAGAACTGGCTTCAGATTGTGCTTCTCCGCTCCCCGATTGGGGTTCAAAGCATGAGGATGGCGTCCGTTAGAGATGCTGACGTACATCGCTCAGAATGGAAGTCACTGGTGCGACCGATTTACGGTTTATCTGTTGGACTCTCGTGTCCCCCGACAGCAGGAATTACCAAACAAAATTAGCACGAAAAGCCGTACGGCGAACAAAAGGTAACGTTCATCTTCTTTTACTAACCGTTGGTTACCATTCTGTTTCACTTCCTTGCCCCTGACGTTTTTTGTGTTGTGCCGGCAGCATCATGTTTGATTTCAGGCCAGCTGATTCTTGGAGTAACGCCAGCGGACATGACAAACGGTGTAGAAGGCAGCTTAGATTCTTCAATCCAGACATGACGGTTTTCATGATCTAATCGCCACCACAACTTAGTAATATCAGGCGAAGGAGCAAGAACGACGAGACACATGTAGCATAATTAAAAGAGCGTAACGCACCTTGAAAGTGGAAGAAAGCCAGGTCCTTCATTACCTACGGTGCACTCAGGCAACGCTCTACCCGACAAGGTTTGGCAGGTTTGAAAAGGCGCTTGCCCCGACGAGGTTCAAACCTACGCTTTAGTACCGCGTGTGCTCTGCCAGCTGAGCTACCAGGCCACGCCAGAAGACTTTTAACTTTTCGCATAGAGATCACATAGTTTACCCGCCCAAATGCATTGGTTCAAATCCCGTCGGGGTTAACGACTTTCAACATCTGGATCAGTTCAAAAATGTTCCATCTGTTCATCGAATTATGATTCCTAGATCATCTACGTAGCTGCATAGTTTGACGAATAAGCTTATCAGACGTTTTCAGTGCATTTTCTAGAAATTCAGTGGACCTGAAAACAGTTTTCCCAAAGATGGAAACTCACTATCAGCGCATTGGACACGCAATGTGAAATCACGCTTCGAAGGTCACGAAGGTGATACTCTCCTTAAACTCTAGAGTAGACTGGTGGTAGATAGAAATCAAATATCACTCGGCTTGTTAAAAAGTTTGACGTATTGAAACCTCGTGTGGTTTTCCTTCCAGAGTCTCGGGGTCAGGATAACGGCTACCTCTAATGGTGCATTGGGTTTTCGAGGTCATGGTGTGTGCCCCTTTACTCTACTCATGCGTAACACTGTTGTACGAAAACTAGAGATGGATCTTTGAATAAAAACGCCGAGGTAAGGTCCCAGTAACCGACCTTGTGTTGTGGACGGGTCTTTTTCAATACTTGTTTGCCTATGAGTGCAGTGGAAAAGGTATACCCCATACCCACAAAGGCCCACTGCTCTATTAGGGATAACCGGCAACCAGACTCTGAAATCTGGAGTGGAGAACCACATAAGGTACCAATGGGTCAGGTGTGGTAACGATCCGGACGACAGTGGATTTCTGTCTACTGCCAAATTAACCGGTGATTGGGGTGATTCGAACCTCAGACGTTCTAGGTGGTAAGCAAACGCTCTAAACCACTCTACCGCCACTGGTCGTGGTACAAAAAGCCCCAACACTAACAACGAGCATTATATATCTTCACTGTCACAAGGACGACTGACTGCCCGCTCTCAGGTCGCTGTACGAACGTACATAAACATGTTTGAGCGCGTTGGAGGGAGTAAGCCTCGCGACCAAAAGGAACTGCTGCACTTTCTGATGGCGGCTGCAACTTGGATAAAAAAAATAGCCATGCGAAAACCACAGTCAAAATATCAAAACGGAGAGCGCAGAACTACAAACATCAGCACGAAGTAAATAAGATGAATGGAATAGAGTCATTGGTAACGTTACATCGCGCCATTTCATTAGCTGCGCAATTTTTATCTCTTGATGTCATTCTGAAATTTAAGCTAACGCTCCTTGAAATAATCATGCTCAACCATCGCTAATATTTTCAATTAAAATTTCACATATAAATACTCATATTTCGTGTGTGCCGTGTGACTTCCAAGTGCTTGCGGTAGATACTAATCGAATTAACACGAAAAACGCAAAAGAGATGGATGGCAAACTGTTCTTATCTGCACCCCTCGGTCTAAGATAGCTGTACCTATTGCTTGCAAAAGTCTTTCATACAGATACAAATCAAATGCAATCCATGACCATCTACCAATCAAACAGAGAACTGTAAGGCGCCCTAAGTGAACGCAGGGTTCGGGAACTGAGTAAGCAAACATTTCTTCTACATCGAGGACTGGTCATCTTTGTTCAATCTACAGAAGCCACCTCATTTACTACTGCGCACCAAGAAATTACACATGGTTGCATGCGTAACAGGTGGCCTAACGACTATTATCCAATGAGTCGTACAAAAAACAGGCTAACTTGTGCAACACATGGTCAATCCTTGATGGAAAAATGGATGTCCAACCACAAAATATCACCCAGTGGTGGTGGAGTATAAACACACGATGGTAGATTTGCATCACTGGACCTCTAGTAGTGAGCCCCAGTGGACCGTAGCAGTTCTCGCCAACTCATATAGTAGGTAAATGAAATTCACAAGAAACGTGACCACACACAACAAGAAACCGTTGCAATCCTAAAAAATCAACTGTTATCGAACTGAGACTCACGCAACGTACTGGGACAACGAAAGTCACTTTACCAGAAAACCATGAGAAAGAAGAATACTCACTTGATTGAACCACCGTGTGGATGCCACGATGTTGGGAGCGTACGTCATTTTCTCTTTGCTATTCCACTTCAAACTGAGAAACTCCTGAGAACGGAAAATAAAAAAAATTATCGGCTTCATAGAACACACACACACACACAATGGATCCTTCACTGATCGATAACGACAAATAATCCGAAGAGCTATATAAAAAATAATAAACATTCATAAAATAAACAAGACAAAACTATTGCACAGAGGACAAGTAAAAGACAAAATAATATATTTTTCATAGTCTACTTCACTGAGTAATCACAGAAAACTTCAGTGCACGATGAACCATTTAAAGGTCATGGCAGAATGGGAATCGAAGATAAGAATAGGAACACAGGGTTACGGGTGATAACCACCTGCACTGAAAAATGAACACAAGTGTTATCATCTTACTGAGATCGAGATGTACGCTAGTGGAAAGGGCAACCCCCGGGAAGCAAGGCAGTTTGAACTGGAGAGAACATCTGGGAGTGCAATACCACAGCAACACGTATCATTCCCATGTGAACTGCTCGCAGAAAGTTCGGATTTTCGGAGTCATATCAAAAGGTTTTAAAGCTAAATTCGTGCCACTTCGAGGTGGAATGTACACCGATTTCAGTACTATCCACTTTTCTGTGAAAAACAAAACAAAGCCCGAAAAATCACCGGTCGATTCGATTTGGAAGAAAGTAGGTGTTGTCTCGGTGCACAAACCTCTGGACTATCCTCGGTCAGTGATTCTCCGATCGTCCAACCCCAACAGAAAAGTAACCACGTACAAACGCGGGAATTGTATTCAAGTGTAACCAAAAATCAACGCTTTATATAGCATGAAGCAGGGCATACGTGAACAAATATGGCGTTGTTAATGATTTCCCGGCGTGGTGTGCAGACGTGATTGGTTAAGTCGGATAACAGTGTTTCAAACGTCAGACGGGTTGGCGGGTAGGTGTGAACGGTAGGCAGTAGATTGAAACAATAAGATGAAGCAGCTGTTCAGTGCTTCCATGGCTTTCAACGGTGAGTTGAGCGTTCAAACTGCATGATGAGTCACATTATACAAATCTAATCTCCTACTACTCATATGCACATAGTAGGTTGTCTGTCAGTGGGCAATGTGAACAGCGATGTGTGATGGGCTGATTGGTTCATGGGCAAATGCGTGATGGTTGCACTGCTGTGTGGGATATGCGGGCCTTGTCATTGGTTAGTGTTGACAAAACACCCCGCCCATTGGTTGAAGGAATGCGAACTACCGCCTCACCGATGACGTGTTTTCAGGCAGATCTGCGACTCCCTGACAGAAGGATGCAACGCGATCGGTTGACAAAACAGGACGACATGCATTCCATGGGAAGTGAGACGTAGAGAGCAAAGGAATGACGTCGCACTATTGAATCAAGAAGATGCAGACAAACCGGGTATCTGAAGTATACGAATGCTACGGGACTAAGATCAGGTCTGTGGGCACGCCCACACAACTAACAACCGTTTATACTGAATTTGCACAGAGTTTGTGATGCATCACAAACTTCTGTAATATAACGTGATAACTGATTTCAACTGAGTACGATGTGTTTTGTATGAGGTTCTCACTTATTTTTCACTATGCAATCGACGAGAAATTCTGGGGCAAGACACTCAGAGAATAATAAGACCAGAGAACTGTAATTCAGAACAGCTGGATATCTACTCTTCGCGGTGTATGAACCGAATGGTTGACTTGAGTACTGGCGTTAAGGGTCAACCTGTAAACAATGGGCCTACGTAGATAAGAGCTGACGACTGAACATAAATCCTGTTCCGTTTGTTCTTTTAGTTACATTTGCGATGTGGAAAAATGCTACATGTAGCTCATGGTAGGTATAACCACTATCAACAAATACCAAAAGAAAGAGTTCGACGACTCTCGTTAAATTATATCAAAAACAGAAATCTAGTAATTCATAATCCCAAGTGGAAAGGATAACATAACAGTACTTATCTCACCACGCTGTTTTATCCGTTTTTTCTCTCCACTGTCCATTAAGGTGATAAAAATGGCGCATTCCGTGTCCACGTGAAATCACTGCACCATCGAGTAGGTTCATAATTTTAGCGGTGGGGTGTAGAGTGAGGAACTATCTAGGGCCACAATAGATCAGGCAGTAAGCAAGTGGTGGACAACACTCCACTCCCGCCCAGACTGCTTTTACGCATTAACGTTTTTGATCTTACGCAGCTCTCTGCTCCAAGTTTCAGAGTCAAGGTCCCCGGTTCTCTTTACTGGAGCGGCAAGTCTATGTTGTCCCGGACATGCTTATTTTACTGCATTCATGATAACGCGCGGACCTCCAGTTGAATACGAACTTCAAATTCATGGTCAGTGGTCTACTGGATACACCATTAGATCACATTTAGGTCTGCAGAAGAGGGACCGAAAGGGGCTGAAAAATCGGAATAACTGATACTACTAATACTCCTGACCACACATATTTCAGCTGCCATTTCGTGAGAGATGGGAACTATAACAGCTGCACCTTACTGCGAGGTTATTGTTTATTGACGAGTACTGCCTTCGTAATAAGTAGTAGTAGAACACGTAGTGTTTGTATTCCAATAATCTGCAAGAAAGTAAATACCACTGCGTCGTAGCCGGTGAATAAGTGGACAAGTAGATCAGCAGGATTATCTTTTCACGAACAAGTAAGGTCAGTCGATACGCAGCAAGATCGATCAGGCTGTCCACAGTGAAACATGACTAATTATCAACACCGCGCAGGCGTACGTCCAGGCAGGAGTGGGAGACTGATTGACTGCCCGCGAAGTACGCGGGACTGTTTAAACCAGACGAAACAGCAGGGAACTCAAACTGATATCAGCACAAAGTTTCGGCGCTCGACACATGGACGATGTAGGATGGTCATAGGCTAGGTCAAATGCATGCAAAATTTCCCATGACATCTTAGTGCTGGCTTTCTCATCGATACAGACAAAATGCTAAATTTTCAAAGTATTTTGGGGTTGTTACATGGCTACAAAACAGTCAACAAGATAATTAACTAAAGAAGGGCGGTTGGTGTGGCAACAAATCTTGCTCAAAATACAAACACAAATGACTTCACGATGACAGAAAATGTTCCGATGTGGAGTGTAACGACACCAACTGATCCAAATCGCATAGCGCATGAAAACTACGCGACCCCAGCTGGTTGATGCAGGCAGAAAGGGAGAGGCGACAGTTGTATTTGATCAATGGTTGAAATTCAAAACGTGGTATCATGTGCTCGAGAGTGCAGCACTAGTTGTACATAGAAGAGCACATATTTCTGGCGTCCCCACACGTACACATACCTAGCTGCACTAATGACCACTAGATGGATAACAGATGGAGAAAAATTTATGTGCGATTGCTCAAACTAACTCAACTGAAGCATTCTATTTTTACGCGGTTCTGATTTCATGCATCCTGAGAAGAATCCCATTTTATTGATCGGAATAAGAGATGGAATGTGATTTGATTGTCTCTACCAACACTAACATCTGATGACCGTGGTTACAATCGAAGGTATTGTTTCGCAATTATACGGGACAGAAAAGACGAAGCTGTCATGTTTGCAAAGTTTGACAAAAAAATTATCCTTCCGGTAAAACAGAGTAACTTTCTAACCACAGTCAGTATTCAAGATGAAGCTGAGGTAATATAGCCTTGTGTGCAAAGTTATTTCATTTTCTGTTGATAAGAGAGCAGGGACGTGAACAGAAGGCTGAGAATGGTCGGCATTACACACTGAAGGTGGACTGACATGGGGCAAAGTTATGGGGAAACTGGCTAATGTGATCAGTGATATTGAGAGGGATTCGGACTACGCTGCGGGGTCCACAAGATCTAACTGCTCAACGTTTAAGTACTAAGAGACACGGCAGCACGCCGCGAACAGTGTCGTTTTTTTACATTAAAGCGCTTTCTTCATTAACTTTTCTATCAACAACTGTAGCTCGTTCCTCAGGTTTTCATGCTTCTACATTTTTGGTTTCTAACTGAGCTTCTTCCTAAGAAAAATCGACGAGAAAAATAGCGAACAGCATTCAGAAAGAATCTAACTGAACGTGACGAAAACATAAAACTGGTGTTAATGTTCTAAAGACCAGAGCTGACAACGAATATATATATATATATATATATATATATATATATATATATATATATATATATATATATATATATATTACAATGACTAGCAAATATTCCATATAACTTTAATTCATCCACCGACAACGCTGTGTTTTCTCTGGTACGTTAGTGACCGCGAAAATCGGCCATATAGCCCAGTGTCTCAGATCAACACATCAAAAAGCCCACTGGTCACGTCATAAACTGACCACCTCAACCAGCTCTTTAACCACTACCTACCTCGAAGGTCAACGAATATCAAGAGATCGTCTTTCGACACACGCAACACATTTTCTAAACACCGTAGATCGTTATCACTAAGTTCCCGATCTAAAAACTGACCTCTGGTCCCCATAACACTCCATAGTATTTTTTCTGCTACGCTGACATGATACTTCCACCTTATTCGAGAAGCGCCGCGAACAAACCAATGATCAAACACTGAGAGCCAGTGAACTACGAAGGGGAAATATACAGACCATAAATTTTTCTATTCACGATCTGACTCAATATTAAGGGCGAGCACCAGAAGTATCATGGCGACTGTCTGTGCACATCACATCCGATGTATTCTGTGTTCTGAGCCGACTAAACGAGGAAACAGATCGTCAATCAACAGAACAATACATTGATTAACTTGGCTGTGCATACGCGAATAAACAATGACATTGATAATTTCGTGTGATCTTATCCAGATCAAGTGAATCAAAGATAACTTAGCTTATAGGACTTCCAAACCAAATTCGATGCGGATTTAGATATTGAGCTAGGTGTCGAATTAGTTCATCAGAAGCAACACTGGTTGATAACACATGCGACATCCATGAAAGACTTATCCTTTTGTTACCACGAATGTTGTGGTTTCTAAATACATTGAAAACTGTCCGTATGCGAACCTTTTAGTAAAGAGCATTTACATGCACCTAAAGAAAAAAAAACCATATGACTCACACAAAACTGGGGTTTCTGACAAATATTCCGAAAGCGACTAGCCCTCTTGTTCGAAGAAAACTTTCGTCGAAAAAACGACACTCACACTGAGAATCCGATTTTCAAAAAGTTCACCAGTGCCAAATACACGATCCAGTGAGCAGAAAAAAGGTTGAATAACGAAAATCTTACCGCTAGCCGAATGAGGGTTGGTCACACATAGAATGGCGAAGGCTTATGTGAAGAAGCAGCACAGACTGTTTACTCGATTTTCAAACATTTCAAGGAATAAAAAGGTAGATTCCACAAAAATAAAATTCACTCTCCTCAAAAACTGTGATTACTACAAACGTAAATGACGAACAAAATTCCTATATTACGCCAGATCGATATTTCCTTTACCGAGTCAAAATTAGCGAGTCGATTCTCAAAATGATCACTACCTGGCGCTGATTTATATGGACTATAGAGGCTCAATACTTATCCGAAAAACTAGGCAGTGCTATGCTCGGTATCCTGCACTGTGGGCTAAAAGGCACATTGCGTCTGACTACGGCTCCACTCCATCGCGATGGGGAAGTCATTACCTATCTCCGAAACTAGCCTGACCTTTACAAACCAGTCGATTATGCTGGTTACTCAACACATCCCACCCCGCTGGAGCATGTGTGTATGTCGATTTGTCCGATTTCTCTATTGCATTATCCACGAACAACGCCCTTCGGACACGTGATAAACAAAAAATGCATCCACCGACGACCGCCAGTCTGGACATTACATACCAGTCACCTCGGCCTTATCAAACTCGTGCTGCGAACAATGAAAGCATACGCGTGCTTTGAACAATAGTGAAAAGAAACGACATCGAAGGAGGGACGCATTTCTAACATACCAGACAAATAAATACAGGTCGAACAGACATGGCGTCGCACAACCTGGTCCTCTTTCATCATGAAAACCACAAAGCATTCATCGATGCTGCAATAATAAGACTGAGTAACAGAACTGTTTTCCACGTATGAGCGATACATTTACTTTATGCAGAGCAGGAATAGTGGGTGGTTTCTGGAAAATGGGCGCATAACAGGACCTACCAGAAACAAAATGTCTAGGAGTCTCGAAAAAGTTTCAGGAAACAAAATCACTAGTTCAAAGAGAGCGAATGATAAGCCACAGTTCACCCAGTCGACCCACCACCACACTATATGTGTTGGCTCAGGTCTTACGCCTAATCCGGTCATGTGTGAGTAGTTCAAGAAATCGGACGAAACCCAAATAATCATGCGAGCTGTCGTCGTAGCAATCGAATCAGTCAGGCGGGAACGCGACTCAACTGAAATCATGTGTTTCTGGAGTTTTCCATTCACACACTAAAAATCGTTAAATGCAATCTCCCTACGCTGAGAGGTGGCGCGCCCTATCTTCAATGTTGGGAGGGCTGGTTAAATGGTTGGAAAGCAGGGATGGCGTGCGGAGTCCGTGCGTGAGAAATAGCATAAATGAACACCACAGTTTCAATAAGGAAGATAAAGCAGTGAAAAAAGAACACAAAGTATTCATTAAACTTCACTGTATGTGTATTACCACACCACATAAAACTAAAGACCTTGGTATCGATCACAAGTCAACTGATGTAACACACAGAGAAGAGATTGGATTCCGATAATAGCATGTGCAAGGGAAATTAAGTTCTGAGTGAGTAGGAAAATCTTAGTCAGAAAATTTATTATGTACGAATAAGTGAAGTAGAAGAGATATAACCCCTTACCACGCTACTCAACTACCATCGGTCATGGAGTGTACAAAATGGGTGTGATGGAAAAACTACACACGAATTTCCCCGGAACGGACGGTAATGATTTTTCGTGGAAAGATGTTGTACGTGCCCCTCACAAAATGTGTTGTCAGTTTAACACTGCTCAATTATAACCTAGTTTGTTAGCGGTCATACTGCAGCGGAGAATGCTGTAGCAACAGAACGAGGCGTGTCAAATCGATCGGGCCAACCAGTTGAGAGTCACAGACCAAGGAACAGACGGTCAATATGGCGGAAACATCCCGCAACAGAAAAAAGAGAAATCTGGACTTGTAGACGGACCTCAGCGGGATCCCAGGCAACCAGCAAGATAGTCCATGTGACGGGCTACCGATAAAGTCATCAACCAGATCAATCGGACCAACCGAACTGAAATGGCGAGCAAAATGATCAACCTAATGGTGGCAGCAACCTGGTCCGAACGAAGCCGAAGTACTCAGGCAGCCGGAGGATCGATGTTGCTACATCGCGGTCTGGAAAAGAAACTATTTAAACGGCCTGTCCGAGAAATTCGGGATCCTCCCAACCCGATCAAAATTCTGATATACGGTCGAATTTCAGTTTATACAACTGATACTACTCTCAGTAGCCATAAATATACAAGAGACACTGTTGTTTAGCGAGCGAGCGAGAGAGAGAGAGTGGTGCCAGTTGTATAAACTGGATTCAGCCGTACGTCAGGATTTCGACCGAATTGAGGTGCTCCCGAAATTTTTGGGCACACTGTGCATGTCTCAGCGACTTGACTTGTTGGTTGGTCAAATACAAGTGCCTCACCCGTCCTGCTTTCTTTGTTACAATGCGATCCCGCCTATCTCTTACTAAAATGATGCAGGCTGTGTAAGTTAATGGTAGATTCAGATACAAATATCATTCGAATACACCAGAACTTTTCACCTCGCGTTCGAGCAATAACCATATTGGGGTTAACGGCTGTACATTGACCTTGTTTATACGCGCTTTGTCGATTCTGCTCACGTTCTGGAAAAGACAAGTGCGAACGATGCACGTGATCGGCAATGGGTTTTTCGACCCAGAGGACGAGTTGTGGGCCGATTCACTATCAGAACGCCTTGATCCAGCGAAATCTGAATCTGGCAGAGAGGAGTAAGTAGTCCGTGTGTCCAGAGACCTGAGGTATTCAATCTGACCATGCTGAATCGCCAAACAGTAATCAAAACGTCAATAACTAATGTGGATTTCTGTAACAGATAAGATGCGGTTGGACAACCTCATCCTGGTAACTGCGAAACCACGAATAAGCAACACAACGAAGTTAAGGATAGACAGATAACGGCTGTTTTGTGTGCTATATTTAAACGTATTTATTCACATTTCAACATCGGTTTAAAAAGAAACATGATATCAACATCGCCGAACAACGACCAATGGATGAAGTTCACAAAAGCAATCAAACTGGGTGCTACGTTCACCCAATTCAGAGTAGGATCTCAACCGGTCTTTACTTTCAAGGATTCACTTGTAGCTTATGTGCAACAAAGTGCAACCTTCACATCATCACGGGATTAATTAGGTACAATGACCAGATGTATCCACGTACTCCAAAATATGATGAGAGCACTGCCTTCATTGGCGCTGAATCTTCATTCGATTTACTTATCGAAGTGAAGTTGCAATATTGTGCTCAAGGAGCACTACCTCGTCAATACCCGAACGTTTGAGCCACTCACGACTTGGCTAATCTGTCTACCGGTTTGCCTGAGGGTGATCGCTGTCTCCAGAATAAGCTGTCTAAAGCCTTAGGTGAAAGTTGATTGTCAAGCACTGAACAGATTCTCCAGGGGAAGCGTCAGATCCCCCATAACAGATGCAACTTTGGTCTGTCACCCTAGTCGATGAAAGAATTGTTTAGTTAAACTGATACAGTGTTACCAAACACATTCTCATTTTGACTAAACGATGATCTGGAATTCGGTTAAACATTTCCATTGAATATTTTAACGCATCAGCTACAGTCGAACATGAAAAGTCGATTCCAGAATGAATACATGCGGTGAACAGAGAAGTTTATTGGTGCAGTGCCGATAAGAATTTTGAAGAAATAAAAACAAACTCAAGTAAACATTTGTGAAGGCAACGCTACCATCAACTGTGATAATGTTACGCGGTTCATATCGCAGTTCTATACGGACCGGCTTCAAGGATTTGATTTTTGCATCAGCTCAATTTGGTACAGACGATAACGGGACAATCCGCGAACGTGCAATCAACCGCTGGGTGAAACACTGAGGAAAAATAGATTATTCCGAATCTGACCAGGATTTAGATGAACTTAGAAATCAAATAGCTATGAGAAGCATCAAGACAGAATGAGCGGTACATACTAACCATAGACTATATGAGAAAACACTCACTCTAGCAAGTAGAACTTAGTTACTTTTCGTATATTATCTGCGATTAAAGACCAATAGGTTGTGCAAACAATTTGCACTGAGTTGTAGTCCGCTTCGTCCTTCGCTAACTATTACTAAGTAAATCTTGTTGAGCTATTTTGATTCTAGTTTGGCGAAAACGTCCATCATTTGACAAAAAAACGATCACCTCGGCTGTAGTAAACATCAGTAAATGTGTCGCGAAATGTTCCGGATTGCGTTGTGCAAACCAATTCTGTGTTTTGACTCCTCTGTTCAAATCTGTCCGTAAATATTGTTTTACATCTCGACACGTATAGTTCAGATACGAGAAAGGGTAAATATAGATGCCTTATTCGACGATAATCCAAGTAGGATGTGAACGTTATTCCGCTGTTGTGATCTGAATCCACCGTTCAAATCAGAGCGAACTTGATCAAGGGTTTTCCTCAAATAGCTGAAAAACCTACGCTAGTCTGTGGCCTACCAGAAATGATATTATTCTTTCGGGGTTTGTGCGCGCATACAGATGAATGCATAGTCTGACAGCGTATGTGAGATAAACGGAAGATAAGAGTGAGAACCAAGCCTGCACTGATTATGCAAACAGCGAATTACCATAGACTAATACGACCCTAGTGAAACAGCAAATTATTTAGGCTACCTCTGGACGCAAACACACGTACACACACAGACAGACAAACATACATACATACACCAAACAAACAAACGGAGACTCGCTATTCTGAGCGCAAGCACGGCATGAAAACAGTCTCACAGGCAAGGCGATTGGTATCAAGTGTGACGCACGATTGACATTGTCAGACAGCGTGAATCAACAATCACTGCGAACAAGACCATCGAAGAGGCGGTCGCGCTGTTGACACCACCGATCGTGGTCAAGCTGAACAAGTCAACGACTAACAGGTCAAAGGATGCGAACGACGTTGGAATCCTACCACAACCACTGCCGGCCAAATGTTGGTAGATAACCCAGGTGCCAGTCAGCTCTCAATCTTGCACGACGCATTGGAGAAAAATTTCAGTCTCGCTTCGAAGTCATGGGATCCTGAGCGCCTTCATTACCTGGTAGGGCAGTGGGTCTCTGTGGCTGTGTGGTATGCTTTTCCCACTGCATTCATGCATTTGCAAGGTGTAATAACACCGATAAACACGGTAAGAGAAGTCTAAACAGACACTGCACAGATAAGCGAAGAACTGTCTCTAGATTGCGCTCAGCTTGGCTCGATGTACATGAGTACAGCGCTAGACCGCGCGTAGTGGAATACTAGGTTAGAACGAAGGTGAAGTGTAGCAGAAAGATTAGCGTATTGCAAACATTTGATTGTACATATGCATAATTTGCATCGCAGAAAATACTATCATAGAATAACCCTAACATCACTATATTCAGAGCAAAAGGAAAAAAATGAAATCGCCGTGGAGAGAAAATAAGTTTCAGTCAATTCAACCATTAAATTCACACTTCTGTGCTCTGGTTTCAGTGGCTTCCTTCCAGCATCGTCGAGTAAAGGGCAATAAGAAAAGTATGAAGTGAAAAGGATCTAAAAAATCAAAATAATAAGTGGAAATCAGGACGACAAAGAAAGAGTCCGAATGCAACTACGCCACTGACCGCGACACCTAGCCGCATCACTTAATGTCTCCAACCATTTGGTGGGCGGATCACGTGGACCCCAACCTGAAAGTCCAATACGCCCTACGTGGCCAAGTCCACTGGTCAGGGTTTTCATACCATTTTGCCACGTCATGGACTGACCACCTCGACCTACCTTCCCGCTACTGCCTGTCTCGGAGAATAGCGTACGCCGAGAATATTTTATCGGTGGGCATACATAACACATGCCCCAGCCATTTATTCCGTTTACATTCAGTACATGTTCCGAAGACCGATCGTTGGTTATCAACAATATGTCTAACCTCAGGATTGCTGATACGGTGTTCCCATAACATACGAGCAATACCACGAAAATCTTTAGTTTTGCGTCAATCCATTTCAACCGCCCAGCAGTGTATGTACGTGTGCCTCTGTGTGTGCAACACATTGAAATCGAACTGGAAAAAATGAACCAAAGCACTTAATCAGTGACACAAGAGCGGCTCACTGCCGCTTAACAATTTACACGGATATTAACGTGAATTTTCTTATCCCGGTAGTAATAAGTGATGTTTCTGTCAGACGATGATAAACCGATGGTGGTCGAATGGTCTAGAGAATTTGTAATATTACACCACCGATCATTTTGGTAGTAGACAATGGTCCAGTATCGCCCGGTGTTTTGTTCCCTCCCACTAGTTCTAGTGAGAAGACTCCTCTGCTTTCGAACCAACTCGTTTATTGTGCAAAAACGAACCGTTTTTATAGGTCACTAAGTGATCGAAATCACAGTCATGGTACGAAGCTCATTGGTGCAAAGCTATTCCCGAACCGGGTCTTCTGAATGACTGTGGTTAAAGTCTCCAACTGGCTGATTTCTTTGCGATCGGTTAAAACAACTGCTGGCTGCTGACTGGTTGACTTCGTTCGGCTCGGTAAGGACGAATGTTTACGGCTGATTGGATGGTTTGGCTCCGTTTCGTCACAAATTGACCGACCATCGATCCGCTTCGCTGGCCTGAGCCTTGCCATCGATTTCGGACACATAAATACGTGCTGTCTGTAAGCGAAACTACGTCGTCTATCGATGCGTCAGCAATTACTCTTACACCCGGCTCTTCACCAGGCCTAACTTACTTGCACTCCAAGTCTCAGTGTCAGCTTGCCAATTGTCCCTATTAGAGCAGTGACTCTTGAAGGCTATCGCGTGAATCCTTTTCACCACACTCATGCGCAAGCATGCAATAGAAAACAGTAGCTCCGATAAAGTTAAAACTTTGAAACCCTGAGTTCAAAACTCGTCTACACCACCGACAGTCAGTTAATTTGAATGGACAATCTTTCATTAGTCGCGTCCATACACCAGAAATGCTGTATGGTAATTATTGAATATGAAAGTAGAAGATGAACCGTTATGATTAGGTCACTCAATAATGCAATGAATAATCATTATTCTCATGGCATGATAGTCATTACCACAACTGTCCTTACACACGAGAATAGCAAAGCATACTACGATGAACGTTGTTTTACGTCCCACCAATAAAAGGTATGAATTAGTGGACGAATTGAGCGTAGACAAGTACGTGATTTTCAACGAGAGGACGTGACGCTGTAAACATCGAATGGCAAGTAGTCTATCTGCATGCATGCGAACGTATTTTTAAGCAGCCTCGACCGAGTGGAAATCCTAACGAGACCGTCTTTTTTGGCAGTTCTCTATCGTACCTTTCAAAACCCAACTAAAAGAACAAACCAATAAACTAAGTTCACGAAGAGCAGGTGTTTTGTGCATCCATACCCATGCAAAACCAAAGTTTGCAAATGTGGAACAAATCAGGACAAAATGAGGCGTTCCCGTCGTTCAAAACTGTGAACTGGGATCCAATAAAATGTAGCGGATGCAGCTGTACTTTAGTTCTGAATGAAAGACCGTGTCACATATCCAAAAGCATACAAAGGCAACTCACTTCTGGCTGAATGGCTTGGAACAATTTGAGCTCGATCAGAGTGATTTGTTGCTAAAAGGGGACGAGATAAAACAGAAAACACTGAAAATATAACAACACGAAGTAGAACGTGTCAGAACAGGCATAACAAAAGCCAGTGAGAAGTTAGAAGCGGTGAACTCAGAAAACTCTGGAGGTTCCTTCTTATGCTGGCTGTGCTATATCATCATTTGCAATACACGGAGAAATCTCTGTTTTCTTCTTCCGACCCCGAAGTTAAATCAACTTGAGGTTGAACGTTATCTTACTACGGATCCTTTTTAAGTTCCCTACGTTTCCTCGCGCTAGGCAACGAGACCCATGCATTTTCGGATGCTGTCAGTTCGTGGGTACTCAAGAAAGCATCGTGCTAGTTGGATCACCGCTATAAGATATCACGCTGTTTCCAAAATGCCGATACCGTCGACATTATCTTCAAACGTTTCCAGCCGTCTAGAGAAACTTAAGCAACCATCCAATAACACCTGGTAAAACGAACCAAGAAGCATTGAGGTAATTTTCTTCCGGGAAGGCTGATTGTACAAAAAAATTGACGGTGTTGTTCATTATGATGGGTATGACGTCTTCAGAGACGAACGGCATCTCATCTCTCATTTCACGTCAACGCAACGAAGATCACTTGTATCGCCGTTCGCTGTAAGTCATCTTTTCTAAGCTCATTTCGACATCCTGTCCTCGTCAACATATGTTGCAGATATTCTCATTGCTTATATCAGATAGTTCATCGATAGCCTTACTAACTACCTCATTACATGTCTTGATCACTATTTGTGCATACCAGCAGGCGAATCAAAAAAGGTCTTTTTTAAACACTCTTTATACTTCTTTCCAACATTTATTATATAACAATATACAGTAATTCAGGAAGGGGGCCGCGACCGATGAAACACTCTAAAATGAGAAAGGGATCAGCAGCGGCGAGAATCGAACCCAGGTCGTTCTTGTCTAGAGTCCACGATGATAACCGTCCGACCACCACTTATCCCTTGATCCGCCTTCGGTATTTTAGATGTTGTGCACTTTTCAGCAGGCTGAGATACACCTTTGAGCTCAGTATTAGTTATTTATCCAATTAATTTTACTGCATAAAAGCGTGCCCCATTATTATTTTTTCCACCGATAGCGCCATGTTATTGACATATTTCTCGTTTTGCCCCATTATCACTTCTGATTGTGAGGGAGTCGGTTGGCATATTGTCAATAAGGGATCTTGTTCGTTTGACAGACAACACGATGATCTGGCGAAGAGCCAGCACGTCTTTGCCTAACCTGAATCTAGGGTTGGAGCGAACAAAGCGGACCGATGGACCAATCAAATGCCAACTGTCTTCAGAACCGAAGCAACCAACTGGACTTGTTACCAGACTAACGACTTAGAAGAGCCCGTTGTGATTAACAGGTGGACTAATAAGTTTGCGGGCTAGGATTTGGCCATGACCAATATGCACCGTATATGAACCGTCATTTCTCCCCCAATAAATCGAGATGATTCGAAGGCAGAAAAGTCTTCTTGTCACAGCTAATGGGACGGAACAGAATACTAATCAACGTACTTTACTTCTTTGTTCCTGTTGTTGTTTACTGTACAGAAATTGTTGACCGACGCCCCGGACTCCTCGCGCACTGGCTGCAAACGTTCTTGCACCCTTGAGAATCTCGATGAGATCTGAGCACTTGTTAGCTCCATTGACTCCCCTGTTTCCTTTCCACGATGCGTCCTTATATTGCGAACACCTGACTACCCCAAGTTTTGCTACGACTTGTGTTGCCCTGATAGAAACTTATTACGTTCAATCCGATAGCATCAACTCCCATAAACCTAAGTAAAAGACGTACAAATTTGCTTGGTGCCATGACGCAAAAAAATCTATCCACACTCATGAAGACTGAAAAACGATCTCTGAATAGTCTATATAAAGACACAGAGCTAGATGACAAGAACTGCTGTGAGACGTGAAAAGCCCTGAAACAGTTGTGCCATGACAAGCCCAAGCTGAACCTGAATGTCAAAGATGTGAATCACCAGTTTACCATAAAATTTGAGATATCCTCACTTTTTTCCGCATGTCTTCACTCCTAGGCACCCCATCCCGTTACGCATGGTTGTTCTTAGAATTCTACAACAATCTAAGTGCCGTTAGTTTGGTCGTCCCGAAGTGTTATCTCCAATGCAATCAAAAGTCCGTTCTTTCAAACTCACATCCCCCACACTAATCCTTTTAGTCTGAAACACTGGGTCTCCTCGATCCCGTTTATCAGAACAGAGAGAAGACTCGAATTGCCGGATACAAGCATTTCCTTTATTCTTCTCAATCGCGTACTTATAACGTGCGAATTCCTGTTCGATTAGGGCACAGAGCAACACAATAGGAAGAGACAGTGTCGAACAAAATGGGAAACGGTCCTGTATATGTGAGTGGCCAACACCGAGGCGAACACATTGTGGGTGAACAGCTTCTGCACGCATAGTGGGGGTCTGTCTACTTATCAATACTGTCTAAGGAACTCTTTCGGACTATCAAATACCCTAGAGCGGATGTCCGTGAGTTCCCAAAAACATTTTCCTGTTGATGTTGATTCACTTTTCATTATTGCACCTATAAGGAACACGGTAGATTATTGACGCGAAATAATCTCAGTACTCGATCACGCCTTGCCTATCCCCGTGAAATACGTCGGGTACCCCATTCTCTTACTTACAGAAAACATACGATTTGATTTTCAAAGAACAGTCTCGCAAACGGATTGATGGTGTTGCAACACGAGATCTTTTTGGACCCACATTGACAGATATCCTCTTAGGAATGATTGAGAAAAAGGAATATCAGAGTATCATTTAATTTGCACCGCACAAGCGTTGTGTCGACGATATTCTGATTTTACGGGCGAAGTTCATTTCACCAAGTTTTTCATTCGTTAAACACAATATATCCCAACCGGCTACCAACACACAAATTTACTATTGCCTGACAGGTAGCACTTGGTTGTGCACCGACTAGAGCTGCTACCTCGAACAAACAGCTGAGTGACGCTGGGAACGCCATTTCGTACCCGATTCCCAAGATTCATCATGAACCGTTCCTCTACACACACCGCTCACGGGCAGGTGCCACTCGGGCCATCCATGAAGCCGGTTTATCCTCTCGCAGTAGCTAGCCGCGTAAAAGTATACGCAAGTTAGACCTCCCATATGTGTGCAAAACTGTTGACTCACAAGGTGTGCTTGCCTCGGCGTTGGCCACTCACATATACAAGACCGTTTCCCATTTTGTTCGACACTGTCTCTTCCTATTGTGTTGCTCTGTGTCCTATTCGAACAGGAATTCGCACGTTATAAGTACGCGATTGAGAAGATTAAAAGAAATGCCTGCATCTGGAAATTTGATAGCCAATTTAGTTGTTGGATTGGTTCTGAGGTGATACCAGACTGTTGGAGATCTGTATCCAGCACACCTGTACCCACGGAAGGATCCAAAAAAAATCGTCCGATAGCCTACACGTCTGCTCCGCTGAGATTACTTAAAAATGTAGTCTTAGTCACATAGTCCCCTATGTTCACTGTCTTAACCTGACCTAATTTGCCTACAAAGTCACTCTGTCAATCCCAGATGCTGTTGGCTACATCGTTAACGTTGTTGCTTCTGCTCCTGATTACGGTGGCCGTCACGTAGTACTAATTTATCTTGACTACGCGAACGCAATTACTCCTCTTCATCATGGTACTCTCTTGCGCATACTACAAATTAATGGAATTGACTATCATACCCAATCTAGGATGAAGAACAATTCCCAACGGACTCGACAACTTCATCATTACTTCTTCTTCCTAAGAAATACAACCCGATCGTGTGCACAAACTACCGTGGCATCTGTTGAACCGAACGGGCAGCCAAAACATTCTCCATGATTTTGATAAAACTGCTTCCCAACGGTGCACACGCCCTAATCAAGGAGATATCGCCGTAGTGGAGGATGCGTGGATCAAATTTCCATCCCCACAGAGTATTAGAAAATCGGTTTAAGTTTCAGTCACCGACTATAACTTTTTTTGTTGATTTTTGGACCGATTTGACTTAGTCAACAGAGAATCATCACGGACTACAGGCGAGTGAAATATCTCAGAAGCTCGCAAGTCTCATGACGTCGCGCTACTCAAATATGCGTTCGGAGAGGTTTCGGGCCGGGAAGTGACTCTGCTCATCGGCTGTGACGCTCCTGAAGCTCACTGGCCGGATGACCAACGAATAGGGGCCCGTGGTCAATTCTACGCTATCAAAACACTACTGCCTCGGTCATGTTTGAACCGCGTAAAAGAGAGGGTCAAGGAAGTTCTTCCATCAAGTACATATCACTATCCTGACTGCCACTAACTGAACAAGTCCGACTCGTGCATGACAAAGAACAATCGCCACCAGAAAAAACGGCCCTGTGCGCACAGTGCCGGTTTAAACCAGCGCTGGACTCTGCGACGAAATGTGTGAAAGGTACAAACGTTTGAAGGACAACTCGAATAAAGGTGTGGAATGCAGGTCCAGAACGGCCCGTGTTTATGAGTTTTCTTCTTCCGTTTCACGCCGAAGAAAGCAAGCGTACCGTAAGTTAAAAGGTGATAAGGAAACCATGACTAAGCAGTGTCGTGAAAGACCGGCCGTAGCGGGAATTTCGGAGCCGGCGAAAAAGCCATTTTTTGATTATTGATTTGATCCACATGTTTAAAGTCGTTGACATTCCCGTCAAGAATCCGTTATTGATGCCGTACCCGGCTTTTTAGCTTCATGGTCTCATTGTTTTGACACACTTTCGTTTAATACACATAAATGATCACACCATTTAGTACCTATATCCTAATGACATTTGCTTTTCGTTCCGTTAGTCAGTCATCGCCTTCGCTACCTCGTGTCTGCCCAAGAACATTGCCAGCATAATCTCGACCATGACGACCGTGCATTGTTCTTGCACTTTCTTTCGACCTTGGCCTATTTCAGAATCCCATTGTGACTGTTTGCACTATTCTACCGCTTTATCTCCGAATGCTTCGTCTGACTAAGCACTGACCTTTGGCCTTGGCCTCTTAACCCCACCACCACCCTTCTTTCGTCATCCTCTCCTGACTGTGCCACCACATTCCTGCTTCACCCTTGTGTGCATGTCTCCATTCTGATCGGTGATTGGCTCTCCGCTTGTAATTAAGGTTGACCCCCTTTTTAAAAACCCTGGACTTGGTCCTGTCCCATCCAGTGTGCGCTTTCTTACTTGTGTAGTTTGTGTATTCTACGACCGATTGCTCCTAGTCTGAGGTATGGTGTTATTTATCTGTTTAATTCATCTTCATGTACACGCAGTTTACTCACGCCTAGTTTAACTCGGGTTTCGGGTCCGTATTCTACGAGTCACTCAATCACTGGACGACGGTCGTTACATGAGGCGCATGGCACTGTCGAGGCCGTCCGAAAGTGGTAACATTCTTTACCTGATGTACATTTCCAAATAATCACGAACCAAGGATCGGTTGACTTCATGTGCGACATAAAACACTGGAAAAAAATAAAGAATGACAAGATACAGCGTTGACATATCGAACTACCGTGTTACAATTTCGAATTGGTTTACCATCGCGGTGAGGACAACAAAGCAGCCAATCTCGTGGGTGTTCCGGCTGCGCATGAGTTATTTCTCTGAAGGATACAGACGATTCTTTATGCCACCCTCAAATATCCCGCTCGGTGCAACTCTCCTGTTCGGTTGGGGATGTAAAAACTGTATCCAGCTATCCGGTATGCGCTGAGCCAAGACCGAGATTTTTCAAAATACCCACTGGTAACATGATCAAAACTATTCGAACGTTCGAAAGTCGACTCCAAAGGACCACTGTCTTCGGTTACTGCTAAGAGGCGCCCACTTACAATAATTGATGAGTATTCTAGATCCCCATTCCTATGCCAAGACACAGGAGCAACAACTATCACTGACCGATTCTGCTGTTTCATATGTTTGGCACGCCTTTGTAAATGCACTCAGGCCGCGGTCCATCACTCGTGTGGGAACGAATGAAACACTTCTTACATACTAAAGAAACTGCGACCAGCAGAACGACAGCTTGAAGTTCAGACTCTAATGGACAAGTGGAACGTCTAAACGGTACCTCATGGCGCTGCGCCTCTCTCGCATCTAAATCCAGGTCTCTATCTACCACTGAATGGGAAACTGTTCTCCCAGATACATTCTATTCCATTCGCTCCCTGTTGTACATTGCCACGAACGCCACCCCACACGAACGTTTACTACAACACAACAGAAAATTCACATCAGGAATCTTTTTTACTGTCCGGGGTCAGCCTTCACACGGGGCCATATCCGTTCGTCGAAGTATAAGATTGTTGTTGACGATGTCGAACTCGTCGAATGAAAACGATCATCATCATCAGCATTGTACAGCGTTAAACAGTAGGGCAAGTCCCACTGACCACTGCCTTTCTCACCAGGTTGCACGCTGAATTAGAAAGTATGAATATACAAGATGGAGAGGGAGTGGACCTACACGGGTAGCAAAAGGAAAGAATGCCCTAGAAGACAACACACGGAATACACAGTCTAACTGTACAAACACACACCGATCAATCATTCAGTGTCTCCAGCCAACTGGTAGACGGATCTTTGGACCACAACCACGAAGACGTGAAGCACCTACTTTTCCTAAGTTTGCTGTACATTTTCTCATTCCTCGCTGCCACGTCATCTGTTGACCTCCAAGTGGTTTTTTCCGCTCCTGAGGAAGAACGGAGAATAGGACACGGTACAGTAGACGTGTTTCACATACGTAACACGTGCCCCAACCAACGAAGTCTACTAAGTTTGATACGCTGTGACAGAACGTTCTCCAATTAGTACCCACTACTCGCTTTTTGACCTCAGCATTTCTCACTCGACTATTCCAACCAATCTTAGGGATATTAAGTAAACATCGACGGTCGAAAACCTAAATACGACGGTTATTTTCCACACGCAGACCTCAAGTCTCGCAACCATACAACAAAACTGAACACACTGCGGCTCAGTATACACGGCCTTTCAACTTCAGTGAAATATTAGGTCGGCGTCACAAGTGCTTCAGTCCGGCGTACACCCCTCGAGCCTTGGATACACGCATGATCATCTCTACTACTGTGCTCCCATCCGTCGTCACGTTGCTACCGAGAGAGGTGAAGTGGTCAACAACTGACAGCACCTCTCCATCGAGTATCAAGCTCGGAATCGTTGACAATCAGTCTTGTAACATCACTTTACACTTTGAAGGTGCAAAGCGCATGCCGAATGGAACTACTGCTCGTGAGAGTCTATCTAGTGCACGATGAGCATGTTCCGTGGAGCCAAACAAACATACAACGTCGTCAGCCTAATCTAGGTCACATAGCTTTCCACTATTTCCTAGTTCGACGCCTACATCCTGAAGATTTTGCTGCGCACTGTCCATTATTTCGTCCATGACGAAGTTGAACAGGAATGGAGACATAGGACATCCCTGTCGAACACCACTGGTCGTTTCGAACCGACTGGATAGTTCACCGTAAACTCTAACGCGGCCAGAAGTATCGGAATACAATGATCTCAATAGGTTCACGAACTTCTGAAGCATACCTTTTGGATGAAGAACACTGAAAAGCGCTGTTTGATCAACTAAATCGAAGGCACCTCTCAAGTCTAACAAAACCATTATTGTTGGACGGCGATGCGTGTGTCACGTTTCCAGTAGTCGGCGAAGAGTAAATATCTGATCGATGCATCCTCGACCTGGGCGGAATCCAGCCTGCTGTTCGCGGACGTTCCTCTCGCGAGTTGGTGTAAGACGATGCAGCAAAATCGAGGCTAACACTTTGGTGACTATCTTAATTAAGCTAATCCCACGATGATTACCACAGTCATTGCGTATTCCCTTCTTGAAGATGGGAACAATCAGTGATTCGCTCCATATTAACGGAATACGCTCCGCGTTCCAAATGTCACGGAGCAAGGCGGTTAGTGATTTTATCAACGCCTCACCACCCAGTTTGAAAAGAACTGTGGGAAGTTCGTCGGGACCTGCCAATTTCCCCAGCCTTAGTGATCGAATACATGACTCCACTTCTACTTCTGATGGGGGCTAAAGTGATACCACCCAGGGAGTCGCAGTTGTTGACACGGGAGTAACTACACTAGCGCGAGGCCAGCTAAACTGTTCCTTGAAGTACTCGGCCCAACGGTCAAGCCTTTACTGTTTGCCATGAGTGAGCCCTCCATTCCTATCGCAAATCGTTTCGCCGACCGGGGTTCGCCGTCCACCGGTGTCACGAATAAGTTTGAATAGTCTTTGACTATTACCTGAAGCAGCTGCTTTTTCCATTTCTTCGGTCATCCTGACCCACCAAGTTTTGCGATCATTCTTAAGGTCTTTCGTAACTTGCTTCTGCAGATTTCTTCGTATCTTATTCATCTCCTCACAGTTCGAGAGCTGACGCTTTCGCTCCATTATACTCAACGACTCTTGCGAGATCCAGTGTCTTTGATGGACAACGGATCTAGGACCACAGGCAAAACCTGCTGCAAAGTGCATCGCCTGTTTGATATGAGCCCAATGCTCATCTACATTACTGTTCTCCGTGGATCCTAGCTCATGTGCTAACTTCTGCTCATAACGGGTGCGTACTTCTGGATCACACAAACGTTGCACGGCTAATCGGGTTTGCGGTTTGCGACGATGACCATGGAGCTGGAGAGATGTAGCGGTTGCCATCTTCGTTCATACTTTTACCACGTTTATTGTTTAACTGAACGCTGACTGCCAAGCGCGGTGGCCATTTTGACCGTTGCTCTTGCGCACGCTCCCAAATACACGCTAACCACTATCTCTCCCAATCGCCTTCTCGTTCTCACGGGTCGTGGAGAATACTGTTCTGGTTAACATATTTGTGCAGTGCCGCGCATTAGAGTAACGTGCAGGTGGTCCACGCAGTACAAAGGACCGAAGCACGCGTTTACTAAGGAAACCGCGATGTAAGGTCTAATCAACCTTACAATTGGTGAGCCCGACGTGATCCTCAGGTCACGTGAGTTTCCTTGTTTTCTACCGTACGTTTTTGTGTGTTTTATTGTTTCCCTATCTTGATTTTTTTTTTCGGTTGGTTTACCAAATAATTTTTTTTTTCGTCCATACATATTTTGTGTGTCTAATTCGTCGTGATTTTTTTTTCGCCATGGATTTACCAAAAAAACAGACCCATGAAATTACAATCTGTAGTTATGGTTTCATTTTCTTCTGGTCTCCTAGCGACTACAACAACACCGAACATCGTTCGTGTGTTGTTATTACGGTCCAACATCCGCCCGCGCCCTCAGGCGCTATTTTGTTCCAGTTTACCTTGCCCTCTCTCAGACGGATCTAACAAGTCACATTGGCTTCATCCGTAGCCTGGCTGACTCCCGTGCACGTTCAAGGAGCCAACCGCTCACTGGACAACGGGACGATTGGTCAGCCTGGCACTGGAGACGGCAACTGGAAGCCTTTTTGGATGGACCTGACGAGGCATTTTCCGGCTTGCATTCGTATGAGACCCGCGGGCGCCAAAACACAATTGGACCCACGCACATCGGACCTCGAGAGTGCAGGCACCGGTAAACTCATCAGCAGTCGTTCGACGTCAACAACAATATAACGGAGAAGCTATGAGGAGTTCCTGGACAACCAATAGTCCCGGCTTACCATCACGATCGAAGCCCAACTCCGTCGGACTTCTAGGAGGAGGCCCCTGTAGCGGTTGCCATCTTCGTTCATACTTTTACCACGTTTATTGTTTAACTGAGTGCTGACTGCCAAGCGCAGTGGCCATTTGACCGTTGCTCTTGCGCACGCTCTCACGCACGCTCCCAAATACACGCTAACCACTATCTCTCCCAATCGCCTTCTCGTTCTCACGGGTCGTGGAGAATACTGTTCTGGTTAACATATTTGTGCAGTGCCGCGCATTAGAGTAACGTGCAGGTGGTCCACGCAGTACAAAGGACCGAAGCACGCGTTTACTAAGGAAACCGCGATGTAAGGTCTAATCAACCTTACAGAGATAATCGCATTAAAACTAACGCATGGTCCGACTCTACGTACGTGGACCGGTAAGATCTGCAGTTCTGAACAGAACTGCGCCACCGGCTGCTTACGGAGATATGATCAGTCTGGCTTAGAATACTTGTCGAGTTAGAGCGCCATGTCGCTGTGCGACGCGATGTGTGTCGGAAATTGGTGCTAGACAGCAAGCGTGTAATCTAGATGAAAACGATGTTCTTTCTTCGGAAGAAGATAACATATCGGACGACCATACAAACACTGAGGGTCCAGTTCACATGGAGGTGTTAGGCCAACATATTCCCAATAACACATCATCCATCGCGCGCAGAAAAACAAAGAGTATGGTCGTACAACTTCCGAAATCTTTGACTGTAAACAACCGTAGTTATTGTAATTCAAACTCAGCGTAAAGGTTTTTCAGCAGCTTGTGACCTTGGTGTTTGGTTCGCAAACATGTCGTCACCAGTCGAGGTGATATCGTCAGTGCGCAGGTGTGATGAAACGCTTGCAAACTGAACATCTACCTCAGCAATCACAAGCTGCTGAATAATCCCAACTTGAGCTACGATCAACATCGATTTTCAAAAGCACTGAGATCACTGGGGAAGAATGTGGTGCACATGCTTGTTCTTGATACTTTCCGCCTAAAACGCGCATTTCTATTTTTTGACATTTTTTCTATTTCAGCGTATATTATTTGGACTTCCATATGACGCAATGGGTGTTTTTCAGCTTATATTATCAATCTGTTAAACGAATAAAGCCAGTCCTCTGGGTCTTCAATCTTCTGATTCTGACGCGATGATCATTTGATCCAAAAAAGAGTATCAATAACCAATCGTAAAACACAAAGCTGGGTCAACGTTTCATTGAATTGTGGATCAGGCTTTTGAGTCGAAGGCTCCAGATAGGATTCTCAAAAAAGCGTACCTTTTTTACTGAGGGTAGCCACGAAGTATGAGCCGCCGAAATCTACAGTCACCCTTCAGAAAGCATTTCTTTTCTCATTACTCTTCGTCCTCCATTTTTTGATAATAAATGGATTCAAGAAGTCACGGAATTTGGTTACCGAAAAGCTACAACACGTGATAAGGATAACAAATTAGAGATTGGTGAAAGCAAAGGTCCAATTTGCAGATCTAGACATTGTCTTCGCTGAGCTGCTTTAAACGTCCACACACTGCCGAACAGCCCAAAAGGCCGCCCTAACTAGGATTCTTGAGACCTTTTTCAAGTATGCAAGGTACTCGAAACACGCAAGCTATACCTATCTTCAATGATAGCACTTCGCCCCACAGACACAAATTCGGCTTCTCGCTTTACTATTCGCACGATCGGCGATACGGTGTCTGATGCTCGTGGCCATTCTGACGTCGGTATCAATCTAAGCACGCGCTGCTCAAATGGGTCCCAGTCAAGAGTCGTTTGTGTGCAGTTTGGCTGGATAGTTCTGAGCATGTCAACAATAATCGACTGAAATGTAGGTGTTTGTTCGTCGGTTCTACGTATAGCGCAACTGACTGTAGTACTCCCGACGCTACAGACGAATTCTATCAATTTGTCTCAGCTATTAAACGGTGCATGCCCTATGGGAATAATGGTTGCGACTGGCGACTCCAATGCTCAAGCTGGAAGTCTGAACATGAAGGAGGTACATAGCGGACCCGTTTGTCATTAAAGTCGGGCGAACCGACTGCTCCTCGTCTCACTGGTGGACCAACCACGATCAAAGTTAAACTTACCCCACAGCTATTATTGAACGAAATCAGTCGATCTGTTTATCGAATAGAATAATCCGGTAGATTACCAATGCAGCCGGAGTCCTTGGGTCCAAATGAAACTCTGACTCAGATCGAAGGGGCCTTGATCGAGAGTGCAAATGCCACAGGGGCGTATAGGTTAGGTGAGAGGAGTTGTACCGCGGAGCGGCATCCTCCGTCTCCTTAGTCTCCAACACTCACTCAGCCATCACTTGCGGCTCCACGAACCCGAAGCATACGGCAGCCGCCACACCCAGACAAACCGCTCCACAGACAGGCTAAACCACGTTGAGGGTAATCAAGGTCTAAAACCCTCGGCACTATGGTGTTCCGCATGCAAAGATAGACACTCCCTAATAGGCGGATCTGAGCTACTGATCCAACGGCAACAAAAGAAAAACTGTCCAATCCACTCGACCCGCTATTTCGGGAGAACCGAATGCGCCGCAAAACAGGTGACCGGCTCACCTGGAACAATCCTACTGCCATGCAGACTGTACCTAGGCGTACAAAAGTCGGATGAGGTACCGTCAACCTATCTCCTATTCCGGACTGGGCGACCGAGTAATACAACAGTCCACAGCGGTACCAAAGACACCACCTCGTACCACATCCCCGCGAATACCCGCGAATGATTTTGAAAACATGCACTCTGATCATGCTACGGCGTCCCCGGCAAGCGACGCGCCTCGTGTTCCAGCGGCCAAAATGTCAAGACAACAAGCTGGAATACTCACTCAGCTGTAGGAAACAGACTTCGTTGTGTTCGTCTTGAACAGTAATGTGCTCACACACACGCATGCTCGATCTGAACACCGTGCAGTCTTGGACACACACCTGCAGTCGTACACACACGTACACAAGTGACGCTTGTCCTGCTTCGTCCCGGACAGCACTGACCAATCAGATTGAACTAAGTCTTGCACGACCTTACGCAGCTTAATCTGACTGAACAGTTGTCATACACGTTCCACTGCATACATCGCTAACTCATGCGCTTGCATACGTGCTTGCGTTTTCACTTGTTTGTCTACACTGGCGTTTGTCGTATGATGCTACCCAACACCTGTTCAACCGTACAAGCGTGCCTTTCCTCCGATTACTGAATTCGTGATACAACAGGCTTATGTACCTTGTTGGAGTGTACGGACACCATCGGACGTCGGCAGCCAAAGCCTCACAGTGAGGATACTGCACAACCACAACCACAACATCGACATAGCTTGTCTCTCAAATGTCCACATACCCAACTCCGGCACTCGGTGCATAAAAGTTACAGGAGAAGAGGCAACTCACTAGATCTATCATAGCTGCCCGACAGCACAACTCCGGGCGCCACGGCGTCACATTTGCCATTAAAAACAAAGCCAACAATGCAATTATCACTCGGGAGCCGATTTCAACAAGACTCGCTTTGACACATTTCAAAGGAATCCCGAAGATATTAACGGTGATTGTGGTCTATGCTCCGACCAACGCCGCCGACAGCGAGACAAAAGATGAATTCTACGGCAGCCTCCAACAGTTATTCAATCGGGTCCCGAGAAGTGACATACTGGTCATCGCCAGAGACTGGAACACTCGCACAGGTCCGTCGGATACGTTCACGCGGCAAGTCCTAGGAAAATGTGGCCTTGGTTAACGCTGTGAGAATGGTGACCGCCTCATCGGCCTGGCCGACTCTGACACAATGATCGTTTGCAGTACGTTCCCAGCACACTAAGAAGCACTTACTGACGTGGTACTCCAACGACGACCAAACTTCGCATCAAATCGACCAAATCCTAGTGAGGTCTTGTTGAGCATCGTCTGTAGAAGACTGTCGAGCGTACCGCGGCGCAGTGACGGAAAAAAAACAAACGATACACATCACGTTCTTGTTCGTGCACACTTCAGAATCCATGTGTCCACGCCCCTTAAGACCTCTCCGCCGACCCGCATAAAAGTCGCAGCCCTGGAAATGCCAGAAAAATTACAAGTGTTGTCACGCGCAATCGCCACCCGATTACCCACAGTAACCAACGTATCACCGGATTCAACTCCAGTGGAAGAACAGTGGACGATGATCAAATCGACGGGTACAGAGACTACTTTAAAAGGACTAGGGAGAGCCATAAGGCGTCTAAAAGACTGGATCTCGGAGGGCACAATTCAACTGTCGGCTAAAGCACACGAAGCTCGGATATCAGGAGGTGGCGAACATCGCAGATTGCAACGCGAGGCCTCGCGCTTCGCTACGGCTGATCGTAAGCGATACTGGATACAAGTAGCTGAAAAAATGGAGATTGCAGCAGGAATCGGTGACTTTGGCAAGCTATTCCATCTCATTTACAATGCGGCCGGTAGGCCCTACAGACGGGAGTCGCTCTTACGCGACACAGCCGGTCAGCTAATACCTGAGCACACGAAAAATAGAGCTATGGGTAGAGGACTTCGATCGGTTGCTCAACCGACCATCAGTTCTCACGACGGCCCTACAACCCCCGGTTCTTGAGGAGCCGTACGATGTCAGTTGCGATCCACCGAGCACAAATGAAATCATCACAGTCATCAACCAGCTGAAGAACAAAAAAGACTGCTCGAAAAGATGACATCCCACCTGGAATCTGCGGGTGCTGACTGTCGGCATTGGTCGGTAGATTAAACATTTTATTTGGTTCCAGATGGCGGGAAGAAGTATTCCCGGCTGATTGAAGCACGTCCGTTTTGCTGCCCATTCCAAAGAAACGGGACAAATAAGGGTGCGAGAACTATAAGGTGATCACCCTAATCGACATGCCTGCGAAGATTTTCTGCGTGCTGCTACTCAACCGCGTCTCTGCTACGAGAGACCGCCGCACCCAACCGAACCAAGGGGGATTCCGCCGTGGTAGGGGCCGCGTGGACCAAATTTTCACTCTAAGTCCAACACTGGAGCACCGCTACAAGTTCCAGCAGCAACAGTAGCCTGTTTCACCGACTTTCGGGTCGCTTTCCATTCGGTTATCTGGCAGTGTCTCTAGGCGATAATGGAATCCAACGGTATGCTCGATAAACTCGCAAGGCTTCTGAGAGGATGCTATTCGTCCACTACGGCGCGGATCCGTACGATAAACACTCATCCGAGTTCACACTCATTACTGGCGTCCGACACGGCTGTTCTCTTTCACCGGTCCTGTTCAATTACGCGATCGACTGGACAATAAGACATGCGATAACTGACTATCTCGGTGTCCAACTGAGTCAAGAGATGTATATATCTCGGACCTTGTTGTGCTAACAGACTATCCCGCCACGCTTCAACCAGTCCTTGACCGAATCAATTCCTTCCATAAGTCCATCGGGTTAGAAGTAAACACTACGAAAACCAAAAGTATGTCAACTAGCCCAGGGCCATCAACTCAACTGCTGTCCATCAACGATCAACTGATTAAGTCCGTTCCATCACTCAAGAATCGAGGTCCTACACTGCTTCCGAAAGATCAGGCAGAGGATGAAGTAATACTCCAAAAAGACAACGCCCGAAAAGTATTTTTTCAGTTACGGCGGGCGTTGTGGACCCGCACTGAAATCAGCCTTCGGACCAACGGCAGCGAAATCTGACCACTGAGAATCAAATATACTAGAAAGCTGGAGGTGATTGATCACTGATGCCTGCGACACACTTCGCAAACAAATTGGCTTGACTGAGTATCCAACGATGAAGTTAGACAACGGTGCTGGCGAATAGACAAACTCTCAGACTTCCTCCAATGTCGCTGACTGCGGTGGCTGGGCTATATCCTACGGCGACCTAAGACAGAACTAGCCAAACAAACTCTCCATCCCGAACCACGTCTTGGATGGGGCTGTCGCCCTAGTGGCCAACCCAAAACTTGAATCAACACTGTCGAGAAGGATGTAGAGCGCCTAGGCTTTTGGTCAGTCTATGGTGCCCGCCAATGGAAGAAAGACTGGATCGCGGTTTGCACCGAACTCGTTTCCAACCGCCGCGTATAGTCAGCTGTAATTCGAGGTATTCATGGAGCCGACTCATCCTCTAGCAGGAGATGGTCGAGTAAAAGTGAAAGTTCAGTAAGCCAGTGTCGAACAAAAATCCGTAGTGGAATGCATGAAGAAATGAAGGATATCTATCCACACCGACCGGTTTTTCTGCATTCCAGGAATGATTATACAAGAAGATGTATTAGGCATCAGTTGATAAAGAACCTGAGAAAGGTATTGGTAGTGCCGTGAAGCGGTTTTTGGAGATGAAGAAGGCCGTCGAAATTGGCAACGGCCGAAGTATTTGTTCATTTGTCAGCAATACTAGTCCACGAAAACTAAGTGTGAGCGAAGTGATTAAAAAGCAAACTGGTCACTAATCAAGGCCAAGTAGCGTCGTCTAGAACGTTGGACGAAACGTCTCGGAAGATAGTTTAACCGACCTCCATCTATGCGTGTTCATTCACGTGATTATGAAACCGTTTCGGTTGCAACCGTCTGTGATTCAACAAGACGTGTGAACTTATTTATTATTTACCAACTCGATCCACCACAAAAACAAGTGATAATCAATACTTCGAACATTTTTTGTTCAAACCGATCGGCTTGAACTGATGAAAGGTGAAATTCAACGTTCATAACAAATTTAAGATCAAACAGGTGGTCAATCTACAAAAACAAGCGAACGCTGAATGTAACGGATACCGTTAAAAGTGCATATCCGATCGGGGTGGAGGTCATAATGAGAACAGTTTCGCAAAGAATATGCTCAAATATATAAAAACAACCACCGCTATATTCTCGTCTCAGATCAGGAAAAACCGGATTTTATCGGACCACCGCACACAAACACATGGTTTGTAGACAGCAAGGTCAACTGTAAGAACAACAAGAGGTTGATTTTCACTTCTGACTTTCGATTTTTCACTTAATTATTTCGCATTTTGCTTACGAAATTATAAACATGACAGTTTCGAATCACCTCAGATGAAATGAATGTCAAGATCTCAACGAAAATGATAGTGCACTCGGTGTAATGAATGTAAATATAGTGAGTATGCCTCTTGTGATTTGCTTACTTAACCTGCTCTCACATCCAACCCCGTTTCTTCTTGAGCAGAGTGTGGAAGAGTGGTCACCTAATCTCATTTTCCACATTCTCGGAGAATTCAAAAACTAAGTGAACAGACACCCAGTAAGGCGGATGTGGAAACTACCCACCTCTATTAAAAACCGATTCGGGCACCAAACCACATGATCACAAATCCAGTAACTTATTAGCTAAAAATGGATAAAGTCGATCGCGATAATTAGAGGTTTCAACCTTACGCGACTCCACTGGACAGAGCTTGGTATTGAGCTGCGTGACAGTGGAACGACAACAGAAGGTGAACTTGACTACTGAGATCCGCCGTGTACTGGTGAGAGCAAGTAATCACGAGACCACATGGAAATGCGTCAATGAATCAAGTATGTGCTAGAGTACAGCATAACGGCAACAGCGTGTCCTATGAAATCCGAAGATCAACAATGCTTTGTATGCGGTAGAGATCCACTTTTGGGACCAATCTGGGATGCGGCCGAATTTTCGAAAGTGTCGAAATGAAGCATTTGAGAAGCCCTAGTTGCATTTGCGCGACGGGCCTCGATTTTGTGTTACATCGCTTAATGCCTTTAACCCCATTGGGAAGTGACCGACGAGGCTAGCCCGATGATTGAAACCAGGACAGATACTGTGTATCATTGGAATAGTGGTTCGCGCCTTATCGATTATTCACTCGCGTTATTCACACCGGACTGTTCGGACCGCATTAGCTCAGCTGGTAGAGCATCTGCCTAGTATGCGGAGGGTCGCCGGTTTGATTCCGGCTCGCGACGTCCGACTTTTCGATGTGGAAAACGCAAATGGATTTTCCATTACATACAATTTTCATCAAATTGGTGAGGCCTTTTACAGGAAAGATGCTGGAGGTTTCTGGGCGAATCATACTTCGCGGCTGTCCACACCGCAGAAGGAGTTTTTCTTTAGGAACCCTCATTGCAGCCTTTGACCAAGACGTTTGACTCACAAGGCAGTGGGGCGTTAACCCAGCATGTGAACGTGACCGAGTGTGGTCACATGGGGAAAAAAGAATTTCTGAGAAGTTGCAGCACAGTTTCCCGGTTCACCGTGGGTCCTGATACCGATGACTAGATACGGACTTGTTCAGACAACCAGAATAAATGAGAAACAGTGACCATATATTGCCGATGCAACCCACAGAAGCACAGTTGATTAGCTCCACCGGAAACCGGTACATTATGAAGATGGTAGACTGTGTGGAGGCAGCTACAATACCAAACGAAACGGACGATACGGATTCTCAATTGCTGATAACGCGGTAACTCGGCTGGGCATCCCTAAAATGATCATCATTGATCAGGGTCCGTGAGCTGAATGGAAAAAAATCCGGACCGTGGACTTTACCCCACTGTTCACAAGTAAGCACAATGACGGACTGGTGCAACAGACCAATGAAAGGGTAATTAAAGAATCGTCGGACCGATTGACAGTGCCAGAAATATATTTTTTTGTTAGCGAACAATGTCGTTTGAACTAATTCTTGGGGAGGAACCCTGGACGCTGTTCGGTGTGCGGATTAACACCGGAAGCGGTGAAGCTTTGAGAACGTACCAGCAAAAGAAGCCAGATTCGCACCAAGGAAAGATACAGGAGCTGAAAACAACTGCACAAATGGAAGCCGTTGGCACCCGGGGAGCTGGTGCCAAAACAACGTTCACAAAAACACAACAAAAATGGAAGGATTAAAGTACAACAGGATGGGAGAGAACGGTTAATAAATAAATTCACCCGAATGCTTTTTGTTTGATGTTTGTTTTTTCTTGTCTTTACGGAGAACGGCGGCGCAACAGATAGGCCGTACAGCATTCACGCCACTGACTTGTATTCTGGGTCATGTCCCACGTCTTCGACCAACCACAATCCTCCTCCTTTGGGCCCCAACCAGGAAGGCAGGAAACACCAACGGAAGCCAGTTTCTTCACAGCCCTACACCAAGTAATGGCCTGACCGCCGCGTCGCTTCCTTCAGATTTGCCCAGCACGTCTAAATGGAGCAAGAAAATGCCAGCACGACCAGAGAAAATTGAATGCGTCGCGCATTGAGGTGGGTGTTGGTCGAAAGAGAAGTAGGGCTGACCAGTCGGTGATATATACGGTATGAAAAACTAAACCAGTAAAATTGGTCGTGTAGAGCGTGTTAGGCTTCCTAGATGGGGCCCAAGAGATCCACCCGCTCAGGGGTTAGATACATTGGAGGTTATGGTTACTGCGTATCCAGCTTAGTAGACTTCGTCAACTGGGGTACGTGTCACGTATGGCAAACACGTCTACGGTACCATGTCCTGTTTTCCGTTCCTCATCGTGCTCTACACAGACTCGCAAGAGCTGTAGCTCCATTTGGTCCAAAAAATCCCTCAACCAGTTGGCTCAAGACACTGAAGGATATGACAGCGAATTGTGAACGGTGGCGATCGTGTTGTCGACTCAGAATGATTAATCAATGTGCGTTTGTACAGTTGAACTGTGTATTCCGTGTGTTGGCTACTAGGGCGTTGTTTACTTTCCCCACCCGTGTAGGTTTAGTCCTTGTCCACCTTGTATATTCGTTCTCTCTATTTCTACATGCAACATGGTGACAAAGGTAGTTGACATGGGAGCTCGACCTGCTGTTTAACGCTGTACGATGATGATGACGGCTAGGTATCGCTGTTAGTGCCGCTCATGCATTAACACACTTTCTGTATCGAATTATTACCACTGTTTGTTCTTCATTTTCTACTTTTTCCCACACCTGATTTTTTCGTTTTACCTTTGAGGGATTCGAAACTAGTCGTGAGGACCGTTGTAAAAACAGAAAAAGGCGACTATGTAATCGATCGTGTCGATCGACCAAAAACATTAGAGGAGAATAAGCGATTATTCTGAAATGAACCCGAGATAGACAAGTCGGACTCGACCGGCGAAGATGCGAATTCCAGCAGAACCCTGAGGGGCGGCAAGATGGCGTAGGTTGAGCACTCTAGATCAAGATGTCAGTAGGACCAAACCGACAAGAATAATGGGTAGATGAACAAGCTTGAACCCCGCAGACACATGACCAAGGTGGAGCCAGGAAGCATATGCGGTATCGATCTCAATTTAGGCCGGGAGTGAACATGAATTATTTGAACGACCGTAAATATTATTTTGAATTGTCTGGTTCGCTTATTTCAGCCCTTTCTCGTGCTGCTTAACGTTTTGTTTCAAGTATGAGAAGGCAGTAGTCAGATGAGCCGAGAGGAAGACAGGGGACGGGGAAGAAGAGAGAAGAGGGCGTGTTCACGCTCACCCAAACAATCGGGAAACTGTGTGGGAGAACGAACAGACTGCGACACGTCACTGACAGCAATCAATCCCGTTTTGCTTCCCCGGACAGTGGTTCGGGATGAGTGTGAAACAATTGATGTTCTGGACAACAGAATTCCGTGAGATGGTTGTACTGGTGGTGGAGCTTGCATACTACTCATAGAATGAGTAAGTTGTTCACTGCGTAAAACACAAGTATGGACAGTAATGGAGCGATAATGGACGTGGCTGTCACACAGACTGAACGGAACAAGATGAAGGCATACCAACCACGCGATGGCATCCCCGATCGGATTAAGACTACCCTTTTATGGACTGGACATCGAAGACGCAAATAACCAGTTCCGTTAAGCTTAGTTGATTTTGTCGATGTCCAAATCGGCGGTTTTCAATAAACAACCCATTTGCCGGATACGTCTTCTGGATTATAACACTAGCACTGCGGTCGGTTATCAGATTAAGAAATGCGGTCAAAAAAGAACAGTATATTGTTAGAGAAACAACAAAAACGCAGAAGCAGTAACTGAAAGTCAGTAATCTGAGGTCTGGCCACGATGGTAACTATCGAAACCGTTTTGGCGAGAGTTCACGGTGGATTTGTGGTCGTAGGCACAAACCCTCACTTCAAAAGAAGGGATTCGCAAGGAAAAGGTGGGTTATGGTGATGGAGGTAGAGACTCCAGTTACGGACAAAAAAGTTTAGATGAGAGAAAGATTTAGGAAATAGGTGCAAAATTATCCAATTCATGGTCTAGTCCACGAGCTCATGATGTTTCGGAAGTTAAAGAGCACAATATAGTTTGACTGGTAATTGATCATGTGAATTACGAGAAAAACCAGAAGTCTAAACTGAGTAATTCAAGTGGCGAACAACATACGACATTTGCGTTGAACGGTAGACACCTGACGACGACATTCGGAGTTATGGTCGTTAATACAGCCCCCGTCATTTCAAGCATACGAGGTTCGAATCCCATCCCTGCCGGTAGTAGACAGCAATCCGCAGTCTCCCTACTCGCTATCACGCCAGACACTCTGAGTCCTTACGTGGTCCTTCAGTCCAATTCATGACTGCAGATCCTCCCTGACAGTGAACCAAGATAACTGATAATCACTGAATGAACCACGCCAGCTGAAAACGATAGAATTGCGGCTAGCCCGAATCTAGCACTGGAAAATAAGGGCGCCAACACCATATTTTCGAGCATCATCTGCCACCACGATCTATAGTTCGGGACTGTAGTGTATCAATAAGAGATCTGATATGAGCATCCGCATTAGTTAGTCAAATACCTCAGTACGGTCGGGGGTAGTTGTCGCAGGCTCCGAGATGGTTACTCGCCCTGAACGCCCCTCGAACTGCTCCCTAATAACCGTGTATCTTAGATAGCCTTTGCTGAGGAAGTTCTACTGACTGCCTTATCGTGGCGGTGGTGTTCCCACCAAAGTGAGAGGACGAAAGCGAATGCCCGGCGCTCTCCACCGGGTTGGCTGACTAATAGTCAGTCTAGGGGAGATGGCTAAACCCTGATTCCAAACCAGTCACGGGTGGCGTGAGACGTACAACACTGCCTACCGGCATCTGTGTCAAAGGAGTATACTGGGCACCCAGGATGTCTGGCCCTATCCGAAAGGTGTGTGAACTGATCATTCAGTCACCGGCCCCCAGTGGGTTACGGACCCCACATTTCGTCCCGCTGCCTTGCTGGTTAAGCATTGATTAGTTAAAGGTTCCGGTTGTGGACCCCTCAGAAGACCACCTGCTTTGGCTTGAGTAACCTGGCAGTATTATGCCCACAAACAAATCACGGACTCGGAGTGTCCACCCCTTCTTCCCCGATTATACCATGTTTTGGTTAGCGCAGTCTGAAACCAGGCTGATGTGAAATATATATAGCTTTGACTATTCCACGTCTGTTGATCGTCTGATAGTTCGGTCCGCGGTACAACTATTGTGCGATTACTAGTCAGAGTGACTCTGAGTGTATCCAAGTTCTGTTGCAGTTCATTAGGAGATTACGATGCCCGAAGTTGTTGTTAAAGACAACAGGTACCAACAGAGTGGAAAACAGTTCACCGCATTCGAAGCTTTTGAAAACCTGTTAGTTTCGTCGTATCCTATTGGGCATCACAAACGAAGTCGCCTACTATCAACAAGCTAATGGTATTATCACCAATGAGCATCTTTGTGCGATGTTGGTTTACGTAGACAACCGGATTATCGCGAAGGAACCTGCTCAAAATTTGGCGGTTGCCAAGATGAATGGTGTTAGGTTTAACGGCTTAAAAACTACTGAATATGTACGTCAACCTAATCTTCTGGGTTCAAGTTATTAAAAGTTATTGTCAGACCGGATTCCAGCTTGGATGAAACTCATCTTTTAATACACACGAAATGAATTACAGTAAAAATGGATAAACCCCACAGTTTGAAAACATACTGTAAGAGGAGTTTGTAGAGAACGTTCACGTCAAAACCAGTTTGTTGATCCCATTTTTGAAAAGAGAAAGGTTGTAGGCGGATGGAAAAGAGGAAAATAGAAGACTGAAATGTCGAGGTCCGAGATCAAGCGGCAGAAATCTGATAAGGGTGACTAGCTGCCTGTACTCAGGATTGGCGTTGAAAGTTGCTGAAAATAGCAACAGCCGAGAAAAGCTCGGAGGAACAAAACTCAAAATAATAGCGGCAGAATGGGGACAATGAAGCAACTGCCCGGTGATGAGCGGGCGATTGCAGATTGGATGTTAAAACTGGGTCATCTACCGGACGAATGGCTTTACGTTGGACCCAGTCCAGAAGAGATGAAGAAATTACCTTCACTAAACAAATACAAAGACACGATAACGCGCTGTATGTATGTTCAAATCCTACTCTCACTGGGTACCACATTTTTCCCGTACGATCAACTCAGTCGTAAAAAAACTGAACACTTCCCCAATCAAGCAACCCTTTAACATCAATAAATACCTGGACCCTGAGCTAGAAAACGCTGTCTCCGTTGCTATTGAACCTGGCACCATCTTGGTAGACACCAGACAGCCATCGCAGTCTCGCTGAATCAGGGCGGTAGACCGATGGTGTTTTTCTCCAGACCGTTTTCTCCGTCAAGAAGACAACATACTTCGGTCAAAAAAGAGACTTATACTATCGTAGAGGCTTTGACGAAATGTGGGCACTTCCTCATCGGATATCGTTTAAAACTAGTCAGCGATTAGAGACACGAATCGTTTGTACTGGACAAAGCAACTAAAAGCGTTGGTGAATCAAACTTCCTCCCCATCCTATTGTACTTTATCCTTTCCGTTACTTAGTTGCTACTGTAAACATTGTTGTTTTGATACCAAGCTTGAACTCAAGCCGGTGACAAATGTATGAATATGATCGCTATTTCCGGCTTCCGTTACGATGTCATGAATCACCCCGGGGGTGAAAACTGAGTCGCCGACACTCGATCTCGAAACTTCTAAGGGTCCGTCCCCCATTCCGATCTGAAAGAATTTTGCGATTCCGTGTCAACCCAGCGTTATCAGAATGATAAGTTATGTCGGGTCCCGTAAACTACCGTTTGCAACTGAAGAAGCAACATCAATCACTGCCTAATGCGTGCCGAAAATATACCGCGGCACAACACATTCTCCTACTCAAAGCTACACAGCCATTTCAACGTCTGAGCATTGATTTCAAAGAACCCCTGCCATCCAACTCTCTTAATAATTTTCTCATATTTTTTGATGCGTTCACACTTCTTTTGCTCATGCGTATCCGGTGCTTGCTAAATTTATTTTCTATCTTCGGTATATCTTCCTGTATGATCGTGGCTCCTCGTTCAGGTCAGATTAGCTCGAAAACTGTCGCCGCATTGAATGCGTTGCCATCAGTCGTCTCCCACCTTACAGTCCTCACTGTGATGGCGGAGCGTTTAATTACCGCCACGTGGGTCAGAGGTTCAAATCCCCGCCATCATCGCCTACTTTGGTAGTAGACAGTAATCCTCGTTGTCCTCCAGCTCATTACCACACCTGACATATTAGCACCTTAAGTCGTTCTCCACTTCACGTCTCAGAGTGTGGTTGCCGGTTATCCCCAAAAGTGCAGTGGGCCTTTGTGGCTATGGGGCACACCCTTCCATTGCACTCATGCGCGAGCATGTAATAAAAAAAGTGCAATGATCAAGCCGAGCATCTGAGAGATAGCATTGGGAAGACCATTACGTTATCGCTCCGATCTCTAAATCCAGTCATTCAATAACAGAAAGTCGTCCCCCTCGATGCCCTCCATCCATTTTGTTCCCAACTCCGTACGCTCACAAACGCTGGGCATCACATTGGTCATTACTCTTGATATCTATTTGGGCAGGATTATTGTGGTGTGATGAAAACTCCTCTGCACACGTGCTCTTCCCCGTTACCTTTTCCACGTATCAATAAATTGTGATTCCTCTGTACTCGCGTTTTACGAATGGTTTAATTACAAGCTAATTACAGCCTAACATCAGATTTTCGCCTACCTAAGTCTGCTATCAATTGTGTGTTGTTACTCACTAGTTCTCCCTAGTGAAAAATACGTAGTCTTAACTACATTAGATTTTATTTCAAATAAAAGTACAAGTAATTCACTTACGGCCAGTAACTCCGGACTGATCTTAAGATGCCGTTCGTGCTGTCTTGGAGTGTCAATATCCATAGTGTCGAAACTCTTCCTTGCTACTTTTAGTACCCGCGGTTCAGATGAGCGACTTGTTTTCGAGCGATTGATGGTTTCCGTTTTGCTTGGAATAGACGGGCTTACACCAAGTTGCGAAAAAATTGATTCCAGTGAGGTCTGCGAGATCAAATTGGAGACAGAAAATTGAGATGTTTTAAGTAATTATGAGACATGATGGGTGTGATACCTGATCTGAAGGCATAGGACGAAAAACCCAAATAAAGCAGGTTGGTGACGGTTGTCGAACCCAAAAATCCAGTCTGGCACCACGAAACCAGAGGAGTGTAAACAAGTCGTACAGGCGATAATTCGCAATAACTGAAGGTCACGAGGCCCAAATCCACTTCACAAGCAACCAAAAGTAAGTAGTTTAGAATATACACTACAGCGGCCAACGGTGTAGCATGGTCTCAACTCAGCAAGAAACAGAGGTGCAAAGTTAAATATGACGGTATTATCTACATAATAAAATGTAAAAACATTTTTCTCCTCTTTAACATACACTTTCTTGTTATTCGACGAATCCAGTTTTCCTGGTACTCAGAGGTGGCAGATGCTTAGCAAATGCACTACACAGCACTTGCGCGATTGTGTTACTTCCCTTGATGTCTTTAACCAGCGATATCACTCTTCCCTCGCATCTCGATCGAGAAGTTCGAACGCGTTAAAGAAAGCCAATACCCAATGTCAGTTCCTTCACATATCTTTTAAGTCGCCGTTCCGCCTGCCGTTTTTTCTACACAGAACTCGTAAACTGGGCACAATCAGAAGACAGGAGGTCACATGTTAAACAAGTTCTATCCACCGGAGGCGGTGCAAAGTGATTATGTTGCCAGAACATTACACCAAATTTATCATTCATTGTTCCAACTGAAGTAGGAGTTGCTTGACTGTCGATTACCGTTGCATATAAACTATGTAGTACTAACCAGTTTTCGACTTAATTACCAGGAGAGCCAACATAATGGTGTTTCATTCCATTCTACCATACAAAGTCTGGTTTAGTTTGTAGGAAAGTTAACGACTGAATTCGTCCATCCCATTAGTATTCCTGACGTGGCCCTGAACGTTCATTAAACAAATCATTTTCTGAAAAAGGCGATATGAATAATACAATTTGAATGACGACAGCAGTCCTTCTCACCACGACTTTTTTATTACATGTTTTCGCATGAGTGCAATGGAAGGAGTATACCCCATAGCCACAAAGGCCCACTGCACTTTTGGGGATAACCGGCAACCACACTCTGAGACTTGAAGTGGAAAGCAACTTAAGATGCTAATATGTCAGGTGTGGTAATGAGCCGGAAGACAGCAAGGATTAGTAGGAAATGACCACGAGGTTTCGTATTTATGTTGTACAGGAGACGTCCCTAGCACCACCAGGCTATTTTTGAAGGCGCATCTCTAGCATCTATAGAAGAAAGTGCGGGCTGCAAGGCGGCCGCGTGTTGACGCGTGGCTGTCGATGATTCTTAATGAGCTCGCTCGCCATTCGACTAAACTGGATGCAACCCAGGCGTTCAATCAGTCTTGTTAGTTCAACAGATTTCCTTCACAGCCGTTGGATTATACAGTGAATCTCGTCCGCTCATTCAGGAGAAACTATCCCCGCGAGCCGCATACCACCTCGAACAGGTTTTTGAACCTCGGATATCCTCAAACTGGCTTAGCTCGCCTGACGAGCGATCTGCCGGAGTGCGGCAGCTGATGCATGTTTCAGCCTCGTGGAGCCCACAGGTGATAGATGGGTACCTGATAAAGGCCAAAGAGGTGGAAGATATCCCAAGGGCACGCCAGTCTACCAACTCCGAGGTGCTACTCCTATCAGACATCCTGTTGCCACCGGTTGACCAAGAGCTTGAGGACTTTGGAATTTGGATTCCAATCACGTTTTCAGAATGGGCAGTACAAATCGTTGTCGTAAGAAAGAGAACCATAAGATTGTGCTGATTTCTCCACAGGCTTTAACGCCACTCTGGGCTACGATTGTTATTCGCTACCTGTCACAGAGGACGCTGCTACAGTACCGAACGGTGGTACTTAATTTGCGAAGCTGAACTTGGTCGAAGCTTACTTTCAAAATGAGGTCGCGCGCCAATCTCGACATTTTCTAACGACTAACACTCATAGTGTTCTGTACCAATTCACGCGTCTGCATTTCAGAGTTGAAACAGTCTCAGCTACTTTTCAATGCGTAATGGACACTATGTTAGCTGGTTTAAAGGAAACGACTGCGTATTTAGATGACATCATTGTGATCAGGCATTCCTCAGACGAACATGATAGCCGATAATGAAGAGATATTCCCGCGAAGCATTCAGAAATTCGGGTTTCGTTTATGTTAAAAGAAATGTCAGTCTTCGTGCAAACGATTAAATACATTGGGTTCGTTTATGACGTGGATAGCTGTCATCCAGACCCGGAAGGTATACAAGCGGTATAACGAATTTCAGTCCCAAAGGACGTTTCGTCACTCCGGCTATTCCTGAGCATTATAATTTATTCCAATGCTCTTCTGCAAGGACTATATCGCTTTCGAGCACCACTTAATCAACTCCTACGTGAGGATTACCCTCGGTTTTGGTCTCAACAGTGCCAATCATCATTTGACTATTATATTATCGTATTTCACACTAGCCTGATTTCAAGCCGTGCCAAACAAAATATTTTAAAAGGGGAAGAGGAGTACATGAAGTCACATACCACGGTTTTTTTTTTTGTAGGCGCCATACTGCCAGGTTACTCAAGCCAAAGCAGGTGGTCTTCTGAGGGGTCCACAACCGGAACCTTTAACTAATCAATGCTTAACCAGCAAGGCAGCGGGACGAAATGTGGGGTCCGTAACCCACTGGGGGCCGGTGACTGAATGATCAGTTCACACACCTTTCGGATAGGGCCAGACATCCTGGGTGCCCAGTATACTCCTTTGACACAGATGCCGGTAGGCAGTGTTGTACGTCTCACGCCACCCGTGACTGGTTTGGAATCAGGGTTTAGCCATCTCCCCTAGACTGACTATTAGTCAGCCAACCCGGTGGAGAGCGCCGGGCATTCGCTTTCGTCCTCTCACTTTGGTGGGAACACCACCGCCACGATAAGGCAGTCAGTAGAACTTCCTCAGCAAAGGCTATCTAAGATACACGGTTATTAGGGAGCAGTTCGAGGGGCGTTCAGGGCGAGTAACCATCTCGGAGCCTGCGACAACTACCCCCGACCGTACTGAGGTATTTGACTAACTAATGCGGATGCTCATATCAGATCTCTTATTGATACACTACAGTCCCGAACTATAGATCGTGGTGGCAGATGATGCTCGAAAATATGGTGTTGGCGCCCTTATTTTCCATGCGTTTCTCAAAGGAACGGTGAAAGCTGTGGCTCACATATCCTGTACATTGAACTCCGCCAAAAGAAATTATGGCAAAATTGGAAGAGAAGCTTTTGTCGTCTTTCGTTATCAAAAAGTTTCACAAACTACTACATGGCCACGATTTCACGCAACTTACAGAACACAAACCGCTGCTAATTATTTTCAGCACCAAAAAAGGAATTCTACTTTATCTCGTGATTCGATTGCAACGCTAGACTACGATTTTGAAATACGATTCCGGAGGACAGTGGACCTCATTCAGTCAGACAATCTATCTAGCCTAATAGAAAACTACTGTAGGGACGGCGATGAAGCCGTTATCGTAGCCACCACAATTGGGGATGTCATTATCGAGGAACTCGTAGACACTGTAAATACCATGCCCGTCACCCTAGAGTAAGTCCACGGGGTTACAAAACGCGAACCGACCTTAAGGCAAGCCATTACATTTGTTCAGACATCATGGCCAAAGAGAATGTACTCTGAAGACATGCTAATGCCCATACCGTGGTCGTGAATCTCTCTCCGTTGTTGGCGCTTGTCTTGTTTCAACCCATAGAATGGTGGTTCTAGTTTCACTAATGGCGTGTCACACGGAAACAATTTTACACCGGCCATCCGCGAACATGTCGTACAAAGGCCATAACCAGAAATCGCACAAACTAGCCCAGCAGTGATGACGACATCACCAGTGTGGCTCGTCAGTGCTCGCGGTACCAACAAGCATCGAAAATGCCACCACGACAAAAATCAGTTCAATGGGAAATCCCAGAACATCCCTGGCCAAGACTCTACGTTGATTTTGCTGGACCTATTGACGGTTTATCCCACCTTTTTGTTAGTGATGTCCTGCCAAAATGGCCGGAAATAGTTGCCCACAATTCCGACACTTCGCACAGAACAACAGTATCCCCCCGACGGATGTTTGCACAACATGGACTACCCAACCAGACAGTGTCCGACAACGGATCTCAATTCACATCGTCAGCCTCCACGAATGTTGCTAGAAACTCGATGTTTGACAAGCTTTCACCCATCCATACCACCCGCAATCTGACGGACAGGCAGGACGTTTTGTGGCCACATTCAAATGCGCACTACTTTTGTCAAAAAGGGAGAGAAGTATGGATGGAATTATCTAACAATCTTTATTTTTGTACCCGACAACACCAAACGAGACGCAGCTCTAACTGAAGTACTAATGGGTCGAAAATGGAAGACTGCCCACAACGCCCCATATCCATTCGGTGGTAGACAGTAATCCAGTCGTCCGGATCGTTCCCACACCTGACATATTGGCACCTTAAGTTGTTCTCTACTCCAAGTTTCAGGGTCTGGTTGCCGGTTGTCCCCAGTAGTGCGGTGGGCCTTTGTGGATGTACACTGCACTCTGGCACAAGCATGCAACAAAAAAATAATAGTAGTAAAAATATTCATTACAAAAAGTCAGTAGACGAAACGAGATGATGTACACGTAGGTGCCCCAGCCTATGCAAAGGACTAAAGAGTAAAGAATCCGCATTGGGCCGAGGATGTCATCACTAATCGAAGGGGCACCAACCTTTGCAAAGTGAAGACGGATAATGGAGAGTGGATGTGTCACGAAAACCAGCCGTGTAAACAATACCGTGAAACAAGAAGCTGACTTCAAGAGCAGGCAGTTCTACTGGAAATCCTATTAGATACGTTCAAATTGCCAACACCGAAAATATGAACCAATAAACCGGACACAACTACAACCGAGTTGCCCGTCTGACCGACCAAAAAAGCCCATTTTGACCGCAGCTGGATCCTAGTCCCCTAGGCCACAATTAACAACCAAAAAGGGGTGTTAAGAAGTCAAAAACCTTCCCCAAAGCAAGCTGCTAACCAGTTCGAGCGTGCCCGGCCGAATCGAATAACAAATAACCAATAAACCGTCAGATCACACAAAGCTTAAACCCATTTCGATAATTAAGCAGTTATCTGAAGTCCGAAACAAATAAGGTCAATGATCAATCATTAATCTGGCGGACTTTTTGTCAACCTAATCGGTCCGATAGGATACGAACCTGACCAGATGCCCTAATTCGGGAATGTGTCATTTTTTGCTTCAAGTACCGTGTTGTTAATTCCCGCACATACATTCGTTTTGGTGTGTTTTGTTGTCGTCTTCGGATTCGCCACTGCGGGCTGGAGCGGTAAAAAGTGGAAGCAGAAGTCAGGTGCACCGGAAGTCCATTGAGATCAGAGAACAGAACTAGCAGTTGATAACAAATACACAAGGGGGAGGTAATTCATGACATGTCTAACATATACCTCAAACAGCGTACGCTGTTGAGACTAAGCAATCGGCGAGGAGACTTGCAGCAGAACCCCTTACCCGAACACTCTAAGCCTAATCTAAACATCGCTCACATGATGTCCCCAATATATCGGAACACTGCTGAGACTGCACAAGACTGCACCCTGACGTGGTGTGATGGTTTTCGTGCCTCTACGACCCGACGAGCTATACAGGTTGGCTTGCCTCAAGCCGAACATTCAAGAATGCTAGGAAGGTCACTGAGTAATAGGCTGACGAGGCGAAATCCTGGTTGGAAGTCGATTTCAGCTGGCAACTTAGTCGGTAAGATCAATGGAAGAATAATTTACCCAAGCAAACGGGCTCTTGCTCAGCGACCCCGCCGTCTTGTGAACAGGTCCCCGTTAGAACTTAAGGCTTTGGTTGAGAACCCTAATCGTTTCCCTGCTTAGCGGCTGAACACTAGCAGTACCCATCCAGCATCTCCCATGAACCGCAAGAATACAAAGAATTCCATACTGCAACGATCGTCGCTCAGGATAGTTAGGACTGCGCTGTCCATTACATCGAGCGAGGTTGGTAGTGATATATGAGCTACTATTCAGAGCTCTCCCTCTTTTATTCAACCCTTGTTTTCTGTCCCCAATAACTTCTCTTTGCTCTCTCTACCCACCCATAACGCTTCCACTGATAACAAGCCAAATGCTCGCAACGGTTCGTTTTCAAATAGCGTCGGGAATAACCCTCCGTCTCATAACTCACATTTCCTCAAGCCTCGTCAGCCTCTCAGTCTGTTCCTTTAACGTGTGTACACTCATGCAGGCCGGTCAGCAAACGTGCCTAGACCTCACAATAGACTCTAAAGATTGACGTCTGCTGCATCAGTGAGACGGGTATCCAGGATTCGAGCACTGTGATTCAACTAACCGCTCCTGGTATCTCATCGAGGTACTTCCCGCGCACTTCAAGAGACGAAGTAGCTAGAGCCGCGGGTCAAAGTGATGTAGGAACAGTCTTCATTGACAAGGCTGAGGCTGCTATTTTAGACTGGATACCGGTTAATAGTCGTTTACGTGTTGTAAGACTCCAGGGTTCGATGAGGTACTGTCAACTTAGTTCTCACTCTCGAGTGGACTACCCAGTAGTACAACGGTCCCGATGGGTGCTGGGGACATCACCTCGTACTATATTGCTCAGAATCTCTATGAATAACTTTCGCGATATTCATGAAGCCAACTTATTCCACAGCAGAACATAGTCGGGTAAAAGAAGAGGGGGCCTGTTGGTGTTCGAAAGGATAGTTGTGTTAAGCGCAGTCCGTTTTTATAATCTCGACATTCGCAGTAACCGACTGCAGCTCTGACACGCAGAAGGATAAGTTCTATGGTGAACTCACCAATCTCGTTCGCAGGAGCAAAAGGTCTGACTCTGTAATGCTAGCTGGTGATTTTAATGTAAAAGATGGCAAACTTAGTGTGTCAGAAGCTTGTTTAGTTAGACGTTGTGCCTAACCCGTTCACGGCACAGATAACGGGGATAGGCCTCTCTAGTTTTGTTTAGACAACCGGTTATTCTTGTTTGGTACGAAGTTCCAACGCAGCTCGCGTCGCACAGCAACATGGCGCTCTAACTCTACAGGTATTCAGAGCCAGATCGATCATATCGCACTAAGCAACCGGTGCAGCAGTTGTCCAGAACTGCAGATCTTACTGGCCGACGTACGTGGAATCGGACCATGCGTTGGCTTTCTTGCGATTTTTGCCTTAGCTTCATGGTCATCGACACGGACCGCAAACCCGATTAGTCGTACAACGTATGCCTGATCCAGAGGTTCACACCAGTTATGAACAGAAATCAGCAAATGAGCTAGGATCTACAACGAACAGTAATGTAGATGCGCAATGGGTCCCCACCAAACAGGCGATGCGCGTGGCAGCAGGTTATACCTGTGGTTCGATGTCCATCAAAGACACTGGATCTCGCAAGAGTCGTTGAGTCTAAAGGAGCAAAAGCGTCAGCTCTCGAACTGTAAGGAGATGAATAAGATACGAAGATACAAAGTTGCAAAAAGCCTTAAGAAGGGTCGTGAAAACTGGTGGGTCAAGGTAGTCGAAGAAAAGGAAGTAGCAGCTGCTTCAGGTAGCAGTCAAAGACTGTTCAAACTTATTTGCGACACCGGTAGACGGCAAACCCTGGTTAGTGAAACGATATGGGACAGAAGTGGAGAGTCTATTCATGGCAAACAGTAAAGGCTTGACCGTTGGGCTGAATACTTCAACGAGCAGTTTAGCTGGTCGCGCGCTAATGCAGTTACTCCGACGTCAACAACCGCAATTTCTTGGGGAGTATCACCTGAGCCCTCATCGGAAGTGGAAGTAGAATCGAGCATTCGATTACTGAAGCGAAGGAAAGCAGCCGGTCCGGACGGACTCTCTTAAGTTCTTTTCAAAATGGGTGGTGCCTTGATAAAATCACTTACCACCTTGCCCCGTGGCATTTGGAAAGAGGAATGTACTTCATTGATATAGGGCGAGTTATTGATTGCACCCATCTTTAAGAAGGGAAAACGCAATGATTGTAGTGATAATCACAGGACCAGTTTAATTCCGATAGTCACCAAGGTTTTAGCACCGACTTTACTGCGCCGTCTGACACCGACTCGCTGGAGGAAAGCCCGAGGACAACAGGTCGGATTCCACTCAAATCGAGGATTCATCGACCAGACTTTTACTCTCCGCTAATTACTTGAAACGCGTCACACACACCACCGATCAACAATAACGGCACCACATAGACTCGCAAGAGCTGTAGCTCCATTTGGTAAAAAAAGGTCCCCCAACCAGTTGGCTGGAGATACTGAAGGATATGGCAGGGAATCGTGAACAGTGGCGATCGTGTTGTCACCTTCTGTCAAATCAGAATGGTTGGCTTTGGCCTGGTCAACATGGTAGCATCGCGCCCACAAACAGAACAGGTGGAATCGGGCTTTATCTACCCCTTCCTTCTTGATTGTACCGTTTTCTTTGGCGTAGCTTGAAATCATACGAGAATAAAGTATAAATAGTCATTATACATATATGTGTCATGAAAAAATCACTTGCATTTTTTACATCGAAAAGTCGGACGGCGCCAGCCGTATATATATATATATATATATATATATATATATATATATATATATATATATATATATATATATATATATATATATATATATATATATATATATATATATATATATATATATATATATATATATATAATCACCGTGTATGATGGGAAGCAAAAAATCATAACCAAAAACGATAATATCTTGCAGTGGACGCTCCAGCCATCCACTTAGCACTGATACCATGTAAAGGCCGGGAAAGATGGTTCATACACTTCGTTTATGTCATGCTAATTTACCTCTCGTTCTACGGTTTTATTTTAAACATTGGATTTACTTTACTGTTTTTTGCGTTTTGATCCATATACGCTTCTCAATAGTTGAGTAAAGCGTTACATTCTGAATCGGCGTACCGAAGTCTTTTGCATTCAGTAAGTACGTAGTCGGTGACTGGCGTTAGTCTAAGTGTTTCTACCGCCATCCATACTACCGTGGAAAAACTTGCACTTTCATTGGTACATAACTTATGATTCTTTTCTAGCGTATAAAAGTTGCTGTATTCGGTGGAAGAAGCCACAATCGTGATTTTCAGAATCGGAGATAAAATTGCGGTTTCACAAACAACCTTGCGGATCGCCTCATTAGATTCATGGCCACTCAACAGAGTGCGTATTGATTTTAAAAGACCATTGTTTTTGACCACTCGCAACTGATATTGGTAGCTACTCTTGATTCCCGTTTGCATTTGTTTGTCCTGATATATCAAAAACCAAAACGACTACCTACGGCACTTACTTGCATTAGCAGGCATGCCTGCCTTTATACATTCTGACCGGGAGTCATATTTCATTTCATGAAAATGGTCTTGGTTTTAGTGCGATAAATGAGTGCGGATAACTCAGGAAGCACCCCACGAGCTAACGATCAGGTGGGGTGTTAGTGCTGCTCCGCGGAAGGTTACTTGTCGTGATAACTGAAACTTCCTTAATTAAATGGTTTTGTCATGGCTTGTACTATTCAACGTTAACACCTTATAAATCTTGCCTATTTATATTTCAGTTATGGTATTGTCCCAAGTTGATTAAAGTCTTACATCCGATTCCATTCCAAGACTTGCTATCATTCGTTTTTTGCTGACTATAACATCTCCACGACGCTAAGAACAAGAAGGTCCCTTCCATTTGTCCGTGTATCACTCTGCGCTACTGCGAATGCCACTACTCATGAGCGACCTTTCCGTTTAACTTGAAATATGAATAATGAAATTTTATCGCAATGGTGGTAGACGGTCCCTGGTTTCTTTCTACTGAAGTCAATGAATCGACTTTCAAAATATGACCTTGATGAATGAAGTGGATCAATTTAAATGCAACCAACATCACGCTCTTGTGAAACTGCCTGTTGTCAGAACGGAAAACGTTTTTACCCATCATTTGGCCCCTGATGTGGTACATCAGTGTACATTCCCGAAGTGTGCAAACCAATAGCATTATTCTAAGACTTGCCATAAGACATATCAATAGCGCCTGGTCTTGTTGATTGTTGGGGTACACAGTACTGAAAATGATCACTTGATCACTGATCAAAAACTAGACAGCTTCTCAAAAATGCTGAATTAATAACAGCGACCACCCGTATACTGTTAAAGAAATCAAGACGTATCAACAAATCTCAGTGCAACCTTACAACCCCATCTCCCGTTTGTTTCGAGAACGCAATAAACTATCTTTTCTTGATCGCGACGAATCTAGTATAAACTTTTTCACGTCTACGTATCTTGTTTTACGTAACAGTATAAACGCTTCTTATTTGCATTTTGCTTTATTTGTTGAGTGTGTTACATGAAATGCGATATTCAGAATCCAGTTTCACACTCATTCTGACCCCGTCATTTCCGATATACACTCCAATACAAGAAAGAACTGCGGTAGCGTGTTCCCAACTACTGGTGGGCAGGCGGCATCACAAGTGATTAAAACTGACAAAAAATAAACATCTTGCAAATGGACCGGAAAAAACTAATTCAAATAAAGGCTGAAGAAAGTCTACCAATTAAGCTCTTCACAGAAACAAACGCATATCTTTGCTCCAGCTGAAAACTGAGAAGGACCATAGATACTGAGTTTGCGGAAGACGCATTAGAAGTTATTTATGAGACTGAAAGGTTCCCAATCTTTCCGCCGTGTTTATTAGGAAAGTATTTTATTGATATACCGCAGATATCTTTTTGTTAATATCATGGACGGCAGTGATGGAAAATAACTGAACAGTGAGTTAAAATGTCCCGGGACCAAAAGTAATGGGCAACTCTGAACGGCGGGATCGATGCGAAAAATGATGTTGGTTAAATCCTCACAAGCCCAAAGGCTCAGTTTATTCCAAAAGAGACTTTGTTTTGGACAATTTCCTTTTCTAATGCAAAGCACACCTTAGCAGCACAAAGTGACCACCGACTGACCAGAGCGAAAAAGATTTTGATCTTTTGACTATGGGGTTCACCTCTTTTAATGTAAATTACGTTGTGTAACAAAAAATAAAAACTCGACGAGGCAAGCCCCTATGCGTATCCGTAAACTGCATGGGTAAAACACGAAGAGTTTAACTAACTGAAAAACAATCATATCGTCAGTCAACTCACCATTGCTTCTTAGGTGCAAACTGACTGAGCTACACCAGGACGTACTTTTTACGTGCGCTAATTTTGCGCCCTCAGTGGACTCACAAACCAAAAGCCGCCAATGTGAAGAACACTTGCTTAGTTTGCTCCAAGCCTGTAAGCAATCATGATAAAGCACTATAGTGTGATTACTGTTTAAGTTGGTTGTACCTGAAACACACAGCAGTGGACGCGGAATTATATGCTGCGTTGGTGAAATGTCCTTTGGCATTTCTACAAGTGTCGTGCACTACATATGCCTCGCCACAGGATGCAGTTTGTGATATCCTAGTATGCACTGGGTACCACGTCCATGGATACAATTTGCTAAACCCGTGCATACACTCTATGTTATGCTCATGGACACAATCCGTGCCACGTCCCAGGATTCCTCGTCGCCTAATGAGGCATCCATGCCCCTGGAACAGAACTCGTCTCGGGTCACGACGTATGCAGAGGCCGCATCTGCCCCTTCTACCCCAGAAGTTAAAAATCGCTGAAAACCCGTCAGAGGGAAAAGACTTCTATTACAGTCGTTGTAGCGTCAACGACGATAAATGTGACTGGGCAGCCATCTGTGACAAATCATACAGCTGATCCCGAAAGTGACAACGTGTATCTTAATACAGCTTAGCTGTAGTCCCCCTCAAGGACGAACGTGACACCTGGACAGCGAAATGCTCCTCCACCGGGGGCGCAATGTTTCTTGGTGGTAAACATTCCAGACGTTAAAGTAAATGTCCCACAAGGACGCCTTAATCATAACTTGGCACTTCTACGTGATGCTTGGAAATCTGTTCGTTTGGAACGAGGAGGAATTGGCGGAGAAAGTGCGAGTTAAAGCAACACTTAGGCTAGGAAAAATCAAGGAAGACGGCTAACCCAGGTCACTCAAGGTGTTCCTTGGTTCTGATGAGGAGACTTGTCCGTTTTTCCAACCGTCATGTAGATGAAGAGAGGTACGACTTTTACGTGACCTCGATCCTGAGGCGAGGACTAAGATGAAGATGGCAACCAGTGAGCTTCGGAAGCGTCGTGCAGATAGAGAGGCGAACTTATTCATAAAGGATTTTGAGGTTAAGCGGGGGAGACTGAAGATTAAGTGGTAGCCACTAACCGCAATTTGTCAGCTGCCAGTTCCAATGAACTCTCAGTAGAGTCTGGCGTGCGACCCATGGAGAGGAGTGGACGTACCGAGATCATGCTGCCGAGTACCCGGGGTCTTCTACGAAAACGAGATGAGTTGGAGTGTTGTGTGTTACACCACATACCAGAGCTGGTTGCCCTGACAGAAAAATGGTTCACTGCGGGTGTTTTGCATTCGGGGGTGACTATGGTGGGTTATGCAATCTACCGTGTAAATGTGAACCAAACCAGAGGCAGTGGCGGTGTTATTCCGTTCGTCAGGTCGAATATACCACCATTACAACTAGATTCTTATTCCAACTCAGAAGACTATGGCAGACCCTTGTGGTGTCGTCTGAAACTGGCTACAAGTGTGTATGAGTCCGCAGGTGTCATTCATCGGATCCCGGTAGTAGACTCATCAAACATTCTATTGGGCATACGCAGATAGGCGGAGGGCGGCCATTGTTATGGGCGACTTCAATTTCCCGCATGTTCAATGGATGAACCAACAAGGTCTACCTGATGATGACTTGTTTACTCCAGAGCTTCTTCTGGCTCTTCAGGACCAGTCGCTGTATCAGCATGCGACTCGAACGACGCGTACTCAAGCGGACCACAACCCCATTTTGGACTTGGTCATCCCCCGGAAGCTCCGAAGTTGAAGTGATCCTGTTCACATCACCTCTCCGAAGTAGCGACTATTCCGTTCTGGTGACGAGAGGTGCAGGCTGTACCCACAATGGAGAGAACGCCTAATATTTGGCACATGTCGTTCGACGAAGTACGCAAGTCCGCGGCATCTATTCCCTAGTACCCTAGTGGCTTATATGACAGTGACCAGGTCTAAGAGTCTAGTCGAGACGGAGTACTTCATTTGTGTCAAACATTTGCATATGTACCGGAGTCGTCTACATGCTAAAGGGCCTCTGTGATTTGACTTGGAGCTAAGATATTTACTTTGGAGCCGAAATCGAACCTGTCAACTTTTTCGTGCCACTGGAGCAGAATATCGGCCCTATCGAGGCATTCGCAATCAATGCTCCGAACTCAAACCTTTGAAGTGGTGTGCATTCGAGGAAACAGTCGCAGTCGACTTTGTGTACTCTAAAACGTTTGTTTGCATGTCTGAAACGTAGAACAAGAACCGTGATTGGCATCCCAACACTGATGGAGGACAGACCATAGGTCAAAGCGGATATCCTCGTGAGACATTACGAACCTGGGTATGCACCAGAACGTTTACCTCCTCCGGAGATGCAAAATAGTGCTTTCATCATGCTTTTTTCTGAATTCGTCGAGGTAACTGAAGCACTGCACCCAGTCAGAATGCATCAATCCGGGATCGGACGGTGTTCATCCTCTGGTGATAGAAGAACTGGCTGAAGTATTAACCCCACCAATCACAAAACTCTAACTCGTCGGCGTTGGCTGGTCGACTACCTAGCGAGTGGGAACGGGCCATCATAATCCCCTTGTTTGAAGCTGGTTCAAAGGCGGCCGTCGGAAACTACGATCCTGTGTACACTACTTTCCTTGGTGCGTATAAACGATTGACCATCCGTTTTCCAATCAACTTGCCTCACCTACGCGGATGAACTTCAAATCTGGAAAACTATCCGGTCAGACGGTGATCGCCAGGTTCTCCTCGACGACTTGGATGTGCTGAAACATGGGTATCAGACAGTCACTCCCTACCCATGCAGAAAAGTGCTCACACGAGTGTAGAGAGGGTGGGGTGCAGCACATCTTACAACTTACACGGGACGCTTTTCCGCACATCGAATTCTAAGACCCTGGGGTAGCAGCGACCTCAACTCCGAAGACAAAAGCCAACAGGAGGAAGGCATATGCCGTAGGTTGGAGTACTTACAAAGCGACAATCGGTCTTCTGTGCAACTATCTATGAATTTCTTTAAGCCACTGCTTGCTTCCCGTGTATGCTCACGACTGAAGTACGGTGGATCTGTTAAATCCCTTTGTACAGCTGCGGAAGCTGCCAAGCCAGAACGAGTACAGCGGGCCGCCACTTGTCACGGCGTTGGATTACGCAGAATCGGTCACGAAGGTAATCTCCAAGCCACCGGAGTATTCCCGAAGGCATATTTCAAAATTCGTGGTAATCTTATCTAAATCGGGCGCATTTTCCGCGGAGATTTAGGGCCGGAGTTGATGGCGCACTTCCCCTTGCGGGCGTACAGCCGGCATCAAAGCCATCCGCTGATGCTGTTGGCCTTTAAGGAGGGTGACGAGATTTTGGAATGTCCTGCCAACAAAGTGGCGGGAGAGAAAAACGACCATACTTTCAAGCGAGGCTTCGACGTCTTTCTGAAGAGGTGGTAGCAGGACAAGTGGATCTAGTTACATACCCCTGCGTTGAAGTGATGAGGCTCATGTGGAATACTCCTCAACTGCCTCTAATATGGAAAACCTAGGATACTCGTGAAATTGAAATCGCAGTTTACAGGAGTGGCATACCGGGCTGTCTAGTCTACATACAAGTTTGGGTACACGGGAACGAGGACTACAGTTTGATGGAATAAATTAGGGCAACAATTTTGGACCTGAATAAATGAACACGTATCCATACACTTGTTTTATGACCACTAAAGTGGTTTTAGGGAAATTTCTTTAGTAACAAACGATCGACATTCCCCGGTGAAGAAGGCACGCAGCATCACGGGTCAGTGTGATTTACTCACCGTGTCGGAAAATCCCATATTGGACCGAGTATTTGAGTTCCCTGTTTCGCACCGGTCTTTTCTTCGGGCTAAAGTGGCGACGGACCTGAGAGAGTCCATTTCAGCGTCGTCACTTGGAAGGCTTATCGGCAACAAGCTTAGACGAGTCGCGATGGAATGACCAAAACGGAAGATAAGAAATATTATTTTCCATTTTTGCTCCGCAGGCGCAGATCCGCATTCAATGATATCGTCCTAAGATCAAACGACAGAAAACGCAACGGGCTCGACGGATTATATTTATTCGCACAACGAAAAGTCAGAATCAGCTCAGTTCAGTTCAGTTCAGTTCAGTTCAGTTCAGTTTGCACAGGACAGGTAATGGCCACGGCCAATCGAGCGTCCAGAATTCCCTCGATGGTATGCACACCAGTTATGCACCCACCACTGCCGAGTGTATTTCGTCGAATCCCCGCTAAAAATGAGAGGGAAACGGAAAACCTCATCGCACATCAACTGCGAGAGACATTATGCATCGTGAGCGTTCACTGAGACAGTACGCTATGAGGGAAAAAGTCTGCTAAAACATACTCCAGAAGGACCACAGTGCTACCCGTCATCCATCTAGTTGATATTCTTAAGGCTCACTACAAGGAAAGATCTCGTACCACTTGCGATCAAGGGCACATTTGAAGGATTGGACTGTCTGCAGATCTACCATTTCACCAGGCAGACCGTTCCAACTGTTCACAACCCTGTTGCTGAAGAAGTGCGATCTAGCCATCAACCTAGATCGGGCTTTTATCAACTTCTTTTCGTGTCCCCTTGTTCTGGAGTCTACGGCCAATTGGAATAGACTATCTGGTCTGAGGCCAGAAAAGCCCTTCATTACCTTGAACGTTTCTATGAGATCTCCTCGACTTCTCCTCCTTTCCAACGAGAAGAGATTCAGGTCACAGAGTCTCTGCTCGTAAGTCTTACCCCTCTGCCCTTCAACCATCCGCGTGGCGAGACGTTGGACTTTCTCGAGGCAGGCGGCGTCCTTTTTGTAGAAGGGTGACCAAGCCTGCACACTACCTTCTAAGTGAGGTCGTACTATAGCCATGTAAATAGGTACGAATACCTCCGGCTTCCGGCAAGACAAAGCCGATCGCAGTCTAAAGAGCTCCCCACGAGCCTTGTGCGCAGCCGCGTTGCACTGCTCCGACCATTTGAAGTCACTTTTCATGATGATCCCCAGGTCTTTAACCCTACTGGCTGCCTCTACGGTGAACAGCCCTTGATCATGAGCGACAGTTAGGCTCTCTGTTGCCCTTGACAACAAATGGCTTTTTTGAGCGTTTAGAGGTAAGTCCCATTTGTATGCCCAGTTTAGGACGGTGCCTATTTCCCTGCCCAAGTCCGCCCTACCCTTAGATCCAACAATCTTCACATCATCCGCAAAAATAAAGCTGGGCGATTGAAGAGTGGATGCTAGGTCATTAATAAATAACAAGAATAGGACCGGGCCTAGGACGGATCCCTGAGGTACACCACTGGTGACGTTCACCAAACTGGAGCACCTGTCCCCCACTTTGACGTAAAACGTCCTGTGGGAGAGGAAGTCCTCCAGCCACCTATATACTGGCCCACCTATCCCGAAAGTCTCCATCTTGCATAGCAAAAGACGATGATTAACGGAGTCGAACGCCTTGCTAAAGTCGAGGTAACATACCTCAACATGCTTACCTTCGTCCAGTCGTCGAGTTACTTCATCTAAGAAGCACAGGAGATTGGTCAGGCAAGATCTATTTTTCAGGAATCCGTGTTGCGCCGGGCTTAGCATGGAGTGCTGCAGTAAGTGCTGGCAGATATGAGCACGGATGATCTTCTCGAGAACTTTACAGAGAATGCTAGTTAGGCTTACCGGCCTGTAGTTCTGCACATCCGACTTAGGCCCACTCTTATGTATTGCCACGACTGCCGCGACTTTCCAGTCCTGAGGCAGCTTTCCCTGGTCCAACGTGGATCTATACAATCTGCATACCGATGGAGCTATGATATCCGCCAACGGCTTGATGATAGCTGGATGAATGCCATCTGGGCCCGCTGACTTGTGGCTGTTTAACTCCTGTAGGTACTTACGCACGCATTCCTCTGAAAGATCTAGCTCGTTTAACTGAGGAGGATGTATCAGCGCCAGATCTACTAGTACCCCACTATCTATCCTATGTACACTACCAAAGTATTCCCCCAGGGCGTCTGCTTTGCCCTGGTCGTCAGTGACTACCATATTCTCTCGTGGATAGCGGACCTACGGCATTTCTTGTTGAGCCTTTAGACTGTACATAGCTGTAGAACTTCTTCGGCTGTTGTCTTACAGACTGGGCCAATTTCAGCTCAAATTCCCGTTTAGAAGTTCTCAAAAGGCTTACAGTCTCGTTTCTCAGCTTCGTATAGCGATTCCAGGCTAGCTGGCTGCCGGAAGCTTTGTACTGGTTCCAATAGCGGTTTCTACGTCTGATGGCCTTGGCTATTGCAACCTTCCACCACATGGGCTTGCCCTCCCCACTCCTTCGTTTTAGGGGTGCGAACTCTTCCTGTAGGGCAGTCAGGGATCCTTTTATGGCCTGCCAGCGCTCCTCCACAGTAGCCTCCTCTGGCGCGTCCCAGGTCAAACCCATCGCCCTATTACGAAGCCTATCTATGTCCATACTACCGAAATTCCTAATCAGCCTTGAGGGTACCTTCGGTTGCCGCATGCATAGAACTATTTTGACACACACGTGGTCACTCTTTCCCAGCGGTGCACAATAATGCAGTCCAGCCACATCGTTGGGGAAGTTCGTTATAGCTAGATCCAGCAGGGATGGAACGCATCCAGTCCTATATCTGGTATTCTCCCTAATATGCTGATGCAACGCATTGTCATGCAGCCACTCTAAGTAGCTTTGCTCCTCCGATCCCGGCACGCAGACCTCAGCCACCCAGTCGATGTGCGGAAGATTGAAGTCACCCACTATGAGGGTCTTTTGTGCGTCCTTAACTAGTTCAGTCAAAGTCCGCAGCAAGCAAACGTCCTCTTCGTGGTTTGTGCTTGGTGCCCTGTAGACACAGACGACGTTAACCCTTCTGCCTGGAAGGATGATCGTAACAGCGCATAGCTGGATATTGCGAGTGCACATCTTGGTCTGGGACTCAAGGTGGTTTGCACCTGACCTAACGAGGATGGCTACTCCACCACCAAGGCAATCTTGTTCCCGATCCTGCCTGTAGGCTGCAAAGCTGTTACTTATTAGGCCTGGCACATGGTCTTCTTCAGAAAGCCACGTTTCCGTGACGGCAACTATTGATGCTTTCTGTTCGTCAGCGGTTTTGGCAAGTTCCGCCCATTTGTTTCTAATACTACACGCGTTAGTATATAACACCACCGCGTTTGCTCCGTCGCCTAGGTGTCTTTTTTCATTCATTCCTGACTGTTTCTCAGGCGCAACGCCTGAGATGATGGCACGTTTTTTGCTTCCGATGTCCCCACTGGGGTGCATGAAGCCGGCTGATGGTCCAGAATTTCTGACGACTCCCAATCCATCTCTATAGGAGTGGCCACAACATCCAGCCTGGCAGGGATCACGCTGTCATCTATCTTCGGGCAGCACTGCCAATTCTCGTCTTCCAGCGCATCTTCAATTACAACTATTAGCGACCCCGCACGTGGCTTCTTTACTATTGCCGGGGTCGGGGCCTGAGAGCCGAGTACGGCATTGCGCTGAACTTTTAGATTTCTCACCAGCGCCCTGGCTGGTCGAGCAAGGATACCTCTTGGGGCTAGACCACCAGGCCTTACCCTATGTTCGTCCGGCACAATCTGGTATCTGCCCTTTGTAATCTGAGCTACTACCGCTGCCCTCGCCAGCAGTCTATCCCGGGTAGCCTCATCAGCGAACTCCACCAGTATTGGTCTCGCACGAAGTTCGCCTTTGTTCCCCAGTGGTGACTTCCATGTCCCCACCCTGTGCACCCTTCTTAGAGTAGGAGGGTACGGAACACCTGCGATTCGCAGTATGTCGCAGACCCTCCTCCTGTCAATGTCTCTCCTGGCCTTCGATTCCCTTATAAAGGGTTCTTCCTGGTTTAGGATCAGAAGCCTGTGGCTTGAGACCCTGCCCATCGACAAGACCTGCCTCTGCAGGTCCTTCACCTTGTTTTCTAATACCAGAAGAGCAGGGTCATCCACCCTAGCCAACCCATCTTTCGCTCTATTACAGTCTCCCTTCTCTTTGACCTGCCTCTCCCTTCTCGGCTTCTGCTCCGTCCACTGGCCCTCGTCGGTCTGCTTCAAAGGAGTGGAGGCAACGACCGCCTGGCAAGCCTTCGGAACTGGTTCATTCGCTCGGATGATCGTCCTCTCGGGTGTTGATACTACTTCCGCAAACGACTTACTACAACCTGCTTGCGGTGGTTTGGGGCTTACAACCGAGGTACTACTTGGTGGACGTTGGTCCTGCAGTTTAAAGGCCAGACTGGCCGCCTCCTTGCAGGGGGCACAGACCCATTCAGCCCATGGGTTCTGTTTATAAAGGACATAAATGTCCTTTGCTATCCCTGAACACCTTGGGTGAGCCCATCTCTTGCATATCTCGCATTCTATACCGTTTACCACTCGTTTTCCGCACTTGGGTGCTAGACACGGGTCGGAAACGCGTATCATACCGAAAACCGCAAAAACGAGGGAAAATACACCTCAAAAGCTCTTTACCCAAACACAAAATACGCACTCTGACAATAGCAGGTAAATCCCGCTAACACAAAAAGCAAAAACAAAAAGGAAGACTAGAAGCGAGAAAAGATCGCCTCAAAAAAAAACACCGAACACTACTCGGCAGTGCTACAAGGAGAATAAAAATATTCTCCGGATAAAGCGCACCTTAAATGCAATTATGATACGCTCAGTATTGTGAATTAAACTGGGTTAATTCACAAAACTATTCAAAAACTCAATTCAAAGACGAGAGCACTATGAATTCAAACCGCGCGGCACTTACACGCAGTTCAGTTCAGTTCAGTTTGCACAGGACTTGGTGTGGCTAGAGCCAATCGTGTGTCCAGATAGTTGTGTTGTCGGCGCGTTTCCGTAGCTCCCAACACTGGGTGATTTTCTTTTTCTGAAAGGCAGAAATTTTGTGCAGTATCAGCCCTGGCAGAGTAAGGTGGAAACAATAAGTAAATTGCATCTGACCCTAAAAGCTGCTTAACATAACTCGGGGTATAGTGCCACCCAACATAGGTCTACTGCTTTCTTAAAGGCCTTCACTGTTGTGGTATTTATGACCTCTTCCGGGAGCTTATTCCAATAGGGTATCACTCTATTTGAGAAGTACTTCGCCCTAATTTGGAGCCTCGAATGTTTCCTTTGTAATCTAAGGCTATGCCCCCTTGTGCCTCTCTCGGGGATCAGCGAAAAAAGGTCTTCTCGAATTATTCCTGGCAGTCCTTTCATTACCTTGAAGGTTTCTATCAAATCCCCGCGAATGCGCCGTCTTTCCATCGAGAATAGGTCTAGGGCACGGAGACGCTCTGTGTAGTTAAACCCCCTTTGCCCAGCCACCATTCTAGTGGCTAGCCCTTGCACTTTCTCCAGACAGTCGATATCTTTCTGGTAGTACGGTGCCCAGGCCTGCACGCAGTACTCCATATGCGGCCTAACTACGGCCTGATATATCGGAACGAATATCTCCGGATCTCTACACGACATAATGGATCTAACTCGAAAGAGTTCCCTCCTGGCCGTATTGGCTGCTGAGGTGCACTGCTTTGACGGCTTGAAGCTGTTGTCCATTATAACGCCCAAGTCTTTGACCTGCGAGACCACTTGCAACGAACCCACACTATTCTCACTAGCCCCTGTATTTGTGGTCAAGCATTGACACTTGGTGAGGTTTAGTGGAAGGTCCCATTTCCGTGCCCAGTTTTGTACTGCTAACACGTCAAGTTCTATATCTACTCCAGCTATCTTGACGTCATCGGCAAACATAAAGGTGGGGTTTGTAAGCCCTCGTGCTAGGTCGTTGATGAAGATGAGGAAGAGCAGAGGGCCGAGCACCGAGCCCCGTGGCACCCCACTTGTTACACCTTCCGGTTTTGAAACATGGCTCCCCACCTTAACACTAAAGGTTCGCCCTGCTAAGAAACTACTTATCCATTGTCTTGCCTTTCCAACAGTTCCCATGGACTGCAGTTTGACGTCCAGAAATATGTGGCTCACGGAATCAAATGCCTTGCTGAAGTCCAAGTAACAGACCGCAATCGATTTCCCTTCGTCCAGACGCTTGGTTACCTCATGGAGGAACAGCAGGAGATTCGTCAGACAGGATCGCCCTGCCACAAACCCAGGCCGAGCATTTGATATGAGGTTGTGTTGAACCAAATGCCTAGAGATCTGCTTCCTGACTATTCGCTCCAGGCACTTACACAGTACTGAAGTCAAGCTAACCGGCCGGTAATTTTCCGCCTTTTGCCGGGGTCCACTCTTGTAAATGCCTACCACTGTTGCTCTCCTCCGGTCTCCCGGCACAATTCCCTCTCTAAGTTCAGTTCAGTTTGCACGGGGGGGGGGGATGGGACAAGACGTTCCCCACCCTAACCACAAAGGTGTGGCCTGTAAGGAAGCTGCATAAGCTGGCCAGCATGGAGCCTGTAATCCCGCATGTTTGAAGCTTATAAAGAAGTGGGGCATGTGGACCATATCGAAGGCCTTAGCAAAACCGATGAATACGGCACGTGAGAGCTGGCCATCATCGTGAGCTTCTGTCAGACTACGCATGACCTTAGGTATATTGCTGACGCATGGTTTACCAGGGAGAAATCCGTGCTGGTACTAGGAGAGGATCCTGGTTCTACGCAGATGGGAAAGAACCACGCTGCTGAGAATTCGTTCGAACATTTTTCTGGTGATGCCAGCCAGACTTACGGGTCTGTAACCAGAAGCTTGATGTCTATCACCCTTCTTACAGATGGGTGCTATGACTGTCTTTTTCCAGGCACTGCAGAAAACTTCATCGTTAACACATCGTTGAAAAAGAAGTTCATAAGGAGCAGCCAATGTGTCCGCCGTTCCCTTGAAAATGCGGGGTTGGATCAGTCACGACCTGTGAAGCAATGTTGGTTGGGCCGACGGAAACCTTCTGCAACTGCAGCAATGGGAATAATTATATGGCTAAGGGTAGTGAACAAAGAAACCGGGCGCACGATGGGGTGGTATGATATCTGTATGGAGCTAAAAGCTCCAAGAAAGAAAGGGCAGTAATCGGGGATCCGGCATGATCTTTGAGAGTAAGTGGCACCGGAGCTGGGCCCCTTAGCCGACACATAAACTGAAAGAATAATGCCTCCTTGTCTTTTTTTTCTCGAGCAGGTACAGATCGTTGGACTGCAGTTTCATAGGTGCTTATCTTATCCTTGCCTTTGGTACGGATAATCATGAAGTCTTCTGCCTCGCGGGCAAGACCTGTGGCCTTTTGTCTAGCGAAGATGAGTGCGCTTTCGCCTAGAATGGGCCAAATGGCTCGAGGGAGGGGCCGCCTACCTGTCTGTGGAAGAGGAATTCTGGGAACAAATAGCCCATCAGCTAAGGAGATGAACTTTCTGAAATCCTCTACCATTTCATCATCTGAGTTGCCTAGGTTAACTGAGTTTAACTGGGAGTGAATAAATGCACTGACTTGGTCAAAACAGATCCATCTGAGGGATCTCAAAATTTTGACTTCTGAGGGAAGAGCAAGCCACTTCACAATATAATCGAACCCAATAAGAATGTGGCCACTTTTGCCGAGAGGTAGCAAGTAGGACACCACATCTATTTGGAACCACTCATTGGTGCTGACCAGCTGTAGCAGGAATGAGGTATGTCCTGCGCAACGCTTGGTCGGATCTTTCAAGTTCTGCACCCACGGGTTCTTGAGTGCTAGGTCTAAGAGTGATTCATCACAGGTGATACCAGGGATATCAGCCCCTTGCCGGTCGATAATGGGTGAGTTGAAGTTACCTTTGAGGTCTTTGTAGCTTTGTAGGAGCCTAATAAGTCTATGAGACCTAGACCATCAATGTAACTGCCTGCGGGAAGGCGATAGACTACACCAAGCAGTAGGGTTCCTGTCCTAGAGAGTGTAAAGATCATCAACATACTATCAAAGCATGAAGAGATGGGAGCCGGTAATATAGTGGGAGGAGGAATAGAATTATCGTAGTGTATGATAACCCCACCTGCGCGGCCTCTGCTGGAGTCCCGCCTAACTATGAAATATCCCGGAGTGGATCTTTCTGGATCAAGTATGTCAGGGTTGAGCCAGATTTATGTGAGAGCTATGACCTGAGGCTACCTATCACTGCATGCTTCCGGGTCTCCTAGATTTTACTCTGCACACTCAGGCTGTTAGTGTGAAACACTGGAGCACGTGCTCATTTACTGCAAGGTCTCCAGGGACAACTGATTTTGAGCTTGAGATGGGGGAAGAAAGGGAGTTGGGGGTGGAATGGGGGCCCTGGGAGAGTCGGGAGCTGAGGATATTGGAGAACCAGACGATCAAGATGCTTTCACCTCCTCAGTACAGCGTTCATCAGAAAAAAGTTGCAGGTTTTTTATCTGGGCTCAAGAATGGATGAGTCTCACTCTTTAATGCCGTCTGACTTGCAATTTTGGAGGCTGGGATGCTTCTGTCGACGTCAGGGGTTTAGTGGCTCTAGGTCTAGTACTCGGGGTACTTTCCGTGACAGGGGGTGGAATAGCTGGATGACAGACGGTGCCCTGAGATTGGATAATCTTTTGGCGGTTTGACTGGTTTGGCCATCTCATGGCAGAGCCTTGGGTAAAGAGGCTTGCAGATGGGTACCCCTTTGAGCCCTTTTATTTTCTCCTTGAACTTCGCTGGTGAGGAAACGATGAGTTTGGCTACCTCTGTGGATCCCACATCACTTAAGATGCATTGTATTCGTTTTGTGAGTTTGGACCGGCCCAGTGGACCGATCTTCAAATGGGAGAGTGAGCTTAAGGCGGTTGAACACCTGGACACAAGTGTCATAATTGGGAAGGTGACCCCAAAAGCATGGCTCTCTTGGGGCTTTTCTCGATGTCTTGCAAAACCTTGGCAACGTCAAGAATTCGCAGCCTAGATACTCTACTCACCTGAATGATCGCCTGGGACACTGGGAGGGGTTTGATAACCAAGCCCCGCAGGCCAGCTATTCCACCCTTAAGGGGGCGGGCAGCGGATTTTGGTTCAACTGTCTCTAGGGCATGGCTTCGGACTCCACGCTTTAGTGCATCCCTTGACTGCACATTATGAGGAACTGTCTCGCCCAGATCTAGGTATGAGACGCTGGTCACAAGTGGAATTGCATTGCCTTATGGTTAAGTTAGCTTGGTCTGAGGAAGCGGTTATACCCAAGGTGGGGGAAGCTGACACTATTCAGGATCACGTCGGTACAGATAAAGGTGCGCTTAAGTTTGGGGGGAAGGGGACGATCTGTCTTCCAATACTTTAAAATTTCAAAAACTGCAAGTCACCGAGGGAAACATTATCGCACCGCTGGCGTAAAGCAGCCCACCAGTTGGCTGAAGAAAAGAAGTAGAAGCGCTTCTCTCACCATCCTGGCTAGGGACAACCATGACGTTAAAGTTCCCTCTCACTTAGTGCATCTGGTTGTAGGCATGCAGGCAGGACACTGAAAAGCCTGGAATAAACCACTATTTCTCCCCACTCCTCAGCATGCTACCTCAGCGAGCAACTAGTCTCAGCTAGCAGCCAGCATCCTTTTAAAATGCTTCACATATTCTGTGTCAAATATTTCTTCCTTTAGTCTATTCCACATTCCCACCACTCTAATACTGAAGTAGTTTGCTCGCACACTTAGCCCTGAGCGAGGCTTCCACAATTTCATACCATTTACTTTCGTTCTGTGATCAGTGGCTTCTTCAAATGAATCTCCCGCACTTGAGCCCTATGAACCCTCGAGGATATTGAGCCCTCCAAAAAGTCCCCTCTGAGTCTTCTTCTCCCAAGTGAGAAGAGTCCCGTATCCTGCAGTCGTTTTTGACATGCTTTCCCTCGATGCCCTCCAGCCATCCGAGTTGCTAGTTGCTGGACCTTTTTAGGCAGGCTGCATCCTTTTTCCAAAGGGTGCCCAAGCCTGTACACAGTGTTCTAAAAGTGGCCTCACTACTGCTTTGTACCTAAGGACGAACACTTCCGCCGATCCGCAAGAAAGTGCTGAGCGCAGCCGAAAGGGCTCATGTTTTGCCTTGCTGGCAGCGAGTTCGCACTGTTCAGCAAACTCGAGGTCTGCAGTCACTTGAACACACAAGTCTCTTGTTAATTGTGTCATCTAAACCGTGAAAGGTCCATTTTCGCCCGTGACCGTGACTCCCTCTTAAGCTCTGCTTAGCAGACGACTCTTGCCTTCTTTTAGGGGCGCATCCCATTTTTTGCCCAACTAACTGCCTCTTCAGGTCCCTTACTAATTCACCACGATCTCTTGATCCCACAAAATTTTACATCTTCTGTGAAAATGAAACGCTTTAGTGATAATCCTTCCGCTAAATCATTTATGTACAGGAGAAAGAGCAATAGCCCCCAAACCGATCCGTGAAGTACTCCGCTGTTTGCCCCTGATGCTTTTCGTGCTCCAACAATAAACCTCCTGCTTCTTAGGAAGGCTGTTACCCACTTGTGTATTCGCCCTTCTATCCCAAATGCCCTTGGTTTCTCCGTCAAAAAGCAGTGGTTGATTGATTCGAGTGCCTTGCTGAAATCAGATAGGCAAATTCGACCTTCTTGCCCTCATCCATTTGGGCACTGGCTTCGTAGAAGAGTGACATATTGTTCAAGGGACAAAATTTGCCTTTCAAAAACCCATAGGGCACCCCGTGGTTCAGCAGGTGTTAACATGGGTGTTCCCTTTTATGTCGTTCCAAACAGTTGCAGAGAATGTGAGGCTTACAGAACGGGAATCTCCTCCGTTGACCGCAACTCTCCCTTAAGGACAGCCAAAACTGTTGCTAACTTCCCGTCCAACTGCAATATCCCCTGATTAATCACAGGACAGTTTAGACGACAGAAATGCTCACTGATCATGGTAGCCAGTGTCTATATGATAGTTGGCTGTGTGCCATTAGGCCCCGTAGACTTATATATGTTAACTCCTTCCGGTAAATACTGTCACTCATTTCATTATTTGCGGGCTGGGAGCCTTGGGAGTAAACATTTGCGTCTCGTTCGATATTTTTGCCCCCGATCACGTCTATATACACCCTCAAGATGTAGGCTTTGGACTTTGGGTTTGCTTTGATCGTCACCACATGCTTCACCCCCATCCCCCAAGACCAAAGATCACACTCCATTCCCAAGCGAAGCCTATGGGTGAACATTTCTATGCCACTTTTTGGGTTTTGTATAGCCTCTTTGGCCATTGCCGGTTCAAAGGTCTTATTTGCACCCCGCTGGATTTTTACGGTTGGGTTTGTGTCTCCTTTGTACCTTAGCCAGGCTCCTTCTCTGCCAGAAGTCTAAAAGATTTTCCAACTTGTCCCTCTTCTTTCCCGCTCGTCGAGCCGCCGATGTTCACGAAGCTGGCTTGCCTTTATTTTGGAGCTGCTGGAAGGGAGCAAAATCTTCCCTCCTTTCAAGAAATTCTCCCTCGATCCTCTGGCACATTACCGCTATACCATCTTCCCCGCCCTCTATCCCCCAGTCTAGTTCCGTATCCCTAGTTCCGAGTTCCTTCATGTTTAGCCTTCCAAACTTTCTACGTAACTTTTCCACTGCTTTTGCATGCCTGAAGCAGGGAGAAACTTTGCCGGTGACATGATTACTCTTGCCCAAATGTGCCAGCAAATCTAAAGCGTCTGTCATTTTCATACCCTGTGATCACTAGGTCAAGGAGCAATGGCAGCCATCCAGAACTGTACCTTGCGCGTCCTTTAATACGATGAATCAGGGCTCCGCTGGGCATCCATTCGACGATGTCTTTCTCCGCCCAACCAGGGAAATAGATATCAGTTTTCCAATCCACTCCAGGCAAGTTAAACTCTCCTGCTTTTAGAAGTCCGCTGGCTGCAGCCGTCAATCTTTCATTCCAGTCTGATGGTGAGTTCTGACTACTGCATACGCATCCAACAGCTGTCTTCCTCGTACGCAAACGTACGACGATAGCATATGTCCGAATGTTTTCCGTACAAAAACTCACTTCCGATTCCATATGCACTGGACCTTCTCTGACCAGGGAGGCTACTTCAACACTGTAACTCAGCCCTCAGAAATCAAGCAACGCGTAGCCAATTCAAACGAGTCCGAAAACCAGAACAAGGTTAATTCGTAGTTTCTATGGTACCAAATTGAAATTCACAAAAGGTACATCTATTTGCAAATATCAGGTATGCGGCCCAATAGATTCCACAGTAAAACCTGAAGGTTCAGCGCCCCGTAGCTCAAGCACGACAGTCAGAAACGGTTTAGGGCCGAATTCGAATGTCTCACACGGATAAACAAACGCGCGAAAGAGTAGTTTATGGACTTCACAATCCTACATATTAAGATGCCAGCTGTGGAGTTCAGGCGGGCATCGGGCTCCACAGTCTCAACACAGGCACCTTGCCTCAGCTCCCTCTGACCAACAAATCTGTGAGCCCTATGAGCCCACAAGCCCCTTTCAAGTTAGAGGCCCTGTTGTAACAGCCGGTCGTGGAAAATTCCCCTTTTTCCCTCGCGATTCAGTGGTTTCCCCAACATCACTCATTTCCATACACTATTGACTTGTCTTTACGAACTGGTTGTTTTTCTGGACCAATTGTTGTTTGTTCGCGCCCAGAGCGCTACTTTGGCACATCCTTGTTCAGGACCTGCGTGACGCACGTGCTGTCTGCTCACACGCTGCTATTCGGTTTCTCGTTGTTGAGTCCTTGTGATCGTATTATTGAGGTTTGTATATTGTTTATGTCATTGTTTATTTTAATAATCTAGTATCGTAGAATATCACGGATAATCGTCTTCTGATTTCGGGATCCGTTGCGAATTTGGCTGCGCATTGCTCAAACGTTCGTAACAATACTCAATAGATCAATTTGGAACGAGGAAAAATCACGCAAATGCCAAGAAAAGGATCAAAAGCAGTCGAATCCGGACAGGAAGTAATACGGCAAGTCTCTGGGGAGGTTTTGGGTACATATGATTCTTTAGTTAATGCTAGATCGCCTAGTCCTGTCAGTGCTAGCTCATGTGTTATTGAGAACAATATTGATCGTAAGGATGTCGATTTATATAAGCTGAGAATACTAGAACTAAAACAACAGTTACTATCGGCTAGACTACAGGCGCATGAAGCAGAGAAGTGTACACAGAAACAGCGAGAGCATGAGACCAGTGACTTCGACACTTCCGATAGGTTAGGGTGCAATAAGGTAGGGAACCCCACGCAGGTCGCCGACTACAAACCACCATCGATCGATCTGCCTAGAGTGGAGTTAACGGTTTTCGACGGGCGAGCTGAGCAATATTGCAAGTTTGTCACGCAGTTCGAGATGTTCGTTGAAAACAAGGTAACCGACTCTGGGCAAAGGCTTCTTTACCTTACTCACTACTGCCGAGGCCGAGCGCGAGAAGCTATCGACGGATGCACCATGCTCGATCCAGAACAAGGCTACACAAGGGCAAGAAAGATTCTGAGGGACCTGTTTGGCCAACCTTTCAAAGTAGCCCGTAACCTAATAGAGGGCGTGATGGCAGAGGCAAAGAGAACCAAGGGCGACGTCTACACCATGGCCGACCTGGTGATCAAGATGCAAAACTGCTCAATAGCCCTCGACCATTGAGGTTACAGGGCTGACCTAGACGCCATGCACACTTTGGAAGGCATAGTCCGTCACCTCTCTCCCGAACTACAGGGTCGGTGGGCGGAAGAAGCTGAACGGATAAGCCGAAGCGACAGAGAAGCCAACTTCGAAGACCTGACTGAATACGTAGACAGGCAAACGAAGATAGCTGACAGCAGATTCGGCCGACTCGTCCGGGACAGCAACCGAGCAAACAAACCCAGTACTAGCCGGGTTCAAACCCCTGTACGGGAACATCCAAAGTACCAGCCTTGGACCAACACACACGTCATTTCACGAGATGCTACGGCGAAACCAAATTGCAGGTCCTGTGGTACTAGCCATGGCCTACCAGAATGCCCCAAGTTCGGCAACGCCACAATAGACGAACGGTGGGGAATGGCGAGGATGGCAGGAGCGCGTTTTATTTGTCTCTACACCACGCACCGAGCGGCAGCTTGTAGGACAATGAACCGATCTGGTTACGAGGGCTGCACGGGCAGACACCATCGGCTGCTGCATCAGGCGAGAGTAACCATATCCGAGGCGATTGCCAAGCCCAGCGTGATTTGTTCAACTTCACAATCTGCCAGTAAACCGGAACGTTTAGGCGTAGTGGCCGTGGGAGTAGTGACTCTGACTGGGATAGTCAAGGCGTTGGCTTTCGTTGATAGTGGATCCGACACCACTTTAGTGAAAGAGCGGTTTGCCGACAAACACCAACTGGCTAAAGGTGCGACTTCGTTAGCAGTGAGCACGGTGGGCGGAACACAGGTAATGACTGCCGGTAGATTAAGGCTGCAACTCATCTCTCCAGACACTAACGAGAAAATTGAACCAACGGAGGCATTCACGTTAGCGGATCTCCCCATGCGAGCACCAAGGTCGGTGAACGCAATCTTGACTCGGTGGCCCCACCTGCAGGATGTAACCGTTGTAGACTGGGAAGATGATGAGGTGGATCTCCTCATCGGATGCGACGTGCCAGAGGCGCATTGGGTGCTTGACCAGAGAGTGGGCGACCGCCAGGCACCTTATGCCGTACGCACGGTTCTCGGATGGACGTTATACGGTCCAGTGAGGGTACGCGGTTCCGTGAATTACTTATCCGCCGAAACGGACCGCATAGAGTATCATCTGCAACGGCTCTATGAAAAGGAGTTTCATGACACTGGAGACGAAAGACCGACGTTGTCTCAAGAGGATCACTTCGCTCTACAAACGGTGCGGCAAGGCACTGGAGGCCTCAAGAAACAGTTCGAGGTTCTTCTCCCACGGCGCACACCGGTTGACCCGTGGACTGACAACAGAAATTATGTTCTCCAACGATTACTACGACTAAAAGAACGCTTCATTCGAGACCAGAATCTGTGGGAACGATACGCGGATTTGATGAAGCGAAACGAGGCCCTCGGTTACGTTGAAAAGGTGCCTGTCAACACCGACAGCAAAAGGGTATCTGGTATCTGCCTCACCATCCGGTTCTCAACCCCAAGAAACCCAATAAACTGCGGGTGGTTTTCGACTGTGCGGCCAAGTTCCAGGGCAAGTCGTTAAACGATCGCCTACTACAAGGGCCTGACTGGACCACACCACTGATCGATGTTTTGTGCCGTTTCAGAGTGGGTAAAGTGGCTTTGTCTGCCGACATTAGGGAAATGTTCCATCAGGTGAAGATTCCGGTAGGAGAACGAGATGCTTTGCGTTTCCTGTGGTGGGAAGGGAGCGACCGGGACAACGCAGTGGTGAATTATAAGATGACCGTCCACCCCTTCGGAGCCATATCGTCACCATTTTGTGCAAACTACGCCCTCCGAGGATCAGCGAACAAACATGGCGATCTAGTACATCGGACGGTGGTAGAAAGCGTCAGCAGGAACTTCTACGTCGACGACTACCTTGGGTCATTCGATGATGTGGAATCAGCTCTAGAGCAGCTCAGGGGTCTGACGAGATTGCTGGAAGAGGGCGGCTTCCATCTAACTAAATGGATGTCGAACGCTTCAGAAGTGCTGAAGGTCATCCCGTATCACGAAAAGGCCGAAAGGGTAAGAGATTTGGACGGCTCTCCACTTCCTATCGAGCGCACTTTAGGGATACAATGGGACGCGGAAACGGACGATTTTGTTTTCGAACTGAACGTTCCCGAGCTGCCAATAACCCGTCGTGGCATACTATCTGCCGTCTCAAGTTTGTTCGACCCGCTCGGTTTCGTCTCACCATGGCTGCTACCCGGAAAGATCTTGCTGCAGCGGCTGTGCCGTAAGAAAGTTGATTGGGACCAGTCACTGGACCGAGGGGACCGGCTGGACTGGGAAGAATTTCTGAACACCTTGAAGAAATTAGGGGAAATAAGAATCCCACGATGTTTGACTCCTGGCCATACGACACGGACTGGAGAACTACATGCTTTTTCCGATGCATCCGAAGTCGGTTATGGAGCTGTGGTGTACGGACGATGGTGCGCAGGAGATGGACAATATACCACGAGGATCCTGTTTGCCAAAGCCCGCGTTGCTTCACTGAAGTCGGTCTCAATCCCACGCCTTGAACTCAGCGCAGCCGTGTTGGCAGTCAGGGTGGTGCAAGCTGTGAAGAGATGTTTCGATCTCTACATTTGGTCGGTGAGCTTCTGGACGGATTCAACGATAGTACTTTACTACATTAACAACGTTCGGAGCCGGTTTAGTACTTTCGTTGCTAACCGACTCACGATTATCCACGATGAATCAGCCACGCACCAGTGGAGTCATGTCAAGTCTGGCGAAAATCCGGCCGACCTGTGCTCCCGAGGTGCGAACAACTTCAGGCAACTGGACACGTGGACGGGAGGGCCAAACTTCTTGCAATTGCCCATACAGGACTGGCCCGTGTTCGAATTAAAACGCCTACGGAATTGGAACTGGAGATCAGAGGCGTAGTGATAGCAACCAACGTCGTCGAAGCGTCGTCCATTCTATCCCGACTGGTCAGGTTTTCTTCCTGGATGAAGACGCTTCGTTCGCTAGTTTGGTTAACCAGGTTCAAGAGAAATTTACTAGTCATGAAAGGGCTACGGCCCTCGGGTCGGATACGGGTGGGCCCGATAGGTCCCGATGAGCTACAAGCGGCAAAGTACGATATTTTCAGAATGATACAACGCGAGGCTTTCGCCCAAGAACTCAAGAGGGCGGAAGAAGTGGGGCCGACCAATGAAGACATGCCATATCCAAGAGGCGAGCTGAAGCGTTTAAACCCCAAACTCATCAACGGACTGCTGCGGGTGGATGATAGGCTGACCAACGCCCACCTGAACTTCGACACAAAGTATCCTATACTGCTGCCTGCGAGACAACCTCTAGTAGAGCTAATGATTCAACACGTCCACGCCATGGAGGGACATGCCGGGGAAAGTCACGTGACGAGCGTCATCCGAAAGCGTCTTTGGTTGTTGAGAGGACGAGAGACTGTAAAACGCGTAATCCGACGGTGTGTGCAATGCAGGAGACGCAATGCCACGGCAGGCAAACAACTCATGGCCCCACTACCAGAATGCAGGGTGACTACGGGCTGGTGGCCGTTCAGTGACACCGGGTTGGACTATTTCGGGCCCTTGTGGATCAAGTGCGGGAAAAGATTAGAAAAGCGATACGGATGTATCATGACGTGCATGAAGTCACGTGCGGTACACCTAGAAGTCGCACATTCGATGACGACCGATTCGTTTCTACGGGCCTTGCAAAGATTTATCAACCGAAGAGGCGTACCGGCCGATATATACTCAGATAATGGATCGAACTTTGTGGGCGCTCAACGGGAATTGCAGCGTTGGCACAAGAACATAAACAGGGACGAACTGCAGAATCGAACCGTGGCCTACGGCATACGATGGCATTTCAACCCCCCACAGGCCAGTCACCGAGGCGGCATATGGGAACGCATGATCCGGTCCGCCAGACGGATATTGCTGTCAATCATGGAGCAGCAGCCGCCCGACGACGAGACGCTGAACACCGTCATGACTGAGGTGGAGCGAATCCTGAACAACCGCCCCCTGGTTCCAGTATTGAACGGCGACCCCACCCACCTGGCGCTCACCCCAAACGACTTATTGACGCTAAGGTCGAACGAGGGTTTCCAAGGGCCGGTAAACCTTCGTGGGAGCTACCTCCACGGATGGAAGCAAGAGAACTATCTGGCCAAGGTCTTCTGGAGGCGATGGCTACGGGAGTACCTACCGGCTTTGCAGACTCGACAGAAGTGGCTGGCCAAAACAAGACCATTCAAAGTTGGGGACGTGGTTATGATCGCCGACGAACGCGCACATTTCAGCGCTTGGTCTTTGGGAGTAGTTACGGAAACCATCAAAAGCACTGACGAAATGATAAGAACGGTGAAGGTGAAGACAGCTAACGGAGTACTCATTCGTGACATACGCAGTATTAACCTACTCGAGAGCGAAGACGGAGGAGCTGATAACCCTGTGGCCTAGTAAACCTTTTTCACACCAGTAATCGAGGTGGATAAAGAAACACCATATATACCACACAATCTCCGTCAAACACGTTAAGGTGCTCGCGGTCCTTTCGTTGACATTACAGAAGGTTCTTTCCGATATGTGGTGATGAGTGCGATTCCATTATACATCCCGATTCATACACGCATGCACGACGCACTCTACATCCCGTAAACCCATCATACATGTGACAGTGTTCTTTGTTTGCCTTTGTTGACGCTACCGAATGCCCTTGCATATGTGGAAGTAGCGGAGCTCAGGTCACACACACATGCTACATTTACTCGTCTTCTTGCCACGCGGTCTTTTGTTGACATTGCAGAAAGTCCTCCTTTGATGTGTAGTCATACCTGTGATTTCATTGTAAACCCGGCACACACACACACGCACACACACACTCAAGCACGTACATCCAGGACCGGACGGCCCCTTACGAGGACAACGTCTATGCGACCATTCACGCCCGCCATCGGTAATTTGGTCTCGCGGAAGATGTAGACTAGCCTCACGTCTATGTATCCAATGGATTAGGTGCGATCAGTAGTAGAACGTCGACGACGAGCATTAGACGCGCGCACTGACAGCAGGGCCTAGGCAGGTAGGAAGAATTAGTACCTTTATAACGAACCTTTGACTTTGCTAAGGATCCAGGAGGATTTTGGTGGGCGGTGTAACAGCCGGTCGTGGAAAATTCCCCTTTTTCCCTCGCGATTCAGTGTTTTTCCCAACATCACTCATTTCCATACACTATTGACTTGTCTTTACGAACTGGTTGTTTTTCTGGACCAATTGTTGTTTGTTCGCGCCCAGAGCGCTACTTTGGCACATTCTTGTTCAGGACCTGCGTGACGCACGTGCTGTCTGCTCACACGCTGCTATTCGGTTTCTCGTTGTTGAGTCCTTGTGATCGTATTATTGAGGTTTGTATATTGTTTATGTCATTGTTTATTTTAATAATCTAGTATCGTAGAATATCACGGATAATCGTTTTCTGATTTCGGGATCCGTTGCGAATTTGGCTACGCATTGCTCAAACGTTCGTAACACCTGTCGAATCCCCTAAAGCCAAACCATCCTCAGACAATGTGTGGCGTGCCTCCACCATTCATTAGACACTCTCTCCAATAGACAAATCCTCTAAGTCCCTATGATAAAAGCGCGCCAAATGATGGCCATTGTTTCCTTAGGCATATTTCACCACCGTCTGTGCCGTATCTTTGACAAAACCACATGCCAAAGTTGCCTGTTGCCCATTCATTAGCTCTACTTTAGTGTGAAAATCTGTATCCCGAACCGTTGCTGCTAACGGACAACTTTGTTATGCAGTCTCGCATCTCCAACCATCCCTGGACAAATGGAAATGCCAATAATTCGGACATTTCAGCCATCGCGCACTTCTTAAAGGGTTCATCTACATCGGATCCTTGCACCACCCGACACCATGGCGTCACCAGCCCTTTTTTCCAATAGTGCACCATACCACCAAACAGCTCACAGACCAAGCCCCCAACTCACAGTGCTGATCTGCCTTCCGCATATGGAACTTCTATTCAGACCACGAATCTAGACTACTCCGCACTACACAACCTACTTGACCGACAGAATTCCCAAAACTAACAAACATTACTGGTATCTATTTGGTTCTTCTTAATAGCCGATCCATCATAAACAAAACTCCGCACTTACGACATCTGGCAACTAGTTCTAGTTATGATATAATCTTGATTACTGAAACTTAGTTAACCGATTACACCCAAATGGACCAGATTTATCTTGCAGCCTACAATGCCCGCAGACTAAGTTTCGACCTGGTGGAGGTTGTTTGGCATTCGTCAAGCAGGTCTTTAATAAAACAACGCTTCGTCACCCTCTACTTGACCCTATTACCGACTCAATTTGGCTAACTGTCCACAATTCTGGCTCTCAACTTCATGTTGGATGTGTTCACCGTCCACCTACAGAAAATTTCTCTGGACTTCCACACCTAACTGATATATCTGAATACTATCCTTACTGCCCTCAAGTGTAAATGTTATCGTTGGTGACTTTAACCCGCTTAAGATAGCTTGGCCATCTTTATCTGCACCGGCTAACCTTTCGCTACTTGTACCAAGTGATAATGATGATGATAATGATAATGGTATATTTCTCGGCCATGGTCGAGACGCACGCGCTAGCACATGTTCATGGTGTGACACTTTACTCAATAAGGTGGAATATTCACAAATTCAAAGTATGAAAATCGAGAGTATCAGCGATAGATAGACATAGCCAACAACAGTTTGAATGGATCATTTTACTAATGGTTTGCGCGGCAGTTTCAAACCGGTTTCGAATCCGGGCTGGGCGGTGGAGATATCGAAAAACCGCTAGCGCAGTGTCAAGGACGCATCATGAACGAGAATGATGCAAGCTGGGGAAACGAAGGCCTGCTGATGTTCTACAGATAGAGTAAATTTTGAACAAGAAGAAAAGGAAGAAAAAAAGGAAGAAAAAATTGTAAAGAATTGTTTTCGGGAAAGTCGGTGCATGCGGAGAGGATAGCGATCCATGAAGACGATGCAGACCCTGAATGTCGGATTTACCGGAGTTTAATAAATGGAATGAGTGTCGAAACTGTGCCGAGACCAATTTCGTGAAAGTGAACACCGGTGGATGTGAGAGAAACAGCAGTCCATAAAAAGGTGAGTTTAGATTCAGGATCAGTAACATGTACCATCCAGAAATGAGAAAGCTCAACTGGAAGGTCCTCGAGAAGTGGAGAGTCAATTTCCAACCGGCTACGGTTCGGAGGGAAGGTGGACTGTGGTAACGGATAATATAGTGTGAAATCTCCTCATGGACTTGAGAGTTAATATGCTGTTTCACTGACAATTATATATATACATGTTGACGCATTTGCCTTCAGTGATATTCAGCGTCGTTTCTGGTAACGTACGACATCATATGGGTGTGTTTCGTCTAGCAGGGCAAAATATGTGTCGGTCAATCGTCTGAGTGTTGTGGTATATTAACCAGATGCGCATGAACTGGAATGTGTGTTGGTTGCTTTAGAAAAAGCTGAATGATCTGATAAGCAGTTGGGAGTATTTCCTGTCGGGTGGCTTGATTTCGGTCCCAGTTGCTATGGTAGGTTTTATTTGAGTCTCTGTCCGTACGAGTCAAAGTGGCATCCTTGGTTATCCGGTTTGGTGACTGCGATAGTGGGAGACAACAGACCTGAAATAAAGGGGGGTTGCAGTCTGGACGTGGTTGCAGCTGTGGGTTATGATGATATATGAAGACAATAGATAATGGACTGGTTAGGTCTGTGTGAGTGAAGCATGCATCTCAAAAGATTTATGATTTTGCACGTTGGCACGGCATCGCTCGGATACTAATGAAAGACCTAGGGTCTCATGGTTTAGAGCAGTTAGAAATGATAACCCCCAGTACCGTTTGCTTACGCAGAAAGCAGTTTGGCAACGAGGCGATAAGATAGGTTTGAAATAACAGACTGTGAGCGAATGAGACTGGCACACTGTCAGCGTAGCCCTTTGCTGTTACTGTCTCTTCCAGCATAGTGGTTATTCTATACTGGGTAGTTTCTGGGGAGCCTTAAAGTAGATGAAACTATTGGGGTGACAGAGGTGATACATTAGAGGCAATCGGTCACGTGCCCTGGAACGTTAACGGGAGTTCATCTATGCTCTTACCCGAAGGTGCTAGCGTACTGAGATTTGCTCGGGTATGATCAAGGAAATCGGACGTAGACATGATTGCATGGTTATCGCGGTGTCCTTTTCGTCGTTATCGCATTGCAAACCAGGAAAACACCCATGTGAGGACTGGTTTTGGAGAGCCGTGAGAAATGGGAATGAGATGGGTCCGAATTTTCGTCAGGGAAGCAAACTCTAACGACCTACATTCGGTGCTCATGATAGGCGGCACAAGGGCCTGCTTCAGGTAGGGAGGTAGCACGATACACAACCACTGGCATCCGGCACGTGGCGCTCCAAGAATGATCCACACTTTTTTGACGTTTTTATTCTATTTTTTTAATGGTTTTATCACAGTCAGGTATCTGGCTGTCAGAGAAGGCGGAGCTGCTTTTGGTGGGCGACCACAGCTCCCACACCCCGGCCGCAACATGGACCGCATGTAACAGGCCGCGTTGGGAATAGGTCAACCACACCAGTCGATCCGTAGCAACACTGCCACCCGGAGACATGAGTCATAAGTGACAAGGCTGGTGTGCCTGGAAGACAAAACAGTGGGGTATTTTTTCTCACTTTTTTATGCCAATCTCTACTTTTTGGTGGTCATGTCTTATTGGTGGTCATGTCTAATTGGTGGTCAACTCTGTGCAGGGAGACCATCACGGCCAGGAATGTTTGCAGAAGCGCCGCGCTAACACTCGCCTTATCCGTGAAGTCAGAACCCTCATGCCGTTTACATGGGACAAAAAATGCAGGGGGAGGTACAGTCAACCACAGCCTGCGATTATTCAATGGGGTTTATGTTCAACAAAAAGCCAGTCTGTACAAGGATGGGGTACGACTTGCAGGAACAACAACGTGATTAGTCGGGATGATCCACAGTTGGTTTGCAGTTTTGCTGGCTAAGCATCAAATGTTGTATAGGCCAGTCATGGAAGATGCTAGAGTTCTGTGACAGGGACGGAAGTTGAGCTGTGAGTGATTAATGGTGACCACTAGATGGAGGTTGAGGAGTCCGACAGATGCTACGTCTTTGGTCAGAGGCAAAGGCGAAGGCTAAGTAAAGACAGCACTGGGAATGTTTAAAGACTACCTTTCATGCTTCCAGTGGTATTTCATATAATCAAATACGACTTCTGATGCACTGGCCTCAGGCATGAGACTTACTACGTTTAGGCATTGCAACCTGGTAGGTTTACGCTTAGGTGATGGCAACTATGGTGCATGATGTGGCACATCCTAGATTATCAAAGGTTCTGGTTAGTATCACGCTCTCCTCATAAGCTCTATCAAAAGTCATGTAAGGATTTATAATAGTATATATAGATCAAATCGATCCCCGGACAAGGAATCTGAGAGGAGCGGAAGCCAAGATAAATAAGAGAGGATGAAGGAGTGAATTAGTGGGTGGTGGGACTTATTGTCTTAGGATCCAGCACCACTGGACAATTTGGTGCTGGGGGAAAACATCATTGGCTGAAACCTTCAGCTAGAGGAGAGTTGTTTTACATGGCTGCCCTAGTACTATAACACAAGTTTGAGCAATGCGTAGCCAAACTCACAATGGATCCCGAAATCAAAAGGCAATTATCCGTGATATTCTACGATACTAGACTATTGAATGAACAATGGCACCAAAAAGATGCAAACTTCAATAATGAGATCACAAGGACTCAACAAACGAGAAACCGGATTGCAGCATTCGGGCAAGGAGCACGTGCGTCACGCAGGCCCGAAGCACATGGGGCGTGCAGGTCGTCTGCAACGATGAGAAAGCGCAATTTGGTTGGTGGATCACACCCCTGGGTTCAATTCGAAGTGTTTTTCGGGTTGGATGTCCAGCGCACAGCCAGTCCCAACCACTTGCACTGGTTGCGGATCGCACGTTCTAATGCTGTCAGCTGCAGACCGCATGCTCCAACCATCTTTGTTCGCCACTGTATGCCCGCCTATCGCTCCTATCACATCCGTTTTTTCGTTCTTCTATGGTATGCACACCTACCCATCCTGTCCTTGCTCCTATCGACTCTCACTGTGTTACCTTTCATTGCACATCTCTATCGCCCTAACCACTTTACTCTGCCGACGACCATCAATATTTTATTTCTTCACCCGCGTCGGCGTTGCCGGCTTGTAGTACCTATTCATTTGGTATCACCCTAGGCCTATAAAGCTCACTGATCGCATGCCTAGGCCTCACTGCTTACCTTTCTGTCAAACCCTCCCTCGTTCTCCCTTCTTATGCCTAATACCATCACACACCAGCTCCACCCGCACCCATGACCAGTTCCCATATTAGAACTGCCGTTCCAAACTCTGCACCTCTCACAGCCACATCTACTATCCAGTCACTAACACCCTATTTTCCTTGCCTGGCCCCGCAATTCCTCTGCGGATCCTTCCACTTGGCAGTGCTCCGATTAATATCGTCTATTTGCATCCACTTGTACAATTGCCGGAATGCACGCAGCTCCCAATTTCTATGTCCCCCACCCCGACGCACATCCATCGTTCATGCGATTTGTTCGTCCACCGGTTTACCTGTCCCAGTGCTTCTTTCCTCTCTGCCTTTTTCGTGTTCCACCTGCGATGAAATGATCTTACTGGTTATGTCTCACCTGTCTTTTTCGGTCCGTGCTCCCATCTCCTGTTTCGTCCACTGTTTGCCACAGGCATTTTATGCGTGCCCTTTGGACCGTTCTGCCTTTTCCTTTGCCACCTAATGTAAACTCATTGTTTTGTCATGGTTCTCATTCACGGCTTCAGTACATTTGATCTGCCATTACCCTCTGGTACCCCTCTTGCTCATTTCTCTCTCAAGCTGTTTGCCGTCACAGCTGCTGCGTCTTGCACCACTGGCGGTTTCACCTCCCAGGTAACTTTCTCCAATTTGTACGTACAATCGCTCTGCACTGCTTAGCCATCTCCATCGCCACCATCTTCCTGCTGAATAATGTAAGCCCGTTTAATAACGCCCCTCCCATTCTTGACCGACACCACATGTCTCACCTGCATAAATCAGGTTATTTGATCCATTCTTACCTGTTCTCTTCGGTACTTTCCTTCATCTCCCCTTTTTTTGAACTACTTCCCAGTCGTCGTCTTTTCTGTGCTTCAGCATTCTCCACTCTCTCTGTTGATCCGCCAAGTTCACCTGTCATGAAGATAATTCACCACGATATTCCAAATTTGATTCTACAAAATGTTCGATCTCACTTAACCAGCCCCTCCTAATAAGTGATAAGTTCTTTCTAGGACTCCATTGTTATTGATCCGGCTTCTCTGATATGTATATATATGCATATATATTTATACATATATATATGTATATATATATATAAACAACCGCACATATGTATATATGCATTCGCTCTGTATCCTGTAGTTCCTCACAGGCCATCTCTCTTGCCATCATCCTGCTGACCGCCATGATATGCATCCATTCCTTCTACATCTATAACCCACATCTACTGTGTCCAATTCCTATGAACTATTATTTTACCTGATTCACTTTTTACTTCTTACTTTGCTAGCTTCCTGTTTTACAATGAGTTTTGTGCCGTGTTCGCCGACCATCTATTGCAGAGTACCAATGCTTCGTTGCTACCGAATCCCTGCAGTGAATCTCAATTTTTCCTCATCCTCTCCCGCTATTACAGTTTCTTATGCTGATTTCTAGCCTTTCTCATGTATATCAGTCAGCCTTCAGATGTCATTATACTGACCAGCCGAATCCCCCACCTGACCTCGACTTTTCAAGCTCACCGGGAGTACATTTGAATCCGTCCATGGGTCCATTTAAACCTAGTACATTTGCTTTGGTGTTCATACACTTGCCTACTTTCATCCCACGTTAATTCCCATTCTTAGCCCGTTTTTTCAACTCCTGTCATGTAAATTTCTAACTTTTCAAGGGTTTTGTCTGTTTATTCCATCACCTGTGAACAGTTGATCATGCACCTGGCATGCCTCGGGCGTCTCCGAAATAAACCATTATTATTATTATTATTATTAAGACACGTCAATAGTGTAAGCAAGTGATTGATGTTAAGAAAAACACTGAATGACAAAGGTTTTAGGGAAATTTTCCACGGCCGGTCGTTATACCGCCAACAAAATCCTCCCGAATCCTTAGCAGAGTCAAAGGTTTGGTATAAAGGTACTCATTCTTCCTACCTACCTAGGCCCTGCCGTCAATGCGTGTGCCTAATGCTTGTCGTGAACGTTCTACTCATGATCGCACCTAATCCGGCGGCCACACCGACGCGAGGCTATTCCACATCTTCCACGAGAACAACTGGCCGATGGTGGGCATGAAGGGGAAACATAGATGCTGTCCTTGGAAGGGCCGTCATGCACTAGCTGTATGTGCCTGTGTGAGTGCGTGCGTATGATGTAATCGCCGATACTTCCACATGTGCAAAAGACATTCGGTAACGTCAACAAAAACAAACGGTGAGCAATATCGCATGTTTGAAAGTGGTTATGGGGTATAGCGTGCATCGTGTTTGTGTGTGGGGGGGGGATGTATAATGGAATCGCATGTACCAAAACATATCAAAAGAAACTTTCTGAAGCGTCAACGAAAGACTGTCAGCACTGTAACGTGTTTGACGGAGACCATGTGGTATAAACGAGTACAATGTAGGTGTGTGTGTACGTCGAGGTTTATGACAGTTCGATGGTCAATGTGTCGTGAAAGCTCCCATATATGGGGTTTCTTTACCCACCTCGATGATTAGTGTGAAACAGTCTACTGGGCCTCAGCGTTATCAGCTTCTCCGCCGTCGCCCTCGAGTACGTTAACAATGCGTATGTGACGAATGAGCGCTCCGTTGGCTGTCTTCACCTTCACCTTTCTTATCATTCTGTCAGTGCTTTTGATGGTTTCCATAACCACTCCCAAAGGCCAGGTGCTGAAATGTGCGCGTTCGTCTGCAATCACCACATCCCCAACCTTAAATGATCTTATTTTCACCAGCCACTTCTGTCGAGTCTGCAGAGCCGGTAGGTACTCCGGCAGCCAGCGCCTCCAGAAGACATTGGCAAGATAGTTCGCCTGCTTCCATCCGTGGAGGTAGCTCCCACGAAGGTTTACTGGCCCTTGGAAACCCTCGTTCGACCTTAGCGTCAATAAGTCGTTTGGGGTGAGCGCCAGGTGGGTGGGGTCGCCGTTCAATACTGGAACCAGGGGGCGGTTATTCAGTATTCTCTCTACCACAGTCATGACAGTGTTCAGCGTCCCGCCGTCGGGCGGTTGCTGCTCCATGACTGACAGCAATATCAGTCTGGCGGACCGGATCATGCGTTCCCATACGCCGCCTCGGTGGCTGGCTTGTGGGGGTTGAAGTGCCATCGTGTGCCGTAGGCCACGGTTCTATCCTGCAGTTCGTCCCTGTTTATGTTCTTGTGTCAACGCTGCCATTCCCGGTGAGCTCCCCCAAAGTTCGATCCATTATCTGAGTATATATCGGCCGGTACACCTCTTCGGTTGATGAATCTCTACAAGGCCGGTAGGGAAGAATCGGTCGTCATCGGATGTGTGACTTCTAGATGTACCGCACGTGACTTCATGCACGTCATGATACACCCATATCGCTTTTCTAATCTTTTCCCGCACTTAATCCACAAGGGCCCGAAATAGTCCAACCCGGTGTCACTGAACGGCCACCAGCCCGTAGTCACCCTGCATTCTGGTAGTGGGGCCATGAGTTGTTTTCCCGCCGTGACGTTGCTTCTCCCACATTGCACATACCGTCGGATTACGCGTTTTACAGTCTCTCGTCCTCTCAACAACCAAAGACGCTTTCGGATGACGCTCGTCACGTGACTTTTCCCGGTATGTCCCTCCACGGTGTGGACGTGTTGGATCATTAGTTCTACTACAGGTTGCCTCGCCGGCAGCAGTATAGGATACTTTGTGTCAAAGCTCAGGTGGGTGTTGGTCAGCCTACCATCCACTCGCTGCAGTCCAAAAATGAGTTTGGGATTTAAACGCTTCAATTCGTCTCTTGGAGATGATATTTCTTTGTTGATTGGTCCCACTTCTACCGCCCTCTTGATTTCTCGGGCGAAAGCCTCGCTTTGTATCATTCGGAAAATATCGTATTCTGCAGCTTGTAACTCATCGAAACTTATCGGGCTGACCCGTATCCGGCCTGAGTGGCGTAGCCCTTTCATGACTAGTAAATTTCTCTTGAACATGGTTAACCAAACTAACGAACGAAGCGTCTTCATCCAGGAAGAAAACGCGATAGAATGGATGTCGCATTGACGACGTTGGCCGCTATCACTACGCCATTGATTTCCAGTTCTACTTCCGTAGGAGGCTTTAATTCGAACGCGGGCCAGTCCTGTTTAAGCGTTTTGCAGGAAGTTTGGCCCTCTCGTCCACGTGTCTAGTTGCCTGAAGTTGGTCGCACCTCGGGAGCACAGATCGGCTGGATTATCGCCAGACCTGACGTGATTCTACTGGTTCGTGGCTGATTCATCGTGGATAATCGTGAGTCGGTTAGCAACGAAAGTAGTAAAACGGCTCCGAACGTTGTTAATGTAGTAAAGTACTATCGTTGAATCCGTCCAAAAGCTAACCGACCAAATGTAGAGATCGAAACATCTCTTCATCTCTTGCACCACCCTGACTGCCAACACGGCTGCGCTGAGTTCAAGGCGTGGGATCGAGACCGACTTCAGTGGAGCAACGCGGGCTTTAGCAAATAGGATCCTCGTAGTATATTGTCCATCTCCTGCACACCATCGTCCGTACACCACAGCTCCATAACCGACTTCGGATGCATCGGAAAAAGCATGTGGTTCTCCAGTCCGCGTCGTTTGGCCGGGAGTCAAGCATCGTGGGATTCTTATTTCCCCTAATTTCTTCAAGGTGTTCAAAAATTCTTCCCAGTCCAACCGGTCCTCTCGGTCCAGTGACTGGTCCCAATCAACTTTCTTACGGCACAGCTGCTGCAGCAAGATCTTTCCGGGTAGCAGCCATGGTGAGACGAAACCGGGTGGGTCGAACAAACTAGAGACAGCAGATAGTATGCCACGACGGGTTATTGGCAGCTCGTGAACGTTTAGCTCGAAAACAAAGTCGTCCGCTTCCGCGCCCCATTGTATTCCTAAAGTGCTTTTGGTAGGAAGTGGAGAGCCGTCCAAACCTCTTGCCCTTTCGGCCTTTTCGTGATACGGAATGACCTTCAGCACTTCTGAAGCGTTCGACATCCATTTAGTTAGATGGAAGCCGCCCTCTTCCAGCAATCTCGTCAGACCCCTGAGCTGCTCTAGAGCTGATTCCACATCATCGAATGACCCAAGGTAGTCGTCGACGTAGAAGTTCCTGCTGACGCTATCTACTACCGTCCGATGGACTAGATCGCCATGTTTGTTCGCTGATCCTCGGAGGGCGTAGTTCGCACAAAATGGTGACGATATGGCTCCGAAGGGGTGGACGGTCATCTTATAATTCACCACTGCGTTGTCCCGGCCGCCTTCTTCTCACCACAGGAAACGCAAAGCATCTCGTTCTCCTACCGGAATCTTCACCTGATGGAACATTTCCCTAATGTCAGCAGACAAAGCCACTTTACCCACTCTGAAACGGCACAAAACATCGATCAGTGGTGTGGTCCAGTCAGGCCCTTGTAGTAGGCGATCGTTTAACGACTTGCCCCGGAACTTGGCCGCACAGCCGAAAACCACCTGCAGTTTTTTGAGTATCTTGGGGTTGATAACCGGGTGGTGAGGCAGATACCAGATACCCTTTTGCCGTCGGTGTTGGCAGGCACCTTTTCAACGTAACCGAGGGCTTCGTTTCGCTTAATTAAATCCGCGTATAGTTCCCACAGATTCTGGTCTCGAATGAAGCTTTCTTTCAGTCGTAGTAATCGTTGGAGAACATAATTTCTGTTGTCAGTCCACGGGTCATCCGGTGTGCGCCATAGGAGGGGAGCCTCGAACTGATTTTAAGGCCTCTAGTGCCTTGCCGCACCGTTTGTAGAGCGAAGTGATCCTCTTGAGACAACGTCGGTCTTTCGTCTCCAGTGTCATGAAACTCCTTTTCATACAGCCGTTGCAGATGATACTCTATGCGGTCCGTTTCGGCGGATAAGTAATTCACGGAACCACGTACACCTACTGGACCGTATAACACCCATCCCAGAGCCGTGCGTACGGCATAAGGTGCCTGGCAGTCGCCCACTCTCTGGTCAAGCACTCAATGCGCCTCTGGCACGTCGCAACCGATGAGGAGATCCACCTCATCATCTTCCCAGTCTACAACGGTTACATCCTGCAGGTGGGGCCACTTAGTCAAGATTGCTTTGACCGACCTTGGTGCTCGCATGGGGAGATCCGCTAACGTGCATGCTTCCGTTGGATCATTTTCCTCGTTAGTGTCTAGAGAGATGAGTTGCAGCCTTAATCTACCGGCAGTCATTACCCGTGTTCCGCCCACCGTGCTCACTGCCAACGACGTCGCACGTTTAGCGAGTTGGCGCTTGTCAGCAAACCGCTCTTTCACTAAAGTGGTGTCGGATCCACTATCGACAAAAGCCAACGCTTTGACCACCCCAGTTGGGGTCACTACTCCCACGGCAACTACGCCTAAACGTACCGGTTTACTGGCAGCCCGCGACGTTGAACAAATAACACTGGGCTTGATACTCGCCTCGGGTAAGGTTACTCTCGCCTGATGCAGCAATCGATGGTTTCTGCCCGTGCAGCCCTCGTAACCACATCGGTTCATTGTCCTACAAGCTGCCGCTCGGTGCGTGGTGTAGAGACAAATAAAACGCGCTCCTGCCATCCTCGCCATTCCCCACCGTTCGTCTATTGTGGCGTTGCCGAACTTGGGGCATTCCGATAGGCTATTGCTAATACCACAGGATCTGCAATCGGGTTGCGCCGTAGCATCTCGTAAAATGACATGTGTATCGGTCCAAGGTTGGCATTTTGGATGTTCCCGTGCAGGGGTTTGAACCCGGCTAGTACTAGGCTTGTTTGCCCGGTTGCTGTCCCGGATGAGTCGGCCGAACCTGCTGTCAGCTATCTTCGTTTGCCTGTCCAAGTGTTCGGTCAGGTCTTCGAAGTTAGCTACCATGTCGCTTCGGCTTATCCGTTCTGCTTCTTCCACCTACCGACCCTGTAGTTCGGGGGAGAGGTGACGGACTATGTTTTCCAAAGTGTGCATGGCATATAGGTCGGCCCTGTAACCTAAATGGTAGGGGGCTATTGAGCAGTTTTGCATCTTGATCACCAGGTCGGCCATTGAGTAGACCTCGTCTTTGGTTCTCTTTGCCTCTACCACCACGCTCTATATTAGGTTACGGGTTACTTTGAACGGTTGGCCAAACAAGTCCCTTAGAATCTTCCTTGCTCTTGTGTAGCCCCGTTCCGGGTCGAGCATGGTACACCCGTCGATGGCTTCTCTTGCTCGACCTTGACAGTAATGGGTAAGGTAGAGAAACCTTTGCCCGGGGTAGTTATCTTATTTTCGAAGAAAGTTTCGAACTGCTTGACAAACTCGCAGTATTGTTCAGCTCGCCCGTCGAAAACAGTCAGTTCTACTCTCGTCAAATCGATCTATGGTGTTTTGTAGTCGGCGACCGGCGTGGGGCTCCCTATCTTATTGCACCCTGATCTATCGGAAGTGTCGTAGTCGCTGGTCTCATGCTCACGCTCTTTCGGTACACACTTCTTTTCTGGTTCTGAGCCTGTTGTCCAGCGGATAACAACTGTTGTTCTAGGCTTATATTCTCAGTCTATATAGATCAATATCCTTACAATCCATATTGCCCTCAGTAACACATGAACTAGCACTGGCAGAACTAGGCGATCTAACATTAACTAAAGAATCAAACGTACCCAACACCTTTCCAGTGACTTGCCGTATTACTCCCTGTCCAGAGTCCAATGTTTTTGGTCCTTTTCTTGGCATTTTGCATGTTTTTCCCTTTCCAAATTGATCTAATGAGTACTGTTCCACACGTTTGAGCAATGCGTAGCCAAATTCACAATGGATCCCGAAACCAAAAGGCAATTATCCGTGATATTCTACGATACTAGACTACTGAATGAACAATGACACCAAAAAGATGCAGAATTCAATGATGAGATCACAAGGGCTCAACAAACGAGAAACCGAATTGCAGCATTCGGGCAAGGAGCACGTGCGTCATGCAAGTCCAGAAAAAGGATATGACAGAGTAGCGCTCTGGCGCGAACGAAAAAATTGGTCCATAAAAACAAACGCTTTGTAAAGGCAAGTCAGTAGTGTAAGCAGGTGAGTGATGTTAAGAAAAACACTGAATGGCAAAGGTTTTAGAGAGATTTTCCACGACCGGACGTTACGCAGCGTATCCGCTCTCCTACGAGAAAAACAACACTTTAGATCTCACTTTCATCCATGTTGTCCCTCACATAGTTGTCTCAGTCTCCCAAAGGCTTCCCGGTCGCACTCCCAATTTTGGTAGCTCCTGCATTCCAACTCACCCACGGCCTACCCTGAAATCACACTGCATCAGGCCCTCTCTCCTCTATGGCTGGAAGGTTCTCCTTACGAATATTTGACAAGCTGATTGGAGTGAGTTTGTTCTCTCTTGTGATCCACAACACCCCACTCATATTTTCTATGCATAATTCTCCAGATGTCTTGATAGGATTACCTACCTCCCTCAGCAAAGGAATAATAGGAAATCCTATATGATCTCTTTGGAAACAAATTATCCCGATCTTCAAACGTTCCTGAAACTACACACGACTTTGCAATTCTAGTTCAACTTATTTGCCTCTTTTCTACTATTCAAAAGCTTGAAGAGACTACACTGCGTAACCAGGAGGTGAAGGCTTTGCAACACCAAAATAAATCTCTTAGACTGTCATTATATACAAGACCAGAACCTCTAATACTCATAGATATAGCCCGCACACGGTTTCAACGGGCAATGTATCCGCCTCTACTCCCCCTTCGATTGCAGAAGCCTTCAGCTCATTCTTCGCCTCAACTATGGCTCCTATTATCAATGTTGACCCTCCGCCTTTTCCCCCAGTTACCGCTTCAACTGTGCCTACAGTGAAATTTGACGCCTCAGTTATCTCCCAATTACTGGCCACTTTCAAGTTATCATCTTATCCGGGACCTGACTATTTACCGCCCTCTGCAATAGTCAAACGCGGACCTGATTTATCTTACTTACTGCTCAATCGATTTACCCTATCAACGAAATCCGGTCTGATGCCGACGAACTGGAAATGCCCAGTCATAACCCCACACCACAAGAAAGACCTAGTGCATGGGGTAACAAACTACCGTCCCATCAACCATACACCTGTCTTCTCTCGGCTAATGGAAAAAATCATAAAAGAACACACTGTGAAGTACCTCCTTCAATTGGACATTATTAATCCCTGAAAACACGGTTTCCCTTGGTCAAGATCGTGCGCAAACTGCCAACTTGATTTTTTTGAATCTCAATACTGAGACGGCAGACAATGAGATGACCCTTACAGTACCTTACCTGGATATGTCAGAGGCACTTGACCTCGTGCCACACCCCCATCCTCTAGCCAAAATCCGATCTTTTGGCATAACCGACCCCTTACTATATTGGATCAGTTCTTATCTGTCTAAACGCTCTCAAGCTGTCTGAATAAATGGACACTTATCCAGGCCTAAACCAGTTACAGGCGGTGTTGTACAGGGGGCCTACTCGGCCCTCTGCTGCGCATCATGTATATAAAGGATATATTCCTCTCAGTGAGCCATGACACCACATTTCTTTTTGCTGATGACTCTGAGATTGTCTACCCATTCAAGCCTGTTAATCTCACCTCAACTATCCTCAGCTTCTCTGAAGACATATCTGCACTCTATAGATGGTGCTCAAACTGGCGGATGAATTTTCCCGCTGACAAACGTGAGGTATCTACATGTAAATGCAGGCTACCTCCAGGATCTTTAGCCGTCTGTAGTCCATCCATTGCTAGCAAGCAAGTCGTTTGGGATCTTGGCTTTAACCATTCGTGCACATCTTATTTCTCGGAATATTCGTCCTTCCAAGTCGCTTGGGCCAGAAAGAGCCTAGGGCTCATATTTCGCTCCTTCCGACTTCGAGACTGCATTTTCTTCCCCTATAAATCACACGCCAGGCCCTTATTGGAATACTGCCCCCTGATCGTTTCCAGTATGCGGAAATCAGACAGGATTGTTATCGAATCAGTTCAACGTAGTTTTACCAACCGACTGAATGGATGGAGCTCACTGATCACTTATAAAGAACGCTGCTTATTTTTTAAGCTAGACCCTTTATGGCTTCACCGTATGAAAATGAACCTTATCTTTTTGTATAACAGCCTTCACAGCCGGACATATACTTCTAATCCATTGCACTTTGCGCCTGTTTCTATCTACCCACTACGCTCTAGAATACTCGCCCTTTCAACCTGCCTTACCAACACTAGCTTACGTTCGCACTTCTTCATCACCGTGTACTCTAACTTATGGAATAACGTACCGCTCAACGCACGCAGTTCTGTTTCCAGCCATCGGTTTAGAAGTGTGTTGGATGAATTCCTCACGGGTACCCAAGCCTTACAGCTCCTCAATTTAGATACAACTAATGACCGAGTCTATGGAAGGGCCTAGACTTTTGAACCGTGCAAACAGCGGCGATATGCGACAGGCGAAATCGAGTACAAATTCGCAGTGTTTCTGCCCTCTGCAATCGGAAAGCTAGTTCCAGCGGGTCACTGTCTATTATTGTTGCCTCTTGTATCGATTCTCATTTATCCTCAGCTAGGAGCATCTCAGACTGCGCTCCTCTACTTTTATCTATTTTCGGACCTTCATTCATGCGTATATTCTTCTCGATTACTCTTAACGCTGTAGGGACCACACAGGTCACCAACCTGGCCTATGCATCTACTTGACCGTCGGCTGTTCATGCGCTACCCGACCGGTGCTCCCTCGGTTATGTTCCGGGATCGCCTGGTGCCTGGTCGCCTGATCGCGGACTACTCGGAATCTAAGGCATCTTGGCCCCACCAAGGGTGCAGGGAGCGGTCGGATCCACCGTCTTGGCCGGCGCAAATCGGGCGTGCAGGCCGACTGCAGCGATGTGCGGGCGCAACTATGCTGGAGGATCGCACCTCCTGTCACCAGAATTGGTTTTCAGGTTGGGTGTCCAGCGCACGGCCAGCCTCACCCACTAGCACCAGTTGCGGATTGAAAGACAACGTCCTCTGCATCTTACTGCTGCCACCCATCGCCTCCTCCAACGTTCCTGAACAAGGTTTACCATACATCCGGTCAAGTTTCAAACAAACATATGCATATATACTCGATCGGCTCAGAAATGTAACCTGCTATTTGCAACTACTGTCATTTATATCCATCGATTTATTATTTGTGTCTGAACTGATGCCATGTTTACTTCCATTCTATTATGTCCAGTTACCGGATTCTGTACCCCGAAACATGAAACGGTTATACTGTCCAGATCTTTATTATGAATATCACAATTCCTGATACACTTTTGAAGAGACTATTTATCCACTTGGCAATTTGTACGTCACCACTACATTTATCTTAACAAAACCATCATTTAAAGATTCGTTTCTCACCTGCCAACAATTCCTCACAAAAAGAAATGGTACTACTTTCAGAGCTTCATCCGAGCGACGCCAGCTCTATGTTCATTGTTTCCTTCCGTTACACCCCCTCTCATTCAGCCATTTACATTTCATGGCAGTTGAGTTGGCAATGAATTATCCAATACGCAGGACATAAATAGTTCGATTGCCTCCTCCGTTTTTCATGTCAGACTTCAGCAAATCCAGCCATGCCATCACCTGCATTTCCTGAGAGCTGTTCATGTGTGCTACTTGTATACTGTATTGGTCCATTATACGTCCACCTCCCGCATCCACTTTGTTACCAACTTTAGATGCTGTCATTCTTCTTGCCAAAGAATCCAGACGAATCGATAATTGTATCACTTTTCACTCATCTATGAACCCCTGCCGCTGTTCCACCATGATATAATGGCCAGCCACCTGCACCACAATTCATAGAGTGCTTTTTCTACATCCTTAGCTGAAAGTCAACTACTTTTAACTTGGGCCGCCGGTGTTCTGTTTATCCCTCCCAAAAGGTCTCAGGTTGGAATTTCCTCAACGTACCCAATCGCACAACTATATGCCCCTTTTGAAGGTTTCAGTGGTGTACTACTTCTAGTTGATTTTGCAAGATATCAAACATGCGTACCAATATTATGCTCACTTCGCTGTCAATTTGCATTTCTCATCTGTTGGTCTTGGAGTCGCCTCCGATAAACCAATAGTTGAACACCATTTCGCTCACCTAGTGCCTATTGCCACTTTTTCCATCAGTCTTCCACTATTGGGCGTCCATGTCAAAGACCACTTCGAGGGCAATTTCTCTAAACCCTTTCTGGAAATGAACTATACGTATGCCAAGTTACTGACATTCCGGTTGTTTCCCGAATGCTCTACGTCAGACCCTTACCAGCATATCCCGTTAAGCGATCGTCCAACTGCTTTGACAGTATCATTTGTGCACCACCCTCATAGGACCTCATAGAATCATCGTATATCAACTCTTCTGTCCACCCTGTTGTCAACTTGTGTACAGTAATTAACCCAAAACGGACCCTTTATTCGAATCGTGTTTCACTCACCTGTCAACTTTCGTCACCCTACTTTACCGAATTTCCAGGCTTGGGCATCTACATACACCTCTTTATGGGTGCATCCTCCACAACCTCTTGATGAATAGTTAGTACTAATTCAGCGGTAAATCGGGCTCCGTATCACTTACGCTATCCTCTCCACACAGAACACGTCATAACCCTTTCGGCATTATATTCCTGCTATTTTCCGGGTCATTTGGGCTATTGGTTCAAGTGCATGTCCGTCATCACCAACAATTCTCCAATTTTTCGTCGGTACATTTTCGAAGGTTTTTTTGTCAGTTTACTCGCCCCTGCGACTTTACATCGATGCTATCTGAAATACTGCTCGCTTTTGCTTCATCCTCGCTTTACTTCATTACGTATCTCGACGAAGGGGTCCATTCCACTGATTACCGTGCTATATATCTACCTGACCTACCTGACCTTTTAGAGCATCTATTCATGCCACCACTGTAACCTCTACACTGTTTTGTGCTGCAAATACTCTATTGAATATCCAAGGATCCTTTTTTGTGACCTCACTTGTACCATATGATCATGCAGTCAGGCGCACCTCGGGTGTCCCCGAAACAAGCCATTATTATTATTACTTGTTACTTTAGGAAGCTTTACATAGCCCAGTGCTTTCGGGCTGGAGGTGAACCATCTTACAGGCCCTGGTTATGGTGTTAGAAAAGCGTTGATGGCAGACAGTTGGAGAAATTAGACACCGCGGAATGCTCGTGAATGATAATTGCACAGCATTTTTCGGTCTTGACGTAACACTTAAGGTGCTGTGCTGATGCTGATGCTGAATCTTAGGAGGATATCGCGGATACGGGGTCATGGGAGGTCGGCGGACGAGAAATCTTTGAAAGTGTGTCACCGAGGTTTGCCCTCTTGTATGATATTGAGATAAATCTCTTCAACTGGGTTTGTCCTAATGCAACTCCGTCCAGGATGATTGCTTCGGAAGTGACTCCTGGACTAACTGTTTGCTTCAGGGTCCTTCCTGGTGGCTATCCCCAGAATTTTTACTTTGTCGGCCGGATTATTGGAGCAGAATACTTTCTCTTGGGTGGACTGACTATGGAAGATCAGTCGGATTTTGACTGGGGCTCGTTGTTGGGGGCTTGATGAACATGATAATTTTATAATCAGTAAAATGTAGCACTCCAGGCTCCTGAATTCGTTTTATGTCGAATATGTGGTTCGTGGGACTATGCTGCACTCAGTCCCCGTCGCCATCAGCTAGAATTGTTTACAAATTTTTGCTACCCCATTCTGCCACTGCACGGCCCATTTTTAAGTATTGCACTGTAACTTTCAGATTTCATGAACATTTCTGGTGGTGGCCCCTCACTTCTCGATGTTTTCATTTGGACTCAATGAGGAAAAGTTCTTCCAAAACCGGGATATTTCGGCTGAAGGGGTTGAATCTATGTATTTTTTGGAGAAAACACTACCGAAGTTTGACTAGCAGGTCTGCTGCGGAAACCTTTTGCAAATACTTCCGGCTTTTTAGACTGAAATGTCCGCCACCACAGGGCAGGTCTCCGGAAAATAAAGTTCGAAAACTAGATGAATCTTAGTGAGTGAACAGGGTCTGTTGCGGAAAGTCCACCAAGCGCTTACTGTATTCGTTGCTTCGACCAGTGAATTTTCAGATTACTGCTGTTATGAGCTGTGATGTATTCACGGTGCCCTGGTTGCCAAGTAACCGGATTCCGTGGCCCTTGTTGTTGGGAAATACAATAAAATGAGGGATGACGTGTAATTTTAACGAGACCCTCAGGAGAAAATGAACATTTTTTGACATCATTTTCAACGCATATGAGCTACATTTTGTTGTGACGCCTGACTTCGATCAGGTTTCTCTTCTTCACTCGCTTTTGTTTTGCCTGAACCAAAACGAAAGAAGCCGGTTGCGATGCCCTCAGATATAGATCACCATACCAGATTGTATCGGTGAGAGTTGATGCAAGTACATGCATCCCTTTAGTTTCTACAAACCATGCATTTTCCTTTTTATTTATAAGCCACACATAGGCTACTCCCATCAAAAAGCACTGCATCCCGCGTGGTGCATTCGTGAATTATCCGAGTTTCGGGAGCACGAAAATGATCCGTTTTTGCTGCCATATGTCCCACAATGGTAGTTCCATAAACATTGAGGATTACAATGATTTTGGCTCGGACTTTTGGTCAGTTTGAAGCCTCAGCTGCTAACAGCTCCTGATGCGCTGAACTAGAAGGTCCGTTCATGGAGCGACCCAAGAGTCAGTTGGTCAAACCTAGTAGCATCTAGATCAGTTTTCCTAACATCTAATTTTCACCGATTTGAAAGACTGAGAACTGGAGGAATTGTGTGCTTTTTGGGCTCATGGATATAACTCATTTTTGGGAAAATGGGAGAAAACCTAATTATATTGGTTGAAATTCATACAACAAAGATATCAGTGAAGATAATGAACGTGCTGGATTAGTCTGTGGGTGTAGGCCAAGCAACAACGTAGTACTAAAACCTCACCATCACTTTTCCGAACCTTTTTCCTGAAAGCCTCAAATGTTATTCTATTTCAGCAAGATTGCTACCATTTTGTTGTCGTCTTTAGCGTATCTGCTTTATGCGGCTTCATCCTCCCATTTGGTTCCCGGAGTCTCTAGGCCGAAGAAAATCACCAGTGAGAATAGTGGCTTGAGATGCGGAAAAGCTGTCCGGGGACGAGCAAGTGTCAAAATTGCATCCATATGGAGCTGAATTTTTCGACAGGAAATCGGTCTCATCAAACTTTCTGAAAGGCATAAAGTAAGACCGGACCACCTTCTGTTGTCCAGTGAATAATTTTACAGCTCTCCAGCAATATTCATTATGGATTATCGATACAAGATCCTTGGAATCTTCGGGCTTCGGCGAACTGCTTCAGTATTTCAAGGCTGCTTTCTCCGTATTTTTTTTTCAAATTGTGTGGTACAGTATCATAACTCACTATTTGATCCCAAACTTCAAGATGGTCTTCTGAATGCTGGATGAGTGCGTCGTTGGATGGGTTCTTGGCTACCGATGCCTTATTTTTAAGTTGATGAATGTACTCCAACAAGGTGGATGAGCATTTGGAGATTGACCCGGCGTATCTCCTACTTGGTTGTGCAGTCCAAAACAAAAATTCTGGCTGCCGGTCCAAGGGTGAAGTGTTGATGTGCGGTGTCATTGATGTGACAATCAAGCCCATGCACACAAACCAGAAGTTCAGCTGAATGATATCAAATCCGATGGGAGCACTTAACTTGCCTGTGTACTTCATCCACGAGCCGTTGCGTTGCTCTGACAAAAAGATGATTTCTCCGCGGAGTCCTTCTGCTTCGTGTTATCAAATGCTGCTCAAAACATGCTCTCAACAAAAGCCAAGTGCTTTAGAATACACACTAAAGAGATTAGATTAGAATGAGAGTACTTCTAGACATTTACCCAGAATAAATGGGGGATCGCAATCTGAAAGTTGTTCCCGCTGTGTGTCACGATAGCAAATGAAAGCAATGTGTGTTGAACTAGGAGTATTTGTAATAATAAAACAAGGGTAGGGCTTCATCCTGGCGCTCGGTGGCACATGCTCTATGCCGTGGACAGGGCTTTGTGGTCACGTGTTGATAGCAGAAGCTTAAATTAGGTGTGTTGACTGGGGAAAGCTATAAATTCCGTAGTATATGAACTGCTGGAAGCTGATAAAGTCACAATGTAGCGGAGCTCTCTTTGCGTGTCAAGGTTTGTTACAACGGGAGATGGGCGGAAAACTTTTGAGGTGAATTTAGGGCAATAGGGAAGTAGGCGAATTTTCCCCCGATCACGGTGACCATTCGGTCATAATTTGACAGTTGACTACAGGCATCTGCTTGATGGTAAGCACCATGTTATATGTTTATTTCCATTTGTTCCTTTTTCGGGGTTCTTTTTCACTTCAGAAAAGTATTTCTAGGGAGATAGCGCGTCATATACCCACACATGTAGTAGAATAGACTGTGTCAGTCGGGACGACGGCCAGGCTATGATATGAAGGTACACAGAGTCTTAAGAGGACTGTGTCGGATACTGCGGTTATCGCAGCACCCGCTTTCTTTTGAATGTGGGCGGTAGATGATCATTTGGTTTCGCTCCGGTGTTCAGCGGCTAGATTCGACGGATGGGTAGTTTATATTCATGATGTTTTACACCTAGCCCACATATATTTTTCGACGGTGAATCCTGGGGCTACGGCGAAGGAACCTCTTGCTCATACTTTATTTTGCGCTAAGGAAAAACAACGTCATCTTATGGAAAACTAAGTAGGTCACAAACATCTTACGAGCAAGCATCCGGAGGTTTGCTTTAGACAGATTCCTTTTTAATATTATTGTTCGGCGTTAACAGGTGCTTCAGCCACACTTCTGTGCTTCTTCAGTCTCACCTCTCTGTTGGTCCACCATGTTAACCCGTCATGAAAAAAATCGTCTGAATTTTCCCGAGTCAGTCCTACACATTTCGATCTAACCGTACCTGCTTCCTCCAATCACTGATATCATTTTTCTCCTAGCATTCCATTGTTCTTTGCTCCCGCTCCTCGCATATATATTTATATATGTATACGTGCATGTACATTCGCTATGCATCCTGCGATTTGCCCGCCATTTCTCATGCTATCATCACGCTGACTCTCATGATATGCGTCCATTCTTTTTACATCTGTGCCCCACAACTACCACATCCAATTCTTCCAACTGAATTTGCCATTTTTACCACCATTCGCTTCTTCAAATGCTCGCTTCCTGTTCTACGACGAGTTTTGTGCCCTACTCGCTGACCATCTACTGCAGTGAAGCAAAGCTTTGTCACTATCTAAGCCCTAGCAAAGGAGAACTATTTCCAGTCTCCAGCTACCACAGATTCTCATATCAATTTTCAGCCCTTTTCAAGTATATCTGTTGGTTTTCGGATATCCCCCAATTGTACACAGCCAGAATCCTCACCTGAACTTGAAACTCGGAAAATATTATTGTCATCAGAAAAAAGAAATGAGGTGTCATGGCTCACTGAGAGGAATATATCCTTTATATACATGATGCGCAGCAGAGGGCCGAGTAGGCCCCCTGTACAACACCGCCTGTAACTGGTTTAGGCCTGGATAAGTGTCCATTTATTCAGACAGCTTGAGAGCGTTTAGACAGATAAGAACTGATCCAATATAGTAAGGGGTCGGTTATGCCAAAAGATCGGATTTTGGCTAGAGGATGGGGGTGTGGCACGAGGTCAAGTGCCTCTGACATATCCAGGTAAGGTACTGTAAGGGTCATCTCATTGTCTGCCGTCTCAGTATTGAGATTCAAAAAAATCAAGTTGGCAGTTTGCGCAAGATCTTGACCAAGGGAAACCGTGTTTTCAGGGATTAATAATGTCCAATTGAAGGAGGTACTTCACAGTGTGTTCTTTTATGATTTTTTCCATTAGCCGAGAGAAGACAGGTGTATGGTTGATGGGACGGTAGTTTGTTACCCCATGCACTAGGTCTTTCTTGTGGTGTGGGGTTATGACTGGGCATTTCCAGTTCGTCGGCATCAGACCGGATTTCGTTGATAGGGTAAATCGATTGAGCAGTAAGTAAGATAAATCAGGTCCGCGTTTGACTATTGCAGAGGGCGGTAAATAGTCAGGTCCCGGATAAGATGATAACTTGAAAGTGGCCAGTAATTGGGAGATAACTGAGGCGTCAAATTTCACTGTAGGCACAGTTGAAGCGGTAACTGGGGGAAAAGGCGGAGGGTCAACATTGATAATAGGAGCCATAGTTGAGGCGAAGAATGAGCTGAAGGCTTCTGCAATCGAAGGGGGAGTAGAGGCGGATACATTGCCCGTTGAAACCGTGTGCGGGCTATATCTATGAGTATTAGAGGTTCTGGTCTTGTATATAATGACAGTCTAAGAGATTTATTTTGGTGTTGCAAAGCCTTCACCTCCTGGTTACGCAGTGTAGTCTCTTCAAGCTTTTGAATAGTAGAAAAGAGGCAAATAAGTTGAACTAGAATTGCAAAGTCGTGTGTAGTTTCAGGAACGTTTGAAGATCGGGATAATTTGTTTCCAAAGAGATCATATAGGATTTCCTATTATTCCTTTGCTGAGGGAGGTAGGTAATCCTATCAAGACATCTGGAGAATTATGCATAGAAAATATGAGTGGGGTGTTGTGGATCACAAGAGAGAACAAACTCACTCCAATCAGCTTGTCAAATATTCGTAAGGAGAACCTTCCAGCCATAGAGGAGAGAGGGCCTGATGCAGTGTGATTTCAGGGTAGGCCGTGGGTGAGTTGGAATGCAGGAGCTACCAAAATTGGGAGTGCGACCGGGAAGCCTTTGGGAGACTGAGACAACTATGTGAGGGACAACATGGATGAAAGTGAGATCTAAAGTGTTGTTTTTCTCGTAGGAGAGCGGATATGCTGTACCCACCCTCCTACAGTAATACTTGTTACAAATAGCGAAAGGTTAGCCGGTGCAGATAAAGATGGCCAAGCTATCTTAGGCGGGTTAAAGTCACCAACGATAACATTTACACTTGAGGGCAGTAAGGATAGTATTCAGATATATCAGTTAGGTGTGGAAGTCCAGAGAAATTTTCTGTAGGTGGACGGTGAACACATCCAACATGAAGTTGAGAGCCAGAATTGTGGACAGTTAGCCAAATTGAGTCGGTAATAGGGTCAAGTAGAGGGTGACGAAGCGTTGTTTTATTAAAGACCTGCTTGACGAATGCCAAACAACCTCCACCAGGTCGAAACTTAGTCTGAGGGCATTGTAGGCTGCAAGATAAATCTGGTCCATTTGGGTGTAATCGGTTAACTAAGTTTCAGTAATCAAGATTATATCATAACTAGAACTAGTTGCCAGATATCGTAAGTGCCGAATTTTTTATGATGGACCGTCCAATAAAAGAAATCAGCGAGATACAGTTATTGGTATCTAGTTTTGGGGTTTCGGTTGGTCAAGTAGGTTGTGTGGTGCGGAGTAGTCTAGACTCGTGGTTTGACTAGAAAGTCCATATGCGGGTGGCAAATCACACCGTGAGCTGGCGGGTTTGGTCTGTAAGCTGTTTGGTAGTATGGTGCCCTATGGGAAAAAGAAGGGCTGGTGACGTCATGTTGTCAGGTGGTGCTAGGGTGCGATGTACATGAATCCTTTTGGATATGAGAGATAGCTGTAATGTTTGAGTCATTTACATAGAAGTTTGTCTAAGGAGGGTCAAAGATGCGAGACTGCATGAAAATGTAGTCCGGTAACAGCCCCGGTTTGGTATCCAGGTTTTCACACGTAGGTAGAGGTAACGAATGGGCAACCAGAAAATTTGACGCCAGGATCTTTCAAAGGTAAGGCACAGACGGTGTTGGAATGTGACTGAGGGAACAAAGGCCATAATTTAGCGCGCCATTATCGAAGAGATTGAGGGGTTTTGTCCGTGAAAGAGGGTGTCCGAAGAACGTTCGGGAAAGCCATACATTGTCCGGGGTTGACTTGGCGTAAGTGGATTCGATAAGGCATCTGTAAGTCAATTCTTGCAAATCGACCAACGCGTAGCCGATTCAAACGAATCCCAAAACCAGAACGAGATCGATTCTTAGGTTCTATGATACTAAACTGAAATTCACAAATGGCACAAATATATACAAATCCCAAGCATGCGGCCAAATAGACTCCACACTAAAACCTTAAGGTTCAAAGCCCCGTAGCTCGAGCACGACAGTCAGAAGCGGTCCAAGGCCGAATTCTAATGCCCCACACGAATAAACAAACGTGTAAAAGTGTGGTGTGTGGACGAGCTTTTAAGAGCAATATCAAATGTGATCAAATTCACAAAGCACGTAGGACACTGGGAAGGATCTTCAGTATCGGATCGTTACAGCCTCTAGCGTGAAAGGGGGTTACAGGCCTATCAGGGTTGCAGGCTTGTTAGTCAGAGGGAGCTGAGGCGAGGTGCCTATGTAGTGGCTGTGTCTCGATGCCCACCTAAACTCCACCGCTGGCATCTGAATAAGGAGGTCTGTGAAGTGTTTTATGACTTGCCGGCTGGCTTGGGGGAGGGAAGGTAGCTTTTAGTGGCAGCTAGGGGGGTTAGTCGGTTGCATGCCTGTTGAGCGGTGCTTACCGGGCTTGGCTAACATAGTTCCAGGTATACGCAGTGGCTGTATTGTCGCAGACGTATCGTGAGGCCTCCAGGTGGACTTACTAGACAGCAAAAATGATGTCACCGGTGGATCAGATGACTTGTGACCTAATGGGGGGAAGAACTTCCGGGTTAATTTGTGGAAGGCTCTGAAAATGTGGGATTACGGTTTGATCAAGTTGGTTTTATTATTTATTCTACCAGACGTAGTAGGTGTGGAGGCCAGGTGCCGACGTTTTCCTGGTGGTTGAATCGGTAACACATAGGGTGATATGTCTAATTCTACGGTCGCTGTTGGCGTTATGTGCACCGATGGTAATGCAGATGCATTTTTCTCTACAGACTTGTTGTTCTGGGTTTTCGCCACAGTTAACCTGCGCCTGGTTGGCCTTACAGAAAGGTTTTGTGATGGCCTTTCCAGCTTGTCGGAAGCAGACTGTTCCGCACCCTGGGATAAATTGCACGAGACTTGCGTGGAGTCCTGGAGACTGGACCGATGATAGCCCGTCGATACCGAAGGGGTCACATGGGTAGTAGGTGTTTTGGCTGAGGCCATGCTCATGAGAGCATGCGGTGATGCACCTACGGGTCCCGTTGGATCAGGGCCAATGGGACGCGCTTGTTTTCGTTTCTGCATGCGGAACATCTCTCTTTGTAGTGGAGGTTTGTCCTTGTGCGTATTTATGTTTTTCATGGTCGTTTCTGCAGCAATCCTTTGACAGTTACTGATGAACCCAAGGGCTGTTAATTGGTTGGAAAACTAAAACAGCAGAGGGCAGGGGTATCGTGGTGATCGTTCCTGCTGCCTGGTTCAATGGCATACGTGATGAGCCATGTTGTATGCGTTCGGTATTGTGGCAATAACAGACTGTGTTGGTAGTTTTTCAGGCGTCTCCGAAACAAACCGATTTTATTAATTTTTATTATTATTATTGTTATTATTATTATAGCATTTTTGGCATTATTTATCCCCCTATGAGTTTTGAGGCGATTGCGTCTGCATAACGACGGGACTTGGACAAGATTTTTTGGGTCAGCCTGACCACTCGCTCAGCAATGATTACCATTGGGGTAATCTTTGATAAAGCACGTTCAATCGACCGCCATTTATCATGTACGTCGTTTATCTTCTGTTCCAAATCGGTGACTTTATTTTTGGCCCTGCTCTGTATATCGACCATTGATACAGAACAGTTACTGACAGCTGTCGTCAAATCGGCGTTTGTGTTTCTTCTCACTCTGGAGGCCCGAATGCTTCGTTTTGGACCAGGCGGACAACAACGTTTAATTATAAACCTGGACATTCTTTTGAGTCTAGAACAGGGACAGCCGTGTTTGTAGAGGGCGCGGAGGTTGTACCTGATTCGTGTGGCGCTTTTGTTGGGCTGATACACTTCAGAAAGAAAAATATGTGGACAGATCACCAAGTCACTCCGTCAATGGGTATGGTCGATCTTATCAATCAGGGTTGATTTGTTTGACGTGCATATGTGTATGGGAAGAGTGACGGTGAGGGCTGAGGTTTATCTGGACTAAGCTTTACCATAGAAGCGCCGTACTAAGCACTGAGTAACCTTCTGCTATTCGTTCTGTTATTCCATTTGTTTTAGAAGAGGATAGTCAGGAAGTTTGCCAGTGAGAAAACAGTAAATTAAACTAGTCTCGCCAAAATGGATGCCAAGATTCCCTGAAGAGGTCCACTTCAGAGTAAAGTAGTGTGACCTCCAAAAAGTGAAACTGTTCCTTCCATGCTCATCGTCTCCACTAGTCAGGATCTAAAGCCCATTGCCCGCCTTGTTTGAAATTCGCCACCAATAAGTCGAATAGTCTTTTTGCTGACATGTAATTTGTTGTTCTTGTCATAACTAGCTCTCCTTCCTTCTTCTCACCTGCTCATATAGCCTCTTGACTCTAGCTGCCACTTCGTTTGTCAGACAGCCCTCCGACGATAGGGGCCATAAAGCACGCAAACTCAGCAGTAACCCGCAAGTCCCCGACATTTTCTTCTAGGCAAACATCCTGACAAAGGTATGATGCCCATACCCCGCGGCACCAATTATTTACTGTTTACCCAACTTTCAGCATATGTCAATATACGTTTCCCCTACTCAAACATCACCGCATCATGCCAACCTGATGTTCTCTGATTCAGGGTGTCCCAGCGCTTCCCATCCCATTACTGCTAGCTTCCTTGGGACTAAACCAGGGGCTACGCCTGGGTCAACAACTGCTCAACTAATCCCCTCAACTGAACACCCTTGCTTTTCTCACACATTATGGGAAAAGTGCCCTCTTCTCAAGGGGACTTAACTGGCAACACTACCCGTAATCCGACCATATGCCTTTGGGAAACTATCGCAGTTTGGATCACAAAAAACTTCTCCACCCCATTTTCACTGAACACTTTCCTTGTGCCTGTTGTCACCTTCTCCTCGAGCACTTATTCCTCCGGCACCACCTAACAGTGAGGTATCCTTGATGAAACCTAACAACATTACAAAGCTCTGAGATGAGCCCCGTAATCCTGCAATCCAGCCACGCTTTTACACGACCTGGATTCCCAATCACTCGTAAACCCTCAAATTTTGTAACTCAACCAGTTCTATCCCACCTCGCCCCTTCCAACCTCCCATGGCAACTCCCCTACCCCTACCATACCTATGGCCCTTACTTGCTCTTGCCCTGCTGCAAACCAAAAGTTTTTCTTCACCGGTTCCGAGCACACCGCTGGTCCTATCGCTACTCACCCCGAGAATCAATTTTGTGGACCTTTCAGAGATTTCTACTTAAGCTCATGGTTTTATTGTGAATCAAAACACGGAGCTTCCTTAGCGTACGTAAACAGGCATATATGTGCTCTGTGCCAGAAGAAGGCTACAAGATCAATGTGCTCAAATCAACCCATCATTTTATAGTGACCTATTGAGTGGACCATTCAAAGTGTTTTACGTAAGTACAGGAGAAAAATTCGGGCAGATCACGCGGAGCCTTTGGTCGAACTCATGCTAGCACATACCACACATTCAACAGTCATCTTCAGAGATTATATATACCAATAAAAAAGCACTGCTCCCAAGAAGTTTTCCTCCCAACCTTGTTTTTCCTCCTAATCCTAGAAAAGCTCCATTCCTGTAAGCTTCTATTCCCCAACGCCATAAAACTACCCATGACCCCGCACTCCAAATCGTAGGACTTGCATTCCGATACTGAATTAATTTATACCGATTCTCCACAATACCCAATCAACGGTTAGGGAAATATCGCATCTGCGAAACTTGGCTGTAACCCAAAAAGTTGGCGTAAAACCAGTAACCGCATTCTACCTCGACTAATATTCCTCAATGAACCTTGTTCGCATAGCTGGGTATCACCGCCTCTCCAAAACCGCCAACACAGGAACGATGGCGGCTGCTTGGTACGTGTTGGACGTGCTGTCTCGACTAACGTTGTTATCCATTCTTACTTTGATCAGTATGGTTATCTTTTCGTTTCTCTAGCCAAAATATTCTTCCAAGTTGTCTGAAGGAAACAAAGCCTAAACAGCTCTAATATAGAATCCAATATGGAAGTCTTCAATGTTGTGGTTGAATACCCCGCCATTGCGAAACAGACCATGGGAGATTTCATCCTCCCCAAAATCTGCTTATCCCGTGTCACAAGCCTTCCTGCCACATCAACCGTTCTTTCTCGTGTCTGCCTCAACCTGTGACCCCAACATGTTACTTGCCTCACTAACAGGAACCAGTGTTTTGACCCAACCCTATGCATCAATTTACCCGAAGTCATTGCTAGGGTCGCTGATCACCTCCCAAGTGGTAACCACCGTAAAGGACCTTGTAAATTGGGCTGCTTTCTTCTCAGTATCCTATCTCCCCAAATTTCGCATCTCCCCATTCATGAACCCACTGTAATCCGCTGCACTGACCAGGATTAGCTGCCTCATTCTCTCGAACTCCACACTTTAGCCAACTGCCCGAATTGGGATCTCTTGGGCTGCTGAAAAGCACTTGGCCCCAGTCTTTGTTCACCTCCCCAGCCCGATAGTGTCCTCTGCCTACGTGAGGGCGTGAACCTGTAAAACTGCAATTAGTCTATGTCTAACCACTTGAATTCTCAGATCAACTGCGCTTCAACCAAGCGAAATTTGAACTGCTCTGTAGGGCCTCACTGCGTCATAGACGTCATGGGACCATTGCTCTATCGCTGCCAGACAAAATTGGATACTTATCCAACCTTTCCGGTTGGAAGTTCTAACCACTTCAAGCATTACTAGCCCAATTGTCGTTACCGCTGCCTATGCACCGCAGACACCTCAGTCTCTTTTTTTATGTAGCCTTTAATGCCACCTTTACTTTGTTGCTCATTTACTGTCTTCGTGGCCCTGCACTCACTGTTCCTCCGGTCACACTTGCCCCTTCTTCGTCGATCCACTTTGCCAAATATGATATCGACAAATTCGTTTCCTTAAACAAACCATTGCCGAGACCGGTTCTAGGTGATCTCCCGCCGGCTCCTCTTATTTGAAGCGGTTCTGATTCAGCCTAACTCTTACACAACTTCCAGAAAACCGTGTGCTTCAGCTTTTCCTCCACCATTTCCTGCTTATAACCGCCCGTTCGGGTGGACTTTTCTACCTACAACCTATACACAAACAGACAAACTTTCGTCCTCTCATCTCATGGTTCTCTCTTTTTCGTGCAACGAACTCTTCGTTGGTTTTACTTCGTTTTATGAAAGTCACCCATGACGTGGCTCTTACAGTCCCACAAGAAGCAGTCCTTTGCCTCTTACTTTCTCCCGAGAGACTTAGGGAATCCACTGCATAAACTCCTATCTGCATTTCTTGCTGTTGACCTTTGACACACAGCTGGGAGTCCTCCATAACACGCTGTCATTTTTCTTTGCTTTTCCAGCCCTTCACTAAAGCGCATATCACTTTCAAGGAAGTTATATTGCTCCGGGCAATAAGCTGGTCAGATTCCTGGCCCACGCATCTGGCCGACAGTCTGTGATGCTCCACCCTCTCAACCGTTTTTCCCACTGGCATTGTTATCCAGGACTCCTCGTTATCCAGCCACTCGATTCCGCAGTATTTGGCTTCGCTGGTGACATGACTTTGTTTCTGCATAATCGATAAGGTTCGCCTGTTACAAGCCCAGTGGTGCTGAGCACGGCCAGATAAACCAAGTCTTCAGCGATTGGGCTGGCTGATAGCTTCTTACTCTTTCCCTTCACGAAGCTCTTTTCAGTTTGAGCTTTCAGCAAATGGTCATCTCTGTCCGTTGGCACTAGTTTGGGATAGCTCACGTCATCGTTGGGCTCCGGCCCTGTCTGAAGCGAGAGGCCTACAAAAGGCCCACAAATGTAGGGATGGTCCCCTGCTTCTGCCTCCTACATTCCTTCTCTTACACAGCTAAAGGCCGCGACACCAGCGATGGCAAAAAGGCAGCAGGCTTGCAGTTGTTTCATTATAAGGGGGAAAAACCAACCATAGCAATGGCGGACCAGTTGAGCCTGGATTGAAGAACGGAGGGCGGAGGGGAAAGGTAGTGCACCCTAAAGGGGTTGGCGCGTTTTCCCTCTCCTCTCGAACTAAAAGCACCAAAATACCGAGAATACTTCCGGCTGAGATGTTATCGGATTCACGCTCTACGCCCCACCCGCAAGTCACAGACGAATTCCCCGTAAGCTTGCTAGTGCAACGCGGTTTAAATTCATAGTGCTGTTTCCTTTAAGTTTAGTTTTTGAATAGTTTCGTGCATTACCCCAGTTTAATTCAATTTGCTGAGAGCAGCAAAATTGTATTCAAGGTGCTTTTCATTGGGAAAATACTTTTATTCTCCTTGTAGTATCACCGAGTAGTGCTCGGTGTTCTTTGAAGCGATCCCTTCTCGCTTGGAGTTTTTCTTTTTGTTCTTTTGTGTTAAAGGGGCTGTGCCTGCAAGTGTCAGAGTAATCAGTTCGTTCTTGGTTAAAAAGCATTTGAGCTGTTTCCTCACCCCCGCGTTTCAGAGTTTTCGGTGTGGCATGCGTTTCTGACCAGTGTCTCGCACCTATGTGCGGAAAACGTGTGGTAAATGGTATAGAGTGCGATGTATGTAAAATGTGGGCTCGCTCAAATTGTTCATGAATGGCAAGGGACATATATGTCCTTTATAAGCAGGACCCATGGCCTGAGTGGGTCTGTGCTCCTTGCAAGGAGGCGGCTAGCCTGGTCTTCAAACTGCAGGCCCAGGGCAGGACCAACGTCTATCAAGTAGTTCCTTAGATGTAAGCCCCAAAACACCACAATCAGCTTGCAGGAAGTCGTTCGCGGAAGTAGTAGCCACACCTGAGAAAACAGCCATTAGAGCGAGTGGGCCAGTTCCGAGAGCTTACCATGCGGTTGTCGTCCCAACTCCCTTGGAGCAGACCGACTAGGGCCAGTGGACTGCGCAAAGGCCTAGAAGGGCAAGGCAGCCCAAAAAGAGTGACTGTACTATAGCAAAGGATGATCCAGCTAGGGTGGACGACCCTGCGCTTCTGGTGTTAGAAAATGAGGTGAGCGATCTGCAAAAGCGGATCTTGTCAATGGGCAGGGTCTCAAGCAGCGGGCTCCTGGTCCTAAACCAGGAAGAAACTTCTATAAGGAAAATGAAAGCCAGGCTGGACACAAATTGGTGGAGGGTCTACGGTATTCTGCGAGTCGCAGGTGTTCCGTACCCTACTACTCCAAGAAGGGTGCACAGAGTAGGGACGAGGGAGTAACCACCAGGGAGCAGGGGCGAACGTCGTGCAAGACCAATACTAACGGAGTTCGCCGTGGAGGCCATCAGGGATAAACTGCCGGCAAGGGCAGTGTTAGTAGCTCACGCTACCAAGGGTAGATACCGAATTGTGCCAGGCGAGTATAGAGTAAGGTCTGGTGATCTAGCCCCGGGGGGTTAACCTGGCTAGATCAGCCGGGGCTCTGGTGAGAGGCCAACAATTTCATCAGAATGCCGTACTCGGCTTTCAAGCCCTGACCCAAACAGTAGTAAAGGAGCATCGTGCGGGGTCGGGAACAGTTGAAGTTAAGGACGCATTGGAAGATGATAATTGGCAATACTGTTTGAAGCTGGAGGACAGAACGACCGTTCTCGGTCTGGATGTTATGGCGACTACTACGAAGGTGGATTGGGAGTCGTCGGAAGTTTTGGACCGTCAGCCGGCGTCATGCACACCAGTGGGGACAATCGATGTAAAAAGCTTGTCATCTTCTAGGGCGTTGCGCCTGAGAATCAGGCAGGAGTAAATAACAAGAGACACCCAAGTGACGCAGCAGACGCCTTGGTGCTATATACAAACGCATTTAGTATTAGATACAAATGGACCGAACTCTCCAAAACCGCTGAGGAGCACAAGGCGTCAGTAGTTGCAGTTACGGAAACGTGGCTTTCCAAAGAATACTATGTGCCAGGCCTAAAAGGTAGCGATTCTGCAGTCTTAAGACGGGATAGAGAACACGACTGCCTTAGTGGAGGAGTAGCCATCCTGATTTGGGAAGGTAAAGACGAACCTGCGTCCTAGACCAAGATGCGCATTGGCAGCTTTCCGTTGTGCTCCGTTAGGATAATATTTTCAGGCTGAAGGGTCAACCTGTTTCCCCCTTTTTGGTATATATATATATATATATATATATATATATATATATATATATATATATATATCACGCAATTGCTTGCGGGTACTGTGCGCGGTGGTAACACATTAGCCTTTTAGATAGAAGGGCTCGGATTCAAACCCCGGGTGTGTCGGTGAATACGCACCACGGATAAGCCCAAACAAGAGCAAAACTCAAGTCTGGTGCTTCCGAGTGCAGGTTGGTCGGATGACGTGAGGTTTGTTCGTGAAACCTGGGGTCCAAGGAATAGTCAACTAAACAGAGAAGGGTTAACTTCGTCTGTGTCTACAGGGCTCCAAGCACAGACCGCGAAGGGGATGTTCGTTTTATCTGGACTTTGACCAAATTGGTTAAGGACGCAAAAGTAGCCCTCATAACTGGTGAATTCGATCTTCTGCATGTCGATTGGACGGCTGAGGTCTGCGTGCCGGGATCAGAGGAGCAAACCTACTCATAATAGCTGCATGCCAGCATCAGCATATTAGAGAAAATACCAGATATAGGACTCGATGCCTTCTATCCTTGCTTGAGCTAGCAACAACGAATCTCCCCAACGATGTATCTGGACTGCAGCACTGTGCACCGCTGGGCAAGAGTAGCCAATTGTGTGTCAAAATCGCCCTACGCAAGGCCCAACCCAAGGCACTCTCAAGGCTGGTCAGACATTTCGGTAGTAAGTACACAGAAAGTCATCGTAATAGGGCGATGGGTTTGACCTGGGGCACGATAGGGGGGCTGCTGTCGGGGAGCTTTGGCAGGCTATGGAGGGATTCTTGATTGCCCTACAGGAAGAGCTCGCACCCTTGAAACGAGGCACCGAGGAGGGCAAACCCGTGTGGTGCAAGGTTGCAATAGCCAAGGCCATCAAACGTAGAAACCACAGCTGGAACCAGTACAAAGCTTCCGGCCGTCAGCTAGCCTGGAACCGCTATACAAAGCTGAGAAACGAGGATGTGAACCTTCTGAGAACTTCTAAGCGAGAACTTGAACTCAGTTTGGTCCAGTGCTTAATACAACAGCCGAAAACGTTCTACAGCTACGTGCAGTCGAAAAGCCCAACAAAGAACGCCGTAGGTCCACTATTCACTAGAGACCACGGTGTTGTTGCTGATGACCAGGGCAAAGCAGACGCCCTGAGGGAATAGTTTGGTAGCGTTCATGGAATAAATAGTTGGGTACGAGTAGATCTGGCTCTGGTGCATCCTACTCTCCAGTTTAATGAGCTAAATCCATCATGGGAAAGCGTGCGTAAGTACCTACAAGAATTAAACAGCTAAAATTCGGCGGGTTCAGATGGTATTCTACCAGCTATTATGAAGCCGTTGGCGGATATCATAGCTCTATCCGTATATAGGCTGTACAGGTCCACGTTGGACCAGAGTAATCTGCCTCAGGACTGGAAAGTCGCAGCAGTAGAGGCAATACATAATAGTGGACCCAATTTGGCCATGCAGAACTACAGGCCGGTAAGTCTAACAAGCATCTTATGTAGAGTCCTTGAGAAGATCATCCATGCTCACATCTGCCAGCACTTCCTGGAGCACTCCATGCTAAGTCCGGCCCAGCACGGATTCCTGAAGAATAGATCTTGTCTGACCAATCTTATGTGCCTCTTGGATGAGGTCACTGGACGACGGGACGAAGGTAAGCAGGTTGAGGTATGTTACTTCGACTTTCACAAGGCGTTCGACTCTGTTATTCACCGTCTTTTGCCATGCAAGATGGAGGCATTCGGTATAAGTGGTCCAGTATATAGGTGGCTGGCGGACTTCCTCTCCCACAGGAAATTTTATGTCAAATTGGGGGACAGGTGTTCCAGTTTAGTGAAAGTCACCAGTGGTGCACTCCAGGGATCCGTCCTAGGCCCGGTCCTATTCTTGCTATTTATTAATGACCTGGCAGCTGCTCTTCAGTCGCCTAGTTTTATTTTTGCGGATGGTGTGAAGATTGTTGGATCTGAGGGTAGGGTGGACTTGGGAAGGGATATAGGTATCTTCCTGGACTGGGCATACAAATGGGACTTGTCCTGATCGCCGAAAAAAGCCATTTGTTGTCAAGGGGCACAAAGAGCCTAAGTGTCGCTAATGATCAAGGGCTGGCCACCAGAGAAGCAGTCAGTAGGATTAAATATCTTGGGGTCATCATGAACAGTGACTTCAAATGGTCAGAGCAGTGCAACGCTGCAGCACAAAAGGCTCGTGGTGAGCTCTTTAGACCGCGATCAGCTATGTCTTGACGGCAGCCGAAGATATTCATACCTTTTTACATGGCTATAGTACGACCTCACTTAGAAGGTAGCGTGCAGGCTTGGTCACTCTTCTACAAAAAGTCCCCGCCTGCCTAGAGGAAGTTCAACTTCTCGTTACGCGAATGGCTGAAGGGCAGGGGCAAGACGTACGAGCAGAGATTATGTGATTTTAATCTTTTCTTGCTGGAAAGGAGGAGAAGTCGAGGGGATTTTATAGAAACTTTCGAGGTAATGGAGGGCTTTTCTGGCCTTAGACCGGTTAGTCTGTTCCAAATGGCTATAGATTCCAGAACAGGGGACACGAAAAGAAGATGATAAAAGCCCAAATTAGGATGACGGCTAGATAGCACTTCTTCAGCAACAGGGTTGTGAACAGTTGGAACGGTCTGCCTGGTGGAATGATAGATCTGCAGGCCGTCCAATCCTTCAAGGATGCCCTCGATCACGGGTGGTACGGGATATTTCCTCGTAGTGAGCCTTGAATAGGTCAACTAGATGGGTGACGGGTAGCACTGTGGTCCTTCCGGAGTGTTTTATTCGACGTTTTCGCTCATTGCATACTGTCTCGGTGGGCGTTCACGATGCACAATGTTTAGCACAGTTGATGCGCGATGAGGTTTTCCGTTTCTTGTTCATTATTAGCGGAGATTCAACTAAATACACTCAGCAGTGATGGGTGCATAATTGGTGTGCATACCGTCAAAGGCATTCTGGACCCTTGCTTGGCCGTGGCTATTACCTGTCCTGTGCAGACCGAACTGAACTGAAGTGAACTGAAGGCCCGACCCTACTTGCACGATTCCTTTCAAAACAAGTGAACTGGTGAGCTAAGCGTTCAGTACTTCTGCACGATCTTGGATGGCGTGATAGCGTGCCAAATGAGCCTCCTAAGTAGAAACCGGCCCCACCTCTTTCACTTTAAACTCGTCCGGGTTCCCTACTCCATTACCGACCAGCTCGCTGATGCCAAAATACTAATAATAACCACGGTATATTTTGGATGCTCCTGAAGCTTGCAAGATTGCATGATCAGATGATTGGAGTGGTGTCAGAATCGGAATTTCCGAAAAAGTACAGTGTGTGTGCACAGAGTATTGTAAAGAGTGTTGAACTGGACTAAAACAGTAAAGTTGCCCGGCAGATTTGAAGGTCGAGGCTACATGACCAAATCGGCTGGTGGTGTTTTGAGTCAGTTAAAAAGCGGGAGTAGATGCGTAAATAGTACCGGAAATAATCGCAACACTAAAAATTCCAGCTGAATCAAGTATATCTGTCAAAAAACGGACAGAAAAAAAATAAAGCGAGAAAAGTTCATCAAGAGGGACTCAGCAAGTGGTTTGCATGTAGCAGGGTGCGAGAATATATGGATAGAAAACTCGAGGATGTACAAGAATGGATCTTCGAATATCAAATACCGTGTATCAATGGCCAGTAAGGTGGTGGAATTTGAAGGTGAGATGAAGACGTAATCAATCACTAGGAAGGAGACCAACAAATCCCATGGGTAGAGGGAGGGATTTGAAAAGCGGTATCGGCAAAAATAGCCGGAGATGAGCCGGCAAGTGTTCAGCGGTTTATTTGCATTGGTGTAGGTATGTCACGAAGTACCAACGGGGATATGGACTTATGGCAGTAAGTCAACCTGAGGTGTGGTATTCAGCGGTTGCTGGGGAGACTAGTGTGCAGAGGCGATAGTGGAGTAGAGGGCAGACAAGTAACCTGATGACTGTTTTGATAAGCAGGTCGCACGGCAAAGGTAAGGGAATGGCTGCGGGACCAGTGATTCTGGTAAGAGAATCAAGAAGGGGCCACTGGATTCAGAATAAAATGAAACAGTAGGCGGAGAAGGCAGTGGAAATTAAACCTGAAAGCCAGGAGGTCGGATAGCTCGGTGGGGAGCAGAGCGGGCTTCGTAGTCCAGATACGTACTCAAAAGCCCAAGAATTCGGATATGATTGACAAGGTCGCAAGGGAGCGTGCGCTGACAAAAATCTTTCAAAAAATGCCCAAATGGAAAACTGGAAATTCTGATGGCGTGATGTCAGCTGAGGAAATCACAAGAACAGCGTACGACAGATCGGAATGAGAGCGGTTGCGATTCCAAGTGCGATGGTGATAGAAATAGCTAGAGGAGAGCAGGTTAGCATCGGGAAGATTATCCACTTTAGTGCATGTTTTTTACGGAGTAACAACAGGGAGAAGAAACAATGGTTGTGGACCGATGTGGAGCGCGATTGCAGAGGTGGGTAGCACGCAGAGATAGAAATGTAGCTTGGGGTAGATAGCCACCCGGGAGACTGTTGTAAGTCATGGAGAATACAACATTGGCGAACAGAACTATGAAACCAGTAGCTTTGATAGGAAAACTGGATCAGAACTTAGGTTTTGGAGTAAAGTGGGAGCAGTTGGCGGATGAGGCACTTGAAATTGGAGGTCCCATACGGGTGATCTCAGTTGCATATCGAATAAGCAAGAGTTACGTAGGGATGGGGGGACAACCGGGCGTTGTTGATGGGAAGGCCAGAGGATTACAGGCAATAGGACGCGAACTGTTTGCGTAGGTTGTGTGGCCGAGAGATAACAATGTGAAAATAGAAGACAAATCAACGTGGAGTGCGGAGAGGTACAGCGATTACGAAGATGTATAGTTTGCCGAGAATATAAGGGAATGGATGAAGGGTAGGTACTCCTTTTTAACGAGCGTTGCCATAGGTGGGTGCTGCCGCAATGACATATAACTGAAGCTTCATGGCACGTTACTGAGAGAGTTGGCGTGCAACAACGGAGAGTATGGATGCTGGTCACTAACGGAATTGTATCTATATGCATATATATAAATCAAATAAAAAGAAATGCTCTACAGAAATCGAAAGAGTGGCACGTCTTTTGGGAGAGAAGAAATTTCAAAGTGATGGAAGGAAAACCGACGGGGGACAGGTGAGGATTCAGCGGGTGAATAATGATTTATCAGCATGAAGGTGGTGATTGGGCATTGAATCAATCTTGGATGCGTTAAAAGTGATTGCATGGACGAATAGCACGGAATTGTGTCGTCACTGCAGGTGGACGGTTAGTGTGCCTGTTGACCATTTTGACGAGTCCCTCGAGATAGACACCAGTAAAGCTTTATGACAAATGTATCTGGGACACACAAATGTGAATTTGTCAAGCGGCACAAGGAGATAAGGATACAGAGATTGATTGGCACAGTGAAAATGAGCCTTTGGACTGATGGAGAGGCCAAATGATCGCTAATCACGAGATTGACTTATGAAGGACTACGAAACATACTTCCTCCCCGAAGTTCAACGTCTGTCGAATCATGGCGAGGAAATGAACAGTGACGGTGAAAGTACCAGAAAGTGGATAGTTGCCGCGCGTTCTTACGCGGTAAATGGGCGGGTTTACGGAAGGGACGAGAGAATGAACATACTTGGGGTGCAGAGAATGTGGGCGGAGGAGAGTTTGCTGAAATCGATGGTTATGGAGAGGTTTGGTGGGTAGGAATGAACTCTACGCGCTATTGAGCACATAATTGGGGTTATAACTTTGCCGGGCTTGAAAAGGTAAGTTGCGATCCCCATATTGAGGGCTGGCTCCATGGGAGGAGAGTCGTTGGAGATGACAGAGCAGATGAAGTTTGCGGCAGCCGTACGAGCATGAAGATGGAGTTCCGTAACCCACAAGCTGTGCTAGTGGGTGGGACTGACCGTGCTCTAGACACCTCAACAATAATTGAGTGGGGGAATGACCGACGAATTTTAAAGGGAGTTTATTCCAAAAAGCGGAATAATTTAGCAGAAAGAAATTAAATCACATGAATAGCCTAGCTTTCGGAACAGAAAGACCCGGACCTTTGTGACAGGGGGAGTAGTGAGTGGGTGGCTGGCCACGAGGAGCGCCCGTGGAGGAAAACTCCAGGTGATGAAAAAAGCCTATGGAGTAGGCAAAGGTTAAGTCTCATACGGCGTAGCTAAAAGGGTTCAGTTTTGAGGACTGCGCAGTGCTCCTCACAAATATGTGTGATGGAATAACTAAGCAGTAGTTCCACGAATGAGCGTTGTACTTTCTTTTAAGTTATTCTGTTGGTTTGGAGAGTGTTGGTGAAGATGACAGGGCAGTACTGTAGGCAGGGTCGGAGGCAAGACAGATAGGATAGGAGTTTTTTATCGCTCCGGGCGAGAGATCTGCTTAGAAATCCCAAAGATGTGTTTGCATTGATAGCTAGAAAAGATAAGTGAACCGAGAAGTTTAGGGTGCACCAGTAATGCAACCCGAGATCCCGTACTGTTGGGTTGTGGGTAGTAGGGGAGTTATGTAAAAGAAGCGTTCAGAGGGACATAACAGGGTAGGGTCATGAAGCTGCATTTCTGAACGGAGAATTCAATTCTCCAGGAGTGACACCATTGTTCAAGGCGTTTTAGATCGTACGGTTTATCTGGAACTGCGTCATTAAGGTTCAGGGGTGAGAATTTATATACCATCTTTATATCGTCCGCAAATAGGAACAGGGGATCTTGATGAATTATAGGGAAGATGCGAATAAGGTACAAAGAGAATGGAAGTGGTCCTAGCGCGCTTCCTCAGATGACTTCACCGGTAACGGGGAAGGGTTTTGAGAAATGGCTGTCGAATGAGACAACCTGGCTGCCGTGGGAAAGATAGAAGAACCAGTTCAGAATAAGGGATTTAAGTCCACAGGCTTCGAGCTTGGTCAAGACCCGTGGGTGGGACACACGGTCAAATGCCTTAGCCATGTCTAAGAAGATGACAATTAGGCTTTTCCTATTTTCTGCAGCTGTAGTGGCCACTTTGAAAAAGTCAAATTGACAGGTGTTACGAGACCCAGTCTTAAAAAGCCATGTTGGCATTTATGTACCGAGTTATCAAACAATGAGTACTCAGGGGGACGCTTTTCAACTAAGCGCTGAAGCGGTCTAGAAGCCTTTGGTGTTTGAATAATGGGTCTGTAAGTCAAGGGGTCAAAAAGAGGACCCATTTGGGGGGCGAGGAATAATGGTGAATGTTTTCCACAGTGACAAGAAAATTCCAAATTTCAGGGGCAAATTGAAGGTATTCAGAACTGGTATTGCAACATCAGAGCCGCCAAGTCGAAGCAGCCCTGGTGGAATTTTATCGAATCAGGGGTGTGATGAGGGCTTTACGTCAAGGAATAAATCAGACAGTTCACCGAAAGTAAGTTCCATATCGAATAGAGTGGATGCGGTTAAGGGAGTTAGTGGAGTGTGAGCAGTTCCAGAGTCAATAGTCATGGGAGGGAAGACATGGTAGAAAGCCTCGGTGATCACGGCGATTTTGTTGGCCTGTGTGCCGTTTGGTCACTGCAGGTATGGAATACTTGGACTAGAGTGTGTTTTTGTTCTCGATTATGCTTGAAATGCAGAGTATCCTATCCGACCAGCGAAGAGCAGAGGCTCCCTGTTTTATGTAGTTTTTCGGTGGTGACTGGAATACTACTAGAGGGCCTACGTAGGAGGATGAAGATAGAGAAGTCACGAGAATTTTGTACTGTGCTAGGATCCTTTCGTTCTTTATTTGCAAAGATATAGGGGTTTTAGACCGGCTGCGGGGGTTCGATAAGTAGCGATCTGACTTAAACCGCGAGGAAGTTTAGAATACAACAGGTTTGCTGGAAGCTGGGGTTCATGTGTCAAAAAGAATTCGCCCCACTCTATGGAACGAAATGATTCCGTGAGTCGCTGCCGTTCGTAATGAGGAAACGGGGGTGTCGAGCGGGCTACGTGTGTTGTTATAAATGAGGGCACTGAACTCACACGAGACCACTCTATGATAACTTCCGGGGGAGTGGTAAAGAACGTTAGTTTCCACGTTGAACAGGCCCAAGTTGAGGACCAAATCTAGTATGTTATTCTTCTCAGTCTGGGTGAGAACATGTTGGGCACAGAGTCCTACTCGAACGCAGGAGAGAAAACTAGACAGATAGCGCTGGGAGATGAACGTTTTCCATTTGTTATCGGGTGCATTAAAGATACCAGACATCAGCTTAGCTCCAAGCTGTACTTCGGATAGGTATTTGAATACTTCAGTGATGGGCATAAATTCAGAAGCAACTGTACTAGGAGGTCTATGCACACAGCCAATGTAAAAGCCGGTGTGAGCAAGTCGAACGGTAACCCATAACGAGTCTTTTTTTGCATCCAAAGTGGGGTGATCATAAGAGGTTACAGTAAAGCTGCACATGATGTAGAGTGAACATCCACCAACTCGGCGACACCTGCTCTTGCTAACTATCTGATAGCCTATCAGAGAGATTTGGGCAGGTGGAGTGGGATCAGTTAGCCAAGTCTCAGTGACGTGGACCAGATCAGGGCTGCGCGGGAGTAGGAGACTTTGTAGTGGGTCAAGTTTACTAATAAGGAACCGAAAATTCATGAGAAGTAGAGAAAAGTTGGCCGGTTTGTTCTTAGTTGGAGGGGAACGACAGTGAGGCATACGGGCTGGAGAGCCTAGGGCAGAGCTAGAGTGGATGTCACGACTGGGATGTTTGTGGGTTGAAGGTATTGTAGTAAGTTGAAGTGCTTTTGGGCAGGAAGGCTGGGGTGGATGAGCTACCTTCACGGGATAGCTCGAGGGGGTCAAAACACAGATTGGTTGATAAAGTTGACGAGAGAACTTGACACACTATGGATGGTGAAATAAGCCGAGAAGGCATATCTGGCGAGGCCGTCAGCTTGGTTGCCAGGATAGGCTGGGTATGGCTAGTGCTGAATGAGGCCTTTAGATTTGAAGGAGATCGGCGGTTTGTGAGTCCGCCTAGTGCGAAGCAACACTGTGAAAGATCGCTATCGAGTGCCCTGCTACTGGTTAGCGCTGGCATCTGAGACAGAATTACCAGGGGAGAGGGCAAAGTAGCCATTGAGTGGAAGAGAAAAGGTTTAGTAGTAACAAGTACTTTGGCACCTGTCTCAATACCGAGGGTAACACAGGGGCCCTCTTTACATCAATGAGTTGGTGGGCTATGACCTGAAGGGGGAAAGTTAAATGGAAGTGGGATACAGGGGTGCTGGTTGGCTCGAAGGCTGAAAGGTCTCGGGTACCATTTTAAGTGGCCTGCAGTAGGAAGGGGATCCAGGGTAGGCGAGATATGCTGATGATAGGAAGAAGGCGATTCATGCGAGAAAGTATCACTAAGGTTACGATGGAGGTTATGTAAAACACTAAAATAGTCTTTTGTTATGAAGAGTGGCAATGTTATTCGAGAAACCCGAAGGTTATTTGCACCAGCTTGATGGGGACGATAACCAGGTGTAGAAATTGCATGACTGGGTGGTATGTACGGTGCGACTAGTGAACGGTGGTCCCAGTGGAGAGATACGTCTGGAATAACGTTCTTACGTCCATCGTTGCATTCTATGTTGCTTCTCTCGCGGTGTTTAGCCGTTGGGAATGTGGCTTGGAGGGCGGGGTGAAATTGACCAAAGTATCAACAACGTGTGTTTCGCCAGGTATTGACTGTTTTTGCCTGTTTGGGACTTGAGCTGGGCACCTTGGGTTGCCGAACGGTTATTGGAGCCGAGTGACGAAATGGAATAGAAGAATTCCTGGTGCCTCGGTTGACTGATTGACGACTTGTGATCATGGTTGTTGAGCTGGTGGTGCGTTTCACACCGCCATTGGTTGTGGCCAGTGTTCCGATGGTAGGCAATGGCGGAATCATGTTAGCAAGCTTAGCAGGGGACAACTTGCCAGAAGTAAACTCTATGCCTCTTGGTTTGATTTCTTTAGATTTAGGTCTCATTTTGTTTTTCTGAGTACTCTTGTGACCAGGCCGTGCCATATTAGCTTGTCGTATTCCTTTGTGGTAGGGGGTCTCATCTCTTGAATGGAGTACTTGAGGTATTCGTTGTCAACGTTTATGTAACAGGTGTGCTATGTTTCAACTATTTCAAGTAGTTTTGTCTACATTTTATCGTGTCAGGATCGTGAATGTTCATGTTTTCGTGACCCGTTGGAGAAATATTGGTACATCTTTATCGTTGTTAGTGAAATTCAAACCCATAACAGTGGCTTTAACGGACATTGAAGAAACATATGGCTCAGTTTATTTGGTATTTATCTGCAGGTTGTGTATTCTCGGAGGTATCCGTTAATATGTATTAGTTTAGCACCCTGAGGATTTTATTCCTAGGATACAAGTAGTTATGCTGGAAGAGAGCAAGTATCAGAGGTACCGGAACGGAAAGAAGTAGCTCAGTGCCCAACAGTGTCCCGTTTGTCACGATAACACGCAGTGGGAGCACGGAACTTTGTGTCCAAAAGAAAAGATTCAGGTTGGTCTAATTCAGTAGAAGCGTACTATTTAGCTCATCAGAGCATTGGCACTAGCTGCAGCTTGCATGTCCGGTGCATCCATCGAAGTGGTCCCACAATTCCCGCGGATGGCAGTCGAGGAGGTATATGCTAACTTAGTTGGAGATGCCGTGCGGCCGATTGCTTACACAGCCCTCGCTGTCACCTAACCAGGTTAGTTAGTTCATTAAAGACGTAATGTTTTGATATTTTAGCAAAGGAACAACAAGTGTAACTTGGGGAAATAATATCAGTTGCAGTGAACAAGAAGGCAATGCTGCGATCCATGTCTGGTTTGTCTGTTAACTACCATTTGACTTTGAGACAGCAGCGCCGCTCGCAATCATTCATAGGTCGATATGTTCCTGGCATCCCGTGCGATCCACGGAAAATTTGTCATACACCACATTTATGTCAAAAGATCCTGTTTGACAACGGTGTGTACATCCGTCTTGGATTGAAAGACGGTTTGAATGTCTGCGTAAACGTCATGGCTGCCGTACCGGATTATGTGGATATTCGGCTAAATTTAGATGGAAAGTCAATTTTTCGGTCATCTGTTATCAAGCTGTGGCCAATTCTGGCTTCGGGTATTGCGGCAAACGAGTACTCCCATCATGTCAGTGAGGATTTGTTGCGTCTCGAAAAAAACCCAAAACCTGTACGAATACATGTGTCATACTCTGGAAGATTTGAACAAAATATTACAAAATGACCTCGGCTATCTTAGTGCATCCATACGATGTTACTTGTTGGCAATTATCCGTGATACCCCTGCTGGGGCTTCTGTTCGTCAAGCAAAAGGCCCTGCTGGTTATTTTGGCTGTGATAAATGTAATCAACGTCGAGTGCTTATTGATGGAAGGATGACATTTCCCTTTATTGGAGCCAGAGCAAGTACGGATGAAAACCTTCGCGCTTGAAAGTGTCGTCGCCATCACAAGGTGACAGCCCACTTCTGTCCACATCCATTGATGTGGTACGTACATTCCCGTTGGACTACATGCGTTTAGTATATCTGCTTACCGTCTGGCCGAAGGGTAGACGTTCACCATGCTACCATCCAGGTCGCTTGGCCGCCGAAGAACTAATCGATCAAACTTTGGAAACTCACTTCTCTTTCGTGTGATTTTTAGCGTAAAAACCGTCACACAAGTGATACCGAGCTCTGGAAGGCAACAGAACTCGGCCGGTTCCTCCAACATCCTAGCCCCGTTCGTCTACGTGGTTTATTAACTTCTGATTTACATAATCATCTCCCACTTTTATTTATTTCGGTACATGTTTTTTGCATCTCTTTTTACATAGCAGCATGTTGGATTATGCTCGAGGTATTTTGTGTGCCTTCGTGCAACAAATGGCGACGTTGTATGGCCCCGAGCATATTGTTTACGGCGCACATTGTTTGACCCACCTAGCTGAAAATGTTAGAATACACTGAAGGCTGAACAACTCATCCAGCTTCCAAATTAACCTCATTTGGGCAAGCTAAAGCACTTGACTGAGGGGCCTGCGAAACCAGCCGAACAGTTGTACAAGCTTTGGCGCGAGTTGAATACTTTCTGTGGGACCGTAGGCTGTGAAGTGATCGGTAATTTCCTACCTACTCCATCTGTCCGACCAACCGGCGGCAGTATATTCTCCAGGTCCATTACGTGGATCATGCTGAGCTTCTTGCATCCGTCCGCCCATCGGCACCTCCCAGGCATACTTGTCCTTTCCAACCCTCCCTCGCGCTGGTCGCCACCCCTTGTTCGCACAAACAAGAAGAAAATTAGCCGGTCTACTCATACATGGCCTCTCTTGTCGTCTCCTTATTCAACCAGTATAACATCACCCGCCTCGTTTTTCTCAGTATCTGGGCTCTCCACTTAGCTTTGTTTCCCGGCACCCTTTCTCCGTTATTAGCCACGTTCGATTTATATCACCACTTCTCACCTGCCACGAACACTGTCTTTGCATGGTTTGTTACGCATAATAAAACACTCAGTCTACCCTCACGTGATTTCTCCGGTGGTTTGCACCATTATCTTCTGCCTAGACCATTCACCTCTGCTATAGCAGTACTCGTGCATTCCAGTTCGTTGTGTGCCGGTTCCCATTCTCCATTAGTTTGTTTCTCGCCGTCCAAAGCAATGAATTTTTAGTCACCTCCTTATTTTTGACTGCAGTTCGATTAGTTATTAGGCCTGAAAAAGCCCTCTCGATGGAAAACCTGTTTCTGTAATAATATCTTCCTCGGTTACAATCGATCTCTTACCCCTGCTGCTTTACTGACTGAATCATTGTTTTCCGTTTTTGATATTCAGTTTCCATTCTCCCTCTTTTCTTATATCCCACTCCTTTCCATCTATCGGGACACACTGGTGCTCTATGTTATTATGACTGCCATTCTGATCCACGTTAACTATGGGTAATTTATTACCTCTTTACTTTTTGTTTGCCAGCTCTTTTACCAAATCTTGTCCCGTTTACGCCCACTGTCCTTGTCTCAACCATCTTCATCTAGTGTTGACGGATTTGGCCACCTGGTCTAAATTCGTAAACCTGAGGGGCAGCATGACTGCTGCAACTACAGTGCACATAAGCTTCCCCTTACTATTCTCGATCCGTACAAACCTGTCTAACGTCTCCCTCAATTTTTGATACAAACATTGCTTGTACTACCTATCATTGTCTGATCGTGTACTTGACACTCTTCGAGGTCTCCCAAAACGACCCACTATTCACCTTGAAACCTGGAAGGACAATCCACAAGGCACTTATAGTATGCCTTTAAAAGTAGATTCAAAAGTAAGGGCGAGTTCTTGGCTCCAAAACGTTTTTGCTCCGACCTCACGGAGAAGGGTATAGGTATTCATTTTGATCCGAGTTAAATCAAGTCTGCGGAATGAAAATGCAGGGGCGACAAGTAGATGGAATACGAAAAGTGAGATTAACTTCACGTCGCCATGGAGAAAAGCCCGTTGAAGTCTTACTGCGGCCTCGAATAAAGGCATAGTGCAATAGTTGGCGGTGGTTTCTAAGCAGCGCTTATAAACGCGGTATAAATCTTGGAAGAATCCTCCTTAAAGGTGCATGATTTTCTGCCCCGTATGCTGATCTATGACTTCAAATTATGCGGTATCTAGGCTCGACCCTGCTTTTATGCTTCAGGGACTATGGGCCACTAGGTCGGGAGAAGTGCTGAGCTGATGATATGCTTTTAGAACGTCGCCCAGTCGCTGATGCCCGTCGGATTTATCCTTCTAGACCGCTGGTAAACTAGACTACCGGATGCACTTTGGTGTGAGGCCTACCAGGCCCTTGCAATGTAAACTAGTTCCAATCACTTCAGTGCGGCGCTCGGTGAGACACACAGCCATGACCGGCATGCATCGGGCTAGCCGAATACTGCAAAAATATGCCTGTGCGACCGGGATAAACGGTGGCACATCCTATGCTCAATTTATCAATGTTTTTCAGGCTAGGTATCCAACACATGGTGAACCCCACGCAGTAGCGTCGGTTTTGGGCTGCATAGGTACTTTTTCCTATTGTGCCGTTATTGACAATTGTTCTCCGTAATAGTTTACTCTTTCCTCTCTGATTTCTATCGTGCACCAACCAGCTACGGTTTGTCAGTATCACCTTGATCACTAGCTCCCTGTATAGGCGGCAAAACAAGTGATTTCGGTAATGGTAACAAGTTTGCCACGTTGTTCCAGCCTACTGCTGTCCATCTTTTTATAAAGCGAAATAATTGGGCGTTAGTATTACGGCTGATATACATTAGATAGGTGGAAACTCGCTCTTTCCAGTAGCCAAAGTGATCACCCGCATTCATATATTCTCATGCTACACCATGATGTTGTGAAGCACCAGGTCTTCCCCTTTTTACAAATTGCAGGCAAACGGGTCCCGCCTTTTTGTTCTCCGCAATTACTCCATGAGGGAACCTTAAAAGACAATAACAATCTATCAGTTGTTATCTCATTTCTTTGCGTCTCTTCCTTTACCAGTTTTTTCTACTATGTTCACCGCCACAGACATAACATCACCGTCCTTATTCTCAAATTATCTGATAAAATGCCTTTTATGGGGGAAATCCATCGCCGAAGTTTTTTTGCTCTCGTTGGACCATTCCTCAATCACGGCTCCCCCAATCCCTGTTATGAAACGTGATCAGTTTCGAACAAACCTCTTCTGCCAGTTTTAAGCCACTGAACTTACCACCCATTCCGCTTTCGATTTTCTATCTGTGATACCCGAGCGACTTCCACCTCCATCCGTCACAACCCCTGCAAAGTTTTACTGCTTCTTTAAACTTCCGTGGCCCAATCTGTCACTTAAAGTAAAGCCCATTGTCAGTAGTTTACTCAGCACTCTTATCATCCATTTTTGCCTGATTGTGCTAATACATTCACTTTTTGGTCATTTGTACCCTACCATTTTGCCCGGACTCTTGATTTTGGCCGGTAAATTTGTCCGTATCCAGATATATATCCACTTCAAATTTCTCCCAAAGCGATATTTATTTTTCTAGCAGCTTTCCTAATATAAGCCATATTGACCTCTAGCGTGCTTGGAGCTTCTGCTAAGTGAACTTTTTATTTTGGATTCATGTTAGGAAATCGAAAAACTAAACTGCTGGTAATCTGTTTATAGTTGGAGGATGGAGAGCAATTACTGAACCCCTACGTAAAAGTCAGTCCAGCTGTCAATGAATGCTGTGTCACACAACTTCCTAAGTCAATACAGTCTAAGAAGCAATGTGAACAATATGGCAGAGCCAGTATGCGATATCCCTGCTTTGGCCTTCCAGGTCAGTAAACGATACACAGAGTGGAATAGCGGCACAGTCGATCAGCTATCCACTAGACTGCCTACAGAAACTGCAGAGAAAAGTTCTTCAACTGGGTATTCGTTGGCTGCCCTTTCAGAAACTACAGGCAAGTTCGAAAGTCATGCTCATTACTGTCCTACTCCTAAAAGTCAGGCATCACATGGCTGTGTCGGTTGGAACGTGGCTTTTTGCAGGTGGGACTTTCTCATTCCAATTGGTTCTCGGATACTTTGGACAAGGAAAAAGAGTAATGAGATTTTTTGCGGCTCGCATTTTTGGAACTTACCTTGAAGTGCACGTTACCGAGTCAGAAAATATCTGATTACTCCCAACTGCGCAACGATCTTTTGATCTTTGTCGAAATACCGAGGTCAGATGAATACTAGATTTCGACTGTGGAATTTTCAAGTTTATTAATAGAGCCCAATAAGGGGGGACGACCCTTGGGAAGTAACCCTGCGTAGACCCCACTTGTAATGGATACAACAAACTGCCACTTTCCTGAGGGTTAACGAGAACCTTCCTGTAATCTACGGTTTGAATTGTACCTGGTGCGTCAATGGAGCAAGTGTGAGCAGTTTCACCACGGAATAAGACGCTTACTTATTTGTCGTTCATTAAGAGGTTTCGGCGGTAGAACCATCGTTTCGTTTCTACCAGCTACATTTTGCGCATTCGCTGCTCATGAAACCCGTACGGTTACTTTCTCTATTTAAACAAAGATTTCCACCGATGAGGTTTTTTGCAGATTATATTCAAAAATCGGTGGGGTCTTGCATCGATCGTTGTTGAGCGCTAACCAAAACGCATGGGGGCTGAGACATAATGCCCCCTCATTAGCTGCAAAGGTGAGGTCAGTGAGGGGGCTGCTTTAAGTTTCCAACACGTATCCTGTTATCCCGTGCGCAAGCAAATGAAAGAAGAGAGGATATGTCAGAACCTATGGAAGGCTGCCAATTCAACGGATATACTGTGTGAGAGGTGACATTCAAGCTGTTTTATCGGGGGCATTCCAGAACAGGAGGCACACTGTTGAAACACAACGTCAAAGGAACAAAACCGCACTGAAACTTGAGGAGGATCCAGTCGAAAAGCGAATGAAGAAGAGTGGTGTCTCCTAAGAACACGGTCAGAAATCATACTGCTGATGAAAGTCAATCTCAACATCTCTAAGCGAAAGCGAGATGTCTACCGCCCTTCTTTTGAATGCTGAAGTTAAGTTTTCCAAAATATTGGAATGTATGTCAAAGCCATTGTGTCCGCCAAACCACTGAGAGTGTGAGGATAGATTTTGTTGGTATTCTTGGCTGAGTCTACGAAGATCCTTGTAAGCTTCACCAATGGGAATAATAGCGCAACTGAACGACGATGTCAGGGTCATTGGACGCATGGAGAGGTAGGAAAATACCACGGCGAATCGAAAAGTCCACTTGGGGGGGGAGTTATCAAGGTTGGACAACTGGCTGAGAGTTGTGAGTAGAGAGTAGGCAGGACATTAGAAACTGGCGGCGTTGTAGGTGTTCCTAAAACGACGCATGCTTGGGAAGTTAAATAAACTTTTAATTCGTGGTGGAGAGGTTATGGCCCGTTAAACTAACACTTGGTGAAACCCATCCACGTCCTTGCACATATTTGTGACGATCAAAATTTCTTACTTAATGTGAGCAGAACCAGTAAATTAAAACCTAGCTAAGAGGCCTGAGCGCCCCTCCAAGCCGCTTCTAATGGCAAGGGATAGAGCCAGCTGGTTGGCTTTGGGAGTCAGATTCTGGGAGATATGTGCTTCCCCGCTGAGGAAATTAGCAATGGGATAGTCTGCGAATTCCCTGACAGAGTTGCCTAGGTTGGCTGAACTCAGCTGGCAGTGGATGAACGCGCTGATCTGACCAAAAGTGATTTTATTAAAAGATACGGAAATTTCCATCTTTGGGGAAAGAAGAGTTCAGATCATAATTATTTGGAGCCAAACTGGAATATAATAGTTTTCGCCAAAAGATGGTCCTCAGTACGATAAGGGTACTTAGAGCAATTACCCAGCAATGATGATTTTGTTAGGGAGGTGGCTTTTCCTGTTCAGGGTCTGACTGGACATCCACACTATGAGTCACACGGTTTCTTCATATAATTAGAAAGCTCACTGATGGCATGCCACACCGGCTACCATTCTGCGGCATCCTTTTATGTCCGTTTTACACTTCCCACCATTAAGCACTGGACATATCCGTAACCAAGACCAAACACCATAGAGTGACTCGCCGTTCCAATCTCTGCATTTTTTAACGACCAAATTTATTATCTTTTCACCACCACCATATTCTCCACGTATGAACCCGTAATTCTTTCGTGGATCTTTCTCATAGGTGACGTCCCAATTAGTAACTTCTTGCTTAATCCACTTGTGTAATCTCTTGCAAGCTCGCGGCCCGCCGGTTTTATTCTCCCAACTCCGACGCACAACAAATTATCGTGCCTTTTGTTCCATCACAGGTTTTTCCGTCCGAGTACTTTTCTTTTTCTAGGTCTTCATCCTGTGTAATCTGCAGTAAAACGATTTGACTGACCATCCCTTGCCTGGATTTCTTCGGTCAGTACTTTATTCTACTTCGTATATTGCCCTCCACAGGCATCGTCAGTGTGCCTCACAGGCTGTGCTGCTAATCCGCGTTTCACCTGGTGTAAATTCATAGTAACATCATCATTTTCACCTACAGGCTAAAACCACATGATCTGTCATTACATGTTCTTCCTGACCCTCCACTTCCCTATTTAGCTTCTTTGTTATTCGCCGCTACCACTGCTGCATCTTTGCACTACTGTTCTGCAAACCTCCAACTTACCGTTTTCCAGGGACTTCTCCAATCGCCTTGTACTTCCATTTGCTCTGCTTTCTCCAGCCACTTTCACGGCCATCTTCTTGCAGCATAGTGTACGTCCATTTATTACAGCTTCACCCATTTTCGACCGTCATCACATGTCACACCTTCATTAAACGGATTGCTAGATCCACTCTTACCTATTTTCGTCAACCCTTTCCTTCGGATTAACCTGTTTATCAACTTTTGCTCACAGCCATTACTTCTGTGCTTTCAAAGTTGTTTCTCTCTCTCTCTCTGTTGATCCCCCGTGTTCACCTGTCATAAACAAATTCTTCAGGATTTATCCAAGTTACATCGGTACCACTCGACCTAACACTACCTGTCCCTTCCAAGCTCTGCTACTTCAAAGTTCCACCCCTTCGCTGCTATTCGCTCCTGCTCTTGTATAAATATATACATATATATGCACTAATATATATACATATATATATATATAAATAGATCCAAGTACTTTCTCTATCTCCTCCAGTCCGTCTTGCCACCATGCCGCCGACCCTCATGACACGCTTCCATTTTGTCTATATCTGTGCTTCATTTTTACAGTATCTCGATCCTTCCTCGCAGTTGCTGCCATCTGGTGCACCCTTTACTTCCTCCATTGGTCGCTCTTTTTTCATATTGACGTCACCCATTTATTGTAAAGAGATATAGCTCATGGCTACCTAATCCCCAGCCATAAAACTTTGTTCTTTGTTTTTCCTTCTCATTTTCCTACCTTTCTTCATCGTTTCTCGTACCCATAGCTTCTCATACCGATTCTCAGCCCTCTTCATGTAAAACTGCTAGGTTCCGATCTCCCCGCTTGGATCAGCCGGGTGCTTCATTTGACCTTGACTTTCAAATATGCTGGGCACGTATTTGAATCCATCCCTGGGTTCTTTTAAACTCTCTCCATTACTCCTTGATGTGCATTCATTTATCTCCCTCTCATCTGCTTCCAGTTCTCCCTACCCCTCTTTTGTCTTGCGCATTTTTAAATTTCTCATTAAATTTGTCTGTCGGTTTTGCAACTTGTAAAAGTTTCAATCGTGCTTAAGGCACACGACGGGCGTCTCCGAAACAAACTATTATTATTATTATTATTATTTCTGAAGCATGAATTGTAATAGGGTTTCCAAAAGTTACATCTGAGGCGTCAGCTGTGGTCCAGTCAATGCTTATAGCCGTAAAATTAACAGATAGGAGATGAGTGAAGTCCACTTTTCCTCAAGGACCCTGGTACTTCTGAGTTCTAGCCTATCATGATAGCTATATAACCGAGGGTCATAGAACATACCAAGAACGAGGGTGTCTGTCCTGAAGAATGTTAAGGCTGCTTGCAGACCGCCGTTAAAGACTGAGGCGAAAGTTTTAGTACCGGAAGTGCTTTTGTCGTAGTCGACGATTGCTCCTACAGTGTGACCTCCGCGGGAGTCCCACCTTCAGGTGACGTATTCCGAGACTGAATTTTGTTATCTAAATGTCGGGAGTGAGCCAGGTTTCTGTTACGGCTATGATCTTAAGCTCTCCATTCACTCCCAGCTGGCAAAACTCCTGGATGTTAATCAGAAGACTTTGGCATCTTCTGCAAATTACTAAAACCCAAGTTCAGGGTTTGTTGTATGTTAGCTTAGGGCCTTTTGCCTTCTTTGGGGGGGCATGGAAGGGGGAAAATGTAAGTGTGTTTTAAAAAGTAGCCTAAGTCCGCGGGTGTTGGAAAATGCATAAAGTCGATGAGAGTGAAAGGTATTTCGATGGAGAGTTTGGGAGTGTACTTGGCCTTAAGGCCGTAGAGCAGTGGATGGGCTACTACCCTTACCTTCCGGGGGAGACACTCCATGATTGATCCATGAGCTTTGTTTGTTTCGCAGCTCTGAATTTTATGACATTTTTCTGTGTTCTAGTTATGGTGATAAGCCTTCTTGAACGGAACAATTTCATTAGTGTTACATCCAGTATAGAGTGAACGAAAGCCATTCCTAGACGGTCGAGATTCTAAGCCTCTGCCATCATCCTCAAGAGCCCACCTTCATTGGGTTCTATTCCGAGACTGAGGCAACTTCCACAAGCCAGCTTGTGCAGAAGCCAACATGATCAGGATACTAAGCAGATCCCAACCATTGAAGCATCTAGGGCTGTGATTGGTTTGGCACCGCACCAAACTGTGGATAATCGGTTGCATCCTCTGGCATCCTTCTTACAAGAGCTGGGAGCGGTGTAAACAGGATGCGGCACTTTATCTCCTGAAATCATGGCCACCCACTTTTCCGTCAGCCACCTATGCCATATTTCGAGAAGATGATATCTTCATCTGCGTGCTGACCACAAACGTCCGAAGCGTGCATCTCACATCAAGCCAGAGAGGTATTCACAGGGGTTCTGCATCTTTTAAAATATAATTCTCAGTGCTCGAGATATGCATTGCGTGCGTGGAGTTCAAGACGTTGTATTTTTTACTCTTCGTCCGGAACTGATACCACAGCGGTGCAGATATACTTTGGTCTTTCTGGGCTAGCAAAACTCCAGCTTGATGATCCCTTAACCCCGCATCTGCGCACATCCCATAAGCCCAAGTTAAAAGTATCTCATCTACCATTGGCGAAAAGTACAATTTTGTAAATGGCCCCGTGGTAACCATCGCCCCATCGTTTCTCCTTGACACAGGAAAATCGAGTTGGAAAATTTAAATTGTCTTTCTCACCTAGGTATGCGAGCATTTCGCAAATTTACTTTCATAGATTTGTCTGGCCTAATAATAATTCTGGCCGGGACCCCAGTCGGGTTCCAAATCAACATATACAAGAACATTTGCTCGGCTCGTAAATGTACCGTGCCATTTGCCACTGATGACATGTATCTCCCTCCACTTGTCTTCCATCTTTCTGAACTGATCTGACGTTTTAACCTCACCAGACCTGGTTCAGCTACCGGATTTTGTATTTAGAAAAGTCACAATTCCTGATATACTCTTGAAGAGACCATTCATCCACGGGGCAATTCGTATGTCACTACTTCATTTATCTAAACAAAACCGTTATTTAAAGATTCGCTTCTCACCCGTTAATAATATCACAAAACACGAAATTTTCCTCCCTCCAGCGCTTCTCCTGCGTAACACTAGCTCTCCATTCCATTGTATCTTTCCACCGCATCTCGGTCATTCAGCCATTTGCATTTCAAGACATTTGAATTGGCAATAAGGCATCCACAATCCAGGACAAATAGCTCCATTTCCCCCTCAGCTCTTTATGCAGACTTTCTTCGGCTTATTCAGCTACAGAATCACCTAAACTTCCTGAGAGACGTTCACATGAACTACTTTTACACAGCTGTATCAGTCCGCTATATGTACACCTCCCGCATCCACTTTTTCACCAACTTTTGATGGCCCCACGCTAGTCACCAATGAACTCAGACAAATCTATAGTTGTATCACTTTTCACTCATCTATGAACCCCTGCCGCTGTTCCACTAAGTTATCATGGTCGGCCACCTGCACCACAATCCATTGAGCGTTTTTTCATATCCGTAGCTGGAAATCAACTGCCCATAAATCAGGCTGCCATGAATCTGTCTGTCTCCCCCCAAGTCTCAGGTTGGAATTTCCTCAACGTACCCAATCGCACAACTATATGCCCCTTTTGAAGGTTTCAGTGGTGTACTACTTCTAGTTGATTTTGCAAGATATCAAACATGCGTACCAATATTATGCTCACTCCGCTGTCAATTTGCATTTCTCATCTGTTGGTCTTGGAGTCGTCTCCGATAAACCAATAGTTGAACACCATTTCGCTCACCTAGTGCCTATTGCCACTTTTTCCATCAGTCTTCCACTATTGGGCGTCCATGTCAAAGACCACTTCGAGGGCAATTTCTCTAAACCCTTTCTGGAAATGAACTATACGTATGCCAAGTTACTGACATTCCGGTTGTTTCCCGAATGCTCTACGTCAGACCCTTACCAGCATATCCCGTTAAGCGATCGTCCAACTGCTTTGACAGTATCATTTGTGCACCACCCTCATAGGACCTCATAGAATCATCGTATATCAACTCTTCTGTCCACCCTGTTGTCAACTTGTGTACAGTAATTAACCCAAAACGGACCCTTTATTCGAATCGTGTTTCACTCACCTGTCAACTTTCGTCACCCTACTTTACCGAATTTCCAGGCTTGGGCATCTACATACACCTCTTTATGGGTGCATCCTCCACAACCTCTTGATGAATAGTTAGTACTAATTCAGCGGTAAATCGGGCTCCGTATCACTTACGCTATCCTCTCCACACAGAACACGTCATAACCCTTTCGGCATTATATTCCTGCTATTTTCCGGGTCATTTGGGCTATTGGTTCAAGTGCATGTCCGTCATCACCAAGAATTCCTCAACTTTTCGTTGGTACTTTCTTGAGGGTTTTTTGTCATTTTACTCACCCTTGCGACTTTACATTGATGTTATCCGAAATACTGCTCGTTTTAACTCCATTCCCGCTTTACCACATCTTGTATTTCGACGAAGGAGTCCATTTCACTCACCACGGGGCGGTGTTCACCTAACCTGCAAATTCAAACTTGCCGAGATTCCATTCATGCCACCACTGTAACCTCCACACTGTTTTGTGCTTCATATACCCAAATGAATACCCAGGGAACCGTTTTGCGACCTCACTTGTACCATATGATCATGCAGTCAGACTTGCTTCGAATGTCTCCAAACTAAACCATTATTATTTTTATTATTAGCTAAACAGTGTTTACGGTGTCAGAGAAACAAAAGTTCACAGTAACATCTGTTCTGACAGCAAGTCTTTTGCCCTACCAGACCCCTTTTTCATATATCACATGCTCATTTTTTTGGCCCTCTACCGCCGTTGAAAGGATGCACCAACAACTTAACAGCGGTTGATCGTTTCTCGTTGGTCGGTGGCTGCGCCTATCAGCGAGAGCTCGGCGGAGAATGTTGCAAAAATACCGCTCCCGTACTGGGCCCTTACTTTTAGTTTCCATCTATCGTGACCACAAGCCGCGGTAGACAGTTTCAATCACATTTATTTCTTGAATTAATTAACACGTTTGGCTGTAGGCACATCGCGACTGGTGCATATTTCCTTTCGGCAAGGGCTAGTGAAGCTTGCACGTAGTCAGTTGAAGGCAGCCGAGATTACAGTTAAATGTGTGCTATTAGGAGGCACACCCACTCAGCTTCTAAGTTCACTTTCGTTGACAAAAGTCAACGATAAAAGGCCGTGGAGTACCAAACGCGAGTATTCTCACAGGGCCTGAATACATAGACCGCAGGATGGCTTGTGCCAATGGAGTGTGTCAAAATTGACGCTTGCGGTTGCCGCGGACACAAAACGTACAGCCAGGCAAGTGCTAGATGGGGAGCAATCGGCTGACTGCTAAATAACCACTGAGGACACACTCGCCACCTTTCTTCTCGAGCCTCCCATCCAGACCGTTCTTCTCTTACCCCAAATTAACAGTCATAGCTTACAGCTTACCGTTTATCACACCACAAGTGCAACTGAAAAACAGCTTATGAAAATGTCACGGCTGAAGACAGTCCTGCTACTGGAAGAAAAGCGCCTCCAAAAATTCGTTAAAAACCTAGAGTCCGTAGCTGGACATTTTCCATCTGAAAGTAAAAAATTATCCTCGAGGGGACCACTCTGCAAAAAAAGTTCCCTAGATAGATAGCCGGCAAACGAGATTTGCCACCACCCTTTAACGCTTTGCCACTCGATTCTCTAGAGCAACCCCACACAGTAAGCAACTCGGCACCTCTTCCGCCCGCCAGTGCCCCGACCCGCAATGCGGACCTGGATCTGCCCTGGTTGCCTCTGACATTTCAACTACCCCAAAACTGTTCCAAGTTGCGCCTCACTCTCCACCACTCTCTGTCCCTGGCCGGGTAACATAGCCTCCACCCCCAGTCAGCAACCATTCACGTCCTGGTCTGTTTCCCAAACCAGCCACCAAACTTCCAAATTATCACACGCCAACTCGTATCTTTCGCCTGGCAACAACACTGTCTCCTAGGGCTCCGGTTTTAGCCTCATCCGCTTCAGCTGTTGCTCCAGGTGGCCAAAAACTCTCCTGCATTGACGTCAACTTGCTCTCAGCCTTATTTGACAAATAACTTATGATCTTCAGCCCTTGAGCCAACCAGTCTATTCACCATTCACGCCTCCCACCGTTGGCATATCCACAAAACTGCATCACTCACACTAGCGCTAGCTCATCAGCTCATCTAATCCGTCCTCCGAAGAGCCGCGTACCAAACTGATACACGCGACATCCATCAGCCCAGGCTCGGCCATCCTCACGTCTACAGACGCAGTACCGCATCACAAATTTTTCACTAGGAGCACCACTTCTGCCTTTAGATGCACCACGCTCAAACCATTTGGCAGGCACTGCCAGAACAATTACCAACCGGCATCACTACGTATAAGCCGCAGCTGACCCTTTGCTGCCTCGCGATATGCCCTGTATTACCCCTGTCCGGCTTTGTCCTCCCCGCCTTTTCATCACCCAAAATAGCCGTGTTCTACTCCGATCCTCCTGCACACTGTCAAATGACCCTACTCACCAAAACCTCCTTCATCCTCAACCCCTAAGCTACCTTTTCACCACCTTAATTTCTCTCTGTGGAGCTTTGTGAGATGCCTGCCGCTTCAAGCTATCCTAGCCATGACATTTTTTCGTCTCATTCCAACTCCACTTGCCTGTCATTCGTAAACCTTTTCACAGTGCCTCTGTCAAACCCATGGCTGCTCCAAGACTGCTGGCCTCCATCTTCTGTCTAATAATGCACTCCCTCTTTTACACTCAACCAATTTTCTAAGGCCCACAGTAACGTAAGCCTACCCATATAATAACTTCGTGACTGAAATTTGGCAGTCAAAGCGCACGCCTACCAGTAACATAAGAGTCCCGGGACTCGAAACATTCTCCAGCCCAATGCTTTTTTTGAAAATATGGTGGGTGTCCAGAATTATTTTGAATCTCTCTCCGTACGTCCGCTATACCCATCCAACTCCCGACCGGTTCATGAACTCCGCATGGCTATCCTGGGATTTGACTAAATGGGGGTGCCTACTAAGTTGCGTGCGTCGTCCCCCCAGCACTGACCCATATAGTATCAATCCTGCCATCGACGCCCTAGGCTGTGCTTCTGACTACGCCTCCGGTTGCTGTATTATCGCACGGGATTTCAGTTTCCCACAAATATGCTGATCGGCACACTTCGACCCTCCTCAATAAATGACCATCTCCTGTACGCGCCTGGTTCTGTGGTGTCGAACTTTCAAATCCTTTACAAGAGACAATAGTACCCTGGACCTAGCTGTCACCGATGGCCTCACTGCAGCAAAAATCAGGATCTACATCACTTCCCTGGTGATGATCATGAAATAGTGCTGTGCACACTGCTGCGTCCTTCCAGTGTCCAGCGAGCCCCGGCACCCTCCATACCACCCGGATTGCAAATCTGGGTCCAGTTTTTTCACTCATTCGTCTGATAGAGTTGGGAAACCATTTTACTAAATGCAGAACCCAGGTTAGCCGCTGACTGTTTACATACCGTACTTCTTGAGTATTTGTCTCAGCTTGCCCCCACGATTTCCAGCAACCCCCGGCCGTCAGCTAGGAAGTAGAAAGTGCAGCTCGATCACACCTTTGCAGGGCAGTTATACAACGTCCCGGGACTCTTCCCCTCAAAACGGCTTCATTACAGCCGAATCATGCACTATCTGTCAGTTTCCATTTCCTAATGCCTTCATCAGTGCTATGGACACAAAGGAAACAGCCACTACTCTCTTTCTGTATATGACCGGGGCGTTTGACTGTGTCTTACATACTCACCTACTATTTAAATTTGCTCCTTTGGTAATACTGACCCTCCTCTTTCCCGGGTATTTTCTTATTTCTCTTCCAGCCCTCGAGAGGTTTTGGCCGGTGGTCACTGGTCATCATCAAGATTCATACCAAGTGCAGTGATCCGGGGATGTGCCATGAACACCCTACATTCCCTCATGTATGTGAATGTTGTCTTTGCCGCAGAGCACCGTAGCACCCAGTATATATTCGCCGACCATAATAATGTAGCATATACATTTGATCTATTGAAGTTGCCAGCTCTACTAGCAAACATCTATGATGATTCATCCCCCTTGACCACTGGAGCCACACCCGGCATATGCAGTTCTCGGCGCCCGAAAATTCACAGCTTGCCCGTGAATGTACCGTAAGCTCTGGATCCGTCCTGCTTGGTGACCACCCACTCTCCGTTCCTCTCTTTGTAAGAGACCTCGGTCAACATTACTCGTCTACTTTCAACTTCTCCGGATAGGCATCCCTCTCAATGGCCAGGGCAAGGCGGGTCATTAGTACGATCTTTCGCCGATTTAGGCTGGAAGACAGCCGCCCAGTAGTCAGCGCTCCTATATCGGGCCACCCCTCGAACCCAGCTTCCTCGTTAGTGCCGACGTGGTAAAAGCCGCTTCAGCCGCAAACAAAAACCTCCAACACACACTTACCAAAGGCTCGGCTAGACTGAACTCACTTCTGTCTTATAGGGAACGTTTCACCAACCCAAGCTCGAGCCCCTTTTGGCTACGAGGCCTGAAGCTCAGTATTTCAATTATATAGACTTGTGTGCAGCAAACTTTGCCGCTGTTCGTCTACGCCCTGTTGTCCGCAGTGTACACGGGCTGAGAAATAGTATTTCATTTTTACCTGTACCGTCGCGCACATAACCCTCAGGTCCAACTTCCTCCTGGTCTGTTATAATGAGCTGTGGAATAAAATCTCAGTTGATATAAGCACTTTGTCAAATCTCCCTTCTTTCTAAAAAGAATCCAGCGCACTTCTCCATGTTTCTAATGCGATCAACTTAATAAATGGATATACTTCCATGGATCCCGCTACTGAGAGAGGCATTCGAGTATTACGCTCTCGTGACACCCTACCAGCTCAACCATCGCGCTCCTACCAGGCCAAGCAGTCCACCCATTTTGCAACCCCTATTTCAAATACAACATCGTCGTCCTCGTTTTAGCCAACAGGCAAGTAAAATTTCGTATTTTCATCTCATCATTCAAGTATCATGACGTCATGTTACAATTTAACCCATGCTATCCCACTTAGTTTCCAAAGGCATAATCCTTATCCACTCCCCTCAGACAATAAGCTGTTTCTGTTAATATCCCGCACTGTAGACTCTCAGTCAGGTGCAGTTATTTCTCGGCTATTTATTCTAGCCTCCGGCATAATCCACCTGATTTGCTATAATCGTGTTGCACTCCGAAACAACCTGAAGGGCACCAGACAAGCCCCTCAAAGTTAATCTCGCTAACCGTGAATTGCAACCCCTATATTTCAAGAAATCAGGCTTTTTAGATGGAGTTGCGGTACTGAAAAGGAGTATATCCAATCCATCTACCCTGGTCGTATTTGGGCAACTCAGTACACGACAAAGAACTCAGTGGCTCATTCTCAACATCTAGGACTGCAGTGCAGCTTTGATTCTATAATACCAGGTATCCTCTTTGGGACAAGCCTGCACAGCCACTTTCGACATATTCAGGCTAATTGCCTTAGATTATAGAATCCACACACATCGATGTCCTAGTGTTCTTATATAAACCCACCGCACACGACCGGTTTTCCTTTTCTTCCTCATCACAACGTTAGCACTCCATATGGAGCTTCATCTCCGTGTCAGCCGGTACTCGAACGCGAACCCACCGAAAGGTATCAGGCTGTGGTAGACCCTAGCTGCCTCTGCGTTTTGTGTTCAGTGTAAACCGTCTTGGTGACCTTGACTCCACGGATACTACGAACGTTTCCGCGGTACATCTATAAACATTCCGTGCAGCAACTGCTTCCCTGCACGGAGTTGACCGCCAAAGAGACAATATCAACATGAAAAAAGAGATCGGCATAAAAAGCCCGAAAAAATACCTCACACTTTTGTCTTCTAAGTTGAGCAGCAGTGTCTTATATGACCCATGTCTCCGGGCTGCAACGATGCTATGCAGCGGGGGGCGTGGTTAGCCTATTTACAGCGCGGCTTGTCACGTGCTGTTTATGATTCGGCCGGGGCTTGGGAGATTTTGTTACCCACTGAACACAGCCCTGTCTTCACTGACAGCCAGTTATCTGGCTCCGATACAACTATGAAACAAATAGCCCAACACATGTGGGTTACTCTTGGAGGGCCACATGTTGGATGCTAGTAGATGTTTATCGTAAAATATCCCTCTCTGAAGTACGCCCTGGTGCCGCCTACCAAACGTGCGGAAAATACACGGTCAGATCTCGCTTTCCTGACGAAACTTTTGACCTCCCCTGGTCCAGCCTTCTAAGATTTCCGAACCAGTCCCCACTCAAGTGCTGCCTCGCTTCGCAGTATGCAAAGGAAGATACAGTAATCATGTTAACCTAAAATGTCAACACTTCGTGAGGTTACTTTGCCCGCATTCATGTGCAATCTCCGTGTAAAAGCTCCATCAAATCGAAGCACAACCAGGCCCACTTCCACGCTTCTTCGTAAGGGACCAATTTTATCTTATTCCTCAGCACCGATACCCTTGACAGTTCCTTCCACAATCTCGCTTTCACATTCCTCAGACCTTATCTAGCACAGAATTATCTTTAAATCAGAAGAAACAGTGGCAAGTATGGTGCTATGCTGGCAGTACACTATTCCCATTTACGCGTAAACTGTTCATTCAAACCCATCTTACCGCCTCGGTGCTGGCCTCCATTCCGCATAAGAAAATGGTATTGGGGCGACCCCAATTATTACCTCCTGGATCTGACCCCCTGGGTCTCTTCGGTGTCCGAGATCTGCCCCGTCAAAGTACAAACCATCAAGCCCCAGTTCACCAGAAGCCGGACGTCCCTAACATTGGGTACGGTGAGCTGGACTCCGGTAGTCACTGCAGGTCGGTTGTGATTGTAACTCGTTCCCCTTCAAACCAATAAAATGATGATATTAACAGAGGCATTCACATTTGGCGATCCCCTTATGCAAGCATCAAAATCGGTGGATGCAGCTCTGTCTAGATGGCCCCATTTGCAGGAGATGACCGTCGTAGATTGGGAGGATAAGGAAGTAGATCTCAACGGGTTCCGACGGGCCGGGGCACATTGGGTACTGGACCAAGAAGTAGGCAACGGTCAGGCACCCCAAACCTTACTTGCGACACCCGGATGGATGCTTTTTGGCCCAGCAGGCGGGCGCTGCTCCATAAGTCATGTATCAGCAGACATGGCGCACATAGAGCATCAGTAGCTTCTTTTCTGTAAGCAAGGGTTTTATGGCCTTTGGACAGACCGACTGACGTTATCTCGTGGGGACCATTTTGAACAGCAAGCAGTGCGGCACGGGACCGAAAACCCGAAAAATCAATTTTAGGCACCTCCCGTACTGTGCCAAGGTCATCCATCTGATAGGCAACAGGACCCACACCCTTTACAGGTCTCTGCGCTCCAAAGAACGCTTCGGTTGGGACGAGGTTTTCTGGGCACGATACTCAGACGCTAAGGTGCGAAATGCAGAACTCGACTACGTAGAAAACGTGAATACAACCATAGACGGCAAAGAAGGGATGTGGTATCTGCTCAACCACCTGGTTCTCCGTCCTGAGAAACCTGAAAAGCTGCTGGTGGTTCTTGACTGCACATCCAAGTTCCGAGGGGAGTCATCCTATGATCGTTCATTACAAGGGCCAGATTGGACGACACTGCAGATTGAGGTCCTGAATCTCTTCGAGCTAGGTGGATCAATTACGCGGGCCGACATCATACAGATGTTTCTCCGGGTGTAGATACCAATAAAGAACATAAATAATTTGCAATTTTTATGGTAAGATGAGGACAACTAGGATCAATCGTTGATGGAAAAGAGATTGAATGTTCGTCCCTTTCGGAGTGATACCTTCACTCTTCTGTGCAAACTACGCCCTACTGGAGGCCACAAACTAGAATGGAGCCTCGGCTCACAGTTCATACGCGGATAGTGTCAGCAGAAAGTTTTGCGTCAACGTCTATCTTGGATAGTTCGATGACGCTGACACCGCCCCACAACACAATTCAGGTGCCTGAAAGAACTAGTGCAGAAGGGCGGATTCCACCTCACAAAATAGATATCGAAAGCTCCAGGAGTTCTTGGATTCATTCCGAGTAACAAAAGGGCATAATAAGGCTCGAGATCTGAATGGATCGCCGCTCCTATTGCAGCGCACTCTGGGAATACAGTGGAACGCAGGGACCGATGAGTTCGTCCTCGAAATGAAGGTTCCCGATCAGCCAGTTACGGGCCGTGGCAAACTGCCTGACATCTCCGGTCCGCTTACCTGCTCATTTTCGTTTCGCCCCAGTTGCTGTCCGGAAAGATTCCACTGCAGCAGCTTTGTCGGAAAAAAATTGATTGAAAGCAGCCACTTGACGAAGACAGGCTGGACTGGGAGGAGTTTATGGGCAGTCTAAAGAAACTAGGGGGCGCACGTATTCCGAAGTGCTTAACTTCTAACCATACAACACAGACCGGCGAGTTTCACGCTTTTGCTGGTGTGTCCGAATTTCGGTGCGGGACTGTAGTGTATGGACGTTGGTTTCTGGGTGATGGACGCTGCTCTACCAGGATCTTGCCTGCTGGAGACCGAGTTACCCCTTCGAAGTCGGCCCCAATCCCGCACTTCGGCTGTTAATGTAGTAAAATCGATAAGGACGTGCTTCAGATCCAATAACTGGTCAGCCAGTTCTTTGGCGGAGTCGATGATAGTGCTGTATTCCATCAATTACATCGGGAGCCGTTTTATTACCTTCGTAGCTAATAGGCTTACAAAGTTGCACAATGGAACCACCGTAAACCAGTGGCAGTGTGGCAAGTCCGTCGACAACCCAGCAGACTTGTGTTTCCGAAGTGCGACCAATTTTCAGTGGTTAGACACATGAACTGGCAGGCTTCAGCTTCTGCGCACTCCTGAAACAGATTGGCCGGTTTGCAAGTTTAAAACTGTACCATCATCCGAAATGGAAATGAAAGGCACTATAATGACGGTGGCCGCCGTCGAACCGACAACCTCTTCTGTCAAGGTTGATTATATTTCCCTCCAAGACAAAGTTGCTCCACTCGCTAGTTCGGTTGACATAGTTTAAGGGGCATTTACTGATCATCGAGGGTCTCCGTCCGATCAGCAGGGTGCCTGTGGGTCCGATAGCTGTTGACGACATGCGCTTTGTGGAACACGATCTCCTCAACATGGTACGGTCCGAAGCTTCCACCCATGATATTAAGAAACCTGGAGGGCTGGGATCATACAACGAAAGGACGTCAATCCCAAAGAGCAACTAAAAACCACAAATCCGGAAGTAATGGGTAGATTGAAAGAACTGGATGGTATACTGACAATTTCCCACCTAAGCTCTGACTCGAAACCCCATAACACCGCCAGCACGACAGCCCACGGTACATCTACTAATTCAACCCACAAGCTGTGGAGGCACATGCCGGCAAAATCCAAGTGACTAGCTTCATCTGCAAGCAGCTTTGTATGCTGAGGGGAAGAGCGATCTTGAAGCTTGCAACTCAGCTTTGTGTGCAACTTGGATGGCGTACAGCTGCCACGAGTGAGCAGTATATGGCTCCGCTACAGAAGTGATGGGTGAACCTAGGATGGAGGCCATTTGGTGGTACTGGACTTGGATATTTCAGGTATTTTGGGCAAGATGCGGAAAGAGGTTTGGAAAAGATACGAATGCATCCTGAGTTGCATGAAATCTCGGGCAGCACACTCGGAAGTCTCGCACTTTATGAGAGCCGACTCTTTCTGCGGGCTCCACAAAGCTTTACAAAAAGAAGAGGTATGCCGCCGGACATCTACTCAGACAACGCATCAAACTTCGTGGGTGCCCAACAAGAACTTTCGCGTTGGAACCAAGATATAAATGGGAGTGAACCACGGGGCAGAACGGTGAGGTGTGGTATCCAGTACCACTCCAAGCCCCCATAGGCCAGTTACCGTGGTAGAGTGTGGGAGCACTTATCAAGTCCTCTAAAGGAACATTGCTGCTTTTAATCAAACAATAACTAACAAACTATGATATGCTGAACACCTTGCTGATTTAAGTGGTGACACTCTTGGCCAATCGCCTAGTCATTCCCGTCTCCATCAGCGAGTCCACTTAGACTGTGCCTACCCCAAATAACTGGTCGGTGTTGAGGTCAAGTATTGGATTTCAAGGGCCAGTGAGTTTCCAAGGTGGCTAGCTACGCGGGTAATAATAAGCAAATTATCTGTCCAGGGTGTTTTGGAAACGATGACTGCATGGGTGCCTACAGCTCGTACAAACCCGGTAAAGGTGGCTGAAAAAGAAAAAACCTTCCAAGTTTGGTGACGTAACAATTATGTGCGACGACTGCGCGCACTTTAGTTCACGGCCTTCTAGTGTTGTCGCTGGAGTCAATATGAGTTCAGACGGGCTAGTTAGAACCGTGGGGGTTCAGATCACCAAGGAAACGCCGATTCGTGGTGTGCGAGGCATCAGACTTCTTGATGGCAAAGGGGGACCACTCGACGCCACTGATTCAGACGTCCGATGTCATTCAGTTTCAAGTTTCAAACCAAGGAATCGTACGCAAGCAATTTCACCGTGACACCTCTGTGCGAAGTAACACTTTCCCACATATTGTGTACACACATTCACATCGGTCAAGGAATACATGCTGCAAATGATAAGTTGGATGGTCACTAATAACAATTGGGTCATATTGGTATCGTTATTTCCCATTTATCGTCGACCACCTACGAAACGATTTCACGAGGTGTAATTGTTGTTTTCACGCGTACAAGCCCACTAAAGTACACACTTGCACTGGGGCAATTGTGTGCTCATACATGGCGTGTGGGCTGGGGGCCCTTACACACGTGTGCCATTCACGCTCGCGGGCACGTAGCGGCTCTTACAGTAACGCTGAGGAATAACAGTCGACACGTAAGTGGATCATCTTTTGCAGCGGAAGAATGACTGGCTGGCTTAACCACCGAATTGCTTGCGGTTGTGCATATATGTGAGTAGATTTCAGACGTCAGCAATGGTGGTCGCTTTCGCAGAGGGCAGTCACCAGGTTGGAAGGAAAAATCAGTGCCCCTACACCAAACCTTTGACTTTTCCAAGATTAGATGTGTTTTTGCGGGCGGTGTACAACTATTTTTGAGGAATCCTCCAAGAAAGCCACACCATCCTGGCTTCGTGAATATACTCGATTAAGTGCATCATTTTTGTTTTACCTACCACTTATGATTTTGTGAACCAAGCTCGTTCATTCGCGTCCAAAGCGCGATTTTTTCATACATTTTTTGGACCGGTGTGGCTTACGTGCTCGTTTGTTTCATGCCGTGGACTATGCTTCCGTTTTTTCAGTCACTTTATGGCACGTTCGATGAGTTTCTCCATATTGAGTTATTGTTCATGCTACCATCTAGTACCACGAAATTTCTCAAACAGTGTTGTTTTGCTTAAGGATCCGTGCGACCTGGCTACGCACGGCTTGAAGTGTCCTCCAGATGGTGGTTGTGCCGATGCTAAAGATATTGGAGGTGCGTCAGAAACCTCGGGTTTGAATCTTTCAATGGGAACAGTATCGGTTTGCCATCCTTTCGAACAGCAAATTACCCCGTTCACGGCTAATTAACTTGAATGGACCATCATTAGTTGTCGCAAGTGAGCTTTGTATAGAACCCTTACTTATAAAGAAGAAAGCCTAATTGTATAAATCATTGTGTGTGGGTTGTGAAACAGGGAGACATGAAATAAACAGTATGAAAGTGGGCTGGGTAGCCTTGGCGAATATGAGGAGAAGAGCAATCCACTATGCAGAGGAGAGGGAACGCAACTGCAGGATCGGGGAGCGGTGAAGAATCAATTTCAAGAAGGGTATAGATCGAAAGAAGAATAAAGCTTTGCAAAAGCTACCAGAGTGGAAAATCTCCGCATGGCTTCCAGCTTCGTTATGCTAATAAACTGACAAATATATTGTTTTATTTAGCCTGAATGTTATTCGAAGTCATTATTGGGAACAGCAGATGAGGATAAGTGGCCTTGCTTTCGGAAGGCTTATCGAAATTTCAAGCATACCGAATTTCTGTGTTACACTTTCCAGCTGTGATATCGGGTTGTTCCAGATAGGATCCAGGAAGGATCCGGGAGCGATTGCTTCTGGTAATTTGCGTCATCCCATGGGTATTTGTCCTCTGGGGGGAGGGGGTGAAGATTACATGCCATTTAACCAGCCTGGTATGGCAAGGTATGACGGCTGACTCGAGTGCATTCCCGTATGCTATGAGGGTCTTAGGAAGATCTCTGCCGGCTTGAGTTAAAACCTAATTCTCAGTCATCCAATGTGGAGACTGAGGTGGTGAGTGACGGCGAAGTATTAAGGACCCAAAACAAATGGGGTTCGCAGTCTGGGCTTGGTTCCAGATGTGGGTTATAATAATAAATGACGATAACTTATGATGAATCCGTTGGGTTTTGTATCACTGTGGCGAAAACAAGGCTTCATTTGCACGACCAGTGGTACCTTTACCATATTCCAACCTGTGTTTCAGTTTGCAGGTCTGAATAGCGCAGGCTTTGAGCGGATTGAGCTATAATACTACAGAGTAGCAACTTCGCGTACACTGGCTAAGCAACTGTGTAAGCTTTCAAGGGGGTTAATAGTTCGTAGGTTGGCGGGACAGATCTCGGATACCGAAGAGACCCAGGGGGTCAGATCCAGGAGGTAATAATTGGGGTCGCCCCAATACCATTTTCTTATGCGGAATGGAGGCCAGCACCGAGGCGGTAAGATGGGTTTGAATGAACAGTTTACGCGTAAATGGGAATAGTGTACTGCCAGCATAGCACCATACTTGCCACTGTTTCTTCTGATTTAAAGATAATTCTGCGCTAGATAAGGTCTGAGGAATGTGAAAGCGAGATTGTGGAAGGAACTGTCAAGGGTATCGGTGCTGAGGAATAAGATAAAATTGGTCCCTTACGAAGAAGCTTAGACGTGGGCTCGGCTGAGGGCAATTTGGAGCTTGAGCTCCGCCTGATCTTGGCAGCTTTGAGGGCAGAATATTTGGAGAAGTCCAGTGCGCAAGAACAGCTGGACCTTACTTATCGACCAATTTGTCCACTAGCAGAGGGTGGACCGCAAAAGGATAAAGACCCTTTGGGGAGGTTACATTTATATGTAGTTGTCCACACTTCTCAACCGAAAACTTCATCTGCTAAACTGAGCAATGACAGTGGAAAGCGGATACGTCCTCGGGGGTGGGTGCGATAGCAGGGGCAAGGCGATCAGAGTTGTTGGAATAGATAACTTGGATATCGTGAGACAAAAAATGGGGTTCCATGACTGACTGAGACGAATACGTCATTCAGATACTTGAAGACAGGCAGAGGGCCAGGGCCGCCAAGTGATAATACAGAGGCTGTAACCGGATAGGACTTGGAAGGGATTTCATTTATTGAAGCAACCTGAGGCCAATTAGGTAGGTAAGAAGTTACCCAAGATAGCTGGGGGTCAGTGATGCCAAAGGATGACATGTTGGTTAAAAGATGTGGGCCAGGCGCGCAGCCGTGCAAGCCTTTGTCGTACCCAGATAAAAAAATTGGTGTGCCTGTTCCATTGTCTGCTGCCCTAGTGATATGGTCCAAGAAGTCAATTTGGCACGTTGTGCACGATAATGAACAGCGGGAGCCGTGTTTTGAGCAGTTTTGAGGTCGAATTTAAAGAGTCACTTTCCAATGTGTCCCTTGATAATTGTTTCCATCAGCCTGTGAAGAATAGGGGTACGGTTAATAGGACTGCAGCTTTTCGTTACGCGCAAAAGTGCTCTTTTGGAACGTACCGTTTGTTACTGAACTTTTTGTTTTTTTGGCAACAGATTAAAGATTATCTATGAGGGAAAAGCTAAGCAATAAGTAGGGAAAGTCAGGCCCTGGTTCAAAGGATGCTTTGGGTGTCTGGCTTCCAGTTAATGAGTAGGAGGAGGGCTAAGTGTTGGTTGGCCGTCGGTAGGTATTTAAGACCTCAAATCCCACTCTCAGTAGGGTTGAAGCCGTGAAAGAAAGAAAAGCAAGTACTGGGGCCCCATTGTTGGTAGGGGGCACGACTGGGATAAAGAATTAGTTGAAGTCATCGTCAGTATGGACGAGAGTAATTATGTTGATAGTGGTTCATTTCAAAGAGGATCGAAGTGCACTAGACACGCGACCAAAAGTTACAAACGATCAGTTGGATAGATTGTTTTCGCTGATGTAGAAAAATACATGGTCAACTATGAATAAATGTAATTAAGGGAAGTTAACTTGAGATAAAGATATACACACACAGGCATAGTAGATGGAGTATAAATGGATCCACTGGTGGGTTCAATTGGATGCCTGGCAGATTCGAAATTCGAGATCAGATAGTGGGGTTTAACCAATTTAAGCTGGTAGGTAGATGCTGGGAGCTTTCCGTAGGAGGGACTGAAAATTAATGGGCACAAATGTGGTAATGGAATTGGATGAATACTGAAGTGATTTACGTGGGAAAACAAACAACCGATGAAGCACTTCTACCTTACGATAACTGGTCTGTTTCAAGTTATAGAGCTCCAAGCGGAACAAGGGCACGCAGAGAAAATTACGAAAAGTAGTAATAGTCATTTAGCAAGGATTTTTCGGAGAATTTAGTGCTCGGTGGCTGTGAGTCACATATTGTCAGAATGGGAGCCTATAGTGAGAATGGGCGCAAAGATGGCGAGGGAAGTAGCGGGTGAGGAGCTGGAGAATTCAGAGCAAATTTATGCTTACATAAAAGCTGGAAAGCGAAAAGTCAAAACAGCGGGGAAGCTGGAGTCCTGAGCACTGCGAAGCTAGAGCATGGGAGTAGCAGCAGTCAATGGCGGTAGGTAGAGCCGGATCAGAAGGTTGAGAATTACTTGGAAAGGTCACGATATATCCTTTTTATGGCAGGTCGGGCATGGTGGATCAGCAGAGAAAACTTGGGGGAATAAAACTATCTTGGAAACAGAGAAAATGACAGCTGAGGCAAACAGTTCACAAAGGAAGAAGGACAAAGAGGGTGGTCGAATAAACCGGATAAAATCAGAAATAGTATCAAAACATGCCATCCAAAGATTTTTCCGACTGACTTTGTGGCACCTTATTTTGAAAAACAATTTCACTAGCAAAATTTAATCCGTAGAAAATGAGGTTAAAGTGGCTTGACCGAGAGCTTATTTAATCATTGGACAGTGACAGATACGGAGTACAGGAACTGGTCTAGGTCGTGCTTGCTGCTCAACTTCGATCGGAATCCTGGCTCGTACTAGTTTAGGAGACTTCCGCGCACATTTGTTTTTGGCATTGACACAAAGCTCATCACAAAAACGCAGCTGGGTCAGGCTTTTGAAAGACAACTATTGCATGAATACGCCTTTTTCAAGTTTAACATTCACTCCAACTTTTAGTCAGGTTTCAATTATCCGGAAGCGCTGGGCCATACGGCTTGAGGAAATGTAAATTTATTTCCGCCGAAGAACTCACATCACCCCTCCATTAGCGATGTAAATTTGAGGATTATAAGACGTTGTGTTACTCCCAAATTGGGTGCCATTTATCATGTTCTTTCTGGAAGCCCTTAAGAAGTATCAGTTTCCTACTCCTGGGTGTTTTATTAACCGAAACTAAATCGATTAGGTTAATTTGCGCGATTGCGTCATGTGATGGCGGCCAAAAAGTGGGAAGCCGTAACAGGTGGACAACGAGCATGGGACTTCAACGTGATAGTGTAGAGGGTGGCTGGGGTAAGCAAAGCAAGCGTAGTTGCAAAGTGGTCGGAGTACCGTAGAACATCAACGGAACTGCGGAAGTGGGAAGTAAAATTGACTTCGGCGCAAGGATCCAGAAGTTTTCACGGCAAACATCGTAAGAAAAAACTGTCACTTGGAACCTCAGAGAGGCCCAGTAAGGAGAAATGGTGTGGTGTGAAACTGTACGAGAAAATCATAAGGAACCTTTTTCCCTATAAAAAGTGTAATTGGGAGGAGTGAGGCACTCCGAAAAGTTCAGAAAAGATTCTTGTGGCGAACTGTATGCATAGTTGGAAATGGACGAACTGACCGAAGTGAAGCAAGTAAGAAATGACCAGTCAGACCATTCTTTAACAGGCGAAGCTTTATGGAGGCCGGAATAACGGAGCGCCAAGACAAGTATATCTGTGACGGAACATTAGGCGCAAGAATTGTGCTTGGCTGAGTTGAGACGGTGGAGTTGGACAGCCGCATGTCTGTAGGCGGTTGCACCAAAGCAGCCAGCCGGAAGAAGCCAACTGAAGCACTGACTGATGAAAAGATCTGTGGGCATTTGCGGGGCCGTGCTAGGGATACCAGGCGGTGTTGGATCGGTAATAAATGTGGCCGCAAGAGATGGAAATGCTGGAAGGGCCAGTTCTTACATGAAGTTGAGTATGTGCACGGATGGGGCTGGTGCCTTATGGCCTGGGGCAAGGAAGGATGTAACAAAGCGATTGGCACTGGGGGTACAGGAGTGTAATCAGTAGGCTGTTTACGCACGGGGTGATAGTAGCAGAAAAGATATTCGGGGTCAGTAAGATAGACGCGGGCAGAAAATCAACTACTGACGATTACGGGAGGAGTAAGTGAACAAGATGATAGTGCCGTCATACAGCGTGAGCTGTCAAGATGAGAACCGATGGGACTGAAAACAAAAAGTTTGAATGTTCATACGGTGGCAGTACCGCGAAGGCGGGATAAGATAAGATTGATGGCAAGAAAGGTAGGCGGGGATATCGTAAAGGAACAAGAATTCAGGAGGCATATGGTTCAACACCGACTGCAATAGGTGCAGCAGAGTGAGAAGAAACGCGGCTTGAGATCCAATGCTCCTGGGCGGGGCCCAACTTTGGCTGGACGCCCAACCTGGAGAAGACTTCTTTAAGTGGACTCTAGGGGTGTGGTCTAGGATCCGCATTGCACTCCCATGTCGTTGCTGATGGCCTGTACGCCCAACGTGAACCGGCAGAAGCGGTGGATCTGACCACTCCCAGCATTGCTGTGACTGACCCGAATGATCATTGATCATTATACAGGGGACATGGTAACCGCAACAAGAGTTTGTGTTACGGGCTGCAAGATATCTTGGAGAGAGGAGCCGATGGGAAAAGTGACTGGAAGGCGGCCATCTAGCGTTATTGTCCAGGCTTACCTGCCAGAAAAATGAGCAGCTCAGTGCCCGAAGACTTTAGTCACGATTGAGAGTTACTAAGGATAATTAGAAAATAAAACCGGGTAAAAAATGCGATCTGTCCATGTTCCAGCTGAAGATCAACGGTTAACAAAGAAAAAAGTAAAGAAGCGAAAACAAGGGCTCAGCCGCGCGCTGGATCCCCAGAACAAGTTGGGAGACTGTAGGAATTTCAGGCTGCTACAACCTACCGGATTAACGTCGGTATGAGTAGTAGGGACCTGTGATGGAGCCAAAGTAACAGTGCGCGATAGAATGAGACAGAAGGGGCCAGGGTGGATAACATAGACCAATGTGAGTGAGAAGTAAGTTTATTGCATTGGAAAGGGGAGTTAAATTCAATGCGGATCAGGGGTGACAAAGATCGCAGTTCGAGATTCTAAGAATGAAGGGGTTGGACATGAAATGTGGGCATCAGCTGATGATGGAGAAGTAACGAGGCTAGAGAGCGGGGCTTCTTTCGAAATCCAGATGGGTGGAGTAGCCCTCTATGGCCAAGAGTATAGCACTGGGGACCGTTAAGTGGATAAGAAATGCAAGCTCAAAATAGTACATTGAGGAGACTCTGGGCTTGTTGGGAGAGGCTTGACCCAGACATTGGAACAGGCTGGCAGGAAGAACTGGGACCTCAGATCGAGATCAGATTGAGGCACAGGAAGGAAAACAGCACGGTGACGATAGGGACGGAAGCAGGAGGCAGCGAATGAAATATGATAGGAATGGTACACTGTTATAAACTGGCTTATGAGAAAGACAAGGTTGAGCCTCACGTGACGGATCCATACGGCCTCAAAGTGTAGGAGCTCACCGCTTTGGAGTATGTCAAGACTACGGATAGGCCAAGGAGCATTTTGGTGAAGTCACGCCGGATACAGTTAGTAGCCAGTGGGTGGGGGTAACCGGGGAGTATTCTAGGAGTGGTCTCACTTGTAAGAGATGTGGGAAGGCCATTAGTAGGTAGTAATAAACTTCGATTTGTCAGGATCGGGGTTTGTTTGGCTTTAGCCACTTGGAAAACTCTTGTTTCGGGAAGTTAAAAAGGTGTAGCGCTTGCCAAATTCAACAAATATGGGGTAGATGGGGGGACAGGCTGTCCAGGATAGTTTAACCGAGTGGTGCAAAGCTTTTTTATGGCAAGTGGAAGCCTTTGTCTGTACCATGCTCGGAGAAAGGATAGGTCACCCGGAGTGTTACTTGAGACTGTAGACAGGTCGTTAGGGTATAATGATATTACTAATTTTGTATTGATGGAAAGAGAAATAGGGTACCGAGGCCAAGATACGTAAACACGCCTTTGATATAATCGGGCAAAAGTAATGGGCCTAAGATATCGCCTTGAGTGACCGCACCGATGATGGATTTGGCAGAAGATAAGTGGGCAAAGGGAAACTCAGCCCACGACCTGTGAGAGAAGTGTGATGACGGCCAGGATAAGGGGGTTTTGACTTATCAAAGGGCTGGATTTCGGCTATCAGGTGCCTATAAGTGAAGGAGTCAAAAAGCCCTGGAGGCTTCAAGATACACGACAAACACGAAGTAGCTGACGTCAGTTGTACAAAACAAGGCACTTGCGGAGTCAAGCTGGCGGGAAAAGCAAAAGCGGGAACCCAGAATTTCTTGCCGACCGGCTTCCGGCAGATTTTCGGATGGGATAATCAGCAGTGCATTTGGTGATTCTTTCCGTGATTTTCTACACTTCTGACGTCTGGTTAGTTAGCCTACAGTTATCTGGGCCGTCTTGTGGGACCTGATTCGGGCGCTGGGTGATAACGGAAGTTTCCCGCTGAGAACAGGCTGGGCTGCTGGGTGTAGAGATTGCGTCTATGTCGGAGCCGAAAAGAAGGAGAAGGGCCAGTGGGAGGCCTTGTGGGCCAAGTCTCGGAGGGAATTCGATGGGGAAGAACAACTTATGATTATCGAGATGGGTAAAAAGAACCCATAAGAAAGACACAGAGCTGCCAGAATAGATGGGAGAAGGAAAGAGGCCGAGGCAGGTGATAACTGAGGATGTTGAGTGGCCAGTGAATTCCTCACATAACGACCGGACGTGGAAAATCCCCCCAAAAACAATGCCATTCTATGTTCTCCTTAATGTCACGCACTTATCTACACTACTGACTTGTTTTATGCACTGTGCTTATATGAACCGATGTTTGTTTGTTCGCGTTCAGTTCCCTGCTTCGTCACATCATTGTTGTGGACCTGCGTGACGCACGTGCTCATCTCCCGCACGCCTCTATTCGGTTCCGGTTTTTGAGTCCTTGTGATCGCATAATTGAGGTTTGTGTCTGTTTCGTATCATTGTTCATTCAATAATCTAGTAACGTAGAATTTTACGGCTAATCGCCTTTTGATTTCGGGATCCGTTGTGAATTCGGCCATGCCTTGCTCAAAGGTGTCTCGCACCTCAGTAATAGACGCTGTAGCATTAGCGGCAGATGGGCTTTTGACGAGGAGTTTGGGCGAAGTAAAAGTGGAGCTCCTGGACATTTTGCCAGGCTGGTAGGACAGGCAGTCCATTTTTTGGGGTGCGCTAAAGCAATAGCCTCTTTACGTTTTATACACCATTCGGCCTTACGACGCGGCTCCAAGTGCAACTGGTTGATGCGCAGAAAGATGGTGAATTCGAGTGACTTGGTGGAGGCTAGCTGTAGCTTATCCAGCTTAAGCCCTGAAAGAGACAGTCGGCTTAGGGGCACTTGAAGCGTGGATCAACATATGGGTCAGGGGCAATTGCGCTGTATAAGGAGTGAGATTAGAGGGGGTTGGCAGCAATCTGAGGATAGGGAGAAATAAAAAAGTCGCTCCAGTTGAGTTGGCGGTCTATCGTTCATACTAGAGGCCAGTTCCATGAAGGGTAGGAAGTTGCACCCGGGAAGAGATGACCCATTGGGATAGGGATGGATGAAGTAACCGAATTCACATGATGCAGTAATGCGGCCTATACCCAGGAGGTAGTCAGGGACCTGAGTAGTGATATCAGGATTATGGCTGGGGATTACCAGGTCAAAGTAGTCGCTCTTCTTGTGGGACCGACATGTTGGATGCACCCACCAAGACGGAAGCAGGGAGGGAAGATGGGAAGGAAGGGGGGCTACTGTGAAAAAACCAGATGATTTCCCACGGTTCAAGTCAAGCGCAGTAAATTTTGCACTGGCAGGGTAGTCAAGGGTGGCATCGAACCATCCACGACAGAATCTATTTTGGAAGGGTTCGGACCTGGGGGAATGAAGACGTGGCCAATGAGTGGGTTCTGGTCGGAGGCTTGAAAAGGTAACCACGCTGAATCCTTAATGAGGACAAGAGAGGAGAGGGCGGGAACCCTAGCGAGGATAGTTGTTTCGACAAAGGCTAAGCAGCCGTCGACTTGAATGCGCCAGTAGGTGTTAGGGAAGCATTGATACACAGCTTTGCAAATAAGGTCCAGTGAGACAGCTTTGGTGAGCCGGGGTTCAGTTATTGATAATATGTCATGGTTTCAGGTAAGTGCACAAGAGTGGCAGATGCGGTATTTCCCCAATAATTGGTTGAGCTTGATTAGGACCGGTGGCTAAGTCTTTCGTGCTGGGGTGCAAAAGTGCATATGCCAGTTGCAATTTTATTGCTATTTCCGTGGCCATAGGGATTGGATCTCGGTGGGGATGAAGCTTCATCAGAAGCGGGAGGGTGAAGATTTTGGAAGGGTTGCAATAAATAGGGGAAAAATTTGGTGTGAAGCTCCTGCCGACCTTTGTGGTTGATTCATAAAATGGATCTGCAAGAGACCATTGATGAGGATGGCAGGGTGGATAGCCACAGGGCCAGGGGAGGGAGTGGGCATTGGTCAGGAAAAAATGGATGTTATACGGCGGGCAACTTGTCAGCTGGACATGACCGGCATATTAGGGGTGAGGGGCGTAGGGGTGAGGGGGGGTATGCAAGCCTAAATGGAATAGCTGGTGGTGGCTAGGATGAGTGGTTTTCTGCGAAACCGCTGGAAGCCCGTGTAACAGCCGGTCATGGAAAATCCCTCTTTTTCCCTCGCGATCCAGTGTTTTTCCTAACATCACTCATTTGCCTACACCACTGACTTGTCTCTACGAACTGGTTGTTTTTCTGGACCAATTGTTGTTTGTTCTCGCCCAGAGCGCTACTTTGGCACATCCTTGTTCAGGACCTGCGTGACGCACGTGCTGTTTGCTCACACGCTGCTATTTGGTTTCTCGTTGTTGAGTCCTTGTGATCGTATTATTGAGGTTTGTGTATTTTTTATGTCATTGTTCATGTAATAATCTAGTATCATAGAATATCGCGGATAATCGTCTTTTGATTTCGGGATCCGTTGGCTACGCGTTGCTCAAACGTTCGTTACAGCCCGTATGGGGTACAGGGACCTTTTTGTGGGGAGGAGAGATGCATGGACTTAAGGAGCGGGAAACAGGCCCGGACCTGGAATTGCCCCTAGTACATACGGCCAGATACAGACCGAGATGAGGTCCCCGGTTTGCTCGTAGGAGGCTTCAAAGAATCCAGGCATGGATCACTGAGACACCACGGATCAGATTTTACACGAAATGGGCGGCAGGCAGGATCGTTAGAGCGAAAGACACGGTTAGTTCCGTGCAGCACAGGATGGGCGGACAGGTGAGTGACAGTACGACAGGGTTGGAGATTGAGCCGGTATAGATCTCTGGCTTTGCGGCCACCCCTGGGGAAGTGTGCAATCGATAATGAAGTGCTGCTTAATACAAGTGGCCCGAGGGCTCAATCAACCAGGAGCGGCAGCTACTGGAGTGCTCGCCATTTGGGGGCATCTGGATGGAACTGGAACCGATGGTGACGATCTGGTCTGGTTGGGTCAATAGTACGAAGGTAGACTGTGGAGTGTTAGACTCATGGGTGGCGTCGTGCCCCCTTGGCGCAGCGTGGGCTTTGCATCAGGGCTCGTTGCTCCCGTGGGGATGGGTAAAGCGGTGGCACCTTTGAGCTATCAAGGCGTTTCTCCCTGAAGAGGCGTCTCATCGGGACTATCCATGTATCCCCGTAAAGCGAACAAGCAGCAAATAATAATAATAATAATAATAATAATAATAATAATAATAATAATAATAATAATAATAGTTCATTTCGGAGACTCCCGGAGCTTGCCTTTTGCATGATCATATTTTTACAGAACACGAAATGGACAAAGAAAATTCGTGAAAAATTTAGAAATATCCTTGACAAGCGTAGGGAAGGTAGACTTAGAAGGGAGATGAGAGGGAGGAGGAATAATGGGGGGCTTTAGGGCAAGCCCAAGGACGGATTCAAGTAAAAGCCTGGTGAATGTGAGATTCGAGGTCAGGTGCAGGAGATGACTGAGCCAATTGGGGGAGAATGGAACCTGGGAGTTTTACATGAGGAGGACTGAAAATCGGCGTGAGAAACCATGGTAAAGAGGAACGATGAAGGAAAAAGGAAAAAGAGTAAAGAAACAAGAAGAAATCAATTGAGTTGTGTGGCAAGAGATTAAATACCTTTGAAGTATGCTACATTGCAATAAAGGGCAGTGTCATTTTGATAATAGGGAGCAGGACGTGTAAGACCAAAAGAGTGGGTCTGATGACAACTATGATTTGGAGGGACCGAGAGGCAGTAAGTGTGAGGCATAGATATAGATAAATTGGACGCATATCATGAGGGGCAGCAGGATGGGGGCAGGAGTACTGGCTGGCAGATAACTGGAGGATACAGAGGAAATATGTGGATGTAAATATGTATGTGTACATTTATATATATATATATATCTTTATATCAGAAGAACAGGAGCAAAGGGCAATAAAGTGATAGAACAATGGAATGGCACTGCCTGGCAGAGACGGATGGGGCTAGATCAAGTGGTACGGGTTTAACTTGGATAAATGCTGTTGAATTTGTTTATGACAGGTGAACACGGAGACCAATAGACGGAGGAATGACTTCGAAAGCACAGAAGTGATGGCAGTAAGTAGAAGTTGATACACGGGGGGATGTGAAGGGAAGAGTAGAAGAAACCGGAGAAAAAGAGGATCCGACATTCTAATGGGTTCAGATGTGACATGTGGTGACGGTCAAAAATGAGTGAATCGGTAATAGATGGAAGTACACTGTGCAGCCAGACGATGGCCGTGAAAATTCTGGGGAAATGAGAGAGAGTGAAAAAGCAGCGTGGTTGCAGTGGTTTAAAAAACCAGTGAAGAACGTTAACTTGAAGATAAGACGAAATGCGGTGCAAAGGTGCAGCAGTTGTAACAGCGAATAACGTGGGAAAGAATTAAGGAAGTCGGGGTTCAGAAGAATCAGATAATGGCAAGTCATATGGCATGCAACCAAAGGTGAAATTGATGACGCAACGATGACTTTACGTTATAGGGAAGGCGGAAAATTAGAGCAATCTGAAATGCATACAGAAGATACCTGTGGCGAGCTATATACGTAACAGGAGATGAGGGTAATGGCTAAAGAGAAACATGTAAGGGATGACCAATCAAATCGTCTTACCACAGATGAAACGCTATGAAGATCGAGAAAAAGAGACGGGATTTAAACGGACAGCTAAACCCGTGGTGAAACAATGGTCACGAGAAAAATGTGCTTCGAAGTTGGGAGAATGGAACTGGAGAGCAGCCTTCCTATAGGCGACTGCACAGATGAACCGAGTCAGAAGTTGCTTATCGGTGCTCTGCCTAAGGGGAAGATCCACGGAAGAATTGCGGGTTGAGCGGAAAAAATTTGGTGGTGGTAAAAAGCTGATAAATATGGCTCCAAAAGAGGCAAATGTTGGAACGGCGAGTTCTTTTATCGGGATTGGTCACGGGTACGGATGGGTCTGGTGCTTGTTTGCGAGAGATACAAGGTAGAAGAGCAAAAAAGGATATGGCAACATGGCAGCTAGTGAGACATGCGACTAATTAGCTTCATGAGTTTATAGAGGCTCCGGGTGAATGGTGATCAGGGACCTACAAGCGCGACATGGATGGAGAAGAAAGTAGTGAGAGCTTGGGCGGAGTAAAATTGATAGGGCGGGAAAGACATCGAGCAGTGCTGACTGTTCAGAGGGCAGAGTAAACACGATAAGTGTATACGATCCAGGATCCATCGGTCAGGTCGTGAGAACTTTAACAACAGAGCCAAAGGAAACAAGGATCGACAGACTGCCGTGTAGCATTATTATCCAGGTGTTCCAGTCAGGGAGATGGTCAGTTTAGTGTCCGAGATGGTTGACCTGCTTTGAAGGTAACTGAGAGTGGAAATGGAGTAGAGAAACGCAGTCTGGGCGTGCTCCAGCTGGGTATTACCGGCTGACTGTTAAAGAATTAAAAGTGAAGCACGGGCTCATCGATGCAGTGGGTCACTAAGAAAAAATAAGGCCATGGAGCTTAAGACTGAAGAGAGAAACGGGTAAGCCAGAACTATAAGATTTAGTGGGGAGGTAGTATTTGACCTACGGTAGTCATTCGGTAAGAGGGAAAAGCAAATTCTGCATGAAATTATGGAAGAGACCTAAATGGGGGATAGAGCGGGGGTAGAATCGGTGACGTCATAGCTGGACGTTGAGTTTATTTAGTGAACCACCTCCAGTGAGAGAAGTGAGGCTGATTTTTTCAGTCCATAATCGCTGAGAGATTGATGGAAGTATATGCTGTGGGACCTGATATGGAAAAAAATCAAAGTAAGTGAAATGATATCAAGGGGCCTTGAGTTACTTACCACGCTCCTGCTACTTACTACTGATGCAGTTCCTATAGCTTCGTTGAGGTTGGACTCCGGGCGGCTGGCGTGATATAGCCAGATGACGGTAATAAATCGTGAAGCAGATGAGGCGTAATGACAATGTGTGAGAAAGACTACAGTGGCATTCTGGAAGGATCTTTTTCAAATTGAATTTGGCCGGATTCGATAAGCCTGTAAAGAAAAACTATTGGTGGACGCAGCCATGTTTTGACACAGGTCAGCGGCGAAGTCTGAAGATGCAAGGTGAAACCGAGCACTTATAATTCTGAAACGATGAGCATTGAGGAAGAAAAAAAGACCGAGTGATCTTGGAAGGCACGATAACTCGAGAAGGCAGAGTAATAGGTTTGAAGTTGAGGCCTCTCTCGTAAGCTTGACTTCTGGCTGGGTCGATGTTGAGCAACAGCAAAGTAGTTGGGAAAGAACGGAATCTATCTATAGCATTCATGAATGCAAACTATGGCTGTGAAAACCTAAAGCGCAAAGGGAGTTTACCTTAGGTTCCGAGGTACTCGAAGGAAAAGAACTTTGAGCATGGGGCAGTTCCCGCAGGAGGTGTGGTAGTAGTTCGTTGCCTATTACCGAGTATATATTTCTCGCCCGGGGAGAACCACAATCGATTGGGGGAACAAAATTGCTTAGTCAATAGTTTATACAGAAATACCAGGTCCAGTTTGATGCAACGAAGCCATAATGGTTTGATTTTGAGAGACGACCATCGTTCCCTGTAGTTTGAGCTAGACGACCAACCAAAAAGCTCCTCTGCGAATCTTCATGCATTCAATAATACCCCCGTTGGACTTCCACATACTAGAGAAGGTTAACTGACAATATTAAAAAACGGTCTGGCGTACACATTGTACATGGAGAAAATGATACTCCTCAGCTGAAATTATCTGAGCAGAAGACCGAGACACATTTTAGCGCTCGCCGTTTGATAGACAACGTGTTCGGAGAAGTTAAAAGAGTAAGAATAACTTGTGCTGAGGTCTCTTGCCAGGGATTGGCTGTCTATGAGTGAACCGCCGATGTGTGAGGAACCTGAAGGAATCCGGCATTGGCAGGTAAGAAAAGTACACTTATCGGAGAAGAATTTCATCGACCGGGTTGAGCAACATTCAGTGGGAGCGGTAAAGTCAGCGAAGACCTTAGAGATATCAGTACTAAGGCTGTCAGGTGAAACGCGCAGATTATCCTAATGTCCTTTTCAAACACGAATGGCGTGCCAGTAAGTATTTTCGGAAACATCATTTACGTGTGGAAGGGAAAGAAGGAGCCCTAAACACTGCCCAGAAAAATACCGCTAGTAATAAGCCTTGGGCGAGAGGTGTGCCCGTTAATCAAAACAACATTTGAACAATGAGGCAAATAAAATGGGAACGAAAATCTGGCGGGTTGATATTGCCAAATGATGGTAGCTTCTGTTAAAGTTTGGAGGTGGGGTACACGAACAAATGTCCTGGATAGGTCCAGGTAAATAACAATGAAAAATTTCCCATTTCCAGCTGAGTCACTGGGGAGGTTTAGACGATCATAATGACATGTCATAAAGGACGGTGAAATAAGGAATCGATTTTGCTTGCCGTTATTAAGGATGAAGCTTATCGAGTAGTTAATAATTTGATCCTTCACTATGTTTCCTTTATTATGGATAAAATGGAAGTATATTTTATAGAGCAATAATGGAGTACCTCATGTAAAGGTCTATTTTGCGAATGGAAGCGGTTACCGAGGGCCTCCAGTTAGCAAGTACGCTGATGCCATTAGGTGTACGAGTGAAGAAATTAAGCAGCAAAATGAAGGATATCCGGCCTGCTGTTGACAAGAGCAACTGGCGGTTGGCCATCGGGGCCCCATCGAGTGGAGGGTTCGCTATCGGATAATAGCCCAGTAATGTTCCCGTCACCGAAGGGTGTGGTAGAGGGGAAAATCAGCACTGGGTAAAGACCGGGGAGGGGCAATGAAAGTATGTGGAGCCACCGCTGAGGCAAAGAATGTGTTGAAGGCCTCGGCTATGCAGGGCGAGGAGATGATGGGTGAGTTATTATCGAAAATCAGGAGCCGGAAGTCAACCTAGACACGCAACGTGCGCAACGTAGAAGGATGTTGCGGTTTATTTGGATGACTGGATGTCTTAACTTCCTGGTCACGAAGTCACGTACTATCTTGTCGTTGAATAGGTGTGGAGAGGCGGTTCAAACAAATAAACATGGAAAGTAGTCGGAATTACGTATCTGCTTAAGGAGTTTATGACACTTTTATTGGAGTGGTAGAGAGGGGACCACTTTTAGGCAAAGCCTGGGAAGTATAGGACAGTTTGTTCAGACAGTTGGACGAGGACTAGAAAATATCTGCAGCAATCTGAGGGTCTTGGTTGAGAAAAAAATAACCCCCGTCTTTTTGGCAGATAAGTGTGGCTAGTAAAGTTCAGTTTTGTATGGGAATGTATTGTTGGGGGAAGGGTGTGCGGGATTAGAAGGGCCACTAGGGGCAGACGGCAGATAACCATTTTATGGTCACCTCCGAAGAAGTTTCGTGTTACGGACACGTCGATTAGAGGCATGTCGTGGGTGAGTATCAGATCTAGTATTTTTCCATTTCCGGTAAGTTCGGAATCATGTTATGTCCAGCCACCAAGGTCAATACTAGTAACTAGGTCCATAAGATTGGGAGGAACCGAGAGGTTAGTCCAACTAATTTGGGAGAGGCAAAGTCACCCACGATAAGCTTGGTTCCGGAAGGAAGGAAAGAGAGGTAATTGAGGAACATAATAGGTGGAAACAAGGAACTAGTGGAACTTGGCGAGAGATACACGCAGCCAATGCAAAGAGCAGTGCTTTGGAGACTGATGGTGAACCAGAGAGAATGGAGAACAGAATCGAGAGGAGTCGTGGTGTGGAGTTCCTTGAAATATGGTAAGCACCCACCACCACACCGGTTCAGCCTGTTGGTCCTAAGGAGGTTATACGTACCACGGATATCTGATCAGACAGCCAGGATTTCGTTATCAAGATAATGTCGTAACCATATTTGAGGGCAAAGTTTTCGGATGCATGAGTTTACCGAGGGTAGAACGAGATTTGAACAGGGCTAAAGATATGCCATTTACTAATATTATTATTATTTTTTGTGGGATGGGATAGGGGCACATCAGGAGACAGTGTAAGTTGGAAAAAGACAAGCTATCGCCGTTAGGAGGAGTGGAGATCGGAGTCGAATTTGAATATATGAATGTTGAGGCTACTTGAGGTTCAGATGGAGTGGCTTTCAGCCGGGCTGGAGTAAATGGCGCATTGAGGGGAGACGCTGAGGGGTACAACAACTGGGCATCAAAGGAGGGGGAAATGTCGGTTCAAAGGGAAAAAACTGTGGAATTTGGCTAGTCGATAGCAGACAGGGGTGATTAGGAGCAGTTGAGAAATACTGGCCGGTTGGAATTGAGTACTGGTTGAAGGGAGTTTCAGGGGGCAGGGTTTGAAATGTTTGAGAAATAGGGTTGCAGAGAGTAGATTAAGCTGGGCGTTATGGGGGGGGGGGTAAGGCAAGATGGGCGGAACACCAAACATGAAGCAATAATTATCGGGAGCAGTAGAGATAGTTGTCAGGTGAGGAGTATGACGTGGGGCAGAGTGGATGGTGTGTGGTGGCCGTGTTTTAGTATCGGCGGGCGACGAAAACGGTGATTTTGTGGGGACCACTGGCGTACATGGAGAAGAGATATTTTTTAAGGTCGAAGCCGGATTCTTTGATTTAAGGCGAGTTGATTCAAAAAGAAACATTTGGACTGAGGAGGGATGTATGAGAGCGGTGGGAGGACTGGCTGACAGTTTCCTCTGGACGGCGAGTAGCTTATCATCGGAGGGAACAGAGAGTGAATTAGAGTTAGGGATTTGCACAGTAGGCGAAGAAGTGTGGAGGTGGGGCTGCAGATGCCGTATTTTACTGGGTAGCCGTAAGAGGGAGAGGCGGAAGTGTCTGGATGAACGGTGATGGGATCAGATTTCAAAGAATTCAGCGCGAGAACAGATGAGGAGACGGCGGGTGGTTGTGAAGAAGCGGAAGGCGTGTGTGAAGATAGAGGTACAAAGAGGAGAGAAGAGGCGGTGAAGTGATCAGCTGTCTGTGCCTAAGGCTGAGGATACTAAGACGTCATTCTCGCGGGGGAAGTTGAGAGAGATCTAGTGATTTCCCCTCGAAGGGGGAATTTGTCTTCGGCTATTTTCATTATTCTATGGGGATAATTCGAAGCTATAGTGTTACTCATTTTATTAAACCCCTTGGCGGACCGATCACTTACGGAGTGCATAAAAACTGATTAGTTAAGTTTCTGAACGCGTGTACGCAGTCTTGATGTTTGACAAGGGAGGTGGGCCATACTACAAGCTTCGAACAACGTATGCCTAACATGCTCTACGAGTATCCTTTCTGGGACATTGGACACGACCGCATTACAACAGTCTTCCCCTCCTGTAAGAATTTCAGGTGCAACAGAGTCAGTAGAGCGGCCAGCCGCTCTCTGGCTGAGTAGTATAGACTGTTCGATGCGTTCAGTGAAGCACAGCAGGGGGGGTGAGTTTCGATACAGTATATTCTAATTTTAGAAGCTGGGAATTTATATCTGGAGAGCTTTGATCTTAAGCAGCTGTTTTTTCCTTCTTTAGGCCCAGAGAGTCACGGAAGTCAAACGAGAATCTTTTGAAGGCCGCGGGAGTTTGAATGAAGACACGTGGATTTTTGAAGTACCAAGAACACACTGTGAGTGAAGCAGAACAATAAGGGCAAACTAAAGCCATGCAAGAGTTCATCGCTGAGAAAAACCCCTGAATTTCTATAGGTTACTGGAAAGCCTAAAGAAGCTGTAATTTTTAACATTGCCCTAGACAACTGAATGAAAACTAGATCAATAGCATCACTCAAAATGAAATGGTGTGGCGCAGTCCGCAGCGATCTTGTTTCTTAATATGGAAATCCCCGGCTGTTAGGCCGTTCATGAACCTGAAAACGAGGGGGCAGTTTTGATGCTGGAACACTTTTGCGCAGCCTGATGCTCTGGCATCCGTGATGAGCCATATTGCTTCCGTAAAATGTATTATGGTTGATTAGTTATAGGGGTGGCTGGGCAGGGGCAGGAAAAACCAAGTTGTTTTTAGTGTTGGAAATGAGGCCGCACATTTCGGTTGTGGCGGCATCGAGAAAGCTTCCAGCTGAAACCAAGTCGTGAGAGGGCATGGTTGCCTAAGGTTCGGAAGGGTTAACTGATGCGAAGTCTTTGGTGGGGTTCCGTCGATTAGTAGGGGTTCATTGTTATGTTCTGCAGTGTTCCCTCCAAGGTCATCAGATTTACTACTTCGCAATTGGGTTTAACTTTGTGGGCGGCCAAGCAGGAAGCACTTCCTGGGTGGGGCTGTGAGTGACTTGGTTCCCTCAATTTAGCAGCTAGGTGTTCCAAGTGCCGGTTAAGGACCAAGGTGGCATAAAGATGCACGCGGTATGGCAAGGGTGGCAGATAGGTGGGCTGAGACGAGTCGTTTAACTACCAATAATCGAGGAGCATTATACAGACACGACAGAGGGACAAGGTGGGCTATAATCCCAGGCCGTGGCTTGAGGCTGGCGGTTGATATGTTAGCTCTTGCGGTGTTCAGCTACCCGAAATCGATGCGGGGAAAAGCGGCACGAGAGAAGATAGGAGTGTGTTTACGTCGGAGTTTAGTCAGACTGCGATGAAACGGCACTGTTATATGGATCCCAAAGACAGGTGGAATGAAGAAGAAAGTGATCGTCCTGAAGGGTTAAGTATGATGTGGAAGACATAAGTGATGGTGAAGAGGAAACACGGGAAAAATCGGTATGTAAACCTCCATAAACAGGATGAAGTATACCCAATTTTAGTCAAGGGACCACACTGCCAGGTGGTATGGAGGTATGCTGCAGCTTTTCAAGCTTGAAGTTTCAAGTTTCTGGGATTAGAGGCAGCGGGACACCTAGCGCATGTGCCTCATCACCATCCACCCTTGACTGGTGCCTCAAGAAAGTGATTCAGGCCAAAATTCCACCAGATGTGCATCCAGTTTCCTTTTGAAAAGATTGTGGTTGCTCTCTTCCACTAGGTCAGCTGGCAGTGAGTTCCACTGTTTGGTCACTCTCTTGGGAAGACGGTAGACCAACAGCAGCCCAGTCGACTGCAGATTCTGCGCGTCATCGAGTGCCCTCTTGTGCGCCAGTGACCACGGACGGTGAATAAAGCCTGCGACTCGGCACCCAATTCGCCCCGGAGAGTTTGCCGGGGTAAAGTCTGGATGAGATTAGCTGACTTACGGATAATTGGGAGTTTGAGAACAAATGGAAGAGGGTAAAGGAATGTTTCGAGTTGGAAAATAGTCCTAGGTTGCTACTAGGGGCGAGCGTTGGGTACGAAGCGACGAATGGGGTTCAGTACATGTGGGCAACGATTATCACTAAGTACATGGGGAATAGAGAGGGTGGATGTGGTCATTTGTTACTGATAATTTCCAGTAGATTTAGGGTTGAGAACTACTAAAATGGTGTATAATAATCATTCGCAGCAATAAAAAAGATCTCGCTGTGGTGCGGCGCAGTCGCTTACACCATGAGTCGTTGTATCCAGTTGTGGGATGATACTTGTCATGGTAAGTACAGTACTACCTCTATAGGGTGGAAACGGGCTGAAGCCTAGGCGACCCGACTTGAACGTTCAGTTGACAACCTCGAAGCTTCCTTCGCAATGGAGGATACGTTATCTGGTAAAACTGTACAGAATATCACTACGAGTATCACGGGTTCTGGCCCTGGTCAGTAACGACAGTCGATGGGATCTTCCTTGGTGTCTTAGAGCCTCCAATTTGAGGTCAGGTAGTTTAGTTTCTTCGAGTCTTTAATTGATAAAAAAGACGCTACTAAGTCGAACAAGAACCGCGAAGTCGTATGGGATTCCGTGAATAATATTGAGGTTAGCATTTTGTCGTCAGGGAGAAAATGTTGGGCTTCTTGTCATTCCGTTGTTGAATAACCGTAGAAAAACTCCAAAGCATGTTATGGGATGACATAGGGAGAAACGTCGCTCCAATCGAGTTGTCGAATGCCCATGGAAAGGAGCTTCCTTCTTAGAAGAAAAGTGGGTGTGATGCAATGTGAGCTCAGGGTGGGCTGCATGTGGGTGAGGGCGCCACAGGCAACCATATGGTGGTCGCCATCAGGGAAGTTTTGGTAACGTGAGACAAATGTGTGAGAAGCTTTGGGTAAAAATCAATTCAACTAAATTATTTTTCGTCGTGGAGGAGCGGATTTGCAGTACCCATCTTCCCCCACCGATACTTGTTACAGAAGGTAAAAGGTTGGTTAGCGCAGATAAAGGTGGCAAAGCCTTCTTAGGTAGGTCAAAGTCCCTACATTATCGACACTAGAAAGCAGGGAGGAGAGACATTCGTTTGTTTTACTTAGGTGGGAGGTCCAGAGAAATTTCCCCCTGGTGGACGGAGAGCTCAGAAAATGTGAAGCTGAGAGCCGGGGATGTGGAATGCAAGTCGAAATGGTTTGGGGAAGAATTCATGCAGATAGTGATGAAGTGTTGCTGCTGCAAAAGCCTGCTTGACGAATGCTAAACATCTTCCGCCATGCGAGGTTTTCCTGTCCACTCTAAAGCCATTGTATCCTGCAGGGAAAATCTAGTCAGTTAGAGTGCAATTGATTAACTACCTCTCAGTTATAGAGATGACCTCACAATTGGAGTTTATGGCTTGATATCATAAGTATTAAATTTTGTTTATGACGGATCGGCTAATAAAAAGAATCAATAACATACTGTTATTAGTATCTAGCTTTGGGGACTTTGGTTGTTGAAGTAAGATGTGTCGTAGGGAATAGTTTACATTCGGGGCCTTACGTGAAGATCCGTACGGGAGGCAAATTATTGTTGATAATTGTAGGGTTTGTTCTGCAAGTTCTACGGTAGTGTAGAGCGAAATGGAAAAAAGGATAGTAGATTATGCTGTGGTGTCCGCCTACCAAAAAATGCCATGAAGGCGGATTACTTAGGACGGAGGGGCAGCTAGGTCGACTGGGGTACTTTCGGTGTCAGCTGGGTGCGGATGGTCTTAGAGAAGGGTATCCAAAGAGAGGGACCTAAGCTTCCTCGGCTATTTGGCAAGCTAGAGCCTAGTGGGCGGAAGTGAAAAGAAGAAGGAATAAGTAGTTACCAGTAATGGTACGAGTCCGAATGTGATGACCGTGGCCGTGCAGTGCCGGTGGGACTAAAGAAACCGTGGCCACTTGATGAATATGGATGATGAAACAACGGAGTATCATGGATGAATTGGGGGGTTACGCGGGGTACTTTGATTACGGAACCTTGGGAGGGGTGATAGCAATGGTGGTGAGCAATGGGATGGAAGGTTCCGCTTCCCAACACTTTTTGATCAACACGCACCGAAGTTTCTCCGTGAATTTTTACCACACTCCACCTTTGCAGTGTGAATTTTGATCATGGAGTTTACCCATTGTATAATAAGACACTGTAATCGTACAATTTCTGGGGTCTACACAAAGGTAGACCGCCAAGATAAGTCTCGTAGCCTGGGTGAAATGGTACCCCCAGCCGAAAAGCCAACAAGCTACGATAGAGAGCATTTGAGGTGTATCAGGGGAAGCCGTACCGACCACAACAATTCTTGCCTAATATGGTGTTGAGAACAGAGGGAGGTAGCTAACTCATGGTATCACGGGGGCGACAGCTTAAAAGGGCAGCGGCACCTTCGAAGTGAACGCAAGCACAAATTATCGAAAGATGCCCCTAATCCATTTGCACCGAAGGACGCTGCATTCACCTCGTTTGTATCTCACCTATCTTGCCGAGGACCTGATCTCCGTACGCGGTCGACAAAGTGCTTTTATGTCTGACGTTTTGTACCATTCGCACAAGTAACGGTCGGGAAATTTGTAGAGACTCCAGATGAGCCCACTACTGGAAATCAATTTGAGGCATTTTGAGCAGTCATTTATGGAAGGCCTGTGAGAAGAATTTGGTACGTACAACTTCAGTTTTACATTAGTACCCCATAGCTGTTTGCCTTGCTACGTGTTTTATTATACAACCATGTTTGCGGTAGTTTTACCACTGGAACCAGAACATCGCAATACTCAAGAATCTTGGAGCTGTCTTCACTTGTTTTCAAAACTTTATTTTTCCTTTTTGCTGTTTTACGACTGTGAAGTGGTGCCTTATCTGCTCCGTTCTTGACAGTCTACACTTTCAAACTGGGTGTATAACATTGTGGTTCTACGCATCCGTCGGAACAATTGCATCACTTCAAAAGACGATGCGGCAGAATGCTTGAAGTGGATTTGCAAGAAACTGCTTCACCAGCGGTTACCGTCAACCATTAGCTGACATAGCAGAATATAGCAACTTGCTCTATGGTAAAGTAGGGCGAAAACCATGAGCCCCACCAAAGCCTGACAATGAGAACCGCCGAAGGAGTCCGGTAGGCGGTACGCTGTAAGTTTTCACTCTTATAGAGAAAACCCCTGACGTATATTTCCCATACATATCCATCTCTTAATAACGTGAATTCGCAACTGAATGTCACATTTACGGGCGCAAATCATTCTGCACATTTGAACACACTTACTTATATAGTGCTTTCTCCTTAGCTGCCACTCTTTTTGAATTAGCTTCGGACCCTGCCATGCCAACAGCTTTTGGTGTTCTTCAGTGTCGAGCTCCGGTTCTACTTTGGTGGTCATTTTGACTGTAGTATGGAAGTTTGTAATTTTTTCACTTTTATACTGTGATAATGCAGTATCCAACAATATTCGGATCAATCTTGTTTTGTCTTGGGATTCGCTCACTTGGATTCGCTTTATTCTAATTCTGAGTGCCAGCTTACCACGGCGGCTAATCGAGACTAGCTTTTTTACGTGCATGGAAGCAATCTAACCTCCGGTACAACTTCAGTCCACACGAAACAGTACTTGCCCGTGTGAGGCTGCCTCTGAGTCCTAAATATCAGCTGCTGGTTGAGCATTTTTCCGTGCATTGATAGGAAGGGGTGTTGGCCAGCGCCGGAGCCCTCAGATTGTCTCGCTATTCAAAATCCCCGTACACAGATCAATCACGGACCTGCGGACGCAGCTCGATTCCTCACTGTCCGAAATTCCTCCGCTGTCGCACCCTAAGAGTGCTAGCCGGTGCTAGAGGTGGCTCAGGTACCTACAGCCTCCTAACACAGCACAAAAATCCCGGACAAGCAGGCTTGTTTCCCATTTTTCTCTTCGCAGGCTACTTTGTATGCAGGCTGGACTCATTTATAGCAGAACTTCAGAATAGAAGTCCCGGTGTATTCTAAAAGGCTGTTCCCATAGAATTCAGTGACCTCTTAGAAAATCTCCTGTTTGATTTTGAGAGCCTAAAATCACCTTTATGTTCCGCCGTTCGTTTGAATCCTTTAACTTATTTGGCTTAAAAGCTGCTCTGACTGGGTTTTTATTGCAACTTCTGCTCTTCCCAATCAAAATCAGCCCGAGTTGCACGGATCTTAGTTCCCTTGGTGCTTTGAGGAAGCCGCGGCAGTCTTCTGGGCTTTGCTTTTCAGAAGGCTTTCTTCTCTAGGTGGAGGAGCATTCATTTAATTCAGAGTGACTGCTTCCACTCACGTGCATCATTTTCAACGTCCACCGAGAGACTTGTCTCGTTTGGTGTTTCTACCTTCCGTGGCTGACACAAACTTTATCTCCTGTTGCAGCCTGAGGGCCACCTCTGAGGTGTACCTTTTCCTATTACTTTGGTGAGCAACCACAAATGTCATGAAAGCGGGCGCAGCGTGGGCTGTCTAATAATCCGCGCCCTGTAAAACTTCCCGCCTGTTGAGTGAGGGGACGAATTGTGTGGTTTGTTTGTCCAAGTATCTTGCTGTCCTAAAGAAGGGCTTTCGTTCTCGACCGGTTCAGGTTGTTCCTGGTTCCTGAACTGCGTTTTCTGTAGTAGACACTCCACCGAATTTTAGAGCTCAAAATCAAGGAGTGCAAATAGAAAGTTTCATCTGGCTGTAGAAAAATAGTTTTTCTAGGAATGATCAGCGAGGCGACAGAGATATTGCTGATTCCACCCGCAAAATAAGTGAGATTGCCCATCTGTTAGTAACCGAAGGAGTTTGGCCTGCGTGTCAAGCACGTATTCTGGAATCATCCTCAGTCGTTGTCAAATACTTGCTCTATTGAAACCATGCTATTTACTTCATTGATCCTTGGACAAGCACAGCACACCTCAAACACTACATCGGAACACTTGTCCCTACTTTGCTCGTGTGTCGTGACATATCTCTGACTTGGGCTCTAACAACCGTGACGGCCGTATCTGGCAGTGAACTTTGCCATGCTCTGGCTCTCGTTGTTGAACCTTTTGGCCCTACACTTGAGGTTTGTACATAGTTTACATGCGTATACTTCGTTATCTCAGAACAGTGAAATCAGCGAATCGATGCTGTTCCGACTTTGGGGTCCTTTATTCGGCTATGCCTTACTCACAATCGGAATAAACGTTGCAAAAGGTTAATCTCCAGATCAAAAGTAATCAAACTGTTGAAGCCGAGATTTGTTCGGGGTGTATCGAAAACCCGAAGCCCCATGTGAAATGCTATGGTAAACTTAAATGTGTAATAACACAACCTAGTCGAAATCGTTGGTAGGTCTGCGGCGTTTCGGTCACCGCAGGTAGCCTTTTTTCAAGGCTGGTTTTACAGCCGAATGAAACTGGTGTGATAGCTTAGAGCGATTGGGGTTAGAATCGTTCTAATTTCATTCGGTTATCAAACCAGTCTTGAAAAACTTTACCCGTAGTTACCGAAATTATGACAACCCGCCAAAAGATTTCGGCTACTCTGTGTTGTTGGGCAATAAAATTTTGCCCAAAGTAGTTAACGCTGAAAACAAGTGTATATGCGGCCTTGTTAAGTAGTAATCGTTAAATGAAGTGATGAATGGTATATAACACAAAACATGACGTATCTCTCTTATGGTAACAGTTAACAGCGCTTTCCAAAAGAAGGTGCGCCCTTCGATGGAATGATGGTGAATGAAAACTTATAACATACCTGAGAGGAATGAGACAGCGCGCAGGTGTGTCTAAAAGGCTTCTCACAATGGCAAAGAGGCCACCAAGTGCGGGGAGTCTAAAAAAGAGGGCTAGGGTTGTGTCAAATAGAGTACGAAATTGTGCTCTTTCATATCAAAAACGCCAATAAAACTGGTCAACAGCGGCCAGACGAAACGCGTTGAAGGTTAACAGGAGAAGCCCGCGGAGAGGGCTGAGTTTACAGCGGGACCGTTTTTCAAAAAGGGAACCAATCGACTGAGAGAAATCAGGTGCGCTCAAACTAACCGGGGTGGAGAAAAGGGTTTCGTGGATTACCTGGTATTTCTTCAGCGTGCGTAGTGTCAGTGACTAGTCAGTCAAGTGGGAACGGCATTCATGGCAGTGCTTAAGACGGAGCATAGTGCGCCGGTGGTGCGAATGGCAACGCGTCGGAATAAGACCAGTGAGAAAGGTGAACGTGACCTAGTCACAAAGATCCTGATTTTCGAAAACTAAGCAACAGGTAGGACCGGAGATACAGTGCTTGGAAGTGTCAAATAAACAACGGCGGAAGGAGTCACTTACACACCGGAGCACGTAGCAAACGTGCGCCATGGGCTCTTCGGAGGTAAGCAAGAGCATTTTGCAAATAACTTGGTTGGCCGCCTAAAAATAGTAGCCGGATAGTTCGCTTGAAAGCGGGCAGTAACTCCTACGATCAAACGGCACATTTGGACCGTAATATCCACATTTTCGCGAGGCGAATATTCTATACAGATTATTTTGCTTGGCCTTGTCTTCAGCCTTGTTGCCCAAAACAGCAGGTCGACTGTGGGAGATTGGAGTTATAGTAAGTACTCGGTGTCAGATCACTAGATAGTATGAAAGGGAAACGTTATTCCTGGAGAATAGCTCAACCATATTTTGAAGGTTTCACATCTCGAGGCGTCGATAACCTCCGGCGGCGAGGTATTCCAAAGAGAGATATTTCTTTGGGCAAAATACTTCTGTCGTACTTTTGTACGAGAGCGAGGCTCCAGTACCTTTCATCTTGATCACTTAGGGCTTATGGACTCCAATGCAAGAAAGAGTGATTTTGAACCCCTGTGATGAAAGGGTCACAAGGCAATAAGTGATCTCCAACTATACGCGATCTTCCAGCAGACAATTTAAGATCGGCTAGTCTTTGACGATGAGCAGCATGCAAAAGCCCGCTGACTGGTTTCACAGAGTTTCCCTTTACGAGTTCTGATAACTCGTGGCTCTTCATCTGGCTGGAATGTACAGTCTGACCGCAGTACTCTGAAAGTTGCTCGCAGTAGATCTGGAAGTCACCACCCACAATCACATGAAAGTTTTGTCTTATTGTGTATAGAGGGCGAGAGGTGGAACTATTGGCTAAATGATGGCGACGAGGTTGGAACAGCTACTTGATTGGCAAAACGCCCAGGGCTCCTGCTCTTCCATAAGCCGGATCAGCGTGGCATTGCCAGTAAAGTAAATTTAAGCTTGTGAATTTCCATATAACGTCTGCACATTTGTGGCCTTTAACTGACAAGCTCCGGTAGGCGGAACATGTGTAAAGTAAAACTTCTATCCTCATGTGCACAAACGCATACACTTGTTAACTGACAAACCATGGGTGAGTGGAACGCTCATCACAAAATCCTTGTAGATCAAAATAATTCCCTGAGTGACCAGCCATTGTGTGCAACCCACGAGACAATTCCATGAATCGTGGTTTTTGTTTTCAATATATATGCCCACTCGTATTCACATCCGCGCGCACATATATACATGCAACGCAGCTCGACCTCCACTTCAAGCAAGACGGACTTTGTCTCTCCAGTTCTTGTGTCGCTTTCTCGTTCATTACTAGCCCGCCGTCTCACGACAACCGCGTAGCGCATCGCGTCAAGGGTTTTGCTCCCAAAGGAGACAGCAACGGATTGATGAATGTGCTGTGTCCGAGTTGGAGCAAGTCGTGTAACATTTGCTCCGAAACCATAATGAGCCCATCATTAAGCACCACGTCCTGTTTTGTTGTTGGCATTGTTGGAAACATTTTCGTACGTGGCGATAGTTTTGATTTCCTCGCATACCAAAATATACCTCCACTCACACTCGCCTGCATGCGAATGAGAAGCGGTTTCGTTCCATAATTCCGTCAAGACACTACATAGTTTCACCATTCCTCGTTTTGGCAATGACATTGATGAAAACGATTCTATGTATGATCTGCTTTGTGGTTCCTTCGCACACAAGCACACAAACGTAAGCATTTGCAACCACTTTCTCGATGACGGCATATGGGCATAGAATCTCCACGTAACTTCCTCCGCGCCTGCAGCCGAGAAGCGGCTCTTTTGGACAACGCAGAGAAACATCCCGTCGGCCCGGCCGCCGGATTGCACGCAACCGTACTTATGTGAAGAGACACTGCTAGGGTCGGAAGGATCTTGTGGCTGTGTGGGTTTGTTGCTTGTGTGGCTTCTTGCATCTCTGTGCTGTTCAGCTACTGACTCAGAGCTGCCGATCAATCTGTCTTCACCCTTCAGAATGCTGATGCCGCGCAAGTCGAGAGTCAATTTTCCTTTGGCGGTCCTCACCTTCACCTTTCTTATCAGCTAGCCATAACTGGTAATGACTTTCTTGACAACACCCAATGTCCACGTTCGAAAATGAGCATGCTCGTCGGAGATAATTTACGCGCAGCTTATTTCGAATAAACTGTCTTTGGTGAGCCCCTTTTGTCGGGTTTTGCAAGATCGGTAGCTATTCCCGTAATCAAAGCTTTCAGCATACCCTGGCCTAGTAGTTCGCCTGTATTTTTCCGTATTGGTAGCTGCCATTAGGGCTTGCCCGCCTTTGGTATCCATTTTTCGATCTTAACATCAGAAGATCGTTCGGGGTAAGTGCCTGGTGGGTGGAGTCGCTAGAAGGCACCGGAACTACGAGGCGGTTGCTCAAGACTATCCCGAATACTGTCATTACTATGTTCAGTTTCCTATCATCCGGCGGTAGTTGTTCTGCAAGCGGCAGAAATATCCTTCTGGTGGGCCTAATCTAGCGTTCCCATGCTCCACCGCGGTGGCCGGCAGGCGCAGGTTTGAAGTGCCATCGGAAGTCATGCGACACTGTTTGGTTCTGCAACTCACCTCGGTTTCAGTTTTGTGCCAAAGCTGTGATTCTTGCTCAGCACCCACGAAATTCGATCCGGCGTCCGAATAGATATCCCATGGTACGCCTCTTCCGTTGGCTAAGTGCAATACGGTCAGGAGGAAAGATTCGGTGGGCATCGAATGAGCAACTTCCAAGTGTGCCTCTCAGGAATTTATGCATATCATGATGCATCCGTATACCTCTTTCATCCTTTTTCTGCTCCTTACCCACAGGGTTCCGAAATAACCGAGTCCGGTGTCACTAAACAGTCACCAGCCAGGGGTAATTCTACACTCGGGCTATAGAGTCGTACTGCTCGCCCACGACAGCAGTGAGTCTGCTACGTTGTACACAACGTCGGATTACACGTTTCATGGTTGCCCTCTCCCTCAGTATCCAAAACAGCTTCCGGCTGGCACTAACCAGGCGGCTTCTCCCGGTGCGTCCCTCCATGGCGTGCAGAGGAAGGCGGCGGAATCGGTAAGGGCCCTTCATATTCAACAAGAGTTTCCTCAATCTTGTCAACCAAACCAGAAATCGAAGCATCCTTATCCAAGAGGAAGATCTAACTGACAGTGGCAATGCAGGTATCGGTTCGACCGCTGCTACCGACATTAGGGATCCCTTGATATCCATTTCTGACTCAAGAATTGACTGTAGTTTGTAAACGTGCCAGCCCCGTTCCGGCAGGGGCAGGAAATTTGGCTCTTTAGTCCACGTGTCTGTGCTCAAAATTGGTTGCACCTTGGGAACAGATTGGCCGGGATGTCGGCGGGCTTAACATATTTCCATTGATTCACAGCGATTTTGTAGTGTGTGATTGTGGGCCGGTTAACTATGAAAGAACTAAAACAACTCCTGACGATATTGATGTAGTACAGCTCCATTGCTGAGTCCGTCCAAAACCTAGCCGACCAAATATATGGGTCAAAACACCTCTTTATTTCTTGTGGCGCCTTTGCATTTAGAACGGCCGCACTGAGCCTGAGGCGCGGGATCGAGACCGACTTCAGTGCGGCAGCGCGGGCCTTGGCAAACAGGATCCTCGTAGCGTATTCTTCATCTCCCATGCACCATCGTCCATACCTCAGGGCTTCGTACCTGACTTCGGACGCATCAGAGAAGGCGTGCAACTCTGTCTGTGTTGCGTGATCACAAGGTAAGGACCTGGAGATCCGTACGTACCTCAATTTCTTTAAAACGTCCAGCAGCACGTCACATTCTAGCCTGTCCTCTTTTCCTTGTGGCTGGTCCCAGTCGGCTTTCTTCCGCCAGAGCCGCCGCTGTAGGGTCTCCCAGGACACCAACCCGGGAGAAACAAAACCAAATAACTCGAACAGCCTAGAGACGGAGCGCAGTATGCGAAGGCCAATGGCTGGTTGGACAGGGAGGCTCAGCTAGAAAAAGAAGTCTTCAGTTTCCGCATTTGATTGTATTCCTGGAGTGCTTTCTGTCGGGAGTGGCGACCCGTCCATAGTTCGAACCCTTTCTGCCCACTCCTGGTGCGGAATGGCTTCAACAACCTCTGGCGCGTTTATTGTCCACTTTGAGAGGTAGAGACCGCCTTTCTCTGGCAGTTCTGTTGGGAAGCTAAATTAGGCTACTGCCAAGCCAACGTCGTCAAATGATCCAAGGTAGTAGTCGACGTACAAATTTTAGCTGACAGTATCCACCACCGACGGGTAAACCAGAGATCCATACCTGTTCGCGGTTTCTCTTAGGGCTTAGTTCGCACGAAAGAGGGGTGATATGGCTCCAAAGGGACGAAATGTCATTCTGCAACTTATCACCGATTTGTTCAAGTCGTTTTTATCCCACCAAAGCGACGAGTCTCTTTCCTTTGCTGACATTTTCACCCGGAGAAGCCTTTTTCTTGCTTCGGCAGACAAGGCCGCTCTGCCTACCCCGAAATGGAAAAAGACTTCAATAAGCGGTGTGGTCTAACCGGGCTCTTTTAGTGAGCGACCACTTACTGACCTGCCTTGGAACTTGAATGCAGAATCGAAAATCACCCTCATTTTTTCGAGTTTCTTCGGGTGGAGCTCCGGTAGATGAGGTGGTTATCATAACATTTCTCGGTCGCTAGTTGTTGCACGCAACCCTTACACGTATTCGAGGACTCATTTTCGCATTATTACACCTGAGCGCTGTTTCCAGGAATACTTATCCCGACCGAAGATTTCCGTCAAGCTCACAAACCTGTGGAGAGCATGATTCTGTTTTCAACCGAGGTGTCGGCTTGTGTTCGCAGCGGGAGAGGCACCTCGAATTGGTTTTCTAGACCTTTTGTTCTCCGCCCTACCCTCTGTAATGCGAGATGGCCCTCTCGAGATAATAATAATTGGTCGTCCCCAATGTCATGAAACTCCTTCTCGTAGGGATGCCGCCGCTGGTGCTCTGAGAGGCCAGTTTCTGTTGATACGTAATTTATGGAGCCATGCCCCAGTCTGGGCCGCACAGTATCCGTGTTGGTGCCGTGCATGCGGAGTAGGGTGCGTGGCTGTCGCCTACTCTCTGGTCTTGCATCAAATGTGCTTCTGGCGCTTCACAGCCTGTGAGGTCTACTCCCCCATTCTCCAAATCTACGACGGTTACACCCTGAGAATGAGGCCACGTAGATAGAATTGCGTTCGCCAACCTTAGTGTTCGCACGAGGAGATCATCCAAAGTGGGAGCCTCTGTTGACTCGATTTGCTCATTGGTATCTAAGGAGATGAAATGCGGCCTCGGCCGACCCACGGTTGTTTCCTGGGTTCAGTCCGCCGTGCTCAAAGCTAACGACGTCGTGCTTTCCGCGAGCCGGTGTCTATCGGCAAAAAGCTTCTTTACCTAAGTGGAGTCCGATTCGCTGTCGACAAAGGCCAAAGCCTTAGCCACCCCAGTTGAGGTCATCACTCCTAAAGCGACAACTTCCAGAAGTACTGGTTTGTTGGAAGACCTTGAAGTTGAGTGGATCACGCTGGGTCTTCCGTTCTCATCAGGAACAGCTTCCTCCACCTGGTGTAGCAGTCGACGGTGTTTGCCTGGACAACCCCCGTGACCAGCCCAGCTAGCATCCTATGAAAGACCTTAAGAAGTTCCCCCGTGCTCACACCTGTCAGCACATACTGAGGCCCTGCATGCAATCATCGTCATCATCGCCATCATTATCGTACAGCGTTAAACAGGAGGGCAAGCCCGACTGAACACCGCCTTTCTCACCATGTTGCACGTTGGATCACAGGACATGAATATACAAGATTGACATGGAGTCGACCTGCACAGGTGGGACAGGGGAAGAACGCCCTGGTAGCCGACACACGGAATACGCAGTCTAACTGCACAAGCACCCATTGATCAATCACTCTGATTCGATAGAAAGTGACAACGCAATCATCACTAATTACGAATAGCTGTCATATCCTTCACTGTCTCCAGCTAAGTGGTAGACGGATCTTCTTGACCTCAAACACGAAGACTTGAGGAGCCTGCTTTTCCTAAGTTTGTTGTACACTTTCTCATTCCTCGTTGCCATGTCATCTGTTGACCTCCATGTGGTCTCTTCCACTCCCTAAGATAGACGGGGAACAGGATACGGTACGGTAGATGTGTGTTTACCATACGTGGCATGTGTCCCAACCAAAGAAGTCTACTTGGCTATATGCGCTGTGACGAAACGTCCTCTGAATTAGTAACCAGTAATCCATTTCTGATCTCAGAATTGCTCACTCGGCTATTCCACTCAATCTCAGGGATACTACGCGAACATCGGTGGTTGAAAACCTCAAGACTACAAATATCTTCCACAAGAAAACCTTTAGTCTCGCAACCATACGACAAAACTGAACACACATTGCGGTTCAGTATACACGACCCCTCGACCTCAGTGAAATATCAAGTCAGCTCCACAAGTGCTTCGGTCCGGCGTGCACCCCTCATCGAAAAGAGGCATGGTCACCTCTACTACTGGGCCCCCGTCCATTTTCAAGCTGCTGCTGAGGTGGCAGAATCGGTGAACTCCGCGTTAGACCCTGCCCGGCATGGATCACAAAAAATATGTTGTCTGTCCAATCTCTTGTGCTTCCTAGATGAAGTGGCTGGGCTACTGGATGAAGGTGAGCAAGTTGAGGTATGTTATCTTGACCTAATCAAGGCTTTTAACTCCGTCAGTCAAAGTCTTTGGCTGTGAAAAATGGGGATTTCCGGTATGAGTGAGCGGGTATATAGGTGGCTGGCGGACTTACACTCTTACAGGAAGTTTTACGTCAAAGTAGGAGACAGGTGCTCCTGTTTGGTAAATTTCACCAGTGGTGCACCCCAGGGATCTATCCTAGGTCCGATGCCATTCTTGTTGTTTATTAACGAACTGGCATCCCACTCTTCGATCACCTAGTTTCATTTTTCGGATGACGTGTTTGCTGGACCTGAGGGTGGAAAAATAGGAACTGTCCCGAAGTGTGCGTACTAGTGGGATTTGCTGCTGATCTCCGGTAAAGGCCATTTGTTGTCAAGGGTGCCAGAAAGCTTAACTGTCGCTCAAGACTAAGGGCTGTTCGCCAAGGAGGCAGTCAGTAGGGTTAAAGACATCGGGGTTGTCATGAGAGGTGAATTTGAAAGGTCGAGCCGGTGCAAAGCTGCTGCACAAAAGGCTCATGATGAGCTCTTTAGACTGCGATCAGCATTACCACTGCCGGCAGCCCGAAGTATTCGTACCCATTTACGTGGCTATTGTACGACCTCTCTTAAAGGGCAGCGCGCAGGCTCGGGCACCCCTCTACAAAAAGGACGCCGCCTGCTAGATAAAGTTCAACTTCTCAAGACCCGAGTGGCTGAGGAGTAGAGGGTTGAGACGTACACGCAGAGACTCAATGTCCTGAATCTTTTGTCGGAAAGGAGGAGGCCTAGAGGCGATCTCATAGAAAAGTTCAAGGTAATGAGGTATTCGCCGGCCTTAGGCCGGGTAGTCTATTCCGGGTGGTTTTAGATTCCAGAACAAGGGGACGCGAAAAAAGGGTAACGTAATTTCGCGCTATGTTTGTGACTAGATCGCACTTGCTTAACAACAGGGTATTAACAAGTAGAAAAGTCTGCCTTTGGAACGATAGATCTGCAGGCCGTTCAGTCCATCAAAGGCGCCCTGGACCGCATGTTACACGACATATTCCCTGGTAGTGAGCTTTGAGTACGTGCTCTGGATGGATGACGGGTAGAACTGTGGTCCTCTTGAGGTGTGTTGCAGTCGACGTTTTTCTTGGTTGCGTACTGTCTCGGAGAACGCTCACGACGCATGATGTCTCCGAGATTTGACGACCGGTGAGGTTTCCCGTTTCCTTCTCATTTTTAGCGGAGATTCGACGACAAACATTGTGCAGTCCTAGGTGCAAAACTGGTGTGCATACCATCAAAGGACTTCTGGACGCTCATTTGACAGCGGCCACTATCTATCCTGTGAAAACCGAACTGAACTGAACTCTCATCTGCAATAGCTTCCTTTACCTTGTGTAGTAGTCGATGGTGTCTGCCTGAAATACTTTCATGACCACATCCAGCCCTTGCTCGGCAAGCTGCCCCCCGATGTGAGTTGTCATGGCATGTAAAGCACACTCCTATTGTCCTCGCCATTCCCCGACGTTCGTGCACTAAAGCTTTGGGGAATTTCGGGCAGTCTGACAACCGATGATTGATCTCGCTGGCTTTGCGGCTTGGTTGGGCCATTGCCTCGAGCGGAATGGCGTGCGTGTTTCAAAGGCTGTCATTTAGAGTGTCCTCGTGCAGCCCCTCCAGCTTGGTTGGTGCCAGGTCTGCTTGCCCTGTAGCTACCACGGATGAGTCGGCCGAACCCGCAGTCGGCTATTCTGATTCCCCTCTTCAAATATTCGGTCAGGTCCTCTAAATCGGTCTCACAGTCACCCCGACTTGTGTGTTCCGATTCTCCAGCCCGAAAGCCCTATGGCTTGCACCAGAGGCGGAAAAGTTTCCACTCTAAGGTATGCATCCCCTCGGGACTTGCCTTGTAACCTGAATGATGGAGGGCTACCTAACAATTCTGCATCTTGATGACGAGATTGACCATTGAGTAGATGATGCCGTTTGTTGGCTTGGCTTCTGACATCAAGCCCTCTACCAGATTGCCAGCAACCTTGAACTGCTGGTCAAGCAGGCCCTCCAACATTTTCCTCTTCCGTGAGTAGCCCTACCCCGGGCAGAGCATAACACATAGATCGATGGCTTCCCCGACCCCTCTCCGACTGCCGTGGTCAAGTAAATTAGCCTTTGTCCTGGGTCAGTTAGGTAATTCTCGACGAAGGTTTCAAATTGTTTGATGAACCTTCTGGGTTGTCCGTCAAAGACTGTCAGCTCTACCCTCGGTGAATCGACTGTTGTTTGTATCGCTGTTAAGTGCTTGGCGGCCGGCGTGGAACTTCCCATTCCTAGTTGCCCTGGTCCAACGAAGGGTTCATTTTCACTGGTTCTTTGCTCCAGCTCCCTCCGTCTATATTTTTCTTCTACCTCCTGGGCCTATTGCTTAGTGTATAACAGGTGATTCTAGTTCTCATATCCTCCACCTAGACAAATCAACATTCTTGCAGCCAATAATATCCTTAGTATCACGCGGACTGGTGCCGACAGGGCCAGGTGATCTAACAATATCTATCGAATCAAAAGTACCCCAACACTTCCTGGTGAACTGCCAAATTATTTACTATCCTCGTTCCGATCGTTTCGCTGCACTTTTGGGCATGCTGCATGTTTTCTCGTCCAACATTTTTCAACTTGAGTATAATACCACTCTTTGGGCAATACGTAACCGAATTCGAAATGGATTTCGAAGCCAAAACGAGATTGATGTGTGACTTCTACGATATTGACCAGTTGAATGAATGACCACATAAAAAATAAACAAACCTCATATGTGCGGTCAAACAGACTGAAAAACGAAAACCAAGTTGCAGCGTGCGACAGACAAGCATGGGCATTGCGCAGCTCCAAGATAGGATATGACAAAGTAGCGCGTTTGGCGCGAATAAACAAAGGTTGGTTCACGGAACCATTATTTTTACGGAACACGCAAATAGCGTGAGTGGGTAATTCCAGTAAATCACGACATTATAACACCTTCGGAAGATTCCCCATGCCCGATCGTTGCAGCCCACTTTAATGCATGCAGCCTTGAAAACAAATGGCACTGACCTGCAGCAGAGACTGTCAGACGGGACTGCCTTGCTGTCACCGAAACACGGCTTGGGGGACTTCACGAAATCGGTTTACCGTTTCCTGCCGGTTGCTGCATACATCGGGCTGATAGAGTGGATGGCAGGGATGGTTTCTCGATGCTCATAATCTCCGATGAAGTCAACTAGATAGCTGAGGAGAGCTCATCAACACAAAAAGTACAGGCTTTCTGTTGTAATTTAAAGCTAGGCTGGTCAGAAGTCCGGATGGTGTGCGCCTACCGAAACTTTTCTTCTACCTCCCTGGGCGACCCGGTACTGCTATCCTACCTTCGAGGTTCCGTAGCCGCAGCGAGTGAAACCATGATCTTCAGGGACTTCCTTTCCCCTGACACAGGTTAGGTAAGTCCGAGGGCCCCAGGAGACGTATTCTATGTACGGTAACTTGATTTAGTATTGGGAAAAAGCTTTACTCAACGAGTACTTCACCGAACTATGTGGATGGGAAGACAGACCCCGGGGCTGCTGGACTTCTTCGTGCATATTCACTCTAGTGACGTCGAAGAGATGCAGGCCTCGGCTTCCCTAGATAGCAGTGACCACGGGGTGATCTGTCGTAAGTACTTGGCTCTTAAGGATACTGTACCTCACAAAGTGAAAAGGCTCTCCGGGAACCTTGAAGTACAAGGCCTTGTGATGGCAGCCCAAACACTCACAAGGGACGCCTAGAGCGAAGATGTGGGGGAGGGATAGACAGCGCTCAAGGATAGCCCAGTGCTGCTGGTTGTGCTGTTTGATCCTGAACGTCGAATAAACAAGGAGTAGGCACCTCGATAGATCCACAGACCACCAGAGCACGAATCTGGAAGCGCAGGACTTGGGCACATTGTCAGCGGACAAGAGGGCACAGGCGGTACCCCTGGTAAAAAGGAGTGCGAAAATCAGCCATCGGGGTCCAAAAGCCACGTGGAGCATAGTACGAGGTCACACTGGCTGGGAAGCTGGGAAGCCTTACTACAACTAAGTCCAATCAAAAATAGCCCCGCATGTAGCTCTAGTCTTCGTCGATGATAGTGATGGCATTCGTGCCCTAGACAACGGGGCTAAGGCTAAGACTTTCGGGCGGCACCTCGAGACGATGCGTCAAATTGACCCTGCTTTCAAACTTCTCGTCCGTTAACGAGCAATGCAGCCAGCTTCAAGCTCTTCCGGTTATGTCGGAAAATCCCTTAGTGGACTGAACCTGCACAAGGCAGCCGGGCCAGGTGGCACCGAAGCAGAGATTTTGCACCCCCTTGTCCATATCTTGGTGGCACCCTTGGCCCGCCCGATGCACAAACGCCAGGAGGCTTACTGACAACGGAGGTTGTTCCTATGCACAATGGCGGCAAAAACAAAGAGGTGGAAAATCACCGGCCGGTTAGCCCACCACCAGAGCCCCTGAAGATACTGGAAGGGCCGATTGGGGACCGGGCTGAACATAGGGTCATCTCCAATAGACCGCTCGGATTTGTCAAAACCAGATCCTGACTATCTGAACTGCATTCATTTCTAGACAAAGTAACGGCCACGGCTGATAGAGGAAAAAGTGTCGATATCTGATACGTGGACTTCGAAAAGGCTTCACACTCATTGAACCATCGACTGCTGCCCCGCAAAATACAGGCCCTCTGGATCACACCTCAGGTCCTGGAGTACACCCGGGCACTCCTTAACCACAAGGAGTACCACGTGAGGGTTTAGGGCAGCAGACCCCAGATGAAAAGATCCATCAATGGGGTTTCAAGTGGTTCATCGTTTGGTCCACTTCCATTCGTCATTTACGTGAAAGGCCTAATGGATTTTGTACAAAACCCAGGCCGCCTCTCTGCGGAAGCCTTGAAATTGATAAGCGAAACAGGCAACTCATTTCTTCACGAGGGCTTAACCCTGGAGCTGTGCCCCTTAGCCGACAACACATACTGAAAGAAAAATGCCTTATTAGTCCGTGCTGGAGCAAGTACAGATCACTAGACAGCATTTTGTTTGGAGCTGATCTTGTTTTCTGATTCTGTTACAGATAATCCCATAGTCCGTTGCGGCGCAGGCAAGACATGTGGCCTTGTATATAGCGAGTAAAAATGCGCGTTCGTACGAAATGCGCTCAATGGGGCGAGGGAGGGTCCGCATACCGGTCTGTGGAAGACGAATTCTAGGGGCAAATAGACTATCACCGCGCGTGACATCATGCGCATCATGATACACCCGTACCGTTTTTTCAACTTTCTTCTACATTTGATCCACAGATGCCCGAAATAGTCCAATCCAGTGTCACTGAACGGCCACCAACCCGGAGTCACTCCACATTCTGACAGCGGAGCCATGTGTTGTTCGCCCGCTGCGGCATTGCGTCCCCTACAGTGTATACAATTTCGGATTACGTGTTTTACATTCGCTCTTCCTCTCAGTAACCAAAAAAGCTTTCGGATGACGCTTGTCACGAGGCTTTCCCCGGCGTGCGCCTCTACGGCGTGGATGTGTTGAATCATTAGTCCTATCACATGTTGTCGGGCCAGTAGCAGTATGGGGCACTTTGTGTCAAAGCTCAGGTGGGGTTTGTTCAGTCTACCATCTACCCGCAGCAGTCCATTATTGAGTTTGGGGTTTAAATGCTTCAGGATGCCTTTCGGAGATGATATTACTTCGTCCATTGGTCCTACTTCTTCCGCCCTTTCGAGTTCTCGGGTGAAATCCTCCCGTTGTATCATCTTAAATATGTCGTCGTGTGCGGCTCGCAGTTCATCTGGGCTTATCGGACCAACTCGCATCCGGCTGGAGGGGCGGATCCCTTTCATGACCAGCAAATGTCTCTTGAAAACAGGCAACCAAACTAATGCACAAAGGGTTTTCATCCAGGGAGGAAATCTGACCGATCGCAGCAAAATGAATGTCGCTTCGACGACTGGGGCCGTCATTACTAGGCCTATGGTTCGTGAACGGGCCGGTCCTGTTTAAGCATTTGCAGGAATTTCGGTCCTCCCGTCCACGTGTCGAATTGCCTGAAGTTCGTCGCACCTCGAAGGCACAGACTGGCTGGGTTGTTGCCAGACCTGACAAGCTTTCACTGGTTCATGTCCGATTCGTTGCCGATGGTCGTGAGTAGGTTAGCAACGAAAGTACTAAACCGGCTCCTGACGTTTTTATTGCAATAGAGTACTATCATCCAATCCATCCAGAAACTAGCTGACCAAGTATAGAGTTCAAAACATCTCTTTACCGCTTGTACCGCCCTGACTGCTAAAGCGGCTGCGCCGATTTCAGGGCGCGGGATCGAAACCGATTTCAGTGGGGCAACGCGGGCTTTGCAAACAGGATTATCGTAGCATATTGTCCATCTCTCAAGCACCATCGTCCGTACACCACGACTCCGTAGCAGAGTTTGGATGCGTCAGAAGAGGCATGTAGTCCCCCCGTCCAGTTGGCATGACCACGGGACAAAACATCGTGGAATCCGCAAGTGCCTCAGTTTCTTTAGGGTGTTCAGAAATTCCTACTAGTCCAGCCGGTCTTCTCGGTCAAGTGGCTTGTCCCAAACGGATTTCTTACGGCACGGCCGCTGCAGCCGGATCTTTTCCGGTTAACAACCAGGACGAGATGAAACCGGGCGGACTGAATAAACTAGGGACAGCAAATAGTATGCCACGACCGGTTACTGGCAGCTTGGGAACGTTTTGCTCTAAAACAAGGTCGTCCGTTTCCGCGTTCCATTGTATTCCTAAAGTGCATTCGGTAGGGAGCGGGGAGCCATCAAAATCTCCAACCCTTTCGGCCCTCTCGTGGTACGGAACGACTTCGAGCACTTATGAAGCGTTCGACACCCATTTAATTAGATAGAAGCCGCCCTCTCCTAGCAATCTTGTTAGGCCTCTGAACGGCACTAGGGCCGTGTCTACATCATCGAATGACCCAAGACAGTCTTCGACGTAGACATTTCTGCTGAGGCTATCTACCACCGTCCGATGGACAAAATCTCCATGTTTGCTCGCAGATTCCCGAAGGGCGTAGTTCGCACAGAACGGTGACGATATGGCTCCGAAGGGGTGGACGGTCATCCTATAATTTACCACTGCGTTGTCCTGGTCGTTCTCTTCCCACCACAGGAGACGCAAAGCATCTCGTTCTCCCACCGGTATCTTCATCTGAAGAAACATCTCCCTGATGTCGGCGGACAAAGCCACTTTACCCATTCTGATCGACTGCGTGGTCCAGTGGGGCCCCTGCAGTAGGTGATCGTTTAACGACTTGCCCTGGAACTTAGACGCACAGTCGAAAACCTTCCGCAGTATTTTGGGTATCTTGGGGTTGATAACCGGATGGTGAGACAGATACCAGATACCCTTTTGCTGTCGGTGTTGGCAGGCATCTTTTCAACGTAACCGAGGGTCTCGTTTCGCTTCATCAAATCCGCGTATCGTTCCCACAGATTCTGGTCTCGAATGAAGCGTTCTTTCAGTCGTAGTAATCGTTGGAGAACATAATTTCTGTTGTCAGTCCACGGGTCATCCGGTGTGCGCCATGGGAGGGGAACCTCGAACTGATTTTAAGGCCTCTAGTGCCTTGCCGCACCGTTTACAGAGCGAAGTGATCCTCTTGAGACAACGTCGGTCTTTCGTCTCCAATGTCATGAAACTCCTTTTCATAAAGCCGTTGCAGATGATACTCTATGCGGTCCGTTTCGGCGGATAAGTAATTCACGGAACCGCGTACCCCTACTGGACCGTATAACGCCCATCCCAGGGCCGTGCGTACGGCATAAGGTGCCTGGCAGTCGCCCACTCTCTGGTCAAGCACCCAATGCGCCTCTGGCACGTCGCAGCCAATGAGGAGATCCACTTCATCATCTTCCCAGTCTACAGCGGTTATATCCTGCAGGTGGGGCCACCGAGTCAAGATTGCGTTCACCGACCTTGGTGCTCGCATGGGGAGATCAGCTAATGCGCATGCTTCTGTTGGTTCGATTTGCTCGTTAGTGTCCAAGGAGATGAGTTGTAACCTCAACCGGCCTGCAGTCACTACTTGTGCTCCACCCACCTTGCTCACTGCTAACGACGTCGCATGTTTAGCGAGCCGGTACTTGTCGGCAAGCCGCTCTTTCCCTAGGGTAGTGTCAGATCCACTGTCGGCGAGAGCCAAAGATTTGACTACCCCAAATGGGGTCAGCACTCCCACGAAAACTACTCCTAAAAGTGTTAGCTTACTGGCAGACCGCGACGTTGAACAAATAACACTAGGCTTGGTGTTTGTCTCTGGTGTAGCGTCTCTCGCCTGGTGAACCAATCGATGGTGTCCGCCAGTGCAGCCCTAGTGACCACATCGGGTTCTTGTTGAACGAGCTGCCGCCCGGTGCGCGGTGTTGAGGCACATAAAGGACGCTCACGTCGACCTCGCCATTCCCCATCGTTTGTCTATTGCGGCGTTGACGAACTTGGAGCATTCTAGTAGCCCATGGCTAGAATCATAGGACCTGTAGCCTGGATGAGCTATAAACCCGCGTGAAATGGCGTGCGCATTGGTCCAAGGATGATACTTCGACTGTTCTCGAGCAGTGGTTTGAACCTGGCTAGTACTAGATTTGTTTGCTCGGTTGCTGTCCCAGATGAGTCGACCAAATCAACTGTCGGCCATCTTGGTTTGCCTGTCCAAGTATTCGGTTAGGTCTTCGAAGTTAGCCTTCCGATCGCCTGGGCTTATACGTTCCGCCTCTTCAGCCCACCGGCCCCGTAGTTCGAGAGAGAGGTGATGAACTATGCCCTCCAGCGTGTGCACTGCATCGAGGTCAGCCCTATAACCTAAATGGTCGAGAGCTATTGAGCTGTTCTTCATTTTGATCACTAGGTCGGTCATGGTGTTGATGTCACCCCAGTAACACGGGTTTGAGCAATACGTAGCCAAATTCACGAAGGATCCCGAAATCAAAAGGCTATTATCTTTGATGTTCTACAATACTAGATTATTGAATGAACAATGACACCAAACAGGTACTATACTGAGCTGATCAATTTGGAACGAGAAAACACGCAAAATGTCAAGATAAGGATCGAAGAACTTGGAATCTGGACAGGAAGTGATACTGCAAGTCGCTGAGGAGGTTTCAGTTACCTTTTATTTTTTAGTTAATGCTAGATCATCTAGTCATGTCAGTGCTAGCTCATGTGTTGCTGAGGGCAATATGGATTGTAAGGATTTGGATCTATATAGGCTGAAGATATTAGACCTAGAACAACAACTGTTATCGTCTAGACAACAGGCCCAGGAAGCGGAACAGAAGTTTAGACAGAAAGAGCGTGAGCGTGAGACCGAGGACTATGACCCTCCGATAGATCAGGGCACAATAAAATAGGAAACTCCGAGCAGGTCACCGACCACAAATTATCAACGCCACCAACGTTTAATCTGCCGAGAGTAGAATTGACTGTTTTTGACGGGCGATCCGAACACTACTGCAAGTTCGTCAAGCAGTTTGAAATGTTCGTCGAAAATAAGATAGCCGACCCCGGGGCAAAGGCTTCTCTATCTGACTCACTACTGTCGAGACCGAGCAAGGGAAGCTACCGATTGGCGTACCACGCTCAACCCGAAACAAGGCTGCACCCGAGCAAGGAAGAATCTGAGGGACCTGTTTGGCCAGCCTTTTAAGGTAGTCCGTAATCTAATGGGGGAGCGCGATGGTAGAGTCCAAAAGAACCTAGGGTGACGTGTACACAACAGCAGAACTAGTGATCAAAATGAAGAACAGCTCAATAGCTCTCGACCATTTAGGTTATAGGGCTGACCTCGATGCAGTGCACACGCTGGAGGGCATAGTTCATCACCTCTCTCTCGAACTACGGGGCCGGTGGGCTGAAGAGGCGGAACGTATAAGCCCAGGCGATCGGAAGGCTAACTTCGAAGACCTAACCGAATACTTGGACAGGCAAACCAAGATGGCCGACAGTAGATTTGGTCGACTCATCTGGGACAGCAACCGAGCAAACAAATCTAGTACTAGCCAGGTTCAAACCACTGCTCGAGAACAGTCGAAGTATCATCCTTGGACCAATGCGCACGCCATTTCACGCGGGTTTATAGCTCATCCAGGCTACAGGTCCTATGATTCTAGCCATGGGCTACTAGAATGCTCCAAGTTCGTCAACGCCGCAATAGACAAACGATGGGGAATGGCGAGGTCGACATGAGCGTCCTTTATGTGCCTCAACACCGCGCACCGGGCGGCAGCTCGTTCAACAAGAACCCGATGTGGTCACTAGGGCTGCACTGGCGGACACCATCGATTGGTTCACCAGGCGAGAGAAACAGGACTGGCCCGTTCACGAACCATAGGCCTAGTAATGACGGCCTCAGTCGTCGAAGCGACATTCATTTTGCTGCGATCGGTCAGATTTCCTCCCTGGATGAAAACCCTTCGTGCATTAGTTTGGTTGCCTGTGTTCAAGAGACATTTGCTGGTCATGAAAGGGATCCGCCCCTCCAGCCGGATGCGAGTTGGTCCGATAAGCCCAGATGAACTGCGAGCCGCACACGACGACATATTTAAGATGATACAACGGGAGGATTTCACCCGAGAACTCGAAAGGGCGGAAGAAGTAGGACCAATGGACGAAGTAATATCATCTCCGAAAGGCATCCTGAAGCATTTAAACCCCAAACTCAATAATGGACTGCTGCGGGTAGATGGTAGACTGAACAAACCCCACCTGAGCTTTGACACAAAGTGCCCCATACTGCTACTGGCCCGACAACATGTGATAGGACTAATGATTCAACACATCCACGCCGTAGAGGCGCACGCCGGGGAAAGCCTCGTGACAAGCGTCATCCGAAAGCTTTTTTGGTTACTGAGAGGAAGAGCGAATGTAAAACACGTAATCCGAAATTGTATACACTGTAGGGGACGCAATGCCGCAGCGGGCGAACAACACATGGCCATATTGTCACCGTTCTGTGTGAACTACGCCCTTCGGGAATCTGCGAGCAAACATGGAGATTTTGTCCATCGGACGGTGGTAGATAGCCTCAGCAGAAATGTCTACGTCGAAGACTGTCTTGGGTCATTCGATGATGTAGACACGGCCCTAGTGCCGTTCAGAGGCCTAACAAGATTGCTAGGAGAGGGCGGCTTCTATCTAATTAAATGGGTGTCGAACGCTTCATAAGTGCTCGAAGTCGTTCCGTACCACGAGAGGGCCGAAAGGGTTGGAGATTTTGATGGCTCCCCGCTCCCTACCGAATGCACTTTAGGAATACAATGGAACGCGGAAACGGACGACCTTGTTTTAGAGCAAAACGTTCCCAAGCTGCCAGTAACCGGTCGTGGCATACTATTTGCTGTCCCTAGTTTATTCAGTCCGCCCGGTTTCATCTCGTCCTGGTTGTTAACCGGAAAAGATCCGGCTGCAGCGGCCGTGCCGTAAGAAATCCGTTTGGGACAAGCCACTTGACCGAGAAGACCGGCTGGACTAGTAGGAATTTCTGAACACCCTAAAGAAACTGAGGCACTTGCGGATTCCACGATGTTTTGTCCCGTGGTCATGCCAACTGGACGGGGGGACTACATGCCTCTTCTGACGCATCCAAACTCTGCTACGGAGTCGTGGTGTACGGACGATGGTGCTTGAGAGATGGACAATATGCTACGATAATCCTGTTTGCAAAGCCCGCGTTGCCCCACTGAAATCGGTTTCGATCCCGCGCCCTGAAATCGGCGCAGCCGCTTTAGCAGTCAGGGCGGTACAAGCGGTAAAGAGATGTTTTGAACTCTATACTTGGTCAGCTAGTTTCTGGATGGATTGGATGATAGTACTCTATTGCAATAAAAACGTCAGGAGCCGGTTTAGTACTTTCGTTGCTAACCTACTCACGACCATCGGCAACGAATCGGACATGAACCAGTGAAAGCTTGTCAGGTCTGGCAACAACCCAGCCAGTCTGTGCCTTCGAGGTGCGACGAACTTCAGGCAATTCGACACGTGGACGGGAGGACCGAAATTCCTGCAAATGCTTAAACAGGACCGGCCCGTTCACGAACCATAGGCCTAGTAATGACGGCCCCAGTCGTCGAAGCGACATTCATTTTGCTGCGATCGGTCAGATTTCCTCCCTGGATGAAAACCCTTTGTGCATTAGTTTGGTTGCCTGTTTTCAAGAGACATTTGCTGGTCATGAAAGGGATCCGCCCCTCCAGCCGGATGCGAGTTGGTCCGATAAGCCCAGATGAACTGCGAGCCGCACACGACGACATATTTAAGATGATACAACGGGAGGATTTCACCCGAGAACTCGAAAGGGCGGAAGAAGTAGGACCAATGGACGAAGTAATATCATCTCCGAAAGGCATCCTGAAGCATTTAAACCCCAAACTCAATAATGGACTGCTGCGGGTAGATGGTAGACTGAACAAACCCCACCTGAGCTTTGACACAAAGTGCCCCATACTGCTACTGGCCCGACAACATGTGATAGGACTAATGATTCAACACATCCACGCCGTAGAGGCGCACGCCGGGGAAAGCCTCGTGACAAGCGTCATCCGAAAGCTTTTTTGGTTACTGAGAGGAAGAGCGAATGTAAAACACGTAATCCGAAATTGTATACACTGTAGGGGACGCAATGCCGCAGCGGGCGAACAACACATGGCTCCGCTGTCAGAATGTGGAGTGACTCCGGGTTGGTGGCCGTTCAGTGACACTGGATTGGACTATTTCGGGCATCTGTGGATCAAATGTAGAAGAAAGTTGAAAAAACGGTACGGGTGTATCATGATGCGCATGAAGTCACTCGCGGTACACCTAGATTTCGCACATTCGGTGACGACCGGTTTCTTCGTACCGGCCTTGGAGATATTTATCATCACACTAAGCGTATCGGCCGACTTGTACTCGAATAATTGGTCAAACGTTGTGGAAGCCTGCCGGGAATTGCAATGTTGTCACACAAATATATGTATTGACGAACTGCAGGATCGAAACGTGGCCTACGGCATACGATGGCATTTCAACACCCCGCGGCCAGTCACCGCTGCGGCGTATGGGATCGCATGATCCGGTCCTTCAGGCGGATATTGCTGTCGATCATGGGGCAACAGCCGCCCGACGACGAGACGCTGAACACCGTCATGAATGAGGTGGAGAGAATCTTGAACAACCACCCCTTGGTTTTAGTAATTAGCGGCGACCCCACCCACCTGGCGCTCACCCCAAACGACTTATTGACTTTGAGGTAGAACGAGGGTTTCCAAGGGCCAGTAAACCTTCGTGGGAGCTACCTCCATGGATGAAAGCAAGCGAACTATCTTGCCAATGTCTTCTGGAGGCGCTGGCTGCCGAAGTATCTACCGGCTCTGCAGACTCGACAGAAGTGGCTGGTGAAAACAAGACCATTTAAGGTTGGAAATGTGGTGATGATCGCAGACGAACGCGCACATTCCAGCATCTGGCCCTTGGGAGTGGTTAAGGAAACCATCGAAAACACTGACGGAATGATAAGAACGGTGAAGGTGAAGACAGCCAACGGAGCGCTCATTCGTGACATACGCAGTGTATGCCTACTCGAGAGTGAAGGCGGAGAAGCTGCTGATGCGGAGGCCCAGTAGACTATTACGCATTCGTCTTCGAGGTGGGTAAATAAAACTCTTATGTTTGGGAGCATTCACGACACATTGACATGTCGAACTATCATGCAACTCGACGCACACACTGTTACGAACGTTTAAGCAATGCGTAGCCAAATTCGCAACGGATCCCGAAATCAAAAGACGATTATCCGTGATATTCTACGATACTAGATTATTACAATAAACAATGACATAAACAATATACAAACCTCAATAATACGATCACAAGGACTCAACAACGAGAAACCGAATAGTAGCGTGTGAGCAGACAGCACGTGCGTCACGCAGGTCCTGAACAGGGATGTGCCAAAGTAGCGCTCTGGGCGCGAACAAACAACAATTGGTCCAGAAAAACAACCAGTTCGTAAAGACAAGTCAATAGTGTATGGAAATGAGTGATGTTGGGAAAAACACTGAATCGCGAGGGAAACAGGGGGATTTTCCACGACCGGCTGTTACACCGCCCACCAAAATCCTCCTGGATCCTGAGCAGAGTCAAAGGTTCGGTATAAAGGTACTGATTCTTCCTACCTGCCTAGGCCCTGCTGTCAGTGCGCGCGTCTAATGCTCGTCGTCGACGTTCTACTACTGGTCGCACCTAATCCATTGGATACATAGACGTGAGGCTAGTCTACATCTTCCACGAGACCAAATGACCGATGGCGGGCGTGAATGGTCGCATAGACGTTGTCCTCGTAAAGGGCCGTCCGGTCCTGGATGTACGTGCTTGAGTGTGTGCGTGTGTGTGTGTGTGTGCCGGGTTTACAATGAAATCACAGGTATGACTACACATCAAAGGAGGACTTTCTGCAATGTCAACAAAAGACCGCGTGGCAAGAAAACGAGTAAAATGTAGCATGTGTGTGTGACCTGAGCTCCGCTACTTCCACATATGCAAGGGGCATTCGGTAGCGTCAACAAAAAGCAAAACAACGAACACTGTCACATGTTTGATGGGTTTACGGGATGTAGAGTGCGTCGTGCATGCGTGTATGTATCGGGATGTACAATGGAATCGCATTCATCACCACGTATCGGAAAGAACCTTCTGTAATGTCAACGAAAGACCGCGAGCACCTTAACGTGTTTGACGGAGACCGTGTGGTATATATGGTGTTTCTTTATCCACTTCGATTACTGGTGTGAAAAAGGTTTACTAGGCCTCAGGGTTATCAGCTCCTCCGTCTTCGCTCTCGAGTAGGTTAATACTGCGTATGTCACGAATGAGCACTCCGTTAGCTGTCTTCACCTTCACCGTTCTTGTCATTCCGTCAGTGCTTTTTATGGTCTCCGTGACTACTCTCAAAGACCAAGCGCTGAAATGTGCGCGTTCGTCGGCGATCATAACCACGTCCCCAACTTTGAATGGTCTTGTTTTGGCCAGCCACTTCTGTCGAGTCTGCAAAGCCGGTAGGTACTCCCGTAGCCATCGCCTCCAGAAGACCTTGGCCAGATAGTTCGCTTGCTTTCATCCATGGAGGTAGCTCCCACGAAGGTTTACCGGCCCTTGGAAACCCTCGTTCTACCTCAAAGTCAATAAGTCGTTTGGGGTGAGCGCCAGGTGGGTGGGGTCGCCGTTCAATACTGGAACCAGGGGGCGGTTTTTCAAGATTCTCTCCACCTCATTCATGACGGTGTTCAGCGTCTCGTCGTCGGGCGGCTGTTGCTCCATGATTGACAGGAATATCCGTCTGGCGGACCGGATCATGCGTTCCCATATGCCGCCTCGGTGGCTGGCCTGTGGGGGGTTGAAATGCCATCGTATGCCGTAGGCCACGGTTCGATTCTGCAGTTCGTCCCTGTTTATGTTCTTGTACCAACGCTGCAATTCCCGTTGAGCGCCCACAAAGTTCGATCCATTATCTGAGTATATATCGGCCGGTACGCCTCTTCGGTTGGTAAATCGTTGCAAGGCCCGTAGAAACGAATCGGTCGTCATCGAATGTGCGACTTCTAGGTGTACCGCGAGTGACTTCATGCACGTCATGATACATCCGTATCGCTTTTCTAATCTTTTCCCGCACTTGATCCACAAGGGCCCGAAGTAGTCCAACCCGATGTCACTGAACGGCCACCAGCCCATAGTCACCCTGCATTCTGGTAGCGGGGCCATGAGTTGTTTGCCTGCTGTGGCATTGCGTCTCCTGCATTGCACACACCGTCGGATTACGCGTTTTACAGTCTCTCGTCCTCTCAACAACCAAAGACGCTTTCGGATGACGCTCGTCACGTGACTTTCCCCGGCATGTCCCTCCACGGCGTGGACGTGTTGAATCATTAGCTCTACTACAGGTTTTCTCGCAGGCAGCAGTATAGGATACTTTGTGTCGAAGTTCAGGTGGGAGTTGTTCAGCCTACCATCCACCCGCAGCAGTCCGTCGATGAGTTTGGGGTTTAAACGCTTCAGCTCGCCTCTTGGAGATGGCATGTCTTCATTGGTCGGCCCCACTTCTTCCGCCCTCTTGAGTTCTCGGGCGAAAGCCTCGCGTTGTATCATTCTGAAAATATCGTACTCTGCCGCTTGTAGCTCATCGGGACCTATCGGGCCGACCGGTATCCGACCTGAGGGCCGTAGCCCTTTCATGACTAGTAAATTTCTCTTGAACCTGGTTAACCAAACCAGCGAACGAAGCGTCTTCATCCAGGAAGAAAACCTGACCAGTCGCGATAGAATGGACGACGCTTCGACGACGTTGGTTGCTATCACTACGCCTTTGATCTCCAGTTCCAATTCCGTAGGGGGTTTTAATTCGAACACGGGCCAGTCCTGTTTGGGCAATTGCAGGAAGCTTGGCTCTCTCGTCCACGTGCCCAGTTGCCTGAAGTTGTTCGCACCTCGGGAGCACAGGTCGGCCGGATTATCGCCAGACCTGACATGACTCCACTGGTGCGTGGCTGATTCATCGTGGATAATCGTGAGCCGGTTAGCAACGAAAGTACTAAACCGGCTCCGGACGTTGTTAATGTAGTAAAGTACTATCGTTGAATCCGTCCAGAAGCTCACCGACCAAATGTAGAGATCGAAACATCTCTTCACAGCTTGCACCACCCTGACTGCCAACACGGCTGCGCTGAGTTCAAGGCGTGGGATTGAGACCGACTTCAGTGGAGCAACGCGGGCTTTGGCGAACAGGATCCTCGTGGTATATTGTCCATCTCCTGCGCACCATCGTCCGTACACCACAGCTCCATAACCGACTTCGGATGCATCGGAAAAGGCATGTAGTTCTCCAGTCCGTGTCGTATGGCCAGGGGTCAAACATCGTGGGATTCTTATGTCCCCTAATTTCTTCAAGGTGTTCAAAAATTCTTCCCAGTCCAGCCGGGCCCCTCGGTCCAGTGACTGGTCCCAATCAACTTTCTCACGGCACAGCCGCTGCAGCAAGATCTTTCCGGGTAGCAGCCATGGTGAGACGAAACCGGGTGGGTCGAACAAACTAGAGACGGCAGATAGTATGCCACGACGGGTTATTGGCAGCTCGTGAACGTTTAGCTCGAAAACAAAGTCGTCCGCTTCCGCGCCCCATTGTATTCCTAAAGTGCTTTTGGTAGGAAGTGGAGAGCCGTCCAAATCTCTTGCCCTTTCGGCCTTTTCGTGATACGGAATGACCTTCAGCACTTCTGAAGCGTTCGACATCCATTTAGTTAGATGGAAGCCACCCTCTTCCAGCAATCTCGTCAGACCCCTGAGCTCCTCTAGAGCTGATTCCACATCATCGAATGACCCAAGGTAGTCGTTGACGTAGAAGTTCCTGCTGACGCTTTCTACCACCGTCCGATGGACTAGATCGCCATGTTTGTTCGCTGATCCTCGGAGGGCGTAGTTCGCACAAAATGGTGACGATATGGCTCCTAAGGGGTGGACGGTCATCCTATAATTCACCACTGCGTTGTCCCGGTCGCTCCCTTCCCACCACAGGAAACGCAAAGCATCTCGTTCTCCTACCGGAATCTTCACCTGATGGAACATTTCCCTAATGTCAGCAGACAAAGCCACTTTACCCACTCTGAAACGGCACAAAACATCGATCAGTGGAGTGGTCCAGTCAGGCCCCTGTAGTAGGCGATCGTTTAACGACTTGCCCTGGAACTTGGCCGCACAGTCGAAAACCACGCGCAGTTTATTGGGTTTCTTGTGGTTGATAACCGGATGGTGAGACAGATACCAGATACCCCTTTTGCTGTCGGTGTTGGCAGGCATCTTTTCAACGTAACCGAGGGTCTCGTTTCGCTTCATCAAATCCGCGTATCGTTCCCACAGATTCTGGTCTCGAATGAAGCGTTCTTTCAGTCGTAGTAATCGTTGGAGAACATAATTTCTGTTGTCAGTCCACGGGTCATCCGGTGTGCGCCATGGGAGGGGAACCTCGAACTGATTTTAAGGCCTCTAGTGCCTTGCCGCACCGTTTGCAGAGCGAAGTGATCCTCTTGAGACAACGTCGGTCTTTCGTCTCCAATGTCATGAAACTCCTTTTCATAAAGCCGTTGCAGATGATACTCTATGCGGTCCGTTTCGGCGGATAAGTAATTCACGGAACCGCGTACCCCTTCTGGACCGTATAACGTCCATCCCAGGGCCGTGCGTACGGCATAAGGTGCCTGGCAGTCGCCCACTCTCTGGTCAAGCACCCAATGCGCCTCTGGCACGTCGCAGCCGATGAGGAGATCCACCTCATCATCTTCCCAGTCTACAACGGTTACATCCTGCAGGTGGGGCCACCGAGTCAAGATTGCGTTCACCGACCTTGGTGCTCGCGTGGGGAGATCCGCTAACGTGAACGCCTCCGTTGGTTCAATTTCCTCGTTAGTGTCTAGAGAGATGAGTTGCAGCCTTAATCTACCGGCAGTCATTACCTGTGTTCCGCCCACCGTGCTCACCGCTAACGACGTCGCACCTTTAGCCAGTTGGTGTTTGTCGGCAAACCGCTCTTTCACTAAAGTGGTGTCGGATCCACTATCAACGAAAGCCAACGCCTTGACTATCCCAGTCAGAGTCACTACTCCCACGGCCACTACGCCTAAACGTTCCGGTTTACTGGCAGATTGTGAAGTTGAACAGATCACGCTGGGCTTGGCACTCGCCTCGGATATGGTTACTCTCGCCTGATGCAGCAGCCGATGGTGTCTGCCCGTGCAGCCCTCGTAACCACATCGATTCCTTGTTCTACAGGCTGCTGCCCGGTGCGTGGTGTTGAGACAGATAAAACATGCTCCTGCCATCCTCGCCATTCCCCACCGTTCGTCTATTGTGGCGTTGCCGAACTTGGGGCATTCTGGTAGGCCATGGCTAGTACCACAGGATCTGCAATTTGGTTTCGCCGTAGCATCTCGTGAAATGGCGTGTGTATTGGTCCAAGGCTGGTACTTTGGATGTTCCCGTACAGGGGTTTGGACTTGGCTAGTACCGGGCTTGTTTGCTCGGTTGCTGTCCCGGATGAGTCGGCCGAATCTGCTGTCAGCTATCTTCGTTTGCCCGTCTAAGTATTCAGTCAGGTTTTCGAAGTTGGCTTCTCTGTCGCTTCGGCTTATCCGTTCAGCTTCTTCCGCCCACCGACCCTGTAGTTCGGGAGAGAGGTAACGGACTATGCCTTCCAAAGTGTGCATGGCGTCTAGGTCAGCCCTGTAACCTAAATGGTCGAGGGCTATTGAGCAGTTTTGCATCTTAATCACCAGGTTGGCCATGGTGTAGACGCCGCCCTTGGTTCTGTTTGCCTCTGCCATCACGCCCTCTATTAGGTTACGGGCTACTTTGAAAGGTTGGCCAAACAAGTCCCTCAGAATCTTCCTTGCCCTTGTGTAGCCTTGTTCTGGATCGAGCATGGTGCATCCGTCGATAGCTTCTCGCGCTCGGCCTCGGCAGTAGTGAGTAAGGTAAAGAAGCCTTTGCCCAGGGTCGGTTATCTTATTTTCAACGAACATCTCGAACTGCGTGACAAACTTGCAGTATTGCTCAGCTCGCCCGTCGAAAACCGTTAGCTCCACTCTAGGCAGATCGATCGATGGTGGTTTGTAGTCGGCGACCGGCGTGGGGTTCCCTACCTTATTGCACCCTAACCTATCAGAAGTGTCGAAGTCACCGGTCTCATGTTCTCGCTGTTTCTGTGTACACTTCTCTGCTTCCTGTGCCTGTAGTCTAGCCGATAGTAACTGTTGCTCTAGTTCTAGTATTCTCAGCTTATATAAATCGACATCCTTACGATCAATATTGTTCTCAATAACACATGAGCTAGCACTGACAGGACTAGGCGATCTAGCATTAGCTAAAGAATCATAAGTACCCAAAACCTCCCCAGAGACTTGCCGTATTACTTCCTGTCCTGATTCGACTGCTTTTGATCCTTTTCTTGGCATTTGCGTGATTTTTCCTCGTTCCAAATTGATCTATTGAGTATTGTTACGAACGTTTGAGCAATGCGTAGCCAAATTCGCAACGGATCCCGAAATCAAAAGACGATTATCCGTGATATTCTACGATACTAGATTATTACAATAAACAATGACATAAACAATATACAAACCTCAATAATACGATCACAAAGTCTCAACAACGAGAAACCGAATAGCAGCGTGTGAGCAGACAGCACGTGCGTCACGCAGGTCCTGAACAGGGATGTGCCAAAGTAGCGCTCTGGGCGCGAACAAACAACAATTGGTCCAGAAAAACAACCAGTTCGTAAAGACAAGTCAATAGTGTATGGAAATGAGTGATGTTGGGAAAAACACTGAATCGCGAGGGAAACAGGGGGATTTTCCACGACCGGCTGTTGCACACACACACCTGCGTTATACTAGTTTATACCACATGGTCTCCGTCGAACACGTTACATTGCTCACAGTCTTTCGCTGGCGTTACAGAAGGTTTTTCCGATATGTGGTGATGAATGTGATTCCATTGTACATGCAGACACACGCACATACCCGATGCACACTATACCCCATAACCACTTTCGAACATGTGATAGTGTCCGCCGTTTGTTCTTGTTGACGTTACTGAATGTCTTTTGCATACGTAGCAGCAGCGGCGATTGCATCACACACACATACACTCACGCAAACACATACAGCCAGTGCATGACGGCCCTTCCAAGGACAGCATCTATGTTTCCCCATCACGCCCGCCATCGGCCAGTTGTTCTGGCGGAAGTTGTAGAATAGCCTCGCGTCGGTGTGGCCGCCGGATTAGGTGCGACCATTAGCAGAAAGCTGATGACAAGCACTAAGCGCGGGCACTGACAGCAGGGCCTAGGTAGGTAGGAAGAATCAGTACCTTTATACCAATTCTTTGACTCTGTTAAGGATTCGGGAGGATTTTGGTGGGCGGTGTAACGACCGGTCGTGGAAAATCTCCCTAAAACCTTTGCCATTCAGTGTTTTTCTTAACATCACTCACTTGCCTACACTATCGACGCGCCTTTACGCACTGTTCATTTTTATGGACCAATTGTTGTTTGTTCGCGCCCAGAGCGCTACTTTGTCATATCCTTGTTCTGGACCTGCGTGATGCACGTGCTTCTCTCTCACACACACACACACAAACCGCAACTCGGTTTCCCGTTGTTGAGCCTTTGTGATCTCATAATTGAGGTTTCTAACTGTTTGGTGTCACTGTTCATTCAATAACCTAGTATTGTAGAATATCACGGATAATAGCCTTTTGATTTCGGGATCCCTTGTGAATTTGGCTACACATTGCTCAAACGTGTGTTACAACCCTTGGTTCTTTTGGACTCTACCATCGCCCCCTCTATTATGTTACGGGCTACCTTAAATGGCTGGCCAAACAGGTCTCTCAAAATCTTCCTTTCTTGTGTACAGCCTTGTTCCAGGTTGAGCGTGATACGCCAGTCGATAGCTTCTCTTGCTCGGCCACGACAATAACGAGTCAGATAGATAAGCCATTGCCCCGGATCGGTTATCTTGTTTCGACGAAAGTTCCGAACTGCCTGATGAACTTGCAGTAATGTTTAGATCGTCCGTCGAAAATTATCAGTTCTACTCTTGGCAGATCGATCGTTGGTCGCGTCGATGTTTTGTATTCGAAGACCGGCGCAGAGTTTCCTACTTTAATTTGTCGTGACCTATTGCATAGGTAGTAGTCGTTGGCCTTTTGCTCACGCTTGTACCGCCTGCACTTTTCATCTGGTTCCTGGGCCTGCTGCTTAGCTAATAACAGCTGTTGTTCTAGGCCTAATATACTCGGCTTAAATAGGTCAACATTCTTGCAGTCCATATTACCCTTGGTAATACGCGAGCTAGCGCTGACAGGACTAGGCGACCTAACATTTACTAAAGAATCGAAAGTACCCAAAATCTCCCCAGTAGCTTGCCGTAACACTTCCTGTCCAGATTCCAATATCTTTCACCTTTTTCTTGGCACGTTGTGTATTTTCTCGTTCCAAGTTGACCAGTGGGACGCCTTTGAGCAATACGTAGTCAAATTCGATGCGGATCCCAAAATCAGAGGGCCATTACCCGTGAGACTCTATTTTACTAGATTATTAAATGAACAATGACATAAAACAGATACAAACCTCAATTGTGCGGTCACAGGGATTCAGAAAATGGGAGCAGAATTGCGGCGCACGAGAACGGAGCATGTGCCTCACGCAGGTCCAGAATAAGATAAGACAGAGTAGAGCGCTGGAAGCAAACAAACAAAAGTTGGTTCATGAAAACATACGGTGCATGAAAAAAGCGAGTAGTGTGAGCGAGTGAGTGGCAATAAGGAAACATGAAACTGCAGTGTTTCTGGGGGGATTCTCCACGACCGGTGTTTACACCGAAGGCTCAACCAATATCGCCTCATGCGTCCTGACTTAATCCATCCCGCATTTTCAAGAAAATGACGGACACCTTTGCAGCTCCCTATGGATCTCTTTTTCAGCGATGCGCTGACGATGGAGTTTTCCCCAGTAGCTGGAAAAATGCATCCATTGTACTCATCTATAAGAAGGGTAATAGACACATTGCTTCTAGTTACAAACCCACAAGTCTAGCTGGAATCACCAGCAAAATTTTCCAGCGAATTCTTGGGGATGTGGTTCTTTCCCATCTGAATAGAAATGGGATCCTCTCTCCGTCCTAGCATTGGTTTCTTCCCGGCAGATCATGCGTCACCAACATGCTTACTGTCGTGGATAGTCTGACGAAAGCCCACGATGATGGCCAGCTCTCACACACTGTTTTCATCGGTTTTGCCAAGGCCTTCGACAAGGTCCCTCATGACCCTCTTCTTTATGGGCTGCAAACATACGGGATCACGGGCTCCATGCTGGCCATCTTATGCAGCTTCCTTACCGACCGCACCTTTGTGGTTAAGGTGTGGAACGTTTTGTCTCAACCTGCCCAGGTAACAACTGGGGTCCCCCAAGGGTCAGTCCTAAGTCTTCTTTTTTTCTTGATCTACATAAACAATCTTCCAACAGCCATTCCTGTGAACATTGCCATTTACGCGGACGACGTAACCCTCTGAAGTTCAAGCGTTGAAAATCCGCAAATGGCAGTTAATGAAACAGAATGTAACAGCCGGTCGTGGAAAATCCCCCTTTTTCCCTCGCGATTCAGTGTTTTTCCCAACATCACTCATTTTCATACACTATTGACTTTTCTTTACGAACTGGTTGTTTTTCTGGACCAATTGTTGTTTGTTCGCGCCCAGAGCGCTACTTTGGCACATCCCTGTTCAGGACCTGCGTGACGCACGTGCTGTCTGCTCACACGCTGCTATTCGGTTTCTCGTTGTTGAGACTTTGTGATCGTATTATTGAGGTTTGTATATTGTTTATGTCATTGTTTATTGTAATAATCTAGTATCGTAGAATATCACGGATAACCGTCTTTTGATTTCGGGATCCGTTGCGAATTTGGCTACGCATTGCTCAAACGTTCGTAACAATACTCAATAGATCAATTTGGAACGAGGAAAAATCACGCAAATGCCAAGAAAAGGATCAAAAGCAGTCGAATCAGGACAGGAAGTAATACGGCAAGTCTCTGGGGAGGTTTTGGGTACTTATGATTCTTTAGCTAATGCTAGATCGCCTAGTCCTGTCAGTGCTAGCTCATGTGTTATTGAGAACAATATTGATCGTAAGGATGTCGATTTATATAAGCTGAGAATACTAGAACTAGAGCAACAGTTACTATCGGCTAGACTACAGGCACAGGAAGCAGAGAAGTGTACACAGAAACAGCGAGAACATGAGACCGGTGACTTCGACACTTCTGATAGGTTAGGGTGCAATAAGGTAGGGAACCCCACGCCGGTCGCCGACTACAAACCACCATCGATCGATCTGCCTAGAGTGGAGCTAACGGTTTTCGACGGGCGAGCTGAGCAATACTGCAAGTTTGTCACGCAGTTCGAGATGTTCGTTGAAAATAAGATAACCGACCCTGGGCAAAGGCTTCTTTACCTTACTCACTACTGCCGAGGCCGAGCGCGAGAAGCTATCGACGGATGCACCATGCTCGATCCAGAACAAGGCTACACAAGGGCAAGGAAGATTCTGAGGGACTTGTTTGGCCAACCTTTCAAAGTAGCCCGTAACCTAATAGAGGGCGTGATGGCAGGGGCACAGAAAACCAAGGGCGGCGTCTACACCATGGCCGACCTGGTGATCAAGATGCAGAACTGCTCAATAGCCCTCGACCATTTAGGTTACAGGGCTGACCTAGACGCCATGCACACTTTGGAAGGCATAGTCCGTCACCTCTCTCCCGAACTACAGGGTCGGTGGGCGGAAGAAGCTGAACGGATAAGCCGAGGCGACAGAGAAGCCAACTTCGAAGACCTGACTGAATACTTAGACAGGCAAACGAAGATAGCTGACAGCAGATTCGGCCGACTCATCCGGGACAGCAACCGAGCAAACAAGCCCGGTACTAGCCAAGTCCAAACCCCTGTACGGGAACATCCAAAGTACCAGCCTTGGACCAATACACACGCCATTTCACGAGAGAGCCAAGCTTCCTGCAATTGCCCAAACAGGACTGGCCCGTGTTCGAATTAAAACCCCCTACGGAATTGGAACTGGAGATCAAAGGCGTAGTGATAGCAACCAACGTCGTCGAAGCGTCGTCCATTCTATCGCGACTGGTCAGGTTTTCTTCCTGGATGAAGACGCTTCGTTCGCTGGTTTGGTTAACCAGGTTCAAGAGAAATTTACTAGTCATGAAAGGGCTACGGCCCTCAGGTCGGATACCGGTCGGCCCGATAGGTCCCGATGAGCTACAAGCGGCAGAGTACGATATTTTCAGAATGATACAACGCGAGGCTTTCGCCCGAGAACTCAAGAGGGCGGAAGAAGTGGGGCCGACCAATGAAGACATGCCATCTCCAAGAGGCGAGCTGAAGCGTTTAAACCCCAAAATCATCAACGGACTGCTGCGGGTGGATGGTAGGCTGACCAACGCCCACCTGAACTTCGACACAAAGTATCCTATACTGCTGCCTGCGAGAAAACCTGTAGTGGAGCTAATGATTCAACACGTCCACGCCGTGGAGGGACATGCCGGGGAAAGTCACGTGACGAGCGTCATCCGAAAGCGTCTTTGGTTGTTGAGAGGACGAGAGACTGTAAAACGCGTAATCCGACGGTGTGTGCAATGCAGGAGACGCAATGCCACAGCAGGCAAACAACTCATGGCCCCGCTACCAGAATGCAGGGTGACTATGGGCTGGTGGCCGTTCAGTGACACCGGGTTGGACTACTTCGGGCCCTTGTGGATCAAGTGCGGGAAAAGATTAGAAAAGCGATACGGATGTATCATGACGTGCATGAAATCACTCGCGGTACACCTAGAAGTCGCACATTCGATGACGACCGATTCGTTTCTACGGGCCTTGCAACGATTTATCAACCGAAGAGGCGTACCGGCCGATATATACTCAGATAATGGATCGAACTTTGTGGGCGCTCAACGGGAATTGCAGCGTTGGTACAAGAACATAAACAGGGACGAACTGCAGAATCGAACCGTGGCCTACGGCATACGATGGCATTTCAACCCCCCACAGGCCAGTCACCGAGGCGGCATATGGGAACGCATGATCCGGTCCGCCAGACGGATATTGCTGTCAATCATGGAGCAGCAGCCGCCCGACGACGAGACGCTGAACACCGTCATGACTGAGGTTGAGCGAATCCTGAACAACCGCCCCCTGGTTCCAGTATTGAACGGCGACCCCACCCACCTGGCGCTCACCCCAAACGACTTATTGACTTTGAGGTAGAACGAGGGTTTCCAAGGGCCGGTAAACCTTCGTGGGAGCTACCTCCACGGGTGGAAGCAAGCGAACTATCTGGCCAAGGTCTTCTGGAGGCGATGGCTACGGGAGTACCTACCGGCTTTGCAGACTTGACAGAAGTGGATGGCCAAAACAAGACCATTCAAAGTTGGGGACGTGGTTATGATCGCCGACGAACGCGCACATTTCAGCGCTTGGTCTTTGGGAGTAGTCACGGAAACCATCAAAAGCACCGACGAAATGATAAGAACGGTGAAGGTGAAGACAGCTAACGGAGTGCTCATTCGTGACATGCGCAGTATTAACCTACTCGAGAGCGAAGACGGAGGAGCTGATAACTCTGTGGCCTAGTAAACCTTTTTCACACCAGTAATCGAGGTGGATAAAGAAACACCATATACACCACACAATCTCCGTCAAACACGTTAAGGTGCTCGCGGTCCCTTCGTTGACATTACAGAAGGTTCTTTCCGATATGTGGTGATGAGTGCGATTCCATTATACATCCCGATACATACACGCATGCACGACGCACTCTACATCCCGTAAACCCATCAAACATGTGACAGTGTTCGTTGTTTTGCTTTTTGTTGACGCTACCGAATGCCCCTTGCATATGTGGAAGTAGTGGAGCTCAGGTCACACACACATGCTACATTTACTCGTTTTCTTGCCACGCGGTCTTTTGTTGACATTGCAGAAAGTCCTCCTTTGATGTGTAGTCATACCTGTGATTTCATTGTAACCCCGGCACACACACACGCACGCACACACACACACACACACTCGAGCGAGTACATCCAGGACCGGACGGCCCTTTACGAGGACAACGTCTATGTGACCACTCACGCCCGCCATCGGTCATTTGGTCTTGTGGAAGATGTAGACTAGCCTCACGTCTATGTAGCCAATGGGTTAGGTGCGACCAGTAGTAGAACGTCGACGACGAGCATTAGACGCGCGCACTGACAGCAGGGCCTAGGCAGGTAGGAAGAATCAGTACCTTTATACCGAACCTTTGACTCTGCTCAGGATCCAGGAGGATTTTGGTGGGCGGTGTAACAGCCGGTCGTGGAAAATCCCCCTTTTTTCCCTCGCGATTCAGTGTTTTTCCCAACATCACTCATTTCCATACACTATTGACTTGTCTTTACGAACTGGTTGTTTTTCTGGACCAATTGTTGTTTGTTCGCGCCCAGAGCGCTACTTTCGCACATCCCTGTTCAGGACCTGCGTGACGCACGTGCTGTCTGCTCACACGCTGCTATTCGGTTTCTCGTTGTTGAGACTTTGTGATCGTATTATTGAGGTTTGTATATTGTTTACGTCATTGTTTATTTTAATAATCTAGTATCGTAGAATTATCACGGATAATCGCCTTCTGATTTCGGGATCCGTTGCGAATTTGGCTACGCATTGCTCAAACGTTCGTAACACAGAATGCTCGTCCTAGGATTGGAACCCTCAGGTTATGATGACCGGTGGTTGAATATGTCTTCCAGCAGAGAGACTGGTCACAAGTTCTCCATTGAAGGAGCAACCGCACTGCTTAGGGTTGACCGACACAAGGCGCTCGGTTTCTGGTTGGATTGTTACTTGTCCTTCCCTCACCATCTCCAACTTGCGAGCAGGTCGGCCTTTCGAGACTTAAATATGATTTGAAGGTCCTTCCCGCGCATCTCTTGGGATGGCTTTCCCATAACTTTCGGCACGTATATCTGACCTTTGCTGGAGTACGGTAGTGAGATAGTGCACTGGTCTTGTCCGAGACCGTGAGATCCTAGAAAGGGTTCAGAGTGCCTCTACCACCATTGATATAACCGCTTGCTCAGATGAGGCTACTTTCCCCATGAGGCAGTGCGATTCCCCCTCCGTGGCCAATGCCTCACTCCTCAATCCGGACGAAACGGTCCTTCATAATGCGCTGGAAACGGATGCACTAAAATATGCAGTCTAAAGTCAGGCTGCAAAGATAGCCGAGCTAAGGGCCACCGTCCGCACCCTTAAGGATGAGCTGTCCAGCCTGAGGAGTTTGGTAAAAAAATCCCTCCCGGTGTCCCAGGCAGCCGATCAGGTTTGTAGAGTTTCTGAGCAGCAAATTGTTGACGCCGCAAAGATTTTACAAGATACCGAGAATTGCTCCAAGCGAGTCATCCTTTGGGGCCGCTTCCTCGGTTGGGATCACTCTCATGACACCTACGCCCAGGTGTTTAACCGCCTTAAGCTCCCTTTTCCACTTAAAGGTCGGTCCACTTGGTTGGTAACCAAACGCACCAACCGGGTTCACGGTATTCTCATTGTAATGGGCTCCACAGATGCAGCCAAACGAATTGTTTCCTTGGCCGCAAAGCTCAAGGAGGAAATTAAAGGGCTCGAGGGCGTATCCCTTGATAAGCCACTTCATCTGAAGCTCCGCAGTGAGAAGGCTAAGCCAAAAATTCCACAAAAAGCCGATCATAAGATCAGAGTGCTGCCAGTTGTCCAGGTAGCTCGCCTTGAGTACCGAGCTGCATGCCCACCATCCCTCGCTTCCCTACTGACACCATTTCCCGTCGCCGAAAGTACTCCCAGTAGTAGGCCTAGTGCCACTAAACATCGGTCGCCTACGAAAAGCATCCCAGGCCCCATCATAGCCAACAAGACTGTTTCAACGGACGAGACTCACTCATCCTTGAGCCCAGACATGAACCTGCAACCTGTTTCTACTGAAAGAAGCAGTGAGAAGGTTAAAGCACCAGATAATATATCTGGTGCTGTCATGAAAAATAAGCTCACCAACAAGAGAACTCACAACAGGGCATCACGCAGCGCGCATAAGGGCAAACCACAAAAAGCAGCCCACCCTTTTCGGAGACCGAAGGATGAAGACCGTCCGCCTGGATTGATACCCCCCAGGTTACTGGACACCAAAACCTACCGGTCCCCCCAGCAGTCTGCTTACCCTCTAGCCCCCCAATATCTTCAGCCCTCGACTCTCCCAGGACCTCCTTTCCATCCTCAAATCCCCCTCTTTCCCCTCCTCAAACCCAAAACCAGCTGCCTCTGGCGATTCTGCAACAACTCCTGAGCATGTGCTCAAGTGTTTTTACAGCAATTGCCTGAGTGTGTTGAATAAGATCCCGGAGCTTCGGCAGCTTGCAGTGGATAAGGAGCCTCAGATCATAGCCCCCACAGAAACCTGGCTCACCCCTGACATACTTGATGCCGAAATATCCATTCCGGGATACTTCACAGTAAGGCGGGACTCCAGTAGAGGTCGTGCCGGCGGGGTCATCATATACTACGATAATTCGATCCCTCCTCCCACCTTACTGACAACCCCAACCTTTTCATGTATTGATTGTTTGTGGGCCGTGCTAAACCTCTCTAGGATAGATACCCTACTGCTTGGTGTTGTCTACCGTCCTCCCGCATGCAATTCAACAGACAGCCTAGGTCTCACAGACTTATTAGGCTCCCTGAAAAGCTATGCAGACTTCACCCATCTGTTAGTCACTGGTGAATTCAACTCTCCCAGTACAAACTGACAAAGAGCTGATGCCCCGTATATCACTTTCGGTAAACCCCCCCTTGATCTCGTACTGAAAAACTCGTGGGTGAAGAACGTAAGAGAACCGACTAGATATCGCACAGGCCACGCCCCGTCCCTACTAGACCTGGTCATCACCAATGATCGGTTTCTAATAGATGTGTTGCATTACTTGCCGCCCCCCGGCAAAAGTGATCACATTCTCATTGGATTCGATTATATCGTGAAATGGCCTCCTCTTCCGTCAGAAACTAAAATTTTGAGATCCTTCAAAAGTACCAAATTTGATCAAGTCTGTGCATTTTTTCGCTCCCAGCTAAATGTAACTAACCCAGGTAACTCTGCGGATGAAGTGGCAGAGAATCTCAGAGAGTTAATCTCCTTAGCTGATAGGCATTTTGTCCCCAGAATTCGTGACCCACAGACCGCTAAGCGACCCCTCCCTCGCCCCATTAGGCGCATTCTAGACGAACGCGCACGCCTCTTTGCTATATATGAAGCCACAGGCCTTGCCCGTGATGCAGATTTCAGGATCATAAGGAACATATGCAAAGACAAGATTAGGTCCTATCAGAATGCAGTCCAGCGATCTGTACTTGATCGAGCACGGACCAACAAGGCATTTTTTCTTTCAGTACATGCGCCGTCTAAGGGGCACAGCTCCGACGCCATTAGCTCTCAAAGATAGTGCCGGATCTCCAATCACTTCCCCTAGCCAAGTAGCCGAGGCATTCAGCTCCTACTTCCGTACAACTTTTAGCTCCATTCCCATATCATCCCACCCTACCATGCACCCGTTATCTCTGACCACTACCCTTAACCGCGTAACTATTCCCATTGGTGTAGTCGCTCAAGGTTTCCGACGGCTCAACCAATATTGCTCTATGGGTCCTGACCTAATCCACCCCCGTATTCTCAAGGAAGCCACGGATACATTAGCTGCTCCTTATGCCTCGCTTTTTCAGCAATGTGTTGACGATGGAGTTTTCCCCCGTAACTGGAAAAAAGCAGTGATCGCACCCATTTGGAGAAGGGTAGTAGACACATTGCTTCTAGTTACAGACCCATAAGCCTCACTAGCATCCCTAGCAAAATGTTTGAGGGAATTCTTAAGAGTGAGATTCTTTCCCATCTTCATAGAAATAAGATCCTCTCCCCGTCCCAACATGGGTTTCTTCCCGGCAGGTCATGCATCACCAATATGCTTACTGTCATGGATAGTCTAACGAAAGCCTATGATGATGGCCAGCTCTCACACGCTGTATTCATCGATTTTGCTAAGGCCTTCGATAAGGTCCCACATGCCCCTCTTCTTTATAAGCTGCAGACATACGGGATCACAGGCTCCATGTTGGCCATCCTACGTAGCTTCCTTACCAACCGCACCTTTGTGGTTAAAGTCGGGAATGTTTTGTCTCAATCCTCCCCAGTAACAACTGGGGTACCCCAAGGGTCGGTCTTAGGTCCTCTTCTTTTTTTGATCTATATAAACGATCTACCGACAGCCCTTCCTGCGAACATTGCCATGTACGCAGATGATGTTACCCTCTGGAGTTCAAGCGTTGAAGACCTGCAAATTGCAGTTTATGAAACGAAAACGCTGGTCCGAGGATTGGAACCTCCCAGTTAATGATGACAAATGCGTGAGCATGTCTTTCGGCAGAGAGACTGGTCACACGTTTTCCATTAATGGAGCAGCCACACTGCCAAGGGCTGACCGACACAAGGTGCTCGGTTTCTGGTTAGATTGTAACTTATCCTTCTCTCATCATCACGAACTTGCGAGCAAGTCTGCCTTTCGAGTCCTAAACATGATTCGAAGGTCCTTCCCGCGCATATTTAAGGATGATTTCCCCATAATTTTCGGCACTTATATCCGACCTCTGCTGGAGTACGGTAGTCAGATAGTGCACTCTGGTCTTGTCCGAGACCGTGAGATCCTAGAAAGAGTTCAGCGGGCCTCCACCAAGGCAGTAAGGGGTCTATCCCATCTACCTTATCCCGTCCGCCTCTCACTCCTCAACCTCTATCCCCTTGACGTAAGACGCGTAAGTGGTGATCTGTTTTTGATGTTCCACCTTTCTGAAACAGGTCAAAGCGATTGCTTCTTCTCCATCTGTCCGGCCTCCTCTCTCCATGGTCACAGCAGAAAAGTTTTCAAACCGAGGCCACGCACTTCACTAAGGATTAACTTTTTTAGCTATAGGGTTATTACTATGTGGAATGCACTTCCGGAAGATATTGTTCTCTCGCAGAACAAAACTATCTTCAGGAAAGATCTAGACCTCTACCTGGGTCTCTGCCAATAAGTCCCTTTGTCAAAAAACAAAAAACACAAAATAGTTGTCTTTTATCGCATATATGTTCATGAATGCCGCACCCCCACTCAGCTTAAGGCACTGTCCACAGTGTGACACTGAATGAGGTTATATGTGTCTTGTTTTCGCTGCCACCCCCGCCCTCCCCCCCGCTTCTTTTTACTCTCGTTTCAGCTCGGTGAATCCGACAGATCAAAGATTTCCTAAAGAACCGGGACAATTGGGCTCAAAGCCTCGAACCCGTGTAGTACTTCAAGACTTCAAGATTACCAAAGCAGTATGGGGTCTGTCCTACCTGCCTCATCCCGTCCGCCTCCCCCTCCTCAGTCTTTATCCCCTTGACTTAGGACGCGTAAGAGTTGATATGTTTTTGACGTTTCACCTTTTTGAATCAGGTCAAAGCGGTTGTTTCCCCTCCATCTGTCCAGCCTCTTCCTTCCGCGGTCACATCAGAAAGGTTTTTAAATCGAGACCACGTATATCCCCCAGAATTAACCTTCTCAGTAAGGGGGTTATTACTCTGTGGAAGGCACTTCCGGAAAATATTGTTCTCTAGCACAACTATCTTCAAGCCAAAGTTAGACCTCTACCTGGGCCACCCCCAGAAATTCCTTGTCCAAAAGGGAAATAGTTGTCTTTCATTGCCTTTCCATCCAGCTATGTGATCATGAGTGTCATTTCTCCATTACCCTGAGGCACTGTCCATAGAGAGACACTGCATGGTGTCGTGTATTTCGTTTTGTTACAGCCCCGCCCCGCCCCCTTCGCATTTTTTTTACTCTCGTTTCAGCTCGGCAAATCCGACAATGGATGAAGGATTTCCTCGAGAACCGGGACAATTTGGCTCAAGGCCTTAAACCTGTGTAGTATTTCAGAACTTCAAGTCCTGTGACCTGAAGTGACGTGACGTGACCCGACCCGACCATGTGGACGGTTTAATTTTGGCGAGTTTTTGAAAATCTTCTCATGCTTCCGTAATGAAATGGAATTGGGCGTTTCAAAAGCGCCATCTTTACCTGCTGATCGCAAAAATATGGGGCATTTTGTGCTATGCATTTAGAAAACAGTCCCAGACGGTATGATATAAGAAAACGTTGTTCAGTATCGCTTTCAGGTGATTAAATACCAGAGTGTCAAATATGACATCGTTCCCTTATCCCCTATTTCCAAGTACCGACTATGTAAGTTAACAACAAAGCAATTTCTATCGACTTTAAAAGATTATACGATGTCCTGTGTATGGTTTTTGGCAAATTTCTGCTGTTTACGGCATAATCGAGGCACTTCCTTCAGCTCAATATGTATCGATGTAGCACAGCCTGTTCGTAACAATTTTTCCCGGCGAGTTTGCTTAGTAACCGTGCATGTACGCGTGTATTCATTTTTGCGGCGATCATATACTCTATAGCTTGGAATGTGAGACGACGTCATGCAAAACTGAACTATTTAAGTGGTCCAGTTTCGCAGGCCGTCTGGCAAGATTTGGCTTACCATTATAGTGAAGAAAGTAGTAACTTAACAGCTCGGTATTAAATTATGAAGTCTAAAAGCGACAAGTGTTGCATTTCGGTTCTTGAGCCTAATTGGGCTTCCAATAGTTCTCTCATGAAGGCTGACTGAACAGTTGAGTACGAAAAGGTTTCCTATTGAATTACCAGTTTTGATGTGAAACGTGTTGGTGGCTTTTGACAACAACAAGCTTTCAGCCCCCCCTGCGCATCTGCCTTTACGATTTATGTTCACCGAGCGTGATGCTGGTATTTTTAATTTTGAAATAAGGACTGCTAATCATGCCTAAACCGATGCTGGCTTGTCCAAGTTAAATGAATCAGTCCAGATACATTGCAAGAATACCGTATGTTCGTATATTGCTTGTTAAGATAGTCCCGATCAATAAAATTCAGTTTTATTAAAATAAAATCTAAGCTGTAGTTGAAACCTCGTTTGGTCTCATAAACGGTCTATGGCTAAACGCGCTTCATTTCATTTCGGGTTTTAAGAGTGCTGAGTTCATTCAGGGCGTGCTCTCACATATTGTCTACTACATTTGGTCATCATCTGGTAACATAACGACAGTACTCGACGATGCACAAACGAAAATAACTCGAAACGCTGGAGCGGGATAACGTGTGTATTGGAGGAACGCAAGAGCGTGTGGACAATGTACACAGGCGGAGAAAGTGGCACCACCAAACTCGGCAATCGTTCGGACGAACAAAGTTGTTCGTGTTTGTATGTGTCTCTCTCTGGAAGACTGGTGCGGTTATGCTTCAATGAATCATTTGCAACTTGGCTTTGGTGACGAGAAATATTTTTCACGCCTCCCGTTGCCATCGAGCGTGGCAACGAAACCATCATTAGCGGTTCTTTACGACTTACTGGTCGCTGTTTGTCGATATCAAAATTGGATCCTCAACAATGCATCCAACGTGGTTAGATCCAGTTCTTGCAGTGGGAGGTGGTTGTGATGTCAAATTTGTCGTTTTCGGCGTACCCCAAAGTTTTGATTACCGATAGTTTGTTTGGCCTTGCTGGACGAGCCGGCGCAGCTGAGTTGGGCCTCAGGCGTTGTGTTCGAGCCTCAGGAGATCCTAGTAGTCCATGTGGTTCTGTCCGACAGGACAAGCTGAAAGGCAAGACACGGAAGAGAGGTGTGCCTTGAGGCGCTGACGGATATTTAACTGAGGGGGACATACCGGCCCAACACAGGCCGCCGCTGCTCCTGTTGTGATGAGCTACACATGCTCTTTCAGCCGTGCATTAATAAACTGTGCAAGCGAATATTATGTGAAATATGAAAAACAACCTTAAATATATGCAAAGGTTGCAAGTTCTGAGAACCTAGTCGACTGTCGTCGCTCGCGGCTACGTCGATTTCTTCTGTTGATAAATGTAGCTGTATCTTCTGTAAAGCTTAGTGTTGCAACCGGCGACGGTGAGTTGCTTGTAAGTGTAATAGGTGCCGACTGAGAGCGACTAACCAGAGGTTCCGGTCAGATGGAAGCTCGGACGGGGTGTCCAGGGATGGTTCTACCTCGACGAAGGCTGGTTTAATGCGGTCTATGTTGATCACCTTTTTCCTGCCTTCGACGTCTACGACGTGTTTCTTCTCTTTTTGCTTTACAACGACGAACGGGCCAGAGTATGTTGGTTGCAATGGTGATCACACCTTGTCGAAACGGATGGACACAGCTGGCGATCGCTAGTTTTTTCCATTAAATGCTAGCTCATGAGTGTAGTGGAAGGGGTGTACCCCATAGCCACAAAAACCCACTGCACGAGGGAAAGCCGTCAGCCCAATCCTGAGACTCGGAATGGAAAACCACACAAGGTCCCAATAGGTTAGGTGTGGTAACGAACCGGGCGACAGTGGATAACTGTCTACCACCAAACGAGTGGGACTTATGTAGCTGCTGAGCGTTTGTTCCCATGGAGTGGTGGGCTTTTGCACCCGCATTTGGCGTAACAAACGTTTCGCCTCGTCTTCTTAATCAAAATTCACAGATGCTAATGGAAAAGCCGTTGGTGATCAGGTCGTTTAGAGCGTTTGCTTACTACATCAAAGGTCCGAGGTTCGAATCCCTGCCATCACCGGTTACTTCGATGGCAGACAGTAATCCACTGTCGTCCGGATTTTTACCACACCTGACCTATTGGGACCTTATGTGGTTATTCGGCGCTCCAAATCTCAGGGTCTGGTTGCCGGTTATCCCCAATAGTGCAGTGGGCCTTCATGGCTATGGAGTAAATGCCCCTTCTGCTGCACTCTAGGCAAGCATGTAATGAAAAATCTCGTGCCGGCTTACAACAGAAGCACCGGTCATTCAGAAGAATTAGCTTAACAAGCATCCAGACTTCTTGCTGATATTATTCTCCCCCGCTTATCCAGCGTTCGGGCAGGGTGTAAGGTTGAGAACAAACTAGTTTTGGACCCGTGCGGGGTAGCATCGACCACATCTCAACCCCGTGACAAACTTCAGAACGCAAGCACATCTGTTGACCCACGATCTTCGTCACTATAAAATCGATCCATTCGACTGCAACGTTCTCACGAGCTGCCTCTAAATGATGCACCAAACACTCATTTCTGTAATTCTTATTGTATCCAAGTCGCCAACGCCGAGTTCTCGTTTATCGTGATCTTTCACTACATGAAATAGTATTCTTCGACGTTGCTTTCTACCATTCCGTCTAACTTTGCACTAGAGATGATTCTGAAAATAGTTCTTCGTGAGGGTGGCGATCTACTACTCGGACGATAAACTGTCCAACTTAAAATGCGCAGACGGTGTTCTGAGTGAAGACCCAGGTCAGCTACATGCTTCCCTGGGTAGTGCGCTTAGTAGTGTTGTAATGTTCGCGATGTGTTTTGCACCTTCGAATTGTAAATCACTGCTTCAGGGCTGGCTTGGTCCTACTCCAAACTTGATCAAAGCTGGGCAAACCTTGGTTGAAGTAAAATTGTCTTTATGTTGTCAGTTACATCTTACCAGTTGGTCGGGAAACTAGTGGAGTTTCGTGATGTACACAGAAAACCCTTCTGAGTTTTGCTAATTTCAGTCTTCTATGAAGTTGATGTATATTCCATTTGTTCATGGAAGGTCACGTTCACACTAGAAGTTGGTTCGGTTCTTCCACGTGACTGAAATATGGCCGTTGCGGAAAAAGTATACATGAAGACCGTTGGCTTTTGAGCTTCAGTGTCTTCGCAGGATTGCTCTGATGCGGTGCGAATACTGTCTCTGCAGTGCTAAAAAAACTCATTGGTTGTTAGAAATCAGAAGTCGGCGTCTCATGATGAGAGAGTGCTGTCACGACAAGACTGCATCTCGAATTAGTGTGATGACTTAAGTCTCTCCACGACACAGAATGATGCGCAGGATGATTTCCTTAAGCCCAGGATGCAGTCATGCCTGATAGATCAATAGGCGGAGATCAAACAGAGATCATTCCCACTGGAACACTTGATGGGACACATCTGATTCTCTGCGACCAGGCATTATGTCTCTAGCGAACAAACACAAGCAATTTGTCGATCAAAAACCACTGAATGGACGTACTTGGGGTTCCCATCAGCCTTGGGTAGACATCGCACTTCCCTGGACATCTCTCATGCACCTATGCTGAAATGTCGCTGGTTTATAGAATGCTGCTCCGTCCAGATTCCGCTTGCTCCATTGGATACATAAGATTAGAACTGAATCCGAAAAGGTAATCGACAATTAAGCACTAGCGAAGACCAAACTCGGTGCAAACAACAATCAGGTCTCACGTGACAATCCAGAAGAAGTTCCTCTATGTATGATTCGGACACGTTCCCGCGCTGGTTTCTTCATATTGCGTGCATGCTCGTAAGTGCAGTGGAAGAGGGTATACTCAATAACCTCAAAGGCTCGCTGCACTGTTAGGGATAATCAGCAACCATAAAGTGAAACTTAGGGTGGAGAACCACCACCTTGAGTCAAAGGCTGCGGTCAGGGTTACCAAAGAAAACCCGCGGCTTATTTATAACTTTTCTACGCTGGCCCACTTTTGTATCTCAGCTCGCCTATGACGCTGCATGCAAATCGGGTTTCCTGTTTCGTGCCAGAAACTTCTTCACACCAGCCCGTCTTCTGCTGTACAAAGTTCAAATCCGCCCCACACCTGGAAACTGCAGTCACGTGTGAAGTGGAGCTTCGTCCACCTCTCTCTCTTCTTGACCGGGTTCAATGAAAGGTCATCCGGCTGATCGACTACGCTTCTTTGACCTCCAATCTGCAGTCACTGGTTCATCGTCGGGCGGTTGCTCCGTTGTCCCCTTTTACCGGTACCATTTAGGACTTCAATCTTCTAAGCTTGCTTCGGCAGTTCCTTTTCCCAACACTTCTGAGAAGAGTAGCACTTCTGAGTTGGTTGACTGTCGTGTCCCTTGGGGCATCCTCCATCTCTTTGGTCTCCATCATTCACCCAACTCTCACCTGTGGCTCCACGAAGCTGAAGCATGCATCAACGGCAACACCCCGGTAAGCCGCTCGACAGGCGGGCTAAACCAGGTTGAGGGTTACCGAGGTCTAAAAAACTTCGGCGAGACGGTGTTCGGCATGTGAAGACAGATCCTTCTGAATGGACGGACGAGATCTACTGATCCAACGGCCACAAAGGAGACCTGTTCAACTGCCTGATCCGGCATTCCAGAGGAGGCGAACGAACCGTACAGCAGGTCACCGGCTCCTCTGGGAACACCCTGCTGCCTTGCAGTCTGCACTTGGGTGTGCAAGGGCTAGAGGTGCAACCTCGAACAAAAAGGCCGAACGGTGCTGGGGACACCGCTTCGTACCTCACTCCCGCGACTCTCTATGATTATTCACGAAACCTCAAGCGTTCATCATGCTACGGCGTCCCCGGTAAGCGACGCGCCTCGTGTCCCGGCGGTCGAGGTGATAAGACAATAAGCTGGGATTATTCGCTGCACGAAAAGAACACACATAGCCTGTTGGAATGTCAGGACGTTTCTAGACGTCGGCAGTCAGTGCATCACAATGCGAACTCTACATGACTATGACGTAGATATTGCTTGCCTCTCGGAAGTCCGCCTATCCAACTCTGGTAGCCAACAAATAAAGATCCCGGGAGTGGACACGTCTTATTGGCGCTATCACAATGGCCAGAAAAACAACTCCGGTCTCTACGGTGTCGCGTTTGCCCTGAACAAGGCAGCTAATGATGCAATGATCTCTTGGGAACCAGTCTCATCCAGACTCGCCTTGGCACGTTTTAAAGGCTCGCCGCACGACTTGACGGTGATCGCGATCTATGATCCAACCAATTCGGCTGATGACGAAACCAAAGACGAATTCTACACTAATTTGCAGGAGGTAGTCAACCGGGTTTCGAGGCGCGATGTACTTTTCATCGCAAGAGATTGGAACGCTCGCACAGGTACGGCCGACGAATCTACTAGCCATATTCTTGGGAGATTCGGCCTTGGTCAACGCTGCGAGAACGGTGGCCGACTGATTGGTTTAGCCGACATCAACAGAATGGTTGTCTGCAGCACTCGATTTCAACACCCCAAGAAGCATCTACTCACATGGTACTCCAATGATGGTCACACTGCACACCAACTCGAACACATCCTGGTGAGAGCCCGTTGGGCCTCGTCTGTGGAGGATTGCCGAGCGTACCGAGGTGCAAAAACGGGCAACACAAACGGCACCGACCATGTCCTCCTACGCGCATGTTTCAAAGTTCATCTGTCTACACGTGCTAAAGTGTCTTCACCCTCTCGGATAAACGTTGCTGCCCTAGGAAATCCAGAGAAGCGAGAAGCGTTGTCACGAGCAATCACAACCCGACTAACCAGCGCAACCAATGCACAGGCAGATGAAGTTTCTGTGGGAGGGCAGTGGACTCGAATGATGACGTCAATCAGGGAAGCTTCTTGGACAGTACTCGGGAGAGCGAAAAAGCGGACAAAGGATTGGATCTCGGAGAGCACGCTCCAGCTGTCAACCAGAGCACACGAAGCGCGACTGGCAGGTAGTAACGAACGCCACAGACTGCAACGAGAGGCCACACGCTCCGCCAAGGCTGGTCGCAAAAGATACTGGGTAGAAATAGCCGAAAAAATGGAGACCGCGTCCGGGATTGGTGACTTCAGTAAACTGTTTCGCCTTATTCGCAGTGCCTCTAATAGGTTTTGTAAGCAAAATTCCCTTCTTCGTGACACGGCAGGAAACTTAATACCTGAACAGAGTAAGAAAATGGACCGATGGGTGGAATACTTTGGTCAGCTGCTCAACCGGCCTACGGACCACCGGACGGACCAACCAATATCAACCCCTCCAGTCCAGTACGAAAGCAACTGTGACCCGCCAAACACCGCGGAAATCACGGAGACGATAAACAAACTGAAAGACAGAAAGACTGCTGGGGAAAATGGCATCCCTTCAGAAGTGTATAAAGCATGTTCATCGTCATTGATTGACAGGTTGTGTACACTTTTTTGTTCCATTTGGAGAGCGGAAGCATTTCCACCCGACTGGGGAATGTCCATACTGCTGCCCACTCCGAAGAAAGGTGATAAATCGGCATGCGAGAACTACCAAGGGATCAGCCTGATCAATGTGGCCGCAAAGATCTTTGGTTCGTTGTTACTAACCCGTTTGTCCGAGGCAAAAGACCAGCGCACTCGCCCAAACCAAGGGGGTTTCCGCCGTGGCAGAGGCTCTGTGGATCAAATCTTCACACTGCGCCGAATACTGAAGCACCGCTATAAGTTCCAGCAGCCGACGGTAGCTTGTTTCATCGACTTCCGGGCAGCTTTTGATTCGGTGAACCGCGAGTCTCTTTGGACCATAATCCAATCCGATGGAATGCCCGATAAGCTTTTAAGGCTGTTAAGGGGATACTACTCGACAACCGGTGCTAGGGTTCGTATGTACGGCGAAGAGTTCCGCGAGTTCACACTCACTACCGGAGTTAGGCAGGGCTGTCCCCTCTCACCGGTGCTGTTCAACTACGCCATCGATTGGACAATGCGACAGGCATTACACAACTACCCTGGCGTTCAGCTTAGCCAGGAAATATACATCTCGGACCTGGAGTTCGCGGATGATATTGTCGTGCTTGGAGACTCCACCGCTACGCTACAACCAATCCTCGACCGAATCAATTCCTTCGCGAGGTCCATCGGACTTGAAGTAAATTCGACCAAAACAAAAGCTTTCACAACCCATCTGGGCCCGACAATTCAACAACTGTCGATGAATGACCAACCAGTCGAATACGTCCCTTCATTCAAATACCCAGGCTCAACTCTGCTTCCGAACGGCCAGGCAAAAGATGAAGTGGTATTACGGATCGACAGCGCCAGGAGAGCCTTTCTTCAGCTAAGACGAACGCCGTGGACTCGCAGTGAAATCAGCTTAAGAACCAAAGTTCGTGTTTACCGTGCTGCCATCCGGCCCGTACTCATCTATGGCTGCGAAACCTGGCCACTACGAGCTGAGGATACCAGAAGGCTGGAGGTTTTCGACCACTGGTGCCTGCGGCAAATCCTCAAAGTCAGGTGGCACGACAGGGTGTCCAACGACGAGGTAAGGAGACGATGCTGTGATATTGATGTTCTCCCCGTCCTCCTCCAACGTCGACGACTTCAGTGGTTCGGCCATACGCTTCGGCGACCCGAGTCAGAGATAACCAAGCAAACACTCTGCCCCACTCCCTGCCCTGGTTGGCGTTGTCGCCTTGGTGGGCAGCTCAAAACGTGGACCAGTACAATCGAGAAAGACGTAGAGTTTCTAGGCCTTCGGTCAGTCTATGGAGCCCGGCGATGGGAAAAGGACTGGATCAAGATCTGTACAGAGCTCGCCTCCGACCGCCGCGCGTGGTCAGCAAAGGTTCGTGATATCCATGGAGCCGACTTATCCTCTCGCAGGAGATAGTCGCGTAAAAGTAAAAGTAAAATCAACACATACCCAAGTTTCTGTCACTAGGTGTCGTACTTCCATCTTTCGAATTTCTTTTTTCGCGGACAGTTAAACTATGGAACACTTTCGTTCTTTCTGTCTTCCCACCCACTTACAACCTCTATTTAAAAACAAGATCACCCAGGATATTTATCGTTGTGATTCGAAAAACGCTTTCGGCTTTATCGAAGGTCATGTCTAAATCAGTGTTCATTCTCATTATGACCGTAAGTAGTTAAGTTATCGAGATGAGCGAAGGTACTAACAATATTTTCGGTGGAAATTAGTGTCTATCATCCGTTGGGTGCAGGCTACTCCGTTAGTTACACCGATGCATGGAAATGAATGAGCATCAAGATAGATAAACTGATTTTTCCCATTACAGGTTAAGTTAACTAAAGCACAAGGGGTAAACCCATAGTCAAGACACTGTGAAAGTGGATTGTGGGAAACATTCACGTAAGAACCAGTGTACTGATCCTGATTTTAATAAGAGGTTGTAAGTGGGTGGGAAGACAGAAAACGAAAGTGTTCCATAGTTTAACTGTCCGCGAAAAAAGGAATTCGAAAGATGGAAGTACGACACCTAGTGACATAAACTTGGGTATGTGTTGATCGGAAAGAAGTGTTGGGAAGAGGAACTGCCGAAGCAAGCTTAGAAGATTGAAGTCCTAAATGGTACCGGTAAAAGGGGACAACGGAGCAACCGCCCGACGATGAACCAGTGACTGCAGATTGGAGGTCAAAGAAGCGTAGTCGATCAGCCGGATGACCTTTCATTGAACCCGGTCAAGAAGAGAGAGAGGTGGACGAAGCTCCACTTCACACGTGACTGCAGTTTCCAGGTGTGGGGCGGATTTGAACTTTGTACAGCAGAAGACGGGCTGGTGTGAAGAAGTTTCTGGCACGAAACAGGAAACCCGATTTGCATGCAGCGTCATAGGCGAGCTGAGATACAAAAGTGGGCCAGCGTAGAAAAGTTATAAATAAGACAGGAAGAGAGACAGAATCTGTGGTATGCAACACAGTTCAGTCAAGGGGTAGATGGGAAGAATGAGTGATGTTTCAGAGAAACTGAACGAAAGGTTTTGAAATCTTTAAATGCAACATGATTTTAGTACCCCTAGGTGGCGCTGTGTTCGTAATCAGAGTCTAAAGGTGCGCTGATTGCCCTGCGGCATGATCTATGGTGGTGCTGGCATGGCGTGGATTTCGGTACGTAGAATGAAGGGTGGCGTCACCGGCAAAGAAATGGATTAGGCTAGTAATAGTGGCGAGATCAATAACAAAATGGGAAGTAGGCGCAAGTACTGAACCTTGGGGAACACCAGCATTCACAGAAATGGCTGGGACGAAACCCTATCAACCCGGACGGAGATGATTCTCTTACTGAGGAAACTTGATGTCCACAACACGAGAGCGGAAGAGAACCCGAGCGTGGGCAAATTGATTGTCTGACTGTAATTGACGATCATTCGCTTATGTCTTTCTTTGGAGGTCTCCAGGACTTGCGCCCTTCACGGAGACTTCGGTTGTTCTGTTATACCTTATTTAAGAAGTGTGCGTGTTTGCGATTGAATGAATGATTCATCTTGAGAAGTGTGCCGGTGGGGCTTGATAGCAATCGGTTTACGGTTTGAAGAGGCACTGAAGATTGACACGAGCAGCAATTAAATCATAAATGTGTAATGTACATGAAAAAGGAATCTCAGTTTTCTGGCGTTGTTCCAGGAAGTCGACCCAGCAATATGCCGTTACATAGGTTGGGTGAAACCGGCGGTCTAACGTGGCCATAATACTTTTGCCCTCTGCAGAAACAATGCTGCTCGTGCGTAGTGGTAGATAAGCATGTAGACGCCATTGTCTCGCATTTGTGAATCCATTGTGGGCCACTCGTTTTTTTGCTTGAAAAATGTAGCTCTCGAAGCTTTTGGTGTCAGTGAAACACCGTTTATAAGTATACTAATAGTAGCATCGGATTGACAAACGCGTGCTGTAGTGGTCGTAAAACTAGACAGTATCGAGTTTGCAGTAGAAGCGCCACGGTCATTATGTTGTTTTGACTGAAGTTGTGCGCGGCAGACACGCTGAAGTTGCCCCTTTTTCATTACACATAAAGTGAAATACAGTATAAAAGGTAGACTGCATAGTCAAAATATTCTGCAGAAGTGAGTTGGGGGGGGGGGAGGCATTCACGTAATAACCAATTTACATACAGCTGCCCTTGCAAAGGCATCATGCGCGAATGACGACCGCAACCGCAGAATTTGCAAGAGGAATTGCTCAGCTAAAATCTCATCATGCTGATCCGTGGTTTTATCTGTCATCCAACTCGGTAGCACCTATCTCGTCACAGAACAAGTGACAAGCACTGTTTTGAGATCTCGAAGTTCGGATGTCACATAATGTGGTTAAACCACTGCAAACGTCGCTGTTGAAGGAATACCGACATCTTTTTAATGTGGGAGCAACGTTCTCTTATCGTGTCGTTTGATATCGCACCAGGTCACTTTGAGAATCATTCACAGGGATCGGCGGTCAAATGCTCCCAGCTCTCCGGTGTCCTCGACGCGTAATGGCCACGTTTCGCCATCGTAGATCAATATGGGGTGGATTTTGGTTCAAAGACTGATCTCGTTTCGCGCTCAAAGTAACTTACGTAGTTGGAAAAATGTCTTCCTGGAGTTGTCAATTCGCACTTCGATTTCGTCATTGGCTTGACCGTTCGGCAAGATCGTGGAGCCCAGGTATTTGCATGTATACATGTGCTCGATTAGCTCGCCGTTGATGTATTCTGGTTGTGCGGACTATTTAGCGCGAGTCGAAGATGTTAGTCTTTGATGTATTGACTTCTAGTCCCATGGTTTTCATGAAGAAAACTACACTATTCAGAATTGGCAGTAGGGTAGTCGGACTGTCCCTCAGGATAGCAATATCACCTACGAATCCCCAGTCGCTTAGAAAAATGTCTGATCTGAGCTGTACACCAGGGTAATTGACGAGCGCCAGCCACATTATCTAGTCGACACCGAAGTAGAATAGAGCAACCCTGTCGGACACCGGAGTTGAGGGAGAATTCGCCGGATTCTTCTACGTAGAATCGTATTCTTGCAGACGTAGTTGAGTAGTACGATTTCATGAGACTGACATGTTTTACCGGCATGTCATCTGCTTGCAGAATGGTCCGTAAGGCGTGTCTGTCAATTTAGTCAACTGCTATGCGAAAATCAACGAAACAAGCTGATGTCGGCTGTTGAGATTTATAGCGATGTTCCAGTACTCGATTTAGGGTGAACTTCTGGTCCATGCATAACCTACCGCCTGGGGATCCTCCTTGATTGGGACGAGAGCGTGCGTCCCTCACGGTTGAGAAGCGGCCCAGTAGAAACATAGAGAATATCTTTGCAGCTACTTCGATGAGGCTGATTCCGTGGTAGTTGTCGCACTCTGTCCTATCACTTTTTTGGGAGAGGGTATAGGATTGAGGTTCCCCGTTCCGTGGGGAATTCTTCCTCTCAAACTGAACAAAACAGCATGTGTAAAAAGTCTACTAGTGTTCGAAAGGAGGATTTATATAATTCGGGTCCGATGCCGTCTTCTCCCGGGGCCTTTCGGTTCTTTAGATTGTGTATCACAGCAGCAATGTCGTCTAGGGTCGGAGGGCTGGTGATGATGTCATAGATTCCACCCTGGATTGTGGAGATTTGACTTGTCAAGCTTGCCATGGGATGATTCAGTAGATTGTCAAGGTGCTCAATCCATCTGTGCATATTCTTCCGCTTTTTCGGGATCAGTAGCCCGGTAATGTCGCGAAGGAGTAGTTCTACTGGCTGTCGTTCGCCGAATACATTTCGAATAAGACGGAAAAGTTTTAAGAAGTCGCCACAATCAGCCGCTGCCTCCATATTGTCCGCAATTTCGGGCCAGTAGTTGTTTCGGTCTTTTCTTGCCGAGCGGGTAGCTTTTAGTTAAATCTCCCGAAAGCCGGGGAAACCATTTAGGCTGGCGTCTCTAGCCCGTGTGGATAAGTGGAGGGTTGTCCGCGATATCCAGTCCTTCTGTCGCTCTCGTATAGTGCCCAGATTATCGACGGCAGATTGCTTGATAGACGATTACAGTGACTTACATTGTTGTTCCACCGATGTTTCTTCACTGATTGGGCGATTGGTTAGGTGGGCGGCGAGAGCATCTGATACTACCTGTCATTTTGTCAGTGATCCCAGGGCAGCCACGTTCATCCTTCTCGTGGCACAGGTTTTGTTGCGATTAGCTAAGTGGACCTTGAGGCGTGCACTGACAAGGGTGTGGTCGGTGCCACTCATGTTTCCTGACTCTGCACCTCCGCAGTCTTCGATCGAGATCGCACCAGTATATGATTGATCTGGTGTGCAGTGTGACCGTCGTTTGCGTAACACGTCGGCAGGTGTCGCCTGGGGTGTTGGGAGCGAGTGTTGAATACGGTTAGTCTGTTGTGGTCTGCGAAACTGTCGCATTGCTGTCCAAGGCCATATTTCCCTAGGATGTTTCTAGTTGCTTGGTTTGAAGGGCCAGTGCGAGCGTTGCAGTCCCCCGCAACAAGTATATCACGATTTGGGATATTGTTGACCACTTCCTGCAAGCTGTCGTAGAACTCATCTTTCGCTGTCTTCTTGGATGTTAATGTCGGGACGTAAATTGCAACAGAGGAACGAAAATGACATACAGCAATTCGACGGGATATCGGGTTCTATGAAAGCAGCGCCTTGTTAGCCCTGCCACTGACGGCGATCGTGACGCCGTGAAGACCGGAGTTGTCAGTAGGTCCGCTACGGTAGAGTTGGTGGTAGTCGTTCATTCGGGGAACCTTAATACTCCGTGTGCCAGAATTAGGAAGACGAATTTCGGAGGGACACTCAGTGTTTGATGATTGTGAAACGTGCGCGTCGTGATGGCCTGACTATCGATATCAAGGAGTGTTCTCATGTTCCAGTTTGCAATAAACGTGTGCTTACGCAGATTGAGGTCCTCAGCTAGTATGTTTGTCACCTCGGCCGCGGATAGAACACGAGGGGCATCGGTTACCGGGGACGCCGTACCATGATCATTATGTACTGTGCTGGAAGATTCATGATGACTGTGTGGGCTAGTTCCAGTTGTCTGGCGAGATCGGACGTTGTTTTCTGACTGTTTTTTCCCAATAGTCCTTGGCGAATTTAATTGGCAAGCAAACCACGAATGAAAGAATGACAAATAAATCCATTTTGGTTTATCTTAACCGTAGGTGCCTTGAAGGTATAATCAGCAGCGAAAGATTTTAAACGTTGAGGGAATCAGTGAAGAGTCTGACCACCTGGATGAGCAGTCGAGAGAACGTGTCGGGCGAAAATCTCAGTCTACGGTTGAGTGTGCAAATTTGTCAACGTTTCGATGAGGGAATCGGAGTTCGCATATTCTGTGATGTGCGGGTAAACAGAAGGCGTAACCAAATTAGTCAGAGTTGCGAGTTTATCCAAATGTAGATCCTTTATCCTGACCTGATAATTGTCGAGAGTTTTCTTCCGAAGAATCTAGAGATCGGTTGCGTTCGATGAATGAAGATCATCATCAAGTCGTTTTCGTGGAAGCACTCGTTTCATTTGACAAGTTGAGTAAATTGTAATGTGTTAGTAACGATTGATCATCAGTCGTAAAGCGGTAACTTGACTGGTGGTGGTCGAGTGACTTAAAGCGTTTGATTATCACCTCGGAGGTCAGAGAATCGAACCCCCGCCATCGCCAATTAGTTGGTGGTAGACAGAAATCCACTGTCGTCCGGCTCGTTACCACACCTGATCTATTGGGACCTTATGTGATTTTCCACTCCAAGTCTCAGGATCTGGTTGTCGGTTTCCCCTGACAGTGCAGTGAGCTTTCGTGGCTATGATATACCCCTTCCACTGCCCTCATGCGCAAGCATGTAATAAAGAAAACTGATGATCGCGCCTTAGTCAACTTGTCAGTTGTACACATAGCTGAAAATAAAATGTGATAGCAATTTGAATATGTAAAAAGTGAAAAACAAATAAGCAGTAGAAAACAGTTTTCCAAATTTTGTAAGAATTCCGGTAATATTTCCTTACTAGTTACCTTTTGATGAAATTAGATTGGGAAACCGCACGGACTCAATAGAAAATGAACCCCCCGACTCAGCTGTACTATTTTGAACTGAACCACTCAGTGTCAGACTGATAGCGGTCGAGTTGTTCAGAGCGCTTGGTTGCCACTTGAAGGTTCAAGGTTCGAACTCTGCCACCGTTGGTCACTTTGGTGGTTGAATAATCCATTTTCAGTTTATGCAACCAGTAACCTCGCACTTCTGTGCTCTGGTTTCGGTCGCTACCTTCCGGCATCGTCCAGTAAAGGGCGAAAAGATCCAAAAAGTCAAAGTATCAAGCGGAAATCAAGACGATAAGGAAAAAGTCCGAGTGCAACTACGCCACTGGACGCGACACCTAGCCATGTCACTTAATGTCTCCAACCATTAAGTAGGCGGATCACGTGGACCCTAACCTGGAAGTCTAACACGTCCCACTCGGCCAAGTCCACCTGTCAAGGTTTTCATACCTTTTTGCCATGTCATGGACTGACCACCTCGACCTACCTTTCAATCACCACTTGCCTCAGAGAACAGTGTACGCTGAGGAAGTCTTTTGGTGGGCATGCGTAACACATGTCCCGGCCATCTTAACCTGTTCAGATTCAGTACTTGATCTAGAGACTGACCTCTGGTTCCCAACACCCTAAGCCGAAGTTCAACATTGCTGATACGGTGTTCCCACCATACTCGGGCAGTGCTACGGAGATATCGGTGTTCGAACACCGACAGTCTTCACCTTTCTTCTACCCTCAACGGCCATGTTTCTGAAGCGTATAAAAAACGGACCTAACCGCCGCATTGTACACTCTACCCTTAACAAACATTCGGATGTCGACGCCACAGATGACTGAGGTTGGCAAAAGCCAAACGCGCCTTCTGTATACGCGATGACACTTCATCCGAAATCTGTCCACCTGGTGGGATGTAACTGCCCAGGTAACAAAATTTATCCACTTCAGCTAGAGCTTCTCCTGCTAAGAAGAGGTTTGGTGTTGAGCCAACCCAGTCTTGTAGCAGCATTTTACACTTTGAAGGTGCAAAACGCATCCCAAACATTGATACACTATTGTTAAGGCTATCTAAAAGAGCCTGCAACTTACCTTAACTTGAATAATCCACTATCGTCGGGCTCGTTACCACGCCTGATCCATCGGGATCTTACGTGGTTCTTCACTGCAAGTTTCAAAGTCTGGTTGCTCGCCATCCCTAATGGTGCAGCGGATCTTTGAGGCTATAGAGTGTACCCTTCCTAATACACTCATGCGCATATGTGAAATGAAGGAAAGGCCATCTAGCGTTGCTTTGGGCTCAGCATCCACTCCGCGAGTTAGAAGGAAATAACGGATTCGGTGGTCCCTCAACTGGCGTGTCTCGCGATATTATAATAAATTTATCATGAAAACACTACAGCTGTTTCATCCTTGTGAGGAATCATCAGCAGTGCACATCCACCGAGCCTCCACTAGGACTCAAATCCGGATGAGCGATTGTGAGTTAAACGCCTAATCACCAGGCTATCCGAGCTGGCTCTCAACGGTTTGTTGAACATATACATCACGTGATATAGCATTCATACTGCATGATGTTTTACATACAAGTTTAATTGACTACTCTTATGCAAACTGAGTCACGAAAGTGCACCTCCGTTTCATTTGTGATTATCGGTTGACACGCCAATTAAGTTTTAGCACTACCGATTTAGATAATTATTGTCTAGATTCAGAAAAGATGCCCTTGAGTTGTGGGTATGCACAAAAGTTTCTGGCTTATTAGTCTAGTTTGGTCTTTGTGGCGTTACCGTGGTCATATTACGAGGAGTGAAAACTAGTCCAACCGCTCTTCACCGTGGTATACAAGGGGAGAATGAGTGCATCACATAGAAAGCGGTATACCTACCGAAGTGGTAATAGGAGTTCGATGCATCGATTTGTTGGTGTAATGCATACAATCAGTCAAATCATTCCTGCGTGTGTTCTTGTTTTTTATATTTGCAGACCCCCGAGTATTCTTTTTTGGTACACTCACGGATGAATATATGGATGTATCCCCTTTCCACCACACTAACACTTTATCCAGCGGAGGAGAATGACACAAACTAGCTTGCCGTTTGCCCGCTATTCCGTCGTTGCATATATATATATATATATATATATATATATATATATATATATATATATATATATATATATATATATATATATATATGCAACGACGGAATAGCGGGCAAACGGCAAGCTAGTTTGTGTCATTCTCCTCCGCTGGATAAAGTGTTAGTGTGGTGGAAAGGGGATACATCCATGGCGACTCAAAATTCGTGACTTCGTAGATTTTAAGATCGCGTTGGCTATTGTGCTTCCATAGCTTGTTGAACATTTCCTACCGAATCGGGATTCTGTGATGACAGAGGACTGTCTTTAATTCGAGATGTATGATGCGATGATCTGTTTAGGAAATTATTCGTGGACTGACAAGATCGGTTAGTCTGTCTGCTCCTGATGTCAAACATCCGAGAAGACCGGTTTGGAGGCAAGGCGCCTCAGTAGCACAGTGTCTTCGTTGTCACTTGAGGGGCGGGCGTGAGCGTATTGTCGGTTGCAACTAAGGAGCTCCATCTTTTTCACCAAGGAATAGTATTTTGATGGCCGAATCGTTCTCTCGAACAAGACAGGTCTTGGATTTACCAATCAGTTAGAGAGGAAGATTCTTCATGAGCAGTCCCTCTGCACTCACCGCTCATGGAAAGTGCCATTCGGGACATCCATAAAGCTGGCTTTTTCTTTCGTGATAGTTAGCCACATCTGAGTAAGGAGATTCCATTAGTGGACTTGTCACGGAAATTCGAAAATCGTTTGTGGGGCGTCTCGTTAGTTGAGGTGCACAGCGAGGAAGTGAACTAAAAGACAGGTGTACAAGAGTAGGCATTCTCAGCGACAAACGTCCACAGGGTCTCATTCAACCATTCCATCTGACCGTTTCGCGTGAGTTGTACGGAGTTATACGGCTGTTTGCTACTTCTTTGTCATGGAGAACGTTCTGAACCTCAGATGACGTGAAAGCAGTGCCACGGTCTGAGTGGATATAGGAGGGTATCCCAAATAGGAAAAGTAGTTGAGTAAAACATAGGATATTTGTAGAATAAGATAAATCTGAACAGCCAAAAGCACAATAAATCCTGGATATTCATCGGTTATCGTCCTAAGGTACTTGGTACGGGAGGTAGATCAAAGTGAACCTTTAAAATCAATACTGATTCTTCAAACGGCCGAGTGGCTTTTACTGATTTTCCTGGTTTTTATTTAATGAGATGTTATTTAAGTTCCGGGTGACGCTGGAGACACCACTGCTTACTTAATTGCCAAGACTCTGTGGACAGTTTCTCTGCACACAACTCTCATAGGCAGGTGCCACGCGGGACATCCACAAAGCCGGCTCATCCTCTAGCACGAGCTAGCTGCACAAAAAATTTGAATTCTACAAAAATCCCACAGTAATTGATGACTACTCGGACTTCGTCAACAGCGCAGGGTAAATGTTTGGAATGGCCAGTGTGTGACGTGCGTGCAAGGATAGTCGTTAAAGTACGTGAACCAGTTAGTGGTTTGGCTGTAGCCAACCACTATGCGTTTGTTGTCTTTCATTCGTGGTGACCAACACTTGGGCTCGCTAGGGAGACATTAAGGATTCAGTGATGGTACTGTCTACTGGCAGGTCAATTTCGCTTTGAACAAACTTCAAGTCTGCAAAAGACTGACCGCGAGACATTGTGGGAATGGGTGTACCGTTAGAAGTCCAATTGTTAAATAGGAATGGGACGTCGACTTTGTCAGCAGTGAGCGTACAAGCAGAAAGATGGTCGATCCCGGTTTAGGAAATTGTTGCATTTTGATGCTGACTCAAAACATCAAGACTCAGTGATGGGATCAGTACACAGTTTATCGCGAGAGAGAGAGAGTTTGAAAGATTTGTGATGAAGGTTTTTGTATCTAACGGAAATATATATATATATATATATATATATATATATATATATATATATATATGTCCGCGAGTAACAACACAAATAAGTTGGAGCCATTGAAATGGTGTTCGTAGAGGGCAGTATAAACCACTGGTGTTGTGTAGGGATATTACTGGGTAAATAACACAACTCCCGGCGTCGATGATTACCTTCGGTAGTACTCCATTAATTAGAATGTGTACCACAGATTTAGATAGGCCGGTAAAGGTTGGACAACAAAAGATGACGTGATCGGTTTCAATAGGGGTGGCGCATTTGCTTTTGGGATTCGATCGGAAAATTTGGGAAGGACCCTTTTTGCTCCAAGGTTTATAAATGGCCTCCCGGGTAAGACTTTTCGAACGCGGGTGCCAGCTTTTACCGCAAAAGAAGCACTCGGTAGTTGTTGTTGCAGTCATTTATTTGGTTTTCAGTTGTGACTCATGAGCACCTGGAGAGGGGGCTGAGACAGTTGTTTCTAGTAGCTGTGATATACCGCCGCACCACCCGCAGATTGTCGAATCATAAAGAAGAGATTGTTGCTGAGCGTGCTCCAGCGGTCTTCATAGAAAGCGTGTTGGTAGTCTGCTTTTCTAGTTGACGAATGATATTAGAATACCGCCCTGCGGTGAATGCGTCACGGATAGCCGCATCGTGATGTTGATCAACAGAAACGGTCCTAAAGCTATCTCAAATCCCATAGTATAACAAAGCTACTGGTTATTTTGTGAAAACCACAGAAGAATTAGGTTGATAAATTTCACATCCAGTCCATTTTCTGGAGTTATTCTCCGGCAGCACTTGTGAAAAGTGTATGCGTAATGCACAATTTGGTTTCAGATCCGGTCGGTACTGTATCGACCAAATTTCAACACTGATGAATTTCAGTATGCAGCCACGCCTTCCGTAAGCCCACAATGTCTGTCTCTCTTGATTTACAGGTGGTTTTTGACTCAGTCGACCTCACAGTTATCAGAAGCTGTTTTCCGTTGCAAGGTTCATCGGGGAAATTTAATTCTTTTTTTTTGATGTTCGCGGACAGCCGCAGTCGATGTTTCATTTGAATTCATCACGCGAATCAGTTTTTATCAGGGTTTCTCTCCACGAGCTTTCAGTCTTGTCATTAAGATGATTCGAGAGATCGACTTATCTTCATGAGAGAGTAGTAGTGTCGACAGGCAGTACATCGTCTGACTTAGAATACTCGGACGATGTTATGCTTTTGAGTGAATATCCAGGTAAGTAACAATTTTTTCTACTTGGGTAAAGGACAGCGTTGCAATGTTTGAGATGCTTTTTGCACCTTCGAAGTGTAAATTGCTGCTACAGGACTGCGTTGATCCTATTTCAAAATATTATCAAAGCTGTATGATCCTTAGTTAAAGTTAACAAGTTTCTTTATGTTGACAGTTTCATCTAACCCGATGGTCAGATGTCAGAAAAGGTTTCGTGGCCTCTACAAAACGTCTGTTTAGATTTTGCTAGTTTCAGTTTCTTCTAAGATTGATGACGTCCGTCTATCAATCGAGAGTCGAGTGAAGGTAGCGGCAATTGCATCCGACCACCTCGGAAACGTGGTCGTTGTAGGCTCAAATTATGCGAAGACTTGGTATCTGTGCATATATATCTTCGCATGATTGCTCGAATGTGGTGGGCGAAGCGTGTCACCAACGGCGAGGTTAGGTGTAGTATATTGAAAACCAGACGTCAGTCTCTGGAGAAAGCGCCTAATCTATACAGGTTGGTGGTTGGGACGTGGCTCGAGGATCAGCGAGGTGTTTACTGCGTGAAATGATGAAAATATATAAAGTTATTGATCGGTGAACGTATCCGGTCTGAAGTCCATGGGGTCCACCGATCGGATGGTTAAAACGAGGTGACGCGGCCATTGACGTAGTTTCATGATCGTTCCTTTTTTATTGCATGCTTGCGCAGGAGTTCAATGGAAGAATTATACCCCATCGTCACAAAGGCCCACTGCACTTTTAGGGATAATCGGCAACGAGATCCTGAGACTTGGAGTGAAGAATCACATAAGGTACCAATAGGTGAGATGTGACAACGAGCCGGACGACAATGGGTTGCTGTCTGCCACCAATCAATCGGTGATGGCGGGGATTCGAACCTCTGACCTCCGAGGTGACAACCAAACGCTTGAAAACACTCGACCACCACCGTCATATTTAGTTGTCAATTCGATTGTCATATCACCTTTTCCCTCAACCTGGACTCGACGATGTAGCGTGGTAGCGAGCAAAACCAAAATACAAATGTGTGAGGTCAATGATTGAAATAACGTGTTCTAAATCCTTAGTTTTTTTTCGGTCTCAGCTGTAGTTTTTGTTTTCCATGCGTCGATTTAGGGGTGCAGCGCTCCTTCGCGCTGTTGAGCACACCCAAAGAAGGGTAGCCCCCTCCGTACGAACACATCTGGATCCCGATTGATTTTACCACCGAAATCCCTCCCAAATAAACACCCCATTCATGCGAACAAGCTTATCCGGCCGCATGCTTACACACCAATAGAAGACGTTACTTAATTCAGTGCTAGAGAAAGCTAGTAGGCTCCTTCTGTTGTGGCAGGTGTCAAATATTACACTTGACTACGTAAAGGTGAGCGTCGTAGACCCTTCATCTAGTCCACGGAATGTCATTGGAATTACTTGACGGGCATTGTCAGTGTACATTCAGGAATTCCGCCTGTGCTGTATAAGTTGCTGTACGTGCTCAGTTGTTAGCAGCAGCCATTGACCCATGCGGTGGTGGCTGTGCAAATGTACTTTATATATATATATATATATATATATATATATATATATATATATATATATAACAATAAGTGAGAAAGATAAGGTACAACGAAGAACGGAGGTGCAACATATAGGTGGCACAACATCCACGCCGCTAACTTCTATTCTGAGAAACGACAGTCTTCATTCCTTGGTCCCCAAACAGGATGGCGAGAAGCACTAACCGAAGCTAGTTGTGGTGCTAGTTGATCATACCCTTACGTTAATTCATGGCCTGACCTTAGCGTTGCTACTTCCAGCGAGTAGAGCACGGAAATGTCATCGGTGGACAAGCACTGGCAAAGCATGTCCGAGTCATCGGAGGCGGTGTGGAACAATCACTTCAGTCAGAGGTCGACTATCCATACCTGACGCACGACGATAAACCTCGTCATTGCTTCCTCGCTGTTACCCCTAGAAGCAAGCAATGCTTCGGTAATATGGGTGATCAAATATGAACACCCACTGAGCATCCTCAATGCAGATTGGTTAGGTCTTGCAACCTTAAAGTAAAATATTACGAACCGTGTCGTTATGCATCTTTCCCTTAAGATATTGCTGAGTGTCGCGGCGGGGCTACAGGTTCCGGAGGTTAAGGAATGCAACTCTTTCCTTTGCTATTCGTGATGTGATCTCTTCCCCAACACCACCACCAGCTGTGATCAAGCTCCCTAGGTGCTTAAAGCTATTAGCTACATCCAACTGATCACTAAGACTGGGTGCAGGCGCAGGCTCCTGCCAGTCCTGATCAAGTACTTTGCACTTTGTAGGCGCAAAGTACATACCATATCGCGACACCTCAATCACCAAGCGGTTCAATGCGTGTCGAATTGCCTATGCACTGTCTCTCAGCAAGGCGATATCATCGGCATACTCTGAGTCAAAGACTCTGTTCCGTGGGAGGAGTGCAACCCCACCGTTTGAAAAACCAAACAAGGCGTTCTGTAGGACATCCTCTCTAACAAATTCCATTCCACCATCTTTAAATAGCTCTGGGAAAAGGCCATCGGAGCCCGGCGCTTTGTGACGTCCTTGGGCTTGGATTTTCTTTCGGACCTCCGCTTCAGAAGGTGGATGTGTCGAAACAGACCACGGGACGTGTGCCGTAACAGTTGTGGGAGAGACTGACGCTGGAGGCCAGCCAAACTTTTTTTTTAAATGCTCCGCCCAGCGTACAAGACGTCGCTGCAAACTGTGGATAGGCAAACCGTCAGCTTCACGGATCGTTTCGCTCACACATAATAGCCGCCTACGGGTGACTCGGATAAGATGAAACAGCTTGTGGGAATTTCCCATAGCGACAGCGTGTTCCATCTCTGATGCTTTTTGAGACCACCAGATTTCGCGATCCCTACGAAGACCTGCTTTGAGTTCACGACTGGTTGTGAGCCGTGCTGCATTGTACTCACTATCAGCCGGGATTGACTGGCGTGCATCAAGAAGGTATGAGGACTCAGCAGAAATCCAGAGTGTTGCAACACGACGAGTCAGGCCACAACTCACTATGCCAGCAGAATACCAGACATTCTTAATAAGTGACCAGTGCTGGTTGATGTTATCAGCTAGAACGTTTCGGAAAGTTGAGAAGCAAGATGGGTCAGACAGCATATCGCAATCTAACCGCTGCTGCATCGTACGTTTGGCACGCCCACCGAGGCACATGGACAGCTTAGTACAGACTAACGCGTGGTCGAAGTCTAGGATAGTGCCCCAGTACGACCGGCAGTCTTGTATGCAATCCCGCCATTCGTAGCTCATTGCAGCGTGGTCTATGTGGATCCATTGCTTGCTCGAAGAAGGCGGACGCCACGTGGCATACCGGCGATTAGAACGTCCGAAGTTCGTACTGGCGAGAAACGGGCGATGATCTGACCACAGCAACCAAAAACCGTTCCTCGTTCTCTGAACGACAGAAATCAAGGCCACTTACGAAGTTGCGAGGATTTCAAAATCTCACACTTCTGCTCCTTCCATATAAGACACTTTCCCTTACTATCTACCTGACGTCTATTAGTCTCTCAAATTCTGGGGTTAGATTTTCTTCCACTTCCTCTTGATCGCCGCACTGTTCTGAGGTTAGACGTAGGGTGTTGGGAACCAAAGATCGGCCTCCTGATCAGGTACTGAATCTGAACAGGTTAAGGTGGCTGGAGTATATACTACGCATGTCCACCGACAGGCTTCCCCGGCCTACACTGTTTTCCGAGACGGGTAGTGGTTGGAAAGTGGGTCGAGGTGGTCAGTCCATGACAGCACAGAGGTATGAAAACCGTGACCAATGGACTTGGCCAAGTAGAATGTGTTAGACTTCCGGATTGGGTTTCACGAGACCCACCCACCAGATGATTGGAGACATTAAATGAGGTGGCTAGATGTCGCGGTCAGTGGCATAGTTGCACGCAAACTCTGTCTTCATCTTCGTGATTTCCGCTTCTTATTTTGCTTTCGACCCGTTTCCACTTCACGCTTCTATGCTTTTTGCTCTCTTATTGGCGATGCTGGAAGATAGTAACGGAAACCAGATCACAAAAGTGCGAGGTTAATGGTTAGATGAACTGAACTGAACTATGCTTACCTCGTTACAGCGCAAAGAGGTAATCCACCGCATAGGCTACATCAACCTAATTTCAAGATCCATTTAGCTGTCCAGATGGTTGTATTCGGTTTATGTTAAAATGATATTGGGCGCTGCGGTCTACGGATCGCCTACTCTCACTGGTCGACTAGAGTTTGATGATACTCATTGCTCCAGTGAACCGACAAAACCACTTTCACCAAGCACATTTTACGTCACTTGTTAGGGCCTAACTTTTCCCGACTGGACGGTGTTATTTTTCCTGTTTGCGCAATGGATCTTTACTGTGATGTTGTTCTCCAATACCACTTTTTGGTGTCTGCTGTACTTCTCAGATAACTGCTCGTTCCCCAACCATATTCTAGGCACTCTCCGACGTAAAGTTATGGTGTTGGATCTGGATGAGACGCTTATTCACTCCGTGCATGATGGCATATTACGATCTACTGTCCGGCCCGGAACGCCACCAGATTTCGTGCTTAAAGTTGATATTGATCACCACCCTGTCCGATTTTCAGTGCACAAACGTCCTCATGTAGATTTCTTCCTCAACGTGGTAAGTTTTATTTCTCCCAGTAATTGATGACTATCCTTTGACTAAATTTGGCTTCTCATTATATCTGTGCTAATCCGGCCTTCACACAGATCAAAGAATTTAATTGCCTGTAGTGTTCAGCTTAGTTGTCACCTGGTAGTTGATAAGTACGTAAACCGATGCGCTGTTATTTTACCAACATTGAATGAGTATATCAGCGATGTGTGTTATGACCCAGCGTTTAGGGGACAACAACCAATTACTGGGTGGGTCTTTGAGTGAATGAACATGAACGAAACTTACAGACACGCCTGACAGAATAGGTCAATATAAGGAAATCGATCGAAAATGAGCGATTGTGACTTAGCGAATAACCGGACAGTACAGGCACTGTTTCGCGCGTGCACACACAGGCGTTTTTTTGTGTGTGTACATGCTCAGTTTCAGCCGGCCGTTCGTTCCCCTGCCCCTCCTAATAGAGACTGACTCGTACGATTCCTTATGGGAATCGATGGAAAGTCTTTTAATGCAGGAACCGAGAGCGCATTAAGTATTTACGCTCGGTAAAACGGTCAGAACTTGATGGCTTGGGTGGTGTCATTTAATTCTCTACCACTGGTAATGTAAAGGTATCCAAAAGTACGTGTGGTGGGCTGTACATACTATCTACTGAATAGGTAAGTAGTCAATTTCTCAAACGCAATCGGGGACAATTGTGGGTTGATAAGAAACGCGACTTCCTCAGAGAAACCAAGCACAGTAAGGCAAAGAAAGGCATGTGACCCATACGATTGCATCCTCCGACTAGATAACGACTGCCTTCAGATGGACTGAACCGCTGGAATGCAAATGAGCATTATTGTTTCATTTGATTGATTTCCATGACTTCCGAACGAATGGTGTTCAGTAAACGATCTATTTACCAGACACGTCTTCTGGACTATAACACGTAGTGGAACTCCTACTTCGTTCTTATCATCTACCGCTGCCGTGTTTTAACGTTTCTTGATGTGGTTGACGTTGTTTGACTGTACCGTTGTCTAACCGAACACCATTTGTCACATTCCCTAGTCGGTTTATAATTGCTACTGGTATCTACTACCTTGAGGGGTGACGAAAATCAAGAGCATAGACATGATCTCCTCCATCGGGTCGACATCACCTTCCACCGTGGTATATGTCGAAGCCCTTTCTATTTGGTCGCTATGAAGGGTGGTTGTGGCAGTGGGACTTTCACTTTTACGTGAATATCTGCGAGAGGATAAGTCGGCTCCATGGACACCACGGATCATTGCTGACCACAAGCGGCGGTCGGGAGCAAGCTCGGTGCAGATCGTGATCCAGTCCTTTTTCCATCGCCGTACTCCACAGACCGACCGAAGAATTAGAAGCTGTACGTCCTTTTTTTGTTCTGGTCCACGTTTTGCAGCTGCCCAACAAGGCGACAACGCCAACCAACGCAAGGAGCAGGGCAAAGCGTTTGTTTGGTTATCTTTGACTCGGGTCGCACAAGGTTATAACCGAACCACTGCAGTCATCGACACTGGAGGGGGACGGAGTGTGCATCAACATCAGACATCGTCTCCTTATCTCTTCGCTAGAAACACTGTTGCGCCAGTTAACTCTGAGGATCTGTCGGATACACCAGTGATCGAAAACATCCAGCCTTCTAGTATCCTCAGCTCTTAGTGGCCAAGTTTCGCAGCCACAGATGAGTACGGGGCGGATGGCGGCACGATAAACACAAACTTTGGTCCTTAAGCTGATTTCGCTGCGAGTCTACAGCGTTGAGCCTAGGTATTTAAGTGAGGGAACGTATTTGACTAGTCGGTCATTGATGGACGGTTGTTGAATTGTCGGACCTAGATGGGCTGTGAAAGCTATGGTTTTGGTTGGATTCACTTCTAGCCCGATGGACTTCGCGAAAGAATTGATTCAGTCGAGGATTGATTAGAGCGGGTGAGTCTCCTAGCACGACAATATCATCCGCGAACTCCAAGGCCGAGATTTTTGCTTCCCAGCTAAGCTGAACGCCCGGGTAGTCGTGTAATGCTTGACTTTCTATCCAATCAATGGCGTAGTTTAACAGCACCAGTGAGAGGGAACAGCCTTTTCTAACTCCGGTAGTGAGTACGAATTCACAGGGTTTTTCGCCGTACGTACGGACCCTAACACCATTTGTCAAGTAGTTCCCGCTCAACAGCCCTAAAAGCTTATCGTGCATCCCATCGGATTGAATTATGGTCCAAAGGGACTCGCGTTTAACCGAATCGAAGGCGGCCCGGAAGTCGATGAAGCAAGCTACCGGGAGGTGCTGAAACTTATAGAAGTGCTCCAGTATTCGGCGCAGTGTGAAGATTTGATCCACACATCCTCTGCCACAGTGAAAACCCCCGCAATTCGGGCGAATGCGTCCATCTCTTGTCTCGGAGAAACGGTTTAATAACAACGAACCAAAAATCTTTGCGGCGACACAGATCAAGCTGCCACGTCACGAGGGAGCGAATCTTATCTGCTGTACCTACTCGATGGGTTGCAATTAAGTGGAACAGTTTACCAAAATCACCAGTTCCTGACGCGCTCTCCATTGTCTCGGCTATTTCTATCCAGTCTCTTGCGACCAACCTTGGCGAAACATGTGGCCTCACTGCAGTCTGCAGCGTTCATCACTGCCTGCGAGCCGGGCTTTCTGTGCTTTGGTTGGTAGAGTGATCTCAAAGATCCAATCTTTTGCCCGCTTTTAGTTCTCGCGAGTACTGTCCATGCAGCTTCCTTGATTGTCGACTGTATTCGAGTCCACTGCGCATCCATTGAAACTGTCTTTTTGTGCGTTGGTTGCGGCGATCAGTCGAGTTGTGAATGCTCTTGACAGAGCTTCTCGCTTCTCTGGGTTTTCTGGGGGCAGCAGCGTTTATACGGGAGGGTGCAGAGACCGTAGCACGTGTAGACAGATGAGTTTTGAAACATGCACGTAAGAGGGTGTCGTTTGTAGTGCTTGTTTTTGCACCTCAATACGCTCTGTAGTCCTCCACAAACAAGGCCCAACGGGATTCCACCAGGATGTGGTCGAGTTGGTGTGCAGTGTGACCATCATTGGAGTACCATGTGAGTAGATGCTTCTTGGGGTGTTGAAATCGCGTGCCGTAGACAGCCATTCTGTTAACGTCGGCTAAACCAATGAGTCGGCTCCCGTTCTCGCAGCGCTGACCAAGATCGATTTTCCCGAAAATGTGGCGAGTGGATTTGTCGGCCATACCTGTGCGAGCGTTCCAATCTCCTGCGATGAAAAGAAGTTCGCGCCTCAAAACCCGGTTGATTACTTCCTGCAAGCTATAGCAGGATTCGTCTTTGGTTTCGTCATCAGCCGAATTGGTTAGAGCATAGACCGCAATCACCGTCAGGTCGTGCGGGGAGCCTTTAAAGCGTACCAAGTCGAGTCTGGACGAGACTGGCTCCCAAGAGATCATTGCGTCATTAGCTGCCTTGTTCAGAGCAAACGCAACATCGTAGAGACCGGAGTTGTCTTTCTGGCCATTGTGATAGCGCCAACAAGACATGTCCACTCCCGGGATCTTTATTTGTTGGCTACCAGAGTTGGATAGGCAGACTTCCGAGAGGCAAGCAATATCAACGTCACAGTCATGTCGAGTGCGCATTGTGCTGCATTGGCTACCGACGTCTAGAAACGTCCTGACATTCCAACAGGCTCTGTGTGTTCTTTTTGTGCAGCGAATAATCCCAGCTTATTGTCTTATCACCTCGACCGCTGGGACTCGAGGATGGTCGCTTACCGGGGACGCCATAGCATGATAAGAACCTGAGGTTCCGTAAATAATCAACTATTGTTGGAGCAGGGTACGAGGCGGTGTCCTCAGCATCATTCAGTCTTTTTCTTCGAGGTTGCGCCTCTAGGCTTTGTACACCCTAGTGCAGACTGCAAGGCAGCAGGGTGTTTCCAGAGGAGCCGGTGGCTTGCTATACGGCTCATTCGCCTCTTCTGGAATGCCCGGACAGTTTTCCTTTATAGTCGTTGGATCAGTAGATCTCGTCCGCCCATTTAATAGTATCTGTCTTCTTATGCTGAAAACCGTCTCGCCGAGTTTTATAAACCTCGGTAACACCCAACCTTGGTTAATCCGCTTGTCATTCGGTTTGCCGGAGTGTGGCCGGTGATACTTGCTTCAGCTTCGTGGAGCCGCAGGTGAGAGCTGGGTAGATGATGGAGACCAAGAAGCTGGAGGATGCCCCGAAAAATACAACGTCATCCAACTCAGAGTTGCTACTCCTCTCAGACACCTCCGTGAGAAACTTGGCTTCTGACCGTATTCGCATGCGTCTTCCTAAGAAGGCCTCTGCTGGCGAGACATTATTTGGGACTGATGCGTTAGAAGTTAAGCTATATGTCATCGGAAGGTTGTCAAATATCTTAAGTATGCTGCCTTTCTTTTGCAACTTTTTGAAGGCTCGTTTCAGTGTGCGCACAAGACGTTTCGCTTGACCGTTTGACTGAGAGTGGTAAACTGGACTCCGTACATGTTCAATTCCCATGGATTAGCTGAAGTAATGAACTCAATGAAGGTGAACTGGGTCTCGTTGTCCATAAATAGGGTTTCGGGGATCCCAAATTAAAGCGAAAAGGCGTTTCAGGATGACGGTAATTCTTGAAGAAGAAATAGTTTTCATAGGAAATATTTCTGGCTACTGTGAATAATCATCAACTATTACTATGAAATACCGTTGATTCATTAGACCAGCAAAGTCGACGTGAATCCGTTTCCATAAGCCTGAGAGTAATGGCTAGGAGTATAGTGGGACCTCGATGGACACTTTAGCATTGATTGCACATTTTCCACAACATCTAACGTACTCTTCAATCTGCTTGTGTTGAGCCGGTAAGCATGACTTCGAGGTTATGCTTTCATTTGTGCGATACCCGGATGACTACTTTGTAATTGCTTCAGCACTCTAGCTTGGAGTGTCTTAGGAATCACTGCGTTCGAGCAACATTAGATATTCGTCTACTTCCGTCGATAAAATTGCACGATGTAATTGGTGGGTGGTATTTTGGGGGCAGCTAGTTTGCAGGAAATGAATTATTCGCTGAAGATCACGGTCTTCAGTTTCGCTTTGTACGATACTGAACGTGACAGAAAGATTACGGATGGACTCACAAACCACCTGCTTAACTTCAGAATCAACCTGAGCTGAGGGTATAACCAAGTCTTTACCAGATTAACTAGCGAAATTCCGTTTTATAAGGCGGAATCATGTGTCAGCACATTCAAAATTGTCTGTGAGGATGTACTTAACCACAAAGTCAACCAAGTGGTACTGTTGCCCATTGTTATTTTCGGTTGGCTGTATCATTTCCATGTATTCACACGTCTGATTTCAGACTGTGCCAAACAAAACATGGTACAATCAGGGAGGAATGTGTATGTGCAGTCATAGTGGGCGGGGAGGGGATAGGAAACAAAGGTGAAAAAACTGAGTTCTCTCTTCTTGTTTTATTGCGTGCACATTTCACATTTTTGTTTTCATGTTTGATGACTGCAACAGAAACGAATACACTCCCACCACTGACTTCGGTTTCAAGCCATGTCCATTATTTAGACAATCCATCGTTCCTCGCCATCGCTGCCATTCCAATCTGGCAACCGACACGGTCCCACACTCGTGGTAGATCTCTCCTCAGTTCCTTCATTCATGTTCGCCAGTCATCGCTTCTCCTTCACGCTCTTTCTTCTAGTCAGGCCCAGGGAGCAAGGACAATGCGCGAAGCAGCAGGCGCTGGGTAGGCATCTTTTACACATGTCCTAGTTAAGGGAGACGGTGCTACAATAAGGTCTTTACTGAGGAGCCGATTGTACCAAACGCTCGCCTGCCCACTTGATCATTGCTGATGCGTTGCTCCCACTAAACACGGACAGTGCTACGTAAGCAACGGATGTCGAACACAGCCAAGCGACGTATATCTTGAACTCGGAGGGGCTATGTTTCACAACTATACAGCAGTACGGGGCGTACGGCGGTATTGTACACTCGGCCTTCCAAGGAAAAACTGATGTCGTGTCGGCGCCAGAGATGCTTGGGGTCCGAAAAGTTAGTCTGGCCTTTGAAATATGCAAAGTAATACAACTGCAGAGGTAAAAAAACTCGATAATTTGCAGTATCTCGTTGCCGAAATAGAGCGCGGGTACATGCTGTCGCCAGTCCTGGAGTAGCACTTTACACTTTGACTAGACGAAGTACATTCCGTGTGGAACTATTTTAGTTACCATGCTGTTCAATCCAGGTTGAGCAGCTGAGATGTTAGAAGCGAGCAGGACGATGTCATCGGCGTATTCCAGATCAGTAAGTCTATGCCCTGAGAGAAGTTCAGCACCACTTATAAGGCCCTCGACCAATTTCTTAAGGACATCGTCAGTTTCGAAGTTGAAGAAAAACAGTGAAATAAGACACTCCTGTCGAACTTCACTGGTAACAAAAAAGGGGTGAGAGCTTACTGTAAGCTCGTACTCCTCCTGATGAATAGCGGTAAGGGAATTTGATGATTGCTACATGCTTTTCGGGTATGCCGTTTCTCAACACTCATTTTCACAGCGCAGTCCTGTCAACGGAATCAAAGGCTACTCTGATATCCAGGAATACGGCGATGGTCGATCTTCGGTAAGTGTGTCGACACTCCAACAGCTAACGGAGGGTGAATATCTGATCAATACAGCCCCAGGCAGGGTGAAATCCCGTTTGCCCCTTACGGATTTGCTCCATTCTGTGTGCTGACAGTCTATGAAGAACGGCAGACAGTAAAATTTTCGACACAGCTTTGGTTAAGCTGATTCCTGTATGATTGCCACATATAGTTCGGAATCCTTTTTTGAAGACAAGGACTACGATCCATAAGGTCTTCCTCCTCTCCCCATACTTCAGAGAGCATATGCGTTAGCTCTTTCATCATATCGTAACCTGCCTCTTTACAGCTGGTGGTGGACCGCCTGAGCCTGGAGCCTTGTGGCGCTTGAGAAGTGCAAGCGCACTATAAATTTGAGCTTCGCTGGGCGGATCTAAGGACACGGACCATTGAGCACAGTGTTCATCAAAAAGTATAACAGTCTGCGCAGGAGACCAGTTGAAGGGGAATGGCTTTTTTGTACGAAAGATGGCTAATAATAGTTTGTGATCGATACACAAGGTAAAATACCTACCATGAAGAAACTTGGGGGATTCGTGAACTGCGAATGCCAGCGCCAGGCCTCCCTTCTCTATCTGACTATGGTTTCTTTCGGCCCTTGTTAATGCCCGAGAGGCGTGGGACACTGCCTTCTGTGATCCACCTGGAAGTTGATGGGGGAGCACTGTTCCAGTGCCGTATTCGGAGGTGTCTGCGGCGACGGTTATGGGTGAACGCGGATCATAGTGAGTCAGCATCAGGGTGGATGTCAGTAGCCGCTTTAACTTGTCAAACGATGAGTAAAAATCGTTTGACCACCGTCGTTCGGAGTCTCATTTCATTGAGACGTTCAATGGAGCCCTAAGATTGTACATGTTTGGAATGGAATTATTGTATTAGTTCACTAGACCAAGATGAAATTTTAATTCCATTATGTTTTTGGGTGCAGGTATTTGGTTAAAAGGTACCACCTTGGAGGTATCTAGGCGTCGTCCGTTTTTATCAAAAAAAAACCCGGGAAATTGTGTACTTGGAAAAAGTGAACGTTTCACAATGCGTAACTCGAATCTAACTTGTGTAGCACTTGGTTCAAGTGTTGCACATGTTCAGTTCTTGGCTCACTCAATAACAGCGTCATCCATGTATGCCAGTGCAAATGGAAGACCGGTCAGCATTGTGCCAACGATCTGCTGTAACATGGCCGGAGCGCACTTGGCTCCAAATGTTAATCTATTACATTGACACAGACCGCGGTAGACATTAATAGTGCGTAACTCTTCGCATGCATTATTATCTTCAGCTTGAAGATAGGCATCAGACGAATCAGATTTGAGAATATTTCACCTTCATCAAGTTTAGAAAACAAGTCTTCTGGGGTTTATAGCAGATACTGATGTTTCTGGGCCGTCATTAAATCCAGTGGAGGATTCTGCACGTACGCAAGCCGAAACGTCTGAATTGACCATCACAACTGGCGCGGCCCAAGCGGAGTAAATAACGTGTCTGCGATTTTTAGTTTTCCTGATCTGCCTATTTCCAAGCGGCATATGAAGCAGGCAGTTTTCGACGTAACACTGGTTTACGCCCAGATTTTACGTTACGGATAGCTTTAGCGTTAAGGCTCAACTCCAAGTCTGGTTGGAATATTTCGGCCGTTTCTTCTGAATATCATCATCATCATCTTACAGCGTTAAACAGTAGGGCAAGCCCCATTGACCACTGCCTTTCTCACCATGTTGCACGTTGAATTAGAAAGTATGAATATACAAGATGGACAGGGAGTGGACCTACACGGGTAGCAAAAGGAAAGAATGCCCTAGTAGCCCACACACGGAATACAGTCTAACTGTACAAACGCACATCGATCAGTCATTCTGATTCGATAGAAAGTGACAACACGATCGCTACTGCTCGCGGTTCGCTGCCATATCCTTCAGTGTCTCCAGCCAACTGGTTCAGGGATCTTTTGGACCTCAACCACGAAGACGTGAAGCACCTACTTTTCCTAAGTCTGCTGTACATTTTCTCATTACTCGCTGTCACGTCATCTGTTGACCTCCATGTGGTCTCTTCCACTCCCTAGGAGGAACGGAGAATAGGACACGGTACGGTAGACGTGTGTTTGCCATACGTGACACGTGTCCCAACCAACGGAATCTACTAAGTTGGATACGCTGTGACAGAACGTTCTCTGAATTAGTACCCAATATTCGATTTCTGACCTCATCGTTGCTTACTCGGCTATTCCACCCAATCCTAGCGATACTACGTAAACATCGATGGTCGAAAACCTCAAGACGACGAATATCTTCAGCACGCAGACTCCAAGTTTCGCAACCTAACAACAAAACTGAACGAACTGAGACACAGTATACACGGTCTTCAACTTCAGTGAAATATCGGGTCGGCGTCACAAGTGCTTCAGTCCAGTGTACGCGGCTCGAGCCTTGGATATCCGCGTGCTCACCTCTACTACTGTGCTCCCATCCGTCGTCACGCAGCTACCGAGGTAGGTGAAGTGGTCGACAACTGATAGTGTAACAAGGACGACAATGCACGGCAGGATACTTGTATTCCCACGATCACACAAGTCAAGTCATGGCACACATACAGTCGCTTATATAGGCTTTTTCCAGACTGGGCGGCACCAAGATTGCTATTGCCGCTGCTTGAGCGCTTCGGCTGCATTCTGTCCATTTTCCTGTGGCCGATGGCTTGCTTCTCTTGCCCGTCATTTCCCTTCGGTTGGCCCGACTGTCTCAGTTGACGCCTCGATCGGCAGCCCTTCACCTGAGCTATCTTGCTGGTTGCCGGAGATCCCGCTTTTTCCTCTCTGGTCGTCTGTGTGCTTCTTTTTGCCTGCTTCGGGACGCCTCCGACATATTCGCCACCTGTTCTTTTGTCTATGGCCCTCGTTTGGTTCGTTCGTTCGCCTTGATGTTCACGCCGTTCCCTCGCCCCAGCATTCCCTGTTACAATAGCACCTCCCCGTCGAGCATCAAGCTCGGAATCGTTGACGTCCAGTCTTGTAACATCACCTTACACTTTAAAGGTGCAAAGCGCATGCCGAATGGAACTACAGCTCTTGCGAGATTATCTAGTGCAAGCTGAGCATGTTCCTTGCATTCGAACAAGCAGACAACGTCGTCCGCGTAATCTAGGTCACATAGCTTTTCACTATTTCCTAATTCGACGCCTACATCCTGAAGATTTTGCAGCGCACTGTCCATTATTTCGTCCATGACGAAGTTGAACAGGAATGGAGACAAAGGACATCCCTGTCGAACACCACTGGTCGTTTCGAACCGACTGGATAGTTCACCGTAAACTCCAACGCGGCCAGAAGTATAAGAATACAATGATCTCATTAGGTTCACGAACTTCTGGGAAATTCTTTGTATTCGTGCAGTTCATGGGGATGTTGGACGGGTACTGCTAGGGTGTCCAGCCACAAAGCAGGAGAACGATTAGGGTCCTCATCCAAAGCCTTTAGTTCTAACAAGAACCTATCCGCAAGGCAGCGGGATGGCTTAGTGGAAGCCCATTTGCTTGGATAAATTATTCTTCCACTGATTTTGCCGACTGAGTTGCCAGCTCAAATCAACCCCCAACCTGGAGGACCATGAGACTGGACTTTGTCTGACCTCTACCCATTGACCTGTCAGGTATGATTGCATCTCCGGCTTGAGGAATCCATCCTGTATAGCTCTTTGGGTCATAGAGGCGCACAAGCCATCACACCACATCAAGGTGCAGTCTCGTCGTGATGGATTCTGAATATCATGAATCGCTGGTGTGTTAATAATGTTCGCAACATCCTATTGATCAAGTGAGTGCGAGCCTGACGGTGGATTCGGAGTGTTTGTGTCGTGAATCAAACTGTAAGGTACATTCCACAGCCGAAGCCTATTTTTTCAGTCTATACCGGAAAGATTTAAATTGTTAGAGGTAGATAAGTAACAAATGCCATCATCGTAATAGTCATGGTAATGGAACTCGCGTTCTAACTTTCCCAAGAACGATATCTGTTGTCTAGCAGTGTGATGAACAACACAGCGTGGGCTATCAGGAGCAACCCAAATTGAGCGTGAAATGATGTGTTTTTGTGTCCAACCGTGGGGTTACGGAATGACCTTTCTCAGTTAGTGTTACGTGTTCTCACACTTGACTGAATGAAGGGCTCTTGTCTGCGAATACGGCATTCGACTGGTGTCTGATGCAACGGAAAGCACTGCAATTATTCGCAAGTCTTCTGTTTTGTGAGCGTCCACAAAATCCTTCTTTATGCCCCATACATCCACGTTCCTGATGTGAAGGTGTCCTTGGACGACGAAACCGAACGAATTGCCGTTCCCCACAATTTCCAACAGACAGAAGGCGTTGGAATGATGTCGCTGCACTCACGTCGTAATATTGTGCTTCGAGTTATTTCCCTACAACGGCACTGTCGGCAAACGGTGATGTGTGCTGAATCATTGTAGAATCCTGCTTTAAATTCATGAGTCTGGTGTACTCAGCGGTTAAGTCTTGCACGGATTATTTCTCTGAAGAGTCCGGCTTTTTCAGATGCGTTGTGCGAATTTCGGCATCATCTGGAGGCTTCAAGCTAGCGACAAAAATCAGTGATTTGAGTTGATCGTCTGTGATTTCTTTACGTTCAAAACGTTCTCATTCTTCGTTAACTCGACCAACATAAGAGACTATTTCTTCGATTGGGTTTCTTGCTATTTTGGGACAACTGTATCGTATAATAAATAATGACGATCGTTCGCCAAAGATTGAGCCCATCCTAGACACTGTTTCCCTTAGCGGGAAATCTCGAGGATGCTGCGGTAGAATGTAATCGCAACACAATAGGTTTTGCTGGCGCCAGCTTCTGTATAAACGAACGCAGTTTCGATCGTTCATCCTAGGATGCATCATCAACCAAAAAATGTCTTTGTATCGTCTGTACCACGAAGTGGAGGTAACACCCCTTTCTACGCCATAGATAAATTTTTGACTGCGACTGGTTCTTTCAAGTTCGTTACAGACGACTGATCATTGTATGTGACATCAAAAGCGAAATGTGCGGTTAATGTTTCTATCGTCTTTGTCTGTTGCTGTTGGTGTTCTAAAATTGCCTTTTGCTGTTGCTGCAAAATTTTAATGAGTTCTGACTGATCCGTCATTTCCCGTCTCCAATAACTGTTACGACCAAACCTTTAGGAGACACTAAACATGCGATCACTGGGTGGCTCGTTTAGTGAAGAACATGAACGCGACTTACAGGTACGCTTAACAAATTGGTTTAGTACAAGGAAATCGATACAACAATGAGCGATTGTGCCTTAGCGAATAACCGGGCGGTACAAACACTTTCGTATGTGCATACGCGGGTGTGTGTGTGTGTATGCATATACATGCTCAGTGTCAACCAACCGTCCGTTCAATGTGCCATCTGTTTTGTTCTAATGCCGTACTGAGGCCGTTTATAACCTTTCGGTTTTTCTCAGATATTAAAGGAACCCAGGGACTCAGCGATTGAACATCAGTCAACTTTTACCGCATTTTTTTGGATCTGTTGGGGTGACTACTGTATTATTGGCCTCATCGTGAAAGGGGCAGGTGTTCTCATTTTAAAGTGAGTCTAGCACGGTCACCGAGCCAACCGCAAGAGCATTGCCGTGATTCCAACTATGCCTACATTATTACTGTCGACCATACTTCATCTGTTCTGCCTTAGGCGTAAGGAGTGGACCTGCAATGAGCAGATTGGATCATGGAAAATCCGAATAACTCTTCTTCTTACGATTTTAACATAATCTTATCCCCAAAAGCCGATCATCATCGTGTTTCTAAGCCTTCTTGTGGTATTAGGAAATATTTACGCTACTACTGTCGAGCTGCTTTTTGAGAAGTTTCGTGCAAGAGCAGTTTCCGACCTTTGGTGGTTGACCGTAACCCTCTGTCGCCTGAATCGTTACCACACCTTACCTATTAGGACCTTATGTGGTTGTTCGCCACTCCAAGTGTCAGGGTCTGTTTGCCGGTTACCCCCAACAGTGTAGTGGACCTTCGTAGCTATGAGGTAAATGCCCTTCCCACTGCACTCATGCGCAAGCATGTTATAAAAAAACAGCTGCCAAGGTTGCATTCGTGCTTGTCTGGTCAAGGCCTAAAGGTCGAACAGTGTCCGGTCTCACTGGACCAGTTGGTGGGCAACTTCCGGCTCTCCACTACCTATTTCTATGCCCCTGAAGGGGACACTTTAGGGAATAAGTTTGGAGAGAAGCAATTTTCTGGTCAACAAATCACTGCATGGACGTAGGAGTAGAGCATCTGGGATTTCTTTCAACGGTGCCAGAAGTCATCGCACTTCACGGGGCAGCCATCGCCTGGATAAGCTGGGGTATTCGTGGACCCCATCCACGTTCCACTTGCTCCGTTGTGCGCATGGAGCCAAGGACTGAATCCGAAAAGCAGATCAATATTTGAGCACTATCGAGAACTCGATGTGAATAATAATCGGGTCTCACGTGACAGGCCAGAAGAAGCTTCTTCATGAGTACTTCGTCCACTTTCTCATTCTGGGTTGAGCCCTACTGCCTTATGAGTCAGATTAGGGAGTCAGAGGCTCCGGTCGCGGTTTTCAAAGAAAAGCCCCTTCTGTATTGTGGACATCCTGGAAGCAAAATTGAACCAGAGGAATTCAACATCTTTCCTATATGAGGTTCTACTCATTTCCCTCCATGTAATGTTACGGGTTATTGAAGCTTACGAAATATGTCTAGTGATAATAATAATTTAATAGTTTTAACACCCCAGATACAACTTCAGTCTCACGCGTAGCTCTTGGCGTGTCTGGTGGTGCTGTGGGTAGTGCCCGTGATCAGACTGGCGTTTGAATTGCCTTGAGCAAGAGAACTGAACATGCATCATTGGACTGGACCCCAGTCAAATATTTTTGTACGGTTCGTTTGGGTGGCCCTGTACGTACTAATTGTTTTATTCCGTCCCATTAACTCTAGCGGGAACTCATTTCTGCCTCAGAATTATGTCCGTTTATTAGCACAAAACAAAGAATATATAGGTTGCTCTCACATTCGCCCACTCGTTGCATACAATGCATTGGTCCGACTGGTGTGGGCGACCACGCCTTGGGGCTGAAACAACCCCGACAAGACTCATCTCTCATCTGTCGATCCACTCCAGCGATCAGGTGTCTTGTCACTCGAGGGTCCGTTGTATCAAGCCTTGGGGTTAGCATCGCACCAATGCTGACTGCTGACGTGACTTGGCTGTCCGCCAACGCTGAGTTAACAAATTACCTCACACTTCCATAAATAGAGGGGCGTCAATGCTTGTTCATTTTGTGTGTGTACGGATTGACTATAGTTCTTCTGAGGCTAAAATCGACATATACCGTGATTTATCTCTACTGATTTGTAGTGTGTGTTTAACGGACGTAACTATCAGTGCTTGTGAGTTTAACGAACAAATTGATTGTCTGGAGGGAAACTGAGAGGCACATAGGAAGCCCGTTTGCTATCCCAGCCGATCGAACTAAAAACGGCGACCGACTCATTCAGTTGTGCTCTGGTCATAGATTGTCTCTGGCGTGTATGAATCTCTGCCATATTTATGTACCCGCTGTTTGTATCTTGTCTGTCTTCACACTGAAGCTGACCCCAAACAGCTACATCTAGACGACAGCCTACGATCTGCTTCCCGCAGAGAGCTTTCTATGCCGTTAACGATACAGCCAGATGCTCAAGACCCAATGGAACACTTGCAACGGATCGAGAAAGCCTGTTACGCAGCTGCCACAGCCACATTATATATATATATATATATATATATATATATATATATATATATATATATATATATATATATATATATATATATACTAGAATCTAATTTGAATCGTCTGGAGTGTGAATGGATACTCTTCATTGAAGAGCCCACAAATGAATCACAACTGTAATTTCTCATAGTTATTCGTGTCTGGGTCACTGCTAACCCAACGAACAATGAGGCTGCATGTGCAAGCGCTTATATTGATAGTAAAAAGTATGTATATGTTCACTTGAATCTAATTTGAATCGTCGGAGTGTACAAGTATGAGGACGAGTGGGCAGAGGAGTACCGGGTACGCATACTTGATGTGCGGCAACAACCGCGAAACCGGTCGTGTGCTTCCGGGGAAATTTTGTCCACACGTTTACATACCACTTACTATCAATATATATATATATATATATATATATATATATATATATATATATATATATATATATATATATATATAATCATTCCTGTCTGGTTTCAGACCGTGTGCCAAACGAAACGTGGCCCAATCGGGGAGGAAGGGTTAGGTAGTCCGAGTCCATGATTTGTTTGTGGGCGCGATACTGTCGGGTCGCCCAAGCCAAAGCTGATGGTTTTCTTAGGGATCCCCAACCGGAACCTTTAGCTGTCCAAAGCCTAACCTGCAAGGTAGCAGGACGAACCGTGGGGTCCGTAACCCACTTTGGGCCGTTGACTGAATGCTCAGTTCGTACGCCTTTCGGATGAGGCCAAACATCCTGGTCGCTCAGTGCGCCTCTCCGCCACAGATGCCGATCAGCACACTGTTGTACGCCTCACAAGCCTTCCACGGTTGGTTTAGAATGAGAATTTAGCCATCTCCCCTAGACTGACAGTAGACAGTATTTCACTGTCGTTTGGCTTGTTACCACACCTGATCTATTGGAACCTTATGTGGTCCTCCATTCTAGGACTCGGGGTCTGGTTACTGGTTATTCCTGAGAGTGCAGTGGGCCTTTGTGGCTATGTAGTATACCCCTTCCATTGTACTCATATACAAGCATGTAATAAAAATTCAATGGAGTGAGCTAATCCCTAAGGCCTCTACTAAGAGCTTGGAAGACGACCGAGAGCGGTAGTGGATTGTGAAATGTTGAGCAGTAGTAGAGGCTGCGTCTATTGGCAGTAGTTGCAATCTTTACCGCTTGATTAGCAGTTTCAGTTCACGAAAACCAGGTGTATAAGAGATTATCAGGGTATGCGACCCCATTCAAAAAGTCCAGTACGCCCTGTATGGCCCAGTCCACTGGGCAGGTTTTGCATACTTTTTTTCCATGTCATGGAATGACCACCTTTACTCAATTCCAGCCATTAATCACCTCAGCGACCATAGTCCGTCTAAAAATCCTATCTGGTGGTAGTCGAGCGTCTAATTACTACCCCGGAGGTCACACGTTCGAATCCCCGCCATCATCGGTTACTTTGGTGGCAGACAGTAATCCAGTGTCGTCTGGCTCGTTACCACACCTGACCTATTAGGATTATCTGACGATTTGGTTCGTTTGTCTAATACTCTGCGCCTAACTTCAGCATTGCTGGTGCGTTGTTCCCGCCATATTCAAGCAATGCCACGAAGACATCGGTGTTCGAATACTGACAAACTTCGTGTGTCTTCCACCGGCAGTTTTTGAACCATGCGCAAGAACTGGTTTGACTGTTGCAGCGTGCACTGGACTCTCGATGGACAAGCGGATGTTACGTCAACGCCATACATGACTCAGGTTGGCAAATGCCAAACAAACCTTCGGTATATGCGAAGACACTTCATCCAATATCCGACCTCCAGGTGAAATGCGACTGCTCAGGCAGCAGAACTTGCCAGCTGGTCTTTAGTCTCCCCGGACACCGAAATAGTAGGGGTTGGACCAACCCAATCCCGCAACAGTATATTGCACTTCAGAAGTGTAAAACGCATAGCGATCATTGCTACCCAATTGTTCGAACTGCCCAAAAAAGCTCACAACTTACCTGGGTCATCACTCAGATCTGTGTCGTCTGCATTTTCAAGGTCTAACACTTGTCTACCTAGGAGAAATTCCATGCCACTATGTTCACTTCACAAAAGCGCGGCCTCTAGAATCGCATCACAAAGTTAAAAAGGATAGGAGATAGTGTGCAGTCCCGAGGTACACCACTTTTCGTGTTGATCTCACGCAAAAGATCACCGTAACCCCGAACTCTGTCTTCACAATTCATGTACAAGGACTGTATGGTGAAAGTGAAATTCTTTGGACATCCTTGAACTGGAGGCAGTACCCGAGAACTGTGGTCAACTGAGTCGAAAGTCATTTTAAGGTAAAAAAAACGGAAGTACTGGGCTCGCGGACGGTGTACCTATGTTCTAAAATTTTTTGAGTTGTGAAGAGGTGATCAACTCAACGTCCATCAGATCTAACTTCAGTTAGGTTCTCCCTCGAGCACTGTTCGCGATCGTTAGATAAATGGTGGAGAATAATACCAGCGATCAATTTAGATGTGATGCTCAAAGAACCTTTTCCCTTGTGGTTTTCTTGTTAATCGGTACGGCCATCGGTTCACACCAACTCTGGAACCTGTTTCTTCTCCCACTATCAAATGGAGGATTTTTGTCAACTCCCGTAACCATGGTAAGCCACCATCTTTGAAAATAGACGGAGAAAACTCAACCTTTCTGGCAACCTTAAGGTAGCTTATGCCGTGGAGGACCTCCGTTTCTGACGGAGGATTGGTACCTATACGCGGAACTCCAACCGTCGTGCTACTCATCACACCTGTTACAGATAAAAGCCAATATGATTTCTCCTCGAACTGCTCCATCCAACGAAGTATACAACGCTCCTGAGTCTGAATCAGTGAGCCGTTCGCCTCTTTGATCAGCTCGATAACGCTTGGCTTTCGTGGACCAGTATTTCTCACTAGACGGGAAAGGCTGTGGCTGTTGCCAATCGCCGCGCCCTTCTTCCATCCTACATTTCGCAACTCATCACTGCTCACAGTCGATTCTCTAGCTCCGAATGAGTTGGCGTTTAAGGGATCTCCGTGCCTCATCGTGTCTGGAATTCGAAGGAATCGATCTACGCATATCTGACGATGTAACTGATGATACAGATATCCATCGTCTCTCTCTCTCTCTCTCTCTCTCTCTCTCTCTCTCTGTGTGTGTGTGTGTGTGTGTGTGTGTGTGTGTCGAGTTGTTGGACCTTGCGCAGCAAGAGCAGCCGCAAATAAGGCCTCCGTGTTCTCTGTTCATTGCTCATCTAGATCCTGGGCATATGGCCGCACAGATAACCTGGTGGATAATTCTATTTGGAAAACAAATCGATGGTTATCATTTAGTAGGATCTTTGGAAGATAGTTGGCTTTGGTCATTGACAAGACGCTGGCTGAAACGCGCGCAGATAATAGCTTGATCAGTGTTTACAAACGTGGACCAGAAGGACCCATAGTCAGAGCGGTAACCGATAGCAATATGGTCGATCTGAGTCCAACGCTGTGAAGGCGCAGGAGGACGCCAGGTTAGTCGGTGCCGCTTTTTCCACGAGAAATTTGGTACTCGTTAGGAATAGTCTACGGTCAGAACATAGTTGGATGAGTCGGCCAACTTTATCGATTCGGTCGGCTAGAATGCCCAATCAGTCTCCTACATACCACTCCGTCTCGTTTAAACTTCCGACTTGAGAATTGAAATCGCGAGCAACAACCATTATGCCTGTAGAACGCACACTGCGGAGCAGTTGCGACAAATGTTAGAATTCGTTTTTAGTTTCAAGAGAGCTACAGTAGTTGGGGCATACACAGACACAGACATCGACTTTCCAGACTTTCCATTCAACCAAACCGCACACAGACAACTGCTGACTGGGTTCCGGTAGAGCACGCTCAATTTTCATGCTCAGAGCGATGCCAACGCCAAGGCCAACTTGATCACGAGAATTAGACGCCGGATCACTCGACACGCGAAGAGTGAAACGAAAAGCCGAGTTTGTAGCTGGGGTATGAAGGGTTAACACTGAAGCTGGGTGTTGTATGCGTATTTCGGGGGCACAACACATGTTTTAAAGATTCCAGGTGTTGTAGTTAGGACAGCGAGTTACCGCGTTTGCAAAGTGTGCGGACGTTAAAAGCACAGGTGAAGAGAATGCTCAGATCTGTGAATCGGTTCTCTATTTCCCCTATCTCCAAGTTCTTATTCCTGACGAAAGCCACAAGTTCTTGGTCATGACTCACTGTGGCTTCTGCTCATTTAAAATTGGGATGTTAAGAACGAAGGACAGGGAAATAAAGTGTTTTCCGAGGGACCGGTGGAGAATTCTGGTCACATCATACTTCGCGACTGGCCGCACCGCAGAAAGGGTTTTTCTTTGGGAATCCTAACGGGAATATTTGACTCAAAAGTCTGACCCACAAGGCAGTGGGGCGTTAACCTATCATGGGAACGTGACCGAAGCATCCTTGAGGAAGCTTCTGATCTATCATGTGAAAACTGATAGCTGTTCCTATCTTGTGTTGTCTTTGCTAATGCTCTGTTATCTATCCGCTTTTCGGATTCAGCCCCATACACCCATAGATAAAGTGAAGCGTGGATGGGCAACATCCTTTGGGACGGAGTTGCTCAAGTTAGGTAGGCGACAGCTACCCAGTGAAATGCGATGAATTTTCCCACCACTGAGAGGAACACTCCCACGTCCATCTAGTGGAGGTTTTTAGAGCGGTTAACTGCTTCTTCGTGTTTATTCGCTAGATTGTCGCCTCCAGGGGCATAGCAATTAGGCCCAGACAATGCTCATCAACTCGTTCAGAGACTGGAATTCGTCTGACCTCTACTTATCGACCTGTCAGGCATTGTTGCATCTCCTGCTTAAGGAAGCCACCTTGTATAGTTCTTTGGGTCATGGAGGCACTCCAGTCAAGTTGCGGCCTTGACGAGCAGTGGATTTGGGCGGAAACTCTTCGTCATAATCGTCAAGGAAACGCTGACCAGTTGTCGTTTCTTTCCGTCTTAAATCTTGCAATGGCCACTCAAGTAGTGGCCTTATTCGGTGTCGATCCGCGTTCAAATATGTGATGATTGCGCTTACATACCGTTTTGACTGTTTTGTGCTGAGGGAGTTCGTTGCCAGACAAAAACCCTCCACATTCTCGGGCATCACCGCTGGTCGTCCACGACCGCTTATTTGGAGAATTGGTGCTTCCTTATTCACGGCCAACCACTGGGGCGGTCACTGTCCTGTCCGCGACATGGACACGTCTGGTAGCACTCCACTATAATATCCGTCGCTGATCTCTCGACTATTGGTCAGTGTTGGAGCATCAGTATTACTCGAATATCAAGAAAACACCGTATGAGTAATGTTAAGTTGAGGCGTCGGGTGTTGAGGATCAAAAGCCAGTCTCAAGGGAAAGCGCCCAATCAGAACAGGCTAAAGTGCTTGGGTCATGTGGTACGCATGCCCGCAGATAGAATTCTTCAGTGGATGTTGTTATCCAAGACGGGTTTCGGTTGTAGGGTAGGTTAAAGCGGTCAGTCCATGACATCGCAAAAAGGTATGAAAACACTAACCAAGTGGGCTTGGTCAAGTAGTACTTGCTCGGCCTCTAAAGTTCACAAGATCCGCCCACCGGATGGTTGGATACAATAAGTGATATAGTTCAGTTTCGCGTCAATGGCATAGTTGTATTCAAACTCTTTCCTCATCAACACGATTTCCAATTATAACTTTCTTTTCTGCTTACTTGATCTTTATAATTCAACTTGTTTTGCTTTTGATTAAAGGACGCTGGGAAGTAGCAGTCAAAATCCGAGCCCCGAAGTGTGGTTAGCGGTTGAAATAATCATGTTGATCCATTCTGAAATTGTATTCGAAATATTTTCATAGATACGGCTCAATACAGCCAAATTAGCAAACAATTTTCCGAGCATCAGATACGTACATTCTTTTTTTGTTTTGGTCGAAAAGTGCACAGTGTATTCTTGTCTGCACCGGAAAATCGTGCATTGGTGTTCCATTTCAGAAGTATCATTTTTAACAACAATGCGTACGGTTTTTTATTCCAGATAAGTCAGTGGTATGAGCTGGTGATTTACACAGCCAGCCTAGAAATTTACGGGGCTGGTGTGACGGAACAACTGGACAACGGACGTCATATACTGCAACGACGGTTTTATCGACAAGTGAGTTACTGCTCACTCACTTGTAATACCGACTGAAATTGTCTGCTTTCTAATGAAAGTAGGTGATCACATGCACTCAGATTTCGCGCTTCTAACTCTGAATAATCCACATTGTTTAATTTGTAGTGCGGAAGCTTCTGTAAATCTATCAACCTGAGATTAGGTGAAAACAGTATCGCATTTTCAGGTCATGTTTTGCTAATATCTGTCTATCGTCTGCCTTTCCGTTCTCTATTCGCACGCTGTGGGCAAGGCTGGAAGAAGCGACGCGGCGGTCAGACGATGATTTGGTGTAGAACTATGAGCATCCGCATTGACTTCGGTTGGCGCTTCGCGCCTCCCTGGTTGTAGCACAAGGGACAAAGATTGTCGTTGGTTTAAGTCGTTTAGGAACATGGCTGAGAATAGAAGTCAGTGGCACGAATGCCGTACGGTTTGTCTGTCGAACTCTGACGCCTTGTAATCACCAAAATATGATTCCCACGAACAAAAATGACAAAAAACATCATAATGTGTACGGTGAAAAGCGAAAAAATCATAATCGGCATTTTATTCTTACTAATTGTCTCTTCTGCTGTATTCTACTCGTCTTCCCCTATTTTTGTGATTTTTGTTGTTGCATTGGCGTCACATTTGATTTCAAGCCGATGAAACAGCACCGCGATGGATTAAAAGTCCAAGGCTAGACATTAGGCGATATTATCTTCCACTGCACACCTTTCGGTGTTTTCTTTTTTTAGATAAATGGGGAATTCCAGATCCAGGAGACTTCAGAAGGGCTGCAAGTCAACATCAGCAGTTGCCTCACTAACATACCTTTTGTTGCCTCTGATCAGTGACAGCACTCGTCCCTTGTGCTTCAAACAAGAGAACGGAGCACTATAAATGTTGGCCAAGTTAAATACTGGGCACCAAATCGCTTCTTCTAACCGTACCCAGAGGGCGCAAACAACAAGTTAAGATAAAAGCCGACGGTGGTCAAGCGATCGTCATGGTGAACTTTAGACTTTTCCGTCCCGGGCTCGAATCCTGCCGCAGCCACCGGTCACTGCGGTTTACAGCCTCTGATTGACCATGACCCCCTTCCTGATTTATATTGTACCATTTCTATACAACAAAAAAGAAAAGTAATAAATAATAAAGGATGTACACATGACGTCTTCGACTCATAACAGGCGGTGCAATGCGATAACCTTGGCAAGTGAATGTTTGTCTGCATCGTACACGACAACTAGTCTCTGTTGCTCGTTTTCTGTGGTCCCCGCTTACCCCATGTATACGGAGACGTTGATCACTTGTCAGAATGAAGTGGCTCAGATGTTGCAACCGCGTTGCTTGAATCAAATGGACATTTCAGGCTGGTTGTCATGACGGGATTCTTCACAATGGATTCCAGAACTGATCTCTTGACGTATAGGTTGTTGTCTAGTGTTCTTATTCTCGCCCTACTACTGTCTCTTGGTGTGTATAAGTGTGCTCTGCTCTGACCGTCAGAAAAAATTATTTGTTTATTCCCAATTCCCTTTTATGCAGCATTGTACATACGATAATGGAAGTTACTCAAAGAATCTTTCACTCATAACCTCAGATATGGCTTCAATATTTATATTGGACAATTCTCCCGGCGCCTATCGGTCTTATCCGGGTGAGTTATGTTATAAGGTTGTACTGCGTTTGGCTAGCCTGTTATTGTGCATTGTTCACCAGCTCCTTGAAGTCGAACGCGATCAGCCTTGTGTTTTGGGCATACTTAGGTAGCCAATCCCTAATCAGACACTATCGGGATATGTGGTTTGGATTGCCATTGGCCGGAGACTTTAGGAAACATAGCTAAGAATAGAAGTCAGTGGCCCGAATGCCGTATGGTCTGTCTGTTAAACTCGTGTCCCATAAACACGAAAGATGTCATTCAGACATAAAAATAACAAAAAGTGCACTGCAACGAAGCAAAAAATCACAAAGTGTTCATATTTTACCATGTACTTTTATATATTCTCTTGTACTCACCCCATCTTCACGCTTAGTTGTTCTCGCGTTGGCACCGTGCTTAGGGAAGATTACAAATACCGATTTTGACAGGTCTTGTTATGGATTGAATGTTGCTGTTGCCAGTCCCTCTACATATCTTATCAGTCTTCAGTTGTTTGTGACATAAATGACGGTGAACGTCATGCTCAGATTTACACAGTACCTAGTCTCTCGCTTGTGCTGTACTAATCAACTACGCCCGCAAGAATACGATTTTGAGGAAAAGAATCCGGCGAATTCTCCCTCAACTCCGGTGTCCGACAGGGTTGGTTTATTCAACTAGGCTATCGACTGGATAATGCGGCAGGTGCTTTTCGATTACCCTGGTGTACAGCTCAGCTCAAGCTATCCTGAGGGACAGTCCGACTACCCTACTGCCAATTCTGAATAGTGTAGTTTTCTTCATGAAAACCATGGGACTAGAAGTCAATACATCAAAGACCAACATCTTCGACTAGCGCTAAATAGTCCGCACAACCAGTATACGTCAACGGCGAGCTAATCGAGCACATGTATACATGCAAATACCTGGGCTCCACGATCTTGCCGAACGGTCAAGCCAATGACGAAATCGAAGTGCGAATTGACAACTCCAGGAAGACATTTTTCCAACTACGTAAGTTACTTTGAGCGCGAAACGAGATCAGTCTTTGAACCAAAATCCACCCCATATTGATCTACGATGGCGAAACGTGGCCATTACGCGTCGAGGACACCAGAGAGCTAGAAGCATTTGACCGCCGGAATTTGTCACCCTCCAACATTGTTCTTAAAAGATCCCTTTTCGCAGTGTCTTCGTCGTTCTCATTTGAATGTTCCCTTTACCCCCTAGAGTTATCTACAATGACATTGAATGCAATATTCGACTTGTGTTGTCCCATGGGAACGGTATTTTTTAGTTGCGTCTGGATAGCTTTTCCGCTGGTAAAATCCCTGAAAAGACAAAAAAATCAAGCATACATGCTTCTGTGAAACGTCACTATCCTGGTCAGCCAGAAGATAACGGTCAAATAAGTCTTGCCAACCAGCTTTCAAGTATCAGTGAGATTCTTTGGCATAGTATCAAGGTTCTGTGCGGTCAACGGGTTCGGTCATCGAAATCTAAAATGTACGCGGACATTCTGAATGCTGCATTTATTCACCCATCTGCGGACATCATCATCATCATCATCGTACAGCGTTAAACAGTAGGGCAAGCCCCATTGACCACTGCCTTTCTCACCATGTTGCACGTTGAATTAGAAAGTATGAATATACAAGATGGACAGGGACCGGACCTACACGGGTGGGAAAAGGAAAGAATGCCCTAGTAGCCCACACACGGAATACAGTCTAACTGTACAAACGCACATCGATCAGTCATTCTGATTCGATAGAAAGTGACAACACGATCGCCACTGCTCGCGGTTCGCTGCCATATCCTTCAGTGTCTCCAGCCAACTGGTTCAGGGATCTTTTGGACCTCAACCACGAAGACGTGAAGCACCTACTTTTCCTAAGTCTGCTGTACATTTTCTCATTACTCGCTGTCACGTCATCTGTTGACCTCCATGTGGTCTCTTCCACTCCCTAGGAGGAACGGAGAATAGGACACGGTACGGTAGACGTGTGTTTGCCATACGTGACACGTGTCCCAACCAACGAAATCTACTAAGTTGGATACGCTGTGACAGAACGTTCTCCTAGCGATACTACGTAAACATCGATGGTCGAAAACCTCAAGACGACGAATATCTTCAGCACTTAGACTCCAAGTTTCGCAACCCAACGACAAAACTGAACGGACTGAGACACAGTATACACGGTCTTTCAACTTCAGTGAAATATCGGGTCGGCGTCACAAGTGCTTCAGTCCAGTGTACGCGGCTCGAGCCTTGGATATCCGCGTGCTCACCTCTACTACTGTGCTCCCATCCGTCGTCACGCAGCTACCGAGGTAGGTGAAGTGGTCGACAACTGATAGTGTAACAAGGACGACAATGCACGGCAGGATACTTGTATTCCCACGATCACACAAGTCAAGTCATGGCACACATACAGTCGCTTATATAGGCTTTTTCCAGACTGGGCGGCACCAAGATTGCTATTGCCGCTGCTTGAGCGCTTCGGCTGCATTCTGTCCATTTTCCTGTGGCCGATGGCTTGCTTCTCTTGCCCGTCATTTCCCTTCGGTTGGCCCGACTGTCTCAGTTGACGCCTCGATCGGCAGCCCTTCACCTGAGCTATCTTGCTGGTTGCCGGAGATCCCGCTTTTTCCTCTCTGGTCGTCTGTGTGCTTCTTTTTGCCTGCTTCGGGACGCCTCCGACATATTCGCCACCTGTTCTTTTGTCTATGGCCCTCGTTTGGTTCGTTCGTTCGCCTTGATGTTCACGCCGTTCCCTCGCCCCAGCATTCCCTGTTACAATAGCACCTCCCCATCGAGCATCAAGCTCGGAATCGTTGACGTCCAGTCTTGTAACATCACCTTGCACTTTAAAGGTGCAAAGCGCATGCCGAATGGAACTACAGCTCTTGCGAGATTATCTAGTGCAAGCTGAGCATGTTCCTTGCATTCGAACAAGCAGACAACGTCGTCCGCGTAATCTAGGTCACATAGCTTTTCACTATTTCCTAATTCGACGCCTACATCCTGAAGATTTTGCAGCGCACTGTCCATTATTTCGTCCATGACGAAGTTGAACAGGAATGGAGACAAAGGACATCCCTGTCGAACACCACTGGTCGTTTCGAACCGACTGGATAGTTCACCGTAAACTCTAACGCGGCCAGAAGTATAAGAATACAATGATCTCATTAGGTTCACGAACTTCTGGGAAATTCTTTGTATTCGTGCAGTTCATGGGGATGTTGGACGGGTACTGCTAGGGTGTCCAGCCACAAAGCAGGAGAACGATTAGGGTCCTCATCCAAAGCCTTTAGTTCTAACAAGAACCTATCCGCAAGGCAGCGGGATGGCTTAGTGGAAGCCCATTTGCTTGGATAAATTATTCTTCCACTGATTTTGCCGACTGAGTTGCCAGCTCAAATCAACCCCCAACCTGGAGGACCATGAGACTGGACTTTGTCTGACCTCTACCCATTGACCTGTCAGGTATGATTGCATCTCTGGCTTGAGGAATCCATCCTGTATAGCTCTTTGGGTCATAGAGGCGCACAAGCCATCACACCACGTCAAGGTGCAGTCTCGTCGGACATCCAATCCTATACGCTCTCTGTTCCTTCCGAAGTTGAATCTTTTTCTTCACAAGTTTTTCGGCTGCTATAGACCCCAAAATCAGCTTCCGCTGTTGGTCCAGATGCCTCAGCCTCCACCCTCCTCAAGTTTGGATCAAGTCCGTTCGCGGAAACAGTGACTTCACTCACCAACAAATCCGTTTATACCGGTGCTGTGCGTGCCCCCTGGAAGCCTGTAACAGTTATGTCTATTTCCAAACACCACTTCTAATATTTTCTGAAGCGTTTTCATTCCATAGGCATCAATTCCGCTGCACTGAATTTGACTGAGCGCTTTGCTGACCACGCTCGTCTTTTGTTGATCCCAGTGACTCTTATCAATTTACATACAACCACAACAGATGCCCTCTGGACGCAGTTGCTTAGGTTTGCCATTCCACTTCTAGGAGTCTGGAAAGTTCTGCGAAATCAATTTGTTATGTCCTTCTCGGCTATTTCTCTGCTTTCACCCCGGATCTTCGTTCCTTTCTCCAAAAGCAGGGGCCTTTCTGTCCGACCTCTGCCTTCGCGGTTAAAGGACTACTTATTCCACAGAACCCAGCGCACCAAAGTTGGTAACAATTTGTCATGTCCCTTCACCGCTCTCCTACAATCTTTCCTGGTCTACTCAAAAAGAGTTTTCATTCACTGCATCGTCATTTGGCTATCATCAGTTGTGTCTCTTTGATTCCCATAATCTCTTTCATCAACGAAATATGTGATTTACACTTCTTCACCTGTGAAAGAACGCTATGGGGATTCTTGCGAACCCCACTCATCCGCTTTAGCATCATCTATCTGTTTGCCGTTCACATCCTTCCACGTATTCCGAGTTCGGACTCATCCCGTTCCATATAAACATATTGCAACCCTGGAGTGCCTTATTTACCACGTGTTCTTGTAAACAGATTGAATGTTGCAGGGGAACTCTGCAACAGCCTCGGTGGTTATACTTGATTCTAGTATGTCCATTTTTTGAGATGTTTCCACTTTGACAGTTTTCGTTTTTCGCTCATTTTTATGGCTAGAATGTGAGTTGTTAACTAAAAGAAGTCCTCAATACAATACGATGAATTCTTGGGTGACGGCAGCACCGAAGTGTAAGTTGCTCTTACAAGACTGTTCATCCTACTTCAAAACCTCATCTAAGCCGGATGAGTCTCGGTCGAAGTGAACAAGTTTCTTTGTGTTAACAGTCGCATCCCACCCGGTGGTCAGAGAAGTTTCACGGCAAATAAAGGACGCCCGTTTGGGGTCTGCTAATTTCAGTTTCATGTAAGATGGTCTCTAGGAGCATGTCAGCGACGAAGTCAAATAGAAACGAAAAAAGGAATCAACCCTGGTGTGGACCACTTGTGATTAAGTTGAATCAAACGACTGGATTATCAGAACAGTGTTCAAACAAGGCTCATTGTGCCCTGAATCAGCAGGTTCTGCGAGTCTATGGGATATAACGAAACTGTCATACAGAATCTGATTTCTTGCAATCTTTCTCGCCAATATTTATGATTTACATTTGCGATTGGCTTCTCGACTTGGTTTATTTAGTATTCGCAGTATGGCAACTAAGATTCCGGTGTACAGCTGCCATTCCGGAGCAGATAATTTTCGACTAAGCCATATTTAGACATTAGTGGGAACCACTACAGCCACTACCGATGAAAAACAGGCCACCATTCAGTATTCTCATTCGCAACAGTTTTTTCGTTTTTTTAAAAAAATTTTCTATAGATAATGCAATACCCATTCGTTCCTGGTTCTCCGATGCCCACGATACCGCTTTACTGTGTTTGTTACCGATATTGGACGCTTTACGGTTCGTGAGTGACGTGCGATCTGTCCTGAGTCGGAATTTGCATCGGCCACACTCGATGCTTTCCACATAACTATTGTATCTGTCTGTAAGTCGTACGACCGATGCATCTCACGGTATCTCCTCCATTTTCTCGTGTCCACTTCGTTTATAATACCAACCAAATCTTACGATTATGCGCCTCAAAGACTCCTTTTCTATCTTCCTTACTCATCAATCATTTTCACAATGACTGTTGTTCTTGTTTATGGTTAGACTGAAATGTCTTTACGTGAGTCTTCAGATATTATTACCATTTCACTCCTTTTTTGCCACCCATACGGGTTTTCATCCTTTTCAACCCCCCTATCCCGTATTGACACTCGATCGAACTATATGCCGCGAACTTTCACATCGCACTGACACACTGACACCCATACCACTTGCCCCACAGATTTTCCCATTACGCTATTCTTATATCTACCAAATCTTTCCTGTCTGTTATCAACCTTCCTCGATCTATCCCCTGTAGGTTATTTTATAACACCCACGGCCTGCCCATTTCATAGTGCTGTTTGTTGCCATGATCAAATCGAGGACCGGTCTCGCGTGTGGTATCTATTTCCCTATCCGCACTGCAGGATGAGATGATGGTATCCTTAATGCAACACACCCATTTAATCTCGATCGGCCTCCGGGGATTGGAATAACTCACCGTTTTCCACGCGATTCGATTCTGACTGTCATTGTATGAAATTTGCTGAATTTCCCAATTGGTTCAAATGATCGACTGTAGACTAGCTGGCTAGCTGCGGTCAATGCTTTGCACACCACTCGCCCCGTTCAAGTAGCATATTTTCCTAATCCAGCTTGTTTCCAGCAATCTGTCGTCAATCGGCTGCTTATTAATCGAGCAGACAGTCTTTTAGCAAACTTTATTCGTCTTCGGTCTACCGCATGCCGTTTTCCATTGTGAATACAAATATACATGGGTCCCCGAACATGTGTACCAATTTGTTTGAGTACCCGTGTCCTTTTCACTTGACTGGCCTCCACCAGTTTGTTTGGCAATGTGCTACCGCCTTTTCAATGTCCCAATTTTCCCACTACTTTCACTCCTTCGCGTGTTTGTGCGTTTGTGCAACAATTTTGAAGTGAAGACGTGTAAATACACATTACTTTTGTTGTTTGCTCATTTCGTACAACGGCACAGAAATGCTGGTTATCCGGAAATACGTGATTTCGTTTCAGTAACCTATCGCGCCATTAGTTCAAGGATTTAACTTTTACGTGGGGCGCGGTATGGGTCTCTGCAGTTGGTCAAGCTTGCTTGTTTAAAACCGAATATCTGACAATATTCATATCGTAGGGTTCGGGTTTATCTCATACCTTAGTCTGAAGAGATGGGAGTAATAAAGAGGACCACAAAGTCTAACTTGGCAGCTGACACTTGAGTTCTCGTCATTACACTGGTCTGCGCCACTGACGTAAGTAACTATTAGCGAATCGGACTACATTTCGTTTGCTCGATGTTGTTAGTTAAATAACGCCCGTTTGTTTGCCTATCTCTTCGACGATTTTCAAAAGGACATCCTCCCAGAGTTCTTCTTTCATCTCAAGTTGAACACAGTCCATTGTTATTGTGCTGAAGATCTAAGGATTGATATAAGTAATGAGGTGCCATACGGCTTATATCTTCTTCCGTTTACAAAGAGAATGAGTTTTTCGTGCTCATAACAGGTGCGACTTGGCTTAGAGTATGCTTTTCTTTAATATTCATTGTTAGGTATTATGTACCGTGATCATTCAAACAGAGTAAAGATTGATGGGACAACGTATCATTGGTGATGATCGTGTACTATGTGGGTTAGGACAAAAAAACACTTTGTTATGTATACTAATCGTCCTCTCATGCTGGTGCACCACCTTACTCCCTCGATTTCTTTTCCATGTTGGCGCGTTGCCACTATGCTTGATTCCCAACCAGTATACTGAGTTACTACCCGTGAGTGTGTGTTATCGCCTCATCTTGCCACGTGTTACGAAATTGGGTGGCACCATTCGTGGTGGGCTGCAGCAGCAGCTACCGCGCCATAGGCTAGGGGATGCGCAGGTGTACCGTCGTAAATCCTGACAATCCAACGGAAGTTGGACGCTACAGAAACGTCGGTAGGCAAGGGGAGTCAGGATTTGAGACTTCAATCATTATCGGGATTGTGATGATTCATGACAGGCGGCGAAATCGACAGGTTGATGAAGTTGGATATTGTGTGGACGAAGTTTTGGTTTCCTTCCCCGTTTTGTTTAAGGAACGTATTTGACGTGGTTGCGTTTTCTGCTCCCATAACTACTGAGAAGCCAGAAAACTAGTCATAGTTTCAGAGGAACGGCCATGCGTGCGTCCAATCGGAATCATGATGTTCGGTAATCAGCTGACGTTTTTGGCTGAATTTTACTTAATCTCGTGTTTTGACCATCCATTACCTATAGTGCGTGGGCGCAAATTGGTCCCACAGCCCGTAATGACACTTTCATGACCAATAGAGGCTTTACATTGGAAAATCCTGTGATTCCCTAAAAGCCTTAATATTTGTTTGTCCTTCAGAGAGCACGTATTCGTTGCGGTGTTCAGACCAGTTCTACTTTACGGCTCAAATTTGAGGGCAGACGGTATGCGGGAACTGCCGGTTTTCGATGAACATAAATGGGTCCCGTCAATAAAAGGGTAAACCATTCTCAAGTTAGCTTTTGGTATTGCGCATCCGAGTTCGCTTGCCAGATCAGACACTGAACCTCCATAGATTGGCTTGTGGTACGCATATACTTGACGTCCAGTTATTGTAGACAGCTGGCGGTTGGAAGACGGAATAAGATAACCACTTCATAACATACTAGGATGTTGCAAAGATTCCGACAAATTGATTAAAGCGTACGGGACCATCTGGTTGGTTACATCCGGATACCTGGCAGACAGGAACGGTGGCATCCAGACTTCCTATTAGTTTGCGTAATCCCTGTTCATATTTCACTGTCTACCCTATTTGCGTTTTCAGTATTCTTTGAATCGGATAGAAGCTGAACAAAATCGTGGGTTTGAGTGGTAATTATTTTCATTTTTAGATTTCTTTCATTTCCCGAAAGGTGGATAGATTAAAACGAGAATTCATCAGGTCAGACGAGGTTAGGAACCGAATGACTGTTTAACGTACAACTAGACTTAACTGGTAAGCACATTTTACTCGGCCTAATGTGTATACTCTCCTTTTATGGTCTGTCATTTTTCACGCTGCCGGTTCTCTGTTTTCGAGTTTTGTTCATGCATCATAAACTTTCCATACACGAAGTATGCCCATGAAACGCGAGTTACATCTCACCCCGGCAGGTATTTGTGGAACTATCCAACGGTTTGACTTAATGTCGTAGCGGTAGATGAAATATAAGACGACTACAGGAATATACTCAGCCGTTATGGCTGCATTTTGCTACTGAGAGGTGAAGTGGAGAATAAACGAGGACATGGCGTATAAGATTTATTACCGAACGGATCAGTACTTTTACTTTTTTCTTGAATACGGCTGTCTTCTACTAGAGGATGAGCCGGTTTCACGGATGTCCCGAATTGCACCTGTCCGTGATCGGTATCTGTAGGAGAACTTTTCACGAAGAATCTTGGGGCTTGTTTACGAAGTGGCGCCGCTTGGGATTTTCGGGGTGGCAACTAGCCCGTAGTCAATCAAGTGTTACCTGTCGGGCAACAAGGAGTTTGTATGTTGGGATCCGGTGGCCGAACGAACCGTTCAAACGCCTTTTGGATGACGGTGTTCCAGTCGAGTGAATTATACTTCACTCAGGATAGCTGAGCAAGAGGCAAGGGCAATGGTCTTATTTAGTGGCGGGCCACATTCGTACGCAAGCCGTTGCCGGCTATGGGCTTCTGTGTCTGGTGAGTGGATAGGCATTGGTAAGTTTCAGGTTCATACTACTAATAAAAAATCGCATTGGTGAAAGAATTCTGGATCAAAGCCATCGATGTGGGGGTCGGCCAATGTGGTTTGTCACATTGATCTTCCGCGTCTGAGTGTTCTGATAAATTTTATTGCAAAATATCTGCAAAGGAACTGACGATCGGTCAAAACAGCCTACCAAAATCGAGCTCACTCTTAGGGTATGATTGGCGGATCATCGTTTTTTTAACTCATTTTTGGGGTTTGTCTTATTGAAATAATGGTTATTTACACGACCGAACAAGAAAACGAATCTGGTCGATCATCCATTGAAAAGAACTTCTCGCTAAGCACCTGTTTCTTTGGTACACTGAGTGCTTCCATTTCTGTCAGATTAACTTTAACCGTTTTCTACGTCGACAATGGTCTATCGCAACCAGGTATTTTTGTTGCATTCCAATCGACAACGAGCAGCAAAGTTAATATCTACCAGCAGAAAGTGGCTGACTCCATAATCGTGTCCTGGAAAATCTCCATGAATAACGGAAAAGCTACGGACACAGGTTTGGATTCGCATGTTCCTAAACTATTCAAGAACACTCAGGTCTGAATAATTGCAGGAGAAATTTCTGCTCTCAGAATTATATATACAGTTACCATAGAATAATCAAGATATTACAACTAACCGGTCATTTTCCTACACTTTTTGCTGACTTATGCGATGGTGGTTTGCGCACCACTGGATATTTACTTGCGTTATCCTACGTCGGATTGTCCGTACTGCGACAGAGCATCTGCACTGTAAGCGGAATGCCGCCAGTTAGATTCCGTCCTGAGCGTTGGATTTTTGGATGTGAGTACGCAAGTGGATTTTCCACTGTATAAGATTCAGATTCCTTGTGCCAGTGATACTTCCTATGAATATATTTCAATGTCTGCTGAGTCGCGTTCACTCGTCAGCTGCTCGTCCCATTGAGAAGTGACCGACAGGGATAGCCCAGTGATTGAAACCAGGGTTACAACCAGTTGCAAATTAATTTTCCGTTACCTAGATCATTTCGTTTCCTCGTGCCACCAATAAATTCAGTAAATTTTCTGCAGTTCATGGAAAATATCCAGAAATCCTAAATTTGGTAAATAAAATAGATGTTGGAAATATTCTGCTTGATTTTGAGGGGTAGGAGCAGATTACTGGTGTTCACAATCTGATACCAGTTAATCTCTACTCAATTTCCAAATTCCTGTGATCCAGTCGGGTATGGTAGCTGACGGACGTCGGTTTCACTTTTTGTCAAATTATGTGAATTCAGGGACAGTTGGAATATCAGAGTACTACTCAAGAAACTTTTATCAAGATGTCTTGGAAAGTTGAGGGGGGTGGGGGGGGGCAGGATGGGGTGAATAAAAGGGTTTAGAAAAATCCGATTGCAACTGAAGGGTCAATAATATTCTCACTGGTAATGTTATTCTCGGGGTGAACAATTTCAGCAGTCATACAACTAGTATCGGCCATGTTTCATTCTATTGAGAAAATCTTCCAATCAAAGGGATGTATGGTCACTCCTAAATTCGACATGAATGTCAATCAGTGAAAGTATGGTCGGCATGTGCAACGATTGTAAGATAAAGAATACAAGGTGAAATATACCACGTCCATGACCTTGAAAGGTAGAAGGAGTATGAAACAATTGACCATGCATGAGTGACACGGATGCATTTTGGAGAACACACTTCACTATGGGGACTGAGTTTCCACTTGCGATAGAGACACTCTACCGAAGGTCATCGAGTACCTTCATTCGTTTTTTTTTCTTCAGAAAAAAGCCGCTGGATTTATGTGCCCTAACACTGTTGAATGGATAACTGACTATTCAAGCATGAAGCCATGTGTTTAGCGAAATGAATAAAACGAACTGGAAAAACAGTAGGTATTCTCGCTGTGCTCGAATGTGCATATGAGTAGATCGCAAAGGTTAACAGAAGTGTTCAGTCAAAAATATGCTTCTACTTCATCTCGGAAGTTAGTGAATTAGATAAAAAAAGGAGCCGTGGGTGGATGTGAATTGATTTATCAGTTATTCAAATAGTGTCAGAATTCGAAGGACTCACAGGACTGCCGAATTTCGTTCACTTAAGTGATGGAATTAATGAAATGATTGATCTTCGACTGGCAGGTTATTCACAAATGCCTGGAGTTTGGTGAACGCTTGTTGTCTCCGTGGTTTTTAGTTTGATTTTGGAACAACAGAGGGATGTTTCCCCTTACTGAACTGATTTTAGTGATGTAAAATAAGAAAGAAACTTGAGTCTGGGCAATACGAAGCGCAAGAAGAATTTCATTCCCAATGGGTAAATAATTTCCTAAATGAACTGCACAGAAAGAATATCGGAATTCTAAGGAATGTGAATATGGTTCTCATAGAGCACCCAACTGCTAATCAGAGATAATCACGAAGAACCATTTTACGCCAAACACTTTCACTGAGGTGCTCATTTTGAACTGCGAGTACGAAATTCACGATGATAATTGCTTCATACAAATAAGCGTCAGACGACAATGGGCTATATGAGTAGAGAAGAACATAACCCGACTGACCACACAACCAAAGCTGGGTCTGGAAGGAATCTGCCCACGTCGCCTTTGAAATCGTGCCCGATATTGGGTGGAAGTGGTGCCTGAAACCGTCCAGGGTCTTTCCGTTTGTCTCTATTGTCTATGCATGCTTTAGGCTAGTGTCCGGTATTTTGGAGAAGCAACAACCAGGTTCTAAAATCACTATACATAATCAGATACTCATGATAAAAGTTTTAGCAAAACAGAATGTCAGTTACAACTTCCAATTTGGGAGTGTAATTCACCAAATAACTGCGAATTTCCAAAATTCCCCTAAGTGATTTTGGACTCAAATCAAGTCACAGCGTGACCAATCATTCAAAGGGATGGGTTTTTAACACCATTGAGACATTTTCAGTGCACACACTTGTCGGTCAAGCAGACGATTAAAAGCGAGAGTAGAAACTGCTTGATCCCGACAGCATCAACAAGTAGACGGTAGAATTGAGATTGAAGCAGAGCTTTAATTGCATCATTCACGAATGGTGGGTTGTTAACGTACCATGCAGGGTATGGCAGGACTGACAGACAAAGAGCATTTTCCGGGAGTAGGATAACTTGTTATAAGCAGTATTGTATGTGGATGATACGTACCCGGTACTCTCTTGCGCAACTATCCCTATACTTATACAATCCATAGTGGGTTTTCCCCCGCGATCTCATTCGAATCATTTGGAATGTTCATGAGAGAAGAGTCTGTTTCAAGAACCACAGTGAGATTCGTCGAAAGTTGTTTCCGCGGTTAGTAGAGGTTAACCTTCAAAACGTAGACACATGGCAATAACCGCGAAAGCTGTCGTGTGCTTCCGAGGAAACTATCCTGTTATTCACATGCACTACTATTTACAACGATGATCCAAAGTTGAGACCAGGTGTCCTCATTCCGAAGGTTAGCCTTGGCTAACCGACAAAATAACAAAACTAACATTGTGACTCATAAGATGGACACTTCGTCCATGCACACACCTAATAATTCGAATTTGGATTTACATTCGGTGAATTATGAAGGCATGCTCAGTTAAATGTTTGTGCAATGGATGAATCAAGTCCAATAATGTCAGAGTATAACTTATCACACAAGGAACAGTGCTTACCAAGCACCACAATTCCGAACGCCGATGAGCGAACGTTAGGCTAATGTCGATACAGGAAGACCTGTGATATCTACAGTGGAAAGTTGCGCAGCTACTCGCTGCAGTTAACGATGAACGTAATCATGTAAGCACAGCGACATTGACTGATATGCATCAGATTTAAAAAATTGCACATTTTGCTAAAATGAGTATCCTTGTGACCCGGCGGTGACATTAGCTTACCCCGTTCTTCGTTAGTAGGTATCAGGACGTTATAGCAACCATCCTGATGCCAAGAGGCCAGGCGTTTTGACTTTGCCAAGCCCAGTTATCTAATCGACAACCCTCCATACATGCAAGGGGCCGAACCAGCCGAGCGATCATTAAAAAACCGGGCCGACAAAACCAGAGGAAAAAGCTCGATCAGCCACACCCGTCAAGGCAACAATCCCATTGGGCGAGCGCGCTGAAAATTTTCCTTTTTTCGCTTTCATGCTCATGTCGCTCCCTAACACAATACGTAGGCTTTTGGCGCTTTGTATTGTTGTAATCTGTTTTTTTTCACTATCGCGCTGGAGCGATCGGAGTTACGACCACGAGTCGCCTGCCGAGGCGTTATAGCAAGCAACGTGCTTGTAGGCAGTCAGAAATCATGGAGTAGAACGGTAGCAACACAACAACGGGTTTCTCAGTCCCGTTGTTCCGGCGGTAAAATGTGACTGATAACCTCTAAACGTAACTGGTAGCCAGTTTCCCATCGTTCATTTTTCAATATTATGCTTTAAGTCCTACATGCAACGTGCGCATCATAAGTACGGGAAACCTATTTTGTATTGAGATATTATAATGGCAATTCAATCGTTTTAAATTCTTATTTCAAATGTATTTTTTATTAACTGCGATTGGTTTTACACCGTCACCCGGTTTGGTACGGGGGTGGTTCATCTTTGTCCCAAGAGATCCCGTGTGGAACAGTTTTCTTATGTAGTTTCAGGTGCATTTTCTCATGCCGTTAGATTCATAAAAGTCTAGGACCTGTAAATGTAATTTTAATTTATTGAAAAAACATTATGGTTTATCACGATAAGTGGCATATGTCTATTATTGTCTGAAGATATGTACAAATCAAGTTCTTTCCCCAAACGAAAGTTGATGAAAGTGGATAAACTGCATAGTAGAATGAAACAATGTATTATGGTTGCCCGAAATTCAAAAGGAAGAATACAAGTCGCTGCATTCTTGTGTACAAAAATACTACCAAAAAAACTCCTTGGAATGCTTCAAACGGGACATCCAAATGCCGCAGTATGGTCGGGGGTGGGTGTCTGAAGCTCCGAGATGGCTACTCGCCCTGAACGCCTCTTGGAATGCTCCCAAGTGACCGCGTGTGTATCACAGTCACTGCTGAGGAAGTCCTGCACACTGCCTTATCGTGGCTGGTGTGAGGACGAAAGGGGACGCCCGCCACGCTCCACCGGGTTGGCTGATACTCAGTCTAGGAGGGATGATTAGATCCTGATTCCAAGCCAACCACGGGTGGCGTATGAGGCGCACAACGGTATGCTTACCAGCATCTGTGATGGAACGATGTACCGGGCAGTCAGGATGTCTGGCCTCATCCAAGGGGCATATGAACTGAGCAATCAGTCTCCGGTCCCAAGGGGGTTACAGACCACACTCCGTGCCGCTGATTTGCGGTTAGGCTTTGGATAGCTGAAGGCTCCGGTTGTGGACGCCTAAGAAAACTATCTGCTTCGGTCTGGACAATTTGGCGGCATTGTACCTGCGAAATTCATGGAATCTACCTCTTTTCCATCCAATTGTACCATATTTTGTTTGTCACACAGCCTGGAAGCAGACGGGTGAGAAGATATATATATATATATATATATATATATATATATATATATATATATATATCATATAGGACTATATTTGGGCCATTTGCACTACTTTTCTGACTGGGTTGTCGCTTTTTCACATTCTCGGACTTACTATGTATAATGCTTTATGCCAAAAGAATCAATAAAGGAGGTATTGAAAGCGGAAAAAGGCCCTCGTAGACGAGAATGCACCATCTGTGGCCCGAGCCATACTACGCGAGTACCGGTGTTCCTGTCTCGAACTACAATTTATGGGTAATTTAAAGAAAACTAAATGTTACTGAATGATTCTTTCGCCTATATGCCTAATCTATACGGTTTCTGCTGGTATTGAGGATGTTAAAACAATACCACAAGAATTGCGGGTAGCTTGATAATTGAAGTCTGCGCATTTGCCAATTAAAAACGTACACCTTGTTGACACATCGAAGCCGATCATCCACCCAGGTTGGCTTATCTGTGAATTCTGACTCGAATTTTTCAAACTAATCAAGAAGTACAACCGTGTGTGAAAACATCGTTTTGAATGCTTTTTGCAGTCTTTGTCGGGTGTTTTTATGGCACCCATGTTAATAAGGAAGCGAAGTCGAGACGTGCCAAGCTGTTTGAGCCAACACTTACCGGGCGTACCGTGTGACCCTAGGGCACTTTGACACGCCATGGTTTTGCGAGGTCAAGCTATCGGACGGTGCATGCATTCACCTTAGGCTGCTGTTGGCTTGGAATTTCTCAACGAATAACCGTTCACAAATAGTCTCTTAGTCGCCATCAACGACAAGTCAGTAATATTCGTTGTCTTCTACGAAACCCCAGGTGCTGTACCTTCCATCCGATGGTGTCTAGCAATAAAATACAAAGCGTTGGTTTATCAAGGCAGAAGGATCGCGGTGATTCAATACGAGAAAGCAGGTACATACCTTTAGTGAATGGTACGCTCGTTTTTCTTTCGGAAATGTTTTTTTCATTTGTCATAATCAACATTTCTTAAGGCGTTTTTAACGTGGGTGATAATATAGGATAAATCAATTTCTTTACGCGTTCCTCAGGTTATTATTACAGTTTGTGCGTAGCTGTTTGCCTTAGCCTCATATTTACGGAGTGACGAGCGATAAGTGTCCACTTTATCCGACGCACAGTTTTGCCTCATATTTCTTCCTAGTTTCACAATTGTTGGTTTTTTTCATGCACGGTTTACCGTCAAACAGTTTTCCATTGCATTAAAGAATAGTTCAAAAGGAATTGATTTCGACACCTGTACGTGAATTTTATCTGTTATCCCACGTTTTTGTGAATTCCACTTTCACTCTTAACATGTTATATTCTAATGTTACAGGTCGCGTGACCACATAGCACGACAAAGAAGAATGTCGCCGGTTGAATCGGAATGAGGCTGCAATAGCATCGTGAAGTTGTACACAAATTCAAAAAATATTTTTCCTAACACTTAGTTATTTTCAAAAGTATTATGGTTGTTATTTTAAGATATTGGTAAATTCGCGGTTCTGTTCGAAAGAACGGATAATGAATAAATAAGCTAAGAAAATCGTAATACCAATTGAATAGGCTACCTATTACTAGCGATTTTTCCACGCATTAGATGGGTACCTACACGATCTCAATTTAACACCTACGGTTTAATCCAATATTTCTGATAACATAGATCAACGCCAACCTAACGTGTCCCAAAACGCTCCTAACTGGGAGCGTGGTTAGTGTGCTGCTTGAGTTCTCAGGATTGAAACGTTTCACCGCAAGACATCAGATATAACTCGATCGTGATAGTCTTTGAGAAACCTAAGCCAAATGACCATGTCTTTCATTCAAAGACCGAAAAAAATGTCAGAAGTGCTATGCACAAAAGTTCGCATCACGCAAGTGTATGCAAAACATTTGAGAAGTTTCCTGCAAACATTTCAGGCATAAAACATGAAATAATAATCATTACATGTTTGAGAAATCATTAGCAATATACTCTGACCAGGTGAGGTCTCGATAAATGGTTACACCGTGGTATTCCACCGATCAAACTTTAGGTATAGTCTAAGTTTTCGAAACGCAAAGAAGAGCCGTTAATTTTGCTTGCAGTAATATATATATATATATGTATATATATATATATATATATATATATATATATATATATATATATATATATATTCCAAACGGTGTAAAATATGAATTCTGATCATTTTGAAATAGTCCTTTTCCATTTTATATTGCAATTTCGAATTTTTGAATCAGTAATTCAATGTGTTTAATAAATTCGTACAGTGCAGTAGGAAAATTCCGGTCGCATTTGATTATGGTTCGTGCATTTTTGTTATTTTTTATCTACATTGTTGCGCATGAGTGTAGTGCAAGGGGCGAAACCTATAGCCTCAAAGGCCCACTGCACCATTAGGCATAGCAGTAAACCAGTCCGTCGGACTTAAATTGGAGAACCCTATAGGTTTCCGGTAGGTCAGATCAGGTGTGGTGGCGAGCCGGACGACAGTGTATTACCGTGTGCGACCAAGGTGACCAGCGAAGACGGGATTCGAACCTATGACCTTCAAGGTGGTGAATAAACACTAAATAACTCGACCACCTTCGACCGAGAATGGATTGTGACTAATTCATAAAGGCTGGTTGAACACTGCATGAAATCTAGTGCTAAGTACGTTTGGGTGTCTTTCAAAGTTCACTCGACCCTCACCACTTGCCACCTGACTTCCAGTCCGTTCAGAAGCATGTACCAAGTACCCCACTGACGTCGTTTAAAAAGTTTCCGATGGAAACTAAGATCTTGTTCAGATGAGACTTAGGTGGTCAGACGCACATGCACAAAAGGTTCATTGGTACTGCTGTGTTTTTCTGGGAGATACGCGCTAGACTTAATGGAAACTAATACACAAGTAATTTTACCAAAATATTTTGTACACCAGGTTGTTTTGCTATCGCTAGAACTAAGCTGAGAACCAGTAAATAGTTCACGTGAATGATTCTGCAGTATTCATGAATGAATATACTCGTGAATCTCATCATTTCTATGCTTTTTACTTACAACGATACTGTATATATTTGTGCGGACTTTATAAGATGTTACTGTGCGCCGTCTGTCGTATTCGTGTTCTGATTCTGTGAGACCCTGTATGGGATAATACCCTCTATTATTTTTTCGTAGAGTCAAATTTTGTATCACGTACGGAAGTTTCATCACGAATTCAGTCTACATGGAACCACCGGTCTTGAGTTGTACCCCTAGAGAGTGCGGGGGCCATTTGGACCGTTTTGAAATTTGGTTTCTTTCTACAGTGCTAGCTATAGAATCGGAACGATCAAACTTTCTGGAGAGTCATATACAATTGTTTATCATATTAAGACTTCAGAACTGTCAGCTAGTGATCTATTTTCGTTCCGTTGTGCTAGGTACAATAAATCGATGCGGGACAGAACCAAGCAAAAGCGCCAAACTTCAGGTGACTTTTGCGCAACTGCCGTTTCTTCTGAAGACCCGATCGGTTCTGATGATTCTGACAAGAAATCATTGAGAACATTTCTATCCTCGGTTCTCACACTCCCACCGACATGCTGAGAGTTTTTCCCGAGGTAAGATTTGTAATATACACAATATTTGCTGGGGGGGGGGATAAAGCTTGACGAATGGCTGTTGGCTCAGATTCCACCTCCACTGAAGATCACCCTTGTTCTCTTGATTTAGCTGCTTTCTGTAACCATAAGTCCCATGTTACTTGGAAATTGTACACTTCGAACGGTAATTTCCATCACTTTATTATTGATACGGACAGTGCTTATTTTATCATTTCAAAGTCTGATTTAGGATCTTTTTCAATGACGTTCACAATCAGTTCACCGAAATTGTGTTTGCAGTCACTTGTCACCAAGTGTCGATTTGTCTACTGTTTCACTTCGCATCCCAGTTCTTTTCCCACTGAACGGGAATTGTTAGTTTCTGATTCTGCTTCGCCTATCCCAGGGCCGAACATTCTTTTTCAGTTACGTGTTTTTACATTGTGTTGTTTACCATTCTGTTTTTTGTTGTTGATAAAACGAAGTCCTTGTCACAACTGATATGCTGGTGGCCTTACCTGAACACCAGTGTTATCAGAACTGTCAGGAATTGTCAAAGGTGATAAAGCATTGTTAATAAAGTGGCATTGTCAGTGGAAAATCATAATCAACCGACATTTTATTTACCGCCGTTAATCTTTCTCAAGGCAATTTTGCAATCGAATGACTCTGAGGAATCAATCAAAGGATATGCGTGATTGTTCTTTTTGTGTGTGTGTCAAATCGTTTGTTGATTAGATTGCTTGTTTTTCAGTCACACCTGTTCCCAGCATCGGAGTTAGTTGTGACGATGTCAACTAGTAATCTGAACATTGGTTTGTTTACGCTTTAGTGATGTCGGTGCTGTCCAAGTTCTGGGAATCTCTGCTAGGTCATTTCCGTTGGTGTGTGCAGAATTGGTGCTAACCGGCGAAGCTTCGGCACACAAATGTTCAGTGCGTGTTTCTAGTCCGAGAAGGAGGAGTTCGTTGTCGTCGTGATCTACGGTGTCCCTCAGCTATGGAGTGATGACTGACCGCTAAGTTCCGCTCTAGTTTTACTAAGGCTGTTTTGTCGAAAAGCCCGAATTTCACTTTTCTCTTGTGTTCCGTTATTTTGATGTTATTCTGCTTGCAAGTCTGTTCAATATATTAAGTTGAAATTATTTTGCAACTGATTTAGCAAATGCAAGTTTAATGGATCCTTGGCCACGAGATGGCCAATCACAGTGTTTTCGGTTCGAAAGAATGTGCGGATATTGCAATCGCCATGAACCTACACAAGCGGCATTCAAATCAGATCGAGATGTTGATAATCTCTTGTTACAATACTGAAAATTTTATGATGGTTCCACTGTTGATAGTGCAGTGCAAATATTCAAATTCCGTTATCTAAGAACCAGGTGTGAATGTTTCCCCTGCTAGCGTAAATTTTTTCAAGGTGAATGATTACGGTCAGACGGTGGCAAACTTTGGTAATCAAATGGTAACCATTATCAACTGTCATGGTTTGTCAGATCACTGAAACCATATCAATCAGTTAGAGTTCGACACAGAAGATCACTCTGAGAACGATTCCACTGTTGTATCGCACACTGATGCTCCTACTGCAGATGCTGACATCCAAGTCGGATCAGGCGAAGGATCCGCGGGATCCGCCGTCAGAAGTCCAGAAAGAATACGACGGATTCCAGCAAAAGACTACATGCATCCTTAGGTTCAGTCGACGTCTGGCGTATGTGATGCTTGTGAACGAATATACTTGTGAATTTCTTCATCTCTATTTTTTTACTCACCAAGGTATTTTACGTAGTTGTGCGGGTTTTATGAAAAGCTACGGTCGACCGTGTGTCATATTCGTGTTCGGATTCCGTGATACTTTGTGCCCAATAGTGCTTCGAATATTCATGTGATATCACAAATTCACACGAGTGTCAATTAACACAGAACAAAATTCGGTAGTTGCGGGAAGCAGCAGAAAAACGTAAGCCGAGAAAAAGTGACAAACAGAAGTGAGTTCAAATGTTCGAACGCAGGATATACTAATTACACCTGCCTTGTGAGGAGTCGTCAGCTTCTGTTCACATCCACCGTGTCCCATCTTCTGGGTTTTTCGCTGTGTGAGTACCTAGTGGTCGATACCTAATCCCAAGAAACACATGGGTTACGTGGTAGCATTTAGAGTTGCTGTCTGATAAATCGTTCAAATGGTCGGGATAGTCTGTGCTATTGAGCAGGACTTGGAATTTAGAAAACCATCCGCGCTTGAATCCCAGCTAGGTTTACATGGTTTTATAAGATGGAATAAATGAGCGCTATTTTTATGGTTGTAACAAGGATGGATGCAGCATTGGCAATATATAGGGAATCACTAAACCACTTCAGAAATAGGGCACAGTAAAACGCGTTCCGTCACATTTCATTATGTAGTGCCCCAGATTCTTGCATTATTAGTATTACAAGTGGGTGGAAAGGATTACCGATAAAAGGTTAATAATAACCATGTTTTCACTGGAGCAAGGTCGGGAGATACATAGCCTTCTTTCGTCTTATATAGGTTATGCAACCACGACTGGTCTGTGATCGCGCCAGCAAACTGTAGTAAATGTGATTTGGTCTCTGGAAAAATTCACAGACGACTTATTTGTTTGAGCGAATCAACGTGTTTTCCATTGTAGATGAAATACGACGAAACTAGCCGGTGGAAATCTGGTCTGTGACCTTTGCCTGGTAATTCATAGTGACACATGTAAGTGTCTAATACACGGGGACGTATTCAGTCAATCTTAGTCGGATTGCATTGTTTCATATTAACCACATTATTCTGCCGCATTACTTTTGAACTTTACGTAGGACAACACATTGCGCATGACCTCTTGATTATCTGCGTGCGCGTTTCCATGACTGTTCTGAGAGTTATTTACTGACTTCCATTAAATTTCTTTGATCCACACTGTTATAGACTACATCACTTCACTCCAGCCTTACGGAATTTCTCAGACAGTTGTGTACCGGACTGTGGTTCAGTGGCTGAACGACTCGTAGAAGACGAACACCAAATCCTTAGTCAAAGTAATCAAAGTCTGTAAATTACGTGTACCATAGAGGAATCAATGTGAAGCGCCAATGAACACATACCTCGTTTTGTCGGCAATCGGTTCACAATGTACAAACCAATCATTAAACATTAGATCACCCGTCAAATGGGGCAGGAAGCGCACGCAGGCTGGGTCCGGATCAAGGTTAAACAAACAAAGGGGTAGGCAAATATATAAGGCAGGTTGAGAAGGATGACCAATCACGATCAGTGAGAAACGACAGTCGAAGTGAACGAACCGTAAAACAGGAAAGGAGAAGGAAAGCGGCAACGGCCTAGAAGAAAACGAACGACGCACAAGTGCAACTAAACAAACGGCATAGTCGGAAGGAAGCATAGCGATGAGTGTGCAAATCGTGACACCATAAAGGTTTTGGAGAAACCAGTAGAGCAGCTAACCTGGGAAATAGCGGAATAAAAGGTAACTTTGACACTGTGGAAATTGGGACTCAATGATAAGTGATACAAAAAGGTAGATAGATAACTACATAGATTAAACGGATGTGGAAACATGTCATTAAATGAGTGACAAAGTGCCAGTGGACATGAACAGACGTGAGTGAGGACGGGGATGCGTAGTTACATTAGAAGTGGCCTAAAGGATTTGGTGGATCAGTGCATGTAGGAGCACGTTCAGTTGAAAACTGCTGTATTTCCATGTTGGTGATTGGCATTTATTCAACAAACCGTCCGTTTATTTCACGAAGTCAAGAAGAGCAAAAATTATACTCGACTGACATACTGAAGCGTTCTATGCGAATGTTATCTTGAGTAAGAAACGGAAGCACCAAATATCTTATTTATCTCGTTTCTTAGAAGTCCAAGATACCAGTTCAGTTTTGGAAGAAAGAAAGCGCCCAAAAAATGTTCGTAGTGTGAGTAGCCGGCCAACTGTACTACAATGTATTTCTAATAAAATTCACTGCTCGGATAAAATGGTACCAAAAACTGCACCCCAAATGTCTACCTGATATAGTCATAATCTACTGAGTGAAGAAATTATGGGTTTGTGATATCCTTGTGACAGTGGTGATGTTTGTAGATCCAAGTAAATAAAGGCTCAGTTTATTTATCTTTTTGTGTGCGATTACTTGTCCCTTAGTTCCTACATCAAAATGAAAATTTCATCATGATAATTAAAATGTATTGTGTTATGTCAGCGTGCAAACCTTTGGATTATCTCCGGGCAGTGATTGCTGTATCGTCTTATTCCAGCGGAAAAGTAACCACCTACAAAGTGCCAAAACTGTATTCAGTTTTAACAAAAAATCAACACTTTATATAGCATGGGGCAAGGAATACATGGACATATGATGTTAGTGATTGTCCAGTGTGGTGCACAGATGTGGTTGGTTAAGTCGGATCACAGTATGTCATAAGTCTGATTGGTTAGCCGGTTGGTGTGAAGGATAGGCAGTAGGTTATCTGTCAGTTGTTGGTATGAACAGTGACGTGTGATGGACTGATTGGTTTGTGAGCACACGCGTCATGACTGAACTGTCGTGTGGGATATGCGGGCCTTGTCATTGTTTAATGTTCAAAAATTTCCTTGTCGGTGTGTTGGAAGAATGCGAACTGCAGCCAAGCTGATGACGCGTTTTCAGGGAAATTTCCGACTCCCCGATATATTGATTTCAGTTAAAGTTGTTACTCGCTTACCGAAAAGGAAGATGTATGAACTTGACAGTGTAAATCCCGTGAATTTTCAAAGTCAATAAAAGATTAAGGCTCTGATACTAAACATCAACCTGGCAAATTGTACAGCACTGAATCACTGAATTCGTTTGTCGCTGAGTTCATGCCATGGAACTGTCGAGTAGAGTGAGTCATGAGGTTGAGAATAATAACCCATGTATCTACTCCAACGAAGGAAGGCCTAGATGAAGCGTGAATTTCATGGAGAGGGTCAATGACGAACTCTGAGCCATTTCGCATGCTTCACTTTTTCACGGCGTCTTCCGTATGGGCTTGATTATTCGCACATATCGACGTCGGGTACATAATTCAGCCAGTGATACTTGTTCCATGAAGAAACAACCGGGCTAGCAGCTAATAAAAGATAACCATTCGTTACAATTGTTCACTTCACATAATCAAATTCGGTCAAGCCAGTGGTAGCTTTGTATACTGGAATGGGTGGATTTTTAGAATCTACACCATGTCTGTGAATAAAAACAGGGAGTCGGGAAATGGTTACAAATTATGGTAATGTTCCTCTAAGCAAACAATTTCGTAGGTCTTTGGTGACTTTCACTGAATCAGCAGGCAGACCACCATGATATGGCTAAGCAGAACTGTGATATGCAGAAGTACAACTAAATAGAAGTTTGAGTGCGTACATGTTGAAGACACAGCTTTTGGAAGTTGTTGTGTGGAAGATGGTGTGTCTGAAGGTATTTTGGAAGTAAACTGACCACAAGCATGGAAGTGTTTATAAGTAGTATCAACAATTGTGTCTCTGGATATGCCACTGCATTTAGAGGTGTGTTTTATGGATCTTATTATCAAGGTAAAGTAGTTCTTGCATAGGCCGGGGAAAACAACTGGAGAGCAGTACAACCAACGGGGCAGAACGTATGCTGTCACAAATTAACTGATAGGGTGCCGAAAGTAATCTCAAACGGATAGAGAAAAGGGACGATTTTCTAACTTCATGAAACGTCTGCTGAACTTGCGTGGACCATGAAATATCATGGGATAATCAATACCAAAATATTCAGCCGTTGATGATATTAGTTTAGTTCGTTATCTGCAGACAGGAGAGCAATCCTTTTAGTGAGAGCTCTATGAAATTCATCAGAAGATAGGGAAAATAATACATACTAACATTTAGAAGCATTCAGTCCAAAGGAACGGGAATTGGACTGGCCTACACCTTCGCCTAGCTTGTTTTGAATTTGTTAAATTCCCTCGGGGGTCGGTAATTCTCTTCCTAAAACCACATTGTTGGAATATTTGCAGCCGATGAGTATTGACGGGATTCGTAGTTGTTTAACATAATAAGAGAAGAAAAACGGAAAAATTGCACCTTGTAACACACTAGAGTCAACTGGAAGAGAAGAGGACGTTTGGCCGTTGAAACAAGGAGAAGGTCTTCGACCAGCAAAGTTGTCTGAAATCAACCTGCAGACATTTAGGCCAACACCACTTACTGGGAGTACACAGAGCTATACTGATCGTTCAAGGCAATCAAATGCTTTTTTGTAATATAAAAACACCACGCTGACAGTCTCACATTTTCCGTCTAATGCCAAATCTGCTGAGTAAACTAGATAGGCTACTGCTTCAATTGTGGGGCACGAAGACCAATAAACAAACTGGTGTGTAGGTTTTTCAGCAGACCCCACGGTAACAAATGCTTCTCAGATAATTTGAGCATCACAGAAAGGCAAGCGACGGGGTGATATTGCCCGGGGTTCTTTTTTGGGGGCAGGGGTTATTTCGTTTACCCTCCATATGCCGGGGATTTTCCCGTTTGTTAGACGGTCACAGAAGTTATTGGCTAGAGGAACCAAAGGGGCTTCAGCACATTCTTTGTGTAAAACAAGTGATAACATATATGGACCAGGAGCTCTATTTATCTTCACTTTGCACAGGTGTAGGAAGACACATAGTTGGTGGCTGAGATGAGTTGTTGAAGACTGGCATGGAAGTAGGCTGCGATACTGAGCTGAAATCCGATTTGCCTTTCAACATCAAAGTTTTCTTCTTTGTTTCTTGAGTTACTGCCACATAGGTGTTTCGAGGCTTTCCACACGCTACGAAAACTGACGTTTTCTACCATGGTAACTAAATACAACCTATTCAGGCATTCAACTTCAGATTTGATCAGATTGATGAGTTATTTTTGACTTGCGTTCTCTGTCCATGTTTGTAGGCTTGCTTTTTCTTTCGTCGCAGGTGTTTATGTACAGGTGAAGAATATCCATCAGTTAGGATTTAGACAGTTTCAAGTGAGCAACGGTGAATAAAGCAAAAATGAAGTAATCAGCGACGTGTCCACAGAAGATCGAATGGTTGGGGCTTGAAAACCTGGAAAAATTGGTTGAGGTTACCATGACCCTTAACTTGACCAGGTTATTAAGTGAACAGTTCCTTTGTTTCATCCTTTTAGATGGTCTTCTTAACATAGGGTACCGGTTGGCCATACTATACACTGACGGGTAAACTTTCAGGATACACTGATCACAGCTGTTCATAGGAGCACGTTTTTAAACACTGAACAATTCTAATCTCTTTGTAAAAAGCAAGTCTAGTTGTGCGTCAAGTTCGGTGGGAAAATGTACAAAATTTGTCAAGCCAAGCGTGGTGAGGATAGTTACGTCAGGCCTGCTAAAGTCACCGGCAAATAAGCAGAGGCTTTCACTCAGTTGTACAGTCACTGAAGTAGATAGAATACGGAAAAATATATTTAACTCAGAAAGTGATATACTAGGTGCCAAGTAAATGTTTTCAACTAGTATCCAGTGAAATCCACTCAGAAAATATGAACTGCAGTCTACGGCGTGACACCTAATCTTCCCAGTTGAGAACTTGAAGACCATATTAGTTGACTTACTCCGATCGATTTTAACATGAGTGATGACACCTGCTACACGATAGTGGACACCATTGGGACGATAGGCTTGGTATGAATATAAATCATCCGACTGTATACTTCTATCGGATATACCCTTGTGCGACCAAGACCGTGAATTTTTATTTCCCCATTTGACTTTTCTTCGGACTCTATAGCAGCAATTCACAAAATAATCAGTATTCTCGAAAAAATGTATTGATTTCATAAACGTGCATGTCTGTGACATCACTGGTGACCTTTAAATGAGCATGAGTATGAATATTGATTGAAACATCCACAGAAAATAGTATAATATGATATTCCAAAGACACAGCACCGCCAATCTCAAAAGACCCAAGTCGCCAGTAAACCAGAAGTTTGACAAACACGTTCTAACTTCTAAACTCTTATCCCGACAGCGGAGTCGTGGGGCTTGATATCTGCATTCAGCAAGCGAAACTACTTACTTAGATGTAAAAGTAGATATTCACATTTTGAACCACATCGTTGTTCAGGCATAAGAGTTTTTGTTTTTACTATAATGAGTCTTCAACCTTGATGTGATATTGACTGGTAACATTGGTGCTGTTGAAAGGAGCTGCTGCGGTATCCTCCAGCTAAACTACCAATACAAGTTCTCGCCAGATCACATCTATGCCCGCTTACGTGTGCGTGCTCGGCTGCGCGTCGCAGTTCATTTCTTTAAACCATGAACCTCGCAATTCCACATTCTGGGTTTGACTGCCACTTCGCAGCATTGCACAGTTGAGGGCAAAATAACAAGGGGCATAACTTTAAGAATAGCCGCGAACAAAAAATGTGTGGAAATCAAGAAGACGTAGAACAAGCTTGAGTGAAACTACGCTACTAACCATGAAATTCAGCCATATCACTTATTGACTCCAACCATGTGGTAGGCAGGTCTCGTAGACCTCAACCAGAAACTGTCCCGCGACCTACGCGGCCACATTTATTGATCAGGGTTTTCATACCTTTCTGTCATGTCGGAGACTGCACACCCTGACCTACCTTAGAGCCACTAATTGCCTCGAAGAATGGCGTGGGTCAAGGAAGTCTACTGTTGTTACACTTGCCCCTGCTGAGGTTCAGTAGTTGCTTCAATAACTGACCACTGGTTCCCAACGCCCTATGCTTGCCCTCAGCATTACTTATATGGTGTTCCCATCATATTCGAGCAATATTACGGAGATATCGATGTTCAAACAGTGATAGTTTTTGCCCATCTTCTACCCTAAACGGCCAGGGTTCTGAGTCGTGCAAATGAACGCATCTAACTGCTGTAGTGTACACTCAACCCTTGAGACACAGTCGGATGTCATACCGGTATCACAGATGACTGAGGTTGGTAAGAGCCGAACGCGTCCTCCGTATACGCGAAGGCACTTAATCCGATATTTGACCACCTTGTGAGACGAAAATATCCAGGTGTCGACGCTGATCCACTTCAGCTAGAGCTTCCACTGCGAATACAAGGTTTGATGATGAGGCAACTCAATCCCGAAGTAGTATTTTGCACTTCATAAGTGCAAAACGCATCCCAAACATGGCTACACTGTAGCTAAGGAAATCTGTAAAAACTTGCAACTTACCTGGATCTTCACTTATATGAGTAACAACGTTCGTATGTACAAAGTCAGGTAGTTTACTGCCTGGAAATAGATTGATGTTGCTTTTCTCACAAGAAGATAAGGCCTTCTAAAAAACCATTTCAATTAACTAGTTTAAGAGGAAAGACGATAGGGGATAAACCACACCAACACCATTATTTTTCTCATGATGAACTTAGGTGCAAATCCCCAAAAGCACGAACTCAGCTTCGGCTGTTCATTCATACGCATTGGAAAAGAGTAGTAAAGTTCTCTGGAACACCCATTAGTGAGAAGCAGCATCAGAGAACTGTATGATTCACTGAATAGATTGCCGCTTTCATGTCAACAAAGATCAAGAAATCTATCTTAGGGATAACCTTTATTTCTAGTGGGAGAGTGATATCTATCTGTATCAAATCTCTGTCAGGTATATTTGGAAGGTTCACTGCCGATGAGAACCAACAGAATTACTCCCTAAAGTAATCCGCCAAGCGGTCCAGACGACGTTCCTGAGAGCCGTGGAATTTCTTTGGTTACATCATTCGCTCGTGCTTTTTGTTGATCGATACCTGTAATCAAGTGGTAAAGTTTGCGACTACTGCCAACGAACTCAACCTTTTTCATTCTCCTACATTTCAAAACCCACTACTGCAAACTGTCATTCCTCAAACTCTTAGGCAGTTAACGCCTCGGGTTTTCGGGCGTTTCACTGATGGTAGCAGTCGGAGGGACAAATCTGTGAGAGTCTAACAGATTACTTGATGTTGAGGATATCCCCCGTTTGTGAGGCCTACTTGAACGGGAGTCTAGCCGGGCGTTCTAGGTAGCGTACAAAACTTTCTCGAGCTATTAACAGTGTTCCTTTGAGTCTATGATATCCGGCTGCATCGATAACCTTGTGGACAGATAGGCCTGTAAATCAGATTGTCTAGAAGCGTACGTGCGACATAGAATGAATAAACAAAAGCTTACACCTATAAGAGCTCGATAGGAGATCGAAGTGAACGACAATGTTCAGCTGATTTACGCAAGAAGTGACGAGTGGCTGTGTTGTCAGTCTGAGACCAACCCTGTGAAGTCGTACGAGGACGCTATATGAGTTTAAGTTGCTTCTTGTGACTGTAGTTTACACTCGCGAGAGACAGTCTATGGTTAGATCAGAATTGGATTAGTCGGTGGTCATCGTCAATGCGATCGGCTGGGATAGCAAATGGGCCCCTTGTGTGCATCTCGGAATTCACCGAGCAGTCTGTTATTATATACATGTACAGAATCGTCCAACCAAACTGCATGCGCAGCTCTACTGCTCGAAGCGATCCCTGCGCTATCCTGACCATGAACACTGAAAACAGGGTTACCCAACCTGCGAGGGATGAAGCGAGAGACTGAGGTTGTATCTGAGTTGTGAAGAGTGATCACGGAAGTGGGGTCTTGTGTGCACATTATATAGACATCAAACACATCTGTTTTGAAAGTTTCAGGTGTTCTAGCGAGGGAAGCATTTTGCATTTTCTGAAATAGCGTGCGAAAGCTAAGGGCAACTAAGTAAACACGGGCTTAAGAATTGTGTTTTATCTATGTCCCACTTTTGACATCTTTTTTTCAGAGCTGCAATAACTTGTATCATTTGGTTCGTCAGTCTTAGATAAAAGGAGGGGAAATTAGTAAGGCCAGGAGAAGGAATGCTGGAGGTTTTCGGGTGAATCCTGCTTCGCGATATCCCACAACATAAAAGAAGCATTTATTTGGGGACTCTGAATGCAGCCTTCGACTCAGAAGTCTGATCCACAAAGCAGTGGGATATTAACCCAGCATGGAATTGTGAAGAAACTCCTTCTGTCCTGTCAAGTGAGACCTGGTTGTAGATACTAACACTTACGCAGGACGAAGTGAACAGTTATTATGTACCACAATGAGTGTACACCTATGCCAGCCAGCTGGAAGCACAAGACCAAAGTTCGCCTAACAGGCAAGCCCCAGAGTTTATCATTGCACGTGATTAACAAAAAGTGTCGGTTCGACCGAACTACCAAGTTCTCCGCGATGTTTCGGCCACTAATTCAGTCTTGCTGCATGATATCGACACTAAGCCGATACACAAACGATAATCTAGTCTATGCAAGCATACCAAGGTATGCGACCCCTTGGTGTTGCCATGACGAGAAGCATGCTCATGCTGAACCCCACATTGGTTATGTATGCAAACGTAATGAATAATAGTATATATTCTGTAGTGCACATTTGATGAGACAGCGAGATTTATCCATACGTAAATTGTGCAACGTTATTCTGCTGTGTTCTCTTTTTAAGCTCGAGGCGTAACAATATAGCTTGAGTTTTGCAATACCACAAAGAACTCAGAATGTAACATTAAACAAATGAGGGCAAAACTAGTAGAAGGAGTGAGTGATATTCGAAATCTTTAGATGAACAAGGGATCAGTGTGAATGCAAGAAAGTCACCGGTTGCTGTCTATAAGTGTCCAATGAAAATCAGGTAGATGGTCTCCGGGAGTTATCGGTCGGAAACCCAAAGAAGCTGTAAATTACCAGCCCAGTTTCTTCTACGGCATGAACTAGACACCTTTGCTCAACTTCAGAGAAGTGTGAAAACCAAGTAATTTTATAGAAAAAGGCACGATAGCGAACAAGCTCGTTTTCGGTAACTTCATCCTCTGGCTAATACAGTTACATATATATACGATAGGAATGCATATTTTCGGAACAAAATAGAGGGTATTTACAGTATCAAATCAAGATGGGTTAATCAATATTGTAGGTGTTTTGCGGTTCGGAAAAGGGGGGTGGGAAGTTGGTTGTTCGTGGTTCGGAAAACTCGGTGTAGAATGTACGTCTGGGGTGGGTTGGCTGTTTTCTGTCACGACTGAAAGGTCGCGGTCGAGGTCACCATGATTTTGTCCCCCACTTTCCGATCGCGGCCAAGGTAGCTGCAGTGATTTGACAAATCGCTTGTGTGAACTAAGCGATGGATTTAACAGCCTAATCGCTACTGCCTCCGCTGCTCCTAAAGTGATTTGCGAAAGATCTTCGAAGAATTCACAGGCACTTTGTAGATTATCTTGAAGGCTTCGTTGTCTACATGGTGCCCTGTCTCGGCATTACTAAACAACGGGTATCCGGAACGTTTCATTCAAAAGAACATTTCGGAAGTACCCAAGCGACCATTGATAATCACCGCCAAGAGGAAAGAATTGCACATGCAACTTCCCTTCAAAAGAGATGTTAAATGCGAACTACTAGTTCGGCGCCTTAGGGATGCAATCGCCCGTAAATTTTCCCGCCGATACTCTACGCGCCCACTTCACAAGCCGGTCAATGACTTCTATGAATCTCAAAGACACAATGCCTGTCCTTTCCTCCTCCATGTTAGCCTATTCATTTGTTTGCTCATGTTCGGCAAGCTATGTAGGCAAAACGACACGGCAACTGTCCCAAAGAATCAAGGAACACAAACCAGCTTGGCTGAGGACAGGAACTAGAAGAACCATAACTAGTGTAATCGTAGCGCCCCTTGCCGAGACAGGGCACCAGGTAGACAACGAAGCCTTCAAGATAATCTACAAAGTGCCTGTGAATTTTTCGAAGATAGTTCGCCAAATCACTTTGGGAGCAGCGGAGGCAGTAGCGATTAGGCTGGCAAATCCATCACTTTGTTCACACAAGCGATTTGTCAAATCACTGCAGCTACCCTGGCCGCGATCGGAAAGTGGGGGACAAAATCATGGTGACCTCGACCGCGACCTTTCAGTCGTGACAGAAAACAGCCAACCCACCCCAGACGTACATTCTACACCGAGTTTTCCGAACCACGAACAACCAACTTCCCACCCCCCTTTTCCGAACCGCAAAACACCTACAATATTGATTGACCAATCTTAATTTGATACTGTAAATACCCTCTATTTTGTTCCGAAAATATGCATTCCTATCGTATATATATGTAACTGTATTAGCCAGAGGATGAAGTTACCGAAAACGAGCTTGTTCGCTATCGTGCTTTTTTCTATAATGCAATGGGATTATTCAGTGAAATACGCAGTCTCAAGTAATTTTAGTTGCTGATGAGCACTGCGCACATTCCAAAGAGCGTAGCCTGTTGAAACTGAATACATGAAGATTATCAGTACTTGCGAGAGTAGTGTTGTGTGTGTCTGTGTTAAATGAGTGAACAGTTTTTAGAGAAGCTCATCTTGAACTGACTGAACAACTAATCAAGTTCAACCGACTATCCAGAATAATCTAATGTTTCGTTCATAATTTTAGAAATCACGCTTCACGCAAAAAGTATCCTCTTAGCCAAGGGTCCTGGTAAACGGCAGAATGCCAGTTTTATCAAGACGAGTACTTTTTCGACTTTCCACTTTCGAACCATCAAAGACCACAATCAAACCAAATTTGAAAACATCTTGTGAACTAAGATGAGGACCCATCTGTTGATCAAAGATCCATACCGGTCAAGCCAAAGGCATCATGATAGGTATTCACATAAATTTATCATGTCTGCTGAACACTTTGCATTTAAGGAATCCAAACTTTGCGTACGTCATCACAGAGACATCACAGAGAGACAAAAAGGCGATTTACTGGAACTTTAATGACATCAGTGGCAGTCGAACTGAAAAAAATGAACAATATCCGAAGCTTGCTCCGGGTTTTACATTGATTTGAATCTTCACACCGCGCGTCTTCTGACTGACGGGGGACACAAGTCATTTTTTATCTCAGTAACCGCAGAATAATCAAATCTGTCACTTGGTCAGAGTAATTGAACTTTCTAGCAGGAAGAGTGTCATATGTCGGTCCATGTGACCTTTGATTATGTGCTCTTATGAGGTCTGTTCATGAAAGAAACTCAAGAATTCTTTAATCAACAATGATCTACATTTTATGAAATAAGCACTGTGACCAAATTAAGCACACTTACTAGAACAACAACTATTATATCAGATATTTTCTGGTACAGTTGCTTTGATGTTAGTGAATAGAATCGTTTCGAAATAATGTAATGGTGAGAAGCGAACATACATCAAAACCTTTTTTCTTAACAACGCTATATTTTATTTATCTTTCTGCAAGTTACAAATTTCGATAGTACGCAATATCAAAGAACTGTGTTAGGCTGACGTCATGCAATATGAAAAAACTCGATAAATCGCGTCTGTTTGTTGAGTATAATACGGCTTACCGATTTATTTCACAGTGCTATTCAATGCTGGCCAACCAGCAACTTCGATCCGGCGATATTCCGAAGACATGTATTCAAACAACGATAACTTATATGTTCCTTCCACAATCGTTGCGCATGATTTCCAGACGAACAAAAGTGGCGTTGAACGAACGAAATTCTGTAGGACATTTCACACAATGAAGTAGTCAAATGTCGTGAGGTTTTCCGTTTGAGAAAATCAGTACCAGACTCGCACATGGCAATAAGGAGGTTCTTAAAACCATGTTTTATATCTCATTTTATGTTCGGCAAAGGTACAGTTCTTTCTTTATCTTGGGTATCCTGAGGCATTCACTCGTTTTCGTAGTCAGACAAGAAACCAGACCCAGTCATCTGTTTCTTGGGTGCCCAAAAAAGGGGTCTGCATATCTCTCCCCTAAAAAGGAGAATCAACAACACAGTTTATTACACAAGGCACCAAAAACGCATTAAATATAACATTATGTCGCGGCATTGAGCCCTCACTCATTCACACGGCGCCCCTCCACTCCCCCATTCAAAGATCGTCATGCAGTCGAATCTACCTCAGACTGCATTTACGCCCTCTTGCAGCAGCAAGGAAGCATACCTCGGTAGGACCGACCGATCACTGAGAGCTAGAATGGCCGAACAAATTCCAAAGTACATACGTGACGCGATGACTCAGTCTCACGCAGGCCGACCTCAGCCACCGCTCGCCACACGCTGGATCCGGCGAACGCGTTCTCGGTCTTGCTACATAATCGCGACAAACACTTGAGGCATAACTGATCACACACTAAACCGGCCCTATGTATACAAAAGAGTACGACCTTCAGCCTCAACCTACCATGGCCTTAGCCAACCACATGCAGTCACACACACACATGACTTTGAGCCCCATAAAACTGTTGTTATCAATCATTTCATTTCGTATCGTAATTATTTTTCTTGCTGGATCTTATAAGTACGCGACCGATGAGAGTATACGAAGGGGATTCCTCTCGCAATGTTTGTCTTTTGGATTGTTTATTGCGGTCATTACAAGAGACGGAGAAGCTGAAGTCCACTCTCGTTAAAGCTTGCTACCAATACCGGGACAGCAAACCGTCAACAAAGAGCATATTGACGACAGAGCATTTGAAGTGCCTAAAAGGCTTACAAACAAATAAAGATATTATTTTATCAAGACCCGATAAAGGCGCAGGCGTCGTGATTCTTGATAAATTGACCTACATAGAAAAGATGAAAGCAATATTGAGCGACTCGTCCAAATTCACCCAAGCCTCCAATGAGAAGGATAAAACGATCCAGATTGAAAAGTCTATCTCCAAGAGATTACGATCACTGAAACAGAAAGGGATCATAGATTCCACTACATTCGAACGGATACGGCCAACCGAGACGATAATTCCCAGGTTGTACGGCTTACCAAAAGTCCACAAGGAAGGCGTACCGCTAAGACCCATTTTAGACATGTGTAACTCTCCCTACCATGCAGTAGCCAGGTGGCTAACTGGCTTACTGGAGCCAGTGAGAGCTACAATCGCAAAACGTAGTTTACGAAACACTTTCGACTTCGTGGATAGTGTCCGAAATATAAACCTGAGAGAGAAACAGATGTTCACATTTGACGTCATTTCATTGTTCACTAGCGTACCGATCAGTGAAACTATTAACTATGTATGGGACTATATTCAGGAAAACAACATTGACGTGGGCCTTCCGGTGCAAGAACTGAAGCAACTCCTCTTTCACTGAATAATCCCATTGCATTATAGAAAAAGGCACGATAGCGAACAAGCTCGTTTTCGGTAACTTCATCCTCTGGCTAATACAGTTACATATATATACGATAGGAATGCATATTTTCGGAACAAAATAGAGGGTATTTACAGTATCAAATTAAGATTGGTCAATCAATATTGTAGGTGTTTTGCGGTTCGGAAAAGGGGGGTGGGAAGTTGGTTGTTCGTGGTTCGGAAAACTCGGTGTAGAATGTACGTCTGGGGTGGGTTGGCTGTTTTCTGTCACGACTGAAAGGTCGCGGTCGAGGTCACCATGATTTTGTCCCCCACTTTCCGATCGCGGCCAAGGTAGCTGCAGTGATTTGACAAATCGCTTGTGTGAACTAAGCGATGGATTTAACAGCCTAATCGCTACTGCCTCCGCTGCTCCTAAAGTGATTTGCGAAAGATCTTCGAAGAATTCACAGGCACTTTGTAGATTATCTTGAAGGCTTCGTTGTCTACCTGGTGCCCTGTCTCGGCAAGGGGCGCTACGATTACATTAGTTATGGTTCTTCTAGTTCCTGTCCTCAGCCAAGCTGGTTTGTGTTCCTTGATTCTTTGGGACAGTTGCCGTGTCGTTTTGCCTACATAGCTTGCCGAACAGTTCGTGCAAGCGCTAAGGCTTCATTGGCCCACCCCCTACCCACAAACTAACCACAGATCCGTTGATCCGACTAATGACACCGCAGACACCCATTCACGGTCCAGAGACGGATCGAGGTCATGCATGTGATATTTGATCCCCTCTCCCCCACTTAAATTTCGACTCATCGCTTTATATTGATTTCTGTTTTGTTCACCTAACACTGTTCATATAAAATGTGATGTAATGGCATGATTACGAATCACTAAAAACGAGCTTGTTCGCCACCTTGTGTATTTGGTTTCCTAATCCCTTAGTCGACCAGTAGGTTAGATTTTATATGGGGCATGGCTGCGTAACAGGTTCATCGCCTAGCCTGCGTTCGGGCAAAGAATTATGTCAGCTAGTTTTCTCAAATACGATTCAGTCGACTGCATGAAGTTTTATGCGCAGAATTCCCGCACTTTGCAATGAAAACACCAAAGGATTCCGGGTCTTTTGTCCAGCCATTTTATTTTCTATAAGTTTGTTTTGTTTAATTTGACGCGATCAAATGTTAATCGCCATTGCTCAAAATATCACTGCTGAGCACCACAACGTAGCAAATATTCCGCCTGCATAAAAAAAGAGGAAAGAGGGATGAATAACGCACAATATAGCAATAAATTTCACGTCTTTATATGTCTGCGCATGATGCTACAAGTGTATCGTGCTGTCGGAAATTAAAATTCGTAGACTGGTTACGCAAATAAATCTGATAGAATGTACAACGTTTTCCTACCACGTATGGGTGCAACAATGCTAAACCAGGAAATTTTCGACGATTTGCTGGTAAAAGGAAATAGGTTGACTACTTACCACCTAAAAAGGAAGTTAAATATGAAATTCTACTGTGATCTGTTTTACTAGTTGATATTCGTTCGGATAAAATGATGTAAATCTAAATTCTGCAGAGGCTTCTAATTACTTCTACGGAATGAATACATAATAAAAAAAACCCAACTAGAAAAAGCAGTTAGACTAATTCGTCTGCTACACAAATGTGTTTTCAGCGGCTATTTCAAAACCGATATCGTAGTATCATTTACTAAACATTTTGCTAATTCTATTACTCTATTACATCGTCTACCGTTTGAAGAAGTTAGTTTCAATCACGATTTAACGGAATGCGAGTCCTTCTTCAGGTGTCGACAAACCAAGCTGCAAGGCCAAATTCCGATTAGATGAAAATAGCCAAAATCTAGTGGAATAATTTTGTTTTTATTTTCGAAATCAGTAGCATGGTACCGTATCTGGATGACTGGGAAAATTTGCCCGCAATTGAATGACCGGTTTTGCCGCTGATCAAGTATGCGTACCCCGTAATCTCCTGCCCAATCATCCCTATACATGAACTCTGCACAGCTGTAATCTCATTTGAATTGTATGGGGCCTGCTTGGACTGAGTCCATTTTTATTATCGTACTGTGATTATTCCCCAGCCGTCTCACTGGTTAACACAGAAAAACTTTCAGAAGTAGGACGCAGTCCCAAGTATGGGCTTTCCAAATGAGTAGCATGGTGCTGCTTCCGTATGAAGTACCGCATATTTTTATTGAAAATATTACGGCTCAATTATCAAGTATAATATCCTGATCGTAGTCGCAAGACAGTGAACGACACTGAATCGTTCATCAAACACCAAGTTGCTCATCTTTAGTACAAACAGAAAATAAAGTTGTTGAATTATGAGGATACGGACTCCTACATGCTGAGAAAGAACAACAAATAAATGCCAGTTAGACCACTACACGAAATACACTCTCTCTATTAGGCATGCACACATGCATTCTCAAACGGTGCAAACTGAGAGCGTGGTGGCCACCGCTCACGATTTGCGGTAGTAGTACCTCAAACGCACTTATTTTTAGATTACAGCTTGCATAACCGCTTCGTGCGTGTATTCATGCCTCTTTTACCGGGTCGCTAATGACCTCCGCTTGGTTTGTTCCATCTTGGCACTAGAGTTGCCAACAAAACGATGATTCATAGGATTATTCTATACTCTTGATTCTATTCCATTAGATCCGATAAGTTAACTTATCAGTCAACAATGAGTCAGGTGTCAATTGCACCAAATCGCCATCACCACAAGCACCGACGAGCATAGCCCGTTCTGAATTTCGTAGACAGAACAGTTCAAAAGTTTCTAAGCAGCAACCATTTTCCATACTTTGGTTCCATGCATCAGGACCGCTTGTACAAACTGATAGAGTGTTTATCTCTTGATCTTACAAAGCAAGCTAAAGTTACGACCATTATAAGGCCAGAGCTAATTTTCGCGCTCTTCTGTTTGTAGGCTACAATAGGTATAATACCGTGTGTGTCAGTCAGCGTCACATTTGAAACGTGACATCATGTAAGTAGTTTGTCGCTTGATCTTTTCAACTCTGGTAACGATAAATATAACGCCAGAACATCCAAATCAGATGATGTTTCTTTGGTTTCAGGAAGGTGTAGACAATCAACGCTAGTAATAACTCAAGCATCTAACTTGTTTCCCCTCATCGCATAGCATCATTGTGTCCTCTTCTGAGTTCAGTCACTTAATTAACTGGTAGTATCAGAAATAAATGGAAACGCTTTCCCCCCAAATTTCTTCGTTCCATATGTTTTCTGCTGAAAAGCTTTTATTGTTCCCAATTCTATTGATAACTGAGCGATAACTGGATTTTCATGAAAGATGCATATGTTCGAACTAACTGTTTTGTGCGATCAGCTTTCCGGCCATGAATGATTTTAGATAGTCTAGGTAGAGAAGCATTTATGGTAACTCACAAATATTGAGACATTGATGAGGTTTTCCAGTGCATTGGACTATTTCTCATTAGGATAACCATAATGACTCAGTTTACATTATCATAGTAAAATGACTGTAGTTAGGACAACCGAAAGACACAGAATCCAACTCTGAACCAATTCCTGACTGGGGAACTCACAACGAAATCGATCGGATCATCTGGTCGAAGAGCAGAACAATCCAGTAATGCCTTTGTCAACTCCGGCATCACGTACTGCATCAGATAGTGACGCATTGGTAGTGATTTCGCTTGAGCGCATTGATATTCCTGGGTTTTGATAAGTGATAACCAGTGGTTCTGTGTGGGAAGTGGTTTATGCGGATTTAAAAAGAAGGTCAATTTGTCACCACAATGTTATGGAGAGAAACAATTGATGGCTTGGCTCCTTGTTAAGGTTTACTGAGTTTTAAACTCTGCCATGACTTCTTTGAGGTTACTATAGATCATATGCCAAGACCAGAGATACACTTTTTATTCATACTCTCTATTTAAATACTCGAATTTCTCATAAACTACATCCGACTGAATGTTTAGATCTTTGAGATTTGGTTCAAAAATTTTCCGCCAGATACCACAACCAGAGAGCAACAAAACAAGGTACCATATTGGGAAGTTAGCAGTTAGATGAACGAAACTAAGCTGAACTGGCTATGAGTGATTATGAATTTCGGTTACTTGAAGTATTGCTTCCTCTACTCAAAGTCGTTGTTAATCTCCCAGAGGTGTCACATTTCGGCTGGTGAAAACCATCTACGATGTTAAAAGTTTACGGTGTACCAAACTTTCTGATCACTCTGTGAAACTGCCAATAGTTGGACCAAAGATTTATCCTAAATCTGCCTGACGAACATAAGTACAATCAAATTAGGCAAAGTTTCACCGACGCTTTTTCACACTCAAGAATGTGTCCCTATATAGTGGATTCCTCAGAACTGCTGTTTCGTAGTTACTTTCCCTCTATAGCCTCCATGACTACATTCTGAAAACAAACTTTAACCTCAGTAGTCGTGTGGAAACACTATTCTTGTGCAACAGAAAACTAGGCCCCCCCCCATTTAAACATTCTGTTTAACCCTGTGACCGTTTTAGCGTCAAATCCCATTCGGATTCCAACAAAGCAGGAGCAAAGCTAGTACTTACGTTATGCGTCAACCAACTCCTGATAACCGACGGCGGCGAAACCTTTTGAAAATGCGTCAGAGAAGGAGACATATGAAGGAAAACTGTAACATTCTCTCCGGCTTTGAGCTAATCAGCGCCTCGCTCATTTGCCTGCCTTCGTATTTTTCTAGCGACAGTACTGCAATCGCAGCCTTTCACAATGAGGATATATTCATACTCATACTCACTATCCAAATGTCTTCCACCTGGGGTCCGAGCGGTTTTTATCCAGCCGTCCCTTATCCGGGGCAATATCGTTCATTATGAAACGCTATACTAGTTCAGTTTACCACTGTTCAGTTTAAACAGCTGGATGCTCCACGTTTGTTTGTTATCTGTCTGTCGGGACTCAAAAAGAAAAGTCAGGAGATAAACAAAATAACAGGATGATATTGGAAGTTTGCAAATACCAAAGCGCTTTCGATCGAAAAGACGGGTCACTGTTGCCAATATCTTAAAACACCACATAGATAAGACTTGAGCACCAACTGGGTAGACTGATATGCTCTTTTGGGCCGAATTCACTAGTCCAGTATTGCCGTAGCTCTCTTTCATGCTATGTACCGGACGATATCAAACATCCTCAAACTAATATCCGCCTCAGGAAACACAACTTGCTGGCGTTTATATACACCACCTTTTCCAATCATCTACAACCGGTACCCTTCACTACACGACCGACTGGTTTGCTTCATTTACCCAATGCTCTATACCTCTAAGTCATTGTGTGATCCCCGAATCTTGGAGGCTGGCAGTACCATCCCCATTCCAAAGGCAACCATATCAACAATCTTCACAAAAGGCGTTCGACGAATATCCTCAATATCCGCACGGAAGCTGATCGAGATGAATTTGCCCTTTTGTATATACCCCCACAACCCTTTCCCAGTGGTATACAAGACAAATAAATGCAGTTACGAGGCTGTATTTTCCATTTTGCACCCTATCAGTAGGTACACGAACCATTTACAGATTACATGGAAGACCCTGGACAACAGATCGTACGGATAAACATGGAATAAACTCCAATCATGGGGAGGGGCGTGTCGCAGTCAAATAGTCCTTCTAGTGTGCTTGGTTTACCTAGCTAACTTATGCTAGATGATAGATGATGACGGATTCGTTTGACTTTGATCAGTCCCGGGTCATGGGAGTTGGAGTGCATGAACCAAACGCCTTTTGAGCGAAAAGTTCACCCATCAAAGTCCTTATTCCATTTTTCTCGACTACAGCCATGATGAGTAACTGAACACTTTTACACTTCAACAAAACAGAAAGAAAACATAAATTGCGAGATTCAAGCATTTATTTCGATCCTCTCAATCGCGGTAGCCACTCGGGTGTACCAGAGCGTTACCTAACTCGTTCGACACTGTCTGTTCCTGCTGTGATACTCTGGGCCTCATTCGAACACAGACCCGCATGATTAACGTATGCGATTGAGAAGAATAAAAGAAATGCTCTCATCTTGCAATTTATGTACTCTATCTATTTTGATGATCTGGACCAAGGGGATCCAATGTTTCAAACCGTCTCATTCGCTTGGGGTACATAATTAACAACTTTGGAAGCACTGTCCGGATTCATCTGATGTCCAGCTTCAACCAGGTGCGCTCCGGTCTGTTACTTATTTAACTAGAGGGATTGATGCTCCTTAATCCGAAAGGATGGCTGTCATGTTCTTCGACCTGAGTATGATGTAGAACAAACACACCTGAGAATGTATACAACCACTGTACGTTTCTAGGAGTTGAATTTTTTCAATGCAACGATGGGCATTTCCAAAAATCTTTGAAAGGAAAAACAAAACTATTCATGCCTTTTTTATTGGTTGCCCTTCGATTTTACCTTCGATTCCCAGACAATGGATTTTCTCTAAACTATATACTTTCGAATGTTCCAAATAATTGGCCGCATGATTATTTGACCATATAATTAAATAATTATGATGCACCAAGTAAGACAAAGTCTACTCTTTCACAGTTCTGGAGTACATCAAGGCTGCCTTCTGTCTTCAAACGTTTGTCCCCCTTATATTGACTATCTGTTCACTATTGTTCTTGCCTGTCATAAAGTATGAAAAAGATTTCGTTCCATGTCAAACCACCCTCAGTTGTTCTCATTTCAGTACATTCTGGGAAAATTTTGGTCCTCCTTGAAAATAATTTAGGTATCAGGAGTCCACCTTTACTATTATGTTATCAAAAGTCTTTGCAGAAAATACAGCCATTTTGAAAAGTCTTATTTCTAGACTGGGCCGAATTCGACATCCAGAAACCACCAATAAAAACGAATTCGAGTGATCTTCGTGTATTCATTTTTGTATCAAGCAACTGAGCCATTTGTCTCTTCATGTCCACATGGTCACACAAGCCCAGACTCCACATATTGAGTTTTTGATTATGTTTATCAGTGTAATCTTCCTAACTTTTTATTTCATTGTTTTGTATAATATTACCTGGATACTTGAAACAAAATGTCACGATTGCTCGACGTGACCTGATGATGATCATGGTAAACTTGTAGAATTTTAATCTAACCATCCGGCACACCAAATAAAGCGTAGCGTTTGCCTAAAACACACTTATGCATAATACTAATGCAATTTATGCCAATTCGCCTTATTGCTTCTTCCGCCGGAGTTTTTTTGTTGTTGTTTATATGGCCCTTTTTACTGAAGCATTTATAAGGTTTCCTCTGGCCCGTACTGGGCCTGAGTTTTAGGCTATAATTGAAGGAAGACTAGCGGCCGAATGGGAAGTGATTCTTGGGGTACAAATTTTGATTAAAGAATGTGATTCCACCGAGATCGATTTGAGTGGATGGTTCTGCACGAAGCGTAAGCGTACGAGCCCACACGTTTTATGTAAACATGAATAAGACCCGAAACAGAGAAACCATCTAGGAGAGCTCAGTGGTAAGAGATAAATACTTTTCAGACCTCCATCACTGAAATAGTATTTAAACCTTAGTCGTGTTGTATGTTTAAGCCGGTCCCAGTGCTTAGTTTATCATGGATCCAAAATCGTTGTTTTAACAGATTATGCATGTGAATAAACTAAAGGCATTTGATCAAAGATACCACAGTTAGAGCCGGTCAGATATTTAGTTTTGTGAGGGCTTTGACTGACGCATCGACAGACGGCCGAGCTCCATGAGAAGACAGGGTGCCATCATCTGTCCAAAACTGGTGGCAGGGCCGAATCCATTGAAGGGGATCGATGGGTCAGTCAGTTTGTGACAAAATTAAAAGAAATCATCCAGTCGGCCACCAACAGCCATTTTCACCAAACCGAATGGAATCATCCAATCAGAGGCCAAGAGTTGCTTTGTCCGAACGAGCTGAAGTTAGCCAGTCGGGCTTGTAACCAGAAGAACCAACCGGGAGACCTAGTAATGTTTTGTACAATAATTTTCACTACGGGAACATGGCATCCTATTTAAATCGTTTGTTTTGTGCTAAGTAGAGGAGTATAATTACCAGAGATTTTGAAGTAGAAAAGGAAAAGCTAAATGCCAACAAAGAGTTCAGTCCTTCCGACCAATAATCTGGCATATCTGTGCTGTTTTCGCTGTTTCGAATGAGAAATGCATTCCAATAAAATTGAACAAAATAACTTTCCCGACACAGATTTGAACACAGAAGTCGATGGTATTTGATAGCTCGATGTATCCCGGACCACTTCACCGGGTCTTCATTATTGCGTACTGCAGTCAAGCTGGTCTTTTATAAATAGGAAATTGAACGTTCTCATGAAACCAAAGATCAAGGGGGTAGCGAGCCACACACACACAACATCAACAACAAACTATAGTAAATAATAACAAGTTACCAAGGCAAGCTTAACGTAATCACCCAGTTGGGGGTGACGATGATTATTGAATAATGTCACCGCAAATCCTTATAGTCGTTAATTGTTTGTGACAAAAGTGACAGTGAAAACCATGCTCGGGTCAACACAGCGCAATGGATGAACTGTGTTCTGAGAGCGCACGATGACGTCATCGATTGCGCTTGTCCACATATTGTTATTTGTAACCAAATTGGAGTGTGTTCAACCATTCTTTTACGAAGTTGTCTCTTCTTTCTGCCAATGAAGGTGACCGAGCACCCACACCTCAATTGGTAAATGCAGATGGACTTAGCATGGAGAGGCTGTGGTTCTTTTATTGACGGTATTTTCATCCAGGAGGTTATAGAAAGAATAATGATCTACGATTAACGGCACAGTCGAGGCATCTTCTGAATAGGCTGTTAATATCATCACCTGTGTAAGGTAACTGTAAGATGGTTGTCAGTTTCTGGGCTGTGGTAACCTTTGTTTTGTCCAGAAGTGGCTGCGAGTGTTTAGATATAATTGATTTTGGATATCCGTTGGCCTCAAAAGTTTTGGACAAGGTACTGCATTCTTCTTTCAGCGTGTTAGTTGTACATAGTTCACGTGCTCTGTGGAGTGTGATCCGGACAGGGTGGTTTTTATAATTTATGGGGGCAAAGCTGGTGAAATGCAGATACTGTTCTGATCACGTAGTTTTGCGATAGACTGATCTTCGGACTGATCGATCGTTTCGGCTGGTAGCTCCAATATCTAGGAGTACGATGTTGTTGCTGTCTTCCCCGTTTTTGGTTAGTTGAATGTTTGGGCGTATAGTTTGATGTGCTGGACCATTTTTTCACACTCGTTCTTGGTGTTCTCAATAACGAAGATATCGTCCACATAGCGTCGGTGGAGTGTAGCTTGAGATGTGGTCGGTTCCATTTTTCTTGTTCGAGTTGGGAAACAAATATATCTGGCAGAACAGGTCCCAGAAGACTACTCATGGCAACTTCATCAATCGGTCCATATCCACATCCAACGAAAAGGAAATCTACTTTCGAGGTGCGCAATAATAATAGCCGTGACAGATTGCTATTTGGTAGTCGGATATTTAAGTTGCTATCATCGATAATTTGACAAGTGATATCGACAGTCTCTTGGAGTGGGACTTTCGTAGAGTGACTGAATATCCATTATGAATAAGTACTTATTGTGGATGTTCGACTGGCTCAACAGCTCATACATTTTAAGACTATCTTTCACGCTGTTCTTCCCGATGAATTCCCTCACTGGTTTCAGTAGTTATGCTAGTCATTTTGTCAGTGTGTGTTACGGAGAGTTGGTCATAGGCAATCGTGGTTTTAATGGCATGCCTTCTTTGTGTACTTTTGGTAAGCCGTACATTCGAGGTCTTTGGCTTCTCCTGCCCTTTAGACCCTTGACCGCAGATTCTGGGATTAAGATTGCTTTCGCAAGATTGTCCAGCCTTGACTTTATTTTCGTTTCTGGTTCACTGGAGTCGTCAATCTTTGGGTCCAGTTTGAATTTCGTTTCGTCTACCAGTGTAGACTCCATTTTGTCCCTATAGGCTGATCTGTTCAGAACAACTACTCCTGAACCTTTGTCTGGTCGAAGAATCACCAAGCCTCGGTCCCTTCTCAGTTGACTGATTGCTTCGTAATGGTCCTGTGTCCGAAGACAATTCTCTTTTGTGGTACTTGTTCGGTACGTATGTCCCAAGTCCACCAGTTTAGTTTTGAACCAACCCACGGAGTCCTCACTCGTTGGACGTATGCCCGAAAGCTGTTTGAAGAAAGATTGAAATCTAGCCTGTGAGTCGATACCGGTAGTATGCCCTGGGGGATCACAATATTTGAGACCACACGATAATGCCTCCGTTTGCAGTCGACTCAGTTGGTGCGAAGACAGATTTTAAACGTACATCTCCGTCAGCATGTGTCCTCAGCTGTTTTAAACGTCTTCACTCCCAACTGTGCAAACAACCAGAATGGATAGTCGAGTTAGGGTTGCCTCGGTAACGCCTTATTATTTACTATAGTTTGTTGTTGTTGTTGTGTGTGTGGCTCGCTACCCCCTTGGTCTTTGGTTTCATGAGAACGTTCATTTTCCTATTTGTTAAAGACCAGCTTGACTGCAGTACGCAATAATGAAGACCCGGTGAAGTGGTCCGGGATATATCGAGCTATCAAATACCATTGACTTCTGTGTTCAACACATTGAAAGCATTAACACAGTAACAATATCATCTGAAACATGTGAAATGAGCCAAAGAGGACATCTAGTGCACACTCTTCCCTTCTGGATTTATTGTAATCTAATAATTACTAGGACGATTAGCGGACGAATAATGCTTTGAAAACTTCAAGTTCTACTTATCGGCGTGCATCCACTCAATCCTCATGTGCATTTAAGAATGACTGCAGCCGAAGATATACGTCGGAGATTACGAGCTGTGCATCTTCTGGGTGTACGAACTAAAACGGCCATATCGTTCACTTCATTGTGGATAGAACATAAATCTTATGAGCTAGATTTGGAGATTCCTGGTATGCAACTCCTGAGAAGATTTTGTATTTCGTTTGTCATTTTCGATGATTCGGATAATTCTAATATTATTACTAACAATGACGGTGATCATCATTATTATTGTTGTTATTATTATTGCCATTATTATTATTATTATTATTATTATTATTATTATTATTACGATTGTTATTTTTATGGTAACCTTGATGAGGATTATTTGGATGACTCTCATAATGATGATGGATCAGAGACGAAAACTGACTTAATTGAAAAGTCCACACTAAGCATTTTCATACACCATCTATCCATTCTCTTCTTCTTCCATACACCAAAACTAGATCAAAATTTTGATTTTGAACTGTCTAGGAAACTCACCCAGTCATCTTGTTGTTTTCTCAACAGTTTCTCATCTTCAACCGCGTGACGTGTCGAGCGCATCTCACGTGATCGAATGCGTCTCAAACGCAGCCATTCCGCTTGATTGCCCCTTTGTTCAGATTGCTCAGTATCGAAAGGTTTTGGAGGTGCAGCTGGAGAGAACGGTAGTGGAACAGCAGAGGATCGTCCGATTGCTTTCCAAATACGTTCCATGCAGTTTTCTCTGCATTCTCCAATCTCCGACGCCTGTTGTTGCCAAACAGAAGCAAAAGAAAAAATTCTAAATATGTTCGTTTCCAATGGGAGTATCAGATTCATGAAGTTTGAGCAGAATATAATAAAGAATGCAAGATGTGTAAACACCAGCGGATACAATGACACAATCATGCATAGGATTAGCTGGGCCGGTGAGACCCAAATAGGAATTGATTGCAGTTCTCTTTGTGTTTACTATCTCGTATCAAACAACACTAATTTTCAAATACTCAAAGCACAGTTGATGGCTATCAACCATGTAATTGAGTCCATCCGATTTGATCAGAGACCTTAAAGTACGACAGAATTCAGTCGATAGTTTGCAATAAATTACGGTTAAATCAGTGTTTCGAGCTCAGAATAATTGCTTTGCTGCATCTAGAATTTCGACGGAAACATTTTGTCAATTTCACGCTGACTACGTCCCCTCAATTAAAAAATCCCTTATGATATGACCACCAAAAGGAGACATTTGAAGACTCCAGGAAATCCTTAGCTTTAAATTATTTGGACACTGTAGATGTCTGTTCCGTCAGGTTAAACAGAAGCGCTTAATGTTCACGGTAAAACCACAAAACCAGTCGATTCTACTACACCGATAGTCAACCTGCAGCATCGCTCGAGCAATTCCGGGTTAATTATTATTCACCGGTACTCCGCTCAAGGTGTAAGTCTACAGTTCGACTCACTTCTCAGTCCAGTTTTCAAATTTTCTGAGTCATCCAGCATCAAAGTGGCAAAGAGTATAATCTTTGAAAAGTTCGTTTTTCGGCTGAAGCCAACCCAGTGGAACCCTGGAGCAAGAATGATTTAGTCTCAGTTCTTTTCGTTTCCGTTCAGCCAACCAACAACCATACAGTGGATACAAAGGCTTTATTTGATGCCTCTCAGTGGCGACCGCGATTCGAAATAACAAAAATCCCAATACGAAAAGAGTGATAGGAGAAATCCAACTAGCAGTGCCAAGTCGATAAAACAAGGACGTGAATATAATAGCGTCACTGATCGCGACATGATGTCAAATACTCCAATGGATCTAGCCACTGAGTGTGCAAGTCTCGTGCGCCCCAACCCACCGGTCATCCACGTCCACACAGTCAGGTCCCTGGTCAAGGTTTTCGTATATTTTTGCCATATCAGGCGCTGACCAACTCAACATACCTTGCAGCCACTTGTTGCCTCGGAGAACAGGGTACGCCGAGAAAGTTCATTGGTGGATATAGTGGGAACGCCTTATCAGTAATACTGAGGTTAGTAGTACGGTAATGGGAACCACAAATCAATCTCTGGATCAAGTACTGATTCACAATGGATTAAGGTGGCTAGGACATATGTTACGTGTGCCCACCAAAAGACTTCCTCGGCGTACCCTGTTCTCCGAGACAGTAAGTGGCTGCAAGGCATGTTGAGGTGATCAGTGCCTGATATGGCAAAACGATATGAAAACCTTGACCAGTGAACCTGGCCGTGTGGGTGTGGAAGACTTGTGGGTGGCGGCGCGTGAAAACTTTGACCAGGGGGCTTGGCCAAGTAGGGTATGTTAGACTTCCAGGTGGGGGTCTATGCAACCCGTCTAACGAATGTTGGGAGACATTGAGTGATATGCTTGGGTGTCGCGGCAGGTGGCTCAGTTGCATTCGAACTCTTTCTTTTTCTTCGTGATTTCCACCTATTACATTGATTTTGCTGGATCTTTTTCACTTCACACTTCTATGCTTTTCGCGTTCTACTCAACGATGCTGGAAGACAGCAACCGAAACCAGAGCGCAGAAGTGTGAAGTTAATGGTTGAATCAACTAAACTTAACTGAACTGGGAATGCGTGACCGATGTCCAAGCCATCTTAACCTGTTTAGGTTCCATATTTGTTCCCGGGACTGACTTCTGGTTTCCAACATCCTGCACCTACGGGACGCACATCTCGTGATAGTCGGTTATTCCCACATTTAATTTGTAGGTTTGCTACCATTGCCAAGGAATCTAGATCATCCAGCTGGAATGAGCGGTACGACAACTGATATCTGGCAAAATACTCCTCTGTGGTATCACTCGAGTTCAGTGGAGGAGGAAGTAAGATTGGAAGCGGCGAGATACCGTGTCACAAACCTAGTGTAAGTCTGCTATTTGAGAACCCGTTTTAAACAGGCCATAGAGAAAAAAACGGCTAAACGGATAGTATCCCTGAAAATTTTACTTCCAACTGCCTAACTTAAAGCCAAAGAAAGCTTTAAAAACATCGTTCTTTATTCATTGTCTGAGACTGAACAGAAATATGAGCACTTGATTTGATCACTTCTACTTCCAGTGGGATTCGTTTTAACCAAACTTCTGAGTACAAACTTAAACGGGATCTAAACCACATTTTATACCAATGCAATTGATAAAATTAAGTTTTCCTACGCGTTTCTCATTCCTCGCGCATCTATTCAAATCAGTTATTGTCCCACACAAGAGGAGCTCAGACATGCATGAGACGAAATTGATTTTGGTATGACAGGGCACAAAAATAACTCCAAATAACTCCACCAAATTTTACTTTAACACTGACATAAAATACTATCACCAACACCACCACTAAAATGAACACTGCCACCACTAACATCACGGTCAACATCGTCACCACAAGCGTCATCACCAATAACACTGGTCTCCTTTCTGGCGAACAATTTTCTACCAGTTTGGTAAAAATTAGTAGTCAATATTGGGTCATGGTCAACCTTAAAATATGGGTGAGGAATGAATACCATGTGTACTCACATTGCAACATAGTGATTGTCCATTCCTTATGGCTATTCAAAACATGAACGTCATGTTCATTTTTTTTAGAACACATCAGTATTCGTCAAAATGGTAAAACGTTTATGAATATTTATATGAGTTTGCATTACATGGCTTTGTTTGATTGCACATGAAAAAATAATCAACACGTGTAAATGTGACTACACGCACACACGTTTTTTATAACGTAATGAAGATTTTACATCAGCTCTGATTGGTCAGAACTATTTGCTCTTGAGTTGGAAAAATTCTTACTATCACATAAGAGAGTGAACTATAGTTTTCGAAGATTCCAAATACCATTGTCATAAATTCCTACAACTTTGGGGACAATGAACTACAATTCCACCAACAGCTTGCCATTTGCACTGTAAGGACACCAGTGAGAATGAATGAAAGGAAGTTGTTGGATCTCCTGCTTTGTTTATCTCCATAATTTCACTTCAGAAAATTCACGTTTTCTTCCTTTGCTTTTATTGTTTTGTTGTTGTTGTTGTTCTTGTTGTTGTTGTTGTTGTTGTTGGTGGTGGTGGTGGTGGTTGTGTCGTTGTGTTTACTGACTGATCCTACTTGCACACTGTCTCATTCTAACAACACCTGCGATTGAATGCGACCAATACAGCCCTCGCGTGTGAACCGAGACCACCCACAACGAGCGTGATTCACAAAGCTAATACGATGAAATTGGAATGTGATCGCTATCGATCACATGAACAACGTCTATATTATGTGAAGTTGTGAGAACAGTAGTGCAAATTTGCACGAGGATTTAGTTTGCTAGTTGAGACATGGAGAATTTATTATCTCAAAATATTATGGGGAAATGGTTCCAAGGAATGAGCTGGCTCTAAAGGCAGTCTGGTCATCTGAGAAGCGATGTGCACAAATATTTTGGTCACATTTCGACCTGCCAACTCTTCACTGCTTAGGCATATTTATTGTCACGGCCAAGTTACTGGTATGTCAGCCAATCAGATCTAATTTCTATCATGAACTCGATTTGTGGGAAGCAAGAAAACGGCTGTACCCCAGGCCGCGAGTAAAATTCTAGTCTAGCTTTCATGTTAGCCGAATAAATATTGGTCCTGCTCTAATCTACTCTGTCTGTTGAAGTACTGGCCATATTTTTTCACGCAGAAAGAAGCAGATGCATCCCAAATGTGATCAGAGAGTGGCATATTATCTGAAGGCTCAAAGGCGTATTTCCAGTTAATCGTAGACCAGAAAATAGATCAATTTCAGCTTATTTCAAATGCGTGAACTTGATACAAAAGTCCTGCTAACATGGCTCGGTGAATATCATTTTTGTCACAGTGACGATGAGGGCTTAAATTCCAAACCGAAAAACCCACAAATTTGGTGAAAAAGGCCGGAATAAAATTCTGACACCTCACTGGGTATTTGTTTCTGTTACCCACTGCTGCGAATCTCTTCTGAGATGAAAACAAGTTTCTTTGCGCTATTCATATAAAAAATGTTGAAATAATGATATGCACAGCTCCAAATCTAACGAGACCGACCTGGATAGTTATCTTTCTGCATGGAACTTAGTACAGAACGTATAAAGAGTATAAAGTGTACACATTGGGGAAATCGTTTAAGAAAATTATTACAGGTCATCCCGAACAATGGCATCATCCTACGACCCATCTTGAGCCGGCGGTGAGCGTCCGACTAAAGAAAGTCACGTGTTACAACTGTAGAACAAATCGAAAATCGTTCTTACGATCGATGTACTATGTACGTTTCACGAAGAGACTGAGAAGTCTCTCAAAAAACAGGTAAGTGTTGAGAAATTCCCAGAGAAACTGCTTCCGATGATTTCGCGGCGGACAAACTCAGTGCTCCGGTTGAAATGGGCTCGAAATAATCATAGTTAGCATGGACTGATTGTGCTACGAATGACATCCTGAAATACACATAATACTTCAGGTTCATAAAATAAAAGTTTTCAGTCTGACAGAGCCTACTGATGATTCTATTTTGCTGCAGGGTTTTGCTTCAAGATAAGAGCTACAAAAGGTTGGATAGCGTGGAACACATTCATTCATTTTCCATAAGTTCTTGAAGGTTCGTTCTTAAAAATGCCCTTGAGTGGCCGCTATTCGATTGAGATGAAGAATTCATTTTCCGCGTTTACTTTAAAATTTGGTGCATTCTCGTCATATTTTACTTCGGAGCAAAAATAATTCAGTTGACGGAGCACGATTTGTCTAGTAGTTTCAAGACCATGTTGGTTGACTGTATGTCTAAAGGCCTGGGCAAATATGAACTTTCCTAGAAACTAGTCGATTTGGCCGTTTACAGAGAGGAATACCGGGGAGAAACAATAAATCGCAATGAAGGAGACCACTGAGAGTTGAGGCAACGTTTCCTCACAAACGACTCTTGAAAGCAACTCGAATAACCGAAGCTGTCGAAATTGTAATAAAGGAATTAGAGAAAGACGAAAATTATGCGTATAAACCACTGGATGACAACTTTATTTTGCCAAGTTGCAACCACTGGCTAATCGCGCCCGGACACTTTTTGGCTGATCCATAATCTGATCGCAGTCTGGACAACAACAAAAAAACTAGGGTCCAAGAATGACCGGCTGCTATCCAGGATTCGTATAAATCCACGCGTTCAAAGTCCATCTTGACCAAATTAGATGACGAAGCCAAATACTTCTCCGTGCATTTTTCATTTTTGTTTGCCCCGAATGGAATACAAAAGATTAAGTTCAAGAAGCAGACTTGTTGTGAGCTGCCCAATGGATTCAATCATATTTAACTTGTAACCGGGAAAAAGAATAGATTTAAGACTGGCAGCGGAAAGCGTGATTCCAATGCGAGGCCAGCACGAATATTTTCATTTGGGGAAATAAATATATATGTGGTCTGCTGTTGAATCAATCAAAATTCTGGCTAGTCAGCTGCTTTATCTGCCAAATCACAGTAGGAAATAAAAGGGTTAGGGTAGCTAAGGAATAGTATGCCAGAACCGAGATCGGTTCGAAGTGCATCAAAAACTGATGCGCCACGTGACCGAAAATTTGACAACATACCAGCGATTTTGACTGCTCTGTGTTAATGAACAATGAAATTTCCCTATAGGGTTAGGGTAGCATTCATTTTCACTGAAAATCGCCTAGGTAGACAACAGTTTGGGAGGTGCCTTCATCCAGAGTTTGTTATACTTGAAATGCTTTGGTATGGGAGCAACGGGGTTCTGTACAGTCACGGGTTACTAGCATTCAACCAGTTATTTCTTTCCGAGAGACAGTGCAATAAGTTGAGTGAGTCTGCTGCATCAGTTGTGTCAATGACTACTGACCTATGAGTATTAAAACAATTTATTGTCGCTCCATGTCACATGGAGAACGCTCAATGATGCTGAATATCAATCGTCGTTGTAGTTTTGAATAGGTCAACTAACTTCACTTCTGACTGACCACCGTTTCCGGCAAGGCTGTATTGAGGACCATCAGAAACTTCAGTATAACATATCACATGGAGCACTGTTTTTTCGATAAGTTCTGAAATGATTTTGGCTCCGGCACATTTGACTTCACTAATACTGCAACAGCACAAAATAAGTGCAGTATAACACTCAAAAATAATCGACACTGTATAGTAAATCCACAGGCTAGAATTTGTTCCAGCTGTTATGATCAAATTTGATACGTCACCGCGATCTGAAACCATGAATCCTATTTTGATGGATCTCTCTGGAAGCCTATGCAGATTATATCGAAAAAAACATAGGTATTCCAATTCTAATTCTTTTAAACAAATTATTTGATGCCTTGTATAAAAATCTATTGAGATTCCGTTTGTCAGCAAGAAACGAAAGTAAACGGTTATTACCGTCTTCCTCTCTTTCTCTCTCTCTCTCATATATATATATATATATCTATATATATATATACATACATGAAAAAAACGTGTAACACGAAGAAATTTCTTTTCGATGTATCACTTCAGGCATTGACATATATAGGATCAATAGCGCAATCCTACAACATCTGGTGGATAGCGGACACCAAATCGACACGGTGACAGCTTTTAGACCAGTCCTGACAACTCCCAGAGTTCACGCGAAAGGATTACGCAGGCGGTTGCTGATGACGTCAGAAGCCATAGCAATTCGGCTATTGAAGCCGGATTTGTGTAAGCAACGTAACCTCGTGCAACAGTTGTTGTTGCCGTGGCCGTAACAAGTGATTCTCTTATGGTTCCATTGTACCAATTCTCCCCAGCCCCACACCTCTTTTTTCACACCTTTGTTTTTCACACCTGTCTTTTCACGCCATTTGGTTACACATTTCACACTTATTGTCGTTCACACAACGAACAAGAATCATCAAGTTGAAGCATGTTATCGAGTTACCGGATTTGTTGCACATTTACTCACTCTCTGCTATCTTTAGCTGCACATATACCCTCTTTTACCCAGTACTATATTTGTCAATGCCTGAAGTGATATATCGAAAAGAAATTTCTTCGTGTTACACGTTTTTTTCATGAATCGATGGGCGTATTCTATGATATATATATATATATATATATATATATATATATATATATATATATATTCCGAGTAGAAGTCATCAACCTTCGTTTGGCTTGTTGGTAGCAAGCAAACAAACAGACTGGTTAGATAGATTTACCTCTCTTGCTATGACGAACTCATTGCGTGAGGTAATCGCGTTATGCTGTACGATGCAGTTTCATCGGTGATTGGCAAGAATCGATGTTTTTGATGTAATAATCCAGTTTCCTTTAGGGTTTGTATTATTACAGTCATTCTGCTTGAATGCAACCAGCAAAACATGAATGTATCTACACACAAAGATCATATAAAATCTTTTTTTCCGGCTACGGCAAAAATTAAACAGTTTAACTTTCGTTGTATACATTCTTACTGGAAAAAATGTACTAGTGAGGAATTGGGAGGGGACTGATGCTAATATAGTCTTCATGCCGTATATTCCACTTTCTTTTCACAGTAGAGCAGTGTGAACTAAAATAGCTTCGGATAGAAGGGAGGATATATGATTTCATTGGTGCTACAATAGTTCATTTCAATGAAGATTGTAACTCGACCACGTGTACTTTCAAGCAGTGCTCGAGGATGTTATTTCCAGCGAGATTTCACCTGATCGCGAGTGTAAGCCGGTAACTTAAATCGACAGGGGTATTTATTCTAATTTTTCTGTGGTCAATACAATTTACAATGAATGATTCTTGATAATGAACACTGGTCATTAGTAAATTTAGTTATGTGCATTCTTCTAGTTGAAAATGTATCCACGAATACGATCGTGGTAGTTTATTGTTTTAACTGTGTTAATGTGCATTACCCGATAAAAAACAAACCACACAATCCAGATTTTTGCTTCTTAGTGCGCTGTTTGCTCTTTTAGACTTAATAATCAAAAAGTTGTATAAGGTGCGCACGCATACTAGTGTAAGTGGGAGGTTATTTCTACGATTTTCTTGTGTTGTATTCAAACAATAACATCTGTGCCGTCAGCAGCTTCCAACAAAGAATGATAAACATACGGCAAAATAGTATGCGACGCTTGAGCTCAACAGTGGAAGCTGTCCGATCGACGAAAAACAGTGCTTCGTGATTGCATCATTTCAAATGCCGGTATCATCTTCGGAAATGAGCAAACGTACTTGATCAATTAGAGCCATCAGCTCACAGGATTTGGTTGTTGTAGCTTGAAAACCAAAAAAACTAATGTAACAAACACTGCCTGATTCTCTAAATATCTTATTGTGAGTTTTGGGTCGTACAAAAAGTGATTAACCAGAAGAAGTAGCAAGTGATGAGAAGAAACGAGATTATTACAAAATACCATCACTCTTGTTCTTGTTAATCACCTCCGAAGTTTGTTAAGAAACCACTCAACATGATACAGCATCATTCAAGTGAGAATTAAAAAAAGTAGGAAATAAGTGAATTACAGGTACATTCTGTAAAAATTGATCATCATTATCGTCATCATTCGAATATTCAATATCATCATCATGATCATAATCGTCCGAATCAACATCATCATCATCAAATTCATAAATTTGAACTCCGCATTTTGTATTCTGATGACATTCCCACTTGTCCTACTCATGATTGGCGTGCGGATGTATCATGACTTTCGAGCACTCATGACCTAATCTTCCGTTGCTAATATACTGACAGTTCGAGTTTACGCTTTTATGACGTATAGTGCATGACTATCTTAGGTTCACATTTCTGTCTCTGGTGTCCCATGACCGCATGCTGCCGCTGTAAGATGGAATATGCTGAGCAGTACACCCATGGATAAAGACCTCCCACCGGAGTCTCGATCTCCCGACTGTCGCCCGGCTGCCCCTGTCCTACCCGTTGAACCACGGAGCACAAGGCCCCCGCAAGATTTGTCCGTCCAGGTTGACACACCGGTAACTACTCAGAATACACAAATATGTATGTTCTAACTATAGATTACCTTCTTATTCTGCTGCCGAAACTATCATTTCATGTTGGTTAGGAAGCATCTCGATTTACTGTCTGTATCGTGACCGGGCTGCGCTACAGTTTCGTTTGACTCCTTACTGAGTGGACCTTTACGAGTGCACTGTCCTGATCAACCGGCTAACTTTCTTTACCGTTGTTCCTTGTTGGCTGCCTGGCTCTAAGTCATTTGCTTTATATATTTAATGTGTTGAAATTAATAGAATCGCGAAATTACGATGAACACGAATTTTGAGCGCCAGTTTGTTCTGGTGATCGTAGCTGCGTACAGCGCATACGAGGCATGAAGTTAGAGAGAATAAGTATTTGTATGACTGATAGCTCAGGTAATCGGGATAGATGATGTACTCCTCAACATCATTATCGTTTTCGTCATCATCATCATCTTTCGAATCATCAAAATCAACATTCTCCGAATGGTCATACGGATCATCATCCGAATCATCGTCCGAATAATCATCGTCATCAACATCAACATCATCAGCAGCATCATCATCGTAATCATCCAAAGCACATTACCAACATTATCATCACCGTCATTACCATACGAATCATTCACCTCGTCCTACTCATCAGCATTAACATATGCATCATCATCTTCATTACCACCGTCCGATTATACACCATCAATATAATCCGAAACAACATCGTCATCATCATTATCATAATCAAAGAAATATTCATCATCATCATCATTACCATTATTATCATCATCCTTCTTCTCATAAAACACAAGATCATCATCTGAATAATCATCATCATAAAAATCATCATCATAAACATCATCAAAAACATCAAATTGAGCAACAGAAATATCATCATCATCATCATCATCATCATCATCATCATCATCATCATCATCATCATCATCATCATCATCATCATCATCATCATCATCATCATCATCATCATCATCATCATCATCATCATCATCAGCAGCAGCAGCAGCAGCAGCAGCATCATCATCATCATCATCATCATCATCATCATCATCATCATCATCATCATCCGAATCATCATCATCATCGTCATCATCATTACCATCATCATCATCCGAATCATATTCATCATGATAATCGTCATCATCATCATCATTCGAATCACCATAATCTTAAATATCACCTTCGTCAGCAATTTCAACATCCTCAACTTCTTCTCCAAATTATCATCATCATCATGGTCATCATAATCTTCAACAACATCATCAGCATCATCATCACCATCATCATCATAATCCGAATCATCACCAAGATCATCATAGTTCTCATCATCATCATTATGATCATGATCATGACCATGCTCATGTCCGTCATCATCATTGTCAATATCATCACCATCACCATCGTCATCATCATTACTGACCGAATAATCATCAACATCATCACAAAATTCATCATCATCATCATCCTCACCATCCGTACCGTCATCACCATGATCATCGACATCATCGGACTCATCAACGTTGTCATCTGAATCATCATCATCATCATCATCCGAATCATCGTCATCATCATCATCATCATCATCATCATCATAATCATCATCGTCATCATCAGCATCATCATCGTCATCATCATCATCACCGACAACAACATCCTCGTATTCCGATTCATTATCACTATCATCATAATCAGATTCAGCACCAGCATCTACATCATGATCATGATCATGGTCATGATCATGATCATGATCATCTTCATCGTTATCATCACTGAACTTGCTTTCATGAAGTAAAATCCCACGATATTAATGATTTTATATTCTAAATTTTCCTCATTCAAAAGCTCAGATACTGCTTCTGAACATATGATGATACAAATGTTTTTTAATTTGAAATACACAAGTATAATTGATATATAATACGATTCATCATGCAGCTTGAACGCTCAACTCATGATTGGAAACTATGGAAGCACTGTATGGCTGTTCCATCCTTGTTGGGAATCATCAGCAGTGCACATCCACCGAGCCCCCACGGGGACTCGAACCCGGGGTGAACGATTGTGAATCGAACACCTTAACCGCAAGGCTATCCGGGCTGGCTCTCAACGGTTTGTTGAACATCTACACTACATGATATAGCACCCTTCCGTCACTGGCTTTTGAACGGTAACAACCCGCTTCCCACACAGCGATCGACTCCTATGATGGATGACTTCTCTGTAGGGGCCTAAGTACAACGAAGGCATTCCGTTATGAACAACCTACAGAGCTTGGTTACTATTTGCAAGTGAGTAGTAGGAGATTAGATTTGTATATAATATGATTCATCATGCAGCTTGAACGCTCAACTCACCATTGAAAACTATGGAAGCACTGTACAGCTGTTTCATCCTTGTTGGGAATCATCAGCAGTGCACATCCACAACAAGGATGAAACAGCTGTACAGTGCTTCCATGGTTTTCAATGGTGAGTTGAGCGTTCAAGCTGCATGATGAATCATATTATATACAAATCTAATCTACTACTCAATTTGCAAATATAATTGATATCACTGGAAAGTGTGCGAAACATAGTGAATCCCTTTTCATCTTTAAGTTATGAATGTATTTATCCGTGAAGATCACAGTGCGTAATAAACCTTGAGCAACATTCTGCGAACTCACATCGCTAAAGTCGGCATCCATATCGATTTGAATGGGGTGAATCTCGCGGATATCAAAATAGGTAAGCACATTCTCTTCAGTCTCACTGGGAACTTGAGGTAGTGGAGGTATCAGAACCAGTCTGGCTTCTAATGCTTGTCTATAAACTGCATCTAGGACCTCACGCGGTACCACGATATCCGCTCGTTCGAATTCGTCGTCGGTGATTCCGGTGTCGTCACTGAACGGTGGTGGTATTCGGATTTCTTGATTTTGCTGATCGTGCTGTTCTTCTTGTTCTTTTGTGGCTTGCGTTTGGGCTTCTTGAGTCAACTGATGTTGTTTTTCGGCTTCCAGTTCTGCCTTACGTCTCTCTCGTTCGGCTTCCACGGCAGCTTCCAATAGGAGTTTCTGACGTTCCTCTTCAGCTTCGCATTCTTCTTCAGCTAGATAAAAAGAAATGAAAAACATTGTCGTTAGAGTCCAGTGCCCAAATATTGTACTTCATTGTGTAAACAAAAGAACGAAATTAAATAAACCATAGCTCGTTTCAGTCATACTGGAATGCTTTGATTTTCATTAGCCGCTTTGAATGAAAACATGTATTCAATTATTTATGTAAAGTGACAGCCAGAGAGGAGGAATCAACTGTTCTTCTTCCACGAATTTTGAATTCTGTAAAGTTATCCCGAGGGATGAATGTTGCATACCTCAACCATTGTAAATTAGGTAGTCTGAGACCTCCAGAGGGAAGCAGAACTACAAGAGAAAAAATCAAGTCCTTGAAGCCAATGCTTGAATAGAGGATGCCGTTGGTAGTGTTTTCCAGCTATGAAACCTGGTGTCACTGAAGCATGGGTTTTGTTCAGTTCTTTCAACTTTTGAAATCCATAATCTGTGCTCTGGTTTTGGTTTATGTCTCCATTTCATAGAACCATCGAACGAAAAGTGAAACAGGTGAAAGTACAGGGGCAAGTAGACATGCGAAATATTAAGTGAAAGAAAGTCGCCTTCGGCATAGTTTCCATCACGGTTAAACGGTTTCCAATCAGGATGATTTAAAGTAAACATGCCATCCTCAACCATGTTCACATTGACCACATCTTCTCAAAGACCAAAGTAGGACACAGCTTATGATTCTCATAAGCTCGTGTTCGTGGACCTACTTGTTTAGGTCGGAAACGTTTCGTCAACGGCTGAGGTGAGATAATAAATACAACCTGAACTGAGAATAACACCAGAGTTCAAATTCGTAGAACAAAGTTTAGCCTTGTTGATATAAACGTAGATCACGTTGTCTGTCATGCGGTGCTACGCTGACCGTCACGAATTACAGATGATCTAATCCACTTTACAACATCGAGAAGATTGACGCATTTTCCAGAGGAGGGTAGCAGCAAGGTAATATAAAAGGACACTAAGCTGACAAAGCTCACCCATTTTCTTTGCTTCTGCTATTAGTCGGTTTCGCGTTGCAGCCGCGTTTGGGGCCATTAGGGCACGGTAGGCTTGTAAACGACGTTCATAGCGATGCAGATGGGTTTCAAGTGTACCGTACATTTTCTGAATGCCTTCGCTGTCATCGATAGCTTCCTCTGCTGCTTTTGTCTCGTCTGAACGAGTTACTTCGTCATCTGGTGCCGAGTCATTATGCAGTCCGCTCCAATCTAATGCGCCAAGAGTATTCGATTTCTCTGCACGAAAACCTTGAGGCCAAGGTGGTGGCATAACCCTTGCTTTTTCCGGATCTATACCGATTGATTCCATATACTGATACAAATGATGACGGGTAAAGTTGTCACTTCCTTCCAAGACAATGACGTGGTGTGGTGTTATCATTCGATGAAAACCAGGGTGTTTTTCATCACCCATTGATTCCTCGTCATCGGGATCGGCTGTCCATGATAGAATTCGGGGGGTGGGGGGGGAGGGGAAATTTGAAAATGTTACGGGCAAATGAATTTCGTTCAAAAATGTGTAATGTGGTGGCTATAGAAAGCCTCACTGAATTTGTTAAGCGTGACTCAAAATTCTTTTACTTCAATCATACTTTGTTTATTCATAGCCCCGTTGTTGCACATTTCTGTGCCAACCCTGTCTTGCTCACTTATAGCAAGGTAGCTGCTTCACCTTCTGGATGCCTGTTTAATGCCGGTATCAGGTATCATCAGAACATTTATCATCGTGAATCGGACTCGGTATTGACAAGGTCACATCTGGCACGAATCCCTAATTCGGTTTGTTGTGCTTAAGCTTGACAGTATTTTGATTTCTGGAGTTTCGGAATAGGGTTCACTCGTTTTCAGAGGGATTTCCCTCAACCTCTTTTCAAATAGGTGTTAGAATTGAAAATTCAGTGTGCTTTGATCCTGCACTATTTGGTCGTGCCCAAAAGTCTTCATTCCTTTAACGTGTAGGTCGAACTGGACCGTAGTCTCAGTGCTCGAATCACAATGAAAATCCAGATAAGTGTAGTTCATTCTAGGGTTTCCTGGGAATTGTAAGCTGCGGAACATATTTTGAGAACTGAATATCAACTGGCATTAGAATACATTTTGTTGGTGTTTAGTTTTCACGCTAGCCGTTGAATTAGCAAACTGGTTCTCAACAGCTCTAGGTAATACCTTGGCTATGCACCAGTGACTCTACACACACAAAGAGATTGGCTCGTATTAGAGAACGTTTTATCCAAGTACCAACGAACTCTCTATTTGCAGCGTATCACCACTCGCCCATCGCAAATGCTGACAGTAAGTGGAATATAGATTGGTGGACAAAGTTTTTCTGACTGACATGCATATCCGGTGCTCCTCTGTTCACTTATGCTCATATGGGTGCACTTCGTAGGTGTTCTGTACAAAAGAATCTCATTTTTGCTGCAGGAAGGTGAATGAATGCTTCTCATTCAAGAGTACTTCACAAAGCGCATCACAGCTGTGATTCCCTGATTGTGATTGTGAATGAAACAATCACATTTCCGAAACACAAACGAGATCACTGTTTTTAAACCCATTTTGGATGTTTTGCTTTCTGTTTTACCGACGTCACCACCGGAGTTTTCTGTACCTCAGCAATTATTTGTTTGAACTGCTAGCTAAAATAATCCTGGATGATTCTCGTGTGTTTTTGGGTACATTCTTGTCCTTCTCTTGTTTCTTTGACGTTATTCTCAGTGTTAATAAAAACCTCCTAGCTGTTGAATTTGTTATTAGATTTTGTCTGTTTAGGACTCAGAAACAAGGAATTTTGAGAGGGGCGTTTCCCACGTATTAGTGTGAATTACTCTATTTCATATTCGACGAACAGCTTTTTTACTAAGTGCCTGCCGGTGATAAAGAAGATAAGCAGTTCGTAGGTCTGAAACGGTTAGGAAATCGAGACTTCTGATTGCGCCAACTTTGCCTTCTCTTCCCTTTAGGTCTCTTTCGAAATCACAACGAGGCATTTCATCATTTACTGTATCTAGGCTGATAAGTACCACTGTGTGCTGTCGCAACGAAAAATATAGCTATAAAGATCACTCAAAGTGAACTGGATACAAATAAATAGCCGTCTTTAGAGTGGATATCATTCGAAATCCTCAGTTCTCACCAGTAATCTATTAATAACACTAAATCCAAGTCACACATCTTCAGCACAATATTCGACTTCCTGAACGTCTATGTAAGAACCACAGTGCTTCCAGCTCAGTGAACAGGGGACATATCGTGTGGCGTATAATTTCAATAAACCGTTTGGAGCCAGCCCGGATAATTTGATTGTTAGGTGCACGATTCACGATCGTTCACCTCGGACTGGAATCCCAGTTGGGGCTCGGTGGATGCGAACGCCGATGATGATCCCTAGAAAAATGGAGCAGTTGTACAGTGCCTCCATAAGCCCTATTGCTAAGTGATCAGTAATTTGATATGTGTAAGCTATAACACATTAATAAGGAGTACAATGTACGGAGCGTTATTTCGTTAGTTGAAGTTTACGATAATCAATTCTGCATCGCTTGTTACGGATTATTGAAATATCATACTAAATAATGTGTTCAGTTGTAGAAACGTACTTGGATTTTTTCGGATTATCGATGTCAAATAAATGTTTTCCTTGAAATTCATGGATTTACTGAACGCAGCCTTTCATTTGCTAATCAGGCACGCCTCTAAACAGTCAATGAAAAATACTGAATCCAGGTCTCTTACGTCTAAATAGCATTTCTGCTTGTTCCAACGACTTGGGAAACCCGTCCAAAACAAATCCTTGGTTCTGACATGGCTTTGACAGAAGCTTCTGTATGAGCAATCTGGAAATAAGATTTGACATCAGAACCATGATTATTTTGTGTGTCAAAGTTTAAGCTACAAACAGCACTTATGTGACCTTTCCATATAATAAAACAGTCCTCAATTGAAGAATCCCACTACTTCGTAAATACATAAAAACAATAGCAAATAAGCTCGCTTCCGGTAGAATCATTTCCTCAGCTCTTGCATCCATTGTATCCATTTCGCGAGCTCATTCTTAACCACGGAACGACCACAACTACTCTCCCTTTTTTCAAATTACAAAACACCAGATTTCGTGACTACCCGAATTCCAACTTGGTAAGCAGATTTGTTCATTAGAATAACGGTTTTCGCAGTTCAGGTTCAAATTTTCCAAGCAGATGAACATTTCAATAAAGATTTTTTTGCGAGAGTACAACAACATACCCCCTAATTTCATTGAGTTTGGAGTAATCGCATGATGGCAAGGAGCGATTGGTCACTCAGTGCTGGAGTATCCCCGATTGTCTCCAGTCATTGAATACGCGGACAGCGTGGACCTCGGGCGAGTAGCTTAATTCACGGTCATAACACTCGTATCTTTTTCCCATTTCATGTACTGACTACCATTGCTCATCTTCCAATCAGCTACTACTACAGCAAACATTATACGTCCCAGAAGTGAAGGCATCGACTACGAGTTCCAAATTTCGCAGTCTGGTGAGATTTGGTGCATCGTCTAAACATCTGCCTCAGGTACCAGTCTGGGTCTTCCTTCAGCTGTGATGATCCAGTGTCGCTACGATTTTCGCGTAATAGAGTGAAGACATCGGCGTTCAGATACCCATAAACCTCTTTTTTCTTTCCGTCGCGAGTGGTTTAGATTATCCACAAACTCGGCTTACGCATGACTAACAGTCTACGCTTTAGATGTCGGAGTTAACACAATCAAAACGGACATCCTTTATGTGAGGTAATGGGCTGACAAATTACCCGTAAATGGCTTGGTTCGTTCAGTAGACAGCACGATGGTTTGGCAAGTAGCCGGCACTTCCTCGTCTGTCCTGAATTGTAGACAAGGTTGGAGCAAAGGAAGTGGACCAAAAGATCGAGCAAATGCCAACTGTTGTCTAGACCAATCAACCAACTGGGTCTGTTACCAGACCTACCACGTAGAAGAGATAGCTGTGAATAACAGGCGGACCAATAAGTTTGCCGGGTTAGGATTTGGGTATGACCATTATGAGTCGGTTGTAAATTGCCATTATTGTACTTATCTATCGAGATGTTTCGGAGCCAAAAGAGTCTTCTTACCAGATTAAATGGGAAGGAACAGAACACAGTATACGTAGTGAAACCTACTCTGATTCTCGAAAATACTCGGTTGAGACATCAGAACACTCGGTAGAGAGAAAACTTGTTTTCGCTGAATCACGACAGGCCAAATACGGCACATTTTATAGGTGTTGAAATTTAGATAATAGAAGAAACCACAAGAAAATTGGTAACCATGAAGAAACAAATAACCATTTCGTGTCCACATAAATACTGTACAGTCAGATTTATGGTCTGCCAAGAGTTCACAATAACAGGATACCACTGCACGTAGTCACAGGCATGAATAACTCTCCATATCATGATATGGAGTATTAGTTAGAAGAACCTATCGAATACACCAGAAAATAAGTCACCAGGTTCATCCTGAACGATATTCTTGAAATTTTTAGGTGTTGTTTACTCATTAGTGCACCCGACAAGTGGATGTACTTGCTCGATTTGTCTTCTCTGTTAACAAATATGCCCTCGAAAAGAACCATCGGATACGTGGGAGACTAAATAAAAGAATCGGTAAGATCCATCAAACTTCCAGTGGATGAACTCAAACGACTTCCCTACCTACGTACATACAAAATACAATTTCAATTTGATTGAGTCATACTCCTTTAAGTTGAGGGAATAGCAACGGAAATCCCCTTCGGGCCACCTATTAGCAGATATTTTGGCGGTCACACTGGAGAACAGCGTTCTTTCCAAAGAATTCTAGAAACTGACTCTGAACAGACACTATGTGGACGATGTAATCTGCGTATCCGATACGACTATGGATCCACATGACGTTCATCTCAAATTCAGTCAAACCGGCGACGTTACAAATTTCCTAGATGTACTCCTGTCCTGGCACCTGGATGTCTCATTCAAACGATCAGCCTATCGTAAAAAACATGGACAGGTCAATATATACTCCATCAGAGTTTCCTACCACTGCTCCGGAAAAAAACCTCATTCAGTGTTTAGCAAACAGGATCATTAGGATATGCGCTGCAAATACTATTGAGGATAAAACAAGTTTTCTCGAGACAGGATATCCCATTTATTCCGTCGATGAAAATATGAAGCTCAACAGAACCAAACCTAACCATCGCACAGCCAAAAAGAAAGTCATCTACGTATCAATATCTTCCGGAGGAGACAATACAGCAAATTTGATAAGCAGGCTGCTTTATACCGCTGTCAGTACGGCGTATTTTGCGGCTGAAATCCAAGTCTTGTTAACCTACGTACCAATTATCATTTTACGTAAAAAGACAGGCTACCAGAGGATTTCACCTCTCACTCTCTGTATAGCAATGTACTCGCACCCGTAGAGCAAGTTATGTAGATCGAACCACAAGAAGGCTGTCTAAACGCATAAGGGAGCATCGTGCGAGTTGGTTAAACAAAAGATCAGTGAACAGAAAACAAACAGCAATGAATGACTAACGGATAGAATCTGGTCATTCAGTTATTGTTGAGGAGGCTTTTCCCCCTATCTACAATGTCGATAAAATAAGAACAAAGAATACAAAAGGTCGGATCTTAGCCACCACCGAGGAGATCGCGATCCGCCGGAGCAACCCACCGTTAGCTGCCAAGGAAAAATATTTATTCTTTTATTCTACCTGGCGATAGACGCAAGATAAGTTGACGAAATCACAAACTCCATGCAACCCACCTGACAATTATCAACACACAGAATCTCTCGTGACACCGACTGTACTGTACATAGGTGGACACGAAATTGTCATTTTCTGCCACCACTATTACCAACTTCCTTTGATATTCGAAGAAATACGAACTGTTTCGGTTTATGTATCAAATGGATAGGTTGTTTCTTCAGTCTCGAGAAATTTTTTTCCGTTTGGATTCCCAATAAACTCAATTAAAACCAAGAAATCCAGCAAACGAGCCTTATCGAAACTGGCTTGCATACAAAGTATCATGATATGCACACTAATAGAGCGACAAGAGCCTGCATAAAAATAACCACAAGGAATAAGTCTGCGATAACATAAACACCTACAACCATACTTAAAGATCCTAGTCGTATGACTTTTGAGAAAATTAGGACTGAGTTTTCTTAATAGTGAGGTTTCAATATCAAAGCTTTTCGGTAAAACTGAGGCCTCGGTTTAGATCACTTTTAACTTGATAAACCTGCTTCGTGTCAGTTCCGAGTTCCCCGATCACGCCAGACAGCCTTCTGGACAGCAGCTTCGGTTCTCAACCATGTCCTCCAATATATCTAATCAAGGATAATCCATATCTCTTGAACTTCAACAAGATATTTGGGACTCACTAAAAGAGGCCAGTACTGGCGTGAACTTCGCCATGGTTAAACCACCTCTTCAGCCATACACAGGAAGCATAAGTTGCATACGTTAAGACAGACTTTGGGTATATGTGCGCAAAATCAATTCAAGCGGCCTTAGGTGGTGGACGGCAATCACTTCTGTAAAGTGGCAGTTATCCAAGCCCGGCACACGTCTACGAGCCGCTTCGTTGCTCGCACAGCGTTCCCACCAGATATGAGTTGGGGGTATCGATGGTCTTATACGGAAGGTCACCACGCGTTCTAAGTGCAGAGTGGCCAGGGTATACAACCGAGGAGCAACACACCGCGCACCGTGGCATTGCAGAGCAGTTCATTCAATGAGACGCTGACGTCGTGGCGGCGTTACATGTAACGCAGGTGTTCGTTATTCGACCCGTGGTCTCCTTCTCAACAAAACCTCAAACGGCAATTTAGTTCTCGATTCACTTGCATCTGATAGTCATTTCAAACTACTCACAATCGTCCACTCCCGGTTCGAGTTACTCTGGGGGAGGCTGGTAATGATTCTTCAAAAGGACGAAACAGTTGTACGGTGCTTCCGTAGACTGTAGGGGTAAGTTGTGTGGTAAAGCTGTACGACAAACCACGTAATATATAAATCAAATGTCTTGACACTTTTCAATAAGTATACTACTAATTTTATCACCAAAATTTCATCTCGACCCGTGCATAGAAACATTTTACAAGTAGGTTATAGATGTGTATTACCGTATGGGAGAACCTCACAGACAGTACAGTCAGCTGAACTCAATGAAAAATCAAGCGATACAAAGCACTAACTAGCCCCTACACGGAAATAAATGTTTCTCATAATTATCCATAAAACATTTTCTGTTTTTTTTCCTACTGACACTCATACTTCATGAAATCAAGATATGCTATATTTTCTCCAGATACTTCCGTCACAGCTACGCTGAGTTAGCCGAGTTAGAAATGAATGACTTGGCTATTTCACCTTGTGACATCAACTCGAGTGAAGTTCAGGTCCATGGAAAAAATTGAATCTGAAGACTTCTCGTGTTGTGTTAAATAGCGTTTGCGTAGATTGGTGAGCAGTTCGTATAAAAAGGAAAAGCTACAATAACGATATTCATGAGTGTGTATCGAACCGCCTTGAATTCGTTATTAAGAAGACTTCAGAGAAGTGGTACACATTACATGTACTTTTTTCCCATAAGCCTACTCTATTGGGATAGGCTAGTGCTACTGACTGAAAAGTCCTATAAGTGATCTTCGCTGATAATTGAAATAATTCGCACTTTGTAGATATTAGCGGGATAGACGGATTGGCACTGGAGTTAAGCTAACAGTTACAGTTCATTTCGGACAAAACGTCGACTGGTTACCATGTTGACAATGATGTAATCCGAGCCTCGAGAAGCAGCAGGTACTCGTTACGGCAGCTGAGCGACGCACCAGGGCTGCCTAATAAATGCGCTACTACCGTTTAACTTTCGATGCATAACTTGCCAGTTTCATGATTGAAGTCTAACTGTTTCTCCACAATTTTGGTGCCTCTATGTTACTGACAATCACCATTTCACGAATCAAGCAACGATGACGGTCAACATCATATATATATATATATATATATATATATATATATATATATATATATATATATATTCCAAGTGTCTCGCTTGGGATCTAGCACCACAGCTTTCTATTGTAAACCCCTGTTTGCAACTCTCATAGTACATTATAAACACATTGGCCATTACTTTCTGTTTCTGCTTCTGCTTGTGCAGAAATCCCTAAAGTTTCAATTCAGAGATGGTCTGGGATTTGTGCATTTGCCCAAACCCAGACGGTGTCCATGGTGGTGCCTTAACACTCAAGGTTAACTAAAGCTGCCACCTTTATGATTGTATTATTCTGCCCTTAGCCCCTCGACCATTACCGACTCAATCCACTTAGTGGCACTCTTCTTATTTGGGAAAAACAAGTTATCGATCCATTAGAAAATCAGTCTTACTTTCGTAAGCGTCATAGTCGTAATGATCAGTCGACGCAACCTCCCCATCCATATAGGCAATCCAGTATACGTTTTTACTTCACCCAATAACCCAGCTCATCTGTAATGTGCCACAATGGTGCAGATGTTTCGTGAGCAAATGACGAGTAACCGCTACCAAACTAATCACTTGTCTGTGTTTGGATAACGATGTGATTGATAGATTCAACTGAAGTTACAAAGGATATGCTTGAATTTACAATGGCCTAATCCGAATTTTAAAATGGTCTAGTTTTTCAGAGAATGTATTGTTGGCACGAGGAGCCTGAATCGTATGTTTTTGGAAAATCCACTTGCATTCTTCACATCGGCTCGCGGGGTCTAGTTTTTGTTGAAAATCAACAAAAAATGTTTACATTTGCGTAAGTGCTACTAAAGGTTTGATACCACTCGAATTTTCGTTGAGTGCAGCTAAGGGCCTCACACAAGGTAATATGCATCTTAAGTCTAGTTGTAAAGGGTTTCTGTGGAGAGGACCAGATAATCTTTCAGGGCTGAAAGCGGTAATTACTAGGTACGGCACTTTCTCTTGGATCCCGAACATTGATCACCAGCTTGACTGACCAAATGGAACTTCACGGTTGCTGTCAACTGTCCTTGTTTACACAGTGAGACTATGAAGCTATGTGTTTAGCATTTCTATTATACTCATGCTTGAGATAGGAATAAAAACTGCCCATAGGTGGTCTACTATAATCAAAAGAATTAGCGCACTGAATGAATCGAACGTACCCCTCCGCCGTCATCCGTTGATTTTCAATAGCATAGACAAAACTTGTGAGGGACACCCTTTTTCCCCATTATATATTCCAGTATTTAAGAGAACAAATATCGAAAATGAAAGCTTTGCACTACTACTTTCTAAGTCATGCGAAGTCCATTGGATTAACTATAACGCGTTGAATTGAAACCTTATTTGACGGCTCAGAGTGGCTCGACCCCTTCGCCTGGAGGTCCTTCGAAGACCTTTACTACGAATCCTCCGGCGCACTCTGACAGTTTAGCTGCGGCTTTAGGACCCCATATGTGTTTAAAGTAACTTTTAAGTTTATCTAACGGGTATCAGTTGATGGTATGGTAACTGGTTGGTACTGGGAAACAAGGATGATGTTCGACCTTTAAACGGATTTGCAAATCGTGGCTTAAAATTCTGAAACAACAAAATTACTGTAATTTTCTTGAGATAAACCGTGTTGTGGTAGTATTGATAAAAACTGCTGATGTCTGTTTCACACATAAAATACTGTCCTGAGTACTGAAATTATCATCTGTAGCGAAAAGCATTCGGATTGCCTGGCGTATTACCGATATTTGAATGCAGAAATCAGTTCCTATCCAAGGTGCCTGATCTAAGCGGGTTACGGTGATTGGCATAGGTGACGTGTGCTGACGAAATAAGCTAAATGGGTGTATTTCTTTCTCTAGGCTAAGAGGCAGTTAGAGGATTGGTCAAGATGGTAAATACATAACCCGGAAAAAAGTCTCAAAGTCTCAAAGATTGTTTGATCGTGTAAGGTTTTGTAAAGTAACATGCCGCGGTCGGTAGCGTACTTCAACTGGAGCTCTTCCTAGGCTGCATAATATTCGTATAAACCTTTCTTGAGTACATTTTTGCTCTTCGGGCTTCAAACGATTCCACTTTAGGTTTGCTACCTAGGTAAAAACTAGAACGCTGATGCTTGCGGTTACTAAGTGGAGGAACTGAACTGGTTCGCACAGTCTGTCACCTTCAAAGTCCTGATTGGATGACATATCCGTCCAACTTACACGTACCTTTTACACACAAAGGAGTGCATGTGACTGTTTTATGTTAATTCACCACAAATGAACTCGTTACCGATCTACTTCGTGATTTATCCAGTACTCGTGTATGCTTTTCTGATTGCCTTCTACATCACTATAATTGATTCAGTAGTAAGTGTTGTCATTCACATATCAATAATGTTTATCCTGAATTTCACTTCGGTAATGGCAAGATCACAGATCCATTTGATTACTGTTCTGTTCCGTCGCAATAAATTTGGTAAGACGATTTCTCTGTGCCCGAAAAATAGACAGTTTGTATGGGATGCCAGGTGGCCTCAGCCAAATCTTTGTACAAGGCGCACTGGTCCACCGACTGACTCTTATAGCTACATATCCAACCGGTCAATTCCATTGTAATTGGTTGGTTAATTTCGTTTCGTTTTGTTACAAACTGATTGGGCCTTCCATCCGTTTCACAAAGTTCGGCTTCAACAATGATTTTGAACAGGTGAGGACGCACTGTCTGCTAGAGGAACTAGGTGGTCCATCTGTGCTGTGCCATTCCATACCGTCACAATTACCACAGTGTAGATACCCGTTGCATGAAGAACACGTGCCTAGTCCAGTCCGGCAAAAATCATCCCCGTTTGTGATAATCTATATTGGGCAATTATTTTCTAACGTACGAAAAATCCCTCAGAACACATTGTTCGCCACGCTGTTTTGTTCTCAATTATTTTCTACCTGAAAGAAAACGAGAACCCCTCACTTGAGTAGAATAGAACAAATTTACTTTGCTTACCGGACTATCGTTTCACTGTTCAAACGACCATTTTCATCTGTGTTTTCACGTAAATTCTCCAATTGTTCCTGTGCATCTGAGACTAATTGTTCCAACTCGTCCTCTGATTTCCACGTTGGTGCTGGTGTCATCGGATAATATTCCAAATCGCTGATCGTTTCCGTCTGAGTTGATTTACGAATCGAAGGGACTTCATCTTAAGCAGAGAGGTTACAGGTAGATGTTGTTTAGAGCTTTCGAATAGAGTTTTCAGTGACCGTTAGTTTTGATCCGTCCTGAATAGCACGGACCACGTTTATTTTGCCTTCGCACTAGACGGGATCGACTAAAGCCGAAAATTACAATGATCGGAACTTCGTTTGAGAAAGATAACGAGTTGCGGTCCACTAAGGCAGTCAAGTGATTTACTATCTATTCCTCGTTTAACTGAATGACTGGTATTATGGTATATGATGATGTTACTTATGATTTAATGTATGTTATAACCACCATCCAAATAGTCAAATGGGAATTATCTTATTTTATCATTATATATGGACAGTCACGTAACGGCCATCAGACGAGTGTTTTTCACTGAAATGAACTAAAATGTATTTGTTCGACTGGACCGCCTTCGTCAAAGTTTGAACCTAGACTTCCAGGCAGCAGCTCCATCGCTGGCAGGATTCAGTGCTGCGTGTCGTTAACATGGTCTTGTGTTTGATTGCCAAAGATGTGCACTAACCAAAACAGCGGATGATGATAAAGGAGACACATGCCAGTAGATAAACTGTCCCAGTACTGTTGAATCCTTAGCTCCTAGGGAACAGCTTTCCCACTGATGGATGAACACTGATAAGACCAAAAGACTTACGGTTCACCGTCATGCAGACGTGTGTGGTGCTCTTGAGAGTGCAAAAAGACACCGGTTTTCTTTTCTGGCTTTCGATCTTCGTAGATCCATTCAACAAAGATCGAGCATACATATGTCAAATAAATATCAACACTAAACATTTTCTCGCTGTGTCCTGTTTTCTCCCTTCTGTAGTAACCAAGAAAACTAGTAAGACAGTAACCACATTAATACTGGCCCGTGTAATTCATAGAAATTACACAGAAACATAGATTGGGTCGTTAAGTGTTATCTACTATTTGTTCCTAAACCACTCCGGACAAGCTTGATATTGAATCCTAAGTATGGGTGAGCCTGTGGCTGTCAGATAAAACAACATTGTCTTACGTTTTATATCAAGAACAGCTATAATCCCATTGTTCTGCGCAGTAAAATTAAAGAAAACATGGTACAACACTGTGCGTTAAACGAGTAAGTCGACAAGGCAACTTTATTTACCGATCCCGGAATATGATGAACACAATAATATGAACACCAAATGTACTCCTTAAAATATCGATTTGGAGAACGACGTATGTGAGTCTGCAGAAATTGATGATGATTATTCGGATAAAGATGAAAACGATAAAGATAATAATAATAATAATAATAATAATAATAATAATAATAATAATAATAATAATAACCGTGACGTAATCATCTTCGCAGCTCAAGTTTCCTGGCCTTCTCGAAATGGATTTGACGTTTGCCTTGGTTTCCCGTTCCAGATTTATTAGACAAACCCTCTTTGTATGTTTCTTGAATGATATTTAAAATCAAATTATACCACTTTATATGGCTCTGAGTAACTGGTTAACCACAGCCAGGTAGTTGTAAATGCTTTTATTTACATGGGGTTATCTTTTCAATTTTTTTTAAGAAGTGCTCCAGAAAGTAAGGCTGTGGCCAGTTAGAAACAACAGGATGAGAAAATTTCAATGGCCCCTAGAAGATCAACTTTACCTCGTCGTGGTTTGTATCTCTTTTTCGGCCGTTCAGTTACCCGTATTCTTTTGTTTTCTTTCGTCTAATACTCATCCCTAATGAAGACGTTTTTACGATTCACAAATAACAGGTTTAGGAAAATAATGTTGTTTGCTTTCAAACTGTTGTTCATTTTCTAGAAACCATAGAGCTCACATATCTTCGTGAAACGTTTAATATAAATTAGTACTGCTCATTCTGTCATTTTTTGCAGCTTATTCGGAAATCCCCACCTTTAGTGGTCAATTCAAATGCTGAGTCAGTACAACCGCTTGTGTTTATAAGAACGCAAATGATTCTTTGTGATCTATAATTATGTGACTGCATTTTAGCATCGTCAATTTGGGGTACCACGTGATTATGATAAACTGAACAAATTTTGCACACATTTCTCACGTGATTGGGTGTTTAAATCCTGGTTTTTGATAGTGTATTATATGCACACAAGAAGGTTGTAGAAAAACAATAAAACGGAGAATGCACTAAAAGTGCGTTATTTTACAGCGGATTGATCGCACGAAGCTACCGACCTAATCCTATTTTATCGGGGAATACTGGACCAACAGAACCACGCGAATATCAAATCGATCGGGCCAACAAATCGAGAGCCACAGATCAAAGAAAACGCGGTGGATGTGTCGGAAGAATTCCGCAGCAGACAAAAGAGACATACGAACTAGCAGATAAGACGCAGCGGGATCTCAGACAACCAACAAGATAGCCCATGTGAGGGGCTACCGATCAAGCCGTCAACCGGAACAATCGATCTAAGTGAACTGAAATGGGGCGCCGAAGAATCACGGTAATGGCTGCAGATACCTGGTCTGAACAAAGTCGAAATACTTAGGCAGCCGGAGGATCGATGCTGCTACAGCACGATCTGGAAAAAGGACTATATAAATGGATGCACATTTTTTTCGGCCAGACTTGTCTGGCGAGTCAGATACCGGTGTTCGTCACCCGCCTTGCTGTCCTCATAACAATTATTTTGAGTCCACAGGAACACAAGCCATGAAGCTGCTTTGGCCTATCCCATTCGTGGATGGAGATGCGGAGGCATAGACCACAGATTTTGAAAGGATAGAGGCTTTCCACGGGGTGAAGTAAGATACACTTTTTTGGCGGCATTCGGGACACTGCTGGCTGGGCGTACCAAGGCAGTTTACAATTTAAAAATGGGAGAAAAAGCAGACCTTGCATATCAGGAATGACCCGGTTGTCCGTCATCAAAAGCTTTTGCGCCGTATATCGATCGGGCTGCCTGAGGATAGTGAGGTAAACTAAAGCACACCTCCTTCATGATCCTCTTGTTCAAAGTATGCCCCGAACAATCCAGGAAAGATTAAAAGTGGCAAGTGCGCTCCGCGTGAACGACAGGGAGTGCCTATTGATGGTTGTTCGTGGTGCAAACGAAGGAGTAACAGTTCCCAGATGGAGCCATCAGAACTGGAACTCAAGTTGCGGAATGGTTCTGAGGCCATCAACCAACTGAAACCGAGAAGTGGCTAACAAACATCGCAGAAACGAGTTATTGATGCACTGTTCAAGGTAGGGGTATTTTGTGTGCAGTAGGGTAGGTAGCTCTCCGATGTTGCCCAGAGAAATGTGTTTCATGTTTTTTTTACTTATCCGCAAGCTGGTCGAGTGGGGCGCCAATAATTTGGGTTGTAACTGGAGACGAAAGTAAGATTCCAGTTTCAGATATGGCGGCTGGAGTATCCGTGACCAAACTGTGAACAGAATTTCAGTTAAATTATGTGGAACAAGGACGTGCGGTCAGTGGAGAAGCTGTGCAAGTAATAAGGAAGCTGTAGATAGCGGTTCAGATCGTCGATTTTCGCGTGACACATGAGACGGTACTGGTCGGAGGGGTTGCTGCAACGTCTGTTGAGGTCGATTCACTGGAGCCTCTAGGTGCCATAATTAAATTGGAGCTCATCGGCTGCGAGTTAAGGAGAGAGATATCCAGTTGTTGTCTCGCTGTAGTAGGTTGCGCCGCGTTCGTGGTTTGAGAATTTCGTCTGTCCCAGACAGTTCAATTCCGTGCATCAGGCAATAGATTGAGGAGTATGCCGAGTTATTTTCCCCACCACATGTTTAAGGTAGTTTTTTGGTATTGTTGAAGTTTACGAATTTGACGGGACTATGTACACAATTTTCCCAAAATAATTTCTGTGTAAAGACCAAAGCAATTTAATGTATCAGATCCCAGATCCGTTCGGAGTGTATCGAAGAAAGACGTGACATGAGATATTTTACAGGGAAGTATTTATTGTTCGGTAGCACAGCGTTATCGGAAAAGATGGTAGTCGGTCGACGTTTCAGTTAGCGCGGGTAACCTCTCTCAAGACCAGTTTGCAATCGAATGATCTTGGTCTAATAATCTTAGCCATTGGATGTCGGCATTGTGTGTGTTGGTTTCTGCGTGTATGTGTGTGTGTGTGTGTGTGTGTGTGTACATGCACCGTGCGTGTGGCTGGTGGGAGTGGATCTCTGTTCTCTCAGTGTTGGCGTGGTCATTTGAGGTCAATGAGGTGTTGTGACCTTTGGGGTGTTAATACATCCGTGATGTCAGTGCCTTCCATATGCCTAGAATCTCTGCCCCATAGTTTCAGTTAAGGCATGTGGGGTGGGCGGTAGTTGCCAAAGCCTCGGCACAAGCGTTCCGTGTTTGTACAGAAACCCGTTGGAGGATTTTGGTGTTATCGTAATCGATGGTGTGGTTCTCGGCTATAGCGTGGAGTGCGACATCCGAGTCGCGCTCCAATTTCGTGAGAGTAGTTCTGTCAATCGGCCTGGATTTCTCTTTCCGTTCATATTCCAAAAGTCTCACTTTTAACTGCCTGCTTGTTTGCCCAATGTACGTGGCAGGACAGTCCTTGCAATTGATCTTATAAATGCAATTACTTTGGTCTTGTATGTGGAGAGGGTCCGTCGTCTTTGTGAGTTGACTCTGCAAAGTAGTTTATCCGAAAGAACACACGGACGCCGTAGTTACCCAGTACCTTTCTGATTGCTTCCGAGGTACCCGACCTGTACGGGATGCCAACGAAGTCAGCCAGTCTGTTGTATTCTTGTTTTTGTCGTTATTGTGTTCATCGGTTCATGTCTGATTAGCCCTGGTGGATAGTTGTTGTCCTGTAGAACTTTCTGTAGTCGTCTCATTTCCTGATTGCGCGAGGTGTTTTCGTTGCGGAGTTTGTTAGCTCGGTTAGCTAACGACGAAATGAGCGCACGTTTGATACATTGTGGATGGGCCGAATAAAAAATCAGATATCTGTCAGTGTGTGAGCTTTCTGTGAATGCTTGTCGCGAATGTCTGGGAATCATTCACCTGTAAACTACAGTCTAGGAAATTGATTACCCTCTCCGAGTTCTCGGTTTCCATTGTGAATTTGATGGTGCTACATTGTGTGTTGAGACACCGAAGGGAACCTTTGTGTTTCGATTTTAAAATCACAAATGTATCATCAACGTATCTGACATAAATCCGTGGGGGAAAGTGGAAGGCAATGAGTGCTTTGGATTCGACTGAGTATAGAAACTGGTTGGCTAAAATTGGCGATACAAGAGAGTCCATGGCTACGCCATCAGTGTGTTTGTATAGAGTGTGACTGAAAGTGAAGTAGGTGGAAGAGAGGCATAGCTCAAAGCCAGCAATGATATCAGGTGGGTTTAACAAACTTCTTCCTTCCAGAGAGGCGTCAGTAATCAATACGGAATGTAAAGCGTCTAATCTGTTTTTTATGGGGACACTCGTGTAGAGGGATGTAGCCTCCAAACTCACTGCGGTTTCATCGTCTTATAGCACAACAGTTTGGGTAATACGGACAACCTGTACATCACTGTGTGACAAAAATGAGCTCCATATGCTACAGGATACGAAAATTCGATGACTGCTTGAATCATTGGTTACCACCACACACCTTCAATGACGTTAAACTTATCATCGACCAATGGCATTTACATGCTTTCAAACCCTGCCAGTTACGCCAGATAAGAAAATTTGACAAAATGATGAACCACGAATTATCTCAAAGGTATTTACAACCAAAGTCAAGACACCTTCTAGTGATCGATCCAAGAAATCTTGTTAAAAACTTTTCAGACAGAGCTTTATTATCGGCCGAACTGCAGTTGCTCCAAAAATGACTAAATTTCAATCTACACAAAAAACGTTTAACAGCTCAAAAAGTAGTTCCTTCTCTGGAGGGTGCTCTAGCGAAGCTTCTGCTTGAAAATGCCAACCAAGCCAGACTCAGGATAAGCAATATCCTGTCTTTAATGAAGTGCGATCACAAAGTGAAAAATACACTTCTGATATTTGGCACTGTTTATCAGAAGACCCGATTGCATGGGAACATTTGGGATATGTGACGTTTTTTCATGGAACTCATTGTCATCGGCATACGTGACTAGACGAACTGAGCTGGTTGCATTTAGGTAGCTAATGTGTGTAGTGAGTAAGTATGAAGAAAGAAGAGCTCCTTGGAGAACACCTGCACTGCTCAAGAGATGTCTGGACCTGTTTCTTTCAACTTTGGTACACTCGGTTCTACCCAAGAAGTGTTTGTTAATCCAGTTAATTAAGTGTGTGGGACAACTAAAAGACTTCAAATTTTTAAGAACCAAAGATCGTGATACGCTGTTAGACGCTGATGAGTAATCAAGAAAGGCACACACAACTGCTTTTCACGGATCATTGGGAGATTTTCCAATAGGATAAATTACGCACTCTATTGTGTCGATCGTGGTACGCCAGGATTTTGAATCCGTACTTTCAGCTAGCTTAAACTCCGATGAAGATAGTGAAACTGGACGGCATTTATAGGTTCTCGCTTGGTTACTCTATCCTTCTGGTGTGGGAATGATTGTGACAGGAAGCCAACAGTAAGGAAGGGAGAACGATTTAAGTGAATGATTGATAACATTAGTCAATAACTCTGAGAGAGGTCCATCCCTGTGTTTGAGTAATGCCGACCGTAGACGGTTTGGTCCCGAGGCTTTGGTTAGCTTGGTGGACTTGAGCAGTACGTACCTTTCTTGTTGTGGAATTTTTTCATTTCCGAATTGTTAGCCTAATGGCAAACTGGCAGAGGGTCCTTCGAATAACGAATGAATTGATAATTCAGATAGTCATCGTCCATGTCATCACAGAGGAGTTTTTTCTTATGACCACAGAGTCGGTTGATCCTCCACCGTCTATCTTTGGTGACAGAAACTGCTGAGATAATATAAAGTCCAAGCTTTTGATTTCCTAATCAAGCTTGATAGTCTGCTGACCTCAGATGGGTTGCTTGTTTTACAGGTTAAATCCTTCCTGCGTAACCACTTTAGATATGGTGAGGCCACTCTTCCAGGATTGCAGTAAACCGTTTCGGTGGGACAAGATCTGTTTCATAGTTTCGGTCGTAAAATATGCCGAAAAGGAATCGCTAGAGCCGCTCTGTAACCACGAGGTGGCGAGAAACAGAAAACGGTTGGACAGTGGAAGATTTTTTTTAAAATAAGTTCCGGTGGGAAAGACGGATCTGTTTAATCTGCGTGTAGGATAAGTGACCACTTTTCGAGTATATTTCTGGACTAAAATACGATATAATATGATCACTGTTACTAAGGAGCGCGCTATGTCTGACGGAAAAGAGTTCTGGATGGTTGGTTAGGATACAGTCTAACTGTGAGTCACAACGGGTCGAGGCAAGACAAATATCATTGAAATTGGAAGATAAGAGTGAATACGTAGATGCATGAATAGTCTCCTACAGTGTATGAAGTTTGTGATCTAGCAGCGGCGTGAGAGAAGGTAGGAATGAATCATAGAAGGAACCAGCTAGGCCATATAAACTTTGTGGTGCTATGGAAACATTGGTGATAATAATATGATCACAACCGGAAAATTTAGTATGAAGTGAGGCAGATATACAGTCAGTTCCATCAGAGGAGTGGGAAAAAATGATACTGGACTTGCTACACCACTTAGAATCGATGTTTAAAACAATGCCACCAACTCTTCTTCCTGCAATTGTGTCCATCCTGAGGAAGCATGAATAATTTCCCATTTCGACCTTAGAATCAGCCACTCTAGCACTTAGCCGGGTTTAATGAAGGCTTTCTACACACGTATTTTGAGAGACACGAGCCATAAGCTACAAACTTAGGCCCGGAAACTTATTGAAAGGGCTGGGCACGTCGTTACACATAATGTTGCGAACTATCCTTTAATCCGGTAGTGTACGACTAAGGCCTACCTGCTATCCGGCTCCTTTGCGTTTTCTCACACGACGGCTCCGATTCATATTGACGTTTTTCACTAGTAGATGACCCGTGGCTTGTCGACACGTCTTTTATTGATCACATAGATTGTTTTGAATATTTTCGGAAGGGGAACATCGCGGTGAATGACTGTGTTAACAAAATAATTCTAATGAAGACGGACCGGAGGATACCGCAGACAGTTCTACTGGAGTTAGAAAAGCTTGTTCTCAAACTGTTATCAAATGGGGCCCCTTCAGGAAAGCACTAGCCAGTATTCCTCGCAAGTGTTAATAATACCAAATCGGATGGCACTCAACGGTTTTGCCTCGGCCTCCGGGAACTCAACCGTGTCACGATCAAGGCTGCATACCCAATGCCGCTCACCAAAAAGATATTTGAGCAACTTCATGACGCGGAGGTGTTGTCGTTAATCAACTTACTGTCAGGCTATTGACAATTACCGGTTCTCGCAAGTGACGGAGAGAAAATAGCCTTCTATGTCAGTGGAAAACCGTCCGAGTTTTTGCGAATACCCTTTGGGCTGTGTAACGCACTGGCTACGCTCATTGCTGGATGTATTGGAAGATCTGGACGGTGTTGTGGTCAATGAGGGTAATATCGTGATATTTTTATGGACAATTGGTGAGCATGTTTCCAGATTAAGTACAGTCCTGGAGAGAATCAAAAAGCGAGCCTGAAATTGAGCACAAAGTGCCAGATCGCACGTGACAAAGTTGTTTGTTGTGGACATATTGTTGGAGGTGACAAACTGCAACCAGTACCCGAGAAAGCGAAGACAATTCGAAACTTCTCATCAAAACTATAGAGTCAACTAAGATTGTTGATTACAGCGCTAACTTCGTGCCAAACTTAGCCCGGAAAGCTGGGTTTCTGATTCTGTTACTGAGGAAAGACAAGAAGTTGGAGCGGAAGTCAGATATATAGGCGGCTTTCAAAGAACTCAGGACCAATAGAACAAACCATCGAAGCTGTCTGACAATTCCAAGGCTGCATAAGAAATTCGCCCTGGTTGTGGATAAGGGTGACGTTGGATTGTGTGCAGTATTATCACATCCGTCCGGGTTAATCGAGTACACTAACAGGTTTCTCACAAATGCCGGAAGAAAATACTCCACCACGGAAAAGGAATGTTTAGCAATCGTGAGGGCACTGGAAAAATGGGGAACATATCTGATTACTACTAGCTTTGGCAACAAACGGATCACAAGCCTTTGATAGGGTTATTGATAGCACGAGATCCAAGCGAGAGATTGACACGGTGAGTATGATGTCTGTGATAATTTACCTTCACAATCGAGCATATTATAGGTCTAGAAAAAGAGAAGACCGACTTATTGTCTCGGTCGATCCCAGATGACCAGTTACCAGCCGAAGCAATCCCAGTGAATCGGTTGATATCAAACGGTGATTATTTTAGCCTCCAAAGAGACGACAACCTGGTGCGAACAGCTTGCTCACGTCTTCTAGTCCACACCAGAAGGGAGCCCACCCACACTGCACAACTTACTGAAAACATGGAATCGCTTGCTTGCGGTGGATGGCAGGTTGTTCGTTGATGTTGATTTAGGACACAGTCTGAGACTCATACGATGGACGTTTATCCTCGAGGCCTTACTTGAGCTCGTGATATATCTAGCGCATGACAGTGCTCACTTTGGACAACAAGGAATCTTTGAATTGTTGCGGTGCAAAATCTTTTAATCCATGATGTGACACGATGTTGATGACTACATACGAACTTGACCTGAATATCAGCGAGACCGAGAGCACGTAACAGTGGCACTGCGAAGGTAACTGATAGAATTCATTATCTGAACGAGAAGACAGTAAAGATCCGGAGAAACCTTAAACGCAATCACTGCGTTTTATTAAGTTTAAAGATGAAGTACACTGTAGGAAAACTTTCAACACTGGGCAGAATGTTGGGAAGTCACTGAAAATTGAACAGATCAGAGCTCAACACACAGTACACTATTCCCGAAGTAGCAACTGCTCTAGCGTTTAACCTGTTTCTCTTTTTTTAACCACATTAGATTCGCCTGAAGTTACTTGAAAGTTCAACTGTGAATAAAAGTTCTGCCGTCAAGTTTATGCTCTACGTCCTATTTTTATCATGCAGTAATTTACGCAGCAGATTTCCCAAAAAGTGGCCGCTGCTGGCCAATAAGTTAATTATGGGGAAAAGTAAATCAGCAGTGTGATATCTTTGATGCACTCGGCCCGATTTGGCTATTTTTAAATACCACGCCTCTTTTAATTCTCAACAGAACAAGTTCCTACGAATCTAATATATATATATATATATATATATATATATATATATATATATATATATATATAAAGTCTTCAATATAACTATTTTATCGTGATTAGTTTGCGAAATCCATACACGCTTTACTAATGCGTCAGTCAAGAATACTCCACATATCTGAAACACTTGTGAATAGTCACTACTTTTTCTTATTGATCAGTAATGACTCAGGCGTCCTGGTGGCAGCAGTCTGTCAGCCAGGTAGCATGCGTTCTTCAATGTTTTAAAAAAAGAATATGCTTCTAGGGACATCAATTGCTTCCCAGATTTAACTGGCTTTGTTCGTCACAGTTAACGGATATGCATTATTATTATTACACACCGAGTCCAGAGTCACGCGTAGTACCAACAGAGTAAATACAGAAAGGAATAACAAGGCAGGAGCTGCAGTTAAAAATCATTTGTGGTTTCCCACCTTCCTCATTCCAAAAAATAACTTAGTTAAACGTTTTCAGTGGTTTGATGGGCTCAAAACTGTAACACAAACAATAAGGGGATGCACATAACTGAAAACTAATCGACTATAATACGTCAAACTGCGAAATTCTGAACTCCAGGCACGTCATCCGACCACGGTCAACTAAGCTCGTTACAAAATCGGTCAACTTTAGGGCATCTTGATGAGAACCGAACGTGCTGAGGAATATTGGCCTGACTGCCACTCAAAACCGATCTTGGAAAATGCAATCAGCAAGACAGAGGACCTATAACAGGCACATGATCTTATGATGTAAATTATGCAGCAGTAATCCTTGTATGCATTGAAACCGTGTAAAGTTGAAAGTTATTCAGGACTTTCATGGTGAGTTTCTCACTGAGAAAAAAGCCCGGCCTAAAGCGAGCTAAAACACCGAGCAACTAGTAACTCATCTTTTGGGTTAGGATTTTTTGAAGTAGACCTAGCCGAATGAAGATCAGAAAACAAGACTACCGATCGACCTGAGTATTTAGTGACCCTTAGTCAAGTAGTCTTTGGAGTACATATCTCTTGTTGAATTCCTTAATGATCTTCTCTATGTTATCCCTCGACCTCCACTTGATTCTCGAAACTAAGAAATGTGAGCCGCAAACAGACGGTCACTATGCATAGCCTAGTCAATCCGTTAGATAGGATCAATAACAACAAGAGTTCTCCTTTGTGGTTCTTCACATAGTAAGAAAAACGAACAAGATGTTACCATCTTGGTCACTTCATCAAAACATGACTAGGTTCTACAGTTGATAAGAGCACTTACATTTTGTAAAGTTGGTCTGATTTAGACAATCACAGTGCATACAAAAGCTCTAAATAAAGAACTCTCGTACGGTTTCGAGTTGGTTTCGTCAATTTTTTTGACATTTCCTAAATTCAACTTCTAATCTAACAGTGGGGGATATTCACACGATATTAACTTGAGTAAGATTATTACGCATATCATAAACAACAAAGGTACTTTTGACTCACCGGCAGTTTGCGTGAATTTATATTCATCGTAGTCTGTGGTATCGTACGTGCCCTGATCAAAGGCATATGTGGTTGGCCTAGACTCAGCTGGTGCTGTAGTTTCCGCCGGTGCTATCGGTGTTTCACCTAACGCCGGCTCACCTTCTGGATTATGCTCCGCATCGTCAATCGCTACTTCCTGGGCTTCCATCTCCCGCAGTTCGGCCACTGCGGCAGCTTCTGCAGCTTCTCGTTCAGCTTGGCGCATGGCTTGCAAATGATCAAATGCTTTGATTGGTTCCATCTGACGAATGCAAATAGTGAGTTTACTCTGAAAGTTGTTCATCTGAGCTACAGTCTCCATTTATAATACATTTAAAGTTGAAATTATTGTTATTTGATGAGCATATGTCTCCCAGTGGTGATGCAAACTTATTTTGACAAATAAATCTATTGAGGCAAGAAAGCTTTCACAATTAGAGCAGGGAATAGTCCATACCTCAAGATGCATAACCAAATACGCATCGGAAAATGAACTCACTTTGCAGGTAGTCAAACTCGAATAACATTCATGTAAAAAGTAAATCCATCGTAAAACGAAATATTGAATTTTCTTAGAACGATGCGAAAAATCAGCAAAACTAGAATGCTTAGTGAGGGATTACAGCCAAAAACGACGGATACAAAGAGTGCTGTGCGTTCTCTAAGAATGCACACAAAAAATGATACTAATCCAATTGATGAACACCACGTTCAAAGTAAGAAGGGCGTGAACATCAAAGCAAACTCACGAGGTTTTTAAATGTTTCAAAAATAAGTGCTTTCAAATGAATATGGTGTAGTCGGAAACTCTTGCACAAGTCCTTAGCGAGTGTTGTTTTGCCCACACTTGGAGGTCCAAGAACACAGAGTCGAAGCGGCTGCGGAAAAAAATAAGAATGGAGTCCGGGCAATCTTGCAAGTTGGGAAATCGTTTGTGTCCTAACGAAACTGATGAAGGGTAGTCACAAGCTTAGCAAATGAATCGTTATATATGATTGTATATATATATATATATATATATATATATATATATATATATATATATATATATATATATATATATATATATAATGGCAGTAAAACGAGCAGATAAAATTGCTGGCAAACGTTTCGGCCTATTTCATTCCATAGGTCAAGTTTACTCGATGAAAAATGACAATGGCTTACATTTTCCTAACCATAAGTGCTAACATATGTTGATTTCCTGAAACTTTTTAACAACTCGGCCCACTTCAATTGAAAACAACCATTCATCATGCTTTGGGGGCGGTGGCACTGTTTGCTATCCCTTAACTGCAACCTAAGGAGCAAATAGTGGAAAAGAAAGAAGTATGAAAGGAGTAGGAGGATAACTACAAATTTCGGAATCAAATGGATGAAAGAAGTTTGTGATTAAAAGAACCCCACTGACCGCGACTCCCAAATATATCCTTCAATGCATCTATCAATGGAGTAGCAGGGTCTCTTGGACCCTACCTACAAAGTCTAATACACCCTACATGGCTAAGTTCACTAGTTAGGCTTTTCCTGACATCCGTTTATTTATCAAGGTTTGAGTGTACTCCGCAGCGGTCAGGCCAGTGCTTCTGTATGGTTCAGAGGAATGGCCACTGTGAGTGGAGGACATGCGAAAATTGTCGATATCTCAATACGGATGTCTTAGTAGCGCTGCTCGAATATGGTGAGAACTCCGTATAAGAAACGCTGAGGTTCGGAGGAGTGCTTTACTTTCATCGATCAAGTCGTTAGACGAAGTACCCAAGCTCGCCAGGCTGGTGCCGTTGGGACGTGTTGCTCGTGATCCCCGATGGGACTTCTCGGCGAGTAGGACGTGTTCGACTTCCAGGTTTGGGTCCACTTGATCCGCCTACTAAATGGTTGGAAACATTAAGTGATATGGCTGGGTATCGCGGTCAGTGGTGTAATTGCTTTCAGACTCTTTCCTTGTCGTCTTAATTTCCTCTTGTTTCTTCGACGTTTTGGATCCTTATCACTATACTTCTATTCTTTTCGCCCTTTACCGGACGATACCGAGAGGCAGCAATCGAAACCAGAGCGCAGAAAAGTGAGGTTATCGGTTGAATAAATTAAAACCGAACTGAGTGTTTATTGAGGCTGGTAACGGTTGAGAGATTAGTAGGGGTGGTCAGTCTATGACTCAGGAGAAAAGTTTTCTTGCGAATACTTCATTCCTTCTCCCAAAAGAAACATTTATGGCGTTGTTCAAATGACGCCGTTAGTCAGCTTAGTCGTTTCTTGAGTATGTTTTAATGCGCACAAGGTTTGTTCCCTGTCGAATATAAAAACAGATTGAGGGGAAATACTGTGACCGAGTGATATTTTTCAGTTGTTCACAACTGACATCTCCACTAATTGTCTCCTCCCTTTTAGTTTATGGGTAAAACCTGTTTTATTAGATCGAAAAGTCACGTAAACAGGCCTCTGTTCTACTCTACTCTGTTTGGTTGACTGACTCGTGTTTAATTACTCAGCTATCCAACTTGGTTCTTTAAGGGTGGTGCTGCACATCTGCATATCCGACCTTGGCACTAGAAACAATATTTCTCCGAAGGAAACAGTTTTTGGGATTCTACAGAGTGACTTACTTTGAGATTGTGTGCCTCGATAAATTCGGTTGTTAAACGCGCCATATTGTCCACCATACCGGTTTCACAGAGCCATCTAACTTGCATTTCTTCTTTGATAGTAGCTGGTTCAATACGTAGGTCCATTGTCAGCTGATCTGTTGTTGGTTGCTTTAGGAACAGAAAATAGCGGCAGAGGGTGGTGCTTCTTCAGGTGTCATTGCTCCAATCAAGCATAAGTCAATAAAAACCTATATTATTATATTATAGTATCCATATAGATCATTTACGGTGTTGCCGGCTGTTGTACTACCCGGCCGACCGGTTCATAGTAGGCTATTTTTCCGAGAATGCACCTTTAGTCTTTGCACAACCAAGTGCAACCTGTGCAGCAACACGGGTGTTCTAGGCAAGCCGACGGCCAGCAATCGTTCGTATGATTCCTTTAACTTATCTTGCCGGATATGCAGTTGCTTCATTTAGTAGAGATCCGTAGGCTCGACGCAACGTCGCAGTCCTCAGGGGTAAGTGGCCTTTTAAAGGGTAGCTTTTACCAGGCGGGAAGTACACTGCTCCCCGAGGCACTACCGCTGCTCATTCATGACCGCTTAGTCGGTGAGCATAAACTCATCTTACTCATGATCAACCGTCATACTAGTGACCGTTCCGTAATTTGTGACCCGGGGACATGCCCGGTGGCATGTAGCTGTGCTTTTCCTCTGTGAACTGTTCCCATCAACCTAAATACTGGAACAATCAGATTCTGATGCGATATCGAAAATATTTCAGTCAAACGAGATCTCCTGACGTCCTTGAACAGTGGTGATGAGGATGTAACTGGGCTTTTATGTCTATATAACTTATACAGATTAGTTCAACGGCTAGATTTCAAACGTCTCGTCCCCATGTCGGATGATAATATTGGTACGCTATGACTAAAGAGAAAACTTCAGCTTCTGGATCTCTTAATTCATTGATCAGATTCGTACGAAAACCATGAGTCAGGTCCATCAGTATTCAAGTTTATCTCACAGTCGATTTGTTCTAAAATATTTGGAGTAATTCTGTTACGAAGGATTGTATTTGATGAAATCCGTCAAAAGAAATTCACAAAACAGACCAATTCCAATTAATTCATGGGGAAGCCCAGGTAGATGCGGTCTTGCTGCTCATTCAATTTAGCAGACATCTTATGTCACTGTCATCTTAAAGCTAATCAGTATAACTCACTTTGAGAACGTTTGACGCCCGGAGCAGTACGACAGCTACCAAACTGTGAGTGGTGGTCATAGATGTAGGTTCAGATCTAATAAAACTTTTTGAGAATTTGAATTACATTGACAGGACGGTATCTTGTGGCTTGACGATGAAAGTGGTATTTTTTAATACTGATAAACAAGAGATGATTCTGGTAATCTGCTTTTTGTGACAGTCACTGCGCCTGCTGAACACTGACAAATGACATTAATAGAAAATGGCAATTACTTTTTCTGATTCAAACAAATTAGGTATATGTTGAGAACTAATAGCGAAAAAATAAACAGCTTTGGGGGTTATAACCAAGATGGCTTATGATCTTAAACCGCGAGGAAGGAATAAGAATGCAAGGTTCTACACATAAAGTGAGTTAAAATCAGGTGTTGATGGTGAATAATGGCCGCCGGTCAACGCTTTCAGTCACACCCACTTTTGTCCTTTCGTGGTATTTTAAAATATTTCCGGGCTTGCATTGTAGACTATTCAACGAAAAGCGATGTGAAATGATAGAAAAGCAGAAAATTCCCTAAACCTTCTGTTGCGAGCTTATTTTGAACCTCTAGTAAAATGAAGTGAATTTGCTTCAGTCATCTGCGAACGCTGTAAATAACTGTTAGATTTATTCCTTGTTCTTTTAGATTTTCATACGGAACTGAAGGTACTGAAATTACCAAAGTATATAATATTCGAACTACGAGTACGCTATCAATGTGATGAGCTCACAAATGGATCCTGTTGCATGATTTGCCGTACAACTAGAATAATTACCTGAGTTTATCGTCTTCAGATTGCATGAATTTGTCACTATACTGAACAAGTGCAACACCAAGTGCGGCCGTCAAACAGAAAAGTTAACAAAGTTGATAAACCTTACTACTGATTTAGCCCAACTTGATTCGGAGATCGGATGTCTGATGCAGTCAGTGGACTTGGAGAAAGTGTGTTTTGCTTGACACAACCTCAGTCACATATGGTGTCGACTCAACCTTTTTAAGGAGTCATGAGTTGAGTGTAAGCAGAACTGGTAAGTTCGGTTCGTCTTGGTTCAAGGTATCGAGTCCCCTTTATTCAATTACTGAGAACGGGAAGAAGGTTTAAGTAGTGAGGTGCAAAACATTTCGTATAATCTTATCTACGGCTTACGAAAAATATTTCAGTTTATAAGTCATATCCCACGGTAGAAACGACTAAGCAAAAGCTTGCATCTCATAACTTACGCTTCTATATCGGCTTACCTATTCTTTCTCTAAGTTTCCTGTTCTGTCAGTTTCTTAATTTCGGACTGGACTTTTACTGAGGAACAAACATAAAACCCAGGCCGTCTTTTTCATGGTTAACTGGTGTTCATAAAGAACCACAAATTCCGATCACTGTAGAGATAAACTCACCGTCTTTGTCTGAATTCATTGATCACTACTTTGCCAACCGTTAATGTGAAGAAAGAGGGAAATTGAAGATGAATTTTGCTCGTTTAGTTAAAGAGTAATGTTTTCCTCTGCGACGAAACTGGCCATTTTATTTTAACTTAGACCATACGTGTGCAACTCCTTCTCTGCTTTTCTGGTAGAGAATTTTTGCTGCCCTGTTATCATCTCCCTTAAAAAAATCGCTCCATTGAAAACAACAATACTTTGGATCCGTGGAAGTACAAAGATGGTGCAGAGAAAAATCATCGTGGAATTAGATAAACAAATTTAACTCACGGGAATTTCCTCCACCTTCATGAGTTCTTCCGTCTCCAGTGTAATCACCTCTCCTGTGGATAGGCTGGACGAAATTGCCTGGAGGGATCAACGGAATTAAAACAAAAAATCGTAGATTCGTAGGAATAAACGAACTCAAGTTGAAATATTCAAGCAGCCATCTTTTTTAGATCATATGAGGATTTTCACCTCTGTCAGCTTATGCGAGAGCAGCGATGAACTCGAATCACATACTCTTGTCGACTGTACTGAACTTGAATGTCCGATAGTGCAGATTTCACCGAAGTTTAAATTGCTCAATTTTACTAGTCCCAATATGGACCTTTTGAACGGAACAACATCTAAAGATGGACTGTGAGCGAGAATATCAGTTTACAGTACAGGTATGCACTCCAGTAAAGCTTGAATATGTCAACATTATTGGTTCAAGCTATTTTAACTTTTGGCAATACTGATCATTTTGTACTATGAACATCCGGTAGCCATAAAGTAATTGGTTTTGGTTTAAAATCTCCATTGTTGTTAACTGGACTCAAGGAAAACGGATTAACCGGGTAAAATTGTAAGTAACTTTGAGAAAGTGTTTCAATCACTGTGATTCCTGCTCATTTTCTCCGTAACCCTTAACTTGCTAGTCAGTGTATGCGCTAAGGATTTAGCAAAGAAAGAATGGGTTTAAAGTGGAATTTAATTCAAAACAGCATTGGCAATCCAATACTTCGATAATATGGCAAGCTGCCTAGTAACTTTGTCGGCAAACCACTGATAAGCATTGTGAGGTAGCATGTTGAAGTGAGATAAATCTACCTTTACTGTGACTAAGCCTGGTTATGCCTTCTCGGAGTCCTGCTTAAGCAACCAACGGAGTATGTCAGAGGAGCATTGGGCTGTACGTACGCGTTAAACTTTCGGTTACATGGCTCTGTCGGAGATGATGATGGTCGGCTCATGTTTCGGAGACTATGGGTACGCTTTTCTTATGGCCGGTTCATCATGGGATGACCCTGGGAGCATTTGGTGTCAGACGGTGCCTGTGTGTGTTGTATGCGTGAGTGCCTACTGTATGTGGAGGATGGGTCTCGTTTTCATCGATGGTGGAGGGATTATTTGAGGTCAAAGATGTGTTGTGACCTTCGGGTCGTTTATTCATTAGTGCCGTCCCTATACCCAAGATCTCTGCCTCGTCGATTCGGTTGAGGCACATGAAGTGGACGGTGTCAACACATCTGTATATATGCGCTCGTCTTATGCACGGAAACCTCGTCAGCGGATGTTGGTGTGATCATAATCAATGATGAGGTTTCGGCTATAGTGTGGAGTCCCATTGCTAGGTTGCCCCCCTCTCTCATGTTTTTACTGAACCGCGGTTGACAACTGCGCATCTGACAATTCACTCTTCATTGTAGTGAGATGAGAGAAGTATTTCACACACAAATCATCCCTTTGTTTATTTTCATTAATGTACCTATCGACATTTTAATTTTGCAGATCTTATCTCCAGCCCCCCTGCCTGACTTAGTTATATCATGTGGACAAATTATAAGTAACACTGATAAGAACCGAACCTTTATTGAATCTGTGTAGAAAAGATTCCGTGCAAGTGCCGGATTTCATCTGAAAAACCCAGGTGAAATCTAGTAGGTAGTCAGTGAAACAATCTGATAATACTGGGCTTTTATCTTTTATTTCATTTTTATGGTTACAAGCTTGATAAATTATAATACTATTTTCGGATTTTCCTCTTTGTCGTAGATAATTTTATTCATAATGAATAAATATTACATGGGTGTGAATTAATAACTAATCGAGCGAAAAAAGAATCACAATGGAATGAGATTTATGATCTATCGATTATTCACATGAACTGGTATGATTGACTCTCCAGCACGTACAACTTTGGGCCAAACCAGAGTTGTGTCCTAAACGGCTCATAGACCCCGGGGCACGTAAGATTCGCAATATTCAAACAGTTTAGTGGGACGCTCCACGGGGTTAGTTCACTCGAGGCTTTCATCACAGTTTATCGCGTTAGATCCAACAGAAAGCCGCTCGTCATCTAGGCCGTGCAATTGGGGTAACCACCCTGATTTCGTACATCTAGATGCAGATGATGGTTAACCTAGTGTAAGCATGGTGCTGTTCACCACACCGACGTGGATTGATTACCTCTTGCCTCAGTTCTTCACACTTTTGGTTCCCGCTGCTCGTGTTTCAGTTAGTTAGAAATGTGACGGTTGGACTTATCGCTCTGGTTTATTTATTGCTATCTCGTCTTACTCACGCGATCTTCACATCAATTTTATCATCAATATTTCACGCTTCCCATAGATTGTCCTCGAGGATTGAGGGAACTACGCTTGGGCGTCCAGTGCAGTCCGTATTTCCAGCAATGAAATGTACCTTCCAACATTACAGAAAATATGCGTACTAGAGACCCCATACATACGCAGCTATTCAAGATAAATTGCAGGAACTATTGCTACCGGCTTCAATTTGATTCATGCATTTGGATGTGATGATTCTGGTGGTCACCTCTAAGTATTCAATCTAGTCGGAAATCAAAAATATAAAAATTGTGGGAGCAGCAAGATAAACGGGTAAAACAGTAGAAAAACAAAAAGGCTATCGTCCACGGACTCCCACCACATCTCCCCGTATCTCTAATCATTCAATAAGTGGACCTCGTCTACCCCATAAGAGTGGATATAATGGTCAATCATTTGCCTGTGAGAAAATTATTTAAATATTCATGAGATATTTTCTACTGAAAAAAACTCTTTCATACAGTTTACACAACGGTGTACCAAATTTAGGAATGCGTTCCGTATCCTGAAGGGGTAAAATGATACTCGAACAGCGTTAAAATACTTGTAGTAATAAGAAGGAAAGACCAATCATTTGATTGATTGATTGTCCTGTCCGCGATCAAGAGGAATGGTCTGCAGTGTTATTTTTGAAAACGGAAAATTTCAGCTAACTATTCTAGAAGGAATGCACACGGCTGACTCTTACATCGGAAAGCGGAATGAATTTATTCTCCACTTTATTCCGGAAAATCGATTAAAGAGCATTATCTTTCATTATGATAACGCGGCTAACCATACATCTAAACTCACCATAGTGTGGCTGCTGTACCGAAAGTTGAAAACAATGAACTAATTCACACGTAATACTGGTTTGAACCAGAGTAAAAATATCTGCGGTCTATTAGCGAGGTGAGTCTGTACGGATGGAAGAGTCCTCGGCACTCTGCGTACGTTCGCGTCTGCTATTCTCGATGAACGGGACAACATAGAATCGGACGATATCCGGAACATCATAAGAAGCATGCCTGAGCATAATGTTTCATCCGTTACCAACAAAGATCACTAAGTTTCTTACCCACCTGGCTCCATTTTTTATTCATCTAGGAGTAGGTTTAACAGCATTTCGTAAGTTATGCAACACTAATTCACTTATCTGCGTTGCGTTTCACATCCACATTCACATATACTATAGTAGTGAGTTTATGTATGCGTACACCGAATTTCGTCAGCGCATTTTTTGCTTTAAGAGAAATCGCTGAAGAAAGAATTGGGATTAGCAGTGTTTTGTGCTTTAGAGCAATGATACTGAGGGTAAAAATAACAATGAATAAACGAAATTCACCTGGACTATTTCGGCCAGTGTATTGTTGCCGTCATCTTTGGTCACAATATACCGTTGTCTCGGGGGATTGTCAACAATATTCTGAATCACACTATCAACAAGGTTGAAATAGAAGCATGACAGTGCAACTCCGTATGGTTTGTTTGAATCACGCAAGTTTGTTTCATTCGTAAAACGAAGAGGTGATTGTAACGCTTTTGACAAATTTAATGTTGAAAAGGGAATTTTAGTGGAACCCCGCTCTAGTTGTTGGTTGGTTGTAGTCAAAGTGGAGGTTTTTGCAACGTACAACTGATTGATGGGAGTCAGGGGAACGACGATGATTGGGCGAATAACAACAGAGAGGGGCAAAATTGTTCGACTGTAGCAGAGCATCCTATCAATGCCATCTTTTAAGCTATCACTCCAGTTCACTTCAAACAGCCCCTACCAATGGATTGTGCGTCGTAGCTTTATGTGCTAGCTAAAAATAATGAAAAAAGAGAGTAGGAAAACTACAACTAAAATAAAATCTACAAAGTAGGTTTTTCAATACCAGAGCGGTGTAGATCGCGATAATGCATCCAACCACTGAATGGAAGGATCTCTTGAATCCCACCAAAGAAATCTAACGTGGTTCAAACGGCCAAATTCACTATTTAGGATTTTCATACCTTTCTCTCATCTCGTGGACTGGTGGCCCTCAATCATCTTCTAAACATTATCCCCCTCAGTGCACATTACGCGCTAAGGTATCTTATCCGAGGAATTGCGTAACACATTCCTGGCGAGCTTAAGGGCTTCATCAAATGATTTGGTTGATGGGCCTACTGATGCGGTGTTCCCACCATATTCGAGCAATGCTGTGAAGAGATCGATTTCTGAATAACTGCGACCTTCGTACATCCTCCAACCACTGTGTTCTTCTTTCTACACCATACGGAAGAACTGACCTGGTTGTTGCAGCTCAAGCAAGGCCCCTGATAAATAAGCGGATATCACGTCTTTGGTGAGGTTGTTCAAGTGTACCCGAGTATTTTATCAGTGCTCTCCAGCATATCATCAGTAAAATGAAAACGAAGTACTTGTTCTATTATTACTCCTAAAAAATTGTACGAATAGAGATCGGAAACATCATATCAAAAGGGTAACCGTACACCTCTGTGGCTGTTGACTTACTTGGCTAGATCTATCACATGAATAGTTGGCAAAACATTTTGACCTGTTAAGTAGATTGGAATGGGCACTTGCTGCATCCAAGCTTGCTGTGGGAGAGAAAATAAATGAATTTTATCAGGTGGGAATGGCGGCATACACGTTGAGTAGCTCAAATAGGTATATTTTGCTTATCATTATTTTACCGTCAAGTTGATCAAAATGTATATCATGGTATAAACAAACAGGTCAAAAAGTGTAAACATAACACCCCGTTAGTAAACTTGTCATGACTGACATCCCTAGGATGAACCAGCAAGCAGAACCACACCAAACCGTTGATGAAAAATAATTGAATTGAAAAGCGTACACTCATAATTGGGCGGTAAATAATAGGATAGTGACACCGGTGTGCGCACAGACAGAAAGATTTGTGGCATTGGGATAACCAAGCGATATTCTTCTCCCGAGTGAACTCTCTTACAGGTAAGTTGTAAATTTTTCTATATATCCTAAACAACAGTGTGTCAATTTTTAGTACGCCTTTTGCACGGCTGAGATGAAAATACTGCCTTAGAATTTGGTTTGCCCTGTACCAAATGTTTGCAGCTGAAGCCCTAACTGAAGTAGGTAAGTTTTGTTGCGTAGGCAGTTCTATCTCACCAGATGGAAAAAAATCGGAAGAAATTTCGTCGCGTACACGAAAGAAGATTTTTGCTTGACCAACCTCAGCCATCTGTGGCACCGGCAAGGCGTCCGATTGTCTCTTAAGGACTGAGTGTACACTATAGTCGTTGCATCTGTTCTCTTAACCCACTCATAGCCGTGACTTTTAATGGTGGAACGTGTGGAAAGTTTCTCAGTATTTGGGTATATATGTCTCCGCAATATTGCTCGAATATGGTGGCAAACTATGTCAGCAATGCTGAGGTTAGGCTAAGAGTGTTGGGAACCCATGGTCAGTCACTGGAGCAACTACAGAATCTCAACGGAGGGTAGGTGTGACACCTATAGACCCTTCAGCGCACAGTGCTCTCCGAGGCAAGTGGTGTTTGTAAGGTAGGTCGTGGTATTCAGTCCATGAACTGATAGAAAGTTATACAAACACTGACCAGTGAACTTGGCCGTGTAGGTTGTGTCAAACTTCCGGGTTGGGGTCCACAAGACCTGTTTGTCATATGGTTGAATTCAATTGGTGATACGGTCAGCTGTAGTGGTAAATATCATAGTTTCATTCGGGCTCCTCCTTCATCTTCGTGATTCCCGAATATTTTTCCCCCGCTCTTTACAACGTTGTGCCTCTTTTTATTTTGCCCTCAACTGCTCGATACTGAGAGATAGCAATCAAAACCAGAGCATGGAATTGCCAGACTGATGGCTGGCAAATGGAACTGAACTGTGGAATAGAAGTGAAATTGGGAGCTGAGGCCACAAGTGCATATTCGCTGCCTGGGCAAAAAAGGATGCAAGACCATTCTTTGAAACCAACAGTAACATAATTACGACAATTTCCCCCTAAAAAGATGTTTCCGCTAGCCCTGGAGGGCTATTTTTTATGGCACTGGGAAAGAAATCAACTTTTCCTGTTGACAAATTTATCAGTGTTGTAATAATTTCAGTAGTAATGAATCTAAGTACTGCCCAGATCAAATGCGTATAATCCTCCAGTAATATTGTCGGAAGCACCTGTTTGATGTGTTAAGATCTTATACCTTGTGTTCATTCTCCGTTTTGCTGTTACCACATTGATACTTCATGTCTATGGATATATATATATATATATATATATATATATATATATATATATATATATAAATGCATAATACAGAAAAATGTATGGAAAATTGGTAGGGGTCATAAAGCAGTGGGTGGGTTTTCAAGCTGTTAGTTAAAAAGCCGAATGGGTTTTCGGTTTTCAGCGTGCAATTTATGAGCCTTTTGTTCCCGACAACTTGTCATTTCGGAACACCGAAGTTCAACAGGCCGTCGGTATGTCACTCGTGACACTGATATCCATTCTGAACCCTATCTCTCAACGTCTTTAACCAACGAAAATGCCTATCATATTAGCCTTAATCTGGAGGGCAGGAAGCAACCTTCGCTGATCGCCACTCTTCGTCAAGCTATGGTATGACCACCACTTCGTTCCCTCCAGTCCTGCTCAGCATAGACGATCGATACATACTTCACAATTTATCCTTTTCTCAACAAATAGTTCTGTAATGTAGTCCAATCAACAGAGCCAAAGGCTACGTGAATGATGAGAAACACGATGAGCACTGTTTTCTGTAAACCGCGATGGTGGTAGAGCAATTATCGGTGGTTAAACATCTGAACAATGCATCCACGACCGGTCACGGACCCAGCCGGCCGCGCGTGAATCTGCTCTAAATGTGTGGTACTATCTCAAAAACACGACAAACGTGAGCAGTTTCGATGTTATTGGGATCAAGCACATTCACCAGTTGAGCCATTCTTATCGACAGGGAAAACACAGATTACCAACTGGTGCTTCAATTACATCAACATATAGACTTGCATTCGCATAAACACAGTCGTAACTTAACGTGCCTGGTGCGCAAATGTTAGCACCTTTTGAATTCATCAAGAATCGAGATCCAGATTGCGGACAATTTGTGCATTATCCCTCGTACAGTACTCCCCTGATGGCTCACAGTACACCCTTCACTTTAATCCCTGCCGGTAATCAGCGGTAGCTCATATCCATCGAGCACTAAATGAGACTGGAACCCGAGTTGTATTGAGTCAGACGCGCTACTATTAGGCTATAAAGACTACTCACAGTTTTTTTCTCACGTAAATGCTACACGTCACCACACTTTTCCATCACCGAACATCGACTACTACAGTATTTCACCCATACTGCAATCGAATGCTATGATCGAAGTTAACGTCATTTTTGTTGATTGATGAACTATTCTACAACAACTTCAATATCACCCGCTGATCGTTAACGCGTTTAATCACAGTAGTAGACTTACGGCAGTTTAAGACTTTTGCGGTCGGAGTTTTATGGACTGATTCGGTTTTCTTTTAGCTGCTATTCAAGCTTGAAGTGAATACTAAAACCAAGTGAACAAACGGTGTTGATAGCTAGCCCAAATAAAGTTAATGAGCAGACCAATAGAGTTTGGATCCATCGACGAACAGTGTCCGGCATTTTAGCAAACGGTAAGTGAATGCGGCTTCTTTTGTTGGCTACAGGTCACTAATAGTGTCCTCCATCTCTTTCGTGGAGAATCGTTTTTCATTATTTTATCAGAATTCGACGCTATTTGCCTCAGCAAAAACCTCTGACACTACATTTTGCCTACTCAATCCTGATTCAATAACGTAATTGTTGGAACAAATCAATCAAATTTGAACTGGGTATTTTGGGAATTTTGGAGACCAGTCCACTCAGTAAAAGTAAAGCACATTTTAAAAAAGGTAAGATAGGCTGAACGAAACTTACTCGGAAAAAATGGAGAAAAATGTCTTCACCACAACCGTAGATCAGTCCACATGCCAAGACGAAAGTTGTGAACTTCTTTTTTCGCTGTAAAGAAACCGTTAAGATGTTTTACAGAGTAATTTACGTTTCACATGTTTTTGGAGGTTTTATGAAGTTAACTGAAAAGCCACAGTCATTTATGATGTTTTTTCTGTATGCGAGTTTAATGGTCACTTAATCTGAAACTGAATCACCTTGTTTAGCCTCGAAATTCCAAGCCCCGTTAATCAGCTACCCCATCCAAAGTTAAGTATGCATCGTCCGTCTTCGGACCCACTAATCGTACCAAGTTGCTTCTTTTTTGAGGCTTTATTCCTCCTCATTTGAAGAGTTCGGATAAATCGTCGTCTTTGCATAAAATCAGTCTTCCCCGACGTAACATTTCTTGCGCTTAAAGCACAAACGCAGTAGGCGCTCATTCTCAGCTACTGTCTCGTAATTGACAGGCTTTAGCTCTAGCATTTTTGTCGACTAATTTCAAGATACAACGGTAAATGAACCCAGCAATTTGTGCGTATGTATCGCAACTACTTGCGAGTAGCGTGGTGGATTAAGGACACTGCATGGCTGACTATCCTTAGGGCTCCATCTTCCACGCACAAGCCTCAGGTCACCCGAACAGTCCCTGCACTCAAAAGCAACAGAGTCGAGTTTCGCTCTTGTTAGAGCTCACCAGTGGTGCAACCATCCCTGCACCCAGAGTGTGAATCCTGGCTTTCTCATCTCGAAGGTTTGTGCGCTACCACTGCACAATCCCGTTCTCGTCCGGGATGATCAGAATCACCAAGTTTAGCTTGTTTAGATATCTTCATCTGTGACAGCTAACAGTGCCCGGCAGCTTCGAAGGGCAGAACGGTATCTGTCCTGTTAACTCCCACAGAATGCCTTCCACCAAGTCAGGTCTTCAGTTTTGTTTAAAATACCGTTATCTTCACTGTTCTGAGCAGAGCCACAGTGTCTTCAAGGTCAATCAATCCAAAAACTTACTTTTTTGCCGCAGTTGATAATTTCCTTTTCAAAATTGAAATATTCTTTGTAATTATTGTGCGGTTTTCTTCTTCGATACTCAGATTCTATAAAACCGGGATCGTCCTTTTTGCAATAAAGGGTGGAAAGTTCAGTGGAATGAAAGTCAAATGTCCTCTTCTTCAGTTAAAATCAGAACCCATATTTCAGTGAAATTGTTGCATCGGTTTCCCGAAACTTTACATTTTTCTTATTTGTTTTGTAAACCGTAACTGATGTTGATCACAATTTGAGCTTTATTCTCTTCCTTAACTTAATAGCAGAACCACGTTTTTGTTAAAAAGGGCAGATGATGCCAAAAAATATCGGAATCTTTATGCTTTCATAAGCTAATACTGCCACGAGGAGACACCTGGCAAATTATATGACACTGCTTCGATAGAAGTAAATCGTAACCGTTGACTCGATCAACACAGTTAGCAAGCACATTTGACGATCGGTAAATTTTATACAACATGTGATAGATGAGTGTTTACCAATTTGCTTCAGCTGCCCATATTTGAAAATTGTGAAACCCATAACAAGATATACTTCATGGTGCGTTGATTTGTGACAAGTATATTATATTTGTGGACTAGGAACTACCAGAATGCAATTGTTTGAAAGTTAGCACAAAGTATGTATCAGGTTATTACGCGCGTGTTCTCTGCTCGCACATTTCTCATAAAGTGAGAATACATACAAGAAATTCTGTTCCATTTTCATCAACAACCTAACACGCATTGGCTGCGACAGCTTTGATAGTTACCCTTCAGTCTTAGAGATACTGGTTTGCATACGTCGATAAAAGTGTAGAAACTTTCCGCAGATTTTGAAACTTGCGAAATAACCCAGCGAACATCTTCAGTAATGACACATCGTGGTAAGAAAACATTCTATAGATTTGACCGCGCGCGCCTACTTGGCGAGCGGTAACAACCGCAAAACCGGTCGCGTGCGTTCAAGAAAATTTTGCCCTGTCATTCACATACAACACCCTTTTATCGACAGTTCTTATTAATACAAGATTGCAACCCATGTGAATTTTGAGAAACGTCACTGAGGGATTACGGTACATTGAAAGTAATGAACAACTTCATTTTGGATACTCTGACTGATGGGCAATTGAACGGGGCCACTAAAGCGGGTATTATCCAACAGATAAAGTTCACTCAGTGTATTCCACAAGCTAAGTGAAATAAAGTGATGAAGTTGTAAATTCATTACCGTCCTTCCCTGTTCAAGCAATCCTCCGTATAGAGCATCAAGGTGAACGAAAAGTTACCATGAAAATTTGAGCAGATTTTCATTCACGTTCTCAACCATATTCGCGCTTTTCAAATCGATCTCTCCTCTACGAGATGACGAATGTTTGAACCGCAAACACAATTCAGTATGCAATGCTGTCTATGTTTTGCACACACTGAAGGTATGTAAGTATGCATATATATATATATATATATACATATATATATATATATATATATATATATATATATATCGCCAACTTCTTCGGTTGAAAGACAATTACTTCAAGTCCCAAAGTTGATCTAAGCCAATCTTTTAAAGTAATATTTCTTAACCCTGTGCCGAAAATATTCAGGTTTAATGATACGATACTGATGCACGATGCATCAGCCTTTGCTCTACGCACAAAAGCTTTTGACACAAATTGTCTGCCTAAGTCAGCATTACGCAGCAGACCTCCCTCTCCTTTACCGTACACACCTTAAATGCTTTCATTCTAGACTACGCTGCCCTTATATTTCCCCCTGCTGTATCCAATATGTACTAACGTGTTTTACGTTCGTGGTCGACAACGCTAAACAAGATGCTTGCATCTCACGAATTATGCTTTATTCCTGTTCGGCCCAAACAATCAAGCCGCAAGAGGGACTGTGCTTCCAGAGCTAGAGATCACACTCCTTCAGAATGCTTCCTAGCTTCATGAAAATTGAACCACAAAATCGTATTATCTTATATACTGGATCAGTACCACCCATTGAATATCTTCTTAGTCCTGGTAAACCATTATGAATTTGTGTGGTAGAAAGACGAGTAAGCTCCCATTCATAGCGGATACCGAAGTACTTATTCAATGCTGCGACTCAGTCATAAGCCATACCGAAACTGTTTACGGCTAAACACCAAAACTCGATCTTCTATTTCATTTCTCTTCCAAATATGTACATAGAAGTAACTAAATCACGGTGGCACAAGGTTAGTGGTTCAGACAGTCCAACGGTGGTCATTTTTATAGAATGTCTAAGAATACTGCCTCCGAAAATACCACAACCTCTCAACATATGTTTAACTCACATGAACATCCCCGACTGCTGGAGAGCGACCTCTGTTATCCCATTACCAGCAAGTGGTTCGTTCAAGTTGCTTTACTTCACCCATATAGCAGAAGCTCACAGGAAGTTTGGAATGCCGTTGCTCCATAGATTTGTCTCCACATCAATTCACTCTACCCAAATCAATGCGCATACCGACGTTCATACTAGACTCTAGATGTCCTAGACTCACACACCCATTTAGTTGATTCCACAATGGATTGCGAATTTCAGGCGCTCAGAGTGACTTTTTAGTTCAGTGAGGCAAGTCCAAACTTCTCCAGGTTCGTGCAAATTGCGCAGTCGGCACATTTAGCCTACAGCAATCGTTTATTCATGGGCTTCTTACCCTATTTCATGGACAAACCTCGTAAAAGCTTGGTTCTACAATAGGTCTTTGGCAAGAAGACCTTACATTACCTTTCATATTTTCTACTTATACTTTCTCCATGCCTGTGTGCAGTGGCATTTTGCTTATTGAGTATTCTGATGACGCAAGGTGTTCCAGTACTTCCGTCCAACCCTTTCTTCAATGGAGAGAAATGGAGACCAATGAATTTTCTTCTAATCCTAGTTTAAAAAGAACCCCTCCAAGTGCTTTACATCTATTCTGTCCTCAAATCTGGCAGTTTGTCTGATCTGGTTCATTCCAGTTAGATCCAATCTCGGAAGGTGAGCACATCACAAGGATTCCATCTAAAATCCACCTTCTTGGTTTAACCAAGTCGCTGCAATTTTTCTCGGAAGTCAGAAGTCTTAGTGTTGCTACTTAAGCATTTTTCTGCTCCACTTCAAGTAAATAGATATTTCAAATCTGTATGTATCTAAACTTACCGGCTTTATTATTCCACTGGCATTTTCCTCATTTTTCTGCCACGGATTTCAAATATACTATCAAATCCACCATATATCTACCTTGATGTATGAGGATTTCTTGCTATCAGCTAACAGAACATCCCATCAACAACGTGCCTGTTTGAGGTATTCTTCCAAGACACTGTATGATCTTTTACCTCCCTCTAATCGAAATCTCACTAATTATTTCATCTCTTTCCGAGTCCTGCTAAGAACTTGTTTTTGTGCATACAAAGAATAACAAATTCCTTGCACTTCTGAACCTCATCGGCCTCCTCTCAAACACTAAAGATGTCATTATTGAACTGAAAAAGGCGGATTAGAGCGTCCACTCAATTCCAGGTAAAATGGATTAGTAAGTAACGTTAAAAACAACAAAGGATTTCTTATGCTTTAGGTATTCAAATAAATATTCTTCTAAGTATCGCGAATGGATGACCAACAGTCACCAATTCACACTAAAAAATTTAAAAGGGAATTCCCTACTTTCAGTAGATGGCCAGTTGTCTGTTACCCCTGCTACTATTAGATGAACAATGGCACTGATTAAAACCGAGCAAAAGCCTGGATTTCATAGGGTAAACCTACAGTTACCTGACCTGTTGCTTAAGGGGTGACAAAAGGACGTCTTCATTTATAACACATCAACTAACAACCAGCCAGATCAGCCACAATATATCATTTTGTTGAAACTCTTTTTAAAGCTCTACAGGAGAGTACTCTTGGACCACCCAGTGATGGGTACATCCATTACGTGATAACTGAACGGTCGTCATGATACCCAATAATTGACCGTGGCATTAACAGACTGATATGCACTCATCTACAGCTGTTCGAGAATTTGTATTTGTTCTACAAAACGTTGCTTGAATGACTCTAATTGTTTGGTGCCAACTTGATACCATCTCATCAGTAGCTGTGTTGCCCTGTTGGAATAGTTCCAGAATGATATTTTAAAACACCGTCGGTAATACTTCAAGGCAGAATATAGTTCGTGTTCTGTTTTCGTAGATGTTGTTAGTATCATACTCAATGAAAATTAAATTTGTTTCCATTTCAGAAAATGAAAGACAGCCCGAAAAAATATGGCTTTAGGTAAAATCTGCTTGCCCTTGGCCATATGATAATAAATACTGAACTCATGATAACTTGTATGTTGGTTTGGAGTGCAGGAAAATTAGGTTATCGCCGGCGGGCATGACAAGCGTGAATGTGATGGGCGTGATAAAATGGGATTATTATTATGTCACATGCGAATGATGCTCAAAGACTAACACATCATGGAAACGAAATGCCTCAATTGCTGTTAGTCGCACACTGTATAATGACAAGTGGGGAACTGTGGGAGAGTCGTATCCGACAAAATATGCCTTTGTTCAGTAAGTTGTCAAGCCTTGTGCTACATCAGTAGGGTTATCGTTATTTCGTGAATGAATAAGAGTTATGCATATTTGTCAGTGTTGGTAACTTATGATTGATTCTGGTCACAATACCGTGCCTCCCGGTGATGACCGCTTTGTTCACCAGTAAAATAAAGGTTATAAATTTGTCAGTATAAATTTGATATCTTTCCTCTGTGGGTTAACTGTCAGACCACAGTTCCCGAACCGTCGCTAATAGGTAAAATAAAAAAGAATTTCCGTAGTGAAGAATAAATTTTGAATCCCAGGTTTTCCTCACAAAGTACGTGGATTGTGCAAGAGTGCGAGCATGTAAGGAGCTCTGCCGAAATACTGAAATATCAGCAACTAAGAGAATGACTATTCTCTCAACTCGCTCTTAATATGCGGTTTCTTTCAATGACAGTGGCAATTTTATTCGAAATTGAGATGATGCCAAATGAAAGACTTGGCTCATGTAGCGTTACCGATCTGACAGACACACACTAGCAAGTCTGCTTATCTGGACGATTACTGAATTAAGTGGCGCTACTTGCTCCTCCTGTGTACACTGCCTGCACACCTTTTCAAAATCTCCAACACATGTATTTCCGCTATAGTGTTTCGAGTTATTCTCCTTTGCGCGCTGCTGAGTATAATTGTTATCGTATAACCAACTAAGGGCCGAAGGCCATAGACTATACACGACTGCAAGTCCTGACTAAATTTAGGACATTCCCAAACGAATTACAGTGGTATCTCTTAGACCAGATCAATGAAAAGTCTTAGAGAAAACAGTTATTGTTGGCTCACAGCACGACTTTTATTCTAGACTTTTTCGGAGTTTGATACCAACGATACACAGTTCGCCAGCCAAGAAACACAAACTTGGTAAACATTTCATCACATAATTTATGTTGTTTCTAAAAGTCATTTTACTCCAATAACACCTGCTCGTATGCATCAAAAACATGGGTTTTGAAGTGTTCTTACCCTGCTGTCACAACACTAACACAGAAAGAGGTTTAAGGTACGTTGCGATTTTTTCACTGCAGTTCATCCTGCACGTACATGTATTGGCTGCCTGAGGATATAACCATTTCTCAACGGTAAACATTAGGTGTACATTGGCCCATAAAACTAGACACATTTCTAACAAAGTATACGAATCAATGCGTTTGTTATTTATATATTGAATAAATAGGGTATCTACTGGGTTTTGGGAAGTCATGACTCAGTTTACGTGTTAAAAGCACTGTTGTACGTTACTTGTTGGAAAGCTAGTTTTTTCTGCACCCTACGGAAAATTTGACAACATGGACTGGTGAAGCTTAAAATTTAACCTTGGATGTTCACACCATAGCGTTCGGCTGCTTGATATATCATGGAGCTTTTCACTTTATCTTTACTGGTTCATATGATAGTCAAATTGGGTATATCGTGCGGCCTAAAGTCTTTGGTTTCAGTATTCAGGTTTGCCTTGTGTGGGGGGTTGTCTGGTTTCAAATGCATAGATGTTTGATGCATCCCGAGAGGTGAATATTCGGTCTTAGCCTTTGAAAGAAAAACGGAATTAGGTGATGCGCATGCACCCACTCATTGTGGTCTTGATACAGTGCCTACAGTATCCAAGATTGCTTTGTTCGTTATTGGTACATGATTTGTACAACTACTCATGGAAGTCCAGTGAAGTCTGTTGCTCTTATTTTGGTTCCAGAGATGATGAAACTGGCGGCTTTAAGAGTTGGATTAGATCACATTCAACACTCCGTTTTTATCTGATGGTTTTGGTTCACATACCTGTTAGGACTACAAACCCTTCACGATGGTCTTGTTTGTTAAAAGTGTATAGGTTCAGTAAACCGTTGTGAGTCAGCCCGGATAGCCCCGTGGTTAAGGCCTTCGATTCACAATCATCCGCCATGGGTTCCCTTCCCAGTCGGGGCCCGGTGGATGTGGACTGTTGATAATAATTCTTAACAAGGATGAAACCTCTGTACTGTGCTTTCATGGTTCCCAATGGTTTCAGCTTCCACGCTGAATGATTAATCTCATGCTATATAAGTGTGAGCCCTTGAAAACTATTGCAGTTCCTTAAACCCTGAGAATTCCAGATCCACTTCGGATTGTCAAGCATCTTCATATCATCGCGCCTTAGATTTTATGTTCTTCACAAATACGTTTGATTTTTAACAGTTTATGAATTCGGTGCTTACCAACCAAGTTTATCATACTACTCCAATCCTTTGAAATCAGTGCTTATCAAGCATCCTAAAAGGCAGCCCATGCCCCTATTATAAGAATAAAAGGCCCTGGTTACATGTGATTTCAAAAATATCTCCGCAGTCTTGTAAATTTTGTGTTGTTTTTGTTCACTCCGCTAGGAACATGAAAAAACTCAGCCAACGGTGACCTCACCGACAGAGAGACGAGAAGCTGACGCGAGCGCAGTCCCTAATAAACATTCATTGAGACCTTAATGCTAGAAGGGTTTGCGAGCAAAATGCAGCAAATATTCACACAGTTTTAGCTAGATTTATTCAGATCGGCTTATGGCGCACGAAGTCTTTTTAGCACACCCTTATTTTGTGACCTCTAGTAAACAATTTTATATGGGGTCGAAGATCTGGTGTGTAAACGCTTTGACCCATAACCCGGTGTCTGTCGTATACGGGTTTGCATTTTGACTCATGAAAATTATTTTTATCCCGAATAATGTGCCTGAATGATGGAGTATGCTTTAAGAGCACCCACAAGGAATAAATACAACTAATTGGTGGTCAGATAGAAAGATCTTTAATTGCTCAGAACCGAAAAATATCGATCAGACGAAAAATACGACTTCAAATTGTATCAGTTCCGATGTATTTTAACTCAGTGAGAATATCAGATGTCTGTTTGTGAACTGTGTTGAACAATCCTCCACTCGCATATACCTACCTCGCCAGTAAACCACAAATGTTCTGAGTGGGGTTCAAATCGGGACTGTGAGTGGGCCATTCAATGATTTTGGTGCTCCGACTCAACGGCCACATTTTGCTGGCATGAGCTCCATGCATGGAGGCTTTGTCGTACTAGATAAGCAAGGGCCTTCTCTGATCCTTCGGAATTGCATGCAGTAAGAATTCGGTCAAATTTCTGATGTACTAGTCAAAAGCTGGTTTTCTTCGAGAACTGCCACCTGATAGTCACCGTCCCAAATATGATCATGGAACAAAATACATGCACATAAGATCTGACTCTCTCAAGTGCGTACGTTCTTTGCTAAACCAGTTGAAGATAACGGTTATCACTGTCGTCGAGAATGAGGTCAAAATTCTCAAGATTTGCTCTTTGGCACTATTCAAACCCCATTTTCTTGGGTCGTTTTTGACAGACTTTTACCCAAAAGCACGTTTACCGCAACAAAGACGACTGTTGCTTCCATCTACTGACTACTAAAATTGCACCAAAAGCAGTGCTATGCAACAGGCACCACGAGTCTACATGTAACAAATGCCCATCCGTTATAGAGAACTTTGGTTTGCGCTTGAAGCTGTTGGCCAATGAGAGCAACATAAACTTGGTAACAGATGTCGTAATTTGAAAGTGTTATCGAGGTCTTTCGGATTCTTATGTTAAGCCTGCTATCACACCGTAGTGATCTCCCTTGTGTGCGTAGTGAGAGAACATTGCGCCACAGACATCTGTGCCGAATGGTGAACTACGGCTCGAAACCGACTTCCCCGCGAGCGCAACATGGGTTCTAACTCAGGTTCAGATTTAAATAAAAAGAGTATTTTCAACGACGTTAACCTCAGCCGGATCGGTTAAGGATGGAGTGCCTGAAAAACACGCGGGCAACGATCACGACCAATCATAATGAGTAACGCATTAATGTAACATACAAATGGCTAGTGAAGATTTCATGCCTTGACAGCTTTGTGATCAACTCACCGCGGTTACTTAACGAAATGACTAATGCTAGCGTAAGAATGTGCAGAACTCTTCATGAACATTTGAAAAAAGCGTGCTCTTTTGTTTAAGGGTTTGCTACTATAGTTGTATGAAAACAATCAGCAAAATGATAGTGTATGCAAATGCATGTTCAGTGGACTAGTCTTCTGGCTGCCCGTCTGAAACACTGAATTACGTCTCAAGTGACGATTTTATATATATATATATATATATATATATATATATATATATATATATATATATATATATGAGATCGACCAGGGTGCCAACACAACAACAACAATCAAAAATAGTGGAAGGGAAGTACAATACAGCAAGACGGACAATGCTTATATTTTTTGCTTTTCACCTTAGTTTTCTTGATACTGGATTTTGGTTGCTTACCTCATTTGACGGCCTTTATACGTAGTTCCATGTAACAGCGAATAACGTTGTAAATAAATCAGAAAATTAACGTTCGTTCTTTTATGAGGTGATCACCATGAATAAATTATCATGTACAAAAGATTTATCACCATTCAGTGTCTGTGAACTCTAAGCCTTTCGCGGAAAATTAAGTGCTATCATCTTATCCGTTTAAGCTAGTCTAGGAGCAAATAAGCAAACGGCTTGCTAATGAGATTTTTCGAGGAAAAGCTGAAGTGACAGTACAGTAAAAATTGACGACATGGTTTGTCTACTGCTTAACAAGATTTTCATATCGTATTGAACGGCCTTGAAGACTTTGGTAAGTAAAAAATCTCATGTCACCAAAAAAGTGAATGAACGAACCACTGTCACTTTGAAGTCATCTAGAAGAAAACATTTTAAATGGTTCAGCCGTCGAGATGAATGTTCATTTTCTCTGTGAATGTCACCTTGCCAACTAGGACATCCGCTTATTAAGCCTTTGCAGAGATATGATATATATTCTAATGAGAGGGTATAAATCTTAACTTAAAACTTGTTCAGAACCGCAAATAACATGTAAATAAGTCATCGTATGAGGGAAGGTGAGCTCTATAAAAGTATTTATGGCAAAACATTTTATAAACCTTCAGTTTCAAGTCTGATACTTTGACAACAAGCAAGCTTATTGGAGTTAGGAGATAAGAATGATAATTCTCAAGCCTTGGTGTAAGGTGAAAAAGTCTCCTAATTAGAACACACAGGATTACTAGAACATTAGATTAGGAATGAGTGCAAAACTGCCTTTGACTGTGAGTTTTAAAGATAGTTCACAAATCTTATTCCAGGCAGTTCAGCATACGGGAAGACCAAAGTAAACTGGAGCTCATCGTGACGCCTAGGCATTGAACCCAGTCAGCCTGGGAACAGGGTGAAAATTGATGACTGATAGCTCACTATAGTAGGAGAAGCAAACACAGTCGAATCTGCAATAAAATATTTGGATGTGTCCAGATATAGGCGAGAATGGGAAGAGGGCTGTGAATAACGCATAACTTCTTGGAAAACGAGGTAAAATCTGGTTGACAGGGGAGAATGCGACAGAGAATCATATTATCTGCATGCGAAAGTGTCAAGCAGGTTTTGAGGTAAACAGGCGGCTAACAAATTGCTCATAAAATATTCCATGATTTACAGTGGATATATATATATATATATATATATATATATATATATATATATATATATATATAATGTCTAGTACTCATGATGAATCGTTAGGAATGTGATTCGTTCCAGGATTTTCAACAAAGAGTTTCCATTCACGCTCATGATGACTGAACCCGGATACTGGCGACGATATAACGACGGAGTGTACAAGTATGAAGATAGGTGGGCAGAGCAGTATCGAGCATGAATACGTGATGAGCAGCAACAACCGCAAAACCGATCTAGTGCCTCTGGGGGAATTTTCCTACTCATTTAATTATAGTTACTATTAGTATATATATATATATATATATATATATATATATATATATATATACTAAGATCATCTTAACTTTAGGATAAGAGCTGTGAAGAACAAGGAAGGAAAGACCAAAATTACAGCTTTGCCTAGTAGTTAGCTGTCCTTAAGACGCACTTGTTATATACGAAAATATTGGTCAATTTAATAAACAGTCTAAGGCTAGTCAAAAGGTTCTGCTAATGCACGTATAAAACTGTTTGTTGTACAGTCAAATTGGGCACCACAACAAACAGGTCACGTAATAAGCTTGAACTTAAAAGTGTCTCACAAAACAATAGCACCCGTGAAATGCACGCAAAGAAGCACGGTGGTCGTACAAAGAAACAGTCATAACTTTGGTCTCAAGATTTGTTCGTGAATACAATATATAAGTGTCTTAACCTTCACATACTTTGCCTTCTGTTAACATAATGCGATACTCTAAGACAGTCTGGCACGTTACCCGTGTGGAGTTTTCTATACTTCTACATGCTGGCTGATGACGTTAACTAAACATGTCCCTCTTAGGAATCACCAAGCAAAGACAAACCGGATGACCCGGAACCGGTGTCACGGTGATTATTTTTATGAAAAGGCCCATTCCGTAAACTTCCAAATATAAATTTTTACTTGTGTACAACTATGCATGTATTTTTACTGCTTTTGCAAGTTTTCACCGGTGCTCACGTTTTCAGAGTGCAAAGGGAGATGTGGCTTCTGACGTACATTGATATAAACGTCTAGTCGTGTTGAGGCTGATATTTGAATGGTATGGCGTCGCAAATGTGGCTATCGTACCAGAAGCTAAGTTAGTTCTTAGCCTGCGGCTGAGATATAATCAACACATGTGCGCGTTAAACCAGCAAGACTAAATGAGCATGCAATTAACGACAGAAGATAGCTGCACTTTTTCAGTGATCAACACACTTTGTTTAACTTCTGGTAGAAATAGGATGGTCGCATCCATATCTGCAATAACGACTGCTTAATAACATGTCTAAGTTTTGCATAAGTAAAGAAAAATAATAACTTGAAATTCATGTTGGCGTGTATTTTGGTTACCCGATAAAAGGATTAAGGAAAGGCCAATACAGTGTCTAACACTTGCCTTTGTGAGGATTCATTAGGGTCTATTCTGGGTCCATTTCGAGCTCATTCAGGGATTAACTCGGGTCTATTTTGCTGTTTGGGTCAGTTAATTTCAGTCTCTTGTAGCACTCAGCTCGTTCGTAACATCAATTTTCAACAGGTTTTTGATCGATTTGTTTAGTATCCATTTTACACGGATCTACATTAAATTTATATGAAGGAAATTGACAAACGAAGTAAAGTACAGTGCTTGGTTGGCCTTTTATTTAAATGCATTGGTATAATTCATCGAAATTCCCTGAAAACCTCGGCATAGATAGCTCTATTTTATTCCCTGAAAATGGGTGAACTAAGGACAGTTAATCGGAAAATCATAAATAAGTAGATAGAAAAGAGCATCGTAATAAACAATTTGGGTTAGTGAGATAAACCAACGAAGCATATGACGTACTGCAAACTACCGACTCAAACCGCTCGGAAACCGTTCAAAAAAGGTCCAAAACATTGGTCGCTAACCACTTGGAAACCGCCCAAAAACCAACCGGTGCTATAGTAAAATCACTCGAAAAACGAACGAAAAACGGACGAGAACCGATCGGTTCCGGAGCTGATTTGGTCAGTTTCTGAGCGGTTTGTGCTAATCGTTTCAAATACATGATATGCCTCGATAAAGTTTTTCAATAACCCAAATTATTTATTAAGATGCTCTTTTCTATCTACTTATTTATGATTTTCCGATTAACTGTCCTTAGTTCACCCATTTTCAGGGAATAAAATAGAGCTATCTATGCCGAGGTTTTCAGGGAATTTCGATGAATTATACCAATGCATTTAAATAAAAGGCCAACCAAGCACTGTACTTTACTTCGTTTGTCAATTTCCTTCATATAAATTTAATGTAGATCCGTGTAAAATGGATACTAAACAAACCGACCAAAAACTGATCGAAAACCGATGGAAAACCGATCAAAAACCGGTGATACGAACGGGCTGGGTGCTACAAGGGATTCATTGGGTGTTGACTTTATTTGTTATTCCTTAATGGGACCTCATTCGGTAACAAGCCCAGCAGTACTGCTAATTTCCAACCCACTTTCTTTTCCACAGAGTTCATAATAACCAGCTAATCATTCAAAAAATTAGTACAGAAATAATGCCAAATTTCTTCATTTATGAGACCTACCCTACTATAGCAGAACTGTCACTGGGGTGAAAAAAGACTCACAGGATCATTAGGTTTTGTACTGGTCCACGTCATCAAGTTTGAAATCACAATTAACTTCTTTTGGTATTCAAATTTTTCCACATCTTCAGAGAGTAATTGGGCAAGCCACTTTGCCTCCGCCATTTGCTGTGGGTCACTTGATACATCATAAATAATCAAATCATGTTTTAATATGTGTTCATAAAATTGTCCCTTTCTGTGATACTGAAATCGGCATATATCTCTATACATCTTTTTCCGCTTACGTCAAGAATCACACTGGCAAATGGAGGTTTTTTAGCCTGTGGATGACTTAAGGTCCCGTTTATGATGAAGCATCCCTTTTTTGGAGTAGGTGGACCATCCGGTTCGCTGGTCCTTTCCTCAGCATGTTGCTCGTCTGCTTCCATATCCTCAGGCGGGACTCCTGGTATTTGTGTTGACAAAAACTAAGAAGTAAGTGAGACCCCGTATATCTTCACCTTTCCGATATTTTTGGAAACATAACAATCCAAGTTATTGATGAAAATAAACTGCTGTCTGACATTAGAGTCCTCTTCTTCCATTATGATTAGTCGTTGCGATGACTACTCGGGAACCAAAATGCTTTCAAGGTCAATTGCCCAAACATGAATTCCTTTGGTGGAATAAAACGACCAATTCTCTTGAAGTCTTGAAATAACCTGAAGGTATATGGTTGATGGTGCTTTGCAAGAGCCATGCGACACAGAAAAGGTCGGTTTCGTGGGGGCCCACTGCTACGATTGATCATCAAATGTCAGCAGACAGAGGCCTAAGTCTTGAAGTCTTGAGATCTTGAAGTAGTACACGGGTACGAGGCTGGATCCAAAATGGTCCCGGATCCTGTGATTATCTTGGTACCCGATTGCCACCGGTGAGCTAGAAGATAGTTCACCTGACAATGGGACATTGGGAAGAAGAGGAAGGGCTCAAAATACAAATCATGACAGTATCTGGCATCCGTTGTTGCCGATGGGTTGGGGGATAGGTCACTGGACTGCAGAAGACAGCATTCCTTTTAGATTGAGGGGCGCACATGGTTCTCTTCCAGGCTATCCACTGCCGTCAAAAGGCGAGAGTATTGGACCGCTCGGCCCACGCATGGCCTTTCAGGTCACCAAATGACTCCCCAGGAAAAAATATCTAACGCTAGCGCAGTCAAAAGAAGCTCTGATACCGCTGTTGTCCTAAAGCCTTGAAGTACAACACGAGTTCGAGGCTTTGCGTCGGATTCACCGCGCTGGAACGAGAGTAAAATGACGCCAGGGGGCGGGGCGGGGGTGGCAACAAAAACGGAATACACAATGTCAAGCAGTGTCTTGCTGTGGGCAGTGTCCTAAGCGGAATGGGCATGCGACGTTCTTGAACAAATATACAGTGGAAGACGTCTATCTCACTTTTGGGCAGGGAATTACCGGGAGAGACCCAGGTTAAGTTCTGACTTTACCTTGAGGGTAGTTTTGTTCTGCGAGAGAGCAATGTCTGCCGGAAGTGCGTTCCACAGAGTGATAGCCCCATAGCTGAAAAAGGTAATTGGTAGTGAAATGCGTGGTCTCGGTTTAAAACCCCTTCTGCTGTGACCACGGGGAGAAGTGGCTGGACAGACGGAAAAGAAGCAATCGCTTTGACCTGATTCAAAAAGGTGAAACATCAAAAACAGATCACCTCTTACGCGTCTTATGTCAACGGAATAGAGATTAAGGAGTGAGAGACGGACAAGATAAGATAGGTGGGACAGACCCCATACTGCTTTGGTTGAGACCCTGTGAGCTCTTTCTAGGATTTCATGGTCTCGGACAAGACCAGAGTGCACTATCTGACTACCGTACTCCAGCAGAGGTCGGATATACGTGCCGAAAGTTATGGGAAAACCATCCCAAGAGATGCGCGGGAAGGACCTTCAAATCATATTTACGACTCGAAAGGCCGACCTGCTCGCAAGTTGGTGATGACGAGGGAAGGACAAGTCGCAATCCAACCAGAAACCGAGCGCCTTGTGTCGGTCAACCCTAAGCAGTGCGGTTGCTCCTTTAATGGAGAACGTGTGACCAGTCTCTCTGCTGAAAGACATACGCAACCATTGGTCATCATAACCTGAGGGCTCCAATCCCAGGACGAGCATTTGTTTCATTAACTGCCATTTGCGGATTTTCAACCCTTGAACTCAAGAGGGGTACATCGTCTGCGTACATGGCAATGTTCACAGGAATGGCTGTTGGAAGATGGTCTATGTAGATCAAGAAAAAAGAGGACCTAGGCCCGGCCCTTGTGGGACCCCAGTTGTTACTGGGGAGGGTAGAGACAAAACGTTCCACACCTTAACCACAAAGGTGCGGTCGGTAAGGAACCTGCAGAAGATGGCCAGCAAGGGGCCCGTAATCCCGTACATCTGTAGCTTGTAAATAAGAGGGGCATGGGGGACCTCGTCGAAGGCCTTGGCAAAATCAATGAATACAGCGCGTGTGAGCTGGCCATCATCGCATGCTTTCGTTAGACTATCCATGACAGTAAGCATATTGGTGACGCATGACCTGCCGGGAAGAAACCAATGTTAGGACGGAGAGAGGATCCCATTTCTATTCAGATGGGAAAGAACCACATCCTCAAGAATTCGCTGGAAAATTTTGCTGGTGATTCTAGCTAGACTTGTGGGTTTGTAACTAGAAGCAATGTGTCTATTACCCTTCTTATAGATGAGTACAATGGATGCCTTTTTCCAGATACTTGGGAAAGCTCCATCGTCAACACATTGCTGAAAAAGAGAGGCAAACGGAGCAGCTGATGCGTCCGCGGTTTCCTTGAGAATGCGGGAGGGGATCAAGTTAGGAACCACGGAGCAGTATTGGCTGAGCCGTCGGAAACCTTGTGCGACTGCACCGATGGGAATAGTGACGTGGTTAAGTGTAGTGACCAGAGATATCGGGCGCGTGGTAGAGTGGGAGGATATGGGTAAGGAGCCAAAAGCTGTACAAAAGTAGGGGTTGAAGGCATCGATTGCTTGGCCGGGGGAAGCCATTGAGGATTCAGCACTATCTTTGAGAGCTAGTGGCTTCGGAGCGATGCGCCTAGACGGTACAGCCACTGGAAAAATGCCTTACTGGTCCGTGCCTGAGGAGGTACCGATGGCTGGGCTGCACCCTGATGGGATCTAGTCTTGTCTTTGCATATGTTGCGTATAATCCTGAGTTTTTCTGTATCGCGCGCAGGACCTGTGGCTTTATATCTGGTGAAGAGGCGTGCGCGTTCGTCTAGAATGTGCCCAATGGGGCCAGGAATGAGCCGCTTACAGGTCTGTGGAGGATGAATTCTGGGGCCAAATAGCCTATCAGCTAAAGAGGTTAACTTTTTGAGATTTTCCTCCATTTCATCAGCAGAGATACTTAGGGTAGCTGAATTTAGCTGGGAGTGAGTAAATGCACTGACGCGGTCAAAATTGGTCCTTTTGAAGGATCTTAAAATTTTGATTTCTGAGGGAGAGGAGGCCATTTCACAATATAATCGAATCCAATGAGAATGTGATCACTTCTGCCGAGAGGTGGCAAGAAGTGCATCTCATCTATTGGGAACCATTCTCTGGTGATGACCAGGTCTAGTTGGAACGAGGCATGTCTTGTGCGATATCCGGTCAGATCTTTTACTTTCTGCTCTCATGAGTTCTTGAGTAAGAGGCCTGGGAGGGGCCTACCAAAGGCGAAATAAGGGGCATCATCTCCTTGCCAGTCGATACTGGGTGAGTTGAAGTCACCAGCGATTAACAGATGGTTGAAGTCTTTGCAGCTTTTCAGGGGGCCTAATAAATCTGTGAGACCCAGGCTCTCGGTTGAGTTGCATGCGGGAGGACCTTAGACTACACCAAGCGGTAGGGTGTTTGTCCAGAGAGTGTAAACACAGTCCGCAAAACAATGAATACGTGAAAAGGTGGGGGTTTTAAGTATAGTGGGAGGAGGGATGGAATTATCGTAGTATAAGATGACCCCTCCGGCAGACCTCTGTTGGAGCCCCGCCTTCACGTGAAGTATCCCGGAATGGATATTTCGGCACCAGGTGTATCAGGGTGAGCCAGGTTTCTGGGAGGGCTATGATTTGAGGCTTCTTATCTACTGCAAGCTGCCGAAGCTCCGGGATCTTATTCAGCACACTCATGTAACTGCTGTAATAACACTTGAGCACATGCTCAGGAATTGTTGCAGAATCGCCAGAGACAACTGATTTTGGATTTGAGGATGGGGAAAGGGGGGAATTGGGGATGGAAAGGAGGTCCTGGGGGAGTCGGGGGCTGAAGATATGAGGAGAGGAAGAGGGGTAGAGAGTGAACAGACTGCTTGGGGACCGGTAAGATTTACCGTCTTGTAAACTGGGAGGCATCATACCAGGGGGACGGTCTGCCCCCCTCAGTCTGCAGAAAAGGTGGGCCGCATTTTGCGATTTGCCTTTGTGCTTACTGCGTGGTTCACAGCTTCCAGTTTTCTTGTTCGAGATCCTGTTTTGCATGACCACACCAGATATCTTTTATTTTCGTCAACCTCTTCGCTGCAACTTTCAGCAGAAACAGGCTTCAGGTTTGGGTCCGGGCTCAAAGGTGGGTGAGTCTCGTCCGTTAATACAGTCTTATCAGCAGCTTTGGGGTCTGAGATACATTTTTTAGGCGTCAGATGTTTAGTAGCTCTAGGTTTACTACAGAGGGGAACTTTCCGCGAAGGGAGATGGATTGAGTAGTAAGCAACGGATGGTGGATATGGAGCATTACCCTCAAGACGAGTCGCCTGCAGGACGAGCCGAGTAACACAAGTTTGAGCAATGCGTAGCCAAATTCACAACGGATCCCGAAATCAAAAGACGATTATGCGTGATATTCTACGATACTAGATTATTGAATGAACAATGACACCGAAAGGATACAAACCTCAATAATGAGATCACAAGGAATCAACAAACGAGAAACCGAATTGCAGCGTGCGAGCAAGGAGCACGTGCATCACGCAGGTCTAGAACAAGGATATGACAAATTAGCGCTTTGGGCGCGAACAAACAACAAATGGTCCATACAAATAAACAGTTCGTAAGGACACGTCAATAGTGTAAGCAAGTGAGTGATGTTAAGAAAAATACTGAATCGCAAAGGTTTTGGGGGGATTTTCCACGACCGGTCGTTACACAGCCCACAAAAATCCTCCCGAACCCTTAACAGAGTCAAAGCTTTGGTATAAAGGTACTCATTCTTTCTACCCAACTAGGCCCTGCTTTCAGCGCGAGTGCCTAATGCTTGTCGACAACGTTCTACTCATGGTCGCACCTAATCCTGTGGCCACACCGACGCGAGGCTGCTCCACATCTTCCACGAGAAAAACTGGCCGATGGTGGGCGTGAAGGGGAACATAAATGCTGCCCTTGGAAGGGCCGTCATGCACTGGCTGTATGTGCTTGTGTGAGTGTGTGTATGATGTAATCGCGGCTACTTCCACATATGCAGGAGACATTCAGTAACGTCAACAAAAATCAAACGGCAAACACTGTCACATGTTTGATAGGGCTTACGAGGTATAGCGCGTATCGGGTATGTGTGTGTGTCTGGATGTACAATGGAATCGCATTCATCACCACATATCGGACAAAACCTTCCGTAGCACCAACGAAAGACTGTGAGCAATGTAGCGTGTTTGACGGAGACCATGTGGTACAAACGAGTATAATGTAGGTGTGTGTGTGCGTCGGGGTGTATGATGGTTCGATACGTCGGTGTGTCGTGAATGCTCCCATATATGGGGGTTTCTTTACCCCCCTCGAAGACGAATGAGGAATAGTCTACTGCGCCTCAGCGTTATCAACTTCTCCGCCTTCACTCTCGAGCAGGCTAATACTGCGTATGCCACGAATGAGCGCTCCTTTAGTTGTCTTCATCTTCACTGTTCTTATCATTCCGTCAGTGTTTTCCATGGTTCCCATAACCACTCCCAAGAACCAGGTGCTGAAATGTGCGCGTTCGTCTGCGATCATCACCACATCCCCAACCTTGAATGGTCTTGTTTTCACCAGCCACTTTTGTGGAGTCTGCAGAGCCGGTAGGCACTCCCGCAGCCAGAGCCTCCTGAAAACCTCGGCAAAATAGTTCGCCTGCTCCCATCCATGGAGGTAGCTTCCACAAAGGTTTACCGGCCCTTGGAAACCCTCGTTCGACCTTAACGTCAATAAGTCGTTCGGGGTGAGCGTCAGGTGGGTGGGGTCACCGTCCATTATTGGAACCAGGAGGCGGTTGTTCAGAATTCTCTCTACCTCAGTCATGAAGGTGTTCAACGTCTCATCGTCGGGCGGCTGTTGCTCCATGATTGACAGCAATATCAGTCTGGCGGACCGGATCATGAGTTTCCATACGCCTCCTCGGTGGCTGATCTGCGGGGGTTGAAATGCCATCGTTTGCCGTAGGCCACTGTTCGATCCTGTAGCTCGTCCCTGTCTATGTTCTTATGCCAGCGCTGCAATTCCCGGTGAGCGCTTACAAAGTTCGATCCATTATCTGAATATATATCGGCCGATAGACCCCTTCGGTTGATAAATCTTTGCAAGGCCCGTAGGAAAGAATCGGTCGTCATCGAATGTGCGACTTCTAGGTGTGCCACACGTGACTTCATGCACGTCATGATACACCCGTATCGCTTTTCTAATCTTTTCCCGCACTTGATCCACAAGGGCCCGAAATAGTCCAAACCAGTGTCACTGAACGGCCACCAGCCCATAGTCACCCTGCATTCTGGTAGTGGGGCCATGAGTTGTTTGCCTGCTGTGGCATTGCGTCTCCTACATTGCACACACCGTCGGATTACGCGTTTTAGTCTCTCGTCCTCTCAGCCACCAAAGGCGCTTTCGGATGACGCTCGTCACGTGACTTTCCCCGGCATGTCCCTCCACGGCGTGGACGTGTTGAACCATTAGCCCTACTACAGGTTGTCTCGCAGGCAGCAGTATAAGATACTTTGTGTCGAAGTTCAGGTGGGAGTTGGTCAGCCTACCATCCACCCGCAGCAGTCCGTCGATGAGTTTGGGGTTTAAACGTTTCAACTGGCCTCTTGGAGATGGTATTTCTTTGTTGATCGGTCCCACTTCTTCCGCCCTCTCGAGTTCTCGAGCGAAAGCCTCGCTTTGGATTATTCTGAAAATATCGTATTCTGCCGCTTGTAGCTCATCGGGACCTATCGGGCCGACCCGTATCCGGCCTGAGGGCCGTATATCTTTCATGACTAGTAAATTTCTCTTGAACCTGGTTAACCAAACTAGCGAACGAAGCGTCTTCATCCAGGAAGAAAACCTGACCAGTCGCGATAGAATGGATGTCGCTTCGACGACGTTGGCCACCATCACTACGCCTTTGATCTCCAGTTCCGCTTCCGTAGGGGGTTTTAATTCGAACACGAGCCAGTCCTGTTTAGGCGTTTTGCATGAAGTTTGGCCCTCTCGTCCACGTGTCTAGTTGCCTGAAGTTGGTCGCACCTCGGGAGAACAAGTCGGCCGGTTTATCGCCAGACCTGACATGATTCCACTGGTTCGTGGCTGATTCATCGTGGATAATCGTGAGCCGGTTAGCAAAAAAGTACTAAACCGGCTCCGGATGTTGTTGATATAGTAAAGTACTATCGTTGAGTCCGTCCAAAAGTTAACCGTCCAAATGCAGAAGTCAAAACATCTCTTCACCGCTTGCACCACCCTGACTGCCAGCACGGCTGCACTGAGTTCAAGGCGTGGGATCGAGACTGACTTCAGTGGAGCGACGCGGGCTTTGGCGAACAGGATCTTCGTAGTATATTGTCCATCTTCTGTTCACCATCTTCCGTACACCACAGCTCCATAACCGACTTCGGATGCATCGGAAAAGGCATGTAGTTCTCCAGTGCGCGTCGTATGGCCAGGAATCAATCATCGTGGAATCCTTATGTCCCCTAATTTCTTCAAGGTGTTCAAAATTTCTTCCCAGTCCAGCCGGGCCCCTCGGTCCAGTGACTGGTCCCAATCAACTTTCTTACGGCACAGCCGCTGCAGCAAAATCTTTCCGGGTAGCAGCCATGGTGAGACGAAACCGTGCGGGTCGAACAAACTTGAGACGGCAGATAGTATGCCACGACGGGTTATTGGCAGCTCGGGAGCGTTTAGTTCGAAAACAAAATCATCCGTTTCTGCGTCCCATTGTATCCCTAAGGTGCGCTCGATAGAAAGTGGAGAGCCATCCAAATCTCCTACCCTTTCGGCCTTTCCGTGATACGGGATGACCTTCAGCACTTCTGAAGCGTTCGACATCCATTTAGTTAGATGGAAGCCGCCCTCTTCCAGCAATCTCGTCAGACCCCTGAGCTGCTCTAGAGCTGATTCCACATCATCGAATGACCCAAGGTAGTCGTCGACGTAGAAGTTCCTGCTGACGCTATCTACTACCGTCCGATGTACTAGATCGCCATGTTTGTTCGCTGATTCTCGGAGGGCGTAGTTTGCACAAAATGGCGACGATATGGCTCCGAAGGGGTGGACGGTCATCCCATAATTCACCACTGCGTTGTCCCGGTCACTCCCTTCCCACCACAGGAAACGCAAAGCATCTCGTTCTCCCACCGGAATCCTCACCTGATGGAACATTTCCCTGATGTCGGCAGACAAAGCCACTTTACCCACTCTGAAACGGCACAAAACGTCGATCAGTGGTGCGGTCCAGTCAGGCCCTCGTAGTAAGCGATCGTTTAACGACTTACCCCGGAACTTGGCCGCACAGTCGAAAAACCCCCGCAGTTTATTGGGTTTCTTGTGGTTGATAACCGGGTGGTGAGGCAGATACCAGATACCCCTTTTTGCCGCCGGCGTTGGCAGGCACCTTTTCAAGGTAACCGAGGGCCTCGTTTCGCTTCATCGAATCCGCATATCGTTCCCACAGATTCTGGTCTCAAATAAAGCGTTCTTTTAGTCGTAGTAATCGTTGGAGAACATAATTTCCGTTGTCAGTCCACGGGTCGGTCGATGTGCGCCATAGGAGGGGAACCTCGAACTGTTTTTTAAGACCTCTAACACCTTGCCGCACTTTTTGTAAAGCGAAGTGATCCTCTTGAGACAACGTTGGTCTTTCGTCTCCAGTGTCATGAAACTCCTTTTCATACAGCCGCTGCAGATGATACTTTATGCTGTACTTTTCGGCGAATAAGTAATTCACGGAACCACGTACCCCTACTGGACCATATAACATCCATCCCAGAGCCGTGCGTACGGCATAAGGTGCCTGGCGGTCGCCCACTCTCTGGTCAAGCACCCAATGCGCCTCTGGCACATCGCAGCCAATGAGGAGATCGACTTCATCATCTTCCCAGTCTACATCGGTTACATCCTGCAGGTGGAGCCACCTAGTCAGAGTTGTGTTCACTGACCTTGGTGCTCACATGGGGAGATCAGCTAATGTGAACGATTCCGTTGACTCGATTTGCCCGTTAGTGTCCAAGGAGATGAGTTGTAATCTCAACTGGCCTGCAGTCACTACTTGCGTTCCGCCCACCGTGCTCACTGCTAACGACTTCGCACGTTAAGCGAGCTGGCTTTTGTCGGCAAACCGCTCTTTCACTGGGGTAGTGTCAAATCCACCGTCGACGAAAGCCAAAGCTTTGACCACCTCAGTTGGGGTCACTACTCTCATGGCAACTACGCCTAAACGTACCGGTTTACTGGCAGATCGTGACGTTGAACAAATAACACTGGGCTTGGTACTCGCCTCGGATATGGTTACTCTCGCCTGATGCAGCGATCGATGGTGTCTGCCAGTACAGCCCCCGTAACCACATCGGTTCCTTGTCCTACAAGCTGCCGCTCGGTGCGTGGTGTTTAGTCAAATAAAATACGCTCCTGCCATTCTCGCCATTCCCCACCGTTCGTCTATTGTGGCGTTGCCGAACTTGGGGCATTCTGGTAGTCCGTGGCAAGCGTCACAAAATCTGCAATTTGGTTGCGCCGTGGCATCGCGTGAAATTGCGTGCGCATTGGTCCAAGGCTGGTATTTTGGGTGTTCCCGTACAGTGGTTTGAGCTTGGCTAGCACTGGGCCTATTTGCCCGGTTGCTGTCCCGGATATATCGGCCGAACCTGCTGTCGGCTATCTTGGTTTGCCTGTCCAAGTATCCGGTCAGGTCTTTGAAGTTGGCTTCTCTGTCGCTTCGGCTTATCCGTTCTGCTTCTTCCCCCCACCTACCCTGTAGTTCGGGGTAGAGGTGACGGACCATGTTTTCCAAAGTATGCATCGTATCTAGGCCAGCCCAGTAACCTAAATGGTCGAGGGCTATTGAGCAGTTCTGCATCTTGATCACTAGGTCGTCCATTGTGTAGGCATCGCCCTTGTTGGTTTTAGCCTCCATCATCACGCCCTCTATTAGGTTACGGGATACTTTGAAAGGTTGGCCAAACAAGTCCCTTAGAATCTTCCTTGCCCTTGTGTAGCCTTGTCCCGGGTCGAGCATGGTACACCCGTCGATGGCTTCTCTTGCTCGGCCTCGACAGTAGTGAGTAAGGTAGAGAAGCCTTTGCCCGGGGTCTATTGACTTATTTTCGACGAACGTCTCGAACTGGTTGACACACTTGCAATAGTGATCGGATTGCCCGTCGAAGACAGTCAGTTCTACTCTTGGCAAATCGATCGATGGTGTTTTATAGTCGGCGACCGGCGTGGGGCTCCCTATCTTATTGCGCCCTGATCTATCGGAAGTGTCGTAGTCGCTGGTCTCATGCTCACGCTTTTCTGTATACACTTCTTTTCTGCTTCCTAAGCCTGTTGTCTAGACGATAACAACTGCTGTTCTAGGTCTAATATTCTCAGCCTATGTGGATCAACATCCTTACAATCCATATTGCCCGCAGTAACAGATGAACTAGCACTGACGGAACTAGGCGATCTGACATTAACTAAAGAATCGAATGTACCCAAAACTTCCCCAGTGACTTGTTGTATTACGTCCTGTCCAGATTCCAATATTTTCGAACTTTTTCTTGGCAATTTGTGTGTTTCTCCTCGTTCCAAATTGATCTATTGAGTATTGTGACACACTTTTGAGCAGTGCGTAGCCAAATTCACAACGGATCCCGAAATCAAAAAGACGATTATCCGCGATATTCTACGATACTAGATTATTACAATAAACAATGACATAAAAAATACACAAACTTCAATAATACGATCACAAGGACTCAACAACGGGAAACCGAATAGCAGCGTGTGAGCGAACGGCACGTGCGTCACGCAGGTCCTGAACAAGGATGTGCCAAAGTAGCGCTCTGGGCGCGAAAAAACAACAATTGGTCCAGAAAAACAACCGGTTCGTGGAGACAAGTCAATAGTATGGGCAAATGAGTGACGTTGGGAAAAACACTGGATCGCGAGGGAAAAGGGGGATTTTCCACGACCAGCTGTTACAGTCAGATCCACCGCCTTGGACGGCCCATATCGGGCGTGCAGGCCGACTGCAACGATGTGTGGGCGCAACTAGGCCGGAGGATCGCACCTCCTTTCACCAGAATTGGTTTTCAGGTTAGGTGTCCAGCGCACGGCCAGCCTCATCCACTGGCATCAGTTGCGGATTGAAAAACAACGTACCCTGCATCTTACTCCTGCCACCCATTGGCTCCTCCAACGTTCCTGGACAAGGTTTAGTACACACGTGGTCAAGTTCCAAATCAGCTTATGCATATATACTCGCTCGGCTCAGAAATGTACCCTACTATTTGCGACTGCTGACATTTATATCCATCGACCTATAATTTATCTGTCTGAATTGATGCCATATTTACCCTCATCTTATTATGTCCAGTTACCGGATTCTGTATCCCGAAACATGCAACGGTTTCACTGTTCAGATCTTTATTATGAATATCATAATTCCCGATACGCTGTTGAAGAGACTATTCATCCCCTTGGTAATTTGTATGTCACCACTACATTTATCTAAACAAAACCATCATTTAGAGATTCGTTTTTCACCTGCCAACAATTCCACACAAAACGAAATGGTCCTCCCTCCAGCACTTCATCTGCGTGACACCAGCTCTATGTTCATTGTATCCTTCCGTTACACCTCCTTTCATTCAGCAGTTTGCATTTCATGACAGTTGCATTGGCAATGAACTATCCATTATGCAGGACATAAATATTTCGATTGCCTCCTCCGCTTTTCGTGTCAGACTTCAGCATATCGAGCTATGAAATCGCCTGCATTTCCCGAGAGCTTTTCATGTGCACTATTGTACGACTGTATCAGTCCACTATATGTCAACCTTCCGCATCCACTTTGTTACCAAATTTAGATGCCCTCATGCTACTCGCCAACGAAACCAGACAAATCCATAATCGTATCATTTTTCACTCATCTATGAACCACTGCCGCTGTTCCACCAAGATATCATGGCCAGCCACCTGCACCACAATCCATAGAGTGCTTTTTCTACTTATCTAGCTGAAAATCAACTACCAGAAATTTAGGCTGCCGTTATTCTTTTGTCCCCCCCCCCAAAGAAAAAGTCTCAGGTTGGACTTTCCTCAATGTACCTAGTCACAATTATCTGCGTCTTTTGAGGGCTCCAGTTATGTACTGCTCCCAGTTTATTCCGTCAGATATTAAGCATATAAACCACTATTATGCCCACTTCGTTGTAAATTTGTATTCCCCATCTGTCAGTCTTGGAGTAACCCCCGATCAACCAACAGTTGAGCATTGTTTCACCCACCTATTACCTCTTGTCACTGTTTCATCAATCTTCCACGATTGGGCACCCACGCTATAGAACTCTGCGAAAGCATTTTCTCCAAACCTTTGCTGTAAATGAACTATACGTATGCCAAGTTACTGGCCTTCCGGTTGTTTCACAAATGCCCCAGATCAGAATCTTACCGTCCCGTTAAGCGATTCTTTACGTTTTGACAGTATCTTTTATGCATCACCCCCATACCACTTCATAAGATCATCGTATATCAACTCCTCCGTCCACCCTATTGTCAACTTGTGTTCACTAATTAATCTGAAACGAACCCCTTATTCAAATCGCGTTCCAATCCCTTGTCATTTTTTGTCACTCTGCTCCGTTAAGATTTCCAGGGTTAGGCATCTACTTCCACCTCTTTGCGAGGGCGTCCTCCACAATCACTTGATAAGTAGTAAGTACCAATTCAGTGATAAAATGGACTGCTTTATTTACCCAATTCTCCTTGTTATAAGACACCAAAAATCCTTCGGTATTATATTTCTGCTATTTTTCGGGTCACATGGGCTATTGTTTCAGGTGTGTGTCCTTCATCACCAAAAATTCTCCAATTTTTCGTTGGTGCGTTTTCGGAGATTTTCTTAATCAGTTTACTCACCCCTGCGACTTTACGTCGACGCTATCCGAAGTACTGCTCCTTTTTACTTCATCCCAGCTTCACTTCATCAAGTATCTCGACCGTAGAGCCCATTCCACTTACTTTGGAGAGGTGCGTCTACCTGACCTTCAAAGTCAAATTTGCCACACATTCCTTCGTGCGACCACTCAAATCTCTAAACCTTTGTGCTGAATTTACCCAAATGAATATCCAAGAAACCCTTTTGTGACCTCGTTTTTATCATATGATCAAGCAATCAAGCGCGCTTCGGGTGTCCCCGAAATAAACCATTATTGTTATTATTATTATTATTATCCTTAGGTTCAAGAGTTCCGCTCCAACTGGTTTCTTCCGGCACAACAGTAGCCGTAAAAATTCTCCGGGAAACTACCAAGCAGAAGCTAACCCAAAAGAATGTTACATACTGAGGATGAATGAAAAGACTTTTCTGCAAGTAACAGCGCGATCGGGAATATTCACCCCGAAAACAAGCTCATCCGTCCAGTCCTTCCACTGTATCTCCAAGAAGCTTTTCGTCTTGGGCAGTGATCCGTTTGGCTCTCGGAACATCTCTGCCTCTTGGTTGTGCAGAATGACTTCCAGAACCTCCGCGCAGATTAATAGCTAGTTTGTGGGGTGGATTCGATCCTTCTATTCCTTTTCTGTCAGACACATGAAATGTGCTATAGCTTCTTTAATAGCATCAAATGAGCCAAGATAATCATCAGCATAAAAATTGTTGCTGAAACTGCACGCCCATCTCCGGCGGACTGAGGCCCCGTATTTGTTTGCAGTTCTACATAGGGAGTAGTTGGCACGAAAGAAAGAAGATACCACTCCAAAGGAACTGATTTTCATTTTATATTCTAACACAGATTTAGGTCCGGGTGGTGAAACAAAGCTTGAGTTAGCTTAATTAAGTTCCAGGGGGCTTTTTCGACTAATCCGTCCAGCTGATCAGCATGACAACGCGTAAATCACATTCATGAATTCGTCTAACCGGAGTATTTAGCCGAACGTCAAAAGATCATCATAGAGTTGAGAATCAACAAATATTATGGGGAGAGGCATTGCATAAGTAACAGTGTATAAATATATGAAATCCAACTTAAGTAATGATCCCTTTGGTCAATTAATCCAAGAGCCAAAGTGGGAGATAAGGTTAAGCCAGTGAGCAACACTGAAGCTTCACCCACCAAAGTCAGACAACGATAAGCAGTGTGGCGCGATAAAACAGCCGGTCAGTTGGTCAGCAAGATTGTGTACAAAATTGATGATGGGAGATTCTTTGACACTGCGTTCTTTGATCGCCCGGCCAACAGGAACAAACGCAATCAACAACCAATTTTTACAGGTTTTTTTCACTTGTTCACCTCCGCTTACTTTTTTCTACTGATACCTTCAGCCGAAGAAATATCCGTCCGATGTCGGTCAGCGCATCCGCATTTCTTAGCCTGGACTGACAAAATCCCCAGTAATCGGAGTCGTTCGATCTGACCCCAGTAATAAAAGATCACTAAATGTCATCCTCTTAAACCTGGCAGCACAATTTGTTTCACCCGAGGTTTCTAAGGTCTCTTGAGTTGGTCACCTGGTAGTGAAGAGGGCATCATATTCTCCCCTCAGATTTAGTCGTAGTGTTTGCTGTTTATAACTAATCGAATGCTCCACTCCGCACCACTACTTCCTGATATCTTTTCCGAAGGGCCCCTTCCTGAGCGAAGCTTTCTTTCAGGCACAGCAGCCCATACAAAAAGGACATCTATTATATACTAGGTGGCTGGCTAGCAAATACAACGGCAGGGGCACCTTGGATTGATCCTACGGGCTTCCGGTCCACTCTATGGCAGTCTGTCGTGCAAGATGACCTCCTGGCTGTTAGCCCCCGAGGTTTTGCAATTCTTGTTTTGAGAGACAAAACAGATGTTGCCTTACGCACTCTATTTCTTCGGATACATAACATACAGATCCACGTTCCTTGGCAGGGCCGTACTGTGTCCACCCCAACATCGTACGTGCTGCACAGAGTGCTTAATGGTCGCCTACGCTTTGTTCCAGCACCTATTGTGCTTCCGGCACGAGATGAGATGCAATCTTGACAGACCCGTAGCCATTATCTGAGTACCACCCACCATACTCATTGCTAAAGACATCAAGATTTTGAAACATTGGGTCCCCTTTATCCAGTTCATGAGAACGGAGAGAAGACATAAGTCGCGAGATGCAAGCATTTCGTTTACTCTTGTCAACCGCGGACGTAAAACGTGTCAGTATATGTACATGGTACGGTAGGGGGGGAGGACAATTGCAACAGTAAAGTAGGCACGATCGAAAGTTCTTACAGTGCGTACGTTGGGGAGAGTGAAGTCTGTCGTGTTAACGCCAGGGTAAACAAACATTTCGGGTCAATCATTTTTGTGCACAGAGTGTTGGCTGATGCATCATGATTAGAATAGCTTCACTGAACGCTAGTAGTTTCGGTACTGGATTGCGCAACAATGCTTTGAAACACTGGGTCAGGTCAACTTTGTGACCTGATGCAATCAAGTGTCTTCCAATCGAAGAAGCTGGCGGTTTCACGTCGTTGTGTATTGCCCCAGCAGGTTGCATCATCAAGTTTGACAGCCATTTGGGTATGTGTTCTGACACTCGCTGAGTCAAGCAAAGATCCGTCCTGCCAATGTATACGTCACCGCAACTGCAAGTGATTTGATAGTCAATATGTGAGACATTGGGATCAGCAAGACTATTTGAGTGATTTTGAAAACATAACCTTTTGGTCGTCTGCAGCAAATGCAACTGCGCCGCTTTGTATGTGTGCCTTAGAGCTGACTTGAGATTACAATTTATTTGATTGAATAAATGATCTCCTTTGAAAGGTAAAGTGATAAAAACTTGCTTCTTTTCCACGCGCATTGTTTTCTCGCGCACAAGTCTCGGCCTCTGATGTTGTCTGATAAAGTTCTCCGGATAACCGTTAGCCAGCAGCGTTCATTTTATGAACTCTTCTTCGTTTTGTATTTGATCCTCTGTACATGTTTTCTGGGCTCTGTTGAAGAGAGTTCTGATCAATCCACGTTTGTAAGCCACTGAGGCGAAGCTGAAGAATTGTAAATAACGACCGCCCCACGTTGCTTTTCGGTGGATTTTCCCAAGTTTGTTCCATCTGCTGCTCCCTTCATCACCAAGGCGACATCGGATCCACTGTCAACGAAGAACAAAGCTTTCTTCGCTCCACCTGGACTCACCACTCCTACAGTGGCTACATCCAGATGTGTTGGCTCCCTGGTAGAGCGTGATGCTGAACAAGTCACACACTTCTGCGATTTGTCGGGCATTACGTACTTAACCTGGCGCAACAATCCATATCTTCTGCCCGAGTGAACTTCATGACCTATCTCTCACTCTGCGAGCAGCTCTTGGTTTGAGTTGTTAAGACATATGAGGCACGCTGTCGCGGTCTCTTCCATTTCTCAAGTTTCCTTTAAGGAAGCCCTGAGTAAATTCGAAAGATCTGTAAATGGGTGACTGTTGCAATAAGCTGTACAATCTGGAGAAGCTAGACCTTCATGCTAGGTGGCATGCAAGCCTGGCCAAAGCTGGAGCTTCGAGAACTGTTGCGCTGTTTTTAGTTTAACCAGCGATTGGTGTGTTTGCCTGTTGCTATCGCGAACGACTTGACCATACCTGCTGTCAGCTATTCCCCCTGCCTCTCTGCCTCTCAATGATAGGATCGGATATAGCACAGACATCACCCTTAGTTGGCTTGGCTCATGGTGTCACACCATCAATCGGACTATAAGAAACTGTGAACTGCTGATCAGACAAGTCCTTCAAAATCTTCCTCGCACTTATGTAGCTTTGATCCGAGTCCTCCATGGCACAGCCTTAAATAGTTCCTCCAGCACACCCTCGGCGATGGTTGACTGGGCACAACAGCCTCTGGCGCGGGTTGGTCAACTTAGCCCTGACAAGGGTTTCAAACTGCTCAGCTGGGTTGCAGTACTGTTTCCGCGGTCCTTCGAAGATTTTCAGATCCAACCCAGGGAGGTCGATTGTACTTTGTACCTCTGCAAGCTTCTTGACGACCGGCTTAGGGTTTCCTGTCTCCAGATGACTTGATTTATTGTGCGGGTCGTTCAAAGTGGCCCAGTGTTCCGGTTCACTCTCTCTAATTTTGTCCTTTACATTCTGAACCTGCCGCTAGAGGCACGCTAACTGTTGTTCTATCTCTAGCCTCCTTAGCTCATAAAACTAAATATATCCACAAATAACAACACTCGGTAAAACGTGAGCTCGCACAGCCAGGACTGGGCGATCCAAAAGTATCTAAGGAATCAACTGCATCCAAAACCTCCCCAGTGAGACGTCGCTCTGCTTTCTACTCAGCATCTTGTTTGTATAACCCTCTCCCAGGCAACTGTGTATTTGGCTGTTCCCAGCTGATTACTTTGGGTACAGTGAGGCACCTTCAAGTAATGCATGACATATGAGTAGCAGTGCAAACATATACAAACCTAACGTATGCGATCGCAAGGGTTCAAAGCGAGAGATAGGTTCATGGCTTGAGAAAGACTAGCTCGCGATCCACGCAGATCCAAACAAAATGGCCCTTTGAAAGCGAGCAGACAAAGATAGGTGCACGGATATATGGGTCGTTCGAAACATACATAATCGGGAACCTCAACGAATACAAAATATCTCTAAGTTCATGGAGAATATTCCAAAAGTGTCAGGTACTACCATCATCCAAGCAAATAAAGAAGAATAATCACGAAGTCCTTAGCTTTGACTTTGTCATCTAGCAATCTTGGCTGGGCACATATTTCAGTGCGTTGTGATCTTATAAAAAGGCCAACTTCTAGCTGTGGGGGTGTGCTTTATCCCAAAGAGAACCCGTCTCCTGGGATGCTGACGCAAGTGAGCTTGAGCAACTACCTAAACAACGCATTTCCAGGGCGGATACTGGTTTAGTGCTGAGGGTAAAGATAACAATCAACGTCCGGGGTATACTACCCTTCACCACGCGTCGCCGACTAGAGTATCAGGCAGTTCTCTTTGTCGTAACAAGGTGCATTCCGGAGACAGCTGATACGGAATGATTCAGTCGGATTCAAAAAGAAAGCAAGTCATTAATTATTGCACAGTTTCAGGAAGTGCGAAAGGGTTTCCTTGCTCGGGCCCATTTCGACAAACCCTTTCTATTTAAGCATATTCACCACACACGGGAGACCAAACCCCCTATTCTAGCAATCCACCTTCCTGATGGCACCCCAGCTACTTCTTCCGAACAAGTGACAAAAGTTTGTCGATAACTCTCGCTCCACTTTCGACTATTCATCAACTTTATTCTACAATACTCTTCCCCCAAAATCTGTGGAACTATACCCGGGCAGCTTTGACCTCTCGATCCACGACATTGAGCACAACGGAGACTTGTCAACAGGTGCAGCTCATGTTGCCCCGGATGACAAACATCGGAGGATACTAAAGGTATTTGCGAATATTCTAGCTTCCGCATACGTCATCATATTCCAGAGCTGCATAGTCCGTGGCAACTTTACAGGGGCAAGGACGAAATCGATGTTCACACCTATTTTCAGAGGTGAGCAACACTTCCCGCCGAGCTCCAAGGTCATAGGTCAAAGTAGTATCCCTATCGAGGTCTTTGATTGCGTCATTAGGGGCGTAAAGCAAAGCCATCTGTAGCGAAACAGCTTGATTCCTCCTTTCCAACGCGAATTTCTGTTACACAGGTCGAACATCACTTACATACCAACTGTCAGGGATAGTGTGACGCAGGCCAGACACCAGGGCAGAATCTGCAGCGCCATCTCCATGGGTTTTGCGAAAGCATTCGATAGACTCCCACAATCTCCACCGCTGCAGAAGCTGGAAGTGCACGGTATCACCAGTAAACTCTCCTGCACTCTCAAGAGTTTTCTATTTGAGCGCACCTTCACTGTGTACGCAGAGGCTCGTATTCCCTTCTTCCCCCAAGTCAATATGGGGACCCCTCAAAGCTCGGTACTGGGTCCCTCACTGTTCCTGATCTACAACAATGATCACTAAGAAGCCGTGAAATCCAACACCGCCATGTACATGGACGGTGTGACCAGATGGGACTTTTCAGGCATAACTGCAGTAACCGATGGAAGCGACCAGGTGCTGGTCAGTGGAATGAAGACTATTGGTAAATTACGATAAATGCCTCATATATCCTTCCCTGGCTCTACGGATGGACCCCTCCGAACTAATGAAAAATCGGGAATTCAGGGGGCGGACCTACATCGGATGCCAGGTTTCTGGCTGACCAGAAACCTCTCCTTCCCATCACGTCAACTGAAGACTGGCAGAGCTGCCTTCCGAACTTCAAACCTCATCAGGATGGCGTCCCTATCTGTCCGAGGAAGACTTTCGGATAATTAAATGTGCCTGTATCAGCCCCGTGCTATAATAAGGCGACCAAACTGGACACACTGGTCCCGTCCGTGAAGATTACTATCTCGATTGCATCCAGATAAAATCCACAAAAGATGTAAAGGGGATGATCAACCTTTCTTACCCTTCAGAACTGACTGCCCTCAACCTCTATCCCCCAGGAGTGAGGCTTATTGGAGATATTTTCGTACTTATCACATTTTTCCTTCTTGGCCAGTTGACTGATTTTTCGCGGAACCTCATCTAGGTACCCTTGGAGGATATGCTAGGGAACTAATTAAGCTCCATCCAAGGACACTCTTATGCCAACATATTTTCGCGTCATGAGTGATTCCTGTTTGGAATAAGTTCCCACACAACATGGCAGAAGCCTTGAAAAAGAGGTTTGTAAGCAAAAGCTGGGCATGTACATGGGACTTTCACTTACTTCATTGCCAAGCTCTTAGGCGGGATAATACTGCAACTGCTACTAACATCGCTTGAACCGGTAATATTGCGATTTGATTTTAGGCGATCTGCTGCACCTAAAGCATTCGGTTCGTGAAGAGTCTGGCACACCTACGCCACCCAGAAACTTTTCTTTAGGAACAAAAGAAAGTATGCAAGGTCCGAGGTCTGCTAGGCTTAGACCTTGGACCCGTGTTTCACTTCAGGAACTTCAAAAATTATCAATGAATGCGATGCAACCAGTTCCTTTGGCTTCAGCCGTCAACCACCCCACTTATTTCCAAAAATTGCAGATATTTGCACAAGCTACGGTGGCTCACTCTGACAATGCCAGTGCTCCTGTTCCAGGTCTTTTGGGTCAAAACAGCCTTACTAGTTTGCACCTTGATTATCTGACCGAACTCCACGAGCGTCTTCTCTCAGGCCAAAGTTTTGTGTCATAGACAGTTTTCAAACTTGTGTTCCGGAGAAAACTTGAGTTACATTTATTTTTCTGAACCCTGCCTTGATATTGAGAGAGCACACGGGTGGGCGGCCCCTAAGGTGGTTTCCGAGGCTTGAAGTGAAGTTGACTTCTTTTATTATTCTCATTTGAATTCAGATTGCGCAGTTTGCGAGAAAAGTATCTTCTCAAAGGAGAAAACTCGGGCCGATACACCAGCTGTGTGGTTGTCTCCCTCGGTGAGTGTAGCCATTTTTTTGAACCTTTTTAGAACGCAGCTCGTCCCCCCATTTATATCAATCTGTATCTGTGCTGATTTGATCCTGAATAATGTCAGCCTCCCCAGCATTGAAATAACCACCTCCTCAGATGAGGTTACTTTCCTCATGGGGCAGTGTGATTCCCCCTCTGTGGCCAAAGTCTCATTCCTCAATCCGGACAAGAAGGTCCTTCATAATGTGCTGTCAAAGGATGCGCCAAAATGTGCAGTTCAAAGTCAGGCTGCGGAGATAGTTGAGCTGAAGGCCACCGTCTGCAACCTTGATGATGAGTAGACCAGCCTGAAGAGTTTGGTTGTCAAATTCCTCCCGGTGTCCCAGGTAGCCGATCGGGTGTGTAGAGTATCTGAGCAACAAATTCTTGATGTCACCAAGATTTTGCAAGACACCGAGAAATGTTCCAAGCAGGTCATCCTTTGGGGCCGCTTCCTCAACTCGGATCACCCTCATGACACCTATGCCCGGGAGTTTAACTGCCTAAAGCTCCCCCTCCCATTTAAAAGTCAGCCCACTTGGCTGGTAACCAAACACCAACCGGGTACGGGGCGTTCTAACTGAAATGAGCTCCACAGAGGCAGCCAAAAAACTGTTTCCTCGGCCGCAAAGCTCAAGGAGAAAATAAAAGGGCTCAAGGGAGTATCCTCTGACAAGCCGATTCATCTGAGGCTCTGCAGTGAGAAGGCTGAGCCAGCAACTCCATAAAAGGCCGATCCCAAGCTCCAAGTGCTGCATGTAACGACCGGTGGTGAAAAATCCCCCCAAAACCTTTGCGATTCAGTATTTTTCTTAACATCACTCACTTGCTTACACTATTGACGTGTCCTTACGAACTGTTTATTTGTATGGACCATTTGTTGTTTGTTCGCGCCCAAAGCGCTAATTTGTCATATCCTTGTTCTAGACCTGCGTGATGCACGTGCTCCTTGCTCGCACGCTGCAATTCGGTTTCTCGTTTGTTGATTCCTTGTGATCGTATTATTGAGGTTTGAATCCTTTCGGTGTCATTGTTCATTCAATAATCTAGTATCGTAGAATATCACGCACAATCGTCTTTTAATTTCGGGATCCGTTGTGAATTTGGCTACGCACTGCTCAAAAATGTGTTACAATACTCAATAGATCAATTCGGAACGAGGAAAAACACACAAATTGCCAAGAAAAAGTTCGAAAATATTGGAATCTGGACAGGACGTAATACAACAAGTCACTGGGGAAGTTTTGGGTACATTCGATTCTTTAGTTAATGTCAGATCGCCTAGTTCCGTCAGTGCTAGTTCATCTGTTACTGCGGGCAATATGGATTGTAAGGATGTTGATCCACATAGGCTGAGAATATTAGACCTAGAACAGCAGTTGTTATCGTCTAGACAACAGGCTTAGGAAGCAGAAAAGAAGTGTATACAGAAAAGCGTGAGCATGAGACCAGCGACTACGACACTTCCGATAGATCAGGGCGCAATAAGATAGGGAGCCCCACGCCGGTCGCCGACTATAAAACACCATCGATCGATTTGCCAAGAGTAGAACTGACTGTCTTCGACGGGCAATCCGATCACTATTGCAAGTGTGTCAACCAGTTCGAGACGTTCGTCGAAAATAAGTCAATAGACCCCGGGCAAGGGCTTCTCTACCTTACTCACTACTGTCGAGGCCGAGCAAGAGAAGCCATCGACGGGTGTACCATGCTCGACCCGGGACAAGGCTACACAAGGGCAAGGAAGATTCTAAGGGACTTGTTTGGCCAACCTTTCAAAGTATCCCGTAACCTAATAGAGGGCGTGATGATGGAGGCTAAAACCAACAAGGGCGATGCCTACACAATGGACGACCTAGTGATCAAGATGCAGAACTGCTCAATAGCCCTCGACCATTTAGGTTACTGGGCTGGCCTAGATACGATGCATACTTTGGAAAACATGGTCCGTCACCTCTACCCCGAACTACAGGGTAGGTGGGGGGAAGAAGCAGAACGGATAAGCCGAAGCGACAGAGAAGCCAACTTCAAAGACCTGACCGGATACTTGGACAGGCAAACCAAGATAGCCGACAGCAGGTTCGGCCGATATATCCGGGACAGCAACCGGGCAAATAGGCCCAGTGCTAGCCAAGCTCAAACCACTGTACGGGAACACCCAAAATACCAGCCTTGGACCAATGCGCACGCAATTTCATGCGATGCCACGGCGCAACCAAATTGCAGATTTTGTGACGCTTGCCACGGACTACCAGAATGCCCCAAGTTCGGCAACGCCACAATAGACGAACGGTGGGGAATGGCGAGAATGGCAGGAGCGTATTTTATTTGACTAAACACCACGCACCGAGCGGCAGCTTGTAGGACAAGGAACCGATGTGGTTACGGGGGCTGTACTGGCAGACACCATCGATCGCTGCATCAGGCGAGAGTAACCATATCCGAGGCGAGTACCAAGCCCAGTGTTATTTGTTCAACGTCACGATCTGCCAGTAAACCGGTACGTTTAGGCGTAGTTGCCATGAGAGTAGTGACCCCAACTGAGGTGGTCAAAGCTTTGGCTTTCGTCGACGGTGGATTTGACACTACCCCAGTGAAAGAGCGGTTTGCCGACAAAAGCCAGCTAGCTTAACGTGCGAAGTCGTTAGCAGTGAGCACGGTGGGCGGAACGCAAGTAGTGACTGCAGGCCAGTTGAGATTACAACTCATCTCCTTGGACACTAACGGGCAAATCGAGTCAACGGAATCGTTCACATTAGCTGATCTCCCCATGTGAGCACCAAGGTCAGTGAACACAACTCTGACTAGGTGGCTCCACCTGCAGGATGTAACCGATGTAGACTGGGAAGATGATGAAGTCGATCTCCTCATTGGCTGCGATGTGCCAGAGGCGCATTGGGTGCTTGACCAGAGAGTGGGCGACCGCCAGGCACCTTATGCCGTACGCACGGCTCTGGGATGGATGTTATATGGTCCAGTAGGGGTACGTGGTTCCGTGAATTACTTATTCGCCGAAAAGTACAGCATAAAGTATCATCTGCAGCGGCTGTATGAAAAGGAGTTTCATGACACTGGAGACGAAAGACCAACGTTGTCTCAAGAGGATCACTTCGCTTTACAAAAAGTGCGGCAAGGTGTTAGAGGTCTTAAAAAACAGTTCGAGGTTCCCCTCCCATGGCGCACATCGACCGACCCGTGGACTGACAACGGAAATTATGTTCTCCAACGATTACTACGACTAAAAGAACGCTTTATTTGAGACCAGAATCTGTGGGAACGATATGCGGATTCGATGAAGCGAAACGAGGCCCTCGGTTACCTTGAAAAGGTGCCTGCCAACGCCGGCGGCAAAAAGGGGTATCTGGTATCTGCCTCACCACCCGGTTATCAACCACAAGAAACCCAATAAACTGCGGGGGGTTTTCGACTGTGCGGCCAAGTTCCGGGGTAAGTCGTTAAACGATCGCTTACTACGAGGGCCTGACTGGACCGCACCACTGATCGACGTTTTGTGCCGTTTCAGAGTGGGTAAAGTGGCTTTGTCTGCCGACATCAGGGAAATGTTCCATCAGGTGAGGATTCCGGTGGGAGAACGAGATGCTTTGCGTTTCCTGTGGTGGGAAGGGAGTGACCGGGACAACGCAGTGGTGAATTATGGGATGACCGTCCACCCCTTCGGAGCCATATCGTCACCATTTTGTGCCAACTACGCCCTCCGAGAATCAGCGAACAAACATGGCGATCTAGTACATCGGACGGTAGTAGATAGCGTCAGCAGGAACTTCTACGTCGACGACTACCTTGGGTCATTCGATGATGTGGAATCAGCTCTAGAGCAGCTCAGGGGTCTGACGAGATTGTTGGGAGAGGGCGGCTTCCATCTAACTAAATGGATGTCGAACGCTTCAGAAGTGCTGAAGGTCATCCCGTATCACGAAAAGGCCGAAAGGGTAGGAGATTTGGATGGCTCTCCACTTTCTATCGAGCGCACTTTAGGGATACAATGGGACGCGGAAACGGACGATTTTGTTTTCGAACTAAACGCTCCCGAGCTGCCAATAACCCGTCGTGGCATACTATCTGCCGTCTCAAGTTTGTTCGACCCGCACGGTTTCGTCTCACCATGGCTGCTACCCGGAAAGATTTTGCTGCAGCGGCTGTGCCGTAAGAAAGTTGATTGGGACCAGTCACTGGACCGAGGGGCCCGGCTGGACTGGGAAGAATTTTTGAACACCTTGAAGAAATTAGGGGACATAAGGATTCCACGATGATTGATTCCTGGCCATACGACACGGACTGGAGAACTACATGCCTTTTCCGATGCATCCGAAGTCGGTTATGGAGCTGTGGTGTACGGAAGATGGTGAACAGAAGATGGACAATATACCACGAGGATCCTGTTCGCCAAAGCCCGCGTTGCTCCACTGAAGTCAGTCTCGATCCCACGCCTTGAACTCAGTGCAGCCGTGTTGGCAGTCAGGGTGGTGCAAGCGGTGAAGAGATGTTTTGACTTCTGCATTTGGACGGTTAACTTTTGGACGGACTCAACGATAGTACTTTACTATATCAACAACATCCGGAGCCGGTTTAGTACTTTCGTTGCTAACCGGCTCACGATTATCCACGATGAATCAGCCACGAACCAGTGGAATCATGTCAGGTCTGGCGATAAACCGGCCGACTTGTTCTCCCGAGGTGCGACCAACTTCAGGCAACTAGACACGTGGACGAGAGGGCCAAACTTCATGCAAAACGCCTAAACAGGACTGGCTCGTGTTCGAATTAAAACCCCCTACGGAAGCGGAACTGGAGATCAAAGGCGTAGTGATGGTGGCCAACGTCGTCGAAGCGACATCCATTCTATCGCGACTGGTCAGGTTTTCTTCCTGGATGAAGACGCTTCGTTCGCTAGTTTGGTTAACCAGGTTCAAGAGAAATTTACTAGTCATGAAAGATATACGGCCCTCAGGCCGGATACGGGTCGGCCCGATAGGTCCCGATGAGCTACAAGCGGCAGAATACGATATTTTCAGAATAATCCAAAGCGAGGCTTTCGCTCGAGAACTCGAGAGGGCGGAAGAAGTGGGACCGATCAACAAAGAAATACCATCTCCAAGAGGCCAGTTGAAACGTTTAAACCCCAAACTCATCGACGGACTGCTGCGGGTGGATGGTAGGCTGACCAACTCCCACCTGAACTTCGACACAAAGTATCTTATACTGCTGCCTGCGAGACAACCTGTAGTAGGGCTAATGGTTCAACACGTCCACGCCGTGGAGGGACATGCCGGGGAAAGTCACGTGACGAGCGTCATCCGAAAGCGCCTTTGGTGGCTGAGAGGACGAGAGACTAAAACGCGTAATCCGACGGTGTGTGCAATGTAGGAGACGCAATGCCACAGCAGGCAAACAACTCATGGCCCCACTACCAGAATGCAGGGTGACTATGGGCTGGTGGCCGTTCAGTGACACTGGTTTGGACTATTTCGGGCCCTTGTGGATCAAGTGCGGGAAAAGATTAGAAAAGCGATACGGGTGTATCATGACGTGCATGAAGTCACGTGTGGCACACCTAGAAGTCGCACATTCGATGACGACCGATTCTTTCCTACGGGCCTTGCAAAGATTTATCAACCGAAGGGGTCTATCGGCCGATATATATTCAGATAATGGATCGAACTTTGTAAGCGCTCACCGGGAATTGCAGCGCTGGCATAAGAACATAGACAGGGACGAGCTACAGGATCGAACAGTGGCCTACGGCAAACGATGGCATTTCAACCCCCGCAGATCAGCCACCGAGGAGGCGTATGGAAACTCATGATCCGGTCCGCCAGACTGATATTGCTGTCAATCATGGAGCAACAGCCGCCCGACGATGAGACGTTGAACACCTTCATGACTGAGGTAGAGAGAATTCTGAACAACCGCCTCCTGGTTCCAATAATGGACGGTGACCCCACCCACCTGACGCTCACCCCGAACGACTTATTGACGTTAAGGTCGAACGAGGGTTTCCAAGGGCCAGTAAACCTTTGTGGAAGCTACCTCCGCGGATGGAAGCAAGCGAACTATTTTGCCGAGGTTTTCAGGAGGCTCTGGCTGCGGGAGTGCCTACCGGCTTTGCAGACTCGACAGAAGTGGCTGATGAAAACAAGACCATTCAAGGTTGAGGATGTGGTGATGATCGCAGACGAACGCGCACATTTCAGCACCTGGTTCTTGGGAGTGGTTATGGGAACCATCGAAAACACTGACGGAATGATAAGAACGATGACGGTGAAGACAGCCAACGGAGTGCTCATTCGTGACGTACGCAGTATTAGCCTGCTCGAGGGCGAAGACGGAGGAGCTGATAACCCTGAGGCCCAGTAGACCTTTTCACACTAGTCATCGAGGTGGATAAAACAACACAATATATACCACACGGTCTCCGTCAAACACGTTACATTGCGCGCGGTCTTTCGTTGACATTACAGAATGTTCTTTCCGATATGTGGTGATGAATGCGATCCCATTGTACATCCCGCCACATACACACATGCACGAGGCATTCTACATCCCGTAACCCCATCAAACATGTTACAGTGTTCGGTGTTTTGCCTACTGTTGACGTTACCGAATGCCCCTTGCACATGTGGAAGTAGCGGAGCTTAGGTCACACACACATGCCACATTCTACTCGTTTTCTTGCCACGCGGTCTTTTGTTGACATTGCAGAATGTCCTCATTTGATGTGTAGTCATACCTGTGATTTCATTATACACCCCGGCACACACGCACACTCACACTCACTAGGCCCTGCTGTCAGTGCGCGCGTCTAATGCTCGTCGTCGACGTTCTACTACTGGTCGCACCTAACCCATTGGCTACATAGACGTGAGGCTAGTCTACACCTTCCACAGGACCAAATGACCGATGGCGGGCGTGAATGGTCACATAGACGTTGTCCTCGTAAGGGGCCGTCCGGTCCTGGATGTACGCGCTTGAGTGTGTGTGTGTGTGCGTGCGTGTGTGTGCGTGCGTGTGCGTGTGTGCCGGGGTTACAATGAAATCACAGTTATGACTACACATCAAAGGAGGACTTTCTGCAATGTCAACAAAAGACCGCGTGGCAAGAAAACGAGTAAATGTAGCATGCATGTGTGACCTGAGCTCCACTACTTCCACATGTGCAAGGGGCATTCGGTAGCGTCAACAAAAGGCGAACAAAGAACACTGTCACATGTATGATGGGTTTACGGGATGTAGAGTGCGTCGTGCATGCGCGTATGTATCGGGATGTATAATGGAATCGCACTCATCACCACATATCGGAAAGAACCTTCTGTAATGTCAACGAAGGGACCGCGAGCACCTTAACGTGTTCGACGGAGATTGTGTGGTATATATGGTGTTTCTTTATCCACCTCGATTACTGGTGTGAAAAAGATTTACTAGGCCACAGGGTTATCAGCTCCTCCGTCTTCGCTCTCGAGTAGGTTAATACTGCGTATGTCACGAATGAGCACTCCGTTAGCTGTCTTCACCTTCACCGTTCTTATCATTTCGTCGGTGCTTTTGATGGTTTCCGTAACTACTCCCAAAGACCAAGCGCTGAAATGTGCGCGTTCGTCGGCGATCATAACCACGTCCCCAACTTTGAATGGTCTTGTTTTGGCCATCCACTTCTGTCGAGTCTGCAAAGCCGGTAGGTACTCCCGTAGCCATCGCCTCCAGAAGACCTTGGCCAGATAGTTCGCTTGCTTCCACCCATGGAGGTAGCTCCCACGAAGGTTTACCGGCCCTTGGAAACCCTCGTTCGACCTTAGCGTCAATAAGTCGTTCGGGGTGAGCGCCAGGTGGGTGGGGTCGCCGTTCAATACTGGAACCAGGGGGCGGTTGTTCAGGATTCGCTCCACCTCAGTCATGACGGTGTTCAGGGTCTCGTCGTCGGGCGGCTGCTGCTCCATGATTGACAGCAATATCCGTCTGGCGGACCGGATCATGCGTTCCCATATGCCGCCTCGGTGACTGGCCTGTGGGGGGTTGAAATGCCAGCGTATGCCGTAGGCCACGGTTCGATTCTGCAGTTCGTCCCTGTTTATGTTCTTGTGCCAACGCTGCAATTCCCGTTGAGCGCCCACAAAGTTCGATCCATTATCTGAGTATATGTCTGCCGGTACGCCTCTTCGGTTGACAAATCTTTGCAAGGCCCGTAGAAACGAATCGGTCGTCATCGAATGTGCGACTTCTAGGTGCACCGCACGTGATTTCATGCACGTCATGATACATCCGTATCGCTTTTCTAATCTTTTCCCGCACTTGATCCACAAGGGCCCGAAATAGTCCAACCCGGTGTCACTGAACGGCCACCAGCCCGTAGTTACCCTGCATTCTGGTAGCGGGGCCATGAGTTGTTTGCCTGCTGTGGCATTGCGTCTCCTGCATTGCACACACCGTCGGATCACGCGTTTTACAGTCTCTCGTCCTCTCAACAACCAAAGACGCTTTCGGATGACGCTCGTCACGTGACTTTCCCCGGCATGTCCCTCTACGGCGTGGACGTGTTGAATCATTAGCTCTACTACGGGTTGTCTCGCAGGCAGCAGTATAGGATACTTTGTGTCGAAGTTCAGGTGGGCGTTGGTCAGCCTACCATCCACCCGCAGCAGTCCGTTGATGATTTTGGGGTTTAAACGCTTCAGCTCGCCTCTTGGAGATGGCATGTCTTCATTGGTCAGCCCCACTTCTTCCGCCCTCTTGAGTTCTCGGGCGAAAGCCTCGCGTTGTATCATTCTGAAAATATCGTACTCTGCCGCTTGTAGCTCATCGGGACCTATCGGGCCGACCGGTATCCGACCTGAGGGCCGTAGCCCTTTCATGACTAGTAAACTTATCTTGAACCTGGTTAACCAAACTAGCGAACGAAGCGTCTTCATCCAGGAAGAAAACCTGACCAGTCGGGATAGAATGGGCGACGCTTCGACGACGTTGGTTGCTATCACTACGCCTTTGATCTCCAGTTCCAATTCCGTAGGGGGTTTTAATTCGAACACGGGCCAGTCCTGTTTGGGCAATTGCAGGAAGTTCGGCCCTCTCGTCCACGTGTCCAGTTGCCTGAAGTTGTTCGCACCTCGAGAGCACAGGTCGGCCGGGTTATCGCCAGACCTGACATGACTCCACTGGTGCGTGGCCGATTCATCGTGGATAATCGTGAGCCGGTTAGCAACGAAAGTACTAAACCGGCTCCGTACGTTGTTAATGTAGTAAAGTACTATCGTTGAATCCGTCCAGAAGCTCACCGACCAAATGTAGAGATCGAAACATCTCTTCACAGCTTGCACCACCCTGACTGCCAACACGGCTGCGCTGAGTTCGAGGCGTGGGATTGAGACCGACTTCAGTGGAGCAACGCGGGCTTTGGCGAACAGGATCCTCGTGGTATATTGTCCATCTTCTGTTCACCATCTTCCGTACACCACAGCTCCATAACCGACTTCGGATGCATCGGAAAAGGCATGTAGTTCTCCAGTCCGTGTCGTATGGCCAGGAATCAATCATCGTGGAATCCTTATGTCCCCTAATTTCTTCAAGGTGTTCAAAAATTCTTCCCAGTCCAGCCGGGCCCCTCGGTCCAGTGACTGGTCCCAATCAACTTTCTTACGGCACAGCCGCTGCAGCAAAATCTTTCCGGGTAGCAGCCATGGTGAGACGAAACCGTGCGGGTCGAACAAACTTGAGACGGCAGATAGTATGCCACGACGGGTTATTGGCAGCTCGGGAACGTTCAGTTCGAAAACAAAATCGTCCGTTTCCGCGTCTAATTGTATCCCTAAAGTGCGCTCGATAGGAAGTGGGGAGCCGTCCAAATCTCTTACCCTTTCGACCTTTTCGTGATACGGGATGACCTTCAGCACTTCCGAAGCGTTCGACATCCATTTAGTTAGATGGAAGCCGCCCTCTCCCAACAATCTCGTCAGACCCCTGAACTGCTCTAGAGCTGATTCCACATCATCGAATGACCCAAGGTAGTCGTCGACGTAGAAGTTCCTGCTGACGCTATCTACTACCGTCCGATGTACTAGATCGCCATGTTTGTTCGCTGATTCTCGGAGGGCGTAGTTGGCACAAAATGGTGACGATATGGCTCCGAAGGGGTGGACGGTCATCCCATAATTCACCACTGCGTTGTCCCGGTCACTCCCTTCCCACCACAGGAAACGCAAAGCATCTCGTTCTCCTACCGGAATCTTCACCTGATGGAACATTTCCCTAATGTCGGCAGACAAAGCCACTTTACCCACTCTGAAACGGCACAGAACATCGATCAGTGGTGTGGTCCAGTCAGGTCCCTGTAGTAGGCGATCGTTTAACGACTTGCCCTGGAACTTGGCTGCACAGTCGAAAACCACGCGCAGTTTATTGGGTTTTTTGGGGTTGATAACCGGATGGTGAGGCAGATACCAGATACCCCTTTTGCTGTCGGTGTTAACAGGCACCCTTTCAACGTAACCGAGGTCCTCGTTTCGCTTCATCAAATCCGCGTATCGTTCCCACAGATTCTGGTCTCGAATGAAGCGTTCTTTTAGTCGTAGTAATCGTTGGAGAACATAATTTCCGTTGTCAGTCCACGGGTCGACCGGCGTGCGCCATGGGAGGGGAACCTCGAACTGTTTTTTGAGGCCTCTAGAGCCTTGCCGCACCGTTTGTAGAGCGAAGTGATCCTCTTGAGACAACGTCGGTCTTTCGTCCCCAATGTCATGAAACTCCTTTTCATAAAGCCGTTGCAGATGATACTCTATGCGGTCCGTTTCGGCGGATAAGTAATTCACGGAACCGCGTACCCCTACTGGACCGTATAACATCCATCCCAGAGCCGTGCGTACGGCATAAGGGGCCTGGCGGTCGCCCACTCTTTGGTCAAGCACCCAATGCGCCTCTGGCACGTCGCATCCGATGAGGAGATCCACCTCATCATCTTCCCAGTCTACGACGGTTACATCCTGCAGGTGGGGCCATCGAGTCAAGATTGCGTTCACCGACCTTGGTGCTCGCATGGGAAGATCCGCTAACGTGAATGCCTCCGTTGGTTCAATTTCCTCGTTAGTGTCTAGAGAGATGAGTTGCAGCCTTAATCTACCGGCAGTCATTACCTGTGTCCCGCCCACCGTGCTCACTGCTAACGACGTCGCACCTTTAGCCAGTTGGTGTTTGTCGGCAAACCGCTCTTTCACTAAAGTGGTGTCGGATCCACTATCAACGAAAGCCAACGCCTTGACTATCCCAGTCGGAGTCACTACTCCCACGGCCACTACGCCTAAACGTACCGGTTTACTGGCAGATTGTGAAGTTGAACAGATCACGCTGGGCTTGGCACTCGCCTCGGATATGGTTATTCTCGCCTGATGCAGCAGCCGATGGTGTCTGCCCGTGCAGCCCTCGTAACCACATCGATTCCTTGTTCTACAGGCTGCTGCCCGGTGCGTGGTGTTGAGACAGATGAAACATGCTCCTGCCATCCTCGCCATTCCCCACCGTTCGTCTATTGTGGCATTGCCGAACTTGGGGCATTCTGGTAGGCCATGGCTAGTACCACAGGATCTGCAATTTGGTTTCGCCGTAGCATCTCGTGAAATGACGTGTGTGTTGGTCCAAGGCTGGTACTTTGGATGTTCCCGTACAGGGGTTTGGACTTGGCTAGTACCGGGCTTGTTTGCTCGGTTGCTGTCCCGGATGAGTCGGCCGAATCTGCTGTCAGCTATCTTCGTTTGCCTGTCTAAGTATTCAGTCAGGTCTTCGAAGTTGGCTTCTCTGTCGCCTCGGCTTATCCGTTCAGCTTCTTCCGCCCACCGACCCTGTAGTTCGGGAGAGAGGTGACGGACTATGCCTTCCAAAGTGTGCATGGCGTCTAGATCAGCTCTGTAACCTAAATGGTCGAGGGCTATTGAACAGTTCTGCATCTTGATCACCAGGTCGGCCATGGTGTAGACGTCGCCCTTGGTTTTCTTTGCCTCTGCCATCACGCCCTCTATTAGGTTACGGGCTACTTTGAAAGGTTGGCCAAACAAGTCCCTCAGAATCTTTCTTGCCCTTGTGTAGCCTTGTTCTGGATCGAGCATGGTGCATCCGTCGATAGCTTCTCGCGCTCGGCCTCGGCAGTAGTTAGTAAGGTAAAGAAGCCTTTGCCCAGGGTCGGTCACCTTGTTTTCGACGAACGTCTCGAACTGTTTGACAAACTTGCAATATTGCTCAGCTCGCCCGTCGAAAACCGTTAACTCCACTCTAGGCAGATCGATCGATGGTGGTTTGTAGTCGGCGACCGGCGTGGGGTTCCCTACCTTATTGCACTCTAACCTATCGGAAGTGTCGAAGTCACTGGTCCTATACTCTCGCTGTTTCTGTGTACACTTCTCTGCTTCATGCGCCTGTAGTCTAGCCGAAAGTAACTGTTGCTCTAGTTCTATTATTCTCAGCTTATATAAATCAACGTCCTTACGATCAATATTGCTTTCAATAACACATGAGCTAGCACTGACAGGACTAGGCGATCTAGCGTTAACTAAAGAATCATAAGTACCCAAAACCTCCCCAGAGACTTGCCGTAATACTTCCTGTCCGGGTTCGACTGCCTTTGATCCTTTCCTTGGCATTTTGCGTGAATTTTCCTCGTTCCAAATAGATCTATTGAGTATTGTTACGAACGTTTGAGCAATGCGTAGCCAAATTCGCAACGGATCCCGAAATCAGAAGGCGATTATCCGTGATAATTCTACGATACTAGATTATTAAAATAAACAATGACATAAACAATATACAAACCTCAATAATACGATCACAAAGACTCAACAACGAGAAACCGAATAGCAGCGTGTGAGCAGACAGCACGTGCGTCACGCAGGTCCTGAGCAAGGATGTGCCAAAATAGCGCTCTGGGCGCGAACAAACAACAATTGGTCCAGAAAAACAACCAGTTCGTAAAGACAAGTCAATAGTGTATGGAAATGAGTGATGTTGGGAAAAAACACTGAATCGCGAGGGAAAAAAGGGGGATTTTCCACGACCGGCTGTTACATCGGGTATGTACACATTTGGGAGCTGTATGGTTTGGGTAACCGTGAGTAATTTATCCAACGCACCTCTAAACCGATGGCTGGAAGTAGAACTGCGTATTTCTAAAGGTAATTTATTCCATAAGTTAAAGTACACTGTAATGAAGGATTGTGAACATAAGCTAATGTTGGCAGTAGGGGTTGAAAGAGTAAGAATTCTAGAACGTAGTGGATAGCTAGAAACGGGCTTAAAATGCAATTGATTAGAAGTATATGTCCGGCTGTGAAGGATGTTATACAAAAAGATAGGGTCCATTTTCATGCGGCGAAGGCATAAAGGGCCTAAGTTAAAAAATAAGCAGCGTTCTTTATAGTTGAGGGGCGAGCTCCATCCATTCAGTCTCTTAGTAAAACTACGTCCAACTGATTCGGTACCAATTCTGTCTGATTTCCGCATACTAGAAAAGATTGGTGGGCAGTATTCTGATAAAGGACTGGCATGAGATTTATGAAGAGAAGGAATGCAGTCCCGAAGTCGGAAGGAGCTAAGCATTAGCTCTACGCACTTTTTGGCCTTAATGACTTGAAGGGCCGAATATTCCGAGAAACTTAATGCGCAGGAATGGCTTAAGCCAACGTCTTGAACGATTTGCTTGTTAGCAATGGGTGAACCACAAACGGCTCAAGATCCTGGAGGTAGCTTGCATTTATATGTAATAACCCCGCATTTGTCAGCGGAAAAATTCTTCTGCCAAGTTGAGCGACATCTATCGAGTGCAGAGAGATGTTTAAGATAGCCGAGGTGATGCATTCTGGCTTGAATGATTAGACATGTTTAAAGTCATCAGCAAAAAGAAATGGGGTACCGTGGCTCACTGAGGGGAATATGTCGTTTATATACATGAAGAACAACAGAGTGCCAGAAATGCCACTCTGTATAACTCCGCTTGAAACTGTCTTAGGATGTGCTGGAATGAGAAGGTTTCACGACCACCCTCGATAAACTAACTCATACAAGTATCGCGTGATGCCTGCCTTCGAGTAAAAAACAAATGGCAGATTCCCACTTATTCTCGGATGCATCAGAAAAGGCTTTCCGGACGGCCGCGTATGAGAGCTGGATGGAGGCGAGTGAACAGGGAAAAATCAGATAGTTATTTGTTGAAGCCTTAGTTACCCCGCTTAAACTGGCATCCTCCACCGAGTTGGAATAGACTGCGTCAGCGCGGTCTGCGAGATTGGCCAGCAAGTTGAAACTATGCTTCGTGGTATCCTTCTTGGGTACAACCGTTGGGACCGATTCCTCCGCTGTTTCACCACGTCAAAAATAGGAACACTCGGTTCAACACCTTCGAGATAAGCCGACCGACAGTTATTCACAAGTCTACTGGGGTTCATCAGTCATTCTGCTTGCAGTCAGCTGGCCCACTTGCCAATTTCTGCTTAGAAGGCCATAAGAATTTGGGTGGACCGATTTTCTGAGCCTGTGCGAAAAACTAAGGCCTCTATCCTCTCCGTACGAAGTGTGCTCTACTGACTTAAGCACCAAGCACGCGATGCTAAACGGGAAAGCCATCAACAACTACGTAGTGCTGACTACACTGGGCTTCTTTCAAGGACCAAGGTGCTCAAGTCCATGGTGCGGTGGACAGGATACAAGCAACATATGTCGATAATAACAGGTGGCAGACTGGAGAGTGGCTCGAAAATAAACCTCATGCTCTACGGAACTCAAGCAAGCGGAGACCTAGGCAGCACTCCTCACAAAAGATGCAAGTATAAGCCCTAAAATATGCAACATTAAGTGAACGAGGATCGGTGAGAACAAAGGTTGGACATGTAAGCTGGGGAGACTTGTCCCCTTTTTGGTCAACGTGTCGACATGAATTGGTATCAGACTGAATAAATCACTCTTGGGTTTTGACTCCAAATGCCAAATATTATTAACTGGTTGGTACCACGTAGCGGCTCCTTTAGTCCGACATTGCCAGGCAGTAGAAGGACATGCTTTGGAAACCCACCTGTTCAGCAGTGTCCGTCAAGGACTTTGGATGGCCTCTGCAAGAGCCTCAGTAGGGAGGGTCATCTCTGACTGAACTAATTCCGATGAAAAAAGCGGTGGTAGAAAAGCAGCTAAATTCACCGCTAACAGTGGCTGGATTACCAGACGGATGGTGGCCGTTCCAGGAGATCGGTATTGACTAATCAGGTACGATTAAGGTGACAACAATAAGGACTAATGAGAAAGAATACATTTGTCTAACTGCCTGCCTACAGAAAAAAGCGGATCATCCATAAGTGGCACACACGATAAAACCGAGTCTTTTTTGGTGGCTTTGCGGGGCTTTTGGCACAAGGGGTATTCCTACTAACATTTTTTCAGACCGTGGATCAAACTTCGCCGGAGCCAGAAGGAAATCGAGAGTTGGAGTTGGTGTTCCGAGGAGGTTTCGGTTCAGAGTAAGACTAAACAGCAGTGTGCCGGCATTTCATCCCTCAGCACGCAATTCGTCATGGAGACGTGGCGGAAGGACTAATACTTGCGGCAGAGAGAACAATAATGTCCTCAATGAGACAACAAATTCTGGGTGACGAGATTTTGAGCACTTCACCTGATGAAATGGGAGTAGTCCCGGCCAGCGAATCTTTGAAACTCATCCTTCCAGCATTGCCAAAGAGATTGCTCTGATCCCAACAAGACTCACTCATACGAAGGTCCATGGAAGGCGGAGCTTAGCCAATGACAGTGAGACACACCGTCCTCCAAGTATGAAAACAGGCAAACTTAGATGTACAATTTTACTGGCGACTATAGATGAGAGAACACCGGCCAACTCCACTATCCAGAAAAAGGCGAATCACCAGGGAGTGGTCACTCAAGTTGGGAAAGTGCACACTCAAGTGGAAGAAAAACGTACCGCGAAGAATGACCGCTGTGAGTCACCAAAATGTGCCGTGCCGAATCCGATGAACTCGTGCGCACTGCGCCAGCGAAACCAGGTAACAGAGAGTGTGTTTGGGATATCAGGAAGGTGCTTCCGCTTGGGAATGACAACGGACCACACGAAGCCAGAAAAGCGGAACTCTGTAGCACGTCATGACTTCCCAAGCAGCTCAATCCTTGAACCCCGAAATACAGCGAAGTATTCATATATATATATATATATATATATATATATATATATACATTGCACAAACACACACGAGTGCAAACACGAGTTAAGTAGTTTCCTCTGCGAATGATCTTCCCATTTGTGTCGAGTTCCACTGTAGTGCTATCACCATGGGATTTCAGGAGAAGTTTTAGACATAAGAGGGCGATTATACGCAATGGGACGATTTTTACGTACACTCAGTCACACATGCTCATTCACAAATGCACTTACGTGCACCTGAACCTTTGTTTGTTCACCTTTTCCGGATTACTCGGAACACACTTCCTTTAGCGAATTACTTCTGTCCCTAAACCCGTAACACGGTTCGTGAGGACTGCTATTTATCTACCGAAAACTGCCAATCAGCCTGAAGGTGGTTGTCCTGCGCTACACCACGTCGCTTTGCTTGCTGTTATCGGTTTAGTTTCCACTAAACTACCTATGGTGACATTAGAAATAATAATTTCCAGGAGTATCCCTACAACTCAAATTAATTTGGGGACATTTTTCTGAACACGAACTCACAGGCAACCAGTTAATATACAAAACGTTGTTAGAATAGCTTTCCAGCTGACAGTGTAGGATAGTTGAGTGTTCCCCATTATCAACACGCTTAACTCCAATACTATAAAAATACTTTTCCAAAGAATGCCTAAAGCGACATTCATCCGCCCTCACCACTGAGTGACAAGCCATCTTCAGTCCGCGAGCACTAACCGCCCCCGACTCCCCACAGCTTTGGTACCTTGCTTGGTACCACAAGTTGATATGCACGGTGATGCTGGTATCAAATTTAGGGCCCTAGAACAAAACCCAGAATAGTTGAAAGGACAGTTACTTGCTGTGGATAATGCTCTGACCGCATATATTGTCGATCCTTCAAAATACCCGAACACACAAAGTTTGCTAACGGCCGGTTGCTTTCTGGACTCAATTGCTTCTGGAGCCCTCCAGAGAATTGAAAGATCCAAGAATGCCGTGGTCTTTAACATTCCGGACCGTCTTCCGCTTTCATCGACTAAATAATCATTGCTTCTAGCCTGCGGCATGTCCTACAACGAGTGCGGCTGCATACAACTAAGAAAAGATCGCAGCTGTATATGTGTCCACTTCTGTTTCAATTCCGTGTGGAAAACATTGTCACGGAATTCATCGGAAAGAGAGGGGCTATCGCCAAAGCCGCCCCATTCAAAAGGATAAGAGTTGTCGCCGACAAGACCCAGTACTGACCCCGATCGTTATGAGAAAATGTTTTGTTTTCTGGACACCACTTTGGATCTGTTTTCTCTACGATCTTTTCCAACGTTTGACATCGACCTCATAGTGTTGTCCCGTTGCGTACGTTTTACCGGACTGACATTTCCCAGGTTTCCGCAGACCTCGTTTTGAATCACTTTCGCTTTCGGTCGTTTGCCGATTGTACGCGCTCACGGTTCGCTTTCTGCACAGCCGTTTCGTTTCGTTATCCTTTCGGTGTATCTCTCGTATCGGTATTGTTTTGGTGCTACGATATTTAGGATACACCTCGCATCTGTAAACCGACCTGCGTCTTCTCTATTCGTCCGATAGAGTGGATAACGTTTGTATTACGCTGTTAGACCCAATAGGAGACACGTTCACGAGCTGCTCTCGAAAGTCTTCTATTTTGGTGATCCCGAAACCTCCAGAAACTTCCTGGATTATTCGCTTACCCGGTGAGTCTGTGGTTTTCGCAATTTCACGTCCTCTCTTTGTTGCACGATATATATTTTTTACGATAATTTATCTCAAAGTTACCATGTCGGAGGATAAGATGCAGCTCGACACAGACCTCAATTTGTCTGCGGTTGCTTTTAAGCCCTTGGCGTTTATCACACATGGTCCTGAGGTTTGGTTTGCAGCCTTAGAGCTGCGATTTAAAACATGTAGGATTATCGGCCAGCGCCAACGATTTTCCAATGCCTTAGAGGCAATCCCGGGCGGTGTTATCGCCTCAGTGAGGGATTTTGTAATAAATCCGTCTCAAGAGCAGCCGTACTATCGGCTTAAGGAGGCCATACTACAACATTTCCTTTTTCCTCGATAGGAACCGTTACGTTAGCTACTTGCCCGGCACCCCATACGGGCTACGAAACCCAGCAACCACCTAGCTTACCTCCGGTCCCTGGCAGGGCCCGCCGATAGGGATTTGGAGATGGTTAAGGAACTGTGGTTGGACTCATTACCCTTCCATGTTCAGACCACTGTAACTGCTCTCTTCAAGGACCCGTCCTTGGAACGGGCAGCCGCCGTGGCTGAGAAGATTGTCGCACGTGTCGGCAGTGGGGCTAGTCTCCCCACTGCCACGACATCGCGCAATCCTCGGGGTGTTGATATGGATGAATCGCCGGAGAGGCCTCGGCACTCTCGATCCATCCAGCGCCAACTGTCCTTCAGGGACAGAGGTAAAATACCAACCCCTCGCAGTAGCCCACGCAAGCAACGGCACGGACGGGCGTTCTTCACTGTCCAAGTCCGCCGTGAATCCGCCTTACCAGCCTCGTCCGAACCAGATAATCCTACCAGAGGTTTTTGTTGGTCCCACCGCGTTTTCGGACCAGCCGCCCGTAGGTGTAGGCAGCCGTGATTATATGCGGCGGGAAACACCACTGCCGGCGAGTAGAAGCGGCCGTACCCGCCGGCAATCAGCCTCAGGTCGGCCGTTCATTTTACGTGCGTGATTCGTGCACTAATGCTTGGTTCTTAGTCGATATTGGGGCCCAAGTTTCCATCTTGCCAGTTGGCAAGGACAAGCCACAAGCTCCTTTGCTTCGGCTGTCAGCGGCGAATGGTTCTTCCATTCCTGCCTACGGCACGAAACAGCTTGCGGTCAATCTGGGACCACGACGACGGTATCTGTGGCCGTTCATTCTTGCGGATGTTCCCACGGGCATACTGGGAATCGATTTTCTGCAGCACTATGAATTACTTGTTGATTCACGTAGGATGCAGCTTATCGATTCCTTGCCGGACACTAAATTCACGGGCCTCGCAGCCCCAAAAGATGCACACCGAACCACAGGATTGTTTTCCAACATTCCTCACAATTTTCGGTCTTTATTTATTAAATTCCCCTTACTGACTAAACCATTTGAAGAGATAGAGACAGTGACCGATCGTGTGGCACACATTGTCACCAACGGACCTCCAGTCACTGCACGACCTAGCCGACTGGCACCAGACAAATTGGCTCTCGCCAAACGTGAGTTTGACAGTCTACTTTTTAAAGGTATTGTTCATCCTTCTCACAGTCCATGGGCCTCCCCTCTGCACATGGTTCTTACGAAAAATGGTATTAGCTGGCGACCATGTGGCGACTATCGCGCACTGAACTCGGTTCCCTATTTCGATAGCCATCCCGTACCCCACACACACGACATCACGGCATCACTTCACTGCACGACCGTATTTTCTAAGATCCATTTGGTACGAGCCTATCACAAGGTCCCAGTAGCCGCTGGGGGTGTCAAGAAAACCGCTGTCACGACTCTTTTTGGTTTGTTTGAGTTCCTACGTATGCCCTTTGGTTTGCGAAATGCTGCTCAGACGTTCCAGAGGTTTATCGATAGCATTACACGAGACTTGGAATTTGTTCACGTCTATATCGATGACTTGCTAATCGCATCGTCGAGCGTAGATGAACATTTCCAACATTTGACGCTACCATTTCATCTTTTGTCCGAACATCGAATAGCAGTCCATCCGGATTAACGTGGACTTGACAAACAGGAACTTGTGTTCCTCGGCCACAGGATCACTCAAAATGGTTGTTAAGCCTCGCGAGGATAAAGTGCGCTCTATTTTAGATTACGTCGTGCCGTCCTCAATCAAGGAGCTTAAGGCATCTTCGGGGTTAGTTAACTTTTTTCGTCGTTTCACACCCCATGCTGCTGAACGTCTGCTTCCATTAACTGACCCACTTCGTGGCAATCTACGTAAGTTTTCGCTTACGGATTCCACACGAGTAACTTTCTCGGAGATTAAAGCGACATTAGTTCAGGCCACGCTCTGATGCACCCAGTTCCGTCAACCACGCTAAGCATAGCGGTGGATGCATCCGATTTTGCCATCGGAGCGGTCCTGCAGCAGTCCCTTTTCTGGGATCTGGCAGCCATTGAGGTTTGTCTCTCAACGCCTCAGCTCTACGGAAACCAGATATAGTGCCTTTGGTCGCGAACTGCTGGCTGCATATAATGTCGTTAAACACTTCCGCCATGCAGTCGAGGGTCAATACTTCACCCTCTTTACAGACCATAATCCTTTGACGTATGCACTGCATACTACGTCTGACCGGTACTCCCCATGAGAAGTGAGGCATTTAGACTATATTTCTCAGTTCACGACTGACCTACGACACGTTAAAGGTGAGTCCAACTGCATTGCAGATGCTTAGTAGTGTATTCCGCCTAATGCTATTAAATTTCCGATTCTAGACATCCCTGCCATGGCTGCAGCACGGGCACAGGAGTCCTCATGTATGGAAGCAGCTCAGTCATCTTCGCTACAGTGTCAGTACGTACCTCTGGCCACCAGTGCCGGGACTATGCTGTGCAACATGTCTACTGGTCTGCCTCGACCAGTCGTACCCTCGACATACCGACATCTCGTGTTCGATACCCCACATGGACTATCACGTCCAGGCATCGCAGCCAGTCTCCGATTAGTAGCTGCACGATACGTCTAGCCGTCCATGAATAAAGATGTTCGTATGTGGTGGGCAAAACAGTGTCTACGATGTCAACGATCTAAAGTGCATAGGCTCGTGGCTTCGTCTATCGGTACTTTTGCTACGCCTGATGCTCGCTTCGATCACGTCCACGTAAACATTGTGGGTCCATTGACCCCATCACACGGGTATACCTATTTACTAACGTGTATCGATAGATTTACGAGGTGGCCCGAGGCTATTCCCAACTCTGTCGTCACGGCCGAATCAGTGGCTCGACATCTGATGGAAAGATGGATAGCTTCATATGATTGTCCTTCCACAATCACTACCGATCGAGGGCAACAATTTGAGTTCGATCTATTCTCTTCATGAACTCACATGCTGGGTAGGGAAGGCATTCGCACGACCGCGTACCATCCGGCATCGAATGGTTTAGTCGAACGTTTTTATCGCCAACTCAAAGCGGCTCTTTGAGCACACGAGAGCCCCGACTGGTACGAAACGCTACCGCTAGTTCTGCTTGGTATCAGGACTTGCGTAAGGGCAGATATCCAATGTTCCGCCGCAGAACTTGTCTACTGCGCGACATTAAGACTGCCTGGGGAATTCTCTACGCCACGGAGTACGGACTCACTTGCCGTACAGACCTACGTTCACCGTTTGTCCGCGTACACGCAAAATCTCGCTGCAGCGCAGACTCGAATGCAGCGACAACAGGTTTTTGTTCTGACCGAACTCGAAACTTGCTTGCATGTATTCATTCGTGTTGATTCGGTACGGAAACCATTACAACAGCCTTGCGAAGGTCCATTTCGCGTAATTTCTCGTCACGATAAGACCTTTAAGTTTGACCGACACGGTCGCGTCGATACTGTCAGCATCGATCGTCTCAAAGCCGCGTACGTTGGTGATAGTGCGTCGTCCGCTGACATGAGATTCGATGTTAACCCTGCACTAACTGTCGACGACACTTCCGTGTCACGTCAAGGTCTGCAGTTAGCATTGCCTGCTACGACTTCGAATGAGGCTATCGTCTCAAGTTCAGGACAGCAGTCCGTTGGACGTGCTACATCCTCGAATGAGAATGCTGTCTCACGTTCAAGTCAGCAGAGCACATCGACCCACCCGTCCAAGAATGAGGCTCCTGTCTCACGTTCCGGTAGGAAGATCGTTTGCCCAGCACCTTTTCCCGACTAGGTCAAACACGATCTTAACCATTGCACTTTGCAGTAATAACTTTCGTGTTTATCGTTTCGACACGATTTAACATACCTCATTAGTTATTACCGTATTCTAGTCAAGTCCGTTGCTGTTGCTGCGCCTGTTTTTCGTTTCTTTCCTTTTCATGGGAACTCGCCATATGGTACGCTTCACTGGTCTTAAGAAATTTGGAGAATCTTGGCACCAACGTTTGCATTCTGGATCGACCTTGTCGCTCTCGTTCCCTGCCATTTACGAACCTACCGATTTGTCTTCCGGATATCATATTGGTCAACGGTTACCCGACGCTGGACGTTGTTAGTGTGGCACACCTGGATGACGATTCACGCAACCGATGTCATTGGCAACGAATCTGGTTTACGCTCGACCATCATCCTACGGTTCCTGCATACCACGGATTCTGCCCGTCGGCATCCCACGGTGCAGCCACGTCTGCGTATTTTGAACGCATTCACGCGCACGAATATCGCTTGTACGCTGTCTCCCCCCGGACATTTTTCGGAAGCTTTCCGCGCTTTCTAGCAGGCTGCTGTTGTGACCTCAATCGTTATGAGAAAATGTTTTGTTTTCTGGACACCACTTTGGATCTGTTTTCTCTACGATCTTTTCCAACGTTTGACATCGACCTCATAGTGTTGTCCCGTTGCGTACGTTTTACCGGACTGACATTTCCCAGGTTTCCGCAGACCTCGTTTTGAATCACTTTCGCTTTCGGTCGTTTGCCGATTGTACGCGCTCACGGTTCGCTTTCTGCACAGCCGTTTCGTTTCGTTATCCTTTCGGTGTATCTCTCGTATCGGTATTGTTTTGGTGCTACGATATTTAGGATACACCTCGCATCTGTAAACCGACCTGCGTCTTCTCTATTCGTCCGATAGAGTGGATAACGTTTGTATTACGCTGTTAGACCCAATAGGAGACACGTTCACGAGCTGCTCTCGAAAGTTTGTTAAAACCCGACTGCAGAGAGAGGTCCTTAAGTCGGTAATCGGCAATTCCTCATCTTCAAAATCTCCCGATCCGGCGCCGCCCAACCCCCCCCCCCCCAAACAAACCACTACAATTGACACGTTCACACACGCACTATTGTCCAGCGCACCACCAGTGGATATAGACCTCGACATATCCTACTCGTCGCCAACTGTTCAGCGCCCATCCAAACGGCTCCACATTAAAACCCAATCTCCACCTTTACCTATGGGACTTTCCGATAGCCGGGCGATGCATCATCTCTCAAAGACAGCTATCGCTCAGCTACTGGCTTGTCTTCCAAGCAAACCGAGAAAGTGATTGCTTCCAACTCACCAACCCACAACAACGAATCAGCAACAACATCGTCCCCGACGGATTCGAGCACAGCTTCTTCCCCCTTCCCTGTTTCTTCCCGTGGCCAAGACCATCTCAGCATCAACATCACCACACCTCCAGTTTGCCTCGTAAACCAGCCTGGGGCCTCTCGTGTAAGCGCCAAAGAAATTTTTACCCTCCCCCCATTTCCAACACCGGCACACCTACCGAAGCTCCCCGGTTCCTCCATCAGTATTTCACCTGTGCAACATCTGAAAACGCATGTAGCCAGCCCCAAACTGGTGCGACCAACTGCTCGTACATCGCCTTCGTTCTGCCTACCGACGCTCCACCATATTTTGAATTTGCCCCTGTTCATACCACCACCATCTTTATCACCACCGTTCAAACCTTCTCATTTTCCAGTGCACCAGGCACGGCGTTCGTTGTAATCGCTAAATGTTTCTTCCTGTCGAATTCAGCCACAGGCCTTACTTTGGGCCTCGCACCTCACTGCAGCCCCTTCCTGCACCCTAGCAATTTGCCTACCTCAGTCCAACGGCCGCAGTGAATCATTAACCACCCGTTCGAACGGGGCTCCCACTTTACCAAAACAACCGGTGGTACATCCCACGACTACTCAGTACCGACGCAAAATACCGATTGTTTTCATTATGTACCCTGGGCGAAACGTGGCCCCATACCATAGCTCTATCCCAGAATATTCGTCCCCACCTCTTCCCCAATGGTGGTATAACCATCAGTCCACCAACTCGTATTTCATCCACAGACAGAGGCCCCTCCTCTATAATTGTAGACGATATTTCTAACTTCCATCCACTCCACACTGGTTCTTCGCTTCAGACTCCCCAGCTCGTCCTTAGGTAAGCTCCCTTGCCTTCTTGGTTGATCCTGCGGCGGCTGGCCACTCCGCTTGCTGTCAATCGAACTCAGAAATCACCAAATTCGATCATACCACCTGTCTCACTAGCTTTCCCCTAATCTTTGCTGGTCATTTTGATACTGACCTTCTGCCTGCCCGGGTCCTTGTGTCTAACTACGACTTCATCCTCATCACCGAAACGTGGCTCAACACAAACACTCCCTACTTAGACTTCACCAGTTCTGGTTACAAGGCTTTCAGCATCTCCAGAATACATTGTCGAGGAGAGGGTTGCTTGATATACTGCAGAGAATCTTTTCCTGTTTCTTTACTGCAACACCCAGTCCTCGACGCGGTTGATGACTCAATCTGGGCAACAGTTAAACTGCAGTCACAAGAACTCTTGCTTGGATGCATTTATCAATCACCTGAATCAAAGGCGGATAGTATTGTACCTATTATTGACGCCTTCCACTTTGCCTCCGCTTACTCCATCGATCACAAGTTGATGGCAGGTGATTTAAACGCTCCAGGAATGAGTTGGCCATCTCACTCTGGCCCAAAAGGTTATCAGGATTTTGTTACCTGCACACACCTCGGTGGTTAGACTCAACACGTTCAATCACCTACCAGGGGAAATACCACTCTGGATCATCTGTTTTCTCAAGGGCTTAATAAGGTAACCACCTCTGTGGGAGATAGCTTCCCCAGATGTGATCACAAGGCTGTCTCGTGCGCGTTTTCTGTACCGAAATCGTTATTTTCTCCGTACCCTCTGCCAGACCATATCACTCAGCTTACTGGAGCAGCCTTCCAAACATAATCAGATCTCACATATGGGATACATAGTTTCTTTCGCCAGATCCTCAGGTGGTAGCGGATCAGCTATATTCTATTATAAATCAGTCTTTAAACATCATCACCCCAACTGTGCTATCACTGACAAATTATAGGACAAACGGACTCACGCGGATGACATCTAAACTCTCTAAACTTCAACGACTCGCCCTCAAAACCCGGGAGCTATCGGTGTACATCTAAATGGGCCGACTGCCAGCGAAAACCAAATCACAAACTACACTCACGCTTACTCAGCTGGAACCAGAATCTTTGTGCCACCTCAAGAAGACAGAAACCCTGAGTAAGTTGATGAGAACAAGAAACTCTCATTCCCGCAAGATTATACCTATCATCACTGCTAACAACTCTTATCTGGATAAACCGGAAGGAATTGCTGAAGCTTTCAACACATTTCTCACTTAATTCCTAAGGGCCAGTGTTCCTGCTCTTGGAGTACACTATGCACACCTACCCAGTGGGACTCTGTCTACAGTTTCATTGCACCCCGATGATATTTCTCCACTTCTAGTCTTTGTGAAACCATCTTACCGCCCAGGCCCGGACCGCGTTCCGCCGGCCGCTTTTACTCTGAGGGGTTCAGATATTTCTATCCTTCTATCTAATTTATTTAACCTGTCCATGAAATTTAGCTCGTTCCCTACCCAGTGGAAAGTCTCTACTATTATCCCTTCGCACAAAAAAGGCTCCGTTCATGTTCTCGAGAATTACTGTCCTATCGATCATACACCGATTGTCTCCAGAATCATGGAGAAGCTCATTAAGAATAAGATAATGGCCCACCTTTTAACAAATAACTTGCTCAGTTTGGGTCAACTCTGTTTCCTGAAAAACCGTTCGTGCTCTATTTGTCATGTTGACTTCTTGAAGTCAGTAACAGAGGCTACTGACAAAAGCATGTCCATGAATATTATCCTGCCTAATATGAAGAAGGCTTTCGACTGACTCTCACACACTCGGCTCCTATCACAGATCAAGTCTCATGGCATCACAGACACGTTATTCGGTTGGTTGGGTTCTTAATTCTCCGACCGTTATCAGTTGGTTCTGATTATTGGGTCCGTCTCAAAACCCAAACCTCTCACCAGTGGTGTCATACAAGGCAGCGTTTTATGCCCACTACTCTTCCTATTATACATAAATGGTGTGTTCATTATCATTCGCCATGTCAGTATCCCCCGCCTCACGGGTGACATCAAAATCTTGTGTAATTTTGACTCTAGTCAGCTTGATACAGTTATCGGTGATACACGGCAAGATTTGACAGCTCTTAGTTCTTGGCGCCCCACCTCACAAACGAAATTTTATGCGGAGAAAAGCGACGTTCTTACCTTCAAATACAATTTCCCCCCAAGTATGTTCATTAATGACGGTCAGCCGATTTCCATCAGTCCTTTAATACGAGGTTTGGGTTTGCATTATTTAGTCATTTTTACTTTCTCTGAACATACTAACGCTCATATGGCTAAGGCTAGAGGACTTATAGGCCTGCTTTATACAAATTCATCACATATAAGACCCATGTTAGACCCCTTCTGAAATACTAATCCATAATCTAATCTCACATGCTCCAGCGGGACAGAGCGGCTATTGAAAAGGTTCAGCGGCTAATGGCAAAAGAGTTAATTGGCTTTTCCACTCAACTCAATTACAGCCAACGCTCTGAACATTTGAAAATAGATCCGCTACTGCTTGAAAGCGTGAAGCTGAGCCTCATATTCCTTCATGGGATTGTTGTAAATCGAATCATCGAATTAGCATCGCAGTTCGGGAACCTAACGGACTTGCAATATTCTTTAAGACTGAGAGACAACACGGCTACTTTTGCCACTTCTAGAATGGATCTCAGATACTACTTTTGCCTGGTTAGGTATGCAGCTTTATGGAACACATTACCCCACGATATACGTTCTATAAGACTATCTAAGACGTTTAAGGCCCACATAAGCAAATACCCCACAGTACAAACTATAATTCAACTTACAGAGCCGTACATAAGTGAAGAAAGGGCTTTCGAAGTTGGATTAGGTTTCTAATAGTTTTCGAACTCCCATTTTTGTGGACTCCATTGTCTTCCGGGCCATATCCGCGCTTGTTTCCTCCACTTGCGTTACTCATCCATTTGTTTTGCTTCTGTTCCACATATGATCCTGCCATTTGCGTTTTTAATTCTCCTACGGCAAAGTCCGACAGGCTCAGTCGTTGAACTTTCTATGGAGTGCTGCACTAACTGGACTGAAGCCCCAGTTATGGCAGCATTTTCTTTCTTTTTTCCTCTCCTCCCTCCCCATTCTGTAACTTTTAGCTTCTTTTGTTCTACGACTTCCTACAGAATGGTTTTATCTTCAGTCCGGTAATTCTGCTCCACCTTCATCAGTTCTGCTAAACCTGGCAACAAATAACTTTCTGCTTCCTCCCACCCTCCCATCTTTTTCCCATAGCCACAGCATGGCTATCAATAGCTTGCTTTTTGACATTCATCTACACACTCTTCTTCTTTCCCTTATCAGACCTTACCATATTACACTTTAATTTGCATACGGAAGCCTAGCCCGCAATTATAAATCCAGTCCAAAGCTCCGTCGAGACAATACTTACCAGCTAGACGTCACCTGACTTTCACTTAGTATTATGCCTGGGGCTCAGGGTTTTGAGATAGCTCTCCACCATCAATCTGCTCCTCATACAATGCCTTATTTTTCTAAGCAACACTCACCCGCGACTGATCGAGAGGTTGTTTCATCCGGACCTAGAACCAATTTTCTACCGAAACCATCCTCTCCCTTATTTATCAGTTTCCGGTATACAGAATCTTATGATCTTTACAGTTGGTCAGTTCTCGCCTGCAGCGCGCGAATTTCGGCCGAAAAGTGTTGGCCTATCTGTCCCAATAGCCCGTTGCCACTGCTCTAGCTAGCAGTTGACCTTTCCGAAGCCAATGGTGATAACTTTCCATTAACTTCGTCGTGCCAGTGAGATAGCCCTGCATAGCAAAATCGGCGGTGCGTTCACCAGATGGCTCGCATACATACTGGAACCCGTCCGACTCTGTTATTGGCAAGAGAAAGCTGCTGAGTGATACTCCCGGGAATGCTGCCATTATCTGAGTGATTGCTCCATCCAATCTTCTTTCTTTCACAGCTTGTGGCAGCAACACCCACGAAGGCTGTGTTATCTTGTCCGTAGCTTTCTCATAATAAGAGGAAACAGCCATCCCTATCAGTCTCGGACCCATTGGGCCAAATGTAAGAAAATGCGGGTCAAGGAAAAATGGGAAATTTACCCTACGGCTTAAATTAGCTGTCCCTCTCCTCTATAGGAAAGACGAGAAAATGCACTTCTGGTTGGGGAGGTCTTGGGCAAATGCTCCCTGCCCCCTCCGCTACAGATGGATTTCTAATAACAGCCTAGACCCGACCCTGCATATGGGAAACCCCGAGCTTCCGAGTTAAGCTGCAGTTCCTTTGTCTAGACCAGTGCGGGGTGACAGCACGCCTTTTGAGCTCTCCACATATGCTTGCCGACCCCGCCTTACTCAGCTTCAACCCTTTTGGGTTCCCTGCAAAATCCTTGACCAGTCTGCTGATGTTTAATGCGGTAGTCGACACACGGTCTAAATAGTTACATCGTGCGGCCTCTGCTCTGACGACACCCCGGCGTTGATAGGCCTACGTTTAACAGCTATGGGCGAAGCCTCGCCTAGATTGGTTGTCGGAACGAGGAAAGTAATTGTAGCGCTTTTATGATTTGCCATCCACAAGCTTACTCTTTCTGTCCCCTTCGAGCCCAAGCACTAATAACGTTGTCCAAAGTCGGCGATGATTTGTCTGCTGCCATATAGACTCAGTTACAAAACCGAAACTCTTACTGACGCTAATTTCCTCAATAAACCGTTATTCCTTTAATGATAGGCGCTCACCTTCACTTAATTCTCTTGTCCCAGGCCAAAACTCAGTGGTCTCATCGTTCTTTCTCTTGCACTCCGTTGATTCGAGTCCTACCAAGCGGACTACCATCCCTTATTAACCAATACCCACCGATCAGCGTATTTGCTCACGGTATGTTAGGACTCCATTCCACCTAGAAAACTTATATATCTGATTACTCATGACCCCATGGAAAACCGGCTCACTTACTTCAACATAAAAAGGCCTCACCTTAGATCTGAGCATTTCCTTTTCTTTTTATAATTTCTCCGCCCTCACCTACGGCCGCGTCAACAACCTGACTGCCGTGTTCCCTTTTCCCATTCCTATTTCTGACCCCACCCTCTTCCATTGTTTCATTTTTGATCCTCAACTGGGCCCCTTTACTATTCTGCCACCTATCAGCCTAACCATTTTACACTTCGGCTAAACGTGGGCTTAATATCTCCATCATCAACCAAATGCCCTAAAAAATTGTGAGTCTCCGCCCGTTAATACCTTGTAGATCGGCTCACTGGTCGTCAAGCAGCATTATCTCTTATTTTTGTTAGGCCTTTAATCATAACATCTAGCTGGAACATTCTCCAGACTGCCGCATTTCTCCTCTCTTTCAGAACACACGGGTTACCTGGGTAGATCGTCAACCAAATCGAAGTTACCCCTGGATTACCTAACGGACTAAACGATTTGATCGACCTGATTGACCACGGTTAAACCTATATTCATACCTGATGACGTTTTATATGGAGCACCTTACATGGCTGACCAGTGATCACAATCCCATAACCAGGGTCACAACCAATCACCGGACCGCCGGACGGATTCCTGACGTCACCCATCACCTCACACCCCATCAACATCCATTTCCCGTACCCCACACCAACAGTTCAATTCATTCTGCTTGCAGGACCGGAGCCTGGCCCTCGCCGTTGCTTTCCGTACCTACTCTCTCTATTCCGTCAGCCTAGCCTTTGTTGACTGCTACCCTCACCATGCACTACTTGCCATCAACATCAACCAATGTCTTTACGAAGCAAGCTACCAACCACGGTTATTCATTCTTTTATCACGTGTGCAGAAAATATCACTTTTACACTCAATTTCCTCTGTTCCTTTGGGTGTGGCCTCTCCCGGTCACTGCTGTCTTCCTTCCTCTTCACCACCTGCGGATATTTGCTTGGTTGCATCAGCAGCGTTTGTCTCCAACAGAGTGCTCCCTCGAGGGCTTCTTGTAGAAACTCCCAGTTCTGTGTCCATTCACCATTCATGCTCCTTAAAAGCACACTGCTTTCCTGGTGAGGGTTTCTGCCTCCGTGTGATTTTCTGTATGATGTCAAAATTACCTATACAGCAAGGACAATCTGATTATCCAATTTGACTCACTTGCAGTCTTATCGCAGGCTCCCTCAGCAATGGGTTATCAAATGTAAGGTCAATCTTCTCTATATCCTGCAGGCACTTTCATAACACCATGTTAACTCTAATTTTAATTTTCCTTTGGTAACACTCTCAACCAGTCTATCGATATTGGTTCCTCGAATATTCAGTTGGCTCCACACCGCGACTCCATCCACACTTCCCAACTCTTCTTTGAATCTCTTTCATTCCACCACTCTCTCCATCTCCATCGACTGCACACCAAATTCCGTAGATCGCCGTGGTCCATTCTGACTACCGCATCCGTCGAAGACAGCTATCGGCACCCATAAGGCAAGTTGTGTATTATTTCCGCCTCAACTCCCTGTTCATGTTGTGTCTGACACCAGTTGCTTTATGGGTTCTTGCAAACACCGCAGTTTCACCTTTCTTCAGTATCGCTTTATCTGCACTCCTACGTTCATTCCGCTAACAACATTTTCTTCATCCCGAATTCGAAACCGATTCACAATGGCCGCTTCGACCCTCTCCGCTTTAGTTCGCTTAATATTGATAATAATAATGGTTTATTTCAGAGAAGTCCGAAGCATGCCAGGTGCATGATCAACTGTTTACAAGTGATGGAATAAACAGACAAAACCCCTGAAAAAGTAGAAATTTACATGACAGGAGTTGAATAAGCGGACTAAGAATGGGGAGTAACGTGGGATAAAAGTAGGCAAGCGTATGCACACCAAAAAATGTACTGGGTTTAAATAGACCCACGGACGGATTCAGATGAACGTCCGGTGAGTTTGAAAAGTCAAGTTCAGGTGGGAGATCCGGCTGGTCAGTATAGGGATATTTGGGAGCTGACTGATAAGCATGAGAAAGGCTAGAGATCGGCATAATAAACTGTTTTGGCTAGAGACGATGAGGAAAAGTGAGGTTTACTGCAAATGATTAGGTAGCAACGAAGCATTGGTACGCTGCAATAGATTGTCGGCAAACAGGGCACAAAACTCATTGTAAAACAGGGAGCAAGCAAAGTAAGACGTAAAAAGTGAATCAGGTGAAATGAAATAGTTCACAGGAATTGGACACAGTAGATGTGGGTTATATATGTAGAAGGAATGGATGCATATCATAGCGGTCAGCGGGATGATAGCAAAAGAGGTGGTCTGTGAAGAACTACAGGATACAGAGCGGATGCATATATACGTATGTGCACTTGTTCATATATATGTATATGTATACATGTGAGAGAAACCGGATCAATAACAATGGAGTGTTGGAAAGAAATTATCAGTTAATAGGAGAGGCAGGTTAGGTTAGGTCGAATGTTTGTAGAATCAACTTTGGAATAACGCGGTGAATTATCTTCACGACAGGTGAACTTGGCGGATCAACAGAGAGTGGAGTATGCGGAAGCACAGAAAGGACGACGACTGAGGAGCAGTTCAAAAAAGAGGAGATGAAGGAAAGTACCGAAGAGAACAGGTAATAATGGATCAAATAACCTGATTTATGTAGGTGAGACATGTGGTGTCGGTCAGGAATGGGAGAAGCATTAATAAATGGGCTTACTTTGTTCAGCAGGAAGATGGTGGCGATGGAGATGGCTCAGCAGCGCAGAGCGATTGTGCATACAAAGTGGGGAAAGTTACCAGGGAGGTTAAACTGCCCGTGGTGCAAGATGCAGCACCGTCCAAGCTTACCGTTCTGTAGCTGCAATTGTGTGAACTACGAACTTCTAAATTGTGATAACCCCACATTACTGTAAATTGCTGTGTTCTCTGATCATACCTTGTGCATGTGTCTAGACCACGATCAAGAAAAACGCCATTGTTATCATTATTATTGTGTTGGAAACGCCAGGTAAGTGCACCTTCTGTTGTATCTAGCGTACCAATGAACGAATTCTGCCTTCCTTCACCGGTAAGTTATGGTAATGGTATATTTCTGGACCATGATCGAGACGCACACGTGAGCACACGATCGCAATTTATAATGTTACTCAAGGAGATGAAACATTTACCAATTTCTTAAGTAAGAATAGCACATCTCAGCAAAAATATGACAAAACTGGGCACAGCTTCAACAACGTTAGATCGTAGCCGTTCACGCTGAAAGTGGGAATCAGTTTTGGTTTCGATTTCGGGAAGCAGTGATTAATGGCCAAGCCATGAAGTTGCTGGTAAAAGCTTTAATGTAGGACGCCGGAGATATAGTGAATACATGAACAACGTAAACAGCTATTGGCGGAGGCATACTTGGGTTCAATGGGCAAAAAGAGCATGCAGACAGAATAAATACCATGTTTTAGTTAACAGGTCACCGGAGTCCACAAGGACCATTAATGCAAAGGGACGAGGACACATCGACATAAACGGGAAGGCCAAGGCGTAGATAACTCACTGGGCGCTCAAACGAGGCGTGGGAAATTAGCAGTGACGAAAACAGTGGTCGTAGATGGTCCCATGGCAACATGGTGAATGTAATGTACAGTAGATGCACTATGTCAGGGCGTAGGTAGGCAAAGAAAATCGGTACCCGAATTCCAACCCATTGGCGTTGCTGAACTCGGGCGGATTTCGGTGGGTAGCATAAATCCAGATGTGGAAGATTACCCGAGAATGCCATGATGTTTTGGATTCTGTAAAGTGATCCATTAGGAATATTTTTTGTGTTCTTCGTACCCCCCACGTACTTCTGCTCTAAATAATGATCCGCGTCCAATGCGCGACTCAGTAATAACTGGTTAGGACCTGTTTGCCTTAAGGGCTCGTCGGTCTCACGCCTTGAAAATGGCTGTCATTTTGAGTCTTTGCGATCGCATACATGAGGTTTGTGTGTAGACATGTAGTTGCTCATTTCATTGTCCCGTAAAGAGAATTCGCAAACCCATCTTGATTTGCTTTAGGGTTTATACGAACTGTCTATTCTTTACTCCAAATTGCCTCACTCCTCACCCCATTCCGTTATCCAATGGTGTATCTTTCGGCTCACCTGCAATACAAGAAACAACATACAGTCAAAGCTGGTATCATTAACGCCTTCGAGTTGTTCAGTGACAGTCCTCCAGCGTACTGTCAGTGCCAGAAGAAACAGTGTCAAGATTTTACAGCAAACTCTCCCACTTTTCGTTCACCCTTTTATTTCATAAAATGTGCTCCAGTTTGGGAGAAATGTTCAGGCAAGCGGATAAATTCCAGACCCAGGAACCGTTGGGTCTCAGCAGCACACCCGAGTGCCACTTCAAGATTTCAAGACCATGTATTCCGCTAGGTAATTTCCTCGCCACTTTTCCGTACCACGTCTTTCCTCCACTGGTTGCTCCTTCTTATTATCCGGAAGACACACGTCATCTACCGCGATAAATACCCCAGCTTTTCACAGGAGCTGAATTGCTTCATGTTCAACAATATTCCTTTGGAAGCTTTTACAAAATGTTTTATTTGCTTGCCTGATAACAACCTGTTCTTTTTGTAGGTATCTGTCGGTCATAATCTACATATTCCCTGCATACATTGCGTTCTTAGAGTTACCACCGTCGCTGTATTCAAATCTTATTATTTTTCAATTCCTCCGTTCTATCTTCGCGGATCCAAAATAGCCCCTCATTAGCCGCATGAATATTTGCAATTTCGCTTCACTCATACTGGGCCCAGCTTCTTGTTACTGCTGCTGAGTTGTGCCACCCCTACCTTTAAAGTTTTGAATATGCCAAACTATTGAGTAATGTCGCACACTGATCAAGGTCGAGAAATATACCTTTATTATTCCTATTATGAGCCACTATTCCATAACCTGCATTTAAGCCATCAAAAGTATGTGTAGATGGGCTTCGCTCGCGCATTTGGTTGGTGTCGGGCGCCCTAATATCCTGGTCTCCCAAACTTACTGTGCGCTTTTCAGCCTGTCATACCAGCCTTTGGCGTCAACATCCTGTAGGCATTCACCCCTGCGCGCCACTTCGGCGCAGTGGACGTAGCAAACCTTTGCAAGCAACGCCACGAGAAAAAGGAACTCTATTTCTCGTACAGGCTGGAGGATGATGATAGGTTTCCCCTCCGGGCAGCTGGTCGCTTGTGTGGATGAAGACGGAACACGCACTCAGAACTCTAAGCATTCCATTTAAATCCTAGTGAACGCTTTACCTGTGAAGGTGATTGAAAAAAGCACATTCGACTGGCAAGACCATCCAACTTGGGCCCTGAAGCATAAGGTCGTTCAACGGCATCCCACGACTCTTTACAACACAATTTAAAATCCCCCCAATTTCCCCGGTTTTTTGGATTTATGACAGGGTTAAAGAGTGGGTACCGTATCTGACTCGAGTGAGGTAATGCAGCCTCACCATTCTCTATATGACCTATGTTTGTATTATTTTGCATGGCTCGGAAATATTGCATTCTCAATGGAGGTTCTCTAATTAGCCCAGTGTGGAAGAGCATAATGCTTTCAGGGAAATTTCTGTACTATTCGGCTTTGGTTTCGAGTTGGGTCTCCGCGGCTTGCGAAACTCAAAACGATCGGGCACTTTCTTGATACTCTCTGTTACCGTCTTCAGTCTATCTTCTCATGACGGTACTTCTCTATCCATGCCAAAGCCAACAGATTCAGCTTCGCGCAGGTGCTGGAACGCCCGCAAACTTTGTGCCTTATACATAAAATTTCAGCTGGCTTGAATCTGTCCCTTCTTTTTTGCAATTGTGCCACCATACAAGGTCCATCAACACTTCGCGTGCTGCTGGTTGCTCCTCTTCCTCCCGTTCTCTGATACAATACCCTGTGTGATTCTGGTACGCCACAACCTATCGACAGGTCTTTTTTATCGTTCTTTGATTGTGGTCCACTTCAGGTACAGCCGATGGCTCAAAACTGACTGAGCTGACTAAGGAACTTGTATAGCGGGCTTTTTGTTGTAGGAAGCTTCTAAGTATTCAGCTTCTTTATTATGGTCTATGGGGATAAGCCGTAAGTGCTGTTTGTTTAATTAGGTGTTCTGGGTAAACCTCACCGTGCTCACTGCAAAAAGAAGCCTAGTTCAGTTCAATGACACACCCTTGAGCTAACATATTTCTTGCCAGAATGGTATCCCAGCCCCTGTCAGCGAAAATCACCGCTACTTGCACTCCGACCGGGGGTTTCTGACCGGAGGTCATTACTTTAAGGCCAATGGGTTTACCAACTAAGCGTGAAACCTGGGCCCAATTATCCGTATATGCAGTTTTATTTGCTTGTAAAAGCGGTGGTATGTTTCACTGAATCTGCTCTTGTCATACTCAGATTAGTGGTTACATGCAGCGGCTTCAATAAACACAGTTAAATGCATATAAGATGCGATCTAATCTGCTTTGCGGTGGTCCATCGGTTGGCAACCATCATCTGCAGGTAGAGCGGACAATCTGCGATCCGAGGTAGAGAAGTTCATAGTTTCCACCCAGTCTTTTACCTTTTGTGGGTTATAGCCTAAACATCCGACAATCTGAAAAGCCTTTAATGATTTTGTGGTATCTCTTGCAGCAAATACTTTTGGTTCCATGGTTGTTCTGAACAGTTTGGCGGACTCCACTATTGGCTGCCCGTCGTCCCCGATCGATAAACCTGGTCAGTTCATCAAAAACACCTCTTGATCATGTCAGTTTATTTCCTGCGCCTCTGCTGATCGTCGGATGCGGAGCTCAAGAGGCAAACGCTCGAAGGTGCGCCATAAATGGTGCATGGTACCTGGGTCCGACAGATAATCGAGGAGATAAAGGGCTACGCACCAGTTTTATATCCTCATCAGCGGGGTTTGCCAGTGGTTTTATACCGGCCCAGATCTGAGATCGTATCATACGATGGGTTTTAGACGGCTTTGTGAGGCTAAACAGAGAGCCTTCCAAAGATTTCTTACGCTCTGGCGTAAGCTTGGCCTGAGTGGAGCACAGCAAAACCTTTCATCGCTTTTCCAGCCCCCTTCACGACAGCAGTACCTCAAATGAAAAAAACCTTCGTTTGGAGATGCATTTTCTTTTTCAGCATAGTCCTCGTGTTGGCGAATGAAGTGCCAATACCACTTGTCATAGGCATCAAATGTTGCTAGTTCTGTCTTTGGCAAGTTATGTGATGGGATGATGACGTGTACCTACCCCTTGGATCTACCTGGTTTATCAGGTTACACGCTTCTCATTGTGGTGGGTGATTTCTGCTCTACTTTTTAGTGTTGCCCAGTCCTTGTTGATCTACCTCCTTCCCTAGCCAATTTTATTTAATTTTTTAGGTTTATGTTTTTCAAATGTGAAAGTCATCGGTCCTAAAACCTATTGATGTTTTTACCGGGACTTGCTCTGGAGGGACCAGTGAACCTTGTAATATTTAAAGAACCAGTGTCAACTACTTATACTCCGGTAGTTCTCCGAGTTGTTTTCTGTCTCACTTCAGCTTGTTGGCCTTCTCTTCATCTCATTTAGGTGGATCTTCTCAACTGGTTACATTTTTCCGCCCTCCACTGTCAGGTGGAGCTGTTTGGAGAATAATGGGGAGTATTTTTTGAACCCAACGTCCGCTACAATGTGGGAGTGTCTAGAAGTTTACCCAGTTAGGCAAAATTTCTGGAGTATCCGCTCATTAGATCAAAAATAATCAAAGATGTCGGATGGCCGGAACAAAGCAAAAGTCAGCTTCCGCAGGGATAAAAACGAAAGGTTTCCTATCTGGGCCCACTTTCTGGTTGACCAGGTATGGTAATCTGCTCAACCCCCGAAGTTGACCCCCCAAAGCAAATAAGGACCTTCCTCCAACTCTGCCTATCTTTTAGCCTCAGCCGTAAGGGTGCGCAAAATGTCGTAGAAAAAAACTGCGAAAAGAAGCAGTAAGTATGAATCAAACAACAGACAAAGAACCGAAGGAAATTCATGGGAGAAAAGCCAAAGATTTAAAGGTAATAAAAGAAAAAAAATACGTGGAGCAAGAAGCAGATAAAAACGACACAAACTCTGAGGGGATCGGCATATAAGCGGCTATGGAATCCAGAATTCGGAACTGGCAAAAAGAAGTGCGTAGAGAAGGCTCGTTTCAGACGAGGAACAAGGCGAATAACTGATGAGCTCGAGTTTTTAGTAGCTTCCAGTAAAGATCCGCTCAAGTGAATGTTCTGAGCATTCGTGTCTTTCTCGTCCGAAAGAGGCAATACAGAACTATCTTCATATCTCATCATCTACACACCTTTCCTCAAACTAACATTTTACGGAATGAACTCCTTGTCGAAGGTAACCTCAGATTGTTCCAGTAGAAGATAATCTACTTGAAATATGCTGTGTCTGGTATAACTGGAATGGCAGCAAACTAACGAAATAGCCCTCGATCCGTGTGAAGAGCTCGAGTGTTCAAAGTGAGCTTGGAGAAACCGCGTGAAGCACCAAAATATGCTTGTTTAGCTTAGGAGCTTGAAGGAAATAGTGTTAACATTGTGAACTAAAGGGGAATAACTCCTACTGCACCGCCATGGAAAAGCCAGAGCTTAAATACATCAGCCTTCAGCTAGACAATGGTTAGAGCATCCACAGATCGACACTGTGATAGGGGAGAAGGCAACAATAATTCCACCTCCGAAGGTTCAGCTGTGAAAGCTAATCGAGAAAGTAAGCCGGGTCGCGGCAACCCTAGAAGAAACTACTACAAATATCAATAGAGCTGCGGGCTGGCTTCGAAAGAAGGGGGCCAGAAGTATACCTGAGCAGCTACGCGAATTCACTGGGGCTGAAGCCTGTGAGCCCACTTCCTTGACGTTTTCAGAAAAGCAGAAATACCGGGGCCTGTGGGTTTAGAAGAAGTATTCAGATTGGGAAGAATGACACGGCCAGATTCTTTTAAGCTATCCTAACCAGTACTTGGGAATTTTACTACCATCCAGGTCAGGGACCTGTTTAGCGCTCCGACTGAAAGGCTTAGAAGAAAGACAAATAAAAGCTTTGAGTGGAATGGAACCTTTGAGTGAACGAAGGAGCGGATTGCGATAAAAAAGTAAAGAGCTAGGAGCTTGTAGGGAGCCGCGTTCGAAGGCGCACAGGTTGACTTCATAGCCATACACAGTAAAAGAAGCGGAACTCAGTCTCAGGAAAGAACTGACTTTCTTTATTAGTTATAAACCGTTGACTAAATCATCCTCAATCGGATCTGTGAACTAGTGAACAATCTTCTGGTTCACTGGTGACACTTATGTTCTAAGAGAATCGCAAGATCCGGGAAATTCTGAGCTCAAACCCAGTACTCTTTTTTCACTTCGAGACTTCCGGACTACTAGCATCAAATAAGCTGTTTTCTGGCTGGATGGTTGAATATACCATCAGCTACGGTTGACAGGAATATATACTGAAACTACTCATTGTTTCTCGTGAATCTGCTCACCCAAATGATGACTTGCATTCCGGACGGGCGCCGACATGTCCATAGGTAATGGGGCTTGACCGAATACCAATTGTGAGTCTACAAATACGCCAGCTCCACTGCCTTGGAAATCACAGCAGAGGAGTTTTTCTGACGTTTGCCACGCGGGGGATCTGAGAAACAAATGGTCCTTCTTAAAGAATAGATAGATAGTCTCACAAAATGTTCACGCCCATACGGTTTCAGGTAAAAGAAGGGCCCCATAGTGGAAAGAAAGAGCCAGAAAACACAATAGAAAACCAGTAACGGAGAATGGTGCCAAAAAACAGGAGAGTATCGTAGGATCCCATTTGTTAAGCAAGTCACAACCTTGACTACAGAGAAGAAGAATTATTTCTGACGGCGTTACGAACTCAGGCTATCGAGAATAATCAAGAGTTGTTCCAAGGCCACTTATCACTAAGCTCGGTCGTGAGTAGCCTTACGAGTAGTAGCAGGGTGAATGCAGAATAGAACCGGGACCCACTAAGTGAAAGGCAATGGTTAAGGCGGGGTGATGATAAACCACTTTGAAGGGGCACGCTTATAACAGTCAGGCTGAAACTCAGGGTGCTTAAGTCATAGGGTAAGAAGTGCAATTCTGGGACCTTGTATGACTTTCAAGGGCGTAGAAAGACGAGTAGGTTTCCTAAGCAACTAGAAGATGAAAGGTTTAAACGATATATATCCAGCAATCTTAAGGCCGCTATCCATCTCGGCAACGAACTAACTAGCACGTCCGCTGAAAAAGCCTCCGGAATCAGCGACTCTTCTCGAGGACTAAAAATGGGCCGAGGTAACACCGGCACATACAAGAAGAGCAAGAAAAGCTGAAGAAATTGCGCACGAATCGGCTTGCTATGGACACCATCAGATCAACTCAAACGGGTACTCAGGGATAAACCAAAGGAACATCTAACGAACCCTTTTCACTTCCGAAAAGCATGGATTTGTAAACAGCCGATTGTCTCAGAAACCTGTTGTCCTTCTTGTACGAAGTAGAATCTAGGCTGGACAGTGGAGAAGGTACGGGGGTCAGCCTCCTGGAATTTCAGAAAGAATTGGATTCCTACAACCTTGGCATCTCGCCGCTAAAGATAGCTGAACGGCAAGTCACTTCAGTCTTGATGGCATAGATTGCAACCCACTTGATTGGACAATTTTTCCGTACAAGGGTGCAAAGGCACCGATCTGGATAGAAAAGAACCCCCAAGTGATGTTCCCAAGTGTTGGTTCTAGGTCGAGTTTTTTTCTGCATGAGTATAAATAATCTGGAACAAGAATTAAGGTGCCTCAGCTTCATTATTGCCGATGATCCTAGGCTTGAGGGCAGCCCATCTGGATCGGATAGACAGAAAAACATAACTAACTTACGAATCGGACGTAGCTTTGGTACTTTCCACTAAATGAATCAAAGTCAAATCAGGTTAGGTCGCTAAAATCTGCTGATAACATTGCAAGCCTGCTAGTAGCCATGGGTCTCTGGATGTAGATACATAACCTTTTAAAGCCCTCTACAGAATGCTGTATAGCAGCGGCTAAATCTTCTGATCCACTTCAAAAAAGATCCTATTTAACCAATCCAGAGAGGCGGAATTGTGGGTGTCGACCTATGAAGCACTGGTTGGTCCACTCATAGAACTATACATACGAACCTAGGCTCCGGCTCTTATACCAAACAAAAGCTTACCGGAGCTGATCCAGAGCGGGTTCCTGCGACTGATAGGAACGCCTGTGGTTCTTCCGTATGAAGACAGGGTTCGGCCCCTAGTCTCTTTTGAAAGGAGACAAAAAAAGTGCATGCTCGAGGTTTCCCAGCAGGTAAAAGGTGTGTAGATAAAAAACGACCCACTTTTCACTCAATGAAAAAACAGCTCTCTCCGTGAACAAGAATACAAGTTTAAGAGCCCCATGTATATGGCGATAAGGAAGCCGGCTTCATTGAGAGCGAAGTGGTAAGCATATTGGACCATCTTTCGGGAGAAATGGCAGTGGCAGGCTCCTTGTTGTCCAATAACCTTTTGGAGGGAATTTTCATATCTTTCGACTGAACAACCCTTGAGCCAGCAAGTTGGTAGCCCTAACGGATATCGAGTAGACAATATTCTGATCCCGCTGGACCAAGTTATTGGGAAAGACAGACACTGGATTGAGGCGGTCACCTATTTTCCACAACGTTGTTTGGGGGACTACGTCATCCTGCCTTTTTGTTTCATAATACAGTTGGTGGTATTGGCCTCGGACACTAGCCTACTGGGAAAGTTCAAGAGTATAAAAGTTTTCAAGCTAAACCATCGGATAAAGCGAGACCTTCAAAGTATCACCATGAATAAAAATGTATAATTCCTCAATGTAAGTGAGGAAACGTTCACTCAGGAGACTAATCTGCTGTTCTTGCCCAAGATTCAAGAAAAAGCAGGCGAACCCTCCCCCTTCTAAGGTATATATGTCGTATACTGAATGAATAATCTATTCTGTTCCAGAAATTGTGGACTACTCCCCTGGAAGATTTGAGAGCACTCAAATTCGTGCACTGAACAAGCAAAACAAAGTTAAGGAAAGGTTCCCAAGACAACAGAAGGGACTACTCGTCCGGGCCCGAAAAGAACAGTCCGTTCTCTTCATGCGTACGCAGTACAAAAATGAAAACGTATCCTTCACCACTGGCTCTGATGGGCGGGAAAGGTGCAACCGCAAGCTCGCCGTTACTAGTCTTCCAGATTTTTGGGCACTCGTACGGCTCCATTTTCAATTCATCTGTTCATTGCTTTGGTTCACTCCAGTCCCTAGCTGAATCTGTTGAAAAACTTTAGAAACACGTCTTCATTATTGAAGTGGGTGTGAAGGCTATTCAGAGAGCTCCAGTCATTTCATCTCAAGAAAGCTGAGCAGAATCTACCACCGGACCTTGAATGAGAGACTGGATCCGTCACTTTATGGTATAGTTTTGGAAGCGAATGGAAACCGGAATGTCTTCATAAGCGTAAAAAGGCAGCAAAATCCCAAACCTTAAAGGAAGAAAACTTTCGTGTACCGGGCAGGTACATGCTACTCGGGCATGCCAGCACCCGGAGCAAACTTTCAGATAGCACCATCAAAGTTTCGATCCTTCAACGGCAGTGCGAACGAAGGTTAATCTCCACATCTCCTTCTCGGGTAGACCACGCACCAACGATACACTCTTGGTCATGGACCGCTTAACACAAGATCGAAAATGTGAGGTGCAGTACTCAGTCTTCACTGGCTATACTGAAGCCTTTGTCAGGATGTTGCAAGCTCCACCTCGTTTCATACCAGCGGTTTATGGAAGTGACGACTGACTACATTCTCTTCTTTGAGGTCTCGAATCAGCCGCTCCTTTACCTTTTTCCTAGGCCCATCAGAAACTCGACCGGCACCAGTCTACTTTGGTGTCCCTCAAAGATCGGTCCTCGGCCCACGTTTCTCTACTTGCACTGAAGATTTTCCATAAAATGTTCTTCTTCGCATCGCGACATACGTTGGTAATATGACCGTTCGGGACGATCGTGCCAACACGGCTCAGTTGACCGTTTACGTAGCCAAGCACTGATCAGCTGATTGCAGTCGTCCGCTTCAACGATGATAATCCCGTGAGCATGTCGCTCGGTAGTGCTTCGAAGCAACTCTTCTTGCTTAACTCTACGATGCAAATTTATAAAGTCTGTCGGCAAAAGATTCTCGGAATCGGAACCGTGATGAAAGCCCCTTTATCTTAGTTTCGAGAGAAAGCCAGAGAATCTTCGGTTGGGGTACTCAACCTGATGGACGGGAGCTTTCCTGGAATCTTCAAAAGGATTTTTGTTTCATATAAATAAATCTTATCCTCTCAAAACCGGAATCGTGAGCGAGACTTCACAGCCCGAACTAATCTCAGACCACTCCACGCTAGCGATTGTCTGGAGAAAAGCCGCAAGAGCTGCGCAAGTTCTATCTCGCATCATACCCGTTGGGACTTTCAATCCCCCATTCGCTGGAAGAGCGTCGGCTCAGAGGGGATCTGTTCCTCATGCTTAATCTCTTCTCTACGGACAAGTTCATTTGCATGCGAACCCGCGAAGCTCCGAAGGGAGCAGCAAGGAGCTATTTGAGCACCGTCCTCGAAACTTCACCGAAGAGCGTTTTTCGGTTTGCGGGGTATCGTTATGCAACAGCTAGACAGACGAAATGGTGGAAACGTTCATCGAAAGTGCCAGGCGAACACCATGGACTTATAGGCAGAACTTCGGGTGCTCCTCAATCTTAAGAACTCCGGCCAACCGTCGGGGCTACTTTATCATAATAACAATGGTATAGTTTGGATACTCCCAAAACGTGCTGGAGTGCATGATCAGATGATTCGAGTGATGTCCGAATCGAAATTTTCAAAGGGGTCCAACAGGTGTGCCCAGAGTATTGAAGGGAATAGTTCAGTGGACAAAGACTGTAATAATGCCCGTCAAAGTTGAGGTCGACGTCAAACTGACCCTTTGGCTAATGGAGGTAAAAGTTGAATAAAAGGAGTACCACAAGAAAAAACAGTAAGGAAAATAAGCAAGATGTTAAAAACTCCGGCTAAATCAAAGGATATTTTTAAAAGATTGAGGAGGGAGGGGAAAAAAGAAGAGTTTATTAAGGGGAACTCGAAGAGTCGTTTGCACCTAGCAGGGTGTGGAAAGCATATGAATAGAAAGGTCGTTCGTGTACAAGAAGGGATCTTCAGATATAAGAAGCTACGAATCAACGGACAACGTGGTGGTAAAGTTTGACGGCGGGATGCCGAAGTAGTCAAACACACCTAAAGAGGGCAGCAAATCAGACGGATAGAGGAAGACATTTCCAGAGCGGTGATGGAAGGAATAACCACAAGAAATCTGGTAAGTGATCGGAGGATTGATTACTGAACTGAACGCCGTGTGAGTGCCGCGTGGTTTGAATTCATAGTGCTCTCGTCCTCGAATTGAGTTTTTGAATATTTTTGTGAATTAACCTAGTTTAATTCACAATACTGAGCGTATCATAATTGCATTTAAGGTGCGCTTTATCCGGAGAATATTTTTATTCTCCTCGTAGTATTGCCGAGTAGTGTTCGGATGTTTTTGAGGCGATCTTTCCCCGCTTCTAGTCTTTCTTCTTGTTTTTGTTTTTTGTGTTAACGGGATTTACCTGCTTGTGTCAGAGTGCGTATTTTGTGTTTTGGTAAAGAGCACTTGAGTTGTTTTCGCCCTCGTTTTGGGGGTTCTCGGTATGACACGCGTTTCCGACCTGTGTCTAGCACTCAAGTGCAAAAAAAGTGTGGTAAATGTTATGGAAAGCGATATATGCAAGAGATGGGCTCACCCAAGGGGTTTGGGGATAGCAAAGGACATCTATGTCCTTTATAAACAGAACCCATGGGCTGAATGAGTCTGTGCCCCTTGCAAGGAGGCGGCAAGTCTGGCCTTTAAACTGCAGGCCCAAGGGCAGGACCAACGCCCACCAAGTAGTACCTCAGTCGTAAGCCCCAAACCACCGAAAGCAGGTTGTAGTAAGTCGTTTGCGGAAGTAGTATCAACACCCGAGACAACAATCATCAGAGCGAATGGACCAGGTCCGAGAGCTTGCCAGGCGATCGTTGCATCATCTCCTTTGAAGCAGACCGACGAGGGCCAGTGGACGGAGCAGAAGCCGAGAAGGGCGAGGCAGGTCAAAAAGAAGGGCGACTGTAATAGAGCGAAAGATGGGTTGGCTAGGGTGGATGACCCTGCTTTTCTGGTATTGTAAAACAAGGTTAAGGATCTGCAGAGGCAGATCTTGTCGATGGGCAGGGTCTCAAGCCACAGGCTCCTGATCCTGAACCAGGAAGAACCCTTTATAAGGGTCTGCGACATACTGCGAATCGCAAGTGTTCAGTACCCTCCTGCTCTAAGAAGGGTGCACAGAGTGGGGACATGGAAGTCACCACTGGGGAACAAAGGCGAACTTCGTGCGAGACCAATCCTAGTGCAGTTCGCTGATGAGGCTACCCGGGATAAACTGCTGGCGAGGGCAGCAACAGTGGCTCAAATTACCAGGAGCAGATACCAGATTGTGCCGGACGAGCATAGGGTGAGGCCTGGTGGTCTAGCCCCGGGAGGTAACCTTGCTGGACCAGCCGGGGCACTGGTGAGAAACCTAAAATTTCAGCGGAATGCCGTACTCGGCTCTCAGGCCCCGACCCCGGCAATAGTAAAGAAGCCACGTGCGGGGTCGCTAATAGTTGTAATTGAAGATGCGCTGGAAGATGAGAATTGGCAGTACTGTCCGAGGATAGATGACAGCGCGACCCCTGCCAGTCTGGATGTTGTGGCCACTCCTATAGAGATGGATTGGGAGTCGTCGGAAATTCTGGACCATCAGCCGGCTTCATGCACCCCAGTGGGGACATCCGAAGCAAAAAACGTGTCATCATCTCAGGCGTTGAGCCTGAGAAACAGTCAGGAGTGAATAGCAAGAGACACCTAGGCGACGGAGCAAACGCGGTGGTGTTATAAACTACGGCGTGTATTGTTAGAAACAAATGGGCGGAACTTGCCAAAACCGCTGACGAACAGAAAGCGTCAATAGTTGCCGTCACGGAAACGTGGCTTTCTGAAGAAGACCATGTGCCAGGCCTAACAATAGCGGTTTTGCGGTCTACAGACACGATAGGGAACACAATGGCCCTGGTGGTGGAGTAGGTCAGGTGCAAGCCACCTCGAATCTCAGACCAAGATGTGCACTCACAATGCCCAGTTATGCGCAGTTACTACCATCCTTCCAGGGTCAACTTTGTCTGTGTCTACAGGGCACCAAGCACTAACCACGAAGAGGACATTTGTTTGCTGCAGACTTTGACTGAACTAGTTACGGACGCACAAAAGACCCTCATATTGGGTGACTTCAATCTCCCGCACATCGACTGGGTGGCTGAGGTCTGCGTGCCGGGATCGGAGGAGCAAACCTACTTAGAATGGCTGCATGATAATGCGTTGCATCAGCATATTAGGGAGAATACCAGATATAGGACTGGATGCGTTCCATCCTTGCTGGATCTAGCTATAACGAACTTCCCCAACGATGTAGCTGGACTGCATTATTGTGCACCGCTGGGAAAGAGTGACCACGTGTGTGTCAAAATAGCCCTATACATGCGGCAACCGAAGGTGCCCTCGAGGCTGATCAGATATTTCGGTAGTATGGACATAGATAGGCCTCGTAATAGGGCGATGGGTTTGACCTGGGACATGACAGAGAAGGCTACTGTCGAGGAGCGCTGGCAGGCCATAAAGGGATGTCTGACTGCCCTACAGGAAGAGTTCGCATCCTTAAAACGAAGGAGTGGGGAAGGCAAACTCATGTGGTGGAAGGCTGCAACAGCCAAGGCCATCAGACGTAGAAACCGCTCTTGGAACCAGTACAAAGCTTCCGGCAGTCAGCTAGCCTGGAACCGCTATACGAAGCTGAGAAACGAGACTATAAACCTTTTGAGAACTTCCAAGCGGGAATTTGAGCTCAAATTGGCTCAGTCTGTAAGACAACAGCCGAAGAAGTTCTACAGCTATGTACAGTCTAAAGGCTCAACAAGAAATTCTGTAGGTCGGCCATCCACTAGAGACCATGGTATTGTGACTGATGACCAGGGCAAAGCAGACGCCCTGGGGGAATACTTTGGTAGTGTACATAGGATAGATAGTGGGGTACGAGTAGATCTGGCTCTGGTGCATCCTCCTCAGTTAAACGAGCTAGATCTCTCAGAGGAATGCGTTCTTAAGTACCTACAAGCGTAAAACAGCCACAAGTCAGCGGGCCCAGTTGGCATTCATCCAGCTATCATCAAGCCGTTGGCGGATATCATAGCTCCATCGGTATACAGACTGTACAGATCCAGTTGGACCAGAGTAAGCTGCCTCAATACTGGAAAGTCACGGCAGTCGTGGGCCTAAGCCGGATGTGCAGAACTACAGGCCGGTGAGCCCAACTAGCATTCTATGTAAAGTCCTCGAGAAGATCATCCGTGCCCATATCTGCCAGCCCTTACTGCAGCACCCCATGTTAAGTCCGGCGCAGCATGGGTTCCTGAATAATTGATCTTGCCTGACCAATCTCCTGTGCTTCTTAGATGAAGTAACTCGACGACTGGACGAAGGTAAGCAAGTTGAGGTATGCTACCTCGACTTTAGCAAGGCGTTCGACTCCGTTAATCATCGTCTTTTGCTACTCAAGATTGAGACTTTCGGTGTAGGTGGGCCGGTATATAGGTGGCTGGAGGACTTCCTCTCCCACAGGACGCTTTATGTCAAAGTGGTGAAAGGTGCTCCAGTTTGGTGAACGTCACCAGTGGTGTACCTCAGGGATCCGTCCTGGGCCCGGCCCTATTCTTGTTATTTATCAATGACCTAGCATCCACTCTTCAATCGCCCAGCTTTATTTTTGCGGATGATGTGAAGATTGTTGGGTCTAAGGGTAGGGCGGACTTGGGCAGGGAAATAGGTACCGTACCGAACTGGGCATACAAATGGGACTTACCTCCGAACGCTCAAAAAAGCCATTTGTTTTCAAGGGCAACAGAGAGCCTAACTGTCGCACACGATCAAGGGCTGTTCACCGTAGAGGCAGCCAGTAGGGTTAAAGACCTGGGGGTCATCATGAATAGTGACTTCAAATGGTCGGAGCAGTGCAACGCTGTTGCGCATAAGGCTCGTGGGGAGCTCTTTTGACTGCGATCAGCTTTGTCTTGCCGGAAGCCGGAGGTATTCGTATCTATTTACGTGGCTATAGTACGACCTCACTTAGAAGGTAGCGTGCAGGCTTGGTCACCCTTCTACAAAAAGACCCCGCCTGCCTCGAGAAAGTCCAACGTCTCGCCACGCGAATGGTTGAAGGGCGGAGGGGTAAGACTAAGAAACAGAGACTCTGTGACCTGAATCTTTTCTCGTTGGAAAAGAGGAGAAGTCGGGGGGATCTCATAGAAAAAATCAAGGCAATGAAGGGCTTTTCTGGCCTTAGACCAGATAGTCTATTCCAAGTGTCTGTAGATTCCAGAACAAGGGGACATGAAAAGAAGTTGATAAAAGCCCGATATAGGTTGATGGCTAGACCGCACTTTTTCAGCAACAGGGTTGTGAACAGTTGGAATGGTCTGCCTCGTGGAATGGCGGATCTGCGGACAGTCCAATACTTCAAAGGTGCCCTAGATCGAAAGTGGTACGAGATCTTTCCTTGTAGTTAGCCTTGAGTATACCAACTAGATGGTTGACGGGTAGCACTGTGGTCCTTCTGGAGTATGTTTTAACAGACTTCTCCCTCATTGCATACTGTCTCAGTGAACGCTCGCGATGCATGATGTCTCTCGCAGTTGATGTGCGATGAGGTTTTCCGTTTCCCTGTCATTTTTCGCGGGGATTCGACGAAATACACTCGGCAGTGGTGGGTGCATAACTGGTGTGCATACCATCGAAGGAATTCTGGACGCTCGATTGGCCGTGGCCATTACCTGTCCTGTGCAAACTGAACTGAACTGAACTGAACTTTGTTATGAGTGTGTCACGAAATATCGGTACCAATATAAAATCATGGAAGCAAGTTATTACTAGGTGATTTATATGGCAGTGAAAAGGGCAAGAACACGAAGAAGCAATAATAGAGTAGAGGATAAGCAAGCGATCTGATGACAGTTTTGATGGGCGGATCACACTATAAATGTAAGGAGACAGATACGGTCCAATAAGTCTGACACAGGAAACAAGAATGGGACATCAGATTCAGGGAAAAAAGAAGCAGTCAGCGGAGGTGGGTTGAGAAACTAAATTTGAACGTGAGTTGACGGCGAAGCTCATTGGCGAGCAAAGTCGGCTTCGTGGTCGAGATACGTCATCGAGTACCGCAACAATGGGAGCAAAATGCCTAGTGTTATGAAATTTGAAGACGGTCACTTAGAGTAGTATTATGCATACCAGTTCATGCTCCTTTCTCTGTTCCAGCTGGAGGCACCAACCTTGGTGGACCCCAAAGTTAACTGAAGACAGCGTTATTACTGGGGACTCAATCCTAACGTACTTTTCTCCTCTTACTTTATGTGCGTTTTAGTGTGCCACCTTTCCTGGATAAATTAACACTTTGGACAAATTGTCTTCTTGCTGGGCGTGACACTAGGAATTCAGATATGGTCGAAGAGGTCCCGAGGGTGAGTGGACTGAATTGATAAAGGCTGACAGGTTAGTTAAACAGGATTTAAGAAAACGGGTCGTTAATATCAATAATAATAATAGAGTGTTTCGGAAAAGCCCAACACATGTCGCGATGAAAGTAAAGGTAACACAACCTGTAACAGAGTCACAGCCTACAACAGAATAAAGTAAGTGCACACAGAGGACTACAGGACAACATTCAGATGGTCTTTTACGATAACAACACTCGGTAAGTAGAGGACTCATCGTCGAGTATTCGTTCTGCTATTTTTTAGTGATATCGGCTGAAGGTCCGGAGCACAGGCACAAAAGGTATAAGACATAATTACCACTGGCGGAAATTCAAGCCTACCCAAAGGATATGTTGTTGGTCTCTACAGAAAGAGGAATTTATCAAGTTTAGTATAAAGGGTTACTTACAGCATGCAGAATATGAGAGAAATATGTAATAAAATCTCATGGATGCTTTTGGCGAATTATTCACAGGTATTTCAATAGTTATCAACATGGGAATGAAGCAGTCTTCGGAGCCGATGGTATAAGGCGGTGGCTGGATACTGGAGGAATCATATATATGGCAAACGATTGACGTCCTCCGATGGTAGGGTCTATCAAAGTGGTGGTGGAAGGAAACAGCTGGAGGGAAGTGGGTCAGCGTGCTGCATTTTGCTAGCTTTATATTGGGCTGGAAATAAATGTCAAAGCGGAAGTGAAAGGTGGACTGATATGACAGCATGGCTTCAGCGACTACACAGGTAATTGGTTTTGCAATAAAGATGATAGAGTAATTCACATGCACGTGTACGTAAATGAATGAAGGCTGTACAATGCGCACCATGCAAAAATGACAGATTACTAAGGTTGCCTGAGTATATCGCGGAGGGCGGCAGTGAATCAACGGCTACAGAATAAAATGTCAGCCAGTAAAGATAATGGTGAGATTTAGAGGCTGGATATAGGGTCAGTTTCGGTAATACAACACACGAATTGCACACCTGAAGGGAGAGAGGAACAGCCAAATTATGGGTGTAAAGAGGTGATGGCAAGATAGGTAGACGGAGAGTTCACCATTTCTAACAAAGCTCAAAGCCAGTGGATGTTACGCGTAGGTTGAGGAGTGCCGGAAGCTGATCAACCTGCACACGGCACTCGCAAGGAGAGAAAATACTGTGAATAAAATGCACTTTAATAATAACATGGAGAATGCTAGTTACAAAATAGTGAAACATAACAAGTTGAGGCCCTATATGAATGAAAGCCAGGAGGCAGGTGGAAAACGGAGAAGATGCAAGTTTATCGAGCAGTCAAGTATGTACTTTGAGCAGACCAATGCGTGGGGCAGGAATGTGCGCTGGATGAGTGACGAGCCGACTAGAAGTTTACCGAGTTGTTTGGTAAGATGAGGGGCCACAGACGCATAACTCTCAAAAGGGGATGTTACACCGGCTGCCAAAAGTCCTCCAGACTATCACGGCAGTTTTAGATAGCATTCGGCTCCGACTCCCCTTTTTCACTTACGCTCCCGAGAAGTCGGAGTGCACAGGACTGGCAGAAGCACACCTGGTACCTCCAATCTCCTAGGGTATACGAGGACTTATAGCAGTATGCCCGCATACCCTTTAGCCCTAGACCCCGAATTCTGGTTGCATCCTCCGGGAAATAACTTTTTCTCACTTGTTTCCGTTTCTTTCTTCTACTAATGGGGGCTGCTGCCGTCAGTACTAGTCCATCTGCATCAAATTCTACGTCAGCAGTCATCCCCATGGGCCTCTTGTCCCTCGAAAAGTTTCCTGAAGCAAGCAGCGAAATGTTGTCTTTTCTAAGATTTCTGGGGAGAAGGCCATTTTCGTCTTGTCTGGTGGGTTGGGACGCACTCTTTCACCCATCGACTTCAGAAGTTATCTGCGAAGTGGCTGACCTATTTCCTGCTCCTGTGGATTTCTCTCCGGCTGGTACTAGCCCACATACTACAGTCACACCTCGGAAATAGTAAACTGCTTGGGTTTAGTGCCAACCTGCTCCGGTCATCGGATGAAAGAGGTGCCATCATCCGAGTCCTCAATATTCTCTGAACTTCGACAAGGCAAGTGTTTGCCTCTGTTCTTTCACTATTTGTTCCTTAGAAAGCTTTGATAGAATCCCGCAAACCAAACGGACCATTCTCTTGCGCACACTACCCTGCCAGCGGCTGGGTTCTAGGGGTTTGAAGGGCTAGTTTACTTCCCGACTTGCAAGCTGATAAGCCGGGCACCGTCCGTCTCTAAGTTTTAGTTAACCCCCGGGCTCGGTAACTGTCCCCACTAAACGGGGGCCGTTATCGCGGTCGGCACTTCACGCACACCAATCAGTCAAACGAGGGACATGAAAACGAATCAGTAATTTAATCAGCAGTCATTTCTAGGTAAATGGCCTAAGTTCATAGAGAGCTCAGCAGACAGTTGTATCTTTTTTCCAACCCCCGGCCCCCGTGGACAAGAATGGGATCGAAGAATTCTGATCAGGCCGAGCTGAAGCAACTCGGTTTTCTGAAGGACGGAGAAGAGGAGGATCCATCAGCTGCTGATTGACGACGGCGGCCATTTGGAAACGCTTAACACTGCCCTACTGGCCGTTTTGATAAAAAGCATTCTCTTGATGATCAACAACTCTGGTGGATTGTTGCCGGTACTTACATGGGGCCACCTTGTACTTATTCACAATGATATTGACGGATAATAATTTCACTTTACGGGTGCCTGGTAAAGTTTCCTTGTGTTTACAAGCGTCTGGACACTCGGTATAGTTTATTCTTCTACCAGCGCAACTTGGATCTCTGAGCTGCTTCGCACCGGAGCAAGATTTTATCAAATCTGGCTGATTTTTGATGAAGGTTTCAGCAAAATTTCAGGTTGTTGAGGTACCAAAGTTTATTCCTATAAATGATGACGTGTTATCGAGTAGACTTCTGGAGTCACCCAGCGTGACCTCTGTGGTTTCCCTTGATAGCATTTCACTACCTCAGTTAATACGTTACCGTTTGGTCTACATCCATGTCTTCCGTGCGGTCTTACCCGTATATACGGAGAAAATCGATCTATGTAATGAAAGGACAAAACACAAAGGCGGTGAACAAAAGCAGGAGTGCACTCCATACCGTCGTAGAGCAAAGGCCGCTTGCAACCTCGTTTTTCGGACAGTTTTTGTTGATTTGTTTTGGAGCTGTTTTACTAAATGAAGAATTCCACATTTGGAATAAAAACTGCGAAACCATTATGGAAAAGTAAAAATGGTATAGGCACATAATTAAAATTTGCGTCACTTTTTCGTGAAGCCTTTGTACAGAAATACCAGTGCCGGCCGAAATATCCGCAGAGCATATGTGCATTATCAGCTCAATCAAAATCAAGTGGCATCTGTAAATACGTAAGTCAATATTGGCGCCTTTTATGCAAATCTACCGGCAAGTAATTTTTCAGATGATGTCGCTGAAAATCATATACCGCGGTAGCTAGCCACTTCGAGAGACTGAGGGCTAATAAGGAGAAACAAAAAGCCAGGTTTGAGTTACTGCGCATAAACACAGCTACAGTGGTGCACCTCACTGGAATTTTCTAAGAAGTCTTTGCATGAGACAAGGACACTGCTCGCACAGGTATGGTTCATATTCAACGTGAATTTATCGCTATGTTTTCAGTCGAGATATTACGATACCCAGGACCCAAATGACCATTTACAATTTGTCTCAACGAAAGTTGGTTACCCCTGACATTAAACTGAACCGTACACAGTTGTCAAACATATTTTTCTTCCAATCTAATTGAAAGTGGCAGTGGTTGCGTTTCATCTGTACGAAAATCTGCTTCATGTTTGCACCGCGTCTCTTCATCCATGGGTCAGAAATTATTAGAAAATACACGGCCACAGTAGACCAACTGTGCTCAATTTTAGGTGCTTTTTCGTTTACACGTTTTATTGTAATACTACTTTCTAGTCCAGTTAATAAGTGGTTGCCTTGATACTTCTTTGAAAGAGGATAGATAGAAGACCTGAAGTAATTTTTCAACGATGATGAAATAAAAAATAAATGCAAAAGTAATTAGGCATAAAATGATGTCTTTGGTCCGTGTTCTATAGGTTCGACCCTAAACAGCTGAAAAACCGATTGTCGACCAAGAACCCTCCCAAGACCGTCTTAGGACCGTCTCAGGTCAGTCCTGCCTACCAGCACCGGTTGCTGATCGCACTCTCTAATGCTGTCAGCTGCTGACCGCAAGCTCCAACCATTCTTGTTCGCCACTGTACGCCCGCCTATCGCTCTTATCACATCCATTTTTTCTTTCTCCTATATTACGCACACCTACCTATCCTGTCCTTGCTCCTATCGACTCTCACTGTGGTACCTCTCATTGCACATCACTATCGTCCTAACCACTTTACTCTGCCGACAACCGCCAATATTTTATTTCTTCACCCATGTCGGCGTTGCCGGCTTGTGGCACCCATTCATTTGGTATCACCCTAGGCCTATAAAGCTCACTGGTCGCATGATTACGCCTCATTGCCTCCCATTCTGCTCAACCCTCTCCCGTTCTCCCTTCTTATGCCTGATACCATTACACACCAGACCCCACCCGCACCCATGACAAATTCTCATAATAGAACTGCCTTTCCAAACTCTGCATCTCTCTTGCCGACAATCTATTGCAGCGTACCAATGCTTCGTTGCTACCTAATCATTTGCAGTAAACCTCACATTTCCTCATCGTCTCTAGCCAAAACAGTTTATTATGCCGATCTCTAGCCTTTCTCATGCTTATCAGTCAGCTCCCAAATATCCCTATACTGACCAGCCGGATCTTCCACCTGAACTTGACTTTTCAAACTCACCGGACGTTCATCTGAATCCGTCCGTGGGTCTATTTGAACCCAGTACATTTCCTATCGTGTGCGTACATTTGCCCTACATTCATCCCACGCTAACCCCCCCCCTTCTTAGCCTGTTATTCCGAATCTTGTCAGGTCCAGCATAGGTCGAAGGTCCTTTTTGACGACGTGGATGATCACACCAATGGTGGTTGGAAGCGGGTTGTTATTTGACCGCGCAAGCCTGGGGTTCCCATCGAATAATATTAATAATGATATTCATAATAATGGCTTATTTCGGAGACCCTCGAAGTATGGCAGGTGCATGATCAAATCTTTACTGGTTATGGACCGGACGGACAAGAATCGTGAAAATGTGGAAAGTTGCTGGAAAATAGGATAAAATGGCTCTGAAAGGGGAACAAAGTGGAATGAGAGCATGATAATTGTGCGCACACCGAGGAAAACGTGGAGAATTTTATTAAACCCAAGGGCGGATTCAAATAGACGCCCGGTGAGTTTGAAAGTCAAGGTCAAATGGGGAGTCTGACTGGTCCGGGTGAAAACATCTGAAAGCCGACTGATATACATGAGAAAGGCCGGAAATCGACATAAACAACTGCGGAAGCGGGAGACGATGGAGAAAAATGTGAGAAGCACTGCAATGGATTTGACAAAAATGGAGAAGTGGTACTCTGCAATAGATGGTCGGCAGACAGACATTCCGGCTGCGCAACCGTCATCCAGGTTCGCCACACTATTAAGGACTATTTCCAGTTAACCTTTCACTAATACAACATCCGCAAGCCAAGCCGGCGGGTTCTTCAGTATCAATATACGACAGCGATAGGGCTGAACTAGAATTAAAACATTGGTGCGCAAACTCTCTGAATTTCGTAGATCAGTGCAGGCATCATATGGAGCAGTTCCAGGAGAAATATAGACGGACAACTGATGTAGCAACAGCGATGAGCTTGACAAGTATACAGAATGAGCCAGCTTTGCTTGTCGTATCGTGTCGAAACTATAAATAAGGCCACCTATGCAAAATGCCATGATTGAGATCCTGTTTGACGTAGTCGTGAGAACGCACTGGACATAAAATCACCAGACCTGAATGTGAGATGGGAGCCTCATAAGGGGACGGGCATATTATCCTGCATTGAAGAAGAGTGGGAATCTTTAGTTGATGACTCGGCAGCACCTATCAGTTGCTGATCCAAACGCGGGGCTATTGTTTCATTGGAAGCGGTAGCTGGCCATGCTCACCGCAGATCACGAAGTGACCCGGAATTGTCGACGACAGGCAGTGTAGGGTTACCATTGAATCTCGTGTTAGAGGGCCATATACTGTGATCCATGTGTGCGGCTTGGACACTATCAGCGCCAAAGTACTGACAACAGCAAGCCGGTCAACCACGAACATTTCATTGTCAGGCTATCATACTTACTATTTTAGCGAATAAAACCAATCGACAAAAGCAATCAAGTCTTGGAGTCTATGGAAACAAAACCCGTCTTCCCTGCATTCCAGTCCTTGCTGGAGCCAAGTTTTCTATGTACGTTGACGGAAGACAAACATGAGTGTGCACGGCGGGCGAATCACTACCTTTTGTAGTAAGGAATTCTTCAGGCCATCGTACTGTCTTGCCCCAAACACCTGCTGCGGAACACTAGGCGTCTGTCCTGAAGCATGCAAGCCTATTAGCCGATCGAACACGCGCTTTCGCCCACTCCACCGATACTCCGCCGGATGATGTTGCTAACCCCACGTCTGCAGCCACTATCCACCACTGCACTGCCGACCCTGTCATTCAGACATCACATCACGAGGTTCGCGTTTTGATGGAGGCGGTTGAATAGTGAGGGTGAACTCTCGGTATCCTTTGACACTGAGCCCATCCAATCACCATTCCAAAGCCTCTTTCTGTAGACCGAATTGTCGATCGGGGAAGTTTCAGTTCCTCCACCTTTTAGGACCTTTAGCTGGCAAACGCGAAATGCCCGGTAGTTTCCACTAGAAACCAGGTAACGTTGACCTGCTCCTTCCACACTAATCTTCCCAGTCGCCTCATTTAAGGTAAAACAAGGATACCGGTATACCTTTCTTAGTTGCTGCGGGAGAACCGGTTAAAATAATACCGGTTTTTAGAAGGTCCGCTTTCTCTCTTACAGCCCCATTCCAACCACCAGCGGCACTCTCGAGCCAATATACGGCAGTCAATTTCTCACCCTAGATCTCGGTTTTTGTCTTTCTTTCCGGTGGACACTGCCCCCACCTAAGTAACTTGTGGTGCCATAGGCTAGGAAGTCTAAGAAAGTCAAGGCCTGTAGCGGGTACCAATTGGTAGCATATCTTGTATAGAGTTACGGTGAATTTCCTCGTGAGTCCCAAAACTCAAGCTCGTTGGCCGACAATTCTCGTATAAATCCCTGCGTCCGAACCAGTCCCACCAGTCCCACCCGCACCCGTGCTAAATTCCCATATTAGAACTTGCCGCTCCAAACTTTACACTTCTCACTGCTGCATTTACTATATAATCACCACCTGACTCCGCGATTCCTCTGCGGATCATTCCTCTTGGCAGTGCCCAACTGGTATCTTCCAGTTGCATCCACCTGTACAATTTCCTGCAGGAACAAGGCTCTCCAAGTCCAAGTCCCCAACTCCCATGCACATTCACTTCTGGTGCCTTGTGTTCATACATCGGTTTACCTTTCTTGGTGCTTCTCCATTCTCAGCCTTTTTAGTTTTCCACCTGTATTGAGACGATCTTGCTGGTTATGTCTCACCTGTGTTTTCGGTCCCTGCTTCCATCTTCTGCTTCGTTTATTGACTGCCATAGGCATTTTCTGTGTTCCTTTCAGACTGTTCTGCTTTCCCAAGTTCCGCCTCAATTATAATCATTCTTACGTCGCGGTTTCAAGTCACAGTTTCTTCCATTTATTCTGCCACTATCCGGTCTCTCTGGTACCCATTTCACTCTTTTCTCTCCCACACTCCACCGTCGCAGCTGCTGTATCTTCGCATCACAGGCTGTCCCACCTCCCAGGTACCTTCCTACACAGTCGCTCTGAGCTTCTTGGCTTTCTCTATCGCCATCATCTTCCCGCCTAACTAAGTAAGTCCACTTAATAATGCCTGTCCTATTCTCCACCGTCACTACACCTCTCATCTAAATCAATCAGATTATTAGATCCATTTCTTCCTGTTCTGCTCGATACTTCCCTTCATCTTCCCTATTTTTGAACTGCTCCTTACAATCATCACCACTTTTGTGCTTCCGAGTTCTTTTTTCTCTCTCTCTATCCAGCCGCCATGTCCACCTATCATGGAGATAATTCACGATGATATTCCACGGTTAATTCTACAATCATTCGATCAAACCTTACCCGCCTCTCCCAAAAACTGGAAACTCCTTTCTTGGACTCCATCCTTATTGCCCCTGCTCCCCTTATATATATATATATATACATAAGTACATATATGCATTGGCTCTGCTTCCTGCAGTTCCCCACATGCGGTTTCTCTTGCTATCATCCCGCTGATCCTCATAGTGTGCGTCCGTTCCTTTTACGTCTGTGCCTCACATTTACGACATCCAATCCTCGTGAATCATTTTTGACATCTGATCCACCCCTTACATCTTGCATTGCTAGCTCCCTGTTTTAAAATGCGTTTTGTGCTCTGTCTGCTGACCATCTATTGCAGAGTACCACTTCTTCATTTTTGTCAAATCCATTGCAGTGCTTCTCACATTTTTCTCCATCGTCTCCCGCTTCCGCAGTTGTTTATGTCGATTTCTGGCCTTTCTCATGTATATCAGTCGGCTTTCAGATGTTTTCACCCGGACCAGTCAGACTCCCCATTTGACCTTGACTTTCAAACTCACCGGGCGTCTATTTGAATCCGCCCTTGGGTTTAATAAAATTCTCCACGTTTTCCTCGGTGTGCGCACAATTATCATGCTCTCATTCCACTTTGTTCCCCTTTCAGAGCCATTTTATCCTATTTTCCAGCAACTTTCCACATTTTCACGATTCTTGTCCGTCCGGTCCATAACCAGTAAAGATTTGATCATGCACCTGCCATACTTCGAGGGTCTCCGAAATAAGCCATTATTATGAATATCATTATTAATATTATTCGATGGGAACCCCAGGCTTGCGCGGTCAAATAACAACCCGCTTCCAACCACCATTGGTGTGATCATCCACGTCGTCAAAAAGGACCTTCGACCTATGCTGGACCTGGTACGTTAGCCCAGAAAAAGCTCCTTATAGCCCTATGTGAGCTCCGACATTTGCCCAAACTGATTGTCGGACCTTCCGGCGACCCAGAGTCCAACAGTCCACACGTTGATGATACAGTTGCACTTAACTTGCTCCTCAATAACGCTCGCTCATTACTGAATAAAACCCATACTCTTCGTAATATGGTACTATCTTCCGACTTCGACACCGCTGTCATAACCGAAACCTGGCCAAATGACTCTGCCCCATCAGACCAAATTTCTATTGCCGGTTATCAAACCTTCATAAAAAGTCGTCGTCGTCGTAGAGGAAGCTGCCTAATCCACATCAAAAACAGGTTGCCTGCCATTCTTCTCTCTGATCCAACACTGGACGCAATCCGGGACTCAATATGGGTAACGGTTCTTCTGGCCAACTCTCCACTCCATTTCGGCTGCGTTTATCGACCACCCAATTCAAAGGTCACGGACCTCGCCCACGTCGTCAACGCTTTTGACCACTTCGCATTACTACCCTCCTCGTCAAAGCACACTGCCGGCGATTTTAATGCACGTAATACCTACTGTGTTACCATGCCATCACCCACATACTTCACGAGCTTCCTTTCGGCCATACACGCAGGGCGCTGGGTCCAGCACGTAATGACACCAACCAGAGGTAACAGCATACTTGACCTGACATTTACCATTGGCCTATCGGATGTGATGACTACCGCCCTAAACCTTTTCATAGGCAGTGGCCATAGAATGATATCTTGCAGATTCACAGCTGGACCCATAGACCCCATATGTAGCTCATCTCAATAGCCCCTACACACGAACAACTGGATGAACCTCAAGCCCATGCTTCAATCCTTCAACTGGGAGGACTACTTCCTACAGCACGACCCTCAGCTCGCCAGTGACGTAGTCTGCTATAAGCTACATAGTTGCTTGTCAGCAATCACCACCATCGGGACCAACCGCTCTCAAGCCCACAGCTCTTACCAAACAAGGCTGCAAAATAAACATGCAAAACTGCAGAAAATCTATGATAGAACCAGAGACTTCCCCATATTATTGCAACTCCACTCTCTCTGTCACCATCAGTCTTCTGACTAATGAACTGCTGAGAAATCAGGAGCTTTCGGCCTTGAATTTCTTTCGACAGATCTTACCTATTATCCCGTCAGTTAAAAAGCAGAAATCAAAGATAGTTTTCAGGGATACCCTTTTCAATTTTGGGAAACAATATGCAAGCTAAATCTGTAGCCAAAATTGCTGAGGCGCTCAATACCTTCTTTTCAGAATCTGTGACTACTGACGCCACTTTAAATCCGCCACTCGTACTCCTCATCACCGATCGGGTTCTCTCTGACATTGAATTCAGTTTGAACGATGTGGCCCACCTACTGCTACGTGTTGGACCCTCCTCCCGCCCTGGCAATGACGGCATCGCCCCAGCACTATTTCATCCTGGTGGAAGTGACGTCGCTGCTATCTTTATGAATCTCTATAACTTATCCCTTAAAAATGGCATTTTTCCATCCCAGTGGAAACTCCAACCATTATTCCTATCCACAAAATGGTCCAGTGTATGACCCTTCAAATTATCGTCCTATTAACCATTCCCTTTTAGCTGCCAGAATAACGGAGCGTTTGATTAAACAGCTGATGTCCGATTATCTTATTTACCATAACTTCATTCACAGCGGTCAACATGGCTTCCTAAAGTCACGTTCTTGTTCCCTATGCCATTTTGATTTCTTCAACCTATTGACCACGGCAGCTGATGATGGAAAATCTATAATTATCATCTACCTCGATATGACCAAGGTACTTGACCAAGTTTCTCACTCCCGGTCGTTAACAAAACTCTGCGCCTACGGTACCCATCACCCGCTTTTATCATGGGCCACCTCCTATCTGTCGGATCCAACCCAGGTTGTATATGCTAATGGTCCTCTACGGCAACCGGTGCCTGTCACTAGTGGAATCATACAAGGAAGTGTATTTGGTCCGCTATTTTTCTTACTCTATATTACCGACATTTTTTCGATTGTGCAACACGGCACACCTTCCCTGTCCGCCGAGGACATCAAAATCGTGTATGATTTCTGCCATCAACATTTGAGCACAGCACTGTCTGAAATAGGTGATGAACTTGGGAAATTTGATCAATGGTGCACTTTATGGTAGATGTGCTTCTCGACGTCTAAAAGCTTCTACACAACCTACAGATGTCAAGTCCCCCTCGGAACTCTGTCACTGAACCAATTACTCATCGCCCCAAGCTCATCAGTGAAGGATCTTGGGCTTCGATACACTAACAATCTACAATTCTCGGAACATGTCTCATTTCAGGGCCAGACAGATAATAGGCTTAGTTCTCAGATCATTTAAAATGAAACGCATTATCCTTCTTACAAACCAATCCCATGCTAGACTCCACCTCGAATGCCCTATAATCTTCGCTGGAATGTCTGAACCTGATAGAATACGCCTGGAGAAAGTCCAGCGCACCTTCACCAAGAAGCTAATAGGATATTCCTCTCCAATGAGCTATAAAGAGCGACGCACTCTATTAAAAATTGACCCCGTATGGCTAAGACATGTCAGGCTTAACTTGTGTTTTCTATATAGACTTATTCATCGCTCTGCGTTCACAGTTTTCGCTACCCTCATCTCACTTTCTGTGCCTCAGAGATTTCAGTCTGATCATCCCATAGTCCAGGACGGCAATAAGATCCAACTTCTTTCTCATTAAACATTCAAAGCTTTGGAATAAGCTACCCCGGACCATTCGCAAATAAGCGTCAATAACCTGGTTCAGCCATGCCCTTAAACCAAAACTTACCGTTAGTCATATGCTATCTTTGACTAAGGCCAGCATATCTGAGGATCGAGCCTATGAAGCAGGCATCGAACTTTAGAACCCTAGCTTCAGTCTCTCCTCCCGCTCTCTGCTATCCATCTAGCTGGCCTTCAAAAACGGGTCCCACTACTAGGATCATGGCACCATATCCCAAACCCACTATTTTCTGCCTAACGACAGAAGCTAAGCTTACCATTTGTTATCACTTTTTACGTGTAACCCACGTTGCAGAAGGATAGCTTTTGTTGTTTACAACTATAACTAGCTGGATGCCTGCCGGTTCGCGCTACTCACCCACCTTCACCTACTATCGCCTAACCCCTTTACAGCCCTGCCTCCTCTATTCCACTAGTCGGTCTTCACAACCATGTCTAAACAATTACTGCCTCTCTCGCTGTATAGTGCTAGGGCAGTCATGTAAAGAAAATTTTCCTCTAGCTGAAGGTTTTAGCCACTGATGTTTTCCCCTTGCACCAAATTGTTCAGTGGAGCTGGATCCTAGGACATTAAGTCCCACCACCCACTACTTCACTCCGTGATCCTTCGACTCTTCTCTTATTTATCCTGGCTTCCGCTCCCCTCAACTTCCTTGCCCGACCGTAATTCGCTTTTCCTAACCATCCCGGTTGAAAATCTTCCATCCCATACATCCACCGTCTAATAGCTACCTGTTGGCCTCAATTTCCTCCTTTTATATTTCCCGATAAGAACGCTTGTCTGTTTCGCCAGGATTTCTGAATCCATCACCTAACGTAGACTGCTATCCTCTCTCCCTGTGTGCAATAATATCTACTGGAGCAGCCTAATTCAACCACACCAGAACGGCCTCTGGCAGTTTTAGGCACTGTCTGGCGCTGTACGTGACTGAAACACATACGCAGGCGCACACATTACGACACTCGTTGTCCTACTCCAGGTGTGTTTGCTTAGCTCCACTCCGTATTTTCTCAGCCCATGCAAGCGAAACCCCTGATGTCAACGGCACCTTCACAATAGCTGCGTCCGGATGTGAGGGAAACAGACCACCCACAGCAGTTGCAAAAAATGACATATACGTGGAAAATTACGGTCGGGCGGAGAGGCTATGGAAAGTTCCTGTATGGGCTAAACCACCCCTCTGTCAGAAAAAAAGTGGAGAGCAAAAAGACTTAGTGAGATCGATTTGATCTGTGTATGCCATTAGTATCAGGCTGTGAAGGAAATGGGCAAACTCCAATCATGGGTGTCTCCCATCAGCTCAGACCTGACCCTGCGGAAGCGAAAACCCGCACCGCCCTTGTCCGTTTAACATGCTTTTGGTTCCTACGCACGAGACTGACTCGGGGGTGATAGCAAACTGGTCACCCACACATGCTTACCCACCTCCCGCTCTAATTTTCAATCACCTCGTACCCTCCCATGCACGCCTGGCATGTTTGTTGACGTCAGATACAAAACCACTGTGGCTCGGGACAGCAAGTCGCTACATCAGACGACAGGCACGTTTCATCAAAGCGCTTATTATATCCATGTAGATATTATTGCATATATAAACATACATTTAAGAACGTAGTGAAAAGTGCCCGTATTTTTCGCTCACGTATCTGTTTTTCCCCCTGTTCGTAAGAAAGCGGCGTTCCTCTTGTCCTAGAATCCAGCCTACTCTTCAGTTTACTGCCTTACCTAACAGCAACCTGCGGCATTAGACCTGTAGATACCCCACGATAGGATTTGTCATACGCTCTGTGGATCTATCATATAAACCTGTCATTTGGGTTCTTATTGTGTCTCAGCTGCTTCCTTGTGACCTGTAAAACACCACTGTAGGATTTGTCATATATACCCCAGACCTATTGTGCAAACTCGCCATTCAAGTTTCCTCGTGTTGCCTAGCTGCTTTCTTACGTAGCCTTCAGACTCTGGTCCAAATGCACCTCCACAACTTTAATAACCCCTAAAGATACGACCCCTCGGTGAAAGACCGAATCGGTGATCAATAAGTTTGCCTAGTAGTGCAAACCCAGTTAGCCCTCACGAACGCCGAATTACAATACCAGCGACTCCTGATTTCACTAAGACCATTGTGCCTCATTTCCAACCTCTGTACTCTATCTGTTATTTTGCTCACGCTAACCCTCAGCTGGAACATCTTCCAGACAACGATCCTCCCCTTTTCAATTTCAGAACCACTTGGCCATCACGTGGCCTGGCTGTAATATATCGTGCAGACAACTTATCTCTTTCTCTACCCGCCTACAACCGCACCAAAGGCCGGCTACCGCGAATACGATCTAGCCACCGGGTTTCACTTGCGATAAGTCCTGGTATTTCTGCATATGCCCTTCAGAGGCATACCGGAGAGTTCTCACTACAGGATCCTCTCGATTTAGACGCCACCGTGCGAGGACTCCTAATTATATTGTGATCGGTCCGGATGAGGTAATGCCTTCCTCCTTCCCATGATGAAACAGCGAACAAAAACCGCAGCCAACCCTCGCCCAAAGAGCCCAACATGGACACGGAAAAGCCACAAGAAACTCAACAGAATGAGGTATTCGCCAATTAACTAACACAATCTTGCCTATCGCGAAGGTTTTCACTCTTGTCGTGCCTCATTTTGTTCCGCATGGACACGGCATTCCGATTGCTGATTATTCCCTCCTGGAACTTCATCCATCTTCCACCAGCGGCGAACTGCCGACACCAGATGACACACACTATTTCTCATGGAAATTATCTCACCTTTCCAACGGGTACTATTCCTTTGCATATCCGTAAATTTATGAAAATTAGTATTCCTCTGCGAACCTTCGTGAAATTCTTCCCTGCCTCCTTTGTCTCAACCCTAATTACCTTCTTAAGTGAACATGAATATGCATCACCGACCTTTTTCTTGCATCATTCTTGTGAATATCGTATTTCCGGCGTCCTAAGCCAATGTCCTTCCGAACACTCCTACATCCGGCCGATTCATTACTATTGCCGCAGTTGACTTGAAATCAATTCGCCTTCGCCGTGTATTCTTTGGTCGTTTTGATTCATTTAAACTCTCGTCAGCCTTATTCCATTGTTGCTGTGATGTGCGAATCTCTCTTTGAAACTTGTGAATTTTCCCTCTCATTCAGTCATATTGTAAAATCTGATCATGCCTACATGCGTGCCTCTGGACCACGGTGCAGAAATATACCATTATTATTATAATCCCTACGCATGATCGGAAAGAAATCTCCTGACCGAAATCCATGCTGAGGTCATAACTCACTCGACCGGGCTACCGCGCCCGGCCACTATCCCCTTCCTCGCATCAAGGATCTCGCAGATGGAGTGCTAGGTGAGGCGATTTTCAGTCAAACAAATTCGACTCAGGCCTATCGTCGAATACCAGTATCGGGGGCAGATATCCCAGGAGAGTTACCTGAAACTCGTCCTCATTAGTGTGGCACACCTGGATGATGGTTGCGCAGCCGCAATCGGTAGCGGCTTAGTTGGTTTACACTCTACCATCACGGTAGCGGCTTAAGTTCCGACCTGGATTTATTCGAATTGGCGCGGAAACCTGGAGCGCGATTTTCGAAAAACGCAAAGTTGATCTGCTAAGGTTATTTTGAAGCACAAGTTACTTGATGAGGTTTAAGTGACTTACCTGTTACATTTATGATGAGAAAAAATTGGACGATTTCCCTTGGTGAAATATTCTGATCCATCAAATTGTAGTCATTTATGTATACGGGACTCCAAAGTTGAACTGCGGTGGCCTTTCCTTTCTGTTGATGGCGGAAAATGTGTGAAATGTTTTGGGAACGTTTGACTGCTTCTTAGTTATTATTTGGAAAGAAGGTTCTTGCTTCAAACTTTCTCTATTATAACACCTTCCTCAACTGTTTCAGAAACCCTACACAATAGCTTTGAGAGCCTGAACTTCGCTACAATGAAAGCTATAGCTCTCATCAAAAGGTTACTGAACCAACCAGTTGATCATCTTTTCACATCCTGTCTGTGTATGTTACTGTAACTTACAATAAATGGCCAACGGAGGGAATGGAAAGCAATTTTCTTTCCATCTTGTGAAGCTGCCGAACTTCAGTAGGTGTTTAGCAAGTCACGAAGTTTTCTTCGTACCATACCCAACCGACTCATATCACTTGAAAAATATTCGCGCACATGACCGCCCCTACATTAGGCTGATAAACCCGCCGTGGTGCTCGTGAAATAAGACGCAATAAGGCTACAAAAGTGGCTTCACGGAAGCAACACGATAATCAAAATGTGGTGGCCCTATAGGGACCATGTTAACAGTCACGTAGTCCTCCATGTTCGTTATCGAGCCAGACAGTGTACGCATTCCTCCCGAATCGACGAAGTCATTCTCCTTGCTTGCCAACGGTATACGTAAAAACTGGTTGGTTGGAACTTCCGAAAATTGAACGCAAATTAGGGAACTGGGCTGAATCCCCAGCGAAGCCCCACTGCACACCGAAGAACCGGCAACTGCGTCGCAGGGAACGGCAAGTGGGGACTGAAACTCGTGCAACAGGTTATGTATGACTACTAACCCAATCAACAATTAGCAACGGCTAAGCCAATGACTGGAGAGCTAATTACCGACAAAAACAAGATTCACCAAAAATAAAGAATATATATTTATAAAAGCCACTCCCATTAGGCACACTTTCAAGACAATTTTGTTCAATTTTAAATCAGAAGCTTTTCTGTCAGCTGTTTGATGTCCGCATTGCACCAAGCCAGGTTGGAACTTACCCCACTCTCTACCATCACTCTACGTTTTCTGCACACAATTGATTCCGCCCATCAGCATTCTCTAAAACATTTGTATTTCCGTTTTCTACAAGGATTTACATTTACGAATATCGTTTGTAAGTCTTTTCCTCCCTGACACCCATTGTGACCTTTTCACAATTTCTAGCTGTGAGCCGCCACGGTGGCTCCAGTCATTCCGAGAAGGCGACCATTTTTTTGATACAATGTTTTCGATGATTCTTCCTAACACTCTTTGATGCTTGGTTTTGACCGTGCCGATTTGTTTCTTTGCGTACATTTAAATGAACTGAACTTAGGTGGGACTTTGTGGACTTTATTTTTGAATCACTTGCATTTTCAAATTCCCACCGATGGCACGCACACTTGGTTTGCTTTCCGCTTCATGTAGCTTTTGTTTGTCTGTTTGTATTTCTTGCGTCGGTGAGGCTCCGGTACCACTATATGTCCGTCTAGCAGACGTGCTCCAAAACTGAACGGTTTTCGGCCAGAATTGAATGGTCCTAAGACGGTTTGGGACGGTTCTTGGTCGACAATCGGTTTTTGAACTGTTTGAGGCCGAACATATTTTAGTCGCACGCACGATTTGCGGAGTCGATTCCCGTCTAGCGAATGGAGACACAGAATGATAGCGATTGATGGCTGCTTTGTAATTATATTGGTTGCCCTGTATAAATTGCAGGAGAAGGGAGACTGATCGAGCTAATGACCAGAGCTGATGAGCTGGAGCGCGCCTTGCCGCTTCTTACGTAGCATGACGAACGTTTCAAAGAGCTAGTCTTTTCCGGTACCAGGTGAACTTAAACAACTCAGATTTCAAGCAACCAGTCAATTGAAGGAACTGATGCTAGACCGAATTCCCGACCTATTTAAAAGCCTGGCCAACATTTGCTAAACCAGTTGCGTACCTCAACGGATGACTGCTGAAGATCACCCAAATGTCCTCAAGGATTTCTAAGATAGACTGATGTATCCGACTGAAGGCGATTATAGTACCGCACTGGTTAAATCGGGTCTGGATGGGTGAAAGTACATTGGAGTATTTCTGTACTGACCATAAGCCACTTTATCTGACTGAGAAGAAAGATTCGAAAAGGAAGACTGCCTATAGCTAGAGGAGGGCCTGACACCGGAGATGGCTGCTTTTGGGGAGTGGCTATCAATCCCAGGTAAATCTAAGTAAAAATACCTATTCATAAACAAGGCGCGCCTAAGCTCTAAGCTCGCGACTGCATTTTAATGAGTTTGGTGTCTGCGAAGCCGTTACACTATAAAACACGGACCAAAGACATCATTTTACGCCTAATTACTTTTGCATTTATTTTTTATTTCATCATCGTTGAAAAATTACTTCAGGTCTTCTATCTATCCTCTTTCAAAGAAGTATCAAGGCAACCACTTACTAACTGGACTAGAAAGTAGTATTACAATAAAACGTGTAAACGAAAAAGCACCTAAAATTGAGCACAGTTGGTCTACTGTGGCCGTGTATTTTCTAATAATTTCTGACCCATGGATGAAGAGACGCGGTGCAAACATGAAGCAGATTTTCGTACAGATGAAACGCAACCACTGCCACTTTCAATTAGATTGGAAGAAAAATATGTTTGACAACTGTGTACGGTTCAGTTTAATGTCAGGGGTAACCAACTTTCGTTGAGACAAATTGTAAATGGTCATTTGGGTCCTGGGTATCGTAATATCTCGACTGAAAACATAGCGATAAATTCACGTTGAATATGAACCATACCTGTGCGAGCAGTGTCCTTGTCTCATGCAAAGACTTCTTAGAAAATTCCAGTGAGGTGCACCACTGTAGCTGTGTTTATGCGCAGTAACTCAAACCTGGCTTTTTGTTTCTCCGTATTAGCCCTCAGTCTCTCGAAGTGGCTAGCTACCGCGGTATATGATTTTCAGCGACATCATCTGAAAAATTACTTGCCGGTAGATTTGCATAAAAGGCGCCAATATTGACTTACGTATTTACAGATGCCACTTGATTTTGATTGAGCTGATAATGCACATATGCTCTGCGGATATTTCGGCCGGCACTGGTATTTCTGTACAAAGGCTTCACGAAAAAGTGACGCAAGTTTTAATTATGTGCCTATACCATTTTTAATTTTCCAAAATGGTTTCGTTCATCAAATATGCAGCTGTGGCCAGTACTAAGGAGTGTTATCACACCTGTAGCGGTTGCCATCTTCGTTCATACTTTAACCACGTTTATTGTTTAACTGAACGTTGACTGCCAAGCGCGGTTGCCATTTGACCGTTACTCTTGCGCACGCTCTCACGCACGCTCCCAAATACACGCTAACCACTATCTCTCCCAATCGCCTTCTCGTTCTCACGGGTCATGGAGAATACTGTTCTGGTTAACATATTTGTGCAGTGCCGCACATCAGAGTAACGTGCAAGTGGTCCACGCAGTACAAAGGACCGAAGCACGCGTTTACTAAGGAAACCGCGAAGTAAGGTCTAATGAACCTTACACACCTGTCTTCCTCCCAGTTTTCACCGTCGGTTTTTATTGTGATGTGGACAAGCCGTCTAATGCATCAACCTTTATGGGTGAATGCCTGACGCAGTTGAGTAAAGCGCTAACCAGAGAAATAGCATTTTGTGACAGGTGCGGTAAATGCCGACTGCCGTCACTGACCTGTGACAATGCGGCCCGGGGTTCTATTAAAAATGACGGGTACAACCGTTTACTTCGGCTATGATAAGTGTATCCAACGCGGCTTGCATTGTGAAAAAAGGGTGGCTTTTCCCTACGGTAAGTGCAAACTTCGTGACGACGAGGAATTTCGTGCCATGCGGCAACGGAAACACAACATCGGCGTGAGTCCCTTTGTTTCCTTCCCCAATGACATGGTTCAAGCATCTCCATTAGATTATGTGCACCTTGTCTCTTCAGATGTGATGAACAAACCTCCGGATCTCTGACTGTACGGTCCTAGCAATTTGTCCGGACTCTTGGGTAAAATTGCCCGTGAGGACCATGGCAATCGGATACGTCATACGCATGCTGCCACCTAGTGTGATTTTCAGTGGCTTTGTTGTCATGTTCATAATACTGACCGGTGGAAAGCTACTGAATTTCGCACATTTTTATTGTATTTGGGGCCTGTTTGCTTGAAGAGCTTGTTGAGCAAAGATGCGTATGAGCATTTCATGCTGCTTTCGGTTGCCACTTATATTTGGTGCCATGCAGTTTGGTATATATTACGCAATGCCTTTGCGGAATCTACTTTGCGTGCATTTGTGCAAAACTCCTCTTCTTTGTACTGTGTTTTCAATATCACATATAACGTTCATCCAATTATTCACCTACCCAAAGATGTTTTTAATCACAGAATGCTGGACACATTTTCCTGCTTCCCATTTGAATCCTATCCACGCAATTTGGAATTTAGTATTCATGGCCCCAGAAAGCCTGCCCAGCTGTTGTATCGCCGTTTGTGTGAGCTCATTATTTCGGACAACCCGGATTCCGCTGTCCGCATACAAGATGGCATGGCACAATCAATTTTCCGGTTCCATGGATGCAAAAAAAGCTGTCCTAGTGAACCACATTATCTTGTCCTCCAACCCACCGAACAAAATCGCCATCGCTGATGGTAAGCTGGTTGAAATTGTCGACATATATGAAGCCTCAGCTGATGTGAAATGTTTTTAAAACCCCACCATTTTTTCAGTAAACCCATGCAGTCTAACCAGCCGTACATATATTCCGTTGACGGTTTGCACGATGATGTTGTTAAACTTCCTGTAAGCAGTACTGTATGTAGATGTCTTCCAGTAACTGTTTGCGGTTTTCATGTAAACGTACCCATATTACCTACTTATACCTATTGATACCTCACTTATTGATATTTATCTGGCACTTGAAATTTATGATGAATAATAACACTGCATATTGCAACTGCCAACATTTTAGATGTACCTAGTGGTTGTTTTCTTTTATGATAAATCTGTGGCCATCATCCACAGTAACGGGTTGGTAGATGACAGAAAGGCACGTTGGCCCAAGACGTCCATTTTCCACGTTTGTCAGAGATTGCCGTTGGAAGGTTCAAAATTGGCGGATAGCGTTTCAGATCAAGAGTTCCATGAGATATATCACTCAGGCAAATTCGAAGTGTATTCTTATGCTGTCAGATAACCTGAAGGGTGCAATGGATTTCGAGAGGAAGTTTACCCGTGAAACCGGCAGGTCAGCGCCGTCGGACGATACATTACCAATGATGCCCTTTGCTGAGCGCTATTCCTTTCGCCGCAGGTCAATTATCAGTTCATTCCCTGTTCTTTAAGGTTACCCATTACTTTCACATCAGGTGAGGGTTTTGGGGAGTTTCCTCTAGCTCGAAGAATTTATATGGAATCTCCCGTACAATCACTAGTCTACAGGGCCAGTTTTAGACTTGGCCCACCCATCACTAAGGTAAATGAAATGCGGCTTTTCTCATCAGGCCTCCATGTAGTCCGCCAAGATTGACAGATGAGGGCAACCGCGGAAGTATGGAAACAGAAGCCGCATTGAACACTCCGAGGTTAGAGGTTATATGGTTCAGGCGATAAGAACACTTGGGGAAGCTCGTCCCACCCATTTACCACCAGACAGTCGGAGGGCCAAAAGCAGGATTTCCCCCAAAGATGGCAAGGAGATTGGCGTGTCAACCCAATCATGAAATCTAGACTTTAAGCAGCGTATTTTTTTCAGCTTGAATGGTCTGCGGGTTGACCATTCTTTGCAAATGGGGAACATTGACAGTTTCACCGGCCGTGGTGAGGGAGGGGTGGCCTCCATCTCCGAGCCGCTTCAGGTAAACGGTTAAGCCCAACTGAATAAGTTGGAAAGCGGCCTGAAAACCAGCAGTAATTTTATCTGCACCGTAGGCTGCAAAATTGGTTGGGCCTGCAAATGAAGGTGAATTCCCTACAGCGCCAGGATGGCACCGATCTCGGATCAACTGGGTGAAGAATGTTGTCTTCGCGAGTTGGAGAAAACCTAGCACTCCGGTGTAATTAGACCGAAAAGACTGGAAAATTATCCATCGGAAAAATCGATTTTTCCTAGGCTGTGATAGGTAACGCTGTTTCATCAATTCTACAATTAATTTCACAGAAGCCGTCAAAAGGTCTACTCGGTTCCAAGAGGTGCCAAATTTGGATATCGAGTGCACTATGAAAACGTGGCTTACTGAAGCCCGGGATCGGGGCTCCGGTCGCCGGACTGTCAGGTAAGCTCAAATTCCCCCGTGAAAAGCACCTACAAAAAAACGTATACTTCATTTGCGTACCACAATTTACTAGTTACACATTCTTTGTTTACGTCGCAACGTATGCAAAGTTCATATATATCATTGTTCACATTGCTAAACCACCGCTTCATTCGCATTTTCCATTCCATATCTCGCCAGTACATAAAATAACACTGGGAGGATATGTACAACCTCTCCTTTAACAAAGATTTTCATAAAGAATTATCAAATACAGTTACATCGCCATTTTGTACCCGATGGCGCCTTCATATAAGTTTGTTTCCGATCGCGATGGAGCGCCTTGAGCGCCGGCTGTACAAGAGGGGTTACTAATGTACATGGACCATTGATGAAAGCATTATTACTAAAACGCAAAATTTTGGCATTTAGCGAATGTATTTTCTTGGCCAGTAATTTTAAGCACCCTTGAATAGCGGCCAACAAATCTTTAATATTGTAGGAATGGGACTTGGAATCTAGAGGTACGTGGGGAAGGAGTATGGGTTAGAGCACGTCGAATTTTCGCTTGTCCGCCGTTTACCGTACCGGTACCGGCACAGCACCGGTAGCGTTTCCGGAAGATCGCCGGCGTATTACCGGAAAATCACCGGAACTCTGCCGGCACTTCATCGGAACCGGTCCGGCGCCAGTCCGGATCCGGTGTGCTAGTAGGGCATGCGCTATTACACACGTTCGAGCAATGCGTAGCCAAATTCACAACGGATCCCGAAATCAAAAGGCGATTATGCGTGATATTCTACGATACTAGATTATTGAATGAACAATGACACCAAAAAGATACAAACCTCAATAATGAGATCACAAGGACTCAACAAACGAGAAACCGAATTGCAGCGTGCGAGCAAGGAGCACGTGCATCACGCAGGTCTAGAACAAGGATATGACAAATTAGCGCTTTGGGCGCGAATAAACAACAAATGGTCCATAAAAATAAACAGTTCGTAAGGACACGTCAATAGTGTAGGCAAGTGAGTGATGTTAAGAAAAACATGGGACTACGAAGGTTTTGGGGGGATTTTCCACGACCGGTCGTTACACCGCCCACCAAAATCCTCCCGAATCCTTAACAGAGTCAAAGCTTTGGTATAAAGGTACTCATTCTTTCTACCTACCTAGGCCCTGCTGTCAGCGCGAGTGCCTAATGCTTGTCATCAACGTTCTACTCATGGTCGCACCTAATCCTGTGGCCACACCGACGCGAGGCTGCTCCACATCTTCCACGAGAAAAACTGGCCGATGGTGGGCGTGAAGGGGAACATAAATGCTGCCCTTGGAAGGGCCGTCATGCACTGGCTGTATGTGCTTGTGTGAGTGTGTGTATGATGTAATCGCGGCTACTTCCACATATGCAGGAGACATTCAGTAACGTCAACAAAAATCAAACGGCAAACACTGTCACATGTTTGATAGGGGTTACGAGGTATAGCGCGTATCGGGTATGTGTGTGTGTCTGGATGTACAATGGAATCGCATTCATCACCACATATCGGACAAAACCTTCCGTAGCACCAACGAAAGACTGTGAGCACTGTAACGTGTTTGACGGAGATCATGTGGTACAAACGAGTATAATGTAGGTGTGTGTGTGCGTCGGGGTGTATGATGGTTCGATACGTCGGTGTGTCGTGAATGCTCCCATATATGGGGGTTTCTTTACCCACCCCGAAGACGAATGAGGAATAGTCTACTGCGCCTCAGCGTTATCAGCTTCTCCGCCTTCACTCTCGAGCAGGCTAATACTGCGTATGCCACGAATGAGCGCTCCTTTAGTTGTCTTCATCTTCACTATTCTTATCATTCCGTCAGTGTTTTCGATGGTTCCCATAACCACTCCCAAGGACCAGGTGCTGAAATGTGCGCGTTCGTCTGCGATCATCACCACATCCCCAACCTTGAATGGTCTTGTTTACACCAGCCACTTCTGTCGAGTCTGCAGAGCTGGTAGGTATCCCGCAGCCGGAGCCTCCAGAAAAACTTGGCAAAATAGTTTGCCTGCTTCCATCCGTGGAGGTAGCTTCCACAAAGGTTTACCGGCCCTTGGAAACCCCTGTTCGACCTGAACGTCAATAAGTCGTTCGGGGTGAGCGTCAGGTGGGTGGGGTCACCGTCCATTATTGGAACCAGGAGGCGGTTGTTCAGAATTCTCTCTACCTCAGTCATGAAGGTGTTCAGCGTCTCATCGTCGGGCGGCTGTTGCTCCATGATTGACAGCAATATCCGTCTGGCGGACCGGATCATGAGTTTCCATACGCCGCCGCGGCGGCTGGTCTGCGGGGGTTGAAATGCCATCGTATGCCGTAGGCCACTGTTCGATCCTGCAGTTCGTCCCTGTTTATGTTTTTGTGCCAACGCGGCAATTCCCATTGGCCTTTGCAATAGACAGCTTGCCAATGAGACCAGTTGACTCTATTAGATCGATTGCCAAGAGATGGCCTCATCTCAGAGACATAGCGTTCGAAGAAGTGTCTAGCCCCCACCTCGACATACTAATTGGATGCAACGTACCAGAGGCTCATTGTGTGCTTGAACGTAGCATAAGCAATCGAAAAGAATCATTTGCTACGCGAACGATACTTGGCTGAACACTTCTCGGACCACTAAAGAACGAACTCCAACAGTCGGCGTCAGTAAATTGCCTAACTGTTGCGGAGAGAAGTGCCTCTATTGAACACGATCAACTTTTCAATGTCGAATCTAACGGTCCATCTCAGGAAAGCGAAGTTCACTCAAACGAAGATCAGTCGGTGCTTTCGTTGGTGATTTCAAAGACTGGACGTCGCGATGGGCAACTTAAAGTTGCTATACCCAAGAGACCACCGTCAAGTCACCTGTCAAGAAATGGAGAAGCTGCCCGGAGGCTTTTGAAATATCTCAAAAAAGTACATTTTCGAGAAGCCCTGCTGAAAGTTGAACACCAGCAGGTCACGCAAAGCAGCTTGGAATTTGCCGAACTAATGACAGTGTACGGTACCTGGGTGAAACTGCATGGCCGGCGGCGAAACAAAGTACCCTTTGCCAAAACAGAAATTGCCGAGCTGAAGTCAGTATCCCCAAACGAACTCAAAATGACTTCACTGGTATCGGGTTTTAAGGTAGCACCAATACTAAAAGAGAACTGCACCGCCATCAAATTGAGCCTTGCATATTGGGCAGATCGTACAGTTGTGTTACATTACAGGAAACGGAAGATACGAACAGTGTTCGAAACATCAGAGAGTTAGTCCACTCGTAGCAGGAAACAGAGATGAAAATGTTGATGATTAGAGCTCGGAACTACATACAAAGGACAAAGTAGCCTGCAGGTCGCCTCGCTCCGAGTCACTCAGCATTTTATTCCACTTCATGCTCTACAACTATTAAACTGGACCCATTTTTCCTGAACAATTTAAAAATGTACTTAGTTATAGTTTCTATCCAGCGTGCATATATGCGAAAAGGAGAAATTCACCAATATTTCACTTGAACAGTCCAAGTGAGACCTTTTAGCTGTGAGCACATGGTGAAACTATTCTTGCCTTTGAAGAAGAATATTTATTTACATTTCATACAATATTGCTTGTCACATATTTTGTACACAGAAAAACTTTGAAATACTTTGATAGATGCCAGCATTCGATCAATTTCTGTGTTCATGTGTGTTTCGATACTGTCGGCCGTACACTTGTTTTCGAAACTTATTCATAATCAGAAACCGGTTTTCATTTCTTTCGGAAAATTTGGTGCGTTAATTTTATGTAATTCCACTGCTTCATGACCTTTCAGTTTTACGCGATATCTCATTAGGCGTTGCACCTTCGTTCAACTTCTGAGCTCATGCCTGTAAACAAAATTGGTCAGATTCAAATGTCTCACATGGATAAACAAACGTGAAGAAGTGTGGTATATGAGCGAGCTTTTCAAGGTAACGTTAAGTATAGTCAAATTCACGAAGCACGTAGAACATTTGGAAGGATTTCCAGTATTCGTTTTTTACGTGCGTCTTCCGGTTCTTCACAACAACCCGCTGCCTCCTTATCTGCTCCCGCACTAAGCTCTTTAAAATATGATCCCATTACCGTCAACCTAGACATTTCCGTTTCTCCTGTCTTACTGCCACCCGGTAAAAGACGCCAAATACTGCCTCGGTCTCCCACTTCATTACCTGTTGGGTACACCCCTAACTCTCTGTTCCCTCCGGTGATAAACTACTCGCAGTCCAGAGGAATAGGTCTACCAGTCTTCCAACTCCTCTCACTACCTCCTCCCTTATTGAACTGTCTCCCTTAAACCAACTCGCCTTGACCCACCGAATCCGGTTTCGACCTTAAAAAGTATTCCTTGCTCCTATGCACCGGTGGTCCCTACAAATTCATGGCTTTTGCTGCCCGCCAATACCAAAATACGGCCTCCACCAGAAGTTCACTCTGCTTCACGTCGTACTCCTTACCTGACAACTACCTCTACTGACCCCGATACTACCTGCACCATATTTGGTGTTCAAACCAACTTGTTTTACCCCTCCCATAACGTGCAGCTTATTCTACCACCCTATGCCCCTATTCCTCGAACATTTCCAACAGTACCATGGGCAACTCCCTTCAGTCAATACTCAGTTCCGACTGGTCAGTGTTCTTCTACTACTCCTAATCACCCCCGTCTGCTATCAACCCACCAAATTCCACAGGATTTTCCGTTTTCTCCGACACTTCCTTCTCCGTTGATGCCCAGTTGTTGTACAGTTCAGCAGTCCCTCTCACTGCAACGTTTACTCCAGCCCCGCTGGAAGCCACCCCATCTGAACCTCGACTAGCCTCAACATCAATACTTTCCCTTTCGGCATTGATCTCAACCCCTTTCAATAGCGATAGCCTGTCGTCTTCAATCTTTTACTACCCCCTTGACGTGCCTACACCATCCGCCACAAATGGCACGTCTTTAGCCTTATTGAACTCTCGTTCTATTTTTGGCATACCCCTGCACCTAAAAAACTTGTCCTAACAAATAATTACGACATTATCCGCATGACGGCATCTTGTTTGTCTGAGGGCACTCCCAATGATCAAATATCTTTGGTAGTTCACAGTCTTCTAAGGACCAACAGACCGAACCGGAGTGGTGGTGGTGGGTGCCTAGCCCATTTCAAGGAAATCCACACCACGACCCATCTTTAACAGACGGCGCTCGATTCTATTCCAGACCCTCTCCGGTTCACTATTAGCCTCCAAAGCACTGTTCTTTACATTGGCTGCGTGTATCGCTCGCCAAATTTCCCCAGTTCCTTGTTTCACCTTCTTATTAGATCCTTCGAATACCTCTCTCTTCTTCCTTCTGGAACCTAGTTTATTGTGGTCAACTTTATTCTCCCTCAAATTTCTGGCCTACCATATGGTATCTCGGCTCTTCCCAACCTTATGGACCTGATCACTAGCATTCATCTTGGTGGCTGGACACAACAAGTCTCCGAACCTACCAGAAATGGGGACATACTAGATCTGGTATTTACTCATAGCGTGCCTTCTTTCGAAGTGTCAGTAACAAAAAATTTCCCCGGCAGTGACCATAAAATGGTTATTTTCTATCTGCCCCCTGGTGGTCCACTTAATCCCGCACACCTCTCCAACAATATATTCCTATGCAAAAATTGGGCCTTGTTAGTCACGATTATTTGCTAAAAGGGCCAGGATGATTATTTTCTCACACACGACCCTCTGTTTGCTGCGGATATTTCCTACTCAGTCTTTTCTGACTGTCTGAATAAATTGTTTTATACTTCCGGGCTGTATCAAAAAAGAGGTCCTCTCTCTCGCCACTCCACAAGAAGTATCACAAATTTCCCAAGCAACTGCATAATTCTAACGACTTTCAATATTTATTCGCTTAAACCGCCTCTCGGCACTTATTCAACGACAAGATAATACGCCACTTCGTGACCAAGAAGCTAAGGCTTTGAGTCATCATTTCTATGTTGCGTAAGTCTAGAAACGCTGATATCAAGGTCAACTTCCAACTTCTGATTCCGGACAATAACTCATCTGTCACCTCCCCACCTTGCACAGCCGGAGCCTTCAATGAATTCTTTGCTTCAGTCATGGCCCCAGCTACTGTCATTGACCCTCCTTTCATCTGGGCCACTTACTGGCTCTTCTCTTTCTACGATACCCTTTGATGCCAGGAGTATTTCCAAGCTACTATCCAATAGCAAACCCTCCCCTAAATTAGGCCCTGTTGGCCTACCATCTGTTGTTGTTGTCAATGGCGGACCAGATTTCCCCCTTTTGCTACTAAACCTCTTCACTCATTTACTTATTGGAAGAACCGTACCTGCTCATTGAAAGCTTTTGATAATCTATCCCATTCATAAAAGGGACCTTTACATGAGGTAATTAGTTGTCGCCCCATAAATCACACCCACATTCTATTCAGAATAACGAAAAAGTAGTTAAAGATCACAATAATAGCCACTTATTAAGTCTCAACATTATGGATGACAACCAACATGGATTCTGCTTTCACGGTCTTGCGAGACTTGTCAGTATGATTTTCTGAATCTCGTCACGGGCGTTTCAGAAAGTGGGAGATCTTTAGTTGCTCTTTATCTTGACTTATCTAAGGCATTTGATCGTATACCTAACCCCCACCCTTTAACAAAGCTACGATCATTTGGCATTATCGATCCGCTACTTTCTTGGTTCTCATCTTACTTACCTCATCGTCCACAGGTTGTCTTGATTAACGGGCACACCTCTAGCCCTAGGCCCGTTACTAGCGGTGTTATTGAGGGCAGTGTTTTAGGCCCCCTCCCTTTCCTCTTATATATAATTGATATGTTTCCGACAATACTCAATGGCACGCCGTTTTTGTTCGCGGAGGACATTAAGATAGTCTACACTTTTTCGCCTGGCAACCTCAGTACTACTTTCCCTAAATTCTCCGCTGATTAAGCCACTTTTGATGAATGGTGTTCAACCCGGGTGATAAAATTCTCCTCCGATAAGTGTGTTTTTCTTACTTACAAATGCCAGGTTCCTCCTGGTCCCTTATGCATCGGCGGCTCACCCATCGAGAGCCAGCCCTTAGTAGGAGACCTTGGCCTAAGTTATTCTTGCTCTTTCAACTTCTCCGAACATGCGGTCTTCCAAATGGCGAAGACTAAAAAGTGTCTTGGTCTTCTGTTCAGATCCTTTCAGCTTAGGGTGAGCATTCTTTACATGTACAAAGTACAAGCCAGGCCTCGGCTTGAATATTGTCCCTTAATCTTCTCTGGTATGCAAAAATCTGACAGGATTATTATCGTACGTGTTCAGAGAAGATTCACAAAGCAGCCTATTCGTTGGTCGTCAAGCGTAAACTACAGGGAGCGAGGTTTGTCTCTCAAAATCGAACCAATCATGGCTTCGCCGTATCAAGCTGAACCTGGCATTTCTGTATAACTTATTGACCAAGAAATCTTACTCCTCCAACCAATTGTGCTTCTCCCCGGGCACTGGATATTCACTCCGTAATAGATAGTATACTATTACCACACCCTCTACGAGGACTGTTCTATGCTCTTAGTTCTTCCTCTTCACGTACTCCAGAATCTGGAATAAAATTCCTTTGCACTTCAGCCCTCCTCACTCAAAGCATGCATTCGTGCATGCTTGTGATGAATTTCTTTCTGTCTTAACTGTTTCGCGCTTATTCAATGTTCATATAACCGAAAGTCAAGCTTACGAGAAAGGCTTCAACTTTTAAGCCACTGCTCTGCTTTCTCACTTTACCTCAACTTCCAAAATAATTTCAACGCCTTTAAATTCTGAATGCTCTGTATGACCGCTTCTCGTCATAGTTCACCGTTGACCTATTTAAAGCATGTTTCAGTCCATTAGTTGTTCTTCCATACCAACTTATCGAATCCTGCCAATTTCACTTTGAAATAAGTCCTTCCAGATGCGTTCGCATTTTTAGAGAGGCCACAGTATTAGTCCTCATAGACTGTCAATATGATGTAGCGGTGGTCATCTTTGTTCGTAATTTTACCACCTTTACTGTTTAACTGAACGCTGATTGCCAAGCGCGGTTACCGTTTGACCGTTACTCTTGCGCACGCCCTAACGCACGTTCCCAAATACACGCTAACCACTATCTTTCCCAATCGCCTTCTAGTTCTCACGGGTAGTGAAGAATAACGTTCTGGTTAACATATTCGTACACCGTACAGAATTAGATTAACGTGCAAGTGGTCCACGCAGTACAAAGGACCGAATCAGGCGTTTACCAAGGAAACCGCGAAGTAATGTCTAGCTACCTTACAATGCCTTATTCGCTCCAAGATTTATTAACTTTATTTTGTTATATCGAGCCTGCGGCCCGGAAAGCAACCTCAAAAACGCTATAGAAACTGCATCATTAACTACGCCCTGGTCCGCTTATAGCATATATATATATATATATATATATATATATATATATATGCATATGTGTGCTGGCTGAGCGCCAGCACCTCCAGCCGAACTTCTGTAACCAATTTCCCTCTCCTCCAATGATACAAATGAATAACGCCCAGTTGAATCATAATCAACGGCCTCGATTGTGAAGCTCCACGCTCTTTCCTGAGCACAGGATGGGCCAGCCCGACCAACTACAGTTATTTCGTCCGTCCTGGTCGAGCGATAACTGCCCGCCCCCTGCGTAAATCGTTAAACCCAGTCAATACTTCTTTCTACCTTCTCACTTGCTATTACCCTTTACCTCGGCACCCAACCCCCACCTGGGTACTTCAACCACCTTGGAAATCCCACTTCCGCAAACGACCAATTTTTTTTGACAGCACCCCCTCAACCCAGCCTCGTCTGCTTACCAACAATCTCTTCTTCCCACTGCTGGCTTTCCACTTCTAACTCCTGTTTAGACTCCATCGCTTCTATACATGACAATCCTGACGTTATGAGTCCAATTTATGATGTTTACCATCTTGGCAAAGTTAGCCACCAACACCCGCCGATGATTGTTCCTACTCCACGTCACGACGATACAGCTGCACTTAACTTGCTCCTCAATAACGCTCGCTCATTACTGAATAAAACCCATACTCTTCGTAATATGGTACTATCTTCCGACTTCGACACCGCTGTCATAACCGAAACCTGGCCAAATGACTCTGTCCCGTCAGACCAAATTTCTATTGCCGGTTATCAAACCTTCATAAAAAAACGTTGTCGTCGTGGAGGAGGCTGCCTAATCTACATCAAAAACAGGTTGCCTGCCATTCTTCTCTCTGATCCAACACTGGACGCAATCCGGGACTCAATATGGGTAACGGTTCTTCTGGCCAACTCTCCACTCCATTTCGGCTGCGGTTATCGACCACCCAATTCAAAGGTCACGGACCTCGCCCATGTAGTCAATGCTTTTGACCACTTTGCATTATTACTGTCTTCTTTAAAACTCATTTCTGGCGATTTCAATGCATCTAATATCTGCTGGGTTACCGTACCATCACCCAAATACTTCACAAGCTTCGTTTGAACCATACACGCAGGGCGCTGGGTCCAGCACGTAATGACACCAACCAGAGGTAACAGCATGCTTGACCTGATATTTACCATTGGCCTATCGGATGTGATGACTACCGCCCTCCATCTCTCTTCAGGCAGTGACCATAGAATGATATCTTGCAGATTCACAGCCGGACCCATAGATCCCATATGTAGTTCATCTCAACAGCCCCTACACACGATCAACTGGATGAACCTCAAGCCTATGCTTCAATCCCTCAACTGGGATGACTACTTCCTACAGCACGACCCTCAGCTCGCCAGTGACGTAGTCTGCTATAAGCTACATAGTTGCTTGTCAGCAATCACCACCATCGGGACCAACCGCTCTCAAGCCCACAGCTCTTACCAAACAAGGCTGCAAAATAAACATGCAAAACTGCAGAAAATCTATGATAGAACCAGAGACTTCTCCATATTATTGCAACTCCACTCTCTCTGTCACCATCAGTCTTTTGACTAATGAACTGCTGAGAAATCAGGAGCTTTCGGCCTTGAATTTCTTTTGACAGATCTTACCTATTGTCCCGTCAGTTAAAAAGCAGTAATCAAAGAGAGTCTTCAGGGATATCCCATTTAATTTTGGGAAACAACATGCAAGCTAAATCTGCAGCCAAAATCGCTGAGGCGCTCAATACCTTCTTTTCAGAGTCCATGACCACTGACGCCACTTTAAATCCGCCACTCGTACTCCTCATCACCGATCGGGTTCTCTCTGACATTGAATTCAGTTTGAACGATGTGGCCCACCTACTGCTACGTGTTGGACCCTCCTCCCGCCCTGGCAATGACGGCATCGCCCCAGCACTATTTCATCCTGGTGGAAGTGACGTCGCTGCTATCTTTATGAATCTCTATAACTTATCCCTTAAAAATGGCATTTTTCCATCCTAGTGGAAAACTTCAACCGTTATTCCTATCCACAAAAAGGTCCAGTGCATGACCCTTCAAATTATCGTCCTATTAACCATTCCCTTTTAGCTGCCAGAATAACGGAGCGTTTGATTAAACAGCTGATGTCCGATTTCCTCCTTTCCCACGGTGGGGTGTACCATCGAGAGTTGGACGCAGATAGCCGCTTTATGACCAAAGTGATCGCTGTGGACCGCCAACGGTGACTTGGTCATCTTTTCCGAATAACTATCCATCGTCTATTTTCCCGCACTCTATCCAAGCCTGCCGGGAAACGCAGGAAACGCTACGCAACAAATAAACCATGAATTGGTTTGTGCCTCTTGCCTTCGTGATTGGGGTCCAAGGGACGGGGATTGTCACTGTTTAGAGATATTTTCGTACATGGCTGAAAGTAGAATTCATTTGCGCGAATGCTATACATCTGGCCTTCTAACTCCGGTGCCATGTATTCACAAAAGTGTCATTCCGACAACAAAAGTATGCAAATAACATCGGAATATGTACAGTGGAAACGAAACAAATGCTGGCCTTATTCTTCTCAATAATCGTCTGTTCCACTGTATTCTACTCCCCTTTTCCTATTGAGTGAATGTGGTTGTTGCATTTGCACCTTGCTCGATTGCAAACCAGCATGATACTATATATATATATATATATATATATATATATATATATATATATATATATATATATATATAGTGTAAAATCTGGTATTTTCAGCAGCCTTTCCACCACCGCGCAAAGGAGTACACCTGTCATCCGTGACCAAGTGTGTGGATGGATTGACCTAAAAACGACCATTCAATCCTACCTCCGACAACACCAATTCATTGTCAGTTTCCGTTGCCATCAAGATGAAAGTCAGTTCTCCCGGAAAAGCGATCAGTTCATTGTTACAGCTCGCAACAAGGAAATCCATATCAACGCTTGGAAAACGGTTATTTACGTATCCCAGTTGACCCATCACATTGTGTGGCTAAAATGTGTCAACCAAAAATCCTTTATGAACTAACTAGAAACGCCGTAGTAATGCAGTATGATAAAAATCACATCCAACATAATTTTGTTTCAATACAAGACACTACTTTGACTATTCTGTTCAGTAGATTGAATCATGTTGTGGTTGTAGTTATTTGAAGACTTGACACATGAACTGGGTGAGCTCCTGAGGAGCGACTATCATTCCGATAGCAGGTCCAACCACAGATACCTGCTTAGGAGACGACGCAACTTCAGCTCTATACTGGCAATTGCATTTCAAAATGGATCCAATATTTCGGTGTCCACGAACAGCCACTACATTATACCTGTGTAGATTCAAGGTAATTTGGTGAATTAGTTTAGCCGGATTGCGGTGCGTATCTTCCTTAATCGTGTTGTAAATGCCTAGAACGGTCAGTGAAAGTTTCTCCGTCCATTTCGTTCATGAGGCAGCCATGGTCGAAGCGCTCATTTGACAGTGAAAATGTCCAACTAGACCGTACGATAAGCCACAAGTTGGATGTATTCGCAGCCAAGTACCCGACCGATATCATGGAACAAGTCACATGTGAATTGAGTTACGCAGCTGGACGTAGTGGTTGCAGATACTCCAAAAGATGCAAGCGATGTGTCAAAAATGTGTTCGGCGGATTCGGTAGAGATATCCTTAGTGGGAATAAATTGGGACCAAAGTGTAAAATGCATGTCAAAATGTAAGAAATCCATTGGAAGAGGTCAGTAAGCCTAAAAATTTATTGTGCACCTAATTAAAACGATCTCCGGTTGAAGCAAATTTGTTATAAATGGTGACTATGTGACAATGAACATTACAACACTGATTTCACCAACAGCGTTTCATCCAGGCGAGAAAGCCTTTGCTCGTGACAGGCCCAATAAACCGATTATTGATCAGTCGCACAGAAGAACAAAATCCAGGATGGGGATTGGAATGAACATGTTAAAAATTATTCGTCAAAAATCACGGAAGTTAGAGTGCTGAAGTTTGCTTGCCTGATCGTCACAAACAGTTGTCGAGTTAGTGGAAATAAATGATATTCAACACTTGTTACAAAACGTTGCCGAATCGTATCTAGGAAGCATTGGTTTTCAGCACGAGGACAGAATCGTCATTACATGTCAAATGCACCAGTAATGTGACACGTGATAAGATGGATTTCACAGCATCAAACACTTCCTTTGCTGCCTGTACGAAAATATTGTTTCTGAGTTGCCCTGTAGGAGGTCAGCAAAGGGCTTTAGAACACCGGCAATGTTAGGAATGACACGGTGGAAAAGGTGAAGGATTCCAAGCAACTGTATGACTAATTTAGGGATTTTTGAGGCTTGGGACGCAAGAAACACACTTGGCCACCTTGATCAAAATGTTTTTAATCCACACGGCTCTCGTATCGGGCATGGTGCAAAAGAAACAACAGCATATAAACGGCCCGTAAGCATGGCCTATGTAGGACTTTACTCTCCGATGCTACACGACAGGCGCCGGCCTATGGATGAGTCATCGGCGGGGGTACCAGGTACTCGACCGAGGAGTGAGGGTACTCCCGATATATCATGCAAATCTAGATGATCTTCTCATATTCACTCATGAAATACTACGTGAGTCAACGGTAGTGGTAACTTGACTCGCTTTTTGAATTATTTACCCGCTTCTGAGAAGCACATCTAGTTTTGCATGATATATACGGTCACTGCCCTCTCAGTGCGCCTATGTTCCACATATACATGTGGTTCATTGTCGATCAGCCGCGGCCAACTGGCTGCGGTAAACACTGCGAACGGCTTGGATACACTCACCCAGTTGTGATACCACAATCTTCATGCCCTTATGCCAAGTCATAATATGACCGATGTGTTACTTCTTCAATTCTTGTCCAGCAGGTGTAATCAGAGCCTGGAAATGGTGATGATGCGTAGGCACACACAAAGCATGTGAAATCCATCGGAGGTGGTGTAGAGCAAACACTTTGGTCAGATTGTAATGGGAAATGCTGGAGAAAAAGAACGACGCCAATATCACAATAAACGGGTCAACCAATCGAGATACACAGATCAAAGAACGAAAAGAGAATATGTCGGGAGCATACTGCAGCAGACGGAAAGAGGCATACCAACGAGGAGATGGAAAGTAGCGGGATTTTTGTCAACTGAGAAAGACAGCCCAAGTGAGGGGTTACCTATCAAGCCATCAACTGAAACAATCGGATCAGCCGAACAGAAACAGTGAACGAGAGAATTAGGCTAATGGCCACAGGCAACAGGACAGAAAGCAGGCAAAACGCTCAGACAGCCGGCGGATAAATGTTGCTGCAGCACGATTTGGCGAAAGATCCATACAAACGATCGTACATGTTCACCGACTTGGTTTGTTGGCAGCACAAATAAAGTTGTACTCATCCGTCATGCCCTCTTCGTTACAAGATGGTGGCTATTCGAATCCAACTCACCAAAACGAAGCTAATAATTATTCAGTCGATGCTCCCACCAGATACGAGCCACGTTCCAGAGAAATCAGTTGTCGATTATAAAATCTCCGAGTGTGCTCAACGCGAGGTAGAAAAGGTCTCGCAACCCTAGTGCAAAACACTGCAAATTGAAGTGTCTGTTTTCGTGTCGAACAAACCATCGATTTCGTTTCTATCGCCATCGTCGTTTTGCCTCGTCTCGTGATCTTCGTTCGCTCTCTTTACAAATTCAGTTCCGGGTGAACTTCATTTGATCCAGCACAGCCAGATGTATGATTGTACAACACATTACCGAGTGACACACTTCTCTCCCAGTAACCATTTACACATTGCATTCCTAGAGACAGAGTCGAGGCCACGTTTGGCGTTCGAGCCACCTCTATGGGTTTGGAACTGGTAAACTGGCTTCACAGATCGTGTCACTGACACGTGGTGCTTTCTTTCCGGTGGCACGGATGAAACGGAACACCTTATGCGAGTTGTCAATAGGATTAGCACAGTCCATCTCTGATATAAATTGCGACTACCACATTTTCATGATAAACATGATTTACAGTGAAACGGACGAATCTCGTAGTTTGAAGACGCTCCTACAGCAGTGTCTTGCACAGCCATCAGCGAATACGGAACTGAATTAATTATGGATGAGATAAGAATTTGCCATATATATATATATATATCATATCATGTCATTTGGTTCACTTGTCCCACGCAGTCAACAACGAATTGGATGAAGGTAGCAAACAAATACACAAATACCATGGGCCACCAGAATCGAATGGGCATACTAGTGCACTTGCTTGTTCACTTGGAAGACATTCGTGGAATTGAAGATTATTGAAATTCTTGTTCGTGACTATCCGATCACGGGTTCGCTTCATTGAACATGTCCACTCATCCAAGTGGGTTACTTGAATTGTTGCTACTGACAGTTGTTTCCACTGGAATTCGACTGGCATTGTGTCACAAGAAATATCGAACGGGAAGCCATCTGAGGAAACATAATAATAACAATATTAAAAACCACAGTCACTAAAGTGATATTATTTATGTGAATAGTATTAATGCTAATATTGCCAATAAGATCGCTAATGGAAAATTTGTTGCAACTACCCAGATTATCGGAATTTCGAGCTTCTCTGCGATACATTATATATATATATATATATATATATATATATATATATATATATATATATATATATACTCATATGAAAGCAATTAACTCACGGCCAGGTGAGCAACGCGGGAGAACGGTACACAAATTTATCCGGTAATTTATTCACACAATCAGAAAATAATCCATAGTTAGAATTTACAAAGAAGTTATCAATGTCAAAGTGCAAATGGTAGCAGTTGTAAAAGGATAGAAAATATCCTTATCAACGGGGACGAATAAGCCCGTCAATAGGTTTGTTCATGCCGCAAATGTGCTCCGTGGTCTGACGGTGTAGTACAGTGACTGCGGGGCTTCGGTCGGGAGTTTGTGTCTCCAATGGACAGTTCTCCAATGGAAATGTACAGTCATAGAAAACCAGTGTCAGGAAGATGAACGTGGAATGTTCATACAATACACATCATTAGACATAAATATGAATTTTGTCAGTGCAATGGAAACGGAGGAATTAGGTCGAGAATGCTCGAGTTCCATGAGTGGGACGAGTGAGAAGGTCATGAAAACTCAAATTACAAAGGAGTAATTTACAATGACCGATTAAGCGAAACCTTTCCCCAACTCTTATTATTAGTTTACTTTCATATAAATGTGATTTTACTGGCTTGAGAATGGAATAACCGAAAACATATGTTTCTCTACAATTCATTTTTTCTGAATAATGATAATACATGATAATCTAGTAGATTTCGGGATCCATAGGGATTTGTGGTTGCATACGGAATTTTGAGAGCAAGCTAGAACTAAAATGATGGAAATGAATCTACATTTTTACCGATAAATATGCCCCGACATTCCACGATTGATGCAGCAGCGTACGTAGTCCTTTAAATTACGAAATGCTGCAATGATATATGCGATCACTTGTTTGCATTTCTTGAATACATATCAGCGTTCGAAATCTATTGAGTGCACAAACACTTGCTTAAATGGCTCGGAAACTACTTTTTGGGTAGAACCTAGTATACCAAAGTTGGAAGAAATGTTTTCAGGCATCTCTTGAGTAGTGCTGATATTCTTTATCGAGCCATTCATTCCCAAACTTGCTACTTACATTGACGACTTAAATTTAACCACTCAGCTCGAATAGTCAGATATGCCGATGAAGTTGTTTTCATTCGTTCTGTTTCCCAGCATTCCGATTTTGACCAGTTTAAATGAAATACTCCACACATCCAAAACGCTTCTGAGAAAATTGGTCCTCTATTGAACCATGCCATATGCGGAGTGTAATTTTCCACTTTGCGATCGCGCTTTATAGAAGACAGCGCCCATACTCATTCTATTCCACTTGAACGTGTGAACCATGCGAAATATCTCGGTCTAACTTTACAGGAGAAGTTGCATTGGTCTTTACATTTAAAAATTATTGATAGAAAATTGAGTAAATTGTCTTTTAGAAACTACCAAACTTCGCAAAGTAAAGTCTCTGCAGTTTTTCATTTCTCCATTTGTACACCTATAATTCTATATTGTCATCCAGCTATTTTTTCTGGTCCGTTGAAATAGGAATTCATTACTCTTCGTAGAGATCTGCAAATCCTTAGTCTTCTTCTCTATGATACAGCCATAAGAGAACTCATGTCGGACTTATGTGACAAACATATCATTGCACCTAGTTCATTTACTGAAGAGATCACTGTGGACTGTTCACACCCAGTGCACTGCAATATTTCGCTGAGGCAAGCAATCCCGTTGCCCCTTTCCATGCCTCGACTAATCCCTCAAAAGTTATCGCTATACAGAACTTCTGTAGTCCCCCTCGTTGCTCATGGTAAGACAAACAAGGATGAATTATTATCTGAATTGTTAACCACACACGGAACGGTAAACTCTTCATCTTTTTCTCAGCATCTGAAAAGCGTCATGAAAAAACGTTCAAACAAGCTCAAAAAATATTATTATTAGTCAGATTAATAAAATTTTCGGAGGGATCTGACACAAAATGACAGTTCAGGAAGAAAAGTCGATGAATATATGGAAATGAGCACACTTTGCTTTGTGATAATAGATTGTAAGAACGAAGTAACACGAAAGATATGGTCGTGTAATATAAAGAAGAGTTAACTTGCTTTTCTGGTCGCAATAAATGTGAAAGAACCAGATATATAATAACTCATTCTTGTTCTCTTCCTTTACTCAACAAAAGACAAAATATGACATTTTTGGACGGGAGCCGCGGTCATTCATTTGCCTGGAAATTTCGGCCCAGTTCCGGTAAGGTATCTGCGGCCATTCCTGGATCCTTTTCCCGCCAACGTCATTTCGTTGGTCGGAATGTTTCCGGTAGCTCTGTGCACGGACTATATTACTAACCCCCAAAGATACCGCTGAGTTTCATCCCCATATCTTCAGGGCTTATCTTGTCTGTTGTGGGTCGCTTCCGGCATATTCACTGTCACGTATTCCGTATGTGGCTCTCGATGAGTTGGTCTGGTCGGTTTGATACTCAGCTCGTTCTGTTGCTACAGAATTTCAAACTACAGTAATATGCATATATCTATGATGAGTGTTACACGAGGGTATAGTAGATGAGTGTTGATAGAATAAGTTGTGGATGGGACTGACCATGCGCTGCGCATCAAACCTGAAAATGCATCGCCTTCTGCTATGAAAGGAGGAGAAGCGATCCACCTGGAAATGCACCAACACATCGCGTGGACGTCCTGCATGCTCACCGTGCCACGGTCAAAACAGCAATCTCCACCAATAATAAATCTTCAGAATCCTCCTTCATTAGTCTGTATGTTGGAGTGCTACGAGAAATTCCCATGAATCTTCTTTTGACGAACCCATTGTTGGGGAAAATGCTAAAACCATCCCGTGTTGTACTTTGTGGGGTATGATGGGTGGGAAACGTCATTAAACTGTAAGATTTGGAAAAAGAACAGAAAAAGAGCCGCGGTTGGACAGTTCTACTAACTGTGGGTTGGGGTGAGACAGAAAAATCAGTTTCACGCAGTGATCTTGATGTCTTTCAGAATTAACAGTTCCAATATCTATGGTGTTGTAGCGTTAGGAGCTAGAGAACATAAGTAGATGTCAAGATGAAATGAAGATAGAATTGGCCCAGTAACAACTATCTTCAGAGTAGACGAATAGAAATGATTGTAACCACAGAGTCCACTTAGCTTCAGTGGTGGGACAGTGAGGAAGCTGTGAGGAAGAGGATGGAAAGATAACTAGTGGTTCAGAATTGAACGGCCAGCTAGGGAGAGATTCATGCTGGAAAACTACGTCGCGATGGAATAATGATGGCAAAGATGAGGTCATACTGAGATCGGCATCCGGTCAGACGACTTTGCATTGGTAACAATAAATGAGATTAAATGAAGAGGACGAAGTCCCACCTCAAACAATACTGCAATATTCAAGAGTGGAAAGAGGCTGAGCCTCGGATAGATCAAATTGAGTGACTCTAATGAGACGTTTTGCATGAAAAAAGGAAATGACACATTTTGAGGCTTTCAAGTCAGCATCTGTTAGATGTGGGGGCAAATAACGTGTGTTAGAAAATAAAAGCTCAAAAACAGTCGATGACAATATGGAAGTAAATAATAGCAGAGTCGAATTTGAAGACTGCGTGATAAAAATCTGTCTTCAGAAAGTTAGACAATCATTTCTCGAGGCATCAAAAGAAATACGGTTGTCTCAGCCCCAGACGATAATTCAATCGACATAGAAATTCGGTGACACAGAGATTGGAGCAACCGCTAGATGTATTATTGGAAGGGCATATGGAAGACAGGGCATGAAGTTGCAGAGTTTGATGAATACGGTTGAAAGTGTTAGACAGACGACGAATGATGGGAACGTCAGTCTTCACTTGCTGTAAATTAATCGGAGCCCCGCTGAGTAAAGTTGCACTATAGCGTCCCCTGAGGAACATTCGAAATCCGGAAATCAACTCAGGTGACAATCCATATCCAGATGGCTGTAATAATCAATCTTATTGCCACGCTCAATGTGAGGCTTTGAGATCTCTAGTGACACTGAATGCGATTCACCGTGACTGTTCATCGCAAACAACCAGTTTTATATCCGTTTCTACTAAAAACTAGCGTTTTGGTATCTTTCTGTAAAAGATGGTTTGGTGATCGAATGAAAGGCAAATAACTGAATCCAGTCGAATCGAAAAAGATAAATTCAAACTGGCTGACTGACTGCTTACTAGAACAATCAAAGTATTCAACTGGGTAATTTCCCACCGCATCAGTTGCTCATGGTTACATCTACGTTGTCGTTTATAGTGGACTTTTCAACCGATAACACAACTCAGTGTGTAACTTCAGCTTAGGTCATCTTTTAGGATGTACTCCATACAATATATCGGTGGATTGTATATTTTGTTTTACCAACACAGAGTCCATATTCAGACACCCCAAATGTGGTCATATTCAACACGCCTTCAGCAAGAACAGTGTTGAAAAAAAGTTGACTGAGATAGTTAGACTCAGGTGTATCATTTCACGCACACCAAAATAAAATGGTTCAGATCTAACCCATAGGTTTGACAAAAAGTACTCCAACAGTTCTAATTATAGTGATCTTTGGCCAGCTCATGATACTCTCTGTCCTATCTCCTTGAACACGGACCACCTACAACATATCCATTTTCGATGGAATGTGTACAGTTTAGATAACTGGTAAAAAAGCCAATTGCTGCTCTCCAAAATTGAGTTCTCATATCGGGGAAAGAGTAGAAGCCGTTTTAAAACCGAATCCAGTGTACAAACGTGCTCATCTGTGCCGCGAGCACGTATAGGGCTGTGGCCACTTCAATAGGTCACAGTCGCTAAGCTTGGCTTTCAGGTCACAAAAGCTTCATCACCAAAGGAAGCGATATCATCATCCGTAGATAGATGGAGGCGCTCAACCTATTATGCATTGATAGAAATTATTTTCTTTAATCTACCATATCTTTTCAGCTTTTACAACAGCGTTCACATACGGAACACCTCCCAGTGTGGCTTCAGAAGACAATGAACAGCAAATTCATTATCAAATGCATAGTGCCAAAGCACTATCTTCTCAGCCAAAAATATATTTTGCCCGTCTTCATAGATCTCTCACAACCGTTGTCTCGAGGGCCCCGTTTATCTATTTGTCCCCCATTAGTAGTGTTAGTTTCTTCTGCAGTGGGCTGACGGCATTCTGTCACCTCTGTTGCACTGCAAGAACTACTTCGTATCCAAAGGCAGATAAGTCACATCCCATCGAATGTCGACATTTAAGCTGAAGGAGTGCATTTCACATTCAATGATGATTTCGGCGTGAAGTATCGGTCTGATTTATTGGGCATTGTGAGTTATGTAGATTTCGTCACTCCATTTTAGCCATGATGAGAAATGCCTTGCGATGAACCACGTGAAGGGTTAACACAATGTGCAAGTGATTCGAACATGTGAGCCTCAGATGGCGAATTGCGATTGAACGATGAAATATAATCAAAGTGAAACAATGATACACTTAAACGTTTCTGTCGTTGTAATTAGTTAAGACATCGTGATCATGGTCTTGTGTTAACTATTTGCGACTGGTAAAGGAGTCAGATAAATGAATTCCGGTTGACGGTGGACTAACATCTATACATGATATGGTCGGAAACATATTCTCGTCTACATTTGAGTGCTTCATTACTGTCTCGACTACAAATACTAGCGGCTTCACATATTTTAAAGGAAGAAAAACAAAATGGCGAATGGTATATATTCACATTAGTTGGGAAACTGAAGTGACGATAGTAAAATTGGCCGGAAGTTCGATGCAGTGAAATTCTTTGAGCACAAAAGTCGAGAGTATTAGAGTACACAATACATCTTCCACGTGGTCAACATGCACTCTCAATATGGATGCCACTCTAGCATGAATGAGGATATTTTCACGGAACAAAAGTCGATTGTATAAACATATTACCATTGAGGATGAAATGTGACAAATTCAGTTTGCTTTGTTGTCGAATACCTGTCTGAACCACTGACCTTATCACACCTCATCTTCATTAGTACCCGATATACCTGGGGTAAGTGTGGATGCTGGAGCGATTATTTGGCATTATTACCAACCAAGTCCCTAATTTGATTCTCTATCATCCAAATTTCGCGTACAAATTTGTAACTGACTTTATTACACACTTTGTGGCATTTACTCCATTTTGCCTACTGACAAGGTTCTGAGTAGTAAGCTGGAAAATTCGATCTCCACATTGTGTATACATATTCTTTGTCCAGTGTGAATCGTATACCCAACAAATCTATAACGCATCTACGGCGCTGCTCCTTCTGTTGCAGAACCGCCAGTCCAGTTGCAGGACCAAAACACTTCCGTTTTTTGTTCTTCAAATACAATTAATGAATGAACTTTGTACGTCAAATGAGGTTAACGTTGGGCCGTCGTTCTTGCATTCTCCTTTTGCGCATAGTCGCAAATACGCACTAACCATTTTAACTAAGCATGGCTTTCTCTTTCTCACGAATCATAGGGAAAATCAATTTCGTTTTCATGTTGGCATAGTGTTCAATATTAGAGTGACAGATTGATTGTCCGCACGTAGTCGAAAAGATCGATGGAAGTGTTTACTGAGAAACACTGTGGTAAGGAATCCAAACTTACAAATTCTTATGGTCAGTTGCTGCCTCACAACCACCTTGCAGTCGCTATGATCAGAGTTGTCATCCTTTATACCAGTGGCTCACAAGAGATGCTATGTGTAAATGAAAGGAAGAAAAGGAGCATATATTTCTAGAATGAATAGTGGAACAGTTCGTCTTCACTCATCTGCTTAACGCCAACCCGTTGTCTAGAAAACTTCCTGCAATATAGAAAATTCATCCCTCTTTTTCTCGAAAGTTAGTATCACCGAACCCTTACTTAGACGGAGCCAGAAACAGTATGCATTGTCTGAAGCTTCCGACACATTGATTCAATTCTCTGTATTGCCTATGACTTTTCTAACGGTGTCCCAAATTTCCACGTTTTCATTGATGAGGTCAGTCCCGTTTAACTTTTGCGTATGTCGAGATTATTATCGTATGTGGTCGTGATATTTCTGAACATGGTGAAAGTGGATGTCCAAATGATCGATAATGAAACACTGATTTTCACACAACCAAAAGCATCACTTAGATACGGTTCATTAAACTTCAGAATTTGATTACGTTATATACTGATTGATTTTGGAAACCATACTTTCTACCGAACACTTAAATCTACATATTTTCGACACATTTATGATGGCTACGCAATCCAGCTGTAATCCCATATGAATCGAATAGAGTGTGCAAGGACGGGGAGTCTATATTTAGAATCACCCGTTGATTTTCCCAAAGTTATTTCGTCGGGATTCGTAAAGTGGACTCCCCGTCCATGCACGCTCCTAATACAGTGCCATACTAATCACATTAAAAATTCTACTCATTCCACTCGGAATTCAACTGCTGTCCGCCTAAGTTTCGCCTTATATGCTTTCTACCACCTGACATGCCGTACTTTGTATGCTAACCGAAACGAATATGCCAAACTGCTAGTTCGGATATCTTCCGATTTATTATCGCTCTATTCAGTCACCGTGGAAAAATCCTACGTTGCGAAGTTGAAAAGAAACGGGGTGATCAGGAAATCTTGTGAAACCCTACCTGATGGGGCGAGAAGAAACGAAAGCTCATCGTAAGTTTCAGTTCATTCCGAAGTATTTTGATACAGCACATTGAGGAAGGTCACACTTTTCAGGTACATAGTTTCTCAGTAAAATTTCTGCGAGGTGATTGTTGGTCTTTGTAAGGTGTAATGATGTTCTATAAGCTGTCACAGAATGAAGACTTGATCAACACATTCATAACTGGACGGAAACCCAGACTGCTGCTCACCTTTCTGATTTTCACGTGTTTGGTACAACCCGCAGTTGATGAGGGACACTAGCTGCTTCGACGCTGTTTCGAGTAGTCTAATACTCCCCCGATTGGAGCAGTCAGTATGCGAGCTCTCTATGGAGACGCGGACAGCAGGACTGAGGAACACAATAGTGCATTGTGACTTCCTACAGCTTAGGCTTCATTGTGGATACAATTAAGTCAATTCAATGAAATTTCGTCTCGGTAGATGGGTGTGTCTAAACAGACCTCAAGACATGGGCTTGAACAAATAGTTAGGAGACCGATAAGATATACACGGAACTGAATTAATTGTGGATGAGATAAGAATTTGCCATATATATATATATATATATATATATATATATATATACTACTGTGAGGGTACCAGTTATTGTGTTCAATTTATATGCTCCGGTGAGGAGATCCTTCTGGATCCGCATCTTGTCCTTTTATTAGGAGAAAACACATTTTATTACTTTCGTGAGGGTCACTGTCATCAGTCATCCCACCGAAAACCAAATGGATAGGCTGTTATCAGGTATTATATATCTTCTGACTAATTAATTAAAGGAACACCACATCACTTCTTGTTCGGAACAGTCTCTGAAGAAGACTGCATTTCACAATGACTCATCGGATGTTTATTTTGCTCCAGAAGCATAAACGTAAGGTCGATGCCGGATTATTTTACTATAGTTAATACATTCTTCTCGCTCGGTTCACCGCTGACTCAGCCTTACCATGACTGACCGTTAAAAAGGACTATTGTTCCGGTGTTCTGAATTCCATCTCTGACTGAAATGTCGGAAACTCGCACTAGTTAACTAAGGCTCACTGTCAGTAAGCAGAGTCTCCGAGATTCCGTGCTGAACGAATTGGGCGGATAATTCGTTGATCACTTTGGACGTGCTCGTGCTATATAGCAGGTCCATTAGGAAGAAGTCACCATATCAATCAACCACACTCAGAAAGTGTTTCCGTTTGTGCATGAAGTGTTCACCAGATAGGAGAAGATAGTTGTCGAAGCAACATCGTTTCCTTCCATTGCTTGTTCGCGTGGGTTCGACACGGTCCACACCGTGAAATGTGGTCCTCAATCAGATTGTTTGTACAGGTGTAGTGGAAAACGTCCCTTGCTCTGCGAATGGTATTGTTCGTTCCATTGTACGACGAATGATTGCCTTCTCGTCAGTTCACATCAAAGATTCTGAAATGCGGGAATCATAGTGAGCTTTCCATTCCCATCTGACTGAAGTTCTCCTTGATCAGGAAAATGCCGCATCTCCGATAATCAAACGGTTTCCTGCCCTCTCGAAGCACTGTCTCCATTCCGGACGGACTGCTGTCACACTGAACAAAGAACGGAGGGGGGAGGGGCGCATTTCGACAGTAGGCTATGATCTACTATATCTTTTTAGAAAACCCATGTTGCCCTGCAATCCAGTGCCACTTCCTGCCTCCTTTTGGAAGGCGAATTGTTGTGCTGTTTGCATTGGGTCGATAAGACGTGGAAGAAATGTGCTCAAATGGTTGACCATGTCAATCTGGCATGAAGTTCCTTTTAGGTTCTCAAATACGGGCATGTTTTCAATCACAGTTATTTTTCTCATTTGGCATTAGTGCCTCGTCTGTTACAAGGCGACAGTGCGAAATAACTAATGACATGCGGTGTTTGAAATATTTTACCCCTGTCATGCTCACCGATTGATGCATTATCGACAAATTGCTCAAGGTTTGTTTCACGCTCTTATGGTGTTTTCTACAAATCAGTACGTTATCTAATGTTTGGATCAGACGCTCCCGAAAAAATGTGGTTACACACTCGTGTTCCAAAACTTAAACACAGTTCTCTTCTGAGAAACGCATTGGGGTGACCCGGATCTAAGTACGGCCTAATGGCTCCAGATTTATTCATTTTGACGATTATTTTACTAACCTAGTCTGCTCTTCAATCAACACACACAATCGACTTCGTCTCCAGCAAAAGATACAATTCACGTCATGCACATGTCCAAGTGATTTGTATTGTTGCATTTATTGTCGAATGAATAGCAGAAAAACAATATCTGAAGTAGAACTGTTATGGTGCTTGTGGTTGAGTTATTCCATCACTTGTACTAGCATAAAACGGTTGCATGTCATTCCTTTGGATATATCTTAGCCCACCATGATGACCGTTTGACCACCGCAAACAGGTTATGACAATCAGGGAGGTTGTAATCTGGGTGGACCACGGTACCAGTGTAATTCACTTCGTGCATAAACTTAATCACTCAGATTTGCTACCAAGTGAACTTGAATATCCATTTCCTGCTTCCTGGCTTCCTCACTCGAGTAACAATTGATGCTCAGTTATATCATGTCATACAGTCCTTTTCAGTCTTGTTCTTATGACAAGCATCGATTGACCGCAATTCTCATGATTCCAATTGTTGTTCTTATCTGTTCGAGTTTATCGCTTACGCAAACATTTCCCCGGTTTTTGTATGAACCATGACATAATTGCCAGGGTTAAATGACGAGACACAAACATTTGGACGTAGTCATCTTTCTCTATCCATCCGTGTGAGTGAGTAACTGAACATGGCCATCTCTGTATGATCTCGCCCTTTCTCATCACCACGTTGTTTCGCTTGTTCTTCTTCACCAGTGCTTGTGTGAGTGTGTTCCCGCAAAACCTGTACAGTCTTACTGTGGATCATTCGTGCGTTAGTTAACACACCTGGGATATCATCGCTTATTCCTTTCTGCCAAGCCTTTGCAAATGGACCCCACACATGACTGAGCACCCACTGAGGTGTTATCAAACCTGACTTCATTCCGCGTACTAAGAAACCAGTGTTTTCTGATAAGTGTAAATCAGTTGAACTTGGACATTGTTGGGAACAACGTTATTGACTGATAATGTTTTGAGGTGATCCAAATGTGAAGAGTCTTCGGCCCCGGCGGGATTCGAACCCACGCACGGTCACCACCCTCGCTTTAGAGCAGCGAGTGCTCTACCAGCTGAGCTACGAGTCCAAGTAAGAGTTTTTTCGTTTGATCTATACGAGCCATGTAAGTATAGTCCAAAATCGAGCCTGGTAGGCTATCCCCTATTTTGCTCATGAATTTGACAAGTTTAGCAGACTTGAAATTGCAAATGTATTTTGGACGTTTACAACTGAATACCCATTGTCCATTTGGAAAACAGAATTCGTTGGTGCATCGGTTCCTGTCATAGAAGTTGCATTCAATTTTTTGATTTCTTTTAAACTCATTATTAAGCATCCAAGCTGAGTCAGGCCAATCTTGGTGTTTTTCTTGGTTGGCTTGTCATTAACCCTATTTGGAAACCACCATTCTGGTTATCATACAATGCACTTTAGGTGAAGATTTCAATAAATCTACCCACCATTGTGAGGGCTGATGTTAGGAAAGGCGAATCACAGACACAATGTTATTTGAAATGTGTGTGTGTGTGTGTGTGTGTGTGTGTGAATACTTGAGTTCACATGACCTCAGTTATTTGGATATACGTGACTGCCGGCAAACCCTCCAGTTTTTCCCTGTTTTATTCTGCACTGTGCTGTGCGTCACGAGAGAAAGAGCAAAATCCTCCGGAAATAAATTTTGCAACACTGTGCTTCTGTGTGTTTTGTTAAAGTTCGTACTGAGTGGAGTGCATTTTCACTCTTCTCCACCAGTAATTCAGTGTTCAAATGTACAATAGTTGTGCTTAGTTATCCATCAGTTTGCTGGATACATTCGACCGTGTTTTGTGTTCTGGATTATGGCTGTTTTCAGATACCCAACCATGACTCCTTCACTTCATGCAAAATTAGTTCATTTCAAACTTTCGTTGGTCCCAATTAAGATAGAAATGATTTCAAACAAGGAATTCACAATGTTTGTGTTCGAATAACTCGAATTGGAATGAGAATATATGAGAACAAGCAATTGGATGAATTGGCTTTGCTTTCACCAAGATGCGATGTTTTAAATGCAGTGAATTTATACTGAAAAACATATGCATTTAGCAAATGAGTTGCAAGCAATGTGAGCATTTGTCATAAGTGTGTCGAACGTTGCGTTAACGAGCATAAGTCAAACTAATTTATCTTTGACCTGCACCAAACGGAATTATAACATTGAGTGGGAGTATGGCACGGAATAAAAACGATGATATTCTGTCGAGTTTCTCTATTCTACACAAATCATCAATTTTCGCAGTTGTGTATAGTTTTTTTATGGTTTTCTATCATCCATTGCTGTTTGGATGCTACCATCTGTTTCTGCCGTTGACTGGCATTCTGTCCAATTGTGACATTCATAATAATTTATCGTGAATTCCAAAATCCATCCAATCCGTTGCAAACCGGGCTTTGTTTCAACTGCAAAGCTTTGAATTTCCAGACTTCAGCCATTTCTAGTGTGACGACTGCAAACAGAATATCTCATTTTCCAAAGCCTAAATATCGGTTGGATAAACGGGGAGTCATATTGTCTAACGATTATCCAACGAGTTCATTCTATCAGCTGAGATCTCAGGATAACTAACAACGATTCATAACATGTATTGATGCGATTTCTCTTGTGCGTACATTCACTGAACAGTACTGACTTCAAAGCGTAAAATAACCACCACTCCAACTTCATTATACATGGTTTCTCCTCTCGTGGCGCCACATTATATTTATCATTCAGAGCTCAATGACTGCGACAAACAGATCAACTGAAATCATTTCCAATCTTGTGACTGGAGATCGCATAACATATCAATATTGGCAATAGTGTCTGGTGTCTGGTATCTGCTGAAGAAAAATGTAGTCTGTCTGCTGTACTGTGAGGTGATGGGAAGGGTGGTGCATATCTTTCAGTCTGAATATCATATGTACAAAGAAGAATCCTAGCCAGACTTGGAGCACGAGATTATTCGGTGGGTGGTGCATACTGATAAATTACGAGACACAAGCAACTAGAAATGAATAGAATTTCGCTGAAATGTTCTTGGCGAAGACATGTTATTCAAAATATTTCAACGTTTCTGATGCCTGGAAGGATGATCCTTAGTTCCCCCATACCAATACCGGTGGCGTGATTGAAATTCCGTGTTCATTCTGAGTGTATGTCCACGTAGATCTAGTTATATGTTCATATGTTCGATGAACATCGTATCTTCAATTCACATTTACATGTCTCGAATCGTGCAGCAAAATAATGGCAGCACATAGATGTCTGTATAGGATAGAATATATGTTCGGATATTGATGATTCTCTGTGAAATGGAAACATGAATTGTGTGGATGGTTCTTTTCAATTCGAAAATAAGAACCACACAATAAATTCTCACCAATCTAAAAAATATGTACAAAAGCCAATGAGTGATTAGTCTTCGACAGCAACGTTAGAACACATTGACTAAGTAATTGCGATTGGGTGCACTGAGTATCCTGGATGTCTAGTCTCATCCGAAGGATGAATCAAATTGGCAATCAGTCACCTGCTTCTAGAGGATTCCAGAAGAAGCAAATGTACCATGCTATTGCTGGCCGGCTCATCTGCACCAAAACCACTGCCTCACAGTTCACGCTTGGATGCATAAATACAAGAGGCACATATTCAAATAAAAATGCCTAATCTGGACTGGGCGATCGAGTAGTACAACAGCCCACAAAGCCAACATCCATGAAAGATACTACTACTTTCATTGACTGTTCTCTCATGCGCAAGAACGATCACTCTCCCAAATCACATGCAACTTGTTCTACTATCTCCACTCATTTCCCATTTATAATATCATTTTTACAATGTGCCTGCTGTAGAGCCACTGGAGGAATTCCTGACCATGTTCTCTCTCATTCTTCTTCGACTAGCTTCCAAGTCCCACCGAACGGCTACCGCCGGCTCATGCCCTGCTTTGTCCTCGATAATCATTCAAACTAGCCACTTTCAAAATGCGAACAATTAGGTGTGTAAGACAACAGGTGTGTTCAGCTCGTTCGCTCCAACCACTGGCCATCGGTGCATGTTGCATTGAAAAAACTCGCATTCAAAACTCCAGTTTAATCATTAGATTGACACCTTCATCTAATTTCTCTATGAAGTTTCACTCACACCTTTCTGAGGAAGCTGAGGATGCGATTTCTAGTTTCACTGCGGTTGGCATTGGTTTCAATGAAAGAGCAGAAGTGGCGCTGCTAGATTGGATCGCGTTCGATATGGGAACTGTCGGAGCTGGTGTTGGGGAGGAGATCAGTTCATGAACAACGAGAGCTTGAGTAGCTTTCTTAAACATACGACACCAGTGGCGTCGACGTGGAATCCCGTTCTCTCGTAAGGGACAGGTGTACGATGACTTCGTTCGTAGTACATTACTGTACGACTGCAAGAACTGACCAATCCACATTCAGGATGCTCAGCGTCGTTCTGTGTTCGACAATCGGTGTCTCTAAAGCATAGCTCATGTCTGGTGAGAATATTGGGACCAGTCCAGACAGACAAAGCGTCATACATAATTATATTGTCTGTTTGTCTATCTGCCTGCGTGCAGCTTACGTTAGGCTCAGTAAAATATTGTGTATTTGCCGGATCATTTGGACATGTTCTTCGTCAGATAGTTTCCCTACTAGGTGTCATTTTCTTCACGATTTCATAATATATAATTCCGTTATAATCGAATGGGTCAGCGATTTCACGTTCTGTAGCCGGTCACTAGTTCCAATGAGAAGACTCTTCGTGGTTGAAACGGTCTTGGTTTATTTGTAGAGAACGGATAGTCTATAGAAAATGTATGGCGACCATAAATCAGTCCTTGTATGAAAACGTATCGATTCGCCGATATCCTTGAAAGCTTTTCTGATTTTTGTCTGGTTTTACCCAGATTGGAAGATTCGGCTCCAGTCGTTTTCGATAGAGGTTGGCATCCGATAGATGTTAGTTCACCCTCTACAGAACGTCCCAACGGGTAAAACCATCCATTGCTTATGTAACCATATCGAAAACAACGCAATCAAGATGGGTATCCCTCTAGAAGCATTGGAACTACTTCTGGTTTTGTGCACACACAACATTCAGTTCAAGTTCAACGATCAGATCTACCGTCAAAAGGACTGCTTGGCAATAAGCTTCTCACCCAAATCACTGTTTGCTGACATCTTTATGGCAAAGTCAGAAACTAAACCACTTGAATCAACAATCCACACGTTTTGTTTATGCAAACGCAGTGAAGATGATGTCCAGCATTCACTCAATTCTTCAGACCGGAATCAGAATCAATTGCTAAATCCTTTTGACTCCGATCATGCATACTTGCAGTTCACAATGGAAACGGGGTCAAACAACACAATGGGCTTGGTAAATGTTTGGATGAGTTATCGTGAAGACGGTCCAATCGATCGGTCAGTACATGGGAAAGCAACGTGAAATGAGCAGTGCATCCACTTCCACACTTTTGTAACTCGTAATGTGAGAAGGAACCAAAATGAGTGCCTCACTAACACAGCAACATGAACATGCTTCGAGAACACCATTAAGGAAACATTTTTATACAGCATAGCTACCCGGACTTCCTAATTCATAAGATGATGCAGATGCAGATGGATTTTCCAAGAGAGCCTGTCGTGGATAGTTAGTCAGTATACAAATATTTGCCATCCGAATGCAACACTTTGGGTGGGGATTCTGTACAATTCCGCGGATGCTTCTGTCACTATCACTAATTGACTCACCTAGTCTATCGGTTTCCCATCTGTGGCCAGAACCTATTTTGCCATGAAAATGTCCGATTCCTGTTCAGTTTGTTCTCTAATTGCACAAGGAACTCGCCTTTACGGTAGAACCAGAGATTCAGCAGACTCGTTGATGAATAATGTCCCTAGTCCCGGATGCTTACGTAGTTTCTCATCCAAAGTCGAGGAGTAATTTTCCAGGTCATGTTCAACATTTTCTGTAATATTATGAACCCATGAAAGTTAATTGTCATTGTTTGGAGATGTTTTCGTAAATGACTGAAAATAGAACGCTATATATCTGACTGTCAAACTCCCGTGCCCAGTATTCACAAAATCGTCATTCCGACAAAAGTTACCCAAATGACACCAAAATGTTTACGGTTGAAAGGAAAAGAATGCTAGCGTTTTTCTTCTCAATAATCGTCTGTTTTACTGTATTCTACTGCCCTTTTCCTATTGAGTTAATGTCGTAGTTGCATTTGCACCTTGCTGGATTGCAAACCAGCATGATAATATATATATATATATATATATATATATATATATATATATATATATATATATATATATATATATATATATATATGGTAAAATTTGGTATTTTCAGAAGCCTTTCCACCACCGCGCAGAGGAGTACACCTGTCGTTCGTGACCAAGTGTGTTGGCGGATTGACCTGGAAACGACCATTCAATCCTACCTACGACAACACCATCTCAACGACAGTAGAGTGCTGAAGTTTGTTTGTCTGACCGTCACAAACAGTTGTCGAGTTAGTGGAAATAAATGATATTCAACACTTGTTACAAAACGTTGCCGAATCGTGTCTAGGAAGCATTGGTTTTCAGCACGAGGGCAGAATCGTCATTACATGTCAAATGCACCAGTAATGTGACACGTGATAAGATGGATTTCACAGCATCAAACACTTCCTTTGCTGCCTGTACGAAAATATTGTTTCTGAGTTGCCCTGTAGGAGATCAGCAAAGGGCTTTAGAACACCGGCAATGTTAGGAATGACACGGTGGAAAAAGTGAAGGATTCCAAGCAACTGTATGACTAATTTAGGGATTCTTCAGGCTTGGGACGCAAGAAACACACTTGGCCACCTTGATCAAAATGCTTTTGATCCACACGGCTCTTGTATCGGGCATGGTGCAAAAGCAACAACAGTATATATACGGTCCGTATGCACGACTTATGCTGGACTTTACGCTCCTATGCTACACTAAAGGCACCGGCCTATGGATGAGTCATCGGCGGGGGTACCGGGTGCTCGATCAAGCAGTGAGGGTTCTGCTCACATTGAACGCACTAAACCGAAGCTCATAAATACTCATTCGATGTTCCCACCAGTTACGAGCTTTGCTTCAGAGACATCAGTTCACGAATAAAAAATCGCAGAGTGTCCTTAGAGCGAGGTGGAAAAGGTCTCGCAACCCTAATGCAAAACACTGCAAACTGAAGTGTCTGTGTTCGTGTCGAACAAACCATCGCTTTCGTTTCTGTCGTCATGGTCGTTTTGCCTCGTCTCGTGATCTTCGTTCACTTTCTTTACAAATTCAGTTCCGGGTGAACTTCATTTAGCCCAACACAGCCAGACGTATGAGCCGCCACTATGGGTTTGGAACTGGTGAACCGTCGACTTCACAGATCGTATAACTGACACGTGGTGCTTTCTTGCCGGTGGCACGGATGAGACGGAACACCTTATGCGAGTTGTCAATAGGATTAGCACAGTCCATCTCTGATATAAATTGCGACTACCACATTTTCATGATAAACATGATTTACAGTGAAACGGACGAATCTCGTAGTTTGAAGACGCTCCTACAGCAGTGTCTTGCACAGCAATCAACGAATACGGAACTGAATTAGGTGTGGATGAGATATGAATTTGCCATATATATATATATATATATATATATATATATATATATATATATCACATCAGTTGGTTTACTTGTCTCACACAATCAACGGCGTACTGGATGAAGGTAGCAAACAAGTACACAAATACCATGGGCCACCAGAATCGAATGGGCATAATGGTGCACTTGTTTATTCACTTGGAAGACATTCGTGGAATTGAAGATTATTGAAATTCTTGTTCGTGACCATCCGATCACGGGTTCGCTTCATTGAACATGTCCACTCATCCAAGTGGGTTACTTGAATTGTCTTTTGAAGTCACACTGGTAATTGTGTAGTCATTTGAGCGCCCGTCTTCATAAATCTCTCACAAATGTTGTCTCACGGGGCTCTTTTATCTATTAGTCCCCAATCAATGATGTTAGTCACTTTGTCAGCACCTTGAAGGCAACCAGTCACCTCTGTTGTACCGCGTGGGCTACTTTTGTCCAATGGCAGATTAGACTCAGTCCATCATAAGTCTATAATTAAGCCGAAGGAGTGCACTTCAAATTCTATGGTACCGGTGTAAACTATCAATCAGGTTTGTTGAACTTGGTGGACCAAGTATATTTCGTCATGAGGAAGAAATCACAATAGCAATCGACCAGACTCAGAAAGTGTTTATTTTTGTGCCTCAAACGTTTATGAGAGACGAGTAGATAGTTGTAGAAGCAACGTCGTTTCCTTCCATTGCTTGTTCGCATGGGTTTGACACAGTCCACGCCGTGAAATGTAGTCCTCAATCAGATTGCCTGTACAAATGTAGTGATATGGTATTGGTATTGTTTGCGCCATTGTACGACAGATGTTTGTATTTTCATCAGTTCACATCGAAGATTCTGAAACGCAGAAACCACAGTGAGCATTTCCTTTCTCATCTGATTAAAGTTCTCCTCGATTAGGAAAATGCCGCATCTCCGATGATCAAATGGTTTTCCGCCCTCTGGAATTACTATCTCCAGTCCGGACGGACTGCTCTCGCTCTGAGCAAAGAATGGGGGCACAAGTCGATAATAGGCTATGATCTACTATATTGTTTTAGAAAATCCATGTTGCTCTGCGATCCAGTGCCACTCCCCCCCCCTTTGGGAAGTGAGTTGTCGTATCGTTTGAATTGAGTCGATAAGATGTGGCAGAAATCTGCTCAAGTAGTTGACCATGCCATTCTGGCATGTAGTTCCTCAAATACGGGCATGATTTCAGTCACAGTTAGTTTTCTCATTTAGCATTAGTGCCTCGTCTGTTATAAAGCGACCGTGGGAAATAACTGATGACACGCGATGTTTGAAATTTTCTCATCCCTGTCGTATTCTTCGATTGATGCAATATTGAGAAATTGCTCAAAGTTTGATTCAAGCTCTTGTGGTGTTTTCTACAAATCAGTACGTTATCGAATGTTTGGATATGACGCTCCCGAAAAAATTTGGTTAGACACCCGTGTTCCAAAACTAAAACACAGTTCCCTTCTGAGAAACGCATTGGGGTGACCCGAATCGAAGTACGGCCTAATGGCTCCAGATTTATTCATTTTGACAATTATTTGACTAACCTAGTCTGCTCTTCAATCAACACCCACAATCGACTTCGTCTCCAGCAAAAGATACAATTCACGTCATGCACATGTCCAAGTGATTTGTATTGTTGCATTTATTGTCGAATGAGTACCAGCAAGACAATATCTGAAGTAGAATTGTGATGGTGCTTGTGGTTAAGTTAGTCTATCATGTCATTCGTTTGGATATATCTTAGCCCACCATGATGACTGTTTGACCAACGCCGGTCAGTGTTCCCGAATATGAATGAACATTCAGATTTGCTACCAAGTGAACTTGAATATCCCTTTCCCTAATTAGAAACAGAAGTGAAACGAGGATTTGTGGATCGTTTTGTCCGGTATTTGATTTAAATTGGATTAATCATTTCTTTAGATCCGCATTTGAAACACTGAACAGAATGAACATTGGATGGATGTGAGTTAATTACTTTTATTTTTAATATTAACTGGAAAGCATAATATAGGATCATTACAAAACCCATTCGACCTTCTGTGACATTGGGTGTGACAGTCACTAGTCTCCTTCGCACAGTTCTCTCCAAGCACCTGAAGAACGAAAGAAAGTTTCACATTTGGTGTTTGAATGTGCACTGGGCGATAGATTAGGACATCTTGATAAAATGACAAGTTTTACTTCAGTCGGTCCAAATGCAGAGGTATACGAAATGAAGGACTCAACTCACCACATTCTCGTCCCTCGCGGCGTTCACAAAGTTCAAGCACCTGACAAGCAAAGCTTTGCGCATGTGTACTCATTAGGCATGCTGCTAGTATGCAGATGACGAGAACGAGCTTCTGTCAGTCAGTTTGGAGAGCGTAGAAGGAGATGAGACACAATAAGTATGCAAGTATATGGCATAGACTAAATTTTTTTACATGCTTAACGGAGGGTGTGGACGATATACTTCGAGTACGTAACGGAACTGACCAGGATGGAGATATTTGAGAACATGTTTGCACTGGTTAATCTGTTCAATAATCAGTTAGCTTGTCGCGGCGAATTTTATGCTTTACAACTCCAATAGGTTTCACGTGCTTCTCGTTCACGATTTCTTATTGGTTCACCAAAAGCCAACGAATCAAACGACTGCGCGCTCGCAAATAATTACAATTGCACAGTTTGATTCGTGTGATACAATGTGCACTTGTTCTGCCAAACAACTTCGTGATGGTACCGATAACCACTCATGTACCGATTTATCACATCTGAAATTTGCATTCAGTTGTGTGTGCGTTTTTTGATTGCACACCAGCGTTCGATATCTCTCAACTGCCCAGTTACCTACTTAATTGGCTGAAAAACTACTTCTCGAGTAGAACCTAGTGCAGCGAATTTTGATTCAAAATTTCAAGACATCTCTTGAGCACTGCTGGTGTACTTTACCGAGCCGGCCAATTCCGCGCTCGCTTCGTATTACCAACTTAAATGAAACCCACTCAGTTCGCACGGTCAGATATACCGATGATGTTGTTCTGATTCGTTCTGTTTCACAGCACTCCGACTTTGATCAGTCTCAAAGAAATACTTCACACATTCTAAAGGCTTCGAGCAATTTGGTCTTCTGTTTTGTAGATAAACCATCCATCTTCTTCGCTCACTCCAACCTTGTTCTCTATTCACGCCCATCTTTATCGGTGTAGATGCTGATGCCTGCTTGCGCATTTACTGATCTCCGGTTCACCGAGTTTCATTTCCATCTTTGCAGATCGTGCACGTACAACCCCCACGGGAGAACACTGGATACAGCATATAACAATGGTGATTTACCGGTGTAGTACAATGGTTGTGAAGCTATGGTGGGGAGTTCGAGTCTCCGTAGGGAAACATTTCCTCACGATGGAAACGTACAAACATAGGACAGCACAGTCGGGAATATAAATAGAACGTTTTTGCAATATATATCGTAAAGTGTAATGATAAAGGGTAGGTGCATTGGAAGCGGAGAAAATGGGCTATGGAAGCTAGAGGTGCGCGATGCATGTGCACGCCACTCGTGAGCAGACGAGATAGGATTGTTCTCAGAACACAAACTACAAGAAAGTAATGCACAATTTCCGACATCATACACCGTAAAAACAGATACCAAAATAAATAAACGCACACGGAATTAAAATTAACGAGTCATCGCCTGAAAAGCGTAGATGTCAACCCCGAGGTCACTCATTTCGGCAACCCTGTTAGTAGTATTTCTACGACGTTCTATTCGCATATTGTGAACAAATTGGATCACTCGAGTCCAAGCGCCTATTCGACTGTAAACTCGTAGCATCCGCGGTCACTGAAATTTCGCCTGATTAGGGGCATGTGTGACAACTGTGTTTTGGTACTAACGGCTTTTCCCATAACGGAAGGTTATCTGGAGATGTAAAACGAACGCAGGCATTTGTTTCCGAACTTTGCAAGTTGAAACCGATATGCTAAGAATTATTCCCAGTGAACACTGTATTTATTGCGACCATCGGTTGCTTTGATTGGCCTACTAGTGAGTTCTCTTGAAAGATTGTTCCCATTATTACATAATGATACTCACACTGATGAAATTGGACAGATCAGTGAAGGATTTCTCAACGCCTCACTACTTCTTAATCAGTCTCTGTGCAGTTGTATTGAATTACTATCCAAATATTTTCAATGTAGTTGAACGTGCCCCAAATAAGCAACTCTGATCGTAGTGCTTTCTCAACTTTGAAGTTTGCTCTAAAAGCGACTCCCTGCACCCCATGCGCACTATCTGCAAACGTACCCTCACTTTGAAGGATCCAGATGAACTTAGGTCACTGGGTTCACCTGTATGATGGATTGTAAATCTGCCTTGGGAAGGAATACTCACAGTAACGGAAATTTCACATCAGCACATACATTTAAGATGAGGTTCTTGTTTCCTATCTTAAATTCGTACATAACTGCACAACTTCTTTAGTTCTCTGACTGTTGGAAATTCAGAACGACTGTCCACATTATTTTGATTTTTCTAGTGATCACTGAAGTAATACTGAAATGTACTGACAACATTTACTAACCATGTCACAAAACACCGGTTGAAAACATGGTGGAGCACAATCGTCTCATTTATATCATACTGCTGAATCAGTGATATATTTACCGAGCAGATTAAGGGTACCCCAGAAGTACATCTGCCAACTCCATTTACATACGCCGACCAGTAATCTAAAGACAAGGAGCTACGTCTGAGCGGTCACGGAAAAGCCCCGCCATATAGTTGTCAGACTTTCTTCATGTAAGTACATTCCCAAAAGAGAGAGAGATCCAATACAACTAATCAGGTGGTAAAGACCATGTCCAAAATCTATCTTATCAGTCAATGACCGTACCTAACGAATCGAATAAAGATGATTAGGAGATATCGCTCTTCTGAAACAAAAGCGAGAATAAGATCATGTAAATGAGGAGTTCTATTGTCGTTACATCACCAATGGACTCGCCTGGACAATGCGTCCCTTCCAATAACAGAGAGCCAGCACGTAAAAGTTTGAGTGAATATAGACAATCGACGGAAGGCACTGCGACAAAAGTTCCAAACAAATACATCCGATGTTACATTCATCGAAGAAAGAACACGGCTACTTCCATACCGTTATACACTATTAAGTAAATTTGTTCAACAAATGCAAATGAAAGTCCGTATTATCTGTCGTGCGCTTCTAGGGGAATTTCGTTGTCATTCACATACAATATCATGTTGCTGACAGTAACTTGGGCCCATGTGCCCACGTTCTCAAGCTTGCTCTATTTCGTGGTAAACTTAACATTCTTGTTGGTTAGAAGTGACTTAGTATTTTTCCGATAGTTTCCGAGGGGACTTAACATACAATTACATTATTTGTCATTTCGCAACCCGTTAATCAGTGCTCGGACAAAACCTCAGACGAGGTAGCGTAGGCACACAGCAATCCCCATTTACCTGTGTAAAACTTTAGATCTGACGCACTAGTTTACCTACTGAAGAGTATGCCAGTAGTCCGTTTCATAATTCAATATCATGTGGAACGCTCCGGGAATCTCAGAACACATTGTACGTCACAATTGGGAGTTGATGTTACATTATGAACACACCAGTAACCAAACTACTTTATCCTATTCCTAAACCAGTTAAGAATGATAGCTTTGAAGTGGACGAACTGTTATGCGTTTAATGAACTAGTGGCGAATGAATCGACTCCTTCTAGCTATCTCTCAGTAGCATGCTCATAACCAAAAGAATGGAAGCGAGAAATCGTTTTTAGATTTCGGAGCGTTTCACTTTATAACTACCAGCTCTGAATCATTAGGAAAACTCGACACCTTCAGCTATCTCTGCAGTCGCATCAAAATCGATGAAGCCTTTAACCACGGAAACCTGTCCAACTGATACGCAATACCATTCTTGCTAAAGGAATGGGCGCAGTGCCCGAGCGCAAGCGAAACCTGGTCACCCGATCTGAGGTATTATTATGTGCATGCCCTTGGCGCACCATCATCTGATCCCCGTTTTACTCTTAACTCTCCCAAAAACGATGTGTATTCCAACATGCACTTCGTAAGATTCCCAAGGTATGTGAGAAAAGCTAGAAACAGAAAGACAAACAACACGCGCCAAAGCACAACACATTTAATTAAAAGAGGACAAGGGTGCCGCGAACAATACTTTGCCATTCAAATACTGAATGGCTCCGGGGGATATGTGACCCAAAGCTTTTCGGTCTGGGCTGTCGGTGAGGGATAGAACCAAATTGGCCGATGTAGCCCAACCGAAAAAGCAGCGAATCTGTAAACAAAAAGCAGATTACCACAAACAATAAATTGGACATAGACAAAAATTCTGACATACTCAGTTACTTCATAGTGTGAGATCAACATTATTCCAAATGAAAGCTTGCAAAACACCAAACAGGGCTTCAAAAATGAAGACTGGAAAACGTGATAATGAACAAGCAAAATACAGATGAAAAATCTGACAATCATCAGAACAGTCTGGTTTCGTCTACTTCGGATTCACATTGCCTAAAAACTTAGGAAGCCTTTTTTGCACCGAAATTTCAATACAGCGAACGCTCCTAGCTTGCAGTTGGCTTGTAGACCAGAAATCAGGTTTTTGCTCAGGACACAGATATAATCTACTGTTTAGACGTCCAGGATGTCTTATGATCAACCATAAAAATGTCGAAGCCTAGTTAATCTGAAATGTAAGGGATGCATTCCATCTCACAATGCAGACTCTCGACTGCTTGGTCTGCCGAGCACCTAACATCTTACATAAAACATCCCCGATAATGTTTGCACGCATTCACTTGTGTGGCACCTACTTTGCGCAGTAAATCATCGGAGTCCGACACAAGTGAATTTCCTTTGGGCTTTTCCAACGTCACGGTGCACTCACGTCCAGAGATAAGATGACGTACAACCACCTGAGCACACCCAACTGAAAAACCAGCGGCGTCTGAAGCAGACATTTCAACAACATCAGACGGAAGTGAACAACCGTTCGACGAGGACATATCGCGGCGGGCAAAAATAATGAGTTCGAAATCATACGGTGGGATCTGAAGGACGGAAAGAATAATTACAGTAGAAACTTCCATTCGCGTTTGCATTGTGATCACGCTAAAAGAAACTAATGAAAATTGCTAAAACAAAAGCTGAGGAACATACTTTTTATCACGAAGATCTTATAATAACTGTACCCCATAACATCTTTTTAGTCTGAAAAATTTCAACCCAAGTTCGGCCGCTTGAGTTTGTAGAGAACCGAGAAACATGAATAAACAAGAAAAACAAAATTCAATTTTACCGTTCTTCAGTTGTGACGATCAATGTGGCTTACGTTTACCAGTACCAATTTACATAAACGCAATAATCGCGACCGAAAGAGTAATACAGAAAGCACGAAGTCTTACAAACACCATTCTAGAAAATATCCGCTTGTAACCTTTGCGGAGGTCATGGTTAGACGATTGCACGGAAAAGTGAATGGTAAAACGATTGTGTATAACGCTCTGAGGCATCTAAACTTCGATGAAACTAGACGCGCATTCTAGTTCTGTTGCTTCGCCTTTTTTACTAGTGGTTCATATTACCAACCATGAGCTTACAATGACACGAAAAAATAGTATTATTCAATGGGAAAAAGTTATCGGCATCTTATCGAATAATTCCGCCATAAGTCACTTCACGTTCGACAGTCTCTAATTTGCCCCGATTCTTCTCTTGAAACATTGTATTGTTATTGTATTAGAACAAACACAGAAAACGCCACATGTTTCCCGGATCTGAATCAACTTATGCTGACGAAGACCTACCGAGACTGTTTCCCGAATGATCTCTTTGTCTAAGTACCATCCTTTCGGGAGAATGGATTCGGCAGCGTGAGTGATATCCTTGGCCATTCGTTTGTCACCATCAGCGGTGACACGATGAGAAAGCACATTGAGTGGTTGTTTGACAGTGGCTTGAATGAGATCGGCGAATAAAGCAGTTGGTGAGGCAATGCGTTGCAGCTCCAAAGAATCTGTAGCTACAATAACCACAATTGGATCATCCGGAATGAGTTCAGCCTGCGAGTGTCAAAGAGAACAAAGTTTTGAGGGCCAAGGGGTTGAGAACGGGAACAGGCGCAAATCCGAAGAACGTTTTTTTATCCTGTGTAACGTCACTTATATTCTCGCCAGTAAAACAGCCTAAAAACAGACTCACAGAAAAATCTGATGGAACAATTCCAATACAATACAAACACGACGTTCTAGATTTTACCGCTTCTTAAGGCCTACTGCCGCCAACTAAACACTGCTCATCAAAAACATTCCTTTTACGCACGCTAAACAACAACAGCTCTGATACCGTCCATTGTCTGTCGCGAACAACCGAATCATCAATGTAACCCACCAGACACGGTAAAATATTTTGAACTAACGTACTTTGTTCACAACTCACATGTGGGGAAAGAATAACAAGATTTTGCGGAATGTGGAACCTAGAAGGTAACAGCGAAAAGTACAGCTCGACGACAGTTATACTTTGCTATTTCTTTGAAGGAATAAAACGAACTAGCATCGAAGCTGGAAGTAGCTGATCACTGGTGTCTGCGACGGATTCTCAATGTGGCCCGGAAAGACATGGTTCCAAACGGCACAATAAGACAATGCTGCTTCGATATCGAAAAACAACTAATATTCCTTCAGCGCTATGGTTTAAACATGTCCTTTGCCGTCTAAACGCGGAGATCTCAAGACAGTTTCTTTTTCCTGCTATGTGTCCAGGATAGCCTTGTCACCTTGGCGCAAGGTTGGAAGCAGAAACTCCCGCTGTCATATAGCATGTTGAGCGATTGGGACACCAATCTGTCAACGGAGTTTGTAAATGGAAGCCGAACTGTATTTCACTTCACATCGTCGCCCATGGGCAGGTAAAATTTGGGGCGTCCATGGAGCCAGCTCATTCTCACGTAATGGAGGCAGTCGCATAAAAGTAAACAATCTAACGAGTTCTGAAAGGAACGGTGCTCATAGTAGTACCTCCGAAAAGAGTCACCCAACAGCGTCCAACTATAGTTACGGGCACCGGAAGCAAACAAGGATTGTTAAGATGGAAAGCAGTCCCCCAAGCTATGCATGCTCGGTGAGACAGTATACAACGAAAACACACTACTCTCACCTTCTTCCTTGTACGCTGAATTCGATTAATTATTTCACGAGCCAGGCGTTCGTTTTCCAGTTCTTCATCTGGTGTAGTATCCAAAAGAACAAGCAAACCTCGAGAGTCAGATGCAGCCTCATAAAGCTGAATCTCTTCGTGTGTTGCACTGCATTCGGTCGGAGTGTCTTTTCCCTTCTTGACTTTTCCATTCCCACTTTTGCCTTGTGCTGGTTCTGATGGTTTTCCCTCTTGGTTACCGCCAGTACTGTACACCACACTTAAATCGTCTCCACTCAAAACGTGCCCACACACAGTAATGGAACCGGTCTAAAATTGAATGGAGGGATAACTTAAAGTATAATCACGGTAATCATATATCACACCATATCATATCATATATATATATATATATATATATATATATATATATATATATATCCTTAACACCCGTGATTTCATGCTGTATGTCAAGTAAAACATGATACAATCGAGGAGGGAGGGGCAGATGGAGTCTGATTCCGTGGTGCCATCATCATATCACATTATAATAAAATAATCCAGATAATATTTAACTCCAATCAATCAGGTTAATAGTCGAAGGTGAACTAAAACTATTGTAAGACTAGAACTTACCGATGCGTAATGCTCTAGATCTGATGTGGACATCGATTTCACTGCTTCGACCACAGCTTTATAATCCTTCTTCAGACGAATTCCAACTGTACGATGATTGAGTTGACCACGCAACTGCACGCCGTACTTTTGCTTATCATCTGTGGTTGTGAGAATGCGCACGTTCAGCTCCTGAAGGAATGCAAAATCAGAAATGACAAATGGAACAGATTTTTTTTCTGTACGTTAGTGCGGAGGTGGTTAGTGGGTGACGAATGAAGCACAAGTCCCTAGTAATAATGGTTTGAGGCTGTAAGCAAAGTTCACGCCCCAAAATCATCGTTCGAACCAAATACAGAAGATGCTGTCAATTTTATTTGATATATACACAGTCCATATGTACAGCTTTGTAGATAAATCCAGTTCCACTTCCAAACCGATTGGAACCCGATTTTTATTACTGAAACAATTTCCAATAGCCTGAATTCCGGTGGTGTACGTGTACTAGAATATTGCACAGTTCAAGCAACTCCTACGCTTGCAACGAGTAGTTTTACAGAGTACCGATTTTAAATATATTAGCATCACTGAAGAGATTTTAAAATATTCTTAAGTTCTTGTCTTCCATATTATTCGGGCCACGTAATCTACAATCATAAGGAGAACGAAAATGAAGAAACAACGGAGAATCGAGTGAAATTGACTGGAGCAGTAGAGTAAAACAGTTTAGTCTCACCTCGACAATGTAAACTTGGGCTGAACGGATCGATTCTCTCACATTCGGTTCTGGATGGATGACGATCGCTTCCCGCAAAGGAGCTTTCAACGGTAGGTTTGTTCGTGTTCGGATAATACGCCCCAGTTCGACTGCAGCCTGCATCCAAGCAACTGTGTCTTCAATCACCGGGTTAATTAATTCATTGTTAGCATTCGGTGCGTGTAAATAGTGAACGGATTCTGGTGCGCCAGTGACGTGTGAATATCCTATCGGTAATCCGGATGGAGCTATGGGTGGGTGCAAAAAACAAATAAGAAAAGTGAGCTCCTCACATACTACATGCTGAAACACAGATGTCGTCTCAAAATTGATAGGCGGCCTATTGAGTTGTCAGATTTCCGCTTGGTTATCTAATCCAGCAATCGTTAGTTCAACCATTTACTACTTTCTCCTTAGATTGGCTTTACCGTCGAAACTCAGCCTGGTTACATTTCTCAACAGAAACGCTTTGGGTTCGACGTCAACTGAACCCAACGTGCTTTCAAACTGATTTCCTCCCATTGGCCCTGAAGAACTAATCACACAAAAAGGAAACAAGAACGTCTATTTATTTCGACCCCAACTGCATATCTTCGTATCATGATGCTGCCTCAACGAATATGAATGCACGTCAATCATGAGAAGAGTGATGACCCAGGTGACAGTGGATTACTGTCTACCACATAAATTACGGGCAGTGGCGGCATTCGAAACGTCGACCTAAAAGGTGGGAAGTAAATACACTACACTCGAATAGTGAAGTCACATGTGGTGCGGGAGTTCGTCTTCTGCTCTCTCCTTGTTGGTCGGATTCAACACGAGGCCATCCAGCTGGTTGACGATCCTTCTCGAACCTCCAGTTTCTAATCGCTCTCTCCAAAATGCCTCAGCGTGGTCGACGGTGGATGTTTCAGGCTCCGAGATGGTTAATCACCCTAAATGCATCTCGAAATGCTCCACATGAAAACGCCGTTTATCCGTATTCTAAACCTGCCCCCTACCCAGCCTCGCCCCGACACATATTTCCATATTCTTCGGGAACTGCAGTCGGTAGTACTTGCGGTAACGACTCTGAGGGAGATGTTATTACTGCTCTCTTGCGTCCTCCTCCGTCTAGTATCCAAGTCTCACCGAATCCGGGGTGACATTAGGATTTTAGCTGGATACATGAATACCAGAGTTCGTCGACTGTCTTGGAATGGGGCGCACTTGGAAGGCTCTTTTGCGTAGATTCTTGCCGTTCAGAAAACAGAAGCGGTTGTTGGCTCTGTGTTCAGACCACCACTCATTTCTCGCCAGTGGGAATTACAGGCATTTTAGTCCCCGATACGCCGTGTGGTCTTCACTTTATTCGAGTCGGTGACAGACCCGGGTGGATCACGTCGCAATTAGCTACAAATGTAGGGCCTGTTTACAAGGCTGTCGGTCGTAATGTAGCACTCCCCTGGACTGCGACCATTTCCTAGTGTGCACTGAGCCGTCTATGTACTTTGGTGGGCGTCCCAAACGTACGAGGATGGTCTTGGCTCTCAGCTTTCCGAAATGCGTTCGCTGAAAAGCTAGGATTAAAGGCACCACCGTGCTGGTTGCCTTACCTCAGTGTTATGTATTCTGTTGGTATAGTGAACTGTGACCTGAACTGTCGTGCCGTGCCAACCTAGATGCACGCCACTCCATAACGGCTCATAGTAAGCATAATGAAGCACGGCCCATAAGGAGAAGCAAACTCAACGCTAATCTGCGTAGGTATCCAGATATCCAGCAGTCTTAAGAAGCAGCAGGGAGGGAAACCTAATCAACAGACCTGGTCATGTAAGGCATATTAGACTTCCTGTGTGGGGTCCAAGAGTCCCTCCACTCACTCAGTGGTTAGATACATTGGGGGATATGGCTAGGTATCGCGATCAGTGGCTCTCTTGTATCCACAAACTTTCCTTATCGATTTGATGCTGATATATTTGTAGTTGTATTGTTGTTCATTTCCTACTTCTGTTCTTTCTTATCATTTCCGATTGAGGCTGTTGATAGGAGATAGCAAACAAAGCCACCGCACTCAGTACATGTTTAATGGTTGTCTGAACTGAACTAGATCTGCACTCATCTTTTGTGGTGATCAGTCAGAGGTAGTTAGTAGCTTGAAGTACCTCGGGAAATTGATCACAGCTGGTGGTGGTGTTTAGGGGATCACATCAGGACCTGCGAAAGCCAAAGCAGCATAAGCGAACCTGCGTCACTTGCGGCGCCGCAACGACATCCGGCTTTCTCTCAAGGGGAGGGTGTAGATTCCCACAATTCGTAGTGTTCTTCTTTATGGTGGCGAGAATTGTCCCTTTCGCGTTGATGATACTCGGCAGCTTTCTGTATTCAACCAGCGATGTCTCCGGAGCAATGCCCGTGTCCGCTGAGAACGAAGTCCGTTGTCGAGTTTTCGGTGCTGACAATCGCCCTCTGATCGAGATAATCAATCTACACCGCCTCCGATGGATCGAGCTCGTTTTGCTTATGCTCACCCATCATTTAGCCTTTCGTGTTTTTTTTTTGCACGTCTTTGGCGAGGCTGAAAGAAATGGCGCCGCTATCAGGCTATGATGTGCCGCAGGGGAGTTAGAAAGCTAGCCTCGGCTTTGATGCTGGTTGATACTGACCGCTTCCTTTGTTGGGGCTAAAAAGATGAAGAATACCGCTCGCTAAAGAGACGCTGAAAAATGAGGCTCGGAATCAAATTCAGTGGCGCAAATGCTAAATGACCTGCCTGCTGACTTCCCGTTACCTTTAAACAATTGAACAACAGACGAAAATGTTCAAAACACGTAAGGTGAGAATACTGAGGAAAATTTCGCTTTAATTGGTTGTTATCTTAAATGTTGACCATTAATCTTACTACCACTCCCAACTTGGTAATTCTTTTCCGTTGTTGTGTTGGCACCATGCTAGTTGACACGCCGGTTATATATATCACCGTTGTCGTACACGAGCAGCCGGTTATTCTTATCAAAATTCTGCTCCAACACGTCGTACTATGGTCTTCCAATTTTTCCTTTTTCCCAAACTACTAAAATCTGGAACACTTTCTGTCTTCCCACCTAATAGCAATCTTTCTTTCTTCTAAAACAGTATCAACAAGCTAGTTTTGAAGTGAATAATCCTCCCCCCCCCAAAAAAAAAAAAAAACTTCCTCTTCCAATGCCTCTATCGGCTAAGGGATTTACCCTCCCTACTGTAAATCATTGCGTGTAATTAAAAAACAACTACTCGGCTACCGCTAGTTGTTCACCATCTCAAGCCCTAGAGTGATCCTTCGTGGTTACCTTCAATGGAGCAGCAGACCTGCAATCTTATTCCGTAAAGCCTCACTATTGCATGCACGAGGAAGTATGGGAGGAAGAAAACGTCGACAAAATGAAGCAGCTTACCAGTCAAATTAGCGGTGAAGTCCAGACGGGAGCGGAGACGCTGATAGATAAACTCGGTGATGAACGGTGTAAACGGGCTCATCAACAGGGTCATCTGATAAATAACTTTTATGAGTGTATGTAAGGCGGCCCTCCAGTCGGTATCGTTCTGAATCGCATCGCCCTGAAAGACAGTGATAAATATGGATACATACATTATTATTATCATCATCATCATCATCAGGCAAAAGAATTTCGCGAAAAAACGGAAGAAAACTAATGTGAAATCATTTCGCCGGAAGATAATGAATAATAATTGATTAGCACAGAGTTAATAATCAGTTAATCAGAACACAGACAGTGTCGCAGGTGTTCGGCTCATTATTAAGTCTAGATTACAGAGATATCACGCGGTTCGATCGTTTAATTTCCATCCCCAAAACAAAGCCACTTACCTTCCTCTTAATTTTAATCTGACTCTCACAACCCTAATCACAAATCAAAAAGTGCAAGGGCAGTTATATTTTTAACAGTGGGACCTTTGTTTACGTGAATCACGCGCTTTCGTATGTTTATCCAATGCATGCCGGTGTCCAACCAGATTCCGTTCTTCCCGAAACCTGCTCTTGTCCTTCCAATTTCATCTAAGCGCATATCTACGAGGCCACTGACCATTGCATCTACACCTATTTCTATGCCCGTGTGCCGTCGTCCAATACATCTATTGCATGCTTACACACGAGTGCAGCGGAAGTGATTTGCCTGTCCCAAAGGCTCGTTGCTCTGCTAAGGATAACTGGCAACCATGCCCTTGAAAGGTAGAGCGATGAATCACGTGAGGCGCTGTAACGGCCCGGACGACAGTGGTTTGTTGTATACCAAATTAGCCGGAGATTCAGTACCAATTTAGCAAAGTATACTGCAATGAAATCGATATATAAGATATTACACTTAGTCCTTGGATGTTTAGAAATCGTAACTCATTACGTCTCGTACAACAGCAACCGATTTCCTTTTATATCGTTCTCTGTACTTGCTTATTATTTCAAAAATCGACGCAGCTGAGTAGAAATGACCGTTGAAGTTGCCATGCCTATCTTCCGCGTGTGCCAGATCCATACCATCGATTCTGTTTATGCCATCCATGCTGGAGAAAGTTGAAGTATGCTAGTGACGTAGAACACCTATTTCTAGAGTGGAACTATGTTTCTCATTCCCAGTAATGAATTCGAACGTGAAACTATCTCCTCATGTGGTCCTCAATCTTTGCAACACTGTGATCAATAACCCAGTGCACGACAACTGCCGTTCTGTCTACCTTTTGTAGTTCTATCTAAAACTACTCGTCACTTTGTACTTAATTTTTAATGACTAATTTTGTAGTCACGTTCACAAGTCATCAATCAGTTGTACTAAGTACCTCGTAGAAGGGCAGCATGATTAGTTAATAGTCTGCTTTCTCACGAACAATGAAGTTGTGTGACAAAGTCACACATGTATCAATAATTTGAATTTTACACCCAAATAGTCATAAACGAAAGCTGATCATGAGAAGTGACCAGTCTCACCTTTAGCCGCCGTCTGTTCATGCGAACATACCAGTTCACCGGGTGGTCAATAAACTTCACCAGTCGAGGCACAACAGTATAAAGACGATATTCTATAACAGAGCAAAGAGACCACAGAAAAATGTAAAGGAAATGAACCTCGGTCTGTGAACAGATAGTGCATTTGACGTCATGACGTTTGTGCAACGCCGTGACTAACGGTTTATTCATTAGACTAGAACAACATGCTTCATGTTCACCAAGAAGTGAAATAGGTGATTAGTTTAGTGACGACTGCAGGTACTGTTGGACAAGCAATGAAATAACAGCGAGAGCGGCAAATCAACACCCTCCAAGTCATCCTGTTCGGCGAACTCGTTGAAATTCGGTCCTCGTCGAGGACCTCTGAATCGCTTCACTGACTTATAGCTATCACGGCCACTTTTACCGACGAGTAGTACGCGAGCATGCGCCTGACAAAATTTCCAGTTTCTGTATCTGGCTGGAAGGACAAACATTCCCTGGATGCATGAGGTCGGTTTCGCGGCTGTTGCCAATACTTAGGCAAGCGTACCCGGTACTCTCCTGTCTAATCACCCCTATACTCTAGCGCTCCATAATTGTATATATCTCGCAATTGCTTGCGAGTAGTGTGTGGGATTGATGAATGATGTGCTTTGGACTCCACGTTTCACGCACAAACCCCAGGTCATCCGACCAACCTGCACTCGGAAGCACGAGACTCAAGTTTCGCTCTTGCTAGAGTTCATCAGTGGTGCATATCCTCCGCCATACACAAGGTTTGAACCCCGGCCCCTCCATCTCGAGGGCGTGTGTGTTACCACTGCGCCACCCCGCCTCCGTCCAAGCTGATCCGAATCACCAAGTTATGCTTGTTCAGATGTCGTCCTCTATGACAGCCAGAAATGCCCGACAGCTTCAAATGGAGGCACGGTACCTGAGGTTTGTGCGTGAAACGTGGAGTCCAACGGACAGTCAACCAAACAAAAACTCGCAATGAGATGGCAATTCGCGTAGAGTGACGGCATGCGCGCCTCAACGACCCAACGAGCTATACAAAATGGGTTACGACAAACCGAAGATTTAATAATACCTGGAAGGTCATTGGGTAGAGGATTGATGAAGCAGCCTCCTGGTCCTGTAGATTGGAGTCGATTTCAGCGGCCAACTCAGTCAGTAAAATTTGTGGAAGAATTATCGACCTTAGCGAATAGGCTTCCACTCAGCCACTCCGCTGCTCTGAGGACAGATTCTTGTTAGAACTAAAGGCTTTGATTGAGAACCCTAATCGTTCTGACGTTTTGAGGCTGGACAGCCTAGTAGTACTCGTCTCACATCTCCCATAAACTGCACGAATACAAAGAACTCGATACAGCATTAGTCGTCGCGCAGGATAATCAAGACCGCGCGGCTCATTGTACCGAACCGGGCGGGTGGTGGTGAGTGAGCTACTGTCCAGAACTCCCTCTCTTTTATTTAACCTTTATCTTCTGTCCCCAACCATTTCTCTTTGTCACCTCTACTCGCCCAAAGTGCTCCCGCCGTTAATAAGCCCGATACTCAAAACGGTTCATGACCGAACAGTGTCGTAAATAATTTTCATTTTTTAATTCACATTTTCTCCAGCTTCATCAGCTTCTGAATCTCGGTTCCTTTAACGTTCGTGTACTAGTGCAGGCAGGTCAGCAGGCGTGCCTAGCGTTCACAATAGACTCTTTGCTGATTGATGTCTGTTGCGTCAGTGAAACGTGCATCCAGGATTCGAGTAGTGTGATTCAACAAACAATCCGTGGTATCTCATCAAGGTACTTTCTGTGCATTTCAGATGAAACAGCTAGAGCTGCGAGTCAACGTGGTGTAGAAATAGTCAACGTTGACAAGGCTGTGGTTGCTCTTCTAGGCGGGATACCTGCCAACAGTCGCTTACATACTATAAGACTCCAGGGAGTCAGTTGGCGTTCGAAAGGATAGTTGTGTTAAGCACAGCTTGTTTATAAACTCGGCATACGTTCCAAGACTCCAGCTCCGACACGCAGAAAGATGAGTTCTATGAGTTCCTCACCACTCTCATTCTCAAAAGCAAAGGTTCTGACATTATAGTGTTAGCTGGTGATGTTAACGTACAAGCTGACAAACTCAGTGTGTCAAAAGCATGTTTAGGTGGACGGGGTGCCTTACTCGCTCGGTGCCCACACAACGGAGACAAACTTGTCCAGTTATGTGCAGACAAACGGTTATTCCTGTCTAGTACAACACCATCTCAACGACAGTAGAGTGCTGAAGTTTGTTTGTCTGACCGTCACAAACAATTGTCGAGTTAGTGGAAATAAATGATATTCAACACTTGTTACAAAACGTTGGCGAATCGTGTCTAGGAAGCATTGGTTTTCAGCACGAGGGCAGAATCGTCATTACATGTCAAATGCACCAGTAATGTGACACGTGATAAGATGGATTTCACAGCATCAAACACTTCCTTTGCTGCCTGTACGAAAATATTGTTTCTGAGTTGCCCTGTGGGAGGTCAGCAAAGGGCTTTAGAACACCGGCAATGTTAGGAATGACACGGTGGAAAAAGTGAAGGATTCCAAGGAACTGTATGACTAATTTAGGGATTCTTGATGCTTGGGACGCAAGAAACACACTTGGCCACCTTGATCAAAATGTTTTTAATCCACACGGCCCTCGTATCGGGCATGGTGCAAAAGAAACAACAGCATATAAACGGCCCGTAAGCATGGCCTATGTAGGACTTTACTCTCCTATGCTACACTAAAGGCACCGGCCTATGGATGAGTCATCGGCGGGGGTACCAGGTACTCGACCGAGGAGTGAGGGTACTCCCGATATATCATGCAAATCTAGATGATCTTCTCATATTCACTCATGAAATACTACGTGAGTCAACGGTAGTGGTAACTTGACTCGCTTTTTGAATTATTTACCCGCTTCTGAGAAGCACATCTAGTTGTGCATGATATATACGGTCACTGCCCTCTCAGTGCTCCTACGTTCCACATATACATGTGGTTCATTGTCGAGCAGCCGCGGCCAACTGGCTGCGGTAAACACTGCGAACGGCTTGGATACACTCACCCAGTTGTGATACCACACTGTTCATGCCCTTATGCCAAGTCATAATATGACCGATGTGTTGCTTCTTCAATTCTTGTCCAGCAGGTGTAACCAGAGCCCGGAAATGGTGATGATGCGTAGGCACACACAAAGCATGTGAAATCCATCGGAGGTGGTGTAGAGCAAACACTTTGGTCAGATTGTAATGGGAAATGCTGGAGAAAAAGAACGACGCCAATATCACAATAAACGGGTCAGCCAATCGAGATACACAGATCAAAGAACGAAAGGAGAATATGTCGGGAGCATACTGCAGCAGACGAAAAGAGGCATACCAACGAGGAGATGGAAAATAGCGGGATTTTTGTCAACTGAGAAAGACAGCCCAAGTGAGGGGTTACCTATCAAGCCATCAACTGAAACAATCGGATCAGCCGAACAGAAACAGTGAACGAGAGAATTAGGCTAATGGCCACAGGCAACAGGACAGAAAGCAGGCAAAACGCTCAGACAGCCGGCGGATAAATGTTGCTGCAGCACGATTTGGCGAAAGATCCATACAAACGATCGTACATGTTCACCGACTTGGTTTGTTGGCAGCACAAATAAAGTTGTACTCATCCGTCATGCCCTCTTCGTTACAAGATGGTGGCTATTCGAATCCAACTCACCAAAACGAAGCTAATAATTATTCACTCGATGCTCCCACCAGATACGAGCCACGTTCCAGAGAAATCAGTTGTCGATTATAAAATCTCCGAGTGTCCTCAACGCGAGGTGGAAAAGGTCTCGCAACCCTAATGCAAAACACTGCAAATTGAAGTGTCTGTTTTCGTGTCGAACAAACCATCGATTTCGTTTCTATCGCCATCGTCGTTTTGCCTCGTCTCGTGATCTTCGTTCGCTCTCTGTACAAATTCAGTTCCGGGTGAACTTCATTTAATCCAGCACAGCCAGATGTATGATTGTACAACACATTACCGAGTGACACACTTCTCTCCCAGTAACCATTTACACATTGCATTCCTAGAGACAGAGTCGAGGCCACGTTTGGCGTTCGAGCCACCTCTATGGGTTTGGAACTGGTAAACTGGCTTCACAGATCGTGTCACTGACACGTGGTGCTTTCTTGCCGGTGGCACGGATGAAACGGAACACCTTATGCGAGTTGTCAATAGGATTAGCATAGTCCATCTCTGATATAAATTGCGACTACCACATTTTCATGATAAACATGATTTACAGTGAAACGGACGAATCTCGTAGTTTGAAGACGCTCCTACAGCAGTGTCTTGCACAGCCATCAGCGAATACGGAACTGAATTAATTATGGATGAGATATGAATTTGCCATATATATATATATCATATCATGTCATTTGGTTCACTTGTCCCACGCAGTCAACAACGAATTGGATGAAGGTAGCAAACAAATACACAAATACCATGGGCCACCAGAATCGAATGGGCACACTAGTGCACTTGCTTGTTCACTTGGAAGACATTCGTGGAATTGAAGATTATTGAAATTCTTGTTCGTGACTATCCGATCACGAGTTCGCTTCATTGAACATGTCCACTCATCCAAGTGGGTTACTTGAATTGTTGCTACTGACAGTTGTTTCCACTGGAATTCGACTGGCATTGTGTCACAAGAAATATCGAACGGGAAGCCATCTGAGGAAACATAATAATAACAATATTAAAAACCACAGTCACTAAAGTGATATTATTTATGTGAATAGTATTAATGCTAATATTGCCAATAAGATCGCTAATGGAAAATTTGTAGAAACTACCCAGATTATCGGAATTTCGAGCTTCTCTGCAATACATATATATATATATATATATATATATATATATATATATATATATATATTCATATGAAAGCAATTATCTCACGGCCAGGTGAGCAACGCGGGAGAACGGTACACAAATTTATCCGGTAATTTATTCACACAATCAGAAAATAATCCATAGTTAGAATTTACAAAGAAGTTATCAATGTCAAAGTGCAAATGGTAGCAGTTGTAAAAGGATAGAAAATATCCTTATCAACGGGGACGAATAAGCCCGTCAATAGGTTTGTTCATGCCGCAAATGTGCTCCGTGGTCTGACGGTGTAGTACAGTGACTGCGGGGCTTCGGTCGGGAGTTTGTGTCTCCAATGGACAGTTCTCCAATGGAAATGTACAGTCATAGAAAACCAGTGTCAGGAAGATGAACGTGGAATGTTCATACAATACACATCATTAGACATAAATATGAATTTTGTCAGTGCAATGGAAACGGAGGAATTAGGTCGAGAATGCTCGAGTTCCATGAGTGGGACGAGTGAGAAGGTCATGAAAACTCAAATTACAAAGGAGTAATTTACAATGACCGATTAAGCGAAACCTTTCCCAAACTCTTATTATTAGCTTACTTTCACATAAATGTGATGTTAATGGCTTGAGAATGGAATAACCGAAAACATATGTTTCTCTACAATTCATTTTTCTGAATAATGATAATAAATGATAATCTAGTAGATTTCGGGATCCATAGGGATTTGTGGTTGCATACGGAATTTTGAGAGCAAGCTAGAATTAAAATGATGGAAATGAATCTACATTTTTACCGATAAATATGCCCCGACATTCCACGATTGATGCAGCAGCGTACGTAGTCCTTTAAATTACGAAATGCTGCAATGATATATGCGATCACTTGTTTGCATTTCTTGAATACATATCAGCGTTCGAAATCTATTGAGTGCACAAACACTTACTTAAATGGCTCGGAAACTACTTTTTGGGTAGAACCTAGTATACCAAAGTTGGAAGAAATGTTTTCAGGCATCTCTTGAGTAGTGCTGATATTCTTTATCGAGCCATTCATTCCCAAACTTGCTACTTACATTGACGACTTAAATTTAACCACTCAGCTCGAATAGTCAGATATGCCGATGAAGTTGTTTTCATTCGTTCTGTTTCCCAGCATTCCGATTTTGACCAGTTTAAATGAAATACTCCACACATCCAAAACGCTTCTGAGAAAATTGGTCCTCTATTGAACCATGCCATATGCGGAGTGTAATTTTCCACTTTGCGATCGCGCTTTATAGAAGACAGCGCCCATACTCATTCTATTCCACTTGAACGTGTGAACCATGCGAAATATCTCGGTCTAACTTTACAGGAGAAGTTGCATTGGTCTTTACATTTAAAAATTATTGATAGAAAATTGAGTAAATTGTCTTTTAGAAACTACCAAACTTCGCAAAGTAAAGTCTCTGCAGTTTTTCATTTCTCCATTTGTACACCTATAATTCTATATTGTCATCCAGCTATTTTTCCTGGTCCGTTGAAATAGGAATTCATTACTCTTCGTAGAGATCTGCAAATCCTTAGTCTTCTTCTCTATGATACAGCCATAAGAGAACTCATGTCGGACTTATGTGACAAACATATCATTGCACCTAGTTCATTTACTGAAGAGATCACTGTGGACTGTTCACACCCAGTGCATTGCAATATTTCGCTGAGGCAAGCAATCCCGTTGCCCCTTTCCATGCCTCGACTAATCCCTCAAAAGTTATCGCTATACAGAACTTCTGTAGTCCCCCTCGTTGCTCATGGTAAGACAAACAAGGATGAATTATTATCTGAATTGTTAACCACACACGGAACGGTAAACTCTTCATCTTTTTCTCAGCATCTGAGAAGCGTCATGAAAAAACGTTCAAACAAGCTCAAAAATATAAATATTAGTCATAATAAAAAAATTTTCGGAGGGATCTGACACAAAATGACAGTTCAGGAAGAAAAGTCGATAAATATATGGAAATGAGCACACTTTGCTTTGTGATAATAGATTGTAAGAACGAAGTAACACGAAAGATATGGTCGTGTAATATAAAGAAGAGTTAGCTTGCTTTTCTGGTCGCAATAAATGTGAAAGAACCAGATATATAATAACTCATTCTTGTTCTCTTCCTTTACTCAACAAAAGACAAAATATGACATTTTTGGACGGGAGCCGCGGTCATTCATTTGCCTGGAAATTTCGGCCCAGTTCCGGTAAGGTATCTGCGGCCATTCCTGGATCCTTTTCCCGCCAACGTCATTTCGTTGGTCGGAATGTTTCCGGTAGCTCTGTGCACGGACTATATTACTAACCCCCAAAGATACCGCTGAGTTTCATCCCCATATCTTCAGGGCTTATCTTGTCTGTTGTGGGTCGCTTCCGGCATATTCACTGTCACGTATTCCGTATGTGGCTCTCGATGAGTTGGTCTGGTCGGTTTGATACCCAGCTCGTTCTGTTGCTACAGAATTTCAAACTACAGTAATATGCATATATCTATGATGAGTGTTACACGAGGGTATAGTAGATGAGTGTTGATAGAATAAGTTGTGGATGGGACTGACCATGCGCTGCGCATCAAACCTGAAAATATATTGCTTTCTGCTATGGAAGCAGGAGAAGCAATCCACTTGGAAATGCACCAACACATTGCGTGGACGTCCTGCATGCTCACCGTGCCACGGTCAAAACAGCAATCTCCACCAATAATAAATCTTCAGAATCCTCCTTCATTAGTCTGTATGTTGGAGTGCTTCGAGAAATTCCCATGAATCTTCTTTTGACGAACCCATTGTTGGGGAAAATGCTAAAACCATCCCGTGTTGTACTTCGTGGGGTATGATGGGTGGGAAACGTCAATAAACTGTAAGATTTGGAAAAAGAACAGAAAAAGAGCCGCGGTTGGACAGTTCTACTAACTGTGGGTTGGGGTGAGACAGAAAAATCAGTTTCACGCAGTGATCTTGATGTCTCTCAGAATTAACAGTTCCAATATCTAGGGTGTTGTAGCGTTAGGAGCTAGAGAACATAAGTAGATGTCAAGATGAAATGAAGATAGAATTGGCCCAGTAACAACTATCTTCAGAATAGACGAATAGAAATGATTGTAACCACAGAGTCCACTTAGCTTCAGTGGTGGGACAGTGAGGAAGCTGTGAGGAAGAGGATGGAAAGATAACTAGTGGTTCAGAATTGAACGGCCAGCTAGGGAGAGATTTATGTTAGAAAAACTGGGTAATTTCCCACCGCATCAGCTGCTCATGGTTACATCTACGTTGTCGTTCATAGTGGACTTTTCAACCGATAACACAACTCAGTGTGTAAGTTCAGCTTAGGTCATCTTTTAGGATGTACTCCATACAATATATCGGTGGATTGTATATTTTGTTTTACCAACACAGAGTCCATATTCAGACACCCCAAATGTGGTCATATTCAACACGCCTTCAGCAGGAACAGTGTTGAAAGAAAGTTGACTGAGATAGTTAGACTCAGGTGTATCATTTCACGCACACCAAAATAAAATGGTTCAGATCTAACCCATAGGTTTGACAAAAAGTACTCCAACAGTTCTAATTATAGGGATCTTTGGCCAGCTCAAGATACTCTCTGTCCTATCTCCTTGAACACCGACCACCTACAACATATCCATTTTCGATGGAATGTGTACAGTTTAGATAACTGGTAAAAAAGCCAATTGCTGCCCTCCAAAATTGAGTTCTCATATCGGGGAAAGAGTAGAAGCCGTTTTAAAACCGAATCCAGTGTACAAACGTGCTCATCTGTGCCGCGAGCACGTATAGGGCTGTGGCCACTTCAATAGGTCACAGTCGCTAAGCTTGGCGTTCAGGTCACAAAAGCTTCATCACCAAAGGAAGCGATATCATCATCCGTAGATAGATGGAGGCGCTCAACCTATTATGCATTGAAAGAAATTATTTTCTTTAATCTACTATATCTCTTCAGCTTTTACAACAGCGTTCACATACGGAACACCTCCCAGTGTGGCTTCAGAAGACAATGAACAGCAAATTCATTATCCAATGCATACTGCCAAAGCACTATCTTCTCAGCCAAAAATATATTTTGCCCGTCTTCATAGATCTCTCACAACTGTTGTCTCGAGGGCCCCGTTTATCTATTTGTCCCCCATTAGTAGTGTTAGTTTCTTCTGCAGTGGGCTGACGGCATTCTGTCACCTCTGTTGCACTGCAAGAACTACTTCGTACCCAAAGGCAGATAAGTCACACCCCATCGAATGTCGATATTTAAGCTGAAGGAGTGCATTTCACATTCAATGATGATTTCGGCGTGAAGTATCGGTCTGATTTATTGGGCATTGTGAGTCATATAGAGTTCGTCACTCCATTTCAACCATGATGAGAAATGCCTTGCGATGAACCACGTGAAGGGTTAACACAATGTGCAAGTGATTCGAACATGTGAGCCTCAGATGGCGAATTGCGACTGAACGATGAAATAGAATCAAAGTGAAACAATGATACACTTAAACGTTTCTGTCGTTGTAATTAGTTAAGACATCGTGATCATGGTCTTGTGTTAACTATTTGCTACTGGTAAAGGAGTCAGATAAATGAATTCCGGTTGACGGTGGACTAACATCTATACATGATACGGTCGGAAACATATTCTCGTCTACATTTGAGTGCTTCAATACTGTCTCGACTACAAATACTAGCGGCTTCACATATTTTAAAGGAAGAAAAACAAAATGGCGAATGGTATATATTCACATTAGTTGGGAAACTGAAGTGACGATAGTAAAATTGGCCGGAAGTTCGATGCAGTGAAATTCTTTGAACACAAAAGTCGAGAGTATTAGAGTACACAATACATCTTCCACGTGGTCAACATGCACTCTCAATATGGATGCCACTCTAGCATGAATCAGGATATTTTCACGGAACAAAAGTTGATTGTATAAACATATTACCATTGAGGATGAAATGTGACAAATTCAGTTTGCTTTGTTGTCGAATACCTGTCTGAACCACTGACCTTATCACACCTCATCTTCATTAGTACTCGATATACCTAGGGTTAGTGTGGATGCTGGAGCGATTATTTGGCATTATTACCAACCAAGTCCCTAATTTGATTCTCTATCATCCAAATTTCGCGTACAAATTTGTAACTGACTTTATTACACACTTTGTGGCATTCACTCCATTTTGCCTACTGACAAGGTTCTGAGTAGTAAGCTGGAAAATTCGATCTCCACATTGTGTATACATATTCTTTGTCCAGTGTGAATCGTATACCCAACAAATCTATAACGCATCTACGGCGCTGCTCCTTCTGTTGCAGAACCGCCAGTCGAGTTGCAGGACCAATACACTTCCGTTTTTTGTTCTTCAAATACAATTAATGAATGAACTTTGTACGTTAAATGAGGTTAACTTTGGGCCCTCGTTCTTGCATTCTCCTTTTGCGCATAGTCGCAAATACGCACTAACCATTTTAACTAAGCATGGCTTTCTCTTTCTCACGAATCATAGGGAAAACCAATTTCGTTTTCATATTGGCATAGTGTTCAATATTAGAGTGACAGATTGATTGTCCGCACGTAGTCGAAAAGATCGATGGAAGTGTTTACTGAGAAACACTGTGGTAAGGAATCTAAACTTACAAATTCTTATGGTCAGTTGCTGCCTCACAACCGCCTTGCAGTCGCTATGATTAGAGTTGTCATCCTTTATACCAGTGGCTCACAAGAGATGCTATGTGTAAATGAAAGGCAGAAAAGGAGCATATATTTCTAGAATGAATAGTGGAACAGTTCGTCTTCACTCATCTGCTCAACGCCAACCCGTTGTCTAGAAAACTTCCTGCAATATAGAAAATTCATCCCTCTTTTTCTCGAAAGTTAGTATCACCGAACCCTTACTTAGACGGAGCCAGAAACAGTATGCATTGTCTGAAGCTTCCGACACATTGATTCAATTCTCTGTATTGCCTATGACTTTTCTAACGGTGTCCCAAATTTCCACGTTTTCATTGATGAGGTCAGTCCCGTTTAACTTTTGCGTATGTCGAGATTATTATCGTATGTGGTCGTGATATTTCTGAACATGGTGAAAATGGATGTCCAAATGATCGATAATGAAACACTGATTTTCACACAACCAAAAGCATCACTTAGATACGGTTCATTAAACTTCAGAATTTGATTACGTTATATACTGATTGATTTTGGAAACCATACTTTCTACCGGACACTTAAATCTACATATATTCGACACATTTATGATGGCTACGCAATCCAGCTGTAATCCCATATGAATCGAATAAAGTGTGCAGGGACGGGGAGTCTATCTTTAGAATCACCCGATGATTTTCCCAAAGTTATTTCGTCGGGATTCGTAAAGTGGACTCCCCGTCCATGCACGCTCCTAATACAGTGCCATACTAATCACATTGAAAATTCTACTCATTCCACTTGGAATTCAACTGCTGTCCGCCTCAGTTTCGCCTTATATGCTTTCTACCACCTGACATGCCGTACTTTGTATGCTAACCGAAACGAATATGCCAAACTGCTAGTTCGGATATCTTCCGATTTATTATCGCTCTATTCAGTCACCATGGAAAAATCCTACGTTGCGAAGTTGAAAAGAAACGGGGTGATCAGGAAATCTTGTGAAACCCTACCTGATGGGGCGAGAAGAAACGAAAGCTCGTCGTAAGTTTCAGTTCATTCCGAAGTATTTTGCTACAGCACATTGAGGAAGGTCACACTTTTCAGGTACATAGTTTCTCAGTAAAATTTCTGCGAGGTGATTGTTGGTCTTTGTAAGGTGTAATGATGTTCTATAAGCTGGGCGGATAATTCGTTGATCACTTTGGACGTGCTCGTGCTATATAGCAGGTCCATTAGGAAGAAGTCACCATATCAATCAACCCTACTCAGAAAGTGTTTCCGTTTGTGCATGAAGTGTTCACCAGATAGGAGAAGATAGTTGTCGAAGCAACATCGTTCCCTTCCATTGCTTGTTCGCGTGGGTTCGACACGGTCCACACCGTGAAATGTGGTCCTCAATCAGATTGTTTGTACAGGTGTAGTGGAAAACGTCCCTTGCTCTGCGAATGGTATTGTTCGTTCCATTGTACGACGAATGATTGCCTTCTCGTCAGTTCACATCAAAGATTATGAAATGCGGGAATCATAGTGAGCTTTCCATTCCCATTTGATTGAAGTTCTCCTTGATCAGGAAAATGCCGCATCTCCGATAATCAAACGGTTTTACGCCCTCTCGAAGCACTGTCTCCATTCCGGAAGGACTGCTGTCACACTGAACAAAGAACGGAGGGGGGAGGGGCGCATGTCGACAGTAGGCTATGATCTACTATATCTTTTTAGAAAACCCATGTTGCCCTGCAATCCAGTGCCACTTCCTGCCTCCTTTTGGAAGGCGAATTGTTGTGCTGTTTGCATTGGGTCGATAAGACGTGGAAGAAATGTGCTCAAATGGTTGACCATGTCAATCTGGCATGAAGTTCCTTTTAGGTTCTCAAATACGGGCATGTTTTCAATCACAGTTATTTTTCTCATTTGGCATTAGTGCCTCGTCTGTTACAAGGCGACAGTGCGAAATAACTAATGACATGCGGTGTTTGAAATATTTTACCCCTGTCATGCTCACCGATTGATGCATTATCGACAAATTGCTCAAGGTTTGTTTCACGCTCTTGTGGTGTTTTCTACAAATCAGTACGTTATCGAATGTTTGGATCGGACGCTCCCGAAAAAATTTGGTTAGACACCCGTGTTCCAAAACTAAACACAGTTCTCTTCTGAGAAACGCATTGGGGTGACCCGAATCTAAGAACGGCCTAATGGCTCCAGATTTATTCATTTTGACGATTATTTGACTAACCTAGTCTGCTCTTTAATCAACACACACAGTCGACTTCGTCTCCAGCAAAAGATACAATTCACGTCATGATTATGCACAAGTGATTTGTATTGTTGCATTTATTGTCGAATGAGTACCAGCAAGACAATATCTGAAGTAGAATTGTTATGGTGCTTGTGGTTGAGTTATTCCATCACTTGTACTAGCATAAACGGTTGCATGTCATTCGTTTGGATATATCTTAGCCCACCATGATGACCGTTTGACCACCGCAAACAGGTTATGACAATGAGGGATGTTGTAATCGGGGTGGACTACGGTACCAGTGTAATTCACTTCGTGCATAAACTTAATCACTCAGATTTGCTACCAAGTGAACTTGAATATCCATTCCCTGCTTCCTGGCTTCCTCACTCGAGTAACAGTTATATCATGTCATACAGTCCTTTTCAGTCTTGTTGTTATGACAAGCATCGATTGACCGCAATTCTCATGATTCCAATTGTTGTTCTTATCTGTTCGAGTTTATCGCTTACGCAAACATTTCCCCGGTTTTTGTATGAACCAAGACATAATTGCCAGGGTTAAATGACGAGACACAAACATTTGGACGTAGTCATCTTTCTCTATCCATCCGTGTGAGTGAGTAACTGAACATGGCCATCTCTGTATGATCTCGCCCTTTCTCATCACCACGTTGTTTCGCTTGTTCTTCTTCACCAGTGCTTGTGTGAGTGTGTTCCCGCAAAACCTGTACAGTCTTACTGTGGATCATTCGTGCGTTAGTTAACACACCTGGAATATCATCGCTTATTCCTTTCTGCCAAGCCTTTGCAAATGGACCCCACACATGACTGAGCACCCACTGAGGTGTTATCAAACCTGACTTCATTCCGCTTACTAAGAAACCAGTGTTTTCTGATAAGTGTAAATCAGTTGAACTTGGACATTGTTGGGAACAACGTTATTGACTGATAATGTATTGAGGTGATCCAAACGTGAAGAGTCTTTGGCCCCGGCGGGATTCGAACCCACGCACGGTCACCACCCTCGCTTTAGACCAGCGAGTGCTCTACCAGCTGAGCTACGAGGCCAAATCGGGGTTCTTTCGTTTGATCTATACGAGCCATGTAAGTATAGTCCAAAATCGAGCCTGGTAGGCTATCCCCTATTTTGCTCATGAATTTGACAAGTTTAGCAGACTTGAAATTGCAAATGTATTTTGGACGTTTACAACTGAATACCCATTGTCCATTTGGAAAACAGAATTCGTTGGTGCATCGGATCCTGTCATAGAAGTTGCATTCAATTTTTTGATTTCTTGTAAACTCATTATTAAACATCCAAGCTGAGTCAGGCCAATCTTGGTGTTTTTCTTGGTTGGTTTGTCATTGACCCTATTTGGAAACCACCATTCTGGTTATCATACAATGCACTTTAGGTGAAGATTTCAATAAATCTACCCACCATTGTGAGGGCTGATGTTAGGAAAGGCGAATCACAGACACAATGTTATTTGAAGTGTGTGTGTGTGTGTGTGTGTGTGTGTGTGTGTGTGTGTGTGTGTGTGTGTGAATACTTGAGTTCACATGACCCCAGTTATTTGGATATACGTGACTGCCGGCAAACCCTCCAGTTTTTCCCTGTTTTATTCTGCACTGTGCTGTGCGTCACGAGAGAAACACCAAAATCCCCCGGAAATAAATTTTGCAACACTGTGCTTCTGTGTGTTTTGTTAAAGTTCGTACTGAGTGGAGTGCATTTTCACTCTTCTCCACCAGTAATTCAGTGTTCAAATGTACAATAGTTGTGCTTAGTTATCCATCAGTTTGCTGGATACATTCGACCGTGTTTTGTGTTCTGGATTATGGCTGTTTTCAGATACCCAACCATGACTCCTTCACTTCATGCAAAATTAGTTCATTTCAAACTTTCGTTGGTCCCGATTAAGATAGAAATGATTTCAAACAAGGAAATCACAATGTTTGTGTTCGAATAACTCGAGTTGGAATGAGAATATATGAGAACAAGCAATTGGATGAATTAGCTTTGCCTTCACCAAGATGCGATATTTTAAATGCAGTGAATATATACTGAAAAACATATGCATTTAGCAAATGAGTTGCAAGCAATGTGAGCATTTGTCATAAGTGTGTCGAACGTTGCGTTAACGAGCATAAGTCGAACTAATTTATCTTTGACCTGCACCAAACGGAATTATAACATTGAGTGGGAGTATGGCACGGAATAAAAACGATGATATTCTGTCGAGTTTCTCTATTCTACACAAATCATCAATTTTCGCAGTTGTGTATAGTTTTTTTATGGTTTTCTATCATCCATTGCTGTTTGGATGCTACCATCTGTTTCTGCCGTTGACTGGCATTCTGTCCAATTGTGACATTCATAATAATTTATCGTGAATTCCAAAATCTATCCAATCCGTTGCAAACCGGGCTTTGTTTCAACTGCAAAGCTTTGAATTTCCAGACTTCAGCCATTTCTAGTGTGACGACTGCAAATAGAATATCTCATTTTCCAAAGCCTAAATATCGGTTGGATAAACGGGGAGTCATATTGTCTAACGATTATCCAACGAGTTCATTCTATCAGCTGAGATCTCAGGATAACTAACAACGATTCATAACATGTATTGATGCGATTTCTCTTGTGCGTACATTCACTGAACAGTACTGACTTCAAAGCGTAAAATAACCACCACTCCAACTTCATTATACATGGTTTCTCCTCTCGTGGCGCCACATTATATTTATCATTCAGAGCTCAATGACTGCGACAAACAGATCAACTGAAATCATTTCCAATCTTGTGACTGGAGATCGCATAACATATCAATATTGGCAATAGTGTCTGGTGTCTGGTATCTGCTGAAGAAAAATGTAGTCTGTCTGCTGTACTGTGAGGTGATGGGAAGGGTGGTGCATATCTTTCAGTCTGAATATCATATGTACAAAGAAGAATCCGTGCCAGACTTGGAGCACGAGATTATTCGGTGGGTGGTGCATACCGATAAATTATGAGACACAAGCAACTAGAAATGAATAGAATCCCGCTGAAATGTTCTTGGCGAAGACATGTTATTCAAAATATTTCAACCTTTCTGATGCCTGGAAGGATGATCCTTAGTTCCCCCATACCAATACCGGTGGCGTGATTGAAATTCCGTGTTCATTCTGTGTGTATGTCCACGTAGATCTAGTTATCTGTTCATATGTTCGATGAACATCGTATCTTCAATTCACATTTACATGTCTCGAATCGTGCAGCAAAATAATGGCAGCACATAGATGTCTGTATAGGATAGAATATATGTTCGGATATTGATGATTCTCTGTGAAATGGAAACATGAATTGTGTGGATGGTTCTTTTCAATTCGAAAATGAGAACCGCACAATAAATTCTCACCAATCTAAAAAATATGTACAAAAGCCAATGAGTGATTAGTCTTCGACAGCAACGCTAGAACACATTGACTAAGTAATTGCGATTGGGTGCACTGAGTATCCTGGATGTCTAGTCTCATCCGAAGGATGAATCAAATTGGCAATCAGTCACCTGCTTCCAGAGGATTCCAGAAGAAGCAAATGTACCATGCTATTGCTGGCCGGCTCATCTGCACCAAAACCACTGCCTCACAGTTCACGCTTGGATGCATAAATACAAGAGGCACATACTCAAATAAAAATGCCTAATCTGGACTGGGCGATCGAGTAGTACAACAGCCCACAAAACCAACATCCATGAAAGATATTACTACTTTCATTGACTGTTCTCTCATGCACAAGAACGATCACTCTCCTAAATCACATGCAACTTGTTCTACTATCTCCACTCATTTCCCATTTATAATATCATTTACACAATGTGCCTGCTGTAGAGCCACTGGAGGAGTTCCTGACGTTGTTCTCTCTCATTCTTCTTCGACTAGCTTCCAAGTCCCACCGAACGGCTACCGCCGGCTCATGCCCTGCTTTGTCCTCGATAATCATTCAAACTAGCCACTTTCAAAATGCGAACAATTAGGCGTGTAAGACAACAGGTGTGTTCAGCTCGTTCGCTCCAACCACTGGCCATTGATGCGTGTTGCATTGAAAAAACTCGCATTCAAAACTCCAGTTTAATCATTAGATTGACACCTTCATCTAATTTCTCTATGAAGTTTCACTCACACCTTTCTGAGGAAGCTGAGGATGCGATTTCTAGTTTCACTGCGGTTGGCATTGGTTTCAATGAAAGAGCAGAAGTGGCGCTGCTAGATTGGATCGCGTTCGATATGGGAACTGTCGGAGCTGGTGTTGGGGAGGAGATCAGTTCATGAACAACGAGAGCTTGAGTAGCTTTCTTAAACATACGACACCAGTGGCGTCGACGTGGAATCCCGTTCTCTCGTAAGGGACAGGTGTACGATGCCTTCGTTCGTAGTACATTACTATACGACTGCAAGACCTGACCAATCCACATTCAGGATGCTCAGCGTCGTTCTGTGTTCGACAATCGGTGTCTCCAAAGCATAGCTCATGTCTGGTGAGAATATTGGGACCAGTCCAGACAGACAAAGCGTCATACATAATTATATTGTCTGTTTGTCTGTCTGCCTGCGTGCAGCTTACGTTAGGCTCAGTAAAATATTGTGTATTTGCCGGATCATTTGGACATGTTCTTCGTCAGATAGTTTCCCTACTAGGTGTCATTTTCTTCACGATTTCATAATATATAATTCCGTTATAATCGAATGGGTCAGCGATTTCACGTTCTGTAGCCGGTCACTAGTTCCAATGAGAAGACTCTTCGTGTTTGAAACGGTCTTGGTTTATTTGTAGAGAACGGATAGTCTATAGAAAATGTATGGCGACCATAAATCAGTCCTTGTATGAAAACGTATCGATTCGCCGATATCCTTGAAAGCTTTTCTGATTTTTGTCTGGTTTTACCCAGATTGGAAGATTCGGCTCCAGTCGTTTTCGATAGAGGTTGGCATCCGATAGATGTTAGTTCACCCTCTACAGAACGTCCCAACGGGTAAAACCATCCATTGCTTATGTAACCATATCGAAAACAACGCAATCAAGATGGGTATCCCTCTAGAAGCATTGGAACTACTTCTGGTTTTGTGCACACACAACATTCAGTTCAAGTTCAACGATCAGATCTACCGTCAAAAGGACTGCTTGGCAATAAGCTTCTCACCCAAATCACTGTTTGCTGACATCTTTATGGCAAAGTCAGAAACTAAACCACTTGAATCAACAATCCACACGTTTTGTTTATGCAAACGCAGTGAAGATGATGTCCAGCATTCACTCAATTCTTCAGACCGGAATCAGAATCAATTGCTAAATCCTTTTGACTCCGATCATGCATACTTGCAGTTCACAATGGAAACGGGGTCAAACAACACAATGGGCTTGGTAAATGTTTGGATGAGTTATCGTGAAGACGGTCCAATCGATCGGTCAGTACATGGGAAAGCAACGTGAAATGAGCAGTGCATCCACTTCCACACTTTTGTAACTCGTAATGTGAGAAGGAACCAAAATGAGTGCCTCACTAACACAGCAACATGAACATGCTTCGAGAACACCATTAAGGAAACATTTTTATACAGCATAGCTACCCGGACTTCCTAATTCATAAGATGATGCAGATGCAGATGGATTTTCCAAGAGAGCCTGTCGTGGATAGTTAGTCAGTATACAAATATTTGCCATCCGAATGCAACACTTTGGGTGGGGATTCTGTACAATTCCGCGGATGCTTCTGTCACTATCACTAATTGACTCACCTAGTCTATCGGTTTCCCATCTGTGGCCAGAACCTATTTTGCCATGAAAATGTCCGATTCCTGTTCAGTTTGTTCTCTAATTGCACAAGGAACTCGCCTTTACGGTAGAACCAGAGATTCAGCAGACTCGTTGATGAATAATGTCCCTAGTCCCGGATGCTTACGTAGTTTCTCATCCAAAGTCGAGGAGTAATTTTCCAGGTCATGTTCAACATTTTCTGTAATATTATGAACCCATGAAAGTTAATTGTCATTGTTTGGAGATGTTTTCGTAAATGACTGAAAATAGAACGCTATATATCTGACTGTCAAACTCCCGTGCCCAGTATTCACAAAATCGTCATTCCGACAAAAGTTACCCAAATGACACCAAAATGTTTACGGTTGAAAGGAAAAGAATGCTAGCGTTTTTCTTCTCAATAATTGTCTATTTTACTGTATTCTACTGCCCTTTTCCTATTGAGTTAATGTCGTAGTTGCATTTGCACCTTGCTGGATTGCAAACCAGCATGATTATATATATATATATATATATATATATATATATATATATATATAGTTTGAAATTCGGTATTTTCAGAAGCCTTTCCACCACCGCGCAGAGGAGTACACCTGTCGTTCGTGACCAAGTGTGTTGGCGGATTGACCTGGAAACGACCATTCAATCCTACCTACGACAACACCATCTCAACGACAGTAGAGTGCTGAAGTTTGTTTGTCTGACCGTCACAAACAATTGTCGAGTTAGTGGAAATAAATGATATTCAACACTTGTTACAAAACGTTGCCGAATCGTGTCTAGGAAGCATTGGTTTTCAGCACGGGGGCAGGATCGTCATTACATGTCAAATGCACCAGTAATGTGACACGTGATAAGATGGATTTCACAGCATCAAACACTTCCTTTGCTGCCTGTACGAAAATATTGTTTCTGAGTTGCCCTGTAGGAGGTCAGCAAAGGGCTTTAGAACACCGGCAATGTTAGGAATGACACGGTGGAAAAGGTGAAGGATTCCAAGCAACTGTATGACTAATTTAGGGATTCTTCAGGCTTGGGACGCAAGAAACACACTTGGCCACCTCGATCAAAATGCTTTTGATCCACACGGCTCTTGTATCGGGCATGGTGCAAAAGCAACAACAGTATATATACGGCCCGTATGCACGGTTTATGCTGGACTTTACGCTCCTATGCTACACTAAAGGCACCGGCCTATGGATGAGTCATCGGCGGGGGTACCAGGTACTCGATCAAGCAGTGAGGGTACTGCTCACATTGAACGCACTAAACCGAAGCTCATAAATACTCATTCGATGTTCCCACCAGTTACGAGCTTTGCTTCAGAGACATCAGTTCACGAACAAAAACATCGCAGAGTGTCCTCAGAGCGAGGTGGAAAAGGTCTCGCAACCCTAATGCAAAACACTGCAAACTGAAGCGTCTGTGTTCGTGTCGAACAAACCATCGCTTTCGTTTCTGTCGTCATGGTCGTTTTGCCTCGTCTCGTGATCTTCGTTCGCTCTCTTTACAAATTCAGTTCCGGGTGAACTTCATTTAGCCCAACACAGCCAGACGTATGAGCCGCCACTATGGGTTTGGAACTGGTGAACCGTCGACTTCACAGATCGTTTAACTGACACGTGGTGCTTTCTTGCCGGTGGCACGGATGAGACGGAACACCTTATGCGAGTTGTCAATAGGATTAGCACAGTCCATCTCTGATATAAATTGCGACTACCACATTTTCATGATAAAGATGATTTACAGTGAAACGGACGAATCTCGTAGTTTGAAGACGCTCCTACAGCAGTGTCTTGCACAGCAATCAACGAATACGGAACTGAATTAAGTGTGGATGAGATATGAATTTGCCATATATATATATATATATATATATATATATATATATATATATATATATATCACATCAGTTGGTTTACTTGTCTCACACAATCATTGGCGTACTGGATGAAGGTAGCAAACAAGTACACAAATACCATGGGCCACCAGAATCGAATGGGCATACTGGTGCACTTGTTTATTCACTTGGAAGACATTCGTGGAATTGAAGATTATTGAAATTCTTGTTCGTGACCATCCGATCACGAGTTCGCTTCATTGAACATGTCCACTCATCCAAGTGGGTTACTTGAATTGTCTTTTGAAGTCACACTGGTAATTGTGTAGTCATTTGAGCGCCTTTGTGTTCACAGGAAGTGATCTGCCAATTCCAAGAACCGAGTTCACTCAGCGATCCCCACCTCCTACGAACACAGAGGCGCTCGAATGACTAAACAGTTTCCCAGTGTGGAGCCAGAAAACAATGAACAGCAAATTCATTGCAAAATTTCGTAGTGTCGAAGCACTGTCTCCTCAGCCAATAACATTTTCCCGTCTTCATAAATCTCTCACAAATGTTGTCTCACGGGGCTCTTTTATCTATTAGTCCCCAATCAATGATGTTAGTCACTTTGTCAGCACCTTGAAGGCAACCAGTCACCTCTGTTGTACCGCGTGGGCTACTTTTGTCCAATGGCAGATTAGACTCAGTCCATCATAAGTCTATAATTAGGCCGAAGGAGTGCACTTCAAATTCTATGGTACCGGTGTAAACTATCAATCAGGTTTGTTGAACTTGGTGGACCAAGTATATTTCGTCATGAGGAAGAAATCGCAATAGCAATCGACCAGACTCAGAAAGTGTTTATTTTTGTGCCTCAAACGTTTATGAGAGACGAGTAGATAGTTGTAGAAGCAACGTCGTTTCCTTCCATTGCTTGTTCGCATGGGTTTGACACAGTCCACGCCGTGAAATGTAGTCCTCAATCAGATTGCCTGTACAAATGTAGTGATATGGTATTGGTATTGTTTGCGCCATTGTACGACAGATGTTTGTATTTTCATCAGTTCACATCGAAGATTCTGAAACGCAGAAACCACAGTGAGCATTTCCTTTCTCATCTGATTAAAGTTCTCCTCGATCAGGAAAATGCCGCATCTCCGATGATCAAATGGTTTTCCGCCCTCTGGAATTACTGTCTCCAGTCCGGACGGACTGCTCTCGCTCTGAGCAAAGAATGGGGGCACAAGTCGATAATAGGCTATGATCTACTATATTGTTTTAGAAAATCCATGTTGCTCTGCGATCCAGTGCCACTTCCCCCCCCCCTTTGGGAAGGTGAGTTGTCGTATCGTTTGAATTGAGTCGATAAGATGTGGCAGAAATCTGCTCAAGTAGTTGACCATGTCATTCTGGCATGTAGTTCCTCAAATACGGGCATGATTTCAGTCACAGTTAGTTTTCTCATTTAGCATTAGTGCCTCGTCTGTTATAAAGCGACCGTGGGAAATAACTGATGACACGCGATGTTTGAAATTTTCTCATCCCTGTCGTATTCTTCGATTGATGCAATATTGAGAAATTGCTCAAAGTTTGATTCAAGCTCTTGTGGTGTTTTCTACAAATCAGTACGTTATCGAATGTTTGGATCGGACGCTCCCGAAAAAATTTGGTTAGACACCCGTGTTCCAAAACTAAAACACAGTTCTCTTCTGAGAAACGCATTGGGGTGACCCGAATCTAAGTACGGCCTAATGGCTCCAGATTTATTCATTTTGACGATTATTTGACTAACCTAGTCTGCTCTTCAATCAACACCCACAATCGACTTCGTCTCCAGCAAAAGGTACAATTCACGTCATGATTATGCACAAGTGATTTGTATTGTTGCATTTATTGTCGAATGAGTACCAGCAAGACAATATCTGAAGTAGAATTGTGATGGTGCTTGTGGTTAAGTTAGTCTATCATGTCATTCGTTTGGATATATCTTAGCACACCATGAGGACTGTTTGACCACCGCCGGTCAGTGTTCCCGAATATGAATGAACATTCAGATTTGCTACCAAGTGAACTTGAATATCCCTTTCCCTTATGAGAAACAGAAGTGAAACGAGGATTTGTGGATCGTTTTGTCCGGTATTTGATTTAAATTGGATTAATCATTTCTTTAGATCCGCATTTGAAACACTGAACAGAATGAACATTGGATGGATGTGAGTTAATTACTTTTATTTTTAATATTAACTGGAAAGCATAATATAGGATCATTACAAAACCCATTCGACCTCCTATGACATTGGGTGTGACAGTCACTAGTCTCCTTCGCACAGTTCTCTCCAAGCACCTGAAGAACGAAAGGAAGTTTCACATTTGGTGTTTGAATGTGCACTGGGCGATAGATTAGGACATCTTGATAAAATGACAAGTTTTACTTCAGTCGGTCCAAATGCAGAGGTATACGAAATGAAGGACTCAACTCACCACATTCTCGTCCCTCGCGGCGTTCACAAAGTTCAAGCACCTGACAAGCAAAGCTTTGCGCATGTGTACTCATTAGGCATGCTGCTAGTATGCAGATGACGAGAACGAGCTTCTGTCAGTCAGTTTGGAGAGCGTAGAAGGAGATGAGACACAATAAGTATGCAAGTATATGGCATAGACTAAATGTTTTTACATGCTTAACGGAGGGTGTGGACGATATACTTCGAGTACGTAACGGAACTGACCAGGATGGAGATATTTGAGAACATGTTTGCACTGGTTAATCTGTTCAATAATCAGTTAGCTTGTCGCGGCGAATTTTATGCTTTACAACTCCAATAGGTTTCACGTGCTTCTCGTTCACGATTTCTTATTGGTTCACCAAAAGCCAACGAATCAAACGACTGCGCGCTCGCAAATAATTACAATTGCACAGTTTGATTCGTGTGATACAATCTGCACTTGTTCTGCCAAACAACTTCGTGATGGTACCGATAACCACTCATGTACCGATTTATCACATCTGAAATTTGCATTCGGTTGTGTGTGCGTTTTTTGATTGCACACCAGCGTTCGATATCTCTCAACTGCCCAGTTACCTACTTAATTGGCTGAAAAACTACTTCTCAAGTAGAACCTAGTGCAGCGAATTTTGATTCAAAATTTCAAGACATCTCTTGAGCACTGCTGGTGTACTTTACCGAGCCGGCCAATTCCGCGCTCGCTTCGTATTACCAACTTAAATGAAACCCACTCAGTTCGCACAGTCAGATATACCGATGATGTTGTTCTGATTCGTTCTGTTTCACAGCACTCCGACTTTGATCAGTCTCAAAGAAATACTTCACACATTCTAAAGGCTTCGAGCAATTTGGTCTTCTGTTTTGTAGATAAACCATCCATCTTCTTCGCTCACTCCAACCTTGTTCTCTATTCACGCCCATCTTTATCGGTGTAGATGCTGATGCCTGCTTGCGCATTTACTGATCTCCGGTTCACCGAGTTTCATTTCCATCTTTGCAGATCGTGCACGTACAACCCCCACGGGAGAACACTGGATACAGCATATAACAATGGTGATTTACCGGTGTAGTACAATGGTTGTGAAGCTATGGTGGGGAGTTCGAGTCTCCGTAGGGAAACATTTCCTCACGATGGAAACGTACAAACATAGGACAGCACAGTCGGGAATATAAATAGAATGTTTTTGCAATATATATCGTAAAGTGTAATGATAAAGGGTAGGTGCATTGGAAGCGGAGAAAATGGGCTATGGAAGCTAGAGGTGCGCGATGCATGTGCACGCCACTCGTGAGCAGACGAGATAGGATTGTTCTCAGAACACAAACTACAAGAAAGTAATGCACAATTTCCGACATCATACACCGTAAAAACAGATACCAAAATAAATAAACGCACACGGAATTAAAATTAACGAGTCATCGCCTGAAAAGCGTAGATGTCAACCCCGAGGTCACTCATTTCGGCAACCCTGTTAGTAGTATTTCTACGACGTTCTATTCGCATATTGTGAACAAATTGGATCACTCGAGTCCAAGCGCCTATTCGACTGTAAACTCGTAGCATCCGCGGTCACTGAAATTTCGCCTGATTAGGGGCATGTGTGACAACTGTGTTTTGGTACTAACGGCTTTTCCCATAACGGAAGGTTATCTGGAGATGTAAAACGAACGCAGGCATTTGTTTCCGAACTTTGCAAGTTGAAACCGATATGCTAAGAATTATTCCCAGTGAACACTGTATTTATTGCGACCATCGGTTGCTTTGATTTGCCTACTAGTGAGTTCTCTTGAAAGATTGTTCCCATTATTACATAACGATACTCACACTGATGAAATCGGACAGATCAGTGAAGGATTTCTCAACGCCTCACTACTTCTTAATCAGTCTCTGTGCAGTTGTATTGAATTACTATCCAAATATTTTCAATGTAGTTGAACGTGCCCCAAATAAGCAACTCTGATCGTAGCGCTTTCTCAACCTTGAAGTTTGCTCTAAAAGCGACTCCCTGCACCCCATGCGCACTATCTGCAAACGTACCCTCACTTTGAAGGATCCAGATGAACTTAGGTCACTGGGTTCACCTGTATGATGGATTGTAAATCTGCCTTGGGAAGGAATACTCACAGTAACGGAAATTTCACATCAGCACATACATTTAAGATGAGGTTCTTGTTTCCTATCTTAAATTCGTACATAACTGCACAACTTCTTTAGTTCTCTGACTGTTGGAAATTCAGAACGACTGTCCACATTATTTTGATTTTTCTAGTGATCACTGAAGTAATACTGAAATGTACTGACAACATTTACTAACCATGTCACAAAACACCGGTTGAAAACATGGTGGAGCACAATCGTCTCATTTATATCATACTGCTGAATCAGTGATATATATATATATATATATATATATATATATATATATATAGAACTGGAAAATTTACCGAGCAGATTAAGGGTACGCCAGAAGTACATCTGCCAACTCCATTTACATACGCCGACCAGTAATCTAAAGACAAGGAGCTACGTCTGAGCGGTCACGGAAAAGCCCCGCCATATAGTTGTCAGCCTTTCTTCATGTAAGTACATTCCCAAAAGAGAGAGAGATCCAATACAACTAATCAGGTGGTAAAGACCATGTCCAAAATCTATCTTATCAGTCAATGACCGTACCTAACGAATCGAATAAAGATGATTAGGAGATATCGCTCTTCTGAAACAAAAGCGAGAATAAGATCATGTAAATGAGGAGTTCTATTGTCGTTACATCACCAATGGACTCGCCTGGACAATGCGTCCCTTCCAATAACAGAGAGCCAGCACGTAAAAGTTTGAGTGAATATAGACAATCGACGGAAGGCACTGCGACAAAAGTTCCAAACAAATACATCCGATGTTACATTCATCGAAGAAAGAACACGGCTACTTCCATACCGTTATACACTATTAAGTAAATTTGTTCAACAAATGCAAATGAAAGTCCGTATTATCTGTCGTGCGCTTCTAGGGGAATTTCGTTGTCATTCACATACAATAGCATGTTGCTGACAGTAACTTGGGACCATGTGCCCACGTTCTCAAGCTTGCTCTATTTCGTGGTAAACTTAACATTCTTGTTGGTTAGAAGTGACTTAGTATTTTTCCGATAGTTTCCGAGGGGACTTAACATACAATTACATTATTTGTCATTTCGCAACCCGTTAATCAGTGCTCGGACAAAACCTCAGACGAGGTAGCGTAGGCACACAGCAATCCCCATTTACCTGTGTAAAACTTTAGATCTGACGCACTAGTTTACCTACTGAAGAGTATGCCAGTAGTCCGTTTCATAATTCAATATCATGTGGAACGCTCCGGGAATCTCAGAACACATTGTACGTCACAATTGGGAGTTGATGTTACATTATGAACACACCAGTAACCAAACTACTTTATCCTATTCCTAAACCAGTTAAGAATGATAGCTTTGAAGTGGACGAACTGTTATGCGTTTAATGAACTAGTGGCGAATGAATCGACTCCTTCTAGCTATCTCTCAGTAGCATGCTCATAACCAAAAGAATGGAAGCGAGAAATCGTTTTTAGATTTCGGAGCGTTTCACTTTATAACTACCAGCTCTGAATCATTAGGAAAACTCGATACCTTCAGCTATCTCTGCAGTCGCATCAAAATCGATGAAGCCTTTAACCACGGAAACCTGTCCAACTGATACGCAATACCATTCTTGCTAAAGGAATGGGCGCAGTGCCCGAGCGCAAGCGAAACCTGGTCACCCGATCTGAGGTATTATTATGTGCATGCCCTTGGCGCACCATCATCTGATCCCCGTTTTACTCTTAACTCTCCCAAAAACGATGTGTATTCCAACATGCACTTCGTAAGATTCCCAAGGTATGTGAGAAAAGCTAGAAACAGAAAGACAAACAACACGCGCCAAAGCACAACACATTTAATTAAAAGAGGACAAGGGTGCCGCGAACAATACTTTGCCATTCAAATACTGAATGGCTCCGGGGGATATGTGACCCAAAGCTTTTCGGTCTGGGCTGTCGGTGAGGGATAGAACCAAATTGGCCGATGTAGCCCAACCGAAAAAGCAGCGAATCTGTAAACAAAAAGCAGATTACCACAAACAATAAATTGGACATAGACAAAAATTCTGACATACCCAGTTACTTCATAGTGTGAGATCAACATTATTCCAAATGAAAGCTTGCAAAACACCAAACAGGGCTTCAAAAATGAAGACTGGAAAACGTGATAATGAACAAGCAAAATACAGATGAAAAATCTGACAATCATCAGAACAGTCTGGTTTCGTCTACTTCGGATTCAGATTGCCTAAAAACTTAGGAAGCCTTTTTTGCACCGAAATTTCAATACAGCGAACGCTCCTAGCTTGCAGTTGGCTTGTAGACCAGAAATCAGGTTTTTGCTCAGGACACAGATATAATCTACTGTTTAGACGTCCAGGATGTCTTATGATCAACCATAAAAATGTCGAAGCCTAGTTAATCTGAAATGTAAGGGATGCATTCCATCTCACAATGCAGACTCTCGACTGCTTGGTCTGCCGAGCACCTAACATCTTACATAAAACATCCCCGATAATGTTTGCACGCATTCACTTGTGTGGCACCTACTTTGCGCAGTAAATCATCGGAGTCCGACACAAGTGAATTTCCTTTGGGCTTTTCCAACGTCACGGTGCACTCACGTCCAGAGATAAGATGACGTACAACGAACTAGCATCGAAGCTGGAAGTAGCTGATCACTGGTGTCTGCGACGGATTCTCAATGTGGCCCGGAAAGACATGGTTCCAAACGGCACAATAAGACAATGCTGCTTCGATATCGAAAAACAACTAATATTCCTTCAGCGCTATGGTTTAAACATGTCCTTTGCCGTCTAAACGCGGAGATCTCAAGACAGTTTCTTTTTCCTGCTATGTGTCCAGGATAGACTTGTCACCTTGGCGCAAGGTTGGAAGCAGAAACTCCCGCTGTCATATAGCATGTTGAGCGATTGGGACACCAGTCTGTCAACGGAGTTTGTAAATGGAAGCCGAACTGTATTTCACTTCAGATCGTCGCTCATGGGCAGGTAAAATTTGGGGCGTCCATGGAGCCAGCTCATTCTCACGTAATGGAGGCAGTCGCATAAAAGTAAACAATCTAACGAGTTCTGAAAGGAACGGTGCTCATAGTAGTACCTCCGAAAAGAGTCACCCAACAGCGTCCAACTATAGTTACGGGCACCGGAAGCAAACAAGGATTGTTAAGATGGAAAGCAGTCCCCCAAGCTATGCATGCTCGGTGAGACAGTATACAACGAAAACACACTACTCTCACCTTCTTCCGTGTACGCTGAATTCGATTAATTATTTCACGAGCCAGGCGTTCGTTTTCCAGTTCTTCATCTGGTGTAGTATCCAAAAGAACAAGCAAACCTCGAGAGTCAGATGCAGCCTCATAACGCTGAATCTCTTCGTGTGTTGCACTGCATTCTGTCGGAGTGTCTTTTCCCTTCTTGACTTTGCCATTCCCACTTTTGCCTTGTGCTGGTTCTGATGGTTTTCCCTCTTGGTTACCGCCAGTACTGTACACCACACTTAAATCGTCTCCACTCAAAACAGGCCCACACACAGTAATGGAACCGGTCTAAAATTGAATGGAGGGATAACTTAAAGTATAATCACGGTAATCATATATCACACCATATCATATCATATCATATATATATATATATATATATATATATATATATATAGTGTAAAATTTGGTATTTTCAGCAGCCTTTCCACCACCGCGCAAAGGAGTACACCTGTCATCCGTGACCAAGTGTGTGGATGGATTGACTTAAAAACGACCATTCAATCCTACCTCCGACAACACCAATTCATTGTCAGTTTCCGTTGCCATCAAGATGAAAGTCAGTTCTCCCGGAAAAGCGATCAGTTCATTGTTACAGCTCGCAACAAGGAAATCCATATCAGCGCTTGGAAAACGGTTATTTACGTATCCCAGTTGACCCATCACATTGTGTGGCTAAAATGTGTCAACCAAAAATCCTTTATGAACTAACTAGAAACGCCGTAGTAATGCAGTATGATAAAAATCACATCCAACATAATTTTGTTTCAATACAAGACACTACTTTGACTATTCTGTTCAGTAGATTGAATCATGTTGTGGTTGTAGTTATTTGAAGACTTGACACATGAACTGGGTGAGCTCCTGAGGAGCGACTATCATTCCGATAGCAGGTCCAACCACAGATACCTGCTTAGGAGACGACGCAACTTCAGCTCTATACTGGCAATTGCATTTCAAAATGGATCCAATATTTCGGTGTCCACGAACAGCCACTACATTATACCTGTGTAGATGCAAGTTAATTTGGTGAATTAGTTTAGCCGGATTGCGGTGCGTATCTTCCTTAATCGTGTTGTAAATGCCTAGAACGGTCAGTGAAAGTTTCTCCGTCCATTTCGTTCATGAGGCAGCCATGGTCGAAGCGCTCATTTGACAGTGAAAATGTCCAACTAGACCGTACGATAAGCCACAAGTTGGATGTATTCGCAGCCAAGTACCCGACCGATACCATGGAACAAGTCACATGTGAATTGAGTTACGCAGCTGGACGTAGTGGTTGCAGATACTCCAAAAGATGCAACCGATGTGTCAAAAATGTGTTCGGCGGATTCGGTAGAGATATCCTTAGTGGGAATAAATTGGGACCAAAGTGTAAAATGCATGTCAAAATGTAAGAAATCCATTGGAAGAGGTCAGTAAGCCTAAAAATTTATTGTGCACCTAATTAAAACGATCTCCGGTTGAAGCAAATTTGTTACAAATGGTGACTATGTGACAATGAACATTACAACATTGATTTCACCAACAGCGTTTCATCCAGGCGAGAAAGCCTTTGCTCGTGACAGGCCCAATAAACCGATTATTGATCAGTCGCACAGAAGAACAAAATCCAGGATGGGGATTGGAATGAACATGTTAAAAATTATTCGTCAAAAATCACGGAAGTTAGAGTGCTGAAGTTTGTTTGTCTGATCGTCACAAACAATTGTCGAGTTAGTGGAAATAAATGATATTCAACACTTGTTACAAAACGTTGCCGAATCGTGTCTAGGAAGCATTGGTTTTCAGCACGGGGGCAGAATCGTCATTACATGTCAAATGCACCAGTAATGTGACACGTGATAAGATGGATTTCACAGCATCAAACACTTCCTTTGCTGCCTGTACGAAAATATTGTTTCTGAGTTGCCCTGTAGGAGGTCAGCAAAGGGCTTTAGAACACCGGCAATGTTAGGAATGACACGGTGGAAAAGGTGAAGGATTCCAAGCAACTGTATGACTAATTTAGGGATTCTTGATGCTTGGGACGCAAGAAACACACTTGGCCACCTTGATCAAAATGTTTTTAATCCACACGGCCCTCGTATCGGGCATGGTGCAAACACTTTGGTCAGATTGTAATGGGAAATGCTGGAGAAAAAGAACGACGCCAATATCACAATAAACGGGTCAACCAATCGAGATACACAGATCAAAGAACGAAAAGAGAATATGTCGGGAGCATACTGCAGCAGACGGAAAGAGGCATACCAACGAGGAGTTGGAAAGTAGCGGGATTTTTGTCAACTGAGAAAGACAGCCCAAGTGAGGGGTTACCTATCAAGCCATCAACTGAAACAATCGGATCAGCCGAACAGAAACAGTGAACGAGAGAATTAGGCTAATGGCCGCAGGCAACAGGACAGAAAGCAGGCAAAACGCTCAGACAGCCGGCGGATAAATGTTGCTGCAGCACGATTTGGCGAAAGGTCCATACAAACGATCGTACATGTTCGCCGACTTGGTTTGTTAGCAGCACAAATAAAGTTGTACTCATCCGTCATGCCCTCTTCGTTACAAGATGGTGGCTATTCGAATCCAACTCACCAAAACGAAGCTAATAATTATTCACTCGATGCTCCCACCAGATACGAGCCACGTTCCAGAGAAATCAGTTGTCGATTATAAAATCTCCGAGTGTCCTCAACGCGAGGTGGAAAAGGTCTCGCAACCCTAGTGCAAAACACTGCAAATTCAAATGTCTGTTTTCGTGTCGAACAAACCATCGATTTCGTTTCTGTCGTCATGGTCGTTTTGCCTCGTCTCGTGATCTTCGTTCGCTCTCTTTACAAATTCAGTTCCGGGTGAACTTCATTTGATCCAGCACAGCCAGATGTATGATTGTACAACACATTACCGAGTGACACACTTCTCTCCCAGTAACCATTTACACAATGCATTCCTAGAGACAGAGTCGAGGCCACGTTTGGCGTTCGAGCCGCCCCTATGGGTTGGGAACTGGTGAACCGTCGGCTTTGTAGATCGTGTCACTGACACTTGGTGCTTTCTTGCCGGTGGCACGGATGAAACGGAACACCTTATGCGAATTGTCAATAGGATTAGCATAGTCCATCTCTGATATAAATTGCGACTACCACATTTTCATGATAAACACGATTTACAGTGAAACGGACGAATCTCGTAGTTTGAAGACGCTCCTACAGCAGTGTCTTGCATAGCCATCAGCGAATAAGGAACTGAATTAAGTGTGGATGAGATATGAATTTGCCATATATATATCATATCATGTCGTTTGGTTCACTTGTCCCACGCAGTCAACAACGAATTGGATGAAGGTAGCAAACAAATACACAAATAACATGGGCCACCAGAATCGAATGGGCATACTGTTGCACTTGCTTGTTTACTTGGAAGACATTCGTGGAATTGAAGATTATTGAAATTCTTGTTCGTGACCATCCGATCACGAGTTTGCTTCATTGAACATGTCCACTCATCCAAGTGGGTTACTTGAATTGTTGCTACTGACAGTTGTTTCCACTGGAATTCGACTGGCATTGTGTCACAAGAAATATCGATCGGGAAGCCATCTGAGGAAACATAATAATAACAATATTAAAAACCACAGTCATTAAAGTGATATTATTTATGTGAATAGTATTAATGCAAATATTGCCAATAAGATCGCTAATGGAAAATTTGTAGCAACTACCCAGATTATCGGAATTTCGAGCTTCTCTGCAATACATTATATATATATATATATATATATATATATATATATATATATATATATATATACTCATATGAAACCAATTAACTCACGGCCAGGTGAGCAACGCGGGAGAACGGTACACAAATTTATCCGGTAATTTATTCACACAATCAGAAAATAATCCATAGTTAGAATTTACAAAGAAGTTGTCAATGTCAAAGTGCAAATGGTAGCAGTTGTAAAAGGATAGAAAATATCCTTATCAACGGGGACGAATAAGCCCGTCAATAGGTTTGTTCATGCCGCAAATGTGCTCCGTGGTCTGACGGTGTAGTACAGTGACTGCGGGGCTTCGGTCGGGAGTTTGTGTCTCCAATGGACAGTTCTCCAATGGAAATGTACAGTCATAGAAAACCAGTGTCAGGAAGATGAACGTGGAATGTTCATGCAATACACATCATTAGACATAAATATGAATTTTGTCAGTGCAATGGAAACGGAGGAATTAGGTCGAGAATGCTCGAGTTCCATGAGTGGGACGAGTGAGAAGGTCATGAAAACTCAAATTACAAAGGAGTAATTTACAATGACCGATTAAGCGAAACCTTTCCCAAACTCTTATTATTAGCTTACTTTCACATAAATGTGATTTTAATGGCTTGAGAATGGAATAACCGAAAACATATGTTTCTCTACAATTCATTTTTTCTGAATAATGATAATACATGATAATCTAGTAGATTTCGGGATCCATAGGGATTTGTGGTTGCATACGGAATTTTGAGAGCAAGCTAGAATTAAAATGATGGAAATGAATCTACATTTTTACCGATAAATATGCCCCGACATTTCACGATTGATGCAGCAGCGTACGTAGTCTTTTAAATTACGAAATGCTGCAATGATATATGCGATCACTTGTTTGCATTTCTTGAATACATATCAGCGTTCGAAATCTATTGAGTGCACAAACACTTACTTAAATGGCTCGGAAACTACTTTTTGGGTAGAACCTAGTATACCAAAGTTGGAAGAAATGTTTTCAGGCATCTCTTGAGTAGTGCTGATATTCTTTATCGAGCCATTCATTCCCAAACTTGCTACTTACATTGACGACTTAAATTTAACCATTCAGCTCGAATAGTCAGATATGCCGATGAAGTTGTTTTCATTCGTTCTGTTTCCCAGCATTCCGATTTTGACCAGTTTAAATGAAATACTCCACACATCCAAAACGCTTCTGAGAAAATTGGTCTTCTGTTGAACCATGCCATATGCGGAGTGTAATTTTCCACTTTGCGATCGCGCTTTATAGAAGACAGCGCCCATACTCATTCTATTCCACTTGAACGTGTGAACCATGCGAAATATCTCTGTCTAACTTTACAGAAGAAGTTGCATTGGTCTTTACATTTAAAAATTATTGATAGAAAATTGAGTAAATTGTCTTTTAGAAACTACCAAACTTCGCAAAGTAAAGTCTCTGCAGTTTTTCATTTCTCCATTTGTACACCTATAATTCTATATTGTCATCCAGCTATTTTTCCTGGTCCGTTGAAATAGGAATTCATTACTCTTCGTAGAGATCTGCAAATCCTTAGTCTTCTTCTCTATGATACAGCCATAAGAGAACTCATGTCGGACTTATGTGACAAACATATCATTGCACCTAGTTCATTTACTGAAGAGATCACTGTGGACTGTTCACACCCAGTGCATTGCAATATTTCGCTGAGGCAAGCAATCCCGTTGCCCCTTTCCATGCCTCGACTAATCCCTCAAAAGTTATCGCTATACAGAACTTCTGTAGTCCCCCTCGTTGCTCATGGTAAGACAAACAAGGATGAATTATTATCTGAATTGTTAACCACACACGGAACGGTAAACTCTTCATCTTTTTCTCAGCATCTGAAAAGCGTCATGAAAAAACGTTCAAACAAGCTCAAAAAATATTATTATTAGTCATAATAATAAAATTTTCGGAGGGATCTGACACAAAATGACAGTTCAGGAAGAAAAGTCGATGAATATATGGAAATGAGCACACTTTGCTTTGTGATAATAGATTGTAAGAACGAAGTAACACGAAAGATATGGTCGTGTAATATAAAGAAGAGTTAGCTTGCTTTTCTGGTCGCAATAAATGTGAAAGAACCAGATATATAATAACTCATTCTTGTTCTCTTCCTTTACTCAACAAAAGACAAAATATGACATTTTTGGACGGGAGCCGCGGTCATTCATTTGCCTGGAAATTTCGGCCCAGTTCCGGTAAGGTATCTGCGACCATTCCTGGATCCTTTTCCCGCCAACGTCATTTCGTTGGTCGGAATGTTTCCGGTAGCTCTCTGCACGGACTATATTACTAACCCCCAAAGATACCGCTGAGTTTCATCCCCATATCTTCAGGGCTTATCTTGTCTGTTGTGGGTCGCTTCCGGCATATTCACTGTCACGTATTCCGTATGTGGCTCTCGATGAGTTGGTCTGGTCGGTTTGATACCCAGCTCGTTCTGTTGCTACAGAATTTCAAACTACAGTAATATGCATATATCTATGATGAGTGTTACACGAGGGTATAGTAGATGAGTGTTGATAGAATAAGTTGTGGATGGGACTGACCATGCGCTGCGCATCAAACCTGAAAATACATCGCCTTCTGCTATGGCAGCAGGAGAAGCAATCCACTTGGAAATGCACCAACACATTGCGTGGACGTCCTGCATGCTCAAGATGAAATGAAGATAGAATTGGCCCAGTAACAACTATCTTCAGAGTAGACGAATAGAAATGATTGTAACCACAGAGTTCACTTAGCTTCAGTGGTGGGACAGTGAGGAAGCTGTGAGGAAGAGGATGGAAAGATAACTAGTGGTTCAGAATTGAACGGCCAGCTAGGGAGAGATTTATGTTGGAAAACTACGTCGCGATGGAATAGTGATGGCAAAGATGAGGTTATATTGAGATCGGCATCCGGTCAGACGACTTTGCATTGGCAACGATAAATGAGATTAAATGAAGAGGACGAAGTCCCACCTCAAACAATACTGCAATATTCAAGAGTGGAAAGAGGCTGGGCCTCGGATAGATCAAATTGAGTGATTCTAATGAGACGTTTTGCATAGAAATTCGGTGACACAGAGATTGGAGCAACCGCTAGATGTATTATTGGAAGGGCATATGGAAGACAGGGCATGAAGTTGCAGAGTTTGATGAATACGGTTGAAAGTGTTAGACAGACGACGAATGATGGGAACGTCAGTCTTCACTTGCTGTAAATTAATCGGAGCCCCGCTGAGTAAAGTTGCACTATAGCGTCCCCTGAGGAACATTCGAAATCCGGAAATCAACTCAGGTGACAATCCATATCCAGATGGCTGTAGTAATCAATCTTATTGCCACGCTCAATGTGACGCTTTGAGATCTCTAGTGACACTGAATGCGATTCACCGTGACTGTTCATCGCAAACAACCAGTTTTATATCCGTTTCTACTAAAAACTAGCGTTTTGGTATCTTTCTGTAAAAGATGGTTTGGTGATCAAATGAAAGGCAAATAACTGAATCCAGTCGAATCGAAAAAGATAAATTCAAACTGGCTGACTGACTGCTTACTAGAACAATCAAAGTATTCAACTGGGTAATTTCCCACCGCATCAGTTGCTCATGGTTACATCTACGTTGTCGTTCATAGTGGACTTTTCAACCGATAACACAACTCAGTGTGTAAGTTCAGCTTAGGTCATCTTTTAGGATGTACTCCATACAATATATCGGTGGATTGTATATTTTGTTTTACCAACACAGAGTCCATATTCAGACACCCCAAATGTGGTCATATTCAACACGCCTTCAGCAAGAACAGTGTTGAAAAAAAGTTGACTGAGATAGTTAGACTCAGGTGTATCATTTCACGCACACCAAAATAAAATGGTTCAGATCTAACCCATAGGTTTGACAAAAAGCACTCCAACAGTTCTAATTATAGGGATCTTTGGCCAGCTCAAGATACTCTCTGTCCTATCTCCTTGAACACGGACCACCTACAACATATCCATTTTCGATGGAATGTGTACAGTTTAGATAACTGGTAAAAAAGCCAATTGCTGCCCTCCAAAATTGAGTTCTCATATCGGGGAAAGAGTAGAAGCCGTTTTAAAACCGAATCCAGTGTAAAAACGTGCTCATCTGTGCCGCGAGCACGTATAGGGCTGTGGCCACTTCAATAGGTCACAGTCGCTAAGCTTGGCGTTCAGGTCACAAAAGCTTCATCACCAAAGGAAGCGATATCATCATCCGTAGATAGATGGAGGCGCTCAACCTATTATGCATTGACAGAAATTATTTTCTTTAATCTACTATATCTCTTCAGCTTTTACAACAGCGTTCACATACGGAACACCTCCCAGTGTGGCTTCAGAAGACAATGAACAGCAAATTCATTATCCAATGCATACTGCCAAAGCACTATCTTCTCAGCCAAAAATATATTTTGCCCGTCTTCATAGATCTCTCACAACTGTTGTCTCGAGGGCCCCGTTTATCTATTTGTCCCCCATTAGTAGTGTTAGTTTCTTCTGCAGTGGGCTGACGGCATTCTGTCACCTCTGTTGCACTGCAAGAACTACTTCGTATCCAATGGCAGATAAGTCACACCCCATCGAATGTCGATATTTAAGCTGAAGGAGTGCATTTCACATTCAATGATGATTTCGGCGTGAAGTATCGGTCTGATTTCTCGGGCATTGTGAGTTATGTAGATTTCGTCACTCCATTTCAGCCATGATGAGAAATGCCTTGCGATGAACCACGTGAAGGGTTAACACAATGTGCAAGTGATTCGAACATGTGAGCCTCAGATGGCGAGTTGCGACTGAACGATGAAATAGAATCAAAGTGAAACAATGATACACCTAAACGTTTCTGTCGTTGTAATTAGTTAAGACATCGTGATCATGGTCTTGTGTTAACTATTTGCGACTGGTAAAGGAGTCAGATAAATGAATTCCGGTTGACGGTGGACTAACATCTATACATGATACGGTCGGAAACATATTCTCGTCTACATTTGAGTGCTTCATTACTGTCTCGACTACAAATACTAGCGGCTTCACATATTTTAAAGGAAGAAAAACAAAATGGCGTATGGTATATATTCACATTAGTTGGGAAACTGAAGTGACGATAGTAAAATTGGCCGGAAGTTCGATGCAATGAAATTCTTTGAACACAAAAGTCGAGAGTATTAGAGTACACAATACATCTTCCACGTGGTCAACATGCACTCTCAATATGGATGCCACTCTAGCATGAATGAGGATATTTTCACGGAACAAAAGTCGATTGTATAAACATATTACCATTGAGGATGAAATGTGACAAATTCAGTTTGCTTTGTTGTCGAATACCTGTCTGAACCACTGACCTTATCACACCTCATCTTCATTAGTACTCGATATACCTAGGGTTAGTGTGGATGCTGGAGCGATTATTTGGCATTATTACCAACCAAGTCCCTAATTTGATTCTCTATCATCCAAATTTCGCGTACAAATTTGTAACTGACTTTATTACACACTTTGTGGCATTCACTCCATTTTGCCTACTGACAAGGTTCTGAGTAGTAAGCTGGAAAATTCGATCTCCACATTGTGTATACATATTCTTTGTCCAGTGTGAATCGTATACCCAACAAATCTATAACGCATCTACGGCGCTGCTCCTTCTGTTGCAGAACCGCCAGTCCAGTTGCAGGACCAATACACTTCCGTTTTTTGTTCTTCAAATACAATTAATGAATGAACTTTGTACGTTAAATGAGGTTAACTTTGGGCCCTCGTTCTTGCATTCTCCTTTTGCGCATAGTCGCAAATACGCACTAACCATTTTAACTAAGCATGGCTTTCTCTTTCTCACGAATCATAGGGAAAACCAATTTCGTTTTCATGTTGGCATAGTGTTCAATATTAGAGTGACAGATTGATTGTCCGCACGTAGTCGAAAAGATCGACGGAAGTGTTTACTGAGAAACACTGTGGTAAGGAATCCAAACTTACAAATTCTTATGGTCAGTTGCTGCCTCACAACCACCTTGCAGTCGCTATGATTAGAGTTGTCATCCTTTGTACCAGTGGCTCACAAGAGATGCTATGTGTAAATGAAAGGCAGAAAAGGAGCATATATTTCTAGAATGAATAGTGGAACAGTTCGTCTTCACTCATCTGCTTAACGCCAACCCGTTGTCTAGAAAACTTCCTGCAATATAGAAAATTCATCCCTCTTTTTCTCGAAAGTTAGTATCACCGAACCCTTACTTAGACGGAGCCAGAAACAGTATGCATTGTCTGAAGCTTCCGACACATTGATTCAATTCTCTGTATTGCCTATGACTTTTCTAACGGTGTCCCAAATTTCCACGTTTTCATTGATGAGGTCAGTCCCGTTTAACTTTTGCGTATGTCGAGATTATTATCGTATGTGGTCGTGATATTTCTGAACATGGTGAAAATGGATGTCCAAATGATCGATAATGAAACACTGATTTTCACACAACCAAAAGCATCACTTAGATACGGTTCATTAAAATTCAGAATTTGATTACATTATATACTGATTGATTTTGGAAACCATACTTTCTACCGAACACTTAAATCTACATATATTCGAAACATTTATGATGGCTACGCAATCCAGCTGTAATCCCATATGAATCGAATAAAGTGTGCAAGGACGGGGAGTCTATATTTAGAATCACCCGATGATTTTCCCAAAGTTATTTCGTCGGGATTCGTAAAGTGGACTCCCCGTCCATGCACGCTCCTAATACAGTGCCATACTAATCATATTGAAAATTCTACTCATTCCACTTGGAATTCAACTGCTGTCCGCCTCAGTTTCGCCTTATATGCTTTCTACCACCTGACATGCCGTACTTTGTATGCTAACCGAAACGAATATGCCAAACTGCTAGTTCGGATATCTTCCGATTTATTATCGCTCTATTCAGTCACCATGGAAAAATCCTACGTTGCGAAGTTGAAAAGAAACGGGGTGATCAGGAAATCTTGTGAAACCCTACCTGATGGGGCGAGAAGAAACGAAAGCTCGTCGTAAGTTTCAGTTCATTCCGAAGTATTTTGATACAGCACATTGAGGAAAGGTCACACTTTTCAGGTACATAGTTTCTCAGTAAAATTTCTGCGAGGTGATTGTTGGTCTTTGTAAGGTGTAATGATGTTCTATAAGCTGTCACAGAATGAAGACTTGATCAACACATTCATAACTGGACGGAAACCCAGACTGCTGCTCACCTTTCTGATTTTCACGTGTTTGGTACAACCCGCAATTGATGAGGGACACTAGCTGCTTCGACGCTGTTTCGAGTAGTCTAATACTCCCCCGATTGGAGCAGTCAGTATGCGAGCTCTCTATGGAGACGCGGACAGCAGGACTGAGGAACACAATAGTGCATTGTGACTTCCTACAGCTTAGGCTTCATCGTGGATACAATTAAGTCAATTCAATGAAATTTCGTCTCGGTAGATGGGTGTGTCTAAACAGACCTCAAGACATGGGCTTGAACAAATAGTTAGGAGACCGATAAGATATGCACGGAACTGAATTAATTGTGGATGAGATAAGAATTTGCCATATATATATATATATATATATATATATGCATATATATATATATATATATACTACTGTGAGGGTACCAGTTATTGTGTTCAATTTATATCCTCCGGTGAGGAGATCCTTCTGGATCCGCACCTTGTCCTTTTATTAGGAGAAAACACATTTTATTACTTTCGTGAGGGTCACTGTCATCAGTCATCCCACCGAAAACCAAATGGATAGGCTGTTATCAGGTATTATATATCTTCTGACTAATTAATTAAAGGAACACCACATCACTTCTTGTTCGGAACAGTCTCTGAAGAAGATTGCATTTCACAATGACTCATCGGATGCTTATTTTGCTCCAGAAGCATAAACGTAAGGTCGATGCCGGATTATTTTACTATAGTTAATATATTCTTCTCGCTCGGTTCACCGCTGACTCGGCCTTACCATATGCCTGACTGTTAAAAAGGACTATTGTTCCGGTGTTCTGAATCCCACCTTTGACTGAATTGTCGGAAACTCGCACTATTTAACTAAGGCTCACTGTCAGTAAACAGAGTCCCCGGGATTCCGTGCTGAACGAATTGGGCGGATAATTCGTTGATCACTTTGGACGTGCTCGTGCTATATAGCAGGTCCATTAGGAAGAAGTCACCATATCAATCAACCACACTCAGAAAGTGTTTCCGTTTGTGCATGAAGTGTTCACCAGATAGGAGAAGATAGTTGTCGAAGCAACATCGTTCCCTTCCATTGCTTGTTCGCGTGGGTTCGACACGGTCCACACCGTGAAATGTGGTCCTCAATCAGATTGTTTGTACAGGTGTAGTGGAAAACGTCCCTTGCTCTGCGAATGGTATTGTTCGTTCCATTGTACGACGAATGATTGCCTTCTCGTCAGTTCACATCAAAGATTATGAAATGCGGGAATCATAGTGAGCTTTCCATTCCCATTTGATTGAAGTTCTCCTTGATCAGGAAAATGCCGCATCTCCGATAATCAAACGGTTTTACGCCCTCTCGAAGCACTGTCTCCATTCCGGAAGGACTGCTGTCACACTGAACACAGAACGGAGGGGGGAGGGGCGCAAGTCGACAGTAGGCTATAATCTACTATATCTTTTTAGAAAACCCATGTTGCCCTGCAATCCAGTGCCACTTCCTGCCTCCTTTTGGAAGGCGAATTGTTGTGCTGTTTGCATTGGGTCGATAAGACGTGGAAGAAATGTGCTCAAATGGTTGACCATGTCAATCTGGCATGAAGTTCCTTTTAGGTTCTCAAATACGGGCATGTTTTCAATCACAGTTATTTTTCTCATTTGGCATTAGTGCCTCGTCTGTTACAAGGCGACAGTGCGAAATAACTAATGACATGCGGTGTTTGAAATATTTTACCCCTGTCATGCTCACCGATTGATGCATTATCGACAAATTGCTCAAGGTTTGTTTCACGCTCTTGGGGTTTTTTTCTACAAATCAGTACGTTATCTAATGTTTGGATCGGACGCTCCCGAAAAAATGTGGTTACACACTCGTGTTCAAAAACTAAAACACAGTTCCCTTCTGAGAAACGCATTGGGGTGACCCGGATCTAAGTACGGCCTAATGGCTCCAGATTTATTCATTTTGACGATTATTTGACTAACCTAGTCTGCTCTTCAATCAACACCCACAATCGACTTCGTCTCCAGCAAAAGATACAATTCACGTCATGATTATGCACAAGTGATTTGTATTGTCGCATTTATTGTCGAATGAATAGCAGCACAACATTATCTGAAGTAGAACTGTTATGGTGCTTGTGGTTGAGTTATTCCATCACTTGTACTAGCATAAAACGGTTGCATGTCATTCGTTTGGATATATCTTAGTCCACCATGATGACCGTTTGACCACCGCAAACAGGTTATGACAATGAGGGATGTTGTAATCTGGGTGGACTACGGTACCAGTGTAATTCACTTCGTGCATAAACTTAATCACTCAGATTTGCTACCAAGTGAACTTGAATATCCATTTCCTGCTTCCTGGCTTCCTCACTCGAGTACCAATTGATGCTCAGTTATATCATGTCATACAGTCCTTTTCAGTCTTGTTGTTATGACAAGCATCGATTGACCGCAATTCTCATGATTCCAATTGTTGTTCTTATCTGTTCGAGTTTATCGCTTACGCAAACATTTCCCCGGTTTTTGTATGAACCAAGACATAATTGCCAGGGTTAAATGACGAGACACAAACATTTGGACGTAGTCATCTTTCTCTATCCATCCGTGTGAGTGAGTAACTGAACATGGCCATCTCTGTATGATCTCGCCCTTTCTCATCACCACGTTGTTTCGCTTGTTCTTCTTCACCAGTGCTTGTGTGAGTGTGTTCCCGCAAAACCTGTACAGTCTTACTGTGGATCATTCGTGCGTTAGTTAACACACCTGGGATATCATCGCTTATTCCTTTCTGCCAAGCCTCTGCAAATGGACCCCACACATGACTGAGCACCCACTGAGGTGTTATCAAACCTGACTTCATTCCGCGTACTAAGAAACCAGTGTTTTCTGATAAGTGTAAATCAGTTGAACTTGGACATTGTTGGGAACAACGTTATTGACTGATAATGTATTGAGGTGATCCAAACGTGAAGAGTCTTTGGCCCCGGCGGGATTCGAACCCACGCACGGTCACCACCCTCGCTTTAGAGCAGCGAGTGCTCTACCAGCTGAGCTACGAGTCCAAGTAAGAGTTTTTTCGTTTGATCTATACGAGCCATGTAAGTATAGTCCAAAATCGAGCCTGGTAGGCTATCCCCTATTTTGCTCATGAATTTGACAAGTTTAGCAGACTTGAAATTGCAAATATATTTTGGACGTTTACAACTGAATACCCATTGTCCATTTGGAAAACAGAATTCGTTGGTGCATCGGACCCTGTCATAGAAGTTGCATTCAATTTTTTGATTTCTTGTAAACTCATTATTAAACATCCAAGCTGAGTCAGGCCAATCTTGGTGTTTTTCTTGGTTGGTTTGTCATTGACCCTATTTGGAAACCACCATTCTGGTTATCATACAATGCACTTTAGGTGAAGATTTCAATAAATCTACCCACCATTGTGAGGGCTGATGTTAGGAAAGGCGAATCACAGACACAATGTTATTTGAAGTGTGTGTGTGTGTGTGTGTGTGTGTGTGTGTGTGTGTGTGTGTGTGTGTGAATACTTGAGTTCACATGACCCCAGTTATTTGGATATACGTGACTGCCGGCAAACCCTCCAGTTTTTCTCTGTTTTATTCTGCACTGTGCTGTGCGTCACGAGAGAAACAGCAAAATCCTCCGGAAATAAATTTTGCAACACTGTGCTTCTGTGTGTTTTGTTAAAGTTCGTACTGAGTGGAGTGCATTTTCACTCTTCTCCACCAGTAATTCAGTGTTCAAATGTACAATAGTTGTGCTTAGTTATCCATCGGTTTGCTGGATACATTCGACTGTGTTTTGTGTTCTGGATTATGGCTGTTTTCAGGTACACAACCATGACTCCTTCACTTCATGCAAAATTAGTTCATTTCAAACTTTCGTTGGTCCCGATTAAGATAGAAATGATTTCAAACAAGGAAATCACAATGTTTGTGTTCGAATAACTCGAGTTGGAATGAGAATATATGAGAACAAGCAATTGGATGAATTAGCTTTGCTTTCACCAAGATGCGATATTTTAAATGCAGTGAATTTATACTGAAAAACATATGCATTTAGCAAATGAGTTGCAAGCAATGTGAGCATTTATCATAAGTGTGTCGAACGTTGCGTTAACGAGCATAAGTCGAACTAATTTATCTTTGACCTGCACCAAACGGAATTATAACATTTAGTGGGGGTATGGCATGGAATAAAAACGATGATATTCTGTCGAGTTTCTCTATTCTACACAAATCATCAATTTTTGCTCTTTTGTATAGTTCTTTTGTGGTTTTCTATCATCCATTGCTGTTTGGATGCTACCATCTGTTTCTGCCGTTGACTGCCATTCTGTCCAATTGTGACATTCATAATAATTTATCGTGAATTCCAAAATCCATCCAATCCGTTGCAAACCGGGCTTTGTTTCAACTGCAAAGTTTTGAATTTCCAGACTTCAGCCATTTCTAGTGTGACGACTGCAAATAAAATATCTTATTTTCCAAAGCCTAAATATCGGTTGGATAAACGGGGAGTCATATTGTCTAACGATTATCCAACGAGTTCATTCTATCAGCTGAGATCTCAGGACAACTAACAACGATTCATAACATGTATTGATGCGATTTCTCTTGTGCGTACATTCACTGAACAGTACTGACTTCAAAGCGTAAAATAACCACCACTCCAACTTCATTATACATGGTTTCTCCTCTCGTGGCGCCACATTATATTTATCAATCAGAGCTCAATGACTGCGACAAACAGATCAACTGAAATCATTTCCAATCTTGTGACTGGAGATCGCATAACATATCAATATTGGCAATAGTGTCTGGTGTCTGGTATCTGCTGAAGAAAAATGTAGTCTGTCTGCTGTACTGTGAGGTGATGGGAAGGGTGGTGCATATCTTTCAGTCTGAATATCATATGTACAAAGAAGAATCCGTGCCAGACTTGGAGCACGAGATTATTCGGTGGGTGGTGCATACTGATAAATTACGAGACACAAGCAACTAGAAATGAATAGAATCCCGCTGAAATGTTCTTGGAGAAGACATGTTATTCAAAATATTTCAACCTTTCTGATGCCTGGAAGGATGATCCTTAGTTCCCCCATACCACTACGGGTGGCGTGATTGAAATTCCGTGTTCATTCTGAGTGTATGTCCACGTAGATCTAGTTATCTGTTCATATGTTCGATGAACATCGTATCTTCAATTCACATTTACATGTCTCGAATCGTGCAGCAAAATAATGGCAGCACATAGATGTCTGTATAGGATAGAATATATGTTCGGATATTGATGATTCTCTGTGAAATGGAAACATGAATTGTGTGGATGGTTCTTTTCAATTCGAAAATAAGAACCGCACAATAAATTCTCACCAATCTAAAAAATATGTACAAAAGCCAATGAGTGATTAGTCTTCGACAGCAACGTTAGAACACATTGACTAATTAATTGCGATTGGGTGCACTGAGTATCCTGGATGTCTAGTCTCATCCGAAGGATGAATCAAATTGGCAATCAGTCACCTGCTTCCAGAGGATTCCAGAAGAAGCAAATGTACCATGCTATTGCTGGCCGGCTCATCTGCACCAAAACCACTGCCTCACAGTTCACGCTTGGCTGCATAAATACAAGAGGCACATATTCAAATAGAAATGCCTAATCTGGACTGGGCGATCGAGTAGTAGAACAGCCCACAAAGCCAACATCCATGAAAGATCCTACTACTTTCATTGACTGTTCTCTCATGCACAAGAACGATCACTCTCCTAAATCACATGCAACTTGTTCTACTATCTCCACTCATTTCCCATTTATAATATCATTTACACAATGTGCCTGCTGTAGAGCCACTGGAGGAGTTCCTGACCATGTTCTCTCTCATTCTTCTTCGACTAGCTTCCAAGTCCCACCGAACGGCTACCGCCGGCTCATGCCCTGCTTTGTCCTCAATAATCATTCAAACTAACCACTTTCAAAATGCGAACAATTAGGTGTGTAAGACAACAGGTGTGTTCAGCTCGTTCGCTCCAACCACTGGCCATCGATGCGTGTTGCATTGAAAAAACTTGCATTCAAAACTCCAGTTTAATCATTAGATTGACACCTTCATCTAATTTCTCTATGAAGTTTCGCTCACACCTTTCTGAGGAAGCTGAGGATGCGATTTCTAGTTTCACTGCAGTTGACATTGGTTTCAATGAAAGAGCAGAAGTGGCGCTGCTAGATTGGATCGCGTTCGATATGAGAACTGTTGGAGCTGGTGTTGGGGAGGAGATCAGTTCATGAACAACGAGAGCTTGAGTAGCTTTCTTAAACATACGACACCAGTGGCGTCGACGTGGAATCCCGTTCTCTCGTAAGGGACAGGTGTACGATGCCTTCGTTCGTAGTACATTACTATACGACTGCAAGACCTGACCAATCCACATTCAGGATGCTCAGCGTCGTTCTGTGTTCGACAATCGGTGTCTCCAAAGCATAGCTCATGTCTGGTGAGAATATTGGGACCAGTCCAGACAGACAAAGCGTCATACATAATTATATTGTCTGTTTGTCTATCTGCCTGCTTGCAGCTTACGTTAGGCTCAGTAAAATATTGTGTACTTGCCGGATCATTTGGACATGTTCTTCGTCAGATAGTTTCCCTACCAGGTGTCATTTTCTTCACGATTTCATAATATATAATTCCGTTACAATCGAATGGGTCAGCGATTTCACGTTCTGTAGCCGGTCACTAGTTCCAATGAGAAGACTCTTCGTGTTTGAAACGGTCTTGGTTTATTTGTAGAGAACGGATAGTCTATAGAAAATGTATGGCGACCATAAATCAGTCCTTGTATGAAAACGTATCGATTCGTTGATATCCTTGAAAGCTTTTCTGATTTTTGTCTGGTTTTACCTAGATTGGAAGATTCGGCTCCAGTCGTTTTCGATAGGTGTTGGCACTTGACTGATGTAAGTTCACCTTCTACAGAGCGTCCCAACGGGTAAAACCATCCATTGCTTATGTAACCATATCGAAAACAACGCAATCAAGATGGGTATCCCTCTAGAAGCATTGGAACTACTTCTGGCTTTGTGCACACACAACATTCAGTTCAAGTTCAACGATCAGATCTACCGTCAAAAGGACTGCTTGGCAATAAGCTTCTCACCCAAATCACTGTTTGCTGACACCTCTATGACAAAGTCAGAAACTAAACCACTTGAATCAACAATCCACACGTTTTGTTTATGCAAACGCAGTGAAGATGATGTCCAGCATTCACTCAATTCTTCAGACCAGAATCAGAATCAATTGCTAAATCCTTTTGACTCCGATCATGCATACTTGCAGTTCACAATGGAAACGGGGTCAAACAACACAATGGGCTTGGTAAATGTTTGGATGAGTTATCGTGAAGACGGTCCAATCGATCGGTCAGTACATGGGAAAGCAACGTGAAATGAGCAGTGCATCCACTTCCACACTTTTGTAACTCGTAATGTGAGAAGGAACCAAAATGAGTGCCTCACTAACACAGCAACATGAACATGCTTCGAGAACACCATTAAGGAAACATTTTTATACAGCATAGCTACCCGGACTTCCTAATTCATAAGATGATGCAGATGCAGATGGATTTTCCAAGGGAGCCTGTCGTGGATAGTTAGTCAGTATACAAATATTTGCCATCCGAATGCAACACTTTGGGTGGGGATTCCGTACAATTCCGCGGATGCTTCTGTCACTATCACTAATTGACTCACCTAGTCTATCGGTTTCCCATCTGTGGCCAGAACCTATTTTGCTATGAAAATGTCCGATTCCTGTTCAGTTTGTTCTCTAATTGCACAAGGAACTCACCTTGTCGGTAGAACCAGAGATTCAGCAGACTCGTTGATGAATAATGTCCCTAGTCCCGGATGCTTACGTAGTTTCTCATCCAAAGTCGAGGAGTAATTTTCCAGGTCATGTTCAACATTTTCTGTAATATTATGAACCCATGAAAGTTAATTGTCATTGTTTGGAGATGTTTTCGTAAATGACTGAAAATAGAACGCTATATATCTGACTGTCAAACTCCCGTGCCCAGTATTCACAAAATCGTCATTCCGACAAAAGTTACCCAAATGACACCAAAATGTTTACGGTTGAAAGGAAAAGAATGCTAGCGTTTTTCTTCTCAATAATCGTCTGTTTTACTGTATTCTACTGCCCTTTTCCTATTGAGTTAATGTCGTAGTTGCATTTGCACCTTGCTGGATTGCAAACCAGCATGATAATATATATATATATATGTATATATATATATATATATATATATATATATATATACATAGTAAAATTTGGTATTTTCAGAAGCCTTTCCACCACCGCGCAGAGGAGTACACCTGTCGTTCGTGACCAAGTGTGTTGGCGGATTGACCTGGAAACGACCATTCAATCCTACCTACGACAACACCATCTCAACGACAGTAGAGTGCTGAAGTTTGTTTGTCTGATCGTCACAAACAATTGTCGAGTTAGTGGAAATAAATGATATTCAACACTTGTTACAAAACGTTGCCGAATCGTGTCTAGGAAGCATTGGTTTTCAGCACGAGGACAGAATCGTCATTACATGTCAAATGCACCAGTAATGTGACACGTGATAAGATGGATTTCACAGCATCAAACACTTCCTTTGCTGCCTGTACGAAAATGTTGTTTCTGAGTTGCCCTGTAGGAGGTCAGCAAAGGGCTTTAGAACACCGGCAATGTTAGGAATGACACGGTGGAAAAGGTGAAGGATTCCAAGCAACTGTATGACTAATTTAGGGATTCTTGATGCTTGGGACGCAAGAAACACACTTGGCCACCTTGATCAAAATGTTTTTAATCCACACGGCCCTCGTATCGGGCATGGTGCAAAAGCAACAACTGCATATATACGGCCCGTATGCACGGTTTATGCTGGACTTTACGCTCCTATGCTACACTAAAGGCACCGGCCTATGGATGAGTCATCGGCGGGGGTACCAGGTACTCGATCAAGCAGTGAGGGTACTGCTCACATTGAACGCACTAAACCGAAGCTCATAAATACTCATTCGATGTTCCCACCAGTTACGAGCTTTGCTTCAGAGACATCAGTTCACGAACAAAAACATCGCAGAGTGTCCTCAGAGCGAGGTGGAAAAGGTCTCGCAACCCTAATGCAAAACACTGCAAACTGAAGCGTCTGTGTTCGTGTCGAACAAACCATCGCTTTCGTTTCTGTCGTCATGGTCGTTTTGCCTCGTCTCGTGATCTTCGTTCGCTCTCTTTACAAATTCAGTTCCGGGTGAACTTCATTTAGCCCAACACAGCCAGACGTATGAGCCGCCACTATGGGTTTGGAACTGGTGAACCGTCGACTTCACAGATCGTTTAACTGACACGTGGTGCTTTCTTGCCGGTGGCACGGATGAGACGGAACACCTTATGCGAGTTGTCAATAGGATTAGCACAGTCCATCTCTGATATAAATTGCGACTACCACATTTTCATGATAAAGATGATTTACAGTGAAACGGACGAATCTCGTAGTTTGAAGACGCTCCTACAGCAGTGTCTTGCACAGCAATCAACGAATACGGAACTGAATTAAGTGTGGATGAGATATGAATTTGCCATATATATATATATATATATATATATATATATCACATCAGTTGGTTTACTTGTCTCACACAATCATTGGCGTACTGGATGAAGGTAGCAAACAAGTACACAAATACCATGGGCCACCAGAATCGAATGGGCATACTGGTGCACTTGCTTGTTCACTTGGAAGACATTCGTGGAATTGAAGATTATTGAAATTCTTGTTCGTGACCATCCGATCACGAGTTCGCTTCATTGAACATGTCCACTCATCCAAGTGGGTTACTTGAATTGTTGCTACTGACAGTTGTTTCTACTAGAATTCGACTGGCATTATGTCACATGAAATATCGAACAAGCTGCGAATTAAGGAAATATATTATCAACAGTAATAAAAATGATGATCACGATAATAAAACTATATCATCTATATTGATAAAATTGTCAATTTTATTACTATGAATAGTAATAACGGTGATTTCAAATCGCGGATCAAACCCAACATAGTATTCAGAACAAAAGTGGAAGGAGAATACATGCTTTAGGTAATTTCATTCCCAATCCCTTACAGTCACATATAAACGAAAACGAAAGATAGATAATAGTCGGAGGAAAGTTTCACTAAATCATGATGAAGACGTAATGGTGAGGTTGACAGAAACATATGCGGAAGACCGGATTATGTTCCCGGTGATAAATAGCTTACGTCACCACTACGCACTACTGTGTGACAAGGCTGACTGATGGCCGTGGGAGTTGGATTGCTTGGCCTAATTTTCGCCGCGCGTAAAGCTCAGGCTTTGAGAGACAGACGAAAATGGTCTCGGCAGTTGCTGGTATCCAAAGCCTAATCGCTCGTGACTCATGTTGCGGGGCTCCATGGACAACTTGGAAGGCAGACTGAATACTGATCGAATGCCCAGATTCCCCAACGTGTGCAACGATTGAAGTTGATACTAATCCGTTACCTCCATGTTAATAGCTGCCTTACAGTTTGACCTATGTAGGTAGCACCACAAATGCACTCGAATTGGTAGATGATCATGGAAGAAGTCAGCAAGAGTAGATTATTTTTATTTTCACATTGGATTATGGGTGACATAACGAACGGGCATCTGATTTTGACCATTTGCCTTGAGGGGAATTCCGATGAATAATGCCCCGTGCAGAATACATCATATCAGAATACGTTTGTGTCTCAGTGGCACGGAAGTGTGAGAGCTTGTGTACTGGTCATTCCAGGTCGCTTTCCAATACACCTTCCTTTGGGTCGAGCCATCAGATCATCTGATTAAGTATACTTCAAGAAACGTTAGGCAATCTTCTTCGATTTCGGAGTGCGTAGTGTTGAATCCGCGTGAGATATCATGTGAATCGGTTTATGCGTTTGCAATGCAGAATATATCATTCACATATATCGCGTTAGTTGATTTCCTTTTCTAGCGCCGTTCACAACCATCTAGGTGAGATAAAAATCTTCACTGGGAACAAAAAAATGAGACGAAAACCGGTTGTTCAATTCGCTCACCCTGTGGTCCTTCCCCAAAATCAGCTCAAACTAAGCTATCCCGTCACGAAGTGGTTCGATTTGCTGTAACCGATCAACGTCTTCAACAGTCCTTCGTACCAGTTATTGTGTTCAATTTATATGCTCCGGTGAGGAGATCCTTCTGGATCCGCATCTTGTCCTTTTATTAGGAGAAAACACATTTTATTACTTTCGTGAGGGTCACTGTCATCAGTCATCCCACCGAAAACCAAATGGATAGGCTGTTATCAGGTATTATATATCTTCTGACTAATTAATTAAAGGAACACCACATCACTTCTTGTTCTGAACAGTCTATGAAGAAAATTGCATTTCACAATGACTCATCGGATGTTTATTTTGCTCCAGAAGCATAAACGTAAGGTCGATGCCGGATTATTTTACTATAGTTAATACATTCTTCTCGCTCGGTTCACCGCTGACTCGGCCTTACCATATGACTGACCGTTAAAAAGGACTATTGTTCCGGTGTTCTGAATTCCATCTCTGACTGAAATGTCGGAAACTCGCACTAGTAACTAAGGCTCACTGTCAGTAAGCAGAGTCTCCGAGATTCCGTGCTGGGCGAATCAAGCGTATAACTCATCGATCACTTTGGACGTGCTCGTGGTATATAGCAGGTCCTTTTGGAGGAAGTCACCATTGGTGGTCAATGATCGATACTGTTGTAACCATATTCTCACTGCTCAGATATAAAGTCGATCTAATATAACTTTAAAACCATCAAACCCCGACCCTCAATTCTCAAGACATACGACCCTTTACGTAATAGTAAATGCTCTGGTATGTTGTTTACCAATAACTGCTATGAACACCACGAATATGTTGGCGTCGATCGTCTGAAGATAGCCCACTCCAAACCCTATTCTACGAGGTTCTAAAACTGTCACACTTGAGACGACGGGGTCAATTCCATGATATCGGTGTAAACTATCAATCACACCACACATGCAGTGTGGACAAAGGATGTGTGATATATTCCTTCTAAGTACGTCGGGTACTGATGAAGATGAGGTACGATATGGTCAGTGGTCCAGACGGGTTTTCGACAATGGTACAAATTGAATTTGGTCTCATTTTATCCCCAACGGTAATATGTTTATACAATCGACTTTTGTTCCGTGAAAATATCCTGAGTTAAGCTAGGGTGGCATCCATATTTGGAAGATTCATCGTGTAATCTAATACTCTTGACTTGTCTGTTCAAAGAATTCTATCCCATTGGACGTCCTTTGAGGCGAGAGAAAGTGGTCCGCTCTATTTGACTAGCATCACTTTAGTGTCCCACCTAATGGAAATACATATCATACGAAAATTTTGTTTTTAACTCTATTGGGTATGTAAAGCCGATAGTATTTGAACTGGGGACTGTATTGAAGCATTCAAATATAAACAAGAAAATATTTCGAAATATATCAGGTATAAATGGTAGTCCATCTTTTACAGGAATTTATTTATTTGACCACCTTACCAATCTCAAATAGTTAACACATGATCCTGGTCATGACGTCTTAACTACTTTCAACGGCAGAAACTCTTCAGGGTATCTTTCTTTCATTTTGTTTCTATTCCACACAAACTACTCTTTTTATAGTCCATTTTCAGGCTTCAGTGAATAACTTATTGATCGATCCATTTACTTTCATCGTTCAGTCGCAATTCGCCATCTGAGGCTCACATGTTCGAATCACTTGCACATTGTGTTAACCCTTCACGTGGTTCATCGCAAGGCATTTCTCATCATGGCTAAAATGGAGTGACGAAATCTACATAACTCACAATGCCCGAGAAATCAGACCGATACTTCACGCCGAAATCATCATTGAATGTGAAATGCACTCCTTCAGCTTAAATATCGACTTTCGATGGGGTGTGACTTATCTGCCATTGGATACGAAGTAGTTCTTGCAGTGCAACAGAGGTGACAGAATGCCGTCAGCCCACTGCAGAAGGAACTAACACTACTAATGAGGGACAAATAGATAAACGGAGCCCTCGAGACAACAGTTGTGAGAGATCTATGAAGACGGGCAAAATGATATTGGCTGAGGAGACAGTGCATTGAAACTTCGCAGTCTGCAGTGAATTTGGTGTTCATTGTCTTTTGAAGTCACACTGGTAATTGTGTAGTCATTTGAGCGCCTTTGTGTTTACAGGAAGTGATCTGCCAATTCCAAGAACTGGGTTCACTCAGCGGTCCCCACCTCCTACGAACACAGAAGCGCTCGAATGACTAAACAGTTTCCCAGTGTGGAGCCAGAAAACAATGAACAGCAAATTCATTGCAAAATTTCGTAGTGTCGAAGCACTGTCTCCTCAGCCAATAACATTTTCCCGTCTTCATAAATCTCTCACAAATGTTGTCTCACGGGGCTCTTTTATCTATTAGTCCCCAATCAATGATGTTAGTCACTTTGTCAGCACCTTGAAGGCAACCAGTCACCTCTGTTGTACCGCGTGGGCTACTTTTGTCCAATGGCAGATTAGACTCAGTCCATCATAAGTCTATAATTAGGCCGAAGGAGTGCACTTCAAATTCTATGGTACCGGTGTAAACTATCAATCAGGTTTGTTGAACTTGGTGGGCCAAGTATATTTCGTCATGAGGAAGAAATCGCAATAGCAATCGACCAGACTCAGAAAGTGTTTATTTTTGTGCCTCAAACGTTTATGAGAGACGAGTAGATAGTTGTAGAAGCAACGTCGTTTCCTTCCATTGCTTGTTCGCATGGGTTTGACACAGTCCACGCCGTGAAATGTAGTCCTCAATCAGATTGCCTGTACAAATGTAGTGATATGGTATTGGTATTGTTTGCGCCATTGTACGACAGATGTTTGTATTTTCATCAGTTCACATCGAAGATTCTGAAACGCAGAAACCACAGTGAGCATTTCCTTTCTCATCTGATTAAAGTTCTCCTCGATTAGGAAAATGCCGCATCTCCGATGATCAAATGGTTTTCCGCCCTCTGGAATTACTATCTCCAGTCCGGACGGACTGCTCTCGCTCTGAGCAAAGAATGGGGGCACAAGTCGATAATAGGCTATGATCTACTATATTGTTTTAGAAAATCCATGTTGCTCTGCGATCCAGTGCCACTCCCCCCCCCCCTTTGGGAGGTGAGTTGTCGTATCGTTTGAATTGAGTCGTTAGGATGTGGCAGAAATCTGCTCAAGTAGTTGACCATGCCATTCTGGCATGTAGTTCCTCAAATACGGGCATGATTTCAGTCACAGTTAGTTTTCTCATTTAGCATTAGTGCCTCGTCTGTTATAAAGCGACCGTGGGAAATAACTGATGACACGCGATGTTTGAAATTTTCTCATCCCTGTCGTATTCTTCGATTGATGCAATATTGAGAAATTGCTCAAAGTTTGATTCAAGCTCTTGTGGTGTTTTCTACAAATCAGTACGTTATCGAATGTTTGAATATGACGCTCCCGAAAAAATTTGGTTAGACAACCGTGTTCCAAAACTAAAACACAGTTCCCTTCTGAGAAACGCATTGGGGTGACCCGAATCTAAGTACGGCCTAATGGCTCCAGATTTATTCATTTTGACAATTATTTGACTAACCTAGTCTGCTCTTCAATCAACACCCACAATCGACTTCGTCTCCAGCAAAAGATACAATTCACGTCATGCACATGTCCAAGTGATTTGTATTGTTGCTTTTCTTGTCGAATGAGTACCAGCAAGACAATATCTGAAGTAGAATTGTGATGGTGCTTGTGGTTAAGTTAGTCTATCATGTCATTCGTTTGGATATATCTTAGCCCACCATGATGACTGTTTGACCACCGCCGGTCAGTGTTCCCGAATATGAATGAACGTTCAGATTCGCTACCAAGTGAACTTGAATATCCCTTTCCCTAATTAGAAACAGAAGTGAAACGAGGATTTGTGGATCGTTTTGTCCGGTATTTGATTTAAATTGGATTAATCATTTCTTTAGATCCGCATTTGAAACACTGAACAGAATGAACATTGGATGGATGTGAGTTAATTACTTTTATTTTTAATATTAACTGGAAAGCATAATATAGGATCATTACAAAACCCATTCGACCTTCTGTGACATTGGGTGTGACAGTCACTAGTCTCCTTCGCACAGTTCTCTCCAAGCACCTGAAGAACGAAAGGAAGTTTCACATTTGGTGTTTGAATGTGCACTGGGCGATAGATTAGGACATCTTGATAAAATGACAAGTTTTACTTCAGTCGGTCCAAATGCAGAGGTATACGAAATGAAGGACTCAACTCACCACATTCTCGTCCCTCGCGGCGTTCACAAAGTTCAAGCACCTGACAAGCAAAGCTTTGCGCATGTGTACTCATTAGGCATGCTGCTAGTATGCAGATGACGAGAACGAGCTTCTGTCAGTCAGTTTGGAGAGCGTAGAAGGAGATGAGACACAATAAGTATGCAAGTATATGGCATAGACTAAATTTTTTTAAATGCTTAACGGAGGGTGTGGACGATATACTTCGAGTACGTAACGGAACTGACCAGGATGGAGATATTTGAGAACATGTTTGCACTGGTTAATCTGTTCAATAATCAGTTAGCTTGTCGCGGCGAATTTTATGCTTTACAACTCCAATAGGTTTCACGTGCTTCTCGTTCACGATTTCTTATTGGTTCACCAAAAGCCAACGAATCAAACGACTGCGCGCTCGCAAATAATTACAATTGCACAGTTTGATTCGTGTGATACAATCTGCACTTGTTCTGCCAAACAACTTCGTGATGGTACCGATAACCACTCATGTACCGATTTATCACATCTGAAATTTGCATTCAGTTGTGTGTGCGTTTTTTGATTACACACCAGCGTTCGATATCTCTCAACTGCCCAGTTACCTACTTAATTGGCTGAAAAACTACTTCTCGAGTAGAACCTAGTGCAGCGAATTTTGATTCAAAATTTCAAGACATCTCTTGAGTACTGCTGGTGTACTTTACCGAGCCGGCCAATTCCGCGCTCGCTTCGTATTACCAACTTAAATGAAACCCACTCAGTTCGCACAGTCAGATATACCGATGATGTTGTTCTGATTCGTTCTGTTTCACAGCACTCCGACTTTGATCAGTCTCAAAGAAATACTTCACACATTCTAAAGGCTTCGAGCAATTTGGTCTTCTGTTTTGTAGATAAACCATCCATCTTCTTCGCTCACTCCAACCTTGTTCTCTATTCACGCCCATCTTTATCGGTGTAGATGCTGATGCCTGCTTGCGCATTTACTGATCTCCGGTTCACCGAGTTTCATTTCCATCTTTGCAGATCGTGCACGTACAACCCCCACGGAAGAACATTAGATACAGCATATAACAATGGTGATTTACCGGTGTAGTACACTGGTTGTGAAGCTATGGTGGGGAGTTCGAGTCTCCGTAGGGAAACATTTCCTCACGATGGAAACGTACAAACATAGGACAGCACAGTCGGGAATATAAATAGAACGTTTTTGCAATATATATCGTAAAGTGTAATGATAAAGGGTAGGTGCATTGGAAGCGGAGAAAATGGGCTATGGAAGCTAGAGGTGCGCGATGCATGTGCACGCCACTCGTGAGCAGACGAGATAGGATTGTTCTCAGAACACAAACTACAAGAAAGTAATGCACAATTTCCGACATCATACACCGTAAAAACAGATACCAAAATAAATAAACGCACACGGAATTAAAATTAACGAGTCATCGCCTGAAAAGCGTAGATGTCAACCCCGAGGTCACTCATTTCCGCAACCCTGTTAGTAGTATTTCTACGACGTTCTATTCGCATATTGTGAACAAATTGGATCACTCGAGTCCAAGTGCCTATTCGACTGTAAACTCGTAGCATCCGCGGTCACTGAAATTTCGCCTGATTAGGGGCATGTGTGACAACTGTGTTTTGGTACTAACGGCTTTTCCCATAACGGAAGGTTATCTGGAGATGTAAAACGAACGCAGGCATTTGTTTCCGAACTTTGCAAGTTGAAACCGATATGCTAAGAATTATTCCCAGTGAACACTGTATTTATTGCGACCATCGGTTGCTTTGATTTGCCTACTAGTGGGTTCTCTTGAAAGATTGTTCCCATTATTACATAATGATACTCACACTGATGAAATTGGACAGATCAGTGAAGGATTTCTCAACGCCTCACTACTTCTTAATCAGTCTCTGTGCAGTTGTATTGAATTACTATCCAAATATTTTCAATGTAGTTGAACGTGCCCCAAATAAGCAACTCTGATCGTAGTGCTTTCTCAACCTTGAAGTTTGCTCTAAAAGCGACTCCCTGCACCCCATGCGCACTATCTGCAAACGTACCCTCACTTTGAAGGATCCAGATGAACTTAGGTCACTGGGTTCACCTGTATGATGGATTGTAAATCTGCCTTGGGAAGGAATACTCACAGTAACGGAAATTTCACATCAGCACATACATTTAAGATGAGGTTCTTGTTTCCTATCTTAAATTCGTACATAACTGCACAACTTCTTTAGTTCTCTGACTGTTGGAAATTCAGAACGACTGTCCACATTATTTTGATTTTTTTAGTGATCACTGAAGTAATACTGAAATGTACTGACAACATTTACTAACCATGTCACAAAACACCGGTTGAAAACATGGTGGAGCACAATCGTCTCATTTATATCATACTGCTGAATCAGTGATATATTTACCGAGCAGATTAAGGGTACCCCAGAAGTACATCTGCCAACTCCATTTACATACGCCGACCAGTAATCTAAAGACAAGGAGCTACGTCTGAGCGGTCACGGAAAAGCCCCGCCATATAGTTGTCAGCCTTTCTTCATGTAAGTACATTCCCAAAAGAGAGAGAGATCCAATACAACTAATCAGGTGGTAAAGACCATGTCCAAAATCTATCTTATCAGTCAATGACCGTACCTAACGAATCGAATAAAGATGATTAGGAGATATCGCTCTTCTGAAACAAAAGCGAGAATAAGATCATGTAAATGAGGAGTTCTATTGTCGTTACATCACCAATGGACTCGCCTGGACAATGCGTCCCTTCCAATAACAGAGAGCCAGCACGTAAAAGTTTGAGTGAATATAGACAATCGACGGAAGGCACTGCGACAAAAGTTCCAAACAAATACATCCGATGTTACATTCATCGAAGAAAGAACACGGCTACTTCCATACCGTTATACACTATTAAGTAAATTTGTTCAACAAATGCAAATGAAAGTCCGTATTATCTGTCGTGCGCTTCTAGGGGAATTTCGTTGTCATTCACATACAATAGCATGTTGCTGACAGTAACTTGGGACCATGTGCCCACGTTCTCAAGCTTGCTCTATTTCGTGGTAAACTTAACATTCTTGTTGGTTAGAAGTGACTTAGTATTTTTCCGATAGTTTCCGAGGGGACTTAACATACAATTACATTATTTGTCATTTCGCAACCCGTTAATCAGTGCTCGGACAAAACCTCAGACGAGGTAGCGTAGGCACACAGCAATCCCCATTTACCTGTGTAAAACTTTAGATCTGACGCACTAGTTTACCTACTGAAGAGTATGCCAGTAGTCCGTTTCATAATTCAATATCATGTGGAACGCTCCGGGAATCTCAGAACACATTGTACGTCACAATTGGGAGTTGATGTTACATTATGAACACACCAGTAACCAAACTACTTTATCCTATTCCTAAACCAGTTAAGAATGATAGCTTTGAAGTGGACGAACTGTTATGCGTTTAATGAACTAGTGGCGAATGAATCGACTCCTTCTAGCTATCACTCAGTAGCATGCTCATAACCAAAAGAATGGAAGCGAGAAATCGTTTTTAGATTTCGGAGCGTTTCACTTTATAACTACCAGCTCTGAATCATTAGGAAAACTCGATACCTTCAGCTATCTCTGCAGTCGCATCAAAATCGATGAAGCCTTTAACCACGGAAACCTGTCCAACTGATACGCAATACCATTCTTGCTAAAGGAATGGGCGCAGTGCCCGAGCGCAAGCGAAACCTGGTCACCCGATCTGAGGTATTATTATGTGCATGCCCTTGGCGCACCATCATCTGATCCCCGTTTTACTCTTAACTCTCCCAAAAACGATGTGTATTCCAACATGCACTTCGTAAGATTCCCAAGGTATGTGAGAAAAGCTAGAAACAGAAAGACAAACAACACGCGCCAAAGCACAACACATTTAATTAAAAGAGGACAAGGGTGCCGCGAACAATACTTTGCCATTCAAATACTGAATGGCTCCGGGGGATATGTGACCCAAAGCTTTTCGGTCTGGGCTGTCGGTGAGGGATAGAACCAAATTGGCCGATGTAGCCCAACCGAAAAAGCAGCGAATCTGTAAACAAAAAGCAGATTACCACAAACAATAAATTGGACATAGACAAAAATTCTGACATACCCAGTTACTTCATAGTGTGAGATCAACATTATTCCAAATGAAAGCTTGCAAAACACCAAACAGGGCTTCAAAAATGAAGACTGGAAAACGTGATAATGAACAAGCAAAATACAGATGAAAAATCTGACAATCATCAGAACAGTCTGGTTTCGTCCACTTCGGATTCAGATTGCCTAAAAACTTGGGAAGCCTTTTTTGCACCGAAATTTCAATACAGCGAACGCTCCTAGCTTGCAGTTGGCTTGTAGACCAGAAATCAGGTTTTTGCTCAGGACACAGATATAATCTACTGTTTAGACGTCCAGGATGTCTTATGATCAACCATAAAAATGTCGAAGCCTAGTTAATCTGAAATGTAAGGGATGCATTCCATCTCACAATGCAGACTCTCGACTGCTTGGTCTGCCGAGCACCTAACATCTTACATAAAACATCCCCGATAATGTTTGCACGCATTCACTTGTGTGGCACCTACTTTGCGCAGTAAATCATCGGAGTCCGACACAAGTGAATTTCCTTTGGGCTTTTCCAACGTCACGGTGCACTCACGTCCAGAGATAAGATGACGTACAACCACCTGAGCACACCCAACTGAAAAACCAGCGGCGTCTGAAGCAGACATTTCAACAACATCAGACGGAAGTGAACAACCGTTCGACGAGGACATATCGCGGCGGGCAAAAATAATGAGTTCGAAATCATACGGTGGGATCTGAAGGACGGAAAGAATAATTACAGTAGAAACTTCCATTCGCGTTTGCATTGTGATCACGCTAAAAGAAACTAATGAAAATTGCTAAAACAAAAGCTGAGGAACATACTTTTTATCACGAAGATCTTATAATAACTGTACCCCATAACATCTTTTCAGTCTGAAAAATTTCAACCCACGTTCGGCCGCTTGAGTTTGTAGAGAACCGAGAAACATGAATAAACAAGAAAAACAAAATTCAATTTTACCGTTCTTCAGTTGTGACGATCAATGTGGCTTACGTTTACCAGTACCAATTTACATAAACGCAATAATCGCGACCGAAAGAGTAATACAGAAAGCACGAAGTCTTACAAACACCATTCTAGAAAATATCCGCTTGTAACCTTTGCGGAGGTCATGGTTAGACGATTGCACGGAAAAGTGAATGGTAAAACGATTGTGTATAACGCTCTGAGGCATCTAAACTTCGATGAAACTAGACGCGCATTCTAATTCTGTTGCTTCGCCTTTTTTACTAGTGGTTCATATTACCAACCATGAGCTTACAATGACACGAAAAAATAGCATTATTCAATGGGAAAAAGTTATCGGCATCTTATCGAATAATTCCGCCATAAGTCACTTCACGTTCGACAGTCTCTAATTGGCCCCGATTCTTCTCTTGAAACATTGTATTGTTATTGTATTAGAACAAACACAGAAAACGCCACATGTTTCCCGGATCTGAATCAACTTATGCTGACGAAGACCTACCGAGACTGTTTCCCGAATGATCTCTTTGTCTAAGTACCATCCTTTCGGGAGAATGGATTCGGCGGCGTGAGTGATATCCTTGACCATTCGTTTGTCACCATCAGCGGTGACACGATGAGAAAGCACATTGAGTGGTTGTTTGACAGTGGCTTGAATGAGATCGGCGAATAAAGCAGTTGGTGAGGCAATGCGTTGCAGCTCCAAAGAATCTGTAGCTACAATAACCACAATTGGATCATCCGGAATGAGTTCAGCCTGCGAGTGTCAAAGAGAACAAAGTTTTGAGGGCCAAGGGGTTGAGAACGGGAACAGGCGCAAATCCAAAGAACGTTTTTTTATCCTGTGTAACCTCACTTATATTCTCGCCAGTAAAACAGCCTAAAAACAGATTCACAGAAAAATCTGATGGAACAATTCCAATACAATACAAACACGACGTTCTAGATTTTACCGCTTCTTAAGGCCTACTGCCGCCAACTAAACACTGCTCATCAAAAACATTCCTTTTACGCACGCTAAACAACAACAGCTCTGATACCGTCCATTGTCTGTCGCGAACAACCGAATCATCAATGTAACCCACCAGACACGGTAAAATATTTTGCACTAACGTACTTTGTTCACAACTCACATGTGGGGAAAGAATAACAAGATTTTGCGGGATGTGGAACCTAGAAGTTAACAGCGAAAAGTACAGCTCGACGACAGTTATACTTTGCTATTTCTTTGAAGGAATAAAACGAACTAGCATCGAAGCTGGAAGTAGCTGATCACTGGTGTCTGCGACGGATTCTCAATGTGGCCCGGAAAGACATGGTTCCAAACGGCACAATAAGACAATGCTGCTTCGATATCGAAAAACAACTAATATTCCTTCAGCGCTATGGTTTAAACATGTCCTTTGCCGTCTAAACGCGGAGATCTCAAGACAGTTTCTTTTTCCTGCTATGTGTCCAGGATAGCCTTGTCACCTTGGCGCAAGGTTGGAAGCAGAAACTCCCGCTGTCATATAGCATGTTGAGCGATTGGGACACCAGTCTGTCAACGGAGTTTGTAAATGGAAGCCGAACTGTATTTCACTTCAGATCGTCGCCCATGGGCAGGTAAAATTTGGGGCGTCCATGGAGCCAGCTCATTCTCACGTAATGGAGGCAGTCGCATAAAAGTAAACAATCTAACGAGTTCTGAAAGGAACGGTGCTCATAGTAGTACCTCCGAAAAGAGTCACCCAACAGCGTCCAACTATAGTTACGGGCACCGGAAGCAAACAAGGATTGTTAAGATGGAAAGCAGTCCCCCAAGCTATGCATGCTCGGTGAGACAGTATACAACGAAAACACACTACTCTCACCTTCTTCCGTGTACGCTGAATTCGATTAATTATTTCACGAGCCAGGCGTTCGTTTTCCAGTTCTTCATCTGGTGTAGTATCCAAAAGAACAAGCAAACCTCGAGAGTCAGATGCAGCCTCATAACGCTGAATCTCTTCGTGTGTTGCACTGCATTCTGTCGGAGTGTCTTTTCCCTTCTTGACTTTGCCATTCCCACTTTTGCCTTGTGCTGGTTCTGATGGTTTTCCCTCTTGGTTACCGCCAGTACTGTACACCACACTTAAATCGTCTCCACTCAAAACGTGCCCACACACAGTAATGGAACCGGTCTAAAATTGAATGGAGGGATAACTTAAAGTATAATCACGGTAATCATATATCACACCATATCATATATATATATATATATATATATATATATATATATATATATATATATATATATATATATATATCCTTAACACCCGTGATTCCATGCTGTATGTCAAGTAAAACATGATACAATCGAGGAGGGAGGGGCAGATGGAGTCTGATTCCGTGGTGCCATCATCATATCACATTATAATAAAATAATCCAGATAATATTTAACTCCAATCAATCAGGTTAATAGTCGAAGGTGAACTAAAACTATTGTAAGACTAGAACTTACCGATGCGTAATGCTCTAGATCTGATGTGGACATCGATTTCACTGCTTCGACCACAGCTTTATAATCCTTCTTCAGACGAATTCCAACTGTACGATGATTGAGTTGACCACGCAACTGCACGCCGTACTTTTGCTTATCATCTGTGGTTGTGAGAATGCGCACGTTCAGCTCCTGAAGGAATGCAAAATCAGAAATGACAAATGGAACAGATTTTTTTTCTGTACGTTAGTGCGGAGGTGGTTAGTGGGTGACGAATGAAGCACAAGTCCCTAGTAATAATGGTTTGAGGCTGTAAGCAAAGTTCACGCCCCAAAATCATCGTTCGAACCAAATACAGAAGATGCTGTCAATTTTATTTGATATATACACAGTCCATATGTACAGCTTTGTAGATAAATCCAGTTCCACTTCCAAACCGATTGGAACCCGATTTTTATTACTGAAACAATTTCCAATAGCCTGAATTCCGGTGGTGTACGTGTACTAGAATATTGCACAGTTCAAGCAACTCCTACGCTTGCAACGAGTAGTTTTACAGAGTACCGATTTTAAATATATTAGCATCACTGAAGAGATTTTAAAATATTCTTAAGTTCTTGTCTTCCATATTATTCGGGCCACGTAATCTACAATCATAAGGAGAACGAAAATGAAGAAACAACGGAGAATCGAGTGAAATTGACTGGAGCAGTAGAGTAAAACAGTTTAGTCTCACCTCGACAATGTAAACTTGGGCTGAACGGATCGATTCTCTCACATTCGGTTCTGGATGGATGACGATCGCTTCCCGCAAAGGAGCTTTCAACGGTAGGTTTGTTCGTGTTCGGATAATACGCCCCAGTTCGACTGCAGCCTGCATCCAAGCAACTGTGTCTTCAATCACCGGGTTAATTAATTCATTGTTAGCATTCGGTGCGTGTAAATAGTGAACGGATTCTGGTGCGCCAGTGACGTGTGAATATCCTATCGGTAATCCGGATGGAGCTATGGGTGGGTGCAAAAAACAAATAAGAAAAGTGAGCTCCTCACATACTACATGCTGAAACACAGATGCCGTCTCAAAATTGATAGGCGGCCTATTGAGTTGTCAGATTTCCGCTTGGTTATCTAATCCAGCAATCGTTAGTTCAACCATTTACTACTTTCTCCTTAGATTGGCTTTACCGTCGAAACTCAGCCTGGTTACATTTCTCAACAGAAACGCTTTGGGTTCGACGTCAACTGAACCCAACGTGCTTTCAAACTGATTTCCTCCCATTGGCCCTGAAGAACTAATCACACAAAAAGGAAACAAGAACGTCTATTTATTTCGACCCCAACTGCATATCTTCGTATCATGATGCTGCCTCAACGAATATGAATGCACGTCAATCATGAGAAGAGTGATGACCCAGGTGACAGTGGATTACTGTCTACCACATAAATTACGGGCAGTGGCGGCATTCGAAACGTCGACCTAAAAGGTGGGAAGTAAATACACTACACTCGAATAGTGAAGTCACATGTGGTGCGGGAGTTCGTCTTCTGCTCTCTCCTTGTTGGTCGGATTCAACACAAGGCCATCCAGCTGGTTGACGATCCTTCTCGAACCTCCAGTTTCTAATCGCTCTCTCCAAAATGCCTCAGCGTGGTCGACGGTGGATGTTTCAGGCTCCGAGATGGTTAATCACCCTAAATGCATCTCGAAATGCTCCGCATGAAAACGCCGTTTATCCGTATTCTAAACCTGCCCCCTACCCAGCCTCGCCCCGACACATATTTCCATATTCTTCGGGAACTGCAGTCGGTAGTACTTGCGGTAACGACTCTGAGGGAGATGTTATTACTGCTCTCTTGCGTCCTCCTCCGTCTAGTATCCAAGTCTCACCGAATCCGGGGTGACATTAGGATTTTAGCTGGATACATGAATACCAGAGTTCGTCGACTGTCTTGGAATGGGGCGCACTTGGAAGGCTCTTTTGCGTAGATTCTTGCCGTTCAGAAAACAGAAGCGGTTGTTGGCTCTGTGTTCAGACCACCACTCATTTCTCGCCAGTGGGAATTACAGGCATTTTAATCCTCGATACGCCGTGTGGTCTTCACTTTATTCGAGTCGGTGACAGACCCGGGTGGATCACGTCGCAATTAGCTACAAATGTAGGGCCTGTTTACAAGGCTGTCGGTCGTAATGTAGCACTCCCCTGGACTGCGACCATTTCCTAGTGTGCACTGAGCCGTCTATGTACTTTGGTGGGCGTCCCAAACGTACGAGGATGGTCTTGGCTCTCAGCTTTCCGAAATGCGTTCGCTGAAAAGCTAGGATTAAAGGCACCACCATGCTGGTTGCCTTACCTCAGTGTAATGTATTCTGTTGGTATAGTGAACTGTGACCTGAACTGTCGTGCCGTGCCAACCTAGATGCACGCCACTCCATAACGGCTCATAGTAAGCATAATGAAGCACGGCCCATAAGGAGAAGCAAACTCAACGCTAATCTGCGTAGGTATCCAGATATCCAGCAGTCTTAAGAAGCAGCAGGGAGGGAAACCTAATCAACAGACCTGGTCATGTAAGGCATATTAGACTTCCTGTGTGGGGTCCAAGAGTCCCTCCACTCACTCAGTGGTTAGATACATTGGGGGATATGGCTAGGTATCGCGATCAGTGGCTCTCTTGTATCCACAAACTTTCCTTATCGATTTGATGCTGATATATTTGTAGTTGTATTGTTGTTCATTTCCTACTTCTGTTCTTTCTTATCATTTCCGATTGAGGCTGTTGATAGGAGATAGCAAACAAAGCCACCGCACTCAGTACATGTTTATTGGTTGTCTGAACTGAACTAGATCTGCACTCATCTTTTGTGGTGATCAGTCAGAGGTAGTTTGTAGCTTGAAGTACCTCGGGAAATTGATCACAGCTGGTGGTGGTGTTTAGGGGATCACATCAGGACCTGCGAAAGCCAAAGCAGCATAAGCGAACCTGCGTCACTTGCGGCGCCGCAACGACATCCGGCTTTCTCTCAAGGGGAGGGTGTAGATTCTCACAATTCGTAGTGTTCTTCTTTATGGTGGCGAGAATTGTCCCTTTCGCGTTGATGATACTCGGCAGCTTTCTGTATTCAACCAGCGATGTCTCCGGAGCAATGCCCGTGTCCGCTGAGAACGAAGTCCGTTGTCGAGTTTTCGGTGCTGACAATCGCCCTCTGATCGAGATAATCAATCTACACCGCCTCCGATGGATCGAGCTCGCTTTGCTTATGCTCACCCATCATTTAGCCTTTCGTGTTTTTTTGCACGTCTTCGGCGAGGCTGAAAGAACTGGCGCCGCTATCAGGCTATGATGTGCCGCAGGGGAGTTAGAAAGCTAGCCTCGGCTTTGATGCTGGTTGATACTGACCGCTTCCTTTGTTGGGGCTAAAAAGATGAAGAATACCGCTCGCTAAAGAGACGCTGAAAAATGAGGCTCGGAATCAAATTCAGTGGCGCAAATGCTAAATGACCTGCCTGCTGACTTCCCGTTACCTTTAAACAATTGAACAACAGACGAAAATGTTCAAAACACGTAAGGTGAGAATACTGAGGAAAATTTCGCTTTAATTGGTTGTTATCTTAAATGTTGACCATTAATCTTACTACCACTCCCAACTTGGTAATTCTTTTCCGTTGTTGTGTTGGCACCATGCTAGTTGACACGCCGGTTATATATATCACCGTTGTCGTACACGAGCAGCCGGTTATTCTTATCAAAATTCTGCTCCAACACGTCGTACTATGGTCTTCCAATTTTTCCTTTTTCCAAAACTACTAAAATCTGGAACACTTTCTGTCTTCCCACCTAATAGCAATCTTTCTTTCTTCTAAAACAGTATCAACAAGCTAGTTTTGAAGTGAATAATCCTCCTCCCCCCCCCCAAAAAAAAAAAACTTCCTCTTCCAATGCTTCTATCGGCTAAGGGATTTACCCTCCCTACTGTAAATCATTGCGTGTAATTAAAAAACAACTACTCGGCTACCGCTAGTTGTTCACCATCTCAAGCCCTAGAGTGATCCTTCGTGGTTACCTTCAATGGAGCAGCAGACCTGCAATCTTATTCCGTAAAGCCTCACTATTGCATGCACGAGGAAGTATGGGAGGAAGAAAACATCGACAAAATGAAGCAGCTTACCAGTCAAATTAGCGGTGAAGTCCAGACGGGAGCGGAGACGCTGATAGATAAACTCGGTGATGAATGGTGTAAACGGGCTCATCAACAGGGTCATCTGATAAATAACTTTTATGAGTGTATGTAAGGCGGCCCTCCAGTCGGTATCGTTCTGAATCGCATCGCCCTGAAAGACAGTGATAAATATGGATACATACATTATTATTATCATCATCATCATCATCAGGCAAAAGAATTTCGCGAAAAAACGGAAGAAAACTAATGTGAAATCATTTCGCCGGAAGATAATGAATAATAATTGATTAGCACAGAGTTAATAATCAGTTAATCAGAACACAGACAGTGTCGCAGGTGTTCGGCTCATTATTAAGTCTAGATTACAGAGATATCACGCGGTTCGATCGTTTAATTTCCATCCCCAAAACAAAGCCACTTACCTTCCTCTTAATTTTAATCTGACTCTCACAACCCTAATCGCAAATCAAAAAGTGCAAGGGCAGTTATATTTTTAACAGTGGGACCTTTGTTTACGTGAATCACGCGCTTTCGTATGTTTATCCAATGCATGCCGGTGTCCAACCAGATTCCGTTCTTCCCGAAACCTGCTCTTGTCCTTCCAATTTCATCTAAGCGCAGATCTACGAGGCCACTGACCATTGCATCTACACCTATTTCTATGCCCGTGTGCCGTCGTCCATTACATCTATTGCATGCTTACACACGAGTGCAGCGGAAGTGATTTGCCTGTCCCAAAGGCTCGTTGCTCTGCTAAGGATAACTGACAACCATGCCCTTGAAAGGTAGAGCGATGAATCACGTGAGGCGCTGTAACGGCCCGGACGACAGTGGTTTGTTGTATACCAAATTAGCCGGAGATTCAGTACCAATTTAGCAAAGTATACTGCAATGAAATCGATATATAAGATATTACACTTAGTCCTTGGATGTTTAGAAATCGTAACTCATTACGTCTCGTACAACAGCAACCGATTTCCTTTTATATCGTTCTCTGTACTTGCTTATTATTTCAAAAATCGACGCAGCTGAGTAGAAATGACCGTTGAAGTTGCCATGCCTATCTTCCGCGTGTGCCAGATCCATACCATCGATTCTGTTTATGCCATCCACGCTGGAGAAAGTTGAAGTATGCTAGTGACGTAGAACACCTATTTCTAGAGTGGAACTATGTTTCTCATTCCCAGTAATGAATTCGAACGTGAAACTATCTCCTCATGTGGTCCTCAATCTTTGCAACACTGTGATCAATAACCCAGTGCACGACAACTGCCGTTCTGTCTACCTTTTGTAGTTCTATCTAAAACTACTCGTCACTTTGTACTTAATTTTTAATGACTAATTTTGTAGTCACGTTCACAAGTCATCAATCAGTTGTACTAAGTACCTCGTAGAAGGGCAGCATGATTAGTTAATAGTCTGCTTTCTCACGAACAATGAAGTTGTGTGACAAAGTCACACATGTATCAATAATTTGAATTTTACACCCAAATAGTCATAAACGAAAGCTGATCATGAGAAGTGACCAGTCTCACCTTTAGCCGCCGTCTGTTCATGCGAACATACCAGTTCACCGGGTGGTCAATAAACTTCACCAGTCGAGGCACAACAGTATAAAGACGATATTCTATAACAGAGCAAAGAGACCACAGAAAAATGTAAAGGAAATGAACCTCGTTCTGTGAACAGATAGTGCATTTGACGTCATGACGTTTGTGCAACGCCGTGACTAACGGTTTATTCATTAGACCAGAACAACATGCTTCATGTTCACCAAGAAGTGAAATAGGTGATTAGTTTAGTGACGACTGCAGGTACTGTTGGACAAGCAATGAAATAACAGCGAGAGCGGCAAATCAACACCATCCAAGTCATCCTGTTCGGCGAACTCGTTGAAATTCGGTCCTCGTCGAGGACCTCTGAATCGCTTCACTGACTTATAGCTATCACGGCCACTTTTACCGACGAGTAGTACGCGAGCATGCGCCTGACAAGATTTCCAGTTTCTGTATCTGGCTGGCAGGACAAACATTCCCTGGATGCATGATGTCGGTTTCGCGGCTGTTGCCATTACTTAGGCAAGCGTACCCGGTACTCTCCTGTCTAATCACCCCTAAACTCTAGCGCTCCATAATTGTATATATCTCGCAATTGCTTGCGAGTAGTGTGTGGGATTGATGAATGATGTGCTTTGGACTCCACGTTTCACGCACAAACCTCAGGTCATCCGACCAACCTGCACTCGGAAGCACGAGACTCGAGTTTCGCTCTTGCTAGAGCTCATCAGTGGTGCATATCCTCCGCCATACACAGGGTTTGAACCCCGGCCCCTCCATCTCGAGGGCGTGTGTGTTACCACTGCGCCACCCCGCCTCCGTCCAAGCTGATCCGAATCACCCAGTTATGCTTGTTCAGATGTCGTCCTCTATGACAGCCAGAAATGCCCGACAGCTTCAAATGGAGGCACGGTACCTGAGGTTTGTGCGTGAAACGTGGAGTCCAACGGACAGTCAACCAAACAAAAACTCTCAATGAGATGGCAATTCGCGTAGAGTGACGGCATGCGCGCCTCAACGACCCAACGAGCTATACAAAATGGGTTACGACAAACCGAAGATTTAATAATACCTGGAAGGTCATTGGGTAGAGGATTGATGAAGCAGCCTCCTGGTCCTGTAGATTGGAGTCGATTTCAGCGGCCAACTCAGTCAGTAAAATTTGTGGAAGAATTATCGACCTTAGCGAACAGGCTTCCACTCAGCCACTCCGCTGCTCTGAGGACAGATTCTTGTTAGAACTAAAGGCTTTGATTGAGAACCCTAATCGTTCTGACGTTTTGAGGCTGGACAGCCTAGTAGTACTCGTCTCACATCTCCCATAAACTGCACGAATACAAAGAACTCGATACAGCATTAGTCGTCGCGCAGGATAATCAAGACCGCGCGGCTCATTGTACCGAACCGGGCGGGTGGTGGTGAGTGAGCTACTGTCCAGAACTCCCTCTCTTTTATTTAACCTTTATCTTCTGTCCCCAACCATTTCTCTTTGTCACCTCTACTCGCCCAAAGTGCTCCCGCCGTTAATAAGCCCGATACTCAAAACGGTTCATGACCGAACAGTGTCGTAAATAATTTTCATTTTTTAATTCACATTTTCTCCAGCTTCATCAGCTTCTGAATCTCGGTTCCTTTAACGTTCGTGTACTAGTGCAGGCAGGTCAGCAGGCGTGCCTAGCGTTCACAATAGACTCTTTGCTGATTGATGTCTGTTGCGTCAGTGAAACGTGCATCCAGGATTCGAGTAGTGTGATTCAACAAACAATCCGTGGTATCTCATCAAGGTACTTTCTGTGCATTTCAGATGAAACAGCTAGAGCTGCGAGTCAACGTGGTGTAGAAATAGTCAACGTTGACAAGGCTGTGGTTGCTCTTCTAGGCGGGATACCTGCCAACAGTCGCTTACATACTATAAGACTCCAGGGAGTCAGTTGGCGTTCGAAAGGATAGTTGTGTTAAGCACAGCTTGTTTATAAACTCGGCATACGTTCCAAGACTCCAGCTCCGACACGCAGAAAGATGAGTTCTATGAGTTCCTCACCACTCTCATTCTCAAAAGCAAAGGTTCTGACATTATAGTGTTAGCTGGTGATGTTAACGTACAAGCTGACAAACTCAGTGTGTCAAAAGCATGTTTAGGTGGACGGGGTGCCTTACTCGCTCGGTGCCCACACAACGGAGACAAACTTGTCCAGTTATGTGCAGACAAACGGTTATTCCTGTCTAGTACAACACCATCTCAACGACAGTAGAGTGCTGAAGTTTGTTTGTCTGACCGTCACAAAAAATTGTCGAGTTAGTGGAAATAAATGATATTCAACACTTGTTACAAAACGTTGCCGAATCGTGTCTAGGAAGCATTGGTTTTCAGCAGGAGGGCAGAATCGTCATTACATGTCAAATGCACCAGTAATGTGACACGTGATAAGATGGATTTCACAGCATCAAACACTTCCTTTGCTGCCTGTACGAAAATATTGTTTCTGAGTTGCCCTGTAGGAGGTCAGCAAAGGGCTTTAGAACACCGGCAATGTTAGGAATGACACGGTGGAAAAGGTGAAGGATTCCAAGCAACTGTATGACTAATTTAGGGATTCTTCAGGCTTGGGACGCAAGAAACACACTTGGCCACCTTGATCAAAATGTTTTTAATCCACACGGCCCTCGTATCGGGCATGGTGCAAAAGAAACAACAGCATATAAACGGCCCGTAAGCATGGCCTATGTAGGACTTTACTCTCCTATGCTACACGACAGGCGCCGGCCTATGGATGAGTCATCGGCGGGGGTACCAGTTACTCGACCGAGGAGTGAGGGTACTCCCGATATATCATGCAAATCTAGATAATCTTCTCATATTCACTCATGAAATACTACGTGAGTCAACGGTAGTGGTAACTTGACTCGCTTTTTGAATTATTTACCCGCTTCTGAGAAGCACATCTAGTTGTGCATGATATATACGGTCACTGCCCTCTCAGTGCTCCTACGTTCCACATATACATGTGGTTCATTGTCGAGCAGCCGCGGCCAACTGGCTGCGGTAAACACTGCGAACGGCTTGGATACACTCACCCAGTTGTGATACCACACTCTTCATGCCCTTATGCCAAGTCATAATATGACCGATGTGTTGCTTCTTCAATTTTTGTCCAGCAGGTGTAACCAGAGCCCGGAAATGGTGATGATGCGTAGGCACACACAAAGCATGTGAAATCCATCGGAGGTGGTGTAGAGCAAACACTTTGGTCAGATTGTAATGGGAAATGCTGGAGAAAAAGAACGACGCCAATATCACAATAAACGGGTCAACCAATCGAGATACACAGATCAAAGAACGAAAGGAGAATATGTCGGGAGCATACAGCAGCAGACGAAAAGAGGCATACCAACGAGGAGATGGAAAATAGCGGGATTTTTGTCAACTGAGAAAGACAGCCCAAGTGAGGGGTTACCTATCAAGCCATCAACTGAAACAATCGGATCAGCCGAACAGAAACAGTGAACGAGAGAATTAGGCTAATGGCCACAGGCAACAGGACAGAAAGCAGGCAAAACGCTCAGACAGCCGGCGGATAAATGTTGCTGCAGCACGATTTGGCGAAAGATCCATACAAACGATCGTACATGTTCACCGACTTGGTTTGTTGGCAGCACAAATAAAGTTGTACTCATCCGTCATGCCCTCTTCGTTACAAGATGGTGGCTATTCGAATCCAACTCACCAAAACGAAGCTAATAATTATTCACTCGATGCTCCCACCAGATACGAGCCACGTTCCAGAGAAATCAGTTGTCGATTATAAAATCTCCGAGTGTCCTCAACGCGAGGTGGAAAAGGTCTCGCAACCCTAGTGCAAAACACTGCAAATTCAAATGTCTGTTTTCGTGTCGAACAAACCATCGATTTCGTTTCTGTCGTCAGTAACCATTTACACATTGCATTCCTAGAGACAGAGTCGAGGCCACGTTTGGCGTTCGAGCCACCTCTATGGGTTTGGAACTGGTGAACCGTCGGCTTTGTAGATCGTGTCACTGACACGTGGTGCTTTCTTGCCGGTGGCACGGATGAAACGGAACACCTTATGCGAGTTGTCAATAGGATTAGCATAGTCCATCTCTGATATAAATTGCGACTACCACATTTTCATGATAAACATGATTTACAGTGAAACGGACGAATCTCGTAGTTTGAAGACGCTCCTACAGCAGTGTTTTGCACAGCCATCAGCGAATACGGAACTGAATTAATTATGGATGAGATATGAATTTGCCATATATATATATATCATATCATGTCATTTGGTTCACTTGTCCCACGCAGTCAACAACGAATTGGATGAAGGTAGCAAACAAATACACAAATACCATGGGCCACCAGAATCGAATGGGCATACTGGTGCACTTGTTTATTCACTTGGAAGACATTCGTGGAATTGAAGATTATTGAAATTCTTGTTCGTGACTATCCGATCACGAGTTCGCTTCATTGAACATGTCCACTCATCCAAGTGGGTTACTTGAATTGTTGCTACTGACAGTTGTTTCTACTAGAATTCGACTGGCATTATGTCACATGAAATATCGAACGGGAAGCCATCTGAGGAAACATAATAATAACAATATTAAAAACCACAGTCACTAAAGTGATATTATTTATGTGAATAGTATTAATGCTAATATTGCCAATAAGATCGCTGATGGAAAATTTGTAGCAACTACCCAGATTATCGGAATTTCGAGCTTCTCTGCAATACATATATATATATATATATATATATATATATATATTCATATGAAAGCAATTATCTCACGGCCAGGTGAGCAACGCGGGAGAACGGTACACAAATTTATCCGGTAATTTATTCACACAATCAGAAAATAATCCATAGTTAGAATTTACAAAGAAGTTATCAATGTCAAAGTGCAAATGGTAGCAGTTGTAAAAGGATAGAAAATATCCTTATCAACGGGGACGAATAAGCCCGTCAATAGGTTTGTTCATGCCGCAAATGTGCTCCGTGGTCTGACGGTGTAGTACAGTGACTGCGGGGCTTCGGTCGGGAGTTTGTGTCTCCAATGGACAGTTCTCCAATGGAAATGTACAGTCATAGAAAACCAGTGTCAGGAAGATGAACGTGGAATGTTCATACAATACACATCATTAGACATAAATATGAATTTTGTCAGTGCAATGGAAACGGAGGAATTAGGTCGAGAATGCTCGAGTTCCATGAGTGGGACGAGTGAGAAGGTCATGAAAACTCAAATTACAAAGGAGTAATTTACAATGACCGATTAAGCGAAACCTTTCCCAAACTCTTATTATTAGCTTACTTTCACATAAATGTGATTTTAATGGCTTGAGAATGGAATAACCGAAAACATATGTTTCTCTACAATTCATTTTTCTGAATAATGATAATACGTGATAATCTAGTAGATTTCGGGATCCATAGGGATTTGTGGTTGCATACAGAATTTTGAGAGCAAGCTAGAATTAAAATGATGGAAATGAATCTACATTTTTACCGATAAATATGCCCCGACATTTCACGATTGATGCAGCAGCGTACGTAGTCTTTTAAATTACGAAATGCAGCAATGATATATGCGATCACTTGTTTGCATTTCTTGAATACCCATCAGCGTTCGAAATCTATTGAGTGCACAAACACTTACTTAAATGGCTCGGAAACTACTCTTTGGGTAGAACCTAGTATACCAAAGTTGGAAGAAATGTTTTCAGGCATCTCTTGAGTAGTGCTGATGTTCTTTATCGAGCCATTCATTCCCAAACTTGCTACTTACATTGACGACTTAAATTTAACCACTCAGCTCGAATAGTCAGATATGCCGATGAAGTTGTTTTCATTCGTTCTGTTTCCCAGCATTCCGATTTTGACCAGTTTAAATGAAATACTCCACACATCCAAAACGCTTCTGAGAAAATTTGTCTTCTGTTGAACCATGCCATATGCGGAGTGTAATTTTCCACTTTGCGATCGCGCTTTATAGAAGACAGCGCCCATACTCATTCTATTCCACTTGAACGTGTGAACCATGCGAAATATCTCGGTCTAACTTTACAGAAGAAGTTGCATTGGTCTTTACATTTAAAAATTATTGATAGAAAATTGAGTAAATTGTCTTTTAGAAACTACCAAACTTCGCAAAGTAAAGTCTCTGCAGTTTGTCATTTCTCCATTTGTACACCTATAATTCTATATTGTCATCCAGCTATTTTTCCTGGTCCGTTGAAATAGGAATTCATTACTCTTCGTAGAGATCTGCAAATCCTTAGTCTTCTTCTCTATGATACAGCCATAAGAGAACTCATGTCGGACTTATGTGACAAACATATCATTGCACCTAGTTCATTTACTGAAGAGATCACTGTGGACTGTTCACACCCAGTGCACTGCAATATTTCGCTGAGGCAAGCAATCCCGTTGCCCCTTTCCATGCCTCGACTAATCCCTCAAAAGTTATCGCTATACAGAACTTCTGTAGTCCCCCTCGTTGCTCATGCTAAGACAAACAAGGATGAATTATTATCTGAATTGTTAACCACACACGGAACGGTAAACTCTTCATCTTTTTCTCAGCATCTGAAAAGCGTCATGAAAAAACGTTCAAACAAGCTCAAAAAATATTATTATTAGTCATAATAATAAAATTTTCGGAGGGATCTGACACAAAATGACAGTTCAGGAAGAAAAGTCGATGAATATATGGAAATGAGCACACTTTGCTTTGTGATAATAGATTGTAAGAACGAAGTAACACGAAAGATATGGTCGTGTAATATAAAGAAGAGTTAGCTTGCTTTTCTGGTCGCAATAAATGTGAAAGAACCAGATATATAATAACTCATTCTTGTTCTCTTCCTTTACTCAACAAAAGACAAAATATGACATTTTTGGACGGGAGCCGCGGTCATTCATTTGCCTGGAAATTTCGGCCCAGTTCCGGTAAGGTATCTGCGGCCATTCCTGGATCCTTTTCCCGCCAACGTCATTTCGTTGGTCGGAATGTTTCCGGTAGCTCTGTGCACGGACTATATTACTAACCCCCAAAGATACCGCTGAGTTTCATCCCCATATCTTCAGGGCTTATCTTGTCTGTTGTGGGTCGCTTCCGGCATATTCACTGTCACGTATTCCGTATGTGGCTCTCGATGAGTTGGTCTGGTCGGTTTGATACCCAGCTCGTTCTGTTGCTACAGAATTTCAAACTACAGTAATATGCATATATCTATGATGAGTGTTACACGAGGGTATAGTAGATGAGTGTTAATAGAATAAGTTGTGGATGGGACTGACCATGCGCTGCGCATCAAACCTGAAAATACATCGCCTTCTGCTATGGCAGCAGGAGAAGCGATCCACCTGGAAATGCACCAACACATCGCGTGGACGTCCTGCATGCTCACCGTGCCACGGTCAAAACAGCAATCTCCACCACTAATAAATCTTCAGAATCCTCCTTCATTAGTCTGTATGTTGGAGTGCTACGAGAAATTCCCATGAATCTTCTTTTGACGAACCCATTGTTGGGGAAAATGCTAAAACCATCCCATGTTGTACTCCGTGGGGTATGATGGGTGGGAAACGTCATTAAACTGTAAGATTTGGAAAAAGAACAGAAAAAGAGCCGCGGTTGGACAGTTCTACTAACTGTGGGTTGGGGTGAGACAGAAAAATCAGTTTCACGCAGTGATCTTGATGTCTCTCAGAATTAACAGTTCCAATATCTAGGGTGTTGTAGCGTTAGGAGCTAGAGAACATAAGTAGATGTCAAGATGAAATGAAGATAGAATTGGCCCAGTAACAACTATCTTCAGAGTAGACGAACAGAAATGATTGTAACCACAGAGTCCACTTAGCTTCAGTTGTGGGACAGTGAGGAAGCTGTGAGGAAGAGGATGGAAAGATAACTAGTGGTTCAGAATTGAACGGCCAGCTAGGGAGAGATTTATGTTAGAAAAACTGGGTAATTTTCACCGCATCAGCTGCTCATGGTTACATCTACGTTGTCGTTCATAGTGGACTTTTCAACCGATAACACAACTCAGTGTGTAAGTTCAGCTTAGGTCATCTTTTAGGATGTACTCCATACAATATATCGGTGGATTGTATATTTTGTTTTACCAACACAGAGTCCATATTCAGACACCCCAAATGTGGTCATATTCAACACGCCTTCAGCAAGAACAGTGTTGAAAAAAAGTTGACTGAGATAGTTAGACTCAGGTGTATCATTTCACGCACACCAAAATAAAATGGTTCAGATCTAACCCATAGGTTTGACAAAAAGCACTCCAACAGTTCTAATTATAGGGATCTTTGGCCAGCTCAAGATACTCTCTGTCCTATCTCCTTGAACACGGACCACCTACAACATATCCATTTTCGATGGAATGTGTACGGTTTAGATAACTGGTAAAAAAGCCAATTGCTGCCCTCCAAAATTGAGTTCTCATATCGGGGAAAGAGTAGAAGCCGTTTTAAAACCGAATCCAGTGTACAAACGTGCTCATCTGTGCCGCGAGCACGTATAGGGCTGTGGCCACTTCAATAGGTCACAGTCGCTAAGCTTGGCGTTCAGGTCACAAAAGCTTCATCACCAAAGGAAGCGATATCATCATCCGTAGATAGATGGAGGCGCTCAACCTATTATGCATTGACAGAAATTATTTTCTTTAATCTACTATATCTCTTCAGCTTTTACAACAGCGTTCACATACGGAACACCTCCCAGTGTGGCTTCAGAAGACAATGAACAGCAAATTCATTATCCAATGCATACTGCCAAAGCACTATCTTCTCAGCCAAAAATATATTTTGCCCGTCTTCATAGATCTCTCACAACCGTTGTCTCGAGGGCCCCGTTTATCTATTTGTCCCCCATTAGTAGTGTTAGTTTCTTCTGCAGTGGGCTGACGGCATTCTGTCACCCCTGTTGCACTGCAAGAACTACTTCGTATCCAATGGCAGATAAGTCACACCCCATCGAAAGTCGATATTTAAGCTGAAGGAGTGCACTTCACATTCAATGATGATTTCGGCGTGAAGTATCGGTCTGATTTATTGGGCATTGTGAGTTATGTAGATTTCGTCACTCCATTTCAGCCATGATGAGAAATGCCTTGCGATGAACCACGTGAAGGGTTAACACAATGTGCAAGTGATTCGAACATGTGAGCCTCAGATGGCGAGTTGTGACTGAACGATGAAATAGAATCAAAGTGAAACAATGATACACTTAAACGTTTCTGTCGTTGTAATTAGTTAAGACATCGTGATCATGGTCTTGTGTTAACTATTTGCGACTGGTAAAGGAGTCAGATAAATGAATTCCGGTTGACGGTGGACTAACATCTATACATGATACGGTCGGAAACATATTCTCGTCTACATTTGAGTGCTTCATTACTGTCTCGACTACAAATACTAGCGGCTTCACATATTTTAAAGGAAGAAAAACAAAATGGCGTATGGTATATATTCACATTAGTTGGGAAACTGAAGTGACGATAGTAAAATTGGCCGGAAGTTCGATGCAATGAAATTCTTTGAACACAAAAGTCGAGAGTATTAGAGTACACAATACATCTTCCACGTGGTCAACATGCACTCTCAATATGGATGCCACTCTAGCATGAATCAGGATATTTTCACGGAACAAAAGTCGATTGTATAAACATATTACCGTTGAGGATGAAATGTGACAAATTCAGTTTGCTTTGTTGTCGAATACCTGTCTGAACCACTGACCTTATCACACCTCATCTTCATTAGTACTCGATATACCTAGGGTTAGTGTGGATGCTGGAGCGATTATTTGGCATTATTACCAACCAAGTCCCTAATTTGATTCTCTATCATCCAAATTTCGCGTACAAATTTGTAACTGACTTTATTACACACTTTGTGGCATTCACTCCATTTTGCCTACTGACAAGGTTCTGAGTAGTAAGCTGGAAAATTCGATCTCCACATTGTGTATACATATTCTTTGTCCAGTGTGAATCGTATACCCAACAAATCTATAACGCATCTACGGCGCTGCTCCTTCTGTTGCAGAACCGCCAGTCCAGTTGCAGGACCAATACACTTCCGTTTTTTGTTCTTCAAATACAATTAATGAATGAACTTTGTACGTTAAATGAGGTTAACTTTGGGCCCTCGTTCTTGCATTCTCCTTTTGCGCATAGTCGCAAATACGCACTAACCATTTTAACTAAGCATGGCTTTCTCTTTCTCACGAATCATAGGGAAAACCAATTTCGTTTTCATGTTGGCATAGTGTTCAATATTAGAGTGACAGATTGATTGTCCGCACGTAGTCGAAAAGATCGATGGAAGTGTTTACTGAGAAACACTGTGGTAAGGAATCCAAACTTACAAATTCTTATGGTCAGTTGCTGCCTCACAACCACCTTGCAGTCGCTATGATTAGAGTTGTCATCCTTTATACCAGTGGCTCACAAGAGATGCTATGTGTAAATGAAAGGCAGAAAAGGAGCATATATTTCTAGAATGAATAGTGGAACAGTTCGTCTTCACTCATCTGCTTAACGCCAACCCGTTGTCTAGAAAACTTCCTGCAATATAGAAAATTCATCCCTCTTTTTCTCGAAAGTTAGTATCACCGAACCCTTACTTAGACGGAGCCAGAAACAGTATGCATTGTCTGAAGCTTCCGACACATTGATTCAATTCTCTGTATTGCCTATGACTTTTCTAACGGTGTCCCAAATTTCCACGTTTTCATTGATGAGGTCAGTCCCGTTTAACTTTTGCGTATGTCGAGATTATTATCGTATGTGGTCGTGATATTTCTGAACATGGTGAAAATGGATGTCCAAATGATCGATAATGAAACACTGATTTTCACACAACCAAAAGCATCACTTAGATACGGTTCATTAAACTTCAGAATTTGATTACGTTATATACTGATTGATTTTGGAAACCATACTTTCTACCGAACACTTAAATCTACATATATTCGACACATTTATGATGGCTACGCAATCCAGCTGTAATCCCATATGAATCGAATAAAGTTGGCAGGGACGGGGAGTCCATCTTTAGAATCACCCGATGATTTTCCCAAAGTTAATTCGTCGGGATTCGTAAAGTGGACTCCCCGTCCATGCACGCTCCTAATACAGTGCCATACTAATCACATTGAAAATTCTACTCATTCCACTTGGAATTCAACTGCTGTCCGCCTCAGTTTCGCCTTATATGCTTTCTACCACCTGACATGCCGTACTTTGTATGCTAACCGAAACGAATATGCCAAACTGCTAGTTCGGTTATCTTCCGATTTATTATCGCTCTATTCAGTCACCATGGAAAAATCCTACGTTGCGAAGTTGAAAAGAAACGGGGTGATCAGGAAATCTTGTGAAACCCTACCTGATGGGGCGAGAAGAAACGAAAGCTCGTCGTAAGTTTCAGTTCATTCCGAAGTATTTTGATACAGCACATTGAGGAAAGGTCACACTTTTCAGGTACATAGTTTCTCAGTAAAATTTCTGCGAGGTGATTGTTGGTCTTTGTAAGGTGTAATGATGTTCTATAAGCTGTCACAGAATGAAGACTTGATCAACACATTCATAACTGGACGGAAACCCAGACTGCTGCTCACCTTTCTGATTTTCACGTGTTTGGTACAACCCGCAATTGATGAGGGACACTAGCTGCTTCGACGCTGTTTCGAGTAGTCTAATACTCCCCCGATTGGAGCAGCCAGTATGCGAGCTCTCTATGGAGACGCGGACAGCAGGACTGAGGAACACAATAGTGCATTGTGACTTCCTACAGCTTAGACTTCATTGTGGATACAATTGAGTCAATTCAATGAAATTTCGTCTCGGTAGATGGGTGTGTCTAAACAGACCTCAAGACATGGGCTTGAACAAATAGTTAGGAGACCGATAAGATATGCACGGAACTGAATTAATTGTGGATGAGATGAGAATTTGCCATATATATATATATATATATGCATATATATATATATATATATATATATGCATATATATATATATATATATACTACTGTGAGGGTACCAGTTATTGTGTTCAATTTATATCCTCCGGTGAGGAGATCCTTCTGGATCCGCATCTTGTCCTTTTATTAGGAGAAAACACATTTTATTACTTTCGTGAGGGTCACTGTCATCAGTCATCCCACCGAAAACCAAATGGATAGGCTGTTATCAGGTATTATATATCTTCTGATTAATTAATTAAAGGAACACCACATCACTTCTTGTTCTGAACAGTCTATGAAGAAGATTGCATTTCACAATGACTCATCGGATGTTTATTTTGCTCCAGAAGCATAAACGTAAGGTCGATGCCGGATTATTTTACTATAGTTAATACATTCTTCTCGCTCGGTTCACCGCTGACTCGGCCTTACCATATGACTGACCGTTAAAAAGGACTATTGTTCCGGTGTTCTGAATTCCACCTTTGACTGAATTGTCGGAAACTCGCACCAGTTAACTAAGGCTCACTGTCAGTAAACAGAGTCTCCGGGATTCCGTGCTGAACGAATTGGGCGGATAATTCGTTGATCACTTTGGACGTGCTCGTGGTATATAGCATGTCCATTAGGAAGAAGTCACCATATCAATCAACCACACTCAGAAAGTGTTTCCGTTTGTGCATGAAGTGTTCACCAGATAGGAGAAGATAGTTGTCGAAGCAACATCGTTCCCTTCCATTGCTTGTTCGCGTGGGTTCGACACGGTCCACACCGTGAAATGTGGTCCTCAATCAGATTGTTTGTACAGGTGTAGTGGAAAACGTCCCTTGCTCTGCGAATGGTATTGTTCGTTCCATTGAACGACGAATGATTGCCTTCTCGTCAGTTCACATCAAAGATTCTGAAATGCGGGAATCATAGTGAGCTTTCCATTCCCATCTGATTGAAGTTCTCCTTGATCAGGAAAATGCCGCATCTCCGATAATCAAACGGTTTTCTGCCCTCTCGAAGCACTGTCTCCATTCCGGAAGGACTGCTGTCACACTGAACACAGAACGGAGGGGGGAGGGACGCAAGTCGACAGTAGGCTATGATCTACTATATCTTTTTAGAAAACCCATGTTGCCCTGCAATCCAGTGCCACTTCCTGCCTCCTTTTGGAAGGCGAATTGTTGTGCTGTTTGCATTGGGTCGATAAGACGTGGAAGAAATGTGCTCAAATGGTTGACCATGTCAATCTGGCATGAAGTTCCTTTTAGGTTCTCAAATACGGGCATGTTTTCAATCACAGTTATTTTTCTCATTTGGCATTAGTGCCTCGTCTGTTACAAGGCGACAGTGCGAAATAACTAATGACATGCGGTGTTTGAAATATTTTACCCCTGTCATGCTCACCGATTGATGCATTATCGACAAATTGCTCAAGGTTTGTTTCACGCTCTTGTGGTTTTTTCTACAAATCAGTACGTTATCTAATGTTTGGATCAGACGCTCCCGAAAAAATGTGGTTACACACTCGTGTTCAAAAACTAAAACACAGTTCCCTTCTGAGAAACGCATTGGGGTGACCCGGATCTAAGTACGGCCTAATGGCTCCAGATTTATTCATTTTGACGATTATTTTACTAACCTAGTCTGCTCTTCAATCAACACACACAATCGACTTCGTCTCCAGCAAAAGATACAATTCACGTCATGATTATGCACCAGTGATTTGTATTGTCGCATTTATTGTCGAATGAATAGCAGAAAAACAATATCTGAAGTAGAACTGTTATGGTGCTTGTGGTTGAGTTATTCCATCACTTGTACTAGCATAAAACGGTTGCATGTCATTCGTTTGGATATATCTTAGTCCACCATGATGACCGTTTGACCACCGCAAACAGGTTATGACAATCAGGGAGGTTGTAATCTGGGTGGACTACGGTACCAGTGTAATTCACTTCGTGCATAAACTTAATCATTCAGATTTGCTACCAAGTGAACTTGAATATCCATTTCCTGCTTCCTGGCTTCCTCACTCGAGTACCAATTGATGCTCAGTTATATCATGTCATACAGTCCTTTTCAGTCTTGTTGTTATGACAAGCATCGATTGACCGCAATTCTCATGATTCCAATTGTTGTTCTTATCTGTTCGAGTTTATGGCTTACGCAAACATTTCCCCGGTTTTTGTATGAACCAAGACATAATTGCCAGGGTTAAATGACGAGACACAAACATTTGGACGTAGTCATCTTTCTCTATCCATCCGTGTGAGTGAGTAACTGAACATGGCCATCTCTGTATGATCTCGCCCTTTCTCATCACCACGTTGTTTCGCTTGTTCTTCTTCACCAGTGCTTGTGTGAGTGTGTTCCCGCAAAACCGGTACAGTCTTACTGTGGATCATTCGTGCGTTAGTTAACACACCTGGGATATCATCGCTTATTCCTTTCTGCCAAGCCTTTGCAAATGGACCCCACACATGACTGAGCACCCACTGAGGTGTTATCAAACCTGACTTCATTCCGCGTACTAAGAAACCAGTGTTTTCTGATAAGTGTAAATCAGTTGAACTTGGACATTGTTGGGAACAACGTTATTGACTGATAATGTTTTGAGGTGATCCAAATGTGAAGAGTCTTTGGCCCCGGCGGGATTCGAACCCACACACGGTCACCACCCTCGCTTTAGACCAGCGAGTGCTCTACCAGCTGAGCTACGAGGCCAAATCGGGGTTCTTTCGTTTGATCTATACGAGCCATGGAAGTATAGTCCAAAATCGAGCCTGGTAGGCTATCCCCTATTTTGCTCATGAATTTGACAAGTTTAGCAGACTTGAAATTGCAAATGTATTTTGGACGTTTACAACTGAATACCCATTGTCCATTTGGAAAACAGAATTCGTTGGTGCATAGGATCCTGTCATAGAAGTTGCAGTCAATTTTTTGATTTCTTGTAAACTCATTATTAAACATCCAAGCTGAGTCAGGCCAATCTTGGTGTTTTTCTTGGTTGGTTTGTCATTGACCCTATTTGGAAACCACCATTCTGGTTATCATACAATGCACTTTAGGTGAAGATTTCAATAAATCTACCCACCATTGTGAGGGCTGATGTTAGGAAAGGCGAATCACAGACACAATGTTATTTGAAGTGTGTGTGTGTGTGTGTGTGTGTGTGTGTGTGTGTGTGTGTGTGAATACTTGAGTTCACATGACCCCAGTTATTTGGATATACGTGACTGCCGGCAAACCCTCCAGTTTTTCTCTGTTTTATTCTGCACTGTGCTGTGCGTCACGAGAGAATCACCAAAATCCTCCGGAAATAAATTTTGCAACACTGTGCTTCTGTGTGTTTTGTTAAAGTTCGTACTGAGTGGAGTGCATTTTCACTCTTCTCCACCAGTAATTCAGTGTTCAAATGTACAATAGTTGTGCTTAGTTATCCATCGGTTTGCTGGATACATTCGACTGTGCTTTGTGTTCTGGATTATGGCTGTTTTCAGGTACACAACCATGACTCCCTCACTTCATGCAAAATTAGTTCATTTCAAACTTTCGTTGGTCCCGATTAAGATAGAAATGATTTCAAACAAGGAAATCACAATGTTTGTGTTTGAATAACTCGAATTGGAATGAGAATATATGAGAACAAGCAATTGGATGAATTAGCTTTGCCTTCACCAAGATGCGATATTTTAAATGCAGTGAATGTATACTGAAAAACATATGCATTTAGCAAATGAGTTGCAAGCAATGTGAGCATTTGTCATAAGTGTGTCGAACGTTGCGTTAACGAGCATAAGTCGAACTAATTTATCTTTGACCTGCACCAAACGGAATTATAACATTTAGTGGGAGTATGGCATGGAATAAAAACGATGATATTCTGTCGAGTTTCTCTATTCTACACAAATCATCAATTTTTGCAGTTTTGTATAGTTCTTTTGTGGTTTTCTATCATCCATTGCTGTTTGGATGCTGCCATCTGTTTCTGCCGTTGACTGGCATTCTGTCCAATTGTGACATTCATAATAATTTATCGTGAATTCCAAAATCCATCCAATCCGTTGCAAACCGGGCTTTGTTTCAACTGCAAAGCTTTGAATTTCCAGACTTCAGCCATTTCTAGTGTGACGACTGCAAATAGAATATCTCATTTTCCAAAGCCTAAATATCGGTTGGATAAACGGGGAGTCATATTGTCTAACGATTATCCAACGAGTTCATTCTATCAGCTGAGATCTCAGGACAACTAACAACGATTCATAACATGTATTGATGCGATTTCTCTTGTGCGTACATTCACTGAACAGTACTGACTTCAAAGCGTAAAATAACCACCACTCCAACTTCATTATACATGGTTTCTCCTCTCGTGGCGCCACATTATATTTATCATTCAGAGCTCAATGACTGCGACAAACAGATCAACTGAAATCATTTCCAATCTTGTGACTGGAGATCGCATAACATATCAATATTGGCAATAGTGTCTGGTGTCTGGTATCTGCTGAAGAAAAATGTAGTCTGTCTGCTGTACTGTGAGGTGATGGGAAGGGTAGTGCATATCTTTCAGTCTGAATATCATATGTACAAAGAAGAATCCGTGCCAGACTTGGAGCACGAGATTAGAATCCCGCTGAAATGTTCTTGGCGAAGACATGTTATTCAAAATATTTCAACCTTTCTGATGCCTGGAAGGATGATCCTTAGTTCCCCCATACCAATACCGGTGGCGTGATTGAAATTCCGTGTTCATTCTGAGTGTATGTCCACGTAGATCTAGTTATCTGTTCATATGTTCGATGAACATCGTATCTTCAATTCACATTTACATGTCTCGAATCGTGCAGCAAAATAATGGCAGCACATAGATGTCTGTATAGGATAGAATATATGTTCGGATATTGATGATTCTCTGTGAAATGGAAACATGAATTGTGTGGATGGTTCTTTTCAATTCGAAAATAAGAACCGCACAATAAATTCTCACCAATCTAAAAAATATGTACAAAAGCCAATGAGTGATTAGTCTTCGACAGCAACGTTAGAACACATTGACTAAGTAATTGCGATTGGGTGCACTGAGTATCCTGGATGTCTAGTCTCATCCGAAGGATAAATCAAATTGGCAATCAGTCACCTGCTTCCAGAGGTTTCCAGAAGAAGCAAATGTACCATGCTATTGCTGGCCGGCTCATCTGCACTAAAACCACTGCCTCACAGTTCACGCTTGGATGCATAAATACAAGAGGCACATATTCAAATAGAAATGCCTAATCTGGACTGGGCGATCGAGTAGTACAACAGCCCACAAAGCCAACATCCATGAAAGATCCTACTACTTTCATTGACTGTTCTCTCATGCGCAAGAACGATCACTCTCCTAAATCACATGCAACTTGTTCTACTATCTCCACTCATTTCCCATTTATAATATCATTTACACAATGTGCATGCTGTAGAGCCACTGGAGGAATTCCTGACCATGTTCTCTCTCATTCTTCTTCGACTAGCTTCCAAGTCCCACCGAACGGCTACCGCCGGCTCATGCCCTGCTTTGTCCTCAATAATCATTCAAACTAGCCACTTTCAAAATGCGAACAATTAGGCGTGTAAGACAACAGGTGTGTTCAGCTCGTTCGCTCCAACCACTGGCCATCGATGCGTGTTGCATTGAAAAAACTCGCATTCAAAACTCCAGTTTAATCATTAGATTGACACCTTCATCTAATTTCTCTATGAAGTTTCACTCACACCTTTCTGAGGAAGCTGAGGATGCGATTTCTAGTTTCACTGCAGTTGGCATTGGTTTCAATGAAAGAGCAGAAGTGGCGCTGCTAGATTGGATCGCGTTCGATATGAGAACTGTTGGAGCTGGTGTTGGGGAGGAGATCAGTGCATGAACAACGAGAGCTTGAGTAGCTTTCTTAAACATACGACACCAGTGGCGTCGACGTGGAATCCCGTTCTCTCGTAAGGGACAGGTGTACGATGCCTTCGTTCGTAGTACATTACTGTACGACTGCAAGACCTGACCAATCCACATTCAGGATGCTCAGCGTCGTTCTGTGTTCGACAATCGGTGTCTCCAAAGCATAGCTCATGTCTGGTGAAAATATTGGGACCAGTCCAGACAGACAAAGCGTCATACATAATTATATTGTCTGTTTGTCTATCTGCCTGCTTGCAGCTTACGTTAGGCTCAGTAAAATATTGTGTATTTTCCGGATCATTTGGACATGTTCTTCATCAGATAGTTTCCCTACCAGGTGTCATTTTCTTCACGATTTCATAATATATAATTCCGTTATAATCGAATGGGTCAGCGATTTCACGTTCTGTAGCCGGTCACTAGTTCCAATGAGAAGACTCTTCGTGGTTGAAACGGTCTTGGTTTATTTGTAGAGAACGGATAGTCTATAGAAAATGTATGGCGACCATAAATCAGTCCTTGTATGAAAACGTATCGATTCGCCGATATCCTTGAAAGCTTTTCTGATTTTTGTCTGGTTTTACCCAGATTGGAAGATTCGGCTCCAGTCGTTTTCGATAGAGGTTGGCACTTGACTGATGTCAGTTCACCTTCTACAGAGCGTCCCAACGGGTAAAACCATCCATTGCTTATGTAACCATATCGAAAACAACGCAATCAAGATGGGTATCCCTCTAGAAGCATTGGAACTACTTCTGGTTTTGTGCACACACAACATTCAGTTCAAGTTCAACGATCAGATCTACCGTCAAAAGGACTGCTTGGCAATAAGCTTCTCACCCAAATCACTGTTTGCTGACATCTTTATGGCAAAGTCAGAAACTAAACCACTTGAATCAACAATCCACACGTTTTGTTTATGCAAACGCAGTGAAGATGATGTCCAGCATTCACTCAATTCTTCAGACCAGAATCAGAATCAATTGCTAAATCCTTTTGACTCCGATCATGCATACTTGCAGTTCACAATGGAAACGGGGTCAAACCACACAATGGGCTTGGTAAATGTTTGGATGAGTTATCGTGAAGACGGTCCAATCGATCGGTCAGTACATGGGAAAGCAACGTGAAATGAGCAGTGCATCCACTTCCACACTTTTGTAACTCGTAATGTGAGAAGGAACCAAAATGAGTGCCTCACTAACACAGCAACATGAACATGCTTCGAGAACACCATTAAGGAAACATTTTTATACAGCATAGCTACCCGGACTTCCTAATTCATAAGATGATGCAGATGCAGATGGATTTTTCAAGAGAGCCTGTCGTGGATAGTTAGTCAGTATACAAATATTTGCCATCCAAATGCAACACGTTGGGTAGGGATTCTGTACAATTCCGCGGATGTTTCTGTCACTATCACTAATTGACTCACCTAGTCTATCGGTTTCCCATCTGTGGCCAGAACCTATTTTGCCATGAAAATGTCCGATTCCTGTTCAGTTTGTTCTCTAATTGCACAAGGAACTCGACTTGTCGGTAGAACCAGAGATTCAGCAGACTCGTTGATGAATAATGTCCCTAGTCCCGGATGCTTACGTAGTTTCTCATCGAAATTCGAGGCGCAATTTTGCAGATCATATTGCACATTTTCCGTAAGATGATGAACCAATAGGGGACGGGTGTACGACCATTTCGTTTATAGTGTTCTACTCAATGGTTGCAAAACCTGGTGTCTTTCTGTGTTCGTTAATCGGCGTCTCCAGTGCAAAGCTCGCGTTTGGTGAGAAGATTGAATGAGTAATGGTGGGGAGTACCATCGAGAGTTGGACGCAGATAGCCGCCCTATGACCAAAGGGATCGCTGTAGACCGCCAAAGGTGACTCGGTCATCATTTGCGCATAACTATCCATCGTCTATTTTCCCGCACTCTATCCAAGCCTGCCGGGAAACACAGAAAACGTTACGCAACGCATAAACCATGAATTGGTTTAGAGATTTTAAGAATCTAGCATCAGCATTTGCTTCGGTTTGTGCCTCCTGCCTTCGTGATTGGGGTCCAAGGGACGGGGATTGTCACTGTTTAGAGATATTTTCGTACATGGCTGAAAGTAGAATTCATTTGCGCGAATGCTATACATCTGGCCTTTTAACTCCGGTGCCATGTATTCACAAAAGTGTCGTTCCGACAACAAAAGCATGCAAATAACATCGGAACATGTACAGTGAAAACGAAACAAATGCTGGCCTTATTCTTCTCAATAATCGTCTGTTCCACTGTATTCTACTCCCCTTTTCCTATTGAGTGAATGTGGTTGTTGCACTTGCACCTTGCTCGATTGCAAACCAGCATGATAATATATATATATATATATATATATAAATGGTGTAAACTTTGGTATTTTCAGCAGCCTTTCCACCACCGCGCAAAGGAGTACACCTGTCATCCGTGACCAAGTGTGTGGACGGATTGACCTAAAAACGACCATTCAATCCTACCTCCGACAACACCATCTCAACGACAGTTTACGTTGCCATCACGATGAAAGTCAGTTCTCCCGGAAAAGCGATCAGTTCACTGTTACAGCTTGCAACGAGGAAATCCATATCAACGCTTGGAAAACGGTGACTTACAAATCCCGATGCACCCATCACATTGTTTGGTTAAAATGCGTCAACCAAAAATCCTTTACGAACTAACTAGAAACGCCGTAGTGATGCAATATGATAAAAATCACATCCAACATAATTTTGTTTCAATACAAGACACTACTTTGACTAATCTGCTCAGTAGATTGAATTATGTTGTGGTTGTAGTTATTTGAACACTAGATACATGAACTGTGTGAGCTCTTGAGGAGCGACTATCATTCCGATAGCACATCTAACCACAGATACCTGCTTAGGAGACGGCGCAACTTCAGATCTATACTGGCAATTCCATTTCAAATTGAATCCAATATTTCGGTGTCCACGAACAGCAACTACATTATACCTGTGTAGATGCAAGTTAATTTGGTGAATTAGTTTAGCCGGATTGCGGTGCGTATCTTCCTTAATCGTGTTGTAAATGCCTAGAACGGTCAGTGAAAGTTTCTCCGTCCATTTCGTTCATGAGGCAGCCATGGTCGAAGCGCTCATTTGACAGTGAAAATGTCCAACAAGACTGTACGATAAGCCACAAGTTGGATGTATTCCCAGCCAAGTACCCGACCGATATCATGGAACAAGTCACATGTGAATTGAGTTACGCAGCTGGACGTAGTGGTTGCAGATACTCCAAAAGATGCAAGCGATGTGTCAAAAATGTGTTCTGCTGATTCGGTAGAGATATCTTTAGTGGGAATAAATTGGGACCAAAGTGTAAAATGCATGTCAAAATGTAAGAAATCCATTAGAAGAGGTCAGTGACCTAAAAATGTATTGTGCACCTAATTAAAACGATCTCCGGTTGAAGCAAATTTGTTATAAATGGTGACTATGTGACAATGAACATTACAACACTGATTTCACCAACAGCGTTTCATCCAGGCGAAAAAGCCTTTGCTCGTGACAGGCCCAATAAACCGATTATTGATCAGTCACACAGAAGAACAAAATCCAGGATGAGGATTGGAATGAACATGTTAAAAATTGTTCGTCAAAAATCACGGAAGTTAGAGTGCTGAAGTTTGTTTGTCTGATCGTCACAAACAATTGTCGAGTTAGTGGAAATAAATGATATTCAACACTTGTTACAAAACGTTGCCGAATCGTGTCTAGGAAGCATTGGTTTTCAGCACGAGGACAGAATCGTCATTACATGTCAAATGCACCAGTAATGTGACACGTGATAAGATGGATTTCACAGCATCAAACACTTCCTTTGCTGCCTGTACGAAAATATTGTTTCTGGATTGCACTGTGGGAGGTCAGCAAAGGGCTTTAGAACACCGGCAATGTTAGGAATGACACGGTGGAAAAAGTGAAGGATTCCAAGGAACTGTATGACTAATTTAGGGATTCTTCAGGCTTGGGACGCAAGAAACACACTTGGCCACCTTGATCAAAATGTTTTTAATCCACACGGCCCTCGTATCGGGCATGGTGCAAAAGAAACAACAGCATACAAACGGCTCGTAAGCATGGCCTATGCAGGACTTTACTCTCCTATGCTACACTAAAGGCACCGGCCTATGGATGGATCATCGGCGGGGGTACCAGGTACTCGACCGAGGAGTGAGGGTACTCCCGATATATCATGCAAATCTAGATAATCTTCTCATATTCACTCATGAAATACTACGTGAGTCAACGGTAGTGGTAACTTGACTCGCTTTTTGAATTATTTACCCGCTTCTGAGAAGCACATCTAGTTGTGCATGATATATACGGTCACTGCCCTCTCAGTGCGCCTTTGTTCCACATATACATGTGGTTCATTGTCGAGCAGCCGCGGCCAACTGGCTGCGGTAAACACTGCGAACGGCTTGGATACACTCACCCAGTTGTGATACCACGCTCCTCGTGCCCTTATGCCAAGTCATAATATGACCGATGTGTTGCTTCTTCAATTCTTGTCCAGCAGGTGTAACCAGAGCCCGGAAATGGTGATGATGCGTAGGCACACACAAAGCATGTGAAATCCATCGGAGGTGGTGTAGAGCAAACACTTTGGTCAGATTGTAATGGGAAATGCTGGAGAAAAAGAACGACGCCAATATCACAATAAACGGGTCAACCAATCGAGATACACAGATCAAAGAACGAAAAGAGAATATGTCGGGAGCATACTGCGGCAGACGAAAAGAGGCATACCAACGAGGAGATGGAAAATAGCGGGATTTTTGTCAACTGAGAAAGACAGCCCAAGTGAGGGGTTACCTATCAAGCCATCAACTGAAACAATCGGACCAGCCGAACAGAAATAGTGAACGAGAGAATTAGGCTAATGGCCACAGGCAACAGGACAGAAAGCAGGCAAAACGCTCAGACAGCCGGCGGATAAATGTTGCTGCAGCACGATTTGGCGAAAGATCCATACAAACGATCGTACATGTTCACCGACTTGGTTTGTTGGCAGCACAAATAAAGTTGTACTCATCCGTCATGCCCTCTTCGTTACAAGATGGTGGCTATTCGGATCCAACTCACCAAAACGAAGCTAATAATTATTCACTCGATGCTCCCACCAGATACGAGCCACGTTCCAGAGAAATCAGTTGTCGATTATAAAATCTCCGAGTGTGCTCAACGCGAGGTGGAAAAGGTCTCGCAACCCTAATGCAAAACACTGCAAATTGAAGTGTCTGTTTTCGTGTCGAACAAACCATCGATTTCGTTTCTATCGCCATCGTCGTTTTGCCTCGTCTCGTGATCTTCGTTCGCTCTCTTTACAAATTCAGTTCCGGGTGAACTTCATTTAATCCAGCACAGCCAGATGTATGATTGTACAACACATTACCGAGTGACACACTTCTCTCCCAGTAACCATTTACACATTGCATTCCTAGAGACAGAGTCGAGGCCACGTTTGGCGTTCGAGCCACCTCTATGGGTTTGGAACTGGTGAACCGTCGGCTTTTTAGATCGTGTCACTGACACGTGGTGCTTTCTTGCCGGTGGCACGGATGAAACGGAACACCTTATGGGAGTTGTCTATAGGATTAGCACAGTCCATCTCTGATATAAATTGCGACTACCACATTTTCATGATAAACACGATTTACAGTGAAACGGACGAATCTCGTAGTTTGAAGACGCTCCTACAGCAGTGTCTTGCACAGCCATCAGCGAATACGGAACTGAATTAATTATGGATGAGATATGAATTTGCCATATATATATATATATATATATATATATATACATATATATATATATATATATCATGTCATTTGGTTCACTTGTCCCACGCAGTCAACAACGAATTGGATGAAGGTAGCAAACAAATACACAAATACCATGGGCCACCAGAATCGAATGGGCATACTGGTGCACTTGCTTGTTCACTTGGAAGACATTCGTGGAATTGAAGATTATTGAAATTCTTGTTCGTGACCATCCGATCACGAGTTCGCTTCATTGAACATGTCCACTCATCCAAGTGGGTTACTTGAATTGTTGCTACTGACAGTTGTTTCCACTGGAATTCGACTGGCATTGTGTCACAAGAAATATCGAACGGGAAGCCATCTGAGGAAACATAATAATAACAATAATAAAAACCACAGTCACTAAAGTGATATTATTTATGTGAATAGTATTAACGCTAATATTGCCAATAAGATCGCTAATGGAAAATTTGTAGAAACTACCCAGATTATCGGAATTTCGAGCTTCTCTGCAATACATATATATATATATATATATATATATATATATATATTCATATGAAAGCAATTATCTCACGGCCAGGTGAGCAACGCGGGAGAACGGTACACAAATTTATCCGGTAATTTATTCACACAATCAGAAAATAATCCATAGTTAGAATTTACAAAGAAGTTATCAATGTCAAAGTGCAAATGGTAGCAGTTGTAAAAGGATAGAAAATATCCTTATCAACGGGGACGAATAAGCCCGTCAATAGGTTTGTTCATGCCGCAAATGTGCTCCGTGGTCTGACGGTGTAGTACAGTGACTGCGGGGCTTCGGTCGGGAGTTTGTGTCTCCAATGGACAGTTCTCCAATGGAAATGTACAGTCTTAGAAAACCAGTGTCAGGAAGATGAACGTGGAATGTTCATACAATACACATCATTAGACATAAATATGAATTTTGTCAGTGCAATGGAAACGGAGGAATTAGGTCGAGAATGCTCGAGTTCCATGAGTGGGACGAGTGAGAAGGTCATGAAAACTCAAATTACAAAGGAGTAATTTACAATGACCGATTAAGCGAAACCTTTCCCAAACTCTTATTATTAGCTTACTTTCACATAAATGTGATGTTAATGGCTTGAGAATGGAATAACCGAAAACATATGTTTCTCTACAATTCATTTTTCTGAATAATGATAATAAATGATAATCTAGTAGATTTCGGGATCCATAGGGATTTGTGGTTGCATACGGAATTTTGAGAGCAAGCTAGAATTAAAATGATGGAAATGAATCTACATTTTTACCGATAAATATGCCCCGACATTCCACGATTGATGCAGCAGCGTGCGTAGTCTTTTAAATTACGAAATGCAGCAATGATATATGCGATCACTTGTTTGCATTTCTTGAATACATATCAGCGTTCGAAATCTATTGAGTGCACAAACACTTACTTAAATGGCTCGGAAACTACTTTTTGGGTAGAACCTAATATACCAAAGTTGGAAGAAATGTTTTCAGGCATCTCTTGAGTAGTGCTGATATTCTTTATCGAGCCATTCATTCCCAAACTTGCTACTTACATTGACGACTTAAATTTAACCATTCAGCTCGAATAGTCAGATATGCCGATGAAGTTGTTTTCATTCGTTCTGTTTCCCAGCATTCCGATTTTGACCAGTTTAAATGAAATACTCCACACATCCAAAACGCTTCTGAGAAAATTGGTCTTCTATTGAACCATGCCATATGCGGAGTGTAATTTTCCACTTTGCGATCGCGCTTTATAGAAAACAGCGCCCATACTCATTCTATTCCACTTGAACGTGTGAACCATGCGAAATATCTCTGTCTAACTTTACAGGAGAAGTTGCATTGGTCTTTACATTTAAAAATTATTGATAGAAAATTGAGTAAATTGTCTTTTAGAAACTACCAATGATATCGGTGTAAACTATCAATCACACCACACATGCAGTGTGGACAAAGGATGTGTGATATATTCCTTCTAAGTACGTCGGGTACTGATGAAGATGAGGTACGATATGGTCAGTGGTCCAGACTGGTTTTCGACAATGGTACAAATTGAATTTGGTCTCATTTTATCCCCAACGGTAATATGTTTATACAATCGACTTTTGTTCCGTGAAAATATCCTGAGTTAAGCTAGGGTGGCATCCATATTTGGAAGATTCATCGTGTAATCTAATACTCTTGACTTGTCTGTTCAAAGAATTCTATCCCATTGGACGTCCTTTGAGGCGAGAGAAAGTGGTCCGCTCTATTTGACTAGCATCACTTTAGTGTCCCACCTAATGGAAATACATATCATACGAAAATTTTGTTTTTAACTCTATTGGGTATGTAAAGCCGATAGTATTTGAACTGGGGACTGTATTGAAGCATTCAAATATAAACAAGAAAATATTTCGAAATATATCAGGTATAAATGGTAGTCCATCTTTTACAGGAATTTATTTATTTGACCACCTTACCAATCTCAAATAGTTAACACATGATCCTGGTCATGACGTCTTAACTACTTTCAACGGCAGAAACTCTTCAGGGTATCTTTCTTTCATTTTGTTTCTATTCCACACAAACTACTCTTTTTATAGTCCATTTTCAGGCTTCAGTGAATAACTTATTGATCGATCCATTTACTTTCATCGTTCAGTCGCAACTCGCCATCTGAGGCTCACATGTTCGAATCACTTGCACATTGTGTTAACCCTTCACGTGGTTCATCGCAAGGCATTTCTCATCATGGCTGAAATGGAGTGACGAAATCTACATAACTCACAATGCCCAATAAATCAGACCGATACTTCACGCCGAAATCATCATTGAATGTGAAATGCACTCCTTCAGCTTAAATATCGACATTCGATGGGGTGTGACTTATCTGCCATTGGATACGAAGTAGTTCTTGCAGTGCAACAGAGGTGACAGAATGCCGTCAGCCCACTGCAGAAGGAACTAACACTACTAATGGGGGACAAATAGATAAACGGAGCCCTCGAGACAACAGTTGTGAGAGATCTATGAAGACGGGCAAAATGATATTGGCTGAGGAGACAGTGCATTGAAACTTCGCAGTCTGCAGTGAATTTGGTGTTCATTGTCTTTTGAAGTCACACTGGTAATTGTGTAGTCATTTGAGCGCCTTTGTGTTTACAGGAAGTGATCTGCCAATTCCAAGAACTGGGTTCACTCAGCGATCCCCACCTCCTACGAACACAGAAGCGCTCGAATGACTAAACAGTTTCCCAGTGTGGAGCCAGAAAACAATGAACAGCAAATTCATTGCAAAATTTCGTAGTGTCGAAGCACTGTCTCCTCAGCCAATAACATTTTCCCGTCTTCATAAATCTCTCACAAATGTTGTCTCACGGGGCTCTTTTATCTATTAGTCCCCAATCAATGATGTTAGTCACTTTATCAGCACCTTGAAGGCAACCAGTCACCTCTGTTGTACCGCGTGGGCTACTTTTGTCCAATGGCAGATTAGACTCAGTCCATCATAAGTCTATAGTTAAGCCGAAGGAGTGCACTTCAAATTCTATGGTACCGGTGTAAACTATCAATCAGGTTTGTTGAACTTGGTGGGCCAAGTATATTTCGTCATGAGGAAGAAATCACAATAGCAATCGACCAGACTCAGAAAGTGTTTATTTTTGTGCCTCAAACGTTTATGAGAGACGAGTAGATAGTTGTAGAAGCAACGTCGTTTCCTTCCATTGCTTGTTCGCATGGGTTTGACACAGTCCACGCCGTGAAATGTAGTCCTCAAATACGGGCATGATTTCAGTCACAGTTAGTTTTCTCATTTAGCATTAGCGCCTCGTCTGTTATAAAGCGACCGTGGGAAATAACTGATGACACGCGATGTTTGAAATTTTCTCATCCCTGTCGTTTTCTTCGATTGATGCAATATTGAGAAATTGCTCAAAGTTTGATTCAAGCTCTTGTGGTGTTTTCTACAAATCAGTACGTTATCGAATGTTTGGATATGACGCTCCCGAAAAAATGTGGTTAGACACCCGTGTTCCAAAACTAAAACACAGTTCCCTTCTGAGAAACGCATTGGGGTGACCCGAATCTAAGTACGGCCTAATGGCTCCAGATTTATTCATTTTGACAATTATTTGACTAACCTAGTCTGCTCTTCAATCAACACACACAATCGACTTCGTCTCCAGCAAAAGATACAATTCACGTCATGATTATGCACAAGTGATTTGTATTGTTGCTTTTCTTGTCGAATGAGTACCAGCAGGACAATATCTGAAGTAGAATTGTTATGGTGCTTGTGGTTAAGTTAGTCTATCATGTCATTCGTTTGGATATATCTTAGCCCACCATGATGACTGTTTGACCACCGCCGGTCAGTGTTCCCGAATATGAATGAACATTCAGATTTGCTACCAAGTGAACTTGAATATCCCTTTCCCTAATTAGAAACAGAAGTGAAACGAGGATTTGTGGATCGTTTTGTCCGGTATTTGATTTAAATTGGATTAATCATTTCTTTAGATCCGCATTTGAAACACTGAACAGAATGAACATTGGATGGATGTGAGTTAATTACTTTTATTTTTAATATTAACTGGAAAGCATAATATAGGATCATTACAAAACCCATTCGACCTTCTGTGACATTGGGTGTGACAGTCACTAGTCTCCTTCGCACAGTTCTCTCCAAGCACCTGAAGAACGAAAGGAAGTTTCACATTTGGTGTTTGAATGTGCACTGGGCGATAGATTAGGACATCTTGATAAAATGACAAGTTTTACTTCAGTCGGTCCAAATGCAGAGGTATACGAAATGAAGGACTCAACTCACCGCATTCTCGTCCCTCACGGCGTTCACAAAGTTCAAGCACCTGACAAGCAAAGCTTTGCGCATGTGTACTCATTAGGCATGCTGCTAGTATGCAGATGACGAGAACGAGCTTCTGTCAGTCAGTTTGGAGAGCGTAGAAGGAGATGAGACACAATAAGTATGCAAGTATATGGCATAGACTAAATTTTTTTACATGCTTAACGGAGGGTGTGGACGATATACTTCGAGTACGTAACGGAACTGACCAGGATGGAGATATTTGAGAACATGTTTGCACTGGTTAATCTGTTCAATAATCAGTTAGCTTGTCGCGGCGAATTTTATGCTTTACAACTCCAATAGGTTTCACGTGCTTCTCGTTCACGATTTCTTATTGGTTCACCAAAAGCCAACGAATCAAACGACTGCGCGCTCGCAAATAATTACAATTGCACAGTTTGATTCGTGTGATACAATCTGCACTTGTTCTGCCGAACAACTTCGTGATGGTACCGATAACCACTCATGTACCGATTTATCACATCTGAAATTTGCATTCAGTTGTGTGTGCGTTTTTTGATTGCACACCAGCGTTCGATATCTCTCAACTGCCCAGTTACCTACTTAATTGGCTGAAAAACTACTTCTCGAGTAGAACCTAGTGCAGCGAATTTTGATTCAAAATTTCAAGACATCTCTTGAGCACTGCTGGTGTACTTTACCGAGCCGGCCAATTCCGCGCTCGCTTCGTATTACCAACTTAAATGAAACCCACTCAGTTCGCACAGTCAGATATACCGATGATGTTGTTCTGATTCGTTCTGTTTCACAGCACTCCGACTTTGATCAGTCTCAAAGAAATACTTCACACATTCTAAAGGCTTCGAGCAATTTGGTCTTCTGTTTTGTAGATAAACCATCCATCTTCTTCGCTCACTCCAACCTTGTTCTCTATTCACGCCCATCTTTATCGGTGTAGATGCTGATGCCTGCTTGCGCATTTACTGATCTCCGGTTCACCGAGTTTCATTTCCATCTTTGCAGATCGTGCACGTACAACCCCCACGGGAGAACACTGGATACAGCATATAACAATGGTGATTTACCGGTGTAGTACAATGGTTGTGAAGCTATGGTGGGGAGTTCGAGTCTCCGTAGGGAAACATTTCCTCACGATGGAAACGTACAAACATAGGACAGCACAGTCGGGAATATAAATAGAATGTTTTTGCAATATATATCGTAAAGTGTAATGATAAAAGGTAGGTGCATTGGAAGCGGAGAAAATGGGCTATGGAAGCTAGAGGTGCGCGATGCATGTGCACGCCACTCGTGAGCAGACGAGATAGGATTGTTCTCAGAACACAAACTACAAGAAAGTAATGCACAATTTCCGACATCATACACCGTAAAAACAGATACCAAAATAAATAAACGCACACGGAATTAAAATTAACGAGTCATCGCCTGAAAAGCGTAGATGTCAACCCCGAGGTCACTCATTTCCGCAACCCTGTTAGTAGTATTTCTACGACGTTCTATTCGCATATTGTGAACAAATTGGATCACTCGAGTCAAAGCGCCTATTCGACTGTAAACTCGTAGCATCCGCGGTCACTGAAATTTCGCCTGATTAGGGGCATGTGTGACAACTGTGTTTTGGTACTAACGGCTTTTCCCATAACGGAAGGTTATCTGGAGATGTAAAACGAACGCAGGCATTTGTTTCCGAACTTTGCAAGTTGAAACCGATATGCTAAGAATTATTCCCAGTGAACACTGTATTTATTGCGACCATCGGTTGCTTTGATTTGCCTACTAGTGAGTTCTCTTGAAAGATTGTTCCCATTATTACATAATGATACTCACACTGATGAAATTGGACAGATCAGTGAAGGATTTCTCAACGCCTCACTACTTCTTAATCAGTCTCTGTGCAGTTGTATTGAATTACTATCCAAATATTTTCAATGTAGTTGAACGTGCCCCAAATAAGCAACTCTGATCGTAGTGCTTTCTCAACTTTGAAGTTTGCTCTAAAAGCGACTCCCTGCACCCCATGCGCACTATCTGCAAACGTACCCTCACTTTGAAGGATCCAGATGAACTTAGGTCACTGGGTTCACCTGTATGATGGATTGTAAATCTGCCTTGGGAAGGAATACTCACAGTAACGGAAATTTCACATCAGCACATACATTTAAGATGAGGTTCTTGTTTCCTATCTTAAATTCGTACATAACTGCACAACTTCTTTAGTTCTCTGACTGTTGGAAATTCAGAACGACTGTCCACATTATTTTGATTTTTCTAGTGATCACTGAAGTAATACTGAAATGTACTGACAACATTTACTAACCATGTCACAAAACACCGGTTGAAAACATGGTGGAGCACAATCGTCTCATTTATATCATACTGCTGAATCAGTGATATATATATATATATATATATATATATATATATATATAGAACTGGAAAATTTACCGAGCAGATTAAGGGTACGCCAGAAGTACATCTGCCAACTCCATTTACATACGCCGACCAGTAATCTAAAGACAAGGAGCTACGTCTGAGCGGTCACGGAAAAGCCCCGCCATATAGTTGTCAGCCTTTCTTCATGTAAGTACATTCCCAAAAGAGAGAGAGATCCAATACAACTAATCAGGTGGTAAAGACCATGTCCAAAATCTATCTTATCAGTCAATGACCGTACCTAACGAATCGAATAAAGATGATTAGGAGATATCGCTCTTCTGAAACAAAAGCGAGAATAAGATCATGTAAATGAGGAGTTCTATTGTCGTTACATCACCAATGGACTCGCCTGGACAATGCGTCCCTTCCAATAACAGAGAGCCAGCACGTAAAAGTTTGAGTGAATATAGACAATCGACGGAAGGCACTGCGACAAAAGTTCCAAACAAATACATCCGATGTTACATTCATCGAAGAAAGAACACGGCTACTTCCATACCGTTATACACTATTAAGTAAATTTGTTCAACAAATGCAAATGAAAGTCCGTATTATCTGTCGTGCGCTTCTAGGGGAATTTCGTTGTCATTCACATACAATAGCATGTTGCTGACAGTAACTTGGGACCATGTGCCCACGTTCTCAAGCTTGCTCTATTTCGTGGTAAACTTAACATTCTTGTTGGTTAGAAGTTACTTAGTATTTTTCCGATAGTTTCCGAGGGGACTTAACATACAATTACATTATTTGTCATTTCGCAACCCGTTAATCAGTGCTCGGACAAAACCTCAGACGAGGTAGCGTAGGCACACAGCAATCCCCATTTACCTGTGTAAAACTTTAGATCTGACGCACTAGTTTACCTACTGAAGAGTATGCCAGTAGTCCGTTTCATAATTCAATATCATGTGGAACGCTCCGGGAATCTCAGAACACATTGTACGTCACAATTGGGAGTTGATGTTACATTATGAACACACCAGTAACCAAACTACTTTATCCTATTCCTAAACCAGTTAGGAATGATAGCTTTGAAGTGGACGAACTGTTATGCGTTTAATGAACTAGTGGCGAATGAATCGACTCCTTCTAGCTATCTCTCAGTAGCATGCTCATAACCAAAAGAAGAAATCGTTTTTAGATTTCGGAGCGTTTCACTTTATAACTACCAGCTCTGAATCATTAGGAAAACTCGATACCTCCAGCTATCTCTGCAGTCGCATCAAAATCAATGAAGCCTTTAACCATGGAAACCTGTCCAACTGATACGCAATACCATTCTTGCTAAAGGAATGGGCGCAGTGCCCGAGCGCAAGCGAAACCTGGTCACCCGATCTGAGGTATTATTATGTGCATGCCCTTGGCGCACCATCATCTGATCCCCGTTTTACTCTTAACTCTCCCGAAAACGATGTGTATTCCAACATGCACTTCGTAAGATTCCCAAGGTATGTGAGAAAAGCTAGAAACAGAAAGACAAACAACACGCGCCAAAGCACAACACATTTAATTAAAAGAGGACAAGGGTGCCGCGAACAATACTTTGCCATTCAAAGACTGAATGGCTCCGGGGGATATGTGACCCAAAGCTTTTCGGTCTGGGCTGTCGGTGAGGGATAGAACCAAATTGGCCGATGTAGCCCAACCGAAAAAGCAGCGAATCTGTAAACAAAAAGCAGATTACCACAAACAATAAATTGGACATAGACAAAAATTCTGACATACCCAGTTACTTCATAGTGTGAGATCAACATTATTCCAAATGAAAGCTTGCAAAACACCAAACAGGGCTTCAAAAATGAAGACTGGAAAACGTGATAATGAACAAGCAAAATACAGATGAAAAATCTGACAATCATCAGAACAGTCTGGTTTCGTCCACTTCGGATTCAGATTGCCTAAAAACTTGGGAAGCCTTTTTTGCACCGAAATTTCAATACAGCGAACGCTCCTAGCTTGCAGTTGGCTTGTAGACCAGAAATCAGGTTTTTGCTCAGGACACAGATATAATCTACTGTTTAGACGTCCAGGATGTCTTATGATCAACCATAAAAATGTCGAAGCCTAGTTAATCTGAAATGTAAGGGATGCATTCCATCTCACAATGCAGACTCTCGACTGCTTGGTCTGCCGAGCACCTAACATCTTACATAAAACATCCCCGATAATGTTTGCACGCATTCACTTGTGTGGCACCTACTTTGCGCAGTAAATCATCGGAGTCCGACACAAGTGAATTTCCTTTGGGCTTTTCCAACGTCACGGTGCACTCACGTCCAGAGATAAGATGACGTACAACCACCTGAGCACACCCAACTGAAAAACCAGCGGCGTCTGAAGCAGACATTTCAACAACATCAGACGGAAGTGAACAACCGTTCGACGAGGACATATCGCGGCGGGCAAAAATAATGAGTTCGAAATCATACGGTGGGATCTGAAGGACGGAAAGAATAATTACAGTAGAAACTTCCATTCGCGTTTGCATTGTGATCACGCTAAAAGAAACTAATAAAAATTGCTAAAACAAAAGCTGAGGAACATACTTTTTATCACGAAGATCTTATAATAACTGTACCCCATAACATCTTTTCAGTCTGAAAAATTTCAACCCACGTTCGGCCGCTTGAGTTTGTAGAGAACCGAGAAACATGAATAAACAAGAAAAACAAAATTCAATTTTACCGTTCTTCAGTTGTGACGATCAATGTGGCTTACGTTTACCAGTACCAATTTACATAAACGCAATAATCGCGACCGAAAGAGTAATACAGAAAGCACGAAGTCTTACAAACACCATTCTAGAAAATATCCGCTTGTAACCTTTGCGGAGGTCATGGTTAGACGATTGCACGGAAAAGTGAATGGTAAAACGATTGTGTATAACGCTCTGAGGCATCTAAACTTCGATGAAACTAGACGCGCATTCTAATTCTGTTGCTTCGCCTTTTTTACTAGTGGTTCATATTACCAACCATGAGCTTACAATGACACGAAAAAATAGTATTATTCAATGGGAAAAAGTTATCGGCATCTTATCGAATAATTCCGCCATAAGTCACTTCACGTTCGACAGTCTCTAATTTGCCCCGATTCTTCTCTTGAAACATTGTATTGTTATTGTATTAGAACAAACACAGAAAACGCCACATGTTTCCCGGATCTGAATCAACTTATGCTGACGAAGACCTACCGAGACTGTTTCCCGAATGATCTCTTTGTCTAAGTACCATCCTTTCGGGAGAATGGATTCGGCAGCGTGAGTGATATCCTTGGCCATTCGTTTGTCACCATCAGCGGTGACACGATGAGAAAGCACATTGAGTGGTTGTTTGACAGTGGCTTGAATGAGATCGGCGAATAAAGCAGTTGGTGAGGCAATGCGTTGCAGCTCCAAAGAATCTGTAGCTACAATAACCACAATTGGATCATCCGGAATGAGTTCAGCCTGCGAGTGTCAAAGAGAACAAAGTTTTGAGGGCCAAGGGGTTGAGAACGGGAACAGGCGCAAATCTGAAGAACGTTTTTTTATCCTGTGTAACGTCACTTATATTCTCGCCAGTAAAACAGCCTAAAACAGATTCACAGGAAAATCTGATGGAACAATTCCAATACAATACAAACACGACGTTCTAGATTTTACCGCTTCTTAAGGCCTACTGCCGCCAACTAAACACTGCTCATCAAAAACATTCCTTTTACGCACGCTAAACAACAACAGCTCTGATACCGTCCATTGTCTGTCGCGAACAACCGAATCATCAATGTAACCCACCAGACACGGTAAAATATTTTGAACTAACGTACTTTGTTCACAACTCACATGTGGGGAAAGAATAACAAGATTTTGCGGGATGTGGAACCTAGAAGGTAACAGCGAAAAGTACAGCTCGACGACAGTTATACTTTGCTATTTCTTTGAAGGAATAAAACGAACTAGCATCGAAGCTGGAAGTAGCTGATCACTGGTGTCTGCGACGGATTCTCAATGTGGCCCGGAAAGACATGGTTCCAAACGGCACAATAAGACAATGCTGCTTCGATATCGAAAAACAACTAATATTCCTTCAGCTCTATGGTTTAAACATGTCCTTTGCCGTCTAAACGCGGAGATCTCAAGACAGTTTCTTTTTCCTGCTATATGTCCAGGATAGCCTTGTCACCTTGGCGCAAGGTTGGAAGCAGAAACTCCCGCTGTCATATAGCATGTTGAGCGATTGGGACACCAATCTGTCAACGGAGTTTGTAAATGGAAGCCGAACTGTATTTCACTTCACATCGTCGCTCATGGGCAGGTAAAATTTGGGGCGTCCATGGAGCCAGCTCATTCTCACGTAATGGAGGCAGTCGCATAAAAGTAAACAATCTAACGAGTTCTGAAAGGAACGGTGCTCATAGTAGTACCTCCGAAAAGAGTCACCCAACAGCGTCCAACTATAGTTACGGGCACCGGAAGCAAACAAGGATTGTTAAGATGGAAAGCAGTCCCCCAAGCTATGCATGCTCGGTGAGACAGTATACAACGAAAACACACTACTCTCACCTTCTTCCGTGTACGCTGAATTCGATTAATTATTTCACGAGCCAGGCGTTCGTTTTCCAGTTCTTCATCTGGTGTAGTATCCAAAAGAACAAGCAAACCTCGAGAGTCAGATGCAGCCTCATAACGCTGAATCTCTTCGTGTGTTGCACTGCATTCTGTCGGAGTGTCTTTTCCCTTCTTGACTTTGCCATTCCCACTTTTGCCTTGTGCTGGTTCTGATGGTTTTCCCTCTTGGTTACCGCCAGTACTGTACACCACACTTAAATCGTCTCCACTCAAAACGTGCCCACACACAGTAATGGAACCGGTCTAAAATTGAATGGAGGGATAACTTAAAGTATAATCACGGTAATCATATATCACACCATATCATATCATATCATATCATATATATATATATATATATATATATATATATATATATATATATCCTTAACACCCGTGATTTCATGCTGTATGTCAAGTAAAACATGATACAATCGAGGAGGGAGGGGCAGATGGAGTCTGATTCCGTGGTGCCATCATCATATCACATTATAATAAAATAATCCAGATAATATTTAACTCCAATCAATCAGGTTAATAGTCGAAGGTGAACTAAAACTATTGTAAGACTAGAACTTACCGATGCGTAATGCTCTAGATCTGATGTGGACATCGATTTCACTGCTTCGACCACAGCTTTATAATCCTTCTTCAGACGAATTCCAACTGTACGATGATTGAGTTGACCACGCAACTGCACGCCGTACTTTTGCTTATCATCTGTGGTTGTGAGAATGCGCACGTTCAGCTCCTGAAGGAATGCAAAATCAGAAATGACAAATGGAACAGATTTTTTTTCTGTACGTTAGTGCGGAGGTGGTTAGTGGGTGACGAATGAAGCACAAGTCCCTAGTAATAATGGTTTGAGGCTGTAAGCAAAGTTCACGCCCCAAAATCATCGTTCGAACCAAATACAGAAGATGCTGTCAATTTTATTTGATATATACACAGTCCATATGTACAGCTTTGTAGATAAATCCAGTTCCACTTCCAAACCGATTGGAACCCGATTTTTATTACTGAAACAATTTCCAATAGCCTGAATTCCGGTGGTGTACGTGTACTAGAATATTGCACAGTTCAAGCAACTCCTACGCTTGCAACGAGTAGTTTTACAGAGTACCGATTTTAAATATATTAGCATCACTGAAGAGATTTTAAAATATTCTTAAGTTCTTGTCTTCCATATTATTCGGGCCACGTAATCTACAATCATAAGGAGAACGAAAATGAAGAAACAACGGAGAATCGAGTGAAATTGACTGGAGCAGTAGAGTAAAACAGTTTAGTCTCACCTCGACAATGTAAACTTGGGCTGAACGGATCGATTCTCTCACATTCGGTTCTGGATGGATGACGATCGCTTCCCGCAAAGGAGCTTTCAACGGTAGGTTTGTTCGTGTTCGGATAATACGCCCCAGTTCGACTGCAGCCTGCATCCAAGCAACTGTGTCTTCAATCACCGGGTTAATTAATTCATTGTTAGCATTCGGTGCGTGTAAATAGTGAACGGATTCTGGTGCGCCAGTGACGTGTGAATATCCTATCGGTAATCCGGATGGAGCTATGGGTGGGTGCAAAAAACAAATAAGAAAAGTGAGCTCCTCACATACTACATGCTGAAACACAGATGTCGTCTCAAAATTGATAGGCGGCCTATTGAGTTGTCAGATTTCCGCTTGGTTATCTAATCCAGCAATCGTTAGTTCAACCATTTACTACTTTCTCCTTAGATTGGCTTTACCGTCGAAACTCAGCCTGGTTACATTTCTCAACAGAAACGCTTTGGGTTCGACGTCAACTGAACCCAACGTGCTTTCAAACTGATTTCCTCCCATTGGCCCTGAAGAACTAATCACACAAAAAGGAAACAAGAACGTCTATTTATTTCGACCCAAACTGCATATCTTCGTATCATGATGCTGCCTCAACGAATATGAATGCACGTCAATCATGAGAAGAGTGATGACCCAGGTGACAGTGGATTACTGTCTACCACATAAATTACGGGCAGTGGCGGCATTCGAAACGTCGACCTAAAAGGTGGGAAGTAAATACACTACACTCGAATAGTGAAGTCACATGTGGTGCGGGAGTTCGTCTTCTGCTCTCTCCTTGTTGGTCGGATTCAACACAAGGCCATCCAGCTGGTTGACGATCCTTCTCGAACCTCCAGTTTCTAATCGCTCTCTCCAAAATGCCTCAGCGTGGTCGACGGTGGATGTTTCAGGCTCCGAGATGGTTAATCACCCTAAATGCATCTCGAAATGCTCCGCATGAAAACGCCGTTTATCCGTATTCTAAACCTGCCCCCTACCCAGCCTCGCCCCGACACATATTTCCATATTCTTCGGGAACTGCAGTCGGTAGTACTTGCGGTAACGACTCTGAGGGAGATGTTATTACTGCTCTCTTGCGTCCTCCTCCGTCTAGTATCCAAGTCTCACCGAATCCGGGGTGACATTAGGATTTTAGCTGGATACATGAATACCAGAGTTCGTCGACTGTCTTGGAATGGGGCGCACTTGGAAGGCTCTTTTGCGTAGATTCTTGCCGTTCAGAAAACAGAAGCGGTTGTTGGCTCTGTGTTCAGACCACCACTCATTTCTCGCCAGTGGGAATTACAGGCATTTTAATCCCCGATACGCCGTGTGGTCTTCACTTTATTCGAGTCGGTGACAGACCCGGGTGGATCACGTCGCAATTAGCTACAAATGTAGGGCCTGTTTACAAGGCTGTCGGTCGTAATGTAGCACTCCCCTGGACTGCGACCATTTCCTAGTGTGCACTGAGCCGTCTATGTACTTTGGTGGGCGTCCCAAACGTACGAGGATGGTCTTGGCTCTCAGCTTTCCGAAATGCGTTCGCTGAAAAGCTAGGATTAAAGGCACCACCGTTCTGGTTGCCTTACCTCAGTGTAATGTATTCTGTTGGTATAGTGAACTGTGACCTGAACTGTCGTGCCGTGCCAACCTAGATGCACGCCACTCCATAACGGCTCATAGTAAGCATAATGAAGCACGGCCCATAAAGAGCAGCAAACTCAACGCTAATCTGCGTAGGTATCCAGATATCCAGCAGTCTTAAGAAGCAGCAGGGAGGGAAACCTAATCAACAGACCTGGTCATGTAAGGCATATTAGACTTCCTGTGTGGGGTCCAAGAGTCCCTCCACTCACTCAGTGGTTAGATACATTGGGGGATATGGCTAGGTATCGCGATCAGTGGCTCTCTTGTATCCACAAACTTTCCTTATCGATTTGATGCTGATATATTTGTAGTTGTATTGTTGTTCATTTCCTACTTCTGTTCTTTCTTATCATTTCCGATTGAGGCTGTTGATAGGAGATAGCAAACAAAGCCACCGCACTCAGTACATGTTTATTGGTTGTCTGAACTGAACTAGATCTGCACTCATCTTTTGTGGTGATCAGTCAGAGGTAGTTAGTAGCTTGAAGTACCTCGGGAAATTGATCACAGCTGGTGGTGGTGTTTAGGGGATCACATCAGGACCTGCGAAAGCCAAAGCAGCATAAGCGAACCTGCGTCACTTGCGGCGCCGCAACGACATCCGGCTTTCTCTCAAGGGGAGGGTGTAGATTCCCACAATTCGTAGTGTTCTTCTTTATGGTGGCGAGAATTGTCCCTTTCGCGTTGATGATACTCGGCAGCTTTCTGTATTCAACCAGCGATGTCTCCGGAGCAATGCCCGTGTCCGCTGAGAACGAAGTCCGTTGTCGAGTTTTCGGTGCTGACAATCGCCCTCTGATCGAGATAATCAATCTACACCGCCTCCGATGGATCGAGCTCGCTTTGCTTATGCTCACCCATCATTTAGCCTTTCGTGTTTTTTTTTGCACGTCTTCGGCGAGGCTGAAAGAACTGGCGCCGCTATCAGGCTATGATGTGCCGCAGGGGAGTTAGAAAGCTAGCCTCGGCTTTGATGCTGGTTGATACTGACCGCTTCCTTTGTTGGGGCTAAAAAGATGAAGAATACTGCTCGCTAAAGAGACGCTGAAAAATGAGGCTCGGAATCAAATTCAGTGGCGCAAATGCTAAATGACCTGCCTGCTGACTTCCCGTTACCTTTAAACAATTGAACAACAGACGAAAATGTTCAAAACACGTAAGGTGAGAATACTGAGGAAAATTTCGCTTTAATTGGTTGTTATCTTAAATGTTGACCATTAATCTTACTACCACTCCCAACTTGGTAATTCTTTTCCGTTGTTGTGTTGGCACCGTGCTAGTTGACACGCCGGTTATATATATCACCGTTGTCGTACACGAGCAGCCGGTTATTCTTATCAAAATTCTGCTCCAACACGTCGTACTATGGTCTTCCAATTTTTCCTTTTTCCCAAACTACTAAAATCTGGAACACTTTCTGTCTTCCCAACTTATAGCAATCTTTCTTTCTTCTAAAACAGTATCAACAAGCTAGTTTTGAAGTGAATAATCCTCCCCCCCCCCCCAAAAAAAAAAACTTCCTCTTCCAATGCCTCTATCGGCTAAGGGATTTACCCTCCCTACTGTAAATCATTGCGTGTAATTAAAAAACAACTACTCGGCTACCGCTAGTTGTTCACCATCTCAAGCCCTAGAGTGATCCTTCGTGGTTACCTTCAATGGAGCAGCAGACCTGCAATCTTATTCCGTAAAGCCTCACTATTGCATGCACGAGGAAGTATGGGAGGAAGAAAACGTCGACAAAATGAAGCAGCTTACCAGTCAAATTAGCGGTGAAGTCCAGACGGGAGCGGAGACGCTGATAGATAAACTCGGTGATGAACGGTGTAAACGGGCTCATCAACAGGGTCATCTGATAAATAACTTTTATGAGTGTATGTAAGGCGGCCCTCCAGTCGGTATCGTTCTGAATCGCATCGCCCTGAAAGACAGTGATAAATATGGATACATACATTATTATTATCATCATCATCATCATCAGGCAAAAGAATTTCGCGAAAAAACGGAAGAAAACTAATGTGAAATCATTTCGCCGGAAGATAATGAATAATAATTGATTAGCACAGAGTTAATAATCAGTTAATCAGAACACAGACAGTGTCGCAGGTGTTCGGCTCATTATTAAGTCTAGATTACAGAGATATCACGCGGTTCGATCGTTTAATTTCCATCCCCAAAACAAAGCCACTTACCTTCCTCTTAATTTTAATCTGACTCTCACAACCCTAATCACAAATCAAAAAGTGCAAGGGCAGTTATATTTTTAACAGTGGGACCTTTGTTTACGTGAATCACGCGCTTTCGTATGTTTATCCAATGCATGCCGGTGTCCAACCAGATTCCGTTCTTCCCGAAACCTGCTCTTGTCCTTCCAATTTCATCTAAGCGCATATCTACGAGGCCACTGACCATTGCATCTACACCTATTTCTATGCCCGTGTGCCGTCGTCCAATACATCTATTGCATGCTTACACACGAGTGCAGCGGAAGTGATTTGCCTGTCCCAAAGGCTCGTTGCTCTGCTAAGGATAACTGGCAACCATGCCCTTGAAAGGTAGAGCGATGAATCACGTGAGGCGCTGTAACGGCCCGGACGACAGTGGTTTGTTGTATACCAAATTAGCCGGAGATTCAGTACCAATTTAGCAAAGTATACTGCAATGAAATCGATATATAAGATATTACACTTAGTCCTTGGATGTTTATAAATCGTAACTCATTACGTCTCGTACAACAGCAACCGATTTCCTTTTATATCGTTCTCTGTACTTGCTTATTATTTCAAAAATCGACGCAGCTGAGTAGAAATGACCGTTGAAGTTGCCATGCCTATCTTCCGCGTGTGCCAGATCCATACCATCGATTCTGTTTATGCCATCCATGCTGGAGAAAGTTGAAGTATGCTAGTGACGTAGAACACCTATTTCTAGAGTGGAACTATGTTTCTCATTCCCAGTAATGAATTCGAACGTGAAACTATCTCCTCATGTGGTCCTCAATCTTTGCAACACTGTGATCAATAACCCAGTGCACGACAACTGCCGTTCTGTCTACCTTTTGTAGTTCTATCTAAAACTACTCGTCACTTTGTACTTAATTTTTAATGACTAATTTTGTAGTCACGTTCACAAGTCATCAATCAGTTGTACTAAGTACCTCGTAGAAGGGCAGCATGATTAGTTAATAGTCTGCTTTCTCACGAACAATGAAGTTGTGTGACAAAGTCACACATGTATCAATAATTTGAATTTTACACCCAAATAGTCATAAACGAAAGCTGATCATGAGAAGTGACCAGTCTCACCTTTAGCCGCCGTCTGTTCATGCGAACATACCAGTTCACCGGGTGGTCAATAAACTTCACCAGTCGAGGCACAACAGTATAAAGACGATATTCTATAACAGAGCAAAGAGACCACAGAAAAATGTAAAGGAAATGAACCTCGGTCTGTGAACAGATAGTGCATTTGACGTCATGACGTTTGTGCAACGCCGTGACTAACGGTTTATTCATTAGACTAGAACAACATGCTTCATGTTCACCAAGAAGTGAAATAGGTGATTAGTTTAGTGACGACTGCAGGTACTGTTGGACAAGCAATGAAATAACAGCGAGAGCGGCAAATCAACACCATCCAAGTCATCCTGTTCGGCGAACTCGTTGAAATTCGGTCCTCGTCGAGGACCTCTGAATCGCTTCACTGACTTATAGCTATCACGGCCACTTTTACCGACGAGTAGTACGCGAGCATGCGCCTGACAAAATTTCCAGTTTCTGTATCTGGCTGGAAGGACAAACATTCCCTGGATGCATGAGGTCGGTTTCGCGGCCGTTGCCAATACTTAGGCAAGCGTACCCGGTACTCTCCTGTCTAATCACCCCTATACTCTAGCGCTCCATAATTGTATATATCTCGCAATTGCTTGCGAGTAGTGTGTGGGATTGATGAATGATGTGCTTTGGACTCCACGTTTCACGCACAAACCCCAGGTCATCCGACCAACCTGCACTCGGAAGCACGAGACTCGAGTTTCGCTCTTGCTAGAGCTCATCAGTGGTGCATATCCTCCGCCATACACAGGGTTTGAACCCCGGCCCCTCCATCTCGAGGGCGTGTGTGTTACCACTGCGCCACCCCGCCTCCGTCCAAGCTGATCCGAATCACCAAGTTATGCTTGTTCAGATGTCGTCCTCTATGACAGCCAGAAATGCCCGACAGCTTCAAATGGAGGCACGGTACCTGAGGTTTGTGCGTGAAACGTGGAGTCCAACGGACAGTCAACCAAACAAAAACTCGCAATGAGATGGCAATTCGCGTAGAGTGACGGCATGCGCGCCTCAACGACCCAACGAGCTATACAAAATGGGTTACGACAAACCGAAGATTTAATAATACCTGGAAGGTCATTGGGTAGAGGATTGATGAAGCAGCCTCCTGGTCCTGTAGATTGGAGTCGATTTCAGCGGCCAACTCAGTCAGTAAAATTTGTGGAAGAATTATCGACCTTAGCGAACAGGCTTCCACTCAGCCACTCCGCTGCTCTGAGGACAGATTCTTGTTAGAACTAAAGGCTTTGATTGAGAACCCTAATCGTTCTGACGTTTTGAGGCTGGACAGCCTAGTAGTACTCGTCTCACATCTCCCATAAACTGCACGAATACAAAGAACTCGATACAGCATTAGTCGTCGCGCAGGATAATCAAGACCGCGCGGCTCATTGTGCCGAACCGGGCGGGTGGTGGTGAGTGAGCTACTGTCCAGAACTCCCTCTCTTTTATTTAACCTTTATCTTCTGTCCCCAACCATTTCTCTTTGTCACCTCTACTCGCCCAAAGTGCTCCCGCCGTTAATAAGCCCGATACTCAAAACGGTTCATGACCGAACAGTGTCGTAAATAATTTTCATTTTTTAATTCACATTTTCTCCAGCTTCATCAGCTTCTGAATCTCGGTTCCTTTAATGTTCGTGTACTAGTGCAGGCAGGTCAGCAGGCGTGCCTAGCGTTCACAATAGACTCTTTGCTGATTGATGTCTGTTGCGTCAGTGAAACGTGCATCCAGGATTCGAGTAGTGTGATTCAACAAACAATCCGTGGTATCTCATCAAGGTACTTTCTGTGCATTTCAGATGAAACAGCTAGAGCTGCGAGTCAACGTGGTGTAGAAATAGTCAACGTTGACAAGGCTGTGGTTGCTCTTCTAGGCGGGATACCTGCCAACAGTCGCTTACATACTATAAGACTCCAGGGAGTCAGTTGGCGTTCGAAAGGATAGTTGTGTTAAGCACAGCTTGTTTATAAACTCGGCATACGTTCCAAGACTCCAGCTCCGACACGCAGAAAGATGAGTTCTATGAGTTCCTCACCACTCTCATTCTCAAAAGCAACGGTTCTGACATTATAGTGTTAGCTGGTGATGTTAACGTACAAGCTGACAAACTCAGTGTGTCAAAAGCATGTTTAGGTGGACGGGGTGCCTTACTCGCTCGGTACCCACACAACGGAGACAAACTTGTCCAGTTATGTGCAGACAAACGGTTATTCCTGTCTAGTACAACACCATCTCAACGACAGTAGAGTGCTGAAGTTTGTTTGTCTGACCGTCACAAACAATTGTCGAGTTAGTGGAAATAAATGATATTCAACACTTGTTACAAAACGTTGGCGAATCGTGTCTAGGAAGCATTGGTTTTCAGCACGAGGGCAGAATCGTCATTACATGTCAAATGCACCAGTAATGTGACACGTGATAAGATGGATTTCACAGCATCAAACACTTCCTTTGCTGCCTGTACGAAAATATTGTTTCTGAGTTGCCCTGTGGGAGGTCAGCAAAGGGCTTTAGAACACCGGCAATGTTAGGAATGACACGGTGGAAAAAGTGAAGGATTCCAAGGAACTGTATGACTAATTTAGGGATTCTTGATGCTTGGGACGCAAGAAACACACTTGGCCACCTTGATCAAAATGTTTTTAATCCACACGGCCCTCGTATCGGGCATGGTGCAAAAGAAACAACAGCATATAAACGGCCCGTAAGCATGGCCTATGCAGGACTTTACTCTCCTATGCTACACGACAGGCGCCGGCCTATGGATGAGTCATCGGCGGGGGTACCAGGTACTCGACCGAGGAGTGAGGGTACTCCCGATATATCATGCAAATCTAGATGATCTTCTCATATTCACTCATGAAATACTACGTGAGTCAACGGTAGTGGTAACTTGACTCGCTTTTTGAATTATTTACCCGCTTCTGAGAAGCACATCTAGTTGTGCATGATATATACGGTCACTGCCCTCTCAGTGCTCCTACGTTCCACATATACATGTGGTTCATTGTCGAGCAGCCGCGGCCAACTGGCTGCGGTAAACACTGCGAACGGCTTGGATACACTCACCCAGTTGTGATACCACACTCTTCATGCCCTTATGCCAAGTCATAATATGACCGATGTGTTGCTTCTTCAATTCTTGTCCAGCAGGTGTAACCAGAGCCCGGAAATGGTAATGTAGAGCAAACACTTTGGTCAGATTGTAATGGGAAATGCTGGAGAAAAAGAACGACGCCAATATCACAATAAACGGGTCAACCAATCGAGATACACAGATCAAAGAACGAAAGGAGAATATGTCGGGAGCATACTGCAGCAGACGAAAAGAGGCATACCAACGAGGAGATGGAAAATAGCGGGATTTTTGTCAACTGAGAAAGACAGCCCAAGTGAGGGGTTACCTATCAAGCCATCAACTGAAACAATCGGATCAGCCGAACAGAAACAGTGAACGAGAGAATTAGGCTAATGGCCACAGGCAACAGGACAGAAAGCAGGCAAAACGCTCAGACAGCCGGCGGATAAATGTTGCTGCAGCACGATTTGGCGAAAGATCCATACAAACGATCGTACATGTTCACCGACTTGGTTTGTTGGCAGCACAAATAAAGTTGTACTCATCCGTCATGCCCTCTTCGTTACAAGATGGTGGCTATTCGGATCCAACTCACCAAAACGAAGCTAATAATTATTCACTCGATGCTCCCACCAGATACGAGCCACGTTCCAGAGAAATCAGTTGTCGATTATAAAATCTCCGAGTGTCCTCAACGCGAGGTGGAAAAGGTCTCGCAACCCTAATGCAAAACACTGCAAATTGAAGTGTCTGTTTTCGTGTCGAACAAACCATCGATTTCGTTTCTATCGCCATCGTCGTTTTGCCTCGTCTCGTGATCTTCGTTCGCTCTCTGTACAAATTCAGTTCCGGGTGAACTTCATTTAATCCAGCAGAGCCAGATGTATGATTGTACAACACATTACCGAGTGACACACTTCTCTCCCAGTAACCATTTACACATTGCATTCCTAGAGACAGAGTCGAGGCCACGTTTGGCGTTCGAGCCACCTCTATGGGTTTGGAACTGGTAAACTGGCTTCACAGATCCTGTCACTGACACGTGGTGCTTTCTTGCCGGTGGCACGGATGAAACGGAACACCTTATGCGAGTTGTCAATAGGATTAGCATAGTCCATCTCTGATATAAATTGCGACTACCACATTTTCATGATAAACATGATTTACAGTGAAACGGACGAATCTCGTAGTTTGAAGACGCTCCTACAGCAGTGTCTTGCACAGCCATCAGCGAATACGGAACTGAATTAATTATGGATGAGATATGAATTTGCCATATATATATATATATCATATCATGTCATTTGGTTCACTTGTCCCACGCAGTCAACAACGAATTGGATGAAGGTAGCAAACAAATACACAAATACCATGGGCCACCAGAATCGAATGGGCACACTAGTGCACTTGCTTGTTCACTTGGAAGACATTCGTGGAATTGAAGATTATTGAAATTCTTGTTCGTGACTATCCGATCACGAGTTCGCTTCATTGAACATGTCCACTCATCCAAGTGGGTTACTTGAATTGTTGCTACTGACAGTTGTTTCCACTGGAATTCGACTGGCATTGTGTCACAAGAAATATCGAACGGGAAGCCATCTGAGGAAACATAATAATAACAATATTAAAAACCACAGTCACTAAAGTGATATTATTTATGTGAATAGTATTAACGCTAATATTGCCAATAAGATCGCTAATGGAAAATTTGTAGAAACTACCCAGATTATCGGAATTTCGAGCTTCTCTGCAATACATATATATATATATATATATATATATATTCATATGAAAGCAATTATCTCACGGCCAGGTGAGCAACGCGGGAGAACGGTACACAAATTTATCCGGTAATTTATTCACACAATCAGAAAATAATCCATAGTTAGAATTTACAAAGAAGTTATCAATGTCAAAGTGCAAATGGTAGCAGTTGTAAAAGGATAGAAAATATCCTTATCAACGGGGACGAATAAGCCCGTCAATAGGTTTGTTCATGCCGCAAATGTGCTCCGTGGTCTGACGGTGTAGTACAGTGACTGCGGGGCTTCGGTCGGGAGTTTGTGTCTCCAATGGACAGTTCTCCAATGGAAATGTACAGTCATAGAAAACCAGTGTCAGGAAGATGAACGTGGAATGTTCATACAATACACATCATTAGACATAAATATGAATTTTGTCAGTGCAATGGAAACGGAGGAATTAGGTCGAGAATGCTCGAGTTCCATGAGTGGGACGAGTGAGAAGGTCATGAAAACTCAAATTACAAAGGAGTAATTTACAATGACCGATTAAGCGAAACCTTTCCCCAACTCTTATTATTAGCTTACTTTCACATAAATGTGATGTTAATGGCTTGAGAATGGAATAACCGAAAACATATGTTTCTCTACAATTCATTTTTCTGAATAATGATAATAAATGATAATCTAGTAGATTTCGGGATCCATAGGGATTTGTGGTTGCATACGGAATTTTGAGAGCAAGCTAGAATTAAAATGATGGAAATGAATCTACATTTTTACCGATAAATATGCCCCGACATTCCACGATTGATGCAGCAGCGTACGTAGTCCTTTAAATTACGAAATGCTGCAATGATATATGCGATCACTTGTTTGCATTTCTTGAATACATATCAGCGTTCGAAATCTATTGAGTGCACAAACACTTACTTAAATGGCTCGGAAACTACTTTTTGGGTAGAACCTAGTATACCAAAGTTGGAAGAAATGTTTTCAGGCATCTCTTGAGTAGTGCTGATATTCTTTATCGAGCCATTCATTCCCAAACTTGCTACTTACATTGACGACTTAAATTTAACCACTCAGCTCGAATAGTCAGATATGCCGATGAAGTTGTTTTCATTCGTTCTGTTTCCCAGCATTCCGATTTTGACCAGTTTAAATGAAATACTCCACACATCCAAAACGCTTCTGAGAAAATTGGTCCTCTATTGAACCATGCCATATGCGGAGTGTAATTTTCCACTTTGCGATCGCGCTTTATAGAAGACAGCGCCCATACTCATTCTATTCCACTTGAACGTGTGAACCATGCGAAATATCTCGGTCTAACTTTACAGGAGAAGTTGCATTGGTCTTTACATTTAAAAATTATTGATAGAAAATTGAGTAAATTGTCTTTTAGAAACTACCAAACTTCGCAAAGTAAAGTCTCTGCAGTTTTTCATTTCTCCATTTGTACACCTATAATTCTATATTGTCATCCAGCTATTTTTTCTGGTCCGTTGAAATAGGAATTCATTACTCTTCGTAGAGATCTGCAAATCCTTAGTCTTCTTCTCTATGATACAGCCATAAGAGAACTCATGTCGGACTTATGTGACAAACATATCATTGCACCTAGTTCATTTACTGAAGAGATCACTGTGGACTGTTCACACCCAGTGCACTGCAATATTTCGCTGAGGCAAGCAATCCCGTTGCCCCTTTCCATGCCTCGACTAATCCCTCAAAAGTTATCGCTATACAGAACTTCTGTAGTCCCCCTCGTTGCTCATGCTAAGACAAACAAGGATGAATTATTATCTGAATTGTTAACCACACACGGAACGGTAAACTCTTCATCTTTTTCTCAGCATCTGAGAAGCGTCATGAAAAAACGTTCAAACAAGCTCAAAAATATTAATATTAGTCATAATAAAAAAATTTTCGGAGGGATCTGACACAAAATGACAGTTCAGGAAGAAAAGTCGATAAATATATGGAAATGAGCACACTTTGCTTTGTGATAATAGATTGTAAGAACGAAGTAACACGAAAGATATGGTCGTGTAATATAAAGAAGAGTTAGCTTGCTTTTCTGGTCGCAATAAATGTGAAAGAACCAGATATATAATAACTCATTCTTGTTCTCTTCCTTTACTCAACAAAAGACAAAATATGACATTTTTGGACGGGAGCCGCGGTCATTCATTTGCCTGGAAATTTCGGCCCAGTTCCGGTAAGGTATCTGCGGCCATTCCTGGATCCTTTTCCCGCCAACGTCATTTCGTTGGTCGGAATGTTTCCGGTAGCTCTGTGCACGGACTATATTACTAACCCCCAAAGATACCGCTGAGTTTCATCCCCATATCTTCAGGGCTTATCTTGTCTGTTGTGGGTCGCTTCCGGCATATTCACTGTCACGTATTCCGTATGTGGCTCTCGATGAGTTGGTCTGGTCGGTTTGATACCCAGCTCGTTCTGTTGCTACAGAATTTCAAACTACAGTAATATGCATATATCTATGATGAGTGTTACACGAGGGTATAGTAGATGAGTGTTGATAGAATAAGTTGTGGATGGGACTGACCATGCGCTGCGCATCAAACCTGAAAATATATTGCTTTCTGCTATGGAAGCAGGAGAAGCAATCCACTTGGAAATGCACCAACACATTGCGTGGACGTCCTGCATGCTCACCGTGCCACGGTCAAAACAGCAATCTCCACCAATAATAAATCTTCAGAATCCTCCTTCATTAGTCTGTATGTTGGAGTGCTACGAGAAATTCCCATGAATCTTCTTTTGACGAACCCATTGTTGGGGAAAATGCTAAAACCATCCCGTGTTGTACTTTGTGGGGTATGATGGGTGGGAAACGTCATTAAACTGTAAGATTTGGAAAAAGAACAGAAAAGAGCCGCGGTTGGACAGTTCTACTAACTGTGGGTTGGGGTGAGACAGAAAAATCAGTTTCACGCAGTGATCTTGATGTCTCTCAGAATTAACAGTTCCAATATCTAGGGTGTTGTAGCGTTAGGAGCTAGAGAACATAAGTAGATGTCAAGATGAAATGAAGATAGAATTGGCCCAGTAACAACTATCTTCAGAGTAGACGAATAGAAATGATTGTAACCACAGAGTCCACTTAGCTTCAGTGGTGGGACAGTGAGGAAGCTGTGAGGAAGAGGATGGAAACATAACTAGTGGTTCAGAATTGAACGGCCAGCTAGGGAGTGATTTATGTTGGAAAACTACGTCGCGATGGAATAGTGATGGCAAAGATGAGGTTATATTGAGATCGGCATCCGGTCAGACGACTTTGCATTGGCAACGATAAATGAGATTAAATGAAGAGGACGAAGTCCTACCTCAAACAATGCTGCAATATTCAAGAGTGGAAAGAGGCTGGGCCTCGGATAGATCAAATTGAGTGACTCTAATGAGACGTTTTGCATGAAAAAAGGAAATGACACATTTTGAGGCTTTCAAGTCAGCATCTGTTAGATGTGGGGGCAAATAACGTGTGTTAGAAAATAAAAGCTCAAAAAGAGTCGATTACAATATGGAAGTAAATAATAGCAGAGTCGAATTTGAAGACTGCGTGATAAAAATCTGTCTTCAGAAAGTTAGACAATCATTTCTCGAGGCATCAAAAGAAATACGGTTGTCTCAGCCCCAGACGATAATTCAATCGACATAGAAATTCGGTGACACAGAGATTGGAGCAACCGCTACTCCATACAATATGTCGGTGGATTGTATATTTTGTTTTACCAACACAGAGTCCATATTCAGACACCCCAAATGTGGTCATATTCAACACGCCTTCAGCAGGAACAGTGTTGAAAGAAAGTTGACTGAGATAGTTAGACTCAGGTGTATCATTTCACGCACACCAAAATAAAATGGTTCAGATCTAACCCATAGGTTTGACAAAAAGTACTCCAACAGTTCCAATTATAGGGATCTTTGGCCAGCTCAAGATACTCTATGTCCTATCTCCTTGAACACCGACCACCTACAACATATCCATTTTCGATGGAATGTGTACAGTTTAGATAACTGGTAAAAAAGCCAATTGCTGCTCTCCAAAATTGAGTTATCATATCGGGGAAAGAGTAGAAGCCGTTTTAAAACCGAATCCAGTGTACAAACGTGCTCATCTGTGCCGCGAGCACGTATAGGGCTGTGGCCACTTCAATAGGTCACAGTCGCTAAGCTTGGCTTTCAGGTCACAAAAGCTTCATCACCAAAGGAAGCGATATCATCATCCGTAGATAGATGGAGGCGCTCAACCTATTATGCATTGATAGAAATTATTTTCTTTAATCTACTATATCTCTTCAGCTTTTACAACAGCGTTCACATACGGAACACCTCCCAGTGTGGCTTCAGAAGACAATGAACAGCAAATTCATTATCAAATGCATAGTGCCAAAGCACTATCTTCTCAGCCAAAAATATATTTTGCCCGTCTTCATAGATCTCTCACAACTGTTGTCTTGAGGGCCCCGTTTATCTATTTGTCCCTCATTAGTAGTGTTAGTTTCTTCTGCAGTGGGCTGACGGCATTCTGTCACCTCTGTTGCACTGCAAGAACTACTTCGTATCCAATGGCAGATAAGTCACATCCCATCGAATGTCGACATTTAAGCTGAAGGAGTGCATTTCACATTCAATGATGATTTCGGCGTGAAGTATCGGTCTGATTTATTGGGCATTGTGAGTTATGTAGATTTCGTCACTCCATTTTAGCCATGATGAGAAATGCCTTGCGATGAACCACGTGAAGGGTTAACACAATGTGCAAGTGATTCGAACATGTGAGCCTCAGATGGCGAATTGCGATTGAACGATGAAATATAATCAAAGTGAAACAATGATACACTTAAACGTTTCTGTCGTTGTAATTAGTTAAGACATCGTGATCATGGTCTTGTGTTAACTATTTGCGACTGGTAAAGGAGTCAGATAAATGAATTCCGGTTGACGGTGGACTAACATCTATACATGATATGGTCGGAAACATATTCTCGTCTACATTTGAGTGCTTCATTACTGTCTCGACTACAAATACTAGCGGCTTCACATATTTTAAAGGAAGAAAAACAAAATGGCGTATGGTATATATTCACATTAGTATGCGAGCTCTCTATGGAGACGCGGACAGCAGGACTGAGGAACACAATAGTGCATTGTGACTTCCTACAGCTGAGGCTTCATTGTGGATACAATTAAGTCAATTCAATGAAATTTCGTCTCGGTAGATGGATGTGTCTAAACAGACCTCAAGACATGGGCTTGAACAAATAGTTAGGAGACCGATAAGATATGCACGGAACTGAATTAATTGTGGATGAGATAAGAATTTGCCATATATATATATATATATATATATATATATATATACTACTGTGAGGGTACCAGTTATTGTGTTCAATTTATATGCTCCGGTGAGGAGATCCTTCTGGATCCGCATCTTGTCCTTTTATTAGGAGAAAACACATTTTATTACTTTCGTGAGGGTCACTGTCATCAGTCATCCCACCGAAAACCAAATGGATAGGCTGTTATCAGGTATTATATATCTTCTGACTAATTAATTAAAGGAACACCACATCACTTCTTGTTCGGAACAGTCTCTGAAGAAGATTGCATTTCACAATGACTCATCGGATGTTTATTTTGCTCCAGTAGCATAAACGTAAGGTCGATGCCGCATTATTTTACTATAGTTAATATATTCTTCTCGCTCGGTTCACCGCTGACTCAGCCTTACCATATGACTGACCGTTAAAAAGGACTATTGTTCCGGTGTTCTGAATTCCATCTCTGACTGAATTGTCGGAAACTCGCACCAGTTAACTAAGGCTCACTGTCAGTAAACAGAGTCTCCGAGATTCCGTGCTGAACGAATTGGGCGGATAATTCGTTGATCACTTTGGACGTGCTCGTGGTATATAGCATGTCCATTAGGAAGAAGTCACCATATCAATCAACCACACTCAGAAAGTGTTTCCGTTTGTGCATGAAGTGTTCACCAGATAGGAGAAGATAGTTGTCGAAGCAACATCGTTTCCTTCCATTGCTTGTTCGCGTGGGTTCGACACGGTCCACACCGTGAAATGTGGTCCTCAATCAGATTGTTTGTACAGGTGTAGTGGAAAACGTCCCTTGCTCTGCGAATGGTATTGTTCGTTCCACTGTACGACGAATGATTGCCTTCTCGTCAGTTCACATCAAAGATTCTGAAATGCGGGAATCATAGTGAGCTTTCCATTCCCATCTGATTGAAGTTCTCCTTGATCAGGAAAATGCCGCATCTCCGATAATCAAACGGTTTCCTGCCCTCTCGAAGCACTGTCTCCATTCCGGACGGACTGCTGTCACACTGAACAAAGAACGGAGGGGGGAGGGGCGCATTTCGACAGTAGGCTATGATCTACTATATCTTTTTAGAAAACCCATGTTGCCCTGCAATCCAGTGCCACTTCCTGCCTCCTTTTGGAAGGCGAATTGTTGTGCTGTTTGCATTGGGTCGATAAGACGTGGAAGAAATGTGCTCAAATGGTTGACCATGTCAATCTGGCATGAAGTTCCTTTTAGGTTCTCAAATACGGGCATGTTTTCAATCACAGTTATTTTTCTCATTTGGCATTAGTGCCTCGTCTGTTACAAGGCGACAGTGCGAAATAACTAATGACATGCGGTGTTTGAAATATTTTACCCCTGTCATGCTCACCGATTGATGCATTATCGCCAAATTGCTCAAGGTTTGTTTCACGCTCTTGGGGTTTTTTTCTACAAATCAGTACGTTATCTAATGTTTGGATCGGACGCTCCCGAAAAAATTTGGTTAGACACCCGTGTTCCAAAACTAAACACAGTTCCCTTCTGAGAAACGCATTGGGGTGACCCGGATCTAAGTACGGCCTAATGGCTCCAGATTTATTCATTTTGACGATTATTTGACTAACCTAGTCTGCTCTTTAATCAACACACACAATCGACTTCGTCTCCAGCAAAAGATACAATTCACGTCATGCACATGTCCAAGTGATTTGTATTGTTGCATTTATTGTCGAATGAATAGCAGCAAAACAACATCTGAAGTAGAATTGTTATGGTGCTTGTGGTTGAGTTATTCCATCACTTGTACTAGCATAAAACGGTTGCATGTCATTCGTTTGGATATATCTTAGCCCACCATGATGACCGTTTGACCACCGCAAACAGGTTATGACAATGAGGGATGTTGTAATCTGGGTGGACTACGGTACCAGTGTAATTCACTTCGTGCATAAACTTAATCATTCAGATTTGCTACCAAGTGAACTTGAATATCCATTTCCTGCTTCCTGGCTTCCTCACTCGAGTAACAATTGATGCTCAGTTATATCATGTCATACAGTCCTTTTCAGTCTTGTTGTTATGACAAGCGTAGATTGACCGCAATTCTCATGATTCCAATTGAGTTTATCGCTTACGCAAACATTTCCCCGGTTTTTGTATGAACCAAGACATAATTGCCAGGGTTAAATGACGAGACACAAACATTTGGACGTAGTCATCTTTCTCTATCCATCCGTGTGAGTGAGTAACTGAACATGGCCATCTTTGTATGACCTCGCCCTTTCTCATCACCACGTTGTTTCGCTTGTTCTTCTTCACCAGTGCTTGTGTGAGTGTGTTCCCGCAAAACCGGTACAGTCTTACTGTGGATCATTCGTGCGTTAGTTAACACACCTGGGATATCATCGCTTATTCCTTTCTGCCAAGCCTTTGCAAATGGACCCCACACATGACTGAGCACCCACTGAGGTGTTATCAAACCTGACTTCATTCCGCGTACTAAGAAACCAGTGTTTTCTGATAAGTGTAAATCACTTGAATTTGGACATTGTTGGGAACAACGTTATTGACTGATAATGTTTTGAGGTGATCCAAGTGTGAAGAGTCTTCGGCCCCGGCGGGATTCGAACCCACGCACGGTCACCACCCTCGCTTTAGAGCAGCGAGTGCTCTACCAGCTGAGCTACGAGTCCAAGTCAGAGTTCTTTCGTTTGATCTATACGAGCCATGTAAGTATAGTCTAATTTCAGGTTATTTCAAGCACAGCGAACGCACCAAAGTCATTTAAAACTTCCTTGGTTAGTTTCTTGAATAATCGAGCTGTAGTTTGTTTTATAGCACATTTCATCAATACACGTCTTATTCAACTCGATGCGATGCAGTTCGTCGGAAGACGTTTGATCTATACGAGCCATGTAAGCATAGTCCAAAATCGAGCCTGGTAGGCTATCCCCTATTTTGCTCATGAATTTGACAAGTTTAGCAGACTTGAAATTGCAAATGTATTTTGGACGTTTACAACTGAATACCCATTGTCCATTTGGAAAACAGAATTCGTTGGTGCATCGGATCCTGTCATAGAAGTTGCATTCAATCTTTTGATTTCTTGTAAACTCATTATTAAACATCCAAGCTGAGTCAGGCCAATCTTGGTGTTTTTCTTGGTTGGTTTGTCATTGACCCTATTTGGAAACCACCATTCTGGTTATCATACAATGCACTTTAGGTGAAGATTTCAATAAATCTACCCACCATTGTGAGGGCTGATGTTAGGAAAGGCGAATCACAGACACAATGTTATTTGAAGTGTGTGTGTGTGTGTGTGTGTGTGTGTGTGTGTGTGAATACTTGAGTTCACATGACCTCAGTTATTTGGATATACGTGACTGCCGGCAAACCCTCCAGTTTTTCCCTGTTTTATTCTGCACTGTGCTGTGCGTCACGAAAGAAACACCAAAATCCTCCGGAAATAAATTTTGCAACACCGTGCTTCTGTGTGTTTTGTTAAAGTTCGTACTGAGTGGAGTGCATTTTCACTCTTCTCCACCAGTAATTCAGTGTTCAAATGTACAATAGTTGTGCTTAGTTATCCATCAGTTTGCTGGATACTTTCGACTGTGCTTTGTGTTCTGGATTATGGCTGTTTTCAGATACCCAACCATGACTCCTTCACTTCATGCAAAATTAGTTCATTTCAAACTTTCGTTGGTCCCGATTAAGATAGAAATGATTTCAAACAAGGAAATCACAATGTTTGTGTTTGAATAACTCGAATTGGAATGAGAATATATGAGAACAAGCAATTGGATGAATTAGCTTTGCTTTCACCAAGATGCGATATTTTAAATGCAGTGAATTTATACTGAAAAGCATATGCATTTAGCAAATGAGTTGCAAGCAATGTGAGCATTTGTCATAAGTGTGTCGAACGTTGCGTTAACGAGCATAAGTCGAACTAATTTATCTTTGACCTGCACCAAACGGAATTATAACATTGAGTGGGAGTATGGCACGGAATAAAAACGATGATATTCTGTCGAGTTTCTCTATTCTACACAAATCATCAATTTTCGCAGTTGTGTATAGTTCTTTTGTGGTTTTCTATCATCCATTGCTGTTTGGATGCTGCCATCTGTTTCTGCCGTTGACTGGCATTCTGTCCAATTGTGACATTCATAATAATTTATCGTGAATTCCAAAATCTATCCAATCCGTTGCAAACCGGGCTTTGTTTCAACTGCAAAGTTTTGAATTTCCAGACTTCAGCCATTTCTAGTGTGACGACTGCAAACAGAATATCTCATTTTCCAAAGCCTAAATATCGGTTGGATAAACGGGGAGTCATATTGTCTAACGATTATCCAACGAGTTCATTCTATCAGCTGAGATCTCAGGATAACTAACAACGATTCATAACATGTATTGATGCGATTTCTCTTGTGCGTACATTCACTGAACAGCACTGACTTCAAAGCGTAAAATAACCACCACTCCAACTTCATTATACATGGTTTCTCCTCTCGTGGCGCCACATTATATTTATCATTCAGAGCTCAATGACTGCGACAAACAGATCAACTGAAATTATTTCCAATCTTGTGACTAGAGATCGCATAACATATCAATATTGGCAATAGTGTCTGGTGTCTGGTATCTGCCGAAGAAAAATGTAGTCTGTCTGCTGTACCTTGAAGTGATGGGAAGGGTGGTGCATATCTTTCAGTCTGAATATCATATGTACAAAGAAGAATCCGTGCCAGACTTGGAGCACGAGATTATTCGGTGGGTGGTGCATACTGACAAATTATGAGACACAAGCAACTAGAAATGAATAGAATCCCGCTGAAATGTTCTTGGCGAAGACATGTTATTCAAAATATTTCAACCTTTCTGATGCCTGGAAGGATGATCCTTAGTTCCCCCATACCAATACCGGTGGCGTGATTGAAATTCCGTGTTCATTCTGTGTGTATGTCCACGTAGATCTAGTTATCTGTTCATATGTTCGATGAACATCGTATCTTCAATTCACATTTACATGTCTCGAATCGTGCAGCAAAATAATGGCAGCACATAGATGTCTGTATAGGATAGAATATATGTTCGGATATTGATGATTCTCTGTGAAATGGAAACAGGAATTGTGTGGATGGTTCTTTTCAATTCGAAAATAAGAACCGCACAATAAATTCTCACCAATCTAAAAAATATGTACAAAAGCCAATGAGTGATTAGTCTTCGACAGCAACGTTAGAACACATTGACTAAGTAATTGCGATTGGGTGCACTGAGTATCCTGGATGTCTAGTCTCATCCGAAGGATGAATCAAATTGGCAATCAGTCACCTGCTTCCAGAGGTTTCCAGAAGAAGCAAATGTACCATGCTATTGCTGGCCGGCTCATCTGCACCAAAACCACTGCCTCACAGTTCACGCTTGGCTGCATAAATACAAGAGGCACATATTCAAATAGAAATGCCTAATCTGGACTGGGCGATCGAGTAGTACAACAGCCCACAAAGCCAACATCCATGAAAGATACTACTACTTTCATTGACTGTTCTCTCATGCGCAAGAACGATCACTCTCCTAAATCACATGCAACTTGTTCTACTATCTCCACTCATTTCCCATTTATAATATCATTTACACAATGTGCCTGCTGTAGAGCCACTGGAGGAATTCATGACCATGTTCTCTCTCATTCTTCTTCGACTAGCTTCCAAGTCCCACCGAACGGCTACCGCCGGCTCATGCCCTGCTTTGTCCTCAATAATCATTCAAACTAACCACTTTCAAAATGCGAACAATTAGGCATGTAAGACAACAGGTGTGTTCAGCTCGTTCGCTTCAACCACTGGCCATCGATGCGTGTTGCATTGAAAAAACTTGCATTCAAAACTCCAGTTTAATCATTAGATTGACACCTTCATCTAATTTCTCTATGAAGTTTCACTCACACCTTTCTGAGGAAGCTGAGGATGCGATTTCTAGTTTCACTGCGGTTGGCATTGGTTTCAATGAAAGAGCAGAAGTGGCGCTGCTAGATTGGATCGCGTTCGATATGAGAACTGTTGGAGCTGGTGTTGGGGAGGAGATCAGTTCATGAACAACGAGAGCTTGAGTAGCTTTCTTAAACATACGACACCAGTGGCGTCGACGTGGAATCCCGTTCTCTCGTAAGGGACAGGTGTACGATGACTTCGTTCGTAGTACATTACTGTACGACTGCAAGAACTGACCAATCCACATTCAGGATGCTCGGCGTCGTTCTGTGTTCGACAATCGATGTCTCGAAAGCATAGCTCATGTCTGGTGAGAATATTGGGACCAGTCCAGACAGACAAAGCGTCATACATAATTATATTGTCTGTTTGTCTGTCTGCCTGCGTGCAGCTTACGTTAGGCTCAGTAAAATATTGTGTATTTGCCGGATCATTTGGACATGTTCTTCGTCAGATAGTTTCCCTACTAGGTGTCATTTTCTTCACGATTTCATAATATATAATTCCGTTATAATCGAATGGGTCAGCGATTTCACGTTCTGTAGCCGGTCACTAGTTCCAATGAGAAGACTCTTCGTGGTTGAAACGGTCTTGGTTTATTTGTAGAGAACGGATAGTCTATAGAAAATGTATGGCGACCATAAATCAGTCCTTGTATGAAAACGTATCGATTCGCCGATATCCTTGAAAGCTTTTCTGATTTTTGTCTGGTTTTACCCAGATTGGAAGATTCAGCTCCAGTCGTTTTCGATAGGTGTTGGCACTTGACTGATGTAAGTTCACCTTCTACAGAGCGTCCCAACGGGTAAAACCATCCATTGCTTATGTAACCATATCGAAAACAACGCAATCAAGATGGGTATCCCTCTAGAAGCATTGGAACTACTTCTGGTTTTGTGCACACACAACATTCAGTTCAAGTTCAACGATCAGATCTACCGTCAAAAGGACTGCTTGGCAATAAGCTTCTCACCCAAATCACTGTTTGCTGACATCTTTATGGCAAAGTCAGAAACTAAACCACTTGAATCAACAATCCACACGTTTTGTTTATGCAAACGCAGTGAAGATGATGTCCAGCATTCACTCAATTCTTCAGACCAGAATCAGAATCAATTGCTAAATCCTTTTGACTCCGATCATGCATACTTGCAGTTCACAATGGAAACGGGGTCAAACCACACAATGAGCTTGGTAAATGTTTGGATGAGTTATCGTGAAAACGGTCCAATCGATCGGTCAGTACATGGGAAAGCAACGTGAAATGAGCAGGGCATCCACTTCCACACTTTTGTAACTCGTAATGTGAAAAGGAACCAAAATGAGTGCCTCACTAACACAGCAACATGAACATGCTTCGAGAACACCATTAAGGAAACATTTTTATACAGCATAGCTACCCGGACTTCCTAATTCATAAGATGATGCAGATGCAGATGGATTTTCCAAGAGAGCCTGTCGTGGATAGTTAGTCAGTATACAAATATTTGCCATCCAAATGCAACACGTTGGGTGGGGATTCCGTACAATTCCGCGGATGCTTCTGTCACTATCACTAATTGACTCACCTAGTCTATCGGTTTCCCATCTGTGGCCAGAACCTATTTTGCCATGAAAATGTCCGATTCCTGTTCAGTTTGTTCTCTAATTGCACAAGGAACTCGCCTTGTCGGTAGAACCAGAGATTCAGCAGACTCGTTGATGAATAATGTCCCTAGTCCCGGATGCTTACGTAGTTTCTCATCCAAAGTCGAGGAGTAATTTTCCAGGTCATGTTCAACATTTTCTGTAATATTATGAACCCATGAAAGTTAATTGTCATTGTTTGGAGATGTTTTCGTAAATGACTGAAAATAGAACGCTATATATCTGACTGTCAAACTCCCGTGCCCAGTATTCACAAAATCGTCATTCCGACAAAAGTTTCCCAAATGACACCAAAATGTTTACGGTTGAAAGGAAAGGAATGCTAGCGTTTTTCTTCTCAATAATTGTCTATTTTACTGTATTCTACTGCCCTTTTCCTATTGAGTTAATGTCGTAGTTGCATTTGCACCTTGCTGGATTGCAAACCAGCATGATAATATATATATATATATATATATATATATATATTTATATATATATGGTAAAATTTGGTATTTTCAGCAGCCTTTCCACCACCGCGCAGAGGAGTACACCTGTCGTTCGTGACCAAGTGTGTTGGCGGATTGACCTGGAAACGACCATTCAATCCTACCTACGACAACACCATCTCAACGACAGTAGAGTGCTGAAGGTTGTTTGTCTGACCGTCACAAACAATTGTCGAGTTAGTGGAAATAAATGATATTCAACACTTGTTACAAAACGTTGCCGAATCGTGTCTAGGAAGCATTGGTTTTCAGCACGAGGACAGAATCGTCATTACATGTCAAATGCACCAGTAATGTGACACGTGATAAGATGGATTTCACAGCATCAAACACTTCCTTTGCTGCCTGTACGAAAATATTGTTTCTGAGTTGCCCTGTAGGAGGTCAGCAAAGGGCTTTAGAACACCGGCAATGTTAGGAATGACACGGTGGAAAAAGTGAAGGATTCCAAGCAACTGTATGACTAATTTAGGGATTCTTCAGGCTTGGGACGCAAGAAACACACTTGGCCACCTTGATCAAAATGTTTTTAATCCACATGGCCCTCGTATCGGGCATGGTGCAAAAGCAACCACTGCATATATACGGTCCGTATGCACGGTTTATGCTGGACTTTACTCTCCTATGCTACACTAAAGGCACCGGCCTATGGATGAGTCATCGGCGGGGGTACCGGGTACTCGATCAAGCAGTGAGGGTACTGCTCACATTGAACGCACTAAACCGAAGCTCATAAACACTCATTCGATGTTCCCACCAGTTACGAGCTTTGCTTCAGAGACATCAGTTCACGAATAAAAAAATCGCAGAGTGTCCTCAGAGCGAGGTGGAAAAGGTCTCGCAACCCTAATGCAAAACACTGCAAACTGAAGTGTCTGTGTTCGTGTCGAACAAACCATCGCTTTCGTTTCTGTCGTCATGGTCGTTTTGCCTCGTCTCGTGATCTTCGTTCACTCTCTTTACAAATTCAATTCCAGGTGAACTTCATTTAGCCCAACACAGCCAGACGTATGAGCCGCCACTATGGGTTTGGAACTGGTGAACCGTCGACTTCACAAATCGTTTAACTGACACGTGGTGCTTTCTTGCCGGTGGCACGGATGAAACGGAACACCTTGTGCGAGTTGTCAATAGGATTAGCATAGTCCATCTCTGATATAAATTGCGACTACCACATTTTCATGATAAAGATGATTTACAGTGAAACGGACGAATCTCGTAGTTTGAAGACGCTCCTACAGCAGTGTCTTGCACAGCAATCAACGAATACGGAACTGAATTAAGTGTGGATGAGATATGAATTTGCCATATATATATATATATATATATATATATATATATATATATATATCATGTCAGTTGGTTTACTTGTCTCACACAATCAACGGCGTACTGGATGAAGGTAGCAAACAAGTACACAAATACCATGGGCCACCAGAATCGAATGGGCATAATGGTGCACTTGTTTATTCACTTGGAAGACATTCGTGGAATTGAAGATTATTGAAATTCTTGTTCGTGACCATCCGATCACGAGTTCGCTTCATTGAACATGTCCACTCATCCAAGTGGGTTACTTGAATTGTTGCTACTGACAGTTGTTTCTACTAGAATTCGACTGGCGTTATGTCACATGAAATATCGAACAAGCTGCGAATTAAGGAAATATATTATCAACAGTAATAAAAATGATGATCACGATAATAAAACTATATCATCTATATTGATAAAATTGTCAATTTTATTACTATGAATAGTAATAACGGTGATTTGAAATCGCAGATCAAACCCAACATAGTATTCAGAACAAAAGTGGAAGGAGAATACATGCTTTCGGTAATTTCATTCCCAATCCCTTACAGTCACATATAAACGAAAACGAAAGATAGATAATAGTCGGAGGAAAGTTTCACTAAATCATGATGAAGACGTAATGGTGAGGTTGACAGAAACATATGCGGAAGACCGGATTATGTTCCTGGTGATAAATAGCTTACGTCACCACTACGCACTACTGTGTGACACGGCTGACTGATGGCCGTGGGAGTTGGATTGCTTGGCCTAATTTTCGCCGCGCGTCAAGCTCAGGCTTTGAGAGACAGACAGAAATGGTCTCGGCAGTTGCTGGTATCCAAAGCCTAATCGCTGGTGACTCATGTTGCGGGGCTCCATGGACAACTTGGAAGGCAGACTGAATACTGATCGAATGCCCAGATTCCCCAACGTGTGCAACGATTGAAGTTGATACTAATCCGTTACCTCCATGTTAATAGCTGCCTTACAGTTTGACCTATGTAGGTAGCACCACAAATGCACTCGAATTGGTAGATGATCATGGAAGAAGTCAACAAGAGTAGATTATTTTTATTTTCACATTGGATTATGGGTGACATAACGAACGGGCATCTGATTTTGACCATTTGCCTTGAGGGGAATTCCGATGAATAATGCCCCGTGCAGAATACATCATATCAGAATACGTTTATGTCTCAGTGGCACGGAAGTGTGAGAGCTTGTGTACTGGTCATTCCAGGTCGCTTTCCAATACACCTTCCTTTGGGTCGAACCATCAGATCATCTGATTAAGTATACTTCAAGAAACGTTAGGCAATCTTCTTCGATTTCGGAGTGCGTAGTGTTGAATCCGCGTGAGATATCATGTGAATCGGTTTATGCGTTTGCAATGCAGAATATATCATTCACATATATCGCGTTAGTTGATTTCCTTTTCTAGCGCCGTTCACAACCATCTAGGTGAGATAAAAATCTTCACTGGGAACAAAAAATGAGGCGAAAACCGGTTGTTCAATTCGCTCACCCTGTGGTCCTTCCCCAAAATCAGCTCAAACTAAGCTATCCCGTCACGAAGTGGTTCGATTTGCTGTAACCGATCAACGTCTTCAACAGTCCTTCGTACCAGTTATTGTGTTCAATTTATATGCTCCGGTGAGGAGATCCTTCTGGATCCGCATCTTGTCCTTTTATTAGGAGAAAACACATTTTATTACTTTCGTGAGGGTCACTGTCATCAGTCATCCCACCGAAAACCAAATGGATAGGCTGTTATCAGGTATTATATATCTTCTGACTAATTAATTAAAGGAACACCACATCACTTCTTGTTCTGAACAGTCTCTGAAGAAGATTGCATTTCACAATGACTCATCGGATGTTTATTTTGCTCCAGAAGCATAAACGTAAGGTCGATGCCGCATTATTTTACTATAGTTAATATATTCTTCTCGCTCGGTTCACCGCTGACTCAGCCTTACCATATGACTGACCGTTAAAAAGGACTATTGTTCCGGTGTTCTGAATTCCATCTCTGACTGAAATGTCGGAAACTCGCACTAGTAACTAAGGCTCACTGTCAGTAAGCAGAGTCTCCGAGATTCCGTGCTGGGCGAATCAAGCGTATAACTCATCGATCACTTTGGACGTGCTCGTGGTATATAGCAGGTCCTTTTGGAGGAAGTCACCATTGGTGGTCAATGATCGATACTGTTGTAACCATATTCTCACTGCTCAGGTATAAAATCGATCTAATATAACTTTAAAACCATCAAACCCCGGCCCTCAATTCTCAAGACATACGACCCTTTACGTAATAGTAAATGCTCTGGTATGTTGTTTACCAATAACTGCTATGAACACCACGAATATGTTGGCGTCGATCGTCTGAAGATAGCCCACTCCAAACCCTATTCTACGAGGTTCTAAAACTGTCACACTTGAGACGACGGGGTCAATTCCATGATATCGGTGTAAACTATCAATCACACCACACATGCAGTGTGGACAAAGGATGTGTGATATATTCCTTCTAAGTACGTCGGGTACTGATGAAGATGAGGTACGATATGGTCAGTGGTCCAGACGGGTTTTCGACAATGGTACAAATTGAATTTGGTCTCATTTTATCCCCAACGGTAATATGTTTATACAATCGACTTTTGTTCCGTGAAAATATCCTGAGTTAAGCTAGGGTGGCATCCATATTTGGAAGATATATCGTGTAATCTAATACTCCTAACTTGTCTGTTCAAAGAATTCTATCCCATCGGACGTCCTTTGAGGCGAGAGAAAGTGGTCCGCTCTATTTGACTAGCATCACTTTAGTGTCCCACCTAATGGAAACACATATCATACGAAAATTTTGTTTTTAACTCTATTGGGTATGTAAAGCCGATAGTATTTGAACTGGGGACTGTATTGAAGCATTCAAATATAAACAAGAAAATATTTCGAAATATATCAGGTATAAATGGTAGTCCATCTTTTACAGGAATTTATTTATTTGACCACCTTACCAATCTCAAATAGTTAACACATGATCCTGGTCATGACGTCTTAACTACTTTCAACGGCAGAAACTCTTCAGGGTATCTTTCTTTCATTTTGTTTCTATTCCACACAAACTACTCTTTTTATAGTCCATTTTCAGGCTTCAGTGAATAACTTATTGATCGATCCATTTACTTTCATCGTTCAGTCGCAACTCGCCATCTGGGGCTCACATGTTCGAATCACTTGCACATTGTGTTAACCCTTCACGTGGTTCATCGCAAGGCATTTTCTTATCATGGCTGAAATGGAGTGACGAAATCTACATAACTCACAATGCCCAATAAATCAGACCGATACTTCACGCCGAAATCATCATTGAATGTGAAATGCACTCCTTCAGCTTAAATATCGACATTCGATGGGGTGTGACTTATCTGCCATTGGATACGAAGTAGTTCTTGCAGTGCAACAGGGGTGACAGAATGCCGTCAGCCCACTGCAGAAGGAACTAACACTACTAATGAGGGACAAATAGATAAACGGAGCCCTCGAGACAACAGTTGTGAGAGATCTATGAAGACGGGCAAAATGATATTGGCTGAGGAGACAGTGCATTGAAACTTCGCAGTCTGCAGTGAATTTGGTGTTCATTGTCTTTTGAAGTCACACTGGTAATTGTGTAGTCATTTGAGCGCCTTTGTGTTTACAGGAAGTGATCTGCCAATTCCAAGAACTGGGTTCACTCAGCGATCCCCACCTCCTACGAACACAGAAGCGCTCGAATGACTAAACAGTTTCCCAGTGTGGAGCCAGAAAACAATGAACAGCAAATTCATTGCAAAATTTCGTAGTGTCGAAGCACTGTCTCCTCAGCCAATAACATTTTCCCGTCTTCATAAATCTCTCACAAATGTTGTCTCACGGGGCTCTTTTATCTATTAGTCCCCAATCAATGATGTTAGTCACTTTGTCAGCACCTTGAAGGCAACCAGTCACCTCTGTTGTACCGCGTGGGCTACTTTTGTCCAATGGCAGATTAGACTCAGTCCATCATAAGTCTATAATTAAGCCGAAGGAGTGCACTTCAAATTCTATGGTACCGGTGTAAACTATCAATCAGGTTTGTTGAACTTGGTGGACCAAGTATATTTCGTCATGAGGAAGAAATCACAATAGCAATCGACCAGACTCAGAAAGTGTTTATTTTTGTGCCTCAAACGTTTATGAGAGACGAGTAGATAGTTGTAGAAGCAACGTCGTTTCCTTCCATTGCTTGTTCGCATGGGTTTGACACAGTCCACGCCGTGAAATGTAGTCCTCAAATACGGGCATGATTTCAGTCACAGTTAGTTTTCTCATTTAGCATTAGCGCCTCGTCTGTTATAAAGCGACCGTGGGAAATAACTGATGACACGCGATGTTTGAAATTTTCTCATCCCTGTCGTTTTCTTCGATTGATGCAATATTGAGAAATTGCTCAAAGTTTGATTCAAGCTCTTGTGGTGTTTTCTACAAATCAGTACGTTATCGAATGTTTGGATATGACGCCCCGAAAAAATTTGGTTAGACAGCCGTGTTCCAAAACTAAAACACAGTTCCCTTCTGAGAAACGCATTGGGGTGACCCGAATCTAAGTACGGCCTAATGGCTCCAGATTTATTCATTTTGACAATTATTTGACTAACCTAGTCTGCTCTTCAATCAACACCCACAATCGACTTCGTCTCCAGCAAAAGATACAATTCACGTCATGATTATGCACAAGTGATTTGTATTGTTGCATTTATTGTCGAATGAGTACCAGCAAGACAATATCTGAAGTAGAATTGTGATGGTGCTTGTGGTTAAGTTAGTCTATCATGTCATTCGTTTGGATATATCTTAGCCCACCATGATGACTGTTTGACCACCGCCGGTCAGTGTTCCCGAATATGAATGAACGTTCAGATTCGCTACCAAGTGAACTTGAATATCCCTTTCCCTAATTAGAAACAGAAGTGAAACGAGGATTTGTGGATCGTTTTGTCCGGTATTTGATTTAAATTGGATTAATCATTTCTTTAGATCCGCATTTGAAACACTGAACAGAATGAACATTGGATGGATGTGAGTTAATTACTTTTATTTTTAATATTAACTGGAAAGCATAATATAGGATCATTACAAAACCCATTCGACCTTCTGTGACATTGGGTGTGACAGTCACTAGTCTCCTTCGCACAGTTCTCTCCAAGCACCTGAAGAACGAAAGAAAGTTTCACATTTGGTGTTTGAATGTGCACTGGGCGATAGATTAGGACATCTTGATAAAATGACAAGTTTTACTTCAGTCGGTCCAAATGCAGAGGTATACGAAATGAAGGACTCAACTCACCACATTCTCGTCCCTCGCGGCGTTCACAAAGTTCAAGCACCTGACAAGCAAAGCTTTGCGCATGTGTACTCATTAGGCATGCTGCTAGTATGCAGATGACGAGAACGAGCTTCTGTCAGTCAGTTTGGAGAGCGTAGAAGGAGATGAGACACAATAAGTATGCAAGTATATGGCATAGACTAAATTTTTTTACATGCTTAACGGAGGGTGTGGACGATATACTTCGAGTACGTAACGGAACTGACCAGGATGGAGATATTTGAGAACATGTTTGCACTGGTTAATCTGTTCAATAATCAGTTAGCTTGTCGCGGCGAATTTTATGCTTTACAACTCCAATAGGTTTCACGTGCTTCTCGTTCACGATTTCTTATTGGTTCACCAAAAGCCAACGAATCAAACGACTGCGCGCTCGCAAATAATTACAATTGCACAGTTTGATTCGTGTGATACAATCTGCACTTGTTCTGCCGAACAACTTCGTGATGGTACCGATAACCACTCATGTACCGATTTATCACATCTGAAATTTGCATTCAGTTGTGTGTGCGTTTTTTGATTGCACACCAGCGTTCGATATCTCTCAACTGCCCAGTTACCTACTTAATTGGCTGAAAAACTACTTCTCGAGTAGAACCTAGTGCAGCGAATTTTGATTCAAAATTTCAAGACATCTCTTGAGCACTGCTGGTGTACTTTACCGAGCCGGCCAATTCCGCGCTCGCTTCGTATTACCAACTTAAATGAAACCCACTCAGTTCGCACAGTCAGATATACCGATGATGTTGTTCTGATTCGTTCTGTTTCACAGCACTCCGACTTTGATCAGTCTCAAAGCAATACTTCACACATTCTAAAGGCTTCGAGCAATTTGGTCTTCTGTTTTGTAGATAAACCATCCATCTTCTTCGCTCACTCCAACCTTGTTCTCTATTCACGCCCATCTTTATCGGTGTAGATGCTGATGCCTGCTTGCGCATTTACTGATCTCCGGTTCACCGAGTTTCATTTCCATCTTTGCAGATCGTGCACGTACAACCCCCACGGGAGAACACTGGATACAGCATATAACAATGGTGATTTACCGGTGTAGTACAATGGTTGTGAAGCTATGGTGGGGAGTTCGAGTCTCCGTAGGGAAACATTTCCTCACGATGGAAACGTACAAACATAGGACAGCACAGTCGGGAATATAAATAGAATGTTTTTGCAATATATATCGTAAAGTGTAATGATAAAGGGTAGGTGCATTGGAAGCGGAGAAAATGGGCTATGGAAGCTAGAGGTGCGCGATGCATGTGCACGCCACTCGTGAGCAGACGAGATAGGATTGTTCTCAGAACACAAACTACAAGAAAGTAATGCACAATTTCCGACATCATACACCGTAAAAACAGATACCAAAATAAATAAACGCACACGGAATTAAAATTAACGAGTCATCGCCTGAAAAGCGTAGATGTCAACCCCGAGGTCACTCATTTCCGCAACCCTGTTAGTAGTATTTCTACGACGTTCTATTCGCATATTGTGAACAAATTGGATCACTCGAGTCCAAGCGCCTATTCGACTGTAAACTCGTAGCATCCGCGGTCACTGAAATTTCGCCTGATTAGGAGCATGTGTGACAACTGTGTTTTGGTACTAACGGCTTTTCCCATAACGGAAGGTTATCTGGAGATGTAAAACGAACGCAGGCATTTGTTTCCGAACTTTGCAAGTTGAAACCGATATGCTAAGAATTATTCCCAGTGGACACTGTATTTATTGCGACCATCGGTTGCTTTGATTTGCCTACTAGTGAGTTCTCTTGAAAGATTGTTCCCATTATTACATAACGATACTCACACTGATGAAATTGGACAGATCAGTGAAGGATTTCTCAACGCCTCACTACTTCTTAATCAGTCTCTGTGCAGTTGTATTGAATTACTATCCAAATATTTTCAATGTAGTTGAACGTGCCCCAAATAAGCAACTCTGATCGTAGTGCTTTCTCAACTTTGAAGTTTGCTCTAAAAGCGACTCCCTGCACCCCATGCGCACTATCTGCAAACGTACCCTCACTTTGAAGGATCCAGATGAACTTAGGTCACTGGGTTCACCTGTATGATGGATTGTAAATCTGCCTTGGGAAGGAATACTCACAGTAACGGAAATTTCACATCAGCACATACATTTAAGATGAGGTTCTTGTTTCCTATCTTAAATTCGTACATAACTGCACAACTTCTTTAGTTCTCTGACTGTTGGAAATTCAGAACGACTGTCCACATTATTTTGATTTTTCTAGTGATCACTGAAGTAATACTGAAATGTACTGACAACATTTACTAACCATGTCACAAAACACCGGTTGAAAACATGGTGGAGCACAATCGTCTCATTTATATCATACTACTGAATCAGTGATATATATATATATATATATATATATATATATATATATATACATATATAGAACTGGAAAATTTACCGAGCAGATTAAGGGTACGCCAGAAGTACATCTGCCAACTCCATTTACATACGCCGACCAGTAATCTAAAGACAAGGAGCTACGTCTGAGCGGTCACGGAAAAGCCCCGCCATATAGTTGTCAGCCTTTCTTCATGTAAGTACATTCCCAAAAGAGAGAGAGATCCAATACAACTAATCAGGTGGTAAAGACCATGTCCAAAATCTATCTTATCAGTCAATGACCGTACCTAACGAATCGAATAAAGATGATTAGGAGATATCGCTCTTCTGAAACAAAAGCGAGAATAAGATCATGTAAATGAGGAGTTCTATTGTCGTTACATCACCAATGGACTCGCCTGGATAATGCGTCCCTTCCAATAACAGAGAGCCAGCACGTAAAAGTTTGAGTGAATATAGACAATCGATGGAAGGCACTGCGACAAAAGTTCCAAACAAATACATCCGATGTTACATTCATCGAAGAAAGAACACGGCTACTTCCATACCGTTATACACTATTAAGTAAATTTGTTCAACAAATGCAAATGAAAGTCCGTATTATCTGTCGTGCGCTTCTAGGGGAATTTCGTTGTCATTCACATACAATATCATGTTGCTGACAGTAACTTGGGCCCATGTGCCCACGTTCTCAAGCTTGCTCTATTTCGTGGTAAACTTAACATTCTTGTTCGTTAGAAGTGACTTAGTATTTTTCCGATAGTTTCCGAGGGGACTTAACATACAATTACATTATTTGTCATTTCGCAACCCGTTAATCAGTGCTCGGACAAAACCTCAGACGAGGTAGCGTAGGCACACAGCAATCCCCATTTACCTGTGTAAAACTTTAGATCTGACGCACTAGTTTACCTACTGAAGAGTATGCCAGTAGTCCGTTTCATAATTCAATATCATGTGGAACGCTCCGGGAATCTCAGAACACATTGTACGTCACAATTGGGAGTTGATGTTACATTATGAACACACCAGTAACCAAACTACTTTATCCTATTCCTAAACCAGTTAAGAATGATAGCTTTGAAGTGGACGAACTGTTATGCGTTTAATGAACTAGTGGCGAATGAATCGACTCCTTCTAGCTATCTCTCAGTAGCATGCTCATAACCAAAAGAATGGAAGCGAGAAATCGTTTTTAGATTTCGGAGCGTTTCACTTTATAACTACCAGCTCTGAATCATTAGGAAAACTCGATACCTCCAGCTATCTCTGCAGTCGCATCAAAATCAATGAAGCCTTTAACCATGGAAACCTGTCCAACTGATACGCAATACCATTCTTGCTAAAGGAATGGGCGCAGTGCCCGAGCGCAAGCGAAACCTGGTCACCCGATCTGAGGTATTATTATGTGCATGCCCTTGGCGCACCATCATCTGATCCCCGTTTTACTCTTAACTCTCCCAAAAACGATGTGTATTCCAACATGCACTTCGTAAGATTCCCAAGGTATGTGAGAAAAGCTAGAAACAGAAAGACAAACAACACGCGCCAAAGCACAACACATTTAATTAAAACAGGACAAGGGTGCCGCGAACAATACTTTGCCATTCAAAGACTGAATGGCTCCGGGGGATATGTGACCCAAAGCTTTTCGGTCTGGGCTGTCGGTGAGGGATAGAACCAAATTGGCCGATGTAGCCCAACCGAAAAAGCAGCGAATCTGTAAACAAAAAGCAGATTACCACAAACAATAAATTGGACATAGACAAAAATTCTGACATACCCAGTTACTTCATAGTGTGAGATCAACATTATTCCAAATGAAAGCTTGCAAAACACCAAACAGGGCTTCAAAAATGAAGACTGGTAAACGTGATAATGATAACTTGGGAAGCCTTTTTTGCACCGAAATTTCAATACAGCGAACGCTCCTAGCTTGCAGTTGGCTTGTAGACCAGAAATCAGGTTTTTGCTCAGGACACAGATATAATCTACTGTTTAGACGTCCAGGATGTCTTATGATCAACCATAAAAATGTCGAAGCCTAGTTAATCTGAAATGTAAGGGATGCATTCCATCTCACAATGCAGACTCTCGACTGCTTGGTCTGCCGAGCACCTAACATCTTACATAAAACATCCCCGATAATGTTTGCACGCATTCACTTGTGTGGCACCTACTTTGCGCAGTAAATCATCGGAGTCCGACACAAGTGAATTTCCTTTGGGCTTTTCCAACGTCACGGTGCACTCACGTCCAGAGATAAGATGACGTACAACCACCTGAGCACACCCAACTGAAAAACCAGCGGCGTCTGAAGCAGACATTTCAACAACATCAGACGGAAGTGAACAACCGTTCGACGAGGACATATCGCGGCGGGCAAAAATAATGAGTTCGAAATCATACGGTGGGATCTGAAGGACGGAAAGAATAATTACAGTAGAAACTTCCATTCGCGTTTGCATTGTGATCACGCTAAAAGAAACTAATGAAAATTGCTAAAACAAAAGCTGAGGAACATACTTTTTATCACGAAGATCTTATAATAACTGTACCCCATAACATCTTTTTAGTCTGAAAAATTTCAACCCACGTTCGGCCGCTTGAGTTTGTAGAGAACCGAGAAACATGAATAAACAAGAAAAACAAAATTCAATTTTACCGTTCTTCAGTTGTGACGATCAATGTGGCTTACGTTTACCAGTACCAATTTACATAAACGCAATAATCGCGACCGAAAGAGTAATACAGAAAGCACGAAGTCTTACAAACACCATTCTAGAAAATATCCGCTTGTAACCTTTGCGGAGGTCATGGTTAGACGATTGCACGGAAAAGTGAATGGTAAAACGATTGTGTATAACGCTCTGAGGCATCTAAACTTCGATGAAACTAGACGCGCATTCTAATTCTGTTGCTTCGCCTTTTTTACTAGTGGTTCATATTACCAACCATGAGCTTACAATGACACGAAAAAATAGTATTATTCAATGGGAAAAAGTTATCGGCATCTTATCGAATAATTCCGCCATAAGTCACTTCACGTTCGACAGTCTCTAATTTGCCCCGATTCTTCTCTTGAAACATTGTATTGTTATTGTATTAGAACAAACACAGAAAACGCCACATGTTTCCCGGATCTGAATCAACTTATGCTGACGAAGACCTACCGAGACTGTTTCCCGAATGATCTCTTTGTCTAAGTACCATCCTTTCGGGAGAATGGATTCGGCAGCGTGAGTGATATCCTTGGCCATTCGTTTGTCACCATCAGCGGTGACACGATGAGAAAGCACATTGAGTGGTTGTTTGACAGTGGCTTGAATGAGATCGGCGAATAAAGCAGTTGGTGAGGCAATGCGTTGCAGCTCCAAAGAATCTGTAGCTACAATAACCACAATTGGATCATCCGGAATGAGTTCAGCCTGCGAGTGTCAAAGAGAACAAAGTTTTGAGGGCCAAGGGGTTGAGAACGGGAACAGGCGCAAATCTGAAGAACGTTTTTTTATCCTGTGTAACGTCACTTATATTCTCGCCAGTAAAACAGCCTAAAACAGATTCACAGGAAAATCTGATGGAACAATTCCAATACAATACAAACACGACGTTCTAGATTTTACCGCTTCTTAAGGCCTACTGCCGCCAACTAAACACTGCTCATCAAAAACATTCCTTTTACGCACGCTAAACAACAACAGCTCTGATACCGTCCATTGTCTGTCGCGAACAACCGAATCATCAATGTAACCCACCAGACACGGTAAAATATTTTGAACTAACGTACTTTGTTCACAACTCACATGTGGGGAAAGAATAACAAGATTTTGCGGAATGTGGAACCTAGAAGGTAACAGCGAAAAGTACAGCTCGACGACAGTTATACTTTGCTATTTCTTTGAAGGAATAAAACGAACTAGCATCGAAGCTGGAAGTAGCTGATCACTGGTGTCTGCGACGGATTCTCAATGTGGCCCGGAAAGACATGGTTCCAAACGGCACAATAAGACAATGCTGCTTCGATATCGAAAAACAACTAATATTCCTTCAGCTCTATGGTTTAAACATGTCCTTTGCCGTCTAAACGCGGAGATCTCAAGACAGTTTCTTTTTCCTGCTATATGTCCAGGATAGCCTTGTCACCTTGGCGCAAGGTTGGAAGCAGAAACTCCCGCTGTCATATAGCATGTTGAGCGATTGGGACACCAATCTGTCAACGGAGTTTGTAAATGGAAGCCGAACTGTATTTCACTTCACATCGTCGCTCATGGGCAGGTAAAATTTGGGGCGTCCATGGAGCCAGCTCATTCTCACGTAATGGAGGCAGTCGCATAAAAGTAAACAATCTAACGAGTTCTGAAAGGAACGGTGCTCATAGTAGTACCTCCGAAAAGAGTCACCCAACAGCGTCCAACTATAGTTACGGGCACCGGAAGCAAACAAGGATTGTTAAGATGGAAAGCAGTCCCCCAAGCTATGCATGCTCGGTGAGACAGTATACAACGAAAACACACTACTCTCACCTTCTTCCTTGTACGCTGAATTCGATTAATTATTTCACGAGCCAGGCGTTCGTTTTCCAGTTCTTCATCTGGTGTAGTATCCAAAAGAACAAGCAAACCTCGAGAGTCAGATGCAGCCTCATAACGCTGAATCTCTTCGTGTGTTGCACTGCATTCTGTCGGAGTGTCTTTTCCCTTCTTGACTTTGCCATTCCCACTTTTGCCTTGTGCTGGTTCTGATGGTTTTCCCTCTTGGTTACCGCCAGTACTGTACACCACACTTAAATCGTCTCCACTCAAAACGTGCCCACACACAGTAATGGAACCGGTCTAAAATTGAATGGAGGGATAACTTAAAGTATAATCACGGTAATCATATATCACACCATATCATATCATATCATATCATATATATATATATATATATATATATATATATATATATATATATATATATCCTTAACACCCGTGATTTCATGCTGTATGTCAAGTAAAACATGATACAATCGAGGAGGGAGGGGCAGATGGAGTCTGATTCCGTGGTGCCATCATCATATCACATTATAATAAAATAATCCAGATAATATTTAACTCCAATCAATCAGGTTAATAGTCGAAGGTGAACTAAAACTATTGTAAGACTAGAACTTACCGATGCGTAATGCTCTAGATCTGATGTGGACATCGATTTCACTGCTTCGACCACAGCTTTATAATCCTTCTTCAGACGAATTCCAACTGTACGATGATTGAGTTGACCATGCAACTGCACGCCGTACTTTTGCTTATCATCTGTGGTTGTGAGAATGCGCACGTTCAGCTCCTGAAGGAATGCAAAATCAGAAATGACAAATGGAACAGATTTTTTTTCTGTACGTTAGTGCGGAGGTGGTTAGTGGGTGACGAATGAAGCACAAGTCCCTAGTAATAATGGTTTGAGGCTGTAAGCAAAGTTCACGCCCCAAAATCATCGTTCGAACCAAATACAGAAGATGCTGTCAATTTTATTTGATATATACACAGTCCATATGTACAGCTTTGTAGATAAATCCAGTTCCACTTCCAAACCGATTGGAACCCGATTTTTATTACTGAAACAATTTCCAATAGCCTGAATTCCGGTGGTGTACGTGTACTAGAATATTGCACAGTTCAAGCAACTCCTACGCTTGCAACGAGTAGTTTTACAGAGTACCGATTTTAAATATATTAGCATCACTGAAGAGATTTTAAAATATTCTTAAGTTCTTGTCTTCCATATTATTCGGGCCACGTAATCTACAATCATAAGGAGAACGAAAATGAAGAAACAACGGAGAATCGAGTGAAATTGACTGGAGCAGTAGAGTAAAACAGTTTAGTCTCACCTCGACAATGTAAACTTGGGCTGAACGGATCGATTCTCTCACATTCGGTTCTGGATGGATGACGATCGCTTCCCGCAAAGGAGCTTTCAACGGTAGGTTTGTTCGTGTTCGGATAATACGCCCCAGTTCGACTGCAGCCTGCATCCAAGCAACTGTGTCTTCAATCACCGGGTTAATTAATTCATTGTTAGCATTCGGTGCGTGTAAATAGTGAACGGATTCTGGTGCGCCAGTGACGTGTGAATATCCTATCGGTAATCCGGATGGAGCTATGGGTGGGTGCAAAAAACAAATAAGAAAAGTGAGCTCCTCACATACTACATGCTGAAACACAGATGTCGTCTCAAAATTGATAGGCGGCCTATTGAGTTGTCAGATTTCCGCTTGGTTATCTAATCCAGCAATCGTTAGTTCAACCATTTACTACTTTCTCCTTAGATTGGCTTTACCGTCGAAACTCAGCCTGGTTACATTTCTCAACAGAAACGCTTTGGGTTCGACGTCAACTGAACCCAACGTGCTTTCAAACTGATTTCCTCCCATTGGCCCTGAAGAACTAATCACACAAAAAGGAAACAAGAACGTCTATTTATTTCGACCCAAACTGCATATCTTCGTATCATGATGCTGCCTCAACGAATATGAATGCACGTCAATCATGAGAAGAGTGATGACCCAGGTGACAGTGGATTACTGTCTACCACATAAATTACGGGCAGTGGCGGCATTCGAAACGTCGACCTAAAAGGTGGGAAGTAAATACACTACACTCGAATAGTGAAGTCACATGTGGTGCGGGAGTTCGTCTTCTGCTCTCTCCTTGTTGGTCGGATTCAACACAAGGCCATCCAGCTGGTTGACGATCCTTCTCGAACCTCCAGTTTCTAATCGCTCTCTCCAAAATGCCTCAGCGTGGTCGACGGTGGATGTTTCAGGCTCCGAGATGGTTAATCACCCTAAATGCATCTCGAAATGCTCCGCATGAAAACGCCGTTTATCCGTATTCTAAACCTGCCCCCTCCCCAACCTCGCCCCGACACATATTTCCATATTCTTCGGGAACTGCAGTCGGTAGTACTTGCGGTAACGACTCTGAGGGAGATGTTATTACTGCTCTCTTGCGTCCTCCTCCGTCTAGTATCCAAGTCTCACCGAATCCGGGGTGACATTAGGATTTTAGCTGGATACATGAATACCAGAGTTCGTCGACTGTCTTGGAATGGGGCGCACTTGGAAGGCTCTTTTGCGTAGATTCTTGCCGTTCAGAAAACAGAAGCGGTTGTTGGCTCTGTGTTCAGACCACCACTCATTTCTCGCCAGTGGGAATTACAGGCATTTTAGTCCCCGATACGCCGTGTGGTCTTCACTTTATTCGAGTCGGTGACAGACCCGGGTGGATCACGTCGCAATTAGCTACAAATGTAGGGCCTGTTTACAAGGCTGTCGGTCGTAATGTAGCACTCCCCTGGACTGCGACCATTTCCTAGTGTGCACTGAGCCGTCTATGTACTTTGGTGGGCGTCCCAAACGTACGAGGATGGTCTTGGCTCTCAGCTTTCCGAAATGCGTTCGCTGAAAAGCTAGGATTAAAGGCACCACCGTTCTGGTTGCCTTACCTCAGTGTAATGTATTCTGTTGGTATAGTGAACTGTGACCTGAACTGTCGTGCCGTGCCAACCTAGATGCACGCCACTCCATAACGGCTCATAGTAAGCATAATGAAGCACGGCCCATAAAGAGCAGCAAACTCAACGCTAATCTGCGTAGGTATCCAGATATCCAGCAGTCTTAAGAAGCAGCAGGGAGGGAAACCTAATCAACAGACCTGGTCATGTAAGGCATATTAGACTTCCTGTGTGGGGTCCAAGAGTCCCTCCACTCACTCAGTGGTTAGATACATTGGGGGATATGGCTAGGTATCGCGATCAGTGGCTCTCTTGTATCCACAAACTTTCCTTATCGATTTGATGCTGATATATTTGTAGTTGTATTGTTGTTCATTTCCTACTTCTGTTCTTTCTTATCATTTCCGATTGAGGCTGTTGATAGGAGATAGCAAACAAAGCCACCGCACTCAGTACATGTTTATTGGTTGTCTGAACTGAACTAGATCTGCACTCATCTTTTGTGGTGATCAGTCAGAGGTAGTTAGTAGCTTGAAGTACCTCGGGAAATTGATCACAGCTGGTGGTGGTGTTTAGGGGATCACATCAGGACCTGCGAAAGCCAAAGCAGCATAAGCGAACCTGCGTCACTTGCGGCGCCGCAACGACATCCGGCTTTCTCTCAAGGGGAGGGTGTAGATTCCCACAATTCGTAGTGTTCTTCTTTATGGTGGCGAGAATTGTCCCTTTCGCGTTGATGATACTCGGCAGCTTTCTGTATTCAACCAGCGATGTCTCCGGAGCAATGCCCGTGTCCGCTGAGAACGAAGTCCGTTGTCGAGTTTTCGGTGCTGACAATCGCCCTCTGATCGAGATAATCAATCTACACCGCCTCCGATGGATCGAGCTCGCTTTGCTTATGCTCACCCATCATTTAGCCTTTCGTGTTTTTTTTGCACGTCTTCGGCGAGGCTGAAAGAAATGGCGCCGCTATCAGGCTATGATGTGCCGCAGGGGAGTTAGAAAGCTAGCCTCGGCTTTGATGCTGGTTGATACTGACCGCTTCCTTTGTTGGGGCTAAAAAGATGAAGAATACCGCTCGCTAAAGAGACGCTGAAAAATGAGGCTCGGAATCAAATTCAGTGGCGCAAATGCTAAATGACCTGCCTGCTGACTTCCCGTTACCTTTAAACAATTGAACAACAGACGAAAATGTTCAAAACACGTAAGGTGAGAATACTGAGGAAAATTTCGCTTTAATTGGTTGTTATCTTAAATGTTGACCATTAATCTTACTACCACTCCCAACTTGGTAATTCTTTTCCGTTGTTGTGTTGGCACCGTGCTAGTTGACACGCCGGTTATATATATCACCGTTGTCGTACACGAGCAGCCGGTTATTCTTATCAAAATTCTGCTCCAACACGTCGTACTATGGTCTTCCAATTTTTCCTTTTTCCCAAACTACTAAAATCTGGAACACTTTCTGTCTTCCCACCTAATAGCAATCTTTCTTTCTTCTAAAACAGTATCAACAAGCTAGTTTTGAAGTGAATAATCCTCCCCCCCCCCCAAAAAAAAAAAAACTTCCTCTTCCAATGCCTCTATCGGCTAAGGGATTTACCCTCCCTACTGTAAATCATTGCGTGTAATTAAAAAACAACTACTCGGCTACCGCTAGTTGTTCACCATCTCAAGCCCTAGAGTGATCCTTCGTGGTTACCTTCAATGGAGCAGCAGACCTGCAATCTTATTCCGTAAAGCCTCACTATTGCATGCACGAGGAAGTATGGGAGGAAGAAAACGTCGACAAAATGAAGCAGCTTACCAGTCAAATTAGCGGTGAAGTCCAGACGGGAGCGGAGACGCTGATAGATAAACTCGGTGATGAACGGTGTAAACGGGCTCATCAACAGGGTCATCTGATAAATAACTTTTATGAGTGTATGTAAGGCGGCCCTCCAGTCGGTATCGTTCTGAATCGCATCGCCCTGAAAGACAGTGATAAATATGGATACATACATTATTATTATTATCATCATCATCATCATCATCATCATCAGGCAAAAGAATTTCGCGAAAAAACGGAAGAAAACTAATGTGAAATCATTTCGCCGGAAGATAATGAATAATAATTGATTAGCACAGAGTTAATAATCAGTTAATCAGAACACAGACAGTGTCGCAGGTGTTCGGCTCATTATTAAGTCTAGATTACAGAGATATCACGCGGTTCGATCGTTTAATTTCCATCCCCAAAACAAAGCCACTTACCTTCCTCTTAATTTTAATCTGACTCTCACAACCCTAATCACAAATCAAAAAGTGCAAGGGCAGTTATATTTTTAACAGTGGGACCTTTGTTTACGTGAACCACGCGCTTTCGTATGTTTATCCAATGCATGCCGGTGTCCAACCAGATTCCGTTCTTCCCGAAACCTGCTCTTGTCCTTCCAATTTCATCTAAGCGCATATCTACGAGGCCACTGACCATTGCATCTACACCTATTTCTATGCCCGTGTGCCGTCGTCCATTACATCTATTGCATGCTTACACACGAGTGCAGCGGAAGTGATTTGCCTGTCCCAAAGGCTCGTTGCTCTGCTAAGGATAACTGGCAACCATGCCCTTGAAAGGTAGAGCGATGAATCACGTGAGGCGCTGTAACGGCCCGGACGACAGTGGTTTGTTGTATACCAAATTAGCCGGAGATTCAGTACCAATTTAGCAAAGTATACTGCAATGAAATCGATATATAAGATATTACACTTAGTCCTTGGATGTTTAGAAATCGTAACTCATTACGTCTCGTACAACAGCAACCGATTTCCTTTTATATCGTTCTCTGTACTTGCTTATTATTTCAAAAATCGACGCAGCTGAGTAGAAATGACCGTTGAAGTTGCCATGCCTATCTTCCGCGTGTGCCAGATCCATACCATCGATTCTGTTTATGCCATCCATGCTGGAGAAAGTTGAAGTATGCTAGTGACGTAGAACACCTATTTCTAGAGTGGAACTATGTTTCTCATTCCCAGTAATGAATTCGAACGTGAAACTATCTCCTCATGTGGTCCTCAATCTTTGCAACACTGTGATCAATAACCCAGTGCACGACAACTGCCGTTCTGTCTACCTTTTGTAGTTCTATCTAAAACTACTCGTCACTTTGTACTTAATTTTTAATGACTAATTTTGTAGTCACGTTCACAAGTCATCAATCAGTTGTACTAAGTACCTCGTAGAAGGGCAGCATGATTAGTTAATAGTCTGCTTTCTCACGAACAATGAAGTTGTGTGACAAAGTCACACATGTATCAATAATTTGAATTTTACACCCAAATAGTCATAAACGAAAGCTGATCATGAGAAGTGACCAGTCTCACCTTTAGCCGCCGTCTGTTCATGCGAACATACCAGTTCACCGGGTGGTCAATAAACTTCACCAGTCGAGGCACAACAGTATAAAGACGATATTCTATAACAGAGCAAAGAGACCACAGAAAAATGTAAAGGAAATGAACCTCGGTCTGTGAACAGATAGTGCATTTGACGTCATGACGTTTGTGCAACGCCGTGACTAACGGTTTATTCATTAGACCAGAACAACATGCTTCATGTTCACCAAGAAGTGAAATAGGTGATTAGTTTAGTGACGACTGCAGGTACTGTTGGACAAGCAATGAAATAACAGCGAGAGCGGCAAATCAACACCATCCAAGTCATCCTGTTCGGCGAACTCGTTGAAATTCGGTCCTCGTCGAGGACCTCTGAATCGCTTCACTGACTTATAGCTATCACGGCCACTTTTACCGACGAGTAGTACGCGAGCATGCGCCTGACAAAATTTCCAGTTTCTGTATCTGGCTGGAAGGACAAACATTCCCTGGATGCATGAGGTCGGTTTCGCGGCCGTTGCCAATACTTAGGCAAGCGTACCCGGTACTCTCCTGTCTAATCACCCCTATACTCTAGCGCTCCATAATTGTATATATCTCGCAATTGCTTGCGAGTAGTGTGTGGGATTGATGAATGATGTGCTTTGGACTCCACGTTTCACGCACAAACCCCAGGTCATCCGACCAACCTGCACTCGGAAGCACGAGACTCGAGTTTCGCTCTTGCTAGAGCTCATCAGTGGTGCATATCCTCCGCCATACACAGGGTTTGAACCCCGGCCCCTCCATCTCGAGGGCGTGTGTGTTACCACTGCGCCACCCCGCCTCCGTCCAAGCTGATCCGAATCACCAAGTTATGCTTGTTCAGATGTCGTCCTCTATGACAGCCAGAAATGCCCGACAGCTTCAAATGGAGGCACGGTACCTGAGGTTTGTGCGTGAAACGTGGAGTCCAACGGACAGTCAACCAAACAAAAACTCGCAATGAGATGGCAATTCGCGTAGAGTGACGGCATGCGCGCCTCAACGACCCAACGAGCTATACAAAATGGGTTACGACAAACCGAAGATTTAATAATACCTGGAAGGTCATTGGGTAGAGGATTGATGAAGCAGCCTCCTGGTCCTGTAGATTGGAGTCGATTTCAGCGGCCAACTCAGTCAGTAAAATTTGTGGAAGAATTATCGACCTTAGCGAACAGGCTTCCACTCAGCCACTCCGCTGCTCTGAGGACAGATTCTTGTTAGAACTAAAGGCTTTGATTGAGAACCCTAATCGTTCTGACGTTTTGAGGCTGGACAGCCTAGTAGTACTCGTCTCACATCTCCCATAAACTGCACGAATACAAAGAACTCGATACAGCATTAGTCGTCGCGCAGGATAATCAAGACCGCGCGGCTCATTGTACCGAACCGGGCGGGTGGTGGTGAGTGAGCTACTGTCCAGAACTCCCTCTCTTTTATTTAACCTTTATCTTCTGTCCCCAACCATTTCTCTTTGTCACCTCTACTCGCCCAAAGTGCTCCCGCCGTTAATAAGCCCGATACTCAAAACGGTTCATGACCGAACAGTGTCGTAAATAATTTTCATTTTTTAATTCACATTTTCTCCAGCTTCATCAGCTTCTGAATCTCGGTTCCTTTAATGTTCGTGTACTAGTGCAGGCAGGTCAGCAGGCGTGCCTAGCGTTCACAATAGACTCTTTGCTGATTGATGTCTGTTGCGTCAGTGAAACGTGCATCCAGGATTCGAGTAGTGTGATTCAACAAACAATCCGTGGTATCTCATCAAGGTACTTTCTGTGCATTTCAGATGAAACAGCTAGAGCTGCGAGTCAACGTGGTGTAGAAATAGTCAACGTTGACAAGGCTGTGGTTGCTCTTCTAGGCGGGATACCTGCCAACAGTCGCTTACATACTATAAGACTCCAGGGAGTCAGTTGGCGTTCGAAAGGATAGTTGTGTTAAGCACAGCTTGTTTATAAACTCGGCATACGTTCCAAGACTCCAGCTCCGACACGCAGAAAGATGAGTTCTATGAGTTCCTCACCACTCTCATTCTCAAAAGCAACGGTTCTGACATTATAGTGTTAGCTGGTGATGTTAACGTACAAGCTGACAAACTCAGTGTGTCAAAAGCATGTTTAGGTGGACGGGGTGCCTTACTCGCTCGGTACCCACACAACGGAGACAAACTTGTCCAGTTATGTGCAGACAAACGGTTATTCCTGTCTAGTACAACACCATCTCAACGACAGTAGAGTGCTGAAGTTTGTTTGTCTGACCGTCACAAACAATTGTCGAGTTAGTGGAAATAAATGATATTCAACACTTGTTACAAAACGTTGGCGAATCGTGTCTAGGAAGCATTGGTTTTCAGCACGAGGGCAGAATCGTCATTACATGTCAAATGCACCAGTAATGTGACACGTGATAAGATGGATTTCACAGCATCAAACACTTCCTTTGCTGCCTGTACGAAAATATTGTTTCTGAGTTGCCCTGTGGGAGGTCAGCAAAGGGCTTTAGAACACCGGCAATGTTAGGAATGACACGGTGGAAAAAGTGAAGGATTCCAAGGAACTGTATGACTAATTTAGGGATTCTTGATGCTTGGGACGCAAGAAACACACTTGGCCACCTTGATCAAAATGTTTTTAATCCACACGGCCCTCGTATCGGGCATGGTGCAAAAGAAACAACAGCATATAAACGGCCCGTAAGCATGGCCTATGCAGGACTTTACTCTCCTATGCTACACGACAGGCGCCGGCCTATGGATGAGTCATCGGCGGGGGTACCAGGTACTCGACCGAGGAGTGAGGGTACTCCCGATATATCATGCAAATCTAGATGATCTTCTCATATTCACTCATGAAATACTACGTGAGTCAACGGTAGTGGTAACTTGACTCGCTTTTTGAATTATTTACCCGCTTCTGAGAAGCACATCTAGTTGTGCATGATATATACGGTCACTGCCCTCTCAGTGCTCCTACGTTCCACATATACATGTGGTTCATTGTCGAGCAGCCGCGGCCAACTGGCTGCGGTAAACACTGCGAACGGCTTGGATACACTCACCCAGTTGTGATACCACACTCTTCATGCCCTTATGCCAAGTCATAATATGACCGATGTGTTGCTTCTTCAATTCTTGTCCAGCAGGTGTAACCAGAGCCCGGAAATGGTAATGTAGAGCAAACACTTTGGTCAGATTGTAATGGGAAATGCTGGAGAAAAAGAACGACGCCAATATCACAATAAACGGGTCAACCAATCGAGATACACAGATCAAAGAACGAAAGGAGAATATGTCGGGAGCATACTGCAGCAGACGAAAAGAGGCATACCAACGAGGAGATGGAAAATAGCGGGATTTTTGTCAACTGAGAAAGACAGCCCAAGTGAGGGGTTACCTATCAAGCCATCAACTGAAACAATCGGATCAGCCGAACAGAAACAGTGAACGAGAGAATTAGGCTAATGGCCACAGGCAACAGGACAGAAAGCAGGCAAAACGCTCAGACAGCCGGCGGATAAATGTTGCTGCAGCACGATTTGGCGAAAGATCCATACAAACGATCGTACATGTTCACCGACTTGGTTTGTTGGCAGCACAAATAAAGTTGTACTCATCCGTCATGCCCTCTTCGTTACAAGATGGTGGCTATTCGAATCCAACTCACCAAAACGAAGCTAATAATTATTCACTCGATGCTCCCACCAGATACGAGCCACGTTCCAGAGAAATCAGTTGTCGATTATAAAATCTCCGAGTGTCCTCAACGCGAGGTGGAAAAGGTCTCGCAACCCTAATGCAAAACACTGCAAATTGAAGTGTCTGTTTTCGTGTCGAACAAACCATCGATTTCGTTTCTATCGCCATCGTCGTTTTGCCTCGTCTCGTGATCTTCGTTCGCTCTCTTTACAAATTCAGTTCCGGGTGAACTTCATTTAATCCAGCACAGCCAGATGTATGATTGTACAACACATTACCGAGTGACACACTTCTCTCCCAGTAACCATTTACACATTGCATTCCTAGAGACAGAGTCGAGGCCACGTTTGGCGTTCGAGCCACCTCTATGGGTTTGGAACTGGTAAACTGGCTTCACAGATCGTGTCACTGACACGTGGTGCTTTCTTGCCGGTGGCACGGATGAAACGGAACACCTTATGCGAGTTGTCAATAGGATTAGCATAGTCCATCTCTGATATAAATTGCGACTACCACATTTTCATGATAAACATGATTTACAGTGAAACGGACGAATCTCGTAGTTTGAAGACGCTCCTACAGCAGTGTCTTGCACAGCCATCAGCGAATACGGAACTGAATTAATTATGGATGAGATATGAATTTGCCATATATATATATATCATATCATGTCATTTGGTTCACTTGTCCCACGCAGTCAACAACGAATTGGATGAAGGTAGCAAACAAATACACAAATACCATGGGCCACCAGAATCGAATGGGCACACTAGTGCACTTGCTTGTTCACTTGGAAGACATTCGTGGAATTGAAGATTATTGAAATTCTTGTTCGTGACTATCCGATCACGAGTTCGCTTCATTGAACATGTCCACTCATCCAAGTGGGTTACTTGAATTGTTGCTACTGACAGTTGTTTCCACTGGAATTCGACTGGCATTGTGTCACAAGAAATATCGAACGGGAAGCCATCTGAGGAAACATAATAATAACAATATTAAAAACCACAGTCACTAAAGTGATATTATTTATGTGAATAGTATTAATGCTAATATTGCCAATAAGATCGCTAATGGAAAATTTGTAGAAACTACCCAGATTATCGGAATTTCGAGCTTCTCTGCAATACATATATATATATATATATATATATATATTCATATGAAAGCAATTATCTCACGGCCAGGTGAGCAACGCGGGAGAACGGTACACAAATTTATCCGGTAATTTATTCACACAATCAGAAAATAATCCATAGTTAGAATTTACAAAGAAGTTATCAATGTCAAAGTGCAAATGGTAGCAGTTGTAAAAGGATAGAAAATATATATGCGATCACTTGTTTGCATTTCTTGAATACATATCAGCGTTCGAAATCTATTGAGTGCACAAACACTTACTTAAATGGCTCGGAAACTACTTTTTGGGTAGAACCTAGTATACCAAAGTTGGAAGAAATGTTTTTAGGCATCTCTTGAGTAGTGCTGATATTCTTTATCGAGCCATTCATTCCCAAACTTGCTACTTACATTGACGACTTAAATTTAACCACTCAGCTCGAATAGTCAGATATGCCGATGAAGTTGTTTTCATTCGTTCTGTTTCCCAGCATTCCGATTTTGACCAGTTTAAATGAAATACTCCACACATCCAAAACGCTTCTGAGAAAATTGGTCTTCTATTGAACCATGCCATATGCGGAGTGTAATTTTCCACTTTGCGATCGCGCTTTATAGAAGACAGCGCCCATACTCATTCTATTCCACTTGAACGTGTGAACCATGCGAAATATCTCTGTCTAACTTTACAGAAGAAGTTGCATTGGTCTTTACATTTAAAAATTATTGATAGAAAATTGAGTAAATTGTCTTTTAGAAACTACCAAACTTCGCAAAGTAAAGTCTCTGCAGTTTTTCATTTCTCCATTTGTACACCTATAATTCTATATTGTCATCCAGCTATTTTCCCTGGTCCGTTGAAATAGGAATTCATTACTCTTCGTAGAGATCTGCAAATCCTTAGTCTTCTTCTCTATGATACAGCCATAAGAGAACTCATGTCGGACTTATGTGATAAACATATCATTGCACCTAGTTCATTTACTGAAGAGATCACTGTGGACTGTTCACACCCAGTGCACTGCAATATTTCGCTGAGGCAAGCAATCCCGTTGCCCCTTTCCATGCCTCGACTAATCCCTCAAAAGTTATCGCTATACAGAACTTCTGTCGTCCCCCTCGTTGCTCATGGTAAGACAAACAAGGATGAATTATTATCTGAATTGTTAACCACACACGGAACGGTAAACTCTTCATCTTTTTCTCAGCATCTGAAAAGCGTCATGAAAAAACGTTCAAACAAGCTCAAAAAATATTATTATTAGTCATAATAAAAAAATTTTCGGAGGGATCTGACACAAAATGACAGTTCAGGAAGAAAAGTCGATGAATATATGGAAATGAGCACACTTTGCTTTGTGATAATAGATTGTAAGAACGAAGTAACACGAAAGATATGGTCGTGTAATATAAAGAAGAGTTAACTTGCTTTTCTGGTCGCAATAAATGTGAAAGAACCAGATATATAATAACTCATTCTTGTTCTCTTCCTTTACTCAACAAAAGACAAAATATGACATTTTTGGACGGGAGCCGCGGTCATTCATTTGCCTGGAAATTTCGGCCCAGTTCCGGTAAGGTATCTGCGGCCATTCCTGGATCCTTTTCCCGCCAACGTCATTTCGTTGGTCGGAATGTTTCCGGTAGCTCTGTGCACGGACTATATTACTAACCCCCAAAGATACCGCTGAGTTTCATCCCCATATCTTCAGGGCTTATCTTGTCTGTTGTGGGTCGCTTCCGGCATATTCACTGTCACGTATTCCGTATGTGGCTCTCGATGAGTTAGTCTGGTCGGTTTGATACCCAGCTCGTTCTGTTGCTACAGAATTTCAAACTACAGTAATATGCATATATCTATGATGAGTGTTACACGAGGGTATAGTAGATGAGTGTTGATAGAATAAGTTGTGGATGGGACTGACCATGCGCTGCGCATCAAACCTGAAAATATATTGCTTTCTGCTATGGAAGCAGGAGAAGCAATCCACTTGGAAATGCACCAACACATTGCGTGGACGTCCTGCATGCTCACCGTGCCACGGTCAAAACAGCAATCTCCACCAATAATAAATCTTCAGAATCCTCCTTCATTAGTCTGTATGTTGGAGTGCTACGAGAAATTCCCATGAATCTTCTTTTGACGAACCCATTGTTGGGGAAAATGCTAAAACCATCCCGTGTTGTACTTCGTGGGGTATGATGGGTGGGAAACGTCATTAAACTGTAAGATTTGGAAAAAGAACAGAAAAAGAGCCGCGGTTGGACAGTTCTACTAACTGTGGGTTGGGGTGAGACAGAAAAATCAGTTTCACGCAGTGATCTTGATGTCTCTCAGAATTAACAGTTCCAATATCTAGGGTGTTGTAGCGTTAGGAGCTAGAGAACATAAGTAGATGTCAAGATGAAATGAAGATAGAATTGGCCCAGTAACAACTATCTTCAGAGTAGACGAATAGAAATGATTGTAACCACAGAGTCCACTTAGCTTCAGTGGTGGGACAGTGAGGAAGCTGTGAGGAAGAGGATGGAAACATAACTAGTGGTTCAGAATTGAACGGCCAGCTAGGGAGTGATTTATGTTGGAAAACTACGTCGCGATGGAATAGTGATGGCAAAGATGAGGTTATATTGAGATCGGCATCCGGTCAGACGACTTTGCATTGGTAACAATAAATGAGATTAAATGAAGAGGACGAAGTCTCACCTCAAACAATACTGCAATATTCAAGAGTGGAAAGAGGCTGGGCCTCGGATAGATCAAATTGAGTGATTCTAATGAGACGTTTTGCATGAAAAAAGGAAATGACACATTTTGAGGCTTTCAAGTCAGCATCCGTTAGATGTGGGGGCAAATAACGTGTTAGAAAATAAAAGCTCAAAAAGAGTCGATGACAATATGGAAGTAAATAATAGCAGAGTCGAATTTGAAGACTGTGTGATAAAAATCTGTCTTCAGAAAGTTAGACAATCAGTTCTCGAGGCATCAAAAGAAATACGGTTGTCTCAGCCCCAGACGATAATTCAATCGACATAGAAATTCGGTGACACAGAGATTGGAGCAACCGCTAGATGTATTATTGGAAGGGCATATGGAAGACAGGGCATGAAGTTGCAGAGTTTGATGAATACGGTTGAAAGTGCTAGACAGACGACGAATGATGGGAACGTCAGTCTTCACTTGCGGTAAATTAATCGGAGCCCCGCTGAGTAAAGTTGCACTATAGCGTCCCCTGAGGAACATTCGAAATCCGGAAATCAACTCAGGTGACAATCCATATCCAGATGGCTGTAATAATCAATCTTATTGCCACGCTCAATGTGACGCTTTGAGATCTCTAGTGACACTGAATGCGATTCACCGTAACTGTTCATCGCAAACAACCAGTTTTATATCCGTTTCTACTAAAAACTAGCGTTTTGGTATCTTTCTGTAAAAGATGGTTTGGTGATCGAATGAAAGGCAAATAACTGAATTCAGTCGAATCGAAAAAGATAAATTCAAACTGGCTGACTGACTGCTTACTAGAACAATCAAAGTATTCAACTGGGTAATTTCCCACCGCATCAGTTGCTCATGGTTACATCTACGTTGTCGTTTATAGTGGACTTTTCAACCGATAACACAACTCAGTGTGTAAGTTCAGCTTAGGTCATCTTTTAGGATGTACTCCATACAATATGTCGGTGGATTGTATATTTTGTTTTACCGACAAAGAGTCCATATTCAGACACCCCAAATGTGGTCATATTCAACACGCCTTCAGCAAGAACAGTGTTGAAAGGAAGTTGACTGAGATAGTTAGACTCAGGTGTATCATTTCACGCACACCAAAATAAAATGGTTCAGATCTAATCCATAGGTTTGACAAAAAGTACTCCAACAGTTCTAATTATAGGGATCTTTGGCCAGCTCAAGATACTCTCTGTCCTATCTCCTTGAACACGGACCACCTACAACATATCCATTTTCGATGGAATGTGTACAGTTTAGATAACTGGTAAAAAAGCCAACTGCTGCCCTCCAAAATTGAGTTCTCATATCGGGGAAAGAGTAGAAGCCGTTTTAAAACCGAATCCAGTGTACAAACGTGCTCATCTGTGCCGCGAGCACGTATAGGGCTGTGGCCACTTCAATAGGTCACAGTCGCTAAGCTTGGCGTTCAGGTCACAAAAGCTTCATCACCAAAGGAAGCGATATCATCATCCGTAGATAGATGGAGGCGCTCAACCTATTATGCATTGATAGAAATTATTTTCTTTATTCTACTATATCTCTTCAGCTTTTACAACAGCGTTCACATACGGAACACCTCCCAGTGTGGCTTCAGAAGACAATGAACAGCAAATTCATTGCCAAATGCATAGTGCCAAAGAACTATCTTCTCAGCCAAAAATATTTTGCCCGTCTTCATAGATCTCTCACAACTGTTGTCTCGAGGGCCCCGTTTATCTATTTGTCCCCCATTAGTAGTGTTAGTTTCTTCTGCAGTGGGCTGACGGCATTCTGTCACCTCTGTTGCACTGCAAGAACTACTTCGTATCCAAAGGCAGATAAGTCACATCCCATCGAATGTCGATATTTAAGCTGAAGGAGTGCATTTCACATTCAATGATGATTTCGGCGTGAAGTATCGGTCTGATTTATTGGGCATTGTGAGTTATGTAGATTTCGTCACTCCATTTTAGCCATGATGAGAAATGCCTTGCGATGAACCACGTGAAGGGTTAACACAATGTGCAAGTGATTCGAACATGTGAGCCTCAGATGGCGAGTTGTGACTGAACGATGAAATAGAATCAAAGTGAAACAATGATACACTTAAACGTTTCTGTCGTTGTAATTAGTTAAGACATCGTGATCATGGTCTTGTGTTAACTATTTGCGACTGGTAAAGGAGTCAGATAAATGAATTCCGGTTGACGGTGGACTAACATCTATACATGATATGGTCGGAAACATATCCTCGTCTACATTTGAGTGCTTCATTACTGTCTCGACTACAAATACTAGCGGCTTCACATATTTTAAAGGAAGAAAAACAAAATGGCGTATGGTATATATTCACATTAGTTGGGAAACTGAAGTGACGATAGTCAAACTGGCCGGAAGTTCGATGCAATGAAATTCTTTGAACACAAAAGTCGAGAGTATTAGAGTACACAATACATCTTCCACGTGGTCAACATGCACTCTCAATATGGATGCCACTCTAGCATGAATCAGGATATTTTCACGGAACAAAAGTCGATTGTATAAACATATTACCGTTGAGGATGAAATGAGACAAATTCAGTTTGCATTGTTGTCGAATACCTGTCTGAACCACTGACCTTATCACACCTCATCTTCATTAGTACCCGATATACCTAGGGTTAGTGTGGATGCTGGAGCGATTATTTGGCATTATTACCAACCAAGTCCCTAATTTGATTCTCTATCATCCAAATTTCGCGTACAAATTTGTAACTGACTTTATTACACATTTTGTGGCATTCACTCCATTTTGCCTACTGACAAGGTTCTGAGTAGTAAGCTGGAAAATTCGATCTCCACATTGTGTATACATATTCTTTGTCCAGTGTGAATCGTATACCCAACAAATCTATAACGCATCTACGGCGCTGCTCCTTCTGTTGCAGAACCGCCAGTCCAGTTGCAGGACCAAAACACTTCCGTTTTTTGTTTTTCAAATACAATTAATGAATGAACTTTGTACGTTAAATGAGGTTAACGTTGGGCCGTCGTTCTTGCATTCTCCTTTTGCACATAGTCGCAAATACGCACTAACCATTTTAACTAAGCATGGCTTTCTCTTTCTCACGAATCATAGGGAAAATCAATTTCGTTTTCATGTTGGCATAGTGTTCAATATTAGAGTGACAGATTGATTGTCCGCACGTAGTCGAAAAGATCGTTGGAAGTGTTTACTGAGAAACACTGTGGTAAGGAATCCAAACTTACAAATTCTTATGGTCAGTTGCTGCCTCACAACCACCTTGCAGTCGCTATGATTAGAGTTGTCATCCTTTGTACCAGTGGCTCACAAGAGGTGCTGTGTGTAAATGAAAGGCAGAAAAAGAGCATATATTTCTAGAATGAATAGCGGAACAGTTCGTCTTCACTCATCTGTTAACGCCAACCCGTTGTCTAGAAAACTTCCTGCAATATAGAAAATTCATCCCTCTTTTTCTCGAAAGTTATTATCACCGAACCCTTACTTAGACGGAGCCAGAAACAGTATGCATTGTCTGAAGCTCCCGACACATTGATTCAATTCCCTGTATTGCCTATGACTTTTCTAACGGTGTCCCAAATTTCCACGTTTTCATTGATGAGGTCAGTCCCGTTTAACTTTTGCGTATGTCGAGATTATTATCGTATGTGGTCGTGATATTTCTGAACATGGTGAAAATGGATGTCCAAATGATCGATAATGAAACACTGATTTTCACACAACCAAAAGCATCACTTAGATACGGTTCATTAAACTTCAGAATTTGATTACGTTATATACTGATTGATTTTGGAAACCATACTTTCTACCGAACACTTAAATCTACATATATTCGACACATTTATGATGGCTACGCAATCCAGCTGTAATCCCATATGAATCGAATAAAGTTTGCAAGGACGGGGAGTCTATCTTTAGAATCACCCGATAATTTTCCCAAAGTTATTTCGTCGGGATTCGTAAAGTGGACTCCCCGTCCATGCACGCTCCTAATACAGTGCCATACTAATCACATTGAAAATTCTACTCATTCCACTTGGAATTCAACTGCTGTCCACCTCAGTTTCGCCTTATATGCTTTCTACCACCTGACATGCCGTACTTTGTATGCTAACCGAAACGAATATGCCAAACTGCTAGTTCGGAAATCTTCCGATTTATTATCGCTCTATTCAGTCACCGTGGAAAAATCCTACGTTGCGAAGTTGAATAGAAACGGGATGATCAGGAAATCTCTTGAAACCCTACCTGATGGGGCGAGAAGAAACGAAAGCTCGTCGTAAGTTTCAGTTCATTCCGAAGTATTTTGATACAGCACATTGAGGAAGGGCACACTTTTCAGGTACATAGTTTCTCAGTAGAATTTCTGCGAGGTGATTGTTGGTCTTTGTAAGGTGTAATGATGTTTTATAAGCTGTCACAGAATGAAGACTTGATCAACACACTCATAACTGGACGGAAACCCAGACTGCTGCTCACCTTTCTGATTTTCACGTGTTTGGTACAACCCGCAATTGATGAGGGACACTAGCTGCTTCGACGCTGTTTCGAGTAGTCTAATACTCCCCCGATTGGAGCAGTCAGTATGCGAGCTCTCTATGGAGACGCGGACAGCAGGACTGAGGAACACAATAGTGCATTGTGACTTCCTACAGCTTAGGCTTCATTGTGGATACAATTAAGTCAATTCAATGAAATTTCGTCTCGGTAGATGGATGTGTCTAAACAGACCTCAAGACATGGGCTTGAACAAATAGTTGGGAGACCGATAAGATGTGCACGGAACTGAATTAATTGTGGATGAGATAAGAATTTGCCATATATATATATATATATATATATATATATATATATATATGCATATATATATATATATGTATATATATACTACTGTGAGGGTACCAGTTATTGTGTTCAATTTATATGCTCCGGTGAGGAGATCCTTCTGGATCCGCATCTTGTCCTTTTATTAGGAGAAAACACATTTTATTACTTTTGTGAGGGTCACTGTCATCAATCATCCCACCGAAAACCAAATGGATAGGCTGTTATCAGGTATTATATATCTTCTGACTAATTAATTAAAGGAACACCACATCACTTCTTGTTCTGAACAGTCTCTGAAGAAGATTGCATTTCACAATGACTCATCGGATGTTTATTTTGCTCCAGAAGCATAAACGTAAGGTCGATGCCGGATTATTTTACTATAGTTAATATATTCTTCTCGCTCAGTTCACCGCTGACTCGGCCTTACCATGTGACTGACCGTTAAAAAGGACTATTGTTCCGGTGTTCTGAATTCCACCTTTGACTGAATTGTCGGAAACTCGCACCAGTTAACTAAGGCTCACTGTCAGTAAACAGAGTCTCCGGGATTCCGTGCTGAACGAATTGGGCGGATAATTCGTTGATCACTTTGGACGTGCTCGTGCTATATAGCAGGTCCATTAGGAAGAAGTCACCATATCAATCAACCACACTCAGAAAGTGTTTCCGTTTGTGCATGAAGTGTTCACCAGATAGGAGAAGATAGTTGTCGAAGCAACATCGTTCCCTTCCATTGCTTGTTCGCGTGGGTTCGACACGGTCCACACCGTGAAATGTGGTCCTCAATCAGATTGTTTGTACAGGTGTAGTGGAAAACGTCCCTTGCTCTGCGAATGGTATTGTTCGTTCCATTGTACGACGAATGATTGCCTTCTCGTCAGTTCACATCAAAGATTATGAAATGCGGGAATCATAGTGAGCTTTCCATTCCCATCTGATTGAAGTTCTCCTTGATCAGGAAAATGCCGCATCTCCGATAATCAAACGGTTTTCTGCCCTCTCGAAGCACTGTCTCCATTCCGGAAGGACTGCTGTCACACTGAACACAGAACGGAGGGGGGAGGGGCGCATGTCGACAGTAGGCTATGATCTACTATATCTTTTTAGAAAACCCATGTTGCCCTGCAATCCAGTGCCACTTCCTGCCTCCTTTTGGAAGGCGAATTGTTGTGCTGTTTGCATTGGGTCGATAAGACGTGGAAGAAATGTGCTCAAATGGTTGACCATGTCAATCTGGCATGAAGTTCCTTTTAGGTCCTCAAATACGGGCATGTTTTCAATCACAGTTATTTTTCTCATTTGGCATTAGTGCCTCGTCTGTTACAAGGCGACAGTGCGAAATAACTAATGACATGCGGTGTTTGAAATATTTTACCCCTGTCATGCTCACCGATTGATGCATTATCGACAAATTGCTCAAGGTTTGTTTCACGCTCTTGTGGTGTTTTCTACAAATCAGTACGTTATCGAATGTTTGGATATGACGCTCCCGAAAAAATGTGGTTACACACTCGTGTTCCAAAACTAAAACACAGTTCTCTTCTGAGAAACGCATTGGGGTGACCCGAATCTAAGTACGGCCTAATGGCTCCAGATTTATTCATTTTGACAATTATTTGACTAACCTAGTCTGCTCTTCAATCAACACCCACAATCGACTTCGTCTCCAGCAAAAGGTACAATTCACGTCATGATTATGCACAAGTGATTTGTATTGTCGCATTTATTGTCGAATGAATAGCAGCAAGACAATATCTGAAGTAGAACTGTTATGGTGCTTGTGGTTGAGTTATTCCATCACTTGTACTAGCATAAAACGGTTGCATGTCATTCGTTTGGATATATCTTAGCCCACCATGATGACCGTTTGACCACCGCAAACAGGTTATGACAATGAGGGATGTTGTAATCTGGGTGGACTACGGTACCAGTGTAATTCACTTCGTGCATAAACTTAATCATTCAGATTTGCTACCAAGTGAACTTGAATATCCATTTCCTGCTTCCTGGCTTCCTCACTCGAGTAACAATTGATGCTCAGTTATATCATGTCATACAGTCCTTTTCAGTCTTGTTGTTATGACAAGCATCGATTGACCGCAATTCTCATGATTCCAATTGTTGTTCTTATCTGTTCGAGTTTATCGCTTACGCAAACATTTCCCCGGTTTTTGTATGAACCAAGACATAATTGCCAGGGTTAAATGACGAGACACAAACATTTGGACGTAGTCATCTTTCTCTATCCATCCGTGTGAGTGAGTAACTGAACATGGCCATCTCTGTATGATCTCGCCCTTTCTCATCACCACGTTGTTTCGCTTGTTCTTCTTCACCAGTGCTTGTGTGAGTGTGTTCCCGCAAAACCTGTACAGTCTTACTGTGGATCATTCGTGCGTTAGTTAACACACCTGGGATATCATCGCCAAGCCTCTGCAAATGGACCCCACACATGACTGAGCACCCACTGAGGTGTTATCAAACCTGACTTCATTCCGCGTACTAAGAAACCAGTGTTTTCTGATAAGTGTAAATCACTTAAATTTGGACATTGTTGGGAACAACGTTATTGACTGATAATGTTTTGAGGTGATCCAAATGTGAAGAGTCTTTGGCCCCGGCGGGATTCGAACCCACGCACGGTCACCACCCTCGCTTTAGAGCAGCGAGTGCTCTACCAGCTAAGCTACGAGTCCAAGTCAGAGTTCTTTCGTTTGATCTATACGAGCCATGTAAGTATAGTCTAATTTCAGGTTATTTCAAGCACAGCGAACGCACCAAAGTCATTTAAAACTTCCTTGGTTAGTTTCTTGAATAATCGAGCTGTAGTTTGTTTTATAGCACATTTCATCAATACACGTCTTATTCAACTCGATGCGATGCAGTTCGTCGGAAGACGTTTGATCTATACGAGCCATGTAAGTATAGTCCAAAATCGAGCCTGGTAGGCTATCCCCTATTTTGCTCATGAATTTGACAAGTTTAGCAGACTTGAAATTGCAAATATATTTTGGACGTTTACAACTGAATACCCATTGTCCATTTGGAAAACAGAATTCGTTGGTGCATCGGATCCTGTCATAGAAGTTGCATTCAATTTTTTGATTTCTTGTAAACTCATTATTAAACATCCAAGCTGAGTCAGGCCAATCTTGGTGTTTTTCTTGGTTGGTTTGTCATTGACCCTATTTGGAAACCACCATTCTGGTTATCATACAATGCACTTTAGGTGAAGATTTCAATAAATCTACCCACCATTGTGAGGGCTGATGTTAGGAAAGGCGAATCACAGACACAATGTTATTTGAAGTGTGTGTGTGTGTGTGTGTGTGTGTGTGTGTGTGTGTGTGTGTGAATACTTGAGTTCACATGACCCCAGTTATTTGGATATACGTGACTGCCGGCAAACCCTCCAGTTTTTCCCTGTTTTATTCTGCATTGTGCTGTGCGTCACGAAAGAAACACCAAAATCCTCCGGAAATAAATTTTGCAACACCGTGCTTCTGTGTGTTTTGTTAAAGTTCGTACTGAGTGGAGTGCATTTTCACTCTTCTCCACCAGTAATTCAGTGTTCAAATGTACAATAGTTGTGCTTAGTTATCCATCAGTTTGCTGGATACATTCGACCGTGTTTTGTGTTCTGGATTATGGCTGTTTTCAGATACCCAACCATGACTCCTTCACTTCATGCAAAATTAGTTCATTTCAAACTTCCGTTGGTCCCGATTAAGATAGAAATGATTTCAAACAAGGAAATCACAATGCTTGTGTTTGAATAACTCGAATTGGAATGAGAATATATGAGAACAAGCAATTGGATGAATTAGCTTTGCTTTCACCAAGATGCGATGTTTTAAATGCAGTGGATTTATACTGAAAAACATATGCATTTAGCAAATGAGTTGCAAGCAATGTGAGCATTTGTCATAAGTGTGTCGAACGTTGCGTTAACGAGCATAAGTCGAACTAATTTAATTTTGACCTGCACCAAACGGAATTATAACATTTAGTGGTAGTATGGCATGGAATAAAAACGATGATATTCTGTCGAGTTTCTCTATTCTACACAAATCATCAATTTTCGCAGTTTTGTATAGTTCTTTTGTGGTTTTCTATCATCCATTGCTACCATCTGTTTCTGCCGTTGACTGGCATTCTGTCCAATTGTGACATTCATAATAATTTATCGTGAATTCCAAAATCCATCCAATCCGTTGCAAACCGGGCTTTGTTTCAACTGCAAAGTTTTGAATTTCCAGACTTCAGCCATTTCTAGTGTGACGACTGCAAACAGAATATCTCATTTTCCAAAGCCTAAATATCGGTTGGATAAACGGGGAGTCATATTGTCTAACGATTATCCAACGAGTTCATTCTATCAGCTGAGATCTCAGGATAACTAACAACGATTCATAACATGTATTGATGCGATTTCTCTTGTGCGTACATTCACTGAACAGTACTGACTTCAAAGCGTAAAATAACCACCACTCCAACTTCATTATACATGGTTTCTCCTCTCGTGGCGCCACATTATATTTATCAATCAGAGCTCAATGACTGCGACAAACAGATCAACTGAAATCATTTCCAATCTTGTGACTGGAGATCGCATAACATATCAATATTGGCAATAGTGTCTGGTGTCTGGTATCTGCTGAAGAAAAATGTAGTCTGTCTGCTGTACTGTGAGGTGATGGGAAGGGTGGTGCATATCTTTCAGTCTGAATATCATATGTACAAAGAAGAATCCATGCCAGACTTGGAGCACGAGATTATTCGGTGGGTGGTGCATACTGATAAATTACGAGACACAAGCAACTAGAAATGAATAGAATCCCGCTGAAATGTTCTTGGCGAAGACATGTTATTCAAAATATTTCAACCTTTCTGATGCCTGGAAGGATGATCCTTAGTTCCCCCATACCACTACGGGTGGCGTGATTGAAATTCCGTGTTCATTCTGAGTGTATGTCCACGTAGATCTAGTTATATGTTCATATGTTCGATGAACATCGTATCTTCAATTCACATTTACATGTCTCGAATCGTGCAGCAAAATAATGGCAGCACATAGATGTCTGTATAGGATAGAATATATGTTCGGATATTGATGATTCTCTGTGAAATGGAAACAGGAATTGTGTGGATGGTTCTTTTCAATTCGAAAATAAGAACCACACAATAAATTCTCACCAATCTAAAAAATATGTACAAAAGCCAATGAGTGATTAGTCTTCGACAGCAACGTTAGAACACATTGACTAATTAATTGCGATTGGGTGCACTGAGTATCCTGGATGTCTAGTCTCATCCGAAGGATCATCATCATCATCATCGTAGGGCGTTAAACAGTAGGGCAAGCCCCACTGACCACTGCCTTTCTCGCCATGTTGCACGTTGAATTAGAAAGTATGAATATACAAGATGGAAAGGGAGTGGACCTACACGGGTGGGAAAAGAAAACAATGCCCTAGTAGCCAACACACGGAATACACAGTCTAACTGTACAAACGTACACCGATCAAACATTCTGATTCGATAGAAAGTGACAACACGATCTCCACTGTTCGCGGTTCGCAGCCATATCCTTCAGTGTCTCCAGCCAACTGGTAGACGGATCTTTTGGACCCCAACCACGAAGACGTGAAGCACCTACTTTTCCTAAGTCTTCTGTACATTTTCTCATTCCTCGCTGCCACGTCATCTGTTGACCTCCACGTGGTCTCTTCCACTCCCTGGGAGGGGCGCAGAATAGGACACGGTACGGTAGACGTGTTTGCCATACGTAACACGTGTCCCAACCAACGAAGTCTACTAAGTTGGATACGCTGTGACAGAACGTTCTCTGAATTAGTACCCAATACTCGCTTTCTTACCTCATCGTTGCTTACTCGGCTATTCTACCCAATCCTAGCGATACTACGTAAACATCGATGGTCGAAAACCTCAAGACGACGAATATCTTCAGCACGCAGACTCCAAGTTTCGCAACCTAACAACAAAACTGAACGCACAGTGGCACAGTATACACGACCTTTCAACTTCAGTGAAATATCGGATCGGCGCCACAAGTGCTTCAATCCAGCGTACGCCGCTCGAGCTTTGGATATCCGCGTACTCACCTCTACTACTGTGCTCCCATCCGTCGTCACGCAGCTACCGAGGTAGGTGAAGTGGTCGACAACTGACAGCACCTCCCCATCGAGCATCAAGCTCGGAATCGTTGACGTCCAGTCTTGTAACATCACCTTGCACTTTGAAGGTGCAAAACGCATGCCGAACGGAGCTACAGCTCTTGCGAGATTATCTAGTGCACGCTGAGCATGTTCCGTGGATTCGAACAAGCAGACAACGTCGTCTGCGTAATCTAAGTCACATAGCTTTTCACTATCTCCTAGTTCGACGCCTACATGCTGAAGATTTTGCAAAGCACCCTCCATTATTTCGTCCATGACGAAGTTGAAAAGGAATGGAGACAAAGGGCATCCCTGCCGAACACCACTGGTCGTTTCGAACCGGCCGGATAGTTCACCGTAAACCCTTACGCGGCCAGAAGTATGAGAATACAATGATCTCATTAGGTTCACGAACTTCTGGGGCATACCTTTTCGATGAAGAGTACTGAAAAGCGATGTTCGATCAACTGAATCGAAGGCGCCTTTCAAGTCTAAGAAAAGCATTATTGTTGGTCGGCGGTGCGTGTGACGCGTTTCAAGTAGTCGGCGAAGAGTAAAAATCTGGTCGATGCATCCTCGACCTGGGCGGAATCCAGCCTGCTGTTCGCGGACATTCCTCTCGCGAGCCGGTGTAAGACGGTGCAGCAAAATCGAAGCTAATACTTTGGCGACTATCGGGATTAAGCTAATCCCACGGTGATTACTGCAGTCATTGCGTATTCCCTTCTTGAAGATGGGAACAATCAATGACTCGCTCCGTGATAACGGAATACGCTCCGCGTTCCAAATGTCACGGAGCAAGGCGGTTAGTGATTTTATCAATGCCTCACCACCCAGTTTGAAAAGAACTGGGGGAAGTTCGTCGGGACCTGCCGCTTTCCCCCGCCTTAGTAATCGAATACATGACTCCACTTCTACTTCTGATGGGGGATAAAGTGATACCACCCAAGAAGTCACAGTTGTTGACACGGGAGTAACTACACTAGCGCGAGGCCAGCTAAACTGTTCCTTGAAGTATTCGGCCCATCGGTCAAGCCTTTGCTGTTTGTTATGGATGGGTTCTCCATTCCTATTGCAAATCGTTTCACTGACCTGAGTTCGCCGTCCACCGGTGTTACGAATAAGTTTGAACAGTCTTTGACTGTTACCTGAAGCAGCTGCCACTTCCATTTCTTCGGCTACATTGACCCACCAATTTTCGCGATCCTTCTTAAGGCTTCGCGTAACTTGTCCTTGCAGCTTTCTCCGTATCTTATTCATCTCCTTACGGTTCGAAAGTTGACGCTTTTGCTCCATTATACTCAGCGACTCTTGCGAGATCCAGTGTCTTTGATGGACAACGGATCGAGGACCACAGGCGAAACCTGCTGCAAAGTGCATCGCTTGTTTGATATGAGCCCAATGCTCATCTACATTACTGTTCTCCGTGGATCCTAGCTCATGTGCTAACTTCTGCTCATACCGGGTGCAAACGTCTGGGTCACACAAACGTTGCACGGCTAATCCGGTTTGCGGTTTGCGACGATGGCCATGGAGCTGGAGAGATAATCGCATTAAAACTAAGGCATGGTCCGACTCTACGTACGTGGACCAGTAAGATCTACAGTTCTGAACAGAACTGCGCCATCGGTAGCTTACGGCGATATGGTCAATTTGACTCAAAGTACCTGTAGAGTTAGAGCGCCATGTCGCTGTGCGACGCGAGCTGTGTCGGAAATTTGTGCTAGACAAGAACAATCGATTGTCTGCACAAAACTGGAGAAGCCTATCCCCGTTATCTGTGCGCTCAGCGGGTAAAGCACAACGCCCACCTAAACAGGATTCTGACGCACTAAGTTTGCCAACTTGTGCATTGAAGTCACCAGCTAGCACTACAATGTCGGAACCTTTACTGCTGCGAACGAGAGTGGCGAGGGCATCATAGAACTCATCTTTCTGCAAGTCTGAGCTGCAGTCCGTTGGGGCGTACGCCGAGATCACGAACAAATTGCGTTTACCACAACTGTCCTTTCGAACGCCGACTGACCCTTGGAGTCTCACAGCACATAAACGACTGTTAACAGGGATCCAGTCTAATAGGGCAGCCTCAGCCTTGTCAGTCAAGACAATTCCTACACCACGTTGACCCGCAGCCCGAGCTACTTCGTCTCCTGAAGAGCGCAGAAAATACCTCGATGAGATACCAGGAGCAGTTAGTTGAATTACACTGCTCGAATCCTGGATACGCGTTTCGCTTAAGCAGCAAACATCAATCTTCAGAGAGTTCATTGTGAGGGCTAGGCACACCTGCTGACCGGCCTGCATGAGTGTACGCACGTTGAAGGAGCCGAGATTCAGAGGCTGACGGGGCTTGAGAAAATGTGAGTTACCAGACAGAGGATTATTCCCGACACTGTTTGACAGTGAATCGTTGCGAGTATCGACCGTGTTATCAGTGGGAGCATTATGGGTGGATAGATGGGGCAAAGAGGGATGGTTAGGGACAGAAGACAAAGGTTGAATAACAGAGAGGGAACTCTGAGCAGGATGAATCAAATTGGCAATCAGTCACCTGCTTCCAGAGGATTCCAGAAGAATCAAATGTACCATGCTGTTGCTGGCCGGCTCATCTGCACCAAAACCACTGCCTCACAGTTCACGCTTGGATGCATAAATACAAGAGGCACATATTCAAATAAAAATGCCTTATCTGGACTGGGCGATCGAGTAGTACAACAGCCCACAAAGCCAACATCCATGAAAGATACTACTACTTTCATTGACTGTTCTCTCATGCACAAGAACGATCACTCTCCCAAATCACATGCAACTTGTTCTACTATCTCCACTCATTTCCCATTTATAATATCATTTTTACAATGTGCCTGCTGTAGAGCCACTGGAGGAATTCCTGACCATGTTCTCTCTCATTCTTCTTCGACTAGCTTCCGAGTCCCACCGAACGGCTACCGCCGGCTCATGCCCTGCTTTGTCCTCGATAATCATTCAAACTAGCCACTTTCAAAATGCGAACAATTAGGCGTGTAAGACAACAGGTGTGTTCAGCTCGTTCGCTCCAACCACTGGCCATCGGTGCATGTTGCATTGAAAAAACTCGCATTCAAAACTCCAGTTTAATCATTAGATTGACACCTTCATCTAATTTCTCTATGAAGTTTCACTCACACCTTTCTGAGGAAGCTGAGGATGCGATTTCTAGTTTCACTGCGGTTGGCATTGGTTTCAATGAAAGAGCAGAAGTGGCACTGCCAGATTGGATCGCGTTCTATATGAGAACTGTTGGAGCTGGTGTTGGTGAGGAGATCAGTTCATGAACAACGAGAGCTTGAGTAGCTTTCTTAAACATACGACACCAGTGGCGTCGACGTGGAATCCCGTTCTCTCGTAAGGGACAGGTGTACGATGACTTCGTTCGTAGTACATTACTGTACGACTGCAAGACCTGACCAATCCACATTCAGGATGCTCAGCGTCGTTCTGTGTTCGACAATCGATGTCTCCAAAGCATAGCTCATGTCTGGTGAGAATATTGGGACCAGTCCAGACAGACAAAGCGTCATACATAATTATATTGTCTGTTTGTCTATCTGCCTGCTTGCAGCTTACGTTAGGCTCAGTAAAATATTGTGTATTTTCCGGATCATTTGGACATGTTCTTCATCAGATAGTTTCCCTACCAGGTGTCATTTTCTTCACGATTTCATGATATATAATTCCGTTATAATCGAATGGGTCAACGATTTCACGTTCTGTAGCCGGTCACTAGTTCCAATGAGAAGACTCTTCGGGCTTGAAACGGTCTTGGTTTATTTGTAGAGAACGGATAGTCTATAGAAAATGTATGGCGACCATAAATCAGTCCTTGTATGAAAACGTATCGATTCGCCGATATCCTTGAAAGCTTTTCTGATTTTTGTCTGGTTTTACCCAGATTGGAAGATTCGGCTCCAGTCGTTTTCGATAGAGGTTGGCATCCGATAGATGTTAGTTCACCCTCTACAGAGCGTCCCAACGGGTAAAACCATCCATTGCTTATGTAACCATATCGAAAACAACGCAATCAAGATGGGTATCCCTCTAGAAGCATTGGAACTACTTCTAGTTTTGTGCACACACAACATTCAGTTCAAGTTCAACGATCAGATCTACCGTCAAAAGGACTGCTTGGCAATAAGCTTCTCACCCAAATCACTGTTTGCTGACATCTTTATGGCAAAGTCAGAAACTAAACCACTTGAATCAACAATCCACACGTTTTGTTTATGCAAACGCAGTGAAGATGATGTCCAGCATTCACTCAATTCTTCAGACCAGAATCAGAATCAATTGCTAAATCCTTTTGACTCCGATCATGCAGACTTGCAGTTCACAATGGAAACGGGGTCAAACAACACAATGGGCTTGGTAAATGTTTGGATGAGTTATCGTGAAGACGGTCCAATCGATCGGTCAGTACATGGGAAAGCAACGTGAAATGAGCAGTGCATCCACTTCCACACTTTTGTAACTCGTAATGTGAGAAGGAACCAAAATGAGTGCCTCACTAACAGAGCAACATGAACATGCTTCGAGAACACCATTAAGGAAACATTTTTATACAGCATAGCTACCCGGACTTCCTAATTCATAAGATGATGCAGATGCAGATGGATTTTCCAAGAGAGCCTGTCGTGGATAGTTAGTCAGTATACAAATATTTGCCATCCAAATGCAACACGTTGGGTGGGGATTCCGTACAATTCCGCGGATGCTTCTGTCACTATCACTAATTGACTCACCTAGTCTATCGGTTTCCCATCTGTGGCCAGAACCTATTTTGCCATGAAAATGTCCGATTCCTGTTCAGTTTGTTCTCTAATTGCACAAGGAACTCGCCTTGTCGGTAGAACCAGAGATTCAGCAGACTCGTTGATGAATAATGTCCCTAGTCCCGGATGCTTACGTAGTTTCTCATCCAAAGTCGAGGAATAATTTTCCAGGTCATGTTCAACATTTTCTGTAATATTATGAACCCATGAAAAATAATTGTCATTGTTTGGAGATGTTTTCGTAAATGACTGAAAATAGAACGCTATATATCTGACTGTCAAACTCCCGTGCCCAGTATTCACAAAATCGTCATTCCGACAAAAGTTTCCCAAATGACACCAAAATGTTTACGGTTGAAAGGAAAAGAATGCTAGCGTTTTTCTTCTCAATAATCGTCTAGTTTACTGTATTCTACTGCCCTTTTCCTATTGAGTTAATGTCGTAGTTGCATTTGCACCTTGCTGGATTGCAAACCAGCATGATAATATATATATATATATATATATATATATATATATATATATATATATATATATACATAGTGTAAAATTTGGTATTTTCAGCAGCCTTTCCACCACCGCGCAGAGGAGTACACCTGTCGTTCGTGACCAAGTGTGTTGGCGGATTGACCTGGAAACGACCATTCAATCCTACCTACGACAACACCATCTCAACGACAGTAGAGTGCTGAAGTTTGTTTGTCTGACCGTCACAAACAATTGTCGAGTTAGTGGAAATAAATGATATTCAACACTTGTTACAAAACGTTGGCGAATCGTGTCTAGGAAGCATTGGTTTTCAGCAGGAGGGCAGAATAGTCATTACATGTCAAATGCACCAGTAATGTGACACGTGATAAGATGGATTTCACAGCATCAAACACTTCCTTTGCTGCCTGTACGAAAATATTGTTTCTGAGTTGCCCTGTAGGAGGTCAGCAAAGGGCTTTAGAACACCGGCAATGTTAGGAATGACACGGTGGAAAAAGTGAAGGATTCCAAGCAACTGTATGACTAATTTAGGGATTCTTGATGCTTGGGACGCAAGAAACACACTTGGCCACCTTGATCAAAATGTTTTTAATCCACACGGCCCTCGTATCGGGCATGGTGCAAAGGCAACAACAGCATATATACGGCCCGTATGCACGGTTTATGCTGGACTTTACGCTCCTATGCTACACTAAAGGCACCGGCCTATGGATGAGTCATCGGCGGGGGTACCGGGTACTCGATCAAGCAGTGAGGGTACTGCTCACATTGAACGCACTAAACCGAAGCTCATAAATACTCATTCGATGTTCCCACCAGTTACGAGCTTTGCTTCAGAGACATCAGTTCACGAACAAAAAAATCGCAGTGTCCTCAGAGCGAGGTGGAAAAGGTCTCGCAACCCTAATGCAAAACACTGCAAACTGAAGCGTATGTGTTCGTGTCGAACAAACCATCGATTTCGTTTCTATCGCCATCATCGTTTTGCCTCGTCTCGTGATCTTCGTTCACTCTCTTTACAAATTCAATTCCAGGTGAGCTTCATTTAGCCCAACACAGCCAGACGTATGAGCCGCCACTATGGGTTTGGAACTGGTGAACCGTCGACTTCACAAATCGTTTAACTGACACGTGGTGCTTTCTTGCCGGTGGCACGGATGAGACGGAACACCTTATGCGAGTTGTCAATAGGATTAGCACAGTCCATCTCTGATATAAATTGCGACTACCATATTTTCATGATAAACATGATTTACAGTGAAACGGACGAATCTCGTAGTTTGAAGACGCTCCTACAGCAGTGTCTTGCACAGCAATCAACGAATACGGAACTGAATTAAGTGTGGATGAGATATGAATTTGCCATATATATATATATATATATATATATATATATATATATATATATATCATGTCAGTTGGTTTACTTGTCTCACACAATCAACGGCGTACTGGATGAAGGTAGCAAACAAGTACACAAATACCATGGGCCACCAGAATCGAATGGGCATAATGGTGCACTTGTTTATTCACTTGGAAGACATTCGTGGAATTGAAGATTATTGAAATTCTTGTTCGTGACCATCCGATCACGAGTTCGCTTCATTGAACATGTCCACTCATCCAAGTGGGTTACTTGAATTGTTGCTACTGACAGTTGTTTCTACTAGAATTCGACTGGCATTATGTCACATGAAATATCGAACAAGCTGCGAATTAAGGAAATATATTATCAACAGTAATAAAAATGATGATCACGATAATAAAACTATATCATCTATATTGATAAAATTGTCAATTTTATTACTATGAATAGTAATAACGGTGATTTGAAATCGCAGATCAAACCCAACATAGTATTCAGAACAAAAGTGGAAGGAGAATACATGCTTTAGGTAATTTCATTCCCAATCCCTTACAGTCACATATAAACGAAAACGAAAAATAGATAATAGTCGGAGGAAAGTTTCACTAAATCATGATGAAGACGTAATGGTGAGGTTGACAGAAACATATGCGGAAGACCGGATTATGTTCCTGGTGATAAATAGCTTACGTCACCACTACGCACTACTGTGTGACACGGCTGACTGATGGCCGTGGGAGTTGGATTGCTTGGCCTAATTTTCGCCGCGCGTCAAGCTCAGGCTTTGAGAGACAGACAGAAATGGTCTCGGCAGTTGCTGGTATCCAAAGCCTAATCGCTGGTGACTCATGTTGCGGGGCTCCATGGACAACTTGGAAGGCAGACTGAATACTGATCGAATGCCCAGATTCCCCAACGTGTGCAACGATTGAAGTTGATACTAATCCGTTACCTCCATGTTAATAGCTGCCTTACAGTTTGACCTATGTAGGTAGCACCACAAATGCACTCGAATTGGTAGATGATCATGGAAGAAGTCAACAAGAGTAGATTATTTTTATTTTCACATTGGATTATGGGTGACATAACGAACGGGCATCTGATTTTGACCATTTGCCTTGAGGGGAATTCCGATGAATAATGCCCCGTGCAGAATACATCATATCAGAATACGTTTATGTCTCAGTGGCACGGAAGTGTGAGAGCTTGTGTACTGGTCATTCCAGGTCGCTTTCCAATACACCTTCCTTTGGGTCGAACCATCAGATCATCTGATTAAGTATACTTCAAGAAACGTTAGGCAATCTTCTTCGATTTCGGAGTGCGTAGTGTTGAATCCGCGTGAGATATCATGTGAATCGGTTTATGCGTTTGCAATGCAGAATATATCATTCACATATATCGCGTTAGTTGATTTCCTTTTCTAGCGCCGTTCACAACCATCTAGGTGAGATAAAAATCTTCACTGGGAACAAAAAATGAGGCGAAAACCGGTTGTTCAATTCGTTCACCCTGTGGTCCTTCCCCAAAATCAGCTCAAACTAAGCTATCCCGTCACGAAGTGGTTCGATTTGCTGTAACCGACCAACGTCTTCAACAGTCCTTCGTACCAGTTATTGTGTTCAATTTATATGCTCCGGTGAGGAGATCCTTCTGGATCCGCATCTTGTCCTTTTATTAGGAGAAAACACATTTTATTACTTTCGTGAGGGTCACTGTCATCAGTCATCCCACCGAAAACCAAATGGATAGGCTGTTATCAGGTATTATATATCTTCTGACTAATTAATTAAAGGAACACCACATCACTTCTTGTTCTGAACAGTCTCTGAAGAAGATTGCATTTCACAATGACTCATCGGATGTTTATTTTGCTCCAGAAGCATAAACGTAAGGTCGATGCCGCATTATTTTACTATAGTTAATATATTCTTCTCGCTCGGTTCACCGCTGACTCAGCCTTACCATATGACTGACCGTTAAAAAGGACTATTGTTCCGGTGTTCTGAATTCCATCTCTGACTGAAATGTCGGAAACTCGCACTAGTAACTAAGGCTCACTGTCAGTAAGCAGAGTCTCCGAGATTCCGTGCTGGGCGAATCAAGCGTATAACTCATCGATCACTTAACGGAGGGTGTGGACGATATACTTCGAGTACGTAACGGAACTGACCAGGATGGAGATATTTGAGAACATGTTTGCACTGGTTAATCTGTTCAATAATCAGTTAGCTTGTCGCGGCGAATTTTATGCTTTACAACTCCAATAGGTTTCACGTGCTTCTCGTTCACGATTTCTTATTGGTTCACCAAAAGCCAACGAATCAAACGACTGCGCGCTCGCAAATAATTACAATTGCACAGTTTGATTCGTGTGATACAATCTGCACTTGTTCTGCCGAACAACTTCGTGATGGTACCGATAACCACTCATGTACCGATTTATCACATCTGAAATTTGCATTCAGTTGTGTGTGCGTTTTTTGATTGCACACCAGCGTTCGATATCTCTCAACTGCCCAGTTACCTACTTAATTGGCTGAAAAACTACTTCTCGAGTAGAACCTAGTGCAGCGAATTTTGATTCAAAATTTCAAGACATCTCTTGAGCACTGCTGGTGTACTTTACCGAGCCGGCCAATTCCGCGCTCGCTTCGTATTACCAACTTAAATGAAACCCACTCAGTTCGCACAGTCAGATATACCGATGATGTTGTTCTGATTCGTTCTGTTTCACAGCACTCCGACTTTGATCAGTCTCAAAGAAATACTTCACACATTCTAAAGGCTTCGAGCAATTTGGTCTTCTGTTTTGTAGATAAACCATCCATCTTCTTCGCTCACTCCAACCTTGTTCTCTATTCACGCCCATCTTTATCGGTGTAGATGCTGATGCCTGCTTGCGCATTTACTGATCTCCGGTTCACCGAGTTTCATTTCCATCTTTGCAGATCGTGCACGTACAACCCCCACGGGAGAACACTGGATACAGCATATAACAATGGTGATTTACCGGTGTAGTACAATGGTTGTGAAGCTATGGTGGGGAGTTCGAGTCTCCGTAGGGAAACATTTCCTCACGATGGAAACGTACAAACATAGGACAGCACAGTCGGGAATATAAATAGAATGTTTTTGCAATATATATCGTAAAGTGTAATGATAAAGGGCAGGTGCATTGGAAGCGGAGAAAATGGGCTATGGAAGCTAGAGGTGCGCGATGCATGTGCACGCCACTCGTGAGCAGACGAGATAGGATTGTTCTCAGAACACAAACTACAAGAAAGTAATGCACAATTTCCGACATCATACACCGTAAAAACAGATACCAAAATAAATAAACGCACACGGAATTAAAATTAACGAGTCATCGCCTGAAAAGCGTAGATGTCAACCCCGAGGTCACTCATTTCCGCAACCCTGTTAGTAGTATTTCTACGACGTTCTATTCGCATATTGTGAACAAATTGGATCACTCGAGTCCAAGCGCCTATTCGACTGTAAACTCGTAGCATCCGCGGTCACTGAAATTTCGCCTGATTAGGGGCATGTGTGACAACTGTGTTTTGGTACTAACGGCTTTTCCCATAACGGAAGGTTATCTGGAGATGTAAAACGAACGCAGGCATTTGTTTCCGAACTTTGCAAGTTGAAACCGATATGCTAAGAATTATTCCCAGTGGACACTGTATTTATTGCGACCATCGGTTGCTTTGATTTGCCTACTAGTGAGTTCTCTTGAAAGATTGTTCCCATTATTACATAATGATACTCACACTGATGAAATTGGACAGATCAGTGAAGGATTTCTCAACGCCTCACTACTTCTTAATCAGTCTCTGTGCAGTTGTATTGAATTACTATCCAAATATTTTCAATGTAGTTGAACGTGCCCCAAATAAGCAACTCTGATCGTAGTGCTTTCTCAACTTTGAAGTTTGCTCTAAAAGCGACTCCCTGCACCCCATGCGCACTATCTGCAAACGTATCCTCACTTTGAAGGATCCAGATGAACTTAGGTCACTGGGTTCACCTGTATGATGGATTGTAAATCTGCCTTGGGAAGGAATACTCACAGTAACGGAAATTTCACATCAGCACATACATTTAAGATGAGGTTCTTGTTTCCTATCTTAAATTCGTACATAACTGCACAACTTCTTTAGTTCTCTGACTGTTGGAAATTCAGAACGACTGTCCACATTATTTTGATTTTTCTAGTGATCACTGAAGTAATACTGAAATGTACTGACAACATTTACTAACCATGTCACAAAACACCGGTTGAAAACATGGTGGAGCACAATCGTCTCATTTATATCATACTGCTGAATCAGTGATATATATATATATATATATATATATATATATATATATATATATATAGAACTGGAAAATTTACCGAGCAGATTAAGGGTACGCCAGAAGTACATCTGCCAACTCCATTTACATACGCCGACCAGTAATCTAAAGACAAGGAGCTACGTCTGAGCGGTCACGGAAAAGCCCCGCCATATAGTTGTCAGCCTTTCTTCATGTAAGTACATTCCCAAAAGAGAGAGAGATCCAATACAACTAATCAGGTGGTAAAGACCATGTCCAAAATCTATCTTATCAGTCAATGACCGTACCTAACGAATCGAATAAAGATGATTAGGAGATATCGCTCTTCTGAAACAAAAGCGAGAATAAGATCATGTAAATGAGGAGTTCTATTGTCGTTACATCACCAATGGACTCGCCTGGACAATGCGTCCCTTCCAATAACAGAGAGCCAGCACGTAAAAGTTTGAGTGAATATAGACAATCGACGGAAGGCACTGCGACAAAAGTTCCAAACAAATACATCCGATGTTACATTCATCGAAGAAAGAACACGGCTACTTCCATACCGTTATACACTATTAAGTAAATTTGTTCAACAAATGCAAATGAAAGTCCGTATTATCTGTCGTGCGCTTCTAGGGGAATTTCGTTGTCATTCACATACAATATCATGTTGCTGACAGTAACTTGGGACCATGTGCCCACGTTCTCAAGCTTGCTCTATTTCGTGGTAAACTTAACATTCTTGTTCGTTAGAAGTGACTTAGTATTTTTCCGATAGTTTCCGAGGGGACTTAACATACAATTACATTATTTGTCATTTCGCAACCCGTTAATCAGTGCTCGGACAAAACCTCAGACGAGGTAGCGTAGGCACACAGCAATCCCCATTTACCTGTGTAAAACTTTAGATCTGACGCACTAGTTTACCTACTGAAGAGTATGCCAGTAGTCCGTTTCATAATTCAATATCATGTGGAACGCTCCGGGAATCTCAGAACACATTGTACGTCACAATTGGGAGTTAATGTTACATTATGAACTCACCAAAAACCAAACTACTTTATCCTATTCCTAAACCAGTTAAGAATGATAGCTTTGAAGTGGACGAACTGTTATGCGTTTAATGAACTAGTGGCGAATGAATCGACTCCTTCTAGCTATCTCTCAGTAGCATGCTCATAACCAAAAGAATGGAAGCGAGAAATCGTTTTTAGATTTCGGAGCGTTTCACTTTATAACTACCAGCTCTGAATCATTAGGAAAACTCGATACCTTCAGCTATCTCTGCAGTCGCATCAAAATCGATGAAGCCTTTAACCACGGAAACCTGTCCAACTGATACGCAATACCATTCTTGCTAAAGGAATGGGCGCAGTGCCCGAGCGCAAGCGAAACCTGGTCACCCGATCTGAGGTACTATTATGTGCATGCCCTTGGCGCACCATCATCTGATCCCCGTTTTACTCTTAACTCTCCCAAAAACGATGTGTATTCCAACATGCACTTCGTAAGATTCCCAAGGTATGTGAGAAAAGCTAGAAACAGAAAGACAAACAACACGCGCCAAAGCACAACACATTTAATTAAAAGAGGACAAGGGTGCCGCGAACAATACTTTGCCATTCAAATACTGAATGGCTCCGGGGGATATGTGACCCAAAGCTTTTCGGTCTGGGCTGTCGGTGAGGGATAGAACCAAATTGGCCGATGTAGCCCAACCGAAAAAGCAGCGAATCTGTAAACAAAAAGCAGATTACCACAAACAATAAATTGGACATAGACAAAAATTCTGACATACCCAGTTACTTCATAGTGTGAGATCAACATTATTCCAAATGAAAGCTTGCAAAACACCAAACAGGGCTTCAAAAATGAAGACTGGTAAACGTGATAATGAACAAGCAAAATACAGATGAAAAATCTGACAACCATCAGAACAGTCTGGTTTCGTCTACTTCGGATTCAGATTGCCTAAAAACTTGGGAAGCCTTTTTTGCACCGAAATTTCAATACAGCGAACGCTCCTAGCTTGCAGTTGGCTTGTAGACCAGAAATCAGGTTTTTGCTCAGGACACAGATATAATCTACTGTTTAGACGTCCAGGATGTCTTATGATCAACCATAAAAATGTCGAAGCCTAGTTAATCTGAAATGTAAGGGATGCATTCCATCTCACAATGCAGACTCTCGACTGCTTGGTCTGCCGAGCACCTAACATCTTACATAAAACATCCCCGATAATGTTTGCACGCATTCACTTGTGTGGCACCTACTTTGCGCAGTAAATCATCGGAGTCCGACACAAGTGAATTTCCTTTGGGCTTTTCCAACGTCACGGTGCACTCACGTCCAGAGATAAGATGACGTACAACCACCTGAGCACACCCAACTGAAAAACCAGCGGCGTCTGAAGCAGACATTTCAACAACATCAGACGGAAGTGAACAACCGTTCGACGAGGACATATCGCGGCGGGCAAAAATAATGAGTTCGAAATCATACGGTGGGATCTGAAGGACGGAAAGAATAATTACAGTAGAAACTTCCATTCGCGTTTGCATTGTGATCACGCTAAAAGAAACTAATGAAAATTGCTAAAACAAAAGCTGAGGAACATACTTTTTATCACGAAGATCTTATAATAACTGTACCCCATAACATCTTTTTAGTCTGAAAAATTTCAACCCACGTTCGGCCGCTTGAGTTTGTAGAGAACCGAGAAACATGAATAAACAAGAAAAACAAAATTCAATTTTACCGTTCTTCAGTTGTGACGATCAATGTGGCTTACGTTTACCAGTACCAATTTACATAAACGCAATAATCGCGACCGAAAGAGTAATACAGAAAGCACGAAGTCTTACAAACACCATTCTAGAAAATATCCGCTTGTAACCTTTGCGGAGGTCATGGTTAGACGATTGCACGGAAAAGTGAATGGTAAAACGATTGTGTATAACGCTCTGAGGCATCTAAACTTCGATGAAACTAGACGCGCATTCTAATTCTGTTGCTTCGCCTTTTTTACTAGTGGTTCATATTACCAACCATGAGCTTACAATGACACGAAAAAATAGCATTATTCAATGGGAAAAAGTTATCGGCATCTTATCGAATAATTCCGCCATAAGTCACTTCACGTTCGACAGTCTCTAATTTGCCCCGATTCTTCTCTTGAAACATTGTATTGTTATTGTATTAGAACAAACACAGAAAACGCCACATGTTTCCCGGATCTGAATCAACTTATGCTGACGAAGACCTACCGAGACTGTTTCCCGAATGATCTCTTTGTCTAAGTACCATCCTTTCGGGAGAATGGATTCGGCGGCGTGAGTGATATCCTTGGCCATTCGTTTGTCACCATCAGCGGTGACACGCTCATGGGCAGGTAAAATTTGGGGCGTCCATGGAGCCAGCTCATTCTCACGTAATGGAGGCAGTCGCATAAAAGTAAACAATCTAACGAGTTCTGAAAGGAACGGTGCTCATAGTAGTACCTCCGAAAAGAGTCACCCAACAGCGTCCAACTATAGTTACGGGCACCGGAAGCAAACAAGGATTGTTAAGATGGAAAGCAGTCCCCCAAGCTATGCATGCTCGGTGAGACAGTATACAACGAAAACACACTACTCTCACCTTCTTCCTTGTACGCTGAATTCGATTAATTATTTCACGAGCCAGGCGTTCGTTTTCCAGTTCTTCATCTGGTGTAGTATCCAAAAGAACAAGCAAACCTCGAGAGTCAGATGCAGCCTCATAACGCTGAATCTCTTCGTGTGTTGCACTGCATTCTGTCGGAGTGTCTTTTCCCTTCTTGACTTTGCCATTCCCACTTTTGCCTTGTGCTGGTTCTGATGGTTTTCCCTCTTGGTTACCGCCAGTACTGTACACCACACTTAAATCGTCTCCACTCAAAACGTGCCCACACACAGTAATGGAACCGGTCTAAAATTGAATGGAGGGATAACTTAAAGTATAATCACGGTAATCATATATCACACCATATCATATCATATCATATCATATATATATATATATATATATATATATATATATATCCTTAACACCCGTGATTTCATGCTGTATGTCAAGTAAAACATGATACAATCGAGGAGGGAGGGGCAGATGGAGTCTGATTCCGTGGTGCCATCATCATATCACATTATAATAAAATAATCCAGATAATATTTAACTCCAATCAATCAGGTTAATAGTCGAAGGTGAACTAAAACTATTGTAAGACTAGAACTTACCGATGCGTAATGCTCTAGATCTGATGTGGACATCGATTTCACTGCTTCGACCACAGCTTTATAATCCTTCTTCAGACGAATTCCAACTGTACGATGATTGAGTTGACCACGCAACTGCACGCCGTACTTTTGCTTATCATCTGTGGTTGTGAGAATGCGCACGTTCAGCTCCTGAAGGAATGCAAAATCAGAAATGACAAATGGAACAGATTTTTTTTCTGTACGTTAGTGCGGAGGTGGTTAGTGGGTGACGAATGAAGCACAAGTCCCTAGTAATAATGGTTTGAGGCTGTAAGCAAAGTTCACGCCCCAAAATCATCGTTCGAACCAAATACAGAAGATGCTGTCAATTTTATTTGATATATACACAGTCCATATGTACAGCTTTGTAGATAAATCCAGTTCCACTTCCAAACCGATTGGAACCCGATTTTTATTACTGAAACAATTTCCAATAGCCTGAATTCCGGTGGTGTACGTGTACTAGAATATTGCACAGTTCAAGCAACTCCTACGCTTGCAACGAGTAGTTTTACAGAGTACCGATTTTAAATATATTAGCATCACTGAAGAGATTTTAAAATATTCTTAAGTTCTTGTCTTCCATATTATTCGGGCCACGTAATCTACAATCATAAGGAGAACGAAAATGAAGAAACAACGGAGAATCGAGTGAAATTGACTGGAGCAGTAGAGTAAAACAGTTTAGTCTCACCTCGACAATGTAAACTTGGGCTGAACGGATCGATTCTCTCACATTCGGTTCTGGATGGATGACGATCGCTTCCCGCAAAGGAGCTTTCAACGGTAGGTTTGTTCGTGTTCGGATAATACGCCCCAGTTCGACTGCAGCCTGCATCCAAGCAACTGTGTCTTCAATCACCGGGTTAATTAATTCATTGTTAGCATTCGGTGCGTGTAAATAGTGAACGGATTCTGGTGCGCCAGTGACGTGTGAATATCCTATCGGTAATCCGGATGGAGCTATGGGTGGGTGCAAAAAACAAATAAGAAAAGTGAGCTCCTCACATACTACATGCTGAAACACAGATGTCGTCTCAAAATTGATAGGCGGCCTATTGAGTTGTCAGATTTCCGCTTGGTTATCTAATCCAGCAATCGTTAGTTCAACCATTTACTACTTTCTCCTTAGATTGGCTTTACCGTCGAAACTCAGCCTGGTTACATTTCTCAACAGAAACGCTTTGGGTTCGACGTCAACTGAACCCAACGTGCTTTCAAACTGATTTCCTCCCATTGGCCCTGAAGAACTAATCACACAAAAAGGAAACAAGAACGTCTATTTATTTCGACCCAAACTGCATATCTTCGTATCATGATGCTGCCTCAACGAATATGAATGCACGTCAATCATGAGAAGAGTGATGACCCAGGTGACAGTGGATTACTGTCTACCACATAAATTACGGGCAGTGGCGGCATTCGAAACGTCGACCTAAAAGGTGGGAAGTAAATACACTACACTCGAATAGTGAAGTCACATGTGGTGCGGGAGTTCGTCTTCTGCTCTCTCCTTGTTGGTCGGATTCAACACAAGGCCATCCAGCTGGTTGACGATCCTTCTCGAACCTCCAGTTTCTAATCGCTCTCTCCAAAATGCCTCAGCGTGGTCGACGGTGGATGTTTCAGGCTCCGAGATGGTTAATCACCCTAAATGCATCTCGAAATGCTCCGCATGAAAACGCCGTTTATCCGTATTCTAAACCTGCCCCCTACCCAGCCTCGCCCCGACACATATTTCCATATTCTTCGGGAACTGCAGTCGGTAGTACTTGCGGTAACGACTCTGAGGGAGATGTTATTACTGCTCTCTTGCGTCCTCCTCCGTCTAGTATCCAAGTCTCACCGAATCCGGGGTGACATTAGGATTTTAGCTGGATACATGAATACCAGAGTTCGTCGACTGTCTTGGAATGGGGCGCACTTGGAAGGCTCTTTTGCGTAGATTCTTGCCGTTCAGAAAACAGAAGCGGTTGTTGGCTCTGTGTTCAGACCACCACTCATTTCTCGCCAGTGGGAATTACAGGCATTTTAATCCCCGATACGCCGTGTGGTCTTCACTTTATTCGAGTCGGTGACAGACCCGGGTGGATCACGTCGCAATTAGCTACAAATGTAGGGCCTGTTTACAAGGCTGTCGGTCGTAATGTAGCACTCCCCTGGACTGCGACCATTTCCTAGTGTGCACTGAGCCGTCTATGTACTTTGGTGGGCGTCCCAAACGTACGAGGATGGTCTTGGCTCTCAGCTTTCCGAAATGCGTTCGCTGAAAAGCTAGGATTAAAGGCACCACCGTGCTGGTTGCCTTACCTCAGTGTAATGTATTCTGTTGGTATAGTGAACTGTGACCTGAACTGTCGTGCCGTGCCAACCTAGATGCACGCCACTCCATAACGGCTCATAGTAAGCATAATGAAGCACGGCCCATAAGGAGAAGCAAACTCAACGCTAATCTGCGTAGGTATCCAGATATCCAGCAGTCTTAAGAAGCAGCAGGGAGGGAAACCTAATCAACAGACCTGGTCATGTAAGGCATATTAGACTTCCTGTGTGGGGTCCAAGAGTCCCTCCACTCACTCAGTGGTTAGATACATTGGGGGATATGGCTAGGTATCGCGATCAGTGGCTCTCTTGTATCCACAAACTTTCCTTATCGATTTGATGCTGATATATTTGTAGTTGTATTGTTGTTCATTTCCTACTTCTGTTCTTTCTTATCATTTCCGATTGAGGCTGTTGATAGGAGATAGCAAACAAAGCCACCGCACTCAGTACATGTTTAATGGTTGTCTGAACTGAACTAGATCTGCACTCATCTTTTGTGGTGATCAGTCAGAGGTAGTTAGTAGCTTGAAGTACCTCGGGAAATTGATCACAGCTGGTGGTGGTGTTTAGGGGATCACATCAGGACCTGCGAAAGCCAAAGCAGCATAAGCGAACCTGCGTCACTTGCGGCGCCGCAACGACATCCGGCTTTCTCTCAAGGGGAGGGTGTAGATTCCCACAATTCGTAGTGTTCTTCTTTATGGTGGCGAGAATTGTCCCTTTCGCGTTGATGATACTCGGCAGCTTTCTGTATTCAACCAGCGATGTCTCCGGAGCAATGCCCGTGTCCGCTGAGAACGAAGTCCGTTGTCGAGTTTTCGGTGCTGACAATCGCCCTCTGATCGAGATAATCAATCTACACCGCCTCCGATGGATCGAGCTCGCTTTGCTTATGCTCACCCATCATTTAGCCTTTCGTGTTTTTTTTGCACGTCTTCGGCGAGGCTGAAAGAAATGGCGCCGCTATCAGGCTATGATGTGCCGCAGGGGAGTTAGAAAGCTAGCCTCGGCTTTGATGCTGGTTGATACTGACCGCTTCCTTTGTTGGGGCTAAAAAGATGAAGAATACCGCTCGCTAAAGAGACGCTGAAAAATGAGGCTCGGAATCAAATTCAGTGGCGCAAATGCTAAATGACCTGCCTGCTGACTTCCCGTTACCTTTAAACAATTGAACAACAGACAAAAATGTTCAAAACACGTAAGGTGAGAATACTGAGGAAAATTTCGCTTTAATTGGTTGTTATCTTAAATGTTGACCATTAATCTTACTACCACTCCCAACTTGGTAATTCTTTTCCGTTGTTGTGTTGGCACCATGCTAGTTGACACGCCGGTTATATATATCACCGTTGTCGTACACGAGCAGCCGGTTATTCTTATCAAAATTCTGCTCCAACACGTCGTACTATGGTCTTCCAATTTTTCCTTTTTCCCAAACTACTAAAATCTGGAACACTTTCTGTCTTCCCACCTAATAGCAATCTTTCTTTCTTCTAAAACAGTATCAACAAGCTAGTTTTGAAGTGAATAATCCTCCCCCCCCCCAAAAAAAAAAAAAACTTCCTCTTCCAATGCCTCTATCGGCTAAGGGATTTACCCTCCCTACTGTAAATCATTGCGTGTAATTAAAAAACAACTACTCGGCTACCGCTAGTTGTTCACCATCTCAAGCCCTAGAGTGATCCTTCGTGGTTACCTTCAATGGAGCAGCAGACCTGCAATCTTATTCCGTAAAGCCTCACTATTGCATGCACGAGGAAGTATGGGAGGAAGAAAACGTCGACAAAATGAAGCAGCTTACCAGTCAAATTAGCGGTGAAGTCCAGACGGGAGCGGAGACGCTGATAGATAAACTCGGTGATGAACGGTGTAAACGGGCTCATCAACAGGGTCATCTGATAAATAACTTTTATGAGTGTATGTAAGGCGGCCCTCCAGTCGGTATCGTTCTGAATCGCATCGCCCTGAAAGACAGTGATAAATATGGATACGTACATTATTATCATCCTCATCATCATCATCAGGCAAAAGAATTTCGCGAAAAAACGGAAGAAAACTAATGTGAAATCACTTCGCCGGAAGATAATGAATAATAATTGATTAGCACAGAGTTAATAATCAGTTAATCAGAACACAGACAGTGTCGCAGGTGTTCGGCTCATTATTAAGTCTAGATTACAGAGATATCACGCGGTTCGATCGTTTAATTTCCATCCCCAAAACAAAGCCACTTACCTTCCTCTTAATTTTAATCTGACTCTCACAACCCTAATCGCAAATCAAAAAGTGCAGGGGCAGTTATATTTTTAACAGTGGGACCTTTGTTTACGTGAATCACGCGCTTTCGTATGTTTATCCAATGCATGCCGGTGTCCAACCAGATTCCGTTCTTCCCGAAACCTGCTCTTGTCCTTCCAATTTCATCTAAGCGCATATCTACGAGGCCACTGACCATTGCATCTACACCTATTTCTATGCCCGTGTGCCGTCGTCCATTACATCTATTGCATGCTTACACACGAGTGCAGCGGAAGTGATTTGCCTGTCCCAAAGGCTCGTTGCTCTGCTAAGGATAACTGGCAACCATGCCCTTGAAAGGTAGAGCGATGAATCACGTGAGGCGCTGTAACGGCCCGGACGACAGTGGTTTGTTGTACACCAAATTAGCCGGAGATTCAGTACCAATTTAGCAAAGTATACTGCAATGAAATCGATATATAAGATATTACACTTAGTCCTTGGATGTTTAGAAATCGTAACTCATTACGTCTCGTACAACAGCAACCGATTTCCTTTTATATCGTTCTCTGTACTTGCTTATTATTTCAAAAATCGACGCAGCTGAGTAGAAATGACCGTTGAAGTTGCCATGCCTATCTTCCGCGTGTGCCAGATCCATACCATCGATTCTGTTTATGCCATCCACGCTGGAGAAAGTTGAAGTATGCTAGTGACGTAGAACACCTATTTCTAGAGTGGAACTATGTTTCTCATTCCCAGTAATGAATTCGAACGTGAAACTATCTCCTCATGTGGTCCTCAATCTTTGCAACACTGTGATCAATAACCCAGTGCACGACAACTGCCGTTCTGTCTACCTTTTGTAGTTCTATCTAAAACTACTCGTCACTTTGTACTTAATTTTTAATGACTAATTTTGTAGTCACGTTCACAAGTCATCAATCAGTTGTACTAAGTACCTCGTAGAAGGGCAGCATGATTAGTTAATAGTCTGCTTTCTCACGAACAATGAAGTTGTGTGACAAAGTCACACATGTATCAATAATTTGAATTTTACACCCAAATAGTCATAAACGAAAGCTGATCATGAGAAGTGACCAGTCTCACCTTTAGCCGCCGTCTGTTCATGCGAACATACCAGTTCACCAGGTGGTCAATAAACTTCACCAGTCGAGGCACAACAGTATAAAGACGATATTCTATAACAGAGCAAAGAGACCACAGAAAAATGTAAAGGAAATGAACCTCGGTCTGTGAACAGATAGTGCATTTGACGTCATGACGTTTATGCAACGCCGTGACTAACGGTTTATTCATTAGACCAGAACAACATGCTTCATGTTCACCAAGAAGTGAAATAGGTGATTAGTTTAGTGACGACTGCAGGTACTGTTGGACAAGCAATGAAATAACAGCGAGAGCGGCAAATCAACACCATCCAAGTCATCCTGTTCGGCGAACTCGTTGAAATTCGGTCCTCGTCGAGGACCTCTGAATCGCTTCACTGACTTATAGCTATCACGGCCACTTTTACCAACGAGTAGTACGCGAGCATGCGCCTGACAAAATTTCCAGTTTCTGTATCTGGCTGGAAGGACAAACATTCCCTGGATGCATGAGGTCGGTTTCGCGGCCGTTGCCATTACTTAGGCAAGCGTACCCGGTACTCTCCTGTCTAATCACCCCTATACTCTAGCGCTCCATAATTGTATATATCTCGCAATTGCTTGCGAGTAGTGTGTGGGATTGATGAATGATGTGCTTTGGACTCCACGTTTCACGCACAAACCCCAGGTCATCCGACCAACCTGCACTCGGAAGCACGAGACTCGAGTTTCGCTCTTGCTAGAGTTCATCAGTGGTGCATATCCTCCGCCATACACAGGGTTTGAACCCCGGCCCCTCCATCTCGAGGGCGTGTGTGTTACCACTGCGCCACCCCGCCTCCGTCCAAGCTGATCCGAATCACCAAGTTATGCTTGTTCAGATGTCGTCCTCTATGACAGCCAGAAATGCCCGACAGCTTCAAATGGAGGCACGGTACCTGAGGTTTGTGCGTGAAACGTGGAGTCCAACGGACAGTCAACCAAACAAAAACTCGCAATGAGATGGCAATTCGCGTAGAGTGACGGCATGCGCGCCTCAACGACCCAACGAGCTATACAAAATGGGTTACGACAAACCGAAGATTTAATAATACCTGGAAGGTCATTGGGTAGAGGATTGATGAAGCAGCCTCCTGGTCCTGTAGATTGGAGTCGATTTCAGCGGCCAACTCAGTCAGTAAAATTTGTGGAAGAATTATCGACCTTAGCGAACAGGCTTCCACTCAGCCACTCCGCTGCTCTGAGGACAGATTCTTGTTAGAACTAAAGGCTTTGATTGAGAACCCCTTACTCGCTCGGTGCCCACACAACGGAGACAAACTTGTCCAGTTATGTGCAGACAAACGGTTATTCCTGTCTAGTACAAATTCCCGACACAGCTCGCGTAGCACAGCGACATGGCGCTCTAACGCTACAGGATTCTGAGCCAGGTCGGTGATATCGCAAAACGTTACCAGTGGTGCGGATCTATCCAGAACTACAGATCCTACTGGTCCACCTACATACCACGCGCACCGTGCGTTAGTTCAATGCGCTTTTCACTCCAGCTCCAAGCCGTCGACAAAACCCCGAAACGAGGTTGCGCCCACGTATCTTTGATTCAGAAGTTTGCATCCATAGTGAACTTTGATGACCACATGGGAATAAAAATACGACCAACGTTAATTTTCAGTTCATTTCAAGTCAGAAAGCTATTACCATGCACTGGGTGCAGTGGCTTAATTTGCTATCTCCTATCAACAGCCTCAATCGGAAATGATAAGAAAGAACAGAAGTAGGAAATGAACAACAATACAACTACAAATATATCAGCATCAAATCGATAAGGAAAGTTTGCGGATACAAGAGAGCCACTGATCGCGATACCTAGCCATATCCCCCAATGTATCTAACCACTGAGTGAGTGGAGGGACTCTTGGACCCCACACAGGAAGTCTAATATGCCTTACATGACCAGGTCTGTTGATTAGGTTTCCCTCCCTGCTGCTTCTTAAGACTGCTGGATATCTGGATACCTACGCAGATTAGCGTTGAGTTTGCTTCTCCTTATGGGCCGTGCTTCATTATGCTTACTATGAGCCGTTATGGAGTGGCGTGCATCTAGGTTGGCACGGCACGACAGTTCAGGTCACAGTTCACTATACCAACAGAATACATAACACTGAGGTAAGGCAACCAGAACGGTGGTGCCTTTAATCCTAGCTTTTCAGCGAACGCATTTCGGAAAGCTGAGAGCCAAGACCATCCTCGTACGTTTGGGACGCCCACCAAAGTACATAGACGGCTCAGTGCACACTAGGAAATGGTCGCAGTCCAGGGGAGTGCTACATTACGACCGACAGCCTTGTAAACAGGCCCTACATTTGTAGCTAATTGCGACGTGATCCACCCGGGTCTGTCACCGACTCGAATAAAGTGAAGACCACACGGCGTATCGGGGATTAAAATGCCTGTAATTCCCACTGGCGAGAAATGAGTGGTGGTTGCATTGCTCCGGAGACATCGCTGGTTGAATACAGAAAGCTGCCGAGTATCATCAACGCGAAAGGGACAATTCTCGCCACCATAAAGAAGAACACTACGAATTGTGGGAATCTACACCCTCCCCTTGAGAGAAAGCCGGATGTCGTTGCGGCGCCGCAAGTGACGCAGGTTCGCTTATGCTGCTTTGGCTTTCGCAGGTCCTGATGTGATCCCCTAAACACCACCACCAGCTGTGATCAATTTCCCGAGGTACTTCAAGCTACTAACTACCTCTGACTGATCACCACAAAAGATGAGTGCAGATCTAGTTCAGTTCAGACAACCATTAAACATGTACTGAGTGCGGTGGCTTTGTTTGCTATCTCCTATCAACAGCCTCAATCGGAAATGATAAGAAAGAACAGAAGTAGGAAATGAACAACAATACAACTACAAATATATCAGCATCAAATCGATAAGGAAAGTTTGCGGATACAAGAGAGCCACTGATCGCGATACCTAGCCATATCCCCCAATGTATCTAACCACTGAGTGAGTGGAGGGACTCTTGGACCCCACACAGGAAGTCTAATATGCCTTACATGACCAAGTCTATTAGTTAGGTTTCTCATACCTTTCTTCCAAGTCATGGGCTGGCCACCCTTACTGATCTTCCGAACGTTATTGGCCTCAGCGAAATTTGCGCGCCGACGAATCTTCTCAGGGGATATGCGCAACACATGCCACAACCATCTTAGTCTCGTGAGCTTGAGCGTTCCGTCTATTAATTTGATTCTTGAACCTGTGACTCTCCGCCGAACCTCAGCATGGCTTATGCGGTGTTCCCACCAGATTCAAGCAATGCTACGAAGACATCAGTGTTCAAATACCGCCGATCTTCGTTTATCCTCCACTCGTAGTAGCCGTGTCTGTGAACCTCACGGAAGCACTGGCCTGACTGCTGCATTGCACACTCGACCGGATAGTCAGATAGTTTCCCTACTAGGTGTCATTTTCTTCACGATTTCATAATATATAATTCCGTTATAATCGAATGGGTCAGCGATTTCACGTTCTGTAGCCGGTCACTAGTTCCAATGAGAAGACTCTTCGTGTTTGAAACGGTCTTGGTTTATTTGTAGAGAACGGATAGTCTATAGAAAATGTATGGCGACCATAAATCAGTCCTTGTATGAAAACGTATCGATTCGCCGATATCCTTGAAAGCTTTTCTGAATTTTGTCTGGTTTTACCCAGATTGGAAGATTCGGCTCCAGTCGTTTTCGATAGAGGTTGGCATCCGATAGATGTTAGTTCACCCTCTACAGAGCGTCCCAACGGGTAAAACCATCCATTGCTTATGTAACCATATCGAAAACAACGCAATCAAGATGGGTATCCCTCTAGAAGCATTGGAACTACTTCTGGCTTTGTGCACACACAACATTCAGTTCAAGTTCAACGATCAGATCTACCGTCAAAAGGACTGCTCAGCAATAAGCTTCTCACCCAAATCACTGTTTGCTGACATCTTTATGGCAAAGTCAGAAACTAAACCACTTGAATCAACAATCCACACGTTTTGTTTATGCAAACGCAGTGAAGATGATGTCCAGCATTCACTCAATTCTTCAGACCAGAATCAGAATCAATTGCTAAATCCTTTTGACTCCGATCATGCATACTTGCAGTTCACAATGGAAACGGGGTCAAACAACACAATGGGCTTGGTAAATGTTTGGATGAGTTATCGTGAAGACGGTCCAATCGATCGGTCAGTACATGGGAAAGCAACGTGAAATGAGCAGTGCATCCACTTCCACACTTTTGTAACTCGTAATGTGAGAAGGAACCAAAATGAGTGCCTCACTAACAGAGCAACATGAACATGCTTCGAGAACACCATTAAGGAAACATTTTTATACAGCATAGCTACCCGAACTTCCTAATTCATAAGATGATGCAGATGCAGATGGATTTTCCAAGAGAGCCTGTCGTGGATAGTTAGTCAGTATACAAATATTTGCCATCCAAATGCAACACTTTGGGTGGGGATTCTGTACAATTCCGCGGATGCTTCTGTCACTATCACTAATTGACTCACCTAGTCTATCGGTTTCCCATCTGTGGCCAGAACCTATTTTGCCATGAAAATGTCCGATTCCTGTTCAGTTTGTTCTCTAATTGCACAAGGAACTCGCCTTGTCGGTAGAACCAGAGATTCAGCAGACTCGTTGATGAATAATGTCCCTAGTCCCGGATGCTTACGTAGTTTCTCATCCAAAGTCGAGGAGTAATTTTCCAGGTCATGTTCAACATTTTCTGTAATATTATGAACCCATGAAAGTTAATTGTCATTGTTTGGAGATGTTTTCGTAAATGACTGAAAATAGAACGCTATATATCTGACTGTCAAACTCCCGTGCCCAGTATTCACAAAATCGTCATTCCGACAAAAGTTTCCCAAATGACACCAAAATGTTTACGGTTGAAAGGAAAAGAATGCTAGCGTTTTTCTTCTCAATAATTGTCTATTTTACTGTATTCTACTGCCCTTTTCCTATTGAGTTAATGTCGTAGTTGCATTTGCACCTTGCTGGATTGCAAACCAGCATGATAATATATATATATATATATATATATATATATATATATGTATATATATATATATATATATATATATATATATATATATATATATATATATGGTAAAATTTGGTATTTTCAGCAGCCTTTCCACCACCGCGCAGAGGAGTACACCTGTCGTTCGTGACCAAGTGTGTTGGCGGATTGACCTGGAAACGACCATTCAATCCTACCTACGACAACACCATCTCAACGACAGTAGAGTGCTGAAGTTTGTTTGTCTGACCGTCACAAACAATTGTCGAGTTAGTGGAAATAAATGATATTCAACACTTGTTACAAAACGTTGGCGAATCGTGTCTAGGAAGCATTGGTTTTCAGCACGAGGGCAGAATCGTCATTACATGTCAAATGCACCAGTAATGTGACACGTGATAAGATGGATTTCACAGCATCAAACACTTCCTTTGCTGCCTGTACGAAAATATTGTTTCTGAGTTGCCCTGTGGGAGGTCAGCAAAGGGCTTTAGAACACCGGCAATGTTAGGAATGACACGGTGGAAAAAGTGAAGGATTCCAAGGAACTGTATGACTAATTTAGGGATTCTTGATGCTTGGGACGCAAGAAACACACTTGGCCACCTTGATCAAAATGTTTTTAATCCACACGGCCCTCGTATCGGGCATGGTGCAAAAGAAACAACAGCATATAAACGGCCCGTAAGCATGGCCTATGCAGGACTTTACTCTCCTATGCTACACGACAGGCGCCGGCCTATGGATGAGTCATCGGCGGGGGTACCAGGTACTCGACCGAGGAGTGAGGGTACTCCCGATATATCATGCAAATCTAGATGATCTTCTCATATTCACTCATGAAATACTACGTGAGTCAACGGTAGTGGTAACTTGACTCGCTTTTTGAATTATTTACCCGCTTCTGAGAAGCACATCTAGTTGTGCATGATATATACGGTCACTGTCCTCTCAGTGCTCCTACGTTCCACATATACATGTGGTTCATTGTCGATCAGCCGCGGCCAACTGGCTGCGGTAAACACTGCGAACGGCTTGGATACACTCACCCAGTTGTGATACCACACTGTTCATGCCCTTATGCCAAGTCATAATATGACCGATGTGTTGCTTCTTCAATTCTTGTCCAGCAGGTGTAACCAGAGCCCGGAAATGGTGATGATGCGTAGGCACACACAAAGCATGTGAAATCCATCGGAGGTGGTGTAGAGCAAACACTTTGGTCAGATTGTAATGGGAAATGCTGGAGAAAAAGAACGACGCCAATATCACAATAAACGGGTCAACCAATCGAGATACACAGATCAAAGAACGAAAGGAGAATATGTCGGGAGCATACTGCAGCAGACGAAAAGAGGCATACCAACGAGGAGATGGAAAATAGCGGGATTTTCGTCAACTGAGAAAGACAGCCCAAGTGAGGGGTTACCTATCAAGCCATCAACTGAAACAATCGGATCAGCCGAACAAAAATAGTGAACGAGAGAATTAGGCTAATGGCCACAGGCAACAGGACAGAAAGAAGGCAAAACGCTCAGACAGCCGGCGGATAAATGTTGCTGCAGCACGATTTGGCGAAAGATCCATACAAACGATCGTACATGTTCACCGACTTGGTTTGTTGGCAGCACAAATAAAGTTGTACTCATCCGTCATGCCCTCTTCGTTACAAGATGGTGGCTATTCGAATCCAACTCACCAAAACGAAGCTAATAATTATTCACTCGATGCTCCCACCAGATACGAGCCACGTTCCAGAGAAATCAGTTGTCGATTATAAAATCTCCGAGTGTCCTCAACGCGAGGTGGAAAAGGTCTCGCAACCCTAATGCAAAACACTGCAAATTGAAGTGTCTGTTTTCGTGTCGAACAAACCATCGATTTCGTTTCTGTCGTCATGGTCGTTTTGCCTCGTCTCGTGATCTTCGTTCGCTCTCTTTACAAATTCAGTTCCGGGTGAACTTCATTTGATCCAGCACAGCCAGATGTATGATTGTACAACACATTACCGAGTGACACACTTCTCTCCCAGTAACCATTTACACATTGCATTCCTAGAGACAGAGTCGAGGCCACGTTTGGCGTTCGAGCCACCTCTATGGGTTTGGAACTGGTAAACTGGCTTCACAGATCGTGTCACTGACACGTGGTGCTTTCTTGCCGGTGGCACGGATGAAACGGAACACCTTATGCGAGTTGTCAATAGGATTAGCATAGTCCATCTCTGATATAAATTGCGACTACCACATTTTCATGATAAACATGATTTACAGTGAAACGGACGAATCTCGTAGTTTGAAGACGCTCCTACAGCAGTGTCTTGCACAGCCATCAGCGAATAAGGAACTGAATTAACTATGGATGAGATATGAATTTGCCATATATATATATATATATATATCATATCATGTCATTTGGTTCACTTGTCCCACGCAGTCAACAACGAATTGGATGAAGGTAGCAAACAAATACACAAATACCATGGGCCACCAGAATCGAATGGGCATACTGGTGCACTTGCTTGTTCACTTGGAAGACATTCGTGGAATTGAAGATTATTGAAATTCTTGTTCGTGACCATCCGATCACGAGTTCGCTTCATTGAACATGTCCACTCATCCAAGTGGGTTACTTGAATTGTTGCTACTGACGGTTGTTTCCACTGGAATTCGACTGGCATTGTGTCACAAGAAATATCGAACGGGAAGCCATCTGAGGAAACATAATAATAACAATATTAAAAACCACAGTCACTAAAGTGATATTATTTATGTGAATAGTATTAATGCTAATATTGCCAATAAGATCGCTAATGGAAAATTTGTTGCAACTACCCAGATTATCGGAATTTCGAGCTTCTCTGCAATACATATATATATATATATATTCATATGAAAGCAATTATCTCACGGCCAGGTGAGCAACGCGGGAGAACGGTACACAAATTTATCCGGTAATTTATTCACACAATCAGAAAATAATCCATAGTTAGAATTTACAAAGAAGTTATCAATGTCAAAGTGCAAATGGTAGCAGTTGTAAAAGGATAGAAAATATCCTTATCAACGGGGACGAATAAGCCCGTCAATAGGTTTGTTCATGCCGCAAATGTGCTCCGTGGTCTGACGGTGTAGTACAGTGACTGCGGGGCTTCGGTCGGGAGTTTGTGTCTCCAATGGACAGTTCTCCAATGGAAATGTACAGTCATAGAAAACCAGTGTCAGGAAGATGAACGTGGAATGTTCATACAATACACATCATTAGACATAAATATGAATTTTGTCAGTGCAATGGAAACGGAGGAATTAGGTCGAGAATGCTCGAGTTCCATGAGTGGGACGAGTGAGAAGGTCATGAAAACTCAAATTACAAAGGAGTAATTTACAATGACCGATTAAGCGAAACCTTTCCCCAACTCTTATTATTAGCTTACTTTCACATAAATGTGATGTTAATGGCTTGAGAATGGAATAACCGAAAACATATGTTTCTCTACAATTCATTTTTCTGAATAATGATAATAAATGATAATCTAGTAGATTTCGGGATCCATAGGGATTTGTGGTTGCATACGGAATTTTGAGAGCAAGCTAGAATTAAAATGATGGAAATGAATCTACATTTTTACCGATAAATATGCCCCGACATTCCACGATTGATGCAGCAGCGTACGTAGTCCTTTAAATTACGAAATGCTGCAATGATATATGCGATCACTTGTTTGCATTTCTTGAATACATATCAGCGTTCGAAATCTATTGAGTGCACAAACACTTACTTAAATGGCTCGGAAACTACTTTTTGGGTAGAACCTAGTATACCAAAGTTGGAAGAAATGTTTTCAGGCATCTCTTGAGTAGTGCTGATATTCTTTATCGAGCCATTCATTCCCAAACTTGCTACTTACATTGACGACTTAAATTTAACCACTCAGCTCGAATAGTCAGATATGCCGATGAAGTTGTTTTCATTCGTTCTGTTTCCCAGCATTCCGATTTTGACCAGTTTAAATGAAATACTCCACACATCCAAAACGCTTCTGAGAAAATTGGTCTTCTATTGAACCATGCCATATGCGGAGTGTAATTTTCCACTTTGCGATCGCGCTTTATAGAAGACAGCGCCCATACTCATTCTATTCCACTTGAACGTGTGAACCATGCGAAATATCTCTGTCTAACTTTACAGGAGAAGTTGCATTGGTCTTTACATTTAAAAATTATTGATAGAAAATTGAGTAAATTGTCTTTTAGAAACTACCAAACTTCGCAAAGTAAAGTCTCTGCAGTTTTTCATTTCTCCATTTGTACACCTATAATTCTATATTGTCATCCAGCTATTTTTCCTGGTCCGTTGAAATAGGAATTCATTACTCTTCGTAGAGATCTGCAAATCCTTAGTCTTCTTCTCTATGATACAGCCATAAGAGAACTCATGTCGGACTTATGTGATAAACATATCATTGCACCTAGTTCATTTACTGAAGAGATCACTGTGGACTGTTCACACCCAGTGCACTGCAATATTTCGCTGAGGCAAGCAATCCCGTTGCCCCTTTCCATGCCTCGACTAATCCCTCAAAAGTTATCGCTATACAGAACTTCTGTAGTCCCCCTCGTTGCTCATGGTAAGACAAACAAGGATGAATTATTATCTGAATTGTTAACCACACACGGAACGGTAAACTCTTCATCTTTTTCTCAGCATCTGAAAAGCGTCATGAAAAAACGTTCAAACAAGCTCAAAAAATATTATTATTAGTCATAATAAAAAAATTTTCGGAGGGATCTGACACAAAATGACAGTTCAGGAAGAAAAGTCGATGAATATATGGAAATGAGCACACTTTGCTTTGTGATAATAGATTGTAAGAACGAAGTAACACGAAAGATATGGTCGTGTAATATAAAGAAGAGTTAACTTGCTTTTCTGGTCGCAATAAATGTGAAAGAACCAGATATATAATAACTCATTCTTGTTCTCTTCCTTTACTCAACAAAAGACAAAATATGACATTTTTGGACGGGAGCCGCGGTCATTCATTTGCCTGGAAATTTCGGCCCAGTTCCGGTAAGGTATCTGCGGCCATTCCTGGATCCTTTTCCCGCCAACGTCATTTCGTTGGTCGGAATGTTTCCGGTAGCTCTGTGCACGGACTATATTACTAACCCCCAAAGATACCGCTGAGTTTCATCCCCATATCTTCAGGGCTTATCTTGTCTGTTGTGGGTCGCTTCCGGCATATTCACTGTCACGTATTCCGTATGTGGCTCTCGATGAGTTGGTCTGGTCGGTTTGATACCCAGCTCGTTCTGTTGCTACAGAATTTCAAACTACAGTAATATGCATATATCTATGATGAGTGTTACACGAGGGTATAGTAGATGAGTGTTGATAGAATAAGTTGTGGATGGGACTGACCATGCGCTGCGCATCAAACCTGAAAATATATTGCTTTCTGCTATGGAAGCAGGAGAAGCAATCCACTTGGAAATGCACCAACACATTGCGTGGACGTCCTGCATGCTCACCGTGCCACGGTCAAAACAGCAATCTCCACCAATAATAAATCTTCAGAATCCTCCTTCATTAGTCTGTATGTTGGAGTGCTACGAGAAATTCCCATGAATCTTCTTTTGACGAACCCATTGTTGGGGAAAATGCTAAAACCATCCCGTGTTGTACTTCGTGGGGTATGATGGGTGGGAAACGTCATTAAACTGTAAGATTTGGAAAAAGAACAGAAAAAGAGCCGCGGTTGGACAGTTCTACTAACTGTGGGTTGGGGTGAGACAGAAAAATCAGTTTCACGCAGTGATCTTGGTGTCTCTCAGAATTAACAGTTCCAATATCTAGGGTGTTGTAGCGTTAGGAGCTAGAGAACATAAGTAGATGTCAAGATGAAATGAAGATAGAATTGGCCCAGTAACAACTATCTTCAGAGTAGACGAATAGAAATGATTGTAACCACAGAGTCCACTTAGCTTCAGTGGTGGGACAGTGAGGAAGCTGTGAGGAAGAGGATGGAAACATAACTAGTGGTTCAGAATTGAACGGCCAGCTAGGGAGTGATTTATGTTGGAAAACTACGTCGCGATGGAATAGTGATGGCAAAGATGAGGTTATATTGAGATCGGCATCCGGTCAGACGACTTTGCATTGGTAACAATAAATGAGATTAAATGAAGAGGACGAAGTCCCACCTCAAACAATACTGCAATATTCAAGAGTGGAAAGAGGCTGGGCCTCGGATAGATCAAATTGAGTGATTCTAATGAGACGTTTTGCATGAAAAAAGGAAATGACACATTTTGAGGCTTTCAAGTCAGCATCCGTTAGATGTGGGGGCAAATAACGTGTGTTAGAAAATAAAAGCTCAAAAAGAGTCGATGACAATATGGAAGTAAATAATAGCAGAGTCGAATTTGAAGACTGTGTGATAAAAATCTGTCTTCAGAAAGTTAGACAATCAGTTCTCGAGGCATCAAAAGAAATACGGTTGTCTCAGCCCCAGACGATAATTCAATCGACATAGAAATTCGGTGACACAGAGATTGGAGCAACCGCTAGATGTATTATTGGAAGGGCATATGGAAGACAGGGCATGAAGTTGCAGAGTTTGATGAATACGGTTGAAAGTGCTAGACAGACGACGAATGATGGGAACGTCAGTCTTCACTTGCTGTAAATTAATCGGAGCCCCGCTGAGTAAAGTTGCACTATAGCGTCCCCTGAGGAACATTCGAAATCCGGAAATCAACTCAGGTGACAATCCATATCCAGATGGCTGTAATAATCAGTCTTATTGCCACGCTCAATGTGACGCTTTGAGATCTCTAGTGACACTGAATGCGATTCACCGTAACTGTTCATCGCAAACAACCAGTTTTATATCCGTTTCTACTAAAAACTAGCGTTTTGGTATCTTTCTGTAAAAGATGGTTTGGTGATCGAATGAAAGGCAAATAACTGAATTCAGTCGAATCGAAAAAGATAAATTCAAACTGGCTGACTGACTGCTTACTAGAACAATCAAAGTATTCAACTGGGTAATTTCCCACCGCATCAGTTGCTCATGGTTACATCTACGTTGTCGTTTATAGTGGAATTTTCAACCGATAACACAACTCAGTGTGTAAGTTCAGCTTAGGTCACCTTTTAGGATGTACTCCATACAATATATCGGTGGATTGTATATTTTGTTTTACCAACACAGAGTCCATATTCAGACACCCCAAATGTGGTCATATTCAACACGCCTTCAGCAGGAACAGTGTTGAAAGGAAGTTGACTGAGATAGTTAGACTCAGGTGTATCATTTCACGCACACCAAAATAAAATGGTTCAGATCTAACCCATAGGTTTGACAAAAAGTACTCCAACAGTTCTAATTATAGGGATCTTTGGCCAGCTCAAGATACTCTCTGTCCTATCTCCTTGAACACCGACCACCTACAACATATCCATTTTCGATGGAATGTGTACAGTTTAGATAACTGGTAAAAAAGCCAATTGCTGCCCTCCAAAATTGAGTTCTCATATCGGGGAAAGAGTAGAAGCCGTTTTAAAACCGAATCCAGTGTACAAACGTGCTCATCTGTGCCGCGAGCACGTATAGGGCTGTGGCCACTTCAATAGGTCACAGTCGCTAAGCTTGGCTTTCAGGTCACAAAAGCTTCATCACCAAAGGAAGCGATATCATCATCCGTAGATAGATGAAGGCGCTCAACCTATTATGCATTGATAGAAATTATTTTCTTTAATCTACCATATCTTTTCAGCTTTTACAACAGCGTTCACATACGGAACACCTCCCAGTGTGGCTTCAGAAGACAATGAACAGCAAATTCATTCAAATGCATAGTGCCAAAGCACTATCTTCTCAGCCAAAAATATATTTTGCCCGTCTTCATAGATCTCTCACAACCGTTGTCTCGAGGGCCCCGTTTATCTATTTGTCCCCCATTAGTAGTGTTAGTTTCTTCTGCAGTGGGCTGACGGCATTCTGTCACCTCTGTTGCACTGCAAGAACTACTTCGTATCCAAAGGCAGATAAGTCACATCCCATCGAATGTCGACATTTAAGCTGAAGGAGTGCATTTCACATTCAATGATGATTTCGGCGTGAAGTATCGGTCTGATTTATTGGGCATTGTGAGTTATGTAGATTTCGTCACTCCATTTTAGCCATGATGAGAAATGCCTTGCGATGAACCACGTGAAGGGTTAACACAATGTGCAAGTGATTCGAACATGTGAGCCTCAGATGGCGAATTGCGATTAAACGATGAAATAGAATCAAAGTGAAACAATGATACACTTAAACGTTTCTGTCGTTGTAATTAGTTAAGACATCGTGATCATGGTCTTGTGTTAACTATTTGCGACTGGTAAAGCAGTCAGATAAATGAATTCCGGTTGACGGTGGACTAACATCTATACATGATATGGTCGGAAACATATCCTCGTCTACATTTGAGTGCTTCATTACTGTCTCGACTACAAATACTAGCGGCTTCACATATTTTAAAGGAAGAAAAACAAAATGGCGTATGGTATATATTCACATTAGTTGGGAAACTGAAGTGACGATAGTAAAATTGGCCGGATGTTCGATGCAATGAAATTCTTTGAACACAAAAGTCGAGAGTATTAGAGTACACAATACATCTTCCACGTGGTCAACATGCACTCTCAATATGGATGCCACTCTAGCATGAATGAGGATATTTTCACGGAACAAAAGTCGATTGTATAAACATATTACCATTGAGGATGAAATGTGACAAATTCAGTTTGCATTGTTGTCGAATACCTGTCTGAACGACTGACCTTATCCCACCTCATCTTCATTAGTACCCGATATACCTGGGGTTAGTGTGGATGCTGGAGCGATTATTTGGCATTATTACCAACCAAGTCCCTAATTTGATTCTCTATCATCCAAATTTCGCGTACAAATTTGTAACTGACTTTATTACACACTGTGGCATTCACTCCATTTTGCCTACTGACAAGGTTCTGAGTAGTAAGCTGGAAAATTCGATCTCCACATTGTGTATACATATTCTTTGTCCAGTGTGAATCGTATACCCAACAAATCTATAACGCATCTACGGCGCTGCTCCTTCTGTTGCAGAACCGCCAGTCCAGTTGCAGGACCAAAACACTTCCGTTTTTTGTTTTTCAAATACAATTAATGAATGAACTTTGTACGTTAAATGAGGTTAACGTTGGGCCGTCGTTCTTGCATTCTCCTTTTGCGCATAGTCGCAAATACGCACTAACCATTTTAACTAAGCATGGCTTTCTCTTTCTCACGAATCATAGGGAAAACCAATTTCGTTTTCATGTTGGCATAGTTTTCAATATTAGAGTGACAGATTGATTGTCCGCACGTAGTCGAAAAGATCGATGGAAGTGTTTACTGAGAAACACTGTGGTAAGGAATCCAAACTTACAAATTCTTATGGTCAGTTGCTGCCTCACAACCGCCTTGCAGTCGCTATGATTAGAGTTGTCATCCTTTATACCAGTGGCTCACAAGAGATGCTATGTGTAAATGAAAGGCAGAAAAGGAGCATATATTTCTAGAATGAATAGTGGAACAGTTCGTCTTCACTCATCTGTTAACGCCAACCCGTTGTCTAGAAAACTTCCTGCAATATAGAAAATTCATCCCTCTTTTTCTCGAAAGTTATTATCACCGAACCCTTACTTAGACGGAGCCAGAAACAGTATGCATTGTCTGAAGCTTCCGACACATTGATTCAATTCTCTGTATTGCCTATGACTTTTCTAACGGTGTCCCAAATTTCCACGTTTTCATTGATGAGGTCAGTCCCGTTTAACTTTTGCGTATGTCGAGATTATTATCGTATGTGGTCGTGATATTTCTGAACATGGTGAAAATGGATGTCCAAATGATCGATAATGAAACACTGATTTTCACACAACCAAAAGCATCACTTAGATACGGTTCATTAAACTTCAGAATTTGATTACATTATATACTGATTGATTTTGGAAACCATACTTTCTACCGAACACTTAAATCTACATATATTCGACACATTTATGATGGCTACGCAATCCAGCTGTAATCCCATATGAATCGAATAGAGTGTGCAAGGACGGGGAGTCTATATTTAGAATCACTCGATGATTTTCCCAAAGTTATTTCGTCGGGATTCGTAAAGTGGACTCCCCGTCCATGCACGCTCCTAATACAGTGCCATACTAATCACATTGAAAATTCTACTCATTCCACTTGGAATTCAACTGCTGTCCACCTCAGTTTCGCCTTATATGCTTTCTACCACCTGACATGCCGTACTTTGTATGCTAACCGAAACGAATATGCCAAACTGCTAGTTCGGAAATCTTCCGATTTATTATCGCTCTATTCAGTCACCGTGGAAAAATCCTACGTTGCGAAGTTGAAAAGAAACGGGGTGATCAGGAAATCTTGTGAAACCCTACCTGATGGGGCGAGAAGAAACGAAAGCTCATCGTAAGTTTCAGTTCATTCCGAAGTATTTTGATACAGCACATTGAGGAAGGTCACACTTTTCAGGTACATAGTTTCTCAGTAAAATTTCTGCGAGGTGATTGTTGGTCTTTGTAAGGTGTAATGATGTTCTATAAGCTGTCACAGAATGAAGACTTGATCAACACATTCATAACTGGACGGAAACCCAGACTGCTGCTCACCTTTCTGATTTTCACGTGTTTGGTACAACCCGCAGTTGATGAGGGACACTAGCTGCTTCGACGCTGTTTCGAGTAGTCTAATACTCCCCCGATTGGAGCAGTCAGTATGCGAGCTCTCTATGGAGACGCGGACAGCAGGACTGAGGAACACAATAGTGCATTGTGACTTCCTACAGCTTAGGCTTCATTGTGGATACAATTAAGTCAATTCAATGAAATTTCGTCTCGGTAGATGGATGTGTCTAAACAGACCTCAAGACATGGGCTTGAACAAATAGTTAGGAGACCGATAAGATATGCACGGAACTGAATTAATTGTGGATGAGATAAGAATTTGCCATATATATATATATATATATATATATATATATATATATATATATATATATATATATATATATATATATATATATATATATATATATATATATATATATATATATATATATATACTACTGTGAGGGTACCAGTTATTGTGTTCAATTTATATGCTCCGGTGAGGAGATCCTTCTGGATCCGCATCTTGTCCTTTTATTAGGAGAAAACACATTTTATTACTTTCGTGAGGGTCACTGTCATCAGTCATCCCACCGAAAACCAAATGGATAGGCTGTTATCAGGTATTATATATCTTCTGACTAATTAATTAAAGGAACACCACATCACTTCTTGTTCGGAACAGTCTATGAAGAAGATTGCATTTCACAATGACTCATCGGATGTTTATTTTGCTCCAGAAGCATAAACGTAAGGTCGATGCCGGATTATTTTACTATAGTTAATACATTCTTCTCGCTCGGTTCACCGCTGACTCAGCCTTACCATATGACTGACCGTTAAAAAGGACTATTGTTCCGGTGTCGGAAACTCGCACCAGTTAACTAAGGCCCACTGTCAGTAAACAGAGTCTCCGAGATTCCGTGCTGAACGAATTGGGCGGATAATTCGTTGATCACTTTGGACGTGCTCATGGTATATAGCATGTCCATTAGGAAGAAGTCACCATATCAATCAACCACACTCAGAAAGTGTTTCCGTTTGTGCATGAAGTGTTCACCAGATAGGAGAAGATAGTTGTCGAAGCAACATCGTTCCCTTCCATTGCTTGTTCGCGTGGGTTCGACACGGTCCACACCGTGAAATGTGGTCCTCAATCAGATTGTTTGTACAGGTGTAGTGGAAAACGTCCCTTGCTCTGCGAATGGTATTGTTCGTTCCATTGTACGACGAATGATTGCCTTCTCGTCAGTTCACATCAAAGATTATGAAATGCGGGAATCATAGTGAGCTTTCCATTCCCATCTGATTGAAGTTCTCCTTGATCAGGAAAATGCCGCATCTCCGATAATCAAACGGTTTTACGCCCTCTCGAAGCACTGTCTCCATTCCGGAAGGACTGCTGTCACACTGAACACAGAACGGAGGGGGGAGGGGCGCAAGTCGACAGTAGGCTATGATCTACTATATCTTTTTAGAAAACCCATGTTGCCCTGCAATCCAGTGCCACTTCCTGCCTCCTTTTGGAAGGCGAATTGTTGTGCTGTTTGCATTGGGTCGATAAGACGTGGAAGAAATGTGCTCAAATGGTTGACCATGTCAATCTGGCATGAAATTCCTTTTAGGTTCTCAAATACGGGCATGATTTCAGTCACAGTTAGTTTTCTCATTTAGCATTAGCGCCTCGTCTGTTATAAAGCGACCGTGGGAAATAACTGATGACACGCGATGTTTGAAATTTTCTCATCCCTGTCGTATTCTTCGATTGATGCAATATTGAGAAATTGCTCAAAGTTTGATTCAAGCTCTTGTGGTGTTTTCTACAAATCAGTACGTTATCGAATGTTTGGATATGACGCTCCCGAAAAAATTTGGTTAGACACCCGTGTTCCAAAACTAAAACACAGTTCCCTTCTGAGAAACGCATTGGGGTGACCCGAATCGAAGTACGGCCTAATGGCTCCAGATTTATTCATTTTGACAATTATTTGACTAACCTAGTCTGCTCTTCAATCAACACCCACAATCGACTTCGTCTCCAGCAAAAGATACAATTCACGTCATGCACATGTCCAAGTGATTTGTATTGTTGCATTTATTGTCGAATGAGTACCAGCAAGACAATATCTGAAGTAGAATTGTGATGGTGCTTGTGGTTAAGTTAGTCTATCATGTCATTCGTTTGGATATATCTTAGCCCACCATGATGACTGTTTGACCACCGCCGGTCAGTGTTCCCGAATATGAATGAACGTTCAGATTCGCTACCAAGTGAACTTGAATATCCCTTTCCCTAATTAGAAACAGAAGTGAAACGAGGATTTGTGGATCGTTTTGTCCGGTATTTGATTTAAATTGGATTAATCATTTCTTTAGATCCGCATTTGAAACACTGAACAGAATGAACATTGGATGGATGTGAGTTAATTACTTTTATTTTTAATATTAACTGGAAAGCATAATATAGGATCATTACAAAACCCATTCGACCTTCTGTGACATTGGGTGTGACAGTCACTAGTCTCCTTCGCACAGTTCTCTCCAAGCACCTGAAGAACGAAAGGAAGTTTCACATTTGGTGTTTGAATGTGCACTGGGCGATAGATTAGGACATCTTGATAAAATGACAAGTTTTACTTCAGTCGGTCCAAATGCAGAGGTATACGAAATGAAGGACTCAACTCACCACATTCTCGTCCCTCGCGGCGTTCACAAAGTTCAAGCACCTGACAAGCAAAGCTTTGCGCATGTGTACTCATTAGGCATGCTGCTAGTATGCAGATGACGAGAACGAGCTTCTGTCAGTCAGTTTGGAGAGCGTAGAAGGAGATGAGACACAATAAGTATGCAAGTATATGGCATAGACTAAATTTTTTTACATGCTTAACGGAGGGTGTGGACGATATACTTCGAGTACGTAACGGAACTGACCAGGATGGAGATATTTGAGAACATGTTTGCACTGGTTAATCTGTTCAATAATCAGTTAGCTTGTCGCGGCGAATTTTATGCTTTACAACTCCAATAGGTTTCACGTGCTTCTCGTTCACGATTTCTTATTGGTTCACCAAAAGCCAACGAATCAAACGACTGCGCGCTCGCAAATAATTACAATTGCACAGTTTGATTCGTGTGATACAATCTGCACTTGTTCTGCCGAACAACTTCGTGATGGTACCGATAACCACTCATGTACCGATTTATCACATCTGAAATTTGCATTCAGTTGTGTGTGCGTTTTTTGATTGCACACCAGCGTTCGATATCTCTCAACTGCCCAGTTACCTACTTAATTGGCTGAAAAACTACTTCTCGAGTAGAACCTAGTGCAGCGAATTTTGATTCAAAATTTCAAGACATCTCTTGAGCACTGCTGGTGTACTTTACCGAGCCGGCCAATTCCGCGCTCGCTTCGTATTACCAACTTAAATGAAACCCACTCAGTTCGCACAGTCAGATATACCGATGATGTTGTTCTGATTCGTTCTGTTTCACAGCACTCCGACTTTGATCAGTCTCAAAGCAATACTTCACACATTCTAAAGGCTTCGAGCAATTTGGTCTTCTGTTTTGTAGATAAACCATCCATCTTCTTCGCTCACTCCAACCTTGTTCTCTATTCACGCCCATCTTTATCGGTGTAGATGCTGATGCCTGCTTGCGCATTTACTGATCTCTGGTTCACCGAGTTTCATTTCCATCTTTGCAGATCGTGCACGTACAACCCCCACGGAAGAACATTAGATACAGCATATAACAATGGTGATTTACCGGTGTAGTACACTGGTTGTGAAGCTATGGTGGGGAGTTCGAGTCTCCGTAGGGAAACATTTCCTCACGATGGAAACGTACAAACATAGGACAGCACAGTCGGGAATATAAATAGAACGTTTTTGCAATATATATCGTAAAGTGTAATGATAAAGGGCAGGTGCATTGGAAGCGGAGAAAATGGGCTATGGAAGCTAGAGGTGCGCGATGCATGTGCACGCCACTCGTGAGCAGACGAGATAGGATTGTTCTCAGAACACAAACTACAAGAAAGTAATGCACAATTTCCGACATCATACACCGTAAAAACAGATACCAAAATAAATAAACGCACACGGAATTAAAATTAACGAGTCATCGCCTGAAAAGCGTAGATGTCAACCCCGAGGTCACTCATTTCGGCAACCCTGTTAGTAGTATTTCTACGACGTTCTATTCGCATATTGTGAACAAATTGGATCACTCGAGTCCAAGCGCCTATTCGACTGTAAACTCGTAGCATCCGCGGTCACTGAAATTTCGCCTGATTAGGGGCATGTGTGACAACTGTGTTTTGGTACTAACGGCTTTTCCCATAACGGAAGGTTATCTGGAGATGTAAAACGAACGCAGGCATTTGTTTCCGAACTTTGCAAGTTGAAACCGATATGCTAAGAATTATTCCCAGTGAACACTGTATTTATTGCGACCATCGGTTGCTTTGATTGGCCTACTAGTGAGTTCTCTTGAAAGATTGTTCCCATTTTTACATAATGATACTCACACTGATGAAATTGGACAGATCAGTGAAGGATTTCTCAACGCCTCACTACTTCTTAATCAGTCTCTGTGCAGTTGTATTGAATTACTATCCAAATATTTTCAATGTAGTTGAACGTGCCTCAAATAAGCAACTCTGATCGTAGTGCTTTCTCAACTTTGAAGTTTGCTCTAAAAGCGACTCCCTGCACCCCATGCGCACTATCTGCAAACGTACCCTCACTTTGAAGGATCCAGATGAACTTAGGTCACTGGGTTCACCTGTATGATGGATTGTAAATCTGCCTTGGGAAGGAATACTCACAGTAACGGAAATTTCACATCAGCACATACATTTAAGATGAGGTTCTTGTTTCCTATCTTAAATTCGTACATAACTGCACAACTTCTTTAGTTCTCTGACTGTTGGAAATTCAGAACGACTGTCCACATTATTTTGATTTTTCTAGTGATCACTGAAGTAATACTGAAATGTACTGACAACATTTACTAACCATGTCACAAAACACCGGTTGAAAACATGGTGGAGCACAATCGTCTCATTTATATCATACTGCTGAATCAGTGATATATTTACCGAGCAGATTAAGGGTACCCCAGAAGTACATCTGCCAACTCCATTTACATACGCCGACCAGTAATCTAAAGACAAGGAGCTACGTCTGAGCGGTCACGGAAAAGCCCCGCCATATAGTTGTCAGCCTTTCTTCATGTAAGTACATTCCCAAAAGAGAGAGAGATCCAATACAACTAATCAGGTGGTAAAGACCATGTCCAAAATCTATCTTATCAGTCAATGACCGTACCTAACGAATCGAATAAAGATGATTAGGAGATATCGCTCTTCTGAAACAAAAGCGAGAATAAGATCATGTAAATGAGGAGTTCTATTGTCGTTACATCACCAATGGACTCGCCTGGACAATGCGTCCCTTCCAATAACAGAGAGCCAGCACGTAAAAGTTTGAGTGAATATAGACAATCGACGGAAGGCACTGCGACAAAAGTTCCAAACAAATACATCCGATGTTACATTCATCGAAGAAAGAACACGGCTACTTCCATACCGTTATACACTATTAAGTAAATTTGTTCAACAAATGCAAATGAAAGTCCGTATTATCTGTCGTGCGCTTCTAGGGGAATTTCGTTGTCATTCACATACAATATCATGTTGCTGACAGTAACTTGGGACCATGTGCCCACGTTCTCAAGCTTGCTCTATTTCGTGGTAAACTTAACATTCTTGTTCGTTAGAAGTGACTTAGTATTTTTCCGATAGTTTCCGAGGGGACTTAACATACAATTACATTATTTGTCATTTCGCAACCCGTTAATCAGTGCTCGGACAAAACCTCAGACGAGGTAGCGTAGGCACACAGCAATCCCCATTTACCTGTGTAAAACTTTAGATCTGACGCACTAGTTTACCTACTGAAGAGTATGCCAGTAGTCCGTTTCATAATTCAATATCATGTGGAACGCTCCGGGAATCTCAGAACACATTGTACGTCACAATTGGGAGTTGATGTTACATTATGAACTCACCAAAAACCAAACTACTTTATCCTATTCCTAAACCAGTTAAGAATGATAGCTTTGAAGTGGACGAACTGTTATGCGTTTAATGAACTAGTGGCGAATGAATCGACTCCTTCTAGCTATCTCTCAGTAGCATGCTCATAACCAAAAGAATGGAAGCGAGAAATCGTTTTTAGATTTCGGAGCGTTTCACTTTATAACTACCAGCTCTGAATCATTAGGAAAACTCGATACCTTCAGCTATCTCTGCAGTCGCATCAAAATCGATGAAGCCTTTAACCACGGAAACCTGTCCAACTGATACGCAATACCATTCTTGCTAAAGGAATGGGCGCAGTGCCCGAGCGCAAGCGAAACCTGGTCACCCGATCTGAGGTATTATTATGTGCATGCCCTTGGCGCACCATCATCTGATCCCCGTTTTACTCTTAACTCTCCCAAAAACGATGTGTATTCCAACATGCACTTCGTAAGATTCCCAAGGTATGTGAGAAAAGCTAGAAACAGAAAGACAAACAACACGCGCCAAAGCACAACACATTTAATTAAAAGAGGACAAGGGTGCCGCGAACAATACTTTGCCATTCAAAGACTGAATGGCTCCGGGGGATATGTGACCCAAAGCTTTTCGGTCTGGGCTGTCGGTGAGGGATAGAACCAAATTGGCCGATGTAGCCCAACCGAAAAAGCAGCGAATCTGTAAACAAAAAGCAGATTACCACAAACAATAAATTGGACATAGACAAAAATTCTGACATACCCAGTTACTTCATAGTGTGAGATCAACATTATTCCAAGTGAAAGCTTGCAAAACACCAAACAGGGCTTCAAAAATGAAGACTGGAAAACGTGATAATGAACAAGCAAAATACAGATGAAAAATCTGACAATCATCAGAACAGTCTGGTTTCGTCTACTTCGGATTCAGATTGCCTAAAAACTTAGGAAGCCTTTTTTGCACCGAAATTTCAATACAGCGAACGCTCCTAGCTTGCAGTTGGCTTGTAGACCAGAAATCAGGTTTTTGCTCAGGACACAGATATAATCTACTGTTTAGACGTCCAGGATGTCTTATGATCAACCATAAAAATGTCGAAGCCTAGTTAATCTGAAATGTAAGGGATGCATTCCATCTCACAATGCAGACTCTCGACTGCTTGGTCTGCCGAGCACCTAACATCTTACATAAAACATCCCCGATAATGTTTGCACGCATTCACTTGTGTGGCACCTACTTTGCGCAGTAAATCATCGGAGTCCGACACAAGTGAATTTCCTTTGGGCTTTTCCAACGTCACGGTGCACTCACGTCCAGAGATAAGATGACGTACAACCACCTGAGCACACCCAACTGAAAAACCAGCGGCGTCTGAAGCAGACATTTCAACAACATCAGACGGAAGTGAACAACCGTTCGACGAGGACATATCGCGGCGGGCAAAAATAATGAGTTCGAAATCATACGGTGGGATCTGAGGGACGGAAAGAATAATTACAGTAGAAACTTCCATTCGCGTTTGCATTGTGATCACGCTAAAAGAAACTAATGAAAATTGCTAAAACAAAAGCTGAGGAACATACTTTTTATCACGAAGATCTTATAATAACTGTACCCCATAACATCTTTTTAGTCTGAAAAATTTCAACCCACGTTCGGCCGCTTGAGTTTGTAGAGAACCGAGAAACATGAATAAACAAGAAAAACAAAATTCAATTTTACCGTTCTTCAGTTGTGACGATCAATGTGGCTTACGTTTACCAGTACCAATTTACATAAACGCAATAATCGCGACCGAAAGAGTAATACAGAAAGCACGAAGTCTTACAAACACCATTCTAGAAAATATCCGCTTGTAACCTTTGCGGAGGTCATGGTTAGACGATTGCACGGAAAAGTGAATGGTAAAACGATTGTGTATAACGCTCTGAGGCATCTAAACTTCGATGAAACTAGACGCGCATTCTAATTCTGTTGCTTCGCCTTTTTTACTAGTGGTTCATATTACCAACCATGAGCTTACAATGACACGAAAAAATAGTATTATTCAATGGGAAAAAGTTATCGGCATCTTATCGAATAATTCCGCCATAAGTCACTTCACGTTCGACAGTCTCTAATTTGCCCCGATTCTTCTCTTGAAACATTGTATTGTTATTGTATTAGAACAAACACAGAAAACGCCACATGTTTCCCGGATCTGAATCAACTTATGCTGACGAAGACCTACCGAGACTGTTTCCCGAATGATCTCTTTGTCTAAGTACCATCCTTTCGGGAGAATGGATTCGGCAGCGTGAGTGATATCCTTGGCCATTCGTTTGTCACCATCAGCGGTGACACGATGAGAAAGCACATTGAGTGGTTGTTTGACAGTGGCTTGAATGAGATCGGCGAATAAAGCAGTTGGTGAGGCAATGCGTTGCAGCTCCAAAGAATCTGTAGCTACAATAACCACAATTGGATCATCCGGAATGAGTTCAGCCTGCGAGTGTCAAAGAGAACAAAGTTTTGAGGGCCAAGGGGTTGAGAACGGGAACAGGCGCAAATCTGAAGAACGTTTTTTTATCCTGTGTAACGTCACTTATATTCTCGCCAGTAAAACAGCCTAAAACAGATTCACAGGAAAATCTGATGGAACAATTCCAATACAATACAAACACGACGTTCTAGATTTTACCGCTTCTTAAGGCCTACTGCCGCCAACTAAACACTGCTCATCAAAAACATTCCTTTTACGCACGCTAAACAACAACAGCTCTGATACCGTCCATTGTCTGTCGCGAACAACCGAATCATCAATGTAACCCACCAGACACGGTAAAATATTTTGAACTAACGTACTTTGTTCACAACTCACATGTGGGGAAAGAATAACAAGATTTTGCGGAATGTGGAACCTAGAAGGTAACAGCGAAAAGTACAGCTCGACGACAGTTATACTTTGCTATTTCTTTGAAGGAATAAAACGAACTAGCATCGAAGCTGGAAGCAGCTGATCACTGGTGTCTGCGACGGATTCTCAATGTGGCCCGGAAAGACATGGTTCCAAACGGCACAATAAGACAATGCTGCTTCGATATCGAAAAACAACTAATATTCCTTCAGCTCTATGGTTTAAACATGTCCTTTGCCGTCTAAACGCGGAGATCTCAAGACAGTTTCTTTTTCCTGCTATATGTCCAGGATAGCCTTGTCACCTTGGCGCAAGGTTGGAAGCAGAAACTCCCGCTGTCATATAGCATGTTGAGCGATTGGGACACCAATCTGTCAACGGAGTTTGTAAATGGAAGCCGAACTGTATTTCACTTCACATCGTCGCTCATGGGCAGGTAAAATTTGGGGCGTCCATGGAGCCAGCTCATTCTCACGTAATGGAGGCAGTCGCATAAAAGTAAACAATCTAACGAGTTCTGAAAGGAACGGTGCTCATAGTAGTACCTCCGAAAAGAGTCACCCAACAGCGTCCAACTATAGTTACGGGCACCGGAAGCAAACAAGGATTGTTAAGATGGAAAGCAGTCCCCCAAGCTATGCATGCTCGGTGAGACAGTATACAACGAAAACACACTACTCTCACCTTCTTCCTTGTACGCTGAATTCGATTAATTATTTCACGAGCCAGGCGTTCGTTTTCCAGTTCTTCATCTGGTGTAGTATCCAAAAGAACAAGCAAACCTCGAGAGTCAGATGCAGCCTCATAACGCTGAATCTCTTCGTGTGTTGCACTGCATTCTGTCGGAGTGTCTTTTCCCTTCTTGACTTTGCCATTCCCACTTTTGCCTTGTGCTGGTTCTGATGGTTTTCCCTCTTGGTTACCGCCAGTACTGTACACCACACTTAAATCGTCTCCACTCAAAACGTGCCCACACACAGTAATGGAACCGGTCTAAAATTGAATGGAGGGATAACTTAAAGTATAATCACGGTAATCATATATCACACCATATCATATCATATCATATCATATATATATATATATATATATATATATATATATATATATATCCTTAACACCCGTGATTTCATGCTGTATGTCAAGTAAAACATGATACAATCGAGGAGGGAGGGGCAGATGGAGTCTGATTCCGTGGTGCCATCATCATATCACATTATAATAAAATAATCCAGATAATATTTAACTCCAATCAATCAGGTTAATAGTCGAAGGTGAACTAAAACTATTGTAAGACTAGAACTTACCGATGCGTAATGCTCTAGATCTGATGTGGACATCGATTTCACTGCTTCGACCACAGCTTTATAATCCTTCTTCAGACGAATTCCAACTGTACGATGATTGAGTTGACCACGCAGCTGCACGCCGTACTTTTGCTTATCATCTGTGGTTGTGAGAATGCGCACGTTCAGCTCCTGAAGGAATGCAAAATCAGAAATGACAAATGGAACAGATTTTTTTTCTGTACGTTAGTGCGGAGGTGGTTAGTGGGTGACGAATGAAGCACAAGTCCCTAGTAATAATGGTTTGAGGCTGTAAGCAAAGTTCACGCCCCAAAATCATCGTTCGAACCAAATACAGAAGATGCTGTCAATTTTATTTGATATATACACAGTCCATATGTACAGCTTTGTAGATAAATCCAGTTCCACTTCCAAACCGATTGGAACCCGATTTTTATTACTGAAACAATTTCCAATAGCCTGAATTCCGGTGGTGTACGTGTACTAGAATATTGCACAGTTCAAGCAACTCCTACGCTTGCAACGAGTAGTTTTACAGAGTACCGATTTTAAATATATTAGCATCACTGAAGAGATTTTAAAATATTCTTAAGTTCTTGTCTTCCATATTATTCGGGCCACGTAATCTACAATCATAAGGAGAACGAAAATGAAGAAACAACGGAGAATCGAGTGAAATTGACTGGAGCAGTAGAGTAAAACAGTTTAGTCTCACCTCGACAATGTAAACTTGGGCTGAACGGATCGATTCTCTCACATTCGGTTCTGGATGGATGACGATCGCTTCCCGCAAAGGAGCTTTCAACGGTAGGTTTGTTCGTGTTCGGATAATACGCCCCAGTTCGACTGAAGCCTGCATCCAAGCAACTGTGTCTTCAATCACCGGGTTAATTAATTCATTGTTAGCATTCGGTGCGTGTAAATAGTGAACGGATTCTGGTGCGCCAGTGACGTGTGAATATCCTATCGGTAATCCGGATGGAGCTATGGGTGGGTGCAAAAAACAAATAAGAAAAGTGAGCTCCTCACATACTACATGCTGAAACACAGATGTCGTCTCAAAATTGATAGGCGGCCTATTGAGTTGTCAGATTTCCGCTTGGTTATCTAATCCAGCAATCGTTAGTTCAACCATTTACTACTTTCTCCTTAGATTGGCTTTACCGTCGAAACTCAGCCTGGTTACATTTCTCAACAGAAACGCTTTGGGTTCGACGTCAACTGAACCCAACGTGCTTTCAAACTGATTTCCTCCCATTGGCCCTGAAGAACTAATCACACAAAAAGGAAACAAGAACGTCTATTTATTTCGACCCCAACTGCATATCTTCGTATCATGATGCTGCCTCAACGAATATGAATGCACGTCAATCATGAGAAGAGTGATGACCCAGGTGACAGTGGATTACTGTCTACCACATAAATTACGGGCAGTGGCGGCATTCGAAACGTCGACCTAAAAGGTGGGAAGTAAATACACTACACTCGAATAGTGAAGTCACATGTGGTGCGGGAGTTCGTCTTCTGCTCTCTCCTTGTTGGTCGGATTCAACACAAGGCCATCCAGCTGGTTGACGATCCTTCTCGAACCTCCAGTTTCTAATCGCTCTCTCCAAAATGCCTCAGCGTGGTCGACGGTGGATGTTTCAGGCTCCGAGATGGTTAATCACCCTAAATGCATCTCGAAATGCTCCGCATGAAAACGCCGTTTATCCGTATTCTAAACCTGCCCCCTACCCAGCCTCGCCCCGACACATATTTCCATATTCTTCGGGAACTGCAGTCGGTAGTACTTGCGGTAACGACTCTGAGGGAGATGTTATTACTGCTCTCTTGCGTCCTCCTCCGTCTAGTATCCAAGTCTCACCGAATCCGGGGTGACATTAGGATTTTAGCTGGATACATGAATACCAGAGTTCGTCGACTGTCTTGGAATGGGGCGCACTTGGAAGGCTCTTTTGCGTAGATTCTTGCCGTTCAGAAAACAGAAGCGGTTGTTGGCTCTGTGTTCAGACCACCACTCATTTCTCGCCAGTGGGAATTACAGGCATTTTAATCCCCGATACGCCGTGTGGTCTTCACTTTATTCGAGTCGGTGACAGACCCGGGTGGATCACGTCGCAATTAGCTACAAATGTAGGGCCTGTTTACAAGGCTGTCGGTCGTAATGTAGCACTCCCCTGGACTGCGACCATTTCCTAGTGTGCACTGAGCCGTCTATGTACTTTGGTGGGCGTCCCAAACGTACGAGGATGGTCTTGGCTCTCAGCTTTCCGAAATGCGTTCGCTGAAAAGCTAGGATTAAAGGCACCACCGTTCTGGTTGCCTTACCTCAGTGTTATGTATTCTGTTGGTATAGTGAACTGTGACCTGAACTGTCGTGCCGTGCCAACCTAGATGCACGCCACTCCATAACGGCTCATAGTAAGCATAATGAAGCACGGCCCATAAAGAGCAGCAAACTCAACGCTAATCTGCGTAGGTATCCAGATATCCAGCAGTCTTAAGAAGCAGCAGGGAGGGAAACCTAATCAACAGACCTGGTCATGTAAGGCATATTAGACTTCCTGTGTGGGGTCCAAGAGTCCCTCCACTCACTCAGTGGTTAGATACATTGGGGGATATGGCTAGGTATCGCGATCAGTGGCTCTCTTGTATCCACAAACTTTCCTTATCGATTTGATGCTGATATATTTGTAGTTGTATTGTTGTTCATTTCCTACTTCTGTTCTTTCTTATCATTTCCGATTGAGGCTGTTGATAGGAGATAGCAAACAAAGCCACCGCACTCAGTACATGTTTAATGGTTGTCTGAACTGAACTAGATCTGCACTCATCTTTTGTGGTGATCAGTCAGAGGTAGTTAGTAGCTTGAAGTACCTCGGGAAATTGATCACAGCTGGTGGTGGTGTTTAGGGGATCACATCAGGACCTGCGAAAGCCAAAGCAGCATAAGCGAACCTGCGTCACTTGCGGCGCCGCAACGACATCCGGCTTTCTCTCAAGGGGAGGGTGTAGATTCCCACAATTCGTAGTGTTCTTCTTTATGGTGGCGAGAATTGTCCCTTTCGCGTTGATGATACTCGGCAGCTTTCTGTATTCAACCAGCGATGTCTCCGGAGCAATGCCCGTGTCCGCTGAGAACGAAGTCCGTTGTCGAGTTTTCGGTGCTGACAATCGCCCTCTGATCGAGATAATCAATCTACACCGCCTCCGATGGATCGAGCTCGCTTTGCTTATGCTCACCCATCATTTAGCCTTTCGTGTTTTTTTTGCACGTCTTCGGCGAGGCTGAAAGAAATGGCGCCGCTATCAGGCTATGATGTGCCGCAGGGGAGTTAGAAAGCTAGCCTCGGCTTTGATGCTGGTTGATACTGACCGCTTCCTTTGTTGGGGCTAAAAAGATGAAGAATACTGCTCGCTAAAGAGACGCTGAAAAATGAGGCTCGGAATCAAATTCAGTGGCGCAAATGCTAAATGACCTGCCTGCTGACTTCCCGTTACCTTTAAACAATTGAACAACAGACGAAAATGTTCAAAACACGTAAGGTGAGAATACTGAGGAAAATTTCGCTTTAATTGGTTGTTATCTTAAATGTTGACCATTAATCTTACTACCACTCCCAACTTGGTAATTCTTTTCCGTTGTTGTGTTGGCACCGTGCTAGTTGACACGCCGGTTATATATATCACCGTTGTCGTACACGAGCAGCCGGTTATTCTTATCAAAATTCTGCTCCAACACGTCGTACTATGGTCTTCCAATTTTTCCTTTTTCCCAAACTACTAAAATCTGGAACACTTTCTGTCTTCCCACCTAATAGCAATCTTTCTTTCTTCTAAAACAGTATCAACAAGCTAGTTTTGAAGTGAATAATCCTCCCCCCCCCCAAAAAAAAAAAAAAACTTCCTCTTCCAATGCCTCTATCGGCTAAGGGATTTACCCTCCCTACTGTAAATCATTGCGTGTAATAAAAAAACAACTACTCGGCTACCGCTAGTTGTTCACCATCTCAAGCCCTAGAGTGATCCTTCGTGGTTACCTTCAATGGAGCAGCAGACCTGCAATCTTATTCCGTAAAGCCTCACTATTGCATGCACGAGGAAGTATGGGAGGAAGAAAACGTCGACAAAATGAAGCAGCTTACCAGTCAAATTAGCGGTGAAGTCCAGACGGGAGCGGAGACGCTGATAGATAAACTCGGTGATGAACGGTGTAAACGGGCTCATCAACAGGGTCATCTGATAAATAACTTTTATGAGTGTATGTAAGGCGGCCCTCCAGTCGGTATCGTTCTGAATCGCATCGTCCTGAAAGACAGTGATAAATATGGATACGTACATTATTATCATCATCATCATCATCATCAGGCAAAAGAATTTCGCGAAAAAACGGAAGAAAACTAATGTGAAATCATTTCGCCGGAAGATAATGAATAATAATTGATTAGCACAGAGTTAATAATCAGTTAATCAGAACACAGACAGTGTCGCAGGTGTTCGGCTCATTATTAAGTCTAGATTACAGAGATATCACGCGGTTCGATCGTTTAATTTCCATCCCCAAAACAAAGCCACTTACCTTCCTCTTAATTTTAATCTGACTCTCACAACCCTAATCACAAATCAAAAAGTGCAAGGGCAGTTATATTTTTAACAGTGGGACCTTTGTTTACGTGAATCACGCGCTTTCGTATGTTTATCCAATGCATGCCGGTGTCCAACCAGATTCCGTTCTTCCCGAAACCTGCTCTTGTCCTTCCAATTTCATCTAAGCGCATATCTACGAGGCCACTGACCATTGCATCTACACCTATTTCTATGCCCGTGTGCCGTCGTCCATTACATCTATTGCATGCTTACACACGAGTGCAGCGGAAGTGATTTGCCTGTCCCAAAGGCTCGTTGCTCTGCTAAGGATAACTGACAACCATGCCCTTGAAAGGTAGAGTGATGAATCACGTGAGGCGCTGTAACGGCCCGGACGACAGTGGTTTGTTGTATACCAAATTAGCCGGAGATTCAGTACCAATTTAGCAAAGTATACTGCAATGAAATCGATATATAAGATATTACACTTAGTCCTTGGATGTTTAGAAATCGTAACTCATTACGTCTCGTACAACAGCAACCGATTTCCTTTTATATCGTTCTCTGTACTTGCTTATTATTTCAAAAATCGACGCAGCTGAGTAGAAATGACCGTTGAAGTTGCCATGCCTATCTTCCGCGTGTGCCAGATCCATACCATCGATTCTGTTTATGCCATCCACGCTGGAGAAAGTTGAAGTATGCTAGTGACGTAGAACACCTATTTCTAGAGTGGAACTATGTTTCTCATTCCCAGTAATGAATTCGAACGTGAAACTATCTCCTCATGTGGTCCTCAATCTTTGCAACACTGTGATCAATAACCCAGTGCACGACAACTGCCGTTCTGTCTACCTTTTGTAGTTCTATCTAAAACTACTCGTCACTTTGTACTTAATTTTTAATGACTAATTTTGTAGTCACGTTCACAAGTCATCAATCAGTTGTACTAAGTACCTCGTAGAAGGGCAGCATGATTAGTTAATAGTCTGCTTTCTCACGAACAATGAAGTTGTGTGACAAAGTCACACATGTATCAATAATTTGAATTTTACACCCAAATAGTCATAAACGAAAGCTGATCATGAGAAGTGACCAGTCTCACCTTTAGCCGCCGTCTGTTCATGCGAACATAGCAGTTCACCGGGTGGTCAATAAACTTCACCAGTCGAGGCACAACAGTATAAAGACGATATTCTATAACAGAGCAAAGAGACCACAGAAAAATGTAAAGGAAATGAACCTCGGTCTGTGAACAGATAGTGCATTTGACGTCATGACGTTTGTGCAACGCCGTGACTAACGGTTTATTCATTAGACCAGAACAACATGCTTCATGTTCACCAAGAAGTGAAATAGGTGATTAGTTTAGTGACGACTGCAGGTACTGTTGGACAAGCAATGAAATAACAGCGAGAGCGGCAAATCAACACCATCCAAGTCATCCTGTTCGGCGAACTCGTTGAAATTCGGTCCTCGTCGAGGACCTCTGAATCGCTTCACTGACTTATAGCTATCACGGCCACTTTTACCGACGAGTAGTACGCGAGCATGCGCCTGACAAAATTTCCAGTTTCTGTATCTGGCTGGAAGGACAAACATTCCCTGGATGCATGAGGTCGGTTTCGCGGCCGTTGCCAATACTTAGGCAAGCGTACCCGGTACTCTCCTGTCTAATCACCCCTATACTCTAGCGCTCCATAATTGTATATATCTCGCAATTGCTTGCGAGTAGTGTGTGGGATTGATGAATGATGTGCTTTGGACTCCACGTTTCACGCACAAACCCCAGGTCATCCGACCAACCTGCACTCGGAAGCACGAGACTCGAGTTTCGCTCTTGCTAGAGTTCATCAGTGGTGCATATCCTCCGCCATACACAAGGTTTGAACCCCGGCCCCTCCATCTCGAGGGCGTGTGTGTTACCACTGCGCCACCCCGCCTCCGTCCAAGCTGATCCGAATCACCAAGTTATGCTTGTTCAGATGTCGTCCTCTATGACAGCCAGAAATGCCCGACAGCTTCAAATGGAGGCACGGTACCTGAGGTTTGTGCGTGAAACGTGGAGTCCAACGGACAGTCAACCAAACAAAAACTCGCAATGAGATGGCAATTCGCGTAGAGTGACGGCATGCGCGCCTCAACGACCCAACGAGCTATACAAAATGGGTTACGACAAACCGAAGATTTAATAATACCTGGAAGGTCATTGGGTAGAGGATTGATGAAGCAGCCTCCTGGTCCTGTAGATTGGAGTCGATTTCAGCGGCCAACTCAGTCAGTAAAATTTGTGGAAGAATTATCGACCTTAGCGAACAGGCTTCCACTCAGCCACTCCGCTGCTCTGAGGACAGATTCTTGTTAGAACTAAAGGCTTTGATTGAGAACCCTAATCGTTCTGACGTTTTGAGGCTGGACAGCCTAGTAGTACTCGTCTCACATCTCCCATAAACTGCACGAATACAAAGAACTCGATACAGCATTAGTCGTCGCGCAGGATAATCAAGACCGCGCGGCTCATTGTACCGAACCGGGCGGGTGGTGGTGAGTGAGCTACTGTCCAGAACTCCCTCTCTTTTATTTAACCTTTATCTTCTGTCCCCAACCATTTCTCTTTGTCACCTCTACTCGCCCAAAGTGCTCCCGCCGTTAATAAGCCCGATACTCAAAACGGTTCATGACCGAACAGTGTCGTAAATAATTTTCATTTTTTAATTCACATTTTCTCCAGCTTCATCAGCTTCTGAATCTCGGTTCCTTTAATGTTCGTGTACTAGTGCAGGCAGGTCAGCAGGCGTGCCTAGCGTTCACAATAGACTCTTTGCTGATTGATGTCTGTTGCGTCAGTGAAACGTGCATCCAGGATTCGAGTAGTGTGATTCAACAAACAATCCGTGGTATCTCATCAAGGTACTTTCTGTGCATTTCAGATGAAACAGCTAGAGCTGCGAGTCAACGTGGTGTAGAAATAGTCAACGTTGACAAGGCTGTGGTTGCTCTTCTAGGCGGGATACCTGCCAACAGTCGCTTACATACTATAAGACTCCAGGGAGTCAGTTGGCGTTCGAAAGGATAGTTGTGTTAAGCACAGCTTGTTTATAAACTCGGCATACGTTCCAAGACTCCAGCTCCGACACGCAGAAAGATGAGTCCTATGAGTTCCTCACCACTCTCATTCTCAAAAGCAACGGTTCTGACATTATAGTGTTAGCTGGTGATGTTAACGTACAAGCTGACAAACTCAGTGTGTCAAAAGCATGTTTAGGTGGACGGGGTGCCTTACTCGCTCGGTGCCCACACAACGGAGACAAACTTGTCCAGTTATGTGCAGACAAACGGTTATTCCTGTCTAGTACAACACCATCTCAACGACAGTAGAGTGCTGAAGTTTGTTTGTCTGACCGTCACAAACAATTGTCGAGTTAGTGGAAATAAATGATATTCAACACTTGTTACAAAACGTTGGCGAATCGTGTCTAGGAAGCATTGGTTTTCAGCACGAGGGCAGAATCGTCATTACATGTCAAATGCACCAGTAATGTGACACGTGATAAGATGGATTTCACAGCATCAAACACTTCCTTTGCTGCCTGTACGAAAATATTGTTTCTGAGTTGCCCTGTGGGAGGTCAGCAAAGGGCTTTAGAACACCGGCAATGTTAGGAATGACACGGTGGAAAAAGTGAAGGATTCCAAGCAACTGTATGACTAATTTAGGGATTCTTGATGCTTGGGACGCAAGAAACACACTTGGCCACCTTGATCAAAATGTTTTTAATCCACACGGCCCTCGTATCGGGCATGGTGCAAAAGAAACAACAGCATATAAACGGCCCGTAAGCATGGCCTATGCAGGACTTTACTCTCCTATGCTACACGACAGGCGCCGGCCTATGGATGAGTCATCGGCGGGGGTACCAGTTACTCGACCGAGGAGTGAGGGTACTCCCGATATATCATGCAAATCTAGATGATCTTCTCATATTCACTCATGAAATACTACGTGAGTCAACGGTAGTGGTAACTTGACTCGCTTTTTGAATTATTTACCCGCTTCTGAGAAGCACATCTAGTTGTGCATGATATATACGGTCACTGCCCTCTCAGTGCTCCTACGTTCCACATATACATGTGGTTCATTGTCGAGCAGCCGCGGCCAACTGGCTGCGGTAAACACTGCGAACGGCTTGGATACACTCACCCAGTTGTGATACCACACTCTTCATGCCCTTATGCCAAGTCATAATATGACCGATGTGTTGCTTCTTCAATTCTTGTCCAGCAGGTGTAACCAGAGCCCGGAAATGGTGATGTAGAGCAAACACTTTGGTCAGATTGTAATGGGAAATGCTGGAGAAAAAGAACGACGCCAATATCACAATAAACGGGTCAACCAATCGAGATACACAGATCAAAGAACGAAAGGAGAATATGTCGGGAGCATACTGCAGCAGACGAAAAGAGGCATACCAACGAGGAGATGGAAAATAGCGGGATTTTTGTCAACTGAGAAAGACAGCCCAAGTGAGGGGTTACCTATCAAGCCATCAACTGAAACAATCGGATCAGCCGAACAGAAACAGTGAACGAGAGAATTAGGCTAATGGCCACAGGCAACAGGACAGAAAGCAGGCAAAACGCTCAGACAGCCGGCGGATAAATGTTGCTGCAGCACGATTTGGCGAAAGATCCATACAAACGATCGTACATGTTCACCGACTTGGTTTGTTGGCAGCACAAATAAAGTTGTACTCATCCGTCATGCCCTCTTCGTTACAAGATGGTGGCTATTCGAATCCAACTCACCAAAACGAAGCTAATAATTATTCACTCGATGCTCCCACCAGATACGAGCCACGTTCCAGAGAAATCAGTTGTCGATTATAAAATCTCCGAGTGTCCTCAACGCGAGGTGGAAAAGGTCTCGCAACCCTAATGCAAAACACTGCAAATTGAAGTGTCTGTTTTCGTGTCGAACAAACCATCGATTTCGTTTCTATCGCCATCGTCGTTTTGCCTCGTCTCGTGATCTTCGTTCGCTCTCTTTACAAATTCAGTTCCGGGTGAACTTCATTTAATCCAGCACAGCCAGATGTATGATTGTACAACACATTACCGAGTGACACACTTCTCTCCCAGTAACCATTTACACATTGCATTCCTAGAGACAGAGTCGAGGCCACGTTTGGCAATCGAGCCACCTCTATGGGTTTGGAACTGGTAAACTGGCTTCACAGATCGTGTCACTGACACGTGGTGCTTTCTTGCCGGTGGCACGGATGAAACGGAACACCTTATGCGAGTTGTCAATAGGATTAGCATAGTCCATCTCTGATATAAATTGCGACTACCACATTTTCATGATAAACATGATTTACAGTGAAACGGACGAATCTCGTAGTTTGAAGACGCTCCTACAGCAGTGTCTTGCACAGCCATCAGCGAATACGGAACTGAATTAATTATGGATGAGATATGAATTTGCCATATATATATATATCATATCATGTCATTTGGTTCACTTGTCCCACGCAGTCAACAACGAATTGGATGAAGGTAGCAAACAAATACACAAATACCATGGGCCACCAGAATCGAATGGGCACACTAGTGCACTTGCTTGTTCACTTGGAAGACATTCGTGGAATTGAAGATTATTGAAATTCTTGTTCGTGACTATCCGATCACGAGTTCGCTTCATTGAACATGTCCACTCATCCAAGTGGGTTACTTGAATTGTTGCTACTGACAGTTGTTTCCACTGGAATTCGACTGGCATTGTGTCACAAGAAATATCGAACGGGAAGCCATCTGAGGAAACATAATAATAACAATATTAAAAACCACAGTCACTAAAGTGATATTATTTATGTGAATAGTATTAATGCTAATATTGCCAATAAGATCGCTAATGGAAAATTTGTAGAAACTACCCAGATTATCGGAATTTCGAGCTTCTCTGCAATACATATATATATATATATATATATATTCATATGAAAGCAATTATCTCACGGCCAGGTGAGCAACGCGGGAGAACGGTACACAAATTTATCCGGTAATTTATTCACACAATCAGAAAATAATCCATAGTTAGAATTTACAAAGAAGTTATCAATGTCAAAGTGCAAATGGTAGCAGTTGTAAAAGGATAGAAAATATCCTTATCAACGGGGACGAATAAGCCCGTCAATAGGTTTGTTCATGCCGCAAATGTGCTCCGTGGTCTGACGGTGTAGTACAGTGACTGCGGGGCTTCGGTCGGGAGTTTGTGTCTCCAATGGACAGTTCTCCAATGGAAATGTACAGTCATAGAAAACCAGTGTCAGGAAGATGAACGTGGAATGTTCATACAATACACATCATTAGACATAAATATGAATTTTGTCAGTGCAATGGAAACGGAGGAATTAGGTCGAGAATGCTCGAGTTCCATGAGTGGGACGAGTGAGAAGGTCATGAAAACTCAAATTACAAAGGAGTAATTTACAATGACCGATTAAGCGAAACCTTTCCCCAACTCTTATTATTAGCTTACTTTCACATAAATGTGATGTTAATGGCTTGAGAATGGAATAACCGAAAACATATGTTTCTCTACAATTCATTTTTCTGAATAATGATAATAAATGATAATCTAGTAGATTTCGGGATCCATAGGGATTTGTGGTTGCATACGGAATTTTGAGAGCAAGCTAGAATTAAAATGATGGAAATGAATCTACATTTTTACCGATAAATATGCCCCGACATTCCACGATTGATGCAGCAGCGTAAGTAGTCTTTTAAATTACGAAATTTTGCAATGATATATGCGATCACTTGTTTGCATTTCTTGAATACATATCAGCGTTCGAAATCTATTGAGTGCACAAACACTTACTTAAATGGCTCGGAAACTACTTTTTGGGTAGAACCTAGTATACCAAAGTTGGAAGAAATGTTTTTAGGCATCTCTTGAGTAGTGCTGATATTCTTTATCGAGCCATTCATTCCCAAACTTGCTACTTACATTGACGACTTAAATTTAACCACTCAGCTCGAATAGTCAGATATGCCGATGAAGTTGTTTTCATTCGTTCTGTTTCCCAGCATTCCGATTTTGACCAGTTTAAATGAAATACTCCACACATCCAAAACGCTTCTGAGAAAATTGGTCCTCTATTGAACCATGCCATATGCGGAGTGTAATTTTCCACTTTGCGATCGCGCTTTATAGAAGACAGCGCCCATACTCATTCTATTCCACTTGAACGTGTGAACCATGCGAAATATCTCTGTCTAACTTTACAGAAGAAGTTGCATTGGTCTTTACATTTAAAAATTATTGATAGAAAATTGAGTAAATTGTCTTTTAGAAACTACCAAACTTCGCAAAGTAAAGTCTCTGCAGTTTTTCATTTCTCCATTTGTACACCTATAATTCTATATTGTCATCCAGCTATTTTTCCTGGTCCGTTGAAATAGGAATTCATTACTCTTCGTAGAGATCTGCAAATCCTTAGTCTTCTTCTCTATGATACAGCCATAAGAGAACTCATGTCGGACTTATGTGATAAACATATCATTGCACCTAGTTCATTTACTGAAGAGATCACTGTGGACTGTTCACACCCAGTGCACTGCAATATTTCGCTGAGGCAAGCAATCCCGTTGCCCCTTTCCATGCCTCGACTAATCCCTCAAAAGTTATCGCTATACAGAACTTCTGTAGTCCCCCTCGTTGCTCATGGTAAGACAAACAAGGATGAATTATTATCTGAATTGTTAACCACACACGGAACGGTAAACTCTTCATCTTTTTCTCAGCATCTGAAAAGCGTCATGAAAAAACGTTCAAACAAGCTCAAAAAATATTATTATTAGTCATAATAAAAAAATTTTCGGAGGGATCTGACACAAAATGACAGTTCAGGAAGAAAAGTCGATGAATATATGGAAATGAGCACACTTTGCTTTGTGATAATAGATTGTAAGAACGAAGTAACACGAAAGATATGGTCGTGTAATATAAAGAAGAGTTAACTTGCTTTTCTGGTCGCAATAAATGTGAAAGAACCAGATATATAATAACTCATTCTTGTTCTCTTCCTTTACTCAACAAAAGACAAAATATGACATTTTTGGACGGGAGCCGCGGTCATTCATTTGCCTGGAAATTTCGGCCCAGTTCCGGTAAGGTATCTGCGGCCATTCCTGGATCCTTTTCCCGCCAACGTCATTTCGTTGGTCGGAATGTTTCCGGTAGCTCTGTGCACGGACTATATTACTAACCCCCAAAGATACCGCTGAGTTTCATCCCCATATCTTCAGGGCTTATCTTGTCTGTTGTGGGTCGCTTCCGGCATATTCACTGTCACGTATTCCGTATGTGGCTCTCGATGAGTTGGTCTGGTCGGTTTGATACCCAGCTCGTTCTGTTGCTACAGAATTTCAAACTACAGTAATATGCATATATCTATGATGAGTGTTACACGAGGGTATAGTAGATGAGTGTTGATAGAATAAGTTGTGGATGGGACTGACCATGCGCTGCGCATCAAACCTGAAAATATATTGCTTTCTGCTATGGAAGCAGGAGAAGCAATCCACTTGGAAATGCACCAACACATTGCGTGGACGTCCTGCATGCTCACCGTGCCACGGTCAAAACAGCAATCTCCACCAATAATAAATCTTCAGAATCCTCCTTCATTAGTCTGTATGTTGGAGTGCTACGAGAAATTCCCATGAATCTTCTTTTGACGAACCCATTGTTGGGGAAAATGCTAAAACCATCCCGTGTTGTACTTCGTGGGGTATGATGGGTGGGAAACGTCATTAAACTGTAAGATTTGGAAAAAGAACAGAAAAAGAGCCGCGGTTGGACAGTTCTACTAACTGTGGGTTGGGGTGAGACAGAAAAATCAGTTTCACGCAGTGATCTTGATGTCTCTCAGAATTAACAGTTCCAATATCTAGGGTGTTGTAGCGTTAGGAGCTAGAGAACATAAGTAGATGTCAAGATGAAATGAAGATAGAATTGGCCCAGTAACAACTATCTTCAGAGTAGACGAATAGAAATGATTGTAACCACAGAGTCCACTTAGCTTCAGTGGTGGGACAGTGAGGAAGCTGTGAGGAAGAGGATGGAAACATAACTAGTGGTTCAGAATTGAACGGCCAGCTAGGGAGTGATTTATGTTGGAAAACTACGTCGCGATGGAATAGTGATGGCAAAGATGAGGTTATATTGAGATCGGCATCCGGTCAGACGACTTTGCATTGGTAACAATAAATGAGATTAAATGAAGAGGACGAAGTCTCACCTCAAACAATACTGCAATATTCAAGAGTGGAAAGAGGCTGGGCCTCGGATAGATCAAATTGAGTGATTCTAATGAGACGTTTTGCATGAAAAAAGGAAATGACACATTTTGAGGCTTTCAAGTCAGCATCCGTTAGATGTGGGGGCAAATAACGTGTTAGAAAATAAAAGCTCAAAAAGAGTCGATGACAATATGGAAGTAAATAATAGCAGAGTCGAATTTGAAGACTGTGTGATAAAAATCTGTCTTCAGAAAGTTAGACAATCAGTTCTCGAGGCATCAAAAGAAATACGGTTGTCTCAGCCCCAGACGATAATTCAATCGACATAGAAATTCGGTGACACAGAGATTGGAGCAACCGCTAGATGTATTATTGGAAGGGCATATGGAAGACAGGGCATGAAGTTGCAGAGTTTGATGAATACGGTTGAAAGTGCTAGACAGACGATGAATGATGGGAACGTCAGTCTTCACTTGCTGTAAATTAATCGGAGCCCCGCTGAGTAAAGTTGCACTATAGCGTCCCCTGAGGAACATTCGAAATCCGGAAATCAACTCAGGTGACAATCCATATCCAGATGGCTGTAATAATCAGTCTTATTGCCACGCTCAATGTGACGCTTTGAGATCTCTAGTGACACTGAATGCGATTCACCGTAACTGTTCATCGCAAACAACCAGTTTTATATCCGTTTCTACTAAAAACTAGCGTTTTGGTATCTTTCTGTAAAAGATGGTTTGGTGATCGAATGAAAGGCAAATAACTGAATTCAGTCGAATCGAAAAAGATAAATTCAAACTGGCTGACTGACTGCTTACTAGAACAATCAAAGTATTCAACTGGGTAATTTCCCACCGCATCAGTTGCTCATGGTTACATCTACGTTGTCGTTTATAGTGGACTTTTCAACCGATAACACAACTCAGTGTGTAAGTTCAGCTTAGGTCATCTTTTAGGAGGTACTCCATACAATATGTCGGTGGATTGTATATTTTGTTTTACCAACACAGAGTCCATATTCAGACACCCCAAATGTGGTCATATTCAACACGCCTTCAGCAAGAACAGTGTTGAAAGGAAGTTGACTGAGATAGTTAGACTCAGGTGTATCATTTCACGCACACCAAAATAAAATGGTTCAGATCTAATCCATAGGTTTGACAAAAAGTACTCCAACAGTTCTAATTATAGGGATCTTTGGCCAGCTCAAGATACTCTCTGTCCTATCTCCTTGAACACGGACCACCTACAACATATCCATTTTCGATGGAATGTGTACAGTTTAGATAACTGGTAAAAAAGCCAACTGCTGCCCTCCAAAATTGAGTTCTCATATCGGGGAAAGAGTAGAAGCCGTTTTAAAACCGAATCCAGTGTACAAACGTGCTCATCTGTGCCGCGAGCACGTATAGGGCTGTGGCCACTTCAATAGGTCACAGTCGCTAAGCTTGGCGTTCAGGTCACAAAAGCTTCATCACCAAAGGAAGCGATATCATCATCCGTAGATAGATGGAGGCGCTCAACCTATTATGCATTGATAGAAATTATTTTCTTTATTCTACTATATCTCTTCAGCTTTTACAACAGCGTTCACATACGGAACACCTCCCAGTGTGGCTTCAGAAGACAATGAACAGCAAATTCATTGCCAAATGCATAGTGCCAAAGAACTATCTTCTCAGCCAAAAATATTTTGCCCGTCTTCATAGATCTCTCACAACTGTTGTCTCGAGGGCCCCGTTTATCTATTTGTCCCCCATTAGTAGTGTTAGTTTCTTCTGCAGTGGGCTGACGGCATTCTGTCACCTCTGTTGCACTGCAAGAACTACTTCGTATCCAAAGGCAGATAAGTCACATCCCATCGAATGTCGATATTTAAGCTGAAGGAGTGCATTTCACATTCAATGATGATTTCGGCGTGAAGTATCGGTCTGATTTATTGGGCATTGTGAGTTATGTAGATTTCGTCACTCCATTTTAGCCATGATGAGAAATGCCTTGCGATGAACCACGTGAAGGGTTAACACAATGTGCAAGTGATTCGAACATGTGAGCCTCAGATGGCGAATTGCGATTAAACGATGAAATAGAATCAAAGTGAAACAATGATACACTTAAACGTTTCTGTCGTTGTAATTAGTTAAGACATCGTGATCATGGTCTTGTGTTAACTATTTGCGACTGGTAAAGGAGTCAGATAAATGAATTCCGGTTGACGGTGGACTAACATCTATACATGATATGGTCGGAAACATATCCTCGTCTACATTTGAGTGCTTCATTACTGTCTCGACTACAAATACTAGCGGTTTCACATATTTTAAAGGAAGAAAAACAAAATGGCGTATGGTATACATTCACATTAGTTGGGAAACTGAAGTGACGATAGTCAAACTGGCCGGAAGTTCGATGCAATGAAATTCTTTGAACACAAAAGTCGAGAGTATTAGAGTACACAATACATCTTCCACGTGGTCAACATGCACTCTCAATATGGATGCCACTCTAGCATGAATCAGGATATTTTCACGGAACAAAAGTCGATTGTATAAACATATTACCGTTGAGGATGAAATGAGACAAATTCAGTTTGCATTGTTGTCGAATACCTGTCTGAACCACTGACCTTATCACACCTCATCTTCATTAGTACCCGATATACCTAGGGTTAGTGTGGATGCTGGAGCGATTATTTGGCATTATTACCAACCAAGTCCCTAATTTGATTCTCTATCATCCAAATTTCGCGTACAAATTTGTAACTGACTTTATTACACATTTTGTGGCATTCACTCCATTTTGCCTACTGACAAGGTTCTGAGTAGTAAGCTGGAAAATTCGATCTCCACATTGTGTATACATATTCTTTGTCCAGTGTGAATCGTATACCCAACAAATCTATAACGCATCTACGGCGCTGCTCCTTCTGTTGCAGAACCGCCAGTCCAGTTGCAGGACCAAAACACTTCCGTTTTTTGTTCTTCAAATACAATTAATGAATGAACTTTGTACGTTAAATGAGGTTAACGTTGGGCCGTCGTTCTTGCATTCTCCTTTTGCACATAGTCGCAAATACGCACTAACCATTTTAACTAAGCATGGCTTTCTCTTTCTCACGAATCATAGGGAAAATCAATTTCGTTTTCATGTTGGCATAGTGTTCAATATTAGAGTGACAGATTGATTGTCCGCACGTAGTCGAAAAGATCGATGGAAGTGTTTACTGAGAAACACTGTGGTAAGGAATCCAAACTTACAAATTCTTATGGTCAGTTGCTGCCTCACAACCGCCTTGCAGTCGCTATGATTAGAGTTGTCATCCTTTATACCAGTGGCTCACAAGAGATGCTATGTGTAAATGAAAGGCAGAAAAGGAGCATATATTTCTAGAATGAATAGTGGAACAGTTCGTCTTCACTCATCTGCTTAACGCCAACCCGTTGTCTAGAAAACTTCCTGCAATATAGAAAATTCATCCCTCTTTTTCTCGAAAGTTATTATCACCGAACCCTTACTTAGACGGAGCCAGAAACAGTATGCATTGTCTGAAGCTTCCGACACATTGATTCAATTCCCTGTATTGCCTATGACTTTTCTAACGGTGTCCCAAATTTCCACGTTTTCATTGATGAGGTCAGTCCCGTTTAACTTTTGCGTATGTCGAGATTATTATCGTATGTGGTCGTGATATTTCTGAACATGGTGAAAATGGATGTCCAAATGATCGATAATGAAACACTGATTTTCACACAACCAAAAGCATCACTTAGATACGGTTCATTAAACTTCAGAATTTGATTACGTTATATACTGATTGATTTTGGAAACCATACTTTCTACCGAACACTTAAATCTACATATATTCGACACATTTATGATGGCTACGCAATCCAGCTGTAATCCCATATGAATCGAATAGAGTGTGCAAGGACGGGGAGTCTATCTTTAGAATCACCCGATAATTTTCCCAAAGTTATTTCGTCGGGATTCGTAAAGTGGACTCCCCGTCCATGCACGCTCCTAATACAGTGCCATACTAATCACATTGAAAATTCTACTCATTCCACTTGGAATTCAACTGCTGTCCACCTCAGTTTCGCCTTATATGCTTTCTACCACCTGACATGCCGTACTTTGTATGCTAACCGAAACGAATATGCCAAACTGCTAGTTCGGAAATCTTCCGATTTATTATCGCTCTATTCAGTCACCATGGAAAAATCCTACGTTGCGAAGTTGAATAGAAACGGGATGATCAGGAAATCTCTTGAAACCCTACCTGATGGGGCGAGAAGAAACGAAAGCTCGTCGTAAGTTTCAGTTCATTCCGAAGTATTTTGATACAGCACATTGAGGAAGGGCACACTTTTCAGGTACATAGTTTCTCAGTAGAATTTCTGCGAGGTGATTGTTGGTCTTTGTAAGGTGTAATGATGTTCTATAAGCTGTCACAGAATGAAGACTTGATCAACACATTCATAACTGGACGGAAACCCAGACTGCTGCTCACCTTTCTGATTTTCACGTGTTTGGTACAACCCGCAGTTGATGAGGGACACTAGCTGCTTCGACGCTGTTTCGAGTAGTCTAATACTCCCCCGATTGGAGCAGTCAGTATGCGAGCTCTCTATGGAAACGCGGACAGCAGGACTGAGGAACACAATAGTGCATTGTGACTTCCTACAGCTTAGGCTTCATTGTGGATACAATTAAGTCAATTCAATGAAATTTCGTCTCGGTAGATGGATGTGTCTAAACAGACCTCAAGACATGGGCTTGAACAAATAGTTGGGAGACCGATAAGATGTGCACGGAACTGAATTAATTGTGGATGAGATAAGAATTTGCCATATATATATATATATATATATATATATATATATATATATATATATATGCATATATATATATATGCATATAGATATATATATATATATGTATATATATACTACTGTGAGGGTACCAGTTATTGTGTTCAATTTATATGCTCCGGTGAGGAGATCCTTCTGGATCCGCATCTTGTCCTTTTATTAGGAGAAAACACATTTTATTACTTTTGTGAGGGTCACTGTCATCAATCATCCCACCGAAAACCAAATGGATAGGCTGTTATCAGGTATTATATATCTTCTGACTAATTAATTAAAGGAACACCACATCACTTCTTGTTCTGAACAGTCTATGAAGAAGATTGCATTTCACAATGACTCATCGGATGTTTATTTTGCTCCAGAAGCATAAACGTAAGGTCGATGCCGGATTATTTTACTATAGTTAATATATTCTTCTCGCTCAGTTCACCGCTGACTCGGCCTTACCATGTGACTGACCGTTAAAAAGGACTATTGTTCCGGTGTTCTGAATTCCACCTTTGACTGAATTGTCGGAAACTCGCACCAGTTAACTAAGGCTCACTGTCAGTAAACAGAGTCTCCGGGATTCCGTGCTGAACGAATTGGGCGGATAATTCGTTGATCACTTTGAACGTGCTCGTGGTATATAGCATGTCCATTAGGAAGAAGTCACCATATCAATCAACCACACTCAGAAAGTGTTTCCGTTTGTGCATGAAGTGTTCACCAGATAGGAGAAGATAGTTGTCGAAGCAACATCGTTCCCTTCCATTGCTTGTTCGCGTGGGTTCGACACGGTCCACACCGTGAAATGTGGTCCTCAATCAGATTGTTTGTACAGGTGTAGTGGAAAACGTCCCTTGCTCTGCGAATGGTATTGTTCGTTCCATTGTACGACGAATGATTGCCTTCTCGTCAGTTCACATCAAAGATTATGAAATGCGGGAATCATAGTGAGCTTTCCATTCCCATCTGATTGAAGTTCTCCTTGATCAGGAAAATGCCGCATCTCCGATAATCAAACGGTTTCCTGCCCTCTCGAAGCACTGTCTCCATTCCGGACGGACTGCTGTCACACTGAACACAGAACGGAGGGGGGAGGGGCGCATGTCGACAGTAGGCTATGATCTACTATATCTTTTTAGAAAACCCATGTTGCCCTGCAATCCAGTGCCACTTCCTGCCTCCTTTTGGAAGGCGAATTGTTGTGCTGTTTGCATTGGGTCGATAAGACGTGGAAGAAATGTGCTCAAATGGTTGACCATGTCAATCTGGCATGAAGTTCCTTTTAGGTCCTCAAATACGGGCATGTTTTCAATCACAGTTATTTTTCTCATTTGGCATTAGTGCCTCGTCTGTTACAAGGCGACAGTGCGAAATAACTAATGACATGCGGTGTTTGAAATATTTTACCCCTGTCATGCTCACCGATTGATGCATTATCGACAAATTGCTCAAGGTTTGTTTCACGCTCTTGTGGTTTTTTCTACAAATCAGTACGTTATCTAATGTTTGGATATGACGCTCCCGAAAAAATGTGGTTACACACTCGTGTTCCAAAACTAAAACACAGTTCTCTTCTGAGAAACGCATTGGGGTGACCCGAATCTAAGTACGGCCTAATGGCTCCAGATTTATTCATTTTGACAATTATTTGACTAACCTAGTCTGCTCTTCAATCAACACCCACAATCGACTTCGTCTCCAGCAAAAGGTACAATTCACGTCATGATTATGCACAAGTGATTTGTATTGTCGCATTTATTGTCGAATGAATAGCAGCAAGACAATATCTGAAGTAGAACTGTTATGGTGCTTGTGGTTGAGTTATTCCATCACTTGTACTAGCATAAAACGGTTGCATGTCATTCGTTTGGATATATCTTAGCCCACCATGATGACCGTTTGACCACCGCAAACAGGTTATGACAATGAGGGATGTTGTAATCTGGGTGGACTACGGTACCAGTGTAATTCACTTCGTGCATAAACTTAATCATTCAGATTTGCTACCAAGTGAACTTGAATATCCATTTCCTGCTTCCTGGCTTCCTCACTCGAGTAACAATTGATGCTCAGTTATATCATGTCATACAGTCCTTTTCAGTCTTGTTGTTATGACAAGCATCGATTGACCGCAATTCTCATGATTCCAATTGTTGTTCTTATCTGTTCGAGTTTATCGCTTACGCAAACATTTCCCCGGTTTTTGTATGAACCAAGACATAATTGCCAGGGTTAAATGACGAGACACAAACATTTGGACGTAGTCATCTTTCTCTATCCATCCGTGTGAGTGAGTAACTGAACATGGCCATCTCTGTATGATCTCGCCCTTTCTCATCACCACGTTGTTTCGCTTGTTCTTCTTCACCAGTGCTTGTGTGAGTGTGTTCCCGCAAAACCTGTACAGTCTTACTGTGGATCATTCGTGCGTTAGTTAACACACCTGGGATATCATCGCCAAGCCTCTGCAAATGGACCCCACACATGACTGAGCACCCACTGAGGTGTTATCAAACCTGACTTCATTCCGCGTACTAAGAAACCAGTGTTTTCTGATAAGTGTAAATCACTTAAATTTGGACATTGTTGGGAACAACGTTATTGACTGATAATGTTTTGAGGTGATCCAAATGTGAAGAGTCTTTGGCCCCGGCGGGATTCGAACCCACGCACGGTCACCACCCTCGCTTTAGAGCAGCGAGTGCTCTACCAGCTAAGCTACGAGTCCAAGTCAGAGTTCTTTCGTTTGATCTATACGAGCCATGTAAGTATAGTCTAATTTCAGGTTATTTCAAGCACAGCGAACGCACCAAAGTCATTTAAAACTTCCTTGGTTAGTTTCTTGAATAATCGAGCTGTAGTTTGTTTTATAGCACATTTCATCAATACACGTCTTATTCAACTCGATGCGATGCAGTTCGTCGGAAGACGTTTGATCTATACGAGCCATGTAAGTATAGTCCAAAATCGAGCCTGGTAGGCTATCCCCTATTTTGCTCATGAATTTGACAAGTTTAGCAGACTTGAAATTGCAAATATATTTTGGACGTTTACAACTGAATACCCATTGTCCATTTGGAAAACAGAATTCGTTGGTGCATCGGATCCTGTCATAGAAGTTGCATTCAATTTTTTGATTTCTTGTAAACTCATTATTAAACATCCAAGCTGAGTCAGGCCAATCTTGGTGTTTTTCTTGGTTGGCTTGTCATTGACCCTATTTGGAAACCACCATTCTGGTTATCATACAATGCACTTTAGGTGAAGATTTCAATAAATCTACCCACCATTGTGAGGGCTGATGTTAGGAAAGGCGAATCACAGACACAATGTTATTTGAAGTGTGTGTGTGTATGTGTGTGTGTGTGTGTGTGTGTGTGTGTGTGTGTGTGTGTGTGTGTGTGTGTGTGTGAATACTTGAGTTCACATGACCCCAGTTATTTGGATATACGTGACTGCCGGCAAACCCTCCAGTTTTTCCCTGTTTTATTCTGCATTGTGCTGTGCGTCACGAGAGAATCACCAAAATCCTCCGGAAATAAATTTTGCAACACCGTGCTTCTGTGTGTTTTGTTAAAGTTCGTACTGAGTGGAGTGCATTTTCACTCTTCTCCACCAGTAATTCAGTGTTCAAATGTACAATAGTTGTGCTTAGTTATCCATCAGTTTGCTGGATACATTCGACCGTGTTTTGTGTTCTGGATTATGGCTGTTTTCAGATACCCAACCATGACTCCTTCACTTCATGCAAAATTAGTTCATTTCAAACTTCCGTTGGTCCCGATTAAGATAGAAATGATTTCAAACAAGGAAATCACAATGCTTGTGTTTGAATAACTCGAATTGGAATGAGAATATATGAGAACAAGCAATTGGATGAATTAGCTTTGCTTTCACCAAGATGCGATGTTTTAAATGCAGTGAATTTATACTGAAAAACATATGCATTTAGCAAATGAGTTGCAAGCAATGTGAGCATTTGTCATAAGTGTGTCGAACGTTGCGTTAACGAGCATAAGTCGAACTAATTTAATTTTGACCTGCACCAAACGGAATTATAACATTTAGTGGTAGTATGGCATGGAATAAAAACGATGATATTCTGTCGAGTTTCTCTATTCTACACAAATCATCAATTTTCGCAGTTTTGTATAGTTCTTTTGTGGTTTTCTATCATCCATTGCTACCATCTGTTTCTGCCGTTGACTGGCATTCTGTCCAATTGTGACATTCATAATAATTTATCGTGAATTCCAAAATCCATCCAATCCGTTGCAAACCGGGCTTTGTTTCAACTGCAAAGTTTTGAATTTCCAGACTTCAGCCATTTCTAGTGTGACGAGTGCAAATAAAATATCTTATTTTCCAAAGCCTAAATATCGGTTGGATAAACGGGGAGTCATATTGTCTAACGATTATCCAACGAGTTCATTCTATCAGCTGAGATCTCAGGACAACTATCAACGATTCATAACATGTATTGATGCGATTTCTCTTGTGCGTACATTCACTGAACAGTACTGACTTCAAAGCGTAAAATAACCACCACTCCAACTTCATTATACATGGTTTCTCCTCTCGTGGCGCCACATTATATTTATCAATCAGAGCTCAATGACTGCGACAAACAGATCAACTGAAATCATTTCCAATCTTGTGACTGGAGATCGCATAACATATCAATATTGGCAATAGTGTCTGGTGTCTGGTATCTGCTGAAGAAAAATGTAGTCTGTCTGCTGTACTGTGAGGTGATGGGAAGGGTGGTGCATATCTTTCAGTCTGAATATCATATGTACAAAGAAGAATCCTAGCCAGACTTGGAGCACGAGATTATTCGGTGGGTGGTGCATACTGATAAATTACGAGACACAAGCAACTAGAAATGAATAGAATCCCGCTGAAATGTTCTTGGCGAAGACATGTTATTCAAAATATTTCAACCTTTCTGATGCCTGGAAGGATGATCCTTAGTTCCCCCATACCAATACCGGTGGCGTGATTGAAATTCCGTGTTCATTCTGAGTGTATGTCCACGTAGATCTAGTTATATGTTCATATGTTCGATGAACATCGTATCTTCAATTCACATTTACATGTCTCGAATCGTGCAGCAAAATAATGGCAGCACATAGATGTCTGTATAGGATAGAATATATGTTCGGATATTGATGATTCTCTGTGAAATGGAAACAGGAATTGTGTGGATGGTTCTTTTCAATTCGAAAATAAGAACCGCACAATAAATTCTCACCAATCTAAAAAATATGTACAAAAGCCAATGAGTGATTAGTCTTCGACAGCAACGTTAGAACACATTGACTAATTAATTGCGATTGGGTGCACTGAGTATCCTGGATGTCTAGTCTCATCCGAAGGATCATCATCATCATCATCGTAGGGCGTTAAACAGTAGGGCAAGCCCCACTGACCACTGCCTTTCTCGCCATGTTGCACGTTGAATTAGAAAGTATGAATATACAAGATGGAAAGGGAGTGGACCTACACGGGTGGGAAAAGAAAACAATGCCCTAGTAGCCAACACACGGAATACACAGTCTAACTGTACAAACGTACACCGATCAAACATTCTGATTCGATAGAAAGTGACAACACGATCTCCACTGTTCGCGGTTCGCAGCCATATCCTTCAGTGTCTCCAGCCAACTGGTAGACGGATCTTTTGGACCCCAACCACGAAGACGTGAAGCACCTACTTTTCCTAAGTCTTCTGTACATTTTCTCATTCCTCGCTGCCACGTCATCTGTTGACCTCCACGTGGTCTCTTCCACTCCCTGGGAGGGGCGCAGAATAGGACACGGTACGGTAGACGTGTTTGCCATACGTAACACGTGTCCCAACCAACGAAGTCTACTAAGTTGGATACGCTGTGACAGAACGTTCTCTGAATTAGTACCCAATACTCGCTTTCTTACCTCATCGTTGCTTACTCGGCTATTCTACCCAATCCTAGCGATACTACGTAAACATCGATGGTCGAAAACCTCAAGACGACGAATATCTTCAGCACGCAGACTCCAAGTTTCGCAACCTAACAACAAAACTGAACGCACAGTGGCACAGTATACACGACCTTTCAACTTCAGTGAAATATCGGATCGGCGCCACAAGTGCTTCAATCCAGCGTACGCCGCTCGAGCTTTGGATATCCGCGTACTCACCTCTACTACTGTGCTCCCATCCGTCGTCACGCAGCTACCTAGGTAGGTGAAGTGATCGACAACTTCCAGCACCTCCCCATCGAGCATCAAGCTCGGAATCGTTGACGTCCAGTCTTGTAACATCACCTTGCACTTTGAAGGTGCAAAACGCATGCCGAACGGAGCTACAGCTCTTGCGAGATTATCTAGTGCACGCTGAGCATGTTCCGTGGATTCGAACAAGCAGACAACGTCGTCTGCGTAATCTAAGTCACATAGCTTTTCACTATCTCCTAGTTCGACGCCTACATGCTGAAGATTTTGCAAAGCACCCTCCATTATTTCGTCCATGACGAAGTTGAAAAGGAATGGAGACAAAGGGCATCCCTGCCGAACACCACTGGTCGTTTCGAACCGGCCGGATAGTTCACCGTAAACCCTTACGCGGCCAGAAGTATGAGAATACAATGATCTCATTAGGTTCACGAACTTCTGGGGCATACCTTTTCGATGAAGAGTACTGAAAAGCGATGTTCGATCAACTGAATCGAAGGCGCCTTTCAAGTCTAAGAAAAGCATTATTGTTGGTCGGCGGTGCGTGTGACGCGTTTCAAGTAGTCGGCGAAGAGTAAAAATCTGGTCGATGCATCCTCGACCTGGGCGGAATCCAGCCTGCTGTTCGCGGACATTCCTCTCGCGAGCCGGTGTAAGACGGTGCAGCAAAATCGAAGCTAATACTTTGGCGACTATCGGGATTAAGCTAATCCCACGGTGATTACTGCAGTCATTGCGTATTCCCTTCTTGAAGATGGGAACAATCAATGACTCGTTCCATATTAACGGAATACGCTCCGCGTTCCAAATGTCACGGAGCAAGGCGGTTAGTGATTTTATCAATGCCTCACCACCCAGTTTGAAAAGAACTGGGGGAAGTTCGTCGGGACCTGCCGCTTTCCCCCGCCTTAGTAATCGAATACATGACTCCACTTCTACTTCTGATGGGGGATAAAGTGATACCACCCAAGAAGTCACAGTTGTTGACACGGGAGTAACTACACTAGCGCGAGGCCAGCTAAACTGTTCCTTGAAGTATTCGGCCCATCGGTCAAGCCTTTGCTGTTTGTTATGGATGGGTTCTCCATTCCTATTGCAAATCGTTTCACTGACCTGAGTTCGCCGTCCACCGGTGTTACGAATAAGTTTGAACAGTCTTTGACTGTTACCTGAAGCAGCTGCCACTTCCATTTCTTCGGCTACATTGACCCACCAATTTTCGCGATCCTTCTTAAGGCTTCGCGTAACTTGTCCTTGCAGCTTTCTCCGTATCTTATTCATCTCCTTACGGTTCGAAAGTTGACGCTTTTGCTCCATTATACTCAGCGACTCTTGCGAGATCCAGTGTCTTTGATGGACAACGGATCGAGGACCACAGGCGAAACCTGCTGCAAAGTGCATCGCTTGTTTGATATGAGCCCAATGCTCATCTACATTACTGTTCTCCGTGGATCCTAGCTCATGTGCTAACTTCTGCTCATACCGGGTGCAAACGTCTGGGTCACACAAACGTTGCACGGCTAATCCGGTTTGCGGTTTGCGACGATGGCCATGGAGCTGGAGAGATAATCGCATTAAAACTAAGGCATGGTCCGACTCTACGTACGTGGACCAGTAAGATCTACAGTTCTGAACAGAACTGCGCCATCGGTAGCTTACGGCGATATGGTCAATTTGACTCAAAGTACCTGTAGAGTTAGAGCGCCATGTCGCTGTGCGACGCGAGCTGTGTCGGAAATTTGTGCTAGACAAGAACAATCGATTGTCTGCACAAAACTGGAGAAGCCTATCCCCGTTATCTGTGCGCTCAGCGGGTAAAGCACAACGCCCACCTAAACAGGATTCTGACGCACTAAGTTTGCCAACTTGTGCATTGAAGTCACCAGCTAGCACTACAATGTCGGAACCTTTACTGCTGCGAACGAGAGTGGCGAGGGCATCATAGAACTCATCTTTCTGCAAGTCTGAGCTGCAGTCCGTTGGGGCGTACGCCGAGATCACGAACAAATTGCGTTTACCACAACTGTCCTTTCGAACGCCGACTGACCCTTGGAGTCTCACAGCACATAAACGACTGTTAACAGGGATCCAGTCTAATAGGGCAGCCTCAGCCTTGTCAGTCAAGACAATTCCTACACCACGTTGACCCGCAGCCCGAGCTACTTCGTCTCCTGAAGAGCGCAGAAAATACCTCGATGAGATACCAGGAGCAGTTAGTTGAATTACACTGCTCGAATCCTGGATACGCGTTTCGCTTAAGCAGCAAACATCAATCTTCAGAGAGTTCATTGTGAGGGCTAGGCACACCTGCTGACCGGCCTGCATGAGTGTACGCACGTTGAAGGAGCCGAGATTCAGAGGCTGACGGGGCTTGAGAAAATGTGAGTTACCAGACAGAGGATTATTCCCGACACTGTTTGACAGTGAATCGTTGCGAGTATCGACCGTGTTATCAGTGGGAGCATTATGGGTGGATAGATGGGGCAAAGAGGGATGGTTAGGGACAGAAGACAAAGGTTGAATAACAGAGAGGGAACTCTGAGCAGGATGAATCAAATTGGCAATCAGTCACCTGCTTCCAGAGGATTCCAGAAGAATCAAATGTACCATGCTATTGCTGGCCGGCTCATCTGCACCAAAACCACTGCCTCACAGTTCACGCTTGGATGCATAAATACAAGAGGCACATATTCAAATAAAAATGCCTTATCTGGACTGGGCGATCGAGTAGTACAACAGCCCACAAAGCCAACATCCATGAAAGATACTACTACTTTCATTGACTGTTCTCTCATGCACAAGAACGATCACTCTCCCAAATCACATGCAACTTGTTCTACTATCTCCACTCATTTCCCATTTATAATATCATTTTTACAATGTGCCTGCTGTAGAGCCACTGGAGGAATTCCTGACCATGTTCTCTCTCATTCTTCTTCGACTAGCTTCCGAGTCCCACCGAACGGCTACCGCCGGCTCATGCCCTGCTTTGTCCTCGATAATCATTCAAACTAGCCACTTTCAAAATGCGAACAATTAGGCGTGTAAGACAACAGGTGTGTTCAGCTCGTTCGCTCCAACCACTGGCCATCGGTGCATGTTGCATTGAAAAAACTCGCATTCAAAACTCCAGTTTAATCATTAGATTGACACCTTCATCTAATTTCTCTATGAAGTTTCACTCACACCTTTCTGAGGAAGCTGAGGATGCGATTTCTAGTTTCACTGCGGTTGGCATTGGTTTCAATGAAAGAGCAGAAGTGGCACTGCCAGATTGGATCGCGTTCTATATGAGAACTGTTGGAGCTGGTGTTGGTGAGGAGATCAGTTCATGAACAACGAGAGCTTGAGTAGCTTTCTTAAACATACGACACCAGTGGCGTCGACGTGGAATCCCGTTCTCTCGTAAGGGACAGGTGTACGATGACTTCGTTCGTAGTACATTACTGTACGACTGCAAGACCTGACCAATCCACATTCAGGATGCTCAGCGTCGTTCTGTGTTCGACAATCGATGTCTCCAAAGCATAGCTCATGTCTGGTGAGAATATTGGGACCAGTCCAGACAGACAAAGCGTCATACATAATTATATTGTCTGTTTGTCTATCTGCCTGCTTGCAGCTTACGTTAGGCTCAGTAAAATATTGTGTATTTTCCGGATCATTTGGACATGTTCTTCATCAGATAGTTTCCCTACCAGGTGTCATTTTCTTCACGATTTCATGATATATAATTCCGTTATAATCGAATGGGTCAACGATTTCACGTTCTGTAGCCGGTCACTAGTTCCAATGAGAAGACTCTTCGGGCTTGAAACGGTCTTGGTTTATTTGTAGAGAACGGATAGTCTATAGAAAATGTATGGCGACCATAAATCAGTCCTTGTATGAAAACGTATCGATTCGCCGATATCCTTGAAAGCTTTTCTGATTTTTGTCTGGTTTTACCCAGATTGGAAGATTCGGCTCCAGTCGTTTTCGATAGAGGTTGGCATCCGATAGATGTTAGTTCACCCTCTACAGAGCGTCCCAACGGGTAAAACCATCCATTGCTTATGTAACCATATCGAAAACAACGCAATCAAGATGGGTATCCCTCTAGAAGCATTGGAACTACTTCTAGTTTTGTGCACACACAACATTCAGTTCAAGTTCAACGATCAGATCTACCGTCAAAAGGACTGCTTGGCAATAAGCTTCTCACCCAAATCACTGTTTGCTGACACCTTTATGGCAAAGTCAGAAACTAAACCACTTGAATCAACAATCCACACGTTTTGTTTATGCAAACGCAGTGAAGATGATGTCCAGCATTCACTCAATTCTTCAGACCAGAATCAGAATCAATTGCTAAATCCTATTGACTCCGATCATGCATACTTGCAGTTCACAATGGAAACGGGGTCAAACCACACAATGGGCTTGGTAAATGTTTGGATGAGTTATCGTGAAGACGGTCCAATCGATCGGTCAGTACATGGGAAAGCAACGTGAAATGAGCAGTGCATCCACTTCCACACTTTTGTAACTCGTAATGTGAGAAGGAACCAAAATGAGTGCCTCACTAACAGAGCAACATGAACATGCTTCGAGAACACCATTAAGGAAACATTTTTATACAGCATAGCTACCCGAACTTCCTAATTCATAAGATGATGCAGATGCAGATGGATTTTCCAAGAGAGCCTGTCGTGGATAGTTAGTCAGTATACAAATATTTGCCATCCAAATGCAACACTTTGGGTGGGGATTCTGTACAATTCCGCGGATGCTTCTGTCACTATCACTAATTGACTCACCTAGTCTATCGGTTTCCCATCTGTGGCCAGAACCTATTTTGCCATGAAAATGTCCGATTCCTGTTCAGTTTGTTCTCTAATTGCACAAGGAACTCGCCTTGTCGGTAGAACCAGAGATTCAGCAGACTCGTTGATGAATAATGTCCCTAGTTCCGGATGCTTACGTAGTTTCTCATCCAAAGTCGAGGAATAATTTTCCAGGTCATGTTCAACATTTTCTGTAATATTATGAACCCATGAAAAATAATTGTCATTGTTTGGAGATGTTTTCGTAAATGACTGAAAATAGAACGCTATATATCTGACTGTCAAACTCCCGTGCCCAGTATTCACAAAATCGTCATTCCGACAAAAGTTTCCCAAATGACACCAAAATGTTTACGGTTGAAAGGAAAAGAATGCTAGCGTTTTTCTTCTCAATAATCGTCTAGTTTACTGTATTCTACTGCCCTTTTCCTATTGAGTTAATGTCGTAGTTGCATTTGCACCTTGCTGGATTGCAAACCAGCATGATAATATATATATATATATATATATATATATATATATATATATATATATATATATATAGTGTAAAATTTGGTATTTTCAGCAGCCTTTCCACCACCGCGCAGAGGAGTACACCTGTCGTTCGTGACCAGGTGTGTTGGCGGATTGACCTGGAAACGACCATTCAATCCTACCTACGACAACACCATCTCAACGACAGTAGAGTGCTGAAGTTTGTTTGTCTGACCGTCACAAACAATTGTCGAGTTAGTGGAAATAGATGATATTCAACACTTGTTACAAAACGTTGGCGAATCGTGTCTAGGAAGCATTGGTTTTCAGCAGGAGGGCAGAATCGTCATTACATGTCAAATGCACCAGTAATGTGACACGTGATAAGATGGATTTCACAGCATCAAACACTTCCTTTGCTGCCTGTACGAAAATATTGTTTCTGAGTTGCCCTGTAGGAGGTCAGCAAAGGGCTTTAGAACACCGGCAATGTTAGGAATGACACGGTGGAAAAAGTGAAGGATTCCAAGCAACTGTATGACTAATTTAGGGATTCTTGATGCTTGGGACGCAAGAAACACACTTGGCCACCTTGATCAAAATGTTTTTAATCCACACGGCCCTCGTATCGGGCATGGTGCAAAGGCAACAACAGCATATATACGGCCCGTATGCACGGTTTATGCTGGACTTTACTCTCCTATGCTACACTAAAGGCACCGGCCTATGGATGGGTCATCGGCGGGGGTACCGGGTACTCGATCAAGCAGTGAGGGTACTGCTCACATTGAACGCACTAAACCGAAGCTCATAAATACTCATTCGGTGTTCCCACCAGTTACGAGCTTTGCTTCAGAGACATCAGTTCACGAACAAAAAAATCGCAGTGTCCTCAACGCGAGGTGGAAAAGGTCTCGCAACCCTAATGCAAAACACTGCAAACTGAAGCGTATGTGTTCGTGTCGAACAAACCATCGATTTCGTTTCTATCGCCATCGTCGTTTTGCCTCGTCTCGTGATCTTCGTTCACTCTCTTTACAAATTCAATTCCAGGTGAACTTCATTTAGCCCAACACAGCCAGACGTATGAGCCGCCACTATGGGTTTGGAACTGGTGAACCGTCGACTTCACAAATCGTTTAACTGACACGTGGTGCTTTCTTGCCGGTGGCACGGATGAGACGGAACACCTTATGCGAGTTGTCAATAGGATTAGCACAGTCCATCTCTGATATAAATTGCGACTACCATATTTTCATGATAAACATGATTTACAGTGAAACGGACGAATCTCGTAGTTTGAAGACGCTCCTACAGCAGTGTCTTGCACAGCAATCAACGAATACGGAACTGAATTAAGTGTGGATGAGATATGAATTTGCCATATATATATATATATATATATATATATATATATATATATATATATATATATATCATGTCAGTTGGTTTACTTGTCTCACACAATCAACGGCGTACTGGATGAAGGTAGCAAACAAGTACACAAATACCATGGGCCACCAGAATCGAATGGGCATAATGGTGCACTTGTTTATTCACTTGGAAGACATTCGTGGAATTGAAGATTATTGAAATTCTTGTTCGTGACCATCCGATCACGAGTTCGCTTCATTGAACATGTCCACTCATCCAAGTGGGTTACTTGAATTGTTGCTACTGACAGTTGTTTCTACTAGAATTCGACTGGCATTATGTCACATGAAATATCGAACAAGCTGCGAATTAAGGAAATATATTATCAACAGTAATTAAAATGATGATCACGATAATAAAACTATATCATCTATATTGATAAAATTGTCAATTTTATTACTATGAATAGTAATAACGGTGATTTGAAATCGCAGATCAAACCCAACATAGTATTCAGAACAAAAGTGGAAGGAGAATACATGCTTTAGGTAATTTCATTCCCAATCCCTTACAGTCACATATAAACGAAAACGAAAAATAGATAATAGTCGGAGGAAAGTTTCACTAAATCATGATGAAGACGTTATGGTGAGGTTGACAGAAACATATGCGGAAGACCGGATTATGTTCCCGGTGATAAATAGCTTACGTCACCACTACGCACTACTGTGTGTCAAGGCTGACTGATGGCCGTGGGAGTTGGATTGCTTGGCCTAATTTTCGCCGCGCGTAAAGCTCAGGCTTTGAGAGACAGACGAAAATGGTCTCGGCAGTTGCTGGTATCCAAAGCCTAATCGCTCGTGACTCATGTTGCGGGGCTCCGTGGACAACTTGGAAGGCAGACTGAATACTGATCGAATGCCCAGATTCCCCAACGTGTGCAACGATTGAAGTTGATACTAATCCGTTACCTCCATGTTAATAGCTGCCTTACAGTTTGACCTATGTAGGTAGCAACACAAATGCACTCGAATTGGTAGATGATCATGGAAGAAGTCAACAAGAGTAGATTATTTTTATTTTCACATTGGATTATGGGTGACATAACGAACGGGCATCTGATTTTGACCATTTGCCTTGAGGGGAATTCCGATGAATAATGCCCCGTGCAGAATACATCATATCAGAATACGTTTGTGTCTCAGTGGCACGGAAGTGTGAGAGCTTGTGTACTGGTCATTCCAGGTCACTTTCCAATACACCTTCCTTTGGGTCGAGCCATCAGATCATCTGATTAAGTATACTTCAAGAAACGTTAGGCAATCTTCTTCGATTTCGGAGTGCGTAGTGTTGAATCCGCGTGAGATATCATGTGAATCGGTTTATGCGTTTGCTATGCAGAATATATCATTCACATATATCGTGTTAGTTGATTTCCTTTTCTAGCGCCGTTCACAACCATCTAGGTGAGATAAAAATCTTCACTGGGAACAAAAAAATGAGGCGAAAACCGGTTGTTCAATTCGTTCACCCTGTGGTCCTTCCCCAAAATCAGCTCAAACTAAGCTATCCCGTCACGAAGTGGTTCGATTTGCTGTAACCGATCAACGTCTTCAACAGTCCTTCGTACCAGTTATTGTGTTCAATTTATATGCTCCGGTGAGGAGATCCTTCTGGATCCGCATCTTGTCCTTTTATTAGGAGAAAACACATTTTATTACTTTTGTGAGGGTCACTGTCATCAATCATCCCACCGAAAACCAAATGGATAGGCTGTTATCAGGTATTATATATCTTCTGACTAATTAATTAAAGGAACACCACATCACTTCTTGTTCTGAACAGTCTATGAAGAAGATTGCATTTCACAATGACTCATCGGATGTTTATTTTGCTCCAGAAGCATAAACGTAAGGTCGATGCCGGATTATTTTACTATAGTTAATACATTCTTCTCGCTCGGTTCACCGCTGACTCAGCCTTACCATATGACTGACCGTTAAAAAGGACTATTGTTCCGGTGTTCTGAATTCCATCTCTGACTGAAATGTCGGAAACTCGCACTAGTTAACTAAGGCTCACTGTCAGTAAGCAGAGTCTCCGAGATTCCGTGCTGGGCGAATCAAGCGTATAACTCATCGATCACTTTGGACGTGCTCGTGGTATATAGCAGGTCCTTTTGGAGGAAGTCACCATTGGTGGTCAATGATCGATATTGTTGTAACCATATTCTCACTGCTCAGATATAAAATCGATCTAATATAACTTTAAAACCATCAAACCCCGGCCCTCAATTCTCAAGACATACGACCCTTTACGTAATAGTAAATGCTCTGGTATGTTATTTACCAATAACTGCTATGAACACCACGAATATGTTGGCGTCGATCGTCTGAAGATAGCCCACTCCAAACCCTATTCTACGAGGTTCTAAAACTGTCACACTTGAGACGACGGGGTCAATTCCATGATATCGGTGTAAACTATCAATCACACCACACATGCAGTGTGGACAAAGGATGTGTGATATATTCCTTCTAAGTACGTCGGGTACTGATGAAGATGAGGTACGATATGGTCAGTGGTCCAGACGGGTTTTCGACAATGGTACAAATTGAATTTGGTCTCATTTTATCCCCAACGGTAATATGTTTATACAATCGACTTTTGTTCCGTGAAAATACCCTGAGTTAAGCTAGGGTGGCATCCATATTTGGAAGATATATCGTGTAATCTAATACTCTTGACTTGTCTGTTCAAAGAATTCTATCCCATCGGACGTCCTTTGAGGCGAGAGAAAGTGGTCCGGTCTATTTGACTAGCATCACTTTAGTGTCCCACCTAATGGAAATACATATCATACGAAAATTTTGTTTTTAACTCTATTGGGTATGTAAAGCCGATAGTATTTGAACTGGGGACTGTATTGAAGCATTCAAATATAAACAAGAAAATATTTCGAAATATATCAGGTATAAATGGTAGTCCATCTTTTACAGGAATTTATTTATTTGACCACCTTACCAATCTCAAATAGTTAACACATGATCCTGGTCATGACGTCTTAACTACTTTCAACGGCAGAAACTCTTCAGGGTATCTTTCTTTCATTTTGTTTCTATTCCACACAAACTACTCTTTTTATAGTCCATTTTCAGGCTTCAGTGAATAACTTATTGATCGATCCATTTACTTTCATCGTTCAGTCGCAACTCGCCATCTGAGGCTCACATGTTCGAATCACTTGCACATTGTGTTAACCCTTCACGTGGTTCATCGCAAGGCATTTCTCATCATGGCTAAAATGGAGTGACGAAATCTACATAACTCACAATGCCCAATAAATCAGACCGATACTTCACGCCGAAATCATCATTGAATGTGAAATGCACTCCTTCAGCTTAAATATCGACATTCGATGGGGTGTGACTTATCTGCCATTGGATACGAAGTAGTTCTTGCAGTGCAACAGAGGTGACAGAATGCCGTCAGCCCACTGCAGAAGGAACTAACACTACTAATGAGGGACAAATAGATAAACGGAGCCGTCGAGACAACAGTTGTGAGAGATCTATGAAGACGGGCAAAATGATATTGGCTGAGGAGACAGTGCATTGAAACTTCGCAGTCTGCAGTGAATTTGGTGTTCATTGTCTTTTGAAGTCACACTGGTAATTGTGTAGTCATTTGAGTGCCTTTGTGTTTACAGGAAGTGATCTGCCAATTCCAAGAACTGGGTTCACTCTGCGATCCCCACCTCCTACGAACACAGAAGCGCTCGAATGACTAAACAGTTTCCCAGTGTGGAGCCAGAAAACAATGAACAGCAAATTCATTGCAAAATTTCGTAGTGTCGAAGCACTGTCTCCTCAGCCAATAACATTTTCCCGTCTTCATAAATCTCTCACAAATGTTGTCTCACGGGGCTCTTTTATCTATTAGTCCCCAATCAATGATGTTAGTCACTTTGTCAGCACCTTGAAGGCAACCAGTCACCTCTGTTGTACCGCGTGGGCTACTTTTGTCCAATGGCAGATTAGACTCAGTCCATCATAAGTCTATAATTAAGCCGAAGGAGTGCACTTCAAATTCTATGATACCGGTGTAAACTATCAATCAGGTTTGTTGTACTTGGTGGACCAAGTATATTTCGTCATGAGGAAGAAATCACAATAGCAATCGACCAGACTCAGAAAGTGTTTATTTTTGTGCCTCAAACGTTTATGAGAGACGAGTAGATAGTTGTAGAAGCAACGTCGTTTCCTTCCATTGCTTGTTCGCATGGGTTTGACACAGTCCACGCCGTGAAATGTAGTCCTCAATCAGATTGCCTGTACAAATGTAGTGATATGGTATTGGTATTGTTTGCGCCATTGTACGACAGATGTTTGTATTTTCATCAGTTCACATCGAAGATTCTGAAACGCAGAAACCACAGTGAGCATTTCCTTTCTCATCTGATTAAAGTTCTCCTCGATTAGGAAAATGCCGCATCTCCGATGATCAAATGGTTTTCCGCCCTCTGGAATTACTGTCTCCAGTCCGGACGGACTGCTCTCGCTCTGAGCAAAGAATGGGGGCACAAGTCGATAATAGGCTATGATCTACTATATTGTTTTAGAAAATCCATGTTGCTCTGCGATCCAGTGCCACTCCCCCCCCCCCTTTGGGAAGTGAGTTGTCGTATCGTTTGAATTGAGTCGATAAGATGTGGCAGAAATCTGCTCAAGTAGTTGACCATGCCATTCTGGCATGTAGTTCCTCAAATACGGGCATGATTTCAGTCACAGTTAGTTTTCTCATTTAGCATTAGTGCCTCGTCTGTTATAAAGCGACCGTGGGAAATAACTGATGACACGCGATGTTTGAAATTTTCTCATCCCTGTCGTATTCTTCGATTGATGCAATATTGAGAAATTGCTCAAAGTTTGATTCAAGCTCTTGTGGTGTTTTCTACAAATCAGTACGTTATCGAATGTTTGGATATGACGCTCCCGAAAAAATTTGGTTAGACACCCGTGTTCCAAAACTAAAACACAGTTCCCTTCTGAGAAACGCATTGGGGTGACCCGAATCGAAGTACGGCCTAATGGCTCCAGATTTATTCATTTTGACAATTATTTGACTAACCTAGTCTGCTCTTCAATCAACACCCACAATCGACTTCGTCTCCAGCAAAAGATACAATTCACGTCATGCACATGTCCAAGTGATTTGTATTGTTGCATTTATTGTCGAATGAGTACCAGCAAGACAATATCTGAAGTAGAATTGTGATGGTGCTTGTGGTTAAGTTAGTCTATCATGTCATTCGTTTGGATATATCTTAGCCCACCATGATGACTGTTTGACCAACGCCGGTCAGTGTTCCCGAATATGAATGAACATTCAGATTTGCTACCAAGTGAACTTGAATATCCCTTTCCCTAATTAGAAACAGAAGTGAAACGAGGATTTGTGGATCGTTTTGTCCGGTATTTGATTTAAATTGGATTAATCATTTCTTTAGATCCGCATTTGAAACACTGAACAGAATGAACATTGGATGGATGTGAGTTAATTACTTTTATTTTTAATATTAACTGGAAAGCATAATATAGGATCATTACAAAACCCATTCGACCTTCTGTGACATTGGGTGTGACAGTCACTAGTCTCCTTCGCACAGTTCTCTCCAAGCACCTGAAGAACGAAAGAAAGTTTCACATTTGGTGTTTGAATGTGCACTGGGCGATAGATTAGGACATCTTGATAAAATGACAAGTTTTACTTCAGTCGGTCCAAATGCAGAGGTATACGAAATGAAGGACTCAACTCACCACATTCTCGTCCCTCGCGGCGTTCACAAAGTTCAAGCACCTGACAAGCAAAGCTTTGCGCATGTGTACTCATTAGGCATGCTGCTAGTATGCAGATGACGAGAACAAGCTTCTGTCAGTCAGTTTGGAGAGCGTAGAAGGAGATGAGACACAATAAGTATGCAAGTATATGGCATAGACTAAATTTTTTTACATGCTTAACGGAGGGTGTGGACGATATACTTCGAGTACGTAACGGAACTGACCAGGATGGAGATATTTGAGAACATGTTTGCACTGGTTAATCTGTTCAATAATCAGTTAGCTTGTCGCGGCGAATTTTATGCTTTACAACTCCAATAGGTTTCACGTGCTTCTCGTTCACGATTTCTTATTGGTTCACCAAAAGCCAACGAATCAAACGACTGCGCGCTCGCAAATAATTACAATTGCACAGTTTGATTCGTGTGATACAATCTGCACTTGTTCTGCCAAACAACTTCGTGATGGTACCGATAACCACTCATGTACCGATTTATCACATCTGAAATTTGCATTCAGTTGTGTGTGCGTTTTTTGATTGCACACCAGCGTTCGATATCTCTCAACTGCCCAGTTACCTACTTAATTGGCTGAAAAACTACTTCTCGAGTAGAACCTAGTGCAGCGAATTTTGATTCAAAATTTCAAGACATCTCTTGAGCACTGCTGGTGTACTTTACCGAGCCGGCCAATTCCGCGCTCGCTTCGTATTACCAACTTAAATGAAACCCACTCAGTTCGCACAGTCAGATATACCGATGATGTTGTTCTGATTCGTTCTGTTTCACAGCACTCCGACTTTGATCAGTCTCAAAGAAATACTTCACACATTCTAAAGGCTTCGAGCAATTTGGTCTTCTGTTTTGTAGATAAACCATCCATCTTCTTCGCTCACTCCAACCTTGTTCTCTATTCACGCCCATCTTTATCGGTGTAGATGCTGATGCCTGCTTGCGCATTTACTGATCTCTGGTTCACCGAGTTTCATTTCCATCTTTGCAGATCGTGCACGTACAACCCCCACGGAAGAACATTAGATACAGCATATAACAATGGTGATTTACCGGTGTAGTACACTGGTTGTGAAGCTATGGTGGGGAGTTCGAGTCTCCGTAGGGAAACATTTCCTCACGATGGAAACGTACAAACATAGGACAGCACAGTCGGGAATATAAATAGAACGTTTTTGCAATATATATCGTAAAGTGTAATGATAAAGGGCAGGTGCATTGGAAGCGGAGAAAATGGGCTATGGAAGCTAGAGGTGCGCGATGCATGTGCACGCCACTCGTGAGCAGACGAGATAGGATTGTTCTCAGAACACAAACTACAAGAAAGTAATGCACAATTTCCGACATCATACACCGTAAAAACAGATACCAAAATAAATAAACGCACACGGAATTAAAATTAACGAGTCATCGCCTGAAAAGCGTAGATGTCAACCCCGAGGTCACTCATTTCGGCAACCCTGTTAGTAGTATTTCTACGACGTTCTATTCGCATATTGTGAACAAATTGGATCACTCGAGTCCAAGCGCCTATTCGACTGTAAACTCGTAGCATCCGCGGTCACTGAAATTTCGCCTGATTAGGGGCATGTGTGACAACTGTGTTTTGGTACTAACGGCTTTTCCCATAACGGAAGGTTATCTGGAGATGTAAAACGAACGCAGGCATTTGTTTCCGAACTTTGCAAGTTGAAACCGATATGCTAAGAATTATTCCCAGTGAACACTGTATTTATTGCGACCATCGGTTGCTTTGATTTGCCTACTAGTGAGTTCTCTTGAAAGATTGTTCCCATTATTACATAATGATACTCACACTGATGAAATTGGACAGATCAGTGAAGGATTTCTCAACGCCTCACTACTTCTTAATCAGTCTCTGTGCAGTTGTATTGAATTACTATCCAAATATTTTCAATGTAGTTGAACGTGCCTCAAATAAGCAACTCTGATCGTAGTGCTTTCTCAACTTTGAAGTTTGCTCTAAAAGCGACTCCCTGCACCCCATGCGCACTATCTGCAAACGTACCCTCACTTTGAAGGATCCAGATGAACTTAGGTCACTGGGTTCACCTGTATGATGGATTGTAAATCTGCCTTGGGAAGGAATACTCACAGTAACGGAAATTTCACATCAGCACATACATTTAAGATGAGGTTCTTGTTTCCTATCTTAAATTCGTACATAACTGCACAACTTCTTTAGTTCTCTGACTGTTGGAAATTCAGAACGACTGTCCACATTATTTTGATTTTTCTAGTGATCACTGAAGTAATACTGAAATGTACTGACCACATTTACTAACCATGTCACAAAACACCGGTTGAAAACATGGTAGAGCACAATCGTCTCATTTATATCATACTACTGAATCGGTGATATATATATATATATATATATATATATATATATATATATATATATATATATATATATATATATATAGAACTGGAAAATTTACCGAGCAGATTAAGGGTACCCCAGAAGTACATCTGCCAACTCCATTTACATACGCCGACCAGTAATCTAAAGACAAGGAGCTACGTCTGAGCGGTCACGGAAAAGCCCCGCCATATAGTTGTCAGCCTTTCTTCATGTAAGTACATTCCCAAAAGAGAGAGAGATCCAATACAACTAATCAGGTGGTAAAGACCATGTCCAAAATCTATCTTATCAGTCAATGACCGTACCTAACGAATCGAATAAAGATGATTAGGAGATATCGCTCTTCTGAAACAAAAGCGAGAATAAGATCATGTAAATGAGGAGTTCTATTGTCGTTACATCACCAATGGACTCGCCTGGACAATGCGTCCCTTCCAATAACAGAGAGCCAGCACGTAAAAGTTTGAGTGAATATAGACAATCGACGGAAGGCACTGCGACAAAAGTTCCAAACAAATACATCCGATGTTACATTCATCGAAGAAAGAACACGGCTACTTCCATACCGTTATACACTATTAAGTAAATTTGTTCAACAAATGCAAATGAAAGTCCGTATTATCTGTCGTGCGCTTCTAGGGGAATTTCGTTGTCATTCACATACAATATCATGTTGCTGACAGTAACTTGGGACCATGTGCCCACGTTCTCAAGCTTGCTCTATTTCGTGGTAAACTTAACATTCTTGTTGGTTAGAAGTTACTTAGTATTTTTCCGATAGTTTCCGAGGGGACTTAACATACAATTACATTATTTGTCATTTCGCAACCCGTTAATCAGTGCTCGGACAAAACCTCAGACGAGGTAGCGTAGGCACACAGCAATCCCCATTTACCTGTGTAAAACTTTAGATCTGACGCACTAGTTTACCTACTGAAGAGTATGCCAGTAGTCCGTTTCATAATTCAATATCATGTGGAACGCTCCGGGAATCTCAGAACACATTGTACGTCACAATTGGGAGTTGATGTTACATTATGAACACACCAGTAACCAAACTACTTTATCCTATTCCTAAACCAGTTAAGAATGATAGCTTTGAAGTGGACGAACTGTTATGCGTTTAATGAACTAGTGGCGAATGAATCGACTCCTTCTAGCTATCTCTCAGTAGCATGCTCATAACCAAAAGAATGGAAGCGAGAAATCGTTTTTAGATTTCGGAGCGTTTCACTTTATAACTACCAGCTCTGAATCATTAGGAAAACTCGATACCTTCAGCTATCTCTGCAGTCGCATCAAAATCGATGAAGCCTTTAACCACGGAAACCTGTCCAACTGATACGCAATACCATTCTTGCTAAAGGAATGGGCGCAGTGCCCGAGCGCAAGCGAAACCTGGTCACCCGATCTGAGGTATTATTATGTGCATGCCCTTGGCGCACCATCATCTGATCCCCGTTTTACTCTTAACTCTCCCAAAAACGATGTGTATTCCAACATGCACTTCGTAAGATTCCCAAGGTATGTGAAAAAAGCTAGAAACAGAAAGACAAACAACACGCGCCAAAGCACAACACATTTAATTAAAAGAGGACAAGGGTGCCGCGAACAATACTTTGCCATTCAAAGACTGAATGGCTCCGGGGGATATGTGACCCAAAGCTTTTCGGTCTGGGCTGTCGGTGAGGGATAGAACCAAATTGGCCGATGTAGCCCAACCGAAAAAGCAGCGAATCTGTAAACAAAAAGCAGATTACCACAAACAATAAATTGGACATAGACAAAAATTCTGACATACCCAGTTACTTCATAGTGTGAGATCAACATTATTCCAAATGAAAGCTTGCAAAACACCAAACAGGGCTTCAAAAATGAAGACTGGAAAACGTGATAATGAACAAGCAAAATACAGATGAAAAATCTGACAATCATCAGAACAGTCTGGTTTCGTCTACTTCGGATTCAGATTGCCTAAAAACTTAGGAAGCCTTTTTTGCACCGAAATTTCAATACAGCGAACGCTCCTAGCTTGCAGTTGGCTTGTAGACCAGAAATCAGGTTTTTGCTCAGGACACAGATATAATCTACTGTTTAGACGTCCAGGATGTCTTATGATCAACCATAAAAATGTCGAAGCCTAGTTAATCTGAAATGTAAGGGATGCATTCCATCTCACAATGCAGACTCTCGACTGCTTGGTCTGCCGAGCACCTAACATCTTACATAAAACATCCCCGATAATGTTTGCACGCATTCACTTGTGTGGCACCTACTTTGCGCAGTAAATCATCGGAGTCCGACACAAGTGAATTTCCTTTGGGCTTTTCCAACGTCACGGTGCACTCACGTCCAGAGATAAGATGACGTACAACCACCTGAGCACACCCAACTGAAAAACCAGCGGCGTCTGAAGCAGACATTTCAACAACATCAGACGGAAGTGAACAACCGTTCGACGAGGACATATCGCGGCGGGCAAAAATAATGAGTTCGAAATCATACGGTGGGATCTGAAGGACGGAAAGAATAATTACAGTAGAAACTTCCATTCGCGTTTGCATTGTGATCACGCTAAAAGAAACTAATGAAAATTGCTAAAACAAAAGCTGAGGAACATACTTTTTATCACGAAGATCTTATAATAACTGTACCCCATAACATCTTTTTAGTCTGAAAAATTTCAACCCACGTTCGGCCGCTTGAGTTTGTAGAGAACCGAGAAACATGAATAAACAAGAAAAACAAAATTCAATTTTACCGTTCTTCAGTTGTGACGATCAATGTGGCTTACGTTTACCAGTACCAATTTACATAAACGCAATAATCGCGACCGAAAGAGTAATACAGAAAGCACGAAGTCTTACAAACACCATTCTAGAAAATATCCGCTTGTAACCTTTGCGGAGGTCATGGTTAGACGATTGCACGGAAAAGTGAATGGTAAAACGATTGTGTATAACGCTCTGAGGCATCTAAACTTCGATGAAACTAGACGCGCATTCTAATTCTGTTGCTTCGCCTTTTTTACTAGTGGTTCATATTACCAACCATGAGCTAACAATGACACGAAAAAATAGCATTATTCAATGGGAAAAAGTTATCGGCATCTTATCGAATAATTCCGCCATAAGTCACTTCACGTTCGACAGTCTCTAATTTGCCCCGATTCTTCTCTTGAAACATTGTATTGTTATTGTATTAGAACAAACACAGAAAACGCCACATGTTTCCCGGATCTGAATCAACTTATGCTGACGAAGACCTACCGAGACTGTTTCCCGAATGATCTCTTTGTCTAAGTACCATCCTTTCGGGAGAATGGATTCGGCAGCGTGAGTGATATCCTTGGCCATTCGTTTGTCACCATCAGCGGTGACACGATGAGAAAGCACATTGAGTGGTTGTTTGACAGTGGCTTGAATGAGATCGGCGAATAAAGCAGTTGGTGAGGCAATGCGTTGCAGCTCCAAAGAATCTGTAGCTACAATAACCACAATTGGATCATCCGGAATGAGTTCAGCCTGCGAGTGTCAAAGAGAACAAAGTTTTGAGGGCCAAGGGGTTGAGAACGGGAACAGGCGCAAATCTGAAGAACGTTTTTTTATCCTGTGTAACGTCACTTATATTCTCGCCAGTAAAACAGCCTAAAACAGATTCACAGGAAAATCTGATGGAACAATTCCAATACAATACAAACACGACGTTCTAGATTTTACCGCTTCTTAAGGCCTACTGCCGCCAACTAAACACTGCTCATCAAAAACATTCCTTTTACGCACGCTAAACAACAACAGCTCTGATACCGTCCATTGTCTGTCGCGAACAACCGAATCATCAATGTAACCCACCAGACACGGTAAAATATTTTGAACTAACGTACTTTGTTCACAACTCACATGTGGGGAAAGAATAACAAGATTTTGCGGAATGTGGAACCTAGAAGGTAACAGCGAAAAGTACAGCTCGACGACAGTTATACTTTGCTATTTCTTTGAAGGAATAAAACGAACTAGCATCGAAGCTGGAAGTAGCTGATCACTGGTGTCTGCGACGGATTCTCAATGTGGCCCGGAAAGACATGGTTCCAAACGGCACAATAAGACAATGCTGCTTCGATATCGAAAAACAACTAATATTCCTTCAGCGCTATGGTTTAAACATGTCCTTTGCCGTCTAAACGCGGAGATCTCAAGACAGTTTCTTTTTCCTGCTATGTGTCCAGGATAGCCTTGTCACCTTGGCGCAAGGTTGGAAGCAGAAACTCCCGCTGTCATATAGCATGTTGAGCGATTGGGACACCAATCTGTCAACGGAGTTTGTAAATGGAAGCCGAACTGTATTTCACTTCACATCGTCGCCCATGGGCAGGTAAAATTTGGGGCGTCCATGGAGCCAGCTCATTCTCACGTAATGGAGGCAGTCGCATAAAAGTAAACAATCTAACGAGTTCTGAAAGGAACGGTGCTCATAGTAGTACCTCCGAAAAGAGTCACCCAACAGCGTCCAACTATAGTTACGGGCACCGGAAGCAAACAAGGATTGTTAAGATGGAAAGCAGTCCCCCAAGCTATGCATGCTCGGTGAGACAGTATACAACGAAAACACACTACTCTCACCTTCTTCCTTGTACGCTGAATTCGATTAATTATTTCACGAGCCAGGCGTTCGTTTTCCAGTTCTTCATCTGGTGTAGTATCCAAAAGAACAAGCAAACCTCGAGAGTCAGATGCAGCCTCATAACGCTGAATCTCTTCGTGTGTTGCACTGCATTCTGTCGGAGTGTCTTTTCCCTTCTTGACTTTGCCATTCCCACTTTTGCCTTGTGCTGGTTCTGATGGTTTTCCCTCTTGGTTACCGCCAGTACTGTACACCACACTTAAATCGTCTCCACTCAAAACGTGCCCACACACAGTAATGGAACCGGTCTAAAATTGAATGGAGGGATAACTTAAAGTATAATCACGGTAATCATATATCACACCATATCATATCATATCATATCATATATATATATATATATATATATATATATATATATATATATATATCCTTAACACCCGTGATTTCATGCTGTATGTCAAGTAAAACATGATACAATCGAGGAGGGAGGGGCAGATGGAGTCTGATTCCGTGGTGCCATCATCATATCACATTATAATAAAATAATCCAGATAATATTTAACTCCAATCAATCAGGTTAATAGTCGAAGGTGAACTAAAACTATTGTAAGACTAGAACTTACCGATGCGTAATGCTCTAGATCTGATGTGGACATCGATTTCACTGCTTCGACCACAGCTTTATAATCCTTCTTCAGACGAATTCCAACTGTACGATGATTGAGTTGACCACGCAGCTGCACGCCGTACTTTTGCTTATCATCTGTGGTTGTGAGAATGCGCACGTTCAGCTCCTGAAGGAATGCAAAATCAGAAATGACCAATGGAACAGATTTTTTTTCTGTACGTTAGTGCGGAGGTGGTTAGTGGGTGACGAATGAAGCACAAGTCCCTAGTAATAATGGTTTGAGGCTGTAAGCAAAGTTCACGCCCCAAAATCATCGTTCGAACCAAATACAGAAGATGCTGTCAATTTTATTTGATATATACACAGTCCATATGTACAGCTTTGTAGATAAATCCAGTTCCACTTCCAAACCGATTGGAACCCGATTTTTATTACTGAAACAATTTCCAATAGCCTGAATTCCGGTGGTGTACGTGTACTAGAATATTGCACAGTTCAAGCAACTCCTACGCTTGCAACGAGTAGTTTTACAGAGTACCGATTTTAAATATATTAGCATCACTGAAGAGATTTTAAAATATTCTTAAGTTCTTGTCTTCCATATTATTCGGGCCACGTAATCTACAATCATAAGGAGAACGAAAATGAAGAAACAACGGAGAATCGAGTGAAATTGACTGGAGCAGTAGAGTAAAACAGTTTAGTCTCACCTCGACAATGTAAACTTGGGCTGAACGGATCGATTCTCTCACATTCGGTTCTGGATGGATGACGATCGCTTCCCGCAAAGGAGCTTTCAACGGTAGGTTTGTTCGTGTTCGGATAATACGCCCCAGTTCGACTGCAGCCTGCATCCAAGCAACTGTGTCTTCAATCACCGGGTTAATTAATTCATTGTTAGCATTCGGTGCGTGTAAATAGTGAACGGATTCTGGTGCGCCAGTGACGTGTGAATATCCTATCGGTAATCCGGATGGAGCTATGGGTGGGTGCAAAAAACAAATAAGAAAAGTGAGCTCCTCACATACTACATGCTGAAACACAGATGTCGTCTCAAAATTGATAGGCGGCCTATTGAGTTGTCAGATTTCCGCTTGGTTATCTAATCCAGCAATCGTTAGTTCAACCATTTACTACTTTCTCCTTAGATTGGCTTTACCGTCGAAACTCAGCCTGGTTACATTTCTCAACAGAAACGCTTTGGGTTCGACGTCAACTGAACCCAACGTGCTTTCAAACTGATTTCCTCCCATTGGCCCTGAAGAACTAATCACACAAAAAGGAAACAAGAACGTCTATTTATTTCGACCCCAACTGCATATCTTCGTATCATGATGCTGCCTCAACGAATATGAATGCACGTCAATCATGAGAAGAGTGATGACCCAGGTGACAGTGGATTACTGTCTACCACATAAATTACGGGCAGTGGCGGCATTCGAAACGTCGACCTAAAAGGTGGGAAGTAAATACACTACACTCGAATAGTGAAGTCACATGTGGTGCGGGAGTTCGTCTTCTGCTCTCTCCTTGTTGGTCGGATTCAACACAAGGCCATCCAGCTGGTTGACGATCCTTCTCGAACCTCCAGTTTCTAATCGCTCTCTCCAAAATGCCTCAGCGTGGTCGACGGTGGATGTTTCAGGCTCCGAGATGGTTAATCACCCTAAATGCATCTCGAAATGCTCCGCATGAAAACGCCGTTTATCCGTATTCTAAACCTGCCCCCTACCCAGCCTCGCCCCGACACATATTTCCATATTCTTCGGGAACTGCAGTCGGTAGTACTTGCGGTAACGACTCTGAGGGAGATGTTATTACTGCTCTCTTGCGTCCTCCTCCGTCTAGTATCCAAGTCTCACCGAATCCGGGGTGACATTAGGATTTTAGCTGGATACATGAATACCAGAGTTCGTCGACTGTCTTGGAATGGGGCGCACTTGGAAGGCTCTTTTGCGTAGATTCTTGCCGTTCAGAAAACAAGCGGTTGTTGGCTCTGTGTTCAGACCACCACTCATTTCTCGCCAGTGGGAATTACAGGCATTTTAATCCCCGATACGCCGTGTGGTCTTCACTTTATTCGAGTCGGTGACAGACCCGGGTGGATCACGTCGCAATTAGCTACAAATGTAGGGCCTGTTTACAAGGCTGTCGGTCGTAATGTAGCACTCCCCTGGACTGCGACCATTTCCTAGTGTGCACTGAGCTGTCTATGTACTTTGGTGGGCGTCCCAAACGTACGAGGATGGTCTTGGCTCTCAGCTTTCCGAAATGCGTTCGCTGAAAAGCTAGGATTAAAGGCACCACCGTGCTGGTTGCCTTACCTCAGTGTAATGTATTCTGTTGGTATAGTGAACTGTGACCTGAACTGTCGTGCCGTGCCAACCTAGATGCACGCCACTCCATAACGGCTCATAGTAAGCATAATGAAGCACGGCCCATAAGGAGAAGCAAACTCAACGCTAATCTGCGTAGGTATCCAGATATCCAGCAGTCTTAAGAAGCAGCAGGGAGGGAAACCTAATCAACAGACCTGGTCATGTAAGGCATATTAGACTTCCTGTGTGGGGTCCAAGAGTCCCTCCACTCACTCAGTGGTTAGATACATTGGGGGATATGGCTAGGTATCGCGATCAGTGGCTCTCTTGTATCCACAAACTTTCCTTATCGATTTGATGCTGATATATTTGTAGTTGTATTGTTGTTCATTTCCTACTTCTGTTCTTTCTTATCATTTCCGATTGAGGCTGTTGATAGGAGATAGCAAACAAAGCCACCGCACTCAGTACATGTTTAATGGTTGTCTGAACTGAACTAGATCTGCACTCATCTTTTGTGGTGATCAGTCAGAGGTAGTTAGTAGCTTGAAGTACCTCGGGAAATTGATCACAGCTGGTGGTGGTGTTTAGGGGATCACATCAGGACCTGCGAAAGCCAAAGCAGCATAAGCGAACCTGCGTCACTTGCGGCGCCGCAACGACATCCGGCTTTCTCTCAAGGGGAGGGTGTAGATTCCCACAATTCGTAGTGTTCTTCTTTATGGTGGCGAGAATTGTCCCTTTCGCGTTGATGATACTCGGCAGCTTTCTGTATTCAACCAGCGATGTCTCCGGAGCAATGCCCGTGTCCGCTGAGAACGAAGTCCGTTGTCGAGTTTTCGGTGCTGACAATCGCCCTCTGATCGAGATAATCAATCTACACCGCCTCCGATGGATCGAGCTCGCTTTGCTTATGCTCACCCATCATTTAGCCTTTCGTGTTTTTTTTGCACGTCTTCGGCGAGGCTGAAAGAAATGGCGCCGCTATCAGGCTATGATGTGCCGCAGGGGAGTTAGAAAGCTAGCCTCGGCTTTGATGCTGGTTGATACTGACCGCTTCCTTTGTTGGGGCTAAAAAGATGAAGAATACCGCTCGCTAAAGAGACGCTGAAAAATGAGGCTCGGAATCAAATTCAGTGGCGCAAATGCTAAATGACCTGCCTGCTGACTTCCCGTTACCTTTAAACAATTGAACAACAGACAAAAATGTTCAAAACACGTAAGGTGAGAATACTGAGGAAAATTTCGCTTTAATTGGTTGTTATCTTAAATGTTGACCATTAATCTTACTACCACTCCCAACTTGGTAATTCTTTTCCGTTGTTGTGTTGGCACCATGCTAGTTGACACGCCGGTTATATATATCACCGTTGTCGTACACGAGCAGCCGGTTATTCTTATCAAAATTCTGCTCCAACACGTCGTACTATGGTCTTCCAATTTTTCCTTTTTCCCAAACTACTAAAATCTGGAACACTTTCTGTCTTCCCACCTAATAGCAATCTTTCTTTCTTCTAAAACAGTATCAACAAGCTAGTTTTGAAGTGAATAATCCTCCCCCCCCAAAAAAAAAAAAAACTTCCTCTTCCAATGCCTCTATCGGCTAAGGGATTTACCCTCCCTACTGTAAATCATTGCGTGTAATTAAAAAACAACTACTCGGCTACCGCTAGTTGTTCACCATCTCAAGCCCTAGAGTGATCCTTCGTGGTTACCTTCAATGGAGCAGCAGACCTGCAATCTTATTCCGTAAAGCCTCACTATTGCATGCACGAGGAAGTATGGGAGGAAGAAAACGTCGACAAAATGAAGCAGCTTACCAGTCAAATTAGCGGTGAAGTCCAGACGGGAGCGGAGACGCTGATAGATAAACTCGGTGATGAACGGTGTAAACGGGCTCATCAACAGGGTCATCTGATAAATAACTTTTATGAGTGTATGTAAGGCGGCCCTCCAGTCGGTATCGTTCTGAATCGCATCGCCCTGAAAGACAGTGATAAATATGGATACGTACATTATTATCATCCTCATCATCATCATCAGGCAAAAGAATTTCGCGAAAAAACGGAAGAAAACTAATGTGAAATCACTTCGCCGGAAGATAATGAATAATAATTGATTAGCACAGAGTTAATAATCAGTTAATCAGAACACAGACAGTGTCGCAGGTGTTCGGCTCATTATTAAGTCTAGATTACAGAGATATCACGCGGTTCGATCGTTTAATTTCCATCCCCAAAACAAAGCCACTTACCTTCCTCTTAATTTTAATCTGACTCTCACAACCCTAATCACAAATCAAAAAGTGCAAGGGCAGTTATATTTTTAACAGTGGGACCTTTGTTTACGTGAATCACGCGCTTTCGTATGTTTATCCAATGCATGCCGGTGTCCAACCAGATTCCGTTCTTCCCGAAACCTGCTCTTGTCCTTCCAATTTCATCTAAGCGCATATCTACGAGGCCACTGACCATTGCATCTACACCTATTTCTATGCCCGTGTGCCGTCGTCCAATACATCTATTGCATGCTTACACACGAGTGCAGCGGAAGTGATTTGCCTGTCCCAAAGGCTCGTTGCTCTGCTAAGGATAACTGGCAACCATGCCCTTGAAAGGTAGAGCGATGAATCACGTGAGGCGCTGTAACGGCCCGGACGACAGTGGTTTGTTGTATACCAAATTAGCCGGAGATTCAGTACCAATTTAGCAAAGTATACTGCAATGAAATCGATATATAAGATATTACACTTAGTCCTTGGATGTTTAGAAATCGTAACTCATTACGTCTCGTACAACAGCAACCGATTTCCTTTTATATCGTTCTCTGTACTTGCTTATTATTTCAAAAATCGACGCAGCTGAGTAGAAATGACCGTTGAAGTTGCCATGCCTATCTTCCGCGTGTGCCAGATCCATACCATCGATTCTGTTTATGCCATCCATGCTGGAGAAAGTTGAAGTATGCTAGTGACGTAGAACACCTATTTCTAGAGTGGAACTATGTTTCTCATTCCCAGTAATGAATTCGAACGTGAAACTATCTCCTCATGTGGTCCTCAATCTTTGCAACACTGTGATCAATAACCCAGTGCACGACAACTGCCGTTCTGTCTACCTTTTGTAGTTCTATCTAAAACTACTCGTCACTTTGTACTTAATTTTTAATGACTAATTTTGTAGTCACGTTCACAAGTCATCAATCAGTTGTACTAAGTACCTCGTAGAAGGGCAGCATGATTAGTTAATAGTCTGCTTTCTCACGAACAATGAAGTTGTGTGACAAAGTCACACATGTATCAATAATTTGAATTTTACACCCAAATAGTCATAAACGAAAGCTGATCATGAGAAGTGACCAGTCTCACCTTTAGCCGCCGTCTGTTCATGCGAACATACCAGTTCACCGGGTGGTCAATAAACTTCACCAGTCGAGGCACAACAGTATAAAGACGATATTCTATAACAGAGCAAAGAGACCACAGAAAAATGTAAAGGAAATGAACCTCGGTCTGTGAACAGATAGTGCATTTGACGTCATGACGTTTGTGCAACGCCGTGACTAACGGTTTATTCATTAGACCAGAACAACATGCTTCATGTTCACCAAGAAGTGAAATAGGTGATTAGTTTAGTGACGACTGCAGGTACTGTTGGACAAGCAATGAAATAACAGCGAGAGCGGCAAATCAACACCATCCAAGTCATCCTGTTCGGCGAACTCGTTGAAATTCGGTCCTCGTCGAGGACCTCTGAATCGCTTCACTGACTTATAGCTATCACGGCCACTTTTACCGACGAGTAGTACGCGAGCATGCGCCTGACAAAATTTCCAGTTTCTGTATCTGGCTGGAAGGACAAACATTCCCTGGATGCATGAGGTCGGTTTCGCGGCTGTTGCCAATACTTAGGCAAGCGTACCCGGTACTCTCCTGTCTAATCACCCCTATACTCTAGCGCTCCATAATTGTATATATCTCGCAATTGCTTGCGAGTAGTGTGTGGGATTGATGAATGATGTGCTTTGGACTCCACGTTTCACGCACAAACCCCAGGTCATCCGACCAACCTGCACTCGGAAGCACGAGACTCAAGTTTCGCTCTTGCTAGAGTTCATCAGTGGTGCATATCCTCCGCCATACACAAGGTTTGAACCCCGGCCCCTCCATCTCGAGGGCGTGTGTGTTACCACTGCGCCACCCCGCCTCCGTCCAAGCTGATCCGAATCACCAAGTTATGCTTGTTCAGATGTCGTCCTCTATGACAGCCAGAAATGCCCGACAGCTTCAAATGGAGGCACGGTACCTGAGGTTTGTGCGTGAAACGTGGAGTCCAACGGACAGTCAACCAAACAAAAACTCGCAATGAGATGGCAATTCGCGTAGAGTGACGGCATGCGCGCCTCAACGACCCAACGAGCTATACAAAATGGGTTACGACAAACCGAAGATTTAATAATACCTGGAAGGTCATTGGGTAGAGGATTGATGAAGCAGCCTCCTGGTCCTGTAGATTGGAGTCGATTTCAGCGGCCAACTCAGTCAGTAAAATTTGTGGAAGAATTATCGACCTTAGCGAATAGGCTTCCACTCAGCCACTCCGCTGCTCTGAGGACAGATTCTTGTTAGAACTAAAGGCTTTGATTGAGAACCCTAATCGTTCTGACGTTTTGAGGCTGGACAGCCTAGTAGTACTCGTCTCACATCTCCCATAAACTGCACGAATACAAAGAACTCGATACAGCATTAGTCGTCGCGCAGGATAATCAAGACCGCGCGGCTCATTGTACCGAACCGGGCGGGTGGTGGTGAGTGAGCTACTGTCCAGAACTCCCTCTCTTTTATTTAACCTTTATCTTCTGTCCCCAACCATTTCTCTTTGTCACCTCTACTCGCCCAAAGTGCTCCCGCCGTTAATAAGCCCGATACTCAAAACGGTTCATGACCGAACAGTGTCGTAAATAATTTTCATTTTTTAATTCACATTTTCTCCAGCTTCATCAGCTTCTGAATCTCGGTTCCTTTAACGTTCGTGTACTAGTGCAGGCAGGTCAGCAGGCGTGCCTAGCGTTCACAATAGACTCTTTGCTGATTGATGTCTGTTGCGTCAGTGAAACGTGCATCCAGGATTCGAGTAGTGTGATTCAACAAACAATCCGTGGTATCTCATCAAGGTACTTTCTGTGCATTTCAGATGAAACAGCTAGAGCTGCGAGTCAACGTGGTGTAGAAATAGTCAACGTTGACAAGGCTGTGGTTGCTCTTCTAGGCGGGATACCTGCCAACAGTCGCTTACATACTATAAGACTCCAGGGAGTCAGTTGGCGTTCGAAAGGATAGTTGTGTTAAGCACAGCTTGTTTATAAACTCGGCATACGTTCCAAGACTCCAGCTCCGACACGCAGAAAGATGAGTTCTATGAGTTCCTCACCACTCTCATTCTCAAAAGCAACGGTTCTGACATTATAGTGTTAGCTGGTGATGTTAACGTACAAGCTGACAAACTCAGCGTGTCAAAAGCATGTTTAGGTGGACGGGGTGCCTTACTCGCTCGGTGCCCACACAACGGAGACAAACTTGTCCAGTTATGTGCAGACAAACGGTTATTCCTGTCTAGTACAACACCATCTCAACGACAGTAGAGTGCTGAAGTTTGTTTGTCTGACCGTCACAAACAATTGTCGAGTTAGTGGAAATAAATGATATTCAACACTTGTTACAAAACGTTGGCGAATCGTGTCTAGGAAGCATTGGTTTTCAGCACGAGGGCAGAATCGTCATTACATGTCAAATGCACCAGTAATGTGACACGTGATAAGATGGATTTCACAGCATCAAACACTTCCTTTGCTGCCTGTACGAAAATATTGTTTCTGAGTTGCCCTGTGGGAGGTCAGCAAAGGGCTTTAGAACACCGGCAATGTTAGGAATGACACGGTGGAAAAAGTGAAGGATTCCAAGCAACTGTATGACTAATTTAGGGATTCTTGATGCTTGGGACGCAAGAAACACACTTGGCCACCTTGATCAAAATGTTTTTAATCCACACGGCCCTCGTATCGGGCATGGTGCAAAAGAAACAACAGCATATAAACGGCCCGTAAGCATGGCCTATGTAGGACTTTACTCTCCTGTGCTACACTAAAGGCACCGGCCTATGGATGAGTCATCGGCGGGGGTACCAGGTACTCGACCGAGGAGTGAGGGTACTCCCGATATATCATGCAAATCTAGATGATCTTCTCATATTCACTCATGAAATACTACGTGAGTCAACGGTAGTGGTAACTTGACTCGCTTTTTGAATTATTTACCCGCTTCTGAGAAGCACATCTAGTTGTGCATGATATATACGGTCACTGCCCTCTCAGTGCTCCTACGTTCCACATATACATGTGGTTCATTGTCGAGCAGCCGCGGCCAACTGGCTGCGGTAAACACTGCGAACGGCTTGGATACACTCACCCAGTTGTGATACCACACTGTTCATGCCCTTATGCCAAGTCATAATATGACCGATGTGTTGCTTCTTCAATTCTTGTCCAGCAGGTGTAACCAGAGCCCGGAAATGGTGATGATGCGTAGGCACACACAAAGCATGTGAAATCCATCGGAGGTGGTGTAGAGCAAACACTTTGGTCAGATTGTAATGGGAAATGCTGGAGAAAAAGAACGACGCCAATATCACAATAAACGGGTCAACCAATCGAGATACACAGATCAAAGAACGAAAGGAGAATATGTCGGGAGCATACTGCAGCAGACGAAAAGAGGCATACCAACGAGGAGATGGAAAATAGCGGGATTTTTGTCAACTGAGAAAGACAGCCCAAGTGAGGGGTTACCTATCAAGCCATCAACTGAAACAATCGGATCAGCCGAACAGAAACAGTGAACGAGAGAATTAGGCTAATGGCCACAGGCAACAGGACAGAAAGCAGGCAAAACGCTCAGACAGCCGGCGGATAAATGTTGCTGCAGCACGATTTGGCGAAAGATCCATACAAACGATCGTACATGTTCACCGACTTGGTTTGTTGGCAGCACAAATAAAGTTGTACTCATCCGTCATGCCCTCTTCGTTACAAGATGGTGGCTATTCGGATCCAACTCACCAAAACGAAGCTAATAATTATTCACTCGATGCTCCCACCAGATACGAGCCACGTTCCAGAGAAATCAGTTGTCGATTATAAAATCTCCGAGTGTCCTCAACGCGAGGTGGAAAAGGTCTCGCAACCCTAATGCAAAACACTGCAAATTGAAGTGTCTGTTTTCGTGTCGAACAAACCATCGATTTCGTTTCTATCGCCATCGTCGTTTTGCCTCGTCTCGTGATCTTCGTTCGCTCTCTGTACAAATTCAGTTCCGGGTGAACTTCATTTAATCCAGCACAGCCAGATGTATGATTGTACAACACATTACCGAGTGACACACTTCTCTCCCAGTAACCATTTACACATTGCATTCCTAGAGACAGAGTCGAGGCCACGTTTGGCGTTCGAGCCACCTCTATGGGTTTGGAACTGGTAAACTGGCTTCACAGATCGTGTCACTGACACGTGGTGCTTTCTTGCCGGTGGCACGGATGAAACGGAACACCTTATGCGAGTTGTCAATAGGATTAGCATAGTCCATCTCTGATATAAATTGCGACTACCACATTTTCATGATAAACATGATTTACAGTGAAACGGACGAATCTCGTAGTTTGAAGACGCTCCTACAGCAGTGTCTTGCACAGCCATCAGCGAATACGGAACTGAATTAATTATGGATGAGATATGAATTTGCCATATATATATATATCATATCATGTCATTTGGTTCACTTGTCCCACGCAGTCAACAACGAATTGGATGAAGGTAGCAAACAAATACACAAATACCATGGGCCACCAGAATCGAATGGGCACACTAGTGCACTTGCTTGTTCACTTGGAAGACATTCGTGGAATTGAAGATTATTGAAATTCTTGTTCGTGACTATCCGATCACGAGTTCGCTTCATTGAACATGTCCACTCATCCAAGTGGGTTACTTGAATTGTTGCTACTGACAGTTGTTTCCACTGGAATTCGACTGGCATTGTGTCACAAGAAATATCGAACGGGAAGCCATCTGAGGAAACATAATAATAACAATATTAAAAACCACAGTCACTAAAGTGATATTATTTATGTGAATAGTATTAACGCTAATATTGCCAATAAGATCGCTAATGGAAAATTTGTAGAAACTACCCAGATTATCGGAATTTCGAGCTTCTCTGCAATACATATATATATATATATATATATATATATATATATATATATTCATATGAAAGCAATTATCTCACGGCCAGGTGAGCAACGCGGGAGAACGGTACACAAATTTATCCGGTAATTTATTCACACAATCAGAAAATAATCCATAGTTAGAATTTACAAAGAAGTTATCAATGTCAAAGTGCAAATGGTAGCAGTTGTAAAAGGATAGAAAATATCCTTATCAACGGGGACGAATAAGCCCGTCAATAGGTTTGTTCATGCCGCAAATGTGCTCCGTGGTCTGACGGTGTAGTACAGTGACTGCGGGGCTTCGGTCGGGAGTTTGTGTCTCCAATGGACAGTTCTCCAATGGAAATGTACAGTCATAGAAAACCAGTGTCAGGAAGATGAACGTGGAATGTTCATACAATACACATCATTAGACATAAATATGAATTTTGTCAGTGCAATGGAAACGGAGGAATTAGGTCGAGAATGCTCGAGTTCCATGAGTGGGACGAGTGAGAAGGTCATGAAAACTCAAATTACAAAGGAGTAATTTACAATGACCGATTAAGCGAAACCTTTCCCCAACTCTTATTATTAGCTTACTTTCACATAAATGTGATGTTAATGGCTTGAGAATGGAATAACCGAAAACATATGTTTCTCTACAATTCATTTTTCTGAATAATGATAATAAATGATAATCTAGTAGATTTCGGGATCCATAGGGATTTGTGGTTGCATACGGAATTTTGAGAGCAAGCTAGAATTAAAATGATGGAAATGAATCTACATTTTTACCGATAAATATGCCCCGACATTCCACGATTGATGCAGCAGCGTACGTAGTCCTTTAAATTACGAAATGCTGCAATGATATATGCGATCACTTGTTTGCATTTCTTGAATACATATCAGCGTTCGAAATCTATTGAGTGCACAAACACTTACTTAAATGGCTCGGAAACTACTTTTTGGGTAGAACCTAGTATACCAAAGTTGGAAGAAATGTTTTCAGGCATCTCTTGAGTAGTGCTGATATTCTTTATCGAGCCATTCATTCCCAAACTTGCTACTTACATTGACGACTTAAATTTAACCACTCAGCTCGAATAGTCAGATATGCCGATGAAGTTGTTTTCATTCGTTCTGTTTCCCAGCATTCCGATTTTGACCAGTTTAAATGAAATACTCCACACATCCAAAACGCTTCTGAGAAAATTGGTCTTCTATTGAACCATGCCATATGCGGAGTGTAATTTTCCACTTTGCGATCGCGCTTTATAGAAGACAGCGCCCATACTCATTCTATTCCACTTGAACGTGTGAACCATGCGAAATATCTCTGTCTAACTTTACAGGAGAAGTTGCATTGGTCTTTACATTTAAAAATTATTGATAGAAAATTGAGTAAATTGTCTTTTAGAAACTACCAAACTTCGCAAAGTAAAGTCTCTGCAGTTTTTCATTTCTCCATTTGTACACCTATAATTCTATATTGTCATCCAGCTATTTTCCCTGGTCCGTTGAAATAGGAATTCATTACTCTTCGTAGAGATCTGCAAATCCTTAGTCTTCTTCTCTATGATACAGCCATAAGAGAACTCATGTCGGACTTATGTGATAAACATATCATTGCACCTAGTTCATTTACTGAAGAGATCACTGTGGACTGTTCACACCCAGTGCACTGCAATATTTCGCTGAGGCAAGCAATCCCGTTGCCCCTTTCCATGCCTCGACTAATCCCTCAAAAGTTATCGCTATACAGAACTTCTGTAGTCCCCCTCGTTGCTCATGGTAAGACAAACAAGGATGAATTATTATCTGAATTGTTAACCACACACGGAACGGTAAACTCTTCATCTTTTTCTCAGCATCTGAAAAGCGTCATGAAAAAACGTTCAAACAAGCTCAAAAAATATTATTATTAGTCATAATAATAAAATTTTCGGAGGGATCTGACACAAAATGACAGTTCAGGAAGAAAAGTCGATGAATATATGGAAATGAGCACACTTTGCTTTGTGATAATAGATTGTAAGAACGAAGTAACACGAAAGATATGGTCGTGTAATATAAAGAAGAGTTAACTTGCTTTTCTGGTCGCAATAAATGTGAAAGAACCAGATATATAATAACTCATTCTTGTTCTCTTCCTTTACTCAACAAAAGACAAAATATGACATTTTTGGACGGGAGCCGCGGTCATTCATTTGCCTGGAAATTTCGGCCCAGTTCCGGTAAGGTATCTGCGGCCATTCCTGGATCCTTTTCCCGCCAACGTCATTTCGTTGGTCGGAATGTTTCCGGTAGCTCTGTGCACGGACTATATTACTAACCCCCAAAGATACCGCTGAGTTTCATCCCCATATCTTCAGGGCTTATCTTGTCTGTTGTGGGTCGCTTCCGGCATATTCACTGTCACGTATTCCGTATGTGGCTCTCGATGAGTTGGTCTGGTCGGTTTGATACCCAGCTCGTTCTGTTGCTACAGAATTTCAAACTACAGTAATATGCATATATCTATGATGAGTGTTACACGAGGGTATAGTAGATGAGTGTTGATAGAATAAGTTGTGGATGGGACTGACCATGCGCTGCGCATCAAACCTGAAAATATATTGCTTTCTGCTATGGAAGCAGGAGAAGCAATCCACTTGGAAATGCACCAACACATTGCGTGGACGTCCTGCATGCTCACCGTGCCACGGTCAAAACAGCAATCTCCACCAATAATAAATCTTCAGAATCCTCCTTCATTAGTCTGTATGTTGGAGTGCTACGAGAAATTCCCATGAATCTTCTTTTGACGAACCCATTGTTGGGGAAAATGCTAAAACCATCCCGTGTTGTACTTCGTGGGGTATGATGGGTGGGAAACGTCATTAAACTGTAAGATTTGGAAAAAGAACAGAAAAAGAGCCGCGGTTGGACAGTTCTACTAACTGTGGGTTGGGGTGAGACAGAAAAATCAGTTTCACGCAGTGATCTTGGTGTCTCTCAGAATTAACAGTTCCAATATCTAGGGTGTTGTAGCGTTAGGAGCTAGAGAACATAAGTAGATGTCAAGATGAAATGAAGATAGAATTGGCCCAGTAACAGCTATCTTCAGAGTAGACGAATAGAAATGATTGTAACCACAGAGTCCACTTAGCTTCAGTGGTGGGACAGTGAGGAAGCTGTGAGGAAGAGGATGGAAACATAACTAGTGGTTCAGAATTGAACGGCCAGCTAGGGAGTGATTTATGTTGGAAAACTACGTCGCGATGGAATAGTGATGGCAAAGATGAGGTTATATTGAGATCGGCATCCGGTCAGACGACTTTGCATTGGTAACAATAAATGAGATTAAATGAAGAGGACGAAGTCCCACCTCAAACAATACTGCAATATTCAAGAGTGGAAAGAGGCTGGGCCTCGGATAGATCAAATTGAGTGATTCTAATGAGACGTTTTGCATGAAAAAAGGAAATGACACATTTTGAGGCTTTCAAGTCAGCATCCGTTAGATGTGGGGGCAAATAACGTGTGTTAGAAAATAAAAGCTCAAAAAGAGTCGATGACAATATGGAAGTAAATAATAGCAGAGTCGAATTTGAAGACTGTGTGATAAAAATCTGTCTTCAGAAAGTTAGACAATCAGTTCTCGAGGCATCAAAAGAAATACGGTTGTCTCAGCCCCAGACGATAATTCAATCGACATAGAAATTCGGTGACACAGAGATTGGAGCAACCGCTAGATGTATTATTGGAAGGGCATATGGAAGACAGGGCATGAAGTTGCAGAGTTTGATGAATACGGTTGAAAGTGCTAGACAGACGATGAATGATGGGAACGTCAGTCTTCACTTGCTGTAAATTAATCGGAGCCCCGCTGAGTAAAGTTGCACTATAGCGTCCCCTGAGGAACATTCGAAATCCGGAAATCAACTCAGGTGACAATCCATATCCAGATGGCTGTAATAATCAGTCTTATTGCCACGCTCAATGTGACGCTTTGAGATCTCTAGTGACACTGAATGCGATTCACCGTAACTGTTCATCGCAAACAACCAGTTTTATATCCGTTTCTACTAAAAACTAGCGTTTTGGTATCTTTCTGTAAAAGATGGTTTGGTGATCGAATGAAAGGCAAATAACTGAATTCAGTCGAATCGAAAAAGATAAATTCAAACTGGCTGACTGACTGCTTACTAGAACAATCAAAGTATTCAACTGGGTAATTTCCCACCGCATCAGTTGCTCATGGTTACATCTACGTTGTCGTTTATAGTGGAATTTTCAACCGATAACACAACTCAGTGTGTAAGTTCAGCTTAGGTCACCTTTTAGGATGTACTCCATACAATATATCGGTGGATTGTATATTTTGTTTTACCAACACAGAGTCCATATTCAGACACCCCAAATGTGGTCATATTCAACACGCCTTCAGCAGGAACAGTGTTGAAAGGAAGTTGACTGAGATAGTTAGACTCAGGTGTATCATTTCACGCACACCAAAATAAAATGGTTCAGATCTAACCCATAGGTTTGACAAAAAGTACTCCAACAGTTCCAATTATAGGGATCTTTGGCCAGCTCAAGATACTCTCTGTCCTATCTCCTTGAACACCGACCACCTACAACATATCCATTTTCGATGGAATGTGTACAGTTTAGATAACTGGTAAAAAAGCCAATTGCTGCCCTCCAAAATTGAGTTCTCATATCGGGGAAAGAGTAGAAGCCGTTTTAAAACCGAATCCAGTGTACAAACGTGCTCATCTGTGCCGCGAGCACGTATAGGGCTGTGGCCACTTCAATAGGTCACAGTCGCTAAGCTTGGCTTTCAGGTCACAAAAGCTTCATCACCAAAGGAAGTGATATCATCATCCGTAGATAGATGAAGGCGCTCAACCTATTATGCATTGATAGAAATTATTTTCTTTAATCTACCATATCTTTTCAGCTTTTACAACAGCGTTCACATACGGAACACCTCCCAGTGTGGCTTCAGAAGACAATGAACAGCAAATTCATTCAAATGCATAGTGCCAAAGCACTATCTTCTCAGCCAAAAATATATTTTGCCCGTCTTCATAGATCTCTCACAACCGTTGTCTCGAGGGCCCCGTTTATCTATTTGTCCCCCATTAGTAGTGTTAGTTTCTTCTGCAGTGGGCTGACGGCATTCTGTCACCTCTGTTGCACTGCAAGAACTACTTCGTATCCAAAGGCAGATAAGTCACATCCCATCGAATGTCGACATTTAAGCTGAAGGAGTGCATTTCACATTCAATGATGATTTCGGCGTGAAGTATCGGTCTGATTTATTGGGCATTGTGAGTTATGTAGATTTCGTCACTCCATTTTAGCCATGATGAGAAATGCCTTGCGATGAACCACGTGAAGGGTTAACACAATGTGCAAGTGATTCGAACATGTGAGCCTCAGATGGCGAATTGCGATTAAACGATGAAATAGAATCAAAGTGAAACAATGATACACTTAAACGTTTCTGTCGTTGTAATTAGTTAAGACATCGTGATCATGGTCTTGTGTTAACTATTTGCGACTGGTAAAGCAGTCAGATAAATGAATTCCGGTTGACGGTGGACTAACATCTATACATGATATGGTCGGAAACATATTCTCGTCTACATTTGAGTGCTTCATTACTGTCTCGACTACAAATACTAGCGGCTTCACATATTTTAAAGGAAGAAAAACAAAATGGCGTATGGTATATATTCACATTAGTTGGGAAACTGAAGTGACGATAGTAAAATTGGCCGGATGTTCGATGCAATGAAATTCTTTGAACACAAAAGTCGAGAGTATTAGAGTACACAATACATCTTCCACGTGGTCAACATGCACTCTCAATATGGATGCCACTCTAGCATGAATGAGGATATTTTCACGGAACAAAAGTCGATTGTATAAACATATTACCATTGAGGATGAAATGTGACAAATTCAGTTTGCATTGTTGTCGAATACCTGTCTGAACGACTGACCTTATCCCACCTCATCTTCATTAGTACCCGATATACCTGGGGTTAGTGTGGATGCTGGAGCGATTATTTGGCATTATTACCAACCAAGTCCCTAATTTGATTCTCTATCATCCAAATTTCGCGTACAAATTTGTAACTGACTTTATTACACACTTTGTGGCATTCACTCCATTTTGCCTACTGACAAGGTTCTGAGTAGTAAGCTGGAAAATTCGATCTCCACATTGTGTATACATATTCTTTGTCCAGTGTGAATCGTATACCCAACAAATCTATAACGCATCTACGGCGCTGCTCCTTCTGTTGCAGAACCGCCAGTCCAGTTGCAGGACCAAAACACTTCCGTTTTTTGTTTTTCAAATACAATTAATGAATGAACTTTGTACGTTAAATGAGGTTAACGTTGGGCCGTCGTTCTTGCATTCTCCTTTTGCGCATAGTCGCAAATACGCACTAACCATTTTAACTAAGCATGGCTTTCTCTTTCTCACGAATCCTAGGGAAAACCAATTTCGTTTTCATGTTGGCATAGTTTTCAATATTAGAGTGACAGATTGATTGTCCGCACGTAGTCGAAAAGATCGATGGAAGTGTTTACTGAGAAACACTGTGGTAAGGAATCCAAACTTACAAATTCTTATGGTCAGTTGCTGCCTCACAACCGCCTTGCAGTCGCTATGATTAGAGTTGTCATCCTTTATACCAGTGGCTCACAAGAGATGCTATGTGTAAATGAAAGGCAGAAAAGGAGCATATATTTCTAGAATGAATAGTGGAACAGTTCGTCTTCACTCATCTGCTTAACGCCAACCCGTTGTCTAGAAAACTTCCTGCAATATAGAAAATTCATCCCTCTTTTTCTCGAAAGTTATTATCACCGAACCCTTACTTAGACGGAGCCAGAAACAGTATGCATTGTCTGAAGCTTCCGACACATTGATTCAATTCTCTGTATTGCCTATGACTTTTCTAACGGTGTCCCAAATTTCCACGTTTTCATTGATGAGGTCAGTCCCGTTTAACTTTTGCGTATGTCGAGATTATTATCGTATGTGGTCGTGATATTTCTGAACATGGTGAAAATGGATGTCCAAATGATCGATAATGAAACACTGATTTTCACACAACCAAAAGCATCACTTAGATACGGTTCATTAAACTTCAGAATTTGATTACATTATATACTGATTGATTTTGGAAACCATACTTTCTACCGAACACTTAAATCTACATATATTCGACACATTTATGATGGCTACGCAATCCAGCTGTAATCCCATATGAATCGAATAGAGTGTGCAAGGACGGGGAGTCTATATTTAGAATCACTCGATGATTTTCCCAAAGTTATTTCGTCGGGATTCGTAAAGTGGACTCCCCGTCCATGCACGCTCCTAATACAGTGCCATACTAATCACATTGAAAATTCTACTCATTCCACTTGGAATTCAACTGCTGTCCACCTCAGTTTCGCCTTATATGCTTTCTACCACCTGACATGCCGTACTTTGTATGCTAACCGAAACGAATATGCCAAACTGCTAGTTCGGAAATCTTCCGATTTATTATCGCTCTATTCAGTCACCATGGAAAAATCCTACGTTGCGAAGTTGAAAAGAAACGGGGTGATCAGGAAATCTTGTGAAACCCTACCTGATGGGGCGAGAAGAAACGAAAGCTCATCGTAAGTTTCAGTTCATTCCGAAGTATTTTGATACAGCACATTGAGGAAGGTCACACTTTTCAGGTACATAGTTTCTCAGTAAAATTTCTGCGAGGTGATTGTTGGTCTTTGTAAGGTGTAATGATGTTCTATAAGCTGTCACAGAATGAAGACTTGATCAACACATTCATAACTGGACGGAAACCCAGACTGCTGCTCACCTTTCTGATTTTCACGTGTTTGGTACAACCCGCAGTTGATGAGGGACACTAGCTGCTTCGACGCTGTTTCGAGTAGTCTAATACTCCCCCGATTGGAGCAGTCAGTATGCGAGCTCTCTATGGAGACGCGGACAGCAGGACTGAGGAACACAATAGTGCATTGTGACTTCCTACAGCTTAGGCTTCATTGTGGATACAATTAAGTCAATTCAATGAAATTTCGTCTCGGTAGATGGATGTGTCTAAACAGACCTCAAGACATGGGCTTGAACAAATAGTTAGGAGACCGATAAGATATGCACGGAACTGAATTAATTGTGGATGAGATAAGAATTTGCCATATATATATATATATATATATATATATATATATATATATATATATATATATATATATATATATATACTACTGTGAGGGTACCAGTTATTGTGTTCAATTTATATGCTCCGGTGAGGAGATCCTTCTGGATCCGCATCTTGTCCTTTTATTAGGAGAAAACACATTTTATTACTTTCGTGAGGGTCACTGTCATCAGTCATCCCACCGAAAACCAAATGGATAGGCTGTTATCAGGTATTATATATCTTCTGACTAATTAATTAAAGGAACACCACATCACTTCTTGTTCGGAACAGTCTCTGAAGAAGATTGCATTTCACAATGACTCATCGGATGTTTATTTTGCTCCAGAAGCATAAACGTAAGGTCGATGCCGGATTATTTTACTATAGTTAATACATTCTTCTCGCTCGGTTCACCGCTGACTCAGCCTTACCATATGACTGACCGTTAAAAAGGACTATTGTTCCGGTGTCGGAAACTCGCACCAGTTAACTAAGGCCCACTGTCAGTAAACAGAGTCTCCGAGATTCCGTGCTGAACGAATTGGGCGGATAATTCGTTGATCACTTTGGACGTGCTCATGGTATATAGCATGTCCATTAGGAAGAAGTCACCATATCAATCAACCACACTCAGAAAGTGTTTCCGTTTGTGCATGAAGTGTTCACCAGATAGGAGAAGATAGTTGTCGAAGCAACATCGTTCCCTTCCATTGCTTGTTCGCGTGGGTTCGACACGGTCCACACCGTGAAATGTGGTCCTCAATCAGATTGTTTGTACAGGTGTAGTGGAAAACGTCCCTTGCTCTGCGAATGGTATTGTTCGTTCCATTGTACGACGAATGATTGCCTTCTCGTCAGTTCACATCAAAGATTATGAAATGCGGGAATCATAGTGAGCTTTCCATTCCCATCTGATTGAAGTTCTCCTTGATCAGGAAAATGCCGCATCTCCGATAATCAAACGGTTTTACGCCCTCTCGAAGCACTGTCTCCATTCCGGAAGGACTGCTGTCACACTGAACACAGAACGGAGGGGGGAGGGGCGCAAGTCGACAGTAGGCTATGATCTACTATATCTTTTTAGAAAACCCATGTTGCCCTGCAATCCAGTGCCACTTCCTGCCTCCTTTTGGAAGGCGAATTGTTGTGCTGTTTGCATTGGGTCGATAAGACGTGGAAGAAATGTGCTCAAATGGTTGACCATGTCAATCTGGCATGAAATTCCTTTTAGGTTCTCAAATACGGGCATGATTTCAGTCACAGTTAGTTTTCTCATTTAGCATTAGCGCCTCGTCTGTTATAAAGCGACCGTGGGAAATAACTGATGACACGCGATGTTTGAAATTTTCTCATCCCTGTCGTATTCTTCGATTGATGCAATATTGAGAAATTGCTCAAAGTTTGATTCAAGCTCTTGTGGTGTTTTCTACAAATCAGTACGTTATCGAATGTTTGGATATGACGCTCCCGAAAAAATTTGGTTAGACACCCGTGTTCCAAAACTAAAACACAGTTCCCTTCTGAGAAACGCATTGGGGTGACCCGAATCGAAGTACGGCCTAATGGCTCCAGATTTATTCATTTTGACAATTATTTGACTAACCTAGTCTGCTCTTCAATCAACACCCACAATCGACTTCGTCTCCAGCAAAAGATACAATTCACGTCATGCACATGTCCAAGTGATTTGTATTGTTGCATTTATTGTCGAATGAGTACCAGCAAGACAATATCTGAAGTAGAATTGTTATGGTGCTTGTGGTTGAGTTATTCCATCACTTGTACTAGCATAAAACGGTTGCATGTCATTCGTTTGGATATATCTTAGCCCACCATGATGACCGTTTGACCACCGCAAACAGGTTATGACAATGAGGGATGTTGTAATCTGGGTGGACTACGGTACCAGTGTAATTCACTTCGTGCATAAACTTAATCACTCAGATTTGCTACCAAGTGAACTTGAATATCCATTTCCTGCTTCCTGGCTTCCTCACTCGAGTAACAATTGATGCTCAGTTATATCATGTCATACAGTCCTTTTCAGTCTTGTTGTTATGACAAGCATCGATTGACCGCAATTCTCATGATTCCAATTGTTGTTCTTATCTGTTCGAGTTTATCGCTTACGCAAACATTTCCCCGGTTTTTGTATGAACCAAGACATAATTGCCAGGGTTAAATGACGAGACACAAACATTTGGACGTAGTCATCTTTCTCTATCCATCCGTGTGAGTGAGTAACTGAACATGGCCATCTCTGTATGATCTCGCCCTTTCTCATCACCACGTTGTTTCACTTTTTCTTCTTCACCAGTGCTTGTGTGAGTGTGTTCCCGCAAAACCTGTACAGTCTTACTGTGGATCATTCGTGCGTTAGTTAACACACCTGGGATATCATCGCCAAGCCTCTGCAAATGGACCCCACACATGACTGAGCACCCACTGAGGTGTTATCAAACCTGACTTCATTCCGCGTACTAAGAAACCAGTGTTTTCTGATAAGTGTAAATCACTTAAATTTGGACATTGTTGGGAACAACGTTATTGACTGATAATGTTTTGAGGTGATCCAAATGTGAAGAGTCTTTGGCCCCGGCGGGATTCGAACCCACGCACGGTCACCACCCTCGCTTTAGAGCAGCGAGTGCTCTACCAGCTGAGCTACGAGTCCAAGTAAGAGTTCTTTCGTTTGATCTATACGAGCCATGTAAGTATAGTCTAATTTCAGGTTATTTCAAGCACAGCGAACGCACCAAAGTCATTTAAAACTTCCTTGGTTAGTTTCTTGAATAATCGAGCTGTAGTTTGTTTTATAGCACATTTCATCAATACACGTCTTATTCAACTCGATGCGATGCAGTTCGTCGGAAGACGTTTGATCTATACGAGCCATGTAAGTATAGTCCAAAATCGAGCCTGGTAGGCTATCCCCTATTTTGCTCATGAATTTGACAAGTTTAGCAGACTTGAAATTGCAAATGTATTTTGGACGTTTACAACTGAATACCCATTGTCCATTTGGAAAACAGAATTCGTTGGTGCATCGGATCCTGTCATAGAAGTTGCATTCAATTTTTTGATTTCTTGTAAACTCATTATTAAACATCCAAGCTGAGTCAGGCCAATCTTGGTGTTTTTCTTGGTTGGTTTGTCATTGACCCTATTTGGAAACCACCATTCTGGTTATCATACAATGCACTTTAGGTGAAGATTTCAATAAATCTACCCACCATTGTGAGGGCTGATGTTAGGAAAGGCGAATCACAGACACAATGTTATTTGAAGTGTGTGTGTGTGTGTGTGTGTGTGTGTGTGTGTGTGTGTGAATACTTGAGTTCACATGACCCCAGTTATTTGGATATACGTGACTGCCGGCAAACCCTCCAGTTTTTCCCTGTTTTATTCTGCACTGTGCTGTGCGTCACGAGAGAAACACCAAAATCCTCCGGAAATAAATTTTGCAACACCGTGCTTCTGTGTGTTTTGTTAAAGTTCGTACTGAGTGGAGTGCATTTTCACTCTTCTCCACCAGTAATTCAGTGTTCAAATGTACAATAGTTGTGCTTAGTTATCCATCAGTTTGCTGGATACATTCGACCGTGTTTTGTGTTCTGGATTATGGCTGTTTTCAGATACCCAACCATGACTCCTTCACTTCATGCAAAATTAGTTCATTTCAAACTTCCGTTGGTCCCGATTAAGATAGAAATGATTTCAAACAAGGAAATCACAATGCTTGTGTTTGAATAACTCGAATTGGAATGAGAATATATGAGAACAAGCAATTGGATGAATTAGCTTTGCCTTCACCAAGATGCGATATTTTAAATGCAGTGAATTTATACTGAAAAACATATGCATTTAGCAAATGAGTTGCAAGCAATGTGAGCATTTGTCATAAGTGTGTCGAACGTTGCGTTAACGAGCATAAGTCGAACTAATTTATCTTTGACCTGCACCAAACGGAATTATAACATTGAGTGGGAGTATGGCATGGAATAAAAACGATGATATTCTGTCGAGTTTCTCTATTCTACACAAATCATCAATTTTTGCAGTTTTGTATAGTTCTTTTGTGGTTTTCTATCATCCATTGCTGTTTGGATGCTACCATCTGTTTCTGCCGTTGACTGGCATTCTGTCCAACTGTGACATTCATAATAATTTATCGTGAATTCCAAAATCCATCCAATCCGTTGCAAACCGGGCTTTGTTTCAACTGCAAAGTTTTGAATTTCCAGACTTCAGCCATTTCTAGTGTGACGACTGCAAACAGAATATCTCATTTTCCAAAGCCTAAATATCGGTTGGATAAACGGGGAGTCATATTGTCTAACGATTATCCAACGAGTTCATTCTATCAGCTGAGATCTCAGGATAACTAACAACGATTCATAACATGTATTGATGCGATTTCTCTTGTGCGTACATTCACTGAACAGTACTGACTTCAAAGCGTAAAATAACCACCACTCCAACTTCATTATACATGGTTTCTCCCCTCGTGGCGCCACATTATATTTATCATTCAGAGCTCAATGACTGCGACAAACAGATCAACTGAAATTATTTCCAATCTTGTGACTGGAGATCGCATAACATATCAATATTGGCAATAGTGTCTGGTGTCTGGTATCTGCTGAAGAAAAATGTAGTCTGTCTGCTGTACTGTGAGGTGATGGGAAGGGTGGTGCATATCTTTCAGTCTGACTATCATATGTACAAAGAAGAATCCATGCCAGACTTGGAGCACGAGATTATTCGGTGGGTGGTGCATACTGATAAATTACGAGACACAAGCAACTAGAAATGAATAGAATCCCGCTGAAATGTTCTTGGCGAAGACATGTTATTCAAAATATTTCAACCTTTTTGATGCCTGGAAGGATGATCCTTAGTTCCCCCATACCAATACCGGTGGCGTGATTGAAATTCCGTGTTCATTCTGAGTGTATGTCCACGTAGATCTAGTTATATGTTCATATGTTCGATGAACATCGTATCTTCAATTCACATTTACATGTCTCGAATCGTGCAGCAAAATAATGGCAGCACATAGATGTCTGTATAGGATAGAATATATGTTCGGATATTGAAGATTCTCTGTGAAATGGAAACATGAATTGTGTGGATGGTTCTTTTCAATTCGAAAATAAGAACCACACAATAAATTCTCACCAATCTAAAAAATATGTACAAAAGCCAATGAGTGATTAGTCTTCGACAGCAACGTTAGAACACATTGACTAAGTAATTGCGATTGGGTGCACTGAGTATCCTGGATGTCTAGTCTCATCCGAAGGATGAATCAAATTGGCAATCAGTCACCTGCTTCTAGAGGATTCCAGAAGAAGCAAATGTACCATGCTATTGCTGGCCGGCTCATCTGCACCAAAACCACTGCCTCACAGTTCACGCTTGGATGCATAAATACAAGAGGCACATATTCAAATAAAAATGCCTTATCTGGACTGGGCGATCGAGTAGTACAACAGCCCACAAAGCCAACATCCATGAAAGATACTACTACTTTCATTGACTGTTCTCTCATGCACAAGAACGATCACTCTCCCAAATCACATGCAACTTGTTCTACTATCTCCACTCATTTCCCATTTATAATATCATTTTTACAATGTGCCTGCTGTAGAGCCACTGGAGGAATTCCTGACCATGTTCTCTCTCATTCTTCTTCGACTAGCTTCCAAGTCCCACCGAACGGCTACCGCCGGCTCATGCCCTGCTTTGTCCTCAATAATCATTCAAACTAGCCACTTTCAAAATGCGAACAATTAGGTGTGTAAGACAACAGGTGTGTTCAGCTCGTTCGCTCCAACCACTGGCCATCGGTGCATGTTGCATTGAAAAAACTCGCATTCAAAACTCCAGTTTAATCATTAGATTGACACCTTCATCTAATTTCTCTATGAAGTTTCACTCACACCTTTCTGAGGAAGCTGAGGATGCGATTTCTAGTTTCACTGCGGTTGGCATTGGTTTCAATGAAAGAGCAGAAGTGGCGCTGCTAGATTGGATCGCGTTCGATATGGGAACTGTCGGAGCTGGTGTTGGGGAGGAGATCAGTTCATGAACAACGAGAGCTTGAGTAGCTTTCTTAAACATACGACACCAGTGGCGTCGACGTGGAATCCCGTTCTCTCGTAAGGGACAGGTGTACGATGACTTCGTTCGTAGTACATTACTGTACGACTGCAAGACCTGACCAATCCACATTCAGGATGCTCAGCGTCGTTCTGTGTTCGACAATCGGTGTCTCTAAAGCATAGCTCATGTCTGGTGAGAATATTGGGACCAGTCCAGACAGACAAAGCATCATACATAATTATATTGTCTGTTTGTCTATCTGCCTGCTTGCAGCTTACGTTAGGCTCAGTAAAATATTGTGTATTTGCCGGATCATTTGGACATGTTCTTCGTCAGATAGTTTCCCTACTAGGTGTCATTTTCTTCACGATTTCATAATATATAATTCCGTTATAATCGAATGGGTCAGCGATTTCACGTTCTGTAGCCGGTCACTAGTTCCAATGAGAAGACTCTTCGTGTTTGAAACGGTCTTGGTTTATTTGTAGAGAACGGATAGTCTATAGAAAATGTATGGCGACCATAAATCAGTCCTTGTATGAAAACGTATCGATTCGCCGATATCCTTGAAAGCTTTTCTGAATTTTGTCTGGTTGTACCCAGATTGGAAGATTCGGCTCCAGTCGTTTTCGATAGAGGTTGGCATCCGATAGATGTTAGTTCACCCTCTACAGAGCGTCCCAACGGGTAAAACCATCCATTGCTTATGTAACCATATCGAAAACAACGCAATCAAGATGGGTATCCCTCTAGAAGCATTGGAACTACTTCTGGCTTTGTGCACACACAACATTCAGTTCAAGTTCAACGATCAGATCTACCGTCAAAAGGACTGCTCAGCAATAAGCTTCTCACCCAAATCACTGTTTGCTGACATCTTTATGGCAAAGTCAGAAACTAAACCACTTGAATCAACAATCCACACGTTTTGTTTATGCAAACGCAGTGAAGATGATGTCCAGCATTCACTCAATTCTTCAGACCAGAATCAGAATCAATTGCTAAATCCTTTTGACTCCGATCATGCATACTTGCAGTTCACAATGGAAACGGGGTCAAACAACACAATGGGCTTGGTAAATGTTTGGATGAGTTATCGTGAAGACGGTCCAATCGATCGGTCAGTACATGGGAAAGCAACGTGAAATGAGCAGTGCATCCACTTCCACACTTTTGTAACTCGTAATGTGAGAAGGAACCAAAATGAGTGCCTCACTAACAGAGCAACATGAACATGCTTCGAGAACACCATTAAGGAAACATTTTTATACAGCATAGCTACCCGAACTTCCTAATTCATAAGATGATGCAGATGCAGATGGATTTTCCAAGAGAGCCTGTCGTGGATAGTTAGTCAGTATACAAATATTTGCCATCCAAATGCAACACTTTGGGTGGGGATTCTGTACAATTCCGCGGATGCTTCTGTCACTATCACTAATTGACTCACCTAGTCTATCGGTTTCCCATCTGTGGCCAGAACCTATTTTGCCATGAAAATGTCCGATTCCTGTTCAGTTTGTTCTCTAATTGCACAAGGAACTCGCCTTGTCGGTAGAACCAGAGATTCAGCAGACTCGTTGATGAATAATGTCCCTAGTCCCGGATGCTTACGTAGTTTCTCATCCAAAGTCGAGGAGTAATTTTCCAGGTCATGTTCAACATTTTCTGTAATATTATGAACCCATGAAAGTTAATTGTCATTGTTTGGAGATGTTTTCGTAAATGACTGAAAATAGAACGCTATATATCTGACTGTCAAACTCCCGTGCCCAGTATTCACAAAATCGTCATTCCGACAAAAGTTTCCCAAATGACACCAAAATGTTTACGGTTGAAAGGAAAAGAATGCTAGCGTTTTTCTTCTCAATAATTGTCTATTTTACTGTATTCTACTGCCCTTTTCCTATTGAGTTAATGTCGTAGTTGCATTTGCACCTTGCTGGATTGCAAACCAGCATGATAATATATATATATATATATATATATATATATATATATATATATATGGTAAAATTTGGTATTTTCAGCAGCCTTTCCACCACCGCGCAGAGGAGTACACCTGTCGTTCGTGACCAAGTGTGTTGGCGGATTGACCTGGAAACGACCATTCAATCCTACCTACGACAACACCATCTCAACGACAGTAGAGTGCTGAAGTTTGTTTGTCTGATCGTCACAAACAGTTGTCGAGTTAGTGGAAATAAATGATATTCAACACTTGTTACAAAACGTTGGCGAATCGTGTCTAGGAAGCATTGGTTTTCAGCACGAGGGCAGAATCGTCATTACATGTCAAATGCACCAGTAATGTGACACGTGATAAGATGGATTTCACAGCATCAAACACTTCCTTTGCTGCCTGTACGAAAATATTGTTTCTGAGTTGCCCTGTGGGAGGTCAGCAAAGGGCTTTAGAACACCGGCAATGTTAGGAATGACACGGTGGAAAAAGTGAAGGATTCCAAGGAACTGTATGACTAATTTAGGGATTCTTGATGCTTGGGACGCAAGAAACACACTTGGCCACCTTGATCAAAATGCTTTTGATCCACACGGCTCTTGTATCGGGCATGGTGCAAAAGCAACAACAGTATATATACGGCCCGTATGCACGGTTTATGCTGGACTTTACGCTCCTATGCTACACTAAAGGCACCGGCCTATGGATGAGTCATCGGCGGGGGTACCGGGTGCTCGATCAAGCAGTGAGGGTTCTGCTCACATTGAACGCACTAAACCGAAGCTCATAAATACTCATTCGATGTTCCCACCAGTTACGAGCTTTGCTTCAGAGACATCAGTTCACGAATAAAAAATCGCAGAGTGTCCTCAGAGCGAGGTGGAAAAGGTCTCGCAACCCTAATGCAAAACACTGCAAACTGAAGTGTCTGTGTTCGTGTCGAACAAACCATCGCTTTCGTTTCTGTCGTCATGGTCGTTTTGCCTCGTCTCGTGATCTTCGTTCACTTTCTTTACAAATTCAGTTCCGGGTGAACTTCATTTAGCCCAACACAGCCAGACGTATGAGCCGCCACTATGGGTTTGGAACTGGTGAACCGTCGACTTCACAGATCGTATAACTGACACGTGGTGCTTTCTTGCCGGTGGCACGGATGAGACGGAACACCTTATGCGAGTTGTCAATAGGATTAGCACAGTCCATCTCTGATATAAATTGCGACTACCACATTTTCATGATAAACATGATCTACAGTGAAACGGACGAATCTCGTAGTTTGAAGACGCTCCTACAGCAGTGTCTTGCACAGCAATCAACGAATACGGAACTGAATTAAGTGTAGATGAGATATGAATTTGCCATATATATATATATATATATATATATATATATATATATATATATATATATATATATCACATCAGTTGGTTTACTTGTCTCACACAATCAACGGCGTACTGGATGAAGGTAGCAAACAAGTACACAAATACCATGGGCCACCAGAATCGAATGGGCATAATGGTGCACTTGTTTATTCACTTGGAAGACATTCGTGGAATTGAAGATTATTGAAATTCTTGTTCGTGACCATCCGATCACGAGTTCGCTTCATTGAACATGTCCACTCATCCAAGTGGGTTACTTGAATTGTCTTTTGAAGTCACACTGGTAATTGTGTAGTCATTTGAGCGCCTTTGTGTTTACAGGAAGTGATCTGCCAATTCCAAGAACTGAGTTCACTCAGCGATCCCCACCTCCTACGAACACAGAGGCGTTCGAATGACTAAACAGTTTCCCAGTGTGGAGCCAGAAAACAATGAACAGCAAATTCATTGCAAAATTTCGTAGTGTCGAAGCACTGTCTCCTCAGCCAATAACATTTTCCCGTCTTCATAAATCTCTCACAAATGTTGTCTCACGGGGCTCTTTTATCTATTAGTCCCCAATCAATGATGTTAGTCACTTTGTCAGCACCTTGAAGGCAACCAGTCACCTCTGTTGTACCGCGTGGGCTACTTTTGTCCAATGGCAGATTAGACTCAGTCCATCATAAGTCTATAATTAAGCCGAAGGAGTGCACTTCAAATTCTATGGTACCGGTGTAAGCTATCAATCAGGTTTGTTGAACTTGGTGGACCAAGTATATTTCGTCATGAGGAAGAAATCACAATAGCAATCGACCAGACTCAGAAAGTGTTTATTTTTGTGCCTCAAACGTTTATGAGAGACGAGTAGATAGTTGTAGAAGCAACGTCGTTTCCTTCCATTGCTTGTTCGCATGGGTTTGACACAGTCCACGCCGTGAAATGTAGTCCTCAATCAGATTGCCTGTACAAATGTAGTGATATGGTATTGGTATTGTTTGCGCCATTGTACGACAGATGTTTGTATTTTCATCAGTTCACATCGAAGATTCTGAAACGCAGAAACCACAGTGAGCATTTCCTTTCTCATCTGATTAAAGTTCTCCTCGATTAGGAAAATGCCGCATCTCCGATGATCAAATGGTTTTCCGCCCTCTGGAATTACTATCTCCAGTCCGGACGGACTGCTCTCGCTCTGAGCAAAGAATGGGGGCACAAGTCGATAATAGGCTATGATCTACTATATTGTTTTAGAAAATCCATGTTGCTCTGCGATCCAGTGCCACTTCCCCCCCCCCTTTGGGAAGTGAGTTGTCGTATCGTTTGAATTGAGTCGATAAGATGTGGCAGAAATCTGCTCAAGTAGTTGACCATGCCATTCTGGCATGTAGTTCCTCAAATACGGGCATGATTTCAGTCACAGTTAGTTTTCTCATTTAGCATTAGTGCCTCGTCTGTTATAAAGCGACCGTGGGAAATAACTGATGACACGCGATGTTTGAAATTTTCTCATCCCTGTCGTATTCTTCGATTGATGCAATATTGAGAAATTGCTCAAAGTTTGATTCAAGCTCTTGTGGTGTTTTCTACAAATCAGTACGTTATCGAATGTTTGGATATGACGCTCCCGAAAAAATTTGGTTAGACACCCGTGTTCCAAAACTAAAACACAGTTCCCTTCTGAGAAACGCATTGGGGTGACCCGAATCGAAGTACGGCCTAATGGCTCCAGATTTATTCATTTTGACAATTATTTGACTAACCTAGTCTGCTCTTCAATCAACACCCACAATCGACTTCGTCTCCAGCAAAAGATACAATTCACGTCATGCACATGTCCAAGTGATTTGTATTGTTGCATTTATTGTCGAATGAGTACCAGCAAGACAATATCTGAAGTAGAATTGTGATGGTGCTTGTGGTTAAGTTAGTCTATCATGTCATTCGTTTGGATATATCTTAGCCCACCATGATGACTGTTTGACCACCGCCGGTCAGTGTTCCCGAATATGAATGAACGTTCAGATTCGCTACCAAGTGAACTTGAATATCCCTTTCCCTAATTAGAAACAGAAGTGAAACGAGGATTTGTGGATCGTTTTGTCCGGTATTTGATTTAAATTGGATTAATCATTTCTTTAGATCCGCATTTGAAACACTGAACAGAATGAACATTGGATGGATGTGAGTTAATTACTTTTATTTTTAATATTAACTGGAAAGCATAATATAGGATCATTACAAAACCCATTCGACCTTCTGTGACATTGGGTGTGACAGTCACTAGTCTCCTTCGCACAGTTCTCTCCAAGCACCTGAAGAACGAAAGGAAGTTTCACATTTGGTGTTTGAATGTGCACTGGGCGATAGATTAGGACATCTTGATAAAATGACAAGTTTTACTTCAGTCGGTCCAAATGCAGAGGTATACGAAATGAAGGACTCAACTCACCACATTCTCGTCCCTCGCGGCGTTCACAAAGTTCAAGCACCTGACAAGCAAAGCTTTGCGCATGTGTACTCATTAGGCATGCTGCTAGTATGCAGATGACGAGAACGAGCTTCTGTCAGTCAGTTTGGAGAGCGTAGAAGGAGATGAGACACAATAAGTATGCAAGTATATGGCATAGACTAAATTTTTTTACATGCTTAACGGAGGGTGTGGACGATATACTTCGAGTACGTAACGGAACTGACCAGGATGGAGATATTTGAGAACATGTTTGCACTGGTTAATCTGTTCAATAATCAGTTAGCTTGTCGCGGCGAATTTTATGCTTTACAACTCCAATAGGTTTCACGTGCTTCTCGTTCACGATTTCTTATTGGTTCACCAAAAGCCAACGAATCAAACGACTGCGCGCTCGCAAATAATTACAATTGCACAGTTTGATTCGTGTGATACAATCTGCACTTGTTCTGCCGAACAACTTCGTGATGGTACCGATAACCACTCATGTACCGATTTATCACATCTGAAATTTGCATTCAGTTGTGTGTGCGTTTTTTGATTGCACACCAGCGTTCGATATCTCTCAACTGCCCAGTTACCTACTTAATTGGCTGAAAAACTACTTCTCGAGTAGAACCTAGTGCAGCGAATTTTGATTCAAAATTTCAAGACATCTCTTGAGCACTGCTGGTGTACTTTACCGAGCCGGCCAATTCCGCGCTCGCTTCGTATTACCAACTTAAATGAAACCCACTCAGTTCGCACAGTCAGATATACCGATGATGTTGTTCTGATTCGTTCTGTTTCACAGCACTCCGACTTTGATCAGTCTCAAAGCAATACTTCACACATTCTAAAGCAATTTGGTCTTCTGTTTTGTAGATAAACCATCCATCTTCTTCGCTCACTCCAACCTTGTTCTCTATTCACGCCCATCTTTATCGGTGTAGATGCTGATGCCTGCTTGCGCATTTACTGATCTCTGGTTCACCGAGTTTCATTTCCATCTTTGCAGATCGTGCACGTACAACCCCCACGGAAGAACATTAGATACAGCATATAACAATGGTGATTTACCGGTGTAGTACACTGGTTGTGAAGCTATGGTGGGGAGTTCGAGTCTCCGTAGGGAAACATTTCCTCACGATGGAAACGTACAAACATAGGACAGCACAGTCGGGAATATAAATAGAACGTTTTTGCAATATATATCGTAAAGTGTAATGATAAAGGGCAGGTGCATTGGAAGCGGAGAAAATGGGCTATGGAAGCTAGAGGTGCGCGATGCATGTGCACGCCACTCGTGAGCAGACGAGATAGGATTGTTCTCAGAACACAAACTACAAGAAAGTAATGCACAATTTCCGACATCATACACCGTAAAAACAGATACCAAAATAAATAAACGCACACGGAATTAAAATTAACGAGTCATCGCCTGAAAAGCGTAGATGTCAACCCCGAGGTCACTCATTTCGGCAACCCTGTTAGTAGTATTTCTACGACGTTCTATTCGCATATTGTGAACAAATTGGATCACTCGAGTCCAAGCGCCTATTCGACTGTAAACTCGTAGCATCCGCGGTCACTGAAATTTCGCCTGATTAGGGGCATGTGTGACAACTGTGTTTTGGTACTAACGGCTTTTCCCATAACGGAAGGTTATCTGGAGATGTAAAACGAACGCAGGCATTTGTTTCCGAACTTTGCAAGTTGAAACCGATATGCTAAGAATTATTCCCAGTGAACACTGTATTTATTGCGACCATCGGTTGCTTTGATTTGCCTACTAGTGAGTTCTCTTGAAAGATTGTTCCCATTTTTACATAATGATACTCACACTGATGAAATTGGACAGATCAGTGAAGGATTTCTCAACGCCTCACTACTTCTTAATCAGTCTCTGTGCAGTTGTATTGAATTACTATCCAAATATTTTCAATGTAGTTGAACGTGCCTCAAATAAGCAACTCTGATCGTAGTGCTTTCTCAACTTTGAAGTTTGCTCTAAAAGCGACTCCCTGCACCCCATGCGCACTATCTGCAAACGTACCCTCACTTTGAAGGATCCAGATGAACTTAGGTCACTGGGTTCACCTGTATGATGGATTGTAAATCTGCCTTGGGAAGGAATACTCACAGTAACGGAAATTTCACATCAGCACATACATTTAAGATGAGGTTCTTGTTTCCTATCTTAAATTCGTACATAACTGCACAACTTCTTTAGTTCTCTGACTGTTGGAAATTCAGAACGACTGTCCACATTATTTTGATTTTTCTAGTGATCACTGAAGTAATACTGAAATGTACTGACAACATTTACTAACCATGTCACAAAACACCGGTTGAAAACATGGTGGAGCACAATCGTCTCATTTATATCATACTGCTGAATCAGTGATATATTTACCGAGCAGATTAAGGGTACCCCAGAAGTACATCTGCCAACTCCATTTACATACGCCGACCAGTAATCTAAAGACAAGGAGCTACGTCTGAGCGGTCACGGAAAAGCCCCGCCATATAGTTGTCAGCCTTTCTTCATGTAAGTACATTCCCAAAAGAGAGAGAGATCCAATACAACTAATCAGGTGGTAAAGACCATGTCCAAAATCTATCTTATCAGTCAATGACCGTACCTAACGAATCGAATAAAGATGATTAGGAGATATCGCTCTTCTGAAACAAAAGCGAGAATAAGATCATGTAAATGAGGAGTTCTATTGTCGTTACATCACCAATGGACTCGCCTGGACAATGCGTCCCTTCCAATAACAGAGAGCCAGCACGTAAAAGTTTGAGTGAATATAGACAATCGACGGAAGGCACTGCGACAAAAGTTCCAAACAAATACATCCGATGTTACATTCATCGAAGAAAGAACACGGCTACTTCCATACCGTTATACACTATTAAGTAAATTTGTTCAACAAATGCAAATGAAAGTCCGTATTATCTGTCGTGCGCTTCTAGGGGAATTTCGTTGTCATTCACATACAATATCATGTTGCTGACAGTAACTTGGGACCATGTGCCCACGTTCTCAAGCTTGCTCTATTTCGTGGTAAACTTAACATTCTTGTTCGTTAGAAGTGACTTAGTATTTTTCCGATAGTTTCCGAGGGGACTTAACATACAATTACATTATTTGTCATTTCGCAACCCGTTAATCAGTGCTCGGACAAAACCTCAGACGAGGTAGCGTAGGCACACAGCAATCCCCATTTACCTGTGTAAAACTTTAGATCTGACGCACTAGTTTACCTACTGAAGAGTATGCCAGTAGTCCGTTTCATAATTCAATATCATGTGGAACGCTCCGGGAATCTCAGAACACATTGTACGTCACAATTGGGAGTTGATGTTACATTATGAACTCACCAAAAACCAAACTACTTTATCCTATTCCTAAACCAGTTAAGAATGATAGCTTTGAAGTGGACGAACTGTTATGTGTTTAATGAACTAGTGGCGAATGAATCGACTCCTTCTAGCTATCTCTCAGTAGCATGCTCATAACCAAAAGAATGGAAGCGAGAAATCGTTTTTAGATTTCGGAGCGTTTCACTTTATAACTACCAGCTCTGAATCATTAGGAAAACTCGATACCTTCAGCTATCTCTGCAGTCGCATCAAAATCGATGAAGCCTTTAACCACGGAAACCTGTCCAACTGATACGCAATACCATTCTTGCTAAAGGAATGGGCGCAGTGCCCGAGCGCAAGCGAAACCTGGTCACCCGATCTGAGGTATTATTATGTGCATGCCCTTGGCGCACCATCATCTGATCCCCGTTTTACTCTTAACTCTCCCAAAAACGATGTGTATTCCAACATGCACTTCGTAAGATTCCCAAGGTATGTGAGAAAAGCTAGAAACAGAAAGACAAACAACACGCGCCAAAGCACAACACATTTAATTAAAAGAGGACAAGGGTGCCGCGAACAATACTTTGCCATTCAAAGACTGAATGGCTCCGGGGGATATGTGACCCAAAGCTTTTCGGTCTGGGCTGTCGGTGAGGGATAGAACCAAATTGGCCGATGTAGCCCAACCGAAAAAGCAGCGAATCTGTAAACAAAAAGCAGATTACCACAAACAATAAATTGGACATAGACAAAAATTCTGACATACCCAGTTACTTCATAGTGTGAGATCAACATTATTCCAAATGAAAGCTTGCAAAACACCAAACAGGGCTTCAAAAATGAAGACTGGAAAACGTGATAATGAACAAGCAAAATACAGATGAAAAATCTGACAATCATCAGAACAGTCTGGTTTCGTCTACTTCGGATTCAGATTGCCTAAAAACTTAGGAAGCCTTTTTTGCACCGAAATTTCAATACAGCGAACGCTCCTAGCTTGCAGTTGGCTTGTAGACCAGAAATCAGGTTTTTGCTCAGGACACAGATATAATCTACTGTTTAGACGTCCAGGATGTCTTATGATCAACCATAAAAATGTCGAAGCCTAGTTAATCTGAAATGTAAGGGATGCATTCCATCTCACAATGCAGACTCTCGACTGCTTGGTCTGCCGAGCACCTAACATCTTACATAAAACATCCCCGATAATGTTTGCACGCATTCACTTGTGTGGCACCTACTTTGCGCAGTAAATCATCGGAGTCCGACACAAGTGAATTTCCTTTGGGCTTTTCCAACGTCACGGTGCACTCACGTCCAGAGATAAGATGACGTACAACCACCTGAGCACACCCAACTGAAAAACCAGCGGCGTCTGAAGCAGACATTTCAACAACATCAGACGGAAGTGAACAACCGTTCGACGAGGACATATCGCGGCGGGCAAAAATAATGAGTTCGAAATCATACGGTGGGATCTGAAGGACGGAAAGAATAATTACTGTAGAAACTTCCATTCGCGTTTGCATTGTGATCACGCTAAAAGAAACTAATGAAAATTGCTAAAACAAAAGCTGAGGAACATACTTTTTATCACGAAGATCTTATAATAACTGTACCCCATAACATCTTTTTAGTCTGAAAAATTTCAACCCACGTTCGGCCGCTTGAGTTTGTAGAGAACCGAGAAACATGAATAAACAAGAAAAACAAAATTCAATTTTACCGTTCTTCAGTTGTGACGATCAATGTGGCTTACGTTTACCAGTACCAATTTACATAAACGCAATAATCGCGACCGAAAGAGTAATACAGAAAGCACGAAGTCTTACAAACACCATTCTAGAAAATATCCGCTTGTAACCTTTGCGGAGGTCATGGTTAGACGATTGCACGGAAAAGTGAATGGTAAAACGATTGTGTATAACGCTCTGAGGCATCTAAACTTCGATGAAACTAGACGCGCATTCTAATTCTGTTGCTTCGCCTTTTTTACTAGTGGTTCATATTACCAACCATGAGCTTACAATGACACGAAAAAATAGTATTATTCAATGGGAAAAAGTTATCGGCATCTTATCGAATAATTCCGCCATAAGTCACTTCACGTTCGACAGTCTCTAATTTGCCCCGATTCTTCTCTTGAAACATTGTATTGTTATTGTATTAGAACAAACACAGAAAACGCCACATGTTTCCCGGATCTGAATCAACTTATGCTGACGAAGACCTACCGAGACTGTTTCCCGAATGATCTCTTTGTCTAAGTACCATCCTTTCGGGAGAATGGATTCGGCAGCGTGAGTGATATCCTTGGCCATTCGTTTGTCACCATCAGCGGTGACACGATGAGAAAGCACATTGAGTGGTTGTTTGACAGTGGCTTGAATGAGATCGGCGAATAAAGCAGTTGGTGAGGCAATGCGTTGCAGCTCCAAAGAATCTGTAGCTACAATAACCACAATTGGATCATCCGGAATGAGTTCAGCCTGCGAGTGTCAAAGAGAACAAAGTTTTGAGGGCCAAGGGGTTGAGAACGGGAACAGGCGCAAATCTGAAGAACGTTTTTTTATCCTGTGTAACGTCACTTATATTCTCGCCAGTAAAACAGCCTAAAACAGATTCACAGGAAAATCTGATGGAACAATTCCAATACAATACAAACACGACGTTCTAGATTTTACCGCTTCTTAAGGCCTACTGCCGCCAACTAAACACTGCTCATCAAAAACATTCCTTTTACGCACGCTAAACAACAACAGCTCTGATACCGTCCATTGTCTGTCGCGAACAACCGAATCATCAATGTAACCCACCAGACACGGTAAAATATTTTGAACTAACGTACTTTGTTCACAACTCACATGTGGGGAAAGAATAACAAGATTTTGCGGAATGTGGAACCTAGAAGGTAACAGCGAAAAGTACAGCTCGACGACAGTTATACTTTGCTATTTCTTTGAAGGAATAAAACGAACTAGCATCGAAGCTGGAAGTAGCTGATCACTGGTGTCTGCGACGGATTCTCAATGTGGCCCGGAAAGACATGGTTCCAAACGGCACAATAAGACAATGCTGCTTCGATATCGAAAAACAACTAATATTCCTTCAGCTCTATGGTTTAAACATGTCCTTTGCCGTCTAAACGCGGAGATCTCAAGACAGTTTCTTTTTCCTGCTATATGTCCAGGATAGCCTTGTCACCTTGGCGCAAGGTTGGAAGCAGAAACTCCCGCTGTCATATAGCATGTTGAGCGATTGGGACACCAATCTGTCAACGGAGTTTGTAAATGGAAGCCGAACTGTATTTCACTTCACATCGTCGCTCATGGGCAGGTAAAATTTGGGGCGTCCATGGAGCCAGCTCATTCTCACGTAATGGAGGCAGTCGCATAAAAGTAAACAATCTAACGAGTTCTGAAAGGAACGGTGCTCATAGTAGTACCTCCGAAAAGAGTCACCCAACAGCGTCCAACTATAGTTACGGGCACCGGAAGCAAACAAGGATTGTTAAGATGGAAAGCAGTCCCCCAAGCTATGCATGCTCGGTGAGACAGTATACAACGAAAACACACTACTCTCACCTTCTTCCTTGTACGCTGAATTCGATTAATTATTTCACGAGCCAGGCGTTCGTTTTCCAGTTCTTCATCTGGTGTAGTATCCAAAAGAACAAGCAAACCTCGAGAGTCAGATGCAGCCTCATAACGCTGAATCTCTTCGTGTGTTGCACTGCATTCTGTCGGAGTGTCTTTTCCCTTCTTGACTTTGCCATTCCCACTTTTGCCTTGTGCTGGTTCTGATGGTTTTCCCTCTTGGTTACCGCCAGTACTGTACACCACACTTAAATCGTCTCCACTCAAAACGTGCCCACACACAGTAATGGAACCGGTCTAAAATTGAATGGAGGGATAACTTAAAGTATAATCACGGTAATCATATATCACACCATATCATATCATATCATATCATATATATATATATATATATATATATATATATCCTTAACACCCGTGATTTCATGCTGTATGTCAAGTAAAACATGATACAATCGAGGAGGGAGGGGCAGATGGAGTCTGATTCCGTGGTGCCATCATCATATCACATTATAATAAAATAATCCAGATAATATTTAACTCCAATCAATCAGGTTAATAGTCGAAGGTGAACTAAAACTATTGTAAGACTAGAACTTACCGATGCGTAATGCTCTAGATCTGATGTGGACATCGATTTCACTGCTTCGACCACAGCTTTATAATCCTTCTTCAGACGAATTCCAACTGTACGATGATTGAGTTGACCACGCAGCTGCACGCCGTACTTTTGCTTATCATCTGTGGTTGTGAGAATGCGCACGTTCAGCTCCTGAAGGAATGCAAAATCAGAAATGACAAATGGAACAGATTTTTTTTCTGTACGTTAGTGCGGAGGTGGTTAGTGGGTGACGAATGAAGCACAAGTCCCTAGTAATAATGGTTTGAGGCTGTAAGCAAAGTTCACGCCCCAAAATCATCGTTCGAACCAAATACAGAAGATGCTGTCAATTTTATTTGATATATACACAGTCCATATGTACAGCTTTGTAGATAAATCCAGTTCCACTTCCAAACCGATTGGAACCCGATTTTTATTACTGAAACAATTTCCAATAGCCTGAATTCCGGTGGTGTACGTGTACTAGAATATTGCACAGTTCAAGCAACTCCTACGCTTGCAACGAGTAGTTTTACAGAGTACCGATTTTAAATATATTAGCATCACTGAAGAGATTTTAAAATATTCTTAAGTTCTTGTCTTCCATATTATTCGGGCCACGTAATCTACAATCATAAGGAGAACGAAAATGAAGAAACAACGGAGAATCGAGTGAAATTGACTGGAGCAGTAGAGTAAAACAGTTTAGTCTCACCTCGACAATGTAAACTTGGGCTGAACGGATCGATTCTCTCACATTCGGTTCTGGATGGATGACGATCGCTTCCCGCAAAGGAGCTTTCAACGGTAGGTTTGTTCGTGTTCGGATAATACGCCCCAGTTCGACTGAAGCCTGCATCCAAGCAACTGTGTCTTCAATCACCGGGTTAATTAATTCATTGTTAGCATTCGGTGCGTGTAAATAGTGAACGGATTCTGGTGCGCCAGTGACGTGTGAATATCCTATCGGTAATCCGGATGGAGCTATGGGTGGGTGCAAAAAACAAATAAGAAAAGTGAGCTCCTCACATACTACATGCTGAAACACAGATGTCGTCTCAAAATTGATAGGCGGCCTATTGAGTTGTCAGATTTCCGCTTGGTTATCTAATCCAGCAATCGTTAGTTCAACCATTTACTACTTTCTCCTTAGATTGGCTTTACCGTCGAAACTCAGCCTGGTTACATTTCTCAACAGAAACGCTTTGGGTTCGACGTCAACTGAACCCAACGTGCTTTCAAACTGATTTCCTCCCATTGGCCCTGAAGAACTAATCACACAAAAAGGAAACAAGAACGTCTATTTATTTCGACCCCAACTGCATATCTTCGTATCATGATGCTGCCTCAACGAATATGAATGCACGTCAATCATGAGAAGAGTGATGACCCAGGTGACAGTGGATTACTGTCTACCACATAAATTACGGGCAGTGGCGGCATTCGAAACGTCGACCTAAAAGGTGGGAAGTAAATACACTACACTCGAATAGTGAAGTCACATGTGGTGCGGGAGTTCGTCTTCTGCTCTCTCCTTGTTGGTCGGATTCAACACAAGGCCATCCAGCTGGTTGACGATCCTTCTCGAACCTCCAGTTTCTAATCGCTCTCTCCAAAATGCCTCAGCGTGGTCGACGGTGGATGTTTCAGGCTCCGAGATGGTTAATCACCCTAAATGCATCTCGAAATGCTCCGCATGAAAACGCCGTTTATCCGTATTCTAAACCTGCCCCCTACCCAGCCTCGCCCCGACACATATTTCCATATTCTTCGGGAACTGCAGTCGGTAGTACTTGCGGTAACGACTCTGAGGGAGATGTTATTACTGCTCTCTTGCGTCCTCCTCCGTCTAGTATCCAAGTCTCACCGAATCCGGGGTGACATTAGGATTTTAGCTGGATACATGAATACCAGAGTTCGTCGACTGTCTTGGAATGGGGCGCACTTGGAAGGCTCTTTTGCGTAGATTCTTGCCGTTCAGAAAACAGAAGCGGTTGTTGGCTCTGTGTTCAGACCACCACTCATTTCTCGCCAGTGGGAATTACAGGCATTTTAATCCCCGATACGCCGTGTGGTCTTCACTTTATTCGAGTCGGTGACAGACCCGGGTGGATCACGTCGCAATTAGCTACAAATGTAGGGCCTGTTTACAAGGCTGTCGGTCGTAATGTAGCACTCCCCTGGACTGCGACCATTTCCTAGTGTGCACTGAGCCGTCTATGTACTTTGGTGGGCGTCCCAAACGTACGAGGATGGTCTTGGCTCTCAGCTTTCCGAAATGCGTTCGCTGAAAAGCTAGGATTAAAGGCACCACCGTGCTGGTTGCCTTACCTCAGTGTAATGTATTCTGTTGGTATAGTGAACTGTGACCTGAACTGTCGTGCCGTGCCAACCTAGATGCACGCCACTCCATAACGGCTCATAGTAAGCATAATGAAGCACGGCCCATAAAGAGCAGCAAACTCAACGCTAATCTGCGTAGGTATCCAGATATCCAGCAGTCTTAAGAAGCAGCAGGGAGGGAAACCTAATCAACAGACCTGGTCATGTAAGGCATATTAGACTTCCTGTGTGGGGTCCAAGAGTCCCTCCACTCACTCAGTGGTTAGATACATTGGGGGATATGGCTAGGTATCGCGATCAGTGGCTCTCTTGTATCCACAAACTTTCCTTATCGATTTGATGCTGATATATTTGTAGTTGTATTGTTGTTCATTTCCTACTTCTGTTCTTTCTTATCATTTCCGATTGAGGCTGTTGATAGGAGATAGCAAACAAAGCCACCGCACTCAGTACATGTTTAATGGTTGTCTGAACTGAACTAGATCTGCACTCATCTTTTGTGGTGATCAGTCAGAGGTAGTTAGTAGCTTGAAGTACCTCGGGAAATTGATCACAGCTGGTGGTGGTGTTTAGGGGATCACATCAGGACCTGCGAAAGCCAAAGCAGCATAAGCGAACCTGCGTCACTTGCGGCGCCGCAACGACATCCGGCTTTCTCTCAAGGGGAGGGTGTAGATTCCCACAATTCGTAGTGTTCTTCTTTATGGTGGCGAGAATTGTCCCTTTCGCGTTGATGATACTCGGCAGCTTTCTGTATTCAACCAGCGATGTCTCCGGAGCAATGCCCGTGTCCGCTGAGAACGAAGTCCGTTGTCGAGTTTTCGGTGCTGACAATCGCCCTCTGATCGAGATAATCAATCTACACCGCCTCCGATGGATCGAGCTCGCTTTGCTTATGCTCACCCATCATTTAGCCTTTCGTGTTTTTTTTGCACGTCTTCGGCGAGGCTGAAAGAAATGGCGCCGCTATCAGGCTATGATGTGCCGCAGGGGAGTTAGAAAGCTAGCCTCGGCTTTGATGCTGGTTGATACTGACCGCTTCCTTTGTTGGGGCTAAAAAGATGAAGAATACCGCTCGCTAAAGAGACGCTGAAAAATGAGGCTCGGAATCAAATTCAGTGGCGCAAATGCTAAATGACCTGCCTGCTGACTTCCCGTTACCTTTAAACAATTGAACAACAGACGAAAATGTTCAAAACACGTAAGGTGAGAATACTGAGGAAAATTTCGCTTTAATTGGTTGTTATCTTAAATGTTGACCATTAATCTTACTACCACTCCCAACTTGGTAATTCTTTTCCGTTGTTGTGTTGGCACCGTGCTAGTTGACACGCCGGTTATATATATCACCGTTGTCGTACACGAGCAGCCGGTTATTCTTATCAAAATTCTGCTCCAACACGTCGTACTATGGTCTTCCAATTTTTCCTTTTTCCCAAACTACTAAAATCTGGAACACTTTCTGTCTTCCCACCTAATAGCAATCTTTCTTTCTTCTAAAACAGTATCAACAAGCTAGTTTTGAAGTGAATAATCCTCCCCCCCCCCCCAAAAAAAAAAAAAACTTCCTCTTCCAATGCCTCTATCGGCTAAGGGATTTACCCTCCCTACTGTAAATCATTGCGTGTAATAAAAAAACAACTACTCGGCTACCGCTAGTTGTTCACCATCTCAAGCCCTAGAGTGATCCTTCGTGGTTACCTTCAATGGAGCAGCAGACCTGCAATCTTATTCCGTAAAGCCTCACTATTGCATGCACGAGGAAGTATGGGAGGAAGAAAACGTCGACAAAATGAAGCAGCTTACCAGTCAAATTAGCGGTGAAGTCCAGACGGGAGCGGAGACGCTGATAGATAAACTCGGTGATGAACGGTGTAAACGGGCTCATCAACAGGGTCATCTGATAAATAACTTTTATGAGTGTATGTAAGGCGGCCCTCCAGTCGGTATCGTTCTGAATCGCATCGTCCTGAAAGACAGTGATAAATATGGATACGTACATTATTATCATCATCATCATCATCATCAGGCAAAAGAATTTCGCGAAAAAACGGAAGAAAACTAATGTGAAATCATTTCGCCGGAAGATAATGAATAATAATTGATTAGCACAGAGTTAATAATCAGTTAATCAGAACACAGACAGTGTCGCAGGTGTTCGGCTCATTATTAAGTCTAGATTACAGAGATATCACGCGGTTCGATCGTTTAATTTCCATCCCCAAAACAAAGCCACTTACCTTCCTCTTAATTTTAATCTGACTCTCACAACCCTAATCACAAATCAAAAAGTGCAAGGGCAGTTATATTTTTAACAGTGGGACCTTTGTTTACGTGAATCACGCGCTTTCGTATGTTTATCCAATGCATGCCGGTGTCCAACCAGATTCCGTTCTTCCCGAAACCTGCTCTTGTCCTTCCAATTTCATCTAAGCGCATATCTACGAGGCCACTGACCATTGCATCTACACCTATTTCTATGCCCGTGTGCCGTCGTCCATTACATCTATTGCATGCTTACACACGAGTGCAGCGGAAGTGATTTGCCTGTCCCAAAGGCTCGTTGCTCTGCTAAGGATAACTGGCAACCATGCCCTTGAAAGGTAGAGCGATGAATCACGTGAGGCGCTGTAACGGCCCGGACGACAGTGGTTTGTTGTATACCAAATTAGCCGGAGATTCAGTACCAATTTAGCAAAGTATACTGCAATGAAATCGATATATAAGATATTACACTTAGTCCTTGGATGTTTAGAAATCGTAACTCATTACGTCTCGTACAACAGCAACCGATTTCCTTTTATATCGTTCTCTGTACTTGCTTATTATTTCAAAAATCGACGCAGCTGAGTAGAAATGACCGTTGAAGTTGCCATGCCTATCTTCCGCGTGTGCCAGATCCATACCATCGATTCTGTTTATGCCATCCACGCTGGAGAAAGTTGAAGTATGCTAGTGACGTAGAACACCTATTTCTAGAGTGGAACTATGTTTCTCATTCCCAGTAATGAATTCGAACGTGAAACTATCTCCTCATGTGGTCCTCAATCTTTGCAACACTGTGATCAATAACCCAGTGCACGACAACTGCCGTTCTGTCTACCTTTTGTAGTTCTATCTAAAACTACTCGTCACTTTGTACTTAATTTTTAATGACTAATTTTGTAGTCACGTTCACAAGTCATCAATCAGTTGTACTAAGTACCTCGTAGAAGGGCAGCATGATTAGTTAATAGTCTGCTTTCTCACGAACAATGAAGTTGTGTGACAAAGTCACACATGTATCAATAATTTGAATTTTACACCCAAATAGTCATAAACGAAAGCTGATCATGAGAAGTGACCAGTCTCACCTTTAGCCGCCGTCTGTTCATGCGAACATAGCAGTTCACCGGGTGGTCAATAAACTTCACCAGTCGAGGCACAACAGTATAAAGACGATATTCTATAACAGAGCAAAGAGACCACAGAAAAATGTAAAGGAAATGAACCTCGGTCTGTGAACAGATAGTGCATTTGACGTCATGACGTTTGTGCAACGCCGTGACTAACGGTTTATTCATTAGACCAGAACAACATGCTTCATGTTCACCAAGAAGTGAAATAGGTGATTAGTTTAGTGACGACTGCAGGTACTGTTGGACAAGCAATGAAATAACAGCGAGAGCGGCAAATCAACACCATCCAAGTCATCCTGTTCGGCGAACTCGTTGAAATTCGGTCCTCGTCGAGGACCTCTGAATCGCTTCACTGACTTATAGCTATCACGGCCACTTTTACCGACGAGTAGTACGCGAGCATGCGCCTGACAAAATTTCCAGTTTCTGTATCTGGCTGGAAGGACAAACATTCCCTGGATGCATGAGGTCGGTTTCGCGGCCGTTGCCAATACTTAGGCAAGCGTACCCGGTACTCTCCTGTCTAATCACCCCTATACTCTAGCGCTCCATAATTGTATATATCTCGCAATTGCTTGCGAGTAGTGTGTGGGATTGATGAATGATGTGCTTTGGACTCCACGTTTCACGCACAAACCCCAGGTCATCCGACCAACCTGCACTCGGAAGCACGAGACTCGAGTTTCGCTCTTGCTAGAGTTCATCAGTGGTGCATATCCTCCGCCATACACAAGGTTTGAACCCCGGCCCCTCCATCTCGAGGGCGTGTGTGTTACCACTGCGCCACCCCGCCTCCGTCCAAGCTGATCCGAATCACCAAGTTATGCTTGTTCAGATGTCGTCCTCTATGACAGCCAGAAATGCCCGACAGCTTCAAATGGAGGCACGGTACCTGAGGTTTGTGCGTGAAACGTGGAGTCCAACGGACAGTCAACCAAACAAAAACTCGCAATGAGATGGCAATTCGCGTAGAGTGACGGCATGCGCGCCTCAACGACCCAACGAGCTATACAAAATGGGTTACGACAAACCGAAGATTTAATAATACCTGGAAGGTCATTGGGTAGAGGATTGATGAAGCAGCCTCCTGGTCCTGTAGATTGGAGTCGATTTCAGCGGCCAACTCAGTCAGTAAAATTTGTGGAAGAATTATCGACCTTAGCGAACAGGCTTCCACTCAGCCACTCCGCTGCTCTGAGGACAGATTCTTGTTAGAACTAAAGGCTTTGATTGAGAACCCTAATCGTTCTGACGTTTTGAGGCTGGACAGCCTAGTAGTACTCGTCTCACATCTCCCATAAACTGCACGAATACAAAGAACTCGATACAGCATTAGTCGTCGCGCAGGATAATCAAGACCGCTCGGCTCATTGTACCGAACCGGGCGGGTGGTGGTGAGTGAGCTACTGTCCAGAACTCCCTCTCTTTTATTTAACCTTTATCTTCTGTCCCCAACCATTTCTCTTTGTCACCTCTACTCGCCCAAAGTGCTCCCGCCGTTAATAAGCCCGATACTCAAAACGGTTCATGACCGAACAGTGTCGTAAATAATTTTCATTTTTTAATTCACATTTTCTCCAGCTTCATCAGCTTCTGAATCTCGGTTCCTTTAATGTTCGTGTACTAGTGCAGGCAGGTCAGCAGGCGTGCCTAGCGTTCACAATAGACTCTTTGCTGATTGATGTCTGTTGCGTCAGTGAAACGTGCATCCAGGATTCGAGTAGTGTGATTCAACAAACAATCCGTGGTATCTCATCAAGGTACTTTCTGTGCATTTCAGATGAAACAGCTAGAGCTGCGAGTCAACGTGGTGTAGAAATAGTCAACGTTGACAAGGCTGTGGTTGCTCTTCTAGGCGGGATACCTGCCAACAGTCGCTTACATACTATAAGACTCCAGGGAGTCAGTTGGCGTTCGAAAGGATAGTTGTGTTAAGCACAGCTTGTTTATAAACTCGGCATACGTTCCAAGACTCCAGCTCCGACACGCAGAAAGATGAGTCCTATGAGTTCCTCACCACTCTCATTCTCAAAAGCAACGGTTCTGACATTATAGTGTTAGCTGGTGATGTTAACGTACAAGCTGACAAACTCAGTGTGTCAAAAGCATGTTTAGGTGGACGGGGTGCCTTACTCGCTCGGTGCCCACACAACGGAGACAAACTTGTCCAGTTATGTGCAGACAAACGGTTATTCCTGTCTAGTACAACACCATCTCAACGACAGTAGAGTGCTGAAGTTTGTTTGTCTGACCGTCACAAACAATTGTCGAGTTAGTGGAAATAAATGATATTCAACACTTGTTACAAAACGTTGGCGAATCGTGTCTAGGAAGCATTGGTTTTCAGCACGAGGGCAGAATCGTCATTACATGTCAAATGCACCAGTAATGTGACACGTGATAAGATGGATTTCACAGCATCAAACACTTCCTTTGCTGCCTGTACGAAAATATTGTTTCTGAGTTGCCCTGTGGGAGGTCAGCAAAGGGCTTTAGAACACCGGCAATGTTAGGAATGACACGGTGGAAAAAGTGAAGGATTCCAAGGAACTGTATGACTAATTTAGGGATTCTTGATGCTTGGGACGCAAGAAACACACTTGGCCACCTTGATCAAAATGTTTTTAATCCACACGGCCCTCGTATCGGGCATGGTGCAAAAGAAACAACAGCATATAAACGGCCCGTAAGCATGGCCTATGCAGGACTTTACTCTCCTATGCTACACGACAGGCGCCGGCCTATGGATGAGTCATCGGCGGGGGTACCAGGTACTCGACCGAGGAGTGAGGGTACTCCCGATATATCATGCAAATCTAGATGATCTTCTCATATTCACTCATGAAATACTACGTGAGTCAACGGTAGTGGTAACTTGACTCGCTTTTTGAATTATTTACCCGCTTCTGAGAAGCACATCTAGTTGTGCATGATATATACGGTCACTGCCCTCTCAGTGCTCCTACGTTCCACATATACATGTGGTTCATTGTCGAGCAGCCGCGGCCAACTGGCTGCGGTAAACACTGCGAACGGCTTGGATACACTCACCCAGTTGTGATACCACACTGTTCATGCCCTTATGCCAAGTCATAATATGACCGATGTGTTGCTTCTTCAATTCTTGTCCAGCAGGTGTAACCAGAGCCCGGAAATGGTGATGTAGAGCAAACACTTTGGTCAGATTGTAATGGGAAATGCTGGAGAAAAAGAACGACGCCAATATCACAATAAACGGGTCAACCAATCGAGATACACAGATCAAAGAACGAAAGGAGAATATGTCGGGAGCATACTGCAGCAGACGAAAAGAGGCATACCAACGAGGAGATGGAAAATAGCGGGATTTTTGTCAACTGAGAAAGACAGCCCAAGTGAGGGGTTACCTATCAAGCCATCAACTGAAACAATCGGATCAGCCGAACAGAAACAGTGAACGAGAGAATTAGGCTAATGGCCACAGGCAACAGGACAGAAAGCAGGCAAAACGCTCAGACAGCCGGCGGATAAATGTTGCTGCAGCACGATTTGGCGAAAGATCCATACAAACGATCGTACATGTTCACCGACTTGGTTTGTTGGCAGCACAAATAAAGTTGTACTCATCCGTCATGCCCTCTTCGTTACAAGATGGTGGCTATTCGAATCCAACTCACCAAAACGAAGCTAATAATTATTCACTCGATGCTCCCACCAGATACGAGCCACGTTCCAGAGAAATCAGTTGTCGATTATAAAATCTCCGAGTGTCCTCAACGCGAGGTGGAAAAGGTCTCGCAACCCTAATGCAAAACACTGCAAATTGAAGTGTCTGTTTTCGTGTCGAACAAACCATCGATTTCGTTTCTATCGCCATCGTCGTTTTGCCTCGTCTCGTGATCTTCGTTCGCTCTCTTTACAAATTCAGTTCCGGGTGAACTTCATTTAATCCAGCACAGCCAGATGTATGATTGTACAACACATTACCGAGTGACACACTTCTCTCCCAGTAACCATTTACACATTGCATTCCTAGAGACAGAGTCGAGGCCACGTTTGGCAATCGAGCCACCTCTATGGGTTTGGAACTGGTAAACTGGCTTCACAGATCGTGTCACTGACACGTGGTGCTTTCTTGCCGGTGGCACGGATGAAACGGAACACCTTATGCGAGTTGTCAATAGGATTAGCATAGTCCATCTCTGATATAAATTGCGACTACCACATTTTCATGATAAACATGATTTACAGTGAAACGGACGAATCTCGTAGTTTGAAGACACTCCTACAGCAGTGTCTTGCACAGCCATCAGCGAATACGGAACTGAATTAATTATGGATGAGATATGAATTTGCCATATATATATATATCATATCATGTCATTTGGTTCACTTGTCCCACGCAGTCAACAACGAATTGGATGAAGGTAGCAAACAAATACACAAATACCATGGGCCACCAGAATCGAATGGGCACACTAGTGCACTTGCTTGTTCACTTGGAAGACATTCGTGGAATTGAAGATTATTGAAATTCTTGTTCGTGACTATCCGATCACGAGTTCGCTTCATTGAACATGTCCACTCATCCAAGTGGGTTACTTGAATTGTTGCTACTGACAGTTGTTTCCACTGGAATTCGACTGGCATTGTGTCACAAGAAATATCGAACGGGAAGCCATCTGAGGAAACATAATAATAACAATATTAAAAACCACAGTCACTAAAGTGATATTATTTATGTGAATAGTATTAATGCTAATATTGCCAATAAGATCGCTAATGGAAAATTTGTAGAAACTACCCAGATTATCGGAATTTCGAGCTTCTCTGCAATACATATATATATATATATATATATATATATATTCATATGAAAGCAATTATCTCACGGCCAGGTGAGCAACGCGGGAGAACGGTACACAAATTTATCCGGTAATTTATTCACACAATCAGAAAATAATCCATAGTTAGAATTTACAAAGAAGTTATCAATGTCAAAGTGCAAATGGTAGCAGTTGTAAAAGGATAGAAAATATCCTTATCAACGGGGACGAATAAGCCCGTCAATAGGTTTGTTCATGCCGCAAATGTGCTCCGTGGTCTGACGGTGTAGTACAGTGACTGCGGGGCTTCGGTCGGGAGTTTGTGTCTCCAATGGACAGTTCTCCAATGGAAATGTACAGTCATAGAAAACCAGTGTCAGGAAGATGAACGTGGAATGTTCATACAATACACATCATTAGACATAAATATGAATTTTGTCAGTGCAATGGAAACGGAGGAATTAGGTCGAGAATGCTCGAGTTCCATGAGTGGGACGAGTGAGAAGGTCATGAAAACTCAAATTACAAAGGAGTAATTTACAATGACCGATTAAGCGAAACCTTTCCCCAACTCTTATTATTAGCTTACTTTCACATAAATGTGATGTTAATGGCTTGAGAATGGAATAACCGAAAACATATGTTTCTCTACAATTCATTTTTCTGAATAATGATAATAAATGATAATCTAGTAGATTTCGGGATCCATAGGGATTTGTGGTTGCATACGGAATTTTGAGAGCAAGCTAGAATTAAAATGATGGAAATGAATCTACATTTTTACCGATAAATATGCCCCGACATTCCACGATTGATGCAGCAGCGTAAGTAGTCTTTTAAATTACGAAATTTTGCAATGATATATGCGATCACTTGTTTGCATTTCTTGAATACATATCAGCGTTCGAAATCTATTGAGTGCACAAACACTTACTTAAATGGCTCGGAAACTACTTTTTGGGTAGAACCTAGTATACCAAAGTTGGAAGAAATGTTTTTAGGCATCTCTTGAGTAGTGCTGATATTCTTTATCGAGCCATTCATTCCCAAACTTGCTACTTACATTGACGACTTAAATTTAACCACTCAGCTCGAATAGTCAGATATGCCGATGAAGTTGTTTTCATTCGTTCTGTTTCCCAGCATTCCGATTTTGACCAGTTTAAATGAAATACTCCACACATCCAAAACGCTTCTGAGAAAATTGGTCCTCTATTGAACCATGCCATATGCGGAGTGTAATTTTCCACTTTGCGATCGCGCTTTATAGAAGACAGCGCCCATACTCATTCTATTCCACTTGAACGTGTGAACCATGCGAAATATCTCTGTCTAACTTTACAGAAGAAGTTGCATTGGTCTTTACATTTAAAAATTATTGATAGAAAATTGAGTAAATTGTCTTTTAGAAACTACCAAACTTCGCAAAGTAAAGTCTCTGCAGTTTTTCATTTCTCCATTTGTACACCTATAATTCTATATTGTCATCCAGCTATTTTTCCTGGTCCGTTGAAATAGGAATTCATTACTCTTCGTAGAGATCTGCAAATCCTTAGTCTTCTTCTCTATGATACAGCCATAAGAGAACTCATGTCGGACTTATGTGATAAACATATCATTGCACCTAGTTCATTTACTGAAGAGATCACTGTGGACTGTTCACACCCAGTGCACTGCAATATTTCGCTGAGGCAAGCAATCCCGTTGCCCCTTTCCATGCCTCGACTAATCCCTCAAAAGTTATCGCTATACAGAACTTCTGTAGTCCCCCTCGTTGCTCATGGTAAGACAAACAAGGATGAATTATTATCTGAATTGTTAACCACACACGGAACGGTAAACTCTTCATCTTTTTCTCAGCATCTGAAAAGCGTCATGAAAAAACGTTCAAACAAGCTCAAAAAATATTATTATTAGTCATAATAATAAAATTTTCGGAGGGATCTGACACAAAATGACAGTTCAGGAAGAAAAGTCGATGAATATATGGAAATGAGCACACTTTGCTTTGTGATAATAGATTTTAAGAACGAAGTAACACGAAAGATATGGTCGTGTAATATAAAGAAGAGTTAACTTGCTTTTCTGGTCGCAATAAATGTGAAAGAACCAGATATATAATAACTCATTCTTGTTCTCTTCCTTTACTCAACAAAAGACAAAATATGACATTTTTGGACGGGAGCCGCGGTCATTCATTTGCCTGGAAATTTCGGCCCAGTTCCGGTAAGGTATCTGCGGCCATTCCTGGATCCTTTTCCCGCCAACGTCATTTCGTTGGTCGGAATGTTTCCGGTAGCTCTGTGCACGGACTATATTACTAACCCCCAAAGATACCGCTGAGTTTCATCCCCATATCTTCAGGGCTTATCTTGTCTGTTGTGGGTCGCTTCCGGCATATTCACTGTCACGTATTCCGTATGTGGCTCTCGATGAGTTGGTCTGGTCGGTTTGATACCCAGCTCGTTCTGTTGCTACAGAATTTCAAACTACAGTAATATGCATATATCTATGATGAGTGTTACACGAGGGTATAGTAGATGAGTGTTGATAGAATAAGTTGTGGATGGGACTGACCATGCGCTGCGCATCAAACCTGAAAATATATTGCTTTCTGCTATGGAAGCAGGAGAAGCAATCCACTTGGAAATGCACCAACACATTGCGTGGACGTCCTGCATGCTCACCGTGCCACGGTCAAAACAGCAATCTCCACCAATAATAAATCTTCAGAATCCTCCTTCATTAGTCTGTATGTTGGAGTGCTACGAGAAATTCCCATGAATCTTCTTTTGACGAACCCATTGTTGGGGAAAATGCTAAAACCATCCCGTGTTGTACTTCGTGGGGTATGATGGGTGGGAAACGTCATTAAACTGTAAGATTTGGAAAAAGAACAGAAAAAGAGCCGCGGTTGGACAGTTCTACTAACTGTGGGTTGGGGTGAGACAGAAAAATCAGTTTCACGCAGTGATCTTGGTGTCTCTCAGAATTAACAGTTCCAATATCTAGGGTGTTGTAGCGTTAGGAGCTAGAGAACATAAGTAGATGTCAAGATGAAATGAAGATAGAATTGGCCCAGTAACAGCTATCTTCAGAGTAGACGAATAGAAATGATTGTAACCACAGAGTCCACTTAGCTTCAGTGGTGGGACAGTGAGGAAGCTGTGAGGAAGAGGATGGAAACATAACTAGTGGTTCAGAATTGAACGGCCAGCTAGGGAGTGATTTATGTTGGAAAACTACGTCGCGATGGAATAGTGATGGCAAAGATGAGGTTATATTGAGATCGGCATCCGGTCAGACGACTTTGCATTGGTAACAATAAATGAGATTAAATGAAGAGGACGAAGTCTCACCTCAAACAATACTGCAATATTCAAGAGTGGAAAGAGGCTGGGCCTCGGATAGATCAAATTGAGTGATTCTAATGAGACGTTTTGCATGAAAAAAGGAAATGACACATTTTGAGGCTTTCAAGTCAGCATCCGTTAGATGTGGGGGCAAATAACGTGTGTTAGAAAATAAAAGCTCAAAAAGAGTCGATGACAATATGGAAGTAAATAATAGCAGAGTCGAATTTGAAGACTGTGTGATAAAAATCTGTCTTCAGAAAGTTAGACAATCAGTTCTCGAGGCATCAAAAGAAATACGGTTGTCTCAGCCCCAGACGATAATTCAATCGACATAGAAATTCGGTGACACAGAGATTGGAGCAACCGCTAGATGTATTATTGGAAGGGCATATGGAAGACAGGGCATGAAGTTGCAGAGTTTGATGAATACGGTTGAAAGTGCTAGACAGACGATGAATGATGGGAACGTCAGTCTTCACTTGCGGTAAATTAATCGGAGCCCCGCTGAGTAAAGTTGCACTATAGCGTCCCCTGAGGAACATTCGAAATCCGGAAATCAACTCAGGTGACAATCCATATCCAGATGGCTGTAATAATCAATCTTATTGCCACGCTCAATGTGACGCTTTGAGATCTCTAGTGACACTGAATGCGATTCACCGTAACTGTTCATCGCAAACAACCAGTTTTATATCCGTTTCTACTAAAAACTAGCGTTTTGGTATCTTTCTGTAAAAGATGGTTTGGTGATCGAATGAAAGGCAAATAACTGAATTCAGTCGAATCGAAAAAGATAAATTCAAACTGGCTGACTGACTGCTTACTAGAACAATCAAAGTATTCAACTGGGTAATTTCCCACCGCATCAGTTGCTCATGGTTACATCTACGTTGTCGTTTATAGTGGACTTTTCAACCGATAACACAACTCAGTGTGTAAGTTCAGCTTAGGTCATCTTTTAGGAGGTACTCCATACAATATGTCGGTGGATTGTATATTTTGTTTTACCAACACAGAGTCCATATTCAGACACCCCAAATGTGGTCATATTCAACACGCCTTCAGCAAGAACAGTGTTGAAAGGAAGTTGACTGAGATAGTTAGACTCAGGTGTATCATTTCACGCACACCAAAATAAAATGGTTCAGATCTAATCCATAGGTTTGACAAAAAGTACTCCAACAGTTCTAATTATAGGGATCTTTGGCCAGCTCAAGATACTCTCTGTCCTATCTCCTTGAACACGGACCACCTACAACATATCCATTTTCGATGGAATGTGTACAGTTTAGATAACTGGTAAAAAAGCCAACTGCTGCCCTCCAAAATTGAGTTCTCATATCGGGGAAAGAGTAGAAGCCGTTTTAAAACCGAATCCAGTGTACAAACGTGCTCATCTGTGCCGCGAGCACGTATAGGGCTGTGGCCACTTCAATAGGTCACAGTCGCTAAGCTTGGCGTTCAGGTCACAAAAGCTTCATCACCAAAGGAAGCGATATCATCATCCGTAGATAGATGGAGGCGCTCAACCTATTATGCATTGATAGAAATTATTTTCTTTATTCTACTATATCTCTTCAGCTTTTACAACAGCGTTCACATACGGAACACCTCCCAGTGTGGCTTCAGAAGACAATGAACAGCAAATTCATTGCCAAATGCATAGTGCCAAAGAACTATCTTCTCAGCCAAAAATATTTTGCCCGTCTTCATAGATCTCTCACAACTGTTGTCTCGAGGGCCCCGTTTATCTATTTGTCCCCCATTAGTAGTGTTAGTTTCTTCTGCAGTGGGCTGACGGCATTCTGTCACCTCTGTTGCACTGCAAGAACTACTTCGTATCCAAAGGCAGATAAGTCACATCCCATCGAATGTCGATATTTAAGCTGAAGGAGTGCACTTCACATTCAATGATGATTTCGGCGTGAAGTATCGGTCTGATTTATTGGGCATTGTGAGTTATGTAGATTTCGTCACTCCATTTTAGCCATGATGAGAAATGCCTTGCGATGAACCACGTGAAGGGTTAACACAATGTGCAAGTGATTCGAACATGTGAGCCTCAGATGGCGAATTGCGATTAAACGATGAAATAGAATCAAAGTGAAACAATGATACACTTAAACGTTTCTGTCGTTGTAATTAGTTAAGACATCGTGATCATGGTCTTGTGTTAACTATTTGCGACTGGTAAAGGAGTCAGATAAATGAATTCCGGTTGACGGTGGACTAACATCTATACATGATATGGTCGGAAACATATCCTCGTCTACATTTGAGTGCTTCATTACTGTCTCGACTACAAATACTAGCGGCTTCACATATTTTAAAGGAAGAAAAACAAAATGGCGTATGGTATATATTCACATTAGTTGGGAAACTGAAGTGACGATAGTCAAACTGGCCGGAAGTTCGATGCAATGAAATTCTTTGAACACAAAAGTCGAGAGTATTAGAGTACACAATACATCTTCCACGTGGTCAACATGCACTCTCAATATGGATGCCACTCTAGCATGAATGAGGATATTTTCACGGAACAAAAGTCGATTGTATAAACATATTACCGTTGAGGATGAAATGAGACAAATTCAGTTTGCATTGTTGTCGAATACCTGTCTGAACCACTGACCTTATCACACCTCATCTTCATTAGTACCCGATATACCTAGGGTTAGTGTGGATGCTGGAGCGATTATTTGGCATTATTACCAACCAAGTCCCTAATTTGATTCTCTATCATCCAAATTTCGCGTACAAATTTGTAACTGACTTTATTACACATTTTGTGGCATTCACTCCATTTTGCCTACTGACAAGGTTCTGAGTAGTAAGCTGGAAAATTCGATCTCCACATTGTGTATACATATTCTTTGTCCAGTGTGAATCGTATACCCAACAAATCTATAACGCATCTACGGCGCTGCTCCTTCTGTTGCAGAACCGCCAGTCCAGTTGCAGGACCAAAACACTTCCGTTTTTTGTTCTTCAAATACAATTAATGAATGAACTTTGTACGTTAAATGAGGTTAACGTTGGGCCGTCGTTCTTGCATTCTCCTTTTGCACATAGTCGCAAATACGCACTAACCATTTTAACTAAGCATGGCTTTCTCTTTCTCACGAATCATAGGGAAAATCAATTTCGTTTTCATGTTGGCATAGTGTTCAATATTAGAGTGACAGATTGATTGTCCGCACGTAGTCGAAAAGATCGATGGAAGTGTTTACTGAGAAACACTGTGGTAAGGAATCCAAACTTACAAATTCTTATGGTCAGTTGCTGCCTCACAACCGCCTTGCAGTCGCTATGATTAGAGTTGTCATCCTTTATACCAGTGGCTCACAAGAGATGCTATGTGTAAATGAAAGGCAGAAAAGGAGCATATATTTCTAGAATGAATAGTGGAACAGTTCGTCTTCACTCATCTGCTTAACGCCAACCCGTTGTCTAGAAAACTTCCTGCAATATAGAAAATTCATCCCTCTTTTTCTCGAAAGTTATTATCACCGAACCCTTACTTAGACGGAGCCAGAAACAGTATGCATTGTCTGAAGCTCCCGACACATTGATTCAATTCCCTGTATTGCCTATGACTTTTCTAACGGTGTCCCAAATTTCCACGTTTTCATTGATGAGGTCAGTCCCGTTTAACTTTTGCGTATGTCGAGATTATTATCGTATGTGGTCGTGATATTTCTGAACATGGTGAAAATGGATGTCCAAATGATCGATAATGAAACACTGATTTTCACACAACCAAAAGCATCACTTAGATACGGTTCATTAAACTTCAGAATTTGATTACGTTATATACTGATTGATTTTGGAAACCATACTTTCTACCGAACACTTAAATCTACATATATTCGACACATTTATGATGGCTACGCAATCCAGCTGTAATCCCATATGAATCGAATAGAGTGTGCAAGGACGGGGAGTCTATCTTTAGAATCACCCGATAATTTTCCCAAAGTTATTTCGTCGGGATTCGTAAAGTGGACTCCCCGTCCATGCACGCTCCTAATACAGTGCCATACTAATCACATTGAAAATTCTACTCATTCCACTTGGAATTCAACTGCTGTCCACCTCAGTTTCGCCTTATATGCTTTCTACCACCTGACATGCCGTACTTTGTATGCTAACCGAAACGAATATGCCAAACTGCTAGTTCGGAAATCTTCCGATTTATTATCGCTCTATTCAGTCACCATGGAAAAATCCTACGTTGCGAAGTTGAATAGAAACGGGATGATCAGGAAATCTCTTGAAACCCTACCTGATGGGGCGAGAAGAAACGAAAGCTCGTCGTAAGTTTCAGTTCATTCCGAAGTATTTTGATACAGCACATTGAGGAAGGGCACACTTTTCAGGTACATAGTTTCTCAGTAGAATTTCTGCGAGGTGATTGTTGGTCTTTGTAAGGTGTAATGATGTTTTATAAGCTGTCACAGAATGAAGACTTGATCAACACACTCATAACTGGACGGAAACCCAGACTGCTGCTCACCTTTCTGATTTTCACGTGTTTGGTACAACCCGCAATTGATGAGGGACACTAGCTGCTTCGACGCTGTTTCGAGTAGTCTAATACTCCCCCGATTGGAGCAGTCAGTATGCGAGCTCTCTATGGAGACGCGGACAGCAGGACTGAGGAACACAATAGTGCATTGTGACTTCCTACAGCTCAGGCTTCATTGTGGATACAATTAAGTCAATTCAATGAAATTTCGTCTCGGTAGATGGATGTGTCTAAACAGACCTCAAGACATGGGCTTGAACAAATAGTTGGGAGACCGATAAGATGTGCACGGAACTGAATTAATTGTGGATGAGATAAGAATTTGCCATATATATATATATATATATATATATATATATATATATATATGCATATATATATATATGCATATATATATATATATATATGTATATATATACTACTGTGAGGGTACCAGTTATTGTGTTCAATTTATATGCTCCGGTGAGGAGATCCTTCTGGATCCGCATCTTGTCCTTTTATTAGGAGAAAACACATTTTATTACTTTTGTGAGGGTCACTGTCATCAATCATCCCACCGAAAACCAAATGGATAGGCTGTTATCAGGTATTATATATCTTCTGACTAATTAATTAAAGGAACACCACATCACTTCTTGTTCTGAACAGTCTATGAAGAAGATTGCATTTCACAATGACTCATCGGATGTTTATTTTGCTCCAGAAGCATAAACGTAAGGTCGATGCCGGATTATTTTACTATAGTTAATATATTCTTCTCGCTCAGTTCACCGCTGACTCGGCCTTACCATGTGACTGACCGTTAAAAAGGACTATTGTTCCGGTGTTCTGAATTCCACCTTTGACTGAATTGTCGGAAACTCGCACCAGTTAACTAAGGCTCACTGTCAGTAAACAGAGTCTCCGGGATTCCGTGCTGAACGAATTGGGCGGATAATTCGTTGATCACTTTGGACGTGCTCGTGGTATATAGCATGTCCATTAGGAAGAAGTCACCATATCAATCAACCACACTCAGAAAGTGTTTCCGTTTGTGCATGAAGTGTTCACCAGATAGGAGAAGATAGTTGTCGAAGCAACATCGTTCCCTTCCATTGCTTGTTCGCGTGGGTTCGACACGGTCCACACCGTGAAATGTGGTCCTCAATCAGATTGTTTGTACAGGTGTAGTGGAAAACGTCCCTTGCTCTGCGAATGGTATTGTTCGTTCCATTGTACGACGAATGATTGCCTTCTCGTCAGTTCACATCAAAGATTATGAAATGCGGGAATCATAGTGAGCTTTCCATTCCCATCTGATTGAAGTTCTCCTTGATCAGGAAAATGCCGCATCTCCGATAATCAAACGGTTTCCTGCCCTCTCGAAGCACTGTCTCCATTCCGGACGGACTGCTGTCACACTGAACACAGAACGGAGGGGGGAGGGGCGCATGTCGACAGTAGGCTATGATCTACTATATCTTTTTAGAAAACCCATGTTGCCCTGCAATCCAGTGCCACTTCCTGCCTCCTTTTGGAAGGCGAATTGTTGTGCTGTTTGCATTGGGTCGATAAGACGTGGAAGAAATGTGCTCAAATGGTTGACCATGTCAATCTGGCATGAAGTTCCTTTTAGGTCCTCAAATACGGGCATGTTTTCAATCACAGTTATTTTTCTCATTTGGCATTAGTGCCTCGTCTGTTACAAGGCGACAGTGCGAAATAACTAATGACATGCGGTGTTTGAAATATTTTACCCCTGTCATGCTCACCGATTGATGCATTATCGACAAATTGCTCAAGGTTTGTTTCACGCTCTTGTGGTTTTTTCTACAAATCAGTACGTTATCTAATGTTTGGATATGACGCTCCCGAAAAAATGTGGTTACACACTCGTGTTCCAAAACTAAAACACAGTTCTCTTCTGAGAAACGCATTGGGGTGACCCGAATCTAAGTACGGCCTAATGGCTCCAGATTTATTCATTTTGACAATTATTTGACTAACCTAGTCTGCTCTTCAATCAACACCCACAATCGACTTCGTCTCCAGCAAAAGGTACAATTCACGTCATGATTATGCACAAGTGATTTGTATTGTCGCATTTATTGTCGAATGAATAGCAGCAAGACAATATCTGAAGTAGAACTGTTATGGTGCTTGTGGTTGAGTTATTCCATCACTTGTACTAGCATAAAACGGTTGCATGTCATTCGTTTGGATATATCTTAGCCCACCATGATGACCGTTTGACCACCGCAAACAGGTTATGACAATGAGGGATGTTGTAATCTGGGTGGACTACGGTACCAGTGTAATTCACTTCGTGCATAAACTTAATCATTCAGATTTGCTACCAAGTGAACTTGAATATCCATTTCCTGCTTCCTGGCTTCCTCACTCGAGTAACAATTGATGCTCAGTTATATCATGTCATACAGTCCTTTTCAGTCTTGTTGTTATGACAAGCATCGATTGACCGCAATTCTCATGATTCCAATTGTTGTTCTTATCTGTTCGAGTTTATCGCTTACGCAAACATTTCCCCGGTTTTTGTATGAACCAAGACATAATTGCCAGGGTTAAATGACGAGACACAAACATTTGGACGTAGTCATCTTTCTCTATCCATCCGTGTGAGTGAGTAACTGAACATGGCCATCTCTGTATGATCTCGCCCTTTCTCATCACCACGTTGTTTCGCTTGTTCTTCTTCACCAGTGCTTGTGTGAGTGTGTTCCCGCAAAACCTGTACAGTCTTACTGTGGATCATTCGTGCGTTAGTTAACACACCTGGGATATCATCGCCAAGCCTCTGCAAATGGACCCCACACATGACTGAGCACCCACTGAGGTGTTATCAAACCTGACTTCATTCCGCGTACTAAGAAACCAGTGTTTTCTGATAAGTGTAAATCACTTAAATTTGGACATTGTTGGGAACAACGTTATTGACTGATAATGTTTTGAGGTGATCCAAATGTGAAGAGTCTTTGGCCCCGGCGGGATTCGAACCCACGCACGGTCACCACCCTCGCTTTAGAGCAGCGAGTGCTCTACCAGCTAAGCTACGAGTCCAAGTCAGAGTTCTTTCGTTTGATCTATACGAGCCATGTAAGTATAGTCTAATTTCAGGTTATTTCAAGCACAGCGAACGCACCAAAGTCATTTAAAACTTCCTTGGTTAGTTTCTTGAATAATCGAGCTGTAGTTTGTTTTATAGCACATTTCATCAATACACGTCTTATTCAACTCGATGCGATGCAGTTCGTCGGAAGACGTTTGATCTATACGAGCCATGTAAGTATAGTCCAAAATCGAGCCTGGTAGGCTATCCCCTATTTTGCTCATGAATTTGACAAGTTTAGCAGACTTGAAATTGCAAATATATTTTGGACGTTTACAACTGAATACCCATTGTCCATTTGGAAAACAGAATTCGTTGGTGCATCGGATCCTGTCATAGAAGTTGCATTCAATTTTTTGATTTCTTGTAAACTCATTATTAAACATCCAAGCTGAGTCAGGCCAATCTTGGTGTTTTTCTTGGTTGGCTTGTCATTGACCCTATTTGGAAACCACCATTCTGGTTATCATACAATGCACTTTAGGTGAAGATTTCAATAAATCTACCCACCATTGTGAGGGCTGATGTTAGGAAAGGCGAATCACAGACACAATGTTATTTGAAGTGTGTGTGTGTATGTGTGTGTGTGTGTGTGTGTGTGTGTGTGTGTGTGTGTGTGTGTGTGTGTGAATACTTGAGTTCACATGACCCCAGTTATTTGGATATACGTGACTGCCGGCAAACCCTCCAGTTTTTCCCTGTTTTATTCTGCATTGTGCTGTGCGTCACGAGAGAATCACCAAAATCCTCCGGAAATAAATTTTGCAACACCGTGCTTCTGTGTGTTTTGTTAAAGTTCGTACTGAGTGGAGTGCATTTTCACTCTTCTCCACCAGTAATTCAGTGTTCAAATGTACAATAGTTGTGCTTAGTTATCCATCAGTTTGCTGGATACATTCGACCGTGTTTTGTGTTCTGGATTATGGCTGTTTTCAGATACCCAACCATGACTCCTTCACTTCATGCAAAATTAGTTCATTTCAAACTTCCGTTGGTCCCGATTAAGATAGAAATGATTTCAAACAAGGAAATCACAATGCTTGTGTTTGAATAACTCGAATTGGAATGAGAATATATGAGAACAAGCAATTGGATGAATTAGCTTTGCTTTCACCAAGATGCGATGTTTTAAATGCAGTGAATTTATACTGAAAAACATATGCATTTAGCAAATGAGTTGCAAGCAATGTGAGCATTTGTCATAAGTGTGTCGAACGTTGCGTTAACGAGCATAAGTCGAACTAATTTAATTTTGACCTGCACCAAACGGAATTATAACATTTAGTGGTAGTATGGCATGGAATAAAAACGATGATATTCTGTCGAGTTTCTCTATTCTACACAAATCATCAATTTTCGCAGTTTTGTATAGTTCTTTTGTGGTTTTCTATCATCCATTGCTACCATCTGTTTCTGCCGTTGACTGGCATTCTGTCCAATTGTGACATTCATAATAATTTATCGTGAATTCCAAAATCCATCCAATCCGTTGCAAACCGGGCTTTGTTTCAACTGCAAAGTTTTGAATTTCCAGACTTCAGCCATTTCTAGTGTGACGAGTGCAAATAAAATATCTTATTTTCCAAAGCCTAAATATCGGTTGGATAAACGGGGAGTCATATTGTCTAACGATTATCCAACGAGTTCATTCTATCAGCTGAGATCTCAGGACAACTATCAACGATTCATAACATGTATTGATGCGATTTCTCTTGTGCGTACATTCACTGAACAGTACTGACTTCAAAGCGTAAAATAACCACCACTCCAACTTCATTATACATGGTTTCTCCTCTCGTGGCGCCACATTATATTTATCAATCAGAGCTCAATGACTGCGACAAACAGATCAACTGAAATCATTTCCAATCTTGTGACTGGAGATCGCATAACATATCAATATTGGCAATAGTGTCTGGTGTCTGGTATCTGCTGAAGAAAAATGTAGTCTGTCTGCTGTACTGTGAGGTGATGGGAAGGGTGGTGCATATCTTTCAGTCTGAATATCATATGTACAAAGAAGAATCCTAGCCAGACTTGGAGCACGAGATTATTCGGTGGGTGGTGCATACTGATAAATTACGAGACACAAGCAACTAGAAATGAATAGAATCCCGCTGAAATGTTCTTGGCGAAGACATGTTATTCAAAATATTTCAACCTTTCTGATGCCTGGAAGGATGATCCTTAGTTCCCCCATACCAATACCGGTGGCGTGATTGAAATTCCGTGTTCATTCTGAGTGTATGTCCACGTAGATCTAGTTATATGTTCATATGTTCGATGAACATCGTATCTTCAATTCACATTTACATGTCTCGAATCGTGCAGCAAAATAATGGCAGCACATAGATGTCTGTATAGGATAGAATATATGTTCGGATATTGATGATTCTCTGTGAAATGGAAACAGGAATTGTGTGGATGGTTCTTTTCAATTCGAAAATAAGAACCACACAATAAATTCTCACCAATCTAAAAAATATGTACAAAAGCCAATGAGTGATTAGTCTTCGACAGCAACGTTAGAACACATTGACTAATTAATTGCGATTGGGTGCACTGAGTATCCTGGATGTCTAGTCTCATCCGAAGGATGAATCAAATTGGCAATCAGTCACCTGCTTCCAGAGGATTCCAGAAGAATCAAATGTACCATGCTATTGCTGGCCGGCTCATCTGCACCAAAACCACTGCCTCACAGTTCACGCTTGGATGCATAAATACAAGAGGCACATATTCAAATAAAAATGCCTTATCTGGACTGGGCGATCGAGTAGTACAACAGCCCACAAAGCCAACATCCATGAAAGATACTACTACTTTCATTGACTGTTCTCTCATGCACAAGAACGATCACTCTCCCAAATCACATGCAACTTGTTCTACTATCTCCACTCATTTCCCATTTATAATATCATTTTTACAATGTGCCTGCTGTAGAGCCACTGGAGGAATTCCTGACCATGTTCTCTCTCATTCTTCTTCGACTAGCTTCCAAGTCCCACCGAACGGCTACCGCCGGCTCATGCCCTGCTTTGTCCTCAATAATCATTCAAACTAGCCACTTTCAAAATGCGAACAATTAGGTGTGTAAGACAACAGGTGTGTTCAGCTCGTTCGCTCCAACCACTGGCCATCGGTGCATGTTGCATTGAAAAAACTCGCATTCAAAACTCCAGTTTAATCATTAGATTGACACCTTCATCTAATTTCTCTATGAAGTTTCACTCACACCTTTCTGAGGAAGCTGAGGATGCGATTTCTAGTTTCACTGCGGTTGGCATTGGTTTCAATGAAAGAGCAGAAGTGGCGCTGCTAGATTGGATCGCGTTCGATATGGGAACTGTCGGAGCTGGTGTTGGGGAGGAGATCAGTTCATGAACAACGAGAGCTTGAGTAGCTTTCTTAAACATACGACACCAGTGGCGTCGACGTGGAATCCCGTTCTCTCGTAAGGGACAGGTGTACGATGACTTCGTTCGTAGTACATTACTGTACGACTGCAAGACCTGACCAATCCACATTCAGGATGCTCAGCGTCGTTCTGTGTTCGACAATCGGTGTCTCTAAAGCATAGCTCATGTCTGGTGAGAATATTGGGACCAGTCCAGACAGACAAAGCATCATACATAATTATATTGTCTGTTTGTCTATCTGCCTGCTTGCAGCTTACGTTAGGCTCAGTAAAATATTGTGTATTTGCCGGATCATTTGGACATGTTCTTCGTCAGATAGTTTCCCTACTAGGTGTCATTTTCTTCACGATTTCATAATATATAATTCCGTTATAATCGAATGGGTCAGCGATTTCACGTTCTGTAGCCGGTCACTAGTTCCAATGAGAAGACTCTTCGTGTTTGAAACGGTCTTGGTTTATTTGTAGAGAACGGATAGTCTATAGAAAATGTATGGCGACCATAAATCAGTCCTTGTATGAAAACGTATCGATTCGCCGATATCCTTGAAAGCTTTTCTGAATTTTGTCTGGTTGTACCCAGATTGGAAGATTCGGCTCCAGTCGTTTTCGATAGAGGTTGGCATCCGATAGATGTTAGTTCACCCTCTACAGAGCGTCCCAACGGGTAAAACCATCCATTGCTTATGTAACCATATCGAAAACAACGCAATCAAGATGGGTATCCCTCTAGAAGCATTGGAACTACTTCTGGCTTTGTGCACACACAACATTCAGTTCAAGTTCAACGATCAGATCGTAGGGCGTTAAACAGTAGGGCAAGCCCCACTGACCACTGCCTTTCTCGCCATGTTGCACGTTGAATTAGAAAGTATGAATATACAAGATGGAAAGGGAGTGGACCTACACGGGTGGGAAAAGAAAACAATGCCCTAGTAGCCAACACACGGAATACACAGTCTAACTGTACAAACGTACACCGATCAAACATTCTGATTCGATAGAAAGTGACAACACGATCTCCACTGTTCGCGGTTCGCAGCCATATCCTTCAGTGTCTCCAGCCAACTGGTAGACGGATCTTTTGGACCCCAACCACGAAGACGTGAAGCACCTACTTTTCCTAAGTCTTCTGTACATTTTCTCATTCCTCGCTGCCACGTCATCTGTTGACCTCCACGTGGTCTCTTCCACTCCCTGGGAGGGGCGCAGAATAGGACACGGTACGGTAGACGTGTTTGCCATACGTAACACGTGTCCCAACCAACGAAGTCTACTAAGTTGGATACGCTGTGACAGAACGTTCTCTGAATTAGTACCCAATACTCGCTTTCTTACCTCATCGTTGCTTACTCGGCTATTCTACCCAATCCTAGCGATACTACGTAAACATCGATGGTCGAAAACCTCAAGACGACGAATATCTTCAGCACGCAGACTCCAAGTTTCGCAACCTAACAACAAAACTGAACGCACAGTGGCACAGTATACACGACCTTTCAACTTCAGTGAAATATCGGATCGGCGCCACAAGTGCTTCAATCCAGCGTACGCCGCTCGAGCTTTGGATATCCGCGTACTCACCTCTACTACTGTGCTCCCATCCGTCGTCACGCAGCTACCGAGGTAGGTGAAGTGATCGACAACTTCCAGCACCTCCCCATCGAGCATCAAGCTCGGAATCGTTGACGTCCAGTCTTGTAACATCACCTTGCACTTTGAAGGTGCAAAACGCATGCCGAACGGAGCTACAGCTCTTGCGAGATTATCTAGTGCACGCTGAGCATGTTCCGTGGATTCGAACAAGCAGACAACGTCGTCTGCGTAATCTAAGTCACATAGCTTTTCACTATCTCCTAGTTCGACGCCTACATGCTGAAGATTTTGCAAAGCACCCTCCATTATTTCGTCCATGACGAAGTTGAAAAGGAATGGAGACAAAGGGCATCCCTGCCGAACACCACTGGTCGTTTCGAACCGGCCGGATAGTTCACCGTAAACCCTTACGCGGCCAGAAGTATGAGAATACAATGATCTCATTAGGTTCACGAACTTCTGGGGCATACCTTTTCGATGAAGAGTACTGAAAAGCGATGTTCGATCAACTGAATCGAAGGCGCCTTTCAAGTCTAAGAAAAGCATTATTGTTGGTCGGCGGTGCGTGTGACGCGTTTCAAGTAGTCGGCGAAGAGTAAAAATCTGGTCGATGCATCCTCGACCTGGGCGGAATCCAGCCTGCTGTTCGCGGACATTCCTCTCGCGAGCCGGTGTAAGACGGTGCAGCAAAATCGAAGCTAATACTTTGGCGACTATCGGGATTAAGCTAATCCCACGGTGATTACTGCAGTCATTGCGTATTCCCTTCTTGAAGATGGGAACAATCAATGACTCGTTCCATATTAACGGAATACGCTCCGCGTTCCAAATGTCACGGAGCAAGGCGGTTAGTGATTTTATCAATGCCTCACCACCCAGTTTGAAAAGAACTGGGGGAAGTTCGTCGGGACCTGCCGCTTTCCCCCGCCTTAGTAATCGAATACATGACTCCACTTCTACTTCTGATGGGGGATAAAGTGATACCACCCAAGAAGTCACAGTTGTTGACACGGGAGTAACTACACTAGCGCGAGGCCAGCTAAACTGTTCCTTGAAGTATTCGGCCCATCGGTCAAGCCTTTGCTGTTTGTTATGGATGGGTTCTCCATTCCTATTGCAAATCGTTTCACTGACCTGAGTTCGCCGTCCACCGGTGTTACGAATAAGTTTGAACAGTCTTTGACTGTTACCTGAAGCAGCTGCCACTTCCATTTCTTCGGCTACATTGACCCACCAATTTTCGCGATCCTTCTTAAGGCTTCGCGTAACTTGTCCTTGCAGCTTTCTCCGTATCTTATTCATCTCCTTACGGTTCGAAAGTTGACGCTTTTGCTCCATTATACTCAGCGACTCTTGCGAGATCCAGTGTCTTTGATGGACAACGGATCGAGGACCACAGGCGAAACCTGCTGCAAAGTGCATCGCTTGTTTGATATGAGCCCAATGCTCATCTACATTACTGTTCTCCGTGGATCCTAGCTCATGTGCTAACTTCTGCTCATACCGGGTGCAAACGTCTGGGTCACACAAACGTTGCACGGCTAATCCGGTTTGCGGTTTGCGACGATGGCCATGGAGCTGGAGAGATAATCGCATTAAAACTAAGGCATGGTCCGACTCTACGTACGTGGACCAGTAAGATCTACAGTTCTGAACAGAACTGCGCCATCGGTAGCTTACGGCGATATGGTCAATTTGACTCAAAGTACCTGTAGAGTTAGAGCGCCATGTCGCTGTGCGACGCGAGCTGTGTCGGAAATTTGTGCTAGACAAGAACAATCGATTGTCTGCACAAAACTGGAGAAGCCTATCCCCGTTATCTGTGCGCTCAGCGGGTAAAGCACAACGCCCACCTAAACAGGATTCTGACGCACTAAGTTTGCCAACTTGTGCATTGAAGTCACCAGCTAGCACTACAATGTCGGAACCTTTACTGCTGCGAACGAGAGTGGCGAGGGCATCATAGAACTCATCTTTCTGCAAGTCTGAGCTGCAGTCCGTTGGGGCGTACGCCGAGATCACGAACAAATTGCGTTTACCACAACTGTCCTTTCGAACGCCGACTGACCCTTGGAGTCTCACAGCACATAAACGACTGTTAACAGGGATCCAGTCTAATAGGGCAGCCTCAGCCTTGTCAGTCAAGACAATTCCTACACCACGTTGACCCGCAGCCCGAGCTACTTCGTCTCCTGAAGAGCGCAGAAAATACCTCGATGAGATACCAGGAGCAGTTAGTTGAATTACACTGCTCGAATCCTGGATACGCGTTTCGCTTAAGCAGCAAACATCAATCTTCAGAGAGTTCATTGTGAGGGCTAGGCACACCTGCTGACCGGCCTGCATGAGTGTACGCACGTTGAAGGAGCCGAGATTCAGAGGCTGACGGGGCTTGAGAAAATGTGAGTTACCAGACAGAGGATTATTCCCGACACTGTTTGACAGTGAATCGTTGCGAGTATCGACCGTGTTATCAGTGGGAGCATTATGGGTGGATAGATGGGGCAAAGAGGGATGGTTAGGGACAGAAGACAAAGGTTGAATAACAGAGAGGGAACTCTGAGCAGGATGAATCAAATTGGCAATCAGTCACCTGCTTCCAGAGGATTCCAGAAGAATCAAATGTACCATGCTATTGCTGGCCGGCTCATCTGCACCAAAACCACTGCCTCACAGTTCACGCTTGGATGCATAAATACAAGAGGCACATATTCAAATAAAAATGCCTTATCTGGACTGGGCGATCGAGTAGTACAACAGCCCACAAAGCCAACATCCATGAAAGATACTACTACTTTCATTGACTGTTCTCTCATGCACAAGAACGATCACTCTCCCAAATCACATGCAACTTGTTCTACTATCTCCACTCATTTCCCATTTATAATATCATTTTTACAATGTGCCTGCTGTAGAGCCACTGGAGGAATTCCTGACCATGTTCTCTCTCATTCTTCTTCGACTAGCTTCCGAGTCCCACCGAACGGCTACCGCCGGCTCATGCCCTGCTTTGTCCTCGATAATCATTCAAACTAGCCACTTTCAAAATGCGAACAATTAGGCGTGTAAGACAACAGGTGTGTTCAGCTCGTTCGCTCCAACCACTGGCCATCGGTGCATGTTGCATTGAAAAAACTCGCATTCAAAACTCCAGTTTAATCATTAGATTGACACCTTCATCTAATTTCTCTATGAAGTTTCACTCACACCTTTCTGAGGAAGCTGAGGATGCGATTTCTAGTTTCACTGCGGTTGGCATTGGTTTCAATGAAAGAGCAGAAGTGGCACTGCCAGATTGGATCGCGTTCTATATGAGAACTGTTGGAGCTGGTGTTGGTGAGGAGATCAGTTCATGAACAACGAGAGCTTGAGTAGCTTTCTTAAACATACGACACCAGTGGCGTCGACGTGGAATCCCGTTCTCTCGTAAGGGACAGGTGTACGATGACTTCGTTCGTAGTACATTACTGTACGACTGCAAGACCTGACCAATCCACATTCAGGATGCTCAGCGTCGTTCTGTGTTCGACAATCGATGTCTCCAAAGCATAGCTCATGTCTGGTGAGAATATTGGGACCAGTCCAGACAGACAAAGCATCATACATAATTATATTGTCTGTTTGTCTATCTGCCTGCTTGCAGCTTACGTTAGGCTCAGTAAAATATTGTGTATTTTCCGGATCATTTGGACATGTTCTTCATCAGATAGTTTCCCTACCAGGTGTCATTTTCTTCACGATTTCATGATATATAATTCCGTTATAATCGAATGGGTCAACGATTTCACGTTCTGTAGCCGGTCACTAGTTCCAATGAGAAGACTCTTCGGGCTTGAAACGGTCTTGGTTTATTTGTAGAGAACGGATAGTCTATAGAAAATGTATGGCGACCATAAATCAGTCCTTGTATGAAAACGTATCGATTCGCCGATATCCTTGAAAGCTTTTCTGATTTTTGTCTGGTTTTACCCAGATTGGAAGATTCGGCTCCAGTCGTTTTCGATAGAGGTTGGCATCCGATAGATGTTAGTTCACCCTCTACAGAGCGTCCCAACGGGTAAAACCATCCATTGCTTATGTAACCATATCGAAAACAACGCAATCAAGATGGGTATCCCTCTAGAAGCATTGGAACTACTTCTAGTTTTGTGCACACACAACATTCAGTTCAAGTTCAACGATCAGATCTACCGTCAAAAGGACTGCTTGGCAATAAGCTTCTCACCCAAATCACTGTTTGCTGACACCTTTATGGCAAAGTCAGAAACTAAACCACTTGAATCAACAATCCACACGTTTTGTTTATGCAAACGCAGTGAAGATGATGTCCAGCATTCACTCAATTCTTCAGACCAGAATCAGAATCAATTGCTAAATCCTATTGACTCCGATCATGCATACTTGCAGTTCACAATGGAAACGGGGTCAAACCACACAATGGGCTTGGTAAATGTTTGGATGAGTTATCGTGAAGACGGTCCAATCGATCGGTCAGTACATGGGAAAGCAACGTGAAATGAGCAGTGCATCCACTTCCACACTTTTGTAACTCGTAATGTGAGAAGGAACCAAAATGAGTGCCTCACTAACAGAGCAACATGAACATGCTTCGAGAACACCATTAAGGAAACATTTTTATACAGCATAGCTACCCGAACTTCCTAATTCATAAGATGATGCAGATGCAGATGGATTTTCCAAGAGAGCCTGTCGTGGATAGTTAGTCAGTATACAAATATTTGCCATCCAAATGCAACACTTTGGGTGGGGATTCTGTACAATTCCGCGGATGCTTCTGTCACTATCACTAATTGACTCACCTAGTCTATCGGTTTCCCATCTGTGGCCAGAACCTATTTTGCCATGAAAATGTCCGATTCCTGTTCAGTTTGTTCTCTAATTGCACAAGGAACTCGCCTTGTCGGTAGAACCAGAGATTCAGCAGACTCGTTGATGAATAATGTCCCTAGTTCCGGATGCTTACGTAGTTTCTCATCCAAAGTCGAGGAATAATTTTCCAGGTCATGTTCAACATTTTCTGTAATATTATGAACCCATGAAAAATAATTGTCATTGTTTGGAGATGTTTTCGTAAATGACTGAAAATAGAACGCTATATATCTGACTGTCAAACTCCCGTGCCCAGTATTCACAAAATCGTCATTCCGACAAAAGTTTCCCAAATGACACCAAAATGTTTACGGTTGAAAGGAAAAGAATGCTAGCGTTTTTCTTCTCAATAATCGTCTAGTTTACTGTATTCTACTGCCCTTTTCCTATTGAGTTAATGTCGTAGTTGCATTTGCACCTTGCTGGATTGCAAACCAGCATGATAATATATATATATATATATATATATATATATATATATATATATATATATATATATATATATACATAGTGTAAAACTTGGTATTTTCAGCAGCCTTTCCACCACCGCGCAGAGGAGTACACCTGTCGTTCGTGACCAAGTGTGTTGGCGGATTGACCTGGAAACGACCATTCAATCCTACCTACGACAACACCATCTCAACGACAGTAGAGTGCTGAAGTTTGTTTGTCTGACCGTCACAAACAATTGTCGAGTTAGTGGAAATAGATGATATTCAACACTTGTTACAAAACGTTGGCGAATCGTGTCTAGGAAGCATTGGTTTTCAGCAGGAGGGCAGAATCGTCATTACATGTCAAATGCACCAGTAATGTGATACGTGATAAGATGGATTTCACAGCATCAAACACTTCCTTTGCTGCCTGTACGAAAATATTGTTTCTGAGTTGCCCTGTAGGAGGTCAGCAAAGGGCTTTAGAACACCGGCAATGTTAGGAATGACACGGTGGAAAAAGTGAAGGATTCCAAGCAACTGTATGACTAATTTAGGGATTCTTGATGCTTGGGACGCAAGAAACACACTTGGCCACCTTGATCAAAATGTTTTTAATCCACACGGCCCTCGTATCGGGCATGGTGCAAAGGCAACAACAGCATATATACGGCCCGTATGCACGGTTTATGCTGGACTTTACTCTCCTATGCTACACTAAAGGCACCGGCCTATGGATGGGTCATCGGCGGGGGTACCGGGTACTCGATCAAGCAGTGAGGGTACTGCTCACATTGAACGCACTAAACCGAAGCTCATAAATACTCATTCGGTGTTCCCACCAGTTACGAGCTTTGCTTCAGAGACATCAGTTCACGAACAAAAAAATCGCAGTGTCCTCAACGCGAGGTGGAAAAGGTCTCGCAACCCTAATGCAAAACACTGCAAACTGAAGCGTATGTGTTCGTGTCGAACAAACCATCGATTTCGTTTCTATCGCCATCGTCGTTTTGCCTCGTCTCGTGATCTTCGTTCACTCTCTTTACAAATTCAATTCCAGGTGAACTTCATTTAGCCCAACACAGCCAGACGTATGAGCCGCCACTATGGGTTTGGAACTGGTGAACCGTCGACTTCACAAATCGTTTAACTGACACGTGGTGCTTTCTTGCCGGTGGCACGGATGAGACGGAACACCTTATGCGAGTTGTCAATAGGATTAGCACAGTCCATCTCTGATATAAATTGCGACTACCATATTTTCATGATAAACATGATTTACAGTGAAACGGACGAATCTCGTAGTTTGAAGACGCTCCTACAGCAGTGTCTTGCACAGCAATCAACGAATACGGAACTGAATTAAGTGTGGATGAGATATGAATTTGCCATATATATATATATATATATATATATATATATATATATATATATATATATATCATGTCAGTTGGTTTACTTGTCTCACACAATCAACGGCGTACTGGATGAAGGTAGCAAACAAGTACACAAATACCATGGGCCACCAGAATCGAATGGGCATAATGGTGCACTTGTTTATTCACTTGGAAGACATTCGTGGAATTGAAGATTATTGAAATTCTTGTTCGTGACCATCCGATCACGAGTTCGCTTCATTGAACATGTCCACTCATCCAAGTGGGTTACTTGAATTGTTGCTACTGACAGTTGTTTCTACTAGAATTCGACTGGCATTATGTCACATGAAATATCGAACAAGCTGCGAATTAAGGAAATATATTATCAACAGTAATAAAAATGATGATCACGATAATAAAACTATATCATCTATATTGATAAAATTATCAATTTTATTACTATGAATAGTAATAACGGTGATTTGAAATCGCAGATCAAACCCAACATAGTATTCAGAACAAAAGTGGAAGGAGAATACATGCTTTCGGTAATTTCATTCCCAATCCCTTACAGTCACATATAAACGAAAACGAAAAATAGATAATAGTCGGAGGAAAGTTTCACTAAATCATGATGAAGACGTTATGGTGAGGTTGACAGAAACATATGCGGAAGACCGGATTATGTTCCCGGTGATAAATAGCTTACGTCACCACTACGCACTACTGTGTGACACGGCTGACTGATGGCCGTGGGAGTTGGATTGCTTGGCCTAATTTTCGCCGCGCGTAAAGCTCAGGCTTTGAGAGACAGACGAAAATGGTCTCGGCAGTTGCTGGTATCCAAAGCCTAATCGCTCGTGACTCATGTTGCGGGTCTCCGTGGACAACTTGGAAGGCAGACTGAATACTGATCGAATGCCCAGATTCCCCAACGTGTGCAACGATTGAAGTTGATACTAATCCGTTACCTCCATGTTAATAGCTGCCTTACAGTTTGACCTATGTAGGTAGCAACACAAATGCACTCGAATTGGTAGATGATCATGGAAGAAGTCAACAAGAGTAGATTATTTTTATTTTCACATTGGATTATGGGTGACATAACGAACGGGCATCTGATTTTGACCATTTGCCTTGAGGGGAATTCCGATGAATAATGCCCCGTGCAGAATACATCATATCAGAATACGTTTGTGTCTCAGTGGCACGGAAGTGTGAGAGCTTGTGTACTGGTCATTCCAGGTCACTTTCCAATACACCTTCCTTTGGGTCGAGCCATCAGATCATCTGATTAGGTATACTTCAAGAAACGTTAGGCAATCTTCTTCGATTTCGGAGTGCGTAGTGTTGAATCCGCGTGAGATATCATGTGAATCGGTTTATGCGTTTGCTATGCAGAATATATCATTCACATATATCGTGTTAGTTGATTTCCTTTTCTAGCGCCGTTCACAACCATCTAGGTGAGATAAAAATCTTCACTGGGAACAAAAAAATGAGGCGAAAACCGGTTGTTCAATTCGTTCACCCTGTGGTCCTTCCCCAAAATCAGCTCAAACTAAGCTATCCCGTCACGAAGTGGTTCGATTTGCTGTAACCGATCAACGTCTTCAACAGTCCTTCGTACCAGTTATTGTGTTCAATTTATATGCTCCGGTGAGGAGATCCTTCTGGATCCGCATCTTGTCCTTTTATTAGGAGAAAACACATTTTATTACTTTTGTGAGGGTCACTGTCATCAATCATCCCACCGAAAACCAAATGGATAGGCTGTTATCAGGTATTATATATCTTCTGACTAATTAATTAAAGGAACACCACATCACTTCTTGTTCTGAACAGTCTATGAAGAAGATTGCATTTCACAATGACTCATCGGATGTTTATTTTGCTCCAGAAGCATAAACGTAAGGTCGATGCCGGATTATTTTACTATAGTTAATACATTCTTCTCGCTCGGTTCACCGCTGACTCAGCCTTACCATATGACTGACCGTTAAAAAGGACTATTGTTCCGGTGTTCTGAATTCCATCTCTGACTGAAATGTCGGAAACTCGCACTAGTTAACTAAGGCTCACTGTCAGTAAGCAGAGTCTCCGAGATTCCGTGCTGGGCGAATCAAGCGTATAACTCATCGATCACTTTGGACGTGCTCGTGGTATATAGCAGGTCCTTTTGGAGGAAGTCACCATTGGTGGTCAATGATCGATATTGTTGTAACCATATTCTCACTGCTCAGATATAAAATCGATCTAATATAACTTTAAAACCATCAAACCCCGGCCCTCAATTCTCAAGACATACGACCCTTTACGTAATAGTAAATGCTCTGGTATGTTGTTTACCAATAACTGCTATGAACACCACGAATATGTTGGCGTCGATCGTCTGAAGATAGCCCACTCCAAACCCTATTCTACGAGGTTCTAAAACTGTCACACTTGAGACGACGGGGTCAATTCCATGATATCGGTGTAAACTATCAATCACACCACACATGCAGTGTGGACAAAGGATGTGTGATATATTCCTTCTAAGTACGTCGGGTACTGATGAAGATGAGGTACGATATGGTCAGTGGTCCAGACGGGTTTTCGACAATGGTACAAATTGAATTTGGTCTCATTTTATCCCCAACGGTAATATGTTTATACAATCGACTTTTGTTCCGTGAAAATACCCTGAGTTAAGCTAGGGTGGCATCCATATTTGGAAGATATATCGTGTAATCTAATACTCTTGACTTGTCTGTTCAAAGAATTCTATCCCATCGGACGTCCTTTGAGGCGAGAGAAAGTGGTCCGGTCTATTTGACTAGCATCACTTTAGTGTCCCACCTAATGGAAATACATATCATACGAAAATTTTGTTTTTAACTCTATTGGGTATGTAAAGCCGATAGTATTTGAACTGGGGACTGTATTGAAGCATTCAAATATAAACAAGAAAATATTTCGAAATATATCAGGTATAAATGGTAGTCCATCTTTTACAGGAATTTATTTATTTGACCACCTTACCAATCTCAAATAGTTAACACATGATCCTGGTCATGACGTCTTAACTACTTTCAACGGCAGAAACTCTTCAGGGTATCTTTCTTTCATTTTGTTTCTATTCCACACAAACTACTCTTTTTATAGTCCATTTTCAGGCTTCAGTGAATAACTTATTGATCGATCCATTTACTTTCATCGTTCAGTCGCAACTCGCCATCTGAGGCTCACATGTTCGAATCACTTGCACATTGTGTTAACCCTTCACGTGGTTCATCGCAAGGCATTTCTCATCATGGCTAAAATGGAGTGACGAAATCTACATAACTCACAATGCCCAATAAATCAGACCGATACTTCACGCCGAAATCATCATTGAATGTGAAATGCACTCCTTCAGCTTAAATATCGACATTCGATGGGGTGTGACTTATCTGCCATTGGATACGAAGTAGTTCTTGCAGTGCAACAGAGGTGACAGAATGCCGTCAGCCCACTGCAGAAGGAACTAACACTACTAATGAGGGACAAATAGATAAACGGAGCCGTCGAGACAACAGTTGTGAGAGATCTATGAAGACGGGCAAAATGATATTGGCTGAGGAGACAGTGCATTGAAACTTCGCAGTCTGCAGTGAATTTGGTGTTCATTGTCTTTTGAAGTCACACTGGTAATTGTGTAGTCATTTGAGTGCCTTTGTGTTTACAGGAAGTGATCTGCCAATTCCAAGAACTGGGTTCACTCAGCGATCCCCACCTCCTACGAACACAGAAGCGCTCGAATGACTAAACAGTTTCCCAGTGTGGAGCCAGAAAACAATGAACAGCAAATTCATTGCAAAATTTCGTAGTGTCGAAGCACTGTCTCCTCAGCCAATAACATTTTCCCGTCTTCATAAATCTCTCACAAATGTTGTCTCACGGGGCTCTTTTATCTATTAGTCCCCAATCAATGATGTTAGTCACTTTGTCAGCACCTTGAAGGCAACCAGTCACCTCTGTTGTACCGCGTGGGCTACTTTTGTCCAATGGCAGATTAGACTCAGTCCATCATAAGTCTATAATTAAGCCGAAGGAGTGCACTTCAAATTCTATGATACCGGTGTAAACTATCAATCAGGTTTGTTGTACTTGGTGGACCAAGTATATTTCGTCATGAGGAAGAAATCACAATAGCAATCGACCAGACTCAGAAAGTGTTTATTTTTGTGCCTCAAACGTTTATGAGAGACGAGTAGATAGTTGTAGAAGCAACGTCGTTTCCTTCCATTGCTTGTTCGCATGGGTTTGACACAGTCCACGCCGTGAAATGTAGTCCTCAATCAGATTGCCTGTACAAATGTAGTGATATGGTATTGGTATTGTTTGCGCCATTGTACGACAGATGTTTGTATTTTCATCAGTTCACATCGAAGATTCTGAAACGCAGAAACCATAGTGAGCATTTCCTTTCTCATCTGATTAAAGTTCTCCTCGATTAGGAAAATGCCGCATCTCCGATGATCAAATGGTTTTCCGCCCTCTGGAATTACTGTCTCCAGTCCGGACGGACTGCTCTCGCTCTGAGCAAAGAATGGGGGCACAAGTCGATAATAGGCTATGATCTACTATATTGTTTTAGAAAATCCATGTTGCTCTGCGATCCAGTGCCACTCCCCCCCCCCTTTGGGAAGTGAGTTGTCGTATCGTTTGAATTGAGTCGATAAGATGTGGCAGAAATCTGCTCAAGTAGTTGACCATGTCATTCTGGCATGTAGTTCCTCAAATACGGGCATGATTTCAGTCACAGTTAGTTTTCTCATTTAGCATTAGTGCCTCGTCTGTTATAAAGCGACCGTGGGAAATAACTGATGACACGCGATGTTTGAAATTTTCTCATCCCTGTCGTTTTCTTCGATTGATGCAATATTGAGAAATTGCTCAAAGTTTGATTCAAGCTCTTGTGGTGTTTTCTACAAATCAGTACGTTATCGAATGTTTGGATATGACGCTCCCGAAAAAATTTGGTTAGACACTCGTGTTCCAAAACTAAAACACAGTTCCCTTCTGAGAAACGCATTGGGGTGACCCGAATCTAAGTACGGCCTAATGGCTCCAGATTTATTCATTTTGACGATTATTTGACTAACCTAGTCTGCTCTTCAATCAACACCCACAATCGACTTCGTCTCCAGCAAAAGATACAATTCACGTCATGCACATGTCCAAGTGATTTGTATTGTTGCATTTATTGTCGAATGAGTACCAGCAAGACAATATCTGAAGTAGAATTGTGATGGTGCTTGTGGTTAAGTTAGTCTATCATGTCATTCGTTTGGATATATCTTAGCCCACCATGATGACTGTTTGACCACCGCCGGTCAGTGTTCCCGAATATGAATGAACGTTCAGATTCGCTACCAAGTGAACTTGAATATCCCTTTCCCTAATTAGAAACAGAAGTGAAACGAGGATTTGTGGATCGTTTTGTCCGGTATTTGATTTAAATTGGATTAATCATTTCTTTAGATCCGCATTTGAAACACTGAACAGAATGAACATTGGATGGATGTGAGTTAATTACTTTTATTTTTAATATTAACTGGAAAGCATAATATAGGATCATTACAAAACCCATTCGACCTTCTGTGACATTGGGTGTGACAGTCACTAGTCTCCTTCGCACAGTTCTCTCCAAGCACCTGAAGAACGAAAGGAAGTTTCACATTTGGTGTTTGAATGTGCACTGGGCGATAGATTAGGACATCTTGATAAAATGACAAGTTTTACTTCAGTCGGTCCAAATGCAGAGGTATACGAAATGAAGGACTCAACTCACCACATTCTCGTCCCTCGCGGCGTTCACAAAGTTCAAGCACCTGACAAGCAAAGCTTTGCGCATGTGTACTCATTAGGCATGCTGCTAGTATGCAGATGACGAGAACGAGCTTCTGTCAGTCAGTTTGGAGAGCGTAGAAGGAGATGAGACACAATAAGTATGCAAGTATATGGCATAGACTAAATTTTTTTACATGCTTAACGGAGGGTGTGGACGATATACTTCGAGTACGTAACGGAACTGACCAGGATGGAGATATTTGAGAACATGTTTGCACTGGTTAATCTGTTCAATAATCAGTTAGCTTGTCGCGGCGAATTTTATGCTTTACAACTCCAATAGGTTTCACGTGCTTCTCGTTCACGATTTCTTATTGGTTCACCAAAAGCCAACGAATCAAACGACTGCGCGCTCGCAAATAATTACAATTGCACAGTTTGATTCGTGTGATACAATCTGCACTTGTTCTGCCAAACAACTTCGTGATGGTACCGATAACCACTCATGTACCGATTTATCACATCTGAAATTTGCTTTCAGTTGTGTGTGCGTTTTTTGATTACACACCAGCGTTCGATATCTCTCAACTGCCCAGTTACCTACTTAATTGGCTGAAAAACTACTTCTCGAGTAGAACCTAGTGCAGCGAATTTTGATTCAAAATTTCAAGACATCTCTTGAGCACTGCTGGTGTACTTTACCGAGCCGGCCAATTCCGCGCTCGCTTCGTATTACCAACTTAAATGAAACCCACTCAGTTCGCACAGTCAGATATACCGATGATGTTGTTCTGATTCGTTCTGTTTCACAGCACTCCGACTTTGATCAGTCTCAAAGAAATACTTCACACATTCTAAAGGCTTCGAGCAATTTGGTCTTCTGTTTTGTAGATAAACCATCCATCTTCTTCGCTCACTCCAACCTTGTTCTCTATTCACGCCCATCTTTATCGGTGTAGATGCTGATGCCTGCTTGCGCATTTACTGATCTCTGGTTCACCGAGTTTCATTTCCATCTTTGCAGATCGTGCACGTACAACCCCCACGGAAGAACATTAGATACAGCATATAACAATGGTGATTTACCGGTGTAGTACACTGGTTGTGAAGCTATGGTGGGGAGTTCGAGTCTCCGTAGGGAAACATTTCCTCACGATGGAAACGTACAAACATAGGACAGCACAGTCGGGAATATAAATAGAACGTTTTTGCAATATATATCGTAAAGTGTAATGATAAAGGGTAGGTGCATTGGAAGCGGAGAAAATGGGCTATGGAAGCTAGAGGTGCGCGATGCATGTGCACGCCACTCGTGAGCAGACGAGATAGGATTGTTCTCAGAACACAAACTACAAGAAAGTAATGCACAATTTCCGACATCATACACCGTAAAAACAGATACCAAAATAAATAAACGCACACGGAATTAAAATTAACGAGTCATCGCCTGAAAAGCGTAGATGTCAACCCCGAGGTCACTCATTTCCGCAACCCTGTTAGTAGTATTTCTACGACGTTCTATTCGCATATTGTGAACAAATTGGATCACTCGAGTCCAAGCGCCTATTCGACTGTAAACTCGTAGCATCCGCGGTCACTGAAATTTCGCCTGATTAGGGGCATGTGTGACAACTGTGTTTTGGTACTAACGGCTTTTCCCATAACGGAAGGTTATCTGGAGATGTAAAACGAACGCAGGCATTTGTTTCCGAACTTTGCAAGTTGAAACCGATATGCTAAGAATTATTCCCAGTGAACACTGTATTTATTGCGACCATCGGTTGCTTTGATTTGCCTACTAGTGAGTTCTCTTGAAAGATTGTTCCCATTATTACATAATGATACTCACACTGATGAAATTGGACAGATCAGTGAAGGATTTCTCAACGCCTCACTACTTCTTAATCAGTCTCTGTGCAGTTGTATTGAATTACTATCCAAATATTTTCAATGTAGTTGAACGTGCCCCAAATAAGCAACTCTGATCGTAGTGCTTTCTCAACTTTGAAGTTTGCTCTAAAAGCGACTCCCTGCACCCCATGCGCACTATCTGCAAACGTACCCTCACTTTGAAGGATCCAGATGAACTTAGGTCACTGGGTTCACCTGTATGATGGATTGTAAATCTGCCTTGGGAAGGAATACTCACAGTAACGGAAATTTCACATCAGCACATACATTTAAGATGAGGTTCTTGTTTCCTATCTTAAATTCGTACATAACTGCACAACTTCTTTAGTTCTCTGACTGTTGGAAATTCAGAACGACTGTCCACATTATTTTGATTTTTCTAGTGATCACTGAAGTAATACTGAAATGTACTGACCACATTTACTAACCATGTCACAAAACACCGGTTGAAAACATGGTAGAGCACAATCGTCTCATTTATATCATACTACTGAATCGGTGATATATATATATATATATATATATATATATATATATATATATATATATATATATATATATATATATATATATATATATATATATATATATATATATATATATATATATAGAACTGGAAAATTTACCGAGCAGATTAAGGGTACCCCAGAAGTACATCTGCCAACTCCATTTACATACGCCGACCAGTAATCTAAAGACAAGGAGCTACGTCTGAGCGGTCACGGAAAAGCCCCGCCATATAGTTGTCAGCCTTTCTTCATGTAAGTACATTCCCAAAAGAGAGAGAGATCCAATACAACTAATCAGGTGGTAAAGACCATGTCCAAAATCTATCTTATCAGTCAATGACCGTACCTAACGAATCGAATAAAGATGATTAGGAGATATCGCTCTTCTGAAACAAAAGCGAGAATAAGATCATGTAAATGAGGAGTTCTATTGTCGTTACATCACCAATGGACTCGCCTGGACAATGCGTCCCTTCCAATAACAGAGAGCCAGCACGTAAAAGTTTGAGTGAATATAGACAATCGACGGAAGGCACTGCGACAAAAGTTCCAAACAAATACATCCGATGTTACATTCATCGAAGAAAGAACACGGCTACTTCCATACCGTTATACACTATTAAGTAAATTTGTTCAACAAATGCAAATGAAAGTCCGTATTATCTGTCGTGCGCTTCTAGGGGAATTTCGTTGTCATTCACATACAATATCATGTTGCTGACAGTAACTTGGGACCATGTGCCCACGTTCTCAAGCTTGCTCTATTTCGTGGTAAACTTAACATTCTTGTTCGTTAGAAGTGACTTAGTATTTTTCCGATAGTTTCCGAGGGGACTTAACATACAATTACATTATTTGTCATTTCGCAACCCGTTAATCAGTGCTCGGACAAAACCTCAGACGAGGTAGCGTAGGCACACAGCAATCCCCATTTACCTGTGTAAAACTTTAGATCTGACGCACTAGTTTACCTACTGAAGAGTATGCCAGTAGTCCGTTTCATAATTCAATATCATGTGGAACGCTCCGGGAATCTCAGAACACATTGTACGTCACAATTGGGAGTTGATGTTACATTATGAACTCACCAAAAACCAAACTACTTTATCCTATTCCTAAACCAGTTAAGAATGATAGCTTTGAAGTGGACGAACTGTTATGCGTTTAATGAACTAGTGGCGAATGAATCGACTCCTTCTAGCTATCTCTCAGTAGCATGCTCATAACCAAAAGAATGGAAGCGAGAAATCGTTTTTAGATTTCGGAGCGTTTCACTTTATAACTACCAGCTCTGAATCATTAGGAAAACTCGATACCTTCAGCTATCTCTGCAGTCGCATCAAAATCGATGAAGCCTTTAACCACGGAAACCTGTCCAACTGATACGCAATACCATTCTTGCTAAAGGAATGGGCGCAGTGCCCGAGCGCAAGCGAAACCTGGTCACCCGATCTGAGGTATTATTATGTGCATGCCCTTGGCGCACCATCATCTGATCCCCGTTTTACTCTTAACTCTCCCAAAAACGATGTGTATTCCAACATGCACTTCGTAAGATTCCCAAGGTATGTGAAAAAAGCTAGAAACAGAAAGACAAACAACACGCGCCAAAGCACAACACATTTAATTAAAAGAGGACAAGGGTGCCGCGAACAATACTTTGCCATTCAAAGACTGAATGGCTCCGGGGGATATGTGACCCAAAGCTTTTCGGTCTGGGCTGTCGGTGAGGGATAGAACCAAATTGGCCGATGTAGCCCAACCGAAAAAGCAGCGAATCTGTAAACAAAAAGCAGATTACCACAAACAATAAATTGGACATAGACAAAAATTCTGACATACCCAGTTACTTCATAGTGTGAGATCAACATTATTCCAAATGAAAGCTTGCAAAACACCAAACAGGGCTTCAAAAATGAAGACTGGAAAACGTGATAATGAACAAGCAAAATACAGATGAAAAATCTGACAATCATCAGAACAGTCTGGTTTCGTCTACTTCGGATTCAGATTGCCTAAAAACTTAGGAAGCCTTTTTTGCACCGAAATTTCAATACAGCGAACGCTCCTAGCTTGCAGTTGGCTTGTAGACCAGAAATCAGGTTTTTGCTCAGGACACAGATATAATCTACTGTTTAGACGTCCAGGATGTCTTATGATCAACCATAAAAATGTCGAAGCCTAGTTAATCTGAAATGTAAGGGATGCATTCCATCTCACAATGCAGACTCTCGACTGCTTGGTCTGCCGAGCACCTAACATCTTACATAAAACATCCCCGATAATGTTTGCACGCATTCACTTGTGTGGCACCTACTTTGCGCAGTAAATCATCGGAGTCCGACACAAGTGAATTTCCTTTGGGCTTTTCCAACGTCACGGTGCACTCACGTCCAGAGATAAGATGACGTACAACCACCTGAGCACACCCAACTGAAAAACCAGCGGCGTCTGAAGCAGACATTTCAACAACATCAGACGGAAGTGAACAACCGTTCGACGAGGACATATCGCGGCGGGCAAAAATAATGAGTTCGAAATCATACGGTGGGATCTGAAGGACGGAAAGAATAATTACTGTAGAAACTTCCATTCGCGTTTGCATTGTGATCACGCTAAAAGAAACTAATGAAAATTGCTAAAACAAAAGCTGAGGAACATACTTTTTATCACGAAGATCTTATAATAACTGTACCCCATAACATCTTTTTAGTCTGAAAAATTTCAACCCACGTTCGGCCGCTTGAGTTTGTAGAGAACCGAGAAACATGAATAAACAAGAAAAACAAAATTCAATTTTACCGTTCTTCAGTTGTGACGATCAATGTGGCTTACGTTTACCAGTACCAATTTACATAAACGCAATAATCGCGACCGAAAGAGTAATACAGAAAGCACGAAGTCTTACAAACACCATTCTAGAAAATATCCGCTTGTAACCTTTGCGGAGGTCATGGTTAGACGATTGCACGGAAAAGTGAATGGTAAAACGATTGTGTATAACGCTCTGAGGCATCTAAACTTCGATGAAACTAGACGCGCATTCTAATTCTGTTGCTTCGCCTTTTTTACTAGTGGTTCATATTACCAACCATGAGCTTACAATGACACGAAAAAATAGTATTATTCAATGGGAAAAAGTTATCGGCATCTTATCGAATAATTCCGCCATAAGTCACTTCACGTTCGACAGTCTCTAATTTGCCCCGATTCTTCTCTTGAAACATTGTATTGTTATTGTATTAGAACAAACACAGAAAACGCCACATGTTTCCCGGATCTGAATCAACTTATGCTGACGAAGACCTACCGAGACTGTTTCCCGAATGATCTCTTTGTCTAAGTACCATCCTTTCGGGAGAATGGATTCGGCAGCGTGAGTGATATCCTTGGCCATTCGTTTGTCACCATCAGCGGTGACACGATGAGAAAGCACATTGAGTGGTTGTTTGACAGTGGCTTGAATGAGATCGGCGAATAAAGCAGTTGGTGAGGCAATGCGTTGCAGCTCCAAAGAATCTGTAGCTACAATAACCACAATTGGATCATCCGGAATGAGTTCAGCCTGCGAGTGTCAAAGAGAACAAAGTTTTGAGGGCCAAGGGGTTGAGAACGGGAACAGGCGCAAATCTGAAGAACGTTTTTTTATCCTGTGTAACGTCACTTATATTCTCGCCAGTAAAACAGCCTAAAACAGATTCACAGGAAAATCTGATGGAACAATTCCAATACAATACAAACACGACGTTCTACATTTTACCGCTTCTTAAGGCCTACTGCCGCCAACTAAACACTGCTCATCAAAAACATTCCTTTTACGCACGCTAAACAACAACAGCTCTGATACCGTCCATTGTCTGTCGCGAACAACCGAATCATCAATGTAACCCACCAGACACGGTAAAATATTTTGAACTAACGTACTTTGTTCACAACTCACATGTGGGGAAAGAATAACAAGATTTTGCGGAATGTGGAACCTAGAAGGTAACAGCGAAAAGTACAGCTCGACGACAGTTATACTTTGCTATTTCTTTGAAGGAATAAAACGAACTAGCATCGAAGCTGGAAGTAGCTGATCACTGGTGTCTGCGACGGATTCTCAATGTGGCCCGGAAAGACATGGTTCCAAACGGCACAATAAGACAATGCTGCTTCGATATCGAAAAACAACTAATATTCCTTCAGCTCTATGGTTTAAACATGTCCTTTGCCGTCTAAACGCGGAGATCTCAAGACAGTTTCTTTTTCCTGCTATATGTCCAGGATAGCCTTGTCACCTTGGCGCAAGGTTGGAAGCAGAAACTCCCGCTGTCATATAGCATGTTGAGCGATTGGGACACCAATCTGTCAACGGAGTTTGTAAATGGAAGCCGAACTGTATTTCACTTCACATCGTCGCCCATGGGCAGGTAAAATTTGGGGCGTCCATGGAGCCAGCTCATTCTCACGTAATGGAGGCAGTCGCATAAAAGTAAACAATCTAACGAGTTCTGAAAGGAACGGTGCTCATAGTAGTACCTCCGAAAAGAGTCACCCAACAGCGTCCAACTATAGTTACGGGCACCGGAAGCAAACAAGGATTGTTAAGATGGAAAGCAGTCCCCCAAGCTATGCATGCTCGGTGAGACAGTATACAACGAAAACACACTACTCTCACCTTCTTCCTTGTACGCTGAATTCGATTAATTATTTCACGAGCCAGGCGTTCGTTTTCCAGTTCTTCATCTGGTGTAGTATCCAAAAGAACAAGCAAACCTCGAGAGTCAGATGCAGCCTCATAACGCTGAATCTCTTCGTGTGTTGCACTGCATTCTGTCGGAGTGTCTTTTCCCTTCTTGACTTTGCCATTCCCACTTTTGCCTTGTGCTGGTTCTGATGGTTTTCCCTCTTGGTTACCGCCAGTACTGTACACCACACTTAAATCGTCTCCACTCAAAACGTGCCCACACACAGTAATGGAACCGGTCTAAAATTGAATGGAGGGATAACTTAAAGTATAATCACGGTAATCATATATCACACCATATCATATCATATCATATCATATATATATATATATATATATATATATATATATATATATATATCCTTAACACCCGTGATTTCATGCTGTATGTCAAGTAAAACATGATACAATCGAGGAGGGAGGGGCAGATGGAGTCTGATTCCGTGGTGCCATCATCATATCACATTATAATAAAATAATCCAGATAATATTTAACTCCAATCAATCAGGTTAATAGTCGAAGGTGAACTAAAACTATTGTAAGACTAGAACTTACCGATGCGTAATGCTCTAGATCTGATGTGGACATCGATTTCACTGCTTCGACCACAGCTTTATAATCCTTCTTCAGACGAATTCCAACTGTACGATGATTGAGTTGACCACGCAGCTGCACGCCGTACTTTTGCTTATCATCTGTGGTTGTGAGAATGCGCACGTTCAGCTCCTGAAGGAATGCAAAATCAGAAATGACAAATGGAACAGATTTTTTTTCTGTACGTTAGTGCGGAGGTGGTTAGTGGGTGACGAATGAAGCACAAGTCCCTAGTAATAATGGTTTGAGGCTGTAAGCAAAGTTCACGCCCCAAAATCATCGTTCGAACCAAATACAGAAGATGCTGTCAATTTTATTTGATATATACACAGTCCATATGTACAGCTTTGTAGATAAATCCAGTTCCACTTCCAAACCGATTGGAACCCGATTTTTATTACTGAAACAATTTCCAATAGCCTGAATTCCGGTGGTGTACGTGTACTAGAATATTGCACAGTTCAAGCAACTCCTACGCTTGCAACGAGTAGTTTTACAGAGTACCGATTTTAAATATATTAGCATCACTGAAGAGATTTTAAAATATTCTTAAGTTCTTGTCTTCCATATTATTCGGGCCACGTAATCTACAATCATAAGGAGAACGAAAATGAAGAAACAACGGAGAATCGAGTGAAATTGACTGGAGCAGTAGAGTAAAACAGTTTAGTCTCACCTCGACAATGTAAACTTGGGCTGAACGGATCGATTCTCTCACATTCGGTTCTGGATGGATGACGATCGCTTCCCGCAAAGGAGCTTTCAACGGTAGGTTTGTTCGTGTTCGGATAATACGCCCCAGTTCGACTGAAGCCTGCATCCAAGCAACTGTGTCTTCAATCACCGGGTTAATTAATTCATTGTTAGCATTCGGTGCGTGTAAATAGTGAACGGATTCTGGTGCGCCAGTGACGTGTGAATATCCTATCGGTAATCCGGATGGAGCTATGGGTGGGTGCAAAAAACAAATAAGAAAAGTGAGCTCCTCACATACTACATGCTGAAACACAGATGTCGTCTCAAAATTGATAGGCGGCCTATTGAGTTGTCAGATTTCCGCTTGGTTATCTAATCCAGCAATCGTTAGTTCAACCATTTACTACTTTCTCCTTAGATTGGCTTTACCGTCGAAACTCAGCCTGGTTACATTTCTCAACAGAAACGCTTTGGGTTCGACGTCAACTGAACCCAACGTGCTTTCAAACTGATTTCCTCCCATTGGCCCTGAAGAACTAATCACACAAAAAGGAAACAAGAACGTCTATTTATTTCGACCCCAACTGCATATCTTCGTATCATGATGCTGCCTCAACGAATATGAATGCACGTCAATCATGAGAAGAGTGATGACCCAGGTGACAGTGGATTACTGTCTACCACATAAATTACGGGCAGTGGCGGCATTCGAAACGTCGACCTAAAAGGTGGGAAGTAAATACACTACACTCGAATAGTGAAGTCACATGTGGTGCGGGAGTTCGTCTTCTGCTCTCTCCTTGTTGGTCGGATTCAACACAAGGCCATCCAGCTGGTTGACGATCCTTCTCGAACCTCCAGTTTCTAATCGCTCTCTCCAAAATGCCTCAGCGTGGTCGACGGTGGATGTTTCAGGCTCCGAGATGGTTAATCACCCTAAATGCATCTCGAAATGCTCCGCATGAAAACGCCGTTTATCCGTATTCTAAACCTGCCCCCTACCCAGCCTCGCCCCGACACATATTTCCATATTCTTCGGGAACTGCAGTCGGTAGTACTTGCGGTAACGACTCTGAGGGAGATGTTATTACTGCTCTCTTGCGTCCTCCTCCGTCTAGTATCCAAGTCTCACCGAATCCGGGGTGACATTAGGATTTTAGCTGGATACATGAATACCAGAGTTCGTCGACTGTCTTGGAATGGGGCGCACTTGGAAGGCTCTTTTGCGTAGATTCTTGCCGTTCAGAAAACAGAAGCGGTTGTTGGCTCTGTGTTCAGACCACCACTCATTTCTCGCCAGTGGGAATTACAGGCATTTTAGTCCCCGATACGCCGTGTGGTCTTCACTTTATTCGAGTCGGTGACAGACCCGGGTGGATCACGTCGCAATTAGCTACAAATGTAGGGCCTGTTTACAAGGCTGTCGGTCGTAATGTAGCACTCCCCTGGACTGCGACCATTTCCTAGTGTGCACTGAGCTGTCTATGTACTTTGGTGGGCGTCCCAAACGTACGAGGATGGTCTTGGCTCTCAGCTTTCCGAAATGCGTTCGCTGAAAAGCTAGGATTAAAGGCACCACCGTGCTGGTTGCCTTACCTCAGTGTAATGTATTCTGTTGGTATAGTGAACTGTGACCTGAACTGTCGTGCCGTGCCAACCTAGATGCACGCCACTCCATAACGGCTCATAGTAAGCATAATGAAGCACGGCCCATAAAGAGCAGCAAACTCAACGCTAATCTGCGTAGGTATCCAGATATCCAGCAGTCTTAAGAAGCAGCAGGGAGGGAAACCTAATCAACAGACCTGGTCATGTAAGGCATATTAGACTTCCTGTGTGGGGTCCAAGAGTCCCTCCACTCACTCAGTGGTTAGATACATTGGGGGATATGGCTAGGTATCGCGATCAGTGGCTCTCTTGTATCCACAAACTTTCCTTATCGATTTGATGCTGATATATTTGTAGTTGTATTGTTGTTCATTTCCTACTTCTGTTCTTTCTTATCATTTCCGATTGAGGCTGTTGATAGGAGATAGCAAACAAAGCCACCGCACTCAGTACATGTTTAATGGTTGTCTGAACTGAACTAGATCTGCACTCATCTTTTGTGGTGATCAGTCAGAGGTAGTTAGTAGCTTGAAGTACCTCGGGAAATTGATCACAGCTGGTGGTGGTGTTTAGGGGATCACATCAGGACCTGCGAAAGCCAAAGCAGCATAAGCGAACCTGCGTCACTTGCGGCGCCGCAACGACATCCGGCTTTCTCTCAAGGGGAGGGTGTAGATTCCCACAATTCGTAGTGTTCTTCTTTATGGTGGCGAGAATTGTCCCTTTCGCGTTGATGATACTCGGCAGCTTTCTGTATTCAACCAGCGATGTCTCCGGAGCAATGCCCGTGTCCGCTGAGAACGAAGTCTATTGTCGAGTTTTCGGTGCTGACAATCGCCCTCTGATCGAGATAATCAATCTACACCGCCTCCGATGGATCGAGCTCGCTTTGCTTATGCTCACCCATCATTTAGCCTTTCGTGTTTTTTTTGCACGTCTTCGGCGAGGCTGAAAGAAATGGCGCCGCTATCAGGCTATGATGTGCCGCAGGGGAGTTAGGAAGCTAGCCTCGGCTTTGATGCTGGTTGATACTGACCGCTTCCTTTGTTGGGGCTAAAAAGATGAAGAATACCGCTCGCTAAAGAGACGCTGAAAAATGAGGCTCGGAATCAAATTCAGTGGCGCAAATGCTAAATGACCTGCCTGCTGACTTCCCGTTACCTTTAAACAATTGAACAACAGACAAAAATGTTCAAAACACGTAAGGTGAGAATACTGAGGAAAATTTCGCTTTAATTGGTTGTTATCTTAAATGTTGACCATTAATCTTACTACCACTCCCAACTTGGTAATTCTTTTCCGTTGTTGTGTTGGCACCGTGCTAGTTGACACGCCGGTTATATATATCACCGTTGTCGTACACGAGCAGCCGGTTATTCTTATCAAAATTCTGCTCCAACACGTCGTACTATGGTTTTCCAATTTTTCCTTTTTCCCAAACTACTAAAATCTGGAACACTTTCTGTCTTCCCACCTAATAGCAATCTTTCTTTCTTCTAAAACAGTATCAACAAGCTAGTTTTGAAGTGAATAATCCTCCCCCCCCCAAAAAAAAAAAAAACTTCCTCTTCCAATGCCTCTATCGGCTAAGGGATTTACCCTCCCTACTGTAAATCATTGCGTGTAATAAAAAAACAACTACTCGGCTACCGCTAGTTGTTCACCATCTCAAGCCCTAGAGTGATCCTTCGTGGTTACCTTCAATGGAGCAGCAGACCTGCAATCTTATTCCGTAAAGCCTCACTATTGCATGCACGAGGAAGTATGGGAGGAAGAAAACGTCGACAAAATGAAGCAGCTTACCAGTCAAATTAGCGGTGAAGTCCAGACGGGAGCGGAGACGCTGATAGATAAACTCGGTGATGAACGGTGTAAACGGGCTCATCAACAGGGTCATCTGATAAATAACTTTTATGAGTGTATGTAAGGCGGCCCTCCAGTCGGTATCGTTCTGAATCGCATCGCCCTGAAAGACAGTGATAAATATGGATACATACATTATTATTATCATCATCATCATCATCAGGCAAAAGAATTTCGCGAAAAAACGGAAGAAAACTAATGTGAAATCATTTCGCCGGAAGATAATGAATAATAATTGATTAGCACAGAGTTAATAATCAGTTAATCAGAACACAGACAGTGTCGCAGGTGTTCGGCTCATTATTAAGTCTAGATTACAGAGATATCACGCGGTTCGATCGTTTAATTTCCATCCCCAAAACAAAGCCACTTACCTTCCTCTTAATTTTAATCTGACTCTCACAACCCTAATCGCAAATCAAAAAGTGCAAGGGCAGTTATATTTTTAACAGTGGGACCTTTGTTTACGTGAACCACGCGCTTTCGTATGTTTATCCAATGCATGCCGGTGTCCAACCAGATTCCGTTCTTCCCGAAACCTGCTCTTGTCCTTCCAATTTCATCTAAGCGCATATCTACGAGGCCACTGACCATTGCATCTACACCTATTTCTATGCCCGTGTGCCGTCGTCCATTACATCTATTGCATGCTTACACACGAGTGCAGCGGAAGTGATTTGCCTGTCCCAAAGGCTCGTTGCTCTGCTAAGGATAACTGGCAACCATGCCCTTGAAAGGTAGAGTGATGAATCACGTGAGGCGCTGTAACGGCCCGGACGACAGTGGTTTGTTGTATACCAAATTAGCCGGAGATTCAGTACCAATTTAGCAAAGTATACTGCAATGAAATCGATATATAAGATATTACACTTAGTCCTTGGATGTTTAGAAATCGTAACTCATTACGTCTCGTACAACAGCAACCGATTTCCTTTTATATCGTTCTCTGTACTTGCTTATTATTTCAAAAATCGACGCAGCTGAGTAGAAATGACCGTTGAAGTTGCCATGCCTATCTTCCGCGTGTGCCAGATCCATACCATCGATTCTGTTTATGCCATCCACGCTGGAGAAAGTTGAAGTATGCTAGTGACGTAGAACACCTATTTCTAGAGTGGAACTATGTTTCTCATTCCCAGTAATGAATTCGAACGTGAAACTATCTCCTCATGTGGTCCTCAATCTTTGCAACACTGTGATCAATAACCCAGTGCACGACAACTGCCGTTCTGTCTACCTTTTGTAGTTCTATCTAAAACTACTCGTCACTTTGTACTTAATTTTTAATGACTAATTTTGTAGTCACGTTCACAAGTCATCAATCAGTTGTACTAAGTACCTCGTAGAAGGGCAGCATGATTAGTTAATAGTCTGCTTTCTCACGAACAATGAAGTTGTGTGACAAAGTCACACATGTATCAATAATTTGAATTTTACACCCAAATAGTCATAAACGAAAGCTGATCATGAGAAGTGACCAGTCTCACCTTTAGCCGCCGTCTGTTCATGCGAACATACCAGTTCACCAGGTGGTCAATAAACTTCACCAGTCGAGGCACAACAGTATAAAGACGATATTCTATAACAGAGCAAAGAGACCACAGAAAAATGTAAAGGAAATGAACCTCGGTCTGTGAACAGATAGTGCATTTGACGTCATGACGTTTGTGCAACGCCGTGACTAACGGTTTATTCATTAGACCAGAACAACATGCTTCAGGTTCACCAAGAAGTGAAATAGGTGATTAGTTTAGTGACGACTGCAGGTACTGTTGGACAAGCAATGAAATAACAGCGAGAGCGGCAAATCAACACCATCCAAGTCATCCTGTTCGGCGAACTCGTTGAAATTCGGTCCTCTTCGAGGACCTCTGAATCGCTTCACTGACTTATAGCTATCACGGCCACTTTTACCGACGAGTAGTACGCGAGCATGCGCCTGACAAGATTTCCAGTTTCTGTATCTGGCTGGCAGGACAAACATTCCCTGGATGCATGAGGTCGGTTTCACGGCCGTTGCCATTACTTAGGCAAGCGTACCCGGTACTCTCCTGTCTAATCACCCCTATACTCTAGCGCTCCATAATTGTATATATCTCGCAATTGCTTGCGAGTAGTGTGTGGGATAGATGAATGATGTGCTTTGGACTCCACGTTTCACGCACAAACCTCAGGTCATCCGACCAACCTGCACTCGGAAGCACGAGACTCGAGTTTCGCTCTTGCTAGAGCTCATCAGTGGTGCATATCCTCCGCCATACACAGGGTTTGAACCCCGGCCCCTCCATCTCGAGGGCGTGTGTGTTACCACTGCGCCACCCCGCCTCCGTCCAAGCTGATCCGAATCACCAAGTTATGCTTGTTCAGATGTCGTCCTCTATGACAGCCAGAAATGCCCGACAGCTTCAAATGGAGGCACGGTACCTGAGGTTTGTGCGTGAAACGTGGAGTCCAACGGACAGTCAACCAAACAAAAACTCGCAATGAGATGGCAATTCGCGTAGAGTGACGGCATGCGCGCCTCAACGACCCAACGAGCTATACAAAATGGGTTACGACAAACCGAAGATTTAATAATACCTGGAAGGTCATTGGGTAGAGGATTGATGAAGCAGCCTCCTGGTCCTGTAGATTGGAGTCGATTTCAGCGGCCAACTCAGTCAGTAAAATTTGTGGAAGAATTATCGACCTTAGCGAATAGGCTTCCACTCAGCCACTCCGCTGCTCTGAGGACAGATTCTTGTTAGAACTAAAGGCTTTGATTGAGAACCCTAATCGTTCTGACGTTTTGAGGCTGGACAGCCTAGTAGTACTCGTCTCACATCTCCCATAAACTGCACGAATACAAAGAACTCGATACAGCATTAGTCGTCGCGCAGGATAATCAAGACCGCGCGGCTCATTGTACCGAACCGGGCGGGTGGTGGTGAGTGAGCTACTGTCCAGAACTCCCTCTCTTTTATTTAACCTTTATCTTCTGTCCCCAACCATTTCTCTTTGTCACCTCTACTCGCCGTTAATAAGCCCGATACTCAAAACGGTTCATGACCGAACAGTGTCGTAAATAATTTTCATTTTTTAATTCACATTTTCTCCAGCTTCATCAGCTTCTGAATCTCGGTTCCTTTAATGTTCGTGTACTAGTGCAGGCAGGTCAGCAGGCGTGCCTAGCGTTCACAATAGACTCTTTGCTGATTGATGTCTGTTGCGTCAGTGAAACGTGCATCCAGGATTCGAGTAGTGTGATTCAACAAACAATCCGTGGTATCTCATCAAGGTACTTTCTGTGCATTTCAGATGAAACAGCTAGAGCTGCGAGTCAACGTGGTGTAGAAATAGTCAACGTTGACAAGGCTGTGGTTGCTCTTCTAGGCGGGATACCTGCCAACAGTCGCTTACATACTATAAGACTCCAGGGAGTCAGTTGGCGTTCGAAAGGATAGTTGTGTTAAGCACAGCTTGTTTATAAACTCGGCGTACGTTCCAAGACTCCAGCTCCGACACGCAGAAAGATGAGTTCTATGAGTTACTCACCACTCTCATTCTCAAAAGCAACGGTTCTGACATTATAGTGTTAGCTGGTGATGTTAACGTACAAGCTGACAAACTCAGTGTGTCAAAAGCATGTTTAGGTGGACGGGGTGCCTTACTCGCTCGGTGCCCACACAACGGAGACAAACTTGTCCAGTTATGTGCAGACAAACGGTTATTCCTGTCTAGTACAAATTCCCGACACAGCTCGCGTAGCACAGCGACATGGCGCTCTAACGCTACAGGATTCTGAGCCAGGTCGGTGATATCGCAAAACGTTACCAGTGGTGCGGATCTATCCAGAACTACAGATCCTACTGGTCCACCTACATACCACGCGCACCGTGCGTTAGTTCAATGCGCTTTTCACTCCAGCTCCAAGCCGTCGACAAAACCCCGAAACGAGGTTGCGCCCACGTATCTTTGATTCAGAAGTTTGCATCCATAGTGAACTTTGATTACCACATGGGAATAAAAATACGACCAACGTTAATTTTCAGTTCATTTCAAGTCAGAAAGCTATTACCATGCACTGGGTGCAGTGGCTTTGTTTGCTATCTCCTATCAACAGCCTCAATCGGAAATGATAAGAAAGAACAGAAGTAGGAAATGAACAACAATACAACTACAAATATATCAGCATCAAATCGATAAGGAAAGTTTGCGGATACAAGAGAGCCACTGATCGCGATACCTAGCCATATCCCCCAATGTATCTAACCATTGAGTGAGTGGAGGGACTCTCGGACCCCACACAGGAAGTCTAATATGTCTTACATGACCAAGTCTATTAGTTAGGTTTCTCATACCTTTCTTCCAAGTCATGGGCTGGCCACCCTTACTGATCTTCCGAACGTTATTGGCCTCAGCGAAATTTGCGCGCCGACGAATCTTGTCAGGGGATATGCGCAACACATGCCACAACCATCTTAGTCTCGTGAGCTTGAGCGTTTCGTCTATTAATTTGATTCTTGAACCTGTGACTCTCCGCCGAACCTCAGCATGGCTTATGCGGTGTTCCCACCAGATTCAAGCAATGCTACGAAGACATCAGTGTTCAAATACCGCCGATCTTCGTTTATCCTCCACTCGTAGTAGCCGTGTCTGTGAACCTCACGGAAGCACTGGCCTGACTGCTGCATTGCACACTCGACCCTTGCTAGATAAACGGATGTCATGTCAACGTCACAGGTGTCTCAGCTTGGCAAATACCAAACGAGCCTTTTGTACACGTATAGACACTTCAACCGATATCCGACCTCCGGGTGAAATGCAGTTACCCAGATAATAGAACTTCTTCACCTGATCTATAATCTCCTCAAATACTGAAAGGTTTGGTGTTGGACCAACCCAATCGTGCAACAGCATCGCGCACTTTCAACGTGCAAAACGAATATTGAACATTGATACGTAGTCAGTCCAGCTGTCTAGGAAGTCTTGCAATTTACTTGGATGTTCACTTAGAAGAACTATGTCGTCCGTATATACAAGGTCTGACAGTTTTCCACCCGGGAAAAGTTCAATACCACTATCTACACTTGACAAGAGTGCGGTCTCTAGGACTATATCAATCACCAAATCAAAGAGAAAAAAGGAGAAAGGGGGCAATCCTGTCGTACGCCTTTTTTCATGCTGAACTCGGGTGAGATCACCATAAGCCCGAACTCGGCTTCGGCTATTCATGTAAAGGGACTTTATGATGGAAGTGAATTTCTCCGGTACACCAATCGACAAGAGGTAGTGCTAGAGAACTGTGCGGTCGACTGAATCGAAGGCCGCTTCAGGGACAATAAAAACGAGAGTAATGGGCCTATGAAAGGTGTGCCTATTTTCTAAGATTTCTCGAACAATAAAGATATGATCAACACAACCTCGACTAGGCCTAAACCCAGCTTGATCCTCGCGCGAGCATCGTTCGCCAACAATAGATAAGCGGTGGAGAATAATACCAGTGAGTAGTTCAGATGCGATGCTAACCAAACTTATTCCCGTGTGGTTTTCACAGAAAAACTTGTCGTTCTCGTTGTAAATCGGTACGATCACCGATTCACACCAACTCCTTGCTACTTATTCCTTCTCACAGATCAAACCGAGAATTTTGTTCGTCCTAGGAAATGACCTGAACGCCATCTTTAGTGACAGATAGAGGTAACCCATCCGGTCCAGCAGTCTTACGTCGTTTAAGGTAGCCTATCTCACGAAAATCCTCAGCTTCTGACGGAGGATGGGTATGTATAACCTGAGTTGAAAGCACCGTGTTTCTAAGTGAACCTGTGTCGTGGATAAAGCTAAATTAAACGGCTTTTCTAAATGCTCCACCCAACAAACCAGACGACGCTCCAGAGTCTGAACCAGTGAGCCGTTCGCCTATTTGATCAATTCACTAAAGCCTGGCTTTCGGCGATCAATGTTTCTGATTAGACGCAAAAGATTGTGGTTGTTGCCAATCAACGCAGCTTTGTTTATCTCCCCACACTTCGCAATCCACCACTGTTCACAATCGTTCTTCAGGCTACGAATCAGTCGGTGCTTAAGGTACCGTAACGAAGGAGGCAAGACAGGTGAGGACATCTGTATGGGGACAGCGAAACCGGTTTATGGAACTTGTACATTCCTTTATATTGTCCGCTTTCCAAACCGCGCTTTAGCAACATTGATCCTCTGGCTTCCCGAGAATTTAGGCTGCCTTCTGGCCAGTTGGATGCGGCCATTAGCTTGACTCATTTGTGCGTTATTTCCGTTTGGCTGCTCCGACTGCCCCAGTTGACGGCATCATCGGTAGCCCCTCACCTAGACTATGTTATTGGTTGCCAAAGATACCGCTGCGTCCCATCTGCTAGTCTGAATGCCTCTTTTGTCTGTTGTAGGATGCACACAACGTATTCACCGTCTGTTACATGGTCTGTGGCTTCCAACTGGTTGATCCGATTGGTTTGATTTTCGCACCGTTTTGATACCCCAGCATTCACCGCTACAGTATCTCCGTGCTTCACCATACCTGAAGTGCATGCGAATCGATCTGCGAGCACCTAACAGAGCAAATGAGGATGCAGAAAGCATCGTTTCTGTGCGTGCCCGGTTGTTCGGTCTTGGGCAGCAATTAGCAATCTCACACATAGCCCGCTGGATCTCAGTCCATCACCCTTCTGGATTTTCGCATTTGATAGCATCAATAACCTGGTGGATATTTCTGCTCGGAAAGCAGATCTATGGTAATCTTCTAAAAGTATCCGCAGGGAACAGTTACGGAGATGAACCCTGGGCCGATATTGAACGGGTGATGCATGTAGCAGCATGCTCCGCCTGCAGCCCCAAATTCGACGTCCATCAAAGATACTGGATTTCTCAAGAGTCGGTCAGTCTACTGGAGAAAAATATCAGCTCTCGAATTGTAAGGAGATGAATAAGATACGAAGACATCCTCAAAGACAAGCCACAAAAATGGTAGGTCAAGGTAGTCGAAGAAATGGAAATAGCAGCTGCTTCATGTATCAGTCACACACTATTCAAACTTATTCGCGACACCGATGGAAAGCGAGCCCTGATCGTTTAGAAGATATGCGATAGAAATAAGGAGCCCATTCACGGCAAACAATAAAGGCTCAACCGTTGGACCGAATACTTCAAGGAGCAGTTTAGCTGGTCGCGCGGTGGTGTAGTTACTCCGACGTCAACAACTGCGACTCCTTGTGGAGAATCACCTGAAATCCTCCGTCGGAAGTGCAAGTGAAGTCATGCATTCGATAAATAAAGCGAAAAAAAGCGGCCGGTTTCGACGGACTCCCTTGTTCTTTGGCTTTCGGAAGGAGGGACATGTTTCGCTATTGAGGCAATTCAGTGCTCTTCACCGAAGACGTGTGCCACAGAAGTAAGTGAATTTACTGAGATCATTGTACTGTCATACTTCTGGCCGCGTGAAGATTCACGATGAATGATCCAGTCCATGCGAAACGATCAGCTGTGATCCACAGGGATGTCTCATTTCGCCACTTATGTTCATCTTCCTCAGCGACGACATAATAACGTACGCTGGACTTAAGCACCTGTGGCGGCGACGTGATATTTCGCTGAAGCTGAAATGTCATGAGTACTGTGCCGCAATGAACCCAGTTCCGTTGCATGGTGGTAAGACATGGAGTCTTCTTGTGTGAAAGATGTTCGTCACATTGAAGTTTTCGGCCATGTTTGCGTGGTGTCGCTAACATTGGATGGCATGACCGGGTGTGTAATGCTAAGGTCAGAATTCGAGTATTGGATACTAATTCAGAGAGGGGTCTATCACACCGTATCTAGATTGGTAGACCTCGTCGGTTGGAGCATGTGTTACGCATGGCAAACACACGTCTACCATACCGTGCCCTGTTTTCCGTTCCTCCCTGGGAGTGGAAGAAGCCACATAGAGGTCTACAGACGACGTGGCAGAGAACCATGAGAAAATGTACACCAAAACTATGGAAAGTGGATGCCTCACGTCTTCATGATGAGTGTCCAAAAAGTCTCTCAACCAGTTGGCTGGAGACACTGAAGGATTAGGCAGCGAACCACGAACAGAGACGATCGTGTCGCCAATTTCTGTCGAACCAGAATGATTGATTATTGTGCGTTTGTATAACTAGTCTGTGTATTCCGTGTGTTGGTCACTAAGGCTTCCTTTCCTTTTCATATCTCTCGAGGTCTACTCCCTGTCTACCTTGTATGTTCAACCCTTCTATTGCTACGTGCAACACGGTGAGTAGTTAGTGAGGCTTGTCTTGCTGTTCAGGGCTGTACGATGGTGATGACTTTATCGGAACTGGAAGCGGTCAACGAGAAATTATTAGCATAGCACACCATTTACTTTTCAATTCAACTTAGATATCCTGAAATTTTGTTCCGTTGTTCCATTCTAACAAGAAAAATCAGCTCCCAAGCACCATACTTTCATTGGCATTGAAGTCGAAGAATACAGCGGTTCGTGTCAGACAGTACGATGGAATGAATGACAAGACTACAACGATACACATAATGAACACCACATCTTAAAATCTAAGTATGTGAATATTGAACGATTTCAAATCTTCGAAGCACCCAGCGTACACGAGCGACTTACTAGGTTTGTTCGCCCGGCGAGCTCCCGGATCAAGAACAGAGGAATGGCCGCCGATAAGGTGGGATTCCGTCCACTATTCTTATCACATGTTTGCGCACGAGTGTAATTGAAGGCGTTCACCTCATGGTGTCCAAGGCCCACTACACACTACCACCCAAGTGACCGGCGGTCACGGACGATGAGCGACAATGCTTGACAGCTTGGCAGGCTTCTCCACTTATCTAGCGTTCTCTGGTCGGGGCGATCGAGTAGTACAACAATCCACAACGCAACCAACAATAACAGATTTTTCTGACCGACCGTTCCTTCAAGAGCGCAGACCATTCTCATGACAGAGCACTCTCAAACCGCACACAACAATTTGCTCACACAACCCATTGCTTCCTCTGTTTATGCCATATAGTTCTTTTTAGTTTTCAAAGAGATCTTCGATGGACCGTAATAGCAGTAGTGCATCCGGTGCAAATTCTATCCAAGTCAACACTCATCCTTCCCGACTAGCCCCCGAGTCTTTCCGGATTTGTTAAACCCTGATGCGAATAGGACAACAGACAGGATTAGCTCCTACGCCAGACGATGGTGCAAAGTGAGTAGTCGTCATCCTGATAAACGTAATTTGTTTGTTATCACGGCGCATGAACCCGCCGATTGCCCGGTTGTAATAAAAGGAACTTTCTGCCAAAAGTTACATTAATTGTTACTGGGCTGAGATCGTGATTTTGGAAGAAAAGATGAATGGAAGAATACGTCGAACGTCATAGAATAATGAGTCTTTACGAGGCCCTTTTGGGTTACTTTCCTATCGTTCGCAGAATGGAGAACGTCTTTTGGCTCTGTGTCCTAACCATTGCCTGTTCCTCGCCAGTACGAACTTCACACGCTCCAATCGCCGGCACGCAACTTGGCGTCCACCTTCTTTGAGTCAGCAATGGACCCGGATTGGCCACATTACGATAAGACACAATTGACGGAGTTGTATACAAGATACCCGATAGCACTGGAACGCCCCTATTGAATCCGACGACGCACTGGTTTCTACCAAGCTGTTCATGTGCTTCGAGAGGCGCTCCGAACGCACGCTGCACGCGGTTAGATTGTGATAAGCTTTCTGAACCACCTCGACTACCCGTCGTCTAAAATGCTCCAACTGAAAAGCTAGACTTTGCCCGGCCCGATAACATCAATCTGCATTGGTTGCTTACAAAGAATGCTTTGCATTCAGTTGGTCTAGTGAATTAGGCCTGTCACGTCATGTCGTGATACTCTGGATTACTGCTGAATCTTTGCGGCTTCTTGACGCACGCCAGTCGATCCCGACTGGAAGCGAGAACAACGAAACACGACTCGCGACAAGACGCACAATGAACGCAAGTAGACGAGGAGACATCAATGCACAAGTTGGCAAACTCAGTGTGTCAGAAGCCTGTTTAGGTGGGCGTTGTGCTTTACCCGCTGAGCGCACAGATAACGGGGATAGGCTTCTCCAATTTTGTGCAGATAATTGATTGTTCTTGTCTAGCACAAATTTCCGACACAGCTCGCGTCGCACAGCGACATGGCGCTCTAACTCTACAGGTACTTTTAGTCAAATTGATCATATCGCCGTAAGCTACCGATGGCGCAGTTCTGTTCAGAACTGTAGATCTTACTGGTCCACGTACGTAGAGTCGGACCATGCCTTAGTTTTAATGCGATTATCTCTCCAGCTCCATGGCCATCGTCGCAAACCGCAAACCGGATTAGCCGCGCAACGTTTGTGTGATCCAGACGTTTGCACCCGTTATGAGCAGAAGTTAGCACATGAGCTAGGATCCACGGAGAACAGTAATGTAGATGAGCATTGGTCTCATATCAAACAAGCGATGCACGTTGCAGCAGGTTTTGCCCGTGGTCCTGGATCCGTTGTCCATCAAAGACACTGGATCTCGCAAGAGTCGCTGAGTATAATGGAGCAAAAGCGTCAACTTTCGAACCGTAAGGAGATGAATAAGATGCGGAGAAAGCTGCAAAGACAAGTTACGCGAAGCCTTAAGAAGGGTCGCGAAAATTGGTGGGTCAATGTAGCCGAAGAAATGGAAATAGCAGCTGCTTCAGGTAACAGTCAAAGACTGTTCAAACTTATTCGTGACACCAGTGGACGGCGAACTCAGGTCAGTGAAGCGATTTGCAATAGGAATGGAGAACCCATCCATAACAAACAGCAAAGGCTTGACCGATGGGCCGAGTACTTCAAGGAACAGTTTAGCTGGCCGCACGCTAGTGTAGTTACTCCCGTGTCAACAACTGTGACTCCTTGGGTGGTATCACTTTATCCCCCATCAGAAGTAGAAGTAGAGTCATGTATTCGATTACTAAGGAGGGGGAAAGCGGCAGGTCCCGACGAACTTCCCCCAGTTCCTTTCAAACTGGGTGGTGAGGCGTTGATAAAATCACTAACCGTCTTGCTCCGTGACATTTGGAAGGAGGAGCGTATTCCGTTATCACGGAGCGAGTCATTGATTGTTCCCATCTTCAAGAAGGGAATACGCAATGACTGCAGTAATCATCGTGGGATTAGCTTAATCCCGATAGTCACCAAAGTATTAGCTTCGATTTTGCTGCACCGTCTTACACCGGCTCGCGAGAGGAATGTCCGCGAACCGCAGGCTGGATTCCGCCCAGATCGAGGATGCATCGACCAGAGTTTTACTCTTCGCCGACTTCTTGAAACGCGTCACACGCACCGCCGACCAACAATAATGCTTTTCTTAGACCTGAAAGGCGCCTTCGATTCAGTTGATCGAACATCGCCTTTCAGTACTCTTCATCGAAAAGGTATGCCCCAGAAGTTCGTGAACCTAATGAGATCATTGTATTCTCATACTTCTGGCCGCGTAAGGGTTTACGGTGAACTATCCGGTCGGTTCGAAACGACCAGTGGTGTTCGACAGAGATGCCCTTTGTCTCCATTCCTTTTTAACTTCGTCATGGACAAAATGATGGAGAGTGCTTTGCAAAATCTTCAGGATGTAGGGGTCGAACTAGGAGATAGTGAAAAGCTATGTGACTTAGATTACGCAGACGACGTTGTCTGCTTGTTCGAATCCACGGAACATGCTCAGCGTGCACTAGATAATCTCGCAAGAGCTGTAGCTCCATTCGGCATGCGCTTTGCACCTTCAAAGTGCAAGGTGATGTTACAAGACTGGACGTCAACAATTCCGAGCTTGATGCTCGATGGGGAGGTGCTGTCAGTTGTCGACCACTTCACCTACCTCGGTAGCTGCGTGACGACGGATGGGAGCACAGTAGTAGAGGTGAGTACGCGGATATCCAAAGCTCGAGCGGCGTACGCCGGACTGAAGCACTTGTGGCGCCGACCTGATATTTCACTGAAGTTGAAAGGTCGTGTATACTGTGCCACTGTGCGTTCAGTTTTGTTGTTAGGTTGCGAAACTTGGAGTCTGCGTGCTGAAGATATTCGTCGTCTTGAGGTTTTCGACCATCGATGTTTACGTAGTATCGCTAGGATTGGGTGGAATAGCCGAGTAAGCAACGATGAGGTAAGAAAGCGAGTATTGGGTACTAATTCAGAGAACGTTCTGTCACAGCGTATCCAACTTAGTAGACTTCGTTGGTTGGGACACGTGTTACGTATGGCAAACACGTCTACCGTACCGTGTCCTATTCTGCGCCCCTTCTAGGGAGTGGAAGAAACCACGTGGAGGTCAACAGATGACGTGGCAGCGAGGAATGAGAAAATGTACAGAAGACTTAGGAAAAGTAGGTGCTTCACGTCTTCGTGGTTGGGGTCCAAAAGATCCGTCTACCAGTTGGCTGGAGACACTGAAGGATATGGCTGCGAACCGCGAACAGTGGAGATCGTGTTGTCACTTTCTATCGAATCAGAATGTTTGATCGGTGTACGTTTGTACAGTTAGACTGTGTATTCCGTGTGTTGGCTACTAGGGCATTCTTTTCTTTTCCCACCCATGTAGGTCCACTCCCTCTCCATCTTGTATATTCATACTTTCTAATTCAACGTGCAACATGGTGAGAAAGGCAGTGGTCAGTGTGGCTTGCCCTACTGTTTAACGCTGTACGATGATGAGGAGACTGAGAAATCTGGTGATTTCAACATGCATCCAAGGTGGAGATCAACGTGTTTCCAGACACTCGCGTGGTTTTCCATTCATTCAGCGTAACTCCATTGCGAAATCCCTAGCTGAGAAATTGAGCATCTGAAACGTATATGCGGATTTTTATCGTCATTGCTCCGGTCAGGTTAGGGCCTACAGTGGGCTTTTCCCAAATGTCGTCGTCTCTTTACTGATACACTGCATACAGAGAGGGAGATCGTCCATACGAAATATCCACATAAGTCGCAGGACCTTTTCATCTTTCAAACATTTCGTGAAGTTAACTTATTCAAAACGATCAACACATATCCGGAATTCTCATTCTTGGTTAGGATATCAAAACTGACACACAGAGGTTGAGAACCATCTTGGAACCTTTGAAATTTTGTTGTAAAATTAGTCATGTAAAAACTTTTGTGCTCGGACTGCATCTCTTAAATCAAGCTGCATTAAATATATATATATATATATATATATATATATATATATATATATATATATATATATATATATATATATATATATATAGATATATATATATATATCACAAATGCTTCTGGATGGTCGCGGGTAGATGTCCCAGACACCGACATGGTTACACGTCCTCAGTGCCTCTCGAAATGTCCCCAAATGGCCGTTTGTCTGTTACAGTCTCTGCTGAGGAAGTCTTACTCACTGCCTTGTCGTGGCGGTGCTTCCATAACAGTGAGAGGACGAAAACGAATGTCTGACGCTCTCCATCGGGTTGACTGCCTGACTGATGGTTGGTTCAAGGGAGATGGCGGGCGGCGTATGAGATGCGCAGCAGTATGCTTGCCGGCATCTGTGGCGGAGGGATGTACTGGTCAACCAGGATGTTTAGCCTTATCCGAAGGGTGCATGAACTAACTAACCAGTCACCGGTCCCCAGAGGGTTACGAGACCCTCAAATCATCCTATTGCCTACCAGGTTGGACGTTCTGATCAAAGGCGCGGGGCACCCCTAAGTCAACCCTCTACTTCGGCCGAACTTACGGCGCAGCTTTCATCGCACAGTCACATGACGACCGTCACGTGCTAATCAGTCTTGAACACAAATAGACCACATAGCCGTAAGCTACCACTGGTGTGGTTCAGTCAAGTCTTGTAGGTCGTACTGAAGCACGCATCTAGGTTTAGATCACAACCTAGTGTGTGCTGAGTTCATAGTACAGGTTTCCACCAAGTCAGAAGTCCACCGTCAACGGATAGACGTAAACCACCTTTGCCGGACCTCGGTCCGATGAGAGATATCAGAATGAGCTTGCTGCCCAGTTAAGTAGGCACACACAAGATGACTTGTCAGATCGCTGGCAACACATCCAAGACTCTATAAAAGTAGCGGGTACCACACCTTGTGGATTAGTCACACGGAATGCGGTCACGCACTGGATCTCATTGGGTTCTCTGGAACTGCTAGATAGCCACCGGAATATCCCTGCCGGAAGCGAAAACTGCAATGCCCGCGCCCAACTACTAAGAAATTTGATTAGAAGCTTGAGCAAAGATCGACAGAATCGGTGGTCCGAAGGTGCGGCCGAAATGGGACAAGCTGTCACCGGCGATGCTCGGAGACTTTTCCAATGTATCCGATCAACAGGGACCAAGGAATCTGTGAGTAAAGTGATCTTCGAGGCGAACGGCCAACCAATCCACCAGCTTTCACAGTTCATGGGCCGATGGGCACAACACTTTGAAGAGCAGTTTCACTGGCCTTCAGCGCCAGCGCCCCCCCCCCCCCCTTCCCTCAGTAGTTCGTTTGAACCAGTTCAGGCTCCGTGGACTATCTGCATTACCCTACCCACAGAAGTCGATCGTGCGCTCCACCTCCTGAAACGCAATAAAGCTCCCAGCCCTGACGAACTCCCTCTAGTCCTCTTAAAAGATGATGGTGTACACCTCTTCAAAGAACTAAAGAGCCTCTTCTTCGAAATTTGGCTCAACAGTTGCGCCCCATAAAGTTGGAACCATGCATCCATCATCCCTGTATACGAGAAAGGGGCTAGCAACATTTGTTTCAATCATCGACGGATAAGCTTGATTTCGGTCTTATTAAAGTTGATGGTGTCGGTAATCTCTCAAAGATTGTACCCAGTGCGTGAACAACAAATCCATGAAGAACAGTCCGCTTTCGACCCAACCGCGAGTGCATCGACCAAATTTTCACCATCCGTCTGAAACTTGAGCTCCGCCGCACATTGTAGACCGACGGTAACCATATGCTTGGATATCCGAGCAGCCTTTGATTCTGTTGATAGGCTGGCCCTCTAGGATTGTCCCATCAGACAGCGGGCGCCTGATAAGTATGTGAAAATCATCCAAGCTCTATACCATCAGGCTTCAAGCTCATCGTCACCTTACTTTCCAGTTGGAAATGGCGTATGTCAAGGTTGCCCATTCGCACCCTTCCTGTTCAATTTTGCAATTAACATCTTCAGAGGGGAACAAGGAAATCAAACGAGCAAAGGTGTTGAGCTCCTACCTGATAACAGACTTTTAGACCTAGATTATGGAGATAATATCACATTGGTTTGCGACGATGCTACTGTGGTAGTGCGTTCTAGACAACCTTGCTCCGTCTGTATTACGGTACGGAATGCGCTTTTCACCCTCCAAATGTAAAGTGCTTCTACAAGACTGGCAGCAGTCGATCCCCGCACAAACGCTCGGTAATGATCGGCTAGAAAGTATTGAAAAGTTTGTCCAGTTGGGAAGCTATATAACTGCCGCTGGACGGATTGGAGACGATATGAACAATCAAACAGCGGAGTCCCAAGCGGCGTTCTGCAATCTACGTCACTTGTGGAGACGACGTGACATCTCTCTCCGATTGAAAGGTAGAGTGTACAACGCTGCTGTGCCTAATGTGCTCCTATACGCTTGTGAGGCCTGGTGTGTTCGAGCGGTCGATGCCGACCGGTTGTCCGTGTTCGATCACCGATGCTTGAGGAGTATCTCGCAAATTTGGTGGCAATAGCGAATAAGCAATCCTGCAGTGCAAACGCGCACCTACGGAACCGGGCGTGTCGCGTACGCAATTAGCGCTACCATATCACTCCGTCCACTTCTTCGGCGAGAACATACTACGTATGCCTACTCATCGACTTCCACGTCGCGCTCTATTCGCTGAGCCTAAGGTTGGCTGGAAATGACAAAGTGGAGGCCAAGCCATGGCATGGCACTGGTGTCAAAGTGTGAACGTCAAGACTTGCTTCTGTCAATTCCTCACCCTTGCATGGCTGGGGGCTTCGAGATCCGCTAGAGAGCTGGTTGAAAACTCTGTCGGATATGGCCCGATGTTGTGTTCAGTGGAGGTTATGTTGTAAGAACAAGTATTTTAACTCCAGAGGAGTTCAGCCTTCGGTTCTTCGCATTTATTTTTTTCTGTTTCATGGTTTTGCATGGCACCACGCCTCTGTACTTTGTACCAGGTTTTCGGCGAATATCTATACAATATGATTCATCATGCAGCTTGAACGCTCAACTCACCATTGAAAACCATGGAAACACTGTACAGCTGTTTCATCCTTGTTGGGAATCATCAGCAGTGCACATCCACCGAGCCCCCACGGGGACTCGAACCCGGGGTGAACGATTGTGAATCGAACACCTTAACCACAAGGCTATCCGGGCTGGCTCTCAACGGTTTGTTGAACATCTACACTACATGATATAGCACCCTTCCGTCACTGGCTTCGAACGGTAACAACCCGCCTCCCACACAGCGATCGACTCCTATGATGGATGACTTCTCTGTAGGGGCCTAAGTACAACGAAGGCATTCCGTTATGAACAACCTACAGAGCTTGGTTAATATTTGCAATTGAGTAGTAGGAGATTCGATTTGTATATAATATGATTCATCATGCAGCTTGAACGCTCAACTCACCATTGAAAACCATGGAAGCACTGTACAGCTGTTTCATCCTTGTTGGGAATCATCAGCAGTGCACATCCACCGAGCCCCCAGGGGGACTCGAATTTGATACTGTAAATACCCTCTATTTTGTTCCGAAAATATGCATTCCTATCGTATATATGTGTAACTGTATTAGCCAGAGGATGAAGTTACCGAAAACGAGCTTGTTCGCTATCGTGCCTTTTTTATAATGCAATGGGATTATTCAGTGATATATGTATAAGTTAAGACAACTCTTGTGGTCTGCTTGCACGCGATGAACCGCTGCACCCAAAATGTAGACGAAACCACTTTTCGCCCTACACGTGGGCCGCAACTATCACGGGATATAAGCTCCTAAGGGAAAATGAAACAAAATTTTTTCCAAACCGATTTTACCCAGGTTTCATTCACAATAGAATGTTCACAGACGGTAATAAACATTTAGTTTGGCTTTGTTTTTCAGGATTTTTTAGTCGCATCGATATAGAGCCCACAATGTTGGTGATTAAGTAATTTTTCATCTTATACGCCAGCACATTTTGCACTTTCGATTCCAATGGCCGGTGTGTACATAGCCCTTTCACTATTCTCTTTAGAAGAGAGAAATTTTCACGATCATGTTCAAACGTGCAATATTAGAAGGTAATTGTATGAACTGGACCTTGAAGTCGTGCGTACTTCCACAAGTCTTACAATTAAATATGAACTGACAAACTATTCTGCATGACTTGAATTTGTAGACCTCCGGCGGAACAAAGCATCAAGCGTTATCCTCAAAAACTAGTACCTACCCGGATGATTGTTTCTCGTTGAATTCTTGGACCCTTTCAGTCACAACGGTGAAGATAGCCGAAGATAGCGTCTCTGATTTAATTTCACCAACAAGGCTAAACATTTTATTCCGATCCAAATCAATAATGTTCGTTAGTGCGAAACATCGGCATCCGAGGAGACAGATCTTCAGAGGAAAATCCTACATCAAATGACTATTTCCTAAGCCTTCCACGACTCACCATATACCAAACAATCATATGAGAAACAAACCCATCCCCAAAATGACAGGCCTCGTGATTTGAATCCCATGATGAGATCCATACATGCCCGCATTTGGTGGGTTGGCAATGCGGCCTTCGTATCACGTGATACCCCGCACTGGCAATTACCGCAACCTTAAGTTCAACAGGGAGTGAGAGTGCCTGGGAATAATCCCGCGCTGGGTTTAAAACAGGGACTTCTGCCACTGTTTTATGATCGTAATGCGCATAGAACCGTCTTGTTTGTTCGATTCGCTAGGTTTTCTACCCGTGAAATATGTACTTGCGGTAGTTTTCCTGTGATTGATTGGATAGTCGGTCCTGCTATTCGCGTTAAAACACTGGGCAAGATACGCCACAAAAGATTCAAACTTATAAACCACTGCAATTCTACATTGGTCCCCTTTGTGCAGGTACTGAGAAAACCAATTTTCGGTGGACATTTTCATCGTTTTCGCGATAACAAAATAAGTGATTACCGACGCACGCGCAAATGACCTTGAAGCCAAAGCACATACTGATGCGTACTGGAATTTCATTTTTTCAGTAAGTTTGACAGTCATCGGTAAATAAGATATTTTCACACCACATATTGTGAAATTTCCAAGTTGCGCAAGAATTCTGTTTAACCTCATCATATAGGCACCAATGTGATGAATATACTGGCCGGAAAAAGAAACAGTTTCTACCAAAATATTAGGATAGTAAACCTATGTGAACATAAACTAGTATAGTACGTATGGTTCTGTGATAAGTTTAATTATATCCCCATACCTCGTTTATTGTTACCTTACTTATATATATATATATATATATATATATATATATATATATATATATATATATATATATATATATATGCATCGAATGACAAAAGCCTCTCACCAGCCAACTCTTGGTGCACAAAACGGATCAAGCTTTGAGTGAATGAAAGAATCCATTTGTCCATGAAGTTGACCGTTTCTGGCACTGAATCCGGAGGCACTTTGAATGACTGACCAGTTGCACGTTCGAAAGGAATGATTGAGGACTATGAGGAGGAAAGAGAACGATGTGGGTTAGCTGTTCTAATAGGCTGGTACAAGTAGCCAACAACAAAAAAACTGGGCATTTACTGTAGACAATTCTTCACGATCATTATCGCCAATGTACAGAGAGATAATGAAACTTAATTCACGCAATGGATTACTGCGCACCACTGATACATATGACAGGTGAATTGTCGACTTAATAGGATGGGAACCTATAAATCACCACATGGAATATAGAAACTGAACGAGTAGCAGACTTATACTCTTCAACAATCACACTTGGTAGAAAGGGATAGCAACATCGCCTTCATTCATGAATCGCTATTTCTTTGTGAGCACGAATCGACCATAGTTTTAATGAGGCAAACGACAGATTCGGCCATAATTTATATTAACTGCTTCGGAACGTGTTCTACGGGAATCGAGACTGTTGTCCGGTATGTCAACGTCCCAGTTAAATGCACGAACAGTAAGAAAAATGTATGTGGGACCCGGTTGTCAACCAAGCTGGTTGAACTGATGTTGGTGACTGATTCGTCCATTTGTGTCGACAACATTTCTCGCACAAAAAGCAACACCAATTCACACGGTGTCCTCACCGCGCTCGATTAAAATCGACCATATTCAGATCGGTTATCGCTGGTGAGAATCGACTCAAGACTGTCGCAGACGCCACAATTACGCTAAATCAAACAGCATAAGTAATTGTGATGTTCAGTGTGAGCACTGCATTTTTGAAGTTTAAAATGCTGCTGTAGGATTGGACTAGTTCAATACCAAACCCTAGAGTATCACGAGGAGATAATAAACCAAAGCTATGCTACTCAAGCAGCTGCACTTTTCACTGGAAGTTTTGGAAAACGGGGAAATTTACTTCGTGTACACAGAAGGTGTACTTGTTTTCCCCAATGTCAGCAATAATCTTCCTAATCTTTCCAACTTTTTTACCATTCCTCTCCAACAAGTCGTCTATTAACCCAGACACGTTACATGATAATAATACGGAACGACGGGACGTTGGACTCGTCTCACTCAGTCGAATCTCACGACAGATGCTGTTGATTCTTCCCAGAATTACGGTTCACTACACTGGGTGTGTGGTCCTTCCCTCCAGTGTGAGATATCGGTCTTGGACTCCGAGTAGTAAAATTGCATTACCGCTGTTTGTGATTAGCCAACCATCTGTTTATATAATTCCGTCGGTGTTGAGGACTTCATAGCATCGAACCAGATTTCCACGCTGTACAATGGGAATAAACCACTTTGTTCCTTTGACAAAACTGTTAGACCATTTTTTGCTGCAACCGCGACCACCCATAGAACTGAACAGAAATAACAGCTGCAACGCTTTAGCTACCTATTGTAAAAACACTCACAGTAAAAACAATGTTGAAAATTATAGATTTCTGAACGTACTTCAAACAAAAATCGCAATGCATTATACCATGGAAGGAACACATCCTTCACGACATCATGGACACCAGCTTCATTAAACCGTAAATTCTGGGCACGGACTACCGGTGAGTTGATCAGATAAAGACGAAGAGCGTCAGCACCGTGGCGAGAAATAACTTCCATCGGATCTGGATAGTTTTTGGCTCGTTTGCTCATCTTCTGTCCATCACTATAAAACGTATAAGGAAGTTGAGAAATAAGTAATTATTAGCTAGCATGGAATGGAACGCAATTCACAAAAACCATATTAAACGACATTTTCATTATGATCGACAAACATGTTCACCTAGATGAACTAATGGAAAAGTTTAACCAGGCTCACAGTGCGCTCAGTTTCACATCCGAAGTGGAATTAGACGGCAACTTTCATTTTCTGGATGTAAACCTTACGAAAAGGGAAGATGGGAAGCTCGTCCGCCGCGTCTATCGTAAACCAACATGGACAGGCCAATACACACATTTTGCCAGTTTCGTGCCTCTAAAACGCAAACAGAACTTAGCCCGATCCCTAGCGTCTCGCATACGAAAGATCTGTTCCGAGGAAACAGTGAGTGAGGAATTGCATCACATAAGACAAATATTACTAAACAACGGGTATCCGGAACGTTTCATTCAAAAGAACATTTCGGAAGTACCCAAGCGACCATTGATAATCACCGCCAAGAGGAAAGAATTGCACATGCAACTTCCCTTCAAAGGAGATGTTAAATGCGAACTACTAGTTCGGCGCCTTAGGGATGCAATCGCCCGTACATTTCCCGCCGCTACTCTACGCGCCCACTTCACAAGCCGGTCTATGATTTCTATGAATCTCAAAGACAAAATGCCTGTCCTTTCCTCCTCTATGTTAACCTATTCATTTGTTTGCTCATGTTCGGCAAGCTATGTAGGCAAAACGACACGGCAACTGTCCCAAAGAATCAAGGAACACAAACCAGCTTGGCTGAGAACAGGAACTAGAAGAACCATAACTAGTGCAATCGTAGCGCACCTTGCCGAGACAGGGCACCAGGTAGACAACGAAGCCCTCAAGATAATTTACAAAGTGCCTGTGAATTCTCCGAAGATCGTTCGCCAAATCACTTTGGGAGCAGCGGAGGCAGTAGCGATTAGGCTGTTAAATCCATCGCTTTGTTCACACAAGCGATTTGTCAAATCACTGCAGCTACCCTGGCCGCGATCGGAAAATGGGGGACAAAATCATGGTGACCTCGACCGCGACCTTTCAGTCGTGACAGGAAACAGCCAACCCACCCCAGATGTACTTTCTACACCGAGTTTTCCCAACCACGAACAACCAACTTCCCACCCCTTTTCCGAACCGCAAAACACCTACAATATTGATTAACCAATCTTAATTTGATACTGTAAATACCCTGTATTTTGTTCCGAAAATATGTATTCCTATCGTATATATATGTAACTGTATTAGCCAGAGGATGAATTTACCGAAAACGAGCTTGTTCGCTATCCTGCCTTTTTCTATAATTCAATGGGATTATTCAGTGAAACATATTAAACTTCACAAAATAATAAGTACCTGTATGACCGGTAGTGGGCAAGTGGTCTCGAGCATTTGATTTTTTTATTATACGTAACGTGATTTACAGTAAACGGGGTAGACCCCATAGTCAAAAGAAATACTGTAAAGGGGATGTGTGTGGGGAACATTCAAGTAAGATTCAGTTTGCTGACCTTGCTTTTGAGAACAGAAAGGTTGTAAGTGGTTGGAAATACAGAAACAGGACGTGTTCCAAAGCTTTGCAGTTCAGAGGATAAAGGAAGACTGAAATAAAGAAGTTCGACTTCTAGGGCCAGAGATCTGATATGGGTGGCTGACCGCCTGCATACGAGATCAACGAGAGAGAGTCATAAGGGGAATTGTTAGAGCGAGTTCTGATAAATAGAAACCAAAATAATAACGGTAGAAAAGGGATAGTAGAGAAACTTCTCGGCGGCGGGCAAGTGGCTGCAGAGTGGAGGTTAGGGAGGGAATATTGATTAATCAGACAGCCTTTCTTTGAACCAGATCAAAGAGAGAACGAGTGGTACATGAAGCTCCACCCCATACACGACAGCAATATACAAGGGTCGGACTGATTTGAGCTTTGAACAAGAGAACAAGAAGGCAGATGGGTTCAAAGAAGCGTCTGGCACAGAATAGAAAACCGACTTTGCAAGCAGCGCGGGAGGCAAGCGTAGACACAAAAATAGACCAACAAAGAGACGAAATTTATAGATAAGCCTTTAGGGAAAGTGACGATGTGGAGCGGAGGGTAGTCCAGCGAAAATTCATGAGTATAATAAGTGAGATCTTTGTGAAACAAAGGAGAGAAGCTTTTGAAGCATTGGAACAGACATTGTAGTTGAAACACCAAGCTAAGGGTTGTTCCTGTTTGGAAGCAACAGGTGCATCAAAGAAAAAACGATCGTGATCGATTTTCATGGTGGCCTAGCTGGTTGTAAGGTGGGAAGGGGAGCAGTGGAAAGCGGCGTCATCGGCAAAACAGTGGAGTAGGTTGAAGGCTGAAGATAAGTGAATAATAAACGAAAGAATGAGGGTGGACACAAGTATGAACCCTAAGGGAACACCAGGATTCACAGGGATCGGTTGAGATAGAGCCCCATCGACTCAGACGGAGATGGTTCGCTTGTCGAGAAAACATTACATCCATAATACGAGAGCCGGATGGAACCTGAACGAAGACAGCAGACCTTCACGCCAAACTCGGTCGAAGATTTTCGAGATGTCCAGCCAGACAAAGTTAGTTTCTCCATGGTGATTGAGTGCGGCCGACCAGGAGTGTAAGCTGACCACTAGTAGGTCGCCCGCAGAACGTCGCGGGCGGAATTCATATTGATGATCACTTGGCAGACCTTCGCGTTCAAGGAACTGATGCCATTGGTCGAAGGTCATGGTTTCAAAAACTTTCGAAAGCACAGAAGTGAGGGTGGTGGGACGATAGTTCCTGGGGTCCGAAGGCTCACTATTTTTGGGGATAGAAAAAATAATGGCTTCTTCCACAGAGAGAGAGGAAAGTTTCTTCACTTAGGGAAGAAATTAGTAGACGAAGTAAAACGGGGGCTAACTTTGGAGCACACATTTTAAGGAGGATAGGACAAATACTGTTTGGACCGGGGGGGTTGGAAATATCCAGATTACGCATATTTGGCGAACCCTTCAGGAAGAAAAGCCCGGCTAAGAAAATGAGAGGAAGGAAAAGATGTAGGACTGACAGATAGAGTGGAATTTGAGGCAAAACTGGAAACAAAAACCCCGGCCTCATCGAGGGTTGGAAACCAGAGAATCCGAGGAATTGCAAATGGGAGGAAAGTAGGAACGGCAAAAATTACGGAGAACCGCCTTTGCAATGGAGCAGAATGATCGGCCACCGCTACCGGCCAAGGCTAGTCGTTCAGCTTCATGGCGTACGAATTGTTCTTTAGCTCTCCGTATGGTGAGTGAGTACTTGTTCCTAGCTTGCACAAAACGATGTCGAAATGTTTGGTTAGGTGAACGGTGCCACCGGCGGTACGCTGAGTTTTTTAAACGAACAGTTTCAGACCCGGTCGTGGTTGTATCGACCACATCTTCACTCTTCGGCAAACCTTAGAGCACAGACACATCTTTCGTGGGCCCACAATCTGTGTCTTTCTTGAACTGAAAGCGGCGTTCGACTCAGTCGATCGCAAAGTTCTCTGGCGCTGTCTCTCATTGGAGAGTGTGCCATAGAAGTTCATTTCTCTTTTCCAATGCTTGTATACGAACAGCCGAAGCCGAGTTCGTGCTTACCGCGATCATTTATCTTAGTTCAACACGGAAAGGAATGTTACTCAGGACTACCCTCTTTCGCCCTTTTTCTTCAATTTTGTAGTTGAATTGATTCTTGAGACAGCCCTATCCTCGTGGGAGAATAAAGGCGTTGATTTTTTCTCAGGCAGTAAACTGTCTGACTTGGAATATGCGGTCGATACTGTTCTTCAGAGCGAAGATCCAGGTAAGTTGAAAGCTTTCTTCGATGGCCTTAACAACAATGTACGAATGTTTGGGGTGCGTTTTGCACCTTCAAAGTGTAAAATGCTACTGCATGTCTGGGTTGGCTCAACGCCAAACCTTGTGTTGGCAGGGGAGGCTCTAGCTGAAGTGGATAAGTTTTGTTACCTGAGCAGTTACATATCACCAGCTGGACAGATAACGGATGAAGTGTCATCGCGTACACAGAATGCGCGTTTGGCTTTTGCCAACCTCAGTCATCTGTGGCGTCGACGTGACATCCGATTGGCTGTTAAAGGTAGAGTGTACAATGCGGCGGTTAGGTCCGTTCTTTTATACGGTTCAGAAACATGGCCATTACGAGTAGTAGATAGGCAAAGACTGTCAGTCTTCGAGCACCGATGTCTTCGTAGCATTGCCCGACTATGATAGGAACACCGTACCAGCAATGCTGAGGTTAGGTGTAAGATGTTGGGAATCAGAGGTCAGCCTCCGAATCAAGTGCCAAATCTAAAAAGGTTGAGGTGGTTGGGACATGTGTTACGCATGCCCACCGATAAACTTCCTCAGCGTACGCTGTCCTCTGATGCCGGTAGTGACTGGAAGGTAGGTCGAGATAGTCAGTCCGTGACATGGTAAAAAGGTATGAAAACCTTGATCAGTGGACTTGACCGAGTAGGACGTGTTAGACTTCCGGGCTGGGGTCCATGTTATCCGCCTACTAAATGGTTGGAGACATTAGGTGATATGGCTAGGTATCGCGGTCAGTGGTGTAGTTGCATTCGGACTCTTTCTTTGTTGTCTTGATTTCCCCTTGGTACTTCGACTTTTTGGACTTTCATCACTATGCTTCTATTCTTTTCGCCCTTTACTGGACGATGCCGGAGGGTAGCAACCGAAACTAGAGCACAGAAGCGCGAGATTAATGGTTGAACAAACTAAACTGAAACAGAAGCGAACAGTACGGTTGCAAGTGTGGTTAAGCTACTAAGGGGATCGTAGGTTGGCGGGTTTCGAGAAATGAGGAATGTAAAGGTGAATACGTTGAGGAATAGTCTTAGTGGAATTAGAAGCAGACTCGGAAACGTCAGACACAAACCAATAGCCCTTCCAAGGGTAACAGGCCAGAAAGTCACAAAAACCATCACAATCAGCAGAATCGTAAAGCCAAAAGATGTGTCTACAGTTCGGCGTTGGGACGGGATGCGAAAACTGGGTGGAAAATGAGATGAGACAATGGTCCGATGGGCCCAAGGGGAAACGGGGAAATAATACTAAAAAATGAAGAGGGAATGGATGTAAGTATGAGGTCAAGAGTGTGCGGACGATCACCAATACGATCGAGATTGCGTCTAGGGAGATCAACTAGTTGGCAAAGGTTGTTGACTATGCGAAAGCTTCAGCTTCACGTCCCATAGGTGAAGTGTCCGATGAGTGTAGTAGCCAACACTTGTTGCGATCGCTAAAAACACCAAGAATACTAACTTGGCAGCTAAGGTCTGTTGAAGTCAATGCGTCAATTTTTAAAGATGATAAATCGAAAAACAGAGGCTCATTGCTGTTTGGGGAGTGGTAAACAGTACAAAAATAATGGGGAAAGGAATGGAAACGAATTTTCAAACAAACGAATTGAAAGCCCTGAATGGAGACATCAAGTTGAGAAAGTCGGGAGGAGGTGGCCGATAAGTGGATACAGGCGCAGGCGCCAGCTTCGGGAAAAAGCAGGGATGAAGTAAATAGTTGGGAAATTGAAGAGGATTGGTGTCTAGCGAAGGAGAATTTTGGGTTTCAGTCAAAAAAGGTAATGGAGGAGGAAGACTGAAGAAAGTGGTGCACACAGTCAACATTTCCAATCAAACCACGATTGTTAATGAGGGCATTAAGAGCTTAATGCGAGTTCTCTGAGCGAGTATGCGCAGTTCTTCGAAGACGATTATTTGTGTGATTTGTGAAGTTGATAATTGAGAGAATCGGCAACCCAACCCTGAGACTTGGAGTGGAGAACCACATAAGGCTTCGATAGGCTGGGCATGATAGCGAGCCAGGAGACAGCAGACGTTTGAGGCTGAGGAGTATATCCCTTCCGCTGTACTCATGCGCAAGCATGTAATTCGTGATTTTCACAAATATACACTCACGATGATTAGTTATTTCGAGCAGACAAAATGTGTTTTGTCAAAACCAAAACACGCAAGAAATTGGAAAGTGAGAAATCACCCGGTCCCAAGTATAAAGGACTGTAAGCGAATTAGTGAAGTATTTAACTCTTCAAAGAAAAATTTGACCTTTCACAGAGGATATCTTCACGGCTACAGGTGGGCACAAATAGAAAAACGAGACCTTTCCTGACTGATTTCTATGATCACATTTTGATGAACTGACTTGTCGTCTCCGTAGCTGGATTCAGCGAGCAGCTTGTTCATAAATGAGAAATAACAGTGAATTAATATGGGAAATCAGGAGATCCACAATGAAGTGAACCGCTGAGAGCCAATCCAACCATGCCGGACCAGGCACGCTGACTTTCAAGTCTGACACCATGGACCAAAGGCATATAAGCGAACGGCTTGTGGAATATGCCCTGGGGTAATTACAAAAATGTATGTCAGCATTCTCGAGGTGAGCGGTGCGTTGCTATTGCATGATTACTTGTTGGAGTTAAAGACGAAAAATTATCACGTTTAGCAAGAATCGAAATACGAACTTTTACTACATCAGCTATATCAGCTATTCAGATCGATCTGATAGGTCAGCTGCACAAATGTACATAATAAAATAACAGGAACTTCGCGAACTGCTATTCAGTATGGACTTACGCAGCCAAAACAATGCCGTTTACAATCAGGTGTTTAAATGGTGGTTTGTTGAAAAGAGCAGTGGATATCACAAGAAGCGTGTAGAACCAGCCACGAGTCTGGTCGATACCTTCTGCAATGAAATCGGCCGGGAAGCCTTCTTCAAAAGTTTTAGTATTTTCAAATGGATAGTGGATCTAAAAGCGAAAAACAAATGAACCCAAGGTGTCAAATCCAATATATACTAAAAAGTAAAATGGTACGACGGCGAAAGCTACAGAGAACGAAAAGAGGTGACTCCAAAGTGCAATACCGAGACTGCTGTCAAAATATCATCAGCCGTTGTATTATCACTCACCACTGAATTTCTCTGTTTACATTTCAGTCACTATACGCTAGTCATCAGGTAAGTGAAGCGCATATTACCGCTCCTTGATTCCACCGTTCGCTACTCTTGATCTGTTATTGCCGTGTTCATTACCATGGCTGTTTCATTATCCTTTTCATAATATCTCTGATACGAATATCAACTAGTGACGTCACATTTTGAGCGACGAACAAGAAAACACCAAATTTCCCATGATATGACTGTTTATATATCACTTGTTGATCCTTACATAACTTCCTTAACCCGAGACAGAATTTGAAGCTAGCACTCGATGCGTACCGGACCATGTATTTACTCGATGCCTGTGCATGAGTGTAGTGGAACGGGCATAGCCCATAGCCTCAATGGCCCTTTGCATTATTAAAGATTACCGGCAACCTGATCCTCCTCTGAAACTTGGAACAGAAAACAGCATACGATTCCAATAGGTCAGGCGTGATAACGAACCGGGCGAAAACGGATTGCTGTCAGACTGAGGTCGATGCGATTTCACTCCATACGTCAGAGATGACACAGACCTAAACCCCTCGACCACCACCAACAAAAATAAAGCAATCATATCATAATGCTTTGTTGTCTGAAATGCACTGTGGAACAATATTCTACTACTCCAAAAACTGAGTGAGTGAAGACCTACATCCATGTTTCTAAAATGGTCGCTCGATCCCATCGAACTCAGTAAAGAAATTCTGCGCGCAGACTATGGGCTTTACAGTCGAACTGAAAGCAAAATTGTGATTTTTGAACGGAAGCCGATCATCATCGGTGCTTTGAAGGATGACGATGAAATATGCACAAACCGACAAAGCTTAAACGAACGACTGATGAGCCCCCGGGGATGATACAATAGTCGGGCAATGGATAGGTGTTCAGTTTGGTTTCGAACTTGTGGGATGACGGGGTGAATAACCAATCCTAAAAACAAAACTATATCTAAATCTCAGGTTGGACAAGGAGGCCAGGGTTAAAAAAAAATACCTTCCACGGTCGGTGAGAAGGACATCACATCTGAGGTGAGATAAAATCCCGGATAGTTATATGTTGGGAAGAACCATTTCTTAAGAACCCGCGGATGTGCTGTAACGGCAAAAGATCATTCTCCGACACCACTGAAAAGAACAGATAATCAAATCTAAGTTCCTTTAAATTTTATGGGTGACTGTGATTTACTCCGTATCGAGAAAATGATCATTGTTTCATCGAACATATTTTATGCAAAAATTCATTCCGTTAGAAATCTGGATCGAGCATAGATCGATACAAGATGAGATAACTATGGTATTGACATAATCAATTCACCACCTGATGCGAGGGACTGGCAAGCAGCGTAAAATGCGCATCGTTTCGATGATCAAATAACTAAGGTAGGTGTCGTGTCATATTCTTATTTGAGGCAGATGAAGACCCGTTCTCGGTGTTAAAATATAGTATGACTGGCCTTCTGTTGTGTTGCCAGATCACATACACTTAGCACAGTGAAGTCTCGAACCGATTGAGACTGGATAACACATATTGGATTGGCGATGTTACGCCACACACAGATGACACAAGCCACACGACACGACGTTACACGACACAATACACGATGGCACATAACACAGACTACACACGACACCTACGTCCTCGTAGGGGTAGGACACACTTGACATAGATGACATCCACAACGGAATTCGATTGGGTCGTCCGAGACCCATATTCGCACAACAGGACGACTCATACGGCGCACTGTTCGACAAGGACAGCCTAACCCCTGGCTAGAGAGGACAAACACTGAAACGACCAAACACCCATTGACGACCCGACAAGACAGTGCAAAACTGCCTTCAACTCTATCGCTTATAGTGTTCCCAGATGGCATTTTAAAATGGGAATTTGGACCAATGAGAGATGAGAAAAGTTCAATGGAAAAACGGGGAAAACATTATGGGGAGCGAAATAAGAAATATTGCAGCTGAAGGAAAAAATGAAATTTACGGCAAAAATAGGAATGTCAACGTTTTTGAACGAAAACAATTTTCTTGTTGAAATCTGCGATATTGAATAGTGGGGAAGAAATGGCAATTTCCCCAACATCTGTGCTCACAAATACAAACTCGTACCTCCAGGGATGTTTATGGATCTTTGGAACACAGTGCTTATAATTCCTTCTGAAGAACCAATAAAATCTAGTGGGAGACATAAACACCACTCCGAAGAGGTAGATAAGGTAAGCGACGCATGAATGCACTGGGAGGGATAGACCTCAACCACAAGGGCCAGTTGCACCACAAGGTAGGATACAACCGGTAATGCTGACTTTGAAAATAGGAATGGTGAACCACTATGTGGGACGCGATAACTAGGAGGAGCGGCAGAAACCAGATTAGACCCGCAGTCAGTGATTTATACTATTCAACCACAGCCAGTGAATACGCAAACAAATTGATTTACATCACTGTGTAGACACTAACGACAGTAGTTTACAGTTCATCAAAAACGTCAGGTTGATCATTCTTACCTGGGCATAAGGCATCGAGCCGGACTCGAACCAACAGTCGAACACTTCAGATACACGACGCAACACACCACGCCCTGTTCGTGAAGGGATGGTGATTGGATCAACTCTGAAAAGTGAAAATGAACAGGGAAGGGTTTGTTAGGATGGAATGTGAATCAGATGGGTCGAATCACATTTTTTGAAGATCAGTAGGGCTACGAATGAGAAACAACCTTTGGAAAACCCGACCATTCATCACCATCCCACTGACGATTTCTGTCAACCGTAACATCAATGCTGGACCTTCATCTGTCAAGTTGAACAGATAAAACCCACCCGACTCTGAAGTCGCGGTTTTTTAAAGAAGGTTATCTTAAAGAAACCTCCGATCGCCCACCGGGGATTATTGCCTGTATGTGTGGCAATGTCCATTATCATTCGATATATACCAGTAGTGTCAAATGGTCCCTATGATGAACTTTAAACCGTTACGTCTCGGGTTCCGGTGCTACCCCAGTCAGTTAAATCCGCATTCAGCGTCCCATAATTGGCCGTGACCCGCTTGCTGAAATATTTTACCGTTTGTGACCAAAGAATAAAAAATAAAGTGAGGTATCATTAGCATTATTATTATGTGATAGCAATAACGGATCGTGTTTCTCAAGGCGAACTGACAGTGTAGACAGTCACGCTGCATTGCCTTCAGTGCTGAAACCTTCTGCAGCACTGACAGACGTGTGCAAGATATGTCTAATCTAGATCTACTGCTAACCTAGATCATAGACATATGACTGTGCTAGTAGCCGAAAGTTAAACTCTATTTGAAAAGCAGACTATTGGCTGTTTTTAGTGGAACCTGCGTGAGGCGGATAGCTTCATTGTGTACTTGATCTCCAACGAAATGTGAAGAAAGTCGAGCATATGTAAAATCTGGAGTCAGGTGGTCGCGCAAACCTCCTTAAAGCCAAGTTACTAACTGTTGTGAACGTGTCAAACCGAGTCAATTAATCAACACACCTCCACCCACGATTGTGGCTGAACTAGCAGAGTGAACATTGGAAAAACCGGTCCAAGAAGACTAGAAAAAATCATTCAGTTGTGCCCGTCAAGATAGTAATCGTGTTGGACTAACATGCTCGATATTTTCCCACTTTCGCTTTAAATAGCATATTCTCTCACACGAATACACAGGTTTTTAGTGCGTTGTGCCATCGTCTTCTGTTTTCAATCAGCGGAATATAACGATCGGATTTGCGAGAGTCATTGTTATGAACGACAGATATAGATGGATCTATGATACCGGCAGCTGACAGCAACGTAGCCGAACTGAGGCCGATGCTGCAATAATATGGGAAGTCGCCAATTGCGGTGGCGAAGATTCTTTACGAGAGAAGTAGTCAACCGTCAAAATATCAACTTCAAAATATCGTCAACTGTTGTTCGTTCAAGCTGGATGTTGAAATCATCAGTTATAACCCTTGCCTAGTAAACACACGTTTCGCAGTCGACCTAACAAATTCCAACCTGTTTCGGGCGAACTACGGTCAGTTGGCGCAGCAACAAACGTGAAGAACAAACTTGGGCAATATATAGTCTATTGCTATTGGCGCACACTTAAGTATTCACAAGCAGTGAACAGAAAGGAGTGATGAACAGAGTACAGTCCGGCACTGCACACTCAGATCCCAAACTGGAGGCAATTCCGACATCAAACTGATCTCGAACACCCAAAGCCAAAATAAACGACAGATATTAAAGTGAGAGAATGACACTGGGTCAGTGTGATTACTAGAGTCCTGCACGCTTGCTAGGGAGGCACAAAGACGATATATTACGTGGGTTTAAAGTTTCATCTAAGGCGGTCTGACGTTGTTGTTGCAGTGTAGTCTGCAAACGTCGAACGTGGACAAACAAAGATGTCTAGGTTTCAAGAGTGAAACCAGTTTTCAATCTAACCTTCAGCGTTTATGATTTTTCGCTCACCGTCACATGTGACTTCTTGCATTTACCATGGACTACAGTATTTTTTGTAGGTAAAGAGCCTTGGACCGCAGTTTGACACCCTTTCAAGCGTCTTTACCTACGGTGTTTGACACTAAGACCGTGGAAAATAATGAAGAGGAGTATGAATAACAAACCGGAGAGTATACACAACTTTTGTGACGATACTTTGTGGTTGACTACACTGCAGATGTGGTTTTCCTCAAACGAATGGTTCTGTCTGAAAAGTCAGAAAAGTTAAGGACCGAGAAATTGTATTCCTCAGAAACTTCAGTCCTGTCTTTTATTGAACGAGACTGTACTGCCATTTTACCCTATTACTCGTTCTGACAATATATACCGTTTCTCTCTTCGATACCAGAGTAAGAACTCTGCCCTTTTTGTAAACGATAGTCTACGCATTTCTACAGTCTGTCTGAAAATTCGGAATCACCTCAGTTCGATTGAAGAAATGCGAACAACGCTGTCGCTGATCCTCTGAATAACAGTACCCATTATATATCATTATTGTATTTCACACCCGCCTGATTTCAGGCTGTGCGAAACAAAACAGTAGAACCATACTGCCACGATTTCCAGGCCAAAGCAGGTGGTTTTCTTAGGGATCCATAACCGGAGCCTTTAGCTAGCCAAAACTTAACCCGCTAAGCAACGAGACCTATTGGGGGCCGGTGACTGATTGTTCATTTCATATGCCCTCCGGATCGAGTCAAATGCCCTGAGCATACTGTTGTACGCCTTATACGCCAACCTGTGGGTGGTTTGGAATCAGGGTTTAGCCATCTCCCCTAGACTCACTATTAGTCAGTTAGTCAACCCGATGAAGAGCGCCAGACATTCGCTGTAATCCTCTCACTTTTGTGAAAACACCTCCGCCACGAGAATACAGTGAGTAGGGCTTCCTCGGCAAAGGCTGTAACAGACACACGGCCACTTGGGAGCACTTCGGGAGGCGTTGAGGACGAGTAGCTATCTCGGAGCCTGAAATACCCACCCTCGACCATACTCAGGCATTTGGAGGCCATCCAACACAATTTCGATCGCTAAGCAATAGTATCTATTGTACATTTTGACATGATATCTGATAGTATAAACTGACACTGAATCTCATCGGGATTTCAACCGAGTTGGAGTGATCCCGAACTTTCTGGAAAGACTACAGTAAGTACATTGGACTGTGCTGTTTACCTTTCCTTTTGTATTTCACGTTTATTGATAAATCAAAAACGAGGTAGTGGTCCGTTATCCGAACCCCAGAACATGGGCAAACTACTCATGCACATTCTTATTTCGGCTCGTCAAATGAATCTTCGGGGATTTGACTTTCGTCGTTTTATAATGTGGCCGAACGCTCGTTGACTCATTGCTCGGATTTTACCACAAGTTACTTATAAGCATCCGCGACAAGTGGTTTTGGAGGGTGAGACAGCTGTTCAAAAGAGTACGAACTATTAAAAGGCCTCAGGTACCCATCTATATGTATTAATTCAGTCGAGGTTTGTGACCGACAAACTACTCCTCAACTTATTTATTTACCATTTTTCGATCCACGGACATGGTTCCTGATGTCTTGTATTTATTTTGAACGGATAAATCTACGCCATTTTTATTCACGAATTAAACACAATTTCTGAATAAGCACAAGTCATCACACACAACCCCTGAGGGTTATATTGAGAACTGGGTACAATACCGGAACTTGGATATGTTCAGTTCTCCTTCAAATAGAGGAGCAATCACTAGACGACATCAAATGACACCGAAAGACATAGACTACTCAAATTTCTGAGAACTGGGAACACTGCATGGGGCGCCGGAACCTATCGATCAGCTAATTACAACACACCCGGCCACGAAATCCGAACTATATGAATGAGCGCACAGTACCGGGCGATTCAGTTGTCCTGTCGACCACGTCGCAGCATGGACAAAACTTCCTCTGCACGAACAACGATACGCAAGAGATCCATGAGCAATTGGACCAACCATTCCAAAACTACAACCTCAAGTACACATTACAATGCGAAAAAGGAGAATCTGGCACCGAGCGCTATCAAATCTACCTGTGAACAACCAAACCGCAAAGATGCAGCTACATGGTGCGATTTTTACATACAGGAGGACAGTGTTGTGGTCGATGACTACGATTGCGAATGGGGTACAGGATAATTTTTTAGACTATGCGATCGATACCTATTTATGTCACAATGTAAACATGGCACAAAGCAGTGCAGTTCAAGGTGCAGTTATTGCAGTTGCGGGCAAATTGTGAGCAGAACCGCTCTGCTAATTGTTCGAGCGGCTTGCCTTGTCTATACAGTTGCATAATCTGTGTAATATTACTCGTTTTATGACTTTCCGTAGGCTCAGCACTGGACGTCGCAACATTAGACCACGGACCAGCCATGCGTGCATCAGGCTTTTGGTAGCATTTTCTCGCAGTCTCTGATTCTCTTGTGAATTTAATAGGTACTGCTGGTAAGAGTTTTCATGTGTAGCTGCATCTCTGCGGTTTGGTTGTTCACAGGTAGATTTGATAGTGGTCGGTGACTGGTTCTCTTTTTTCGCGTTGGAATGTGTGCTTGAGATTGTAGCTTTGGGATGGTTGTCCCAGTTGCTCATGGATCTTTTTGCGTACTGTAGTACGTGCAGAGAAAGCTTCGTCCGTGTTACGACGTGGCCGACAAGACAACTGAATCGCTCGGTACTGTGCTGAACTCTCACCCCACTGGCTTGTTCCTCATCGCTGATCGGCCAACCTGAATTCTCCGGCTACCGGTCTCGGTTGAACTATGCTCGTTGCTAGGTTTGCATACGTGTCAGTTAGGTGGCTGACACATTGTCGTCTTGATTGGGCTTGAAAAGGTATGATACTTCCTCTTTCTTTCTTTCTCTCTCTCTCCCCCCCTTTTAATGGTTCCAAAGTCCACACTGCATTACCGGTGGTGGTCGAGTTATTAAAAGCGTTTGATTCCCAACTCGGAGGTAAGAGGTCCAAATCCCCGCCATAACCGTTTACTTCCGCGGTGGACAGTGATCCGTCGCCATCCAACTCGTTACCACACCTGACCTATTGGAACCTTATGTGGTTCTCTGCCACCAAAAGTATCGGTCTGGTTGCCCGTTATATCTAATAGTGAAGTAAGTCTTAGAGGCTACGAGATATATCCTTTCCATTGCACTCTTGCGCAAGCATGTAATGAAAGAATGGTAAATATGGAGGCTGATCAACATCCTCTGCTCAAACAAGCTGTGTATTGCAAAAAAAGAACACCCACGTTGCAAAAATTGCATAACGTCGACTGGGCCTACACCATCTGACTATCGACTTCTCAAACTTCATCATCAGGTGGATTACACATGCTAAATAGCAACACAATAGTGGGTATCACATGAACACATTCGTATCAAACCTCTCCGATACACAATTCAAAACGAGAATTTCGAGTGGAACACGAATGACTAAACTTACGACTCCTTGTGAAGATCGGTGATATGCACTCCAGACAACTGAGCTAATTCCTCAATGGAACCGACGCATATTACCTCTTCCATATCATCACTGGCCCAAATGGGAATTGGCGTGCCCCAGAATCGATTTCGTGATACGGCCCAATCACGAGCGTCACGAAGCCAATTGGCGAATCGACCTTCACGGACAAAATCAGGTACCCTACAACAATAACAGCATAAGTTGCAGGGACAGCGGATAGCAACTACCTTGGATCGGTTCGAAGGGAATTTGAACAAAGTACATAAAGCTACAGCACATTACTGTGATCTTAGGTATATGAACGCAGTACGCTCTGTGTAGTCAAATGCTAGAAAATGACAAAACCCCGCGTCTGTATCTATTACTGTTTGCCAGGCGTGAGTATATGGATGGAAAAAAACGAATGCTGACTTGTCACAACATGAAAGTTGGTCAGCGACTGTACGAAAAATCAAGTACCTACCAGTGGCATTTCGCATTATTCTCCAGAAGCCGGTCAACCAGATCCTGCACACGAATGAACCAGGTGGGCAAGGCACGATAAATCAGTGGTGTATCTGATCTGGTGGGAGGAAAACATGAACAGTAAGTGGTTACGATTAAGTTGAGCGGATAACAAGAACGCGGGTTGCTTAAAGGCCTCGGTTTAAAAACCTTTCAATTATTCTTCTCACTCAACGCGACCATTTGTGCATCAGTTAACAAATCAACCTCAGACGTCGGAATCACGGCTTTCATTGACGGCGTTAATTGCAGATTGTATAATGCAACAGATCGACTGGGTAAAGATCACCAACTTGAAATTGATTCTTCTGACTACTACTGATTACTGCAAAAACTGCCACTTCACATGCGATCAGTCACAAAACAATGTAGAGTGTGAAGGAATTGCAGTACTAAATGCCGAAATCAACCAAAAGTTAGACGAAAAACAATGGTAGTAGACAGACGAGAATTTCAACGACCGTCCGAAGGATGTGTTTTTCCTTTGTTTGTCTTGAAATGAATGCCGCTTCTCCGGTTATCTCGTCTATACCCGGTAAACATGAACAAACGGTAAAAACTGTGACCATTGCCAATCCGCTTCCTTAGGCATCACAATCCAACACAACTCAGCCGTTCCCCAGCTTTCTAATCAGTCGGCGTCTACGAAATGTACGCATATTAAATCTGGCAGCCGGAGGGCTGTGCAACAGATAACAACTGCCTATTTTTGTCTATCGCCAAGTTTCGCATGATCGCATGGACACTCTTGATTTGCAGTCAGTGAGTATTCGGATACTGGATACATAATCGTGTTCGAAAGTGCGTGCATAATTCTTCATAAACAACAGATACGTGGACGATATTCACGGTCGAACGGTTCATCCCCACGCCTGATATGATGGAACCATATGCGATTATCCACTCCAAAATATCAGGATCACAGCTTCTGATTCTCGATGGAAATACAGTGGATGCTTGCTGCCGTGTATAATGTCTATTTCAGTGCACGCTTGAAATGAAACGCAAGAAACTATATGCGGTGTTTATTTTCATATTGATTCGACTCCTAGAGCTACATACAAGCTGCCTTCACGACGACGCTGCACTTTGACATCATGTGATGGCTGGCGGGCCTTCACGACTTAAAGAATAGCATTGTTTCCTTAAACCAGGCATGCAATTATACCGGAAAGGTCAATGGGTACAAGTCAGAAGAAGTTCATTTTAACTGAATCCGTTGATGGACAACATTTGATTCTGTGCGACTAAACACTGAGCAAAAGAACTTCATTAGATGGACGTTCAAATGGATCACTTAAGATTCCTCCGGAGGGTGAATGAACATATCACACTCATCATTCGACGAAGCTGGCAGCCAGCAGTTTATCCCGGTGCTGTATCGATCACGTCGTTCTTGTTCGATTGGGTGCTTGGGGTAAAGGATTCAAGCCAATAGCGGGTTCGCAAAAACTGCACCAATGAAAACAAAATTAAGAGTTGAAGCAATGCCAAGATCTCATGTGACAGAGCAGAAGTTCGTCTGCAGATGCTTTCCGGCATGTTCGCGTGCTGCGTTGACGCCCCGCTGTCTTGTGAATCCGACTGTTAAGTAGAAGGCTTCGGTTTGGGTTCTCAAGAAACTTCCTCAACAGCGATATGTGCAGCCGAGAAGCGTGATTCGCCCGGAATCTCCCTGAATCTATCCTGAGAAAAGCCCTTGCAATTTCCTTTCCCTTAATTTACGATCCATACAAGACATTAGGTTACTGCGACCCAGGAGATGTATCTGATACTACTATTAGTTCAAACGTAGGGCCTTAGTCGAACGCACTTTTCCATTCCAGGTATTCACATCACTTGGCTGCCTTCAACATTCGTGAACTGTCGGATAGAGAAACAGGCCATCCGAGCTAGAACTCTTCGAACTTTTGAAAAGTAGGCCTTGCATCCGAAACGTCCATGGAAGACTCTACTTCGCAACCCATATACAATCTCAGTAACTCACTTCACTCTTTGCGCGTCAGGTGACTCATTGTCTAATGCTCGTGGTAAGGCTGGTTTCGGCATTGCACTGCCCATGAAGAGTGGTCGTGCATCGCTCAACTAAATCCTAAGTACCAGCCGTTTGTGTAGTTTCGTCGGACAGTTCTGTATGTGTCAACAATAACAGACTGAGGCGTCGATGCTCGCTCGTCGTGTCAGTGTATGAGCCAACTGACTGGCATTCTCTTTAGACCATAGAAAAATTCAACCGGGATTCGTCGTTACTGCTCTGGGGTATGTAAACAACGGACGTTGCGCTCACAGCTGTAGATCTCAATACCGAATGGTATTTGGGAGGACAAGGCGTCAAACTCAGGTTGTCTATAATGTCGCTGGTCACTGCTGACATGTATGATCGGAAAATTATCGCTCATTCCGATCTACGCCCGTGTACTCAGATCACACTTTGGTACGTGCAAGCTTCTGTTTACGTCTCGTCTGGGGTTGCATCAACACCAAAGCCATAGCTCATAGCTGAGTCTAGGTACTTACCGATGACCGATAGAGACAGAGCTTTCTATGCGGTAATCAATGCAATTATATGTCCAGGATACAACTGAACACTGATAACAGATCAAGGGTTGAGTTTACATGGTGGTAGTAGGTTAGCCCTCGTGCACCGCTCAAACACCAGGACATTATGGGTGGAGCATACGTTAAGACTATCGTCGTTGTTGTATCGACGTTTTCACAACATTGTTCAACCGAGGCGGGAACACCGTAGCAACATCGCTGAGGTTACATATAGGGTATTTAAATGTAGAGATCAGTCCCTCGAACAAGCACTTAATCTAAACGGGTTACGATTTTCCACACATAGACTCTCTCCGCGTACTTTGTTCTCCGAGGTAGGAATTGGAGGATGGGACGTGGTGGTCAGTTCACGACACGACAGGGGTGTAAGAAACTTGGCCAGTAAACTTGGTCGAGTAGATGATGTTAGGCTTCCAGATTAGAGATTATCATTTCCGCCAATCGGAAGGTTGGGAAAAATGGAATGGCATGACTAAATATTGCGGTCAGTGGCATAATTGCATTCGAACTGTTTCCCAGTTTGCATGACTTCCGTTTACAAATTACTCTTCTGTTGATTTGCTTATGTTTCTGTTTGTTTTTTTCTTGACTGGACAACGCTGCAAGGTAGAAGCCGAAACCAGAGCATGGAGGTGCGATGTTAGTGGTAGGAAAAAATGAACTAAACTAAGCTGAACGGATACGTTTATGCACGCATTAAAATGTACTCAGAACCAACAGATAATCTTAAACTGATTCACATCACGGGTAAAAGATAACGATCTGATCAATGTAAACATAACGTTATGGCGATATAGAAAGTGGTTTGAATACTGTCCGATGACTAATCCCAACGGCTTGATCAGGCGAAATGGCAGGAGTAATCTTGAGGAGGCTTCCTCTCTTTTTGGGTCGTCCAGCGACTACACTCTATAGGTTGTCCTACATTGATTCCTAGAGTTGGCGTGAAAAAAGTAACAGACCTTTACATCCTTCAATAGGATTTAGAAACCCGACATTCGACATGTCTTCATACTCACCTCCAACAGAATGGGTAACTGTGATTGATTGTGTTGTGGCTAAGCAACCGGCCACGCTGCTTTAGCACGCTACAAATTGTTTTATCCGCTTCTTTCACATAGATCCCAGCAAACTCCTTTATTTCGTCAGTGAAACGACCGCATGGATCAACTGGACACACCATAGGCGTATCCTTTCCAATGATTCCATTGGCCATGCAGATACGAAAGTCGTCCTAAACCATGAAAAACAAGTGCAATGAAATAATTGGAAACTAAGTACACGAAAATCGCGTGTGAACGGGTGGAGTGGTTTGTCAAATAAGGGACATGGAAACGTACTCGCTTCTGATATCACTTTTTGTCTTCGAGTAAAAACCATTCGGAAAATCAATTTAAAAAAAGTAAACAGTATAGAGTGGATGTCGCAGGTTTTCTGGAGTCCCTATGGCCCCCGACTACAGAGCTCTACATGATAGCAGAACTGCGTATGCCAGTTCAAGTTTTCATACCATTGACCGATTATTTCTACCTGTCTACTCAATGAAGAAAACATCAGCGAACAACGCAGGTCAAAATCTTATCCAAAAACAAGCGCGACGACCAACAAACATCGAGCGTTTGGTATTATCATTACTTTCAAACACGTCACTGATGACCAGAAAAAACTGCCAGACTTGAGCATTCCAGTAGAAGCTTTCAGTTTAGGAAGTTCCAGTGGTAACAATGAGTCTGGCAGTGTCATCGGTCTAAAATGCAAAATAAATCACCCCTGTTTCAAACGACATTACTCATCTACTCAAAGGGATTCCGAACACCGAAAAACCTATCCAAAATATGATAGCCAGGTAATACAGCTGCCGAAGTACGAAATCCACCTGTGTTCAGAGCCATCGTGCAGTACAGCGGCAGTTCCGCATAAGACTACATATACCACAGAGCAAATGCCAACAATAATTTTATATGTAATGGAAAATCCACTTGCATTTTTCATATAGAAAAGTCGGACGCCGCGAGTCGGAATCGAACCGGTGACCCTCCGCATACCGGGCAGATGCTCTACCAGCTGAGCTATTGCGGTCCGAACAGTCCGGTGTGAATAACGCTAGTGAATAATCGAACCATAGGACAGATACTGTGTATCATTGGAATAGTGGTTCGCGCCTTATCGATTATTCACTAGCGTTATTCACACCGGACGGTCCGGAAAGCGATAGCTCAGCTGGGAGAGCGCCTGCCCGGTATACGGAGGGTCGCCGGTTCGATTCCGACTCGCGGCGTCCGACTTTTCTATATGAAAAATGCAAGTGGATTTTCTATTACATACGATTCAGGCTCCTCGTGCCAACAATACATTCTCTGAAATAATTTTATAACAAGAGTAGAAGTGATAAAACCATGACAGTTCAGGCGGAATAGACAAGTGAGTTTCTTGGACGTGCTCTTCGAAAACAGACCTGTTGAATCCATGTACGCCACTTTTTGATTGAAGAAAATTGGACTCAGGAAATCACAATTGAGCTTACGGGTCAGAAACCCCAATATCAACCGTGTCAAATTGTTTTCTTCATTAGTCGCGTACATTAGACAAGCATGATAAGAACCGTTTTCGCTGAAAAACTAGCGAGATGAATATTTTGGTGTCGTTCACTAACTAGTAACGAGATTTTTGGGGTTTCAACCAATAAAATGAGAATAAATTGATCTGCCTAATTTAACTGGATGGTTCTTTCATACACCCGGTTTTGACCATCCCCAGGCAGAACGGTTGTGCGACGAGTGACTGATTATAAGATCTGACTAGGTTATGCATTTAGGGATTGGATACTTTTGTTGCGGTTAATCTCCTACTTATCCCGATGCTTTTTCTCCAATGCGAGATTCTCCATTGAAATTTAGCTACCTAGTCTAGAACGGGACGCCTTAATATCTGGCAAGGGATGGAACTCTCGGAGCAAGTGCAAGTACCCAAATAATGAAAATTAGGGGGGAGGAGTCAGAGACTTTTGTTGTGCTGAGCACTTTGCATCCACCCTGATGCAGGGAGTGTAGAGAGTGGATGGTTTCTGCAGACAGATTTTTGTCATAGAGAATACGTGCCGTAATTAACGAAAACCAGTGAAGTACACCTGGCAGTTGTCCTGTGCTCATTGCACACAAGGCGAATCCCAGTAAAACCTGTAAACCCCAAAGTTCGAAGACATACTGTAAGGGGAGTTTGTGGGAAACATTCACGTCAAAACTAGTTTGTTGATTCCGCTTCTAAAAAGAGAAAGGTTCTAGATAGGTGAAAAGACAGAGGGGGGGATATTTTATTCCATTCTGAGCAAAAAGAAGATTGAAAGGTTGAGTCCGAGATCCAGCGAGAGAAACGTCATAAGGGGGACAAGCTGCCTGTGATCAGGACTGGCGCTGAAAGGTAGTGGAAATAGGAACAGCAGAGGCAAGCTCGGAGGGACAAAACCCAAAATAATAGCGGCAGAATAGGGACAATGGGGTAACTGCTCGGCAATGGACAACCGACTGCAAATTGGATGTTACAACTGAGACATCTATCAAACGAATGGCTTTACGTTTGACCCGGTGGAAAAGAGATAAAGAAAAAGACAAAAACAAAGCTCCACCTCACACGCGACAGCAATATTCAAATGTGGGACGAATATGAGCTTTGCATAGTAAGAGATGGGTTGGTTTGAAAAACGTCTGGCGCGACACAGAAAACCAATCTTGTGCACAGCAGGAGAAGCAAGCGAACATCCGTATGAAGATCAAGATAGAGAAGAGACGATCGGAAGAAATGCATCGAGTTGGAGGAACAAAAAGGAACCGAAGCAAAATTTAAGTGGGGAAAGGGAATGACGTTGGAGAGAAATCGAAAGATGATTCGGAAAAATTGAAGAGAACACGACTTTGAGAGCCTCAAGAGGAGATCTGTCCAAAATACGAACTGAGAAATGTTACAAGAGCACAAGGGTCACGATCTATGCTGGCGGTGGTATGAAGTGAGGTGAAATACGAAAGAGAGCAGTGAAGGGTGGCCTCGTCGGTAAAAGCGTGCGCGGGGTTGGAAGTGGTGGATAAAAGATCATTATCAAAAGGCAGAAACGGGATGGGTAAAAGTACAGAACTCTGGGGAACACCAGCATTCACGAGAGAAGGCTGTGACTGTACCCGATCGACTCGAACGGAGGTGATCTGGTTGCTGGGAAACTTGACGTTCACAAGACGAGGACTAGAAGCAACCCGAAAGTGAGCAACTTAGACAGTAAACCATTGTGCCAGACACGGTCAAAAGCGTTCGATATGCCTAGTAAGATCAGCTGTGTTTCACCGTGGTTATCGAGTGCTGCTGACTAAGAGTGCGAGATCATAATTGATAGATCACTCGTGGATCGACGAGACCGAAACCAGTACTGACGATCGCTTAGCTAACCCTCGCGTTTGAGAAACGGTCGCAGCTAGTCGGAAATTATGATCTCCATAACTTTTGAAATGACAGAAGTCAAGGAAATAGGGCGATAGTTGTTCGGGTCTGAGGGGTCGCCGTGTTTAGGAAAAGGAAAAATTAAGGCTTCTTTCCATGGGGCGACAGACGCGCAACGTTGGAGGAAAAGGCAAAAAGATCGGTGCTAACTCTGAGGCATACATTTTAGAACGATGGATGGAATACCGTCCGGACTTGGTGGTTCGTTTTGGTTGAGTGATTGTAACATTTGGCGGACCTTTCTGTTTGTGATGAGGGGAATAAAAAAACGGCCAGTAAGAGTGGTTCGAGGCGGAATAAACGAACAGTCCGGTAAAGTCGAATTAGGAGAAAACCGGGAAGCAAAAACTCGGCTTTCTCATGGGGTTCACAAACCAGAGACTCGGAAGAGTTAGAGACGGGAGGCGGGAAAATTGTAGGAGCAAAAACTACGGTCGACGGCTTTTTCCGAACGACTAAAATGGTGGGCTGCCAGTAGCAGAAGAAGCTATACGTCCAGCTTTGTAGCGGATGAAGCGATCCTTGTCATTCTGAATGGAAAGCAAGCACTTGTTTCTGGCCTGCACGAAGAGACTGCAAAACTGTGAAGCAGTGCAGCGCCACCACCGTCTGAACGCTGAATTCTTCGACGGCAACTGCAGGCATGAGTAAACCACTCAGGAGATCGTAGTCTGCCGGGTTTGGAAAAGTGTGGAAAAGAAAGAACCAAGCCTTGGAAAACAGTCTCAGTCAAGTTAAAACGGAGGAGGAGACATCAGAAGTGAAGTACCAGTCACCCCAGGGATAGAAAGTCAGAAAATCACGAAAACCATCTCAGTTGATCGAATCGCAAAGCCAAAAGGTGTGTCTGGAGTTGTACACCGAAAATGGGTGAGAAAAGATGGTGGGGGGGGGGTAAGATAGTGGTTCAGTGAGCCAAGTGGAGTAAGGGAAGTAATATCGGAAAATAAGGAAGTAAGATTAATGGTATGCGCACGATCGTCAGCTCGATAGGAAATACGTATGGCGAAGTCAACGAGCTGATTTAGACTTCTGACCATAGCGAAAGCTTCGGCTTCACGACCCAAAGCCGCAGTGTCTGAAGAGTGTAAAAGTCAGCTGCAGGACACTAAAGTCATCAACAATGGTAACTTGGTAAGTGGAGTCTGATGCAAGCAGAATATAGGATTATCGTCCTAAGAATAGCTAAGCGCAATAAACAGAGATCACCGTAAACTCAAAAATGACTGAATGGAAGCAGAATCTTTGTGCTGGTTGAAGGTAAATTTCTAAAATTAATGGCTATTCGTCATCAACCCTGGAGAAAACAGTGTCTGCCCACCACAATAAAGACAATGAGTTTGCCGGCAAACTGTTCGTTGTAACTGGTCGTTTTATATTGGGAAGCACCAAGTTAGTTGCGGTATATTAATTAATCAATGTCCGACTAAATACAACATTAGATGAACACAATCTTGCTGAACAAATTTTACCAAACTACTTACCTCACCAAAGTACGGAGCTTGTTGCACAACGCCAGTGCCAGCATCATCAGTCACGTAAGTATCACAAAGAACACGAAAAGCCCCGCGCTCCTTTTTTAACTGAAACCCGGACATATCACGAATTACTTTGGTACAAGAATGAGTTTACATACAAGCGAACGATGCTACTCAACAGTATCGTTATAGATAGCAGCAGACTGAATTATTATAATACAAATCAATAACCAGCACCAACGCTCAACTCGCCATTGAAAACCACGCAAAAAGCCAGTGACGAAAGGGCGCTATGTAGTATCGAAGTTTAACAAAACCGTTGACTGTCACACTGAATAGCATGATGGTTAGCTTTTCGACTCGTAATCGTTCATCGCGGGTTCGAGCCCCAATGAGAGGTCAGTGGATGTGCACGGCTGATGACGAGCTCAGCTTTGATGTTACATGGTGAATCATATCATAAAAGTATCTCCCAATCTCTCGATTGTATCTGACCTTCAACGAAGCCGCCAAAGTGGAATACAGTGCATCGTGGAGAACCGGATAGATGTCAGTGAAATGGGGGAATAAATAAAGAGTACAGCACAAAAACGTACAACTTTTTAGTTAAGTACCTATTTGGTTGAAAAGAGGGATGAACAAAAGATGAACGGCATAAACTTGTATCATCTCCGCCCCGAAGGATTCATAACTACAACCAGGTAAGTGAAAAACCGTCCACCTGGTATCATGATGAAACAGACCGTTTTTGTTTACATGCTTGCGCATGAGCGCAGTGGAAGGGGTGTTTACCCCATAGCCACGAAGGACCATTACACTACTTGGGATAACCGGCAATCAGACCCTGAGACATGGAGTGGCGAAGAACCACATAAGTTCCCAATAGGTCAGGAGTGGTAACGATTCGGGCGACGGTAGATTACTATCTACCACCATAAGTATTAAAAGGAACATAAGAATTACGCACCCGAAATGCCGGTCTCCAACCACAAACAATGTTCGGTACATCGCCTAGCATATCGTGTGTTCAGTGGAAGTGGATCCACCCGTGGAGGGTCTAATTTCTACATATACTGCTGAGGACGATAGAAGTAGTTGGATTTCGACAGCCGGCGAAAAAACGCTCTGGATTGTTCTCTTGAGATGACGATGATCAACACCGAGATTTGCTAATTAAAATGTCAAGAATGGTTCATTTTAGTGCGGAACGATCGCAAAATCTACCGACCTAAGCCTGCCGCGCTGTTGGTCATATATCAACCAATATGGACGCGCCTATTGCTAGTAAACTGGTCGTGTTGTTCAATTTTGAAGCGCCTGTATGGTAAATCCGAGTAAAATAACAATTTAGGTGATATTCACGCGACAGTATATAATCCATTGGTCCAGTATTTATTGCTGACCTTTTTTGGTTCAATCGTAGGAATCAGTGAACCACCGCAATCAATGGACCGTTAGTGGTTGGTACAAGGGAATAAGATCCACTAAATACTTACAAATTCAGGAGACCAATGTGAATATACACGATTGGACCAAAAAAGGTTGGCGTAAAATACTGGGCCAATGGAGTATATACTGTCGAGTGAATAATACTCGGATTTACCATACAGGCGCTTCAAAATTGAACAACTCGACCAGTTTACTAGAAATAGGCGCGTCCATATTGGTTGATATATGACCAACAGCGCGGCAGGCTTAGGTCGGTAGATTTTGCGATCGTTCCGCACTAAAATGAACCATTCTTGACATTTTAATTAGCAAATCTCGGTGTTGATCATCGTCATCTCAAGAGAACAATCAGAGCGTTTTTTCGCCGGATGTCGAAATCCAACTACTTCTATCGTCCTCAGCAGTATATGTAGAAATTAGACCCTCCACGGGTGGATCCACTTGCATTGAGCACACTACACATGATTGCTCAAGTTTTCAGGTGATGACATTCATGTGGTGATGTTCGTGTCCGGCATCAAACACCACATATACACCATATATATATATATATATATATATATATATATATATATATATATATATATATATATATATATATATATATATATATATATATAATACCAACTGCGCAGCGCACAAACAACATTTGGAACATATTAGCAAGTATTGAAAGCATCCCGGAATGAACAGACGAAGTTTTCGACTCAAAAAGCTAAAATCACCGTTAGTGTTGTCGTATCGGAGTCAGACATATGCACCACAAACAAGATATCAACAAGCTGAAAGTAAACAGCAGCTAAGAGCGTACAAACATGCAAGAAGAAAAGATCGTCAGCTTTCTATGAATTTGGGCGATGCATTGTCAAATAATATAATTTTCTAAAATATCCATAATACTTGAGAAAAATAACGGAAACTATAGACTTACATGAGCAAAGTAATCAAACATTGGTTCATATGTTAGACCATTAAGAGTCTTCCCCAGAAACCTGAAAAAATATCAACATGGTTTAATTCGACATTTTATCGGTAAATGGTCATACTTAACCCTTGTTATTTTGGTACCCAAAAGATAAGCGAAGATGTGCATTTACTAGTTTCAATGAAATGAATGTGTCGTGGCGCATCCACAGCAGTAGAAAAAGTAAATCTTGTACTTCATTTATGTGTAACCAAATGAACACGAAACCCGATCGTAGCTGATCAGTAAGCAAGCAAGCGGGGGGGGGGAGGGGAAGAGTACGAGCAAGTGAGCCATCAAGTCAGAAGTTAACGGAGTTACATGTACTTTCACGAGCAGAACAAGCGTCTACTCGGCTAAGGCCGAGCGAGATCAATCGATACACAGCGAGATCGATCAGCCGACACTGTTCAGGCTGAAGCGTGAGTAAATATCAACGACGTGCAGGCGTATCCATGTCTGAAAAAGAGACTGATCGAATGTCCGCGTAGTATGCGTGTGTATACGAGTCTGCCTTTTGATGCACGACCGTTTGAACTGAACACAACAATACGCATCTTCCAACGGATACCAATCACGGCAAACAACGCACACGAAGGAAGTCTGCAAGGAAGCATGTATGATTAGTTCATATTGGATGCCTTATTCAGAGACTGAACTCAAGTACCCAACAAGCCGCTGATTGCGGAACCGATTGGCTCACTAAGAGTGAACAGGGGGTGTATGGGATGTTTGAAAAGAGTAGCACCTCAGGTGGTAGACTGCTGCGTCCCTTTGGGTATCCTCCATCTCCTCAGTCTTCATTAGTTTCCCAGCTCCCACCTGTGGTTCCACGAAGCTGAAGCATGCATCAGGGGCCACACCCCAGCAAACAGCTCGATAGACAGGCTAAACCAGGTTGAAGGTAACCAAGGTCTAAAAACCTCGGCGAAATGGTGTTCACCATGCGATGACAGATACATCTAAATAAGCGGACGAGATCTATTGGTCCAACGGATACAGAGAAACTGTTCAACCCATCCTACCCGGTATTCAGGAAGAAGCGAATGAGCCGCACAAAAGGCCACCGGCTCATCTGGAACAACCCTGCTGCCTTGCAGTCTGGACTTGGGTGTACAAAGGCTAAAGGTGCATCCTCGAACAAAACGGCCGGTTGAGGTACCGTCAATTTACTTCCTACTCCGAAATGGGCGACCCAGTAGCGCAACAGCTCCGGACGGTGTTGCGGACACCGCCTCGTACTGTTCCCAAAAATTTCCAGGAATAATTTTCGCCATATTCATAAAGCCGACTTGTCTTCCGTAAACGAACGAAGCGAAAAAGTGTCGAATCTCGTAAACAAATGGGTGAGGGGGATTTCCACGGGCATACTTCCGTGCGGGGAAAACACGAACCCATGTTCGGGGAGACAAATATACTAGCCGTGGATCTAAATATGCGAAAACATTAAAATCGCCTGCTGGAACATGAGAACATTTCAGGACATCGGAAGCTAAGCTTTCACTGTACGCGTCGCGTGACTACCAAACAAAAATCGCTGCCGGAGCAGACAACAGTTAGCACGTCTGCCACAGCGAACCTACGGGCGAGTTTGGTCTTCGCAAGACCGCGACAAACGTTAGCAACAGGGCTAACAGGGTCCTGCTTGCATATAACCCGTTCAGTTTAGTCTATTCAAAAAGTAACCTCGCACTCCTGGGCTCCGGTTTCCATTGCAACCTCACAGCATCGTGGAGTCGAGAGCAAGAATAATAGGAGCGCGAAGTTAAAAAGAGCCGAAAACAAAGTGAATAGCGGAAATCACTATAACGAAGAAAAGAGACTGAATGCAACTACGCCATTGGCCGTGACACCTAGCGATAACACTTAAAGTCTTCAGTCACCTGGTAGGCAGGTCTCGCGGAATTCAATCTGGAAATCTCACATGTCTTAATTGTCCAAGTCCTCTCGTTAAGGTTTCCATACTTTTTTCCCATGTCATGGGTTGACTACCGCGGCCCACCTTCCAACCAGTACCTGCCTCGGAGAACAGCTTACGACGGGGAAATCTATTGGGGGAAATGTGCAGTACATGTCCCAACTACGTTAACTTGTTTAGATTCAGTGCTTATTCCAGTGACTGAACTCTGGTTTTAAAAGCCGTACGCCTAACCTCAGCATTGCTGATGCGGCGTTTCAACCATATTCGAACAATACTAAGGAAATACTGATGCTTAAATACCAACAGCCATCGATTATCTAACCCTACCAACCGTGTTCCTGAGCTGTATAACTGACCGACTTGAATGACGCAGTGTACACTAGACTCCTGACAGACAACCGAATCACGACGGCACCGAAGATGGTCGCAATTAGTAAAAGTCAAACGCGCCTTCTGCAGACGCAATCACACTTCATTTATTATCTGACCACCCGGTGGGATATAACTGTCTAGATAACAAAACCACTTTAGCTAGGACTACCCTGAACAGAAACTGCTGAGGGACCTACCCAGCCCAGTACCAGTCTTTTACATTTTGAAGGTGCAAAACGTATCCCAAACATTTCTATAATGTTGATTCGGCAATCCAGGAGAACTTGCAGCTTATCTGGATTTTCACTCAGAAGAACAACATTCTGAATATTTTAAGTTAGACGGTGAACTTATTGAGTAGAAATCGATATAGCCATTTTTACACGAGGATAAGGAGTATCTCGGCAACCATTTCAACTACAAAACTGAAAAGGGAGAAAGAGGGCAGCCTTGACAAACATTTATCTACGTAGCAAGTTCGGCTGAAAGATTATCGTCAGCAAGAACTCGCCTCCGGCTGTGTGCAAACAGGCACTGGGAAAGGAGAAACAAATTTCTGGAACACCCTTCAAAGAAGACAGGGGCAGACAATTGTGCGGTAAACTCAGTCGAATTTTTCTTCCAGAACAAGGAAAACAAAGACGGTGAGTCTACGAAAATCTGCTCGTTCCAAAATTTGACGAACAGTAAACCTGTGATCAATACAATCATCACTGGGTCTGAAATCTTCTACTTCCCAAGCGTACACTTTACACGAGCGTCGAATGACCGGGGGAGAATTAGTCGGCGGCCAGTTTGAACGAATCATCATCGCATAGCGCTAAACTGCGGGACAGGCCTCACTGACCACTGTCTTTATCACCATGTTGCACGTAGAAATAGAAAGAATGAATATACAAGGTAGACAGAGGGTGGACCTACACGGGCAGGAAAAGAAAACAGGGCTGTAGCAGCCAACACATGCGGAATATACAGACCCACTGCACAGAATGGGCAAGGAATGCGCATACACCCTGGAGAAGTCGAATCTCGCAACTTACTACTCAAAACCTTCTCAGTAGGCAAGACGAAGCAAATGACACAAAGTAAATAATAAAGTCAGATACAAAAGGACACACGAAAATTGGATGATGGAGAAGCGAACTGGCGAACTTGACCGGTACTTAATGTCGAATAATGGTTCTTAACTCCACACTAACCTCAAATGGAGAGTTCAAAGGTGATATATTCCCTGCGATTATATGAGGTACTAATGAAGATGAAGTGTGATAAGGCCAGTGGTCCAGACGGGTTTTCGTCAACGGTAAAAACAGAATTTACTCTCATTTCATCCTCAGCGTTAACATGTTTATACGGTCCACTTTTGTTCCGTGAAAATACCCTGGATAGCGCTAGAGTGGCATCTATACTGCGAGTGCATGTTCACCACCTGGTAGATATATCGTGTACCTTAATACCTTCGACTTGTGTTATCAAAGAATTCTATTGCATCGAACGTGCTGAGATAGGAAAAACTGGTTCGGCCAGCTTGATTATCGTCACTTGAGTTTCAAATTTATTATCAATATGTGTCATACACAATTTTATCTTTCATTCTAAGGGACATGAAAAGCCGCTAGTATTTGTAGTCGGGACTGCAGTGAAGTATTCGAATCTGTAAAGAGGAAAAAAGTTCCCAATATACTGAGTGTAGATAGTAGACCGTCGTCTACCGGTGGTTATTTATCTAACCTTTTTACCGATCGCGAATAGTTAACACGTGGTTGTGGTCACAACGGTTTTCAACAACCGAAGTTCTTCAGGGTATCTATCCATTACTTTGTTCTATTTCACATACTACTCTTTTCAAAGTCTATTTTTAAACTTCAATCAATGTATTATCCACCCATCAATTTTCTTCAATCAAGCAGCCGTCATTCGTCATCTAAAATATACATGTCCGAATCATTTGCACATCGTGTTACACTTTCACGTGATTCATAGCAAGGCATTTCTTACCATGCCTAAAATGGACTTGACCAAAAATCCGTGATTAACAACGTCCAACAAACCGAATCGACAGTTTACGCCAGTATCACCCTGGAATTTGTAGTGCAGTCCTTTAGATTATATATATACTTCCGACGAAGTGGAATTAATCCGCTATTAGACATATAATAATTTTCCCAGTGCATCAGAGGTGAGAAGTTGCCGTCGGGGTACTGTGCTTTACCAATCAGAGTACAGATAACGGGGATAGGCTTCTCCAGTTTTGTGCAGACAATCGATTGTTCCTGTCTAGCACTAATTTCCGACACAGCTCGCTTCGCACAGCGACATGGCGTTCTAACTCTACAGGTACTATGAGTCAGATTGATCATATCGCCGTAAGCTACCGGTGGCGCAGTTCTGTTCAGAACTGTAGATCTTACTGGTCCACGTACGTAGTCGGACCATGCACTAGTTCTATTGCGATTATCTCTCCAGCCCCATGGTCATCGTCGCAAACTGCAAACCCGGTTAGCCATGCAACGCTTGTGTGATCCAGAAATACGCACCCGGTATGGACAGAAGTTTGCACATGAGCTAGGATCTACGACGAACAGTAATGTAGATGAGTGTTGGGCCCGTATCAAACAGGCGATGCATGTGGCAGTAGGTTTTGCCTGTGGTCCTAGATCCGATGTCCATCAAAAACACTGGATCTCGCAAGAGTCGCTGAGTATAATGAAGCAAAAGCGTCAGCCATCGAACTGCAAGGAGATTAATAAGATACGAAGACATCTACAGAAGCAAATTACGAAAAGCCTTAAGAATGATCGCGAAAATTGGTGGGTCAAGAGGGTCAAAGAAATGGAGATAGCAGCTGCTTCAGGTAATAGTCAAAAACTGTTCAAACTCATTCGTGACACCGGTGGACGGCGCATCCAGGTCAGTGAAACGATTTGCGATAGAAATGAAGAACCCATCCATAGAAAACAGCAAAGGCTTGACCGTTAGGCGGAATACTTCGAGGAGCAGTTTAGCTGGCCGCGCGCTAGTGTAGTTACCCTTGTGTCAACAATTGCAACTCCTTGGGTGGTGCCACTTGAGTGCCCATCGAAAGTAGAAGTGGAATCGGGCATCCGATTACTGAAGCGATGGAAAGCGGCCGGTCCCGACGAACTTCCCCCGGTTCTTTTCAAACTGGGTGGAAATGCTTTGATAAAATCACTTACCGTCTTGCTCCGTGACATTTGGAACGCGGAGCGTATACCGGTAATATGGAGCGAGTCGTTGATTGTTCCCATCTTCAAGAAGGGAACACGCAATGACTCTAGTAATCATCGCGGGTTCGGCCTAATTCCGATAGTCGCCAAAGTATTAGCCTCGATTATGCTTCTTGCCGCGTAATCTAGGTCCTATAGCTTCTCACTATTTCCTAGTTCAACGCCCAAATCCTGAAGATTTCGCAGCGCACTCTCCATTATTTCGTCCATGGCGAAGTTAAACAAGAATGGAAACCTGAGGCTTCCATGTTGGACACCGCTGGTCGATTCGAACCGACCGGATAGTTCACCGTAAACTCTAACGCGACAAGAAGTATGAGAATACAGTGATCTCACCGGGTTCACGAACTTCTGGGGCATACCTTTTCGATGAAGAGTACTGAAAAGCGCTGCTCGATCAACTGAATCGAAAGCGCCTTTCAGGTCTAAGAAAACCATTATTGTCGGTCGACGGTGCGTGTGACGCGTTTCAAGTAGTCGGCGAAAAGTAAAAATCTGGTCGATGCATCCTCGACCTGGGCGAAATCCAGCCTGCTGTTCGCGGGCATTTCTCTCGTGAGCGGGTGTAAGACGGTGCAGCATAATCGAGGCTAATACTTTGGCGACTATCGGAATTAGGCCGAACCCGCGATGATTACTAGAGTCATTGCGTGTTCCCTTCTTGAAGATGGGAACAATCAACGACTCGCTCCATATTACCGGTATACGCTCCGCGTTCCAAATGTCACGGAGCAAGACGGTAAGTGATTTTATCAAAGCATTTCCACCCAGTTTGAAAAGAACCGGGGGAAGTTCGTCGGGACCGGCCGCTTTCCATCGCTTCAGTAATCGGATGCCCGATTCCACTTCTACTTTCGATGGGCACTCAAGTGGCACCACCCAAGGAGTTGCAATTGTTGACACAAGGGTAACTACACTAGCGCGCGGCCAGCTAAACTGCTCCTCGAAGTATTCCGCCTAACGGTCAAGCCTTTGCTGTTTTCTATGGATGGGTTCTTCATTTCTATCGCAAATCGTTTCACTGACCTGGATGCGCCGTCCACCGGTGTCACGAATGAGTTTGAACAGTTTTTGACTATTACCTGAAGCAGCTGCTATCTCCATTTCTTTGACCCTCTTGACCCACCAATTTTCGCGATCATTCTTAAGGCTTTTCGTAATTTGCTTCTGTAGATGTCTTCGTATCTTATTAATCTCCTTGCAGTTCGATGGCTGACGCTTTTGCTTCATTATACTCAGCGACTCTTGCGAGATCCAGTGTTTTTGATGGACATCGGATCTAGGACCACAGGCAAAACCTACTGCCACATGCATCGCCTGTTTGATACGGGCCCAACACTCATCTACATTACTGTTCGTCGTAGATCCTAGCTCATGTGCAAACTTCTGTCCATACCGGGTGCGTATTTCTGGATCACACAAGCGTTGCATGGCTAACCGGGTTTGCAGTTTGCGACGATGACCATGGGGCTGGAGAGATAATCGCAATAGAACTAGTGCATGGTCCGACTACGTACGTGGACCAGTAAGATCTACAGTTCTGAACAGAACTGCGCCACCGGTAGCTTACGGCGATATGATCAATCTGACTCATAGTACCTGTAGAGTTAGAACGCCATGTCGCTGTGCGAAGCGAGCTGTGTCGGAAATTAGTGCTAGACAGGAACAATCGATTGTCTGCACAAAACTGGAGAAGCCTATCCCCGTTATCTGTACTCTGAGTGGGTAAAGCACAGCGGCCACCTAAACAAGTTCCTGATGAACTTAGTTTTCCAACTTGTGCATTGAAGTCACCAGATAGCACTACAATGTCAGAACAGCTACTGCTGCGAACGAGGGTTACGAGTTCCTCATAGAACTCATCTTCCTGCGTGTCAGAGCTGCAGTCCGTTGGGGCGTACGCCGAGATCACAAACAAATTGCGCTTGACACAGTATAAACACATAAACGACTATTAACAGGGGATCCAGTCTAAAAGTGCAGCCTCAGCTTTGTCAGTCAAGACTATTCCTACACCACGTTGACCCGCAGCTCGAGCTACTTCGTCTCCTGATGCTTGTATGAGAACAGCCGAAGCCGAGTTCGTGCTTACGGTGATCTTCTATCCCAGTTCCCCACGGAAAGTGATGTTACTCAGGACTACCCTCTTTCGCTCTTTTTCTTCAACTTTGTAACTGAACTGATTCGTTGCTCAGGCAGTGAACTGTCTGACTTGGAATATGCGGACGATATTGTTCTTCAGAGTGAAGATCCAGGTAAGTTGAAAGCTTTCCTCGATAGCCTACACAGCAGCGTAGCAATGTTCATGATGCGTTTTGCATCTTCAAAGTGTAAAATGCTACTGCATGTCTGGGTTGGCTCAACGCCAAACCTTGTGTTGGCAGGGGAGGCTCTAGCTGAAGTGGATAAGTTTTGTTACCTGAGCAGTTACATATCACCAGCTGCACAGATAACGGATGAAGTGTCATCGCGTACACAGAATGCGCGTTTGGCTTTTGCCAACCTCAGTCATCTGTGGCGTCGACGTGATATCCGATTGTCTGTTAAGGGTAGTGTGTACAAAGCGGTGGTTAGGTCCGTTCTTTTATACGGTTCAGAAACATGGCCATTACGAGTAGAAGATAGGCAAAGACTGTCAGTCTTCGAGCACCGATGTCTCCGTAGCATTGCCCGATTATTATGGGAACACCGTATTAGCAATGCTGAGGTAAGGTGTAAGGTGCTGGGAGCCAGAGGTAAGTATCTGGATCAAGTACTGAATCTAAACAGGTTAAGGCGGTTGGGACATGTGTTACGCATGCCCACCGATAAACTTCCTCAGCGTACGCTGTCCTCTGATGCCGGTAGTGACTGGAAGGTAGGTCGAGATGGTCAGTCCGTGACATGGTAAAAAGGTATGAAAACATTGACCAGCGGACTTGCCCATGTAGGATGTATTAAACTTCCAGGTTGGGGTCCACGCGACCCATCTGCTAAAGGACTGGAGACATTAAGTGATATGGTTAAGTGTCGCGGTCAGTGGTGTAGTTGCATTCGGACTCTTTCTTTTTCCTCTTGATTCCCGCTTATTACTTTGGTTTTCTTCGAATCGTTTTTACTTTATGCTTCTATTTGTTCAGCCGTTTACTGAGCGACGCTGGAGGGTAGCAACCGAAACCAGAGCACAGAAATGCGAGGTTAATGGTTGAATAGACTGGAACTGAAACAGGGAGCCACCGGCAACTATGTGTCAATATGCTGCCGCCTTGCAGCTCGCATTTGATTGCGCAAAGACTAGAGGAGCATCCCTGAAAGAAGCTGAGTGACGATGAGGACGTCTCTTGTGCCAAATGCCCATGAGATGCTTTGATCATTTCTCCTACGAGCTGTTACTCATTCTACGGCGGCCACCGGCATGCCCAGCATAGGCAGCAGCGATCAGAGACATTCATGCAGCCGGCTTATTCTTTTCAAGGAGCCAGCCGTAAAACGAGCCGGACTAGAGGGACTGGGGGTGGTAAAATCCGAACCTGACTTCCGAATAGGTAATCAAACGCTTTAAACCACTCGACTGCCACCAGTTGGCAGGTGCCATTAGCCCCATCCATAAAGTGAGCTCAATCTCTCACAGGGGCTAGCTCCATAAAGGTAGAAGTTAGTACTTCATTGCAGGCTACACAAAATTAGTGAGTCACGCGCACTAACGAACCAAGAATCACTGGTGTTCGTCGAGTAAGTTCAGTACAGGTAAGAATGGGATTCGTAAGAAAACTTATACACTAGGAAATGGAGATAATCCGACTGGCAGCAAATAAGCTGCGTTGATGAACAAGGTTGAATCTGTTCTCGTGGACTGAATCACTAACAGTAAATGGGATTTCATGGCAGGAAAGAAAGCCGCATCAAGTGATGCTTATTGATAGCCTTTGTGTACGTGCCTACTGAATGAAGTTATGGACCACAAAATAACTCATTCTGCGGAAAACACTACTACATTAAAAAGATGGGATGCAGTTGTACTCGCCGTTTTACGATGAACATTGGTCAACCGAACAACCTAGGAAACGGTTTGTTACATGGCCGAGTGCCTCCAGAAGTAATTCAGTTGATCCGATGCTACTGAATTTAATCGATCGTTTGTAAACAAGATTCCTAAAGGACGAATATCTAACGAAGACCGAATCAGGAGTGTATTCGAGGTGAGGTAATGTCTGTTTCAATGGAATAATGATTGTATGTAGCAGTGTTGTCGGTGGGTCTTGTAATAGGCCAACGTTACTGCAGATAACTTAGATATCAACTAATTACAGGCCCCGTTGACAATGCCGTTGCGGAATCCTGAACATTAACGTAATGTCGCATGACCCATCGATTTTTCGATACACTTCAATCATCAGTTAGTTTCTATACACTAAGGTGATGATTTTCTGAGGAAGTCAGTCGCAGCCCCGCAGTGGGACATATAAAATAAGAGCGTTCCGTCGCCGTGATATAAGTAACTAACTGCCCTCGACTTCAAGATAATGGAAAATGCCACGGCATGTCTGATACCTATCGTAACCAAAATTGGAACTTCTACAATGCTTTGTTGTCTTGAGACAATTTGCGAGATTAACACCCACGAACAATAAACCAGATCCCGTCCAGGTCATAATTAATTAGCAGGTGCACCAATTACGCCAAGCACGCACACAAAATACAGATCGTTCTATGATCACAGTGTTACTATGCTTCAATAGACTATCCGGCCTAAATGAGCCGTTAAAGTTATTCACTCGCCCCTTAGAAGGGATACCCTGATCGATGTTGCTACCTTACCATGATGATCGGCTTTGTGTGCTACGATAATCTCGAGGGCTATGCTGATTGGAGCACAAAACGCTCCTTCAGGGTCATCCGTATCGGATGGGCCGAGAGCGAGTAGACAGAAAAAACGAACAAGATGCTGTTAGAGGATGTGGTGAGTTTTTCGCCTGGCAGCAAACTCTCTACATAAAAGCCAGAGGCTCAAAGACAGCAACGTGGTATGCGCGAATGTGGTCCGCTACTACATAGGGCCATCGCCTTTTTCCTCTCGCTCAGCTATTCTGAGTGGGGTAAGATTCACTAGGACCTGTTTGGCGTCCTCGATTGGCAGGTCGCCATCCAAAAGGCGTATGAACCGTTCACACGGCCACCGGCTCCCAACACAAACTTCCTGTTACCCGAAAGGCTGCACTTGGTTATGCACGGGCTGGAGTTGTTACCTCCAACAAAAAGCCGAGTGGCGCTGGGAATGCCACTTTGTACCTAATTCCCAAGACTCCATGAAGTTCCTCTACACACAACGTTCACAGGCAGTTGCCGCTCGGGACATCCATGAAGCCGGCTTATCTTCCTGTAGGAACTAGCCGCATAAAAGCAAGTAAGATAAGTGTGAAGGGATATATTCCATAATTAGGTGAACTCGTAAAAACTTGTGTAGTCGCAAATTTTATGTGTACGGTGAGCGGTTCGGTTTGTTAAAAACTACTATTGAAGCTTGCACAGGTTTCCTACATGGCCGTTTCTTTCATCTTAGTCATAAACAAATATCGCTCTTTAATTTCTCTTTGAGTAGAAATGTTGTGGATGTCCCAAAAAACATGTTTAGAACAGGTGTTATCCATACCACGAAACCACTGGTCGCCTCGCACCCCATTGGCAAGAAAACGAAATCCTAAAACAGATTTTCTGGATGTTTTGTACTCACGTTTCAAGGATTTGGTATTCATCTTCTTCTTTGTACAATGACGAGAGTCGACATTTCATTAGAATGAAATTTCGTTTATGTTGTTTGTCTGGAAGATTTGAATATTTATGATAAAAAAATTGAGGAGTGACGAAAGTGAAATGTTTGGGAAGAATGCATGACAAGTACCAAATGAAATAACATGAACAAAATATTAATGTAATGTTCTAGGCATCATATCCGATTCTCACGCATATACGCTACGGCGCGAACTGAAAAAAGTGCATAAAAGCTTGACCTAATAAAGCCCTCGTTTCTCAAAAAAGCAGGTTTTGCAATCGTCCGAAGAAGTCCTTTCAACATTCGTTGAAGAAGTGTCACCAACTTTCTCGGGAGGACGATATTTCACGTAAATGAAAATTATATCCCCGAGATTATATTCGATCCCTGGATTTCCCTCGGATCACGCGCACACGTGGGCATAGCGCGTTATCAAGAACCGAGAGACAGAACCCCGAGATACTCAGGCCTCCCTTATTCAGATATGATAACGAGACCAGCGAGAACGATGCCGCCTAGTATCGAATACCTGGGGCGGAGTTCGAATCCACTGACAGATCACCTGACGGCTAAAGTGTGACTAATCCCGGACTTTCAACCAGCCATAAAGATTTTTTCGAAAGCGGCAGTCGAATATTTCCGGGAATGCGCTAAACTCGGATTTCAAAACTCCGGCTGAAGAACTTATGACACCCCGCGCTCCGCTTCGCTGCTAAGTCAAATTGCTGAAAAATGACTTGGCGAGATGTAGCAACAGTCAATCAACTGCCTGGATTCTAGCGATCGAGTTGTGCAACAGTCAACGAACATGAACAAATTTGATTCCTTGTTATTCCGGTGTTACCACCGAACCTATCTTCAGACCACTGTAAAAAACAAGACATCCTCTGCGATTTGGCGACTCTGAACGTAATCTACTAACTACAATGTCTGAACACCAATTAGAATTTATCTGTGTGAAAAACAAAATTTATTCAGTTTATTCTTTGCCTACATCGATGTTATGAGGCCCGATAACTGAAGGCGCGAAAGGAAATTCAAGCAGCACTAAGCAGCTTTTCAGGCTACTTACGAAAGCAGACACTTTATTCTACTCTTTAACCCGAATTAAATACCACTCGTATTCTCCAAATCTAAAGTTTAGTTCTGCTGATAAACCTCAATAATCATGATCCCAAAGAAAACATTAACCCTTAGGACCGCATCATTACCGAAGTTTAGCAAAAAGGAAGAAAACAGAGCCACGTCCATGATGTTATGATGACGGAATGTGGTGAACTCGAACTTTGCTTACGCAACTGGTGTGAAGATTTATGAGACAAAAATGTATCGGGCATGCTCTTTGATGAGTGACAGCACCAGAGAACTACACAGTTGACCGAATCCCAATTCGCGCTAAAATCTATAAAGACAGCAAATGTGGGTCTACAGATTGCACGTCATATGTGCAGTCGATACAAACTACAGTTCTAAACTCTGCTTGATGAGTTCTATGAGTTACTCACCACTCTCCTTCTCAAAAGCAAAGGTTCTGACATTATAGTGTTAGCTGGTGATGTTAACGTACAAGCTGACAAACTCAGTGTGTCAAAATCTTCTTTACGTGGGCGTTGTGCCTTACTCGCTCGGTGCACACACAAAGGAGACAAAATTCTCCGGTTCTGTGCAGACAATCGGTTACTCCTGTCTAGTACAAATTTCCGACAAAGCTCGCGTCGCACGGCGAAATGGCGCTCTAACGCTACAGGAATTCTGAGCCAGATCGGTGATATCGCAATACGTTACCGGTGGCGCGGTTCCGTCCAGAACTGTAGATCCTACTGGTTCACGTACATACCAGTCGGATCATGCGTTAGTTTTAATGCGATTTTAGCTTAATCTCCCTGGTCATCGACACAAATCACAAACCCCAGAAACACGCCGTGATTTCCCCTATTCCCAAACGCGGTGATTCTTCTGACCCGAATAACTATCGTCCTGTTTCCCCTCCATCTATCATTTCTAAAGTATTCAAAACTGTCATCACCGACCAAATGCGTGCGTTTTTCGAACGCGAAAGACTACTGAGTGATCGTCAATACGCATTACAACCTCGCCGATTCACCGGTAATATCCTGGCCCTCGTCTCACACTCCTGGTCGGCTGCACTTGACAACCACGGAGAAACACACATGGTGTTGCTCGACATCTCTAAGGTCTTTGACCGAGTTTGGCGCGCTGCTCACGCTTGGATTCTTCTCCGCTCTCGTTTCCTGGACATCAAGTTTTCTTAGTAAGCTAACCATCTCCGCCCTAGTTGATCGGGTTCTATCCTAGTCATTTCCTGCGAATGCTGGCGTTCCCCAAGGTTCAGTAATTGCGCCTACCCTCTTTTTTATTTATCCCTGATCTCACCACTACCACTAACTCAATCCATTTCTTTGCCGGCGACGCCACCCTTCATTCTTCCGTCACGCTAATACAAACATCGATAGTGACCGCAGTGCAATCAGTGTATCTTTAGAGTCTGACCTCGAAGTTGGTTTTCTTTTTTACGCCAGACGCTTCTTCACACGAGCCCATCTTCTACTGTACAAAGCTCGAATCCGCCCCGCACTTGAATACTGCAGTCACATGTACAGTAGAGCTTCGTCTATCTTTTTTCTCCTCTTGATCGGGTTCAGTGAAAGGTCATCCGGCTGATAGACGACCCTTCTTTAACCTTCTATTTGCAGTCACTAGCCCATCGTATCTCTTCTACCGGTATCATTTTGGATTTTGTTCTTCGGAACTTGTTTCGGTAGTCTCTCTTCCCAAAACGTTTCCCCGACCATCACGTACCCAGGCAACTAGTCATCCTCATCAATTTTCTGCCACTAGATGTCGTACTTCTATCTTCCAATCTTTTTTTTCCGGACCGTTAACCTATGGAACTCTCTCCCGCTCTCTGTCTTACCACCCACTAAAAACCTCTCTCTCTCCAAAACCAGGATCAATAAACTGGTTATTACGTGAATATCCCTCCACTACCCACTTTTACAGTGTCGTTTGATTGTGGTTTTTCCTTCATGCACCTCACTAGGCATCTACACCACCAAGCTGGACAGCATCAAGTTCAAAGGATGCTTCCCTGTTCATGTCCGTTTGGGAGCATGGGGTTAGGGATTGAATACCAAAGCTGATCGACAACTGGTTCACCAGCGAAGGCAACAGAAGACAAACAACCGGTTCTCGATAAACAGACCAGAAGCCCTTCAACGGGCGTTTGCATCACATCATTGCTCTTGATTACCGGCTCACTAATTAATATGCCAAATCGTTAGAGTTCCAAAAATTCCCTCCGTGGTCTGGGTTCTCGCAAAATATCATTTACCTAGAAATTTTCAGCGGCCTTGGGGGAAAATCCTCATCTTTTCTGCTTCGACTTTTGATTCTGAATGGACGCAATGAGCATTGCTACACTGGATCTCAGCAATTAATCGGTTTTCCAATCCGGACAGAGCATGACTGTATGTTACTGGGCGCATCTCCAGGTGGCGGACAGAATGGCTGCTCCCAGGGTTAGCCGTTAGTAAGGCGGGCCCATCAAATAAGTGGTCGTGGACAATCAGCGACAACGCTTGAGGGTGTGATGGGACTTTCGCTTGGCTAGCGTCCCCCAATCTAAAACGCAACTGTGAAATGGCGAGTGTGGCCCGCCACTAAATGTGGCCACGACTCCTTATGGTGTTCCACTTACCCGACAAAGTTTTCGGAAGAGGCAGATGAAGCATACAGTTGGCCACTGGCTTATATGGACCAACGCTGCTGTTTCGCTGGGATTATTTAACTGCGCAAGGCCGGACGTGCATCCTCGAAAAAGACCTATTCTGGACGGGGTGGCCGAGTAGTACAACAGGCCACAACACAAACAACAACGGGAGACACGAATGATACAAATATTGGCTGTTGTATCCCCCACTATTGATTGTCGTAATGGCTGCTGTTAAATTTGCACCTTGGTTGATTCAAACCGATATAAAATAGTAGTCAGCAATCGTTTGAGTGCAACTCTGTCAGACAATTTTGTGTATGTCGACAGCAACAGACTGATGCGTCGAAGCTTGTTCGTCGTTTTTCTGGGGCTAAAGACGGATTTTACCATAGTTTTCAAAATTCGCCGGCTCGTGCGTCCTATGGAAGTAACGGCTGTTGCTGGCGACTAAAATGCTCAAACTAAAGACTGAATAGAAAGGAAAGTCTTACAGGAAGCCCATTTGCCATTCCAGCCGATCGATAGTGCTCGGCTAACCAAATCGCAGTCTGACCGCACACTGATCCTACCAATTACAAATTTACTTAGGAGTCGACGAGAACGAAATTTCATTGTGGGCTAATGACAAGCGTTCCTGTTGAATCTGGTGCGGTTGACAGGAGAATAACTTGTCCTTACTTTTACTTTTATGCGACTATCTCCTACTAGAGGATGAGTCGGCTCCTTGAATATCTCATATCATAGCTGACCATGCGCGGGTTTGGAAGAAAGTTCGGCGCAGATCGCGATTCGGTGTTTCTCCCACTGACGAGCACCATAGACAGACCGTAAGCCCAGGCGCTCTAAATCCCTCTCGAGTGTTGATCTAAGTTTTGAGCTGGCCACCACGGCGACAGCGCCACCCAGAGCAGGGTTCGAGACGGAGTGTTTGTTTGATTAGTTCCGTCTCGGGACACCGTAGAATATGACCCAGCCACCGCAGTCGACAACCCTGGAAGAAGTCGAACAGTCCATCAATTTCGCAGCACCGTTTCCTTACTTCATCGTTGGATACTCTGCCGCACCAATTTGTCTTCGAAATAAGCCACAGACACCAGTGAACAAACACCTCCTTTTTTCCTAGTATTCTCGGCTCTCAATGACCGCGTTTTGCAGCCGTAGCTGAGTACGAGGAGTATAGCGGCACGGTAGATACGCACCTTGGTCCGAAGGCTGATTTCACTGCGGACCCACAACGCTCGTCGAAGCTGAAAAAATGCTTTCCTGGCGTTGTCTATCCGGAGTATTACTTCATTCTTCACCCGACCGTTCGGAAGCAGTGCAGAGCAAAGATACTTGGATGATGGAACACATACAATCAGTTGGTCATTGATGGACAGCTCTTGAACTGTCGGCCCAGGGCAAGTTGACATACTTTTGGTTGTCGTAGTGTTTATTTTTAGCCTGATGGACTTTAAGAAGAAATCGATTCGGTCAAGGACTGGTTGAAGTGTGACGGGAGAGTCCGCTAGCACAACAACGTCATCCACGAACTCTACGTCCGAGATGTACATCTCCTGACTCAGTTGGATACCGGATAGTCAGTCAGTGCCTGTCCCATTGCCCAGTCGACCGCGTAGTTGAACAGCAGTGGTGAAAGAGGGCAGCCCGTCGGACATCCGTAGTGAGTGTGAAGTCGGATGACTCTTCACCGTACATACGGACCCGCGCCCCCGTGGACGAATAGTATCCTCTCAGAAGTCTCAAGAGTTTAGCGGGCGTCCCGTCGGATTCCATTATCGCGCAGAGACACTGCCGGTTGAGTGAATCAAAAGCGACCCGAAAGTCGATAAAACAGGCTACTGTTGGCTGCTGGAACTTGTAGTGATGCCCCAGTGTTCGACGTAGTGTGGAAATTTGGTCCACGCAGTCTTCCCCACGGCGGAAGTCCCCTTGGTTTTGTCGGGTGCGGCGGTCTCTCGCAACTGAGAAGCGGTTGAGCAGCAGAACGCAGAAAATCCTCGCAGCCACATCGATTAGGCTGATCCCCCTATAGTTTTCGCACACGTATTTGTCGCCTTTCTTTGGGATGAACAGCAAAACGGACGAGTCACAATTAGTCGGAAAGACTTCTTCCAACCATATGGAACCAAATAGGGTGTGTAGTCTGCTGATCAATGACGACAGGCACTATTTGTAGATTTCAGGTGGAATTCCATCTTTCCCAGCAGCTTTTTGGTTCTTCAGCTGATTGATGACTGTGGCGACTTCAGTTGTGCTCGGTGGATCGCAATTGACATCGTACGGCTCTGAAAGAACCGGGGATTGTAGGGCCGTCGTGTGAACTAATGGTAGGTTGAGCAATCGATCGAAGCGCTCTAACCCTAGCTCTATTTTTTCTGCTCAGGTATGAGCAGATCGGCTGTGTCGCGTAAGAGCGACTCCTGCTTGCAGCGCCTACCCGACGCGTTGCAAATGAGGCGGAATAGCTTGCCAAAGTCATCCATCCCTGCTGCAATCTCCATTTTTTCATCTACTTCTATCCAGTACAGCTTACGATCAGCCCTAACGGAGCGCGAGACCTCGCGCTGCAATCCGCGACGTTCGTCACTTCCTGATATCCGAGCTTCGTATACTTTAGCCGACAGCTGAAATGTGTCCTCTGAATCCAGTCTTGTAGACGCCTTTCGTTTTTCCCTAGTTCTTTTAAGGCAGCTTCTCTAACCGTCAATTTGATTACCATCTACTGTTCATGAATCCGGTGAATCGTTGGTTACTGTAGGTAATCAGGTAGCGATTGCGCTTAACGGCGCTTGGCATTTCCAGGGCTTCGACGTTTATGCGTGCCGGTGGAGACGCCTTAGGGCATACGGACAGATGGATTCTAAAGCGCGCACGGATAAGAACGTGGTGTGTCGTTTGCGTTTCCCGTCGCTAAGCCGCGGTAAGCTCGACAGTCTTCTACAGACGAAATCCAACAAGACCTCGCTAAAATGTGGTTGATTTGATGCGAAGTGCGACCGTCGTTGGAGTGCCACGTCAGCGAGTGCTTTTCATGGTGCTGGAAACGTGTGCTGCAAACGACCAATCTGTTAGAGTTGGACAATCTGACCAGGTGGTCACCATTCTCACAGCGTTAACCCAGGCCAAATCTTCCCAGGACGTACCGCGTGGACGTATCCGACGGACCTGTGCGATCGTTCTAGTCTCCGGCGATGAACAGAATGTTACTTCTCTAAAACCGACTGATTACCTCTTGGAGGCTACCGTAGAATTCATCCTTTGTCTCGTTGTCCACCGAGTTGGTTGGAGCATAGACCGCCATTAAAACGTGCCAAGGCAGGTCTTGCTAAAATCGGTTCCCAAGCGATCATTGTTCTGTTGGCTTTATTGTTATTGGCGAATGCGACGACGTGGCGCCCGGAGTTTTCTGTCGAGCCGCTATAATAAATTCAATAAGTTGCCTCTTCTCCGGGAACTTTTATGCACCGAGTGCCAGAGTTAGGTTTGCGGACTTCTGAAATACAGGCTAAGTCGATGTTGTAGTTCTGTAGTGTCCACATTGTGAGGCTTTGACTGTCCACGTCTAAGTGTCCGTACATTCCAACAAGCTATTTAAGTCTGTTACCTATAGTTGAGTATTCCAGCTTGAACGCTGGAGCACAAGGCGCTTCGCTTGCCGGGGACGCCGTAGCATGATCAGAGTGCATGTTTACAAAACTATTCATATTCACAGAAATATGATACGAGACGGTGTCCCAAACATCGCTTGAGACTTTTGCACTACTCGGTCGCCCAGTATGGAGTAGGAAGTAAATTGACGGTACCTCAACCGGCCGTTTAGTTCGAGGATGCACCTTTAGCCTTTGTACACCCAAGTCCAGACTGCAAGGCAGCAGGGTTGTTCCAGATGAGCCGGTGGCCTGTTGCGCGGTTCATTCGCTCCTCCCAGAATACCGGGTAGGATGGGTTGAACAGTTTCTTTGTATCCGTTGGACCAATAGATCTCGTCCGCTTATTTAGATGTATCTGTCATCGCATGGTGAACACCATTTCGCCGAGGTTTTTAGACCTTGGTTACCCTCAACCTGGTTTAGCCTGTCTATCGAGCTGTTTGCTGGGGTGTGGCCCCTGATGCATGCTTCAGCTTCGTGGAGCCATATATTAGAGCTGGGTGAATGATGAAGACCGAGGAGATGGAGGATGCCCTAAGGGACACGACAGTCACCCAACTCAGAGGTGTTACTCCTCTCAGACACATCATACACTCCCTGTCACCTCCTATCAGCCTTCAAACTTCGCAAAACAAACCTATTTTTGGACACTTTTCTTACCGTGAACTTTTACATACTCTTTGTCCGGGTGTACACATAGTGCGAGATTGCTCACCAAGGTCCACGGTGTCGTTGTCCAAGCAACAAACTCCACAGTGTTCTGGGTATCTAAAGGGAAACTGACAATAACTGCAAAACTGTAGGTCATTCAGGATCAACACTAACTTGAAGGGTCCTGAACGTCTTTGTAGTTCTGACCAGCTTCGAAATTTGAAAGCGGGGTTGCGCAGGCAGTTGAGAAAGGCATTACTTTAACGCCTCTATACACAAGTCCCTTGTCGAATATTTGCTTGAAGACCCACCAAACCGACTCCATGAACCACGGATACATGGTTCTATAGTCGTTCTTGAAGTCAATCCAGCGACCAAACCGTCGTGTAACTATCTGAAATGTACAGCATCAACCATAATGTTCGACGAACCTCCCACTGTGAACTATAACGCATAACTATCGCACGACACTTGTCGTTGTAGGTCTTTATTCCCATTTCCAAGACGTCATTTGGACTCGTGATGCCGCATTCTTTATCAACTTCGTATTCCTGTGGGATCATGATGTGCATGTAGCGTGCAATAACTTACTACAGGTAGACCGTGACAGTCCCAGCCAAATCGACGATCTACGTGATACCCCGTCTGATGCGCATGCCTGGTGACAATATCCTTGATTGTGCCTGCCAGAAGATGCCCGTAGTGTGGTAAGCCGGTTGCGAAAGGCGGTCCATCATAAAATGTGTACCTGTGAAGCGAAAATGACTAAAGTAAATACGGAAACCTTGGTCGATTGGATGACTGCTTTAATGATGTTTCAAATATTTTCTTTTCATCCCAGAAACCCAAGACATCCAGTTCTTCACTAGGAATATCAATGGAGGCTGAGAAACTGGAAGCAACGTCCATCGGCGTGTCCAGCAACGCGTAGCGCTTACTATCTCAAGGACAGCTTCAGTTCAGTTCAGTTCAGTCTGCACAGGACAGGTAATGGCCACGGCCAATCGAGCGTCCAGAATTCCTTCGACGGTATGCACACCAGTTATGCACCCACCACTGCCGAGTGTATTTGATCGAATCCTCGCTAAAATTGAGAGGGAAACGGAAAACCTCATCGCACATCAACTGCGAGAAACATTATGCATCGTGAGCGTTCACTGAGACTGTATGCAATTAGCGAAAAAGTCTATTAAAACATTCTCCAGAAGGACCACAGTGCTACCCGTCATCCATCTAGTTGATAGACTCAAGGCTAACTACGAGGAAAGATCTCGTACCACTTGCGATCTAGGGCACCTTTGAAGTATTGGACGGTCTGCAGATCTACCATTCCACGAGGCAGACCATTCCAACTGTTCACAACCCTGTTGCTGAAAAAGTGCGATCTAGCCATCAACCTAGATCGGGCTTTTATCAACTTCTTTTCATGTCCCCTTGTTCTGGAGTCTACGGCCAATTGGAATAGACTATCTGGTCTAAGGCCAGAAAAGCCCTTCATTACCTTGAACGTTCCTATGAGATCCCCTCGACGTCTCCTCCTTTCCAACGAGAAGAGATTCAGGACACAGAGTCTCTGCTCGTAAGTCTTACCCCTCTGCCCTTCAACCATTCGCGTGGCGAGACGTTGGACTTTCTCGAGGCAGGCGGCGTCCATTTTGTAGAAGGGTGACCAAGCCTGCACGCTACCTTCTAAGTGAGGTCGTACTATAGCCATGTAAATAGGTACGAATACCTCCGGCTTCCGGCAATACAAAGCTGATCGCAGTCCAAAGAGCTCCCCACTAGCCTTATGCGCAGCAGCGTTGCACTGCTCCGACCATTTGAAGTCACTATTCATGATGACCCCCAGGTCTTTAACCCTACTGGCTGCCTCTACGGTGAACAGCCCTTGATCATGTGCGACAGTTAAGCTCTCTGTTGCCCTTGACAACAAATGGCTTTTTTGAGCGTTCAGAGGTAAGTCCCATTTGAAGAGTGGATGCTAGGTCATTAATAAATAACAAGAATAGGGCCGGGACTAGGACGGATCCCTGAGGTACACCACTGGTGACGTTCACCAAACTGGAGCACCTGTCCCCCACTTTGAAATAAAGCGTCCTGTGGGAGAGGAAGTCCTCCAGCCACCTATATGCTGGCCCACCTATACCGAAAGTCTCCATCTTGCGTAGCAAAAGACGATGATTGACGGAGTCGAACGCCTTGCTAAAGTCGAGGTAGCATACCTCAACTTGCTCACCTTCGTCCAGTCGTCGAGTTACTTCATCTAAGAAGCACAGGAGATTGGTCAGGCAAGATCTATTTTTCAGGAATCCATGCTGCGCCGGGCTTAGCATGGAGTGCTCCAGTAAGTGCTGGCAGATATGGGCACGGATGATCTTCTCGAGGACTTTACATAGAATGCTAGTTAGGCTTACCGGCCTGTAGTTCTACACATCCGACTTAAACCCACTCTTATGTATTGCCACGATTGCCGCGACTTTCCAGTCCTGAGGCAGCTTACCCTGGTCCAACGTGGATCTGTACAGCCTGCATACCGATGGAGCTATGATATCCGCCAACGGCTTGATGATAGCTGGATGAATGTCACCTGGGCCCGCTGACTTGTGGCTGTTTAACTCTTGTAGGTACTTACGCACGCATTCCCCTGGGAGATCCAGCTCGTTTAACTGAGGAGGATGCATCAGAGCCAGAGCTACTCGTACCCCACTATCTATTATATGTACACTACCAAAGTATTCCCCCAGGGCGTCTGCTTTGCCCTGGTCATCAGTGACAATACCATAGTCTCTAGTGGATAGCGGACCTACTGCATTTCTTGTTGAGCCTTTGGACTGTACATAGCTGTAGAACTTCTTTGGCTGTTGTCTTACAGACTGGGCCAATTTGAGCTCACATTCCCGCTTGGAAGTTCTCGAAAGGCTTACAGTCTCGCTTCTCAACTTCGTATAGCGGTTCCAGGCTAGCTAACTGCCGGAAGCTTTGTACTGGTTCCAAGAGCGGTTTCTGCGTCTGATAGCCTTGGCTATTGCAGCCTTCCACCACATAGGTTTGCCCTCCCCACTCCTTCTTTGTAAGGGTGCGAACTCTTCTTGTAGGGCAGTCAGGGATCCCTTTATGGCCTGCCAGCGCTCCTCGGCAATAGCCCCCCCCCCTATCGTGTCCCTGGTCAAACCCATCGCCCTATTACGAAGTCTATCTATGTCCATACTACCGAAATTCCTAATCAGCCTTGAGGGTACCTTCGGTTGCCGCATGTATAGGACTATTTTGACACACACGTGGTCACTCTTGCCCGGCGGTGCACAGTAATGCAGTCCAGACACATCGTTGGAGAGGTTCGTTATCGCTAGGTCCAGCAAGGATGGAAGGAACCCACCTCTATACCTGGTATTTTCCTAATATGCTGGTGCAAGGCATTGGCATGTAGCCGTTCTAAGTAGGTTTGCTCCTCCGATCCCGGCACGCAGACCTCAGCCGTCCAGTCGATGTGCGGAAGTTCCAGGTCATTCACTATGAGGGTCTTTTGTGCGTCCTTAACTAGTTCAGTCAAAGTCCGCAGCAAACAAACGTCCTCTTCGTGGTTAGTGCTTGGTGCCCTGTAGACACAGACGACGTTAACCCTTCTGCCTGGAAGGATGATTGTAACGGCGCATAGCTAGATATTGCGAGTGCACATCTTGGTCTGGGACTCGAGGTGGTTTGCACTCGACCTAAAGAGGATGGCTACTCCACCACCAAGGCGATCCTTTTCCCGATCCTGCCTGTAGACCGCAAAACCGTTACTTATTAGGCTTGGCACATGGTCTTCTTCAGAAAGCCACGTTTCCGTGACGGCAACTATTGACGCTTTCTGCTCGTCAGCTGTTTTGGCGAGTTCCGCCCGTTTGTTTCTAATACTACACGCGTTAGCGTGTAACACCACCGCGTTTGCTCCGTCGCCTAGGTGTCGCTTGCTATTCACTCCTGACTGTTTCTCAGGCTCAAGGCCTGAGATGATGACACGTTTTTTGCTTCGGATGTCCCCACTGGGGTGCATGAAGCCGGCTGATGGTCCAGGATTTCCGACGACTCCCAATCCATCTCTATAGGAGTGGCCACAACATCCAGACTGGCAGGGGTCGCGCTGTCATCCATCCTCGGACAGTACTGCCAATTCTCGTCTTCCAGCGCATCTTCAATTACAACTATTTGCGACCCCGCACGTGGCTTCTTTACTACTGTCAGGGTCGGGCCTGAGAGCCGAGTACGGCATTCCGCTGAAATTTTAGGTTTCTCACCAGCGCCCTGGCTGGTCGAGCAAAGTTACCTCCCGGGGCTAGACCACCAGGCCTTACCCTATGCTAGTCCGGCACAATCTGGTATCTGCCCTTGGTAGTCTGAGCCAATATCGCTGCCCTCGCCAGTAGTCTATCCCGGGTAGCCTTATCAGCGAACTCCACCAGTATTGGTCTCGCACGAAGTTCGCCTTTGTTCCCCAGTGGTGACTTCCATGTCCCCACTCTGTGCACCCTTCTTAGAGTAGGAGGGTACGGAACACCTGCGATTCGCAGTATGTCGCAGACCCTCCTCCTCTCTATGTCCCTCCTGGCCTTCGATTTCCTTATAAAGGTTCTTCCTGGTTTAGGATCAGAAGCCTGTGGCTTGAGACCCTGCCCGTCGACAAGATCTGCCTCTGCAGGTCCTTCACCTTGTTTTCTAATACCAGAAGAGCAGGGTCATCCACCCTAGCCAACCCATCTTTCGCTCTATTACAGTCGCCCTTCTTTTTGACCTGCCTCGCCCTTCTCGGCTTCTGCTCCGTCCACTGGCCCTCGTCGGTCTGCTTCAAAGGAGGTGAGGCAACGACCGCCTGGCAAGCTCTCGGAACTGGTCCATTCGCTCTGATGATTGTCCTCTAGGGTGTTGATACTACTTCCGCAAACGACTTACTACAACCTACTTGCGGTGGTTTGGGGCTTACGACTGAGGTACTACTTGGTGGGCGTTGGTCCTGCCCTTGGGCCTGCAGTTTAAAGGCCAGACTGGCCGCCTCCTTGCAAGGGGCATAGACCCATCCAGCCCATGGGTTCTGTTTATAAAGGACATAGATGTCCTTTGCTATCCCTGAACACCTTGGATGAGCCCATCTCTTGCATATCTCGCACTCTATACCATTTATCACACGTTTTCCGCACTTGGGTGCTAGACACGGGTCGGAAACGCGTGTCATACCGAAAACCCCAAAAACGAGGACGAAAACAACTCAAGTGCTCTTTACTCAAACACAAAATACGCACTCTGACACTAGCAGGTAAATCCCGCTAACACAAAAACCCAAAACAAGAAGAAGGATGTGAAGCGAGGAAAGATCGCCTCAAAAAACACCGAACACTACTCGGCAATACTACGAGGAGAATAAAAATATTCTCCGGATAAAGAGCACATTAAATGCAATTATGATACGCTCAGTATTGTGAATTAAACTAGTTCAGTTCAGTTCAGTTCAGTTCAGTTCAGTTTGCACAGGACAGGTAATGGCCACGGCCAATCGAGCGTCCAGAATTCCTTCGATGGTATGCACACCAGTTATGCACCTACACTGCCGAGTGTATTTGATCGAATCCTTGCTAAAATTGAGAGGGAAACGGAAAACCTCATCGCACATCAACTGCGAGAAACATTATGCATCGTGAGCGTTCACTGAGACTGTATGCAATTAGCGAAAAAGTCTATTAAAACATTCTCCAGAAGGACCACAGTGCTACCCGTCATCCATCTAGTTGATAGACTCAAGGCTAACTACGAGGAAAGATCTCGTACCACTTGCGATCTAGGGCACCTTTGAAGTATTGGACGGTCTGCAGATCTACCATTCCACGAGGCAGACCATTCCAACTGTTCACAACCCTGTTGCTGAAGAAGTGCTAAATAAGTTCAGTTTGCACAGGACGGGTAACGGCCACGGCCAATCGAGCGTCCAGAATTCCTTCGGTGGAATGCACACCAGTTGTGCACCCACCACTGCTGACTGTATTTCGTCGAGTCCCTGCTAGAAATGAGAGGGAAACGGAAAAACGCATCGCAAATTCAGGTCAGTTCAGTTCGGTTTGCACGGGACGATTTTGGCCGAGACCAATAGTCCGTCCAGATTGCTCTGTTTTCTGCGACTTACCTTGGCTGTCGAAACTTCGCGCTGAATTTTTGGTCTGAGGGGCAGAATCGGAGATTTAGTATCGGCTGTGGGGGAGGACGAACTCTGAGCGTACACCACCGGGTGTTCATTTCAGTTCAGTTCGGTTTGCACAGAACAGGTAATGACTACGGTCAGATGAGCGTCCAAAATTCCTTCCATGGTAGGCACACCAGTTATACACCCAGATGAATAAAAAACAGTCGATAGACCAATTTCATAATTTTTTTTACGACCTATTATGCCTTACGGCATTAACCGTAAATTGCTATTTTTGCGGTTCCAAGGGGGTATAAATTTTGGAACAAGACGCAACATTTAGGCAGATATGAGCGGAATTGGCGGCAGACTAAAACCGCCATAACCTCATTCAAATTTAGCGGTGTGATGTGTTCGGTGACCTTGCTCACCGGCGCCCGTTCAAATCCCATTGTGGTAGTTTCATTCATCGTTACCGCCGGATTCGAAACAGGTTCAAAAGTGCCGCGCGAACCATTATCAGAACGATCCATTCAAACTGTTGCTGGCTTTTTTTTCATCTTTGATACTCTCGACTTTCATATTCTGAATTTGTGAATATTCCATCTTATTGAGTAACGTGTTACACCATGATCATGCGCTACAGCGTGCATCTCGACCATGGCCGAGAAATATACCAGTATTATTATTACATAATAAACGAAAAAGTCGAATAAAACCCACCTCATACGGACTGCCGTGCTTCCTGTCATCCATCTCGAGAACATACTCAAATCTTACGGCTGGGCAGCGTCTCGCACCACTTGCGACCTAGGGCCCGCTTGAAGGACTGGACCGTCCCCAGGCCTACCGCACCACTGGGCAGAACGTTCCAAATGTCTACTATAGGGTGTTCACCGGACACCCAGATGAAGTGGACAGGAGTTCACCGCCCAGCTTGGGAAGAGCCACCGTGTGGTCATCAGGTTTCTGGTTCAGGTGGCTCCCCCCGAGATGCCAAGTAAGATGCAAAGAAACTTCAGGAGTTTGAAGGCCATCGCAACCATGGAAGCGGCAGGTAGTGTTGACTGGGGCCCTCACTATCAGACAGCGGAAGAGGGGTGGGCGGTCATCAGGAACCACCTCACCAGGTCGGCCAAAGAGTTCACCTAACTCAGAGGAGCCGAAAGCTTGGACAAACCACCGCGGTGGACCAGCCGAGCCTCTAAGGCTCAAAAGACGAAGCGCCAGGCATGACGTCGTTATCGGTCAACAGGTGGACATCAAAATTTTGTGCAATATATGAATGCCAGGGAGCATGCCGTTAGAATACGGTAAGAAAGTCAGGCAAGATATGGAGCGGACATAGCGTGCAGATTACAGGTGTCTTAAGGCTTAAAATAAGAGCGTCTAGTCCAAGGCTACAGCAAGAGCCGACGTGGGACGCGTAGTCAACAAAAAAAAGGAGTGCAGCCCACGGGGCTTACGAGAAAGCGCAGGCTCTGAAGTACTTCTCCCGTGGGCATAGGCACGACACCACGAAACAGAGCGAGACCACTATAACTCAGCAGACGACCACCATGGATGTAGTCGTCATTATCGAAAGTGAAGTTGAACTGGCGCTGAGCAGGCTAAATAGCAACAAGACTGCGGGACTGGAAGGTGTCCACCCCGCCATTCTAAAAGCCCTAGCCAGTTTACTGCCTGAACCGCTAACACGGCCTTTCAACTTATCCCCAGGCGCCGGGAAGCTACGAGACGACTAGAGGTTCACGAAAGTTGTCCCCATTCACAAAGGAGGCAAACAGGGGGTGGCTCATAACTACCCTCCCGCAAGCTTCTACCACTCACACTCCATGTGCTGGGGGGCGAGCCAGAGATCGACCAACAGAACATCAGTGAAATCATCAGCTGACTGGTGACCAGCAACACTGCTTTCCTAGGGGAAGATCCTATCCCACCAACCTGACGCCATTTTTGATTGAGGAATATTGCAGATTAGGCCGAGGGGAACGAGTGGAGGCATGTTACTTAAGCTTTCGCAAGGCCTTTGATTCTGCTACCAACCTTTTCTTGCTGGGCAAGCTGAATGCACTCGGAGTGGCCCCATAGACGGCCAGGCGGATCCGGGGCAACCTAAGCAACAGAGCTTTCTTCGTACAGGCCGAGGACCCCGGGTCTACACTGGCTTGAGCATGCAGTGTTGGGCCGCAAGGTTCCACGATGGGACTATCGTTGTTCCTGCTATACGTGAATGACCTGGCAACCACACTAAACTGTTCGGGGTTCCTATTCGCAAATGATATCGAAACAATGGGTGAGCCGATCTCTCGTCAACTGCAGACTGACTTAAACAGCTTAGTGCATGGGCTAAAAGGTGGGAGTTGCCACTGAATGCACCTAAGAGCAAACACTTGCCAACAGGCAGGGGTAGCAACGAGGACAGGTACGTGGGACTGTCAGTCCCGGCAAGGACTGAGTCCGCTATTGCGGTAAGAACCCTGGGTGTGCTTGTGCACGAGAGCTTCAACCCGCTGAGCAGTGTGCATCAGCAGCACACAGGACCAACAAGGAGCTTTTCAACTTAGGGACAGCGCTGGCGTCTAGAGAGACGGGAGTAATTCTTCCTATGTGCAAGGTGATGGTGAGGCATCAATGCGAAAATTTTGTTCAAACATGGGTTCTGAGCCTAGCGAAGCACGACAAATTACCGGAAGAAGTTTGAAGGAGGCTCACTTGAATTATAAACGGGATGCAGGGGAAGCCGTGCCGGGAAGAACTAAAAGCCCCAATCTATTTTATCCCTATCGCAGTAGGCTAAGGGGAGATCTGACAGAATGCTACAGGTTATATAAGGAATCCACTACCACTGGTAAATCATTACTGACTCGTTGTCACAACATTGCACTCAGGGGACACGGGCATAAACTGGACAAACCATGGGCAAACAAAGGCTTAAGGGTATGTTTCTTTCCTCGCCGCCTCATAAACAAGCGGTTCAAGCTGCCTCTACAAGTGGTGGCGACAACCTCGGCAGTCGCTTTCAAGCGCCAACTGGATGCGTGCCGGGCAGAGGCTTCCTGAAGTGGAAGAGTGGAACTCGATGGTTTTGGATCTAGGGAAAGTAGCCCTGTGGGATTGCTGATAATGAGACTACAAAGGTAAGCGATGATGTTTTCGGTATGATGCTGAGTTGGAAGGTAGGCTGCCATGCAATCGCACGCGATGGTGACAGCTTTTCTATTACAGACGGAGGTTTCCCTGGGAAGCAGTTCAAATATTCCCTCTGCAAGAATTTTTAAATCATTTGAAAAAGTCAAGATTTTGCGTCCAGAGAAAATCCCTGGAAAGTTCTTTTGGGTTGTGGGAACGCACTAAGAAGCTGCACCTTTCAATATAACTCTAGATAGCTAAGTAAAATCTGTACCGATTTAAATCGGCAAACGACTCGGTGTGATAATCCACTTAGTACCGTGATCTGGCAGAGAACCAACAATAGTTCTATAGATAGACTCGCAAAGGATATCTTTTGATACGCTTGATCCCGGCTGATAGAACCTTTGCTAAAGGAGGGTGTGGGGTGCCAAGAGGGAGGCTTAAGGCCACAGTTGCTGAAGTACATAAGATCCAGGCAAAATGCAGAGAGCTGTGAACCGGCCTGTTTGAAATTAGTGTTGCGAAAGTGCTGCATAGCTGCTTGTCAGCAATCACCACCATCGGGACCAACCGCTCTCAAACCCACAGTTCCTATCAAACAAGGCTGCAAAATAAACATGCAAAACTGCAGAAGATCTACAATAAAACCAAGGACTTCTCTATACTATTGCAACTCCACTCTCTCTCTGTAACCATCAGTCTTCGGACTAATGAACTGCAGAAAAAGCAGGAGCTTTCGGCCTTGAAGTCCTTCGACAGATCGTACCGATTGTCCAGACTGCTAAAGAGCAGAAATCAGAGAGAGCCTACAGGGATACCCTATTTAATTTTGGGGAATAACACGCAAATTAAATCTGCAGCTGAAATCGCTGAGGCCCTCAATACCTTCTTTTCAGAATCCATGACCACTGACGCCACTTCAAATCCACCACCCGTACCCCTCATAACCGAGCAAATTCTCTCTGACATTGAATTCAGTTTGAGCGACGTGGCTCTCCTACTGATGCGTGTTAGACCCTCCTCCCGCCCTGGCTATGACGGCATCCCCCCAGCACTCTTTCATCTTGGTGGAACTGACGCCGCGGCTATCTTTATGAATCTCTATAACTTATCCCTTAAAAATGGCACTTTTCCATCCCAGTGGAAAATTTCAACCATCATTCCTATCCACAAAAAGGGTCCAGTGCATGACCCTTCAAATTATCGTCCTATTAACCATACCCCTTTAGCTGCCAGGATAATGGAGCGTTTGATTAAGCAGCGGATGTCCGATTATCTCATTTCGCATAACCTTATTCACAGCGGTCAACATGGCTTCCTAAAGTCACGTTCTTGTACCACATGCCAGTTTGATTTCTTCAATCTACTGACCACGGCAGCCGACGACGGAAAATCTATGATTATCATCTACCTCGATATGACCAAGGCATTTGACCGAGTTCCTCACTCCCGGTTGTTAACAAAACTCCGGGCCTACGGTATCCATGACCCGCTTTTATCATGGATCACTTCCTACCTGTCGGATCGAACCCAGGTTGTATATGCTAATGGTCATCTATCGCAACCGACGCCTGTCACTAGTGGAGTCATACAAGGAAGTGTACTTGGTCCGCTATTTTTCTTACTCTATATTAACGACATTTTCTCGATTGTGCAACACGGCACACCTTTCCTGTTCGCCGACGACATCAAAATCATTTATGAGTTCCGCCATCAAGATTTGAGTACAGCGCTGTCTGAAATAGGTAATGATCTTGAGAAACTTGATCGATGGTGCACTTCATGGCAGATGTGCTTCTCGACATCCAAAAGTTTCTACACAACCTACAGATGTCAAGTCCCCCTCGGAACTCTGTCACTGAACCAAGTACCCATCGCCCCAAGCTCATCAGTAAAGGATCTTGGGCTTCGATACACTAACAACCTACAATTCTCGGAACATGTCTCATTTCAGACGGCCAGGGCCAGACAGATAATAGGACTAGTCCTCAGATCATTCAAAATGAAACATAGTATTCTTCTTACATACCAATCCCATGCTAGACCCCACCTCGAATATTGCCCTATAATCTTCTCCGGAATATCTAAATCTGATAGAATACGCCTGGAGAAAGTTCAGCGCACCTTCACCAAGAAGCTCATAGGATACTCTTCTCCACTGAGCTATAAAGAGCGATGCACTCTATTAAAACTTGACCCCGTATGGCTTAGACATGTCAGGCTTAATTTGTGTTTTCTATATAGACTTATTCATCGCTCTGCGTTCACTTCTACCAACTCTGTACAATTTTCACTACCCTCATCTTATCCTCTGCGCCACAGAGACTTCAGTCTGACCATCCCACAGTCCAGGCTGGCAATAAGATCCAACTTTTTCTCATTAAATATTCAAAGCTTTGGAATAAGCTACCCCTGACCATTCGCAAATGTACGTCAATAACCCAGTTTAGCCATGCCATTAAATCACAACTTACCGTTAGTCATATGATATCTTTGACTAACGCCAGCATATCTGAGGATCGAGCCTATGAAGAAGGCATCGTACTTTAGAACCCTAGCTTCAGCCTCTCCTCCCGCTTTCTGCTATCCGTCGAGCTGGCCTTCAAAAACGGGTTCCACTACTAGGATCATGGCACCATACCTCAAGCCTACCATTTTCTGTCTAACGACAGACGCCAGACGTAACATTCATTATCATTTTTTACGTACAACCTACATTGCAGAAGGATACAGTTTTGTCGTTTACAACTATAGGTAGCTAGATGCCTGCCGGTTCTCGCTACTCACCCACGTTCACCTACTATCACCTGACCCCTTTACAACCCTGCCTCATCTAATTCAGTAGCCGGTCTTCACAACTTTGTCTAAACGATTACTGCCTCTTTCGCTATATAGCACTAGGGCTGCCATGTAAAACAACTTTCCTCTAACCGAAGGTTTTTAGTCATTGATGTTTTCCCCTAGCACCAAATTGTTCAGTGGTGCTGGGTCCTAAGATATTAAGCCCCACCACCCAATACTTCGCTCCTTGATCCTTTGACTCTTCTCTTATTTATTCTGGCTTCCGCTCCTCTCAGCTTCCTTGCCTGGCCGTAATTCGCATGTAGATATTATTTTATATATAAACATATATGTAAGAACGTAGAGAAAAGCGCCCGTATTCTTCGCCCAAGTATGTTTTCCCCCCTTTTCGTAAGAAAGCGGCATTCCTCTTGTCCTAGAATCCGGCCTACTCTCCAGTTTACAGCCTTAACGAACAGCAACCTGCAGCATTAGACCTGTAGATACCCCACGATAGGACTTGTCATACATCTTCCGGATCTATCATATAAGCTAGCCATTCGGGTTCTGGTGTGTCCTAGCTGCTTCTTTGTGACCTGTAAAACACCACTGTGGGATTCGTCATATATCCCTTAGACCTATTATGTAAACTTGCCATTCGAGGTTCTTCGTGTTGCCCAGCAGCTTTCTCACGTAGCCCTCAGACCCTAGTCCAAATGCACTTCCACGACTTTATTAACTCATAAAGATAAGACTTCCCGGTGAACGGCCGATTCGGTAACCAATAACTTTGCCTAGTAGTATAATACCAGTTAGCCCTCACGAACACCGAACCACAATACCAACGACCCCACATTTAACTAAGACCATTTGCCTCATTTCCAACATCCGTACTCTCGTTATTTTGCTCACGCTAACCCTCAGCTGGAACATCTCCCAGACTGCGATCCTCCCTTTTTCAATTTCAGAACCACCCGGCCATCACGTTGCCTGGCTGTGATATATCGTGCAGACAGCTTGTCTTTTTCTCTGCCCGTCTACAACCACACCAAAGGCTGGCTACCGCGAATACGATCTAGCAACGGGGTTCACCCAAAACAAGTCCTGGTATCACTGCATACGTTACTCTGAGGCTTACTGAAGAATTCTCACTACAAGACCCTCCCGATGTCGAAGCTGCCGTGCGAGGACTTCTAATTATACTGTGATCGGTCCAGATTCGGCGATGCCCGCCTCTTTTCCATGAGAAAACGAACAAAACCGCAGTCAACCCTTGCCCAAAAAGCCCAACATGGACACAGAAAACCCACAAGAAACTCAACAAAATGATGTATTTGCCAATTTACCAGCATAACCTGCCTATTGCAAAGGTCTTTACTCTTGTCTTGCCTTATTTTGTTCCGCATGGACACGACATTCCGATTGTTGCTTATTCCTTCCTGGAACTCCATCCATCCTCCACCAGCGGCGAACTGCTGACACCAGATGACACACATCACCTCTCACGAAAATTGTCTCACCTTTTCAAGGGGTACTATTCCTTTTCACATCCGCAAGTCTATGAAAATTAGTATTCCTCTGCGAACCTTCGTGAAATTCTTCCCTGCCTCCTTTGTCTCAACGTCAATTACCTTTTTAAGTGAACATGAATATGCAGTGCCGACCTTTTCCTCGCATTATTCTTGTAAATATCGTATTTCCTGCGTCCTAAGCCAATGTCCGTCTGAACCTTCCTATATCCGGCTGATTCACTACTATTGCCGCCGTTGACTTGAAATCAATTAGTGTTCGCCGTGTGTTCTTTGCTCGTTTTGATTCATTAAAACTCTCGGCAGCCTTATTCCATTGTTACCGTGATTTGCTAATCTCTCCTTCAATTTTGTGAAATTTTCCATTTCATTCAGTGATATTGTAAACTCTGATCATGCTTACATGCGTGCTTCTTGACCACGGTCCAGAAATATACCATTATTATTATTATTATTATTATTAGTTGTTGCTTGTCCTACTTTTCACAGCCGTCGTATCCATATATCTTCCTCCTCCACTAGCGATATTCATATTCTTACGTAATCTTTTGCTTTGCTCCTGGTTTATCCCCATTTATAGAGCTCTCTCAAACTTGGTAACGATTTGTTTCTCACATCAGTGCGTGAATGTCATAAGCATATGCATAACTGAACAAAATTATTTTAAATGCTTACAAAGCAAAGTAAAATAAAAGGCTAAATTAGGTTTGCCGCCGGCTGAGTTAAATTCAAAATGATTCACTAGGCAAAACCGAGAGTCGGGGTTGAAGCGGAAAAGTGCTCTGGATGGAGGTTGGCTAAATGGAATGCAGAATAATGCGAAAACCCGGAGTCGGGCATAGAAATGACCAGAGATTGTGGTGGAGTCCAAAGCTTCATGACCACAAAATGATTTCAGGACAACTGCAGTCAAAAGCGTATCGATTCCAAAGCAAGTAGGAAAATAATGTACAGCAGGACTAGTTTAGCTTTCTCAACCGGCAGGATTGCCGGTTTTTGCTCTACGAAAAGTGTAATCAAATGACCATTGCGGGAGGTCAAGCCAGACTTTGTGAGAGGATTCAAGAAAAACCCCGTTGGATTCAGTGAAGCAGAACTTTTGATCAAGAGCTGCAGCAAGTGTATATGGTGAACATTCTTGAGGGCGCCAATGAACAACGGCCCTTTAGGAGTCGCGGAAAATGCGTGTCGTTTTGTGTCAGCAGAGCGAAAATGAGAAAAAATATCATTTTCTAGGTTTGTTCAAGGTATTTTCATCGTCGAATTGAGCAAAAGGTTGAACTCCAGTAGAGAAAAATTGAGTCGACCTTGAGAGGACATGAAGACCGCAGACTCGTCCTGGAAATTAAGGCCGCCTTGGATACGCTGCTTTGTCATAATAAACAAAGAAATTTTGTGGGTGTTCTGATTTGTGGCTGTTAGCCACAAGTCTGACATTTATTGAGTTTATGTAACAACGACAGATAAATGTTTAGTCTCCGTACCCAGAAGGGATCTAGATGTAAAGAGTTGCAGCTTTGCCTGCAATTCAGTGTTGTGTATTGACCTAGTAATTGCTTTCTGAATGTTTATTGTAACTTTTTCGCAGATAATAGGTAGTACTGAATCATGCTGGAATAAAATATTGATCCACACTCCACAAGTGGTCCAACATGAGCCCCACAGACACTGAGTTTTTTCCTTGTAATAGAAGTGTTCTATGGAGTAATCCAACCAACATTCGGGCCTTCGACCACTGAACGGTTGTGCGTTCCGAGAATGTAAACTAGCAAGGATTCTGAAGATCCAAATCTCGTGTTCATGAATTTCTTGCAAAAACCTGACCTTCCGGACCAGTGAGCTTGGGTGGAAAAACCGTTTATAAGTTAGATTAATAATCTATTCAGCAGAAAAATTCACTTACCGGGTGGCCCCTAGTGCCTGGTAAAGTGACTTCCCGTAATGCGTTACCACAGGTTTTGTCCAAAGAACTGGGGTATAAGGTATATAAAATGTTTTGCGCCATCATCAAACAGAAAATGAATTCCATGACGGATCGCGTTGAATAAACCGTTCACACACACTGGGAAGAGCATCGGTCCTAGAAGGCTATCTTGAACGACTCTGCTGGTTATAGCTTTTGACAGTGCCATTATACCATTTATATTCATCACCAGAGAGCGTGCAAACAAATAAGATGACAACCACGAACATAAGGGGTAAATAATGTTATAGGATTTTTTGGCCGAAAATGAGAGTGAAAGCGCAGTCAAAAGCTTTGGCAATATCGAATAAACTACCATCATCTCTTTCATCGCTATTTGCAGCCATCTTCGTGAGACCTAAAACTTCAGTCCTTCAAGCGGAACATGAGCATTTTTTAAGAAAACGATGCTGGACGGTATTTATAAGATTATTTCTGGGACGGAAGCTCGTAACCTCAGCTTCAGTCAGCCTTTTCTTAATTTCCTTGTCAAATGGGGTGTGACTGCTAGGTCTGTAGTTTGTAGGGCCTCGTTTTGATCCCCGTCTGTGATTAAGAATAATAACTGGAGCTTTCCACAGGATGGTATACAAGCGGTACTGCTCAGTTAAGTTGCATATGGTTGACAATAAAACTGGAATATTTGGTCCGCCCAACCTGAAAATGGCGGCCGGTGACGCCTCTGGCTTTTGGTTGTAGGGCATTCTAATACTCGACAACAGGGGTGATACACAGTTCGGGTAAAAAAACTATGGCAAACTTTCAGAATAAATAAAAGTCGAAATCGGAATAACTGCTGCGGGAGCATTTACCATCGTAGATAGGAGGAACACACTGGAAGTCTCCGGCATAACTTACGCTTTGTTTATATAAGTTTCGTTGTAGAAAAAAAGAAATATCTGAAGCCGATAAGGTGTTTCTATGTTTCATTGATTTGGCCGAAATATTTGTTATTTTTGGGTTTGCTCATAGCCTTTCGGTCTTGTTTTCCCCTTATCCACACTGAATGAGAGGTAATGTCTCGAGACAGGTGGACGGATTGTACTACGGCGAGAAATCTCTTGTTTTGAGAAGGGTATGTTGTGGCTTCGGGAGTCGCCGTTTCATTCAGGGTACTTTATTTGGTTTTCCAGGCTTATTGGAATCGTTTTTGGGTGTGATCATAGCAAGACAGCGATTTAGGACGGTATGAAGCTTGTTTGTTACCTTTTTGATCAGAAAGACAGAAAAAGTTCATCCTGTTTCTGAATGAGTATAGGCGAAGGTAATTGATTCCATCTGTCATGATGGAACAGGCTGGGAACGTTTAGCTTTCTGGTGAACGCTTTGGGGAACAGAGAACCTACAGGAATCCATAGAGTGATCACTTTCAGGAACTTTCTCGTGGACCAGAGTGGACACCCGGATAGCATCCAGGGTTAAGAATGAATCTATAGTGTTCATTGATCTTATTGACAGATACAGTGCAGAAACTTCCCTCAAGGCGAATAGTATTCACTCGTTCCTTCCGGATGCATTTCCGTTTCCTTCTATAAAAACGGAACTCGTTATAACCCTTGTCATAATGTTTTTTACCACTTCTACCGTTGCCATGCATTACTGTAAATCAGACTGCGGATGACGTCGCGGCCTGAAAATTATGTCGGTCTTTGGCGAGCAGTCACGTGTCCCATCGGTGGACATTCCTCTCCGTCACCAGTTCAGCTAAATGTCCGTATTAAGGTCTTTAGTTGCAAAGCCCCGATCCTGTAAAGCACAACATCCTTTCTGCCCTCGTTCGCCATAATTCAAATCTTTCCGTAAGGTCTGTTCTCTTTCGGTACCCCGTGATCCGCCTAGAAAATGCAAACAATGAAAGTATCGTGTGCCTTGTTTCTCTGAGCACCTTTTTATCGCCTTTAGTCAATATTTAATGCTACAATGACTATGGTGTTCACCAGCTCCTAAATTGCGCACTTCCATTCCCGAAAACCGAAAGCTTTACTTCTTTGTTACAGTTCTCATCATTACTCCCATTGTTGTCCTTCACTGCCACAATCCAAACTCAGGTCGACAGCACTGCTGAAAACTTCCCCCATATTCTTCCGGCTGTGGAACATCGGACTGTTGAACATCCTCTCCGACCACCAATTCAACTGATCGTCCGCCATGGGGTATTTCACTCCGTCATACTAACCTCATGAGGCAACATGTGCTCTTTATACTATCCCGCCATAGCTTGACCGCTCCTGAAGTTTGTTATATGCAGACACCACGATAAAGTCCTGCGAGGGACAAGAGTGGTCGACCCAACTTTAATTCTGTTAACGGTTTCTTCTTTCATCCATTTCTGCTATTATAGCCTTTCCGAGGCCAATATACTACGCACGAGCATAAAATGGCAGAGCAATGCACCTATACAATGGTCATGTAACAAAGGGCTAACAATCTACCGAGGTGTAAAACACATAGATCTTCCGGTACGAGTCCGGAAGGAAGCATTGGGCGAGTCATCTGAAGGAAGTGTTTATACGAACCGGCTCCGACAAGGATGAGTGCATATTTTCTTTACTTTGAAACATGAAGTAGCATGCCGTCAGTAATCTGAGATGGGGATGTCTGTCGATCCGTCTTCGCTCTCTCGTGGGGGTAAGAATATGCACATCACAATCCGATGTTCCCTTTGTGGCTCTAACACTCCCCGTTATCACTTGCCCCACAGGACTCAATGACTTGTCCGGCAACACTTAAAGGCCACGAACAAATATGAGTGGGTTCATCAAAGGACTTTGTCATATCACTAACCTTGAGGAGCGTTACTCTTATTGGTAGTTTTGGCGGGCTTCCTGAAGCGATCTTTACTCGCGTTAATAAAGTTTCCAAAGCACTTGTCAGAAAAGTTTCCAGTTTCCGTCAGTGCCGGCAGCCATTCGAAGGCCAACTGGACCATGAAATCTAACGCTCGACGGCAGTGCCAACGAGCGATTCGGGGCTTATGCTGAATGGGTAAGGTTACTGGCGGAGACTGATACCACAGGACGACTGCTGGGAATTTCACCTATCCTCCTCAGCATGGCACCCAATTTTTCATAGTACTCTGATGGCCGTTCGACCAGGGATAGTTGCAATTCTGCCAACGGGTAAGACCAACCTTTCCCGCACCCTATAGAGCAGACGGGCTTGCACGGGGTGAAAGTCCGGCTGGACTCCGTGTGTCGCTGTTCCGTTCTTTAGTTGGTCACAAATAAGAATTTGGTTCCAAATCAGAGCTTCTCGTCGAGCCCCAACGAAAGTCGCCCCTTTGTCGGAGTGTCTCCTAAAGTATGCTATTGCTTTCTTCAAGCTAAAGCACAGACGCATTTGTTCACACATAACTTCAGTTCACGAAGTGAATGTAACAATTCCTAATTTCTGTAATCATTTTTGGAGGAGGGTCAGTGCTCCACACTATTTCGATAAGGTGATCTTGGTGAAAACAGCGACCAACGGAAGAGATGATGGAAGTTCCGGAATATAATTTTATGGATCTAACATTCGGAAAAATATCGGACTTCTTCGAGGAACCAACATTCCGCAATATAGGGACTTTGATGTGCCAGGAGATAGACGCAAAAATGCAGATGCAGTCAGCGAGAGAAATTCGGCCTAAACGTTTACTGCTAGAACAAGCTGATAGTTTTGTTTTCTACTAGTTGGAACACAGGTGGCATACTTGCCAGCATATGCAATTCTGCAGGAATGTGTGGCTGTGGTCACCGGAGCTTCCACTGTACCTTACCCTTCTTTGAATACTTCTGCATGTAAGGAAGTGAATTGCCTCGAAGAATTTTGACATGCAGCCCTAACGCCGGTCTGAGAATTACTTCCTTCAGCTGCTCCTCCTGGTTTACTGAAGATCACCTGGTATTTCTACTTCCTCAGAAGAGTTTGAGCACAGAGCTTATCCCGACTTTCAAGGGGATAAATATCGGAGCACTTTATGCCCTGAGTAGCTGACTTTGAGCGGCCTACCGTTAGATCTAATGGGCATTTGATAGTGTGTCGGGCTTTTAGGCAATATCTATTTTGCGGCAAATTTATTGTGAACAGCTGGGCTGATGCTGGGGCTATCTCTTCATTTTATTCTCCAATTTTATGAAGAATTTCTCAGAAACACTTTTGGTTTTGATAACATCACGTAGACAAAATTACTCAAGTACGTTTACTTTAGCCTAAGTTATGCGGCCGTTCAGTGAAGTCAAAACTTCTTTCACATCCTGTGAAGCAGCAGAACCTCAGTGAATTCCCATCACGTTTTTGCTGAGACTTGAGGTTATCACCGAAGTCTATAAAATTCATTTGTACGTTTTACTGTACACACCTATTTGCCTTCACGTGAAAGGAGGTTCAATCAAATTATAGCCTCTAGGTCGAACCTATATGCCCATCGTCAAGCAAGTGGAATATAACGCACCAAAACCAATTGAGATGATAATCGGTTGACTGCCGAAGATGAAAAAAGGTAACAATTAATACCTTCTCGATGTGCAGGCCTCAAAAGCGCCATTTTGCGTGAAAATTTACCAGCTTCACCGAGAAGGACAGAGCAGGCACACAATATTTTATCCTTGCTGGCATTTGGTCATTAACTTTGGATCCACCAATCCCAACGAAAGTCACTCGGCATATTCTGCGAGCTACTGCCGAAAATAGGGTCGAGCTGCTGGCAGATTGACATCAGGACACAGACCTCTGGCACTGAAAGATACAAACAAGAACAATCTACAATGCACAAGCCAGCTTGTTGGTCACGGATGACCCAACCAACATTCAGCTTTCGTTTGGTCAGCGAATAAAAGGTAATGTCAGGATTCGACGAAGTCAAACCGTAGTCATCACGAGATTGGCAATAATACTGTACAAGTTTTGCCTCAGTTCCGCATACTTTGAGAACAGTTCTCCTCCATTTTGATGCGAAACATGTCCTATCATTTATTCCCTGCCTACTCTAAGCCAACCCGAGTCGTATTGCACCCTACAACCCCGTAATTCCGGCTGATTTTACGATAAAAATCGTCTCTCCTGAGTAAAACGGACAGGAAACCAGGGATTTATCCCCACCCAGTCTTCCAGTGGTCCATCCGCCATCACAACTGCGATGCCGAAAGCAAGATACCGTCAAGATTTTATTCGTGGGAACCCCCACCCCACTGTTGTCCCATTATCCACTGCACTACCTTCCAAATCACGGGAAAAAGTCCGTGTAACAAAAATCTTAAAAGGTTCCGCAAATTTTGGGCCCAAGCCTAGTACCCACTTACTATTTATCTTGCTCTACCTCTTTGCACGTTTCGTTGGGCTCCGCAACTTTTCAGTTAATTATGGATGATAATCTCTAACTAGGTGATTTGTTACATCAATGGGAGGTAGAACTAATCCTGTAGAAGCTTGCGATTGTCTAACCTGCAAGAAAACTGTGCTAGCTGAGGCAAAACACTGCTTTGTGACTGACGTAGTGGGCAGACCCTCGTCCAATACGCCAACTCTCCGGCAGATGAATAGGATTGACGGGAACCACATTCAGGCAAGACTATATAATCCGCGTGTTCCAACGGTGTTGTGACCAAGATTCAGTTTCAATCGGACTCAGCCTGCTCGAACTATCCGCAACACGTCGATTGGTGGAGACGTGTACCAGGGGCAATCCTTTGCTATTCTACGCCGCCGCCGCTGTCATAACTTCTTTGGCAGGTAAACCTGCGGCAGGAGAAAAACATTTACGTCACTCAAATTTTCAAACCACCAAGACTAGATAACCTTTCGGTTGAAGCTCAGGCGACGTGAGCCATTAGGAGAGGTTACACCAACTCCAAAAAAGGTACCATCGCAGGTGAAAATGCTTCCTGTTACTCAAGTTCCTGGAAGCTACTGTAAAATCTTCAACTGGCACACCGGTACACGACTTAAGGCAGCTCAGAATGATCCTGAATAAACTGTTTACGGAGGCTGAGGCAGAAATGGTGGTTGCCATCAATGTTACGGCTGCATTCACACTCGGTAAAGTTCAGGAGCCAGAAAAGCCACCGAATGTGAGAGTTGTCCGTAGTTCTTGTAAGTCACAGTATTGCAGAAGGAGCAAGCGAGTGGCCATTTCACGTGAACCTCAAAACCAGAACAAGGCTGGCTTTTAATTTTAAGGTACTGAAATGAAAATCTTTGAAAGTACAAACATAAGCAAAGCTCACGTATGCAGCCAGATGGACTTGACAGTAAAACCCGAGGGTTCAAACTCTCGTGGTCCAAGCAAGACGGTCAGAATTGGTTAAGAATCAAATCCAAATGTCTCCCACAAACAGGAAGTCATAAAAGTACTGAGCGTGGATGAGCTTGGCAGAGTAACTTCAAATATAGCCACATTTACAAAGACAGTGAAACATCTTGGGGGGTTATCGATATATATATCTTTGAAATATCTCAAGACAAGCAAGAGGAGTCCTAAAATGGCCTTACCGGCTAACATGGAACCAGCCGGACTTCGACAGTACCTTCCTCCTGAAAAATGGCAAATAAAGAGAAGATCCTCTGCAAGGCTTCGTGAGAGAAAGGAGAAAAGTGGAAAAGACAGTACACCAAGGAGTTTTGTGTGGAACACAGATTACAGACACTTAGCCTACCTCTAATGCCAGCGAGCTAGCTCAGAGCGCAGCGGTGGGGGACTTTGTAGTGAAAGTGATCCGATAGCATCCTTAAAGTTGCTTCCGACCAAAAAGAGTTGCTTTGAACAAATGGGACGAACTAGAGACCCCTGCTTTGGCCGCTTATCAGGTTGAGACCGCCCTTGGGAGGGAAAAAACGTTGTCGTATACTTGGAAGGTGGGGCTCCAATACACCCAAGTGACACTTAGGCCGACCGATAGCGGCACGGAGAGGCACAGTAGGACACACTAAAACTGTCCTTGAGTATCTGCTTGGAGCTCGAGATCATTCATCGCTCTCCGGTGGCCGAAGCGCTGGAAATTCCAGACTCTAATTTATTGTGTGACGGGCGGCCATAGTCTTGTCTTTGGCGATTTTACCGATTCCTCAAGCTGGTTGGTAGGGAATGTCCACGACACTTCCGCGGACTCATTTTTACGCCGTCCTCTCAGAGCAGAATATGACTCAGCTTTGAGTCTGCACTTGCGAAACTATATCGGGAATCGGGCGGGTGAAATATCGTTTCATGGCCTACTGTTTTCCCAGCGAAATTCTGACATAAATCGAATCGATCTCTTGCTGCCACCGGACGCTACTGATCGCGCAATACTGGTCGCCCTTTAGATGCCCCGTGTATCTGTTCGCCAAAAGCCCCGGTAGGGACTTAGAGAGTAGAGCATACCCTTTATTTTAGTGGGATAAGCTTCTGCGGCCCCACAAATGGATTCCATTGCCAGCGACTTAGTGGGCGAAGACTGGAATCCTTTCGACGCTTTGGAATGCTTTGGTGGTCTGGTTTGCGGCTCAGCATGAAAAAGGAGACCATGGAACGGAACTTCCTTGATTCTACGGGAAGCAGCGCAGTTAACCGCGACGAGAAAACCGATCTTCACTTTCCCTAACTTCTGTCAAGGGATAGGACATTTACAGACGGATTCGAAACTGCTGTTCGGCGCTTAAGACTAGAAGCAGACGTAAACTTGAAGAGCGACTCGCAGCTGATTGCTTCTTCGCAGCGAAAGGTTTGTTTGCATACCCGAAGAGGAGGACGGAGTCTCGCCTACGCATCCCCAGACGGCTACATTACGGAGAAAATGCGAACCACGCGATAAGGCAGTATTGCTGGCTTACAACCAAACTTATTTTTGTGCCATGGGGGGCCATCGTCGCCCGAGCCTCCCCAGTGTGTACCATTGATGACGCTGTGATCCTTCACGGCGAGAGAGCCCGTCGATTCTCTCAGACGGCTCAGCCACATACATATTTTGGCTTGGATGCAAATAATCCAACAATCTTAAGGGAACTAGCTGGAATCATCGCGCCCCCACTCGCAAGGTGGTTTAACAACTCAGTAGAACACGGCAAACCTCCGTCCAAATGGAAGCACCTGCTGTCCTTCCGGTACTCATGGGCAGTAAAAAGATGAAAGCTATGAATTGCTGGTTGACTAACCTCAGGTGTGTGATCGAAAAGATTACCGAATGATTAGCCTCGCTACGTCTTCAAGGACATCCAGCAAGCCACGGGCATCTCAGCCACCAGCCGCATGGTTCCCGAAACGGCCGATCTGGTCTGTTCAACTTTCTACCGGCGCGCGGACGCTGTGTGTAGGTCAGAGCGGAAGATCAGCATAAGTGCGAAGTCTGAGTGCACTTCAGCAGAGCCTTCGGCAAATAGCCGGATAACACGTGCTTTCTAAGCTACGACCACTACGGATGACAGAAAGGTCCCTCAAAAAGATCGAAGAATTCCGGAAGGGAGGGGTCCTTAGAGAGGCGTGAAGTTTTGCAAGTACCCGCCAGCCGTCCCGTGGCTGGACTGCGATTGGCCAGATTTGGCAGACGGAGGGGATAAACCAGTTTCTTTCAGAAGCTCGTCGGAGAATGAGATGTCCTGATGTGTTTTTGCAAAATATTGCAGGGAGAGATGGGCGCCGAGTTGCAATCTGATTTCTTTTCTGTGACCACTCGCACATTAGGGTCATTCTATAGCGCTCAGGAAGCTGCAACCTACAGCTCCACTCCTGGTTTATCGGTTCTCCCTAGGGGTTGCAAAGTGCGGAACCCAATGCCAGTTGACTTTCCTGGAGGGGTAAACTACGAACTATTCTAGGGGAAACCTGAGGCCCCCCTCTAAGGAGTTGGTTCGACTCTCTATCCTCATGCCACTGCCTAGAGTAGACGGTGATGAGGTTCATAGGAAAGTAACCCAGTGCGTGAAACTGCCCTTTACCCACCCCTCGCCACTATTGCACATTGATTGTACAGATTGTAGGATCACGGGTCGACAAAAAACAGTTAAACCTCGGACGCTGGCCAATCTATGGAGAGCGCTGCCCTCGGAAGTGGTGAGTAGAAACCTGAAGACAACAGGGCTCGAAAGTGTAGATTCATGAACAAAGACTGGCTTTAGAAAAACATTACCAATTGACATTTGGCTCTAAGCATTTTGTATATTGTTCGGCGAACCAGGGCTGTTCATTGTTTGTCTGCTTGTTGTTAGAACAGTTGGTTCACACTAATTAGGAAAAAAGCTTATCTTTGCTTTGCTTGCAGACCGTTGAGCATTTAGCTCCCTCAGCTACTATCGCTTCCGACGTCGCTCATAAACACAAACCTGAACGACACGGTTTCAATACAAGTCACCCTTTGTCTATTCAACTGACTTCTACCGCCTTTTGGCACGCTTCGGAACCCTATGCTCGTTGCCCATTCAATAGGCCATTCCAGGGATCAAGTCAGTACATGTCAGCTGCAGTACTAAAGTGATGAGCCCCTCGTCTTTTCCAATTTTTGTGGATCCCCGAGTACTTGCATACCATTTTAGCAGTTTTAGTCTGTAGTAACTCAATGTTATCAAATCATTTTTTGCGTCTTTCTCGTTGTGTCGGTACTTTTTTCAATCTTAGAAAAATTTCAATTCCTTATGATTAGCTTTATGAGCGACCCTAATTTTTTGAAGCTAAGGAAAACGCATTAGCTGTCCCTTTCGAATCGTTTGGCGAAAGGTACCCTGCGACTTGGTTCGCGCAGCTAGAATTAACTGCTGTCCTGCGCAATATGACCATGGAAGGCGGTAGATTTCATTACGTGACGGCAGTTGTTCTTCCGCACATAGACGAGGTAGAACTAGGTGTGCTGGTATCAGAAGAATCCAACCGTTACAAACGCACAAAAGCAGCGGTCATTAGTCTGGCTGGCTTGTCTGGCAGACAGCAAGTTTTCCTTTTCTTTGCAGGCACTGAGCTCGGATATGGCGAACCCCCTAGTCGCCTCGGAACATGCGCACTCTTTTAGGTACCTTTAAGGTCGATGAAAGTCTCCTGATTGAGATTTGGCTCCAAAGTCTCCCCAGCATTATGCAGAAGGTGTTTGTGGGTCCAAAGAGGAAATTCCCGAAAAACTTCCAGCGGAGGTTGACAAAATTAAAGAACACTAAGAGCCAAGTTCCAGTCAGACGACTTTCTCATAAACAGCATTGGTCAATGCCTCTTCAACAACCACTGTGCTCGTTCTTGCCAAGAAGGTCAAGGCCCTCAATGTGTCGCCTGTTGGAGGCCCAACCCGGGCATCAAGCGGCAGAAGGTTGAGCCTAAAAGATCCCCCAGCAGCAGTTGTATCAGAATTCCGGTTAATCTATCACCAACTAAGGATCTTTGCTGGTATCCTCAACGATATCGCTCATTGGCTCGGTAGTTCACTCCGCCTTGTGCCATGGTCACAGCCAGTCAGGGAAACGAGGAGGTCAGTTCATGGCTGCTACGAAAGCCACTGGCCAGGCCAGTCGTCTGCTGTACTCAATTAATCATAATTCAAGGGCACTCTACTTGGTAGACACATGTTCTGCAGTTAGTGTGTTCCCGCCTAAAGGTCAAAGTTTAAATAGGTGACTCTTCTCCATCTTACGCACAGCCAACGGTACTTCTACGCAGGTTCATGGGGAACTTTCGAGGACATTGGTTTTTTGTCTTCATTGCACCTTCCCTTGGGTCTTCTTGATTGCAAACGTCCAAAATGCCATACCTGGTATAGATTCCTTGCACCACTTTGACCTCTTGGTTGAGTCTCGCCGAAAACGTCCTGTGGATTGTGTCATCAATCTACCTGTGAATGGGATTTCGGTTGATTTCAACCCGATCAGTTCCATTCTAGTTAAAAAGACCGGTTGGCTTCTGTTTGGTCATGCATCAGGCGCATACCCAAAAGCGTTGATCACACCATCTGCACTGCCTGCTGTAATCAGCTCGGTAGGTCACCATGTTACCACATCAGGCCCTCCAGTTTGTACAGGGGCACGTCGGCTTGCTCCGACAAGCTTAAAATTGCGTGAGCTGAGTTCGAATACATGCTTGAATTAGATACTATTCTGGCTTCAAGTAGTCCTTGGGTGTCGCCACCACACATGGTCCATAAAAGTCAGGAGATTGGCTACCATGTGAAGACTACGGGGTTACCAGTATTGCCACTGCTTAGATAGGTATCCCATCCCAATTATTTGGGACGTCACGGCCATAACTAAAGGGGCTCGTTTGTTCTCCGAAGTAGATCTCGTACGTCTTCATCCCGAGATTTTCATGGCAGAAGAGGATTTACCTAAGATAGCGGTAACAGCACCTTTCGATCTCCTCGGATTTCTACGGATGCCATTTGGTTTATGCAAAGCCGCACAGAGCTTTCAGCTTTTTATTAACCAGGTTACCAGGAGTTTGATTTCGTTTCCACCCTTATAGACAATCGGTTAGTAATTGGTGAATCTGCAGATGCGCACATGCAACACCTTAATTAGTTATTTTGAGCTATTGGGGACGCAAGGCATAACGGCTAGTACGGACAAAAATGTCTTCGGCCAAAATTCAATGAAGTTTCTGGACCAAGTGATCGATGAAAAATTTTCGACCCCTAGAAGACAAGGTGAAAGCCATTTTTGATCTTCGGTAAACTACTTTACCAACCGTTTCAAAACGACAGCGAGCTGTTTTCGGCGTTTCCTCCAAAAACGTACACACTTGATGCGGCCGTTAACATATTTACTTTGAGAAGCTAAAGATGGTCTCATCGAATTGCCGGAAGATGCTTAAATTGCCTTCAACGCAACCAAAGGGCATTGGCTTCTGTTACCCCGTTCAGTCATTTTGACACTGAAGATCAATTGAATAAAGCTGCCGAAGCCTCTGACATAGCCCTCGGTGGAGTGCAACAGTAGTGATCTACATCATAATGAAGGACACTAGCCTTTTTCCCCTCGTTGTCTCCTACCAGCCTAAGTTAAGTGGTCTACATCTAGTGTGGAATCGCTTGTTGTTTGCAGTACTGTCAGAAGCTTCCAACATATCCTCGAAGGCAAACTGTTCTCCATCTTTACCTGCCATAAACCACTGAAGTATGCATTGCATAGTCGAGCCGATAAACACTCAAAATGTGCTTTACGCCTTTTAGACTTCGTGGCACAGTTTTCCAATGATGTTCTTCATGTTTCTGGTACCGACAACTCTGTGGCTGGTGCTCTTTCTCGAGTAGACGCTACTTCTAATCAGCCACAGGTAGTAGACTTCAGAGCTATGACTGCAGCCCACAGTTCGGAATTGGATTTGGCTGGTCCAGACCAGATTGCACCATTTGAAACTTCGGAGATCCCAATAGCCACCACCTCGGGCTCGATAGTTCACGACACAAGTTTCCCGCACCTAAGCTCCATCGTACTCATGTTCTGGCGCCGCACATTTTTCCACGTTTTACCTAAGTTATCCCATCCTGGCATCCGAGCCACCGCCGAGCTAGTTGCAGAGAGGTACGCCTGGATTGGCATGCAAAAGAATATTCGTATTTAAGTTTTTTCCTGCCTTTAGAGCCAACGGTCGAAAGTGAGTCGATACTGTCTCTCCATTGGGCCGCTTTCCAGTTGTGTCCCCACGGTTTTCAAAGCTTCGCTCCCCGCTACCGACAGCTGTAACTGGATGCGAGCCCCTCCAGTCGTTCTCTCAGGTTTGCATTCTGCTTGTACACCGAATTTCGACGAATCACCGGCGGAATTAGCTTTTGGCCAAGCTCTTTGGTTACCCGGGGCTTACTTTGTCATAGGTGGCGTGAGCGGCGACGGTTGTGTTTCATAAGCTCAAAAGTTTGCTGCATAGATGGGCCGTTTGCAAAATCACTCACCAACACTAAAGTCTCGGTTGACCTACATTCCAGCAGAGCTGTCTATGCGTGCCTACTTCTCCATAGGCGTGGATAGCGTTAGACCATCTCTACAGCGGCCTTATGAAGGTCCATATGAGGTGCTCGAGCTACACCATTGAGTTTACCTCACTGGCCGGAAAGGTAAACATGAAACTATATCTTTCGGCCGTCTTAAGGAAGCTCACCTTGACAGTGGTCTAGAAGAGGATATACGGCCAGAAGAATGCCCTCCAATAGTTCTCTCACTTATCATGGAGGTCACCCAAATCTTGAAAGGCCCAGCCCGAAATAATGGAGCCGCAGTGAACGACGCAATCCGTCCGTCGTTTTTATTGGCGAAAGAGCCTCGTTGACAGTTTTCAGGCTTTGCATCCCACTCACCGTTGTTTCCTCTACTTGAGGTTCAATGAGGCTGTTTTGAAAACCATAAAACATTTCGCACACTTTAAGATCGGCGTATTAAACAGACCGACCGAGATGAGTTCCTTTTAATTTTTTCTCAATTATTCGCTGTCCGCTCATTTGTTTAAATTTGCTTTTTCATTGCATGTACGGGCACGGCGGATGGAGGAACCCTAGAAATCCTTGCTGGCTTTCTGTAGAATAAGCATGCATATATTTTTCAGATACACCTAAATAAGGGCTTCGGAGATGGACAGTAGGCGCGTGAGCATTTCGGTGAATTCTTTGTCGGCCTCACGGGCTGATGGTGGAATCGTAAAGTGGTCCCCTAGGCGGCCGAATAAAAATTAGTCCTGCGAAGCCGATGGAGATCTGCGCGAGATAAAGCCCCCACTATGTAATGAAAATAATAGTGTCGTATTTCACAACTGCATTCTAGATGCACTCATAGAGGCATGGTCAGAGTCTACAATATTGCTCAATGGGATGAAAAAATCACAAGTTACAAAGAGGGAATTGAAAATTATAATAAAGGGGGAGTAAGGCTGGGGAAAGCTTGAATAAAGTAGTGGCTACGGAATAAGCCGCAAATGCGATTCAGTTTCGAGTCCATGTGAGCAATAGTGCAGAATCAGCTGGACGCGAGTATGTTGAGGCAGACGTGGTCTTAGAAAGCACGAAACACGATGTTCACAAGCCTGATGTATGAAAAGGGTCAGCGATGCATACTCAAATCCATCTAGCAAGGTAAGTGGTGAAAAAGCTATGAGACGGGTAAGAATTTCATGAAGGTGCGCAGAGGAAGGCTAATTTTCATAGATTTGTGGGTATAAAAGGGAATGGTACTCCCGAAAATGTGAGTTAATTTCAATGATAAGTAGCGAGTGTCGCCTAATGTCGGGAATCCGCAGATGGTGGAAGAAAAATGGGGTTCCAGGAAGGAATAATCAGCCAGCGAGATACCGTGTCCACGGGGAAGAAATAAAGCGAGAAAGATGAGTGAAAACCTTTGCACTAGACCAAGTGACGCCGTGAAATAAAAACTACGCTATTTTGTTGAGGTTCCTGTGGTTTTTCATTGTCGGTGTCGGGCGTTTTGGGCGAGGGTTGGCCGCGGCTGGTGTTCTCTTTTCAGCATGGGAAGAGGGCTGACATCACCGCATCTGGACCGTTCGTTCTTTGATTAGAACCCATGCAAGGTGATTTGAGTGACTTCGACATCGGGAGAGTCTTGCAGTAAGAAGTTCTCAGCAAGGCTCAGCGGGGCATATGCAGAAATATCAGGGTTTCGTGCGGTTTTACCCTGATAACCATATCGTATTATCGGTAGCCGTCCATGGGCGCGGTTGTAAGCGGGCAGCGGAAGCCGTCTGCGCGATATATTACAGCCAGGCAACACGATGACCGGATGGTTTTGAAATTGAAAAGGGGGATTGCAGTTTGCAAGTTGATCCAGCTGGGAGTGATGGCGGGCGAAATAACAGATAGAATTACTGAGGTTGGTAAAGAGGTTTCAGTGGTCTCATTGACATTAGACGTCAAAGGTATTATAAGTCGGCTTTCCTATGGACTAACTGCGCTTGCACTATTAAGCCTGGGTGTTGATTACCGGAACGTCATTTTACCCGCAAGTCATCTTTCGAGGTTAACGGAGCCATGGAGGTGAACTAAAGCTGTTTATTCTGAGGGTTACTCGGGGAAGCAGCTGGGAAGCACTAGGAACCTGAACGGCTGGTGGATTTGTATGGTCTGGGGGATATATGACAAATCGTACCGTCGGGTACCTGAAAGTCGCGCGAAAGCGGCTCGGAAACAGAGAGTTTGCTTGTAGTTCTAGGGGATATACGGCACATACTATCGTGGGGTGTCAACAGGTCTAATGCCGCAGGTGGAGCTGAGTTTTGTTGAAGGGAAGGTTGATGTTAAGACGGGCCGTTAACTGGAAAGTGAGTTGGGCGCTAGGGCGTTGGAGACATCGCTTTCTTACGAAAGGGAGGAAAAAACAGATAAGTACAAGCTAAGAAAGTGGGTGGTTTGCTCTACTTTATTGTATATGTTTACGTTTACGTCCGTATTTTCATATATATATTGGATGCTATGATGAGATTTGTTTGACTTTTCACGTATGGACTTATTGTTCAGATCAGTCAGCTAGGACTGAGTTGAAAAAAATTCCTTGGGTGTAAACGAGTACTGGTAATAGTCCGTCCATGTATAGACGGGAAGCAATAAGAACATATCTGACTTCACATAGTTAAATTATGGAAAGCTCGCGTGAACAGCGGAATTAGGCATCAGCGAGCTGGGCAAAAATGTAGTAGGAAACCCCAAGGGTTCAAGCTGAGAGAGGAGGTGTCGGCGAGCTATCACTCCTCCCAGAGTCAGGTAGAAGTACTGAGGTTTTAGCTGGTAAGCTCATTTTTTTGAGGGCATCCTATAAAAAGGATCGGGTCTTGACTGTAACAGGGAATTCATCCGTTATTGAAGGGGAGTAGAGCGTGAATCCAATATCTTTGCAGCCAGATCGTTATTCGTTATGGTGACTCATTACTAAAGGTTTTACAATGGTCAATCACAGGACGACGTTGTGGTGATGATAGCAAATGATGACAATTTTTAATGAGTCATAAAATCAAAGCATGAAGTTTTGCTCTGTTGTTGGCTAAGACAGGAACAACGACGTCCAGTCTAGAAATGGGACCTCAAAAGAGTGGATCTTGTGGTCCAGTTGGAAAAGATGGATGAGCTGGTCGAGATTCCATGAGAACTTTATGGTAGCGTGCTGCGTTCGAACGCGCGATCAGTGTGTGTTCTGTCCAATTTCTCACCACCTGGACCGTATATTATTATAGTGGTTGCTCAGCCTTCTGCACAACCATCGATGGTCGCTCATACCAACCCCAACTGTGCGGGGCGTGGTCAGATCCACCGCTTTGGCAGGCACACCTCGGGCGTGCAGGCCGTCTGCAACGATGTGCGAGCGTAATTAGGCCGGTGGACCGCACCTTCTGTGTTCACTTCACGAAGTGTTTTCAAGTTGGATATCCTGCACAAGGTCAGCCCCACTCGCCGGCACCGGTTGCGGATTGTACGTTCTAGCTCTGGTCTCCCTGCGACATTCATCATAGTAGGTAGCAGCACGCACGCTCTTACCACTCTTCAGCCACGATTCGATCATCTGTCATTCCTGTCAGCACTCCTATCGCTTACCTTCATTGTCGTTCTACCTTCGTATGCCCAAATACCCATTCTGTTTTTGTGCCCATCGTTTTTCGCCATGACAGCTCTCACTGCATGATGTCACTTTCGCCCTACGCATCTCACTTTGCCCGAGCCCGAAATATTTCTTTTTCCACTCCTTTCGACGTTGTTGGCTCCTAATCTCTGCCCATTTGTTACCTCCCTATGATCATAAGGTTTATTGATTGTATACCTCACGAGTTACCATTTTGCGATATTCTTTTGTCCCCCTCATACCTCACACCATTAGGCATCAGACACATCCGTAACCATAACCAATCATCATATGGGAAATCGCCGTTCCAACCTTTTCTTTTTTTAAGCCAAATTTATTGCCTTTTCACCTCCACCATATTTTCCATGTTTGGATCTGCAGTGCTTCTGTGGATCGTCCTATTATGCAGTGTCCCGATCAGCAACGTCTGACTTAATTCGCTTGTGTAATTGCCTGCAAGCACACAGCTCTCCAGTTTCATTCTTTCAACTGTGACGCAAAACTATTTCTCGTGCCCTTTGTTTCATCACAGGTTTGAATGTCCAGGTAATTTTCCTCTCCCAGGTCTTCACCCTGGACCATCTGCAGTAAAACGATCCGAGTAATCATCTCTCACCTGGATTTCTTCGGTTATTACTCTCATTTACCTCGTACATTGTTCGCCACACGCATCCTCAGTGTGCCTTTCAGGCTGTGCTGCCTTTCAGCGTTCCACCGTGTGTGAGTTCATTGTAACGGTATCATCTTCACCTACAGTTTCAAACCATGTGATCTACCTCCACCTGATATGTCTGATCCTTCACTTCCGTATTTCTCCCCTTTTATTCGCCGATACAACTGCTGCATCTTTGCACCACTGTTCTAACCTCCAAGTCACCCTTCTCCACTAAACTTTCACGCTTCTTCAACCACCCCGTACTTCCATTCGCTCTGCTTTCTCCAGCTATTTTCACGGCCATATTCTTGCGGCATAATTTACGTCCATTTATTGCCACTCACCCGTTTTCAACCGCCACCACCTGCCACACCTGCACCAGTCAGATTGTTAGATTCACACTTTCCTATTTTCGTCGATCCTTTCCTTCATGTTCCCTCGTTTATCAACTTCTGCTCACAGCCATCACTTCTATGCTTCCAAAGTTGTTTTTTCCTCTCTGTTGATCCCCATGTTCACCTGTCGTAAACAAATTCTTCGGCTAGTAGCACAGTGCCCACCGCAACATTCCTGTAACATGCCGGTAACAAGTGGGCGGAGAAACATTGGACAATTTATGAGAACAGTCACATTTAGATTTCAACCAGCCTTGTGAGCAGTAGTATGCGCCTTCCACTCAAGTTTATGTCCATGAATTGCGATGCAATCGTGGGTCTTTTATTTTAGTCAAGTGAAGGCCAAGTTTGAATCTCAAATCGGCTCTGTTTTTTGCACCAGTCAGGTGCTTCCATCGGTGATTGTGAATCGTTGGATACATTTTCGAAAACTGCTAAAAATTATTTGGTTGCAATGGCTGAAATTAATAAAAGAAGAAGGAGAGATATCGTATGAAGAAGAAAGAACTCGGCTCTGTGAAGTGTGCTCTTCTTGGGGAGGCCACACTGTGGGAGCACCGCGTGCGTTGCCCCAAGTTGAATTTGCCAGATGAGAGTAATTTCGTCTTGTTACTTTCATTCTAGAGACTTCGCTTATGAAAGCGACGGCTGAATGCGGCGGTATGATTCCAAGTAAGGTGCAGTTCGGCCAACAGTGTAAGGCTTGATTGCAAGAGGACACTATTCCTAGGGCTTCCTCAAGGCAGTCAGCAGTTATGAGTAATTTAACTGTTCCAATAATAATATTGACTCATTTGTTAGCAGCAGTTGAGGCTCCCACTAAAGAAGCCGTTATCTTTAAAAGACAGCCACGAAAAACACTTCTTTGTTTTGTTTCTAGTGCAATAACTTCCTTTAATAGTCATTCCTTTGCACTGCTTACGACTTGCACCACAGCCTGCTGACGATGGAAGTTCACTTTTGAACTCCTTGGGAAGGGCTTTTGTTCGTTTTCGATTGTCTTTGGGCCACCAAAGGTGAATTTTGGAAGCGATCAGTGAAGGTGTACCAAATCGTCGTCGGGTTCCAAGAGCGTTATTGGGCACACCAAGGGAGTGTCCTATTAAGAAGTTCGATGACGGGATTTACTTTCACGTTGGACTGGATAGCGTCCTGACGAGGCAGCTAAGAAACATTACCATATTCCCTGACGAGATCAACATTCAGGTTAATTGTGATGGTACTTCGGTTTATCGTTCATCAAATTAGCAGCTGTGGCCGGTGCTAGCGAGAGTAATGACGCCCGTCTGCCCCCCAGTTGTACAGTCGGTTTTTATTGCGGTGTGGGAAAACCGTCCAAAGTATCGACTTTCATGGGTGAATGCGCGACGGAGTTGAGCAAGGAGTTAACCGAAGGAATACCGTCTGGTTACAGGAGCAATAAGTGCCGACTGTCGTTAGTGATCTGTGATACTCCGGCCCGGAGTTTTATTAAACAAGTGAAAGCTCTTACCGGTTACTTTGACAGTGATGAGTGTATATAACGCGGCTTGCACTGTGAAAAAGGATGGCTTGTCCCCATGTCAAGTGCAAGCTTCATGACGACGAGACATTTTGTACCATGCGGCATCGGAAACATCACATAGGTGTAAGTCCCCTTGTTTCCCTCCCCGCTGACATGGTTCGGGGGTTCTCATTAGATTACATGTACCTCGTCTGTTTGGGTGTTATGAATAAACTTCGCGATCTCTGGTTGCATGGCCCTCGCAATTCATTTGGTCGCTGGATAAAAGTGCCTGTGAGGACCTTGGCAATCGGATATTCCATTCATGTGCTGCCACTTCGTGTGGTTTCCGGCGGCTTTGTTTCCACGTTCATAATATTGACCCGTGGAAAGCTACGGAGTTTCGCACATTTTTATTGTATTGGAGACCTGTTTGTTGATCAAAGATGCCTATGGGAATTTCGTGCCGCCTTCGGTTGCCATTTATATTTGGTGTCATCCAGTTTTGTGCATATCATGCAGTGCCTCTGCGGAATCTATGTTGGAAACATTGGTTCAAAAACTCCCTTCTTTGTACGGTGTTTCAAATGTTACCTACAACGTTCACTCAATAATTCATCTACACGAAAATGTCCTTAATCACGGGAGGCTGGACAATTTTTCCTATTTCCCATTTGAATTCTATCTACGTAATTTGAAATTTAGTATTATTGGATCCAGAAATTCTGCCCAGCAGTGGTTTCGAGCGTATTACTTAGGACAACCCGGATTCCACTGCCCACATACAAGATGACGTCGGACAACCAATTTACCCGTTCTGTTGGTGCAAAAATGCTGTCTTAGTAAGCCAAATTGCCTTCTCCCCCAGCCCACCAAACAACATTGCTATCGCCGATGGTAAACCGGTTGAAATTGTCGACATATGTGAGGCATCAGTTAGTGTGGAATATTTTAAGACCCGTGTCAGTTTTTCGGCAAACCCATGCAGTTTAATCACTTGTACATATATTCCGTTGACGGCTTGCACCATGATGTTGTAGCACTTTCTAAAAGTAGCATTGCGTGTAAATGCTTTCTCATAGCTGTGGGCTGTCTTCATGTAATCGTACCCATATTACATTTACCTATCGATATTTCACCTATTGTTATTTATTTGGTGCCTGAAATTTATAATGAATAATAACACTGCGTATTGCCAACTGCTAATTCGATTAGATTTACTTGGTAGCTGTTTTCTCATGTTATATATCTGTGGCCATCGTCCACAATAACTGGCTGGTGGATGACAAAAGAGTACGTCGGCCCAAGTCTTCCACCTTCCAGGTTTATCAGAGATTGCCGTTGGAAGGTTCATAATTGGCGGATAATGTTCCAGATTATGAATTTCATGAGGTTCATCACTCAGATAAATTCGGAGTACGCTGTTATGCTGTCAGATAACCTGAAGGATGAAATGGATTCCGAGGGGAAGTTTATCGGTAAAACCGGCAGGTCAGCGTCGTCGGACGATACATTACCAATGGCGCCCTTTGCCGAGCGCTAGTCCTTTCGCCGAAGGTGAGATATCACTTCATTCCCTATCCTCCAAGGGTACCCGTTACTTTCGCATCAGATGAGATTTCTGAGGAACTCCCTCTATCTCAGCGAATTCATAAGGAATCTCCCGTACAATCACCAATGTCTCCAGGACCAGTTTTGGACTTAGTCCACCCCTCACCAAGGTAAAGTAAACGCAGCTTTCCTCACCAAGCCTCTATGAAATCCGCCAGGATTGACAGATGACAAGAACGGCGAAAGTATGGAGACAGAAGCCGCACTCAACACTCCGAGGTTGGCGCTTCTATAGATCAGGCGACAGGACCATCTCAAATAGCTCGTCTTATCCACTAACCGCCAGTCCGTCGGCCAGTCAAATGCAGGATTTCCTACGAAGATGGCAAGGTGATTGGTCTATCAACCCCAGTTACTATATTCAGACTATATGAGCGTATTCTCTTCTGCCTGAATGGTCTGCGGATCGACCATCCTTCGACAATGGGGAATATTGACTGTTTCATCAGCCGCTCCAAGCTAACGATGAAGCTCAACTGAATAATTTGGAGAAGGATCTAGAAATAAACAGTAGTTTTTGCAGCACCTTAAACTGCATAACTGGTTAGGCTTACAAATAAAGGTGAACGCCCTACAGCTCCAAGTTGGCACCGATCTGGGATCAACTGCGCGAAAAATGTTGTCTTTGCTAATTGGAGAAGGTCAGGCTCTCCGGTGCAATTGGACCGGAATGCCCGGAAAATTATCAATTGAAAATTACCGATTTCCCTACGCTGTGATAGGTAAAGCTGTTTCATCAATACCACAAGTAATTACACAGAAGCCTTCAAAACGACTACTCGATTCCAACAGGTACCACCTTTAGATATTGCGCGCATCATGAAAAGGTAATTTACGGATACCCGGGATCGGAGTTTCGGTCGTCGGATTGCCAGGTGGGCTCAAATTCCCCCGTGAAATACACCTTCAAAGGTTTTACTTCATTTGTTTACCACAGATCAATAATTTCACATTCTTCGTTTACTTTGTAAGGTATGCGAAGTATATATATATATATACAATACCATCGTTCACATCGCCAGGCCACTGTTTCATCTGCATTTTCCCTTCCAGTTCTCGCCGGCACAAAACATGACGTTGGGAGAATTTGTTCGACGTTTTCTTGTACAATGAGTTTCATAAAAATTTATCAGTTACATTTGCTTCTGCATTTTGTACCCAATGGCGCTTTTAAAAGTGTTTGATTCCGACCGCAGTGGAGCGCTTTGAGAACCAGCAACACACGAGAGGTTATTGATGTACATGGAACATCGCTGAAACCGTTATTAGTAAAACAGGAAACTTAAAGCTTTAAGCTGACGTAGTTTCCCGGCAGTGACTATAAGCACCCATGGATAGCTGCTAACAAAGCATTATTATCGTAGGAATGAGATTTGGAATCTGGAGGTAAGTAGAGATGGAGTACGGGTTAAAGAGAGTCGATTTTTCGCTAGCCCACCTTTAACCGTACTGGTACCGGCGCGGTACCGGCAGCTTTTCCGGAAGATCAGCGGCGTATTACAGTAAAATCACCGGAAGTCAACCGGCACTTCACCGGAACCGGCCCGGTCCGGTGCTAGTCCGGATCCGGTGTGCTCTTAAGGTCAGGGTTTATCCAAGTTGATTTCGTACCATTTGAACCAAAGCTACCTGCCTCTTCCAAGCGCTGCCACTTCCGTGGTCCATCCCTTCACCGCTAGTTGTTCCTGCCGTTGTAAGTATGTATATAAATATATATATATATAAATGTACACATATTTATATTCACAGATTTTCTCCGCCCCTTTTTGCTCTTTGCCGGCCAGTTTCCTTGCCACCGTGCCGCAGCCCCTCATGATATGCGTCCATTTTTTCTATATCTGTGACTCATTTACCGTACCTTGATCTTCCCGCGCCACTGCTACCATCTGACTCACTCAGTACGTCATGCGTTCGTCGCTCTTTCTTTTCAATTTGACAAAGTCCACTTATTGCTATTGGGCATAGCTCATGGCTGCCTAATCCTCAACAATACGACTCAATTTTTTGTTCTTCCTTTTTTCTCTTCTTTTTCCTCTTTTTCTTCATCGTTTCTCTCAAAGACAGTTTTTCATGCTGATTTCCAGTCCTCCTCATGCGAAGCTTTCGGGTTCCGATCTCCCCCACTTGGTTCAGCCAGCTCTTCCATTTGACCTTGGCTTTTGAGTTTGCCGGTCATATATATGAACCCATCCCTGGGCTCACTTGAACTCCTTTCATTACTCCGTGGTGTGCATGCATTTATCTCCATCTCGTCTCAACTCTAGTTCTTTCTACCTCTCCTTTATCCCGTGTTTTCCTAAATTTGTCATGGATTATGTCTGTCAGTTTTGTCGCTTGTAAAAATATTGATCATGCTTAAGGCATGCTCCGGGCGTCTCCGAAATAAACTAATATTATATCTGTCCGGTTAATAGCATTAGGAACATTCAAAAATGCGTTTAGTGTTTGCCTAAAACAAAAGAGATTGGACAGAATGCGTGGCTCAGCTGGAAGCTTATTCCACACTTCACTGTAACGGACGAGGAAGAAATTGGACCTCACTTTTAGGCTTGATGCTGGCACAAGTTAAATTGAGATACAGTTCTGCAGCGAGCATGCAATATGGATGATGAAATGTGGACTATTAGTAAAACAACTTGCCTGTGCACAAGTTCAAACAGCAGAATGGAATTGAGCTTCAGGCTCCGTCTCCAAAGGGGCCCAAGCTTGCATTGGTCACACCTTCCACGACAAGATAGCGGTGAGTTTAGTCCAATCAACCATTTGGTGAAAGAGCGTTTTCTTTTGCGGTAGAGACAGTTTTCGTCACTTTAGGTTTAATGAGGGAGCAGTATTGGAGAAGTGGCCCGAAATGGGAGCAACAAACAGTGAGGCGGCTGCATTCCAGCTAGAGGCAGCGACAGGCCGGACTGGTGGGTCTTTTTGCCTTGGCTATTTAAAGGGATGCCTGTTCGGAAAAGATGAAAAAAGATGAGAATTATAGGGCAGGGTCTCGTACTAAGGGAGAAATAGGGATTAGGTGGGCTCTAGGCAGGATTGCTCCGAGGCTTATGGTGCTTTTGTGGGTAAGTAATGAACTTTTGGATGCTGAGAACTGCATATGCTACGTGTGGCACCAGTGTTCAAGGGAGGTTAAATCACCAGAGGTGATAGCTAGGGTAGCGGGCAGGTAGCACGGGTCAAATATATACCCTTCCCAATATCGTCGGCAGAGTGATACGGAAATCCCTGGTGGACTGAGGCAGCGAAATCTTTTACGTATACCGGGAAAAGTAGGAGGCCTAGGACACTTTCCTGAATCACTTACTTGTAATGGACGTGGATGATGACAGGTAGTTGTCGATCAGAATTGCCTGGGGTCGGGAAGACAATTAAGAATATAACCAGGAAAGAAGGGAGTCAGTAATACCAACGGAGCTGACTTCACATAGTAGGTTGGTACTCAAACCCTGTAAAATGTCTAGGCCATATCCCGAGAGAGGATGCCGATTGCTTTCTTCATGTCCACTGCGATAGTAAAGGTGATAAGAAACTGAAGCCTACAAATGGTGCACGATCTGGTTTGAAATATATGATGTCGAGAGGGGTCAAGTGGATTGTCTTTAGGCAGATAATCGAGAACACCATCATTAAATATCCCTTCTATCGTCCTGCACAAAACAGCGGCTTGGCTGATACGGAGGTAGCCGTCGGGATCGTGTGGAGATCAAGTCTTAAAAAGGGAAAGTGTTGATGGAGATCTTTCACTGCCATGGCACCAAGCTATCACTTACGGATAACGTGTATAGGTTCAAAAGAAAAGAGAGGGATCGGTCCCACTAAAACGGAACAGAGCAGGGGGGCTCCAATCCCGACCGGGCCGCGAAGATGGTTAATTCAAGTCGGCTACCTTTTTGATACGCTTAGCATCAAAAGGTATGCTAGACAGGGTGGTGTTTGTTAGCAATGGTAGGGAAGGGACGAGGAAGCTACTTTGAGATAGTAGAGAGAATGGGAAATGAGCTGTTAGTGCCTCTGAAGGGAGGAAATGTGTAAATGCAGCGGAAAGTCGGATCTACCACAGCACTGGTACTCACAATACAGCAAGAGGTTGTGGAAGACTTATTCGTAAAGGGATGTATGTAAAAGCCAGAACCTGGAAATTTGGCAGTGTAGATTGACGGAAGTTGACAGACGACTGAACTAAGAATCAAATGAAGAGTTTGCTTCAGGTTGATTAGTGGACAGAAGTTGATAACAATGTGGACCGAGGGCTTGAAATACGGTGATCTTGTGAATTCATACTGATATGGTCCATAAGTGGTGCTGCCAAAACATGCAGTTGACCGCATAACGGCATGTGCTGATAAGAGTGTGACATGGGTCATCAGGGCAACAACCGGCTGATCAGTAACCTGGCGTACATATAGTTCCTTTCCCGCAAAGGATGAGAGAAATGGCCTTCAAAGTGTAACTCGGCGTAGAGGCTCAGCAGTGAAAAAACCATGGAAAAAGTTGCAACTGGTAAAAGGTGAGTGAAAATGTGTTCAACCGTTGGCTTATCTGGGGTGGCTCCAAGAATGACATATGAAGAATACCAATTTACAACTAAGTGGGCGTAATTTTGATATATATGTTGGATATCTGACAGAATCAGCTAAAAGCTGCACTACTGAAACCGTCGAAAGCCCAGATAATTATGTGAATGGGTATTTTGAGATTGGTCTAACCAGAGACTTTGGGGAGACAAACAGATTAACTGCATCCCAAATTATTGGTAGTCGATTTCCAGCTAAAGATACAGAAAAAGCGCTCGATGGATTATGAAGCAGGGTGCCGATCATGAAAAGTTGGTAGGACAGCGAGGGAGGTTCATGGATGAGTGAAATGTGATACCGATATGGAATTGTCTGGGTTCATTGGTGAACGGCATGGGAGCATCGAAAGTTGGTACGAAAGTGGATGCTGAAGGTGGACACATAGTGGACTGATAGAGTGGTATGTGGGTAGGTCATGTGACAAGCCGTCAGAAAGTGCAGGTGCTTGCATAGCCAGTCATGCTGAAGAAAGTCTGACATGGGACACTGAGGAAATCATCCATCGATCGATATCCTGGACTGTGGATAATTCATCACCAGTGTGACTGTCAGGAAGTGCAAACGACTGAATGACCGGCGACGCAAGAGAAGGATGGAATGGGACAGAGAAGTGGTGTCACGCAGATGAGATGCCGGGGAGAGAACCACTTCGTGCTTTGTGATATTGTTGGCAGGTGAGAGAGGCGACACCTAGATGATGGTTTTGTTTAGATAAATGGAGTTGTGACGTAAAAATAGCCCAGCGGACGGATGATCTCCTCAAGAGTTTACCAGGAACTGTGATGTTCATGATGAATATGTCTGACGGTCAGACTGCTTCATGTTTTGGGTTAGGAAATCCGGTAACTAGGTGGGGCCTATTAAAATTAAAGATGGAACCAATTCAGGTATATAAAAGGCGAGTCCGTGAGGTAAAATGTCGGTAGTAGCAATTAGCAACGTACATTTCTGAGCTGAGCGAAAATATGTGCATTTACCAATTTGAAACGTGACCGAGTTTAGGAAAGAATTTGTTCATGAACGTTGGAGGTCGTCGTTTTTCAATCCTGAACCGGTGCTAGTGGGTAAGACTGACCATGTGCTGGACACCCAACCTGCAAACCATTTCTAGAGGCAGGGGGTGCGATCTACCAGCCTAGTTATGCCCGCACATATTTGCGGACATTGAAACATGCTTTTCCCGAAATAATCTTGAAAAGAAAAGCTAGAGATGCAACATAGCACGATTATGTCCGGGACGATTTCGCTGCATCTCAACATGGTGCATACTGCAGAAAGATACTGTTTATATAAACTCATGTAAAACCATTATGTTCGACAAATATAGGGAAAATTACAATAGTCAAGTTACATCACCATGGTAAAGACACATTAACAAAGAGCTATTTCTGCTGACACAATAGTTCCAGACAATCTGACGACCAATAAACGTCGGCCAAAGAGGTTGATCTGACGGCGCCCCGCACCTTTGGGATTGGTAAGATATTTTTTGGTGGGGCCGAATAAAGAAAACGTAGAGAAATTCGGTCTGGGATGTTCCTGGCTGAGGATAAACGACGATCGATATAAGAAGAAACGATAATAGACGGTGACTCTCTGGGACCAGCTTTTGATTTTAGAAGGCTGACAGGCTGAGAATTTTTACTCAGTTTCATCTGCCACAGACTGCCTGTGTTTGCGTGATTCAAAAGTCTAGACCCTTCAAGTTGGCTTGGTCATCGGGTTTGTTAACAATGAGGGGAAGTAAGGTCTGAGTAACGATGAGGAACTTATCCAGTGCACTTCTAAATCGGTGAATGAAAGCAGAAAGGAGTACGACTGACGGCAATTTATTCCATAAGTTAGAGTTCACTGTGATGAAGAAGTGTAAACGTGAGCCAGTTTCGGTTTCGGGGGTTGAAGGGGTGCAAATCCCAGAAGGTAGGGGAGAGCCAGAAACTGGAGCAAAGTGCAACGGATTAGAAGTACATGACCGTCTGTGAAAGATGTTGTACAGAAAGATAAGCTTCAGTTTAATAATGCAAAGCCATGAAGGATTTTTTTTAAAAAGGCAGCTTTCTTTATAGGTGAGGGTCGAGCTGTATCCAATCAGTCGCTTAGTAAAACTACGTTGGACTGATTGCATTCCAATGCTGTCTGGTTTTCTCATAATGGAAAAGGTCAACTGGCGGTAGTCTAATAGAGGCCTGACATGGGATTGATAGAGGGAGAAAATGCAGTCTCGAAGTCGGAAGGAGCGAAATATCAGGCCTGAGCACCTTCTGGCCTTTGCGACTTGGAGGGCCTAGTATTCGGAGAAACTAAACGTGCAGGAATAGCCTGAACCGAAGTCCCGAGCAGCTAGCTAGATAGCACTGAATGAGCGATAAATGACTAGAGACCCTGGGGACAGGTTGCACTTATGTGTAAGTGTCTCACATCTGTCAGCAGAACAACTTGTCCGCCAAGATGAGCACCATCCATGAAGTGCGGATACGTTTTCAGAGATGTTTGGGATAGCCGCAGTGAGACAGTCAGGCTTGAGTGCTCAGACAATTTTTTGTCATCAGCGAAAAGGAGCGGGGTGCCACGACTCACTGACAGGAATATGTCGCCTATATACATTAGGAACAGCAGTGGGCCGAGGATGCAACCATGTATAAAGCCGCTTGTAATCAGTTTGGGCAAGGAAAAGCGTCCATTTGTTGAGACGACCTGAGAGCGATTAGACGGGTACGAAGTGATCCAAGATGGAAAGGAGGCAGTGACGCCAAAGGATCGGATTTTGGCTAGGAGATTAGCGCGTGGCAAGCGGTCATATGCCTGTGGTATGTTCAGGCAAAGTATTATGCGAGCCGTTCCATAGCCTGCCGTCCCCGTGAGGAGATTCAAAAGTTGAGTTGGCAGGTCGCGCAAGATCTAAGTCGAAGGAAGCCGTGTTTTTGAAGGCAAATATTGTCCGATTTAAAGAGGTACTTTACAATGTGTTCTTTTACGATTTTTTTCAATAACCGAAAGCAAACAGACTTATGGTCAACGGGAGGGTATTTTGCTACCACAGGCAATGGGCCCTTCATTCAGCACGGGATCATGAATGAGCATTTATAATTTGTCTCCACCAGACTGGAGCTCATTGATAGGGTAAACAGGGTTAGCAGTAAGCAAGTAAAGTCAGGTCCGCACTTACCCGTGGCAGCTGGCGGTAAACCGTCAAATCCTGGGCGAGATGATAGACTGAAGGCGGTCAGTAATAGGGAGATAACTGAAGCTTCAAATTCTACTTTGGGCAGGGTTAAAGCGATAACGGGGAAGAGGAGGGGGGTCAAGGTGGGTAACAGGGGCCACAGCTGAGGCAAAGAACGAGTTGGGGGCCTCGGAAGTAGTTGGGGGAGTAGAGACGGATACATTATCTGAGGGAACTACAAGCGAGCTACCTCTATGAATATTAGAGTTTCCGGCCTTGTGCAGTAATGGCAGTCAAAAAGATCCATTAGGGTGTGGCTGAGCCTTCAGGCCTTGGTTATGCAGTGTAGCTTCTTCAAGCCTTTGAATAGCAGAAGTGAAGCGACTAAGTTGATCAAAAACTGCAAAGTCGCGTTTAGTTTTATAAATATTTTGAAGTTTGGCATACTCTGTTTGCGGAGAGGAGGCAGGATTTCCTGGTACTCCGTTGCAGAGGGAGGCAGGTAGTCTTCTCAAGACGTTTGAAGAACTGTGCGTAGAAAACATGGGTAGCTTGTAATGGATCACCGGAGAGAAAAAACTCATTCCAATTGGCCCGTCGAATGGTCGTAGGGAGAATCTTCTGGTCAGGAAGGGTAGAGGGATTGATGCGGTGTGGTTTCAGGATGGGCATTGGCTGAGTGGGAATGCGGCATTTACCCGTAAAGTGATTGCTACCGGACAACTCTTGGGATATTGGGACAACTTAGCGACTGATGCTACGGGAACAAATGAGATTTAACATGCTGTTCTTCCTCGTAAAAGGGCGGAAATGCTGTACCCACACAGTTACTGTAACCCTCGTTACAAAGGGCAAAAAGTTGGAGGGTGCAGGTAAAGATGGCCAAACCACCTTAGGTGGGTAAAAGTTACCAGCCATAATCTTTACACTTGGGAGCAGTAAAGAGAGGTAATCATATCTATCAGTTTGCTGAGGGGGTCCAGAGAAGCTTTCGCCTGATGGGCGGTAAACACAACCAACATGGAGCCGACGGCTAGGAATGTAGACAGGAAGCCAAGGTGAGCCGGGAATGGGGCCAAGTATGGGGGTTCTTAAGCATTACTGCATCGGAGGTCTGCTTGACAAATGCTAAACAACGTCCACCGCTCACGGTTTTCCTTCTTACTCTGAAGACATGGCCTAAAAGAAGAACCTGGCCCGGTGGAACGTGGTCGGTTAACCGCGTTTCAAAAATCTTGATTGTATCATACCTAGAATTTCATTTTTGATGGCTCGGTTATTAAAAATGAATCAGCGAGAAGCTGTTAATAGTATTTAGTTTTGTAGAACTCGATCGGTTAAAATGGTCATATGGTGTGAAATAGTCTACTCCATTGGCCCTACTTGCCGCTCATGGACCTCTTTCCCTAGGATTCGTGCCAAACCACTCACCAGTCCCATTCGCAAACCTAGGCAATCTCCAGGATGAAACTCGTCCATTTTTACCACATTTACGCTTCCGTTCCACAACATCCAAACAGTATACTTTACTGAGGAATATTTATCTCACGAGCATCCCAACAGTCGACGATATTGAGACAGCTAGCCCTCTCTCTATCAGTCCTACGGTTCGCCCACACACGGCTGCAGCATTGCCATGTCCTCACCTTGCAAAGACTAATGCCCTCCCCATAAACTCATATCTGAGAGACGCCTCCGTCGCAACGTTTTGATTTGTCAGCATCACGTGATCCATCTTTAACAAAAAGCATCAACAGATAGTATTTTACCTGTCAGCCACTTCACTGCTCAACTTCTCAGTTGTATTCATCTGTTGTTTGGTGTTTCTCGTATCCGGCGTTCCGTCCTAGTAAATCTTCCCAGACAGTTTTGATTCACGCAACTCTCTAGTCATCACGTTCAGCCCTTGGATAAATCCAATCATTAGGTAAATACCAACTTGTCATTTGAACATTCATCTCCTTTGCAAACCGTGTATCTACTACTATCAAGGCTATGCATTCCAAATTGATCTGTGGCCCAGTTCTTATGTCCATGTTGGTGCATTATATTTCACTTTTCTGAAAGTAAACAATCTGCCCAGCCGTCACTTTTATACATTCGGCCATTTCTCTCAACATCATCTAGGTCATCTTCATCTACAGATGAGTCTTTCACTGGGTATTTTGCTGACTCAGTCAATATTTGGTCGCTGAACGTTATTAAAGTAGTCTTCGGAGGATTCGTCTTGTTCTGTGTTCGCAATTTCACTCCCTTCATCGTCTGATTTCCCATTCTAAGCGGTTCCGTGGACCGCGGAGTGCTATGGCTGGTTTACTTCTCCCTTAGAAACATCTCTTCCCTCAAGGAGAACAAAATTTCTGCTAATTCCTTTTGATGCTCTCGCTGTGCAGTCCCTCTTTTTATGATATTTGAGTAAAATTTTCTTGCCTTTAACCGGCTCCACCTGAACTCGGCAGGCCTGGCCGCCCGACCTTCATTTCAAAGTAGCCGAGCGTAACCATAGAGAGTAACGCAAATACTTTCTTCCACGACATATCGAGTGCACGTACATGAATCAGTTACTTGGAATTCAGATTTGGCTTCCAATTCTACCGTTTGATCTTGCTTTGCAGCATGCCGCGGGGTTATCCGAAATAAACAAGTATTATAATTATTAGATTCGTGAGTTGACCAGAAGTTCAGTACACGGATGGCAAATCGGCTCCAAGAATTGGAGGGCCTGATCCGTAAGCTTATTAGTAGTATGGTTCTCTATGGGAAGTAGAAGGGCTGATGGTGCTACAGTGTCCGGCCGTGCTAAAGTGCTACGCAGATGAACTCTTTGAGATTTGAGGGTAGTTAGAATGTCCGGATAATTGACATTTCTACTTGTCCAGGATGGGTTGAGGATGCTGGATTCCATAGCACTTCGGTTCTCCATTAGCCCCGTTTTGGGATGCAGATTTCCACGCAAAGGTAGAGGTAAGGAATGGGTAACCGGCGATGCTGACTTGCATTGTTTTCAAAGGTGGGGCAAAAACGGTGGCGAAATGAGCCTAAGAAAATAACGGCCATCATTTGACGCACTCTTAGCACGCGGGTTAGGAGGAAATGTCCATGGGAGATGGGGTCTATGGAGTGATAGTGACAAGGCATATACCTTCTGGAGTTGATTTGGCTTTGGTGGGTTCCCTAGGTGGTCCAAATGGAAAAGGGTTTGTGGGCTCATAAGAGACACAGGCTTGTTTGTCAGATGGAGCTCAGGTGGGGCGCCTTTATTGTGGCTGCGGGGCCAGATACTCACCCTAGCTCCACAAGGGGCATCTGAATAGGGAGTTTTGTGAAGAGGAGTGATGATTCGGTAACTGGCTTGAGGGAAGGGCGGTAGCTTTTGATAACGGCTAGGAGGGTTAGTGGGCTGAATGCTTGGTGGACGGCGCTGACCGGGATCGGTCACCACAGTTCCTGATACCCCCAGCGGCTGCACTGTCGCAGTCTTATCACAAGGCCTCTAGGCTGTGGAAGTGATGCTACTGGTATATCAGTTGTCTTGTGACTAAACGGGGAAAAAGAACTGTTGGGTCAATTAATAGGAGACCCTGAAAATGTAGGCTTGCTGGTCTGAAGCTGGTTTTGCAATTTATTCTATCTGAAGCAGTACGTGGGGAGGCAAGATGCCGGCTTTCTCCTGGTGGCTGAGTCGTTGACATATATGGTGAAGTGTCCAAGTGTACGGTCGCTGTGGGTTTCACGTGCACGGATGGTAATGCCGATGCACATTTTACTACAGATTTACCGCTATAGGTTTTCTTCCACAGTCAACCTGCGTCTATTGGGTTTCACAGGATCTTTTTGTGAGGGCTCTCCAGCTTGTCCGAAGAAGACTGTGCCACAACCTGATTTAGATTGTTCGAAGTTTGCGTGGGACCCGGCATGCTAGACTCAAGAAGATCCACTGATGCGAGGGGCCACGGGGGAAGTAGGTCTTCTCTATGAGGTCCTTTTCATAGGGGTGAGCGGTGACGCATCCACGGGCCTTGTCGGCTCAGGGCCAATAGAAAGCGTTGATTTACCTTTCTGCACGCGGAATATCTCATTGTAGAGGAGATTTACCATCGTGTGCTTAGATCTATATAAATGAGGCGACACCAGCAGTCCTTCGACAGTCACGGATGAAATCAATGGCTGTTATTTGGTGGGAAAGTTCAAAGGTCAGAGGGCAGAGGCACAGCGGGGATCATTCCAGGAGAAAAATTCTGAAGGAGTCCCTGGACTTAGAATAACACCCCCGCAGTGCTATGGTCTTGAGCCCTATTTTCGGATTTCTGGATGACGGACGGGGATGGCGGGTAGTGGTAGACGCGAGCTTAGACAGACACTTAAGAAGGATGGCACGTAAAACCCAGCGGCTAATTAGGAGTCACAAGTCAGATAAAGGGTATCCCAATTTGACAAAAGAATAAATGATAAAGCTGGGCACTATTTCGTAATTCGGGAAGGCACAGAGGGCACCGGGGTCGGTTGAAGATTTATAGAGTACGGCAGTGCACAAAGGACCATTTCGTGGCCACTACCAGGGAGATGATGCAGCGCCTGATTTTTAGCAGCAGTGAGGCCAGGGGTGAAAATTAGGCCGAGGGTGTTGTCACCCCTCGTAAAGGGTTTGAGCTTTTGGTACCTAAAACCCGGGCGTATACAGGAGGGCCGGTGTGTGAAGACCAGCAGGTTAGTGGGAACTTGAAGCCCCTGCAATGATTTTCTAACTGGGGATGTGGTCAGCAGCCGCTTTGAAGGCGTCAATGCCGGAGTTGATACTGTTTGGGCCAGTGCCAGCAGGACCGTATTTGCAACCTAGTAGGCAGATACTGTCAGTCCTGTCCAAAATGGTAAAACCACGCCGCCCTCGTCCGCTCGACTTGCCCTTGTTTCCCACGCCCGAGACTGACCGCGGTGATGGCGAACTGTATTATCCACATACGCTTATCCACCTTCCGCTCTGAGTTTCAACCACCCCGTACCCTTTCACGTATCCTGGCATGTTTATTAACGTCAGCTGCGATGTGTTGCTGACTATTACTCGATAGTCCTGGTCCACAAGCCGATTTATCAGACGGCAAACACGTCATATCATAGCGCCAAACATATATAACAACAATAATATTAATGGTTTATTTCGACGACACCCGAAGCACGCTTGATTGCATGATCATATGATACAAGTGAGGTCGCAAAACGGTTCCTTGGATATTATTTTGGGTAAAAGCAGCATAAAAGTGTTTAGGTTTTAGTGGTCGAGCTAATGAATGCCCGGCGAATTTGAGTCTGAAGATCAGGTGGATGCACCTCTCCGAAGTGAGTGGAGTGGGCTCCGCGGTCGAGATACATGATGAAGTAAGGCGGGATTGAAGTAAAAACGCACATTATTTAGGAGGGCATCGATGTAAAGTCGCAGGGGTGAGTAAACTGACAAAGAAAACCCTCGAAAAGGCACTAACCAAAAATTAAAGAATTTTTGGTGATGGAGGACATGCACCTGAATCAATAGCCCTACTGACCCGGAAAATAACAGAAACATAATGCCGAAGAATTTGTGGTGTCCTCTAACGGGGGGAGTTGCGTAAAAGATACGGGGTCTGTTTTACCACTGAATTAGTACTTACTATTCATCAAGAGGTTGTGGAGGATGCCCTCTCAAAGAAGAGTGTGTAGATTCCCGAGCCTGGAAATTTCGGTGGAGCAGAGTGACGAAAGTTGACAGGTGAGTGAAACACGATTCGAATAAAGGGTTCGTTTCAGGTTAATTAGTGAACACAGGTTGACAACAGGGTGGATGGAGGAGTTGATATGCTATGATCTTATGAAGTCTTATGGGGGTGGTGCATAAACGATACTGCCAAAACATGTAAAGAATAGCTTAGCGAGATGCGCTGGTAAGATTCTGACTTGAGGCGTTTAGGAAACAACCGGAAGGCAAGTAACTTAGCATATGCACATTTCATTTCCAGCAAAGGATTGGAGAAACTGCATTCACAATGTTCTTTGCCATAGATGCCCAATCGTGGAGGACTGATGAAAAAATGGCAATAGGTAATAGGTGGGTGAAACGGTGATCGACTATTGGTTTATCGGAGGTTACTTCAAGACTGGCAGATGATGAATACAAATTTACAACGACGTGGGCATAATGATGGTTCATATGTTTGACATCTGACGGAATAAACTAGAAGTAGTGTATCTCTGGAATCTTCAAAAAGCGCAGCTAACTGTGTCACTAGGTACGTTGAGGAAAGCCCAACGTCAGACATTTTGTTTGGGGGGGGGGCAAACAGAATAACCGCAGCCTGAGATACAGGTAGTTGATTTTTATCTAAAGATGCAGAAAAAGCATCCTATGGATTGTGGTGCGGGTGGCTGACCATGATATCTTGGTGGAAGAGCAGTAGTGGTTCATGGATGAGTGAAAGGTGATAAAATGACGGATTTTTCTGGGTCCATTGGTGAATGGCATGAGAACATCCAAAATTGGTAAAAAGTGGATGCGGGAGGTGGACATTTGGTTGACTGATACAGTCGTATAAAGGTAGTACATGCGAACAACTCTCAGGAAGTGCAGGTGATTGCATAGCTTGATATGCTGAGGTCTGACATGGAAAGCTGAGGAGGCAATCGAAATATTTATGTCCTAGATTGCGGATACTCCATTGCCAATGCGACTGTCATGAAATGCAAATGGCTGAATAAAAGGAGATGCGGCGGAAGGATACAATGAACATAGAGCTGGTGTCACGCAGATGAAGTGCTGGAGGGAGGGCCATTTCGTTTCGTGTGGAACTGTTGGCAGGTGATAAACGAATCTCTAAATGATGGTTTTGCTTAGATAAATATAGTGGTGACATAGGAATGGCCAATTGGATGAATGGTCTCTTCAAGAGTATATCAGGACTTGTGATGTTCATAATAAAGATCTGGACAGTGAAACCGTTTCATGTTTCAGGGTACAGAATCCGGTAACTGGACATAATAGGATTAGGGTAAACATGGCATCAGTTCAGACAAATAAAAAATAAGTCGATGGATATGCATGCCAGTAGTCGCAAATAGTAGGGTACATTTCTGAGCCGAGCGAGTATATATGCATAAGCTGATTTGGAATTTGACCGGGTGTGTTGTAAACCTTGTTCAGGAACTTTGGAGGAGGCAATGGTTGGCAGCGGTAAGATGCAGGGGACGTTGTTTTTCAATCCGCAACTGGTGCTAGTGGGTGAGGCTGGCCATGCGCTGAACACCTAACCTGAAAACTAATTCTGGTGACAGGGGGCGCGATCGGCCAGCCTAGTTGCGCCGCACGTCGTTGCAGACGGCCTGAATGTCCGGTGTGCTCCGGCCAAAGCGGCGGATCTGACCGCGCCCAGCACCGTTGAGATCGACATGAGTTTTCTTGGTGGGGCCAAACGGCATCAGGGAGTCCGCGTTCAGGCGACCAGGCACCAGGGAATCCCGGAACAACCAAGGGAGCATCGGTCAGATAGCGTACGATTGGCCGACGGTCAGTTAGGTGCATAGGCCACGTTAGTGACCTGTGCAGTTTCCAGAGTATTAAGAGTCATCGAGATAAAGGTACGCGCCAATGAAGGTCTAGAAATAGAGAAAAGGTAGAGGAGCGCAGTTTAGGATGCTCGCAGCTGAGGATAAATGAGAATCGATACAAAGAGGCAACATTAATAGACAGTGACCATCTGGGACTGGTTTTTCGATTGCAGAGGGCAGAAAAACTGAAAAATTTTATTCGTTTTCATCTGTCATAGACCTCCGGTGTTTGCCCGATTCAAAAGTCTAGACCCGCCTCGTAGGTTTGGCCATCGGATATGTCTACATTTAAGAGCTGTAAGGTTTGGGTAACCGTGAGGAATTTATCCAACGCACTTGCAAACCGATGGCTGGAAGTAGAACTACGTATTTCTAAAGGTAATTTATTCCACAAGTTAGAGTACACTGCGATGAGGAAGTGTGAACGTTAGCTATTGTTGGTAACAGGGGTTGAAATGGTAACAGTTCTAGAACGTAGTGGGTAGCTAGAAACAGGCACAACGGGCAATGGATTAGAAGTATATGTCCTGTTGTGAAGGATGTTATACAAAAAGATAAGGTTAATTTTCATACGGCGGAGCCATAAAGGGTCTAGTTTAAAAAATAAGCAGCGTTCTTTATAAGTGGGGATCGAGCTCCATACAATCAGTCGCCTAGTAAAACTACGTTTAACTGATTTGATACCAATTCTGTTTGATTTCCGCGTACTAGAGAAGATCAGTGGGCAGTATTCTAATAAATGCCTGGTATGCGATTCATAAAGGGAAAGAATGCAGTCTCAAAGTCGGAAGGAGCGAAATATTAGCCCTAGGCACTTTCTGGCCTTAGCGACTTGGAGGGCTAAATATTCTGAGGAATTCAATGTGCAGGAACAGCTTAAGCCAAGGTCGCGAACGATTTGCTTGTTAGCAATGGCTGCACTATAAAAGGCTAAAGATCCTGGAGGTAACTTGCATTTATATGTAAGAACCTCGCATTTGTCTGCGGAAAAGTTCGTCTGCCAAGTTGAGCACCTTCCATGGGGTGCAGATATGCCCTTAGAGATGTTTAAGATAGCCGAGGCGATGCATTCCGGCTTAAATGAGTAGAAAATTTTAATGTCATCAGCAAAAAGAAATGGGATGCCATGGATCACTGAAAGGAATCTGTCTTTTATATACATGAGGAACAACAGGGGGCCAAGGACGCTACCCCGTATAACACCGCTTGTAACTGGTTTAGGCTCGGAACAGTGCCCGTTTATTGAGACAGCCTGGGGGCGATTAGACAGGTAAGAATCGGTCCAAGATATTAAAGGGTCAGTAAAGCCAAAGGATCGGATTTTTGCCAGAAGATGTGGGTGTGGCACGCGGTCGAATGCTTTTGACATATCCAAGTGAAGTACTGTAAGGGCCATGCCGCTGTCTGCAATTTCAGTGACGAGGTTCAAAAACTGGAGTCGGCAGGTTGCGCAAGGTCTTGGCCGGGGGAAATTATGTTGTCGAGGATTATTAATGTCCAACTAAAAGAGGTACTTCACGATGTGTTCTTTTACGATTTTTTCCGTTGGCCGAGAGAGGTCAGGTGTATGGTCAATGGGTCGGTAGTTTGCTGCCTCATGCAGTGGACCTTTCTTGCGGTGCGGGATTATGACTGAGCATTTCCAGTTTGCCAGCACCAGACCGGAGTTCATTGATAGGATAAATATATTCAGTAGTAAATTAGGTAAGTCAGGTCCGTATTAACCTATTGCAGTGGGCGGTAAGCCGTCAGGTCCTGAGTAAGATGATGACTTGAAAGTGGTCAATAATTGGGGGATAATTGGGGCATCAAATTCCACTGTGGACAGAGTTGAAACGGTAACTAGAGGAAGAGGCGGAGGGTCAACAGTAATAATAGGGGCCATAGTCGAGACGGAGAATGAGTTAAAAGCCTCTGCAATAGAAAGGGGAGTAGAGGCGGGTACATTGTCCATTGAAACACTGTACGGGAATTCTTCATGAATATTAGAGGTTCTGGTCCTGTACAATAATGAAAGTCAAAGAGATCTATTTTGGTGTCGCACAGCCTTCATTTCCTAGTTACGCAGTGTAGTTTCTTCAAGCTTCTGGATAGTAGAAGTGAGGCGAAAAAGTTGAATAAGAATTGCAAGGTGATGTGTAATTTCGTGAGTTTTTGAAGCTTCGCATACTTTGTTTGCACAGAGATGATATCGTATTTCTTATTATTCCTTTGTTGGGGGAGATAGGTAATCTTATCAAGACATCTGGAGAACTGTGCATAGAAAATATCAGTCGAGTGTTATGGATCACTAGAGAGAAAAACTCACTCCAATGAGCTTGTCTAATGATAGTAGGGAGAACCTTCCAGTCGGGAAGAGGAGAGGAACTGAAACAGTATGATTTCAGAGTAGGCTGTGGGTGAGTGGGAATGCTGCAGGTAACCAGATTGCGATCGCTGCCGGAAAAACTTTGGAGGATTGAGAAAATATATGAGGGACGCCATGGGTGAAAATGAGATCTTAAATGCTGTTTTTTCTCGTAGGAGAGCGGATACGCTGTACCCACCCTCCTACAGTAATACTTGCTATAAATGGTACAAGGTTAGCGAGTGCAGATAAAGATGGCCGAGCTATCTTAGGCAAATTAAAGTCAACAGCAATAACCTTTATACTTGAGAGTAGTAAGGATAAGTATTAAAAAGCATCAGTTAGGTGTGGAAGTCCGGAGAAATTTTCGCTTGGTGGACGGTACACACATCCAACATGAAGTAGAGAGCCAGGAATGTGGACAGTTAGCCAGGGTGAATCGGAAATAGAGTCGAGTAGAGGGTGATGAATTGTTGTTGTAATAAAGGTCTACTTGGCAAGTGCCAAACAAACTCCACCGAGTCGAGCTTCCCTATTTACTTTCAAGGCATTAGGGCCTACGAGAGAAATCTGGTCCGTTGGAGTGCAATCGGTCAACCAAATTTCAGTAACCAAGATTATATCATAATTAGAACCAGCGGCCAGATATCGTAAGTGCCGAATTTTCTGATGGATCGGCTATCAAACAGAACCAAAGAGATACTTTTATTGGTATTTGATTTTGGAAAATGCGGTCGTTCAGTTAAGTTGTGTAGTGCGGAATAGTCTAGATTCTTGGTCAGACTGGAAGGTCCATACGCGGGTCGCAAACCAGCGCCGTGAATTGGAGGGTATGGCCTGTGAGCCTTTCCGTAGTGTGGTGCGCCGTTGGAAAAAAGGGGCTTGTGACGCTACGGTGTCGGGCGATGCTAGGACCCGGTGTAGATGAAACCTTTAAGAAGTGAAAATATGAATGTATATAGAAATGGGTAAGAAAATAGGGCAAACCTCTAGTATTTTCCGCTCTTGCCTATCTATTTTCCTCCTTTTCGAAAGAAAACGGTGGCTCGAACCCCCTAGCACCCAACCCATTCTCCAGTTAACAGCCCCACTTGGCATCAACCTTCAAACTTTTTTAATTTCAGGACCACCAGGTCATCGTATAGCTGGGCTGTAATATACCGCACAGACAGCTTACCTCTGCCTGTCTGCATTTAGATGACGTTGCAACAGCCCCAATGCCGATTTCCGCTAATGTGATCTGGCAATGGGCCCTCACCTGCACGAGGTTCTGATAATGTTGCATATGCCCCGCTGAGCCTTGCTGAGAACTTCTTACTGCAAGACTCTCCCGATGTCGAAGTCACTCAAATCACCTTGCATGGGTTCTAATCAAAGAACGAACGGTCCAGATGCGGTGATGTCAGCCCTCTTCCCATGCTGAAAAGAGAACACCAGCCGCGGCCAACCCTCGCCCAAAACGCCCGACACCGACAATGAAAAACCACAGGAACCTCAACAAAATAGCGTAGTTTTTATTTCACGGCGTCACTTGGTCTAGTGCAAAGGTTTTCACCCATCTTTCTCGCTTTATTTCTTCCCCGTGGACACGGTATCTCGCTGGCTGATTATTCCTTCCTGGAACCCCATTTTTCTTCCACCATCTGCGGATTCCCGACATTAGGCGACACTCGCTACTTATCATTGAAATTAACTCACATTTTCGGGAGTACCATTCCCTTTTATACCCACAAATCTATGAAAATTAGCCTCCCTCTGCGCACCCTCATTAAGTTCCTACCCGCTTTCTCAACACATCACCAAATGCCTTTCTAAGTGAACTCACGTATGCATCGCTGACCATTTTCTTCCCTCATCCTTGTCAATGTTGCATTCCCTGTGTCCCTAGTTAAAATCCGCCCCAGCACACATAAGTTCGGCCGACTCCTTACACTTGCCCTAGTTGACTCGAAATAGAACAATACTCACCTAGCATTCCTTTGTCAGCTTACTTCCCTCAAACCCTCCCCAGCCTCATTCCACTGTTGCCTTAACTTGCGGCTTCTTCAAAATTCTTAAATTTCTCATATTTTCGGGTGACGTGGTAAACTCTGACCATGTTTCCTTTCGTACCTCTGGACCACGGTCGAGCAACATACCATTAGTGCTATTGTTATTATTATGAATACAGCCGTAAAGAGTCCACGAAGTGATCAGGAGTCAGAAGTGGTATATCGGATGTAGGAATAGGGAGCCAGGCACCCATCACCTCTTCGGTGGAGCCTCTGATCAGAGAAGGTTCAGTGGCCCGGGATACCAATACATATGGTTGGCTTTTGCTCGGACTGCCGCTTTTCGGCCACTAAATATTATGCGGGTTATCGTACTTTAACATGAGCTTAAGTGAGTGGGTTTTGTGCAGGAGAGTTCGTGTAATGAGGAGCAGAAGGTGGGGGCTGAAATTTTGGATCAAGTGCGGTTTCGATGGTGGCCTAGTGAGGAGGGTGGCAAATGGAAGGTCAAGTGGGGTTGAAGTGAGAAGGATATAACGTTATGGGTGGAACTGGGTAAAGCAGCAGGCATCTCACAGGGCTTCTCGGGCTGAGAATGTGGGAGTTCAATGGTAGCCAAAGTGCTAACGGCGGTAGAGGCTCTGGCATGGCGGGTCACCTGGTATAGCGTGTGTAACAAACGTTTGGGCAAAGCGTAGCCAAATTCACAACGGATCCCGAAATCAAAAGACCATTATCAGTAAGATTCTACGATAATAAATTATTGAATGTACAATGACACCAAACAGATACAAACCCCAATCATGGGATCACAATGACTCAACAAACGAGAACCAAATTGCGGCGTTCGAGAGAAGAGCACATACGTCACGCAGGTCCAGAACAAGGATACGACAAAGTAGCGATCTGGGTGCGAACAAACAAAAATTGGTCCATAAAAACATACAGTGCGTAAAGACACGTCAGTGGTGTAGGCAAGTGAGTAATGCTAAGAAGAACATGGAACTGCAACGGTTTTAGGGAGATTTTCCACGACCGGTCGTTACACTGCGCTTTTGTAACAGGGTAGAAAACAGCGATTTCTGGTGGGGGGGGCAAAGGAGGATGAATTTGAGAAGGGACAACATAGGACTCACTGCACGGCGAAAAATGGTCAGCCATGGTCCACGTAAGTTTGTTCCGGTTGGTAACTATGCTGGTAACTCGTCCCAAGTGGCTCGGGTTTGGTGCAGCTAACGACGAAGGCGGTACAGTTAAACAAAGTTTGTTATATGACACTGCGTCCTTAGCCGTGATTACGGCAAAGTCTGGGTCGATGGATGTAGCAGTGGGGTACGCGGATCTTCGGGGGACCGAATGGATGGATTAGTGGGCTAGCACTAGGGCGAGCTATGCTGTCCTGTAGGTATGCCTTGCTGCTAGATGTGGATGAGTAAAACCCTGGTCAGCTGGGGAGCGAGAGGTCGTAGATCAGCCCTCAATCGAAGCTGAGAGCGCGATGATTTCAGTGAAGCGGAGGTCTTGGCTGCCAGGGGCAGCAGATGAGGGGGATGATGTAGTTACCGAAGCAATAGGCGACAAAGTCGTGGCTGGCTGAATGGTGATGGTAGCGGGTGGAAATCCGGCGATTTCCTGGCTAGTTTGACAGATGAAACCGGACTCGAATGGCTTCCGGCTGAGGGAAGGGGCTGTATTACTCGGCTGTGGGCAGACAGTGCTGGAGACTGGGATGCAATATGGAGCCCTCTGGGCGGACATTGTGGTGTTGGAGGCGAATCAGAAAAGTCTGGGTCTTCCTTTCGCGCTGATGCACTGGCAGCGGACGTGGTGACGAGTTATTGACGGCGGGAGGTTGTTCAAATGGGCTGAGTGGCCCCAGCTAAGAGGGTGGCCGCAACACTTGACTGCCGGCTGTCGATCTAAGGATCTCTCTGCGGCGGGGTTTTATCATGTGTTGTTTTTATATTTTTAATTGGAGTTGAATTTGCGGTGGGTTCTCTCTTTTTGGTTACATGGCGGCTTCTGTCCCTCGGATGTAAAACAGCAGAGGGTACACGTTCCACATTGATCTTTTCCTTGGCCTTTTGCCGTAGCACTGGTGGTGTGAAATACCGCAAGCCAGAAGCAACGACTGTTTCTTCGAAGAAAAGAGCAAAAGGTCTGGAACAATAAAAACTGCAGCATTTTCGGAATTTTTTGTCCCTCGGTGGACTTCGGACGCAACTGAGTCCAGGGAGCTGCTTGCCAGTAGTTGATTTTTAGTGTTTCGGTGTTTTGAAGGGTCGACGATACACGCAAGGATCAATTCGACCATCAGCTTCTAGGGAGGAGTTGTCCTGACCTAAAACGACTGAGCTTGAATGTGTGAGTTGGTGACAGATCCTGTCTATCTTACCTCCTTTCATTCTTCGACGAAGTAACAACCAGAATGGATAAGATAGGAAGGGTCGGGGTCCTGTACTTGGACTTAAAAAAGGCCTTTGAAGCCGTGAACCGTCGACTGCTGCCCCACAAAACGAAGGCCCCCGGGATCACACCTCAGGTCCTGGAGCGACCCGGTCATACGTTAGCCAAAGGAAATTCATGGTAAGAGTAGAGGAGGGCGGATCCACGACGAAGGTGGCCGTTATAGGGGTCCACTAGGGTGTTTGGCCCTCTTCTGTTCGTAATCTACATGAACGGCCTAATGGAAGCAGTACAAAACCCATGTTGCCTCTTTTCAGACGAGCTGAAATTTATGGGCGAAACAGGAAAGTCATACTTGCAACTCGACCTAAATAGGGTTCATGCATGCATCGCCTGGTGGCAATTACCGCCCAATGTGGGGAAGTTTAGATGCCTGACCCATAAAGCTGATTGGAATTTGAAATATATAAACCCGAATGGTCCACTAATGTCAACACAGGCCACACAAATCATGGACCTTGGATTTCATATAACTGACCACTTCCAAATATTTGAGCAGTGCCTAGCCGCCGTGGCCAAGGTACAATGAGCGATCTGCCGACCACTGCGCGCACTTGCACCACGGAAGGCTTATATACTGCTATTACACTACAAGATAACAGTCAGACCACACCTCGAAAGTTGTGTCCAAGAGTGGGCTCCTGCTCTCATGCGTAAAGCTGCAGTATTGGAAGGCGTTCAGCCTCAGTACATAAGGACGGTAGATGGATTGAGGAACAGCCATATACAGAAAGACTCGTGTCACTGAACCCGTTCTTCTTAAAGCAAAGAAGACTCAGTGGTGAAGGGGCTATCTGGCCCAAGAAGCCCGACTGTAGCGATAGTTTTAGAACTGCGACTTAGGAGCCATGAGTACATATTGGTAAGACCAGGAGCACTGAGGGCAGATAGGGCGCAGCTCTTTACGTGCCTGGTCATCAACACGTGAAAGGTCTACCGGCCGAGGTGGTGGCTGCTTACACGGTGGTTCAGTTTGAAGCCCGTCTGCACCGTTGCTGGTCGGTCGTATTTCCTGGGGGCAGCTAATCCAACATACACAGGGCAAGTGTGAGTGCAGCGCCCTTCCCGTCTTTTTACCTACCGCTTTCCTCACACCTGTCACTCTCCTCTGCCGCGTCTCCGCTCCACTTCACTTCAAGACCCTCCTTATTTCCTCTTCATACTCGCCCCCCCATATTAGCCCTTAAGCCAGACGCTGCTAAATGAATGACCCTGTCGGTTGGGGAGTAGACCTTGGCAAGGACCCAGTCCGCACCTGCGGAGTTGTCACACTCCTGAAAGCGGACCGGGCTCTAACCTCGTTCCCCCACAGATAGGGGATTGAAGAGAAATGAAAAAGGAGCAGAAAGGAGACACGGATTTCGCATCCCGGTGAGAACTGACTGACTCTTGCTGGTGCTGGAGTCTCCACTGATCTATTTGACCGAGCCTCAAGTCCCGCGACCTGACCTGACCAAAAGTGACTTTAGACAAACATACCCAATTATCACATAGTTCTTAGCAGCTGGTATACTGTTCGAAGCCACAGAGGATGTGCGTTGTTTTTCTGCTTGCTGTTGGGACAATTGGTCCACACTAATTGAGAAACACGCTTAACATTGCTTTGCTTGCTGAAGATTGAACCTCTAGCTCCCTGCACTAGCTCACGTCCGGTGTCGCTCCAAAACATAAACGTGAACGGCACCATTTCAATACCAAACCGTCTCTTGTCCATTCCACTGTCTTCTACCGCCATTAGCACGCGTCGGAACTCTACGCTTGTTGCCCGTTCCAAGGCCATTCCAGGGATCCGGTTAGTACCTGGTAGCAGGAGCAATGAAGGTGGAAAAGCATAATGGCATATTGCCCTGGGATCTGGTGCAGGTTTTTCTGTGGGGCCGTGACCAACTTCTACGTCTCTGATCTCTTTTGATCAGACTCACGCGGGAAGACGTCATCTGGCCCTACCATGGGGAATGATGTATGAAGAATGGAGAATCTCTGCTTGATTTGAATATTCGAATCACTCCCATTGATAAAGGTTTTTGTATTTTGCGGTGACGCATCGCACACTTTATTCCGCCCAAACTAAAGTATCGGAATTAACGGCACTGTGTGCGTGCTTTTAGAAACATTTATTCTCTTCAAAAACTGATCATACTTTTTGGTGTCCTTTTTGGTGTTTTTTGTTGGTTTCGGTGCAACTGCTACCAGATACCATCCTTTTGTGTCATTTTTTGTGGCTACCATTTTTGTGGCACTTTTTGTAGTGTACCATTTTTTCTTTTTAAAGGCCGTGTTAACAACCTTCTGGTGGAGTTCATCTCAAAAGGGGATCTCATCCTACCGGTATTTTACTGGGAAAGCGAGAGTGCACCAAGGGGATCAACGGGTGGTAGGTTTCTGCAGTGTGTCCAGTTTCGCGCACTTACGCGGCACGTGACTCGGTCTGCTAGACACAGGGTTGGACAACATCCGTTTTGCCTTGATTTAATCACATCGCCGTACCATCATGACAGTAAGGAACTTAGGCGGGAAGAGCCGCGGGGCAAAAGTGATCATGTAGTCCTAAGGGGCACACTAAGACTCAGCAAGGAGCCGAAGGAAACTGTGTTACGTCGGCTCTCCGGAAAAACCAGTAAAGATTTATTAAAGAGGGCAGCGGGAAGTAGTTCGCTGGACAGCAGGCCTCAAGAAGGCCTCCTAAGAGGAGTGTTGGGCGGCCATCAAGATGAGTCTACTTAGGATTACGGAGGAGTTTGCACCTCTGAATGTGGTTAGCAGCAGAAATTAACCCCCATGACGGAAGTCAAAAGCCAGCAAGTCTTTAGTCATTCGTAGGCAGCGATGGGCGGGGTACCAGCTGCACTAAACTGAGGTGGCATGGAACAGCTATAAGATGGCCAGGAGCATAGCTCAAGCGATCCAACGAGTAAAGAAATATTCCTTCGAGCGTTGGGCAGTTGCTTCGGTCCGCGCAAACGCAAAGTGAGTCTACGCTGACTTGCGATCTCATTACCGCATGGGAGAAAGTGTACCAACTTTGGAGGGGCAAGGGGACGACTAGTTCTAGGCGAAGAAAACCAGGCCGGCAAGCTTTTGGTATTCTACAAGAGCATACATCGACCAGCAAATAATTTAGGGGAAATAATGGAGGGACCAAGGGCTCCCTCTATACTCGACCCTAGTGTGGGAGAAGAGGAGATGTACCCGGAGCTGCAAACCTTGAATAGAAATAAAGCCGCGGGACAACGTGGGATTTATCCAGCTACCTTTCAAACTCTGGCCGAGGTCTTGAAGTCTCCGGCGAGGAAGCTGTATGAAAAGTCTCTCAGAGGGGGGATTGTGCCGGAAGAAGTCAACAGTGGTAGGAGTTTAGAGGGCCGGACCCCGGCAAAAGCCGAAAATTATCGGCCGGTTAGCTTAGCTGCAGTAGTGTGTAAGTGCCTGGGGTGAATATTCAGGAACGGATGCCTAGGCATTTGGTCCAACATAACCTCATATCAAATGCTCAGCGTGGGTTTGTGGCAGGATGGTCTTGTCCAAAAACCTCCTGCTGTTCCTTGACGAGACAACCCAGAGCCTGGACGAGGGACCGTCTATTGCTGTCTGTTACTTGTACTTTGGCAAGGAGTTTGATTATGTGGACCACAGAGTTCTGGATACCGAACTGCAGTCTATGGGAGCTGTTGGAAAATCAAGGCAATGGGTGAACAATTTCCTGATAGGGGGAACTTTTAGCGGCGAGGTGGACAGTCATGCAGCGAAATTGGAAGATGTAACTAGCGGAGTGCCACAGGGTTCAATGCTTGGCCCTCTGCTGTCCCTCATCTTCATCTACGACCTAGCACGTGAGCTTACAAACCCAAACTTTATACTTGCCGATGTCTGCAAGATGGCTGAAGTAGGTGTAGAACTCGACGTTTAAGCAGAACAAATGGGACCTTCCACTAAACCTCAGAAAGCGCCAACGCTTGACCACAAATACGGGGTATAGTGCGAAGGGTCTGGGATCGCTGTAAGTGGTCTTTCAAGTCAAAGACCTGGGCTTTATAGTGAACAGTAGCTTCGGACAGTTAGAGCAGTGCTCCACAGCAGCCAAGGTGACCCGGAGAGGATGCTTTTGGGCTAGATCCACCGAGTCGTGCAAACAGCCGGAGGTTTTCGTCCTGATATACCAAGCCATAGTTAAGCTGCACATAGTGTACTCCGAGCAGGCTCGGGCACTACTACCAGACGGATATAAACAGTCGAGGTAGAGAGTGCAAGTTATCCACTGGAATGGTGACTGGGCAGGGGGTGTAGCTTTACAGGGCGCCTTCGTGCCCTGGATCAGCTCTCGATGAAAAGGTGGAGATTTGGTATAATTCTTCAAGGTACTGAAGAGACTGTCGGGTATGAATCGGGAAGACTCTTTTCATCCGATCCCAGAGAGGGGTACAAGGAGGCATAGTCTTAGATTACAAATAAAGCGTTCAAGGCTCCAAATGGGGGTGAAGTACTTCCCGAATAGAGAGTTGCCCTGTTGAAATTAGCTCCCGGGGGAGGTCATAAATACCACAACATTGGAGACTCTGAGAAAACAGTAGGCCTATGTTGGGTGGCAGTATGCCCGAATTATGTTAAGCGGTTTTAGGGTCAGTGGCAGTTTACTCGTTGTTTTCGCCTTTTCCCGCCAGGACTGATACTGTACAAAATTTCTGCCTTTCAGAAAAGAAAAATCACGCAGATTTGGGAGCTACGGAATCGCACCGACCGACTAGGTGGACACTCGACTGGCTGTAGTCACACAAATTCCTCCGTGGTAAGGCCACGCGCGGCGCCCCCTGCCCAAAAATCTAATCGTATGATGCGTGACAGATCCGTCATGATGGAATCTTTCGTGCTACTCAAGCAGAATTGGCTCCCACAAAGCAGAACTTTCTCCCACTGTCCAGCCATCTATCTTCAAGATCACCGGCAACACGAGACGCAAGACCTAGTCAAGACTAGCGCCCTGAACCATTTCGCCCTCCCCAGTGTTCCACCTTCAAACTCGCCGGCAATACCAGATACAGGACACTGTCGAGGTTTCTATTTTGAAACCTTTTCCCATGGCCCCGTTATCCAATGAACTATCTTCCAGCTCACTGGTGACGCTCGGATAACAAGAAAGTCACAGGATCCGGGAACATTTGGACTTTAGCCTCGTACCCATGCACTACTTCGAGACTTCAAGGCTTCAGCTGAACTGATCTGGAGGGGTTAGATATCCATAAGTCTGCTGAAACAGACGATATCCATTCTGCTATCATTAAGCCACTGGCTGATACCTTATCCCGTCCAGTACATGAGTTATTTAAGGCCGGCCTGGACCGTGGAAGGTTTCCACAGGATCGGAAAAACGCAGCAGAGATAGCCATACATAAAGAGGGAACCCGCTCTAAAATGGTAGATCACAGATTTGTTAGCCTGACCTGCATTCTATGTAAAGTGTTACAGATCATCCTGGCGCACGTCTGCGAGCACCTACTCCACATTTCTATGCTTTGCCCAGCTCAGCATGAATTCTAAAAGACAGGTAGTGCTTTACCGATCTCTGAAGCTTCCTGGAAGAGGTCATTCAAAGAGTGGATGGAAGCAAGCAGGTGGAAGTACCTTGCCTTGACTTTAGCAAGGCATTTGACTCGGTAAACCATCGGCTTCTATTATTCATATTTGGTATAAAAGGGCCGATCCCGGAATGGTTGGGGGAATTCCTTACCGGCAAAAAGTGTTACATTAGAGTGGGTGGAAGGAACTCTCAATTAGAAAACGTCACTAGTGGAGCAGCGCAGGGTTCCGTACTAAACCCACGTCTGTTTCTTCTGTTTAGCTATAACTCATCCTCAGTCCTTCAGTCACCAAGCTCCCCTTACTCTGATGATGTGAAATTACTGGGAGATCAGGGGAGGGAGGATTTGAGCAGAAACATACTTGCCGTTCCTAGCCGGGCACAGAAGTGGGATTCACCTCTCGATTTTTGGAACAGGCACTTTTTTCACGGACAGCTGCAAGCCCGCCGGTTGCACATTATTGAGGCGCATTTAGTAGAGAAGCAGTAAACGCCCAGGCAGCACATATGGACACTCGACCGTCACCTGAGTTTCCCCTAGGGGAGGGTCGCAGGAAAGCTGTGCAATGCCCCCAAAAACAACTGAAACCTATGTAAAATTCAGAGAATCCGTAACAAATGCAAAAGATTTCCAACGAGAGTCTTTGTTAAGCCACATTTCCGGATATTTAGTGGCTTGGTCCCCATTGGCTTCAGATACAGAAATCTCTAGAATCGTGAATGCATGAGAATTCTGAACCTAATATTATATGTTAAAAAACCGTAATAAGAAAACATTTTGACATTTACTGTCCATTTTATAGCGTATTATAAATTTAGATGTCCTGTTTGTTTTAACGTATTCCCATCATGGCGGCCAATTTTTGGCGGTGGCTGTTCTTTGTCGCCTCTTAGACTTCACTGCTAGACATTGCGCTGTGTGTGGTCGGTTTCTAACTTTCTTCGGACGGTAAATCCCATTTATTTTTACTTGTCTCTTCGTCCGTAGATGAAAAAGATGCATCCAAAATTGCGTGGCTGTTCCAGAACTACAATATGGAGGTGCAAGAAGCTGATCTCAGTTCGCAGGGTTATTGGGGGCGATTTCAACTCGTCCCTCATATGGGATGATGGTGTAAAAAGTTACCCGATATGAAGTTCGTTACAAATTAGCAGGCATATGTTCCGTTTCAACGAACAACTAGTCCGATGATTTAGTTGATGACATCGACAGTCCTGAAGAATCGAAGGCTTCATCGGCAGCAGTTGAGGAGCAACAAGTCACAGCTGCTACAACATCTACCGCTGTTAGGTAATGCACACTGGATTTCTGAATGTGGATAGTTGTGGTAACACGATGAGGGACAACACGTACATACCAGAGGAGTGGGATTCGACTGTTTTGGCTGCGACCACCTTCACGAAAAGTAAGCTTTATGGTGATCAGCAGTGTGTGCAACAGAATCATTATTTATAGATGGAGAAGTGAAATTTACAACACCGGCCAAAATGATAACTGCCCTCACAGAAGGTAACTGAATTAACAAACCTAATATTTCCAGCTGTTCGTTCGGCCAAGGATGTTGTGAGGCAGGCTGCTATACAAATGAAATCGTCAATGGCCGACTTGCGGATTTTATTACGAGCTCTGAGACAGTTGAAGCTCGACTTGCCATTGGATCCGAGGTCGTTGTTGGGGACGCCTAGGAGAATCCAAAAGAAAAACGTTGGCGACGGCAGATACGTACATTTTAGGCTGAGTGAAACCTTGCAACGAGCCCTGGAGTGAAGACCTCTCACACCCGGCAGCTGCGTTTATATCCAGTTGCACATTGATGGTATGAGCTTGTTTCGTGGCTCATCGCACCAGTTGTAACAGCCGGTCGTGGCAAATCCCCCTTTTTTCCCTTGCGATTCAGTGTTTTTTCCCAACATCACTCATTTCCATACACTATTGACTTGTCTTTACGAACTGGTTGTTTTTCTGGACCAATTGTTGTTTGTTCGCGCCCAGAGCGCTATTTTGGCACATCCTTGCTCAGGACCTGCGTGACGCACGTGCTGTCTGCTCACACGCTGCTATTCGGTTTCTCGTTGTTGAGTCTTTGTGATCGTATTATTGAGGTTTGTATATTGTTTATGTCATTGTTTATTTTAATAATCTAGTATCGTAGAATTATCACGGATAATCGCCTTCTGATTTCGGGATCCGTTGCGAATTTGGCTACGCATTGCTCAAACGTTCGTAACACCAGTTGTGGCCCATATTGTGTCGCCTCTTGGACCCTACTTCGCGAGTTTTTATTGTTGGTCTATATTGTGGAATGTCCAAACCTACCGACGTGCATCGATATTTGGAAGACTTGATACGGGAATTGGCGTCATTATTATCCGATGGCATCATTATTCTTGGAAGTGGTGTTCATTGCAGAATTGTATGGCGGAGTGTTGTGGCAGATAATCCAGCCAAGGCAATGCTTAAGCAGGTTGAGCATCATTCTCGGTTATACAGCTGCCACAGATGCACACAACGCGGCTATTGCGTCCATCGCCGTCTCATTTTCCCATCAACAACGGGAAGATTATGCAATAACAATGACTTTCGAAATCGTCGCCAACGTAGTCATCATACTGGAAGTTCCCAGTTCGAAGTACTACCGGTGGATATGATAGACCTGTTTCCTAACGACTACATGCACAGTGTCTGTCTTGGAGTAATGCGACGATTATCCGGTCTTTGCGTAAATCTCTTTCTGGACGTAGACCGATTTTGGATTTTAATGGTGTGCGACAGGTAAGCGGTGAAAATTGGGTGTTTTATCCCATATTGCACATGAGGGCGAATTAATGGTAATTCTACGAAGGTATTCTGTATATATTCTATTTCAGATGTTTGTCGTGGTGGAGTTCTTAGTTGATAACTCCGTTGCCATTGTTAATGAAAAGTGGATGATTGGCCACAGAAAGGTTAGGTGGCCTCGTTGCCCTACCGCCAGAATCCAGAAGCTCGTTCGTGAGGACCAGCCACCACCACCTATCACTTCTGTTTACGATGTCAAGGTGCATAACATGTTCGGTAAGTTCCTGATCAGTGTTCGTAACTTGTAGATGCATTCGACGATGCTGCGCGTTGTCAAAGACTTCCCGAAGAATTGTCGGAACTATTACCTTCCGACGCTACAGCGGCGATGGATTTCTTTGCTAAAAGGAAAATGTATGCGAACTTACGTAGACAGAATACCTTTTTCAGGAAACAGAAACACTTTTCAGATGCCAGTTCGGAAGAGGAACCCAAGCGACGGAAAACAGTACCAGTTGACATTGACCTGTCGCCACCGCCGGTTCTCGAAGATATGTCCACCGCAACATCTCCGAAACGGAGTCAACCGGAGGCAACTGCTAATGTCAGCTATCTTTGGGGTCCAGTAGTCACCACGTACGTATTTATCTATTTTTATAACGTTTTCAGATCCCAAGTCACCACTCACTCTATTATACCGGCAACATCAACCCCTATTCGAGACACTGGGAGGCACTTTGTACAGTACGTACATGTTTAAAATAGATTGTCACCTTTTCTACATTTAGGAAAACGGAATCAGTAACGAAGGTGAAAAACACAACAGACAGAGTTTCGGAACACGTTACCTATGAAAAAACTTTGGTGGGTATGTCTAACTTCGGATGTTACGTTCATTGATTACAGCTATGGTGAATGATCTAACCAATCGGGTTGTGGAACTTCAAAAAACAATGGAAGACGTCAAGTCCAAACTGTGCAGGTTTGAACATGTTGCCGGTGCATACTTACAGTTCATGCATTGCTCCATTCCTGTGCGAAACGCATGGGAGTTTAAGAGGTTGAATGAAAAATTGGAAGATGAAACTTTCTACGAACAAATGGTAACTTATACTGTTCATAACTTTCTGACTATCAGTTGCATTTCCTTGTTGCAACGGGAACGCGAACAGTTGGGGATTGTGTACGTCAGATAATGCGTACACTGATCGCCGATTGCTTTTTGCATAAATTAAACTGCCGCGGTGTCCACGGTCGTCAATCATTTGCCAAAACAAGAGTCTGTAGAATAACTGTCGGTGAGTATGCCGGTCCGTGTTATCCCATCCTTTATTCGTAGACGCAGTAACGAGGCACAATTTTCCCGGAGTTACAACACTATTTATAAACGAAAAGATCCAACGTTGGATTCGAAGGTGCAGACCGACTGAGGTTACTAGCACCGATTCGCCATTTCAGGACGTGGCCGTCCAAACCGACAGTGTTGAGGTCAGTTTTGGCTGGGTCATTGTTTATATATTATGTATTGCTGAACCCTCTCATAAGCCGATTTCTAACGTTGACAATTATAACAACATTTCTTACTGCACCGATTCAACAAGTATCTCTTTTTCTTCGTTCCAGGTACTGCAAAGTTCACCAAAATGACCCATGGATGGATGATGATTGTTCGCTGTCAAGCCTAGTGTACACAGATTTACAAATAGCGAAATATATAATTATCATCCTTGAAACCTGTATTTTATTTGAACTCCCGGGGATTGATTCCGCTAAATGTTGTATGCGGAATTGCCGTTAAGCTTATTGTAAGATGGTCTTGCTTATGCGCTTGCGCTGACCTTCGGCTGTTCCGTAGATTACCAGTATATTATTTAGTATGTACGTATTTCAGTGCTGTAGTTAGTGCTACAAATTTAATGGCGTTAGGGGAGTCCGTTTCGATAAGCTTTCGAGGCCGTCACCTGAGTGTCCCCTGACCGTCACCTGATGGCCCCGACCGTCACCTGAGTGTCCCCTGGCCGTCACCTGAGTGTCCCTTTTTTGTTTCAAAGGGGACACTCAGGTGACGTTCAGGTGACGCTCAGGTGACGGTCTTGCTGCTTGGGTGGGGTAGAAGGCTTTGGAATTTGGGTGGCTTGTGATCTTACGTGGTAGTGTCAGTATGGAGCAACTGCGACAGAGGCACTAGGAGAGCTCTTCAGGTTGAGATCAGTGTTTTCGTGCAGACAGCCAAGGGTTTGTACAGGTCCACATTTAGGCCTCTTAGAAAATTGTGTTTGAGCATGGTCGCACTTCAACAAAAGGAACGCCACCCGTTTGGCGGGAGTGCAACGCCTTACAAAGCGCGTGAGTGAGGGGCAGAGGGGCAAGAAGTAGGAGAAGAGACACTAGGGCCTCAGGCTTTCCTCTATGGAAAGGAAGAGACTACGAAAGGATCTCACAAAAACATTTAAGATAACCTAAAGCTTTTCTGGGCTTAGGCCGGAGAGTCTAATCCTTATGAAAACAAGCTCTAGAATCAGAGGTCATGGGAAGAAGCTGGCAAAGGTCCGATCTAGGATGAGAGCTAGACCTCACTGCCTTAGCAATAGGGTGGTTAACTACTGAAGTAGACTGTCAGAAGAGGCAATAGAATCGGGGACCGTCCAGGAATTCACGAGGGCTCTAGACCGTAAATGGACAGAGATCACTTCTGGTCGTGCATTTTGAGCATGCTACCAGACAGACAGATGTGATGTGTTCAAATATTGAACTTTTACATTTGCTACCTAAAGACCTAGGGAAAGCTCACGATGTGCACTGACTCTCGCAGTTGACGTGCGATGAGGATTCACGTTTCCCTTCTGTTTATAGCGGGGGTACAAGGAAATAAGCTGCTCAGTGATGGGTGCCTACCTAGTGCACATACTATGGAAAGAATTCTGGACGCTCAATCGGCCGTAACCATTATCTGCCTTGTGCATACTGAACTGAACTGTACTGTAACTGTTGTGCAGGCTTGGTCACCCTTCCACAAAAAGGACGCTGCCCGCCTAGAGAAAGTCCAACGTCTCGCCACGCGAATGGTTGAAGGGCAGAGGGGTAAGACATGCGAGCAGAGACTCCGTGACCCGAATCTTTTCTCATTGGAAAGGAGGAGACGTCGAGGGGATCTCATAGGAACGTTCAAGGTAATGAAGGGCTTCTCTGGCCTTAGACCAGATAGTCTATTCCAAGTGGCCGTAGATTCCAGAGCAAGAGGACATGAAAAGAGGTTGATAAAAGCCTTAACTAGGTTAATGGCTAGGTTGCACTTCTTCAGCAACAGGGTATTGAACAGTTGGAACTGTTTGCCTGGTGGAATGCTAGATCTGCAGACAGCACAGTCCTTCAAGCGTGCTGTAGATCACAAGCGGTACGAGATATTTCCTCGCGGTGAGCCTTGAGTATGTCAACTAGATGGATGACGGGTAGCACTGTGGTCCTTCTGGAGTATGGTTTAATCTACTTTTTCGCTCACTGTAAAAGTCTCAGTGAAGGATCGACGCATAATGTCTCTCGCTGTTGATGTGCGATGAGGTTTTCCGTTTCCCTCTCATTTTTAGCAGGGATTCGACGAAATACACCCGGCAGTGGTGGGTGCATAACTGGCGTGCATGCCATCGAAGGAATTCTGGACGCTGTATTGACCGTGGCCAATACCTGTCCTGCGCAAACTGAACTGACTTTGGTAGTGTGCATAGGATAGATAGTGGGGTACGAGTAGATCTGGCTCTGGTGCATCCTCCTAAGTTAAACGAGCTAGATCTCTCAGAGGAATGCGTGCGTAAGTACCTACAGGAGTAAAACAGCCACAAGTCAGCGGGCCCAGATGGCATTCATCCAGCTATCATCAAGCCGTTGGCAGATATCATAGCTCCATCGGTATGCAGGCTGTACAGATCCACGTTGGACCAGGGTAAGCTGCCTCAGGACTGGAAAGTCGCGGCAATCGTGGCAATACATAAGAGTGGGCCTAAGTCGGATGTGCAGAACTACAGGCCGGTAAGCCTAACTAGCATTCTATGTAAAGTCCTCGAGAAGATCATCCGTGCCCATATCTGCCAGCACTTACTGCAGCACTCCATGCTAAGCCCGGCGCAGCATGGATTCCTGAAAAATAGATCTTGCCTGACCAATCTCCTGTGCTTCTTAGATGAAGTAACTCGACGACTGGACGAAGGTGAGCAAGTTGAGGTATGCTACCTCGACTTAAACAAGGCGTTCGACTCCGTCAATCATCGTCTTTTGCTACGCAAGATGGAGACTTTCGGTATAGGTGAGCCAGTAAATAGGTGGCTGGAGGACTTCCTCTCCCACAGGACGCTTTATGTCAAAGTGGGGGACAGGTGCTCCAGTTTGGTGAACGTCACCAGTGGTGTACCTCAGGGATCCGTCCCAGGCCCGGTCCTATTCTTGTTATTTATTAATGACCTAGCATCCGCTCTTCAATCGCCCAGCTTTATTTTTGCGGATGATGTGAAGATTGTTGGATCTAAGGGTAGGGCGGACTTGGGCAGGGAAATAGGTACCGTTCTGAACTGGGCATACAAATGGGACTTACCTCTAGACGCTCAAAAAAGCCATTTGTTGTCAAGGGCAACAGAGAGCCTAACTGTCGCTCATGATCAAGGGCTGTTCACCGTAGAGGCAGCCAGTAGGGTTAAAGACCTGGGGATCATCATGAGAAGTGACTTCAAATGGTCGGAGCAGTGCAACGCTGCTGCGCATAAGGCTCGTGGGGAGCTCTTTAGACTGCGATCAGCTTTGTCTTGCCGGAAGCCGGAGGTATTCGTATCTATTTACATGGCTATAGTACGACCTCACTTAGAAGGTAGCGTGCAGGCTTGGTCACCCTTCCACAAAAAGGACGCCGCCTGCCTCAAGAAAGTCCAACGTCTCGCCACGCGAATGGTTGAAAGGCAGAGAGGTAAGACTTACGAGCAGAGACTCTGTAACCTGAATCTCTTCTCGTTGGAAAGGAGGAGACGTCGAGGGGATCTCATAGAAACGTTCAAGGTAATGAAGGGTGTTACGAACGTTTGAGCAATGCGTAGCCAAATTCGCAACGGATCCCGAAATCAGAAGGCGATTATCCGTGATAATTCTACGATACTAGATTATTAAAATAAACAATGACATAAACAATATACAAACCTCAATAATACGATCACAAAGACTCAACAACGAGAAACCGAATAGCAGCGTGTGAGCAGACAGCACGTGCGTCACGCAGGTCCTGAGCAAGGATGTGCCAAAATAGCGCTCTGGGCGCGAACAAACAACAATTGGTCCAGAAAAACAACCAGTTCGTAAAGACAAGTCAATAGTGTATGGAAATGAGTGATGTTGGGAAAAAACACTGAATCGCGAGGGAAAAAAGGGGGATTTTCCACGACCGGCTGTTACACCGCCCACCAAAATCCTCCTGGATCCTTAGCAAAGTCAAAGGTTCGGTATTAAGGTACTGATTCTTCCTACCTGCCTAGGCCCTGCTGTCAGTGCGCGCGTCTAATGCTCGTCGTCGACGTTCTACTACTGGTCGCACCTAACTCATTGGCTACATAGACGTGAGGCTAGTCTACATCTTCCACAAGACCAAATGACCGATGGCGGGCGTGAATGGTCACATAGACGTTGTCCTCGTAAGGGGCCGTCCGGTCCTGGATGTACGTGCTTGAGTGTGTGTGTGTGTGTGTGTGTGTGTGCGTGTGTGTGTGTGCCGGGGTAACAATGAAATCACAGGTATGACTACACATCAAAGGAGGACTTTCTGCAATGTCAACAAAAGACCGGGTGGCAAGAAAACGAGTAAATGTAGCATGTATGTGTGACCTGAGCTCCGCAACTTCCACATATGCAAGGGGCATTCGGTAGCGTCAACAAAAGGCAAGCAAAGAACACTGTCACATGTATGATGGGTTTACGGGATGTAGAGTGCGTCGTGCCTGCGTGTATGTATCGGGATGTACAATGGGATCGCATTCATCACCACATATCGGAAAGAACCTTCTGTAATGTCAACGAAAGGACCGCGAGCACCTCAACGTGTTTGACGTAGATTGTGTGGTATATATGGTGTTTCTTTATCCACCTCGATTACTGGTGTGAAAAAGGTTTACTAGGCCTCAGGGTTATCAGCTCCTCCGTCTTCGCTCTCGAGTAGGTTAATACTGCGTATGTCACGAATGAGCACTCCGTTAGCTGTCTTCACCTTCACCGTTCTTATCATTTCGTCAGTGCTTTTGATGGTTTCCGTAACTACTCCCAAAGACCAAGCGCTGAAATGTGCGCGTTCGTCGGCGATCATAACCACGTCCCCAACTTTGAATGGTCTTGTTTTGGCCAGCCACTTCTGTCGAGTCTGCAAAGCCGGTAGGTACTCCCGTAGCCATCGCCTCCAGAAGACCTTGGCCAGATAGTTCGTTTGCTTCCACCCGTGGAGGTAGCTCCCACGAAGGTTTACCGGCCCTTGGAAACCCTCGTTCGACCTTAACGTCAATAAGTCGTTCGGGGTGAGCGCCAGGTGGGTGGGGTCGCCGTTCAATACTGGAACCAGGGGGCGGTTGTTCAGGATTCGCTCCACCTCAGTCATGACGGTGTTCAGCGTCTCGTCGTCGGGCGGCTGCTGCTCCATGATTGACAGCAATATCCGTCTGGCGGACCGGATCATGCGTTCCCATATGCCGCCTCGGTGACTGGCCTGTGGGGGGTTGAAATGCCATCGTATGCCGTAGGCCACGGTTCGATTCTGCAGTTCGTCCCTGTTTATGTTCTTGTGCCAACGCTGCAATTCCCGTTGAGCGCCCACAAAGTTCGATCCATTATCTGAGTATATATCGGCCGGTACCCCTCTTCGGTTGATAAATCTTTGCAAGGCCCGTAGAAACGAATCGGTCGTCATCGAATGTGCGACTTCTAGGTGTACCGCACGTGATTTCATGCACGTCATGATACATCCGTATCGCTTTTCTAATCTTTTCCCGCACTTGATCCACAAGGGCCCGAAATAGTCCAACTCGGTGTCACTGAACGGCCACCAGCCCGTAGTCACCCTGCATTCTGGTAGTGGGGCCATGAGTTGTTTGCCTGCTGTGGCATTGCGTCTCCTGCATTGCACACACCGTCGGATTACGCGTTTTACAGTCTCTCGTCCTCTCAACAACCAAAGACGCTTTCGGATGACGCTCGTCACGTGACTTTCCCCGGCATGTCCCTCCATGGCGTGGACGTGTTGAATCATTAGCTCTACTACAGGTTGTCTCGCCGGCAGCAGTATAGGATACTTTGTGTCGAAGTTCAGGTGGGCGTTGGTCAGCCTACCATCCACCCGCAGCAGTCCGTTGATGAGTTTGGGGTTTAAACGCTTCAGCTCGCCTCTTGGAGATGGCATGTCTTCATTGGTCGGCCCCACTTCTTCCGCCCTCTTGAGTTCTTGGGCGAAAGCCTCGCGTTGTATCATTCTGAAAATATCGTACTCTGCCGCTTGTAGCTCATCGGGACCTATCGGGCCGACCGGTATCCGACCTGAGGGCCGTAGCCCTTTCATGACTAGTAAATTTCTCTTGAACCTGGTTAACCAAACTAGCGAACGAAGCGTCTTCATCCAGGAAGAAAACCTGACCAGTCGCGATAGAATGGACGACGCTTCGACGACGTTGGTTGCTATCACTACGCCTTTGATCTCCAGTTCCAATCCCGTAGGGAGTTTTAATTCGAACACGGGCCAGTCCTGTTTGGGCAATTGCAGGAAGTTTGGCCCTCTCGTCCACGTGTCCAGTTGCCTGAAGTTGTTCGCACCTCGGGAGCACAGGTCGGCCGGATTATCGCCAGACCTGACATGACTCCACTGGTGCGTGGCTGATTCATCGTGGATAATCGTGAGCCGGTTAGCAACGAAAGTACTAAACCGGCTCCGTACGTTGTTGATGTAGTAAAGTACTATCGTTGAATCCGTCCAGAAGCTCACCGACCAAATGTAGAGATCGAAACATCTCTTCACAGCTTGCACCACCCTGACTGCCAACACGGCTGCGCTGAGTTCAAGGCGTGGGATTGAGACCGACTTCAGTGGGGCAACGCGGGCTTTGGCGAACAGGATCCTCGTGGTATATTGTCCATCTCCTGCGCACCATCGTCCGTACACCACAGCTCCATAACCGACTTCGGATGCATCGGAAAAGGCATGTAGTTCTCCAGTCCGTGTCGTATGGCCAGGGGTCAAACATCGTGGGATTCTTATGTCCCCTAATTTCTTCAAGGTGTTCAGAAATTCTTCCCAGTCCAGCCGGTCCCCTTGGTCCAGTGCCTGGTCCCAATCAACTTTCTTACGGCACAGCCGCTGCAGCAAGATCTTTCCGGGTGGCAGCCACGGTGAGACGAAACCGAGCGGGTCGAACAAACTTGAGACGGCAGATAGTATGCCACGACGGGTTATTGGCAGCTCGGGAACGTTCAGTTCGAAAACAAAATCGTCCGTTTCCGCGTCCCATTGTATCCCTAAAGTGCGCTCGATGGGAAGTGGAGAGCCGTCCAAATCTCTTACCCTTTCGGCCTTTTCGTGATACGGGATGACCTTCAGCACTTCTGAAGCGTTCGACATCCATTTAGTTAGATGGAAGCCGCCCTCTTCCAGCAATCTCGTCAGACCCCTGAACTGCTCTAGAGCTGATTCCACATCATCGAATGACCCAAGGTAGTCGTCGACGTAGAAGTTCCTGCTGACGCTTTCTACCACCGTCCGATGTACTAGATCCCCATGTTTTTTCGCTGATTCTCGGAGGGCGTAGTTTGCACAAAATGGTGACGATATGGCTCCGAAGGGGTGGACGGTCATCCTATAATTCACCACTGCGTTGTCCCGGTCGCTCCCTTCCCACCACAGGAAACGCAAAGCATCTCGTTCTCCTACTGGAATCTTCACCTGATGGAACATTTCCCTAATGTCATCAGACAAAGCCACTTTACCCACTCTGAAACGGCACAGAACATCGATCAGTGGTGTGGTCCAGTCAGGCCCCTGTAGTAGGCGATCGTTTAACGACTTGCCCTGGAACTTGGCCGCACAGTCGAAAACCACCCGCAGTTTATTGGGTTTCTTGGGGTTGATAACCGGATGGTGAGGCAGATACCAGATACCCCTTTTGATGTCCGTGTTAACAGGCACCTTTTCAACGTAGCCGAGGGCCTCGTTTCGCTTCATCAAATCCGCGTATCGTTCCCACAGATTCTGGTCTCGAATGAAGCGTTCTTTTAGTCGTAGTAATCGTTGGAGAACATAATTTCTGTTGTCAGTCCACGGGTCGACCGGTGTGCGCCATGGGAGGGGAACCTCGAACTGTTTTTTGAGGCCTCTAGAGCCTTGCCGCACCGTTTGTAGAGCGAAGTGATCCTCTTGAGACAACGTCGGTCTTTCGTCTCCAATGTCATGAAACTCCTTTTCATACAGCCGTTGCAGATGATACTCTATGCGGTCCGTTTCGGCGGATAAGTAATTCACGGAACCGCGTACCCCTACTGGACCGTATAACATCCATCCCAGAGCCGTACGTACGGCATAAGGTGCCTGGCGGTCGCCCACTCTTTGGTCAAGCACCCAATGCGCCTCTGGCACTTCGCATCCGATGAGGAGATCCACCTCATCATCTTCCCAGTCTACAACGGTTACGTCCTGCAGGTGGGGCCACCGAGTCAAGATTGCGTCCACCGACCTTGGTGCTCGCATGGGGAGATCCGCTAACGTGAATGCCTCCGTTGGTTCAATTTCCTCGTTAGTGTCTAGAGAGATGAGTTGCAGCCTTAGTCTACCGGCAGTCATTACCTGTGTTCCGCCCACCGTGCTCACTGCTAACGACGTCGCACCTTTAGCCAGTTGGTGTTTGTCGGCAAACCGCTCTTTCACTAAAGTGGTGTCGGATCCACTATCAACGAAAGCCAACGCCTTGACTAACCCAGTCGGAGTCACTACGCCCATGGCCACTACGCCTAAACGTACCGGTTTACTGGCAGATTGTGAAGTTGAACAAATCACGCTGGGCTTGGCACTCGCCTCGGATATGGTTACTCTCGCCTGATGCAGCAGCCGATGGTGTCTGCCCGTGCAGCCCTCGTAACCACATCGATTCCTTGTTCTACAGGCTGCTGCCCGGTGCGTGGTGTTGAGACAGATGAAACATGCTCCTGCCATCCTCGCCATTCCCCACCGTTCGTCTATTGTGGCGTTGCCGAACTTGGGGCATTCTGGTAGGCCATGGCTAGTACCACAGGATCTGCAATTTGGTTTCGCCGTAGCATCTCGTGAAATGACGTGTGTGTTGGTCCAAGGCTGGTACTTTGGATATTCCCGTACAGGGGTTTGGGCTTGGCTAGTACCGGGCTTGTTTGCCCGGTTGCTGTCCCGGATGAGTCGGCCAAATCTGCTGTCAGCTATCTTCGTTTGTCTGTCTAAGTATTCAGTCAGGTCTTCGAAGTTGGCTTCTCCGTCGCCTCGGCTTATCCGTTCAGCTTCTTCTGCCCACCGACCCTGTAGTTCGGGAGAGAGGTGACGGACTATGCCTTCCAAAGTGTGCATGGCGTCTAGGTCAGCCCTGTAACCTAAATGGTCGAGGGCTATTGAACAGTTCTGCATCTTGATCACCAGGTCGGCCATGGTGTAGACGTCGCCCTTGGTTCTCTTTGCCTCTGCCATCACGCCCTCTATTAGGTTACGGGCTACTTTGAAAGTCCCTCAGAATCTTTCTTGCCCTTGTGTAGCCTTGTTCTGGATCGAGCATGGTGCACCCGTCGATAGCTTCTCGCGCTCGGCCTCGGCAGTAGTGAGTAAGGTAAAGAAGCCTTTGCCCAGGGTCGTTTACCTTGTTTTCAACGAACGTCTCGAACTGTTTGACAAACTTGCAGTATTGCTCAGCTCGCCCGTCGAAAACCGTTAACTCCACTCTAGGCAGATCGATCGATGGTGGTTTGTATTCGGCGACCGGCGTGGGGTTCCCTACCTTATTGCACTCTAACCTATCGGAAGTGTCGAAGTCACTGGTCTCATGCTCTCGCTGTTTCTGTGTACACTTCTCTGCTTCATGCGCCTGTAGTCTAGCCGAAAGTAACTGTTGCTCTAGTTCTAGTATTCTCAGCTTATATAAATCGACATCCTTACGATCAATATTGCTTTCAATAACACATGAGCTAGCACTGACAGGACTAGGCGATCTAGCATTAACTAAAGAATCATATGTACCCAAAACCTCCCCAGAGACTTGCCGTATTACTTCCTGTCCGGATTCGACTGCCTTTGATCCTTTTCTTGGCATTTTGCGTGATTTTTCCTCGTTCCAAATAGATCTATTGAGTATTGTTACGAACGTTTGAGCAATGCGTAGCCAAATTCGCAACGGATCCCGAAATCAGAAGGCGATTATCCGTGATAATTCTACGATACTAGATTATTAAAATAAACAATGACATAAACAATATACAAACCTCAATAATACGATCACAAAGACTCAACAACGAGAAACCGAATAGCAGCGTGTGAGCAGACAGCACGTGCGTCACGCAGGTCCTGAGCAAGGATGTGCCAAAATAGCGCTCTGGGCGCGAACAAACAACAATTGGTCCAGAAAAACAACCAGTTCGTAAAGACAAGTCAATAGTGTATGGAAATGAGTGATGTTGGGAAAAAACACTGAATCGCGAGGGAAAAAAGGGGGATTTGCCACGACCGGCTGTTACAAAGGGCTTTTCTGGCCTTAGACCAGATAGTCTATTCCAAGTGGCCGTAGACTCCAGAACAAGGGGACACGAAAAGAAGTTGATAAAAGCCCGATCTAGGTTGATGGCCAGATCGCACTTTTCCAGCAACAGGGTTGTGAGCAGTTGGAACGATTTGCCTGCTGAAATGGTAGATCTGCAGACAGTCCAATCCTTCAAAGGTGCCCTAGATTGCAAGTGGTACGAGATCTTTCCTTGTAGTGAGCCTTGAGTATATCAACTAGATGGATGACGGGTAGCACTGTGGTCCTTCTGGAGTATGTTTTAATAGACTTTTTCGCTAATTGCATACAGTCTCAGTGAACGCTCACGATGCATAATGTTTCTCGCAGTTGATGTGCGATGAGGTTTTCCGTTTCCCTCTCAATTTTAGCGAGGATTCGATCAAATACACTCGGCAGTGGTGGGTGCATAACTGGTGTGCATACCATCGAAGGAATTCTGGACGCTCGATTGGCCGTGGCCATTACCTGTCTTGTGCAGACTGAACCCTCCACAGTAACAACTGGGGTCCCCCAAGGGTCGGTCTTAGGTCCTCTTCCTTTCCTGATCTATATAAACGATCTACCGACTGCCCTTCCTGCGAACATTGCCATGTACGCAGATCATGTAACCCTCTGGAGTTCAAGCGTTGACGACCTGCAAATTGCAGTTTATGAAACAAAACGCTGGTCCGAGGATTGGAACCTCCCAGTTAATGATGACAAATGCGTGAGCATGTCTTTCGGCAGAGAGACTGGTCACACGTTTTCCATTAATGGAGCAGCCACTCTGCCAAGGGTGGACCGACACAAGGTGCACGGTTTCTGGTTAGATTGTAACTTATCCTTCTCTCATCATCACGATCTTGCGAGCAAATCTGCCTTCCGAGTCCTGAACATGATTCGAAAGTCCTCCCCGCGCATATTTAAGGATGATTTCCCCATAATTTTCGGCACTTATATCCGACCTCTGCTGGAGTACGGTAGTCAGATAGTGCACCCTGGTCTTGTCCGAGACCGTGAGATCCTAGAAAGGGTTCAGCGGGCCTCCGCCAAGGCAGTAAGGGGTCTATCCCATCTACCTTATCCCGTCCACCTCTCACTCCTTAACCTCCACCCCCTTGACGTAAGACGCGTAAGAGGTGATCTGTTTTTGATGTTTCACCTTTTTGAAACAGGTCAAAGCGATTGCTTCTTCTCCGTCTGTCCAGCCTCCTCTCTCCGTGGTCACAGCAGAAAAGTTTTCAAACCGAGGCCACGCACTTCACTAAGGATTAACTTTTTTAGCTATAGGGTTATTACCATGTGGAATGCACTTCCGGAAGATATTGTTCTCTCGCAGAACAAAACTATCTTCAAGAAAAAGCTAGACCTCTACCTGGGTCTCTCCCAATAATTCCCTTTGTCAAAAAAACAAACAAAATAGTTGTCTTTTATCGCATATATGTTCATGAATGCCGCACCCCCACTCAGCTTAAGGCACTGTCCACAGTGTGACACTGAATGAGATTATATGTATCTTGTTTTCGCTGCCACCCCCGCCCCCCCCCCCTTCTTTTTGCTCTCGTTTCAGCTCGGTGAATCCGACAGAAGATCAAAGATTTCCTAAAGAACCGGGACAATTGGGCTCAAAGCCTCGAACCCGTGTAGTACTTCAAGACAAGACAACTGAACTGAACTGAACTGACTTGGACTGGGCTTCTGCGTTACACCGGGTGGTGCCGTCTTTTTTTGCTGTTCACGTTTCAAATGTTAACTTGTAACGGCCAGATTGGAGGCCGCCATCTTGTTGTTCGTTTAATGTAAGTGTTGGTGCCGTTGATACACTTACTGGGCCTCGGCTCATGAAGTTTGTCCCTTTTGTGCTTTTGCAGATCACACGTGCTACCCTCGTCGGAAGAGCATTGCCCCTGCCTGTTACATTTTTGGCACCCACGGCGGGACCGCATTGAGGGGAGTGGGAGGCCTAGAAGATAGACCTGATATGGGCCGAGGAGATAATTGTGAAGTGATCTGAGGCGTAGATTTGGTGTGGCCCAGGAGAGGTCTTGTGGTATGGCCTACCCAAGGTGTGGTTCCCGGAGAGCTAAGGCTCCTGTAGTGTGTTGGAATACGGAACACTGGGGGCAGTGTTCTTTTGTGGGGGGAGCAGTGTAACGGCCAGATTGGAGGCCGCCATCTTGTTGTTCGTTTAATGTAAGTGTTGGTGCCGTTGATACACTTACTGGGCCTCGGCTCATGAAGTTTGTCCCTTTTGTGCTTTTGCAGATCACACGTGCTACCCTCGTCGGAAGAGCATTGCCCCTGCCTGTTACAAACTGAACAATTTGAGTACCGGCCGGCATTACTTTAGACAGAAATAGGAGCTTCAATGCACATTCGCTCCATTCGATTTGATATTATTTTTTTCTTGGTTAAGACCAGACTAAGCAGTTCAGTTCAGTTCAGTTCAGTTTGCACAGGACTTGGTGTGGCTAGAGCCAAACGTGTGTCCAGATAGTTGTGTTGTCGGCGCGTTTCCATAGCTCCCAACACTGCGTGATTTTCTTTTTCTGAAAGGCAGAAATTTCGTGCAGTATCAGCCCGGGCAGAGTAAGGTGGAAACAATAAGTAAATTGCATCTGACCCTAAAAGCTGCTTAACATAACTCGGAGTATACTGCCACCCAACATAGATCTACTGCTTTCTTAAAAGCCTTCACGGTTGTGGTATTTATGATCTCTTCCGGGAGCTTATTCCAATAGGGTACCACTCTATTTGAGAAGTACTTCTCCCTAATTTGGAGCCTCGAATGCTTCCTTTGTAATCTAAGGCTATGCCCTCTTGTACCTCTCGCGGGGATCAGAGAGAAAAGGTCTTCTCGTCTTATTTCTGACAGTCCTTTCATTACCTTGAAGGTTTCTATCAAATCCCCGCGAATACACCGTCTTTCCATCGAGAACAGGTCTAGGGCACGGAGACGCTCTGTGTAGTTAAACTCCCTTTGTCCAGCCACCATTCTAGTGGCTAGCCCTTCCACTTTCTCCAGACAGTCGATATCTTTCTGGTAGTACGGTGCCCAGGCCTGCACGCAGTACTCCATATGCGGCCTAACTATGGCCTGATATATCGGAACGAAAATCTCCGGATCTCTACACGACATAATGGATCTAACTCGAAAGAGTTCTCTCCTGGCCGTATTGGCTGCTGAGGTGCACTGCTTTGACGGCTTAAAGTTGTTGTCCATTATAACGCCCAAGTCTTTGACCTGCGAGACCACTTGCAACGAACCCACACCATTCTCACTAGCCCCTGTATTTGTGGTCAAGCATTGACACTTGGTGAGGTTTAGTGGAAGGTCCCATTTGCGTGCCCAGTTTTGTACTGCTAACACGTCAAGTTCTATATCTACTCCAGCTATCTTGACGGCATCGGCAAACATAAAGGTAGGGTTTGTAAGCCCACGTGCTAAGTCGTTGATGAAGATGAGGAAGAGCAGAGGGCCGAGCACCGAGCGCTGTGGCACCCCACTTGTGACACCTTCCGGTTTTGAAACATGACTCCCCACCTTAACACTAAAGGTTCGCCCTGCTAAGAAACTACTTATCCATTGTCTTGCCTTTTCAACAATTCCCATAGACTGCAGTTTGACGTCCAGAAATCTGTGGTTCACAGAATCAAACGCCTTGCTGAAGTCCAAGTAGCAGACCGCAGTCGATTGCCCTTCGTCCAAACGCTTGGTTGCCTCATCGAGGAACAGCAAGAGACTCGTCAGACAGGATCGCCCTGCCACAAACCCATGCTGAGCATTTCATATGAGGTTGTGTTGAACCAAATGCCTAGAGATCTGTTTCCTGACTATTCGCTCCAGGCACTTACACAGTCACCATCATCATCGTACAGCGTTAAACAGTAGGGCAAGCCCCACTGACCACTGCCTTTCTCACCATGTTGCACGTTGAATTAGAAAGTAGGAATATACAAGATGGACAGGGAGTGGACCTACACGGGTCGGAATAGGAAAGAATGCCCTAGTAGCCAACACACGGAATACACAGTCTAACTGTACAAACGCACATCGATCAGTCATTCTGATTCGATAGAAAGTGACAACACGATCGCCACTGCTCGCGGTTCGCTGCCATATCCTTCAGTGTCTCCAGCCAACTGGTAGACGGATTATTTGGACCCCAACCGCGAAGACGTGAAGCACCTACTTTTCCTAAGTCTGCTGTACATTTTCTCATTTCTCGTTGCCACGTCATCTGTTGACCTCCACGTGGTTTCTTCCACTCCCTAGGAGGAACAGAGAATAGGACACGGTACGGTAGACGTGTGTTTGCCATACGTAACACGTGTCCGAACCAACGAAGTCTACTAATCTGGATACGCTGTGACAGAGCGTTCTCCGAATTACTACCCAATACTCGCTTTCTGACCTCATCATTGCTTACTCGGCTACTCCATTCGATCTTAGTGATACTACGTAAACACTGGTGGTCGAAAACCTCAAGACGACGAATATCTTCAGCACGCAGACTCCAAGTTTCGTAACCATACAACAAACCTGAACGCACTGCAGCACAGTATACACGACCTTTCAACTACAGCTACAGCTCTTGCGAGATTATCTAGTGCACGCTGAGCATGTTCCGTGGAATCAAACAAGCAGACAACGTCGTCTGCGTAATCTAGGTCACATAGCTTTTCACTATTTCCTAGTTCGACGCATACATCCTGAAGATTTTGCAGCGCACTCTCCATTATTTCGTCCATGACGAAGTTGAACAGGAATGGAGACAAAGGGCTTCCCTGTCGAACCCCACTGGTGGTTTCGAACCGACCGGATAGTTCGCCGTAAACCCTAACGCGGCCAGAAGTATGAGAATACAATGATCTCATTAGGTTCACGAACTTCTGGGGCACACCTTTTGGATGAAGAACACTGAAAGGCGATGTTCGATCAACGGAATCGAAGGTGCCTTTCAGGTCTAAGAAAATCATTATTGTCGGTCGGCGGTGCGTGTAACGCGTTTCAAGTAGTCGGCGAAGAGTTAAAATCTGGTCAATGCAACCTCGACCTGGGCGGAATCCTGCCTGCTGTTCGCGGACATTCCTCTCGCGAGCCGGTGTAAGACGATGCAGCAAAATCGAAGCTAATACTTTGGTGACAATCGGGATTAAGCTTATCCCACGATGATTACTACAGTCATTCCGTATTCCCTTCTTGAAGATGGGAACAATCAATGACTCACTCCATATTAACGGAATACGCTCCGCGTTCCAAATGTCACGAAGCAAGGCGGTAAGTAATTTTATCAACGCCTCACCACCCAGTTTGAAAGGAACCGGGGGAAGGTCGTCGGGACCTGCCGCTTTCCCCCGCCTTAGTAATCGAATACATGACTCTACTTCTACTTCTGATGGGGGCTCAAGTGATACCACCTAAGGAGTCGCAGTTGTTGACACGGGAGTAACTACGCTAGCGCGAGGCCAGCTAAACGGTTCCTTGAAGTACTGGGCCCAACGGTCAAGCCTTTGCTGTTTGCCATGGATGGGTTCTCCATTTCTATCGCAAATCGTTTCACTGACCTGGGTGGGCCGTCCACCGGTGTCACGAATAAGTTTGAACAGTCTCTGACTGTTACCTGGAGCAGCTGCTATTTCCATTTCTTCGACTACCTTGACCCACCAATTTTCGCGATCCTTCTTACGGCTTTTCGTAGCTCCCTTTGCAGCTTTCTCCCCATCTTATTCAACTCCTTACGGTTCGAGAGCTGAGGTTTTTGTTCCATTAGCCTGTTCGACTCTTGCGAGATCCAGTGTCTTTGATGGACAACGGATCGAGGACCGCAGGCGAAACCCTCTGCCACATGCATCGCCTGTTTGATGTGTACCTAATGCCCATCTACATTACTGTTCTCCGTGGATCCTAGCTCATGTGCTAACTTCTGCTCGTAAGGGGTGCGTACTTCTGGATCACACAAGCGTTGCACGGCTAATCGGGTTTGCGGTTTGCGACGATGACCATGGAGCTGGAGAGATAATCGCATTAAAACTAAGGCATGGTCCGACTCTACGTACGTGGACCAGTAAGATCTACAGTTCTGAACAGAACTGCGCCACCGGTAGCTTGCGGCGATATGGTCAATTTGACTCAAAGTACCTGTAGAGTTAGAGCGCCATGTCGCTGTGCGACGCGAGCTGTGTCGGAAATTTTCGCTAGACAAGAACAATCGATTGTCTGCACAAAACTGGAGAAGTCTATCCCTGTTATCTGTACGGGGTGTATGGGGTGTCTGAGAGGAGTAGCACTTCTGAGTTGGTTGACTGTCGTGTCCCTTGGGGCATCCTCCATCTCTTTGGTCTCCAACATTCAGCCAGCTTTCACCTGTGGCTCCACGAAGCTGAAGCATGCATCAGCGGCCACACCCCGGCAAACCGATCGACAGGCGGGCTAAACCAGGTTAAGGGTTACCGAGGTCTAAAAAACTTCGGCGAGACGGTGTTCGGCGTATGAAGACAGATCCTTCTGAATGGGCTGACGAGATCTGATCCAACGGCCACAAAGGAGACCTGTTCAACTGCCTGATCCGACATTCTAGAGGAAGCGAACGAACTGTACAGCAGGTCACCGGCTCCCCTGGGAACACCCTGCTGCCTTGCAGTCTGCACTTGGGTGTGCAAGGGCTAGAGGTGCAACCTCGAACAAAAAGGCCGAACGGTGCTGGGGACACCGCTTCGTACCCTACTCCCGCGACTCTCTATGATTATTCACGAAACCTCAAGCGCTCATCATGCTACGGCGTCCCCGGTAAGCGACACGCCTCGTCTCCCGGCGGTCGAGGTGATAAGACAACAAGCTGGGGTACGGAGCTCGCCTCTGACCGCCGCGCGTGGTCAGCAATGGTTCGTGATATCCATGAAGCCGACTTATCCTCTCGCAGGAGATAGTCGCGTAAAAGTAAAGTAAGTTATCTGTACGCTCAGCAGGTACAGCACAACGCCCACCTAAACAGGCTTCTGACACACTAAGTTTGCCAACTTGTGCATTGAAGTCACCAGCTAGCACTACAATGTCAGAACCTTTACTGCTGCGAACGAGAGTGGCGAGGGCATCATAGAACTCATCTTTCTGCAAGTCTGAGCTGCAGTCCGTTGGGGCGTACGTCAATATCACAAACAAATAGCGTTTAACACGACTATCCTTTTGAACGCCAACTGACCCTTGGAGTCTCACAGCACATAAACGACTGTTAACAGGAATCCAGTCTAAAAGGGCAGCTTCAGTCTTGTCAGTCAAGACAATTCCTACACCACGTTGACCCACAGCTCCAGCTGCTTCGTCTCCTGAGGTGCACAGAATATATCTCGATGAGATACCAGGAGCAGTTAGTTGAATTACACTGCCCGAATCCTAGATACGCGTTTCGCTTAAGCAGCAGACATCAATCTTCAGAGAATTTATTGTGAGGGCTAGGCGCGCCTGCTGACTGGCCTGCATGAGTGTACGCACGTTGAAGGAGCCGAGATTCAGAGACTAACGAGGCTTGAGAAAATCTGAGTTACCAGACAGAGGATTATTCCCGATACTGTTTGACAGTGAATCGTTGCGAGTATCGACCGTGTTATTAGTGGGAACATTATGGGTGGATAGGTGGGGCAGAGAGGGGTGGTTAGGGACAGGAGACAAAGGTTGAATAAAAGAGAAATCTCGGAGCACAAGCCCACTTACCACTGCCCACCTCACTGGACGCAATGGGCAACGCGGTCCTGATTAGCCTGCGCGACGACCGATGCAGTATGGAATTCTTTGTGGTCGTGCAGTTCATGGGAGATGTTGGACGGGTACTGCTAGGGTGTCTAGCCACAAAGCAGGAGAACGATTAGGGTCCTCATCCAAAGCCGTTAGTTCTAACTAGAACCTATCCGCAAGGCAGCGGGATGTCTTAGTGAAAGCCCATTTGCTTGGATCAATTATTCTTCCACTGATTTTGCCGATTGAGTTGCCAGCTCAAGTTAACCCCCAACCTGGAGGACCAGGAGACTGGACTTTGTCTGGCCTCTACCCATTGACCTGTCAGGTATGATTGCATCTCCGGCTTAAGAAAGCCATCCTGTATAGCTCTTCGGGTCATAGATCTGAAGAATCAGTTCGTTTACAAAATTGAAGAGGAAGGACGAAACAGGGTAACCTTGAGAAACACCGCTTTCCGTGACAAACTCGGAGGAAGATCGACTCAAGCGTGAACTCGCCTTCGGCTGTTCGTATACAAACATAGGAAAAATAAATAAACTCCTTTGGCAACCGCTTCAGTGAGAGGCAGCACCGAAAAGCTTTACGGTCGACTAAATCGAACGTCGCTTTCAGATCAAGAAAGACAGATTGGGGGCCCACGAGATAAGTCTGTGGTTTAAGGTTTGAACGCGATACTTATCAGGCTAATTCCTTTCTGGTTTTCACAGGATGACCTGTCATATTCCTGTAAATTGGCACAATTGTCGATTCACATCATGCCGTGGGAATCTGTTCACCAACTAATTACCTGGAGGAGTTTCACTATTTAGGAAATCAAAGCTTCGCCTCCATCCTTGAAAAGAGATGAAGACAGCCCATCCGATCCAGTCGCTTTGTACTTTTTCAAGTAAGCTATCTTCCGGTCAACCTTCATTTCTGATGGAGGAGGGATATCAACCTGAATCATTTCTCTGGCAAGTATATTCAAAAGGTCCACTGTAGAGGTGGACCAAAGGAACTGTTCCTTGAAGTGCTCCGCCCAACGGTCCCGACAACGTTTCTGAGATGTCAAATTCGTTGATTAGCTCACTTATACCAAGCTTCCGTGGACCGGTACTTCTAATCAAACGGTAAAGTTTGCGAGTATTGTCAATGGACGCTGTCTCTTCCATTCCCTTAGATTTTGCAATCCACCACTGCTCATGGTCATTTCTCAAACTTCTATTCAGTTGGCATCTCAGGGATTTGCGCACCTCATTGAACATGGTTTTCGGAAGGAAGGATCAGCGAGCATCCAACGGAGCAACTGGTGTTAAAGGTATCGATCGTTTGTGAGGCTTACTTGAACCACAGTCTTGTGTGGCATCAGACGCGGCGTATAAGGCTTTCTTGATCTTAAGCCAGCGTTCTTCTGGGTCATGCACATCCGGCTGCATGGATAAGCGTGTAAACAGCGTGGCCTGAAAAACAGATCGTCGGTTATCGTCTAGGACAGACTTTGCCGCACAAGTGGCATTTACGTTGGTGCAACCACGGACGAGATGTAAACGAAAATAAGCACGTACCAAGGCGTGATCTGGGTCCACGGGCGTAGACCAAAAAGAACGATGATCTTCAGTTGATCCACGCCAGCAGATGACCAGTGACAATATGGTAAATCTGACTCCAGCGTTGTGAATACATAGGAGGACGCCATGTGAATCTATGCCCCTTCTTAGGGAAAAAGTTTGTGCTCGCCAGAAACAATCTGTGGTCAGAACTTAGCTGAATGAGACGATCGCCGTTATCCGTACGATCGGCTGGGATACCAAATGGGCCCCTCAGTGTGTCTTTCGGAATCTCTGAAACGGCCAACTTGGGCGTTGAAATTCCCAGCAATGACTACCACGTCTGTTGAACGCACGTTTCGAAGCAGCTGAGACAAATCCTGGTAGAATTCGTTCTTGGTCTCGGAGGAACTGCAGTCAGTGGGCGCATACACACACGACGAACAAGCATCGACAACTCAGTTTGTTCTTGTTGACATGAACAGAACCGTCCAGCCAAACTGCCCACAAACGACTGCTGACTGGAATCCAGTCTATCGGTGCACGCTCAGCTTTCATGCTCAAAGCAATGCCACGAGCACTAGACACAGGATCACCCGACACACGAAGAGTAAAGCGAGAGACTGAAGTTGTATCTGGAGTGCGAAGCGTGATTACAGAAGTGGGGTCTTGTATGCACATTTCGGAGACATAGAATCCATCATTTTGAAAGTGTCAGGATATCTAGCGATGATAGCCCTTTGCCCTGTCTGACGTAGTGTGCGGACGTCACGGGCAGTCAAGTGAAGTGAACATTTAGACTTAAAGAGTGCATTCGATTTATACCCAATGCCTGAACTACTGGTTTCTTCAGGGCTGCAATAACCCGTGGGGTTTTGTATCGATCTTAAACTATGAAAGGAAAAATTGGTAAGGCCCTTTACAGGAAAGATGCTGGAGATTTCTAGGCGAATCATACTTCGCGGCTGCCCATACTGCAGAGGGGATTTTTGTCTGGGAACCTCAATCGGAGCCTTAGACTCAAGAGTCTGACCCATAACGCAGTGAGGTGTTAACCCAGCACGGGAACGTGATCGAAGAACCTGTGAAGGAACTTCTGGCTTGTCATGAAAAACGCAGTTATCCGATGAGTCTTCATACACTCGGGGACTCAAATGGTGATGAGATAGGTGCCGAGTAAATGTTTCCCATGAGTATCGAGCAAGGCCGCTCAGAAAGTGTGGCTTGCGATCACGGCTTATCTCTTCAGTTGAATTTTACCATTTGTTATCGATATAAGTGATGACACCTCCTCCACGATTGTGGACATCTGTGGGACGATCGGCTCGGTACGAGTGGAAATCATTCAATTGTATGATTTCATAGGGTGTATCCCTGTGCAACTAAGACTTCTATCACAATAGTTTCTGTATTTCTGTACTCCTTTATGATTACTGCAATCTCTTTATATATATTTCCGACAAACAAGAGATATTGCTCTTTAAGTAAGCCTCACAAACGATCGATACCTTTAACACCAGTTGCTCCGTTGGATGCTCGCTGATCCTTCCTTCCGAAAACCATGTTCAATGAGGTGCGCAAATCCCTGAGATGCCAACTGAATAGAAGTTTGAGAAATGACCATGAGCAGTGGTGGATTGCAAAATCTAAGGGAATGGAAGAGACAGCGTCCATTGACAATACTCGCAAACTTTACCGTTTGATTAGAAGTACCGGTCCACGGAAGCTTGGTATAAGTGAGCTAATCAACGAATTTGACATCTCAGAAACGTTGTCGGGACCGTTGGGCGGAGCACTTCAAGGAACAGTTCCTTTGGTCCACCTCTACAGTGGACCTTTTGAATATACTTGCCAGAGAAATGATTCAGGTTGATATCCCTCCTCCATCAGAAATGGAGGTTACCCGGGACACAGGTGCAGAGCCACCGGACGAGACTGGTTCTATCCGTGTTCCTTTAAGAATGGGAGCGAAGGTTTGGTTCCGGAGTTAGCAAAACCCCTCCAGGTGATCTGGGATAGTGACCAGATTCCTAGGGAATGGTGTGAATCGATGATTGTGCCGATCTACAATAAAGATGGCAGGTTCTCTCTTGGAAACCCCGGAGAAATGAGCTTTGCACGCATCGCATCCAAACTGCTCGCCAGGCTAATACACCGGTTATCCAATATTCCCGAAAGTTGTACACGTGAGAACTAAGCCGGTTACAGACGCAGTAGGGTTTGTATTAACCACATCTTCAGTTTCATCAAATTTTAGAGCACGGGCACATTTTCCGCAGGCCCACTGTCTGTGTTTTCCTTTAATTGGAAGCGGCATTCCACTCAGTTGACCGCACAGTTCAGTTCAGACAACCATGAACCATGCACTGTGTGCCGTGGCTTTGGTTGCCAATCACTGTCGACAGCCTCAGTCGGAAACAATGAGAAAGGACAGGAGTATTGAAACAGCCGTGAAATAACTACGAATGTTGGTATCTAGTCGATGAAGAAAGTTTGTGAATACAAGAGCGCCACTGATTACGACAGCTAGCTATTTCCTCTAATGTATATAGCCACTGAGTGGGAGGGTCTCTCGGGCCCCATCCAGGAAGTCTAACACGCCCTACATGATTAAGTCCATAGGTTAGGTTTTTCATGCCTCTCTTCTTTGTCATGGGCTGGACACCCTTACTGATCTTCCAGCCGGTACTCGCCTCAGCGAACATGGCGCGCCGAGGAATCCTGCGAAACAGGTCTGGTGACTTTTACTGTCTCATCTAGTGATTTGGTTCCTGAACCCAAGGCTCTCCGTCGAACCTCAGAATTGCTTATACGGTGTTCCAACCTGATTCGAGCAATGCTATAGAGACATCAGTGTTCGAATACCGACAATCTTTGTATACCCTCCACCCACGGTGACAGTGTTTCTGAGCCACACAGAACCACTGGCCTGACGGCTGCAGCGTACACTCGACCCTTGACATACAAACGGATGTCATGTTGACGCCATAGATGACTCAGATTAGCAAATGTTAAATGAGCCTTCTGTATACGTGAAGACACCTCATCCGATATTTTACCTCCGGGTGAAATGCAGCTGCCTAGATAACAGAACTTCTTTACCTGGTCCGTAATCTCCTCAGATACTGAAAGGTTTGGTGTTGGAGCAACCCAATCGTGCACTTTCAAGGTGCAAAACTCATACTGAACGTTGATACACAGTCAGTCAAGCTATCTAGAAAGTCTTACAACTTACCTGGATGTTCACTTAGAAGAACTTTGTCGTCCGCATATACAAGGTCTGACAGTTTTCCACCCAGGAAAAGTTCAATACCACTATCCACACTTGACAAGAGTGCGGTCTCTAGGACCACATCAATCACCAAGCCATAGAGAAAAGGAGAAAGAGGGACACCTTAACGTACACCGCTTCTCGCGGTGAACTCGGGTGAGATCACCGTAAGCCCGAACTCGGCTTCGGCTATTCATGTAAAGGGACTTTATAATGGAGGTGAATTTCTCTGGTACACCCTGTAACAAGAGGTAGTGCCAGAGAACTGTACGGTCGACTGAGTCGAAGGTTACTCTAGGAACAAGAAAAACGAGGATAATGGGCCTATGAAAGGTATGTCTGTTTTCTAAAATTTGTTGAAGAGTAAAGACGTGATCAAGACAACATCAACCAGGTGTAAACCCAACCTAAATCTTGCGCGAGCACTGTTCACGAGCGTTAGATAAACGGTGGAGAATAATACCAGTGAGTAGTTCAGATGCGATGCTAACCAAACTTATTCCCCAGTGGTTTTCACAGAAGAACCTGTCACTCTTGTAAATCGGTACGATCATCAATTCACACAAACTCTTTGGAACTTGTTCCCTGTTCCATACCAATCCAAGTAAATTTGTTCACTCCGATAACAATGTTGAGCCACTGTCTATGAAAATGAACGGGGGCAACCCATCCGCTCCAGCAGTCTTGTGTCGTTTAAGGTAGCCTGTCTCGCGGAGAACCTCCGCTTCTGACGGAGGACAGGCATCTATAATCAGAGATGGAGCTGTGGTGCTGTTTAGCAAGCATGTTGTAGATAAAGGCCAACTAGACTGCATCTCGAAATGCTCCGCTTAACGAACTAGACGACGCTTCAGACTCTGTATCTGTGAGCCGTTCGCCTCTTAGATCAGTTCACTAACGCCTGGCTCTCGGGGACCGGTATTTTTGATTAAACGGAAAAGGTTGCGGCTGTTGCCAGTCGCTGCATCTTTTTCCATCTCCCTATACTTCGCAATCCACCATTGCTCATGATCGTTTCTAAGGCTACGAATCAGTTGGCGTTTAAGGCACCTCCTTGCATCATTATATCTGGAATCCGGAAGAATCCATCTGCGAGCATCTGACAGCACAACTGAGGATGCACACATCTATCGTTTCTGTGTGTCTGGCTATTGGACCTTGGGCAGCATCAGCAGCCTCAAATAGATCCCGCTGGATCTCTACCTATCGCTCTTCTGGAACATAGGCATTTGACTCCATCGATAACGTGGTGGATAATTCTGTTCGGAAAGCAGATCGTTGGTTATCGTCCAGTAGCAGCTGCGAGGGAAGGTTGGCTTTGATGTTATTTCGGTCACCGACGCGCACGGACAAGAGCGTGATCAGTGTTTACAGACGTGAACGAGAATGATCGATAATCTTGAATTGAGCCGCGCCAGCGGCGACCGATAGCAATATGGCTTATATGGGTCCAGAGCTATGAAAGCGCAGGAGAACGCCAAGTTAGTAGGCGCTGCCTATTTTGTATTCGCTAGGAGTAGTCCATGGTCGGAACATAGCTGGATGAGTCGGTCACCGTTATCGGTTTGATTGGCCAGGACGCCAAATCGGCCTCCTATATTTCTCTCCGTCTCGTCTAGGGTTCCAACTTGGGCATTAAAATTACCAGCAATGACCATGATGTTCATAGAGTGCGCGCTGCGGAGCGGTTGAAATAAATCTTGGTAGAATTCGTCGTTAGCTTCAGGGGAGCTACAGTCATTTGGAGCATACACAAAAACGACAAACAGGCATCGACGCTTCAGTCTAGTGTTGTTGACATGCGCAGAAATATTCAACCGAACCGCACACAGATGACTGCTGATTGGAATCCAGTCTAACAGTGCACGCTCAGCTTTCATGCTCAGAGCGATGCCAACGCCAGCCTGACCACAAGCACTAGACACCGAATCACCCGACACGCAAAGAGTGAAACAAGAAGCCGAGCTTGTTTCTAGTGAGCGAGATGTTAACACTGAAGTTGGGTCTTGTATGCGTGTTTTGAAGACAAGCCACACATCTGTGTTAAAGGTTTTAACAGTTCTAGCTAGGGCGGCCTGCTGCCCTATTTGGCAAAGTTTGCGGACGCTGAAAGCAGCAAAGCAAAAAAAAATGCTTAGGTCGGAGAATCGATTCTTTTTCTTTCCCTTGTTTCTTATTTGCTACGCGTACAAAGGGTTAGAAGTTCACGGTCGGGAGTCGGAGCATGTCGTATCCATTCGGAATTGGGATGCGAAGGATGAGGAACAAAGGGATAAGAAACGTTTCGCTGGCACTACCTCACTTTAAAGAGAAATTCAATTCTCTTTTCCAGTGCTTGTATGCTAACAGCCGAAGTCGAGCTCGTGCCTACGATGATCTTTCGCCCAAGTTCATCACGGGAAGTAGCGTTCATCAGGTTTGCCCTTTCGCCCTTTTAGTTTTATAGTTAAAATGGTTCCTGACGCAGCCCTACCCTCGTGTAAGAATATCGGTATAAATCTGTGTTCAGGCAGTTAACTGTCTGACTTGGAATGCGCGGACGTTATTGTTCTTCTGGGTGAAGATCCAGGTAAGTCGCAGGCTTGCCCAATTAGGGATGTTTGGGATGCGTTCGGCAATTTCTGAGTACAAAATGCACCTGCTAAACTGGGTTGGCTGACCACCAAACCTTATGCTGCTAGCGGAAACTCTAGCTGTAGTGGATAAGTTTTGTTGCCTAAGCAGTTACATCACGCCGGGCGGTCAGATATCTGATTAAGCACTATCGCGCATACAAAAGACAGGATTGACTTTTGCCAACCTCGATCACCTGTGGCCTGGCGTGACATCCGGTCGTCTGTCTGCAGTCGAGGATACAGTGCGGCGGTTTGATCGGTTCTTTTAAACGACTCAGAAATATGACCGCTTATGGTAGAAGATGCTTCCAAATGCCTCAGTATCGTCGGGGATGCGGGTCTCAGGCTTCGGGTTGACTACTTGTCCTGAGCGCCTCTCGAAATGCTCCCAAGTAACCGTGCGTCTCACACAGCTGCAAGATGACCCTAGATCCCAATGACAGTGATCACTAGATGTGTTTTGCGTCATCGATCTTATCAATCACCTGGGGATCTGAACTGACATCAGCTATGCCAGTCGTCGGTTTTTTCTTTTTGCCTGGAGACTACTATCACAGCGAATCCGTTTACCAGAGGTGACTGCAGTTTTTCAGTGTATAAAGTGCCACTTATACCTGTGCATTGCGATTTCCGACACGGTTTTATAAGGAAAAGTTTCGGAGAGTTGACGAATTTCGAGATTAATCAAATTTTTAATATTTTTGCCCCCGGCGAGATTCGAAGTATGGTTGCCACCCACGTTTTGAAACCGCTGTACCAGCTGAACTACGAGGCCACACCAAAGGGCTTCGAAGGTTTCATATATGGGTCGTACAGTTTATGCCCAAATTACGTTAACACGTCATCCGTCACAGTTGTAATTTAATGCCTACGACGGAATTTCCCTATCAGTCAGCCAGTTGAATATACGGGCATATTTGATTACGAAGAAAAGTTTGGCAGATTTGAAAATGGTTCGAACCTCACCGAGGTCAATGACTTTTATCATTTGGATCATTTCAAAATTTGTGAAATCGGTCAAACCTTCTTTCGTAATCAAACACCCTTATGCCTAACTGGTAGACGCTGGTTAGTTCATTGATGATTTCTGCTGTAGGAAATCAAATTACGAATGCGGTAGACGCCCCGTGTTAATGTATTTTGGACGAAAAGTTCGAAGCCCTTCAGCATGGCCTCGCAACACAAAGCTGTTCAAGCATCAGATTGTTTTACGTAGGCGACTGCAATGAGTAAACGGCCAATATCTTGCAGTGTCCGTATTCTTTGTGTACTGACCACCTAGATAAGGGCTACTCAATGCTTTATGTTAAATTCGGGATGGAAAACTTTAATCAAAGGACAGAAACATAATTTGAGCAAACCTCATTCTCCCAATGTTGTGGTTCACTAAAAGGGTTGTAAGAATAAAGAAATGTTCAAGTTAATTGGCGCTAAAAGTTCGATGGTCTAGTGCGCGTATACATCAGATATGTTTCTTGTGTTTGTTCGGTTGCGCGTTTAATGCTACCCTGAATATATATCTGTTGCAGAGCATGGTGTTATTCGTGTAGTGTACTCGTAGAACACGACATTGTTTCATAATGAAAAACGTCGATCTGACTGACTTTGCTGCCCCGGAGTACCTCCCGGAAAGCAAGACCTATGTTGATCTGCTTCAACCTGAAAACATGTCCCGAGCGCAGATATTGGAACTTTTTTCTCGTCGCGGTTTCGCTTCGAAGGTGAGTAGTTATCTGTTTCCAAGGGCGATCTAGTGGGTGCTCTGATACCAAGGAAGTAGTTAATTTCTACACGCTGTTGTTTGTTCCTGTAAGCCATAGTCTTTTCTTTGGACACAGTCTTTAATACCTCATGGAAGTCGTTCAGTGACTTTTGTAGCTTTCCGTCGTACTGTAATTTGATATTCGCAGTATCAATATTCATATTGCGGCTTTGCTTTTTGTTATTTTTTTAACTTTCCATATCGTACCCTTTTCACGTTTCAGGTTTCTCCTGACGATGCATTTCACCTATTAGTAGACCTGTACTATGATCATATCATGCCTATGCCTCAGTGCAGTGAACGGAGTTCTAATGCCAGTAGTCTATCAGGAAATCTTCAGAACGGGGAATCCAAAGGAGACACCTCGTTCTCCAAACTTAATCTGACGAAGCGATCTGTTCTTCCGTCTACGAAGAGACTTCCGGAAACCCGACTGGAAGATTTGGTCATTACCAGCGATCCAAAACGTATCACGCCGGGATATTCCACTCCCGAGGCGAATCGAGCTGAACGTGTGCTTACTGTTCGAAAACCTAAGGGTCCCGATAGTCGTGCACTCAGTATCGCGCAGAAAACTTATTCCGTTGCGGAAACAAACGAACAAACAAACTCGCACTGTCATCCCTTGGAAGCCGATCAGACGTCAAGAATCACATTCAGATCCGAGCTGATACCAAAGAAACGAGTAAAACTAAAACGTGATTTCACGAGCTTGGTTTGATTTTGATGCGGGTTCTTTCTTCTACTCACCTTTTATCCCCCCCACTGACGTATATTCATCTTTTTATTACCGACCACAGTTCACTTGACTGAAGGTTACTGGAGGGAAGAGTAAGTGTTCCTGATGCATTGTAGGAATACCGTTCTAAGGGGTTTGTTTGTTGTTTCAATCAGTTTAAGGAACGGGAAGGGGGGGGAGGGGTAAGGGAAAGGAGCCCGAGTTTTTACACTAAGTCACCAGGGTCGGAATTAAGAGGAGGTGGGAAGCTGTTTTACACACATTTCTGGTTCGGTTGTGCTTATTAGCTCCACAATATTCAACACGTTTTAGGTCCCCATTTTTGTCCGTAAGAAAACATCACCATCACGCAGAACAATAGCTCAGTTGTTTACTTAGGGGATTCCAAGAGTACAGTGTAAATATTGCAGATTCGAGAGCGTCCCTGTTATGAGATGGATGAGTTACTCAGTTTTCAGCATCCCAGTTTACTATGTACCCACGGTTTTCTGCCCCATTTGTATTTTTGCGGTACCTGTTGAACCCCATGCTGTACTCGTGCGTCGTTTTCTCGATTATGATCTGTTTTTGCTGACCACCGTCACCTCAGTATCTTTGGCGTTTTATGTTGCTTCAACTAATTCAACGAGATATGCGCCGTCTACGAAACTTGTCACCAAACCATATATTTTTGCAAGTCACGGCGTGCGATGAAATCCATGGCGTTTGTGACGTTTTAGTCAAACAATAATTCCCCGTGCAATGTGAATGGAGGAGTTGTCAGTTTCGCGTCTTTGTGCGTTCGCCTCTTCGTCTGTTGTTCGTTTCGAATCCTAATAATATGGTGTGATGTTTGTTTGAGCGTGCCGGTCACAACTGGAGTAAAACAAAGATCAGACTTTCCTTCTCGAGTGGCCACCATTGCGTTTCAGTCTTAACCTCATAAGCGGTTTGAGCGCAGTGCTACCGGCTCGTCCTCTCTCAGCGTAAAGGTAGCAGTGTTTTGGGATTAGTTGCTTAGGTCCCATTTATCATTCTTTACTGTATTCCAGACACCGAGTGACTTAAACCGTAGCCAACTGACCATGCTGGTCTACGCGTTCTGTATTTGACTAGGGCTGGCTAGCTCGAGTAACTTTGGCCCCGGACATCTAATTCTACATGATAGTACGACAGTTTTCGGCATCTTTGCGTGCGTTCAATTTCGTGTTAGATGGCAAGAATTGATTCACATGTCAGCTACGAACGACTTCACTAATTTGTACCCGTCCTGTTTCTGGAGCAAGTGTTATAGTATTTCAGCACGTTGAAACGGGTCACGAACACGGTTTAGGTGGGACGGATGATAGTGCCAATCGCTACTGGAGGGCAATGGGAACAACAGAATTAGAATTTAAACGGTTTTGGGGGAAAACCGAGAGGTCGTGGAAGCACTGAAAACGCTCACCGAGAATATTGGAGTTTCAGGCATAGTTACCTCGGTCAGCGAACGCTTCCTTATTTTAAAGTCAGTATTGACATTATCGTAGTCGGACGTACACACGTTTGGCGAAACTGATTTTCGTATGGTAGTCGTTATTGACTGTCGGTAGTGAGGTTTTAACATTGATCCTGAAGTTAATTACTAGCTCGAAGGTCACTCGAGTACCACTGGTAGGTCTTCGTTTTAGATTAGATAAGGCAACAGCACTACAGTACGAACTCCCAATTTAGACTCTTAGGCAGAAATCACGCTACTGCCCGAAAGCCAATGATAGCCGTATGCTTATTTACTCTTACTTTTACGCGACTATCTCCTGCGAGAGGATAAGTCGGCTCCATGGATATCACGAACCATTGCTGACCACGCGCGGCGGTCGGAGGCGAGCTCTGTACAGATCTTGATCCAGTCCTTTTTCCATCGCCGGGCTCCATAGACTGACCGAAGGCCTAGAAGCTCCACGTCTTTCTCGATTGTACTGGTCCAGGTTTTGAGCTGCTCACCAAGGCGACAACGCCAACCAGGGCAGGGTGTTATCTGACTCGGGTCGCCAAAAGCGTATGGCCGAACCACTGAAGTCGTCGACGTTGAAGGAGGACGGGGAGAGCATCGTCTCCTTACCTCATCGTTGGACACCCTGTCGCGCCACTTGACTTTGAGGATTTGCCGCAGGCACCAGTAGTCGAAAACCTCCAGCCTTCTGGTATCCTCAGCTCGTAGTGGCCAGGTTTCGCAGCCATAGATGAGTACGGGCCGGATGGCAGCACGGTAAACACGAGTTTTGGTTCTTAAGCTGATTTCACTGCGAGTCCACAGCGTTCGTCTTAGCTGAAGAAAGGCTCTCCTGGCGCTGTCGATCCGTAATACCACTTCATCTTTTGCCTGGCCGTTCGGAAGCAGAGTTGAGCCTAGGTATTTGAATGAAGGGACGTATTCGACTGGTTGGTCATTCATCGACAGTTGTTGAATCGTCGGGCCCAGATGGGTTGTGAAAGCTTTTGTTTTGGTCGAGTTTGTTTCAAGTCCGATGGGCCTCGCGAAGGAATTGATTCGGTCGAGGATTGGTTGTAGCGTAGCGGCGGAGTCTCCAAGCACGACAATATCATCCGCGAACTCCAGGTCCGAGATGTATATTTCCTGGCTAAGCTGAACGCCAGGGTAGTTGTGTAATGCCTGTCGCATTGTCCAATCGATGGCGTAGTTGAACAGCACCGGGGACAGGGGACAGCCCTGCCCAACTCCGGTAGTGAGTGTAAACTCGCGGGACTCTTCACCGTACATACGAACCCTAGCACCGGTTGTCGGGTAGTATCCCCTTAACAGCCTTAAAAGCTTATCAGGCATTCCATCGGATTGAATTATAGTCCAAAGAGACTCGCGGTTCACCGAATCGAAAGCTGCCCGGAAGTCGATGAAACAAGCTACCGTCGGCTGCTGAAACTTATAGCGGTGCTCCAGTATTCGGCGCAGTGTGAAGATTTGATCTGCACAGCCTCTGCCACGGCGGAAACCCCCTTGGTTCGGGCGAGTGCGCTGGTCTCTTGCCTCGGACAAACGGGTTAGTAACAACGCACCAAAGATCTTTGCGGCCACATCGATCAGGCTGATCCCTCGGTAGTTCTCGCACGCCGATTTATCACCTTTCTTCGGAATGGGCAGCAGTATGGACATTCCCCAGTCGGGTGGAAATGCTTCCGCTCTCCAAATGGAACCAAAAAGTGTACACAACCTGTCAATCAATGATGATGAACATGCTCTATACACTTCTGGAGGGATGCCATCTTCCCCAGCAGCCTTTGTCTTTCAGTTTGTTTATCATCTCCGCGGCGTTGGGCGGGTCACAGTTGCTTTCGTACTGGACTGGAGGGGTTGATATTGGTTGGTCCGTCCGGTTGAGCAGCTGACTAAAGTATTCCACCCATCGGTCCATTTTCTTGCTCTGTTCAGGTATTAAGTTTTCTGCCGTGTCACGAAGGGAATTTTGGTTACAAAACCTATTAGAGGTGCTGCGAATAAGGCGGAACAGTTTACCGAAGTCACCAATTCCGGACGCGGTCTCCATTTTTTCGGCTATTTCTACCCAGTATCTTTTGCGATCAGCCTTGGCGGAGCGTGTGGCCTCTCGTTGCAGTCTGCGGCGTTCGTTACTACCTGCCAGTCGCGCTTCGTGTGCTCTGGTTGACAGCTGGAGCGTGCTCTCCGAGATCCAATCCTTTGTCCGCCTTTTTGTTCTCCCGAGTATTGTCCAAGAAGCTTCCTTGATTGTCGTCATCATTCGAGTCCACTGCCCTCCCACAGAAACTTCATCTGCTTGTGCATTGGTTAGTCGGGTTGTGATTTCTCGTGACAACGCTTCTCGCTTCTCTGGATTTCCTAGGGCAGCAACGTTTATCCGAGAGGGTGCAGACACTTTAGCACTTGTAGACAGATGAACTTTGAAATATGCGCGTAGTAGGACATGGTCAGTGCCGTTTATGTTGCCCGTTATTGCACCTCGATACGCTCGGCAATCCTCCACAGACGAGGCCCAACGGGCTCTCACCAAAATGTGGTCGAGTTGGTGTGCAGTGTGACCGTCATTGGAGTACCATGTGAGTAGGTGCTTCTTCGGATGTTGAAATCGAGTGCTGCAGACAACCATTCTGTTGATATCGGCTAAACCAATCAGTCGGTCACCGTTCTCGCAGCGTTGACCAAGGCCGAATCTCCCGAGAATATGGCGAGTAGATTCGTCGGCCGTACCTGTGCGAGCGTTCCAATCTCCTGCAATGAAAAGTACATCGCGCCTCGAAACCCGGTTGATTACCCCCTGCAAATTAGTGTGGAATTCGTTTTTGGTTTCGTCATCAGCTGAATTGTTTAGAGCATAGAACGCGATCACCGTCAAGTCGTGAGGGGAGCCTTTAAAACGTGCCAAGGCGAGTCTGGATGAGACTGGTTCCCAAGAGGTCATTGCATCATTAGCTGCTTTGTTCAGAGCAAACGCGACACCGTAGAGACCGGAGTTGTCTTTCGGGCCACGATGAGCCAATAGGATGTATCCACACCCGGGACCTTTATTTGTCGGCAACCTGAGTTGGGCTGGCGGACTTCCGAGAGGCAAGCAATATCTACGTCATAGTCATGTAGAGTTCGCATTGTAATGCGCTGACTACCGACGTCTAGAAACGTCCTGACATTCCAACAGGCTATGTGTGTTCTTTTCCTGCAGCGAATAATTCCAACTTGTTGTCTTATCACCTCGACCGCCGGGACACGAGGCGCGTCGCTTACCGGGGACGCCGTAGGATGATGAGCGCTTGAGGTTTCGTGAATAATCATAGAGAGTCGCGGGAGTAGGGTACGAAGCGGTGTCCCCAGCACCGTTCGGCCTTTTTGTTCGAGGTTGCACCTCTAGCCCTTGCACACCCAAGTGCAGACTGCAAGGCAGCAGGGTGTTCCCAGAGGAGCTGGTGACCTGCTGTACGGTTCGTTCACCTCCTCTGGAATGCCGGATCAGGCAGTTGAACAGGTTTCCTTTGTGGCCGTTGGATCAGTAGATCTCGTCCGCCCATTCAGAAGGATCTGTCTTCACACGCCAAACACCGTCTCGCCGAAGTTTTTTAGACCTCGGTAACCCTCAACCTGGTTTAGCCCGCCTGTCGAGCGGTTTACCGGGGTGTGGCCGTTGATGCATGCTTCAGCTTCGTGGAGCCACAGGTGAGAGTTGGGTGAATGATGGAGACCAAAGAGATGGAGGAGGCCCCAAGGGACACGACAGTCAACCAACTCAGAAGTGCGACTCCTCTCAGACACCCCATGCACCCGTATGAAGGTTTGATTCTCCGAACGCACCCGAAATCTATTCTGAACAACAGCAGTCGCATTTGCACTATACCTAGTCATTAGCTTGTCTTATCGGCTCAGTTGTATCAGCAACTTAACATAAACCTAGGTGCTCACATGACCGCTGATGACGTCCACCAAATTTGTCAAATCGTTTCATTTGCGATCGCCCATCCCGAAGTAAAAACTGAATGTGGAAACGCAATTCCCAAAGCACATGATACTGAGACCAAATGAAAAACTAACAAGAATCGTTATTTTTACGAAATCTATTGTTTGCCATCACATGTTGCAACAGTGCTATGTACATCACCGGAGCAGGATAATAGCCTGCGCGGGATAAATCCGGGGGAAAATCAGATTGTTAGAACAAAGCGAACACCAGACCGGAAAGTCAGTCACGTCAATGAGCGAAATACGCTTTGGCAGCATTCCACTCACTCACAGGGAATCGACATTCAAATCGAAATCTAGTACCTGTCGGGAGTATATGTATACAGAGAGAGAAATACCTCGCAATATAAGCGAAATCCACGGTCGAGGCTAGATCAGACAGGGATGAAAACAAAATAAGCATTCTCAAAAACAAATTTTCAACACGGAAACTCGTGATGAGTCAGTCTTTGCTATTGTGAATAATTTTTCTTCCACTGGTTATTCTGTTCCCAAGTAGAACGACTGTTCTAGTTTCCGAGATGCAACCACGGAAACTGCTGGGAGAACGTTTAGTTGTCCCAAAGTTGTGTTACTGACTTGGAATAATGCTATTCTTCCATAAAACTGTGGCTGTCAAGTGACTACACCTTTTCGCATCAAGCTTTGGCCAAAACCCGCAATTCTTTAGCCACGACCCACCATTCTTTAACCTCGATATATATATATATGGATGGGTGTAATATATACATATATTTTATCCCAGCGTATCCAGCTTGATAAACTTCGTTGGTTGGAGCACGTGTTACGTATGGCAAACACGTGTCTACCGTCTACTTCTTGTCTACTCTGTACTTTCCGCCGCCAAGGAGAGACGGAGATAAATCTTGCTGACTAGCGTCGTATTTTTTGGAATCCACTTCGGAAACTATGGGGATATTGAGGAAGAGAAATCCTACAAATTCATGAGGACTATTTCCTGTGAAATCTTGGGTGAGGACCCCGGGCGTTGGAGCAGTAAAAGTAGGGATCCAAAACCAAAAACGAACAGTAATGCATGAAGCCTGGAAAGATATTTTTATCGAGTTCGAAACCTGCGGCATCGATGGCGTTCCAAAACCGGTTCTACATCTTTGTATGCTCTCACACAGCGATGGTACGGAGGAAAAATGACAATCTCAAAACGGACCTACCTAAAACTTCCTCTGTTGATGTTTGCTTTCCATCATAGTCAGTCAGCGAGTTCATTGTCCTCTCCAAAATCCGTTCCTAGTCGCAAAACGATGGTAGACGAATTGTTACACACGATTGGACTCATACATGTCAGAAAAATGATTTCGGTCAAAAGCTAAGCGAAAGCTACCAGGCTTAGGAAAGGCGGGACAAATTGTGAATACTTACTTCAATGTAATTTGCCAACAATGTGGGACTCAATTCCGCTTCTAACACAGCCAGATTGCTCGCATGCAAGTAACAACACGCGATGAGTGTCGGATACAGAACATCGGTTAACGGTCGGTGACTAAAGTAGTCAAAAGGCAATGCTACCAAACGTTGCAGCAGTGTGGGAGAAGGTCCGCGTTGCAAGCTGCTCTGGTTGTCCGGATGTAACGCGCACAAGTGACCGACACACAAGATAGCTTCATGTAAAACAGCATCCGACAAACTGGTCTTTAAGCTGAAGTTGTGGAAATGGGTGAAGTTATTGCTAGTGATAGCATCAACCCATTTTGAAAGGTCAGAAAATAAAATAAAAAATTCCACAGACACGGACAGGAAAAGAGAAGTGACATCATTAGTCGACGAAGTCCGCTACGCAGGCCTCAAATCTCAGGAAAATACATACTTCTGAGAATGATAAGCCAATAGAAAATGCATTTTAAGGGCTAGAACTATACAAGCACTGAACAAAAACTCGCGGGGTAGAAGACGCTTGTCGTTTCATTTGACAGCTGGTTTTATTTCAATCTTCAACCAATGCCAAGCGAATCCATTATAGGGTGAATCGGTAAGGCAGTTGTTTGACGGTGTATTCGCACAGAAACTGCCGTGGCTTTGCGACTGCAGGGCATTTGGGGCGTTGATGCGATCCGAAAGATAAACCGCTACTGAAAGAGAGCACGGCTCAAGACTTGCATAGCTGAAAAGCTATTATGTTTCTAGAATGTGGCCGATCGGAAGCTGGCGAACGAAACAGTAGCACTGGTACGTGACACTGATAACATGTGCAACTTTACATGTGGGTTTTGATGTCAATTTGTCTACCATAAAATATAACAGTAGCGAGTTTCATCTTCGAATCCTGTTAAGTTTTCTACAATATTCCAATGTTCCGTCCCGGGTGCGGCATCACTGGCCACAATAAACGGAAGTTTTTCGTAACTGAATACTCCATAACCACAAATGACAGACATGTGTCGTTGAAATGTTATGGTGTTCTTCACAGAAATTCTTCGCCGCTCATCACGTTTGCCAAAGAATTAGCTACTAGGAGCAGATTCAGGACGGAGCGGTTGACCCGAAACCACTCCAACTACTTCAGACATCACCGTCCGTTGTGATCAATACTCGTTGAACCCCGCTACGCATACATGATGAACGTCAACAACCACGAATCCTGTCGTGTGCTTCCGGAGAAATCTTGTCCTGTCATCGAGGTGCAATACCGTACTACCCATGTTGTAAATCCGTTACTGAAGGTTGCGAAACACAAACGCAGTGGGTGAACCATGGTTATCGAGAATTACACGTGTTGACATGACAAAGTGATGATTGTGGCGGTACAGATTGAAGTGAGGCTCATTCGCATTGGTCGAACGGCTGGGTCATATTTAGCTGAAAACGGAGATGTCTTCGAACATATTCTACAATCAATTAGGACGGTTACAAAAAGAGAACGATAAACGAGTTTCTCATGGTTACCACAACGTAATTCATTGACTTCGGCCCTTTTTCCGCTTGGAATGACACTGAAGAAATGGTGACGACACAGCTAAAGCTTCAGTTAACCACTTAGGCGCAACTTCAAGTGTGTGAATAGGTGTTGGTGAACTGGCTACTTGCATAGGTTAGGATTCTAATACAGTAGATGATTAGAATTTTGGGCCTATTATCTTGTGAGTGATCTACCGGTCGAAGTTTTCAAGTCATTCCTCCGTTGAAGCAGTTTTGCTTCTGAATGATGACGGGAATTCTTGACGTGTTTTTTTTTCACGGCTAAGATCATTTCAAGTCGAAATCTAACTACAACGGTTGTCGTCGGTAGCCAAAATAGTAACTGTAACCCGCAGTAGTGGAACCAAAACTTTTGGACATTGCATCCGCCGGATAAAATGCGCCAAATCACGATGTAGGATTTAACATTTGTCAATAAACGCAACGATGGTGTCCATTCCAGCCTTGCATTGGAAAGGGATATTCTGTGACTTTGGCTTTATTTACCGTATTTCCAAGATACCAATCAGAAAGGAAACAGGAAAACTCCAAGAAACGGAGAAATCAAGAGCCTGAGCAAAAATCGGTCAATGTGCATCAACGGTAGCCGCCGGCGTCTTCTCTAAACTGATGTTATGAGGCGAAAGACAAAACATAACTCAAGAACGAGGCCCCATTAGAACCACGCGAGAGCGTTTTTGGAGATTTCCGTTTGCGCTTTGAACACCTGTGTTCAGTCATGTACATCCATTTATCGTCGTTATTGCCGAAGATTTCTGGCGTAAGGATTGTGAAACCGGAGGCAATATAAAACCGTTCGTAGGAAATACAGCAAACTAATTACTAGTGTTACGACACATAACAGAAGAATATCGGTGGATTAGAAATCCCAAAATACTCAATCAAAGTCGTGAGAACGACAAACATACTCTGAACGCTTATTCTGTACTTTGGTATTCGTTTCATTCGGCGAATCGGTTTGTGGGGCCATTCCGTCCACAACCCAAGATGGCAAACCGAATTTGGCGATTTTGTTCCCGTGCTCAGCCGGTAGTCGGTTAGAAGAAACTGTGACCGTAGCTCGTACAACTACTTGTCGAGCACCGCTTGGCAATAGGCTGCTCATTTCATCATTCCTCTCGCCACGTGGTTCCACAGTCTCAACAGGTTTCGCTTGCTTTCGTGAACCGGGTTGGCTACGAGCGGCATCGTTCGTCTTGGATTCGAAATCCACAGAGTCTGAAGTAAGCTTGGATACGGGCAAAGGTGAACCATGCCCGATAAGAGGGTGAGAAATACTGGTACTCGTAGAAGCTCCGCAGCGCGATAACAGACTCAGCAGAATGTGGCGCGTCAACAAGCAAGTCAGTTCACCACTCATGACTGACTGTAGAGCAAGTAAAAAGAAACAGGATGTCGGTTAATATACACTAAAATTACCAGCAAGAAAGGAACAAAAAGTATTTTTTATTATTTTAAGCTTGCGTGTGAGCGTTACGACGGAAGCATACCCCATAAACACAGGGGTTCATTGCACTGCTAGTTACCACGACTATGGGATTTGCAGAAGTGAATCACATAAAACCGACCAATAGGTCAGCAGGGCGACAACGGTTCAATCTATCACCAGATGCTGTCGAGTAAAATACGTATTACGTTCTCAGGGGAGCCACGTAGTCTTACGTGCACTGTACATGGAATTAAGATATTCGTTCACCTACCACGGTTTCTATTCAAATGAAAATCAAGCTTGCCCTTCTGGGCTGTAAATATTAAATTAGTCTGAACTCTTGATTCTCGGGTGAAATTATACGATAATACGTAGCGGTGGACCAGTCTTCTGCCAGCCGATTTTCGCATTGTACTACCCCGTCTGGGCCATGGGCTCAGCATCAAAGTGTACCAGTTATGCTGCTCGGAGGTGGACTGGAAAGTTGTACGCGGACAAAAGTTCACGTTCCCCTTCATCCCCTGTAGTTCAGATGGGAACTAGACAGGAGCACTAACATCCTCATGATAAAGAACAAATTCATTACACCCCAAGTGTATAGCATAGGTTACAGTTTTCTACAAGTAACCATGAGGAAACAGTAATCATTTCTCATCTCTGTAGTTGAACATTCCATTACTATCCAAGTGCGGGCAACTTTCGATTCAAATGAGATAGTTTGTGCTTAAAAATACACAAAAGCAAACAAAAATACTTGGCTACGTGGAAAGGCAGATGTGACCCCGCACTATGTAAAAAGACTAAATTTAAAAACGGATATCATGACCATGAGGTTTCCAATACGTTCATCTGTCGTATGATCGGATTTTCAAAGTAGACTACAACAGAGAACGAAGTGAACCTAAAGATTTGTAATAATTTTGGATCTCCATTATACACAGACTTTTGACGCGACATGAAGTACTGAGCAAATAGAGTGATGTATTCCCTCGAGAATCATGGAAAAAAAAACGTCAGAAAAGGCGGTTACCGAACACGCGAAGTGATACCGCGTCAAGAACAGAAACAACGGTGCATGAATAAACGCCTAGACATGTTACTGGTGAACTCGGTAGCTCAGAACATAAGCCAATCTTGGGACACTGTATAACAGAACACTGCTTCAGTCAAACGACATTCTTACAGTTGAAAAATGGTTACTCAATACAAACCTGCAAAGCCGGTTGATTGACCAGGGCCAATGAATTCAACAGCTTCAGTCCCTGTAGCGTAATACGCCCAATCGCTTCGCTCCGAAATGGTGAAGCTTTGTTCTCTTCTTTGGTTCCCGAACCATCCGAAGGTTTGGCAGCTGGCGTTCGCAAGTTGCGTTTTCTCTGTACTGGAGTTTGACCTGGCGGAATGGCGTTAGAACATTAAGCTTATTCAATTAAAGGTACCAAGTGCAACAAGCTGAGGGTGTTGGATTACCGGTGACAGATGGTGGTGGCATCTGTGACGAGAGAGGGGTGGGGTTTATCGTGTCTTTAAAAGACATCCTTTTATTGGCTGACATTCACTTGGGATTCCAAAAAGCTGCGCTTGGACGCAGTAGTTTTATCGTGTTGATACACAGTTCCACTGTCGCCCGGATCGTTACAATACCTACCCATTGGCGCTTGTGCTTGAATCCTTTACGTGCAGCCATGTAAAAGCATTCAATAAAGACCCCGCTCGATGGACGAATCAAAGCGCAAAGATGGCGACTATAACCTTTAAATATCGACGAAACAGTGCTCCTTGAGAAGTTCAGTCCAAATTCGGTGGAATACAAGGAGAAGCTATACTTTTATTAGATGCCGTCGTTAAGTATGGTCTCCTTTAGGGCAAACCAGAACGTTATTTCGATCGATGGAAAATTTATGCCTTGAATTTCGAGTTCCGTTGTATATAACTATTCTCCAACAAACCATTATAAAGGAACGACGACTCAGTGTGAAATGAAGAAAATAGAGAAGTAGAAAACACTCTGAGGTCAGACCACAAACAATATTGGAGCTAGTCTCCAAGGTCAGATAGAAAGATGTGTGTGGAACGATAGCAGTTGACCGAGATTTGGTGCAGCGTTGATATTACAACAAAGTATGAGTCGGATACAAGCATGCTAGTGGAAGAAACAAACCATGTGACTGGGCTGATGTAATAAGAGAGATGAAGAGATAACATACAGCCATGGTACTCTAGTGCCAAAGTTGCATTACAGGTTCGTATTTGTTGGACTCTATATCTAACGGAACTGTTTATTACTACGGCTACTCCACGACGGGACAACCATGGGGATGAACAGTTGGGTTATTCTGTCGTGTCGCATGCGAACCGCAGATCGACATCCTCTCTGCCATGAAAAATTATGCAATTCGAGGGACGATCACTGCAGCGATAAGCAGAGTTTGATGCTAATGCTTGCAGAGTCAAGGCTTAGTCCAAAATGTATTGTGTTGAGCTTAAACACTACGATTTACGTCCAAAGTAACTTTACTGAGTATACTAATATCCATCTGGGACTAGAAAGAAACTTACTAGAATCATTCAACCGGTTGGTCCCGACTGGACGTGATTCAATCATGGAAGCACCGACAGAAGGGCGACTACTCGGATCAAGGAGCAAACCGTACAGAAGTGGAATAAGACCGAACACCTCGGTGTTGGCGGTGGTTTCTAACAATCTTGTGGGGTCGGCACTACGGCACCGTCCATCCACGGCACCGTTACACGAACTGCTGATCGACGAGCCGAGATGCGTTTCACGCGAAGATGCACTGTTACTGATAGATCAAAAGGGACCGAAAAACGAAAACTTTGTGCGAATAAAAAGATTCTAATTGTTGAAGTGAACCAACAAAATTACCATAACGACTGAAGTGATTACTGTCGGTTGCACATTCAAGTCACTTTCCTAACATATATCATTACCAGCACGGATTGATAAGCGGCCTCTCGTATTTTGCTCATCATTTAAGTAACAAAAGTTGTCTCCCATCGTTAACTTGTAATTGTTAGGCAGAATATGTGCTACGGAGAAAAGTTAGCGAAACAACAGTAGAGAGTAAAAAGATTCAACGGCCAACGCTGATACAAATGAGGAAAATTACCAACGATTCGTTGATGAAGATACGCGATTATCCTTCAGGGAATCTTTGGAGGCAACAGCATCTGGGTAACACTGAAAGTCATCGGCGGATGCGTCAGTCACTTCGACCGAAGATTTACCACGAGGTGCAGCGTTAGTGGCCACAGCGGGCAAAGCACGGGGTTTACCAAGGGTTGGAGGATCTGAAATGCTACCCAGCAAACGGACCAAAGAGGTGAGAAAATCGATGCTAGTTAACACGAAACGTTGAGCCTGTTCCGCAGATGCAGTGGAACTCGCTGTGCCGGTACCCGCGTGTCTCGTGTTTGTGCTCGGACTTCCGATACGCATCAAACAGCTGGCTTGACGAGGACTGGACAGTTTGGAAGCTAACAAATCCACCAGACCGCTGCTCACGATATATCCAAGCAGATCCTGTATAATTAAGAAAAACAAAAGTAGATTGCTGTGCTGCGTCAGTGGAACACCGATTCACGCCAATTCTAGCGAATTTTTCTATCACGATACGTAATCGTACTAATTCGAAGGTCACTAATGCTGTCGTACACGTGCGAGCAAATCAAATCCTTACGTGTTACTGCATGTATTAAATATTTTGTGAACTGTGGTAAAGTTCGAATGGATGGTGGAAAAACGTGATGGGAGAGTAAAAGAACTTCATAAAGGCTGGCATGTCGTCTCCGACAGTGCAGTGCTAGAAGTGCAAGCTTTGATGTTAACAGCAGGATAATAAAGAAGTGGTTTTACGCCGTCGCCTTACCTTGCACACTGAACAGCTTTGTTTTGGTTTTCATCAGCGCTTGTCTCCCGCTCACGATGCAAATCTGCCTTTATTTGTTCGCCTAGGTCGATCACCTTAATTTTATCCACTGAAACTACTGTGGACATTGGTGCACAAATCTAGCTGGTGAGTTGGAAAGTGATAGGAGAGTGCTTTCTTGTGGAGCTCACAGCTATTCACGCAACTCTGTTTAAGCCGGTATCCGGGCTCGGCCATTCGCACGTGATGTGACCTTGGGTGGTCACGATGTGTCGGGAAGGCTTCGTTATTGGACCCCAGGCTATGGCTACTAAACGACCAGCGGTGGCTGCTAAACTACAGTACAACCTGCACGTGCGAGTAAAATGTTGGTCACGGAATAGACAAAACTAACCGATTTACCGTCTAGAAGATGAGGATTCAAAGCTTCGTGTGTGGGCCTTCCGGGGACTATGGTTTGGGTTTGAATGTTTCGAAGCCCTTAAGATCTTCACAACATGGACACGAATCACGGCCGAACGTTTTAAAACACCGACAATGGTTACAATGAGGATCAGATTTCCAGCATTTCACAGCGATTTTTCGGAATCCGTAGAAGAAAGTGCTAATTCAAAACCAGAACCACGATCTTAGTGCGAGACGTTTGGGTTATTGTTTATTTGCGGCGAACCATGGAAATCACTCAGTCTCACTGGAATACAGAAAACGTTCACTATGAAAATCATTGCTGTGAACGAAGAGTTATTAACGTTCAAAGCCAGTGACGGATGGGTGTCGTAGACTGCAATGCCGATGTGAAGGAAACCAGGATAGCCTAATGATCACCGGGTCAGAGCCACAGCTAGGAGCCGGCCGATGTCTGATGATGACCCCCAACAGCTGTACAATGCTTCAATATTTTTAATGACGAGTTGAGAATCGCCAGTTGCGAAGCCTATGACGACGACTGAATAGAGTTAGCTGAATTACGTCGTCCAAACCGTTGCTACGTAACTGCATTACGGAGCTACTGGCGTTCAGCAAAGCGGTGATAATTAGAGTGCGCAACGCAGTGCTCTATGCCCAGGATCTATGGAAATAATCAATAAACTTACCATGAAGTTCATCACATTCCATTATTGTGTAAAATTTCGTTTCTAACTGCATTCATGGTACGTACCAACATCAGTAAGCAAGTTGTTTTTATCTCGTAAAATTGTTCTTCTTTCTGCACTAACGAACAGCCCACACATATTAGCAGTATAGACAGATATGGAATTACAATATGCCAGACGATGATCTGCAGACACGAATTAAACAGTCAAATTTAATCTACCGATAGACTGACCTGAAGTTTCGATTGACTGACCACCATTGAGCTGCTTGAATTACACTCCATACCTGCTAACTTGGTCGCCACTTTGGTCTTTTTGGTTAGTTCGTTCAGCAGCCTGGTAAGACAATTCATGATAGCCAGGGTGCACGCCTGACCAGAAACAGAGGCAACACAAGAATCCGTGGTATCCACCGGTTCGCTATTGAAAGAAGTTCCAAACGAACGGTTGCTGGCAACTGGATTCTGTAAACGTATGGATGAATTGATAAGTACCGCTCATCTCTAGGTTGGATGAACACACATGTGACAGACAATGATACAAAATGGAAACGAAAAAATATTAGAACTACTGAGGGTAATGAACGAAGATAGACTTACGGAGAAGCGGGCCACAAGGCAATCGACCAGGATAGACACGTCATTAGTGAGGACCATAAGATCGGAGGCCTCAGGACAGGAATAACAAACGGTCTGAAGGACATCACACGCAAGTAGGTAAGTCCTACAAGTAGATACGAATACGGTGCAACAAGCGGGCACAGTAAGTTAGGCAAATCCTGTTATCTCAAAAATGCATAAACATATAAACAGACAATCACATTTATCACGTGGAAGTGCGTTATTGAAAAGCTTTGAAGATACAAAAAACAGTTAGATAAATACTTACAATGCTGAATGGCAGTGGGTGGTACGTTGATTCGGTAAATGAAAAAATTTCACTTGAGGAACACCAACTTAGTAGAGAGAAAAATACAAATGATCGGACGATTAAGAACCAAAAGGGCCGCGTGAGTGATCATATATAAACTGGAAACACTGCCATTTCTAACGCAAGTGAGCGAAAAAATAGTCTGTAGTGTCAGTTTTCCTTTTTTCGACTGAAATAGGAAATTGTTAACTTACTGAAGTCCTCAATACAATACAATACAATTGAGTGGAGAGATATTCTACTGCGTCAATGCTCATCATAATACACAAAGAAGGAACAAGTTCACGTTCCGTACGGTCAATCGAATAGAAGACAAACAACGGTCAATTAGCAGATTCGAGCACTTATTTTAAACTAAAATTTATAACTGGCATGTGGCATAAATTCTAGCCACAAGAACCTACAGTACCGCCAAATAGTATCGGAAGCCATGCCCGTGATACTGGGAGTGGCAAACCATGTGAGGTATATGTAGGTCAGAGACGGTGGTGGCGTGGTTCAGACTTCGTACTGAATGCTTGAAAGTGTGCAAATTGCGACATTCGACAAATGCGAGGGAGGGCAACTAAAGACTAAAACAATGAATGAAGCCCACGCCACAATATCATACCGTAAAAATCGTTGTATCTCACTTGTCCGGGATAAGCTGTGTGGACGAAGGTCGTTGATTCCGAATGATTCCAATAAGGTTGACCAAAATAGGCAAAAGTCCCATGGATATACATATTTGTCGATCCACTAAAGCGATTCCGGACAATTCATCACAGGTTGGCGACACGTCATCGGAAATGGAAAGCTGGTTGGGGACGTTTTGGGTTTTATGCTAACGAATGATGTGATCGAACGCACGGATAAAGCGTGAGCGTAAAATCTAAAAAATGGGCCAACTGTCTTCATACTGACACCAGTGATTTGACAAATTACGTATGGTGTCGAATAAAAGCACCATTTTTTGCTGCACTTCACACGGAAAGGATATCTATCCATCAACGAGCGACAAAAAAGTTTATCTGCTTACCAGCCGTCTTCCAGTGATACTGATTCTACGTTGATGATTCTTTTACACACGTCCATCGACTTACTGATCATACGTATTAGAAACAAGTGTGTAGGAAAAGTCCGCCAGATAACGCAGACGGTGTGGGATAGGAATTTTGCATCCAAACTGTTCGCTGACATTAGTCATCACCGTCCATTCAATCTTTGCAACAGAATTAGGTTTGATTTAGAGAGTACACCTGGATAGATTTCAGAACAAAGATACACCTTCAGCACGCACAATATCCCAGTTTTCATTGTTATGGAAAAGTTATTCGAATGAATTGATCTATTTGAATGAACAGCTGCAACCGAGTTCAAGTTTTTCACTGGAGTTCCAAACAAGAAGTAGTGTAAGTCGGAGTTGTTCACTCTCCCCCACTCTCTTTGATACTACCGACGTATTTCTGGAGACCATTCAATCCTCTCCTGAAAACGTCGGACGTTTCTCGTTCAGGACGGCATAAACTGGGTATGCGGAAATTAGTTCCTCTAAGTGAAAACTCAAATGGTCGCAAACTTTTCTGAATGGATCAAACTACCATCTGGCAATATTTTACATGCGTACCGCACCTCCAAAGTGGTGCGCTGCCGGAGGAGTCAATTAGTTCAACACCAAAACCTAACGATGCAAGTGGATACAAAAAAATCAAGTAAATAAATTCTGCCGTATAGATGGTTGCGTTTCTCACGGAAGCTGGATCAGGTGTCTGTGTAAGCAGGAGATATAGTTAGTTTTTGCCAAACTCAGTCCAATGTGACCTCCTCGTCTAGGAACAGGTATACGCCGCAGCACTTTAGCTAGTTCTTCTGTATGACCCAGAAACCTAACGGTTATGCGTGGAAGACTGTCGGTAGCTGAACGCCGACGTCGTCGCTGTTGTTCGAATCAGACGGGAAAACTGCGTCAGCAATGCTGGGGTTAGGTGCAGATTACTGAGTGTACGAGGCAAATTATTAGATAAAAAACAGTGAAGCTAGTCAGTGTAATACTGTTGGGACATTTACTACGTATGACCCTAAGAGTCTTCCTTGGCATGCGACTCAAAGTGAAGCGGGCTGTGGCCGGGAAATAAATGAAAGTGGCTAGTGGACTTGGTCATGTTACACGTCCGAGGCGGAGTCCATGACATCCACCAAACTTCACTTGATAGATTGATACTAAGAGATATGGTGGTATGTCGCAAAGGAATTTTTGAAAATGTAATTAGTTCTATCACTCACATCTTCGTGTGGTCTCCAAATATGGCACCTACTAAAAAAATGACAATGACGATAAAGAGGAAATAAACTTAGCCACCAAGCCAAACCGCAGGCTTACTTTTTCTGCCCCACGTGTTCCAGCTAAACATCGAAGAAGAGAATTAAGCGTTTTCTCCATAGCCTGTATCCGAGTTATCACCCATGGTCCGGAGTCCGGAAGATTCAGAAAACGGCGTGCATCTTTCACCAACTTCTGAAGTCTGAAAGATTTTAAAACAATAAGCGACATGCTTGATTACTGGTAGGTTTTAGGTACGAAATAAACAATTCAAATCAAAGATCTGGTCGGGAGATGACAATTAGAACTACATGGTTGTAATGGGTTTCCGTAAAGCAACAGTAAATCAGAAAATTATATACGGCGGAAATAAAAATAGATCCTCTACAAGAACCAATGAAATACAGAAAAATACCTACTGGATTCGATTCGGAGAGTCGGGAAGACGTGGTTTGATTTGCTCAAGGTCCTTTACGAACTGTAATCCTCTAAAAATCGAGGAAAAAGAAGTACCTGGTTCAGTTTATTCATAACGATAGTAAGAAAATCCAAGGGCGTAAAAATGTGACTCAGTGGTGATGGCAGGTATGCATACAGAAGCGAAAAAATAACCATCAAGCTTCGTTACGCGTTATTTTTTGTGCAAGAATATTTAAATGATTCTCTAAGTGGATTTTGGGGCGGAAGGATTGTGTCCGTACCCTAACCATATGTGTAACCGTATTACTGTCACTGACAAGTCTCGACTTACAAAGGTTCGGCAAACATCAATCAATTTTGAACTTTCAAAATTATTGTATTAATAGAATCGGACTTAGGTACAGGAGTGTGATTTTGTGCAGAACTATAATCATGAAAAACCGATACAAAACCGCTCCTCCTACGTGCACGTAATTGGACAGAAAAGTTTCGATATTTATCAAGTTAGACCGAAGAAGAGTTTCACTCGGTTGTAAAACCAGTCTTGAAAAGGTTACCCGTGGTAACCGAAACGTCGAAAACCTACCAACAATTTCGAGTAGGCTGTGTTACTAAACAATAAAAATTTACCAAGAGTAATCGTTTATTAAAGTTCAGAAAGCACGAGTGGACGATATGTCACTGATATTCATAAAAAGTATTATAGATAATGACGAATCCCCATGCATTTTTCACAAATACAAGCTGAACGCCGGAAGCCAGAACTGATCTGGCGACATTCCGCTTACCCGGTAAATGCTCTACGAGCTGGCCTACGACGGAACGGACAGTCGCCTGCGAATAATGTAAGTGAAAATTCAATGATAAGCACTTAGCAGGGCAAGCCCCACTAACCACTGCCCTTCTCACCATGTTGCACTTTGAATGAGAAAGCATGAATATACAAGATGGACAGGGAGTGCACCTACACAGGTGGGAAAAGAAAAGAACGCCCCAATAGCCAGCACATGGAACACACAGTATAACTGTACAAACACACATTGATCAATCATACTGATTCGACAGAAAGTGACAACACGATCACGCACGTTCCGTGCCTTCGAACAAGCAGAAAGAAGATCGTCCGCGTAATCTAGGTCACATAGCTTCTCACTATTTCCTAGTTCGATGCGTACATCCCGAAGATTTCGCAAACCACTCTTCATTATTTCATCCTTGACGAAATTAAACAAGAATGGAGAAACTGGACATCCCTGTCGAACACCGCTCGTCGTTTCGAACCGACTGGATAGTTCACCATAACCCCTTACGCGGTCAGAAGTACGAGAATACAATGATCTCGGTAGGTTCACGAGATTATGGGGAATACCTTTTCAATGAAGAGCACTGAAAAGCGCTGTTCGATCAACTGAATCAAAGGCGCCTTTCAAGTCTCAGAAAACCATTACTGTCGGTCGACAGTGCGTGTGACGCGTTTCAAGTAGTTGGCGAAGAGTAAAAATCTGGTCCATACATTCTCGACCTGGGCGGAATCCAGCCTGTTGTTCGCCGGCGTTAGTCTCGCGGACCGGTGCAAGACGACACGACAAAATCGAGGCTGATACCTTGATGACTATCGGAATTAAGCTAATCCCACGATGGTTATTACAGTCATTGCACATTCCCTGCTTAAAGATGGGAACAATCAATGAATCGCCCCATACAACGGACTACGTTCCTCTTTCCGAACGTTGCGGATCAAGGTGGTAGGTGATGTTATCGACGCATCGCCACGCACTTTAAAAAGAACTGGAGGAAGCTCGTCAGGACCGGCTGCTTTCCTTCTCTTTAGTCATCGAATGCATGACTTCACTTCTACTTCACTTTGGGGTTCAAGTAATACTCCCCAAGAAATCGCAGTTATTGATACAAAATGAACTACATTAGCGCGCGGCCAGCTAAACAGCTCATCGAAGTAATCGGCCCAACGGTCGAGCCTTTGTTGTTTGCCATGGATGGGTTCGCCATTTCTATCGCATATCGCTTCGCTGACAGGGGTTCACCGTCCACCGGTGTCGCGAATAAGCGAAACACTGTTGCAATGGTACACAGCATCTGTGATGTTTTTAATCACCGTGTAGTGGAACATTGGTAATTCATTGCTCAAAATCAATTATGGACTACGAAGCGACGATGAAAGCGATTACGTCAGATGGACTGGATGCCGACATAAACCAAGGCTCACGAACCGTGTGTTGGTATCTTCCGACTGAACTAGAATGGAGAGAAGACATAAGTCGCGAGATGCAAGCATTTCGTTTACTCTTGTCAACCGCGGACGTAAAACGTGTCAGTATATATACATGGTACAGTAGGGGGGTAAGTCCAACAGAATGGCTACAACAGGGCTGGATATCGTTGATGCAAATGAACACCTCTGTAATGATTGCATGATCCTGTCGTTGTCCGAACTCGTGGTCTCCGATAGACAACCTGTTTAACCGGAACGTCTCGCGGTCTACAACAACCGGACTAGCCTTGTCGGTCACTTCCCAGGGGACGACGGCACACAAATGAACATGATTCAATGGACACAGAGGTATATTCATAGACTTTTGACACGAGGAGCCTGAATCTTGTAACAAAGGAGAATCTACTTGCATTTATCGCAGCCCAGATGGCAGAGCAGAATGTAACCGGTTCAATCCCGCTCGTGGCGTGGGGCTTATGAATATGAAAAATGTAAGTCGATTTCCCATTATATATAACATACATGGAAAACGGTTAATATTCGGGAAAATTGAGATACGTTAGGAAATCACGAACTCTTCACTATTCTTACACTCAGTGTCGACATTCATTCTTTTGTTTATTATCCTCTTTGTGTAACTGATTCCGTTCAAACAAAAGACGAAACAGATAAGAAAATCTGGCACAACGAAAAATTATATAACAGCAAACATCACATCAGAAGAAAACACTTGCTCCCTAGATTTGAGATCATAAGATTAGGCCTGGTTGATTCCCGACAAATACAGCAACGAATGATATCAACAGAGTGAATACATTTTGGATGAAACATTTCAAACCAAATCGGAAAGGTGTTTCACGTCATGAGACATTTTCTGTAATGTAGGTTTGATGTGATTATTATATTTTACGCCATTTTTAAACCACTAGTTGGCAACCGCAATCTCCATGGTGGAAATAAGCCGCCCCCTCCGTGACGTGTAAAAGGAAGACCGTTGTCGAATAATTTTTCGAAATAAGTGTTGACGGGAAAAAAAAAGCAACTGGTGGTTTTGTAATGAATTAATTACCAACTCGTTAGCTCCCGTACTATATCATGTGAAACGTTTGGAAAAGGATAATTTTAGAAAACCTATACCTCTTTCAGTACTTCTTTCTTACTTCATCACCCGACTTCATTCGCCAGTGTTTGATCTAAGTGAGCACATTTCTGCAAAGATTCATCCGTGCAGTATTTGATCAGTGCGAACAGGAATAAAAACAATGGATAGCGAGCGGTGCCCAAACTTGAACACACCATACCTTGCAGATCGACACAGGAAAACATGGAAGCGGAATACACTGCAAGCTGAATCGGATACCCGTACTAAATGCGGGGAAAACTGAGATATTCCAAAAACGTTGACGAAAACACGTAATAACGACTAACTTTGAGTAACTGGAAGACTCACCGTTGATTCATTCGTTGTCGCAACTTCCTGGCCCGCTTCCGACGCATCTTCAACCGATCCTGTTCCGCCTTACTTAGTGGATCCAACAGTTCTGGAGGTGCATCAACTAAGTGAAGCAAATTAAATGCTTCCTAGAACAATGACGAAAAAAATCACGTGGAATTATCAAAAATTGGATCACAATGGGAAGGACTGAGAGAGTGGCGTGTTGACAATAGATAATTACTTTCGGAAGCAAAAGATAGTAAGAGAGCTTCCCAATCCCAATCTTCAAATAAAACACGTTTACGTATCTAGAACAGTAATACATAGAAGGCAGACTGCAGTGGTATCCGCTCAGTAAACGGGTGAACTAAGGAAGCTAAACCATGAATGTAAATGAATTAGTGATGCAATAATATTTTACCTCCAAGTTTTGTTGTAGCAGATTCAGCAAACGTTGAAATGATTCAAATGATGAAACTCGTCGACTTTAATGGACGGGTTGCGTCCAAGACCGACTAGCAACGCCACCGATGAACACGACTTTTAGCATTTGGATAACCTCAGCAAATGTCGAGTACGCCGAACCGAGACTGAACAGGGGAACCACGTACGTGCGTTCAGCTGGTGAAGCACCGTCTATTCATGGAGCAATCTTGTCAGAGGTAGTCAAATTAAAGACTAACTGTTAAAAGTTATGTAACACTACAAAGTTAGATGCGCAGTCAGTATGTTTTATTTGTGGAATTTCCGAAATCAACAATATCGCCTCAAAGTTCAGCTTCCGAGAAAAACGTACCCCAAGGGAACCTATCTGACTCAAACGGCAGGACCGGTTCAGATCAGACGTTTGCTCCAGTGGCTTACGTCTACATCTCGACACCCTTCGCCTGACCTCAGCATTGCTGATAAGGTATTCCCACAATATTAGAACAATGCTGGGAAGACGTTGAAGCTAGAGTGTCAATGTGTACTTCGCGTATCCTCCACCTAAAAATCACCTTTTTGAGCCGTTCAAGGGGATGAATGAGACGGTCGCAGTCTAGGGATGTCCCGCCGACGCCACAGATGGCGTAAATTTGCAAAAGACAACACGGCGACAACTCATCCGACGACCTGGTGAGATGCAACCGCCAAAGTAACAAAACATCAAATTTGACTGGGCTTACCCAGTTAGAGCGATGCCGCTATTCCCACGCAAGGATGGCTATTCTCAATTACATCTCAAATATGCAAACAACGTTGACTAACTGTTTTTTTTTCTTTGTGCGCACTAGCTACTCTCATTCGAACACTATAACTTGTTTCCCCAACCCTCCTCATTCTTCCGCAACTACGGCTTTTCCAACGTGAACTTCAGTAGACCGTACTAACTGTAGTGCTCCCAACGATAATCTTATCCATGAACTCTCGTCATTCTTTGACTAGCTTCCCAAGTCTCACTGAATCCGTTACTACCGGCTGAGGTTCTCCGTAATCCTCCTCGAGGGCCATCCAAACTAGTCACGCTCATTGTGAGAACCCTTAGGCGCATGAAACAACAGATAGATTCAGCTCGTACACGTGAAATCGTTATCATCGATGTGCGTTGCATTCTAGGGACTCGGATTCAAGACCCCAGTCCCATCATCTGATTGAAGTTCTTATCTAATTCTTTGAAGTTTCACTCACGCCTTTCTATGAACCCTAAGGCTGCAGTCCTCGGTCTTGGTGGCGTTGGTATTCTTCTCAGTGAAGGGGCTGAAGCTGCGCTGTTAGACAATATCCCCGTGGACAGTCGATTATGTGCAGTGAGACTCAGAGGTTCCTGGAAAGTGATTAGTCGCCGTCCTGATAGACGCAATTTCCTTGTCGTTTCGGTGTATGCACCGACCGACTGCAGCTCAGCTGCAAAGATAGAACTCCAAAAAGCTACGACTTCCTACTCAAAGTGGGCAGAGGCGAAATCGTAATTCTGGCAGGAGATATAGATGCTAAAGTAGGTCGGCCGTCATCGAATGGGGCTCACTTAGGAGGATCTCTTAGGTTAGATACCTGGCGTTTGGAAAACGGAGAACGACTTTTGGCTGTGCTTTGACCATCGCTTGTTCCTTGCTTTAGACGCTTTAATCGTCAGTACCTCACGAGGCGTCCGCCTTTTCCGAGTCAACAACAGGCCCCGATTGACCACATTCCCGCAAAGCCGCAAATAGTGGGGTTGTATACAAGGCTGTCGATCGTATTGAAGCTCCCCTGTTGACTCCGATCACCCACTAGTTTGCAGTAAGCTGTTTGTGGTGATTTTGTGTCCTGCTCGTATGCAATACGAGAAATCTTATTTGAATAATGACCGTTTATTCGTCTACTGATAGCTCCAACCATCATCTATGCATTTTCACACAACTAGATACATCGTGCGCCGATGACCCACCTTAGCGCAAACTTTAGTTTTGTGTCACGCATTCCACATGGCACGCGCGCATGATCCTCCCTCACATCACGTGACTGGTTGACAAGTTTGTGTCGACCAATCACATTGTTCATGAATGCATTCTAGGGCTAGTTTACTTGTCTTCTGATATCATTTTGAGCAAACAGGCGAATGTGGCGTTCACATGATTCGGTAGGCGTTCTAAACGCAAGCTGCAACGACGGTTAGACTGCGATCAGCTTTCCGATCCATTTTGCCTACCCGTCTTCCAAAACGCGCTAGATGAAAAGCCAGAATTTGTCCTAACTGATAACATCAAGCAGCACTGGTCGATTATCAAGAACGCATTGCATGTCGCTGATCAGCCGTCACCTGTCACATTGCGTTGTGGAACCCGGGATTTTTGCTGAATCTCTGAGCCTTGTCGATCCTGGCTGGAAGCGAGTATAACGAAATATGGCTCGTTACGAGACTCACACCTGACGCAAATTGAGAGACCGCGAAATCTGGTGGTCGCAACGTGTATCAGAGATGGAGTGTGTTGTTATCACGGGAGAATACCAACAGCACATGGATCATTAGATGTCAGCGAAACTATCTGTGAAGTTGACGTGTCGCAACTTACAAACAACAGCGGCGTCTCGAACGGTGCGCGGAACACTTCCAGACACAAATCCGCCCACTGAAGCGAAGATCCACAAATAGATCCAAACCCTAAGACTTCACAAAGCGCCAGGTTCCGATGGCGTCCTTCCAGTCCTTTTTAAAGATAATGGAGAACAGCTTGTAACAGAACTTGATATAATGTTCTGAAAGGTTCGGAATTCTGAACAGGCTCCTCCTTCGTGGGGAGAATTGACTGTTTTCCCCGTGTTCCAGAATGACTTGCGTAGTGACTGTGCTAACCACAGGGATATCAGCCATATTTCAACAGTGCCGAAGCTGCTAGAGTGAAGAGCAGACTCGCAAAGAGTGGGCTGGCCTTCGTGCCGTTCGTGGATGTACCGATCAAATCTTCACCTTCCAACAGCCGCTAGAACATCGCTGTAGATTCCAGAGACCAACGACTATCGTATTCCTAAACTTTCGCGCGGCCTTCGACTCTGCCGACAGAACTGCATTGTGGAACTCTTTGTTGGGAAAAGGAGTACCTGAGAAGAAGGTATCCGTCCTCAAAGAATTGTACCGCTGTAAACCAGCTCGAGTAAGAACCCAAGGACAGCTTTCAGCGACCTGCGCTGTTTCCAGTGGAGTAAGTCAAGATTGTCCAACATCCCCATTCCTCTGTAACCGTTTCAAGAGGATGTCCTACGGAATAACCTATCTGGTCCTTTACACCGTGGAGTTGAACTCCTTTCAGGGAAGAGAGTTTTCGACTTTGAATACATCGATGATGTCGCCTTGCTGAATGACCACGCACAGACAATGCAATATATATATATATATATATATATATATATATATATATATATATATATATATATATATATATATATATATTGGACCGCCTAGTGATTGAGATGTCCAGATATGCTACGCACTTTGTGCCTTTCAGGTGCAAAGTGCATCCACAACACTGGAGGGAGCCTGTCTCCACTCACCCTTAGTGGTGATCAGCTGGAAGAAGTCAATAGCTTTAAGTACTTTGGGACCTTGATTACAGTTGGAGGTGATGTTGGGGAGGAGACCAGTTCACGAATGGCGAGAGTTAGAGCAGCTTTTGCTAACCTGAAACACCTGTGATATCGCCGTGATATCCGGCTCTCCTTTAAGGGACGGGTGTACACCACTGGTGTTCGTACTGTTTTGCTTCACGGTTGCGAAACCCGGTCACTTCCCATCGAGGATGCTCGGCAGCTTTCTATGTTTCATCACCGATGTCTCCACAGCATCGCCCGAACTGGTGGGAACAGCAACTAACGAAGAGATTGCAAGGTGACACCATATTCCAACATGATAATCCTTCTGCCCCCTGGTCATACACTAAAAAATGTTGACTGTTGCTTCGTGGGATCAAAGTCGTGCAGTAATTAGTCTGCAGCCCAGAGGTAAACCCGAGTGAGAACTTATGGGTCATAATAGCTCGCCAGATGTACAAGGATTCCATATATCATCAGTCAAAAAGTGAACTGACAGCTGCCCTTGAGCGAGAATAGGTGAATACTAAGTAAGGGACAATCACAGGTCTTGTAAGAAGTATGCCGAGAAGATATATCGAGGTTATTAGGTAGACCGATGGCTGCACACGATCTGGAGTGGTAAGCATTGTAGCCCAGCTGAGGGAGTCCTATACTTTTGTGATCCTATTTTCGTACATCCTGATTGAATGAGACCATCTTCAATTGTTTTGTTGGAAAATTTTATACTGCACATTGTGGGGGGTATTCGGTCGTTCTGACCAGATATGGTTTCGTTAGAGAATACAGAAGCGGATGTACGCGAAAATGAGGGAGAGGTGGAGTCCCGTGCTTCTGTCGCGCAGTATGTATTCCAGTATCCTAGCACATTAAAAAAGGGCGGAGTACCATGCATGAGTAAACTATGAATATACATAGCATGGAAAAGAAGTTTCCCATGGGTTGGAACATGGGCTTTAACAACATAACCGCCACTAAGATTTTTGACCATTTCTGACAAGCTGTTCAACCAAGAATGTTGCGGATCTGCAGATCTCCAACCAGGCATGCGTTGGGGACCAATGGAACCAAGCCTCGACATCAAATTCTTGGTCGGCCGGTGCCACGTCATAGATCCACCTTCACGCTGTTTTTTTTCAGGCAACCCTAAGCTTTGCAAGCGAAGCACGAGAAAGTCAACAGGGAACCATAAGTAGTAAATGTTCTGACGTACGACTCCGGTGTAGCGATCCTAGTACGAGTACGAGGCACGTCTGATCCTGAAAACGCGTACACGAACCGCGGAGTTGTTGAGCCGGTGTTGCCACCAAACTGGGGGAACGCTCCTCAGACAACTGGGACCAAAGACAGGCAATTGATCGACATGGCCGCTCGAACAGATCACATCTCGTAGTCGTACAGAAGCGCACTGCATACAGCAGTGCTGCGCACTCTACCTTTCACAGCGAGGGAAACGTCTCGTTGTCTCCACAAGTGACTATGATTACAGAACGCCATTTGAGCCTTCGCTGATCGGTTGACGACCTCACCTCCAACCTTCACGTCAGTACTTATGCAACTTCCCAGGTAGACAAACGTCTCGACAACTGTTAACCTGTCATCACTGAAGATGAGTATGGGAGTGGACCCCTGCCAATATTGTAGTAGCATTTTACATATTGAATGTGAAAGGTGCATTCCATAACGCGAAACCAGCAAAGCGAGACCAATCAGAACACACTGTGCCGCAGTAGCGCCATCGCAAACCAGCACAATGTTGTCGGCGTAGTGTAAGTCTAAGAATCCAGCATTAGGTAGGAGCTCAACGTCTTCATCCCTTTGATTAACTCTTGCCTCTCATAAGATGTCAACGATTGCGAAACTGAACAAAAGATGTGAGAGTGGACATCGCCGAAGCAAACTGCTTCCAATTTAGAAGGAAGACGAAGATCAGTCACATGACAACGCCGTTCTGCTTTTGTCTGGCCACCCATCCTCGGATGACCCTGGGGAGTGCTTTGTGCTCCAACCGACATAGCCCCCGGAGTCATCGAAGCGCGAAAACTCGATTACTACGGTAAGGTAGAAATATCGAGTCAGGAATAACGACCGTTGGTCTGCGGTGTCTGATAGACAGTGAAAATTTGGTTGAGGCACACACGATTGGGGCGGAAACTCGACTATTCTTCGCGGATCTGTCGATCGCCATCTGCGGAGGATCACAGAGGCTAACAGCCTCGACGTCACTGATATCAGACATATCCCACGGCGGTTGGAGCAAACGCTCTGGGCGTCTGTTGTGAGTCTCGAGTTATATTCTGTAATTTCTATGGATGACCTGAGCACCTGACCTCCGCTAACGACTCCTATCACTGTACCCGCAGTGTAAAATCGAAAGACAACAACACAGCACGCAAAGCGACAGTGTATTTGCACGAAATAGCAACGCAATTGTGTAAGCGAAAGTGGAACACTCCCGAATTCGGAGGTCCAGTCAGTTTCATGCCTTGTCGGATCGATTGGGTTGATAAAACGTTGGCCAGATTGATTAATGACCGTTAAACCGGTTGGCGTCGGACTGTAGATAACCGCCCAACTAAAAAAGGGTTAGATCTTATGCGATCTGACGACTTATTGATTATTGATTATTCGATCCGGCCTGGTGTGCCCGAAACGATTAGCAACCTGCTTTTTGTGCGACTTCTAATAGTTCCCTTCTTGCAGAATGGGATGATAGATGCGCAATTCCAGCTTGGCGGAACGTTCTCGTGAACCCAGATATCGCGGAGGAGACTGATAACCTCTTGGGTGAGTGGCACACCATTATTCTTGAAGAGGGCCCAAGGAAGATCAATTGGGCCAGAGGCCTTGTGGCTCTTGAGCTGGAGTGCAAGGATGGTCTCCTCCTCGGTGGGTGGGACGGTACAGACTGTGTTGGATGTTTTGTTTTACCTCATCAATGGTGTTTCCTGATTGGCCAGAAAGTGACTTCTGTTTGGCACATTGTAAACCAAACAATCCGATTGGTTTGATATGAGGCTCATAAAAAGATCAATAAAAACATCTAATTTTTGTGTGAAATACGTACAATAAAAACAGAAACATGAGAAATAACCTGGACTTACCAGATCCGATCTGTCAAGGGGTCGATTTTGACCAGCTTCAAGTACGGCGTTTTGGTGACGCTTGCCTTGAAGATGACTTTTTAGAGCTACCTCAGAAACAATCTAAAGAAGACAAGCATAAAAATCTTAGATAATAGTGAAAGACTGAACACAGTTCTTTATCTTGAACGAAAAATTACTCGAATAACATTTTTCATTATTTCTAAATATTGAGAACGGAAACCAATAATACAACGCTGCATAAATTGTGTCTGGGGCAATCTCACTGCATCCACACTGTTGCTTACTGCAGACCGGTACACCGTTTAATATAGGGTTGGGGGCATATAATAAAGATAAAGCGTTACATGGAATGGAGCCATGGTGAGGGGGATCACCGTGGTAGTAACACGGTGAAGCCTCTCCTTTTGATGGCATATAAGTAGCTCCCAAAGACCGATTGCAATCACTTCCGGAAGCTTAAGCTAGGTAGCACGCTATCTGCCTTGCAGATTACACGAGAGACATCGTTTCATTGCGTGAATGACAAAAATGTTTTTTGGCGATAGAATGTTATCACTAACTTGCTGCGTCGATCCCGACTTGGTAGATTCATGTTGAAAACAGTTTAAAATGTGTTTCGATTCCAAATTACGTAACAGCTACTGTGTTCACGAAAAGTGAGTGGCTCCAGAACTTTCACGGAAGTTCTTAAATCACTCTGGGATTGGTGTACATCGACAGGAGTTCTTTAACCGTGAGGATGGAAAGCCCTTTTGTTCTATTTACGAATTTCGACATCACTACGTAACAGACACAGAAAAATGGATCTTAATCACCCTTCCAACAAGTTACTCACGTTATCATTTTCGAGCGTGCGGCAGATTCAGACTTCCAATCAAGGTCCTCGAACATTGGATAGCTGTGCTTCCCGATGAAACTGTCGGCTTAACCACTGTCTTAGGCCGTATTATGTAACAGCGTGAGATCTTTTGCTAGTGTCATCCTTGCAGATCCGTCTTGTTCGCTCGAAGAGAATGCCAACTTAGGCCAAGCTTGAAGGTCATTGCTGTGCAGCTTTCGAAGTGCGTGTATTGTCTCGACCATGTTCCCTTATGAAAAACAAATCTTAAGATTGTCCCACCAGGTTTGGGAATAGCTTGTACCGTGAAATATTCCCATGGTCACTTCTTCAAAAACGTTTTTTAAAAAAAAGCTTGTTTGTTCGGAAAATCGAGTCTGTTATTGGTAAGCGCTTATTGTTGGGTAACAGCATTGTCCGAAAAGATTGCAGTCAGCTGACGTCTCGGTTACCGCCGTTACCTTTATCAAAACTAGTTTAAAATCGACCGCTTTTGGGATAACAGTCCTAGCCACTGGGCGTCAAACATTTTCTGTGTAAATGTATGCTTGTGGGTGTACGTGCACTGTTGGTACGGCAGGAGGGTCTCTGTTCCCTCAGTGGCGTCCGGGTTATCTGAGGTCAGCAAGGCGTTATGGTCTTTGGGACGTTTATTCATCAACAATGTTAGTGCCATCTATATTCCTGAAATCCCTCCCCGTCGTTTCAGTTGAGGCAGTAAAGTGGGCGGTGATTTCCAAAGCTTCGGCATTTAGGCGCTCGTTTTATGTACGGAAACCCGTTGGAGGGAACAGAGACCCCCCCCCTTCCCCCCTAATCATATACATGTATTCATCTAAGCATAAAACGTTTGATACCCAATGGCCCAAGATCATTTGGTTGTAAACTGGCCTTGGGAAAGGGTACCCGCGGTAACCGAAACGTCGACTGACTGTCATCTTTTTTCGAAAACGTTGTCACCGAACAATAAACACTTACCTATAACACCACATGACACATCGTTTTTCCGATACACTCCAAAATGATCTCGGCTTCGCTACATTGCACCCGTTGTTCTTTTAGTTTCTATGGCGAAGCAATTATTTGACCACAACACATTCAGGGCTTGGATAAGCTTTTTGTCTATTGCAAAGTTTCCGTTACAACAAGGGTGTAATTCACGTATCGTTTGTACAGCGAGCTCCGTTTCGTCAGATTGTCGATCGGGTATTCAAGGTATGCCGTAAATCGGCTAGGGCAGTTCCCAAAAGACTTCCCAAAGTGACTCCGTTGATCTATTTATACGACTTTTATTGTAACAAGAAGCAAACACTGAAGGACCAATAAACGCTTGATGTGTCACAGATTACTTGAACCGTTTCATGGACAGGTACGTTAGTAAATAACGACTTCAGTCCAAGCGAGGCCACATACTTTCCCTCGGTAGGTATTCGATCTACTATTTCTATCACGTCTAAAGGTGTGCATGACCATTGATTTTCTGACAGGTTTCAACACCTGGACGATTGGCTAGCGGATAAAATATTTCAACGGTACACGAGATATATATAGTTTAGATAATCCACACGTTTGAGATAGATGACTTAGCCTTTGTTCCAGTTGATGGGTTGTTTCCATCAAATAAAATGGCACACAAAAACAATTATGGGATCCTTAACACTGGCTTTTGTTCTATTTCATTTGGGTCGTCATACATGCGTTCGGTCAAGAACTTCTAGCTATCAATTAAAATGGGGTACATTTCTCTATCTGTTATATCGCACAACACACACACACACACACACACACACACACACACACACACACACACACACTTGGCACGGAAGATCTCAACTCACTGAGACTCGATAACACAAATTAATTGGCCTTAAGATGCCACACACGATGAAAGCTCACGGTCAAGTAGACACAACACAATCACACGATATCCAATGAACAAGCTGTACGGAAAACACAGGGCACGAGGCCATGTAGACTCGCGGCACTAAATACGAGACACAAGCCAAGTAGGCACACAAGACACAGAACACAATAACGGACGATGAGTGATACCTGCGGTTTCGCAGGATTTACGATACAACTGATCGATTGGTTCAGACCTTCTGGATCCGAAGTCGCACAACGAAATTGGCCCTCGGCTGGCCCACAACGCGAACTTCAATAATGCTAGCTCGCCCGCCTGCCAGCTAAAGTGAGAAGCCAGACACGACGGGGTACCACGCGTTTATTGGTGACGAACAAACCGAATAAAACAAAAGTGTCAACTCTGCCATTTATTTAGTCTGTACGAGCGACCCTGTATAAATTATGCATGAACTAACCAACGAAGCTACGTGGGTAGCATAAGAACATCAATTAAAGGTATCCATGAAAGTATCTAACTAGGGGGGGGGGGGGAATGGAATTTCGTACAAAAATTGAAATGCGAATTACTCATAAACTAAACAGTTTCATGGAAGGTTTATGTCTGTGGGTTCGAATGTGCATGAAAAGTACCTTCTTCTAAATGGAATGTCGCCCAGACACCTTCCCCCGTCAACATGATGTGGAATCACAAGGCCATTTCTGGTTAAGTCTTTTGAAAGTATGGTCTGGCTTTAAAACACTTTGTTTGGAAGTTGTTCTGTTTTATGGCTCTGAGCGCATTCGTTTTGCTCTTAACCAACCACCAGCATTTTTGATAAGGGGCTCAGTGCTTTCAGCTGTTGATAAAAATACTCGAATTGTGCTTGTTTCCCGGATGGTAATCTTCCTCTTTACAAAATCAGAGTGCTCAAGACAGGGCTATCAGTTGTTCTACTGAGGTCAACTGAGGGAAGATCCTTGACATTTTTCTGGCATTTGGCACGTTAGAGTTAGCCGACACATTCTTACATTAACACTGACATACGAGTGAACTCGGCATGACTTTTAGTCAACGGCCATCGAGTGGCTCGTCTTGGTTGGTTTAAATGACAGTAAACCTTACGTCTATAAATATCTAGTGCTTCCATCTCCAGGAGTCAGGTATGCCTCCAACAGCGTGACACCAAAAATGGGTCGATTGTAGAAAATATATAATTAGCTAACGCTCCATATATTCGTTTGGTGGTCGCGTAAAAGACATCAAACCTAATGCTAAACAGAAGTATCCCAGAAAACTACTGGAAATCAGGCAGATTTTCGGATTCAGTTTCGACTTTGGCTTGGGAAGGGAGGCCAGGCAACATCACAGAAAGTGTGAATCGGATTCAAAACGACTTAGGCGAGTTCTTGATGCTCCTTGAGAAGTAAATGTTCTGTGGTTCTACAAATTAGTGGTTGAAATCTGAAGTGTGATCACTTGTTACTGATCGATAGTTTAAACACTAATATTCGGATATGCACCGCACTTCGCTTAAACAGTGTGCAGTATACCAAATTCATAACTTACAGTGACCTGACACGCACGGCACCATTTCTGAATCGGATAGGGTTCCATTCCGACTGCCGTAATAGAATCATCAGCTGTGTGCGTGAGAATGGACATTTCAAATGCTTTCCGGCTAATTTCACGGAGCTGCTCCTGGTGCCGACGTTCAGATTCTTCTTGCTAAGAATACAATCAGAAGTAAAACATACCAACTGAAACGATGCGCTATCCAGAATGTATAATGCAAAACTAGCGAGTATGCATAGAGTACAATCAACAGTTGAGGGACAATTTGATAATATTGAGATCTAAGCCACAGTACTAATCTATTGCACGAAGAATTAAACTGAAGCTTCAGAGAAGATTGGAAAAGAAGAATGAGTCCCAACAGTACCACTTCAGTGTCGTACTCCACGACAGACTGATATCAGATAACAGATCGTAAAAGTGTCATATGGTCGCTGCGACGACTTGGTAACTGAAAAATGGGAAATGCCTATTACTTCCGCATGACTATGAGACGATATTTGTGTAACGCTTTAGAAATAGGACTGACTATTGATTGACGAAACGAGAATTTGAAGAACGTGGCGCAATCTCAAGCAAAGATACTACGACCATTGACCATCAAACCCATGGAGAATTCCTCTGGGAATAAAAGAACTGACCTGAGAACCCGTACACATTATGAAACATCAGTTTTAAACCGGAAATCAGCTCGATGGACGAACGAGGCTTTAGGTGGGAACAACTCATTGGACAAATAATCCACCTTTATCACATGTTCCTAATTGTTAGCCGAGATATCAACGGGAATTTGAATGAAAGCAACAATAACTGTCTTGGTAGAGTAGTTAAAACTGTCAGAATAAATCAACTGAAAGTTATCAGCTTATCGGTGAGAAAATTGTGCTTTATGAATTTCAATCGAGCCCAGAAAAGCGGGAAAACAATTCTGAGAAAGAATACCTTGCGTTGAATTTTTGAACGAAGCTGTTCAATATGAGTACGCTGTTGTTCTTCGAGACTGGCAATCTTAACCTCTCGATTTAGCTCTTTAGCCCGGGCTGCAGCCCGACGAGAATGCTCTAGAAGCTCGGCACGGGAAGCTAGTTGCTGTGCGCGACTTTCCCAGCGAGCTTGCAACGCGTCTAACCGAGCACGACGAGACGCCTCCAAGGCTCTTCGGCGCCCCTGTGTGGAATAAAAAACAAAGTGGGACGGATGGAACAACGAATACCGCCAGAAAAACTACCACAAAAGTTCCGATAATTCCTGACTGGATATCACCTCAAGGAGTGGGTGCAGTCACGACACAGGTTTCCGCAATAAAAGGGGATAATTACTGAATGAAAAGTGACTCAACACTAGCAAACAGGTGGTCAAAGAAAACAACAGCCACTGGGAACAAAACTGAGGAGTTTAACCAATGGTGGAAAAATAGTCCGAAGGGTAGACGGTGACCACTGATCATTCTTCTCATTTCCCCCAAGCATCTGAATGTTCAGCATCAAAGAAAAGCCAACTTGCTAGATCGAATATGCATCTGCAAGCTGGGAAGAAAATAAATTCAGATAGACCAGGAACGTGGGATACTGCCGGAAATTACTGCAGCTAATCGTCATCGGCTGTCTTGCAGTCATCAACCTTACCAACAATTCACGTTAGCTTACCACAAGCTACAGCAACACGGGCACGTCTATTATCGGAGAGCGTACTGTTTGCGCTTTGCCCCGGGTTCTCCGGAGCTGCTCCTTGTTACTGGTGATATGCAATATTACATGGAGCGCACTCGCTGACCATCCATGATAGAAACAATTCGGGTGGGAGTCGGTGACAGCGGAATTCGGTTGCAGACGATACTGCCAGTTTGAAAGACATCATAGTTTGTCACCAATTCCCAACAGCATCAATTTTGAAGCAAGTTATCGGTTTTAGGATCAACAAGTTAGCCGTTTTCGACTGCGTCAGATCTGATACTTACTTTTCTTACTTTCATGCGACTAGCATCTGCAAGAAGGTGTATGTCACGAATGGCACTTGCCTAGGAGCAACGAACAAAGGCGAGATCTGAGCACAGAGAAATCCAGCTCTGTTTACAGTTTCAAACGCCGTAGACAGACTGGATCTGACATAATCCGTTTATATCACCGGAGAAACCGTGGAAATGCTCCAGAAATTTAAAAAAACTCGGTTATTCCGCACAGCCAAAATGCCAGTCTCGGGGCGAAATCCAGCGGCGCTAATGATGTGAAAAGAGTCTTGACGCATCTCCGCAAAACACGATGATCTGACAACAAATTAAACCTCCACAGAAAACTACGGGCGCATCCACCGCTACTAGCCCCGTCCTCAAGTTTGCCCATGAAGCCGAGCGGCTGACACTGAGATTCAAAATACAGTGAAGGCCTTCGATTACTCAAGACTTTGACGTGCTCATTAAAGGCCGTAGTAAGAAATTGGTGGCCAGGCACGGTTAGATCATGTTTATCGGAAATTAAAAAGCAATATACATCTATCGCCTTCCTTGCATTGGAGGTCAGCTCGAGGCATCAGTTGGGTTATTCAAAGTGGACATGAAATACCTAAGACCTTGGAGTTTCCCATATCTCATATTGGGACAAAATCTTCTTACCATGACTGATTTTACTGCATGGGCAACCGTCATGAAAGATACATAAAAAGCTGACTTATCCTCGAACAGGAGAAATCCACGTTATAGTAAATACCCACATTACAAGCGTGCCACCGTGCATGCATACGTTTAAATCAGTACAAATATACAAGAACAAAAACAAAATCACAGGCATTTTTGTATCACTAAAGCTCAAACTAAACTTGAAAAAGTATTAGACAAGTCACTAGCATGACAGAAATGTCAAACGATATTTACTCGTGAGCAAAATATGATACTCCGTATACTCAAAGGATTGGAATAGCTTACTTTGGCGGCTTCCTCGCGACACAGCTTCTCCTCAAGTCTTCGACGACGTTCGGCTGCAAGTTCATGCAGTCGTGCTTGACTTTCTTCGTGTTTAGTCAAAATACTGTGTTGTTTTTGTTCAGCTTCGAGAGTCTGAAGTACGAAAAAGTTATACCAGATGAGAAGAAATTATTTCAATGAAAAATAAACTCAGTTCCGCATGCTAGACAAGGACTTGTCACTGTATATGGCAATTGGGACGTTCAAATTGACTGCCTAATCCTTTTTGTTTGAATTCTCGTCGACATTCACAAAAAACAGAGAAGCGAACAAAATGTGTTCACCCGGAGAGGTAGTCAAACTGGACTCCCGGGAACCGATTGGTACATCATACAACAAAAAGGTACCGAGTTTGTTACCCGTTCATTCTTAGGTGCCCACCTTTTTAAATAAACAATCTCAAGAGACAATAAGTAGCGCAGGTGTAACACAGCAGAAAACGGTGCCCTGGATAGACATTTCAGCTGATAGAGAGGTGTTCAGTTTCAAAAAATGGTATGAAATACGCCGGAAGAGAAATCCGGTACATTTGAAGTTGTTTCCGGTGAAAATATGTAACTGAACGACAAAAGACTACACTAAAGCATGAAGTGATGAGGATGAGAAGTAAAAAAAGATTACCCACAATAAATCACATCCCTTCACTCATTCGTCACATAAAATCCCACTTAATATTCTCGAACGATCCATTTCATCCGCGTTCCACAAACCATCTGTTAAATTTATTGTACTGGTTAGGCTGTAGGCAGCCATATTACAGTTCGAATATTGTAAATGGGTTCTCGATGAGACACCTACTGAGCTTTGTGCTCGAGTTTTGTCCTTTCATTTTGCAGATCGAACAAGAGCATGCGCGCTGCACCTTTAAAGTGTAAAATGCTGATGCAGGATTGGGTCAGAGCTATACTAAACCTTGTGTTGGCAGAAGCTATAGCTGAGGCAGATAAGTCTTGTTACCTGGGCAGTTATATTTCACCAAGTGGTCAGATACCGAAGAAGTGTCATTACGCACACAGAATGCGCGTTTGGCTTTTGCCAATCTCAGTCATCTGCGGCACCGTCGTGACATCCGTTCTTTTATACAGCTCAGAAACATGGCCGTTACAAGTAGAAGACAGGCGACAACTGTCGATATTCGAGCACCGATGTCTCCGTAGCATTACCCCAATACGATGGGAACACTGCATCGGCAATGCTGAGGCGTCTTAGGGTATCGGGACCCAGTGATAAGTCACTGGAAGAAGTAGTGAATCTCAACGGGTTAAGATGACCGGGACACGTATTGCGCATTTCCCTTGATATACTTCCTCAGCGTACGTTGTTCTCCGAGACAGGTGGTGGTTGGAAAGTAGGCCGAGGTGGCAAGTCCATGGCATGGCAAAAGGTAGGAAAACTTTGGCCAGCGGAATTGGCCAAGTACGGCGTGTTAGACTTCCACGTTGGGGTCCACGAAACCGGCCCACCAAATGGTTGGCTAGGTGTCGCGACCAGTGGTGTAGTTGCAATCAATCCCCTTTTCGTGACCTCTGTTGATTACTTTGCGTTCAGCTCTTTCACCTCGTGCTCCTATTCCTTTTGCCCTCAACTCGACGATGCTGTGAGGTAGCAACCGAAACCGAAACACAGGAGTACAAGGTCATTGGTTGAATGAACTTGAATCCTCCTCTCCCCACTCCCGTGGAGGAACACTGGTCTTCGCATAGTGCACTATCATACATAGAGAAATGTCAAGATCATAGCAGTATCAATGAGAAGCGGGCTGTGAGCAGATGCACTGGTGATTAATTTAAACCCCATGATAAGAGTGGACAAACTACCAATCTGCTCAACTCTAAGAATCGCTACTGTAACCAACCTCGACTGCAGCAGAAAAACGTTGAGCAAATGGATCCAACGTCCTATGAGGGAACTTAACAGCTGATTTACGAGGCTACAGTTCTCATAAACCACTCGAAAAAATGATCCAGATCTGTCATTCACCCACTGGTTGTGAACCAACCGTTCGACACACACACACACACACACACACACACACACACATCAATTGATGCTTCTAAGCGTGTTGAACGACAAGGGTGCACTACTGCCTACATTGCAGAGGAGAGGATGGTATCACTCTTTCCGAAGTTGGCGGACCAAAAACTGTCAACAAGAAGATACTCAGTACAAAGATGCACCTGTATGAATGCAATTTCCCGTCCTTTGGTTTCCTCGTCGTGCGCTTTGAGCACTCGACGCTCCAGTTCAGCCTGACGCTTACGTTCGGCCGCGTGCAATCGACGTTCCAGACAAGAACGTCGCTGATGCAATAAGAGTCGCTTCTGTATGTGAACTTCTTCTACCTGGAACAGAACCACAAGAAGAACAAGACAGGAACTCTGAATTATTTGAAGAAACAATCTTTTGTTGGTGTGCAAGGTGAATAGAAAAAGAAATTGGACCCATCATTAAGTGCAGTCCCAGTGAAATCCGAATGAATCACTGATCTGCTCGAAACTCGTCAACGCAGGCACAGCCAATAAATGCAATGAAGGTGATTTCAATGATATCAAAACCTTACGTGGGAAACGTTTTGTTTGGTAAGGTAATAGCTAGCTGCGTCACGAATTCCAAGTCGAGTAATGAGCCCTTCGGGTGACAGCAACAAGTGGAACAACAAAAATGTTGTTTGTGGTTGCTCTTTTCCGCTTAGTGTATACAGTAAGTGAACAAGGCAAAATACGTTAGACTAAGAAAATCCTTCAATTATAACTGAATGCGACAGAGGGTTCAGTTTATCTCACATCAAAACGCTGATTACGATAAAAATATGATTTCACATTAAAGTCCGTGCCTTTCAAGTGATTCCATGTTAGTGTTTTTAATTTGTCGCGTCATCAGACACTGACAACGCGGTCGTGCTCGTTCCTGCCCTGTGAACAACCAGACCGATTGCTCTTGGAACATCCTTCGACGGATGACCTGCGGCACTGCAAATATAAGCCAACCAACCTTCCCCTATCCTAGTGAAACATCTGGTTCGTTTTCTGGTGCCCGTTGTTGAAATGAGTATTGAGGTCGTCGTGTGGCTTCGGGTCTGCTAGTGCGATAGCATGTCCAATCGGTGTTTCAATATCACTGAGTGACTGCAATACTGTGTTGTTCTACGAACTCGAAAAGAAATTACACTGAATCAGAAAAATCACTATAATGAGTGCACTTGCATATGTTCGGGAGACTATCTGTTCAGAAAAAGGTACTTTTCACACCTCTCGACAGTGGGAGGTCATCGCACTTCATTGGGTAGTTTTCATTCGCCTAAGCTGGATAGCCCCCGACCCTAACAATGCTGCCGCGTCCACGTCCCACCTGCTCCATTGATAACATGGGGATATGGACTAGATCCGAAAAGCAGCTAGTCTGCATGAACCCAACTGTCCGCAGTTTTGCGATTGGCGCCATTGTGTTTAGCAACCACACGCCAGCCGTGTCTGTCCTCGAAAGCCTGGACAACTCGCTTGCGATCTCTTTCGTCAGCATACCTGTACCGTCCTCAGATCATGATGGTAAAAATGTTCACGTTGACCATGGTCCTGCATTTTATAGGACTCCCGGATAAAAGCATCAGATGGTTGTTCCGGTCATAGCAGCAGCTTATCGGGACTGCGAGACATGTGGCTTGTCACAGCTGATTAAGCGAAACACTAACACGCATTGATTCGAGCTTTCTCTCACTCATCCGGTTGCGAGTATTGCCAATAGACGCTGCTTTTCCCATTTCTCTACATTTCGCAATCCACCACCGCTCACCGTTCTTCCTCAGACTGCTAGCCAGTTGACGTCTCAGGGATTCACGCACTTTATTGAGTGTGGCATCCGGATGTACGGATCCACGAACATCCAACAGAGCATCTGATATCGAAGATATTCATCGTTTGTGAGGCCTACTTGAACCACAGTCCGGTGTGGCATTAGACGCGACATGCAAGGCTTCCTTGATCTTTAGCCAGCATTCATCTGGGTCTTGGACATCCGACTGCATTGACACCCGTGTTGACAACTCATTATGCTCTACAAATGTTCGAAGTGGAACAACGAGGGGACTACATTTGCTGGATAGATAAGCTCCATTTGCAATCTGTTCTGCACTCGAACAATGGGCTGGTCGATCAAAAGTAAGCGCTGGTGCATTACAGGTTTGCAACAGTCGCGGTCGAAATTTGCATCTAATTGAGGCCACGACGGAGTCCGGGATGGTGCCTTGCAAGAAAAAGCGTGGTGCATATCGACTGGAAAATTGTAAGCGGTGGATTCGATCAGCACTTGATCATCTCAAACTAACGGTTCCATTGTGGAAAATTACTGTTATCTGTGGCAGTGTCCCTTGTCATGGAAAGTGAATATTCTGTGGCAAAGCTTTTGAGGGCACCACCATATTCACCAATGTTCAATCCAGCTGAAAACATGGAGCGTGGTGAAAGGCAAAGTCAAGAGAGAATTGAGTTTCCACCATCCCAGCTTGCTGGAAAGGAATTCCGAAGGACTTCTGAGTTAAACAGAATGGGGAATGCAGTTTTTGGAACGCTTAGTGACATCAGCGACATCCTCCAGCACAAGGAATGTTCGTGAAAATTTCGTGAGGCATTCACAGACATTTTTCTTACCGGCTCTTGACGGACAAAACATGGAAAGCTGTTAGGTTTTACCTCTGATAGAGAACGATACAACTGCCCTACTCAGGGCAACCAAATAGAGATTCCATTATTATTTCTTCTTTGTCAACTTCAGTGCAGAGATAGGGGATTATCACAGTTTGAAAAGAGAAACTATTTGTATAAAAAGTGCTTGGGCTTGCAAACGTTTGCAATGAAGTCCCTGGATCACCAGTACCCATCAGGGCATGAATCACGCCATAACAGCACCGTTCTTTCAACCATTGAACTCGCAATTATGTGCCCAATATCATCGAGTCCATAGCAAAAGAGCCGTATAAGCCGATCCGATGAATAATGTGTACATTCTCATAAGGGTGTCTCTTGGATTACGATCAGTATTGAGACAATGTAATCGACTCGATTACCATGGGAATAGCCGTAGTTCTTCATTGTAAATACTGTTTTCCCCGAAAACAAGCCCTACTATGATTTTTCAGGACAATTTCAATTAAAGTCCTACTCTGAAAATAAGGTCTCATTAAAGATGCATCCGCGGAATGTGCTCAAGGATGAGAACTCATATCCCAGTATGACCCATTTCTCCGGACTTCGTAGTGATGGGAACTCATTTTTCTACAGTCACCGAACCAGGAAAAATACATCTTTCACCTTCAAACCGTTCAAGGATTAACAAATAATTCATCATGCAGAAACAAAGCCTTATTTACCATTGAAAACCATGGAAACTGTGTTAATTTTTGTTGATGCATGATGAATTATATTTTAACCAAATCCAATCTCTTACTATTGAAGTTCATTCCACGATTATTTGAGGATAGAGGTAAGTGAGCAATTTTCGAACACAGAATGGATAGATAACAGTGTGAAAAGTTTGTCAAACCTAATCCTTCAGAAGTCGTGAATTTAGTGAAGAATTCATGGAATAAGACTACCGGCAGCTGCACTGCCAATGCACTACGAGAGGGGTATTTGGACAATAGGTATTCATTTGGGGAAAGTTCTTTTGCTAAACATGAGGGTTTGCGGTCAGTGATTTTCCAAGATTTGGATTTGGAAGAAGTACAGTCTTAAGTTCAGGGTTTCGTAATTAAGGACATCACAGAATAGGACGAAATAATTGCATTTGACTAAATACAATTAGGATACCCGGAACGCCTAATCGACCGGATAATGCAGTTGGATAAAGAAATTCCAAGGAAAATGGTAGTTGAAAAGAAATCAGTATACATCTCTCTGCCATTTAAAGGCGATACTCTGGCAGATGTAATTCACCGAAGATTGGCGAGCGTCGTCAACAAAACATTCTACGCTGTTAAACTGCGTGTTTTGTTCACTTCTAAGCCAGCGGTGTGTTTGCGGATAAAAGACAATGTGCCTGTTTCTGCAGCCTCATTTTGTGTGTATTCTTTCACTTGTTCCTGTGGAACAACGTATATCGGCCGCACGACCAGACGCTTGTCTGAACGCATCCGTGAGCATCATCCGGCGTGGTTGAGGACTGGAACAATTAGGTCAATTACCAGCGCAGTCGTTTCACACCTAGCTGAAACTAATCACATGGTGAACGTGGATCAGGCATTCCGCTCCCTGTATAGGGTCCGCGGTCGGCTTTCAAGATCGGTGAGAAGTCGCATCTTGGCCACAGCGGAAGCGGTCGGGATTCGCCTCCACAACCCCTCTTTATGTGCTCAGAAAAAATTTGTGCATGCACTCAATCTACCCTGGCCCACTCACCACCCAATGTCAGATCCAGGAATGTCCGAAAGCTTACATGTTGAGAACGTGTTAGTCCATTCACACCTGGTTTCCGGATAATCCTGTACCACACTAGGTGTGAACGATGATCCCTGACACGATTTTTGTTGACTGTATCCTTTATGCATCTAGTCCTATATATTGTGTTGTATTGGCATGATTAAGAATCACTGAAAACGAGCTTGTTCGCCAACCTGTTTTACAAATGTGCTCTGGGGGATTTTTCGGACAATTAGTTGGATATGTTCCTTCCTGTTAACTTCCAGGATACATGTATACGGGGAGCACGGACGCTAAATTTTAATCATAACAGGAACCCAAACATATTGCACGTATTCTTCACTTATACACACAATAAGCAAGTTTCGTGAGAAATTACTTTTCAGGATGGGAATTAAAAAATCTAACCAGCCGTTATTCAACACGGCGGAATGCCAAGCTTGTGAAGTGAATTACATATTTTTATATCCGCATCATGCTGATATTATTCGGAGACCACTATCACAACTCTGTCTACGGATAATCGAAATGTTCTTGCTAGCCCAAAGGCGCCTAATGCAATGCGCCGTCGTTTCCATTGTTAAATTGAGGGCAGTTTGGTTCTCCGGCTCAGATCAGTGGCGCTCTTGTATCAACAACTTTCTCCATGAACTCGATACCAATATTTGTAGTTCTCCTATTACTCCTTTCATACTCCGATTCTTTTTCAGTATTTCGTACTGAGATTTTCGTCAGGGGACAGCAACCAGAACCACCGCACCCAGTGCATGGCTAATGGTTGTCTGAACTGAACTGAACTTCATTGGGCGGTAGAACGTACACTATAGCTTTGTAGTTAGAGACGCTGGTGGATATGGTCCGAAACCGGAGTCAGTGGCTTCAACGATGTTCTGGCTCTCCATCCTTCTCCTTCCATATATGAAAAAACCACAAAAGACAAAAAATCAAAATACCGTATGTGGTAAAATTTGCAACAAAAAGCTTTCTAACTTGGTTATTCTTTTCCTTCTCGTACATTGTTTTTCTATATGCATATACAGCTCCGTGCAGCCTGCATTAAAGTTTGACAAAAAGCAGACAACTAGGAAAAAAAACGAAGAGGACATCATCAGGCAGGATAAGCGCAAGTAAGGTTTTCAGTCATCTGCAAAAACACGAGTTGATGAAAAAGTTCATTTTCAGTGAACCGGGTAGCCGTAATCATCAACAAAGATCAACCAGCTTGACACATCCAAGCTTGCGCTTCGTACTAGCCTTCTTAGACGTATGTCTGACTCCTCGAGATGACCCAATACGACGGTCGGCGCAGCAAAGTGGAATAGATCATCATCATCATCACCGTACAGCGTTAAACAGCAGGGTGAGCCTCACTAACCACTGCCCTTCTCACCATGTTGCACTTTGAATGAGAAAGCATGAATATACAAGATGGACAGGGAGTGCACCTACACAGGTGGGAAAAGAAAAGAACGCCCCAATAGCCAGCACATGGAACACACAGTATAACTGTACAAACACACATTGATCAATCATACTGATTCGACAGAAAGTGACAACACGATCACGCACGTTCCGTGCCTTCGAACAAGCAGAAAGAAGATCGTCCGCGTAATCTAGGTCACATAGCTTCTCACTATTTCCTAGTTCGATGCGTACATCCCGAAGATTTCGCAAACCACTCTTCATTATTTCATCCTTGACGAAATTAAACAAGAATGGAGAAACTGGACATCCCTGTCGAACACCGCTCGTCGTTTCGAACCGACTGGATAGTTCACCATAACCCCTTACGCGGTCAGAAGTACGAGAATACAATGATCTCGGTAGGTTCACGAGATTATGGGGAATACCTTTTCAATGAAGAGCACTGAAAAGCGCTGTTCGATCAACTGAATCAAAGGCGCCTTTCAAGTCTCAGAAAACCATTACTGTCGGTCGACAGTGCGTGTGACGCGTTTCAAGTAGTTGGCGAAGAGTAAAAATCTGGTCCATACATTCTCGACCTGGGCGGAATCCAGCCTGTTGTTCGCCGGCGTTAGTCTCGCGGACCGGTGCAAGACGACACGACAAAATCGAGGCTGATACCTTGATGACTATCGGAATTAAGCTAATCCCACGATGGTTATTACAGTCATTGCACATTCCCTGCTTAAAGATGGGAACAATCAATGAATCGCCCCATACAACGGACTACGTTCCTCTTTCCGAACGTTGCGGATCAAGGTGGTAGGTGATGTTATCGACGCATCGCCACGCACTTTAAAAAGAACTGGAGGAAGCTCGTCAGGACCGGCTGCTTTCCTTCTCTTTAGTCATCGAATGCATGACTTCACTTCTACTTCACTTTGGGGTTCAAGTAATACTCCCCAAGAAATCGCAGTTATTGATACAAAATGAACATTAGCGCGCGGCCAGCTAAACAGCTCATCGAAGTAATCGGCCCAACGGTCGAGCCTTTGTTGTTTGTCATGGATGGGTTCTCCATTTCTATCGCATATCGCTTCGCTGACAGGGGTTCACCGTCCACCGGTGTCACGAACAGGTTTGAACGGTTTTTGACTGTTACCTGAAGCAGCTGCTATTTCCATTTCTTCGGCTACCGTGACCCACCAATTTTCGCGATCCTTTTTAAGGATCTTCGTAACTTATCTTGGTAGCTTTCGCCGTATTTTATACATCTTAAAATTCGCGAGCTGACGTTTTTGCTCCATTACACTGTCCGACTCTTGCGAAATTCAGTGTGTTTAAGGAACATCCGATCTAGGACCGCAGGCGAAATCTGATGCCACGCACATCGTCCGTTTATTATTGGTTCAGTGCTCATCTGCATTCCTGTTCGTCGTAGTTCCTTGCTCATTTGCCAATTTCTGTTCATAACCGGTGCGAACTTCTTGATCACACATACGTTGCACGGCTAATCGGGTTTGCGGTTTGCGACGATGACCATGGAGCTGGAGAGATAATCGCATTAAAACGAATACTTGGTCAGACTCTACGTACGTAGACCAGTAAGATCTACAGTTCTGAACAGAACTGCGCCACCGGTAGCTTGCGGCGATATGATCAATTTGACTCAAAGTACCTGAAAAGTTAAAGCGCCATGTCGCTGTGTGACGCGTGCTGTGTCGGAAATTAGTGCTAGACAAGAACAATCGATTGTATGCACAAAACTGGAGAAGTCTATCCCCGTTATCTGTACGCTCAGCGGGTAAGGCACAACGCCTACCTAAACAGGCTTCTGACACACTAAGTTTGCCAACTTGTGCATTGAAGTCACCAGCTAGCACTACAATGTCAGAACCTTTACTGCTGCGAACGACAGTGGCGAGGGCATCATAGAACTCATCTTTTTACGCGTTGGAGCTGCAGTCCGTTCGGGCGTACGCAAAGATCACAAACAAATTTCGCTTAACACAACTATCCTCTCAAACGCCAACTGACCCTTGGAGTCTCACAGCACATGAACGACTGTTAACAGGAATCCAGTCTAAGAGTGCAGCCTTAGCCCTGTCAGTCAAGACAATTCCTACACCACGTTGACCCACAGCTCGAGCTACTTTGTCCCCTGAAGTGCGCAGAAAATACATCGACGAGATACCGGGGGCAGTTAGTTGAATAAGACTGCTCGAATCCTGGATACGTGTTTCACTTACGCAGCAGACGTCAATCTTCAGAGGGTTCATTGTGAGGGCTAGGCACGCCTGCTGACCGGCCTGCTGAGTGTACGCACGTTGAAGGAGCCGATGGAATAGACTGTGTTTACTTCCACAACCTTGTACTGCTTGAGACAAAAATAAACATAATCGGTTGTGTAATAGAATGAAGATAGGCACCAATGACACCATCGAAGAACACCATACATTGCGGAAATTTTTCTTCAAAACGGATATCTTCAACGTCTAGTCATAAGGATGATGCAGAAAGATAGGAAACTCCGAGGAAGACCGTAGCGGAGAGAAAGCCTGCGTACATCTCTGCCATCGAAATATGACGCACAGACAGAGGTCGGGCGCAAAAGATTGCCCAGCGCTGTCAATAAGACTCTGTACGTTGCTCGGATATGCATTGTTCATATCTGGGTCGGCGCTGTACTTACGGTAAAAAGCCAATGTACCTGATTCTGCAGCTTCATTTTGTATACTTTTTCACTTGCTTCCGCGGAACAACGTATGTTGGCCGAAGACCAGACACTTGTCTGAAGGCATTCGTAAGTATCACAAGAGGTGGTTGAGGACCAGGGCAGTTAAGTCAGGCATCAACGCAATCGTCTTACATCCAGACGACACTAACCAAACGGTGACCGTGGATGAAGATTTCCACGCCCCCTGTATAGAGTCCAAAGTCAGCTGCCCAGAACGGCGAGAAATCGCATCTTAGCCACAGTGGAAGCGGTCAAGATTCATCAGCACAACCCTAATTTGCGAGCTTAGAAACAACCTGTACATGTACTCAGTTTACCGTGGACCACTCACCACCCAACAGGAGCTGTGGAGGCCCTGCACAGCCGTTCCATCCTTGCTAGGAATTCTCAACAGTGTATATTCACCGAGCCCCCGCTGGGCCTAGAACCCTGAATGAACGACCGTGAGTCGAACACTCAGCCACCAGGCTTTCCAGGCTGGCTCTCAATGGTACGTTAAAACCAAAGACGGAGGGGCATCGTATTATGTAGTGGCGAAATTAAACAAACCATCGAGAGTCAGCCTGAATAGCCTGCAGGTAAGGTGTTAAACTCACAATCGTTTACCTCGGGTTCCAGTTCCAGTGGGGGCTCAGTGGGAGGGCACTGCTGATGATTCCTTATAAAGATGACAGAACCATCGTTTTGGATGGGGAGTTGAGCTTTGTTAGTGTATGAAGAATCACTTGACAATCAATTTGACCCTCCCGCGATTAGATTTTGGTGGCGAATTTGATCAAGGGGCACCGTTTCTGAACAAAACGTTGCGTCAGGTTGCTATAGGAATTATGTCAAAAAGGACGCTCAAATGAGATCATTTTGTCAAAAATCCCGCCTCAGCATTAGCACTGGAAAATGACCTACCAATGAAGGTCACCTTAGTATCTAGATGAACTACTACCGTAGGCCAACGACAAGTAAATCTGAAGCTATTACATCAAACAGACCTGCTTCGACAATCAGAACTTGCACCTACTAACCGACTAACCTTCTTGCTTAACTCATGGACGCGTTCTGCACGTTCCAGCAAATGTTGCTGTCGCAAAATGCGAGCTCGGGCCTGTTTTTTCTCCAGCTCTTGAATAGAATTTGTTGTTCTGACGGAAGAAATCATAAAAACGCTTCGGTTGGTAAAGTCGGTCAAATAAATAGATAAATTTACATCATGTTTGCATCAAGGTTTTTGCATTTACAGGGGGGTCAAAATGGCGAAAACAAAGGATACTTCGTTCGACACCAACAGCAAAAAACCGCAGTCGGTCGTGGAATCCGAGATATGAGGGAGAATCTAACCAAAGCCGGTTTAGTTATGATTTCATAGTTGCGATTAAACCTCAATGAGCTCAAAGAGTGACGCCAACTTTTGTCAAAGCTCGATCCCTGTTGATTTAGGTTTTCTTTTAAAAACATGATTTGCATAACGCCTTTAGAAGTGATGGCATGAAATTAAATCAGTTACAGTTTAGACGTTTCTCTCTGACTTCGCATTGGTTCACGAAGGCGAATTGATGCCATGAATGTACTTTCGTAGTGAAACACAACAATTCAAGTTCGTTATTTTTTTATGAACTAGACGTCCACAAGCGTTGGTTTACATATAAGAAATTCTACCATGCAAACCAATGTGCTCCCACAGAGGGAATACACAAGTGGCAGTTGTATTCGGTTTGTAAGATATTTGATATGCACATAAAGAGTAGGGACAAGATCTATTACTCAGTTGGACAGTAACTGACTGATTCGGTGTATCATTCGAATGAGGCTGTCACACGCAGAAGTTGCCAAACATAAAAAGCACGGGAGGACGTTGAAATGAGATGAAAGTTAGTTCGAGATTGATAGACCGGTCACAAATAACGAGAATCAGAAAGACCATAATCACGAAAACAGACATAATGCTAACTCATAGGAACAATCATAATCGCACTAATAATCACGGCCTTATGAAACTCTGAATCATACAAAAACGTTTAGGATTAGATTACTTCTCAATGCAGTCATCAAACTGTTACACGAGTATTGGTCTAGCGGTTATCATAAGCTTTCATGCAGCTGCTTCCTTTCTCAAATCCATTCTACGGGCCGGATTGAACCGGTGAAACCTCGTGTTTTCGGTAGCTGCTTGGACAACAGACGTGTTGCATGACGACCTTCGTGGATACGAACTATGCTACAGAATTTTTCATTAAACATACTATCACGAAAAACACACGCTTCTTCCCTGAAATCCCGCTGAATACCGACTGTATCCTCACTCAGATGCGCCTCGTTCGTAATATATTGTCAATGAAAACTACAAGAAATGCATGAACGATCGCCTTTAGGGGATTAAAAACGCGCTAGATCAGAATTGAAACCCGAATGGAAGAGTGATGACGAATTCATTTAGAATGCATTGTGTAACAGCCAGGAAAAATCTATTCGCCTAATCATTAGAAAAACAGAAAATTATCCTGTATTCCATACCAACAGTAATACTAATCAACATAATGAACTACCATCGAATGACAAGTGTGAAAAATGCTGGGACAGATACTGGACTGCCATGGGGCTTCAAACGAATATCTGGCAAATACGTGGTAAAGGTACAAGAATGCACATCTGCAAGCGTTTTAGCTAACACACTGAAAACGCGATGTTTATCTCTCGCAGGGTCACTATTTGAGGCAGCCAGTACGAGTTGTGCTGTTATAATTTCATGAATTGCTTCAGAATGAATTTAAAGTGATCCAATACATCAAATACAATAAGACCTAAGGCGCTCACCGGCGTCGTGATCTTGCACTTAACTTCTCGTGCATTTGTACTCCGTGACCGGGTACACGTGATTTTGCACTGCTCTCCGTAACGAACAGCAGTCCATTAGGTGCTGGTGCTGAGATTAAAGCTGCCGCAAGCTGATGACTAGCTTGAACTAACCGAGAAGATGGAGAACGAATAATGTCCTTCTCAAGGGTCTGGACGGACTCTTCGAGACTTTTCGGCAGAGATGATAGACTCATTTCGTCTTCAACAGGGGGCTGGGCAGACAGGTTATCAACCATGCTGATGGACGTGGGAGATCCCAAGGTGAAGCCGGTCGCGATACGCACCAAGTCATTCGGTATATTGACTGTACTGTTCAGTGCATCTACATCAAGAAAACAGTAAAGACGGACATTTAGATTCTGTGAGAACGAGCATTGCGCCTAGCATCATTGGTTTGCACTTAAGTTAATGATTTCAAAGAATCAAAACCGTCGCCGACGAACTGCGTGGCGTGGTAGACGAAGGAGCGATATCTATGCTTCACTCACAGTAATCTCATTTGTGCACTGGGATGATGCTCCGTGAAGAACCAACCAGGAAATCATAACTGTGATTAGCTGATAATTCTGTGGTTTAGGCGCATCAAACCTCGAGAACGAAAACAGTAGTCGACAGCTGAAATATTGGCAGCAAGCAGTGTGGCTGTGCGGACAGTTTCTCGGAAGCAGATGACCGGTTTCACGGTTATTGTCGTCTGTCAGATGCGCGTGTACCCAGGGCTCCTTTTCCACTCATTTTTATACCCATACACCCCGTAGGTGTTTTATTCGATAACCTCACCTGATCTGGGTCACGGAAAATCTACTTCCAAACTTTGCAATAAAATTTCACTCCGCGAGCCGGAATCAAGCTGAACACCTTCCGCTTTTCCATCGCCGGATAATTCTGGCTCCTCGTGCCATCAATAAACTCCACAAATCCCATTTGAACCAATACTTCAACTAGCGATCGTAGTCTCTTTGTACTCGCAGTTAGCTATATCTAATTCACAGATAAAATTAAATGAATCACAGCTCCGATTCCCTGGTGGATTATTCAACGAAGGGTATCCACTCACACCGCTGACACAAACGAGAGTACTGTGAAGAAACGAACTGTGGAGTGCAAAAGTACGATAAAGAGTACATGGAGGAAAAGTGCGTATGCACATAAATTGACTGTCCCAACCAGCCGCACTATTAATTTTGACTCTTCGTTTTCCCCAAGAACTGCAAAAATGTGTAACATCCTTTGTATTTCCTCCTTCTTATGGTCTTTAAACTCTAAAGCACAGAATCAACAAACCAACTTGACTGTTTCTAGGCATTCCTTATTGCACAGGTATTTAGACTATGGGATTTATCCCTTCTGCTGTAACCCAAGTTTATCATGTAATGAAAATACTTGATAAGCAGCAATAACCGCGACAACGGCCGAATACTTCCGAAATACTACAACAGTGGTCCCCTCCCGCTCTCGTTCGGCAAGAAACATCAGTGGGGATCGATTAAACTGTTTCTTGTTGGGAGGAAGTAGTCATGTGGTGTTCGGTAAAAATATACACCTTTTGTCTCTCAACCATTCTATGAGATAGACTTAATCAAAACGACCGTTCGATGTTGAGGATTTTTCATCAATCAAGGTAACATCTGCACCGTATCTGAATCGTACATGGGTTGAGTAACATTCTAGAACACTTCAGTTTTTGTTGAAAAAATGTGGATTCAAGAGCTTTTGAGAAGATATGTTGTTTCTTAAATCAGGCTGCATCATGCTCACAAATGACAAACCATTGGATTACTTTCGCTGCAAGACAGGGAGGGATGCAGGCTCGGGGAACAACCTTTCGTTGTGAATTTGTACCGTTTTGCTGTTGTTATTTGTTTAGATCTTTATTTTGCAGAACGCCCCATGCCTGAAAAATGGCTAACACTGGTTATTTCTTCAATCCTCTGACTAAATTGTCTAGATTCACTCAGCTGGATAACTTTCATTTCCTGACTCAGGGAAAACAAGTTCCTGCTTGATGGACCCATGGTGCAAGTACGGCTACACAAATCCGACTGAATGATGATTACTGACTTGTGTCGACTTGATAACCTCAATAACCAATGAATACGATCCGTGCGCGAAAAGCGTGACATTGCGATGCGTGTTCTTGAAGCTTATTAAAAAATTGGTATACAAAATGGCTTACTAACATCGTGCTTATTGGTCACTTTATCAGTATTGGTTCACACAAGTGGTTAATTGGTATACCTTGATAAGCGGACAATATCTAGGACTTAGAATGAGACAGAAGCCTCCCCCGACCAATCAACTTAAACCGTATCAATATTGCTTTGACCCAGATAAGGCTTAATCTACACGACTGGAATTCAATAAACCCAGTGGCCCTGGTTCCACCTGATATCATATCCCTAACCATTCCTTGTTACTTTCACTCGTCACCGTGTTTCCTTGTGCTAAACCATACTCGTTTTTCCAAGACTTATTCCAAATGAATTCGGTTCCTACAGGTCATTTATATTTTGAATAGAGCACAAGTTCTAGATATTAGCTTCATTCTATTTGACTTTATTGAACGAACAGCAAACTCGTTTACCTCTCATTTTTAAAATTATTGAAACTGAAATACGAAAATCAAAAGCAAAAAAGCTTGACGAAAAGGTAAAAGGAAACCAAAGGCAATGCCTCAAATTGATTCGTGCTCAGAATACTCACGAGACAAAGTCTGTGGAGTGGATTTTGGCTTAGATCGCATCAGATCTTTGGCTTTGCAGACGTCCTCTAAATTCCCGTTCAGCGATTCTGTCACCGCTGAATCCGGGAGTTGCTGGTCTAGGTTGGTCGGGTGGTCACTTTTGAAAAGGGATCGGGATCGTGCGTGTTTGGAAACACGATACAAACCGCTACAAGATGGTAATGCATCATTTATATGGGTATGTCGATGACAATGACAAACACAACACCGTCGACAAGATCGACTGGACGGTTGTTGCTTCAGCGAATAGTTGGTCTGAACAGAGCTACGCGGAACTTTATTCTGGGACTGGGCAACCGACATCTTAGCCGTATAAGACGTTGGAGGTAATGATGAAGTATGATCTAGACCAACTGCAAGACATTCTTCCTCTTCAACTGCATCATCATCCAAAAGTAAACTGTCCACTCCGAATAGGTCTACATCTGTGTCCAATTCCGTATGGATCTCGTCAAACTCTTCTTGTGGTGCACCATTACGGATAGGCAGAGTAGTGATCTGAGAAGTTACCCGGCCGGTGTTAGAATGACTAGCACCGGAAATATGACGAGTAGATTGGTCTTGGGCGAGAAAACGTCTGCGCAAAGCAGCTTCCGCATATTGCGCTCGATCCAGCTCGTCTGACAGAACACGTTCAGCGTTGGTCATGCTAGCAATAGCCTGAAATATCCGAAATTATTACATAAGTATGAAGTAATAAAATGACCCGTGACAATTTTCACTACCACTCAGCGAACAGTCACAATGTTAGAGAACGATGACACAACTACATTAAACCACAGCTGTACAAAACTCCAAATGACAAGCAAGACTTCCAGACAACCATTCCAATCAGGTCATTGTACCTGATAAACGTCTCTACTGCATCAAGAGATAAGGTGAGAGGTTTTAGACTGGGTTTTTGAAGGCAGCAGATCCCGTATATCCTAAGACATCTGTTGACGTCAGAGACGGAAGACACTTAAAAAACAGGTTTCATGATATGAACAACACAAAACGTACCAAAAACTTGATTACTCAATTGTTATCGAAAAAATAGGAAACAATCTGAGAAGGAGATGCTACCGCATATCATTGCCCTCTTAGTGCGAGAAGTCTAAAACAATGAAAACCTCGTTGAGCAGTAGCAATTGCTCGACTGTTTAGCGCCATGGCATATGTCCCACAAGCAGTAGTCATAAACACTGCTCTTTTCTGATCCAACTGACACTACATAGAGCCCACACACTTCTTGGTTTACCGATTTGATGTTCTTTTGTTCTTACCAGTACAGAAAACTCCATTTCCAACTCATACCCGCAAAACGTTATTTGTATGGGAATTCTACGGTACCGTACATAGATCGCAAGCTTACGGAGAGAAGTTAGTGATCTGATCACTTGTAAATTTTAGTTGGAATTTGCATTTTTGTGACATATACTGATAAGACGAAAGTGAATCTGGATAAGATTTGAGTGAATAGCCTCAACACATCAGATAAAAATTAAATACAAGGTTAAGATCAGATACGATATTTGGGTACTTTTGCTACCATGAAATGGCTGTTTCTGACATCCAGATCTGTCAGAAAACTCGTAACATGCTAACTTCGAAGTCTCAAGCAAAGCGGAGATAACATAGTGATTAGCGATTTTATTTTCAATTCCAGGAGTTAAACCACCACGATTGCTACTCCACATGAACGAGTTATTAGGATCAGCCGGAAGTGGTCTTCAGAAATATCATTACCTGAATGGCTCACATCTCTCGGACCAATGTAATTACGCAACAACCGCCGACAAACGAAGTATGATCCTTTAGTGGGGGAGGTCGGTCCGATCGAGTGTACCACTCAGCACTCACATATCCGTCACCACGACGGATGAGACGATAGCCTCCCTTCGACACCTAAAACCATCAAATACCACGATGTCACAGCCCGTAACTGATATCATTAAACCGCCTATTGACGAACTACCAGAAGCTTTCACGGAGACTTTGGACGCCAATCGGTGTATTATCAACTTTTATTTACAAGCAACTACTAGTGTTGAGGAAATCGCTATCAAACAACAGCGTACACCTCCTTATCGTTTATGAAATAGAGAAATTTAGCTCGCAAAAAGTCACATTCACTCGTCCGCTTTTAGACTCTAGTCAACCCGGATTTTCTTAGTCGCGGAGAATGCTGTCTTGTCTAACTCCATAAGCATGATTATATTAAGCTCCTTTGTGTTGAGTATATTTTCTTGTTTTTTACATTTTAGTTTGTGGAAGATTTTCACATGAATAAAGCCCAAATCATTTGATACCGTTCTTTCTCGATTTCTCGTATCGTTGTACCTGTTGCAACTGCACAATCGTACGTGATCGCACTACGCACTAGTGATCAATTACTTCTGGACCACTACCTACAGACTATAACCACCGATCTGATTCACAAACAGTTCTACAAACAACCGCTGACATCTTAACTGAACTGAACAACGATGAGCAACGAATATGCCTCGAGGAAATTGCAACTGATATTGCCAAAACCAAACGAGTTTTCTCACCGTGTTGTAAGCAGCATTTTTAGTTGGTACAGAATGGTAATAAAAAGGCAGTCAATTCCATGATAAATTCCTGTATGTCATCAATCTAATTGGCGACGGACTTTAAACCGCAACGAACACCTATAGTTGAAAAATTACGTACCAGTTAATGTCACTGTCTCTAACAGACTGCAAACTAACATGGCAATCCGCATCATATCAGTGAATGTGGAAAGGTGACGGGTTTAAAGCTGTGAACCCGTTGCTTTTTATCCGCAGAAGTACACCATATTTGCCAAGACTTGGTATATATTAATCGTGAAATACACAAACCCCAGAACAAAGCGCGTTTCAACGGCCAACTTTCCTGACGCACGACATCAAGCTAAACAAAGTATCTTTATTTGCAAATCAACCACAAGTAGACTGGAGATCTGTTCAGGCGACTTCTTGTTCACAAAAAGCACTAATTCCGTACACTCGGACCCACCGATCTCGACCGAAATACTATTTTCCACATAACTGTTTAGCTTCCGAACAATTTGGTTTTCCTATTTTGGTAAGAAAAAGTCAATTTTTCCTGCCGTTGTATACTTTCCATGTTGCCCTTCATTGTCGTTTTACCTTTGTATTCTTCACATCGCTGATTGGTCAACTTACGGTTTTCACACGGTAGCTCGGACAGACTAATTAAACGGTGTTGATGCTTCAGCTTGGCTTAAGCTAGACGTCACCAATAGATGTTGTATACACTGTATTTTATGCACCAGCTTGAGCATAGTTGTACAATGTTGTGTTCGGCTTTTCTCCTTAGCTAGCGAGCGGACTAATCTGGTCGAAGTCCGTGCTCAGTGTTTCAGCCACTGCTCAGCCAAGCGTCATCCGCTGTACGATTACGTGTCTAGGAGGTTCGAACCTAGTGATCAACCGGTGGTGGTCGAGTGGTTTACAGCGTTTGCTTACTGCCTCGGAGGTTCGAGGTTTGAACCCCCACCATCACCGGTTACTTTCGCGATGGATAGTAAACCACTGTTGTCTAGATCGCTGCCATACCTGACCTATTGGGACCTTTTGTGGTTCTCCACTCAAGTCTCAGGGACTGGGTGCCGGTTATCCCCAATAGTGCAGTGGGTCTTTGCGGCTATGGGATATTCCCCTTTTATTGCACTCATGCACAAGCTTGTAATGAAGAACTTTTTAAAAATTACCCAAAGAGGCCACAAATATTGTACATTTTCTGTGCCTTGTGTTCTGTGCTGAAAAAGTCAGTCATCTTGATTATCCAGCCCTAAGTGGTGATCCACAAGGTTTTAGTGTGTTAAGACTGAGATTGGTTCGGAGTGTATCGAAAAATCGATGGTGACCGAAACGTCGACAACCTTCCAACGATTTTGACTACGCTGTGTTATCAAACAATAAAATTCTACCAATACATATGGTTTTGTTTTTAAAGTTACTTGAGCAGTGTACGTTCAACGTCTACTGTCAACTATGCACAAAAGCCAGACAATATCAGCAAAGCAAGAAGGACAAAGCGTATCAGCGACCAGGCAAAGTGGTGCCTAAAACGCAAACGATACTTTGAGAATCACGGGTTTCTAACTGCGGTCCTGTTCTTGCCACTTTATTGGTTCTATGTCTAAATCTCAAAGGGTCACCCACACATAACTGACTGTGCGCTGGAGCTGAGAAAACATGGAAAAGTTCATCGGTTGGGTAACTTGTACCACAGCGTTGCACCCAAACGGGGCTTAGATTCAAAGAGGATCAAATGAGGTGGTGAGCGAGGCAAAATTAACCTAAGTCGGCTGACGACAACAAGCTTCAGACATAAATATTAGGGAGTATTTAACAGACTATTTTATTGTATTATCAGCAGTGGAAACATTCATGCATTTGAAATTATTATTTAACACAGTATACATATGCGAAAATCGTGTGTGAAAATTGCTGGTTAACAACTTAGATCAGTTAGGTATATGTTGCCTATATCAAGCAACTGTTTACGCGCAAGTTGCTTACAGGTATGGTCGCAGAAATAAACAGAAACTGATAACAGAATATTTCTGACGAACCATTCCGTCTTTCAGGAAGACGGTATAAGTATATAGCAATAGCCTGGCGGAAAGAATCCGAATTTCATAGCAGCAGAACAACAGTAGTGGTGTTTTGGATTTTTGCATACACAAAATTGGGCTAAAACTTCAATACGTATGCGGATCATTGTTTTTATTAGGCACCCGAATCTCCATAGATCCATCTTCCTCTCAATTACATTGTTTATTTTAGATCGCAAACAAAATGACAGGAATTAGCTTGTCTCAACGTTTGTGGTAAACGTGGTCTGTTAAGTCCGATTTCTCATCACTGGAAAGTATCTTCACCGAACTATGGCTAACATTTACCTTTCACAGTACAGATCAACTCAGAAAAAATTCGCACCTATTCTCGTTGTGCAGGCGAGTAAATTCAGCCTAAACCTGATGTATAGCTGGGAACCGTAAGGTTACCGAGCAAGCGAAGAATGACTCGATCAATTTAATGTAACTACTTGACCTCTTACGCCGGAAGAGACTGGGACGAGATGTGAAAACTTTGAGAAGCATGATGCAAAACAGAAACCACCACGGCTCTGACTAACCTCATCAAGCTTCCGTATATCCCGTGATAAAGTAGTGTCCTCCCCATCATCCTCTTCCATCTCTCCTTCGTCCTCATCGGCGATTCCCTTGAATGGGGTTTCTGTCTTTATCGCTGCACCTCCGACATTTACGTTTTCAATTCGATCAGGACTACCAAAACCCTTATCAGCGGTAGTCCGTGAAGCACCATCATCTTCCTCTTCTACGTCAGCATCTGCATCCAACTCATCTGATTCACCAGCATCTAAATCTGATCGAACCTCAAGAAAATCATCTAAACCAATCTCTTCGTCGTTTGTAGAATGCTGTTGTTCCAGAATACCTTGGTCGACGAGAGGATGTTCAGTAGATCTTTGAGTTGGGTTTGTGCTCGCGTTTGAATGAGCTACGGGACTGGGGCCGATCGGTAGCTTGTTAGTTGGAGTGACTGCTGGACCGTGAATACGATGTTCGGAATCCGTGACAGAGGTACGTGAACGACGCTTTGGCAAGACTAAATGCCAGCTGCCTGTTCCACTGCCTAAATCCGAGTCATTGTCGCCTGTGCCCCTAACACTACAATCTGAAGCCACACTTAGGGGGATCGACATGCACGCACCCTGAGCATTCACTGCAGCCATCGCAGCTGAGGCGAGTACTTGACACATAATTGGTTTCCCGGGGAGAATAGTCCGCTCGTCCCAAGCCAAAGAACTCGGTCTAAATTCAGTAAGGTAGTAAGAAGAATGTTATGGGTAAAAAACGGAAACGTTAGAAAAGCAGAGCACTGGGAGGAAAATTAGCAACATCACTCTTTTCAATATCAGCAGCGATAAATTATCTTCATTTTAGCATTTCGTCTACATAAACCGCGTTTCAACGTCCTCAATCTTTCTTTGCATCATATCACGACAACAGATGGTTCACTTTTCGGTTTGTATGACCAAGGTATGGACACCCATACACAGATTACATTTTTTACACGATCTCCTTTCATTAATTGCAATCTGCTGTAACAGCTACTTGGGAAATTCATTATAGAGCCATCTTGTTACGGATGACCTTATCATTGCAGCCACTATCCTACCTCCGGGAAACTGCTTCCTCTTCTCTTTTCTAGCGGTATTAGCATGGATTCTGTTCTCAGGAACTTGCTTTTGTAGCCCTAATTCCACTTTTTCCCGATCGTTTTTACCGTGCACGGTCAACAAGCCACCTACATGAAATATTGTCCCAACCTGACGCAGTTAGTTTTAGTTCTTTGTTTTCCCCAAGAACTGCGGAACTGTGGGACACCCTTATTGTATTTTCTGCTTTTCATGATTTTTCCACTTTCAAACGTAGAATCAACAAGCCGAGTTTAACATAACTGTTCCCAAACTATCCCCCATTGTACAAGTTATTTAGACTATTGGATTTATCCCTTTGCTGTAATTCGTGTTCGTCATGTAATAAAGATAAATTCCACCTTTTTGTTCATAGAATTCGGTATGCGATGAAAGAACTCGAGGGTAAGATTTTACAGATATGGTGTAGCCGAGGAAAATGCAACCAAACTTAGGGACTCTCTAGACTTTACAGTAAAGGTATTTTATACAACTAAGCTGAGCTTTGAGTTTAGACGTAGCAACCGCAATCTCATCGCATAACGATTCTTCCACCTGTTTTTTCTTTCGTTCTGTTTATCCTCCTCGTCTTTTGGTTCTTCATTTTTAACATGGTAACTAGAACCTGATGTAACGCCAACGGTTGGCAATATTGAAACTGAATACACTGGCACTGTGGGACAATATATCCAGACGAACATCACGTGATGGTAAAGTGTAAACGATAAACTCACTTATTCTCAGCATCTGCACGTTCGTATTCGCGCAACAAGTTCATTTTCTCTATCAAGGAGTAGAAATCCTGTTTGCTGTGTTCCAGAATCATTATTACTTCCTGTATTTGGGATTTCCAGGACAAAAAAGAAAAGCTATCACACAGACAGGCATTCCGATAAAAATCGTACCTTTGAGACAGTTTGTGACCGAGCAAGAATTCACTGAACCACTTTTTATTTATTCGATACACACTTCAAAAACTAAAATAAATCCTAACACAAGTTTTGTCAACTTTATTTTATTGATATAATTATCTATCACCTAAATCCCTTAGACTACACATTACTTAATTTATTGAGTTTCGTGCTGTTCATACAACAGAAAATCAGCAATTAATGATTCCTGCAAGTTGTCACTGATGGTGATGTAGCACCATAGGCCACTGACCTCTGAATTTCATCACAGGGGTTCAAGTCAGACCACTGCTGAACGACTTGGATTTGAGGTATCTCCACTGACAACCGGCTCGCTAACAGGGCCGGAATCTATGCGGTTCATCATTCCAAAATCCGAGTTTAGTGTTGACCCAGTAGTATAAAGAGCGTAGAATAAAGAACACTTAGGACTTAGTCTTCTACGGCAAAGACTGTACAGATATGTTAGCAGCTATAATTCGGGATATAAAACAACATTTACTTGTATTGAGTATTAGGAAATATTTATGAGTTTTTGTAATATTTCGTCATCCAATATCAATGTACAAACTAACACCGAGAAAGACTGTAGCCTTGTACAGATGTTTCATTTTTGTTGGGAATCAGTATCAGTGCTATTCCACCGAGTTCCACTTTTTTATTTCATTCATGCTAATCTCGGTAAGAGGACCAGACCTCACGACCAGGGAACACGTTATAAGTCAGTGTGCAAGGAAGTTCACGTTAGAACCAACTTACCATTTGTGCTTTTTAAGACAGCAAGGTTGCAGGTGGTTATAAAAAGATGAGAGAAGATTGGTTATCCCTGGGAACGAAGAATGGAACAAAAGAACTAACACTTAGAGAAGTAGACGTTGTACGGCTGACTGCACTTCGTCTTTTATCGTGCATTCATACCCGATGATGAAAGATGGAGAAAACAGCGGACAACTGTCTTCAAAACAAAGAAAAACAGTCATGACAAGAAAAAGACCATCGGTCCCGAACCGAGGGTAAGTAATTGATGGGATGGGTTAATTTACGCTGGGGGAGGATGAGTAACTTACCTACATGTAAGTGCAATATTCAAGTATGGAACTGTTTCATTACGCCTCCAAATGCCTCAGTATGGTCAGGGGTGGGTGTCTCAGGCTCCGAGTTGGCTACTCGTTCTGAACGCCTCTCGAAATGCTCCCAAGTGGCCGTGCGTCCAACACAGTCTCTGCTGAGGAAGTCCTACTCACTGCCTTTTCGTGGCGGTGTTCCCATTTAAGTGAGAGGACAAAAGCGAATGCCCGGTGCTTTTCACCGGGTTGGCTGACTAATAGTCAGTCAACGGAAGATGGCTAAACCCTGATTCCAAACCAACCGCGGGTGGCGTATGAGGCGTACAACGGTATGTTCCTCGGCATCTGTGGCGGAGGTGTGCACTGGGCACCCAGGGCGTTTGGGCTCGTCCGAAGGGCGAATGAACCGAGGAATCAGTCACCGGCACCCAGTGGGTAACGGACCCCACGTTTCGTCTCGATGCCTTAAGGGTTAAGCTTTGGACAGCTCCGGTTGTGGATCCGTAAGAAAACCACCTGCTTTGGCTTGGGCAACCTGGCAGTATCGCGCCCACAAACAAATCATGGACTCAGACTATCTACCCCTCCCCCCCCCCCACCAGACAAGTGATATATATACATTATACATACATATATATACATATATATATATATATATATATTGATAGTAAGTAATATGTTAACGTGTGGAAAAAATTTCGCCGGAAGCACACGACCGGTTTCGCGGTTGTTGCCGCTCATCAGGTATGCGTACCCGGTACTCCTCTGCCCACTCGTCTTCATACTTGTACACTCTGATGTTATATGTATATATATATATATATATATATATATATATATATATATATATATATATATATATATATATAGAACAGGTTTGATTTTTGCACCTCAGGAGAAAATAAACGGAAGTAGAGAGGGGTGGGACGAAAAACTAACCTTGCACGCAAACCAAGAAGAAAATAGTCGTAGCACGACCGGGAGATAAACCCACAGGAGAAGGTAAGCTTGTGAAGTAAAGGTGGATCAAACGTGAAGGCGAACGGCATTTTTATGTGAAGTCACTGTCTAATCCACTATTTCGCTAACTCGTGAAAACCAAGGGGGAAATGTAAGGTTCACGTAGTCAGTAATCAGAATTTCTTTTGAATGATATCCGAATAAATTACTGTAATTTACTGATCTTTTGTTATCAACTGTCCACAAAACCCGAACTATGGTCTTTCCTGACGAGTAAGAGCCTTCTAGAATCCGTATGAATCCAAAACGGCTTAAACTAGGAGAGGAAAGACGGTTAGGTCTAAACGACGCAGGGACCATTGCTACTACTTTTCAATGGGGCACCTTAATATCGAAGATAGGTGAGAAAGTGTTAGTTTCTGACTCTAATGTATCGTTGTGTGAAGAAAAAAAAATCGGATGAATGATTGGACTTTGATGCGGTTGTGCTACTGGCTGCTATGTACGGTGATGCCACTCAATGTTCCTACTTACTAGTGGAATTGGTCTTAATTACCCTAACTATATACATCATCATCAACGTACAGCGAGAAGGATTTTAATACACGAACCGCTGCTCATTCCTGATATAAAGAATACGTGATTTAGATGGAGAGGATAAGGATTCACAAATGGAGATGGGACAACCCACAACGGACAGTATGAGCGTGTTCTCAAACAAAGCGGCCAACGTTCAATGTTTTCAGCGATATCTCCGTGCTACGACCCAACTGGTGTCGGAGCTTAGAGACTCAACCCAGGGCAAAGAAAAGCACTTGTTTTTCGTAATTCCCATGTACGTTTTTTCATCAAAACTTTCATCTCCATATTTACCGAAATGGAAATACGAACAGTGTGAGGGGCAAACGGTTTTCTACCACGCTCAGTACATGTTCAAGCTATCCACTTATACTCGACGGAAGGATAAATTAGCCGAAAATAACACGAACATTAGGTACATCAACTGTCATCAAGACGCTACATTCCAGGGTACCTGGATCTCATAGATGGCGGTGGTCGGAGACCTTTATTCGAAGAACATCTTTCATATGGGAATACCACGTCACAATCACGGAAAACTGGTCAAACTGTGATACACCATACACAACTTTCGGGTTTCTGCGAAAACGACACCTTGACATCATAGCTACTTCCATCTTGCATGCACTGCTAGGGATTTTCATGCCCTAGCATTTCCTTTTCGTAAGATACTACGATTATTCGTCCATCTGTTCTGTTCAGACAACCATTAACCATCTACGTGGAAGGGTCGATGATGTCCGGATCTTCTGTCTGGTATTACCCTAGGAATACCAGGCATTCAATATTAAAGCAGTACTTTACATTCTGAAGGTGCAAAGCGCACGCTAGATGGAGTCATTCATGTGAGAAAGATGCAGAGATATTAACATGCAAACGATACTATAAGTATACTTTACAACGCACCGGTTTTAAAAACCTAACAATTTTACTACCAAACAGGAGCCGTTCGAGAGCACTGTGCATTAGGTCACCAGTAAAGAAAACTACCGCTTTCGGATGAACAGAACAATTTACCAAATCACCCACTCGATCAATAGTTTGCGATTACAATTTCAGTAGACTAACATATTTCTAAGGCACTCATTCGTATTAAGGAAACATACGGCGCAGTTCGATTATGCAGTTGAATGATCCCCTAAAGACGAGAAGAACTATCACCTTATGATGATGGTGCGTATGTCGGTTTTTGAACCTAGTAGAGGGTCTTAATCTCACCTATACAACTGAAACTTCAGTTCGGTTCAACCATCCAACCATTAAACTTTCACTTTTGTGTTACTGTTTTCGTTGCTACCCCGCAGTATTGTCGGGGCAAGGGCAAAAAGGATGGAAGCACAAAGTGAAAAAGAGCCGAAAACAAAGTAGTCAACAGAAATCATAAGGAAAAAGAAAGAGACCGAACATAACTACGCCATTGACCGCGACACTTAGCCACCACTCAATGTCTCTAACAGCCTTGTAGGCAAGTCTCGTGGACCCCAACCCGGAAGTCTAACACGTCCTGCTCGGTCAAGGCTTTCATACCCAAACAGAGTTGTCATTTTTATTTAATGTACCTCTCGCAAATTAGTGTGATGACGCGAATTATCACAAATGCGGGATTGGGAAAGTTACTAGCTTTATGCCATACAGCCTAAGTTCTAAGAAATCCTTCCGTGAAAACGATTCACCCACGACCACGGATCACCGTTCGCATTAAAGCTGCAAGGTGGTGGGCTTGTGGCCGACTTCGTTAGATAATAATCAAATACATTGAGCAGAAGTACGTAATTGGAACAAGAATTCCATTACTTTATTGCCTTGATACACTATTATTCTATTACTTCATTATTCCGCGTACACATTGGCGCAGTGGAAGAGACATACCCCAGGACTCATTATACAGTTAAGGATAACCAGTAACCACGAGCCTAAAACTCGATGTGGATGACCAGATAACATCCTAACGAGCCAGACAAAAACGGATTGCCGTGCCACAAAAATGACCGATAGTGGTAAGCCTTGCGTCCTGTAGATTAGATGTGAGAGTTGCCTCTGCTATTCGATCGCCATCAGTACACAGAAACCAAGGCCAAACACTGACAGAAGCCATGTTATTCAGGCTACTTGAAAGTCGAGTTGACTGACAGCCATAGCTTGATTCTAGATGACCAACTCTGCATCGAGCGACCGAAACGAAATAGACGTGTGTAGTGCTTGTATTACCTCAATTTCTTGATTGATTCATCAAACTAATTCCCATTTTTCTCTGCTGAAGGAATTTCAGTGGCTTTTTTCATGCTTCTCAGTCTTCTTTACCTGTTCATTGTCCTCGATTTTTTACATAATTAAGGACTGCGTCGGGGTTGCAACAAGGCAACAGGAATTAAAGCGACCGTGCATGTTTAGTGGTTCGCTAAGATAACCTTGACTTCCGTCCTAATTAGGTAACTGGTTCCCTCTCGCCATTACTCCTCGCACAATAACGGTTAGATAAACTAGAAAATTATCTTTTACTTCGTCGAGAAACGCTACAAAAATACAAGCCTCAAGCCGTTGCCTGATCATTTTTCTGATCTTTTTTGAAACGATTCCCTGCGTTTTGATCGAATGTTATCATCGATGGACAAACAGCGAGCGGATTGTAAACTGTATTCAGTAAGTACGAATATCAACACGAACCTTGCATTCCACCTCGCTTTCGTCCGTTTCGCACGCTGAATAAATTTCATCAATAGTGCGTCTTAGAGTATCCAACATCTGACCCCAGTACCGTGCCCGGTATTCACCTTCTGCCAGACGGGAACGACCGAATTGTTTTGATGGAAGTAGCTGACGACGACCAGCACCAGGACCTGCGTTACCTCCAACAGACCTGTTTCGTGGTCCAAATTCAAGCGACGTTGTGCTTGAAGTAGAAGTACTAGGGTTGGTTGTCGTATTTGTTGTTGGCTTAGTGTGCATGTCCTCGTCATTCCTTCGAAGTGGGCTAGCCGCAGATGTTCTTGAGGTAAATGCTGTCGTAGGGCTTGAATCTCGAGACCATTTTGCGGGGTTTATCCTGCAGAGTTCAGCCACTCGAGCTCGTGTCAATCTCGAAACAGGAAGTGAGTTGAAATTTGAATTGGAATGTCTTGGAGAAGGTAGCCCATCTGAAATTTCCAAGACCAGCGGCAATTCATTCATAAATGGAAGCTACACGTACACGTATTTTTGACATCTACAACGTTAGTACAAGTGGAATGAAAAGCTGCGAATAAGTGACGATTGCACGCCACTCCCGTCTCACTTACCTCATATGAACTCCAGCTGCATCCATCGCTAACCTCTTTTTTATTACATACTTGCGCATGCGTGCAGTGGAACGGGCAGTTACCCCATAGCCACAAAGCTCCGCTGCACTATGGTGATAACCGGCAACCAGACCCTGAGACTTGGAATGCCGAAAAACTACATAAGGTCCCAACAGATCAGGTGTGGTAAGAATCCGAACGACAGTGGACTATTATCTACCACCAAAGTGCCCCTTGATGGCGGGGATTCGAACCTCTGACCTCCGAGGTAGTAAGCAAACGCCGTAAGCCACTCGACCATAACCATGCTGCGAAAAACCTGCACCTGCTGCTTCGCCCTGCTCCAATCAACCTTCACTGTCTCACATGCGACGCTCTAAAGGTCGCCGCTCACAGCCAGTAGGCAAGTCAGGTAACATGAATAGTGGTATGTGTTCCGCTGCGATCGGCATTAGAGTTCAGTTCACCTGTGACCGAAAAGTTTGACGTTCACGAAGACTACGAGCCAGATGGGTTCAGACTGAATACTGGGTGACCGATTGAGTGCGTCTGTGTGCATGTGCATGCGTACATTAGTTAGGATCAGCATCGAGGTTGATTACCGATCGCGATGGAGTTGTTGATTGCAAACCGATGAACAAAACCTAAGAACCGGGTTCGGTCGTGGACGAAATGAAGACGGCCACGAACGAAGGTCTGTCACACGAAGCTTTAGAGAGCATTAGAAGTCACTCACAGCAAAGCATCCGAGCACCGGATAGAATAAGCGGGATGATTTTTGGTCGAAAATAAGTTAGAAATCCATTTACTCTTCACAATAGCATAGGTGGTGGTGGTCGTTTGGTTTAGAGCGTTTGATACAACCTCGGAGGTCCGAGGATCGAATCCCCACCATCTTCGGTTACTGTAGTGGTAGACAGTAATTCACTGTCGTTCGGATCGTTACCACACCTGACCTGTTGGGACCTTATGTGGTTCTCCGCTCAAGTCTCAGGGTCTGGCTGCCGGTTACCCCTGATAGCGCAGTGGACCTTTGTGGTTATGAGGTATACCCCTTTCACTGCACTCATGCGGAAGCATATAATAAGGTAAAACAACCTGAAATTTATACAGTTCATTGTAGAGATAACAAGGAACGGACGTTAAACGGCATCAGATCATAGCAACCATAACGTAATTAGGCCTTTCCGTGTTTCTAACGCTGTCTGAGGGAGATGTGACATGCATAGATGGAACTCGTGTTGACCATCAAGGTGTAGTAAAAAGTTAGTGAATAGGTTTTGATGAACAAAACTGATAACAAACTGTAGATCAACTCTTATACCTGATCTGCGGTCGCGCTCCTCAGTCATTTCACTTTTGAAGCAGCTTTGTCTCCGGCTGATCTAGTGGTACATACGCAAGAATGTGTAGCGACCTCGATCGTTTTGAGAAAATGACTATTTTCTGGACACCATTTTGGATCTATTTTCTCCACGATCTTTTCTGACGTTTGACATTGACCTCAGTGTTCTCCGGTTGCCTACGTTTTACTGGACTGACTTTTCCGAGGTTTCCGTCGACCTCGTTTCAAATCGCTTTCACTTTCGGTCGTTCGCTCGCGGTTCGCTCTCTGCACAGCCGTCGCGTTTCGTTCCGTTTTCCGTTCGGTGTATCTCCCGTATCGGTACTGTTTCGGTGCCACGATATATAGAATACACCTCGCATCTGTAAACCGACTTACGTCTCCTCTGTTCGTCCGATAGAGGGGATATCGTTGGTATTCCCTGCTAGACCCGATAGGAGACACGTTCGCCAGCCGCACTCGAACGTCTTCTATAAATGTTAACCTTTACCACGCTTATATTGAGATGAATGGGTGTGGACCGTTGCTTGTTCTACAATGTCTTTTAACCCCTGAAAGCACTTCAGGAAGTAATGCAGAAAGCATGTAGATCCCTACACCAGCCAAGGAGGACGGTCAGCTCTAGGAAACCCAGGATCTTATTACCACTGTGCAAGGCTTTCGTGGGATCTCATCTAGAAACCTGTGTCCAGACTTGGATGCCATATTTGGTGAAAGACATCAAGGCTGTTAAGCAGCGCAACGTTGCGCTTGAAGTATTCGGCAGCATAGATGGACGCTGGATCGCTCTTTTTCCGATGGCAATACTCCATACTTCACATGGGACAAGTTGTATTGAGCACCAACTTCGGCGTGAGATTTCGTTCATGTGTTCCGATGGAGAAATGTACTAAACCAAATTCATTCGAACATGGATATATCCTCTCTACTATACAGAGTTTGTGTTCGTGGCGCTCCGCGAGTTCAACTACTATTGAATACAGTCATACTGACCGGCTAGCATTTCTTCTGATGCGAAGTTAAAAGTCCAGATCATATCTACAAAGTTAGCTACTACAAAAATTAAAAAACTATGATTATATGATAACTACCAAGCATCGATGCTTGACGTACCCAGCGTCTCCACGGGAACATTGTACTTGATAATGTTTCGCGCCTGGACTCCTTCGTCTTCCAACTTATTTCTTATCCACTGTGAAGAAATAGTTTTGCTCTAAAATAAAAGTGGTACCGTCCACCTATACCTTACTTTCATCTAAAGAATGCCACCATCACAAAACTATTGAAATCTGCTGTAGTGTACAAAGACCGGTGTTCCTCCGCAGGGTGGTTACGTGTGTTTGATGTTAAATCACCAAAGCAGACAACTTCACGAGCACAGTTCAGTATGCATACCACTGGAAGACATTAGCCGAACACCAAAATGGCTGCTCCCCGCCTAACCACTACCCAAGTAGTACATTACCCAGCGGTACCCTACTCCAGCTCTAGGCAAAAAGGGCTAAGGCTTGACAAAAACTTGGCTGTAATAATACATTCCCACCTAATGTTTCCGTCAATTTTCAGCTGCGCTTTTCTGGAGATGCCGAGGCTAGCCACTGCTGTGGCTCCTGGTCATTTTTATTAGCAAACTGTTTTATAGTAAAAGCCGTAGGCCTAATAGTCAAAGACATATTGTAAAGGGGACGTGTATAGGGAACATTCAATTAAGATTCAGTTTGCTGAAAGAAAGATTGCCGGAGGTTGGAATTACAGAAAGAGGGAGAGTGCTCCATAGCTGTGTAGTTCATAGGTTAAAGGAGGACTAAAATAAGGAAGTTTGACTTCTAGGGACAGAGACCTGATATGAGTGGATGACCGCCTATATACGAGATCAACTATGGAAACTTGGGAGGGGGGATTATCAAAGTTAGTTTTGGTGAATAGAAAGCAGATTAATAACAGCAGGAAAGAGATGGCAAGGCAACTTGTAGCGGTGCCCATCTTCATTCATACTTTTACCACGTTTATTGTTTAGCGGAGCGCTGACTGCCAAGCGAGATTGCCATTTGACCGTTGCTCTTGCGCACGCTCTCACACACGCTCCCAAATACACGCTAACCACTATCTCTCACAATCGCCTTCTCGTCCTCACGTGTAGTGGGGAACGCCATTCTGGTTAACATACTCGTACAGTGTGGAGCACTAGAGTAACGTGCAGGTGGTCCATGCAGTACAAAGGACCGAAGCACGCGTTTACTGCGGAAACCGCGAAGTAAGGTCGAACCAACCTCAAAATTGGTGAGCCCGACGTGATCCCCAGGCCACGTGACTTTCCTTGTTTTCTATCGGTCAAGGTCCAGTCTGCGCACGTTTTTCTGTGTTTTATTATTTCCCCATCTGTTGATTTTTTCGATCGGTTTACCAAATAATTTTTTTGCTGTCCATACATATCTTTGATGTCTAGTTCGTTGCGATTTTTTTCTTCCGAAGATTTTATTGCCCCATTGGTCGTTGATTTCTTTTCCCGTCTGTATTCGATAAAGTAATGGCAACGTCTGCTGAACGGAAACCCTGCTCAGACCCGACCATTGGGGCGATCACGCTGCGCATACCGGCATTCACTCCTGCTGATCCAGTTGTAACGAACGTTTGAGCAATGCGTAGCCAAATTCGCAACGGATCCCGAAATAAAAGGACGATTATCCGCGGTATTCTACGATACTAGATTATTACATGAACAATGAGATCAAAAAGAATACAAACTTCAATGATACGATCACAAGGACTCAACAACGAGAAACCGAATAGCAGCGCGTGAGTAAGGAGCACGTGCGTCGTGCAGGTCCAGAGCAGGGATATGACAAAGTAGCGGTCTGGGCGCGAACAACAACAATGGCCCATAAAGACAAACTGTTCGTAAAGACACGTCAATAGTGTAAGCAAGTGAGTGATGTTAAGAAAAACACTGAACCGCAAAGGTTTTAGGGGGATTTTCCACCACCGGCTGTTACACCGCCCACCAAAATCCTCCTGGATCCTTGGCAGAGTCAAAGGTTCGGTATAAAGGTACTGATTCTTTCTACCTACCTAGGCCCTGCTGTCGGTGCGCGTGCCTAATGCTCGTCGTCAACGTTCTACTACTGGTCGCACCTAACCCACTGACTACATATACATGAGGCTAGTCTACATCTTCCACAAGACCAAATGACCGATGGCGAGCGTAAAGGGGGCACATAGATGCTGTCCTTGTAAAAGGCCGTCCTGTCCTAGATGTATGTGCTTGATTGAGTGTTGTTGTGACCACAACCGGTAGCAGAACACGTAATGATGGCGTTGCATTTATTTATGCGATTATAAACACAAAACCCGGCCTTAGCCGGCGACTAAGCGGCATACGAGCAAGTGAGTTGGCATAAAGAATTAAACTACTAGTGCCGTCACGCGCAGCAGAGGAAGACCAATCAGTACACATCAAAATCGATAGGTCAATACTGCTGGCGCTAAAGCATGGTTAAAGATCGAGGCAAATTGGGAGTATGTCCATTCATGAGAGGAATATTGATCGGTTGTCCGCGTGGTGTGCGAGTCCCTAACCAGACACAACAAGTGTGTGTGTGTGTGTGTACGTGCCGGGGTGTACAATGGAATCACAGGTATGGCTGCACATCAAAGGAGGACTTTCTGCAATGTCAACAAAAGACTGTGTGGCATAAACGAGTAAAATGTAGCATGTGTGCGTGACCTAAGCCCCGTCACTTCTACATGCAGTGTCGTGTCGTGTGGTGAGCTAAGGTTTGGACAGTTTGCTCCATAGTACATCGTAAATGCTGTATGAAATTAAACACAAATATACTTCAAAGATGTTGTTGGGGGTTGGGTCCTACAGGGGAATACATGAGGGATAAATAAATGAATTCGGCTTCATCTGGTATCAGCGACATGGGTATAGCTTGGTCGGTAGCGTCGGCCTCACCCTCGCCACTGTCACCTTCAAGTAGACATATTTTACGTATATCTCGCAATACGTCTCCTTTGTTCGTCCTTGTAACAGCCGGTCGTGGAAAATCCCCCTTTTCCCTCGCGATTCAGTGTTTTTCCCAACATCACTCATTTCCATACACCATTGACTTGTCTTTACGAACTGGTTGTTTTTCTGGACCAATTGTTGTTTGTTCGCGCCCAGAGCGCTATTTTGGCACATCCTTGTTCAGGACCTGCGTGACGCACGTGCTGTTTGCTCACACGCTGCTATTCGGTTTCTCGTTGTTGAGTCCTTGTGATCGTATTATTGAGGGTTGTATATTGTTTATGTCATCGTTTGTTGTAATAATCTAGTATCGTAGAATATCACAGATAATCGTCTTTTGATTTCGGGATCCGTTGCGAATTTGGCTACGCATTGCTCAAACGTTCGTAACAGTCCTCACCACCACCATCGATTTCTGTACGACAATCTTTGATCACTCCAACCGGTCAATCGTCTTCATGTAGGTGGCTCTCCACGAGGATGACCACGTCGCCACGTCTGAACGACCTCCTTTGGAGATCCACTTTTGCCGAAGCTGCAGTGTCGGTAGATACTCCCTCGTCCATCGTTTTCAAAAGCATGTGCTAGGTGGTTCACTTGTTTCCATCCAACAACGTACGTTCCGCGCAGGGTTTTCGGGGTGGTTACTCCTGATTTTGACCGGAGTAATAATAGGTCGTTGGGGGTGAGTGCCGGTTCGCCTTCCGGGTCTGGGACGATCGGCACCAGGGGTCTGTTGTTAAATATGCGTTCTACTTCTGTTAGTAAACTAGTCAGCTTCTCGTCATCCATGGTTTGTTGTGAGGCCAGGGCTGTGAGTATTTTCCTAGTCGATCGTTTCAGCCCTTCCCAAACGCCACCGCGATGAGTGGCATAAGGTGGATTGAAGTGCCATTTGTTACGAACGTTTGAGCAATGCGTAGCCAAATTCGCAACGGATCCCGAAATCAGAAGACGATTATCCGTGATATTCTACGATACTAGATTATTACAACAAACAATGACATAAACAATATACAAACCTCATTAATACGATCACAAGGACTCAACAACGAGAAACCAAATAGCAGCGTGTGAGCAAACAGCACGTGCGTCACGCAGGTCCTGAACAAGGATGTGCCAAAGTAGCGCTCTGGGCGCGAACAAACAACAATTGGTCCAGAAAAACAACCAGTTCGTAAAGACAAGTCAATAGTGTATGGAAATGAGTGATGTTGGGAAAAACACTGAATCGCGAGGGAAAATGGGGATTTTCCACGACCGGCTGTTACACCGCCCACCAAAATCCTCCTGGATCCTTAGCAAAGTCAAAGGTTCGGTATAAAGGTACTGATTCTTCCTACCTGCCTAGGCCCTGCTGTCAGTGCGCGCGTCTAATGCTCGTCGTCGACGTTCTACTACTGGTCGCACCTAATCCATTGGATACATAGACGTGAGGCTAGTCTGCATCTTCCACGAGACCAAATGACCGATGGCGGGCGTGAATGGTCGCATAGACGTTGTCCTCGTAAGGGGCCGTCCGGTCCTGGATGTACGTGCTGGAGTGTGTGTGTGTGTGCGTGAGTGTGTGTGCCGGGGTACAATGAAATCACAGGTATGACTACACATCAAAGGAGGACTTTCTGAAATGTCAACAAAAGACCGCGTGGCAAGAAGACGAGTAAATGTAGCATGTGTGTGTGACCTGAGCTCCGCTACTTCCACATATGCGAGGGGCATTCGGTAGCGTCAACAAAGGCAAACAAAGAACACTGTCACATGTATGATGGGTTTACGGGATGTAGAGAGCGTCGTGCATGCGTGTATGTATCGGGATGTATAATGGAATCGCACTCATCACCACATATCGGAAAGAACCTTCTGTAATGTCAACGAAAAAACCGCGAGCACCTTAACGTGTTTGACGGAGATTGTGTGGTATATATAGTGTTTCTTTATCCGCCTCGATTACTGGTGTGAAAAAAGTTTACTAGGCCTCAGGGTTATCAGCTCCTCCGTCTTCGCTCTCGAGTAGGTTAATACTGCGTATGTCACGAATGAGCACTCCGTTAGCTGTCTTCACCTTCACCGTTCTTATCATTTCGTCAGTGCCTTTGATGGTTTCCGTAACTACTCCCAAAGACCAAGTGCTGAAATGTGCGCGTTCGTCGGCGATCATAACCACGTCCCCAACTTTGAATGGTCTTGTTTTGGCCAGCCACTTCTGTCGAGTCTGCAAAGCCGGTAGGTACTCCCGTAGCCATCGCCTCCAGAAGACCTTGGCCAGATAGTTTGCTTGCTTCCACCCGTGGAGGTAGCTCCCACGAAGGTTTACCGGCCCTTGGAAACCCTCGTTCGACCTTAACGTCAATAAGTCGTTTGGGGTGAGCGCCAGGTGGGTGGGGTCGCCGTCCAATACTGGAACCAGGGGGCGGTTGTTCAGGATTCGCTCCACCTCAGTCATGACGGTGTTCAGCTTCTCGTCGTCGGGCGGCTGCTGCTCCATGATTGACAGCAATATCCGTCTGGCGGACCGGATCATGCGTCCCCATATGCCGCCTCGGTGACTGGCCTGTGGGGGGTTGAAATGCCATCGTATGCCGTAGGCCACGGTTCGATTCTGCAGTTCATCCCTGTTTATGTTCTTGTGCCAACGCTGCAATTCCCGTTGAGCGCCCGCAAAGTTCGATCCATTATCTGAGTATATATCGGCCGGTACGCCTCTTCGGTTGATAAATCTTTGCAAGGCCCGTAGAAACGAATCGGTCGTCATCGAATGTGCGACTTCTAGGTGTACCGCACGTGATTTCATGCACGTCATGATACATCCGTATCGCTTTTCTAATCTTTTCCTGCACTTGATCCACAGGGGCCCGAAATAGTCCAACCCGGTGTCACTGAACGGCCACCAGCCCGTAGTCACCCTGCATTCTGGTAGTGGGGCCATGAGTTGTTTGCCTGCTGTGGCATTGCGTCTCCTGCATTGCACACACCGTCGGATTACGCGTTTTACAGTCTCTCGTCCTCTCAACAACCAAAGACGCTTTCGGATGACGCTCGTCACGTGACTTTCCCCGGCATGTCCCTCCATGGCGTGGACGTGTTGAATCATTAGCTCTACTACAGGTTGTCTCGCAGGCAGCAGTATAGGATACTTTGTGTCGAAGTTCAGGTGGGCGTTGGTCAGCCTACCATCCACCCGCAGCAGTCCGTTGATGAGCTTGGGGTTTAAACGCTTCAGCTCGCCTCTTGGAGATGGCATGTCTTCATTGGTCGGCCCCACTTCTTCCACCCTCTTGAGTTCTCGGGCGAAAGCCTCGCGTTGTATCATTCTGAAAATATCGTACTCTGCCGCTTGTAGCTCATCGGGACCTATCGGGCCGACCGGTATCCGACCTGAGGGCCGTAGCCCCTTCATGACTAGTAAATGTCTCTTGAACCTGGTTAACCAAACTAGCGAACGAAGCGTCTTCATCCAGGAAGAAAACCTGACCAGTCGCGATAAAATGGACGACGCTTCGACGACGTTGGTTGCTATCACTACGCCTTTGATCTCCAGTTCCAATTCCGTAGGGGGTTTTAATTCGAACACGGGCCAGTCCTGTTTGGGCAATTGCAGGAAGTTTGGCCCTCTCGTCCACGTGTCCAGTTGCCTGAAGTTGTTCGCACCTCGGGAGCACAGGTCGGCCGGATTATCGCCAGACCTGACATGACTCCACTGGTGCGTGGCTGATTCATCGTGGATAATCGTGAGCCGGTTAGCAACGAAAGTACTAAACCGGCTCCGTACGTTGTTGATGTAGTAAAGTACTATCGTTGAATCCGTCCAGAAGCTCACCGACCAAATGTAGAGATCGAAACATCTCTTCACAGCTTGCACCACCCTGACTGCTAACACGGCTGCGCTGAGTTCGAGGCGTGGGATTGAGACCGACTTCAGTGGAGCAACGCGGGCTTTGGCGAACAGGATCCTCGTGGTATATTGTCCATCTCCTGCGCACCATCGTCCGTACACCACAGCTCCATAACCAACTTCGGATGCATCGGAAAAAGCATGTAGTTCTCCAGTCCGTGTCGTATGGCCAGGAGTCAAACATCGTGGGATTCTTATGTCCCCTAATTTCTTCAAGGTGTTCAGAAATTCTTCCCAGTCCAGCCGGTCCCCTCGGTCCAGTGACTGGTCCCAATCAACTTTCTTACGGCACAGCCGCTGCAGCAAGATCTTTCCGGGTAGCAGCCATGGTGAGACGAAACCGAGCGGGTCGAACAAACTTGAGACGGCAGATAGTATGCCACGACGGGTTATTGGCAGCTCGGGAACGTTCAGTTCGAAAACAAAATCGTCCGTTTCCGCGTCCCATTGTATCCCTAAAGTGCGCTCGATAGGAAGTGGAGAGCCGTCCAAATCTCTTACCCTTTCGGCCTTTTCATGATACGGGATGACCTTCAGCACTTCTGAAGCGTTCGACATCCATTTAGTTAGATGGAAGCCGCCCTCTTCCAGCAATCTCGTCAGACCCCTGAACTGCTTTAGAGCTGATTCCACATCATCGAATGACCCAAGGTGGTCGTCGACGTAGAAGATCCTGCTGACGCTTTCTACCACCGTCCGATGTACTAGATCGCCATGTTTGTTCGCTGATTCTCAGAGGGCGTAGTTTGCACAAAATGGTGACGATATGGCTCCGAAGGGGTGGACGGTCATCCTATAATTCACCACTGCGTTGTCCCGGTCGCTCCCTTCCCACCACAGGAAACGCAAAGCATCTCGTTCTCCTACCGGAATCTTCACCTGATGGAAAATTTCCCTAATGTCAGCAGACAAAGCCACTTTACCCACTCTGAAACGGTACAAAACATCGATCAGTGGTGTGGTCCAGTCAGGCCCCTGTAGTAGGCGATCGTTTAACGACTTGCCCTGAAACGTGGCCGCACAGTCGAAAACCACCCGCAGTTTATTGGGTTTCTTGGGGTTGATAACCGGACGGTGAGGCAGATACCAGATACCCCTTTTGCTGTCGGTGTTAACAGGCACCTTTTCAACGTAACCGAGGGCCTCGTTTCGCTTCATCAAATCCGCGTATCGTTCCCACAGATTCTGGTCTCCAATGAAGCGTTCTTTTAGTCGTAGTAATCGTTGGAGAACATAATTTCTGTTGTCAGTCCACGGGTCGACCGGTGTGCGCCATGGGAGGGGAACCTCGAACTGTTTTTTGGGGCCTCTAGAGCCTTGCCACACCGTTTGTAGAGCGAGGTGATCCTCTTGAGACAACGTCGGTCTTTCGTCTCCAATGTCATGAAACTCCTTTACATACAGCCGTTGCAGATGATACTCTATGCGGTCCGTTTCGGCGGATAAGTAATTCACGGAACCGCGTACCCCTACTGGACCGTATAACGTCCATCCCAGAGCCGTGCGTACGGCATAAGGTGCCTGGCGGTCGCCCACTCTTTGGTCAAGCACCCAATGCGCCTCTGGCACGTCGCATCCGATGAGGAGATCCACTTCATCATCTTCCCAGTCTACAACGGTTACATCCTGCAGGTGGGGCCATCGAGTCAAGATTGCGTTCACCGACCTTGGTGCTCGCATGGGGAGATCCGCTAACGTGAATGCCTCCGTTGGTTCAATTTCCTCGTAAATGTCTAGAGAGATGAGTTGCAGCCTTAATCTACCGGCAGTCATTACCTGTGTTCCGCCCACCGTGCTCACTGCTAACGACGTCGCACCTTTGGCCAGTTGGTGTTTGTCGGCAAACCGCTCTTTCACTAAAGTGGTGTCGGATCCACTATCAACGAAAGCCAACGCCTTGACTATCCCAGTCGGAGTCACTACTCCCACGGCCACTACGCCTAAACGTACCGGTTTACTGGCAGATTGTGAAGTTGAACAAATCACGCTGGGCTTGGCAATCGCCTCGGAGATGGTTATTCTCGCCTGATGCAGCAGCCGATGGTGTCTACCAGTGCAGCCCTCGTAACCACATCGGTTCCTTGTTCTACAGGCTGCTGCCCGGTGCGTGGTGTTGAGACAGATGAAACATGCTCCTGCCATCCTCGCCATTCCCCACCGTTCGTCTATTGTGGCGTTGCCGAACTTGGGGCATTCTGGTAGGCCATGGCTAGTACCACAGGATCTGCAATTTGGTTTCGCCGTAGCATCTCGTGAAATGACGTGTGTGTTGGTCCAAGGCTGGTACTTTGGATATTCCCGTACAGGGGTTTGGACTTGGCTAGTACCGGGCTTGTTTGCCCGGTTGCTGTCCCGGATGAGTCGGCCGAATCTGCTGTCAGCTATCTTCGTTTGCCTGTCTAAGTATTCAGTCAGGTCTTCGAAGTTGGCTTCTCTGTCGCCTCGGCTTATCCGTTCAGCTTCTTCCGCCCACCGACCCTGTAGTTCGGGAGAGAGGTGACGGACTTCCTTCCAAAGTGTGCATGGCGTCTAGGTCAGCCCTGTAACCTAAATGGTCGAGGGCTACTGAGTAGTTTTGCATCTTGATCACCAGGTCGGCCATGGTGTAGACGTCGCCCTTGGTGGTCTTAGCCTCCATCATCACGCCCTCTATTAGGTTACGGGCTACTTTGAAGGGTTGGCCAAACAAGTCCCTCAGAATCTTTCTTGCCCTTGTGTAGCCTTGTTCTGGATCGAGCATGGTGCACCCGTCGATAGCTTCTCGCGCTCGGCCTCGGCAGTAGTGAGTAAGGTAAAGAAGCCTTTTCCCAGGGTCGGTTACCTTGTTTTCAACGAACGTCTCGAACTGTTTGACAAACTTGCAGTATTGCTCAGCTCGCCCGTCGAAAACCGTTAACTCCATTCTAGGCAGATCGATCGATGGTGGTTTGTATTCGGCGACCGGCGTGGGGTTCCCTACCTTATTGCACTCTAACCTATCGGAAGTGTCGAAGTCACTGGTCTCATGATCTCGCTGTTTCTGTGTACACTTCTCTGCTTCATGCGCCTGTAGTCTAGCCGAAAGTAACTGTTGCTCTAGTTCTGGTATTCTCAGCTTATATAAATCGACATCCTTACGATCAATATTGTTCTCAATAACACATGAACTAGCACTGACAGGACTAATAATAATAATAATAATAATGGTATATTTCTCGACCATGGTCGAGACGCATGCGCAAGCGCATGATCATGGTGTACAACGTTACTCAAAACAATGAACTATACACGAATTTCAAGAAAGCGAGTGGAGTCGTCAGAAGCAAAACAATATAGCTAGAGATAGTTTGAGTCGACTGAAATTATAAAGGTTTGCGCGGCAAATACGGTTTGGTTTCGGATTCGACTGGTTGGTAGTGGTCCGTGAAAATACAAAATATATCGTGAAAATATAGCGCTAGGGATGCGTTATAAGTCATAATAATGCAAGATGTGGGTAACTGAGGCCTATTGCGGGTTCTATGCACGGAATAAGTAATGGACATGGAGAGGTTAAAGAAATGAATGGGAGTACAACCGTGAACTTTGGTGAATATGAAGAGAGCGGCTCTCTATGGAGCTGAAGTTGGCCCGGAATGATGGATATTCCCGATTCTAATAGAGGGAGTTCATCATGAAACGAGGGGACATGAGGAAACTTTGTGGAAATGGACAGGCAACGTTGATGAATGTGGAGGAAACAGCAATCCATATATAAGGTGAGTTTAGGTTCGGGATCAATAACCCTTATCATTCAGAAAAAGGCAGCGCAACTTGAAGGCCTTTAACTGGTGAAGAGTCAATTTCAAGCGGATACCGATCGAAAGAAAAATGAAATCTTGGAAGAGAAAACGGAGCGAAAAATCTCCTTGTAGGCTCGCGCCTTATTGTTCTGTTATGCTGACAAATATATTGACTTATTGATTCTCAGTGATCTTCGGCATCATTGTTGGGAACCAAGGATGTGAGGGACAAGTGGACTCGCGTTCGGATAACGTATCGAATTTTAATGAGAAAAAAATCCTGTGTTGCGTATTCTGGCTCTGTTATTGGATTGTTTCACATGAGACCAAGGTGATGTGCAGCATCCCGTGGGTATGGTTCATCAGGCGGGGTAAGGGACGTGTCAATCAATCAATAGAAGGTTGCTTGCGAACTGTTATTTCTGAAGCCTCCAACAGTGACATCAGTAGTAGAGGTGTTGCGTTAGGAGACGTCTACCAATCTGCTTGTAAGCATTTGGGGGTGTTTTATATCGTGTGGCCCGATTGCAATCCCGTTTGGTATAAAAGATGCCATTAAGGTCTCTGTCGGTACAGGTCAAAGTGTGGACATTGGTCACCGAAAGTGGTGCCCGAGAGAGTGGGCGACGACAAACCTGAAATAAATGGTGTTAGCAGTCTGGACGTGGTTCCAGCTGTTAGTTATGATAATAAATAGCGACAATTAATAATGAACTGACTGGGTCTATGTGGACTGTCGGTGTTACATTTCGTACTTTGATCTGGGTCCTAATTAGAGAGCTTAAGTAACATAGGGTTGCAGGGGGTTGATAAGTACTACCACCGGCTAGCAAGATAGCGTAAACCCGGTTGGCTGCTGCGTCTGCATTTCAGAGATTTAACTTAGTTGTGAGCAGGCTGCGGTAGTGATTGTAGTTGGCAGGAGGCAGTAGTTACTGTTAGGTAGGGTTGTAAACCGTTAACTCCACTCTAGGCAGATCGATCGATGGTGGTTTGTAGTCGGCGACCGGCGTGGGGTTCCCTACCTTATTGCACTCTAGCCTATCGGAAGTGTCGAAGTCACTGGTCTCATGATCTCGCTGTTTCTGTGTACACTTCTCTGCTTCATGCGCCTGTAGTCTAGCCGAAAGTAACTGTTGCTCTAGTTCTAGTATTCTCAGCTTATATAAATCGACATCCTTACGATCAATATTGTTCTCAATAACACATGAACTAGCACTGACAGGACTAGGCGATCCAGCATTAACTAAAGAATCGTATGTACCCAAAACCTCCCCAGAGACTTGCCGTATTACTTCCTGTCCGGATTCGACTGCTTTTGATCCTTTTCTTGGCATTTTGCGTGATTTTTCCTCGTTCCAAATAGATCTATTGAGTATTGTTACGAACGTTTGAGCAATGCGTAGCCAAATTCGCAACGGATCCCGAAATCAGAAGACGATTATCTGTGATATTCTACGATACTAGATTATTAAAATAAACAATGACATAAACAATATATAGACCTCAATAATACGATCACAAGGACTCAACAACGAGAAACCGAATAGCAGCGTGTGAGCAAACAGCACGTGCGTCACGCAGGTCCTGAACAAGGATGTGCCAAAGTAGCGCTCTGGGCGCGAACAAACAACAATTGGTCCAGAAAAACAACCAGTTCGTAAAAACAAGTCAATAGTGTATGGAAATGAGTGATGTTGGGAAAAACACTGAATCGCGAGGGAAAAGGGGGATTATCCACGACCGGCTGTTACACCATTCTATCCCCTTTGCTACGGTCTGGTTTTGTATTTTGGCGGTGTTCAAGCGGCTCCACCATTTCTCTTACTCCTTATGAGCCCCAACGAAGTTCGAGCCATCGTCGGAATATATATTCTTGGGGACTCCCCGCCTCAAGATGAACCTTTGAAGGGCCATTAGGAATGAATCGGTTGTCATGTTATGCACTACTTCGAGATGGACTGCTCTGCATTGTATGCATGTTATCAGGCAGCCATACCTCTTTTGGGTGCTCCTCTGATGTCGTGCGAGTAACGGGCCAAAGCAGTCGACGCCGATTTCCACGAACGGGCACCATCCCGGTTGTACTCTTACGGCCGGAAGGGGGGCCATCATTTGTTGGCCTGCTACCGCTCTCCGGCGACGACAAGTAAAGCAGTTGCTTACGACTCACTTGGCCGTCGCTGGTCCCTTTGTCACCCAAAATCGTCGGCGTATATTGTTCAATAAGTGATTCAGGCCTGCGTGTCCCTCTTCCCGAAGTACATGATCTATCAGGCATCTCGTTTCATGGTGGTCACCGGGGTTTATTATGAGGTGTTTTGTTTCGTACTCTAAGCTTGAATTCGTCAGCCGCCCTCCAACCCTCAGTAGTCCGTTGATTATCATGGGGTTTAGTGCTCGGATACTACTGTGTAACAGCCTACTTCCTTTGGTGTTATCATCTGTCCTGGCTAGCTCACGGGCCTCGGACGGGAAGGCGTCTAGTTGCAGTAGGTGTGGAACTTCGAGTTCGGCTTGATTCAGCTCGCCCGGTAGTTTTGTCCCCACGTTCAATGTGTTTTGTGGTCTTGCACCTTTCATAATCAATGAGCGTGCTTTGTACCGTGCCCGCCAGGCCGCGGCTCTTATTATTTTTGTCCAGTCTGAGCCCTGAAGTATATGGTCGTTCAGTGACACACCCTGACTTTTCGCGGCACAGTCGAAAACCACTCTGACCTTCTCCGGTTTCTTTGGGTTCACGACCGGGTGATGAGGTAGGTACCACCTCAACTTTGCGCTGGTAACCTCTCTATCTAATCTTTCCATGTAACCCAAGTCGATGTTATGTTGCATGGCTCGCGTGTATTCTATCTTTATTTGTGGTTCCCGGGGCAGCCTGGTTTTGAGGAAGCCTTATATTCTCAGAGCCATTTCTAGGCTGTTTGGCATGGGTTTCATGTAGGATCTCCACGGGATAGGGACCTCGAAACGACCTTTTGCGTACTTGACGTTCTTGGCCACCATTTCCAAGGCCCACCTATCTTGTGATGGGTCATCTCTGTCCATGGCCAGGTAGGCAAATTCGGTGTTATACAATTGTTGGAATACCTGTTCGATGTTCTTCGTTTCTACCGAAGTGCAGTTGATTTGGATTTGCTTGCCGCATCTGCCGTCTGTACTACCAAGTAAAGTCCAACCTAATGTGGTGCGTACTGCATAGGGTGCTTTGCGGCTTCCTATCCTTTGATCCAGGACCCAATGCGCTTCCGGTATATCGCGGCCGATCAGCAGATCAATTTCGTTACTCTGCCACTCCCCGATCGTAGTCCCGTCGAGATGCGGCGACTGGATCAGAATCGATTGCACTGACTGAGGCGCTCTCATCGGCAGGTCCTTTATAGTGAATGCTCCTAGGGTTTCTGCTCTATGGTTGCCGACCAAGGAAGCGAGTCGTAAGTGCAGTTTGGTCGACTGGATGACTTCGGTGCCACTCACTTTGCTTACTGCTAATGATCCCATATCTCTCTGCTAACTCCTTCCTTACTAGCGTGGTATCCGAGCCACTATGAAGGCCAACGCTTTGGCCACTCTTGTTAGGGTCACTACTCCCATGGCGATTACGCCTGAACGTATTGGTTTTTTGGCAGATCGTGATGTTGTACAAATAACGCTGGGTTTGGTACTCGTCTCGAGTAAGGTTACTCTCGCCTGGTGCAGCAACCGATGGTGTCTACCAGTGCAGCCCTCATAACCACATCGGTTCACTGTCCTACAAGCTGCCGCCCGGTGCGTGGTGTTGAGACAAATAAAACACACTCCTGCAATCCTCGCCATTCCCCACCGTTCGTCTATTGTGACGTTGCCGAACTTGGGGCATTCTGGTAGGCCATGGCTAGTACCACAGGATCTGCAATTGGGTTGCGCCGTAGCATCGCGTGAAATGGCATGTGTATTGGTCCAAGGCTGGTATTTTGGATGTTCCCGTGCAGGGGTTTGAGCTTGGCTAGTACCGGGCTTGTTTGCTCGGTTGCTGTTCCGGATGAGTCGACCGAATCGGCTGTCAGCTATCTTCGTTTGCCTGTCCAAGTATTCGGTCAGGTCTTTGAAGTTTGCTTCCCTGTAGCTTCGGCCTATCCGTTCTGCTTCTTCCGCCCACCGACCCTGTAGTTCGGGGGAAAGGTGACGGACTATGTTTTCCAAAGTGTGCATGGCATCTAGGTCAGCCCTGTAACCTAAATGGTCGAGGGCTACTGAGTAGTTTTGCATCTTGATCACCAGGTCGGCCATGGTGTAGACGTCGCCCTTGGTGGTCTTAGCCTCCATCATCACGCCCTCTATTAGGTTACGGGCCACTTTGAATGGTTGGCCAAACAAGTCCCTCAGAACCTTTCTTGCCCTTATGTAGTCTTGTTCCGGGTCGAGCTTGGTACACCTGCCGATAGCTTACATTGCTCGGCCTCTACAATAGTGAGTAAGGTAGAGAGGCCTTTGCCCAGGGTAGGTTCCCTTATTCACAACGAGCGTCTCGAACTGCTTGACAAACTTGCAGTATTGTTCAGCTCGGCCGTCGAAAACCGTTATTTCCACTCTAGGCAAATCGATCGATGGTGGTTTTTAGTCGGCGACCGGCGTGGGGTTCCCTATCTTATTTCACCCTGATCTATCGGAAGTGTCGGAGTCGCTGGTCTCATGCTGTTGCTCTTTCTGTGTACACTTCTCTGCTTCCTGTGCCTGTTGTCTAGCCGATAACCGCTGTTTTTCTGGGTCAAGTATTCTCAGCCTATATAGATCAACATCCTTACAATCCTTATTGCCCTCAGTAACACGTGAACTAGCACTGACAGGACCAGGCGATTTAACAATAACTAAGGAATCAAATGTACCCAAAACCTCCCCAGAGACTTACTGTGTTACGTCCTGTTTGGATTCCAATGTTTTCGATCCTTTTCTTGGCATTGCGCGTGTTTTTCCTCGTTCCAAATTGATCTATTGAGTATTGTAACGAAAGTTTGAGCAATGCGTAGCCAAATTCGCAACGGATCCCGAAATAAAAGGACGATTATCCGCGGTATTCTACGATACTAGATTATTACATAAACAATGAGATCAAAAAGAATACAAACCTCAATAATACGATCACGAGGACTCAAAAACGAGAAACCGAATAGCAGCGCGTGAGTAAGGAGCACGTGCGTCGTGCAGGTCCAGAGCAGGGATATGACAAAGTAGCGGTCTGGGCGCGAACAACAACAATGGCCCATAAAGACAAACAGTTCGTAAAGACACGTCAATAGTGTAAGCAAGTGAGTGATGTTAAGAAAACACTGAACCGCAAAGGTTTTAGGGGGATTTTCCACCACCGTTTGTTACACCAGCACTCTGGTTCACGCTGGTCGAGTTACGATTCGAAAACCGCCGTATAACCAGTGACTGCAGCCATTTCATGTGGGTAGCAGGACGCCTCTCGCCGGAAGTCTCAATGCGTGTTAAGGACCCAATAAACTCTTCCCGAATCTACGAGGCTTTGAAGGAGGCCGTCGTTGACCGCAAGACCCCAAAGCAGGACCAGCATGTGCAACAACTTCAAAAAGTTGAGCTCGGTAGCAGGAAGCCCTGCGAACTGCTGCGTGAGATGCAGCTCTTGAGAGGACCGACAGTATGCAAGGACCCAATCTTAAGGGAACTTTGGCTCCAGCGTTTGCCTCACAACATTTCAGTTTTACTAAGTGCCACGCGCAAATGCTTCTGGAGGAAACTTTAGGGATAGCTGATGACATTATATCACGATACAACCCCGTTGCAGCTGGAGTAACCAGGTCCTCCATAACAACTCTGCCTGCCTTACCGACTTCTAACGACCTCGCTTAAGTTTTGTCCAGAACTGACGCGAGCCTGAAATGCCTAGCAGTACGAAGAGGTGTGTCACAGGAGCGGCACTGAGCACGCTCACACAGGCTCCATAGTGCGTCATTGCGACAATGTCTCGGCTCTTCAAATAAAGGGTACTGTAAATACCACGGTAGCTTTGATGAGGGAGCCAAACGATGCAAACCAGGGTGTACTATTCCCGGTGCTCATCAGGGAAGCTTAACTTCCGGCCCATGGTGACGATACACGAAGCCGGGTATCAGACCAACAGTCGCCTTTTGAACGTAATGGATATCATTTCAAATAACCTCATCCTTGTGGATACCGGTGCCGAAGTGAGCGTCCTCCTCCGACCGAAAGGCGACAACAGCACACCGCAGGCCCAAACACTACGCGCTGCCAATGGCACGGCCATCCCAACGTTTGTCCAGCGGTCGCTCACCTTGAACTTAGGTTTAGAGCGTAACTTTCGTTGGGTATTCATCATCACCGACGTCCCGTACCCAATTCTAGGCATTGAATTTCTGTAACACTTTGACCTGTTTGTTGGCGCAAGGCACAGCAGAGTGGTGGATTGTCAGACCACTCTCTCTGTTGCGGTTCATAATTCGTGAGTGAATCACGTCACGTCTTTTTACGTTCAACTACTGGCACACCAACTTTATGATGAACTCATCGTCGCCTACCCGGCCATGTTTCGGCAGGCCGGGCCTCTCCCAGCAGTGGCCGCCAACGTCACTCACTATATCGATACTAAGAGACCCCCAGTGTTCAGTAGGCCGTGTCGGTTGGCACCAGACAGGCTTCGTGTTGCACAGGCTGAATTTGAACACATGCTAGAACTGGGTGTAATACCCCCTCCTAGTAGCCCATGGGCTTCCTCTCTTTGTATGGTCCCTAAGTCTGGCGGCGACTGGCGACCATGTGGTGATTGTAGAGCACTTAACAAGCTCACCGCCCCTGACAGATACCCGATTCCCCATATACAGGATCTTACTTCGTCTTTATCAGGTTGCTCCGTCTTCAGCCGTATCGATTTAGTTCGTGCGTATAACCAGATCTCGGTAGCAGAGGCCGATATCCCTAAAACTGCCGTCACTTCGCTTTTTGGGCTGTTCGAGTTTCTGCGAATGCCGTTTGGACTCAGCAGTGCAGCCAGACATTTCAAAGGTTCATGCACTGGGCAACTCGTGGTTTGAAAAATGTCTACATATACCTTCAGGGAAAGAGCACGCCGCACACTTACGAGCAATTTTAGAACGCCTTAGCCAGCACGGCGTTACGATCAATATCGCGAAATGCGAATTAGGCCGGTCTGATATCACCTTCATAGGACATTCTATTTCATCCTCGGGTATTCGCCCTCTGTCAGATAAAGTTTCCGCTATTCGCGACTACCCTGAACCCCAATCTTTTCGCCAGTTGCGTCAGTTTGCCGGCCTGGTGAATTTCTACCGCCGATTTATTCCTCACTGTGCGGAAATGATGCAACCCCTCACCGACCTGTTGCGCGGATGTGAGCGAAAGTTCGTGTTTCCCGACACGGCACAAGCCGCATTTGCCTTGGTCAAAGATGCTGTCGCCAACACAGCACTCCTTACCCACCCCGACCCTTTGGCTCCTACTTCGGTAGTGACGGATGCCTCGGACACAGTGGTTGGAGCGGTACTGCAACAGTTCGTAGATGACTCTTGGCAACCTTTAGCATTCTTCTCCAAGCGCCTATAACCCGCAGAATCAAGGTACAGCACATTCGGTAGAGAGTTATTAGCCATCTACTTGGGAATCCGTCATTTTCGACATGCACTGGAAAGCTGTCCTTTCACGGCCACAGGCCTTTGGTTTACGCATTAAAGTCGGCTTCCGATCGATACTCACCAGGCGAGATTCACCACTTAGACCTTGTCTCAGTCTACGGTGGACGTACGACACTTCCCCGGGGTACTTAATCCCGTCACCGACGACTTATCACGCGTACATCAACTAAGTCTGTCACCGACGCTCAACATCAACTAGGATGCAATCGCACAGGCCCAAACTATGGACCCTGACATCGAACGACTTCAACAAAACTGTTCTTTGAGCTTAAACACAGCACCTATCCCAACTTCCCAGAATACCATAGTGTGCGATGTGTCACAAGGTCGCCCTAGGCCGGTTTTTCCTGCTGCCCACCGTTATCCTACTTCCCCGACACTCTATAATCTGGCTCATCCGGGTGTGACGGCCTTGGTGAAACTGATTACTGAGCGTTTTGTTTGGCACAATGCCAAACGAGATGTCCTTCAACGGGTTCGTGCTTGCCTATAGTGCCAACGTGTTAAGATCCATAGGCACACTAAGGCGGCTTTAGCCACGTTCCCAGAACCTGAAACACGTTTTCGTCATGTGCACGTCGACCTCGTAGGACCACTTCCACTTTCGCTTGGGTACGTTTACATACTCACGTGCTTGAATCGTTTTACTCGCTGGCCGCAGGACTTTCTTATCCCTCGTCCTACGTCGGAAGAGGCCGCGGAAGCTTTTCTGACCGGTTGGGTTAGTCATTTCGGTTGCCCGGCAATAGTGACCACCGATCGTGGTCCACACCTTGGCGGCGCTTTTGGCAGCCTACTCGCTAGGCTCGGTTGTCAACACGTTAAGACCACAGCTTATTACGCTCAGGCCAATGATGTGGCTGTGCTTTTCCACGGGCAGTTAAAAGCCGCCCTTCGAGCAAACGGTAACCCCCTTTGGAGTAAAACACTACCATTAGCACTCTTAAGCCTGCGTAGCACCGTTAGTGAGGAATTACACAAAACACCGGCCGTACTGGCATGTGGCTGTACACTTCGTCTGCCTGGGGAGTTGGTAGCCGCCTCGCCAACCGTGACTTTAGACTACGGCGACTATGCTCAGTATTTTACACAGCAAATGCGAGTGCTCAAGGCCAGCTTACCGCGCGAACATCAATCTACAAGTTAGGTCCAAACTGCGTTAGGAACCGCCACTCACGTATTCCTTCGCGTCGATGGCGTTCGATCACCGGTACAAGCGCCATACACTGGCCTGTTTCGAGTGATAAAACGTGGGGCAAAAACATTCGTCATAGACATCAGCGGACGACACGACACCGTATCTATCGACCACCTCAAGCCTGCAGTCATAGATTGTGAGCCGCCCGGTCAATTTACACCTACTCAAGCAGCTTAGTCCCCCGCGTCGAGCGCGTTACTACCCGAACCACCCCCAGTTACGCCTAGTGAGAACTCGGCAACTAGTCTTTCAGATTCTCCAACCGCACCCGCAAAGCGAAGTAGCTGTCGCGGCCGCCAACTGCGAAATCCCGTCAGCTTCGCCGATTTTGTGACGATTTTTACAACCGACTGTTAGCTCCAAGTGGGGGAGTTCACCATGGATTTATCAACCAACAGGCCCGAGAAACTACAATCGGTAGTTGTGATTTCATTTTCTTCTGGTCCCCTAGCGATTACAACAACGCCGAACATCGTTCGTATGTTTTTATTGGGGTCCAAAACTGGCCGGCGCCCTCAGGAGCTATTTTGTTTCAGTTTACCTTGCCCTCTCTCAGACGGATTTACAGTCACATTGTCTTCATCCGTAGCCTTTCTGGCTGCCGTGCACGTCCAAGAAGCCAACCACTCACTGGACAACGGGACGATTGGTCAGCGAGGTACTTGAGACGACAACTGGACGCCATTCTGGATGGACCTGAAGCGGCATCTTCGGGCTCGCATGCGTATGAGACCCGTGAGCGCTAAAACATAGTTGGACCGAAGCACATCGGACCTCGAGAGTGCAGGCACCGTCAAACTCGTCAGCGATCTTTTGACGTCACGAACAGCATGACGGGCATGCTACGAGGAGTTCCTAGACAATCAATATTTCCTGTCTACGGCCACGATCGAAGCCCAACTCCGTCGGACTTCTAGGAGGGGGCCCCTGTAGCGATGCCCATCTTCATTCATACTTTTACCACGTTTATTGTTTAACGGAGCGCTGACTGCCAAGCGAGATTGCCATTTGACCGTTGCTCTTGCGCACGCTCTCACACACGCTCCCAAATACACGCTAACCACTATCTCTCACAATCGCCTTTTCGTCCTCACGTGTAGTGGGGAACACCATTCTGGTTAACATACTCGTACAGTGTGGAGCACTAGAGTAACGTGCATGTGGTCCATGCAGTACAAAGGACCGAAGCACGCGTTTACTGGGGAAACCGCGAAGTAAGGTCTAACCAACCTTACAAACTCCTCGGCGATGGGCTAGGTGCTGCAGAGTGAAGGTCAGGAAGGAAATATCGACTATTCGGATAGCCTTTCCTTGAACCCGATCAGGGAGAGAACCAAAGGCGGACGAAGCTCCACTCCGTACATGACAGCAGCATTCAAGAGCCGTTTTGATTTGTGCTATGCACAAAAGAAGTTGGGTGTGTGCAAAAATGGGTCCGGTGAGGAATGGGAAATGAACCTTGCGCACAGTGCGGGAGGCAAGCCCTGGCACAAAGCAAGACCAGCAAATAGATGAATTTTTGAATGAGCCTAATGAGGAAAGTGATCCTTAGGTGCGAGGGGAGGTTGAGCCAAATTTCAGCCAAGGGTAATAAGTGAAACGTTTGAGTGGAACATGAAGGAGAGAAGTTTATGAAGCATCGGAATGGAAAACGCTGGTGGAAATATGAAGATAGGCTGTAGATAGTCCTTCAAAATCCATAATTTCGTTCTTTCATGATGGCACTCTTTCACATACAGTATTTACATGTTTGGCACACCTAATGTTTCTATGGACTAACCTTTGTTTTCTTGCGTCCAGTGCGCTACCTTGCCACATCCCATCTTGAACCAGCGTGACGATACTGGGTTATCAAATGAGCGATAACATAAAACACACACAAACCCCAGTTGTGCGGTCACACAGACTCAAAAACGAGAACGAAGTTCACGGCGTGCGAGAGACAAGCACGTGTGTTACGACCACCGTTGTTCCTCTTACAAGCAAAAGATTTCATAACCATACAAGACTGCCCGGAGTTCCTTTTCGCAGGTGACAAGATCTGTTAGGGAGCCTCAAGTCAGCTGCAGGATTGGTGCGTGTGCAGAAAGGTAAGAATGTCCACTGAATGCCGCCAGATGACAAGAGCAGCCCTCAGAGGGGAAGAAAAGAGGACAGGTATGTTTGACCGTTCATCCCGACAGGGACTGAGTCCACCACTGTTGTAAGCTTCCTAAGTGTGCTTGTAAAAAGAGCCTGAAATCCGCTGGGTAAAGCAGGTCGGCAGCAACCGTGGCAAAAGTGCTCTCCTCTGCTTGAAAAGGAAAATGGTATCTGGAGAGACCAGCATGCTTCTGTCTATGTATAAGATGTCTGTGACGCATTTTACACGTGCTTGGGAACTCAGCACATCGGAGGACGAAAAGGCTTTGAAAGAAGTCAGGGCATAGAAACAGACGACCCCGGGGCAAGAGGCAGGAGAAACCACCCCAAGTTTGCAACAGCCAGAAAATTTGCCGTTTGGAGTTCAGCTGTCGTTCAAGGGCTCACAAGGCCCGAACCACAGATAACAATTACTAGGATTGCAGCATAGGATCCTGAGCTGCTCGCAGAGGAGAAAAAGAGCATGTGCACAATCAGAGCTCCGGTTGATCAAGGAAAGAAGCCCCAAAAAGAGAAGACCCTTAAACGGCAAAGCACAGAACATGAAGAGATGGAGTCACAAATGCAGTTAGTCGATGGCTTTCGAGAACGAATAAAACCGCTCAGTAATTGCCAATGAGGACTGTGCAAGACATTTGCGGGCTACGGATCTTAAGCGATACCGCTCTTGGGTGGAAAGGGTTTTAGCCGTTGGTGGTGAAACCGAAGAGTATATGAAAGTGGCTGGGCAGCACGAAGGCACTGTGTGGTACCACTCGGCGGAGCCTCTGCGGACGATGAATATCTCCAGGTATGTTCCCCCCAAAAGGATAATAGGACTCAGAAAGTAAAGCGGGACAGAGATGTCTGGGACGCGCCTCATGCTTTTCGAACTTGCTAGTCCGCATCTTACAGATAGACACCTCGGGATGACTGAAAGCATAAGACCATTCGGGTTGCACTTGAAAGCACAAAACCAAATAAAAGCGGTGTGGCCTGAAAAAAACCAAGTAACAGGATATAATACGGCGCTCCTGAAGTCCTCTCAAAAATGAGTTGGAGCCATTTTTGTGGATATGGCTGCTACTCAGTCGTGGCGTCTCGCACTTCGGAGCCGCCTCTGGACCCAATTCTGTCGCTCCAATCTTTCGCGCCGTCTCTCGTGCCAAAAGGGTAAAAATACTGATGCTGGGTCGTGGTGCCGGAAGCACCACAGGTACTGAGCAAACTCCCGGAAATCGACACTTTCGGACACTTTCTGTGACACACAACGGAACTATAGCCAGCAAATAGGTACGAAAGCACCCGTTGGGTTCCCATCGGTCTGCTGTTTACTTTTGTGTCGAAGAACACTCCCTCAATACCAGCTTTTGGCTGACAGGCGCACAGACCAATGTCGCTCCCCGTACCCTCTCGGAGCTTCAGCTTCATAGCTCATAAGAGCTTCGGGCTGGCAATTGTTCCCCTTTCTGTTCATTTGGTACCACAAGCCTGAAGTTAAATTTATGTTTACGTCCCCCTCTTCAATGGAATTCTTATCTCTGGCTTGTCCCAGAGTAAACTAGGTGTCGGTTTTGCACCACTTTGTCTCTTTGTCGCATCCAGGTTCTCGTAAGTCAATCGACCCTGTGACTCACTGTATCGTTGCTGGGTTCATGTACTTAATCAGCCTCCTTCGAGCTTTGTCTGCTGTTCCTCTAGCCAATAAACCTTTTTCGCCCATACATCAATCGTGTTTCTCTTCTGACCTGGAGGCCACTTATTCTCGATGTTCTCGAAGTCACACTTCATATCAGTACCATGTGACCTTCCGTTTTCCCTTCCCCCTTCGCCTGCCTCCGGGACCTTTTGCCTTTGCTCGCCTTGAAATTTGGCACCCGGTGGATCTCGGCGACATCTGCCCCTCGAAAATCCTATGGGCACCTCCATTGCACATTGCGCCTGGATGAACTTCAGAAGACCATCTTTCCTGTGGTAAGTATCGTCACTCAAATCAGGTTGCGGCTCCGGATATTATCTTAACCTGCACATCCGTGATTATGTCTGTCCTGGCTGGATCCACCATCTTCAGCACCATCGGCCTCGTTCGAGCCTACCATCGGAATTTGGTCACCAAAGAGGATATGCCAAAGCAGCTGTCACCGCTCTGTGCTGTCCCTTCAAAATACTGGGCTTACCCTTCTGCCTACGCAAAGAGTTCCAAACGCTCCGGCGTTTCCCTGACGACTTAACTGTCAGTCTAAATTGATGACTCATCACCGGCTTCAATACCAGCAATAAACAGCTCTATTTTCGACCGCTGATTCACTGTCTAACGGAACAAGTTAGGGCTAGCAATGCCCTTGGACTGAATAAAAAGAGCCGAAGTTGCTCTTCCTCAGTTACCTCATGAATGCCAACTGCATTCTTCCGGCTGTAACCAAGGTTGACAGTATGGCTGCACTTCCAATGCCGACGTCTTCCAGGAGGCACAAGCACCTCTTTTGATTTGCGGCCCGTTGTCGCCGGTTTATTCCGCACTGCGCCATGCTGATGCAACCACCGATCGACTCGCTGCTGGAAAAACAGTCGGCTGTTGTCTGGTTTGCCAAGACATTGAGGCTTTTTCCCAGCTCCAGAAGGCTTGGATGTTGCGATTTTCCCTAGTTATCTGAATCCGGGAGCTTCGGTCTACATGGCCGTAAAAGCTTCCGGTGTTTATATTGGTTGCGTCCTCCAGCAGGCGGCAGACTGCTTCTAGTAGGCCACGGCACTTCACTTACGCACACTTTCTCTTATGGTACCCAAAAGCTGCGCTCTTGGTCATGAATCGCTCGACTTTCGCGCCGCAGTTGGTCACATTCGCCAGGCCCTGCAAGGATGGGAACGCATTTTCTAGGGCCACAAGCATTCGCTCTATATCTTTTGCAATGCTTCGGATCGCCTCTTCCCTCAAAATCTCCGGCAATTTGATTTCACCCGATAGTTTTCTGCAGTTACTCATTACTTCGAAAAGAAAAGTGCAGCTGCAGACTCTTTCTCCGAGATCCGCAATCTCTTATTGCCTGCTCTTCCTGGGATCAGCTTCAGGGGCTCGGCATTCACTTAAGCGGATTTTCATCTTCAAAAGACGTTTCACGAAGCCAGTTTTTGCCTTCCGAAGAAATCAAGATTATTCTGTTCTTGCAAAACTTCTAATCTCAACCTTCACCAGTAGAAACCGGTGTCCACCAGGGCCCTGTCCTTGGTACTCCCTATTCTCCATTGACGTCAAAAATCTCCCTGAAACAATCTTGATTACCCCAGCGATGTACGCAAATGACGTCACAGTCCAACATAAGTATACTGGTGCTGTGCCGCCAACAACTATCACGGTCAAAAGCTGGAACCTCCAAATAAATAATGGGAAACAAGCAAGAGTAAAGGTTTGCAACTTTCAGGATCAGCTCCTTAAGATCAGTGGATACAAGAATCCAGAGCGGATGGTCACATATCACTCGATTCCTGAATTAGCGGTAATCTCTTTGCTCCCACGAAGAGAAAGCTGGTGTATCTCCCTTCCAAGATCTGGATTAGTAGATGAACTTTCCACTGATCTCCATGGAGGACTTCCAACTTATACATGGAACTTATATTTGACCATTTTTAGGACAGGCAGCAAGTTAGTACACACTGAACTAGTCCGACATCGGGTTATTTTAGAGCGCGTTCAATGAAAGGTAACCAGCGCGCTACTAAGCTTGCTATTCACCACCATATCAGCTCGCCTACCATCACTCCATCTTCATTCTCCTGAGACTCACCGCACTAGAAAAGACCACCTCGTCATGCTATCTCCACACAAAGAGGGCGGAGAATCTGCTTTTCATTAGCCCGGACTTAAATACCCTGGGCGGACACATACGGAAACTTCTCAAACCTCATCCACGTAGATTTCTTGGAAAATATTTTCTTATATTTCTGAAGGTGTGTCTGGGAAATATCCTCTTGTGATAGAGAGTATGCAAGAAAGTTTGAAGAAACCCTGTTCCGTCTAGTACCACTCATTTCACAGACAACATTATTTCATTTGTATGAACTATCTTTGTCAGAATTCCCATAGTTAGTATAATTGCACTACACTTTTTTATGAATAGAACTCTCACCGCTGCCTCGAGCGTGAGTTGCTCAACTTGAGCCTTGCGGTGACTGTACTCAGTAATCTTGTCTTAAGTTTCTAACCTTTTGCTGTAGTTTAGCCACAGTTGTTGGTGTGTTGTTCAGCCTGAGGCGTAAGAGCCCAGAAATAAAACTACTGAGGTTTGGCCACTGTAAAATTGCTTCGTTTGCCGAATATGGTACAGTAGCTGTTTGGAATCGACTTTGTTTTTAACTGTATCGAAATGAGTCACCATGCGTCTCTCTAACTTGCCACTGGCTAAGCTTTACATGGTGAATGTTGCGGATTAGAGGACTGGGTAGAGCTCACAAAAAATCCACCTCATTCCTTGATTCCCTTCCAGTAGAATGCTCTCTCCCAATGTTTACAAGTTCCGTCTTACTTTATAAGCATTGTTACGCGTACATACATGTGAAAATGAATGTACTTACTTACTTCCTGCGTGCTTATACATAGTCCTGTCACTCGTACGCGTAAATTATTGAAATGGGAAAAATCCTGCAGATTTATACATATACCCATATTTTTATAATAAGCCTCCCATATAATAACGGAAACTTCCACCTTTATGCTAGTGTATTATTCCCGAAGTAGGCCATCTACTTTGTATTAGTGGTTGGCAGATTTTCATAATGTTTTTAGGTGATCCAAATGTGAAAAGTCTTTGTAAACATGCCCAATGCACTTAAATGGTGGAGTCCGGTTAGTACAAGGGGAAATCCTGCTGTAGGCATTCAAATTACAAGCTAGTTCACTGTGGTGGATGCCCTGTGCTACTTTAATTTGGGCGGGTATACTGTGATCCATATGCAGAAAGTCGAAGGTCCTCCGGCGTGGCCTCGTAGCTCAGCCGGTAGAGCACTCGCGGTACTAAAGCGGGGGCGGTGGCCATGCGTGGGTTCGAATCCCGCCGGGGCCAAAGACTTTTCACATTTGAATCACCTCAAAACATCTGCTTTTGATCGGGATATCCTTTTCATCTCGGTAGAACCGTAGAAACAAAGTACATACTAGAACCGGGAACATTTGTTTCGAAGTTTCCAACCCATTAATTACATCAGGGCTTTAGGACAACCACAATCCCCTGGTGATACAGTATTAGAAGGAAGTCAGCTTCTGCAAAGCCAATGATAATACTTCTTCACCAAAGTCTCCATGCCAGTGGATTCGACCTTCGACCTTATTCATATCTTCCAGTTACTTGTGTATCGATCGGTCTGCTCCACTTCACTCCCTGATTATTGCGCGGATTCATTGAGTTGATTGGTCAGACCTGTTCACCTTCTACGCTGGAAAGCCACCGCTTGAACACACATTCACGCCAGTCGACGCAACTTTGGAGCTTTTTTAACCAATTACCACTGTTATCATAGTCCCACTGCCAGGCTTACAGGTCTCCACAATAGTTTAACTGGAAAGCTTGCGGACTCCCTATACCAAACGACATCATGTGCCGCTTCAACTATTACTTCCCATATGCCCTCCAAATGATTCTTCTCATAGTGCGCCGTACCACCGGAGCACTGGACCGGGTCCCACTCTTACCGGTTGCGTTCCCAAACTACTATCCTGCATTAGGTCAGCCAATGCCATCTTAGTCTACTCCTGCCTGCCAACTTAGACCTTCTTCTTTCTGTCCTCTTTTATTTGCGAACGGCCGGTGGCAACTGGTGACCCCTTCCTGCGGCTTTATCGTGCTCCAGCCTTGAGTTCCCTGACCCAAAGTGAGTGGCAAACGATGGCGTTATGAAATAAAATACCCGTCACCCGCTGTTGGTCGCACACCGGGTGTACATTCGTCTATTCTGTGTGTGGTAGCTTTCATTCTCACCTCCGCGTAATGTTTCTCGTCGTTCCGGGTCTCGCTTTCTGCAAATCACTGCGATAGAGCTTCGCATGCTAGGGTCTCACACTTTCACATGATCTACACATATTTGCTGGGGTGTATGAGCTTAGTTTTCTAACTTCAACTGACTGGTGCACTCAAAGACCCAATTTAGGAATCCCTAGTCGAACTTTCAGTTAAATTGTCTACTCTTTAGCAGTGTCGTAGCTTGCTTGTGAAGTATTTCTCTACGTGTCCACTTCTATGCAAAGCATCGCTCTCTTCATATCGCCCTAGGAATCACCTATCCAAAAATGTCCACACGTGATAAAACTATCTGGTTCGCCCCAAACAATTTCTCACATTCCCAAAGCTTTTCATCATTAGGTGTTAAACCCATCGCCTCTGACCAACTGTCCTGTCCAAATGACATCAGTGGGGATAAGCTGTACTGAAAACCCTTGGCATCATAGATTGCACTCCGATAACCCCACTCGGACACTATCCTCCAATGGGGCTTGTTATTCCTCGGAGAGATAATTCCTCCGGAGTTTTTCTTTATGGATCCTTCCAACAAGCAGCCAGAGTGTTTAAGTGCTCCCTTAGATAGGCTCCGATTTTTCTTTGATCCATCCTACACTGCTCGGTTTGCGCTTTCTTTTTTTTCTAGGTGACATCACATCCTCAAGGATGGCATGGGCACATTTTCGACGGCTATACCCGTCGCGGCAAACTTTCTACTCCCTACCCAAGCATAATGGTCTTTACTTACACCTCGGCCTTCTTGATTTTGTTGTGCTGCCCACTGCCGGCTGGGTCATTGATGCCTGTGTACATCTTTGGCTCTGCTCAAAGAACGCAAATGTTTCTCATCTGCCCACTTCCCAAGCACTTCATTCGTTCACTGAACCCAGGCGAGTGTCCGTCAACCTCTGTTTGCATCACCCTTGTAAGCGTCTTATCTTTCGCGTTCCACAAAACAGCTCCTATCGGCCATTTCATGTTCGGCAAATTCTTCCCCATTTATGAACCTGAAGTCAAAATTGAACCGTGTTTTCTGCGTAAGACGTTTTCTCTCCGGCAAAGTTATGTTGCTCAATAACACTGGGTGGCCAAAGCCGTTGGCAAGTCCTCGGCTTTTCGGTTACCACGGGTAACCTTTTTCAAGAAGGGGGTTACCAAACGAATGAAACTGAAATTGTATGGTGCATCGATTTTCCGGTACTCTTCCGGCCCCTCTCGGTTCCGACACGTTACTCGTTGTCACTTTACCCCAGTTAAGATTCCTGGCTGCATTATTCTGTTACCTCAACTTTTTGAAATTTGTGAATGTTATCTTAGAGTGAATCTTTGCACACTATGATCATGCATGGATGCATGCATCTCGAACACGGTCGAGTAGTGCCCTACTATTATTTCAATTATCATTACACATCGACAGCAACAGGGCAGTTACAGGATGACCCCCATACACTGGCAGAAGCAGGCTGTTACTTAGGTGTCTCACGAATGCTCCCAAATCCGAAGTAGCAGAATTATATTTCAGTAGAGCGTAGAACAATCGCGAAAATACTTGCCATTTCACTTCCTTCCAAGAGGATGTGTTCTGCTAGCCTAATCGGAGCAAAAAGCAAAACTCCCGAGGGTAGTAGCCAAAAGCGACTCTATAGCTGGACAAGACGTCAGTGGTCACACCAAGACCGAATAATTCAAAGTGAGCGGTATGAAAACAACCTGATATAAAGCAATCCATTTCATTATCCCGTGAATTGGTAAAAACACGGTAGAAATGACTCATCCAGCGATAGTAGAGAAGAACACAATGTTCAAGATAGTGTGTTAGCACAATAACTAGTGTTGCTGAGGCCAGAACTGGGTTAATCATCAGGAAATCAATACAGAAAACAACGGAGTGAGGAATTTTCAACTGCAAGCTGTTACAATACCACTGATAAGAGTCCATCGCAGTTATTCAGTTCTCGCTGTTTGAGAACTAGTTCTGAATACGTTGCTTCAGCTAATCCAAGCACTTACAGAGGGCGTGATTTGCGACCACCCAGTGGCATAATTCTGGAACAAAACCGTAATCGAATGGTGACCCTACCAGTTGCCACGTTTTTTCCACTCATCGAAGGCATATTGATCGGGTTTTTTGAACACAAAAAATCAATCTGAGAACAATCATTGCCTTGTTTCGTTCAATAATGCTGCTATTTCAGGTACTGATATTTAATCCTTATCCAACTAAGCATCCGACGAATCTAGTATCAGAAGATCAGCAAGAATACAAGCAGTGGCCACAAAGGAATACAAGCTTCCGAAATTTAATTCAGCGTGTGGTGAATGCTATTCGTGACTAACTGTACATGTAACCTAGCTGTTTCTTTGATATTCACTTACCAGGACAATTTTACTTACTTGTTCTCAAGACACGAGATACTACCGCACATCTTGTGCTATTTTCGTACTTTGATTCAGTGATAGAAATAGCAATATTTATCGTCCTCCATGTTTTTACACACGTAATTGTTTCAGTGAACGCTGACTGCCAAGCGCGGTTGACACTTGATTATTGCTCCTGGGCGCTCTTCACGCAAACTCTCAAACACACTCTGACTACCATCTTCCCCCGCTGGCCCACTCGTTCTCACGGGTCCTGGAGAATACCGCTCTGGTTAACGTATTCGTACGGCGCCGAGCATTAGAGTAATGTGCAGGTGGTCCACGTGGTACGAAGGACCGGAGAACGCGTTTAGTAAGGAAACTGTGAGGTGAGGTTTAACGACCTTACCTTTCTGTGCGGCATAATTCTTCATTATTGCATACAGTATAACATTAGTAAACAAAGACGAATAACACAAACACGGGTGGATGTTTGGCCAAGAAAACAGATCGGCAATCGGCACTGGGTGCCGCTTTATTCTATCTAAATGCGGAAGGAAATACTGGTTGTCTTATAAGTGAGGTTTTTCGTCCGGATGATGGCCTAGACGGCTACTTTGTTCCTCGGCCAATGTTAACGATACTGTTAAGCAAATGAACGGAGTTATTCAGGGGGAATATTGAGAGGTGCTGGTAGTAGCTCACTCCGTAATGGTGGGTCTATGGGCTGGGCAGTTTTAGGCCGGTTAAGCGGCTCACATTCTGTGGCAGAATATTTGAGGCGAATCATAGATATGGTGTTGTTTCACTCTGTGATATATAGGATAAAACGTTTAGTACTGCTTTTTATCACGCAAAGCGGACCGGCGTACGACGGATGCAGATTTAACAGAAAATATGCGTTGCGAGTGACCTCGTGATTAGGGGTTTCCAGCACATCTGAAAAGTAGCCTGTGGGTTATTATTATTTTTTTGGAGGGGAGGGGGGCTTGAACTGAACACCCGCATGTGTAAAGTAAGGCGTTAGTCGTAGCTCCGCTTTTTCTTGACCGGGCCTAACATGTCGTGCCATGTGCTGACAGTGACCGTCGTATACTCGGTGCTTGGATGTTCAGGCGTATGTTTTAACCGGTCAAAGAGTCGCGTGCCTGAAGTCGATAGACTCTGATTGTCCTTGAGGCTTACTGGTTGACCGACCTATGGTTATTTTTTCTTTGAAACTAGTTTGTAGATTTCGGATTGCTGTATTTCGGTTCTCAAAAGGGACTTTGGTCGAACGCACGACTTGTGGACTCAATTCCCGTCCAGCGAATAAAGACGCAGAACGACAGCGATTGATGGTTTTTGTACTTGTATTGATTGCCCTGTATGAAGTACAGGAGAAGGGAGGCTGATCTAGCTAATCACCAGAGCTGATGAGCTGGAGCGCGCCTTGCCGTTTTGACGTAGTGTGACGAAGGTTCTTCTTCTTTTTCACGTGTTCTTATTTTTACACCGGTGGACTTAAACAAAGCGCGCCTAAGCTCTAAGCTCGCAATTGTATTTTATTAAATTTGGTGTCTGCGAAGCCGCTACATCAGTCCCCCTCCAGAAGGACGACCGAGTAGGAGAACTTCGACCTAAGAGAGCGTCGTGAGTTGAGCCAAAAACCAGCTGAATAGTTCCAGCTGGAAAAGGTTTGTGCTCAGCACCTCTAAGGTGATCTAAGGACCTCTGGGCCATATATAGCCGCAGAGAAGGTTACTCACGCGTGAACTGGTGGGGTATCCTCTCCCCGTGCTCTCTATCTAGAAACCTTAAGTGGGGACAGGGACGTGCCAAACCATGTACAAGGCACGTAGGCAACAACAACAACAACAAAAAATGGTAATGTTCATATAGTGACACATGTCCATTGTTAGTGGTGTGCCAGATCCTTCCTAGGTAAACAACGACTGACCCTAGAAGAGATAAGAAAAACTGGATACAGTATGCAATCAAAAGGGGAAATCTATGTAAGAACAATAAAGTCAACGAATCGTGCAGGGAAACGAACATGCCTACCAGACCTGGTGGAACGTGATGGGGGGTCGACCTGTGACTCACGCGTGCTGGAGCTAGATGTTGTTGGGGTCGGGCAAACGTCTGTGTTTTTACCATCGACGGGCAACGGCGTAGGCTGGGTTTCCGAATCGACGAACGCTGGCTTAAGGCGGTCGATGCTGACGGTTTCTTGCCGACCATTGAGATCGATGATGAACGTTTTTTCTAAACGCCGAATGACTTTGTGCGGGCCAGAATAAGCTGGAGTCAACGGGCGGCGGCTCGGCGTACGCAGAAAAACGTGCGTGCACGTATGTAGGTGACTGGGAATAAACGACGGCCGATCTGTCGAACGGACAGGAATACCAATCTTCTGACGCATGTAGATCATGAGACGTTGAGTGTAGTCTCCAAGGTTGGGGAAAGGTGCGCTCACCTTGGGTGCGACAAATTCACCAGGGAGACGAGCGGTGGTGCCGAATGTCATGGACGCAGGTGTGCAGGGAGTGTCGCTGCGCAACGTATTGCGAATGCCCAATAAAACCAGTGGTAAGACGTCCGTCCACTGAGGATTGTTGTGAGCACTGAGCGAAGTTTTGAGGTGCCGGTGAAAACGTTCGACCAAGCCATTTGCCTGGGGATGATAAGCTGTGGTGCGAATACGCTTAGTGCCAGTCAGTTGGAGGAGATTGTCGAAAGTGGCAGATTCAAACTGAGCTCCTCGATCGGTGGTTACCGTGGTAGGACAACCAAAGCGGGAAATCCAGTGTTCCATGAACGCACGGGCGACAGTTTCACTGGATACATCCGGAATGGGTATGGCCTCGGGCCAACGAGTGAAACGATCAATACAAGTGAGTAGATAGATCATACCTCGGGATGGTGGCAAAGGTCCCACAATGTCGACGTGCACGTGAGCGAAACGGGCGTCTGGAGTCTCAAAATTTCCGACTGGACTGGTGGTATGTCGCTGTATTTTGGCTCGCTGACAAGCAATGCAGTTACGTGCCCATTGACGAACGTCGCGATCCATGTTTGGCCAAACAAATCGGGCACGGACTAGTTTGCATGTGGCCTTGATACCCGGATGGGATAGACCGTGCAACACATCGAAAATTGGACGGCGATGTGAAAGTGGTACGATTGGCCTTGGGTGATCCAAGGTGGTGTCGCAGAGGATAGTGCCAGCAGATGACGGAAGAGGCAAAGCCCGCACTCGGAGACTTGTATCGCGAATGGTTTGTTGAAACTCAGGGTCCTGCTGGCTTCGTGCCAGGTCCTCGAGATTGATACCGAGAGCAGCGGGCGACCCGAGACTGTGGATCCTGGAAAGAGTATCTGCAGCCACATTAGCTGACCCGGAGATATGACGAATGTCAGTAGAAAATTGCGATATGAAATCCAGCTGGCGAATTTCTCGTGGAGAATGACGATCAGACGCGTTGCGGAAAGCATACAGTAGTGGCTTGTGATCTGTGAAAATGATGAATTCCCGTCCTTCCAGAGCGTGGCGAAAGTGACGTATGGCGGTGTAGACGGCAAGTAACTCACGACCAAACGCACTGTATTTGGATTCTGCGGAAGACAGGCGGCGTGAGTGAAAAGCCAGAGGCTCCCAGGCGCCGTCCACGGCCTGCTGGAGAACGCAGCCAAGTGCGACATCGGAAGCATCAACAGCGATACTGACGGGAGCATGGGGATCCGGATGACGGAGAAGAACCGCAGACGACAAGGCCTGTTTGAGCTGAGAAAAGGCCTCCTGGGCTTGATCGGTCCAGATGAGGGTTCGTTGTTTGCCCCGCAAAAGATCAGTGAGCGGTTGCATCAGGGTGGCGCAGTGTGGGATGAACCGGCGGTAATAATTGACAGAGCCGTTAAAACGTTTAAGCTGTTTGAAGGACTGTGGAAGTGGAAATTCAGCAATATCACTGACCTTGGTTTCAGCCGGACGAATGCCGTTGGCGTCGATGATGTGACCGAGGAAGAGCAATGACGGCTTCCCTAATTCAGTCTTGGCGGCATTGATGGTAACACCGTGCTCTGTTAACCGCTGAAAGAGCTGTCGAAGATGAAGCTGATGTTCGTCAACGCTGGGGCTAGCGACAAGAATATCATCGATGTAAGCGTGAACGAAGGGCAGTCCGCGGGTAACACCGTCAATAAACCGCTGGAACGTTTGGGACGCGTTGCGCAAGCCAAATGGCATACGGAGAAACTCAAATAGACCAAACGGAGTGGTAACGGCGGTTTTTGCAACGTCCTCGTCGGCGACCGGAATTTGATGATAGGCCCGGACCAGGTCGATTTTGCTGAAGATGGTGGATCCAGCCAGAGCAGGCGTGATATCATGAATGTGAGGCACAGGATATCGATCTGGCGTTGTGACCTGATTGAGGCGACGATAGTCACCACACGGACGCCAGTCGCCCGAAGTTCTCTTCGGCACCATGTGCAATGGAGAGGCCCACGGGCTGTTCGAAGGACGGATGATGCCTAGGTCCAGCATTTTCTGGAATTCAAGACGAGCGACGGCCAGTTTGTCTGGGGCTAGGCGACGCGGACGGGCAAAAACAGGAGGTCCAGAGGTACTGATGTGATGTACAACAGCCGAGCGCACCATGGGTAAGTGGTTTGCCGGTCCGGTTAGAGACGGAAACTCAGCTAAAATTTTGGCGAAGGTATCGTTGGCGATAGGAGCTACGGACGGTCGAACAACGTTGACCAAGCAGACAGATCCAACAACAGCACGATGAGTCACAGGGTCGGTTAACTTACGAGAAGCGGGATGTAACGAAAGGTTGAAATGATGCAGAAAATCAACTCCTAAGATGGGCTGGGAAACGTCAGCAATGACAAAATTCCACTGAAAAAAACGACGCAACCCCAGATCTAACTTGAGACGCCTAGTACCAAAAGTGGATATACGAGACCCATTGGCGACCTGAAGCTCTAAAGTTTGCCGGTGCTGACGATCAGAAGGGTTAGGGGGAACGACACTGATCTGTGCGCCAGTGTCAATCAAAAACTGACGGTGGGAGATGAGGTCCTTGATAAATAGAAGACGGCAGGGTGTAGGGAGGCCAACGAGCGCTGCCGTACCTACACGTTGGCCGACGAGTTTCCCTGGTTGTCGTGGAACGTGCACGGGGGTGTACATTTCCTGGCGCTGGCACGATACTGGCGGTGATACCAACACCATGTCCAAGTGTGTGCACCGGGAGAGGATAGCCTAGGAGGACTGCGAGCGGCAATAGGCCGACGGGTGCGAGTTGGGGAGCGGCTACGACGTGCCGAACGTGAAGACTGAATAGCGGTCACGTCCGCCCGAAGGGCACTGAGTTGTGCAGCTAAATCTGTGAGAGTCGCCTCCGTAGTGGTTGTGGACGAACGAACACACTGACTAATTTGGGCGGAGGCGGTTTCCATAAAGCGGTCCGCCGCCAAAGCCAGTCTGTCTAGTGAGACTTCATCTACGAGAAGGGCCAGAGTGCATTGCGCTTGTTGGGGTAGCTGCTGCATCCACAATTCTCGCAACATCATGTCACCAACTTGGATGCCCTTGGCCAGCTGTCGCATACGACGCAGAAGCTGTGAAGGCTTCTGGTCACCGAGGGAAATGCCACTAAGCAGCTGACGAAGACGGTTTGAGTCGGAGACCCCGGTGCGATCTAAGATAGCCTGGCGAAGCATATCATAAGGCTTGTCCGTGGGTGGGTTGGAGATGATATCCTCGACAGCTTCAAGAATATTTAGAGGAAGTTCGGCAGTCAGATGCACATACTTCTGTTGCTAGGAGGTGATTCTGGAGGCAGCAAACTGTGCTTCCAGATGAGTCAGCCAAAGAGAGGGATTACCCGGGATGAAAGGTAACGCTTTCACTGGGCGCGCAATAGAGAGCGTTTCAGGCACCGCAGGGTCAGACATAGTTAACTTAGCGTCATCCATTTCAAATAGACAGCAAAATAAATATACGATGGCCGATCGAAATTAACACCAAAAAAGGCTCAATACGTATGTGCACAACGAAAACAAAAGGAACGCTGAAGGGCACGGACGATATAATAAATAAATAAAAATTAATAATAACTTGGAACGGGCTCACCAATTTGGTCGAACGCACGACTTGTGGACTCAATTCCCGTCCAGCGAATAAAGACGCAGAACGACAGCGATTGATGGTTTTTGTACTTGTATTGATTGCCCTGTATGAAGTACAGGAGAAGGGAGGCTGATCTAGCTAATCACCAGAGCTGATGAGCTGGAGCGCGCCTTGCCGTTTTGACGTAGTGTGACGAAGGTTCTTCTTCTTTTTCACGTGTTCTTATTTTTACACCGGTGGACTTAAACAAAGCGCGCCTAAGCTCTAAGCTCGCAATTGTATTTTATTAAATTTGGTGTCTGCGAAGCCGCTACAGGACTACATTCCTTTCCGAATACGGTATTGCTTTTTGAACATAACATTCAGAGTCGCGGCTTCAAACCTGCGGAGCAAATAATACAATTTGAGCTCCAGATCAGTTTCAAGTCATTGCTGCTGCTGAATGGTCCACGAATTAGAGTAAGTCATGGGAGTCTACTTTCCTTTATTACGGGGAGATTTTGTCCGTTTTTGAACCTTACACCAAGCCCCCAAGGGAACATAATTTAAAAGTTCTTCGACTGCAATCGGAGAGTAGAGAACGAAGACTTTTTGTTGCCTTGGGTATAAAAGCCAGAAATGACCTGCCTCTGACACAGATGATGGACGGAATTCACTCCGTCAACCACAGAAATTCAAGCAGCCTAGAACAAGAAAGTATAACGGTGATATTCACACGGTTCAACACAACGGCTGACAGGACATACTTTCCGAGAGCGAGAGAAAGCCTATGAGAACGCAGAAAGTATATTGTAACAGTTGTACGCGGAAGAGAGGGTACAGCAGATCAGGTCTTAACAACTGCATACGGTCACGTTGTTCGTACGGAAAATGGCTCAAACAAGAATGGGTCTGTTCTGTTGATTTACTCATTCTTCCCATGCTTCAACTTGCTCTTCAGGCTCGGTCATAGCTGGGACACCCGGAATGACGAAAAGCGAAAAAAGGGATGTTGGTACTACATGGGTCTACGCATGAAAATATCGCTGAATGATGCGCTGGAAATTTTAGATAAACGCTGCAGACCCCGTATCAATGCTTGTTTGGCACGTCATAAGTTTTCACTTATGATTCAGCACCTGAGAAAGAACTCTGATGGCTTTATATCTCAGCTCCTCTGTGCTTTACTTTGTTGTGAATTCAGCTCCTTTCCAACAACGAAAGTTGAAGAGGTACTTCTCGCTCAGCAAATAGTTTTGGGCGTTTGTGGTCATAGAAATTGCGAAACTATAAAAGCTTTAATTGTGTCGTTTTGTTAGCAGTTTTGATAGCAGTACTTTCGAGGATTCATAAAGAACAATATTACCAATTATGGATTGCAGGCAACTTTTGTTACTAGTCATTCGATGGAAGACCCTAGCTGCTACTTCCTATGTTTTATGCTGATGGGAGTTACGCAGTGTCTGATCCACCGATGACAGTAGGGCTTTGGGTTTCGCTTTTTCGATCGTTCAGCGTAGTGTACGTCTCCTAGAAAACGGTCGACCACCAATGAGACGAAATAGAAAGAGGCAATAAAAGCAAAGGTTAGTCATAACAGCTGGTGCAGTTAAAATTTTCCGTCTCTATCACATGTGGCCTCTGCTTTGGATACTCTTGGGACTATCAGTCACTCACCCCGAGAAATATAAATAAATGAATAAAACCCGCTTCCCTAACTCAACTTCACCTCTTAGGATAAACAACTTTTATAAAGTGTTGATCTCTTGCTTGGGCCCACAGGCCGGTTGAGGGCGCGGATGTTCGGACATGCCCCGATAAAGCCACATCAACTTGGTGCTGGCTACCATTTTCACTAAGGTGTATGCGAAAGTTAACTGTTACGGTGACCACCCGGAGGTACCCTCACCATGCAACGGTGGAATTTGGTCACTGGATGAAAACTAGTCCGATCACGCATGTAGCCTAGCTTGACCAGGAAAGTTGTTGAAACGGCGTGACTCATTAATATTGCTTTGACGTTTATTTTCTTATACATATAGGCATATATAACCTGTGCTCGACTGCATTTACCTTGTAGGAGTGGTATCGCTGCTGGACTACTGTACTGTTCACTTCCCTCTTCATAGTTATTAGCCCATCACTCTTTCTTTTAATACTTGTCTGGCCGTACCTTTAGCCCATGCGGAAATTACTAGCCCCACCTCCAACACACTTTCGCGGAGTGAGCTAGTTTGCAGTCTCTATACTTAGGTCCAGTGAGAATAAACACGGCTGGCACTCCACGGTACTTCCCCTTCGGTCTGCTCGACAAACACTACTGTAGAAGCTGAAGGGCGAGCCCTCGTAAATTTTCTCAAATTTAAATTCTTTGGAAAAATTTACGAAGATAGTGACTTCTGCCTTTCTTTCTTTGAATCTCATTTTGCTTTACTTCTTCACCCATTGTTTTAACTCGTTGAGCCCGGCAATGTGCTTCTGGTTCGCCTAATCTGAGTACACACCGTTGCATTTTTATTGAACCTCTCGAATCCGTTGGCCCTGAACTTCTGGTTCTTGTTGGATTTTGTCCTGGCATCAACCTTAGATGAACAACAGCCAACTCGGCATTTTTAATATTTTTATTCACGCACGCAGGTTATATGAATACCGGAAAGTCGACCTGGAAGAAAGAATAACAGTATTACTAATAGCGCTCGTACATTTCCCGAATGGATCCAGAAGCATGTAAAGGTGAAGGACCAATGGGTACGGCTTTATTCCCGGAATGAAGAAGCTTACATAATTGAAAGAAAAGTCCCAAGGTCACATTAGGAGAACAAAAATGGAGAGCGGGAATAATTTTCCATGATTCTTAATCTTGCTCTTTCACACCAAGTAGGCGACAGCTGTGCTTCTGACTGGCCGTTGGCTGGGTTGAAGGTCATTTTTACGGCAGACGTGTTACTTGGGGAGAAATGGTGTGGCGCCTGTCAATTAGAGTGTGGCGATGCTGGATCGGCTGCTGATAATGGGTTTCCAGGGGTCATTTCTCGTTTCGAACGCTCTGTCCTTGGCCAAGGCAACTGATTTGCCCGAACTACTTGCCTTTGTGCACACAGATCCGGGCTCAGTAGACGTACAGCAATCTATTCAGCCGTGATCAGGGTCCGCAGTTAGAGTGCCTCTGATCGGTTGAGGAGAACACGATACACGGCACGGAATGAGTCATTCGGGTCGAAATCACGACGACTGTCAACCAGATGGCGAAGAACAGAACTGAAAACTGAGCTCGTTTTCTCGTGGCTCGGCCACTTTGGTTGATGCAGTTTTGCTGCATTGAGACAGGCTCCTGGCCTGTACGATCTACGTAAGGTGCGCAACATGGGCACTTGAACAACAGATAATCACGGACGAGGCCAGCCCAGGCAACCGGTCTTTCACTTGCCTTCGGATCATTGGCGAAGTGGAGAACACACATTTCAGCTTTGCATCTGGGAACGCTGAGGTCGGAATTGCTCCAAGTGATCTCGTCAGTCGTTCTGTTTGCTAGTCTTTCTTCCCACGAAGACGGTATTCAAACTAGGCCGATTGTGGTAACGATGACTTCTTTATACCAAGCAATAGCATAATGGCTGGTAGAACTCTTGGAACCCGTTTGTACAAGGCTCGCTGAACTTTGTTTGCGGGATAGCTTTCACGTTACTTCCATTATACAGAAAGTAAACCTACACAAGAAAACCACGATGTAGCTTGATGTGGTGCCGTTATTTACAAATGTGCTCATTCTAAAAACCATGGACTTCCTGTGCGAATGCACCCAGGCGGCCAAAACTCAAGTAGGCTTTCCAGTTGAAAGATTAAAGGAGCTACCCCTACCTCTCACTCTCTGTGTTCACCTTCTGTTTATTGACGGTTTCTTCCACCAAGGAGACGGCGTCGCCCTGGGTCCATCATCGGTTTCTCTATCAGAGGACATATTTATGGCAAAACTAGAAAGACATCTATTCTTCCAAAGCTGTAGAGTGATATTCACGGCTTGAAAATGGTTCTCCTACTGAATTAATTGGTACTGCCATGTTCCGCACATTAGGGGCATAGAATTGTATATTGGGATGAACTACCCAGCCATCCTAGAGGACCAAGCTGTAATCACAGACTAGAAAGATGTTGCTGCGAGGTTCATTAGATACTACGATGGACATGTAGTGACCTCGATCGTTCTGGGAAAATGACTGTTTTCTGGACACCATTTTGGATCTATTTTCTCTACGATCTTTTCCGACGCTTGACATCGACCTCATAGTGTTGTCCGGTTGTATACGTTTTACTGGACCGACTTTTCCGAGGTTTACGTAGACCTCGTTTTGAATCACTTTCGCTTTCGGTCGTTCGCCGATTGTACGCACCCGTGGTTTGCTTTCTGCACAGCCGTTGCGTTTCGTTTTCCGTTCGATGTATCTCTCGTTTCGGTACTGTTTCGGTGCCCCGATATATGGAATACACCTTGCATCTACAAACTGACTTACGTCTTCTCTGTGCGTCCAATAGAGGGGATAACGTTGGTATTTCGCTGCTAGACCCAATAGAAGACAAGTTCACCAGCGGCTCTCGAAAGTTTTCTATAGACAGCAAATGGACACCTTTTATAAGGAGCAGTGCAAAATTGAAATTCACTACTATTAAAGAGGAAACAGCATTGAACGTTTGGAACAATAAGGTGGCACTTATAGACTATGGACGGGTAACTGATTGAGCTGAAGACTGCAGGCTGCAGGCGGGGCTCAAAACTCTTGTTGCTTGATGTCCAGTAGGTTTTCAAAGACAAAATACTTTGCGCTAATCAAGCTAAAAGGAACGTCGCAAATCTGAGCCCACTTCCGATGTTTAGTGACCCATCTTTTGGCTCACTGGCAATCCAAGAAGTAAGATGCAGCCACGACTATCATCCTGACCCCTTTTCCATGTTTTTCAGATCACAGGCTGTACAAGAAGCAAGATACTGTCAATATTTGTATTCTGAACCACCTCTGATTTCCCACTACCCCTTTATGTTGTGGACTACCTTCCAGCTTACTGGTCATGTTAAGGTAAGATAATCCCAAGATCCGGGAACATTTGCGCTTCAGCCTCGTACCCGTGTATTACTTCATGACTCCGAGACTATACTCATTTAGCAGTCGAAGCGAGTCAAGCAAGTACCCCATGAGAAAAGGGAAGATAGAAAAATGTCGTAGCAATGGCAAACAAAAACTACGAAAATATATACTCCCGATCGTGATGTATCATTTATCGGACTGAGGTTTAAACTTAGTAGTTCGGTGACTGGTGATAGCCTTGGCACACGCCATCGCCATAAGAAGGGAGTGAGAACGTATTCGTACTAGCAGAAAAGGTGAAGTAGGCGTATACACATGCTACTATACGCACCAGTGTCGTCTCCTACCGCACACACGGGCAAAGCAATAACTTGATTGTTATGCAAGAGGTTATAGCGATCAACCGATCAACTCCCGTGAACCGCTCGTTTGGTTGTGGATTTCGTGCAAGTGGCAGCCTCAAGCTCTACTTCCAACATAATCCTTAGTCGCTAGCTAGCGTACGGTCTTCGAATGCAGGCCTTGTGAAAATACAGGAGGTGGACGTCATAAGGTCTCTTCTTGGTGATCTTGATGAATGCTGATCGTAGAACCTGGGGACGTGTGCTGTTCAGCATTGATGGGCCCGTATCATTTGCTTTGATTTAAGTTCACCCGAGCGACCTAGCCGGGTCAAGCTACCACCAGATCTGTTTCATCATCGGTTGCCCCAAATTGCCAATCATCAGCTTGATTTTAGACCTCAAGTAAGTGCACAAAAACTTTGATCGTGCTGCTCCGTTTCAAAAGGCACAATCATATACCGGTTGATTTCCTGGTAACAAGCGCGAAGCGTAAACCAGTGTGTGAACCAGAGTTCCATTCGGTGCGCGTAAAAAGGGTGGATTTCCTACCTGATGATCCGGAGGATCTGAGCACTATTATAAGGTGTCGCTTCAAGGAGGCTGGAGTATGGATCTAGTGGTCCATATAAAACAAGCTGCTCTTGCCAATCTCAACCAGAATGAACCCACAAATTCCGGATATCGTTGTGAACCCACGGGAAAGCAACGCGTCCGACACACTACTGGAATCCATCCGTAAGCTCGCTGCAGCGTCGGACGATAAACAAATCCGGCACGTTTTTCTCGGAATCCAGCAGGGAGATGTGAAACAATCGCAGCTGTTGCAACAAATGCGTTCATTAGTTGGTACGAAGTCTAGGGACGACGTGGTCCTCTGACGAATTAGGGTCAAACGACTACTTCCACACGCTGGAAAAACCACGATCATTTACTGCAAGGTAAGTGCTTGAATTATTACACTGAACCATTTCGAGGGGGTTCCCAAAAAATACTGAAAATATATATGACGACACGAAAATCTCATTGAGCGCGTAAACGCTGATCCTGGACAAAGGTTTTTGCAAACAGAAGTCAAAAACACAGATTGCGCAAAGTGCATACGGCATTCGAAGTGATTATTTTCACAGAAAAACAAATGAACGAAATGTTTATAAACAAAGGCAAAATCAAATGACGCACACATTCATACATGTCTATCGGATAACCACACAACAATTATCACACTTCGTTACCACAGCAATGATAAATTGATTACAAGTTCACGTTGTTTGCACAGTTCAGGTTTGTGCGCACGGATCGACAGGGCCCCCATATATCTTGATAGTTTGGTACTGGTGGTCGAGTAGAACATTTTGAACGCTTGACCTGCGTTGACACAATGCTTAGTCTCGTAAATATGTCGATCAATTGATGATCTGATTGACCTTTGCTCGGTTGATGATGCAATTGCGGTAAAATCGTTGCTCATTGTCTTCTGAAGCCACACTGCAATGTGTTCAGCCATTCGATGACGTAATTGCCTTTCCGTTCTGCCTATGTAGGTGGCTGAGCACTCACATTTGAATTGGTATATGCAGTTTGATTTGGCGTGGATAGGCAAGGTGTTTTTTCATCGATAGCCTAGTTAACCGATGTCATTCATCATCGATCGGTTAAACTAGATATGCAGAATAAAGTTTATGAATTTCTGTGCTGATAAAATAAGTCAAACCCGCCTACGTGAGATCAAACGTTTGAAAAATTCTTTAAATCATGGAATGTTGGTACCGTCATTTCCGGATAATTCGTGGAAATATGTTTGAAATTTATCCTCCGAACAACTAGACGAGTTATAACTCCAGGCACTTTCGTTTGGCCTCAACTATTGTACTCCACCAAAGAAAATAACCACATTTCTTCACAAGCAAACTTTGAGGCTTTCTTCGAACAGATGTCTGTTTCGAAGCCAAAAATGCAGATACGTTGAGATAGTTTTAGGCGAAATTGGTTGATTTGGAATGTCAGTATCGAATGACAACAACACAACAACAATAGCTGTTAACGAAAAGGCACATTGAGACTCTCGACAAATTGAAGAAGAACCCTGACATAGTAATCCTGCGTCCAGACAAGGGATCGGGAGTTGTCATTATGGATAAATCGTCATACGTGCAGAAAGGACCCAATGCCAGATGATCCAAGTGAACTAGAACAGCAAATTAACACGGAACTGCGAACTCTAGTTCGCGAGTCAACAGCCAAGTAACTGAGACCCAGAGGGAGTCGAACAACACAACTGTATGGTCTACCAAAAGTGCACAAAACAGATATACCAATGCGGCCAATCTTATCAATGGTCAACTCTCCACAACACAAACTGGCAAAATGGTTAGCTACGTTACTGAAGCCAGTCAGAGACAAGGTAGCGAGCCATGCAGTGAAGGACAGATTCGAAAAAAGTAACCTATTGCAAAAAGAAAACATCCAGAACCGACGTTTGCTTACTATGGATATTACCTCACTATTTACGAATATCACACTGGAAGAAACTATCGATCTTATATTGTCAATTAATCGACAAGCATAATATTCATATCGGATTACCGAATACCGAATTGACACGTTTACTGCCATTATGTACATCTAATGTGAAGTTCCGCTTTCTCAATGCAGGATATCTACAAATTGACGGAGTTGCCACGGGCAGTCCATTGGGCTCTATTCTGGAGGATATTTTTCTTGCTCACTTAGAAAACAAGATTGAGAACAAAATATTCGACATAATACTCTATCGCCGCTGCGTGGATGATATTTTTGTCATCACAAAGAACAAACAAGAAGGTGAAGAGTTGCTTGCCTTGCATAATGATCTACTTCCAAATATAAGGCTGACAATCCACATCGAGGATAATGGCGCCATAAGCTTCTTAGACATTGAAATTTTCCGCAGAAAAGATGGTTCAATTAGGAGGTCCGTTTATCGAGAAGACACCTGTTTGGGGCAGTATCTCCACCTCAGCAGCTTCGTCCAGATAAACTACAGGATAATCACAGTGCAAACACTGTTCTACAGAGCACAGAAGATTTGCACGGCGAGCACATGGGATGAGGAAATAAATCGCATCACTGAAATTCTGATGGAAAATCGATACCCAACATCATTCTTGGCAAAATATCGTCACCTGGAGCCAAGAAAGGATATTTCCAACACAGTGTCTAAGATGAAAATATATCTAAAACTTCTCTACAGAGGTGATAATGTAAGTGAGTTGATCAGAAAAAGCTTGCAATCAGCTGTCAGCCGCACCTACTATGCAGCCGATCCGGTGATTATATCCTCAACTAATCGGTTAACTAGGCTATCGATGAAAAAACACCTTGCCTATCCACGCCAAATCAAACTGCATATACCAATTCAAATGTGAGTGCTCAGCCACCTACATAGGCAGAACGGAAAGGCAGTTACGTCATCGAATGGCTGAACACATTGCAGTGTGGCTTCAGAAGACAATGAGCAACGATTTTACCGCAATTGCATCATCAACCGAGCAAAGGTCAATCAGATCATCAATTGATCGACATATTTACGAGACTAAGCATTGTGTCAACGCAGGTCAAGCGTTCAAAATGTTCTACTCGACCACCAGTACCAAACTATCAAGATATATGGGGGCCCTGTCGATCCGTGCGCACAAACCTGAACTGTGCAAACAACGTGAACTTGTAATCAATTTATCATTGCTGTGGTAACGAAGTGTGATAATTGTTGTGTGGTTATCCGATAGACATGTATGAATGTGTGCGTCATTTGATTTTGCCTTTGTTTATAAACATTTCGTTCATTTGTTTTTCTGTGAAAATAATCACTTCGACTGCCGTATGCACTTTGTAAAGACGCAGCGAAATGATCCAGGATAGATTGTGCAATCTGTGTTTCTGACATCTGTTTTCCACAGTACTCTGATTAGCGATTCACTAGTCTGACTTGAATACACTGCCAAACCTGGAATGCATCGTTCAGTGTCTTCCTATGGATTTTCAGAGCCGATAGGCAGAAGCACGGAGAATGAACATTATTGAGCGAAAGGCTACATTCGATGGTTGCATAGATTTCGTGAGTTGTGAATCCCGCAATTCCAACAGCCTATTTGAGCAAATCGTATGCGAGGGTAGCAGGCTGGCTCGAGGAGCACCAAATTCAGTGCAGCTTTGAGAGAAGGGCCACGGGGTAAACCAGTCTTGGGATAACAGGCACAAGACAGGTTATCGGCGTGTGAGGCCATTTTATATGAGGGCATAGTTCCTCACCCTCAGCGATCGCGTTGGTCGAGGGGATCAAGAATGGAGTGCCAACCGTGTGTATTCTCAGTAGACCCAAGTATATAGACTGCAAGCTGGCTTGTGCAGCGGAAGTGTGCTGGAAGTAGGGCTAGCGGTTTACGCGTGATTGAAAAGTACAGTCAGAATTCCCTCCTATGAAAAACTGAGGGCATTTAGCCACATCCTTTCAAACTCATTGATTTTATTGCAGCTGAACGAGCCAAATTTAATTCCCCTGTCTGCTTAAAGAACCAGCCGGTTCGTGCATTCATACTTGGACTTCAGACGCAAGCTTCGAAGTGTGATTATGGGGCACAGTTGAATGATCAACTATCAAGTCGTCTGATTGCTGGAATAAGTTTACCTGAATTTCAGCAAAGAACACTAATTCAGAGCGATCAAACAATTCACAGCATTAGAACTATTTGCGAACAGTATCGGGATGTAAAATCCATAATTGCACCTGTGAACATTACAATAATGTTCAGTTCAACCAGAAGCCATAAAGCAAAAAGCACAAAACCTTCGCAACAATTCGAAACTTCGGTTTGTGACGGCCAGATTGGAGGCCGCCATCTTGTTGTTAATTAAATGCAACTGATGAAGCCCGTTGATACACTTACTGGGCCTCGGCTGATAGAGTTTTTTCCTTTCGTGCTCTTCCATGTTACACACGTGCTATCTTCTTCGGAAGAGTATTGCCTCCGTGGCTTACAGAGTGTTTACCGTGAAAGCGGTATTTCTCCGAAGGATCTGAGCAATTCTCATACTCCCGTGCAGAAATCGGTGAGAAAATGTGCTTCCTGTGGACGCTTACACTCCTAGTTTTCTTGTCCACGCCAAACTTCTCAGTGCTTATCCCGTGATATGACTGGTCGTATACAGAGACTTTGCCGACAACCTAAATTGTGTCGCATTGCAGCTAACCGAGATTTCACTCCAGCTTCACTTGAAGATGAAATTTCCTCCTTAACTGTAGCTGTTGTCACTAACCTGTCGCCTCATGTTACTCAGACTTTCCTTACTCCAAACGGGATTGCTCATAAGTACATTACAGACACGGGTAAGACCTAGTCTAATATTTCGAAACTTCATCTCGAATCTTTTTACCCTACTGCTCATATTCAGTCTACTGATGTCACGATCTGGGGTATCACTGGCTATTCTTTACCGATTTTAGGTTCACGTATCCTTCCGGATCAGGTTTTCAACTGTCCTCTTATTCCTTGTGAGCTTCCCATTTCTGATTTTAGTCCATCTATTCTTGGTCTGAAACCCCTGCACCAGTTACATGCGAATAGCTCGTTGTTTAGAACTCAGGCTGATGTTTCTTGCCTTCAAAACCTTATTCTTCAAAGCTCCAAGGTCGCTGGTGGGATGCACATATCACACACTAGATTGGGACTGTCTGGGGACGCGATAATTCTAAGACGACGCATCATACCATTTGGCCTACGTTATCCGGTTCGCCTCGCTATATAACCCATATGTGAAAAAGGCATCACTTCAGTTCAATCTTCCAGTTGGGCTACTCCCATTGTAACTCCTCTCAAGTCGGATAGCAAAACTTCATGGATGTGTGGTGGTGATTATCGGTTGACAAATGACTACTTTAACGTACGTGTACTACCGAAGAACCAGAGGATGTGCTCTATCATGTTTCAGGTTCCACAGTCTTCTCAAAGATTGACCTCAAGAATGCTTATTTACAAATACCACTTGATGAGAAATCTAGTTTGTTGACGGTCATCAATCTTCCATTTGGTCTTTAGAAGTATAATTTTCTATCTTTTGGTTTGCAGGTGTCACCCGCCATATTCCAACAGTCCCTTAGTTGAATTATAGCCGGTCACGATGGAGTTGAATCCTATCAAAATGATGTTGTTGTTCATAGTCCATTCAAAATTATCTACCATTCCCGTCTTTGTTGTTTACTAGAGAGACTTATCCAGTTTAACACTGCAGCCAACGCAAACAAGTGTGGTTTTGTCGTTTCACAGTTCTCGTGCCTGGGCTATACCATAAACCCCGATGGAATTTCACCAGACCTCAAGTTGATATCGCCTTTGATTGATGTACCTTTGCCCACTAACATTCACGAAATTAGTTCTGTTTTGGGTGCATTACAGTACTATTCTCGGTGTATTCCCCATTTTTCTCAGAGGGCTAGTTGTTTGTTTGACATTCCTTCTGCTCAGTGTTTTTCATGGTCTCCATTTCGCGAGCACACACAGCGTTATCTGTCGGCACTCCCCAAGTCAGTTGTCGTTCTAAAACCCTTTTCACCAAAGAAAGACACCTCTGTAATTACTGATGCATCTGCGGCAGGCATTGGTGCTATTTTGAGTCAATGTGGCCGACCTGTAATTTACATTTCACGGCGACTCACGAAAGCCAAAATATATTATTCTCAGACCCAGAGGGAGTCGTTAGCTGTTTATTAGGGAGTTAAATGCCTACACAAATATCGGTTTCGTACCAAGTTCACCATAGTCACTGACCATGAGGCTTTAAATCTTGTTTACCACCCCACACAATCACTGGGAAAGACAACAGCCGCAATGGTTCAACCCTGAAGCATCGCGTTGAGTTCTTACGACCACTATACAGTTCATCGAAGTGCTAAACCCATTCAGCATGCAGACTTTCCGTCCCAATATGCTCCTACATCCACGTCGTTGCATGCTTCTGATAGCTTGTCGGTACAGCCAACTACCGTGCGTAGAGAAGACTTGATTCTTGACTCCAGTAAGTACTCCGGACCTGTAATCTCGGCGTTGCGTCGTGGATGGGGAAACGATGGAAAGCAACGATTTCCAGACTACTTCACTCGCAGAGAGGGCCTTCCGAGCACTCCAGATGGACTGTAATAACCGTATTGACACTTCTCCGACGCTTCGATCAGCCACACTTCAACATCAACATTCCGGGCACTTGAGAGTTGACAAAACGAAGTCCTTAGCCCGACTGATATGCTGGTGGCCCTAGGTAAACGCGGATATTACCAACACTGTCGTCAACTGTCAACAGTGTCCACTGGCTCTCGTGGCCAGTTTCATGCGTACTGCGGAAGCGTGTGCATGCAGATTACTGTGGTCCATTTCTGAGCAAGTATTATGCACTGGTAATTGTTGATGTGTCTTCTCGCTGACCGGATGTATTTTGAACTACACCACCCACATCCGAGTTCGCTCAGATTGCGCTGTGCAAAACGTTCATTAGGGATGTAGTATCCCTAGCATTTGTTACAGATGATGGTACCCATTTCTATGACTTTCCTCCAGTTCAGTTAGCAACAGATCAGCTATAGCTCCATAATAAACCGAAATAACCCAAGAATTACCTGAACTAGAGCCTGGAAAAGGAAACTGACCAACACCTACCAGCAAAGAGCTCGATTCACCTACAGGGTATTTTCCTTTGATTTTGGGCCATTTGCCGATTTGCTGCCTAGTACCTTTGCTCCGCGGTTGCGAGGGTTGTTGAGTACAATGAATTCCAGCCAATCGAAGGGTTGAGCGACGCGTGGCGACCAATTTCGACACAGTTACAAAAAGTCGATTCCAAATAGCTACGGCAATCAATAGTGCCCTCCCCCCGGGCTCTTAGGCTCCAAAATGAACAACGAATCAACAACTGCAGCAAATATGGTCACAGCAAAGTTCGAGCTGAGTGGCCAATGCTCGAGGCAATGGTGATGGATCGATTTGTAACAAAGATTTAGATAAATTATTACAATAAAACAACCGATCGGAAATGCGGTAAATATAGTTCATACAAGTGAAGTGGAGTTTCTATAAAAGGAAATGTTGATGAAAGGTACAGTTTTTCTTGGACCTTTCCGCAATAGATTTTTTAGCACAAAAACAACCCCGGGTAAATACTCTGGGAGACCCAAAGAGTCCATCTGATTCGTTGCCATTGGCAAAGGCTTACAACAGCGTGATAAACTGTTGCATTCATACTGAACTCTTTCGGGTGGTCACTTCAAAATTTCGTGCATGCGCAGACCTCACCAAAGTATTGTGAGGTATAGTGGCAGCTTCTTTTGGGGATGAAGTGTCATTCGGTTGCTGTTGGCTTGGAGGTGCTCAGTGAATAGCCATCGACAACCACAGGCTTATCGTTGACGTCAAGGTTAAGTCAGTGAAATTAGCAGTTCTCTTTTCTACCTTACATGCTATTCATGCGTACTCGGTCAACACGGATGATTGCCTTATCATTCCAGTCTCGAGTATGAACACATCACAACAGTTTGCGACTGAACGTCATATTAAGAGCTGAACAATCACATCCCAATCCGGACTCATCAATTTTCTAGGTTCTGCTCTTCTCTGTTGAATTGGAAGCTAGGAATTGTAAGTTTGCTTACGACCGTACGTTCGGTGGGTACTACGTTCAGTACAAGTGCACATCTATTTCCAACCTGCTTATGAACACAACAGCTATCTCATAAGAAACTCCAGATACTGTTCAGTCTGTCCAACGGTTGGCAGAAAAACCAATATCTACCTCTGAAAGACCCAGAAAGCATTAGTTCATCAGTGCCTGGGATGGTAATGATCCAGAACGAGCTTACAGGTAGTGTTTTTTAAATCTGATATTACAAACATCCCTTACGGCCTCTTAAGCATGTCTGACAATTAACCATAAGTCAGTTTTTGTAAGTTCCTCAGATTATGATCATGGCGCATTCGTAGTTACCTGTGGCAGTCCTGATTTTAAAGAACAATGATTGACAAGCATCCACTTTGCCCAGCGGACTGTTTTCCAATCATTATACTATTTTTCTCATTTCATAAGACGGTGTTCCCTCTAATGCAAGTTTTCTCAGCAGATGTTTTCCCTTGTTCTGTCAGTAGTGTGATATCGATTCTTGCAGACCCGGAAATGAAATTTTTTTATCTAGCCTCTCTGTAAATGTTACTCCCACCTTAGGGTAAACGGCGAAGAACCTCATCAGGAGATCTTGGGACGTCAAGAACTGATGTATAGTCACGAAGAGTTTTTTTCCTGAAAAGTTCTGTTCCGCGGAAGTCGAATTCTTCAATTACAGCATCCTTAGCGGAAATCAGCTTCATCTTCTCTGGAAGTCTCCAAGCCACATCCAGCAGCTCTTGCGCCTTACTTTGTAAATCATTGTAAGGACCGCCAACTTACACCGATTCTATCGGAGACCTGAAATCGGCACCAAGTTCTCAACAGAATATCTCAATTACATGAAAGACTTGAAGTCTAGGATAACTAGTTACTCGTCCGGTCTTAAGGTGTTTTGACGTTTCGTCTATCTTGCCCTAGTTTGCTGCTTACTGTGTGTCTGACCTCATCACGTTCCTTGTAGCTCCAAGCTCCGTAGTTGATTCCGATCAGACATATTACTTATGGAAGTAGTACATGCGTATTCCATTAAATGGCAGTTACCAAGGATCATGGGAACAGATCTTGCTGGACTGTGTGCAGACTAATATAACGATCTCCAGTTTTACGTCGACTGAGTTGCATTTACCTTAACTCAGTTGATGCACAACGAAAGATCCCATCTCTCGTAAAAAACTAGAAGCTCGGCGATAGTTTCAAAAAATATCAAAGGTTTATAGTTTCAAAAAACAGTCAGCATTGTTCCTTTGACGTATCCGGGGTTCCGTGAAAAAAGGACATTGACTCGATCACATTTTACGTTAGGATTAGCAAGAGGTATGCTCGAGTCATCCTGCTATGGAATACAAAACAGGAGTGAAAGAAAAGCATAGAATTTTATTCTGAACTGTGGGAAAGTGATCGATATGAGAATAAAAACTGACAAACTAATTAACCATAAGACAACCCAGGGAATTTCTTGAGTTTTTTCTCGTATTGCTTTGTACTCCTTAGATTCAAAAAATCCTGATAACCCGTGGAATAATCGAAAAATGCCAGTTACCGCCAAAATGTGCCGATACGAGTGTTGCTGAAATTTCATTATTGAATCGAATGTAACTGACAGCCAAATGTAAACGTACTGAAATCCAAGAGATAATCTATCCAACAGATCTTCAAAACTAATTATTGTGCGCAGAACATGAAAAAGTTTTCCCGCGTTAGACTCAGTTAATCATCTGATTTTTAGCTCTTGTCGGTCAACTTTGAAAAATCATGGACTTTTGCTAGTTCGAATTGGGAAATTACTGAATGTTTATTTTCCTACGAGGATGGTAGAACTAACAGAGTAAAACGCACGAGATCCGGAAACACTTCAGCTTGAGCCTGGAATCGGCCTCTATTCGCCAGGATCTAGTTGATTTAATTCGAGAACTGAGATCAATTTCCGATGTGTTTGGTAAAACCTGAAGTTTGTTGCTCTGTTCCTTTGACGTTCAAGTAACATATCGATGACATTCACGGAGTAGAAAAATGCTAAGGCCAGTGCAAACGAACCTCTTGAGATGCCTATCCCGGTGACGCTGATCTCTTTCAGGTATGCATATAGATTTCTGTAGACTCCTCTCCTCTATCTTCCTGTTTCGGTCTGTACCATAGACGGCTGAAGTGCTTAAATGTGGTGTCCGCAATTCACGTGCTCTTTTCTCTCATCTGGACCGTCGAGCTGATTATGGTTGTGGAATGAAAGTAATTAGTTGCAACGGAGAACATAATGTAGTTTTACGCTTATTATACACAGTGGTGTGCATACAATAACCTGTAAATTCGGGGTTATGTTAACCAAAGAGTAAACCACTATCGGAGTTTCGTAGCACCGAAACAAGGGACCCGTCTTCTCACACAGTAAGGTACTTGTAATAGGGTATATGGTTTATTTCCGTTTTGTTTGCTCCTAGTAGTACAAGGGAAATTATCCGACGCATTTGTGGTTACTAATCCTTACTGATCAAAAGTTATGTCGGTTCTTTACATCGAGAGTTACCAAGGTAGGAGAAGTTTAGAGTTGACGTGCATAATCATTTTGTAGGCATCTGTCGATTTTGAATGACGTTTTGCTTCTTCGATAAATGCGATAGATCCACCTTGATAGGGCTCTCGAACTTCGGTTTCTTTTTTAAATACTTTTTATTTCGCTATTTTCTTCACAAGTCAAATGTCAATCATTCATGATTTTAGAGAAGAAAAATTCTGGGTGCCGTCGCCGTAGAGTAATCAGCATCTTTGGTGTCTGTCTGTGCTGCAGTAAAATATGTTTTATTTTAATAACTGGATTCAGCCAAAAGTTCTGGAAGGTTTCACTTACTGAAAAACTTAAAAAGTTTCATCTGCGGTGAATGTAGAGAAGGTAGCTACCGTCGAGGATCACCAAGAAAGACAGCTCTATTTAAAAATCCTGGGAATTTGATACTGATAACTCGGAAAAATGAGATTCGCTAAATAAACAGACCTTTGAAATTCAGAAATGATTCAGTAGCTGAAAGACATTGACATTATGAAGCATCAAACACGCACATGGAGGTTTTTACAAGTAAAACGGCCAGGCCTCATTAAGGACTAGGACAATATGGCATGTCACCAGTAACTGCTGTTCACTTAATCATAAATTATCTTGTAATTTGAAACACGCTTTTCCCGAAATAATCTTGTAATGTGTATGAAATAGATAGAAATCAGTTGTGCTCTGGATATATTTGATTTCCACATAAGTCAACCGTTTTGTCAACGGGATTATTCCAACACTCTTGACATCTGCCTAAGTAAAAACTCCATGAAAATGATAAAAATGGGCTAAAAGTTAGAGATTAAACCTTCTGGGAAAATGATATAACGATAACCAGCCGAATTCCTCTTTGCATTGAGAATTAGTTTGGATTTTGTGGGTGCCAATAATTATTGACATTGTTTACATTTCAATGTCACTGAAGATGAGGTTGCGGAGGACAACTACGTACCTCCCCTTTTTTCTGGCTTCTACCACAAAGATTTAACGGGGAGGGAAACAGATATTCAAGCTCGCATTGCACCGGAATGAGTTAGATCACTTCCACGTTCTTTCAGGAGATGGATCTCGATCATCCAGTACCGAAAACCTCACATTATCTTGTCTGTTGAATGGATCAAACTGTGGAGTGCATATGCACACGGTCGAACAACTCAGTCGTCGTTGAACTGATAAGACTTTTCCCAAGTGTAATGAGCTGGGGCGTATACACTTTAGGTTCGTGCCTTAGCCTTTACACGTGTGACGATTACAGGGCATGTAAAGGGGGCTTGAGTTGCCCACTCTCACCAACTAGCTAATAAATGACTATTCAAAAGTCAGGGTATGGCTACAATTTGATCACTTTGTTCTCCGTTGATAACTGAAAGGACTAGAAATGCAATTCCTACAGCGTTTGCATATCTGGTTCTCGCTTCAAAGTTTCTTTATCGATGGTGGTATTTGCATGCTTTTATTCGCTGGTGCAAGATATCCCGAACAGTCCCGTTCTACTTGATTAAGATATAAGTAGCGGCTTTTTACGCCTGATTGAAGGTACGTTGGTAGTTTTATTCGATGACTATGCTTCCGTAGCCCATCGTGTTATGGATAATGATATCAGGTGTCACTCAACCAACTGTTTAAAAAGTTACGATTTTCGGAATGTGTATTTGTCGGTAGTGATTTATGCACTTAGCTAAACGCACTGATAGAACATATGCTTGACGGCTGCCTACAACAGGGCAGGTCATTTTTCGCTCGTTCCCTCATTGGGGCTGGAGATTTGCACGGTTATTGTAGTTTCGATTGGGGAAGTTGAGGGTTCTTCCAAGAGTGTATCTCACGGACTAAGTTCATAATGAAGATAAGTTATGATTAATCTTTACAAATGCACTGAAATTTGTCCTGAGAAGACTGTAGCAACAAGTATGAGCGTATCATTTTGTTCCTTTGAATTATATGCATCCCTGAGCGACTGATGCGACGCTCATAAACGCGCAACATGGATTTTGTTCAACTTGTAGGTGCCTGTACACTTCCGACTTTTCATGATTCTCCAAGTCCATTGGTGCAACACTCCTATGTTGCACCAACGTTTTAATGTAAAAGACACACACTCCCTTTTGAACATCACCACCGCGTAATACAAAAGGACTGTCAATAAATCTTTCAATCTGGCTTGGCCTCATCTTCTGATTGGGAGTATCTTGGAATTATATCAACTAGAACTAACTGTGAGAAGCAAAACATTCTAGAAGCTCCCACGGCTTCGCCTGGTGCTCATCTCAATGCCTTCTCGATCTGTTCAACGAATAGTTATCAGACCGAACTGAATTGAGGACACTGGCGGATATCGGCTTTTTGCAGCTCACATCCGGAATACAACAACAGTGGACAACTGTGAGTTTGTGTCATACCTTTTGTTTATTTTAATCTCTAATGTACATACCGTTTTGGCCTTTTAGCTGAACATGTTCCTCCGCCTATCTTAGTTTGCCAGTGTCGTCTTAGATAGTGTTGACATTGACTTAGTGTACCATATAGACTCACCAGTTCACTACAAACTAAACAAAGATCGAACATGGCGGCACCTTTTGTTCCTCCTGTGTACTTTGTCAGCAAACTCTTGCGTTTCTCTAAAACACACTTCTGTTTCTCTAAACTTCCGATTTCTTTTCTTTTGCATGTTGTCAACTATTATCGGTTTTGCTTTACTAACCCAGGACAAAACAATGATACAACGTGCGAGAGTAGGCTAAATTTAGGCAAGAATCTCCCGAAAAGCGTGCAATAGCTAACTATTCATCAGGCTTTAAGGTGAATATGTCCGTGGGTTCAATGTTCATGGTCAGGTTGGCATGTGTAGTGATGGACGACAGAAAGGGAGCTTGAACAGTTTCAGACTAATCATTCCAGAGACGTATTCTATGAGGCCTCGGGATGATTGCTTTGTTATCCAAGTAGTTGTTGGAGCATTTAAATTACACATTATAGAATCTGCATAGAAACGCACAGTCGATGAAATAAAACAGAATATACTCAAATAAGAAGCTAAAGCGCCATTAGAATTACTGTGAAGTCTCAGTGGATTGGCGCGCCCGATGATTCGTAACATGGATGGAACAGATGTAAAGTGCTTTTTCAGTGTGCACATGGTTAGTCCAGTGTCGATGGAGCATGATGAATAACATCATGCAAGTGCATTCAAAATATAATAAGATTATTTAACCAAAGCTCTTGGCCATTTTGTACACCAACCTCAGTGTACCAAACGCTCTCACCTTTCTAGTGGCCCGCTGATGTTGTTCAGGTGTTCGAACAGGATCTGCACAACAGAAGAACATCAAATGATATATAAAATAGTGATTCATGGAATCATTTCGTGCAATGTAGGGCTGTGTATCTAAGATGGAGGAACAAATTATAACGAGCCATACCTGCCCTAGACACAGGCGAAAACATGGCTGATTTTAGGGTACAGCGTTTATTGCGTTCCCGTGACTCTATACATCATTCTGTTAACTATAATTATTCGTCATCACAAAATGTGCGTGGTTATTAGCCCCTTTTAAACAGAGCAATCTACTGAAAGCATAAATGATTCGAACTACGCATCTCATTTGTTAGGAATCATCATTGGAGCATATACACCCAGTCACGACTGGGACTCGAACTTGAAAAGCTTACATGTAGGCGACTCGAGTTACCACTAGGATATCCATGCTGACTGTCGATCGTTTGGCTTACATCTGTACCACACGAAGTCATGCCCGTCTACCTCTGGTTTCTTGGACGGTTATAACCCGTCACATGCATAGTAATCTAATCCCAAAAATACAGTCCGTCCCTTATAAATCGAACTTTTGCTGAAACTACGCACGGATGCAATCGCTTCCAAATTTGTAACGGACTAATTCCTCACAACACAGCTATCTCATGGCACGGTCTCTTGAGGATACCATACGATAATCTCTCACTTCTCACGGTGGCATGTCCGCTTCTTAGGTAAACAATGGAATTAACACTGTGTCATGCATAAATTTCTACCGTCAACAGTAGACCGAATCTACAGTGATATTATTCACTGCTTTTATGTTCGTTAGCAATGGTTAACGTTATTTTAAAATACAGTGTTTCTTTGAAGTTAAATCAAATTTTGCCCAATTGCTTCGTTCAACTCTGATAATTATATGAATCACGACTTCCCTTTCGGAGTTTACACATTTTTTAATTTCTACCACCCTTGTAGTCCATGTCCACCAAGTCACGGAGTCCGGTCCGAGGTCAACTGTCCAGACAGTCGAAAAGTCATATGCTGACCAGAACGACGAGTGGTATGAACCAGCTTGAGAAAACTCCACATTTCGCATTCAAAAATAAAATTAACCATATATCCATTCTACTCTGACGAACGTCCGTGATGCAACAACTTTCACATTTAGTAATTCCTTCATATCCGGTGTATACGAATAAATCAGTCCCATAACAGATGTGCTCACTAATACCCTACCCTCACTTCCTTAGTCATATCCCGTACTTGTTTTGTGGCTTATTTTGTGTTACCGTGGTATGATAAAGAACCGCTAGAAGCGATTGTGCGTCGAGCATCCTGTATTTCTCAAGGCGTGCCTTCCAGTTTTCCGATTGTTTTATCGAGTTTACTGTTATCCTGAAGTTTTTAAAATGTGAGTGAAACTTGAAACCAACTCATCCACCGGGTTTGCTTGTTTGTTTCAACTAGCATCTCATAGCCTATGAAAGCAAATTTACTTTGAAACAATGAACAAACCGTGAATAGCGTCATGCGAATCACTACTTTTCCAAACAGAAGAGTAAATCACTTTTGATCAGGCTTTCGTTCTGCTTACTGACTTTACGTTCTTGTGAATTGAACTTAACACGCATATGCAACAAATTCTATTGCCCGGGTTATCTATGTTTATTGAGTCGCGGAAGCTTTCAACCAAGCCAACCGTTATCCAAAAGATTTCCTTATTGTCTATCTTCTGTTTTGTCAAATGCTGCTGTCAGGCAAAGTGAAGTAAATTACAATCACCCGGAAAGCTTCTGCTGTTTTCCGAACTCGTGGTTCGCGATAAACCATCTCCGTAAACTTTGGAAAATCAAAGGTATTTCATGTGAACTTCGATGGCGTGTTTCTGAATGATTATATTACTCTTACAAGAAGTTGGCCATTTACCTAATCCATAAGCTGGCAGAAATACCCATGAATGAAGCATGAACAACAGGAACTATAACCGGTTCCAACCGTCAGTGTTTGGGGAATAAGCCATAGAGGTTTTTTCAGTTATTGCTGTTCATAGGAATACACAAGATAATCTCGAATGGGACAAGGGCCTTATAATGCTCTGAAGAAGCCGAGTATTATTCCAAGTTAGTTTCTCCGCAGAGTATATGAACTCGAATGAACGCCATGATTGTAAAGTTGAACGAAAGACAAACCTATTTAGTGACTATAGTCACATATTTTTACATTGGATCGACGATTTTCAACAGAATAACCCACGAGTAATTTCTTTCCTCTGACTTCAGCTCAGGGCAGTATTTGCTCAAGTCCAGTTGTAAATGAACAGATGAAATCCTGAGAAATAAAACTAGTTGTTTGCGTAATATTTCCTGATCACTCAAAGGACCATACTCTTCTTGTATGGGTAATTACTACCAGTCCCGGACAACACACTACTAGAAAAGTAGCCTTGTTTCGATGAAATAGGTATAAAACCAAATAGATTTGGGAGGAATTCGTTGTTTGCAGATTTTTCCAGCTTCTTTTTCTGTTTGTCCTGCGGCCTTGGTAAAAGTATTTGATTGAAAGTGAATGCAAGATCCTGAGTGAAGCAATCGAGTAGTGAAGGCATTCGTCAACGTAACCATTACCACCTAGTTCAGTAAAGGCACCAAAGAAAGTCTCGGTGAACTCGAGCTAGAGTGAAGACACACCGTCAGTGAATCCTGAGATTTACTGATAAGAAGGGTCTTCAGAACTACAATGAGCGACCTTGTAGAACAATAAAGTCAAAGGATTACTGGTGAAACGATAAACTGAGAAAACCCAATAGCCACCGAAATAATGCTTTCTGATGCAAATGTATTAGCCATCATCAGCTGGAAGACCATTTGTGGATTGCATGCCGTTTGCATTTATAACATTTGCGGTACGCTTTTACTTTACTGATAAAACACGATTGCATACCTCACTCCTAGGTGTTGATGTTAAAAGAAGAAAGATAAGCTTGATGTGGGCTCTGTGATAGTAACCCGTATTTCAAGGACCTTTCTGGTCAAACTGACTAGCAGATAACCCGTTTACCACCCAATTTATAATCTTATCCGAACTACTGAACTCTCACACTTTACTTCATTTAGAGCTTCTGAGCCATGACGGTCCTTTATCCTTCATAGCGAAATAACCCATTGTCATAACTGAGCGTATCAGCTTCCATAATTTTATGTAGGAGAGTAAAGTAGGAGATAAACCACGATATCATGGTGAATCACAAAGAACTCAAGAATGCCTTTCTTAATGTAATGTAACCTTTAAAATGCCTCTGGTGAAAACTCGAATGGAGTACGTAAGATTTTAAAAAATTACGGGTGAACAAGAAAAAACAGTTTGAACACTACTGGGGGAGCGGAATTAATCTTTGAGTGCTACCGAGAAAATGATCGAGTAGGTAAATTTCGTGCTTGGTTAAAGATCTCTCTTGAACAGCTGAAAAATGAATGAATATTCCAACTGAATGCTCACTGTGCGTCAGAATGTACATAAATAATAACCTGAGACCCACCATGAGAAACATCAGCGCGAAAAATTAGGCATTCAAAACTAATATGGTGCAAAACTGGCATAGGATCGGTTAATTTTTATAAAAAAATGAACCAAGAAACACCAGTGAAACAGTGAATACACCGTGAATGATGGAAAGAAATTTGTCATAGCAGTCAAAGCTGGAATTCGGAAGTTCGTGTTAAAGCCAGATTTGAGTGAGTAGATCAGAAAAAAACATTTAATAATAAGTTACTCACCAACAACAAAGTAAGTAAGCCATCCAGACTTTCTTTGTCTTCTTTTCAATTCCTCTTTACGTAACGATGACGTAATGTTTCGAGCTGGAATCTGCACTTGATTAACTATTGTGTAGTGAGAATGGTCTTCTATATTTTCCAAACAGGACTCTTCTATGGGGATGATACGAAGTTATGAATAGTTCACAATGACAACTGCCGAAAGGGCATCGTAGTAGTAACTGTCATCGTTATATTACATACCGTACTAACAAAATCAGAATGGCTGAAATCCATCTTGAGTATGAATGAACTAGAAGTGGGTAATTAGTTGTATTCGATGGAGGTATGATTATTGTGTAAAAAAAGTATATCGAATAGATAAATAATCCATTTGAAACTACAAACACTTTAAGTTACCGAGCTGTGTTGGCGATGATGGTGATGGTGTTGGTGTTGTCCCACTCATTGCCTGTGAGTCCGCTAAAGTTTTTTGAATGGTTCAAAAGCAGGGAGGTGATTAGTTCACATAAATAATTATTCGGGAATGTAACTGGTAATAATAGGAAACCTGTATAAGACGCAGTTCCCCCACCTCCCTAACAGTGTTTCATCTTGAAACATATGCCGACGAAACCACATATATGGCCACGTAAACGAAGGAAGTAACGTTCTAAACGTATAAGCGAGTAAAGTTGATTCCGTTAGATGCAAAGTGACATAAAATTTATATACTTTCATAGAGTAGAAAAATCATTTGTTTCTACTTTGTCACATCATTTTAGGGCAATTTACGCTCAGATTTTTTCGCGCGCTCCACCGATGGCACTACTAGGCTGTACAGAAGGCTCCCTGTATTTCACGCCTGAAAGGTTTTGCTTGAACGCAAAGAGAGCAATAGTACTTAACCCAGCCCGGTAATCTTGTCACGTGGTTCTTGCCATGAATTTCGGGTTTGAGGGTCACTGGATACTCTCTTCATTTGTTTTACATTCATGCACTTGTTGGAAAGTTGAACATTTTTCAGGAATATGGACAGCGCTCATTGCGAAGATCAGCCAATGAAAGTGGACAGATGGCAGCCAGGCTTATCAGTGGGACTCCGAAACGTTTCTTTAACCTATTTGATCATTTAAACAACAAAAACCACCAGTTTGTGATTACTCTGAAAGGGCGAGGTAAGGTTGATATGAGTTTTATTTTGGCAGATTTTTCACCAGAATTGAGATGTTCCGTACGACAAAAATATCGACAAATTTTATAAGGTTCATTAAAATGAATGTTTTGTAAACTAGGCAACGAATTTGAACAGAATTTGGACGATCTTCGAAAAGTCACTAAGATATTCCTAACCCTAATTTGTTTCTTTTTTCTTTTTGATAATGTGTCTGTTTGCAGGGGGGGGGGGGGGGGGTAAGATGGCCGAATGTATTATTGAGGACACATTTAAATTGATTTTCCAGGTTTCGGATAGGGGGTTCCACTGAAGTGCAATAGAAACAATCTGCTCCACCGATGTGCTACTTTACACGCTCTGAGGTGTTTGCGGGATCCATTTAACTCAAAATTTCACGATATATTGGTTCTCCTAAAGGTCAACTTTAAACGCTGTTTTGCAAGTAGGGCAATAAAAAGCCTTTCATCTCACGTCCGTATAAGGGTTACAACTTAGATTCATTTGCAGAAATGGATTTTTCGCATGGTGAATTTTCGAGAAAGAGATGTATCACTCTTGAATGAACCTCCTTATTTATTATCCACGAAGTATTTAGCAAAAACTGAAGAGAGCAAAGAATACATTTGCGGAGAATGACCGAAGTTCGGCGCTGGAATAAAATCCGTCAGTATATAGAACCCAAGATTTGTCTGACTCACACGTGGGAGAAGAATGGAAAGTGGGAGTATCCACTGAAAGAAGATCGAAGAGGCAGAGAGAACCAACTTTCGAAACAAAACTTTTTGTATCCATTTGGAGAATATATTTTGGTGAACAGCATGGGTCATGGAAACCTGGTAAAACTCACTCTTTTATTGAAAACCACACGATTTGTACGGCGAGTTTACCTTTGAACATCTGGATTACAATTTAGAATACTAAACACTTCACATTTCTTGTTGCTGGACAAAAATAGCCCCAACAGATTTGGTCTGTTATACCTATGAAAACCCATTATTTAATGGCGAAAGGAATACAGACAATTAGTGACACATTCCAACAACCCTGGTTATTGTTCATCAATAAATGATGGATTGTTTTTATGACTAGACCATACCATTTTATAAAAACAATCGCCCACTTGTCCAATCTTAATTCTTCTATTAGCACATCCATTAAAATCATTCTGTTAGGGATTTAAATCTATCCATGCTCTTTGGTTTCCCCATAGTCATACAACAACAAAACAGATATCTGCGTATTTCTGCAGCTCTTTAATCCTCGTGAGGAGATCCACAAAAATGCACATCTGTTCGGTTCCCAACGAGACACGATCAGGGGGTGAGTGGGACTATAAGATTCGTATGTCAGCAACTAGATCGTCCAAACTAACTATGAATAGCCTGATTCAATCAAAATTTGGAATAAAATGAAATAGTATCATAAGTCTTCTGAGGCCTTCAGTAATCAGGTGAAAACTGTTAACGAATGACATCGAGTCTCATATGCAACTGAAATCTGGTACGACATTAGATGATCAAATGAATGAGTAGTCTGTCAGTGTTAAATAATGTGGTAAAATTAGCAAATTTATCATGTGATATGGTTGAATTCACTATGGTGATCTACATTAGCACCTTCACAGTGTATATGCTTCCTGGTGGCTTTCACTATCATTATACAAAGTTATGCATTCATCAAAACTCGGACTAGGAAATGAGTTTCCGTTTCTTTATGAAATTGAAACTGAGTATCAGAGTAAATAGTCCAAATCATGGTATTCGATTCTTACTTTGCGCAAAGCCTATATGCATTTACTTTTATGAGCTACTATTTATTCAAATATTGGTAAACTAACTTGCGATTTCTCTCGCAAACCACCTAATCAGAAAGACTACTGAACTCTAAACACCTTTGTTTGCATTAGATGCCATCTCACATTGTCAAGCGAAGTAACAGTCCTCAGTGAACGTTGAAGGAGGCACTGTGAAGTTGATTCAAAGTGATGAACAATCATCAGTGTATTTTAGATCTGATAAATGAATTCCTGAACGGCTTTCAGAATCATGAAGGCATCATGTCGCTTCCAAGCCCTCTTAAATTGTTTGGTAAAAGGTACTGGGATAATAATCCTAGGTTACGTACCGTAACAGATCTTTGACCGATTCACGGATTTCTGCAACATTCGTTGTACTTCATTTGTAAAAAATAGGCGGTGTTCTCCACAGACTGTTTCAATCACGTGATCTATCAGTTGTTGATCACTATCATTTCCAAGTCTCATTCTTGGGTGGACGATTGTTACTATTGGCATTGTAATGTATTTTGTATTATTAGTATTATTATTATTGCAGATACATGAAATATAAGAACAGACTAGCCTCTGAATTTCATTCATTGACTATGAAAATTGGATGAAATTGTTATTCAGTAGACATGGAGCGTAAAATAAAATTTAAGCATGCTTACGTGTTAAACGTTCGCCAAACTTTTCTCCAGTATCTGTTGTATTAAGTACGGGTGCATATATCAATTGACAAACGTTTTGGACTTCAGTTGACCAAAAGTTTATCAGCTTCATACTTCTCACTGACGGTGGCTTTGGTTATGTTAATTTTGAGCAAACAAGTGTATAGTAGATGGAAATTACTTTATGGAGTTTTGATAGTGAAAAACGAAGAATGCCTACAAATGTAAGCCTTGTGACGAAATTCTATACGACCACGATCTTTGGTGGTTTTCAGCAAATGAGTGCCGTACGTACAGTTCAACTGTTCCCGGTAAACTTGGTAATAACCCCAGGATATAGGGTTTGTGTTAGCCAACTGATAGGGAACAAATGACGAATGGATAAGATGATAATTTATTTCCTAAAGCTTGAAAAGTGTTACGTATGAGAGCACCATTCCAAAATAATGGGACGGGTTTTGACCAAGTTTCAGTACCAGATAACCACAAACGTAAAACACGGCGCACATAGCTAAGTCCAAGAGAAACTGAATAAAAAACGAGAGAACCTGTAGATTAAATACAAAATAGTTGCACAAAATATTCCCCCATTTTACTCTTTTACGTACACCTACAAACTTTGCGCTTACTGTAAGTGGGGAGCCTAGAGCTAATTATCTACGTTAAGCATCATTCAGGTCCGCAAATTTGATCATCTATCATCCAATTTCACGCACAATTTTCTAGCTGATTTTATTATTTTGTGGTATTAGCTTTATTTTGCTTACTGACAGGCTTATGAGTAGCGAGATGCAAAATTCTATCTCACTGGGATGTCCTCAGAATCTCTTATCCACACTACACCGGGCACCAATTATAGGTTCTGTCATTTCGCCTAGAAATATGTTAACATGCGTTCGTTGGCTGAAATAAATTTTCCTATGGAAACCTGGTGGACTGTTTACACCGTATGCCTAGACGTTTCGAATTTTTAGGCACACAGATTTTGCAAATAAATCATACTTAAATTATCGGACCTGGCTATCAACGGCTAGTTTCTCATCGGTACCGTGGAAAAGATATGTGTCATGGGACTTGAATAATGTATTGACGATGGCTTGTGAGCGTCCAGAAAACCAACCAGTAAGGAATGGACCAAAGCGGGAGTGTTGAAATGAAACAAGTCGTTGAGACTCATTCGGATTAGCCTCAAGGGTAACGTGTGTGACTCACAGTGTTGCTCAATAGGTTGCACTCCCATCAAGAATGGGCTACGTAGGCTCTACGTGTGACCGCTCATTGACTGTTCGGAACCACATACAAGCACGCCTCATTTGTTCTACCGATCCACCGGTAATAGCTTTTGTCCGGTTTTACCATCTGTTCTCATTTTCGCTTGAAAACACCATTTGCCTCTTGTCCGTTCACTCAAGATTTGCGTTGCGTATACCTGACTATTCGACCCATGGTGTTGGCTCCAGTCTTTGGAGGGCTCATCTTTGATTATAGCTAGCTGCTCCCGCAAGACTGTATATTTTTACCTTGTCAGGTTAACTGGTCGATTCTCGGCTGTCATCAGCTGTACGCTTGTCTACCACCTATCCTAATCTGAATAATTTACGGATTTCTTCTGGTTACCTTTTCCTCGTGTAGCTGGGATGAGAACTGTCTGCTCTGGAGTATGATATGCTTGTTTATTTCACAGACAACCTTCTATCCAGTTCATTATTTGTTTTTTAAGCCACTATTTGAGTACTTGCACTTCTGTATTTTATCTTTTTGATTACAAAGGACCTAGGATACTCTAGGGTTGTGAAAGGCTGTTTTTAACGCAAAGAGAGTGTTTGTTTAGCCAAACCGCAAATGCATCAAGGTCGGAGTAAAGCTCTCAGGCATAGACATACGTTCACATCTTTGTGGATGTAGGTGTTGTGTTTGCTAATGCACTCAATGAACTCCGACTCAAAGATGTTTCTTCCTGTCTTTTAGATTGTGCACATACAACCCCCATGGATATCACTGCTGCAAGCATACTACGACTTGACCTCTTCCGATGGCTATCTTATAACCGCTTAACGAGGCGTAATTGACTCAAATGCGTCAACTGGATTATCCTCTTTAAGCAAATGAAAGGGGATTGCTGTCTTATTACCTTTATTCATTCCACCAGTTTGCCAACTAAGGCCGTATTCCCGAATGCAACTGGCAAACCGTACGGTCATGTAGCCCGTAGAGATTGTAATGGATTAGCAAATACATTAACGACATGTCTGAAAATTTCCGCAGTCACAATGAATCAACAAAATTAGATGGCGAACAATAGTTTCCAATGATTCCTAATCTTACTGTTATACATCATGTAGGTGACAGTTGTGCATCTGATTAGCCGTTGGCTGGGTTGAAGGTCATTTTTTACAAGAAATGTGTGGTTTGAGAGAAGATGGTGTGCTACTTTTCAGTTAGTGTATGGTGACGCAGAATCCACCGCTAATAATGGGTTTTTAGGGGTCATTTCTCGTTTCGGATGCTCTGTCTTTGACGAAGGCAGTTGAAGTGCCTGAACTAGTCACTTTTGTGCACACTGATCCGTGCTTAGTAGACGTATGGCAGTCTCTTCCGCCGTGACCAGAATCTGCAGTTGGACTGCCTCTGACAGGCTGGGAAGAACACGATACACAACACTGAATGAATCATTAGGGTAGATCCCAAACACTATCGATTTGGGGATTGAGAAAGAAACCTTTGATTGTTCGCATTTTCCCGTGACTCAGCCATTCCGGGTGATTCTCTTTGATGCGATGAAACAGGTGCCTAGCAACGCGACCTATTTAAGATGCACCACATGAGCTTTTGAACAGATAGATAATCGTGGATGAGGTCAGCTCAGGTAACCCGTATTTCACTTGCTTTCTGATCGTCGACGAAGTGGAGAACACACATTTCAGTTTTGCAGCTGGAAATGTTGAGGTCACAATTGCTCCAAGTGATCTCAGTCACCTTTGCGTATAGGTTTATCCTTGGAGTGGCACTTTCCAGTAAAGTTTCTTCTATGGGTGTCAAGCAAACCTCTCTACGGGTGTAGTTGGTTCAGTATTCTTCATGGCAAATTATTCCGAATACCCGTGGTCTTGCAGTACTTGTCTTGTGAGTTCCAGTTTGTCCTCCAGAGTATCCTACGAGCAAGAGCTACGGGCCCTGAAGGCTAAACATCGGACCAGGTTCCTCTTATAGGGCAATAGCGCAAAGCTATGCAAGTTTGCGTATTGGTCGTTACACTTTTCTTCTGTAGACTCGTCGTTCCATGGATCTTTTTCCTCGTTCGGTGATCAAAACACGGAAAAAAGCTAGTTTGTTCTCGGCTTCTGTTTCCATTGTGAAATCAAAGGAGATATCGGCACTCTTGAATTCATCTAGAATGGCTGAAACATTACGATCTTCGTTCACTTTACAAAAAAATATCATGTATAAATTGAATGTAATAATCCGAATTCTCTATCGCCTTCTCAAGTTTCCCGATTTCTAATTTCGCCACAAATATGCCCACTAGTAGGGGACTTAGGGTGGAACCTCTTGACGGTGCCGTCTCGTTGACGGTAGAACCAGTCAATAAACTAAAATTAAACATTGAGAGAAAACGTAGTAGTAGTTCCTTTAAACGTTCTACTGGAATGCCTATTTTTGTGTTTGATGTTCTGATGTATTCGCGTTGAAAGCCCACGGTTTCTAGTAAGGGCACATTTGTAAATAACGACACCAAATCCAGTGACATCATGGTTTTCTTGAGTAGGTTCACATTCTGTAAGACGGACACAAACAGAAAACTACCTTTCAGGCTATGTTTAGCGAGTCCCGTGCGAACGGGTTCCAAAAATTCTACCAGCCATTGTGATATGGCTACGTACGCAAAATTTGTCATCACCATAATCGGTCAGATTGGAATGTTATCCTTGTGAGCTTTCGGAGGTCCATAGAGGCGTGGAGGGGTCGATCCATTTGGCTTTAGTTTTTCGTGCGTAGAATTGTCTATACAGCCCCGATCTCTCAGTCGTCTTGGGCATCCTGCTAGTTCCTTCTCTATCTTTTCCATTTTGTCTTTTCCTTCGTGACAAAACGGGAAATTTTGTTTGATCTTCCACCAATCTGGAAAGTTTTTCAAAGTATTCTCGTTTGTTCATGAGAACAACCTAGGAACCTTTATCTGGTCTCAATGATACTAGGTCCTTGTTCTTAAAAAGCTACTTCAGTGAGTTCAGGTGTTGTTTGTTGATCAGTACATGACTTTGTATATGAATTTTACGATAGCTGCAGCATCCCACCACAAGAGCACTTTGAAACCGCTCTAAATCGATGTCCGCTGTGAGTGTCAGGTCCTTAGTTGGACTAAATAAATTTTCAAATTGTACCTTCAGATCAAGCTTATCGTCTCTTCTAACGGAACAGCAGAACTTCTATCACAAAGAAAGAGCCTCCATCAAAATAGGACTTGGAGAGATACTGAAGTAATTGCGTACAAGCCTATTAGGATTGCTCAGAAAGGTGACTGGTGGTTTTCGAGGACTCATACCATTAATCAAGTTATCACGAGTAATTTGAACGCGGTGTGCACAGATTCGACTTAAAAATTCTATAAATTCGGAAATTCTCTGATGAACATCACACCATCTCCCCCCTCCACCACCACCTCCACACAATTATTGTAGAAAATGACCTTCAACCCAACCAACGGCTAATCAAATGCACAACTGTCACCCATATGATGTTTAAGAGCATGATCGGGAATCACTGAAAACAACTGTTCGTTATCTAATGTTGTTGACATTGATGACATATGAAGAAGGTAGAACCCAAAGGAGGCTTGCACTTTAGCCGCAACAAGAGTGCTGGTTTGCATGCAAAGCGGGATGCAGATGGGTTACTCACATTGTTCCGGATGAGTACCCGAATGATATTAGCCTACAGATTTTTGTTGACAAAAAGCGGCAGGCAAACCAGTTTCCGATCTACCGTAAACGACTTTTTCTTCGTCTCAAGTATTTCTACCCTACGGAATAAGTGAGTTCGGTTATTTATTTGTTGCGAAAACCTATATGACTCCCTTTCTGGACCACGTCAGCCACATAAACCCTTAGAAAACATTCCCTTTTCTATTCGTACTAAAGTGATTCTTTGTGGAGTAGAAAACAATCACATCTCCTTCCTGAACACAGACATTTCTACCCGATCGGAAGGCTCAGTTAGGAGACCAGCTCACCGGGAAAACACGTGGACTGGGTGATATCTACAATTCACAAGCTTCGTACCCATGGAGTGTAAGATCGGTCTTATTCGAACACTGTTTCACAGGTGACGTGAACCATACACGGAAGACAAACCGGAAAAAGAGTACGAAAATCTGACCATAAAGCTATAGTCAAAGGATTATCCAGTGTAGTTTATTCTGAAGCACTCCGCAGAAAAACCATTCAGTACAAAACAACAAAGTACTCAGAAGTTAAGAATTTTCCTACAATTGCCATTCAAAGATGACGACGTCAATCAACTAATTGGTAAGCGCTTGAATTCCGTTGTCAAACACACTTACTAAACAGCCGATCCAGGCATTGCTTTCACAACTACACGGATACCAAAACCGCTGCTTCTCTGAGCCAAATCAAACTGAGTCTATTAATTCACATGTGGATGTTCATTCGTCTACTTAGGCATAACAAAGCATCACCGAATAAATCAGCATATTAATGTGTGGCTTCAAAAGTCAATGTTTAGTCAGTTCATAACGATGGCATCATCAAAGAAACCAGGAGCAATCAGACCGTCAATTACGCAAAATCTGGTCCCACTTTTGTCCTTTCCTTTAACTTTCCATCCATTTCAGACTTGTCCTAATTTCATTGGTTATTTTACTAACAATATCAAATCACATCAATTGCAGTATGCACGTGAGCAGAAGCAGCGAGACGGTCCAGGAAACACTGTGCAAACCTATATTTCTGACTTATGCTTTCAAAACATTTACTATCGCCAGAAGTTTTTCACTTATCGGCTGTGGACAGGACAGTACACAAAATGCCATAGCATTGTCCCAGCCCATGGTAAGAAACACCTTACCTAATGCTAAACGGAATTAGTTATATAGTTGTGTGGCCAACTTGAGTGACGAATGCAAGCCAAAGAGATTTCGCAATAAACTGATATCCTAACTGACTAATTCGGCAGTGTAGAAATCAATGAGACGAAAAACAAATGATCTACTGTAGACTGGAAACCAATTACAGTGTCAATTTCATTGACACAAACCAGTAAACTAATGTCATCCGAATAGGCATGCGTGAGTAGCACTCAAACGGAAACGAATCTACATCCCATTCCCAACTTCAAACTAGCTTTACTGTTGTAGATAAAATAAAACCTTCTACTGGGTGTGATTTCGTTTTTAGTTTATCACGATTTTTTCGTTCTCTTCCTCTTTTTCTGTAGGACGACTTTTGTACTTTCATAAAAGCATCTCTTCCAACCAAAATTTTATTTTAATACCACTTGGTGAATGGTTTTAGAATTTTAATTATGCACTTTTTGAGTACGACATCATCTACTGAATTACATTTCCATCTGTATTCTATTTACGCCCAATTATTTGACGGGTTTATCTCGTTGATTTTCACTACTTTAGCATCAACAAAAATGAATAAATGCGAAATAAACAAAGTGGACGTTCTCAATAATTTGTGTGAAGTCGAAGTAACGTACCGGAATGAATAATATCATTGATTTCTAAGTAGAAATAGAGCAAGATAGAGAGTGGCTGTCCTAGAAGCTTGCATCCCACCAGAATATTAGCTTCATGTTTCAGATTGAAAAGAAAATAACCGCAGTGTTTGAAATATTCGTAGAGTCCCTGAAAGACCTCAAACGAAAGTTGCCAGACTACCTGTGTGCCCTCATTTATTCACACATGTGAGAGTGTGTCATTTCGTTCAATATTTGCATTCCGACCAAAAGAACGTTTTGAACCGGCATGCCCCGTAAATAACTGGAAATTGCTCGCGTGTTATCCAACTATGGAATTTTACCCTACATACAATCTCTGACGTAGTGCCTATTTTAGATTGCACGTGTCTCAACTGAAACCACTATCGTCAGCGTCTTTCGAATCGACACCCATTGTGTTGGTGTCGTCATAGAAGACAATGCAGGCAGACTTCACAAAAATCAATAGAAACTTGGAAAATCTATACAGTGCTAGAAAAATTATTTTAGGGTGACTAAAATGAATTCATATAATTTGCACAGGGAAAGGGAAACCCATAATATCTCAGCAGTCGGTATTTGTTGTTTTTCGATAAAAGTTACTTGATATTTGTGTTGTTAAAGTACAGGTCTTTATAAGCACTCAATTTGCTATTAAAAACCATAGAAATACTGTACAGATTCTTCGTGTTTGTTGAAAGTCATCAGCGGTGCGTGTCCGCCGCAAACCTCAGCGTGACGTGAATCTGGACTGAAAAACTGCCAGTCAAAGACCTCACCACAAAGCTATTTCAGTAAAACATGGAGTCGTATGTCATGAACTCCGATTCGACCGAATAAATTTGCTAGGCAAACATCATGGTTCAACTGTGATATCTCAAAAATTGTTTGATCCTTTTAAAAACAAACCGAAGCGTTACAGTTCTCATTGAGTTACATGCCGAGGAATCATGATCTGTCTCCTTCATTCATTTATGTTTAACAGATATTACGTGTTCTAGCTCCACTTTCTTTTCTTTTCTGTTGATGTAAACTTTACCCTACGACAACTAACTTAGTTAAGGGACCATGCGGTAACTTCATTACGCCAAAGATGCTTATTTTCGAGGTCTTCGAAAAATGGTTTTTGTTCTTGAGGCTTTTTGAAACGAAATAATCAGGAAGTAGCACTAGAATTTAACTTGTCCACTTTACTATTTTCTAGTAATTATCGATTGCCTTCAGTGAAAATAGATGTTCAAAGTGGATGGCCAACGTGTTTACGGAACCAGCTGTCAACAATTCACACCAGATAAACTTGCTTCCACTCGATATCATTTACGTATGGCGAGTTAATCATTCTTCGGGACATTATGAAGACTATCTTGCTGTTCATATTTTCTCTTTCGAATACGTCTTCAATCTTTTCGTGCACCATCAACAATGCGGAAATTTTCTGTGACCAATTAGACGCCAGTGTTGTGGTTAGAGACCGTAATCCTCCACAGATATTTAACACAAATTAAACCATCTACGAATAAACGAAGCCATTTGAGAACTCAGACTATGGGAGAAGGTAAGTTCATGCAAAACGTTAGCTTTCAACCTACAAAAACTTATACTTTCGATTTTGATAGAATTCTCCGAAAACGTATCTTCCGCAGCAATGTTTGCACATTTCAGAGACATCAGTGATATGTCGTCAATGACCACGTGAGGAAAAGTTAAGAATTGAACATGTTGTCAAAGCACTCCGCCAATCAGATTTCTCACTTCAAAACGCACCAAATCAAGTCCAACTCGGGATCTCCTGCACAAGTACCCTCAAACCAATCAGGTAAACTGGTTATCTAACAATTAAATCAAAGGTTGTTTGTTCAAACTGAGGAATCGGAAGTTTGTCCCACAAGGACCACTTACGTTTTTCGTATGCTATGTGTTGAACAATGTGGTTGAATAGGTAAAACATTAGATGACGGGAACTGTAATGAGCGAAGCACTGAGGGGATTTCAATCCAGCTCGAATTCAGCTCACCAAACCTTTCCATTGAGAAATCGAGTAAACAAATGTTCGCAACCACGCCCCCTGGTTCGTAATTTTCAATCTGCAAACTCTGAAATGTCATATTTCATATTTCTCCGTATCGTTCACGTCTCCTCTAAGTTGGTACGTACCTAGTAAGAAATGAGCTGAATCAGTAGAAAGTGTGTAAACAGTAATCTACCGTATCCGCCATCAGCCTTAATTCACGTTAATGCATCTGAAGGCATGCGACAGTCACATCACAGAGGGAATTCAAGACTCAAATACTATTACCGTTTAAACAACCACCCAGATAAAACACTTTTTGAAATAGTTGAAGCTCGAATGAGCGCAATCGATAACTGAAATCATCTAAGCTCAGCTTTTTCCTCCTGGTCATTTTGCAATCGATTTCTTTGGTAGAAAGAACTTCTCTGGAGAGAAAATAAACGGTGGTAGCATATATTAGTCGCAGAATATCTCATTTTTGGAAGTTCAAGCATAGCTTCAAGGAACTGACGCACATCGTTACACTTTCCATTGTTGACTGGCCTTTCCGTCTGCATCTATCTAGCTTCAAAGAATCCAATCTTGTGATTTACCTGAAAACGTAAAAAATTGCTTCCAATCAGTCGCTAGATTGCAGTTTTCTCTATCTGTGTTATTTTTATTCAATTGTAGCTTTCTTTTGGCTACTATAAACTAGTGATCAAGTGAGTGACCTTACTTCGTAGTAATATATGTGAGTGAGTCGAAATTCCTTAAGTTGAGTCATTTTTGATAAAAGTTTAGTGAAATATCAGAGGGTATTGGCTAGTGACTAAATGTCACTAATGAAAACTAAACATTTATGCAATACCCTCCTGAGCTACAGATTTCTCAAAAATAAAACTGAAATTTTTGTTCGGTCATTGTGATTTACAGAACACCAAATGGTAACTTACCTATTGAATTCCTAAGACCTGATTCTATTGTGCAAAATGTTGCATATATCCCCGCAATAATCAGTTTTTCACGTGAGCACCAAACAAAATAAATAGTTTTTGTCCCACTTTACCGGTAAAGAAATCGAAAGAAAAGTAACAATCCAAATGAATGATTGCTGGATTTATGCAATTGACTACCTCAACTTTGGCATTTTATTTCTTAGCGCACTTCTATGACCTGTAAATTATAACTGCTGCTAATGTCTTAATACCACTTTCAGCAACCGCGTTTTATTCGTCCGATTATTTCGACGGTGCGCATACGGCGGTTGTAGTTACTTTTCTAACGGCTCCTTCCGAGGAGTGTAGTCTCGCATACCCTGGATACAACTCAATGGACAAATAAGGTAGAGTCATGCGACTTTGTCAAGAATCGAGTCATTCGAAAGCCAGCTCTGAAAACCTATTTGGTAATATGTGTTACTTAGTCGTGGATAAAGTAACTTCAAAGGAAAACAGTGGTGATTCATTAGGCAAAGATATAGGGTGCACGGAGTTTCAGGAGCTTTTCCGTGTAAAAGGCATTGGTAAACATGTGGTAAAATGTACATTCCTCGTTAGTGACACCCATTATTAGTAGTCGTTTGGTCTTCCATCGATCAGACGGATTGTTTGGGACATTTTTCATTTTTAATTCGTATCCAAGTAATGGGAGAATATTATTTATTGTCAAATACACGAATCCATTGAACACTACGATCTTATCTTTTCTGGTGAGCTAAGGTTATCCTCATTGTACGTTTTACGGCCAATAGCAATCCTCTTTATAATGCACTATATATGATTAAATGTGAGCAATTTAAACCCTTCTGGAGAGGTTCTCAATTTGCATGACGTACGAAGCAACTCACCGTTCCTCAAATTTTGGTCTCACAAAAAAGAAGTCATTTTTGGATGGGGAAAAATAGGTATATTCTACCTTGAGCTGAATGGGAACTTCGGAGTAGAATGATATATAATTTTTCTACAGGGATATGATACAAAAGATGGTCGAATGCTTTTAAGATCTCTCTGACGATGAGAAATAGCATTCGAGAATATTGATGGCTGCGTATTCTGGAAATCAAATAAAGGTTATCTCGTACTGGGTATCAGCTAGCACCAGGTTCTGCCCGTGGTTATTTAGAAATGCGTTTGACCTTTAAGCAGTTATCTCAAAACTTGAGGTTGAAGTCTATTGTTGTTTCCAGCAAAAGAAGTGATAATTTGTGATCGTTTACTGAACAAAAAAAACTAGTTTTTCTGATAGCAACTTCTCATTATACTCTCCCGTCTCTCGCATCGGACTTTTGAATAACCTTCGAAGAGTCACCCAGGCAATGAAGAAAACGACTGCTAATGCTGACGGTTTTAGTTATTGTTTTTGCGGTAATTCAACTTTGTTGACTTATTTACGAAAGTACGAAAGTCATTGGAGCACAGCCATGACCGATCACTTAACAGTAATGTACGGCAATCATAAGATCATACAACAGTTGGATTTCACTAACTGGTTTACGGATTAGAGCAAAATAAACTGATTGTGGCGAACAATAAAGGCCTAGTTTTGCTACGCGAAGGTGCATTCCTTACACTGTTTTGTTTGCCCTAATTCACACACAGTCTTCACTGGAGGAAAACTGTCGGTCCATTTGTATTGCTCACTATCTCCAATGGTGCATACGAAAGTTCAGAATAATAGTTTCCCAAAATCTTCTGATCTTTGCATTTGGCATTTGGATTACAGAGTGCTTCATTAGTCTCAGAGATGTCCTCTGTTAGCAATAATGATGTTAGTATGACCAGTTGTAGAGAGTTTTCACCTAAAATGTCAGACGCAGGAGATCAGCTCGAGTCAGATTTTATAATCCAAAATTAACTCATCCTGTGAGTTCTTTGACCAAGTTGAGAGGTTCAAAATTCTACAGGACAACTGAGACCGATGAGTATTACTGTAATGATCATAATGTCTACATATAATATTTGACCTGTAATTGCAAAATGCTTGACATTTTATGTGCAATCAAGTATTTGAAGCTTGTGATGTTGTTTCAACCCTAGTTCACCACTTGCTTCAACTTATGTGTTCAATCTTTGATAATTGATAACTTACAATTATTAAGCAATAGGCAGTCTAAAATAAACACAAATAAAGTCAGTTGCAATTAAAGTAGCAAAAACGTACTGTCGGTACTGGTTGCTGTCACGGACTGAAAGCTCATGGGTAATCTAGTTCCTCAATCAGACAGGGATTTTTAGTCAGCTCTTCTAGCCCACAGGGAAGATCAAACACCTCCAAACTTTGTCCATTATTGATCAGTGTAAGTAGTAACGGACTCAGGTTTATCAAGGACTAAATCATGATAAATTATCCAAGCCCAGTCCATCATTGAAGATCATGGAAAAACTGCACACCTGATTCTTTCCTTTTAAAATCAACATCTGAGCAGTTAATGCCCATTGATTCCCGTCTCAGACTCAAACCTCGGAGGCATCAATATGAGTTGCACACGCAAACACAAGTTATCCATTTGGCAATTGGGACTGGTTCTCGGAGACTTGTTTCGAAAAGGTAACTTATGGTACACCAGATCATAGACAGGATAAATTTGTTCGAACTACACTTGTAGATGAAAAGAATTCCATAGTTTGTTTTTCAATACCTGTAATAATCTCAGGCCCTAAATAAGAAAACGTGCATCATGAGAGTTGGCTACTTTTCGATTGGCAAACTGATACTGTCTGGAGTCAATTTAAGGGTGCGTGGAGTGTCACTCTGTGGTAACGTGGATCAAGAAAAAAAAATAGATTTTTTATAGCCTAACAGTCGAGTGCAAGGTTGTTTCAGTTAGGGCTTAGGCAGATTTTACACATGATAAACGAAGTTTAACGATAAAACTTGGGTTAGACAAGTGGGATTTCAATAGCTATACTGACTCCTTCAAAGCTTGAGTGCCATTTGTGGGCTCCATCAGTTGATCTATGGGCAACACCAAACGTCGATAAAATTATGCTCAATTTGAGAAAATTCTGGAGCCATACAGTGGGATCTAGTGCGGCTGCCGGTGCAGCCTAGGCGGTAACGAAGCGTGGGTGACATCATTGTGTGACATCAAATCCTACCCGAGTCAACGAATTCTATCATACGAATCAAACCAAAATTATTATGACCATTGCCAAACCAAAGGGGTGGTAAGGGAAGATCGCTCGCTTTTAATCTATTTAGAAGCAAACATTTGGCAAAACTTTATTGTTTCACTTTAAACATTGCACAGACTATTGTTCTAAATGACTTTTAAACCAGTGTTCCACGAGAATCCGAAAGAAGATCAAAAATGAAATTTGCAAAGCAGTACAAAACTACGGACATCACAAATCTGCTCTCTTAAATCATAATAAATTTCTTTGTGAAATCGACACGTCACATGATGTATATGCATGAGTATCTTACAGAATAATATTCAGGCAATGTTAAATTCACTTTTATGATAACTCATAAACTGTTAATTAATGGAATACATCTGGTTAGTTCATGCACACCCCGATTAACAGATGCTCTCCAATCTGAAATGGGAGGGGCGGGGCGCGGTCGATAAGGTAATAGAGTATTTAAAAAAAGTCAACGATGGTTATCAATTCCCGCTATAATTTTCCACATACAGCTATTATTCATGGCTTTTCAACTACCTCTTTTGAATAATACTATGACACAGTAGTTCGATGTAAAACTTGATTTTATGAAATGGGGGTTTACATAATTCTTTTAGAACAAGATCATCTTTACTCTGAGGAGTGGATATGAGTGATTTTTGTTGGTATTTAAAAGGTAAATTTTCTCTAATCGTTAATTTATTCTACTGACTCCCTCCCCACTCCGTTGGAAATCTTCAAACCCATTCACGCTCACTTTTGCAAATTCTACTTCATCATGGCAAGTTTATTTTTGGGACAGAATGCTTAATTGATTCAATTATTAGTATGGTAGAAACAAAAGCCATGGCAGTCGGAGTGAACCTTGGCTTAAATAAATAACTGGGGATAGCTTGTGAGACGAGAAATCCAGCTTCAGCTATGATCAACTCTTGCAACCGAATCTCTAAAAGCTTCAGCAAAGTTCAAATTACATCTATTCCTAGGATAATCGTCTGTCTTTTATCCTACTTTAAGGTCCCTCCTCTTCCGTAAACTGGATGCATCTTTTCGTCTCACATCCCTATAAGCAAGGTTATCTGATTATTTCCTCATCGTAACGTATGGCGCACGTCAGAGTTTTAAAACATGCAAAAGTCTGATAAATAATTCAGGAATGTTTCCGACGAGACTGCACCTTGACGTGGTGTGATGGCTTGCGCGCCTCTATGACCAAAAGAGCTATACAGGATGGCTTCCTTAAGCCGGAGATGCAATCATACCTGACAGGTCAATGGGTAGAGGCCAGACAAAGTCCAGTCTCCTGGTCCTCCAGGTTGGGGGTTAACTTGAGCTGGCAACTCAATCGGCAAAATCAGTGGAAGAATAATTGATCCAAGCAAATGGGCTTCCACTAAGACATCCCGCTGCCTTGCGGATAGGTTCCTGTTGGAACTAAAGGCTTTGGATGAGGACCCTAATCGTTCTCCTGCTTTGTGGCTGAACACCCTAGCAGTACCCGTCCAACATCTCCCATGAACTGCACGACCACAAAGAATTCCATACTGCATCGGTCCTTGTGCAGGCTAATCAGGACCGCGCTGCCCATTGCGTCCAGTGAGGTGGGCAGTGGTAAGTGGGCTTGTGCTCCGAGATTTCTCTTTTATTCAACCTTTGCTTCCTGTCCCTAACCACCCCTCTCTGCCCCACCTATCCACCCATAATGTTCCCACTAATAACACGGTCGATACTCGCAACGATTCACTGTCAAACAGTATCGGGAATAATCCTCTGTCTGGTAACTCAGATTTTCTCAAGCCTCGTTAGTCTCTGAATCTCGGCTCCTTCAACGTGCGTACACTCATGCAGGCCAGTCAGCAGGCGTACCTAGCCCTCACAATAAATTCTCTGAAGATTGATGTCTGCTGCTTAAGCGAAACGCGTATCCAGGATACGAGCAATGTAATTCAGCTAACTGCTCCTGGTATCTCATCGAGATATATTCTGCGCACCTCAAGAGACGAAGCAGCTGGAGCTGTGGGTCAACGTGGTGTAGGAATTGTCTTGACTGACAAGGCTGAGGCTGCCCTTTTAGACTGGATTCCTGTTAACAGTCGTTTATGTGCTGTGAGACTCCAAGGGTCAGTTGGCGTTTGAGAGGATAGTTGTGTTAAACGCAATTTGTTTGTGATCTTTGCGTACGCCTCAACGGACTGCAGCTCAGACTTGCAGAAAGATGAGTTCTATGATGCCCTCGCCACTCTCGTTCGCAGCAGTAAAGGTTCTGACATTGTAGTGCTAGCTGGTGACTTCAATGCACAAGCTGGCAAACTTGGTGTGTCAGAAGCCTGTTTAGGTGGGCGTTGTGCTTAACCTGCTGAGCGTACAGATAACGGGAATAGGCTTCTCCAGTTTTGTGCAAACAATCGATTGTTCTTGTCTAGAACAAATTTCCGACACAGCTCGTGTCGCACAGCGACATGCCGCTCTAACTCTACAGGTACTTTGAGTCAAATTGGCCATATCGCCGTAAGCTACCGGTGGCGCAGTTCTGTTCAGAACTGTAGATCTTATTGGTCCACGTACGTAGAGTCTGACCAAGTATTCATTTTAATGCGATTATCTCTCCAGCTCCATGGTCATCGTCGCAAACCGCAAACCGGATTAGCCGTGCAACGTTTGTGTGATCCAGAAGTCCGCACCCGTTATGAGCAGAAGTTAGCACATGAGCTAGGATCCACGACGAACAGTAATGTAGATGAGCATTGGGCTCATATCAAACAAGCGATGCACTTTGCAGCAGGTTTCGCCTGTGATCCTCGATCCGTTGTCCATCAAAGACACTGGATCTCGCAAGAGTCGCTGAGTATAATGGAACAAAAACCTCAGCTTTCGAACCGTAAGGAGATGAATAAGATGCGGAGAAAGCTGCAAAGACAAGTTACGCAAAGCCTTAAGAATGATCGCGAAAATTGGTGGGTCAAGGTAGCCGAAGAAATGGAAATAGCAGCTGCTTCAGGTAACAGTCAGAGACTGTTCAAACTTATTCGTGACACCGGTGGACGGCCCACCCAGGTCAGTGAAACGATTTGCGATAGAAATGGAGAACCCATCCATAACAAACAGCAAAGGCTTGACCGTTGGGCCGAGTACTTCAAGGAACAGTTTAGCTGGCCTCGCGCTAGTGTAGTTAATCTTGTGTCAAAAACTGTGACTCCTTGGGTGGTATCACTTGAGCCCCCATCAGAAGTAGAAGTAGAGTCATGTATTCGATTACTAAGGCGAGGGAAAGCGGCAGGTCCCGACGAACTTTCCCCAGTTCTTTTCAAACTGGGTGGTGAGGCGTTGATAAAATCACTTACCGCCTTGCTCCGTGACATTTGGAACGCGAAGCATATTCCGTTAATATAAAGCGAGTCGTTGATTGTTCCCATCTTCAAGAAGGGAATACGCAATGACTGCAGTAATCATCGTGGGATTAGCTTAATCCCGATAGTCACCAAAGTATTAGCTTCGATTTTGCTGCATCGTCTTACACCGGCTCGCCAGAGGAATGCCCGCGAACAGCAGGCTGGATTCCGCCCAGGTCGATGATGCATCGACCAGATTTTAACTCTTCGCCGACTACTTGAAACGCGTCACACGCATCGCCGACCGACAATAATGATTTTCTTAGACCTGAAAGGCACCTTCGATTCCGTTGATCGAACATCGCCTTTCAGTGTTCTTCATCCAAAAGGTGTGCCCCAGAAGTTCGTGAACCTAATGAGATAATTTTATCCTCATACTTCTGGCCGCGTTAGGGTTTACGGCGAACTATCCGGTCGTTTCGAAACGACGAGTGGTGTTCGACAGGGATGTCCTTTGTCTCCATTCCTGTTCAACTTCGTCATGGACGAAATAGTGAAGAGTGCGCTGCAAAATCTTAAGGATGTGGGCGTCGAACTAGGAAATAGTGAAAAGCTATGTGACCTAGAATACGCAGACGACGTTGTCTGCTTGTTCGAATCCACGGAACATGCTCAGCGTGCACTAAATAACCTCGCAAGAGCTGTAGCTCCATTCGGCATGCGCTTTGCACCTCCAAAGTGCAAGGTGATGTTACAAGACTGGACGTCAGCGATTCCGAGCTTGATGCTCGATGGGGAGGTGCTGGCAATTGTCGACCACTTCACCTACCTCGGCAGCAGCGTGACGACTGATGGGAGCACAGTAGTAGAGGTGAGTACGCGGATATCCAAGGCTCGAGCGGCGTACGCCGGACTGAAGCACTTGTGGCTCCGACCTGATATTTCACTGAAGTTGAAAGGCCGTGTTTACTGTGCTGCAGTGCGTTCAGTTTTGTTGTATGGTTGCGAAACTTGGAGTCTGCGTGCTGAACATATTCGTCATCTCGAGGTTTTCGACCATCGATGTTTACGTAGTATCACTAAGATCGGGTGGAGTAGCCGAGTAAGTAATGCTGAGGTCAGAAATCGAGTATTGAGTATCGATTCGGAAAACGTTTTGTCACAGCGTATCCAATTTAGTAGACTTCGTTGGTTCGGACACGTGTTACGTATGGCAAACACGTCTACCATACCGTGTCCTATTCTCCGTTCCTTCTAGGGAGTGGAAGAGACCACGTGGAGGTCAACAGATGACGTGGCAACGAGGAATGAGAAAATGTACAGCAGACTTAGGAAAAGTAGGTGCTTCACGTCGTCGTGGTTGGGGTCCATAAGATCCGTCTACCAGTTGGCTGGAGACACTGAAGGATATGGAAGCGAACCGCGAGCAGTGGCGATCGTGTTGTCACTTTCTATCGAATCAGAATGATTGATCGATGTGCGTTTGTACAGTGAGACTGTGTATTCCGTGTGTTGGCTACTAGGGCATTCTTTCCTTTTGCTACCCGTGTAGGTCCACTCCCTGTCCATCTTGTATATTCATACATTCTAATTCAACGTGCCACACGGTGAGAAAGGCAGTGGTCAGTGGGGCTTGCCCTACTGTTTAACGCTGTACGATGATGATGATGATGATGAATGTTTCCGAGAACTGTCTTTTCCCAATTTTCTTTTCCATCCACTTTAGCGGCCAGTCCATCAGTTATTCAATACAAAACCAAAATACGCTGACAATTTGACCAATGTATTGCTTTTTCAGAACCCCGGATATTGGTTATTTTCCCAGTATTGGGTTTCATATTTATGACTTCTCTGTCTAGTCTGATTTAACTTTGAATCCGTTCAAATGCTTTGCACCAAAATTAACCTTTTATCTGTCAGCTTTTTTTTGAGATCCAGTTACCATTCCCATAGAATCACTAGATAGAGTAGGTTCTGTCAAATATCACCGTCGACAAAAATTTAAGGTGATAGACTCATATTCCAAACTATGGACAGAGAATTTGCCGGCTACCTTGCCGAAGAATAAGGTTCAGACAGTTATAAGTTTAACATAAATTGTGACCAGAATAACTACCAACGCGGCCGGATGATTGCAGGTTTGATCCCGTACATACTAAGCCAGGCGCCCTGGTGCTGACGGGCACGTGTTTGAATAATCTCAGCCAAGTAGGCCGCGGCTCACAATTTTCAAGCCCCAGACAGTCGTGCAGCAGAGGCTGACTTAGTGCTCTTTGTGTTCGCAAACAGGTTGGCATATCCCCCCCCCCACACACACAAGCAAATACTAGCTGCTCGAATGCGCTGACTTCCCATTGGTTATTCATGTCATGCTTGCCTTGAAAATACGCAGATGATGTTGTCAATAGACACACTATTCTGAGATGCACCTCATATTATCGTCTTCTCCCTTGCCTTCCGTCCTTTGGTCGCAGAGGTGCGGATTACTGGACTTCTAGATTCCATGCATTGTTGGTTCGTATACCTATTACAAATAATTTGTAAAGTGGTGCTATTTCACTTTTTTCTCTTTAAATTTGTTTTCCTGTTTTCATTTTCAACTTCACCAGAATTTTGTTGATGTGATAAAGAAAGATTTTAAAATTCTTTGTCCAGTAATGTCAACTATCAGAAGAGTGTACTTCATATTTGTAAACTAATTTTCTGCTGTTTTGTGCGAACTACATCGGAACGTATGCGAAAAGGTCGAGCACAAAATTCTCTCTCAGACTCCGCTCAGCCTTGGACAGTGATCTATCCAAATGTTGCTTGCTGACTTTCACTCGATTTTCTCTCCGAACCCCGCCCCTCTTCGAGTTTACACCCACAGAAACTCTACTGTTCCTTATCTGGCCAGAATCTTCATAGACCGGGAGCAACTCAACTGAATTTCGTAGCAATTTCGATGCTTAACATCTATCTTTTCGAGGAGGTTCTCAGTGTAGATATTCTGTGAACAGTACATTCGTAGGAAAAGCAAATGCAGAAGGAAATAGTCACTGAAAAATGAAACAACTTGCCACTTCAGCGGAAACTATCTGTAAAGACTTTTTCATGGAAACACAAGTGCTTACTTGCAGGCAGCTTGTCCAGGAAAATTTGTTTAGCTTCTTCTATAATTAAAATAATTAAAGAATCCGCATCAGCACCTGGCTTCTTCTCATATTATACATCACATCATATTTTTTTAACTGTTGTATATCGCTTTCTTTCTTTGGGGATGTTTATCCGAATTATACTGCTGATCCGAAACTCTGAGTTCCCTTCGGATAACTTGAAAATCCGCATTCGCCATGAGACTCTGATCTGGTTGCTTCTGACATAAGCACCACCTTTCGCAGAGAGAAGTGGATTGGTTCGGTATTCAACAAACACAATGTACTCAGGCGAACAGGGGTTAACTATTCAAATTAAAAGCTTTAGATTTATTTACAAAGCCATTGTCTTCGTAAGTCTAATTTAATGTCTTTTTACTGCTGGTTTCAAAATATTAGGAACAAAAGTTCGATCATCTTCCTCTGGATGCTCATATTCCAATACCAGATAGACCTATATAATACTTTTTGACGAATTAATTTCAGCTCTTTTCGGTGACAGTCAACGGATAAACTCCACGATAATGCCACCGCCGGCCACTTCCTTTTTTATCAATCATGATTCGTTTCATTCGAGGTACACACTCTCGAATAAAAGTGATCAGGAGAGCGTTTTTGAGACGTTCACTTCGTGTCAAGCTTATATAAGGTTTTACATTGCTACTAAGATGGGCTCAAAGCAACTTAAAAGGGGCCTGAATGTATTGTGTAAAAAGTTTTCATGATATCTGTTCGCTCGGGGCTACTGACGACTATAAAAGTAGTCACTCCATAAAAGTAAATTAACATGCCATCAATAACTGCAGTCATGAGACTAAAGATATTGTCCGGGTTTAACCTTTAGTCAAATTATCTACGTCGACTTGGCTGTTTAGTAACATACCACTTATCAGGCGCTGAATCAAGCTTAGTTTGATGAGTAAACAAAAATGCGCCAGTAATTTGCCAGTCTATAAAGTGGAATAAAGGTAATAAAAACCTAAATGGCGCACTTTACCACTCAGAGGTTTTCGGGTTTCCTCGGAGAGATCCCATAAATCTGTCTGGTTGATGATTATAGACAGGAAGATATGACTGTGTCTCATGAAAAGTGTAGGTTCCCGTACACTTCCAACTTCTTCCATGAGTTGTGACTTCCCTTAGTGCAGCACTCATTAGTCGTACCGATATTTTACTGTACGTAAGCAACACGTTTATGAACACACGTACACAGTACCGCACAACATGAAATCTCTCAGTAAATCGGTCTTTCTGATGCAAGCCCACTTTTTATTTTGGAGGGTCTCGCAATAGATTCGACAGGTATTCTAATTGAGACCTATGAATACGTTAGAGACCTTCGCGTTTAGGTTTTCGGGCACAGGTTCCTACATCTTATCGATCAATTCAACAAACTGCCGTCCATTCATGACAGTTGAACTGAGTTACACTGAAACTTTGGTCACTTTTAGATGTATCCAGATATCTACGGTGATAATTGTGAGCAAATATGACTCCGTTTTGTACAATTCATTTCAACTTGGTTCCAAAGCACATAACCTCGTGGCTTTTCATCTGATCAAGCTCCTCCGCTTATCCTAGTTTGCCACTGTTATCCTGGATCATTTTAGCAATGTTTAAATCTACCTAGAGACCGACTGGCACATCACACACCACGTAAGTAGGGGTTCTGCCATAACACAAGCTCATGATCAATTTTATGCCATTGTTTATATATCTCTTCCTAGATTTTCACTCCTTCTGATTGTTTCAATTTCTATGGAGGAGTAGAAACCAGAACCACAACTGTCAACAAAATGTCAGTGATTATTGTAATTGACCCTTGGCTCATTTGAAAACCCTAATAAAACGACTAGTGTGGATAAGCAAGCTTAAATTTCAAGTGGTTAGGAGATAAATATTGTGCTAATGAATGGCTCATCAATGAGCAACCACTTCAGTTACTACGATTTCACCAAGCTGATCTAATGGGCTTCAAGCTTGGCCAATTCGACTTCAGTAAAACCTGGTCAATTTTTGCAGGATAAACACACTTGCCGGAATCACGGCCAGATTGCACTGAAGTGAAACGTGGAAATGAGACAGTGTGAGGTGTGACGAAAGTTCAGAAAACAAAATCTGCGAGAAATTACTTTCCCCAACCTCACCGGTTACGCAAATCACATATTACTTACGGTAACCTCTTTTCGTGTCCCAGAGCGCTCAAACAACAGTGCGGACATTCAAACCGTTGAAAAGTTCAAAATACACGTACACATTTTCGATATAAAGGCCCGAACAACTAGTTTCTGTTTTACATTTTTTATTCGTACAAATTCTATCTATTCAATATAGATTCCACAGAGGCTGTAAGCCATCCGACCTACATTATCGTGTTCAGCAGTAGATACGTCTCAGAGGAAACAGTCACTCAATGCTGTTGAATATTACTATGAAGACAGCTAGGGTCAGGGACCCTCACTTTCACATTGACGAGCTGTCTTGGGATGGTGATGATACATTTGCGACCCAAAAGCCAAGCAATGGGATCAGAAGCTGTTGAAATTATTCACGAAATAATAATCTGTTGTATACAGTTGTTTTTACGAACGTAGTGAAACGAAGGGAATCTTTGACTTCATCAGCCAGTTCGTTACTGATACCACAGGTTGAGTAAATGTTAATATCGATCTAACGAAAAACAGTGTCAAGAATTTCTCTCTATCAGAAGGACAGAAAAGGGGGCCTAGATTTGGATGTTTCACAGCTCCACGCTATTTAACCCAAGCTGGTCTGAAGTGAGCATAATTTTCGTCAAAGATTTATCCTCGCTACTTTTCTGCGCATTTATGTGTCCTGTGAGTATGAAAAAAGCTGCTTCAAGCTGGAGCATCTCAGATGAAGATCATAGTTTTGTACGATTCCGGAACTATAACTGATATTATTTTGATAGAACAGTACCAAAGGAGTAAAAAGGTGATTGTAGTTTTCTTATGATGGATGGTGCTTGCGCGTGCCTTGTATCGTAGGGAACATTCGTTGTTCATTCACATACAGCCCATGAGCACGACGGCCTCATCACCGGTAAGCAAGCATCATCATTCTGTGCGATCAACAATCATCCCAAAAGTCAACCAATAAAGTTGTTGTCCAGACCCCTGGTTACAACGTTGACTGTACATGTCTTTGTTGGATTGATGGAGCAAAGTTTTATTTCGCGTGTGGTCTCGCGGTCGGTGTGTACTAAAAACAATACAAAAGCTACTTTGTTACCATTCAATTTACTTCTAACTGCAATGATATCAGCGGGACAGTGCTTTTGGTATTTCCATATGAGAAAGCTTGTTTGTTGAGGCGAATCACTGCACTTACCTAGAGCTATATAGGATTCAGCTTCAAGGTACAGAAGTAAATTCGGCAGGATTTGATCATTTAGACTCAAAGTATTTCCCAATTCCAGTGTTCAAAATCGAACGAGTTGCTGAGTTCAAGGTAATATATCTTGATATGTTGCAAATAGCAATGAGAATAATAAAACTGAGGGTACCTTTCACAGCTGTTTCGTGTCCAGCGTCACAAAAAAGAGAAGAGTAACAAAATGTGACGGATATTTGAACCGAACCTTACGTAGCCGTGATCCTCCAACCACCTCGAGACGCACATTTTGGCGCCATAGTTCGACCAGCTGAGATGGTTTTCGCGATTTCCACGCCTCCCATTCATGCAAAGCTTCACTTCGGACTTTTCCGTTTCGGTTTCTAACTTCACTGACATTGTTCTTCAAAGAGTGCACCTTTTATTTCCTCGCTTTCCAAATACGGGAAACCCGAATCCCCCAAATGGTTCAACCAAGCATGTGATCGTGCTGTACGCTTGAAGCGTGCAGCGCAGCTCGCCCAATCCTGACTCCCACCGTCGCTTTCGGCAAGCCAGAAACAGGTGCTCGTCAACCATACGAAGATCCGAAGAATGCTTCATCAGCTGTAAAGCCAAACGCCTACTCTCATCTGCCACCTGTAGCCGTGCTTTTTGGTCCCTTACCAAAAGCAGTCTCCCGCAATTTTTGCCCTTCCATTTTCCTTCCCACATGCAATTCCTCTGCTGATCTTTTTTGGGAATCACACGAGAAAGCCGAGGTTTTGCTTCCCGGTTAGCCTCCAACTCCTCCTCACCCACTTATCTTAGTCCTTCGGTTACTTCTCTTCCCACTGTTTCCCATATTCAGCCTCACATTAGCCCTGGAGAAATCCTCAAAGAGCTGCTTTCTCTGGACTTATGCAAACCACCCGGTCCGGACGGTATACCATCCATCGTCCTTAAAATGTGTGCCCCTAAATTGGCCTTTTTCTTACATGGTCTTTTCAGTGTCTCTTTCTAACTTTCCACTTTTCCAAAGTCCTGGAAACAAGCCGTGATTTCTCCCTTTCCCAAACGTGGTGATCATTCTGACACGAACAACTGTCGTTCCATTCAACTCACACCTATATTTTCGAAAGTATTCGAAGCTGTCAACTGCGACCAACTTCATACGTTTCTCTGACGCGAAAGATTACTGAGTGGTCACCAAAACGGATTCCGACCTGGCCTTTCACCCGTGATATCCTGGTTCTCGTCTCACTCTCCTGGTCGACTGTACTTGACAACCACGGAGAAACGCACATAGTCTCCCTCAACATCTCTAAGGCCTTCAACCGAGTTTCGCACAAAGGTCTCCTGGTGAAACTGCCCTCGTTCGGGTTCTTCTCCTCACTCGTATCGCGGACATCAAGTTTCCTCAGTAAGAGAACCATCTCCGTTCGAGTTGATAGGGTTCTGTCCCAGCCATTTCCCCTGAATGCTGGTGTTCTCCAAGGTTCAATGCATCCGACCACCCTATATTTTTTTATTTATTACTGACCCTCTATCTACTGCTTGCAACCCAATCCAATCCTTCGCCAATAATGTCACCCTCTATTCTTCCCTTTCTTACCGCACTCCTTGTCACGCTAACACCAATGTCGATCGTGACCGGGGTTCAATCAATGTATCGTTAGAGTCCGACCTCGAATACATGTCCTGGGGATCTCATAATCATGCCGTATGTAATTCATTCTCCCATCACTTATCCTCTGATTCAACTGTGCTGTCTTCTAAAGATACTATCTCTCTTTTTGGCTTATCCATAACTACTCTGTGTTGGTCCGCTTCCGAATCTCAGTTCTCCTTTCGAGCTGTGCCCGAAGTTGGTTTGCTGTTTCACGCCAAAAGCTTCTTCATATCAGCTCATCTTCTGCTGTACAAAGCTCAAATTTGCCCAGCACTTTAATATTGCAGTCACTTGTGGAGTGGAGCTTCGTCTACCTCTTATCCTCTTCATGATCTGGTTCAACGTGAGGCCCTTCGGCTGATCGACGACCCTTCTTCAACCTCTAGTCTGCAGTCACTGGCACATTGACGGACTGTTCTTTCATTTTTTCCCTTCTACTTGTACTATTTTGGATTTTGTTTTTCTGAGCTTGCTTCGGCAGTTCTTCTTCCCGTAGCTGTTCCCGAACATCACTTCATCCTAAGCTGTTTTCTGTCACTAGATATTGTACTTGTCAATCTTTTTTCGTTCCTCGGACCGTTAAATCATGGAACACTCTCCCCGTTTTCGCCTTTCCATCCACTTACAACCTTTCTTTCTTTAAATCGAAGATCCATAAACTAGTTCTTACGCAAATGTTCCCCAGGACCAACTTTTTCAGCTTTTCTTCTGACTATAGAGTTTACCCCTTATGCTGTAAATCAATTTGAGTGCAATAAAAATTATCAAATATCTTAACTGCGAGGCACTTTTGGAGAAACCTTATTTCAGGAGGTAAAGCGCTTTGTAAATAGTACAGAGGTTATGCGGATAGAGTTGCCACGTGCTTTTACTGAGCTAGCTTCACAATAGGCATTCTGTACGTATTGCGGAAATAAATAAATATCAATGGTTTTTTGGTCTTGATCTAAAAAAGCAAATCTCAACCGACTTTTGAGCACAGAACAATTATATCTGCCTTCTTTCTATTAGACCAAAAATTAGAAACACAGATTGTAAAACACATCCTGGATCACTTGACTGAATCTTCGCATAGTGCATAAGCCGGACAAAATGATAATTATTTTGAAAAAACGGACAAACGGAAAGTTTAGAAACAGAGATTGAATCACACTCGCGCACACATAAGGATGCTCATCGGATAGTCATACAAAATTTATCACACTTCTTTACCACGGCAATAATAACTTATTCAGTAGGCGGCTTTGTCTGCGCAGTTCAGTATGGTGGGTATCGATCGACGACGACTCCGTACATCCTCAGAGTCTGGTTTTGCCGTCAAATGAATCTTTTCCAAATATGCCACGCACCGTGAATAAAGCACATCCAGGACCGACACATTTATCAAGGATATTACATCACTACCCAAGAATGTTCCCGTGCAGGAAGCAGTCTATAGAGTACGCTTAATCATTGATCAACAACATATTCATATTGGGTTGACGAATACTGAGTTAAGACGTCTGCAGTTATGATGTACGTAAAAGGTAAATTTCCACTTCCCTAATGGAAGGTTATGTCAAACGTATGACATTGGCATAAGCAGTCTAGTGACTCCGAAGCCTACAAGCATTTTCGGTTTCTCTCCTAGAAGCAAGATTAGGAATATAATCTCTGATTCGACATTCTTTCACCACTGTGTAGACGATATTTTTGTTACTGCAAAGAACAAAGTAGAACGCGGAAAACTGCATACTCTGTTCAATAATTTACATCCAAATATAAAGCTGACAATCCCCAGCAAATATAATGACACCAGAAGCTTTTTGCACGAAGACATTTTTTCGCCAAGAAGATGGTTCAATTGGATGACCCATTTTTTCAGCAGCCTTGTTAAGTACAAGATAGATATAGAACAAACACTGATTCTCACAATGCAAGATTTATACAGCAGGTATACCCACTGGAGAAGGCAAAAAACAAGACTACCAAATCTCCACCCCCTTACAAAGTAATAGTCTGAGCAAGTTGATCAGCAAACGTTTGCCGTCAGCCGCAGCTACTGTACTGCAGATCTGGCAAATGCATCCAAGATTAGCCGGTTAACTATGCCATCGATAGGAGAACCATTGCCTATCCATGCCCAGTCTAGCTGGGTGCTCAGCCATCTACACTGGCTTAACGGAAAGGGGGATACATCATCAAACGGCTGAAAGAATTATTACTTAAGAAATTCTAGTGCGGCTTCAGAGCACAGTGCAAAACAGGTTAGCCACGATTACATGTTGAACCAAGCAGAGGTAAATAAAGTTAATGACTTATTGATATCTTTATGATGTCAAGCAATGTTATTGCATGTCAAAGTTCTAAGAGATCGAATCAAGTCTGAACACCGAACCTTTCAAGTATACAGAGACTTTATCCATTCATACACTCCACAGTGAACTGTGAATACTACCCGAGCTTGTTTGGTTATCTTACAGACATCTGTGTGCGTGCGCGTGTGATTTCATCTATGTCCGTAACCATTCCGTTCATCAGCTTTATCATAAACTTATCATTTTGTCCGCCTTAGGCACCATGAATAGGTCCAGTCAAATGATCCAGGATGTATTTTGCAATCTGTGTTTCTGACTTCTTTTTAAATTTCAGCTGCTGTGCTTTTCCCCAATCCAAGTATTTTCGGTTCAGTGATCAACCAAGAAAGGCAGATAAACACGTTTGCGATTCCACCTCATGAATACGGGGGTGGTCGTTCTATTTTATCAGAGTCTTCCAAAGCTTCTGAGAATTCAAGGTTTTTACGCAAATAAAAATCACTGAAAGAAAATTTACCTGCTTGTAGAGCCGAACTCCCCAAAACTGGAATGAGCGTTCAATATAACTAAGTTTCAATTGTTGATCTGTATTCTGTTGCGCATGTTGCACAAAACGACCAGGGTAAGTTAACTAACGATTCAAAAAGATGTAAGTGGTCTTGAATAGATCAACCAACAGTTTATTAAACAGAACTTCTCCAAGGCTGGTAAATAAAGTGCCATTTTGTTGCATTTTACTGCGTCTTATCATAGTATGAGGAAAAAATTACATAAACTAACAAAAAACTGTTCTCAATGAAACCAATCTGCCTACTGATCATATTGTTCACGTCGACAGGCTTTATAAGTGATGCCTTTGTTTCATTTGAGCGCCTGCCGAGAACACGCTCTTCATGGCAGTCCACTGGCAAGTCGGCAACGTGTGCTGTTTTTGTGCAAACCAGTGAACCAACGCTGATTTGGAACACAACTTCTAGATCGTGAGCCCGGTTTGCCTAATGGTATGTTCATGAGACTCATAATAGTGCTTTTTAGGTCCGAGATCTAGCGAAGGCTTAGTGGGCATGAATTGTTGAGTATTCACGACTAAGGTGTCCAGTGATGAATGGAGAGTTGTCAGACATTCACTGGTATATACGATTCTCTAATTAAAACTCGTAGTGTGAGAGCTGATTTTTATGACAGTCTCAACATTTTCATTTTTCACATCAGTCCGTGTTATCGTCCATTGTTTCTGATTGATGTGACCATAACTGCGTCAGCAAATTCACTCACGGACACTCTATCGATCTTGCGTGTCCACACACAATCTTTTTTGATTGAATTTTGACGGGTTTTGGGCACCTTTCACACACGCGAGCACACAACTATTCTGAGTTTGGCCTTCGCACACACAACTGAGTGTAGACTAACCCAGAGGGTACATGTCACTGACCGATTCGACATCCTGTGTCCTAAGTTCCTTGACTTAAACGGTGTGACACATGAGGAATACGATTTCCGAAACAAAAGCCTCTTCAAACTTGGATCACGGAATTGGTTCTGAAAGTATTTTCCCCAAATAAATATTTCTCTGTTCATGGACAGAAAAGTCATGGATTTTGGAAGCTTTCGTGTTAGTCAGGAGCTACTCATTATATGTGAATTACGGGACTCACTTCTCGCCTTGTTTTCTATTTGTACTTCATTGCAAAAGTTTAGATTGGGTGGAAACTGTAGTGATGCAAATAATTTTGTGTCATGACGAGCCAAGAACTTGTGTACAATAAACTGTCCGATTTGACTTCGACCCAGCAAATGCTTGCAAAAATGTGTGATTGTATCTTTTGATCACACCGTCATTGTAATTAATTTACCTGAAACCTTGTCTGACCAAAATATCATGCTTCATATTTTGCAAAAGCCAGCTTTACCGATAATGAACTGATTGTACATAGAGTTCATGTATTTCTGCACACACTAAACGCAAACTCTGGTGCATAAGGTACTCCCGACAAAAATTCAAGAAGGTATATTTTTACCTCATGCTCAAGATTTTAGGATTGGGGAACAGGTTCTTCAGTGCAAACTACTTGGGTGGTTCCTTCAAAGTTATTCTGTCAGTTAACACTGCTAAACTTCAGAAAAATCACCTTATAGTTCTAAAAAGAGACTCTTTGTTCATGCAAGCTCCGTACAATTAAAATAAGGTTACAGCTATAAACCCCTTTTGATAACCTGGCTTTTTAATGAGTTGGTATAAGAGGGTTATCACCAAAGTGAAGACTGTGAGCAAAATCGTAGATAAACTTAAATTCTGTGACTGTCATATTTGTGAATAATTCAAATAGAGTGACAATCAGGCGTACAATATTTACCAAAATGAAAGGATTCAATTATTTGTGATATAATCTCTGAAGCAAAAGCCTCCTTTTTAAAACTACTGAATGCATTTCGTTCTAAATACCAGTCTTCTTACCGGAATATGTCAACCACTTTACTTTATTAAAGTACCATTCTACGGATGTATCCAAATTTTAACTGAATTGTATACTAGACCTCGACGAGGTAAAAAGACTAACACGAATCCTCTTCCACCAAATCAAGGATGGGTATTTTTTTTGAAACTGACTGTTTTTGGGAAATCCGTTGAGTTTACTGATAGTTGAGATCATTCATGCACTAATACGAAATTCGTAATACACTGTTTTTTCAGTAAGATATCTTCTGCCTTACTGAAGAGCAGTACGCGATTTTCAGAACAACAACAATCGGAATAAGCATTAGAATTAATTACTTACTAGCCACTTTGTCTTCAACCACGGCAGATTACACCCATGTTAAATAAGATCGTTACAAAATTGCATTTACAGATTCCTTATCCAACTGATGAATGGTAAATTCATAATGCTAGAACCTAAAAAAATATTTATGACAAAACTCTTATTTTGGTTTCCCCAGTAATTAACTGAAGTGAATTCTAAGTTGCAGTTGAACTATTATCTAATGAATGTAATTGATCTTTTAATCCAACACAAACGTGACAAGTACGATCGGCTGTGCGAGATTCTCAAGCTGCATGGGCTGCAACACAGTGGTTGAACTAATCAAAAAGCGAATACCTTCGCACAATAACTCCGAAACAAGTTTCATTTATCAGGTGGGCCATTCAAGTCGTACTTCCACCATTCGTATTATCAATGAAACCAATGCACGAATACAGACCAAAAACAAACAAAAAACAAACAAAAACGGGGAAAGTCCAGCGAGAAATCGTAATCAACGCGGTACAAATGAACCATACAGCTTGTCGTACTTTGGTCTGCATAACCAGTTGCGAGTGTTTCACTTGTTTAGTGGATCAAAGTAGCAATAAAAGCTAATCATGAGCCTCCTCTTGGGGCATCATAAATTATCCTACAAAGAGAAGAGCAATTGTCATCTGACCATGTACAGTGTGATCACTTTTCTAACCTTTCCCGAAGTGGGTTCTCATAAAACAAAAAAACTTTATCAGAATCAAGTTTGCACGCCTTTTCACCACAAACTCACATATTGTTCGCTCAAATTGTGCTGCTGTTAATATCAGAATGATGTTTTGTGATTCTTTTGTTTAGCAAAATCAATCTTAAGCACATAAATAAAGCGATGACAGTGTTGAGAATTTTTCATTTGTGAAGCTTGATGTTCGTGGAATTTACTGATTTTGTACCTCTGCGATCGGTCCCAACAGCCATCAATGTAAGCTTTGCAACCTCTAAATAACCATTTGAACAAATACTCTTGGAAAAAATTCAATAAGTTATGTAGATGAGTTAATCAGAGAGTGGCTACGGTAAACTATTTTTTATAGTATGTAGTACCGTTAAGAGATGCCTGAATGTTGTATTACGTGAAATCCACTTGATTTTTTCACACACTCAAATTCGTAGCGGCGTGAGCAAAAGTAGAACCGGTGATGTTCCGTTTACGTGTTAGATGCTCTATTTGCTGAGCTACTGCAGTAGGGCAACTTGGGTGTGAATAACGCAAGTGGATATCCAAGGATGAGCGAATCGCTATTCTCTTGAAGTCGCCGGTTCGATTTCGGCCGGCCGCTTTGGAATTTTAAACGTGAAAAACAAAAGTAGATTTTCCATCATACAAAGTATTTGTTTGCTAAATTTTGCTTCTGTGAGTTAGGATGACTGGAACCACTTGTTCCCAGTTTCTTTTTCTGAATTTGCCTAATACCGTGACCGAAATAATTGCAAGATGTCAGAATCCCTTTTGTATTCGTTTGTCGCATTTTGATGATGAAAGTAATAGCTGGTAAAAAGATTGCACGACTGCAAAGTTACCATTTTAAAACGACTTACGTACCCGGTACAGTGAAGGGCAGATATGGCATGAAACCACTCAGAAGCAATATTACCAAAACATCCAAACAGCTTTAGTTGAAAAATCTTCAAACTACCTTTCTCGAAGTCCTTCATAACTGGGTAGAATTAAAAGACAGGAAAGGGTGATTAGGTATTTTCTCACGTTTTGCGGTGTAAATGTCACACATCCTGCCGGATTTTGTTGTACTTCGTAATACAGTTGCTTTTATAGTAACTCTGAGAGGTATCTTAATTAAATTAGCTAAGTTCATATTATTTCTGTGCAAGAGTGCATTTATCACTTCTGATCAATAGTTTATGCCATCTGCTATGGCCCCGTAGCTCAGCTAGCGGAATACGGACAAGACAAAATGGCAGGAGACCTCCAAGTGCGAATTCGAATATCAAGAAGGCTGACAAAATTCACATTCAAGCCAATCAAAAAGCAGTATTTCTAATTTCCAGCCGAGACAAATGTGAAAACCACTAACTAAATTGGTTTCAAACTAATAGCTAAAAAGAGACGTGGTATTATGTCCGAAAATTCAAACTATATATTTTTTAGTGATGAAAATGTTAACTTGTCTGGATAGAATTTAGTTATAAAGAAAGGGATGCCTTCATTACGCTGTGATGAGACGGTTAGAGATAGCAGTGCCCCAGTATGGTGTTTACGACAACCACTCTCGGACGCCTTCGTTTCTTTAGCTGTGACAATAAGCCAGTGGTAGCCTTGAGGTTCACATCGATATATGTGAAACAATGCCAAATGTAGTTTTTTGGAATAGTCAAACGGAACAATCATAATATTTTGATAAGAACTAAATAAATCAAGTCGTAATTTCGTCATTGAAAGTAAACTGCTTCTGAATATTCATTAATGGCATCCCTTTCTTGCACAATATTTTCTGGAAATTTAACACTCTCAGCAAGTTCACATAATACGATAAATCTCCCATCTTTATCCGTGACAAAACAAGCTTATTCATTATAAACTGACCTTTCATCAAGATCCCATGCTTCTCTGAATTTAGATGTACAAATTTAGGGAAATCTAGTAAATAAGGTTGTACTTCGGAAATATATTGATTAGGACAATAATTCATCCGCTTTTCCTTTCTCCAAACGCATAAATCCAAAAGTGACAGGTACTGTCGCATGGCGCTTCAGATGAAAAAAATGCTCGCCTACTTACAAGAATTCAGATTGTGCCATGTAAAACCAAACGGGAATCAAACTGCGGTGAACCTTATGAATACAAAGATCCAGACAAGGTATCCCTTTGGGTGACAAAGAAGCTGTTCGGTAAGGGCAGGAAGAGATTTTCTCAATTTCTTAGATTTATTGGTCTTAAAGTCACGGTGCCCGGGACTGTTTTACGTCGAACAAATGGCACAATTAAATTTATCATTTATTTATATTGCGTCTTTATTATGAAACTTTACGAATACATTGAAAAGCGGTAGAAAAGTTAGACCAAATCTTCCGTAACAAGGTAAGTTCAGTTTAATTCATTTCGGATTGCGCAAACCACGGTTGTTTTTCACCAGCAAAACCAATCAGTCAAATGCAATAACCAAGGTAATAAGCGAAAATAACTTCACAAGTGCAAGCTTAATCTCACGATTTTTGATAAACCATACGATTGCAAAACAATTCGTGATACTAAACCATGTCACTCGGAGTCTTTTGACCGAATGGAGAATGAAGTAGCAAAATAGCTCAGCGGATTCACATGGATATGAAACGCAACTACCGTTTTTTGTAGCTGGCCCCCTCCTATCCCTTGTTAGAACACAACTCAATTCAGTCAACGTTTGATCCTGGATGGTTCTGTTTTACGAAAAAAATGCATGCATCTTGGTAAATATGACTTTCGCATCGTCATGCACACGGATAATATGGAACTCTAAACAGCCCATGGAGAAGCCAAGGCGGTCTGACGGGGTTGTGCGCTTCCGCGGTCCAATGAAGTTGTTCTCGGGCTATAGGAGCAACCCCATCCAAAATCCGTACGGAAAGCGATCTAATGAAGCCGAGTTCCACAAATGGAGCTGTACAACTGAACAATAAAAGGAAAAAGCTCAAAGATTTGAGACCATTGCTAAAAGGAAGAACCGCTTATGGGTCCTGTTGGCGAAGTCATCTACTGTAGGTGTGCTGCTCTTCAGAGTAAGCAAAGCCGCCCCGTCCAAGTTCCGCTTACTTGGTCTTTTTTCTTCAGAACTAAGCCTCACTGACTGGTAAGTCAAGTCAATCAAAGCCTTTGTGCACTCAGAGTAGTATTGGTTTTCAGCACATATATGATTTACAGAGGAAGGCAGAAGTAAACAATGTAAGGACTTATTGCAAGGTGCAACCGAATGCATGGAAGCAAAACGAAGAAGTACATGTAAATTTGGTTATTGACGAAGGTGAGTAACGAGATCGTTCACTACTTGGTCGCGGTTTTCGAGTAGATGGACAAAGTAAATAATGGGGCTGTTCCTATGTGCATGCGTGCGTGAATGAAGTACCGTTGAATTCCTATCCAGTGGAAGAGAAACAGACGGCTTTTGAGATTGTGGAGTGAAGAGGATGGCTAGTGTTGGTACGTAACCTGTTTGTGAATTTGTCACAAGAATCAGAATGCTCACTAAAGACAGAACCAATAGGAATATCTCTATTAATCTTCCTATAGCTGGACAGCAGTTTCGGAGATTTTGTGTTAAGATCAAAATCTTTTCCTTTTAAACATAGAAGAGTTATAGGAGAGCCGAAAGCAAAAAGAGAGAAAGCAGGCAATTAAAAATTAAAGTTCAAGATTGTGCTATGAAATGTTTTTGTAGTCTGAATGATAGAAAAGAACGCTTTCTGACTTTGCTGGAGACAGCTTCGACGTGACTAGTCCAGCAAAAGTAGTAAGTCTGAATTACACCCAGGTAACGGACATGAGAAGATTCAGGTAGATTCTGGTTATCTATCGAGATATATGGAAAGCCAATAAAAAAATTATTAGAAGCAGTCACATGATTCAGTCAAAAATACTAACAACATTCCAAAAGTAAATTTCTTATTTCATTTCACTTCCAGTTTCAGTTGAATTGGTTGGGGTTCGAGGCAAGTGTTGGCATTTCTACCAAAAACATTTTGCGAAAGGAGCAATTGTAAAGAATAGGTCACTCGGGAATCGTCAAAACTTTCCCGGAGACTTCGAGAATTTCCTCAGTAATACTTCTCCAGTTGTGTAGGGGATGACATTTTCCCAAGATTTATGTAATTACCGCGATAGAACGGAGAGACTTACCTTGTGGCATCTGCTTAAGCACTTGACCTTTCAGGAAATCTGTTTCAAATAAAAATGGACTACTGATTTGCCGTTTTGAGGTTCTTAAAACTAGGTTCATCAAATACTGGCTTCACCATTCCTTGTTACTTGCCATGGCACATAAAAGTCAAGGTCTGCTAAATCCAAAGCTTTTACGGAATAAACTTTGCTCTACTTCTGAGAAGCTTTGAAAAGTAGTATGTAAAGACCAAGGTAATTCTATGTCCTCCTGCAAAACCTATTTGTGTCACATGTATGTTTATTTCATACCGGATGAGAATCAAACAATGTTCTAACACACAAATAGCAAATACAGAGCAACTGAGGAAGGAAGTTTAAAGAGAACGAGGAGTACTTATTAAAAAAGGTTGTATTTGTAGCGAATTTATTGATCTAACCATAAATGCACATATACATATTTGGTGTTTTTTGTCATGTTTTTTTGAGTGAGGTTTTTGTAATAGGGGGACACGAAAGCTCAACAGGCTGAGCTTACAGCATTTGCGCCACCGACTTCTATCCTGAGCCATGTCCGTCAACCTCTCTAACCGATGACAATCCTCATTACCTGGGCCTACACCACGGTGGCGAGAGGCACCAAAGGAAACCAGTGCTGATGCCATCTTCTTCAGACCTCTACGTCAAGTCATGGCTTGACGGCCGCGTAGCTTCTTCCTGCATTTCCCGGCATGTGCGAATAGAAAACTGGAAGGTATAAGATAGGCTGGAATTTGCAAAACATGACCGAGCCATGGGAGGTCTTGAATAGTGATCAATTCAATCACACGGCGGCTAGCTGCGTTTAACACACGATAGTGCACCTTACTGCCCACTCAATTTTCCCACCAAATTCCAGTAATGCTTCGGAGAAGCGGACTAAGAAATACAGAAGGACACCGAGCATCCCTATTATGAAGTGGCCAGGTGTCGTAGCCGTAGAGTAAAACACTGCGAATGGCCGCGAAGTACATCAGTCCCTTAAAAGAAAGCCGGATGTCACGGCGATGCCACAGGTGTTGCAGGTCTGCAAAAGCTGCTCCAAGTCTCGCTGTTAGTGAATAGATCTCTTTCCAAACACCACCTTCAGGTGTTATTAATCTCACAAGGTACTCAAGGTTGCCATCTGGCCCAAGCGGAACAGCACAGAGGATGAGTACAGGCATAGTCTACCTCCAATTTTTCAAAGGCACTGTGTACTTGAAAGCTGCAAGGTGCATATAAAACAGGGAAACCTTGATCTCTAGGCAATTCGGCATGCTTTCAACAGCCTGTACGTTACTACTCAGTAAAGTAACATCTTCGGCATGTTTCAGGTCGAAAACTCTATTCCCTGAAGGGAATCCAACTTCACTGTTGAAAGACCAGATAAGGCATTTATCAGAGCAACCTCTATGGCAAATTTGAAGAGATACGCAGATATAGGCAAATTTGTCATTCTCTACAGGGGACAATAAGGGGGTTGAAAGCCGGTCTTTAGCCCTAATCCGACATTATTTGAGGCAATATAATTCTTTGGGGATTAAAGTCAAAATCAGTTAGGTGGTAGATAGTAACCCACCGTGGTCCGGCTCGTCATAATACCTGAACTAATGGAACCTTGTATGCCTATCTACTGCAAGTTTCAGGGTATGTTTGCCAGTTATCCCTATTAGTGCAGTGGGCTTTTGTGGCTTTGGGGTATATACCCCTTACCCTGCACTCATGAGTAAGCGTGTAAAAAAAGAATAGAAAAAAAGTATTCCACATTATTCCCTCCACATATGCCTTTACACAGCAGCTCACTGTTTCATACTGCCGTTCCCCAAAGGTAAGCAATTTTTCTGGATAGTTGTACATTTAAGTTTAACTTCATTTGAAACTACACGTACAACTATTATAAGCGGCCTGTGAGTAGCAGTCTGAAGATGCATTCTGGAACGTGGAATATAACTTAGGACCTTTTGTTTGTCTTCGAATATTGCCGTTTTACCGGCATCAGTAGTTAAGATGTATGTTTATTTTATGGTCATAATAAATAGAATTGCGCGTAAGAGATACAGCCAAATCCACAATAGACTACGATAATATTGGGAAGATTCGAAAATCAGGACCCCGAGATTCGAAGTGAAGCTCCGCCCAAGGCTTCGACCACCCAGTCGTAGCAAACAACCAACACAGAATGAAGTGGTTAGTATCCCTAAAACTGACAAGTAGTGACGAGGTCTAAATCTTTTTCGTACCTCAGACCAATATCACTCCACCATTGCCACATAGGAATGGAGTATGTTGTATTTTCTTCATCATGTAGTGAATCGGCATCCCAATTTACGTAATCCTGTAACAACGATAGGTAAATTCTATTCTCGCCGTTCGATGTACCTCATGAGCTGATTTGAAAAATCAAACTGTGATTTACTTGGGCTTGATGGGGTGAAATTACCGAGTCAAATTGTGAAGCAATATGCCGTGGAAAACCGTCCACAAAAAACTCTTGAGCAGACCAGTAATGATCCTATGCTTCTTGAGCAGATATTCCACCAAAAAAATAGTGGAAGCAATGACCCACTTGGATCAATGATCCATAGCTGATGTTTATACAAAAGCTATGTAGATCATATCTTGTGTGTGATTAATTCCTCAGACCAGATAGGCCAACCGGTAAATTCTTTTAACTCAACTCGACAACTTGCAGTTCACAGTGGAAACGGAATCAAACAGAAAAATGAGCTTCTTGGATGTTCGGAGGAATTGTCGTGAAGATAGTTTAATCAGCCTATCAGTACACAAGAAGGCTACGTGGAATGAGCGATACATCCAGTTCCAGAGTTTCGTGCGTCTAAAGTTGAAATGGAACCGAATTAGATGCCTCATAAACACACCAAAAAGAATATGCTCGGAGGACACAGTTGAGGAAGAAACCCGAACAATGAGAAGGATTTTTATCCAGAATTGCTACCTGGACCGCCTGGTTGATAAGATGATGCATATTTGGGGGGAAAACTCCAACGGTGTCCGTGGTGGAAAGAAAGCCAGTACGCATACATTTTCCATTCAGAGGCGACGGGTTGGCAGCGATTGCTCAGAGAAGATTGTTAGAACTCATTAGCAAAACAATTTACGCAGCTAATCTCCGGATGTTGTTCCAATCCAGACCAGCCGTGATTTTGCTGTTGGAAGACAAAATACCCGATTTTCCATCCTCATTCTGTGTGCACTCATTCAGATGTTCCTGTGGCACAGTGTACATCGGCCACACCCCCAGGCTTTTGTCTGAACGTATCCGCGAATACCGTCCCGCGTGGTTGAACTCTAGAGCAAATAAGTCGCTCACCTGGGTGATCGTTTCACACCTAACCCGGTCCAATGACACAGTAAACGTGTCCTAGGATTTTTGTGCTCCGGGGTAGACAGTCAAGACAAGCAAAATGTCGCATCTTGGCCACAGCTGAAGCTGTCAGCATCCGTCTACACAACCCCCCTTTTCGTGCCCGAAAGCCATGTGCGAGTGCTCTTAAGATGCCCTGGCCCTCCCTCCGCCCTACAACAAGACAAAGATCAGATGAATTGCTGACATAATACGTGAGAAATATTCCAAATCCGGTAGTGGTTAAAGCCTGGATTACCATAGTTTTCTTTCCTTGTTTTCGTCATTATTACCCTGTGCCACCTCTTTTTGTCTAATTAGTTCAATTCCCTAACTCGTCGTCACACGTTGTGATGTATTGTCATGAGTATGACTCACTGAAAACGAGCTTGTTCCCCTATCTGTGTTCTCAACTTCAACAGTTATTGAAAAATTGATAGTGAAACCCATTGGATTCTCCGGTATCTAAGGTTTGAATTTGAAGTGCTCCTTACATAAGCATGTTTATTGATCTTGTGTTAATACTCTTCCAGTTTTTTCTGGCGAAATGTGTGTAAACCTGAGTGGACAACTAACAGGACTCACGGCCAATGGCGACTGTAAATTATGAAGCAAGCAAAATGTCATATAATTTCATTGAAATGGCTGGAATGAAAGAAACATTGTCATGTAATATAATATATCTCAGTGGGAAATTTGCACCCATTACTTTTAAAACTAGAATGATGATATCAACATATTTATTATTTACCACTTCGATAAAAATGTCTGACAAGTTTTATGATAACTGTAGTTGTTTTTATTATTTTGGAAGGACTGATTGTGAGAGTAGTGACCTACACTTCGTCTAAAGACGCTCTGGTTTAGTTGTCAGCCAGCAAGCCATCAAGTTCACAATCAAGGGAAAGGTCGCAGTCAAAGCAACAGATAGCTCCGCATCGGCTGTCCGTAATCGACAACAGAGCGAAACCAGCCAGATGGATTACCGGTCCAATGAACAGCCATCAGTTGTTGGGACCAACCGAAGCTGGATCAACCAGTCATGTTGCAACCAGACACCAATCAGAGGAGCCTTTGACAATATCAGTGGACCAATGCCTCCTCCGGCTAGGATGGGTTTATGATCACTATACATCTTACGCTAAACATCTGTTTTTTACCAATGAACTAAGATATTTCATAGACAGGAAGGTCTTCATAATAGAACTAGTGGGAGATCACAGAACATTGGTTTTTCAGAACTGTTGACTTTCTTTGAACTTCAGATTTGAGCCCTAATGTTTACATCATCCAAACCCTACCACCATAAGCGTTCCACTAGGTGACCAACGATGTGGCGTTGTATGCTTAGGATATTTCATGAATGGATCGCGGTGTATGATTATCCACCACATTTCTAGATCAACTAAGATAAATTGGGTTAGTAAACCGTGCCAATGAACACAGTCTACAGGGCATAAACGGAACCCTGCTAAAGACGGAAATGCAATGCGTATTCGGTTAAGTACCACGGGCCGGTTTAATGTGGGCCCACGTGACTCATTGTCAGAAGACAGAGTGCATTCAGTTCACGGTATCTCAGTTAAGGATCGACCACCGCCCAAGCATAACAGATTTCATATCTACACCCTAGAGTAGAAATGAAACAGGGAAAAGCCGGGAAGCTCACATTTTTTGTTGCCATTTTTCACTATTGGTAAAAATGAAAAGTGAAAATCAGAATTTCTCGAATTTTAGGAAGTTCGGGCTCTTCGTGACTCTGTTCCTCCTCAGAAATGAAATCACTAACTGTCAAACAAACAATTAGCACTGCTATTACCCTCAAATTTTGAGTATTCACTCAGTTGGAGTACACTTAATTAAATTTTGACTTTTATCAGCGACAATAAATGTCAACTATATATTACTAAGTAATAGCCTGTTTAAAATCTAACTATGATACAGATATGTTTGAACAAAATATTGTTACCTCGGCCAGTTCCTCTTTACTTCTCGTTTTTAGGAAAACAGCAGTCCGGCAATCAGTCGGCGCGTTCATCACAATTGTCGTACTGAAATTGTACGGATTTCCCAGTGTGCTTTCATTGCTAGCGAAGCAAATAAATCACGAACAGACATTTCCCGAGAGGTACTCGAGAGAACACAGCTATCAATAAAACAACATAATTTTATTCAATAAGTCACTATCACGTATCATGCATTTCACAACGCACTGTTTAAAAACAAAGCCTATTATGGACATGAAGACGCGAATTCGAACACACCAAGTGTAGTTATCTGTAAATCAGAAACTTCCACGATAACTCGATATTGCTTCACTTCCGACAATCCATAGATCTAAATCAGACTAACAGAGATTATGCTCCAGATCCTGGAACCAAAATGATGACACTTTATCTGAGTTTCGTTTGTTCACCGAAAACATTATTCAGAATATAAACTGATCGATTACGGATATTGGGATCGGATTTATCAGTTCATTTTTACAGCTTATCACTTAACAGAGCTTACCCCAGTTTACATATCTTTCTACTTGGGAGGGCAAAAATTCGAAAAAATCTGAAGGTTACAATAGACAATAACTGGTCCGTAGCTACTTTCACGAAGGTGAAAATCGTCTACTAGTTATACCGATACCCATGCATATCGGAATAGATTACGTGGTAACAAATACTTCACTTGAGTAAGTTCATTTCTTTTAACCAATGAAATCACACTTCCGTGATTTTATTTTGGCTGCTAAATAGCAGTTCATCTAGAAGGTAGCAGAATAAACCGAATCACAAGAGGCCAACAAACATAAAGTTATTATTAGAGAAAATCACGAAGATGAATGAAGTACCCGAATTTTAGTCCGTCAGTGACCGTGGCATCCAACCATGCATATCCCAATATGATTCCTACCACCAGGTAGGCAGATCTCATGGACCCAAAAGTGAGTGCTTACCTAACACGTTCTTCTTGGCCAAATCCATTGAACAGGATCTCGTACGTTTGTTCACGCTATCAACAAAGCAATCAAAGCCCTCATCCGAACCCTTTATGCCTCTGAGAACAACGCAGTGTTCTTTAGGTCTTGAAAACATTTTCGAGACTTATCTTAGCCCATTTATCTACACTTTATACCGTACCACTTTTGTGCTTGTCACTAGGCAAATTATCGGAAAATCCACCTTCGTTATAAGCATCATTTCTAATTGCCAACACCATATTTTGTGCACACTGACACTATTCTTGCCAGTATAAGTTGCTGTGAAACCAAGATTGTTGACGGATACATAGCAGCATGTAGTCGATTTCTCGGAAGCTTACAAGGAGTTAATCTATTCTAGGGGTTTCTGAAGTTATGAAGTCTTGTAGTTATGAAATCAGAGGTCCTAAGCTGTAATCATTTCGTTTCTCTGAGGTACCACGTTTGCGTGAGTTGACCGCGTCACTGAGGGACTGAAAACTTGGGCCGGGTAGAGACGGTCGGTAGAGAGAAAAAAGTTACTTGGACGCACTAAGATAACCGCTGTTTGTAGTGACTATCATTCAATAAACCTCTAGAGTAAAGGTTGAGAAAAATAAAAAAAAAAAATGGAGATTTTTCGTCTTCGAAAAGTACCTACGAGTACGTGCATTCGTTCGCCACCTACAACACATAGACAGCGGTGACAATCTTAGGGAAGTTAGGATGAAACCTGTCCTTAGAGGACTTTAGTGTACCATACAGCACAAGGTTGTATGACCGGAAAAATGGTTCGCAGCTTGAACATGAAGGGGTGCATTCACTTCACATTGACTGACGCGACTGACGAGGTCTTTGACAGGACATATGCCGGGGATGTGCGAATCTTCAATATTGGAGGGGTCTTGGGACATTTACCGTTAACAGTTTGAGTCTAACGGCTAGAGAAAGGCATACTGGTCTCATTTGGCAGCGGAATGGATGCATGATATCATGCCACGATAAACTGAATGTTACGAAGCGCAGAAATAATGGTAGTCTGATAGAGATTCAAAGTTTTTGAGAAGTAGGGGTACCGATTGGCATGAGAAAGTAAGATCCGGCGGGATACATTGGAATAGCAGTGAAATGCTTTCGTGCTGACCGTATGATTAGGTCATATCTATCTCAGGATGGTGGTATACCCAAGGCATCTTTATTCAACTGTGGCAGTTGATAATACAGGATAATAAACGAGTACATATCATGACAACTAAAACTCAATTAGGTTACTCCGATTTTTCTCTCCGTGATTCGAACCACTGTCTGACGGGGTTATAGCGAACATACAAGTGCACCATATGCGGCTCCAGTTTTGTGAATGCGTACTGATGAATTAACTAGTCATTTCAATTTGGACTGTAATAAAGTGAATGATAGGAACTGATAAAAAATGGCCATTCTGTCTTACACCTAATCTACAGCCTCGCTTTTAGTCATTGCATTTTTCAAGCAACTTGCTCTCTGGCTGATTTAGCCATGCCTCGGCGGGAATACCTAACTTTACCACGTGAATATTGAGTCGGATGAGTGTAGGCAGTAGCTTATTCGATAATGTCTGCTGAATCCCGGTCCGAGTAACTACCAAATACATTCTGTGTTTTTAAATATCTTTTTGTTACCAATCTGACTGAATAGAAGAATGAAATGATGTCCTTTCGGAATCTGAGCAACTACAAGGTCCACTAGAACTGTTTCCTTTTAACAGAAATTGACTAGAACTTTTTCCAGTTTCATCAAGTCTAAAAGTGACATTACTGCAAGGTCCGTCACAGGAAACGAAGACAAAAGATGCCAATGGATTATGATATAAGTTCAATCGACTTTTGCAAAATGACAAAAATCTTCCGCTAGAAGACCGGCAAAAACTAAAAGGGGACAATAAAGTCCAATGAAATTTGCCGACTTGTCCAGGATTCTCTAATTCACCTGATATGCTACTTTACCACAATAAGCGAAGAGCTGCTTCACACTAGATAAACGAGAGAGAAACCTCGACAGAAAGACTTCGTGTCTGTATGGATATCGTTCTTCATGAAACCAGAAAGAAATGCCCCACACAAACCAATCTGACCAAGTCGAAGTTAAATTATGCGATCTTTTTTCAAAGGTGCCGAAATTGTTGGGGGAATAAAGCGCAGCTATGAAACACCTGTTTAAGTCCATTGCAGTGCCGCCTAAAACGGGATACCTTGACATTTTTCGTATATATTTTCACCCACCAACATTTCGCAGAAACTCGAGTGGCTCGCAAGTTGAATTAGTACAATCAGATGACCGAAAATAGCTTCACATTTAATTATCAGCTCGTATGAGGAATGACCAGACAATACAAAAACCACAGTCGGTGTCCAAGTAGACTCCTTGTCTTTGTGTCCTGGAAAGCGATTTGGGTCTTCCTAAAGTCAGCTTATTATCAGATTTCAGAGAAACTTTGAGGGAACTCAAGAAACTTATCGTCAGGAGAAGTCACAAATCCTATGCAAGTGGCTATGAAAATCAAAAAATATGTTCAACTTTTACTACGAGCCAGTGTCTCTTCGGACTCCCTTGGCGTTTTAGTGCTAATGAAGGGACAACACGAAATAGGCTAAAATTTACGCTACAGGCTCAATTAATCGTGCGCAAGAAAGTGCGGTTTTTTTTGTATTCTGCCAGAACAAACACAGGTGATCGACATCCATCCCTTTTTGACAGCTTAAAAAAACTGCATCCATCAGCTTATTACTGACACTACGCGGTTCCCCGATGAGTGACAGGAAGAAAAGAATTATGGAGGTAAAGAGGCTACCATATGCGATTTTCTGTGTGATTAGAAACACTCATAGTTGCCCAAATCAGGGATCTTTTAGAATACGAATTAACGTGTCTTCAAGGTAATTTATATACGCCCTAGGGATCGCATTTTTCAATCCTTTACTAGTGTGACAGATCTGACGTTCTGGTTGCCGAATGGAATTGATATCCTTAACGTTAACTTACTACTGCACGTAATAAGATCGTCGGAAAGCAGCCTGGACCACTGGCTTCATAAAGACTTCCAGGATGGGGAAGCTATGGGCTCATCTCTAGGACCGCTTCTTACAGACACTGGAAACTCAAGCATAGCGCAAAACTATAAGTTGATTTGACCAATGCTACCGATAGATGGATGACATATTTGGCATAACAAATGTACAAAAAAACTAGATGATATCTCCCACAGGTTCAACTCTACACACTCCACAATCAACCACCGAAATGGAAGAAGAAAACTGCCTAATTTGTTTATAGTGCACTTAACCCGACGACCTGAGGAAAGTGTATTGGGAAGCAACCTGGAATGGCCAGTACACAAACTTTCACGGTTGTGTCAATTCGTTACAAATGTAATCTGACACGCTGTATTCTGCACTGGGTAAAACATATCTGCACCTCATGTACTCTGGAGGACGAGCTATTGCACGTAAGAAAAAAGCCGTTAATCGATTATTACAGAAAGAAACTGAACCGAACGGACAAAACCACTGAGAATCCCACGGGCAAAAAAGGAAGCATTATTCATCCGAATTTCCTTCAAGGGGAAAATCAAAGCTGAGGGGGTCCGTTAAATTTTGGGTGCTTCGATGAAGTCCATTTTTAACTCCGCCAAAATCAGATGCGTGTTTGTTATGTCACCCATAATCCGATGTGAAAATAAAAATAACCTACTCTTGTTGACCTCATCCGTGATCATCTAACAATTCAAGTGCACTGGTGATGCTACCTACATAGGTCGAACGGCAAGGCAGCTATCAAAAAGCACTAAAGAGCATCACCCAGGACGGCTTAGACATGAAAGTAATGGAGCTATATCGCGTTCAGTCGTTGCACACTTGGTAGAAACAGCGCATTCGATCGGCATCCAGGCTGCCTTCAAAGTCTTCTATCGGGTCCCACTACATACGCTAAGAGAAATTAGGCTTCGGATGTTAGCAAATGACGAGGATATTGGCCTCTTCTTCTCAAAGCCTGAGCCTTGTGCACAGCGAAAATTAGTCCAAGCACTCTAACTCACATGGCCAACAGTCAACAGTCCCACACAGTTGGGAGTAGCGGTGACGTGAGCTAATAATCGCCGGGTACATAATCCGGTCTTCCGCATGTTTCCATCCAACTTTACCATTTTTCTCCATAATGACTTGGTGAAACTTTCTTGCAACTCATCTTATTAATTCGTTTTCATGTAAACAAGATGGTAATGGTTTCAGAATCAAATCACCAGAAGCTTATGTTCGCCTACAACTCGTGTTCTGACTTCAAAACTTCAGGAACCCCTAGAATAGATTAACTCCTTGTAAGCTTCCGAGAAATCGACTACATGCTGCTATGTATCCGTCAACAATCTTGGTTTCACAGCAACTTATACTGGCAAGAATAGTGTCAGTGTGCAAAAAATATGGTGTTGGCAATTAGAAATGATGCTTATAACGAAGGTGGATTTTCCGATAATTTGCCTAGTGACAAGCACAAAAGTGGTACGGTGTAAAGTGTAGTTAAATGGGCTAAGATAAGTATCGAACATTTTTTCGCGACCCCTGGGGAAAGATTTTCTGTGGTTATATGTAGCACATGTTGCAACCCCTTCATCTTACTGAGATAACACTTCGTCAACCGCAGTGACCAGTGTTCCTCCAGTGGCGTGTTACACGCTATCGACCTGAAATCATGAAAACACGGAAAACTCCACAAGCGAAAACACAGTAGATGTTCCATCTTTAACCCGAAGTTTCATTTTTAGAACAACCAAACGGCTCAGTCTAACTAATTCGGCTTACTCCAATGACTGATTTATGGTCCCCCAAGCTCTAAATTTAATCTCAACATGTTCGATATGGTATTCCCAATATATTAGATGAATACTGGGAAGAAAATAATGGGTAATCAGTCGCTGTCATCGAGAACCTTCTATCTATAATGACACTGGCTCTGAGCTAGATACGAGGACCGATTTAACTACGGCAGTGCATTCTCAAGCCATGATGAGCTTTTTTGGAAACTCCGCAGTTTGTTGGAAAGAGCAAAATGTCAAATCCGCCTACTATTTACGATCCGATACTTCATCGGATACCTAAAACAGGTGAAATTTAGCTGCCAGAGAAATAAAACTTGCGTTTCATCTAAAATATTTTCTGGATGAACAAGATGTAGGACCAACCCAATTTCAAACAGTATTTTACAATCTAAGAGGGTAAACCGCATCCCAGACATTACTGCATTTCTGTCTAGGGTATACACAGGGAGAATTTACTACCTACCTTGATCATCACTAGGAAGTACTTTACTAAACTCGTGTTACAAGTCAGATAGTTTACTGTGTGTGCACAGACTGATACCATCTCTTCTCCTACAAGTATAGCTCTATTTCCAGATTTACTCCAATCAAAAGTTTTAAACGTTTAGATGGCAGAAGCCAGTCTCGTCCAACACCACCATTCGGGACGAGCCTGGTTGAGAGATCACCGTAATCACGACTCCTCCTTGGGCTTTTCGTACCCGGGGATTTGAAAGGGTGTAGAGCCTGTATTGATTTTTACGCCTCGGTTCCGCCGTTTACCGATTTGAATTTTTCCCCAGCCCGGCTGTACCATTCACTCTTGTTTGTCTCGTACGCTTACCGATCCGCAGTCAGCGGACTCTGCTGGCGCACGCACACGCACGTAGGAAGCATCCGTGTAACGGTTTGATCATTCAATTTTTGAATAAACGCGTTTGCAGTCACACCGCGTCAGCCTTTTCACTACAAGCGAAATGAATTTCCAAGCCAGTAAAAGGTACTGTCAAAGAGCTGTCTTTTATTCAGTTGAAGGCCGCTGCAAGATCTCACAGCACGTTTAAAGTGGGACTAGATAAGATGCGCCTGCTCTGCGAAGCTAGCTTAGGGTAAGACGTGATTGATGTTAACCTGACAGGATCTAAAGACGAACTGAACCTATCTTTCAAACATTTTTTTGAGTGTTCGATAATCTGCGGAAAAAATTCGCGATACTCACCAAGTTTATTATTCTGGGATCACACCTTTCCCCTGGAATCCTTGTGATTTCTAAGATTACGTGAATGAGCTTTAATAACTCGAAAGTCATTGTTTTACCTTCTTTCACAAAACCTGGATGGTATACCAGCTTTGTGCCGTTCTCGATAATCTACCTCTCGGACAAATATAGTTTCTGAAAGGGGAGTAATGTTTACCTGCATCAGTAGATTCTCTGTGGAAGATGGTCTACTGAATGGCTCCCTGAGGTTCCTCCTCCGGCTTTCGAAATCCCTTGCCTGTCAGTGAACCAGTGACCTGTCAGATTCATCTAGTATCTCACATGTTTCGGCCTTCCGTGAACAAATATATCCAAAGAAATGGTAAAAGTTGCAACTACTACCAATGGCTGTGGCCGTCTCCATTCCCTTGCTTTTCGTAATACATCAGAGCTCGCAATCATTTTTCAAACCCTTTTCCCGTCGACTCCCCAACGAATTCGGTATCCTAAGGGAAACGTGAACGAATATCTAAGAAGGTAACCGATGTCGAAGATATTCATACTTTATGAGGTCTACTTCAAATTGGGTCTTTTGTAGCACTGGTAGCACTGCCAGAGGCTTCCACAACCTGTTATCAATTTTTACTTGGATCCCTTGCATCTGGAGCAATCGATAACAAAGGTGAAAGCTCTACCAATAAAGTTGGTCGTTACTTTTGTTCAAGAAGCTGCGGGTGTTTAAGCGTAAGTGTGACCGAAGACGAAGCGTAAACAAAAGAGAGCACGCAACAAGTCGTGATCTGACTCGATAGGCGTGGACCAGAATGAACTACAATCTGTGATAAACCCACACAATATTGATAGTTGGCAGTCAAAACAAAACTGGATGAAAAATTGCAGTTGACAGTTTGATCACCTTCGACGATAAACGGGCGTCCTACTCCTCCATTACTTTCAAAACAGTCAACTTCGGTTTCAGATGCGGCAGTAATGACCACGTGGTCCGCCGAAGGCTCTCACTGAAGCATTGTAGACTAATCCTGACAGAATTTACTTATGGTCTCGGGAAAACTGTGGTCCACGGGCCCAGACAAAGAAAATCAAAATTGCTTTGGCTTACTACCTTTGATAAGTACAAAATCATCCGCTTTAGCTGCAACAGAATAGACAGCTGACCGGAATCCAGTCGTGAGGTGCATTTTCACCTGCCACGCTTTCAGAAAAGCCTACACTATCTTCAATATCAACACCATACAAAGAATCACCTGGCACGCAAAGAGGGAAGTGGGTATATGATAGGGAGTATGAGTCGGGCCTTGTATTGGCATTTTGCGGATGCACCATGCAGATGCTTTGACATTCAAGCGAAGTCCCACTTCTCAACTATTATTACCAGTGGACATATCACCAAAGCTGCAGTGATCCTCACCGATCTTAAATTAGAAGGGGAATAAATGAAGCTCTTAGCATAAGCATTTCTGGAGGTTTCTCGGTGAGTCACTTTAAGGCAGAACACACAGAAGAGCTGTTTACTTCTTATCCTCTACCGAAGACTATGACTCAACAGAGTGATCCACAAAGCAGTGAAGAATCAATGTGGTCCCCAGCCAAGACACCCGTGAAAGAACTTCTGAGCAGTCACACAAGATTTGATTGCTTATTTACTTTTCAAATTTGCTGGCTTCTGAACAAGCGGTTCGGTTTCCGGATGCAGTCTCTAGCTTGATGCACTAAAAGCATCAAAGGCAAGGATGATGAAACAGAATTATTCAGGTTGGTATGAGCCTAGTTTTGGCAAACGATTACTGTTGGATGAAGTGCGATGACTTCTGCCGCCCTCGACAGAAACCCCAATTGCTTCACTCATGTCTTAAGAGAATGAAAATATTTTACCCTGTTACCTTACCCTAGCCTTGGTTACTAGGCTTAGTACCTTCCAAAGAGATGTAGTGATTAATCGTTCAGAACCAAAATGTTAACTGTCAAATAGTTCAGTGCGACTGGATTTTATCTGGCCTGTATCTATTGACTTGTCCGACATGATTGCTTTTCCGGCTTGAGGAAGTAATCCTCTGTGGCTCTATACGTCGCGGAATCGCGCACGACATAATTCCACATCTAAGTGAAGTTTTGTTCTGAAAGAAGATGGTTACTTGCACATTCAGCTTATTAGTCTCCTAGGTCCAAATACAGCGATTTCCAAGTGTGTCAAGCAGAAAGAGGGAAAAGGGAAGGCCTGCAGAACCCTTGCGCTAAGAGAAACAATCGTTTTGACTTCGAGATAAGCAAAGGAAAGTCATGCCAAACAGACCAAGTGCGGTGGCAAGTCAAGTAACCGTGGATTCTGATCTACCACCAACGTGGCCAATGATGAGCAGTTTGGTGTAGTAAACCGACCATTTCCGGCTAAGATCTCCTGAAGAGTAACATTCAACAGGATGACATCTACTAGACACCACCTCTCGAAAACTGTCTATGATATCCACTACGTCCGAATTAGACATTCATGCATACTGCGTAAAAACCAAAAAACATCCCTTCGTGCATTGACTTATGCGTATGATGTTTAATCATGCTATTTTTGTTGACTGATCGATCCCGCTATATACCGACTACCCTCGCTTGATTTGACGCGAATGTACGCTAGAGCACGCACCTCTACTTGAATGCAGTAATATCGAACAAGGAATCCATTGTCAAAACTGAGAAACACAAACTAGCTTCTATGCATTTTTTTAATGGATCTGCAGGAAAAGCTCTTTCAGGCTGCCATACTTCTGTCAAAACATTGCGTCGAGAAGACCAAATGGCAAAAGACCATTTCCATTCATCCACATAGAGGTTGAAAGAGTCTCCAGGTGACTAGTTAGACTAAATTGACACCAACCGAGTGGTATAACTTGATCTGTCTCCGTTACTCTATTTTTAAACTCATTCCACGACAACTGATGTCCATCGTAATTCAACTAATTTAAGTGACATTTGTCTCAAAAGGACTCTAGCTATCTGCAAAAAAGGTCAACTTAGGTTTACCAATTACTATAGAAATTTTGGATATAGCAACATCACTTTCTCGTTGAAATCATAAAGTAGAGTATACTAAACAACCTGTTTTATCTTCCCATCCCAAAGATGTCAGAAACAATGCAGATTTTGACGTTTAAGTTGCGCCATCCTTTGCAACACTTGGTAATGAATCGGTCTGATGGACTACCTGTGCTTTATATAGACGATTGAATTAGCGTGACCATGGTCACCATAAAAAATAGTCTGAAGTTCAGAAGTCGGAATTTCGCTGAACAGTAAGTACGGCTTGGTGCTGAACCAAAGAAAATAAAGCTCATCGTGTTTTCGCACCTCAGAAATGAATGCCGATCCTACTAGAAGCTTTTCTTTTTCTGAAATATCTGCCACTGTTCAACCTAACAAAAAGAAGCTAAAAGTGAGCGAACATATATGGGGAATCCTATGTTGACTAACAGTTCAACAGCTAACTCGGGGTGAGTGGTGACCTTGCCCGGGGGTAATAACTTAAGTTTATTTCTAACGCGTGACCTGGGTTTCAAGGTGGTACAAAAGTGACCCGCTGAATATCCATTTAATCCTCGCTAAGCTGGATATGGTCCGATCAAAAATCGGAAAATTCCACTATTTTGTTAAAGGCGAGCGAAATGATTTTGCGGAGCCTATAGATCAATTTTTCCGAACACAAGCTCGTTTTGTATTCATCTTCTTAATGGAAGCACGTTCTCCTTATTTTTTCTTGTAGAAACTTGTGTCATAGCAAGATGCTTTGTGCAAAAGCATGAGGATAACAATAACAGCCAGAAAGCAATATATAATTGATCTGAGAATTTAATAAAAAATTGCTATGTTCCTTCGCAAACGAAGGGAATGAAAGGTTAACTGCTTGAGCTTTTAGTCAAAGCCAACAATAAACGTGGGTCAACGTTGCACATGCATGTGGGCTTGGTGAAATGAATTCCAGAGAAGGATTTCCGATTTACTTCCAATGAATTGTGGTATGAATTAAGAGGTTCATTAATACATCAGTCGTAAAAGAAATTTCAGAGGAAATTCATTTTAGTGACCTATAGGCAGCAATGCCGATGGACGTGGGTTGGAAAAAAATAACGATCGACCCAATTATTAGGGCCTTATCAGAGCTATTCAGTGCAGCGTCGAACTCGCCGTACAGAGAAGATTGAAGCCCTTTGTACGCAAGATCAGAAGTTATTCAAGGAAAGCTATCTTACTGTGGAATCATTCACCAGGTCATATCTCCTATGAGGCAGCTTATATTATTAAGGTAGACAAGTTTACAGCGGTAAAACCATTGGAAGACTCAGTGATCCAATTTTCACAACTTTCTGCTATAAGTCACATTTTGAATAAAATTAGGGATTCCTTCCTTGTGTGTAAGGAAGAAGTTACGGGAAGATTCCCACGTAACCTAGAAAAGTTGACGACTGCACAACCAGATGTGCTGGAGATGATTTATTTTTCAAAACTCCATAGTCAAGAAAATTTTGACAGTACTTGTAGATATAGTTTGGAAGACGGTATTTTGATTCCATATAGCAAATTAAAAGGATACCAATAAGGATGCCCACAATAAAAGGTGGCACTTACTTGCATAATTCAGCTGCTCACACTAAACTGCTTTGCATTTCAGGACAAGTGAAGTGTGAAAAAGTTAGCCAACGGAGAATTTGTTATGAAAACGAACTCAATAAATTTTGTTCTATACAACTGACTGTTTGCTACGAAATTTCAGATCACCACACCGTTCAGTATTTCAAAACACGTTTGACCAGCACTCGAAATCAGTACATTCCACCCATGATTTTTGACGATAAACTTAGCATTGTCAAAGCCTGATGAGTCATGTTGTAAGCAAATAGTTTTTTTTACGAAAACCGACCAGTTAGCCAAATTCTGCATAGCGTTTGTAAACTTCATGTCTCCATTTAACACAGGCCCTGACTAAGCAGAGATCTGTTATGGGAGTACATTACTGTGGGTAAAGGTTTTACATAAATCAACAGCCGGTGACCACAGGTCTGTTTATCCAATAGAGGTAATTTGTCAAACAAATCGTCGATATACAGCCGGAATAGCAAGGTGGTTATGTGTGCTTCTCACAATGAAGCATCTTGCTTCAAGTTCCAGAAGGGCTGGATGGGTATGCACTGCTGATGATAACTAACTAAAATGAACTGTTTTGGTTTCGACGGTATTTCAGTGGTTATTTCAGCAATGCAATTACATGACTAACAGTTTTCTAAATAAATCAAATCTCCCACTACTAGTTTCAGAAATAGTTCCCCTGTAGTCTCAGTGACTGCTAGTACAAACGATCTCAGAATAAAACAGTAGATAAAAGTATTTTTGCTAGCAATCACTAGGAGACTAGTATCTGATGTCTGATCGTTCAAATGTGCATCAATTGAAATAACTTACTCATAGAAGCAGTGAATAAAGTGACCAGACATATGTTGTTCAAAATCATTGAAGAAAGCATCTCGAATATCTGCCTTGAGTAAAGTGTCGCTGCGCCTCAACGAATTTATATCATTATTGAGACGGAGTCCTCGGTGTTCTGCAAATCCTTTATTGAACCCGGGCCTGATATGTACTTAGAAAAAATAACCAGACTGTTTAAGCCAAATCAAGTTCATGTGAAACGAAAAAACAAGTGAGACTGAAAATTTTGACCTCAAGAAAATTTCAGTCTTAATAAATCGAGGGACTGGTTGTCAGTCTGAAGCAGTTAAGTAACTTTTCCTTGTAGGCAGAATTAAGACATATTAGCTCCAGTTTGGTGAGTGCGATCAGGAGACAATACACCACTGGGTATTTCAAAGGCCCTGCTTTTTTAGATAAACCACCGAATAGAATAATATCGATCAATTATTCGCTGTATGGGTGCCACAGAACTAGGACTGCAACGAGTGCATTCGTAGAAGCACCTTTCCTAAAAAACGGTAGAAAGTTTCACTTTACTCAGTAGCTAAAGGAGATAAGTAGATACGAATGATTCACATCATATAAAAAGCGGCCAAGATGTAATAATACCTTAATCCACTTTTCTCTATGGAGGCTTTGGCAGCGTTTGAGATCATAATTTGCGATTTTAAATAATACAAGTGATTTCAACAACCAAAACCTTATTCCACGTGTACATCCAACGGTAGTGGCGCACTGATAACGACTGATTGCTTGTGACCCTATAGCGGAATCCCACTGCAAATTAGCGGACTAGAAACCACAGTTTTAGAAAAGGCTTTTGGAGAATGTGAATAACTCTGGTAGAGAAACAAACATCTTTTTCACAACGTACCTCTGAAGGTATAAATTGCATGGAATATACCGAGAAAATAATCACCGCAATGTCAATGGTTTTTCTTTTCTTTTCAAGGGTGTCCTGGGAAAGACATGTTTCACTTACCTTTGAAGGAAAACCTTCCTTTTGAGTTCGATGTTATTTATTGATAGATATTCGTGAAAAAAGGGCAATGCTTTTTACGGAACCCCAGTATAACTCTTGATGTAATTATTCGAGCTGGAATTTTCGTCACAGCTTACAAAACGCAACTATCTCTCCGAAAAGCAGATTTTTCTTTTTTCATAAAATTATGTCCTTCGAAAGTGGTACCAGAGAAACCAAATTTCTGCAGAACCAGTCCATTCGGGATGTTTAATGCAAATATATCGTCACTTGCTGTACAAGACACTCGAGGCCACGAGCACAACGCGGTAGAATAATTTCACAATACGCGGTCAAAAGTGGACACGCGTGTACACAAGACGCGCGGGTAGAAATGATATCGTAAACGAATTTCATCAGGTTTTCATATGTTTTTTTATCAGCTTAGCTAGACATACATTAGTGTTCTCCTCTAAGCCATTATTAAAAGAGAAACTTACTAATTACTAGGATGTGATGAGTTGATAAGCCGTAAGGTGTCCGTGAATATCAGTTACGACTGTCGTCGGCTTATTATCGATCCAGTTGGAGGTGAGACCATTGCATCGACGGAAAACTCCGCTGCAGAAAACCTTAAGATTGACTTTTTCTTCGTGCTAATTGAGGACCACTTAAGAACATCGAACATGGAAATACTAAATTGATCCAAGTTACTGACTTAAGGCTAGCAGTGGAATAACCAAGGTAGAAATACGAAACACTGCTTTTCAAGAGTCGAATAGCTGACGCTGACACTGAATCCAGTGCAAGTCGTACGGAAATGTTCTCGGTACGTAAGGCTACTGAACTTATCTGTGAGTACAAGTAGGAGTTTTGTATGGTTCAAGCACAGAGCAGCTGTTGGAGGATGAAAAACTAATACGAATGGGGACATATTTCGTACGCGACTGATGACAACCAACTAACCGACGACTGAAGGTAATATTTCAATCGATAAGGCCCCTTCGGGTGTTCACATATGTCCCCTTCTCTTGACGAAGAAATCCATTCAAATCCGTAGTCCCCGGTCTCCACGGCCAATACGTAGCACTCACACACTCCAAAGAACAATGCACATTCTCACACTTCATTCAATAACTCGATTTCCTAATTTGACGCCCAAAGTACAGACTCTGTGAGGTGAGAACATTTTGAATCTTTAACTCGTTTTCTGTGCGACTCCCAACGGACCTGACAAGAAACGTCTTCGACATAATGAAACGAAAAAGAAGCTGGTAACTAGAAACGAAAAAAATAAGATGAACACAGAGATAGAAAACTTTAGGCATTTGTGGAAGAATAGAAAAAGTTCGGCCCCAAATACAGAGCTCATGAGAGCAGCAAGGGGTTTCCATTGACAAAACCTCATTCACGAGTGAACGCTGTAATTCAAGATAATCAGTACCCACCAATCGGTGGTATTTTACCTGTGTTGAATTCACAAGGTGCTTTACCACTTCAACGATAGTGGTCGGTAATCTGTTAATCCTGTTTATTTGGTGAAATCCGCGTATACAAAGCCATGCAAATAAACGTACTGTACTTCTGCAATTTTGTACTGCAGGTTACAACCAAATTACAAAGTGGACTGATTGTTTGTTCACAAACAAACATTCCTGTTGTACTAGTGAGACACATTCCTAATTTTATGAACAGATGGATGGAAGGAGTTCACTAATGGATGTGACTTGAAGTGGGCACATGGTCCCAAGTTGGGATATTTTGTAATATGAGTAGTACAGTATTGTATCTGGATGACTCCGAATAGAAGCTTCGTCCGTTCACGCTCTTTACGATTCAAAATAGATTGAGGTGATATACCCAGTTTGGAGTACTCAAGTACAGGGATGATTGGGTGAGACAGTACTGGGTACACACACTTGTTGAGCAGCAACAATCGCAAAACTGGCAGTATGCTTCTGGGGAATTTCGTCCCGTCATTCAGATACAAATCCATGCTACCGAGGTGAATACTGTCCGGCTGAATCACTGGTGCTTTTCGCTGGCACCTTATGTGGGGTAGTTGGTGTGTGCAAAACCTCTCCAGCTGCGACCATTATGATCGGCTTAATATCCCTTAACACAATATAACAGAGTAAAACGTTCTCCAGTGTTCTCCTCAGTCAAATCGAGTAATACATCTGAACCGACGGACCTTCGCGAGGCATGCCAGATACTACTACCTCTACTTACACATGAATGCCAGCCTAGTTCCGTCTCAAACGTGTCCGCTTTGTTTATTTCTTTCCAAACCATTGTGGTTAACCCAATATTGATGGGGCCCAAGTTGTCAGACATCTTTACCGTGACCAATCTCAGAAAACTTTTGTAGGTAGTATCCGCAGAGCGGAAGTAAGGTTATTTCGCCGTCTCTGAGGAAGAAGGAATAAAATCATTTTCAACTAAATTTATACGATGTCCACTTAATCATCCGTATCCACCTTCATTTGAGTTAATGCTACTGGTTATGTCAAGTGAGTTATAATGAGTACAAAAATTCAGTTGTAATGAAAAAGAAAATTTACTCAGTATTCGGTTCGAGCTTTGTGAAATAATTATGTATATCAGTCCATCGGGTAATGATCTTAATTCGTCTAAAATTTCTTTTCATTCAGGTTAATTTCCCTCTTTGCTATGGATACTTGAATGTGTGACCTTGGTTGTTAGGTTGAAAGGCTCTAAGCAAAGTGAGCAAACGTTAATAGGGTATGTACATATAGGTAAGCTGATGAACAGGACCGCATACCGTATCTTGGATTATATTTTGGGTAGATTTAGTGCCTGAATATTCTGGTAGAAGCCACTTTTTCGGCCAATACATTTTTTGATTATTATACCTGTGTGATAAAGTTAGGAGAAATTCCCTCATTATTTGGACACTTTATGATATATATGGTCCAAGAAAGGTTTTTACCGATGACTATCGAAACTGGTGGAAAAGAAATTCCGGTTCACTTTAGTATGAGCGCTGATTTTAGGTTCTCTTGAATCCGCCTAGTTAATCGCTCATAAGATAAGACCCGCTGAAACTGATTTATCTCGGCACTCCCGTAAAAGGAATGCAAATAGAATCGCCCAGGTAGATAATCCTGAATCTATTTTGTAGTATCTCACTGAGAGTTTTAAAGCGAATAAGAGTACAAAACATAGGATTAATCGCAGAAAACCTACCCTAAGTACACATTTCAGAGGTAGAAGAACCAGCAAATCGAATGAACCGGACAATTTTATGTGCACTACGATCAAAAACATTGAGGCAAGTGCCTGTCCGCAATTCAGGCCTGGAATTTTCCCAGGGTCTCACTCTTTCTTCAGGCATAAGATAGTCGTGATTTTCAACGCTGCTAGTACCGCATGATATGAAAAGTGCACGGCAGGGCATGTATTGGTCTCATCAGGGGATTCAACTCACAAGGCCGGTCTTTCTGGGGGGGGGTTAGTTTCTCGTATGAGTGGTTGGTGTATGATGAGCCCTAAAGCCCTCAGAAAAATGTCATTTGGTGTAGGGGTTTCTTCTGAAAAACTGTCCCTTCCAAAGTCGATATATCATGCCCATTAACACTATTGATTTAGGTCGGAATAAAATACGCCTAGCTTTGTTGACGGACTTCAATTAAAGAAGCCTCGAATGATGTGTAACCGTTCACAGTTATGATTGAAAAAGTCCCCGAATTCAACAAGAAGAAATCACCTGCGTGGGTAATCGTTGTTCACGATAACATCCCATCCTTTATTTCACGAGAGGCTTGTACGTGAAGTCATGAAGAACGATTGGTCTGTTAGTTATTCGCTGTAAGACTTGTAAATCTATGCTCAATTTCAAAGTCCAGTTCATACAACTACCCCATAAAAGCGCAGATTTAGACGTAATCGTAAAAATTTGTCTGTTCTAGGTTATTCAAATGGCTATTTACACATTAGCCACTGGAGTCGAAAAGGCAGCATGTGATGGTGCACGAGATCAGTAATTATTTCGTCACCTACGTGGTGGACTCTGTGTCAAATAGAGGTGAAAAATTTCGGAGAATGAATACAGACTAAAAGTTTAATTCCAAGTATGAGCATTATGCTCTGAATAATGTTTGGATTATTGCAAAAAACTTTGTTTCATTTTCCCTACGAGGGCAGTATTCCGTCATAGTTACGGTCCGAGTGTAGTGGCAAAAATGACCGTTGATCTGCTTTTTGAATGCAGCCATTCGTCACATATAGGCAGACCGCCAAGTTTATTGGCCCAAACGTCTGACCACTACTAGCTGGCTGTGGTATATGAAAATTTACGTGGTTCCGAATTAGTCCTATCGTGTACGAGTACAAAATGTTTTCATCGGAAAAGCGTATGCATCGGTTTTGACAATACCTATGAATGCTCCGTAGTCGACTGTAGTGTCAAATGAATTGCTCATTAACTCACAGATTTTCCGTCCATTTCGTTATCACTTCAAGTAAATTAATTTTAGAAAAAGGCACGATAGCGAACAAGCTCGTTTTCGGTAACTCCATCCTCTGGCTAATACAGTTACATATATATACGATAGGAATGCATATTTTCGGAACAAAATACAGGGTATTTACAGTTACCGAAAACGAGCTTGTTCGCTATCGTGCCTTTTTCTATAATGCGATGGGATTATTCAGTGAAATAAGCAGTCGCAACGATAAACTGGTCGTCAAAGAGCTAAATAGTTATTTGTGCTTCGAGACCAGACTTGCAGAAACGAGAGCAACGATCAATTTTCTCGACAGCTGCATCCAAAGAAATGAATTTCCGAAGACGTATTGGAAATCACTGAGACGTGCCCGAATAAGACCCGATTCAGTTACCCCGAAACGTCACGCGAGAAATCAAATGGCTACTCTACGAATGAACGCACAGCAGTTTGAACGAAACAGCGCACAAAGAAGACATGTTATCGATGGCCTAGACGAATACCAACGCATCCGGTTTGAGCGTTTCGTTACTGATGTGATCACAAAACGAATCGATAAGAAGATCGTCAAACTGCAGGACACTATAAACGAGTCAAAACCACGGACCAATCTCCCAACTAATCCAGAGCGGTATGTACACAACTTTTCTAGTTTGTTTGTGGTTGCACCACTTCTGGAAGCGTTATCACTAGGTTTGAGTTTCTGTTGTCCAACGCTGAGGAATGACCAACTAGAAGTAGAAGTGCAGTTTGAAAATTTATACGCTCAAACTCGTTCACTAACAGCGACGTCACTAGAGGCGATTGAAGATTTCAAATCCTCCCTTGTTGACTGTTCTTATCAATACCATCGAACCCATAGGAAATTTAGAAGCATTGTCAGTAACCGACACAGGGAAGCGTTAAGAGTTCTAAGGGGAAATAAAGACATTGTTATTGCCAGGCCTGACAAAGGCTCCGGAGTTGTGCTAATGAATCGCAAAGACTACATTGATAAAATGGATACCATTCTAAGTGACTCGACAAAATTTACGGAATCCAAAGGAGAGAAGGACAGAACCAAGACAGTGGAAGAACAACTTACTGTAGCCCTGAGACTATTGAAAGATCAGAATTATATTTCGAAAGGCAATTATGAACAGTTACGACCTACGGACACTAGTATTCCTCGTCTATTTGGCTTACCGAAGATACATAAATCGGGAGTACCACTAAGACCGATACTTGATATGAGCACTTCTCCCTACCACTCTACTGCTCGTTGGCTCGCTGATATACTGGAACCAGTGCGCAGAAGCATTGCTCAATACAGCCTTAATGACACATTTGAGTTCGTAGAATTAATAAAAGAACAAAATACGACAGGACTTAAAATGGCATCTCTGGACGTAACATCACTATTTGCGAGCGTCCCACTTCTAGAAACTATCGAATATTTGTGCGAATATATAATCGAAAATTAAATAAACGTTGGTATTCCGGTAGCCAGTCTGAAATAACTACTACTACGATGTACTCTAAATGTTCAGTTCGGCTTCAACAACAAGCTTTACCGACAAACCGATGGAGTTGCGATGGGTTCGCCTCTGGGACCCCTACTTGCCGACATTTTCGTTGCCAAGCTGGAGAATGGGGTACTCAAAGACACCATAGAAAGACTACCAAGGTACTGCCGGTATGTGGACGACATCTTCATTATGATTGACAAACATGTTTGCCTAGATGAACTAATGGAAAAGTTTAACCAGACTCACAGTGCGCTCAGTTTCACATTCGAAGTGGAATTAGACGGCAACTTTCATTTTCTGGATGTAAACCTTACGAAAAGGGAAGATGGGAAGCTCGTCTGCCGCGTCTATCGTAAGCCAACATGGACAGGCCAATACACACATTTTGCCAGTTTCGTGCCTCTAAAACGCAAACAGAACCTAGTTCGATCCCTAGCGTCTCGCATACGAAAGATCTGTTCCGAGGAAACAGTGAGTGAGGAATTGCATCACATAAGACAAATATTACTAAACAACGGGTATCCGGAACGTTTCATTCAAAAGAACATTTCGGAAGTACCCAAGCGACCATTGATAATCACCGCCAAGAGGAAAGAATTGCACATGCAACTTCCCTTCAAAGGAGATGTTAAATGCGAACTACTAGTTCGGCGCCTTAGGGATGCAATCGCCCGTACATTTCCCGCCGCTACTCTACGCGCCCACTTCACAAGCCGGTCTATGATTTCTATGAATCTCAAAGACAAAATGCCTGTCCTTTCCTCCTCTATGTTAACCTATTCATTTGTTTGCTCATGTTCGGCAAGCTATGTAGGCAAAACGACACGGCAACTGTCCCAAAGAATCAAGGAACACAAACCAGCTTGGCTGAGAACAGGAACTAGAAGAACCATAACTAGTGCAATCGTAGCGCACCTTGCCGAGACAGGGCACCAGGTAGACAACGAAGCCTTCAAGATAATTTACAAAGTGCCTGTGAATTCTTCGAAGATCGTTCGCCAAATCGCTTTGGGAGCAGCGGAGGCAGTAGCGATTAGGCTGTTAAATCCATCGCTTTGTTCACACAAGCGATTTGTCAAATCACTGCAGCTACCCTGGCCGCGATCGGAAAATGGGGGACAAAATCATGGTAACCTCGACCGCGACCTTTTAGTCGTGACAGGAAGCAGCCAACCCACCCCAGATGTACTTTCTACACCGAGTTTTCCCAACCACGAACAACCAACTTCCCACCCCTTTTCCGAACCGCAAAACACCTACAATATTGATTAACCAATCTTAATTTGATACTGTAAATACCCTGTATTTTGTTCCAAAAATATGCATTCCTATCGTATATATATGTAACTGTATTAGCCAGAGGATGAAGTTACCGAAAACGAGCTTGTTCGCTATCGTGCCTTTTTCTATAATGCAATGGGACTATTCAGTAAATTTATTTTCCTAAATCTGTCAAAATTAATTGTTCACATTAGAAAATATAGAATTCGTTCACCACATCCTGACAGCGCAACAATATCCAATTAACACAAACTGTCGAAACCATTGCCGGTAAAACCTGCCACTGAATGAGAAAAAAACTTCTTAGTTCTGTTTTTGTGAATTTTTGGTTTTTGCTCAATGGTAGCATTTTACTGGAAAGTTAACAACCATACACTTTATCCGACTTCAATAGCTTCAACTTCTCAGTGCAAATGAGGTATGCGAATCGACCTCGGGTTCAACGGAGTGATATAGCACGATTCTAATAAGGGTAGAAAAAAAGTTTTTTTGTTGAAAATTGACTAGATTCATTTCACTCAAGATGTACCTTTATCCAGTGCACTTTAGTCAGCCTCTGAAACTGGTTAGACCGTTTTCAAAAGTGAATGATCGAGGTATGAAAAAAAACTACTCTAGTGAACAAACAAATCAAGATATCCTTAAGATTAGAGATTACGGGGTTTGAACATATTATCCGTGTTGAGGCCCCATGATATACGATCAGTTATAAGGCTGCTTCATTCATCAGGGAAATTCTCGCCTTGTTTACAGGTATATCTGTTTTTTAATTAAATTTCGGAACTAGCATGCCACTGGGAACTAATTTTATATTTCGCTGATCAACTGCTCGCAGACGTTACTTTATGTAGAAAAGTAGTGGCATTCTCCGATATCCTTATTTGTTTGTTGATTTTCCGGAGTTCAGTCTATAGTTTTTCAGTCGGTGGGATTATTTTGAAGTTTGAGATTATTCGAATTAACTAGGGGCTTTTGTTCGGTGTTCGCGTTTCACAGCTCTAAATAACGGTATTTCATCACAATCTGAACAGTCTTTAGACTTCCGAGGTGTGCTTTTGTAGTAAAGCACAGATATGTTGCCAATAATGGGTTCGGGACAATTACGCGAACACCTTAGTGGTGAACACAGTGTTACCTTTTTCGGAGCAATAATCTTTCCCTTAATATTTCCTGCGGAAAAATTGTATTTCCGTCCGCTCGTTTATCACAACCAATTACAAATCGGCCATTGTCCAAACCAATTTGAATATGTCCTATTGTAGAATAAAGCACAACTTACCGAAATATAGGGCCTCAACCGTTATAATAAAGTGGTGAATTTTCTCCTAATATCGTGGATGACGTACAGTTCATCTACATATTTCACAAATTGTAAATTAACACCGGTTCAAATACTACTGTATTTATTCATTCAAATTTGAATAGTTAATGTGGTAAAATATAGCAACTTCTGTTAGCAATTAAATGCACGGACGACGAGAATTGTGGATACTGCCACGAATCAGCTTATAATGAAGTGCCAGGAAAGGACAAAAAGTGGATCAAAATAAAATATGTGGACACAGAAAGTATAGAACAAATAGGTTGGTTTATCTTTGATTGTATATTGTTGGTGTACGTACAGTTTTTAGTTCTTCTCTGATCGTTTGAGTTAGGTTTAGATTGGTTTGTCCAGCCGAAGGACCCATAATCCGACACTACTGCAAGGTTATAACCTCGAACCACTGAGAAAAGTGTTGGGGGTTTATCACGACTGCCGCTCACCGGCAAGTTTGTAACACTGAATTTCAGCTGTAAAATCTCAACCGAATGAAGTCTAGAAAAAACCCCTTGGTCAAACCTGGTAAACCTAAACAAAGATGGACAAAAATTCAAACAGTTGCTTTATTATTTTCTGGTAACACTGGAGTTTACTGAGAAAAAAAATAGACTTGCTTCTTGCCCTGTAGGTCAAACAATCAACCCCAACACTGTGACATCGGGTTGTGCAAGCTTGCGGCGATGAGGAAGATAAATGAAATAATAAATCAATTAAAAAAGATATGTCAATATCTCCCCAGCCTCAGTTGAGTGCTGCACAAGTTCACCAAATTTCTCTCCTTCACGCGAAGCCTCGACCTCTTTCACAGCCACGTCCCTGACCAGAGTGCATTCCCCTTCCCGAAGCCTTTTACGCGCCCCCATTCTAAGAGCCAGCATTAAATCTACAATTGATTCCTATTCGTTTTCACGTAGCCAGCTAGCACTGACGGCCTGTGCCTCCATTTAGGCCCTGTTCTCCAAAAACTTATTTCCTCTTGTCTTATCAAAGTAAGCTGGAAGCCTACCATTGGTAGTCTTTTCCAGGTTTTCGACTACCTTCATTACTCAGTATTGCAAACATCACTTAGTTATACATGTTAAGTGAACGTGAACTGTTTTGTTTATTACTTTACGAAGAACGAGATTACAGCTAACTGGGTGTCTCCAACGGTATACTTTCTAGTTGCTCCACTTACACTAGCATGCCCAATATTTGGCACACTAGAAGAGCTACTGACCTTGAAAATTGTGCGAACACAGTGTACAATCTTTGAAATATATTCAAAACTAGTGAACTAATTGCTAATAAACGGCAAAAATATGTAATACATTGAAGTGACTGTACTTTCTGTTCTAGGTCGAATCCTTTTTAGATATTCAGCACGATCGATCCGGCCGAGCAACCCCTGGGAGCACGTGGAGGAAAAGGAGTGATTGTTTTTCGTCTAGTTCACGATAGTACCACTGTAAATATTGGGTTGCTGCACCACTCAACGGAAGCCTGCACTAACTTATGCACACTGAATTTACAAGACACAACGCGTATTATATCATAGACTTAAAGTTCACCTATCGGAAAATAGCCAGCTAGTTTCAGTATTTTGTTTTCAACATTTACCTTGAATGAATCCGTAATAAAAAAACGGCTCCGTACCCTATTGTTGTATCATCCTCCTGTATGTAGATGTTACCATCGAATAACAGTAGTTGATTTATACGGTCAAGTGATAAAATACCACTACACTTCCACAAGAGTATGCTTATACCAGAGCGAAATACTGTCCGTCACTTCCCATGGAGATAACTTTGTCTGAAAAGGAGAAAAGTCAAGACCAGCCACTACTTACGATTTGATATTCACATTCTGAGTTTCATCCGAAAATTAGACAGTATCCTCAGTTATTGGGTACAATTTCTGCCTTAAGCTTGATTAGCCAGCGTGCAATGCTGTGAGAAAAGTGAGTCACACACGTCTAGTATATTTCTGGGAAATTTTTCTTGTGCAGACTACACAATGTTTACCCCGAACTGTGCTGCTTTTCAAATGAAAATCAGAACCAACTCGAACCGGTTCTGAATTGCAAGTTTTTTATTGACTCAAGTCCATGCATTTCATAGTTCAGGAGTAGAAGGGAATGTAGCCAAAGTGAGATATGAGTGTGATAATCGATCGGAATCTAGAAGCAAGCATCAAATTACCATGAAGAAGGGATCAGCTACAAATTAACAGTGTATACTTTACATATCCAGTCCGTTCATAGAAGCCAATTGGTCAAGAGTCAATAAACGGGATCCATTCTGACCTGTAATGAGAAGAATATGAGAAGAAAGTTAGCCAAACAAAAATAACCCAAAAGGACGCATCAATCTGGACTCCTCCTTCTATCAAGCGCATTTTGATTAGGCGTGAATCGTACCACAATATTCGGTAGCCCGTAAGGTCTGCAGATTGTTGATCATGGTGGCCTGATCTGCTTGAGTTTTGCTGCATAAAACGCTATTCTGTCCTCGTTTTCGAAGTAAATTTAGTAATTGTGTTTTTATATGGTGCCTGATTTTTTTTTCTCTCTAGTTGTTTTGAAGACCGTTAAGTCATTCGAAAGTGTTAACTTCCTCTTGCTTTTCTCCATATCTACCATAACAAAACCCGGATCACTGTTCAGGACATGTGGTATGAATTGATTGGTTTTTTGCAGTTTCTTCATCTCTGCCGAGCATAGTCGTCGGCATGTAATTAACCAAAGACCGGGAGTACAGATACAAAACGAGAGTAAGCCGAAATAGAATAAGAATAGAACTGGAGGGGTGGGCTCAAGTTTTGTTCCGTCCCATTCATCGCGGACAGAGAACCTCACCTTTTGCAGACCGCCGAAAAATCTCACCTACATTGAGTCACCTCATCAATATAACCCAGACATCTTTCATCGGATTCATCTCTGAACAGTGAGCGAGCCAGATGTTTCTGAGCAGTGAAAGCTTTCTGACTATTGTGGAGGTATGTTAGCCGCTTGGTACTATTAAAAGATCACTGGCCTTATTCGACTTTACGGGACCATTAAAATTATTAATTAAACGTTGTGATGTAGGAGATAGCCGTCAGCTTCTTTTCTAGAAAGCTTAGTTGAGGTTTTCGTTCATCGCGTATCGCACCCAAAACGGGCAGACAGTCACCACTAAGGATTCGATAGCTGACATGCAAATTGCTCCATCCGGACACTTGACAACAGTATATAGTTATATCAGAGGCGCACAAGAACAACTTTGTTCTATGTCAAATCATCCCTAGTGTGTATGGAGCGAACAGCATTCGGGAAAGATCGAAAAAACGATGCGACTTGTTAATGGTGAAAGAGAATAATGTAATGGTAATAGCACGGCGTTGTCGATGGAAACGTTACAATTAGCTGATGTATAGGCTACCGCAGGTAACCTCACTCAAGGCCATCCAGTCGACGAAAGACGTAACACAAGCATATGTAAAAATATACACAAGATATCGGGCATCCGTTGACTTGAAAATGATTCCTCAGTCATTTGATTGCTCAATCGCCCTGAGAAAAGTTAACCACGTGAACGAAACGCGGTTAATTACAACCTTCAGCCTGCCGTATTATATTTTCAGACAATTTCACTCAGCGTTCTAGATGATGTGATATCTAGCACATTCCCGTCCACATTCAAAAAGACGATCAGTCAGCCAAGGAAAGATGGGCCCACATTTACGTACTGCGGGTGTGGCGTAGACTGGAGCAGCCATTGTACAGTGTATTCACAACGCCTGCAAATACTCCGAGGAGTTCAATATTTGCAACTTATCATTTTAGTGCTTGTTAGTGTGCAAGATGGTGTTTCCATAACCGATTGGTCTCACTTGACTATAATTCTCAATTTGCCATCCTGAGCAACGCACGCACGCTGTGCCTGTAGAATGACTCACAAATTTGAGCTTTTGGACACCGAAGCCGAGTGCAAACAAAGGCTCGTAATGTGTATCATTTCTGGCCAGCTAGTGAAGTTGGTAAGTCAGTCACACGACGTCGTGTAATGCACGTGGGTGTTCGGGTGCTCTAAACAATACGGTGGACTGAGGAACTATATTCAGTGCGGTCGATCAGCGATGGGGTTCTCGCTTAGGTAAAAAATATTGCTGGCTTGGCCCTTGACCTGGTTTTAGATATTACTCAACTGTTGACAGTGTGGTTAGTCTGTCTGTACCTCTTGAGTTTTGCACGGTTTTCGCCTGCCTTTCCTCGGTATGCTCGAGTTAATGTGTAATGAACAAGAGGACTCAGCCCACGGAGAATGTTGCGAAGAACTTCATTCTGGCTACGGAGCAGCACCAGGCAAATTGTGGAGTCTGAATTCCTCAGGGAACCTCGAGGCTTAGTAGGAACCCTGTGCACCTCGGAAGCTTACATTGAGGTGCGAAGATCGACACGGCTCCGACACATGATAAATAAGCCTCAGGAAACTATGGCAGAATCCATGTAGGATTATCATTCGGATTTATCTAAAACAGAGTTGGAGTCATTTTCAGTTTTCCCGTCTACCTGTTGTAGGTTTTTGAGAGAGTTTTGAATATTATATTGAGGGTGGAATTTGGGACGATGATCAGTTTCTACTGTATGTGATGCATTACTGCAAGATGCAAGCAAGGGCTGCTATTTCACAAAGTGTTATGTTGTCCCCAAGACTAGTTTCGTCTTGAAGTCTAGAATTGATACACGGGTACGAGGTCTGAACCCGAATTTCCTAGATCTCATACTTACTCAATTATCTGAATAGTTCCAACATGCTGGATGACAATTCACTGAGTAGTTGGACAACGGACAATGAGAACGGATTCGAGATACAAACCCTGACAGTATCTTGATTCTGGTATATCCGGTGAGCAGGAAGGTAAATCACTGAACAACGGGAAAGTGCGCAGGATACTAGTCTTGGCTGCACCTTGAGTCTTGCATAGACCGTGAGCTGGAAGACGGATGACTGGACAACGGCAGAAGGTTCAGTTTTGCGGTATTCCGTTAAGCTTGCGTAATGGAAACGATTTCGTCTTCGAAAATCCACCGGGAATCACGTGAAGATATTACGGAACTCAAAAAAGGATAACTATTTAACAAATGCAGCAAGTACAGCCACAGCAAGTTTAAGGCCCAGCTGTCAACGCTAGAGGAAACGGCGAAGGTTCGATTCATGACAGGGATCCAGACAAATTAGTGCAATAAGACAAACAATCGGAATCCCGGTACGGGTCATACTAATGAAATAATATTGTTTGTAGGAAGAAATGTTGATGAGCTATATAGTGTTCCTTGAACTCCCTTACAGTTCGTTTTCATTTAGGTGTCGGAATAAAGTATTTTGTCCCTTTGTAAATGAAACGTGGTGGCAGCTTTGAGAAACTATACGGATGCATCGTCACATACCTTTGGATGCGTGCTGAACTTACAGACGTTTATTATTCTCTATGCACAGATTCTTTCTTTGTGACACTGCCGCGTTTCAAGGCGAGGAGTAAAGCGACATCCGAGTTTTTAAGTGATAATAGTGCAAACCTTATTGGAGCTCAAAGGAGATAGGGCTGCTGATAGATTGTTGCGACGAGGTTACAGTTGCACTTCAATCCCCCTCGCGCTAATCAACTTGGTGGCAGACGAGAGATCATGAATCTTTCGATTAAGATGATTCTTCTCTCGATTTCTGACGATAATCCGACGATTGACGAAATAATGAGGACATCTCTTGTGGAGTGTGAGCGGATAGCAAACGGACGACCAATCGTACCTGTAAACTCGGACTGTTGTGATCTACCAGTGCTCATGCCTAATAACTTACTTACGTTGAATCAAATTCCCGAGACATTCGGAAGAGCTCGTTGCAAGATAGAACGATAATTATAATAGCAAAGGTAAAATCTGGGATATTTGAAACATGCTTGGTTGAACAACCAGTTGTGTACAAATGAATTTTACATACGGCTCACAAGGTAGTATTCACAACAATAAGTGGAGAGCAGTGACATCGGAAAAGAATCAACAGTGGCTTTTGATGAGGATAAAACGTAGAATAGATAGGGCAGTAAATTTGGAAGATCAAAAAAGTAAAATATCGAACGAAGGAAAGGAACATCTAAGCGTTAAGATAGAGAACAATAAGTTACATAGTAAGAAAATCAAAGTGGGCTGTACCGGAAGATGTCAAGGAACTGGCATAGTGTTTTGTGGAAGGAAGCTTCAACAGGTTGAAAACTGCAGGTCTAACCGCGTCCAACATCGATAGACCTCACGCACAGCAGCAAAAATTTAATGCGATATGAGTTTTTATAACGAGTGGTTGAAAAAGCAATATCAGATATGACGGGATCAAGCCAACAGTAAGTTATAATACCCGGCTATTGCATACGGGTTAAATTTATGGATCTCATGTGATGGAGAAGTATGGTGACGTCGAATGGTCGCACATGAAAGAGGCGTGAAACGACATGAGTAACAGGAGTAGTGGGTGAATTCAAGTCCGTCATCAGTATGGTTGATGGTATAAACACTGGATCTAAACGCTGATTGATGAAAGAGATCAGATGCATCGATAAAGGCCTGTCAGATCCACGGTATACTGGGGCAACACTGTGGGAACTTGGCAATAAAATTCAGTCGGAACGAAAAGTGTGATATCTGGAAAAAGGCACCAAAAAGCAGTCAGACCGTTGTACCTGCGGGGGGTTACACGTAGATAGGAGCAAATCGGACGTGCATGCATAAATCTGTATATAGGAACAACCCCTCAGAGGAAGAATATACTATTCGTCAGTGGAGATGGGTAAAATGGACGGACTAATGAATATCTCCCACTGTCACGACTGTAGCAAAATTCGATAACTCGGGATAGCAATTTCAAATCAGGTAGTGTGATGCTATTACTTTCTGAAGTTTTGCCGCGTAACCGATGGCAAATTGGGGTGATCAAAAGTATTTTAATTTCAGACGGCGGTTTAGTGTGAACGGCAACAGTACGAACTAGTAAAGGATGAGAGCGCCGCGACACCACAAAAGCTTATTTTATTGAAGGTGAACCGGACACTTGTAGTCTAAATTCAACAGTCAACTCTCCTCGAGTGAGAGGCAGTTTTTCAGATCTGTCGAACCGGGAAGGAACACAGATTTAAACCACTTGTCCAACCAGCAGCAGCTAGTCATAATTATCTGTTTTTTGATGCTGGAGAACCGTGGGGTGAGCCTACGCACCAGACCCGACGCAAGGGGTGATGCATGAGAAAAATACGGGTTAGATCTTGTGGGCCGGTGTAAAGGAGTTCAAGAATCCTTTTTTCTTTCATCGACTTTCTTAATACAATCAAAGTCATTTCATATGTATCAACTATCTTTACCGGACTTTCGATTGTTTGTTTCACTGAACTAATTCACCCAAATCTTTGTCACAAATCAGGCTCTCATCGTCTTCTAGAGAGTGGGTTGCTGAGCCTGTGCCTTGATGTGACTATATTTGGAAACAATGTTCTGTGTTTCCAACTGTCTGCTGTAACTTACCTGCGGTTATTGATTCAACTTCCAGTACTGGATGTAAGAGCTCAAAAGGAGAACTATTCAGTTGTAACTGTTGTAAACTTGTTTAACTTGTTACAAACATTGCCCTAACTAATTGAGATCAACTTTGATTTGAATTCCGTCGGGGTTAATTGCTGCACCTTGGCCCAGATCTCTACTGGCTGAACTTTGCAATAGACGGTCAATTTAATCCCAAAAATTTGTTAAGTAGTATGAGACTTTCACCAGGTGTAAGCTTTCGTACCCGTTGTAAAAGTTTCACTCGTGCTCAACTTCCGCGGACGCTTCCGTGCAGTGATGGATATGCGCACAATAAAGGAAACCGAAATAAGCTGCTGGAAAGCTGGCAATATCCTAAAGAAGTTTCTTTTTGTCGACTGTTCAGAGTACCACGTTAACTGACTGACGGAGTGCATCTAATGGCCAGACTCTCCAAAGGCGATGTTGAATCTGTTATCAGGTTCACAGTTTCTTATCTTCACTTTATGTTAATCTTCATCTTTCGCATCTTTTGCTTGTTGATATTCGCTTTCACCCTCAATAATCGATATTCACTTGCTACGTTATTCATCCTCACACATAACCGTTTCGTCTTCCATCGAACCGGACAGACTCACCCACGGCTCTTCGGTTGGCTAAGTTCACTTCTTGTTCATCCTTTTTTCGTCTATCTGATTGGTTTCCATTTCTGAGCCATCAGCTACACACGAATGAACTCACGTGCACACACGTACAGCTTGCCTGTCGGTCCACAAACACCATTCCCATTCTCGTTTGTTTTGTGTATGCCCCAAATTCCTTTGCCTGATGGTTTCTTGAGCGGCTTTCCAATGTTATCTTTGCCGTTTACACAAGCATCATGTGCTAGCCTCAGGCAATTTTCTTTTCTGACTGCTGGCGGACAGGTTTACTGGTATTTTGGACGCAGCCAGACGCTATTTTGTACAACTTGGACACAGCCAAACTCAGTCATGTACAACTTGGAAATGTTTACCATCCCATTTGGTATGCAGTGATTTTTCTTGATAATTATTCACTAAAGGACGCACAATCAGATCGATCTTGTTTTAACGGTGTATCAAATCGCACAAGGATACCTCACAAGCCGAGGTCCGTATCATAAGAAAATCTCATTCTCTATCACCGATGCCTTCAGGATTTATGAGCCACTCCAGTGTTCCCACCAGATTTCACTGACGAGATCTATAAGTGATATAAACTCGTTGGCTAATCTAGTGAAAAAATGAAACTTTGGAACATTGCCCTCCACTAACAGAACTACTGTTCCGATCCTAACCCATTGCGTACACTAGAATCCATTTTTGTCGCTTACTCGTCCAACTGCAGAGCCGTCGTGCTTAGGAAGCGGAGCGGTTGGGCCATCATTGAAGTGAGGCTATGTTCAAAGTCCTGTCTGAATATATCAGCAGTCAGACGAAGATTGCGGATAGTAGATTTTGGCAGATCGTTTGCGAAACAAGTAGACCATCTAGAACAATCCACCAATCAAACCAAAGGACCACTGTAGAAACCAATCATGGGCAATGGCTCACGTTATCTCGCATGAGAACACGCATCCAACCATCTGTAGGCTATCTGGAACGGCTCACCAGCTGTAAGAAAACCAGCTTTTTCTGGAGTGAAGCATTCTGGATAGATGAACGGTAGCCAAAGACAACTGTGCTTGCTTCATGTTTCTGAATGACTTATATCATGCCACCGTAGGTCGTCATCAAGGATGCCGAGCAAAATCACCACTTATTTCTGCACGCCATTCAGGAGACGAAATCAAGAAGCCTGACCGAATGCTAGGTCGTCTATAACTTTACAGGCAACCCAGAAAAACACCTGACTTTGCGTGTGATCTCAGTAGGGGTGGTGACATATGAAGAAATGGTTAAGGCAGTAGAGGTCTTGGATGCGGAATCGGATACAACACTAGAGACTAGTGAGTTCATGCAGTGGCTTAGCTTAGAGAGTGAACCCACCTCGATATGAGTCAATACGGTTGGCAGTAAGCGAGCTATTAATTTCGACAAATCAAGCTAAAACTATCGTCACAGGTGGATACATAAAAGATCAATTGGCCACAAGCTTTCCTCATAAATAGCTTGCCGATGAGACCAGCAGAATCCCTTTGAGCTGTTACAAACCCACACCCCACCTGCAAGGTATATCACTCGAGGAACCGACGAACGCAAAGTTGACATACTTATCCGATGCAATGCAAATTAAAGTCACAACCCGTAGAATGTACAGTCACAATTTTTTGGAAATATCCAAGGAAGTAAAGGAGATGATAAACTAGCTATTCATGATGCCCCAAACAAGAACACAAAAACGCGAGTGAAGTCCCCTCCCAATCCGGAACATTTGTACTGCCCAGGGAAACCATTTGAGCTCTGCCTCGTATGATGTTCTTAACGACCTACACCATGAATCCGTCACCAACGAAGCTGGTAGCCATAGGTTCAGTGGGCAAGGGAATGTTGCAGAATATTGGGACACGTTGGAAGACATTGGGTTAGAAGAAATGAAGCCGGATCTTCAAAAGTTACAGCTGAAAAAGGGCCGTTGCGACTCACGGAACAGAGTTGCTCTTCAGAGAGGGGTCTCTGTGTTCGAATTCTCGTTGACTCAAGATGACAGCAGAAACGGGGAACCTGGCTGCACCTACCAATCCGGCGGAGGTCAGTTCAAAACAATTTACTACTTTCACTTCAAAGCCCAGTGTTGGCTCTGAGGAAACAAAAAATGTTGTCAGAAAGGTGGTGACGACTTCGAAATTGCTAAAGACTGATGTAGATAAGTCCGATGGAAGGCCTACAAGATTGTGGACCCTCATGAAATCCTTCGGAAAATGTGTTGCTAACAGGGTAGGAATTGAGGCTCAGCGATTGATGTGGCTTATCTACTACTGTTGTAGTCAGACAAATGAGGCGACTGAGCTTTTTGTGTTGTTGCCTGATGAAAGGGGCTATTTCACAGCCACGATCATAGTGAAGACGCTGTTTGGGCTACCCCACAACATAACTGAGTCACGGACGCTCATGGATGCGAGAATCTGCAATGATCTATTGACAAGAGCTTCACGTTCTGTAACCGATGAGAGCGTTTTATCATACGATTTACTACCCGGGGTAGGCTGTGGTATGAGTGTGACGGGTGCCTAAGAGTGATATAAAACTATTGAAGTCTCCCTCGAAATGCAAGCCGCGTCTGTGGTGACCATGACTGGACAACACAATGCCACAACCAGGTTTTCTAGGAAAACTGCGCAAGGGTACAGCACTTGTTAGAAACATGCGTCCATGGCTTTGAATTTGGGCATTGGGCTTTTCCTGTGTCTGTGAATTTTTAATGGTTGGCTCTGGATGCCCATGCAATGACGTTACGGTTCATATTGTGCCAAATATAATGGTCGCCGATGAGTTTAGTGGAGGCCTTTGAACCTGGGTGGGACAATCCACCTAAGTTTACGAAAATGTGCCACCCAAAAGCTGACAGTATTACTAGCTTTGGGTGGCCTTTCGACATTTTGCACAGGATGTGACCTTCGGCTAAAATAAGAGGAATCGACTGGAGACGCAGTGATGACTAGCTAGGGAGTTGGTCTAAGTCGGGATCGTCTGCCTGCTCCGGTGCAGTGGCTTCGAGGTAGGTCGGGTCAAGGGTGTTGAGGTTTGATTTTCAAATGCAAGATAGTGCTTCTGCGACAGGATTACTGACACCTGGGATACGATGTACATCACTTGTAAATTGAGTGGTGTAGTCCAAGTATCTCTAAGATTTGCCTAAAGTGACAGATACCTGGGTAAATAGCGAGGATTCCTCGTCCAAGCGTTCTGTGCCTGGATTCCGTCGGTTGGAATATTTTGGAGATAGTTGCAACGGGTTGCCAAGCGACAGCCAAGTTTGTTGTAGTACCGCGCCTACGGATTCGTCTGGTGCGTCTATGAGTGAAGCACTTGAGGCCGTTCGTTTTAGGTGTGATAACGAGGCTATGTTGCTTATGGTCTGCTTGAACGTAGTGAATAGGTCTCGTGCGATTTCTGTGCACATCAGCTGCTTCGCTTTAACCTTCATTAGATCTGCAAGTGGTTGTGTTAACTGATCTCACTGTGGAAAGGAAAGCCAATAAAAGCTGACTTACCAGTCAAAAAGCCGTATTGGCTCCAATGACGGAAGTTACGAGTAGTCTAGGATAGCTTGCAATTTATCTTGCAATGATGTGATCCCTGTGGAAGTCACCTCATGGCCTAGAACGTCAATGGAATCGAAGCATATTATACACATTCACGTCGACCTGGACCCCGTGTTGAGACAGACGGCAGCAGAGTTTATGTAGATGTGCTATATGTTCTTTCTAAGACGAGCTAGCGATCAGGATATCGTCGAGATAAGTGAACGCAAAATCCAGAGCACAGTGTGCCATGTCGATGAAAAGCTGGAAAGCTTGTGCAGCGTTTCTAAGTTTAAAAGACACTCGTAAGAACTGGAAAAAAGAAAGTATTCGTTACGGTTAATTCGAGAATAACTGCTTCAGCTACTGGTATTTGGTTATATGCCCGAGCCAGGTCGATTCAACTGAAAATTGCCTTATCAAATGATTCGTCTATGAGGTCCGTGATATGCCTAATAGAATATAGACCGGACTTCGTCATTCGACTGAGTGAGCGAGAATCCCCGCACGGTTTTCAGTCGTCATGTGGCTCTTTTGGGACCATGTTTAAAGGTCATGCCCACGGACTATTAAAATGCCAGCTAATTCGCAGATTTAGCACGTTTTAATTCTGCGCGGACCACGCGGAGCTTGTCTAGAGCTAGCTTGCGGGGTCGAGTGTAGACTGGAGGTCCCAGTGTAAAGACGTGGTGGACCGCGTCAGTGGTGATTGGATATCGGTTGACTTTTGGGCAGACGAGGTTGGGGTACTGGGTGAATAGGCCGCCAAATTCCGATTTGCACACGCGGATGGGCATGAGTCAAGGAAATGACGGAAAAATTCGATGTAACTAGACCTACGATCTGCCGTTTACCAGGAAAGACTACCAAGTCGTGATCTTCTAAGAAATCTAAGCCTAGAATTGTCCGTTGTACCGAGACAGCGATGAAAACGCACGGGAATGGACGACGCAGGTCAAGGTTTAAGGTGAGAAACTGACCGTCTTATGTTAGAATGGATGTCATTGATGGCTTGCAATGCCGGAGCTGTTGAAGAAACGTTTTACAACCCCTCACTGACCTACTCCATGACAATCAAAAAATATCACCTTCACGGAAGATGTCAAGGATGCATTTGCAAATGTGTCTTGGCACACGTCACTTACGTGGCACATTTGAGGTCTAATGATGAATTCATTTTTGTGCTGAAGACTGATGCCTACCAGAGAGCAGTTGGCACTGTTTTACAACAAGATGACAGCAAAGTCCCCGAACTTCTATATTCTTTCTCCCGGAAGTCATAGCCTGCTCAGGTTCGACAACGTACCTTCGGTAGAGAACTGTTAGATCCCAATTGGGAGCGCGTTTGGAGTGCTGCTTAGCTATCGACTTGGTTGTTTAATAATATACTACAAGTCTAATAACATGTCAAAGCGGATACGTAGTGTAAAATTATAAGCACAATCGGTGCAAAATGCCACTGAGAGGATGTCGGGCTCCCACGGCAAGATCTAATAAAAAAATCCAGAACCGCTACAGCCCATAACTCGTCAAGGATAGCTACAACTGAACCTGATTCACTGAAGACTAACATTCGTGGTACTAATGCGAGTATGCCGGCTCCAATCTAATTCAGGATAGGGAAAAAAACATTGTATTATTAGACGGAATACGGATGGGTAAATAGTTAATAAATTTGACCAGCACGTTCCATTCAAGGAGCTACAAAATTGAAAAATGTGACCAATGTTTCTCAACAGACGAGTTCATGTTAGTAATATGCTCCTATTAGTGCCTTCGAGATGCGTCCAAGTCTTATGCGATCACTCCGCAGTTGAATATGGCTTACTTTGAGCTACAGTTTGCAAATTCCAGTGTCGTTCATCGTCTTCTAAAGCAGACAATGCAACATCGCTTTTCTCAGCTTATACTGGGAAAGTTGAAAATGTAGCTACGACCACTATTTACATTAGCAAGAATAGAAATATAAAAGTTCCACGGTGTAGCCACACTCATGGAACACACCGCACAATTCGCCGAACACTAAATTGTATTCACGTGCCCAGTTATATCACTCTCAGTTTCAAATTCTTTTATCTCTTCATATCACAATATTACCATCAAAATACTTAGAATATCAACTAGCACCGCTTGGTCACAAGCTTCCTTAGTACAAAAAAACAACAGATTATTGTGTAACGTTATTTGTGCGAAAGATATTTACTTTGAAAAAACAGCATAAATATTGACGAAGAATATTGTATTTTGCATGTACATCGGTTATATGATCATCATCCAAAGCAGCGATTTGCAATGTTCCGCTTGGACTGCAATTTTACTTGTCATTTCAGGATTTGAGTTTTCTGACTGCACCGACTGTAACTAGATTGAAGGTGAAATGTGGAAAGCAAAGTCGCCAAGTATTGTATTTATCAGGACAGGAATGTGCGACTTAGAAGCGCCTAGTCGTGAAGATGTCTGCCAAATTGGAGGAACGTTCGGCTGGAATGCTTTCTGTAAATCGGAGCAGTCCATGCCAGTCACTTGCCTAGCCGGAGCTCATCCGGGCTCCCATTGAGTTTGCTAATTAGGCATTCCGTTTTCTGGACTCGAAGTGGACCACTGGAGTTGAATTGAAAAGCTTATATCTGAAATGCACTACATATTACTTCACCCATTGGTCTGCCTGCGACATCAACGCGTCGAGCTTCGCCATTTAGGCTGATTCAAAGGTAAACGACTAAACTAATTCTGCGTTATGGGTAATAAGATATCCGATTTGCAAAATACGGTTCATCATGCAATAATGTTGTTTATATCATCAACCATCAACCATGAGAGCACTACGCAGCTGTTTTATCCTTGTTAGAAATCATCAGCAGTGCACATTCACCGAGCATCTATGAGGGTTCGAACCCGGGGTAAACGATTGTGAGTCCAAAACCCAACAACCAGACTCTTGTTGCTGCTTCCTAACAGTTTGTTGAACATATACACCACAAGATGTAATACTCTTCCGTAACTTGCTTTGAACGACAACAAACCGTTTTCCGCACAGCTATCGACACTTGTTATGGATGAATTCTCTGTAGGGGCCTAAGTACCATGAAGATATTCCGTTACAAACAAATTACTGCGCTTGGCTACTACGCGTATATGAGTAGTAGGGGGGTAGATTTGCAGAATATGGTTCACCATGCAATATTAATATTTAACTCATCACTGAAAACCATGGAAGCAATGTACAGCTGTTAAATCCTACTGCACTAGATCCCTTTAGTAATCTCACTGTGGAAAGTCCTCAGGCTAGTGGAAATCTAGAGTACTTTCCAGAGTAAAAGATTCCTTGCCTGTTCACAACAGTCTACTTTGTGCATCAGGAGTGTGAGTAGAAGCTCCAGTTTGGAGAGTCGAATGAAGAATCATAACGGTGGTTTGCTCATAGTTCTATGTGGGTTAGACGCAGCTAACCTCAAGAATGATGACACTCTGGTCTCGATGTTTCCACTACGAATGAAATAGTATGTGCAAATGAGTGATGTGCTTCTGAGAAGCTTTCTGCTCCCATCTGTAGATACTGCTCGAAGCAAAATTCGTTGCCTGTTTTTGCCAAGAAATATCCCGTTTTCTACTAGTTCGCAGCTTTTCTTGAGTGAAATGTCATAGTTCTATTCGCTCTAGGCAATATTCTACTCCGCTTAATCTGGTGAGCATGTCTATCATGTACGGAACTATCACATGAATAAAGAATCTGACGAAATCGCGCCCCCATCTAGTTGAGATCGATAATTCTAAAAGGTAAGGGTTCGTTCCGTCGATGATAAACAACTTCTACGTGTTCCAAATTCCTTAAGTTTGTCCTCAAAATCCGACTATTGAACTGCTAGTCGAAATCTCCCCCGTAGTCATATGGTGAGGATGGTAGTCAAATAGAAATGAACCAATGCAAACTAAGGCATATTGCTTGCTAGGAATGGACCACAATAATTTGCATGCACGCATCGTTAGGTTTTTGAGGATATCCGTTACGAAGTTCACTTGTACAGTCGTGGGTGAACTTTGTGAATGCAGTTATTACACAATCAAGCAATACGACATCAATCCCTGTGTTTACTTTGACCACCAACAAAAGATTCAATCAAGTGACCTTATCCTCTCCAAATCTAAGCGTCCAGAATGCAAATCATCTAGAACAGCTGAGCATAGTGGTAGAAGCATAATGACTCTGTCGTCTAGGCATAGAATAGCAATGCACGTAACTGAAATTCAATCGGGACGTTAGAAGAATTCCGGGAATCTGCGTTCCATATGGGCTTGCCACTCTTGTCAAAAACGAAGGATGATTGAATGGTGTTATTTCATGTCACAACCTAGATCTCGCCGACTAACTGATAGAGGTTGTTTGAGAAGACCGTCGAAAGTGACTTCCTCGTCCTCATGGGTGTAAAGAGACAGCAGTCGACACGCAGAATGATTCGTCATTTTCGATGTTGAATGCCGCTAACGGAAAACTCTAGTCATGAAAATAGCTGATGATGATGGATTCTCTGAAGGAATGTGCGGATTATAGATAGATTTCAATATGTCCATTTGGGATGCCACAGGCCCAATGCATGCACTGAACACCCAGCAAAGGCTAGAACGAATTTATTTAATCAAGGGATTCAAATCGCAAAGCCTTATGATCTGTTTGTTTTGCAGATGAGTGCTTGGTATTCCACGAAAGGCTTAGAAAGAAGTCCTTTCGCTTCGGAAATTTCCCCGGAAATTCATCCCACCACATAACTAGACATCACGTCCAAACAAATTATTGATTCGGAGCGGAATAAACATGGTTAGCGTTGTTAGTAGACATTATTAAATGCACCTTGAGTAGTGGGGAAATCTCCACCACTATAACTGCAAAACTCACCGAATTTAACACGAAATAACACCAGGGTAAATACTAATCTTCCAGGATAACATACCACGCTGTGTTTCACCAATGGCGAGTAAACAAATTCATACGAAACTGTTTGTCACTTCAATATTCACTTCTAGACTCGTGAAAATATGCGCAAATTCGAGTTCCTTTTCAAACTGTGGCCCTCGCAAACCCCAAATTTAAACTTAATCAAAACATTTTCTCTGTTGTGGAGAGATAATTCAGCGGGCTGATTCCGAACTCACCATTGGAATGAAAAAGTGGAACGTGTGATGGAGCATAAGATACAAAATGATTGCGTAACTAGCTTGGTAGAGTCGATAGTGTAGAGACTGCGAAAAATCCCGAGAAATAAAAGCAGATCAATGGATTATAAATGTGCATGAGCGTTGTGTTTCTATTAACGTTTAGGTCACTTCGATGTAAATAATTCTTGTTTGATTTTCACTCAGAGGCTCATCAAATTTGTAGCCGATTGGTGGTGGCAAGAATGGGGTTTCGTCTGAATTTTGAACACATTTACGTGCTGCATTAAAGCGGATCACGAGGGTTATTGTCCTGGAATCTCGCCACTACTTGCTGATAATTGTAGATATAAAATTGTAGAGTTCTTTGTTTGTAATGCCATTTGCGAGGACGAAACCTAATATCAGACACCCTTCTGCATGCGTTTTGAGTAGACCTGTACACGCATGCAAATGTTCTGACTGATGATGGTTGAATTGATAACTAATGGTGAATTCACTGTCTCTAACAGTACAGTACGGAATGAATGAGGATTTCCGACGTTAAACAGCACTTACAGCTCATTATTAGTGGTCACGAGGATGTTATAGAACTGCTCTCAAACAAACCGAACGGTTGCAACAGGCATTCGTGTAAGAGAGATTTATATCTTTTCAAATTTGAGGAGTTTTTCCCAGCATAGTAGTAGTAGTAGTATAATGAAACGATCCTCAAAGTTGCAATTGAAGGCCGGTGTTTTAATTGCAGAATGAAAACTCAAATAGACTTGTTTGCATCTCGCATCAATGAATGACTTTCACTCCTTTCGGTGGCATCAATGTTGACAGGTGAGAAATATGTCGGTATGAAGCCGTTCAACGAGTTGTATGATAGACATAGAGGTTCTCAAGATAGCAAAACTATCAGCGAAGAAATTCGCGCCCGTCTCGATAAATGCTAAGTAATGTTTTCCTTCAATTTTTCACTTTTATATGAGGTAATATGCCTGGAATCTTGGCTTCTCGAGAATTATGACCAATGCCCATTGTATCAGGATTATAAGAACACACGACGGCAAAGTTGACTGCTAAGCCAAGTGAGATCTGCCGGAATATCATGCGCAGTCTGAAAAAACAAGGAGCGTATGCAGTTATTTCAACCGGACGACAGTATCTATTCGAAAAACAGAACAAAAAGTAACTATGCCAACTTTGAGCCGAATACAGCGGAATGCAGATTTAACTACAGTGTGTGAAACAGTTAAACTGAAACGTCTGCGGTACATTTAAGACATCACGGCCACGCGGAATGCTGAGGTACAATATCTAGTTTATGCAGTGTATAGGTGAACCATCCCTCTTGTGTGTGTGAGTGTGTGTATGTGAGTGTGTGTGTGTGTGTGTGTGAGAGAGAGAGAGAGAGAGAGAGAGAATGAGTACTTCCTTGATAACCTCAGTCATAGTATTTACGTGAAATTATTTTCACCTTATTATGACATTTGTAACCTTGCATTTCCGTAAATTTCGTGTTTTATTCTTTAAGGACCCAAGCTTACAATGGTTGGCGTAGACACACAGTTGTGAGTGAAGTAGTGTGCTGGGCTAATGATCTTCTGCAATAGGAAGGGGTGTGGGTTGCACGTATTCGATCTGGAACCACAAAAACATAAAACTTCATTAGCCCAATACTCAAAATGTGTCTCATCAGATTTCAACACTTGCATCAAACGAACACTAACATGGCAGCCTACAGCATGATCCTCATATTGATCAAGATGGATGAAATAACGAAAACGACAGTCTTCCCTATGAGTTACAAGACGATAACTTATGGAGTCATCATCATCATCATCATCATCATCATCATCATCATCATCATCATCATCATCATCCGAATCATCATCATCATCATCATCATCATCATCATCATCATCATCATCATCATCATCATCATCATCATCATCATCATCCGAATCATCATCATCATCATCATCATCATCATCATCCGAATCATCATCATCATCATCATCATCCGAGTCATCATCATCATCATCATCATCCGAATCATCATCATCATCATCATCATCATCATCATCATCATCATCATCATCATCATCATCATCATCATCATCATCCGAGTCATCATCATCATCATCATCCGAGTCATCATCATCCGAATCATCATCATCATTATCGAACAGCGGTAAACAGAAAGGCAACCCCTCACTGACCACTGTCTTTCTCACCATGATGCACGCTGAAATAGAAAGTATGAATTTACAAGAGTAACAAGGAGTGGAGCTACACTGGTGGAAAGAGGAAAGAACACCCTGGTTGCCAACACACAGTATACACAGTCTAACTGTACAAACGCATATTGATCAATCAGTCTGATTGAACAGAAAGTGACAACTCGATCGCCGTTGTTCGCGGTTTACGCCATATACTTCAGTGTCTCCAACCAATTGGATGAGGGATCATTTGGACCTTAACCACGAAGACGTTAGGCACCTATTTTTCCCAAGTTCGTTGTACATTTTCTCATTGCCTGCAGCAACATCATCTGTTGATCTCCACGTGATCTCTTCTACTCCCTAGGAGGAACGGAAGATACGGCACGATACGGTAGACGTGTGTTTGCCATAGCAGCACGTGCCCCGACCTGCAAAGTCTACTAAGCTGGACATATTGTGATAGATAATTCTCCAAACTGGTATCCAATACTGGATTTCTGACCTCAGTGTTGCTTACTCGGTCATTCCCCCCAATCTAAGCGATACTACGCAGACTTTGATGGTCGAAAACCTCAAGACGACAAATATGTTCCGCGCGCAAACCCCAAGTCTCGTAACTATACAACAAAACCGAATGCACCATGGCACAGTACACACGACCTTTCAACTTCAGCAAAATATAAGATCGGCGCCACAAGCGCACCAGTCCAGCGTACGTCCCCTGAGCCTTAGATATACGCATGCACCCCTGTGCTATCGTACCCCCATTTTCTTCGTCACGCTGCTGCCAAGGTGGGGGACGCAGTCGAAAATTGCTTGCACTTCTCTCTATCAAGCATCGAGCTCGGAACAGTTAACGTTCAGACTTGCTACATCACTTTACAATTTGAAGGTGCAAAACACATGCCGAATGGAGCTAGACTACTCGCAGGTCTATCTAGTGCAAGTTGCGCATGCTTCGTGCATTCGAATAAGCTGACAAGGTCATCCGAGTAATCTAGGTCACATAGCTTTTCCCCATTTTCTAATTCGACGCCCATATCCTGAAGACTTTGCAAGGCATTCTCCATTATCTCGTCCATGACGAAGTTGAACAGGAATGGAGAAATGGGATATCCCTGTTGAACACCACAGGCCGTTTCGAATGGACTGAATAGTTCATGGCAAAAATTTATTCGCGGGCGGAACTATGAGAGTACAATGACCTCAGTAGATTTACGAATTCCTGGGGCATACCTGGACATACATTTACTCGATGAATCTGATAAGATATTTTTGCAAAGTACGCCACAAGAAAAAAATGATTAAGAAATGGCAGGTGGTGTTATTGAGTCTTGTTAGGTCTACGCAAAATAACAACGTTTCCTTGAAAGATTGGAAAAAATGGCTGGCGGTAATAAATGCAATGTGCCATCATGAGAACACAGAAACACGTGATTAGATATTGGTAAACCTGCAAAAGTTCTCAGAAGCAAAATGTAAAATGTATTATTGAGAAAGTTATGGTAATATGCAAAGACCGGTTGAAATGTTGTCGCCAAGATAGTAAACTGATCGAACTTTGGGCATTCGCTTATTGTCAGTGCAAAAGGAGGCGCAAATCGAGTGCTTACACCGTTGGTGGTGACAGTGAATCAAATTTAGAATGCTGTTCTATTTTTCTCAAGTGAGACTACTGATGTTTCAGTGTTCATTCAGGGGACAGCTGATACAAGATCAATAAAAGGGTAGAATAGGAAGGAGATTGTACGGAACGTGAGATACTCCACTGAAAGATGGTGGTAGACAATGCGCTAATCTGGAAGATCCAATCAGGTATTTGCATTCGATCTTTCAGTTCGTTGGGGAAATTCTTATAGATCTGTAGCGTCTCGGACTCATTTCAGCTTTGATCAGTCAAACTAGATACCTGTCAGTCGTACCCAATTGCACTTAATCAATGCATATGTACGTGTTTGGTATGATATGTCCGTTTTACATCGCGATTGCAAGAGCGGATGTGACTTAAGACGGAAGAAAGTTTGTCCAATAAAGTGCCTTCCATTTGACTTCTGATTGATCACCGAAGCCAACTGCTCAGCGGACTGAAAGAGAAAAGTTGATTACTGTAGAATCTAACCCGATTTCTTTAGCTGTCCATCTAACCAAACTTAGTCTAACCAGCTTTACCCAAAATATGGGCAGTACATATCTGTGGTCAAGAGAACAAATTCCAATTGAATAACCGTGTTTGTCGTAAACCAACTGAAGGCAAATGACATTCAGCCAAGTGAGCAACCCAGAACAACAGTGCAGAAGGTTATACGGTAAATCTGGACAGTGCAGTCATAGACAATCCACTTAGCAAGGAGTCATTCGTTACAGATAGTAAGTCAAGAATCTTTCTAGCTAAGATGAAATGTTTGCTTCAGTTACAGAATTAGAGAACAAGCTGTAAATATAAAGTGTAGGAGAACTACCAAGGAAAACTTACAGGTAGTTTTTACATGGAAAACGACAGAAGCTGAATGTGTCAACCTGAATGCGTGGATCTATCAACATAACTGTTTGTGCCGCAAATGTGTTCCGTAGCATAGTGTTGTAGTACACTGACTTCAAGACTAGGGTCCGAACTTCAAGCCCGCGGATGGCAGTTATAATGCATGAGTGAAACGCTCGGAAAATGTTTCATACAGTGAAAACGTTCAATCACAATACAGTAGAACCAAGACACAAAGGCAGGACATTCATGCTATATATATATATATATATATATATATATATATATATATATATATATATATATATATATATATATATATATATATATATATATATATATATTTCCAAGTGAACATATAAAATCGGAGTGCACATGTATGAGGACGAGTGGGCCGAGGAGTACGAGGTACGCATACCTGATGAGCGGCAAAGGTAAACATAGATTGCATCAGTGCATCAGAAACGGCTAAATTAGGTCACCAATGATAGAGGTCCATCCGTCGGCCAGGTGAGAATGTTTTCACAAAACGAATTATGAAAATGTAGTCTACAGGTACTAATCATTGTTCAATAAAACCAGTAATAACCAATCGGTCATTGTCTAACCAAATAAGAGCCAAAACCAGGCAACTGACTGACAGTTGACTAACGAGAATGAAACCCGTCTTGGTCATTCATTGGTCAGTTGATGAAATCAAAAGGGGCAAACCCCCTTCAACAGACCCATAAATATCACACGTGGTTTGTGTACCCGCGCCATCCAAAAGTGATCACCCTATTCTACTGATCACAAATGGTCGAATTGGTTCACTCAATTGGCCAACTGGATACGGGCATTGCTAATAAAAGCAGCCTTCTCTATTTCCCTACATTTCGCAAACTATCACTGCCCGCAGTCATTTCTTGGGCTCCTAATCATTTGGCGTCTCGGGGATATACGCATTTCGTTGAATGAGGCTTCCAGAGGGACGGATCTGCTAGCATCCAACAGAACAACTAATGTCAAAGATATCAATCGTTTGTGATTTCCACTTGAACTGGAGTCTTGTGTGGAGTTAGACGCGGTATTCAAGGCTTCTTTGATCTGTTGCAGCGTTCATCTGGGTTCTGGACATCCGACTATACCGATAACCGTGTAGACAACTCTGTCTGTAAAGCAGACCACCCGTTATCGTCTAGAAGCAACTGCGCCGGACGGGTGGCTTTTACGTTGGTTCGACCACAGACGAGACGTGAACACAAGTGGGCACATACCAAGGCGTGATCTGATTCCTCAGAGGTAGACCGAAATGAACGTTAATATTCAACTAATCCATTTTAGCGGTGACCAATCACAATATGGTCAATCTGAGTCCAACATTAGGAAGACGCAGGTGGAAGCCACGTGAGTGCATACTTCTTCTTGTGGCAGAGTTCCGTACTCGCCTGAAACAATCCGCGGATGAGACAATCACCGTCATCGATATGACCGTCCGGGATAGTAAATGGGCGTCCAATGTACCTTTTAGAATCACCCAAACGGCCAACTTGGGCTTTGAAACCTCTAACAACGACGACCACGTCCGTTGAGCGCACAATTCGAAGCATCTAATGTAGATCGTGGTAGGATTGGTCCTTGGTCCCAGATAAACTGCAGTCAGTGGGCGCATAAACTGACACGTCGAATAAGCAGTGACGCTTCAGTTTGTTGCCATCGTCACGCGCAGAATCGTCCAACCAAACTACACACGAACGACTGCAAACTGAAATCCAGTCTGACACGGCACGCTCAGCTCTCATGCTCAAAGCAGTCGTCACACCGGCCTAAACACAAGCACTAGAAATCGGACCAGCCGAAACGCGAGTAGTAAGTTGGGAGACTGAGATTGTATCTGGTATGCGAAGCGTGATCATAGAAGTGGGGTCTTGTATGCGCGTTTCGGAGACACATCATATATCTATTTTTGTTGCTCACCTAGAAAATAAGATTGAGAACAAAACATCCGACACGATACTCTATCGCCGTTACGTGGATGATATTTTTGTCATCACAAAGAACAAACAAGAAGGTGAGGAGTTGCATGCCTTGTTTAATAATCCACCCAAATATAGGGCTGACAATCCACATCGAGGATAACGGCGCCATAAGCTTCTTAGACATTGAAATTTTCCGCAGAAAAGATGGTTCAATTAGGAGGTCCGTTTGTCGAGAAGACACCTGTTTGGGGCAATTTCTCCACTTTAGCAGCTTCGTCCCGATAAACTACAAGGAGAAACACAGTGCAAGCACTGTTCCACAGAGCACAGAAGATTTGCACGGCGGACACTTTGGATGAGGAAGTAAATCATATCACTAAAATTCTGATGGAAAATGGATACCCAACATCATTCTTGGCAAAATATCGTCACCTGAAGCCAAGAAAGGATATTTCCAACACAGTGTCTAAGATGAAAATATATCTAAAACTCCCCTACAAAGGTGATAATGTGAGTGAGTTGATCAAAAAAAGCTTGCAATCAGCTGTCAGCAGCACCTACTATGCAACCGATCCGGTGATTATATTTACAACTAGTCGGTTAACTAGGCCATGGGTGAAAGAACCCTCGCCTATCCACGCCAAATCAAACTGCATATACCAATTCAAATGTGAATGCTCAGCCACCTACATAGGCAGAACGGAAAGGCAGTTACGTCATCGAATGGCTGAACACATTCCAGTGTGGCTTTAGAAGACAATGAGTAGCAATTTCAGCACAATTACATCATCAACCGAGCAAAGGTCGATCAGATCATCAATTGCTCGATATTTTTACCAGACTAAGCATTGCGTCAACGCAAGTCCAGCGTTCAAAGTGATCTACTCGACCACCAGTACCAAACTATCAAGATATATGGAGACCCTGTCGATCCGTGCGCACAAACCTGAACTGTGCAAACAACGTGAACTTGTAATCAATTTATCATTGCCGTGGTAAAGAAGTGTGGTAATTGTTGTGCGGTTATCCGATAGACATGTATGAATGTGTGCGTCATGTGATTTTGCCTTTGTTTATAAACATTTCGTTCATTTGTTTTTCTGTGAAAATAATCACTTCGACTGTAGTATGCACTTTGTAAAGATGCAGCGAAATGATCCAGGATACATTGTGCAATCTGTGTTTTTGACTTCTGTTTTCAAATTTGTAATGGGGAAAGGTTGTTTCTTATTTTGAAAGTGCCAAGGGTTCTAGCGAGAGCAGCCAGTCACCCTATCTGACTTAGTGGACGGTCGGTGAAGGCAGCCAAGTGAAGTGAACATTTAGACTTATGGAATGAATTTGATTTATGCCCTAACTCCTGAACTGCTGCTTTCTTCAGAGCCACAATTACCAGCGGCCTTTTGCGTCGATCTCAAATTGAGGGAGGAAGAGTTGGTAAGAGCCTTTACAGAAAAGATGCTCGAGGTTTCTGAACAAATCATACTTCGCGGTTGCCCACATTGCAGAAAGGGTTTTTCCTTGAGAACCCTAACCGGAGCTTTGGATTCAAAAGTCAGAACAATAAGGCAGTGTGGCGTTAGCCCAGCACGGGGGAACTGATTGTTGCAAGCATTCAGTATTGTCTCCGCTGGTGCTTTGTGATCGATCCACTTTTCTGATTCAGTCCTCAGCCCCACCCACCCAAGGGAGCAAGGGGAACGTGGGTGGGACAGCGTCTTTTGGGCAGGGGGCTGCTCAGCTTAGGTGGGCGACAGCCGCCCACCGTCGAGAGGAACCCCAGGTAACCCCCTCCCACGTCCATTTAGAGGAGGATTTTAGACCGGTAAACTGTTTCTATCAGTGTTTATTCACTGGAGTGTCCTCTCCAGTGACATCGTGGTTAGAATTGGATTTTGCCGACAAACTGATTCGGATACTGGAATTCGTTTGGTCTCTATCCATCAACCTGTCAGACATGGACCCAACAATGATTAGTACCTGTAGACTACATTTTCATAATTCGTTTTGTGAAAACATTCTCACCTGGCCGACGGATGGACCTCTATCATTGGTGACCTAATTTAGCCGTTTCTGATGCACTGATGCAATCTATGTTTACCTTTGCCGCTCATCAGGTATGCGTACCTCGTACTCCTCGGCCCACTCGTCCTCATACATGTGCACTCCGATTTTATATGTTCACTTGGAAATATATATATATATATATATATATATATATATATATATATATATATATATATATATATATATATATATATATATATAGCCCAGGTCAGAAATCCAGTGTTGGATACCAGTTTGGAGAATTATCTATCACAATATGTCCAGCTTAGTAGACTTTGCAGGTCGGGGCACGTGCTGCTATGGCAAACACACGTCTACCGTATCGTGCCGTATCTTCCGTTCCTCCTAGGGAGTAGAAGAGATCACGTGGAGATCAACAGATGATGTTGCTGCAGGCAATGAGAAAATGTACAACGAACTTGGGAAAAATAGGTGCCTAACGTCTTCGTGGTTAAGGTCCAAATGATCCCTCATCCAATTGGTTGGAGACACTGAAGTATATGGCGTAAACCGCGAACAACGGCGATCGAGTTGTCACTTTCTGTTCAATCAGACTGATTGATCAATATGCGTTTGTACAGTTAGACTGTGTATACTGTGTGTTGGCAACCAGGGTGTTCTTTCCTCTTTCCACCAGTGTAGCTCCACTCCTTGTTACTCTTGTAAATTCATACTTTCTATTTCAGCGTGCATCATGGTGAGAAAGACAGTGGTCAGTGAGGGGTTGCCTTTCTGTTTACCGCTGTTCGATAATGATGATGATGATTCGGATGATGATGATGATGATGATGATGATGATGATGATGATGATGATGATGATGATGATGATGATGATGATTCGAATGATGATGATGATGATGATGATGATGATGATGATTCGGATGATGATGACTCGGATGATGATGATGATGATGACTCGGATGATGATGATGATGATGATGATGATGATGATGATGATGATGATGATGATGATGATGATGATGATGATGATTCGGATGATGATGATGATGATGATGATTCGGATGATGATGATGATGATGATGATGATGATGATTCGGATGATGATGATGATGATGATGATGATGATGATGATGATGATGATTCGGATGATGATGATGATGATGATGATGATGATGATTCGGATGATGATGATGATGATGATGATGATGATGATGATGATGATGATTCGGATGATGATGATGATGATGATGATGATGATGATGATGATGATGATGATGATGATGATGATGATGATGATGATGATGATGATGATGATTCGGATGATGATGATGATGATGATGATGATGATGATGATGATGATGATGATGATGATGATGATGATGATGATGATGATTCGGATGATGATGATGATGATGATGATGATGATGATGATGATGATGATGATGATGATGATGATGATGATGATGATGATGATGATGATGATGATGATGATGATGATGATGATGATGATGATGATTCGGATGATGATGATGATGATGATGATGATGATGATGATGATGATGATGATGATGATGATGATGATGATGATGATGATGATGACTCCATAAGTTATCGTCTTGTAACTCATAGGGAAGACTGTCGTTTTCGTTATTTCATCCATCTTGATCAATATGAGGATCATGCTGTAGGCTGCCATGTTAGTGTTCGTTTGATGCAAGTGTTGAAATCTGATGAGACACATTTTGAGTATTGGGCTAATGAAGTTTTATGTTTTTGTGGTTCCAGATCGAATACGTGCAACCCACACCCCTTCCTATTGCAGAAGATCATTAGCCCAGCACACTACTTCACTCACAACTGTGTGTCTACGCCAACCATTGTAAGCTTGGGTCCTTAAAGAATAAAACACGAAATTTACGGAAATGCAAGGTTACAAATGTCATAATAAGGTGAAAATAATTTCACGTAAATACTATGACTGAGGTTATCAAGGAAGTACTCATTCTCTCTCTCTCTCTCTCTCTCTCTCTCACACACACACACACACACACACTCACATACACACACTCACACACACAAGAGGGATGGTTCACCTATACACTGCATAAACTAGATATTGTACCTCAGCATTCCGCGTGGCCGTGATGTCTTAAATGTACCGCAGACGTTTCAGTTTAACTGTTTCACACACTGTAGTTAAATCTGCATTCCGCTGTATTCGGCTCAAAGTTGGCATAGTTACTTTTTGTTCTGTTTTTCGAATAGATACTGTCGTCCGGTTGAAATAACTGCATACGCTCCTTGTTTTTTCAGACTGCGCATGATATTCCGGCAGATCTCACTTGGCTTAGCAGTCAACTTTGCCGTCGTGTGTTCTTATAATCCTGATACAATGGGCATTGGTCATAATTCTCGAGAAGCCAAGATTCCAGGCATATTACCTCATATAAAAGTGAAAAATTGAAGGAAAACATTACTTAGCATTTATCGAGACGGGCGCGAATTTCTTCGCTGATAGTTTTGCTATCTTGAGAACCTCTATGTCTATCATACAACTCGTTGAACGGCTTCATACCGACATATTTCTCACCTGTCAACATTGATGCCACCGAAAGGAGTGAAAGTCATTCATTGATGCGAGATGCAAACAAGTCTATTTGAGTTTTCATTCTGCAATTAAAACACCGGCCTTCAATTGCAACTTTGAGGATCGTTTCATTATACTACTACTACTACTATGCTGGGAAAAACTCCTCAAATTTGAAAAGATATAAATCTCTCTTACACGAATGCCTGTTGCAACCGTTCGGTTTGTTTGAGAGCAGTTCTATAACATCCTCGTGACCACTAATAATGAGCTGTAAGTGCTGTTTAACGTCGGAAATCCTCATTCATTCCGTACTGTACTGTTAGAGACAGTGAATTCACCATTAGTTATCAATTCAACCATCATCAGTCAGAACATTTGCATGCGTGTACAGGTCTACTCAAAACGCATGCAGAAGGGTGTCTGATATTAGGTTTCGTCCTCGCAAATGGCATTACAAACAAAGAACTCTACAATTTTATATCTACAATTATCAGCAAGTAGTGGCGAGATTCCAGGACAATAACCCTCGTGATCCGCTTTAATGCAGCACGTAAATGTGTTCAAAATTCAGACGAAACCCCATTCTTGCCACCACCAATCGGCTACAAATTTGATGAGCCTCTGAGTGAAAATCAAACAAGAATTATTTACATCGAAGTGACCTAAACGTTAATAGAAACACAACGCTCATGCACATTTATAATCCATTGATCTGCTTTTATTTCTCGGGATTTTTCGCAGTCTCTACACTATCGACTCTACCAAGCTAGTTACGCAATCATTTTGTATCTTATGCTCCATCACACGTTCCACTTTTTTATTCCAATGGTGAGTTCGGAATCAGCCCGCTGAATTATCTCTCCACAACAGAGAAAATGTTTTGATTAAGTTTAAATTTGGGGTTTGCGAGGGCCACAGTTTGAAAAGGAACTCGAATTTGCGCATATTTTCACGAGTCTAGAAGTGAATATTGAAGTGACAAACAGTTTCGTATGAATTTGTTTACTCGCCATTGGTGAAACACAGCGTGGTATGTTATCCTGGAAGATTAGTATTTACCCTGGTGTTATTTCGTGTTAAATTCGGTGAGTTTTGCAGTTATAGTGGTGGAGATTTCCCCACTACTCAAGGTGCATTTAATAATGTCTACTAACAACGCTAACCATGTTTATTCCGCTCCGAATCAATAATTTGTTTGGACGTGATGTCTAGTTATGTGGTGGGATGAATTTCCGGGGAAATTTCCGAAGCGAAAGGACTTCTTTCTAAGCCTTTCGTGGAATACCAAGCACTCATCTGCAAAACAAACAGATCATAAGGTTTTGCGATTTGAATCCCTTGATTAAATAAATTCGTTCTAGCCTTTGCTGGGTGTTCAGTGCATGCATTGGGCCGGTGGCATCCCAAATGGACATATTGAAATCTATCCATAATCCGCATGTTAATTACGAATCGTAATTAGAGTTTGTCCTTTTCTCTTCTGTTTAGCTACTCATTAGTAGTGAGTACATGCATCGTGAATCCCGGACATTCGTAATGTATTTTCCCTGTTTCTAAGGTATCACATCAGTTTATACTTGAGTTTCATGGTACTTATTACATGAACAGTTCACGTTTTTGTTCGTAACTTTGTTTTCCCGAAGGTCTACACTTCTACTGTTATAAAATCTTTCTGAGTGTTTCACTTGTACTGCCGAGCGGAGGCTCGAACTCCCAGTCTTAGCGTTCTGTCAGTGCACTCCACTATTGGCCGTCATACGTCCACAGCATTAACAGATCTATCGCCGGATTCTGTAACGGGCAAGGCGGATCTGGGTGAGTAGGCGAGATGACGATCGGTCTAAAATGAATCCGAGATAGACTCGGTGTTAGTATTTGGTAAACAAACACTGGGCCGACGTCCAACACACCGTTCTCAGGCCGCTCACACGCAGGAAGAACACAGACACCAGCAGAACGCGTATATTAGGCAAAAAGTGTATTAACATCCGGGACGCCGGGAGTCCCAGGGACAGGCGTAACACGAAAGGTAAGAAGAGATTCACTGGAGTTCAGTCTCGTTGGAAGGTTCTTGTGGGCCGGACTGGTTGGTATATAGGCCTGAAAGCTAGTGAAACAGAGACAGCATATGGATCACACAATGGAAATGATAATGTCATATTCACATATTGGCCCTAAGAGAGCTAATGCCATTACTCCATCCCTTCCCTGAGTGAAAAGATGTTGTCCTCAACACCTGTCAGCTTCCGGTATGGACTTCAATTTCATCAGCCACATCCGGTACCGTGATACTGGTATCTCGTCGTGATTCTTCTCGGAACGCCCCTGCTCTTGTTGCTGGGTCTAACATCCACATGGTCCGTCGGCGCAATACGGCATGTGGCATCACTGAACACTTCCAGTACAGTATAGAGTCCAGTCCACTCCCGATATAGCTTCGCTGGTCTTCCTGAGGGTGGGATCGGATTATGTAGGAACACTTGTTCACCGGGTTGTAGGGGCTTCCCTGCAACCCACTGGTCATAATATTCCTTTTGGTGTCGGAAGGCGCTTTTCAATCGTTCACGAGCCAGTAAATGGGTGCGTCCTAACTCCTGTTTCAACTTCCATGCAAATTCTGTTGAGATGAGCGGATCTAGGGCACTCACGGGAATTGCTAGATCTGATGGCAGTCGCATCTCGCGTCCCGATACCATGGCAGATGGAGTGTGTCCGGTTGATGAATGTACTGTTGCCCGGTAAGCTAACAAACAGCGGGAGATCGCCTTGTCCCAATCCCGAGTAGAACAGTCATCAACGAAGGCTTTTAACAGTCCCTTTAACGACCGATTCGTCCGTTCAGTCTGGCCGTTACCTTTCGGATGATACAGGGATGTGCGTGTTTTACTTATCCCGCATAGTTGACAAAGCTCCACGACCACAGCGTTCTCGAAACTTGTGCCCCGATCTGAATGTAGTTGTTTTAGTGCACCCCAGCGAGATATCCACTGTTCAAAGATAACATCTGCAATCGTGATGGCATCGACGGAGGGCAATGCCACCGCCTCACACCATTTTGTGAAGTAGTCCACCATCACAAGAATACACCGATTCTTTCTGGGAGTTTCAGGTAATGGTCCGACGATATCCATTCCTACAATTTGGTAAGGATAACCTGCCGGCATTGCTTGTAACGGAGCACGATGTCGCTTCTGTGGTGGTTTAATCTGAATACATTCTATGCAGCGCTTACAAAAGTTTATTACATCCCGACGCTGCTGGGGCCACCAAAATCGTTGCGACACGGCATGGTCCATCTTGTGTTGCCCCGAATGACCCAACTCGGAATGCAACTTTTCTAACACGTACTGCACCCTCGATAGGGGCACGATCATTCGGAGGCCATAATTCTCTCCGTACTGATAGTACATTACCTCCTCCTGAATCGATAGCCGTGGCCAAGCGGACCAGAGACAAAGGCTTTCCCAGCTACAGCCGGCCATCTCCGCCTTGGTGGGTTTAGTCTGACCACTCTTCAACTTGTCATAGATTACTCTCGTTTCTGGATCATTTCGCTGAATCTCTGCCCACTCCGTTTTCTGAGTTTCCAACAGGACTGTGGCCACCTGGCAAGTCGGGCAATCACTATGCTGGTTGTGACGTCGGGATAGGGCGTCGGCATTCATGTGCTTTCGACCAGGTCGGTGTTGGCATTCAAAATCGAACTCTTGCGGCCGCTCTTGCCAACGGGCTACTTGTTCTTCAAGTTCTTTGAAATTTTGCAACCATTTCAGAGACTGATGATCCGTTCTAACTGTAAATAGTTTCCCTAGCAAATGGTGCTTGAAGTGACGTACATACGTTACCAGTGCAAGCATTTCTTTTCTGGCTGTGCAATAATTCCTCTCCGGCTTGTTCAAGCAACGACTGGCACAGGCGATCACATGTTCTTCATTATCGCGGCCCAGCTGAGAAAGAACTGCCCCGATCCCCGTCTCACTGGCATCCGTATCCACGATAAAGGCACCTGCTGTTTCGGTGAGGTCTGCGAATGCGAGGATTGGAGCCTCGGTTAGACATTTTTGGAGCGTTTCGAATGCTGTTTGACACTCCGACGTCCACAGAAATTTTCTGTCCTTCTCTGTAAGCCGATGCAGCGGAAACGCGATTCGGGCATAGTCCTTCACAAAGCGACGGTAATATGAAGTCAATCCAATGAACCGCCTGACTTCGGCTACGTTCGTCGGAACCGGCCAGGTTTTAATAGCTTGAATCTTTTCCGGATCACTCTGGATCCCATCTTGACTGATAATGTGACCTAAATACTTAACTTCCCGCTTCAGAAGTTCACATTCTCCAGGCTTCAGTTTCAACCCGGTATCCTCAGTTGCAGTAATTACCTCTTCCAGGTTAGCGAGATGTTCAGCCAGTGTGCGGCCATGTACGATAACATCGTCTAAATAAACCAGACATTTTGCCGGCACCAGGTCGCCTAAAACCTCACTCATTAAGCTTTGGAATGTCGCAGGAGCATTGCCCAGCCCGAAAGGCATCGTCTGAAATTCGTACACCCCAGACGGGTTACAGAAGGCACCGGGGTGCATCTCCACCTGCCAGTATCCGGATGCCAAGTCGAGAGTGCTGAAATATCTTGCACCTCCGAGTGCCTCCAAAGTATCGTCAATCCGAGGAAGGGGAAAGCTATCTTCCGTGGTCATTTGGTTCAGCTTGCGATAGTCTACACAGAGCTGTAGCGATCTGGACTTTTTCTTACCAACACTATGGGTGAGGCCCATAGAGATTGTGATGGCTTAATGATTCCTTCACTCAACATACCTTGGATGATATTGGTCAATTCTTTTCGGTACCAAACCGGAACTCGACGCGGGTGCTGCCTCACTGGAGTCGCTCCCTGTGTATCGATACGGTGTTGTACGACTCCAGTTCGCCCTAAGGGGACATCGTCCCAGGCAAATGCTTCCTGGTGAGTTTTTATTATCTCCTCCAGCCGGGCGCGATCGTCGACATTCAGAGAACTATCCGCCTGGTTGAGCAATAGAGCTATTTGTCCTGATAAGTCCACCGGCTGTATTTCCTGAATCCGGTCTCTGCTCTTTTGTGTGTGTGCCATCAGGTATTTCCCATGTGGGCCCGCTAACCCCGCTTGTAACAATGACTGTTCTTGTCGCGCCTGCTGGGTTGCCTGGTGCGACTTGGGGTTTATTGTGTGATCGTCCTCCTCTACACTGCCGAACCGGATATTCTGATCTCCAAAGGTCATCATGCCAAGACCGAAGTCCATGCAACACTTATTTGCATGCAGGAAGTCATGTCCAAAGATTAGATCCCATGGAATGTAGGGAGACACAACAACTGGGTGCGTAACGGTTTTCCCTCCCATTTAGAGAGTTATCTGACAAGAGCCACAGGTTTTGACTATAACCCCATTTACTGCCGAAACTCTCGGTGCCGCAGCTCTGTCCTTGCCCTGACCGCAGGTCCTTGGGTGAATTAAGCAACACGTAGCTCCCGTGTCAACTAATGCCCAGTATGTATGACCCCTTATCACAAACTTGATTAGAGGTGGTTTTACATGTATTGTTTTGGAAACACATATCATAGGGATAAGGTCATTCGGCTGCGCTGACTCACCTTCATGGGTCCCTCTTTTTGACCTGGAGCCCCACCGGTCTTGGTTTCGCCTCGCCGGATGTCGTTCACTGAAGGGCCGGTCGTATTGCGCTTTGTTCCCTGGCTGGAGGCTGAACTCAGCCGCTACCCGAACAGCTTATGACAAAGATTTGGGTGGCTCCTGTTGCAGCTGGGACCGGGCTTTATCACCATGAACTCCCGAGATAAACCGTTCGAGAGCCAGTGCACTTCGAACCTCTGGGGTTGGTGTGGAAATCCAGTCGCAACCAAGGTACGTAGATGATTCGCATAATCGGTTAGGCTCTCACTGAAAAGTTGCTTCCGCGTCCAAAATTCGTGTTGCGCTATAGAAACATCTGGGACAACTGGAAACAGTTCTTCCAAAGTTCGCCAGGTGACCGCGGTGGGTGTTGTTTCGTCAATCTCTTCCTGGAGAACCAATTTTTGAACGTCGCCCGTAAGACGATCTAGAATATATCCACTCCGTTGTCCGTCAGGTACTCGTGACAAAAATCGGGTCATTTTGGATTTCCATAAAAGAAGTTCCGAATGGATACCGAATAGTGGCGGCGGCTCTCTCAGGGGTACCGTCGCGAAAGTAGTTACCACAGACGGCAGTCACGTTTGAATTACTGGCGGTTCTTCCATCGATTTGTCTGTCTTCATTTCCTCTGATAATAGGGATCCCATTCCCGTTGTAACGGGCTAGGCGGATCTGGGTGAGTAGGCGAGATGACGATCGGTCTAAAATGAATCCGAGATAGACTCGGTGTTAGTATTTGGTAAACAAACACTGGGCCGACGTCCAACACACCGTTCTCAGGCCGCGCACACGCAGGAAGAACACAGACACCAGCAGAACGCGTATATTAGGCAAAAAGTGTATTAACATCCGGGACGCCGGGAGTCCCAGGGACAGGCGTAACACGAAAGGTAAGAAGAGATTCACTGGAGTTCAGTCTCGTTGGAAGGTTCTTGTGGGCCGGACTGGTTGGTATATAGGCCTGAAAGCTAGTGAAACAGAGACAGCATATGGATCACACAATGGAAATGATAATGTCATATTCACATATTGGCCCTAAGAGGGCCAATGCCATTACAAATCACCCATTCATGTTGGCACGTACTCTTGTTTACTCCACAGACTTAGCTTATTTGTACTTATTTGTAAATGACACTTTTTACCATTGCAACCACAGTCCAATTCACGCGTTTGTAATCGATTTATTGATCTTTGACGATAAACGCTCTTGATTTATTGGTTGTACCACAACCAAACTGCGCTACAGTTTCGTTCAGCTGCCTGCTAAGTGGACCTATTTTATTTTCTGCGCTGTCCCGATTTTCGGAAGCTTACCGCCCATTGTTCTTGGTTTCTTACCTGGCTGTCAGTCTTTTATTTGCTGTATATTTATGCTTATTGTATTATTTAGAACCACGAATCATCTATAAACACGGTTATTCGATTGGAATTTGTTCTGCTGCCCGTAATCGTGTTCTGCCCATATCGTGCTTGTAGCTAGCGAAACTAAGTTACTGCTAGATACACAACCCTAGACATTGGGAAAGTCGCAACAGTTAGCCAGATAACCAAACCGCTGCTTTGATATACTGCCCGAATCGGAATTGAAGGAAATTCTGTCAAATGCAGTCCCGTCAAGATTCCGCCGGTAAACGTCAGTTATCACAAGGCCCATCCCCCGACTGGAAGCTGAATCGAGAGCTGAAATTGACAAAATTAAAGATCAAAAGGTGGGAGCTTGAGCTGGAAACCGAAAGACGTGTCGGTGATGCCAGAATGAGGCTCGCAGAAAAAATAAGTGATCTGGAAGTGGAAGAAAGGTCAATATTTTCGCTCCAGACCGCTCGACCACCTACTCCGCAGCCATTTGAGAAGCCCGAACGAGTCAAAAACTATACACAGTCTCTCCCGAGTTCAAATGATCAACCTGTCGACCAGATATCCTTCAAGGAACTTGGAATTCGTGTTTTGACTCAGGAACAACCAGTGCCAAGCAAGGTCTTTGAAAACGATCAGTTATTGAAGGAAAAGTATTGCGCAACGATTAACGAATATATATCAAATGGTCACGCTGAGATGGTACCTGGGACTGAGCAAAACCTAACTGGCCCCCACATATGGTACCTTCCTCACCACGGCGTATATAAACACGCCGACCGAACCAAGGTTAGAGCGATGTTCGACTGCGCTGTGGAGGTCAGTCAAACATCACTGAACAAACAACTACTAACGGGACCAGACCTTGTCAATAGTTTGTGCCAGGTGCTGCTGAGGTTTCATGAGTACATGTACACTTTGGTAGCCGATATTGAAGCTATGTTTCACCAGGGGAAGGTCCCACCAAGCGACCGCGATTGTCTGAAGCTTCTCTGGTGGCCTAACGGTAACGTGACCAACAAACCAGAAGCATATCGTATGACGTCTCATCCATTTGGGGCCACCTCGTCGCCGTCATGCTGCAGCTTGGCTTTGCAAAACACTATCGACTGTAATATGGCAATTTGCGGCAATGCAGTGATCAATCAAGCCAAGAAAAGCTTCTACGTAGATGATTGTTTGATGAGTTTACCTAAAATTGCGGACGTTGGAAGAATTGGAAGAACGTTGCAGCACGCTCTACTGAAAGGCGGTTTCAACTTGACTAAATTCTTCAGTAATGTGCCACATGCTTTGGGAGAACTGCCGAAAGCAGAAACCAAACCCATTTTCCTTGATCGACAGCCAGCTGAAGTAAAGCGAACTCTGGGAGTACTATGGGATCCACCTTGGGAGGAAAAATATAGCCGGATAGGTTTACTTACCTATATCGCTTCAATTTACGACCCCATGGGGCTTGTATCTCCAAGTTTGATGCCTTCTAAATTGCTTTTCCAGGACCTATGTCGAAGACAGGCCAAATGGGACGAGGAAATGACCCGGGAAGAAATCGACGGATGGATTGTGTGTCTCAGTGAAATTCAAGCAGTATCTAATCTACGAATCGACCGTTGTATACGTCCGATGAATGAGAAAACGGATCCAAGACTGGAACTACATGCATTTAGTGATGCTTCAGAACTGGGTTATGGAGCAGCACTCTATTTACGATCTGTCACCGAAGATGGAATGATAAACTGTTTTCTAATATTGGCGAAGTCTCGTGTGGCCCCCTTAAAATCCGTGACCATCCCGCGCTTGAAGCTTGCGGCTGCTGTTGTCTCAGTAAGATTAGTCGCCTTTGCCAAAGAAGAACTTTCCGTACCTATCTGCTCGACTACGTTCTGGACAGACTCGCTAATTGTTTTGCAGTCGACACGAAATACCAAGTCTCGTTTCGAAACCGTTGTGGCCAACCGTCTGGCAGTGATCCGTGAACTTTCGGAAACTGAACAGTGGGTCCACGTGAACAGCAAAGACAATCCAGCTGATTTAGCTTCGAGAGGTACCAGCCCGAGAAGGCCGCTAGATGCACTTTGGCTTATTGGCCTACGATTTCTCTTGCAGAATGTGTCTTCGTGGTCTGCACAGCCTAGTCCCACCGTATCCACTCATATCGAATTGGTTAAAACGGTTCGCGTGAACGCAATGCAAACATCAGATACAGTCGGCTGGATACAAAGATTCTGCAATGCCAAATCTTGGTTAGGCTTGCTGAAACAGATTGCTTGGTTGAGGCGGTTTTGTTTTTGGATTCGACAACGACATGAAACAGGTGTTAGTCAGCTGAACATCGCCAAGCAGTTGAAACCATCAGAATTAGCCTTATTTCTTTTGGTGCAAAAGGAATGCTTTAGTAAGGAGCTAAGAACAATCTCCGAAGGATCAGAGGTTCCAAGCATGTCCCGGCCCGTCTAAGGACGATTGCAGAAACACCATCCGTTTGAACACTGTGGTTTACTACGAGTGGGAGGTCGCCTACGATGGGCACCTCTACCTTTCGAGTCAAAACATCCGGTAATTCTACCGAAGGATCACCTCATCGTCAAACTTTTGGTGCAACATTATCACGAAGCGAATGGCCACGCTGGTGCAGCACATGTGTTGTCGCTACTAAGGGAACGTTATTGGATTACACACGGCTACTCTACAGTCAAAAATATGCTACGGGAATGTTTTCATTGTAAACGTTGGCATTCGCAAGCAAAAAGTCAAGTAATGGCACCACTTCCTGAGGACAGAATGTTGTTCGGCGAGAACCCGTTCACTGCTGTCGGAGTGGACTACTTCGGTCCCTTCTTGGTGAAGCGCGGTAGAGCCACTGAGAAAAATTACGGGTGTATATTCACTTGCACGTCCATGAGAGCAGTATACCTAGAGGTCGCCTACACCCTAGACACCGATTCTTTCCTTTCTGCGTTTTCTCGGTTTGTGGCAAGACGAGGATGTCCCAGTGTTGTCTACAGTGACAATGGAACGAATTTCCGAGGCGCGGAAGCAGACCTGAGGCGATGCCTGAAGGCTTGGAACCAAGACAAGATTCTGAAGACACTTGGGAATAGAGACTGTGAATGGCGCTTCTCTCCACCGAAGGCAAGTCATCGCGGAGGTGTATGGGAACGTATCATATGATCTGTCCGCCGAATTCTGCTTTCATTTCTAGCTGATCAGTTGGTCGTAGATGAGGCGTTAGTAACGATGTTCTGCGAGGTAGAAAGAATACTTAATGATCGCCCTCTAACCAGAATATCGAATGATTCCGATGATTTCAACGCGATAAAAACCAATCACCTTCTTCTCCTACGAGGTATACCAACGACATTTCCTTCCGAGCTATCAAACAACCGGTTGAACCGAAGATGGCGACAGGCGCAAAGGCTGGCAGATGCCTTTTGGGCTCGCTGGTTGAAGGAATACTTGCCAACACTACAGACAAGATCAAAGTGGAATAAGCATAGCCGAAGACTGAACGTAGGCGACTTGGTTCTCCTAGCTGACACGCACGCACGGAGAGGGGCGTGGCCCAAAGGGATAATTGAGGAAACGGTTATGGGAAGCGATGGACGAATCAGAGAAGTTGCAGTACGCACAGCCAACGGTGTTCACCGGAGAGACACACGGCAACTGTGTCTTCTTGAGTTGGACTTATGCTCAAGAGTGTTTAGCGACATTCAACACCAAAAATGACGAATCATTCCGCGTGTCGACTGCCTGTCTCTTTACACCCATGAGGACGAGGAAGTCACTTTCGACGGTCTTCTCAAACAACCTCTATCAGTTAGTCGGCGAGATCTAGGTTGTGACATGAAATAACACCATTCAATCATCCTTCGTTTTTGACGAGAGTGGCAAGCCCATATGGAACGCAGATTCCCGGAATTCTCCTAACGTCCCGATTGAATTTCAGTTACGTGCATTGCTATTCTATGCCTAGACGACAGAGTCATTATGCTTCTACCACTATGCTCAGCTGTTCTAGATGATTTGCATTCTGGACGCTTAGATTTGGAGAGGATAAGGTCACTTGATTGAATCTTTTGTTGGTGGTCAAAGTAAACACAGGGATTGATGTCGTATTGCTTGATTGTGTAATAACTGCATTCACAAAGTTCACCCACGACTGTACAAGTGAACTTCGTAACGGATATCCTCAAAAACCTAACGATGCGTGCATGCAAATTATTGTGGTCCATTCCTAGCAAGCAATATGCCTTAGTTTGCATTGGTTCATTTCTATTTGACTACCATCCTCACCATATGACTACGGGGGAGATTTCGACTAGCAGTTCAATAGTCGGATTTTGAGGACAAACTTAAGGAATTTGGAACACGTAGAAGTTGTTTATCATCGACGGAACGAACTCTTACCTTTTAGAATTATCGATCTCAACTAGATGGGGGCGCGATTTCGTCAGATTCTTTATTCATGTGATAGTTCCGTACATGATAGACATGCTCACCAGATTAAGCGGAGTAGAATATTGCCTAGAGCGAATAGAACTATGACATTTCACTCAAGAAAAGCTGCGAACTAGTAGAAAACGGGATATTTCTTGGCAAAAACAGGCAACGAATTTTGATTCGAGCAGTATCTACAGATGGGAGCAGAAAGCTTCTCAGAAGCACATCACTCATTTGCACATACTATTTCATTCGTAGTGGAAACATCGAGACCAGAGTGTCATCATTCTTGAGGTTAGCTGCGTCTAACCCACATAGAACTATGAGCAAACCACCGTTATGATTCTTCATTCGACTCTCCAAACTGGAGCTTCTACTCACACTCCTGATGCACAAAGTAGACTGTTGTGAACAGGCAAGGAATCTTTTACTCTGGAAAGTACTCTAGATTTCCACTAGCCTGAGGACTTTCCACAGTGAGATTACTAAAGGGATCTAGTGCAGTAGGATTTAACAGCTGTACATTGCTTCCATGGTTTTCAGTGATGAGTTAAATATTAATATTGCATGGTGAACCATATTCTGCAAATCTACCCCCCTACTACTCATATACGCGTAGTAGCCAAGCGCAGTAATTTGTTTGTAACGGAATATCTTCATGGTACTTAGGCCCCTACAGAGAATTCATCCATAACAAGTGTCGATAGCTGTGCGGAAAACGGTTTGTTGTCGTTCAAAGCAAGTTACGGAAGAGTATTACATCTTGTGGTGTATATGTTCAACAAACTGTTAGGAAGCAGCAACAAGAGTCTGGTTGTTGGGTTTTGGACTCACAATCGTTTACCCCGGGTTCGAACCCTCATAGATGCTCGGTGAATGTGCACTGCTGATGATTTCTAACAAGGATAAAACAGCTGCGTAGTGCTCTCATGGTTGATGGTTGATGATATAAACAACATTATTGCATGATGAACCGTATTTTGCAAATCGGATATCTTATTACCCATAACGCAGAATTAGTTTAGTCGTTTACCTTTGAATCAGCCTAAATGGCGAAGCTCGACGCGTTGATGTCGCAGGCAGACCAATGGGTGAAGTAATATGTAGTGCATTTCAGATATAAGCTTTTCAATTCAACTCCAGTGGTCCACTTCGAGTCCAGAAAACGGAATGCCTAATTAGCAAACTCAATGGGAGCCCGGATGAGCTCCGGCTAGGCAAGTGACTGGCATGGACTGCTCCGATTTACAGAAAGCATTCCAGCCGAACGTTCCTCCAATTTGGCAGACATCTTCACGACTAGGCGCTTCTAAGTCGCACATTCCTGTCCTGATAAATACAATACTTGGCGACTTTGCTTTCCACATTTCACCTTCAATCTAGTTACAGTCGGTGCAGTCAGAAAACTCAAATCCTGAAATGACAAGTAAAATTGCAGTCCAAGCGGAACATTGCAAATCGCTGCTTTGGATGATGATCATATAACCGATGTACATGCAAAATACAATATTCTTCGTCAATATTTATGCTGTTTTTTCAAAGTAAATATCTTTCGCACAAATAACGTTACACAATAATCTGTTGTTTTTTTGTACTAAGGAAGCTTGTGACCAAGCGGTGCTAGTTGATATTCTAAGTATTTTGATGGTAATATTGTGATATGAAGAGATAAAAGAATTTGAAACTGAGAGTGATATAACTGGGCACGTGAATACAATTTAGTGTTCGGCGAATTGTGCGGTGTGTTCCATGAGTGTGGCTACACCGTGGAACTTTTATATTTCTATTCTTGCTAATGTAAATAGTGGTCGTAGCTACATTTTCAACTTTCCCAGTATAAGCTGAGAAAAGCGATGTTGCATTGTCTGCTTTAGAAGACGATGAACGACACTGGAATTTGCAAACTGTAGCTCAAAGTAAGCCATATTCAACTGCGGAATGATCGCATAAGACTTGGACGCATCTCGAAGGCACTAATAGGAGCATATTACTAACATGAACTCGTCTGTTGAGAAACATTGGTCACATTTTTCAATTTTGCAGCTCCTTGAATGGAACGTGCTGGTCAAATTTATTAACTATTTACCCATCCGTATTCCGTCTAATAATACAATGTTTTTTTCCCTATCCTGAATTAGATTGGAGCCGGCATACTCGCATTAGTACCACGAATGTTAGTCTTCAGTGAATCAGGTTCAGTTGTAGCTATCCTTGACGAGTTATGGGCTGTAGCGGTTCTGGATTTTTTTATTAGATCTTGCCGTGGGAGCCCGACATCCTCTCAGTGGCATTTTGCACCGATTGTGCTTATAATTTTACACTACGTATCCGCTTTGACATGTTATTAGACTTGTAGTATATTATTAAACAACCAAGTCGATAGCTAAGCAGCACTCCAAACGCGCTCCCAATTGGGATCTAACAGTTCTCTACCGAAGGTACGTTGTCGAACCTGAGCAGGCTATGACTTCCGGGAGAAAGAATATAGAAGTTCGGGGACTTTGCTGTCATCTTGTTGTAAAACAGTGCCAACTGCTCTCTGGTAGGCATCAGTCTTCAGCACAAAAATGAATTCATCATTAGACCTCAAATGTGCCACGTAAGTGACGTGTGCCAAGACACATTTGCAAATGCATCCTTGACATCTTCCGTGAAGGTGATATTTTTTGATTGTCATGGAGTAGGTCAGTGAGGGGTTGTAAAACGTTTCTTCAACAGCTCCGGCATTGCAAGCCATCAATGACATCCATTCTAACATAAGACGGTCAGTTTCTCACCTTAAACCTTGACCTGCGTCGTCCATTCCCGTGCGTTTTCATCGCTGTCTCGGTACAACGGACAATTCTAGGCTTAGATTTCTTAGAAGATCACGACTTGGTAGTCTTTCCTGGTAAACGGCAGATCGTAGGTCTAGTTACATCGAATTTTTCCGTCATTTCCTTGACTTATGCCCATCCGCGTGTGCAAATCGGAATTTGGCGGCCTATTCACCCAGTACCCCAAACTTGTCTGCCCAAAAGTCAACCCACATCCAATCACCACTGACGTGGTCCACCACGTCTTTACGCTAGGACCTCCAGCTTACACTCGATCCCGCAAGCTAGCTCTAGACAAGCTCCGCGTGGTCCGCGCAGAATTAAAACGTGCTAAATCTGCGAATTAGCTGGCATTTTAATAGTCCGTGGGCATGACCCTTAAACATGGTCCCAAAGGAGCCACATGACGACTGAAAACCGTGCGGGGATTCTCGCTCACTCAGTCGAATGACGAAGTCCGGTCTATATTCTATTAAGCACATCACGGACCTCATAGACGAATCATTTGTAAAGGCAATTTTCAGTTGAATCGATCTGGCTCGGGCATATAACCAAATACCAGTAGCTGAAGCAGTTATTCTCGAATTAACCGTAACGAATACTTTTTTTTCCAGTTCTTACGAGTGTTTTTTATACTTAGGACGGTAAGCTCTTGTCAATAGATCATTGCAGATTCTCGCATCCATGAGCGTCCGTGAGTCTGTAGCGGCTTCGCAGACATCAAACTTAATAAAATGCCATCGCAAGCTTAGAGCTCAGGCGCGCCTTGTTTACGGATAGGTATTTTTACTTAGATCTACTTGGGATTGACAACCGCTCCCCAAAAGCGGCCAACTCCGGTGCTAGGTCCTCCTCCAGCTATAGGCAATCTTACTTTTCGAATCTTTCTTCTCGGTCACATAAAGTGGCTTATGGTCAGGACAAAAGTACTTCAAAGTACTTTCACTCATCTAGACCTGATTTAACCAGTGCGGTATTATAATCTCCTTCGGTCGGACACATCAGCCTATATTAGAAACCCTTTAGGACATTGGGATGATCCTCACCAGTCATCCATTGAGGTACGCAACTGGTTTAGCAAATATTGACCGGGCTGTTTAGTAGGTCAGGAATTCGGTCTAGCATCAGTTCCTTCAATCGCCTGGTTGTTTGAAATCTGAGGTGTTTAAGTCTACCTGGTACCAAAAAAGACTAGCTCTTTGAAACCTTCGTCACGCTACGTAACAAACGGCAAGGCGCGCTACAGCTCATCAGCTCTGGTCGTTAGCTCGTTCAGTGCCCCTCCTCCTGTTATTTATGCAGGGCAATCAATATAATTACAAAAATCCATCAATCGCTATTGTTCTGCGTCTCCATTTGCTGGACGGGAATGGAGTCCGCTAATCGTGCGTGCGACTACAATTCAGCTATGTAGCTGAGTAGCACAAACAGCGTCTTCAGTTAGTTCGTGGCTACGGAATAGCCACTTTCATCGGGCAACAACACAAAAAGTTCTGTCGCATTATCTGCCTGACCACAACGGTAGTAGTTAAGCCACATCAATCACTGAGCCTCAATTCCTACCCTGTTAGCAACACATTTTCCGAAGGATTTCATGAGGGTCCACAATCTTGTAGGCCTTCCATCGAACTTATCTACATCAGTCTTTGGCAATTTCGAAGTCGTCACCACCTTTCTGACAACATTTTTTGTTTCCTCAGAGCCAACACTGGGCTTTGAAGTGAAAGTAGTAAATTGTTTTGAACTGACCTCCGCCGGATTGGTAGGTGCAGCCAGGTTCCCCGTTTCTGCTGTCATCTTGAGTCAACGAGAATTTGAACACAGAGACCCCTCTCTGAAGAGCAACTCTGTTCCGTGAGTCGCAACGGCCCTTTTTCAGCTGTAACTTTTGAAGATCCGGCTTTATTTCCTCTAACCCAATGTCTTCCAACGTGTCCCAATATTCTGCAACATTCCCTTGCCCACTGAACCTATGGCTACCAGCTTCGTCGGTGACGGATTCATGGTGTAGGTCGTTAAGAACATCATACGAGGCAGAGCTCAAATGGTTCCCCTGGGCAGTACAAATGTCCCGGATTGAAAGGAGACTTCAAGTGCGTTTTTGTGTTCTTGTTTGGGGCATCATGAATAGCTAGTTCACCCTCTCCTTAAATTCCTTGGATGTTCGAAAATTTGTGACTTTACATCCTACGGATTGCGACTTAAATTTCATTTTCTACTAGGCTCAAGTTGTCCTCGGAGGCTTTTCTATTTTCTGCAGTATGCGATCCACATAGGGTCCTTCCGAATATAATGTGAGTGGGTGGGGTTCCGCGTTCCCCAAACCTTTGAACAAATGCCCGGTAAGCTACGGGCACATTGCATCGGATAAGTATGTCAACTTTGCGTTGGTCGGTTCCTCGAGTGATTTACCTTGCAGGCGGGGTGTGGGTTTGTAACAGCTCAAATGGATTCTTCTGGTCTCATCGGCAAGCTGTTTATGAGGAAAGCTTGTGGCAAATTGACCTTTTATGTAACCACCGGTGGCGATGGTTTTAGCTTGATTTGTCGAAATCAATAGCAAATTTACTGTCAACACACTCAAAACTGGTTCATCCATACAATATTACAATGGTACTTTTTGGAGTTCGAACAAAGTTCTTAGCAAGCTCGATGTGTTCTCGTGAACTGGAGATTATGAGAAACTCTTAGCAGAAAAAAAGTCGAACTGACAGCTAGCTCTTTGAGAAAATTCCGGGACGAGCCTAGAATGGAACTGTAATGCACCCAAACCAGAAAGAATTTCGTGAGTGTTAGTGGTCGAAGGAACATCAATAAGAGGCGAAAATCGCTTGGGATTAGGAGATATGCCGTCAGGATTTATTGTCTACCCCAGGCACGAAAATTGTGGAGCACCAAAAGCACACTTGCTTGCGTTGACTACAACGGTAAACTGGGGAAATCTCTCTAGTAACTAACAAAGAATGAAATCTGTGCTGCCCGTTTCAACAATAAACTTATGGGAATTACCGTTCGGAATTTGAGACGAGGGATTACGGACAACAGCTAAAGCAAAGGAAGAAAGTTCATCTTCAAGTGAAGCTGAGGTGCAATCTGGGTTAATAGCCATGCGACACACCTTACGTTGTAGACAAACATTCTGTATATGACCAGTCTTACCACAGAAAGAACACCGGGAAATTCGGTGTGGACAAGAAAACCGGGAGTTTAAACGTCCACAGGAAGCACATTTCTCCAGCTTTTCTGCACCGGAGTATGAGAACTGCTCGGGACCGTGGGAGGAATACAGTTGGTATGGTAACCACCCGAAGGTTCGAAATGTTGCGGAGATTTAGCTCGTATGTTTTTATGGAGCCTGGCTCAATTGAACAAAACCTTAATGTTAACAGATGCAGTTATGGATTTTACATCATGGTACTGTTCGCAAATAGTTCTAATGCTGTGAAATGTTTGGTCGCTGAGAAATGGTAGTCTTTGCTGCAATCTTGTTATATTCGGGCGATCAAACGATTTCAAAGTTGGTCATTCAACTGTGCCCCACAACCACACCTCAAATCCTGCTTCTGAAGGTCAAGAATGAATGCGCGAACGGACTGGTTCTCTGTGCTGACGAGAGCATTGAACTTGGCTCGTTCAGCTGCAATAAAATAATGGATTTGGAAAGATGCAGCAGAAGCGTTTTCACTTTGACATAGGAGGAACTCACCGGAGAATCCAAAGACACAGGATTCTTTAGCAATGAGTATGCATCTTCACCAAAGAGGTGTGGTGAAAATGCAGTTTTCTTCTCAAAACTCAATACATTTTCTAGTCAGGAGCCCAATTCCGAAATGTTCCAAGTGATCCTCACATTCTCTGGAAGTAAAATTCACATCGAGTGATTCCATATCTGCTGACCTCATGATGAAATTTCCGTACTGTGAGGAATAACGCAGTATTATCTCACACAGGATACTACGAAATCAAGGCACGGATACACCACATGACTTATCAAAGTATTTCGTGTATTGCTCACAAGTATGTACAATATCGTAGTAAATGAATACAACAGAAGTGTTGAAAGTCACGTGTTTGGCCATTCAGGAATACCATATTCCGTTCTGGAGCGCAGTGCAGAGCGGCCTCTCTGGAAGCCCCCAAGGTAGGTACTCGGTTTTAAAGAATATTAGCTTCCAGAAAACCAGGGGTTGTTTCGTCGTAATACAAGATATTTTTCGGTGGGACGTGAATTATTGTGTCCAGGCTTTCTGGCCCTTCTTGGTAGAGGAGGCCAATCTTCTCGAACAGATTCAACTAGGTTTTGCCAGGTGACTCACTAGACTAGGGGACCTTGCCTACGAGGAGAGACTGCAGACGTTGAACTTGTTCTCGCTCGAGAGTGGGAGACTTACAAGCGTCTTAATAGAAGCTTTCAGGATCCCTTCGGGGATGGACTGCTCAGCTGTATGACATCAGAGACTGTACGGCCACAACAGGGTACCTATCGCAATTGACTAAAGAATGAGTTCTAAGTCGCTTGAGAGAAAATTCCTTTCGACGTTAGAAATGTAAATGACTGGAACCGTCTCCTGATGGAAGTGATAACCGCTGAAATGACTGGAGAGTTTGAGCACCAGATGGGCCGCTGTTGCAGCAGTGTTTTCGCCTTGCCTATTATATTTTTACACTCCCCTTGTCCTTATTGCCACCATTACCGCAGTAATTCCTCAGTTGACATTGGTCTTTGACCTTCCTTCCTTTGCTCCCCCCTTTCCGACTTCAAACTTCGTCACTGCCCTTTTCATTTCTATTGTCTACTACTCTTCCACCAATACTACCCTACGTCTTTCACCACATTTGACTTTCCATATTCGTAAATTCTGTCCTTTGCCCTAGTTGGAACTCACCAAGGGGCAGCGATCCTGTGAGGCGGGTAAGTAGGCTAGCAAGCAAGCAAATGAATCATCAATAGGAAAAAGCAAACAGTACATAATATCGAGTGCGGCCAAGCACTGTCGCTCAGCGGGAACGAATCAACATGCCCGCACGCCTCCAGGCCAAATTCTGATTCATTAGAGTAAGCAGTTCGTGGGATGAGCGAATTCACAATGATGTGCTTACCTGCGTGTGTGATAACAGCAGCGGTAAAACTCGGAATAGTGGCAATACATTTATTTGTACGGACATAAACCCCAAACCCAGTAGTATCCGGCGAGTAGGCGGCAAGCAAGCAAGTTGGCAAATGTAGCTAAACGACATGTACTGTCACACGCAAAAGAGTAAGGCCTTTCGGTACACAGGAAGGTCGATAAGTCAATACTGCTGGCGCCGAAGCATGAGTAAAGATCAAGGCAAAGCGGGCGTGTATCTATTCTTGAGGGGAATACTGATCGGTTGCCCGTGTGGTGGGATTGATATAACCAAATACAACGTATACACGATTGTCTGACTGGATATGCCGAAGAAAGTTTGACATGGGGCTTTAAAAAACCATCTGGTTATCGTTAACCCGGAGTGTGGGTGGTTGATTACCAATGCGACTGTCTAGTAGTGCAAATGATTGGATGACTGAATAGGCAGGAGAAGGATCGACATGATACAAAAGAACAGAGAGCTCGCGTTAAGCGAATGGATTACTTGAAGAGAGACCACTACGTGACTTGTGATGTTGTTATCGAGTGACAGTATGGAAGTAAATGGTGGCTTTGTTTAGGTAAATCGTGTAGTGTCATACGAATTACTCAATTATTGAAAGACCTCATGAGTTTATCAAGGTTTTTGATGTTCAAAAATAAGATGTCTGAACAGCGAGACCTTTTGCATGTTCCAGGGTACGGGATCTAGTAGCTCGACAAGTCAGAATGAAGATATTAATGGGGTCAAATCTGGTAGGCAGCAAGAAAATCGGTGGAGATGAGTACTTGTAGTAGCAGATAGTAGCGTGTTTTTGAGCCGAGCGGAAGTATGTGCGCACATTTACCTGGGACCTACTGGGTGTACGGTTGATCTTGCACAGAATGAAAACAGAATATGTGCTTGATGGTGGGATTGATCGTGTGGCTGACCTCGAGGGTAGTTGGAGGATACAACGGGAAGCAGCAATACGAGGCGTGGGTGTTTTCATTCCGCATTTGGTGCTAGTGGTTAGGGCTGGCCTTGCGCAGAACACCCAAACTGAAAACCGTTTTAGGAGACGGCAGGGGCGATTTGCCAGCCCAGTTGAGCCCCGCGAATCGTTGCAGCCGACCTGTAGGCCCAACGTGTGCCAGCCAAAACAGTGGATCTGACCGCTTCCTGCACTGTTGGGGATAGCACAAGTTTTGTTGATGAGGCCAAATAGCAGTCCGGATCTGAGATTGAACGTCCGGATTTCGTGGAACCCCAGATTGAAACTAACGGATCAGCAACTGGGTAATGTGTGATTGGCATATAGTCAGCCGAAGGCCTAGGCCAGGTTTGTAACCAATGTAGTCTCCGGAGCATTAAAATTCATGGAGGGAAAAATGAGCAAAAATGGTGGCCTGAAAAAAAAAAGTAGGGAAACGCAGTCTAGGATGCTTCCGGCTGAGAACCAACAGTAGTCGGTGGGAAAAGAAACGTTTTTAATCAGTGGATCCGTGCGACTAGTTATTCGAAAATAAGGGGAAAACATAGACTACGAACTTTTACAAAGTTCCATGGATCACCGATGCTTACATATTTTAAAAGTTGGGGGGCAGCAAGGTTTGGGTAATAGTGAGGAACTTATCCAATAAGTTTTTAAACCTATGGTTGGAAGTGGAGCTGCTTATATCTAATGGTAGTTAAGTCTGTATTTAGAGTATACTGAGATGAGGAAATATGACCTTAAGCTAGTGTTGGTAATGTGAGCTGAAAGGGTAGGGAAGCTATGACGTAGTAGGTAGGTAGAAATGGGCGCGAAGTGTGATGGACTAGAGATATTTGACCAGTTGTGGAGGAGTTTATACAGAAAGGCAAGGTTCAGTTTCATACGGCGAAGCTAGAAGGGGTCTAGATTGAAAAACAAGCATCATTCCTTATATTTCAGGGGTAAGCTTCATCCAACCAACCGCTTGGCAAACCTTCGTTAGACAGATTCGATACCAATTTTGTCTGATTTTCTCCTACTAGAAAAGATTAACGGACAGTGTCCTAATAGAGGTCTGGCATCAGACTCAAATGGGGAGAGAATGCAGTCTCTAAGTTCAAAAGAGCGAAATATTAAGGCCAAGCATTTTCTAGCTCTTACAATTTGGAAGGCCGAGTATTCAGAGAAATTAAACACGCATGAATAGTTTAAGTCAAGGTCTCGTTTAATGTGTCTGCTGGCAGTGGGGGAGTTCCAGATAGCTAGAGACCCTGGAGTTACGCTGCATCTATATGTAAGTATCTCACGATTGTCCGTCAGAAAGTTCTGCCATCTTGAGCACCACCTGCTGAGTGCATATATGTCTCCAGGAAAGTTGGCTATGGAAGAGGCGAGACAATCGGATTTAAGGGGTAGACAATCCCAACGACATCAGCATTGAAAAGAGGTGCCATGGTTCACGGAGATAAGTATTGTTACACACATGAGGAATGGAAGTGTGCCGAGGAGGCTGCCTTGTCTAACATTGCTTGTAACCAGTTTAGGCTTGGACGGGTGTCCACCTACCGAAACAACCTGTTATGTGGTTCTACTATTGGGCAGACTACTGCTCTGGTTGTTGTTGATGCATTTTCTCGCCGATCAGATGTATTTTGGTCCACATCACCCACACCCAAGTTCACTCAGATGGCACTGCGCAAAACGTTCAGTAGGGAAGGAGTACCTCTAGCTTTTGTTACGGATGAAGTCACCCAAGTCTCTGCTAATTCCCTTGATGAATGGCTGAAAGGACTCGGTTGTCATCGTTTGTATACTGCACCCCGCCATTCTCAGTTTACTGGGCGTACTGAGAACTTTGTTCGTACTATACATTCTATCAACCCTCAGTCCTTTGTTCAGCTAGACTGAGATGTTGGTAATCTGTTGAAGCAATGCCGAACTGGTTGTCATAGTACACTGGTAAGGGCCCTGCACAGTTGTTCGAATCTCGTTCTTTGAGAACCAGTTTTCTGTGTGTTTCCTCTGTTGATGGAAGCTCTTTCAGAGGGGATAACTTGCGGCCCTCCGTGGAATAATTCTCAAGCGAACAAGCAATCGGATGGTGGCCATACTTGATTGTTGTAGTGACCTCGATCGTTATGAAAAAATGATTGTTTTCTGGGCACCATTTTGAATCTATTTTCTCTACGATCTTTTCCGATGCATGAAATCGACCTCACTGTGTTGTCCGGTTGCGTACATTTTACTGGACTGACTTTTCCGAGGTTTCTGTCGACCTCGTTTTAAATCACTTTTACTTTCGACCGCTCGCCGATTGTACACGCTCGCGGTTCACTTTCTGAACAGCCGTTGCGTTTCATTTTCCGCTCGGTGTATCTCTCGTATCGGTACTGTTTCGGTGCCACGATATATAGAATACACCTTACATCTATAAACCGACTTGCGTCTTCTCTATTCGTCCGATAGAGGGGATAACGTTGGTATTTTGCTGCTAGACCCAATAGGAGACGAGTTCACCAGTCGCTCTAGAACGTCTTCTATATTGTCATGACTTTTTCAGTCATCGAAAACATATTGATCAGGTACAGTCCAACACAAAAGGTCAGTCTGAGAACATTTCCACTTTTTTCGCCCAATAGTGCTCCTATTCCAGATACTGACATAAAATCTTGATTCAGTGAACCAACTGAACGGTCTACTGTCAGGAGGTCAGCAAGAATACAAGCATGCGGAGCTAAATTCAACGTGTAGCGGATGTGGCATTCATGACTGACTGTACATGTGACTTTTACCATTTCTGTTGTATTCACTCACTAAAATATTGTACATATTTGTGCGCAGTACACGAAATACTTCGGTACCTCATGCGCCACATACATGGCCCGATTACGTAGTATCCTGTGCGGGATAATACTAAAATAACCCATACAATATCATACGAAAGTCATCCAACATAGTTACCCAAACCCTTTTCCGTCGGTAATTTTGTGATCTCAGGGCGCTGGTTTGTCTCCAAGGTACCCAATCGGTTGAAATTCCTAACCATCTACTGAGTGGATGCACTTAGTGCCGTTTAAGGTAAAGTTCCAGACTTCTGGCCAGTGATGCACCACATTCAGATCCCGCTGCTTGGAATCTGTTTCTACGGAGCCAACTAACGTCGCTTTATCTGCAAACGCAAAGCAAGTGTTTTCCGGACCCGTGAACAAATGGTTAATCAACATGATAAACAACATAGGTCCAGAGACGGAGCCTTGAGGCACGCGGTCCAGAAAACACCAATCCTGGGACATGCTATCCTCCATCTTGACTTGAAAAGTCCTATGCGTGATTGGCTTGTGGATCAACCCAATATTTTTCGGAGACAGACCAAAGGCACTCAGCGTCATCAGCAACAAACGGTGATTGACTGATTCATGTGCCTTCCGCGAGTCAAGGTAGCCGACTTTTACTCTATCCTTTTGGTCCACCATTCGGGTAACTTCGTCCATGAAACAGATGACGTTTGGCAGGCAGGACCTCCGACAAACGAACGCTTGTTGGTTTGTCTCGATCAAACTGCCGGCTGTCTCGTGGCTACCGAACCTGTCCCGCCAAGCCCGCTCCATCACTTTCAACAATACTGCCGTTAAACTAACGGACCCAAGGTAGAGGTAGCTTTCTCTCATTTTCCAATTACACCACAAACCACGACGTGGTCCTTCTTCAAGCAATCCATTCGCTTAACGCGAGCTCTCTGTTCTTTTGTATCATGTCGATCCTTCTCCTGCCTATTCAGTCATCCAATCATTTGCACTACTAGACAGTCGCATTGGTAATCAACCACCCACACTCCGGGTTAACGATAACCAGATGGTTTTTTAAAGCCCCATGTCAAACTTTCTTCAGCATATCCAGTTAAGCAATCGCAAGCACGTCTTGACAGTTCCACTTATGTACTACTCTTAGGTGGTTCTATCCGATCATTATATCTTCACCCCTCACGTCTACTTTGTTATCAACCTGCGTTTCTATTATTCTTTGTGAACAATTAACGTGAAGAATTCGTCATCTGAATCTCGTTTCACCTACCTGCTATCCCTTGTCACACTGTCCCACCAAGTTCTCATGATTGGACATGTGCATCACACTCCACTGGGAGCTTCCTTCGCAATCTCTCGCTGGATATAAAGGACCCATATTGGGAGTAATTATATTTTCTGTATCATTTGCGCACTTCCCTTCCTCACGATAAACCTTCTGAATAGCGTACCTGCCTTTTTCGGGACATCAGAGCTATTGGTTTAAATGTACTTCTGCCACCACCATTGGGTTTTCAAATTCTTCGTCCGTGCTTTTCTCGAGAATTTTTCTGTCAAGATATTCTCTTTTGTAAATTTATTCAATACTGACTTAGTTCTCGAACACGTTTTTCTCCATTTCTGCCCTAACTGCTTAATTATTCCGCTCACCCAGCCAATTTCACTCTCACTTGAGTGATATGAACATCCCACATTCATTTTCAATTTTGCCGGGCATTTATATTTAGGAAAAATAAAATTCCTACTCTCGCGTTTTGCATATATTCTATTATTCATTCAAGAAACTCTTTTGTGACCTCGCCTGTAGTATATGATGGTTCAAACTAGCATGCCTCGGGTATATTAAAAGCAAACCATTACCTTGGCTCATGTTATACTCACTCTGCACTTCCCAGCTATTCACCAGCTAGTTTCTCCGCCAACATGTAGCTGCCTCTTTCCTAACGTACGTCCATTGACTGCTATCACACCACACTTCCGTTTTATCCCATCATTTTTCTTCATCGTCCCTTCTTTGTATTTCGTCCAACACAGCCGTTGCCGCTTGCGCTCCCCAGACCAGTCTGTTCCTCTGTCCTTTCTCTACCGATTCATTAAATTCCCTCTGCAGAGGAAAATGATATATAATGATTCTCCCATTTGATTCTGGACCATTCGACCCACCCTTCAGGTCAGGTCAGGTCAGGTCATATTGCACTGGACAGATCGTGGCCGGGGCCAATTTATTTTCCAGAATTCTTTTAGTAGCATGCTCAGAGATCGGCACTCACTACTGCGACTCTGTCACTTCCTTCCAGTTTTGCTTCAGTTTGGCTCAAGTAGAAAGAGGTGGAAGCTCTCTTCTCAACAGCCCGGCGAGGGACAATTATGACGTGTGGTTCACCACCCTTGGTGTCCCGGATCGTAGAAGCGGACACAGGATAACTGATGAGCCTTGAATAAATTACAGTTTCTCCCCAATCCTCAGTATTCGCTCTCTAGGAATAACCCTACTCACTTGACATCCAGCATCCTTTTAAAGCGTCTTATTCCTTGTAAGCCAGCTATTTCGGTTAATTCATTCCAACTTCATTCTACTCTATTGCTGAATAAGTTCGCTCTCACCCTTAGCCTGGAGGGTCTCTTTCACTATTTTACGCTACTGCCCCTCCTTCTCTGATCAGTGACCTGTTCAAACACATCCTCCGCCTTTACGCCCGTAAACCCTTCAGGATCTTGAACGCCCCAAGGGGCCCTCGTCTGAGTCTTCTTTTACCTAGTGAGGAGAGTCCTAAATCCTACAGTCTTTGTTTATGGAACTTCTCTAGTCCCTCAACCATCAGAGTGACTAGTCACTGAACCTTCTGTGGGCAGGCTGCATTCTTTTCCAAAAAGATCCCTAAGTCTGTACAGTTTTCTAAAAGCCGCCTCACTACTACCTTGCCTTGTATGAACACTTCCACCGTTCTGCAGAAAGATGCTTAATTCAGCCGAAAAGGCTCACCTCTTGCCTTGTGAGCAGCCAGTTTTACTGTTCAGCGAATTTAAGGTCTGCGGTCATTTTGGCACCCAAGTCCCTTTTTGACTGCCGTCTCAACTGCGAATGGTTCACCTTCGCCCATTACTCTCACTCCCACTGAAACTTGGGTTAGTAGGCGACTCCTACTTTCTCTATAGGACATATCCCACACCTGAGTCGCGTCCCTTGCCAATTCATCACAATCTCCTGATCTCCCTAGTTTTACATAATCTGCAAAAATGAAAAATGGTAGCGACAAATGTTCGCAAAACCATTTAGGCAAAGGAGAAAACCTATGGGTCTCAAAGTGGCCCTTGAGGCACTCCGTTAATTACCTCTGCTGTTTTTGGACTGCTAATTTATACTCTAATATGATACCTCCTGTTGGTCAGGAAGACTGACACTTACTTGTGTACTTAGTCTTCTACCCAAAACGTCTTCAGTTTCTCCATCAATAGGCGATGGGTGACTGGGTCAGAAGTCTTGCCGAAGTCTAGGTAATAAGCTTCGACCATTTTTCCCTGGGTAGTGTTTTAGTCTAGGGGCGCTACAATATTCGAGAGAAAAGATATGCTTTTCGAAAACCAGTGCTGTGCCGTACACGGCAACTTGTGGTACTTTAGGTGCCAAACATATGTGTTACCTTGCCAGTCGCTCTAAACACTTGCAGATAACGCATAAAATGCTTAAAGGACGGAAATTCTCCCCTTCTGACTGTGACCCTCCCTTTTGGATAGCCAAAACTGTGCTAACTTCCAGTTCGAAGGTAAATGCCTTTTGCTGAAGCGAGGCATAGTATAGACGACAGACATGCCCAGTGATCATGGCAGCTAGTGGCTGTATGATGGCTGAGCGTATACGATCAGGCCCCGCCTACCTATGTATTCTAAGTCTTTCCAATAATATCTGTCTCCCCTTCAATTATTTGCAGACTGTAAAACTGTGCGAGCACCCATCCGCATTTTGGTCTATGTTTCTTTTCCCCCTTCTCGCTTATGTACACCCTCACCGTAAACGCCAAGGCATCAGTTTTGCCTTGATGGGCATCACATTTCATTCAATCCCTCAAGACCAGAGGTCCTATTCCATTTTTATACAAAGCCTTTGATTGAACATATCCGTTGTAGCATTATGGGTATGTTTGGCTTCTTTAACCAGAGCTAATTCCAAGGTTCTCTGATGATGGACCATAAGGCAGTTGATAATTATTCCGCTTTTGTATCATTACGCACACACATGTATACACGCGACTTCGGATTGTGTAAATAAAATAATAAGGATGATTCGCGTTTCAAAATTTTTATTCTTCTGTTCATCCAGACCTGGGACAACTAATGCTTTTCATTCACCGCTGTAGCATTTTACAGGTTCTCTCCCCTCGTTAGGTTTCTATGGCCGATTTTTTCATCCTTTTGTATCGTGGCAAGGCCCCTTCGCAACCAGCGACCTAGAAGATTTGCCAGATTTCGTCTCCCTTCTTGCCTGCTTGTCGAGTCACCAGTGAACATCAAGCTGGCTTGTCTTTATTTTTCATTCATCAAGGAGGCAGATCTGTTCTGTAGCTTAAGAAGTTTCCCCTCAGTCCACTGCCACATTTTACTGCTCCAACCTCCTCGTCCCCCATCCTCCAGCCTAGTTTTGCAGCCCTGCTTCTGAGTTAACCTGTTTAGCCTTTTAAACTTTCTTCGTTATTTTCCTGATCCTTTTGCATTCCTGAGGCCGAGGGTAAATCTGACGTTCAGATGAACGTTTTTCCTCAAAGGCGGCAGATAATCTAACCTCCAAATATCACCCTTTGAGAGCACTGGGTCAAGGAGTGAAGGTTGTAACGACAGGTCGTGGAAAATCCCCTGAAACCGTTGCAGTTCCATCGTTTTCTTAACATCACTCACTTGCCTACACTACTGACGTGTCTTTGCACACTGTTTGTGCTTATGGACCAAATGTTGTTTGTTCGAGCCCAGGGCGCTGCTTTGTCATATCCTTGTTCTGGACCTGCGTGACGCACGTGTTCCTCGCTCGCAAGCCTCGATCCGGTTTCTCGTTTGTTGAGCCCTTGTGGTCTCATTATTGAGGTTTGTATCTTTTCGGTGTCATTGTTCATTCACTAACCCAGTATCGTAGAATATCACGGATAATCGGCTTTGATTTGAGGATCCGTTGTGAATTTATCTACGCATTGCTCAAGCTTATGTTGCAGTACTCAGTTGATCAATTTGGAATGAAAAAACACGCAAAATGCCAGGAAAAGAATCGAAGCCATTGGAATCTGGACAGGAAGTAATACGGCAAGTCGCTGGGGAGGTTTCGGGTACCCTTGGTTCTTTAGTTGATGCTAAATCACTTAGTCCTGTCAGTGCTAGCTCATGTGTTACTGAGGGCAATATGGATTGTAAGGAGGTCTATCTATATGGGCTGAGATTATTAGACCTAGAACAACAACTGTTGTCGGCTAGGCAACAGGCCCAGGAAGTAGAACAGAATTGTAGACAGAAAGAGCGTGAGGAAAAGACCAACGACTACGACCTTTGCGATAGATCAGGGCACAACACAATGGGAAGCATCACGTCGGTTGCCGACTATAAAACATCAGTTCCACCAACGACCGATCTGCCAAGAGTAGAACTGACGGTTTCCGACGGGCGATCCGAACACTACTGCAAGTTCGTCGAGCAGTTTGAAACGTTCGTCGAAAATAAGATAACCGACCCTGGGGCAAAGGCTCCTCTATCTGACCCGGAACAAGGCTAAACCCGAGCAAGGAAGATTCTGAGGGACCTGTTTGGCCAACCTTTCAGAGTAGCCTGTAACCTAATAGCGGGCGTGATGGTAGAGGAAAAAGAACCAAGGGCGATGTCCACACAATGGCAGACCTGATGATCAAAATGCAGATCTGCTCAATAGCCCTCGACCACTTGGGTTACAGGGCTGACCTAGATGCAATGCACACCTTGGAAGGCATAGTCCGTCACCTCTCTCCCGAACTACAGGGTCGGCGGGCGGAAGAGGCGGAACGTATAAGCCGAGGCGACCGTGAGGCTAACTTCGAAGACCTGACCGGATACTTGGACAGGCAAACCAAGATAGCCGACAGCAGATTTGGTCGACTTATCCAGGACAGCAACCGAGCAAACAAGCCCGGTACTAGCCAAGTCCAAACCCCTGTACGGGAACATCCAAAATACCAGCCTTGGACCAATACACATGCCATTTCACGCGATGCTACGGCGAAACCAAATTGAAGATCCTGTGGTACTAGCCATGGCCTACCAGAATGCCCTAAGTTCGTCAACACCACAAAAGACGAACAATGGGGAATGGCAAGGATGACAGGAACGTGCTTTATATGTCTCAACACCAGGCACCGGGCGGCAGCTTGTAGAACGAGGAACAGATGTGGTCACGAGGGCTGCACGGGCAGACATCATCGATTGTTACATCAGGAGAGAGAAACTACACCAGAAACGAACACCAAGCCCAGTGTAATTTGTTCAACGTCGCGGTCTGCCAGTACACTCGTACGTTTATGAGAGGTTGCCGTGGGAGTGGTGGCCCCAACTTGGGTGGTCAAAGCGTTAGCCTTCGTGGACAGTGGATCGGACACTATCCTAGTGAAGGCGCGGTTTGCCGACAAACACCGGCTTGCTTAAAGTACGACGTCGTTAGCAATGAAGCACGGTGGGCGGAACACAAGTAATGACTGCCGGTATGTTGAAGCTGCTACTCATCTCCTTAGACACTAACGAGCAAATAGAACCAACGGAAGCACTCACATTAGCTGATCCCTCCATGCGGGCACCAAGGTCGGTGAACGAAATCCTGACTAGGTGGCCCCACCTGCAGGAAGTAACCGTTGTAGACTGGGAAGACGATGAAGTGGATCTCCTCATCGGCCGCGACGTTCCAGAGGCACATTGGGTACTTGACCAGAGAGTGGGCGACCGCCAGAAATCTTATGCCGTACGCACGGCTCTGGGATGGATGTTATACGGTCCAGTAGGGGTACGTGGTTCCGTGACTTACTTATCCGCCGAAACGGACCGCATAGAGTGCCATCTGCAGCGGCTGTATGAAAAGGAGTTTCATGATATTAGAGACGAAAGACCAACGTTGTCTCAAGAGGATCACTTTGCTCTACAAACGGTGCTGCAAGGCACTAGAGGCCTTAAAAACAGTTCGAGGTTCCCCTCCCATGGCGCACATCTGTCGACCCGTGGACTGATAACAAAAACCATGTCCTTCAACGACAACTACGACTGAAGGAACGCTTCGTTCGAGACCAGAATTTGTGGGAACGTTACGCAGAATTATTGCACCGAAACGAAGCTCTCGGCTACGTTTAAAAGGTGCCTGCCAACATCGACGGCAAAAAGGGTATCTGGTATCTGCCTCACCACCCGGTTGTCAACCCCAAGAAACCCAATAAACTGCGGGTGGTTTTTGACTGTGCAGCCCAGTTCCAGGGCAAGTCGTTAAACGATCGCCTACTACAAGGACCTGACTGGATCACACCACTGATCGATGTTTTGTGCCGTTTCAGAGTGGGTAGAGTGGCCTTGTCCGCCGATATCAGGGAAGAGTTCTGCCAGGTGAAAATACCGGTAGGAGAACGAGATGCGTTGCGTCGCCTGTGGTGGAAAGAGAACGACCGGGACAACGCAGTGGCGAATTATAGGATAACCGCCCACCCTCTCGGAGCCATATAATCACCGCTCTGTGCGAACTACGTCCTCCGAGAATCAGCGAACAAACATGGCGATCTAGTCCATCGGCCGGTGGTAGATAACGTCAGTATAAATTTCTACGTCGACGACTATCTTGGGTCATTCGATGACATAGAATCAGCCCTAGCGCAGTTCAGAGGCCTGACAAGGTTGCTAGAAGAGGGCGGCTTCCTTCTGACAAAATGGATTTCAAACGCTTCAGAAGTGCTCGAGGTCATTCCGTACCACGAGAGGGCCGAAAGGGCTGGCGAAATGGACGGCTCTCATCTCCCTGCCGAACGCACTTCAGGAATGCAATCGGACGCGGGAACGGAAGACTGTTTTCGAGCTAAACGTTCCCGAGCTGCCAGTAACCCGTCAAGGTATACTATCCGCTGTCTCTAGTCTGTTCTACCCGCTTGGTTTCGTCTCACCCTGGCTGCTACCCGGAAAGATCTTGCTGCAGAGGCTGTGACGTAAGAAAGTCGATTGGGACCAGTCATCGGAACGAGAAGACCGGCTGGACTGGGAAGAATTTCTGACCACCTTGAAGAAGTTGGAGTACAAAAGGATCCCATGATGTTTGACTCCTGGCCATGCGAGGCGGACTGGAGAACTACATGCCTTTTCCGATGCATCCAAAGTCGGTTATGGAGCTGTGGTGTACGGATGATGATGCAGAGCAGATGGACAATATACTACGAGGATCCTGTTCGATAAAGCCCGCGTTGCTCCACTGAAGTCGGTCTCGATCCCACGCCTCGAACTCAGCGCATTCGTGTTAGCAATCAGGGCGGTACAAGCGGTGAAAGATGTTTCGACTTCTACATTTGGTCGGCTAGCTTCTGGACGGACTCAACGATAGTACTTCACCACATTAACAGCGTCCGGGGCCGGTTTAGTACTTTCGCTGCTAACCGACTCACGATTATCCATGATGAATCAGCTATGAACCCGTGGAAGCATGTCAGGTCCAGCGATAATCCAGCCTATCTGCGCTCCCGGGGTGCAAACAACTTCAGGCAACTAGACACGTGGACGAGAGGGCCAAACATTCTGCACTTGCCTAAACAGGACTGGCAAAGTACGAATTAAAGCCTCCTATGGAAGCAGAACTGGAGATCAAAGGCGTAGTGATAGCGGCCAACGTCGTCAAGGCGACATCTATTCTATCGCGACTGGTCAGGTTTCCTTCCTGGATGAAGACGCATTGTTTGCTAGTTTGGTTAGCCAGGTTCAAGAGGAATATATTAGGCATGAAAGGGCTGCGCCCCTCGGGTCGGATGCGAGTCGACCTGATAAATCCCGATGAGCTACAAGCTGCAGAATAGGATATTTTCATAATGATTCAACGCGAGGCTTTCGCCCGAGAACTCGAGGGGGCGGAAGAAGTGGGACCAATCAACAAGGAAATATCACCTCCAAGAGGCGAATTAAAGCACCTAATCCCCAAACTCATCGATGGACTGCTGCGAGTGGATGGTAGGCTGACCAACGCCCACCTGAGCTTCGACACGAAGTACCCTATACTGCTGCCAGCTCGACAACCTGTGGTAGAGCTAATGAACCAAGACGCCCAAGACGTGGAGGGACATGCCTGGAAAAGTCACGTGGCGAGCGTCATCATAAAGCGCCTTTGGTTGTTGAGAGGACGAGAGACTGTAAAGCGCGTAATCCGACGGTGTGTGCAATGTAGGAGACGCAATGCCACGGCGGGCAAACAACTCATGGCCCCAGTGCCAGGATGCAGGGTGACTGCGGGATGGTGGCCGTTCAGCGACACCGGGTTGGACTATTTCGGGCCCTTGTGGATCAAGTGCGGGAAGAGATTGGAAAAACGGTATGGGTGTATCATAACGTGCATGAAGTCACGTGCGGTACACCTAGAGGTCGCACATTCGATGACGACCGATTCTTTCCTACGGGCCTCGCAAAGATTTATCAACCGAAGAGGCGTACCGGCCGATATATACTCAGATAATGGGTCGAACTTTGTGGGCGCACACCGGGAATTGCAGCGTTGGCACAAAAACATAAGCAGGGACGAACTGCAGGATCGAACCGTGGCCTACGGCATACGAGGGCATTTCAACCCCCCACAGGCGAGCCACAGCGGCGGCGTATGGGAACGCATGATCCGGTCCACCAGGCGAATACTGCTGTCGATCATAGAGCAACAGCCGCCCGACGACGAGACGCTGAATACTGTCATGACTGAGGTGGAGAGAATCCTGAACAACCGCCTACTGGTTCCAGTAATGAACGGCGACCCCACCCACCTGGCGCTCACTCCGAACGACTTATTGACGTTAAGGCCAAACGAGGGTTTCCAAGGGCCGATAAACCTTCGTGGGAGCTACCTCAACGGATAAAAGCAGGCAAACTATCTTGCCGAGGTCTTCTGGAGGCGAGGGCTGCGGGAGTGCCTACCGGCTTTGCAGGCTCGACAGAAGTGGCTGGTGAAAACAAGGCCATTCAAAGTTGGGGATGTGGTTATGATCGCCGATGAACGCGCACATTTCAGCACTTGGTCTTTGGCAGTAGTTACGGAAACCATCGAAAGCACTGACGGAATGATAAGAACGGTGAAGTTGAAGACAGCCAACGGAGCGCTAATTCGCGACATACGCAGTATTAGCCCAGTCGAGAGTGAAGGCGGAGAGGTTGGCAACGCTGAGGCCCAGTAGACTATCTCGCATTCGTCTTCGAGGTGGGTAAAAAATACCCAGATACGGAAGCATTCACGGCACACTGACGTATGGAACCATCATGCGCCCCGACGCACACACATACCTACATTATACTCCTTTATACCCCATGGTCTCCGTCGAAAACGTTACAGTGCCCACAGTCTTTCGTTGCCGTTACGAAGAGTTCTTTTTTACATGTGGAGGTACATGCGATTCCATTGTACATCCAGACACATACGCACATACCCGATGCGCGCTACACCTCGTAACCCTTATCAAACATGTAACAGTGTTCGCCGTTTGTTTTTGTTGACGTTACCGAATGTCTTTTTCATATATGGCAGCAGCGGCGATTACATCATTTATACACACACTCACGCAAGCACATACAGCCAGTGCATGACGGCCCCTACAAGGACAGCATCTGTTTCCCCTTCACGCCCGCCATCGGTCAGCTGTTCTCGTGTGGCCACCGGATTAGGTGAGACCATGACTAGAACGTTGACGATAAGAATTAAGCACGCGCCCTGACAGCAGGGCCTAGGTAGGTAGGAACAATCAGTACATTTATACCAAACCTTTGACTCTGCCAAGGATTCGGGAGGATTTTGGCGGGTGGTGTAACGACCGGTCGTGGAAAATCCCCTAAATCCGTTACAGTTCCATCGTTTTCTTAACATCACTCACTTGCCTACACTATTGACGCGTCTTTGCACACTGTTTGTGTTTACGGACCAAATGTTGTTTGTTCGAGCCCAGGGCGCTACTTTGTCATATCCTTGTTCTGGACCTGCGTGACGCAATTGCTCCTTGCTCGCAAGCCTCGATTCGGTTTCCCGTTTGTTGAGCCCTTGTGGTCTCATTATTGAGGTTTGTATCTTTTCGGTGTCATTGTTCATTCACTAACCTAGTATCGTAGAATATCACGGATAATCGGCTTTTGATTTGGGGATCCGTTGCAAATTTAGCTACGCATTGCTCAAACGTATGTTACAGATGTGCCGCGGAAGCCGATAGTACCGGTAGTTTTGGGAGTTAAACCACGTTTGAAGACCTGACGCAGTTTATAGACCAGCAAGCCTGAATAGCAAACAGTCGTTTCGGTCAACTTGCTTGCGAGACGAGCATGTTACCTAGGATTACGACGACGCAAACCTTGACCAGGCAACCAATTAGACGCCAACCATAGGCAAACACACAAGCATTATCTCGCGAAGATGAAAATATGCCGGTGTGTAAACTTCGTAGGGCATCCCATCGCCCAGCGGAATGCCCTTGCTTCCGCAAAGCAAAGGGCGATGAACGATGGGAAATTGCTCAGAGACTGGGCGCGTGCTTCGTCCGTCTCAAAGATTCACGTCGAGCAGCGGTGCGCCGAATGGAACCCAGTTGTAATCAGGATAGATGTCATTGGATGCACCATTACCTACTACACAAATGCCGGAATTAGATGCCAAAGAAACCTCGAAGCCAAGTGTGGTCTGCTCAGCGTCTCGCTCCACTAACAAGCCCTTCCGCCTGAGGGTAATAGCATTCGGCGTAGAAACCCCAGTTAGGGTTATAATAGCGTTGGCCTTCGTAGATAGTGGCTCGGATACAACTCTAGTAAGGAAAAAGTCTGCAGAGAGATATGGGATCAGAGGGAATCAATATTCATTAGCCGTGAGCACTGTGAGTGGCACCCAGGTCACCCGTGTAACGAACGTTTGAGCAATGCGTAGCCAAATTTGCAACGGATCCCGAAATCAAAAGACGATTATCCGCGATATTCTACGGTACTAGATTATTACATGAACAATGACAGAAAGTATACAAACCTCAATAATACGATCACAAGGACTCAACAACGAGAAACCGAATAGCAGCGTGTGAGCAAACAGCACGTGCGTCACGCAGGTCCTGAACAAGGATGTGCCAAAATAGCGCTCTGGGCGCAAACAAACAACAATTGGTCCATAAAAACAACCAGTTCGTAAAGACAAGTTAATAGTGTAGGCAAATGAGTGATGTTAGGAAAAACACTGAATCACGAGGGAAAAAGGGGGATTTTCCACGACCGGCTGTTACAACTCGGTCGACCAAGCTGCACCTACAACTCTTTCTCTCGGTCAACAACGATAGAGCAGAAACTCTGGAAGCACGCACAACAAGGGATCTGGCGATGTGAGCACCTCAGTCAGTGAAATCGATTCTGACTCAGTGGCTGCATCTCGACGGGGGTTACGACCGAGGAGTAGCAGAATAACGAGATTGATCTGCTGATTGGTTGAGATGTGCCGGAAGCGCATTGGGTCCTGGATCAAGGAGTAGGAAGCCGCAAAGCACCCTGTGTAGTACGCACTATGCCCGGCTGGACTTTATATGGTAGTACAGATGAAAGATGCGGCAAACAAATCCAAATCAACTGCACTTCGGTGGAAAGGTCGAACAGTGAACGAGCATTCCAACGGTTGTATACCGCCGAATTTTCCGACTCGGCCACTGAAAGAGATGGCCCATCACAAGAAGATAGGTCGTCTTTGAAAATGGTAGCTGAGAACGCCAAGTATGTGATAAATCGTTTCAAGGTTCCTGCCCCGTGGAGGCCCAACCTGAAACCTATGCCAACCAGCCGGGAAATGGCTCTGAAAAGATTTTGCTCCCTCAAAACCAGGCTATTTCGAGAAACACAATTAGGGATAGAATACACGCGCTCCATGCAAAATAACATAGACTTGGTTTATATAGAAAGAGTGGATACATTGGACATCAGCGCAAATCTGTGGCGGTACCTATCTCGTTACCCGGTCGTGAACCCAAAGAAACCGAGTAAGGTCAGAGTGGTTTTCGACTGTGCCGCGAAATGTCAGGGCGTGTCACTCAACGACCATATACCACAGGGTTCAGACTGGACAGCACCACTAGTCGAGTTTTTATGTCGTTTTTGGCTAGGAAAAGTGGCCTTCTCAGCGGAAGTACGTGAAATGTTTCGACAAGTGACGATAGGGGCTCCTTTTGTCTTCTCTGTTGGCCTGAAAGCGAGGCAAATTGTGTACCAGACGAGTACAGGCTGACCGTGCTTCCCTTTGGGACGGTATCATCTCCCTTCTGTGCTAATTTTGCCCTCCGGGAAACCCTCAACAGTTTCGGCGGCACCAGCAATTTTCTAGGAAGAGCAATGGACCACTTTTACGTGAACGATCTTCTGTGTTCCTCTGAAGACCCAAATACTAATATTCTATACATGGTCGAACTGATCGTCACTCTAAAGGCCGGAGGATTCACCTTCACTAAATGGGCCTCAAACATCCAGGAGGTGCTCAATGTTATCCCCAAGTCTGAGAAAATGGAGTGAGCAAAAGAGCTTTTGGGATCCTCTTCACAAACGGAGCGCACACTTGGGCTTCAATGGAAACCCGGAGGTGACGAATTTATCTTCACTCTGGACCTACCCGAACGACCAACCCCACGGAGAGGAATCCTATCATCTGTCTCAAGCCTCTTCGATCTTCTAGGTTTCAATTCTCTATGGTTGGTACCGGGCAAGCGCTTGCTGCAATCGCTGTGCCAGAGAGGGATGGGTTGGGACGAATCTCTCCAGGATGATGACGATAAGCGATGGGGCGACCGGCTGCACTGTCCAGATCAACTTGGTGAGGTCGAAATACAAAGATGCTTGACAGGAATCAAGTGACAAACGACGCCAAACTCCACACATTTTCTGGTGCTTCAGAAGTAGGCCACGGGATAGTGGCTTACGGCCTCTGGGTAGACGAAAATGATGTGCGGCACAGTCAGATATTGTTTACGAAGGCGAGAATGGCTCCACTGAAAAAGGTGTCCACTCGGAGGCTGGAAATGACGGTAGCAGTACTGACCGTGGAAGCCGCAATGCTGATTAGGAGATGCTTCGGTCGGATATACTGGGGAGCAAACTTTTGGACGGACTCAAGAGGTTGTAGTGATTAAGGACGGCCGTACAGAAATCGATGGCTTCGTGCGCACGGTGGTGGTAAGAACGAACAACGAAGACGTATTGCGCGATATCCGTAAGATATATCTGCTTGAATGTGACAATGATGAGGGCGAAGTCGACGCTACAGACTAAGCTAAAACCAAGTCTGCTGATACCATATGAAGCAGAATTTATTTATTTGTTCTTCATGCATTCTCCCATAGGTCCCAACCCTTCACACCGCCTTTGGAGCATATTTGTGTCTAATTTCATACGGTGTTCACAATTTACCATAGAGTTAGTTGTCGAAACCCTAGTTTACCACACGACACGACATGGTCTGTGAAGTAGCGGAAACTCTTGAACAAGCACGTGCTGACCGCTTGCAGAAATATCCCTTTATTCCGCGACCTATTTGTATTATTATTCAACCTGTGTCCAAGTGGATATAAGTTGTGAGTCAAACATACTTCTAATGTGATAGCACCACACATTGAACCCCTGATGTTCGAGTACCCTGTAGCCACCTAGATTTTTCATCAAGAATTCTCAGTCTTTATCTTGCCTCGTACTTTACTCCCATTCGGGCAGCCTTTTCCTCTACATTCCGTAATCTGTCTAAGCATCCCGGTCACATCGAAGTCTTTTTTCGTGTGCAAATAATGTCATATCATTCTCAAAAGAAACTCTAAGTCGTCGAGAGATGGAGCATGACCTCAAGAAACCTGCAAGCTTGTCTGCGACTGGCCAACGTTAGATGAAGCTCATAGCGACCTACATATGCACTGACTTAGGGTCTAGATAGGTTAGGGCCAATCAGTACCCCCATTTACTCTTTGGATGTTGACCGTTTCATGGGAGGATTTGGTGGGCGGTGCAACATACGTGCGTGGAAATCCTCCCTAGCAGTCGGCATATACATGTATTGTTGAGGCTATGCTCTTAATTTTATTGACCCCCGAACAAGTACAACATGCGTCAGTCACTTCACTTCAACATTTGTTTATATTTTGCTCACACGAAGTGGCATAATTTTGGTTCGAACTTGGACTGCCGTGACGGTGGTATCTGATGCTGACCTTTGTTGAACTCTGGTCCTTGTTGCTAGGCTTGGTGGCCTTACAGTTGAGTACCGTAGAAGCCACGAATCAATCTAGTTCTGGTTTTAGGACTCGTTTGGATTGGCTACTCGATACTCATAGTCGGAATAACCGGTAAGCAGGACAGTTCCTATATCGGTGTCTAAATCGGATTTACCCTCAGCTCCTTAAACTTTCACGTTATCCCCAAACAGGAACCTAGGTGATTCAAGGACGGGCGACAAGTAGTCAATCGACAACAACAAGAACAGCATCGGGACCAGGACGGATCCTTGGGTAAGCCACTGTTGACTTTCACCAAACTAGAGGACTAGTCCCCTACTTTGACGTAAGACATCCCATGGGAGAAGAAGTCCGCCAGCTACCTAAATGCTGACCCAACTGTAGCGAATATATTCATCTTGTACAGCCAAAGGCGATGATTAAAGGAGTCGACTGCTTGCCAAAGTCGAAGTGACATACCCAAACTTGCTCACCTTCATCCAGCTGTCCAGTCACCCCATCTAGGACTCACAAGAGATTGGTTGCACACGATCTATTCTTAGGACTCCGTGCTGGGCCGGGCTTACTATGGAGCACTCTGGTAAGTTCTGACATATATTGGCACTGATGATCTTCTCAAGAACTACATAGGATGTCAGTTAGGCTTACCGGCCTGTAACCTTCCATGGACGACTCAGGTCCACTTTTATGTATCGCCAATAGAGCTGCTCTTTCCTCTCCTGAGGCAGCTCACCCTGGTCCAAAGTGGACCTGTACAGCTTGCATACCGAAGTAGCTATGATATCCTCAAACGGATTTATGATAGCTGAGTGGAAGCCATCGGGGCCCGCTGATTATGAAAAGTTAGTTGCTGTAGGTAATTAAGCACTATTCCTTCCTCTCGATTTGACCCGTTTGACTCAGAAGCAGGATGCTCCAGAGAAAACTGACTGGCACCCCATTATCACCTCAAAAACGCTACCGAAGTCTGCCCTGCTCTGGTCGTCAGTGGCGAAACTGTGGTATCTAGTGGGTACTGGACATAGGGCATCCTTCGTTGAGTCTGACGTCTTATGTATGTGGACAGTGCATACCCAAACCCTCGCTTGGAAACCTAAGGAGAGCTCATCGTCTCTTCTCTAAGACTTGTGTAACGGGACCAGGCTGCCTGATTGCTGAAATCTCTGTAAAGTTTCCAGCTGCAGTTTCTACCGTTGATGGTCTTGACTACTGAAGCCTTCCACCACATTTGTTTGCTCGCCTCACTCTTCGTTTTCAGGGCGCAAACTAACCCAGGACGACAATTAGGGACCCCTTCATAACCTGTCAGCGCTCCTCTATAGTAGCCTTCTCTACGGTGTCTCACATCAGCCCCATCGCTTCACTGCAAAGCAAATCTCTATTCGTACTACCAGGGTTTCCAACCGCTCTCAAGGCTACCTTGGGTTGCCGCGTGAAGAGGGTGATTGAACTGGGGGTGTTTGTAATCTCTTCAAGGCAGTAAACGAATTCTTTCGGGTCTTCAGATACCTGGTTGCTCCGCGAGGTCATCGGATTCAAGAGTACCTAAATCAGATTTATCAGTTGGTGCAACAACGGGTGAAATGACGTCTGACTGGCCTTTTCCACTGAACTGTACCCGGTCAACATGACGTCTTTGACCAGATAGATCATCCAGGTTCAGTGTGGTGACCATCCGGTTTCTGCTGCACGCAGTGACAATTCCGTTCGTTGGTAGTATATAATTCCCCCGAAATAACTGACTTTAGCTTTCAACGTACACTCAGGACTGGTTCTCGAACTGCGGCATTCAAATAACTGAGAAGGACTTTGACCAGTAGCTATATATGCAGCTTTACAATATCGCATAGGAAAAATATCAGTGGCATGACCGAGTTCAAAAATGTATGAGGATTCATAGAGTGAATTGCACCCTTAAGCTTGTTTCCACTATTCTCTGCAGGGCCATTAGGCTATGGGTGACGTGAAGCAGTGTATACATTTTCGCAACCATGTCTATTTGACCACTCATCCAAGTGTTCAGCAGTGAAATGTGTGCCCCTGTCAGTAACTAGCACAAGCGGAACTCTTTCTCTGTTGAATGGCTTTTCGGGAGCAGTCTGTGTGAGCTCCGCTGTAGATGAAGTCGTTTAATATACCCCTAACCAACAGTAAAAACTTCAGTGACCCCAAGAACATAAAATTTACCCAAGAAGGGTCCACAATAGTCTGCACGTGCCCGCTGGCGTCGATTGCAGTTTTCAGCTGTACGTACTACGTCGGCAGACAACTCGAACCACTGCAAGTAAGCCGTGCTAGTGACTCCATTTTGTCGACACCAAAATTCCCCGAGTAGAGATCTGCAAATACAACAGAACAGAAGGCCTGAAGAATGACCACACAGTCATTAAGGCACAGTAGTCAGTCGGGGGTGATCGACGACTCATCACTGCTAAAGCAGAAGTCAGGGAATTGCAGCTTTTCTCTTGAAGGCCAACCCTGACGTGCAATCTATAATGACTGGGGCAAAATACACATTTGTATCTTCCACAAGGTCTTCGCAGCGCTTGCAGTAGTTGTTTCAACAAACAACCATGAATGGCTGATAGTTGAGATGAATACAGTATTTGGGACAGAAGATCAGCTTGTGGTATGCATTTAGCTATACGATGAAGGATACCATAACCATATGAGCTAATCAGAGTACTCTGTCATTGAGCCTTTGCAGCTGATAATTTCGGCAACGAATGGTGCTGATGATGAGTAAACTGTAGTGTCTTATGTCCGGTAACTACGGTGAATTTTTGGTCGAATAAATATTTATGCCAACTCTTGGAGGCCCAGAAACTGTCAAGGCATTTCTTTGTTTTTGTGAATATCCTTGTTCAGCCTTAGTAAGCCTCCTTGAAATGCGAATGACTGGCGGGTCGCATCGTTCAAGAACAGCACCATCGGTGGTGGGTGATGCATCAGTAAAGACATCCGAGTGACCTTTCGGAGAGAAAGGCTTAAGAACGACATCGGACTGTAAATAAGATAGCCACCCACGAAAGGTCTTTTCATGAGCCTGATTCCAAAGGAAGAAGTTGGTGTACGGGACAATGAAGGGACAACTGGCTTGCTGAGAAAAACCAGGAGTCAAAAAGCAAAATACTGAAGAACACTAAGAATAAAGCGTAGTTCATGGATGTTTGTAGGTGAAGATATGTCAATAGGCGGGGCTAAACATTTCAGGTCCGGGAAGGAACCTTTAGCGATTTTATTTTAACCAAGACACGAAAACTCAGGGACACCGAAAATGCACTTGTCTTGATCAATAGGACGATGAACTTGATGAGTTGCTTCAACAAACAGCAATGACGATAGCGAAGTATAACTCGAGTGGAACCATGGAAAACAATTTCATCTTGGTATGACTCAACACCCTGAAGACCCTGAACAAATTGGTTAAAGGACTGTTGAAAAATAGCGGGCGAGACGTTGAGACCAAAAGGCAGAAATTTGTATCGAGATAAACCGAAAGGAGTGTTGATGTTCTTTACCATGCCAACTTCTTTGTTCTGGGAGTATTTCAGATACGCGTCTTTTAAGCCAGTCTTCGAGAATACTCTGGACCCTCCAAGTCTATATAGCCTGTCTTTGGGTTCTTCAGTTGATCACTTGCGCCGTAACGAACGATTAATCAAAGTCAATCGGTAGTCGCGGCCAATCCGTGGTGTCTTTTCATCAGCTTTTAGCGGAATGACAATCAGCGTAGCCCAGTCAGCAGACTCCACAGGGATAATAATTCCGAAATCACTCATAGACTGTTATGCTTGGCGGACAGGCTCTTTGAGACCAATTATTCTGCGCTCTGGAAAAAAGGGATCGCCAGATATCTCCGACCTTACTCCAGGAATGTGCTTACTACAGGAGCCTTATAACATATTAAAACAAGCTATTGTGCATTCAATGAATACGGTGTAAAAGTTAAGAAAGGTTCATCAACGTGCCTTTTTTGAAGAACTTTCAAACCAAAAAGTGAAGGTCCTGAAAAGGAAACCAAAAACTCACATACATTAGGGTCAGATTCATGTGACTGAATTGGAACATTGCAAGAACCGGCAAGTGGGAGCTTGTGGCCAGTATTACCTCGAATAGTCGCACTGGTAGGATTATTCTTAGCAATGGGATAAAACCAACCCAGAGCCTGGTGTGAAACAGTGGATTTTGCCTTCTCAGTATCAACAATAAAAATGTGTTTGCTACCCTCTAGAGTATGCAATGTCTGGTTAGCGTGTGAAACTTTCTTTAACAAAAAGTACAACGCAAGTGTCAAAAAACTGGTGTCAAGTGGAGAAGCGCCAGCTGATGCTGAATGGGTCGCCAGGCGATATGTCGGACGGCTTCTACAAACACTTATTGCCGCCGGCCCCACCATGGGCAAAACACGTAGCCCATCGATAGAAACATGTGAAACGCGAATGTAACCGATCGCATGAAACACACCTGCTCAAATTAGGATTTGTATGGTTAGATTTCGTGTGGGTGGACCGCCGAAGTGGTGGCTGATTCCCACGATTATTCATTGGCTTGCTCAAGTGCGGCAATCTTTCAGTTCTTCTCTCACAGCGATTCTGACACACACCGTCACTTCTGCGCAGCGGCGAACAGCACTGCAGTTCAAGTCCGTCTTTGGGAAGACTTATTACCGCTGGACCAATCGAGGATGGCGAGCATCCAGCTATATATATGGAATCTCCCCTAATATGTTCGTGCAGTGCATTCGCGTGCAGCCACTATAGGTAGGTCTCCTCTTGCGATCCCGACAAGCTAACTTCAGCCTTCCAGTCAGTGTGCGGAATATCGAAGTCCCCGCTATAAGGGATTTTGGTGCATCCTGTACTGGTTAATTTTGCTGTCCGCAGTAAGTGAACATCCTCGTTGCCGTTTGCGCCTGGTTCCCTGCAGGCACAAACAACCTTGACCCTTCCGCCTGGAAGGATGATCGGAGACGTGCACAGCTGGAAGTGACGGGTGCGCCTTTTGGTCAGAGACTCAAGGTGGTGTATGCGCGGCCCACGGAGTATGACTACCGCTCAGCCAGGGCGACCTTGCCCTCTATCCAGCCTACCGATCGCAAAACATTTGCCTACTAATCCTGGCGCCTGGTTTTCTCTGGAAAGTCATTTTGCATTACCGGCAAATGTTGACGCGCAGTGCTACCCAGTGGCTTCGGAGGGTTCCATTTTTCCGTTGCTAATGCTACAGGTGTTGGTGTACAACACCACCGGGTTTGTTCCCTCATCTAGGTGTCTGATATTGTTTGGTCCTGCCCGGTTCTCGGTGGTAAGGCCTGAGACGACAGCAAGTATTTTTGTATCGATCGTTCCCACCGGTTTACACTAGGATAGCTGGTGACCCAAGACCTCCGACGACTCCGAGTCCATTCCTGTTGGGGTCGCTATGGCATCGAAGTTGACAAGGGTCATGTCGTCCTCTACCTCCGGAAGGTACGGCCAACTTTCATCTTCCTAACACCCTCAGTTACAGCGTAAGCGGATTCTTTACTGCCTTCAGCCAGGTAGCCAGACAGCCAAGTACGGCAGGTTTTCCGTGACGGTAAGCTGAATGGGAAGGCAAGATCCATCAGGAGGAAACCCTTGTTTGGACAAGGATGGGATTCTATTTGTATGCAGATGGGAAAGAAGCACTCTGTTGAGAATACGCTCGGAAATGTTGCTGACGATGCTAGTTGGACTTATGAGTCCTTAATTAGAGGCAAGAAGTCTACCACCCTTCGTACACATGTGCGCAGTGGCTGCTTTTTCCAGCTGTTAGGAAAAGCTCCCCTGTCAACACAGCACTGCGAAAGAGATGCACAAAAATCTGCTAATGTGGCCGCCTTCTCGTTGGGACTGCGGGAGTGGAATAGGTAAGGACTCATATAGCAATATTGATTGAGCCGACTGAAGCCTTATGTAATTGCATAAATGGGAATGATGAATAGAAGGCGGATTTCAGCAGGGCCGGGATTTGTCCGAATATACGGCACGTCACAATGAAACGAAAAAGTGACTATAAGCCTACTGCAAATAAACTTTTCCCAGCAGCTTTAGAATTTCTTAAATAGTTCACGGGTTCCAGGTCTAGGCCCAGTTCTCGGATATCGGGAAGAATTGTCCGCTCCTTCAATTTTACGGCCCTTTAAATAGAGACTATGAGAAAACGTGAGACCACAAGATCTTTCAAAAATATGGGATGATGGTTAGGATAGTAATAACGAAGGAAGCGAAGTGAAGTTCATTTCGATTCAGCTTGCACCAGGCCGGCAGTGGCCGAGAACAGTCGATCGCCTAGATTTCTTTCGGGGGTATGCACTGGGGTCAACACCCCCTCGGCGAATTCGGCAAGCTTACACGGTTCAAGCATCTTCGTGAAACCTCCAACTGGTTCAATTCCGCTGACAGGGGAGATATTGAATGCATCCTCCAGCCCGGTGAGAGCCAACAGTCTAGTGCGCTTTCCTCACAGGCAGAAATTCCTGATTCGGTTTGTGTGACACGTGGCTATTTTGAAATTCGGTTTTCCCCTCGGGCCCCGAAAATCTGCCTCCCGGGAAGATGTCGTCGCATTTTCATCCATTACTTTTGTGTCAGATTCTTCATCTGTCAGACTTACTAGCTCTTTGGTCAGCTGGTTCCACCACTCACCTACCGTATGGCTGAAGTTGTTTTTCCCTCTTGAGTCTTGAATGAAGCTTCCGGAGTTTCATGCTGTCCCCCCGTTTCCATTTGTCAGAGGCTATCCTAAGCATATTTGGCTTTCATTACTAGTAAACCTCACACTACTTTGAAGGTTCTACTGAGGTTCGCTCTTTGTCCTAATTCCTGGGGGAGTGGCCCTATATTCTAATGTCTCTTGATGTAGGTTCTACCTGGCAGACTCCACACCGTCTTCATGACCAGTGGCTGGAATTTTCCAAGGTGAGCTGCGTATACTTCGAGGAAGGTTGCCTAGGTTTGTACACAGTATCCAAAACAAGGCCTCAGTGTTGCTTCACACAGGAGCAGGAGCACGTTCGCTCGTTTGCTGGTATTTATTGACGTTGTTCTACAGAGCTCCTTGCGAGCTCCGTGGGCAGTTGGCTTGCTCTGCTCCGCTCATCTGTCATCTGCACTTGTAATAAAACCTGAGTCTTTTGTCTACTGAACCGCGGTAATCGTGACTGGTCTCTTTGTAACGGCCAGATTGGAGGCCGCCGTCTTTTTGTTCGTTTAATGTAATTGTTGGCGCCTGTTGATACACCTTCTGGGCTTCGGCTCACAGAGTTTTTTCTTTTGTGTCCTGGCGGATCATACACGTGCTATCCTCGTAGGACGAGCGTTGCCCCTGCGTAATACACGTTGTCCTTCATTTCCGAAGCTCGTGAAGTAATGAACGGGTTCAGTCCCGAGCCCGACCGTTCTCAGATCTCCGGAAACACTGTTTATTTCGGTAAAATGTCGGGCGGCTGGAAACGAGATCACTAGGTGGCGAGCGAGGAGGGCCATGCAAGGAATATTTTTGCGTTTTCTAAGACTCGCGGTCCCGCTGATGCAGCCAGAAGTCAAGACGAAGAAAGAGCTGTACCTGGGAATACATTCTGGACCTCACACCTCCTGGTATATGGCTTCATTTGGTATTGGTGAGGTATTTGCTCTCCTTGTACAGCTATATAAGTTGTAAAAATTTATTGATACATATTATTGCTTTACAAATAAAGTTTAGTCCATTCCCTAGTCACCGAGGGATCAAGCTCTGCTCGGTTTTGATGCATATGTGCCATTGCGGTACATTTTTCCATTAGGCTATGCCAGGAGTTTCCTGCCCCTACCTGTGAGACGCCTGTTCAAAGCTAGAACCTAGTGGCAGAGCATGTCGCCCGTGACGACGATGGGTTGATGAAAATTTCGTAGGAATCACAGAGGCGTACTGCTCGAGGTATTGTCAAAATAAGTAGATAGAATGGATGTGCTTTCATTGCAAGTCGGCAGACAAGCAGGCATTTCAATCCGCTACTGTACAAGAGCCAACAGGGAGTATACAAGGAAGTTCGAAAACCAAGTGAAGCCTTAGCACACCAGAGAAGAAACTTTTTAAATTTTTCTACTTGCAAATACCGAGGATGAGCAACTAGGACGCTGAAAGGACTCGGGGAATGACATCTACGGACGAATTAAACGGAGCGAGTCCTCCATTCTCAACACCAAAGTCGAAATGCTCCAAAGAAAAGGTGAGACCACTAATGGGCTGAAGGTTGTTATTGCCCCTATGTGCACAGTAGGCCCAGTTTTTAGAGGCCTGGAGCACCAAAGGAAGGGACCAAAAAGAGAGCCGCGGGAAATAAGAGCTGGCGAGGAGCCCGGTACGACAAGATGCCTGCAACTTTACTGTGTTGAACCACCGAGAACCGACCATTAGGGAATTCACAACAAGGCGAAATTCGGATAAAAAAGAGTGCTGGACTTACTGAGGCTTGTAGGCATTCGGCTAACGGTAGGAATAAGGAAAATTCACAGGATCGGGGTGTGCCATCACCCAAGACCGCGAGTATAAGCAGGACCAGCGAGACTTATCCTGGTTGAGTTCGGAAACCCGAACATCAGTGGACGGCTGTAAGTAGGAGAGAGGAAAATATTTCACTCAACAGTGAGAGCATTTTGTACCGTGCCCGGTACTCCAGAAATGGACATAGGGCCACTAGAAAATGCCAAACATAGAAAACGATGGGTAAAACCGTCGCTTCAACACAGGGTTTCGCCAGAAGCAAGCTCGGTAATACGATTTGGGCCCTGTAACTGGAGCAGCTTGCCCGTTAGTACTACCGAAGGGTAATGGTAGTCGAAGACTTGCTGGGAAACGAGAGGCAGGAAATCTGTTTACTGGGAGGTGTAAGTAGTCCTAAGCTGCCAATAATAAAATCTTCTGTGTTGACAGCGACGAAAATTGGTACTGTGGCTCCCATTAGGCACACAAGGTTATGATCTAATGTAACTAATTGTCGTAGGAGTGCATCAACAAACTACGATGCCAAGCAGAGTGGGAGCGAATAACTCAGCAGCCGCTCGGTTAATCGGCTCGAGGCGGGACACGAACTAGGGAGGAATGCAGCGTCATCTGAAGGGCCACTGTGGTGCTGTAAATCAAGTCATGAGGCTTTGGGGACAAATGAGCGGCACTGACCACTAGTGCCGCTTACTGCAATGATGACTTAGCCGCAGTTTCAGAGACAGGGTTGTCGCGAAAAGACTGTATCCCATAAGCAGTGCAAAGCCACTACCTCGCTTGTCGACGGGACAGGGGAAATGACTCTGCAGGCGATGAAGTAGCCTTCCTCATTAGCAAAGGACTAGTGTACATGGAATCAGAAGTAAGCTGGTGCATAGCAAGCACTCAGATGCGTGCTATCATCATAAAATTGAGAACCAACAAGAGAGTTGTTGGGTGCGTATTTAGAAGCCCAAACTCATATTTGGACGTGGACGAAAGATGGAACCATACAGTACAGCAGGTCCAGGTATCGACAAGCGAACTTCTAATTGGGGGGGATTGCAACCCACCAGAAGCAGATTGGGCAACAAGTAGCTGTATCCCGGGTAGAGAGGAGGAAGTCTTCACTTACAGGATGCATCGTACGGCTCTGGTCAAGCATAGCAGAGAAGACACAAGGTACAGATCATGGCACAAACCCTTGTAACGCACACTTGAGCAACGCGTAGCTAAATTCACAACGGATCCCCAAATCAAAGGCCGATTATCCGTGATATTCTACGATACTAGGTTAGTGAATGAACAATGACACCGAAAAGATACAAACCTCAATAATGAGACCACAAGGGCTCAACAAACGGGAAACCGAATCGAGGCTTGCGAGCGAGGAACACGTGCGTCACGCAGGTCCAGAACAAGGATATGACAAAGTAGCGCCCTGGGCTCGAACAAACAACATTTGGTCCGTAAACACAAACAGTGTGCAAAGACGCGTCAATAGTGTAGGCAAGTGAGTGATGTTAAGAAAACGATGGAACTGCAACGGATTTAGGGGATTTTCCACGACCGGTGATTACACCATCTACCCTGTTGCTCTGCTGGTAAAGTGCGCACTATGGTCACCAATGTGTGCAGTGCCTTCAGGTCCGATCGTCAATTTAGTTTATTCAGTGCAATGCTACATTTCTGCATTTTTATCACCAAACTGGCTAGAGAGCCCGAATCACCTTTGGAAGGTTTTGCCTCTGATAGTACACCATCAATCAAATTATGGGCGTCTTCAAATGGTTGTCCAGATAGGTCTTTCATAATTTCAAGTGCCCGGGTGTAGCCTTCTTCGGGACCCAGCATCGAGCTCCCCTCGATTGCTTCCCTGGCTCTTTCACGACAGTAACGCGGTAAATGCAAGAATCTCTGTCCTGGATCGGTTACTCTTCTTTCCACAAAGTTCTCGTATTGCCCAACGAACTTACTGCACCGTTCTGCCCTCCCGTCGAATTGAGACAATTACACTCTTGGTAAGTCAATAGAGTGGGTTACGCAGGTACAAGTCGACTTTAGTCGTTCCACGGAACTGCTAGGCTGAATGGCCGTATGCACCGTGGTCTCCAGAGCCACCTCTCGCCAACGTCCTCGGAGCTGATCTTTCCTGGCCGATTTAGCTTCTTCCTCAGTCTGCCTAAGCGGGGTTTCTAATTCAGCTATTCACCTTTAAATTCGATACCACTAGCTGAAGTACATGAAATTGCACTCACAGGACTAGTAGACCTAGCAATATCTAAGGAATCAGTATCATCCAGCTGCCCGCCTGGGGAAAATTACACCGTCCTCCGACGCGAACACCTAGGTAGAGGGGTGGAAAGTACTCATGGAAATTCTGTGACCTCTATCTCCTCTCCTAGGGACGAAGGCGGCTTCGAGGTGATCTCATAGGAACGTTCAAGATAATGAAAGGTTTTCTGGTCTTAGGCCGTATAGTCTTTTCTTAACGGCCCTCGATTCCCGAACAAGGAGACATTAGGTGAAGCTTACGAAGGTTCGAACTGGGTTCATAACCAGATCGAGCTTCTTCAGCAAAGGGGTAGTGAACAAAGGGTACAGCGTGCCCGGTGGAATGATAGACTGCAGACCGTCTAGTCCTTCAAGAGGAGTCTGGATAGCAAGTGGAGCGAGATGTTCCTTGATGGGGAGCCTTGACTATGCACACCAGATGGACGAAGGGTTGCGCTTTGGTCTGCCTGAGGCGTGTTGCAACTGAGGTTTCAGTTTGTTTCATACTGCCTCAGCGAAAACCCAGGGTGCATAATTTTCCTCGCAGTTGATGTGCGACGGGGTTCTACTTTTCCATCTCCTTTTTAGGGGGGATTGGACGGAATACATGGTGCAGCAGTGGGTGCATAACTGGCGTGCACACCGCCGAAAGAATTCCGGAAGCTTGGCTAGCCGTGGTCATTACCTGTCATACGTAGAATGAACCGAGTGGTGAAATCGTGACACCGTTTGCCGGTTAGCTCCTTGAATTTGGCCCAGTGCCCCGACGGCGACTGCCGAACGAGACTGTGAACACAGGGTTAAGATAATGGACCCCCGATATTTTTGTCATTAGGCTTGTATCTGTGAAGGTGTTACTGCCTCGCAACTTCTGCCTCTTAAGGCCAAATTTTCAAGGCGCTATATCGTGAATTGACACTGCGCAGAATTCGGATTTTTACGATAAGAAACTTCACGACAAAAGCCAACTGATATAAGCCGGGAAAACCTTGTGACAAAGCACTCTATCTCGATTCGGGGGCAACTTCAGGAAAACAGAGATTACGAGGCTTGAAAAAGAGTTGGCTCGAGGGAACTTTGCAAACAGTGGTCTTAACTACAAAGTCAGCTGTTTGAATAACTTGTCTGCTTGTCCCCGCTGCTTAGGCCTATCCAGAACCTGGCCTTTTTACCCTTCCCTTAAGGCGCCTCAACCAATATTCTTGAAAGTTTAACGTGGAGTACTCGAACGAATGAAAAGTCGTACCTCAACGGTAGTGTCTGCGTGCACGTGCGGCATTCTTAATTGCCGAGGAGGTAAAAAGAGCGGAATTGGTCGCGACATAGGCGAGAGCTGATACCATCGGAAGTGCGGCGAGCTTTCTGTTTTTGGCTGAAACTATGCATTATGCAATCCAGCTTGCTATGGACCTTTATTGTTTGTGTAATTGCATGTAGATGGCCGCTGCAGGGAGGTTTAAGTGGACGGGAGTTACCCACAGATGTTGATCCATAATCGATCACAGTACACAGATACTAACACACGAATGACGAAGATGGAATCGAGGCTTGAAAATTTAGCGTGGCCCTTGCTGATCAGATATCTGGACTGCGGAGTGCGGTAAATAATGGAGGCTGTGTATTACCAATCTCAAGGGACGAAACAGCCCTTACAGCGCAAAGGCAGACGAAGTTTGGATGCACGGCGGAAACTGCCACCGTTGGGTACATAAATGCCGTCATTAACGGGATACCTGAGCCGTTCTATCTGCCAACGAGACAAGGACTCAGGGAGCCAGTGCTTCAGGTCACGAACCTACTGAGGCAAATTGGTGCGCCCGAGCAAGCTCTTTTGAAGAGAGTTTTCGGGCCTAGCCAATTGTCAGCTAATCCAAGGAAATAGCAGGGCCCCGGGCCCAGGTTAGCGGAATTTGGGAATCCACATTTCCAAGACGGGTTCTTAGCAGCAGGGGACCAAATTGTTAGACGCGACTGGAGTATTGCGTGTGAATCCCTATCACTTGGGCAAATGCTCCAGAAACACTAGCGGTACGAATCCTACCTGTAAAATGAACCACACCTACCCCATTGATGAGCGCGAGACAAATAGGAATGGTTGACTATTTGCCCGAATTCATATCCCCGACGACAGGCAGTATTATTCGCAATGAACTGATGTGGTAGTCCGTATTGTAACTGCCCCCACCCAAAACTACGCGGACAAAAGTAGCAAGAAGACCAAGACCGAGAAACAGCACGTTAGTTGTACTCCAGAGTGGGCCTGTAAAATGTTTAATGAGGTGATATAATAGGTCAACTCAAAGATGACCAGTCACAGAGAGCTTTTATCGGAATTGTCCGCTGTGATCCTGTTTGATTGAGACTCATCCGTGTACGTGGTTAAGAAGTTACCCCTGGACTTATCAAGTGTGACAGCTGCTGAATCACCACACCGGCATACCTAATGTGGGACAAAGACACCACATCAAGGACGGCAGAACCAGGAATAGTCCGGCGTCACCCTCAGAACACCCCAATCAAGCTGCAAAGTGCGGACAGAGTTGCAGGGTTTCAGGGCAGCCAATCTGAACGAATCCCAAAGCCAGGAAAAGATCGATTCGTAGTTCCTATGGCACTAAATTGAAATTTACAAAAGGTACATATGTAAACAAACATCTAGTACGTGGCCGTATAGACTCAACAGTAAAACACAAAGGTTCGAAGCCCCGTGGCTCAAACACGACAGTCAGAAACGGCTCAGGGCCAAATGAATAAACAAGCGTGCAAGCGTGTGGTGTAAGGACCGATGTCTTCAAAGTAACGTCAAAATAAATCAAGTTCGCAAAACCTCATTGCATACTGTCTCAGTGAACGCTCACGATGCATAATGTATCTCGCAGTTGATGTGCGATGAGGTTTTCCGTCTCCCTCTCAGTTTTAGCGGGGATTCGACGAAATACACTCGGCAGTGGTGGGTGCATAACTGGTGTGCATACCATCGAAGGAATTCTGGACGCTCGATTGGCCGTGGCCATTACCTGTCCTGTACAAACTGAACTGAACTGAACTGAACACTATCCGTTCTGTGCAAACTGAACTGAAGTGAGCTGAATCTGGTCTGACCTTGTCGGTACGTTTTGTGTACGAATATTGTTGCAATACTGCCCCTGGGGTTGTTAGCCCTGGTCGTGGGGTACTTTCCGGGCGAAGTCGTCGAAGCTGTTGGTGCTATCTTCGTTCTTACACTTCCGCAGCCACAGGGGTTTGAAATTTTTCGCACTTAAATTCAAGGAAGTGTTTTCAATGTAAGCGTTAGTGAACAAATAAAGAAATAACCACATGATTTTGAAATGTGTGGCTCTAAAACGAGGAAAAATGTTTTCCGAGTTGACGTGGTATCAGTCTCACAGCTCTTTTACTCTTTTTGGTTCAGGGAAAATACAGTATGTTTGATACCTGAAAGCATACTACTACTAAACAAATGATTTGGAGGATTTCCTTTCCTTTTTGTGTTAAGATACAACGCTGATATTTTAACCTTGAAGAACGGTTACCTTTTCGAAAAAATCCGTACACTTTATACGAAACTATGCAACTACTACAATTTAATCTAGTTTGCATCCGAGGACGTGGACGGTGGCTGCCAAGTTTGTTCAGGTTCTTGCACCACGGCAGGTCTCGACGGACTCCCCCCAGTTCTTCTCGAACTGGGTGGTGGGGCGTTGATAGAATCATTTGCCGTCTTGCTCCGTGATATTTGGAACGAGGAGCGTATTCAGTTAATATGGAGCGAGTCATTCATTGCTCCCATCTTCAAGAAAGGAATCCGAAATGACTGGTAATCATCGTGGGATTAGCTTTATTCCGATAGTCACCAAAGTGTTAGCCTCGATTATGCTACACCGTCTTACGCCCACTCGCGAGAGGAATGCCCGCGAACAGCAGGCTGGATTCCGCCCAGGTCGAGGATGGATCGACCAGATTTTTACTCTTCGCCGACTGTCGAACACCGCTGGTCGTATCGAACCGACCGGATAGTTCACCGTAAACTCTAACGCGGCCAGAAGTGAGAAAATACAACGATCTCAGTAGGTTCACGAAGTTCTGGGGCATCCCCTTTCGATGAAAAACACCGAAAAGTGCTGTTCGATCAACTGAATCGAAGACGCCTTTCAGGCCTAAGAAGACTTATTGTCGGTCGGCGGTGCGTGTGACGCGTTTCAAGTAGTCGGCGACTAGTAAAAATCTGGTTGATCCATCCTCGACCGATGCAGTATGGGATTGTTTGTATTCGTGCAGTTTATGGGAGATTTTGGACGGGTACTGCAATGATGTCCAGCCGCAAAACAGGAGAACGATTAGGGTTCTCAACCAAAGTCTTTAGTTCTAACGAGAACCTGTTCGCAAGGTAGCGGGGTGGCTCAGTGGAAGCCCATTTGCTTGGATCAATTATTCTTCCACTGATTTTGCCTACTGAGTTTCAGCTCAAATCGACCCTCAGTCTGGAAGACCAGGAGACTGACTTTGTCCGGCTTCTACCCATTAGCCTGTCAGGCATAATTGCATCTCCGGCCTAAGGAAGCCATCCTGTATAGTTCTTAGGGTCATAGAGTGACGCAAGTCATCACATCTCATCAAGGCGCAGTCTCGTCGTGATGGGTAAGGGTGGGAGCAGTGATGCGCTGGTCAGGCTATGACGTGACGTAGGGGTACGAAAAAACTGTCACCAGCACTGGGTTCGGTTGGTGCTTCCCACCCTCCCGTTCGGGGTGTAAGGGATGATACATGACGCTATATAGAGACCTAATTGGTGTTGCTACCTTACCGTGGGGAACGGGTTTGCGTGATACTTTTGTGAAGAAGCTGACGCGGTGTGCCTTCAAACGCGTTTATTCAAGAAGTGAATGATGAAACCATTACACGAAAAGACCGCACGTTCGTCTGCGCGCGTCAGCAGTCAACTGACTGCGAATCGATAGGCATGCGAGGCAGACGAGAGTGAACGGTTTAGCCGGGCTGAGAAAAAATTCAAATCGGTAAGCGTCCGAACCGAGGCGTAAAAATCTATACAAGCTCTACAATACTCCCTTCCCAGAGCATTGGATGAATGTGCATCGATGCTTTTGGAAAAAAACTATCGGAGTTGAAAACGTGCAGGCTTGACAGTCTTGCGGCCAGAACGGGTTGTGAGAGGAGGAACAATGCAGTCTCTTACAGAGTACTCAAATCGTCAGAATCGTGAGAACTGACGTCACTGGAAACAGAAGTAGAAGTTTCCATAGAGGGAACTGAAGTCATATAGTCCGAATCAAGGTATACTACTTTGTGGCGGTCGATACTGAAAGTGTCTGGCTGACCAGCCTTATCAGTGACAAAGAATTCTTTGTTACGGGAAATGACGCGAAACGGGCCTGAGTATGCTGGATGCAACGAGGGTTTAACAGCATCACAACGGAGAAAACATGAGAGCACGTAGTTAAGTCTTTGGGACTGTAAATAAGACGAATGGAGGTCCGAGTTGGAAACAAACGGAGTGATTTCTTGTACAGCTGTAATTGACAAACAAAGTTTGAAGGGTCAATAACATCAGGACAGCGTCCGGAAAACTCACCGGGCAATTGTAGTGCATATGGACAACATGGTTAACGGGAGGGCGTTCATCAACTCAACAGAATGACAGGTGGAGGTGAGAGAAGCTTTCAGTTGTCTATGAAAGCGTTCCACCAATCCACTGGATGACGGGTAATATGCCATTGTAAAGATACGTTGGAATCCAAGGAGAGAAGTATAATCACAGAAGAGTTTGAACTGAAATTGTGCACTCTTATCCGTGGTGATCGTAGATGCAACACCATAGAAATCCATTGGTGTAGAAATGTTTCGGGAATTGTTTCACTAGAGGTGTCAGGTATGGGGACAGCGATGGGCCAACGCGTAAAATGATCTACGCATATGAGGAGGAAACGGTATCCGTCGGCCAATGGTAAAGGACTAACAATATCTAAGTGGACATGAGGAAAACGTGAATTGTCTGTAGGTATTCGGACGAGGAAGGAAAGTACATGCCGGTGAATCTTGCTCCGTTGACAAGGTGTACACGTTCTAGACCAAACACGAACGTCTCTATTCATATTCGGCCAAACAGCGATCAGAAACAAGTCTGATTGAGGCGCGTGTTCCAGGATGGGATATGGGATGTAAATGTGTAAAAATTAAGCGACGAAGGGAATAGGGAATAAGCGGGCGAAGCTTGCTTGTACCGTTTCCGTCAGATCGTGCTAAGTCTTTCAACATCAGGGAGGACAATGAGCGGTAGCTCTGTAGTTCTTGATCATTCTTTTGAGCCTGTGCTATCTCGGACCAGCTGAATGCCGTTGGGTTGGTTAGTAGATTCATACCTGGGCGAGAGAGAGAGTCAGCCACAAGATTGCTAGGTTCCTGTATACACCGTATATTGGTTGTATATTGGGAAATGTGATCGAGGTGTCTGATTTCCCCGGGCGAATAACGGTCGCTGCTTGAAGCCTATGCATAAATCAAAGGCTATAGATCGGTGTAGACAATAAAGCTTCTACCTTCCAAAATGTGTCGAAAGTATTTTATTGCAAGGTAGATTGCAAGCAATTTACGGCCACAGGTGCTGTAACGAGTCTGTTGTGGTTGCACTTTTTGAGAGAAAGATGACAACGGCTGTCTGACCCCCCAAACATTCTGTAGCGATTCGGCGCCAACGGCTATTTGGGAGGCATCTATCCGCAATACGAGAGTAGCGTTGTCATCGTTGCTTAAGTGTGCGAGCGTGGGACCTTTGGACAACACTTGTTTAGCCTCTTGGAATGCTTATTTAACTTTGGAAGTCATTGAGAACTGGCGCAGCCTTTTTTTTCAAAAGTTCAGTGAGTAGGTGCAAGATCTTCGAATAGTTTGGTATCAATGGACAATAGTAGTTGACAATGCCCAGGAAACGACGCAGACTGTTGAACGATTGGGGTTCCAGATGGGCCTGGATAGCATTCACTTTGTTTTGGAGTGGTCGGATACCTTCACTATCAACATGATGGTCAAGGAACTCACCAGATATGGTACCAAGGATATATTTAGAGGTATTAACTGAGATGCCATACGCTTGGTTGTGAGCGGGATAGAGTTGCTGCCGCGAACAAAAAGACGAGTGATGCCCCGGGGATACCACTTCGTACCTAATTCCCAAGATTTCATGAACAGTGTTTCTACACACCGTTCTCAGGCAGGTGCCATTCGGGACATCGATGAAATCGGCTAATTTTTTGCAGGAACTGGCCGCATAAAAGTATAAGAAGTACCTGGTAACCGTAACTGCAGCTGCAATAAAGTGAAAACGGAAGTAAGCTATTCAGAGACGGTAAGAGACATGTCTGAGAACAGACGGTAGTGGCACAAACGCTGCACGTTATGTCCGTTGCACCTCCGTCCTCCGTGAACAGACAATACCATCGGACAAAAAGTATCAAATTCTGCTGTGAAAAACAAGATATAATACATCCGTTCTTTACTCAACCTGTTGTCATTTGTTCCTCTCGTTTTCATTGCTGTCACGTTGGCATAGTGCTTTATTTAATGTCTGACATCCGGGCGAACCAATCTGTGCACGAACAACAATGTCACTGGATTCAGATGTTCGTTTTTATGTTCGTCTAGTACTTGGAGCCTTGTGCACCATTAACGGCCTCAAACGAGGCTTCCTTGACCTGGATCCAATGTTCATCTGGATTCGAAACATCTGATGGCATTCATAGCCTTCTGTTAAGGAAAATTTAGCGTACAAACCGTTTTAGTTGAAAGAGTTGAGCCTGGTCTTTTTCAATAGTGGGAAATCTAACTATCGTATGGAATGACTTTTATGCAGTACGAAGATTGGAACTTACCCGTTGCTATAGCCAGACTCATCTGAACCAGACAAACCATTTACTGAACTGGGAGCTGCCAGACAATCTTCTGTTGTAGTTCCTTATGATTGTAATCCTTTTTATAGATGAGCGATGCACGATTTCCTCAATTATTGCTGCATATGCCGCTCTCCGAAAATTCCTTGTGTAGAACTTCTGCAGTAAAATATAATATCGTTTCTGTGTGAAGTTTCGCAGTTTTTGGATTTGACAGTGCCTCAAAATTTGCTTGACTACATGATAAGTAGGAGTTACAGCAGAAGGGATAGATCCCGTGGTCTAAAGATCTACTGTACAATAGGGAATAGGTTAGGAATAATTCATGTAAAAATTAGGTTGCTGGTTCTGTGCTTGGAAGTGCAGAGATCACAAGAAAAAGAGACTACTTAAGATAGTAAGGTATTCCATGTTTTTTGCAGTTCTTGAGGAAAACGAGTTGAAATTGACGGTGCGGTAGCTTGAGATAGTCACTTTATACGGATGGCTTGTTGCATGCGCACAGGAAAGGTTTTGAAAACAAGAGGAACGGGGACCACAAGCAAGTTCCTGAGAACAGAACCCATAGTAATGCCAGCAGAAAAGAGAGAGCGAAGCAGTTGTCAAGCAACGGGCTAGCGACTGTAAACTCGAAGTTATCAGGGGGTCACTGATGTAGTGGTTCGATCAGGATCGGAATTCAGCGACACACAAACGTTGGAATAATCTTGAGAGAGAACGGGCAGAATATGGAGTATTTGAGGGTGGCCTCATGAACGATAGCATGAAGACGGTTGTAAGTGGTTGGAAGAGGTCATTGATGAAAAGTGAGAACAGCATGGGGGTTAGTACGGGACCTTAGTTTATGAACAATGTTTATTTCCACTTGTTCCCTTTATCCATACTTAATTTATTGTTGCTTTTTCTGTTGCAGTGTGATTTTCTTCAATATTTTCCATGAGTGTTTGGCGGCGATTGCAGCGGGTCGGGAAGAAAGCTGCCAAATTCCAGTTTACCACCTCATTGCAAGAGCTAACCATCGAATGTAATCAGCAATATCGACCAGGGACATTTGTGATTGTGTGGTCTCGTCGTAGTCGCCGGTACACATCTAAAGTGAGTCAGTTAGAGATCAATGAAGTGTGGTTTTTCAGACGTTGCACGTTTTTAATTAATCTCATTTGGTAATATAAGAGCGAAGTAAGTCAATCAATGCGAACCCAGCGGCTTAGTCAACAATGTTTACCGCTATGATTTTGAGATCTCTGCACTTTCCATAAGCAGTGATTTCTGGTATACAAATGGATGCTAAAATAGTTTGCTTTTTCCAAGGGTTTTTGTTTAGATAGGTTGATTAAAAATTTCCATCCCGTACCAGTTTGCTTCCCTATGATTCACACACGCGGCTTTCAGTGATTGTCCTATTACAACTTTTTTATTACGTGCTTGCGCATGAGTGCAGTGGAAGGGGTATATACCCCATAGCCACAAATACCCACTGCACTATTAAGGATTACCGGCAACCAGGCCCTGAGAGACTTGGAGTGATGGAGATCCACATACAGCCCCAGCAGGTTAGGTGTATAAACGAGCCGGATGAGAACGGATTACTGTCTACCACCAAAGTAACCGGTGACGTCGGAGATTCAAACCTCTGACCTAGGTGGTAACCAAATGCTCTAAACCACTCGACCACCACCGGTCAGCGAGTGTGCACATTGACTTTGTGTAGTGGCTTACGTGCCTCTACGATCCGGGGAGCTATACATGATGCATACAGTATGTGGTTGATGCAATCATGCCCAGTAGTTCGATGGGCAGAGGTGAGGAGAGTTCCAGTTTTAAAGGACCAGTTAATGGGGTACAGCCACCACGCATCCAGAGATTCAATAACCGTTTTGCTGATTGAAATTCCTAACCTAATGAACGTGATTTAGAGTACCTAAGAGTTTTTCTCGATTCTAATAGTTGCGTTCGAACTTAATTGGACAGCTTTTATTGATAATCATCAAGCAACATTATTCTTAGCGCAAACCTTCATGTACTGACATTCTTATCCTTGTTCGCCGCATGGTATTGACCGTATTTCCGCCTCACTTCCGTCGCCGTTAGCATAATATTTTACCTTCCAACCGTTGCGTAATTAGCATATATTTATTTGCATCGAATGATGTTCCAATAAAAGTGGCTGCCACAGTCGGGATTCGAACCGCTAACTATTTGGCTCCAGCCTAACATCGTAAATTTTCGCCTACCCGGCAATCCCAGCCTTCCGGCTACTCATGTACGGTCACATGCACATGAGCGCACACCCCACTGGTCTTTACCCATCTCCCTTTACGATCTCTGTTAAACGCAAGGCAAGCAGTTTAGCTTTCAAATGTCACGGAACCGTATGCTGTCTGCTGACATCTTTCAATGAATGATTGCCCCTATTGCCTCTTTCTGATCATGACAGCCGTTCTATCATGGTTGATCTACTTTGTCGAATACAAAACGTCTATAGATCCTTCAGTTCCAACTGTTATAACTGTGTGTTTAGCGCTGCTACCCCAATCTGCCGTAATCTTATGTTTGCTACCGTTTTACCGCCAGCACAACGGAACTGTACCTAAGCGTGGTGTGATGGCTTGCGTGGCTCCATGACCCAAAGAGCTATGCACGATGGTCTCCTTAAGCCGGAGACGCAATCATGCCTGACAACTCAATGAGGAGAAGCCAGAAAAAGTTCGGTCTCTGAACCAGTTGCTGGGCAACATCTGGTTCTAACCACTGTCCCTGGAGAGGACACTCCATTAAATAAACACGGTCTAAAAACCTCCACTAGATGGACGCAAGAGTGGAGTACCTGGGGGTTTCTCTGGACCGTGGGAGGAGTCATTGCACTTCATTGGGCAGCTATCACCCACCTAATCTGGGTAGTCCCCTGCCCAAAGGACGCTGCTCCGTCCACGTTCCGCTTGCTCCACTGGGTGCATGGGGCCGAGGACTGAGTCCGAAAAGCGGATCGATAACAAAGCGCCAGTGAAAACAAAACAGAACGCATGCAATAACCGGGTCCCACGTGACGGACCAGAAGGTTACTTCATGGGTTCTTCGGCCACGTCTCCGTGCTGGGTTAACGCTCCACTGCCTTGGAGGTTGAAATTTTGAGCCAAAGGCTCCGATTAGCGTTCCCAAAGAAAAACTCCTTCTGCGATGTGGTAGCCGCGAAATATGATGTTCCCAAAATATTTAATAATCCCTCGGAAAACATTTATTGTCTCTGTGCATTTCATCCTCTATATCCCAATTCCTAATGGATACGAGAGGCCACAATGAATCGTGACCGTGAACTTCTAACTCTCGGTAAGAGTAGCAACTTAAAGACAGAACAGAAAAGAGAATCGATTCTTCGACCTAAGCATTCTCGTCACTTTGTTGGTTTCAACGCCTGCATACTTTACCAAACGAGGCAACAGACTGCCCAAGCTTGAACTCTTGAAACCTCGAATACAGATGTGTGTTGTGTCTCCAAAACACACATACGAAACCCAACTTCAGTGTTAACACTTCGCCTCCCAGATACAAGTTCGGATTCTCGTTTCACTCTTCACTTGTCGGGTGATTCGGTATCTAGTGCTGGTAATTAGGCTGGCGTTGGCATCGGTCTGATCTTGAAAGCTGAGCGTGCAGTGCTCGACGGGATGCCAGTCAGCAGTCGTTTGTGCGCGGTTCCGTTGAGTGGTTCTGTGCATGTCAACAGTGCCAGTCTGGAGAGTCGATTCCTGCTTGTTATTTCCATATATATATATATATATATATATATATATATATATATATATATACGCATACCTGATGAGCGGCAACAACCGCGAAACCGGTCGTGTGCTTCCGGGGAAATTTTGTCCACACGTTTACATACTACTTACTATCAATATGAGCGCTTGCACATGCAGCCTCGTTGTTCGTTGGGTTAGCAGTGACCCAGACACGAATAACTATAAGAAATCACAGTTGTGATTCATTTGTGGGCTCTTCAATGAAGAGTATCCATTCACACTCCAGACGATTCAAATTAGATCCTAGTGAACATATATATATATATATATATATATATATATATATATATATATACTCAACCTTTCTCTTGCGTCCCCAACCACTTCCCTTTGCCCCTTATGTCCACCCATAATGCTCCTACTGATAACGCGGTCGATACTCGCAACGGTTCATTGTCAAGTAGTCTCCCAAATAATTCACAATCGCGTAACTCACATTTTCTCAAGCCTCGTCAACCTCTGAATCTCGGCTCCTTCAACGCGCGTACTCTCATGCAGGCCGGTCAGCAAGCGTGCCTAGCCCTCACAATAGGTTCTCTGAAGATTGATGTCTGCTGCGTAAGTGAAACGCGTATCCAGAGTTCGAGCAGTGTCATTCAGCTAACTGCTCCTGGTATCTCATCGAGGTATTTACTGCGCACCTCAGGAGACGAAGCAGCTAGAGCTGTGGGTCAACGTGGTGTAGGAATTGTCTTGACTGACAAGACTGAAGCTGCCCTTTTAGACTGGATCCCTGTTAACAGTCGTTTATGTGCTGTGAGACTCCAAGGGTCAGTTGGTGTTCGAAAGGATAGTTGTGTTAAGCGCACTTTGTTTGTGATCTCGGCGTACGCCCCAACGGACTGCAGCTCAGACGCGCAGAAAGATGAGTACTATGAGGAACTCGCCACCCTCGTTCGCAGCAGTAGTTTCCGAAATCGCACTGATAGCTGATGACTTCAACGCATAAGTTGGCAAACGTGGTGCGTCGGAAGCTTGTTTAGGTGGGCGTTGTGCTTTACCTGCTGAGCGTACAGATAACGGGGATAGACTTCTCCAGTTTTGTGCAGACAGTCGGTTATTCCTATCTACTACGAATTTCCGACACAGCTGGCATCGCATAGAGACATGGCATTCTAACTCTACAGGTACCTTGAGTCAGATTGATCATATTTTAGTAAGCTACAGGAGGCGCAGTTTTGTTCAGAACTGTAGATCTTACTGGCCCACGTACGTAGAGTCGGACGATGCATTAGTTTTAATGCGATTATCTCTCCAGCTCCATGGTCATCGACGCCAGCTGCAAGCCCGGTTAGCCCTGCAGCGTTTGTCTGACCCAGAAGTCCGCACCCGTTATGAGCAGAAGTTAGCACATGAGCTAGGATCCACGAAGAGCAGTAATGTAGATGAGCATTGGGCCCATTTGCAGCAGGCGATGCACGTGGCAGCAGGTTTCGCCTGTGGTCCTAGATCCGATGTACATCAGAAGACACTGGATTTCATAAGGATCATTGAGTATAATAAAACAAAAGCGTAACTCTCGAACTGTAAGGAGATGAATAAGATACCAAGAAATCAACAAATGCAAGTTACGCAAAGCCCTAAGAAGGATCGCGAAAATTGGTGGGTCAAGGTAGCCGAAGAAATGGAAACAGCAGCTGCTTCAGGTAATAGTCAGAGACTGTTCAAACTTATTCGCGACACCTGTGGACTGCGCACCCTTGTCAGTGAAACGATATGCGATAGAAATGGAGAACCCATCCATGGCAAACATCAAAGGCTCAACCGTTAGGCTGAATACTTCAAGGAGTGGTTTAGCTGGCCGCGCACTGATATAGTCACCCGACCTCAACAACCGCGAATCCCTGGGAAGTATCACTTGAACCCCCATCGGAAATGGAAGTGGAGTCATGTATACGATCACTAAAGCGAGTGAAAGCGGCCGGTCTTGGTGAACTCCGTCCAGTTCTTTTCAAAATGGGTAGTGGTGCATTAATAAAATCACCTACCACCTTGTTCCGTGACATTTGGAACGAGGAGCGTATTCCGTTATCACGGAGCGAGTCATTGATTGTTCCCATCTTCAAGAAGGGAATACGCAATGACTGTGGTAACCATCGTGGGACTAGCTTAATTCCGACAGTCACCAAGGTATTAGCCTCGATTTTGCTGCGTCGTCTTGCACCGGCTCGCGAGAGGACTGCTCGCAAACAACAGGCCGGATTCCGTCCAGGTCGAGGATGCATCGATCAGGATTTTACTCTTCGCCAGCTACTGGAAACGCGTCACACACACACACACACACACACCGTCGATCGACAACAATGTTGGTTTCCTCGACTTGAAAGGCGCCTTTGATTCAGTTGATCGAACAGCACTTTTCAGTGCTCTTCACTGAAAACGTATGTCTCTGAAGCTCGTGAACCTACTGAGATCATTGTATTCTCATACTTCTGGCAGAGTAAGGGTTCACGGCAAACTATCCGGTCACTTCGAAATGACCAGTGGTGTTCGACAGGGATGTCCAATTCCTCCATTCCTGTTCAACTCCGTTATGGACTAGATAATGGAAAATGCTTTGCGAAGTCTCCAAGATGTGGGCGTCGAACTAGCAAATAGTGAAAAGCTGTATGACCTAGACTAGGCAAACGACGCTGTCTGCTTGTTCGAATGCACTAGATAGACTCGAAAGAGCCGTAGCTCCATTTGGCATGCGGCTGGACACCTTAAAAGTGTTAAGTGATGTTGCAAGACTGGACGTCAATGGTCTTCAGCTCAATGCTTGATAGGGAGGTGCTGGCTGTTGTCGACCGCTTCAGTTACCTAAGCGACATTGTGACGACAGATGAGAGCTTGGTGGTAGAAGTGAGCATGCGCATATCCAAGGTCCAAACGGCGTACGTGGAACTGAAGCACTTGTGACGCCGACTTGATATTTCACCGAACTGTGTGCCACGGTGAGTTCAGTTTTGATGTATAGCTGCGAGACTTGGGGTATGTATGTGAAAGATATTCGTCGTCGTGAGGTTTTCGACTACCGACGGTTACGTAGCATCGCTCAGATTGGGTGGAATAGCCGTGTGAGAAATGTTGAGGTCAGAATTCGAGTATTGAGTACCATTTCAAGGAGTTGTCTATCACAGTGTATCCAGCTTAGTAAGCTTCGTTGGTTAGGGCACGTGTTACGTGACAGACATACGTCTATCATACCGTGCCCTATTCTTCGTTCCTCTCAGGGAGTGGAAGAAACAATGTGGAGGTCAACAGATGACTTGGCAACGAGGAATGAACATATGTACGGCGAACTCAGGAAAAGTAGGTGCCTTCGTGCTTGGGGTCCAAAAGATCCCTCAACCAGTTGGCTGGAGACACTGAAGAATATGGCAGCGAACCGCGAACAGTGGAGATCGTGTTATCACTTTCTATCGAGTCAGAATGAATGATCGATTTGCGTTTGTACAGTTAGACTCCATCACGACGAGACTGCACCTTGACGTGGTGTGATGGCTTGCGCGCCTCTATGACCCAAGGAGCTATACAGGATGGCTTCCTTAGGCCGGAGATGCAATCATACCTGACAGGTCAATGGGTAGAGGTCAGACAAAGTCCAGTCTCCTGGTCCTCCAGGTTGGGGGTTGATTTGAGCTGGCAACTCAGTCGGAAAAACCAGTGGAAGAATAATTGATCCAAGCAAATGGGCTTCCACTAAGCCATCCCGCTGCCTTGCGGATAGGTTCTTGTCAGAACTAAAGGCTTTGGATGAGGACCCTAATCGTTAGACTGTGTGTTCCGTGTGTTGGATACTAGGGCGTTCTCTCCTTTTCCGACCCCTGAAGGTTCACTTCCCTTCCATCTTGTATAGTCATACTTTCTGATTCAAGAAAGACAGTGATCAGTGGGACTTACCCAGCTATTTACATCGGTACACTATATATATATATATATATATATATATATATATATATATATATATATATATATATATATATATATATATATATATATATATATATATATATATATATATATATATATATATATATATATATATATATATATATATATATATATATATATATAACCCGGTAGAATTCGCTGACCCGTGGTGCCATGCAAAAACATGAGAAAGGAAAATATATGTGAAGAATCAAAGGGGAAGTTTCTCAGGAATTCGAACACAGGCTGTCACAACATGACTGCCACTGAGCACGACACTGAGTTATATCCGACAAAGTTCCCAGCCAGCTGTATAGTGGATCTCGAAGTCCCCAACCAAACAAGCGCGAGTAACCGACGGAGACAATTCTGGACGTCAACATTGTGATAGACCGGTCTCATGTCATGGCTTGGCCTCCACGCTGTTATTTCCGGTCAGCCCTATGCTCGGCGAATAGAGCTTGACGAGGAATTCGTTGAGGTAGCATACGTAGCACGTTCCTACCAACGAAGCCGATGGAGCGATATGGTAGCCCCAATTGGGTACGCGGCATGCCTGGTTTCGTAGATGCGCGGTTGAACTTCGGAGTCGCTTATTCCCTGTTGCCACCAAACTCGCTAGATGCTCCTCAGGCGACGGTGATCAAACAAGTACAACCGGTCGACATCGGCTGCTCGAACAGGCCAGGTCTCATAGGCCTATAGGAGCACACTACGCACAGCAGCGTTGTACACCCTACCTTTCAATCGGAGAGAGATGTCACGCCGTCTCCACGGATGACGAAAACTACGGAACGCCGCTTGAGCCTTCGCTGTTCGGTTGTTTACATCGTCTCCAATCCGTCCATCGGCAGTTATACAACTTCCCAAACTGACAATTTTTTCAACAACTTCTAACCGACCAGTACCGTAGTAAAGTGCGGAAAGAGACTTCTGCCAGTCTCGTAGCAGTACCTTACTCTTGGAGGGTAAAAAACGCATTCAGTACCGCAACACAGACGACATGAGGTTGTCCAGAACGCACTGTGCCACAGTAACATCGTCGCAAACGAGTGCACAATGCCATCTGCATAGTCTGGGAATCTGTTACCACGTAGGAGCTCAACGCCTTCGTTTGTGTGATTTCCTTGTGCCTCTTAGGATATTTTCGATCGCAGAGTTGAATAGGAAGGATGAGAGTGGGCAACCTTGAAGCACGCCGCTTCCAACTGAAAAAAGGATTACCGACGCTAACAGTTTTGATGCGACTGAAATCAAACTTATCCCTCGATGACTGAAACAGATTTTTCTTGCTTCTTATGCATAGAGATGATCGATACACAGTTCCAACGTTGTGGGGTGCATTTATGGAGCCCAATCTCGATAGAGCGGCTGATGAGCGCTTTGAAGAGGTGCATACCACCATCTTTGGAGAGGGGCGGAGGGAATTCGTCAGTGCCGCGGGCTTTGTTTCGCTTCAGGAGGTGAACCACACGATCGACGTCTGTGGTTGGGGTGGTGCAGATAGTCAATGGAGCATGAACTGGTTCAAACGGACTACTGGGTGGGAGCGCTGGCGCTAAAGGCCAGTCACGCTGCTCTCCACAGTGTTCTGCCCACCGATCCACGCGCCATGAAAGCTGGTAACTTGGTTGGCCGTTTACCTCGCAGATCATTTCGCTCACTCCAGGCTTCTTGGTCCCAGTTGGTCGAATGAGTTGAAGATGTCTCCGAGCATTGCCAGTGGCAGCAGCTTGTTCCATTTCGACCGCGCGTTCGGACCACCAACTCTCTCAGTCTCTGCGCTAGTTTGTAATCAAATTTCTTCGTAGTTGGGTGCCGGAATTGTGGTTTTCGCCTCCAGCAGGGATATTCCGGCGGCTATCTAGCAATTCCAGAGAACCCGATGAGATCCAGTGCATGACTGCATGCTGTGTGACTAATCCACAGGATGTGGTACTCGCTCCCTTTATAAAGTCTTGGAGGTGTTGCCAGCAGTTTGACAAGTCATCATGTGTGTTTGTACTTAGCGAGGTATCAAGCTCATTCTGATATCTCTCCCGGACCTAGGTCCGGAAAAGTTGGTCTACGTCTGTCCGCTGACGGTGGACTTTTGACTTGGTGGAAAACCGTACTACGAACTCGGCATACACTAGGGCGTGATCTGAATCTAGATATGTGCTCTAGTACGACCTACAAGATTTGACTGGGCCACGCCAGTGGTAGCCCACTGCTATGTGATGTGTTTGTGTCCAAGACTGATTAGTGAGTGGCGGCCACCGTGTGGCTGTGCGACGAAAGCTGCGCCAGAAGTAAGTACTGGACAAGAATAGGCGATTTTCTGTGCATAGATGGAGCAGCCGATTAGCGTTATCTGAAGGCTCGCGCCGCTTTGGCTTTCAAGCATTCGCTCGTCTGGACCTAGCTGGTCAATCTGGGCGTTCAGATCTCCAGTCAGTATCACTGTATCTCTGTGAGATACATTTCAGAGGAGTTCATGAAGTTGCGGTGGGATATATATTTGACTGTATCCGAACTGCAGACAGCAAGGGCGTAGGCACTGACAGCAAACAGGCAACGGCTGCCGTTGAGGCGTTTGTTAGGTTTAAACGAGCCCTCGAAGCAAACGGCACACAATCTGCTGTTGACTGGGATCCAGTCGCGTAGCGCAGACAGCTCTGGTATTCAAAGCGATCCCCACAACTGCATGGCCAGGTGCGGAGGCCGCGGAATCTCCGGATAAGCGCAGAATAAGAGCATGTTCTGGGATGGTGGGGTCTTGGACGCGGGTCTCGGATAAGCAGCAGACGCTAATAGCCAGTATCTCGAGTGCGCGCACTAGAGCTGCTTGTTGGCCTACTTTCAATAAAATGCACTCATTGAAAGCTGCAAGCTTCAATGGCGCATTTGGTCTCAATAGTCGTTTTGATGAACTGCACACAACTGAAGAAGGGATCTCATTCGCATACCCAGCGTCTTCGTCTATGGCAACCTGAGAAGTACACGGAATAGTATTTAATTTGTTCACTGTAAAAGCGTGGATGAAAATCGGTAGCGTTGTAATAGTAACGGGTTTTTTCCGACCGTCAGCACCTCGGTCATATTTCGCGTAGCTTGAGTGAGTGAACGAAGTCGAGCACGAGAATGAGTGATCCTATATGTGAAGATTTCATGTAAGCATATGGGCTTACCACTACGCGGTTGCTCATGTCGAAACAGAGGGTTGACTAAAGTGGCACCACCCCGATCCTTTGACTAGGACGTCTAACCTACAGCGCACTAGAACGATATAAGGGTCTCGTAGCCCTCTGGGGGCCGCTGGCCGATTGCTCAGTTCACACACTCTTCGAATGGGACCAGACATCCTGAGTGCCCAGCACATCCCTCCGCCACAGATGCCGGTTAGCATATCGTTGCATGCCTCATACGTCACCCGTGGCTGGTTTGGAATTAGAAATCAACCATCTTCCCTAAACTGACTATCAGTCAGACACATCCTCTCACTTTAGTGGGAACAATTCCACCACGAAAAGGCAGCGAGTAGGACTACCTCATCAGAGGTTGTAGGAAACACACGACCATCTGAGAGCATTTCGAGAGGTATTCAGGACGAGTAGCCATCTCGGAGCCTGGGACACTTACCCTCGACCGTACTGAGGCATTTGGAAGTGTTTCTCTGCATGCCTAAACTGAATATGGGAGGCCGATTTGGCATTCCAGCCGATCGAACCGATAACGGTGACCAACTCATCTAACTGTGTTCTGACCATGGACTATTCCTAGCGAATACGAATTTCTCGTACAAAAAGTGGCACCCACCAACCTGGCGTCCTCCTGCGCCTTCACGACGTTGGACCCAGATCGACCACATTGCTATCGGTTATCGCTAGCGTGAATCAATTCAAGATTGTCGATCATTCTGGTCCACATCTGTAGACACTGACCACGCTGTTGTTCGCACGCGTTTCAGTCTATGTCTCGTCGGTGGCCGAAGCAACGCCAAAGTCAACCATTCCCCGCAGCTGCTACTGGACGATAGTCATCGAACAGCTTTCCAAGCAGAATTGTCAACCAGGTTATCGATTCAATCAAATGCCCAGAATCCAGAAGAGTGATGGACAGAGATCCAGCGGAGTCTATTTGAGGAGACTGCTAATGCTGCCCAAGGTCCAACAACCAAACACACACAGAGACGATGGATTTCTGCATCCTCAGTTGTGCTGTTAGATGCTTACAGACCGATTCATCCGGATTCCAGATACGACGAGACATGGAGATGCCTTAGACGCCAACTGATTAGTTGCCTGAGAAGCGACCGTGAGCATTGGTGGACTGCGAAATGTAGGCAGATGGAAAAAGCTTTGGCGATTAGCAACAGCCACAACCCTTCCCGTCTAATTCGAAATACCGGTCCTTGATAGCCGGATGTTAGTGAACTGATTAAAGAGGCGAACGGCTCACTGACTCAAACTCAGCATCGTCGTCTAAATCGTTCGGCGTAGCATTTCGAGAAGCAGTTTAGTTGGCCCTAATCCACGACAAACTTGCAAAGTATCACAATGGCTCCAGCTCTGGTTGTAGATATCAGAAGCGGAGGTTCTCCGTGAGACAGGCCTTTTTGAACGACATAAGGCTACTGAACCTGATGGATTCCTTCCGTTTGTTTTAAAAGACGGTGGCTGAGCACTTTACTGGAGTTGACAAAACTCCTCGGTTTTTTACTGGTTAAGGAACAGGTTCCGAAGTATTGGTTTCGCTCGGTGATTGTGCTGATTTATAAGAAGGGTGACAAGTCCTGCGAAAACCATAGGTGAATAAGTGGTTGGTATCATCATCATCATCGTACAGCGTTAAACAGTAGGGCAAGCCCCACTGACCACTGCCTTTCTCACCATGTTGCACGTTGAATTAAAAAGTATGAATATACAAGATGGACTGGGAGTGGACCTACATGGGTGGGAAAACAAAAGAATGCCCTAGTAGCCAACACACGGAATACACAGTCTAACTGTACAAACGTACACCGATCAAACATTCTGATTCGATAGAAAGTGACAACACGATCTCCACTGTTCGCGGTTCGCAGCCATATCCTTCAGTGTCTCCAGCCAACTGGTAGACGGATCTTTTGGACCCCAACCACGAAGACGTGAAGCACCTACTTTTCCTACGTTTGCTGTACATTTTCTCATTCCTCGCTGCCACGTCATCTGTTGACCTCCACGTGGTCTCTTCCACTCCCTAGAAGGAACGGAGAATAGGACACGGTACGGTAGACGTGTGTTTGCCACACGTAACACGTGTCCCAACCAACGAAGTCTACTAAGTTGGATATGCTGTGACAAAACGTTCTCCGAATTTGTACCCAATACTCGCTTTCTTACCTCATCGTTGCTTACTCGGCTATTCCACCCAATCCTAGCGATACTACGTAAACATCGATGGTCGAAAACCTCAAGACGACGAATATCTTCAGCACGCAGACTCCAAGTTTCGCAATTATACAACAAAACTAAACGCACCGCGGCACAGTATACACGACCTTTCAACTTCAGTGAAATATCGGATCGGCGCCACAAGTGCTTCAGTCCAGCGTACGCCGCTCGAGCTTTGGATATCCGCGTACTCACCTCTACTACTGTGCTCCCATCCGTCGTCACGCAGCTACCGAGGTAGGTGAAGTGATCGACAACTGACACCACCTCCCCATCGAGCATCAAGCTCGGAATCGTTGAGGTCCAGTCTTGTAACATCACCTTGCACTTTGAAGGTGCAAAGCGCCTGCCGAATGGAGCTACAGCTCTTGCGAGATTATCTAGTGCACGCTGAGCATGTTCCGTGGATTCGAACAAGCAGACAACGTCGTCTGCGTAATCTAGGTCACATAGCTTTTCACTATCTCCTAGTTCGACGCCTACATCCTGAAGATTTTGCAAAGCACTCTCCATTATTTCGTCCATGACGGATTTAAAAAGGAATGAAGACAAAGGGCATCCCTGCCGAACACCACTGGTCGTTTCGAACTGACCGGATAGTTCACCGTAAACGGTGCAGCAAAATCGAAGCTAATACTTTGGTGACAATCGGGATTAAGCTAATCCCACGATGATTACTACAGTCATTGCGTATTCCCTTCTTGGAGATGGGAACAATCAATGACTCGCTCCGTGATAACGGAATACGCTCCTCGTTCCAAATGTCACGGAGCAAGGCGGTTAGTGATTTTATCAACGCCTCACCACCCAGTTTGAAAAGAACTGGAGGAAGTTCGTCGGGGACCTGCCGCTTTCCCCCGCCTTAGTAATCGAATACATGACTCTACTTCTACTTCTGATGGGGGCTCAAGTGATACCACCCAAGAAGTCACAGTTGTTGACACGGGAGTAACTACACTAGCGTGCGGCCAGCTAAACTGTTCCTTGAAGTACTCGGCCCATCGGTCAAGCCTTTGTTGTTTGTTATGGATGGGTTCTCCATTCCTATTGCAAATCGTTTCACTGACCTGAGTTCGCCGTCCACCGGTATCACGAATAAGTTTGAACAGTCTTTGACTGTTACCTGAAGCAGCTGCCACTTCCATTTCTTCGGCTACCTTGACCCACCAATTTTCGCGATCCTTCTTAAGGCTTTGCGTAACTTGCATTTGTTGATTTCTTGGTATCTTATTCATCTCCTTACGGTTCGAAAGCTGACGCTTTTGCTCCATTATACTCAGCGACTCTTGTGAGATCCAGTGTCTCTGATGGACAACGGATCGAGGATCACAGGCGAAACCTGCTGCAAAGTGCATCGCTTGTTTGATATGAGCCCAATGCTCATCTACATTACTGTTCTCCGTGGATCCTAGCTCATGTGCTAACTTCTGCTCATAACGGGTGCAAACGTCTGGATCACACAAACGTTGCACGGCTAATCCGGTTTGCGGTTTGCGACGATGGCCATGGAGCTGGAGAGATAATCGCATTAAAACTAAGGCATGGTCCGACTCTACGTACGTGGACCAGTAAGATCTACAGTTCTGAACAGAACTGCGCCATCGGTAGCTTACGGCGATATGGTCAATTTGACTCAAAGTACTTGTATAGTTAGAGCGCCATGTCGCTGTGCGACGCGAGCTGTGTCGGAAATTTGTGCTAGACAAGAACAATCGATTGTCTGCACAAAATTGGAGAAGCCTATCCCCGTTATCTGTGCGCTCAGCGGGTAAAGCACAACGCCCACCTAAACAGGCTTCTGACACACTAAGTTTGCCAACTTGTGCATTGAAGTCACCAGCTAGCACTACAATGTCGGAACCTTTACTGCTGCGAACGAGAGTGGCGAGGGCATCATAGAACTCATCTTTCTGCTAGTCTGAGCTGCAGTCCGTGGGGCGTACGCCGAGATCACGAACAAATTGCGTTTAACACAACTGTCCTTTCGAACGCCGACTGACCCTTGGAGTCTCACAGCACATAAACGACTGTTAACAGGGATCCAGTCTAATAGGGCAGCCTCAGCCTTGTCAGTCAAGACAATTCCTACACCACGTTGACCCACAGCTCTAGCTGCTTCGTCTCCTGAAGTGCGCAGAATATACCTCGATGAGATACCAGGAGCAGTTAGCTGAATTACATTGCTCGAATCCTGGATACGCGTTTCGCTTAAGCAGCAAACATCAATCTTCAGAGAATTTATTGTGAGGGCTAGGCACGCCTGCTGACCGGCCTGCATGAGTGTACGCACGTTGAAGGAGCCGAGATTCAGAGGTTGACGGGGCTTGAGAAAATGTGAGTTACCAGACAGAGGATTATTCCCGACACTATTTGACAGTGAATCGTTGCGAGTATCGACCGTGTTATCAATGGGAGCATTATGGGTGGATAGATGGGGCAAAGAGGGATGATTAGGGACAGAAGACAAAGGTTGAATAACAGAGAGGGAACTCTGAGCAGTAGCACACTTATCACTACCCACCCCGCTCGATGCAATGGGCAGCGCGGTCCTGATTAGCCTGCGCGACGACCGATGCAGTATGGAATTCTTTGTGGTCGTGCAGTTCATGGGAGATGTTGGACGGGTACTGCTAGGGTGTCCAGCCACAAAGCAGGAGAACGATTAGGGTCCTCATCCAAAGCCTTTAGTTCTGACAAGAACCTATCCGCAAGGCAGCGGGATGGCTGAGTGGAAGCCCATTTGCTTGGATCAATTATTCTTCCACTGGTTTTTCCGACTGAGTTGCCAGCTCAAATCAACCCCCAACCTGGAGGACCAGGAGACTGGACTTTGTCTGACCTCTACCCATTGACCTGTCAGGTATGATTGCATCTCCGGCCTAAGGAAGCCATCCTGTATAGCTCCTTGGGTCATAGAGGCGCGCAAGCCATCACACCACGTCAAGGTGCAGTCTCGTCGTGGTTGGTATCGCATTTAAACTGCTCGCTGGTATTATTCTGCACCGCTTGTCTAACGCTCGCGCGAATATCAGGCTGGGTTTAGACCTGGTCAAGGTTGATCACATCTTCAGTCATCCGCAGATTTTAAAACAAGAGCATATCTTCCGTAGGCCCATTATCTTCGTTTTTCTTGATCTAAAAGTGATCTCTGATTTAGTCGACCGCACGGTTTTCTGGCGCTACCTCTTGTTGAAGGGTATACCACAGAAATACATCTCGATCACAGAGTCCCTTAACGTGAATAGTCGATGCCGAGTTTGGACCCACAGTGGTCTTCACCCGAGTTCACCACAAAAAGGGGTGTACATCTCGGTTGTCCCTTTTCTTCTTCTCTTTTTAACTTCGTGACTGATATGATATGGGAGATATCGCTTTTGTCAGGTGATGATAGTGGCATTAGAATTTTACCGGATGGACAAGCGCCAGACCTTGAATATGCGGACGACAAAATTTTTACGAGTGAACATCCAACTACGTTGCAAGCTTTTCTAGACAACTCGATAAACTGCGGAGCAATGTTCGGTTTGCGTTCTGCACATTCAAAGTGCAAGATGCTGTTGCAGGATTGGGTTCATCCAATACCAAACCTTTTAGTGTCTGCAGAAACCATACACCTGATAGATACGTTGTGTTATCTGGGCAGCTGCATTTCACTCGGAGGTCAGATATCGAATGAGGTGTCTTCGCGTACACAGAAGGCCCGTTTGGCATTTACCAATCTGTGTCGTCAGTGACGTCGATATGGCATTTGTTTATCTATCACTGGTCGAGTATACGCTGCGCCGTCAGGCCAGTTCTTTTATATGGTTCAGCAACACGGTCACTGAGAGTGGAGGATATACGAAGATTGTTGATATTCGGACACCAGTATTTTCACAGCATTGCTTGAATCTAATGGGAACACCGTATAAGCAATGCTGGGTTTCGGCGGAGAATATTAGGTTCACGAACCAAATCATTACATGAAACCTTGAAGGTCACCAGATTAAGGTAGTTTGGACATGTGTTGCTCATTTCCCCCTTTTTTATTACATGCTTACGCATGAGTGCAATAGAAGGAGCATTTATCCCATAACCACAAAGGCCCACTGCACTATAAGGGATAACCGGCAACCAGACCCTGAGACTTGGAGTGGCGAAGAACCACATAAGGTCCCCATAGGTCAGGTGTGGTAACGATCCGGACGACAGTGGACTACTGTCTACCACCGAAGTATCCGGTGATGGCGGGGATTCGAACCTCGGACCTCTGAGGTAGTAAGCAAACGTTCCAAACCACTCGACCACCACCCCATGTTCGCTGAGGCGAGTATTGTTTGGAAGATGGGTAAGGGTAGTCAGTCCATGCCATGGAAGAAAGATAAGAAAAGCCTAACTAGTGGACTTGGCCATGTAGGTCGTGTTAGACTTCCTGGGTGGGGTCTAAGAGAACCTCCTACCCAGTGGTTATATACGTTAGAGGAAATGGTTGCATGAACTAAACCGACCGTTTTACCGTTCACAAACGTATTCAGTCCGCCTCTGATGGATTCTCATAGACCGTCATCATATGGGGAATGTGACCAAAACCGGTGGGATCCATAGACGTTCAGCATTTTGCAGCTACTGTCCGCCGAAACTGATTGCTCCCAATTAGAAGCATGTCGTCCTGTTCACGTTCTGCTTGCTTCGTAAGGCGTATGAAGCTGGGGACTGAATCCGAAAGGTGATTTGGTAGTTGAAGCAGTGAGCACAGAAACGGCCAAGCATCATGATTTGGCGGGTCAACAGAAAAAGCTTTTACGTGGGTGCCTCTCACGTTCTCGCAATAAGTCAACGCATTACCACCTTGGTAACCAGATTGTTCATAATCCGTAAATCTAAATTCTTGTTTTTCTGCTGTTAAGGTGTTTGAACTGGAGACACTGGTTAGGATTCTCGGGGAAGACCACCTTCGGTGTTTTCTTTTACTTTTGTATAGCTATCTCCTGCGAGAGGATATACTTGCTTCATGAATGTCACGAATAGTACATGCACACAAGCGACGATCGGAGGCGAGATAAAAGCACGGAAAAGCCTAACTTTGTTTCCAAATGCGGACGACGCAGACAGACAGGAGTTCTATTCGCCTAATGTCTTACTTGGCAATATTGATCCATGTTTTCACCTGATTTCTAAGGCGACAGCGCCATAATCGACTTCGAATATGAGGCGTTGTTTCCGTATCTGAGCGTCATTAGACATGTCCATATAACTGCAATCACCGGCGTGGAATGAAAATTGACAGCTTTTTCACATGAAAGCATTGTTGCCTGATCGTGTCGTTTGAAAGCATGTCGCGCCGAACCATCGAAGATCCGTTGTAGTCATTAACGTTCAAACACTTTCAGATTCCAGACGTCTTCAATGCCTAGTGACTACATTTCACAGCCTTAGTTCAGTATTGGGTGGATAGAGGCTCGGAAAACGCAAACTTTGATTTGGAGACTGATCTGGTTGCGCTCATAGAGTGCATTGCGAAGCGAAAGGAATGCTCTCCTGGCGTTGTCTTAAACTTTTATTTTGTCATTTGGGAGGATCGTGAAGCCCCAGATACTCGAACGCCGTGACATGCTCGATTTGTTCGCCGTTGACGTTAGTCGGTTTTTTTGAATTGTGTAGCTCAAGTAGAAAAAGTCTTAGTCTTCGACGTATTGATCTCTTGTCCACTGGCTTCTGCAAAGAGTTCTGCGTGATTCAGAACCGGCCGTAAGGCGACCGGGCTGTCCCAGGGATAACGATTTCGTCCGCAAATTCCAAATTAGCGAGGAAAGCATCGGTGCTCAGCTTCATACCCAGATAATCGATGTGCGCCTAAATTAGCATCCAATCGACAGTGTGGTTGAACAGCGCTGGCGATAAGGGGCAGCCCTACCTTGCACCGGAATTAAGGGAGAAATCATTAGGTTCTACTCCGTAGATGCGTGTTCTTGCGCACGTGATGATTAGCAGGACATGGGAGTGACAAGCTTCTAAGGCATTCCATCTAGTAGTATGGCCCATAGCAATTCCCCGTCGACTAGATCAAAGCCGGCCCGGAAATCAGTAAAACATGCTGAAGTCGATTTTTGGAACTTGTACCAACCTCCTGGTACTCAGCGGAAGGTGAATGTTCGAACCACACACCACATACCACGGCGGAAGCCTTCTTGATTAGGGCGTTTACGTGCTTCCCGCGTCTCTATGAAACGGTTCTACAGAAGCACGAATAACTTCGTTTCAACGACGGCGATTAGCCTGATGCCACGGTAGTTCGCGCACACTGTCCTGTTATGGTGGAGTGTGCGTACTACTTACCGAGTAAGTAGTTGATTGCTGAGAAAACAATTATGAGCAGTTATGGAGTGACGATGGACACGTCTACGTTAGACGGACCGAATCCAACAAGGTGAGGCAGGGCGTACGAACCATGATTGCATCCTCCGACTGGATAGCGACTGTCTTCAAGCAGATTGAACAGATGTTATGCAAATAAGCATTGTTGTAGTAGTTGATTGATACTGATGATGTCCGAATGAGTGGTTATCACTAAACAACCCGATTTCATGGCACATCTCATGGACTGTAACACTTTCAGCTTTCGGAAGAGGGAATATTGTTGAAATTCTTCAGTCCGTTAAGAATCGTTTTCCCCCCAAATTGAACAGAACAAGGTGTGGATGGACTCAAGCGGTGCTGAGAGACGATTTTTATATCTCCGACACAATGCCGTCTTCTCCAGGGAAATTTCGGTTCTGCAGGTTGTGTATTACGACGGCAATGTCCTCCTTGCTTGGTAGGCTGCCACTGTCATCGCAGAGTTTGCTCTGTGTTGCTGGGATTTGGTTCACGGAGTAGACGATTCAGTAAACCATCAAAGTAATCAGTCCGTCGTTACATCTTTTTACCTTGTTCAAGCATGAGTAGCCCGGCAACATCACGAAGGAGGGGTTCTGCCGACGATCGCCTACCGAATGCAGTATGGACTTGGTGGAAGAACAGTTAGCCGGTGTCTCCATGTTTTCCTTGATTTCGGGCCAATATTTGTTGTGGCCGTTGCCGGTAATTTTTCAACCCGCCAGTGGTTCAGCGGAGCAACTGCCACCACTAGATGCGCGTGTCGAAGTAGTTCTCGGTGGGTGATCTTGTTATCACTCCACTTCCCCCCCCCCATGAGAATTCGAGGGAACTGTTTCGCAGGTGCATATGAAATGTTCCACTCAACCCGCCATCACCGGTTTCTTTGGTGGTAGACAGTAATCCACTGTCGTCCGGATCGTCACCACGCCTGACCTATTGGGACCTTTGTGGTTCTTCACCGCTCCAATTCTCAGGGTTTGGTTGCGAGTTATCTCTTATAGTTCAGTGGGCCTTCGTGGCTGTGGGTTGAAATGCCCCTTCCACTGCACTCATTCGCAAGCATGTAATAATTAAAAAAAACATTTTATCCAAGGCAATAGAGTGATAATTTAGTGATTAAGATGTCTTACTGACCGCTTTTGGGGGCTATAATTTCTGATAGACCATTTTGACGGAAAACACGAACCCAACAAGCAGTAGTACAAAGTGCACCTCCCAGGGTTCAGCGTAGCGATCTCAGGCCAGGTGGCGACCAGAACAACTGAAAATCCATGAAGCGAACCAACGAAGTGAGTGAATAACATAGTACGGCGAATCGAAATCAGGGTAAATTGTGACATGGCCGGTAAATATGATACATACATCTAGCTTATGTCGCTTCAGAAACACGTGAACCCGCTGAGGTAACTTGACTGTCTCGCTTTCCGTCGATTCAGGGTGTAAAGTAAACTGTCTGGTTCGTTCAAAACTAAGTGGCAGTTTTTGGCAACACTTCATTGGTTTCCTTGCCTACGTTATCTATATTGTCATGTGTATCAACTTTTATATCACGCCAAACCATACTTGTATTGAACTCGAATGATTGAGCAACAAACTTAGAGAGAAGACGGATCAGAAAGGAGGCTTTAATCTTCTAACAATGCGAGTACATGTGCTAAAAAGGGAAAAACGAAAATCTTTGGCATTAAAAATAAAACAAGAGGACGGCGGACGAACGTCAAACTAGGGCATAACAACACTGTTCCATGGTCGGTCACCATTATCACACTGGTTTCGTTGGGTTCCACCTAAACCCTTGTACTTTGTGGTCTTTTACCGTGTAGGTCCACCATAGCTTCCAAATGCCTCAGTATGGTCGAGGGTAGGTGCTTTGTACCGTCCCACCGATTCTGGTGAGAATTCTTTTCTGCCTCAGAATCATTCCCGTTTATTTGTACAAAACAAAGCATATATAGGCTGTTCTCACACTCGCTCACCCGTCGCACAATGCATTGGTCCGACTGGTGTGGGCGACCGCACCTTAAGGCTTGAATGCCGCTGGTAGGATTCGTCTCGTCTATTGATTCGCATCATCGATGGGCTGTCCTGTCGTTCGTGGTTTCGTGAGCTCGATAGTGGCCGGTGCTGACGCAGTCTGTCGGTGAGACTGAACCGTTTGTCGAACGATGTGTCAGACCATACCCTCACAGTAGGTGTCTCGGGCTCCGAGATGGCTACTCGTCCTGAATACCTCTCGAAATGCTCTCAGATGGTCGTGTGTTTCCTACAACCTCTGATGAGGGAGTCCTGCTCGCTGCCTTTTCGTGGTGGAATTGTTCCCACTAAAGTGAGAGGACGTGTCTGACTGATAGTTAGTTCAGGGAAGATGGTTGATTTCTAATTCCAAACCAACCACGGGTGACGTATGAGGCATACAACGATATGCTCACCAGCATCTGTGGCGGAGGGATGTGCTGGGCACTCAGGATGTCTGGTCCCATTCGAAGAGTGTATGAGCTGAGCAATCAGTTTTTGACCCCCAATGGGTTACAAACCTGACGTTTCGTCCCGCTGCCCTGCAGGTTAAGCTTTGGATAGCTGAAGGCTCCGGTTAGGAATCTCTAAGGAAAGCACCTACTTTGGCTTGAGTAACCTGGCAGTATTGCGTCCGCAAATAAAACAAATCATGGAGTGTGACTCCGTGTTCCCCTTAGTTCCCCCTCTGTACTGTTTCGTTTGGCACAAAGCCTGAAATCAGGCGAATGTGAAATATAATAATAATAATAATAATAATAATAATAATAATAATAATAATAATAATAATAGGTCCTTCATTAAAATCTTCCCGCAATATGGCTCTTATATTCTGTTTTATTTTGAGGCGGTGCACAATCTGTGATAGTAATAACTGTACGTATCTGAGCGTTGTTGGTTTCATTTGCTCAAAGTGCTAAGGTAGCGAGTCCCTCAAACCGGGAGCTGTAGACAAGGAGCCTATGTAGTACATAGTGCTCGTGTAGGATTTTTCCCACCGTTCGTTTTCAACCTTTCCACAGATGGAATTGTGCGCAACGCTATAAAGGCACCTCAAGATTTCGATCTAAAACAAGCATTCGATGGTGCTTTGCGACTTCGATTATTCTGACAGTACCGTTTGTACGGTAAATGTGCGGAGATTGTATAGCACACACTTGACAAATTCACGGGTGCTGTGCCCCGTAGTACAAGGTAAGTAATAGGAACACCTTAGGAGTAGTGATAACAGCGCAGTCGAGGTGTAGAATAATGATGTAACGAAATAGTGGAGTTACGTGACTGATGGTCTATCCTGGAATTCATATTCATTATCTTGTAACTAGTAGTGCGGTCTGAGACAGCACAGCAAAGAGATGACCGTCACCAACCAAACAACTTTCAGTTACTTCGCACTTATCTCCCTCGGTTTCTACGGCAATCCTTTTGACATGCATTGTGCAAAGTGCTGCTCCCGGAAGGGATGTCGGTTGTTTCTAGGTCAATGAATTCCGGCAAATATTTATATTTGGACACTTCATTTACCTAGGCAACTGAATGACGAATAACAGTGTTACCTTACGACAGATGTTCGTTCATTCATTTATTTCTACTGCCTGGTTATATGAAATTTGCGTTTAGAACACGTCCGTCGAGCAGTTGTTTTCGATCACTGCTTTCTATGAAATCAATTAGACCCGTGGCGGGGCGACACGGTAAGTAGCAGTAAGGTGATGCTCTTGGTTTTAATTTTGTCTTCGATTACTTTAACTGTTCCACCATACTCAACTGAACACATACACTATTTGCAGCACCTGGTGTGCATCATGAGAAACGGTTTCGTACATCATGTCTGTTTTCACCGATCTTGTGTCAAAGTAGAGAAACCACCTGGAGGGATCAGCAGGTGAAACGTGTATGGAGAAGCATAGCGACTAACTATAGTGGGCACATCGCTTCATGAGCTTCTGTTAGCTGACCTCCACCACCTCGCTACCAGTCCAGAGGTCGTCAATGCTCAAGTCTCTTGCCTTCTAGATTGACCTTTACCCACGCCCTCCACTGGCCGGTTGGTGACACCGGAATATATGAAAAGAATCTGAAAAGTGACAGACAGTATCGTCTACTTCAAGCTCCTGAGAAAAATTGTACACAAAGACATGACCATAATGGTATTTCTTTTTTCCCTTCTCTTGTTTTGTGGTTCAGACTTCTACATTAAAATATTTTCCTTTCCTTTCTCCGATGGTGAGTAAGGCAGTTTTTAGTTAAACACTTGTCACGTGATGCACATATAATGCTAACGATCGGCAAATGAGCAACTTCTCTTCGCTATTTTCCACCGGTTCCTTTGCTGATTTGTTGATTTTATTGGAAACATCAATTACGTAACAAATCAAAATCAGTTTTTGATTGATTGGTGTACTTTGATATCTGACGAGAAGTTATTTTGCGGCCTAATGATTTATATTTCAAGCAATAGAACAGTTTACGTAATGATCATGAATGGTCAATACTTAGTTACACTGTTAAGAATAATGCACCAGTTTTCATTCCATATTAGAATATTTGTGCGGAACTACATGTGACCAAAGAAATTCACCACACACTGAGAAACTGGCAATTCCGATTCTGAATTCTGGAGTAAAGAACCGTGAGATGCATAATCCGGCGATTCACTTCCATGCCAGTGTTAACCGAAAAGCATAAATAAGGAACCCTCTTTCTGGACTATCGTTGCATATTTGTAAGATCGGGTTTTGCTTCTTCGTCTAGTATGAATGTCAAACTCAATTGGGAGCCATGAAAGCGTACCGTATAGCTGTCTCGTCCTTGTTCATAATCATCAACAGTGTATACCCACCGGGCCATCACGACGAGACTGCACCTTGACGTGGTGTGATGGCTTGCGCGCCTCTATGACCCAAGGAGCTATACAGGATGGCTTCCTTAGGCCGGAGATGCAATCATACCTGACAGGTCAATGGGTAGAGGTCAGACAAAGTCCAGTCTCCTGGTCCTCCAGGTTGGGGGTTGATTTGAGCTGGCAACTCAGTCGGAAAAACCAGTGGAAGAATAATTGATCCAAGCAAATGGGCTTCCACTAAGCCATCCCGCTGCCTTGCGGATAGGTTCTTGTCAGAACTAAAGGCTTTTGATGAGGACCCTAATCGTTCTCCTGCTTTGTGGCTGGACACCCTAGCAGTACCCGTCCAAGATCTCCCATGAACTGCACGAATACAAAGAATTCCATACTGCATCGGTCGTCGCGCAGGCTAATCAGGACCGCGCTGCCCATTGCATCGAGCGGGGTGGGTAGTGATAAGTGTGCTACTGCTCAGAGTTCCCTCTCTTTCATTCAACCTTTGTCTTCTGTCCCTAACCCTCCATCTTTGCCCCATCTATCCACCCATAATGCTCCCATTGATAACACGGTCGATACTCGCAACGATTCACTGTCAAATAGTGTCGGGAATAATCCTCTGTCTGGTAACTCACATTTTCTCAAGCCCCGTCAGCCTCTGAATCTCGGCTCCTTCAACGTGCGTACACTCATGCAGGCCGGTCAGCAGGCGTGCCTAGCCCTCACAATAAATTCTCTGAAGATTGATGTCTGCTGCTTAAGTGAAACGCGTATCCAGGATTTGAGCAGTGTAATTCAACTAACTGCTCCTGGTATCTCATCGAGGTATATTCTGCGCACCTCAGGAGACGAAGCAGCTAGAGCTGTGGGTCAACGTGGTGTAGGAATTGTCTTGACTGACAAGGCTGAGGCTGCCCTATTAGACTGGATCCCTGTTAACAGTCGTTTATGTGCTATGAGACTCCAAGGGTCAGTCGGCGTTCGAAAGGATAGTTGCGTTAAGCGAAATTTGTTCGTGATCTCGGCGTACGCCCCAACGGACTGTAGCTCAGACTTGCAGAAAGATGAGTTCTATGATGCCCTCGCCACTCTCGTTCGCAGCAGTAAAGGTTCCGACATTGTAGTGCTAGCTGGTGACTTCAATGCACAAGTTGGCAAACTTAGTGTGTCAGAAGCCTGTTTAGGTGGGCGTTGTGCTTTACCCGCTGAGCGCACAGATAACGGGGATAGGCTTCTCCAATTTTGTGCAGACAATCGATTGCTCTTGTCTAGCACAAATTTCCGACACAGCTCGCGTCGCACAGCGACATGGCGCTCTAACTATACAAGTACTTTGAGTCAAATTAACCATATCGCCGTAAGCTACCGATGGCGCAGTTCTGTTCAGAACTGTAGATCTTACTGGTCCACGTACGTAGAGTCGGACCATGCCTTAGTTTTAATGCGATTACCTCTCCAGCTCCATGGCCATCGTCGCAAACCGCAAACCGGATTAGCCGTGCAACGTTTGTGTGATCCAGACGTTTGCACCCGTTATGAGCAGAAGTTAGCACATGAGCTAGGATCCACGGAGAACAGTAATGTAGATGAGCATTGGGCTCATATCAAACAAGCGATGCACTTTGCAGCAGGTTTCGCCTGTGGTCCTCGATCCGTTGTCCATCAGAGACACTGGATCTCGCAAGAGTCGCTGAGTATAATGGAGCAAAAGCGTCAGCTTTCGAACCGTAAGGAGATGAATAAGATACGGAGAAAGCTGCAAGGACAAGTTACGCGAAGCCTTAAGAAGGATCGCGAAAATTGGTGGTTCAAGGTAGCCGAAGAAATGGAAGTGGCAGCTGCTTCAGGTAACAGTCAAAGACTGTTCAAACTTATTCGTGACACCGGTGGACGGCGAACTCAGGTCAGTGAAACGATTTGCAATAGGAATGGAGAACCCATCCATAACAAACAACAAAGGCTTGACCGATGGGCCGAGTACCTCAAGGAACAGTTTAGCTGACCGCACGCTAGTGTAGTTACTCCCGTGTCAACAACTGTGACTTCTTGGGTGGTATCACTTGAGCCCCCATCAGAAGTAGAAGTAGAGTCATGTATTCGATTACTAAGGCGGGGGAAAGCGGCAGGTCCCCGACGAACTTCCTCCAGTTCTTTTCAAACTGGGTGGTGAGGCGTTGATAAAATCACTAACCGCCTTGCTCCGTGACATTTGGAAGGAGGAGCGTATTCCGTTAATATGGAGCGAGTCATTGATTGTTCCCATCTTCAAGAAGGGAATACGCAATGACTGCAGTAATCATCGTGGGATTAGCTTAATCCCGATTGTCACCAAAGTATTAGCTTCGATTTTGCTGCACCGTCTTACACCGGCTCGCGAGAGGAATGTCCGCGAACAGCAGGCTGGATTCCGCCCAGGTCGAGGATGCATCGACCAGATTTTTACTCTTCGCCGACTACTTGAAACGCGTCACACGCACCGCCGACCAACAGTAATGCTTTTCTTAGACCTGAAAGGCGCCTTCGATTCAGTTGATCGAACATCGCTCTTCAGTACTCTTCATCGAAAAGGTATGCCCCAGAAGTTCGTGAACCTAATGAGATCATTGTATTCTCATACTTCTGGCCGCGTAAGGGTTTACGGTGAACTATCCGGTGGGTTCGAAACGACCAGTGGTGTTCGGCAGGGATGCCCTTTGTCTCCATTCCTTTTTAACTTCGTCATGGACGAAATAATGGAGAGTGCTTTGCAAAATCTTCAGGATGTAGGCGTCGAACTAGGAAATAGTGAAAAGCTATGTGACCTAGACTACGCAGACGACGTTGTCTGCTTGTTCGAATCCACGGAACATGCTCAGCGTGCACTAGATAGACTTTGGAGAGCTGTAGCTCCATTCGGCATGCGCTTTGCACCTTCAAAGTGCAAGGTGATGTTACAAGACTGGACGTCGACAATTCCGAGCTTGATGCTCGATGGGGAGGTGCTGTCAGTTGTCGACCACCTCACCTACCTTGGTAGCTGCGTGACGACGGATGGGAGCACAGTAGTAGAGGTGAGTACGCGGATATCCAAAGCTCGAGCGGCGTACGCTGGACTGAAGCACTTGTGGCGCCGATCCGATATTTCACTGAAGTTGAAAGGTCGTGTATACTGTGCCGCGGTGCGTTTAGTTTTGTTGTATAATTGCGAAACTTGGAGTCTGCGTGCTGAAGATATTCGTCGTCTTGAGGTTTTCGACCATCGATGTTTACGTAGTATCGCTAGGATTGGGTGGAATAGCCGAGTAAGCAACGATGAGGTAAGAAAGCGAGTATTGGGTACAAATTCGGAGAACGTTTTGTCACAGCATATCCAACTTAGTAGACTTCGTTGGTTGGGACACGTGTTACGTATGGCAAACACACGTCTACCGTACCGTGTCCTATTCTCCGTTCCTTCTAGGGAGTGGAAGAGACCACGTGGAGGTCAACAGATGACGTGGCAGCGAGGAATGAGAAAATGTACAACAGACTTAGGAAAAGTAGGTGCTTCACGTCTTCGTGGTTGGGGTCCAAAAGATCCGTCTACCAGTTGGCTGGAGACACTGAAGGATATGGCTGCGAACCGCGAACAGTGGAGATCGTGTTGTCACTTTCCATCGAATCAGAATGTTTGATCGGTGTACGTTTGTACAGTTAGACTGTGTATTCCGTGTGTTGGCTACTAGGGCATTCTTTTGTTTTCCCACCCATGTAGGTCCACTCCCAGTCCATCTTGTATATTCATACTTTTTAATTCAACGTGCAACATGATGAGAAAGGCAGTGGTCAGTGGGGCTTGCCCTACTGTTTAACGCTGTACGATGATGATGATGATGATGACCCACCGGGTTCCCACTGGGACTTGAATCCAGTGAACAGAATTATGAATCTCGCACGTCAAGCATTAGGCTGTCGGCTTTGCATCTCAGCGGCTTGTCTCACGTCAGCTCTACATGATATATTGTCCATCCATCTCTGTTTTTTATTATTGATTTGCTTTTTACTGTATAGTAATATTGGAATGAACCAAATTTTAAAAGTCGTTGACCACAGTGGATCATTTTAGCATTTTTCATATCTGCCAAACTCCGCCTCATGTATATTAACGGGGCAGTATTTCAAGAAACGGGTTGTGGCCATCTTTGGTTAGCAGTTGGGGGAAGTTACCCGCCGTGGGCAGGATTCGGAACCCGAATTGACAGGTCTGAAGTTCGCTAGTATGACCGTTTGACCATTGCCGCTTCGGACGTTGAGAACTCTTCAACCACACAGTGACGGACTCCTTCTCAGTTAGTGCCTACGTGTAACGAAGACAGTACTAGCAACCGAGTTAATAGAACTACGCTCCGTAATGCATACACAACGGACAGTCAGATACTACCTGGTTCCAGTTGTGTGCTATATCTCATGTGGGGTTTTCAGTTTTAGCTCTGTCAGCTGCTCACCTCGCGCTTCTCTGCACAGCTGTTATCAAATGTACGCTACTTTGTGCTGTTCAGACCGCGTACATTACTCACATTTTTCGATTTTCATTCTTTACACATCCAGTTTATCTCCGAGTTGGCTCACGCCAGAGGGCTATTGCTATTCAGTTTTTTTAATTCCTTTATTTGGCTTTGATACTCAATTTTATACAAATAATGGGTTGCGTCGTCAAACGGTGCGACGTCGCTATTTTACTCTTTTGCGGTCGAAAATACTTGGACGAATATGGGCATAGCTCTCCTATAATCTGTGCATTCGATTCAGTTTGCTTTCTATTTCGACCTGGTATTTTGTATTACTCGATTTTATTTGGACAGTCAACTTAGACTGAGTTGCATGGTTTTCCCTTCCCCCCTTTCTTCAACGGTCTGTTACGTTCGTTTTTCCCGCTCTACCTATCTTCCTACCAATTTAATTTAGCCGTTTGAATGTGTCCCATCAACTGAGAATACCAATGTGCATATGCGTGTCTGGGCAATGCCAGAAAATATTGAATTCACCACCACGCTTTATCGGGGTGAGAAGTCATTACAGTTCGAGGAAAAAGAGTGGATCTGTCAAATTGAAGACGTAAGTTATTATTGTCCAGTTCTTTGCTGAGCATTCTCAGTTGCTCATAGTCTAACCCAATTGTTTCGTGGGTAAGCGATGTGATTTTGAGATTTAATTGAATCGAAGGGGTTATCTTATTTACTAGATCAGGTCATCGTGTATCCAAAGACCTGCCTCCGTTAATTCACTTGAATGCAGAGTAGTAATCGATTTTATTTCGATATTTCACAGGTGATTAAGCACAGCATATCCGTAATGAAGTGGTCCTAGAAACCGCTCTGTTGTCATTTGAGGAAAGCGGTTTTGAACTTTTCCCGAGTAGAGAAGTGTCAGAACTTGAATATGCGGATGACAGTTCTTATTGAAGATCCAGGTAAACTGAGTGCTTTTCTGAACAGCTTGAACAACTGCTTAGTTGTGTTCGGTTTATCTTTCGAGCCTTTAAAGTTCAAGATGGTGATGCAGGTCCGGGTCGGTCCAACATCAAACTTTTCGACCCCGTAGACAAGTTGTTATCCAGACGGTTATATTTTACCCGGAGGTCAGATATCGAATGAAATGTCTCCGCGTATACAGAAGGTTTGTTTGACATTTACCAATCTGAGTCATCAGTGACGTCGACGTAGCATCCGTTTATCTATCACTGGTCGAGTGTACGCTGCAGCAGTCAGGCCAATTCTAAGTGGTCCAAAAGCATGGTCATTAAGAGTGGAGGATATACGAAGATTGTTGATATTCGGACACCAGTATTTTCACAGCATTGCTTGAATCTAATGGGAACACCGTATAAGCAATGCTGGGTTTCGGCGGAGAATATTAGGTTCACGAACCAAATCATTACATGAAACCTTGAAGGTCACTAGACAAAGGTGGTTTGGACATGTGTCGTGCATGTTGCCTGATGGGATTTTTCCGCGCACTTTGTTCGCTGAGGCGGGTAATGGTTAAAGGATAATTACGGTTGGTCAGTCTATGGAATGAGAAGAGGATATGGAAGTCCTAGCTAGTGGACTTGGCCATGTAGGTCGTGTTAGACTTCCTGGGTGGGGTCCAAGAGACCCTCACGCTCCATGATTAGATACATTGGAGGATATAGCTAGATGCCGTGATCTGTGGTGGTCTTGTATTCACAGACTTTATTTATCGACTTGATTTTTCATCCTATGCTTGTGCATGAGTGTGAGGGAAGGGGTATGCTCCATAACCACAAAGGCCCACGGCACTTTCAGAAATGACCGGCGACCACACCCTCAGGCTTCGGATGGAAAACCACATAAGATACCTTTATGTTGTGTGTGGATTACCGTCTACCACTAAAGTAACAGATGGTGGCCGGGATTTGAACCTCTAATCTCTGAGGTGGTAAACAAACGCTCTAAACCACTCGACCACCACAGGTGATACCATCTGTAGTTCTCTTACTCTTTTGATACTTTTGTTTTTTTCCTCGTTATTTCTGACTGCGGTCACTGCTGAGTGATAACAAACAAAGTCAACGCACCCAGTGTATGGGTAATGGTTGTATGAGCTGACTGAACTGAGATGATGAGATGTAGCAGTGAAAGAGTTCAAAGAACAATTATATGTATCTCCAGTATTGTGGGAAACTGTGAAGTTCACTTCGATCATATCGAATGCATGCTAATGCTAACTATTGATTGAATTCTTTTAGTTATCGCCATCTCCGTGGACTAAAATGTAATACTGACACTGCCAGCGCCATCGGTATAGATCACAATGGCTTTGTCACTATGGTTGCCCAATGTATATAGGAACCATCATTGCAATAATTTGTTGTGACCCACATGCGTGAATCGATCCTAAACTGCCACTCATTCTGTCCCACGTCTGTCTACTCTGTTTATGCTCTCACTCCGCGCTCGATTTTGCGTGTGCCTCGTCGGTTAAAAACCTAAAGCTAACCGTTCCCGCAATTTTTACTGGACGGTAATCATCGATCTGCTTCCAAAATAGAATTATCCACTACGCCGTCGACTTAGTGAGACGCCCGGGATCCAGATTATCGATGGATCCAGTATAAGGAGGCCCTGTTTAAGACTGCTAATGCAGCCCAAACCCACAGAGCCTGACATACACAAAAATATCGAAATCCTCCATCGAATTGTTGGAGGCGCGCAGATCGACTCCTTCTGATCGCCTTTATGATGAGGCACGGATGTGCTTGTGACATCAACTGATTTTGAGTCAGAAATGGCCATGGATAGTGGTAAGTCGCGGTGTGTAAGATGGAAAAGGCTCTCACGATCATTAGCAATTGTAAATGTTTCCGTCTGATTAGAGGTGCTAGTGCACGAAAATCTGTTGTTGGCAAGCCCAACACTGATTCAGACTCAGGAACGTCGCCTGAATCGTAGGGTGGTAAATTTCGAGGGACAGCTTAACTCTCCTTTTTCTACAACGTGCGCTACATACGACCCCTAAAGGTCAGGTGTGGTAACGAATCGGACGACTTCATTTGTTAGATCATGCCTTACGTCCTAAAGCTGAAGCTTTGCTCGTGTGTTTGGCGCAAAAAACACCAACTTTGCTTGGTTGTAAGTACGGGTCAGCTGAACAATTACCCAAGAAAAGTACTGATTATCATTTCAGGAGCATCTGGTCAATGATTTTTTGAATTCACTTTTGAAATATATCTCTGATCATCCACGCTTGTTCTCTAACTTGATAATCAACTCCCAACGGCGCCAGGTGTACTCATGAATGTGCCAATGACTAATGGTTTAATATTTTCCCCGGTAGCACTGCATGCGAGAAAAATTGTCACCCTTGCCTTGCACTTTAACGCTAAACAATAACCCACTATCCTCCGGCTTGCCACCACACCTGACCTATTGGCACCTAATGTGATTCTCCACTTCAAGTCTCAGGATAGGGTCAAATTGTTGGCTGCGCCCAACAACACAATGGGTTTTTGAGTTTATGGAATATACCCTTTCCGGTGGACTCATGTTCAAGCATGTAATAACAATGTCCAATGTCGCCGCGTAGATCACCTTTCGCAACTAAGCCGTGTGTTCTATTATTCGAATGATGATCCTTACACAATGTAGGAACACAATCCAGCCAATTTGATAGCTCTTCACTTGAAACTTCTGAGGCTTCATCGTTTATTGGTCCTGGTACGGTGTTGTTCGAACTTGTTCAACCGGCCATTGCTCGCGTGAAAATCACTATGGTCTATATTGCTAGCTACATCCATTGCTTTCCCTTATATCAACACCCCTGTTATCGGTAGATGATTCCCACGAGCTGTGAGAACCGGTTCGTCCACAATGCTGTTGCTATCATTGAAGCAACCGAGACATGAATGCAAGATTTTCCACTGACTTGAAGTTCCTTGGCCCCAACTAGTTTTGATGCCGACCTCGTTCGTCACTATCATATGGACTTCTGTTCTCCCTACACCAAATTTGGATGCAATCCTCTTCAGAGAAACTCCATTCTTGTTCAAATTAATAACTTTTACCTTATTAACGAGGGTCTTTCTCATTGACAATCCCTTTACGATTTATGGGCGCTTGCGAGTTCTACTGCCGTCGCGTAAAATATGTGATTATGTTAAGCAAACCCAGAATGTATCACGGCTACGAGATCAAACGCCGAAAGTACATTTGCAATATCCCGCATCGCAACTGTCAATGGCTTTCGCAGACATCTAAGCGGGCACAGCAACAAAAAGCATGCGCGGAATTCCTGACTGTCCCCTGACACCGTTTGATAAATGATTCCAGTGACCTACAGTGAACTACCTAATGTGCTCACGATATTCTTACATGCATACTCCAATGCAAAATCTGACACTTGTCACAACAGAAGAGTCTACGAGATTTCTTTAGTACAGGCTCACGTGGCATTTTCTGTCGGTGTGTCGGCATGCGATCCAGTTGCCGTGTTCTCTCAAAGGCGCTGTTCACTCTTAAAGTGTTTCCGTGGTAGAATCAGCCGGGATCGGTACAATGTGTTCGCACGGAGGAGGTAGCCTCTTTTTGAGAGTACGCTCTAGGTGAGAGTATTGTACTAAATGTACCAATTAGCATCGTTTTAGAAATACTTACACTGTTGAACAGGTGGAACAATATTTTTCACCCTTCTATTACAATCCCTAATCTTCCTGAATTGAATTGCTCAGTAATCGGATGCACTCTGATCTTAGATGACGAAATTTAAAATCCTTTTCGTACGGAGACAAGCGTTTCTGTTGACTTGAACTTACTTTGCAATGTCTTTCTCTCTAACTAATTTCTAAGAGTCATTATCCGATAACTGCTCAATTATTTATCATACTGGCTCTTCTGGGATCTAATGTGTTTCTGGACCAGACTGTTATTCGTTAATTTCTCTGATGGTCATTCTGTCGTACCCACAATTATTCGTTTCCGTTTTCGCCTACATTTTCCCGAAAGGTCGGAAATGTGACCACAAGTCGATTATCTGGACCATCGGTCAGACGTCGCGTATTGGCTACACGTCAGATCGATCTGTCCGAGTTCGCGGCCAATATACCTACGCAGACTAGTCTAAAAGTGGTGATGCGATTAGCTTCAAAGAAGCTAGTGTCAGCCTCGCTGTTGATAACCCTGCACTCGGTGATCATGAGGGAAGGCGAAGCCACGTAAGTTTGCACTAGCAAACTCTGCAGTGTACACTACCTGATATCATTTTTATAAGTATTCGGAGCTGAATGTGACTCAGGTTTTGCAAAAAGCTGCGTCTTGATAGCTCGTCTATGCCGTCGGTCACAAGACTCCTATCACCAAAGACCGCATCTTTTCGTGGTGCAGTTTTTCTGTCCCGTCCAGTAGCTTTAATAAGAAGACTTCTCTGTTTCCGAACCGCCTCGTTTTATTAACAAAACAGACATTTGCAATTGAGTAGTAGGAGGTTAGATATGTATAATATGATTCATCATGCAGCTTGAACGCTCAACTCACCATTGAAAACCATGGAAGCACTGTACAGCTGTTTCATCCCTGTTGGGACTCATCAGCAGTGCACATCCACCGAGCCCCCACGAGGACTCGAACCCGGAGGGAACGATTGTGAATCGAACACCTTAACCACAAGGCCATCCGGGCATTGTATAGTGAGCTAGGTGACTGCAGTCGGAAATATCACACGAAGTACGTTTCCCATGACTGGGTCTTCTAACTGGCTGTTTTTGGTACAAACCTGATTGGCTGGTTTCGTCCCGTTTGGTTGAAACAACTTTGGTTGCTGATTTGTTGACTCCGTTCGGTTCGATGAAAATGATTGTTAGTGGCTGATTGGATGGTTTCGTCCCGTTTTGTCACGAGCTGATTGGAACATCGATCCGCCTCACTGGATCCAGCTTTGCCATCGATTCTGGATAGACGATGACGTGCTGTCTACTGACGGTGTGTCGGCCACTACCCTCGTATTGATGACTTATGTGCTCCCACAACCTAGTGTAACGGGGAATGCTGAGGCAAGGTAACGACGTGCAGATCAAGGTGAACGGATGAACCAAACGGGGGTCACAGACAAAAAACAGACATCGAATATGTCAGAAGCTTCCCGAAGCAGACAAAAGGAGGCATACGGACTACCAGAGGGGAAGCAGCCTTATCTCCGGCAACCAGCTAGATAGCCCAAGTGAGGGACTGCCGACCAAGCCGTCAACTAAGACAATCGGACCAATCGGATAGAAATGACGCCCAGGAGAAGCGAGCTATCGGCCACGGGCAACTGGCCAGAACGCAGCCGAAGCACTCAAGTAGCCGCAATAGCAATGTTCGTGCCGAGCAGTCTGGAAAAGAGCCTATATAAACGATTGCGTGTTTCATGACTTGACTTGTTTGGCTGTTGGAATACAAGTATCCTGCCCGGTGTTGTCGTCCTTGTTACACTAGTAAGATGCACAAGGTGATGGTGCCAAGCCGGAGATGCAATCATGTCCGACAGATTACCCGATGAGAGACGGATGAGGTCAAGACCCACTGAACCAGCTGATGCGCAGTTCAGTTCAGTTCAGACAATCATTAACTATGCGCTGGGTGCGGCGGCTTTGGTTCCTATCTCCTGGCGACAGCCTCGATCGGAAACAATGAAGAAGGAAAGGACTATTGGAGGAGCAGTAAGATAATTACAAATACCGGTATCGATTCGATGGAGGAAGTTTGTGAAAACAAAAGTGCAACCAATCACGACACCTGACTGTTTCCTCTTACGCATATAACCACTGAGTAGGAGGTCCTCTTGGACCCCATCCAGGAAATCTAACACGCCCTACATGGCCAGGTCCACTATTTAGGCTTTTCATACCTTTCTTTTATGTCACGGACTGATCATCCGTACTCAGATTCCAACCGCTACTCGCCTCAGCGAAAATGGCGTGCCAGGGAATCCTGTCAGGGGCCATGCGCAACACATGTCCCAACCACCTTTGTCTGGTGACCTTTAAGGTTTCATGTAATGATATGATTCGTGAACCTGATATTCTCCGCCGAAACCCAGCATTGCCTATACGGTGTTCCCATCAGATTCAAACAATGCTATGTTGTTTAAGGTGGCCTGATTCACGGAGAACCTCCGCTTCGGATATCTACAACCAGAGCTGGAGCCATTGTGATACTTTGCAAGTTTGTCGTGGATTAGGGCCAACTAAACTGCTTCTCGAAATGCTACGCCCAACGAATTAGACGACGATGCTGAGTTTGAGTCAGTGAGCCGTTCGCCTCTTTAATCAGTTCACTAACATCCGGCTATCAAGGACCGGTATTTCGAATTAGACGGGAAGGGTTGTGGCTGTTGCTAATCGCCACAGCTTTTTCCATCTGCCTACATTTCGCAGTCCACCAATGCTCACGGTCGCTTCTCAGGCAACTAATCAGTTGGCGTCTAAGGCATCTCCATGTCTCGTCGTATCTGGAATCCGGATGAATCGGTCTGTAAGCATCTAACAGCACAACTGAGGATGCAGAAATCCATCGTCTCTGTGTGTGTTTGGTTGTTGGACCTTAGGCAGCATTAGCAGTCTCCTCAAATAGACTCCGCTGGATCTCTGTCCATCACTCTTCTGGATTCTGGGCATTTGATTGAATCGATAACCTGGTTGACAATTCTGCTTGGAAAGCTGTTCGATGACTATCGTCCAGTAGCAGCTGCGGGGAATGGTTGACTTTGGCGTTGCTTCGGCCACCGACGAGACATAGACTGAAACGCGTGCGAACAACAGCGTGGTCAGTGTCTACAGATGTGGACCAGAATGATCGACAATCTTGAATTGATCCACACTAGCGATAACCGATAGCAGTGTGGTCGATCTGGGTCCAACGTCGTGAAGGCGCAGGAGGACGCCAGGTTGGTGGGTGCCACTTTTTGTACGAGAAATTCGTATTCGCTAGGAATAGTCCATGGTCAGAACACAGTTAGATGAGTTGGTCACCGTTATCGGTTCGATCGGCTGGAATGCCAAATCGGCCTCCCATATTCAGTTTAGGCATGCAGAGAAACACTTCCAAATGCCTCAGTATGGTCGAGGGTAAGTGTCCCAGGCTCCGAGATGGCTACTCGTCCTGAATACCTCTCGAAATGCTCTCAGATGGTCGTGTGTTTCCTACAACCTCTGATGAGGTAGTCCTACTCGTTGCCTTTTCGTGGTGGAATTGTTCCCACTAAAGTGAGAGGACGTGCGCGAATGTCTGGCTTTCTTCATTGGGTTGACTGACTGATAGTCAGTCTAGGGGAGGTGGCTGGGGGCTAGTGCTGACTGGAATCCGGTCGATCAGTGGACGCTCAGCATCCATGGTCAGTACGGTGCCAACGCCAGCCTGATCACTAACACCCGACACGCGAACAGTGAAGTCGCATCATGACACATGAAAGGACCCGTGATCAGTACTAGGCTTCAGTTCAAAGTGCGAAAGGTAACTCATTCTGATGGAGGAGAGAAGGCTGTCCTACTAACAGCTGCTTTCTTCAGTCACTTTTCGCTCTTCAACACGCATCCGTTTATTTGCAGCCCAACTTCATCGCTTCCTTTTCAGAATTTTATGGTATGATGTCCGCCCGTGGGCAGTTAATCTTTGGTCCGATTTTCATTAGCTAATTGGTGGCATTTTGAGTGTGATTAGTTCTGCTGCCTTGTCGCCTACATTGAGCTTAGTCATTGATATATATATATATATATATATATATATATATATATATATATATATATGGAAACAGTTGAATATGCATGTTACTCAGTTATCAATGTACGACGACATAACTCAGGTCTTTATACAAGCGCAGGTTGTAAATGTAAGTGGGATCGCCTGTGTGTTAATTGTCGTACACAAATAACGGATTATTAGTTATTTAGTCAATTGTCTGTAAACCCAAACGAATCCGATAATTGGGTATTTCTTATTGTTTAAATTACTCAATGGCCACGTCTGGTAAGTCTAATTGCTTGAACTTGCTCTCTCTATAAATACCGGCGAGGCCTATGCAGAGTCGCATTCTATTTACCTCTCTGTGACCCCGCTGCTTATCGCCACAGACTTATTCGACTGGCTTCTGTTCAAGATGTTCAGTAAGTTTATTGAATCATTCAAATGGTCTGATTCAATCAAATGGACTTTAATGGAGCTTCATACGGCTCCACTTATTGCAAGTCGAAGTCGAGGTGCATGGTGCTGTTTACTGCGTATGGACAATAACCTTATCGTTCAGTCCACTCATGTAGTACCTTGATTACTCTTGAACTAATGCAGAATCATTGAACAGATTAACAATAGTCTTTTTCTCGAATTTTCCGGTGAGCTATTTCATGAGCAGACATTTAAGCTTTAATTTTGAAGGTAGGTTTGATTATGATGGTTAGAACTCTGCTGAGTCTCTCAGTCGTTGAACTGAAATTTAGTGCTACTGAAAGATTTTACCTCCTGGTCGCTGATCGATCGGTTGGTAGACCAATCGACTGACCGAATGAAGGTCTCACTATTTCACTTATTCAATGCATGTCATTCTTTCGTTCAGCTGCAAAAAAGACCACTGCAATGGCTTCAGAGCAAAATCAATAAAAGCATGTTTGCATTCATTACTTATTATTTTGCTAATCAACGATCGCTTTGAAAACACTACAAGTTGCCTTTTCCAAGAGTGTTTTCTTTATGGAAACCATTTTGATGTGCAATCCTGGTTTCAATTTGCATATTTGTTACGGACTGATATAGTGCGAAGGTTCTTTGATTTTGGACCGAAATTAAAAGCCCTATATCCGGCCAGTAACCTCTTTTGAGTTCATATATTACATACTATTGCTGTTCGGTTACTGGTGGTCCGATTTCTTTGCACGTTTTTCCTTCGATTCGATTCTCCACTTTCTGATCCAGAGATGAAGACATGATCTCAATCGCCTCACTCATGTCGCTGAGTCGAGCTGGCAGTTTTAGTGTCGGCGGTGGACTCACGATTCACGATGTTGGTGGTGGCCCGTTCTCTCCACAAACGCCACGCTTGTCTGTGACCGGTGGAAGTGTGCGGTGTGGAGCTGTCAATCGTCTTCCACCGGCTTCGGCAACAAACTTTCATGCAGATTTGACCGAACTGACCGCGAAGCTACAAGCACTTGAGCGTCTCCCGCACGAGGACGTGTCGAATCCGGTGAACGACCGTCCGACTAAGGATACTACTGACTCGGATAGAGAAAATGTTCACTCGGGGCATACTACCTTCAGCTCGGCTGGGTCTTTCTCAGGTCTGTTTCACATTGTATCCATATGTTTATCTCTTCAGGTCAGCTTGTGCACTCCTATTTTATCTGTTTCCAGGGGTACATCTTTTATGTAGAACATCCAGCAGCATGTAGATTACTGAGTTCTTTAGATTAGCTTTCTCGTTACGCATTACTTGTTTTTCAGTTGTTTCATTCGATGCTTTGATTAGTCCGTGAAATAACGCAGACAAGAAAATCAACTATAGTGAAAGGCCTTGTTGAATTCGTTGACTTTGCAGCTACTATACGGCGTAGAAACTCGTGTTACTCAAGAAATTTTATACGTCTGCACATCTATGGTTTCGGTTTTCTGCTCTCTACAGCGTAAAACGTGACATGCCTTTAGCTTTTATTGTGTTTGGCTGTAAGTCCTGCTTTATTGGCATTGATAAATGTGCCTCTACGACAGAGTGCGATGGAAAATGACATTTGTGTACAATGAACTTCAAATTTTCTGATATCTTTCGCAACACGTGGCTCTCTAGCATTCCTTAACAGATTGACAGCATGAGGTTCTCTGGAGTCGCAATTTCTTGTGCGACATATGCAGATCAATCCTCCAATCTTAGTGAACTTCTTATCAGCTAGAAGGTACCCCCGGTGGTCGATTCCGAAGAAGGTGTTCTCTGTGACACTGGCATTAATTATTTATGTCTCTTGTTTACTTCATTTCTTGAAACGCGAGTTAGAACACAGAAAATTGAACGTGCAGACATGGAATAACACGTACTGCTGATCTAATCGAAGTAGCCATGGACGGAGTCTCTTTATTCAAATGGTGGAAACGAAAACGGTTGGAGTGGTTTCTTGTGTGGAGCTATTTATGATGGTTGTCTTTATAAGTGTTCTGTAAGAAGCGGACTGGTAATCATTAAAGTTAAGGCCCTTTTGTCGTCCAAATCCTAAAAAACTACCTACTGGGTCTCATGACATGTAGATTGTAATGTAATGGTTCTGGCTTTTGGAAAGCATTTGTTCTCTTGAACGTGTTTTTCTGAGGGGTTAGTAGCCTATAGAACGTAGCCTTGTTGTGTATTTCATGTATGCGTCGGAATATTTACTTCTTTTTGTTGTACAGTCGTGAACTTTGCTACAATGAAAGTGCCGAATGTAATGTTTTATCGACCCTTACTGGACAACCCAGTCTGAAAAAGTTTGGGTTTTTTATTTCTTTCAGAGATACTCGAACATCCACTCAGTTTGTTGATCTTAACATTCAGTTGATCAAGCACAACTGATCTGTGTGAATCCTATAGGTAACCTTTGACGTGTTTTCACAATGAAGAAATTTTTTTCTTTTTAAAAACCTATTTATCTTTTTGTTTACCGTATGTTGTTCTCCATTTTTTAAGCGGTTGAAGTTGAGTTTATTGTCCAATGTTGTTGTAATAGACTATACTATGTTCTCTTTATGTAACTTTTCAGGCGACGTCATGTCCCGCTCTGCATTCAGTTCGACATCGTCCCTACCAAACACAACTAATCGGAGCATCAAGCAGGAGTGAGTCTTCACGGCTCCATTGTACTTGGGTTTTTATGTTTTCTGACATTGCTCGCAAACCTTGAATGATCTCATTTCATGGGTTTGCTCAGAGTGTAGAAGTAGCTACTTTCTAATTGAATATATCGGCAGTTAAGTAGTGTACTGAACTGTCGTTCCTACAGGCGTCGTCACAAAGATCGATATTTAAGTTTTGTCCGAATTAATAAAGTCGTTGGAGTACTATGGAAGAGGTTACATCCATATCCTCAAAAAACGCAGTTTGCCCCGGACTATTTTTTCCACATGCAGTTTCACTGATCTTGCTCCGTTCTGTTTTCGGGTGTCTCGCTTGAGCCCAAAACCTATTTCTTTCACGTAAGTTCTAAGGTTATCCTTCTGTGTTCCATAGCTCCGGACTTTCTTTTGAATCTGTGCATCGTTTCATTGTTCACTTGGCCTCTTCAATTGCTCATTATGCTTCCACTGTTTATTACACGTGCCTACAACTTGCCGCACAGTGCTTCGGTTAATTTCACTCGTGCTAGTGAGCCGAGGCTTTATCCTCTGAGGAAACATGAAATCATCTGTCTTCTTGGCATTCTCTCAGCCTCTAGTCAACATGCTGGTGGTGGTCGAGTGGTGTAAGCCTTTATCGACTCCCGCCGCCTCCTGACACATTGGTAGTGGACACTAGTCTGCTGTAACCACCCCTGACCTACTGCGACCTTATGTGATTCTCTTCTCCAGATCCCTGGGTCATAGTTACCTGTTATCTCCAGTGATGCAGTGAACCTTTGAGGATACCGAATGTCTCATCCGCTGCGCTCAAAGAAACCGACGGTCGATTCTTTCCCATGCAGTCATCCCATCTGCGCTTTTTATCGCTATTTTCGAAGGTTCTGTTCTCCAGAGTTATTCGAAAAATCCTGTTTCTTTTAATGTCCCACCAGCCGTTGTGGGTGTAGTTAGCGCGCGACGCGCACTTTCTGTGTCCCCGAGTATCTCATTCCCATACTTTAAGCGTCCTTGCACAGCACTCCGAATTTTTGTCTTTTCATTCACCAACTAACCCCCCCCCCTCCCGCTTTTTTACAAGTGGAAGTGGTTAATTAGTTCCAACACTAATGCTCTTATATGTACTCCCTTCTAATATCCTCGTACTGTGCAGTTTATTGTTTTCTACTGCAACTCACTTCTGTCTGATAAGGGCCATTTAAAATGGTTTTATGACTTTGAACAGGGAGTCACGTAAAACCCCAAAAGCGCAACCGTGGTGAGCCGCTTATCGCTCAATCAGTCGAAAGGAATCCTTGGTTTGCTAATTGTCAGCCCGAAAAACACCGAAGCCTTGAGGTGAAATGGTGCTAATCCAGTGATCGCAGCGGACAATTCGTAAATAGAAAGCTAAGTGGTAAAAATCATAAATTCTCTCGTCGAATCGATTTGTCGTTGGAGCACAGGTTGCTAAGCTCTGGGCCACTGCATCTACCCAAGATGTATGATGTTGGTATCCCAACATGCCCCGTGCGAACTTGTTCAGAAATCGGCTGAAATATTCCAGCGAAACATTCAAAGAAATTCGCCTTAGCAAACTATGTTCTGTCTTTCGCACATTAGTCAGGCAATAAGATCAAAAGTTGGATGACCATAGTAGATTACAGAATTTTTCGCTTATAAGGTCAAATTTTGATACATCATGACGGTTACTTTATCCATTCGCCGCCATAGTAGCCAGCACGTCGACCAGTTTTGTATTCCTCGCTGTAGATTGTTCCCTCGTTGAACTTTATCCGAATGTTAGTTCTTTGGTGATAGTTTTTTACTGATCAATAATTGTTTGGTAAGAATTGGTTTTCCACCGTAGTTTGGGATGCATAAAATATGATATGGCTAGTCACTAAGCTTCCCGCTAGAGTATTCTACGATGATGTTTTCACAGTCGACGTTGATAGATCGTGTCAGTGTGCATACTGTACACATTCTTCTTCTTAACTATGCCACTTATTCCCCGCTGGCATGCATATTATTCTTTCTCATCACGAGTCCTGTACAAATGTGTTAACTCGATTGGCGGTTGCTTTTGTACTCATGGATTCACCTTGTGATCATGGTCAGAATTCTTGTGTTTTACGGACAAGTATAAGTTGAAGTTTTGAACCATCTTGTCATCAAATGATACTCATCAGGGGGATATTTGACAACTGGTTATTGATAATACAAAATGCGTTGGGTAAATCTCCAAACAGTGGCGAGCTTTATACTAAATATTTTATAAAACTGTTTTTTCTACTCAGTACTGCTCTCACGCTATTTCATTTCCCATGTGTACCGGTGGATTTTAAACTGGAGGTTCGCAGTTTTCTGAGTCTATCAAAATGTACCTCGTACAATGCATGCCTGTCTTTTACCTTTTCGTGACTATATGCTAGAGGTCGTTTTGGATTCTGGAACGTGTATCTTTCACATTTAGTTGCTTTACCGACTCCAAGATGTTAGTATCATTTGCTAAGTGCCATGTGGATCGACTCACGAATTTCACCGCTGAATTAGCGCGACTTTCATAACCGTCGGGTGGGTTCTAATTACTGTTGTACGCAGTCCGATTTTCATCACTAACGTTCTCGGTATGTTTCCTGTTTGTAATTTCCACGATCGATCCACCGAGTTTTTCGAGTATCAAGGTAGTTTGATGTGGGAGTTTTTAGTGAGCAGCGCACTATGTGACAGGGCATATCGTTCGACAAGATAAAGCACTGTAAGACATTATGAGTAATCGAGTTCTTCATATAAACCAGATAGCATGTCTTCTATCAGTCTGGACGTCAGATTCACTTACTGCCAGACAAATGTTCCCTTCTTCCGATGCGCATTGTGATGGGTATGTTCACATTAGACAATGCCAAATTATTTGGCTTCGGCCCCACTAATTTCTAACAGTTATAAGTGTACCACAGTAATCGTTTATTTCAGGCTCCAGTATGCCGATCGGCCTTGATGTATGCATCAATCACGTGGTTCAGTGTGTTTGTTTCTTACCAAAGATACCTAGGATATGAAGTTGATTAAATGAACTGTGTACACTGACTCATAAACAAACCGGAGTGACTTGTTTTTACATAAGTAATTTTTCCGACAGGGAATCACATCTGAGTATTGTATGATTTCGGATCGGTCTTTTGAAAGGACGAGTTTGGTCGTCCCTGTGTGAAAGTCTGGGGTGAATCTAAGATGATTTACCATTTCTTTTGCTGATCAGTTGATTAAAATTTCCTTCATGTTTCAGTATGCGTGCTTTCTTCTGATATTTTTCTGTAATCCAATAAATAGTACGAAATCTAACTAATCATGTGATTTTTCTTGTGCTTGGTCAACGACAATCTCTGATTCGCTTCAGTTTGACGTGCCACTTATCGATTTGTCTGACGTACGGCCAGGACAACAAACTGGTTGTAAAAGTGCACCGTTGTGATGTTTGAATGAATAACATAAGATACGGTTTGACGCTTACGCCATCACCTAATGTTCATTCGAGGATAAAAAATAAGTGAAAGTGGTATGTGCTTTCCCAACATTAGCATGGCAGTTAGAATCTGGCGACCTTCATCTGGTCTGTTGATCAGTCCGAACGTGGTCGCCATGATCACTGATTTCGCGAAATCAGTCTGTTTTTCAGTTTAAACCGGGCACGTTAGAGATTTTCGAATTCAATCATGTTAATGGATTAGCAGCTGATATTGTCATTGTTTATAGCGAGTAACCACTTTTCCTAATTTTCGCACGTCCTCAATCGCTTACACTGCCATTACTTTTTCTAGGTCCCAAGCATTGGCGACACAAAGTGGTCAAGATCTACTGGTTTGGTGCCAGCAAGTCACTAAGGATTATCCAAATGTCAAGATCACCGATCTGACTTCCTCGTTTCAATCCGGTCTGGCCTTCTGTGCCATCATAAATCACTTTTTCCCGGATCAACTGTAAGTTCCTGTAGTCAGTCTTATGAATCCTGTTCAGCATGTGATTTCAGCACATGTATTGCTGGAATGGGATCAGTTTGTCGAGAATGTCAGTATATGGGAATACTTAATTTTTCTCAGTAACACAGTGTTGTTGGTCATGTTTATAATTAGCCGACTTTTCGTCTGCCGCGGATAACCCCTCTGAGGACAAGTTCGCTATCAAACTTGTACCAGTGACCCACCTTCCCTCAAATTCTACGGTAATCCACATCAAGTTTGACGTAAAAGCCATCTATTAAATTCTATTCTTAGCACTTTGTGCGTGGGCGTCTCACCAGTCCCTTCATACTGAAGCCTTTGCACGTATCTCCCGTGAATCTGTCAATCTACTTCTGCATAGTTTTGGAGAAAACGGACTCCCGTTACTGCGCTACTGCAAAAATGCACTTCCAATACAGGTTGTGAGGATTCCTAGCGTTCTACATCATGATCACCGCCAAATATATAAGTCGGTATAACGGCGTACATAGTCGGACACCAATAAATTATTGGTATGTGCATTGTGTTTGATCTCTGTTAGTTTTCTTTAATTTTTTTTGGAAGTTTGTACCGTCTTCTTCAAGCGCGCTCCCCATAGAATGTCGTGCAATATGACTATTTTTGGAAACGGGAATCAGAAAACGGAACTGTTTTTCGGTTTAATGTTTACGTGTTTATGTCGCACGTCGAATAACGCGCTTTCTTTACGTTTAACGATCGTTTGCGCATCAGCCCTGTGTAATGTACATTTTTTGCCTTAGTGACTTCTCACAGCTCAGTGCAAACAACCCAGTCGAGAATTGCCGACTCGCATTTAGCGTGGCCGCTAAACTTGGGATCCCTCGTGTACTAGATCCCGGGGAAGTGACCTCAAAATCCCGAGCACCGGACCTGTTGAGCATGATGACGTACTTGCATCAGTTGCGCACTCATTGCTGCGGTCGTGCAGCGGAATCAACTGATTCCAACACATTAGACTCGATGCTACGACTATCAAATACCGGGACCGACGAATGCAACACTAAACCACTTCAGGAGTCGCAATCCACGGAGCCCTCCTTGGTAAACCATTACTCGAAGCAAGTCACCTTGGGGTTCTGGAATGCTCAGTATTTTTTGTGTTGATTTTTGATTACTCATGCTTTACTGTAAAACAATGGTGATATTGATTTGTATATTTTTTTAGTTCATTTGATGTCCGCGTTCCACAGAGTCCATATGGTGCACTACTGTCTACAGGAGGGGGCTTCAATTTTCTCCTGTGTACCGAACAGTGATCCATACATGTACATGAAGGTGGTCCCCAAAACCGGTTTGCCTTTCACTTCAGTTCGGTTCCGTAAACCGTTTAGTAGTTAAGTATAATAAGTCAAAATGTTTTAAGGGGAAAAAGTATAGCTGAGTGAATCGTAAATGATTGAAAAGGAGGGTGTTCAATATTACCCCAGGTGCCTGACCATCACACTTAGCTTCTCTACTCATCAGCCAGACGGATCTCGTAAGTCGTAACCTCGGAGCTTGAAAAGTATTACACATCTAAGTTCCTTCCACCACATCACAAGCAAGCCACATCAACCTATCTTTTGACCGATAGTCTGTATCTGTCATATCTATAATGACGTGGTATCGAAACCCTTCAGAAAAGATAACCGACGTCCGTTCAAATAAAGTTCATTCAGTTTCCTGATAATTGAATTTACAATCTCTTGGTTCAGCCCAGCAGCTGACTTAATGAGGACCAATAATATCCTTGTCGTTAGGGTTTGTTGTTCTATCGCTTAGTCCAGTTGGCCTCCGAAACTGTGTCGCCTACTGATTATTTTCTACTCGTTTAGTATTTACGTCTTCATCCGACTTTTTACGAATAGACTCCTCAATTAATAAACCGGGTGTTTCTTCACATCGAAGAGGTGGAACGGCCCACTCTACGGTATTTGAATGAACCGGTGACACCAACTATGCACTTAGTGCTACTGCATTTGGAGAAAGTTTGATGCAGTAAATTTATTTTCTGTATATTTTTACTCTCGTGCGTGCAATGTAAGACATTTCTCTGATTGTGAACGAATGAAAATTCATCGTCGTACAATTTAAACCCCTGTAATTTGTTGTTAGACTTCGAAGAACGGACCTCGTAGGACCCCTAGTAATTTTAGCGTATTGCGAACCTGGAATCACTTGTGGCTCTCCATTGTTCATGTTAGTCTACGATGAGAAACTACTATTCTCGTACCTGGGCACTAGTCTATGATTTGACAGCTGGGTAACTGAAATGTGTACCAAAACATTGTGACAAATTTTTCTCATATATTCACGTTTGCAACGTTGTCTATTTATACGGAGAATGTGCACCATTCACAACTGTTGTAATTATATTCTCATCCCATCGCACACCACCATAACTTAGTCACGTGACTCCGAATTTCAGTCCGGCTAAGGCTACTAACTCAGACGTCAGTACACGCGATTCCAAGACGCGGTCGTCCATAGATATTGGTGCCTTCGACTCGAAATTAACCACAGACGACAAGAGTCTGGCGCAGAAGGTGAGTTCTCAAGTAATTTACGTTTACCATGATATTCAGTCCGTTTCAGTTCTGTGTCCTGACAGTCTGCATTTAGACGGTGTCGACATTTTCGTGTAATCATCGATGAAACGCACTGACTCGTGTATCATAGCCCATCCACGGCGGCCGACTTCGCGAAATCAGTTCACGAGCACTCACACCAGTGTCAATCAGGAAAACCAGATGTAATTTTGGTAGCGTGCCAAAAAATGATGGGGAATTATTCACGTACCCAATAAACGACTACAAATTACCCATTCGAGCTAGGTTTGATTATTCGTCCCTTGGTAAATCCAATCACATCAGAGGAATGTGTTGGAGTTTCGAATAAAATCCAGATTAAATCGCATAGTTTTGTAGAGTTCATTTGGGACAAACGTTCACCATACCCCGGTTCCGACCGTCCTAATTTCTACCTCTCTGCAAAATACCCCGATCGAAAACAAAGAGATCATGAATATGACAATAATACAAACTTCTATTCACAGGTTCTAACTGTTGTTTGAGTATATCCCTGACTTCGGGAATCCTATTATGTTTTATTTAATCAAGTCCATTGACCACTATCCGCCTCGGCGAACATTAGTCACCGAGGAAATCTGCCTTGAAGCATGTGCAACCCAACCTAATCAACGCGGTCTGGTGATCTTTACCGTCTCATGAATCGTATGCTCCTTGGGACCTTATGGGGTTCTCCATCACTCCAAATCTCTGGGTCTGATTTCCTGTTATCCGTAATATTGCAGTGAACCTTCCGGGCTGCGGGTTATATTCTTTCCGCTGCACTCACACTCAAACAAGTAATACAAAACACCAAATTCAATGGAATGGTTTTCTCAGTGGTCGAAATTCGACGCCACTATTAGCAAATGGCAACAGGGTTTTCAACTTCATTCTTCAGTCGCCAGCCTCGCATCTAAGTGCATTGGTTTTCAGTAATGCTTGTCAGGATAACCAAGCGCATGTAGAGCAAAGAATAACAGCGGTGGAAAATCAAGTGGATGGAAGAAGGATCATAAAATATTTGTGACAAATGTGACCGCAACGCTTGATTCACTATCTAATTTGAGTTAAATTGAGTTTGTAGAACTTCGCTAGCCCTTAAATCGATGACGAGTCTCTGACCAATGTGCCTGATTGTGAGCGACCGCATTCCACAACATGCGGGCCACCGCCCGGCATTTTGGCACACTTGATTTGTATGGACATTATGTGGTTGAACAGTTTCTGGAGTCTTCACTGAGGTAAATCGGACCTTTATGGCTGCAGATTTTATCTTCCATTCCGCTTCAGCCGTGAATAGACATTATTTACATGATCAACATGAAGAGATATATCCCGTAGTGTGGAAACCTACTGTAGAATCGGGGAATAGATTAGAACCAGTCACGTAAAATCAGCTTTTTGATTCTGCGCTTCAAAGTGTGAAAGTAATAGGACAGAGGAAATATAGAAGGGGGTAGGATGTTCCATAATTCCGTAGTTTTTTTGGGGGTGGGGGACAGGGCGCAGAGCTGAAACCAACGGTGCGATAGGTCGGGGTAGTCGCGTGTTTCCTACTCACGAGAAAGACGACTGAAAGCCGGAGCTATTCAGACCACAGAAGCAAGCTCTTGGGAACAAAATCCCTGTTACCAACGCAAGAACAGATAGTGAAGCAACTGTCCGATGATGAGATAGTGGTTTCAAAGTGGAGGACATCGTCGGGTCACCGATGAGACGGATGGTTTTGCGTAGGACATAAAATCGATAATTGGTCAGTGATGCTTCTTATGCATCTCTACGCTAAGATGACGAGGAACACTGGCTTGTCTCACTAATAGATATGGCTCGAAACCGAAGTCAGTGGCGGGAGTGCATCCGTTTCTATTGTAATTATCAAATGTGACAAAAAAAACGCAAAATGTGCACACAACAAAACAGCAAAAAAGATACAAGCCCATACTACTGCTTGCAAAAAGAACCTTGGTTTTAGTGTTGAAATAGTTTTTACCTCGAGTTTTGAGTTTTCTCTTCATTTTTCTTTTTATTCTGTTCTTACTGTCGTCTTCCGGGACTAGGGTTTTTTAATATTAGTTCAATGCTTCATTATATTGATCGTGATGAACTATTCTTTCTCTAATTTGGACTTTTTAAGGTCTCGTCAAACTTATAGATATTTTTTTCGGAAAAAGCATTGTGAATAAATTCTGGATCGCAATATCTTGTGTTCCTGATTTCACCAGGATGGATTATCCTGAAAATATCCAGCCGACAAATTGGTACTTTTCTGTCATTCCATGTTGGTGATTTTTGATCGCGAAATGTTGATGGTTTCATCTCACAGTCTGTAGCAGTCGACCTTTAGCAATGAACTCCCAATACCTCCGTGGTGATAAGATATACTGCAATCTGTCTCTAAACAACTCTCCTGACCATTTAAGAACTATATTCACTTGGTATAGTTCAAAGGAACAGCCTACGAAAAGGAAAACAAGCGTTTACTTGTCATTGAAATTCCGGTAGCCAATGGTTATGGGAATGTGATCGACGATCAAACACTTCAAATTCGACTCTCAGTTCAGTGCTGCGCTTTCAATCATCAACGTCGCACTTCAATGTGCTCCGGTTTTGATTGCTACCTCAGAGCATCGTCGAGTTGAAGGTCAAAGGAACAGAAGCAGAACGTGAAAAATAGCCAAATATGTAGTAATCAGCGGGAATCACGTGTCAGAAGTCAATTCTTCAGGAAAAGCAATCAGCTCATTGTTGCAACATGTAACAAGGAAACCTCAATCGTTGCATCACGCAGATGGAAAAGAGTCCCAATGTAACCACGCTACAAACCGCGACACCTAGCCACATCACCGTATGTCTCCAACCATCTGGTAGGCGGAACTCTTGAATCCTCAGCTGAAAGTCTCACAAGTCCTACTTAGCCAAATTCAATGGTTAGGGGTTTCAAGTGTTTTGCCATGTCATGGACTGACTACCTCGACCTACGTTCTAACCACTACCTGGCTGGGACCAGGATCAGTCACACTGGAACTGGAAAAGCTCCGGCACAAACTGGGTTCACTAAAGTAGTGAAAACACCACATCCAAATTGTCCTATGCGCATTTGTAATATACGTTTTCACAGACGCAATAAAACAGCTAAAAATAGACATTAACAATTACCACCTCTGCGACAGCTTGCATGAACTTTCGGGTTTTTTATGATCGCGTCGTTCTTTGTTCTGTAAACGTTCAGATCTTCAGGTCGTCTCTGTTGGCCTAGCATCCGCAATAAAATCGTTTTCATCTACGCGTTTTCTGTCGTTTAGTGGCCATTGGCGGTCGTTTTGTGCTCTCTGACGATTGTTTAGGAACCACTGCCTGTTATTTAGCTACCACAACCTAGGGCACAGTAACCAAACCTTTCCCACACACCTAAACCGAATAAGGTCACATCACGTGTGCGTTATCGGTCTTAGTTACGGGACTTGGTGGGCATGTGTATGGCACATGAACGATTGGGTGCTCGATGCACATTTGATCACGATGACCTTTCAAGTAACCAGCTAAATAAGTACTTCAACATGCGCATAATTCCCGGTGGAGGAAATTGAGATGATCTATCTTAGCGAACAGATGAATACAGATCCGCTTCGCAAGCGAAAAACAATCAGTGATCTAGACTGCAGAAGAATTGTCAGTATGTAAGGAAACGTAAAGATCTAAAACGTTTTTCCCATCACCTTGGAATTAACATGAAAGCCTGCAGCCTTAAAAGAGGGTTCGCAAAACGTAAATTTTGGGATGAATTCGTAATGGGACTGTGCTCATTGATGGAGGAGAATCTTACAATCACTTTGAATGGGATGAAAAGAGATGGAGCTGGTACACTCGAATCTATCGATCATTCTATCTTCCATTGGTCGTCTTCTCAGTGGTTGTGTTTACACCACGAGAAAACTATGTATTCATCCGATCGAGTGAAACAGGATTGGTGTCAAGGAGAGTCGAGGTCACTCCGCGATGTGGTTACAGGAGCATCGTAGCTCCGTCTTACGTTTTTATGTAGGTGAGATCAATAACAGCATATGACGCTCGCAGGCATGAGAGTAATCAATGAACGGTAAAACGTGCATCAGGACTTTATCATCAAACAAAGGCGCAAACCTCAACGTTGTTGCTTGCTGCTTTGCGATGCGTATGCTAAGTTGTGGATACCATTCCTGAATGAACGCTGAAATTCTTATCAGCTTTCTTCAAAAGTAGCAACTGAATAACCAAAACACCGACACCGTATTTCCCTTCGACAATGCTCCAGTTGCCTGACGGGCCGGGTGAAGCACTGCTGTCAACCGGACATGCTGTTCCGCATCTCCCTCCCTACAGTCCATTTTTTGATCTGATCGAGGAGGTATTCAGTGAGTTCAAAAGAACTGTCAAATCATTTTGACTGGAAAACGGAGCTCTGATTCGAAGCGTTCCGGAAGATCAAACCACCGAAGAACAGAATTTCAGGATATTGGTGCAGTTATGCAAACAAGCAGTGGATCGGATTTCGCCCTTTTCATGTGCCGCATCTTACAAACACAATTTCACATTTATGGACCCTTCAAAAAATTATTCAGATTCGTAAACCTGATTTTCTTCGATGTGATAACATTTACATTGGATTACTTAGAGATTTTCTTTCGTAATACGTGCGTATTCAAGTGGGAAACTCGTAAAAGGCTACAGAGTCTCGTAACTAAGACCGATAACGCACACGTGATGTGACCTTATTCGGTTTAGGTGTGTGGGAAAGGTTCGGTTACTGTGCCCTAGGTTGTGGTAGCTAAATAACAGGCAGTGGTTCCTAAACAGTCGTCAGAGAGCACAAAACGACCGCCAATGGCTACTAAACAACAGGAGAATCTGTAGAATAGACTCAGAGCTATTAGAATGGAATCAATTGGATTACAATGATAAATATGTTTATAAGCAAATTCGTCTACATGCCTTCGGCGTATAGAACCGTTGATGAGATCTGAGATCTGATAAGGTCTATTCCTTATTTTCTCAAGTACATCGCCCGTGGAAGGTCCCAAATCACTCTCTCCTTGGTAAACAACTTCTGATACTCGAACCGCCGCAAATTGGTGCGAAGTGTGCGGTTATCGAGCAACCTCACCAACCACTACCCTTAATTGAGCAGATAAATTTGTGATACTGCCTCGAGGAAGTTATCCATACTTCTCTCGAGCTCACCGGATGTTTCTGCATTTGTGGATTTTGTAGCACTTTTCGATGTTCGAATAAAGTTCTCAGCGATCCTCTTCGACTGCCAATGACGTGGAGGAGTTAACTCGTACTGACAGTCCAGTCCGTCACCTGAGCAGTAGAATGACTTCCGTTGTGAATGACTAAAGTACGGGGTAATTCCTCACTGCTATACAAAGTGCAAAGCGCAGGAATAACGATTTCAGAACTTGGCGAAGTAGAACAGTAAAACTCTAGCCACCTGGTAAAAGAATCACTGCCCATGAGGCCATGATATTTATTTAAAAATCGTCCGTATTAGTCTGAATGAGTGCATATGATGTGGACCCCGGAGTTCAGTTGGAAGGTTGAGAGTGAATTTCGTGTGCACAACCACTGCAACTTTTTGAAAACTGACAAAATCATCGTTCTGCTTTTAGCAACGGGCAAGTTGGGCGAGGGATTTCATCTTTTCGACACCAGTATGTTTGCAATTCAAATCTGTCAAAATGACTGACCATAAATTAGTTCGCGTATTAAAACGGTCATTGAAGTACAAGACACCGTCACAAGTTACTGAAATGTTTTTGTTTGAACTTTTGTCGTCTTGGTAACCAGTGTCACCTCGCAAATCAGAAATGAGAGAATAAGCGGCGGTTTAGAACGTCGCAAGTGACACACTAAGACGAAAGATAAAAAGTCATACTGATTCAACCCGAGAGGTTGTATTTGTAGAAAATCATCTTCTAGATCAAATTTTTTAACCTGACCTTGAACCATAATGTGGACACACCTTAAAACAGGTAATCTGTTCCAGGAATTTATTCATTGTGATGTGATAATCTCCACGACGAGACTGCACCTTGACGTGGTGTGATGGCTTGCGCGCCTCTATGACCCAAAGAGCTATACAGGATGGCTTCCTTAAGCCGGAGATGCAATCATACCTGACACGTCAATGGGTAGAGGTCAGACAAAGTCCAGTCTCCTGGTCCTCCAGGTTGGGGGTTGATTTGAGCTGGCAACTCAGTCGGAAAAACCAGTGGAAGAATAATTGATCCAAGCAAATGGGCTTCCACTAAGCCATCCCGCTGCCTTGCGGGTAGGTTCTTGTCAGAACTAAAGGCTTTGGATGAGGACCCTAATCGTTCTCCTGCTTTGTGGCTGGACACCCTAGCAATACCCGTCCAACATCTCCCATGAACTTCACGAATACAAAGAATTCCATACTGCATCGGTCGTCGCGCAGGCTAATCAGGACCGCGCTGCCCATTGCATCGAGCGGGGTGGGTGGTGATAAGTGTACTACTGCTCAGAGTTCCCTCTCTGTTATTCAACCTTTGTCTTCTGTCCCTAACCATCCCTCTTTGCCCCATCTATCCACCCATAATGCTCCCATTGATAACACGGTCGATACTCGCAACGATTCACTGTCAAACAGTGTCGGGAATAATCCTCTGTCTGGTAACTCACATTTTCTCAAGCCCCGTCAGCCTCTGAATCTCGGCTCCTTCAACGTGCGTACACTCATGCAGGCCAGTCAGCAGGCGTACCTAGCCCTCACAATAAATTCTCTGAAGATTGATGTCTGCTGCTTAAGCGAAACGCGTATCCAGGATTCGAGCAATGTAATTCAACTAACTGCTCCTGGTATCTCATCGAGGTATATTCTGCGCACCTCAGGAGACGAAGCAGCTAGAGCTGTGGGTCAACGTGGTGTAGGAATTGTCTTGACTGACAAGGCTGAGGCTGCCCTATTAGACTGGATCCCTGTTAACAGTCGTTTATGTGCTGTGAGACTCCAAGGGTCAGTCGGCGTTCGAAAGGATAGTTGCGTTAAGCGAAATTTGTTCGTGATCTCGGCGTACGCCCCAACAAACTGCAGCTCAGACTAGCAGAAAGATGAGTTCTATGATGCCCTCGCCACTCTCGTTCGCAGCAGTAAAGGTTCCGACATTGTAGTGCTAGCTGGTGACTTCAATGCACAAGTTGGCAAACTTAGTGTGTCAGAAGCCTGTTTAGGTGGGCGTTGTGCTTTACCCGCTGAGCGCACAGATAACGGGGATAGGCTTCTCCAATTTTGTGCAGACAATCGATTGTTCTTGTCTAGCACAAATTTCCGACACAGCTCGCGTCGCACAGCGACATGGCGCTCTAACTCTACAGGTACTTTGAGTCAAATTAACCATATCGCCGTAAGCTACCGATGGCGCAGTTCTGTTCAGAACTGTAGATCTTACTGGTCCACGTACGTAGAGTCGGACCATGCCTTAGTTTTAATGCGATTACCTCTCCAGCTCCATGGCCATCGTCGCAAACCGCAAACCGGATTAGCCGTGCAACGTTTGTGTGATCCAGACGTTTGCACCCGTTATGAGCAGAAGTTAGCACATGAGCTAGGATCCACGGAGAACAGTAATGTAGATGAGCATTGGGCTCATATCAAACAAGCGATGCACTTTGCAGCCGGTTTCGCCTGTGGTCCTAAATCCGTTGTCCATCAGAGACACTGGATCTCGCAAGAGTCGCTGAGTATAATGGAGCAAAAGCGTCAGCTTTCGAACCGTAAGGAGATGAATAAGATGCGGAGAAAGCTGCAAGGACAAGTTACGCGAAGCCTTAGGAAGGATCGCAAAAATTGGTGGGTCAATGTAGCCGAAGAAATGGAAGTGGCAGCTGCTTCAGGTAACAGTCAAAGACTGTTCAAGCTTATTCGTGACACCGGTGGACGGCGAACTCAGGTCAGTGAAACGATTTGCAATAGGAATGGAGAACTTACTTTTACTTTTACGCGACTATCTCCTGCGAGAGGATAAGTCCGCTCCATGGATATCACGAACCATTGCTGACCACGCGCGGCGGTCGGAGGCGAGCTCCGTACAGATCTTGATCCAGTCCTTTTTCCATCGCCGGGCTCCATAGACTGACCGAAGGCCTAGAAGTTCTACGTCTTTCTTGATTGTACTGGTCCACGTTTTGAGCTGCCCACCAAGGCGACAACGCCAACCAGGGCAGGGAGTGGGGCAGAGTGTTTGCTTGGTTAGCTCCGACTCGGGTCGCCGAAGCGTATGGCCGAACCACTGAAGTCGTCGACGTTGGAGGAGGACGGGGAGAGCATCGTCTCCTTACCTCGTCGTTGGACACCCTGTCGCGCCACTTGACTTTGAGGATTTGCCGTAGGCACCAGTGGTCGAAAACCTCCAGCCTTCTGGTATCCTCAGCTCGTAGTGGCCAGGTTTCGCAGCCAAAGATGAGTACGGGCCGGATGGCAGCACGGTAAACACGAGTTTTGGTTCTTAAGCTGATTTCACTGCGAGTCCACAGCGTTCGTCTTAGCTGAAGAAAGGCTCTCCTGGCGCTGTCGATCCGTAATACCACTTCATCTTTTGCCTGGCCGTTCGGAAGCAGAGTTGAGCCTAGGTATTTGAATGAAGGGACGTATTCGACTGGTTGGTCATTCATCGACAGTTGTTGAATTGTCGGGCCCAGATGGGTTGTGAAAGCCTTTGTTTTGGTCGATTTTACTTCAAGTCCGATGGACCTCGCGAAGGAATTGATTCGGTCGAGGATTGGTTGTAGCGTAACGGGAGAGTCTCCAAGCACGACAATATCATCCGCGAACTCCAGGTCCGAGATGTATATTTCCTGGCTAAGCTGAACGCCAGGGTAGTTGTGTAATGCCTGTCGCATTGTCCAATCGATGGCGTAGTTGAACAGCACCGGTGAGAGGGGACAGTCCTGCCTAACTCCGGTAGTGAGTGTGAACTCGCGGGACTCTTCACCGTACATACGAACCCTAGCACCGGTTGTCGGGTAGTATCCCCTTAACAGCCTTAAAAGCTTATCGGGCATTCCATCGGATTGGATTATGGTCCAAAGAGACTCGCGGTTCACCGAATCAAAAGCTGCCCGGAAGTCGATGAAACAAGCTACCGTCGGCTGCTGAAACTTATAGCGGTGCTCCAGTATTCGGCGCGGTGTGAAGATTTGATCCACACAGCCTCTGCCACGGCGGAAATCCCCTTGGTTCGGGCGAGTGCGCTGGTCTCTTGCCTCGGAGAAACGGGTTAGTAACAACGAACCAAAGATCTTTGCGGCCACATCGATCAGGCTGATCCCTTGGTAGTTCTCGCACGCCGATTTATCACCTTTTTTCGGAATGGGCAGCAGTATGGACATTCCCCAGTCCGGTGGAAATGCTTCCGCTCTCCAAATGGAACCAAAAAGTGTACACAACCTGTCAATCAATGACGATAAACATGCTTTATACACTTCTGGAGGGATGCCATCTTCCCCAGAAGCCTTTCTGCCTTTCAGTTTGTTTATCATCTCCGTGATTTCCGCGGTGTTTGGCGGGTCACAGTTGCTTTCGTACTGGACTGGAGGGGTTGATATTGATTGGTCCGTCCGGTGGTCCGTAGGCCGGTTGAGCAGCTGACTAAAGTATTCCACCCATCGGTCCATTTTCTTGCTCTGTTCAGGTTTTAAGTTTTCTGCCGTGTCACGAAGAAGGGAATCTTGCTTACAAAACCTATTAGAGGCGCTGCGAATAAGGCGGAACAGTTTACCGAAGTCACCAATTCCGGACGCGGTCTCCATTTTTTCGGCTATTTCTATCCAGTATCTTATGCGATCAGCCTTGGCGGAGCGTGTGGCCTCTCGTTGCAGTCTGCGGCGTTCGTTACTACCTTCCAGTCGCGCTTCGTGTGCTCTGGTTGACAGCTGGAGCGTGCTCTCCGAGATCCAATCCTTTGTCCGCCTTTTCGTTCTCCCGAGTACTGTCCAAGAAGCTTCCTTGATTGTCGTCATCATTCGAGTCCACTGCCCTCCCACAGAAACTTCATCTGCCTGTGCATTGGTTGCGCTGGTTAGTCGGGTTGTGATTGCTCGTGACAACGCTTCTCGCTTCTCTGGATTTTCTAGGGCAGCAACGGTTATCCGAGAGGGTGCAGACACTTTAGCACGTGTAGACAGATGAACTTTGAAACATGCGCGTAGGAGGACATGGTCGGTGCCGTTTGTGTTGCCCGTTTTTGCACCTCGGTACGCTCGGCAATCCTCCACAGACGAGGCCCAACGGGCTCTCACCAGGATGTGTTCGAGTTGGTGTGCAGTGTGACCATCATTGGAGTACCATGTGAGTAGGTGCTTCTTGGGGTGTTGAAATCGAGTGCTGCAGACAACCATTCGGTTGATGTCGGCTAAACCAATCAGTCGGCCACCGTTCTCGCAGCGTTGACCAGGGCCAAATCTCCCGAGAATATGGCTAGTAGATTCGTCGGCCGTACCTGTGCGAGCGTTCCAATCTCCTGCGATGAAAAGTACATCGCGCCTCGAAACCCGGTTGATTACCTCCTGCAAATTAGTGTAAAATTCGTCTTTGGTTTCGTCATCAGCAGAATTGGTTGGAGCATAGATCGCGATCACCGTCAAGTCGTGAGGGGAGCCTTTAAAACGTGCCAAGGCGAGTCTGGATGAGACGGGTTCCCAAGAGATCATTGCATCATTAGCTGCTTTGTTCAGAGCAAACGCGACACCGTAGAGACCGGAGTTGTCTTTCGGGCCACTGTGATAGAGCCAGTAGGATGTATCCACACCCGGGAATGGAGAACCCATCCATAACAAACAGCAAAGGCTTGACCGATGGGCCGAGTACTTCAAGGAACAGTTTAGCTGGCCGCACGCTAGTGTAGTTACTCCCGTGTCAACAACTGTGACTTCTTGGGTGGTATCACTTGAGCCCCCATCAGAAGTAGAAGTAGAGTCATGTATTCGAATACTAAGGCGGGGGAAAGCGGCAGGTCCCCGACGAACTTCCTCCAGTTCTTTTCAAACTGGGTGGTGAGGCGTTGATAAAATCACTAACCGCCTTGCTCCGTGACATTTGGAAGGAGGAGCGTATTCCGTTAATATGGAGCGAGTCATTGATTGTTCCCATCTTCAAGAAGGGAATACGCAATGACTGCAGTAATCATCGTGGGATTAGCTTAATCCCGATAGTCGCCAAAGTATTAGCTTCGATTTTGCTGCACTGTCTTACACCGGCTCGCGAGAGGAATGTCCGCGAACAGCAGGCAGGATTCCGCCCAGGTCGTGGATGCATCGACCAGATTTTTACTCTTCGCCGACTACTTGAAACGCGTCACACGCACCGCCGACCAACAATAATGCTTTTCTTAGACCTGAAAGGCGCCTTCGATTCAGTTGATCGAACATCGCTCTTCAGTACTCTTCATCGAAAAGGTATGCCCCAGAAGTTCGTGAACCTAATGAGATCATTGTATTCTCATACTTCTGGCCGCGTACGGGTTTACGGTGAACTATCCGGTGGGTTCGAAACGACCAGTGGTGTTCGGCAGGGATGTCCTTTGTCTCCAATCCTGTTCAACCTCGTCATGGACGAAATAGTGAAGAGTGCGCTGCAAAATCTTCAGGATGTGGGCGTCAAACTAGGAAATAGTGAAAAGCTATGTGACCTAGATTACGCAGACGACGTTGTCTGCTTGTTCGAATCCACGGAACATGCTCAGCGTGCACTAGATAATCTCGCAAGAGCTGTAGCTCCATTCGGCATGCGTTTTGCACCTTCAAAGTGCAAGGTGATGTTACAAGACTGGACGTCAACGATTCCGAGCTTGATGCTCGATGGGGAGGTGGTGTCAGTTGTCGATCACTTCACCTACCTCGGTAGCTGCGTGACGACGGATTGGAGCACAGTAGTAGGGGTGAGTACCCGGATATCCAAAGCTCGAGCGGCGTACACTGGACTGAAGCACTTGTGGCGCCGATCCGATATTTCACTGAAGTTGAAAGGTCGTGTATACTGTGCCGCGGTGCGTTTAGTTTTGTTGTATGGTTGCGAAACTTGGAGTCTGCCTGCTGAAGGTATTCGTCGTCTTGAGGTTTTCGACCATCGATGTTTACGTAGTATCGCTAGGATTGGGTGGAATAGCCGAGTAAGCAACGATGAGGTGAGAAAGCGAGTATTGGGTACTAATTCAGAGAACGTTTTGTCACAGCGTATCCAACTTAGTAGACTTCGTTGGTTGGGACACGTGTTACGTATGGCAAACACACGTCTACCGTACCGTGTCCTATTCTCCGTTCCTTCTAGGGAGTGGAAGAGACCACGTGGAGGTCAACAGATGACGTGGCAGCGAGGAATGAGAAAATGTACAACAGACTTAGGAAAAGTAGGTGCCTCACGTCTTCGTGGTTGGGGTCCGAAAGATCCCTCAACCAGTTGGCTGGAGACACTGAAGGATATGGCTGCGAACCGCGAACAGTGGAGATCGTGTTGTCACTTTCCATCGAATCAGAATGTTTGATCGGTGTATGTTTGTACAGTTAGACTGTGTATTCCGTGTGTTGGCTACTAGGGCATTCTTTTGTTTTCCCACCCATGTAGGTCCACTCCCTGTCCATCTTGTATATTCATACTTTTTAATTCAATGTGCAACATGGTGAGAAAGGCAGTGGTCAGTGGGGCTTGCCCTGCTGTTTAACGCTGTACGATGATGATGATGATGATGATGATGATGATGATGATGATGATGATGATGATGATGATGATGATGATGATGATGATGATGATGATGATGATGATGATGATGATGATGATGATGATGATGATGATGATGATGATGATGATGATGATGATGATGATGATGATGATGATGATGATGATGATGATGATGATGATGATGATGATGATGATGATGATGATGATGATGATGATGATGATGATGATGATGATGATGATGATGATGATGATGATGATGATGATGATGATGATGATGATGATGATGATGATGATGATGATGATGATGATGATGATGATGATGATGATGATGATGATGATGATGATGATGATGATGATGATGATGATGATGATGATGATGATGATGATGATGATGATGATGATGATGATGATGATGATGATGATGATGATGATGATGATGATGATGATGATGATGATGATGATGATGATGATGATGATGATGATGATGATGATGATGATGATGATGATGATGATGATGATGATGATGATGATGATGATGATGATGATGATGATGATGATGATGATGATGATGATGATGATGATGATGATGATGATGATGATGATGATGATGATGATGATGATGATGATGATGATGATGATGATGATGATGATGATGATGATGATGATGATGATGATGATGATGATGATGATGATGATGATGATGATGATGATGATGATGATGATGATGATGATGATGATGATGATGATGATGATGATGATGATGATGATGATGATGATGATGATGATGATGATGATGATGATGATGATGATGATGATGATGATGATGATGATGATGATGATGATGATGATGATGATGATGATGATGATGATGATGATGATGATGATGATGATGATGATGATGATGATGATGATGATGATGATGATGATGATGATGATGATGATGATGATGATGATGATGATGATGATGATGATGATGATGATGATGATGATGATGATGATGATGATGATGATGATGATGATGATGATGATGATGATGATGATGATGATGATGATGATGATGATGATGATGATGATGATGATGATGATGATGATGATGATGATGATGATGATGATGATGATGATGATGATGATGATGATGATGATGATGATGATGATGATGATGATGATGATGATGATGATGATGATGATGATGATGATGATGATGATGATGATGATGATGATGATGATGATGATGATGATGATGATGATGATGATGATGATGATGATGATGATGATGATGATGATGATGATGATGATGATGATGATGATGATGATGATGATGATGATGATGATGATGATGATGATGATGATGATGATGATGATGATGATGATGATGATGATGATGATGATGATGATGATGATGATGATGATGATGATGATGATGATGATGATGATGATGATGATGATGATGATGATGATGATGATGATGATGATGATGATGATGATGATGATGATGATGATGATGATGATGATGATGATGATGATGATGATGATGATGATGATGATGATGATGATGATGATGATGATGATGATGATGATGATGATGATGATGATGATGATGATGATGATGATGATGATGATGATGATGATGATGATGATGATGATGATGATGATGATGATGATGATGATGATGATGATGATGATGATGATGATGATGATGATGATGATGATGATGATGATGATGATGATGATGATGATGATGATGATGATGATGATGATGATGATGATGATGATGATGATGATGATGATGATGATGATGATGATGATGATGATGATGATGATGATGATGATGATGATGATGATGATGATGATGATGATGATGATGATGATGATGATGATGATGATGATGATGATGATGATGATGATGATGATGATGATGATGATGATGATGATGATGATGATGATGATGATGATGATGATGATGATGATGATGATGATGATGATGATGATGATGATGATGATGATGATGATGATGATGATGATGATGATGATGATGATGATGATGATGATGATGATGATGATGATGATGATGATGATGATGATGATGATGATGATGATGATGATGATGATGATGATGATGATGATGATGATGATGATGATGATGATGATGATGATGATGATGATGATGATGATGATGATGATGATGATGATGATGATGATGATGATGATGATGATGATGATGATGATGATGATGATGATGATGATGATGATGATGATGATGATGATGATGATGATGATGATGATGATGATGATGATGATGATGATGATGATGATGATGATGATGATGATGATGATGATGATGATGATGATGATGATGATGATGATGATGATGATGATGATGATGATGATGATGATGATGATGATGATGATGATGATGATGATGATGATGATGATGATGATGATGATGATGATGATGATGATGATGATGATGATGATGATGATGATGATGATGATGATGATGATGATGATGATGATGATGATGATGATGATGATGATGATGATGATGATGATGATGATGATGATGATGATGATGATGATGATGATGATGATGATGATGATGATGATGATGATGATGATGATGATGATGATGATGATGATGATGATGATGATGATGATGATGATGATGATGATGATGATGATGATGATGATGATGATGATGATGATGATGATGATGATGATGATGATGATGATGATGATGATGATGATGATGATGATGATGATGATGATGATGATGATGATGATGATGATGATGATGATGATGATGATGATGATGATGATGATGATGATGATGATGATGATGATGATGATGATGATGATGATGATGATGATGATGATGATGATGATGATGATGATGATGATGATGATGATGATGATGATGATGATGATGATGATGATGATGATGATGATGATGATGATGATGATGATGATGATGATGATGATGATGATGATGATGATGATGATGATGATGATGATGATGATGATGATGATGATGATGATGATGATGATGATGATGATGATGATGATGATGATGATGATGATGATGATGATGATGATGATGATGATGATGATGATGATGATGATGATGATGATGATGATGATGATGATGATGATGATGATGATGATGATGATGATGATGATGATGATGATGATGATGATGATGATGATGATGATGATGATGATGATGATGATGATGATGATGATGATGATGATGATGATGATGATGATGATGATGATGATGATGATGATGATGATGATGATGATGATGATGATGATGATGATGATGATGATGATGATGATGATGATGATGATGATGATGATGATGATGATGATGATGATGATGATGATGATGATGATGATGATGATGATGATGATGATGATGATGATGATGATGATGATGATGATGATGATGATGATGATGATGATGATGATGATGATGATGATGATGATGATGATGATGATGATGATGATGATGATGATGATGATGATGATGATGATGATGATGATGATGATGATGATGATGATGATGATGATGATGATGATGATGATGATGATGATGATGATGATGATGATGATGATGATGATGATGATGATGATGATGATGATGATGATGATGATGATGATGATGATGATGATGATGATGATGATGATGATGATGATGATGATGATGATGATGATGATGATGATGATGATGATGATGATGATGATGATGATGATGATGATGATGATGATGATGATGATGATGATGATGATGATGATGATGATGATGATGATGATGATGATGATGATGATGATGATGATGATGATGATGATGATGATGATGATGATGATGATGATGATGATGATGATGATGATGATGATGATGATGATGATGATGATGATGATGATGATGATGATGATGATGATGATGATGATGATGATGATGATGATGATGATGATGATGATGATGATGATGATGATGATGATGATGATGATGATGATGATGATGATGATGATGATGATGATGATGATGATGATGATGATGATGATGATGATGATGATGATGATGATGATGATGATGATGATGATGATGATGATGATGATGATGATGATGATGATGATGATGATGATGATGATGATGATGATGATGATGATGATGATGATGATGATGATGATGATGATGATGATGATGATGATGATGATGATGATGATGATGATGATGATGATGATGATGATGATGATGATGATGATGATGATGATGATGATGATGATGATGATGATGATGATGATGATGATGATGATGATGATGATGATGATGATGATGATGATGATGATGATGATGATGATGATGATGATGATGATGATGATGATGATGATGATGATGATGATGATGATGATGATGATGATGATGATGATGATGATGATGATGATGATGATGATGATGATGATGATGATGATGATGATGATGATGATGATGATGATGATGATGATGATGATGATGATGATGATGATGATGATGATGATGATGATGATGATGATGATGATGATGATGATGATGATGATGATGATGATGATGATGATGATGATGATGATGATGATGATGATGATGATGATGATGATGATGATGATGATGATGATGATGATGATGATGATGATGATGATGATGATGATGATGATGATGATGATGATGATGATGATGATGATGATGATGATGATGATGATGATGATGATGATGATGATGATGATGATGATGATGATGATGATGATGATGATGATGATGATGATGATGATGATGATGATGATGATGATGATGATGATGATGATGATGATGATGATGATGATGATGATGATGATGATGATGATGATGATGATGATGATGATGATGATGATGATGATGATGATGATGATGATGATGATGATGATGATGATGATGATGATGATGATGATGATGATGATGATGATGATGATGATGATGATGATGATGATGATGATGATGATGATGATGATGATGATGATGATGATGATGATGATGATGATGATGATGATGATGATGATGATGATGATGATGATGATGATGATGATGATGATGATGATGATGATGATGATGATGATGATGATGATGATGATGATGATGATGATGATGATGATGATGATGATGATGATGATGATGATGATGATGATGATGATGATGATGATGATGATGATGATGATGATGATGATGATGATGATGATGATGATGATGATGATGATGATGATGATGATGATGATGATGATGATGATGATGATGATGATGATGATGATGATGATGATGATGATGATGATGATGATGATGATGATGATGATGATGATGATGATGATGATGATGATGATGATGATGATGATGATGATGATGATGATGATGATGATGATGATGATGATGATGATGATGATGATGATGATGATGATGATGATGATGATGATGATGATGATGATGATGATGATGATGATGATGATGATGATGATGATGATGATGATGATGATGATGATGATGATGATGATGATGATGATGATGATGATGATGATGATGATGATGATGATGATGATGATGATGATGATGATGATGATGATGATGATGATGATGATGATGATGATGATGATGATGATGATGATGATGATGATGATGATGATGATGATGATGATGATGATGATGATGATGATGATGATGATGATGATGATGATGATGATGATGATGATGATGATGATGATGATGATGATGATGATGATGATGATGATGATGATGATGATGATGATGATGATGATGATGATGATGATGATGATGATGATGATGATGATGATGATGATGATGATGATGATGATGATGATGATGATGATGATGATGATGATGATGATGATGATGATGATGATGATGATGATGATGATGATGATGATGATGATGATGATGATGATGATGATGATGATGATGATGATGATGATGATGATGATGATGATGATGATGATGATGATGATGATGATGATGATGATGATGATGATGATGATGATGATGATGATGATGATGATGATGATGATGATGATGATGATGATGATGATGATGATGATGATGATGATGATGATGATGATGATGATGATGATGATGATGATGATGATGATGATGATGATGATGATGATGATGATGATGATGATGATGATGATGATGATGATGATGATGATGATGATGATGATGATGATGATGATGATGATGATGATGATGATGATGATGATGATGATGATGATGATGATGATGATGATGATGATGATGATGATGATGATGATGATGATGATGATGATGATGATGATGATGATGATGATGATGATGATGATGATGATGATGATGATGATGATGATGATGATGATGATGATGATGATGATGATGATGATGATGATGATGATGATGATGATGATGATGATGATGATGATGATGATGATGATGATGATGATGATGATGATGATGATGATGATGATGATGATGATGATGATGATGATGATGATGATGATGATGATGATGATGATGATGATGATGATGATGATGATGATGATGATGATGATGATGATGATGATGATGATGATGATGATGATGATGATGATGATGATGATGATGATGATGATGATGATGATGATGATGATGATGATGATGATGATGATGATGATGATGATGATGATGATGATGATGATGATGATGATGATGATGATGATGATGATGATGATGATGATGATGATGATGATGATGATGATGATGATGATGATGATGATGATGATGATGATGATGATGATGATGATGATGATGATGATGATGATGATGATGATGATGATGATGATGATGATGATGATGATGATGATGATGATGATGATGATGATGATGATGATGATGATGATGATGATGATGATGATGATGATGATGATGATGATGATGATGATGATGATGATGATGAATCTCCACAAACAAGGGAGAACATTGGCACGTGTTTTGATATTCTAGTACGATACTTTGTGGTTGTCCACCCAATTCATGGGGTTATATCTATTGACTAACAGTGCTGTCACTACCCTCTTATGGTATCGATTCCGATAAACTGGCCTACTTACTTCGTTCCATAGAAGCATAGTGCATCTGTTTCTCTACCCAGGGATTTCTGGTTTCGTAGATCTACTTTATCATTTAAAAGTGTCAGTAATTCTGTTGACAAAGGTCGTATGTTATCCATTTGACAGATGTTGTTCGTTGTGAGTGATGGCTCTCAAAATTATGTTCATGCCGCTGCTCTCCTCTAAGGTCTGGAAGCACGAATGGGAGGGTAATCACCACAACTTGTTTCATCGACCTCATTATTTGAATAAACGAATCCGTGTTGACTCCTGTCTATGCTTATGACCTTTGTAGTGTATGTGCCGTGTAACTGCAAAGACCTTACTTTCATTCAACGTAGTGAGATCTTCTGTGATATCCAAAATTACGGTTTCATAATAAAATCAGAAGGTATTAGATGGTATATCCATATTTGACACCAGTCAAGTTTGGATTTGATTTTCCGATCCACCAAGTTTTTTCCCCTTGTAACTAATCTCAAAGCTATCATTTACCTCTGGTTCTCCCCCCTTTTTATAGCAAAATACATCTATGCGGTACGAACACATGCTGGCAAAGGCCCGATCCATGCTTCAACAGACCCGTTTGCAGCAGCAGGGTCTCGCTCCATTCACGGAAGCATTACCACCGTTGGCCAACGCTCGAAAATCTCGTCCGTCATCCACTAGCACGTTTACTGGAATACCTTCATCGTCTTCCGCGGCTGCTGCACCGGCAAATAAAACGGCAGATGAAGAGCAGAAAATCGAGGATGGGCCATCCTATCTATCCGATCCGTGTTCTGCGTTTGCATTACGCAATCGGCCAGTCTACCAGCGTTCATCCACGAGTAAGTCAGCGTGAACTGCCTCCATTCACTTATCGTCGATGTCCGCCCTTCGTCATCCACCGAAAAGTGGTTGTTGGTTGCCGTGCAAACCGATAACAGTTATTTTTGTGTTCATGAAATTTCACAAGCTTCGAACAGATTTCGTTTTGTGGACTCTTTTCGTTGACCTATAGAGCTGGAAGTTGCAGTCCATGACGTGTTTATCTGGCCAACGAAATGTAGCTCGGCTTATCGCATCCCCCGAGAATAATTTCGTTCGCTGTTGGTATAATCTGCAAATGATGCCCTAGTTTCTCAGTGTAACATAGCATCGATGAATTTCCTGTAGACAATAAGCTTTTATGAGAAGCAACCCGCAACACTTCATTGGTTTCTGTGTTTTAGAGCCGTTCGTTTTACAGTAAACAGTTACTTATTCAACAGCATTCTTGTTAGAAATGAGTTATTCTCTTCAGGAACTGTTGCTTGTCTCGCTCACCCCTTACGGAACCGGAAAACCAAGCATTATCATCTAGTAATTACCATGTCACGTTAATTGAATTACTATATTAATTGTCAAACGAACTGTCACAGCTCCGTTCTCCGTTTTTGAGAGACTTGGCATGTCTTAACTATGGCCAAGGGAAGTTTGGTTTTAAATCCTCTCCGAGAGAAATTGCGCCTGTCTCACTATTGTCTTCTACACCTTTTCCCATCAAGCTTTAGCCAAAACCCGCAATTCTTTATCCACGACCCACAATCCCTCAGCCACGACAAACCATTCTTTAGCCTTGACGCACAACCTTTAGCCATTCCGCTGCAAGCCAGTCAGATCAGAAGTATCGGAATACAATGACATCAAGAGATACTGGAACAACTTATTTTTTTTTACAAAGATTGGTGTTGCAAAGCTGACGGGACAAATGAGAAAGTGTAACGATCATACGCTGCACAGTTGACCGTGGTAATGGTATCAAATGCTGCACCGCAGATTGATTGGAGAATGTTTAAATGATGTGCCCGTATCGTCGAACCATGCGGCACAGACCCTGTTACTGTTGCTATTTCGGTTTTGGCTAAAGCTTGATGGGAAAAGGTGTAGTTTTCTCTTCTCCTGATATGAATGGTCTCCTAGTCAGCGGTTGCTTCCGACTCAGAAGAAATGCTCATCTGAATATCTACACAGGGAAACTGCACGACAGCCTGGGTTATTTGTATTGTTGCTCACCATTCTCAGACAGCAACCCGGTTCAAAGCAAATGGAGAGTGCGTAAACTTCTCATAAAGCGCTGAAATAATCGATCTTTGTGGATTTCGAACAATCTATGCACCGAAGTTGCGCCTGCGCATACCTATTCTCACCTTGTCTGAGGTGTTTTAGAATGATTTCTGAATCACCATCACTGATATCTCTGTCGGTAATTTGAACCATTCACTTGGTCCCAGGGCATGTACTTCATCAGAGTTGGTGTGCCAGATAGACCGAAATTTGTTTGTCTTTATCCGCAAGAAGTTTTGCGTCGACGCAGATGGGTAAGCTTAGTTATCGATAACGTTCCGTTAGGAGGTGTGTTTCCTGTTTCATCATCGCATGTGCACTAATGCACCTTTTCTCATTCACACTCTTTTTCCATTATTGAAACTCGTATGTTATCAGTAATGACTGGTTGAATGTGGATATGGTTCTTCAGTGCTTATGCGACTTTCCATCATCTGTCGACCACGTTGCTGTATTGGAAACGGTGGATGGCCCCACTGAAGAGTTTCAGAATTGAGTATTTCATTCATTATGATTTCAAAGCGTGTTGCTACTAGCAGTATTAAGTGCGCTATGAATCGCCGTGCAGTTACCTCGCCTCTTGATCGCCGGAAAATTGATCTGAGGGACCTCAATGAAGGCTCGACTGATAACCCCTTTCTAGACAATCGTGCTGTTGACACGCGACTTGATGCTACTGACCTTGGTGGTAATGTTTGTCAGGTCTCTTTCAAATTCTTGAGAAATTTGTTCACACTCTCCTTTGCGTTTGCGAATTCCATTTTGCTCAGTCATTTGTCAGCAAATGCCTGCACAACTTTGTCATTCGGTTTTACAAAGTGCCAATTATCCGGTTTGATAAATATGACTGAAAAACTTAGAATATACGATAAACAAATTGCGTTTGGTAATGTTCACCTCAACCCTGCCCTGTCATTCTTCTCATTTCTGAATGTGTATTGTTCGTCGAAATTTACGATCTCAGCAAAATTTAAAAATAGGTCGTGGTCACCGCTCAGGGTTACTGGGCGTATAGTCGAACAAGGTTAGATGGCTCTGTGGTATTCTTAGTTGTTTTTCTTAAATCGAACGTTGACCTCCCAATCGTTTCCGTGGTCTAGCATCCATGCTAACCTGATTGATGTTTTCTTGCCAGCATGAATCTCTTTTTTAATGATTTGTTGACCAAGCTGAGAGCAGTTCGGAAGGCGGGCGATGCACGTCAGAAACGTGCACTCACGTAGTTCAAGGTCAGCAGATGGGATCGTTAAACAAATGCTACCTGTACGCAAATATCTTTTCTGTGCTAGGTTTTTTTACCTTTCCCATGACTGTATACGCCACACTTCGTAATCAAGCTTCGCTTCGCTTCGAATCGAATTGTCTGCGTACACCTGCTAATGCTTCCGTGAAATTTGCTTCAATTGAAGACTGTGCGCAGTCACACCATTTGGCAGCTGGTGTTAGTGACAGTGCTGCTAGCGCGATCAACTTTGATCGTATTTTGGTGGTAGACAGTTATCCGCTGTCATCCGGCTCATTACCACACCTGACCCATTGGGACCTTAAATGATTCTCCGCTTTAAGTCTCGAGGTCTGGTTGCCGGCTATTTCTGACTGTGCAATGAGTCTTTGGGGCTATCGGGTATACTCGTTCCACTGCGCTCATTCGTAAGCATGTAATAAAAACAAATACATGTTTCGTTTGAGATTGGCGCGTTGGCTATGTCCGCAGGCTCCGGACAACCGCCATAAAGTCGTTCATCAGAGTATATTCGTATGCTTGTTTAGTGCGTTCATCCTTAGTTGATATCTCCAGAGTTCTTATGGATTCTGAACTGACGTAATAAGCAGCGATCCCGTGTTTAGTGACGTACTAAGGAAGTAGTAACATTCTTTTCGTAGTCCTGAATATATATATATATATATATATATATATATATATATATATATATATATATATATATATATATATATATATATATCAATAATTGATGTGGCTACCTGTGGCGACAAGTGGCATAGTTGCATCCGGTCTTTTTCTTCATGACTTCCGTTCTGTAGTTTGTCCTCGACTCTTTCTCACGCTATGCTTCCATTGTTTTCCCCCTTACCTCGACGACGGTACCAGTTAGCGGCCAAATTCAGGGCACAGAAATTCGAAGCTAACGGTTGAATGAACCGAGTTGGACTAAACCCTATGCCAAGTCACGATACGACTGCAGCGCTGCTTCTTCCAGCACGCCTGAATAAAGCACGGAATGATAGACGACGGACACACAAATACAAATCATGTCAAAGCCATCGGAGGTGGTGTAGAATGATTATCTTAGGCAGTGGGGGACTGTCCACAGCCAATACGTGACGAAAAACCTCATCAGTATTCACTCAGTGATTGAATATCAAAAATGCCTGTGGACCACCTAAGCGTTTTGTGCCGCATCTTATTCCTTAAATCCCGTCTTATGAAACGTTACATATCTTACTGTACTTGTACAGAGTTCACTGGCACCATTTCCGTACCAAAATTGGCGATGATCGGTTTAAGTAAAATAACCTGATTTGCAATACCTCCTGATAAATTCCATGAGGAAATTTCCAAGGTGACTAATCTGCTCCAAAATATTAACTTCCGTGACCTGGTCTCCGTAATAAGTCACGCTCTTGAACTGTCGGCTGAAATATGTACCTTTCCATCGTGGCCCATACTTCTTGCCTCTTCTCTGATCCACCGCTGTTACGTGATCATCCTTTCCGGATGTCCTTGAATAATATTTGCCCCATTTCCCTGTCCATGTTTGACGGAACTGAATCAGATGACGTTTCCACACTACACTTAACAGGTAAGTGCTCTAATTTGCCGATGAGAACTTTGCTAACCGGTAGCGCAGTATATCAATTCTCCCCCCCCCCCCCCCCACCTCCCCGCTCTTTGACGTTGTTTTCATGCACATTGTTCTGCTAATGTGTGTGAGTATGAAATGTGTGTGTGTATGTGTTCCTTTATTCTTTCGCGTTATTCCGGTGCTGTGTTTCCCTCCTCATTATGTTTCTTCTCAATGCATTTTTATCCGTCGTGTATCTGTGTGCGTATCAGAATAGCGGGTTTAATTTAACAAACGATATAAGCAGTTAGTCATACACCGGTCCATATTCTTAAGTGGTCTGCCCAGTGAAACAGGTGTTTCGGATTGTGCAGCTTCGGGGATGGGGATCGCTGAGTAATATAGTGTGGACGGAGTTTCCATCTTATATCTGTCTCGGTGAATCACCGTCCTGCCAACCAGGCCACGGTTTTCGAAAATTGTTTTGCTAACAACCAAGCAGCAAACCAACATAAAGCTGTCGTCATTCTCATTTGGTATTGATTCTCGTAGTATAAATTTATTATAATTTATTGTTCAAATCTAATTCCACCACCAGTAACCGTGTAAACTGTCTTTACTGTCTCCATTCATTCCCTTTTTCCGTTCCCTCTGCCCCTGTCAACGCTCTTTTTTGTGTTCTTGCACGTACATATTCATTCATTCTTATTGGGGTTTGGAATGCCGTATCGGATACACATGCTCGGTGCTTGCCTTCATCGTGAATCGAAATTCGTATCTACTTGTTTTTTGGTTGGCCTGCTCCGGCGCATTCTGGTGGGCGGTTGTATGCGCTTACACTGGGCATCACGGCTGCATTTAATAATGTTGGTTCATGTTTCTACTCTCATTCCTCATGTGCTTTTGTATCCGTCTAACTGGCCCTTTTTCCATGTGCTCATCACCACCGCGGTCCCTTCGTCCTTGCCCAACCCCTACCCGGCCTTGACCACACGTTTGCACAACTAATACATGTATATATGATTGTGTCGCTTCGCATATATATATTGTTTCTCGCCCACTGTAGGACGAAAGAAGTCACATCGCACGCTAATACGGTTTAATTCCGACGGTGCGTTAATTACCACTAGTTTATTCCTTTAAAGATAATCTGTGAATGTCTAGACGTAAATACGTTGCCCATCGGGTCCACTTTTCGTATTCCTTAATGATATAGTTTCCCTTTATCAATGACGACATGTACCGAATGCACTCGCGAGACAATATCTTTCCACCCTACTTTTCTCTCTTCAACTATTTGGAGTAATTCATGTATGTGTACTTATGTTTTGGACTTAATTTCATCCGAACTATTTCATAGTTTTATATAATAGAGCAAGTTGGCTATCACAGTCTCCTAGTTCCACTCAAAGAACTTCTCGGGAAATGAAAAAGAGATAAAGAGAGAGAGAGAGATGGGGAAAAAATTAATCACGATACCAATCTTGACGCCGTAATCCGTGCCTCCCCTCATTTCTGAAATCCATATAAAATGTTCGAGGTAAATCCATCTACATTAGTAAGGTGATAAATCATATTCATATTTATTTTGATGGTTTTTCTAACGAACCGCCACAATCACTTCACTAGTTACGTTCATATGTGATGAGGTTTTGCCGTTGATCACGACCTGTCTGGGTATGTCAAATGCGATAACTTTCTCAAATCCCAGCCAAATGCATATGAGCCATTGGAGGTTTCAATGAATAGTCACATCCAAATATCGTTATCGCTTTTAGGGTTTTTAATGACCAGAGTTATCTGGTTCGGTGAGATTCGAGCTCACACCCAGATGGTACGCACAAGTGTACCGCGTGCGCCTTTCCATTTCTGAACTCCCCGGCGTGAGTGTCGTGCATGTGTGAGATCGAATGGCACCGAGGTTGCCAAATTTCCACATTGGTCCTAATTGAAATTGGTGAAATTAAAATTGTTTTCTGAAACCTGGTTATCAACTACACTTTCCTGAGAAATTCTGCTTCCTTTCATTTCCGGGGCATGTCATCATTCCATGGCCAGTAGACATTCTCCGCCTCGGTGACCTTCCATCTGATGAAATTTTATTCGTTTCAAATTTTCCGCCGCTTGATCCGCCTGTCGTGAATGATCTGTTTTATCAGTAGGAGATTTCAGTGTTTTTAAAATAGTTCGACAACTTTCATCATTACTAAAAAACGATGGTTTTGCTTTACAGTTATCTTCGGCCTTCTTTTAGAATCGTCAGCACTGCGTAGCCATCCCAACAGAGTAGCGTATTTAAGATTGGGGGATTGTGAATCCCAAACAATAAACGTAAGGGATAATAATAAGACAGTTGCCACTGAGGGGTTTTTGTGCGTGACCGATTCTGTTACCGTGTTCGGTTCTAAATTTTCGTTTGAGCTTTCTGGCTACGGAACTGCATTGCAGGCACTGACTCAGTGGCAGTCATTGGGAATACAATTTTTTCGATGTTCTGGTTGTTTGACTTGGAGCTTTCTGCCAATGGAGAATACCCCAAATAATTACTGCGCAACGTCCACGCACTGTGGACCGCACACTTTTACATACCTAATACTTAATAATTTATGAAGATCAGACAAAGTTTGCGCAGGTATTTTTTCGAACTCCTAAGCAAAATTGTAAGGGGATTTTCGCATCACTTTCTCATTCATATTTAGACGTCGTCCAGCAACGAGCTGCATGGTGCAACCAGGCGTCATGGTTTCCGGTCCCCAGTCACCCCTGTATCTAAATAGTTTCATGTGAAACTAAAATAAGAAACGCCTCACCTATATCGATTGTTAATCGTAAAGCGTCTAAGTCTCATCGGTCTACAAAGGAACATGCATTTATATAGATAAATTCTTCTTAGAGTGATATCGCTACACTTTTCTTTCCAAGGAGAACCGTGGTTGTTCTGCATTATCACTAAATTTGCTTTCGGTACTCAAGTTGGAACTTCCCATCTGCTGGAGGTTAAATTAGCGTACATTTGAGCCCCAAGCAAGGAGGTTAGGTATATGTTGTATTTGAATAGAACACATTATACAGACGCGCGTCGTTCGCTGTGGTCCGGGCTGGACCAGCCAGTGTGCATTATCGCTCCTCAAGACAATCTTAAGTCAACAACTGTCGTCCCCGATAAGCGTTTTACCTCGTTTTCTCGCACGAAGCGCTTCGTAGTGTGTAGTCAGCAGCAAAAGGCTTCCTCACTAAGTTTAGTTGGATGGACTTCCATTTTCTGAGGCAGCTGGAGGCGGGGTGACTTGCCGTTTTCAGTGGTGTGCATGCACAAGCCGAAGAAAACGGATAACATCGACACCGTAACACGTAAGTAATGAAGCAAGGGAAACGCATGTAATGCACACTCGGTCATCAAATAAAACAGGCTCAACTCTCGGATGCGGATATTGATTAGTTTGAATAATATCGGTTGGCAATGCGTTCATTCCCAAGTCGACATAAAAGCAACTTGTTGTGAAGGAATCCGAATAAATAATTCTTCGTTTATTTTTGGTTGATTGTTTGGCAAGTTTCAACCAATTCAGGTTCTTTAATTAAATCATTTTTGAGCACCGTCAGCAAACAGTGTTTTTCTGTGATGCCCTCATAAAGTCACCCGCATATGTGACTCCATTCAGTAACCACAGATGTTTTTCATTCAGTGCCCAACTTTTTCGATGTTCTGGCTTCATGATCGTTTCCTCCTTTCGTGTACACTCTATGTGTTGCCACTCATCCTAAACCATTGTTCCTCATTTTTTTGCTGGTGATCGGCAACTTTGGTGTTTGCCATGTTCCAGAACGATACCGCTTGCCTGATCCCTGGCATTTTTCCAAGTTTTTTCCGTCCAGTTTGAAAACTAGATCATCTGGGAATCATGGCTTGTGGTTTGATAATTTCGGTATCTTTTTACATCAAAGGTTGTAATGTAACCCATTTGTTCGTATGCGTGCCTCCAAAAATAGGTACAATTTGTATGAGCAATGGTGGCGGCTCGGTAAGTCACTCGCCTCCCAACCCTGCAGGGTCGAATTCTCTGCATCAGTCAATGGATATCCACTCTCCAGGATCATCTACAACAAAAAATCCTCCCATCACTGCCTCCGTGCAATCATCTCCCCCGGATGGCATGAAAGTGCGCCGTCTTCGACTGTCCCAACTCAATCTCTTCGCATCCGGTCGAGGGACGACCGCCCCTGTGCCGATTCGCCCTGCAGTTGATCTACCTCATTCGCCTAAATACGGATTCTCACCGAGTCCGGTACACAAGTCCAAGGTTATTCCAAATGCGCATGTCATACCGGTGGGTATTCCTGTTTTGGAATTTTATTGTTTGGTTCTGAATACACCCGTGCATTTTCCCAAGGATTTTCTTGAGTTCCAAATGACATTCTCCTATTGTTGATACGTTTTGCTTCAATGAATCATCCTTCCCCGTACACTGTCGTCCGGTTCGTTACCTTCCCTGATCCATTGGGACCTTATGTGGTTATCCACTCCATGTCTTAGGGTTCGATGCCCGGTTATCCCTCATAATGCATTGGACCTTTGCGGCTATGAAGTATACCCCTTCCACTGCACTTATGCGCTGACATGTAATTTAAGGAAATCAATGATGCACTTGATTGCATTTGTGCCGCTGACTAGCTGCGCATAGCAGGTACCTCTGACCAATTCAACATTATATATATATATATATATATATATATATATATATATATATCCATGGAATGTATTATGGGAACGAGAAGTCTGAAACTCATATAATGCGGAATTCACCTGCATTTTTCACAGCCCAAAGTCCAAAGCCGCAGTTGAACTTGTCTCATTGATAATCGGAACGACCGGTGATAATTTATTCATACATCACGCCGTTTTATTTATTTATATTTGACGAAAGTCGTTCGCTTTTCGCGCCATATGAAATCTCCAGAGGGCCGGCGCTTCCCTTAAAGCAAAGAATCTCGAATTGATGACTGCCATAGATCAGTTGCGTCTGGGTATGACAGTGGTTTTTACGCAATTCATTAAAAGGGTATGAAGTAAAAGACAATAAAACGACCATAAATCCATTTTCCAGACTACAGTCTATGACACAAGTTGAAGTTTAAATTGGTAAAGGAATGTGTAGCTGCAATAATTGTTTGCATCCTAATCAAGAACGGATGAGGTTGAAATTGTGAGGCCATTCGATCGGAAATGTTGACTTCATGTGCAGAATGTGAGGTTCAAAATCAAATCATATAAAACACTAAATTTCATCAGGATGTTTGTTGCGCATGTTCCTCGGCGTACTAGGTTCGAAAAGGTAGATAGTCGTTGGAAGGTTAGTCCGGATAGTCAGTCCACATCATTAAAGAAATTTGTGAAACTTCAGACCAGTGCGCTCAATCACAAAAAGCGCGTTAGGCTGCATGGGTGGGGCCCAAAAGAGATCCACGCAATCGATGGTTGAAGAAATTGAAAACCGTGGCGCAATGTCGCCACCAGTGGCGCTCTTACGTCCACACTCATTCGATTTGATGTTATCATTTGTTGTTTTCTTTTTTTCATACCCTGGATTGTTTCGACCCCTAAGCGAGGTTCCCGTCCAGAGATAGGAATGAGAACCACCGCACCCGGTGCATAGGTGGCTCAAACTGAAACTAAAATAAACCGTTTATCTCGTCGTTATAACAGGAGAAATGACTTATGCTTCCGTTTTTTATCAGCTGTAAGTTGTTATGCACTGGGTCATTGCGCATATGATAGCCATCGTCCTCCTGGTGAATATATTATGACCCGCTCAGTCCCAGTGTCTGATGCCGTTTTGCGTTTAACAAAATCCCTATCATACGGATTCTCTGGGTTATTCGCGTGGGTCTGACCTGTAAACTCTCAGTGGATATTATCGGTTCCAGAACGCAAAATGACACACGGGCGAAGACTGACTTAACGTGAACGGTATTCCTCTTGATGTCCTGTGTTCTGCACAACTTAACCGAAACTGACTCGGCTCGTCGAATCATCGTGCCCACTGTTGTGTTCGCTAAAATATCTTGTTAGCCCTGAAATTCGATTCGCTGTTTCGTCATAGATCCCAACTAGGATTGTTTCATTTACGCGACATAAAATCTCACGATAATGTTCAAAACACATTTGACAGATGGATTGTAGCGGTTGAAATTGTTTTCGTCGACTTAGCCTACAGGTAACATCGCAATATTTTCATGGAGGCTCCAAGATTGTTCATACAGAACATGCCAAGAAAGGACATACCAAATCGTAATGGTCTACTTTATGTTCTGTTGTGAATGAGACTTTAGATTCAATTTCTGTGCTTCAGTTTAACATCAGAGTCAATCATTGCGTGATGTATGCTGAAACCTGTCAGTCGAAAGATAATATTCTGGAAGCACGTTTGCTCTTTCTCTCTCCCTTTGTTGCATTCTCATTCGAATTGTTGGGCTTCACCGATGACCTAAGTTAGTTCAGAATAATTCTTCGTGCGGTGTCAGCGCTTAGCTCACTGCATTATCCTTGTGAGTTATCTTCGCTATTGTGAAGCTAACCGTCGTAAGCCAGCTTATCAATTAACGTGCGGGACCAATGATCTTGAATACGGGTTTCGCCTCTCATGTAGAACTCGACGCATCTACACTGATGGCGATGGTTCCTGACAAGAAATAAAATACCTGTACAGTATTTCTATGGTTTTCACTGGCAAATACCCCGTCGATACTAGCCGACGAATTATTTTGCAACAATTCGAACCTAATATTCGAATCTACCTAGAGCATTCGTCCTATTTCAGTGTTCACTTGTGCACCGTTGCTTTTTCGCATTTCCTCTGTGAACCACATACTTAGCAGGCATATGCATTCACATAGTCTTAATCAACTTATGCATGATCTTACCCCCTACGTAAGCCATACTAATGAGAACTGATCACAGCCGTTTGATTGAGGCTCATTGCGATCGATAGTTTTGATGTATGCATGCCGACTCAATACAGGGATTGAGGGCATTTTTATTTTGCACTTGCTAATTGTTTACACGCTCTTGAAAAACACACTCATTCCTACATCCACTTAACTACTTCGTTTCTGTACAGCTACGTCGATTTCGCATCGATTGTTCTATTTGTTTTTCTCTGGTCCACATTCGAATGCATACGAAATGGTATTGATTCGTTTTCGGGGCTCGTGTGTTAGTTCCATGTGTTGTTTATTGCTGTTCGTCTTTGGGAATGACATTCATGAAGGTTTGTTTTTCTCGCCTCCATCAAATCAGCCTAGTGAGACGGATGTTCCCACTAGCCGTTGTCCCATTTAAACCTCTTTCAATTTTTCCTCATCATAATTCCTTCCTGTGTCAGGATCCGCGCTGATCGGTCAGTTGGTTGATCGTGACAATGGTATCCGCAAAGTTTTCGTGGATTCTTGATGTGTTTAGACAGTTTTCCGTGGGAGAGTGCTGATTTAAGTGGTGAAAGTAGCTACCAGAATGACACGTTTTTCCATCGTCTGATTTGATCATCTACTGATAAGTAACACCACAGTTAGTCACTTCCGAACTCTAACGAACAAAAAGCTAGTGTCTTATTCCTTCCTCGCAATTTATGTAATACGTGCTTTACCACCTCACAATACATAGGTAGGTGACACCGCATATATTTTTATCCTTTAAAAAAAGTTATTGATGGTGCATCTTGCAGCGTCAACGCTCAACTCATCGTTGAAAGCCATGGAGGCACCGTACGATAGTTTCATCCTTGTCAGGGATCACCAGCACTGCACATCCACCGAGCCCCTCACGGGGATTCAAATCCGGCGTGAACGATTTTGTGGGTCGAAAACCCAACCACCGGGCTTTCCGCGGTGGCTCTCAACAGTTTTTTGAACATATGCATTATATGGAATGAGGTCCTTCCATCACTGGCTTTGGACGGTAACAACCCGTTGTTCTCAGCTATGGACAAATTCTCTTTAGGGGCCTAAGCACAGTGAAGGCACTCCGTTAACACTCCATAGCGAATCAATGTACATAAAATCCAGTTTGCTACAACTTGAACTCCGATTTTGCTTGTTTTTTTTCTGCGGCGAAGCAACTTTGGTCGCGAATAAATATTTTTCTTCCGGCTAAAGGACGTCATATCCGCATACCAAGATAGTGGAAATCATTCGTTTTATCCAACTCAGATTTGATCGTGGTGAAAATAATATAAGTCTCAGAAGGTTCGCTTTTTGTTTTAGGTATTTACATGTAGAATAATGAGGCGCAAGTTGATAGTTCCCCCCGTCAGCTGGTCCATCGTGTGTCACGAGTTAGCATTTCGGCATAAGTACTTTCTGTTTCCCGTTCATGGAAGTTTCCTTGAACCTCTCAATAAATCAAGTTTTGTCGGTATGAATGACAAAACGGTTCGTCGAAATATCATGGAAATGATTGGGACCTCCTACCGGGTATAACATTTTTCTAATCATGCAGATAAAAATTGATCGAACCAACCATGATCACGCTTTTTCGAAATATCACAAATCAAACCTGAATGAACATAAACACAGGTGTTACGAATGATTTTTATTTTACTAGCCTATATTTTGACCCAGCCCATAAATTCACACAAGAGGGTGGGGGGTGGGTGGGCAGAGGGGAGCTTATCAGGAAAAGTTGTTCGTGTTGCACGCTGACGCATTTGTCTTATCAATCGCGAATTGCCCTTTGGAAAAACAAATTCACCAGTTTATTGATACCTTATCTGCTCCTTTCTGTATGACTCAATTATCACTCTGAGTAGTGTTCATAACACAAGGGGTATGGCCCCATCTGTGAATGAAATTGATGGTCAGTCAGCTGGATGCATGTATCTGATTCTGGTTACCTATGGTAATCTCATTTCATCAGCAATATTATCTTATTTCGCTCACTCCGACGCTAATTGCTATGGAAGCACTAGCCTGCGCGATGTAGTTGTGGTATTTTGTATTCGTTTTCGAAGCTGACAGTTCGCTCGGTCCTCCAAGGAACACTACAAAACTCGTGGATCTCTTCACTAGATACGGACTATTCTCAATTTTTGATATTGTCATGTTATCAGTTGAAACTGCGGACGATCAAATTGAAGGTACACCATGTGGTCATGCTAATCGCACCATGCTGAAAATGAGGATAATTGCGGACCTTCTCCCCTCTCAAATATTATCCCTTTAGTAGGACAGCATTTTTGTTCAGTTGCACGGGTTTTCTAACCAATTTTGATGTCATTCTGTCACACGATTGATGTGCGCACAGCATTCATTGCACTTGTCTTGGCCATAGATTTTGAAAAAATGCAAACATATGGTCGGTCGCTTGTGCTTTATTCATTTTGACAACTTTTCCAAATTCCTCACTGCATCCTCCAGAGTTGCAAACACGCGTGTATGTCGCTGTCGTTGTGGATACCGTATGCATGATCAAAGGGTAGATTGTTTCGTTGGTCCGTGAATCTTTTCAGTTGACGTCTTTGGCTATCAGGTACTGCTCTGTCTCTAAGGTTTTGCTTCGGACTCCACACCAAACATTCTGTTACCGACACTTACCTCTACTTCTGATTAACATTTGGATCGTGATGATAATAAGCATACTCCGAGACTGCGTTTCTTTCGGCGCGCCAATTTCCGAACTGATCGCTCGTTTTTTATCTTTCCTCTAAATTCAGACCACTATCGGTCATCAAGCTATACTACAGCATTTGCGAACTAGAAAATATTCTGTTATAACCTTTGGTGGCTGACGCGTTTCTTTCGCTCGTCATTTCTGCATTGCATTAGCGCATCTGCTTCTGCCGCATCATCATCATCGTACAGCGTTAAACAGCAGGGCAAGCCCCACTGACCACTGCCTTTCTCACCATGTTGCACGTTGAATTAAAAAGTATGAATATACAAGATGGACAGGGAGTGGACCTACATGGGTGGGAAAACAAAAGAATGCCCTAGTAGCCAACACACGGAATACACAGTCTAACTGTACAAACGTACACCGATCAAACATTCTGATTCGATAGAAAGTGACAACACGATCTCCACTGTTCGCGGTTCGCAGCCATATCCTTCAGTGTCTCCAGCCAACTGGTTGAGGGATCTTTCGGATCCCAACCACGAAGACGTGAGGCACCTACTTTTCCTAAGTCTGCTGTACATTTTCTCATTCCTCGCTGCCACGTCATCTGTTGACCTCCACGTGGTCTCTTCCACTCCCTGGGAGGGGCGGAGAATAGGACACGGTACGGTAGACGTGTGTTTGCCATACGTAACACGTGTCCCAACCAACGAAGTCTACTAAGTTGGATACGCTGTGACAAAACGTTCTCTGAATTAGTACCCAATACTCGCTTTCTTACCTCATCGTTGCTTACTCGGCTATTCCACCCAATCCTAGCGATACTACGTAAACATCGATGGTCGAAAACCTCAAGACGACGAATATCTTCAGCACGCAGACTCCAAGTTTCGCAACCATACAACAAAACTGAACGCACAGTGGCACAGTATACACGACCTTTCAACTTCAGTGAAATATCAGATCGACGCCACAACTATTTCAGTCTAGCGTACGCCGCTCGAGCTTTGGATATCCGGGTACTCACCCCTACTACTGTGCTCCAATCCGTCGTCACGCAGCTACCGAGGTAGGTGAAGTGGTCGACAACTACCAGCACCTCCCCATCGAGCATCAAGCTCGGAATCGTTGACGTCCAGTCTTGTAACATCATCTTGCACTTTGAAGGTGCAAAGCGCATGCCGAATGGAGCTACAGCTTTTGCGAGATTATCTAGTGCACGCTGAGCATGTTCCGTGGATTCGAACAAGCAGACAACGTCGTCTGCGTAATCTAGGTCACATAGCTTTTCACTATCTCCTAGTTCGACGCCTACATCCTGAAGATTTTGCAAAGCACTCTCCATTATTTCGTCCATGACGAAGTTAAAAAGGAATGGAGACAAAGGGCATCCCTGCCGAACACCACTAGTAATTTCGAACCGACCGGATAGTTCACCGTAAACCCTTACGCGGCCAGAAGTATGAGAATACAATGATCTCAATAGGTTCACGAACTTCTGGGGCATACCTTTTCGATGAAGAGTACTGAAGAGCGATGTTCGATCAACTGAATCGAAGGCGCCTTTCAGGTCTAAGAAAAGCATTATTGTTGGTCGGCGGTGCGTGTGACGCGTTTCAAGTAGTCGGCGAAGAGTAGAAATCTGGTCGATGCATCCTCGACCTGGGCGGAATCCAGCCTGCTGTTCGCGGACATTCCTCTCGCGAGCCGGTGTAAGACGGTGCAGCAAAATCGAAGCTAATACTTTGGCGACTATCGGGATTAAGGTAATCCCACGATGATTACTGCAGTCCTTGCGTATTCCCTTCTTGAAGATGGGAACAATCAATGACTCGCTCCGTGATAACGGAATACGCTCCTCGTTCCAAATGTCACGGAGCAAGGCGGTTAGTGATTTTATCAACTCCTCACCACCCAGTTTGAAAAGAACTGGAGGAAGTTCGTCGGGGACCTGCCGCTTTCCCCCGCCTTAGTAATCGAATACATGACTCTACTTCTACTTCTGATGGGGGCTCAAGTGATACCACCTGAGGAGTCGCAGTGGTTGACACAAGAGTAACTACACTAGCGTGCGGCCAGCTAAACTGTTCCTTGAAGTATTCGGCCCATCGGTCAAGCCTTTGCTGTTTGTTATGGATGGGTTCTCCATTCCTATTGCAAATCGTTTCACTGACCTGAGTTCGCCGTCCACCGGTGTCACGAATAAGTTCGAGCAGTCTTTGACTGTTACCTGAAGCAGCTGCCACTTCCATTTCTTCGGCTACATTGACCCACCAATTTTTGCGATCCTTCCTAAGGCTTCGCGTAACTTGTCCTTGCAGCTTTCTCCGCATCTTATTCATCTCCTTACGGTTCGAAAGCTGACGCTTTTGCTCCATTATGCTCAGCGACTCTTGTGAGATCCAGTGTCTCTGATGGACAACGGATCGAGGATCACAGGCGAAACCTGCTGCAAAGTGCATCGCTTGTTTGATATGAGCCCAATGCTCATCTACATTACTGTTCTCCGTGGATCCTAGCTCATGTGCTAACTTCTGCTTATAACGGGTGCAAACGTCTGGATCACACAAACGTTGCACGGCTAATCCGGTTTGCGGTTTGCGACGGTGGCCATGGAGCTGGAGAGATAATCGCATTAAAACTAAGGCATGGTCCGACTCTACGTACGTGGACCAGTAAGATCTACAGTTCTGAACAGAACTGCGCCATCGGTAGCTTACGGCGATATGGTTAATTTGACTCAAAGTACCTGTAGAGTTAGAGCGCCATGTCGCTGTGCGACGCGAGCTGTGTCGGAAATTTGTGCTAGACAAGAGCAATCGATTGTCTGCACAAAATTGGAGAAGCCTATCCCCGTTATCTGTGCGCTCAGCGGTTAAAGCACAACGCCCACCTAAACAGGCTTCTGACGCACTAAGTTTGCCAACTTGTGCATTGAAGTCACCAGCTAGCACTACAATGTCGGAACCTTTACTGCTGCGAAAGAGAGTGGCGAGGGCATCATAGAACTCATCTTTCTGCAAGTCTGAGCTGCAGTCCGTTGGGGCGTACGTCGAGATCACAAACAAATTGCGTTTAACACAACTATCCTTTCGAACGCCGACTGACCCTTGGAGTCTCACAGCACATCAACGACTGTTAACAGGGATCCAGTCTAATAGGGCAGCCTCAGCCTTGTCAGTCAAGACAATTCCTACACCACGTTGACCCACAGCTCTAACTGCTTCGTCTCCTGAGGTGCGCAGAATATACCTCGATGAGATACCAGGAGCAGTTAGCTGAATTACATTGCTCGAATCCTGGATACGCGTTTCGCTTAAGCAGCAAACATCAATCTTCAGAGAGTTCATTGTGAGAGCTAGGCACGCCTGCTGACCGGCTTGCATGAGTGTACGCACGTTGAAGGAGCCGAGATTCAGAGGCTGACGGGGCTTGAGAAAATGTGAGTTACCAGACAGAGGATTATTCCCGACACTATTTGACAGTGAATCGTTGCGAGTATCGACCGTGTTATCAATGGGAGCATTATGGGTGGATAGATGGGGCAAAGAGACGTGGTCTGGGACAGAAGACAAAGGTTGAATGAAAGAGAGGGAACTCTGAGAAGTAGCACACTTATCACTACCCACCCCGCTCGATGCAATGGGCAGCGCGGTCCTGATTAGCCTGCGCGACGACCGATGCAGTATGGAATTCTTTGTATTCGTGCAGTTCACGCCGCCCCAGCCTTCCAATGTGTTGATTGCTGAAGATTTCGCAGTCAAATTCGTCATACCCAATGTCAATTGTTTCCGTTAGGACGCTCTGGCAGTAAGCCCCGAGTGGGCCTCAATCGGCGCGGGCAATTAGTTGTATCTGGATTTTCCAGCAGCCAATGAGATTAGGCGAAATAGGGAGTTTACTAATGTGAAGGGAGAGAAAAAATGATGACAGAATGGCATTCTGAAAAACACCAGAGTTAACTTGATGAGAAGACGAGCGTTGGCTACCACAAGAAGTAAACTGTATGCGATTAGAAAAATAAACACGGAAGGTGTTCAGGGTACGACCGTCAACCCTGTTATCATGTAGAATTTTGAGGAGAGTATCGCGATAAAGAGAACCAAATACATTCGCACGTTCAAGAAGATTAGCCTATCAGTACGGCCACCGTGATCAGGAGTAGAAGCAATAGAATTAACACTGTAGCCAACGGCATCAAGGGTCTATAGGCAAATTGTGTCGGATCATAAGGGTGAACTTGGGGACTTATGCGGTGAAGGAGTGCATTCTCAAATACTTTCAGCGAAGCAAATGTACAAGCCATCGGACGATATTTGTTTCAACCTTTTTTGGATTGAGATGTTATGCGTACAGATCTCCAGCAATCGGGAATCACCCCAGAATCAATGCAACGATTAAATAAATCAGTCAAAGGGAACGTGAGTTGGAAAGAGCAGGCTTTTAGTAACATTAGTAATAGCAAGTCGGGGCCACCAGACTTACAGTAATTGACTTGTAGGATTGTAAGGACAGAGCTAAGTGTAACGGAATTAAGTTCGTGGGATTCAGTATATGAAAGGAGAAGTGAGGATACATCTATTTAATGGTGAACTGGTGATTCAGATCTTCGACGCTTAACTTTAGCTTGGGCCTGGCGTAGCACAACTGTTCCAATGCTTTCCACATATCGCGGCAGTTCTCGGTACCCAGCACTGTGTCTAGATACAAATTATTCGAATTTCGTGCTTCAGTGTGGATAGCTTTTCTACAGCATGACGCCGGCCCGATTTATATACTCTTTTTAGCTCTACGGTAGTTGGTTAAATGTTCACAGTATGTGAAAAAGAAATGGAAAAATCGAGTAAAGCCAATAAGTGCCTAGGGGCTTATCGAGATTTCCGGGGTTGCAAGCTCGTTCGCAGACAATGTGCGGTGAGTTCACGAAGTTGGTCAAAGGTTTGCTGTTACAATAAATCTTAGGGCGAAGAAGTAAAATACAGTGGTCAGAAGTGTTAATGGGACGTTTAAAAATTGCGAAGGTGTTTGGATAATTAACCAATGCTGAATCCAAAAGGTCATCGAAGCGCGTTGGGAAGTACACAGGATTTAAAAAACCCAAGGCGGTAAAGAAGGATAAGTCAAGTTTATTGAGATTACCTGCTGTTATGCACAGGGACTAGTCAAGACTTGTAGTAAGATAGTTGGAAAAGCTGTCTGATATCTTCAATCGGAGCATCTGGGCGACAAAAAATAATGAGGACATGATGGCAAAAATGAAACTAGACAAGGTGGCTTACAACTAACTGCAATGCAACTGATATCCATCGTGTTGAATTGGAATGAGAGATGAGAAGAAGACTTGCACCAATTGCGACGGATAAATGTGATTGGTCCACCTCCTCGGGTTCGCAGGCCGATCGACCCTGAAAACTTGAAAGCCATCATTATGGACGACATGAATTTCTTTGAACAACCAACTTTTCTGGAAGAGTATTTCACCGACGTTTTTCGGTTCATTTTTCAAGGTGATATAGGGTACTTCATCGAATTTCCCCAAAAGGGAACGAACATTTGAAGATAATATTGAAGGTATCGGGGTTTTTTAAGCAATAAAACGTATTACAACAGCTCTTCAACCTGCGCGATGCTTTCTTGAGTGCCCACGTACCTTTCGCAACAGACGTTTTACACGATTTCGAGAATGCTCAAAATTCGTTGCCAAGCGCTGGGATCCGTAGGGAATTCAAAAAGGGGATGTTGTAACATAACAGTTGGTCCTGAAATTAGTTCAGCTTCAAGACCGGAAAAAGGATTCTGTGGTAAATCACAACCGATGGAAAAGTACTTAAAGCACGGCCGGTATTCTGAGGCTCCGCCACGCTTACAATGTGCACTTTATCATGAAAAATTACTGTGATCACGATTAATAATATGAGATAATTTACTCGACGAAAGGGAAGATACCTGAATACTCCATGCATTCAGACGCATAATTGTTCTAAGATCGGATCCTATCCACTGAGAAAGTATCAGTTGCATGCTTCTTTACAATTCCAGCTCCATCAGCTGACTTTCTTGTTTTGTCTCAATAGTTATGATTAAAATAGCTTGTTAGTGGATTTGCATCTTCTCACATCTGGCAAAAATGACCTTAGATCCCAAAATATGACACAGCTCTTGACTGGTTGCATACTCCGTCTTATGTTTATTATCCGGTGAAAGTAATATCGGGGCTTCTATAAAATCCAGTGATTGCGTGATCTTGAAACTCATGCGGAGGAGCTCTAATGTGTATTTTTTGTTTTTCTACGTAAGAGCATAAGGAGGGAACTACAATCGAACATCGATAGTAACTGACAAGTGGTGTAGGAGCTCTGGAACAATAACCTGCTTCAATGCGATGAGTTATTATACTCAAAATTCAGACAAAACTCCGTTCTTGCCATCAGCATTAAGTCATACCCATGATGGAATATGAGCCTCTAGACGAAAACAAAGCAAAATTTATTTGCGTTTAAGCAACCCACACTTAAGTCAAAACAACGTTGATATATACTATTGATCCTTGTGTCTGCCCCCATTCTTCATGATCTTTCACAGTTTCTCAGGCTCCGTCACGTCTCATTTTTGACACTAACGGCCAGTACGTGGGTAGCCTATTAACGTCTCTCATCGAAACACAAAACATGCTTTCGATTACGTTTAAATCTGGATTATTAGAAGATAACTGTATGAAGTGGACCTTGAATTTATGCATACTTTCGTAGGTTCGCAGGTGAATAATGAACAGGCAAACTGTTTTGCGTAAATATATTTACAAACCACTCGTGAAAACATAGAATGGAGCGTTCTTCTGAAAAACTATTACCCACCCAGACGTCACGTTCTCGTAAAATTCGGGAAATTTTTCAGCTGTGATGGTGAAAGTTTTCCAATCATTTAAAGTGCCTTTGATTGGAGTACACCAACAAGACCGACCATGATCTACTCCGTTCCAAATCAATAATTTCGGTCATTGTTATATTTAAGTATTCGGCGGGTTACTTTGTCGACTGAATTTCCTACTGCAAATGATGGCTCATCACACACCAAACATTCACCTGCAAGATAAACTCATCAGAAAGACTGTATTCGTGACCGGCATCCCTTGATAAAATCAGTACGTGCCTTCCTTCTTTGGGCGTTCAATACAGCATTCATGTCACCTGATACCAGCCGCATTTAAAATCACTGCATTATCTGCAACAGGAAGCAAGAGTGCTCGGAAATATCTTCACGCTGGATTAAGAATGGGTATTTACGACGCTTTTTTGAGCGTAACGCGTGTAAAATCATCTTCCTTCAGTGTGTTGGGTGTTCGGTCTTAGAATGTGTATTTTTAGGAGTTTTCCGGTGAATTATCTGATAATCTATGGTCATATTCATTTTAAAACAATGGACAAAATCGTCACAGAAAATCCAAACTTATGAGCCTTCATAATTCTACTCTGGTTCTTTTTACGAACGTGCCGAGAAAAATCCGTTTTAGTGGATCACTTCATCGCTATTTCGATGATCATGTAGGCTATTATGGAAGTGCACCAAAATGCCCTTGACTCCGACGTTCACATTGATGCGAACTGGAATTCTCGTATTCCAGTAAGTTTTGCCGTCATCGTTAGGAAGTATTTTCCAAACCACATAACGAGAAGTCTCTCATTTATCAGGAAGTTTATTTTAACTGATAGATAATTCCATGTTTATGGCCAGTTTACTCTCAAAGTACTTTCAGACACACACCATCCTCTACACAACGAACTTTCTGAAACTGTATGCTCTCAAAGTTCAAATTTCTACCTGCTCGCACTTCTGCATATCGAAATTCTGTTTTGCCGTAACATGCTCGCTGCTTGTTAATCCAGTGAAAGTCACCAATGACCTACGGAACTTTTTGATTGGATGAAAATTACCACAGTTTAAACGTTTTTCCCGATCCCGTATTTTTATATCCACAGATTTAGCATAAATGCTGGAAATCCAGTCGGGTGCATACTGTGACTGCTGACTTGACTTGACTTGTGGGCATGAATACAAGAAACATTGGCTCAGAAACCTAATTCTATTGAGCTCTTCTGTTGGGAAACCTTTCTAAATATGACTGATGCCAACTAATTTGTTTCTATTCAACAATTTTATTATATTTTCATACTTTTGGTAATTCTTAGCTTTCATTGCTCAGAGCATTTTAGCTCGGCAACCAAGGTAATACATATCCAGCTGTCCGTAGTGCAGTATAAAATGTATCTCAGTGAGAGCAAACTTTCATTAGGTTCATATTGCCCATCGAATCACGAAACTCAAACTATATGCTGAGAAAAGTTTCCTTTTTTCATTCGTTCATGTGTAATTTACCTGTTTTCACTTATCTATCATATTACACCGAATCCTGATATTTTAAGACCAGTATCCCGACTCCGTCTGCAGGATGATCGAACGTTGTTCGCTAGCTCAAAAACATCTAACATAATGTGCCGTGATTTACATTGATTAAGGGGGGTCGTATATTTGGTTTACTCGCCCTAATTACAGCCCCACCGGATCAGCACCCATCGACGAAGAAGACATGACACACGGTTGAGGTCTGTGACATTTTCGCTCAGAAAGAGTGTAGGTGGTAACAACGACCATTGGCTGGGGAGACATTCATCTCGTTGACCGACGAGGTGCGCTGTGCGGAGGCGGCAAATAACCATTACTTCCAGTTGGCAAACTAAACTGGCAGTTTTCCAAATCCGTATATTAGTTTCTCTACTTAATCTTAAAATTGTGTTATGTGAATGTTATGTATACATATATATTTGCTAGTCATACTCCCTGATATATAACCTCACGTGGTAGGTTATTTGCTGTCTTCGCAACCCAAACTGTTCTTCCTGTTGACACCTGATATTTGAAACAGCTAGTATGCCTTGTTCGAAAGCTTTGATCATCTCCTGGGACCCTTTGCTTTGATTTTTTGATCTGACTTGACGTTTGAGTCACCGATGGGTTAGTTAATACAAGCTAAGATAACCAGCTTTATTTATCCGCTTTTGTTCAGTGCAGCTCCCTCAAGTCAGTGGAATTTGCTAAGTTTTGGGTGTAATCCGAAGGCTCGCAGAAACGTTAAGCGTACCGCGCTTAAAAGCTGCTAATTGATCAAGCGAATAATAATGAGTAGAGCTTCACACTTACACAGTCGAGTTATTCCTGTTCTATATCTATTTGCGTCGCCGTGCAGTATAAGGTGCATGCCCCATAGTTTCAAAGGAACCCTGCGTTATCAATAGTAGCCAGCAACCATAACTCTGATAATTGAACCGGCGATCTAGGGAAGGCCAGGTGGGATAATGAACAGGGTGACAACGGATTGCCGTTTACCACTAATGTGACCGGCTTTAATGTGGTGCAAAGCAGGTATCTCTGAGTCTCGATTATCATTGGCTAACCAGCCTTTTCCTCGAGGTTTGTAAAACATTCTACATCTCCTAGTTTTAGCGTCTTGCCAGATTGTTCGTGTTTATTAAGTTCCCTTCTGCATCTTTCTGCTCTTATGCTATCCGCCGAATATCTCTGGAGGCGAATATTCAGCCGTTATCACCCACAACTGTGATCACGAGTCCATAATTCAATTGACTATAAACTCATCCAGGAGTCCCCTTCCGCAGAAGTCCATTTATTAAGTCGGTTTCTCTTCATTCACTTTGACTTCAGCCTGTCTTCAGTTGAAGTAGTACATGATATGTGTATTACATATATGTTAAGTACTCAACTCCATTGCCCATTCCGGTGTTTGTTTCATTTCGGATCTCCTCTTCTCTTCTTTACCATCTGTATCACGGAATCCAACGGATCGTTTCTGTTTTTCACAGGCCAGTGCATCGTCTAGTCCAAGTGAGTTTTGTTTTGTATACGAATAGTATCTTATTTTATCCCATGGATACCTAGAGATCCGTTTTGATAATAGAATCACGTTACTAACGTCGTTACTGTTCATTGTCATCTTCAGTCGTGAAAAATATCTGTTTTCGCTCCATTTTGTGATATTTTTCTTATCCTTCGGATCAGTTTAGTTCACCGTCGCGCGCTAATGCATGCTGCTTTGGTTTACATTAGGTTTAGTGTCCACGGAGAAAACCTTGAACTGTTCGCCATAATGGCCTTTTGACTGTATATATATATATATATATATATATATATATATTCGTCTTTTTTCATTGCATTCATGCCGTGGTATCTAATAGCTATGTGAACGGTATATCGTCATAAATATACTTCTGTTATGGTAGGGCGATCGAGAATGATATTCAAGCTTTTAATTCAGGTTTAGTGGATTCGTGTTGGTTTTTCGCTAAACTCGTTATTTAGGTGTCAGTCGTTCCATGCACACTTAAGGTAACGTGGCCACCGCAAAATTGACCAAGTCATTCCGGTTGTTCAATAAATATTTCCGACCGAATTGTTCAGCTGGGTGAACAAACCAAATTAACTGACCCTTTGCGCCGCTGACTGCGTTAGCCGTATCGTTCTGACTATTCTAATGTAACTGGAAGCAAGATAAATCATGGCTACTCCAAAGCTGACGTTATTGATCAGTCAGAATGGTTCTTGTCGTGGGAAATTGTTTATTTGTAATGTTTTCTTTGTTTAAGCACCGAACTTTGTAGTTTCAGATCCATAGCCGCATTTTAAAACCCACGTGTAACAATCCAGCGTCTTCCCTTCTTATCAATCTGAAGCCGATGTAACTGATTTAGTTTTTCTTCTAATTGGCTACAGCCTTATTTCCAATCTAATGTTTCCTTGGTCGCTTATATACCGACGATTTTGTTCAACTGTGAAGGCCCGACAAACGGTTGTTTTGATTGATTCATATACGCCTTGTCCATTTGATCACGTCCATCCTCCTCTCACAACGGAAGTATCATGATCGCTAGGCATGAACTGATAACAGCAATTAAATCTGTTTGAATACACCGATATGGTAATGCTCACCTTGAACTTGATTTTGAAATGGGCCATCCTTTATTAATCTATGCTATATTTCGGATCATTTGGTCGTTAGTGTCCAAGCAACTCATACTATATCGGTTAAGTATGGTAGGTGGTCGTGCCTGAATGGGTTATCTAATCTTATCTCAGTTTATGACAAGGCTCTTGAACAACGAAATTTCGGTTCTACGGATGTGAACTCCGTAGTGTTTCACAGAAATCAAATATTCTCGATGAGAGTCAGTTCTCAATTTCGATCCCTGGTTCTAAATCGTTTTTTACGAACGTTCTCGCTCTTTCCTTCTGTCTGCTTCATCATATCCACAACTCTTCCGTCCTGCAACAATTTTTCCACCGTCGGTAGCTACTTACCGCTACGCGCTGACCGACTTTCAATCCCCAAATCGAGCTACACAGTCATCCACTACCGGTACCGGCTGCTCAAACTATATCAGTAATGAACAGGCTGAGTTAGAACAGGCTCAACGGGAGCTGGACTACGAGGCGGCGCATTTGGAACAACGGCTCCGTTTGCAAATGGCCCGAGGCACCGGCACGGCGGCTGAAGATGAACTGCTTAAGCGTTGGTTTGTCCTAGTCAGTCGTAAAAGCACTCTCATCCGGAGAGGTATGCAATTATCCATAATGTGAGTCTCAATTGTAACAATTTTTTGCATGTTTAGGTACCCATTATTTTACTAATCCTCGCGTGCAAGTCTGACGAAAGTGTCTCATTCACTACTTTCAACTTTATGGACAGGTTATGTGAAACCTATATATTACCATCTGTCTACCCGCGTGATCTCAGTAATCGAGATCGTTCACAAACGAAGACTTGATAAATGTCTTTCTTATGAGTAGACTTCGTAGTAGTCACCCGTAATCACCAGTCTTTTTGGGCTTACTTTTGTTGAATTTGCTATCGTGAACATAGCTTTCAGCTATCATGTCATTTCGATTTTCCGAGGATGCTCTGTATGTGTGAGCGTTGTCTGAGGTGTTTTTCTCATCAAAAATGTGAATTATTGTTCCTTCTGGGCTCAGTCAGGACGATCGTGGGGATTTCCAGTATAGGCAGTTCATTCATTCATATAATATCTTTTCCCTGAAATGGCAAGGCCGAAAAATGTGCATGATAATCAATCTTTCTCCAAACGTAATATCATGAATGAACGAACATTTTTAACACCCTGTACTTTTGTATCATCTTCTCTGTATTGTCTGTTTTTAATTATAGACGGCATCTTTTTCTCACTTTCCACATTATATTATATTAGGAGCGTAAGCTAGTTGTGGTCACGTGATACGAGCTCCTGCCAGTAATGGGCCCACCCCAGAAACTAGCAGTTTTTTCTGGATCTAGCGTTCTCATACAAATGTTAGTCGATTCCCCCGCATTCGCGGTGGACTATGCTTCCAGTAGTTCTATCTGCAAATAAGCATCTGCTACTTGAAAAATAACGAAAAACTCCAATACTATGAGAGGGTAGTATTATTGAACTGAACTGACCGACGTCATCTAGACGTGTACATTTTGGAAGTGACCGTCAACGTTTTCAAACGGTTTGTGGGCGAGAGTTCTAAAACAGGGTCGTTTCGCTCTTCCTTTTCAGAAGCTGTGGATTTACATTTTTCGCATTTCCCCTGCACTTCCCCTTTCCTAGTGCAGTTGATGCTTCTCACATCTCATTTCTTCGCCGCGCAGTTCGATGTATCTGCCCTATTCATCCGCATTTCTGGAAAATCATCCGCGCCCTGGCAGCATTTTCTCGAAATGATGTCACTGTGGGCTGTACTTTACTCATACTCACAAAACCCCCAGTGCATGCTAATCCGCACTGAAGTTAAACCACTCTGGTTTTCAAATGCACTAGAAGGGGTTCCGCGTGTTCGCTTCGTCGGTGAACAAGTTGTACGTAGATCAATGTGCATAAGCACACGTTTTAGTGCTGCTTTTTATAACACGAGATGACAATCTTAAACCAGATCCGAAGGCTTCTGATATTGAAATTAACAGTGAATGAAACTCAGGTATGCAGAATTTCATTCAGAATGAAATCACGAATTGTATGGAGTCACTATTTGTGTGTTGTGACAGAATGACTTACCACGTATCAAGCACGACTCATCAGTTCCGGGGGTTAGAGTTGATGATGATCCCGTCATACATAGTTTACGACCGACTAATAAACCCATCTTTTTTCATGTGATTCCTTTTCAGCGTGCTGATACGAAAAACCCACTACGATGCGCATAGAAATTTTACAAGTGATACAGATACATTATTCTATGCGGAGCGATATGCCTCCGAGGGCGCGGAGTGCTATTACACCCATCCCTGAATTTACTTTTACTTTACCGAGACTATCCCCTGCCAGCTGACAAGTTGGCTCCATGAAGGTCGCGTATCATAGATGACCATGAACGACGGTTGGAAGCGAGTTCAGCTCAGATTGCGATCCAGTTTATCTTCCATTGACGGGCATCATAGACTGACTGTGTACCTAGGCGCTCCACATCCTTCTCGACAGTGTTGGTCCAAGTTCTGAGCTGACCACCAGGGCGACAGCACCACCCAGGATGGATTGCTTGTTTGGTTAGTTCTATTTCGGGTCGCCGTAGGGTATGACCCAGCCACCTCAGACGACGACATTGGAGGGAGTTTGAGAGTTCGCCAGTTTCAAAGCACCGTCCCCTAACTTCATCGTTGGATATTCTGTTTCGCCAATTTACTTTCCGAATACTCCGCAGGCACCAGTGGTCGAATACTTCCAGCTTTCTGATATCTTCGGCTCTCAGTGGTCAGGCCTCGCAGCCGTAGCTGAGTACGGGGCGTATAGCGGTGCGGTAGGTATGCACCTTAGTCCGAGGGCTGATTTCACCACGAGTGCACAACACCCGTCGTAACTGGAGAAATTCTTCCCTAGAAGTTATCTGTCGGAAACAGGAATTTCAATGATGGAACGCACTCGATCAGTTGGTCATTAATGGACAGCTGTTTAGCTGATGGCTCCAGGAAAGTTGCATAGGTTTAGTTTTCGTGGTGTTTGCATCTAGCTCGATGGACTTTGAGAAATTTATTTGACCGAGAACTGGTTGAAGCGTGTTAGGGGTGTCCACTAATACAACAATGTCATCCGCGGACTCTAAGTCTGAAATGTGCATCTCCTGACTCAGCTATATATCGGGATAGTTGGTCAGTGTCTGTCTCATTGTCCAGTTCATTGCATGGTTAAACAGCACCGGTGAAAAGAGCAGCCCTGTTAGACGCCAGTAGTGAGTGTAAACTCCGAGGATTCTTCACCATACATATGGACTCGTGCCCTAGTAGACGGTAAGTATCCTCTCAGAAGCTTTAGGAGTTAATCGGGCATCCCGTCTCTATTTTCGTCCAGGGACACTCCCGGTTCACTGAATCGAAGGCGACTCGAAGGTGGATGAAACAGACAATGGTTGGCTTCTAGGACTTGTAGTGATGCTCCAGTGTTTGATGTAGTGTAAAAGTTTGATCCACGCAGCCTCTACCACGTCTGAAACTTCCTTGGCTCGACAGGGTGCGGCGGTCTCTTGCAATAGAGCAGCGGTTGAGTAGCAGCACACAGGAAATCTTTGCGGCTATGTCGACCAGCCTGATCCCCCTACAGTTCTCGCACATTGATTTGTCCATTTTCTTCGGGATAAACAGCAGAATAGACGTATCCCAATTTGTCGGGTAGACTTCTTTTCGCCATGTGGAACCAAATAGGGTGTGAAGACGTTCGAATCCCCTCCATCACCGGGTACTTTGGTGGTAGACAGTAATCCACTGTCGTCCGGATTGTTACCACACCTGACCTATTGGGACCTTATGTGATTCTTCGGCGCTCCCAGTCTCAGGGTCTGGTTGCCGGTTATCCCCAGTAGCGCAGTGGGCGTTTGTGGCTATGGGGTGCATACTCCTTCTATTAGATTCATGCGCAAGCATGTAATTTAAAAAAACCTATATAAACCTGTTTTCCTACAGTTGAGTATTCTAGCTTGTTTTCTTGACACCTGGACCGCTTGAGCACGAGGCGCGTCGCTTGCTGGGAACACCGTAGCATGTGTACAAAATTATCCATATCGATTCTCGGAAATATAATACGAAGCGGTGTCTGCAGCACCGTTCGGGACTGTTGTATTATTGGGTCACCCAATCCGGAGTAGGAAATGAGCTTACGGTACCTCATCCGGTCTTTTTGTTCGAGGATGCGCCTCTAGCCTTTGCACATCCAAGTGCAGCCTACAAGGCAGCAGAGTTGTTCCAAACGAGCCGGTGGCCTGTTGTACGGCTCATCCGGAATACCAGGTCGGATAGGTTAGACACTTTTCCTTTGTGGATCGGTAGATTTCGTCTACCTATTCAGGAGTATCTGTCTTCGCATGCTGAACACCGCTTGGTAGAGATTTATAGACTTTGGTTACCCTAAACCTGGTTTATCCCGCCCGTCGAGCGGCTTTCCGGGGTGTGGCCGCTGATGCATGCTTCAGCTTCGTCGATCCGGTCAGCACTCAGGAGGTTGAATTCACTCTGGTTCAGGTAGCATGTGCCCTGGATGAAGAGGTCACGGAAGGACAGCGTGCACTCCACCTGACCAGATACCTTGAGGATAACAACACACGCGCTGGTCGCTGTCAACGACGGGGTGATGTCTAAGGCGGTGTCGAATTGGAGCTTCACCAGGCATTGGTTAATGTTGACCGTAATGTACCGCCGTCGTTCGGCTACGTTCACTTTGAAAATGGCTACAAAGTTGTTGATCAGAATGTGTCTTGGGGTCGTTGCGTTTTTGGCAGTAACCGTCTTTGTGACCGTATTTTTGGCAGCACTGGACAGTATCAGTGGAAGTTCCATGCTGTATAGTGTCCGTATGAAAACGAAGACTTCAAAAAACGGTTGCCACAAAGCGGCACAGTAGATGGGCGCTGATTGTTGACCGTTTGAAGGGCCTGGTCAGATTGTTTGATAAGAGCCGAGTCGCTCCTGGGATTGGCCAAGCGTTGGCACCCGTTCAGCAGCTCATGCAGTCTGGTGTCAGGATTCTGGTCAGTGAGAGTCAGGAGCCGCGCGTCGAGGACTGGGGCCACATAAGAAGACCAGACAGTGGAATTGGTCTTCTGTGAGCAAGCCAGATTGGAATCGTGCACACTCGCGATTGACATTACCGGCCTACTGGATGAAGTCATCGGAACCGTGCTTCGCAATCTGCAGACATTGAAGACGGGAGAAAAAAAGGGGGAAAGACCAACAATTTAGCCTACGTTGCAGCAGTTTCGTTGGGCGCGTGGCTCATCAGGAATGATAAAACTGCAAAATCGGACGGTTGGCCAGGTTTTGTTTACAGAGAAGTAATCGTACTTTAGTTGCATCATCATACAAAACTAATTCAACAGTAAAATACTTTCGTTACGCTTATTCGAAGGCGACTCCTGAAACTGGATCATAGAAAGAATCACAAACATCATGGATAACGTGGTTCACTGAAACGGGTGCGGTTGACGTTGGTTGAATAGCCAGACGGTCGATAGGCTCGGCCTGCGTCTGGAGAAAGCATTTCGAGATCGGGATCAATAGTAGACATGTTAACAAAGCAAGAACACTGTCGCCGATAATGAGACCAACCCCGACTGAATATCGTGCGACTGCCAATAAGCTTTTCAGTCTCATTCAGTGACCGATAGCTCGAGTCGAAGCAACTTGAACATGCAGGGGAGAACACAGAAGACAAATCCTTCAGCTCAGCTTTGCATTTGGAAATCTCCGGAATTAGTTTAGGTTGACCCGAATTATCAGAAATTTTGAATTCCGCGATATCGATTTGTGGGTAAAGGAATTTCTCCCTACACTTAGCAATGTGAGAAAGTATCATTTCTATTCTCTTGATGAAATAATGTTATTGGTGCGGTTTTAGGCGGAGCGAGCTGGACTTCAGTAGTCAAGCCTTCGGTGATGACTGCAGTGGTCCGAAGTACGATTATTGACGGGGATAAATCCTAGCTAGCAGTTCTAGAAAAAAAGCGGATGGATAACTTCCACATCGAATGAATTCCTTCTGCCTATGATTCCAGCAAATCGACCGTAACCCATTGTTATTAAACATGAAATCCCGACCATGCATACGGCCAACCCCACCCAAATATCGCTATTGTGAGGGAACATTAAGACTATGGAGTGGCCGGCTCACAGCCCAGACTTGAAACCGATCGAGGTGAGTCTATGCGAATGGAAGTGTCTTTGATACTCCGTCCAAGTTTACGTCCGCCATCCTCGATGGAATGAAGTTTTCTCTGGACAATGTGATCACAGTTGGTTATGCAGCCATTATCCGACAAAAAATTGGGCTGCTCCCAACCCAACGGATGCTGCTCATTCGACATTTTGCTTGCTCCATTGGGTGCATGAGACTAAAACCGAAAATTGGATTGACTAATGAAGCACTAATGGATAAATAACAGGAAAGGAACTAGAACACAAGAACTCCCTTCGCGAATGCTTTATTCACGTTCCCATACTGGGTTAACGTCCCACTGCCTATCAAGCACATATTTAAACCCAACATGTTTACTTCACTCGAATAACTTCAATGTTTGCATGTTATATCAGATAGGGCAACAGGCTGCCTTAGCTAAAAATCTTGAAACTTTTAAAATAGATGTATGCTGTCTCCGAAATACGCATGAAAAATCGCACTTCTGCGATAACGCCCCGCACCTGAAGTGCAAACTCAGTCTCTCGCGTGGCAGGTGTTCCGGTGTCCAACACTTGTGATAAGGCTTATGTCGGGATCGCTCTGAACACGAGAGCTGAGCTTCCTTTACTAGACTGGACTGCAGTCAGTGATCGTTTGTGTGCGGTTCGGTTGGACTATTCTATGCATGTCAACAGAAACAGACTGATGCGTCGGTGCTTTTTCATCGTGTCTGTTAATGCGCCCACTGATCGCAGTTCTTCTGAGGCCAAAAACGAGTTTTATCACAACTTGTCTCAACTGCTCTAAAATGTGCGTTCAGCGGACTTCATGCTGATTGCTGGACATTTCGACGCCCAAGTTAGCTGTTTGGAAGATTCCGAACGATACTAAGAATGCCCGTTTGCTGTCGCAGCTGATCACACTGTAAACGGCGATCGTTTCATCCAGCTGTGCTTTGATCTCAGATCGTTTCTGGCGAATACGGATTTTGCCGTCTGGCGTCCTTCCCAGTGTTTGGACCCAGATTAACGATGTCGTCACTGATTTCCACTGGCGTTTATCAGTCAAATATGGTCCAAGCTTATAGATTCAGATCACGCCTCGGTGTGTGCTCACTTTTATTTACGTCTCGCTGGTGGTCGTGCTACCCGTTCCTCACAGTTGCTTCTGGACGATAACCGACGGCTTGTGTTGCAGACGGAACTTTATACGCGGTTATCGATGCAACCTGATACGTAAGGCCCAGATGAACACTGGCGATTATACAACGCTCGTGAAAGGTGAACGCGTGAGAATCAAGCCGGTTTCAGACCTGATACGGTTTGTTTAAATCGCCTCTTTATCCATCCACGTATTTTGAAGTGCAGGACTACTCTCCATTGTCCCACAGTTTCTTTCTTCCTTATTCTAAAAGCGGAAGTCAATCGCAGTTTTTTCTGGAGCTACTCATTGAATGTTGCACCAGGTTTTTTTTTCTTTTTCAATTGTTATACACCAACAGCCGAAGCCGATTTCGGGCCTATGACTATCTTCCACCCTAGTTCACCACGAAAGGTAATGGTAACCTTGGTAGCTCTCTTTCGCTCTTCCTTTCCAACTTTGTGATCGGAATGTGTTCTGCAGATAGTGCTATCTTCGGGTGAAACTAGAAGCATTGACTTTTATTCAAACTGAAAGCTATCTGACTTCGAATATGTTGACTATGTCAGACTCCTAAGTGAAGATCCAGGTAAGTTGCAAGTTTTTCTAGGTAGTCAATGACAATGTTTGGGATGTGCTTTGCACTTTTGAAATGTAAAGGGTTGTTGCAGGGCTATGTTGGCCCCAAATCGAACCTTGTCCGGGCGGGAGAAGTCCTATCTGAAGTATATAAGTTTTGTTACCTAGGCAGTTGCTGTGACGGTATGGACTGACTCATCATCGACATACGGCCAAGTTCTGTTGGCAGTCAGCACGTCGGCGCCTGACGAAATTCAGGTCCAGGTTTGAGCGAACGGGACAACGAATCGTTAAGACAAGATGTGATTTCCGTCAAGTAGTGGTTGACTGTATCACCAATCAACCAATTAGATAAGATGTAGCACGATACGAGCTTGGACCAATTAATCTATGGTGCGATTTTCATTGACAATGACCTGCATCCTATATAAAGTGTCTGTTTTTATGTTGATAAAATAAGATGATCGAACGCAGGAAAGCCTTCTTATTAGAGCTAGTTGGACGTTATAGAACAGTTACATCTCACCAGATGATCAAATATCGGATGAAATGTCGTCGCGTACACAGAAATCGCTTTTGGATTTTGCCAGTCTGAACCACCTGTGGTTCTGGCATGATATCCGATTGTCTGTCAGCGGTCGAGTGTATACTGCGGTAGTTAGGTCTGTCTTGCTTTACGGCTCAAGCGGCCGTAACGGATGGAAAGTACGCGAAAACTGCCAGTTTTTAACACCGATGTCTTCGCCGTATTGCATGAATATTGTGGCAACACCGTATCAACCTTGCCGAGTTAAGGCACAAGGTGTTGTGAACAAGAGGTCAGTCACTGGAACGAGTGCTGTATCTATGCAGACTAAGAAGCTCCGGATATATGTTACGCATGCCCACAGATTGACTTCCTCGTTGTATAGTTAGAATTTTTAAGAGTAGGTCGAGGTAATCAGCCATCGAAATGAAGAACCTTAAACAGTGTATTTGGTCTCATAGGACTTGCTGAGCTTTCAGGTTGGGGACCACTGCGGTGTTGGAAGCATTAGTGACATGGTTGAGTGCTGCGTCCAGCGGGGTAACTACATTCGAGCTCTGTTTACCACCATAAATTCCACCCAAACTTCCTCCTCAGGTACTTATGCTTCTATTTATTGTGCCTTTGACTCGACGATGCTGCAAGGTGGCAACCAAACCCAGAGCAGATAAGTGTGACTTTATTAGTTGAAGGAACCGATACCCTATTTGATGTAGTAGAGCGTTGACACTCAGCGTACAAAAAAAACTTAGTCACCTTGGAACAGTTGTATGGAAAAAGGGTTGGTTTGTTCGCGATTTGTACAGTATATGCAACTAAAATTTGAAAAATAATATTAGAATAGATCTGCTGTTCTAGCTTTTCCCTGAGCTTGCTTCTAAACTTCTATTCGTTTTTAACGAACCAATTAACTCTATGTCAAAACTACGGCTAATTTTCGCTTCCTGAACTGCAGATCGACATAAACCTCGACAATCACCCCCTGTTCATTCTCCGCTGTTCTTTCGCTTCCAAAAATGTTGCCCATCTATTCCTGATTTATGACTGGTAATATCTGTTCGCAGGCATAAGCGATACTCCATAGTTTATAATTTAACTATTTGGGCCATACCTTTCGTGTCTCGCTCTTTAAACAGTCAGCGAGCGTTCGCCAACTGTCGCGTGAATCTGGTTGAGAACCGATCCACTCCAATTGAATGATCTTCTGCCTACGTGACTACTCTGTTTTCCCCGCACGTGTGGTTTTTGTATGATGTGTGGTGGAGCACGGGTTTCACATACTTCGTTGCACTGGCGGAAACTTTGTAACCATGTTTCCAGGAAATCAAACACAATGTACTCATTGCAGTATGGAGAAATTAATTTGAAAACACCAAGTTCCCTGCGTCCCAGACCAACAACAAATTTTTTTGCTATTTCCTCTGACGGTCAACACCCCGAGATTGTTCATTGATTTTGCAAATTTCCTACAAACTTCCAACCGCGACAATGGTACCCAGCTTGTCTTGAGTCGTTGTGTCCGCACTTCGTTGTCTGCATATTTGTACCTTCGCCGGCGGAATAAATGACTGCCTATTTACGTGCATTCTTGAGAAGCATGGCCAAGCTCCCTCCCTGCTAGATTTAAGTTGTTATTTAATGTCCGTCACGGCTTATTCGGCTCAGTTGTGGTTATCTCTTCCTGAACGCATACCTTCACGTTTCTGAGTCCGAGAGAAGGCATGTTTTTCGTAAACAATAAACAAAACTGATTAGTGACAGCGTTCATTCGATCAGTATACGAAGGGCTGTGGTTCGCAGAATGAGCCGACAGATATGCAGGAATATTCTCATGATGCTACCGCGGCATGACTAAAGAATGCATTACACGCGCGAGGAGTGAAATCGATGAATAGGAGCCCCATTTCCTTTTGTGTTATCCGCAAAATTACCAACACTGTAATCCAGTTTGTGTCCCGTGAGTGGAGTCGCATCACGACGCGATATCCATATTAATTTGATGATCGATAAAATATTGGCAAACTGTATTACCTGTTTGTAGGTATTCGCACACGAATAATTTCTTTCAGTTATGACAAACAGACTTCAAGTTGTAGCTCTACAAGTATGTGACCCGGGCCACTTGGATCATTCAAATATATATTGTACTTTTACCCTAAAAACGCATCAGTATTCTGTTTTAAAAAACGATCATAAATGTTTTGGAGATTCAGGTGTCGAACCATTTTCCTACAGTATACCATATCATCCGCCAGAGTATCAGTTCAGTTTCAGTTTATTCAACCATCACCCTCACACTTCTGTGCTCTGACGTCGGTTGCTACCTTCCAGCATCGTCGGGTCCAGGGCAAAAATAGTATAGAAGCAACAAGTGAAAAAGATCTAAAAATCAAAGTAATACGTGGAAATCACAAAGACAAAGAAAGAGCTCGAATGGAACCATGCCACTGGCCGCGACACTTAGACAAATCATTTGCTGTTTCCAACCATTTGGTAGGCGGATCACGTGGACCCCAAACCGGAAGTCTCACACGTGCGACCTGGCCATGTCCACTGGTCATGGTTTTCATGCCTTTCTGCAGTGTCGTGGCCTAACCATCTCGACCTACCTTCCAAACACTGCCTGCCTCGGAGAACAGCATACGCCAGGAACGTCTGTCGGTGGGCATGCGTAACACCTGTCCCAACCACCATAAGCTATTTAGATTCAGTACTTGTTATAGTGTCTGACCACTGGTTCCTAACACTACATTCAATCTCAGCACCGTTGATCCAATGCTTCCACCACAATGCTACGGAGACATCGATGCTTAAACACCAACAGACTTCGTCTATCTTCTGTCCTCAACGGCCGTTTCTGAGCCGCATAGAAGCACAAATCTAACAGCTGCGGCGTAAACTCAACCCTCGAGAGGCAAATGAGACGTCTCGTCGTTGCAGTAGGTGTTTGATGAGATGTAACGATCTGGGTAACAAAATTTGTCTACTTCCTCTACCGCTTCTCGTGCCAAGACAAGATTCGATGTAGCGCCAACCCATTTTACACTCTGAAGGTGCAAAACGCATCCCAAACATTGTTTAGGCTAAGAAAGCTTGCAGCTTACCTGGACCTTCACTCGGAAGAACCCTATCGTCCGTGTATTCCAAGTCAGACGGTTTACTGCCTGAGCAAAGATCGGTGCCACCATTCTCACACGTAAATGGATCTACCCCAAGAACCATTTGAATCACAAAATTGAAGAGGAAGCGCGAAAGGGTGTAGCCCTGACGAACACCACTCCCTATGGTTAACTCGAATAAATGATCGCCTTAATCATGAACTCAGCTTCGGGTGTTGCATACAAGCATTGGAAAAGAGAAGTAAATTTCTCTGGCAAGCCCTTCATTAAGACGTAGGGCCTGAGAACAGTGCGATCGACTGAATCGAACGCTGCTTTCAAATCAAGAATGACATAAATAATGGGCCTACGAAAGATGGTCGATACTAAATTTTCTCTCGGTCACTTCAGTAGTGTTTTCTCTTGCCCGATGAATGCACAGATACGTGACCTTTATTAAACACTTTTCGAAGGTCCTTACCACGGATCCATTATTTATATGGTAACACGCGTACGTTAGAGTTAGTAAACAAGCGTTATTGTGACGAAGGTCGATCGGTGAACATTATTTACGGTTTTCTCTCATTATCTTTTGAAGCTCGTTTTCACAAATTTTGAAGGTTCCCTCCAATCCCTTTTACTCTCAGCTGATTCATGCACATCCTAATCGCTGGCGTTCAAGCGGGAGTCACAGACTATCAGGCTTCAAGTATTATGTTTTATCCGCTGAATTTCAATGGCAGATTGCCCAGCTCATTACCGCATCTCATCTACTGAGGTCGTATGTGCTACATCACTCAAACTCTCAGAATTCATGGTTGCTGATTCCTACTCTGATGTTACTGTGAGTGGCTGCGTGTTCGTAAGGCATGACACTCATACATAAGCAGGGAATAAAAACGTTCCTTCCCTTTAAGAAGTCATAACTCCTACCATCCTCAACTTTATTGTAACACTGCAGTTTTGCGAGAATTTGAACTTTCTTTCACCTACGGACTTATGTGTTTTGTTGATGACCTTAGGTGTTACCATAATCACATGAGATTCCCTGATCATATACCCGATGTTCCAAACACTTTTCTTTTGGCATCAACGATCGAATGCAATTCGTATAATTTTACATCAAATTGGTCCTTCTTTGTCATTTAGGGAAAAAGAAGACGACCTAAAGAAGAAGACGCAAATGCTGCAAGACGAACTGCGAAAACTTCTCTCAGTTGAGGGTAGGTCACTGGTTTATTTACCTGTGTATAGGTCTGTTCTTTTCTAAAGTAAATGCTCTAGAATCCCACTTTATCATGCGCTTTTTCTCTCTTTGTTCCACTCGTTTTTGTCCTCTTGAAGTCCGTGAACTCGTCGAGAAGCTCTTTCTGTATGAAACTTCCTCTCATACGAAGTCGGACGACAGTAAATGTTGCGTCCACACCCTAGCCCTGAACACCGGTGGCACTGGTCTACTGCTTTCCCTCACCAACCCACTGAACCGCTCAGTTATTGATAGCTGACCGCTTGCATATATCAGTCACATATCAGTATGTCAGTCAGTTGGTAACACTTATTAGATCTGCACTGTGATAGACTCTTGTCTACGTTTACGGAGTATAAGCTTGCCGCATCTACCGACCACGAGTCACTTTTTATTTAGTCTCCAACAGATTTACTTGCATTTATGTGTTATTAGAATGTTTGTCATTTTCTGTAAGGTTCTGTGGACTAAATATTCAACTCTGGAAATTTTCGAGCCCTGGCTCGCTATCTCTTTTTGTTCTCGACCTGCAAGCGACCACACATTTCTCCGGAGATACCTCTTGTTAAACGAAGTGGATGAGAAATTCATTCCCATCAATAAATCTCTTTATAAAAGCCGAAGCCTTATTCGAGCGTGTCGTGGTTATTCATTTGAGTTCTCTGCGAGAAGTACTGTGTGCCACGTTTGTCGATCCTTTTTATTAACATGGTCGTAGAGACCATTTGAGCAGTCTTGGACATTCAGTACACATCCGGCATAGTTCTAAATGAAGATTCACGTAAATAATCAGCTTTTCTGCATCGCATGGATAACAGTAGCAGTGTTTGGTGTGCGTTTTGCTCTTTCAAAGTTCAACATGCTGTTGCGGAGCTGTGTTTAATTACCACTAAACCTTGCAGTGTTACGGGAGACGATGACCCAGGTAGATAAGTTCTGCTATCTGAACAGTTGCATTTCACCCGGAGGTCGGATATCGAATAAAATGTTTTCATGTATACAGATATTTTTGGATTTTGCTGACCTCGATCATCTTCGTTGGCGTCCGAACATCCGTTTGCGCATCAAATGTCATGTGCTGGCTTTGGCAGTAACGCCAGTTTTCCTGTATAGTCCAGAAACCTGGCCACTGCTGGCTGAGGACACAAGGATTATTAGGATGCAATCACTAATTTCCTCGAAGCGCCGTTCAAACTTCATAGGAGCACCTTGTTGGCAATATTGAATTGTGGCGAAGAGTATTAGGTACATGAGGTAGAGTATGTGGCCAAACAGTAAAACTCGCCGGGCTGCGGCAGTATTGGCACGCATTGTGCATTCCTCCAGACAGACTTCCTTGGTGTGCAATGCTCGCTGTATCCCTGGTTGTCTTCATTTCACAGTGAGGTACGTGATAAGAGATGGCAACCAGTGCCACCGCATGTTGTGTGCCCGTAATGGTTGTTCCAACTAGACGAAGCTCGTTTGGTCATCCTGCCGGTTTGCAGCTCTACCCATGCTTTTTAAGGCGAAAGTTATGTAGGGGTGCATTGATTGAATTAAACCTGCAAACTAGTCATCCACAAAAGATTCAGACGGAGAAATGTCAAGATTGGCTTTGCATCGACTGTGCCAGTTCAAGTTCCTTATCGGGAAGCAGTGGATTTGTTCTCCCGAATATACCGAACTCTTTGCAAACAGTCATTCCCTGTTCATTGTTAGTCTTACTTAATTTTCACTTTTACGCCACTGTATCTTGCTAAAGGATATCGCGGATCATCGCCATCTAAGCATTGGGGTTGGATAGAAGTTCGGTGCAAACCGCGGATGACTTTTGCTTCCAACAACGGAGACTGTAAGCCTAAATATCCCAGTTCCTTGTCGACGGTGCTGATCCATGTTTCAGCTGACGCCGAAAGTGAAAGCACTGTCCTAGACATGGCTCATGACAGTGTTTATCTGGGCATTTCGTGTCGGTAAATGGTGAAATCACTTCAGTTGGCGAATTCAAAGGAGGACGGAAAGTTAGTCCATACTGGAGTATCGTCTCCCTATTTCATCGTTCTATAGCCTTTCTGCTAATTTGTACGGAGGATTGACTACAAAAAACAGTGGTCGCTCCCCTGATGTCCTCAGTTCGCAGCACACAAGTTTCGCAACCGCACGGGAGCACGGCCCGGTTAGCGTCACAGAAAACGCGAATCTTAGTCCGAGTTCTGATTTCGTTACGTACCCACAGCAGACGTTGTCACTGGAGAAGTGCTTTTTGTGCAATATCAGTCCGTGACAGTACTTCGTTTTCGCCATATATACTTCAAGGTCAAGCGTCTTCACGAAGGAATTAATTTGGTCGATGGCTTGTTCAACTGTGGTATATATATATATATATATATATATATATATATATATATATATATATATATATATATATATATATATATGCAACAAGCAAATTGTGCTGTTTTCTACATTGATGAATTACAGCTAAATACTTTGTTGCCTAGACCGCCAGGACATGAGGCGCTTCGCTTCCCGGATTGTCATAGCAGGATGAGAACTCCAGATTTCACGGGTATCCACGAGGATTCTCAAGGAATGTGTGACAAAACGGTACCTACAGCACCACTTGAGGCTTTTAGCATACCCGGCAGCCTACTCCGACTTTTGTATAAAGTTGCAGCGCTAGTCCTCGTTCATCCAGTTGTCACCTGCAGGACGGAAGCGTTTTTTTTTTCTTCAGACGAGCCAACGGTCAATATTTCAGTGTATGCGCCTCTTTCGGGAAACCTTGACCAGTAAATGGAACGAGACAAGAAACGGTAGCTCCATTTAGTAGCGTGCCACACAGGCCACGTCATAGTGCAGTCTACAGACTTATGTCTGTGTGAACCAATTGAAGTTTCACCACACTCTCTAACGTTGCCTCCGCTTGTCTGCGGCCGCTCGTTTAGTCATCCTGAGCCAGTTTTCCCCACGACTAGCCAACCATTCGGTGGCTGTTCACCATACTTGACCTAAGGACGCGTCCGGTAGCACACAGCTCTGCTCTTCCGAGATTGTCAATCGTAGAAAAATGTGGTACGATTGAACACTTCATTCTGATTAAGGCATACATACGATCCATTTGTTTCGCTGCCCTTAGTGCTAGATTGGAATGCACCCTCTGTCTCTTCTAGTTTTTCTCCCACTCATGAGTGATCATGAACAGTAGTACTCAGGTTAGCCTATAACTGAAACCAATTGATTAATTCAAATCAGTTAGTTATATTCGGGGCTGGTCAGTGATGTACAGTTAAACCTATCGATTATCGTTATTCTCGCTCAGAATAGAGTTAACCTGCCCACATAATTTGATCTGTACGTTCAGAGCAGAGGTCACTTGTATTTGCACCAAAAAACTATTGAGGTCATATGTTGCAGCAGATTCATAGCCGAATCTATTTATGATTAGCAGCGGTCGATTGACTCATCGCTGGCCAGTGATTCTGCGTAGGGAAATTAAAACGCAGTCAGTCGTTTTTGGTTATATGCAACTTCGTTGTTGCCCTGTTCGCTACCACTACTGTCCCACTGTAGTCAAAGGTGATTCATCATCATCATCATCATCGTACTGCAATAAACAGAAGCACAAGCCCCACTGACTACTGCCTTTCTCACCATGCTGCATATAGGAATAGAAAGAATGAATAGACAAAGTGGGCAGGGAGTGAACCCTCAGGGTTGGGAAAAAGAAAAACCGCGTTAGTAGCCAGCACATAGAATATGCAGTCTAACTATACAAACGCATACTGATCAATCATTCTGACTGAACAGAAAGTGACAACACGATCGCCACTATTGCCGGTTCGCTGCCAAATCCTTCAGTGTCTCCAGCCAACTGGTTGAGGGATCTTTCGGACCCCAACCACGAAGACGTGAGGCACCTACTTCTCTAAAGTTTCTTATCCATTTCGTCATTTCCCGCTGCGACATCATCTGTTGATCTCCACGTGTCTTCTTCCATTCCCGAGGAGGAACGGAGAATAGGGCGCCGTACGGTAGACATGTGTTTGCCATACACAACACGTGCCCTAATCAACGAAGCCTAATGAGCTGGATACGCTATGATAGAACGTTCTCTGAATTAGTACCCATACTGGATTTCTAATCTCAGCATTGCTTACTCGGTCATTCCATCCCACGCCCCTTCCAATGAAAGACGTATGTTTACGACGATTCAAGTGTGTCTGTTAACGTTCTTGATTATTTATGTATGTTGATTGTAACAGTATTTCTCAGTATGCGTTGAAAAGGGTTTTTGAACCTTCAAATGCCAACCTTTCCGGAGCATAAATCATTTCGCTTCTGTCCAACGTAATATCCATTATCTGTTGTGAACTTTTTCCATCGATACACTTGGTGCTCGTACAAAAAACCACTGTTTCTCTAATTTTAAGCACTGGTCCTCATTGCATTCTTTCATGTTTTGACATGGTTCCTGAAGACGTTTCCCGCATCATTTTTCGAGGACTACTTTTAGTCGGCCCTCAACATGTTGTAAGTATCATCGTGTGTGTGTATGTATAAACTCCTTCACTGCACCTCTTACCGGCTACTGATCGTTCCATCAAATGCTTCGTCACTGTGGTACACTGTTTGATTTTTGTGATTAGTTGTCAGTCACGTAATAGTAAATCCTGCCCTAGTTAGCGGATAATAATTTGACTGATTCAGCTTTACCTCATCACCACTGCAACTGCACCTGTGCGTGTGGCTTGTGTAGTCTTCTCTGAGGTTTAATGGTAATGTTTGTGTTCGTCACCCACATTGTGCACTGAATGCTTACCAGTATACAACGTTCGCAGACTTCTTGAAATTCATTCTGTTATTCGACATGATGGGTAAATAGACTAGCACTGAGCGATGGACAGACGGTTTACCTCAGAGGCTAATTGAAGACTGCTTTTCATATGTTGAATCACCCGTCAACCGCTCCGTTGTATCCAGAATGTTTGGCACCTTTTGAGGTGGATCGCAATGTTCGAACGTGTCCAGTGTTTGTTAATTCTCGATATACAGTAGAATCGGAAAATTGAACCATTCCGTTACATTTGATATTTTCCCATAAATCTTATAATGCGAGCTGTTCATTCGTTTGTTTGCTTACGGGTCAATGGTTTCAATAGTCAAGTTATTTCACCTGAACCATGTCCATAGGAAAACTCCCATTAATGCACAATGTTCCCTGAGGAGGATAGCGGTTGCAGGATGATCAAACCGGTTGGTTTGCCACGAGATCCGCCCACTTGATAACTGGAAACATTTGGTGACATGACTTGGCACTGCAGTTTATTTGTTATTTATAACTCGCTTAATTTCACTTCGGATTCGAGAATGTTGTTAGATAGCAGTCAAGGTCAACACCAGGACACAAAACTGTGATGTTGGTGGTTGAAAGGACCGAATTTAACCGAGATTTTCTCGTTGGTCATAGCAGCTGCTAACCGACATGCTAAGAGGGAAGAAAAGAATACGTTCAGTCGCCTCATACACACATTCTTCCCTGTTTTGCCATACGGTTGTTCCTTGTACTTTAACTACGTAACCTTCACTGGTATGTGAATTGATGTGCAATCAAGCAGATGTATCCTGAATGTGAGGCGGTGTAATTCCCTTACCTTCCCAAGGTGTTGAAACACACCGCACCTTTGTGCTTCCCGTGGGTGGTATTCTCTAAATGGACAATAGTCATTGAGGTTCTGCGAGTCCGTGATTCATGGTGCACATTGACAACACTGGATGCTGTAGAACTTTCATAAATCTACGTATGTGTTCTGTTAATGGCTTTCGAAGAAACTTTCCCGGAATCGTAATCTAATATATATATATATATATATATATATATATATATATATATATATATATATATATATATAATATTATAACACCGGCTTAAGAACAAGCATAGTGCCAGCGAAACAACCACGGAGAAAAATCACAAAGTCGAGGAGGCGGGAGACTGAAAGTCAGCACAAAGATTACAAGTAAAAGCAAATTTTTTCAAATATTTTCACAGTACTCGTGTCGTAGTTTTTTTATCCGTGCGACACCGGTTTATGGGGAACGGGAAGTCAACAGACAGGCATACAGAATTCGCGATGCTGGAATAGGTTCCGTGTCATATCTCTCAGCGTCTCTAACCAGCGACAATCTTCATCTCTTTGGCCCCAACCACGAAGGCGGGAAGCCCATCATCACCGTCCAACGGCGTTAAACACTAGCGCAAGCCCCACTGACCACTACCTTTCTCACCATGTTGCACGTTGAATTAGAACGTATGAATGTTCAAGATGGACAGGAAGTGGATCCACACGCACTGATCAAACATTCTTACTGCACAGAAAGTGACAACACGATCGCCACTATTGCCGGTTCGCTGCCAAGTCCTTCAGTGTTTCCACCCAACTGGTTGAGGGATCTTTTGGACCCCAACCACAAAGGCATGAGGCACCTACTTTTCCTAGGTTTGTTGTAAATTTTCTCATTCCTCGCTGCCACGTCATCTGTTGACCTCCACATGTCTTCTTCCATTCCCGAGGAGGAACGGAGAACAGGGCACCGTACGGTAGACATGTGTTTGCCATACACAACACGTGCCCTAACCAGCGAAGCCTACTAAGCTGGATGCAGTGATAGAGAACTTTCTGAAGTGGTACCCAATGCTAAATTTCCGACCTCAGCATTGCTTACTCGGTCATTCCACCCAATCTGAGCAATACCACGCAAACATCGATGGTCGGAAACCTGTAGACGACGAATGTCTTCTGTACGCAGACTCCATGTCTCGCAACTATACAATAAAGCTGAACACACCGTGGCACAGTACACACGACGTTTCAACTTCAGTGAAATATCAGGTTGCCGCCACAAGTGCTTCGGTCCGGCTTACGTCTCACGAGCCTTGGATATATGCGTGCTCATCTCTACTACCGTGCTTCCCTCCGTCGTCACGCTGCTGCTGAGGTAACTGAAGCGGTCAACAATTGTCAGTACTTCCCCATCGAGCATCAAGCTCGGAATCGTTGACAGCCAATCTTGCAATATCACTTTACACTTTAAAGGTGAAAAGCGCATGCCGAATGGAGCTACAGCTCTTGCGAATCTATCCAGTGTACGTTGCGCATGTTCTGTGCATTCGAACAAGCAGACAAGATCGTCCACATAGTCTGAGTCACACAGCTTTTCACTATTTCCTATTTTGACGCCCACATTTCCATTATCTCGTCCGTGGCGAAGTTGAACAGGAATGGAAAAATAGGACATCCCCGTGGAACACCAGTGGTCGTTCCGAACGGACTGGATAGTTCACCGTAAACCCGTATAGATTACTGATAACAGTACCTTGAGAAGGCGAGTATGCAGGGTGACAGCAATCACGCACAGAGAATGCAAAAACAACTACAAACTTGCCAGACCACTCGGAATTGGTGTAATTAATCACGCCACCACCTGTCTTCCTCTTGTACTGCTTCCTCTCTTGACGAAAGCACTCGAAGTTCTCAAGAAGAACGAGCCTCTCATCAATTCTTTCATTTACCCAAGAATCTTGGATACAGGTCACACAGGTGTTCGTGTTAACCCGAGAGTTCAGTACTTTCTTCAGAAAAATGTTTCTCCAAAAAGGGACCGAATGTCAGTACTGGCCAATGCGGGAACTGTCCTCATTCTTGGTGTTGTGTGACTAAGAGCAGTCCGCTAACCGGCTTCCTTGCGTTTCCTAGTCCAACTTGGTCTTGGACAGCTTTTATAAAAACGGATAGTGGATAGAGAAGCGGAACGTACTTTGTCTCCAATCCGAGTGAACGATTATTTCGGATAGCGGATTCTGGATGACGTGTTGGTGTTGAGAATAATTCGAAAGTGACATCGATCGGGCTCACTACGAAATGTAGCGCAGCCAATCATGGGGCAGTTAAACACTAACCCACGATGGGAATGTGATCAAACCATGCGCGAAGAAATTTCTTCTGGTTTGTCATGTGAGACTTGATTCTAGTTCCTCTCTTGTTCTGTCTCCGTTAGTTTTTCAATAATCAACTCGGTTTCCGGATTTGGTCCCATGCACCCAGGGGCTTAGTGGTCAGAAGTAGATACTGCCCATCAGCTTATTCATTGTGACTGAACCTTGTTCGGTCTCTACCCACTGATCTGTTAGGCATGTTCATATCTCCGCCTTAAGACTCAAGCCACTCTAAAGCTCCGTGGGTCGCAAAGCACGCAAACCATCACTATACGTCAAGATGCAGTCTCATCTTGATGAAGGTTGCATCATAAACAAGCTTAAAAGTCTCACAATGCACATGTGCGAACGCAGCAAAACATAAACCGGTTCATTAGCCTTCACTTTGCAGCTGGTCGCGTTTTTGTTATTTAATTGGCCACTGTACAGACTAAGTGAGAATTATACAAACATTAACAATAACTGCTCGCGGGTTGAGGCTTTTCGGCGAGCAGTTATTCATCCTCCACGAATATCTGAGAAGAAATGAACTGCCTAGAAGTGTAAACCACAGACCGCCGATCAATCATCCACAGGCATGGATGATAGCAAAACAAAGTGATAAACGTATGGTACGCATGCTGATTACAGATGCTCACAATCGTCTGAATAAGTATAGAAATATAATGACAGAGGTCAAATGCTTATGTGCACGAATAGTCGATAGTGAAACTATTAAAGAAATTGAGGCTGCCATTAAACATTAAGAAGCCTTTTCTGGGACAGCTGTCCTTTAGACTCCATCTTTCACGCACAAATCTCAGGCCATCCGACCAACTCTACACTCGGAAGCGCCAAACTCGAGTTCCGCTCGTGTTAGAGCTTACCAGGGGTGTATATCCTCCGCCGCACACGGTTTGAACCCGCGCTTTTTAATCTCGAAGGCGTGTGTTACCACTGCGCCACCCCGCTCCCGTCCGAGCTGATCCGAATCACCGGGGTAAGTTTGGTCAGCTGTCGTCCTCTATGACAGCCAGCAATGGCCGACAGCTTTGAAGAGAGACGGTGACTGCCCCGTTAACTCCAAGCGAATGCCTCCCACCAAATCAGGTCTTCCCCGCAGGATGGGCCATTGTATCCACATTTAAACCTGCTTCGCATCTCTAACTGCCATGCCATGGATTGACCACCCTTACTCATCTTCCAACCGGTACCCGCCTCAACAAACATAGCACGCCGAGGGATCTTGTCAGGGGACATGTGTTGCGCATATCCCAACCATCTTGGTCTGGTGATCTTTAGTGTTTCATGTAATGATTTTTTTTAACCTAATGCTCTTCGTCGAACCCCAGCATTGATTAAACGGTGTTCCCGTCAGATTCGAGCAACGCTATGAAGATATCGGTGTCCGAATACCAACAATCTTCGTATATCCTCCATTCGTAGTGGCCATGTTTCTGAACCACACATCAGCACTGGCCTGACTGCTACAGCATATACTCAACCCTTGACACATAATCAAATGTAGCTTGAAGTGACGTCCCAGGTTTCTGTTTCACTGTGCGCCTCAATTTATCGTGTTACTTGAACCGTTGTTGGTGGATTAACTCAGCGCTGATCATAAGCCGCTCCCGACCAAACCTACGAACAGCTACAACGAAATCCGACGAACATTTCGTATTCATTACGATGTCCCTAGAGAAATGCAGATTGTTGAGTTTAAAAATGTCCTTTTTAAAGTAATGTTCAGTCCCTGTGAAGTAAGATACGTAACGAAATTGAATGAAGAACTTTGAATGAAATCACCGAAAACATATGTTCGCCTACAACTCGTGTTCTGAGTACTATGATGGGCTTATTCCGCAGTCTAAAACTTTGAACCACTTGGTTTATCCACATCTCAAATTTGCGCTCTTTGATACGACGTTCTGTGAACTTTCACCGGATACTCTCAGGACCAAATCTCGTCAACGACCCGGACTACGGTTAGTGAGGTGTGGATAACTTAGTGTGAATGCAGTTCTCTTCTGCCGTCTCCATCACTCCTCGTTATTGATTTTGCTTCATTCTCTCTTGGTCAGATTATATGAAAACAGACAGTGACCGCCGTCGTGAAGATCTACTTTTGCAAGACCTGGTCCAGCTGATCAACGAACGTGATGACATGATCCATGAATTAGATTTGCACGAACAGGCGTAAGTCCTCCAATTTATGATTGTACTTTGGCGATTTCCCGATTCCAAATGAGTTGGTAATTTCGGCGTTCCATCCCGTGGTGCATTTCTCTGCATTCATCTTGTTACTTGTCCTTTTTTCAATTCTCCCGGTAATCATTAAATATAATAGAAAATTCACTCGCATTTTACACACTCAAAAGTCCAACTAAATCGTCAATTTGACGCGGTCTCGGTGGTCAGATAGTAAATAAAGTGTAGGAGCGCATACGGACCGTCATCACCTATCAATGTGCAATGCCAGTTTACTTTTCTTATTTTCTGGTTTTGCCTTTCGGCCTGTTTCTGTACAAGTCGAGGGCCCTAATTTATGTAGATGAACTGCGTGCGACGACTGTCCACACTAGAACAACCGGCTGCGCACTATTGGGATGTAGAGTATTGTGTGACAGGTATGAACCGCTGATTCAGTCGCTCGACGTCACGTGGGTTTGAATGTCTGTTGTTCATGGATAAACTTCCCCGGATTATCTTACCGGAAGAGCGTTTTTTTTTTTCAAATCAACCGTCCGTCTCCGGTGAGACGAACTACGCCGAATGGGTTAGGTTCATGAGGCTCACCTTGTAGATGTTTGACACATGCACGTTATAAACATTTCTCGAATTACCCAACATTCCATTTTTGTTCTTTATTGACACTGTCAGTTGTCATTTTCGACTGGCTTTCTTCGAAAGACCAACCAAAATCAGGACGCGGATGTAAAGTCAATAGCTGACTAGGCTGATCCATAGCAAATGAAAAGTTTTTTGATTCCCCTCTGTTTATCTTCTTCACAGTTGTGGGATGGCTCATCGTACAGGTAACGACCACATGCAGGTGGTTCGGTTGGTCCTGTGCTGTGGGGTCAGTGAGAGAAAAACAGCGAAACTGGACTTCTGGATGCATTTACTATCATTACTACGGTCGCATTATTTCACCAGACTCGTTCTGTATTTTAATTTTCGTCTCGGCTACAATAACGACCAAGTGAAAAACCCAACTTGAGGGTCACATGAACCCTCAAAATTTTTAGGTGCTGTAGCGAGTCGGACGGCAGGGGGATATTTTGTCACCAATGAGAAGTCGTGGAACTCTCGGCCCCAAGGCTTATCACTTTTATTACATGCAACGAAAGGGGTAATATACTCCACAACATCAAAGACCTACTGCGCTACTAGCCGGCAACTAGACTCTGAGACCCGGACTGGAGAACCACATAAGATCCCAACAGATCGGGTGTGGTAACGAACCAGACGACAATGGATTACTGTCTATCACCAGGGTAACCGGTGATGGTGAGGACTCAAACCACTGAACGCCGTGGTAGTAAGCAAGCGCTCTAAGCCACTTGACCCTGCGTCCTGTCTGGCGAATCACTCTACTACCACTTACGTGTATGCCTAAGGTCGGTTGCATCTGAATATGAGGGCATTGATGAAAAGATTCGTGACGTTTCCGTCTAGTTCAATTTTCTAACGGATTTGCTATTTTCAGCCTTGCCGAAGAACTCACGCTTGAGCAGAATGCCGTCAAAGCTTTTACTTCTGGTCGTGAGCGTACAGATAGATGCATAATCCAGTGATGAAACCGTCATGTATCACCAACGACTCAATCGTGGGCATTCATCCTCAGAGCAGGTTTGCCAAATCGGTAAACACCTTATCCTCCATCATTTCCGTTTCTGCACTCATTTCATCAAGAAATATTGCTTTTCTCCATTCATATGCATGTATAAAGCCGAAAATTAACGTTTTATCCACACATGCACGTGTTTGCGCTACGCTGGTTTTCAGTCAGAATAACTCGGAGCGAATGAAACTACAAATTTGTGACCAAAATGCTGCCATAAACCGGACCCAACTATCCCTCCTCTCTTTCTCTCTAATAAACGCACACAACGCCTTTCCTCTTCTTGGTCATAATATTCATACCTAACTCCGATTTATGCGGAGAAACATGTCCACCGACTTTGTTTCCATATTCCTCTGCTCCTCTGAACTAATTCTTTCAGTTTTGCCTCTGTTTACCAACGATTCCTGATTGTTATCGTTTTTTTACTGTGGTTATCATTTATCATAAAGTCATTTATGAGGACCATTTGGTTCGTTTCCTTCTTTTTTGCTTCGGCTTGCCTCTCATTCGTTTTCGTTTGTTTGTTTTCTTCACTTTCCGTCCACTCGTTGCTTTTGATTCCGTGATACATCAATTTCTATGTCGAGATATGTTTGTACTTGAGTGAAAAAGAAGAGGTCTTTTCGCTCGTTTCCCATTTGACCTCTTGATAATGATCGTTAGATTGCCGATTAATCTGAATCGACCCAATTACTTCTACCACTACCACCCAGTTAACCGAGTTATATTACACCTGAATTCTGTGGCAGCGTTTTTCTTTTTGTTTCCTTCGGATATGATTATAATAATACCTTAAACCTTATGTTCAGGGACGGGTTGTTACAGAATTATTGGAAAGTTGGACGGCACTGAAAACAGCAAGGCCACTTTTTGTTTGGTTTTCTGGGATATGTAGGCTAAAACCAAAAAAATGGTGACCACGAATTTATCAGACATCTTCCACGTAGATAGTTTTTTATTTCAGCTGTAGAAGTTTACATTAGGCCAACTCTTATGGAATGGATCGCAATTATTGTACGAGACCATCGAACAGGAGAAACAGGAAAACACGGCTGGGTTACTGGGATGGATATCATGGCCCGCAGTCGTAAAATGCATGACTCCTGAGTTACAACACAATATTAGATACGCGACATTCGAAGCCCCATAAGCATTATACGCGTGCATTTGTGAAAATTGTACAAGGATAAGTGTACAAAACACTACGCCCCGTCCTCAAAAGTTGATTGCAATTAGTTCTACTTTAGTTCATGGCAGGTTGGACGAAGGCCGCTGGTGTCCGTAGTTTGAACTTCTGAGATTATGGTCCGAATGTCAGAGGAAACGGTCAGTGTGAGGGCATGTATTAACCCATTGTTGGCGGACAGCCAAACCGCGTCGGCAGTCAGCACTGGTTCGGTACCAAGCCCGAACCGTGAGACAACGGGATTTCGAGTGGCAAGACAGCCGATCGCTGGAGTGGATCGATAGATGAGAGATGAGTCTTGCCGGCGCTGTCTAAGCCTCAAGGCGTGGTAGCCCACACCAGTCGGACCACTGCTTTGTGTGCAACGAGTGGGCGAATATGGGAGCTACTTATATATTCTTTGTTTTGTGCTAATAAACAGATAATTCTGAGTTCTCATTAGAGCTAGTGGGACGGAACAAAACAGTTAAGTGTTGCGATTAGTGGCGCTCTTCTTTCCGCAAGCTTTCTTTATCGACGATATTAATACTTATAGTACTCTTATTGCTCCCTTCATATCCCTGTTATTATTTCTGACGGGGGCTGTTGCCAGGACATACCAACCAAAGTCATCGCATGCAGTGCGTGGTTAATGATTGTTTGAATTAGTCAGAATGTAGCCTTTAGTTTCTCAATGACCTTTAATATTGTTTGCAAATTAGGCTGGCGGTTTTTATACTCTCCGGACCTCTGAGATTCCCGTCTAGGCCGCAAATGTTTCATCGCCAAACGATTTGATATCGTTGCATTTCGGTCTTTGGGAAACTTCTGCAGAGAAGGCGTCTCTTAAAACATCCTCATCGAATGTGCTCCCGAACAAGGAAGACCATACACCAGGTTCAGTTTAGACAACCATGCACTAGGTGTGGTGGCCTTGGTTGCTATCTCCCAGCGGCAACCTCAGAAGGAAATAATGAAGGAGAAAAGCGTATGAAAGGAGTCAGAGGAGAACTACAATAATGGAATTAAGTCAATGAAGAAAGCTTGTGAATGTAAGAGCGCCTCTGATCGCGGCATCTAGCCATATCCCCCAACGTACCTAACCATTGAGTGGGAGGGTCTCTTGGACCTCACGTAGGAAATCTAACACGCCCTACATGGCCAAATCCACTAGTTAGGCTTTTTATGTCTTTCTTCCGTGTCATAAACTGACCACCCTCACTCATCTTCCAAGCGGTACCCGCCTCAGCAGACATAGCACGCCGAGGGATCCTGTCAGGGGACATGCGTAACACGTCCTAACCATCCTAGCCTGGTGAGCTTAAGTTTTTCATCTAATGATTTGATCCTTGAACCTAAGACTTTCCGCCGAACCTCAGCATTGCTCACACGGTGCCCCCGCCAGATTCAAGCAATACTACGAAGACATCGGTGTTCAAATACTGACAGTCTTCGTATGTCCCACCCGCAGTGGTCATGTCTCCGAGTCATACAGAAGCGCGGGCCTGACTGCTGCAGCGTACACTCGGCCTTTGATAGGTAAACGGATGTCATGTCGACGCCACAGACGACTCAGGTTGGCAAATGCCAAGCGAGTCTCCTATATGCGCAGAGACACTTCATCCGATATCCGACCTTCGGGTGAAATGCAGCTCCCTAGATAACAGAACTTGTCTACCACGTTATAGTCTCCACAGACACAGAAAAGTTTGGCGCTGGACCAACCCAGTCCTGCAAGAGCATCTTGCACTTTGAAAGTGCAAAACGCATACCGAACATTGCTACGCAATCCGTCAAGCTGTCTAGAAAAGCTTGCAACTTACCTGGATCTTCACTTAGAAGAACTATGTCGTCCGCATACTCAGGGTCTGATACTTTTCCACCCGGGAACAGTCCAATGCCACTATCACCTCAAAAAGTGCGGTCTCTAGGACCATATCAGTCACGAATTTAAAGAGGAAACAAGAGAGGGGGCATCCCTGACGTACACTACTTCTGGTGGTGAACTCGGGTGAAAGATCACCGAACTCGGCTTCGGCCATTAATGTAAAGGGATTTTACGATGAAAATGAATTTCCATGGTACACCCTTCAGCGAGGCAGCGCCAAAGAACTGAACAGTCGACTGAGTCGAAGGCCGCTTTTAGACCAAGAAAAACGGAGGAAGTGGGCCTGTGGAAGGTGTCTATGCCATAAAATTCATCGAAGAGTAAAGCTGTGATCAATGCAACCTTGACCAGGTTTAAACCCAGCTTGATTCTTACGCGAACATTGTTCGCGAGCGTTAGATAAGCGGTGGAGAATAACACCAGAGAGCAGTTTGGATGCGATGCTAACCAGACTTATTCCCCTCTGGCTTTCACGGGAGGAACTGTCGCCTTTCCCATAAATCAGTACTATCACCGATTCACACCAACTCTTTGGAACTTGTTCCTTCTCCCATATCAAACCGAGGAGTTTCGTCAACTTCATTAAAAATTCCGGGCAACCGCCATTGGATATAGACGGAGGCAACCCATCCGGTCCGGCAGCCTTGTGTCGTTTAAGATAACTTATCTTGTGAACAAGCTCCGTTTCTGACGGAGGACTGGTATCTACAACAAGAGCCGTACCCATTGCGCTAGTGACCAAACCTGAAGAGAATGAAGGCCAATCAAACTGCTTCTCGGAATGCTCCGCCCAACGAACTAGATGACGATGCTGCGTTTGAATCAGTGAGCCGTTTGCCTCTTTGATCAATTCGCTAACGCCTAGTTTACGTGGACCGGTTTGTCTTATCGGACGGAAAAGGTTGCGGCCATTGCCAATCGCCACAGCTTTCTCCACCTCCCTACACTTCGCAATCCATCAATGCTCACGATCATTTCTCAGGCTCCGGATAATTTGGCGTTTAAGGCATCTTCGTGCTTCATCGTATCTGGAATCCGGAGGAACCGTCCTGCGAGCATCTAACAGTGCAACTGAGGATTCAGATATCCATCGATTCTGTGTGTTTGGTTGTTGGACCTTGGGCAGCATCAGCAGCTGCACGTAGAGCCTGTTTGATCTCTGTTCACCGCTCTTCTGGATCCTGGGCATTTGACTGCATCGATAACCTGGTTGACAATCCTGCTTGGAAAGCTGTTCGATGACTATCGTCCAGTAGCAGCTGCGGGAGATGGTTGACTTTGGCGTTGCTTCGGCCACCGACGAGACGCAAGCTGAGGCGCGCGCGGACAAGAGCGTAGTCAGTGTCTACAGACGTGGACCAAAATGATCGACAATCATGAATTGATCCGCACCACTGGTAACCGACAGCAACATGGTCGATCTGAGTCCAATGCTGTGAAGGCTCAAGAGGACTCCAGGTTAACCGATGTCGCATTTTGTGCGAGAAATTTTTACTTGCTAGGAATAGTCCATGGTTGGGACGTAGTTGAATGAGTTGGTCACCGTTATCAGTTCGATCGGCTGGAACGCAATATTGGCCTCCCATATTCCTCTCCATCTCGTCTAGGATTCCGACTTGAGCATTGAAATCACCAGCAACAACCATGATGTCCGTAGAGTGCACGCTGCGGAGCAGTTGAGAAATCTTGGGAGAATTCGTCGTTCGCCTCGGGGAAGCTAGAGTCAGTTGAAACATACACAGGAACGACAAACAGGCATCGGCGCTTCATTCTAGTGCTGTTGACATGCACAGAACCATTCAACCGAACTGCACACAGACGGCCGCTGACCGGGATCCAGTCGAGCAGTGCACGCTCGGCCTTCACGCTCGGAGCGATGCCAACGTCAGCCTGACCACGAGAACTAGACACCGAACCACCCGACACGCGAAGAGTGAAACGAGAAGCCGAGCTTGTATCAGGGGAGCGAAGTGTTAACACTGAAGTTGGGTCTTGTGTGCGTGTTTCGGAGACATAACACACGTCTGCGCTAAAGGTTTCAAGAGTCCTAGCTAGGGCAGCCTGTTGCCCCGATTGACAAAGTGTGCGGACGTTGAAAGCAGCTAAGGAAAAAGGATGCTTAGGTTGGAGAATGGATTCTCTTTCTTCCACTGTCTTTAATTTTCTACCCTTTTCGAGAGCTACAAATTCAGTCATGGTTTATTGTGGTTATTCGTACGCATCTAGAATCGGAACGTAAAGGATGAAGAGCAGAGATAAGGAATGTTTCCCGACTAACCGCTGCAGATTTCTGGGCGCATCATACTTTGCGGCTACCCACACCGCAGAAGGGGTTTTTCCTTGGGAACCCTGACCGGAGCCTTTGACTCAAAAGTCTGACCCACATGGCAGTGGACGTTAACCCAGCACGGGAAGGTGACCGAAGAACCCGTGAAGGAACTTCTTCTGGTCTGTCACGTGAGACCTGATTATTGCATGCATGCTGTCTTGTCTTCGCTGGTGCTTCGTTATCGATCCGCTTTTTGGATTCAGTCCTTAGCCCCATGCACCCAGTAGAGCAAGCGGATCGTGGACGGGGCGCATCCTTTGGGCTGGGGGCTGCCCAGCTTAGACGGGCGATAGCTGCCCAGATGAAATGCGATGACTTCTCCCACCGTTGAGAGAAACCCCAGGTACTCCACTCATACGTCCATCTGGTGGAGGTTTTTGCACTGGTAAACTGTTTCTCTTCGTGTTTATTCTCTGGAGTGTCCTCTCCAGAGGCACAGTGAATGGAAGCAAGTGTTGCCCGTCAACTGCCTCTGAGGCTGGACTTCGTCTGGCCTCTACACATCGACCTGTCAGGCATGATCGCATCTCCGGTTTAGGGAAGCCGTCCTGCATAGCTCTTTGGGTCGTGGAGGCACGCAAGCCACCACACCACGCCAAGGTGCAGTCTCGAAAACGAGCAAGAACGTCCTACGACGGTTAACGAAATATGCAATGCCTTTAATGCTGACATATCAGCTCTCTAAGAAATAACGTAAGCAGAAACCGTTTTACCTATGCTAGATCTTATTCCCACGAACTCCTCTTCGTTCTTGAGGACCTGATTTGCACCAAGAAAGTAAATTCGAGACATTCGCGAAAGAACAAATAATACTTGATAAACTTGCATTGTCCAAAACATTTCAGTATGAGTAAATGGAAAAGACGCCGTTATTAAAATCGCCAGAGGGTCAGCTTTTCGATGATTTGGGTTTTGCGCGCAGTTTGGCTGGATAGTCTTCTGGAGCCAAGTCACGGATAGAGAAGAGACGTGCCGCCCGTTCAGATAAAGTGCCACCACATTTTATTCCCTTTGCAATCAGCGTTTCCTTTAGGGCGTCCATACCAAACTGTTCCAGTGCGTGCGCATCTGTGGCTGTTTGCAGCTGTTCATCTGTAAGCGGCTTTTCCAGTGGTTTTGGCAAAGTTTCGCCAGAACTTGGTTCCGCCGCCACTTTTGCACACGAAGGTCCGACTAGAAACAAGCGAATTTTACAACCGTTAGATGAGCGAGTGATTGAAAGTGGAAATTAATTATTGAATAAGCCACCGAACAAACAGAGAATCACAACAAAAAAGGAAAATGGGAGCAAACAACCAGTTACCTTTATCTGATTCAGGCGGTCCCACCGACGCCTCAGGATGCGCTTCTCGTAATGAAGCTAAACTTTGGGATACGTCAAGGCGCTCTGGATCAGACTTCTCCGTGAGTTGGTCTGTTGGTTGGGTCAATGGATTACTGTCCTCGTCACCTGAGGAGCCACTGCTGAAACTACTAGAACTGGAGAAATCCCCGTCAATCTTCTCAATCCATAAGCGGCTTCTCTTCGACTTGGAAGGCTCCGACGAACTGGAGGATGTTGAAACTGAGGCTGATGCTCGCTTTTCATTGAGAATAGATGCGACGGCTACCAAGAACAAGGTGACGTTGAGAATTAGCATTTCTAATGAAAATACGTGCCATATCACAACAGAGAATGAGCACTTTAAAAAGGAAAGCTAGAAAATCTAATATCAAGCTCTGCTTACTGGCACCTTTTGAACTCTCGACTCCAAACGGGTTAGGAATAGGATCGGGGTATCCTTTACTACAATACCTTTAGCCCCAGCGGTCATGGGTTCTTATGCTCAAGCACTGGATAAAAGACAAAAACCACTCAAGTGGATCGTGGAAGTCATTCAATGCGGATAAAAATACATAATAGCGAAGAATATAACTTTGATAATTTCATCCTCTGGCGTGTTGTGAATAGATGAGTATGCAAAACTCTGTGAGAAGTTAAATTCGCTTCTCTGAAATCTACAGAGGAATCACGAAAAATTGCATAATAACAATTCGATGAGAAAAAGTTATAGACGAATTCAGGACACTCCAATAGGACTGGTACTACTACAACTGTTTGGATTTGGAAATCAACAACGCGGCAGGGTTAAGAATGACAAAATACTGCGTTGGAAAATAGAACTATCGCCATACAGTTTTGATGTTGTCTACAGACCAGGGAAACAAAATACAGCCGCAGATGCCCTTAGCAGATCTTGCTGTGGAGCTGTTCCCTCTGGGGTCGACCCAAGACAACTGCACAATACCTTATGTCATCCGGAAGTCACGCGTATGGCTTATTTTGTCCGATCTCGAAATTCACCCTTTTCTTTTGAGGACGTACGAGAAATGACTGTTAGTTGTGAGACCTGCTCAGAAATAGAGCCGAAGACCCAGCGTACCATCACCGGTCAATTGATCAAAGCGACACAACTGTTCGAAAAGCTATCTATCGACTTCAAAGGTCCACTCCCATCGGCGACCCGTAACCGATGATTACTGACAGTTATTGACGAATACTCCAGATTTCCATTTGCTTTTGCGTGCCCAGAATTGAGCAGTCAAAACGTAATTAAATGCCTTTGCCAGCTGTTCTCTACTTTCGGAACTCCGGGGTACATTCATCCGGAGGTTAAACGTTTGTTTTCTCTTGAAAGAGGAGCCGCCTCGAGTCGTACTACACCGTATAGCCCGGAAGAAAACGGTCAAGTAGAGCGTCTGAATGGAACTCTCTGTAAAACTAGTCTACCTGGCCTGAAATCGAAGAAACTCTCCATCGAGAACTGGGACCTTGTTTTGCTTGACACCTTGCACTCTGTTCGTTCGTTATTACGCACTGCGACCAACACCACATCCCATGGACGATTGTTCTGCTATACCCGGAGGTCCACTACAGGCACTACTCTCCTACCTGGCTGTTGACACCTGGGACAGTTCTCTCCAGAAATAATCATAGAATTACAAAGTACGACTCTCTTGTAGAGGAGATAGAACTGTTACACTGTAATCCGTATTACGCCCATGTTCGATTTCATGATGGAAAAGATGACACCATTTCAGTTCGCCAACTGGCTCCCAAGACGATTGACAATCATAATGCAAACATGGCAACCGAATGTGAAAAAACACAGACTGAGTTACCACCAACAATCGAATCGAACGCAAACAATTTTGAAACGCATGACATTCACAGCTGTAATCTCATTTGAATCGAATGGCGCGTGCATGGACGGGGAGTCCATTTTTACAATCACCGTGTGAGTCTAAAAATGGACTCCCCGTCCATGCACGCGCCATTCGATTCAAATGAGATTACAGCTGTAAACCAACTGTGGAGTGCTCAAGTATAAGGATGATTGGGTGGAAAAGTACCGGATACGCGTACCTGATGAGTGGCAATAACCGCGAAACCGGTCCTGCGCTTCCGGGAAAATTTTGTCCTGTCATCCATATGCAATGCCATACTAATCATATCGAAAAAACGACATTCAGCTTACCGCCAACCACTGCTGACAAACGACAAAGAACACAATCCTGACACACTCATTCGACAGCAGAACCGTGTTACCCTTATTGCCTAAGAAACCGAGAAGCTTAACGAACTGATACATTTGTTACACATCGTACATCCCAACATAAGCTCAAAATGACAGCAGGAGAGGCTGACATATTGTTTATTGTTTCTGTTAAACAACTTCTTGTTTTCCCTTTTCAGCTCCCATACGTGTATTGTGTTGAATAAAGCCTCAATTTTGGATCTCATTTGTTCTCCGTCTACTCTCGAGCCATGTTGTAGATTACGCATATATATAGGCGGGGGACGCCATGTGTGTCTATGCCACTGCTCATACCAGATATTTGTACTCGCCAGAAACAATCTGTGGTCAGAGCACAACTAGGTGAGACGATCGCTGTTGTCCATGCAGTCGGCTACGATAGTGAACGGGACTCCTATGTGCCTTTCGGAATCTCCCAAACAACCAATTCGGGAGTTAAATTCCCTATCAATGACCATATCGTCCGTTGAACACACATTTCAAAACAGCTGAGAAAAATCATGAAAGATTTCGTCTTTAGCCTCGGGAGAAGTGCAGTCGGTGGACGCTTACACAGACACGACGAACAGGTATCCATGCATCAGTCTGTTGCCGTTGACATGTACGAAACCGTCCAGTAATAGTGTCGCTAAAGTTGGATAGAATGACCAGGTGAGCAACGCAGACGTCAGAAATCCAGCATTGGGTACTAGTTTAGAGGATATTCTATCACAGAGTATCCAGCTTAGCAGACTTCATTGATCGGAGCACGTGCCACATATGGCAAAAACGTTTACCGTACCGTGCCCTATTCTCCGTTCCTTCTCGGGAATGGAAGATACGTAGAGGTTAACACATTGCGTGACAGTGAGGAACGAGAAAATGTATAGCAAACTTAAGAAAAGTAGGTGCCTCACAACCTTGTGGATGAGGTCCAAAATATCCTTCAACCAGTTGGCTGGAGACACTGAAGAATATGACTGCAAACTGTGAACAGTGGTGATCGTGTAGTCAATTTCTATTGAATCAGAATGATTGATCAGTATGCGTCTGTATAGTTAGACTGTGTATCCCGTGTGTTGGCTACTAGGGCGTTTTTCATTTCCCCACTCCTGTAGGTTCACTCCCTATTCATCCTGTATACGCATTCTTTCTACTACTACGTGCAACATAGAAAGGCAGCAGTCATTGAGGCTCACCTTATTGTTTAACACTGTACGCACCAACTGAACCAAACCCGTCCAACCGAACTAGACACAAATGACTGCTAATTGGAACCCAGTCTAGTAGCGCACGCTCAGCTCCTGTGCTCAAAGTCATCCCGACTTCAGCCTTATCACGAGCTCTAGATACCGTATCACCAGATACCCGAAGAGTGAAGTAAGAGACCGATTATTGTATCCGGATTGCGAAGTACAATCACAGAAGTGGGATTCTGCATGCGTGTTTAGGAGACAGCATACATCTATTTCGAAAGTTTCATGTTGCCCTATCTGACATAGTGTGCAAACGCTGAAAGCTTGCGAATGAGTACAGTGGGAGGGATATTTACCCCATGGCCACGAACGCCCACTGAACTATTAGGGATAACCTGCAACCAGACCCTGAGATCTGGAGTGGAGAACCACAAGGACCCAATAGGTCAGGTGTGGTAACGATTCGGACGACAGTGAATTACTGTCTATCACCAAACGTGAAGTGAATATGTGGACCTAGGAAGTGCGTTTGATGTATTTCTCACTACTGGACCACTGTTTCCTTCGGATCCGCAATAACCCGCGGCATTTTTGCATCGAGGGAAAATTACAGGAAGGATGCTGGAAGTTTCTGGGCGGATCACACTTTGCGAGTATCCACACCGCAGAACGGATTTCTTTTTGGGAACCCTAGTTGGGACTTTCGACTCAACAGTCGGGTTTTAGTATTAAATGGCTACTGCAACGGTCAAATAAAGCAAAAATTGGTGGAACTCTGCGCTAGCGTTTATTAAAGGCAGTGGCAGATCGGCTAAAGTTGATAACTATCCTTTATAAAGTCTGAGGTGAATCCACGTACATCTGTCTAAAACAAGTACTAGTTTGTGCTAAATAGTGTCAGCCTATCTTTCGGCGAATAAATAACCTAAACCGTACAAGCCGGCCAACGACGAAGGTCGTTGTTTTGTTTCCGCATCAAACTGGGACCTTACTTGGCTACCTGACTTTGAAAAGTTATTTTGAAGGTTCCACGCATCCATTTAAATTTTAAAGGTTGAAGGTAAAGAGAAAAGAGAAGAGACGCATTTTCCAGATGTCACCCATCAACTGGTTCAGCGAGACTGAACTTTGTCTGACTTCTACCCACTGACCTGTCAGATATGACTGCACTTCCATTTCAATCCTCGAGCCACCTTACAAAGCTCTTCGAGTCGCGCAGGTATGCAAGGCATCACATAAAGTCACAGTATAGTTTTGTAGATGGTCCTACTGAAGGAATTCAAAATGCATTTCAACTTAACCGGAAGCTAAAAACCCATCACCCTGAAATCCTAAAAACCGTCAAAAGCACTAGCTAGCTGCTGAAATTTTTGGTCATTTTACTCCCGTATTCGCCAGTAAAGTGAATCAAACTCAAGCTGTGAAAAGTGATCTATGTATCTTGATAAGCCCAGCGCCAAGCCAGCGTTTTCACATGAAGAATTGTAAGTTTTATTATGACTGTGGGGCCACAACCGATAACGGACCCGAAAAGGTTCCAATGACCACTTACCAACATCCAAAGCATTGTGCAGTTCGTAGGAAATTTTACGCTTTTGACGCTCATACTTGCCATCAGAAAATTTGTGATCGGGCAATGGGCCCTTGGCGAGTAATTCTTGACGGCGTTGACGCCGGGCATGGTATCGTTCCAACTTTTCCCGCTCACGATCAGAAGCTTTTGCATACCACTCACGTAACTTACGCTCTGTGTTAACATCACGCATTCGCCGACCTGAGAGATCGCGACACATTTCATGGTTTGTAGTTTTCTCAATCTGGCTACCGATAGCTCGTAGCATGGATCCAAAACCTAGCATTCCGATGCGTTGATGGAGGGCCTGATGAAGTGATGAGGAAATTTACTAACCTCCTTTACCACCACGTAGACGATGGTGCTTGTGTACTACAGCGCCGTCTGGAATGTCCGACAAATCATACACCAATCGGCCATTGCAAGTGTAGTAAATATCGTCTCCCTCAGACTCTTCCATCTTGACCGGTGTGCTTGATGGCGAGTGGAAAAGAGGTCGACACGTATATTGTGCCATGGAAAATGACCTGAAAGAAAACATTTGAACTAAACTCAATAGGTTCTATTAAAATCTTAGAAAGAACAATAAACCATATATATATATATATATATATATATATATATATATATATATATATATATATATATATATATATATATATATATATATATATATATGGAGAAAGATAATTTACGGAGTGAATAGGACGCTACTGCAAGGAATGCAAGGAAGGCTTAGATTCGCTATACCAAGCACAGGAACGAAACAGTGAATCTGCAGCGCTCTGCTAAGTGCAACTATGGGTTTAAGTTGGCACAGTGCGTCAAAAAGCATCAAAAAATTGCAATAGCTACGTGAAGTCTAAAGGCCCATCAAGAGATGCAACAGGACCACTGGAAAACCATGATCACCGAGTAGAAGCAGCAGATAACCATAGCAAAGCAGAGGTCCTGAAAGGTTATTTTATCAGTGGACAGAACAGAGTGGTGTGCAAATAGATTTTGGGACGGTAACTCCTCCACTGAGTATAAATGATTAAAATCGAACAGAGGAAATCGTGGGTATGTACCTGTAAGGGTTAGATATTCACAGGTCTGATGGACCGAGTGATATCCACCGTCATCATTAAGCCGCCGGCAGATATATTACCTTTGCCAGTATACAAATTATATGAGGCCCCATTTGATCAGGGAAACTTGCCACAAGACTGGAAAGACGCAACAGTGGTGGGTACGTACAAACGAGGCCCCCGTTGTGAAGTGGGAAACTATGGAATAGTTAGCCGAATCAGCATTCTATGCAAATTGCTAGAGATCTTCCGGGTGCACGTATGTCAGCATCTATTAGAGAATTCTCTTTTTCTCGGCTCAGCATGGATTTCTAAACAATCGGTCTTGCTTAACCAATCTCTTGTGCATCCTAAATAAAATCACCCGTAGAGTGGATGCAGGTAAACAAGTTGATGTATGTTACCCTGATTTTAGCAAAGCATTCGATTCGGTGAACCATCGGCTTCTGCTATTCAGTTAGGGGTCATTTGGCATAAGTGGACAGATTCAGGAACGGCTGGCGGACTTCCCCACCAGTAGCACATTTTACGTTAAAGTATGTGATAGGAACTCAAATTTGATGGATGTCACCAGTGGAGTATCGCAGGGATACGTATTAAACCCACTAATGTTCTTTATGCTAGTAAATGATCTAGCCAAAGTTCTTGTCACCTGGCTTCTTTTTTGAAGATGATGTGAAATTAATGGGGGCTTGGGGGCAACAAGTTCTGAGCAGAGACAGCTACCGCTCTGAACTGGGCGCACAACTGAAACTTGCCCCGTGATGCTGGGGAAAGCCACTTGTTGTCACGGACAGCGACAAGCCTGACGGTCGTACATGACTAAGGACCGTTCACTATAGATGCAGTAAACAGGGTCTGAAGACCTTTGGATCTTGGTGACTTCAGATCTTACGTGTTCCGATCAATGAGCAGCTGCTGTGAAAAAGGAACGCGGTGAACTCTTCAGATTGAAATCAGCGTAGTCATTCTGAAAACCAGATTTTTATACCCATGTACATGACTACAGTAAGACCTTCTTTAGAACACTCGGAAACCATTTAGAAACTGCTCTGAAACCACCGATTAGTGCAACAGCGCAAACCGCTCTAAAACTGGTCAAAAACCGATCGGTTTCGAAGCGATTTTGCTACCAGAGAAGAGATAACAGAGCCAGCGTAGGAAACAAGTGGCTGGAACTGAGGGCACGCACGCGTGAGGTCGATGTGGTTGCAATCACGGAGACACGGTTGAGACCCCATGAAGATATCCGAAGATTTTGCTGACCAAACTACGTTCTGAGCGGGATGGACAGGCAGGAAGCACAGGGTTGAGGCGTGTTACTGCTCATAGCAGAGCAATACGCTCAGCATCAGTAGACCCGACTCAGCTTACGCAACGTGCAAGTCATAAGGATCCAAGTTAGACTAGACCGCGTAGGTCTAGCAATAGCTCGTATTAACCACAGCCCTCCTCCATTTGGTGGTAGACCGTAGTCCACTGTCGTCCGGATCGGTACCACACCTGACTTATTGGGACCTTATGTAGTTATCCACTCCAAGTCTCAGGGTCTAATTGCCGGTTATCCCCAATAGTTCAGTGGGCCTTCGTGGCTATGGGGTAAATGCCCCTTCCACTGCACCTATGCGCAAGTATGTAATAAAAAAAACCGATGAGGAGTGTGCACAGCTGTTTTGCTATATAGATAACCTGATGAACTTGAACTCTAGGTTCCCAGTATTGGGAGATTTTACCGCGTCTGAAGTCATCATCATCATCATCGTACAGCGTTAAACAGTAGGGCAAGCCACACTGACCACTGCCTTTCTCACCATGTTGCACGTTGAATTAAAAAGTATGAATATACAAGATGGAGAGGGAGTGGACCTACATGGGTGGGAAAAGAAAAGAATGCCCTAGTAGCCAACACACGGAATACACAGTCTAACTGTACAAACGTACACCGATCAAACATTCTGATTCGATAGAAAGTGACAACACGATCTCCACTGTTCGCGTCTGAAGTGGACTAGATCAACGAATTAGCACAGGAAGGGTTTGACGCAACACGTAAGGGAAGAAACAAGGCGGAGACATGGAGACACAGAGAGAGCTTTCACTCTAGATCTGGCAATCACCAGATACCCAGGGGATATTGCAAACCTAACCGTGGAGGATTCGCTAGGAAAGAGCGACCATGGAGTGTTAAGACTGGTGGTAAACACACAGAGGTCCTCTGCTGCAGACAAGTTTGGCGTTGCTTCCATTAAGTTGACCCGGGATTTTCCGAGAGACCGGAGAAGCGGTAGACTGGTGGGTAGATGGAGGGGGTCTCACATCCGAGACGGTACAGAATGTTCGACAGACCAGGTAGCCCCACTCAGAAGGGTGCAAAGGCGAGGAGACCAGCCGGGTTGGACCAGTCGAGTCCGCAGGAGGATCCAGGCGAAAAAAGTAGCGTGGGCGAAATATAGGGATAGTGGCAGTCATCGACACTTCCTACAGTACAAATCTGAGAGGACTAGGTTCTTGACTTTGCAGATAGTCGGTCAAAAGAAATACGAAGAAACACTGACGATGAATGCCTGAATTAACCACAAGTCGTACTTTAATTATGTACTGTCGAAATTTGGCCTTAAGGGTACCCGTAGACAACGAAGAGGACGACCAAGAAACACACATCGTAATCAGCTCTGATAGAGCGAACGCGCTCGTGCTTTTCCTCCAACAGGTTTACACAGTGGACAGTGGACAACCTCGTACCGACCACGGAGGATGTCGTACCAGACATCTCAGAAGTAGCCGCCTCCCGCCGGAGGTCACAATGCAAGTAGGGACGTAATAATCTCCTCCCGAAGCTACGAGACTTTGAAGGAGGCCGTCATTGTCCGCACGACCCCAACGCAGGATCAACGCATGCAACTTCAAAGCATTGAGCTTGGAAGTAGAAATCCCCCTGAACTGTTGCGTGAGGTGCAGCGCTTAAGAGGACCGAAAGTAGGCGAGGACCCACTCCCGCGATGAGACTGTGCCTTGACGTGGTGTGAAGGCTTGCGTGACTCTATGACCCAAAGAGCTACACAGGATGGCTTCCTTAGGCTGGAGATGCAGTCATGCCTGACAAGTCAATGGGTGGAGGCCAGACAAAGTCCACTTTCCTGGTCCTCCAGGTTAGGGGTCGATTTGAGCTGGAACTCAGTAGGCAAAATCAGTGGAAGAATAATTGATCCAAGTAAATGGGCTTCCACTCAGCCACCCCGCTGCCTTGCGAACAGGTTCTCGTTAGAACTAAATATTTGGTTGAGAACCCTAATCGTTCTCCTGCTTTGCGGCTGGACATCATTGCAGTACCTGTCCAACATCTCCCATGAACTGCACGAATACGAACCCTGTACTGCATCGGTCGTCGTGCAGAATAATCACGAACGCGCTGCCCATTGCATCGAACAGGGTGGGTAGTGATAAGTGGGCTACTGCTCAGAGTACCCTCTCTTTTATTCAACCTTTGTCTTCTGTCTCCAACCACCTCTCATTGCCCTCTCTATCCACCCATAATACTCCCACTAAGAACAAGCTCGATACATGCAACGGTTCACTGCCAAGTAGTGTTGTTGATAAACCTCTGTCTGGTAACTCACACTTTCTCAAGCCTCGTCAGCCTCTGAATCTTGACTCCTTTAACGTGCATACACTCATGCAGACTGGTCAGCAGGCGTGTCTAGCCCTCACAAGAGACTCTCTGAAGATTGATGTCTGCTGCGTAAGTGAAACGCGTATCCAGGATTCGAGCAGTTTCGTTTAACTAACTGTTCCTGCTATCTCATCGGGGTATTTACTGCGCACTTCAGGAGACGAAACAGCTAGAGCTGTGGGTCAACGTGGTGTAGAAATAGTCTTGACTGACAAGGCTAAAGCTGCCCTTTTGGACTGGATCCCGATTAACAGTCGTCTGTGTTCTGTGAGACTAGAGGAGTCAGTCGGCGTTCGAAAGGATAGTTGTGCTAAGCGCACTTTGTTTGTGATCTCGGCGTACACCTCAACAGACTGCAGTTCTCACATGCAGAAGGATGAGTTCTACGATGAACTCTCCACTCATGTCCGCAGGAGCAAAGTCTCTGACATTGTAGTACTAAGTGATTTTAATCCAAAAGTTGGCAAACAGTGCGTCAGAAGCTTGTTTAGATGGGTACTGTGCCTTACCCGCTCAATGCACGGATAACGGGGATATGCTTTGTGTGATCCGGAAGTTCATACCAGTTATGAACAGAAATTAGCACATCAGCTAGGATCTACGACAAACGATAATGTAGATGAGCACTGGGCCCATATCCAGCAGGCAATGCACGTGGCAGCAGGTTTCGCCTGTAGTCCTAGATCCAATCTCCATCAAAGATACAAAATTTCTCAAGAGTTGGTCATTCTAATGGAGCAAAAATGTCAGCTCTCGAACTGTAAGAATAAGATACGAAGAAATGCGAGTTACAAAAAGCCTTAAGAAGGATCGCGAAAATTGGTGGGTCGAGGTAGCCAAAAAAATGGAAAAAGCAGCTGCTTCAGGTAACAGTCAGAGATTGTTCAAACTTATTCGTGACACCGGTGGACGGCGAACCCCAGTCAGGGGAACGATATGCAATAGAAATGGAGAGCCCATTGATGGTAAAGAGCAAAGGCTCAACCGTTGGGCTGAATACTTCACGGAGCAGTTTAGTTGGCCGCTCGCTAATGTAGTTAGTCCGATCTCAACAACTGCGATTCCTTGGAAAGTATCACTTGAACCCCGATCGGAAGTGGAAGTGGAGTCATGCATTCGATTACCAAAGCGAAGGAAAGCAGTTCCGACGGACTCCCTCCAGTCCTTTTCAAAATGGGTGGTGGTGCGTTGATACAATCACTTATCACCTTGCTCCGTGACATATGAAACGAGGAGCGTATTCCGTTATTATGCAGCGAGTTATTGATTGTACCCATCTTTAAGAAGGGAATACGCAATGACTGTGGTATCACCTTAATTCCCATAGTCACCAGGGTATTAGTCTCGATTTTGCTGCGCCGTCTGACACCGGCTCACGAGAACACTCGCGAACAACAGGCCAGATTCCGCCCAAGTCGAGGATGCATCGACCAGATTTTTATTCTTCGTCAATTAATTGAGGCGCGCCACACACACACACACACACACACACACACACACACACACACACACACACACACACACACACCGTCGACCGACAATAATGGTTTTCCTAGACTTGAAAGGCGCATTCGATTCAGTTGGTCGAACAGCGCTTTTAGTTGTTCTTCATCGAAAACGTATGCCACAGAGGTTTATGAATCTACTGGGATCATCGTACTCTTATACTTCTGGCCGAGTAGGGGTTTACGGTGAACTATCCAGTCCGTTCGGAACGACCACTGGTGTTCCACGGGGATGTTCTATTTTTCCATTCCTGTTCAACTTCGCCACGGACGAGATAATGGAAATGTGGGCGTCAAAATAGGAAATAGTGAAAAGCTGTGTGACTCAGACTATGTGGACGATCTTGTCTGCTTGTTCGAATGCACAGAACATGCGCAACGTACACTGGATAGATTCGCAAGAGCTGTAGCTCCATTCGGCATGCGCTTTTCACCTTTAAAGTGTAAAGTGATATTGCAAGATTGGCTGTCAACGATTCCGAGCTTGATGCTCGATGGGGAAGTGCTGACAATTGTTGACCGCTTCAGTTACCTTAGCAGCAGCGTGACGACGGAGGGAAGCACGGTAGTAGAGATGAGCACGCATATATCCAAGGCTCGTGAGACGTAAGCCGGACCGAAGCACTTGTGGCGGCAACCTGATATTTCACTGAAGTTGAAACGTCGTGTGTACTGTGCCACGGTGTGTTCAGCTTTATTGTATAGTTGCGAGACATGGAGTCTGCGTACAGAAGACATTCGTCGTCTACAGGTTTCCGACCATCGATGTTTGCGTGGTATTGCTCAGATTGGGTGGAATGACCGAGTAAGCAATGCTGAGGTCGGAAATTTAGCATTGGGTACCACTTCAGAAAGTTCTCTATCACTGCATCCAGCTTAGTAGGCTTCGCTGGTTAGGGCACGTGTTGTGTATGGCAAACACATGTCTACCGTACGGTGCCCTGTTCTCCGTTCCTCCTCGGGAATGGAAGAAGACATGTGGAGGTCAACAGATGACGTGGCAGCGAGGAATGAGAAAATTTACAACAAACCTAGGAAAAGTAGGTGCCTCATGCCTTTGTGGTTGGGGTCCAAAAGATCCCTCAACCAGTTGGGTGGAAACACTGAAGGACTTGGCAGCGAACCGGCAATAGTGGCGATCGTGTTGTCACTTTCTGTGCAGTAAGAATGATCGATCGGTGCGTGTTTGTACAGTTAGACTGTGTGTTCCCTTTGTTGGTCATTAGGGCGTTATTTCCATTTCCCTCCCATGTAGGTCCACCTCCAGTTCAACTTGTATATTCATACTTTTTAATTCAACGTGCAACTGCAGCGGCAACTGATGACATTATGTCACAATACAACCCCGCTACGCTGGAGTAACCAGGTCTTCCGTCACAACAGTGCTTGCCTTGCCAACATCTAACGATCCTGCTTCAGTTTTGTCTAGAAGTGACGTGAGCCTGCAACGCCTAGCAGTGAGTAGAAGTAGATCACAGGAGCGGTACCGCGTACGCCCACCTAGGCGCCATAGTCCGTCACTACGACGACGTTTCGGCCCTTCAAAAGAAGGGTATTGTATATACTACAATCGCTTTGGTGCGGGAGCCAAACGATGCGAACCAGTATGTACGTTTCTCGGTCCTCATCAGAGAAACTAAACCCCGGCCCGTGGTGGCGACCCATGAAACCGGGTATCAGGCTAACAGTTGCCTTTTGAACGTAATGGATATCATTTCAAATAACCTATTCCTTGTAGTCACCGGCGCCTAAGTGAGTGTCATCCCCCAACCGAAAGGCGACAATAATACACCGCAGGCCCAAACACTACGCGCTGCCAACGGCACGGCCATCCCAGCGTATGGCCGGCGGTCGCTCACCTTAAACTTAGGCAGACTTTGACTTGTTGGTTGATGCACGGCACAGCAGGGTGGTGAATCGCCAGACCTCTCTCGCTGTCGTCAGTTATAATTAGCGGGTGAATCACATCACACCTGTGTGCGTTCCATCACGGGCACACCAACCTTATGGCGAACTCGTCGCCGCCTACCCGGCCATGTTTCGGCAGGCCGGACCCATCCCAGCAGTGACCACCAATGCCACTCACCATATAGACACTAAGGGACCCCTCGTGTTCAGTAGGCAACGTCGGTTGGCACCAGACAAGCTCCGTGCTGCACAGGCCGAATTCGAACACATGCTAGAACTCAGTATAATACGCCCTTGAGCTTCCAGTCTTCATATGATCCCAAAATCTAGCGGTTATCGGCAACCCTGTGGTGATTACAGAGCACTTAACAAAGTGACCGTCCCTGACAGATACCCGATTCCTCATATACTAGACCTTACTTCGTCTTTATCATGTTGCTCCGTCTTCAGCAGTATCAACTTAGTTCGTGCGTACAACCAGATTCATTTGCCAGAGGCCGGTATCCTCAAAACCGCCGTCACTATGCCTTTTGTGCTTTTCGAGTGTCCGCGCGTGCAGTTAGGACTCATCAATGCAGCCCAGACCCTTCAAAGGTTTATACACCAGGCAACCTGTGGTTTAGAAAATGTCTACGTACACCTGGATGATATTTTGGTGGCTAGTTCTTCATAGCAAGACCACGCTGCACACTTACGGGCACTTTTCGAACGCCTTGGTCGGCATGGCGGTACGATCAGTATCGCGAAATGCAAATTAGGACGGTTTGATTTCACCTTCATAGGACACTACTTCATCCTCGAGTATCCGCCCTCTGCCAGATAAAGTTTCTGTTATTCGCGACTATCCTGAACTCCAATCTTTTTGCAAGTTACGTCAGTTTGCCAGCCTGGTGAATTTCCACCGCCGGTTCATTCCCCACTGTGCGGAAATGATGCAACCCCTCACCGACCCGTTGCACAGAGGCAAGCGGAAGTTCATGTTTCCCGATACGACACAAGTTGCATTTGCCTCGGTCAAGGAGGCTATCGCCAACATAGAACTCCTTACTCACCCCGACCATTTGGCTCCTACTCCGGTAGTGACTGATGCCTCGGACACAGCGGTTGGAGCAGTACTGCAACATTTCGTAGACGACTCTTGGCAACCTCTAGCATTCTTCTCTAAGCGCCCACAACCCACCGAATCTAGGTCCAGCACATTTGGTAGAAAGTTATTAGCCATTTACTTGGGCACCCGTCATCTTCGACACGCACTCGAAGGCTGTTCGTTCACGGTATTAACAGATCGCAAGCCTTTGGTTTGCGCACTGAAGTCAGCTTCTGATCGATATTCATCACGCGAGATTCGCCACTTTAACTTCATCTCAGTTAACTGTGGACATACGACACGCCTCTGGGGTACTCAATCCCGTCGCCGACGTCTTATCACGCGTACATCAACTGAGTCTGTCACTAACGCCTAACATCGACTTAGACGCAATGGCACACGCCCAAACTAAGGACCCTGGTATCCAACAACTTCAACAAAACGGTTCTTTAAGCTTGACGACAATACCTATCCCAACTTCCCAGAGTACTATCGTGTGCGATGTGTCACAAGATTACCCTAGGCCGGTAGTTCCTGCTGCCCGCCGTTATCCTACTTTCCTGACACTCCATAATCTGGCGTATCCCGGTGTGACTGCCTCGGTGAAACTGGTCACCGAGCGTTTTATTCGGCACAACGTCAAGCAACATGCTCGTCAGTGGACCCGTGCTTGCCTGCAATGTCAACTTGTTAAGGCCCATAGGCACACTGAGACGGCGTTAGCCAGATTCCTGGAACCCGAAACACGTTTTCATCATGTGCACCTCGTAGGACCACTGCCACCTTCGCTTGGGTACGTCTACGTACTCACATGTGTGGACCGTTTTACTGGCTGGCCGAAGGCCATTCGTATCTCTCGTTCCATGTCGAAAGAGGCCGCGAAAGCTTTTCTGACCGATTGGGTTAGTCAGTTTGGCTGCTCGGCGATAGTGACAACCGATCGTGGGAACCTACTCGCCATGCTCGGTTGCCGACACATTAAGACGATAGCCTACCACGCGTGGGCCAATGGTATGGTTGAGCGTTTCCACCGGCAGTTAAAAGCCGCCTTCGGGCGAACGGTCCCACTCTGGAGTGAAGCACTACCATTACCACTCTTAATCCTGCGGAGTACCGGCAAGGAAGAAGTCCACACAACATCGGCAGTGCTGGTATAAGGCTGTACACTTCGTCTGTCTAGAGTCAGTAGCTCCGCCTCCAACCGTGACTTTCGACTACGGCGACTATGCTCAGTACTTTACACAGCACACGCGAGTGCTCAAGGCCAGTCCGCCACGTGAACAACAGTCTACAAGTTATGTTCTAGCTGCGTCAGAAACCGCTACCCACGTATTCCTTCGCGTTGATGGTGTTCGATCACCGCTACAATCGCCATACACTGGTCCGTTTCGTGTGATAAAACGCTGAGCAAAAATATCTGTCATAGACATCGACAGACGACTTGACACCGTATCTAGTGACCGCCTCAAACCTACTGTCATAGAGTGTGAGCTACCCGGCAAATTTACACCCGCTCAAGCCGTTCAGTCACCTGCGTCGAGCGAGTTATTACTCGCATCACCCACAATTACGCCTAGTGAGAACCCGAAAATTAGTCCTCCAGAATCTCCAACCGTACCCACAACGCGAAGTAGCCGTCACGGTCGCCAGCTAAGAGATCCCGTCCGTTTCGCTGATTTCGTGACGATTTTTACAGCCGATTGTTGGCACTAAGTTGGGGAATTTGCCATGGATTTACTAATCAACAGGCTCAGAAAATGACCGTCGGTAGTTATAATTTCATTTCCTTCTAGTCGCCTAGCGACTACAACAACACCGAACGTCGCTCATGTGTTGTTATTACGGCCAAACATCCGTCGACGCCCTCAGGCACTATTTCCTCCCAGTTTACCTTGCCCTCTTTCAGACAGATTCACAGTCACATTGGCTTCATCCGTAGCCTCGCTGGCTTCCATGAACGTTCAAGGAGCCAGCCAATCCCTGGACAACGGGACGATTGGTCGGCGTGGCACTGGAAATGAAAACTGGACGCCTTTTTGGATAGACCTGACGCGGCATCCTTAGGCTCACCAGCGCGAGACCCGTGGGCGCCAAAACACAGTTGGACCGACACACATCGGACCTCGAGAGTGCAGGCGCCGTCAAACTCACCAGCAGTCGTTCGACGCCACCAACAATATAACGAGCAAGACACGAGGAGTTCCTGGACTATCAATACTTCCAGCCTACTGCCACGGTCGAAGGCCAACTCCGTCGGAGGCCCCTGTAGCGACACCCATCTTTGTTCATGCTTTTAATATGTTTATTGTTTGACTAAACGCTGACTTCCAAGCGCGGCCGTCATTCGACTATTGCTCTTGCACACGCTCTCAAATGCACGCTGACCACTATTTCTCCCAATCGCTTTCTCGTTCTCACAGGTCGTGGAGAATACCGTCCTGGTTACCGTATTCGTACAGTGCCGAGCATTAGAGTAACGTGGGTGTTCCACGCAGTACGAAGGACCGAAGGACGCATTTACTAAGGAAACCACGGAGTAAAGTTTAGCGACCTTACAGACTGCACAGAGGGAACGAAGTGAAAATATGTTCTCTTGACTACAAAAAAGCATTCAACTCGATAAACTACCGTCTCCTACTCAACAAACTAGCGGCTTTCGGTTCAACCACCCTGAAGTTACGGAAGGAGAGAGTGAAGACTCAACTGAGAGAAAACGTTATCTTCGTTAGTGTAAGGTGGCACTCTGTGACAGTAGGTTTGAGGCGGTCACTAGATACGGTGTCAAGTCGTCTGTCGATGTCTATGACAGATATTTTTGCTCAGCGTTTTATCACACGAAACGGGCCAGTGTCCCGGCGGTCGAGGTGATAAGACAATAAGCTGGAATTATTCGCTGCAGGAAAAGAACACACATAGCCTGTTGGAATGTCAGGACGTTTCTAGACGTCGGCAGTCAGTGCATCACAATGCGAACTCTACATGACTACGACGTAGATATTGCTTGCCTCTCGGAAGTCCGCCTGCCCAGCTCAGGTAGCCGACAAATAAAGGTCCCGGGTGTGGATACATCCTATTGGCTCTATCACAGTGGCCCGAAAGACAACTCCGGTCTCTACGGTGTCGCGTTTGCTCTGAACAAAGCAGCAGGTGATGCAATGACCTCTTGGGAACCAGTCTCATCCAGACTCGCCTTAGCACGTTTTAAAGGCTCCCCTCACGACTTGACGGTGATCGCGATCTACGCTCCAACCAATTCTGCTGATGACGAAACCAAAGACGAATTCCACACTAATTTGCAGGAGGTAATCAACCGGGTTTCGAGGCGCGATGTACTTTTCATCGCAGGAGATTGGAACGCTCGCACAGGTACGGCAGACGAATCTACTAGCCATATTCTCGGGAGATTTGGCCTTGGTCAACGCTGCGAGAACGGTGGCCGACTGATTGGTTTAGCCGACATCAACAGAATGGTTGTCCGCAGCACTCGATTTCAACACCCCAAGAAGCACCTACTCACATGGTACTCCAATGACGGTCACACTGCACACCAACTCGACCACATCCTGGTGAGAGCCCGTTGGGCCTCGTCTGTGGAGGATTGCCGAGCGTACCGAGGTGCAATAACGGGCAACACAAACGGCACCGACCATGTCCTCCTACGCGCATGTTTCAAAGTTCATCTGTCTACACGTGCTAAAGTGTCTGCACCCTCTCGGATAAACATTGCTGCCCTAGAAAATCCAGAGAAGCGAGAAGCGTTGTCACGAGCAATCACAACCCGACTAACCAACGCAACCAATGCACAAGCAGATGAAGTTTCTGTGGGAGGGCAGTGGACTTGAATGATGACGACAATCAAGGAAGCTTCTTGGACAATACTCGGGAGAACAAAAAGGCGGACAAAGGATTGGATCTCGGAGAGCACGCTCCAGCTGTCAACCAGAGCACACGAAGCGCGACTGGCAGGTAGTAACGAACGCCGCAGACTGCAACGAGAGGCCACACGCTCCGCCAAGGCTGATCGCAAAAGATACTGGATAGAAATAGCCGAAAAAGGGAGACCGCGTCCGGAATTGGTGACTTCGGTAAACTGTTCCGCCTTATTCGCAACGCCTCTAATAGGTTTTGGTAACCAAAATTTCCTTCTTCGTGACACGGCAGGAAACTTAATACCTGAACAGAGTAAGAAAATGGACCGATGGGTGGAATACTTTAGTCAGCTGCTCAACCGGCCTACGGACCACCGGACGGACCAACCAATATCAACCCCTCCAGTCCAGTACGAAAGCAACTGTGACCCGCCCAACACCGCGGAAATCACGGAGATGATAAACAAACTGAAAGACAGAAAGGCTGCTGGGGAAGATGACATCCCTCCAGAAGTGTATAGAGCACGTTCATCATCATTGATTAACAGGTTGTGTACACTTTTTGGTTCCATTTGGAGAGCGAAAGCATTTCTACCCGACTGGGGAATGTCCATACTGCTGCCCATTCCGAAGAAAGGTGATAAGTCGGCATGCGAGAACTATCAAGGGCCGCAAAGATCTTTGGTTCGTTGTTACTAACCCGTTTCTCCGAGGTAAGAGACCAGCGCACTCGCCCGAACCAAGGGGGTTTCCGCCGTGGCAGAGGCTGTGTAGATCAAATCTTCACACTGCGCCGAATACTGGAGCACCGCTATAAGTTTCAGCAGCCGACGGTAGCTTGTTTCATCGACTTCCGGGCAGCTTTCGATTCGGTGAACCGCGAGTCTCTTTGGACCATAATCCAATCCGATGGAATGCCCGATAAGCTTTTAAGGCTGTTAAGGGGATACTACCCGACAACCGGTGCTAGGGTTCGTATGTACGGTGAAGAGTCCCGCGAGTTCACACTCACTACCGGAGTTAGGCAGGGCTGTCCCCTCTCACCGGTGCTGTTCAACTACGCCATCGATTGGACAATGCGACAGGCATTACACAACTACCCTGGCGTTCAGCTTGACCAGGAAATATACATCTCGGACCTGGAGTTCGCGGATGATATTGTCGTGCTTGGAGACTCCACCGCTACGCTACAACCAATCCTCGACCGAATCAATTCCTTCGCGAGGTCCATCAGACTTGAAATAAACTCGACCAAAACAAAAGCTTTCACAACCCTTCTGGGCCCGACAATTCAACAACTGTCGATGAATGACCAACCAGTCGAATACGTCCCTTCATTCAAATACCTAGGCTCAACTCTGCTTCCGAACGGCCAGGCAAAAGATGAAGTGGTATTACGGATCGACAGCGCCAGGAGAGCCTTTCTTCAGCTAAGACGAACACTGTGGACTCGCAGTGAAATCAGCTTAAGAATCAAAGTTCGTGTTTACCGTGCTGCCATCCGGCCCGTACTCATCTATGGCTGCGAAACCTGGCCACTACGAGCTGAGGATACCAGAAGGCTGGAGGATTTCGACCACTGGTGCCTACGGCAAATCCTCAAAGTCAAGTGGCGCGACAGGGTGTCCAACGACGAGGTAAGGAGACGATGCTCTCCCCGTCCTCCTCCAACGTCGACGACTTCAGTGGTTCGGCCATACACTTCGGCGACCCGAGTCAGAGATAACCAAGTAAACACTCTGCCCCACTCCCTGCCCTGGTTGGCGTTGTCGCCTTGGTGGGCAGCTCAAAACGTGGACCAGTACAATCGAGAAAGACGTAGAACTTCTAGGCCTTCGGTCAGTCTATGGAGCCCGGCGATGGAAAAAGGACTGGATCAAGATCTGTACGGAGCTCGCCTCCGACCGCCGCGCGTGGTCAGTTATGGTTCGTGATATCCATGGAGCCGACTTATCCTCTCGCAGGAGATAGTCGCGTAAAAGTAGAAGTAAAAAAGTAAGTAAAGCGTGCGTGAGAACGTGCGCAAGAGCAACGGTCAAATGGCGACCGCGCTTGAAAGAGTTCAGATAAATAATGAACGTTAAAAGCATGAACGATGATTCCCAACGCTGCGATAGCGGTAACCGATCAGAACAGACTACCGGACGAAGTGGTCGCAGCATCTCCAGTAAAGGATTTCAAGAGGCGGCTTGATGGGAAACGTGACGTCTGACGAAAGGCAGCAGTAAGTCCACTACGCCTCTCTTACGTCCCCTCCCTCGCCTTACTTTCCCCTTCATCCTTACCCCTTTATCGCCACCTAATTTATCTTTTCATCTACTTTATCACTTTTAAGACCGTTAGACTTGAGTAACTTATTTCAACTCATAGCCCTATGGATGACTGGCCACCAGCTGCTAGTAGCTGGAAACAAGGACCCGTGACGGCTCAAAAAAGACGAAAATAAAGTATGCCAACAAACGCTGATGTCTGGAGATACGGCGCAACAGAAATAGAAAAAGGTGACTCACAGTTTGTGCACAACGTCCAGCAGATTGAAATCAAATCGGCCTCACAAACGTGTTCCTCAACTTTAGTTAGACGCAGCTTCCGATCAGGCAGTTGTACGTCGTCCGAATCGATACTAATAATTCCAGAGCTGGCTGTCAAGCCGCGGTAGGTGCGCATGCACTAGGGCAGAGAACCGTTAGCGTTTTCATTGTCACCGGTCTCAGAACGGTCACAAGCAACGCAGAGAGAACAGTCCGCGCCAACCACTTGCAGGTGCGTTAAAAAAAGTGCTTTTTAATTTGACGAAACAATAGTGGGGAGGAAACGTTAAGATATGCGAAATGCACGAGCTACCACAGCCTGTATGCCCTCCGGGGTTGGTGCACAGTGTCTCTAGGCCTTCTATATCCCACTCCCCCTACCGTCAGATTTAAGGCCTGGCCTTTTCACTTGCCACAGCACCGGCAGATCAGAGAGACTACAGTGCGAGAAACTGGACTGTGGACAGTGTTATTTAGTTGGAGGGGGGTGGCAGTGTAACGCGCTCAGACAGATCGCCAATTCCATCTTTATCGGTGTAAGTGCTGATGCCTTCTTATTCACTCACTGGGCACCGGCTCGTCGAGTTTTCTTCCTGTCTTTGCAGATCGTGCTTGTGTAACCCCCGCGAAAGGCACTACATGCAGCATACCGCACACGCTAGCCCACTACACCGGGAACCGTAACCGCACAACGAATTTGACCCTGAAGTTCAGTTAGTCAGTCAGTCTTCAGGTAAAGGGCAGTGGGAAGTCATCCCGTATGAGCCCCACTGCATCGTACTCTATTGACCAGGCTGGATGTCGGTGCTTGGCCAATAATTCTTCAAGGTCTGATCCGATTTCCTCCTAAATAGTGTCTCGGTTTACTCTTCCACCACTTCGGTCGGTAGAGCGTTCCTGATCAGTTCAGTTAAGTTTGCACAGTACAGGTAATGGCCACGGCCAATCGAGCGTCCAGAATTCCTTCGATGGTATGCACACCAGTTATGCACCCACCACTGCCGATTGTGTTTCGTCGAATCCCCGCCAAAACTGAGAGGGAAACGGAACACCTCATCGCACATCAACTGCGAGAGACATTATGCATCGTGAGCGTTCACTGAGACTGTAAGCAATGAGCGAAAAAGTCTATTAAAACATACTCCAGAAGGACCACAGTGCTACCCGTCATCCATCTAATTGATATACTCAAGGCTCACTACGAGGAAATACCTCGTACCACTTGCGATCTTGGTCACTCTCCTTGACAACCGATAGATGGCCGGCAAGCCGGTGGAATGCACCTTGCAAAGCGTCAGGGTGTGTCCTGTGGTACGATCATTATTCCTGAGCGGGAATTCCGGCTGTAGTTCCCGGCCCAATTCGCTACGGAATATTCGCCTAGCATCGATGAGGTCGCCTCGAAGACGTCAATGGGCAATGGGAAGCAACTCGGTGACTTCCAGGCGTTCCTCATAGCTGAACCCGCGCAGTCCAGCCACGAGGCTAGTAGCAGCACGTTGCACTCGTTCCAGTTTGGCTACTTCCGCCGCCGTGCAGGGGTAGACAGCCGGACAGCCATATTCCAAGAGAGGATGTACATGCGAGACATACAGCAATCGGAAGGTGTCCAGGGGTGGAGGCCCAAATGAACGGCAAATTGGACCAAGTATCTTCCACGCTGAGGTGCACGCTCTCTCAGTGTGTGCTCTGGTCTTCAGATTGTTGGTAACCACAACTCCGAGGTCCATTTCCTCCTGCTTGTGACGGAGTACGATGCTCCTAAGGCAGTAGCCGGAAGTATCGTTGGGGCCACTAATCTTCATGCTCGCGCATTTGTCCACGTTTATGGGTACACCCCAGGTGGTCAACCAGTTGACTAGATCCTGGGGGTCCTCTTGTAGTATCTCAAGTTTCTTTGCTGATCGAATGGTGCGCCAGATCTTTAGGTCATCGGCGATGATAAGGCATTGGTATCGGATGGTCTGTGGTAGGTCGTTTACAAACACCAGAAACAACAGGGGTCCTAGAGCGGAGCCTTGGGGCATGCCACGGCTAACTGGATACCACGCGGACTGGGACTGTGCAAAGGTCCCCTTGACCAAGAAATCCTCAATCCAGTGAAGCATGGACCCTGAGATGCCGATGGCCAGGAGTTTCAGCAACAGCCCATTGTGAGGAACCTTATCAAACGCCTTACCAAAGTCCACAAAGATGACTTCCGTGACATATCCCTCGGCCTTGGAGTTCTATCAACTTTCACGGGTGGTCAATAGGTTTGACAGACATGATCCGTTTCTCTGAAAACCGTGCTGCTTTGAGCATAGCAGTTGACAGTTCTCCAGATTCTCACGTATGCGAGCCGCCGCCAGCTTTTCCATGACCTTTCCAGCTACGGAAGTGAGGCTAACTGGGCGATAGTTGGGTGAGGTGGATTTTGTCCCACCCTTGTACAGCGGAACAACGACTGGTTTTTTCCGCTTCCGAGGTAGGCTGCCAGTGGCCAAAGATAAATTGAACAAACGCTTCTGTGGTGTAGTCAGTTGGCTCGCCAACTCCTTCAACATCAACGGATGCACGTCGTCCAGTCCCGGTGACTCACGGGTTTTGATGGATTTGAGCATGTTATTCACTTCCGGCTCCCCAAAATCATGCATAATGCACAGCGGCAAGCCATCCACCATTGGGATTGGCGCACCTTCCTCCACAGATAAACCGACAGATAATGCCTGGCCAATGTCTCAGCCTTTCCGTCATCTGTTGCAACCACTTTGTCGTTGTTCATCAGCGCTAGGATACCTGCCTTCGCTCTGGTGCGGCGCTTTAAGTATGCAAACAGGCGCTTGGATGTTCGCACTGCTTCAACAGCAAGGGACGCTCGAAAGCCATCGGCTTTATCCGATTTTGTTCTGCACATTGTTTACGAATCCTGCGATAGAGATCATAACCCTTACCTGTAGATTGGAACCGCTGTCGGGCCCGACTTTGTCGTTTGAGCAGGCGTCTGAGCTCCGGATCAAACCCCGGTGGTCCCTTCGCCCGGGATCTACGTCGGTTAAGGGGGCAGTCGGTGTTCATAAGGTACGAGATACCGTCACGAATAGGCACCCAAGCTTCGTTCACATCGTGGTGGTTATCTGAATCCGAGGGAAACCAGTTGACGTCTAAAGCCGCCCTCCGGACATCTTCGAATGGAGTGCGCCAAACATTTCTTCCAATGTGTGGCCTAGGGGACGGACAAGAGCCGACGTACGAGCGCCTGGGAGAAATCATCAGATCTAGAACGGAGCCGTGACCGGATTGCCTCCGGGTTGATTCCTGAACAGGTTGATGTAGTGCCAGTTCTCGGACCGTCGCCGGTAACTTCTGAGAGAAAGGATCTTCCCCGGCCGCTGCCCTGCCTGATGTCCGATCAATGTGCGGAGCATTGAAGTCGCCCAGGACGAGGCAGATGTCGTCGCACGCTCATCTTGTCAGTAAATTCATCATATCTGGAGGAGTGACCGCAGGTGTCCGATAGACGATTCCAGCTGTCCTAAAGTCCCCGGTGGTAAGTTTGAAGCGGCACCAGGTAGCTTCACCGAATCCTTGAGGATCTGCGAACGCCTCTAACTGCGCTGTTGGAATGTCTGATCGGGCGAACAATGCTACGCCTCCACCCGCCCTGATAGAGTCCCTATCGACTCGGAATAGAGTGTAGCCGGGGAGGGATACCTCAGAGCCTAGAACATCGTTACTCAGCCACGTGTCCGTCGGTGCTATCATAGTAGATGAGCTGGACTGCAGCAAGTGTTCCAGGTCATCTCTCTTGTTCAGCAGACTATGGACGTTAGACAAGAGGATGACGACGCTGCCTCGGTCTGCTACCACCTCCGTTTGTTCAGGGCTACCTGGCTTGGGGGGACTGACAGGTACACTAGAGTCAGCGGCCTCCACCGAAAGTGAGGAAGCCGTTTCTGCATCCGAAAATCCCGAATAATCAGGTGTGTTTCCCCCTGTTCCATCCGATCCGCAGGGTCTAGATCTCAGTGAAACCGCACTTGCTCGCCTTTTAGCCGGTGAGATCTTCTTACCACAGAAGCCACGGCTTCCTTAGAGTCCAGCACCACTTCCAGTGGATGGAGGCGTTCAGCGTCACTGGCTTTGCCAGTCCGGAAGGCTGAATTCACCCGCAACTCCTCCACAGTTTCCTCCCCCCGGGGACAAACAGTTTTGTTATTATACTCCGGAGGCTAACGATATCGCGGCCCAGACGTGCCCGTGCCGTAGTCTACCTTGTCTCAAGCAGGTTCACCATTTAGAAACACTGTTTTTCCCGACAGTGGCACTCTTCTTGGATGATCCGCTGTTGCTATCCAGGCCGGTCTACTCTCATCCACGGTGGCCCTCCGTTGGCCGGGTATTGTACTTGTGATACCGTCCTGTGCTTGAGTGGCCACACCAGTGCCAACTGGGTCCGCATTGTGGCGGGCAGGCTTAGGTAGCTTCTGGCTTTGGCGGCTTTTTGTTCCGGTTGGCTCAGTGACGGATGTTGGTGCTACCTCTGCATACATAGCACAGTCAGGAATAGATACCTCGGCGGAATTTTCCCCTTCTAAAGGCGATGATGACGGTGAGAGTGATGGTACTGGCGAAGAACAAGATGATGATGCCGCTGATTCTGCTGCTATTGATGGTAATGAACTGATTGATGGTGCCGATGATGATGACGCTGCAGTATCTGTGACAGGAAGAGCCATTTCTGCCGATCGCTTTGCCGGCCACACAGGTGTTGATACCTGGGTGCATTTGTTGCGCAGCACCTTGAACAAGTTGGCATGGCATTTGTCCAGGGTTTCATAAAGATCACCACTTATTTCGGATTACTCAAGATAGACCCAACCATCACAACCATCACACTGAAGAGATCTTTCGCGTGAGCGAACAACTTTTGAAAAACTAGGCACTTGGTTGCAACCTTTTTGACTCTTTTTGGAGGCATTGTGGGCAAAATATAGTCCACTAAATGACACAACCACAGAAAACACAATTCCAAGTATCACGCCGAAAGAATTGCCGGTGTAGAGCAACATAACGAAAACGTTCAGTTCAGTCCAGTTCAGGTAATGGCCACGGCCAAGCAAGCCTCCAGAATTCCTCCAGCGGTATGCACACCAGTTATGTACCCACCACTGCCGAGTTCAGGTCACAGGATATAGAGGCTTCAGCCAAATTTGCTTCCAGTTTCCTGCAGCCTAGGCTCCAGAGATCCTCACTAGCAGCAATAGAAAAACGAAAACGTAGCATTCTTTCTAGTGGTCACGACAATGCCGCAGGTTCCTTGTTGTCTGTCCATCCAAAAACAAGAGAACCCCGATAGAAGTACAAGCTACCTCGGACCCCACTGAACTATTAGTCATAACGGCTCGACAAGCAGTCTTCGTCAGAGGTGAAAACTTCACGCTCAAAGTTCTTGGTTTTCTCTCCAGACTGCCGCGGCGGTGCTTGCATGGATGACAGTGAAGGTTTTCTATCTTACTACTGCGTCCACAAGCGCAACCCCTCTGATCCAGGCTATCAGGCGATGAGTCCGAGAGCCAGCTAGGGAGAGAGATTAGCGATGTCCGACGGGTGGGTGAAACAGTACCTCCTACGGGAGAAGTCGGAGTATTGTACACCGAAGCTTGCGGCATAGTACACAAAAGGAAGGAACTCGAGGTTGAAAAAGCTGGAGCCAACTGGATCACGATAACGGAGGCGTGGTTACACCAAAGTGCAGCCACGGAGCTGCCACCTACAAAGGTATATTGTGTCAACCGGACAGATATAGATGATGGAGGGGTAGGGGGAGGAACGCTACGTTAGTAAACGAAAACTTTGGACAGAAATCTGGCCAATCTCCGCATACCCCAAATATACAAGCTTCACTATACCGCCTACTATCCTCGGGATCTCTTATGTATATATTATGCGTATACAGCAGCCCAAGTGCTAATCCAGAAGAAGACCTTTTAATGCTCCAATATCTAGCCATGATGGCTGCGCAGGCATCCCGGATTCTGATGACGGGGATTTCGACTCCCCGAGATAAATGGGGAGAGCCTGTTTTCTTTGACTGCAACCCACTGTAGTAGAAAATTTATTGAGCTGGTGGACAGCCTACCACTCTTTCAGCTTGTCAACCAGTCGACCAGGATGGGGAAGGGCAAAATCCCAGTGTACTTGATCTGGTGTTCACCAGGCACCAGGAGGAAGTAAGTGGACTAGAGTTCACAGCCCAGCTTGAGAACAACGACCACGCGGTCATCAGATTCCTGATCCAAGTGCCCCCCCCCGGGGTGCCAAACAAGGTTAGAAGGAAACTCAGGAGTTTGGACGCCACCGCGATCATGGAAGCAGCAGGTTGAGTTGACTGCGGAGCTCACTATCAGACAGTGGGAGAGAGGGTGGTTCCGTCATCAGGGGCTGCCTTCTCGGGTTGACCAACGAGTTCGCCCCACTGAGACGCGTCAAATGGCTGGGCAAACCACCCTGGTGGACGAGCCAATCCGCTAAGGCGCAACTGGAGAAAGGCAAAGCTGGGCATCGTTATCAGTCCACAGGTGGACACCAGAGATTGGTAAAATATATGCGAGCCCGTGAGCATGCCATTAGGGTACAGCGAGATAGCCGGGCAAGATATGAAGCGTCCCCAACGCGTAGAGGAAAGGTATGTCCTGAGGCTTACAATAACCATGTCCAGTCCAAGGCTACAGCAGGAGTAGCCGCTGGGCGCATAGTCGACGAAAACAGAGTGCTGTCAACGTGAGCTTACGAGAAAGAGCAGGCTCTGAAGAACTTCTTTGAAAGTGTGCATAGAAGAGACACTGGGAGACAGCACGGGACTACCGGAGCCTAACGGACAGTCATCATGGATGAGGTCGACTTTAGTAATAGTGGGATGGAAGGGGCGCTGAGTAGTCCGAACATCAATAAGGCTGCGGGGTCTAATGGTGTTCATCCCGCCATTCCAGAGGCCGCAGCTAGTGTGCTGGTTGAGCCGCTAACACAGCTGTTCAACGTATCTCTAGACACCGGGGGGCTACCTGATGACTGGGGTCTGGCGCAAATTGTCCCCATTCACAAAGGAGACAAACGGGAGATGGCCTCTAACTACTGTCCCGTAAGCTAACTACCGAAACCCCCAAAGTACTAGAGGGAGGGATTAGCGAGCAATTAACAGAACACCTGCGGACCCCCAAGCTGATGGCTAATTAGCAACACGGGTTTGGTAAAGGCAGGTCCTGCCTAGCCAACCTGTTATCGTGCCCTGACGAGGTAACTCGCATATTAGGCCAAGGGAACGAGCAGAGATACGCTACTTAGACTCTTAAAGGGCCTTCGATTCGGTAAATCATTCCTTGTTGCTGGGCAAACCGAACGTCCTTCGAGTGGCCCCACAGATTGCTTGGTGGATCGAGGGTTACCTAAGTAGCAAGGCCTTCTTCATACAGGTCCGGGGCGCCAGATCTACACTGGCTCAGGCAAGCAGTGGAGTGCTGCGAGGCTCCGTGCTGGGACCACCGTTGTTTCTGGTATACGTGAATGATCCGGTAACCACACCAGACTGCCCGGGGTTCCTGTTCGCAGACGATATTAAGACGGTGGGTTAACCAACCTCAAGGCAACTGCAAACCGACCTAAACATGAGTAGTGCTAGGGCTGAAAAGTGGGGGCTGCCATTGACTGCGGCCAAACGCAAACACTTGCCGGCAGGCAGAGGAAGCAGCGAAGACAGTTACTTAGGGCTGTACGTCCCAGTCAGGACTGAGTTCGCTGCTGTGGTAAGAGGCCCAGGTGTGCTTGTGCACGAGAGCCTCAAACCCGACAAGCAGTGGAAGTCAGCAGAGGCCAGGGCATCAGGGCACTCTTCAACTTAGAACGAACTCTGGTGTCTGGAGAGCCCGGGGTAATGCTACCTATATACAAGGTGACCGTAAGGCATCACCTGGAGGCTTCTCTCCAAGCAAGAGGACGGAGCCCGGCGAATGACAAAAAGGTGTTAGAGGATGTTCAAAGGATGTCTACTCAGATGCTTGATGGGATTCAAGGGAAATAGCACCAGGAAAGGCTGGAAGTCCTAAATCTATTCCCTCTGGATCGTCTTAAGCAAAGGGGGGGTCGGATAGAGTGCTATAAGTTATATGCGGCAATCACTACGACTGACAGAACATCACTGGTTCGTTGTAACAATGTTGCACTCAGGGGACGTGAGCATAAATAGGAAAAACCAAGGGCAAGTAAGAACATAAGGGCATGTTTCTTTTCCCACTGTGTCCTAAACACGTGGAATAAGTTGCCTCCACACATATTGACGACGAACTCGGTCGTTGCCTTTAAGCACAAACCGGATTCATGATGGGCAGAGGTATTCCCGAACTGTTACTTACCATTTTCGGAGGCCTTTCCTTTTGTCCTCATTATCCGTCCCTTCTGCCCTCCCGACTAACCAACTTATACTGCATCTCACCACTCTAGTGTTCTCTAACTGAACCTATCTTCATCACAGCCTTCATGTCGCCCTACTTATCACCATTCCATAAAAACACCTCTACATCATTCGAGGACCCGGGGTATGTCTCACTTGGGGACAGCGGTGAGTTGAGGGGCCGAACCTACATTAGTGTGAATTTGTTGCTTCTGAGGGCCAGCCTGTTCCTTTTCCTTCCTCTCAGCCACCACAAATACCAAATCGTATTGGATCCCTGAAAGTCGCAGCACAGCGGGAACTCCCTGGGCTCGCAGCGCAAGAAATTAAACGTTTACTTGCTCGAGCTGCAAGACCTGGGACCTGACTTGGTCTAAAGGTGTGGCTGAGGATTTGGAAGACCATAAAAGAAGAGAAAAGGAAAAGAAAGAGGCAAACGGAAAATCATTATCGACACTGACCAATTAAATACTAACTCTTGGAGAAGGAGGAATATGATGAAGAGAAGTTCAAAGACTTGGAAATTGGTTAGAAGTGGCAAACACGCTGGATTCAGTGAGAGTGAACATGTGCCAACTTACGATGTCGGATACAGGACACTTCACCGTTATAGGACTCCGCCTGCAAAGAGACACAGTCCAATCTCTGCTTCATATTCAGTTTGATTCCAAAACAGCTTGAGGGCCAGTTGTGCTTTAAGTGATTGCTATATTTTGCGTCGTGTTTTGTGATGGCAGGACGACAGATACCTGCACACCTTCGTCCAGGAACTCACCTCATTTTTTTCTTTTTTGACCTCTGACTTTTAGGCCTTTAGGCTTCCTCAACGTCCTCCGGGACTCTTCTGAGGCCATATAAATTTTGGCTGTCTAGTGTCGTACCCCACTTTTTTATCGGCTTCAACCGTCAAGACTCGGCGGCTCCCTTTATCACATCACGTTCTGTACACATTTTGCCAATGTGAGGACCAGCCGAAGAGTGCAACGCATCAGTCTTCGGTTTTTGGTTTTGTAGGAGCCTTCCTCCAGGCCGGGGATCAATGCTTCATTATAGTGACGTTTTTTGGGAGGACATTTGGGGTAGTGTTTAGCTGTCCTGTCTTTCGACTTATCACACTCTCTTCCCTTGTGGTTATGCCTCAAATGTAGCAGCCATTGGACTGTGCTCGCAGCCGTAAGCGTTTTAGTCGGCAGTGGCGTCGTGCAACAGAGTAAAAAACAGGTGTGACGATAGGTACACTCCATTTTGCCCGCTGGCCTGTGAAACTGGGTTTCAGTATACCCTCGTAGGTTAGCGAGAGAAGTTGGTCTTCGGCATCATCAACAGGCGAGTGTCACTGCATGGCCCAGATCTTTTGTTTCCTGACGAAAACATTTTCGCTGTAGATTCAAGCACTGCTTGTTCTGTTACTCAGGAGGTCTTGAGGTAGTCTGCCATTCTATACTAGGTCTCTAAACAAGCCACCCCGACAGGCATCTAACTTTCTCCGGAAATCATCAGGCGTCTGGGCCTCCACCACCGAGGGCGGGAGTTTTTTCCATTGATTTGCCTCTCGATGAGAGAAGAAACTTGCCCTGACTACGGTATTGCAACGGCGTTTCAAAGCTTCAGCTCGTGCCCTCTGAGCCTGTCGCGTGTTTCTTGGGAGCAGCTAAAGTCCTCCCAAGCCCGAGAAGCCCATCGTAATCCTGCAGATCTCATTGAGATTCCCGTTACCTTCCTTCGCTCCAGAGCAAACAGCTTCAGTCTCTTCGCATCTCTTCACGGGGCCTGTTTTCGAGTTCAGTAAACACTCGTGTGAATCTTCGCACACATTCAAGTAGCTGCCTGTCTCGAGTAAGATCTGAACGCCAAGCTTGAACGGCATACTGCGGAAGAGGCCTCACTCGGGTTGCGAAGAAGCTCACTTCACTTCATTTTGCGAGGGGCAGATAGTGGCCACGGCGAATCGAGCTCCCAGAACTCCCTCGGTTCAAGTTGATTCCAGGCAGCACGACAGACGGCTAAGAAGTCCAATTTCACACAGAATTTGACTCAACGGATCCCACAGTTCAGCGACAATAAAAGCCACGCTGGCCTGCGTGGAAGGCAGGGAGAAGTAAGAGCACAGTGACCCGGGAGAAACAAAGAAAGCAAGTTACCTGGCACAAAGCAATGACACAAAGTCCATAAAAAAGGGACGAGTAACCGTAAACGGCTGTGTCCGGTGACAAAATCCACAACTAGGAGAGCAGGCTTGTCGTGACATACCGATCAGTCAGTCCTCCGTTAACGGCCTATCTCAATATCAAATCGGGCTCAGGCTGACTACAGGACGGCACGGCCAACAGCCAAGATGTCGAGTTTCCCGCACAGGTGGGCTCAGCGTATCCCTCAGTGCTGAAACAGTAGGAGCAAAAGGTGTCCTGGGCTTCATTCCCTGTATCCAATCATGTACGGTTCAAAGTTGGTAGCGGTAGACCACCACTTGGACCAACCCGTCACTCAAGTTTATAAGGAAGGAAGCGGAAATGGTAGATCAGATAACGCAGCGAAAATGACAAAAGCAAAATAATGATGGAAGGGTAGTGTATGGGACATGAAGGGTGAGTGGGAAACCACGTATGTAGACAGAACTGGCTACAGATTCGGAAGAAGGAATGGACATGTAGAGCGAAATCAAGAGGAAACGTAAGGACAGAGACTAAAGAGGTGGAGGGAACGGAAACCTAGCAAACCCAAGGTCAAAGGAAGTGTCATAAGCCTACGCAGTGCTATGTCGTCCGTCATTGTAGCCGATCATGGAACACTCGGGTCTAAGCCATATCCAGCGGATGCTTGAACTCAGCCACCGCGGTTGCCCCGACGGCTTCCTGTGGCAGTTTATCCCGGTTGATAAACACACGTTCAGTGAAGAACTGGGCTGGGGGTCTTGTCCGTGACCTGTTATTCTACCTGTAGTCATCACCTCCCAGGCTGTGGTTTCCTCCCGGCGTCAGGAGGGCATACATGTGAATCCTCAGGTCGATCCTGCCTGTGGGTATCATGTACACTACTGTGAAGCCCCCTCCTTTTTTTCTTCCTTCCATGGGGAATAAGTTGAGGTACTCCAAGGGATCCTCACAAGTTTTCCCTCCTAAAAAACCTGGTAAGTCGTTGGTGGATTTTTCCCATTACTTGCCTATCCCGAACCAGATGCGGACTCCAGGCCTGGAGGCAGTTCTCCAAGAGAGGCTGTACAGGAGCATTATGCAGTGGAACATACGCTGGTGGCCTCCTAGAGCTGACTGCGCGACAGAGTTAGTACAGCTCCCTAGAAGCGGTTCTCGTCGCCGTTTCATCGGGTTTAAGGTTGGAAACCAGCCCCAACCATGACCTCAAAATCCTGTACCCCGCCTTTTACCGTTACTGTCACCCGCAGGCCTTAAGTTTACAGTACCCTTGATCTGTCAGGTAACTCCTCATCGACCGGATGCACACACCTGTGCATGTTCAGTGGCGTGTCTCACCTTGCACCCCTTTCACGGACTCTGCCCAAGCCCCTCTGGGCCGATTCGTGTTTGACTGTTCCCACTATTTTCACGTTGTCGGAAAACTTTTCTAGACCATTTTCTAAGTCATTCACGTACAGGATGGATAGCGGGGGTCCGAGGACCGACCTTTCGGGTACTCCGCTGTGCATGCATCCCGCCGGATATGAGTCTTCCCTATTCTTACTTAGAAGGTCCTGCCAAACAGACATCCCCTAATCCAAGTCATCATCTGCTCCGATAGTCTTAGCCCTCATAATTTTCCGTAAACAGACCGTGGTACATTGAGTCTAAGGCCTTCTGGAAGCCCAGTTAAGAGACCTCAACTCGCCCCGTATTGTCTATTCTCCTGGATACTTCCTCCAAGCAGCACAGAAGGTTGGACAGACACGAGCTCCCCTGTACAAATCCGTGCAGGCTGCGTTGCCTTAGGTGCAATGCTATCCGGTTCCGAATGACCTCCTCCGTGGCCTTCAGCACAGTGGGGGTTAGGTGTACTGGGCGATAGATTTCACAACTACTACAGCTCCGTTTGGGTAGGGGGGTGATTGCCGATGTTAACCATTCCTCAGGCAGGACCCCGGTCTCAAGTGAGGTATTGAAAAGCTTCGTCAGTGGTTCCACCACTGCTGGTGCTAGCAGTTTCAGGATGGCCCTGTGGATACCATCGGGGCCGGCCGCCTTGGCCTCTACCAGCTGCTTGATACTGCATATGAACTCATCCCCCATATCGGGTAGTCGTCCATTGCAGCCGTTGCCAGAGGACAAACCTCTAGACGTATTAACCCTTGGTCAATTCTGTAAAGCCTTTGGAAGAATGTACACACAATCAAATTTTTCTTGGTCAGTGGCCGCGGCGCGTCCTGGCTCATCCATGATCACAAGTATGCACAGTGTGCCTTGGGGTTCGTTTTCGCCCTCCTAGCCAGCATCCTTTGGTAGTCTCTCTTACACTGGTTTTAAACTCGGGTGGACCCGTTTTCTAGCACCCAAGCACTGCTTCGGTACCCTTCAGTCGCCCTGTACACCTCCCATGCCGCAAGCTTCCTGCGGTCTGTCTTTAGGGCCCGACTGCGCCACCACTGAGGTACTCCCGCCCAGCGGACCCTATGAACTAAAGCGACCTCGTCCGTTACTTTAGGATCTTGCCGTTTACATTCTGCCATTGTGTTTTGACCGTGCGTTCTCCCGATTCCATTTTTTCTCAAGAAGCACCACACAATCTTGGTAACTGAAATCATACTACTAAGGTTCCATAATCCAGGACGTAACTGAGAGAAAGGCTCTTCGTCCCCTTCTGCTCCCGCATTTTGAACAGACTGCCTGAAGACATTCGGGTCTGCCAGATGCGAGACCGATTCAAAATTGTCCTTACAAAATACTTAGATGTCTCCAAATTACTACAATTACTCCCACACGTGCACCACTTTGGAACGGGCACATGAGGGTAAGCTAGATTTTTGATTAGGTAACGAACGCATGGTCCGGGTAACATCCTTTACAACGTCGTCATCATCTACCCCATATGTCTTCTCCATCGCCAGCATATTGGTATCCCCTGGAATGGCCTACATCACTGACACCGCTCCTGTTAGATTCTCCCTAATTCGCGCTCTCTAACGTCTCTTATCCATCTCCATCATACCTAATTCGCTTAACCCGGTCCGAACTGACCCTGTTCCTCTCTTCACTGTGCCGCAGCGTTTCAACACTAAGTCATTTCCGGCGACCACCATTCACCTCCAAACCATCGTCCTTATTCCTAGTTTTGGTCATTACCCTTGCATTCTCATTCACTCCCAACGGCTCAGAGCTCTCATTTTTCCCAAAGTAGTCAGTGTCCAAATTGCTAGATTTCTCTTCTCGCCATTGATTGTTGACCCTCAGCTATGAGCATCCCAGTCTGCGTCTCTCTATTCTTATGTATCCAGACACCAACCGGCGCGGCCAGATTCACCGCTTTGGTAGGTGCACATCGGGCGTGCAGGAATTTTGCAACGATGTGCGAGTGCAACTAGTTGGTGGATCGCACTACCTGCCTTAAGAAGTGGTTTTCAGGTTGGATGCCCAGCGCACTTTCAGCCCCACCGCTAGCCCCGGTAACGGACTAAAAACCAAACAGAAGGAACACCATTATGCTCAAAAAGCTGCAGTCATGCAACTGTTTCCTCCAGCTAGCAATGACTATCCACTGTGCTCACTTCCAAATTCGCCATCATAACTTACCACTTCTTAAGCCCGGCAAAATTTGCTTTCATTGGTGCATAATTATCGCACACTTAAAAACCCGCCAACATTCTTGGCTCGTTAATCCCGGTCCACGGTTTCATGCTAAACTATCCACCAGTCTTATTCGTAAATTTAACCATTCTCCAAGATAAAGCTCAATCCTTTCTGCTACATTTACCGGAAGGCTCGAAAACTAAGGCATTTATTGATGCCATTCACCTTCGCACCACAGTCTTCAAACAGTATGTGCCACTGCGAAATATATCTCTAGAGATCCTAGTAATCGATGAGTTCGTGATTATTTGCCTTTTCCGTCAGTTCCGCTATTCGCCTGCTTAGGGCTGTTGCATTGCAACCTCCTCATCTTGAAAGGTACCATGTCCCACATATGCACATCTGATAAGCTCCTGTACCGCAGAGTTCTGTTCTGCCGCCATCAAGTGGTCCACCTTCTGTAATGAACATAAATTGGTAATCTACTACCCGTCACTTCATCATTTTTGCCAGCTGTGTCTTTCTTACTGCTGCAGTTGAGAGCAACACTGATTTTTCGCCAGTTCTCAGTTCCATGTTCATGCATTATATTCCTTGCTTCTGAAAGCAAACCATCCGCTCAGAGTCTACATGTTTCTGTTCGGCCACTTCTTTCACCATCACTTTGGCAACCGCAGTTAAGGTGGGTATTCCTTCTGTTATACAACTGGCTCAACTGATATACGGTCGCTGAACTTCACAACAGTAGTCCTTGGCTGATTTTTTCTGTTCTTTATGCGTAATGCCACCTTTTTCATCGTCTGATTTTACATCGTAACCCTTTCATATATTGCAAAGCTCTATTGCTTGCCTACGTCTCCCTCGAGGATGTTTCATATTCAAGGTAACCATATCTCCGTCAATCCAGTACGGTTCTCCTGCAGGACAGTCTCCCTTCCGCAGGATTTGTGCGAATCTTTAATATTCCCAATCCACTCCAAACTTTGGCAGAATAGTTACACCCTATCACCGACCTGCTTGACCACCTGATCTTGAGTCCAAATTTGCCGGGCCGTATCACAAAGATGAACCTGAATGCTTTCTCTTACATTCAATGGCGTGCGCATAAGTGTACAATCCTCCTGAAATCCTGATTCGGCTTTCAACTGTACTGTTTGATCTTGCTTTGCAGCATGCTTTGGAGTTATCCGAAATAAACTATTACTATTGTTGTTAGTAGTAGAGCCCTCATCAGGAGATCATCCTCATTTACCCAGGGAAAATTTCGCATTTTACCTGGAACCAATATATCTACGACGCTGCACTTGGTGTAAACAACTGCTTGGTCTCTTTCGCCTTTTAAAGCTTGTATTTTCATGTTCGTAATTCCATTTGGGTACCTTGTTACTATAAAATGCAGCGTTGATTCTGCTGCCCCACCCTCCACCTGGTTACTTGGTCGATACATTGAACGAGATCTTCGTCATGTAATAGGGCCGCTAGCTCTCCCCCGAAAGACTCCACCGGAGCTGTCCTCGTTGGCCGAATAACCTGTGGAGCATTGAAGTCTCCCACGAAGATAAGCCTACTTCTACTGGCTATGGTGGTTCTCAGAAACCCAGTCAGCCCCTCGTCTTTGTCGCCTTACGCCGATGGCCCCCCGAAAGCTCAAGACACGGATAATCTATACCCCTTGATTACGATGTAACCTCGGTTGCCCGCACTTTTAGTGCCTCTAGCCGACCTCCGTCCGTGCAGTTCTACTGGTCTGCTGCTAGTAGCACGGCTCCTCCCTCGACTCTTCCGTCCTCTTTGTCCACCCTGAAAACAGAGAAATTCTCTAGGGCCTTTACCTTCTCGCACGGTGGAAGCCACCTTTTTGTGATTTTGATGACGTTCATCATGTGCATGCGCGCTCTTGGCACACCCCATTTATTTCCCGCGCATTCTGCTTTCGTGTTAGCGGTTTGCATGGCAGCCATCCTTTTACTGGGGCAAATGTCGGAAGAGAACTAGTATTGCCAAGTTTCTAGCCCCAGGTATCCTTCCCGATTTTGGCGGGGATGCTACAGTATCCTCCTGATAGTGGCTTGTCGGGGTACTGCCTTGCAAAGATCCCTGACCATAAATTTAAGGGATGGTACTGACCTCGCTGATGCGTCAAAAATTGATGATTTTCGCTTCGTCATTTCACCCCAGAGTTATGCGCTGCGAGATAGTCGAGATAATGGCACTTGATCTCGTGCTCATTATGGGTGGTTTACCCCGGTGGATGGAGTGATCGTCTGGCTGCACCAACATGGCATCCTAGGACACCACCCTTATCTTGCCCGCTCCTTCCAGGAACCTATCGCAATGTCTCAGGTTTGTAATTTCCACGAGCTGTGGCTTACGTAACGACAGGTTGTGGAAAATCCCCAAAAAACCACTGCAGTTTCCATGTTTTCTTAACATCACTCACACATTTGCACTGCTGACTTTTTGTGCACTGTTTGTTTTTGCGGACCAAAGCTTGTTTGTTCGCGCCCAGCGCGTTGCTCTATCATATCCTTGTTCCAGGCCTGCATCATGCACGTGCTTCTTTCTCGCACGCCGCAATTCGGTTCTCGTTCTTTGAGTCCTCGTGATTGCATAATCGAGGTTTGTATCTTTTTCGTGTCACTGTTCACCTGATAATCTAGTATTGTAGAATTTCACGGATAATCGCTTTCCGATTTCGGTATTCGCTGGGAATTCGGCTACGCATTACTCAAATGTGTGTTACAGTACCCAACTGATCAACCTGGAACGAGAAAATACGCAGCATGCAAAGAAAAGGATCAATGCAATTGGAATCTAGACAGGACGTATTGCGGCAAGTCGCTGGGGAGGTTTTGGGTACTTTTGATTCTTTAGTTAATGCTAGGTCACCTAGTCCTCTCAGTGCTAGCTCATGCATTACTAGGGGTAATATGGATTGCAAGAATGTCGATCGATTTAAGTTAAGGAAATTAGACCCAGAACAAGAATTGTTATCAGCTACACGACAGGCCCAGGAAGCAGAAGATAATTGTGGACAGAACGAGCGTGAGCAGGAGGTCAGTGGCTAAGACCCAGCTGATGGATCAGGATAGATTGAAATAGAAAACTCTGCGCCGGTCGTCGAATTTAAAACATCAACGCTACCAACGATGGATCTGCCAAGAGTAGAACTGGCAGTTTTCGACGGACTATCTGAACACTACTTCAAGTTCATCAGGCAGTCCGAAACTTTCTTGGAAAACAAGATGACCTATCCTTGGCAAAGGCTTCTCTAATTGAATCATTACTGTCGAGGCGGAGCAATAAAAGCCATCGATGGGTGTACCATGCCCGACCCAGAACAAAGCTTCACATGAGCAAGGAAGATTCCGAGGGACCTATTCGACCAGCCGTTCAAGGTGACCCGTAACCTAATAGAGGGCGTGACGGTAGAGGCAAAATGTACCAAGGGCGAAGTCTACACAACGGCAGACCCGGTGATCAAAATGCAGAATTGTTCAATAACCCTAGACCATTTAGGTTACAGGGCTGGCCTAGATGCAAAGCATACCTTGGAGGGCATAGTCCGTCACCTCTCTCCCGAACTACACGGTCGGTAGGCGGAAGAGGTGGAACGAATAAGCCGAGGCGACCGTGAGGCCAACTTCGAAGACTTGACCGAATACTTGACAAGGCAAGCCAAGATAGCCGACAGTAGATTCGGCCGACTCATCCGGGACAGTAACCGAGTAAGCAGATCTAGCACTGGCAGATCTAGCCTGGCTCAGACCACTTCAGGGGACCTCCGAAATATCAGCCTCGGACCACTGCACACACCATTTCACGCGAGGCCACAGCGCATCCAAGTTGCAGGTCCCGTGGCGCTGGCCACGGGCTACTAGAATGCTCGAAGTTCAGCAACGCCACAATAGACGAAAGCTGGGGAATGGCAAGGACGACAGGAGCGTACTTTATAGGCCTGGACACCACGCACCGGGCAGGAGCTTGTCAAAGAAGAATCGGATGTGGTCACGAGGGTTTTGCGAGCAGACGCCATCGATTGTCACACCAGGCGAGAGAAACTACATCAGAAACGAACACCAAGCCCAGTGTAACTTGTTCAACGTCGCGGCCTGCCAGTAGACCCGTACGTTTATGAGTGGTTGCCGTGGGAACGGTGACCCCAACTGGGGTGGTCAAAGAGTTGGCCTGCGTTGACGGTGGATCGGACACTACCCTGGTGGAGGAAGGGTTTGCTGACCAACATGGGCTTGCTAAAAGTACGACGTCGTTAGCAGTGAGCACAGTGGGAGGAACACAATTAATGACTGCCGGCCGGTTGAGGTTACAGCTCATCTCCTAAGATACAAACGCGCTAGTCGAGTCAACGAAGGCATTTACACTGGCTGATCTCCCCACGCGAGAACCACGGTCAGTGAACGCACTTGTAGCTTGGTGGCCCCACCCGCAGGAGGCAACCATCACAGACTGGGAAGACCAAGGAGTGGGTCTCCTTATCGGAGGCGACGTGCCAGGGGCATATTGGGTACTTGATCCGGGAGTGGGCAACCGCCAGGCATCTTATGCCGTACGAACAGCTCTGAGATAGACATTATATGATTCAGTAGAAGGACGCGGTTCCGTGAATTACGTGTCAACCGAAAAAGACCGCATAGAATGTCAGTTGCAGCGGCTGTAAGACAAGGAGTTTCAGGACATCAAAGACGAGAGATTATCGTTGTCGCAAGAGGAACACTTCGCTCTGCAAACAGTGCGGCGAGGAACTAGGAGCCCTAAAATCCGTTCGAAGTCCCCCGCCATAGCGCACACCAGCTGACCCTTGGTTTGATAAAAGAAACTATGCTCTACAAAGACTACTTACACTGAAAGGACGCTTAGTCCGCAACCAGGATCTTTGGGAACGATATGCAGAAGTAATGAAGCAAAACGAAGAGCTTGGTCACGTTGGAAGGGTGCCTGCTACCACCAGCTTCCGGAAGGGGTCTGTTATCTACCTCACTACCCGGTTAACAACCCCAAGAAACCCGACAAATTGCGGGCCGTGTTCGACTCTGCAGCCAAGTTCCAGGGCAAGTCATTAAACGATCGCCTACTACAAGGGCCTGGCTGGGCCATGCCACGGATTAAAGATTTGTGCCTCTCCATAGTGGGTACAATGTCCTTGTCCGCCGACATCAGGGAAGTGTTCCAACAGGTGAAAATACTGGCAGACGAACGGGATGCACTGCGTTTCTTTGGCGGGAGGAGAACGCCCGGGACAAGGCAATGGTGAATTATAGGATGACCGTCCACCCCTTCGGAGCCATATCATCGCCGTTCTCTGTGAACTACGCCCTTAGAGAATCAGCGGACAAACATGGAGACCTGGTCCACCGGTCGGTGGTGGTTAGCATCAGCAGAAAATTCTACGTCGACGACTAACTTGGGTCATTCGATGATGTGGAATCAGCTCTGGAGAAGTTCAGGGGCCGAACAAGATTGCTAGAAGAGGGCGGCTTCCATCTAACTGAATGGATGTCGAACGCTTCAGAAGTGCTCGAAGCCATTCCGTACCACGAGAGGGGCGAAAGGGTTAGAGATTTGGACGGCTTTCTACTCCCTGGGGAATGCACCCTATGGATACAATGGGACGCGGAAACGGACGACTTTGTTTTCGAGCTAAACGTTCCCGAGCTGCCAGTAAACCGTCGCGGCTTACTTTCTGACATCTCTAGCTTGTTCGATCCGCTCGGTTTTGCCTCTCCCTGGCTGTTGCCCGGAAAGATCCTGCTGCAGCGGTTCTGCCGTAGGAAAGTCGATTTGGACCAGCCACTGGACCGAGAAGACCGGCTGGACTGGGAGGAATTTCTGAACACCTTGAAGAAACTAGGGGACATACCGATTCCAGAATGTTTGCCCCCTGGTCATGCAACACCGACAGGAGGACTGTACGCTTTTTCCAACGTATCCAAGGTCGGTTACGGAGCCGCAGCATACGGACGATGGTGCACGGGGAAGGCCAGTATGCTACGAGGAACCTGTTCGCGAAAGTCCGCGTTGTCCCACTGAAGTCGGTTTCGATCCCGCGCCCTGAACCCAGCGCGGCCGTGTTAGCGTTCAGGGCGGTGCAAGCGGCAAAGAGATGTTTCGATTTCTACTTTTGGTCGGATAGTTTTTGGACGGACTCGGCGACAGTACTGTACCACAGCAACAGCGTCAGGAGCCGTTTTATCGCTTACTTGGCTAACCGGCTCAGGATCATGCACGACGAATCGGCCGTGAACCAGTGGATGCATGGCAGGTCTGGCGATAACCCGACAGATCTGTGCTCCCGGGGTGCGACCAACTTCCGGCAACTCGAGGAGTGGACAGGAAGACCGAAGTTCCTGCGAATGCCTAAACAGGACTGGCCCGTTTGTGAACTAAAACCCCTCCGGAATTGGAACTGGAGATCAAAGGCTTGGTGATGACGGCCACGGTCGTCAAAGCGACATTATTTTGTCACGATTGGTCAGATTTTCTTCCTGGATGAAGACATTTTGTTCATTAGTTTGGTTGGCTAGGTTCGAGGGACACTTGCTAGTCATGAAATGGGTCCGCCCCTCCCACCGGGTACGAGTGGGTCCGATAAGTCCCGATGAACCACGAGCCGCAGAACACGGTGTATTCAAGATGGCACAACGTGAGGCCTTCACCCGGGAAGTCGAGAGGGCGGAAGAAGGGGACCAATCGACAAAGGGATATTATCTTCGAGAGGCGAATTAGGGCATTTAAAACCCAAAATCATTACTGGACTACTACGGGTAGATAGTAGGATGACCAAGTCCCACCTGAGCTTTGACAAGGAATACACCGTTTTGCTGCCGGCTCGACAACCTGTGATATAGTTAATGATCCAACACGTCTGCACCCTGGAGGGACTTGCCGGGGAAAGTCACTTCACGAGTATCTTCCGGAGGTGCCTTTGGCTGGTGAGAGGAAGAGCGGCTGCAAAACACGTAACTCGGCGTTGTGTGCATTGCAGGAGAGGCAGTGCAGCAGCGGGAAAACAATACATGGCTCCGCTGCCAGAAGACAGAGTGACTCCGGGCTGATGACCGTTCAGTGAAACCGGGCTGGACTATTTCGGGCCCTTTTGGATCAAGTGGGGGAAGAGGTTGGAAAAACGATGCAGTTGTATCATGACGTGCATGGAGTCACGCCCGGTACACTTAGAAGTTGCGCATTCGATGACTTCCGACTCCTTCCTCCAGGCCTTGCAGCGCTTTATCAACCGAAGAGGCGTGCCGGCAGCGATATACTCCGGCAATGGGCCAAACTTCGTGGGCGCCCACCGGGAACTGCAGCGCCGGCACAAAAGCATGAACAGGGACGAAATGCAGAATGAGACCGTGGCCTATGGCGTGCGGTGGCACTTCAATACCCCGCAGGCCAGCCATCGTGGCGGCGTATGGAAACGCCTGATCCGGTCTACCAAGCAAATATTGCCGTCGATCATTGAGCAACAGCCGCTCGACGACGAGACGCCGAGGCAGAGAGAACTCTGAACAACCGCCCACTGGTTCCAGTAACCAACGGCGACCCCACCCATCTGGCGCTCACCTTGAACGACTTATTGATGTTAAGATCGAACGAGGGTTTCCAAGAATCGATAAACCCTCGTGGGAGCTACCTCCGTGGATGGAAGCAGGTCAACTATCTTGCCAAGGTTTTACGGAGGAGATGGCGTCGGGAGTACCTACCGGCCCTGCAAGCCCGACAGAAATGGCTGGTCAAAACAAGACAATTCACGGTTGGGGATGTGATTATGAACGCAGACGAAGAAGCGCACGTCAGCACCTGGTCTTTGGGCGTGGTTATTGAAACCATGGAAAGCTCCGGTGAAATGTTAAGGACTGTGAAGGTGGAGACCGCCCACGGAACGCCAGTCCGCGACGTACGTAGTATCATCCTTCTAGGGAGCGAAGACGGAGAAACCGATACCAAGGAGACCCAGCAGACCATTCCTCATGCGTCCTCGAGGTAGTTAAAGGAACCTCCGTGAGTGGGGGTACTGACGACACACTGACCCGATAAACTACCATACACCGTGACACATACGCTCTTAAACGATACACGTTTATACTTCATGATTTCTGTCAAAACTTTGCCGCGCTCACCGTTTTTCTTTGACTTTACAGGGGGTATTTTGCTTATGTAATAGTGGGTGTGATTCCATCATATACCCAGACACACATCAATCACACGTATGTAATACACGTTTAAACTTCATGACCCCCATCAAAACACGCGGCAGGACTGATGGTTCCTCGTTTATCCCTGACATTATGGAAGATCTCCTCGTAAGTGATGGTCGCCACTATTCGCCCATGTGCCAGAGTGCTCACTCGTGACACCCACTCCCACCCCCACCCCCCCACACACAAAACCACACGCGTCCGAGGGGAAAGGCTCACCCAAGGACAGCACCTATGTTTTGCCTTCAATCCCGCCATCGATCAGCCGTTTTCATAAGGGATGCATAGTAACCTCGAGCCGGTGCGGCCACGGGATCGAGAGCGAACATGAGTAGAACGTTGATGACAAGGTTTTAGGTACGCGCACTGACAGAAGGGTCCAGGTAGGTGGGAAGAATCAGTACCCTTATTCCAAACCTTTGATGCTGCTAGGATTCGGGGGGATTTTGGTGGGTGGTGTAACGACCGGTTGTGGAAAATCCCCAAAAAACCACTGCAGTTTCCATGTTTTCTTAACATCACTCACACATTTGCACTGCTGACTTTTTGTGCACTGTTTGTTTTTGCGGACCAAAGCTTGTTTGTTCGCGCCCAGCGCGTTGCTCTATCATATCCTTGTTCCAGGCCTGCATCATGCACGTGCTTCTTTCTCGCACGCCGCAATTCGGTTCTCGTTCTTTGAGTCCTCGTGATTGCATAATTGAGGTTTGTATCTGTTTCGTGTCACTGTTCACCTGATAATCTAGTATTGTAGAATTTCACGGATAATCGCTTTCTGATTTCGGTATTCGCTGGGAATTCGGCTACGCATTACACAAATGTGTGTTACAGCCTACGATATGTCATGCCCCTCTGTTGCCATTTCCCTAATCGAAATGCTCTTTTGATGGCCACGCCTCTCTGCAAACCCAACATGCTTAACAAATTCGTTATGTAAGTTTGTACTGCACTCTACCCTCGTACATTCTCCTTGAACACAAACTCTGGCAACCCGCTGATAACCACACTCCCATTTTGCTCCTGCGCAATGTCGCTATTATTTATCAGCTGCTTTAGCGTAGTTGCGAGATAATGATTAGGAACTTCTGTTGATTTCATCCTAGATTTTAGCAGTGCATTCTTATCCACGGACCCTCTGTGATTTCCCACTGTTGGTCCCACCTTATCGGGTGCTTGTGAGATGGAATCATTGTCGTTAACCCTCGTGGGTTCCATTTGTGCCGCTGTTGAACACCCGTCCTGTCAGTTGAATACGGTATCTCTGATATTCTGGTTCTCTCCGTCTTACTTAAATCTTGATTTAGACTCGGTTCTGCAAGGTTGATGGCCTTGTTTTCGGCAGCGCTATATTTCTGCTAAGCTGCCGGATTCCCCAGCTTGCCATTAGCCTTGGCCTTGATCTTGTACCTGGACAGACCCAAGTTAGCCTCTGGCGTTTGCAATGCACTGCGTATGTTGTTTCCGGTAAAGCCCCGCACTTATGATAATACCACTTCTCACAGATACCCCAATGTGCGCCCTCTGCATTCACCTCGTCTTTACTTCTCTTCCTACCGCACCGGGACTTGCCTACAGGTGACAGCATGACCGTAGCCGCGCATGACTCAGCAACAGTTGCATTCTAGGAGACTGGATAATAGTTTCGAATGCTGGCCCTCAAGAAACATAGTGCCTTCGACGGGCGGGTTTAGAGGTAAAATGATGGACGGGTCCATCCACAAGCGGCAGCTACTGGGTAACTCACCTTTGAGCAGCTTTCCTGTCAGTCGTTCTAGCTATCTTTCAGCTCCCCCAAGCTACTCATATATCCCCTCGTTTTTCGTTAGCATGGTTATATGGGCAAATTGACCACTAAAATACCAGTACCCTGTAAAACACCAGACATAACGGAAGGAGTGGATGAACAGTGTGGAAGGCCTTGAGGCTCCTAGGGGAATATGTCGGTAGCCATTGCGGGAATTCAGTGTGAAGCCTGTCAAATATGGTTCCACACCAAGTGTGCGGGGTTGAGAGAGAAGTAATATCAGCTATACTGTGAATGCGATAAACTTGGCTAGATATGCCCACAAAGCAAAAACCTAATCGGGACAGATATTAAAGCTACCGGGAAGGCAGAGATCGCCAGAAAGTAAAGCGGAAATGAAAGAACCCCTTAGAAGGAAAGATGGCGCCATTAGGGACTGCAGTGAGCATGGCGCTACGCCCGGAAGCCTTAAGAACACCGAGGCCAACTAGGGACAGCAAGCAGCTGCAGCGATGCCGACTTATAACACTGTAGAGGGATTAGGTGTCCTAAGTGGGCAGGTAAGTGAATAGACGGCTGAGGTCGCTAAACTTCTGAATAGGTCGAGGAAAAATAGCGATATTGCTCGGGGGCGGAACGGAAATGTTTTAATTAAAGGAATTCCGGAACCGTTCATAAAAATTGCCAAGCAAAGAGACAGGGCAGTGAGATAGCATCTGGTCAACTTGCCCCGAGAAGTGGCAATCCCTGGGCAAGTGGCCATGAAAAGAGCTATGAGAGTGGGTCGGTAGAACGGGAAGACTGACTACAAAGGGAGAGAACCAAGACGTATGCTTGTCCAGCTCGCCAACCCTCGTCACAGAGACGCCTTCTCAGTGGCCGCCGGGCATACATACAAACCAAGGAGAAAAGTAGATGCAGTGCCCCGGGACGAAGCAGCTGTAGTCAGTCGGGAAGGGTGAAAACCGGAAATCAGGGTTTTAACACGGATTTCTCAAAGTCCCCGGGAGTGGGGGCAAGCAGAGTAAAGGAGCCAGACACATGGAGCTCACAATCAGAGTTAAGAAATCGTGTCCCAGCCACATTACTAAAGGACTGGACCGTAGCAACACGAAGAAAGAATGAAGACAACTGGCAATCAAAGAGACTCCATGGGAGGTGGATTGAGGAGCAACCTCGGAGGTGAAGGGGGTTTCATTCAACGGTAACTACAGAAGTCTAACCGTGATATGAATAAACGGTCCGGATGCTGGGGTTCCGGAATCGGAAATCTGCTGCCTCCCTCTAGGAAACGCAGGATAGTAGACTAGGGTGTCATGGTCTACTCTAAAGCTGCGATTACGGGTAACAAATGGCCAGAGCCAAAGGCCAGGACACCGGAAGCAGATGTGATGGCAATCACAAAAACGTTGCTACAGCCGGGCGAAAACGACAATGGGCTTAACCCAAACTTCTGTTCAGGCTTTAGGATGGACAGGCTCGGAGGCCGGACCGGAGGTGGCATACTGGTCCTCCTAGTAGAGCAGTATGACGGCTTTAACAGCGGTCCACTTGTTACTCCGAAATTTCAAGCTGTAGAGGTTGCATTAACTACCGGCGGATCGAAAGCTTCGGTTGTTTGCATGTGTCAAAGCACAAGACGCCTCAGGACAGTATGAGACGCTCTGAACGACGCGTAGCCAAATTCGTACGAATCCCAAAACCAAAACACTGTCGATTCCTAAACTCTACCGTACCGGCTTATCAAATGGGCACTAGCATAAAGCATAGGGACCCAAAATGTGTGATCACATAGGCCCAAAAACCGAGAAGTAAGTTTACGGAGAGCGAGCGACAAGCAAACGCCTCAAGCAGATACAAGATAAGATATGAAAAGGTAGAGCGTTGGACGCCAATAAACAAAAGTTGGGCCACAGAAGCACAAAATGTACGGAGCACACTAATTGTGTATGTGTGTGGGTTATTCCACCAAATCGCTTTATTATAGTGCCTTCGACGGACTTCCTACAACCAATAGTTACACCGCCTACCAAGATCCTTCCGAATGCCAGCTGAGTCAAAGGTTCGGAATAAGTGCGCTGATTCTCCCTACCTACTCAGGCCCTGCTGTCAGCGCGAGTAACTGCTACTGATGACGTCTAAACTCTGCTCACTTGCCCGCGATCGCAAGTGGCCCGGTGGCCAGGCCGACGAGATGCTCTGCCGTATTGTCCACTGGATCTGCTGCCCAGCCGTAGGTGCGAGGAGAGATGCGTAGATATTCCAAGTCTAAATGTTGTCTTGGAGAAAGCAGTCGTGAATGAATACTTGTGTGAGGGTGTGTGCGCAGAAACCCCAGTAGCGATAAAATACATAGTCATTTTCACCGGGGTCAATAACGAGATGAGAAACGGCAAAACAATGTCGTCTCTCGATGAAAGCATGGGGTGAAACTGTGTTTCATGCGCATGCGGGTGAGTGTGAGTGGAGGTGTAATTGGGTATGCGGGGGAACCGCAACTGCTGCCACATGCGGAAAAGTTTTACCAACGTCTATGACGAAGCAGTACTTGAGGCTTAATGATGGGCTCCTTATGGTTTTTGCAGCACACGTTAGGCATCTTGCTCCGATTCAGGCTCAGCACATTTGCCAATCCGTTGCCGTCTCCCTTTGGAGTATAACCCTTGACTCGGTGGGCTACGCGGTTTTCGTGAGACAGCGAGCAACTACAGAACTAGAAAACAATACAAGGACTCGTGAGACAGGCCACTTTTTGCTGAATTATGGGGCGAAACTGCTGTGCTTGCCTGTACGTGTGTGTGAGTGTGAGTACAAGTGGAAGTGTATATAGAAAACGACAACCACAATTCGTAGAACTGTCTCGCGGTGGCACACAATGGTCTGGCACTCAAAGGGGCATAACGAACTAATGGAATTCTGTGCTAAGCTTTCTACTCACTCACAGTGCGTTTGCTAACCGGTGTGGACATCCGCGCGCATACGCGGGGAATTGTTATCGTAAAAACGGGTGCCACTACACAGATGCGTGAGTTTGTTACTTGGATCGAAACTTACGGTCCATTGTTATTAGGCGACTGACTCAGTGGCGTCGACTGGTCATCCTCCACCTTCAAGGAGGCTGATATTGAGCACGTCGCGAGTCACTATTCCTTTGGCGGTCCTCACCTCCACCGCTCTCATCATTTTGTCGGAACTGCTAAAGGCATCAGTGACAACATCCGAATCCCATGTGCTAAAATGAGAGAGATCGTCGCTACGTCGCTAAATTTGGATGGTCTTTCTTTGACGGGCCATTTTTGTCTCGTTTGCAGGATCTGTGGTCATTCTCGCAGCCATCGCTTCCAGAGCATCCTGGTCAATTAATTCACCCTCTTCTATCCGTGAAGACGGCTGCCACAGAGGCTTCTCTGCCCTAGGAATCGAACATTCCACTTTAGCATCAGTAGGTCGCTTCCAGTAAGCACCAGAAGGATGGGGTTGCTGACAGATAGTGGAGCTAGAGGGCAGTTGTTGAATATCCCCTCAACCTCGGTCATCACGATGCTCATCGTTTTATCGTCGGGAGGTCGTTCTTTGATTAACAACAGCCATATCTGTCTAGTAGACCTGATCAGGCGTTCAAACACGACACCGCGATGACCTGTCTGCGAGGTTGAGGAGCCATCGGGTAACATAAGCCACGGTTCGGTTCTGCAGGTCATCCCTGTTTACGTTTTGATACCAAGGCTGCAATTATCGTTGAGCGTTCACAAAATCTGACCCGTTGTCGGAGTAAATATCTGCCGGTATGCTCCTTCGGTTGATAAGGCTTTGCAAAGCCCGATGGAAAGAGTCACTTTTCATCGAATGCGTAACTTCCAGATGTACCGCACGTAACTTCATGCATGTCGTGATGAACCTGTATCGTTTTTTCAGCCTCTTCTCGGGATCGACTCAAAAGAGTCCTAAATGGTCCAGTCCGGTATGACCAAACGGCCACCACCTCGACGTCACTGCACTTTCTGGCGGCAGAGCCGTGTTGTTTGCCCACTGCAACAGTGCTTCTCCTACAATGTACACTACGTTGAATCACGCGTTCCGCAGTCGCCCTTACTCTCAGTAACGAAAAATGTTTTCGGATGGAGCTTATGACATGACTTTCCGCGGTGTGTCCCACTGTAACAGCCGGTCGTGGAAAATCCCCTTTTTCCCTCGCGATTCAGTGTTTTTCCTAACATCACTCATTTGCCTACACTATTGACTTGTCTTTACGAACTGGTTGTTTCAATGGACCAATTGTTGTTTGTTCGCGCCCAGAGCGCTACTTTGGCACATCCTTGTTCAGGACCTGCGTGACGCACGTGCTGTTTGCTCACACGCTGCTATTCGGTTTCTCGTTGTTGTGTCCTTGTGATCGTATTATTGAGGTTTATATGTTTTTTGTCATTGTTCATGTAATAATCTAGTATCGTAGAATATCGCGGATAAATGTCTATTGATTTCGGGGTCCGTTGCGAATTTGGCTACGCATTGCTCAAACGTTCGTTACAATACCCAGTAGATCAATTTGGAACGAGGAAAACACGCAAGATGTCAAGAAAAGGAATGAAAACTCTGGAATCCGGACAGGAAGTAACACTGCAAGTCTCTGGGGAGGTTTTGGGTAAATTTGATTCCTTATAATGATAATGATAATGATAATGGTTTATTTCGGATAACCCGAGGCATGCTGTAACGCAAGATCAAACGGTAAAATTGGACGTAGAGTTCGAATTCCAAGAGGTTGGTTAAGGTATGTGCACTCAATATTGTACAGGAGAAAGTATTTAAGTCACTCTCTGTGGCGGCGCCCGGCAAATTTGAACTCAAGGTCGGGTGGCCAACCCGGTCAAGTCAGGGTCGAGATATTCGAAGGTAGCTGACTCTTCCTGAAACAGTACAAAACGAAGTGCTATGCAACAAGAGAATCAAACAGAATTGACGAAAGTTTTGTTCATTTCGAGGGAAAAGAATTTTCCGAGGGAGACATGAACCAGCTACAGCGCTCCGCGGAGTATGGCACGGCTTTGGATTGGAAATCAGACGATAAGAGGAATGAATTTGCAGACAAAGAACAATCAAAATCTTTCGAAGATTTTCCTTGAAACGTTCAGCGACCAAATATCGGCTGAGTCCGTTAAATACCCAATGAAGGACTCATTTGTAGAGAGTGATTGCCTAGGTGATGGTAAAAGAAGTGACCGGACGCAAGCATGTAATCGTTGCGCACATTGTTAACGTTCATGAGGGGGGAATGTGATGCACCAAAATAGAAATGGGTACTGGGCGAGTATATAAATGGCAGGTAAGTATTTACGTTTGATAATCGTTATCTAAGGGCCGAAAATAAAGACCAGAGAGATGCAAGAATCAAAATTGTCTGGGAGGATTTACCAAGATAGAATACCGGACATTGTGGTACGGAAGTGTATGGCAACAATAAATGTGACTTTTGCAAATATATTGATAACTTATAAAATAAAAGCGAGTTTTATCTCGGGGATTGGTTAAGTTTGCTAATAGGACAAGCGGGCAGTTTGGCACGAATCATCGAGAAAAAAGGGATAATGAACGGTAAGCCGAGTACGGAAACGGTCTTTTAACCCCGCGATAATTATGTGCTAGGGAAAGTAGATTTTTCTGGGCGTAAGAAGCGGTAAGTTAAGGTTGCGAAGATGGAGACAAGTACGATGGAAAATAAGCGGTAACTGGGGGAGATAGTTCCATATTTGTAGCATTTCGGGTGAATGATTTTTTGCTGCGACCGGTGCTGGTGGGTGGTGCTGACCGTGCGCGGGACACCCAACCTGAAAACCGTTTTTGTTGACAGGTGCCATCCGCAATCCTATCTGCGTCCGCACATCGTTGCAGACGTCCTGCACGCCCGATGTGCGTCGGCCAAAGTGGTGGATCTGACCGCGGCCCGCACCGGCGGGCTTCGCTTGAGTGATATTGGCGTTGTCACATAGAGATCGAATAATCCAGGAGCTTGCGACCAGGTTAATGTTAGAACGCCTAGTCCTGTCAGTGACAGTTCATGTGTAAAGGAGAGCAATATGGATCGTAAGGATGTTGATTTATATAGGCTGAGAATACTGGACCTAGAACAACAGTTACTATCGGCCAGACTACAGGCACAGGAAGCAGAAAGGAAGTGTACACAGAAAAAGCGACAGCACGAGACCAGCGACTTCGACACTTCCGATAGATCAGGGTGCAATAAGATAGGGAACCCCACGCCGGTCGCTGACTACAAAACACCATAGGTCGATTTGCCTAGAGTGGAACTAACGGTTTTCGACGGCCGAGCTGAACAATGCTGCAAGTTTGTCAAGCAGTTCGAGACGTTCGTTGAGAATAAGGTAACCGACCCTGGGCAAAGGCTTCTCCACCTTACTCACTACTGTCGAGGCCGAGCAAGAGAAGCTATCGACGGGTGTAACATACTCGACCCGGACCAAGGCTACACAAGAGCAAGGAAGATTCTAAGGGACTTGTTTGGCCAACCGTTCAAAGTAGCCCGTAAACTAATAGAGGACGTAATGGTAGAGGCAAAGAGAATCAAGGGCGACGTCTACACAATGGCCGACCTGGTGATTAAGATGCAAAACTGCTCAATAGCCCTCGACCATTGAGGTTACGGGGCTGACCTGGATGCCATGCACGCTTTGGAAAACGTAGTCCGTCACGTTTCTCCCGAAATACAGGGTCGGTGGGCGGAAGAAGCAGAACGGATAAGCCGAGGCGACAGGGAAGCTAACTTCGAAGACCCGACAGAATACTTGGACAGGCAAACCAAGATAGCCGAAAGCAGGTTCGGCCGACTCATCCAGGACAGCAACCGGGCAAATAAGTCTAGTACTAGCCAAGCTCAAACCCCTGCACGGGAACATCCAAAATACCAGCCTTGGACCAATACACATGCCATTTCACGCGATGCCACGGCGCAACCCAACTGCAGATCCTGTGGTACTAGCCATGGCCTACCAGAATGCCCCAAGTTCGGCAACGCACAATAGACGAACGGTGGGGATGGCGAGGATTGCAGGGAAGTGTTTTATTTGTCTCAACACCACGCACCGGGCAGCAGCCTGTAGGACAAGGAACCGATGTGGCTACGAGGGCTGCACGGGCAGACACCGTCGGCTGCTGCGTCAGGCGAGAGTAACCTTACCCGAGGAGAGTACCAAACCAAGCGTGATTTGTTCAACGTCACGATCTGTCAGTAAACCGGTACTTTTAGGCGTAGTGGTCGTGGGCGTAGTGGCACCGACTGGGGTGGTCAAAGCATTGGCTTTCGTCGATAGTGGATCCGACACTATTCTATTGAAAGAGCGGTTTGCGGACAAACACCAACTCGCTAAACGTGCGACGTCGTTGGCAGTGAGCACGCTGGGCGGAACATAGGTAATGACTGCCGGTAGATTGAGGCAGACACTAACGAGGAAATTGAACCAACGGAGGCATTCACGTTAGCGGATCTCCCCATGCGAGCGCCAGGGTCGGTGAACGCAATCTTGACTAGGTAGCCCCACCTGCAGGATGCAATCGTTGTAGACTGGGAAGATGATGAAATGGATCTCCTCATTGGCCGCGACGTGCCAGAGACACATTGGGTACTTGACCAGAGAGTGGGCGACCGCCAGAAATCTTATGCCGTACGCACGGCTCTGGGACGGATGTTATACGGTCCAGTAGGGGTACGTGGTTCCGTGACTTACTTATCCGCCGAAACGGACCGCATAGAGTGCCATCTACAGCGGCTGTATGGAAAAGGAGTTTCATGATATTAGAGACGAAAGACCAACGTTGTCTCAAGAGGATCACTTCGCTCTACAAACGGTGCTGCAAGGCACTAGAGGCCTTAAAAAACTGTTCGAGGTTCCCCTCCCATGGCGCACATCTGTCGACCCGTGGACTGATAACAGAAACCATGTCCTCCAACGACAACTACGACTGAAGGAACGCTTCATTCGAGACCAGAATCTGTGGAAACGTTACGCAGAATTATTGCACCAAAACGAAGCTCTCGGCTACGTTTAAAAGGTGCCTGCTAACATCGACGGCAAAAGGGTATCTGGTATCTGCCTCACCACCCGGTTGTCAACCCCAAGAAACCCAAAAACTGCGGGTGGTTTTTGACTGTGCAGCCCAGTTCCAGGGCAAGTCGTTAAACGATCGCCTACTACAAGGACCTGACTGGACCACACCACCGATCGATGTTTTGTGCCGTTTCAGAGTGGGTAGAGTGGCCTTGTCCGCCGATATCAGGGAAGTGTTCCACCAGGTGAAAATACCGGCAGGAGAACGAGATGCGTTGCATCTCCTGTGGTGGAAAGAGAACGACCGGTACAACGCAGTGGTGAATTATAGAATAACCGTCCACCCTCTCGGAGCCATATCATCACCGCTCTGTGCGAACTACGCCCTCCGAGAATCAGCGAACAAGCATGGCGATCTAGTCCATCGGTCGGTGGTAGATAGCGTCAGTATAAATTTCTACATCGACGACTATCTTGGGTCATTCGATGACATAGAATCAGCCCTAGCGCAGTTCAGAGGCCTGACAAGATTGCTAGAAGAGGGCAGCTTCCTTCTAACAAAATGGATGTTGAACGCTTCAGAAGTGCTCGAGGTCATTCCGCACCACGAAAGGGCCGAAAGGGCTGGCGAAATGGACGGCTCTCATCTCCCTGCCGAACGCACTTCAGGAATGCAATCGGACGCGGAAACGGAAGACTGTTTTCGAGCTAAACATTCCCGAGCTGCCAATAACCCGTCGAGGTATACTATCCGCTGTCTCTATTCTGTTCTACCCGGTCGGTTTCGTCTCACCCTGGCTGCTACCCGCAAAGATCTTGCTGCAGCGGCTGTGACGTAAGAAAGTCGATTGGGACCAGTTACCGGAACGAGAAAACCGGCTGGACTGGGAAGAATTTCTGACCACCTTGAAGAAGTTGGAGTACAAAAGGATCCCACGATGTTTGACTCCTGGCCATACGAGGCGGACTGGAGAACTACATGCCTTTTCCGATGCATCCAAAGTCGGTTATGGAGCTGTGGTGTACGGATGATGACGCACAGCAGATGGACAATATACTACGAAGATCCTGTTTGCTGAAGCCCGCGTTGCTCCACTGAAGTCGGTCTCGATCCCACGCCTCGAACTCAGCGCAGCCGTGTTAGCAATCAGGGCGGTACAAGCGGTGAAAGATGTTTCGACTTCTACATTTGGTCGGCTAGCTTCTGGACGGACTCAATGATAGTACTTCACTATATCAACGGCGTCCGGGGCCGGTTTAGTACTTTCGCTGCTAACGGACTCACGATTATCCACGATGAATCAGCTATGAACCCGTGGAAGCATGTCAGGTCCAGCGATAATCCAGCCTATCTGTGCTCCCGGGGTGCAAACAACTTCAGGCAACTTGACACGTAGACGAGAGAGCCAAACTTCCTGCACTTGCCTAAACAGGACTGGCCCAAGTACGAATTAAAGCCTCCTATGGAAGCAGAACTGGAGATCAAAGGCATAGTGATAGCGGCCAACGTCGTCAAGACGACATCTATTCTATCGCGACTGGTCAGGTTTTCTTCCTGGATAAAGACGCATCGTTCGCTAGTTTGGTTAGCCAGGTTCAAGAGAAATTTATTAGGCATGAAAGGGCTGCGCCCCTCGGGTCGGATGCGAGTCGACCTGATAAATCCCGATGAGCTACAAGCTGTAGAATAGGATATTTTCAGAATGATTCAACGCGAAGCTTTCGCCCGAGAACTCGAGAGGGCGGAAGAAGTGGGACCAATCAACGATGAAATATCACCTCCAAGAGGCGAATTAAAGCACTTAAACCCCAAACTCATTGATGGACTACTGCGAGTGGATGGTAGGCTGACCAACGCCCACCTGAGTTTCAACACGAAGTACCCTATACTGCTGCCGGCTCGACAACCTGTGGTAGAGCTAATGAACCAAGACGCCCACGCCGTGGAGGGACATGCCTGGAAAAGTCACGTGGCGAGCGTCATCCGAAAGCGCCTTTGGTTGTTGAGAGGACGAGAGACTGTAAAACGCGTAATCAGACGGTGTGTGCAATGTAGGAGACGCAATGCCACGGCGGGCGAACAACTCATGGCCCCACTGCCAGAATGCAGGGTGACTGCGAACTGGTGGCCGTTCAGCGACACCGGGTTGGACTATTTCGGGCCCTTGTGGATCAAGTGCGGGAAGAGATTGGAAAAACAATATGGGTGTATCATAACGTGCATGAAGTCACGCGCGGTACACCTAGAAGTCGCACATTCGATGACAACCGATTCTTTCCTACGGGCCCCGCAAAGATTTATCAACCGAAGAGGCGTACCGGCCGATACATACTCAGATAATGGATCGAACTTTGTGGGCGCTCAACGGGAATTGAAACGTTGGCACAAGAACATAAACAGGGACGAACTGCAGGATCGAACCGTGGCCTACGACATACGACGGCATTTCAACCCCCCACAGGCGAGCCACAGCGGCGGCGTATGGGAACGCATGATCTGGTCCGTCAGACGGATATTGTTGTCAATCATGGAGCAGCAGCCGCCCGACGACGAGACGCTGAACACTGTCATGACTGAGGTGGAGAGAATCCTGAACAACCGCCTACTGGTTCCAGTAATGAACGGCGACCCCACCCACCTGGCGCTCACTCCGAACGACTTATTGACGTTAAGGCCAAACGAGGGTTTCCAAGGGCCGATAAACCTTCGTGGGAGCTACCTCCACGGGTGGAAGCAAGCGAACTATCTGGCCAAGGTATTCTGTAGGCGATGGCTGCGGGAGTACCTACCGTCTTTGCAGACTGGACAGAAGTGGCTGGTGAAAATAAGGCCATCCAAATTTGGGGATGTGGTTATGATCGCCGATGAACGCGCACATTTCAGCACTTGGTCTTTGGTAGTAGTCACGGAAACCATCGAAAGCACTGACAGAATGATAAGAACGGTGAAGGTGAAGACAGCCAACGGAGTGCTCATTCGTGACATACGCAGTATTAACCTACTCGTGAGCGAAGGCGGATGAGCTGATGACCCCGAGGCCCAGTAGACCTTTTCACACTAGTCATCGAGGTGGATAAAACAACACCATATATACCACACGGTCTCTGTCAAACACGTTAGAGTGCTCGCGGTCTTTCTTTGACATTACAGAAGGCTCTTTCCGATATGTGGTGATAAATGCGATCCCATTGTACATCCCGACACATACACACATGCACGGCGCGCTCTACATCCCGTAACCCCATCAAACATGTGACAGTGTTCGTTGTTTGCTTTTTGTTGGCTTTACCGAATGCCCCTTGCATATGTAGAAGTAGCGGAGCTTAGGCCACGCACACATGCTACATTTTACTCGCTTTCTTGCCACACAGTCTTTTGTTGACATTGCAGAAAGTACTCCTTCGATGTGTAGTCATACCTGTGATTTCATTGTACACCCCGGCACACACACACTTACACACACCCACTAAAGCACATACATTCAGGACAGGACGGCCCTTTACAAGGGCATCTATGTGGCCCCTTCACGCCCGCCATCGGTCATTTTGTCTTGTGGAAGATGTAGACTAGCCTCACGTCCATGTAGCCAACGGGTTAGGTGCGACCAGTAGTAGAACTTTGACGACGAGCATTAGGCGCGCGCACCGACAGCAGGGCCTAGGCAGGTAGAAAGAATCAGTAACTTTATACCGAGCCTTTGACTCTGCTAAGGATCCAGGAGGATTTTGGTGGGCGGTGTAACAGCCGGTCGTGGAAAATCCCCTTTTTCCCTCGCGATTCAGTGTTTTTCCTAACATCACTCATTTGCCTACACTATTGACTTGTCTTTACGAACTGGTTGTTTCAATGGACCAATTGTTGTTTGTTCGCGCCCAGAGCGCTACTTTGGCACATCCTTGTTCAGGACCTGCGTGACGCACGTGCTGTTTGCTCACACGCTGCTATTCGGTTTCTCGTTGTTGTGTCCTTGTGATCGTATTATTGAGGTTTATATGTTTTTTGTCATTGTTCATGTAATAATCTAGTATCGTAGAATATCGCGGATAAATGTCTATTGATTTCGGGGTCCGTTGCGAATTTGGCTACGCATTGCTCAAATGTTCGTTACACCCTCTGCGGTATGTATGTGTTGAATCAATAGTTTTATCACAAGCTGTCGGGCCGGTAGTATTATAGGGTACTTCGAGCCAAAACTCGGGTGGGAGTTGGTCAGTCTGCCGCCTACCCGTATTAATCCAATGACGAGTTTGGGATTTGGATGCTCCAAGTTGTTTTCGGAAAAGTTGTTCTTTTGTCGATTGGTTCCGCTTCCCCGGCACTCTCGAGTTCTCAGGAGAAGGCCTCGAGTTGTATCACCTTGAATAAATCGTACTTTGAGGGTCGCAGTTCAACAGAGTTTGTTGGACACACTCGCACACGGCTGATTGGGTGGGTCTTTTTCGTGACCAACAGATATTTCCTAAATCCAGCCAACCACGCTAGTGACTGTAGATTCTTCATCCAGGACGAAACCCCAACTAAAGGTGGCAGGATTGATGTCGATTCAATGGCTGTCGCCGTCATCACCGCGCCTTTGAGCACCATTTCCAATTACAGGGGTGGCCTTAGTTCGTAAACGGGTAAGTCTCGCTTGGGCATTTGCAGGAATTTTGGTCCTCCCGTCCACGTGTCTAGTTGCCGGAAGTTGGTCGCATCTCGGAAACACAGATCAATTGATTTGTCCGCGGACTCAACATGTTTGCACCGGTTCATGGCATCTTCGGTTTGAGCGATCGTGGGCCGATTAGCAAAGAAAGCACTGAAGCGACTCCTGAGGTTGTTGGCATGGTACTGCATTATTGTCGAGTCCGTCCAAAACCTAGCTGACCATATGTTGAAGTCAAAGTATCTCCTTACTGCCTGTACCGCCCTTGTTGCTAACACAGCCGCAGTAAGCTCGATGCACGGGATCGATCCCGCCTTCAGTGGGGTGACGCGAGCTTTGGCAAACAGGATACTCGTATCGTGTTGCCCATCTCTCATGCACCATAGTCTATACACCGCGGCCACGTTTCAAAATTTGGACTTGCCAGCAATGGCGTATAGCTCTCCCGTCCGTGTTGTATGACCGTAAGGAAGGCAACAGGGGATCTGTTTGTCTCGTTGTTTCTTTAAAGTAACCAGGTACTCTTCCCATTCTAGCCGATCTTCTTGTTTGGGTGGCTGGTCTCAGTTGACTTTCTTTCGACGGAGCCGCTGCAGCAAGCTATTTACAGATAGCAACCAGGGGCAACCGAAACCGAGTGGACTGACCAGGTTGGATGCAGCTGACAGTACGCCACGAAGGATGACTGGTTGGTCGGGGAAGTTTAGTTCGAAAACGAATTTATCCGTTTCCGCATTCCACTGGCCTGCTTTCGGTGGGGAGTGAAGACCCTTCCAGATCTCGAACCCTTTTCGCCCCCTCGAAGAGCGAAATGACTTTAAGCGGTTCCGATGCGTTTGGCATCCATTTCGTGAGATGGAAACCACCCTAACGAAGCAATCTTTTGGGGGGCCCGAATCGCTCTGGGATTGAGTCAACATCATCTAAGGACCTAAAGTAGTCACCAACGTGAAAATTCCTGCTGTCTACTACCGACCGGTTAACTAGAGCTCCGTACTTGTTCGCGGTTTCTAGTAGGGAGTAGTTTGCGCAAAAAGATGCTGATATCGCTCGGAAGGGGAAGGCTGCTGTTCAATAATTTATCACCGACCTGTTAAGGTCTTTCTAGTCCTACCGTAGGAACTGCAATACATCTCGCTCCTATACCGGTATTTTCACCAAGTAAACATTTCTCTGACGTCGGCTGACAAGGCCACTCTGCCTACCCCCAAGCGGCACAAGACTCCAATCAACGGCGTGGTCCAATCGGGCCCACGTAGTAGACGAGGGTTCAAAGGCTTGCCTTGGAACTTGGCTACAGAATCAGAGACAACCCGCAGCTTTTCAGGTTTCTGGGGGTGAAGAGCCACGTGATAAGGCAAGTACCATAATTTTCCGGCCGTCGGTGGTTGCAGGCATCTTCCCCGTGCAGCCATGCGCTTCCTTTTGCATCGTTATCTCTGAGTGCCTTTTCCAGAGGTCCTCATTCCAACCGAAACGTTCTTTTAAGCTCAATTATCTTTGGAGGGGGTAAGTTCTGTTGTCGAACAAACGATAGGGACGGGTATCTGGAGATGGTTCATCGGGCCTTTGGTTCCCTGCAGCAAGGTCCGCAGTGCGAGATGATCCTGTCGAAATAATGGTGGTCTGTCGCCTCCGAGGTCTCGAAGCTCCTCTTCGTATAGGGGCTACGACAAGTGCACTAAATGGTCCCTTTCAGCTGATGCATAGTTTATTGAGGCAAGTCCCTCGGCTGGGCCGTATAGTATCCATCTTAGTGTCTTACGTATGACCTGAAGTGCCTGGCGGCCACCCACACTGTGATCCAGGACCCAATGTGCTTTTGACACGTCTCAGTTGAGGAGAGGGCCTACTCCGTCTCCCTCCCAGTCCACGACGGTTACTTCTTGCAAATGGGGTCATCTGGATAAAATGGCCATCACCGACGCAGGTGCTGACGTGGGGAGATCAGCCAACGTGAAAGCCTCCGTTGATTGGATTCTTCCATTTGTATCTGAGACCATGAGCGCAATTTCATCCGACCTGCGGCTACTACCTGGGTTCCGCCCAACGTACCCATCGCTAACGAAGTCGGGCTTTCCGCGAGCTGGTGTTTATCGGAAAACTACTCCCTCACAGGGTGATGTCCGATTCGCTGTCGACAAAAGTCATCGCTCTGGCCAACTCATTCAGAGTCATCACTTCCACAACAACTTCCCTCAGCCGCATTGGTTTACTGGCAGACCGAGAGGTTGGGCATATCACATTGAGTTTCGTGTTCCTATCTGGAGTAGCTTTTATTCACCTGGTGTAGTAGGTGATGGTGTCTTCCTGGACAACTCTCATGACCACATCTAGCTCTTGTTTGGCAAGCTACTGCCCAGTGTGAGGTGGTAAGGCAGATAAAACATGCTCCAACCATCCTCGCCATTCCCCAAAGTTTATTTGCTGTCGCTTTGGTGAATTTCAGGCAGTCTGAAAACACGTTGCTGAAGTCACAGTTCTAACAGTTTGGGTGGGCTACGGCCTCGCGTGAAATGGCTCCAGTGTTTGTCCGAGGCTGCCGTTTCGAGTGTTCTAGCGCAACTTTTTGAGCTTCGCTGGCTCTAGGTCTGTTTGCTCTGTTGCTATCGCTGCTGGGTTGGCTGAATCTGCTGTTGGCTACTAAGGTATGCCTGCCTAAATATCCGGTCAGGTGCCCAAAGTCGGCCTCACGGTCACCCCCGTCCATGCTTCCCGCTTCTTCCGTCCAACGTCTCTGTAGCTTGGAAGAGGCAGCGAACTATCCCTCCCAATGTTTGCATTGCGTTCAGATCAGCCCTGTACCCTAAATGACTGAGGGCCATAGAACAATTCCGCCTCCTAATGATGAGATCGGCCATAAAGTAGACGTCGTCCTTTGTTTGCTTGGCATCTGACATCGAGCCTTCTATCAGATTGCGGCGAACCTTGGATGGTTGGCCAAAAGTACCTTTCAGAATCTTTCTTGTCCGTGCGTGTCCTTGGTCCGGGTGCAGCGTGACACATTCATCAATAACTTTTTGACTCTGCCTCGACAAAGAATGGTCAAGTAGAGTGGCATTTTTCCGGGGTCGGTTACTCCATTCTCGGCGAAGTTTTCGAACTGTTTATTAAACTTGCAATTCTGTTCAGATGGTCCTTCGAAACCCGTCAGCTCTAGCCCTGGTAAATCAGTTGTTGGTCGTTGCGGTGTAAGTGGTTTGACGGCTGGCGTAGAACTTCCCGTTTCGTTTTGCCCTGGTCTGATGAAGGGGTCGTTGACATTAGTTCCATACTCAAGCTTGTTCCGTCTACGCTGTTCCTCTGCCCCCTGGGCCCTTAGCCTAGAGGATGACCACTGCTGTTCTATTTCTAAATCTGTTAACCTCAACAAGTCAGCTTTCTTGCAGTCAATGGTCCCCTCAGTAATACAGGAGGTGGCACTGACGGGGATGGGTGGGCCAACATTAACTACAGAATCAAATGTTCTTAAACTCTCCCCAGTGACTTACCCAGATTACGTCCTGTCCGGGTTCCGATTGCTTGGATCTTTTTCTGGACACGTTGTTTGTTTTCTGTATCCAAGTTGCGCAAGCTGAATATTATAATTCGCTTTGAGCAATGCACAGCCAAATTCGTACGAATCCAGAAACCAAAACACCGTCGATCCCTAAGCTCTGTGAGACTGACTTATTAAATGAGCAATAACAAAACACAAACAAACCTAAGTTATGTCGCCATACAGACTCAAAAAAGGAGAACTAAGTCTACGGCGTGCGAGAGACAGACATTTTCTTCACACAGGTCCAAGATAGGATATGACAAGGTAGTGCGTTGGACACGAATAAACAAAAGTTGGTTCATAGAAATATAAATTTTACGGAAATATGCAAATTGTGTATGTGAGAGCGCTGCATCACGAAAACGCGAAATTAGAGTGTCTTTGAATGATTTCCTGAACCGATTGTCAAGTCACCCGCAAGAAGCATTGGGCCAGTTATGCTTTCACTGAGACAGTGTGAGACAAACAGGAAAATTCAAATATAATACGGCTCAAACGGCCGATGGATCTTCCATTCACCCATCTAGTTTACATAATCAAAGCTCCCTACTAGGAAATATCTCGCACCACCTACTATCTAGGCACCCCTGAACGACTGTAAGGTCTGCGGGCCTATCGTTCTACTAGGAAGGCTATTCCAACCGTTCGGTACCCTGCAGTCGAAGAAGCGCCTTCTGGTTATCCAGCTGGCCCGAAATTTCTCCAGCTCTCCGTGTCGAAGTGTTTGTGAGTCTGAGGCTATCAGGATTAGATAATCCGGCCTCAGAGCAGAAAACTTTCATCACCCTAAAAGCTTCTACGAAATCCCCAGTAAATCTCCTGGTTTCCAACGAGAAAGTTTTGGTATCACGGAGTCTCCTTGCGTACATCTTGGCTCCCCACCCCTCTGCCATTGGCCTCGAGGGATTTCGTACTTAACAATGATGATAATAATGTTAACAATAACAATAATAACCGTTATAACAACGGTATATTTATTTACAGAGACCAAGACACATGTGCAAGGCGTCGTCGCGGAGTACAGCCTCCAACAACTGTATGAAGTATTCACAAACTTCCAAAGTCGGGTTTGTACATCTCAGCAACATTACGACAGGACTAGACAGTGTTCCAACTGACCAAACTGAGAACGGTTGGACGAGAAGTGCAAAGCGGTTTCGATTTTGGGAGCGGGGCATTGTGGACAATTTGTCAAACGCAAAGCGGCTGGTTAAAGCGTTAACAATGTGTAGGGAAGATGTGGTATATACCAGAATGGTTTAAACAATGGCTCAAAGAGAGATCAGAGGAAAGTCGGGAAGAACAGGGCGGGGTGTAAGGACGCACCGGCTGGCTTCCTGGAGGATCCATATCGAAAGACCGGAGGTAGATTTCCCCCAAGGAATATCGGGACACGTTGGAGAGTAAATCCGCTGTCAATTTATCAATCTGCAATGTCAGTGGCGTATCGAGTGGTAGTTCGCTGACGTCATCTGGACAAATCCCCAGGCCGATAGACGGTGGTTTGGAAGCCTAAATAAGGAGGGATCCTACGAGGTCGGATAACTTTGCTTTGGTTGTCCTTTTTTGGGTAGTTGCACTGCGATATCCAGAGAACGGCACTTCATTTGAAAGTGAGCATGGAAAGAAATACTTCATTGTTCTAGTAGTATATAAAAAGCCACAAGCTGATGAGGCCACGTTGTGGCGGAGAGCTTTATGCGTGACAGGATTTATTTTAGCGGGATGTGGGTAAACACATTTTTGTTGTGATATTAGGGTGACGGAGGAGTGGATGAGTTTTTCGCGGATAGTGGCTACCATTCGGTCATAAATCGACCGTTGACTGCGAGCATGTGCTTTATGGCGAACATCATGTTATAGGGTAATCTTGCTTTTTACCCTTTGTCAGGGTTTCTATTTTCAAAGAAATGTTATTAGGGGAACGGCAGGTCGTGTACCTGCACAAACAGTGGAATTGACATAGTTCCAGTGGGGGTGACTGCTAGGTAAAGATATGAAATCACGTGACGTCTCAAGAAGACCGCGTTGGATAATGTGGCTATCGGAGCACCTGCTTTTTTATGAGCGTGTGGTAGATGATCGTTTGGTTTTGCTCCGACTGTCGGCGAATGAAGTCAACGGTGAAGTGGTTTATGTTCTTGGTGTATGGAGCACAGGTTTTGCACACCTTGTGCAAATAAAGGCTCGGAGGATGGAGCTTGAGGCTACTGCGTAGGAAGCTCGTGCTGACACTTCATTTGCGCCTAAAAACTACAACGTAGGCACATGGAAACCTATGTAGGTTGCAAAACAACTTATGAGTAGTTATCAAGGGGTTAGCTTCAGAAGGATTCAGCTTTCATATAATTCTTGAGGGTTAACAGGTACTGGCGATAATCGGTCCGTGTTTCAACAGAAAAGATTTTCAACATGACGGACTTCCCATTGATAGACTTTCGGAAGCTTTTTGGACAACGGAATTAAGCGTAAAAGAGCCGGTCGGAAATGAAACGGAGAACTCGAGAGAGCTTGAACTGGTAGAGGTGAAGTCGTTCCATGTGTGAATAGTTCGTTCGGCGCGCTAATCACTCCGTACAGCGGACAGCTTCCCTTTTGTGGAATAGTGCCTAATATGGCACACTACCCTCTAAATGAGGTCGTACTGCGGCCATAAATATGTAGGCAAGTTTCCGGCTGCCGGCAAGAAAATACTGGCCGCCGTCTGGAGAGCTCACCGCAAGCCCAGTGTGTATCAAAGTTGCACTGGCACAAACTTCTGAAGTCACTATCTATGATGGTCTTTAGGTCTTCAACCTTACTGTTCACGAGCGACAGCCAGGCTTTCTGCTGCCCTGGACATCGAATGGCCTTTTCCAGCAATGAGCCTTAAGTCTCACTCCGAAGCCCAAATCAGGAAGGCTCCTTTATCCGTGAGAAGGTCGCAGCTTCCCCCAGTTCCATTATTTTGCACTCTATTTGCAAAGAAGGAATTGAGCAACTGAGGGGGGGATGACAGGTAGGTAATGAACAAGAACAAGGAAAGCACCAGGCGTAGGACGGATGCTCAAGGTAAGCTATCGGTAACTTCTGCCAAACTGGGGCACCTGTCCTCCAACTTGATGTAAAAACGTCCCGCAGGGGGGGAAGTCGCCCAGCCATTACTTACTGGCCCATCTATAACAAAAGTATTTTTCTTTCACGGTAAAAAAGATGGTTTACAGAGTCGGCCACATTGCTAGAGTCAAGGTAGCACGCCCTGACTGGCTTACCTTTATCTGGTTGTCAAGTCACTCCTTCTGGGAGGCACAAGGGATTGATGGTACAAGATCCATTTTCAGAAGGTCTTGCCGGGCCCAGTTTAGGGTGTCGGTAGATGCGGAAGCGGATGATCTTCTCAATAATCACATTGTTTTGTTCCGTCCTACTAGCTCTAGTGAGAAAACTCTTCCGTCTTTAAACAGTCTCAGATAATGTCCAAACGCTAGCCGTTTTTATAAAATTCTAGGTAATCAAAATAAAGGTATTGTGCAAAGCTCACTGGTACACAGCTCTTACCCGAAATGGGCCCACTGAATGGCTACGTAGTTCAAGTTTCCGGTTAGCTGATTTCTTTGAGATCGGGTACAACGACCACTGGCTGCCGTTTGGTTGTTTTCTTTGTCGCTCGATCAGAACAACCCTTGGCCACGGATTGATGAAGTTCGTTGCGCCTCGTTAAAACAAACCTCAGCCACTGACGGGTTGACCTTCGTTCCATTCGATTAAAACAAAGTGTGGCCGCTGATTCGTTGAATCCGCTCGGTTCAAAAAGGGCGATTGTTCACTTCTGATTAGATGGCTTTGCTCCGTTTCGTCACTAAGTGACTGAACCATCGACCAGCTTCGCTGGTCTGAGGTTTGCCACCGATTTTGGACAGAAGAATACGTACAGTCTGCGAATGAAACTAGGCCGTCTGTCGATGCTTCGGCAAATACCCTTACAACCTAGGACTCCATCTAGGCTTACCGGCCTTTAGTCACCAGCAGACGACTCGAGTCCACTCTTGAGTATTGCCACTACGGCTGCGCTTTCCACTCCCTGGGTGGCTTACCCCGTTCCATCGCGGACCTGTACAGCTGGCTTACCGATGAAGCTATAATATCCCCCACGGCTTGATGATAGCTGAGTGGACTCCATCTGGGCCCGCTGACTTATGAACACTTCATTGCCGCAGATACTTATGCAAGGTTCCTTCCGACAGATTTAGCTTGCTTAACCACTGGGTAGGATGCATCAGCACCAGATCTACACGTCCCCTTCTACCTGCTCTGTGTGCACCACCGAGGTAGCTACCAAGGAGTCTGCTTTCTCTGGTCACCGGTGAAGATACCGTTGTCCTTAGTGGAAAGTGGACCTATCATTCGCTGAGCCTTTTGACTCGATGTAGCCCCAGAATTTCTTCGGCTACTGCCCCACGCATTTGCCCAATCTGAGATTGAATTCCTGATCTGTCCAAAGGAGCAGTCATCGTTTGCTTAACCACTTACATACCCCAAATGGATGGCTGAAAAATGTCATCCAGAAGCCCTACAGGACTTCTGAAATGGGCCCATACGTCCGGAAAGCGGAACAATACTTCAAAAGGCAACTGCTTCTAGCTACAGGCCACTTTGGGTGGCCTTGACAAGTGATTTCAGAAAAGCGGTTGCATCCAGCTAGTGGAAGAGCTGGTACCGGGATTACCTTAGCTCCTGGGGAGAGACCATCATTTCCACAATGGACCTGACTGCGGATGCCCACCAATAAACAAAATGCACCTAAGCTCTAAGCTCTTATATCCCAATTGCATTTTGAAAATATTGAGTGACCAACGGTAGCTGCTGTATCAACCTCCCTCCAGAAGAAAGACCGAGTAAGAGGACTCCGACCTGGGAGAGTGTCGTGAGTTGAGGCAAAATCCAGTTGGGTAGTTCCCGTTGGAAAAGGTCTGTGCTCAGAACTCTTAAGGAGATTCAAGTACCACTGGATCATGAAGGACCATAGAAACGCTATTCATGAGTAAATTGCTGGGTTGCCCCTTACCCGAGCTTTCTATCTAGAAACCCTAAGAGGGGACAGGGACGTGTCAAAGTCATGTGCAAGAGGCATGAACAGCTAGAACAGAATGGTTATATCCATACGGTGACGAGCCCATTGTTAATAATATGCCGGATCCTTCCCAGAATAAACTACTAATCTTGGAAGGAATCGGAAAAACTGGAGAGAGTAGACAGGAAAATCAAAACAGTTGGGCGAGAACAATAAAATCAACAAAGCAAGCGGGGGACCGAAAATGTCTACTAGACCTAATGGAAATAATTGGGGTTTCCACTTGTGACTCGTGCATGTTGAAACTGGAACCTGTTGGAGTTCAACCAACGTCCGTGCTTTGGCTATCGGCAGAAGTCACCGTAGACCGGGGTCGCGGTTCGATAAACGCCGGCTTAGGGCTCTCGATGTTGGCGGTTTCCTGACGGCCACTGAAAAAGATGGAGATGTTTTCCAAAGGCCGGATGGCTTTGCGAGGGCCGGAATATGCTGGAGTAAGCCGGTGCCAGCTTATCGTGCGCCCACCAGAGTGGTAATTCCGAGCACTGGAATGGAGCAAGACTTCCCCGTCTGTGGGCAACCGAACGACTGAGATACGCGTAAAGCCACGGATCAGACGTAATGAACACTGAGGCTGCCCGAATACACGGCCTTATCAAAAAATGATCGATAATCAAATTATTCAATAATGCAGACTTCAAATTGTAAGGTATTTCGGGTTTGGTAGCCTTTCAATACACCTTTTGACATAATGTATCTCCTTCGACGCAAGAACACTGAAACAAATTTTACAACATTCCAGAGGCGATAAGGAAGCACGCAGTTGTGTCCAAAGGGTCTGCATACAACGGCAAAGGGCACCGTCAGTTGTGGGGTATCAACGAAGACGGCTGCGGCAGTTTCACGGGGCTTATAGGACAGCGCTAATCTATATCTAAAAAGCCAACAAACCTGGCCATAGGCGGTCAAAAGGAATGCATTCAAGGTTAACAGGTGACACGCGTGAACAGGGCAGAGACCAGGGTGACATACCACCCAAACGGGAATCAACCAAGTGAAAGAACGGAGGTGCACACAAATTAGCAGGGACAGGGAAGAGAGGACCATTGGATAGCCTGGTGAGTTGTGTGTGCTTGTGGGTGTCAACGAGTGTGCGACAGGCCAGCCGAGTGAGAACTGTGTTCCGGGCCAGGCCAAAAGCGGATTGGGGTGCACCAACAGTGCAAACGTCAGTGGTATCGAGATCCGACTAGCGATGAAAAACATGCATGAACTAGAAACAAAGGTCCCGATTCTAGGAGTACAACCATCGTTGTATGACCTAAGGTATGGTGCTTAAAATGGGAAACTAACAACGGCGGAGAAGGCCACTAGTCCACTGGAACGCGTGGTCCACAGGCACCATGGGCAGGTCGGAAGTAATCAAAGGGAATTCACTATAAGTCTGGTTAAGCTTCTAGACAGATTTAACAAAAGTGTGTTCGTATTTGTGGGTAACTGGGAGTGAACGACGGCCGGGCTGCAGAACGGACAGGAATATCGACCCTCTGAATCATGTGGGCTGTCAGACGTTGAGCTTAATCCATAGGGCTCGGAATCGGTGTGCTCACCTTGGATGCTACAGATTCACCGGGAAGAAAAGTAGTAGTGCCCAACGTCACTGAACCAGGTGCGTATAGCCTGCCTCTGCTCAGCTCACAGCGAATGCCCAGTAAAACAGTGGTAAGAGATCTGTCCATTGACGATTGTTGTGGGTACTCATCTAGGCTTTGAGATGCCGGTAAAAACTTACAAAAAGCTACTGTCTTGTGAATAGTAAGCTGAAATGTGAATGCTTTGAGTTTTCACTCAGTTGGAGGAGATTGTCGAAGGTTTCGGATTTGAATTGGGCCGCTCGATTGGCGATGGCCGTTGCTGGGCACCCAAATCCAATGTTCTATGAAAACACCAGTGATATTTTCAACGGAGACGTTCTGAATGCCTATGAACTTAGGCCTACTAGTGGAGCGATCAATACAAGCGAGAAGACAGATCATACCTTGTGATGGTGTCAAGGGCCCAACGACTCTGAATTGCACATGAGCGAAGAGCGCTTCTGGAGCCTCAAGCAATCCGACCGGACTGGCGGTGTGTGGTTAGGCTTCAGAGCACCGAAAAAGAAGGCAGTTACAAGCCCTCTGAGAAACGCCGCTGCCCGAGTTAGGCCAAATAAATGGGGAGCTGATGAAGTGGCACGTGGCCTTGATACCAGGACGGGACAAACCACGCAGCACTTCGCAAACGGAGCGGTGGCGTGAAGGGGGCACTCTTAGCCTTGGGTGATCCGGGGTGGTGTCAAGAAGAAAGGCACTGGCAGATGGCAGAAGGCGCAAAGCCCAGACCCGGGGACTTATCAGGTGAGTGGACTGCTGAAACTCAGGATCTTTTCGGACAAGTGCCAGGTCCTCCAGGTTGATACCTGGAAGAGCGGATGATACAAGATTTTGGATCCTGAAAAGGGTATTTGTAGCCACGTCAATTGATCGGGGGAGGTTACAAAAGTCAGTAGAAAAAACTGTTACATGGAACCCAACCTCTGTATTACCGCAGGAGAACGACAACCCGAAGCACTGCTGAAAGCATGCAGTAGAGGATGGTAGTCAGTAAAAATGATGAATTTCCGTCCCTCCAGGGCGTGGCGGAAGTGACGGATGGAGGCGCAGAGGACAAGCGACTCGAGGCCAGAAGAGCTGTATTTGGATTTTGCAAAATATAGGTACCATGAGTGAAAAGCAAAAAGCTATCAGACACCTTCCCTAGGGCGCTTTTCAGCAGTGCGTGGTCAATTCACACGATTTTTAATGTAAACAAGAACGACAAAAAGAATGGTACACTCTGGATAAGCCTGAGGTATGACGCAACGCAGGTTTGAGTGATGTGATTGATGACGAAATACGAATTTGCTTAGAGATAAAATAAGCCTCCACGAAGGTTCAAAAGAGAAGTTTGAAATGGACCAAAATGATAGCAGCGCCCGGCAAATTTAAAGTTAAGGGTCAGATGGTTAGTTCAGTTAATGCCCAATGTTGCCTATTGAAAAGTTGGAGTGCTTGCATAAATAGTGCCGGAATTAATGACAACAGTGGGGAATTTGTGCGTATGAAGTGGATATTTTGTGTATCCTTAAAAAAGGATTTATCTAGCGGAGTATAAATAGTCACTTGCACAGCAGAATTTTAAATGCATATGGATAAAGAGCTCAGTGATAAGCTAGAATACGACCTCAGAGATGACAGTTTACGTTATAATGGGTATGCCAAGAAACGAAATGGTGAAGAAAAATCGATCCGGGTTAGATTACAGGGTGATTTCAGAGACGAGTAGCTTGCAACGTGATAAGGTAGTAAGGGATTTGTGAGAATATTGATGACCATTGTGATAGGCAGATCACACGATAGTGGCAGGAATACAGCCACAGGGCCAGTGAGTCTGAGATAACGGATAGAAGTGGGACCTCGAGTATAAAGTAGAAACGCATTTGGCAGCAAAGATGGCGGGACAAATCGGTGGCAGGATGCTGGCGAAATCAGATATATAGCAAACAGATGACGCAACTCGAAGAAGAGAGTGAAGAATAAAGAAAGGTCTGGGTAGAAACAGGCAGACAGACAGCAAATTGGTAACTTCTCTCAGGGTTGATCAAGGAATGTCTGGGCGAAAATGGAAGACGAATCAAAGTGAAAAGAGTAACTACAGCGATCAAAAGGGCACTAGGTTTTGTGAAAGGTGATAGACCGGAGGCAAGGAAAGTTCACACCGATAGATGGACGCTGTGTAATGTGCACCACGCAAATATGACAAGTGAATAAAGCTGCACGAACTGTGTCGCGGAAGGCGGCAGTATATCAGCGGCCATGGAATGCCGTGAAGTACCCCAGATGGCGAAGACAGTGGTAGAACTTAGAGGCTGAATACTTAACAAGTTCCAGCTATGTATCATAAGGAGGAAACATCAGTAGGGAGAGGAAGACTGCCACGGTGAGGGCGAAAAATAATGATACCCTTTGTGGAGGTAAGTGAAAACCTTTTGACGATCAATTCGACGGGTGTGACTTGCGTTGGTAAAGGAGCGGAGAAGCTGCTTTGGAAATACATCTGAGACGTTCGGATACGGAGGAAAAATGGTGATCTACAAAACCAGGATGAGGCAATGAAGTAGCTCTATGAAGGTGATCCTTTGGACTAATGGAGAAAGCAGCTCATCACTAATTACCTCACTGGATGCTGGAGGGCTACGGAGAGATACTTCAGAGCTGGTCGTCACTTGATGATTATGGTGGGGGAATGAACAGTTACAATAAATGTGCAAATGATTAAAGGTATTACGGGGGGTCTTAAATTGGGGATGGACATGATTACGAGTCGGACAAAAGAGCAGACGGGAGTGTAACCAAGGGAAGTTGGGCAATGGAACATTCTAAGAGGGGTGGGTTTTATTATAAACTGTCACTGTGCGCAAAGAAAAAACTGGTTATTAGATAGAGGGGACATTGTGCACTGTTCAGTGTGCAGCTGGATCGATAAACTTAGCGTGATGTGAGAAGGGTAAATTATAACTTCCACATCGAGAGCAAGCCGGAAGGGTGACCAGTGGTGACCGGAGGAGAAAGGAGCAGTGACATGACGGCAGCAGCAGAGCCAACATAATAATAGAATTTTCTAGTACGCAAGCAGTGCTAGTAGGTGAACCTGATTGTGCACACCCAACCTGAAAACCATTTCTGGAGACTGGAAGTGCTATTCCCCAATCTAGATAAGCACGTACATTGTTGCAGACGTACTACAGGCCCGATGTGCGGCGGCCAAAGAGTCAGATCTGGCCGCGCCCTGCACCGTTGGGATTAATATGAGTTGTATTAATAGGATGAGATCAAGTGGTCTAGGTTCTGATGACCATGTTGAGGGGATCTCGAAGAACGGAGTTGGTAAGAAAGAAGCCCTGTGAAGGAAAAAGTCAGGTCGTGCGGAAAATCCAGTCGGTCGGCAGAGTCCAGGGAACGCCGGTGACGGAGTCAGTCACTACTGCGGGGATAGATGTAAAGGTAGAGAAAAAAATGCTCGATAAGCTAGATAATGAAGCTGTTGGTCACGAATGAAAGCTACAAATAAGGCTGATGTTCAACGTAGCACGGAACAAGGAGACATGCTACGAATACCTGGGAAGGGAAGGAGCGGATAGCAGGCCATTGAGTAATTCTGGTGGAATCCTAACAAGACTGGGTGTTCCATTTATGGCGGATGGAAAACTAGGCGAAAATGTAAAAATTTGACCAGCAGAGAGAGACCTACTGCTTGGTACGGTGTAATGAGGCATCAAAAAGAGAATAGTTTACACTTGAATAAGACTGATACCGTGGTGGCTAGGCACTCTATGTTACCAAGTATCTTCTAGTATGATTGATACCTTAATACTTGACTGTGGCTGATGAAAATGGATGCTGTCAATTACGGTAAGAGCAGATAACGCGAATCGGCTAACTGGGAGAACGGCCATGGCCAGTAGGGTTGTCACGGTCAGCGGAGATGAAAATGAGGGGAGGGATAAACAGACACAAGAAAAGTGCTGTTAACAGCCACGGGGTGCGGGCTTGACTGCTTCTATCTGCTTACCACGTGATGGAATGAATCCACATACTCGCGAGAATCCACCAGTGATTGCAGTCTACTGGAAAATAATCAGTAATTTACTCGTTGGTAACCGAAACCAAGCTAATAGGCTCCAGTGACAGATACCACAGGGTCACGAACTCTTCGATACCAGAATATGGGGTGGGCAACTTCGTATGTATATGAGGATCTTAAACATGCGGTTATGAGGGCAGGAAACGAGAGCCAAGTTCATGGCATGAGGAAATAAGCACGCGAGTCGCAAATGGTCCAACGAGTTGCGACAAAATCTCGCCTTGGAGGCAAACGAACAAAAACTGGGGCAAGAATGCAAGGGTGGTACAAGACACATACATTGCTTTTGATGGAACATTTCCACGAAGCTAGGGAACTATGGTGTTCTTGGAGAATTTTCCGTGATCAGTTGTCACACAGCCCACAAAAATCCGTCCGATCTTAGCAAAATGGAAGGTTTGGAATTAGTGTACCGCTTCTTCCTACCTACTTGAACCCTGCTCCAGTACACGTTACTAGTATTATAGGCATCTGGAATCTGCTCACAAGTATAGACATGTATGCGATCACACAAAGTTTGGCAGTTAAGTCAGTGAGTTCTTCCTCCACAGCAAAATGCAATCCTCTTCTCTGACGACTGTTATTCTTCACCGTAGTTAGTAAGAACTGGTGCGTCCGCGAGTGCAAAGGGCAAGCGTGTGCGAGGGATCGCAGCCCATTTATGAGCACAGATATCCATGCTTACTTGCACCTGTAGATAGGCAAGGAAGCATGCTCGACGAAAAACAACAATTTTTATCTCTGGAATCACTCTTGCCAATGCCGACGGTAAGTGGGAGCTCATAAAACAACAGCATGTTCTGATGGAAATGTTGGAGAAAATGCTGTCCACGTGTACGTGTGAGTGAGTGGGCTTGCATGCTTAAAAAACAGCAACCAAGGCTCATGAAACAGTTTGTTCAAATAGCAGACAACGGGTGGAAACTCATGACACCATTATGATCTGATGGAGCTGAGTAACAAACGGGGTTATCATTCATAAGGCTCAACTGTTGGCCGATGTGAATGTGTGTACAATACGAATGAAATTGGTACTGTGAATAGACGTGCCATGGCAAAGCAGCTTGGTCAACACTTTCTGATTTGGAAACTTGAGGTTGGAGGAAATTAGACGGCCGGGTCAGCGGCCTCTATTGGTCGGTCTTCAACCTCAACTAGACCAACGCTACCCACGCAGCTAGTCAATATTCCCCTAGTGAACCTAACGTTCGTTGTTCTTACAAGCCCGTCGGAACTTATAATGATTTCTCCGACAACACCCAGATGCCAAGAGCTAAAGTGCGCGTGTTCTTTGGAGATAGCCTACGTGTCACAAACCGTGAAGGGCCCTAATTTGGCTGGCCACCCCTTTCGGGTTTGTATGATCTGCAGCTACTCAAGTAACCACTGCTTTCAAAACACCCTGGTCGGATAATTTGCTCGTTTCCATCCGTGTAGGTAGCTGCCACGGTGACTTGATATCGGCCCCTGAAATGCTTCACCTTAGTATCAGCAAATCACTTGAGGTAGACACCAGATGAGTGGGGTCACCTGAGAAGACTAGAACCACAGAATGATTACCTTAGATTCTCTCTACCTCCGTCCGCAAGGTTTTCAGTGTCCCATCGTCCCGTGGCTGCTGTTCGGCTACAGACAGCAGTACCCTTCTGGAGGACCTGATTATGATTCTTCACATGCTGCCATGGTGACTGATTTGTGGGGGATTGAAATTTTACTGAAAGCCTCGCGTTGCTATTCACTTCTATAGTCCATCCTGATTTAGACTTTGGCTCCAAGGCAGCAAGTCTCATTCAGAGTCCACAAAATTAGAACCACTACCTAATCACACGACCATCGGCATACCTCGTACTTTTAGTAATCCCTGTAGGACTCACAGAAAAGAGTTGGTTTCCATCGAACGTGCTACTTCTGGGGGTGCTGCTCGAGATGTTTCACGTCATGGCATACCTGTATCTTTTCTCCTCCATCCTTCAGAATCTGGCCCGCAAGGGTCCGAAATATTTAAGTCCAGTGTCACTTAATGGTCACCGTCATGGAGTCACCCTTCATCCCGGTGGCAGTGTTATAACTGCTTGCCAAGCCAAGCGTCTTCTATACCACATACAGAGTCAAGATGCATGTGTCACGCTCGCCCTTCCTCACTGCATCCGACGTCGCTTCCGGATAAACTTTTCACGTGGCTTTCTACAGCTCGCCCGCCTGAAGCGCTTAGGTGTTGAACGAGTAAGTCTACCACTGGTTGTCAAGCAGGCTGCATTATTGAGTGTTTTGTGTGGAAACTTGGATGGGAACTTGCAAGAAGGCCACCCTCCTCAAGCAATCCTTCGATTGGTCTCCTACTAAGAACTTTTAAATTGTTTTGTGTGAATAATGGTCTTGCGTCGATCGTGGCCAGCTTTCCAAGACTCTGAATCTCCTGGGTGAACGCCACTGATTGTCTCGTCTGGAGCTCCCACTCTGCGGACTGCATCTCTTTGGGAGTAACTGAACCCACGCGTACACCACTGAAAAAATAGGGATCCCTCATGATCAGCAAATACACTTTGGATTTGGTCAGCCATACCTTCGAACGGAGCAACCTTGTCCGAGGGGAATATCCAGTCAACGGTGGCAGAAGAGACCTTAGTTCGGAGGCTACCACCGCCGCCTTTATCGTGCCTCTGGCTTCCATCTCCTACGCCGGGGTGTTCCCAAATCTTAAACAGGTCGGTCACATTCGAGTGTGTACGGGAACTTAGGACCGTCCGTCCATAGGTCAAGCCACCGGAAGTTTGTCACAACACCGGAAAATAAGCCTGCTGGGGTATCGGCATTATAAAATTGCTGGCACTGGCTAGCAGTCGCTCCGTCATATATGGTGGTCAGCCCGTTAGCCACCGACGTGCCGAAGTTGCCCTTGGCGTTACTGACGCAGTGCCGTACAATTGCCGAGTCTGTCCAAATTCTTGCCGACCATCTACCGGAACTGCGGCACCTCTTTGTTGCCTGCACGGCCGTAACAGCCAACACATCCGTACTAGGTTTGAAAAGCTCGATAGAGACCGACTTTAGAGGAGTTGCGCGAGCCTTGGAAAAATGGATCCTTTGGGTGAAGCTCCCATTACGTGGGCACTAAGGCTTCTATTTCACAGTGGCCTAACCTACTCCAGGTGCATCGAAAAAGGGCATGCAGTTCGCCTGTTTATTTTGTATCATTTGACCGTGACAACGAGGGTTGTATATTTCCCCTAATGGTACCTTCACTTGTAAGAATATTTCCCGTATGTAGGCCTTAGGTGCCGTCCTACACAAACGAAACCAGCACAAGACCTCATTTTTCGGACATGTGCAGTCTGGTCCTAGTAACAAAATGTCAATCAGTGGTATTCCCCGGAAGTCGGTGGCGTAGTGAAACGCTACACGGAACTTTTCGGGTTTTTAGAGTTCAAAACTAGACGGCGTGGCAAGTACCATATCCCTTCGTTGACTTGAGAGGCAGTAGTTGCCTTCTCTATGCAACCAGGATCTCCATGGGGCGTCGCCCTATATGGGTACCGTTTCCTGAAAAGTTCATTGAGACCAGACCTCTATCTCATTGGTAGCTACCCGCGAAGTAAATAGTCCTTTTTTCACAAAGCGATATGTCTGCACAAACCACCGGAGGGCACTTCGAAATGATTCGACCGGGCTTTTTTCAATGCAGTTTACAGAGCAAAGCCAAGCAGTGGACCAATATGGTATTCAGCCCAAAGCTGTGCCTGCTGCATAGGGCGCTTGGCTCTTTACTACTCCCTGAGCCGGCACCCTACGTGCTTCTGGCAAGTCGAAACCAAGAAGAATAACCTCAACATCTTCTCAATGTACGATCGTTACGCCCTAGTGATGGGGTCATATGGATAAAAATCAATTGTGCTGACTTGCGCGCTTACATCGGCAAATCCTTCGGCTTGAAGGCCACCGTAGCCTCAATATGTTCACTGCTGTCTAGAGAGACGAGTTGCAGTCGTACGCGGCCCGCAGCCATGACCTAAGTCCCACCCACGGTGCTTACTGCTAGTGACGTGGGGTTCTCTCAAAATGGTGTTTCCCCGCAAAACGCTCCTTCAACAGTGAGCCCATTGCCACTGATCTAGACATGTCCACGTCCCCCTTTTATTGTAACCCAGTGAAAGACGACAACCATTACCTCGCTCTCCCATCCCATCGCTTGTTGCGCACACCCTCAGCTCTAATTCGTTTTGTTATCCCTTCTTTGGTAGGCTATTCGCCATCAAGATGAACTGGTTCACCATTCTACCCACTTTTCTCACAAACCTTCCTTCCATCCAACTGTCTCCTGTTAACTCAACTCGACTTGGCTCACAAAATCCGGTTTTGTCCTTGGAAAATACGTCTTGTTCCCATGCATTGGTAATCTCCACAAATCCGCCACGTGCACTGCCTACCAATACCAAAATATGGCCTCCAAACGCCGTCTCCTCTGCCTCGCGTCAAACTCCCCACCTGGCAAGTATTTCTTCCCCACTTGATTCTAAATGCTCCCTATTTCGTGTGCCTTTTACCTCGCCCCACCCCTTCCATTATTTGTAGCTCAGTTTGCCCCTTCATACCTTTATTCATCCAACATTTCCGACCTTAGCACCGGTAGCGCCCCTCCCCCAGCCAACCACTGCTCCATTCCTACTGACCATCATTTTTCAAATGCTCTTGATCACCCCAGCCTGCTATCGACCCTACAAATTCTACAGGTGTTTCCTTTTCCCCAGACATCCCCTCCTTCGACCTCTAGTTATCTCGTCACCATCAATGCATTGTACCAGCCCCTCCAGCTTGTTTGGTGCCTAGGCTGGCCTCTACTATTATATGCATCATCCACTGGCTCTGACCTCCGTTCTGCCCAACAGTGGCGTCTTGTCTTATCCAACATAACCTGCCATTCTGATGTGCCTGAACTGTTTACCACAGGTGATATACCTCCAGCCCTTTTTACCCCTCATTATATTCGAGGTAAACTTCAACGACTAAAAAGCCTTATCATTAAACAACTGCAACAATATTTTTATGACGGAATGATGGCCGTCCGGGAACACTCCGGATGGCCAAGCATTCCTGATGGGGTATAATCGATAGAGGACCTATAGGGTAAACCGGCGTGGTGATGGATTCCTAGCTTATGTTAAGGGGAACTACATTACGACCCCTCTTTTTCACAATACTCTCGATTCTGTTTTCAATTCACGCCGGTTCACTACAACCTCCAGAACACTGAGCTTTACATCGTCTGCGCGTGTAGCTTGCCTAGTTTCCCTAGTTCCCCGTTTCCATTCTTTAGCAAATCTGTCGATCTCCTCTCTTTCCTTCCTTCAGGAACCAAGCCTATTACTGGTGGCTTTAATCTTCCTGGAATTTATTGGCGAGTCCTCTCGGCTCCTCCCTATCATATGGAACTCGTTACCAACATTCAAATTGGTGGCCGCACACAACATGATTCCAAACCTACCACAAATGGGAATATTCTAAATTTATTATTTAATCACAACAAATCTTTTATAGATACACCGGTAACACGGAACTTATTTGACAGAAACCGTAAAATAGCTATCTGCCACTTGCAAATTAGTTGCCTTTTTAGTCTGGTGATCACGCCAACCTGACTCCGGAACATTTCTGAACAAATGCTTCCCATTTTCATCTAGGCAAGTATGGGACTTCCCATACGCTGCTGCAAAACTTCTGCCCCACCACTGAATGCAGTAGTTTATTAATACTGGGTTAGCTACTACTAATTCAGCCACTACTTTTTGCCGGAAGTGCATCATTCACTTATTCAGCTTTTAACCGTCTCTTTTACTACCTGCTCCAGGGCCACAGCATGAAAGTTGACTCTATGCCTATTGAAATCGTTCTACTTACGTTGCCTTTCTTCCACATTGGGTCTCACCATCCAGCTTTTGACACTTTCTCAACAAGCTGTAACTGACTTTACTTGAAGTGGCTTATTAGCTAAACTCACTCTCCAGTGGTAAGGAACCTCATTCTGTTCCCAAGCTCTATCATACAGCTAACGTTTTTCCACGCTTTCATGGAGAGTTTCTTCTTTCTATACACTGGTCACTCTAAATCGGGTCTCATCCTCGGTAAAGAATCCTACTCCTCATGCGTTTTAAACATTTTACCGTATATTTTCGTCTTACCTGCCACAACCCCAGCACTGTCGTAGTCCGTTAACTTATCTACTATCTTATGAGTTCACCCATTCCGACAGTATGAAGTAACCTGTTTCCCTAACCTGTTTTCTCCGGGCGGAAAGTTCATTTAATTATTGGACCCCACATGTATTACTTTTCAAAGTTTCACCACTCTTTTTGTCCTCTGTCCTATAGCCACAGTGCCGTCAATGCCCTACGCCGCTTTGATCTTCTTCCGTTTACTTCACCCTTCTTCTACACCAGGTTTTACCATATTGACTTTTAAACCTCACTATAATTTTGCGACCACCCTTGTGCAAACACCATTTGATTTACTTCAATATCTAAACTCACCCTGCAGCCATGACGGCCCTCTTCCTTCTATCACAGATATCCCTTAGCTTCTTTTGTCCAAGTTTTCTTCTCGACCACATATTGGTCTGGACCCAAATGCACCCGCAGTGTTACCAACTTCAGTTATCAAGTAGATTCCTATACAAAATGCCGTAGCGCTTTTTGCGTTTTACTTCTTAAGAACATTTATCTGGATCCGTCTAAAAGTTATCATTTATCCGATAACCTCTGGCCCTCAACTGGGCCAAGCCCAGACTACTTTTTCCGATTACTTCCTTTCCGGACTCCCAGATTTCGCTGCTTAAGCTCGATGGCATTTTGACGATCAAATAGCTGTCCGGTTCTAACTCGGTCGAAGTCTCGGGCTGGTGAATCAAACAATGTACAATCGTTCCAATGCCAGCGGCGCGGAGCTCCGTCGGATCCCCCGCCTTGGCGGGCGCATATCGGAAGTGCAGGCCGTCTGTAGCGATACGCAGACGCATTTTCGATGGCGGATCGCACCTCCTGCGGTCACTATCCGAGGTGTTTTTCGTCGGGTGTCCGGCGCATGGCCAGCCCAAACCCCCAGCACCGATTAAAGATTGCTAATTTCCGATCTTTATTCTGCCCAGTTTCTCACACGCGCCTCCCCGTACGTCTAACCCTGTGCTCACCGACTATTATGCTCGTATTCCATAACAGCCAACATCATCACAATTATTTACTCCCTCTTTGCCTGGCAACATACATTGTTGCCTATTTTATCCCACTCCTCACAGCTCCCGCTTCCATACATCTTTCTGTACCGTGGACGATATTCGTATTCTTACATAATCTTCGAATTCACTATTCGGTAATATCTTTTTAGCCTGCTCATAAACTGTTACAAGCTGCATTATTCACCAATCAATTCAGGGGCATTTCCGTTTCAGTTTTCAAGACAGAACTTGCCACTGTCGCTGATGAAGCACTCGTTACTCCTTCTAATCTCCCCATACGTTGCCACAATGCACACCCCCGTCAACGTCACTGTTTGAAAACCATCTCCCTATACTGCCAGCTGAAAAAGGTCTGGCTGGTAAGCACTTGCTCCTATCGACAGTCCAACCAACCATGAGCATTGAGATATGTCACTGCATCATCCTAATCTCATGGTGCATCATGCCCTCTCTATTTTCGTTCGTCTTAGGTTAACTCGTTCAGCAGGTTCTGCTATCTGTAGACGTTCCGTGATCATCCTGTAAGGGGGACGAATAATCGATCCAATTCTAGCTCCATTTTGAAGGCTCTTCTGCTTTAATCCCTTTTTGACACTACGGCCGTTCCAATGTCACTATTTACCTGCTGAGTCGTTTGAACCTGACAGTTCTCATTATCCGCCATCATCCCAAAGATATCACTACTCCAAACTTACTGCCCTCTCTGTCCCGTTTTCATTTTACAGCCTCTCTCCTGGCGTGTAATCATTTTCGAAAGGAGTGTATTTTTCAGTCACTGCCCTCCTATAATTACCATTACACCGATTAATTGATATATTTTATTCAACTTCTGATCCCTTGCCCCTCTTCCCTGGCCAATTTCTAGCCACATGCACCTCTTTCACTACAGCGTCCAAATGTTCTTCAACATTTTCCGTAATGAAACTGGCTCTCGGAAATTGTTCATTTTCTATTTAACCGCTCACTTGTTCTATCTAACTTTGTCTGTTTCATGCCATATATTTCGACAACACAGCCACCTCCAGTTCCCTCCGGTTGACTCAATCATCTGATCTCCACCCACAGTTTTGTGGGACACTAGTATCATGCCAGTTTTATGTGACCTAGTTTTCCTCATGCGCCGACCATGCTTAGTTATCTCGTCCCCCAATGTGGGCCATTTTGACCTCACATGTACCATTTGGTTCTGCTATCAAGCTTCCCCAGGCTTTACCGGAATAGCCTAATAATAATAATAATAATAATAATAATAATAATAATAATAATATTAGCGAGCGTTGGTGTATAGCGCCAGCGCATTTAGTTCAACACAGATATCTGCTCCTAAGTAAACCTACTTTGGCTTCCGGAGAAACGCCAGGGGTGACAGCAGATTATTTTGCAAGGGCTAACGTCACTAGGATACATGGAGACCGTCGGTGATTTGAGACTTCCAACGTCTCCCAATCCTTTCCTACCAGAGCATTACGACACCCAGGCCACAAGACCTGCGGTTTGACGTGGCGAACGCCCAGTCTCTTGCACTACGGGCTTTAAGGGTCTAAGCCGTGCTACGAATTTCGGGTATCCGGCACAATCCAGCAAAGCTCAGTTTGCATAAGACAGGTATTAGCCACGGCCAACTCGGCACTCAGGGTTTCTTCGGCTGTGCGCAAATAAGATAGGCACCCGCTCCGCGCAGTTTGTTTCGTCGATTCCTCACTAGAAGGTTAAAACTTAACCGCACATCAATTGCAAAAGGTGCTACACATAGTGAGCTTTCATTGAATCCTGGTGCCGAAAACGGAATTGCTCAACGAAGAACACCAGTGGGCCCTAGTGGTCACATCTGTCTGTTTAGTGAACATGCTTAGAGATCACTGTCAGGGTTGATCTCGATTAAACTACTATCTAGAGCCTCCTTAATGTCTGGGCGGGCTGCGCTCTTATTACCTGTTCCGATGAACTGCTCCGGTAGGTCACCACCGTGCTACTAATGAAATGAGACCAAGGTACCATACTAAATCGAAACTTAACCGGTTCCCTCCAGTAATCTCCTGTTCAAATGTCTGAGGCCATCTGAAATAACCATCCGAGTTAAAACTAGGAAGGCTTTTTTCTGTTTTCAGTGCCTCTACTAGATCCACCCTTGTCCAACGCAGCATATCCCCGAAACAATATGTATGTAACGACCAAAACGCACGAGCCCTTGTGCGGACGTAGTCTGATTAACGAATAAACGGTCCAACCACCAAATGAAAAACTTCACTCGTTCTGGATGACACCCTGCGATCTCAAATCGGCGCGTAGCCCGAATCGACGCGGAGTTCAGATCAAAATGATGATTGCTCAGAAAGTTCTACGGTACCATTCAAGAGTTGAAATACAAGCAAAAAGCGGCTTTACCTTTTACATTGAGCCTAAGTCACTATCAAGCCAATGGGTGTTTCAAATTAGGACAAACAACCTCACAGAAGGAACAGTTTACAGAAAGAAGCAGGCAAGAAATAGCTGTTCTGAGATCCGAGTAAACGCCGCGCGCTTGTTCGGGCCCAAAAACAAGTCCGTGAGCGTAGCAGCCAAAAGACAACGTAAACGGACTGAAAGTCTGCGACCCGTCAACGCGAGCAAAAAAGTGAAGCCGATCGTAATAAGACAAAACTCTCCTGCGTCAATGCGACCCACTACCATAGCAAATGTCGGCAGAGACCCCGATAGGAAAGAACCGCAATGAAGTGCAAAATACATGCACCAAAAGTAGATTGAGCGTCCACTTCAGAACAGAGTCACGACCAATAATTTTAGAGAAAACAGATCTAACTCAGTCAGCATGTACATAAAGGTATGCCGATGAAGAACCTCCAAGCAATGTGTATGCTGCAATCTCCATGCTAAGATCAGGAAAGCTTTTTACTGTCTATATTGTCTCTACCAGACACACCCGAAGTTTCTTTTTTCCGGAGCGGAAATTCCGATATCTTGGAATCCCGCTCGCAGTTTTTGCTCGTCTGACCCTCAACCATACGCGCTACACAGTCTGCTCCTTCGCCAATCAGGCGGCGTCCATTTTGTAAAAGGGTGACCAAATGTGCGCGCCGTCCTCCAGACGCAGTCTAGCTATATCTATCTATTCCAGAGCGCCCATATCAACCTGGAGGGCTCGCCGCACGCTTTGTTTTGCGGCTACTTCACACCAACCAGAAAACACGAATTCGAAAACCACCAAGATACCAAAGTAGTCAACCCTTCCCATTGCATTTGTTGTTGTCACCCACCAAAAGCAGCTCCGCCTTCTCTGGCAGTCAGATGTCTGACTGTGATCAAACTAAAAAATAATAATAACGTCGAAAAAAGTGTGGAGCACTCTTGGAGCGGAACGAGCTGGGCGCCAATGGAAGTGAATTGTGCTACCTCCCTAACTGAGGCAAGCCCTAATGCCACCTACCACGAGCACTGGATATAGACTGTGGGAGTTCGTTTCCATTGCAAAAACTTGGCCCCGTCCAGCTCCCTTCTCTCAAGTTTTTCCGAACCAGTCCTCACGTGAGTGTTGTCCGGCTTTGCAATATGCCAACGACGACAAAGATATCACAGTAACCACGCAATCGCCACCATACCAGATATCCTTGCTCGTAACCAAGTATAGTCTCAACACTAGCACCATCGAGTAGGGGCGTAGACGAACTTACGGCTACCTTTCTCGGCACGAGACCAACTTTCTCTAATGCATCATCACCGGCACTATATCAGTTCCTTCTACTTTAAGGCTCCTCAGAAACCATTCAGTATAGAATAACCACTATACCAGAGGAGACCGTAACGAACACAGTGCTATGCTGGCAGGGTGCCAGTCCCATTCACTCGCAAACCGTTCTTTCTAGCTTAACTTACCACCTCGGTGCCGAATCACAGTCTGCGTAAGCAAACTGTATTGAGAGTGACCATTTCTAATTCCCCTTAACCGTAAAGCCTTGGGTTTTTCTTAGTATCCCAACACCGCCACAGCAACGTGCGAGCCATTAATCCTTTTGAATGCATACACTGTTGCCCAAGCAGTGTACACAACTTTGCTTGCCCGTAGCATTATAGCTCAGTCCCCTGCGAGCCTTCTTTACCCAGAACGTGGGGTAGGTGTCACTGACCACCTAAATGAAACTTCATCCTTGCCCCATTCAAATAAACCTAACCAGTTCATTATTATTGTCGTCATATATTACCATAACCCATAGCTGGAACCGCGTCCAGACTGCAATCCCCATTTACTTCAGGTTCGTCGCCTCCCACTTCCTCGGTCGCCAAGCTAGATAACCAAGGATGCCACCTTGACTCGTGCTGACAGGAAGCCAGCTGGAACCTTTCATAGCATCTGGGACTGCAACCAAGCCACGCGACAGGAAATACCCCCAACTGCCTATCTTATCGATTAGCGTTTTCTAACGCAAAGCCTCTCTTGCCGATATCGCCATTGCAGATAACATAAGTAACAGTTCAGGCGCAACTTGCTAATAAACCGGTCATCAGTTAAACCACGTCATATCTCGCCACACCCGGTTGATTGACCGCCACATATCCTTTACCCCGCCAGACGGACCATGCCCATAAGATGTTGTACATTACCAGTAATGACGCTGAGTAATACTGAGGCACAATGCGCCAATGTATATATATATACATTTGTCAGTGAAACAGCATATTACCGCTCAAGTCTATGCGGAGATTTTTCAACCTAGTATCCGTTGCAACAATCCAGTTTTCCCTCGAACCGTGGCCGGCTAGAGACCTACTCTCCACTTTTCCAGGACCCTCCAGTTGCGCTTTCCCACTAATGAATGGTACAGTTCACTGATCCTGAAATGAAACTCACCGTCATATGGACTGTTGTTCCTTCCGCACCCACCAAAAGTTCCCAGATAAACATTATTAAAATTGGTTTCATGTCTCCCTGCTTCATAACTCATTCCTTTTGTTGAACCCCGGTAGGTCAGTCATTCAGGGTTTGCATCAGCTTCATGGTTTGCTATCCTCTTCGCATGCATCGATTTTCCCGGGTATACTTCCAAACAATTTTTTTCTTCCTATTAAGAATTTGCACTGTTTGCGGGACCCCAGTAAGCCGCTGTTTTCCATGGCTTGCACCATTCTCGTTTATATTGCATCTTTAGCATTATGTATTAACGGCCTTCTCGGTATCCCATGGTGCGCCACCGCCCAGCCCAAAATCGAAACCGGTTCAAAGTTGCCGCGCAAACCATTATTGGAGTGATCGATACAAACTGTGGCTGACTATGTTTTTCTATCGCTGACACTTTTGACTTTTATGTCTCGAGTTTTTGGATATTTAACCTTGATGAGTAACGCTGTACACCATGATCATGCGCTTGCGCGTGAGTCTCGAACACAGCCGAGAAATATACCACTTTTATTATTATTGTTATTGTTAATATTATTATTATTATTATTATTATTATTATAGTGGGTGAACATTGATCGTGTACGTCTTTCAGGCCTGCCGCTGTTCGCGAAAACAAGTGGCTTCTTCCGGTTCAGAACGGAATCTATATCTCTACTCGGAACCTCGTGTACCTGAGGCCCTACAGTTGCAAACCATTTGCAAGAACAAAGCTGAACGACTATAGAACTAGGGCTGAGTCGTTTATAAGTAGACACGGTAGTGAACTTAGTGCGACTATCTAATGTTCCTGCCCGAGTTTCTATTACTAAATTTCACGTGAAATGTCTTGCCGAAGAGGAAGCCCACCGGCCATTCATGAATCTGTTCACCCATAACGGATGACCCCAGCCTGAGTGGCAGAAGCCAATGGTTCACCGAGTCAGATATTCTGCTAAGATCAAGAGGACACGCCTGCCTGTTTAGCTGCACCCACCCTGCGGGTTATCCCGTCCGTAAAGCACTAAGTGTTCGTTAAGACCTATTTTCGGAAACCCGTGTTAAGTAGGACGGCAAATATAGCGCTTTGGTCGACGCTCGCAATCGTACGCCGTGATGAACTTTTCCAGTGCCGTGATCCGCAGCACTGGCGTTTTGCGAAACAGCACTTCTGCCTTGAACCCGTCTCACTTTAATATACAAAACAAGCAGTTGATATAGGATAACTAGTGACTACGTTCAAAATAGCGGTACGAAACGCATCGGCTTAGAACGCTTTCCGTATTCAGCTGTTCTGACTGACTATTCTGGTTTCGTGCCCGACTGGCTGACCATATTTTGACCAGTGAAAACAACTATTTGAAGTTCATTGGTCGATTTCATCCCTTTAGGTTAATCAACTCAGGATTGCCGGTTGGTTAATTATCTCTGCTCAGTGAAAGTGACTGTCAGCGGTTTATTGGGCGATTTCGTTCTGATTCTCCACAAACTAATTGGACCATCGACTCGCTTTGTTGGTCCAAGCTTTGCCATAGGTTTCGGGCAGGCAAAGGCGTGTTGTCTGTTAAAGTAACTAGGCTGCTCTTCGGCGTTTTGGTTGATAACAACGATTGCTGTTCGCTTTTTCAAAGGCCACTCCTCCGGATCCGTGCGTCTTTGAATTATCCATTCGAACCCCCAATTACACGCTGCGCTTCTCCACGACAAAACCATTATCCGTTTTTCGCTAAATACTGCTGCGGAATTATTTAGTGCATTTTATTCTGACACCTATCCAAACTTATGGTTAGCACCTCAGCTTAGGTAACCCCGATAATTGCTCAGCTGTTCACAGCTTTAGTGAGCTAATTTGCACATATATATTTTGTCGACTCTTTCTGTGTTTCATTATCTGAAGTGATCTTTATCTTTACGAAAACCTTTGCAAAACTTTCCCGAACCACCGGCAGACATACAACTTTCACAGACTTTCTATTGTCATTATTTCTTCCCAGTATAAATGGTCTTAACAAAGTCATGGTAGTGGGTGCCGATCTCCGTGCGTGCCACTGAATTAGTTCTGAATGCTCTAGCGGCCCCTGCGACCAACAGTCCTGCGCAACCTGACCTTGCCAGACCTAGTCCGAACCCGAGTCGCACCCCAAAGTTCACGAGCATGTACACTTAACAGAGTGTTGAACCTTAACAAGTATGCTAGCCGTTACTGCTTACTTTTGTTCACAATCTCCTCTTCCCTTTTCCGTACTCTTTCACCCCCAAAGCCTAGGCACTCTACCAACTTTTCTGTATACTGTTACGGTAGTATTTTCACATCCAGCGGTGAATCGACCAGTCCATATACATACCCCGATTTCTCGAACCTGACCGATTTCTTCCTGTCTTACCCCAGAAATACCTTCCTATACAATGTTTCCTCCACCGACTCTCCACTCCGAAATCCCAGACTATCTACGCTTATAGTCTAATGTCCGAAAACTAGTCGATTCTCCCAAGCCTACCGCCATAATGTGCAGCTACAAAAAACAGATCAGCCGGTAAAATTTTGCAGCGCGAAGCCGCACGTCTCCCAGTCACTACACCACGCTCCGTCTCGTAAACCAACATCCAGGGTGATGCGCATATCAAGACCAGCAGCCTATTACAACATATAAGCTCACCTGAATTGTTAATTGGGGCTCTTTTCAGAATCGTTATAATTCCGATGCCACTGGCCCAACTTCTCGAACCATTCACAACAACTATGGACTGTAATTTAGTTGACGCACACTACGTTATTGACAGTATACTTCAGAGGTCTCGAAGCTAACGTGAAATCCAAACCATGCCACGGCATTTATTACCCCCTACAGGGCTCCGCTGAACATAGTCAGCAGTACCTTGCTAAAGCCCGCTAACGTGGAACGGGCAATGCGCCACAGCATCAGACTACCAAAGCAAACACAACGAAACCAATGTAACACCAAAGTGGACCGGAAAATTCCTCTCCTGCTTACCTCCAAGTGTCTTTCGAATAATTCTGGACTGCTTGCTACAACTTCATTCGTGCTGACATCGTTTTGTGGTCGACACCCAATCTACGCTTGATACACTGAAATTTTCCTTTCACGGTCCTGGTTTCTTACTGAGACCTCCATGCGGACATTTGGTGCGGCAGTGGATCGCACTGACTCAAGGGAGCCCTGGTTCATTATGGCTCGGCCTCACTTTCTCACTCACGTCGACTGATCGTAGACATTCAACTCGTTTGGCTGCCACGCTCAGGAAATTGCTCTTTGAGTCTGATAATGCGTTAAGAATTTATTCTATTTGTTTAGACTGCTGAACAGGCACTTTTCGTTTACTGTTTTTGGTCAACTGTCCCCCATTTGGCAAAACTCCGTCCAATTTTGGACTACCTTTATGTCTGGATAGTGACTGAGGCTCACTATCAAAGGCATGATAGTTTTTGTACTCACTTCTACTCGCTAATCGTACGGTAGAATTTGCAGAGCAATAGTGTCCTTGATTTGGGTTCTGCACTGACTCGGGCCACGCGTTCCTCTGAGGTCCCAAGGTGCTATTTAGTACGAGTGAAGCTTGTAATTCGGTAAATCGAGCAATAAATCATCGGCTGGCTTCACCCGGATCAGGACTTGAGCGTTATGGTAGGTACAGGTGGTGCTGGAATATCTGAACTGCCTCAAACACCCAGGGCTGCAACCCGCCATCAGACACATTTACCGTACATTCCCCCTAACCCAATCCGTGCAACATGCGTCTGCTAGTAAACGGTTGTCTGACCCAGATCTTAATGCGGCATACGGAACTTCTCCAAACCTGCCAGTCTCCAAGAACCCTTGGCAAGTCGCTGATGTCGGCAGGGCTTTTGGCTCGAATCCACCAAGTCCAGCCCGCCAACCGTGCCTTGTGCATCAAAAACGGCCGCTCAGATATAGTAGCCCATCTAACCTAACAACCCAGATTTGGTCTTCCAAGGCAGCACAAACCAATGAATGGCCGCTCTTGTCCCTGTCCTTTAAGTGCCACTAAAGCTTATTCGTCGGAAAGCACCACTCCACGGCTAAGTCACTCCCGGCCGAAGCTGGCTCGTTAGCCCTCAGGGCAAACACGGCTAATAAGCTGTCAAGAAGTCTTGTCCCAAAGAACACATGCCCGTCTATGAAATCTGATTAGTCACCCCTGAGTAGAGAGCTGGAAAACCTTGGTACTCTGCCTCCACTGCCATACGTCAGCACTAGTGGAAGCCTATGGTCTTTAATCCAAAGTTCGACAACCTGCCCTCTCCCCTGCAGAAGGCTTCAAAAACTAGTTTACCAGACAGCAACCCCATCGCATGGCCAGACCAGACTCCGAAGTTTTGGCAAAATTTAAGACAGAAGAGATACCTTGATAGGGTGTCACAGATGCCAGTGACTACAAGTTCCGTCTTCAGACTAGATGGTTCCCAAAACCGTGTTTCCTGCAAGCAAAATCACAGCCCCACTCGCTTTAACTCGGATGTTATCGGCAACCAGCTGTACCGCGGTTTTTCAACGCTGACTCTTCCAAAATCATCACTTCTTAACCCTTTTGCGCCCCAGCCGTTCATCCCACTAGTCTCACTACCGGACCAAAATGTTCCGCTTCTCCCATCATTGCCCTACTCACCACAAACCTTTCGCTCTCAAGATACTTCCACCGACCCTCTTCGTGTAAATTCCCACCACTCCCCAGCACTGGCTGCCGCAGTCTCTCCTTCTTTCCTGCCTTACCGAACAACTTCCCGAAACCAGAGTCTTGTCAGTAGTTTACACGTTCTCCGAAAGCACAATAGACTCCGCACTCCGACCATCCAAAGTTGCCTATTACTATTACTTCTTCCCAAAATAATATCGGTATACCATCTGTCAGCCACCAAACCTGCCCAGCCCCACCTGTGGAAGCAGCACTGGCTAGCAATGAAGCCACCCCACGCCCTCTCGGTTCTTACTTCCTGAGGCTCATCCTTACCACACGGCACCAGTCATTACCAAGGTTGCCATGTGTCGGGGATAGCAAACGCCAAAGCTCCACTGCCCTTCATCGTACTACGAGTGCAACCATACCACCAATTATTAGCGCCTACATGCTGCTCCTGTGGAATGCTCGTTAACTTCAGCGTAAGTTCGAATCCATGAGATCACGAACCACCCTAATGAGCCCTGATATTATTGTGGTAACCGAAACGGAGCTCACTGAGAACACCTCACTCGAGCATCATTTTGTGGCCGGGTTCGAAGTACCCTCAAACCGGTGTCAAGATATACGTGGTGGAGGCTGCTTATTATACGCCCGGAAAGCATCCCAAGGACCGTCATCGACCCGCCTCCCTCCTACATGCTATAACTTGTGAATCGGTGTGGTGGCTGATGCAATTAGGTCTTCTGAGCATACAGGTAGGATGCATCTACCGCCTCCCTGGCTGGGACTCGCCTTACCTCAATATTGTTATCAAAGCTTTCAGCTTGATGTCTGGCTATCGCACCATTTCATAACGCCAGAAGTGCTGACTCCTTCAACATAACCCACTATGGCTACGCCACATACAACTGAACTTATCCTTCTTGTACAGTCAATTGCACCCTCGGGTATATTCTTCCACCTAAAAAATCATACAAATAGCATCTATCCTGTTGTGCACAGAAATTCCTCCTAGCCCGCCCCGCTTGCCATACTTACCATTTTTGTTGTTGAATATAGCAAGATCTAGAACTAAACTTCCCGATAGCATGCGTCGCTGTGGCCTCCTAAACAGCTAAAGCGTAATAAAAATGAATATCTCACTGTGTGCTCTGCCCTACAGCTCAGCAGCAATACTTTAACCATGGAAAAGGCCTTCAGAAAACGGCTTCCAGTTCTTGTTCTTCCCTGTTAATTCCCTGGCTTTATCATCATTTCTGTTCAACTTTAGTTGTTTGCGAGCTGAATCCAGCATCTCATCCTTGCGTGAGCTGCTGCTTCAGTAAACTTGGATCCTACCAATCCGTCCCTATCACGGTTCTCGCCCCTGGTTGTTACCGAACCAGTCCTCACGCCGGTTGTACCCTGCCTGCAGTATGCTGATGACTACGAAAGGCCATACCACCAGCTCAATCTGAACAACATGGTGCTACCTTACCAATACTCAGATAGAATATTGAGGTACGAGAGAAATTCTGTTCGGAGAGTTGTCGACCCTGAGTTTCTCTTCTTATGCCTCTTGTTCCACCACAGCATTACCGCCGACCTCTTTAGTAAGTACCCCCGGCAACTCACCCCTTTATTCTACAATCCTAACCAAGACATGTGCACCTATCTGCTACCACCAGCCGTCAAACGTATCACTTTATTTCCTGCTCACTCCCGATACTTCATGACCCCTCCACAATTCAGCACGGCCCATCAAGTTCTGTCACGTAGCATCCTTCCCACACCGGGCTATTACCTTCATTTCACCTCGATTCGTACGCATAACTCTCTTTTCTGGGTACAACCTGAAGTGGCCTACGTCCCATCTGGTTCATAAATGCCCACCATTATCTTCAGCAGTCAGTTTTGCTTTCAGTCGCGTATACCCTGGACCCATCTCCCCGAACCCCTCTTTTCTTTATGCACAGCTATTTCTATTACGCATATCCACCATAAGGCTCCAGCTCCTAGCGGTTTATAAGTGCCTACACACACACACTTATAAAACAGATTTACTTGTATGGCATCTCATGGCTTTTAATTATATAATTATATCGAAACTTGCAACCGTCATTCCCAACTGGCATAAAAGCCAGATTGCTGCCTCTCTCATTCTCCTTCCAGAGTATGACAGCTTAACTCCAGTGCCCTGCCTCTCCATGTGAGTCCAAAGAGAACCGCTCCATTGCCCACTTCATAATACAAATCACTAATGAGTGCCTCAGGCAAAGTATCGTAGGTCCCGTTGGGCTCACCGGAATTTCTATCTGCTCAAACTGAGCATATATGGAATGATGAACCCACTCCGCAAACACACAAACCACTTAATAAGCAATTTTCCAAGGTCTGTCCAATGATGTTAGTAATTGATTATTTTCCCGATGTATCACGCCGAACTTTAACCGGCATTTCCAAACAAATACTGACTTTACTTCTACTGGAGAAACCTACGCAGCATCTGCTAGCTTCACTGCGACTTGCTCTGCTCGGCGAGCTCAAGTAAGCGATCGTAAGTCACCGTCTACATCATCCTCGTAGGCATGCATGCTCCGCACCCTATAACACCACTCCCTTCACCAATTAAAAGTTCGGCCATTTCAAGACATTTCCTCTGCCGATTTCGGGACTGGCTTATAATAACCACGCAGCTTGGTGTCAAATTAACTCAAGCAAACAACGCCTAGGTTCACTTGACTGCCGGAGCAATTTGAGCCACTTCCCTAACAATTTGTTAACAATCCATCTCATTAGGCAATTAGGTACATTTTGGTCTTGTTTATGCGTGCACCTCGGCCATGGTTGAAAAATATGCCGTTATCATTATAATCTTACTCGAACTCATAAGACCATTTCCCCAAGTACCCAATGATTGCTTCGTTTCTTCGACAAGGACTTCTCTCCGGCTGATCTAGAACTTGGGTTTCTTCCTTCATCCTCGGTTCTGGTGGATCCTGTGTTTCACGATCATGAAGCATTTGTTGTTCCTCCTCTGTTTTCCAGAAGGCGTCGTATTTTTTCTGGGCTTAGCGGCAGCCAGAATGAATCCGAATAAGCGCAAGAACTGGCACTAATGGTGATGAGCTGTCGCAAACGCAAATCATTCGATGTTCTAACCTAGACAAGTCAACTACAGATCAAAATTCAATGTCCAAAGGCAAACGGAACGCTATCTTTAGTTAATGCGGTGTCTGATTCAAACACAATAGTAAGTTAACTTTGTGCGGTACACACTCGACAAGAGTCCTTCCCGGGTTGACAGCAAAAACAGGCAATCACAGTGGCGAACGTAGGATTCAGAAACTGAACAAACGGTCGAAGCTACTGAAGAGCGTAGAGTAGGTTGAACATTTAAAACAAATATGAATTTTATAACAAAGAAACCCTTAGGACGAAATCAACGCTGGATATACGAGCCATAACCGTCTTAAGATACTTCAGTAGCCGTAACAGCCTCGAAGAAGGTCCTTCTACTTTCGTCCCCCCGCCGAGGCGTACTACCCGACTCATCAATGAGATTCATTTCGCCGTCGCAACTGTTCTCTCAAGGCAATAGTCAACCGGCACAAAAAGAGCCTCGGTGGCCTGTTCAGAGTTCAGAGGCACCACCAGTTACCCAGGGTGCTTTGGTGGTGCAAATGTGGTCACTCAAAGGGCTCATGATATTCCAGTGCCTAGCTGCTACTGTCCTGGAACGACACAGCAACTCCAGTATGGAGTATGAAAACTAAGTACCTACAAACAGACAACTGGTCAGCTGCCTGGAGCATGAACGTCGTAGCTTGGTGGTAGTGTCCTAGGGATATCTGCCAAATTCGTGTTATTATGGAACTGGTTCTCTTGGTCGGCGCTCCAGCTTACCATTGTTTGGCGAAATAGGAAAACTCGACGAAACAAACAGAGTGACCATCACAGTTAACTCCCGGTGATCCGTCGTTTTTCAAAGGACATGGAATACAATGGGAACCAACTGTATGATATACCTTTATGTTCCGACGATTAAAACTTATGTATGAAAATCTGAAGTTGAGCGCTGCCAATAGGTGGGTTTTCACATGCTCCTAGAAAGCAGTCGAAGCGTGGCTGAGAAATACTAACCGCACCAAAAGTCAAACGGTACCACAGTCGCTCTGAGGCATGGGTCGCATGTATTAGCACGGGTGGGACCGCGCGGATGATATCAGCCCCGTAATTTCAATAGTCGGAAACCAGTTAAAAACTGTTCGGTGCACAGCTGAACCCCTAATGTGATGCATACAAGTCATCTCAAACCTGCGCACAACACTTCACGTTAAACAAAACTAACAAAAGAGCAACGATGACGACTGCACGCACTAGTAGACTAATGGACGCTAGGTAGTCACAACGTAGTCGTTCACAAGCTAAACCTAACCGAACTCCCTGGGCTGAACAATCGAATGATTTTTAGCTGACAAGGATGCAACGGACTAAACATATGAAGGTAGTGTACTTGAAAAACCAAAGAAACATTCATTACTTATCACCCATGATACACCCACAAGCAGGCAAATAGTACTACATGTAGTTAGAATAACCACCCGCTCTCTCCGACAAACAAGCTTGCATACGTCACGGCATAGAAACCCATAAAATGTGCAAATCAGAGCCTCTATAACCAACCTATCCCTCCAAGGTCATGCATGGCTAACAGTTTCTGGGGACCATAGGTCCCTTTGACAGCTATCACCAACAGTGAGAACCCAAATCCTAGGTTCCAGACCGTTTGACTTTGTCCACTACTTTTATTTTTTGCAAAGTACTTGCATACTCAGTATTCCAGCGTTTCATAAATGTCTCCGCTAACATCAGCATCCTTCTCTGGTGTCTGACACAGGTACGGAAAATCCCGACACTAAAACAGAAGAACAATACCGTGAAGTATCAGAAACTCGCCCCAAGTCAACACTTCAAGGACTGTGCAATCCTCCGCCCCTGGCATGAAGGAGTGATCGCTGGGGATCCTTTCTACTTCTGCCAAAAACTCCAATAAGCTGCCACCCGTCACACAATGAGCATGTGCAAATAAAAGCAGCACAAGCCGAACCGAAAGTACCGCAAGCCCACAAACCCCACCCTAGTGGCTAGCTTCCGACTGTTTGAATCTTCAGTTGAAGCCACGATTCTGTACAGAGCGATTTATTTTACCCAAACAGCACAATACCCAAGGCTCTCAGACGAACGTTGGGCAAGAGTTGGGACAAAACGGCCGGTGACATGAGCCTCAAAAGATAGCGCAGAAGTTCGCGAAATTTTGCAGACATGACGATAAGAATATCACGATAATTATCAATAAGAATCTGCTTTAAAAAGCAGCATGTCTTGTTTTACTGAATGCCTTCACTGCCAGGCGGTGCCGTACTGATTTTACTTATTTCCTGTTGTTAGGAAGCGCTGCCCATTTTTCATCCGGTGAAAAATGATTCACCACATATAAAGATACCTTACACGCACTCCCACAGTTTGGTAAAACTGCGGTGCATTGGTAACCCTCCACATATGTACAATTTCATCTATATGTATGCGCATACAAGTATGCAAGCCCACGTAGCCTTTGGCTTTAGGCTGGTCGATTAGTAGCCTTTTTCGTGAAATTCATGCGACGTTGGGTACTAGCCTCCAAGTACGGGTGGTCTTTCTTTAGATTCTGAGAATCCAGACACATCGTTATGCCCGAGGACAAAGTGATAGATGTGCTACAGGCACAAGAAGGCCCCCAAAGCGAAGAAATGCCTCCTTTGTAGCAAGGCCAAATTGTGCGAGCACCAGGATTCGTGTCCTAAACTAAGGTCTGTAGGTGTGCTATGAAAAATTGAGAGCCGAGTAATTTATTGTTAATTGTATATTTCCTGGTTGTGGTCAAGAAACATGCACAAGACAAGATCGGAGAGTACAGCCGTACATAATAATGTGGTGTACTCACAACTTTTTAATTAAGAAATCATACAGTAACTGAAATAAGGCAGTAAGACAGAGTAGTGTTTAAGTGAACTAGAGCGGTGATGGTTAGAGCGGAAATTATAAATCCGCTTTGAATTCAGAGAGGGCGGCGTGGATAGCTAGACAAACGTGGGAATGCCGATATAAGCGATACTGAAGAACGTTAAGGATTGCAGTGTTCGCAAGTACCAGTGAAGCAATAATAAGAATAATAATATTGGCTTATTTTGGAGATGCCGGAAGCATACCATGTGCATGAATGTGTTCATACAGGTGACGAAAGAGACAGATATAATTCATGGAAATGTGGAAATTTGCATGAAAAAGTAGGATAAAGAGTCTCAGAGGGGGGAATGAAGTGAGAGGAAAATGGGACAAATGCACGCAAACCATAGAGATTGTAGGGAGTTTAAATAAACTCAAGGGCTGTCTTGAGTGGACGCCTGGTGAGTTTGAAAGCCGAGGTCCGATGAGGAGTATGACTGGTCAGGGCGGAGACATCTGGAGGCCGACTGATATATATGAGGAAGGCTGGAAATCGGTATAAGAAACTGCAGTGGCGAGGGACGATGGAGAAAAAAGTGAGGTGAACTGCAGTGGACTAGATATCAATGAAGCATTGGTACCCTGCAGTGGATGGTCGGCGGACAGGGCGCAAAACTTATCGTAAAACTGGTAGCGAGCAACACAAGACGTAGGGGGTGGATCAGATGACAAAAACGATTTAGAAAGATTGGATACGGTTGATGGGAGGCACAGATGTAGAATTGATGGATGCATATCACGACGGCCGGCGGTATGATAGCAAGAGAAGTGGCCGGTGAGGAACTGCAAGGTGCAGAGCGCGTGCACGTATGCACATATGCGCAAGTATATATATATATACATTATATATACATATATATATATATAGGAGGAGCAGGAGTAATAACAATGGGGTACTAGAAAGAAATTATCAGTCATTGGGAGGGGTAGGTAAGGTTAGATCAAATGATTAGAGAATTAACTTTGGAATATCGTGGTGAATTATCTTCATGACAGGTGCATATGGCAGCCCAATGGAGAAAAAAATAGAATGCGGAAGCACAGAAGTGATGAAGACTGTGAGGAGCAGTTCATAAAAGAGTAAAGACGAAACAGAGGATCGGGGAGAACAGGTAAAAATGGGTCTAATTATTTGACCAATGCAGGTGAGACATGTGGTGACGGACCAGAGGAATCGGGTAGTGACTGATCGGACGGTTTGGAACTGTAAAAGAACACCATGACGTAACGTTGTCTTTACAGTCGGTGGGACATGGAAAAGCGGACCACACTGGAAGGCACAGAAAAATGCCTGTAGCGAGCAGTAAACGAATCAAGGGATGAAAGCAATGACCGAGGAGACACAGGTAAGACGTGACCAATCAGATCATTTTACTGCAGATGAAACACGAAGGAGACGGAGAAAGAAGCAGGAAGCCCCAAGATAAGTGAACCAGCAATAGAACGGAAAGGCCGAAAAATGAGTGCGCAAAGCAATTGGGGCAATAGACCTGGAGAGCTGTGTGCCGGCAAACAATTGAACAGGTGGATACTAATCGGCACACCGGAATGAACCACAGAAGAGTCGCGGAACCAAGAGGAAAATATGATGGTGGTGATTAGATAATAAATGCGACCGCAAAAGATGCGAAATTTGGGGCGGCAATTTCTAACGTGCGGATTGGTCATGGGTGCGGGTGTGATTGGTGCATAATGGCATTGGGCATGAGGAAGGAGAACAAGGAGGGATTTAACAAAACAACAGGCAGTGGGGTATAAGAATGCTATCAATGGGAATTCTGAGCAGAGTGTTATACCAATTGCATATGGACTAGAAGCCGGCAATGACGGCAGGTAGAGAAAGTGATATTGGCCAGCGTCGGCAGAGAAGAGTGGTTAGGACGATAGTGACTCAATGCAACGGAAGTTGATGTAGAGAGAGGCGATAGGAAGAAGGACAGAACGGGTAGGTGTGCATACCGTGGTAGAGCGACAAAAATGGAAAGTGTTAACAGATAATAGGAACTATAGGGGAACAAACTGTGGCGGAAGAAAGATGAGGAGCATGCAATTTTCAACCGACAGCACTAGATTCGTTAGTCCGAGAAAGCTGAGAGCATGCCATCCACAACCGGTGCTAGTGGGTGGGACTGGCCGTGTTCTGGGCACCCAACCTGAAAAACACTTTGTGGAGTGAACACAGGAGGTGTGATCCACCAGTCTAATCGCGCTCGCACATCGTTGCAGACGGCCTGCACGCCCGATATGCGCCGGCCATGGCGGTGGATCTGACCGCGCCCCGCACTGTCGAGAGTGGCACGAGTGTTCATTGATAATTGTACAGGGGACAAAACGACCGCGATAGGGGCGCATGATCCAGGAACAATTGACCAAGAAGTGAGACCATGGACAGAAGACCAACGGAAACAGCGAGTGGTAGACGACCGTGTAGCAACATTGTCCAGGTGCATTTGTCAGGGGGATGGTAAGTACAGTGCCCGAAGTGGTTGGCCGTCATTGAGGATTACTGGAAAGAGAAAAGGGATAGAGAATCGCAGTCTGGGTGTGCCCCAGCTGAAAAGCAACGGATACTGAGAAGAAAAAAAGAATATGATGGGTGACAGATGAACAAAGGTGAGCAATAGGGTTATCTTATGAAGGCAGGATGTAAGTTCGCTATGGATCAGTGAAGGCAATGGCCTTAGTTCGCGGCACTAGAGAGCGGGGGAGTGTCGGGTGTGGGGTGTACCTAGTGGTCAGTGGCGCAGAGGTAGTAGAGTCACAGTATGAGGCCTCTTTCAAAGGCCAAGCCGTCGAAGACAAGCTCATTGGTGAGTAATATAGCATTGGGAACTGGTAAGTATCACACAAGTGCGCACCTAAAGGCGAACATTGAGGGGGCACTGCGTAAGCTAAGAGGGAGCTTATTCCAGATTTTCGAGTAGGCTGACAAAAAGAATCGGGACTTTAGACTGAGATCAGGATGAGGGACTGTGAGAGAGAAGGCACGATGTCGGACGGGGTAGGAGCAGGGCGCAGCGAATGAGATGGAATAAGAGGTGTAGGCCTGGTTGTGGATTAGCTTAAAGAGGAAAATCAGGTTGAGCCTCATGCGACGAATCCATAGAGGCTCAATTTGTAGGGGCTCACAGCGCTGGCGGTATGTTAGGGCTATGGATACGCTCAACAGCCTTCTGGTGAAAGTACGCTGAACTTTCTCAATAGACACAATAGAGGAACGTGGCCAGAGGCTGGAGGTAATGGGACAATATTCTAGGAGCGGTCTCACGTGTGTGAGATACATGGAGAGGCGACTGGCTTGTATTAAGAAACACCGATTGATCACGCCTAGGGATCGCTTAGCTTTAGCGATTGGGAACGATGCCTGTTCGGGGACGTTAGAGGTACAAGAGTAGCGTACGCCAAGATCGGTAATCATGGGGTGTATGGGGATGAGCAGGCCGTTCAGACAAATTCGGCGGGGTGGTACAGCGCTCTTGTAAGGTAGGAGGAAGCTTTTCTCGGCAGGAAATTTCATGAACCACGAGGCGCGCCAAGTTTGTAGAACGAGTAGGTCACGTGATATGCTGTACAGTCACCGATAGGTCACTAAGGAGGAAGGAGTACATTATTTTTATACCGTCGGCAAAGAGGAGAGGACTGCCTTGTCGAATAGAAGATAAAATGTCATTGATATAATTAAGGAACAGCAGTGGGCCTAGGACACTACCTGGGATGACGCCGCTAGTAACTGGTTTGGAGGAAGATAAGTGGCCGCTAACGAGCACAGCTTGTGATCTGTGAGAGAGATAAGAGGATAGCCAGGAGAGGAAAGGGTCGGTCATACCAAGAGACCGGATTTTGGCTAACAGATGCATATGGGGAACACGGTCAAAAGCCTTAGACATGCCGAGGTACAGGACGATTACAGAGTAGCCGGCGTCTGCAGCAGACAATGGGACATTGAGAAAATCAAGCTGGCAGGAAGAGCGGGAGCGGGAGTTGAAGAAACCATGCTGACCAGGAACCAGCAGGCTGTTGGATAACGGGTGCTGGACAATGTGTTTTTTGATAATTCTCTCCATGATCTTGCAGACTACTGGGGTGTGATTATTGGGCCGATGGTTATCTGGGTCGTGTAGTGCACCCTTTTTGAAGCGCGTAATTATAACAGAGGATTTCCATTGAGGTGGGACGAAACTGTGATGCACGGAGGTGGTGTATACATTAAGTAACAATAAAGGGAGGTCAGAACCACCGAAACGGGGGAGGGACGGTGGGAGATCCTCTGGTCCCGGTTTCGGGGAAGGTTTAATAGAGGAAACTGATTTTTCAATTTCTGGATGGGTGAAGGGAATAGATGAGGGAGAGGCAGAGGGGCAGGAATGGATTTTAGGAGGGTGAGTACGAGAACAGTTTATGGGGAAGGAAGAAAAGTGCCCATTGAAGGCCTCAGAAACAGACGCTGGAGTATTAGCGGTAGAAGAGTCATACATGAGGAATTTGGGCGAGATATGATTGGAGTGATTGGACCCTTTACTAAGCAGGTTGGACAGGTGGCCCGTTTTGTTGGGGTGTGCTAGAGCGATGACTTCTTGCCTTCTCAGATGCGAATCGACCATGCAACGCGGCTTCAGTTGTGGCTGGTTAATGCGCAGAAGAATTGTAAAGCCGTGTGATCTAGCGAAGGTAAGTTGCAGCTTAGACAGCTTGCGCTTTAAAATTGACAGGAGTGAGCTGCTGGACTTGGGGGGGGGTGGATCGGCACATGGATTGGCGGTACTTGGGCAGTGTAGGAGGTTGGGGTAGGGAGAGTTCACAACGGCGAGGGGGTCTGAGGAAAGAAAGAAATATGTCCCAGTTAAGGGAGCGGATTATCATTGGCACTAGGAGCCAGTTACAGGAACGGTAGGGAGTCGGAACAGGAGGAGAGGATTGCTTCGGATGAGAACAGCTGAACTTGCACCTGACAATACGGTGGTCCAAGATGTTGTGCCCCCTAGTAGGGCAGGAGACATGTTGGGTCCATCCACCAAGACGGACACAGGAAAGGAAGGTAAAGAGGGCGAGAGGGCTGGTATAGGGGGACCAGCAAATTGAAGGAGGATTGAGGTCACCCCAGAGTCACACCAGAGTGCGACCCCACCCATGACACCCCTACGCACCCACACACACAAGCACACGCAGCCGAGGCACAACGACCCACCCAAGGACAGCACCTATGTTTCTCCATCACGCCCGCCGTCGATCAGCCCTCTTCATGGACGACTCGGAGTAACATCGCGTCGATGTGGCCACCGGATCAATTGCGCTCCTTAGTAGAATGGGGACGACAAGGTATTAGGTACGCGCACTGCTAGCATGGTCTAAGTAGGTGGGAAGAGTCTGTAACCTTATTCCAAACCTTTGACTCTGCTAAGATTCGGGAGGATTTTGGTGGACAGTGTAACGACCGGTCGTGGAAAATCCCCAAATCACTGCAACTCCATGCTTTCTTAGCATCACTCGCTTATTTACACTTTTGGCTTGTTTTATGCACCATATGTTTCCACGAACCAACGTTCGTTTGTTCGCGTCTAGCGATCTGATCTGTCATATCCTTATTCTGAACCTGATTGACGCACGTGCTCCTTTCTCGCAGGCCGCAGTCCCATTCTCGTTCCCTGAGTCCTTGTGATCGCACAATTGATGTTCATATCTGCTTCGTGTCATTGGTCATTTTATAATCCATTATCGTAGAGTTTTACGGGTAATCGCCTTCTGATTTCGGGATCCGTTGCGAGTTTGTCTACTTATTGCTCAAAAGTTTTTACATAGGTTTTTAGTCCATTTGGTTTGTCATACACTCCGTCCATATCCAGCTACCGATCTTTGCAAATCTATTCATCGGTTGTTTTGTGTATTTTCTTTCCTTAGGGTGCGCCATTCCAATGGGTCGTCTCAGACACTTCCGGTCCTCGGTACCCTCTTTTCACCACGTGCAGTCTTTTGCTATGTAATGTCAGCATGTAAATACTTATCTTTCATTTAACTGATCATTCCTCTTGCAAACCACTTTGACGCCACCATCGTAGCTAAGCACCACGCATCGATTTTTCGCCACCTCTCGGTTTCATGTTGACGCACTATATTCCTTGCTTCTAAAAGCAAACAATCCGCTCAAAGTCTGCGTGTTTCTATCCGGCCACCTCTTTCACCGGCAATTTGGCAACAACAGTCCAGGTGGGTAGTCCGTTTGTTGTACCACTGGCTCAACTGGTATATGGTCACCGAACTTCACAAATGTGATCCTCAGGTGATTTTCTTCATTTTTTGACGTGTAATGCCACCTTTTCCATCGTCTAATTTTACATGATAACCCTTTCATACATTGCAAAGCTCTATTGCTTGACAACGTCTCTCTCAGGGATGTTTCATTCTCACGGTAACCGTGTCTCCGTCGATACAGTATGATTCTCCGGCGGGACAGTCTTTCTCCCGTAGGATTTGTGTGAATCTTTACTATCCTCAATCCACTCCAAACTTTGACAGAATAGTTACACCCTACATTCGACCGGCTCCACCACCTGACCTTGAGCCCAAATTTCCCGGGCTTTACCACAGAAATGGATTTGGACGCTTTCTCTTATATTCAATGGCGTGCACAAAAATGCACAACCCTCCTGGAACTATGATTCAGATTTCAACTGTACTGTTCGATCTTGCATTGCAGCATGCTCTGGAGTCATCCAAAATAAACTGAAGCTTTCAAACTACCGGAACAGTTTACCTGAACGGGTGATAGAAGCGCAGCCCGCCCAGACATTAAGGGGGCTCTAGATAGTGGTTTAATCGAGACCAACCCTGACAGTGATCTCTAAGCATATTCACTAAACAGACAGATGTGACCACTAGGGCCCACTGGTGTTCTTCGTTGAGCAATTCCGTTTTCGGTACCAGGATTCAATGAAAGCTCACTATGTGTAGCACCTCTTGCAGTTGATGTGCGGTTAAGTTTCAACCTTCTAGTGAGGAATCGACGAGACAAACTGCGCGGAGCGGGTGCCTATCTTATTTGCGCACAGCCGAAGAAACCCTGAGTGCCGAGTTTGCCGTGGCTAATACCTGTCTTATGCAAACTGAGCTTTGCTGGATTGTGCCGGATACCCGAAATTTGTAGCACGGCTTAGACCCTTAAAGCCCGTAGTGCAAGAGACTGAGCGTTCGCCACGTCAGACCGCAGGTCTTGTGGCCTTGATGTCGTAACGCTCTGGTAGGAAAGGATTGGGAGACGTTGGAAGTCTCAGATCACCGACGGTCTCCATGTATCCTGGTGACGTTAGCCCTTGCAAAATAATCTGCTGTCACCCCTGGCGTTTCTCCGGAAGCCAAAGTAGGTTTACTTAGGAGCAGATATCTGTGTTGAACTAAATGCGCTGGCGCTATACACCAACGCTCGCTATTATTATTATTATTATTATTATTATTATTGTTATTAATTATTATTATTAAGCTATTCCGGTAAAGCCTGGGGAAGCTTGATAGCAGAACCAAATGGTACATGTGAGGTCAAAATGGTCCACATTGGGGGACGAGATAACTAAGCATGGTCGGCGCATGAGGAAAACTAGGTCACATTAAACTGGCATGATACTAGTGTCCCACAAAACTGTGGGTAGAGATCAGATGATTGAGTCAACCGGAGGGAACTGGAGGTGGCTGTGTTGTCGAAATATATGGCATGAAACAGACAAAGTTAGATAGAACGAGTGAGCGGTTAAATAGAAAATGAACAATTTCGGAGAGCCAGTTTCATTACGGAAGATGTTGAAGAACATTTGGACGCTGTAATGAAAGAGGTGCATGTGGCTAGAAATTGGCCAGGGAAGAGGGGCAAGGGATCAGAAGTTGAATAAAATATATCAATTAATCGGTTGATTGGTAATGATACGGGGGCGGCGACTGAAAAATACACTCCTTTCAAAAATGATTACACGCCAGGAGAGAGGCTGTAAAATGAAAACGGGACAGAGAGGGCAGTAAGTTTGGAGTAGTGATATCTTTGGGATGATGGCGGATAATGAGAACTGTCAGGTTCAAACGACTCAGCAGGTAAATAGTGACATTGGAACGGCCGTAGTGTCAAAAAGGGATTAAAGCAGAAGAGCCTTCAAAATGGAGCTAGAATTGGATCGATTATTCGTCCCCCTTACAGGATGATCACGGAACGTCTACAGATAGCAGAACCTGCTGAACGAGTTAACCTAAGACGAACGAAAATAGAGAGGGCATGATGCATCATGAGATTAGGATGATGCAATGATATATCTCAATGCTCATGGTTGGTTGGACTGTCGAGAGGAGCAAGTGCTTACCGGCCAGACCTTTTTCAGCTGGCAGTATAGGGAGATGGTTTTCAAACAGTGACGTCGACCGGGGTGTGTATTGTGGAAACGTATGGGGAGATTCGAATTGGTAAAGAATATGGTAACGAGGCAGCGACAAGTTCTGTTTTGGAGAAGAGAAATGCACACGATGAGGGCTGGTGAATCACATGGCCATTGCTTCGGTAAATATTTGCCAGCAGCGTTTTCAGCTTTGGTCTAACAGAATAAAACCTCACTAACACGTATGTTGAGATTTCACGGCAATCACATTTTAATGCACGCGACAACCACTGGGTAAAACAGAAGTACTCCGAACTTGATCGGGTGATTTTCACGACAACTCCGATTCTCTAACGGTGCGAATACGCATGAAATGGAAAACTGTGATGTTAGTGAGATCAGTATATCCTATGCGGTATCTCCCTATGAAGATGATACTCCTCATGTATAGAGCCCGTAAAATTGCTGGAACTTATACTGAAAACTTTGCTCAGCAAAATATCATGAAACCATAATCTTCGCATAAAATGCTCTTTAAGCTATGTTTATCAATAATGATTCTCAAGCTTACTTGTTGATGATAAATCTGACTTAAGTTAACCCACCGATGGAACTGACGAAGATGTTTTCCTTTTCACTCAGTGACGCCATGAAAAGTCACCTAGACAGCTGAATTGAATGCAGGACTTTGCATTTCTCTGACGAGGTCTACCGGTAGGTCCACTAGACAGCGGTAATGAATAAACGCTTCCGAATAGCTCAGCGGAGAAAGGTCACAGTCCCTTCATATCACCAAACAGTATAAAATCACGTAGCCAAATGGCCACGGTCTATGCTTCGATCATCCGCGATCCCTAACATCACGGCAGCACTACAAGGTGCTGAGGTATACCTGCTCATGCCACCCTTAAGCTCATAAATGAAACGAGAAGCTTGCTCCTTTAAGTTCCATCAGCCAATTCACCCATGATGCTCTATACGTAAGGGCTTTCCATACAAATTGTGAAGTACCTAGTTACATCCACCCAGTTCGACAAACCAGAAGTTAGCTATATATGTGAACGCCAGTTGATCCCAATGTTGCGCAGTCGGAGAAGGACCCATATGCCAACATCCTAAATTCCTAGGTTTAGGAGACGAGCCACTAGTAATCCCATTGTGGTGGCCCTGTAAAGGGCCTCGTTTCGTTCACGTATCCCGGCACCAGTGACATCAACCCAGGTAGTGAACAGATTTGTAATTCTCCCCCTCGCGAAATGTTGAGCATCGGACGAGTGTCCATCGGCCACATGATCCACATTGGACCCACTGAAGGTCCTACTCCAGATCCACCGTTGGTTCCTCGTTTAGTGTCAGCTCTTGGTATTCCCCCGAAAGACCATCTACGTAAAAGCTTTTCATGCACTGTGTATTCCGTCTCTTTCACTACCCTCAAAATGCACTCGCATGAAATCGCTCGTTGGTGACCGGAAGAACAATAACATCTTGGGTTTTCTTTTCAGCAAAACAAGGTAGGTCCTAGGTGCCGCAACAGAACAGCAAGCGCATACCCGGTTGGCCCCCACAAACAGTGATTCGGACCAAAAGACAGAAGGTGCGTAACAACCTTCCTCTTTTTCCATAGCTATTTGTTGCCTACAGCCTTCAGTCGATGAGTGAACACGCCTGATGAAGTTCTTGAGCACGTGGAACAAGATGGAACGGTTTGACAGACCACTTCTCAAAGGCCAGTTTTCAGCTCCCACCCTACTGGTTGTAAAATTACCCAGTTGCAGAACTGTACACAGCAAGTAACCCCCCCGCATGTGGTCTTAGTATAGTATATTTCGTGACCGTGGTCAATACACATGCACAAGGCAAGATCAGGGTATACAGCAGTACATGTCAATGTGAGGTATTCACAAATTCTAAATTTACAAATCACACAGCCTCCGAAATACACCAATAAAGCCATGTAGTGTTTGAGTGAACCAAAGTGGTAGTGGTTGAAGCGGGAATTGCGAATCGGTTTCGAAACCGCCGGGGGCGGTGTGGATAGCTGGGCGATCGTGGGATTGCTGATATAAGCGACAATTGGACGGTCACTAACGAGTAACCGGGCGGAAGAGATGCCAAAGAACATTGTTGGAAGTAAAGCAAGCATGAGGCTTTCAACGTGCAGTCAGAGATACCAGCGGAATATTGGACACTGATCCAGCATTGGGTAGCTAATTGTGGAGGAAGCATGTGAAATAAAGGCAAGTGAGTCAAAGGTGATAATAAAACGGACCTTTTGTGCAGGCGATTACATTGTCATATGGAAATTCACATGAAGGCGAAAAGCTTCACAGGGATTTCAATGAACTTTTGAAGAGCATGAATGGTGTATGGAAGCATAACGGACTTTTGAAGAAGAGCCGTCAATGAAACGAATCAGTGGAGACAAACGCTAATGGTGTGGCTCGACAGAAGTTGGAAGAGTAAAAATTATTTTTTGTATGTGATAGAAAATTGTTAACCAAATTCTGATTGGCTGCAGATGGCTGGTATTCTGTTCCATAAAGACCTTGGTTGCAGGTGGTGGCAGGTAGAATGTTGAGGGTAACAGGTAAAAAAGGGCTGGTTTGACGAAGTGGACAGGGGTGAGGGCTGGGTTCCGGTCATCGGTTTCGTACTGCAACGCGGAAGGAATTGAACCGTTGGGTTGGATTATTGGAATAGACGTTGAGCGAATGTGTTGATGGTTGGTGTCAGGAATCACCTCTGCGATCCGGTGAGACTTTCATGAGGTTTGGTTACTCCGTGTACGGCGCCCTATGTAACGTCAGCAGGCGAGAGTATAGGTTTAAACCATTGATCAAATCGTCCAGTCCTTACGGTAATCCGGGATGAACGTCGATTTGGTCGATGGCTACCCAAGTAACCAATGTAATCTGAAAGAGATCAGGAGTGCGGCAGTCTGGAGAGTGTTCCAGCTGTGGGTTATGATTATCGTTTTGATGGAAAAAAGAAAACGAACATTTTGTTATCCGAACAATTAGTTATCGTTTGGCTAGTGGACTGGTCTATAAGGGCTCCCTAGACGGAGACTGGTAACTTTCTAGGGTAGTTGGGTGATAGGTATTCCACCGACTCGCGGTTCCGTAATCAAGCGGTAGCAAAAATCCTCTCGAAATTTGGTCTGGAAGGCGAGAAAACTAAGTCTCGAATCCACTGAAGGTGTGTAAATTATTAGACTGCTGCACGCATGCAGTCCACTACATCTGCGTTTTATATCTTGCAGGATACGAAATCTGCAGAATACTATAAGTACCTGGGCATATGCGTCCGAGAACGCATTGTGTCGTGCCACAATCCGATATACCATAACAGCCTTGAAACCAAGGCTTCGTGGAGTGGCTGGGATCAGAAAATTGAACGCTTCCTGACAGTTAATACCACCGTCGCTGACGGGAACAGCATAAAACACACCGCTATCTAACCCTACTCCATCTCTTACCATTATGTGCCACAGGATGTGCTCACTTCGGATAAGCTGGTACGTAGCATCCGGTAAAAGCACGTAATGGAACCCCGAACACTGCTCCTAACCTATAAAGGGCAAAAGGACGACAAACCTCATCACTCAGCCATCGCAAATGATTTTCCAAAAGCCGTGTGCATCTAGAAACCATCTTATTCGTTTAGGTTTGCTGGACTACTCCCGGTGAGTCACTGCTCGCAAATCGAGCAACGCGTAGCCAGTTCAAACGAATCTCAAGACCAGAACAAGATGGACTCATAGTTTCTAAGGTACTGGACTGAAATCCACAGAAGGTACAAATATATATATACTTTAAGTAAGCGGCCAAATAGACTCCACAGTAAAACCCAAAGATTCAAAGCACGACAGTCAGAAACGGTTCAAGGCCAAATTCAAATGTCTTACACGAACGAACAAAAGTGCAACGGTGTGGTGTATGGACAAGCTTTTCAAAGCAACGTCAAATATAGTCAAATTTACAAAGCACGCAGAACATTTGGAAGGACTTTCAGTATTTGCTCTTCATCCTTCCTTCTATTGGGTCTTACTTTTATAGACCTTAAATCCCGACTATTCAAGCAACTGTTGAATTTCTCCAACTTGTAGTCTTTAACCTCCGATATGTTCCTAAAACTACCCGTCAAATGCACCACACATGTCCCTTGCTCAGATGTGAGCCTGGGATTTTGTGCGTAAAACCCTTCAGTTCGCACTTGAAACCTGTGTCAGTGCTCTAATGATTAGCTGACAACACAGTATCATGACCCCACGAAACGAATCGCCAGTGGACGCGGCAGAAGTTCGCAAAGCAGCAGGGCACATCATCTGGCACCCTAATTTTTCCAGCCCCTGGGATCTCCCTACGGTACAAGGAAAATGCCAAACACTTTCCCCTTGAGTTTTCTGGAAGTTGCTTTAAAGACATCCATACTTGAATATGCACCCAGCCTTCGAGGCCGAAACACAGCAGGATAGTAAGCGGATAAGCACTCCATTAGGCCAACCGGAAAACGGCAACGTGACAACGGAATGGCGGTGCCGCTATGCGCGAGTTCTCGTATACTACCGGTTAACCAGTCAAAACTCTGTTCGCACAACAAAATAGCGCCAATAGATAAGTGCAGCAGACAAAATTTAAGCATATCGTGGATTCACGGTGGCAAAGCCGATTGCCTTAACCACAACATATTCATGTTTCACCACATTCAGTATTCAGTCCTATAGGACCAACCACCGGGGAATTGCTTTACACCACACTATATGTACTAACTCCTCAGTTCCACTGTAGTGAGCAGTTTGAAAACGGCAATTTCTTGTTCGAATAACATAGATGTAGAGTCTCATGACGCGCTTGCCGTGCTGGGTAGCGATGGATTGGTCTCAGATGCTCATAAGAATGTTCGCGGTTGCTACTCGGGATTATGGAGGCAATTTTTTGAAGTTTCCAGTCCTCAACTTCTATTTATGTTTCACGCAGGAATTCCTGAATCTCCGATTCGACGGCCCAATCTTAGTAAAAGTAGTTTTGTTATACAGCCGAGTTCAGCAAATTTATGGTGACGACCTAGCCGGTATGTATGTAATTATGTGTGTGGATATTTGTGCACAAAAATATATCGTTGAGTTCTAGATTACTTATATTACGTTACATATATACACGTGTATATGCATATCATTGAATTTTATATTTACATAAACGTGCGTACTTATGTATAGATATATGTACACGGTCTCACTCTTGTGTAATGCTTGCGACTTTGCGAGTAACAGGTGATCTTTGGCAGACGATCGATGGGATGTCAGTGTAGTCCAATGCACTAATTCCTGTCCAAATGGTGCCCCCATAGAAGGTTGGTTGTGCTACCCCGGTTGTGATAAGCGCATTCAAAGTGGGTTCTTTTACGACAAGAGGATTGCACTCCCACTGGTGGAACGCAAAATACGCGACGAAGAAGCTTTTAACAAAGTAGACACCACAAACATCACGCTGACACGAGTCCTTTTCTTCCCCTCTTCAGTGACACGGCAAAAACATTACTTTGGAAGGCTAGCACCTTCGTTTCTTGGGTAAGGTTAAGAGGTTCTTTGACCTGCCGTTGCCCGGGCCTCGTGATGCATTTGTCAGTTTCGACAAAGCAGCTAGTGCGAAATTTGGTAGTAGTATACTTTGGTCACACCCTGACACACCATGTGATTTTCACTGACTCTGTCGACATAAACATATAGTTGAACCACGGAAGGCCGCCGAATTTCATAAGTTTCTTGTGTTTTCGAGGCCGATTTATCTGAAAGAGTTTTCGTCAGACGGAGCTTATGAACTTTCATCTTATTACTAGGTACTACTTACATGGTTTGCCAGCTCTTTTTGTACAAAACTTGTAACACATTCGCGGAATCCTTTCTGCATGTGTTTAAACAACAAAGGGGCTCCCTTTGTGGTATTTCTAACCTTGTGCCGTTCTTGAAGTGAAACGCGGGTTCAAGGCTCAAGTCTATAGAATCCTGGATATTATACATCTTCCGCTCTGAAAGAAAAACGGCTGGACGGAGTAGGCCTGCCGGAATCGCTATGGAACTGTGTTAGGTGGAGCAAGCCACGTGAAATCAAATTGCACTGATGACGGTACAAACAAAGTCAGCAACAATTGTAGTAATATTCTGAATAAGAGTTTGAAGGTGAAGTAAGTGAAAACCCCATGAGCACAACTAGCATCTGCTTAAAAATCTCTCACTTTAGGGTGTTCACCCCCTCTTGTGGGAGTTTATTCAAAATAGGAATCACGCTTGAGATGAAAAGATGGATGGAAGTTGACCCAAGAACGTCCGTGGATGATGCCTAAATAGTTTCTCAGCATACCCTCCAAGAGTATCTAAGTGCGGTCGCACGATGAAACGATCAACTAACCCGGAACAGAAAAGGTGGGGAGGCGAGAAAATGTTTTCTAGAATACACCTCGCACCCAAGGGTTCCAGGTCATAATATTAGTGATGATAATTTATTCCATGGAAAGCTCCAGGCGTGCTTCGCAGCAGGATCAAATAGCACACTTTGGGCCAGCATGGCTCAATTGGGGAAGAGAAGATAACTGCGTAAAATTGTAACGTGAGTGAACGATATGGCACGGCGAACTGAAACGATAATGCTGCCCGGGAGCATTGCGAGACAAGGCCGGGTGGTAGACTCTCTTGAAGGAGAGGCGTAAGTTCCGGCATGAAGACATTCAAGTTGGAGCGGACTGCCGGATTCCTGAGAAGCCAATTTGGAAAAGTGCGAAACTGACCCGCAAAAGTTATTGTAAAGTGCGAAGTAATGGCGGAGTTTCGAGCTACCCCACTGGACACAACTTCCCCGGCTCGAAAGATTTTGATCCATCACTTTGTTGTCATTTGTGTGTACCGGACTATAGAATTGAACTGTAGAGGCTGTTCATATCTGGAAGGAGCTAAAAATGCGCGAAATGCCTACAAACTTTCGAATGTTGCCCAATTGCTTTTTGGAGAGACGGTCCTTACTTCTTATTGTCCCGAAGTTCTTGTGTTTGTAGAAAACAGGCCTTTGGTGGTGTCGAGCGGTGGGGAAGGTAACTGGATGCTGTAAACATTAAGGCGTGTGTCGAAGATCACTGGGAAAAGTGTACTACCCCGTGAAACGGGGATTTCACTTTGACTGATGCAGGCTCAAGAAAGTAGACGATTTGATCCAGCGAAGTTCAGTGTAAGGAACTGCGGCTAAAATACGGTACAGTCTTGTTTTCTACTTGCTGGTATGAAGCTGTCATATGTTGTTACGCAAGTCCTCGTGGATAACGGAGCGGGTGCCCAAGAGTTATGATGGGGAAAAGGCTAGTTACCTCGGTCATATACTCCGTTTGTTTTTGCGTTCACCTTCCACCGAGCAAAAACACATGCGTACGTATATATATATATATATATATATATATATATATATATATATATATATATATATATATATATATATATATATACTTTTGACCACAGTTCCAAAGTTATTGTGGCTAACAGACTGACGTTCGATAGAAAAAGGTAGTTTCATATCTTCTATTATAAGGTCTTTCACTACCGGCCCCAGAACCCCTGATCAATGCCAGTGAATGACCAGGCTTCGTAACTATAGTTATGTCTAGCTCTCTGAGCTCTGATCAAAGTCTCTAGCAACAAATAATCACTGAACTAAGTGCTTTCCATGTACTGGGATGCTTCCGAAATGCGAGCTTCGACGGCGGATGAAGACCGTTAACTGCTGCCCTGTATTCCTTGTACACCATGCTGTTCATCCACTGCAATACTCTATTCCAGTGTGTGATGGACACATGACGCATCAGGCCGCACCTTCCACGTACATCCCAAACAAGTTTAAACCCACAAAATACTATTTGCTTCTCTGAGGCTGTGCCCTCAAAGAGTCAAACTGCGCTAGACTACGCTCAACAACTATGGTTTCACACTTCCTGGAGTAAACCAGAGACTCGTCTAAAAACGTTCAACCGCCTTTTGAGAGCTAGTACCGTTTTCATACGGCATAAGGGCATACAGAATGCAGTGCCCTAACCTTGTCTCGTCTTCGACCATGAAGTACCACAAGACATACACACCATAGTTTATTTCATGTGTGGCATCAGCCAACACCAAATCATCGAAACTGCTGACCAACCGGTTGCGTACAAGTGGAACAAACAGAATCAAATCTACCGTGCTATCGTCAGTAATGACCTATGAAGACCCCTGGTTTCGCAGCAATTCACCTACATGCGTTCCTTCCCTAGCAGGATCAACGGAACCTAATCTTCCCCCTATGCAGCTAAAGTCGTGGCTGCGAAGGAGTCAAATAAACACTCGCCGGATGTAACCCCTAAGCTCAGCAGTATTATGAAAAACTTCAATCATGCTAAACACAGGACACTTGCTCATTGATCAAACGACGGTCACGGACGCAGCAACCCTCAGTACCTCGTTGGAAGTCGTTGTTATGAACTAGTGCACACGCAGTCGCCATGTAGGGTGGATGACGGCACTCACCGAAAGGAAGGATTGGGATAATTGCGAGGAGCTTCTATAAAGGATAACTAATGAAACTTATTACATTCTTCGGAGACTAGTTCTCCTCCGATGGACGCGGAAATATTTGATGGAATAGTTCTGCATACAAGGCGGTCAAATGATACCACGTTCACTTAACATCCCACGTATTCGTGAATTGCATACATAAAAACTCAAACAAGTGGTTGACTGTAAGTCCCAAAAATCGGGTTTGAATGCAACCGAAATTCGCGTGGGTCTTTACCGTTTCAAGGAACCGGGCCGAATCATCGCCGATGCTTCGTTGTACACCGAGAACCAGTCAGTGCGAGAAAGAAATGGCAATTGAGCATTGAATCTAGCGCAACTGGCTATATCTGGACACTAACCCAATCAACAAGCAGCAACGGCTAAGGCAATAAACGGCGGGCTAACTACCGAGATATGATCGAAAAAAATAAGAATCATCAAAAAGAACGATATTATTCTATAAAATTCACTTCCATCAAGCACACATTTACGACGATTTCGTTCGATTTTACTCCAAAGGTTTTTTCCTCACCTATTTATTTTCTGCTTAAAACCAAGCCAGTCCGGGACTTGCTTCACTTCCAGTGGCATGAACTGATTGGAGGCGGCTGAAATTTTGCCATATATGCATGGTAGAGAGAAAATTAGGCAGGGCCAATAAGGTGTCAAGTGGGAAAACCAAAATTTCGCACGGCCGACAGTTGGTGTGGAGATGGTTAGGAAACCACAACATGAGGCATCGGAAGAGATGGATATGGCCGGAAATCGACCGGGTATGATGAGTACCCGATCACATCCTGTCTATCCCTTGTTTGACTGTACGTTCCGCGCGCATGGTAACCGCAAGCGCTACTTCTGACAAACTTCTTCGTCACACGCCAGTGTGCTGTCAATGTTCTCAGTCCCTGTGAGAATACAAGCCGTTGGCACTCCACGTTCTTTTCTCGTTGGCTTCCTCGACGGAAGAGATCGTAGAAGCTGAGAGAGTGTGCCCTCCAATAATTGGTGAGCCCGCTCCATTTAAGGTTTTTGATCGACTCCGCCGAAGTAACCTAGCCAGTTCACGTCTACGATAGGATGTCCTTCGTATCGTCGGTCATATATTCGGTACAGCATTAGTTGGATTTCTTACAGCATATATGTCCCCTTTAAACATTTTCAGCCACGTACGAATTTTTGGAAGGCTAAACCATCTGCTTCCTTTTTCAATCTTCAATGTTGCACTGGGCGGTTTTCCGTCCTGTTTATTCCATGACTTTATATATTAGGCTTTGCTAACACATTTTTGGGCCGGAGTGCCACGAAGCGCACATGAAAATACTGGATTTCATACCCGAAGACCTGGAGCTTTATATTGCCATCCTCGAGTCTTGTTTCCAGGAGGCTCGCACTTCTAGTAGGCTGTCCAAATGTAATTAAATGCCCTTAGCAATCCCTGCTTGTATGAGTCCCCAAAATTCGAGCGATAGTTATGAACCCCCCGAGTCACAACGGATACAAAACACTCCGGGGAACGCTGATAAGGTGTGTGGCAGCGACGGAAGAGAAACGTATCCGACACATTCTCTCCAAAATCCAGCTGGGAGATATGACTCCCCCACAGTTGTTATGGAAAATACGTTCAATAATAGATACAACGTCCATGGACTGTGCAGCTCTGAGTCAATTACGAATGCGGCGACCCCCACCGTAAGCCCAAAACATAGCAGCTGTTCGACTATAAATCGACGGTTTAAATAGGTGCACAGGGGCTGCAGTCAACGTCCTTGAGCATGCAAACGCATTTCCCCACCGTCACAAGCGTTCAGCACCGCCACCGCTGCTCCGCCCAAAGCCGAAAACTACTCACCACAGCGACCCCGATAGTAACTCTGACGTTTATACTTTATGTCAGGAGGTTCGCTTCTTGATGCAAGTAGTTGAACAACAAGAGTGCACCCTGAGCCAAATTGCCATTCCGGCTAATCTTACTTCAGGCGCCGTTTCGGACCTCAAGCTAGCGATGGCGAAGAACCCCGGAGTTCCCACTCCAACTAGGTGACGGCTACAAGCTTTATCCGCTCCCCTGTTCCTAGCCTCCTCAGTTATATGAAAGACAAAACTACAGGCTTGGGTTTCCAAATCAACGCGGAGGAGCTGGTCAGTATAATACCGGCCCCAAAATGGTCCACTCCCTCTCACACAGCCCTGACACAGCAAACCGCCAAAGGTACTTCAACTCAAAAATACGGCAGCCAGTATCTCACCGGGGACCTTGGCCTGCGTCGTCCTCTCCCATGGGCTATCTTCTTTGCCCAAGTGCAACAGGCTATCCTAGGCTTAGACTTTCTAGAGAGTCATGGTCTAATATTCGATCACGGTAAGCGACGGCTCGTATACCGAGTTACATCGAGTTTCGTGATCGGATCCCCGACCCACGCTCAATCACTAGCAATCCTTGAGCCATAAACCACGTCCGAACCAGAATTTTGTAGTTTGTCCAGACAGTAACCTTACCTTGTCCGTCAAAAGAACAGTCTGCCACCAATCACCACTGACGTGGCCCATCACATCGCCACGCAAGGGCTTCCTGTCCACGCTGGACCCCACAGGTTGGCCCTAAGAAACCTTCTCGTAGCCCGCTCCGAGTTCCCGTACACTCTCAACTTGGGTATTATCCCGCCTTCCAAAGGTCCGTGGGCGTCACCCCTACACTTGTTACCCAAGAAGTTACCTGATGACCGGAGACCGTGCGCAGATTATTGTTCACTCAACCGAGTGACCACACCCGACCGGTATCCCATTCCGGACATCGCGGACCTCACATTTGGTTCAGCGAGTGGGGTAATTTTCAGCGGGATAGATTTGGTGCAGGCATATTACCAAATGCCGACGGCGGGGGCGGACTTCTCCGAAACAGCCGTCACGGTTCATTTTGGTCTTTTCGGTCTCCTACGGACGTCGTTTTGGTTTGTCAACGCTGGGCATACTTTCCAGCGTTCCGTCGATACGGTATGCAGTAGTCTAGATTCTGCGTTCGCTTAGCTCGACGAATGAATGCCAGCTCGTGTAAGACGGAACATCTAGCACATCTGCGCATACTATGCAACCGCCTATCTCAATACAGGGTTGTGGTCGAAATGAATATTCAAGTAGAAAGAAACAACGCCATCGAATTTCTTGGCCACAAGGTTACTTCCACGAAAATCAATCATTTCAGGATAAGGTGCAAGCGACCCGGAACGGCCCAAAACTTCCATTGTTCGAGCAACTACTACATTTCGACGGGTTGGTCAACTTATATCGGCTTCTCATTCCTCAATGAGCCCAGCTAGTGCAGACACTCACAGATCTGTTTATAGGCAATGCGAAGCAGCCGTGGTTCAGAGAAATCGCACGAGATGCTCAAGTCGAGAAACGACGGCTGGTTGGGCTTTGCTTGTGGAGGCTGCTGAGGGTGCACTCTTGTTGTTCAACTACTTGCATCAAGACGCGAACCTCCTGACATAAAGTATAAACGTCAGAGTTACTATCGGGGTCGCTGTGGTGAGTAGTTTTCGGCTTTGGGCGGAGCAGCGGTGGCGGTGCTGAACGCTTGTGACGGTGGGGAAATGCGTTTGCATGCTCAAGGACGTTGACTGCAGCCCCTGTGCACCTATTTAAACCGTCGATTTATAGTCGAACAGCTGCTATGTTTTGGGCTTACGGTGGGGGTCGCCGCATTCGTAATTGACTCAGAGCTGCACAGTCCATGGACGTTGTATCTATTATTGAACGTATTTTCCATAACAACTGTGGGGGAGTCATATCTCCCAGCTGGATTTTGGAGAGAATGTGTCGGATACGTTTCTCTTCCGTCGCTGCCACACACCTTATCAGCGTTCCCCGGAGTGTTTTGTATCCGTTGTGACTCGGGGGGTTCATAACTATCGCTCGAATTTTGGGGACTCATACAAGCAGGGATTGCTAAGGGCATTTAATTACATTTGGACAGCCTACTAGAAGTGCGAGCCTCCTGGAAACAAGACTCGAGGATGGCAATATAAAGCTCCAGGTCTTCGGGTATGAAATCCAGTATTTTCATGTGCGCTTCGTGGCACTCCGGCCCAAAAATGTGTTAGCAAAGCCTAATATATAAAGTCATGGAATAAACAGGACGGAAAACCGCCCAGTGCAACATTGAAGATTGAAAAAGGAAGCAGATGGTTTAGCCTTCCAAAAATTCGTACGTGGCTGAAAATGTTTAAAGGGGACATATATGCTGTAAGAAATCCAACTAATGCTGTACCGAATATATGACCGACGATACGAAGGACATCCTATCGTAGACGTGAACTGGCTAGGTTACTTCGGCGGAGTCGATCAAAAACCTTAAATGGAGCGGGCTCACCAATTATTGGAGGGCACACTCTCTCAGCTTCTACGATCTCTTCCGTCGAGGAAGCCAACGAGAAAAGAACGTGGAGTGCCAACGGCTTGTATTCTCACAGGGACTGAGAAAATTGACAGCACACTGGCGTGTGACGAAGAAGTTTGTCAGAAGTAGCGCTTGCGGTTACCATGCGCGCGGAACGTACAGTCAAACAAGGGATAGACAGGATGTGATCGGGTACTCATCATACCCGGTCGATTTCCGGCCATATCCATCTCTTCCGATGCCTCATGTTGTGGTTTCCTAACCATCTCCACACCAACTGTCGGCCGTGCGAAATTTTGGTTTTCCCACTTGACACCTTATTGGCCCTGCCTAATTTTCTCTCTACCATGCATATATGGCAAAATTTCAGCCGCCTCCAATCAGTTCATGCCACTGGAAGTGAAGCAAGTCCCGGACTGGCTTGGTTTTAAGCAGAAAATAAATAGGTGAGGAAAAAACCTTTGGAGTAAAATCGAACGAAATCGTCGTAAATGTGTGCTTGATGGAAGTGAATTTTATAGAATAATATCGTTCTTTTTGGTGATTCTTATTTTTTTCGATCATATCTCGGTAGTTAGCCCGCCGTTTATTGCCTTAGCCGTTGCTGCTTGTTGATTGGGTTAGTGTCCAGATATAGCCAGTTGCGCTAGATTCAATGCTCAATTGCCATTTCTTTCTCGCACTGACTGGTTCTCGGTGTACAACGAAGCATCGGCGATGATTCGGCCCGGTTCCTTGAAACGGTAAAGACCCACGCGAATTTCGGTTGCATTCAAACCCGATTTTTGGGACTTACAGTCAACCACTTGTTTGAGTTTTTATGTATGCAATTCACGAATACGTGGGATGTTAAGTGAACGTGGTATCATTTGACCGCCTTGTATGCAGAACTATTCCATCAAATATTTCCGCGTCCATCGGAGGAGAACTAGTCTCCGAAGAATGTAATAAGTTTCATTAGTTATCCTTTATAGAAGCTCCTCACAATTATCCCAATCCTTCCTTTCGGTGAGTGCCGTCATCCACCCTACATGGCGACTGCGTGTGCACTAGTTCATAACAACGACTTCCAACGAGGTACTGAGGGTTTCTGCGTCCGTCAAAACGATAATCATAACCCACAGCTGGAACACTCTCCAGACTGTCGCACTCCTGATCTCTTTCAGATTACATTGGTTACTTGGGTAGCCATCGACCAAATCGACGTTCATCCCGGATTACCGTAAGGACTGGACGATTTGATCAATGGTTTAAACCTATACTCTCGCCTGCTGACGTTACATAGGGCGCCGTACACGGAGTAACCAAACCTCATGAAAGTCTCACCGGATCGCAGAGGTGATTCCTGACACCAACCATCAACACATTCGCTCAACGTCTATTCCAATAATCCAACCCAACGGTTCAATTCCTTCCGCGTTGCAGTACGAAACCGATGACCGGAACCCAGCCCTCACCCCTGTCCACTTCGTCAAACCAGCCCTTTTTTACCTGTTACCCTCAACATTCTACCTGCCACCACCTGCAACCAAGGTCTTTATGGAACAGAATACCAGCCATCTGCAGCCAATCAGAATTTGGTTAACAATTTTCTATCACATACAAAAAATAATTTTTACTCTTCCAACTTCTGTCGAGCCACACCATTAGCGTTTGTCTCCACTGATTCGTTTCATTGACGGCTCTTCTTCAAAAGTCCGTTATGCTTCCATACACCATTCATGCTCTTCAAAAGTTCATTGAAATCCCTGTGAAGCTTTTCGCCTTCATGTGAATTTCCATATGACAATGTAATCGCCTGCACAAAAGGTCCGTTTTATTATCACCTTTGACTCACTTGCCTTTATTTCACATGCTTCCTCCACAATTAGCTACCCAATGCTGGATCAGTGTCCAATATTCCGCTGGTATCTCTGACTGCACGTTGAAAGCCTCATGCTTGCTTTACTTCCAACAATGTTCTTTGGCATCTCTTCCGCCCGGTTACTTGTTAGTGACCGTCCAATTGTCGCTTATATCAGCAATCCCACGATCGCCCAGCTATCCACACCGCCCCCGGCGGTTTCGAAACCGATTCGCAATTCCCGCTTCAACCACTACCACTTTGGTTCACTCAAACACTACATGGCTTTATTGGTGTATTTCGGAGGCTGTGTGATTTGTAAATTTAGAATTTGTGAATACCTCACATTGACATGTACTGCTGTATACCCTGATCTTGCCTTGTGCATGTGTATTGACCACGGTCACGAAATATACTATACTAAGACCACATGCGGGGGGGTTACTTGCTGTGTACAGTTCTGCAACTGGGTAATTTTACAACCAGTAGGGTGGGAGCTGAAAACTGGCCTTTGAGAAGTGGTCTGTCAAACCGTTCCATCTTGTTCCACGTGCTCAAGAACTTCATTAGGCGTGTTCACTCATCGACTGAAGGCTGTAGGCAACAAATAGCTATGGAAAAAGAGGAAGGTTGTTACGCACCTTCTGTCTTTTGGTCCGAATCACTGTTTGTGGGGGCCAACCGGGTATGCGCTTGCTGTTCTGTTGCGGCACCTAGGACCTACCTTGTTTTGCTGAAAAGAAAACCCAAGATGTTATTGTTCTTCCGGTCACCAACGAGCGATTTCATGCGAGTGCATTTTGAGGGTAGTGAAAGAGACGGAATACACAGTGCATGAAAAGCTTTTACGTAGATGGTCTTTCGGGGGAATACCAAGAGCTGACACTAAACGAGGAACCAACGGTGGATCTGGAGTAGGACCTTCAGTGGGTCCAATGTGGATCATGTGGCCGATGGACACTCGTCCGATGCTCAACATTTCGCGAGGGGGAGAATTACAAATCTGTTCACTACCTGGGTTGATGTCACTGGTGCCGGGATACGTGAACGAAACGAGGCCCTTTACAGGGCCACCACAATGGGATTACTAGTGGCTCGTCTCCTAAACCTAGGAATTTAGGATGTTGGCATATGGGTCCTTCTCCGACTGCGCAACATTGGGATCAACTGGCGTTCACATATATAGCTAACTTCTGGTTTGTCGAACTGGGTGGATGTAACTAGGTACTTCACAATTTGTATGGAAAGCCCTTACGTATAGAGCATCATGGGTGAATTGGCTGATGGAACTTAAAGGAGCAAGCTTCTCGTTTCATTTATGAGCTTAAGGGTGGCATGAGCAGGTATACCTCAGCACCTTGTAGTGCTGCCGTGATGTTAGGGATCGCGGATGATCGAAGCATAGACCGTGGCCATTTGGCTACGTGATTTTATACTGTTTGGTGATATGAAGGGACTGTGACCTTTCTCCGCTGAGCTATTCGGAAGCGTTTATTCATTACCGCTGTCTAGTGGACCTACCGGTAGACCTCGTCAGAGAAATGCAAAGTCCTGCATTCAATTCAGCTGTCTAGGTGACTTTTCATGGCGTCACTGAGTGAAAAGGAAAACATCTTCGTCAGTTCCATCGGTGGGTTAACTTAAGTCAGATTTATCATCAACAAGTAAGCTTGAGAATCATTATTGATAAACATAGCTTAAAGAGCATTTTATGCGAAGATTATGGTTTCATGATATTTTGCTGAGCAAAGTTTTCAGTATAAGTTCCAGCAATTTTACGGGCTCTATACATGAGGAGTATCATCTTTATAGGGAGATACCGCATAGGATATACTGATCTCACTAACATCACAGTTTTCCATTTCATGCGTATTCGCACCGTTAGAGAATCGGAGTTGTCGTGAAAATCACCCGATCAAGTTCGGAGTACTTCTGTTTTACCCAGTGGTTGTCGCGTGCATTAAAATGTGATTGCCGTGAAATCTCAACATACGTGTTAGTGAGGTTTTATTCTGTTAGACCAAAGCTGAAAACGCTGCTGGCAAATATTTACCGAAGCAATGGCCATGTGATTCACCAGCCCTCATCGTGTGCATTTCTCTTCTCCAAAACAGAACTTGTCGCTGCCTCGTTACCATATTCTTTACCAATTCGAATCTCCCCATACGTTTCCACAATACACACCCCGGTCGACGTCACTGTTTGAAAACCATCTCCCTATACTGCCAGCTGAAAAAGGTCTGGCCGGTAAGCACTTGCTCCTCTCGACAGTCCAACCAACCATGAGCATTGAGATATATCATTGCATCATCCTAATCTCATGATGCATCATGCCCTCTCTATTTTCGTTCGTCTTAGGTTAACTCGTTCAGCAGGTTCTGCTATCTGTAGACGTTCCGTGATCATCCTGTAAGGGGGACGAATAATCGATCCAATTCTAGCTCCATTTTGAAGGCTCTTCTGCTTTAATCCCTTTTTGACACTACGGCCGTTCCAATGTCACTATTTACCTGCTGAGTCGTTTGAACCTGACAGTTCTCATTATCCGCCATCATCCCAAAGATATCACTACTCCAAACTTACTGCCCTCTCTGTCCCGTTTTCATTTTACAGCCTCTCTCCTGGCGTGTAATCATTTTTGAAAGGAGTGTATTTTTCAGTCGCCGCCCCCGTATCATTACCAATCAACCGATTAATTGATATATTTTATTCAACTTCTGATCCCTTGCCCCTCTTCCCTGGCCAATTTCTAGCCACATGCACCTCTTTCATTACAGCGTCCAAATGTTCTTCAACATCTTCCGTAATGAAACTGGCTCTCCGAAATTGTTCATTTTCTATTTAACCGCTCACTCGTTCTATCTAACTTTGTCTGTTTCATGCCATATATTTCGACAACACAGCCACCTCCAGTTCCCTCCGGTTGACTCAATCATCTGATCTCTACCCACAGTTTTGTGGGACACTAGTATCATGCCAGTTTAATGTGACCTAGTTTTCCTCATGCGCCGACCATGCTTAGTTATCTCGTCCCCCAATGTGGACCATTTTGACCTCACATGTACCATTTGGTTCTGCTATCAAGCTTCCCCAGGCTTTACCGGAATAGCTTAATAATAATAATTAATAACAATAATAATAATAATAATAATAATAATAATAGCGAGCGTTGGTGTATAGCGCCAGCGCATTTAGTTCAACACAGATATCTGCTCCTAAGTAAACCTACTTTGGCTTCCGGAGAAACGCCAGGGGTGACAGCAGATTATTTTGCAAGGGCTAACGTCACCAGGATACATGGAGACCGTCGGTGATCTGAGACTTCCAACGTCTCCCAATCCTTTCCTACCAGAGCGTTACGACATCAAGGCCACAAGACCTGCGGTCTGACGTGGCGAACGCTCAGTCTCTTGCACTACGGGCTTTAAGGGTCTAAGCCGTGCTACAAATTTCGGGTATCCGGCACAATCCAGCAAAGCTCAGTTTGCATAAGACAGGTATTAGCCACGGCAAACTCGGCACTCAGGGTTTCTTCGGCTGTGCGCAAATAAGATAGGCACCCGCTCCGCGCAGTTTGTCTCGTCGATTCCTCACTAGAAGGTTGAAACTTAACCGCACATCAACTGCAAGAGGTGCTACACATAGTGAGCTTTCATTGAATCCTGGTACCGAAAACGGAATTGCTCAACGAAGAACACCAGTGGGCCCTAGTGGTCACATCTGTCTGTTTAGTGAATATGCTTAGAGATCACTGTCAGGGTTGGTCTCGATTAAACTACTATCTAGAGCCCCCTTAATGTCTGGGCGGGCTGCGCTTCTATCGCCCGTTCAGGTAAACTGTTCCGGTAGTTTGAAAGCTTCAGTTTATTTCGGATGACTCCAGAGCATGCTGCAATGCAAGATCGAACAGTACAGTTGAAATCTGAATCATAGTTCCAGGAGGGTTGTGCATTTTTGTGCACGCCATTGAATGTAAGAGAAAGCGTTCAAATCCATTTCTGTGATACCGCCCGGGAAATTTGGGCTCAAGGTCAGGTGGTGGAGCCGGTCGAATGTAGGGTGTAACTATTCTGCCAAAGTTTGGAGTGGATTGAGGATAGTGAAGATTCACACAAATCCTACGGGAGAAAGACTGTCCTGCCGGAGAATCATACTGTATCGACGGAGACACGGTTACCGTGAGAATGAAACATCCCTGAGAGAGACGTTGTCAAGCAATAGAGCTTTGCAATGTATGAAAGGGTTATCATGTAAAATTAGACGATGGAAAAGGTGGCATTACACGTCAAAAAATGAAGAAAATCACCTGAGGATCACATTTGTGAAGTTCGGTGACCATATACCAGTTGAGCCAGTGGTACAACAAACGGACTACCCACCTGGACTGTTGTTGCCAAATTGCCGGTGAAAGAGGTGGCCGGATAGAAACACGCAGACTTTGAGCGGATTGTTTGCTTTTAGAAGCAAGGAATATAGTGCGTCAACATGAAACCGAGAGGTGGCGAAAAATCGATGCGTGGTGCTTAGCTACGATGGTGGCGTCAAAGTGGTTTGCAAGAGGAATGATCAGTTAAATGAAAGATAAGTATTTACATGCTGACATTACATAGCAAAAGACTGCACGTGGTGAAAAGAGGGTACCGAAGACCGGAAGTGTCTGAGACGACCCATTGGAATGGCGCACCCTAAGGAAAGAAAATACACAAAACAACCGATGAATAGATTTGCAAAGATCGGTAGCTGGATATGGACGGAGTGTATGACAAACCAAATGGACTAAACACCTATGTAAAAACTTTTGAGCAATAAGTAGACAAACTCGCAACGGATCCCGAAACCAGAAGGCGATTACCCGTAAAACTCTACGATACTGGATTATAAAATGACCAATGACACGAAGCAGATACGAACATCAATTGTGCGATCACAAGGACTCAGGGAACGAGAATGGGACTGCGGCCTGCGAGAAAGGAGCACGTGCGTCAATCAGGTTCAGAATAAGGATATGACAGATCAGATCGCTAGACGCGAACAAACGAACGTTGGTGCATGGAAACATATGGTGCATAAAACAAGCCAAAAGTGTAAATAAGCGAGTGATGCTAAGGAAGCATGGAGCTGCAGTGATTTGGGGATTTTCCACGACCGGTCGTTACACTGTCCACCAATATCCTCCCGAATCTTAGCAGAGTCAAAGGTTTGGAATAAGGGTACAGACTCTTCCCACCTACCTAGACCATGCTATCAGTGCGCGTACCTAATACCTTGTCGTCCAAATCCTACTCAGGAGCGCAATTGATCCGGTGGCCACATCGACGCGATGTTACTCCGAGTCGTCCATGAAGAGGGCTGATCGACGGTGGGCGTGATGGAGAAACATAGGTGCTGTCCTTGGGTGGGTCGTTGTGCCTCGGCTGCGCGTGCTTGTGTGTGTGGGTGCGTAGGGGTGTCATGGATGGGGTCGCACTCTGGTGTGACTCTGGGGTGACCTCAATCCTCCTTCAATTTGCTGGTCCCCCTATACCAGCCCTCTCGCCCTCTTTACCTTCCTTTCCTGTGTCCGTCTTGGTGGATGGACCCAACATGTCTCCTGCCCTACTAGGGGGAACAACATCTTGGACCTAAGGATTCCAATAAGGTGAAGCCGACACGCCCTCAGAAGCTTAGAAAACCTCCTCCGAAAACCCGCTTTAAGGCATACGATGTAGGTTTACTGGGAGACTCTACGCCGTCTACACTACACCGCTTGATACCACCTTTATTCCCTACCATCCCTTCCCCATTAGCATCATCCATCCTGATTTCCCCGCTATCGTTTGACGAATGTCCTACACGTTTACGGAATGTGAGAAATACCATTCATCCTCCAGAGGCAAAAACCGCGAAGAACTTAACTATGCAGCCGTCAAGGGGCCGAAAACGCCAGAGAACATATCCCAAGCACTAGCACGACCAGGGCAGATCCTTATCCAGCAGCCCTTTCTTCTTCCCTTTCTTAGGTCTGCAGTGGGTGTGCTTTAGGTTTTCTGGCTATCATCTGCTCAAGTTTCTCCTACTAGACGATACAGCTTATATTACAGTGGCAGACAAAACCTCCTTTATGATGGGTATCACAGAAACCTGGCTCACCAAAGACTACTCAGCCGGGGAAACAGATAGAAATGGATACTCAGTGATCCGAGAGGACTTCGGCCGAGGTCAGGCCCGTGGCATTTTACTCTACCTTAGCGAAATGCTGCCCCCAGCGGTTATCATCTCTTTACCGCCGATTCCTCCCACTGGCTGTCCCTGGGTGAAAATAAAGCCAAGTGGTAAGGAGAAACTCGCAGTGTGTGTAATACGCCGACCGCCACAGTGCCAAAAGAAAAACCTGCAGCTCTCACCGAACAGATGAAAGAGCTGAGGCAAACTGCCGATTCACTAGCCTATCAATCATCGGGGACTTCAAAGCTCCTTCAATGAACTGGCCCAGCTGTCATTCCACAGACTTAATGTTTGGTACCGAGCTACTGGGTATGCTGTCTCAAATGTCCCGGGCGCAACATGTCCTGAGTCCAACCAGGTTTTCTCCACGGAGAAGTGCCCTCACTCCTTGATCTTATCGTCGCAAAAGATCCACACCGGCTGGACACAATCTGTCACTACTGCCCAGTAGGGAAGAGCCATCACGAAGTCCTCAACTTTGGCTTTGTCGTCAGATAGCTACAGCTTAGTTTGTCACTGAGGACTGTGAGATCTTTTAAAAAACCAAATTCCTCCAGCCTAAGGAATATCTTGCATCCAAACTAGAACTCGCTTCCTGGGATGTTGACACAAATGCACTTAACCAACCAGTTAAACAAAGATTTTCCAGAGCGAGTAATTTTTTCGTATCGAGGTTAAAGATAAGAAACAACACCAGGCGTTTATCTGCATGCCTTTTCCTTCGGCCGCTATAGCAGAGTGCACGTCTGCTTACCATAATGAGGTGCACTCAGCTGACGGTGGATACGGACAAGCTTAAAGTTATTCAAAAAGAATGCAAGTCAAAATTCCGTGAGCACTTTATAAGGGTGCAAAGGTGCTTCCTCGCAGGGACACTCTGCTACAAATCCTTACTGTTCAAGCATATTCGCCACGTACGGGAGGCCAAACCCCCTGAACTAGCCCTCCACTTTCCCGACTGCATTCCAGCTACTTAGTCTGAGCAAGTGACTACGATTTTCGCGGATCTCTTTCGCTTTATTTTTGACTTCTGGCCAGTGGTAACCTACCCCTCTCTTCCTGCGGAAGCAGCTAAACCAAACTTGGACGGCGTCCACTTCGCGGCGCGGGACTTTGAACCACAACTTTAATACGTCAACCCGCATAACCCAATGGGCCAGGAAGGCATGCAGCGCAGGATACTGAAGGAATGCGCGACTATTCTGCCTTCTGCACATTTCTTCCTATTCTCACGCTGTCCAGTCCGTGGCACTTTTGTATGCCCTTGAAGGAAAGCAGTAATCACGCATATTTTGCAAAAAGGGTGACCTGCGCTTTCCGTCTGGCTAAAGCCCCATAAGTCCGGCCAGTATTTCTAGCAAGGTTTTTGAGCGCATCATCAAACGGGCCATGTTAAGCTACTTGCACACCAACAACCTCATCTCTTTCCAACAAGGGTTTCTTCGAGGTAGATCGTGCACTACCAATATGCAAACTGTCATGGATGGTTCGGCACAGGCGTACCACCAGGGCAAAACGTCCCAAGCCGCCTTGATGGACTTTGTGTACGTTTTCGACAAAGTACCACATTCACTTTTGCTGGAAGTGCACGGTGTCACCAGTAAACCTCCCGAAGAACCTAAGAGGTTTCTGTCTGGGCCCACCTTGGCTGTGCCTGCTGGCCTTTCTTATTCCTTGCTATCCCCAGGCCATTTACTGTTCCTGATCTAAATCAACAGTCAACCAGAAACCTCTAAGTCCAACACCACCATATACGCGGATGATGTGATCCACTGGAACTCTCCAAGTGCACGACTGCAGTTGGTTCTGGGCTCAACCAAGCTCTGGTCTGTGGACTGAAGCCTACAGATAAATGACGGCACATGCGTCGGCATGTCCTTTACTGGCCCTATGGCCCAACTCTTTCTAACCAAAGGAACGACGCTAATTTAGGGATTAGACCAACATTAGTTTCTAGGTTTCTGGCTGGCCAGAGATCACTTTTCCCTATCACATCGAATGAAGACTAGCAGGACTGCATTCCAAATTTTAAGCCTCATTAGGCGGAAACTCCCCCATAGACCCAAAGAAGATTTCGGAGTCTCTGAAGCACCTACGCCCGCCCTATACCGGAATACAGCAGCCGAATTGCGCTGGTTTCATCCGTGACGGTAACTATTTCGAAGGCTTTCAGAGAAAAGCCGCAAACCCTGTGCAGGAGCTGACCAACCTTTCTTACCATTTAGGACTGACTGCTAGCTCTTTTTAAGTTTCCTTGCCGGCCACATATCGGTCTAAACCTAAATACAAATTCACTTATCAAGTCGATTCCTATTCAAAATGCCGTAGCGCTTTTTGCGTTTTACTTCTTAACAACATTTATCTGGATCCGTCTAAAATTTATCATTTATCCAATAACCGCTGGTCCTCAGCTGGGCCAAGCCCAGACTACTTTTCCCGACAACTTCCTTTCCGGACTCCCAAATTTCGCTGCTTCAGCTCCATGGCGTTTTGACGATCAAATAACTGTCCGGTTCCAACTCGGTCGAAGTCTCGGGCTGATGAATCAAACAATGTACAATCGTTCCAATGCCAGCGGCGCGGAGCTCCGTCGAATCCCCCGCCTTGGCGGGCGCATATCGGAAGTGCAGGCCGTCTGTAGCGATACGCAGACGCATTTACGATGGCGGATCGCACCTCCTGCGGTCACTATCCGAGGTGTTTTTCGTCGGGTGTCCGGCGCATGGCCAGCCCAAACCCCCAGCACCGATTAAAGATTGCTAATTTCCGATCTCTACTCTGCCCGGCTTCTCACACGCGCCTCCCCGTACGTCTAACCCTGTGCTCACCGACTATTATGCTCGTATTCCATAAAAGCCAATATCATCACAATTATTTACTCCCTCTTTGCCTGGCAACATGCATTGTCGCCTGTTTTATCCCACTCCTCACAGCTCCCGCTTCTATATATCTTCCTTTACCGTGGACGATATTCGTATTCTTACATAATCTTCGACTTCACTCCGCAAAAAAAACCTTTTTGTATGATCTTCAACAATTCCAAGCCCTACTATTCTACAGTCCCTTCCGAGAGCACTTCAGTTTCAATTTCCAAGACAGAACTCGCTGCCACCTTTGGTATAGCATCCTTTACCACTTCTACGGCTGCCTCGCATTGTCGCAGTATAGACCCCGGATGGCGTCGCACTCTGAAAATTTTCCCCGTATTCGTCCAGCCATCACATATTTGGTTGATGAATTTTCATTCACCTCGCCAGTTCACCTGATCACTCGTATCGAGATCCTTCATTGCATATTTTGTGGAGTGTAACTCTCAGTCTTTTTATTCCGGTCATTACCAAGTAACCGGCTGACCGATCTATTTTATTCCACTGCTGATTCCGTCTCCCTGTTATAAAGCGTGCACTACCCAAGCTTCTACGATCGCTTCCGTCGAGGACGCCAAAGAGAAAAGAACGTGGAGTGCCAACGGCTTGTATTCTCACAGGGACTGAGGACATTGACCGCACACTGGCGCATGACGAGGAAGTGTGTCAGAAGTAGCACTTGCGGTTACCGCACGAGCGGAACGTGCGGTCAAACAAGGGTACGATGGGCTCACTACTGTATGGGCCACCTCCTAGAGGACCGCCCGCAAGAGAGCTCGATTCAGAAGTCAGGAAAGCGAACGAGCATCGAATACTTTCGGACGCGGCTAGTGAACTTGTCTCCTATTCAGCCTCACCGTGAAATACCAACATATTCTCCTCTATCTGACGAACAGAGAAAAAGCAAGTCGGTTGACAGATGAGAATGTGTATCCTATATGTCTCGGTACCGAAACAATACCGACACGAGAAATATACGGAACAAAATTGGTGGAATCATAGAAAAAACTTAGCTGTAGGATAGTGCATGGGAAGAGAATGAGTGCCGTCACAAATAAAGGGTGAATTCGACTAATGAGCCACTTCAAGTAAAGTTATCGATACTGAATTTCCTGCCAAAATTTGCCGAGAAAGTGTCGAAATCCTGTATGGTGAGACCCAATGTGGAAGAAAGGCAACGTAAGTAGAAGGATATCAAGGAGAATAGAGTCAGCTGTCATGCTGTGGCTCTGGCACAGCAGGCGCAAGAGATAGAGAAAAGGTGAATAAGTAAATGATGTAAAATCCGGTAACGATTTTATGGTTGGATTAGGAGTAGCTAACCTAATATAACTAAATCACGTTAATAAATGGTAGAACCGAGGCTATACGAGAGACAGTTAGTGGACGGAGTTATCTTTTTAGATATAACTGCAGCGAATTGTAGTAACACGATCAAATAGGCCATTATAATTTCGAAACAGTCATCAATGGGAAAGAAAAAATAGCAAATATATTTCATATATCACTCAGTTACTTGCGAGTTGTGTGTGATACTGATGAACAGTCCGAGTGCAGGTTGGTCGGATGACCTGAGGTTTGTGCGTGAAAGGTGGAGTCCAAAGGACAGTCGGTCAGAAGAAAATATATTTTAATAGCAAGGTGGTTCAGAGGAGCAGAATACTGTCTCGAAGGTCGAGGTGTTTTTCATAAGCTTGGCTTTCGGTTATGTGGATTTTTAACGAGCGCGAAATTGTTGAGACAGAAAGGGATTTACCTAATTTACCTGCTCTACAGCGTGTTACTTAGCACATGTTCTGGTCGACAAAATGTAAGTCACAGAGGAAAGTCGCACTAATCTCGGTGGCTGAACCAGTTCTATTTCCGCAGTATTTATTTTTATGCCTATTTCAAAGTGATCAGTGATCAATGATAAATTTCAATCCGTTTGGCTCAAATGTGTGCTTGGTAAGTTGATAAAGTCTTGAGTGCAATACAATACAATACAATGCAATACAAGATCTAACAAAGTAAGGGAGTTTGTTCCAAATTCTGGAGTAATTAAAGAGAAAATCTTTGAAAGCAGAACGGTCCTCCCAGGGTGTGTGGTAAAGGTATACCGTCTATTTAGAGGTAAATATACCGTGTCCAGGGAGAAACATAACCGGTTTAAGGAATAAAATAGCTTAGTTAGTAACTTATACAGAAATACAAAGTTCAGCTTCATGCTACGAAGTCATAGTGGTTCGTTTCTGAGATAAAAACACTGTTCTCTATGGTTTAGGTGTGTCTACCATCCAATAAGCTGCTTTGTAAATCTTCTTTGAACACACTCAATAATAACCCTGTCAGATTTCCGCATGCTAGAGAAGATTATGAGACAATATTTAAGAAGATCTCTGGCATATACTTTGTACGTGCTAGGAAAGCTTCCTTTGACCAAAAGGATCTGAACAGAGGACCGATACACCTTTTAGCCTTCGGCGTTTGGGAGACAGCATGTTTGGTGAAGTTAGAAGAGCAGGAATAAATTAAACTAAGGTCTCTTACTCAGGGTTGGCTGTAGATGGGTGAGCCACAGAAGCATAGGGAACCTGGAAGAACATGGCTTTTGTGAGTAACAAAGAAACATTTGCTGGAGGGAACGTTCATCGCCCAAGATGAACACCGTTCATAGAGAGCAGCTAGGTCGGCGTAGATGTTAGAAATAGTAGAACTGAGGTAACCAGGCAAGAAGGGGTAAAAATACTAATGTCTTCGGCAAACAAGAACGTCGAGCCAATGGGTATTGTCGAAAATATATCATCTGTGTTTAGGAGGAAAAGAAGGGGACCTAAAACACTGCCCTGAAGGACACAGCTAGTCGCAGACCTTGAACTAGGGGTGTGCTCGTTAAAGCAGACAACCTGCTAGGTAAGATGAGAACCAAGAAAGTAACGGGTTGATAATTCCAGAAGATCCTAGCTCAGTTAATGGATGAGGGTGAGGTACGCGATCAAAAGCCTCAGATAAGTCAAGATAGAGAACAATGGAAAATTTCTCGCTTTCAACTGAATCAGTAGCGAGATTTAGAAAATTAAAACTGACAACTTATACAGCGCCGTAAAAGGAGGAATCCGTGTTGTTTGCCAGCAATAAGGTTGATAGTCATTAAATAGTTATTTTTTTTTTACTGTTTTCCATTAGCCTGGATAAAAAGTGGGTATGGTTTATAAGACGATAGTTGGATACATCATGTAAAGGTCCCTTTATGTGAATGGGAACGATTACCGAGCGCCTCCAATTAGGTGGTACAGTGTTATCTTTGAGTGAAAGAGTGAAGAGGTTGAGTAGCAAAATGGGGAGATCCGGACTGCCTTTGACAAGAGCCACTGGCGGTGAGCCATCTGGGCTTATTCGAGAAGAGGTTTAGCTATTGGATAATAGCTTAACAATACTCTTAGCATCAAAGGGTACAGTAGAAGGGACAGGGTCCGTAACAGGCAAAGACTGGGTAGGGGTGTTGTCAGTAGCAGGGGCCATGGATGAGGCCAGAAGTGTACTGAAGGCTTCGGTTATTCAGTGTGGGGAGGTAATTGATGAGTTATCAACCAGAATCAGGAGTTGAAAGTCAGTTTTCGTGTCAGCTTCTCAATATTTATGCAACATAGAAAGCAGTTGAGATTTATTTGCTTGACTCAATGCCTTAGCTTTCTGGTAGTGAAGTCGCACCTCATCCTGTCTTTCAATAAGTATAGGGAGGCCGTTTAGCCGAATGAAATTCGAGAAGTCAGCAGAATTACTTAATTGGTCAAGAAGTTTCGGATACTTCTTGTAGAGTAGCTGAACGAGGGAACTTTTTTATAAGGCCTGAGAAGTATAAGATAAACAGTTCAAACAGTAAGAAAAGCAAGAACAGAATATATCCGCAGCCCTCTGGGGTTCATGGGTGGGAAAAAAATCGTTCCAGTCTTGTTGACGGATTAGTGCGACCAGTAAAGTCCAGTTCTTGGATTGGAATGTATGGTCGGAGGAGTTTGGGAGAATAACGGGGCCACTAATTTACAAATGGCAGATGACCATTTTACTGCCACCGTGGGGGAAATTCTGTGTTGCTGACACATCAATAAGAGGGAAATTGTGAGTAAATATCAAGTTTGGAATACTTTCATTTCTGGTAGGTTTGGAAACATGTTGTGTGCAGTCACCAATGTGAATGCTAGTAAAGAATTCCATATGATGGGGAGGAGCCGAGAGGGTGCTCTAATAAGTTCCATTAAGATTAAAGCCACCAGTAATAAGCTTGGTTCCGGACTAAAGGAAAGAGAGGTATTCGAAAGATTTAATAGGGAATAAAAACAAAGAACTAGAGGAATTAGGCAAGCGACGCAAGCAACCAGTGTAAAGTACAGTGTTTTGGAGGCTTGTAGTGAACCAGAATGAATCGGAAACGGAATCGGGCGCATTGTGAAAAAGAGGGGTCGTGGTGTAGGTTCCCTTAGTATAAGCTAGGAGTCGACCACCATGACGGTTTACCCTAAAGGTCCTTTGTCGATTGTACCCCACCAGGAATATTTGATTATCGGGAGTGTTCTCAGACGGCCACGATTCAGTTATCAAAATGAAGTTGTAGTTATGTGTGAGGATAGGGTTTTTTAAGTGTAGAAATTTACCGCTAATAGAACAAGTTAAATAGAGCTGAAGGTAACCCACGTGCGGTACTTAGTGTGGGCACTTCAGAATGACAGTAAAAGTTGGAAAAAGACAAACCATCGTCATTGGAAGGAATGGAGATCAGAGTCAGAGGGGGATATATGTAGAGGTAGGAGCTGGCGGTGGCTCAGATAGGGTGGCTTCCTACCAAGCTGGAATAACTGGTACAGTGCAAGGGGCTGCTGAGGGGCAGTATAGTTGGGCATCAAAAGACAGGAAAATGTTAGAGCAAACGGAAATACCTGTAGAATTCGTAGGGTCGATAGCAGTCTAGGGTGAATAGGAGCATTTGAAAAATAATGACCAGTCGGAAATGAGTAGTGGTTGAGAGGGGTGGGGGTTACCGAGGGCCGTTGGAAGTGTTCGAGTAACAGGCGTTTAGAGGGGCAAATTAAGCTGCTCGTTAAGGGAGGGGTAAGGCGAGGTGGACGGCACACGAAATATGGAGCATTGAGAATCAAGTGGGGAAGAAATACTTGCCAGGTGGGGAGTTTGACGCGAGGCAGAGGAGACTGCGTGTGGAGGCCATATTTTGGTATTGGTAGGCAGTGCACGTGGTGGATTTGTGGAGATCACCAATGCATGGGAACGAGACGTATTTTCCAAGGACAAAACCGGATTTTGTGAGCTAAGACGAGTTGAGTCAACAGGAGACAGTTGGATGGAAGGAAGGTTTGTGAGAAAAGTGGGTAGAATGGTGAATCTGTTCATCTGGATGGCGAATAGTCGACCAAAGAAGGGATAACAAAACGAATTAGAGCTGAGGGTGTGCACAACAAGCGATGGGATGGGAGAGCGATGTAATGGTTGTCGTCTTTCACTGGGTTACAATAAAAGGGGGACGTGGACATGTCTAGATCAGTGGCAATGGGCTCACTGTTGAAGGAGCGTTCTGCGGGGAAACACCATTTTGAGAGAACCCCACGTCACTAGCAGTAAGCACCGTGGGTGGGACTTAGGTCATGGCTGCGGGTCGCGTACGACTGCAACTCGTCCCTCTAGTCAGCAATGAACATATTGAGGCTACGGTGGCCTTCACGCCGAACGATTTGCTGATGTAAGCGCGCAAGTCAGCACATTTGATTTTATCCAGATGACCGCATCTTCAGGGCGCAAAGATCGTACACTGGGAGGATCACGAAGTGGATCTTCTTAGTTTCGACTTGCCAGAAGCACAATAGGAGCTGAACCAGGGAGTAGGAAACAGCCAGGAGTCCTAGGCAGTGAGCGCAACATTGGGCTGGATAGCATACGGACCTAAGGGGCGGCACGGCTCAGTAAATAGTACCTTTGAGAAAAAGGATGGCACAGTACAGCAGTTGCATCGTCTCTACGATCACGAATTTCACAGCCTCGAGGATAATCGTTTATCGTCATCTCGAGAGGATTAACTTGCGGCGGAGGCAGTACGAATGGGGACGAGAGGCCTGTCAAAACATTTTGAAGTGCTCCTCCTGTGAAGCTTACAGAGAGATCGCTTCGTGAACAACAAGAACTACGTTCTTCGCAGAGTGCTACTATTGAAGGAGAGGTCTGGTCTGGGCGAGCACCTCTGGAAACGGTACTAAGGCATGATGGTGAGCGAATACGCTACTATCCGAGGCGCTCACTCAAGAGATTCAGAGTCTTGTAGGGGTGGGAACGAGCAACGAAAGACCATTACTCTCAAAAAGCAAACTGATAACCCTAAATCCAGGATTCATCGATGGGTTGCTAAGGATAGGTGGTAGGCTGACAAACTCCCGCCTAAGCTTCGACGCAAAACACCCAATAATGCACCCTGCTCGACAACCAGTGATAGACCTATTCATTCAACACCTACGCTCCTTAGTGGGACGCGCTGGAGGAAGCCACGTGATAAGCTTTATCCGGAAGCGACTTTGGATGTTGAGAGGAAGGGCGAACGTGACACATGCAACTTGACTTTGTATGTGACGTAGAAGACGCACGGCTGTAGCGGGCAAGCAATATATGGCGCCTCTGCCGGAATGAAGAGGGACTCCAGGATGGTGACCATTTAGTGACACTGGACTCGACTATTTGGGACGGAACCAAAGTTGATTGAATAAACATGGTAACGCTAAGGATGAAATGAAAGCTATTCAGTTAACGCCGTGGACAGCAATCCGTTTGGACCACTGACCGTGTCACACTTTATCATCTTTAGTATTCTGTATACTTAGAAGGAATATGTGATTTATGAGTTCTTCATTTGAGGTTAACGTGAGACTTATAGGCATCATTCGATAAGAAATATCGGTCAAGTCCCTCAATTTACTACTCTATCATCCAATTTTCACACACACTTTTCTAGCTGATGTTATTATTTACTTTGTGGTATTCACTTCGCTTTGCCTACTAACAAGCTTTTAAAAGGTAGGCTGAGAAATTTGACCTCCCTAGTGTGTAGCCGCATTTATTGTCCACGCTCCACAGCAGCTGATTAGGCTCCCTCCATCAAAAGTCTGTGCGTAGTCTGAAAGTGTGTGCGTGCAAATTGCATAACAGTGCCACTACTGAACATTGATCAGGTTTGATCAAAGTGGATGTATTCAGTAAAAGCCGGTCAAATTTTGAGTTCAGTGGCACCAACCGTTTGTGTAATGGCATCAAATCTCTGCATAAAATGATGAATTGTACTCGTGACTGATCGTAGAACAAGTTAAGCTTGTACGTTTACGCGCAAACCAAAACCTGGCCGTAGCTTGTCACCAATCCAGCAAACAGGTATGCAAGCAGTCAAGTGAGTCAAAAATAAAATAAGTGAGCAGAGTTATATGCGCGTGCAGGAGTACGCCACGCGTACATTTGGCCTAGACCAGGCGAAGTCAGTCGATAGGCCGAGATTAGAAGTATGACTGACAGGAACGCTGCAAGTGAGTATGCCTGTGCGAGCACAATGACACGCATAGGCCTGCGTATGTAAGTGAGATCGAGTAGTAATCTCGTGACGCGAGCATGCGCCGTAATGCCTGTCTGCTTTTGGTCGAATACAACGGGATAGAAAACTCCAGCCTTCATGTCGATGTTGACAAACTGAATGCCAATTTCACTCACTCATCGACCATTACCCCACCTTCTTTTTCATTCTTTGAAACAAGGCATTCCACCTGTCTACCAATGAACTTACTTTTCAGCTCGCGCACGCAACCAAAATATCCTCTGTTTTGGGTCCGCATGGTCATCCACCTGTGCCCATTCATTTTGGAGCCAGTTCGATAGCGGAAGGGATGGCATCTACCGTATATCAATCGCTGAACTGCTGTTCGACTCCCAACCTACAAAATGCTTGTGTCCGATGGCTTTTTCATGTGCTTCTCCACAAACAACCGAAGATGCTATAGTAACGCGCTTTCTTTCCCACGTGAACTCCCCTCTTTATCCCTCACAATTTGCGTATGAACCAAGTAGATGTAATTTAGATGCTGCAGATTCTCTGGTCCATCTTAACAACAAATCTCCGAATGACGAAATCAAGTCAGTCACGTGTGTTTTTTTCGTTACTCTTTCAATTTTGATTCAATTCCTTAGCAACGAATCCTCTCCGTATTGGGACCTTTGACGCCGAAATCAATTGACTATCTGACTATTGAAAAACAATACATTCTGGGGTTAATGTATCCTAATCACAGAAAGCGTTCTACTGTGTGAATGGCGCTACGCCCTACAAAATGCCCAAGTAAACCTCGACGCAATAATCATTTGTTCATTTCATTTGGCCTCCTTTTGCCTCACTTTCGACGCTACGAAATCAACCTCCGCTACTCCAGATAACTGTATCACTGTGTGAGTTTTTGTGGACCGAACAATGAGAAAGAAGACCATAGGTTTCCACACAGGATAAGTAATTTGATAGATACTTGATTTGTTCAGGTGCCATTTCTCTCGTTCGCAAAGTGACCTAAAGATCCATACACATAAAAAATGAAACCAAATAATCCGGTCGATTCCTTATTAACCCTATCCAGTCTGTTCATTTCATTGTTCCTCTTCTTGATTTAGCTCTTTGTCTCCTTCCGGTTCCTGTACTTGATTTTGATCCTCCATCTGCTCCCCTGCTGGTTCTGGTTTTTGCTCCTGTCCCTGTTCCAGTGGCTGATCTCCACCCTGATCACTATCTTGTTCCTCATCCGGACTCTCGTATTCCGAAACGCCGGGGAATTCGCTCCCATAGTTTACGTATTCTTCCGTGCCATTGCCAGACCATGGAAAACCACCCTTTTTAGAATCGTATTCGGATGATTGTGTTGCGGAGACATAGTTCCAGTGTTGTTTTGCTTCTTCAGTGTAATAAATGCTATGCTGGGGACTTTTCTGAATATGTGCAGCTTCGGAGGTCAACGGTTTAGCTATGGCCCATCGTAAACATATCAACAGAGTTACAACGTGTAGCACAATCCGGAAATGCATGCTGGTTGACTTTGATGGAAAAACGGAAATGGCTGTGCCCAACAACTCCCGAGAAAATCTGAAATCATATACAAACCGGTTATCACATTTCATGTCATTAAACTCTGGATTCCACATACACAGTCTTCAATAACACAATTCATTCATAATTGCGTACACCACAACAACATGACAGTATCTGTCAGTGCACGCATCAATGTGGAAATCATTGTTTCCGTAGTCAATCTGCTTTCCTTCATATCACTTGAGTTTCAGTGCAACAGCTGAACTACTGTCAAAGAATATTGATGATATTGTCACTTTCACCCCTAAAGTCAGATGGGGTCACATTCTATTGTCTCCCCCAATTTGGTCACAAATCTTTTCAATAGTTTCGTAGTCATATACCAATTGGAATCTGGACGAGACAGATTCATGCCCAACGAGTACATAATCGAATTACTTGAAGTGAATGATATTCAACTTGTCTCCACATGGCTACCTACTCCTTTGTGGAGAACACGTGAAGGATGCTGTGATGATCAGCCATAGGCGCATCGCTCGATCACAATTAACACAAATAAGATGCATGCTCATCGGTCTGTGTAGATACACTCGGGGAAATCTGTAGTCCGAATACCTCAGCTTATAAGTGTATTCCCAATCCACATTCGGTTGCAAGACAGAAATTGTGGGGCTATATCGTTCCGACAAACTAAGTGCAGTCACAAGCAGTGGGTGTCATTTAAATAATGTCGCAAACAATCGCGTAGACCACTGACTGAAATAGTCAACGGTAAGCCAACCACCCAACGTTTCTGTGCACTATGACATGCTCTATCCTATCAATATTTGTGGGTAAATTAGACTATAAAAAGCAACGTATTTCACCCTACCTTTAACATCTCTGAAAGAAGGCTGGCTTCTGAGAACTGATTGTTCTACTTGCTGGATTGCAACTTGGTGACAACCAGAGCAGCACAACAGTGTTCAAGATCAACGGAAAGGCGTAGTTCTATGACACGTCCGTTGATGACAAATAGGAGCCTCAATGAGCGGAACAGTGATTAATCAGAATAAAAAAGAAAACGTATGTGAAGTGCATTTTCAGGCCGATAAAGGAAATGCAAGAAGCAAGTTGTAACTAAACCACTGTTCAATGAATGAGTGACTCGTAGAGCACGAACCCGAAAACCCAAAGTCGAATAAGGCGAGTAGGTAATTTACGCGTACTTTAAGGAAATATCATTACAATTACAAATAACATGCCTACATTTTGTGGAACAATTCCATCACAAGGGTCCGTGGACGGACATCAAATTGTCTGAAGGGTCTGGCGAGAGAAGTATGCCGAGCTATACGGGACCGAGTCATAGGAATAGGGTGAAATTCAGCTTTTATAGGAAGAAGAATCGACCAGACAGAGAAAGAGAAGGGAGAGTACATGAGACGCATGGACGGAGGTATGATCATGAAATTAGTTCCGACAAGGGCAAAGAGGATTGCACACACGCGTGACCTAGACCCTCAAGCAGACGAGGCGGGATCTTTAGCATGGGGAAAAGTACAAAAGGTCACTCGCGCGGTGCGAGTGAGAAAGCCGAGAAGGAAAGGAGGCAAACGTGACACACAAGGTCGGGTACATATAAAGCACAAAAACTTGAAGGTTGCAGGTCCCTAGACTGACCGCAATGGGAAACCGATCCGCTGTAAAGGTACACTCATGGAAAAACGGTAGGTGAACGGAGGCAAGGTAGCCGGGTTAAACAAGTGAAAAGAAAGGGAAGACGTGTGAGGCAAGGTGGTTGGAAAGGGCCGAAAAACAGGCTAATTGAAGTCACTAGAGTGAGAAAAGTGAACTGCGTAGGAATTTTACAAATGTACTGAATTACCGCTACAAATTCATTGTCTGATTTAAACTTCAATTCATCCAGATTCTTGCAGTGGAAACACTAGGTATACCACCAATATGAGGATGATGTTGATTCAGCTGATATATTCGTTCGTCTTCAAGACCGTCATCCCACTTCAGTCAAGTTATCTGAATACCATCAGTTGAGTATTTCACTTATTCGTTTATTTATTTATCAGGTATATTCTGAAGTTCGAATTTCCGGGCTGCCGGTTTCGTCAGTAAAATTGCTCTGAAGTTGTTTGACTAATTACTGGATCTTCAGCAAATAATCTCATGGAACAATCAGACAATGTTTTAGTAGGCCACAAAGTATAAACGGTTGCTTGATAGTGCACGATTTCACAGACAACAACATAACTCACTTTTTATTTTGTTCTTACAATAATAACCACAGAGGCTTCAGATTTATTTATATCGTCACTTCAGTTCGTCCGAAACAAGGTAAGGAAAATCTATACAGTTTACCCTATTCAACAACCGACACACCGTTTAGAATGGAACAACCAATCGGTAACAGGAAATTAATGAATATTTGCTTGAAATCAGTCAGATACCATTATCCGGGATGCGGGGCTATCAATTACGGGGACTGTGCAGAGTCGGACATGCGTTTGCACCACTCAATTCTGTCCATCGAATGAACATATTCAATTGTGCAGGCGACCAGCATTCTGTGATATGAATCAAGTGGTAAGGTAGAGGATTGCGTCAAAAGATAGATGGTATAGTGTATGTTGATGGCTTATCAGACTTGTGATCATATTCAGTTGGATGTTGTCATAACAGAGGGAAATCAAATAGGGGTTTACCATTTGACAAGATTCGCAAACAAATGACTGTTACTAAGTGACTGCAAGATACGTTTGCCAACAATCCAATAGTGATTCTATTTCTCAGTACATACATTTGATATATCCAAGTATAATTATTTCGTATCCTTGTCTATTCGTCCAAAACTGGACACTGAACAACTGAGATGACCTACACTGAACTGGTGCTCGGTGTGCTGCTATTCAATTTGATTGTTTTACTGATACTCGGAGTCCGAATCGGACGACAATAAGAAATTTGTTTATTTTAGAAAAAACCAGCTTCCATCGAAGATGATGATCTTGGGTTGATCCTGCTTGAAAACGAGCGCGTTTAGAGAGAAGGATTTGGGAGGGTTTTGTGAAGTAAAGTTGGATTGATATTTTACAATATTGATATACTCTCGGAAGAATTTGATTCATTCCAGTGTCTTGACGCAAACACTTTTACGAATGAGACACGTTTTGCATTGTTTGTATGTCCAGACAGTGCTGGTTTACATCGTGCACGAATTTACCTTTTACTTCTCTCAACGGTGGAATTTAGTGGGAAACAAATTACTGGAAAGATATTCCACCAGGTGACGGCAATATCCAGTTGGGTTTTGTTACCCTTATACTCCGTTGAAAACACGAGTGATTTTGCCCAAGTGGTCACACTCAGTCGAACTGAAGATAATAATTCTGTTCTATTCCTTGTTTAATTAGTGCATGTCTTTTCCGATCTTCCGTTGGGTGGTATTACAAAAGTAATTTCATGTGCGAACACCGTTTCGGCACAGAAGTACGCATATCATCATACAGCAGACGACCACCGTCAATGCAAACCCATTAGAATTGGTAGAACTTGGTTAATTTTAAAAGCCGTCTAAAAGCGCTTAGTAATTGGTTGGTTGACGTCTTCACCCTTGAATGGCAGTTATAGGAGAACATTTAAATTATGAGGAATGTGTGGCTTCGTAGTATTTGGCTCTTCTACATAGTGTTTCATAATAAACTGTATTGGATAGCCGTTGGACTATGGCGTTGTGGTTGCTTTTCATGCCCATCAACTAATGTGTCTTCCGTGCATATTTCACGTGCCTCGTGAAACAATGTTCGAATGAGACCGATCTCATATTTCATGCGCACGAAGCTCGTGGAATGTATATATAGCGCAGTTCACGTGTTTTTATGGTAAACTGATCTAATTGAGCCCTCCGGTCGGCTAGAAATATCTATGTCCAGAAAGTAGATGTGATTGTTTCCTACACCTCGACGAGTCAATTCGATGTTCGAGTGGACACCGTTGAAGTGATCAACTAACATATCTGCATCGCTGCTGTTGTCGTTGATTATGAATATGTCATTAACGTAGTGGCAATAGAGATCCAGTCGTGGAAAGTCTTTTAGTAGTTTGTATTCCAAGTAACCAACAGAATATCTGCCAGAATAGGTCAGAGGGGACTCCCCGTACCGACCTCATTTATTTGCCGAAATGGTTCATTGGGGGAAGAAAAGTGCACGTTTGGTGTGCAAGGGAGTAGAAGCCCGGCTAGCTCATTCACAGGTAATCCAACATTAAGTTTGTTTTATTCAACAGTTCGACAAATTATCTGAATAGTTTCATGCAGCGGAATATTAGTGAACAGGGAATCCACGTCCATTGTGAAAACACCTTTGTTTCCTATGTTCCGATCCACACTTCGAAAGTTTCTTTATGTTATAGTTAGCAATTGTATCTGACTAGTTTCGGGAATTGCTCTATCCATTTGGCTAACGCATTTTGGGGTGAACTGACCGTGCCTAAAATTGGTCTCATTGAAACACTTGCCTTATGTAGTTTCGGTAAACCATATATTTGTGGTATTTGAGTTCTTCTAGATCTTAAATGTTTTGTTGTTCATTCAGATATCAGATTTGTTTGTATTAAGGTGTTCAGTTCGGTGCACATCTTCCTCTCGAGCTCTTGAAGGTCATATGGGGAGGAGTCCAGCCTGAACCTCGTCTCATCCTTCAGAATGGTCAACATCTTTTCTATGTAGGATGGTTTGTCCATTACTACTATTCCAGATCCTTTGTCTGGAAGTAAAATTAAAATGTCCGGGTTCTGTTTTGATTACTTAGGTGCACCGATGTGTTCTTTATTCAACAAATCATTTTGTTTTGTGTCAGTGGTCTCGTATTGGTGTTCCACGTCCATTAATTTTGCCTTCAGCCAGCCTGCGGCGTCTTTATTTATTGGTTTTAGGTTCGTTAGCTAGCCAAAGAAGAATTCGAAAGCTGCTTGTGACACGACACGATAAGATCTTTTTGGTTGAATAGAGTAATTTAGGCCACTTGATAATTCTCGAAAGTGTAAGTGATCGAGCTGGTATGAAGATAAATTTTGGACATACGTTTTAGGATTTGTACTGGGCTTTGTTGGAAAAGTAGCCCTTTAAACCACGAAAATGGAGAAGTCGGACAGCCAGAAGACTTCAGCTTTTATGGTAGGAGGGAACGGGGAATCGAATCAAAAGCGGGGAATTTTCAAAAAAGACACGACGCATAGATTCCTTAGAACTATTCAAACTTTATAGGTAAAAAGACAAACTGAAGCTACTGCGATCAGAGTGCATCCGTTGGGTTTGTTTGCAAACTGATATGAGTAATTGTGAGCACTGAAAGAGAAACACAATCTGCTAAGGATAGCGCGCTCAATCAACTTCAGAGGGAGTGACGGCCATGGGAAGAAAACGCTTCGACAAAATGCTAGAATTGTAGTGTTTTAGAGTAGGCACAACTGTTACGTGCCTCTCGGACGCAGGCACAGCTCCGGCACCAGCGAATTCATTGATAAGTAAAGTCACTGGTTCCGTTGATAGACTAGCCCCAAACTTGAGAATGGTCGGTTATAAGACATCTGAACTAACAACGGGAGCGCCTTTTGGAGTTTTTTAGAAGCCGAGGCTTTTTCTGAAGAAAATGGTTCAACTTCGGAAGGATGGGTGAACTAATGCAGCATTCAGGCTGTCGGCACCTATACTGAAGTTGTTTGACCGGACCCGATGATCAGATAGAAGCTTGATTCCGTGTCAAAGAATTTTACTGTTCGCGGTATTCAAGAAGTGGTTGGCAAAAGACTTATTCAACCGTTGTATCTCCTGTTTGATCACGATGGGGTGAAGTTTCACAGAAGCTTGGTCATGTAACTCGTAGGCTTGTTCTTTTTGCCTCCCAGGGGATTTCAACAACCGAGAAGCTATCCCATCGCAATTTAGAAAATACTGTTTCTATGAGACAGTACAAATTGAATATTGCATTCAGTGTCATTGTAAATAACCGTGGGAAGTAAAGAGAGCATTCAAATGAGAACCATCATGACACAGCGAAAAGAGATCTACGGAGAGCAAAACTGAAGGGTGACGAATGCCTGGTAGACACTTTACTTGTCTCATCTTCACGAATAAAGAGTAGGCATAACGGGAGTGAATTCCGTATCTAACAGTAATAAGAGCACAATCGCTCGGTGAAGCAGGAGATTTGAATTGTAAATGTAAGCGTTCAGAATGGTTTGTGATTATTCTGTCCGAAACAGCATTGCCATTGTTTGAAGAGAGACATAGGCCATTTAAACCAAAAGCGAGTAACGAATATGTGGGTGCACTAATAAAGTTTCCAACAAAAATGCATAGACAGTTAGAGAGTAAAAGAAGTAAAACGGGTATAATTGGTGCGGAAAACTGGTTTATGCGTCTTTGACAGCAAAAGAAAGTTGCACACAGGTTACTGATTACCGTGCCTTGAAAAAGACAAACATTTGGGTGATATTTAGTAACGGCATAGTCAATACCATTACAGGAGACAGGAAAGATAACAACAAACTTGACGGACTACTCGGAATTGATGTGGGCAACCAAACTGCCACCTGTTTTTCCCCTGAATTGTTGTTCCCTGTCTTGACGAAAGCACTCGAATTTCTCAAGCAGAACGGGCTCGTCCGCAATATTTTCACTCAACCAAGATTCTTGGATACAAATTACACAGGTGATTCTGTGAATCCGAGGGTCCAGAACATCGGTTACGAACGGCATCTTTCCAAAAAGGGACTGAATGTTGGTAATGACCAAAGTAGGAGTCGTTATTTTCTTTGGTTTTATGCAACTGAGAACAGTCTGTCAACCAGTACGCTTGCGCTTCGTTATTCAGCCCAATTTTGACCTATTTGCATGAAATCGACTTGCGCATGATGAGGCGTAAAATGATTTACCTCTAGCCCAAAGGAAGGTTTCCTTTGAGCAACAAATTCGAGGTGGCATCGATTGATAATGGGAATAATTTCAGGTTGAAAGTGATATAGGACATAAAAAATTGTAGCGTGGTCAATCGTGGGACAGATGTGCTGAAGGTAATCAGTATGAAAAAATGAACTGTAGTGTAATGTGAATCCTACATGACTTTAACTACCGAGACCGGCTTAGAACCTGTGGCTCTCTACTCAGACTTTGTCTCGACCCATTATACCTGGTGGCCTGCCACAACCTCCAGAAATTTTATTTTCTCCTACCCCAATAAGTGATTCTTTTCATGGAACATCTGTGACAGGTTTTCTCCACCTGTTTTGAACTTCGGTACGGCACTTGTGTATGCGTTTTAGTTAACGTTATCTCCTTGTACTGCACTCATCCACACACTCCCTATTGTTTATTTATGCGGAATAGTTCAGTTCTACTACCCCAGCCTTCTCCAACTGTCCATCTACTCTGTAAGCAGCTATCTTGATCATAGGTCCTCACATTTCGGTTATTTTTACCCGAAATTTTGTTGTAACTGCCCTCGGGAACTATTACTCTATTTCCGGTGGTCTTCATATAGCAAACTCTGATTGAATAGGTAAAACTGCCTACTCCAACAATATGATATTCATTTTGATCATCGTGATAATCTTTTGGTCCTAATTTCTGCATCACACAACGACAGAAAAATATTCCCCAGTGGGTTCTCAACCGGATAGAGGTAATGCATAGTGCGAGACATCGGAGGTGTGTGGACAAGGAACAGAATCGGAATGGTCTAAAGTTCGCCTCGATTACCACTTGACCACTATTTCCGTGTTCTCAGGAAAGTGAAAGTCAGCATAGAAGACAAAATGGGAGGTTTCACATGACTGCGGATGGAAGAAGAGGACAAACCTCATTGGTGAGAATAACTTGCAAATATGCACTGCATGGGTGAATATGATGAGAAGCATAACTTCAACCAGAGAGAAGTGGACGAATTTTGAGATTCTGAGAAAACAGCATGCGACAGATCGATAAATGCACTTTACTAAGCAGAACACAAAGACTGGTCGAGTGAAGTCGGGATGTATTAGTTTTCTTGTGGTCCAATACTATAATAATGCAGTGGAGGGGCGGGTTTCGATGGATGGGGTACTTTAGTCCGATCTTCCTCCAATCAGACACAGTTGGTGGTTTAGACAATGATCCACTGAAAAATAGGAACGAATCATAAAGTTAACTTCTGTTTATGAGGATCTTTTACCAAGTAAACATATTTTAAAACAATGTGAGAAAAAACGCAAGATTTCTGAAGGCATGTAAAGAATATACAATCTATTCCACTCCAGAAGAACGGAAAATAAACGTTAATATGGGGGGCATTCACTAACTTGGTTCTGTCGAATAGTCTTCCAGTTTTAACCAAAACACTTGCTCAGTTAATGACAAAATCTATGACAACTTTGCTTTGATATGAACGAAAACTAATTATTTCTCACTTTGTAAGGAATATATATATATATATATATATATATATATATATATATATATATATATATATATATATAGGGTACCCGACTAGAAAACCCGTTCGAATTTTCGACAATATTGAAAACGGTTTGTCTGACTGAATATTTTTTGCTTATCAGGCCAATCTTAGCCAACACTGCTTGTAATCTGAGAGTTGGCAGCGGTCCAAATTACTCAGAGTGAGGTAGATCTGCGTATATGTTGGAACATTTTAGAGGTTTTTACAAGCTTTGCTTCGACTTCGATCTTTTCAGCAAATAAATGACTCCTTACGTCTCACGATTCTCTACTTCTTTCTTCACCAATCTTAAAAAACTCGGGCTAGTATTTGGTTAGAATCCTATACAGTCATTCCAATATCTAAGAGTGAAACTAGAAGATTTTTCGACTTGTCCGGGGCTGCCAGATCAACAGATGTTTATCATTGGTCAGACGATGGAATACATTCCACTATTCAAGTACCTAGGCTCTACTTTACTCCCAAATGATTAGGCAAAAGCATAAAGTAGTACTGAGGATCTACAACGCCAGCAAGCGGTTTTTTCAGACAAAACTGGCATTGTGGACCCTCAGCAAAATCAGCTGTCATCCCCGTTCTCGGCAACGGCTGAGAAACCTAGACACTGAGAAGGATAGATATCAGAAGGTTAGATGTATTTGAGCACTGGTGCCTGAGACGTATCTCAAAATAAGATTGACACGGCAGATCATCCAACAAAATATTAGAAGACAGGCCAATCGTTGTCTGTGAGTATGTTCGTGTTAAAGTGCTCATTAACTGATTTTCATGTACAATTTCTCCCAATACCAAAGTCAGTAGCGACGACGTCATTTAGCAGTGTAGCCTTTGGGTAGGTTTTCGTCAGTAATATGAGTGCCGTCCAATTTCCAGGCATCTCTGTCCTACCATTATGACTGACTCATTCAAGTTAGGTACTAACAACCAAAGCCTCGGCATACAATCCATTAGAATATGGTTGGATCAGAGATGGAGGATTTTTGTGCTGCCATAATCTATGATCTCCCTTCGGCAATCGCTGAGGACATCTCTAGTTTCAGTAAAGCTATCCCGTCAGAAGGCTTGTGTTTCCTTTCTCTGGTTTTCCTTAATTCTGATCTTTAACTGCCTGCAAGTTTGCTCAAAATATTTAACTGGGAGTTCCTTACAACCGAGTCTGTGAATTGAGTTGTTTTGTCTTGCAAGTTAACTGATTCTTTGACTTGCGTGATGTGGTTTTCCAAAGTACTATCAATCGGAAAGAAAGCTCTAATATTGTGCTCTTTAAGAAGCATTGTGTTTGACCCCAGAAGTGCTTGGTTTGTACGGAATGCCGATAAAAGCCAAGGAATTTTCTTCCGTAACCCATGTCTTTGGTTAGCTTTTTCTGTGTTGGTTTCTTATTCGACGTGACGGATAGTGGCTTTCTAGAAGGACTTTGTTTAAACGTCTCACTTGTTCTTCGTGAGCTGTATTCTTAATGAAGAGTTTCGGCTAGGTGTGAGATAAGCTGTCGCCTACGCATTACAGATGAGGTGAACTGAAGTGTAAATATTGTTCGGGGTGTGATGTTTTGGTTTCAAACCACTTCGTTTTATTAACACAAAACAGACCGTTTTTATAGGATGGAAGAGTCATTTTCACGGTTTGCCGCACCACAAACCAACTGGTTCAGCCAAACAGACCTGAAGCTCATTTTGATTTCCGCCATGTGATAGTTGTTCACTGGTGGGTAGTTCGGACCACAAGTTTATTAAATTATCTCCTACTATTTGTGGAAAGAATACAACCAGCATATTGTATAACATGACGACCGGAAGAGATATAAAAACCAATTTTACCCAGACATCCATGTTATACTTGCAAACGTGATTGCAGGGACGGATCCTAATATATTTTTCTCATTTGGATTTATCTCTGTTCCGCGATTACCCGACCGACTACCTAAATGTTTGCCTAGATATACGCCGCTCAATCGAAACTGTATATATTCGTGAAGATAGATTTCCATCCCCTGATATAAGTCCCGTTAGCAATTAGCATATCAGCTTCTGTGCAGAATCCAGGTCAGTGATTAGAGCAGGGGATACGCAAGCAACAAGGTAACGGATTCCCTTCAGGTGGTAGCCGGTCATATCACCAATCAGCCAATCAGAAGACAGCCCATTTGATACATGTTTGAACCAGTTAGTTTGCTTTGCAACGACTGGTGACAGTGACTGTTTCTTCCTGGATAAAGCAATGTGCTTTGTGATAATAAACTGACATGATTCGAAGGCAGAAAAGTCCTCTACTTAGAACTAGTGGGAGGGACCAAACACTAGGCGTGATACAAGTCCTAACATGGAATCTGAGTAATTTTTGATCTTTCTGCGTATCACGCATCCTTTGGTTCCCAATGGATCTTCTCTACGACTTTCCTTATCAGTCTGTCTACGACTGAGAACGCTAGGGATGTTCAGGGGAAATGTGTTTTCGTCAAATAGGGTTTCTTACACGTAGCTTTTTTTTACCTCTACATAGCTAATCCCTCAGTCATCCTTGGGTCTGCTAACATAACTGATATCCGGGGTCGTACGAATGTCGATATTTTGCTTATCCTAGCCCTCGGAAAATCACGGCCGTAGAAGTTAGCTGCAAAACCCGTGACTCATTTTGTCTTGTTACCAAAACCAGGCCATGGCCTATTTTCTTGCGAAAAAAGAAGTCACCGACCTGAGTGTTTTTCAACACCTCTGGTCCCTAGTTGAAGGAAATATTGCCCTAACCAGTGTGTTTGATGAAAGTCACAATCACTTTGCACTTCTACGAATAAATCGTAGCAGAACAACGGTTTTCCCCTAAAATTACATCTCCTTTGAAAGTTAAACAGTGTGTCGCGTAAAACAACCAGACTGCCTGTTACGCAGTCCGAACGAGACGAGACCACTTGACTGGAAGCACTACGTGATCAAGACCGATGTTAGAAAGTCAGTTTATTTCGTCATCAATGATTAGAATCCATACGTAAAAAGTCGACGATTTGTTAGGGAAGAAATTGTAAATTGTGCTTTATGCAGTTTTCTTCTCCCCGGGGAAAACGGACTTACTTGTACCACAAATCTTTCATTTCGTTTGATGAAATTTGACGAGTCACCGCATAAACCTTGATAGTTTGGATGCTGAGTGCAATTTCCCCTATGGTTGATGGTACCGATTCTTTTTCCTTTTCTGAATTGTCTTGTTCAGTCTTTTTCTATCGCCCAATATGGCTCAACATCTATTCCTCCCAAATCTAACCAAGGGCACAAAATTCACTAACTAGCCTTTGCATTACCTCGTCCATGTCAGTGTCCTCCAGGAAAAATCACCGACCGTAGCACAATCTTTAAGTGCATTGGTGAAGCTGCTCGAGAGTTCCAGGGAACTTTCAGCATCCATTGTCTCATGCCATGCCTTGATGACGGTGTGGGGATGCAGCTCTGTCCATGCTCACTTAATAAACCGTATGGCTTCCAAAATGTCAAAACTTCCCACAGCTCTTTCCCGGATTTGACTTTCTACGCTATCCCATACACAGGAAGAAGTTTTCGTAAAACACGTATGAAGGACCAGGTAACTCCTTAGCTCACTAGCCGGAGACTTGACGTGGAATTAGATAGCAGAAATACAACCTCCACATTAAACGGCAACGCGAAACTCAATGAGACTACGTTTGTTCACAACGAGCAGAATTTTCCGCATTTCATCTATCTCCTTCTAGCCGTTGAATTAGCCTACAGGGGCTTTGAATTCGGTTTTGCATAAAGTGGCAGTAAAGTATATGGTCTTCCTACAGGCCATACTTTATGGTGCAGGAATTTCACTGAGTTTTTCGCACATTCTCAAGAACCACTGGAGCTGGACATAATTTGCTTTGTTGAAGTTTTGCTCTATTCTCAGATGACATCTTAGTAGACTGCTGTCTACACAGAAACAGTCTTGGTGTGGCCTTGTTTGAGATCACATTCTTTACTGATCTTCGTGGAAAGGCAAAACTTTTTGCTACAGTGGTTTACGTCGCGTTTGCTTCACAAGCCATCTCCAGAATCTTAGCCTTCTCATTTATTAATAGTTTAAAATGCACAATCTCGCACCGAATTTCCAATGAATACACTCAATACCTTATCGCGTCTTGAGTGGTAGACAATAGGCTTGAGGGTTATTGATTGACACGTAGCCAACACTCGGCCTACTTTTGGTAGTAGACAGTAATCCACGGTCTTCCGGATAGTCACCACACCTGACCTATTGGGGCCTTATGTGGTTCTTCGCCACTCCATATCTCAAGGTCTGGCTGCCGGTTATCCCTAATAGTGTAGTGGGCCTTCGTGGCTATGGGGTAAATGCCCCTTCTGTTGCACTCACGCGTAAGCATGTAGTAAAAAAACAGATCAGCCCGTCAGCGAGACTCATATGATGTACAGGAAGCATCCTATAAAAACATTATGTTTTGTACTGATATTCTAGGGTGGCTCGGCAGCCGAGTCATCTTCTCCGTAGAACTGATGGGTCAACTGAAAAACAGACCATTACGTAACTGATCGGTTCAATAGATGAATTTTTGGCCAATCAATAGTGAAAGCGGTTACCAATTGGGTGCGATATTTTAGAGACCCATTTCTAGAGTAATTCGATGAGATTTATCTAAGTGATATTGGGAACGTTTTACAGACTGAGACTTTTTGAGGGCATTACTGTCCAGGATTGGAAACCAATGGAAAACCAATTAAAAATGTAATATCCATATTTTGTGAATACTTGAGAAACTGTCGCTTTCTGAGAGTGCTACATTTTACTGACTTGAGTGCATTTGCATTACTCTAGTGTAGTTACACAACCGTATTCATACTCGCTACCACGATTCCGGTTTTCCTTGTCGGAGAAGGTGTGAGTTCTTTCGGCCTTGGTCTGATCGACATTTAGTTTCAACACAAGAATCCTCGTGTGGTCTACTCGTGAAAACCTTGTACGTCATTTGAATTCAAGATTTTTTACTTCGTTCACCGTCGATCCGATCATAAAGGTGGCAGTTTTACTCTGTTTTAGTTAACTAGGAGATCTGGTCTGCCACTCCGAAGCAACCACGCAAAGTTGACCACAAATCTTTTGCACAATTTCATATAAACAAATCATCATTCAAGCAGTCGCAGGACCCACAAAAGTGTGCTAAATGTATCCACACGTTTGTTGTATGTGGTTAGTTGAACTCCACTGTCCAACTGATGTGGTCGAGCTTCAGTTCGGGTAGCAAATTTTAGGATCAATACAACTTTGGCGCGATTTGGTGGGATCTAGTTGACTCCATAATACTATTCTGTCATCATTTTTTTATCACGTGCTTACACGTGAATCTAGTGGATGAAACAAATACCCCACAGGGATCAAAATTCGGACCCGAAAAATGTGCCCGTAACCTCCAACTCTGTCAAAATTCGATCACGCATAATCCACCCAGCGGAGGGACAGAGAAAAACAGAACACTCAATCTTCTCTTGCGGGGAAGTCCAATTGGGCCAATGATCCGCCTAACACGGCCTGCCATTTTATGAGTGACTTCTCAAAATCAAGCAGTAAGTAGATTATGTGTTGTTGGTAAGAGTCAAACCGAGTGTTAAAGCTTTTAGCCTTCATGTTATCAGTTGACTTTCTGGATGTCCAGTGCCCTTGTTTCATATCTCTCAAAAATGAAGTCTTTAAACGCTTCCTAATGAGAGTAAAAACGTTGTGAATTATGGGTACATTATTACCGGGTCACACCCTTGTATGTGGAAGAAAGATTAATTTGAAAAACCACAATGTTTAGGGAATTTCGACAACACCTGTTTCTCTCCTCCCCTCAATATATATATATATATATATATATATATATATATATATATATATAGAGAGAGAGAGAGAGAGAGAGAGTACAAGCGAGAGAAATAGGTGTTTTCGGAATTCTGTAAGCATCATGATTTTTCATATAAATCTATCCCCCCACATACAAGTTGGACCCCGGTAGCACAATATTCGGCCACTGTCTATTTCGGGAAATTCCATTGTTGCGTGACAAATGAAAGATGCAAAATTATGAAGCTGAAGACGAGATTTCACACTAAAATTTTCTTTGATTTGGATTGAATTCGAACGAACTGAAAAGTAGATAAGAAGCGGAGCATTTATGATTTGTCCACACAAATTCCCACTTTACTCTAAGAGTCAAAAATGTGTTGCTTATAATAAACTAGTAGAGAAAAACGCCCAAGCTTTGGAGTGTAGCAGTTTCTTTAAAGTGACCTTTTCAGTTGTCCGAAGGGTGTGACATTTAAAAAACTTGAGTGTACTTGAGATCATGCCTATTCGATTCCGAATCTCGACATCACGAGCTTCAGTCACGAATTGTTATCAATTGAACACTAGTCCTTCTGACCAGATTTACTTTGTGGAACGGTTGAAAGATACAAAATGCGTATTTTCTTAGCAAACTCCACGTTAAAAATAATACCACTTACGTGGCTGCTTCCTTGGACCCTCTTCCTCCCTAAATGCAAAACTTCCCAAAGAGGAACAATTCAACGATTCCCGGCTGGTGTTTCTCGATTAAGACACTACTGTAGTTGGTGTGCTTGACTGTACTCCCGATATTCTTTTCTCTGTCACCAGCGTAGTGAATCTTACCTTCACTTAGTCCGGGATACTTTTACAGAAAAAACTCATTAAATAAAAAAGGCCACTCTGGGATCAGCTAAAAGCAAATTCACTTAGCATCCTCGAAAGCAATCTGCCCACAAGATTAGTCTCATTTAACTCTGACTAGCTCGCCAAGAAGCTCAAATGAATATATTTTGTTTTTCTCTGAACATCAGTTCCGAGCATGAAGCTCCTAATATAATGGTACTTCGGTTGAGTTTGTTGTGACTATCTCGGTGTCTAGGGCTGTCCGTCTAGCGGAAACTTAGTCTCACTAGCTCTAATTACGACATGGGCAGAACACGGCTACTAGAGATAGAACAAATTCAAATGGAATAACCGTGTTTATCGATAATTCATGGTTCTAAAACAATACATTAAGCATAAATATACGGCAAGAAAAACACTTACAGCCAGGTGAGAAACCAAGAACAGAGGGTAGAACCTTTCCGAAAATGAGCAAGGCGGAGAAGCTGAAAACGGTCCTCTTAGAAAACAGCTGAAAGAAGCTGTAACGCAGTTCGGTTGCAGTACAATCAGCAAATTGGGAAACGTTTACCGTCATGAATAAATAAATCAGTTATAAAAGTGTGAATTAGACTGTAGTTGTAATACGAAAGAGAGTTATTAATAAATGAGTACGGATAAGCTGAATCTGCGGGGCAAACGGAAGGACGTGCCAACGTGAATGGATTAATGCGGCACCAGATCTGCGAATGCCGTTGATGCGTGGTCTTCAGTGGTGGAGTGTAGTGACAGAAACCTGAGGGTTGGGAGTTCGGCCCGCTTCCCAGGGCTGCGCAAGTGAAACACTTGGGAAGATTATCTTACGGTAGAAATGTAAACCTTTAAGGAAACAAAGTTATGAATAAATACGTGGACTGTTCATGTAATAGGCACCGTAAAACGCGAGTATAGGCCAATATGATAGCTTAGAAACAGAAAATACATTACGAATATCCTAGGTTCATGTTGTACGTACTCACTACTCATGAGCAACCAAATTCAAAAAGAAAAGGACCAACTCCAATTACGAACGGTAACTAACAGAGTTCAATAACTCGCTTCTCGTGGCATTCTTTACTCATTAATGTTGTTCGGGCATGTTTGACTTTGTTATTTAATTGTGGCGTTTATACTGTATGTAGTTCGAAGGCTGTCAGTGTTTAAGCACGGATATCTTCGCAGTATCGCTCGAATATGGCAGGAATGTCGTATAAGGAACGCTGAGGGAGCTAGGAATCAGAGGTCATTCAATAGAAAAATCGCTTAATCTAAACAGAGTAACGTGTTTGGAAAGTAGGGTTTGGGGATACAACATAGGACTACTTAAGACCATGCTTCAGTCTCAACTATATGCGATAACTGCTACGTGGTACAGTGAGTTGTACCATGAAACGACAAAAGATACTGTCCACGATGACCGATAATTACCGAGGCTGCAATGCTCTGAATCTGGACACTGCTTCGGTTAAGCATTAGTTACTCGTGCGTGCATCAGCTATTAAGACCACTGTCATTCATTCTCAATGATTATAACCCCTTTTATAGTAAGGAAAATAGTGAATAGCTTGTTGCTTTTCTGTAAGGAATATACATATTTATGTATAGTACAAATATATACATTGGTAGTGTAAAGCTTGCTCATTCGATACTCTACGATGATATGTCTTAGTGAGCAAGTTCCATTAAACATATGCCACGATTTTCTAAGCTTCCCGTTATGAATGTGTACCGGACTCCGGTCCAGTGGTTGAGTGACTCATAGTGGACAAACCCCGAGTCCTTATTCAGAGAACCCGAAGTCAGTAAACTTCGTTTACCATAAAAAGAGTCATGGCCAAGTACTACTGAATTCATACCTCAATTTGTGGGCATCTAGACCACAACGTATAGACCAGTCAGTGAAGAACTAATCTCCCATCAAAAAGAGGAGAAAGTGAGCTCAGGCAAGGTTTAGGGCAAAGTCAAACAATGAGCAAAGGAGCTGCTAATTATATGGGACAGATGGCGAAGGATGACCAGTCTCGATCAACGGTCGGATGGCAGCGCAGGTCGAGGGTGAGAGAGGGCGAAAATCACCCCGACAGACAAACAACTCACGTTCATTGAACTGACGGTGCAGTGGGTAGGAATCATGGCTACGAACCTTGCGACCCTGATGGATTATCGCCAGTAGTGCTGAAGCAGTGTGCGATTGTATCATCTCCTATGATACTCGACCCCTCCAATAGCTGCCTAACCCATACGAAAATCCCTGACGGATGGAAAGTGGCCTCCGTCACACTCGTATCCGAGAATGGAACTAACAAGTTTCGCCCAGTAACAAGCACTTCCGGTACTCTCAAGTAGCTTGAACGATTACTATTTCAGCGTACATCTCCTCAGCCTAATGTGACTGATCCTAACCAATTCGCCTGCCGTCGTTCACGTTCAGCCCTCGACTCCATCAGTTCTCTCATACTTTCTGTGTTGTTGGCACCGGGTCAGAAATGTATAGTGGTTAGGGTTTGCTTCTTTATTTACAGTAATGCATTCAACTGCGTGGACAGGCCCAAGATACTACAGACACCGACGGATAGTGGAATTCAGCCAGATGATGTTCACATACTGTCCAATTATATTTTTGTTTGACAACAGTTTACACAGTTTCGTGGTAAAGCCTCCTCCACGCTTCCATCTACGCAAGATGTATTTGAAGGAGCAATCCTTCTTTCTTTTTTGTTTTCTACGTATATCTCCTCTACGTCTGCCCGGGACGACTGCATGCTGATAAAATATGCCAATGATGTGATTCTTTGCATACCATATCCTAATCACTTTAAGCAATCCCTTCTACAGCAGACCGTAATTGAGCTTGCTAACTGGTCCTCCATACACAACCTGCGAGTAAATCCATCGATACCTTCCAATGTACTGCTTTGTCTTCAAGAAGGGATCAAGTATTTTAATCTTTCGGGATCCCTTCCCTCCTTGTTCATTAGCAATGAGTGCGTGGGGAGCAGTTATTTGGCAAAGTTTTTCGGCTTTATCGTTAACCATGAACTTTCTTGGTCCAGACATGTCGCGGCGGTCTTTCAGAAGACAAGACGGCTTGCGTCGTATGTTTTAAGCCCCAGATCATTTGGTACTCCTTTTCATCTACTTTCAAAATTTGTTTAATCTTGCTTTTCGCCCCACCGTCTCTACGCTTCTCCTGTTATATTCCCTAGATTGCTGGTTAAAGACTTTGAACTAATGGTCCGTTCCCTGAAGCATTTACCTTGAGGTAGTGGTATACCTCGACATCGGTCATCCCATTTCCTAATATATGATCATCTCAATTCATGTACAGCTTTCTCCCTTAGGATATTGGCTGACGAACTGCAACCTCTTTACCTCGATCTCAGTAAGTTTATTTCTACATCATCCACACGATTCCGTTATAAATAGTTATATGCTCGTACCAAAACTCGCAAGTCCTCCACAGTACAATCTCGCGCCCGTTTTCGTGCTGAACTTGAAGCTATCATTACGGAACTAAACTCAATGCTGAGTTGACGTTTTACTTCCCTATTTGTATCTTTCTGTAATTGGAAGTGGGTATGTAGCTGCTGAATATCCACCTTCGGGCGTATAAAGCATATACTTGACTTGACCTGGGAAGGATATGGATGTAAACTGCCATGAGTGCCACGATATTGAATAGGCATATTGAATGAGGAAATTGAAACATGCTTTTCCCGAAATAATCTTGAAAAGAAAAGCCAGAGTTGCAACATAGCACGATTTGTGTCCGGGACGATTTCGCTGCATCTCAACATGGTGCATACTGCAGAACGATACTGTTTATATAAGTTCATGTAAAACCCTTATGTTCGACAAATATAGGGAAAATTACAATAGTCAAGTTACGTCACCATGGTAAAGACACATTAACAAATAGCTGTTTCTGCTGACACAATGTAGGTTTCCATCGATGTATGGCAATTGCTTCAGCAAACCTCAAAAGCCTGGTATTCTTTGCCACGTAAATGACCCGAAACGCAGTACTTCGGTCAGCTGGATGTTGCGTCATCAGAAGATGACAAGTGATGGCCGACGACGGGATCTTATGGTTTTGAACGTTGTCATTATGCCTTCGATCTGACCCTGATTGCATCACAAAACGTTGTACCCAATTTGGAATGTGTTCAATGGGTTTTACTTGAACTTCTATAAACAGCATCGTTCTGCAGTATGCACCATGTTGAGATGCAGCGAAATCGTCCCGGACACAAATCGTGCTATGTTGCAACTCTGGCTTTTCTTTTCAATATTTAATGAGGCCGAAGAAAGTTATAACCCTAACAACACCGCGTCGTTGGTAGATTTAATTAGTCAACTTTTCGGTTAATGTAAGCTTTCCTAGTTCTATGCATTCAAACTGATCTGTGTTTCGTGATATGGAACGGAACAAGTTTACCCGATACTCTCTTGTCCACTGTTGGCTTGTCACTGTAATATCATTTGAATCATAAGGAACGCGCTTATATGAAGAGTCCGTTTTTAAAATCACAAGGTGATTCTTCGAAAGTTACTTCGTCGGTCACTCAGGGCGAGTCTTCAGAACGGAGACGTGTAGTCCCGATCTTCAATTTTTATCTGAATCCCTCAAACATAGCGCTCTACGCAAACATTCTGTTTCCGCTTACTGAGACCAGCAATCTGTGTGACCACAAATCACACTGTCAGACTCATCATCTGTATGCATCACAAAAACCAAAACTCTCCGCTTTCCATCTTCTCCCGACTGAAAAAATCCTATCGGTACAATCACCAGACCCTGGTAATAAAGTGTGAAATCGTCCAGCTCCATGGGAACAAACCAGGTTGGTAACGAAATTAAGATGAAGACAATAAAAGGAAGAAAAATAATTTATCAACTGGAAATTTGAAAACTCGTTGAGAGTTTCACTAGCAGCTCGAAAATTACTCGGGTCTCTCAGAATAATATGCACTACACGTGAGAACAACCGCATGAGTAGGCCCCAGTTCACCATGGTTGCCAAAAGTCACACTCCATCCTCCCCTTTTTTCGGTAGACGAAAAGACCTTACCTGTTGCATCAGGACCATTCCCGAAGTGAGGAGATTTTTGACAAATAATCAAATGTTCTCAAATGTTCTTTCGTTGATTCATTGGAGAGCTCACCAGCAGCGGCCGAGGAAATGGAAGACGTCGACTGCACCCAATACTGAGTAGCATTCGTGATCGGGGCGAGAGAGTATTTGTTACAGCCAGTCGACAGAGCAGCGGGCCTTTGACGCCTAGGGGCAAACCTCTTCCACTGCATTCGTGCACAAGTATATGATTAGGAAAATAAGGGACAGAGATTCACGAAGCCAAAATGAGACGAAATGTATCGAAGTCAGGGATCAATTCGTATCGTATCGAAAATACGATGAGCCGTGTGATATTGTTTGGTAGCATAGCTTTGCCGGAAAAACGATATACAGTCGACGTTTCTTTTATCGTGGGTAACCTTTCTCAAGCTCAGTTTGTAGTCGAATTCGAATAAAAACACAAAAGAAGTTCGTTTCTGCTGGATGCTTGTATTTTGAGTGCAACGAGGAAACTGGTTTCTAGGTGAAAATGAGACGTAGACCAGCAGCACGATGAGTATTTTTCACACCTTTTTGGATCGGCCCGTAAATAATATTGGCTAAAAAGTCTCCTTCAAATGAAACTGACAAATAAAAAGGCCTTCCTTGTAACTAATCAACCTAATGACGTGCGCGAATCATTTAGGATCCTCTACATGGTCACCCGGTTACGATCAAAAGCGGTCAAGTATCACCTATTGTCTACCTCTGAGACCCTTGTTATTAGACTGAACGACCCAGCTCTGCATAGTTACTTTGTACAATTTGTGCTCGCATAGATTTCACTGTATCCCATCAAGCGTATACTATGGATGATATAGTAATAAACATCGCAATAGTAAACCAACATTACCGGTGATAGGTTCATCGAACCTGCCCCACTCTATACATGCAGACAAATATCCCACCCCTCAGTCAAATAACAGTTACCAGTTCATACCGAATCACACCTATACATATTCACGAGTGGGTGCTCGGCCACCCACCTAGACCGAAATGAACGGCAAATTTCACTAAGAGTGATCGAACTTGTCCCACAGTGGGCGGACTCCTGCGTTAACCAGTGGAAAGCAACCGGCCAAAGGTCAGGGGCCAGGTATCCGCCAGTTTCTTCCGTCGCGCATCATTTTCTGGACACAAAGCATGGGATCAGCCGCACAGCGGCGTCCTTTGTGATCTTCGCTGCCACCAATTCACGTCTTATGCAGTTTGCCGAATCGATTTCAATCCAAGGATAGAAACCTAGTTTGAGCAAACAAAGGGATTTATTCGCTTCTTTGGAGTTGCTTTGGTAAAACATGACTTTTGTGGACTTATCACAGGCAATGTTGTTTTACTACTGTAATGTTCCTTATTATATTATCTGTAGTATGCTCATGATTCGATACAGCAAAGTCCATCCGGATACAAAATGTGCAACGTAACTTTGTTGTGTTCCCTTTTCAAATTCACATCAGAAACATTTTTCAAACCCTCTTAGTGTTCAAGAGCAGTCAGTCAGAGTCCCAGACATGCCCTGGACATCTGCGGTCAAAAAGCTCAGGTAACACACTCGATAAGTCATTACACTTTGACTAAACTGTCCAAATATCAATCAACAGAGTTGCTTTTCTGTGTTGTACATTACCGCCCCCCACCCACCTACCCTTGACACATATCCCAATCCGAATCACTTTCAATTTTCCTTTATTTTATTTCACCTACATAAATGTGCTGTGTTTGGCTAGTTAACGAAAAGCCCGAAACAAACTTGTTTGCCACTCCACCTTTCAATGGAATCACCTGGTATATGACAATATAAATATCACACTGAGTGCAGTATGCACGTGTACAGATGCAACCAACTCACGCCTCTGATTTCTCCATCCCATCTTGTGTTGAAAATCACTGTTCCCCACTTTAAATTATTTTCTACTGGTTATTCCATGTACTGTTTCACATATAAACTGAAATATAACTGGGCAACCGATTATTGCAGACTAAAAAGCTTGCATCTCACAATATTCTCATTCTTTCGGCTGTCACTAATTGCACTCAATTCAGTCTTGTTAATACATCCAACCTGTTGCGAATGGATGTGATTTCCTACTCCGGGTCCAAGTTCCTGATTGACAGTTCGCATTTTGATTTCAATTGCAAAAACTGGTTATGGGGCATGTTCTCTTAAACAATACAATAATACATGTGGACAAGGAGTGAAATATACCTGATTAGGAAACAGCAGACAAAGGCTTCTGACTAAGTGTTGTCTCAATTTGCTTCATCCATTGGCAATGCAACATTTTATTCTCCTCCGTCGACTTTTCTAATTCCTTCTCGAATATTTCCTTCTGGTGAACAAGCACGAGTTGTCCTCATCAGTAATCTCTAAACACATCAAACCACATTATTTGGATTGTCATAGATTTTCGAATAGTACAGCTTTCGAATATGGCAACAGTTTTTAATTGCCTACCTAGAAGTACACAATCAGTGAACGGTTCTTTCTGTGGATGTCCTTTTATTTCAGTCCCTTTCATGGACTACAGAAAGTAACAGTATTAGCAACCTTTCTTCAGGCAGATTCCTCAAGGAAAATTGCTATTTCTGCCCCAAGAAAGGTCAACAGTGGTAAACGAGGTATCGGCTAATTATAACTTACAACTGACATTTCCGTGGTATAGGGAATAAAAATTTCCCATTGAGCACAACAAGTTGTAATGGGGAATGCCGGAGCAACAGAACGATACAAATATCAAACTGATCGGGCCATTCGATCGAGAGCCACGGACCAAAGAACACATGGTAAATATGCCAGGAGCATCCCGCAACAGGCAAAAGAGGCATTCAGACTGGCAGGTGGAACGCAGTGGGATTTCAGACAGCCAGAAAGATGACCTCTGTGAGGGACTACCGATCGAGCCGTTAACCAGAACAACCGGACCAGCTGAAAGGAAATAAGGCGGGATAGACCCAAGCTAATAATCACAGTCAACTGACCAGAACGCAGCCGAAATGTTCAGGCAACCAGAGGATCAATGTTGCTACAGCGCGGTCTGGAAAAGGACTATACAAATGGCTGTACGTGTTTCACAGACTTGACTTGTTTGGCTACTCGAATACATATGTTCCTCGCTCGTCTCGCCTTCTTCGTTACAAAACGACTCATCGATTTTTAGACACAATCCAAATCTCGTTCGGTCCTGACACACTAGATGTTATTAGTAGTAACGAGGTGCAGACTGTACCTTATGTTATTTGAAGAAAACCCATTGGATTCCCCCCCCCCCCCGTAAGAGAAGAGTGGACCACACCAGCCTTACAAGTTGTAGCAGTTCAGTTCAGTTCAGTTCAGTTCATTTCAACATTCAATCTCGCACTTCATCGTTTGGCTTTGGTTGCTACCTCGCTGCACCTTACATTTTGGGGGTACAATAGATAGAAACACGAAGTGAAAAAGGCCCAAAGAAAAGTGATAATCCCGAATTACGGAGAAAAACAAGGAGACCGGATGCGAACACGCCATTGATCGCGATACCTAGCCACATCACTTAACGTCTCGTGGACCCTAACCTGGAAGTCTGACACGTCCCATTTGGCCAACTCCACTGGGCAGGGTTTTCACACCGTTTTGCCATGACATGGACTGACAACCTTGACCTATCTTCGAATCACTACCTGCCCCATGTTCCAGCTACCTTACCTGTTAAAATTCAGTACGTGTGTCCGGTGATTGATCACTGGTTCCCAGCACCCTAAGCCTAATCTCGGCGTTGCTAATAGTGTTCCCGGCATGTTCGAGCAATGCTAGAGATTCATTGATGCTCGAAGACGGACAGTCTTTGCATTTGTGGTTAGAAAGTCTGTGCCAAGGATAATAATTGAAGAATACGGGAATGATACAGGTAGACTGTCATTGTATGCTGGTGACGGGACGAAATTCCCCCGAAAGGACACGACCGGTTTCACTATGTTGGTCGCTCATCAGGTTTGCTTCCATGGTACTCTCCCATCTAATAACTCCTGCACTTGAGCATTCCATATTAGGTTCATCACCCTAATCTCCTTTGAATCGTGAAAAGAGTGTAGTGACGAAGAGTCTATTTTTAAAATCACAAGGTGATTCTCCTGAAGTTATTTCGTCTGTTAGTCAAGGGCAACCTTCAGAATAAGGACACAATAACAAGTTTCGATTTTGATGTAAATGAATGAATTCCACTGAAAGTGACTGATTTATTTTTGAAATCTTCTGCTTCTGGCCATACTGTCACGAAGATAATAAAACAGTACACATCCAACAGTGACATTCATAATGTCCTTAATTTCCTTGGTTTGGGGAAAGCTGCCTTGTTGCTCACCATACGAAGATTGTCGAAATGGGTAAACGATAAAGGAGTACGTTTCAGTTTGAACAACCATCATCTACGCACCATATGTAGCGGTTATTGTTGCCAGCTTTCTTCGGAAACCTTACCCTGAAATCAAAAATATCAAGATTGAGAATGAAGTTGGGGGAGAAATTCAAACACTACACAATGGGATTGAGGAACAAAGTTTGTGAATACGACAGAGAGAGGGGAGAGATACTACGTATGGAACCTCTACGTATAATCGGATGAATTTGGCCATCGATTTGATGGATCTATTAGTTTCAGTCCAAGAATTCGAACAAGCCCAACATGATCAAGTACGCAAATAAGGATTCTCATACCTTTCTTCCATATCATGTATTGGACCCTTGTTCATCTACCAGACATAACTCGCTTTAATGAACATGACAAAATAAGACAATTGTGAAACGATCACTCGCCTATTTTTAGGAATTTGGTAGATTTTTGTGCCTACATTTCGATTAAAACGTTCTCTCCAACCTACAAGTGGAAACCGATGGTGATCACGGCCTTCTTAGTTTCACACAGATTTCCGTTGAACCAATCAGAAAGGCAAATAAGTAATTCCGGTGGACTGTGGAATGGTCGCACTTGTTGATTTTTTAGATTATAACTCCTGCTTTTGATGCAGCCATATAGCCGGAGTTTACGTTAAAAGTACCGAATAAGGGTAGGAATGGACCATGTTTATCAAGAACTAATAAGTTCGCAGAAAACAACGCTTCCAGCGGCTGTTCCGGTAACCACTGTAAACACAAGGTCACTAGAATAACGATTTTCTTCAGCCATTAAAAGCACACTGAGAACGGTTGTTTTAACAATGAACAGCCTGTTCACGCACCATCTATCAAGCAACTAATCAAAGAGTTTTGACAGAAGTGACTTCTGATAAATGAATGAGAAATGCAACCGACAAACAAAGTGCGATAAGATAGGCTTTCCCCTGATACTAATTTCAAGTTTATTTATCACGTCCGTGACTGCAGAATGTTTACTAATGATTCCATCGGTATTCCGAGAGTGGAATACAGATCCACTTTTTGTTTTGCCTCCGAATCAGGGTCTGCTCTGAACGCAGTACCACACCAACTAAAATGAGATATGGTACAAATGATCCCAGGACCACTTGAAAACTGCGAAAAGCAAATTCAAAAGTTATGGAAACAGAGTTCCCTTCAAACTAGTTGAAATAGCCGATGACGCCAGAACGAATACTCGGTGGTTAGATTAATCCCTTGAGGCGTAGTTGTGAATCAGGTGAGATAAACAAGGTGGATGTATTATTGGAATTAGAAGTTCCATCTGAGTTTTTTTACGAAGTTACTGAAAGTCACTTGTCGACGGCAACCATAAACCACAATCAGGTTCCTGAAACCCAGATATGAAAAGGAAGAACATTCGCGGAAGAGGCAGCAGAAAGTAAACATGAACGATGAATTCGCAATCTTTCTGTGTAAAAGCAGGTGACTTTATTAGACTTCACTCATCTTTAAAACCACCTTGGAATTTGATGGTTTTATGCTCATCTTGACACGCTTTAAAGCCTTTCTAGATTCAGTGTTAGATAACTATCCAAATATTTCCACAGTATCTAAATATGCCCCGTTAGCACTGCTGATCACCGCACTTTGCACCTTTATCCCAAAGTTTATTGTGAAAGCAAATCTACGACTCACTCTCTGCACCAATTGCACACCGTCTTTAGGTGAGGTTTTACGCTGGAGAATCTTGATAAGCTTAGGGTTTTTTTGTTGTCTCCAATGATTTATCTGTTTTTCTTTTAGGCGATATATTCTCATACTGTGAACGTCCTACTGACTACCTTCAATTTCGTTATGACTTGTGTGGCCCCACTGAAACCCATTACATCTGACCCAATTTATTCTCCTCCTCTCTGTTGAAGAAGCTCTGTAGAACTAAGAAAGAGCGTATAAATCTGGCTGTCACCACTCCTCAATAACGCTATCCTCGTTCATTAAGATTAAGGTACGACACCTGAACAATTCGGATGTGGATATAGTGCTACGCAACAAGAACTGCCACGAGATGTTGAAAGCATTGAGTCAGTGATGCTGTTCCGGGCCGAATCTGAAGAAAATTGTGAAAGCTTTGAGTCACCAGTTCACAGTCAACTCCGATTAATCCTCATTCCCCTCCACATCTTCAGTTCCATGGTAGATAGTAACCCATTGTCGTCCGTCTCGTTACCAGATCTGACTTACTGAGATCTTATATATTTCTTCACTCCAAGTTTCAGGGTGGGTTTTCTGGTTGTCTCTTTGAGGCTGAAGGATATACCCCTTCCATTGGACTTATGTGCCAGCATTTATTAAAAGGGTAGTAGTTTTCACTCCATATATCTCGTAACGTCGACGTAAGTAAGTCCAACTACACCATCGACGAGATAACAAGGAGTTTGTCGAACCCACACGGAATTTAAGTTGATAAGTCACACCCACGTGTATGTAAAATTGTGATTCCACACAATCAAGGAATTTTATGTACCTAATAGTTCGACCGACTGAAGGTGGTATCCAAGTAAACATTTGGTTCATAAGCTGATGGACATGAACCATGGTGCACATTGCCGAATGTGGCATTCTGGGGTTCTGCTGACACGCCGACAACTTTTCAATATCTATCGAAAATATGATGGATAGAAACCTCGTGTTCGTGAATGTTGCACATTGGAACATTTCGTTGTATTCTACCTTTTAAACGGCCTTTAAAATTAACCAAATTCTACCAATTCTAATGGGTTTGCATTGACGGTGGTCGTCTGCTGTATGATGATATGCGTACTTCTGTGCCGAAACGGTGTTCGCACATGAAATTACTTTTGTAATACCACCCAACGGAAGATCGGAAAAGATATGCACTAATTAAACAAGGAATAGAACAGAATTATTATCTTCAGTTCGACTGAGTGTGACCACTTGGGCAAAATCACTCGTGTTTTCAACGGAGTATAAGGGTAACAAAACCCAGCTGGATATTGCCGTCACCTGGTGGAATATCTTTCCAGTAATTTGTTTCCCACTAAATTCCACCGTTGAGAGAAGTAAAAGGTAAATTCGTGCACGATGTAAACCAGCACTGTCTGGACATACAAACAATGCAAAACGTGTCTCATTCGTAAAAGTGTTTGCGTCAAGACACTGGAATGAATCAAATTCTTCCGAGAGTATATCAATATTGTAAAATATCAATCCAACTTTACTTCACAAAACCCTCCCAAATACTTCTCTCTAAACGCGCTCGTTTTCAAGCAGGATCAACCTAAAATCATCATCTTCAATGGAAGCTGGCTTTTGCTAAAATAAACAAATTTCTTATTGGCGTCCGATTCGGACTCCGAGTATCAGTAAGACAATCAAATTGAATAGCAGCACACCGAGCACCAGTTCACTGTAGGTCGTTTCAATTGTTCGGTGTCCAGTTTTGGACGAACAGACAAGGATACGAAATAATTATACTTGGATATATCAAATGTATGTACTGGGAAATAAAATCACTATTGGGTTGTCGGCAAACGTATCTTGCAGCCAGTTAGCAACCGTCATTTGTTTGCAAATCTCGTCAAATAGTAAACCCCTATTTGATTTCCCTTCGTCATGACAACATCCAACTGAATATGATCACAAGTCTGATAAGCCATCAACATACACTATACCATCTATCTTTTTACGCAATCCTCTACCTCACCACTTGATTCATATCACAGAATGCTGGTCGCCTGCACAATTGAATATGTTCATTCGATGGACAGAATTGAGTGGTGCAAACGCATGTCCGACTCTACACAACCCCGGTAATTGATAGCCCCGCATCCCGGATGATGGTACCTGACTGATTACAAACAAATATTCATTAATTTCCTGTTACCCATTGGTTGTTCCATTCTAAACGGTGTGTCGGTTGTTGAATAGGGTAAACTGTATAGATTTTCCTTACCTTGTTTCGGACGAACTGAAGTGACGATATAAATAGATCTGAAGCTTCTGTGATTATTATTGTGTGAACAAAATAAAAAGTGAGTTATGTTGTTGTCTGTGAAATCGTGCACTATCAAGCAACCGTTTATTCCTTTTGGCCTACTAAAACATTGTCTGATTGTTCCATGAGATTATTTGCTGAAGATCCAGTAATTAGTCAAACAACTTCAGAGCAATTTTACTGACGAAACCGGCAGCCCGGAAATTCAAACGCCAGAATATACCTGATAAATAATCAAACGAATAAGTGAAATACTCAACTGATGGTATTCAGATAACTTGACTGAAGTAGGATGATGATCACGAAGACGAAAGGGGATATAGTCCAACAATCACAGTCTTGCAACCGAATGTGGATTGGGAATACACTTATAAGCTGAGGTATTCGGACTGCAAATTTCCCCGAGTGTATCTACACAGACCGATGAGCATGCATGTTATTTGTGTTAATTGTGATCGAGCGATGCGCCTGTGGTTGACCATCACAGCATCCTTCACGTGTTCTCCACAAAGGAGTAGGTAGCCATGTGGAGACAAGTTGAATATCATTCACTTCATTTAATTCGGTTATGTACTCGTTGGGCATGAATCTGTCTCGTCCAGATTCCAATTGGTATATGACTACGAAACTATTGAAAAGATTTGTGACCAAATTGGGGGAGACAATAGAATGTGACTCCATCTGACTTTAGGGGTGGAAGTGACAATATCATCAATATTCTTCGACAGTAGTTCAACCATTACATTGAAACTCAAGTGGTATTGAGGAAAAAAAATTAGCAGATGAACCAGCGATTTCCATATTGAAGAGTGCAGTAGATGCACCGACAAATACTGTCACGTTGTTGTGGCATAAAAGAGTATGAAGAAATTATGACACTTGAGTGTGATAGAAGAGGAATGCAGATTTTCATGAGCCGAATAATAATAATCAATTTTTGCACACTTTCAGTTTCGAAGAACCAACATGCATTTCTGGTTTGTGCTACACGTTTTGACTCTCATGGCATGTTTACAATGGGCCGGGGCTAAGCCGTTGACCTCCGTAGCTGAACATATTGAGCACAAATCCCATCACAAAGAAGGAAAACAGCACAATCACAGTACCATCGCAACAGAACCAATCACATACGATTCTGAAATGGGCGGTTCTCCCTTGCCTAGCAGTGAGACGGAGGAATATATAAACTACGCAACCGAATTACTCGGCAAAATGGACTACCAGAATACGGAAGAGGTACAAGAACATGAACAGGAACAACTACAGGACGAGGAACTGGAAAACGAGCAGAAACAAGAACTAGCACAAAATCTAACGAATGAGCAGAAATTGGACCAGGAACTGGAACAGGAGCAAGTACTGGAACGCGAGCAGGAACACGAACTACAACAGGAACAAGAACAAGAACTTGCAGAAGAACAACTACAGAGCCAGGAACTGGAACAGGAGCAGGAACTAAGAGACAATCAGGAACAAGAACAAGAACAAGAACAAAATCTAGAGGGAGAACAGGTTGAACATCGAGATCAAGAAAAGGAACGGGAGGAAGAACAAAGCCTAAGTCAAGAAGAGGAGCAGTTGAATCAACAGAATCAGGATCAAGAACAGCAACCGTAACGAGCTTGAAGACAGAAGAACAACCGTATCATTGGATTTTATTTGTTGACGTATTCCGAATTTTAGGTCAATTCGTAAATGAGTGGGTTATCCCAAAGATGAACCAAATATACATCATATTTCATGTACTATGTAAACAGCTTAGACCTTCTTTCTCGTTGTTTGGCTCAGAGTGACACACGCAGAAGCATAAACAACCGCCAATGCTGAAGGTAATTTGTTTCGACAAGTGTGAACTGAGGAAATGTGTGGCGAAATGAAATGGACGAATGATTATCACGTCCAGCTGGGGTAGATCACTGTGTAGTGCATCACACAATTCCCAGAACAGAAATTATTTGCGATTCGGTTCTTTTAACGGAACTGGAAGCCTTAAACGTCACTGTGGTGAATAATATCGTGGTCTGACTTGAGGCAGTGGTTAGCTGACAACTGGATACCGTCAGTTGTGATCAAATGCAGATAGCTTTATTCGGTTTAGAATACTTCTGAGAGTGCAGAGTGATTTTATTCATCAAAAACCCCATTTATCGGTTCGAGAGTCAGTGCAATTGAGCTTTCTTTATTACCCAATGAAACAGTGTAATTTACGCTCCCTTAATCATATTATCCCGTGCTGAGATTCGTTCTTATCAGCGCATTCGTGCGCTCTTTGCTCCTTCCCACATTTCCATCAAGTGTTCTGATCGGTTCAAATTCAGAAGCGAGCACCGTATTTGCTGGCCTAATCATTGATAAAACTGTTCCTCTAATTTACTAATTTGTTTGAGTGAATATCATAGCCGAAAAGCGATTAGTATAAGGCCTGGTCTGGGAGAATTGCCCAAAGTGAACTGTACAATTATGATCAAGTTATCAGACAAAATCTAACTGGAAGAAGTCTATAATATAATCGAATCCGTTTTGCATCAACGTTCCTGATTGTGATGTGGACAGTAGCCAAGGAAGGAATCTGCGTGACTGTGGGTGAACATACCAATCATCTTTACTTTGTAGAAAGTCCGATATCGTCGTTATCATAAATTTGATTCACAATCCTTTAATTTTCTTCTGATCCTCGCAATCGTCCAAGCCAATGAGTGATTCTCCAGGCCTCAGTTTGGTTTTTAGAAAACACCATTCATGTCGTAGGAGATGCAATAAGTTATAAATTCATGAGAACAGAGATAATACATAAGTCGCACGATGCAAGCATTTCGTTTACTCTTGTCAACCGCGGACGTAAAACGTGTCAGTATATATGCATGGTACAGTAGGGGGGTCAGTGCAACAGTAACGTAGGCACGATCAAAAGTGCTTACAGTGGTGTTGTTTATCACAAGAACACCGAGTGGCGGTTAAATAACTCAAACAAATGATTGATTTGTTGTTTCTACGTCCGGACAAAGGATCAGGCATTGTAATTATGGAAAAGAAAGAATACGTGGAAAAGATGGAACAGATACTGTCCGATGCGCAGAGCTTCAAAGTGGACACTGTTCCAGAGAACAATATGCTGACAGAGAAACAAATATCAAGACAACTTCAAATTTTACTCCTTCACGGTTTCATTTCTGAAACTACATACAAGAATTTAAAACCACTTGGAACACAGACGTCCTACTTGAGAGGATCACCCAAAGTATACAAGCTTGGAGTCCCTTTGAGGCCGATATTGTGCATGCAAAACTGGGCTTATCACAAACTTGCCCGGTGGCTCGTCGAGATTCTTACCCCCGTTCGGAAACATATAACACCATTTTGTCTACAAGACTCATTTGAACTCGCCAGTTTACTAAACAGTATTGCAGTGAGTTCGGATAGACTGTATTCCGTCGATGCTGAGTCACTTTTTACAAAGATACCTCTTCGTGAGACAGTAGATTATCTATGTGATCTTATTTCTTCGCACAACTTCCATTTGCCCGTTCCTGTTAAATAGCTTAAAGAACTCATTCTTTTATGCACAGAAAACATTCGGTTCAATTTTGAAGGTAAGGCTTACAAGCAAACTGATGGTATGGCTGTGGGAAGCCCTCTGGGCTAAATCTTGGCAGACGTATTTTTGGGTATGATCGAAAAACAGCTCTGTGATAATATTTCCCAATTTCTATTTCTCAGAAGATACGTGGATGATATGACTGAAGAAGGTTTTATCCCTTTCGTTAACGTTCTTGACTCTATTCACCCAAACCTCAGTGTATCTCATGAAGAAGAACACGATAACAGTTTGTCCCTTCTAGATATTCTATTACCAGGATTCAAGATGGGACTCTACAGTGCAGAATCCACCGAAAAACAACTTGGAGTTGACGTTATTTACAATTCTCCAGCTTTGCTCCAGTGGCTTACAAAAGTGGGTTGGTCAGAACTCTCCCCAACAGAGCCCAGAAAATCTGTACAGGAGATCAAATACAAAACGAAGAGGAGTTCATAAAAAGAACACTGCTGGCTAACGGTCATCCGGAGAACTTTATCAGACAACATCAGAAGCCGAGACTTGTGCGCGCGAAAACAATGAACGTGGAAAAGAAGCAGGTTTTTGTCACTTTGCCTTTTAAAGGAGATTACTTATTCATTCAAATAAATTGTAATCTCAAGTCAGCTCTAAGGCACACATACACAGCGGTGCAGTTGCGTTTGCTGCAGACGACCAAAAGGTTATGTTTTCAAAATCACTCAAACAGTCTTGCTGATCCCAATGTCTCACATATTGTCTGTCAGTTCACTTGCAGTTGCAGTGACGTATACATTGGCAGAACGGATCGTTGTTTGACTCAATCAGTGTCAGAACTCATACCCAAATGGCTGTCAAACTTGATGACGCAACCTGCTGGGGCAATACACAACGACGTGAAACCACCAGCTTCTTCGATTGCAAGGCACTTGATTGCATCATGTCACAAAGTTGACCTGACCCAGTGTTTCAAAGCCTTGTTCCGCAATCCAACACCGAAACTATTAGCATTCATTGAACCCATTCTAATCATGATGCACCAGCCAGCACTCTGTAGAGTGGAGTATTCCAAACTGCTGTCTTGACACCTCGACAGATAGTGCATCAGGCCTGTCACTTGCCAGGAATGCCGTAGCATAAGAGCAAACTTCGAAAATTATCTATACAGATTTCTGAGAATATAGTACGAGGCAGTGTCTCCAGCAACATTTGGGTCTGTCGTGCCACCCGGTAGCCCAATCCGCAGTAGCAAGTAAGTTGATGTACTTCATCCAGTCATTTTGCAGCCTCTGTACAGCCGAGTACAGCCTACGAGGCAGAGCGGTTATTCCAGGTAAGCCGATGACTTGTTGTGCTGCTCATTTGCCTGTTCCGGAATACCTGGTCGGATAAGTTGAATAGTGTTCTTTTGTAGTCCTTGGATCAGTAGATCTCGTCCACCCACTCGGGAGTGTCTGTGTATGCCAAACATCACCAACCGAGAATTTTAGACCTTAGTTTCTCAAAACCTGGTTTAACCCGCTTGTTGAGCTGTTTACCAGGCCATTGTTGCACATGTACGCTTCAACCTCGAGGAGCCACAGGTGAGTGCTGGATGAATGATGGAGACCAAGGAGATGGAGAATACCCCAAGTGACAAGAAACACTATCACCTCAGAGTTGCCACTCATCTGAGACACTATTTCGGTTACAAACTAATGAGCTAATCAGAATAGTTCGTATTTCCGACCACAAAACGAGATAGCCGAAAAAATGGCAATGACGCTACCGTTTAGCGGCAATCAGCATTGATCAATGATAATGAAAGCATTGCAATCTTCTTGTGTGGTGAATTTTATTCTTACACGTTGTGTCTTAGAATTCTAAGCTTTTTATGTTTATCATTATCCAAAAATGCAGTCAGCCACGGCGTATTCAGAAGTCGAGTGAGACATCTTCAATGGCAGCATTACTAACAATTTACTAACAATCTTTTGATGCCAAATTCTCCATACACTTCCTTTGATCTGTTTCATTAGAATTGTCCACAAAGACTCAAACCCACGAGAAAATCCCAATTTCATGTAATCACAAATCACCAGATTCGGGATGCCTTACCAAGTACATTATGGAAATGTTTTTTACGGAGCTCCTCTGGTCACCTAGAGAGGGGCCATTGTTATTCCCACATTCCACAGGGGTTCGTGCAGTTACCACTTTAACAATGAAGGTTGTATATTCGTCTTGGTAACATCTGAACCAAAGTCGTTCATCACTCCGAACCAATTGTGCTACACGCCTGAACAACAGATGGGCAACTTCATTTTCTTGAGTTCATTTTTATACAGTGAGACTACAATGATAGTCGCTCGAGTCAGATTGGAAATACAGAAGTTCAGGATAAACGAAATGCAGTCTGGTTGTGAAAACTGTGTTAAATTGCCGAACAGCGTGTCATTGTCACTGATTGGTCGGTTGTATGGTGTGCATGTGAACTTTTCCAAGGATTGTAGGCGATTTGGAAGGAATGCATCCTGGTACAGTGAGGCTACCGTTGTCAGTTTGGGTACCCTGTCCGTCGCATTGTATTGGAAGACATCTGTCGATCAGGGCAAAGGTGTATTCTGAATGTGAATGAAACTACCGGGCATGATGTTAGAACATAATGTTCTGATCGGAAAACACAAGGGATTTTGAATCAGAAATATATACTTTAGGTTACCATGTTCTCTTCTTTCGGATAATCCAGTAACACAACTACTCCTTACTATTCACTTCCATTCCCCCCATTAGCTATTGACAGTAATAGCACAAACACAGTCAACTAGCTTAACGTGATCATTCATCTGTCTATTGATCAATGAATATATTCGCACATGAAGTCATCGGTATTCGGGTCTTTGGGTTCTACATCCAGCATACAAATAAACGTGATGCCCGGTGAAATGAATGAACTCCAAGTGTCGGTGGACTCAACTGATCACAGAAGATCATGGATTGCAAAGTCGTTTATCACGCGTTGCCCAGATACACTTATGATGGTCCAGCTGGAACAAATCAAATGGCAACTAAAGAGTCGAGAATTGGTACAGGAAGTGTTCTAGTTTCTAGCTGAATTATCCTACAGAAACGGACTGAATTATTAGAAATTACGGGCTTTTTCAATTGTCTCTCAGTGGATGTCCAGAACACAGCATCTTGCGTCTAGGCTATGGGGAAATAATTTATTTAAAATGGTCCACGTTAGTGTGAACTCGCATGAATTAGGTTTTGGTGTTGTAAGCCATCGGAATACCAGATCTCGTTTCCACACTTATATGGGTTTGTTGGGAATGGTATAAAATTACGGTAGTTCTACTTCCATTTCATGACTTACCTCAAAACAGAATAGTTATTTTGCATTTGCTACCTCTAAGAAACAATCACTTCTGTGATTCGTTCATCGAACTTATTTGTCACCGATAGCTGACATTCCCGTACTGTGAATTTTACCATTTGTCACAGAAATCTCCTATTTCGTAACCGAATAATTAGTGTTTGATTAAAAAACTCAGACGAGATCACATGAGCACAAGTGCTGCTGCGTGAATTTCTAGTTGCTCAGCACTGATTTGCCTACCGGGCAGTACTACACCAATCATTATGAAACTTCTATCCGCGAGCTTGTTTCCGGACTTTTCAAACACACTTTACACTTGTGTCCTATCCAGTAGATCTGATACATCAAAGTTTCTAACCTCTTTTATTTTTTCATCTTATACCTCAAATGTTCTACCCATCAACATAATTTCATCCAATTCTACTTGTAACGCTCAAACGGGATGAGTATCATCCTGGTCAGATTACATGCAGATATCTGAACAACACTAGGAATTTTCTGCTGGTCACGTCTTCCCACGAATCATTGGGTGCCAGTGCACGGTGCACCAATTTTCTCTCTGCGGTCATAGGCGTGTGGAATTTTGCGCGTTCAATTCGATAACCACCTGAGTGCACACCGAAACTCGTGTCATGTTCGATTATTCTTGTATGTACTTTGAACCTACGATGATTGTAACTCCAGTCAGATTTGGAATGGTTAACACGACAGATCAAAGTTGATTACAACATGGTCTGATTTTGAAAGCTGCATAGTTGAAATCATCTCGGCAATTCTGAGTAAGATCGCAAAACAGAAAATCGGCCGGCCAACGTCCGTAATTCTGTCCCTTTTGCACTACCATTTCTGATTGCGATGCGATCATTGCATTCGCATTTCCATGGGTTTGTGTGCACGTGCACCACCCAATTGACCGTGCTAAGTCTGTCTCACTCATTGCTTATCGTATTTCTATCAGTATTTCGACAATAAATCCCACATCTTTATGTCGGTCCCATTCACACCTATTTAACATAAACCTTAACAATTGCGAAATTTTGTGTGTGCCACGAAAAACACATGTTTCGTGAAACAAAGAATATTGGTGAGCCAAGAAATATAGTCAGCTGGTTTTCACAATGCTCTCAGCTGCACTCTTCCATCAAAGATGCCTGTGCTCTGAGTAATCAGTACTGACAATCTAGTGCTCTATACAAACCGACCAAATTTAATTATCATCACTAACCCACCGTTTCATCTAAGCACTTGTAAGATTTCTGTTTGGGAATCGTAGTTCCAACAAGACTTGGAGGAAGCTTTTGTGCATCCAACTCTGGAAACCTATTGGTGAGATGGAAAACAAACCTGAACGAGATTGGAGGCCGAGTCATTACACTTGTCAAATAGTCATGGTGTGGTAAATCTGGTCTTGCTTTCAATTGTTTCCCGTATTATATTGACAAACTGTTTAGGATTAAATGAGTCCAATTTTGATGTCATTTCTTGCAATAAAACCTTCCTAAATATATTTAGGAAAGTGGATATGCAAGCTATAGGCCGAAACTTGGAGCTGCCCTAATTTAGTGTGCGTATAATCGACGCCACTCTCTAATAGTCGGGGATGTGGTTCTGGCGCAGGCACCGAGTTCAGTTAGATCAACATTTTGTAAACGTCCATGTAGTCCCAGATAATTATGGGACAGTCCATTGAAAATGTGTCTTCTGCACCTTCGTTGGAAATTACGAAAACGGCTTTATTAAAACTTTGATTAAGCACTTCTGCATTCACATCTGACATCTGGCAATCCGTAGATGAAATCCCACACAAATGCTCTACCATATTTCACGTTTCGTGATAACTTCTAATGCCTAGTATCGATTGAGCATATATCGCGTTGAGTCTATTTAATTCTGCATCATTTTGTAATGAGAGGGCTTTCACAGATACATAGTCCATGCGTATTGTTTCCTTCGGTGTAGTTGTTTGAGGCTGGAGGAGAAAAACCGATCTGTTCGAATGCAAACAGACTCCCATGAGCAACATTTGTTGTAGCAGAAGTGTAAATAGCTAATCAAGTGACCACAATATATCAACGGATCCGAGTGCGAGGATATAACAAAATCAGACTGTGCAATCATTTCTCGAAGTCTCGCGTGGGAATCAGAGTCACATTTTCGTCTCCCATGTTTGCAATCACGGCCTTGTGTAGACAATTTCTGGTGGGTTTAGTTATAGATCTTAGGAACTAACTTCAACTGTTGCGTGATCAGAAGTCCCAATAGGCGAGTGATGCTTTATGTGAAACAGATTTTTGTTATTCACAAAGAATAGATATAATTTTGCATCCATTCCGGCAGGAAAGTTTACAATGTTCAATGTACCCAACGTGAGTGAAATGTTAACATCGGACCTGTTAAAATCTCCACCCGCTACGCACAGTGCGGGATCAATATATTACATGAGGGTTGTGGCGAACGTGTCGGAAAAGAGTTCGAACACGGTAATGGGATACAAAGAAAAACGACAGGCTAATGGTTACGCGAAGTTTGAGTTTACACTGGTGCATAGACTCATTTATCATATTATGTATAAATATATAATTTATATGGGAGGTATAGTGTAAAAATAATTCTTGCACTGGCTTGCACCAGCTTTCAATAATGTACGTGATGACGGAACCACCTCGCGTGCCATACGGGCCACGACGATTGACGCGATAACTGGTTTAATAAAATTACTGTCAATATCTTTGGGGAGCCAAATTTCTTGGAGGAGAAGGGCTCCTGGTAGAGCGTATTTCTGAAGGTGCACAAGTTCATTCAACTCTGCTGTGCTTCCAATAAGGCAACGAAAGTTGTTGCTGATAACAGTTAGTACACACAAACATAGCAAAATTTGTTTCCTCAAAGCCACTCCCAATCCCACGCGGTGTTTCTTTACCTTATCACCAATTTTCCGATAAATCCTTTTCAGTTTGCTGTGAAATGCACCTTCGAAAGCAATGACACTCAGATTATCCGTGGGGCACTTGAAAGAAATCGGGATTTCAATAGAGTATTTGATAAAATTTCACGTTGGAAACAATGGTTTCCCGTCACAATTTTGAAAAGAGAAGTGAGAAACATAGGTTTGCGCAACGTATCCTGGACCGTTTCGCTGCATCTGCACACGTGCATTGGTTATTCTACTGACTACATGAAAATCACACTGATTGCAGTATGCACGTGTACAGATGCAGAGAAATGGTCCAGGATACATTGTGCAAACTCATGTTTCTCCCTTCTCCTTTCAAAATTTGGCTTGATGAGATTATTTGAAAAAACTATTGTTATGATGGCCGTACAAGGTTAGACTACAGTGAAGTGAAAAGTCAAAATAAACAGTGAAACGTGAGCTATGTGACGAAATTCCATGAAACGAAATTAACAGCGTGACCAAATTTGAAGTCTCCTCCCATGTGTCCGTGGGTGCTCATCTCTCGCAGTTTCGGTCGCACGATCGTACGGTGCTCAATGAACATGTAACTGGCGTTGACCCCACAGTATGGGCCTCCAAATTATCATCTGTCGGTCAATGTTAGTGATAGACTACAGTTAGCCATCACCCGTTCATGAATTATCAGGCTCTTGTGGGTTCTATACCACTCCAAGTTTCAGGACCTCAGATTCCCGTAATGCCGATATTGCTATGGGTCAGTTTAGTTATTGCTAAATCAGAATTTTGAGATTCCATAGAACATCCACTTCTCGGTTATACGCAACCCCGATTAACTCAGTGTAGATCAGAAACGGAAAAACAGCACTGAACAGGAACGTTCAGTGGACAGCAGACACAAGTGAACCAACCAGAACTTGTTGCACATATATAACAGAATGATAAGCTAGAAAAGCAGCTTACAGTCAACAATTAGGAATACGACGTGATCAGACATTCGCTCCAACGGGAAGATAGTGGAACAAAAGAGACTGAGAGTAAACTTAATGAAAAATATCGGATAAATTTGACAAATAAACTATACCAGAGTTCAAACAAATATCTTCCGAGTTACTTCGGTAGAGTACACATATCACAAATTGTTGTCAAGATAAAATCACATTAAAAATAGCGAGCAACAAACTGTGGTATGCTGAGCGCATTTAACGCGAATCGATAACACACTCTCGCGGGCGACTGACACAGCCGAGAGAAACAAAACCAATCATGCCCAAGGTCGAACGGGCACACAACAGCAACAGACTCAAGTCAGATTGAGAACAGACAAACGAAACCAGACAAACACAGTCATCAGCGGATCGACAGGGCAAACTGTAGTGAGATCAGGAATCAGTCCGCTTCAATCCGTAGCTGATGTCCTCCCACGCTCATCGTGACTGATCAAATTTTCTGTCGCCTGCACACACGTTCCTCAATCCAGTGTTTTTTAACGATATTTCCTCTCAGAGTCTCGGCATTTGATAATCATTCCGAAATAAATCTCACTAGACCATTGTTAATTACGAATCGTAATTAGAGTTTGTCCTTTTGTCTTCTGTTTAGTTACTTATTAGTAGTGAGTACATGCATCGTGAACCCCGGACATTCGTAATGTATTTTCCCTGTTTCTAAGGTATCACATCAGTTTATACTTGAGTTTCATGGTACTTATTACATGAACAGTTCACGCATTTGTTCATAACCTTGTTTTCCCGAAGGTCTACACTTTTACTGTTATATAATCTTTCTGAGTGTTTCATTTGTACTACCGAGCGGAGGCTCGAACTCCCAGTCTTATCGTTTCTGTCAGTGCACTCCACTATTGGCCGTCATACGTCAACGGCATTAACAGATCTAGTGCCGGATTCGCCCATTCATGTTGGCACGTGCCTTTGTTTACTCCACAGATTTAGCTTATTTGTACTTATTTGTTAATGACACTTTTTACCATTGCAACCACAGTCCAATTCACGCGTTTGTAATCGATTTATTGATCTTTGACGATAAACGCTCTTGATTTATTGACTGTACCGCAACCGAACTGCGCTACAGTTTCGTTCATCTGCCTGCTAAGTGGACAGTTTTTATTTTCTGCGCTGTCCCGATTTTCGGAAGCTTACTGCCCATTGTTCTTGGTTTCTCACCTGGCTGTAGGTCCTTTATTTGCTGTATATTTATGTTTATTGTATTATTTAGAACCACGAATCATCGATAAACACGGTTATTCGATTGGAACTTGTTCTGCTGCCCGTAATCGTGTTCTGCCCATATCGTGCGTGTAGCTAGTGAAACTAAGTTACTGCTAGATACACAGCCCTAGATATCGGGATAGTCGCAACAACCATCGTGGTCCAACGACTCATGTTTTCTTTCTGATCGGGACAATCAATCCAGGACTGCCTGCGATAACACAAACTGGTTGCAACAGCACAAGTGTGGCTGAGTGTACATACTGCTCACTGAATAAGCAAGTGGTTGGTTGCTTAAAAAGTAATTGTAGACTGTTGTGGACTACTAACAAACGTGACTATGTCAAAGTGACCAAACGCAATTAAGTAAATGTGGGTATGCGAACCACACGATTGCATTCTCCTACTACATAACGTCTACCTTCAAGTGGACCGGACCACCGGAACGCAAAATAAGCATTGTTGTTTCAGTTGATCAGTTTTGACGACTTCTGAATGAGTGACTTCCATCAAACAACCTACTTGCCATGATGTTCTAATCACTGAGCATGACACTTAGACCGCAAACGTTTCATCACCAGTCGAGATGACATCACCAGTGCAATCTAAATACCAAGCTCAGCGATCAGAACATCATGGCAACCAACAACCTGAGCTACAACCAACACAAATATTTGAAGCCATTGAAACAACCTTTTTACTAGGCACCTCTTGTGGGCTATGAAATTTGGTGCCGTGATGAGGATGTGGGATCTACATTCGCTGGAGCCATTCGAAGACCGGGATGTGCGGAGCTTCCTGGAAGACTTTGGGGACTTGGCGGAGCTCTTGGGGTCCCAGTCAGACCGGGACAAGTTGGTGGCCTTTTGAGCACTTCTCAAGGGCGGAACCCGAGCTGTGTTGGATGTGGCTCGAAGAGGTCCGGAGTAGATCAAGTGGGACGCCGCGAAGGAAGCCCTGATGGCGAGACTCGACTCCACTGCTGACCGTCAGGACGCGATGCAGTGGTTCAGGACTGCCCAACTGGGGGTTGGTGCAGACCCGGTGGTGCATGCCGTCGCGTTCCGTTCACTCCTGGACCGTTCGTTGCGCGTGCTGGATGAGCTCTCACGGGCTGACCTGTTGGCGGATCGATTTGCGGATAGCCTACCTGAGCCCCTATGTAAGATGGTACACGTCATCCGTACCGGCGGTTCCATGGATGCATTCCAGCTCGCAGAAGTGGCTCGTGAACTGGCCATTCTTGACGTGCCTATGGTAAATACGGCCCCTGTCGATGATTTAAGAATAAACACTGAACTTAAGGAAATATCTGGACTGAGAATTTTGAAGCTGGAAGACAGAGCAATGAACGCCAAACTGTCTGAAGATACCTGTTGTTCCTGGTGTAAAAACACAGAACCTATCTTCTACGAACAACCTGAAATTCACAAGAATGCTGAAGAAGGGATACCGGAAATATCACCACTGGAGTATTCAACCTCTACTGATGAGGTGGAGAACGTCGGAACATTGAACCAAATCGGCAGAAATGTGGAAAACTGTCACCTAGGTTGTCTTGGACGTTAACAGGATGACAGTGGAAAAGAAGATACATCATCTGACGTAGTTGCCAATGAGGTGGTAGACTGTGGGTCAAGTCAGGCACAAATTGAAACTAATGAGCCTCGCCTGGTGGAAACAGGAGAAATTGACCCCCTATCTGAGCACAACTAACACAACAGTGTGTCTGTGTGTATGTACGTGTATTCAGTTGCCGGTGATCAGGTAATGATCAGACGGTAATTCCCACGAATCGTAATCTACAAGCAATGTTTTATTATTTCCCGTTACTTACTTCTTCGGGAGTGCAGTGAAATGAATATACCCTCATAGCTCCAAAGGCTCACTACTTTAATAGAGATAACCGGCAAACTGGCCCCGTGACTAAGAGTGGAGAATTACAAACGTCCCAACAAGTCATGTGTGATAACGAGTCAGTTGATAGTGGGTTAGTGTCTACCACAAAAATGGCCGGTGGTAGTGGCATTCGATTTTTGACCTTCAATGTGGTAGATAAATGCTCTAAAACGCTCGAACACGACCGATTTGGCTCATGCACCCTTATCTACCTATTTTAAAAAGTTATCCACGCTCAACAGACCAAGAACGAATTACCGGAAGCGAGTATTCGCAGCCAAATCAAGCAGAGAAGTATGAGCAAGTCTGAGTAACGCGCTCAGAGACACGTTGTGGAACGTTCTGCAATACATCCAGCAACCATTTGATGTTCCGTTCTTGACTAATAATACTACTACCTTGCTTCACTTGCTAACAACAACAATTGTACAATATTGCTAACAGAGGTAGGCAATCAATTGGAAGTTACTGAAGGGTCAAATTTGATCGGTGATGCTTTTGTTCACTGCAATGGCCACCACCAATCAACAGCATTTGCAGTCGACCGATATTTCTTACAAAAATAATTGAGCAGTTACTTTCTTATTGACACTGAGGTGCACAATTTTTCCAATCACTACGTCTGTTTTACTTATATTATTCAACTTACTATAATCGTGATCTATGTTCTGATTGTTTCTGGCGGTACTTGGCCAAACCCGTGTCTGCTCCACGTGCTTCCTGTTCAACTAATTTGATCCTTCCGTCCTACCAAACTGTGATGTCCGATCCCACAGTAAGCTGTTATCTTCGATAATGATTATCATATCACTACTATTCCCAATATATTTTATATGATCTAGCCCAAGTATTTAAGATAGACATGCATATTCGGTAAGTCAAAACAAGTTATATCAAATCATTTTGTGATATCTAATAGATCCAATAGCTTCGTGTTCCACCTACCGGGAAATTAATTCCATTGTAGGTGATTGACCGTGTTCGGCTGTTCCCCTGAGCTTACGAATGAACTGAGAAAACCCCACCACAAATAATCTACTTCGATCTCCATCTAACGTCGTCGGTGGATTCAGCGCTAAACATTAGATTATTGTCACAGTGAAGTCATAATAGTTCATGGGTGCATCTCATCATCACCAGCAACGACGTTGGCTGCGGTGGCGGCAGTGGTAGCAGCAGCGTAGACTGATGTCAACTGGAGTGATGATTTGAGGTGGACATTCTCAGTCACATTGATTTAGGGCTCATGAAAATCACAAACCTGAGCTACTAACACCAATAGTGTTGCAAGTGATTAAAGACAACTGACTTCTGTTGTGCAGTTGAAAAATTCCCCTGAAAAATCGGTTGTTCGAATGGTACACGATCAAACGAGGCGCTCCAATCCGTTATCGCACGTTCATTCAACTGATTCATGGTTGGCCTCGATTACATTTTCAAAAGATCAAGTGAACTGAAACGTGAGGTTAGGCAAATCTCTCGTGTACAAAAGAGCTAATACCCTGACAACCATTTCGCATAGTGTGGGTTAGTGGCCGGATTGGTTATACACATACGAATTCCAATTTAGGTTTGACTCGTACTCCAACTGGGAATGCCCATTTAGTCCTTTTCACATGCTCACGTTCTCAATCCCATTCTTTCTTTCCCCTTGGTTGTTCGCTCGAGAGCAACTACTGGCTGTGAATTGTGTAGTCATGTATATGTTTATTGTAGATTTGTTCATGTGATTAGGACAACGTAGAACGGCAACTAACGAGGTTACGAGATAAATGTCATTAGTTTTCTTTTCCAACGTATATATCGTGCCACTCCTCAGCCATTTGGTTTACGTGATTGGGTCCGGCGTCAACACTCTTCAACATTTATTGCAGTGTAAATATCGTCAGTTGCATTGGTAATATTTCCGAGTGCTGTTTGAAAGATCCCGATACACATACTTCCACGTGATTCGATGTCCACGTGTACCTTATATGTGTGACAAAATCATGGTTCGAGATTCGCAGAGATTGGTGTCCAAGCCAACCAAGCAACCATCTGAACTCTACAGTAAAGACTTTTCGATCGAGACATCACTAGGAAACGAAAGAAACATTCATGTTCCATGGAAACGAAAATACGACTCACGAAAAATATTGCTATAGTTTGAATATTGATTTAGATCCTTGTACTGCGAACTCGTCTGGGAACAGTGTTGTTGTCTGGTTAACTCAATCACATGATGGGGTGCGGTGTATCAATAACCCATGGATATCTGCTCGTGGTTCATTCCTCTCCCATCCGCCCTACAGGCACGCATGCGATATTTCTCTATACTATAATCTGCCTAGGTCTACTGCATCAAAATTGGTGAGACTTACTTCGAGCAAGGCTGGCGTTGGTTGAAGGCTTCCATTTGTTCGAATAATTCTTGTTCTGTTGTTCATGCTTGCCGTACTCCAATTCGGAATATACGTTCGTCCGTAAATACGTGTCTTCATTCTGCTGACCGATTACGAGGTCTAACAAGTATGACGTATTTACTCCTCTGCTGAGTGGAGTAGAACTCTTCAGCAGTGTGGTAGTGCTAACAAATGGTGATTGGATTATAACTTAAACACAAGACAGTGATCTAACAATATCCTAATATCTATAATGTACGTTAGTTCCTCGGGTCCGATGTATTTGAGTGGTGTGTGTGTGTAGAGAAGCACCCTTGATCCACCGATTTGAAAATGCATGTACCCCATGGTATGCCACCGGAAATGGGCTTGCTACCAAAATTTTCTAGCCAGCTCATCAAGAACCATTCACACACTGGCTTAACCCGGTATCTGATTCCTTTACCGTATCACTGCGCATCTGAAAGTTTGAACCCTCTATTCATCCAGGCATTATGTTAGTCCGACAAAACCCGCAACCCGTGTGAAAGCATTATAACTGTTTCATTTTGGTTTCAAAAAAATCAGCTTCATCAAATTTAAAGACTTCGAGCACGGGCAGCACGGGACGCATTGGGAACATTTGCGATAGGAAATTGCGATAGAGTTTGTATTCAGGTTCGCTCGAGATAAAAGATTTGCATTTGTGGGAAAAGCTGATCCACAGATGCGACTTTCTGATGCTCAGTCACTGAAAATTAGGTACGTGTTTCGGTTCTGACGCAGCTTTTAGGGTTTCTCTTTGGTTGCACATTGATCGTAACAATCGGATCCATCATGTCTGTGAACACCCTGGAGAAATTGAAATTCAAAACTTACTACTTTAATGCTTGTTATTGGGCAGTCCGGTTTGAAAAATCACATTGCAAACGGGTAGGTGAATTGCACGGACCAGATCCCACACAAACCCGCACAATACTCGGTGACAAAATTTGTTGTGAAACTTGGAAGATAGTCAAGCAAAGTATTGCAATCAGTCAATATGTCACCGAAATCAAGGGTTCTACCCTTGGCACTAACGTCAAACGAAGACTGCATATAAACATGTACCCATGTGACAATAATCGCCTGGAGGTCTAGAAAGAGTTAGTCAAGGTCATACGTGATAGGATCAGTGCTCCAAATGGATTACCACCAAGGAGGCTTACTTAATGAACTCCGGTTTTATTCTTAGTGTAAAAAAGTTTGTTTAATCAAATTTTATCCTGTGAAATCATCGGGAATTGTGGAAGAGTGGTATCCGTCGCACTAGTAGCAAAACGGGTATGTCCGGATTTCAGTTCATACCAAGCTGTGGCGATTTTTATTGGTAATGCTTTGTGTTGTTTTACTGCATCACATTAAGGTTGCTCACAGTAAAATTTCGATTACGTGTGGCTTTAGCTGGTGTTCTCACTGCATCCGTGCGTACAGTTTGGGCAGCAGCATTCCTGCGTTCATTGCGGATAGTTCCACTACTAGAGCATAATTCCTGTGCACCGCACAGATTGGCTAACAATCTTGAATATAACGTATCAGATCCCAGATCCGTTCAGATTGTATCGAGAAGATGACGCGCCATGTGATATGTTATAGGTAAGTGTTCATTGTTCGGTGACACAGCTTTATCGCAGTTTGCAAACTGGTCTTGAGAAACGATACCCGAGGTAACCGAAAAGTCGGCTGACTACCATCTTTTCCGATAATGCTGTGTTACCGAACAGTAAACAATAACTTATTCTTGAATATATCTGAAAACAAAGTATTGTGAGTTATGCCCACTGAGTAACGAATTCATAACCCCAACCCATTCCCACCTTTCGAAGCATTCGTCTGCGTAACCAGGGTAAATTTCCCATATATTCTAGATGTAAGTGGCAGCGGAATGTCAACCGGAGCCCAGTAGTCTCACTATTCTACCTTCCGTGAACAGTTCATACATGATTGTCGTCATGAATGTCCATTATTGCCTTCCAAAGCAGACATTATTCGAAGTTCTATACAGTCTTCCTATTTCCATTCCACGCATGCATATTCACAGTTTGTAAGTTGTGGCTCTGTGCTTATCAGGTAAGTCGAGATATCGTTTTCAATATATCACAAACCGACTACTCCGTTTTTTCTAATTTCTAAAAATGTTCTCTGAAATATCTTGCAGACCCACTGTTCACACCTGGTGTGTTTGCTCAACCGAATTTGTGAATATCTTTTTCCCATCTTCAACACCTTTACTGGTTGAAATTAGTCTAATTTAATACCTAAATAGACAACCTACTCTATTTGCCAAAAAACCCCTCTATAAATAACCTAAGGTCTTAAGGCCCTATATGGTCAGTTGGGAATAGTTCAGGCAAGTTCACCACACTTGTGCATTTACGTGATACAGTCTACTGTTGCATAAAAGGAAATACGTACATACTTCAAAAAGCACCTCCCGGCTGATATGGTCAAACTCCTACTCGTGAATCAGCTCGAACGGAATATCTGCTGTATGGTATGAAAAATGGTATACATCCTCGACTGTTGACAAACTCCTACCCATGACTGATGTTTATTCCATGTCTATCAGCATGATATTTTTTCAATATATCTCATGTATTTGTAAACGACTTGAGAATAAATTACTGAAAAACATCTGCTTTTCCGAATTGAGCTTCTATAGGATACAATGGGTATTTTCCAGACTTCCTCGACAATTTGTAAAATCAGTTGGTAATGATAAGTTGCCGCCTAAAGGACGAAAATTAATGCGCTTCACAAAGTCTCCTTCGAAATGTACGCTCGACAGACTCACCCAAATGAAAGGAACGATTGCCTCCTTGAGCGGCACACTTGAGTATTTTAGTTTAGTACCCTACATGAGTTATTTTAAACTCGGTCGCAAGCCTCCAATTTGATGTCAATTTGATCTGCCGGGGAGTTATTCAAAACAACAGCCGAGGAAATCATTGAGGGCGGATTCCCAAAAATCCACGAATGCACGCACAAGACATGTCAAAGTTTACATTGGGTCTTTTAGAATTGAAAGCACTGTCTCTTGGCTTTAAGATTTGTGTACCGGAAAAAGAAGCCAAAAGGTTCTGAAGTAGATGCCGAGTTTGAGAATCTTGCTGATCTAATCACCGATCAAGTTTGTTGTAGTCAGGCTGTTGTTTCATACAAGGAGCTCATCGGAATCTCGTGTCGTGAATGTTCCCATCAAGGTAGAGACAAAACTCGTTTTTCTGCAATTGGATTCACAATTCTATCAGAAAGCAAGTGTTGTGTTAAGCTAAAACAGTCACGCGCGTATTCAGACAATGTCCCGCGTATACGCGGACCATTGATCTATCCTCTGCACACACATGGACACATGCACGTATACGCAGGTGCAGAGGACACATTTTCAATGGACTGTCCCATAATTATCTGGGACTACATGGACGTTTACAAAATGTTGATCTAACTGAACTCGGTGCCTGCGCCAGAACCACACCCCCGACTATTAAAGAGTGGCGTCGATTATACGCACACTAAATCAGGGCAGCTCCAAGTTTCGGCCTATAGCTTGCACATCCACTTTCCTAAATATATTTAGGAAGGTTTTATTGCAAGAAATGACATCAAAATTGGACTCATTTAATCCTAAACAGTTTGTCAATATAATACGGGAAACAATTGAAAGCAAGACCAGATTTACCACACCATGACTATTTGACAAGTGTAATGACTCGGCCTCCAATCTCGTTCAGGTTTGTTTTCCATCTCACCAATAGGTTTCCAGAGTTGGATGCACAAAAGCTTCCTCCAAGTCTTGTTGGAACTACGATTCCCAAACAGAAATCTTACAAGTGCTTAGATGAAACGGTGGGTTAGTGATGATAATTAAATTTGGTCGGTTTGTATAGAGCACTAGATTGTCAGTACTGATTACTCAGAGCACAGGCATCTTTGATGGAAGAGTGCAGCTGAGAGCATTGTGAAAACCAGCTGACTATATTTCTTGGCTCACCAATATTCTTTGTTTCACGAAACATGTGTTTTTCATGGCACACACAAAATTTCGCAATTGTTAAGGTTTATGTTAAATAGGTGTGAATGGGACCGACATAAAGATGTGGGATTTATTGTCGAAATACTGATAGAAATACGATAAGCAATGAGTGAGACAGACTTAGCACGGTCAATTGGGTGGTGCACGTGCACACAAACCCATGGAAATGCGAATGCAATGATCGCATCGCAATCAGAAATGGTAGTGCAAAAGGGACAGAATTACGGACGTTGGCCGGCCGATTTTCTGTTTTGCGATCTTACTCAGAATTGCCGAGATGATTTCAACTATGCAGCTTTCAAAATCAGACCATGTTGTAATCAACTTTGATCTGTCGTGTTAACCATTCCAAATCTGACTGGAGTTACAATCATCGTAGGTTCAAAGTACATACAAGAATAATCGAACATGACACGAGTTTCGGTGTGCACTCAGGTGGTTATCGAATTGAACGCGCAAAATTCCACACGCCTATGACCGCAGAGAGCAAATCGGTGCACCGTGCACTGGCACTCAATGATTTGTGGGAAGACGTGACCAGCAGAAAATTCCTAGTGTTGTTCAGATATCTGCATGTAATCTGACCAGGATGATACTCATCCCGTTTGAGCGTTACAAGTAGAATTGGATGAAATTATGTTGATGGGTAGAACATTTGAGGTATAAGATGAAAAAATAAAAGAGGTTAGAAACTTTGATGTATCAGATCTACTGGATAGGACACAAGTGTAAAGTGTGTTTGAAAAGTCCGGAAACAAGCTCGCGGATAGAAGTTTCATAATGATTGGTGTAGTACTGCCCGGTAGGCAAATCAGTGCTGAGCAACTAGAAATTCACGCAGCAGCACTTGTGCTCATGTGATCTCGTCTGAGTTTTTTAATCAAACACTAATTATTCGGTTACGAAATAGGAGATTTCTGTGACAAATGGTGAAATTCACAGTACGGGAATGTCAGCTATCGGTGACAAGTAAGTTCGATGAACGAATCACAGAAGTGATTGTTTCTTAGAGGTAGCAAATGCAAAATAACTATTCTGTTTTGAGGTTAGTCATGAAAGGGAAGTAGAACTACCGTAATTTTATACCATTCCCAACAAACCCATATAAGTGTGGAAACGAGATCTGGTATTCCGATGGCTTACAACACCAAAACCTAATTCATGCGAGTTCACACTAATGTGGACCACTTTAGATAAATTATTTCCCCGTAGCCTATACGCAAGATTCTATGTGTTCTAGACATCCACTGAGAGACAATTGAAAAAGCCCGTAATTTCTAGTAATTCAGTTCGTTTCTGTAGGATAATTCAGCTAGAAACTAGAACACTTCCTGTACCAATTCTCGACTCTTTGGTTGCCACTTGATTTGTTCCAGCTGGACCATCATAAGTGTATCTGGGCAACGCGTGATAAACGACTTTGCAATCCATGATCTTCTGTGATCAGTTGAGTCCACCGACACTTGGAGTTCATTCATTTCACCGGGCATCACGTTTATTTGTATGATGGATGTAGAACCCAAAGACCCGAATACCGATGACTTCGTGTGCGAATATATTCATTGATCAATAGACAGATGAATGATCACGTTAAGCTAGTTGACTGTGTTTGTGCTATTACTGTCAATAGCTAATGGGGGGAATGGAAGTGAATAGTAAGGAGTAGTTGTGTTACTGGATTATCCGAAAGAAGAGAACATGGTAACCTAAAGTATAAGTTTCTGATTCAAAATCCCTTGTGTTTTCCGATCGGAACATTTTATTCTAACATCATGCCCGGTATTTTCATTCACATCCAGAATACACCTTTGCCCTGATCGACAGATGTCTTCCAATACAATGCGACGGACAGGGTACCCAAACTGACAACGGTAGCCTCACTGTACCAGGATGCATTCCTTCCAAATCGCCTACAATCCTTGGAAAAGTTCACATGCACACCATACAACCGACCAATCAGTGACAATGACACGCTGTTCGGCAATTTAACACAGTTTTCACAACCAGACTGCATTTCGTTTATCCTGAACTTCTGTATTTCCAATCTGACTCGAGCGACTATCATTGTAGTCTCACTGTATAAAAATGAACTCAAGAAAATGAAGTTGCCCATCTGTTGTTCAGGCGTGTAGCACAATTGGTTCGGAGTGATGAACGACTTTGGTTCAGATGTTACCAAGACGAATATACAACCTTCATTGTTAAAGTGGTAACTGCACGAACCCCTGTGGAATGTGGGAATAACAATGGCCCCTCTCTAGGTGACCAGAGGAGCTCCGTAAAAAACATTTCCATAATGTACTTGGTAAGGCATCCCGAATCTGGTGATTTGTGATTACATGAAATTGGGATTTTCTCGTGGGTTTGAGTCTTTGTGGACAATTCTAATGAAACAGATCAAAAGAAGTGTATGGAGAATTTGGCATCAAAAGATTGTTAGTAAATTGTTAGTAAAGCTGCCATTGAAGATGTCTCACTCGACTTCTGAATACGCCGTGGCTGACTGCATTTTTGGATAATGATAACCATAAAAAGCTTAGAATTCTAAGACACAACGTGTAAGACTAAAATTCACCACACAAGAAGATTGCAATGCTTTCATTATCATTGATCAATACTGATTGCCGCTAAACGGTAGAGTCATTGCCATTTTTTCGGCCATCTCGTTTTGTGGTCGGAAATACGAACTATTCTGATTAGCTCATTAGTTTGTAACCGAAATAGTGTCTCAGATGAGTGGCAACTCTGAGGTGATAGTGTTTCTTGTCACTTGGGGTATTCTCCATCTCCTTGGTCTCCATCATTCATCCAGCACTCACCTGTGGCTCCTCGAGGTTGAAGCGTACATGTGCAACAATGGCCTGGTAAACAGCTCAACAAGCGGGTTAAACCAGGTTTTGAGAAACTAAGGTCTAAAATTCTCGGTTGGTGATGTTTGGCATACGCAGACACTCCCGAGTGGGTGGACGAGATCTACTGATCCAAGGACTACAAAAGAACACTATTCAACTTATCCGACCAGGTATTCCGGAACAGGCAAATGAGCAGCACAACAAGTCGTCGGCTTACCTGGAATAACCGCTCTGCCTTGTAGGCTGTACTCGGCTGTACAGAGGCTGCAAAATGACCGGATGAAGTACATCAACTTACTTGCTACTGCGGATTGGGCTACCGGGTGGCACGACAGACCCAAATGTTGCTGGAGACACTGCCTCGTACTATATTCTCAGAAATCTGTATAGATAATTTTCGAAGTTTGCTCTTATGCTACGGCATTCCTGGCAAGTGACAGGCCTGATGCACTATCTGTCGAGGTGTCAAGACAGCAGTTTGGAATACTCCACTCTACAGAGTGCTGGCTGGTGCATCATGATTAGAATGGGTTCAATGAATGCTAATAGTTTCGGTGTTGGATTGCGGAACAAGGCTTTGAAACACTGGGTCAGGTCAACTTTGTGACATGATGCAATCAAGTGCCTTGCAATCGAAGAAGCTGGTGGTTTCACGTCGTTGTGTATTGCCCCAGCAGGTTGCGTCATCAAGTTTGACAGCCATTTGGGTATGAGTTCTGACACTGATTGAGTCAAACAACGATCCGTTCTGCCAATGTATACGTCACTGCAACTGCAAGTGAACTGACAGACAATATGTGAGACATTGGGATCAGCAAGACTGTTTGAGTGATTTTGAAAACATAACCTTTTGGTCGTCTGCAGCAAACGCAACTGCACCGCTGTGTATGTGTGCCTTAGAGCTGACTTGAGATTACAATTTATTTGAATGAATAAGTAATCTCCTTTAAAAGGCAAAGTGACAAAAACCTGCTTCTTTTCCACGTTCATTGTTTTCGCGCGCACAAGTCTCGGCTTCTGATGTTGTCTGATAAAGTTCTCCGGATGACCGTTAGCCAGCAGTGTTCTTTTTATGAACTCCTCTTCGTTTTGTATTTGATCTCCTGTACAGATTTTCTGGGCTCTGTTGGGGAGAGTTCTGACCAACCCACTTTTGTAAGCCACTGGAGCAAAGCTGGAGAATTGTAAATAACGTCAACTCCAAGTTGTTTTTCGGTGGATTCTGCACTGTAGAGTCCCATCTTGAATCCTGGTAATAGAATATCTAGAAGGGACAAACTGTTATCGTGTTCTTCTTCATGAGATACACTGAGTTTTGGGTGAATAGAGTCAAGAACGTTAACGAAAGGGATAAAACCTTCTTCAGTCATATCATCCACGTATCTTCTGAGAAATAGAAATTGGGAAATATTATCACAGAGCTGTTTTTCGATCATACCCAAAAATACGTCTGCCAAGATTTAGCCCAGAGGGCTTCCCACAGCCATACCATCAGTTTGCTTGTAAGCCTTACCTTCAAAATTGAACCGAATGTTTTCTGTGCATAAAAGAATGAGTTCTTTAAGGTATTCAACAGGAACGGGCAAATGGAAGTTGTGCGAAGAAATAAGATCACATAGATAATCTACTGTCTCACGAAGAGGTATCTTTGTAAAACGTGACTCAGCATCGACGGAATACAGTCTATCCGAACTCACTGCAATACTGTTTAGTAAACTGGCGAGTTCAAATGAGTCTTGTAGACAAAATGGTGTTATATGTTTCCGAACGGGGGTAAGAATCTCGACGAGCCACCGGGCAAGTTTGTGATAAGCCGAGTTTTGCATGCACAATATCGGCCTCAAAGGGACTCCAAGCTTGTATACTTTGGGTGATCCTCTCAAGTAGGACGTCTGTGTTCCAAGTGGTTTTAAATTCTTGTATGTAGTTTCAGAAATGAAACCGTGAAGGAGTAAAATTTGGAGTTGTCTTGATATTTGTTTCTCTGTCAGCATATTGTTCTCTGGAACAGTGTCCACTTTGAAGCTCTGCGCATCGGACAGTATCTGTTCCATCTTTTCCATGTATTCTTTCTTACCCATAATTACAATGCCTGATCCTTTGTCCGGACGTTGAAACAATAAATCAATCATTTGTTTGAGTTATTTAACCGACACCCGGTGTTCTTGTGATAAACATGACCACTGTAAGCACTTTTGATCGTGCCTACTTTACTGTTGCACTGACCCCCCTACTGTACCATGCATATATACTGACACGTTTTACGTCCGCGGTTGACAAGAGTAAACGAAATGCTTGCATCGTGCGACTCATGTATTATTTCTGTTCTCATGAATTTATAACTTATTGCATCTCCTACGACATGAATGGTGTTTTCTAAAGACCAAACTGAGGCCTAGAGAATCACTCATTGGCTTGGACGATTGCGAGGATCAGAAGAAAATTAAAGGATTGTGAATCAAACTTATGATAACGACGATATCGGACTTTCTACAAAGTAAAGATGATTCGCATATTCACCCACAGTCACGCAGATTCCTTTCTTGGCTACTGTCCACATCACAATCAGGAACGTTGATGCAAAACGGATTCGATTATATTATAGACTTCTTCCAGTTAGATTTTGTCTGATAACTTGATCATAATTGTACAGTTCACTTTGGGCAATTCTCCCAGACCAGGCCTTATACTAATTGCTTTTCGGCTATGATATTCACTCAAACAAATTAGTAAATTAGAGGAACAGTTTTATCAATGATTAGGCCAGCAAATACGGTGCTCGCTTCTGAATTCGAACCGATCAGAACACTTGATGGAAATGTGGAAAGGAGCAAAGAGCGCACGAATGCGCTGATAAGAACGAATCTCAGCACGGGATAACATGATTAAGGGAGCGTAAATTACACTGTTTCATTGAGTAACAAAAAAAGCTCAATTGCACTGACTCTCGAACCGATAAATGGGGGTTTTTGATGAATAAAATCACTCTGCACTCTCAGAAGTATTCTAAATCGAATAAAGCTATCTGCATTTGATCACAACTGACGGTATCCAGTTGTCAGCTAACCATTGCCTCAAGTCAGACCACGATATTATTCACCACAGTGACGTTTAAGGCTTCCAGTTCCATTAAAAGAACCGAATCGCAAATAATTTCTTTTCTGGGAATTGTGTGATGCACTACACAGTGATCTACCCCAGCTGGACGTGATAATCATTCGTCCATTTCATTTCGCCACACATTTCCTCAGTTCACACCTGTCGAAACAAATTACCTTCAGCATTAGCGGTTGTTTATGCTTCTGCGTGTGTCACTCTGAACCAAACAATGAGAAAGAAGGTCGAAGCTGTTTACACAGTACATGAAATATGATTTATACTTGGTTCATCTTTGGGATAACCCACTCATTTACGAATTGACCTAAAATTCGGAATACGTCAACAAATAAAATCCAATGATACGGTTGTTCTTCTGTCTTCAAGCTCGTTACGGTTGCTGTTCTTGATCCTGATTCTGTTGATTCAACTGCTCCTCTTCTTGACTTAGGCTTTGTTCTTCCTCCCGTTCCTTTTCTTGATCTCGATGTTCAACCTGTTCTCCCTCTAGATTTTGTTCTTGTTCTTGTTCTTGTTCCTGATTGTCTCTTAGTTCCTGCTCCTGTTCCAGTTCCTGGCTCTGTAGTTGTTCTTCTGCAAGTTCTTGTTCTTGTTCCTGTTGTAGTTCGTGTTCCTGCTCGCGTTCCAGTACTTGCTCCTGTTCCAGTTCCTGGTCCAATTTCTGCTCATTCGTTAGATTTTGTGCTAGTTCTTGTTTCTGCTCGTTTTCCAGTTCCTCGTCCTGTAGTTGTTCCTGTTCATGTTCTTGTACCTCTTCCGTATTCTGGTAGTCCATTTTGCCGAGTAATTCGGTTGCGTAGTTTATATATTCCTCCGTCTCACTGCTAGGCAAGGGAGAACCGCCCATTTCAGAATCGTATGTGATTGGTTCTGTTGCAATGGTACTGTGATTGTGCTGTTTTCCTTCTTTGTGATGGGATTTGTGCTCAATATATTCAGCTACGGAGGTCAATGGCTTAGCCCCGGCCCATTGTAAACATGCCATGAGAGTCAAAACGTGTAGCACAAACCAGAAATGCATGTTGTTTCTTCGAAACTGAAAGTGTGCAAAAATTGATTATTATTATTCGGCTCATGAAAATCTGCATTCCTCTTCTATCACACTCAAGTGTCATAATTTCTTCATACTCTTTTATGCCACAACAACGTGACAGTATTTGTCGGTGCATCTACTGCACTCTTCAATATGGAAATCGCTTTTTCATCTGCTAATTTTTTTTTTCTCAATACCACTTGAGTTTCAATGTAATGGTTGAACTACTGTCGAAGAATATTGATGATATTTTCACTTCTACCCCTAAAGTCAGATGGAGTCACATTCTATTGTCTCCCCCAATTTGGTCACAAATCTTTTCAATAGTTTCGCAGTCACAGAATAATTGGAATCTGGACGAGACAGATTCATGCCCAACGAGTACATAACCGAATTAAATGAAGTGAATGATATTCAACTTGTCTCCACATGGCTACCTACTCCTTTGTGGAGAACACGTGAAGGATGCTGTGATGATCAGCCACAGGCGCATCGCTCGATCACAATTAACACAAATAACATGCATGCTCATCGGTCTGTGTAGATACACTCGGGGAAATCTGTAGTCTGAATACCTCAGCTTATAAGTGACTGTGATTGTTGGACTATATCTCCTTTCGTCTTCGTGATCATCATCCTACTTCAGTCAAGTTATCTGAATACCATCAGTTGAGTATTTCACTTATTCGTTTGATTATTTATCAGGTATATTCTGAAGTTCGAATTTCCGGGCTGCCGGTTTCGTCAGTAAAATTGCTCTGAAGTTGTTTGACTAATTACTGGATCTTCAGCAAATAATCTCATGGAACAATCAGACAATGTTTTAGTAGGCCAAAAGGAATAAACGGTTGCTTGATAGTGCACGATTTCACAGACAACAACATAACTCACTTTTTATTTTGTTCACACAATAATAATCACAGAAGCTTCAGATCTATTTATATCGTCACTTCAGTTCGTCCGAAACAAGGTAAGGAAAATCTATACAGTTTACCCTATTCAACAACCGACACACCGTTTAGAATGGAACAACCAATCGGTAACAGGAAATTAATGAATATTTGCTTGAAATCAGTCAGATACCATTATCCGGGATGCGGGGCTATCAATTACGGGGACTGTGCAGAGTCGGACATGCGTTTGCACTACTCAATTCTGTCCATCGAATGAACATATTCAAATGTGCAGGCGACCAGCATTCTGTGATATGAATCAAGTGGTAAGGTAGAGGATTGCGTAAAAAGATAGATGGTATAGTGTATGTTGATGGCTTATCAGACTTGTGATCATATTCAGTTGGATGTTGTCATGACGAAGGGAAATCCAATAGGGGTTTACTATTTGACGAGATTCGCAAACAAATGACGGTTGCTAAGTGACTGCAAAATGATTCTTACAATATTCTAATACATCTGATACATCCGGGCGTAATGATTTCTCATCCTTGTTTGTTCGTCCAAAACTAGGCAATGAACAACTGAGATGACCTACAGTGAACTGGCGCTCGGTGTGCTGCTATTCGATTTGATTTTTTTATTGGTACTTAGATTGCTGTTTACTTTGAGATAAACTGGCTTCAATTAAAGACCGTTTACTGGGGTTGATCTGGTTTCGAAACAAACGCGGACAAATTCTCTGTAGGAGTCTAAGTTTAACGAAGATATTCAGTTACTGAGAACAGCGCACAGATCTCGACTGCAGTATACATTCACTTAGTGCAAGATTAGATTAACTTAATTTCTTCTTCATGCAACTTTGAGAGTCATCTAGCCACTGGAAACCATGTAGAAGTCATCCATCACAGAAGCAAGTTGTCTTGTGGTCTATAGGCTTTACCTTTGTAAAAGCCTATAACGGAAGGCAGTTATTACGTCACAATGAAAATAATCCCAGAAATCCTGTCAGAAATCGAGAGTCAATGCATAATGCGTACTCCACTTTACTAACCGACTTTGAGGTAAGTTCCCAAATGTAAACTAAAGCAGTATTCCCGGAGTCACAAAACCAAAATAAATGTTGAACTGGCATTCAATCTTCAGTCGCTGTGCACCTTCCTGATGAAATATGAACTTTTACGGCAACCAGTTTGTACCATTCAAATTACAGAGACGACTCAGAGTGCACCAATTACTGCACAATACAAAAACTTGTTCGAACAGATGCGAACATCGGAATACCATTTTTTGGTATAGATTGCAGTCAAACATGGGAAACACATCAAATACTGATTTATCCACGCCGGAAACCTTGCGTATTTCGCACAAACCCTTAGGATTGTAAATCTGTTGAGTCAAATGTCTTTGCGGACGAGGTGGAAGTCGAATTCCTTCAAACAAGAGTTCATCTTTTCACCTGCGATCTTGCTTCCACCACTACGAACTATGCTTGTGCCCATATTTCAGCTTAAACACACTGATACCGATTCGTAACTGGAGTTGAGAAGTGACTTTTAGTAATTTCGTAAAAACTCGTGATAATGTCAATTTCAATTACGCATTCTCATTGTTTTTGATCACACCTAATTCAGAACTACAAGTCTACGGACTAATCTAACCACCGAGCGTTCTGTTCTGGCATTATCGACGATTTTTACTGTTTTAAAAAAAACCGTTTCTGAAATTTTTGGGTTTCCTTTTCGCAGTTTTCAACTGGTCTTGGGATCATTTGTAGCAAAGTTTATTGTAGTTTGTGATACTGCTTTCAACGCAGACCCTGAATCGGAGGCAAAACGGGAAGTGAATCTATATTCCGCTCTCGGAATACAGATCGAATCCTTTTAAGGCATTCCAAAATCATGGATATTAGTTATAAACTTGAATTTCGTGCAGGCCGGACAAACCTGTTGTTATCTCGCAGACGGTGAATTTGAGCTCCTTTGCCGTGATGTCCCAAGATACCTGGAGTGGACAACTTATGAGAACTATTGAATGTGTAATTTTAATACAGCACCAGTTATTCGGATCCCAAACCATACCGCCTTAGTCAGACGCGCGTGACGAACGCGATTAGGTCGAGTTCAACGAATACCGTGTTCGCCCGATATTCCTCCAATGGCGTGGTGCTTGTTTCAGTCAATCCCAACAGTGTGTTTCCCGTTTCCGTATGCTTTATTATGATTTGCCGTGTTAATTCTTGACTTTTAGTTTGGTATGTTGCGTTCTATTTGGTTATCGTCAAAATTAAAAGCAGATTTCTTTCTCAAACAAAGATTTATAAGACGCTTTGCTTTGTATGTCACAAATGACGTAACTTTATAGCATCATATATCTATACTACACAGCAACTTGCTTGTTCAAGGGCAGTAAAAGAACTTGTCTTCATCTGATTGAACAACCGAAAGAAACAGTTGGTTCCTCATGCGAGTTATCACTGTCGTGCTTTCGAGGCCTGGTCGTATTTTCAAACCAGATTGATAGGCGTCGTTGTAAGACAATGACAAAACTGGTTCAATGTTTCAAATGGAAAGGGAGCGATTATTGAGTACGCTAACTGGCGCGCATCCGGACAGTTTGCTCAAAGGACATTCAGATTGCAGAAGAGTTGTTCAGGCTTCCTGAGAAAGCTTATCTCTGGCAGTTTGGAATTTAACATCACTCCTATTCAACATGAATCACTCAGCTCGTGACGTGTGTCAACTTAATCAAATGGACAAAGTTCACTCAAAATTATCTTCTATTATTAAGGTAGTATTGGACATTAGAATGCTTAGCGGATTGGCCTGATAAATTTACACGGTCCTTGCTTCCATGACCGGCAGCTGAAAAAAAGATACTTTTCAAGCTCGTGATTGTCTGACATGTACGTGGAATCATCTTAGATCACGAAGCTTAATTCGATGTTAATCTTGGGTCATAAATATGGATGAAAACATGTTACATTTCATAGGTAATATGAAATAATGTTTTGTCACTCGACTAGCCATCAAAAACGACAATGTCTGACCAGTTCAATCCTCTGCAACTTATAATATGAATCTCTACTCTAAGTCCAGTAGCACGTTAGCTCAACTTGTCCTTCTCGGCAAATTCATGTAAAAGCGCGGAATAAAAAACCGTGAATGTTGCCAAAACACTCACTGTTGGTGACAGCCAGTTGAACCGTCAATGTTCAAATTTTCTTTGTTTCTACGGTTCTGTTTTAATTGCAAAAATGCCTTGAGAAAGGTTGCCTACGATAACGGGAACTTTGGATAATCACTTCTTCCAAAGATTTTCCTTTATTAGCATCATAACTTTCTCCGGCCTCATTCATTACGCCTCTTCTACATTGAGGCACTCATGACATTTTAAATCCACTTCATTTCCAAACGAATTATCAATTTCAGGGTCGCGCTCTTTGGTAATACAGCGGCATATCACTGTGTTGCAGAGCTTTGGCTGACTCCAGCTGTGGAAGGTGCAATTTTCCCGTGAATTCTTACAAGGTTCTGATCGTGTATTCATATCCAGTCAAGGCTGAAAACCTTGTCTGATCCAGCTCCATGCCTTTAATATTTTCCCAAACCGGAGTAATTACGGTGGTCTTACCAGGTGAAAACCTCGGGTTTCAAATTTCAGTTCGTTCTGCTTAACTAGAAAATCCATTCGAAGCACGGTGAGGGTGTTGGTTGACTCGTCGATGAAAGGTCAAGTTCCGTTAACAAACAGAGCGTCATTTCCTGTCTGAAATCGTTGGACAATCAGATCGTCACGAAACAGAAAGAAATCACAAAACCAGTCACCAAGAACTGTTTCAACCGAAAGAAACAAGACCAATCAATGAATTTCATTCAGTTGTTTTAATCGACCGGGACAAAATCAGCCAGTCGGGGACGTAACCAAAAGAGCCAGTCAGAATACCCAGTTACGAAAAGCGCTCTGGACCTATGTGCCCCGTACCACGGTTTTGACTGCGGTCGCCTACTATCTTATATAAACTGTTTCTTGTATAATAATGAGATGTGATTCAAAGGCACAAAAGTCTTCGCACTAAAGTTAGTGGGACAGCTCAGAACAAGTACGGTTAGCGGGACTGTCGCTTTACGACCGGACTTAGACATGTGCTTTAATTAACCCTGAAATCGTTCCACTTAAACCGGACCCCGAGGTTCTTATTTGTTCCACGACAGCTCGCATCCCCTCGGCGATGGGCGAGGCAACTGGAATAAAGAAGATGATCTGTGACCTTTGTCCCTAAAAGCATTTAGTTTATGTGCTCCAGCTTCCATGGCTCAGAATTGGTCGAGGCCGAATGGACCTATCTTCTGGTCACCCAGAGGAAGGAAGCTCGATAAATCAATTACGTGAAAAGGACAGTTTGACTACGACAAATCCCTACCAGTGACTAGTGTTTATTCCATTTCTACCCAGGTGAACATTGTCTAGTGTCTCCCGAGTGATCCGCGAAAAGTATAAAAATCAGTTACTTAAAAACAATGGTTTTATCAAATTTTACTCCTTAAATATGAAATTGTAAACGACTCTGAACGTATAACAACCGCCTGATGACAAAATTTTCCACGGAAAGATTCACAATATCAGAGAACAATGCTATAACTATCTATCGCTTCGATAAAACAATCGAAAATAGTTCAGTCAGAGTCTTGCTGATCCCGAGAATCTTTTTGGTTTCAGCAGTAAAGTTCTTTCCAGCCCCCTAACTATGCTTAGGAAAGGTCAAGTTCTTTGTTATAGTTCAATCCACAACCCCTCATGTTTGTCAAAAACTGAAATTTGATGAGTATTTCAGTGATTTCTGGTATCGGAAGAAGCTGAAGCATTCCCCGTCTTACTAAGTATAATTTAATAGACGAGTGGTTTTGACAGATATTTTTTAATTCGCGAAAGTGTGATATATACCAAACAGGGAAATCCACACAGGCTAGTTTACACAAACCGCAAGTGAGAGTGCACCACATGGCTCTTACTTATGTTTCCCATTCTCTGGAATTCTAGTGATAGATAGTACTCTTCCATAAGTAGGGATATTAACAGTGATTAGAAATTGACTGAATAAGTTTTTCTTCTCTAAAAGTATATTGAGACGGGAAATATTTTCTGCACCCTTGGTTTCAAACCTTTTGAACCATGGGTTTGTTATAGTTTAACATTGATGTGTGTCTTTCATCAGTCTTGGAAGAACGATAATATCGATCCCAGAGCCAATAAGTTTGGTTCACTCTCGGTCGAGGGCTTACACGACATCACTGTTAATATCTGAACATGTCATGAATTTTCTCCAAATCATTAAACTAACTTTAAGGTTCTCAGACAGTTGTACCACCGAAAGGTATGTAAAAGGGAAGGTTGAATCATGCTCATGTAGTTCGGCTGCCCATTTCTTAGTCTTTGTGGCTTTTTGCTGTGAGTTGTTTGACAGAACGTGAAAATTTTACTCTATTTTATTGAATGCACGGGGTGCAATGCTGTACCAAACTGTGCAGTGTTCAGTAACTCTAATTATATTTCAGCTTCATTTCAATTTTCAGAGATAAAAATTAGCTCTTTCGGTGACTGTTGAATACAAATGATATCATGTGAAAGTATCCGTGCGATTGTTCTTCTTAAAAGTTGTCATTACAGGCATTTTTCCTTCAGATACGGCGGATAAATGTCCATGATAATAAAGCGGCCAATCACACTGCACTCCGGAAACTGGTTACATTTCTCGCTCGCTTCTCATAGGTTAAGATTGTCTAACTACTTTGATTAGTGCTCTAGTTGCGGGCTCGTGAAGTTTGAACAAAGTTCGTGATCGTGCTTCTCATCGCTGAAGCTGCTTTTTATTCTAGTGACCATTGTGTTTATGAGGATTAGAGAAACGCGTGATAATAGCACTGGTATCTGTGAACTAATGGACATTTCATAGAGTACAATCTACACGTGTGGTACGTTCAGTGAGGACTTCAAAAATAGAGCCTTGTGAAGACTAGAGTTATCATCTAGTCAGTCAACAAGTGCAACCACTCCATAATATATATGAATTACTTATTAACCTCCCTGATTTGTTTAAGGGAAATCTTTATGAAACTAAGATTGTGATCACCATGGGTTTCCATTTACAGGTTAGAGAGTACGTTTTAATCTAAATTTAGGCAAGAAAATCTACAAAATTCCTAAAAATCGGCGGACGACCGTTTCAAGACCGTCATATTTTATGTCATGTTCACTGGTAGATGGGCGATAGTGTCCGGAACGTGATATAGAAAAAAGGCATGAAAATCCTTGTCTGTGTACCTAATCATGTTGGGAGTTTTTGACTTCCCGGATGGGACTTAAAGGACCTACCAAATCGATGGCTAAAGTCGTTTGAGTATACGCAGAGGTTCTGACCTTAGTTGCTCTATCTCTCTGTCTTTCTCTTTAACGTATTCATACACTTCCCTCCTCAATCCCATCATGTGCATTTTGGATTTCTCCCCTCATCTTCATTTACAATCTTGATTTTTTGAAATGGTGCAAACGTTAAAAGTCTTTGGCTCAATCTTCAGTACCGCGAGTGCTCTACCGGCTGAGCTATGAGGTCAAGCTGAAAGGCTTTTGAATTTTTGTACATGGATCACACAGTTGACCCGCCCAAACAAGAGTAGCACATGACGTCCGACACAATGAACTAGCTTGTTATTTAACTGCCCGCAGCAGGATTCCCCTTTTGTACTAACCGCCTACCATTAGTTCGGTGCACTGTGCATGTTTAGTTGTATTTGGGTTTGGAGGACTTGATAGGTTTTTCGAAATAATTCGAAAGTTAAAAATCATTGACTCCCGTGGGATTCGAACCCATACACGGTATATGAGAATGTAGAGCATACCCGGTACTGAAGCTTGGGTGGCAACCTTGGGTGGATTCCAATCTTTTGGATCATTCCGAGAAATTTGTAAAGATCTGCCAAAACTCCAGTATGCTTTTGATTACTTTGTTTCACGGCAAGGTTTCTAATGAACCGCTGTATTAGGTGCATGGTTGATTATCGCTCAAACTGAAACGGATTCCTCTTCCGCATTCTGATTTTGTCAACCTTCTTGAGTTGAAGAACAAGGTATTTCTACCGAATCAAAGAAAATGTATAGTGAATCACTATTCATATGACTAGATGAAGTCAGTTGGAGTGATCATGCATGACAGAGATTTTTGATTTAATCCCAGTAAGTACTGACTGCATTTTTAAGCCGCAACACGACATTCTCATCATTTTCCGAAACACTCATGTTTGACAATCCCTTTCCTACCTGCCTTGTCATTACCAGTGTTAAAGGCACTCGTGAATATGCACTCTCTTACCATATGCGTGACAGTTTATCAAGCTGAAGTTCTCAAAAAACACTGGACATCTCTAATTAGATCGATTCACTGGGGATTTACATTCAGAAAACCAGACAGAACACACTAGTATAATCCGTTGGAAAGATGGCATAAATGACTACTCCTGAGAACAAATAATACTGGAAGTACGGCCTAAAGCTTTTGATAGAGTAAGGAAGTATAAATGCAATATGAGATGCGATCTGACTTCCGTACCTGATACCTGTGACGGACAACTTCACTGACAAGACCAGTTCGCTTGTGTAAAAAGAGATTACTGTCTCTTACGAAACACTAAAGGGGTCGTCAAAGTATATCGGCAAATCAGCATTTTCCTTTTGGTGATATTGTTTCACTTCTGAAGCTATAATTAGCATCATCAAGACAAGACTGAACCTTGGCATAATGTGATGGCTTGCCTTCCTCTATGACGTAAAGAGCTATTCACGATAAATTTCTTAGGCCAAAGATGCAATCGTGCCTGACAGATCAACCGGTAGAGGCCCGATAGTGGACACTCACTAAACCAGGTCTTTGGTAACACCTGATTCTAACCATTATGCCCCTGGAGAGGACAATCCAGCGAATAAACTAGGAGCGAAACAGGTTACCGGTCGAAAATCCCCACTAGATGGAAGTAGGAGCGGAGTATCTGGGGTTTCTCTCGAAGGTTGCAGAAGTCATGGAACTTCATTGGGTAGCCATCACCCACCTAAAATGGGCTGCCTCCGGCCCAAAGGAAGCTACCCCGTCCACATTCTGCTTGATTCTTTGGGTACATGGGGCTAAGTACTGAATCCGAAAAGTGGGTCAATAACAAAGCACTAGCGAAAACAAGACAACAATCGTGTTTCTCATGACGGATCAGTAGAAGTTCTCTCACCAGCGCTTCGGTCACGTTCCTCTGCTGGCGGCCATCGCTAGAGCTCTTGAAACTTTAAAAATAGATATACTTGGTGATTTCGAAACACGCGTGAAAGACTCCACTTCAGCGATCACTCTTCGCACCCCAGATACAACCTCAGTTTCTCGCTTCACTCTTCGAGTGTCGAGTGATCCGGTTTCTATTCCTCGCGGTCAAGCTGGCTTGGGGTTCACTCTGAGCACGACAGCTGTGTGTGCACTAACAGGCTGGGTTCCTGTCAACAGTCGTCTGTGTGCACTTCGGTTGGATAGTTCTGTACTTGTTGACAGTAACAGACTGAAACGTCGATGCTAGTTTGTCGTCAACTAAAGTCGAGTCGAGTGCAAACATCCATTGACAGTAGTTCCTCTGAATTTTTCCGAGCTGCTTCGAAGAATTCGCTCAAGGTATTTGGTGGTCACTGTCGGAGATTTTAATGCCTAGGTTGGATGTCTGAGGATTCTGAAAAGCACAGTTGAGGCCCGTTTGCTATCCCGGGCGGTCGCACTGATAACAGTGATTGTTATATCCAGCTGGGTTCAAATCATAGATTGTTTCTGGAGAATGATGATTTCTACCAATAATAAGTGTCAGAGATTGACATAGAGTCCTCCCACGTCTTTAAAACGTCGGACTCAGACTTACCATATTCGCACTGGTCACCGCTGGAGTGGATCAATTAAGGATTGTCTTTCACTATGGTCTGCGCCTGTGGACTCAGATCACGCCTTGGTACGTGCTCACTTATGTTTGCATCTCGTCCGTGGTCGCACGGACGTTAAAGTCATCCGTTCCGCGCAGCTGCTTCTAGTTGATGACCGAAGATCTGCATTTCAGACAGAGCTTCCGCACGGTCACCGACGCAGCTGGAAGTTCAGGACCTACAGGAAAGTTAGTTACAGATTAAAGAAGCCTTGTATGCCACTGCTAATGTCACGCTACTCTAGTTCAATTAGGCCTCATAAACGACGGATATCTTTGACATTACTTGTTCTGTTAGTTGCTAGCAGATCCGTCCCTCTGGATGCTGGATGCACTGAGGTACCCAAATTCCTGAGGCATCAAGTGACTAGGAGTTTGAGCAATGACCGTGAACAGTGGTGGACTTTGAAGAGATGGGAAATAGAGAAAGAAATACTCGCAACCTCTACCGTTTCATTCGACGTACTGGACCACGGATGCCTGGTATGAGTGGCTAATCAAGGAATCCGACGGGCTTACTGATCCACTTTCAGGGAAGTCGTCGGGATCTTTGGAGGGAGCATCTTAATGAGCAGTGCACTCGCCTCACTTTTACCATAGACCTTTCGAATATACCAGCAAGACAAACAATGCGGGTAGATACCACTCCTCCGTCAGAAATGGAGGTAGGTTATGTGAAAAGGCATACAGCCATCGGGCAGCATTTTTTGCCTCCGTTTTTCTTCACTAATAAGGGTGGAGCTGTGGTTTCGGTGTTACCAAAACTCCTTCGGATAGTCTGGGATAGTGAACAGATCCCTGGAGAATGGAGTGAATCGGTGACTGTTTCCATTTACAGAAAAGGCGACAGGTCCTCCTGTAGAAACCACTGAAGAGGTAACTAGGTAGGTATTGCATCCAAACCGCTGGTAGTGACATTTCTCTATAGATTAGCCAAACCCCTTGAAAGTTGTACACGTGAGAGTCAAGCCGATTTAAGGCGCTGTCGGGGTTGTATCGACCATATCTCTACTCTTTGCCAAATTTTAGAGCACTAGAGCACTTTCCGTCTTCTTTCATGTGAAAACGGCGTTGGACTCAGCCGACCTCACCGTTCTCCGGTGCTGCTTATCGCTGAAGGATTTGCCAGGGAAATTTGTTAATTTTCTTCAACCCTTGTACGCAAACAGCCGAAGCCGAATTCGTGCTTACGGCAATCCTTCACCCAAGCTCACCACAAAAATTAGCGTTCATCGGGGTTGCTCCCTTTCGCCTTTCGTTCTTAATTTTGTGATCAAAATGGTTCTTGAGATAGCCCTTTCCTCGTGGAAGAATAGTGGCATCGATCTTTATTTCGGTAATCAGTTGTTTGGCTTAGAATTCTCGGACGAAATGGTATTTCTGAGTGAAGATCCAGATAAATTACCATCTTTTATAGATAGCCCAAGCTACAGAAAAGCGATGTTTTGGGATGCGTCTTTCACCTTCAAAGGGTAAAACGTCGCTGCCACCGCTGAAGCAGATAACTTTTGTTAATTGGGCAGATGTATCTTACCAGGTTGTGCATACAGAAGGCGCCTTCGGTGGCGCGGCAGTGACATCCGATTTTCTGTCTATGGTGGAGGTTACAATGCAGCAGTTAGATCGGTTCTACCATGTGGCTCGAAACCTTGCCGTTAAGGTTAGAAGGTAGACAAAGAATGTCGGTTTTCGAGCATCAGTAACTCTGTAGTATTGCTCGAACATGCCGGGAACACTATTAGCAACGTCGAGGTTAGGCTTAGGGTGCTGGGAACTAGTGATCAATCACTGGAACATGTACTGAATTTTAACAGGTAAGGTAGCTGGAACATGGGGCATATAGTGATTCGAAGATAGGTCGAGGTTGTCAGTCCATGTCATGGCAAAACGGTGTGAAAACCCTGCCCAGTGGAGTTGGCCAAATGGGACGTGTCAGACTTCCAGGTTAGGGTCCACGAGACCCACCTAATAGGTGGCTTGAGACGTTAAGTGATGTGGCCAGGTATCGCGGTCAACGGCGTGTTCGCATCCGGTCTCTTCATGTTTCTTCGTAATTCTGGATTATCACTTTGCTTTGGGCCTTTTTCACTTCGTGCTTCTATCTATTGTACCCCCAAAATGTAAGGTGCAGCGAGGTAGCAACCAAAGCCAAACCACTGAAGTGTGAGACTGAATGTTGAAATGAACTGAACTGAACTGCTACAACTTGTAAGGCTGGTGTGATCGACCCTCCTCTTGCGTGGGAAATCCAATGGGTTTTCTTCAAATAACACAAGATACAGTCTGCACCTCGTTACTACTAATAACATTCAGTGTGTCAGGACCGAACGAGATTTGGATTGTGTCTAAAAATCGATGAATCATTTTGTAACGAAGAAGGCGAGACGAGCGAGGAACATATGTATTCGAGTAGCCAAAGACGTCAAGCCCGTGAGACATGTACAGCCATTTGTATAGTCCTTTTCCAGACCTCGCTGTAGCAACATTGATCCTCTGGTTGCCTGAACTTCTCGGATGCGTTCTGGTCAGTTGACTGTGATTATTAGCTTGGGTCTTTCTCGCTTCATTTCCTTTCGGCTGGTCCGGTTGTTCTGGTTTACGGCTCGATCGGTACTCCCTCATATAGGCCATCTTTCTGGCTGCCTGAAAGCGCACTGCATTCCATCTGCTAGTCCAAATGCCTTTTTTGCCTGTTGCAGGATGCTTCTGGCATACTTACCATATATTCTTTAGTCCGTGGCTCTCGATCGAATGGCCCGATCAGTTTGATATTTGTATCGTTCTGTTGCTCCGGCATTCCCCATTACAACTTGTTGTGCTCAATGGGAAATTTTTATTCTCTATACCACGGAAATGTCAGTTGTAAGTTATAATTAGCCGATATCTCGTTTACCACTGTTGACCTTTCTTGGGGCAGAAATAGCAATTTTCCTTGAGTAATCTGCCTGAAAAAAGGTTAGCCGCATTAACCGAAACGTTGGTTAATTGGAATTCCCAACGACAAATTAGTCACTTTGTGATTTACCCGTATTGCTAATACTGTTATTTTCTGTAGTCCATGAAAGGGACTGAAATAAAGGGACATCGACAGAAAGAACCGTTCACTGTTGCCATATTCGAAAGCTGTACTATTCTAAAAAATATGACAATCTAAACAATGTGGTTTGATGTGTTTAGAGATTACTGATGAGGACAACTCGTGTTTGTTCACCAGAAGGAGATATTTGAGAAGGGATTAGAAAAGTCGACGAAGGAGAATAAAATGTTGCATTGCGAATGGATGAAGCAAATTGAGACAACACTTAGTCAGAAGCCTTTGTCTGCTGTTTCCTAATCAGGTATAGTTCACTCCTTGTCCACATGTATTATTGTATTGTTTAAGAGAACATGCCCCATAACCAGTTTTTGCAATTGAAATCAAAATGCGAACTGTCAATCAGGAACTTGGACCCGGAGTAGGAAATCACACCCATTCGCAACAGGTTGGATGTATTAACAAGACTGAATTGAGTGCAATTAGTGACAGCCGAAAGAATGAGAATATTGTGTGATGCAAGCTTTTTAGTCTGCAATAATCGGTTGCCCAGTTATATTTCAGTTTATATGTGAAACAGTACATGGAATAACCAGTAGAAAATAATTTAAAGTGGGGAACAGTGATTTTCAACACAAGTTGGGATAGAGAAATCAGAGGCGTGAGTTGGTTGCATCTGTACACGTGCATACTGCACTCAGCGTGATATTTATGTAGTCAGCTAAATAACCTTTGAAAATGAGATTAAAATGTAGAGAATGATAAGCAATAGGGGCGAACGAGAATGAGAGTGAAACTAAATGTTAGTCCATTGGGGTAGGAAAAACTGATAAATCATTCACGCTGTTTGCACAACTCTGGTTTATAATTGATAAAAATGTCTTAAGTAAGGCAGTAATGTGTGCGGAATAGTGTGCGGAACGCAAAGGAATGTAGTTAGTTTTCAATATTCTATTTGGACTTAGCGAGGAGAGTTTTCTGACTTGATCAGCATAGCTTCCCAGACGTTAACAACTTTGCATTCCGGTTGCATAATCGCAGTTAGAATAACCAGGTCAGGTCATTTTGGTAACTCGTTAAAAGTAAAGGCTTCGCTGCAGCTGATACCGGATTTTTCGCTGAAATTCATCTTTGACACTTCAGCTGAGTCAGTGACTGCAAAATCCGGACAAAGGCTAGGTTATTCACTCTTTGACCTAAGTTTTGTAAAGTTCTGCCTATATACACCTCACAGTGATAGAAAATAGACAACATAGCGGAAAATAAGTGACTAGCAGAACGGTCACAGAATCTTAGTCGTCTGTTGGTCTGTCGAAAGCACGATTAAGCTGCCATATATGTTCGACTTAAATCACAGCCTAAATTATGATGCACATGACACCTTTAAAATGAACTAGCATAGTATCTTGTTTTCCAGTCATCGTCAACATGAACTCCGTTTTGTATTATGGTTTCTTGCGATTTTCAATACATTTTCAGGATAACCACAGGCTAGAAGGGTTTTCTTTAAAAAAATTCTTGTCCTAAGTTCTTTCATGAATACTAATGTTGCTAGCCTTGCAGAGATTTGTTTTGCTTAAACCGCGCCTGTTGCTATCCGGAGCGAAAATAGAAAACTGTACATGCATAGTGTCCGCTCCATATTTTTCTTCTTGAACTGCTCATCGTTGTGTTCCGTTTGGATGCCTAATGATTAGAATGTCTGAGAAAAGAAAACTTGTGTTCAATTTTTTCATCGGAAAGAAAGTCTAGACGGATACAACTACGAATATCATAGAACCGGATGAAATCGTCACCTTTGGAACAACAAAAGTTGCATTTGAAGGAGATTACGTAATGTGGTGGATCCGTTGATGTTTGATCATTTCCTGTCCCTCACACTTAAAACGGGCATTTTTTTTGTACAAAAGACAAAAGCCTTTCAAGTATTCAACCAGGACTTGCAGAGTAATAATCGATTATGGTCAAGCGGTCATCCTTCTGGATTTTAGACCAGTACTTCCCACATCCAATTCCTGCCACGACTGACCACTTCCCCATTCGGCAGCCTTTCATTGACCACAGTCTTTTTCCAGGGATATAGTACATTGTCATATAATAGAAAAAACAAGTACAGATATTTTTTGTTTTTATTAAGGAGAATAACATTTCATAGTTTATCTACTTTTTCTCGAAGGAGCACTCTGACGGACAGGTAATTAGCATCCACAGACTATATTCAGTGAGTATTTACTGCAAAACTGTTAAAAAGTTGTGCACCTTCAAACGAGTCCCTTCAAAAACGGGATGTGAGGCAATTTCGGACGGGGCCAAGAACATCCACCAACCACCAGTTAGGTTTGCGGTAAACTGAATTGAGCTTGTGTAAAATGGTCCTCAACAGAACTCCGCCTTCGTGAATCTTTGGAGATGTCCTCGGATGAGGCGATCGGTTCCTATTTCTTATACAAGCTCTCAAATGTAAATCCGTGTATCAGTGAGACTTGCAGGTGTCTGAATATTTGTTTTCCTGTGAAGGAACTGTTCACCAGTGTTCTGCTCCATGCAAATCGCTTTTTGTCCAAGAGAATAGTACGCATCATTTAAATATAGTCTATCTTCATGATTATTAGGCACTAAGCTTTATCCGATGGAAAAACATTGACAGTGTGATTACTAACAGTCAAACCTTCGTAAACCCGATGAAAAATAGAAATTTTCTACACTAGGTATAAGGCTACTAGCATCTCGTGAGTATTATCGTTGTACATGTTGACAAAACAGCTGAGAAACGAATCTGCAGTAGCCAAGCTAACGAAAGGTGCGAATTACTGGCTAACAAAATACAGACAGAAATGACAACTAATTTAAGGAAAAGGTGACAGTCGAATTGTCCGAAATGCGATTAGAATACACACGAACCGGGAATAGATTGTATTTTTGTTTAACTTGAAGGATAATACATTTTTTTTTTGATTAGAAAAATCATGTGTGCACATCAATTGAGCCTCAGTGGTCGCGTGATGTGGCGGCGGGTCGTACACAAGTAGACCACGAGACAAGCCGAGACCAGACTTAAAACTGCTCATTGTAACAATCCAACAAAGTAGATAAGGTGATTGCATTTGAGTGTGTCCAACACCCACAATACGGTGGGCATTTTGTGTGGCGGGTAGCGCGAAATTGATCTGCAAAAGTTGTTTAAAGTGCCAACGTTTCTATGGTGGTTGCTAATGTCTGCCTTCGACAGGCCCTTCAACTGGCTGAACTAGTCTGCTTCTGTTTAACTAATCTGCTGCAACTAAGTTTGCAAACAAGGCAGATGAACAGAAATCAGCCGCCGTCGATAATGAAAGGAAGATTTTGTTTAGTTGCGCATTAATACTTAAATGACGTTTTCGATGCCTCCTAGTACATTCAATATGTGAAATGTATATTCAAATTCAATAATTTTGATATTCTAATATATCTAGGAAAAAATTTATATATATCTTCATAAAGTAATGGTCTTGCGGTGTTATCTATGATTTAAAATAAACTATAATTCGAACGATTATCGTATTACCATGGAACCATTTTTATATTTTTTCACCATGAAGGACGTTTTGCGCGAGAAAATATTCTGCCTACATGTAGTCTGTATAGAATTCCTCAGTCTTTTTCCGATATATGAGAATAGATTATCTGAATCCGCTTTACGTGAAGCTGAACGTCAATACATGTGCAATGAATCTCATGTCACAATGTTGGAGAGAATTGTTCAAATCCTTTTTGGTTGGTTGCGTGTGTTATGGAGTAAAACCTGACTTACTGTGGCTTTTTGGTGGGATAGTTTTTGTGTTTTCCTTTCCACCCAGTGGCGCTTCAAAAAGTCAGACGAACAGCCCGACGAATTATTGTTGCTTCGTGTCTTATTATGCTTTCACGTGTATGACAAATTTTCCTTGTGATTAACGTAGGAAACCATACTGTTAGTTAGCAATAGGTTCATGAACCAGGAAGCAGCTTCGTAGCGGGAATCAATCTCGTTTATTTACGTAACATATTTCCACTCAGCATAATATCGCCCCCCACCCCCCTCTAATAACCGTTGTAGCTTCATGGCCCATGGATAGTCATCTAGAAAAGAAAACTGAATAATAATCATATTTTCTTACCAACGGTTTCACCCACCTTTACCCAGAAGTCTAGTAAAGCCACCAGTGCCACAAAATAATCAGGTGATTTACCCATTCTGACCACTACCTAAATATAATCTTGAGTAATTTCGTTATTCGCTTATGGTGGCTGTCTTAATTACATCTGCCGCAGTCTATGCTAAAGAGCTATTTCTTGCACATTTTTGTTTTATTTACCATTAACGACCCCACTCAAGAAACATTCGACTCAAACCGGACGATGTGCAACTCATATGTGGATCGAAATAACTATTAAGTGGTAACCCGGCCTTGGTCCTCATGTCCCATTCCAAAGCTGCGCACATGAATGAAGACTTATATGCCAACTATGCCACTTAACAAGTAGAAAAAGACGAAACCAGAGATAATAATCAGAACGACATGGCTCTGAAAAGGGCCTCGGGTCGTTCATGTGTTCCGGCTTTGGAGCTAATTCGTCAAACAATGCACAAAACGACAGTTCTCCTAGTTATGAAATGCGGCACACCCGAAATGCTTTCATCGTTCACAGGTCCCGCACTGAACCCACTGAACATCTTCGTCCAAGTCCTCTATCAGTTGCCCCTTTTTGCAGACGCTGCAGAACTCCTCCCGAATGGTGGAAGACGCAATTTCCAGCTTCTTCCTTTTTGCCATTATGTAGTAATCTGCGGAATTTGTCAACCGGAATCTTCTGAAAGCAGCTGAGTTCAGCGGGTCCGGATAATCTAACATATCATCCTGATCTATGTTCCCCGTATTTATTCACATCCGTGCATCCGGATGAATGCCCAGAACAGTGGGAACTAGACTTAATTGATTGACGATGTTATTAAAACATTTTCACCCAATTTACTCAATGTTACTTCCATATCCTTCAAGACGTTTTAAGCCCGGGATAATCGGTCACTGTTAGAAGTAGCAGCAGACCGTGTTGCGGGTTCCTGTATCTGTACGGGATCTGTCTCTAGGGCGATCAGTTGTAGTGCTCCCCTAAGAGACCACCTACCCAATGATATTTGATGCATTGGGTAATTAGCCTCCTTCATGAACTTCGTATGTCAGCCTACGATTGCTGGCATACAAACCTTCTTCCTCTACTTGGAAAATATGAGAAGGCCCCATGGACTAGCTAACAACACAGAAACACAAACCCACGAAACGAACCATCCCGAAAGTACCACAGTCCATATCGGGATATCTACAAGTAATAAATAGATACTCGAATTATAACTTGACTTGACGACTTTCCACATTTTCTTCTTCGGTGAAAGTAGAAGTACTTCGCGTACTGATAGGGTACACATTCAGGTAAAACGTAACCTCGTTTGATTACCTTTTACGAGGTAAGAGTTGTACACAAATAATGATGGTCAAAGTTTGCTTTGAAACTGTCGAAATTCAGCTGAGAACATCTTGAGAACGGGATAGACCTTTCGCACCAAAATGCCGGAACAAAATACAGTCGTCAAGAGGCACGCGTTCCATTTGGCCAGCCGAACAGTACTTGACGCAACAATAATCACAACCAAATAACTAACGACAGTACAGAGATTAAACAAATTATCCTGAAACCATGTATTAACTTCACAGATTCGACCTTTCAGAGACCAAGCTAGTTCGCACAGGAGACAGCTGATTCCGTCCAGACTCGTGGCAACGCCATTTAGATCCCATCAGCAACTGTCTGCAGTACACCAGCTGCAGCAGACTATTTGCACTGTTTGTGTAGGGCCTGGTAAACACCAAGTTTTGGATTTCTGTTTTCACTAACGACATCAACGACAGTAGGCAGTTTTGGGGTTTTCCCCTTGTTGGATGGAAAAGCCGTGAGGCTGGCTCCTTGAGATGAAGACCATAGACATTGTTATTTACGAATCATAATTTCAATAGTCCTACTGTGCAATAGCTTATGTAGGTACGGGTAGACTAGATCCCTTGGTCCATGCCCATTCGACCGACATGGCCAGTCTAGTCACAATAAGGGAGCACATATTTGTAAACATGCTACTGACAGGGCTGTCGAAATGAGCCAGCATTTCTGTGTAATCGTTACGCATTTAACAATTACTCTTTTGAAGTCCTGATTTGTAAATACCGACGTCGATGAACTTTATTTCGAGGAGACAATCTGGTGACTTTTTCGGCTAACAAGAAAATAGCTACCATGAATGACATCAGTAGCTAAAACAGCAATTCGAAACTATCGGGAGTGGAACAGTGAACATTAAACCAAAGGAACCATAAACGGTCTAAATGGCATCTATCGCGTTTCATGTAAGTACGCATACTCCACCACGATAACAGAAACAGAAAGCAGAAGTCAGGAATTCAAGTTAGCACGACTCAACCTGAGGAGAGGAGTTACAAATGTGAGAAATTCACTGGTTCTGTTGAGATCCAGCAGGAACCCATTTGAAGTCGATCTGGACAATGTTTTTTTTCATTATTCACAGTTGCTCAACCACAAAATCAGTGTTATTCGTGAAAACTGATGCGTTCCAACATTTTCGAATGAGTCTTAATGGAGAACACACTTCCCGTCAGGATGGACGCCTACGGCGCTTGCCATTCAAAACGGTATTTTAGATGTCACATTCAATTGTTTATTTACTCCATCTATCACACTAGGAGTTGTTACGAAGGTTGTGCAGTCTACTGCAAATTCACGGGGAGAAAACGGCCATCAAGCTTCAATGGGACTTGAACCCGAAGTGAGTTGTCGTGAATTGAACATATTACCAACATTATATGTAGCCTAGATTTTAATGATTCTTTGCACCTAATCACTGCATAATGAAGTGCACTTCCGCCACTATTTTTTTCCACAGAAAAAAACCTGTTGCTTGCACCACAACTGACTCTTACAATGAGTGATTTAGCCATAGAAACCGAGAAGAAAAGAAAACACTGTTTAAAACCTACAAAGCTTGGCTATTTGATGGATGTGGATAATAGGGAAGTAGGTGGGATATCCATAAAATACCTTGGTGCTTTGAGAATTCCCCAAAACCGAGGCTCTAATGTCGTTATTAATGTTACCTTTCCTTGAAAGGCTTCCATTTTGAGTAATTTTATATACTTAGCCGTTTGGAAATTTGAATTTAAGGTTTTCGCATCCCCAGCCTCATTGCAGTCTCCTATTTGGTCGATTTCACTATTTTCACATCAATTGACAAGGTTAGCCACCCCGTTCCCGGGCGACACTTTGCAAACGGTTGAACTTCTGGCATATCTGAGCCTTTTTTCTCTTTTCTTACTGTACCGCCAAAATACGTTCTTACGTCTAGAGCATGTGGTTTTACTCCAGAAAGTGGAAAGCTCAACCTTCATTACTGAGTACTTGGGCTTGAGGCCCAAATGCTGCGTAACTAAGAACTAAGGGGTCCGACCGTGTATCCCTGTGTTGTGTCTACTTTGCGAATAATATCTATGTTGCATCCCGATTCCGGTAAACAGAACGAAAGCTTGTCCGTACATATTTTCCCCGCATAATTAAGTGATCAGCAGCGTGTAAATTGAACATTTCAGATGACCATTTTGCAAATAAGACACGACTGAGGCGTTAGTGTATGTGTACTTGATGAAATGATCAGGAGGAAGGATAGTCAACAAAAGAAACGTTAACTGGGAAACTGGGCTGTTCATTTTGGAACGTTTTTATCGACGGGATATGTAACAAGCAGTTTGGACCACAAAGACATTGTAAAACAGTTAGTTAGCTGGTCTCTGAATGAGGGTAGGATACCGCTGGTCGCTGTAGAGTGTAGCAAGTTCTCTTGCCAGCACAATTGAACCTATCGGTTTCGATAACTTGCTTGCTAACAAGCTATCTTGCATTCACCAAACAGTTCGTCTGTTTCCCATGGGCTTAGGCCTCTGGTCTCCAAACCGGCCACCTCCCCCTAGCTTCCAAGCCCACGTGATAATTTGTTTGTTCAGTCCTGTTGCGTCACGCAGTTTTAGCCTTGTTTCTATTGTCATGGGAGTAATTGATGACCTTATCTGTTCGATTTTATCGCCTACGTAACCTCCCCCCCCCTCCGCTTTCGGAATAACCTACTGGTATCCATGACCCGTTCCGTTATTATGTCATATGGACCTCGTTTTGTTGACAAGGTCCAAAGTTTTGGGCATAATTATCTTCCTTCTTCTACCTGCCTTATCCGTGGCAATGACTTAACTTCCGTTTTCCTTCACCACGCTTGTGTGTGTGTTCCTACAGGCAGTTACTTCTCTTCTAACAGCTGGTTGGTCGAAATGCTTCCAAAAATAGGGACTTTCTTTGTAAACCACTTGACTCGCTCCTGCATCACCGTCTCTAGCGTTTCATATCTATTGTAGCCTGGGCGTTTTGAAGCTTTCGTTGACTGTCTTGATTCTGTGATCCATTTGCCCACTATTTGAGGAACGTTATTGTTATTGTTTGATAATTTGTCCTATAATACACTTAGTTGAACGAGTTTGTGTTCTCTGCCTTGGGACTCGGGTTTTGTTTATCTGCCAGTCACACAATTACGAGATGACAGTCCTGTATATTACCTGTTTTTCACCTATGACACCAGCTATTCCTCCAGTTGCCTTCGTCAACTTCACATTGGAACATGAATCACTTACGTACCGCACTGCCATCCAGTGGCAGAGTGACTCACGGAAAACGAACCTCGAATCCTTAGTCAGAGAACGCGAAATCAATCATCTGCGTGTATAAGAGAATCAGATCAGCACAAGCGTATGCATAACTAAGATTGTGAGCAATCCGGTCCCAATGTACAAATCACTCGAGGAACTTCAATTAACCCATCGAATGGGATAGGAAACGAAAAGCGCGATGTCGAGAGCTAAGTCACACGATGAACGAGGTGGCGTACAGTTATATGAGGCGAGCTGTGAAAGATGATCAGTCACGGTCAGTGTTTAGCACGGGGCAGTGTGACGGTGGGAAACCGGCGGCTTTAATCACGGGACACAAGGGAAGGAGAAAGAGGGAGGGACCCAGAGGAAAGAACAACACACAGGATCATCAGGCAGACGGTACGACAGTTACGCACGTAGACAATAACACCAATGAAGAGCGCTTGGAAACCACTGGGACAGGGAATAGGGAAACACTGTGGGAATAAGGTTGCGTAAGCCATAAAATCGATGGTAAACTTGGTCATCAATGAGCGACGCGATAAAGTCAAATAATGGTCTGATAAAAAATACGAGTTAACGAAACACAGATACGTAGATGACACCAGTGAAAAATGCCATGGAAACCAGGGTCGATGAATGTGAGATGCAATGGGAGCAGCTAAGTATACTGGAATACGAACACAGGAGAAGAGACGGGACGGATACTTGTTCACTCCACCTGGTCCGGGAAAACATTAGATAAGTGGTGGCACCAAGTTGTATGTTGCCTCCCGGAGTTTGTGGAAAAGGATATGTTGGTCTTTTAGATGCGAAAAATGCCAATGGACTTTCAGTTATATAAGAATCAAGCCCCTTGTGCCAGTGAAAGTACTCTGGGAGCATGTGGTTATTCACTCTAAGTCCCAAAGTCTGGACGCCGGTTATCACTAAAGATTCAGTGAGTCTTTGTGGCTATGGGGCAAGAAACACTCCCAGCGTACTCATGCGATAAAAAATTAAAAATGTCAGTGGTTTCTGACAGTATCATTATTTAACCCACCACAAGAGATGATAACCGACGCCAGTTTCAACAACTGAATTTTGGTGGGACGATAGATGACAGTGACTCTTGCGTTCTATTTAAACTATCTGTCTTCTGTTGATAAAATCAGACTGTTTGAAGCCAGAAGAGTCTTCTCGCTGGAGATAGTGGGACGGACAGGATGTAGCTGTTTATCTGAGTTTGTTCACCTTAGCTTCACGTATATCCATTCAGATGCAACCTCTCTTATCCTAAAAAAATTATCCCGAAACACTTTGCAAGTCCCAGTTCCAGACCACGTTTTCATCACTGACGATGGTTTACCGATTGGAAACTTGACTAACTTGCTATGTGAACTTCTCCGTGTTGATTATTGCACTCAAGTATGCCAAATGCCCCACCCACAAAAAGTCGCAGTCCGTAAAATGTCCCCATTATCGCCCAAACCAGCTTCTTTGGATCACTATAGGAATGGGTCTCCAAAAAGTAGCGTCAGATTGGCAAAAGCTGTTATCACACGTGGTTGGTCAAAACAAGTCATCTATTGGGCCAACCAATTAAATTTATTAGCCTACAGTCTTAAGTAACACACAAAAGGTCACCGCTCACACGCTGTAAACAAGTCAGGCAAAGTGCACTGCGGCGTGGGCAACCGAGACAAACCCGTGTCCGGACACTTGGTCGCCAGATGTATGTCCATAAATGACAAACTACCTGTTCAGCTGCGATCGATGTCGAAGTTCAGTTCACCTGCCGCATAAAAATCCGACGATCACAAGGTCTACGGAGCAGACAGGCCTTGATTGAAAACTGATTGAGTGGGCAAGTACGTGCGCACAAACTACGATCCGTAGCGAACCTCATCGGGCTTGATTATTGATCGTGAGGATGTTTTAATTGCAAACACGCCAGTGGGGAAACGAAAACCAGCCATTCTCGATCGAAGCCATGCTAACCAAGAAGGAGCGAATTCGGTTGGTCTATGTCTCTATCGCGAATAAAAAGGAATGATTGTTCATCGAAGATACGCTAAAATTTCCTTTACTCCTCGCAATTACCTGGGTTAAACAACCTCAATTTTTTACAAATGACGCTTGGGATTACAACGGACGGATGTGAAGCATTAGCTGAATGCGAAACGAGCTAAAATCCAATCCATCGAGCTTGTTAGAACTAGTTATTATACCAGAAAATATTGTATTGCGTTGAATGACTTTAGTACGCTCATGTTCGTACATTCTGGTCAAAAACCCTTGTTCGAAAAACCAGCCCACTCAGATTTCATCCTGTACCGAAAACAGACTAACAAGAACTGAAATTTAGGTACCGAGGTTGGTGCACCGTGAGAGGGTGCTCCGTCTTGTTGCAACCACACACAAGATCGTGCTATTGGTGTCATTGCCTTCATAATCGAATTTGGAAATTTGTGAAGCATGCACAGCTAACACGACTCTTCTGTTGGGAGTCAGTGAAATTACATGTTTTTGTACCTGTGATGTTTCTATCGATTTTCATCCCGTCTGTTGTCAATGAGCGTGACCGGGATGAGAGGCTAGACTGAGCTAATCGTTTTTGGTTACAGAGGACACATAAAACTGCTATCTGCCTAACTGTTAGCCAGTGCACAATTGATGAAGCAAGCGACATTCTGTCTTGATACTTGAAGAACTGAGTATCGTTTATCCATTTGGTCAGTAAGGTACAAAGAAAGTGAGATGGTAACATTCCAGTAATCATTCTCGCACTTTGACGAACAATGTGATAATCAATAACTGTTTCTTTTCTAAAGTCAACTTCACGAAGTGCCTATGGATCACAATAGACTGAAAAAGGTAGAGTAATGACCGAGTGATGCATTAATCTCGGTGCATAAACTTCAGTCTTTTTCATTCTATTTTGTTTAAGATGGAATCTGAATGGAGTGGCTTTTTGTGAAAATGTTTTTTGACTGAAGATAAACACATTAGCTTACAAAAATCACACAGTACAATACAATATTTTCCGGATCAACCAGTACCCCCACAGTCTGGCAGCTGCCACTCAAGACGTGAAAAGATTCTGAGTTTATTCATCAGAAAGTCGGGGCGAATTCTCAGTGTCAGATCACGAAGAGGAAGCCAACAGTACATGAGAAGGTAACCATTCTGGAGATGATTTCTGAATCAAAGGTAACAGAAACCTCTGCTGCGAACAGTTTCGGTGTTTCGCGGAAAACCATGCATAATGTACTAGCAAATAAAACCCTGGTTCAAGATCGCGTCTGCGTAGGTCACAGTGTGCAAAAGGTGTCATTTGTGAGTGCAACAGAAATTAGATGAAATGAATGACACCATTTTGCAGTAGTGCTGGAGGATGAGCGAAAAACACTAAACACTACGAAGGCTGACAGTTTTCGGTTCCGATTTCATCCAATCACTCAAACCTCAACCTGATGGTGAAAGGTCACAGGACGTTTCGCGATCGACGAAGTCGGATTACTCGTTTCCTGTTCGCACTAGGGATGACTCCCCAACTGCATTAGCCATTTCCGTACATGCTCATCCGGTTCCCCGGCTGAGACTCTGATTCGTTCTGTCTGTGTGAATGTCACCGCAGCTACAAAAAGCCAGCAAAATCCTCGTGTTCCCTAAGTTCATTAAAACACAACCACCTAAATAAATGTGACATCATCAGAGTCGTGCGTCAGAGTAAATTGTGGAGAAAATTAATCCAGAACGGTGTCTGGAAATTGTCCATATTCATGAAACTATCGGAGTCATTACAAAAGTTTGAAAAATATGGACAGATCTTCTGTGTCCACTTTCTGGGACAACATTTAAATCGAAAACTCTTTGTAGTTGAGGAGCTGGGTCTCGGCAAGATGTCTGAAAGACACCTCGCCGTGGATTTTCTTCTCTCACAAGTAGCATTTTTTAGTCAGCCTCGGCCTGCTACGGGCAAATCTACTAAGCTTGTTACACGATTACAAAACCGGAATAAAGAATTATAAATATGACGACAACATTTTCATATGCAATTACGAACAATCATGAACGATCTCAAGCAACTCAAAACTATTCAAAAAAATACTTAAAATGAGGTACATGGTAAAGCATTTGTGATTTTTCGACTTCGTTAATAGGAGAGTCAGCAGTTTGGCACTTATAACCTGTTAGCCGTGGCAAAACACCCCAACTTTGAAAGGCGACCGTTTTTTAAAAAGTAGCACTTTTCCCCTTGTAGAGAAGTGCGGAAATTCACAGATTCGAGTGTACCTCAGTTCATTTCCAAAAAATTCCTCAGGGAGTATACTGTAACTGTAAAACAGTGTGTGCCGATGTACACTCAGACAGGCTTAGGACCGATAACAACAATTCCGCTACTAGAAACTGATAATATGTTATGAGAATATGCTCTTCATTCATTTTCCATTTTCTCCTATATGTTCACCATAACTCCCTCAGACAGTCTTTCGAAACACGGAGAGAAATGTAGAAGTAAAAGAATCAAGTTAATGCTGTCATGTCATACGCTCGTTTATCATCCTGTAATCGCAAAGGTCCCAATTAAATGAAGATATATCGGGTAAACTATCATCCTCATCTAGATGTGATTTAATCATACGATAAGCACGAAAGCATATCACTATCATTTCACTCTACTCCATCGGTATCGGTACTTCTCGAGAACGACGAGTCCCCAACAGTCTATTACTACTGTTGCGCTTCACGACCTTCAGTTTATCTTGGCATGGTACTGTATATTCATTCCACTGCCTTAAGGGGACCAGTATGTCGTTCTTTCATTGACCTTTTCTCAGCCTTCATTTGAGGAGTTAATTGACGGTTAGCCACAACCAACAGCGTTTATCTTGACGAACGTCTCGATCAGTCCCTAGTTTTTTATGTCTCAGTTACGCAGTCAACTCGGTGCACATGTTGTGTCTTTGGGACGCAAAAGAACAACCGCTTGTGCTATCCATCATAGCAGCCGTACTCAGTTCAGCCGTGATACAGGTCAGCGAGCTTCATGTGTGACCCAGACAAATGCACTTTTAGGTCGTAATTCCCCCCCCCCACCATCTCAGAGACAGACCAAACCATGTGAAGGAGGCACATGAACGAAGATTGACAGGCATGAATCCCAGCTCTTTCTGTATATCCCAGTTGAGCTGAATTCCTGCAAAAGATACACACCGACAGCCATTCAGTGTGTGAGTGCATGCAAGCGAGCCCCCCAACACAATGCACACATGGCATCGACTGAAGCTAAGAAAGCCAGCACTTTGAGTAGTGCTCAGTGTCAAGTGCATGTTTCGGCAGTGATGCGGGATACCGAAGCTAACTACTGCTACCGATTTCAGTAGCGTATATAGCAGTTGGACCCTCCCGGGTAGATAAACTTCCGGTGAACACTACGAGGCAGCGCAGGTTAAACCTTCAGACGAAAAAATGCGCTTAATTTGATCTTCTTATGAGATGTAGTCTGTGTGTGTGTGTGTGACTTGGGTCTGTCCGATCGATTTATTATCAGCGTGCCTGTGACCACGTAACCGACAAGCTGACTGCTTCCGACTACGCAGAAAAGATCCGTCCGAACACTACGGGTATGCCATTACCAGGGAAGATGACAGAAACAGGAGAAAATTACGACTGAACAGCTGCGTAGTTCATAGAAGAGCCAATATTTTGACGGTATGTCGCTTCTGTTATTTCTCAATGTAGTCACTACAAGGCAGTTGGAAGGGAGATCCGCGGTGTGCGTAGTTTCCTGAATGCTAAATGAATAGTTACTGTTCTTCCTTGTTGGTTTGCTGCCTACTAGCACAGGCGGCTTTATCACTGAGGGCCATCGCGGTAGCTCACCTTTTGACAAACTGTTTATTATGAAGACCTTACTAACTACTGAAACGGTGATTGAACCGGCTGAATTACATAAACTTAGAAGATCCAACCATACAACGTCTAAAGATGACGAACAATTTATTATTCAGCGTGCTCGGAATGGAGACGATCAAGGATTTCCATCCCGGACTCTAGGAATAAAGAACAAAACTTTTCGGGTTATTGCGATCCAGTTGCGGAATGCTGAGGTGACTTATTAAAGGGGTCTAAAGGAATCGTAAGGAAAACACCGATGAACTTGGCTTGGGAACACCACTGGTTCTTTCTGGAGTTGGATAACAATCAGCTGGTCATTTTGAAGACCAACACAATGGGACTGTCCTTACTACTGGAAGTCACTTTCTGTTGACGTTCAACGTAGTCATTCTAGCGCGGTTGGAAGGAAGAACCACCATGTTTGTTGTGAATATCGTCCATCTCTCTCTCTCTGGCAGCTTGATAGATTCGTTTCAACTAAATTATAGCAGTCATGAGACTGAACACAATATACACAACCTGTAGTCGAATTGGCGGCATTGATTTGTCTAATTACTAAAGGGCATGTCTAAGCAGAGAACCCAAGGTAGGTGTCTAATTGGTTGACGACTTGGATAACCTTGCACATTTTGTCAGTATCTAGGAGGCCCTAAGTGCCGAAAAGACTGACGATGAGAAAATATTTTCCCCGCATAATTAATTTGTCATTAGAGCGTCAGTTTGACATTCCAGACGACCAATTTGCAAGTAAGACACGACTGAGACTTCATAGTATGCATCGGCGTACTTGATGAATTGGTCAGGATGGAGGATGAACCGCAAATGAAACGTAAACAGGGAAACTGGATAGTTTATTTTGAAACGTTATTGTCGTCAGAAAGGGGAAAAAGCCTTCTGGAACACAACTATGTCTCTCCTTTAGGGTGGGATACCGCTTGTCGCTAGAGTATGTATCAAGTTTTCTTGTTGGCACAGCTAAACACATCGGTTTATTATTTAACACACCATAAAGCATTCACGGTTCCCGATGCGTGAGATAATAAAAAGTATGGCATAGAGGAGGCCACAAAATCCGAACGGCTGCCTCAGTGGTAATACACAACAGGTTCACATCAAGGACTTTTGCGATGAGATATTACAAACTCACAAGATGGTTTATATGCACCATACAGATCATATTTTTTATTCTTTCACTAACACTACAGTTTCAACTTTTTTAGTTGTCCAATACCTTCAGATGGAATTGGTATTTAAAACATAAACCTGTTACGGCAGGCAGAAAGGTTGCGGGAAAGAATTTGGACAGTATGCTCGATGACCTTGTAGAGTTTCTGGGGTATCGACTACATGCTGATAATAATTCTTCAATGATCTTGGTTTCACGGAAGATTTCACTGGCGAGAAGTTTGTAAGCATGCAAAATATGCAGACCTGGCAATCAGGTAGTCCGCTTCTAGAGTAAGTGGATTTTTGCCTAGTGACAAGCAGAAAAGTAGTCGAATGCAGAATGTAGTTCAGATGGGAATGGACAAGATTTCAACAATACACTATACCGTTGTTGGTGCTGGTTGTTTCGAATGATATTTTGGAAAATCCACAATGGTCTTCACACGTCAATAAAACAGAAATCAACCTCGAATCAACGTACCTACCCAAAAATACCATGGCTGAATTTTCTCATCCTGTCTATTTACAGAAAGAAATGATACTAAACCCACCAAGTTTTCCAACTATTAGTTTCCAACCAAACCACTTAGTGACCTAATTTGGCGTGCTGATTTGTCAGCCCACTACCATACCCAATATACACACAAACTTTAAGAATGAAACAAAACAAATCGATTTATCTCAGAAACAGTGCCTTAAAGGGTGTGAAGTGATAATAAAACCGCTCCGGGAAGAATGGCAAAACCATCAAATTGGCTTGCAAACACAACGACCGTGGTCTTCATTGACTCATTTTGTTACTCGTGGATGTGTTATTTGTTATGGAACCAAAAATCGGCGTGATACATTGTCATTGGTGAACGGTAGTCGGTATAATCAGAGGTACTCAAACATTTTCATTGTGTCTAATTGCATCATCAATTCAGTTTATCTTAACGGAAAGCACTTGACGTCCGGTTTACGTCGAGAGTGGTGAGATAAGACCAAGTCCACGTTGCATGTGTAAATCCAATTCATTTTTCATTTTCAGCTGGCGGAAAAAATCCATTTTGGGATAAATGAACTTTGTTGGTCATAACATAGTTGTACCAATCATTTTGAGCATATGGTAACTATCTACTATTGAAGTTCACAGTAGAAGATAGTTACATTAGTGTTAACTTCCGATAGTAAGAAAGCTCCTGACAAATGACTGTTATTGCATTCGATGGCCTGAATCTCTCCGTATATCGGAATCAGTGAATAAACACTAGATATCCAACTGAGTAGGAATTGCACCGTATGATGTCGACGGTAGACTGAAATTGAATTCTCCCTGTCGAAGAAAATCTCACTCGAATGGTGTCAAAGAGACGCCATGTTTGGCAAAACCCATATACTAAGTTTGCACACATTCGTATACTCGAACATCTGAACCACTTCAAGAATTTCTCAATCATACACTCCCTACCGATCATTCACTGTTGAACAAAACTCCATTCAGAATGTGTCAGATATTCGGCATCATTAGTATAAAAAAGTGCAACCAGCAGCCCTTCGAAAAGTCACAAAGATATAACAATCTCATATCTCTCCATTCGGATTGAGTGAAATGCTAATGTGAGCAGTACACAAACTCCAAATAGATATTGCCAAATATGTTCCACCCAATGCTCATCATCGTAGTTGCAGACTAAACGCATGCACTCTCAAACATGACATGAGATCCGGTTTGCATCCAGGTGGCTACCAAATTGCTTAATTCTGATCACAATGGTAATCTTAGTCCGACTGATCCAGGCACCCAACGAGGCGTGGGAAAACATGGTCAGTACCAAGACTCTCTCTCTCTCTCTATGGTTGTCGAGGCATGTGCACATATTCTGACCAGGATGATAGCGTTTGTAATGTTGGATCAAGTTTATGCAAGAAGGACTAGCGTGGACGAGATAAAAGTGATGGAGCAAATGATTGGGATAGAGTATGCCGAAATGCGAAAGGTTAGTAAATTTGCGTTCAAATACAGAAAAACTCCATGTGGATCAGGTTGTCATCACTTAGCAGGTAGATTAGTATTGGAAAACTGAAATTTTACGAAGGAGTATGTGAGGGTCGCTTTGTGACTATGCTGTCTCGTTTGGGTTCTTCTTCAGACGGCTAGTGACCGATGTCTTTTTGAATGGTTTTATTCAAAGTCTAATGTAGAGAAGGAAAACACGTTTGCCGGGTCCACTAAAATAGGACCTTTTTGGACAAGTACGGTGATTTTCAATAAAGGAGTGTCAGCTGTAGATAACTAATTTGTTTAGTTAACAAATCAGAGACTTGAGTGGCTTATTGAAGCAGAAAGAAACAAGTAGTAGGCCTGATTTACTAAAGTGCTCGATGCAGAATTATAACTACTAGCATATTCGTACCCCAGTCCCATCAAATTTACAGAACTAAACCAATAAGAGCTGTTATTTCTACGACGGATATCACAGTTGCATGTTTCATGTGTGTTCACTTTAAAAATCACACGTGACTGGGCCATTTCGTTTCAGATTCTGTGTGCTAGGTAACATTTCTCCCATAACCTAGAGACTAGTTGGGAAGATGTATTAGCTATCAAATGAAAGGCTACTGAAATGAACCTAACTTCTGCTTACTCCAGCATAGGAAAATTCAGTCTGGTTCTACGTAATGGTACAGATAAAAACTAAATTTTTTTCCTGTCATCCAGATACGGCACTGTACTACTGTAAACCGAAATTCGGAGCTTGAAATCATGTGTCCTCGTTCTGAAGGCTTGCCCTGACAAACGGACGAAATAACTTTCGAAAAATCATCTTGTGATTCTAAAACTGGACTCTTCGTTCATCCCCGATTCAAATGAAATTACAGTGACATAAACTAAAACACATTACATTTCAGTGAGCACTTGACTGGTTCTTTCTGGACCAGTATAACCAGCTGATGATAAACAGTGGGATAAACGTTACGTAGCTCGTCGTCTTGTGTGATCCAGTGCATCCACTGACTCTGAGAATAGTTATCTCCCACCGGGTATCAGGAGTATTCGAGTGAAAATAATGGAATCCAAGGCCCCTTATACTGGTGGTTTCATGCACGATTGTATTCAAGACTAATGGGGAAAAGAAAAATCACGTTTGCTGGGCTTCCAGATGCAGTAATATTGCAGCGGGGAATGCCGGAGCAACAAGACGACATGGATATCAAAAGGACAGACGGTGAATATGTCGGAGGCATCCCGAAGCCGAAAACAGGAGGCATACAGACTAGCAGAAGGAAAGCAGCGGGATCTCAGGCAACCAGCAAGATAGCTCAGGTGAGGAGCTACCGATCAAGCCGTCAATTGGGACAGTCAGACTGGCCGAACAGAAATGGTGACCAAGAGAATCAAGCTATGGGCCACAGACAACAGACCAGAAAGCAGCCGAAACACTCAGGCAGTGACAAGAGCAATGTTGATGCAGCAAGGTCTGAAAAAGGGGCTATATAACTAATTGTATGTTTCATGAATCTGTTTGGTCTTCGAAATACAAGTGTCATAACCCATCTTGTCGTCTTTGTTAAAATATTACTTCCGGTAGTCAGTAGCGATGCTGATCGATACTGGTATTCCTCTCTGATACCCTAATGGCCATTTTCAGATCAAGGTTTCTCTTCCACAGCAGAGCTAAGTGGACCATATCAGATTCTCATCCATTCGGTTGACCGCAAAAGGAATTCGGCAAGCCGTAACTATCGCGTTTGCCTGTCGGGTGAAGTATTGCAGTCACTGACTGGTTCTTTTTGTGGCAGGCATGAAATTTTACAAATGATGTGAGCGAAAATAAACTGGTGCGTTTTGTGCAGTGAGGCTACTGTCATCAGTTGTATGGGCCATTAGTTGAGGTCTGAGTGCAAATGATGACATCAAGATTGTTCCGTTTTCTACTTAATTTTCGTGGTTCGCTGTGCTTTGTTTCCCTTCTCCATGTGGATTCAAATTGGCCCTTTTCAGTCTTGCTTTAAGCTGCTGGCATCCATGTGATGCGACCAGTGTTGGTCTGTGGCACAGGCGGCTGAAGACTAATCCTCTTGGTCCATGAGCTCAACTTCTTGTCGAGTGAATGGGGTGCGAGCTGGTACACTGCCCCTTTAAGATTATGCAGTGTTTCACCATCCACTTATTTATACGCGGTTTTCGTCCTGTGACCCGACTTGTCAGTGTAGTGACCTTTGTATCAACGATTCCTAACGTTTACCCCAACTGTTTCAGCCCGTTGCATTTATTTTGCCTTTGCCGCACTTTGTTGACTATCTCAAGCACATAAAATATTGCATAATGGCTGATTAGATTCAACAACAGTGCTGAAAAACGGTCGGCACAAGCCTCGGATCCCACGCTCAATGTAGAGTCCTTTTAGAATACTCTGAGTGAGTGTAACATAACCGGATCACCGCAATCTATTAGATGTCTAAAATCACCCGATCGCGCTGTAGGTGCACACAAACTTCGGCAGGTAACCGAGTACAGACACTGGCGTCAACTTGATGTACTTGTGCAAACGAAGGCATTCATATGCCTGGTCCGATCAAAACAAGGACCAAAAAATAAGCACTTGTGGTCGGAATCGATCGATGGACCTGCATTTTTCTTGTTGAACTCGGCTCAGGATAAGCACGATTAGAAAGTAATATCATCTCAAAACCGGGATTCCAGCTTGAACTGAATTTCCCTATTCAGGATGTACGTAGGAAGAATCCGAAATCAATGGGTATCTAGCTGCTAGATGTGGATCACGTGGTTTATTTCGCCACACTCATTTTAGTCGTGGTAAGAAATATGGTGTGGCGAACGACGTGAACGGTTGAGACTGAGTGAAAATGGTTCCATCATGTCAAATTTAGATTAAGAAATCAAGTTATGAATGAAAGTAGACAAAACCATTGAAGTCAAACACAGTCTACTACCTAACATCAGTGTGTGTGGGTGTCCAATATGACACAATAAAATATCCTTTTATTCAGCGAATCTATCACACTGGCCAGTCAGATATTTCGGACCGCTGGTTGCTGTCTCGCTTACCTTATATCGATATGACCGGTATTCTTGATAGACGAGAAGACAAAATGACGGGGCGTACAGGGCGCATACGTGAAGGAGAATCAGGGGGGGTGCCTTGGAAGATATCTGTCCTTTTGAGCGTGAGAATGTGTTAACTGTTAGCGATGAATGGTGGAGTCAGAAAATCAAACTACGATGCACTGCTGGTTACCATCTGCAGCTGAAATGTGTGGAAATTTTACCCTGGTTACACAGCTGAACGGATCAGTACAGCTCTGAAAATAAATATTGACTTCATTACGTTTTCCATGAAATAAAAAACAAAATACATTGTGCAAGAGATACTATGGCATCTAGTGGGCTGGTTGATTGGGAAAGACTGGACGAGTTAATCACCTATTGACATAACTTCCGTGGTTAACAACTTAGATAGAGGTGATATTAAGGAAAATCCGCTCGACCACATACATTGCTACACACAAGAGGATGTCAGGGTAAATGTTTAGCTAGAGAACTCATATTTCATTATTGGTTGACTCAGTGTTTCCCCTCGATAAGATGGCCACACCTGTATGATTATAAGTGCTAAAAAACCATAGGCGGTATCTGGTACTGGCCACCTTGTCCAGTACGCGGTTCCAGCAAGATGGGTGCTGATACATAGGTCCATTGTTGCCACCACTTGGCTGGATGAGACCCTACAGCCTCAGTAAAATGGAAGTGGCCCGTATGGTGGCCTTAAAGGACTCAGTATTAAACATCTCTGGACTCTTTCCTCCTGGAGTATGACTAGAGTAAGGTGCATTACCTAAAGCCGAAAACTAAATGGATTCTTTTCGGGACTACCTCTACATGATTGTTCGAATTCTACTCCTTAAGACATTCACTGGGAAGGGTAAAGTAATAGCCTTTACTTACATGTTTTTCTGTGCTCTCATATTAATAAGTGGAAATCTGATATGGTCTATCTAACCCTACTGCAGGAAAGAAACTTGCCTGAAAAGGGCCCTTAGAGTATCAGCGGAAATACCAGTATTGACCAAAAATGCCATTTTCCAGTTGTGGTAATTTCACCACATCCGGAAGCCCAACGAAAGTAACATCCCTTAACTCTATTGGTCCTGAATGAAGTCATGCACAAACACACCGACTAAACGGTGCGTGAACAAAATTCAGACTAGTCAGCAAAAGAGCCTCCTTTGAGAAATTTCAATTTTTTAGTACTAATCTACCTACTAGGTAGTATTACAGTAGTCATTTTGATAATCTGATCCCCATGGAGTGTTTCTGTATTTGAACGCAAATTTACTAACCTTTCGCATTTCGGCATACTCTATCCCAATCATTTGCTCCATCACTTTTATCTCGTCCACGCTAGTCCTTCTTGCATAAACTTGATCCAACATTACAAACGCTATCATCCTGGTCAGAATATGTGCACATGCCTCGACAACCATAGAGAGAGAGAGAGAGTCTTGGTACTGACCATGTTTTCCCACGCCTCGTTGGGTGCCTGGATCAGTCGGACTAAGATTACCATTGTGATCAGAATTAAGCAATTTGGTAGCCACCTGGATGCAAACTGGATCTCATGTCATGTTTGAGAGTGCATGCGTTTAGTCTGCAACTACGATGATGAGCATTGGGTGGAACATATTTGGCAATATCTATTTGGAGTTTGTGTACTGCTCACATTAGCATTTCACTCAATCCGAATGGAGAGATATGAGATTGTTATATCTTTGTGACTTTTCGAAGGGCTGCTGGTTGCATTTCTTATACTAATGATGCCGAATATCTGACACATTCTGGATGGAGTTTTCTTCAACGGAAAACCTACCTGGACTTTTGAGTATACCGGCGACAGAACAGACAGTTAAATTAGGTGAGACCTCAATGGCAGTATTTTCTTTTCTGCATTTCCGTTATTACCCTAATCACTTTTGCTGGATTCCAACCTGATATGTGTCACTTTTGTTTGATTTTGCTTGTCTCGTTATCCAGTTCGCTTAGATAATGAATTAATTAGCGAAGTAGTTAGATAGAGAGGGGCTGATTGCGGATAAGGAGCCGAGCATCTGACCTCCGAAATAGTTAGCAAATCAAACGTTTAAAACCATGTGCCTGCATGAGTTCATTAAAAAAGGAAATCTGCGTAAGCACAAATACAGTAAAAATGAACCCAGCATGCACCGTTGCGACCAATATTTACCGTCTACTCTAAAGAGGTTTTAATGAAAGAAAACAGCATCCGATTGTTTGTTCCTTATAGGAGCAGAAATAATCTACTCTCGATTTCCCTAATCAGTAGCAGTTTTGAGCTGTTTACTAGAGCATTGAGGACCAAATCAAAGTGACTTGCTTTATACCAACAAATAGTACCAACCTGCCTCTGACTAAATGATCGAGTTTAGAACTCTATTTTTATTTTTATATTCTACACAGAGACACAGATATATATATGGTAGTCTTCCGTAGGCACCAGCTAAGGAGTAACTATCTGGTTACGCAAAAAAATCCTACAACCTTGTAACTACTAGTCACCTCGAATTCATCCCGCAAATCAGCTGCGCGAATGAAAGTGTTACAAGGAAACTTTATTGGATCAAGGCCTGGTTGGGCAGTTCGATTCAAAAGAAAATTTGTGATCTCATCTTACGTTTCACTGATTGTATCTCATTAGATGAGGCTTCACCAGACGAAACTCGGACTGCTGGTAACACTTTTATGAAATGGTTTTTCATAAGCAGGAATATTTTGCGATAACCACGAAGGAAATGCTTTTGACAAGGACAAGTTATACTGGATAGTCGATTCGATTGTGATACTGTACAAAACAATAGTGTTACCATTTGGCTCACAACAACAAACACAGAATGATAACACTGATAACATTAGGCCATGAAACTGCATATGAAACTCTTCAATGACTGCTTACCCGTGGTTTTCACAGTCTTAGCAAATACGTAAGAAACACTGACCACGTCATTTCCGCTGGAAATAAAACTCTTGCGAACTAAATATCAAATCCCGTTGTTATGGGTTGTTTACTGTGAGGGTACCTATCACGTCTTTAATTAAACTAGTGAGCTAGCAGCACCATGTTTGCGTACAATTTTGTCTGTCAGTAGAAATAAAGCGCATTCAGCTGTACCCAGGTGGTCAGCAAGTCAGTGAATTCATAACTACAACCAACTATAAACTAATCAGTTGACACTTAGCTGGATATTAAATGCATGTTCTCTATATTTGTATGGGGTGGCAGCAGAGTACTCGCTTTCATACGCGTGGAAATCGGAGCCCGAAACCAGATCCTTGCGGAAAATATTCCCTATCCCTTTTAGTTTTCTAGTTTGACTACTGATAAGTAGCATCAATGAACTTCATTCAGTCTCAAAATTCTTTGCTGAGCTTATTCATTGTGGCAGCACGGACCACAAGCCGAGTTCACTTACCCGAATCTGATCTCCAGTCAGTTCAGCCTACCGAAATTCGCTTGTGGTTTTTCTATCATATGTAAATGCATTAAAAGCTTCTGAATAAAATCAGTAAGCCGTTTAGTGTAGAAATGACAAACATTACTCAAGTCAAGAGTTTGCGCAAATCGTGAGAACTTGTTCGTCGTGGATGAAAATATATTTTACCACGCTTGAGTGTTTTTCAGTACCGGACTGTGCGAATTCACTTAATATGCAGGGCGTCTAACGAGTTTGTTCGATAGAGCAACGGATGCAACGCTATTTTAATCATTTGATGAACACCCGGATGAGTCATTTTCGGTATAGATAACCTGGGAGAAATATCATGCACAATTGACCCATTCGATCCCACCGATGAGGCCCAAAGGATGTTCAGGCTGAACTTCCCTAGAGAAATGTATTTATCTGCGACTTAGCTGACCACCCCAACCCAGGAAGAGTTGCCACGGTAATTCGAGAAGACAGGTAACAATTCCTGACTGGTTCGAATCTTCAATCCAGTCACCGAGAAATTTCAACAATGTTATCTGTGGGCTTCTGAGGCTCCTTCTCTAGATACCTGAAACTGTCACGTGGAGTTATGATTGTCTCTCCGAACAACACGTTTGCTTGCGAATGATTGGGTAGAAAAGAATAACAATTTCCGGAACACAGGTCTGTCTTTACAACACACCTAGAGATTTCCTCTTGGCTTTAGTCTGTATGTATCCGAATAGTCGCGTTATGTACACACCCACTAGACAATGTGCAGTCAAAATGTGCGCAAATTTCTATCGAGACACTGTGAAGCTTTTCGAAAATGGATACATTTATATCAAGTCCATCAGGGTACAGATGGGTTGGAAACTGTAATCATCCGGGACACAGATGACCACGTGCTAACGGGGAATGGAAATGGGTGCTTTCAATCTGAATAACATTGGGCTGCCGGAGTGTGATCCTCGGTAAAGCTCGGTGCAGTGATACTAGTTAGAACTACCAGTTGATTTGTAATTTGGTTAGTACTGTGTGCCACGCTGTTGTTTCCCTTTGCATGTTATGAAAGCCGGACTGACTGGAACCAAACACACAACCTGACGAGAACGATCAACTGCAAATTCGACTGAGCCACACTGTTAATTCTCCCTAGATAAAGGAGAATATCTTCGTAATTACTCGATTTTGTAGGTTATTTTGACATAAGTAGTATTTACAAGTGAGTAGATAAAGACTATCGGAAGCAGACGACCGGTTTCACGGTTGCTGTAGCTCATCGGGTATGCCTATCCGGTGCTCCTCCGCTTATCCATTAGTCCTGATACTTGCACACTCCGCAGTGTGTTTCTTCAGAACAATTCGTGCATCAGAGGTGTGAGTGGATACTCCTCTGAGAAAAATCCATTAAGGATCCGCAAAGGTGGACACTATTTACATATAAAATAATACCAAATCACGACCAGTGTCGTCGTTCTCGAGGTTAGTTGAGTCTAACCCACATAGAACTAGGAGCGAATCACCGTTGTGACTCCCAGTGAACTCTTGTCAAGGAACCATCCACTCATACTTCTGATTCACGAATTAGATTGCGGTGAAGATACAGCAGGAATTGACTCGGAAAACCGTCTGTCTCACCGCAAGCGAAGCTGTTGTTCTGGTATTTTTCACTGTCGTGTAGCTTGACTTGAAACATTCTTGGGAGAATTGCACACCCGGTCCACCCAGCTTCTCCGATTCTGTGGCAGTGCGTAGTTTCTCGTTCAGCCTTACCAGATTACAAGCGGATCGTCTTCACCTTCTAACAAGTCTCTGCACACGTGTAAGAATTCACCTTTTTCTCTGTTGTATCGGAAAGTTCTCGCGGATTATTATGTGTCGAAGTGTTTCTGTTTATTTTCGTCCATTAAGAATCCGGGAAAATAGATTAAAGATGTGAAAAAGTAGTTGTGTACGAAAAATCCCGTAAACACTTCCTCCCGTTTGTATGAATCTCCGACTTTAGGTTTCTCATAATCCACCAACTTCTAACAGATATTGTTAAACAAAGGTTGCAGTAAAATACGAAACTCTAGTTCTCATCGTTTCAGTTGTTCGTGCAGTGGAGTGAAAGATATGGTTACCGATTGCCTGCCACCTTCAAATTAATGAAACATTGATGAGATGATTTATCATACACCATCGACGCGCCAGCGCAAGTTGACCGTGTGAGACTGGCCCTCTACCAGCTTGCGCTTGTGTCCCATTCTAGACCCCGTGACAATACACGACCAGTGTAGTTGGTAACAACGGTCAGACAGTTATATAAAACACGATTTGAGGGGTTCATTGGTCAGCTGAACGTTCATACTGCGTTGTATATGAACCATGAAATTAAACAATTTCAGTCCCGTAATGTATAAGATGATATCGTAGGGATAATGTTGTTCACGTGCATTGCGATGTTCACCGCAGTCTTGGTAGACTATTTATTTGAAATGTTATTATTTGCCTGAAATATCAGTGAAATTTTAACTATTTTTCTAGCCCCGACCGGTGCACACATTAAGATAGACTGTTCGTAGTATGGGATAAGTCGATGTCTTCAATACGACCACCGGACCAGTCAGAGTATGTTGAGGCTTGCTGCTTTCGTTTCCCTTTCTCTCTCTCTCTCTCTCTCTCTCTCTCTCACACACACACACACACACACACACACACACACTAGCACTCTCGCTCATTTTATTTTCATTCCCCACAAAACACAGCAAATCACATTGTCCTGTATTCCTGCTGCGAACAGTTGCGAAATTCAGCGTGAATGATATTTTTTTAGTACAGAAATTATCATTAGTACCGTAAAGTGATACATTGCCATTGCTGGGATAGAAAATAGTAGGAGAGATCTTGTAAAGCCCAACGGACCCATCCACTTCTGGTATTCCTATTTGATATCAGGTTCGTTGAGTGTAATCCATCCTTTGTTGAGTGAATTCTGAACAGAAATGTACAGACGACGTACAAACCATGAAACACACTTGTAATACTGAACTGGTTTCGTTTGTCAGAAGATTGTCTAGGGCAACTCTTTACCACTGATGAAATCCAAACCGGAAGAAAGCTGAACGACTTTTCCGCAGATCGAGAAATAGTTTGGAGAGCATTTTGTGCAACCGCATTCCCATGTGATTGTTCAATGTTTTGCCAGTTGACTGATCGGTAAATATAATGATTCAGTTACAACAGGCGAGTTTTAATGAGAAGTGAAAACCACCTATTCGCTAAAACCGAATGAGTACTTCTGACCGATATCCCTAGTCGATCTACTGTGCGTAAGATGACTGTTTTTGGACATAAGTGGAACGCACTTCGCTTCGATCGGTCTGCGACTTGTCCAAGAGGTGTGAGGAAGCCTACGTTGCTATTGCCATCAGTTGGTGCATCCAGATGTTCGGGCACTAGCAGAAAGCGATTGCCGCTGATTAGAGACATTAGGAAATATGGCCCACAGCCGAAACTGTGTAGCTTTCAGTAAATCCTACTATCCTTATCTCCTCGACTACTAAGAAAGAGAAAAACAATAAGATCGTTACAAATTGAGTGGATAAAATAAAAAAACGCATTTTCACTTACTCTTCTCGCCGTATACATTCTATGCTCCTCTATTATTCCGTTGTGATGTAAACACCACCCCTATCCTCGGGAGGGTTCCAATATTTGTAAAATACATCAACGTGCGTTAAGCAAAATCACTGGGCAAACTATTCATGGTAGGACTGACTGGGTGACAAGTTGCTCACCTGCCGAACGCGTGGGTTTACTTGCGGTGGTCAAAGGGTCATCTTCGTGAGACATTGACGTCTCGAGTTCGAGTCCCGCCACGGCAGGTCACTTCCCCACTGGCCGCGGCCCCGCCTCAGAAATATTGTACATCGTCGTGTAAAAGATAAAGAAGTAAAAGACTCATTATCATATTATTTTGTGCCAGTAAGAAAGCTCAATTCACTGCATATAGTTTTAAACAACTAATTATCTCGCATATAAGGTTGCTGCCGTTGGCTACAAACCTGAGAGCAAGCGGATATGAGGAGCTATCTGAATTAAAAATGAAGCAGATTCAAATTTTCGAAATTATCTACGTCCATACACAACCGTCGCAACCTTAAGAACGTGTCCAACTGACCTTGTTTATTCAGTGCCCATGTTTAGGCGAACATTAACCATCAGGAAGAAATGGCACACAATGACCATGTTGCATAGAGTGGGCAACGTGGATTAATGGCCCGAGCGATGGTGAATGGCTACCTGCCAGCAGTTGTGACCAAGATCCAATGGGATACCTGTTACTTGATAGTCTTAGGGGTGAATCCTGGATCACCGAGACCAGAGGTCATATAACTCTTTCAGTCACATCCTTCTTCTCATACAGTTTTACCCCCCGCCTCCCCCCCCCCCTCCCAGATTGCAACCGCCGAGGTTACAATTTCCTCCCCACAAGAAACACTTTTGCAGTGCAAGGAGATCTTCTTGCATTAACTGTCTCCTTCCCCGAAAGCAATATCTCTCGGCAAGAAATTATTTGAGCGATCCCAATTGGTATTTATTGATGGGGGGGAGAGAAGACTACTGTTTTTCTATAAGCTGGGTCCTTTGATTGCATGATCAATGAGAGCTAGGTACTTCTGGACTGCAAATGAGAAAATGCACTTAGGTGTTTATGCTATATCAATCCCTTGAGTACACTTGTTTTGTTGTCCAAAGAGTTCACTTTGTTTTGTCACGCGGAACAAAACTGTTCCATATTCGGCCACTATGGCCTGTTCGAAGATTTTCATCGAATTCCATGTTGTCGCTCAACAACGTATTGAATGAAATCCTTCAAAAAGTTAGGAATAATTCCTGTCCATCTGGAAATTTCCTGAGAAATCTGGTGTATGCTTGTTACCGAGTATGCGTATGCCTATATTTTTTTCTAGTTTCACTCCAGAGCACACTGGACCTCTCGCCATATTTCTGTTTTGATAAAGGAGAGATCGCTACTTCTATTCAGAATGTATAATTTGATTCAATTTTGTTCATTGATCATGTGTGACATGCGAAAATTCTTGATTATAGAAAATAACGAATAACCTTGAATTTGCAAACCAGTTCGATATTTGAGCCCTTCTTCCAGGTATTCCGAACCCTGTCAAACATTTTTTTCAGAAATAAATTGATTCGTTTGTTTCGTACTTATAGTCCGCGTGTATATCTGGTATAGTATTGGGTTCACATGCCATATTTGGTCACTCTAAGTGGTTTGGTTGAAAACTAATAGCTGGAAAACTTGGTGGGTTTAGTGGCATTTTGTGCCCTCAACGTTTCTGCGAGTCTGACTTTTAGTTCTGTTCAACTAACATTTTTCATATAAAATGTGATGTAATGGCATGATTATGAATCACTGAAATCGAGCTTGTTCGTCGCCTTGTATTGCTGTTCATGTATTGCAGTTTCCATCTGCAACAGGATGTTCACCTTGTTTGCTTGAAGTTACTAAGTGAGCTATCTCTGTGATCAAAACCCTTCATTTGGCAGCGTCACCAACATCTTGTCTCTAGATTGTCTCGCCTACCTTGTCGGTAAGGTTAGTGACAGCAAACCATGACGAGATATTCAATCGATCGCCCCATATGGTTCTCTCCATGATTCGCATGTAGTCGTGTCCGTATGCATAACATGCAGTAAGGTGTGGTGGTGTGGTACATCCGGGTCGGATATCACCTCGGTTGTGTTGACGGTGCTGCGAGGTCGGATTGTGTTGTCGGTCATTGGAATAAGACTCCTTTGCCTGATGAAAGGTGTGTCACACAGACCCCGGTCTCCATTCTGCATATCAAACTGAGCAGTGTTCCAACGAATTTGTTTGAAGCTGACACTAATGTGTACTTTTGCAGTTCGATCTAAATAGATTCCAACTTCGGTGACGAAATTCACTCAGGCGAAACTAACTCATGTTGCTTGGCTCACGAGCACACTCTTTTGCATGGTCTTGGTCGAGATCGAAAACGGAGGTCAGCACAATGTGACGATGGCGATAAAGCGTAGCTCTTTAGGCGTGGCCCTCTCGCCTCGTCTCCCGTCATCCCCGTGATTACAACCGGGTCATGTCAGCCGAAAGATCTGCACTAACCGAGGCTCGTCAGCAGACACAGGCCCCGGACCACAAACCTTTGGACCCGAGCACGTGCAGGACTGAGATCCATCTATCGGAACAAGAATGTCAGTGTCTAGGACCACAAAAGAATCAAGCATACATGGCAATGAGCTATGCAGGATTTAAGTCTTAACTTATTCACGCAGGCAGTAGTTTTTATTCGCGATGACTGAGTAAAGTGCTACATAATTTTCTCTGATATGCCAAAACCCTTCGGTTGATGTGTGGAAATAATGGCACTAGCTCGTGGTTCGAAAGTACTTCATTTAATAGATCTAATGGGAAAGCTTTGCAAAGCGAGCTCTATCCAAACAAGCGCAAGTCGATTAGTCAGACCGTATATTGTGCAAATGTCTACCTCTTTCTCCCCCTACCTCGTGTCCAGGCCGTGCCTGTTGGTCTCGTTCTGTTTGCCAAAAGTACCTAACACAATACGTTAGTTGGACCATAGTCTTAGCTTTTGTGACTCATCCGCTGAATGACAGGATTATGCAATGCGGCGAAATGTTTTCCAATCCATCACCCGTGTCCTACGACCATAAAGAGGGAGAACAAACCTTTGCAAACGACAAAAAGTTGGTCGATTCTAACAACAGGATCTTGGATCGTGACTGAAGACCGCGTTCAGAAAGTGTACAAAATTGGAACAGCTAAGTTCACATAGTACAAATGTGAGATAGGGTGGTGGTTGTAGTTGTGTTTTGTATTGTTTGTGTGCGTGTGTGTGTGTGTACCCAAGCACGCACGTCATGATGTCTTTCGTCAACTTTCTCGGACAAGAATAAAAGCAAACAATGTATGCGGTATATCACTCGCAGATCATCGATTACTTTATGCTAGTCACGAAATGATGATACGTACAGACGCTGTTGGCACAACCACCCAGAAATGAACACAAAGTGCTATTCGTTCGTCAAATAACATGATTGTTCTGTGCTTCAACAAGAAAACTATTGGCGTGTGGAACAAAGGCGTCTGAAAAGTTGTCGGTTTAGTTCTTGATTAGTGTCGAGTCAAAAATTGGTCGAGATAGTGTGTTTCATTTTGTAAGCCGCACCACCCACCCCCCCACAACCCCGCCGAAAGCGATGCGGATAGCTATTTTCGGTGGTCAACATTGGATTCGATTGCAAAGCTGAGGATCTCCACGCGAAGGGATGGAGCTGGGCGGACCGGCCAATGTTGCAAAACATTTTCAGTTTTTGTTGGTGTATTTTGTAGCATGGTTGTTTCGAATGATATTTTGGAAAATCCATAATGGTCTTCACATGTCAATAAAACAGAAATCAGCCTCGAATCAACGTACCTACCCAAAAATACCATGGCTGAATTTTCTCATCCTGTCTATTTACAGAAAGAAATGCTACAAAACCCACCAAGTTTTCCAACTATTAGTTTTCAACCAAACCACTTAGTGACCTAATTTGGTGTGCTGATTTGTCAGCCCACTACTATACCCAATATACACACAAACTTTAAGAATGAAACAAAACAAATCAATTTATCTCAGAAACAGTGCCCAAAAGGGTGTGAATTGATAATAAAACCGCTCCTGGAAGAATGGCAAAACCATCAAATTGGCTTGCAAACACAACGACCGTGGTCTTCATTGACTCATTTTTTTACTCGTGGATGTGTTATTTGTTATTGAACCAAAAATCGGCGTGATACATTGTCATCGGTGAACGGTAGTCGGTATAATCAGAGGTACTCAAACATTTTCATTGTGTCTAATTGCATCAGCAATTCAGTTTATCCCAACGAAAAACGCTGGACTTCCGGTTTACGTCGAGAGTGGTGAGATAAGACCAAGTCCACGTTGCATGTGTAAATCCAATTCATTTTTCATTTCCAGCCGGCGGAACAAATCTATTTTGAGATAAATGAACTTTGTTGGTCATAACATAGTTGTATCAATCATTTTGAGCATAGGGTAACTATCTACTATTGAAGTTCACAGTAGAAGATAGTTACATTAGTGTTAACTTCCGATAGTGACGAAGCTCCTGACAAATGACTGTTATTGCATTCGATGGCCTGAATCTCTCCGTATATCGGAATCAGTGAATAAACACTAGATATCCAACTGAGTAGGAATTGCACCGTATGATGTCGACGGTAGACTGAAATTGAATTCTCCCTGTCGAAGAAAATCTCACTCGAATGATGTCAAAGAGACGCCATGTTTGGCAAAACCCATATACTAAGTTTGCACACATTCGTATACTTGAGCATCTGAACCACTTCAAGAATTTCTCAATCATACACTCCCTACCGATCATTCACTGTTGAACAAAACTCCATTCAGAATGTGTCAGATATTCGGCATCATTAGTATAAAAAAATGCAACCAGCAGCCATTTGAAAAGTCACAAAGATATAACAATCTCATATCTCTCCATTCGGATTGAGTGAAATGCTAATGTGAGCAGTACACAAACTCCAAATAGATATTTCCAAATATGTTCCACCCAATGCTCATCATCATAGTTGCAGACTAAACGCATGCACTCTCAAACATGACATGAGATCCGGTTTGCATCCAGGTGGCTACCAAATTGCTTAACTCTGATCACAATGGTAATCTTAGTCCGACTGATCCAGGCACCCAACGAGGCGTGGGAAAACATGGTCAGTACCAAGACTCTCTCTCTCTCTCTATGGTTGTCGAGGCATGTGCACATACTCTGACCAGGATGATAGCGTTTGTAGTGTTGGATCAAGTTTATGCAAGAAGGACTAGAGTGGACGAGATAAAAGTGATGGAGCAAATGATTGGGATAGACTATGCCGAAATGCGAAAGGTTAGAGTACCGGATGAATTCGATCTGCTTGATCAGATACAAGTGTACAGTGGACAATGAACGAGCTGCGTATTACTTACATTCCATTCTCGTATCCATCACAAGTGATTCAATAATACACCCCGTGTGTGAACCTAAATCAAATCGTGTGAGCCCCTTGCGCCCGGCTTTTCACCAATGAGTCGGACATGCTTAGACCCATACGTGCAGCCCGTTTATCCATGTGGATGGGGAATGAAATTGCTGGATCTCGTTGCACAACATGCAGAGGCGTTTTCAGTACAGGCTGTTCAAAGCATCCGCGTTGTACTTCTGTGCAGAATAGTGAGCACCGTCGGCTACTGAATAATTGCGGTCATGCCTAGTTCCACCGATGTGTCTATTTTGTCGGAAATGAATAAAGCATCATTCGTTTGATGGACTTAAATATTAAAACTGATCCCCTCCGGAAGGTATTCGAACTCCCGCGAAGACGTCACGCACGTTACAGTATCGTGGATGCTCTATCAGTGCTACTAAAACGTGTTTTCAGGGTGCACGCATGCGCATGCCGAGACCAATGGCTTTTTTTATACTTCCCCAGTTCAAGTCTAATGAACAATGTTTCACAAAATTTCATTCAATAAGTTTCCCAATTTACTCGGCTGAACTTAATTCGTGCAAAGTTCATTGTATCACTTGGTTCATAACCACGGTTAAAACAAATCCACTTCGGTGACTAAATTATTGCACAATATTTCCCGGTTATCAAATAAGGGGTAGGATTTAAGTGGGAAGCACCGAAGTGAAAATAAACACAAGTCATCTTGGTATCTGGATTAGGCTAATTATTGGGCATCGTCGAGACAAGGTCTGTTAGCATGCTCGCGCAGATTACGTGCACCAAACGGATGTCAGCTAAGCTCGAGTCCACTTGGTGACATTCGTCCTGCTAAGGTTAATTTCCTCTTCCCATAAATTTCCACTCTTTCGGTTCCCGCTTCTCTTATTTTCGAACAATTATTCCCATTCAAATCCCACTTCTAGTTTTAATTAACGGAACGTCCGCTGTCTATTCGTGACGCAACTATTAGACTTAATTACCCGTCGAAACATCAAGTGTACATTACATACAGCCACACCAAACGGCTTTACCATTGATATCAAACGAATGACGTTTGTCTAGCTGACACGTTATCTTGCTTATCATAAAAATTTATCCCAATATCTAAGAAAACCACAGTAGAGATGAGATCGAGTCAGTGCAAAAGACATCGTGAATGCTCAAACTGTTTTCTCGCACACAAAAATCATTCAGATCAGTCAAGATGCAAGTCTGGTAAGGTGTAACAGAATGCGAACAAAATAGTGCTTGGTTCGGTGGATAAACTTAGAACGAATGACAGAACGAGAGTCTGCGACACAAAGGATGTTCATGAGGAACAATTGTTCCGTCAACTGATAGCTGTTGTGATCTGAAGGTCATTCACATTTGTACATGAATGTTATTATCATGACGAAACATGGATAAATCCTCTTTACATGCCTCGACTTCAACAGAAATATAGCTTAAATGTAAGGTGAATATATAGATACTGATATAGGTTAGAAGTAGTGATCGATAGTGCAAAAATGTCTATTGTGGATTCCATGTTGACGAGTTAGTTTTCAATTTCTAGTACTCTGGGTAGTACTTAAGAACGAAATAAAACTGTCACTTCCGTGTCTGCTTTGTACATGACGATGATCGAGATAGCTCTTGACGAGCAGTGCGATCCGTACGGAACTCCCAAAAGCTGCACGCCGCAAACATGTTGCCAAAGTCGTTTGATGCGTGTAAGAGCGTGAGCGAATAAGACTAAGTATGGGCAACGAGTTTATCGCCATTCTGGTATTGAAATTCAGTCCACCTAAAGCCAAAAGACTTGACGGACACAAGGACCACGAGCCAGACATGCGTTGATAGAAAGTTGGATGACCAAATGTGTACATCTGCATGCGTGAGCACAGTGAAGGAACAGCGGCGAAATTCCGTGCAACTGATTGCCGATCGTAACGCAGTTGCTGAAGACGAAGAAATTCAGCGGTTCTCCCTTGCACCTATGTAAAGCATTTGTTTGTCTCCATCAAGAATAACTATCATGAAGCGGAAGCTGCAAGATTTTCATTCGACAACATCAGGAGAGAAAGTCACTGATTGCATCAACCGTAAGCAGAATAATGATAAGATGAGGAAACCGGATCGATTAAGGACAGAAAGGAGTGCGGTCGACCGAAATTGGCCACCGAAAAAGGTATGTCAAATGATGTTTTGGAAAGCGGTCAAAAAAACTCGCAGCAACACATCCGAGCTCTGGCAAGCTACTGTTATCAGTTACGATCTGCCGTAAGCCCGATTCCATAGGAAAACAACTGGAAGTCATTCGTGGAATGTCATCTGGAAAGATTATGCTTAGAAAATGCAGACAGTCGCCTTCGGTTTTGAACCTGGTACCTCACTCATGATATTGTACCGTTCATCGTTTTAACGATGAGACCATATTTCACCCATTTGGAATGCAAACCAGATGATTTTACTGATCACAAAAGAATCCACCACAATGTATAGCCCATCAATAGCAATCTAATAGCTAAGTGGTAGGTTGGGTAGGAATCATAGGAAGAAGAATTATCAACCCCTAGTTTTCCCATAGAAACGTCACTAATACAGACAAACCTCACTTTACTCATTCTCAATAGGAAGTTCGCGTTCAGACATTTCTTGCTCCTACTTAAGAAGCAATGGCACCAGTGGTACAATCTTGAATACGGTTCCAGTAAGGTGGGACATCCTCACATTAGGTGGTATGTGTGGTCGGCAGTACATTGGAAGCCTTATTGAGGATCTCGGATAGGGAGAGGGTGAAGCAATTGAATGATCTTCTAGGTCTCCGGATTTCAGTCCGTTAGACTTTTCTGTTTGTGGTTCTACTTAAGAAGAAGAGTATGTGAAATTAGATCCGAAGTGATGGAGGACTTTAGGACGAGTATCACGTTGCAATGCAGGAGAATAACTGTGGATGTGTTGGATACAGTGGAGACCTGTTACTTGAAACGGGTGATACTGTGCAGACGAAGATCTGGGCAGCATTTTGAACACCAAACTTCAAGGACTTTGGGGAAGAATAGCTGATTTCATATTTATCAACCATGGTGCAATTTATGTGGAATCAGTGGGATGTGCAACAGATGAAGAGATGCTGTTAGACAATATTTAAAAGAAAATGAGTATATTTGTGAGCGCATTTAGAATTTAAATTATATTAGTACACTATATTTGGATCACGTACGAAATTCGCAGTTTTTTTATAGGCTACAATTGTTCTAGAAAAGTGAGCGTAAGAATTTGGAGGTGGACTGCGCTAAACTTCGTTAGAAAGTGGGAGAAACGTACTACACATTTTCCCGTCTTTTAGTAAGCATTGATAGTAGCTTAGTAACTACTGTCGATTATTTAAAAATCACGACCTAGGATACAGTGACCAAACCTTTCCGACACACCCATACCGAGCAAGGACACATCACGCGTGAGATTGAGGTCCCAGTTATGAGGCTTGGCAGGCTTGTCCGAGTCACTTATTTGAATAAGTAAGGTTTGTAAAGGAAAATTGTCACGTTATTATTTGATTAGGGAAATAACACGCCGGCGATCCAAGGCAAACAGGTTTACAAATCTGACTAAATTTTGTAGATCCAGTAAAAGTGAAATTGTGTCTTCAAAAAAATGCTGCAAGTTATACGTTTGCACAGCTGCACCAACATTCCCCCGGAACACTGTGAATCAAATCCCCGTGCAAGACCACCAAGTCCCGTTACTGAGTCTGGAAATTCGCCCGTCATATGATCCTGTGTAATATGGATGCGTCGGGACGATTTAGTCGGTGCACCTTAAGCTTGGTCCCTAAATAACCGACAGTGGCCAAAAAGTATTCACCAGTGCCTACTAAACGAGAATAAAACCTGCAGAAAACCGTTGCGCCAAGGGAAACGCGGATTAATTGGCCCATTTTCCAGCATCACGTGTTACGTATCAGAATTGAAAACTGAAGCATTCAGTTCTTGGGGAAAAATTTCAATTCAAATATTAAGATAAAATATCACATCTACACTGTGGATAGAATACAAGAAAAGATGCTTGTCTCTATTGGATTTGAAAACTCCCCCAGTGCCTGTACTTCATTGAAAATTACCGACAGCCATTTAAGTGTCCTGGTTTATAATGGGACCTATCAGATCTAAACAGAGATGGAATTTTCGGAGTAACTGTACGCACTAATGTCCCAGTTGTGTTCGGTTTACCTAACTAAAACGAGGCTCGATTAAAGGTTTGCGGTCACACGGAACATACTGTCCAACCACCTGATCGTACGTGGCATCATTTCATCTAAACGTAGATGCTACCATCCTGAAAGACATGTTATTGTATAGCAAACCATTGAAGCGGACAACAAACGGAATGATAAAGTATTCGATTTCGCCCACAATAATAATAACTACCTTTTCAATAAGACATCTGCGGAACATTTTTCTATTCAGTTATATTCCACGGAGGTCAGGTGTGTGCCGTGGATAAATTGCGCAAATGACCAGGTGTACAAGGAGCTCTTCCATTTACCACCAATAGACTGAGGTACAGCGCATCGTTTTTAGTACTTTAAATGTTGGACATGCTAGTGACATTATTTGAACGTTACTGGATGTGGACCAAATAGGAGTCGTCCACCAGACGTTTATCAGAACCTCGTGTGGACGGAGAACCGTTCATAATCTGCTTACCATCGAACGCCCATTAGTCGTGTCACGCGATCCCACTGTTAAGCTGTTAATAGGAATATATGATATTTGAACCTAGTTCGTGCAGGTTCTAACCCAGGTAAGTACTGACCCCGGTCTTCAGTATCCACAGCCTAGGATACAGTAGACCATAGTTCATACTTTTCTGTTTCACCCCATATCCCGACAACCTATTGGTCCGCTAAGGCTAGTCGCCGTGATCGTATGACACCATGGACCAATCATGAGGTCGGGCACGTGCGGTCGGTAATCTGGCCGCTGTGTGCCCAAAGCGTGCTAGACACGGGCCAATCGAAACACGATCATCTCCCGTTTGCCGTTGCTCCCTTAAAAAGTCACGGAACAGGCGGAAACAGTAAAATAGTGAGATTAACTGACGCGAGGTTTACATTTTTATTGCATCAGACATGTTTCACACGTCGACACCGCAAACTCGAAATTATCCGTCCGTTTTGATGGAGAAGAATACACCATACATTGGATCCCCAAAGCCCATGTCGTTATTGCATTGGTCAATGGTTCCAAATACCACCCCAATGGTGCCTGAATCGCATCCAAACAATTGTGATAGTCTGCCAAGTGCAACGGAATTGCGAATTAACCCGACATCTCCGTTGGGACGACTACATGCGGTCAAGAGAGTAAGTGGAAAATGATCGTGCAGTGACTGAGTTTTGGTTTCTAATAATAAAAACATGAAATAAAAATAGATCTCATGCTTGCACACCTCGGTGACAACGCACTACACACAGGAGAAGAATGCTGGTGCTGTTTGGAGCTTCCACGAGCTCCTCACCGCCGAGTTTGGTATTTGATTTGGTAAATTTTTCTAATCCCCTGCTCATCTCGGCGAGTGATGAAAGTTTTCGACCTAACCCCTAAGCTCACAAATCAGGAGCCTAAATATAGTCTTCACTAGTATCTTTCAAATAATTGTGATTGTCAAATGTATCATCAATATAATTGGGATTTGGAGAATTTTCTTCCTTCAAGAAAAGCAATCGTTTGTGATTCAACGTGTTTGTTTTTCATGAGGCTGATTGGCCCTGTTCTTGCTCAGCCTACCTCCTCATTTATCGGGGCTTTGGCTGATCACCCTCACACGCGGATTAGATTTTATCACACTATCTTAATGGCTCCATTTTGGGTCTTTGGGTTGCCCATGTTTTGGAGTTTTCCTCACTGGAAATTCCCAACTCGATTAGATGTTTACCACGCGTGTGATAAAATCCCACACACTTTCACAATATGGTTAGTTCAGACGAAAATGTTAGAGTAAATTAAAAAGCCCACTGTGTGATTTTTTTGCAGTAAGGTGGTGGCAGTCAATTTGTTCCAAATACACCACAAATTTTTGAGTTCACCTGTTATCACCATCAATTCATAGCTTCTACGTGAATTCACTGTCTTGACGCAACTATCTCATATTAGTGATATGTTCCTCTCCCTCATGATGTTTATCATCTGTGGACAATTTCCAGTGTTGCTACACGAATTCGCTTGTTATCTCAATCATCGTGTTTAGCCACCACCGGCACTCTTCTTGAAACAGGAAGTTTTAGGCAGGATCAGTCCTGGTATGTACTGTCCATCCCTCGAGTGCTGGCATCATGGAAATTCGTCCAAGAAGAGCAACGAAGGCAAGCCATCCCGCAAGATTTTCACAGGGATCTTGAGGTGTAGTTATTTGCTAGAAGAGATCAGAACGTTATCAGCCTGATCTAAGTGGGCGGGCGGCTGTGAAAAGTTTGTCCGGACGTACTATCTGTCTAATAATCTGGTTCCAATTAAGACCTTCTGTGATTCTCCTCTCCAAGTCTCCACTATGGTTTCCCGTTATCCCTAAACCTGCAGTCGGCCTCTGAGACTGAGATACTACAGTTATAGAGCACGAACAAAATAATGGTTATTATTGTGTTCGTATTGACTTTTAGTTACTACTATTAGTGAATAATCAAGAATTGGAACTTTCCTGTGTGGCTGACATCGAACGCCCAGTGTGTGGAGATCGAAGGTCATAACCAAGTTCAACATTTTAATTAGCTGGAAAACCATGTGACATAAACATTAAAAACCGTTTTTATGCGACTTATGATGAATATATTATGGCCACATGTCCACACAATATTTCCACATATGATGTTACTCTCACAATACTAAGTAGAATAAGAATGTCGAAACTTGGAACAAGAAGGATTTAACATCGAACCGGTACCAGTAGATGGAATAGTGACAATCGTCATTTAGCAGAACAGCAATGATTTTCTAAGGTGCACCACCCCTTTAGGTGGAGGAATGTTTTCCAGCCATTGACCAGTGGAAGAAAGTAGTTGTTTAACCAACCTACATGTGTGTTTTCCACTCAATCACGTGACTGCTTGTGGTCAACTCGGCACATAAGTGCCATCAAACAAGTAATAACGGGCCTCAGACGCCCCCCCCCTCTCATTCCATCGTACGTACCAACACGTGCACTGTGTTGCTTGGTCGTTAACATACGATCTGGATGCAAAGTGTGAGAAATCGTTCTCGGAATTCGCGTTGCTGTTAGATCGTGGTTCTTCATTATTTGTCATTTTCTTTCCTCCAGCGCAACAAGCCACTGACAGAGAAGCTACGACGTCAACGCATCAACCAAGCTCTGGAAGAACTACGTGACTTGATCAAAGACCCAGCAACTAAAGCGGTAAGTGGCTGAATTGAATGACCTGTGCATTGGTCACGTGTTTACTTCTAAAACGTGTCGGTCCCACTTCAGAGCCGAGTAGTTGCCGTGCTCGTTTGAACACAACTTAGAGAGTAATGTTCTAACTCGGGTCACATTTGGCCACATCATTTGAACTCTGGTCAAGGTCAACCGGCAACAGATGCAAGTTGACTCGGTATCGTAACAGTATCCAACTGAATAACATCTCTATAGGTTTTAACCGAATAGTATTCACATAAGTACGTTTCTTAGTCGCTGATTGCACGACTTCACACCACCTGAAAAACGCTATTCTTATCGTGGAAGTTGAACGTCACACGAATGTTAGAATGAAACAACCTAACAACCGTCAAGCCATTAAACAAGAGTTGCGATGACCATTTGACTATTAATATTATATTCTATAACCATATCTCACTCATTTGGTGTCTTCTAGTCGTCAATTTTTCTGTGTCCAGCTGCCCGGACTCAAACTCAAGGTGTTTTGATTGTCTGATGTACAAATAACCTAATTGTACCACTAGTTCGATTTGAAACGGCGTTCGTTTGCTTCGTAGCATTGTTTCAGCGTGAACCATTTGTCAAATTGGATACCTGTTAGATAACGCTTTCGGCGTGGTGTCACAAAAACGTCTGTACGGCACAAGTCGTTCAATCACAAAAGGATGGTGTACAATTTATCAATATCGTTACAACGATCGATGTCACTCGTTTTGTTACTGTTCTCCAAATTATTGTCATCCTGATGATTGTGAATGTAGTAAATCCGCGAATAGGTTTTTGTTTTGGGATTTCACTATATCAATGTCCGTTTGCCTATAGCGAGGTTGAATAGGTGTCACGTGAAACATTCGGTCACAATCCTAAATGGTGTTGATTTAGCTGGGGGTGGGGGATTGAGTAGGGTCAAGTGGACGTCGGTCGGTGATGAATTGCAATTTCCGCAACCAGGAGGCTCGCACGAGCGCATCTGACGTGTGGAAACATTTTAGCTAACAAATCTGACCAGTGGATACTTTCTCATCGTGATATCTGACACGTGAAGAACAACGCGGATTATCATCACACACGTACGCACACAGTAGCCTCTGGAACCCCCGCAGTTGTGTGAGAATACGCTCCGGCTGGGTAGGGGAGTGGCTGTTTTAGCTGGAATCCACACCATTCCCGATTAGCGTTTGCGTGCTATATGGCTGTACTGTGCGCACGATTTTTCGTTTAGCGAAACAAGTACCAGCATGAATTCCGATTGATTAAACGTCTGACATTTCTCCACCAGTTTTTCGGTGTGACAACTCGTTTTTGTTGTTGTAAATTGAGGCTTAGCGCTATGGTTTTTCATGTGTGGACACGATTGCAATGGACAGATTGTCCTCCCCATTAAAAAACCCATTGAATACAGTACATATATGTGAGACTTTCAGACATTTATTGACCCGAATTCCAATGACGTCGCGGGATTTTTGACCGGGGCAGTCCGACTGATAACTCGGTGTCCGGAGTTTTCGCAGCTGTATAAGACAGCTTTTGAAACGCATTGGTTTTTCACTTAAACTGGGCATTACTATTTGGAGTACCCCACGTGATTCGATTATCACTGTTTTTTTACCATAACCCGAACATCGATCACATCACTCGGTACAATGGAGAAAGGGCAATAATACGCGATATGCGTGGAGCCGAGAAATCTCGTTCTGTTGGTCGAGATTGTTATGCATTTTTTTCCGCTGATGAAATTCATTCCGCTTGAATGAGAAGCTAATCCTAACAATTCCCCGTTTCTGTCTTTTCTTTTGAACGTCGTCTCACTTGCTGCAGTCTAAATTCGCATTATTCGCAGTTATACTCTTCGTCAAGTATCCTTTTCAAAATGACAATTATTATTGTTAAGTACATCAGGATCAGCGGAATAATCTGTGACAACTGATTCCGCCTATTGGTTTCCTGTTGATGATAGCACATTGGCTAGGCCCCACTGGTCACAAAATCAATTTACCCGGACAACGAGACCAATGCGGTCCCATTAGGCTATTATACTCTTGTCGATCTCTGACCTGACTAACCCTGGATTGAACCGTAGCTATTGCCGCCTGAGTCCGTTTTGCTTTGTCTCTGTCTATCCGGTCGGTTCTTTAACGAGGCGTCGTTCATATGGATGAGCGTGCGTCTAGTTTACTTACGGCCGAAACGTTTGAATCACTATAGCACTCTGGGCTGGATATCTGGTTTGTCTGCTGACTGGTTAGATCCGGCCCGGTAACAAACCGTATCCACACCGGCGTTTCTCTCACACCACATCGCGGATCACAAACGATTTCAAATAGTTCGCATGCATGTCCGGTTCGTATGCAACCCTGGATCAACAAAATACCAACTGGTGGTCATTGCACTGGTGGTATTGATCTAATTTCGAGCAAATTAAAGTGAAGTAGATCAGTTATTTTTTGTCTGATGAAACAATGGTTTCCCTTAGCCCGGCAACTACACAACTGAAAAGTCTCTAACGTGATACTGGGTTTGGTTTTGTAACGAAGGCTCCGCACGATGATGGACTTTTCTGCTTAGTGCGACATCATATTTGAAATTTTTGGTTATTCCTCAGAAAAGCTTAAATAAAATGTCTGGTAAACTGAACTTAAAAGTTATCCTTTGTCCATCAAACGAGTTCTCTTGCGTTTGCAATTTGTTCAAATACGAATTATGGAATTATTCAACAAGGATCCACGTTTCAACTTCTTTTTTCTATTCGAACAGCCCAATCGATTGGAAAAAGCGGATATCCTTGAACTGACCTTAAAATTCGTGAAAAATCAACTATGTAAGTTATGATGTATTGGCTTGTTGCGGTAAATTTTGTCCGGAAATGAGCGCCAATGATATAATTGCCCTGTGCGTTTGTTGTTTTCCACTGATCTCTATAGTTGTGATTAAGTCCTTTCAAGCGGCAATAACTTTGTTTTGGTTCCGAATAACCATTTTGGTGACTTCATAGGATTTAAAATTAATTGGAGGTAAATATGTAAACGGGGCATTATCGAATTTCTTCGTGATATTATGTTATGGTCAACATACTCTGCTTATGCTTCAGTGCAGTGAAAGCGCTATGCTCATAGTCACTGCATGACCTACTGCACCATCAGGATAAAACAGCAGGACTGCAGAACTTTATAGGACTTTCAGTTCATCAGGCGCAGCAAAATCCTGTACCAGAGTGGCATTCGGACTCCTATCGAAGTTGGTGGGGTATTGTCTTGTTCGAATCTCCATCGTACAACTTGGCAATCGTATACTTTACCGGATCACAATCAGTGAAATAGATACCAACTGAAACCAAGCTGCCATGTAATACAAGTTCTCAACATACTGCTCATGTTCAATTAAGGGCCCGAATTGGATAAAACACGCTTTCACTATTCCGGTGTAATGACCAAGGTCGGGAGAGACTGCAGTACAAAGATGCTCATACGCATAGTTTCAACATGCAGTCAGTTAGGTTTCAACCAAGCACCTCTGTGAGCTAGGCGTGTACCCGATGTGTTGCATCTCACTTCGACATCCTGAATCTCTGCCTTTTATTTTTTCAATCATATGCTTGTGCACGAGTGCAGTGGAAGGGATACACCCCTTGGTGGTAAATGCCTAGTGCACCATCATTGGGGATGAACGGAAACATGACTAAGACTTGGAGTGAAAGAGAATCGCATTAGGTGTCAACGATCAAAATCAAATCCAAATCACGCCGGGTGGTGTTGATCTGTCACGGTTATTTTATTTGGTGCTGATTACTGTGACCAGCAATGCTCGGCAGGACGGGCATCTTTTCTGAACTTGCTTTGTGTTTATTCATTGAGGCTGTATGAAAATGAATGTATTTTCAGTCAGGTCATTTGTGTCGATGCTCATCAATCGTCTGCCCTTGTTTCAGCCCAAAGCAAACACCAACCGGATACAGCCATAACTTCGTCCGGTGCGAGTCAAGCGAATAACGTTCAAATGTTTCTCTATGGCTATGCTTCATGTGAGGCAACTGTGCGACGTGTTTTCAAGGAGAATCTGCATGAAGGTACTATGGCGACCAGTTCTCCTGTTTCGGGCTACTCGTCCGAATTGTGTTCCACTATTTTATCAGAATTGTCCACCCAACGTCGACTGGCCGTAACACATATTCTATCATCCCGACAACAAATGCAACTCAGTAGTGGGATGCAATCGACGTCATCCGGTTCCTCGGTCGCTGCGGGTGAGCTGTCCGGTGCATCCACTGAATCAGCGGAAGACATCAGTCCCCCGGGAAGATGTGATTATTTGTCAAACATTTCCCCACAAGTAAATGGTCCCGATGCAATAAGTAAAGTCGTTCCGTCTACCCACAGAGGAGGAGGTGACGTTTGGCGACCGTGGTGAGGAAGTACTCAGTCTTGAGGTTGTTTCCACGTGTAGTTCTCAAGAATTTTCTTATCTGTACATACATATTCATCTAAGAGACCCACGTGATTTTTGTACGTTTCGTGAAACTTTCAATGAGTTTTGAGGTTACCGACTAATAAATTATTTCCCTACCCTTCATAGTCTTCATCTTAACTTCGTTCCAGTGGCGCTGGATTATATCCTGCGTTACTCACAGGTCACGGTGATTGTACCGACTGAGTCTTTTCAACGGAAAGGAGATGGAAACGCGGAGAGTCTTGGTTTTCGTGATGCACACAGATGACGAATCTGACCGTGTGAGTTTCGGTCACACAGATTCCTGGTCTTAGTATATATATGATATGGGGAGTGGAAAATTCTTGCTTTCCGCACTAAATTATTAATTGGGTTCCGGCTGTCATGGACAGTACTTCAACCATAGATGTAACAGTGTGGTAGCGAAGCCGTTTGTTATCGCTCAGATGAACGTCTTGCGCATACCTCGCCTCGGTAAATCAATTCAGTACCCTCTTCAACGGACCAAAAGAACTTTCGAGTTGTTACGGTTATTGTTCTGGGCCTCGGATACTATATGTGAAGCTTTACGTGTTCTTTGTCAGATCCAGATCATAATTATGGACTCGGTTCTCCGTTTATGTGCTAATGCATAATGGTTTATTTGGTTTGGGTTGCTGGTAAGCATCTTGTCTGAATAATGAGACATTTTCGATCCAGAACAGTGTCATCGACCTGACATTCCTAATACATGTTGTTTTGGAAGGGCGCATTGTACTGCTTGCTGGGGTCGAGCACTAGAACTAACTCGCACCCGTAATGTCGTTGTTTAGACCCATCGAGAAGTTTCCGCCACGCTAGGATTGGTAATACGTGGCGGTTTGTTTCATTTAAGTACTGTCTGGTGATCAGCCATCAGCGGATACACCAACGAATTGGGCACTAGTGCCCGTGTTCATCGATACCAATTTAGACAGTTAGACGGGTTGGAAAATTGCCGGGTAGAGATACATGTTTGGTTTTGAGGAGTTGATGTTCACACAGCTTACGCAGTTCGTGACTTCGCATTGCTTTGCATACTGCACTTTCTCAGGAACACTATTGCCTCACAGTAATGTACTTTCCGCGCCCTCAATCGCTCACCCGCTATCTTTGTAATGCATTTATTGCTCCTATGTGCATCCTTTCAATCATGATTTGACTGATTCGCATTTGTGTACGCATTCAGCAAACCAATTCAAGTGCAGGATAAGTTGGTTGCGTGAGAACAGCCCCAGCATGAACGTGAGGCTTCCGATTAGTAGCAATGACGCAGATCGCAGGTGTGGCAACCGATGAAGTGTACCATCGATCTGCTCTCTTGTCCTATAACGAGGTCAGCATGCCTAGCAGGTGCAGCTAACACAGCGATCCGGCATCATACAAACTAACACGTGACCGGCTTGTGTGACCTTTACTTTCGGCTCGAGGTTAAAACGTATGTTTACTGACAGCCAAACGTCATCCCGTTATATGGTCAAATTTTGACGGAGTGGTCAAGGTGTGACACGGACTGGTAGCATGCCGGTGACGTTAATTTTTTTCTCATTTGATGTAAATGATAGAGCAAACAAGTAACATTTTGAACTACCGAGACAACTTGGATTCTTATTGATCAAGTTTAATTCCAACGTCAGACTATAGAAAAAGCTTGCCGCCGTTTGAGCGCATAGTTTTTCGCTGGAAAGTCGGCATGTTAACATTGCCTGTATGAGAACAGAATACGGTTCACTATACTGCGACAGAGATTATGCGAATGATGCCATTGTGTTGTCTGCTTCACCTGGACACAATTAGCAGGTGCACGAAAGTAACGCAACTGATGATACCCACTCTATGCAAACGTGGTTGATGTCTAATAAGCGGAAGCACTCAGTTGCACTGAACCGAGAACAGCGTTTGTTTCCACTTGCCATGGAACGGTGTCTGCAATCAACAATGCATTCCAATGATGTCGGTTGGTAATACGCTTGGGCGATTACATGTGCTAGGATAGAATCAGTGTGATGGAAGAACGTGCAAACACATGATCTGACATGGGTCCCAAAACCGAACTATTTCGGTGTGGCGAGTGGGGGATGTTTGTCTAAGCGTGCAGTGGCGATTCTGACGTAATCACTTGGATGACGCTTTTGTGTGTTGATCCCAGCTCGATCCGGGTCACTCAGCACCGATCGGTATGCGACCCCGTCGATTCGGATGTAACGACAAGGTTTGTTTGTTCATCCGTGTGGTGCACATTCCCAATCATTCACCTACGGAAGACAATCCACTAGACTTCCGAATTGTATACTGAAACCTACTTGCTACTCTTGTCGCGGTTTCAAGTGAAACGGAGAGAGAGAGAGAGAAAAATCCGCCTTGGAAACTCGACCTTACCAACATCTGAACCGATCTCGTGAGAGTCTCGGGAGCAACAAAAGACCGGTCGTTTTCGAAACATTGTTTACACAAAGCGAGCGACACGTTATTGTATGTTTAGTGACCGACTGCTTGGACCAGCACATCAGGATATCCACCGTTAGAGTTCATGTGAAGGCAGTTCAAATGAATTACTTGCCCTTCGAGCGTGTGCGATAATCAACGGGGTGTAATAGACCGAATTCTCGTTCTTATTGTTACCACCGCAAATTTGTTGAGAAGTTTATTCTCATTTGAGAGGACGTCTCTGTTGTTTGAAAAGATATTATGCATCTATGAAGATAAACTGCACGGTCTAGGAGAAAGCATGCGAGGTGCTTCGGACAAGACGGATTTGGTACTGGATTTTTCGGGAATAGACAAGTCGTTTGTGATTTCAGAGTAGATGCCCCCAACGAATTGTCTTATTTTATGGTGTTTGTCTATTTGAGGCAGTGCACAGTCCATTGATCATAATAGGCTGGGATTCGCCGAAAGTCAGCGGGTTTCATCTCCGGACTTTGAACTGTGCCGGAAAGGTCTAAATCAATTACAGTTCTCGTAAAAATTGTCCTGTATCATCCGTCCTTTAAAGACGTTAAACGTCTTCACACCGAGTTATTATTTTTGTCCAGAGTAAATAGGTTCATTTCTTTCCAGTAATCAAAGTAAGTTAATCAAAACGTTGGTCAGACAGGAGAAACAGACATACTCCGCTTAGAGAGGTTATTATTAAAAATACAGCCCAGCGATTGTTGGTTGAGACACGTGTACAGAAGTGTGTTACATAAGTTGTGCAAAAAATCATAATCTTTCTATACTAAGGTGAAAATGAGATCGAGTTGTTTTTTTACGAAAAACAAAATCAGAGATCGGGGGTTTACAATAAATCTGACCGCTAATGTAACTGATGATGCAGTATGACTAAGGTGATGACAAGTTGTGAAGTCTTTAAGGGGACATAACACAATGTCTAGTCCACTACGAGCATAGCAAACACCGATTTCAATCAGCAAGGCAACAATAGTGAGAAGTTAACCACTCATTGTTACTGGCTGCAGATCAATAAAGTGTCTTAGTTCTCTAATCTGCGAAGACGGTTGTTTTAGCCTTTCGTCGGTGGTGAGTCACACATACACAAGCACAACTGCAAGAGCACTTTATTCACGCTTGCAACGGGATCTGACGTGCGGACGTCAAGTTCCTCCCTCGAAATAGGGAATGAGATACGAAGATCATAGAGTTGCGGCGTCGTCACGAGTCCTTCTACATTAATAATATCGCTGTCAGTGTCTTCATGGAGCTAGGTTTCTTGGAAGAGAAGGGCTCCTAGCTGTGCCTATTTCCGACGATGAACGGAGATGGCAGAATAGTCGCGCTGTGTGGCTTTGAGTCGCGACAAGACTGGATGAATTTATAAATGCAGGGAAGATTATTCGGGTAAATAACAAAATTGGACAAATGAGACTATCTGTGTGAAGCATACCGTATTTGAAAGTGTGTGTAGGGAAAATGTTTCATCACAATTTGTCACTGTTTTGCACACCTTTGCAAATCCTCGATAGGAATCCCTGATTCAAGGAGAAAATTATCCACGTTTATCTACTTTTCTATTCGGATATGTAAACCACAAGGTATTGGACAGCACAAAGCTGTTACTTCAACACACCCCTGAAAAGTTATAATCAGCGATTTGTTTGTAAAACTTTACGCAAATCAGACCGTGCACCGAGAACATCAGTAGTATCATGAAAGGTGAAATCTACAGTAAAAACCGTAGTAGACTGTTATATTATCTAGCTTTTTGATTTGGTTTCTTGCCTACGAGTCAGTTTAGTGGGTAGACAGCCTCCCTTGAGGCTAGGACTCCGTCAGCAGTTACCTCACACCAAGAAAAATGCGAATCACGGCGGAGAATCGCACAAGGTCCTTATAAATTAAACCGCTATAATTCTTGTTAGATTATGGATGTTTAATGACTGATCAAGCTCTTAGTAATACCGGTTCTCAGCCGGGTCAAAATGTATCCTCGGACCGAAAAGCCTCATATAAAACTAATGGATAAGTTAAGAATAACAAGAAAAGTAGCAACAACTATCTGTGACTGTATCCGTAATATTAGCCAATGTGGTATTTATTTCGAATAAGGGACACGGTGAACACACGCTTGTCTTCTCGGTACTTTTCCTCAAACCAGTACAGTGCACGTAACGTTTAAAAGTTGCTCAAATGTTCGATCCGTATAAAAACACAAAAACAGGGAGTCCAATCTGTTGTGGTAACCTTTGTGTAAATAGATTAACCATCAGGTTTACCGGTCCTGTATGTTTATTCCGCAATTTTGTTGATCTTAGGCCAAGGGAGTTGTAGTGTGTTGACGAATTTGTTTTTTCGTGCACGGGATTGGCCTGTGCAACCTGGTTACAATATTCTCGGCTGTAGTGGGAATTCGTTATCTGACTGAAATGGCAGACCTGCATTCGCTACGTTAAGCCTTACAAATTTACACCGTGAGAATATTAACGATTTGTTTGCAGGAATTTCCGTAACTTGATAAACTGCCAATTCAGCCAAAAGTCCCAGATCAACAAAGCAGCTGGGAGTACTTTATATCTAAATGTAAGTTCAGTGAAACTTGCATGATCGAATTAGACGAGTATAAGATGAGTTTCCTTCACACAGAAGATTATACGTTGAACAAGGTTTTCATTCCTCCACAAAACTTACAACACCGTCGCTTACTTGCTTCAGACTTCAGCGGGTTCATTTGAGGCTGAATAATTGTCGTAAGACCAGATAAAACAAGTGTATAGCAGTTTGGGCAGATTTGGTGTCGGTTCGCTCATGACACGATCATCGTTCAGCGTGGTGTCTCCCTAACTAATCCTATCTGATAAGCGATTTCTCTAACCGGGTCTCTGAATCCCAATACAATCACGCGACGCTGAGGCTGCGATTCACTGAATAAACGTGTGCATCGGCCACACGGGTTGTTTGTCTAGATGTACGAGATTTTCGGCGCGGGGGTCGTATCGGCAAGTGCAGGTTTCACCGCCCTGCTGTGCTGTCTCAGTTGCATAAGTTTTATCGGAGTGAATGGGATGGAGCACGCCGGGGACTGCAGGCTCCTCTGGAAGTGACGGTTCAAATTGATTAAACATGCGAAAAAGATAAGGTTCACTCGTGTGTGCACATTCACACGAACCTGGAATGCAACAGACAGACACACACACACACACGAACGAACGAACGACCACGATACGTGGGATCACCGAAATAAGTGAGACCAGGGATGTGGGCTGAGAGAATTTGCGTTTTGCCAGCAATCGCACAAACCCTTACCAACGAGCAAAACAATAAATAAATAACTCGGGGAAATTTGGTTCTTCCGCTTATCGTGCACCATGATGAAGCGATTGAATAGTAGTTGAGACTACAAACAGCAATCACCAAGATTTTCAGAATGGTAACACGTAACAGGGACACTCAGAATTGGAGAACTTAGTTTGAAACCCAGTTAATCCTTCGACCATTCCAGACCCAATCATTAACATCATTTTCAATTTTTACAAACAAACGACTGAAATTCTGTAGCACTGTCAAATGATGATTAGTCACGCTGGCCTAGTCCGCACTGAGGAATTGTTACTGAACGTTAGCACAAAGCACATCAAATCGCCTCCTACAAAAATATTGATGAGAATTCCCCTACCCCTTAAGTGGTTCACGTTTCAACTAATAAAGTGAGAATAGTGGGAAGTTCATTCTAACTATGATGCATAAATTGCCTTCTTGTTCGGTGCTATTAAATCGCTTGAGTAATTTCACTCTATTCGGCTAGCTTTTGTTCAATACCCACGTCACGCTCTGAATAGACTTTCTGATTAAAATGTATTTAAGACATCTTGATGCCATTTGATGTTTGTTGTTCTCGCGCACAATTTGACGATAACTGGTTTCCGATAATACAAAACACTCGTATTAACCATATTTATAAGCAGTTCTGGCAATGACTGAATCCCGGGTTCTGGAGTTAATTTAATTGGGCGGAACGGGGATAACATATTACGCTTTCGCACTGATTCTCAGGTCATCCTTGACTTCCCGTGAACTTCGGACCGCCGGTGGAAGACCTGAAAAATGATTTGTTAGAAAGGATCAGTCGTTCGGATCTGGACAATTTGTTGGCAGTTCGCCTGGGCTAACCATTTTCCACACTGCTTCAGAATTAGGTCAAAACTGTTCATAAAATGCCACCCGATTGGCTGTTTGAGATGTCCTCTCGATTAGTCGGAAGATTGGCGTATCAATCATCTTGGAACATTCTGCTTAGACAGTCGTATTGTGTGCTCGCGGTGTGTGCACCATAATGTACGGGAGGTAAACCCGACCTTGTCGGGACCGGAGCTTGGAGGCTCAGTAACTATTCCGTGACCAAAGTAGGTGATCGAGAAGCGTTCGATAACAAGACCGGCAGACTGAGGCAGGCCTCTCGGTCGGTTTTCGCAGTCACAGACCGACTTCGGGGGTACGAATGAGAAACGAGAGCTGCAGTGCGGTTACAGTAGGGCACAAATATCCGAATTGTAAACAGTCTTCCCCCTTGTCGCGTAGTGATAAAAATTATCAGGGTCATACCTGTGATAGGATGCGGTTCGGCTCGGTCTTTAAACTGCAGCCAGACAACACTTCGGATATCAAGATGTATGGGCTTGCATCTGAAAGAAATATGAGCTTGGTACATCCATAAATACCGTAGCTACTGGGCTCGTGACGGGAATATCATGGCCAATTCAGATCGGTGTATAAATTAGGGTTTGGCTACGGGAACTGCACTGAGGTCACAGTACTGGAAATAAATCCCAATTCACCAGCTTCGTATGATTTGAGTATTTCAGTATCAGTGATTACCACAATTTTTGCTGATCCGGTGGAATGAAATTTCCCTTAATCAATCTCCTTCAGCAGAATTTCCACTTATACCGACATGCACGCCTCCGTGCTATCCCACGAAAGGGTCCAAGAAACGTCCATTAGCTTGCAAATCTGTCCTGACAAAGGAGTTGATAATGGCGTCGCAACTGTTCATTCACCGAGCAGCTGAATTTAATCTTATATCTAACAACGACCGCATGCCTTTAGATGGACAAAGAAATAGTCTTGGTGGTTAAAATGTCTAATGACCACATGCATTCACAAGGGAAACCGTTACGTGGTCATTCCTAGCACCTCCATTCTCACCTTGGGACTATATTGTTAGGCTTGTAGTGTAGATATGAATTTTTTGCATGAAGCGTAACTGTCTCATCTTTGGCAGAGCAAGTAGAAAATCGTGGACAGAATAGCCGATCAATTTTACATTGTCTATCAGTTGTCAACACACATAACATGCAATCATAAAGGTGACTATGCATAGAGAAAATGTGAGGATCTGGGGAGTCTTGATCTAAAAACCTGAATTTCATTATCTTAAGACAAGGCAAGGAGAAGAAAATCAAAGTCCGCTACTTAGTAGCGTTCTATGGCTTGATTTTCCCTGCGGATTACGGCCCCAATAAGCGGATCTGTCGAAACAGCCAATGAGAGTGGTGCCGGAAAACCATGCGAAGCTGACACTTGAGGCTGCCCAAACTGTCTCAAAATGTCTTACCCAACCTTTAAGACGCCACCGATGATCGTAAATTCACGAACCGTCAGCTTCACGGATCCTTCTAATCACACCTAATGGTCCGTTATCGGTAACTCGCACGAGACAGAATAGCCTGCGGGAATTTCCCATAGAGGCAGCACACTCCATCACTGTGTAGGCTTGCATTCAATGCACGTGGCGTTAGGGACAGCACTTTATTATGTTTCCTTCCAGCCGGGAATAAACGATTTGCTCTCCTTCTTCCATGGCCCACGTACAAACTGACTTATGCGATCGGGGTTTCACTGACCTCGAGCGGGGATGCATACTACCGGGCACATCTCCAAGTCGAAGATCGATGCATGGCCACCAAACCGGGGATTAGTCGTGAATAAAGCTGGCTTAAGCGCTCTGAATAAGCGGAGTGGACCATCAGCTGCCGTGCCTAAGGACTTGGTGGGTCCTCGCCTGACTAGTCTTTTCCTTTCTAAAATAGCACAAAAGTCTGTTGACTGCACTGCGAGATGGAGTGTGCGACTCGCCACCAAATAAGGCCTTTATCCCAGCTGCTTTGCAGGTTACACTTGGATGTGCAAAAGCCTAAGATGCTTTAGTGAACAAACCAAAAACTGAGTGAGCTACGGAGTCTCATATAAGCTCCGAAAGGTACCGGAGTCACCCGTTCTTATCACTATTCTCAAGACTCTCTATGGATTATTCTAAAATTACTGATTCTGCTCATGCTACGGCTTTCCCGGTAGACGACAAGCTTCTTGTCCCAGCGGTCGAGGTGACAAGACAGCGACCTGGAATCCTCTACTGCAGAAAACGGACTCGCATAGTCTGTTGGAATGCGGGAACGATACTATACCTTCTTCCATCAAGCCTTAGCCAAAACCCCGAAATTCTTTAAACGCGACCCAAAATCCTTCAGCCAATACCCAACATTCTTTTGCCATAACCCATCATCCATTAGCCTTGATGAACGACCTTAAGCCGTACAGTTGCAAGCCACTCAGATCGAAAGTATCGGAATATTATGACATTTAAAAATGTTGGAACCGTTTATTTAAAAAATGATTGGTGTCTCAAAGCTGATTGAACAAAGGAGAAAGTTTGACGATCGTATGCTGTGCAGTTTACCGTGGTAACTGTTGTTGTGTCCGTAGATGGTAGCAGAACACGTAATGGTGGCGTTGCATTTATTTGTGCGATTGTAAACACAAAACCCGGCCGTAACCGGCGAGTAAGCGGCAGACAAGGAAGTGAGTTGGCATAAAGAATTGAACTGCATGTGCTTTCACGCGCAACAGAGTAAGACTAATAAGTACACAGCAAAATCGATAAATCAATACTGCTGGGGCTAAAGCATGACTAAAGATCAAGGCAAATCGGGAGTATGTCCATTCATGAGAGGAATATTGATCGGTTGTCCGCGTAGTGTGCGAGACCTTAACCAGACACAACACTAGAAAATGCTGCACCGCAAATTGATTGGAGAAGGTTTGAGCGATGCGCTCGTATCGTCGAACCATATGGCTCATCCCGTATAACTATTTTATTTTCAGTGAACCAGTTCGTAATGTAATAAAAAATCGAAACTAATGAAAGTAGTAGAAATCTTACCTGTTAGAACTTGGTGAATTGTGGTGATTCAGCCGCCGTCACGCGTGATACGGCCAGGTACAGCTTCGTAGCCACGCGCGTGGATGAGTCTCCACTAATCAGGATCGCCGCGGACAGGTACGACGAAAGCTCCCTGTGATTGGCTAACTTCCAGTCTACCAATTATTTTCTCTGATTTAATGTATTTATACAAACCAGTTCTGCAATACCATTACCGTGCTATTTTGCATCCTTTTGCCTTCTTGCTAATTTCATTCGCGTAGTTCTGGATGGGAGCATTTTCAATAAGTCCTATCAGTTCAGTTCATTGTGAACACTGCACGAAGGCCTCTTCCAGCGGGATAAAAAATAGACTGTACTGTGGGAGAAAACGTATTTGATGATTAGAATGTAACTGTGCATCCATGACCCTCTGAAGAAGGGGTGAATTGCCAAGGAGAAATACTACTGAGACACCAGGTTTCTCAATAGCAACAGATGCTGGGCAGCATGGAAGAAACTCACTGAAAATATGCCATGTAATCTTCATATGACATTCCTACTTCAAAACACCGGTGACAAGTGGACACACTAATGTGTCCAAGTTAGGTCCTTTACTGAAAGATAGACTTCTGATGGCTTTACTGCCTACTTCTGAGAGCCCAGAGCTACGACAAAACCGTATGTTGTAGTTGGTTTCCTCAATATACAACCTCATAGTTGCAGTACCCGACCGTTGCAACCAGTCGGCATTTTCTGCTCGGTTGGATCTGACTCAGTCTGAGTTTCGTTCCACCAGTTGAATGGTGAGCTTCTTAACCGAACAATGACGCCCATCCCAAAAACCTATCAAAGGACGACTTGATGGCTGTTGTGCGTGGCAAATCTTTCTCTATGTGCTTGTTGGGCTTTCATGAAGGAGAGGAGATTGTCCAACCAGAAATATACAAAACATGTTTATCACTGGTAGACAGGCTCCACGTGCTTTCCCGATCAAAATGGGAAGGGGAGACATTTCCGAAGAATTGGGTTGCATCTATTATTTTACCCATTCCCAAGAAAGAAGACAAGATGATTTACGAGAGCTACGGGGGAGATCAGTTTGATTGACGTAGCTGCCAAGATTTTCCGCGTACTACTACTCATCCGCTTCTCAGTTGTGAAAGAGTACCGTACCCGACCGAACCAAGGGAGATTTCACTGTGGTAAAGTCGGTGTGAACCGAATTTTTACGTTTCGCAGAGTACTGGAAGACCACTACAAGTTCCAGCAGCCAACAGTAGTCTGCCCCATTGATTGCCGGACTGCCTTTGACTCGGTTAATCGTGAATGCCTTTGGGGTATACTAGAATCTGACGGTATTCCTGCCAAACTCTCGAGGACCTGGATGGCTTGTTATCCTCTTACTAGCGCACGTGTTCAAGTGTACGGCGAAGGATCTTCGACTTTCGTAATTAATTTCGGAGTTACACGGCGCACTCCTCTCCCACCAGTGTTGGTCAACTAAGCAGCCAACAGGACAATGAACACTGCCTTGGCCGATTAATCCATTGTACAGTTGAGTCAAACGGTGGATATCTCCAACCTGGAGTTTTCGGACGATGTTTTCGTGTTCGGAGATTCTCCTGCCACACTTCAGCCAGTCCTCGACTGACTCGGTTCTCTCCCGAAGACTATTGGTCTCAGAGTCACTTCAGCGAAAACAAAGGCTCTTTCAGCTTATCCTGGGCTCTCAGCTCATCACTTGTCTCTCTAATGGTCAGGCGATCGAGTACGTACTACCCTTCATATATCTGGGGTCAACTCTACTTCCGACTGGAATGTACGAAGTACTATCAAGGAGTGACAATGCACGGAGAACGTTTCTTCAGCTCCGGCGTGTGCTACGGTGTAAGAGCGAAGTTAGCCTTCGGACAAAGACTCGCATCTTCTGTGCCAGGAGTGAAATTTGGTTACCGGCAGCTGAAGATATCAGGAAGCTAGAGTTATTCGATCACCGGTGTCTGCGGCGAATTCTTCTTGCAGACAGACAAGAATTGTTTTCAAAGGACGAAATATGGAGGGGATGCTGTGAAACTCACCAGCTCTCCACGCCTCTTTAATGCCACCGCATGCAGTGGTTCGGTCACATGCGCCGGTGACTCGAGACGGAACCGCTCAGACAGATACTCTGCCCTGAGTTATGTACGGGAGGGAGCTGTCGCCTTGGAGGTCAGCTGAAAACATGGTTGAGTACCGTCGAGAAGGACATAGAGCACCTAGGACTATATACGGTCAATGATACTGGAAAGAAAACTGGATAATGATTTGCGCTGAGCTCGCACCCAACCTCCGTGCATGGTTGGCGATGATCCACGATATCCATGGGGCCGACCAATTCTCTGACAGGAGGTAATCGTGTAAAAGTATAGTAAATAAGTACACATTCAAATATTCGGCATTTTGGTGAGAACCAACTGACCCAGGATCTTAACCACTCTACCACTTTAATTCACTTTACTTCACGCCACACATACACACACACACACTGACTGCATATATCGTCATTCATTTCTCTGTTTCGTGGGTCGTTAAGCCACGGAAAACGTAACGGCAAGATCATGGATTTCCTGACATAATTGTTCGCCGGAACTTTTTTCTCAAGGGACTATAGATGTTTCCACCCACTGGAATTCTCCATTCCTAGACGATAACTGCCGTCTGAGAGTATTTGTATTTCCAAGATTTTCCAGTGATTTCCTTTCAGGCATCACAAACAGGGAATGAGACATCATTTATGTCACTGTCAATCTTGATTTTGCCGTTCCATCCCAAACTGCCAAAGGAATAAAATATTTCAATCGGAGATCTTATTTTTAAAAGGTCAACGAATTGAGAATTGTAGAATAGGAAACACCCGAACACACTCAGTTGTGTCATTTCATCAAATCCCTAAATAGATTCGTTAGATTTTTCAACATATTACATTTTTCCTACCTCATTTTGAACTTAGATCCTAGCAAAAGTACACGAATTGTGGCAAACACTTCTTCAGACCTTTTTCTTTGAAGAAAAAAAATCTCTTCCAGATCGTATTTTGATTAAATGATCATCGAACTTTTGATCACTGTTGTTTTCGTGTGCCACATCAGCACACTTCATTCGGGCATCAGACGTCATGCGCACTGCACATTTCGTTGTGACATCTGGCCTGATGACGAAAATGACCCCGGATGGATTACGATTCATTCTCGAACCGGTTGTCGACTATTCCCCCATTGTGAAAATAAATGAGGACACAAGCACACATAGACAGACAGACACACGTCTTCTGCTCTCATAATCCAAAATCTATCGAATGAACAGCGGGTGTATGCTGGATGTCCTTGCCTCACAAAGTTCTGGATCTCTCCGAGCTTTAGACAACTGAATGACTTCACTGCACAGTTGGGCTGGCGTGAGCTTGTGGTTCGCACACTGATGATCATCATTCATTGTGACTAGTTTTTGTCTCATAAGGGAACTCTAAAAGAGTGACGCAAATGTGCGCGGGGATTTTCCCATATGCTGAGTGAGATTGATGTGCCAACAGTTCGTACGATTCCACATCGATCAAAACTGGAGCTACCGTCTATGGAAAGAGAAGGCAGACTGACAGCTCCGTTGGACGCAAGTCCGTATCACTTCCTTTGGGGATTTTTGAACACAAACCACTGATCTCTAGACACAGATCATAAGAGGTTTCATCAATCATTTTTGGAAATCATTAAATGAAGAGCCAAAAGACTGGAGCTTTCAAGGTGAATCACTTGTGATCATAACTCTACTGATGTTGAAAATGATCTTCATCTTTAAGTTTTGTTGGTATCTTTCTTTTCAGTAAGTCATGGAGTGAAAAACCGGTAGGCTTCAGCTATTAGAAGGTCAATGGTTTATCGCGAGTTTCAGTTGTAGGGCGTTTCTAGTGTTATTCCGTTGCCCAGTCATCAGTAGCGATCGGCCGTAAGCCCGATTCCATAGGAAAACAACTGGAAGTCATTCGTGGAATGTCATCTGGAAAGATTATGCTTAGAAAATGCAGACAGTCGCCTTCGGTTTTGAACCTGGTACCTCACTCATGATATTGTACCGTTCATCGTTTTAACGATGAGACCATATTTCACCCATTTGGAATGCAAACCAGATGATTTTACTGATCACAAAAGAATCCATCACAATTTGTAGCCCATCAATATCAATCTAATAGCTAAGTGGTAGGTTGGGTAGGAATCATGGGAAGAAAAATTATCAATCGCTATTTTCCCCATAGAAACGTCACTAATACAGACAAACCTCACTTTACTCATTCTCAATAGGAAGGTCGAATTAGGACATTTCTTGCTTCTACTTAAGAAGCAATGGCACCAGTGGTACAATCTTGAATACGATTCCAGTATGGAGGGACATCCTCACATTAGGTGGTATGTGTGGTCGACAGTACATTGGAAGCCTTATTGAGGATCTCGGATAGGGAGAGGGTGAAGCAATTGAATGATCTTCTAGGTCTCCGGATTTCAGTCCGTTAGACTTTTCTGTTTGTGGTTCTACTTGGAAAGAAGAGTATGTGAAATTAGATCCGAAGTGATGGAGGACTTTATGACGAGTATCACGTTGCAATGCAAGAGAATAACTGTGGATGTGTTGGATACAGTGGAGACCTGTTACTTGAAACGGGTGATACTGTGCAGACGAAGATCTGGGCAGCATTTTGAACACCAAACTTCAAGGACTTTGGGAAAGAATAGCTGATTTCATATTTATCAACCATGGTGCAATTTATGTGGAATTAGTGGGATGTGCAACAGATGAAGAGATGCTGTTAGACAATATCTGCACTCATTCGGAGACTGTTCCGAAAAATGTTTAGGTCTATTCAGAACCGCTTTCGGGGTGTATCTTTGGACAGGAGTTCAGCTAAGCTTGAAGTAAAAGGAGACTGGAGGTCTAACGTGAACCTTCCCTTATTGTAGCTAAATACTGAAGAAGAGTCTTCTCTTCCAGTTGTTGAAACGCCGGGGAATCCAAGGAGCTCACCAGCGCAAGAATCTGAACATTCAGTCTTTCAGCCGTCAAGTTCTGGAACCGAACTGAATGGAGCTGGGGTATAGAGAACAAGCCGTGGTTGATGCTACTCCGTTTTCGTTCATGTGCCGTCGTGAGAAGGATTCCACTCGTGAGTGCACAGACGCGGCACACACGCGTGAAGTCCTGGTTATGTGAACTGGATTAGTCCGATCGACTGACTTTTAACAAGACCACGACAACGCCACCAGCGGGTTGACTGTGTGTGATTACGCCAGCCGAAGGATCAAAGATCTGTCTAAACACTACAAGCCATAAACAGGAAAGGCCACAGAAACGGAAAACTACGACTAGACGATTAATTGCTTCATAGAACTACCAAGATTTTGACAGACTGTTAGGTCATTAAAAATTGAATCGAAGCGCTATTGTTTACCAGCTTCTATTGTTTTTCAAAACATTAATTCTAGGGCAACTGGAAAAGAGAACAGCAGAGTTCATAGTCTGCTGAATGCATAGTGTATGATCTGTCCAGTATAGACAGAACGACAGGTAAAAGACCGATCTAAGCGGAACACACATAATAAGTGTCAAACTGGTAGACAACGTGGATCATTTTGCTTGTTTCGTCAAAACTTTAGGCGGTAGTAGGTGCCGAAAATGCTGACAATGGGAAAACATTTTCACTGAACAACTGAATGACCAGCAGAGTGTCAGTAGGACAATTCAGATGGCTGTTTTGTAAATAAAACTCGACGGAGGTGTCAGTGTATACACGAGCATACGTGATGAATCAATCAGGATGGAGGATAGTCCACAAAGGAAACATAAACAGGAGGACTGAATTGTTTATCGTGGGACGTTTGTTGGCAGGATGTGTAACAAGCAGTTTAAACCACGACGACCTACTGTAGAACAGAGAGTTAGGTGGTCTCTGGTTGAGTGTGAATTTTTTTGATAATTTGCCTACTGACAAGCATTGAAGTAAGCCAGTGCGGAAAGCAGCTTAAATGGATCTAGACAAGTCGCCTTAACATTTTCAAAACACCGAGCAATCGATGAAGGGACCGATATTCTCTTCAAACATATGAAGCACTGAGCACCAGTAATCCAGCTGGCTAGTCCAGTGCAAATAATGCAGTATATAAACATTCCCCTAACTTTTTCCGCATACTGACGAACAAAGTAACAATTAATAACGGTTACCTTCCTAGAGTCAACTCCATGAAGTGCATAAGGATAAAAATACATTGAGGGCAATAACTAATCTCAATGCATAAACTTCAGCTCTTCGGGACGATCTTCTCTTCTTGAATATTAGCACATGGAATTACGAAAGTCATACAATGCAGGGCAATACAATACAATGCAATAAAGTATATTTTGTAATACCAAACTGGCAAGTTCGGATGAGCTCGACTGATTGGATCTAAAATCTTTTTTGCATGGAAGTATAGCTTCATTTCCGTACATAGTAATCACTCGCATCGCTTGTATAAATTTTGGACTGGGAAGAGTAAACGAGTTTGCAAAGTATTCAAAAATTGTTGATTAATAATCATTTCGCGTATTCTTGGTAGAAAGACTAGCTGAATTCTCTCAGGCTTGATTAGCATCGTTGTGACAAAAAGGATGATTTTCTTTGTCCCACCAAAGTGCTCACAACCAAGAACTCAATCAAGACCGATAGTGAACCCAGCTGAATTTTGCTACTGATCCCAGCTTGTGCGGACGTGCGGGCTCACAGAAGCAGTCACCCAGTCTCTCGTCAAGGCGTGTCTGCTCCGTGATCCGTATGACCTTCAGACCTTTAGGAGACATATAAACTGAACTGAACACATAACCTGGGGTTTGTCTTTCTCGCCCACAGCCATATGTAACTCACAAGACATGTTTACAGCCTGTGAGTGGTGTCCGTCTGAGAGTGGCTTCGAGGACGTAGTGAGTATCGGAAACTTAGTTGTAGCTTCAAGTCTGTGGTTGAGCGTCAGTTTCTTTAAACATGCTTTATAAAAATGAATGACAAACTGCAGGCTCATCAATTTGTACTTTGTCAGTCGACCAGGCTTTACACTTATTTCTCAGACGTCACTGTTGTAAAGCTGTTTTAGCTAGTACTCAGTATACGTGAGTATGAAATGACCTTCAAATTATACACCAACAGTTGTGGGTCTTCCCAATGACAATTCAGTGGTTACAAGTATTGGCAAAACGCGTGCTAAGTGCTGGTTATATCGCTGCGAAGCGATTGATGGTGTTGTCTACGCATTCCTGCATTTGCGCTTTTAAAGAAAACTTGGCACGCACAACCGAATGCCGAGTATAAGAGTTACCATCCCGTAAGTCAACGAAAGTAACCGAATAATCACTGACTTGAAGCGACACAATAAGAAGCCCTATAATTTTAATAAACCTTTTGAATAACTTTCATTCTAAAACGGTGGGAAGGTCTAAAACTGATGAATCCGGTCGTGGTGATCGTGCAAGGAATAAACCGATTTTTCTGCCCAATATCATTTACCATCAGAAGCTACCTACTGTAGCTGCTTTCAGTAGCCAAAAACGAAACTTGAACCCCTGGGCTTGGGGTCAAGATAATCATACACATCGCCGCACAGTGGAATATCACTCACCGGACCACGTGATTCTTGCTGATTACTTTATGTCATGTTCCTCTCCGTAGTAAAGCTGCCTGTCAGAGTTAATTTTAGAACTGATAACACCTTTACGATGACCACCGTTCTGAGTAATTCGTACGAAATCACTAGTCAGCTACTCCAACTCATCGTCCATACACTACTCGCCTTAGAGAATGTGGGATAAAACCTATAACATTATTAAAGGATTACCCTTATGTGATGAAAGTAATAATTGTGAACTTTTCCATATGGAGGGCGCTGCGATTCGTAAGTGGGGCCCAAAAGGTCCACCAATTCAGAGGTTGAAGATATTGTGGAATGCGACAAGTTGGCACAATTACTGGTGCTCTTGTATTAACACGTTTCTTCATCCATTTGATACCATTGCTTGGATCATTTTTTCGCTGTCTCATATTCTGGTCACTTAATTTCAGGGTGAGTCTCGTACTGTGATATAACGACGAGAATCAGCGCACTCGGTGCATAGTTGACGGTTATTCAAACAGAAATTGATTTATTGAAGACTGGCGCGTTCAGGAGGCCGAGAAGAATCCACAGTTGTAAGCTAACGGAAAGTTCGTGACGAATACGTAGAGATCCGGGGATGACTCACCTAGTATACGTGAATTCTCTAATGCGAATCAAACTGGTTAAAACAGTAACTCAATAGTTAACTTCAGGCAGTTCGTGTTTTTCGACGTCACAGGCTGATCATTGTTTGTCCTTCTGTTGTAACGATAATTAGTTTCTGCCAATCAAAAACCCACTGTTGACTGATTTGCCTGCAGAAGATTGAATCGCCGACCCACTGAGTTAACTTTGTGTTCGGGGCTGATTTATTATTTAAAAGTGATCGGCAAACTGCACTGTTTCATTTCTAAATGTCGTTCGCCTATCCGACCAACTTTTACTATCTTTTGGCAGCCGTTGGAACTTTTGACTAGTTGCTCATTTCCTAGGCTATTCTTGGGATCTATTTAGCACCTGGTAGCCACAGTACTATATATATATATATATATATATATATATATATATATATATATATATATATACTAGCTCTAGGGAGAAGAAATTTTGGCTTCCAGTCATCTCTCCTAACTAACTCGGAGCACACTGTTTATATAGCACAAAACAGTTAGTGTCACAAATCTTCTCGGAGAAAATTACTTGGTTCAAACTTGCATTGGGTAGACTCTCTTCCGATTGGTTGATTGGTGATACTGCCTGCCACCACTTGACGGGAATCCCTTCTCGTCTTATCGATCCGCTGTCCTCTCGTTCGCAAATCAGCTGGCTTAAGGCTTGACTTTAATTCTGAACAGCTGATGAGGTGCCCTCTGTTAGCATGACTACGCCGTCTGTCGAACGATAAATCCAACTACGCTCTCGCCGGTAAAATTTACCAAAGGCAGTTCTCGTGATTATCAAACAAATACGGGTGCTACTGGAAACCTTTCATTTTTCTGAATGCAGCAAAATCGAAGCAAATGTATTTGGAGAATACTACATAACAATGCAATAGGGACCTCACGGTGAATGGCAGCCTCACAGAAGGAAGATCTTTGGTTTATTTCGGGTATGTCCCCTGGGCTTCGAGGCCATATGAACGCGGCTCTTTAATTATCAACTGAAAACCGGGGAATTTTGCTGATTTATTAAAGAAGGGAGGTGTGATACTGAGCACTTGTTCCTGTGATAAATACAGTTCTTATCCTCTTACTGAATACCAGCAAGCTTTGTTGTTTTACTCCAAAAATGGTGTAGTAACAATATGTGGTGTTAAAAAAAGAAGAAAATATTCGTCTTAAACACTGGTGCTGGTTGCACTGGGTTGAAAATAACATCTGGAGTGCAATGAGTATATAATCTAGGAAAAGATCTGGTAATCAACTCCCATGTACCGTAGCAAACAAACTCTAGCTTTCAGCAGACTGAAAGCCAGTATTATACGAACTGTAAAGGTGGCTTCGTGTCAAGAACTGCAAAAAAATATTGTAGCGGTGGGTGCTGGAGCAACAGAACGGTGCGAATATCAAAACGATCAGGTCAACCCATCGAGAGTAACAGATCAAAGAACAGATGGTGAATACGTCAGATACATCTTGTAACAGACATCAAGGGGCATACGAACTAGCAGAGAGAACGCAGAGGGATCTTTGGCAACCAAGAAGATAGCTCATGTGAGGGTCTACCAATCAAGCCGGACCGACCGAACAAAAACAGTGCACAAGAGAATCAACCTAATTAACACAGGCAATTGGCCAGAAATCAGCCGGAGGATCAATGTTGCTGAAGCGCGGTTTGGAAAACGGACTTCTTAAGCAAGTGTTCCGCGAACTTAACTTGTTTGGCTGCTAAAATACAGGTATTATCAATCGCCTTCTCATCTTCTTTACAATATGTATGGCACCGTTAATCGTTTTGTCCATCAGTTTAATTTGCATGAACTGCTGCGAAACTTAGGGGGATTACAAATGCCTCAGTCGTGAAAGAAATTTCCGAGGCAAGTCAGTTTAGTAGATTTCAGTATGTAAAATTCACCACACTGTTTGACATGGGCTGCTAAAAATCATGAACAGCTTTGTTGGATGAACGTCATCAAACAATCTCAGAACAACGTAGAATTCATCGGGTTTAACAAATAAAATTTCCTTGTATGTCAGACTGGAAGTGCCCTTAGAAAAATGTCTTGCTGTAGAATAATGAGCCATACCGTCTCAAACGACGCTGTACTGTGTTCAAAAGTGCCGTAGACACCCCGAGAGGTCGAAATTAGCAACTTATCACTTAAATGTGTGTTAGTCGGCAAAATATTGTAAATACCACAAAGTACAGTGCTTGTCATAAGTAATACTCGAAAGCAGATAAAATGTCATATGAGGCGTGTGTGTGTGTGTGTGTGTGTGTATGCATCCGCACCTTGGCACATGCTAGGAATAACAACGAAATTCAGTGGGGCTGATCATCGATCGTAATGGAATTGTTGATTACAAGCATGTGCTTGGGCAGGGGAAAATCAGCGATTCGCGATTGCCACTGTTCCCGGAATGTGCATATACAGGCACGTAGACAGATGTCCTCACTCAGCCACCCAACTTTCAACCAAGGCCTGTCTGCTCCGCGATCCATCTGACTGACAGGCTTTCGACATCATTTGCACTGAATTTCCATTCCGAACGTTGTCCGCAGTTTTTGTCGCAGTCAACCCCGCTCTTACACGCCTCACATGACATTTTATCTGCTTTCGAGTATTACTTATGACAAGCACTGTACTTTGTGGTATTTACAATATTTTGCCGACTAACACACATTTAAGTGATAAGTTGCTAATTTCGACCTCTCGGGGTGTCTACGGCACTTTTGAACACAGTACAGCGTCGTTTGAGACGGTATGGCTCATTATTCTACAGCAAGACATTTTTCTAAGGGCACTTCCAGTCTGACATACAAGGAAATTTTATTTGTTAAACCAAATGAATTCTACGTTGTTCAGGACGTCCGATAATTCCGAAGGCAGTTCACCTCAGCTGAATTCCAGTTTTCACAACAGAAACAATTGTCAGTTTCAGAAGCTCAATTAACTGCCGCGTTTTAAGGGGAAGTCGAATGGGGTGCACTCTTGATCAATGATAACTTTTGTTCACAAAAATTTGCTTTGCGTGTCAAGAGTGTGAGTGAAAGTTCTTTCTTAGAAGACTTCCCTGAGGAACCAAAGACGTGATCTTCTGCCATTGCAATGTGGGTTAGTCACTACTAACTGCCAAATGCGGTAGTGAGTTGTAATATTTTGATTTAAGTAGTATCTACAGATGGGAAGGCTAAGTTGCCCTGAAGCTTACGACCGGTTTTGCGGTTATCGCGGCTCGTCAGGTACGCATGTCCGATACTCATCTGTTCATCCATTCCTTTTGATACTGGTTTGCCGCGTTTCTGTTCACAACAATCTAATTTGTGTGTCAGGAGTGTTCTAAACTGTACAGCCAAAGCAAGGAAGAATACTTCTTTACCCGCAAAATTTTCGTCTTATTATCCTAAAACAGTGATTAAATAAGGCGCTGATCCTTGTACTCAGTTGATGCCCAAAATGTATTGTTCTGACCGGCGCGGAAAACCAAGCCTTCTAATGGGCTGATGCTCAGGCTAAAGACCGCTTGACGGGATTCATCTCTCATTATGTCGATCCACACCATCGATCGGCTATCCCGTCGCCCGTGGTTCCGTTGTCTCAAGTCTTGTTGCTTACATGCTGACGACTAACGAGAATTTGCTGTCTACCAACCGTGAGTAAGTCCATAACTGAACAAGTAGTGCGACTGGATGCTCTTCTTAGAAGAGTCATGTTCTTCCGAGAAACGTTGTTCACCTAAATGTCGATATTACTGAAATTAAAAATAATAACGTCGCTTTTTGTTTTTGGTTGCCTCGATCATTTTCCGAATGGAGAAGACAGTGTGCCGAGATGTCCGTACATTCGGGGCGGATTATGGTGGATTCGCATTTGCTTGCTACTTTAATTCAATTGGTTGCGAACTGCATTGAACACGAGAGTTAATAGACGCGTCATACTTCAACTCAATAACTCAGTCGCAATTATCTGAGTTCCATTTGCAGTGATCGCTGTACCAGACACTGCCGTTGTCTTCCGGGTCCGTTAGCCCCCTGATTTCATTTGGTATTTCCCCTTATAGACATGAGCACATCTATCCACTTGCCAATTGGTTTTACAGTAGTCAAAATACTGAGGATTTCCTTGACTCAGTGCTCAGAATTCCCTGCTAAAATCCTTGGGATAAATAAGGTCGAGAATTTGCTCCAAATTTTTAAGGAAGAAGATATCACAATTTTTTCAGCTAGAATGAGAAATTTTGCCGGGACGTAAACTTTATGTGGAAGGTAGCTGAATAGATGCATCAAAATATCTGGCAGATTTAGACAACACTTATCTCTCTCTTAGTAAATTTATATATATATATATATATATATATATATATATATATATATAATCAGAGTGTGACCGAAAAATTCGGGATCATCACAATTCGGTCGAAATCGTGACATGCTGTCAAATCACTGTATGTTCTACTGGTACGACTCTCAGTAGCCAAAATGGTCCGATAGACACTACTGTTTAGCGATCGAAATCATGTTGGATACTGTCAATCAGAGAATCAACGACAGCACTGTTTACTAATTCTGGCTATGGGGTGCGCCCATATACCTGTTATCATAACTGAACTGATTACGAATAGCATTATAAATAGGAGTCAACGGGCTGCTTTTTGCCTTATTCGCAATTAAATAAGTCCCATTTTGGCATGGTGATGCAGCAAAAATTAGTTTTTTTCACAAATTGATTCACTGACTCTACTCTTCGTACCGCGTGACGTTGCACGAATTTCCAAAGAAATACGCAATAATGTGAGGATGAATTATGTAGAAAGATAGTCATTTATTGGTTATGTCATTCCGTTTTATATTTCTCTGGAAAGTTGGACTGGGATTGTAACATTTTACCGGGATGCTCTATGGTTGAAGAACCTTCAGAAGCTTCAGTGGCTGGATTTTCCATAAAGTTTATTGAAGTGGCCCATAGAACATCTTCTGGACCGTTTGGAAGTAGCTATAGTTTTTACTGCACCGAAAGAAGGGGACCTTAGACATTCATCTTCTAATCTTCGAAACACTGTTTTTACTCTCAAGGAATTGGTCAATCCCCTAACTGTTCCAACCGTTCATCGCATATCGCGCAGCTTTCAGCCGTGGCCCTTACACTGTAAACCTCTTTCAATTAGCCACAGATCAGTATACTGATGGCCTCGGTCTGATGTGAAACACCGACTTTCACTGGTCGTCTGGTGCTGCCAGTTCCATGCGTAAACGGTGGTGCCTTTGTCTTCAAATTCCAAAGTTCAGAAGATTCCCAGTTAAGCCTGCAATTAGATCTCCCTTTGTTCCTCAAGCAGCTTGCCAATCTTAAACTGTTTCCACTCCATGTTCTTTCCACAATTGTCAAGGGAGGATTTCAAAGTGACATTTCTCAGGACATTTTTTCATTCCGTCATATATCTTCCCTCCCGCTTGGTGAACTAATAAATGAGGTATGTGAGAGACATACGAATGCCTGTGAAAATTACCAATGATCCAATTCACCATCTCTCTGCAAAGGTCTCTCGAAATGCCGCCCTTGCTCCAGAACTCACTCTTCATACAGTCTTATTCCTACAAGGACAGACTTGTATGAGGATTCTCAGATCCAGTAACTTGATGGTTCAGTGGTGAACAAATCTCTGGTCACCGCCGGGCTACGAGGAAATCTTCTGTAGAGTATTTTCCATAGTTTCAGAGGCAAATGCCATATCTGAAGAGCCTTGTGCCGTAGTCCAAGAGCCATTCGTCACCGATGAACGAATTCTATGTGAAAATATGAAGTATACCATTCATTTTGCAGGGCAACGTGAGTGAAAATGCAAACGGATTTTTTCGCGCTTGTATGAGTGCGAAATTATGCCTATTTTAGGAAACACGTTTTCTGCAGTACCGTGAAGAGATTTATGGCAAAATTCTTTTGAAAAGGAAGCCTAGACATCCTGGCAAACTTTTATTAGCAAACTCTCACAAGCTAGTTTCTGCTCTATTGAGGTACGAGTTTGATGGAAATATTGAAGCCGTTGACCTGCTAGTGAACAAAAACCCTGCAAGCCCGCAACTGGAAAATTAGCCAAGCTGAATAATGTTAATTTCCATTCAAGACCTGATCTTTATGAGCAGCAGCTCTTATCAACTGGATCCCGATTGCATTTGTTGTGGAAGTACTGAATCACTGGATATTTTGACCACCTGAACCATACACTTCACGTTTCTGAAACTTACGGACTCGTTATGAGAGACTAGTGAGAACACGAACTGAACACTACACGCATTACGTCGCTTTATGTGCTCGGTAAATTACTAATGACAACCTTTGTTGACCTTAGATCTTACAATCGTTTTAACCTGAAAAACAGGCTTTCATTTACAGATCTTGTTGCCAGCTCGGAGCAGATGATACGAACACTTTTCACATCTAACATTTTTACACACCTTCCAGTAATTGCGTAGGCTTTAGGTCCAGTGGAAAACAAACGAGTCACGCTCCCCACTTTTCTCATCAGTCCTCGCCGTGCTCCTTTCACCCAGTTGCCTGTTCCACATTACTGATGTAGTTGTGTCTATCAGTACTGGACGTTTACATGCATTCCGGTTAACCATAACTGGTTTGCTTACGATATTCGCTCACGCTGTGGTGCAATAAGGCTTTACACAAAAGGTGACACGTTAACTGGTCTCAGTTACAGCAGTTCCACTGGGCGTGGCCATTTCGCCAGCTTAGCTGCGCGACCAATTGACACGAGGTCAGTGTTTCAATCTCGGATCCACTTCCAACATAATACGAGAGTCATAATGTGTAGTACAAGCCGGAGATGCATGCTGGTTCATTTTGATGGAAAAATGGAAACTGAGGTGTTGAATCTATTACGCTGATCCATTCCCGAACAATGTTAGTTCACGCATCTAATGCGTATTTCAGTATGCCAGTAATTGTTCCATCAAACAATATTTTACTCTTAATACCGCTTGAGTTACAGTGCAACATCGGAACTGTTGTCTCCGAATTTCGCTAACCGTTTTTCTCCGCAAAATTCAGAAGGATTCAAAATGAATCGTTGTTCTGTTCCGAATTAGTAGTAGCACAGGTATAATTTGTACTGCGTTTATATGCAAGCAGATAAGCACAAAACCAGGCTGTATACCGGCGAGTAAGCATGTAGGCATAAACGCATGCAATTACGTAAGCCAGATTCGCATACATGTGAAAGCGCATGTCAAAGGTACAATTCAATCAGGCCACACAAGGTTGGTCGACACGTGACAAAACCTGATTGGTCAATGCTGTCCGGGCTTTAGCAGGAGTGGTATCAACACTATGTGCGTACGGTTGCAAGTATATGTTCGTGCTTGTGAGGAGTGGGAATCAATTGTCCGTGGAGTATGTGCGCGCGAAACTGTCCGTCTGCGCTTGTGACTGTTTAGTCGAACACAGCAATCGTGCTCTCAAATTCGGTCACAGATCCCATCTGTAGCTTCAATCGGCATGAAGTAGGTTCTCGCTGAGCAAACAAGCAAGCAACTGAATTGCATGAAGTAAATATAACTAGTCTCCACTTTGTCATCTACTTTTTTCAGAGTACTTGATAAATTCTGCGAAAATCAGTCATACACATCATACATCAATCTGATCTACTCCAGAATGGTGGCACAAATAACGTCCAAATTTATGCCTCTGAGCAGACGTACTTGAGATACATATGTCACGCAATTACTTGCGAGTACTTGAGATAGTTTAGGTATTCAGATACCTCATCCTATACATGTATCCGCAGTCTAGGTTCCATTGCTAGAAAAACAATACTTGTGGACTGTTGTATAAGCCGATCAACTGCAGTGAAAAACGGTGACTGTGAGCTAATCACTGTGCTCTATGGCACTTAGTGTTGGATTAGTTGGAAAAATCAAACTCGATGCATTCCGCCTTATTTTCAGTCAAGAAATCACACGCGTTCAATTCACTATGGCGGAGAATTTTCTAGTGATTTTCAACATCATTTGAAATCATAAAACTCCTCAGAACCGACCATCGCGCTAATAGTGTTAATTTTGAATCAAAAATTTGATGACCACCGCAGCAGAACAATTTTACTGAGGATCGGGAGAGAAGCGTCGTTTTCTAATACTTCGGAGAAAGGGTTACTATCTAATGAAACTGTAGTGGTAGCGAATTCCTAAATGGATGGAATGTGAATAGACTTCAAGGATGTGAGTGGATAAATGAGAACGTTATTGTCTGAATAATATCATAATTCACTCAGTTTAGCTTATCCCGAAAGAAATAACTAACAACCACACAGTTTGACCTATTGAACGATAAACACAGCGTTATGAACAGAACGACCATTCAGTAACAGCTAATTGATGAATACTGTCATCCGGGATGCGGGTCTGCCAATTACCGGGGTTGTGTAGAACCGGACATGCGTCGGCACTGCTCAGCTCTGTCCCTCGAAAAAAAAACTGATTCATATGTGCAGGCGACCAGCATTCTGTGATGTGAATCGAGTGGTTAAAAGAAGGATTACGTAAAAAGATAAATGAGGCAGTGTAATTTGACCGCTTACCCAGTTCGTGATTATATCAGATTGGATGTTGCCTTGACAAAGGAAAATCATATAGGGGTTACTGTTCAGCGAGATTCAGATGCAAATAACTGTTGCTAATTTATTGTAAAGATAATTTTCTCAAGATTCTTACGGAAATTCTAACGCCCCGTTTTCTGTTTATTTTAGCATAAACTAGCTTCCATTGGAGACCGTCTTCCGAGGTTGTTCCTATTGTAACAAAGAAGGTGAGACGAGTGAGGACACCTGTATTTGGGCAGCCAAAAAAGTTGAGTTCATGGAACAAGTACACTCGTTTATATTGTCTTTTTGCAAACCGCGGTGAAGCAACTTTGCTCCTCTGGCCGCCTGAGCATTTTGGACGCGTTTTGGCCAACTGCCTGTGGCCATTAGCTTGATTCTTTTGTGCATTATTTCCGATTGACTGATCCCATTGCTCTAGTTGACGGCTTGATCAGTAGTCACTCATATGAGCTATCTTCGTGGTTGCCGAAGATCCTGCTGCTTTCTCTCTGCTGGTCCGGAAGCCACTTCTTGTCTGTTGTGGGATGCTTCCGACACAGTCATCTTCTGTTCTTTGGTCTGTGGCTCCCGACTGGTTGGTCCGATCAGTTTGATATTCGCATCACACTGTTGCTCTAGCATTCACCGCAACACTGTATGCTAAGATGCGACGTCAAAAGAAGATTTTTATACAGCTGGAAGAAAATGAATTGAATAGGCATGATCTCAACTACTTTTCAAGTTTTTTAAATGTCACACCCTTCGGACAACTGAAAAAGCCACTTTAAAGAAACTGCTACACTCCAAAGCTTGGGCGTTTTTCTCTACTAGTTTATTATAAGCAACAAATTTTTGACTCTTAAAGTGGGAATTTGTGTGGACAAATCATAAATGCTCCGCTTCTTATCTACTTTTCAGTTCGTTCGAATTCAATCCTAATCAAAGAAAATTTTAGTGTGAAATCTCGTCTTCAGCTTCATAATTTTGCATCTTTCATTTGTCACGCAACAATGGAATTTCCCGAAATAGACAGTGGCCGAGTAGTGTGTTACCGGGGTCCAACTTGTATGTGGGGGGATAGATTTATATGAAAAATCATGATGCTTACAGAATTCCAAAAACACCTATTTCTCTCGCTTGTTCTCTCTCTCTCTCTCTCTCTCTCTCTCTCTCTCTCTATATATATATATATATATATATATATATATATATATATATATATATATATATATATATAAAGATATATATATTGAGGGGGGGGAGAGAAACAGGTGTTGTCGAAATTCCCTAAACATTGTGGTTTTTCAAATTAATCTTTCTTCCACATACAAGGGTGTGACCCGGTAATAATGTACCCATAATTCACAACGTTTTTACTCTCATTAGGAAGCGTTTAAAGACTTCATTTTTGAGAGATATGAAACAAGGGCACTGGACATCCAGAAAGTCAACTGATAACATGAAGGCTAAAAGCTTTAACACTCGGTTTGACTCTTACCAACAACACATAATCTACTTACTGCTTGATTTTGAGAAGTCACTCATAAAATGGCAGGCCGTGTTAGGCGGATCATTGGCCCAAGTGGACTTCCCCGAAAGAGAAGATTGAGTGTTCTGTTTTTCTCTGTCCCTCCGCTGGGTGGATTATGCGTGATCGAATTTTGACAGAGTTGGAAGTTACGGGCACATTTTTCGGGTCCGAATTTTGATCCCTGTGGGGTATTTGTTTCATCCACTAGATTCACGTGTAAGCACGTGATAAAAAAATGATGACAGAATAGTATTATGGAGTCAACTAGATCCCACCAAATCGCGTCGAAGTTGTATTGATCCTAAAATTTGCTACCCGAACTGAAGCTCAACCACATCAGTTGGACAGTGGAGTTCAACTAACCACATACAACAAACGTGTGGATACATTTAGCACACTTTTGTGGGTCCTGCGACTGCTTGAATGATGATTTGTTTATATGAAATTGTGCAAAAGATTTGTGGTCAACTTTGCGTGGTTGCTTCCGAGTGGCAGACCAGATCTCCTAGTTAACTAAAACAGAGTAAAACTGCCACCTTTATGATCGGATCGACGGTGAACGAAGTAAAAAATCTTGAATTCAAATGACGTACAAGGTTTTCACGAGTAGACCACACGAGGATTCTTGTGTTGAAACTAAATGTCGATCAGACCAAGGCCGAAAGAACTCACACCTTCTCCGACAAGGAAAACCGGAATCGTGGTAGCGAGTATGAATACGGTTGTGTAACTACACTAGAGTAATGCAAATGCACTCAAGTCAGTAAAATGTAGCACCCTCAGAAAGCGACAGTTTCTCAAGTATTCACAAAATATGGATATTACATTTTTAATTGGTTTTCCATTGGCTTCCAATCCTGGACAGTAATGCCCTCAAAAAGTCTCAGTCTGTAAAACGTTCCCAATATCACTTAGATCAACCTCATTGAATTACTCTAGAAATGGGTCTCTAAAATATCGCACCCAATTGGTAACCGCTTTCACTATTGATTGGCCAAAAATTCATCTATTGAACCGATCAGTTACGTACTGGTCTGTTTTTCAGTTGACCCATCAGTTCTACGGAGAAGATGTCTCGGCTGCCGAGCCACCCTAGAATATCAGTACAAAACATAATGTTTTTATAGGATGCTTCCTGTACATCATATGAGTCTCGCTGACGGAGCTGATCTGTTTTTTTACTACACGCTTACGCATGAGTGCAACAGAAAGGGCATTTACCCCGTAGCCACGAAGGCCCACTACACTATTAGGGATAACCGGCAGCCAGGCCCTGAGATTTGGAGTGGCGAAGAACCACATAAGGCCCCAATAGGTCAGGTGTGGTGACTATCCGGAAGACCGTGGATTACTGTCTACTACCAAAAGTAGGCCGAGTGTTGGCTACTTGTCAATCAATAACCCTCAAGCCTATTGTCTACCACTCAAGACGCGATAAGGTATTGAGTGTATTCATTGGAAATTCGGTGCGAGATTGTGCATTTTAAACTATTAATAAATGAGAAGGCTAAGATTCTGGAGATGGCTTGTGAAGCAAACGCGACGTAAACCACTGTAGCAAAAATTCTTGCCTTTCCACGAAGATCAGTAAAGAATGTGATCTCAAACAAGGCCACACCAAGACTGTTTCTGTGTAGACAGCAGTCTACTAAGATGTCATCTGAGAATAAAGCAAAACTTCAACAAAGCAAATTATGTCCAGCTCCAGTGGTTCTTGAGAATGTGCAAAAAACTCAGTGAAATTCCTGCACCATAAAGTATGGTCTGTAGGAAGACCATATACTTTACTGCCACTTTATTCAAAACCGAATTCAAAGCCCCTGTAGGCTAATTCAACGGCTAGAAGGAGATAGATGAAATGCGGAAAATTCTGCTCGTTGTGAACAAACGTAGTCTCATTGAATTTGCGTTGCCGTTTAATGTGGAGGTTGTATTTCTGCTATCTAATTCCACGTCAAGTCTCCGGCTAGTGAGCCAAGGAGTAACCTGGTCCTTCATACGTGTTTTACGAAAACTTCTTCCTGTGTATTGGATAGCGTAGAAAGTCAAATCCGGGAAAGAGCTGTGGGAAGTTTTGACATTTTGGAAGCCATACGGTTTATTAAGTGAGCATGGACAGAGCTGCATCCCCACACCGTCATCAAGGCATGGCATGAGACAATGGATGCTGAAAGTTCCCCGGAACTCTCGAGCAGCTTCACCAATGCACTTAAAGATTGTGCTACGGTCGATGATTTTCCTGGAGGACACTGACATGGACGAGGTAATGTAAAGGCTAGTTAGTGAATTTTGTGCCCTTGGTTAGATTTGGGAGGAATAGATGTTGAGCCATATTGGGCGATAGAAAAAGACTGAACAAGACAATTCGGAAAAGGAAAAAGAATCGGTACCATCAACCATAGGGGAAATTGCACTCAGCATCCAAACTATCAAGGTTTATGCGGTGACTCGTCAAATTTCATCAAACGAAATGAAAGATTTGTGGTACAAGTAAGTCCGTTTTCCAAGGGGAGAAGAAAACTGCATAAAGCACAATTTACCATTTCTTCCCTAACAAAGCATCAACTGTTTACGTGTGGATTCTAATCATTGATGACGAAATAAACTGACTTTCTAACATCGGCCTTGATCACGTAGTGCTTCCAGTCAAATGGTCTCGTCTCGTTCGGACTGCGTAACAGGCAGTCTGGTTGTTTTACGCGACACACTGTTTAACTTCCAAAGGAGATGTAATTTTAGGGGAAAACCGTTGTTCTGCTACTATTTATTCGTAGAAGTGCAAAATGATTGTGACTTTCATCAAACACACTGGTTAGGGCAATATTTCCTTCAACTAGGGAGTGTTGAAAAACACTCAGGTCGGTGACTTCTTTTTTCGCAAGAAAATAGGCCATGGCCTGGTTTTGGTAACAAGACAAAATGAGTCACGGGTTTTGCAGCTAACTTCTACGGCCGTGATTTTTCGAGGGCTAGGATAAGCAAAATATCGATATTCGTACGACCCCGGATATCAGTTATGTTAGCAGACCTAAGGATGACTGAGGGATTAGCTATGTAGAGGTAAAAAAAGCTACGTGTAAGAAACCCTATTTGACGAAAAGACATTTCCCCTGAACATCCCTAGCGTTCTCAGTCGTAGACAGACTGATAAGGAAAGTCGTAGAGAAGATCCATTGGGAACCAAAGGATGCGTGATACGCAGAAAGGTCAAAAATTACTCAGATTCCATGTTAGGACTTGTATCACGCCTAGTGTTTGGTCCCTCCCACTAGTTCTAAGGAGAGGACTTTTCTGCCTTCGAATCATGTCAGTTTATTATCACAAAGCACATTGCTTTATCCAGGAAGAAACAGTCACTGTCACCAGTCGTTGTAAAGCAAACTAACTGGTTCAAACATGTATCAAATGGGCTGTCTTCTGATTGGCTGATTGGTGATATGACCGGCTACCACCTGAAGGGAATCCGTTCGAGCTTTATCGATCCGTTACCTTGTTGCTTGCGTATCCCCTGCTCTAATCACTGACCTGGATTCTGCACAGAAGCTGATATGCTAATTGCTAACGGGACTTGTCGGACTATCGATGATGGGTCAAATCATATCCTCATAATTCAAGTCAAGTCAAATCAAGTATATGCTCTATACACCCGAAAGTGGATATCCAGCAGCTACATAATCACTTCCAATTACAGAAAGATGCAAAGAGTGAAATATAATGTCAACTCAGCATTGAGTTTAGTTCCGTAATGATAACATTAGGGTTAGCAGGAAAATGGGCGAGAAGCTGTACGGTGGAGGAGCACATGAGTATTTATAACGGAATCGTGTGGATGATGTGGAAATAAATTTACTGAGATCGAGGTGAAGGGGTTGCAATTCGTCAGCCAATATCCTACGGCAGAAAGTTGTACACGAATTGGTGTTGACACATTATAAAATGGGTTGGCCGATTTCAAGGACTATTAGTTTAAAGTGTTTAACAAATAATCCCGAGAATATTATAGGAGAAGCATTGAGTCGGTGGGATAAAATGCAAGATTGAACAAACTTTCAGATGAAAAGAAGTGGAATACCAAAGGATTTGAGTCTTAAAATATAAAACGAAAGCCATATTATTTTCAGAAAGATAGCGGGGACAAGTTCGGGCCAAGAAAGGTTGCGGTTGACGATAACATCGAGGTACTTCACCAATGAACTGCTCCCGATGCTTTCACCGCTAATGAACAAGGAGGGAGGGGATTCTATAATATTAGAATACCTGATTCCTGTGTGAAGATAAATTATCATATCGGGAGATTTCGATGGATTTAATCGCAGGTTGTGTATGGAGGACCAATTAGCAAGCTCAGTTGCGGTCTGCTGTGGAAGAGATTGCTTAAAGTGATTAAGATATGGTATGCAAAGAATCACATCATTGGCATATTTTATCAGCATGCAGTCGTCCCGGGCAGACGTAGAGGAGATATTCGCAGAAAACAAAAAAGAAAAAAGGATTGCTCCTTCAAATACATCTTGCGTAGATGGAAGCGTGGAGGAGGCTTTACCACGAAACTGTGTAAACTGTTGTCAAACAAAAATATAATTGGACAGTATGTGAACATCATCTGGCTGAATTCCACTATCCGTCGGTGTCTGTAGTATCTTGGGCCTGTCCACGCAGTTGAATGCATTACTGTAAATAAAGAAGCAAACCCTAACCACTATACATTTCTGACCCGGTGCCAACAACACAGAAAGTATGAGAGAACTGATGGAGTCGAGGGCTGAACGTGAACGACGGCAGGCGAATTGGTTAGGATCAGTCACATTAGGCTGAGGGGATGTACGCTGAAATAGTAATCGTTCAAGCTACTTGAGGGTAAAGGAAGTGCTTGTTACTGGGCGAAACTTGTTAGTTCCATTCTCGGATACGAGTGTGACGGAGGCCACTTTCCATCCGTCAGGGATTTTCGTATGGGTTAGGCAGCTATTGGAGGGGTCGAGTATCATAGGAGATGATACAATCGCACACTGCTTCAGCACTACTGGCGATAATCCATCAGGGTCGCAAGGTTCGTAGCCATGATTCCTACCCACTGCACCGTCAGTTCAATGAACGTGAGTTGTTTGTCTGTCGGGGTGATTTTCGCCCTCTCTCACCCTCGACCTGCGCTGCCATCCGACCGTTGATCGAGACTGGTCATCCTTCGCCATCTGTCCCATATAATTAGCAGCTCCTTTGCTCATTGTTTGACTTTGCCCTCAACCTTGCCTGAGCTCACTTTCTCCTCTTTTTGATGGGAGATTAGTTCTTCACTGACTGGTCTATACGTTGTGGTCTAGATGCCCACAAATTGAGGTATGAATTCAGTAGTACTTGGCCATGACTCTTTTTATGGTAAACGAAGTTTACTGACTTCGGGTTCTCTGAATAAGGACTCGGGGTTTGTCCACTATGAGTCACTCAACCACTGGACCGGAGTCCGGTACACATTTATAACGGGAAGCTTAGAAAATCGTGGCATATGTTTAATGGAACTTGCTCACTAAGACATATCATCGTAAAGTGTCGAATGAGCAAGCTTTACACTACCAATGTATATATTTGTACTATACATAAATATGTATATTCCTTACAGAAAAGCAACAAGCTATTCACTATTTTCCTTACTATAAAAGGGGTTATGATCATTGAGAATGAATGACAGTGGTCTTAATAGCTGATGCACGCACGAGTAACTAATGCTTAACCGAAGCAGTGTCCAGATTCAGAGCATTGCAGCCTCGGTAATTATCGGTCATCGTGGACAGTATCTTTTGTCGTTTCATGGTACAACTCACTGTACCACGTAGCAGTTATCGCATATAGTTGAGACTGAAGCATGGTCTTAAGTAGTCCTATGTTGTATCCCCAAACCCTACTTTCCAAACACGTTACTCTGTTTAGATTAAGCGATTTTTATATTGACTGACCTCTGATTCCTAGCTCTCTCAGCGTTCTTGATACGACATTCCTGCCATATTCGAGCGATACTGCGAAGATATCCGTGCTTAAACACTGACAGCCTTCGAACTACATACAGTATAAACGCCACAATTAAATAACAAAGTCAAACATGCTCGAACAACATTAATGAGTAAAGAATGCCACGAGAAGCGAGTTATTGAACTCTGTTAGTTACCGTTCGTAATTGGAGTTGGTCCTTTTCTTTTTGGATTTGGTTGCTCATGAGTAGTGAGTACGTACAACATGAACCTAGGATATTCGTAATGTATTTTCTGTTTCTAAGCTATCGTATTGGCCTATACTCGCGTTTTACGGTGCCTACTACATGAACAGTTCACGTATTTATTCATAACTTTGTTTCCTTAAAGGTTTACATTTCTACCGTAAGATAATCTTCCCAAGTGTTTCACTTGCGCAGCCCTGGGAAGCGGGCCGAACTCCCAACCCTCAGGTTTCTGTCACTACACTCCACCACGAATTATCGATAAACACGGTTATTCTATTTGAATTTGTTCTATCTCTAGTAGCCGTGTTCTGCCCATGTCGTACTTAGAGCTAGTGAGACTAAGTTTCCGCTAGACGGACAGCCCTAGACACCGAGATAGTCACAACAAACTCAACCGAAGTACCACTTATATTAGGAGCTTCATGCTCGGAACTGATGTTCAGAGAAAAACAAAATATATTCATTTGAGCTTCTTGGCGAGCTAGTCAGAGTTAAATGAGACTAATCTTGTGGGCAGATTGCCTTGGAAGATGCTAAGTGAATTTGTTTTTAGCTGATCCCAGCGTGGCCTTTTTTATTTAATGAGTTTTTTCTGTAAAAGTATCCCGGACTAAGTGAGGGTAAGATCCACTACGCTGGTGGCAGAGAAAAGAATATCGGGAGTACAGTCAAGCACACCAACTACAGTAGTGTCTTAATCGAGAAACACCAGCCGGGAATCGTTGAATTGTTCCTCTTTGGGAAGTTTTGCATTTAAGGAGGAAGAGGGTCAAAGGAAGCAGCCACGTAAGTGGTATTATTTTTAACGTGGAGTTTGCTAAGAAAATACGCATTTTGTATCTTTCAACCGTTCCACAAAGTAAATCTGGTCAGAAGGACTAGTGTTCAACTGATAACAATTCGTGACTGAAGCTCGTGATGTCGAGATTCGGCCTCTCAAATTTGTCCAAGATCTGGTATAGAAAAGGTTAACTAGTTTTTACGTCATTGTTTACCTTGCCAGTATCTGGGTCATATTGACAGACAACCAGTATAGACGTCCCAAAGTGAGCCGGAAACCCTCCGACCATAAATAAACCAAACTATTATTGCTGACTGATCAAGAGAGGACTCGGTCGACGTGATTAGAACTAGCCAAACCCAGTGGTCTATCGACTCTAAGTTATTCTATCGCATGATTGCACGTTAGAGTAGTGGAAGGGAAATACCCCACAGCTTCTGCGACTCGGTGAACTATCAGGGATATCGAGCAATCAGATCTTGAGATTTGGAGTGATTCACTGGGTCAGGTATGTTACCGAGTGTAAAAACTGATACCATATTTCTAAACATAAGGATAACCAATTTTTGTTTGGGAAACGAAATTTTCTAATATTTTTGACCCGAAAATCTTTCTTATTGGGATAAAAACAAGTCCTACTGGAGCGGTTTGTTGTTCGGTTCGGGGAGAGGGGGGGAGGGGGTTCATTGCATGGTGCGAGGCTTTCCAGAGAAAATTTCCCTGCACAGCAAAAGTGTTTTTTGGTAGAGAGAGGTCATTGCAATCGGGGAGGTAGCAGTCTAGGGGAAGGGCGGGGGGCAGTCGCATCCTGGATTTATTTGAACGAGTCTAAACCCAATCACTTTGACTGCAATACGTCATAGCGAAGAAGCGGCATAATATTCCGGAATATATCGGGCCACCTACTGCCCTGGACTTGTGTAATGAAAGACTCCTATCGCACTGAAAGTCCTCTGAGATGAGATGGCCCAGTCATCTTGAACATCGCCCTGAAAGAAACCCACTGGATATCACTGTATCTCATACACTATTAACCTTGTTATTTCGCTTGGTCGAGGAAGCCTTGTACAGCGTGATTTCTAAGTCATGAAGAAATTTTGGCTACTTATCTATGCCCACGTAAACTGCATTCCTCACTGGACTACTCTTATGCTCAATAGTAAACAAATTATCAAAAAATCAAATTAGGCTGTGTGCTTCCCGCCTGACTACCCAGGCCGTATATTTTGCATAACGACACAATTCTCTCTAGCAGACGCTGCCTTCACGAAATCTTATCGAACTGCTGTGAAAGCAGAAATGTTCAATTTTTGCTACCAGCCAAAGTCTCCCTACAATCTTTCGGGTTTCTCCTGCTAATAGAGGCAACAAGAGGTACGTCAAAGGTTACGCCTTACGAGCAAATGATTGTGCAAACAATAACTGCAATTTCTGTGCATTCTACCTAAACAATGTTTGATTGTTTTCCAAAGTAGTCATTCTGGTGCAGCTGAAAGAGAGGACCGCGGCGTGCGTAGTGATCATCATCCATCGCTACTTGACAGTGTGATAAAAACTTTTGAATTAAATTATTGCAATCATCACGCAATGCACACATTCATCCAGTAGTTGGATAAATGTTCGTTTGGTTAGTTATAAAAGACCGATCGAAACGGAACACCTATTTTACCAGTAATCAGTAACAGAACGAAAGCACGTACTTGAGAACGAACGCGTATTCAAGTACGCTGTACCGTAAGCAGTAGTTCGGACTACAACGGCGTGTCGTAAAACAGTTGTTTCACCGATCTCTGGCTGAGGGTGGGACGTCGCTTATCACTGTAGTACTGTAACAAGCTTTCTTGCTAACACTACTAAATCCATCGGTTTATTACTATACACATCATGACACATTTGCGTTTCCCGATGAGTGATAGAAGAAAATGTATTGCACTAAGAGGCTTCAATATCTGATTCGTTGCGTCAGTGGTAATGCAAAAACTGGTTTGCATCAAGAATTACCTGCATTAGGCTTTTATATGCCTTCAAGGTACTTTATAGGCACTGTACGGATCATATTTTTTATTCTGCTACTAGTGAGAGAGGTCCACATTTTTAATTGTCTGATGTATTTAAATGGAATAGGCATTGATAATGTTAACCTGTAACGGCATGCAATAAGGCTGTCGGAAAGCAGACTGGACCGCTGGTTTCATATCCTCTAGTCTATATTAACTCCTTGCAGATTTCCCGGCAGTCATCTGCAAGTTGATACTTATCTATCGATAATCATGGTTTCACGGCAACTTTTGCTAATTGGAACTGTGTCAGTGCACAAAATGTACGACCTAAGCAGTCAGATCGGTCAATCACAGCCGAAGTGGATTTTTCGATGATGTATCTACTGGCAAGCATACAAGTAGTCCGGAGCCGACTGCTCTTTAGATGAGCTTGGAAAAGTCTACGAAATTTTTTCAATTGAAACACTGTGCACAGTTGCCAACGTCAAACAGGACTCCAGTTCAAACAGCCCTCACAAGTGATGGATATGGTCGACAGCAGCTGCTCTTTTAGACGCTCTCTGATCCATAATTTTGGGTGGAGTTGTCCAGTCCATTCTTAAATTTCGCCAAGTGACGTTCCTTCAAGCAATATTTTACTTGCCATGATGTTCTCATCGCTGAGCTTGGCGTTTAGATCACTAACGGTTCATCACCAGTCGAGGTGACATCGTCAGCACATGCAGTGACAAGGTCACCTCGACTGGTCATGAATTGTTTGTGATCTAAACGCCAAGCTCAGCGATCAGGACGTCATGGCCACCAACAAACTGAGCTACAGCCAACACAAATATTCAAAACCATTAGTGTTTTACTAGTTGCAAATAACTTATTATTCAATTTCTGCAGAAAGTCAGGTTTATTTAGTTGGCTGCAATCTAAAGTGATTCATTAGTCCGTCAGGAACATATTTTAGACATGTTTGCTGAGTTTACCGGGCTGCACAAAGTTTACTGAAATGGCTGCGATAATAAGATATTTTACTTGAAGTGAATTGCTCTTGGGAGACTTGCCAACCCATTCCAGCCTTTACAGGCAGGTTTCAGAGCCGTATACAGATATTCGGCATTTTTAGAAACAATTTTCCTATTTTACTTCATTTCCACGCAGGTGGACCGTACGATACTACCATTATTTTGGATGCCACCTTCAACGAGGCGCATTATTCTATGGAGCTATGTCTTCGCCCTTTCTTTTCTACTGGTATTTACATGAGTTACGCTTACAGGAATTTGCTTCAGTGGTCTTTGTTTTCAACCACCTGTCTCGTGGCCAGGCAAAATCCATCCATACGAAAAGACTATCCCAACCTACCGCATATCATCTAGAAGATCGTTTTGGTCGTAATTGCTGCAGCTCGTAAAAAGGGATAGGATTTAAACCTATGTTCACACCCCCGGCTGTTTCTATTCAGTGTCAACTTTAGGAACACAAGAAGCCTTTCAGCCATTTGGTAGCCCACTTCATCAAGTCGGGACTGGACTCAGATAGACCACATTGTAATTGGCTATAGATGGTGAGGCTGTATACAAATTTGCCAGTGATACTGGGGAACTAGCAATGATTCTGTTCATGCATTAGTATACGCCAGACTCTCTATGTTATGTCATTCCGGGCTGACGTCTCCAGACTGTCGGGGCCTTTCGTAATGACCAAACTCCAGAGTGAATGGAATGATAGACTGAGGGCCATCCCGCTGTGCATCTTAGGTCAACTTTGAGGTCTGGTCAAATCGGTCTTGCATTCCGCTTGTCTGGCTCGTGGCAACAATACTTCCAGGCCTGTCAGTCATTGGATGACGGAAAATTCCTTCCGACTCATGGATACCCGCTGTTCAATTCCAGGGGACTTAGTAGCCAACGAAGTCCATCTGGCTTTGAAACATGAGCTCACTGCTATCCCAAGAAATGATGGGGAAAAATGGCGATCAGAATGCGTCTCTAAGATGGAATAAGCTGTTGCCTTTCGAAAGCTGTTTCACATTACCCGTGTCACCGACACCAAAAGATGTGGTATAGGCGAGACAGTTTGTGAAGCCGGCGGAAAGCCTGTCCATAGTCTCCATCGGCACCTAGAAAGATGGGCTGAATACTTCAACGTGCAATCCAGCTAGTCTCCTGCACTGAATACTATAGCTGCTGATGAACGTAGGCTCCAGTGGTCCGTGTCCAGATGGACAGTCACCAGCTGTTTTCGAAGAAGCAGGCCACGATATGGCGAAAGAGCTAAAGCGTGTATTCTTCAAAGTGTCTGTGACAATCAAGGAGAAATCAGCTTGATCCAGGTTGCATCGGAGATTTAGGGGTTCGTTGTTCTTCGTTGATTGTCATCACACAGAGGGGAGCAAATCCGTGAGGAGCCAACGGGGTTTCACCCCGGCCGAGGTTGCATTGATCAGATATTCACCCTCAGTCAGCTGTTGCAGCATAGGAACATTTACAGAAGACGGGCCATAGCCCTATTCTCGGATATCAGAGCAGGCTTTGATTCGGTTGATAGAACTGCGCTGTGGGTATTCGTTGAGAAATGGAGTACCTGAAAAATATGCACCAATCTGCAGTTTTCTCTCCCGACATAATTTCAGAACGAATAAGAGCTCACAGAAAGCTCCGGCTCCCTTTGTTGCCTCAAGTAAAGTTCGCCAACGGTGTACTATTTTGCCACTTCTCTTTAACTTTACCGTTGACGGAGCTCTTAAGAGATCGTTTGAGAGCCTCTTAGGTGGGGAAATCAAACTCCTCCCAGGGCACAGAATTACTGATTTGGAATAAGCCGACAACATCGAGCAGCTCGCTTCTAACTTCCGAACAGATTACCTTCCACTGAACCCCATGACAACTCAATTTACTCGATACCGAATACACTTCGCACTATGAAAGTGCAGGGTGCTACTCCAAGATTGGCGAGAGCATGTATCCACACTCCACTCACGCAACGAAGAACTAATGATTGCCGAAAGTCTTACTTGCCTGAGCAGCTGTACTATCGGAATTGGAGGCAACAAATGGAAATATCTATGCGTATTTCAAAGAATAGACTAGCTTTTCCGAAACTCAAGCATCAATGGCACCCACATGACATCAGTCTTCCTTTGAAAGACCGAATGTATAGTAATACCGTGCTCTCGTAATGATATATGGTTGTGAAACATGGCCCTTCGAAGTTCAAGATATCCGCCGCTTGGCTATATTTGATACCTATTGCTCACGTGGCACGGCTCGTGTTAGGTGGCAATAATGCATCAACAATGATCAAGTGTGCACTTGAGTGTCTGGCACAACCAACTCCTCTTTAGAAAAGATCCTATTGCAGCACCGTCTTCACTGGCTAGGCTATGCATTAAGAATGTCTGCCCAGCTCCTGTAGCTCTGAGTATTGATTGCTCTCATTGGGCTGGACCGGAAGAAAGAGTGAAGAGTACAAGCAATGACTTGGCGCAGATTAATGAAGAAACTAGCTGAATATATCACATGTAGGACGGTATCTGTTGCCAGATTGGAACAATAGAGATCACGAGGAAAGCTGCCTAGTCTCACAAATAGATATAGCTTGAAACCGAAGTCAGCGGCGGGAATGTATTTGTTTTTTGTCGGGACTATCGAACTTGACAAAAAAGCAAATGGTGTACAAAATAAAACACAAAAATGACCGCATCTTCCTCTTCCTTCTGCATTCCGGTTTCCCCTACCATTCCTTCCGACTGTACTACGTTTTGTTTGGCATGCATCCTGGAATCTGATAGATGAGAATATATATATATATATATATATATATATATATATATATATATATATATATACAAATAATACTCCAATGGGTGAACAAAATTTCCCCTACAGTAAACGACCAGTTTTGCAGTTGTTGCCACTCATCAGGTATACATACTCGGTACTCCTCCGCCCACTTCATTCTTGTACACTCCATTGTTATATCTGCCACACGGATTGAATTCGAGAGTGAATGGATACATTTGGTCGAAGATGAGTGAACAGGGAAGTACCGGGTATGCATATCTTATGAGCGGCAACAACCGCGAAGTCGGTATTTTAATTCCGGGGACATGTAGTCCACCCCTTTGCACTCTGCCTAATTATATATATATATATATATATATATATATATATATATATATAATATATATATATAATATATATATATATATATATATATATATATATATATATATTACCCCTCTCGTGATGTTGGTGAACTCTCAACGAAAAGAGGAATGCAGATTGCTTCGAAAAAACCAGTGCTTTGGCGTCATTGGTGAACTGCTTGTGGTACATCTAGTGTATAGATGAACAGATTCCACTCTCCATCGTCGGAATTTAGATGCACTGACAGCAGAGCATAAGTAGGTAGGAAGAATCAGTAACTGAATTCCAGCCCTTTGACTTTGTTAGACCCGGAAGGATTTTGGTAGATAGTTTAAATATCAGATTTGGAAAATCCCCCAAGAACACCATAATATTCTGGATTCGTGAAAATGCTGGATTATATACATTCCTTGTGTGTTTCATATCGCCCATACTTTTGTGCATCAATCTTTGTCCATTCTCGTTCAACGAGCGATTTTGTCATATCTAGTTAGGATCTGCGGGACTCACGTGCTTTTCTTTGACACGTCGCGAACTTGGTTCTGGTTTTTAGTCCTTGAGATCGCGTATTTGAGGTTCGTATATATTTGTGATATTGTTTATTTCACAATCTAGTGTCGTAGAATTTGCGAATCAATCTTGTTTGCTCTGGGATTCGTGTGAATTGGCTGCGCATTGCTCGGAAGTGCCTTACTGTATGTGATCCTTGAAGTTCTTTAGGGTTCATTTTATCTCGGAAGTAAATTGGATGGACATTCTTGGGCTCATTTTTATGTGCGAATATGATGGGTAGAGTAGACATTTGGGACATTCGCGCCACAGTTAAAACTGTCTCAAGAGACCCACACTTCTGACCCCGGGGAATTCCTACGCCTCACAACCTCAACACTTTTGATTTTTTCCGACCTGACAGACCTAGCTCCTCAATTCTTGTTTTGCATATGTACCACTCTTGAGCAGTGTGATCTGAAGGATTTAAAACTTTCCCTCCCTTTTGACAGAAAGGGACCAGGCCGCACCTCTAAGTGCTGTGATGGCTTGCATGTCTCCATGACCCAAAGAGCTATGCCGTATAACTCTCGTAAGCCGGAAATGCAGTTATGCCTGACAAGCCAAGGGGTAGAGACCAGACGAAGTCCAATCTCTGAACCAGTTGGACAGCAGCATCTGTTTCTAACCACTATGCCCTTGAAGAGGACAATCCAGTGAATAAACACGGAGAGAAACAATTTGCCGGTCTAAAACCCTCCACTAGATGGACGTAGGAGTGTAGTATCTGGGGTTTCTGTAGACTGTGGGAGAAGCCATCGCGCTTCATAGGGCAGCTATCGCCCACTCAAGCTGGGCAGCTCCTAGCCTGAGGGATGTTGCCCCTTCCACATTCTGTTTGCTCCATTGGGTGCATGTGGCCAAGGACTGAATCCAAACAGTGCATTGATAACAAAGCACTAGCGAAGACAAGGGATCAATCGTGTCTCACATGACAAATCAGTAGAAGTTCTCTCACCAGCTCTTCGGTCACTTTCCCGTGCTGGGTTAACGCCACACTGCCTTGTGAGTGAGACTTTTGAGTCAAAGGCTCTGGTTAGGGTTCCCAAAGAAGGCCCCTTTCCACCACGTGGCCAACAGCGAAGTATGATGTGCCCACCAATCTCTAGCGGTCCATGGGAAACTTTTCTTATCTCTCAGCTCTTCATCCTTTACGTTCGAGTTTCAAATGTATACGACAGGCCACAATGTGTAGGGATTGAGAACTTGTAGCTATCCTTTAGAACCATGACTTAGAGACAATGGAATAAAGAGAATCGATTCTCCGACCAAAGCATTTTCTCCACTTAGTTCTTTTCAGCACCTGCATGCTTTACCAAACGGGGCAACAGGCTGCCATAGATAGAACTCTAGAAACCTTTAAAATAGATGTGTGTTGTGTCTCCAAAACAAGCATACAAGACCCTACTTCGGTGTTAACACTTCGCTCCTCAGATACAATATCACCTCGTTTCTCTCTCCCCGTGTCGGGTGTTCCGGTTCCTAGTGATCGTGGTCAGACTGGCATTGGCTTCGCTCAGAGCATGAAATCTGAGTATGCACTGCTGGACTGGATCCCATTCAGCATTCGTCTGTGTGTAGTTCGGCTGAATGGTTCTGTGCATGTCAACAGCGCTAGACTGAAGCGTCGGTGCCTGTTTAACTTTCCTGTGCATGCCCCAACTGACGGTAGTTCTCTTGAGACTAAGGCTGAAATCTACTAAGATTTGTCCCAACTGCTCTGGACAGTGCGCTTTACGGACACCGTGGTTGCTGCTGGTCATTTCAGTGTTCATGCTAGAATCCCTGATGAGGCGGGGAGGAATATGGGAGACCGATTTGGCATTCTAGCCGATCGAACCGATAACGGTGACCAACGCGTGCAACTATGTTCTGACCGTGGACTATTCCTAACGAGTACGAATTTCTCGCACATAAAGCGGCACCCGCTAACCCGGAGTCCTCCTGCGCCTTCACGACGTTGTACTCAGATGGATCATGTTGCTGTCAGTTACCGCTGGAGCAGATCTTTTCAAGACTGACAATCATTTTGGTCCACGTCTATTAACACTGATCATGCTCCTGTCCTTGCGCGTTTTAGCCTACGTCCAGTCGGTGGCCGAAATAATAAAAAAGCCAACAGTCCCTCGCAGATGCTACTGGGTGATGGTCATCGATCAGTTTTCCAAGCAGAAATATCCACCAGGTTATCGATGCAGTCAAATGTCCAGGATCCAGAAGAGCTATGTACAGGGATTCAGTGGGTTCTATTTGCGACGGCTGCTGCTACCCAAGGGCTGACAACCGGGCACACGCAGTAATGATGGATATCTGCATCCTTAGTTGCGCTGTTAGATGCCTGCAGATCGGTTCCTCCAGATTCCAGATACGATAAGGCATGGAGGCTCTAAAACGCCGACTGATTCGTAGCCGAAAAAAAGACCGTGAGCAGTATAACACTCTTGTACGAATCCCAAAACTAAAGCAAGATTGATCCGTAACTTCTACGATATTGAATTATTGAATAAACAACACCATGAAACATATACAAACCTCAAGGGCGAGAATACACAGACTCAGAAACGGGAACCAAGTTCACGGCGTACAAAAGACAAGCACTTGCGTCACACAGGTCCAAGATAGGATATGACAGAGTAATGCGTTGGACGCGAATAAACAAAGGTTAGTTCATAGAAAAGTAAGTAGTACGAAACACGCAAATAATGCACGTGAGTGAGTAATTCTACGAAATCACGGTATTATAGTGACTTCGAGGGATTTTCCATAACCGATCGCTACAAGTAGTGGTGAATTGCGAAGTATAGATAGACGAAGAAAGCGTTGGCGGTGGGTAACTGCCACATCCCTTTGCATCTAATTAGAAATACCTCTCCAGGAATGCCGGGCGTTAGTGAACTGATCAAAAAAACGAACTACTCAGTGAATCAGACTCAGCAGTGTCGTCTAATTTGCTGGATAGAGCATTTCAAAGAGCAATTTTATTGGCCTTTCCATAACAGGTTCGCTAACTAGCACAACGGTTATAGCTCTAATTGTAGATACCAGTCCTCCTTCAGGAGCGGAGGTCTTCTTCGACTCAGTCAGCTGCACAATTTGCCGACGCTGGCTCTTGTTGAAGGGAATATAAGACCCGTTCTTTTTCATCGTAAAATCCTTTTACATGAATAGCCGAAGCCGACTTCGGGCTTGGGCTGATCTTTCACCCGAGTTCACCACGAGAAGTGGTGTACTTCAAGGTTGCCCTCTTCTGCCTTTTCTCATTAACTTTGTGATTGATTTCCTCCTAGAAACCGGGCTTTTGTCATGTTTAGGCAGTAGCATTGGACGTTTCTCGAGTGGGAACGGGCTAGACCTTGAATACGCGTACGACGTATTTCTTCTAAGTGAAGATCCGTGTAAGTTGCAAGCTTTTCTGGACAGCTTGGTGGGCCATGCAGCAATGTTCGGTACGGATTGTGTGTCTTCAAAGTGCTAGATGTTGTTACAGATCTTAGGTGGTCTAGAGCCAAACTTTCCAGTGTCTGGGTACACTATAGACCAGGTAGACTAGGTCTGTTGTCTAGGCGGAAGCTTTTCAGCCGGTCTGATATCGGTTGAGGTGTCTTTGGGTATACAGTAGGCACGTTTGGAATTTGCCAAGCTGAGTCATCTTTGGAGCCGACATGACATCCATTTACCTATCAAGAGTGGAGTGCATGCTGCACTGGTCAGGCCAGTGCTTATGTATGGTTCGGAGACATGGCCGCTGCAGGTGGAGGACATAGGAAGACTGTCGGTATTTGAGCCCTGATGTCCTCGTAGTATTGCTCGAATCTGGTGGGAACACCGCGTCACCAGTGCTGAGGTTCGGCGGAAAGTCAGGTTCAAGGATCGTATCACTAGTTAAAACACTTAAGCTGATCAGACTAAAATGGTCATGACATGTGTTGCGCATGTCTCCTGACAGGATTTCACGTCTAGTCGTTTTCGCTGAGGAGGGCACCGGTTTGAAGATGAGTGTGGGTGGTCGGTCCATGACATGGAAGAAAGGTATGTAAAGCCTAACCAGTTGACTTGGCTAAGTAGGGCCTGTTAGACTTCCTGCGTGGGATCCAAGAGGTCCTCCCACTATATGGCTAGATACTTTGGAAGATATGGCTAGGCGTCTTGATCAATGACTCTCTTGTATTCCCTGATTTCCCTCGTTGACTTGACAACATTACTTGTAGTTCTACTGTTAGTCCTTTCGAACCCTGTTCTTAGACATTATTTCCTTTTGAGGTTACCACTAGAAGATATCAACCAAAACTACAGCACTCATTGCAGGGTTATTGGTTGTCTGAACTGAACCGAACTCTCTTGACTTCTCTATCTCCTATCGTAGTGCGTTGTATGCTACTTAATAACTGAGTAGTTAATTTCTCAAGACGAATATGGACAATTGAGGATCGATAATGAAAGCAACTACATGAGAGAAACGGGAGAAAATAAGGTAAAGAAAGACATACAAAACACTATGGCTGCAACCTCCGACTGGATAATAACTGTATTTCATTGTACTGGATAAATGTTTTGCAAACAAGCATTATGGTTTTGTTTAATCAATTTTGTTGATGTTCCAAAGAGCATTCCAATGAGTTACTGCACTGTGAATTGCCACTGCTACGTTTGCACATGTGTATACAATGACTAAACAGCCATGACATATCAGTTTGTCTTGATCATTTTTTACCTGACTTTGTACCAGAAAGAGTGTTACGCTAGCGTTTTGCTTCACCGTTCGTGCAACAGGTCATTTCCTGACAGTGTTGACTTGAAATCCTCCTCTCAGTGTTCTGCTGCTGTGCATGTTTTGTTTACGCGCCTGACTATGCTTTTTCCTAACTACCACCCCACCACGGGTTTAAGATAAAACAGATTATCATACCAAATTTGTTCAGGTAACCATAGTCTCTTATTAACCTTTTCGTGAATTGTGACTAATTTACCGTTAGATATCACGATAGCTTAACCTGACCAAAACAACCGTTATTAAAATATGTTCTGAGCGAGCCTCCCTCTATAAATTCGTTAAAAACTTAAAACCTCAGTATTACTGTGAAGAACGAAGACCTGGCAGGATTAAACAATGGATAGGATTTAAGTTACAATAGAGTTCTGATCGCTGAGCTTGGAGTTTAGATTGAAAACAGGACATGGGTCCGCTATCTGTCATCTTGGGAGCTATCAACAGAAGAGTGAAATGTACTCAATAAGGGACTCGACTTCAACCTGGGAAGAGCCAAAACAAAGGAATACCTTGCTGAACTGGAACATGCACTCAGGTTATCAGGTTTGCCCGAGGATACTAAATGCAAGTCAAGGCGAATCATAATCCCTAGCGTGCTCCACAACAGACCATTCAACACTCTCTCGGGCACGGAACACAGAGCAGTACAACCCCTGAAGAAGCATAAAAGCGTCGTTATCCTGTCAGCTGAAAATGAAACCAATAAAACTTTGAAAAAGTTACAGGACAAGGAAAGAAATACTAAAGCCGAAGGCCGGAGGCTGAAGGCTGAGGCCTCAAACTCCGTACAGTTCTACGGATTACAGAAGGTACACAAAGAAAGTATTCCACTCAGACCCATCGTTCTCTTCTAAGGTATAACCCGACTAAAAAACTATGCAGAAGTTTGAAACCACTGATATGAAGACCAAATCACCCGTAAAAAAAGAGGGGCAGCAATTTTAGGAAAAACTAGAAAACATGACCGTGGAAGAAGATCAAGCAATGATTTCGTTTGATGTCACTGCTTTTTCTCGCTTCGGTTGACTTGAACCTAGCAAGGAAAGTAACCACAGAACTCCTGCAAAATCACTATCCGGACAAACCACTAGAAGAACAGACAATCTGCGAACTGCTGAAAATGCGCCTACACACCTATTTCAAATCAGGCTGTAACGAGTACGAACAAATCAAAGGAACACTGATGGGTTCATCCACATCAGTATTTCTCGCCGAAGCTGCAAAGTTAGCCTTGGAAAACATTGCATTACCAAGGATCCCGCCAGAAATTTGAGTCAGATATATGGATGATACCTTCATCATCAAAAAAGCTCTGATAATGAAAACACAGGAAACAATCAATAACATCCCCGATGACATGAAATTCACCATGGAATCTGAGAAGAATGGCGAATTGGCTTTTCTGGACAGCACGCGCCATTGAAAAGAAACGCCAACGGCACATTAGAGACATCCGTGAGTCGGAAATAAACACACACGGACCAAATACTAAGTTTTCACAGCAATCACCCAAATGATCGTAAACGGTCTTACATTCGGGACCCTATTTGAGAGAGCTAAAACTCACTGCTGCACAAAGGAACTGAGGAAGTAAGGAGAAAACTGCCTCTTCCAAAGAAGAACCGTGTATGGGATGAATAGGAAAATAAATCAAAGAACACAACCAAACAGAAGGATCACTTTCCCATGCATCAAAAATGAGGTCTAAACGTCAAGCTCATCGATCAAAACATTATGGCAAACCAATCTTCTGAGCTACAGCCCATACAAATATTTAAAACCTCTGGAATTTTAGTTACTGATCCTTCTGGTAATGATATTCCGTAGAGTGTTGGGAGCTGTCGATGAAGGCCCGAGGTATGGAAGTTCACCCAGAAACTTCCGAGCGTATTTCGTTGAAAGTAAATTCAAAACATCGATGAGGGGAAACACTTCAGTCACTGCTCAGAAAACGTGGAGTGAAACAATCTTTTCAATTACAGATGACTCCAATGCGGAAGTCATTGAATTTAACCCCCGTTGTTACATTTTCCTTAGTGCAACTAGGTTTTTTTCGAAGGACATTGTTAAGTCTTACGTAGCCGGCTGATGGAAAACAAGTGACTATCTGTAATCAGCTATCTCGCCTGCCGATGAAAGACATCACCAAATAAATACTGAGAGAAGGAATTTACCGAGCAAAACTTTCCGCCATATGGAAATAGAACAGGAGTACTTAAGAAGTCCACTTGACAGCTACCATCCGCCGGCCCTAAGTAGCCTTGAACGAAACACGAAGTTAGTCTATTTAACTGATTTTCCAGCCGCAGGCGTTTGCGGAGTTCATTCATTAGCAGCTAAATATCAGTTTTCCAGCACTTCCATACTGAATTACTTCGGTCGACTATTTTGTTAGAAAGTATTTACCTACAAAGTGGTTCAGTGTCAATGCGGCCGATTGGAGGATGTCAGTAGAAAAAGTTGAAACTGGGTAACAAGAACCGAAGTCAAGACACCTTGATTTTGGTCAGATATCCTGACTGTTTGACCACAGGTGTCAAAAGTTTTCAACGATTTATAACATGTCGTAGCTGACCACTGATCTTCGGAGAATCAAAATACCTGGGCGAAGTACATGGGGTTTAATATTCGTACTTAGCTGACATTAGTCACCAACCCTCTCCCTAAAGATATGCAACATGTTGCTACTATCTTTTTCAAATTTGGCCCACTTATAGACAAGCAAATAAAATAATTAAAGAGAAAACCTATTAGTGCACAAATGCTAAACAAAGAACCATCAGAGAAAAAAATCATGTGTTTAAATTCTTTTGTTTCTAGTTACTTCCTTTCTATTATATAATAGTAGTACAATATTTCAGGAAATGGGTCGTGGCCAGTAAGGGATTGCCAAATGAGACATTTATCGGTGACGACGCGATGGCTATAACCCGGGACAAAGGAGTTAGAAGCCCACCGTGATAGCCGCTTGAACTCCGCCGGCCAATCACTGAGGCTGTGTGACGTAATTATCCTCCTACTGTTGGACAAAGAAACCACACGTTTCAATAACTCCGACTGGTACTTTATCTTTTATCCATAAAATAATCTCCCAATTATTCCTTCAGCTGTTCATCCCACATGAAAGCTGGTTCGCTTCCAATTTTGGGATAATGCTACTTCTCATAGGTGTCTCCATCAACATAGGAATGGTCTTGCTCGGTGAAAAGCATCAAGATAAAGATGACTGAGCCGCAAAGAATGACCAAATTAAATCTACTATCACCACATGTTTTAGAGAACTAGAGCTGACCTAACCATGCACGACGCAGTTCAGAAAAAACGAAACTAACGGTGAAAAGTGCAATAATAATAAAAATATGGTGATAATAATAACAATAAATATCTTCCAACAGATTTTCGATTTATAGCTCAATGCACTGCTATAATACAAAACAGTAGTGAAAAGAAAATTGTGTGAGGGTCACCTCCAGGTAAAGAACTTCACTGAAATGGACGTCCTTTGTGTTTGGTGGATAGTCTTCTAGTTCGGAAACAAGATTGCGGAGTGAAGGTCGCAGAGGCTGTAGAAGAAGACAATTGGGCAACAGATCACGTCATCCGAGAGAAAGAGAAATTAACTAAGTAGCTGGAGCTCTTTTGGAAGCCTATCGCAACAGAAATGTGAACGCTACTGACAAACGGGCGAACCTCAGCAGGTTCTGAGGTAGGCAGCAAGACGGTTCAAGCTGATGGATATTGGTCAAATCATTTCTTAGAGAAAGTGGGCCAGCTCAACGGGAATGGTGTGTATAAGACAAAATGTAATGGCCGTAAGCACCTAAATAAAATAAACCGAAATGCGCAGGTAGCCAGGAGATACATCTTGGTGCAATGCGGGTGTGAAAACGAACTTTCTAAACAGCTGCACCTGATTTACCAGTGTGAATTTTCGGGTCGACCAAATCGAGGTGTATTTTATCGGTTTCGCCGTCTTGTACCAATGGGTTTCAGGTTGGTGAGCTATCAGCGAGTACCTTGACCTGCTAGAATTGATAGATGAAATGTGGGTCATTGATAATCTGAACAAAAAATCCGTATTCTTTCTCAATGTATGAAAATTTCTACAAGTTAAAATGTAGAAAACAATCCGGGTTAGGTATTGATTAGCCGAGAGAGAGAAAGTAATTTACCATAGAAACAATGATATTAAGAGAATGGGTCATGCTTTCTGTCGGATTCTTGCTTCTTTGTTCTCAGACACCTAGTTATTATTTAAATTTGTCTATTTCACATGGAATATCAAGGAGGAGCGTGATTAACTGTCGCCTATCTGATATTCTATAAAGCTATGCTAATATGTTTTACTTGTTCGGAATAGCGTACGTGGTGGACACAATACTATACAAAGAAGTAAAATTTCATTTTCCTCCAATCAAATCGAATCAGTCACCAGCTGACTGTGCTTCCCCTTTTTTGTTAGGAGAGGAAGGCATGCTCGTTAATCAACTTCTGTTCATACGGTCTGTGCATGGTAGTTGACTGAAAAAGGCGTTGAACTTTTCCTTTTGTTCTTATTCAGTTTAGTTCGCATAAATTTCCCCGGAATGCCTTAAATTGGTCCAAAGTCATCTGCAATAAATTTGTAAGAAATGCACAGTGTTTATCTGAAAATTTCGATGCATTTCAGCCAGTTATTCTCATTCCTGACCTGACTGATCAGAATTGCAAATTTAACGAGTAGCGAATGCCCGGTGGTTTTGGTGGTGGTCTAACGGTCAACGTGATGCAGAGAGGGATGAAACTCGTGGAATCTTGAAGACGACCCTTACCACAGCCAGAACTCCAACACTAGGCAAGCCTAACCTCTGATTGAGCATAACTAGCTGATTCCCTCTTCAGAAAATTGTTGTTCAATCGAAATGTATCAATCAAAACTAAGAATGAAAAATATTAGTTCCCATATACAAAGCAGTTTTCATTTTATAACCATAATAGCGAGAACCTGTGCGTGAAGCAAAGTTTAATCATTCGGCTATTGTTGTTGTTGTCTGCATTTTGTCAACAGAACCTGGCCCCCGATGATGCCTTATGATTTTTTAGATGCTGTTAAACTACGGATATCTGACTAATGGGAAGATCACACAAGACAAGTAGGATTGTTGCCAAGGTTTCCCCGGTACTCATTTCTCAGTTTCAAATTTTAATAGTTGGGAATACGCTTTGATACTTCTTCCATTCTATCGAATAATAAGATGGAATTCATTCCTTATTATCATTCAGAATTCAGTTGTGACAACTGATTACATTGGATATTTCTTTCTTTTTAATTAAAAATTACTAGTTCGTCTTTAACAAACATTTCTCTGGGTGACTAAATTAGCAGTGAAGAACAACTGTCCGTCATTTATTGATTGGCACGAAATCCTACTTTCATACAAAGTATTGTTTACTCAGTCGGAATTAGTATTTGCTTTATCAACCTTTTTGTAGTTCCCAGTTGCAGACTACCGTACTCATTCGTGCACCTCATATTTCGCTTGTGCTCAAAAAAGTGGTAATCTGATCAGTGTTTGATTCATTTACCGAGTTAATAATATCTTAGTGCATGTTCAAAGGTCGTTGAATACGAATGAGTATACTAAGCAAAATACCTTTGGAATTACTGTGAATAAGTTTGCTTTTGTTTTACCAAATATCACAGCTTACAGATCAACCATACGGACGGCATGTAAGTTTAATCCTGGTCATTGCAAATCGATCGATGTTCAACATGTGCCTTCCTTCATTCTTTATTACAATTTTGTCTGCAATTATTTGCAGTTGTGCAGGCTGCATTATTATATATATATATATATATATATATATATGTTTATGTATCTATAAAAGAAAACCATGAACAGCTATCCCCACTATCTTTGAGATCAAACGAGTAGAACAATCATCTCTCAAGATCAGAGGACTGTTCGGTCTTCTTTTCAAACATGTAGTCGGAAGCAGCTTTATAGCCGTCCTGCTACAGCAAGCAACAAATTACTCCTATGTACAAGGTGATGACAATAATATCCAGGCTTACCAGCATAGGTGAAGGGAAGTGATTGGTAGGTTCATCTAAAACCATAATGATCAAATTCCAAAGGCCAAACCGTACAAACAGCGAGAAGCAAGTGAAGGTGCTTCCAAGACCGTAAGAAGCTAACAATCTTACATGAATCCTATGCGTCAAACTTACCCATTACTTACGTACCCAATTTTTATAGGTGCCACCGAATTATCTAGTTGCTGTCAGCATTGCCAGATCATTTCCTCGTTTCACTGAAAAAGTCAAATAAAATTGCCTTTAGATACTCATATGAGACATAAACACACTCTAACCTGTCGGTCATTCTCCAGCTATACCCACGAATTATACGCTAGCGGTGTTACACTGACCACTTGGAGCACAAGGGATGAGGATTGCCGTCGCTTTGAGACTCGGAAGGACAAGGCTCAGAAAAGAAGTCAGTGGTGAGGAAGTTGTGGAGCCTGTTCGTCGAATCCCCGTTCTCCGTAGGTGAACAGAACTAAAATACAGCAAAAAAGCACATCAAAAGGGGTACGGAGAAAAAATTCATGTTATCTATTTGCTAACTGCTCTTTTCCATCCTGCTGTCCGCTATACTTTCCGTTATTTTTTCCGTTTCTGCTAATATTGTTTCTTTGGCACTAACCTTGCCCACAAACGGGATATATATATATATATATATATATATATATATATATATATATATATATATCATTTGAAACAGTTGTTACGTGTGGGATGTCGGATGACCCGTGGTTTATGCGTGGAAGGTGGAGTCCGAAGGACAGTCAGCCAAACCAAGATTTATCAATCCCACACACTACTGGCAAGTAATTGTGTGATAAATATGCCGAATGCTAAGCAGGTTTAAAATGGAGGTAAGCTGGCCCCATCCTATGGCGGAGACCTGATTGGTAAAAGGCATTGACTTGGAGTTAAAGGAGAAGGTACCGAGCCTCCATTCGAAGCTATCGGGCATTCCTGGCGGTCATAGAGGTCGACATCTGGACAAGCTTACCTTGGCGATTCGGATCATCCCGGACTAGAGCGGGTGGCCTAGTGGTAGTACACCCGCCCTCGAGGTCAAAAGAACCGGGTTCAAACCCTGTGTGTGGCGATGGATATGTTCCAGTTATGAGCTCCATCAAGAGCGAAACTCGAGTCTGGTGCCTCCCAGTATAGGTTGGTCGGATGAGGTTTGTTCGTGGAAGGTGGAGTGTAAAGGACAGTCAGCCGAACAAATTATATTCGTCGTTTCAAGTATGGATGATCAGCTGTCCATATAGGCAGAACAGTGGTAAACATGTCACTGAATAGCCAAACACCTACCGGTGTGGTTACAGAAGGCATTGAGTACCGACCTCTCTACATCGAAGTTAACGAAAGAATGAAACTGTCCCAAATCGTCAATCACGCCACAAGTTTAAAAGTAGAAGCATTGCGTCTTTCCGTCCAGAAAGGATCGGCTGAAACCCACACTTGAAACCTCACACCAAAGCCATTTCCTTTTATCATTTGAATATCACATTTATCCCTTCAAGTTTAATATTTCGAGCGCAATAATACGGGTCATCTTTTGTAACATTGGTCAACACGAGTGCTATGATGAGCTGGTGTAGGAAAACAACACAAATGGTTTACTGAGTTTCACTTCTGTGACTTGAAAGAATGCGCACTAGGTAGTGCCAGTTTTTATGTCCCAAAGAATTTGATTCCATTGGTTTCATTTCATGAATTTGCTTGAGTGCAGTAGACGGGGTATACATTCTCCATGGTTACATCACCCCATAAAAATAGCAAGCATAACCGGCAATAAAGGCTCTGATAATTATTAGAAAGAACCACATGGTGAGTGGTGGGAGTGAACAAGAATTTCGCGTTCACTTTTGCATAACTTCGTCATAACAGTGTATTCCGCGACGAATTTATTGTCATCTGCAACTTGCTGAATTTGTCCACACCTCTTTGAGTCTACGCAAATATGAGCTCTGTTGGGAAGCACAGAGCTGCTTACTCGTCATTCAGTCCAAAAACAAATAACGGAATGAAATTCTGAATACAGTTATTTGTTTTTAATTTACAAATCAAAGTCTGTGGCGAATTCTTTGTGTCACATATCTTTCTTAACGAGCGAATACTTCACAGAAATAAAATAATTTTGGGTAGCAGTTGTTAGCAGAACGAAAAAGGGATGTGTGTAAAGATTTTAATAGAGGCTTTAGCATGGATCAGCTGATATCAAACCGTGAAGGAAAGCCGTGGAAAGCTTGAATCTATTCAGTGTAAGCAAAAGTTTTGAAATGCGTAGTATGGCATTGTATCTGTATGACAGGATAAAATATGCCCAAAGGCACACAATCGGTTTTGCGGTTACTATCACCCATCAGGTATGCGTACACAGCACTCTTCTGCCCAATCATCCTTATACTTGAGCACTTCACAGTTGGCTTGCAGCCATGATCTCAATGGAATCGTATGGACTGAGAGTCGATTGTTAGAATCACACAGTGATTCTTTCAAAGTCAATTGGTGGGTGAACTCGGCTAATCAACTGTGGAATGCACAAGTATAGGAATTATTGGGGAGAAGAGTGCTGGATACACATGCCTGATGAGCGACAAAAACTGCGAAACCGGTTGTGTGCTTCTGGGCAAATTTTGTCCTGTCATCCAGATACAGTGCCATACTACTCATATCGAAAATCCAAACTTGGAACCATGTGTCCTCGTTCTGAAGGTCAGCCGTGGTAACCGACGAATTAATTTTGGAAAAATCACCGGCTGATTCTAAAAATGGACTCTCCATCCATCCACGCTGCGTACGATTCAAGTGAGATTACAGCTGTATTCAAAAGTTTTTCGAAAGAAGTCGTACACACAATCACCCTTCAAGTGAGGTGGAAATGATACAAACAATGTCGTGGTACTGCCTGTGCTGACGTTCTTTATTTCGTCCTCGCCCATAGGACAAGATTTACTGAAACAAAACAAACCTGGATGAGACTGAAAGGTTGTCTTTCACAGTTCGTGTTATCTGTACTCATTGGTTTTTATGTAAATATACCAGCTGGTATATGTGATGTGTTTAGCCAATACCACACAGGCTGTCTAAAATCATTTCACATTTTGGTTTTTGTTAGATTCCTTTGCGCTTTTCTTCTCGTCCTCCTCCTGTAACTCTGAAAAAGACCACAGCCTGTCTACATCACATAATATGATTCACTGGGTAGTGTAAACGTTCAGATGAAGTATGATAAACAATCGAAGCACTATACAGTTGTTTAGTCGTTGTTAGGAATCATCAACAGTACCCATCCACCGATACCCAACTGGGGCTCGAACTCGCGGTGAGCGATGGTGAGTCGAACACCCTATCCCCAGGGCTGTCCGAGTTGCTTCTGAACGATTTACTGAACTTATGAACCATGTGACATAACGCCCTTCCTTTACTGAATTTGAATGGTAGCAGGGCCTTGTGGTTAAGGCGTTCGACTCACAATCGTTCACCCACGTTCGAGTCTCCGTTACGGGTCTGCTGATGGTATCTAACAAGGGTGGAACAGCTGTAGTGTACTTCCGTGGTTTTCGGTGATGAGTAAAGCGTTCACATAGCATGACGAATCGTACTTTATGAGCACCTTATCTCCTATCACTCACCTTATCTAGATTAGATGGATTACTTGAATGAGTGAATGGCTTGTTTATCCTAGCACACGAAGAAGACGTTTTAGGATACGAAAATGCTCAGGTGGATAAGATGATTTTTACCCAAACTGCCGAAAGCCGATCAAACTTCCATTGAGCTGGAAAGTTCATTTAAAGTCATAAACGCTTGCCCGATAATTCGATAGTCTATAAATGAGGTACCATTTGGGAAAAACAGTATATATATTTGTACTCAGTACCCAAAGAAATCTGAGCTTCCACAGAATTGTTTCAATTCCATTTGACACTGCCAGTAATGTGTGTGGTTAGCCACAACTCGCAACTCAGGATAGCTGTTGAATGGGATTAAGAATCAGATATATAGTATAATGTACTAGTACTAAAATATTAACTAGAGCTATTATTTTCATATTCGTGATCGACTGGTTGAAGTGGCTGCTAGAGTTTTATTGCTTTTGATAAAAAGGTTCTTTTGCCGCGAACTTTGAACTTGGTAATAGACACATGGTTCAGTGAATAATATGAACTTCCATAATGGCACCATTTCTAATGAAAATCCTGCTAATTAGGAATGTGTCAACAGGCACTGAAAAGAATGAATGTGAAGTGCTAAATTTAAAGACCAAATGGATCCAATGGGTCCAGAATGAGTAACCCGAGAACATGATGTCTTTATTTTTACGACTGTCTCGGATCACCATGGACCGACAGATGACAACCTCCGGATGTCAGTTCGTCGATGTTGCAGAATTCGTACTCCACGTGATAAGATGCGACCACTTTTAACAGTGTAGTTTATCAAGAACGCGTTTTTCACAAGACTATAGATCCGACAGAGTACGTGTTAAGTTATGGATTCGGTAGTCGGAAGGATTGAACGCTTGTACAGATGTACGTGTATATTTGCTTGTAGTGATCTCACGGAGGTAAAGAGGATAGTAGCACGTGCGTTTACTGGTTATATCCTCAAAAGGAGTACATAATTGTGCAAGCTTTTGACAGTGTATCATCCGCACTCGCTTTTGCCTGGCCTGTGTCATTTAAAAATTCACAGCAGACGAAGGAGGTTGTGGGTAATGCTTTCTTTACAACGTGAAAGCTCAATCAGAATGATTTTCTGTAATTTCTGTTGAAAGGGCTGTATAATTGTTTGATATACAGCAGCAGTGCTGAAACTGTTTAGTTTGTGATCTGGTTTCTGCCAAATTTGATCGAACTGTCACCATACTTATTTTGCTTGACGTTACTGCGGCTGGCTCCCTGGAGAGGATAAACAGATTTGATGATGATCATAAAGTTCCATGGGTTTTGGTACAAGAGAAGTCCCCAGAGCCACTTCGCTTTTTCGAGGGCCCATCTCTAACCACTGCACAACCAAGTGCGGGCTGCAAGGCAGTAGCTTGCTGATGCACGGTGGCTCTATAGGAGCTCGTTCGTCATTCGATTGAATTGAGTCCAACCCAGGGGTCCATGTAGCCCTGTTACTTCGACAGGTTTCCTTCTAAGCTGTTAGGTTATACAGTAAATCTTGTCCACTCATTCAGGGGTAACTATCTTTGCAAGCCAAACACCGTCTCACCGTGGTTTTGACCTCAGTGATCCTCAACCTGGTTCAGTCCGCCTGTCAGGCGGTTTGCTATGGCGTGGCCTTTAGTGCAAGCTCCAGATTTGTGGAGCCACAGAAGAGAAATGGGTACCCAAAGGAGATCAAAGAGGTTGAAGATACACCATGGATACGGCAGTTTACCAACTCAGAGGTGCTACTCCTATCAGACACTCCATACGGTCATCATTGTGAAGACTGAACTATGATGCATCGAGTTCGACTCTCAACACTGCGGCAACTTTCCATTCAACAACTTTTGACTGACTACTTCCCCTCAAAACTTTGTCGTGTGATAAATGAAGTGTGAAAAAGATCACTTACCCATTTTAATCTTTTATTTACCATAACTCAAATCGTTTGATTTGTATGACATTGCAATTTTCTCTCATTGTCATTCTGTTCTTTAGTGTCAATTCATCCATCAGGCATTTTCTTGTTATATGGAGTACATACGTTCTCCCAAGCCTAGCTGAATAAAAAATAAATCATACACAATCTTCGTCACTTATATATTCAACACAAGCTTGAAGTCTCATGATTTTAACAATGAAGTATCAGAAATGTAGTTGAAATGAATATTTCTCTTGGTATCAGTTAGATTTGAAATGTTTTCGCTTAGTTCCTCTGAGCTTATGTGTGTGTATGTGGAAACCTTCAGAGCCGCCAAGAGTTCACATTCTGTCCCGTGACAGCCAGTATTAAGTACCCGTTTAAGCCTTGACTATATGTCTAAATTCCACTGATTGCAAAAGGGCGGACACTGTGGGCAGCAGTCATTCAGTGGTTTACTAGTAGACGATGAGAGATGTATATTGTGTTGTGCAATAAACAAAGTATTTGACATCTAAGAAGAAACTGCAGGCTCCGGTGGAATCTCTAAAATTTATACTAAATAGCTGCTTCTTTAAACGGACGTGAAAAGGGGCAATTAGGTAGGTGCCTGCTATCGTCCTCCAGGTGATACTACTGCAAGCCATGCCAAACTGTCTACGTGAATTTCTGATTGTAGACAAATAAAATCGATTGTACTTGGTCCACGTTCGTAAAATTCGGTGATCTTCCCAGGGGATCAAACCCTTGTTTTGATATTCAGAACCCACTTAACCTGCCCACTACCAGTGCACATCGGTTGACAAGTGTTGTATCCTTCATTATGTTTTAGGTTAATGCCTTTCTGTACCTATTTGATTGTTTGGCGTTGGTTAGTTAGTATTTCGCTTTGTTTGGTCGTGAATAAATGAGACCAAAAACTGATGCTGTTGTCAAATATCAACAGCTGGGCAAGTGCATAACCTGCTTGGCAGGACCGTACGTTTTATGACTGCTTGATTGCCGAATTTATACGGAGTGTACACAAATTGGTTGTGCCACCACCCTTTAATGACAGCTTCAAGACATCTTTGGATTGAGGGAAAGACGATGGCCGTTCATTTTGAGTGTGCTGTGTACCGTGCTTCTTGATAAAATCATGCGAGCATCCATTTGACTGGAACACATTATTCAGAAGTTCCATCCCATAGTTAGTCATGTCTGTTGTTAACCTACGACCGGTAATGTTATCCTCCCTAAGGTGATTTTTATCATTATATCATCTATTGTATGTCACTGATGAGTACAGCGAAGTCTATCCTGGCATAACCGGTTCAACGTCACTCTGCTGTCTTCTTTTTCCAAGTTCATATAAGAAAATGGTTGCCTCAAACATCAGACATCTTCACAAAATGATGAATGAAAAGCGACACTGAACGTAATTACTACTCACTATCACAGCCTCGGGACAAGCTTTTGACACCAAAAATGCAATCGGTATCTGTATCGTGATCAAGAATCGGATTTGTAAAAAACAAGTTAACGAGATCTGATTGAGTGATTACTCCTTTTACCAAGTTCCCTACCGATTGCACTGACTAGATTTTTATCCTGTGCATTAACTGTCTACTTAAAATTGAAATGATAATACAAATGATATATTAGGCACATATTTTGTTCAACCAATTCTTAACTAAGAGAATGTTTGACTTTGCACTAGACCCAACTTGTTGGCCAGGATAATGTTTTTCCATCTTTCATCGAGATATTGAGCTGTGGCTTCTATATTGTAAAATTGGTGGTTTCACGCAACAACCTGTATTCACAACGAGATTAGTACTGGTCAAGGTAGGGCAGAAAAAGCTGCATTAGTAACGTCCTGGTTGCAATTGGAAACCTACAAATGGTTACGCCTGAAAGATCTCCTAACAGGTTTATTGCACTCGGGGCAAATGTACAGTATTTGTTACCCTCTGCTGTTTTGGATACGACTAAACAGATTGACGCCTTACGGGAAATTATGGAAAAATAAAGCTGCGCGGTGAAGGATTAGACACCGATACGTGGAAACAAAGTGGGAAGTGGTTCCGAGATTCCTCTGTCTGCACTCATTACTCCGTATCACCTTGTGACGTGTTGTTTACCCCATCAAACAAAAAAGGACTGCTTTTCGGTAAATTCAAATGCATTCCGTAAACTCTCATATACTGCTCGATTTTCAAAACAGTGCGCAACCAATGCCCAGTTGTCGATTGAGTCACGAGCATCAAGGACGACAAATGCTTATTCGTGTTCAAATATGGTTATTGCATAAAAATGTTCATAACCTCAGAAGTGGCCACCCCGTGGATCAGAGTCAAACTAAAGAAAACTATTCGCAACTGGTTGCAAATCAACCTTGCAAAACACGTTCAAAATTTTATGTCAAAATCAGTCAGTGTTCACAATCGACAGACGCATCAGTCAGATGCCCTACTGTGGTCATCGTTCACCGTGTGGTTCAGTCAGGTGGAGGAAGTGGCACAAAATGCACTCACAAGTGACCATATAGAGTGAGGGTGAAAGAGTTCCAACCTCGTTCACAGTTTCCAGTCGAGTCTACCTGTCACTCACAACATGGGACATTCATAAATTTATCCCCGACCGGCAGTAGTCAAATGGGTAATTTGGTAAACTTCCGAGCTTTCGGGCCCCTTTTCGAATTTTGCTGCCACCACCGACCACTTTCCTCAATTCACAACCTCGAATTGGACTGAACCCACTTCCTGAAGCATTGTTTCAATATTCTACGGCAAAAGGACATAAAAGACTGGCATATTTGGTCATAGCTATTCTTATTATAAATGCTTCAGGATATCCCAGATTTCAGTGCGACTGAGGAGTTTTTCCCCTTCCAGGAAAGATAAACTCGAAATCCGTCTCCTGATCGGAACTTATATGCAAAAGTGAATAACCGGACACAGCATCTGATTAAAAGTGACCTCATCCGAAATTTGGTTGGCCTAATATCATAGAGGCAGGGGATTATTCGTGAAGGACAGTGGCTTGTAAAATGGCCACCAATACATCGTAGGTGGTAAATAAATCATGTTCATTATTTTCTCTGGAACTCAGTACATCAAAGCCAACGGTAATCAGTGACATGTTTTTGTGTGTTGTTCAATTTCGAACTACACTGGTTGCCATGATTCAGCTGGTTTTCAACGGCGATTGTATTGATAGAAAATGAAAGGAAATTGCGATATGTGGCATTACGATTTGTGGACAAATATCTGCAATGCACCATCATTCTTCAAAACCTCGGTTCATGATACTTATTTCATTGTGAATTTATCATAGAGATGCACCACGGTGAAAGCATGTTGAGGTAGCACTTTCGTCTGGTACACAGAAGATCCATCAGTTATTCATTTCACCACACATTACCCATTCATACCTTATTTGTTATCCATTCCCCACGTCATAAAAGTGTTTATTAATACAAGAAGTAACCCCAATCTGCGGATTATTTGCCCACCATTCATTTTATGACCTAAAATTCAGTGCATTCACAAGGAGTAAAATTAGGCATGATTGTTGATTTAATGACTCCAAATGCAAACACTTTAGCTGAAACTAACTCAGTCTACAATATTGACACAGAAATTATTCTTAGGTAAACCCTTCTGAATATGTGATGCGTGATTCACTCGCAAATCAGCATGGCAAATCAAATGAGCATGTCTGATGTACACAAAAACTACTTTAAAGTTTTCATGGAACAAAAATATTTTAACTGTTGTATTAGGCTACTTCGTTTCGCTGTAGATGTACTCAGTGTCAAGTGCATGTATATGACACCTTCACGAAGGGCCTGAGGAACTCATAGAGCCTTTCTGAAACATGATACGCCTGAGGCCTCTTGATAGAATCAGGAAAAACAAAACTGCCGAGTCTGTGCAAAAGTAGGCGATCTGAGGCTATCAGCAAATTGATGACCTGCAAACTTTGACCTGAAACAAATCACAGGGACTTGCGCGGTGCAGATCAAGCCACAGAAGAACGGTGTTCCAATTTTCTTTTTGTCATTAACGAATAGAAACTACCCGGAAACAAGTTTTGATTCGACGAACTCTCACGTATGAATGACCATAGAACATTTTACTTTTCTTCTCATTCTCTAGTCATCGCAACATCATATTTACAGATAAATGCACAAAGCAAATAGTGAAAGAAGGGAGCGAGTTTTGTCGGTTCCACACCTCCATTAACAGACCTTTCCGTAGACTAAACGTGGGTGGATTACAGCACGCGCTGCGTACTAGCTTTCGGCTGGTCTGGAACTTGTCGTTGGGCGATGAGTGGGCCATGGTGACTGAGAGTATGCAAACATCGTTTCTAAGTCTACCAAGAAGGGTGGCTCTGTTGGGGTCAGGCGGCTTCGGCTGCAGCTAAGATGTGACACCTCATCGGTCTGGATCACTGAATCTGGACCCTTTGCAGGGACCCAGAGCCTCGGCCGCAATCAGTCTGAGCTAAGTGTGAATTCATCGATCTAGTAATGGACTAAATTGATCCACTCCTCTATCACTTTAGACAGTGCTCACTGACGTGTACAAACCCAAACAGATGAAGGAATACAAGCGAAATGGGGCTGCACAATCAGACAGTTTGTCTTTTCCCTGTGATTACAGCTGGCCTAATATTTAAATGAAAGCTGGAGTTTACCGAAACAGAATTCCTATGGATAACTCTCGACAGTCTTCTGTGCCAATGAAAAATTGATGTATTTTGGCTTTCTCTCCAAGACTGTCTTCCCGGAAATTTCAAATTAACTTTCAGGGTGTCTGTTTCTCATAAAGATATAAACCATAAAGTACGAACCTTTTCTCTGCGATGTTCTTGGTACCAGTTTTTGTTACAGAACTGCCTACGAACATAATGTTTGATTTTTGCCTACTCTGTACAAAACTGCGGAAAAGCATACAACGTTCATTCCACGTTAGCTTTCTATGTACCGAAAGTCGACTGATCCATATTCCCGTCAACTCATACAGACATTGAAGAAGGCCATTGCGTTGTTTGATTTTGGTCTTGTCATGACACTCAAGTTCTGATTTGTCGAAGTGAACCTGACTACGGTTGACACGTGCTGGCCGAGTGATCTGTCATACAGAAACGTTTATCTAGATATGGCTTGTACAGATCAGAGTCTGTGAACCGACGATTACAACAGGTCGTTTTCTGATTTGGCCAGGAGAACTTCAGCAGACAGTGGCCCGAGTAGGGACCCCAAAGCCGCACTGACTTTCTTGCAGCAAATCTCATTTTTAAACATAAATCAAGCATTAACTAGGTGTCGCAGATAGTCTATCCATTAGGATCTGCCCATTGTGATTTAACTAGCCTGTTTACGACCAAATAAACTGTGGGTGGCTTCACCAACAGGGATGTTAGTAAATATTAGCGTGAGGTTCAGTGAAAGCATATGTCATCATTTCAAGCTTACTAGCTAGTGAGCACTGAAAAACTTACAAAGCGCCAATCAAGTCACAAGCATTTGCTGTGATTTCCTATTCTATACCACTATCTCAGTAAATGTGCACTATGCTCACTGAGTTGTAATCGTCTATATATGCTGTTAGCATAACTAGGACTCAATGCTTATTTTTCGGCAGAGATCATCAGTTATTGTTAATAATCCCCTTCGTAAAGCTGAAACCACTAATACCATAAAACTAAGCAGATGGTACACAGAAATCCAAAACTTCATTTAAAAGTCAACTAAGGAATTTCCTTCACTCCTGGTTTCTCCTCAAATCGGTCAAGTAATCTTCCATTACACACTTCGAAATCAAAGAACACTTAGGTTTTGCAATCTATGAGACATTTGTAAAACGAACGGCAAGATATCACCTGTCTTATTCCCCAAACTGAAACCGTGCCTGAAAGGATGTACTCCGTGTTACTGATTTCTGCTCTTAAATCGAACTGTTCATCTGAGACATCAAACAAAATTGCAAAGTTGAATCTTAAATAGAACAAAGAGAAAAACAAGTTAGGTCAGGACTTTGGGAGAATTTTTCAGGTCAGACACAAAGCAACTTATAAGGCATGGCACTTGAATATAAATTTATTGATAAGCTACTTCAGGTGTTAATCATAAGGCAACGCTCACAGAATGTATGAACAAAATTACTGGAGAAGTACTGAGAAAACCTGAGAACTCACGACTAGAAGAGTTACAGAACAGAAAGCGAACTCGTTCATGTATTGCTAATGAATGTCAGAATATAACTAACAAAAGGAGACCAATTGCATCAAGTCAAATTGACCATGTTGTGATTCGTTACAGCTTTCGTAAATCAGTGGAAAATTTCCGTTCATTGCGATCTTATTCAAGGAGACAGATCGCGTCTTAGTTTTATCTCACATGCGCTCGCAACAGCTTTGGGGTAACAGGTTCACACTTATGGATGACAACTTATAATCCGCTCACCAGGCAGAACTTTCTACACCGGTACCTATGCAACTGGATGCTGAGAACTCCAGTAAATACTGTCAATACGTCAAGAAAGTCTTATCTACAGAATTGGGCCTTTAAAGGCCACTTTGAACAAGGCAAGCGAAACACGTGGGCGCCAACCGATTATCAGTTTAAGCGACGCCAGAAAGCAATATTAGATAGGGAAACGCAAATAAATGGAGAATACTGCGGTGGTTGACGTTAACTAAACTTGTACCTTCTGACTGGAATCACCAGTTCACTGAACACAGTGGAAAGTAATATAATCAAAGAATCCGACAGATTGCAGATTGAATCTGAGGAAAGTCATCTGGAAGTTAGATGGATCACTTTAAAGGAAAAATTCCATTGGCCTGTCCCCTTAGTGGTTCTCATGATACAATCTGGAATGGAACCAATGCAAGATAACACCACTCTTCATTTATAAAAGGAAAAAGGTTGATTTCGAGTGACTAGCAAAAACCTTGGTATTGATATTAACAAGAGCCTCCCGGATATTCTGGGTGGGTGAATACAGTGCTGAGGATGACGTGATTCGGCGATTGTTTGGATTCAGAATTAGGGCAAAAGATTTACTTGTAAGAGTAACGAGGGAATTACCATGGCAACAATCTCATCCCTACCGCTCGTTATCATCATTCTACTCCAATAATCTAGTTTTAGTGAGCGATATACCCGTAAGAATCAACCCAATTTCAACTTACTTCAGGATGGTACCAACAGAATTACAGTCCTACGCAGATTTTATAACACGGACAGCTTTTAGAAGCTCAAATGGGTCGCTGCCATTGATCTGAAACTTTCTTCGACTTAGTGGTCTGCACAATTATCTTTTATTGTTTGTCCCTAGGATTGTGCCAGGAAAATTCACCTCCTTACCAACCTATTGCATGAGGGCAACGGACAAAGTGTTCTTGGTTATGGCAATCTTTCCCTCGAGTACTCTATAACAGTGGGCTGTCAGAGCAGATCCCAGTCATCTTTCACAGTGAAATTTTCAGTAAAATCGGCCCTACACTTAGCTTGTTCTTTGGATGATAGTAGAAGCATCAAACTTTGAGCGAATAATGAAATCTGTGATTTGGAATAGGCAAGCAAATTTATACTTCCGAGTAAAGACCCAGGTAATTTACACATTTCCGCTGATAGTTAGCGCAACAAAGTAGCAATATTTTTCATGCGTTCAATTCCGGCGAAGTGTGAAATTTTGATGCAGGTGTTGGTTGGTCATAGGCCAAACCTTATTTTAGCAGAACTAGCCTTGGCCAGAGTCGAGAACTTCTGTTGCAAAGGTTGCTCCATCTCGCATGATCCCCATGTTTTGTGTATAGGGCTATGGCGTCCATAGAGGGATTTTTGTATTTGATGAGTCCACTTCACCTATGGTGTTGGATTCACATCCTCTTGGTTACCACAAGTCAAGGAAACAATGTCTTTTAGAGATATTCAGTGTCTTAGTTTAGTTGTTTTCACAACTTTGTTTGAATGTTTTCCTAATTGTAAAAGCATGCTTCATTGGGAACACCACACATGGTTTTCTTTGCAGCTGATGAGTGCAAACAAATGCGGAAACCGTAATATTCACGAAAAACAAAACAGATGAAAAGCAATCATTTAAAATTTCGGGACCATCAGCCAAATGCAATTGTTGTTCATGTTTCGATTGACAAAAGGAAGGAGAGGCTTTTAAACGATAGATGAAGGTCTCTGAAAATACACTATCCACTTATTTCTTTAGCTGACTGTCCTTTGGACTTCACCTTTCACGCACAAATCTCAGGTCATCTGACCAAGCTGCACTCGGAAGCACTAGACTCGAGTTTTGCCCTTGTTAGAGTTCATATCTGGAGCATATCCTCTGCCACACCCACGGTTTGAACACGGACCCTTTCACCTCATAGGCGGGTGTATTACCACTAAGCCACCCAGCTCCAGTCCGGGCTGATCTGAATCGCTAAGGTAAGCTTGTTCAGATGTCAACTACTGTGACAGAAAGAGACGCCCGACAGAGGTCGACATCTGAACAAGCTTACCATGGCGATTCAGACCAACCCGAACCGGATCGGAGTGGCTTAGTGGTAATACACCCGCCTACGAGGTGAAGGGGCCCGGGTTCAAACCGTGGGTGTGGCAGAGGATATGCTCCAGTTATGAACTCCATCAGGAGCGAAACTCGAGTCTAGTGCTTCCGAGTGCAGCTTGGTCAGATGACCTGAGATTTGTGCGTGAAAGGTGAAGTCCAAAGGACAGTCAGCTAAAGAAATATTCATCAATCCCATACACTACTCGCAAATAATTGCGTGATGCATATACTATCTACCTACATAATTCTGGTGGTAAATAGTTACCTGTAAACTTTCAGACGGTAACCATGCATGGCCAGTCGGGGTCTTACTTTGTTCACTTTTTCAGACTCCCGAACCTTCCCGGTGTTGCTACCGGTCCCTATGATGATGGAGTGTATCACTTCTACTTCAATAATAGAAACTCATGTTGTAATGACGAATGGGAGACGGGTGAGGAGCAGGTGTATTCGAGCAGTCAGACAAGTCAACCTGGTGAAACACGTGCGACTTTTTACGTAGACCTATTCTAGATCATGCTCTAGCAACATCAACCCTCCGGCTGCCTAAATATTTTGGCTCCGTCCTGGGTAAGTGCCTGCAGTGATCAGCTTTATTCTTTTGCGCACAATTCCCGTTTCTGTTGGTCTGATTGTTCGGATTGGCAGCATGATCTGTAGCCCCTCACATGGGCTATTTTGCTGGTTGCCTGAAATCTAGTCGAGTTCCATCTACTAGTCCGTACGCCACTTTGTTCGCTGCACAGTGCTTCGGACATGTTGACCTTCTGTTCTTTCGTCTGTGGCTTCCAAATGATTGGCCTGATCGGTTAGATACTGGCATCGTCTTGTTGCCAGACCATACCCTGGTACAATCTGATAAGAAATCTTCACCCATAAAAACTACGGGCGAGTTTCATTATAATGAGAACACCTAACAGCTAGACCAGTTTTCGTTGAAGACCAATCTAAAGGGAGAAAAAGTTTGAAATGAAGAAAAAAGAAGGTCCAAAAAGCTTTACGGTTGAAATGAAAAAGTCATAGGCCTGAGGAAAGACGGGATAAAAATACTGCAACCAGAAAAGATTGCCGAAAACCAGCAAATGCTCGATAATACCAGGCGCTTCATGAACTGAACATAATGTTACACGATTGGCGCCGTTCATTGAAACAGAATAACCAGTTCAGTCAAACTGAAAACGTAAGTAACGAGTGAGCGAAAGAATCAAGCATCTGTTAAGAGTTTTTCTCGTTACCAAGAAATGAATCACAAGGGAAATGAGACGACCTGATAAACCAGACTATCTTCTTTGATTATCGACATTGATTCCGTCTATACTGGTAGTTTCTGCTCTGCTGCGGTCACTTCATCAATGAGAAGTCTGGAAACAAACAAGATCGATTTATGCGAGAATGAAAGTAGCTTGCCGGTCCGTTTTGCACAAGACAGCTTCAGTTTAGTTGACCAGGTATGTCCGTTATGGAATTAGGGTCAATGCAGATTTGTGGTTACCGTCTACATTGTGCACCCCTGACCGTCTCGGTTTTCAATATATAAATAAAATCTTACCCATATCAGTTTAATCTTGTTCAACTCCTGCAAGATGCGCCTGTTGGTGTTTCTCACAAGCATTTGTCTGGCTTTGTCACTTCTCATTCATGAAGGTAATTTTTGTCACTTTCTTGATGGCTTTGGCAGCATACATGTTTCAGTCAAGTAATATTTCTTGTTATATAAATTAGTCCCCATCAGTTAGCCCAACCCAAATCACACAGTGTTCTACATCCACCTAGTTCATGTAGGTAATCAAATTGGTATTACTTGTGTTTTAGTCATAATTGGTTTCGTTTCTTTGTGCAAACAGGTTGACTGAACAGTAGCTGAAGTCTCCGGTCACCGATGAGGAAAACGTCGCCTCTGATTGCCTGTGGCTTTACTCCCATCAGAAGCCGAACTCTAATGCAAAAAACGGTGATGCAAAATATTTTTATGTGCAGTAGTAATAAATAAAATGATATTTTTGGTTGAAATTCGAAAGTGAGATTCTTTCTTAATAATTTGGTCAAATCTCTTTTTGTCAGCGACATAACCTTTTCTAGATCCATCGAAAAATGGTATTTTTAAGCATTTTCATCACTATTTATATCCTTAAATTGATCCATGTGATTGATTGATCGACTGCCATGTGGAAGTGTTAGTTAGGCTCAAATAAGCTGCACATGGTCCACCTGATTTCATTGTATATGTGTGATGAGAAATATGACATGAGCATGTGAAATTTGAAGCAAGTGGTCTGTACATAAAACTGGACGACTATCTGTTACTTCAACCTTTTACTTGAAATCACTTTAACGTTCAGTTGTGCTAACGACTATTCAGGACAAACTTTGTACAGTTAAAGTTTTGGGAAACTGTGGAGTGTAAAATCACAGGTATGACCGGGCCGGAAAGTAACGGCTACACATACCTGATGAGTGGGAATAACTGCGGAACCTTTCATGTGCTTCCAAAGAAATTTTGTTCTGTCATCCACAAACAGTACTATTTATATTGTAGGACTAAATCAGATTGTAGACTTTTAGTCACATGCTTCTAAAATTTGCCTTATTCTTTCAAATGTTGGCTCAGCAATTACAGTCAATGAAAATAGGTCATTATGAATTTCAGCTAAATCCTAATGTAACAGGAATCATTGAAACCAGACATGTTACACATAAAGTCACCTAAAACTGAACGACTCTTCTTTTTTCATCGTCTATACTCAATTGAAATTGTTTCTTACGACAAGCACGTGTTTCGGCTTGTTTTTCGTCATATGTGTGCGAGCATTAGGCCAGTTCTTCTGCCCGTTGTTTATGCTGGATTCGTCCACCCATCTGGGGGAACATTTGAACCCAAAGCTTGGTCTATTTGTTGTTGGGTTCTGGTGCCATCTGCATATTATCTTGTTATGGCTCAGTTTGTCACCCTCTAACTGCATCAGAAATAGTAAACCTCTCCAATACGTTTGCGGTTAGTGGTTGTGTCATGTAATCAGCACCGTAGTTGCTTATCACCTTTGTTACACCAGTCACTATTGCGAAAATCGAACAGAAATCGATAGCTGAATTGATCTCCTTTCTTGCACAAGGTATGTACCATGACTAAGTTTTACAAAAAATGTAATTTATAATGCAATTTAATATTTCTTTCAGTCCACGGAATGAAATCGCATGGCACACGTAAGTTGATATTCTAACTAAGCCTTCTTGGCTTTTGCCTACTGAAGGAACATTATGATGCAAATTGTGTAGATGGATGGATGGACAAAGTTACTCGGAAGCACAGGACCGGTTTTGGGGTTGTTGCGATGCATACCTGATACGTATCCAGTAATTCCGTATCCACTTCTTATATGTTTGTTTACAACAATCTAATGTACGTATCAGGAGTGTGATTCGATATTCCTCTTAGTTGAGTCCACTGAGGATGGATGTCTCAGATGACCTTCCAGATAGCAAGATTTTCTAACTACCATAAGGCCGAAAACTCCACGAAACTGGTTAACAATATTTTTGGGGAGCAAAACACCACTTTTCAGATATCCTGATAAAAGAGACATTTGATTTACCTTTCACCCAAGAACAACTTAGATAGCATAGGTATATAATTCAATTTTTTCGATCTGAAAACTGCATTTGACTCATTAATCCATGCACTTTTCTGACTTTTTTTATTGTAAAGCGTGCCGGAAAATTTTAATCCGTCATTAATTCCCCGCGCATGAGCGGTCAGTGTTGAAGTCGGAAGTACAGGAATTTTTTCTACCATTTTACTGGAGGATTTCACTCGTACTGCAGTCACATCCATGATCCCAAAACCCCATCCTATTGTCCTCGGACGATCTGAACAACTAACATTTACCAAGTCAATTTCGAACAGACCAGTGAGAAACATCTCGGATAAGTCTGGTTGTTCTGTATTCGACACGGAACCGTTCACTCCAGGTTCGGGTCTCAGTGACAGCCCGGTAGATGAACTCTGCTGATGAGTCCCGACGAGGACGAAGCAGCCTCACCTTGGTCTCATGGTTTTCCAACGATGAGGTGAACATCGAAACTGGATAATTATTCAGATTAGTTGATTACATGAGTGTCTGAGTTTGAACACACGGAGACACGATTTCTTCTAGCCAGCATGTGGGTCAGCCCCAAGTTCTTAGGGATATCATAAACCCAGGAGATTTTTTCAGGGTATTGTTGTGAATGTGGCAGCTACAGATTAGGATTTACGAGTAGCACAGTCAAAGAGTAAAAATGATCTTTTCGCTTGACCAGGAACAATTGCTTGATGGCTGAAATGTAAGATAAAGGAACCTAATCATAGGCTACACAAAATACAGCGGATGGTAATACCGTAAGAGATATTTTTTATCTTCCTCAAGCAAACAGATTCTGCACAGATGAATTGGTCCAGTGCCAGACCTGGTGGTTTTCGGAGTGATAAAATGCATCATTTTCGATCGGCTACGACCACCTCGGAGATTGAAGACATGTTGGGCGTTCAGTAATTTCAGACGTCTACGGTAATCAACTGACAGAAGATCGTTCACCAAGTGCCGAGTTCACGATGCATTTTTAACTCAGCAATTCTGCATATCTCAGAAATACGATTATTGTGGCAGCAGAGAAGCAACGGAACACATTCAGACGCACGTTTTCCTGCTTCTCCAAAGTGATAATTCTTCACAAAATAATTTGATTTTGTATCTTGGAAATTCTCTTCCAAAATTCCATAGAGAGATGTAGAGAATCCTGATTAACCGCTTGTTACTTCACTTCACACCTGGGCATAATTTTACTCATGAACACCATAAAAGCCTCCAGACAAGATAAATGCAGTACAATAATATGAGTAGAAACTTTCGATTTGATATTCATTTTGACATTTGGGGAATCGAGAACTATATAGCATTTGGTATACAACAATTTTGCCAGACAGCAGCGGTCCACTCCTCGTTAGGATGTCAACTACCATCTCCCATTCCATTCATTTTCTCCTATTCAAAAACAGAAACTGGAAACACATTTAGATTTACCGGTTGCTTGGTTTTTGGTATTCACTGAAAAGGGAGAAAAGTCGTACTGGATGGGATGGATAAACTAACTGTTTGATATGAAAAAACGGTAAGAACAGCTTCTCGTGGAATCGGGTCGTGGAATAACTTACTGAATTAATGTAAAGTAACGGATGCCGTCGAATGGTTACCAGTGAGGAATACGATTGAAAATGCTCAATGTTCAGCATGAGGTTCAGTTGATTTGGCAGATATGTGATAATGGTGAAAAATATCTACTCTTGTGGTTGTGGAATTCACCCTGAATGCAGGTTCCTTGATTCTTTGATAAAATCAATACACATAAACAATAATAAGTCTGATTGTGAATGAGTAGAGGCAATGTTATGGGATGTGATGGGGATGTCTCCCAACAAAGCTGCTCTTCTACGGGACAACAAGGAGAGGTATTATATCTTGTGCTTTGATAACACTCAGATCGCCGGCATGATGTCTTGGGTCCCCTTCTTCACTTCAACCACTGACCCAGATCAACAACGTCACAATATGCCACGTATGGGGATCAAGTCCCAGAATACTGATCATACTGGACTACTTGAGCAGACTGTGACCACTCTCCGAAGGACACTAGTTTGTCAATTTGTTTGGGTGGGTATCCAAAACATACGACTTGGAGCCAGCTAAACTAGAACAACCTGACACTACCAGCTCATCTAGCCAACTTTCACAACGTGCTAACTGAATGGCTACTGGAAACTTCATCCGAAAATGTTGACAAGTAACGTTTGTTTGTCCGGAATGCTTCATATGCTCCCCGCGTGATGAATTTGTGCCTGACAAGTTGTCCCGAGAAACTCCGGATTCATGTGAACTGTCTGCGTGTTCAAGATGCATGTCAATCGATTCCAATTGGCAGTATGCAGTACAACGGAATGCAACTAACACCGAGTCACGAACTCAAGGGAAGCCTAAATGTGGACTGCAGAATCTGGTGATTGATTGCAACATGCATCTAAGATGTTGCACGCACAAGCTATAGTTGATTCTCTCGAGCTTTTCCACCTAGTCAATACTCGACCACAGATAATTTTGAGGCACTGCTCACATTTGGTGTGAATAAAGCTTGAGCAACCATGCGTGTCTTTGTGTGTTTGATATGGATACCCGTTATCTATCTGAAGTAACCATCGTGAACCGTCTCTCGCAGTTTGGACACGTTTCGTGCATGTCCACCTATCGATCTTTTTATCGTGTGCTATCTGCGCTTCCTAAAATCGCTGAATAAGTCGACTTGAACAAATATGGAGAAGTTACCCTCGGAAATGGTCTCAATTAGTGCATCCCGAATTCCCGAGTGAGACCCAAGGGGTGGGGACTATCGCTGGGTAGGGAAATTGAACAAACTCACTGAAAACCGACTATTTAGGGAAATAGCGTGCACCGTGCTAAAAGCGTTGTTGAGTATTACAAATGTCAAATAAAATCGATAGAAGAAGGCAAAATGTATTACGGAATTTTGGATTGCAGACCAACCAAAATGAATTTGCTTACATTATTCACATCTTTGTTACTACTTTTGATTTGTGATACTGATTCCATGTCTTAATCCGAGATAGGTATGATATATATATATATATATATATATATATATATATATATATATATATATATATCCATCTTTCCAGTCCTAGAGTAGGGCATGGCACTTTCCATGCAAGTAAACAGTTTCATGACTGCATATTTTGAAATCAAACGAAACCGTTGAATATTGATTGTACGATGCATCACAGACTCTCTATTCACTTCCTTCATAGCACCCCCAAATGTTGGAAATTCTCGTGAGTCCCGAAGTATCTTGGATGTAATGTGTCGAGCCCATCTACTGAACTTTAATCATATTCTGTTGTGCGTGGGCATCTAGAGCTAACTGAAATGGAAATGTGATTGTTGGAACTTTATAACTACCACGGGTGGTTGAATCTCTGCTCATAACAACTGTGAGTGACCAATCGGTTTTCTCCCCTTGAATGTTTTCGGCATCGAAATTCCTCTTCGCCAGAATCAACCAATGATTCGTTGATTTTCCAGAAAAATCCCTAGAGGTTGTTCCCATAGGATGAAGCTGATTGTGTTATTGGTCTAACTGGAAATAACATTTCTTGCTAAATACTCGTTAGTAATGGAATAAATACTGATATCTTTGCCACTAAAATAGGCTGACTTCGTAATAATATAAGGTGAATCACGAGAGATATTCAGTGTGGGCCAAATAAAACAAACCTCGTTATTATTCAAGCTGAAATCGCTATCTTATTATTTTCTCGCATTCATTCTAGTTTGTTATTTTTCCTTAAATTACATGCTTGTGCATGAGTGCAGTGGAAGGGGTAACCGGCTTTCATACGCTGATCCTTGGAGGAAAGATCCAAATAAGATCGCAATCGGTCAGGACGAGCATCACGACAATGGTTTTATTGTCTACAGTCAAAGTAACCAATACTTGCAGGGGTTTGAACCTCCGACCTCATAGTCGGTAATCAAATCCTCTAAATCACTCGACAAACACCAGTTGGTGTTTCGTTGAAAGTGGCGAATCACATAGCAACAGGACAGATAACTGATTCAGATTGTAGGTTGGAGAAGATCATATTATGTTTGGAAATATAAGCTGGGTGGGAGTTTGGACGTTCTGCTGTTGTGAAAATGGATGGCGATATCAACAATGCCATTGTGAAAATTTCAGGACCACCGAAGAATGACATCTTCCTCGTGAACGAGCATTGTGTATCGAGGAAGGCAGGGGAAAGGCTAATTCAAAGAAGTAACAACCATAGTGTTAGGGGAGAAGAGACAAAATGGGCGCATCCACCCGGAGGCCAGATAGAAATTATGGATTAGAATTTGGAGATGGATGGATCAATGGGGCAAACAGTTTCATGGTTGACCCGTTTCAGAAGGAAAAGATGGAAGAACGGGTAGGGGCACATCGCAAAAATGCTTTCAGTATTTGAGGGTGGGACTTATCTTAGAATACAGGAAAATGCAGGTCACATGGATGAATGAGAACTGGTCACAAGGCAATTACAATAAGAACAAGGAATATGGAGATACCGCTGATAGGTTACTTGTGTTCTTGTTTGACCTTTTTATTTGTTCAAAGTTCCACATTTTGGTAAATAATTTGTTTCTAAATCTGAGTGTATGATCATCGGGTTTCCGAAATAACCTCATCGTTGACCGCGTAAGTCGGTCATCTTTGGCCACAAATGGTAGACATCAGAATAAACTCTCAAACTCACCTAATGTGTTCATTTAACTACATGCATTTCCCTCTCGAGCAGTTGTAAGATTCAATCCAAAGTATACATCTTCTTTTGCATACAATGTTCAGGAAATTCTCTGCTGTTTACCTAGTCCGATCTCGGCAAACTATATTGAAGTAGTAAATTATCTTTTTGAGCACACATGTTCCAGCTTCAAAATATCGGTCGGAGAATTTGAAGAAACTGCATGAGTGGTGTCCACTCAACGGTCATCCTAACCTGTCGGATTCATTGAGGACTCTTATATTATCAACATCAACTGCTTCACACCTTGTAGAACTCGGGACTGGAAGTAGTTGTACCGAGGATGTTTTATTAGCAAATAAATATCGAAATATTCCGTAGCAATGGTTGTTCAACAGCAGAACGACAACGACACCACTTCCCCCAATCTATGAAGGGTCATCTCTATATCTGTTCAAAACATATGAGGTTGTCCGTTTAGCAGTTGACTTGGGCAAATATCGTTATTTCCATCTCACCTATTCCCATCACGACGTGAAAACTGTGGTCGGGAAGAGTATCGAAGATTGACTAACTCTGGTTGCTACACCAATTGCAAACCATGATTGTCTGTAGAAAGAAAACTCATTTGGTATGCACGATATTCGCATCGAACAAAACACTTTTGTGAATAAATTGCGACGTCCAAGTTTGAGAAATTTCCAACTACATGCACTTGGATTGTTCTATGCAAAACACATTGGTCTCGGACTTATGAAGTTGGTCCTAATGGAAAGGAACTTTATTGCTACTTCCGGCAGTTCTGAGCACGGTAGATGTTAGAGGTCTATTCAAACATGATTGTCAGTTAGCCACGGTTAGTAAATACTTGGGTAGAAACCGTTGACAAGACTGTGGTCATAGAAACCAAGTGCAGAATCTGAGCATGCCTTCATGAATTGATTTGTTTCTGATAGGTACGTTGTGACACAGTCATATCCGTATCGTGGTAGGTAGAATGCCCGTTGAATAACGCACAGATTACAACCAATTATCATCACCATTTACACAATGACAGTTGGAAAGATATTGTGCAATATTTTATGAAAAACGTAATCTCAATATTGGTGAACTCTGTCAACGGGGGATCGTGACATTATTCATTTGAACGGCTGCAAGAGAAGCAATGAGGAGTAGTTCAAATTTAGTGACACCTGATGTTTTATTTGTCGGCAGAGTTGTCATTTGTAACTGTCACTATTTTGGCAATGTCGTTTAAGGTACAGTAAGGTCAAAGCCAATTGCTATCTGATGAAGCCGGTAGGGATAAAGTAGGCTGAATTATACAGTGAAATGATTTTCTATTCATTAACTGCAGGTAATTCACCATCACCATCAGAAGGTAGGTCCAACCATTCAAGTTTATAAATTCTTGTTTGGGAGTTGACAAAAGCCCAAACTGTTGTATTTATTTTTAAGTACTGCGATCCATCGTTCAGCATCACCTACGCTGAGCTTACCAGTAAAATCCATGGAAGCATTGTACGGCTGTTCCTTCCTTGTTGGGAATCATCAGCTGCAGTGCCCATCCACCGAGCCCCAGGCCGGCCCTCCAAAATTTGTTTAAATACATCACTACTTTGTATAACATTCCTCCGTTACCGGATTAAAGCGGCAACAACCCGATGCCGGTACAACATTCGACTTCTTATTAAGATGAAACAGCTATGTAGTGCTTACTTGGTTTTCACTCGCAAGTTCACTGTTGGTACCACAGGATGAATCACATTGGGCAAAATCTAGTCTCCTTCTATTTATACACATAAATTTATTTCTACAAAAGAGTTGCATGCTATTCGGATGTTCAAAATCTAGTCGGAAAGAATCTTGTGCTGTGTTCACATTGTGTGAGTGAATTCAATCAAAATGGCTCAGTAATCGGAAGCTTCACGGTAAACGAAAATTCTCTGACAATTGTTTGATGCCAATAGATCATCTGTGGTGCTGTCTTTCCAGCGGAAAATGATATTCCAAGTGAACATCTTTCACAGGACACACTTGAGATGATTGTAAACTCCAAAATGTTGAAATTGGATATGAAACTCCTATAGGTTATCAGTGTTTGACACAGGAGTACATATTTGACCGTGTAAAGATAAGTATGTGTAAGGGCTGCTTAATCAGATTATTTTGAGTGGAGAATACAAAGTTATCAATAAAATGGTTTTTAGCACAACACCAGGCGTAGACCGTTGTGATACGGGGAAATATTGTGTTTGTGGTTAAAAACTCATCTGTCAGTTTATTATCAAACGTGCTCGTGTGGATTGTGAGCGAAATGTTGACCCTTGGGCAAAAGCCTTACAATGTGATGGTTGTGAAGATTGGATACACTTGATAGGTATGAAAGTTGATGCGGTCAACTGTGGTTTGGTAATTTTAGACATCTCACTGTTTTGGAGAAAATGGTGCGCCTTGTGCTACATCAGAGGAAGCTTCCTAATAGAAAGCTCCGTTAGCCCGTAAAGATTAGTCTTCGTGTGACATATTTCCAACCCTGTAGAAGCTGCCATTTTACCAGCAAATAGTAATACCTACTAGAACACAGGCTTTTCAAACATGTTTTGGTGAATTAGTCAATCCTAGTGACGGAGCTACCCCAAGAGTGGAAGAAAACCGTTGTCATTCAAGTGTACAATGGTGTTTTGGGGGACGAGACTGTACTTGCTATGATGGCTGTAAGCAGAATCAATCGTGCTCACTAAGAACAAGAAGCTGTATGTATTCTTGTCTTTTGTGTACCGTCTACATTGAAGGGTGGCAAACTTGTGAAATACACCAGATGAGTTTGTGGATGAACCGGACGAACAGGTGTCAAGGTGAATACGTGACCTATTTGTGAAGAGAGGGTGCCGAAAGACTTGCGCTTGAGTCCATGCTACTGAGCTAAGTTAATAAAGGCTTACACGTGGGGGTTTTGCTCTTTATCTGCAATGAAGAATGAATAAAAAAAGGTGGAATATCACATAAAATATTGGATTCATGGCTTTTCTTAGGATGCTACAAGTGTTGTCCCCTAATTGATGTCCCTAAAACGAAGGTTGAAAACTTCTTCATATCATCTACCACGTTACATTCAGTGTTGATCTCACAATATTTCACAGGCTCATTAGAACATTACCATAAGTCTGTATTAGGTACCTATATAAAATGTCTTATTCATGAGATTGCCAATTGGGTTAGTATTCATACTCTAAAGAATAGAACACAAGTAGATCTAAGACATCATGGCAGAACGAATAATTTTGTGAGATGACGGAATTCACATGCTCCATATGGTGACTCAATTTTACGATTCGAATTTTGCAATGCAGATGAATATCCACCGTCGTACTTTGGAGCAACAGGTAACTGGGATTGCACAGACACGGTTTTTGCTGAATCAGACATCAGGATGCATGTTTTGCAAAACCAACTATGAAAGAACGCATTGAATTTGACAATATAATTCGTCCATACACCTGATTGAGTTCTTCTCTTCACGGGCATGCATTATTCGTACTTTACAGTATTTAATGCCTGACGCTTCCCTAGTATATTGTGAACGTAATTGAAGTGTGAAGGGAATTCGTGATCTTTTTATTTCAACATTCAATTATTTTTACCCTTCCATAATGATAAAATAATCACTGACTACCAACCGGGGAGCGACCGACATCCGACAGAAGGGTTGGAAGCCTACCACGATAACCGTTTGACCACCATCGGTCAGAATTTATAAGATTTATGACTAATCACTTGATGATGATTTATGAAATACCACTCATTCAGACTAGACTGCACTGTGGAATTTCAAAATTGTCTCAAAACATTAGAGGAATATTATAATGGATTATTAAGAACACTTAACTACAAAATTGTTGAAACTGATGCACTCATAATCCACCATCCCGGGAGTCAGCATTCAACCCGTAATACCCTTGATGCTCACCTTTGTTTCACGGTGAAGTCCTGACGCATGCCACAGCAACTGAATGTGTCCATGTGCGCATTTGGCATGTAGATTGCGGTACATTTCCGACTTTTCTATGATTTTCAACATCCTTTGATGCAACACCTTTATTTTGCCGACGTTTCAATGCATGCAACAACATAAACTTTCTAAAACACATGCTAGCACGGGGCAATACAAAAAAAAGAAGCTGTCAATGAAACCCTCATCTTGGCATGGTATCGCTTTCTGATTTGAAGAGTCTTAGAATTGCACCGACCAGGTCTAACTGCAAAAATAAACCATTTTAGAAGCTTTGGTGACGTCGCTTGGCACTCGTCTCAGCACCATCCTGATTGGTTTGACAAACTGTTGTCAAACTAAACTGAACTGAACACGTTAGTCGATACTGGTTCTTTGGCGCTCACATCCAGGGTACAAGAACAGTGGACGATTGTGAGTTTGGGTCTTACCACTTACTTGATTTTTGTTCCTCTTTTGCATGCCCTTTTGACTTCATATCTGAACACGCTCCTCTGCCTATCCTAGTTTTGCTAGTGTCATCTTAGATAGTTCTGACATTGACTGAGTGTACTATATAGACGGGTAAGTACACTACAGGCCTCTTTTGATATATGGTTCGGTAAGCTTCAAGGTGCTGTCGTGTCGGTGTTAGTCCGGAAAAATTGATTGCACTAATTGCCAAAATTCAGAAACACGCTTACAATAGCAGCTGATTAGATGTGTGAGTTGAGATGTCCTAAACTTCACTGCCTATACAAGGTGGAGCTCTAGTCAGTCAGATGGAGCTGGTGAAGTGCACCCCAACTAGGGCCTAAGACCCCTAAACTACCGAAATCACTGGAAGATTTTAACCATTCAGAACAGAAATATGAAACATATCGCCGTAATAACCCGTAGGTTAGTATAATTTTTAATTTTGTTTCGAATCGTGCCATTTTGTTGAAAAAAGTGTTCCGGTGTGCGTCAACTAAACGTTGAAACAGTGTGCTGAGTAGGTAGTCGCATGTTCCGGAGATTATGTTGCCCTCCATGAAGTTCAAACTGCCATTTTCACTGCTGATATTACTAACAGTAGTTAAATGTCTGTCGTATTTGAAATATCCCTTTGGTTTGTCCCTCTGAATAACGACAGACAACAACTGTATAAGCAGATCATAGTTCTATAATGGTAATTTTTATCCAAAGAATAGAATATAAGAAGTTGCAGACAGCTCTAGAAGGCACTCTGACGACAAATTCACGCATACGAGCCCAGTTAGGGTGGGTACGTTGAGAATGTTGGTTGGGTGGTCAGGGAGTGGCATGGAGCACACGAATCAATTCACACTTAAGAGCGAACATACATATGCTCATTCTATCAAGTTTATAGAAGTAATTTCCTAATAGTATTTCGTCCACAGTCAGTTTACAATCCCAAAGTCTTTGTAGTTCTTTCTTAGACGTGGACACAGGCTTGCAGAATAGGAGTGTCTTCAATTGATCATACTCAGGTCGAACAACGGAGGACGATGCACTGAGCGCGGGTGCGACACTTGTTACTTCTCACCTGCAACCAAACTGGCGGTTCAGGTGTATCGAAAAAAAAGAAACGTAACTGCATCAGATGGATGGGTAAAGTGTGTAAATTAGGGAGCTTCAGAGAAAGTGAGATAGGAACAAATGTATATACATCACTAACCACCGAATTGGTGGAAAAACGAGACTCTTTCGTGAACACATGACAAGTCTAGCATTTCCAACTCCACCAGATTGAATTCCATTTATCGTTACCATCCAACGGTATAGCCACTTAATGGCTCATTTAAATGTGAACGTTCTGACAAGCTTGTTGTGGTCTTTGGTATATGTTATACAAATTGTCAACTACGTCGACATCACTAATCCATCTGAAGTGCAAACCTGTAATTTAAATCCCATCTTCAGATTTTCAGTAGATATTATTACAAATATAGCAATACGTATGTACTCTTCAGGCTTCGCTGTGCCCGTTTATTTATAAAGAATTGTAAAGCCATACAGTACTTCAGTTGGTGCGAGGATGCAGGTTGACACATCATCAACAGACGATCTCTTTCTGTCAGCTGATGATAAGTCATCGCTTTTCGAAAACCAACGGCAAAGGTTGAGCCTGCGAGGCGGATACATTGTGCATCGACTTCGTCAAACCCCTATCAGTTCCATTTAGGGGACAAAATCTGTAGGTTCATTCCAGTGCTCAGATTCAACAGATGTTTCCTATTTCCAGACAAAATAGGTTCAATCTTCTACACATAATAATACTCAGCAGCTGGGATCGAGAATAGTAGAGATTACGGATCTGAAACAACCTTTTCCAGTGAAGAATTTAAAAACAGAAGCCAGAATCACAATATTCGAAGATTTATGTCCAAGAAGATTTCGCTGCCTCTCTACACAGTGTATACTACAGACAGAAGTTAGTGTAACAGTTTGTTTATAGTGATCGGAAGCAGGACAAAAAAAATCACGAATGTGTCTCATCATGGTGTGTGACGTTGTTTACCATGGTGAGATGTTGGTCAGATGTGCATCAGAACCCCAATCAAAGAACAACGAGGTGAGATGGAAGGCAACCTAGTAGTTAACGAGCTCGTTATATTACGCAACCAACTTCCCTCGACGATTCAAACTAATAGCATCACGGTCTCAAAATAAAGGGATCATGTTCCCCAACATGAGGTTCAAACTTCCATTTTGATTACTGATGGTAACGATAGTAGCTAAATGTATACCGTATATGAAATAGCCCGTCGGTGTTCCCTCTCTTCTAGTGAAGACCCATGACATTGGTACTTGATAATCGTAGCTTAATGATGGTTATATTTGACTGAAATGGAATACTCTTGAGGTCTGTCTCTCGACAAATTCATGAATACGAGCTTGCTTATTGTAAGCACACAGGTCATGTTGATCTAGTGGTCAGATTCCTGTATGCAACACACGAGTTAGTCACACTTCATAGCTACCCTTTATATGATTACTTTATCAAATTTATAAGTGTAATTTCTCAGTAGTATTTCACTGATGATCACATCAAACGTGGCTGAATTCCTTCTGTTGTATTCACGTATATTCACTTTGGCCTGTAGAATGTGGGTGTCTTCAATTGATCAAGTTTAGTGCGAAGAACCACCGCCCATGTCTCGAGCACCGTCGTTATACTTGCTATTTCTCACATTCAACCCAACTGTGGAATCAAGTGAATTGAATTAAAGAAACCTAATAGTGTCAATTAAGTGAGTGAAGTGTGTGAATACGAAGCTTCGTTTGCCGTGCTACGCGAACATGTGTGTTTACGTCAATGAGCTCTGAGTTGGTGGATATTTGGGACACTTTCATGAAGTCTGACGAACCTTTCATGGCCATATCCACCAATCGAATTTACTTTTCGTATCGCCCTGTAACGGTATGGCTACTTCATACCTCAATCTGTGGATATTCTAACACGATTCATGTAGTCCTTGGTGAATGCAATATGCATTATTAACTCAGTCGGTATGCAAATATTTTAAAATGTGCATGAATTCTCCCAGCTTTCGTGCATCAGTTTTATTCGAATCATTTTAGCATGCTGACAAATAGGATCAATCAGAATCACGCCATTTACAAATCGGCGCAAACTTCGTTCACAACAATCGAGGTCGTGCTTCAAGGGAGGGGGGCTGAATGGATGTTCTTCTCAGAAAAGTCAACCAAGTCATTGTGACTCTGACTCGCTGGTAGTTTCGTATTGGATAGTAACAGGAAGAATCTCGAGAATAAAGACACTGCGGTTGCGAGTTGATATATTTCGTGTCAATATTACACACAATCGCATGGACAAAGTGTGTGTCCAAGATCCACCACCAATTCGTCTGTCGATAGCACTACCATCGGACCTCAACGACTCATTTGCGTAAAAAATTCGCTGAAAATTGAAAATTAAATCCAAACCACTGAACAGAGAATTTGGTGATTACTAACTGCACCGCTTTTGTCACTCATCTACTTTTAATTAACCTCTTTCAAAAATTGTTCAATCCGTCAACTGCTGGTATACCTAGTTCAGCACTGCGTACCCCAGAGAATAGTTATCACGATTTCGATTATTATTGGACCTTACTAAGTAAAACTAAACTGAATTCTTTTGCACTAATATCCAAAAACAACAAATAATTGAATTCATTTTAGCTGATATATCCGACCAAATAAATCAGACTCACTTTTATATTACCGTTATGTAGAGATGGTTGAATGTACGGGATATCCGAATGCGTGGCACCCATATCCATATCCAGTTATCCCCACAAATAATAGTGACAACTGTGTAACAAAAGTGGTTCTCATGCGTGTCCAACAATCAATATTAAGGTGAAATCAGAAGGCGACCAAACTGCGGTAACAATCAAATGACTGGAAATACACACACACGTACAATAGACAGGGCAAAATACTATTGGTCTACCATTGGTTGTGAGTTTCCGAACACTAATTGGAAGTAATATCTTGTTTATCAGTATCCATTTGTGAATTTCGAGTCACTCCTGACAAAATAACACAAGCTAGAACTATCTGTTTGTTAGAACAGTCTCAAATAAGGTTGACGATTCGTGTACTTTTGGCTATGATGAGGCTCAGTCCATTTTCATTTTGTTGAAACTGGTCGAATAGCTTTAATAGGAATATCAAGAATATCTGCATCCTGAGTGAGATATGGAAACAGCCCAAGTAGGCACTTCAGCCTTATTTGTACCATCATTGGGAAACACACTAGGAAGGCTGGGGACGGAAATTAATTCGTATTTTTCGCTCAAGTTAGTTGAACTCGTTCCACTTTCTCGTCAACAATTGCCACCCCCAAATAGACAAAGTATCGTTCATCAGTGAAATCATTTAATGAAACCAAAATGTTTTATTGTGAATAGAGTTCTGTGACCTTTCTCAAGCGGTCACTCATTGGTATACGGCTGAGCTGATGTAACAGCGTTTACTCAGTTAGTCTTCATTTCCCCGTAAAGAATCGTATTACCACCTTCCACCCCATAAATGTTCTATTGAATTGAAGTTGGATGATTGAGGTGGCCAGAAGTGCTTCTTTGTACCGTGATGAACATGACACAAGAGTACGGTAAGGGAACGATGTGCACGCAATTTGTCTTCCTGAAAGATTGCATTATTAGTTGTGATCAACAGTGGCAAGATGTGTCGGATCAGGATTTCTCGGTAAAATTGACCATTGACAATGTCATGCAAAATTATCAGCTCTCTGAGACCTTCAAATCAGATGGCACCCCAGACAGGAATGGAACCAACATTGTGCTTCTGTGGTGGTTGAGAAATCCAGATACGACATGCATTGTGCGCCTTCTAAGCACAAAATGCTTTTCCAGGATTGGCAGAAGCCCATGCCTGCACTCACCATTCGTGGTGATGAGCTAGAGTAAGTCGACAAGTGTAAGTACCTTGAGAGCTTGATATCAGCTGGAGGTGGTGTTGGGGAGGAGATCACTTCACGCATGGCGGTATCTAGAACAGCTTTTGCAAGCCTGTGAAACCTGTGGTGTAGCCGTGGTATCCGTCTCACTCTCTAAAGGACGCGTGTTAGCAGTTGCGGTTTACAGCGTTTAAATCTGAGGTTGCGATACCTGACCACTTCGCGCTGAGGATTCTCGGTGTCTTTTCATGTCCTATATCCGATGTCCCCGAAGGATTACTCGCGTCTGATGGGAACATCAGGTAAGTAATGCCGGGATGCACCACGGTGTGTTAGGCACGGATAGCCGCCCTCTTAACGAAATGATCGCTCTGCACCACCATCGTGGCTTGGTCATATTTTGCGAACGCCTCCCCATCGTCAACCTTTCCGTGCTCTATTCGCAAGTGCTGGGTAAGGCTGGAAGAAGCAACACAGAGGTCAGTCCATGACTTGGCGTAGAGGTGCAAAAACTTAGCATCGGAATTTGCTTTGGTTGACGCTTCATGGATCCCCGTTTGGGCCCAGGGGAGGATGATTGTAGTTAGTTAGAAACTTCGAGGGACAGGTGTGAGAAGGGAAATCAGTAGTGCGAATGTTGTGCAATCTGTCTGTCGATTTGTCGTACCCTGTAATCACAAACAAGTCACTCCGACAAACAAAAGGACAAGAAACATCAAAAAGTGCACGCTGGAAGACGAAATATCAGCCTTTTTTCTCTTTTTCTCACTAACTGTCTGTTTTTTTATATTTTACTTCCCTTCTACATTTGTGTGCTGCATTCTTATTGGAATTGTGTGGCTACAAAAATACATACCACACATTTACAATTGTGTTTGACCTCCGAAACAAATCTCACGATACCCGCATACTAAAGAGCATACTGTATCACAAGACCAGAACTACGTTGAGCGTGTTCAACTCTTTTCGAACTGACGAGCTGAAGCCTCAAGATCATAGTTTATTCAGGTGGAGGGGGCGTTTTTGACAAATAAGTTACCTAGTGCCCGCCTCTTCGAGGGTACTCCCGAAGAGCGGTCATCCTCCTCATGCAAACAGATTTTATCATTGAAATCGCTCAAACGTAAACACCACCATCGGGAAAACGCCGCTTTTGGGTCGCGCGACCACACACCAATAGAAAACACCACCTACTCGTGTGCTAAATCAGCTCATAGGTCAAGTGCTACACTTGAACATGTATGAACATCATAGGCTTTCGGGTAGTTCACGGAAGGTCGTGGAAGTCATTGTACACTGTCAGGGGATATTCAGGACGTCCACAAATACTGTGCTTGTGGCAGTGCATGCTCATTGTTTGTGACAGTCACTGACACCTAAGGCGTTGGCTATTGAAAATGTAACTTTAACCGTTGATCTCATAGATAACCGGACTGTGTGGTTTACCCAATACAATCACTGGAACGTTCATACCGCGGTAGTAGGACTGACAAAAGCCCACGGAGAATGATAGAACGGTCTAATAAAAAAGATATTACTGATTCTTGACATGAAAGCTAGGGTTATTACCTTACATAATGATGGAATCCCTCAGGAGAGATTTGTATCATAATTCGGTGAAGTTCGAACGAAATTTCCCATGACTACGAGAAATATGACCAGTGTAAAAACTAGCTGCGTCAAGGGAACTGCAGTTTAACGAAAACTCTTGCATTGACGTCTCGGTCTCTTCAATGATTTCATCAGCGCTGTGTACGCAGGGTTTTCCACTACTCGTCGGAATCACCTTCACGTTACAAGAGTTTGTCAAGAGAAAGCAATGTAGGTGGCCCGTGATAAGGAGCGCAGCGATCTTTGAGCGATCCATGGCAAGTTGTATGAATTGAACAACATTATAAATTTAGCACAAGACAGTTGGACGGTGAGGTCTCGAGAGTTTCGGGTGAAGATTATTAAGAATGTCAATAATTTCCCAGTGAACGCATCTGGGGAACACCGTTTTGACAAACAAACTCGTTTTTCGAGATTCATACTCAAATCAGTGCATTCCAATATAATACTGCAAGTTAACGGTGAGACTAATTAGACAAGTAGGGAGTGACAGAGAATAATGGTGACAAAAATTTGAAAGAAACCAATTTTAATCTAGGGTCCAATCAAAATCGGATGCGGAGTGTTTTTTCGTTTGTTTGACAGGCTGTCTGGAAAGCTTTCTTAGATTGTGCAGAAATATCAAAGATTATCTTTTGGTATTAGGCAACACGGCGGTCCTGGTCGATGCGGGCGTGCACGCTGATATTGTAGGGGCGCTATTCAGGCTAAGACCCCTTTTCCGAAGTAGAGCTAAGTATCTGCTGTTGTGTCCATAACCAGTAGCAGAACATGTAATGGTGGCGTTGCATTTATTTATGCGATTGTAAACACAAAACCCGGCCGTAGCCGGCAACTAGGCGGCAAACAAGCAAGTGAGTTCGCATAAAGAATTAAACTACTTGTGCCGTCACGCAAAGCAGAGGAAGACCAATCAGTACACAGCAAAATCGATAGGTCAATACTGCTGGCGCTAAAGCATGAGTAAAGATCAAGGCAAATTGGGAGTATGTCCATTCATGAGAGGAATATTGATCGGTTGTCGGCGTAGTGTGCGAGACCCTAACCAGACACAACATCACCTTTCCTTCCCCCAAGGAAAAAGATCCAAGGCTTGCAACAGATCAAAGTATTCGTGGTATTAACAGCGACGGTTTACTTCGACCGGAACATGTAACATCGAATTATATGGTCCGAAATTCGCCCGATGCTGAAAAGAACAAGATCACTGTAGAAAAGAGGTTACTAACACCACGGATGCTCGTAGCTTCTCAGCCAAACGATATGAATAAATTGGATTTCATCTATCTTTCAATTACAGCTGAGTCAAAATAAATGTTGCCTGGTTGGCTTCCCAAAGCGCTAGTTCAGACTTGTCCATGCTCGGCTTCAATGGGACTCGAGTAAAAGATGAGATGATTTTCTACAATCAGCATGCTGAAACTCACTGGCCGTCATTCAAATAATCTAAGGGATCAAATATGCTCGAATAGAAAACCGTTTTGGATTTCACTTCTATAAAGAAAATGACCTGTCATTTTCTGATTCCGGGATTTACAGCTTTAAAGTGGGTGTCTCTTGTGCTGATTGTCCACCTGTAATTGGGTTTGCACTCTGCAGATTTATCGTTTTGTCGAAGTCTTCTGTTCTGCAAATCTATGTGAATCCGATTTGCTTGAATTGACTGGAGCGGTTGGAGAAAGCTATAAGCGTTGCATATCGAATGATGTTTCGTGTATCTCAATAACAGAGAGTATTTTGGTACTTCGTGTCCGTAACTGTACAGTATGCTATCAGCCGGAAGCTCTTGGCACTCCTCCTCATTGTCTCAAACAGCTTCAGCTTTAAAACATCTATTTCCTCTATCAAAATATTGTCCCTCAGGTCAGTTTATACCAACCTTAAGTAGTGTTTTGGGAATACTGATAAAACAACAACGATTTTATTCGGAATCGTCTCCAGCTGTTCATTTTATCATCAGATATTGTGTTAACGAATTGTTTGGAGTTACTCCACTTTTAAGGAGGGACTTATGAACTTTTTTAGTTTTCAATAAAGCTAGAGTTAGTTATATCAGAGAACGATTCACTCGAAATGGGGGAAATTATATGATTTTTTCGGATGTGAAATCTCTCAGTATTGAGCTAACCAAACCAATCGTGGAAGTGACCACGTCGCTGTCTTCTATAATAGTGTGAGGCTCGTTAAATCGAGGAGTAAGCCACCGCAAAACAATTGGTAGTGTTTTCTAAAAGCAAAGGTGTAAAACTACTCGTCAGCCATGCATCGTTCGACCAGAATGAAACAAGTCAGATAATTTCATCCAACCTGAAGTCTGACCAATGTTTCTACATAGAAGGCAGATTGTTGTCTTTCATAGTGTTTATGAGTTAGCAAGCACAACCTCCTCTCTATCTCCGTCTGAAATTATTTTTATAGAAGAAGGAAAATCGGTCAAGCTTGCTGTCCCTTTTGAAAGATGTAACGCATCACTGTGCTTGACTTACAGTGGCCATTCTTTTGGATGTGAGTCACAGATCACAACTGTCTGTGGATTGCAAATTCAGCCGTAGTCACTTCTCCAGTAGGGCGAAAGTCAGTGGTTAGGTGCATTACAAAGTATCCGACTTGTCTCAGTTTATCGTCCAATGAGGTCCCGGAGTACCACAGATTGACCGAGCATCCATTCAGAATAACTATGTGGTAGTTATGCACGCCTTAAAATAAGAATCTATGATATCGGCAAATCGGACCACATTTCGGATGAGTACGAATCCTAAACGAGCACCAGAGGGCCCTCTGATGGGGAGTTTTCTAGGTAATGGGGATTTGGCCGCGGATGGGGTAAAGGATTGCACGTTATTTTGGAAGAAGTTGGACTCGAGTGATATGATCCGTGTGAGGTGATAGAAATCTCTAAAAAAGGAATCATGAAAGCACCGAAGGGTGATCTCAGAACGTCACAGATTGCACTTCATTGAAATTCGGGTATCGAGTTCAGGTTTTCTACGTGACTTTTCTACCCTACGCCTTTTATGTGTTGGAATAACAAACGAGGAGTTACCCGAAGAGTAATGCCTTGATTTCCTTGTTTATTTGAGTGCTTTTTTCCAGGCTTTCTGCATTACCGTCACAACAGACAGTGGTTGTACCACTCCGCCATGGTAATGCGGAAGGCGTCAGCTCGGCTCACCAAACATCAGTAAATTTGTCGTCAATGGATACCATAGAATTCAAATCGAAGATCGAACAATCGAGACTGTTTTCGTCCAGTCAAGTTACTGCCTTCTTGGGTTGACTGGATTACGGAAATGCTAACCGAACTGATTGGTGGATCTCTCCTTCATTAATTCTGGCATGATCGATCACAGGTGAGCCAATGTGTAGCACTGACGTGGATTGAGTTGGCGGCCGATCTGCTATTCTCAGTGCGATTATAAATAAATGATAATATTCCAAGAGTGGACAAAGGTGATGCTGAATTAGCTGCACCATTATATATATATATATATATATATATATATATATATATATATATATATATATATACTCTCATTCTGCCGTTGTGATTTTGAAAAAAATCAGAGTAGCGCGACTTACCGATCCAATTTCATATCCACTTAGTTGTATCCAAAATGGTATCTACTGCAGAATGTTCAGTAAACATCGTTTTATTTTACTGGAAAATACACAGGCATCCACGTACATTTCAACTCTAATAACCAATGCAGAGACAGGCCGACATAGAGGTCATTTTGTTGGTAAAGGTTACTTTAGGTTGCCTTCTCTTGGTCGTTTTCGCCGTAAAAATTAACAATTGGGAACTCAGATTGGTGCACAGATGTGTTTTGCCGTTGGTGATGTCGGCGCCATGTACTTTCTTTGGGTTACACTGTAGCTCTCACACACAGGTGACTATTCCTATCTTCTTGTACGTAAGCTTTGGTGCATAATGAGATAGCTTGTTTCGGTGTGTTGTGGAGTCCTTTTGACATCGAAGGTTGTTGGCCACAATACATCCCATCTTTTTACTATTTCACGACTGACCGAAATGTGTTTGACTTTACGTTGTGAAGAAAACACGCTACATTTGATTGGGGTTTCACAGCATGCTTCGTTCGTGGTGTACAAATCATTGATTTGGGCACTGTTGTCATTGGAATTCACTTTTCAAGTTCGTGCATATGTATTTATTTCTGATTGGTATAACCAGTACCACACAGTAATTACGGCTCCATTATTTTGACTTCTATTCTCTCCCGTGGGGCTTAGTTGCGATTTGATTATTGATGTGAGAAGTCGCGAATGCAATATTGACGTCCTAGCAGATTTCTTTGATGAGGCAGAATTACCTTTGGATATATTGAATTGCGCGCGACTCGCATCCGGTCTGTTCAGAATCAATAATACCTGTTCAAACACTTACAAAGCTATGACCCGTTGAAATTTCTTTGTCTTTTCAGATCTTTTACGTGCAACCCCTACGGAAGAACGCTGCATTTAGCATACAACATTGACACGGTTGCATAGCTGTCTTTTCATTCTTCAAACGTAAATTGCTCTGCATCCACATTCGGCCCACTACCACTTCTTAACTACTGAGGCTTCATGTGGTTCTCCTATCCAAGTCTCAGCTTTAGGTTTCTGGTTCTCTCACTAATTACGAACTTAAAAAATCACATGAATGATCATTTTCGTTCAACAGCAAGCACTCACTCACAGAACTCGCGTCGAGCTCTCATTGCCCTCATTAACGTTTGTGGTTTGAAAGGAAATGCTGACTCTTTGCACCACATTCTTTAGTCTCCGTTCCTATTGGGTTATTTCTGAATGAAGCCAAATTTCTCCTTCGTCAGACACCGGTCATCTTCAGCTTATTCCTGATTGTTCCCAAAGCTGGTGTCTGTGTCTGCATCCACCAATTGGCCACCTCCTCCCGACTTTTGCATTTTGATTTCTCCAGCCGGGATTTACACTTCATGTGGTTGAAAATTCGTTTTCGTTTCTTTTCCCACTATATATGTACTGTTTACTGGTCCTCCACAACAATGACCCTCTGGTTCTTGAATTATTATCTTCAAGCATTGAGACACTGACATCAGCAGATCCCAATCGTCAAATTACCATTCTTAGTGGTTTTATTGTCCACAACAAGGGCTGACTATTACACTCATCAGACACTTCAATTAGTTGATGTAAAGCCGAGGCTTTAGCTATAGTTTACAACCTTTGCCAACTGGTGGATCACTATGCACGCATTCTCGATCTTATTGGCTACCTTCTGCACACTCTTGACCTTGTACGTACATTCATTCCCTCTTTATTCTCCAGTATTACTCCCCTATTTCCCCTGGGCTCATCGGACTATTGCCTCTTCTTTTCCACTCAGTTTCCTCTCTCATCCAAAAACCGAACTCTAGACTCACATTTAACGTCACGATTCTGCTGACTGGGATGGTTTTCGTGGATTTCTGGTCTGATATTTTCAGAATGACTGTAGTTTTGTGTCTGGTGTTTCGTGTCTGTTCCTAATTTCATTAAGACTGTTCTCCAAGGTATGTATCTTTTTATTCCTCACTTCCGTAAACCCGACAACCCATGTTTCTGAGTGGTTTAGTCACACTTGCAATCGTGCTGTTAGTTTAAAAACTCAGCTTACCGCAAGTGGCGCCGCTCATCCAACCAAACAACTCGATATGATTTTATGCAAGCCAGGAACAAATGCTCGCTCACCATACAGAGAGCTAGAGAACAACTCGTACGCCACAAAGCTGAACCATTAGCCCCATCCTCTACCCGTAGCCGATCATTCTGGTTCCTAACAAAGGCGGATTCTCGTAATTTATGTCCTTCCAAATTCCTCCTCATTTGCAATTCCTCCGGTTCTCTGGTCTGCGACCCTTTCGATAAGGTTGTGGTTTTTGTTTCCAGTTTTGCCTCAAATGCCATTCTACCCGTCCACCCTACTTCTTCTCTGCCCTCCTGTCACATTCTCAGTCAAGTTTTTTCCGTAATAACTAACAGAAAGGTTCTTCAATTTCTGCGTAATCTGGGTGTTTCCAAACCAGCCGGTCCGTACGGTATTGTACCAATCGTCCTAAAAATGTGTGCTCCAGAGTTACCCAAATTTTACGTCGTCTACTCCTTTCTTCCCTAAATCAAGGAACTTATCCCTTTTCGTGGAAGAAAGCCGTCATTTTCCTATCCCTAAACATGGTGACCCTCTTGACCCCAACAACTATCAATCCACCACCCTCAATTCTGTGCTTACAAAAAATTTTGAAACCGTTATCGCCGACCAATGTCATCCGTCCCTTGAACGGGAAGGTCTACTGAGTGCTCGCCAATGTAGATCTCGCGCACGTCGTCCTACGGGTGACCTACTAGCAGTCATCTCAGAGTCCTGATCGATCCCACTCGATAACCACTGAGAAATTTACTTGATCTCACAAAATCCTTCGGCCGAGCTTGTCATGAAGGTCCACTGTCGAAACTGTCTTCGTTCAGATACCATTTGGATCTCACACCATGGACATCACGTTTCTTCAGCAAGTTAACTGTCTCCGGCCAAGCCTGTGGGGCTCTATCTCATTCGTTCCCTGTGAATGCTGGTGTTCCCCAAGGTTCCATACCTGTGCCAAACCTCTTTCTTTTGTTTATAGTAGATTTTCTGTCTTCAACCTTCAACTCAATTCACTGTATTGCCGATTGTACCAATCTCCATTGCTCCCTTCCCTACCATACAACTCATGAAGCCACCACGAACGTCGATCACGATCGTCCTTTTCTTATTGCATATCTTGCTTCTGATCTAGAACAAATCTCAGCTTGCAGTTCCACCGACGATGTCTGTTTCAATGCTGCAAAAGCTTCTCTTCTTTCTGTCTCACTTGAACATCTCCTTTGTCCTCCTCATCTGAATAATGGCCCGACCGCCATGCTCTCCACAAGGTAACTTTCCTTACTAGACTTATCTGTAAATTCATCGTTCAGTTGGTCTCCTTCTGCGTCTACGCTTGTCTCCCCCTTTCTGCGCGCAGATGTGGTTTTCTATTCCGCGCCAGACTCCTCTTTACACCCACTCACCTTTATCTGTTGCATAAGGCTCAAATCCGCCCGAATCCTAAATAAGGCAGTCACGTATGGGTTGAAGTTTTGCCTACAGCTCTTTCCCTTCCTGATCGCGTACAAAGAAAGGTTGTCCGAATAATCAGCATTCCCTCCCTAACCTCCATCATGCAGCCACATACCCCTTGCTAGGGATTTGCCTCGCTATCTCTTTTCTACCGTTATTATTTTGTTTGTTTTTTCGTCAGAACTCCCTTCGGCAATTCTTCTTCTTATGATTTTTTCTGGTTCATCTCGTATGCAGACAGCCGGTCACCGGTATCTTATCTGTGCCCCTAGATATCGAACTTGGTTATTTCAGTCTTCCTTTTTTACACGAACTGCAAAACTTTGGAACACTCTCTCTTTTTCCTCATTTCTCACTTGGCACTTACCACTTACAATATTTCTGTATTCAAAAGCAGAGTCAACAAAATGAATCTTATTTGAATGTCCCCTACACAAATTCCCTTCACCATATGTCGTTTGACTATGGGGGTAACCCACTCAATGTAAATCACTTTGTTTGATAAAAATTCAAAAAAAACGAATTCATTACCTGCAATTTATCAAGTGAGCTGAGGATGCCTGTTCTGACTTGGGGATACTGTTGTCCTGATTGTTCTGAAACGGAGAATGATAAAAGTTGCGAAATGAATATATTCATGCACATTCACTGGTTGTTTGATAGTCAGATTGAAATCACGCTTTTCGAATCCTATCCCTTTGTCCGGTAAGAACGAGTAAGTCCTACCCATCGGGAGTGTTTGAACGATGCGGATGTAAGTAAACATATCAGTCACCTTCATAATCCAACTTGAACACGTTGCGTACTTCTTGGATGAGGTTAACATTCTGTGTACCTATTTAAACAAGGAGAATATAGAAATGGAACCATAGCGCTTGGCTACTTTGGTGGTGGCTGTTTGAGTCAATGGTGAAGGGACAAATCAGTCAAATTTGGCAAACTTCAAATGCTTCAATCCTGATTTTATAATTATTCGGAGCTACCTTGGTTTGAAGGCTTTGGCGAAATTCCGGCTCAGAGGTGGCCATGCAATACTGGTTGTGCGGTGGCAAGGTCGATGAGTTAAATTGCTTTTATAGCAATACATCAGATTCCGAAATCAAACCAATCGAGAATGCAATAAAGACATGGATCGATGTGGCACATTATTACTGTTTATCCAAAAGACAGACAACCTTCGATGATTGTGGAATCTGCTGTCATTGTAACACCACGGCAAACTCGAATAGAAGTATTCACACTCAAATCGAACCCAAACCGCTCATGGTTATCCCAAACTGAAGCGTAGTGAAACGTGCATCTACATTTGACACTCCTAGCAACAACAAATTGTTCAATAAGCAAAAAATGGATAACCCTCTGACGTATTTGTTATCAAATCATAGTGCCTATGCGCACTGTGAGTTTAGCTTTGGTTTATTGCTCATCTTCTCTTCATGTCCTGAGTCAGAGTGTTGAATGAACAGCGAGAAGTCTTTCCTTCAGACCAGCGTACCACATGGTGGGCATTCAGTCAAACCATTGTAATGGGTGGCTGCAAACCACTCGTACTAAGCTGCATACACCACTGGATATTACCAAACGAGACAACACTGTACGCAATGAAAGTCATGAAAAGTTTGCCGCACAAGAACGGATCAATGGTGATCCGAGTATTGTGACAATAACGATGGATTACGAATCCTAGTCAGTGCCTCCGAGCACGGAATTTACTTGTTTAAGTGGCTATGATAGGTTGGAATTACACTATCAATGCGAACCGTCAAAGTTCTTACCTTATGAAGAAGAATCGAGTGATCAAGATTTTGGGAGTATATTGTGAGGAAATGAAGTTGATTGGGGTGGACCAAAACAGACACTCAGTGATGCTCCTACAGCAGATTACTATTTTTGGCGTTCATACATCAACTCATTCTTGGACTGTCAAAAGGAGAACAGTTGACTCGATTCAACATTTTAATGGATGATATATTTAGCGAGAATAATGATCACAATCCCGGAACCAAATCGATTCAGTCTCGGTTGTGATTCTATGACAGTCTCACTCACAGTGGTGTTCGATGCTTTGAAAAGAATGCATTCACGTATTTCAAAATGAAAACACATTATTTTACTAACTTTGGATAGATTCCTAAACACGAAGCCTTTGGAGGAGGTGAGACGAAGTGCATCAGCACCTGGAATAAGAAGGTCCAGATTCATTGTGACTGCAGCTTGCAAGACAGAGAACAAGCAAAACCAGTTAAATGAACAATTAGAGCAAACTTTGAATCCCCTCAAAGAGCATTTCACCTGCTTTTCTTCCATACTGGCAATATTCGATGCTTCGCATTAGGTGCAGGATCTCTTTTGATATCATTTCTATTGCCATCGGTAGCAAACTATCTACAACATCAAATATAAAACCAGGACAACAAAGCGTTACATTCTCTGAAAGCGAGATTTAAGCTTCGGATGATAACGCTTTGTCAGACGAAATATCACTTGTTCACTATGCCCCTAGTCCTCACTTTTATTGCCGGTTTTCCTAGAGTGTGCAGGCCTGGTAAAAGTTTACCAACGGTATATTCCTCGCTGAAGGGGAATAAGGCAACTACTCACTGGCAGTTTGCTTGAAGCAAACAGAAAATCATATGTCCAATATGGCACGCACCGAATTTCCCTCGATCAAGGAATCTATTGTCAGTGTAGTATTCATCACGCACCTCAACACTTTGCCCTCTCTATCACTGGTGGGCGATACATCGAACAAATCAAATAGAGTTGTGCTATATTAGTTAGTCTGCAATACTTTGTAGCAATTGAGTGTTATTTCTAAGCACGTACAATCTGCAAAATTGGTGGGCAGTTATCATTCATTTATCCGTTCATGCATCCGCCATTTCAGACAGGCACCGAAGGTTCGGTCGTTCACGATTTGCAGATCACCCCCCTCACTGCATGCATTACCACTAGCTTCAAATCGATACTTACCACGTGAGATTCGTCACTCGAAACTCACTTTACTGAACTCTTTGGTCGATTCCATGACCGATGTCCTAACAAGCGTGCAGCACCCCAATCGGCCACGAATGCCAAACGTCGACTGGGAAGCAATGCCATGTGCTCGAGCCCTGATATCAAACACCTGCTTTTTACTATGCTTAAGGCCTATTCGTCTGACAGTATCTCTAAAGCAACAACACTTGTGATGATTCACAACGTTGCTCTATATTGTTTCTCCCATAATTTCGGAATTATGTGCATCCAAGAGAACGTACTCGGACGTGATCTTGTCGTGACCGGAGCTGACAATCTCAGTAACTACCTCGTGATTGTACTGGGTAATCGAGAGGCGATCAATAAGAAAGACAGTAATTAGAGGCAAGCTTCTCAGTCGTCACTCACGTACCAGGTGGGCATAGTAGTGAACAGTAAAAAGGAAATCAGATTTCGGCCACAGGCTGACTTCGAGGATAACAATGCGACGATTCAGTGTGCTCAAAATAATCCAAAAGTATCTGAATTTCAGCCAGTATTAAATAATTATTGCACAGAGAATAAAATGCTGTCGTACCATACAAATGATAGACTGCAGTTTGATAATGTCTGAGAGCAACAGTTATGCGACTATTTGGATACCAGAACCTATGGGTTCGCGGGTGCAAGAACTATAAGCGCAACTCCATCCTGACAAAGATGTTGAAAATCTCGTTACCATTATTCCTTTACCGTGCAAATGAAACATCGTAGTGCTGACGATGTTGAGATTTTACTTCCACCAATCTCTCACAACGACTCCATATATTTAGACAAACAAGGTAATAGTGTTGGTGGTTAAAATGTCTAACGACCGCGTAGCTTTACAAGTGAAACCATTGCATCGCCAACTGTAGCACATCTGTTATCTCCTTTGGATTATATCACGAGACTTGTAGTGTAGATATGGACTTTGCGCGAAGCCCAACTGTCTCATCTTTGGTAGAAAGAGAAGAAAATTGTGGGCTGAATAGCCGATCAATTTCGTATTCTTCCAGGTAGTTGGCAACACACAACATCCGATCATATAAAGTTCACTGAACATAAATGAGTTAGGATCTTGGTTACCAAACGTGAAGATAATGTGGGAAACCTGAGTGGATCCCGATCTAAGAAGCTGACAGCTTACATGCATCTAGATTCTTATTCCATTCACAGTGACTGTTGCATCTCCTGATACCGGCTCAACAGTTTATTCTCGTAATCAAGTAAACGAATAGTTGAGAGTCAGTCCGGATGGCCTGGGGATTATTTGCTCGACTCACAATTATTCATCTTTGATTTGAGTCCCGGTAAGGGTTCGGTAGACGGGTTGCATTTCTGACGATTGCTGTCAAGGATGCAACAATTGTACAGTGATTATAAGGTTTCCAGTGTTGAGTTAAGCTTAATTACCTCAGAATGAAATTATTTGTTAATCAAAACCAATTTCCTACTACGTGAATTTTATGTATTTATCATTTTTCTATGCTTGTGAATGATAGGATCAATTGTTTATTTAATTTTTGTCACTACATGAACATATGAAATATGAATTTGGTCACCTTAATGTAGTTATGTTTGAGTACAACTCTTAAAATATATGTATAAGTGGAAGTACAAGGTGTGTTGTTTGGATGACAACACAGAGGTATGTTTAACGTGCATTCGCCTTGTAACTCACACTAAAATGAACCACTTCAGCACGAAATGAATTTTCTGGGTAAGATATTTCCCACATACAGGAATGGATGACGATTTTCGTATCCATTAGCGAACTACTGAGAACAATCCGATATTCTGCGTACTCAAGCATGCAATAATTCAGTTTAGTCCCACCGGACAGTGTAAACGGGGCACCGAAATCCTCTATCCCATAGTCATAGACACGCTGGTAAGAGCCAGAATGATTCTTTGTGGAGCAGTGCCACAAACTCTAGTTAACTTGCATCAAAAATCTTAAGCAATCCGTGATTTTTCATAGTTCATTGAATCTACTGACGCTTCCGAGTTCAACATTTTCACTTGGTGTCACTACTTTGCTTGCAAACAAAAAGCAAAGCCCCTATAGCCGGTGACATCGTGTACGATTTTTTGCAAAGATTATTGGACGGATGGAAAATCACTTTTGTTATGATTTCAGATGTAGCGATATTTCTGTTTGTGATAAATTCCAAAGAACCAAATCAGGAATAGTTTTTTTACTGGTTCATCAAGATGTACGCATCAAGGTTAGTCAAGTTATAATTTTCAACTTCAAAACCTCCATGTTCTCTTATCCGGACATTATCCCTTGACATTAGGCAATACGGCGGTCCTGGTCAATGCGGGCGAGCACGCTGACTTTATAGGGGCGCTATTCAGGCTAAGACACTTTTTCCGAAGTAGAGCTAAGTATCTGCCATCGGTAATTTTTCTGGGATCGGATGTAAGTACTCATTACGAGTAACCAACATGCAAACGACAGATCAATTATGACCATCCATTGTTAAGGTTCTTTCACGGAAGTAAAGAATAAAACTGCAGGTAGGCTACTGTGATCAATGCAAGAGGGAACCATGGATTCACTCTCACCAACAACAAACAGAAGAAGGAGATGAGGGCGCCCGCAGTGTAGCTTGTGGAAGAAAAACTCGGACACCATTAGGAAACGAGCAAATCACAACGAAACCTAACCAACCGGAAGATGACGTCAATCGGACCAATCCGACCAACTCACTATGAGGAGGACGCATCAAATGGAGCTATAGAGCTGAGAGTTCATAATCATGGGGATTTCAAGATTAAATGGAACTTGGTGTTGGTGTAGTGTGCAGGTTTCTGCTGTTATATTTTTCCTCTCTCAAACTTTCACGTTTTTTTCGGCGACCATGAGAACAACAGACGATAAATATTTGTGGGAGATGGTCTGGCTACTCTCATATAAGGAACACGCTGCCTGCGAATTTCTGGTTGTACAATTTGCATATACCTACAGTTTACTACATAAGGCATTAGGAAATTTAATCTAATTGTATTGGTCATCCCGAGTAGTTCGTTGTAAATGGAATGCCTCGTGCTGTTCAAGTCATCCGTTCTCATTTTTACTCTCGCTATTGATAACTGAATCTAAGTAATTCTGAAGTCCATTCGACCCCTGAAGATCCTCAGACCAGAAATCCAGTCTCAAAGTGTATCGCCAGATCAAAACCAAATAAAGATTTTTCGTGTCCGTAAATATACACGGTCTTTCGTGCATTTCGATTATTTACCCTAATTCGTTAATCTCAGCTGTGCGACTATTGGTGAGGCAATTAAACTTTTGCCATTTATGTCCACATTTCCTATAATTTCCTTCTTTGCATAGCCTTGTCATACAGAACGTAGTTTTTCGGGCCATCACAAATGCGGACGGACCACTCAAAAGACCACAAGTGTCTTGTCAATCAACTTGCAGCTAAGTCCGGTCAGTTGCTTCTCACAAAGTAATAACTACTGAATAAAAGTTTGCAAATATTTTGGGGGCTGTTTGTAAGATGTTAGGGCTCCAGCGACAGTTTCTCAAAATCGTAAAGACGTCTGATTGTAGACATGGTTTGTACTACTCCGTCAAATATATTTGGAATTCAATGTGCTCAATACACTTTGACTCGAACATGTCTCGTGTTAGCGTCCACTGAAGGTAAACTCGAGTGAGCCACCTGTGAAATGCAAAACAGAGGTGAAATCGATGCATAGCAATTTTCTTCCTTAGTATCAGATAATGATCAATATGTGAGAGAATAAATATAAATACAAATAACCATAAGCGACACTGGACAGGTTCTTGAATTTTCTTCTCGGGATTCTGTCCATATTCATCTGTTTCGTAGCATCCTGAATAATAACGCTATCCATGGAAGAAATGAAAAATGCTAATAAGCAATAAACCATGTAGATACCCCAATATCTGCTAACCATTTGCAATGCACTCGGTAAAACATGAGTTTTATTGCTGTCAATCTACTTGATGTTCAGGTGTCACGTCGACGATGCCCGCACACGTGAACAATGCTAGCGATAGCATAAATCAATATCTTGAGACATCTACTCTTGTGATATTGATTCCTCGTGGTCTGTATATAAACTCCGATCGGCGCCTCTCTTCTCACTTCCGGTTTCGGTCTATACCACACACAGATAAACTGTCATTTTATTGTCTTGCACACATGATTCCTTTCATCCCAACAGGATCGTTCGTGTGATTGTGATGGACTTCAAGCAAATCAATTTTCAGACCCATGGACAGCTCCACACAGTATAAATTATGATGGAGTTAATGAACGAACGTTATTCGTTCCTAAGACAACTAGGCGTCATTCTTACCTTCGTTGTCATAACTGACGTAAATGAACCGTAGTCAAATTTCCTCAAAGTCGAAACATTGGAGTAGTTTTCTCATAGGGTGAGCTTTCTTGTTACGAGGACCGAGATTTATTGTTGTCTTTAATCACTGTTTCCGATTTTTTATGATTATGTGAAGCACACTGGATTACACGATTTCACTATTCTCAAGTAACTTGGTTCGTTACAATGAAAGTCATTGTGGTAGGATACATCTGGAGTAATTCAGTAGGCTTCTAGCGTTTATTGAATAAAATGCAGGTTCCTCGGAGAATGCACCAAGTGGATTAGTTCTGTCACATCCCTTTGTTCTAAATTTATAATTTATTGCCTAGTAGTTCATGATTGTTTGTGTAGTGTTCTCTCTGGGTGGCAAAGGTAAGTTGTGTTGTGTTGTTACCTAGCATATTCTTATGAGGCTAGCTCCTGAGAGAGGATTAACCGGCTTCGTGGATGACTCGACTGGAACCTGTCTATGAGCATAATGTGCAGAGGAACTGTTCATGTAGAGTATTAGGAATCACGTACGAAATGACGTCCCAAGGGTTGCTCGGCCTTCTGTTTGAGGTAAAGACTCTAGCCGCGAATAGTTGAGTGAGAGACAAAGTGTAGTGGGCTTATTTAGTGGCGGCCCGAATTCCCACACGTCACGTTACTGTCTATGGGCTTCTGTGATCAGAGGACAGTGGCAGACATGTTTATAAACGTCCTGGTTCAGTGGGAAAAAAGCATGCCTTCAGCTGCTGGAAATGAAGTACAAGGTTGAACTCAGCAAAGGAGATCAATGATTTGTCAAGGAGACAGTACGTCATCACTTGTCCAGAACTGAGGATGAGATGGGGCCAATGAAGCCGTGTGATGGACCAATCAGTGATCAACAGGTGTGTGAACCGATCGGAACCGAGTTAGTCCATCGGGTTGCAACCAGATCAACCAAACAGAAGAGTTACCCGTCAGTAACAATTAAGTCGATGAGTTTCCATGCAAGGAATTGTTCACGGTCACTGCATACCATACATAAACGGCCAATATTTTGCCATTAAATCGAGATGGTTCAAAGGTAGAAACGTCTTCTCACTAAAACTAGTCACACGGATCAAATGTGAAGTCTGAGGAACCGAAAGGACCCCATCGGTTTTACCGAAGAATATGTCCAGAAAGTGTGCCAGACCTCCACCGGAGCAGTTGCATATGAGAAATCGGAATCGTTTGGCTGCAGAATGACGGTTATGGAAGCACAAGTATCAAGATTTTGCAACACTGATGGATTTATTTTTGGAAAGAAAGAAGTGCCAGATGGCCATGCTTCGTCGATGTGTGAGATATGACACCAAACGAGTACTGAAATGACCTCTCTTCTAATCTGGGAGATGACCTATGGGTGTCCAGAATGCGGTGCTTCAGGAGATAGACAAATACTTTTTGAGCCAGTCGAACGAAATATTTGAACAGTTCCGGTTTTTCGCAGAGAATAGATGGAGAATAAGACAATCGATGATCATGTCACTTCTCTGAATAATCTGGTCCACTCGTGTACTGCTGCAAATCTATGGAGGACAGTCCGATACGAGATAAACTGGTAGTTAGATTTCAGGACAAATTTATCACCGAAATGTTGTTGCTCATGCGTCAGGTCGATCCGATAACTTGCACAGATATTAGCAAAAGCGAGGAGGTTGCCCAAGTCAGATGGATGGCTTTACTGAACGCTTAGTAAAGACAGATTTGAATGTGATAATGAGATTCATTCTCACTGTGTGCATGTTTTGCGTACGTCCACCCCAGAGACGAAACGAAGACTGTCCGGTTTGGGGTGAAACATAGTCTTGCTGCGGCTGTCAGAATTCTTTTGTTTGTATGTGTCAAACACGTGCACAGGCATAGCGAGCAAAAATGATGCAATAGCACTATGTAAGGCATGTGGTGTGCTTCGGAGCACTGAGGAAGTTCCATCCAAAACATCTTGAGAGCAACAGAAATGCATGCTACTGGGTGAAACAATTTTACCTTTCATAGGTACCGGTGTCATTGAGACCATTCTTCAGAAACCACGGCTAATCACATGAGTTCAGCAGCTAATAAAGAGGTTGAAAAATGACAGGAAATAGTATAGTCGCATATTCTTTTCGCACAACCTGCAACAGCTCATTGCAACCGCATGACTCATCATCTGTGTTATTGGTGTAGTCCCGATTGAGTTCATTACTGACCTAAGACGATAAAAATTTATCTGATTTCCTGTACCACTGGTAATTGTTCATTTCGTAGTTGGTGGGAGAAAGCCTACTGACCGTACGATCTGAGCTATCTACCTGTGGACGACAGACGATAATGAACGAGTTAGGATTATCTGCAAAACAGAGATCCAACTGAGTGTCTAGTGTGATTGTGAAAGTAACGATATTTTACAGCCCTAGGTTGGTAAGAAATGCAACGTCCAAGCTGTTGAAACCATAGATTATACGTATAATTATGTATCAAGGTAATTTAGAAGGATTGTGTAGAAAGTGTCAAAAAATTCATCAAGTTCATTGATTGGACAGAAAGGAGATATATATCAGGTAGCGATAATACGAGACCGGTATGGGCTCAAGTGTTCAGGTTTACATTGATTATAGGAAGCTTTACTGTGGGTGGTGGAATGAACAAACAGCTTTCGGGACAACTTACACCACCGATAGTTGACATAGGTAATGACGCTACCACCGAAAGTATTTTACGAGATATCTTGAAGTTCTTCTAACAGGTCACAAAATTTGTTCTTACTGTAGCTGCGCGAAATTCGGTTTGACCTTGATCACACGACTCCTACTATGTTACCAGTGAAGATTGATGTGAAAAAATGAGCCTAGTGTGGTAGTTGTTATGTAGTAAATGAGTTCGCACTTGGATCGGAGAGTGCGGCCGAATTCGTAGACCACGTCAACAACCATTCAGGTATATGAGCGACGTGGATCGATTGTCCGTGTACGGTGTGTGCGTGTGCGAGCCCGTGTCTGTTTGTACACGTAATTGTTCGAACCGAACACAGCAGTCATCAACAAGGTAGCCACAGATCCATGAGCGTAACGATCATTCCGAAGGAGATCGGAAACGTGTAATACGGATACATCTTTGCGAGGATATGCTTGTCTTCTCCTTGGAACATGGCTTCTTTCGAGATAGATCACAAGTATACTTAGCTTTATCGATAGTCTGATGCGGTCTTTGAACAATTTTTGTCGAATACACTGGCCGTTTTCATTTGCTTCGAAGATGCCTGTCTCACACCACACTTGTGCACAATCTGCAATCTTGCATATCCTTCTGCAACCAGCTCCACCTTCATTTTAGTTGTTCTAGAGAAAGCTTAGTCGCAGTTGGAGATGTTTTCTGACTGCTTAGTCTATTTCTAATTCACACTGGAGTCTCGTATAGATCGAGGCCATTTCCTCTCTTATTTGAGATCTACATAACTGGCCTTCCAAGCAACATATCAGTGAATACCACAATGCAAACTAACGATATCGGCATCTGGCTCACTGACTCCACAGAGGAGGTAAATCACATCAAATGATGAACTATCCACTGTAGTCTCATAACTAGTGATAACAAAATCGTATTCGTAACAATTATTCATGTTTCAGTTCGTAATTTCTGTATCAACAGAAAATTTCGTCATTGTTCTAAACTGTCAAAGAAACTGCTTTAATCCCCAACTGGCCTCTGTGGAACAGATTACCTCAAGTGGTATGCTATGGACTGAGCCGATTCTCACATGGGAGTGAATATTGTTGTTTTCGTCCAATCTGCACCTTCTATTTTCGCCTCCCATTGTTCGATCACTTTTCGTGGCCGCGATTGTTTTGTCGTCAACCGAGATGAAACCAATAGTATCTGGAAGAATCTTTCGTCGAGCAACTTCTTCTGATCCATTTTGGTAAATTCAGGTTTATCGCGAAAGATCTCATATACAATCTTCACTTCCAATTTCATTTCCACATCTCTTTCCACTTCAACTTCGGTTCTCGCATTTGCTATCCCACAATCTTTCGCACGAGAAGCCAGGGCATGCTGGACGAAACTTGGGATGAAATTATAACTGTGACTGGGTCGCACATTACACACAGCATAACTGGAACTTCCAATCGGATTGCATTTTACGGTCTGTTTGGATCACTGATCACATGGTCGGTTTTACTTCGTTCAATTTTGTGAACCAATTGTGCATGACTGCTCGGGCCTTTAAGTAGTGCCGACAAACACAAAATGTGTTCATTCATTGCTGTTGAACTCTTTGACAAAATTTCATTGATTTGCTTTAGTTTTCACTTTGATGAAGGTAAACTACAGCAAAACTAACCTCGTGCTGCTATGAGGTTCCGCATATTGGAGGACCCCATGAACAAGGCGAAAAAAAATACTTTCAAGTTGCATAAAAAGACACGTTTTTTATTTTCACAGATATTTAGTAACATAGATTATTGAGTCAACTGATGAATACAGATGACAAGAACAACGGTTGTGTCAGAGTTGACTGGAAAGCGGAAATATTACGATCGTATATTATCTGTAGGTAAAAATACATTATATTAATGTGATGTTGTTACTATGCAGCGATAGCCAGTAAATCATACCTCTCACATGATAATGGTGTGGATGAAAATCAGTAGGGAGTAGTATCCATAACGATTTTTCCGCGTCTCAAACTGATGCTTACTCCAGAACAAAACGCTCAGTATGGAATCAGTGGACTGTAACATCTTGAGAGGAAACATAAATAAACTCAAAAGATACTAAATCACGTGATCATAGCAAGGTCAGTTTATCAAACAGCTCTTTTTGTTTACCGAGCTGGAGTTTTCATTAATGTGTATCTATCGCTTTGGGAAATCCTCAGTTATTCTGATGCGCTTGTTAGACGTTTCGTACAAGACTCAAAGCGTTGTCCCTCATTTGAAGTCTAAATTATGTACTAGTCCATTTCAAGCGAATATGCCCCTTGGTTCAAGGCTCCAGTCAAGACAGAAAAGCTGATCCAGGCAAGCTGAAATCGGATACATACAAGCAATGTTAACAGTTCAACACACGACGATGACCAGCTCGCGAACATAGGTAACAAAAACACACTTTGTTGAATGAATGTTTATTTTGTACTCTCGGAGGACGGCATCCAAACCGAGTGGCACGGATAAAAGTCATGTTCACGAACACACGAGGGCACAATTAAATCAAAGCTGTTCAAGTTCCATTTTGGCAGAACATGTATGCATGAAAAGGGATTTGAACACTTCAAGGTGGGTTTGGCCACTAATCGCTTGGTCCCATCCAATGGTTATTTGCGGGAACTGGAAGATAATAAAAAGTGTGTACATTAGTGAACTCCAATTCAAACCTAACATGTTAGTTTCTCTCTTAATACAACTGAACCACTTACGGATGACGGTCGAAAGCTGACAACTGAGTATAATAATTTCGGACGGCGTTACCGACCATTTTGTCTGACTTGGACTTTATCGGTCTTCTTTATAGTCATTTCGGAGCTTGTCCGATGAACTGGTTCTGCCATTGTCACCTCTTTTGGAGCATGCGTATGGGTTCGCCCCTAAAGTCGGACTTCGTCAATCAGACTAGATTTGACGTGCAGAGTTAGGAGTAAATGGAACGGAACTTTAGGTATTTTGGTTGCTCGATCAATAATATTTTGATCATATTCGTAGTAGTTCCAAGTGACTACCAAACCTAGCAGCAATTTGATGGGACCTCCAACACATTGCATATGGTATGCTTTCCATCGTCAAACCATCAGTCTTTTTGAACACAGTCTTTGAAAGCGAAAATTGTGTTTGTCGTGTACGGTAGTGCTAGGCGATCGAGTATTGTTAATGGAGGACAAGCTATGGGCTCACATCACTCCGTTTGGTTCTAAATGATCCTTTTGACTTGAACTTTGAACCGGCACTTTGACAGGTAAGAATTGAGCTTCACGTGAGGCCTTTATGATCAGTTTGCCTTGCCAGCTCGACAGCTATCCATCAACAGCAACCTGAACTAGGCCAACAGAAATAACTGCATTTTAGTCTGTTTGTCTGTGCCTAATTTATGGGATTTGGTGTCTGCTACTTTTCTTCAGGGATCTGATGTGGAACTTTTGGTTGTGCACTGGTATGCACCAAGTTTAGATGTATCGAAATCGTCTGGGACATAGATCGTGTGATCATATGGCAACGGTTTTTCAATTTTAAACTGGTACTGACCATGATGAGAAATGTACAAGTGATATTCGTGGATATCGTTGAATACGTTTTTGCACTAGATAATCACATCCGTGCCATGTGACAACCTAGAATATTCTGACAGTCGGTCTGAGCAGCACACTGAATCAGTCTGAATGCCCGTTATTTCAGCCATCTCTGAGCACAACACATATGCTGGTTGTTGCTACAGCATGGTCTAAAATAGGTCTATAGAGAGAGTTGCACATGTTTCACCAAGCCCAATTATGTGGCTGCTCGAATACAGGTTTTCCTCACGCGTCTTGCTTTCTTTGTTACAAGATGTTCTGTACAACTAGCTTATCACTGTTTGCAGTCACTACAAAAGTACCGTCCTAAATGCTATTTTCACTCAACCTCGGCATTAGAAAACTGAAAGTCCGTTCTTTTCGACTGATTAATAGTGAACCTTCCTATCGTGGGAAGTAAAACCAACCATAGAAGTTTGCCTACTTTAGGTGGGTAATGTTAATTCAGTCGTTACCTGTACGTCTAAAACATAACCCCTCGTGGAAATGGCTAAGGATAGATAATTCTATTTGACGTGAACAGATTAGAGAACTCAAATTGGAGAACAAGGTTGCTCTCAATGATTCATGATCATGCCTTCTACGTAAGAACATTTTATGATAATTTAGAAGACCGAACCAATTAGACAAGTAGATGGAAATGTTGGAGGTTATTGATGAAAAACATTGTGGTCCAGGCTTAGCCTTAGACTAAATTATTGAATTTTAGTAGTCAAACGCTTTTTGAGAGTAAAGAAACGCTCACTTAGCTGAATGGTATTTAATTCCGTGCAGAACTCTTTCTATCTCAACCATCGTAATAAGCAACAGTAATTACAGACGGATTGTCTTTTTGTATAAGAAGCAACGACAAACTGCGAACAGGGTGGGGATTATTATTTGATGGATATTTGAAAATAATTCCGATACTTTTCAGGAAAGAGAGATGGGCTGCCGACTTATTGAAACTTTTCACCTGATATGATCAGCAAATTGACCTTGGAACCACGTTCGCAATTGGGAAAATTCTACTTCAATTTCCTTCTTCAGATTGGTATCTGCAGTGCAACTGAGATCCTCAGACAGGAAAGAATAGTAGCTGAAGCATGGAGAATATCTCCCGAATAAAAATAAAATACCAATATGAAATTTCGTTTTGCTTGATAAGATCCTGTCAAAACACATAAAAGCTATCAGAACGGCTAACTGTATACATAATGTTTACTGTGGGGGAATACACAGTAAGAGGGAGGCCATTTAAGGAGATATCACTAGAGACTATTCGATATTGTAAATTAATCAAATAAGTGACATGGCTTGCACAATGAAGTACCCCTTCATTTGAGGATCATTCAATGGCTATGCACAACCAGAGGTGGTCAGACGGTTATCGTCGTGGACTGTGAACACTGACGACCCGAATCCGATTTCCATCACCACCCGTCATTTGCCCACTTTTCAATCTTCCATTGGCCACAACCTCCTTCCTGCCTTATTGTACTTTGTTGTGCAATAATTAAAATGCAAGCAAAAAGAATGTTTATCACTTGGAAAAAAACAGCCAGAGTGTTTCAAAGTACTTCGTTTCAGTTTTAACTATGCTAGCACGTTTCCTGAACCAAGGGTAATAAGTACCATCATTTGATAATATTTCTCTTCTCTCCAAAACAGCCGAGTGAAGGTAAAAAGAGACTTACGCATAGTCTGCCTGATTCTTGCTAGTCTGGACGATGCTGATTGTTGGAATGGATTAGATTTGCACTTTTGGGTAATTTCATTCAATTATGCTCAAATTGGGCAATTCGTATAAATATGGACCGCATTTTAATCGTGGTTTGTCAGCAAAATGCTCATTTAAAGTCACAGGAAAAAAGTTCGACTCTGAATTTGTTATGTAAAACTTATACTCGTAAATACAAATGTAGTGATGCATGCACTAAATGTTGACCTTCAGATTTTCTCGAGGCGAAAATTCTGGACGACTTTTCAGTCTATGAATGGAAATAATTATGCCTGATATTAGTTAATTTATCTTGTTTTCAGAGATATTCATATTCATAACTGAATGGATGTGTATATTGTGCGTGGTACGAGTGAGATCTGACATGATGGTAGAAAAATAAATCTACTAAAATGGTAAGTCTAGAAACCACTGTTATTTTGATCAATATATTCTGGTCATCCGAATGCAGCGAAATCACAAAAACATGGCTCGATTGTAAGTGAGTCTCAAAATTAAAGCAGCATCTTTTGGTATACCAAGCCTAAAGATATCATGAGTATATGAGATAAGCTATGAAATTCCCTTTATCACAGTTCTCCAAGTCTTGCGATCTGCATATCGAGAGCGATCGATAACTGAATGCATTTGCTTATCGGTTTGGAAGCATTATGAACGCGTAAACGTCGTGCCAGCTCAGAGGTAATGTGCTGAATTCAGACGGATTAAGAAGATGATAATTGGGTTTGCAATGAATACCAAAAACCAAGCAACCGGTAAGTCTAAATGTGTTTCCAGTTTCTGTTTTTGAATAGGAGAAAATGAATGGAATGGGAGATCGTAGTTGACATCCTAACGAGGAGTGGACCGCTGCTTGTCTGGCAAAATTGTTGTATACCAAATGCTATATAGTTCTCAATTCCCCAAATGTCAAAATGAATATCAAATCGAAAGTGTCTACTCATATTATTCTACTGCATTTATCTTGTCTGGAGGCTTTTATGGTGTTCATGAGTAGAATTATTCCCAGGTGGAAAGTGAAGTAACAAGAAGTTAATCAGGATTCTCTACATCTCTCTATGGGATTTTGGAAGAGAATTTCCAAGATACAACAGCAAATGTTTTTGTGAACAAATTATCTTTTTGGAGAGGCAGTAAAACGTGCGTTTGAATGTGCTCCGTTGATTCTCTGCTGCCAAATTAATCGGATTTCTTGGACATGCAGAATTGCTGATTGATAATACATTTTGTCCGTCCGGAAACCACCAGGTTTGGTACTGGACCAATTTACTCGTGCAGATTCCGTCTTCTTGAAGAAGATGAAAGCACTTGTCACGTTTCTACTGGAAGAGGCATCACATCAAATCACATTTTGTACGCTTTGACGCCTCATTCTTCAAGGTATCATACACTAGGAGGACCATTTCGTAGAGCCCAATTAATGAAGAAGACGCGAACAATCTGTAAAATAATTCTATTGGTTATGCTCAACATCAATTCAATTTTCTAGTCACTCATTTTTACAGTTTCACGTATCATCCCCGGTCAATAATTCCTTCAAAAGTGATTAGATGTTTAAAACTATAACCAATACAAAAATGAGGAAACTGAAGGCCTCTGGTGTAAATAATAAGTTATTGTATCTGAATGATAGGACGAAATTCTCCCGGAAGCACGCGACTGGTTTTGCAGTTATTGCCGCTTGTCAGATATGCGCACCCGGCCCTCTCCTACCCAATCAGCACTCCACGTAGGGTTAGTCACCTTACTCTCATTTGAATCGTGAGGGGCCTGCTTGGATGGAAAGTCCATTTTCAGAATCACAAGGAGACTCTCGTGGTTGTGCTTGATTAACCGACAAAACGGGCTCTTCATCCATGCACGCTCCTCACGATTCAAATACGATTGTAATGAAAGCTCACTACATTCTTCAGGGAAATAAGGCATTCACGTCCGGCTAAATGTTAGCCGTGAGTATTCTTAGCTACTTCCTTTAGAAACTGTAAAACGTAAGAATTGTGTACGAGAATGCGGTCACCAGTGTAAATGGGAAGTGTTTATCAGTTTGAGCTCTTTCCCTACTTGAATTGCCTGTTTAACAAAACTAGACCAGACTGATGGATATTTGAGAAAAGAGTATACTTTCGTTCAGATAAACAAGAATGATTGTTTTCACTTAAAATTACCCTCAAACACACCACCATACATGACAACGATCAACAAAGAAAAGCAAAATTATCTGGATGAGTGAACTACCATTCAGAAATTTCGGTTGATGTAACACACTTACCCATAACTTGCCGGTGTGATTGTGGAGTCTTATTGTCTTTATGAGATTTGAGTCGAAAAGTGAACCGAGAAATGATCATTGGAAGTCAAAGTGATAAAAGCCTTGTGACCATTCGGGTCACACAATCACATTGTGAGCCATGTTTTGGCAGCATGCATTCACCGAGTGGCTACATGTCCACAATATCAGTGTTTAGCTGCACCTTTCCGTGTGTTCTTTATAATCTACAGGTAGTATCGATTGTGAAGCATGCAAAAATTTACTCAGTATGTAGTTCGAGCTTCATAAATCAGTCAAGCTAAATCAGGCCATCGGAAAATGATCTTAATTCATTCAAAGTTTCCTCTAATTCATGTTGATTCTTTACTGCGCTATGAGTAGTTGAATGTGTGTGACTTTGATTATCAGGATGAAGGGTTTTGAGTGAAGTGAACTAGAAATCACGAAGGTATGGAAATTTAATGTTTCGATTAATTCAATGTAGGATAATCTCTGTCCATTTGTTTTCATGGGTCCATATTCCGTCATAGTTGCGACCCACGTGTCGTGGCAAAAATGTGGTTTCTTCTGCATTTTGAGTGCACCTATTCACCGCATACAAACAGACCACAAAGGTTATCGTCCTGAAGCCTTGCCACTACTTGCTAGTTATGTTGTGTATAAAATTTGGTAGTTACGCATCAATGCTGTCGTGTACGAGAGCAAAATATACTTATGCATCAGTTTCAACATTTTTGCAGTTAAGTGTTCTTAATAATCCATTATAATATTCCTCTAATGTTTTGAGACAATTTCGAAATTCCACAGTGCAGTCTAGTGTGAATGAGTGGTATTTCATAAATCATCATCAAGTGATTAGTCATAAATCTTATAAATTCTGACCGACGGTGGTCAAACGGTTATCATGGTAGGCTTCCAGCCATTCTGTCGGATGCCGGTCGCTCCCCGGTTGGTAGTCAGTGATTATTTTATCATTATGGAAGGGTAAAAATAATTGAATGTTGAAGTAAAAGATAACGAATTCCCTTCACACTTCAATTACGTTCACAATATACTAGGGAAGCCTTAGGCATTAAATACTGTAAAGTACGAATAATGCATGTCCGTGAAAAGAAGAACTCAATCAGGTGTATGGACGAATTATATTGTCAAATTCAATGCGTTCTTTCATAGTCGGTTTTGCAAAACAGGCAGATTGTCAAGCATCCTGATGTCTGATTCAGCAAAAACCGTGTCTGTGCAATCCCAGTTACCTGTTGCTTCAAAGTACGACGGTGGATACTCATCTGCATTGCAAAATTCGAATCGTAAAATTGAGTCACCGTATGAAGCATGTGAATTCCGTTGTCTCACAAAATAATTCATTCTGCTATGATGTTTTAGATCTACTTGTGTTCTATTCTCTAGAGTATGAATACTAACCTAATTGGCAATCTCATGAATAAGACATTTTATATAGGTACTGTTGTATCTGGGTAAAGTCCCGCACACTACGCGTACAACCGATCAATATTCTTCTCATGAATGGACATATGCCTGCACTGCCTTGATCTTCAATCGTGCTTTAGCGCCAGCAGTATTGACTAATCGATTTTCCCATGTACTGATTAGTCTTACTCTTTTGCGCGTGATAGCACATGTAGTTTAGCTCTTTATGCCAACTCACTTGTTTGCTTGCAGCTTACTCGGCGACTACGGTCGGGTTCGGTGCTTACGCTCGTGCAAATAAATGCAGTGCCAACATTGGGTGTTCTGCCACTAAGTACGGACACAATAGGTACCTAATACAGACTTATGGTAATGTTCTAATGAGCCTGTTTAATATTATGAGATCAACACTGAATGTAACGTGGTCGATGATATGAAGAAGTTTTCAACATTCGTTTTAAGGACATCAATTAGGGGACAACACTTGTAGCATCCTAAGAAAAGCCATGAATCCAATACTTTATGTGATATTCCACTTTTTTTTATTCATTCTTCATTGCAGATAAAGAGCAAAACCCCCACGTGTAAGCCTTTATTAACTCAGCTCAGTAGCATGGACTCAAGCGCAAGTCTTTTGGCACCTCCTCTTCACAAATAGGTCACGTATTCACCTTGACACCTGTTCGTCCGGTTCATCCACAAACTCAAGTTTGCCAACCTCCAATATAGACGGTACACAAAAGATGAGAATACATATAGCTTTTCGTTGTTAGTGAGCACGATTGATTCTGCTTACAGCCATCATAGCAGGTACAGTCTCGTCCCCCAAAACACCATTGTACACTTGAATGACAACGGTTTCCTTCCACTCTTGGGGTAGCTTCGCCACTAGGATTGACTAATTCACCAAAACATGTTTGAAAAGTCTGTGTTCTGGTAGGTATTACTATTTGCTGGTAAAACGGCAGCTTCTACAGGGTTGGAATTATGTCACACGAAGACTAATCTTTACGGGCTAACGGAGCTTTCTATTGGGAAGCTTCCTCTGATGTAGCACAAGGCGCACCATGTTCTCCAAAACAGTGAGATGTCTAAAATTACCAAACCACAGTTGACCGCATGAACTTTCATACCTATCAAGTGTATCCAATCTTCACAACCATCACATTGTAAGGCTTTTGCCCAAGGGTCAACATTTCGCTCACAATCCACACGAGCACGTTTGATAATAAACTGACAGATGAGTTTTTTAACCACAAACACAATATTTCCCCGTATCACAACGGTCTACGCCTGGTGTTGTGCTAAAAACCATTTTATTGGTGACTTTGTATTCTCCACTCAAAATAATCTGATTAAGCAGCCCTTACACATACTTATCTTTACACAGTCAAATATGTACTCCTGTGTCAAACACTGATAACCTATAGGAGTTTCATATCCAATTTCAACATTTTGGAGTTTACAATCATCTCAAGTGTATCCTGTGAAAGATGTTCACTTGGAATATCATGTTCCACTGGAAAGACAGCACCACAGATGATCTATTGGCATCAAACAATTGTCAGAGAATTTTAGTTTACCGTGAAGCTTTCGACTACTGAGCCATTTTGATTGAATTCACTCACACAATGTGAACACAGCACAAGATTCTTTCCGACTAGATTTTGAACATCCGAATGGCATGCAACTTCTTTGTAGAAATAAATTTATGTGTATGAATAGAAGGAGACTAGATTTTGCCCAATGTGATTCATCCTGTAGTACCAACAGTGAACTTGCGAGTGAAAACCAAGTGAGCACTACATAGCTGTTTCGTCTTAGTTAGGAGTCGAATGTTGTACCGGCATCGGGTTGTTGCCGCTTTAATCCGGTAACGGAGGAATGTTATACAAAGTAGTGATGAATTTAAACAAATTTTGGAGGGCCGGCCTGGGGCTCGGTGGATGGGCACTGCAGCTGATGATTCCCAACAAGGAAGGAACAGCCGTACAATGCTTCCATGGATTTTACTGGTAAGCTCAGCGTGGGTGATGCTGAACAATGGATCGCAGTACTTAAAAATAAATACAACAGTTTGGGCTTTTCTCAACTCCCAAACAAGAATTTATAAACTTGAATGGTTGGACCTACCTTCTGATGGTGATGGTGAATTACCTGCAGTTAATGAATAGAAAATCATTTCACTGTATAATTCAGCCTACTTTATCCCTACCAGTTTCATCAGATAGCAATTGGCTTTGACCTTACTGTGCCTTAAACGACATTGCCAAAATGGTGACAGTTACGAATGACAACTCTGCCGACAAATAAAACATCAGGTGTCACTAAATTTGAACTACTCCTCATTGCTTCTCTTGCGGTTGTTCAAATGAATAGTGTCACGATCCCCCGTTGACAGAGTTCATCAATATTGAGATTACGTTCTTCATAAAATATTGCACAATATCTTTCCAATTGTCATTGTGTAAATGATGATGATAATTGGTTGTAATCTGTGCGTTATTCAACGGGCATTCTACCTACTACGATACGGATATGATTGTGTCACAACGCACCTATCAGAAGCAAATCAATTCATGAAGGCATGCTCAGATTCTGCACTTGGTTTCTATGATCACAGTCTTGTCAACGGTTTCTACCCAAGTATTTACTAACCGTGGCTAACTGACAATCATGTTTGAATAGACCTCTAACATCTACCGTGCTCAGAACTGCCGGAAGTAGCAATAAAGTTCCTGTCCATTAGGATCAACTTCATAAGTCCGAGACCAATGTGTTTTGCATAGAACAATCCAGGTGCATGTATTTAGAAATTACTCAAGCTTGGACGTCGCAATTTATTCACAAAAGTGTTTTGTTCGATGGAAATATCGTTCATACCAAATGAGTTTTCTTTCTACAGGCAATCATGGTTTGCAATTGGTGTAGCAACTAGAGTTAGTCAATCTTCGATATTCTTCCCGACCACAGTTTTCAAGTCGTGATGGGAACATGTGAGATGGAAATAACGATATTTGCCCCAGTGAACTGCGAAACGGACAACCTCACATGTTTTGAACAGATATAGAGATGACCCTTCATAGATTGGGGGAAGTGGTGTCGTTGTCGTTCTCCTGTTGAACAATCAGTGCAATGGAATATTTCGATATTTATTTGCTAATAAAACCTCCTCGGTACAACTACTTCCAGTCCCGAGTTCTGCAAAGTGTGAAGCAATTGATGTTGATAAAATAAGATTCTGAAAAATGCCACAGAACACATTGAGAATAAACAACGTGGCTTACAAGCTCGTTTTCAGTTATTCGTACTCATACCAATACATAACAATATGTATGACTCACGAAATAAGAACAGAGAATGACAATCCAAATCTGTCTGTGCACGTGCATGTGTGCATGTGAAATTGATCACGGTGTGGAATGTTCAAGTTGTTTCACATGTGTTCGGGACCATGACGTGGGCCACAGATGCTTAAGTGCTTGCACAAATTGTTTCTGAGCGCACGGGGGAGGATTGTAGAGACGAATACTCACGGCTTCGGCTGTGGCTAAGATGCGACACTTGACAAGTCTTGATTGCCTTCCTCGGACTTTGTAAACCGATAGGTGAGTTCCCTATAGATCCGAAGACGTTTGTCCATAATTTGTCATCCATAAGCCTGAATAAGACATCGCTTGAGGTGTTATCCCTAGGGCCAAAGTTTTGTTGTCCAACCAATAAGACTAAACAATTGGATATGGAAGTTAAGTTTGAGAGTCTGTTTGATCAGCTATCAGGTCTTGTTCCGTCCTCGTCGCAGGAGTTAGAGAAACTGAAGTCCACATTCGTGAACTCATGTTATCAGTATCGCGAAAATAGACCGTTGGCAAAAGGAATATTAACGTCGGAACACCTGAAGAGCCTCAAAGAATTGCAGGCCAATAGAGAAATAATGTTGTCAAAACCAGATAAAGGTGCGGGTATCGTAATTCTCAACAAATCAGATTATATATAGAAGATGAAGGTGATAGTGAGTGATGGCTCCAAGTTCACGAGGACCCCATCTGAGAAGGATAAGACGCCTCAGATAGAAAAACCAATTTCAACGAGAATAAGATCCTTGAAGCAGAAAGAAATAATCGACGCGCTGACCTTCAAAAGGATACGACCGACAGGGACGGTAATTCCCAGATTGTACGGTCTACCTAAGGTACACAAAGAAGGCGTCCCATTGGGACCAGTTCTGGATATGTGTAACTCTCCATATCAAGCAACAGCAAAGTGGTTGACTGGCTTATTGGAACCGGTAAGATTGGCAATTTCTAGACACATTCTACAAGACACTTTCCATTTTGTAGAAACTGTGAGGAACCTGGATCTAGAAGGAAAGCGAATGATATCACTTGATGTTACTTCACTGTTCACAAATGTCCCGATCAGTGAAACAATCAACTATCTGTGCGATTACATTCAGAGCAACGGAATCGAGTCGGGTGTCCCGTTGGATGAACTGAAACAGTTACTATATGTCTGCACACATAATATCCAAATTCAGTTCAATGGTGAAATCTATCGTCAGGAGGACGGAGTTGCAATGGGATCACCTTTGGGACCCCTATTTGCTGATATTTCCATGGCAAAACTTGAAAATAATCAACTTGAACCCATAATTCGAGATTTTACCTCGTACAAACGATACGTAGACGACGTCATATGTGTTCTAGACACCCATTTGGACACAAACCTGCTTCTTAACAACTTTACCGCTGCCCATCCAAGTGTTCAATTTACTTTGGGAGAAGAAAAGGACAACAGTCTATCGTATTTAGACGTACGCATAAGCCGTCGGGATGATTTTTCCGTCCAGTTATCAGTGCACAGAAAAGCTACATGGAACGGACAATACATCCATTTTCACAGCTTTGTGCCCCTCAAAATGAAGAGGAATCTCATACGTTGCTTAGTTAACAGAGCAAGAAAAATCTGCTCCGAAGACACAATAAAAAATGAACTCCTTTTTCTGCTGAGTGTTTTCTTAAATAACGGCTATCCTGAACGGTGTATCGACAAGACGATGCAAGAAAATGAAGGGAAATCAAAGGAGATAGGAGCTGATAAGAAGGTACTATATGTGCGTTTGCCGTTCAGAGGCGACACGGAAGCCGAAATAATTCAACGAAGATTATCGGGAATAATCAACAGAACATTCTACGCTGCACAGTTACAAATCCTGTTCGTTTCCAAACCGATAGTGTGTTTTCGTTTGAAGGACACAGTGCCGAAATCTGCAACCTCGTTTTGTGTGTATTCTTTCACCTGTTCCTGTGGAACTAGGTACATTGGTCGCACGACTCGGCGCTTATCCGAACACGTTCGTGAACATCACCCGGCCTGGCTGAACACGGGAGCAATTAAGACAATTACGAGTGCGGTGTGCTCACACCTTGTTGAGTCAAACCACTCAGTGGAGGTGATAAAGGATTTTCGCACCATTTAAAAAGTCCGAGGAAAGCAATCAAGACTTGTCAAGTGTCGCATCTTAGCCACAGCCGAAGCCGTGAGTATTCGTCTCTACAATCCTCCCCCGTGCGCTCAGAAACAATTTGTGCAAGCACTTAAGCATCTGTGGCCCACGTCATGGTCCCGAACATATGTGAAACAACTTGAACATTCCACACTGTGATCAATTTCACATGCACACATGCACGTGCACAGACAGATTTGGATTGTCATTCTCTGTTCTTATTTCGTGAGTAATACATATTGTTATGTATTGGTATGAGTACGAATAACTGAAAACGAGCTTGTAAGCCACGTTGTTTATTCTCAAAATAAGAGTCCTCAATGAATCCGACAGGTTAGGATGACCGTTGAGTGGACACCACTCATGCAGTTTCTTCAAATCCCCCGACCGACATTTTGAGGCCGGAACATGTTTGCTCAAAATGATAATTTACTAATTCAATATGGTTTGCCGAGATCGGACGAGGTAGGCAGCAGTGAATTTCCTGAACATTGCATGCGAAAGAAGATGTATACATTGGATCGAATCTTACAACTGCGCGAGACGGAAATGCACGTAGTTAAATGAACACATTGGACGAGTTTGAGAGTATAATCAGATGTCTATCATTTGCGGCCAAAGATGACCGAATTACGCGGTCAACGATGAGGTTATTTCGGAAACCCGATGATCATACACTCAGATTTAGAAACAAATGATTTACCGAAATTCGGAAATTAGAACAAATAAAAAGGTCAAACAAGAACACAAGTAACCCATCTGCGGTATCTTCATAATCATTGTTCTTGTTGTAACTGCCGTGCGACCAGTTCTCATTCATCCATGTGACCTACATTTTTCTGTATTCTAAGATAAGTCCCACCCTCAAATACTGAAGTCATTTTTGCGATGTGCCCTTCCCCGTTCTTTCATATTTTTCTTCTGAATCGGGTCAACCATGAAACTGTTTGCCCCATTAATCCATCCATCTCCAAATTCTAATCCATAATTTCTATCTGGCCTCCGAGTGGGTGCGCCATTTTTGTCTCTTCTCCCCTAACACTATGGTTGTTACTTCTTTGAATTAGCCTTTCCCCTGCCTTCCTCGATACACAATGCTCGTTCACGAGGAAATGTCATTCTTCAGTGGTCCAGAAATTTTCACAATGGCATTGTTGATATCGCCATTCATTTTCACAACAGCAGAACGTTCAAACTCCCACCCAGTTTATATTTCCAAACTTAATATGATCTTTTCTAACCTACAATCTGAATCAGTTATCTGTCCTGTTGCTATGTGATTCGGCACTTTCAACGAAACACCAACTGGTGTTTGTCGAGTGGTTTAGAGGATTTGATTACCGACTCGGAGGTCGGATGTTCAAATCGCGGCAAACATTGGTTACTTTGGCTGTAGACAGTAAAACCACTGTCGTGATGCTCGTCCTGACCGATTGCGATCTTATTTCGATCTTTCCTCCAAGGCTCAGCGTATGAAAGCCGGTTACCCCTTCTACTGCACTCATGCACAAGCATGTAATTTAAAGAAAAATACCAAACTAGAATGAATGCGAGAAAATAATAAGATAGCGATTTCAGCCTGAATAATAACGAGGTTTGTTTTATTTGGTTCACACTGAAAATCTCTCGTGATTCACCTTATGGTAATACGAAATCACCTTATTTTAGTGGCAAAGATATCAGTGTTTATTCCATTACTAACGAGTATTTAGCAAGAAATGTTATTTCCAGTTAGACCAATAACACAATCAGCTTCCTCCTATGGGAACAACCTCTAGGGATTTTTCTGGAAAATCAACGAATCATTGGTTGATTCTGGCGAAGAGGAATTTCGCTGCCGAAAACATTCAAGGGAAGAAAACCGATTGGTCACTCATAGTTGTTATGAGCAGAGATTCAACCACCCGTGATAGTTATAAAGTTCCAACAATCACATTTCCATTTCAGTTAGCTCTAGATGCCCACGCACAACAGAATATGATTCAAGTTCAGTAGACGGGCTCGCCACATTACATCCAAGATACGTCGGGACTCACGAGAATTTCCAACATTTAGGGGTGCTATGAAGGAAGTGAATAGAGAGTCTGTGATGTATCGTACAATCAATATTCAACTGTTTCGTTTGATTTCAGAATGATCAAATGCATACATTTATATTGTTCTCGAAGCGGCATACTAAAATGTAGTCATGATGGTGTTTGCTTGCATGGAATGTACCATGTCATAATCTAAGACTGGAATTATATATATATATATATATATATATATATATATAGATGTATATATATTTTCACATATGAATATATATATATATATACATATTCATTAACATATATTTACGTCATACAAATCTTCGATTAAGGAATGGAATCAGTATCACAAAACAAAAGTAGTAACAAAGATGTGAATAATGTAAGCAAATTCATTTTGGTTGGTCTGCAATCCAAAATTCCGTGATACATTTTGCCTTCTTCTATCGATTTTATTTGACATTTGTAATACTCAACAACTCTTTTAGCACGGTGCATGCTATTTCCCTAAATAGTTGGTTTTCAGTGAGTTTGTTTAATTTCCCTATCCAGCGATAGTCCCCACCCCTTGGGTCTCACTCGGGAATTCGGGATGCACTAATTGAGACCATTTCTGAAGGTAACTTCTTCATATTTGTTCATAGAGTGGCAACCAAGTCGACTTATTCAGCGATTTTAGGAAGCACAGATAGCACACGATAAAAAGTTCGATAGGTAGGCATGCACAAAACGTGTCCAAACCGCGAGAGACGATTCACGATGGTTACTTCAGATAGATAACGGGTATCCATATCAAACACACAAAGACACGCATAGTTGCTCAAGCTTTATTCACACCAAATGTGAGCAGTGCCTCAAAATTATCTGTGGTCGAGTATTGACTAGGTGGAAAAGCTCGAGAGAATCAACTATAGCTTGTGCGTGCAACATCTTAGATGCATGTTGCAATCAATCACCAGATTCTGCAGTCCACATTTAAGCTTGCCTTGAGTTCGTGACTCGGTGTCAGTTGCATACCGTTGTACTGCATACTGCCAATTGTAATCGATCGACATGTATCTTGGACACGTAGACAGTTCACATGAATCCGGAGTTTCTCGGGACAACTTGTCAGGCACAAATTCATCACGCGGGGAGCATATGAAGCATTCCGGACAAACAAACGTTACTTGTCAACATTTTCGGATGACTGCAGAACGGGCCAATGGCGTTAGATGTGTAAAATCTATGCGTCTATTGTGAATGGCCTGTGGATCATGTCGCTCACGGTGGTTAATGTTAACTCTCACATTGACTGCTGGAACAGTTTGGTACGTTTGGGTTACTTTCGCTATATCTGCCAATGCAAACGAATCGATCAAACCTTAGCATTGATAACGATACTTGGTAAAAACAAGCGTCGATGAAACCAATCGTTCTATTCCAGAATATCCTAGTCTGTGAGTACATAAACTCAAGTGGGACGATCAATTCATCCATGTTTGATTGCCGAAAACGAACTACCATTTTCACTGGTTTCGCATGCGACCGTAAATTTCGTACCTCGTGATCGTGAGCAAAACAAGAACAATTGATATAAATCTCATCAGTTCAACGTTCGTGGCCCAGTGGGCAAGCCCAATGCGTAACATGTAACATCCGAAATAGGCAAGCGAGTCTGCACGGATGTCAGAATCTAGGATAGTAGCTGGATTACAAGGCGGCAACCGATTTGAGAGTACGAATAAAACTGAAGCTTGGATGACGTCAGTGGTATTTGTGTGTACGTATGTTCATTTCATACTCAGCTGTGTGTGCAAATGAAAGGGACTGATCAATCACGTCACGGGATAGGTGAAGATGTGGTCGCTTGATTCACACAATCCAGTATTGCACACCGAGTCAGAATATCAAATCAATTAAAGACACAAAACTGACCACAGAAAATAGCTTCCAAACAGACTGGTATGGAATGACAAATTATTGCGTTTTGGGGAGACGTGTAGCCGATGACGAACGGGTTTTCACTTGGTGATGAAATTATATGTTCCAGGGTTCCACGGGCATATCAGAGATGCCTTATACTTGTCTTCAAAACAGTGCGAACAAACTAGGAAACCAAATAGAGAATACACAGCATTCTGTTGGTGGTATTTCGTCAATCCACAGCTCAGTAGCACCAATGACCACTTCATCACACACACGATGATGATTCAAATTGAACACTCATTAAGTTTTTCTTGATATTCACCAAATTTCCTAATAATCTGCGGAATAACTGTAAAGCCAACTGGGTGAGTGGTTTATTGTCAAATCCTAGCCTTTATATTGAACGTTGGGAATTGCTTCAACACAACAGTGGGAACGTGTATCAACACAGCTGGTTGAAATGGTTTGGATGAGGAAGTCGATCACAGAACGAGATGTTTCTGTAGATAATGAAAAAATCCACTTGCTTTCTTTACATCGAAAATTTCAACGCCACACGCTGGAATGGAAACTGCCCCTCTCGAGGGATACAACGGACACCAAAGCACTGTACCTTTTACAGCACAATCTATGTAATGTGGAATTACTAATCGGTTGGAAGCTCATTGTATTAGAAAAACGAATATCATTTTGAGATCTGGAAATTGTGCTAAACTTGCCAGTACCAAATCAATCCGAATGTCGAATAAATATTTTTCCAGATTCAGTGCCCATCCACGTGATTCAATTAATTTGGAATCAATGACACTAAAAGAAGCATCACAAATTTGAACAAATAAAAAGTCAAATCTCTTTCATCCATATGACCTTCATTTTTCTGTATTCTAAGATAAGTCCCACCCTCAAATACTGAAGTCATTTTTGCGATATGCCCCTACCCGTTCCTTCATCCTTTCCTTCTGAATCGGGTCAACCATGAAACTGTTTGCCCCATTAATCCATCCATCTCCAAATTCTAATCCATAATTTCTATCTGGCCTCCGGGTGGATGCGCCCTTTTCGTCTCATTCCCCCCTAACACTATGGTTGTTACTTCTTTGAATTAGCCTTTCCCCTGCCTTCCTCGATACACAATGCTCGTTCACGAGGAACATGTCATTCTACAATAGTCCCGAAATTTTCACAGTGGTATTGTAAATTACTTTTCGTAATTTGTATTTTCGAAGACATCTTAGCTTGTTTTACTCGTGAGTAGCGTGTATATGCCTCATGAACCTCGAATACTTGTGATCCAATTCTCTGTTTTTACTGTACTGACACAGTTCAGATTTACCCCTTTCCGACGTATGGTACGTGAACATTCTACGTTATGTTCCCGACTCGATTGTTCTATGATTGTACATTCCCCTTGTAAGAAAATTTTGCAGAAGATTTCACTTACGCTTCTTGACCCACTGTCTGTACCGGAACCGTGCTGCGCTACAGTTTCGCATGACTCCTTGCTGAGTGGACCGTTTATGACCGCGCTGTCCCGATTTTTCGAATAACTTTCTGTATTGTTGCCCTTGGTTGCTCACCTGGCTGTAAGTCATTGCATTTATGTATTTTTATGTATTGCATTGTTTAGAACCACGAAATTACGATAAACACGGTTATACATTTGTAATTTGTTCTGCTGCCCGTAGCCGTGTACAGCCCATATCGTGCGTAAAGCTAGTGAGACTAAGTTTTCTGCTATATTGAAAGTTCAAGTAATCGGGATAGTTTCTACAGTTAGCCAGTAACCAATATTTGTCTGAAATGGAGTCAACTGCGTCCAGTATACAGTCTTCTAATGATGAATTGCCTGGTTTGCGGAAAAACTGCTGGGAGGCTCATTCAGCAAATCGCATGGAGGCTCCTTCAGCAAGCTGCTGGGAGGCTCAGTCAGCGAATCGCAGGGAGGCTCCTTCAGCAAGCTGCTGGGAGGCTCAGTCAGCAAACCGCAGAGAGGCTCAGTCAGCAAATGGGCCAACCTCCAGAGCAGAGCTACAACGTGAACTGCGACTGGCCAGGTTGAAGATTAAGCAATTAGAGCTGGAGGCCGAGGCTGCCAAATGCATGAGTGAAATCAAGGATGAAATCGTCAAAGAGTTGTCCGACTATAATTGCTGTTTTGGGTCGAAGCCTATACGGCCACATACGCCACCTCCCGCTGAAAGGCTGAAAATTGTTCACGATCATGTCATGTCCTTACCAAGGTCGAAAACGAGGCAGGAAGACCAAATTACACTGAATGGACCGGGAATACGTGTTCTGCCCGCTAAATCTAGGGAATTCGACAATGTCAGCGAGACCGCCAGGCTGTTGCAAGCTTGTGTGAGCCTGCCTGCTCGCCGATCAGTCAAATTCGATGGAAATCCTATGGATTTCATTGGTTTCATGAGAAATTTCCAGTCCACGGTCGCCAGATACAATAACGACCCCGCTTCCTCCTCCATTACTTGACTTCGGCCTGTGAGGGGGAGCCAGCTGAAGCCATTCGGTGGTGCACGGTCCTTGAGCCGCAGGAAGGTTACGACGAAGCCATACGCATACTAGAACGCCGGTTCGGCAGGCCTCACGTGATTGCCAGAAAATGTATCGATGAGCTAAGTGACGGCTCCGTGCTGAAGCAAAGTGATACCAAGGCGCTGGTAAAATTGGCGGATCAGATGAAGGTGTGTTCGGCCACGATGAAGAGCCTCGGCTACCAGGCCGATCTGAATGCCTGCCGGACGCTGAGCGCTATTGTGCAACGACTGCTCACCAGTGTTCAGTCCAGATGGTTCGACCGGGCATCCTTCATTCTCAGATCGGGACGGGAGCCCACTTTCGATGAACTAACGAGTTTTATCAGCGATCAGGGTGATGCTGCCTTGGTTAGCCTCGTTTACGTATCGCGACCGGCCATTTCTGCGTCTAGACAACCAGATTCTCGAAAGCCCGCTAGCAGTCTATACTCCACCGAGCGAGTAGCCACAATCATGTCAACCGAGACTAAGCCATCTAGCACCAGTCCTAAGCCGACCCCCAACAAAGTTTGCCCTATATGTGAAAATCCCCACTACGTGGACCAGTGTAGCGAATTTCGAGACTTGAAGGTAATAGACAGGTATAATGCCCTGAAGAAGCTGAATTTATGTTTTTCATGCTTAAAGCCTAATCATGTAACTAAAGACTGCCGTTCGCGAAAGACGTGTGGCCTGAAGGGCTGTGTAGGCCAACACCACCCGATGCTACATCGACCAAAAACCCCAGAATCAAATCGTGACCAAAACCTGCCAACAGACAACACCGCTTCGGTTGGTCACGTATTAGCAGACGAAAGTACGGCCGGCCGTCGAATTTCCCTTGCTATATTGCCAGTCCGCCTCCGAGGTCCTTTAGAGGAGGTCACAGTGAATGGATTGCTGGACAGTGGATCGGACACAACTTTCGTAGACCAGTCGCTCCTGACAAAATTGGGTCTCAATGGAAAGCCCGAGCTTCTGACGGTTAAAACCATCAATAGTAATTGTGTAACCAAAGCGCGCACTGTATCCTTTACAATAACTTCGCTAGAAGGTCAGGAAGTCATCCAAGTCCGCCGAGAGTGGGCAGTAGAAAACTTGCCTAAACTGAGACCACTCAACCTAAAGCAAGATTTAGAAGTTTGGAGTCATCTGCAAGAAGTCCCGATGCCAGCCATTGATGACTACGACATCCGTATTCTCATTGGTGCCGACGTTCCAAAGGCACATTGGGTGCTAGAACAACGAACGGGCAGTCCAGATGATCCTTATGGCGTGAGAGAACCTCTAGGACGGGTGATATTAGGACCGATTTCGTGCCCACGTCCTTGTAACGCGAGGGCTAATGTTAGTCATGCCACGGCCACTGAATTGGATATGAGCTTGGACCGTATGTTCAACTTTGAGTTCGTGGAAGCGTCTTGCATCAAACGGAGTATGTCAGAAGATGATAAAACAGCTTTACGTCATATGACCGCCTCAATGCGTTGGGTCAACGGCCACTATGAAATAGCCCTGCCATGGAAGCCCGGTGGGCCAAGCTTGCCGGATAACAAGGATGTTGCACTGAAGAGACTGCTGTATCTCAAGAAACGATTCGAAAGAGACCACGCCTTTAAAGAAAAATACGCAACCACGGTTAACGAGTACATTACGAAAAACTACGCCGAGGTTGTACCCGGTTCAGAACAGAACTTGACTGGCCCGCATGTATGGTATCTTCCACACCATGGAGTGTACAATCACGAAGATCAAGCGAAGGTTAGAGTTGTATTCGATTGTGCTACAGAATGCAACAAAACGTCCCTGAATAATCAACTGCTGACAGGTCCCGACCTCGTGAACAGTCACTGTGGAGTTCTTCTGAGGTTCCGGGAGTATAGGTTCACCCTGGTTGCAGATATTGAAGCCATGTTTCACCAAGTAAAGGTGCCAGCAAATGACCGCGACTGTCTGAGGTTTCTCTGGTGGCCCGACGGAAACCTAACAACCAAACCAAAGGCGTATCGCACGACTTCTCATCCATTTGGTGCAACTTCGTCGCCGTCATGCTGTAGCTTGGCCCTGCAAACCACCATCGATCGCTGTATGGCTGCCCATGACCCCGTCAAGGCTGAACAGGCAAAGAAGGCATTCTACGTGGACGATTGCTTGTTGAGCGTATCCTTTTCCGAAGAAGTAAGAAGAATAAGTCAAACCCTCCGCCATATACTGTCATCTAGTGGATTTAACCTCACCAAATTTTTCAGCAACGTACCCCATGCACTGGGAGACCTACCGAGGGCGGAAACTAAGAAGCTGTACCTCGATCAACAACCGGTAGACTTGAAACGGACTCTTGGAGTGGAATCGGAGTGTAAGTCTGACTGTTTTATATTTAATGTCGCATCGTGAGAGGGAAAGCTAACTCGAAGGAGTGTGTTGGCCTATGTTGCTTCACTATATGACCCACTGGGACTGGTAGCCCCTAGTTTGTTACCAGTCAGACTTTTTCTTCAGGACCTATGTCGAAGAGGAGCCAAATGGGACGAGGAGATATCCAAAGAAGAAGCCTTTCGTTGGGAGACTTGTTATCAGGAGATGCAAGCTATAAGGAAAATTCGAATTCCGAGGTGCATCTTGGCCAAAAGAAGTGAAAGGGGTCACAGAACAGAACTGCATGCTTTCAGCGACGCTTCCGAAGTGGGCTACGGAGCAGTGGTCTACTTATGTTTCATAAATAACAATGGGAGGGCTAGATGCGCACTTGTACTAGCTAAATCACGTGTGGCGCCACTGAAGTCAATAACTATCCCTCGGTTAGAACTCGCAGCGGCTGTGGTCTCAGCAAAACTGGTTGCCTTCGCTAAAGATGAGCTTTCTTTGCCCATCGACTCAGTTACTTTCTGGACAGATTCACAGATAGTAATTCAGCTGATAAGAAACACAAAGACCCGGTTTGAGACATATGTGTCCAATCGTCTATCCGTAATTCGTGAATTCTCTCGCCTTGATCAGTGGTTATGTGTAGACAGTGAAAACAATCCAGCGGATCTCGCATCAAGGGGTACAAATCCAAGGCGGCCACTAGAGGCTCCTTGGTTTCATGGGCCGGGATTTTTAAAGCAAAGCCCCACGGCATGGCCCAAGCAGCCTACATGAATCACAAGCTCTCAACTCGAATTGGGTCAAGAAGTGCACGTAAAAGCTGCGCAAGTGGTAGCTCAAGATGGATGGATACAAAAATTTCGAGACGTCAAATCATGGCCTGTTCTGCTCAGACGAATCGCGTGGCTGCATCAATACATTCTGTGGCTTCGACAGCAAACTAGTTTTGAGGTTTTTCATTCCACTGGACGTTTAGGACCGTCAGACCTCCAGACAGCGGAAACTCACATAGTTCGTATGGTGCAAAGAGAAACCTTCGATAAGGAGCTAAATATGATTTCTGAAGAGCCAGAGTTTCGGAGTAGTCCACCCGTGCTACCAGGTCGTTTAAAAAATCTTCATCCGTTCAAAGAGGATGGGTTACTACGAGTTGGAGGACGCTTACGATGGGCACCCCTTCCGTTTGATATCATACACCCAGTTATATTGCCCGGAACCCATTTCGTCACTAGTTTACTAATACAGTACTACCATGAAACGAACGGACACGCAGGTCCGTTGCAGGTACTGTCTGCACTGCGAGAGCGTTACTGGATTATTCACGGGCACTCCACAGTTAAGAACATAGTGCGAAAGTGTTTTCACTGCAAACGTTGGCATGCTAAACCGGGACAGCAAATTATGTCACCTCTCCCTGAGGACAGAATGTTGCTAGGAGATAATCCGTTCACTGCCGTCAGCGTAGACTACTTTGGACTACTACTAGTGAAGCGTGGGAGACGGGTGGAAAAACGCTACGGTTGTATATTCACCTGCCTAACAATGACGGCCGTTCATCTAGAAGTAGCTCACACCTTGAATACAGATTCGTTCCTCTCAGCGTTTTCGCGGTTTGTTGCGAGGCGCGGGGGTCCTAGAGTCGTCTACAGCGACAATGGGATCCGAAGCAGACCTGAAGCTTTGCTTGGAATTATGGAACCAAGATATGATATCAAAGGCGCTTACAAACAAAGGCTGTGAATGGAATTTTAATCCACCGAAGGCAAGTCATCGAGGTGGCACATGGGAGCGAATGATACGGTCAGTCCGTCGGACTTTGACTTCTTTGCTAGGTGGTCAGCTGGTGAGTGATGAAGTGTTATTTACGGTGCTCTGTGAAGTAGAAAAGATACTTAACGACAGACCACCCACAAGACTATCAGATGATTCAGAAGACTTCAGTGCACTAACACCTAACCACCTAATTCTTCTACGAGGAGCGCCTACTTCATTTCCTGCAGGATTATCAACCACCAATCTGAACAGGCGATGGCGTCAGGCGCAGTGCTTAGCTGACGCGTTTTGGACACGTTGGCTGAAAGATTACCTACCAACTTTGCAAGAGAGGCAAAAGTGGACAAAACCAAGTTATAACCATTCTACGCAATCCCACATCAAGAAAGGCGAGGAAATTGTCCGTCTCTACTTCCACTGTAAATGTGGTCATTGCGTGGGCGTTGTTGAATGTTCGCAGTAGTTCGGTAATGTTATTTTTTGATTCTCAAATTATGAAAGTGTCGTCCATGTATCTGGTGTACATATATAGACTGTCAATGGTGCTACGTAGTGGTCCACTTTCGAGTTTTGCTAAGAATATATCCGCCAGAAGGGGTCCAAGTGGTGATCCCATTGCTACCCCGTCTTTCTGCCTGTAGTATTTTCCGCTGTACAGAAATTGTATATTCCATGTACATCTAAGAATTAGTTCTTTTAGCTTAGCCACAGGAATGTCGAGTTTGATATCATTATCGGTCAAGTATTGACAGATGAATTCTACCGTCTCGATCAACGGAACGTTTGTGAATAGGGATTAAACATCTAGGGAAAGCATAGTCCGTTCAGACAGGTCCTGATGTTTTATCATCTCCACAAAAGAGAACGAATCTTTCACACCATACTTCGCTAGTGACTTGCGCACAGGTTCAAGAATTTCTGCAATCCACTGAGCTGTGGCGTGATAGGCTGAGGTGCTCATGTCAATCACCGGTCTTAGAATGGAGGACAGACATATAGAAAGGAGGGTGTATCGGAAATGTACATTTCCTAAGTTTTGTCCCCCTACTATACAAAAGAAACCTTGTGAGCTGTCTGACCTACAGAGCAAGAAATATCTGTAGTCCTGACACGGTTGGCCAAGAACTCGAACACATACGCGGTACATTATTAAAAAACGGCTATCCAGAACCGTTCATTCGTCAACATATGGGAGAGAGGAGACACAAAATGAAAGTTCAAATGGCCAAGAAGAAGGATATTTTTCTAATTGTCCCGTTCTAAGGTGACAAAACCTTAGAAATACTAGAGCTGCGCATATCCAAGACCCTCGGGAAGTCTTTCCCCGCTGCACATGTCCGAATCTTAACAAATACGAAGCCTTTCATTGTTCAACAATCCAAGGACAGGTTGCCTCATCAGTCTCAATCTTTTGTTCTATATCAGTTTACGTGTTCTTGTAGTGCACAGTATATTGGACATACGACGAGACGCCTGTCGAAGAGGATATCAGAACACGTCCCGGCTTCTTTACGCAAAGGTACAGTCCGGACTATCAATAGCGCAATCCTACAACATCTGGTGGATAGCGGACACCAAATCGACACGGTGACAGCTTTTAGACCAGTCCTGACAACTCCCAGAATTCACGCGAAAGGATTACGCAGGCGGTTGCTGATGACGTCAGAAGCCATAGCAATTCGGCTATTGAAGCCGGATTTGTGTAAGCAACGTAACCTCGTGCAACAGTTGTTGTTGCCGTGGCCGTAACAAGTGATTCTCTTATGGTTCCATTGTACCAATTCTCCCCAGCCCCACACCTCTTTTTTCACACCTTTGTTTTTCACATCTGTCTTTTCACGCCATTTGGTTACACATTTCACACTTATTGTCGTTCACACAACGAACAAGATTCATCAAGTTGAAGCATGTTGTCGAGTTACCGGATTTGTTGCACATTTACTCACTCTGTGCTATCTTTTGCTGCACATAAACCTTCTTTTACCCAGTACTATATATGTCAATGCCTGAAGTGATATATCGAAAAGAAATTTCTTCGTGTTACACGTTTTTTTCATGAATCGATGGGCGTATTCTATGATTTGTAATACTCAACAACTCTTTTAGCACGGTGCATGCTATTTCCCTAAATAGTCGGTTTTCAGTGATTTTGTTTAATTTCCCTATCCAGCGATAGTCCCCACCCCTTGGGTCTCACTCGGGAATTCGGGATGCACTAATTGAGACCATTTCTGAAGGTAACTTCTTCATATTTGTTCATAGAGTGGCAACCAAGTCGACTTATTCAGCGATTTCAGGAAGCGCGGATAGCACACGATATGTAGGCATGCACAAAACGTGTCCAAACTGCGAGAGACGATTCACGATGGTTACTTCAGATAGATAACGGGTATCCATATCAAACACACAAAGACACGCATAGTTGCTCAAGCTTTATTCACACCAAATGTGAGCAGTGCCTCAAAATTATCTGTGGTCGAGTATTGACTAGGTGGAAAAGCTCGAGAGAATCAACTATAGCTTGTGCGTGCAACATCTTAGATGCATGTTGCAATCAATCACCAGATTCTGCAGTCCACATTTAAGCTTGCCTTGAGTTCGCGACTCGGTGTCAGTTGCATACCGTTGTACTGCATACTGCCAATTGTAATCGATCGACATGTATCTTGGACACGTAGACAGTTCACATGAATCCGGAGTTTCTCGGGACAACTTGTCAGGCACAAATTCATCACGCGGGGAGCATATGAAGCATTCCGGACAAACAAACGTTACTTGTCAACATTTTCGGATGACTGCAGAACGGGCCAATGGCGTTAGATGTGTAAAATCTATGCGTCTATTGTGAATGGCCTGTGGATCATGTCGCTCACGGTGGTTAATGTTAACTCTCACATTGACTGCTGGAACAGTTTGGTACGTTTGGGTTACTTTCGCTATATCTGCCAATGCAAACGAATCGATCAAACCTTAGCATTGATAACGATACTTGGTAAAAACAAGCGTCGATGAAACCAATCGTTCTATTCCAGAATATCCTAGTCTGTGAGTACATAAACTCAAGTGGGACGATCAATTCATCCATGTTTGATTGCCGAAAACGAACTACCATTTTCACTGGTTTCGCATGCGACCGTAAATTTCGTACCTCGTGATCGTGAGCAAAACAAGAACAATTGATATAAATCTCATCAGTTCAACGTTCGTGGCCCAGTGGGCAAGCCCAATGCGTAACATGTAACATCCGAAATAGGCAAGCGAGTCTGCACGGATGTCAGAATCTAGGATAGTAGCTGGATTACAAGGCGGCAACCGATTTGAGAGTACGAATAAAACTGAAGCTTGGATGACGTCAGTGGTATTTGTGTGTACGTATGTTCATTTCATACTCAGCTGTGTGTGCAAATGAAAGGGACTGATCAATCACGTCACGGGATAGGTGAAGATGTGGTCGCTTGATTCACACAATCCAGTATTGCACACCGAGTCAGAATATCAAATCAATTAAAGACACAAAACTGACCACAGAAAATAGCTTCCAAACAGACTGGTATGGAATGACAAATTATTGCGTTTTGGGGAGACGTGTAGCCGATGACGAACGGGTTTTCACTTGGTGATGAAATTATATGTTCCAGGGTTCCACGGGCATATCAGAGATGCCTTATACTTGTCTTCAAAACAGTGCGAACAAACTAGGAAACCAAATAGAGAATACACAGCATTCTGTTGGTGGTATTTCGTCAATCCACAGCTCAGTAGCACCAATGACCACTTCATCACACACACGATGATGATTCAAATTGAACACTCATTAAGTTTTTCTTGATATTCACCAAATTTCCTAATAATCTGCGGAATAACTGTAAAGCCAACTGGGTGAGTGGTTTATTGTCAAATCCTAGCCTTTATATTGAACGTTGGGAATTGCTTCAACACAACAGTGGGAACGTGTATCAACACAGCTGGTTGAAATGGTTTGGATGAGGAAGTCGATCACAGAACGAGATGTTTCTGTAGATAATGAAAAAATCCACTTGCTTTCTTTACATCGAAAATTTCAACGCCACACGCTGGAATGGAAACTGCCCCTCTCGAGGGATACAACGGACACCAAAGCACTGTACCTTTTACAGCACAATCTATGTAATGTGGAATTACTAATCGGTTGGAAGCTCATTGTATTAGAAAAACGAATATCATTTTGAGATCTGGAAATTGTGCTAAACTTGCCAGTACCAAATCAATCCGAATGTCGAATAAATATTTTTCCAGATTCAGTGCCCATCCACGTGATTCAATTAATTTGGAATCAATGACACTAAAAGAAGCATCACAAATTTGAACAAATAAAAAGTCAAATCTCTTTCATCCATATGACCTTCATTTTTCTGTATTCTAAGATAAGTCCCACCCTCAAATACTGAAATCATTTTTGCGATATGCCCCTACCCGTTCCTTCATCCTTTCCTTCTGAATCGGGTCAACCATGAAACTGTTTGCCCCATTAATCCATCCATCTCCAAATTCTAATCCATAATTTCTATCTGGCCTCCGGGTGGATGCGCCCTTTTCGTCTCATTCCCCCCTAACACTATGGTTGTTACTTCTTTGAATTAGCCTTTCCCCTGCCTTCCTCGATACACAATGCTCGTTCACGAGGAACATGTCATTCTACAATAGTCCCGAAATTTTCACAGTGGTATTGTAAATTACTTTTCGTAATTTGTATTTTCGAAGACATCTTAGCTTGTTTTACTCGTGAGTAGCGTGTATATGCCTCATGAACCTCGAATACTTGTGATCCAATTCTCTGTTTTTACTGTACTGACACAGTTCAGATTTACCCCTTTCCGACGTATGGTACGTGAACATTCTACGTTATGTTCCCGACTCGATTGTTCTATGATTGTACATTCCCCTTGTAAGAAAATTTTGCAGAACGTTTCACTTACGCTTCTTGACCCACTGTCTGTACCGGAACCGTGCTGCGCTACAGTTTCGCATGACTCCTTGCTGAGTGGACCGTTTATGACCGCGCTGTCCCGATTTTCCGGATAACTTTCTGTACTGTTGTCCTTGGTTGCTCACCTGGCTGTAAGTCATTGCATTTATGTATTTTTATGTATTGCATTGTTTAGAACCACGAAATTACGATAAACACGGTTATACATTTGTAATTTGTTCTGCTGCCCGTAGCCGTGTACAGCCCATATCGTGCGTAAAGCTAGTGAGACTAAGTTTTCTGCTATATTGAAAGTTCAAGTAATCGGGATAGTTTTTAAAGGCATTGTTGATATCGCCATTCATTTTCACAACAGCAGAACGTTCAAACGCCCACCCAGTTTATATTTCCAAACTTAAGATGATCTTTTCTAACCTACAATCTGAATCAGTTATCTGTCCTGTTGCTATGTGATTCGGCACTTTCAACGAAACACCAAATGGTGTTTGTCGAGTGGTTTAGAGGGTTTGATTCAAACCCCTGCAAGTATTGGTTACTTTGACTGTAGACAGTAAAACCACTGTCGTGATGCTCGTCCTGACCGATTGCGAACTTATTTGGACCTTTCCTCCAAGTTTCAGCGTATGAAAGTCGGTTACCCCTTCCACCGCACTCATGCACAAGCATGTAATTTAAAGAAAAATACCAAACTAGAATGAATGCGAGAAAATAATAAGATAGCGATTTCAGCCTGAATAATAACGAGGTTTGTTTTATTTGGTTCACACTGAAAATCTCTCGTGATTCACCTTATGTTAATACGAAATCACCTTATTTTAGTGGCAAAGATATCAGTGTTTATTCCATTACTAACGAGTATTTAGCAAGAAATGTTATTTCCAGTTAGACCAATAACACAATCAGCTTCCTCCTATGGGAACAACCTCTAGGGAATTTCGATGCCGAAAACATTCAAGGGAAGAAAACCGATTGGTCACTCATAGTTGTTATGAGCAGAGATTCAACCACCCGTGATAGTTATAAAGTTCCAACAATCACATTTCCATTTCAGTTAGCTCTAGATGCCCACGCACCACAGAATATGATTCAAGTTCAGTAGATGGGCTCGACACATTACATCCAAGATACGTCGGGACTCACGAGAATTTCCAACATTTAGGGGTGCTATGAAGGAAGTGAATAGAGAGTCTGTGATGTATCGTACAATCAATATTCAACTGTTTCGTTTGATTTCAGAATGATCAAATGCATACATTTATATTGTTCTCGAAGCGGCATACTAAAATGTAGTCATGATGGTGTTTGCTTGCATGGAATGTACCATGCCATAATCTAAGACTGGAAAGATGGATATATTAATATGTATATATATGTATATAAACATATATTTGCGTCATACAAATCTTCGATTAAGGAATGGAATCAGTATCACAAAACAAAAGTAGTAACAAAGATGTGAATAGTGTAAGCAAATTCATTTTGTTTGGTCTGCAATCCAGAATTCCGTGATACATTTTGCCTTCTTCTATCGATTTTATTTGACATTTGTAATACTCAACAACTCTTTTAGCACGGTGCATGCTATTTCCCTAAATAGTCGGTTTTCAGTGATTTTGTTTAATTTCCCTATCCAGCGATAGTCCCCACCCCTTGGGTCTCACTCGGGAATTCGGGATGCACTAATTGAGACCATTTCTGAAGGTAACTTCTTCATATTTGTTCATAGAGTGGCAACCAAGTCGACTTATTCAGCGATTTCAGGAAGCGCAGATAGCACACGATAAAAAGATCGATAGGTAGGCATGCACAAAACGTGTCCAAACTGCGAGAGACGATTCACGATGGTTACTTCAGATAGATAACGGGTATCCATATCAAACACACAAAGACACGCATAGTTGCTCAAGCTTTATTCACACCAAATGTGAGCAGTGCCTCAAAATTATCTGTGGTCGAGTATTGACTAGGTGGAAAAGCTCGAGAGAATCAACTATAGCTTGTGCGTGCAACATCTTAGATGCATGTTGCAATCAATCACCAGATTCTGCAGTCCACATTTAAGCTTGCCTTGAGTTCGTGACTCGGTGTCAGTTGCATACCGTTGTACTGCATACTGCCAATTGTAATCGATCGACATGTATCTTGGACACGTAGACAGTTCACATGAATCCGGAGTTTCTCGGGACAACTTGTCAGGCACAAATTCATCACGCGGGGAGCATATGAAGCATTCCGGACAAACAAACGTTACTTGTCAACATTTTCGGATGAAGTTTCCAGTAGCCATTCAGTTAGCACGTTGTGAAAGTTGGATAGATAAGCTGGTAGTGTCAGGTTGTTACAGTTTAGCTGGCTCCAAGTCGTATGTTTTGGATACCCACCCTAACAAATTGTCAAACTGGTGTCCTTCGGAGAGTGGCCACAGTCGGCTAATGTAGTCCAGTATGATCAGCATTCTGGGACTCGATCCCCATACGTGGCATATTGTGACGTTGTTGATCTGGGTCAGTGGTTGAAGTGAACAAGGGGACCCCAGATATCATGCCGGCGATTAGAGTGTTATCAAAGCACAAGATATAATACCTCTCCCCGTTGTTCCGTCGAAGAGCAGCTTTGTCGGGAGACATTCCCATCACATCCTTTAACATTGCTTCTACTCATTCACAATCAGACTTATTATTGTTTATGTGTATTGATTTTATCAAAGAATCAAGGAACCTGCATTCAGGGAGATTTCCACAACCACAACGGCAGATATTTTTTTACCATAATCACATATCTGCCAAATCAACCGAACCTCATGCTGAACATAGAGTTTTTCAATTGTTTTTCTCACTGGTAACCATTCGACGGCATTTGTTACTTTACATTAATTCAGTAAGTTATTCCACGACCCGATTCCACGAGAAACTTTTCTTACCGTTTTCTCATATCGGTACTAATTTTCTCCAATTTCAGGTTTGACCACTGATTCAGTCAGTGGTCATGGTAATAAGTACCATCATTTGATAATATTTCTCTTCTCTCCAAAACAGCCGAGTGAAGTTCAAAGGAGACTTACGCATAGTCCGTCTGATTCTTGCTAGTCTGGATGGTGCTGATTGTTGGAATGGATTAGATTTGCAATTTCGGGTAATTTCATTCAATTATGCTCAAATTGGGCAATTCGTATAAACGTGGACAGCATTTTTATTGTGGTTTGTCAGCAAGATGCCTTTTAAAAGTCACACGGAAAATGTCGACTCTGAATTTGTTATGTAAAACTTATACTCGTAAATACAAATGTAGTGATGCATGCACTAAATGTTGACCTTCAGATTTTCTCGAGGCGAAAATTCTGGACGACTTTTCAGTCTATGAATGGAAATAATTATGCCTGATATTAGTTAATTTATCTTGTTTTCAGAGATATTCATATTCATAACTGAATGGATGTGTATATTGTGCGTGGTACGAGTGAGATCTGACATGATGATAGAAAAATAAATCTACTAAAATGGTTAGTCCAGAAACCACTGTTATTTTGATCAATATATTCTGGTCATCCGAATGCAGCGAAATCACAAAAACATGGCTCGATTGTAAGTGAGTCTCAAAATTAAAGCAGCATCTTTTGGTATACCAAGCCTAAAGATATCATGAGTATATGAGATAAGCTATGAAATTCCCTTTATCACAGTTCTCCAAGTCTTGCGATCTGCATATCGAGAGCGATCGATAACTGAATGCATTTGCTTATCGGTTTGGAAGCATTATGAACGCGTAAACGTCGTGCCAGCTCAGAGGTAATATGCTGAATTCAGACGGATTAGGAAGATGATAATTGGGTTTGCAGTGAATACCAAAAACCAGCAACCGGTAAATCTAAATGTGTTTCCAGTTTCTGTTTTTGAATAGGAGAAAATGAATGGAATGGGAGATGGTAGTTGACATCCTAACGAGGAGTGGACCGCTGCTTGTCTGGCAAAATTGTTGTATACCAAATGCTATATAGTTCTCGATTCCCCAAATGTCAAAATGAATATCAAATCGAAAGTGTCTACTCATATTATTCTACTGCATTTATCTTGTCTGGAGGCTTTTATGGTGTTCATGAGTAGAATTATGTCCAGGTGGAAAGTGAAGTAACAAGCGGTTAATCAGGATTCTCTACATCTCTCTATGGAATTTTGGAAGAGGATTTCAAAGATGCAACGGCAAATGTTTCCGTGAAGAATTATCACTTTGAAAAAGCAGAAAACGTGCTCCGTTGCTTTTCTTTTGCCAAATTAATCGGATTTCTTGGACATGCAGAATTGCTGATTGATAATACATTTTTTCCGTCCGGAAACCACCCGGTTTGGTACTGGACCAATTTACTCGTGCAGATTCCGTCTTCTTGAAGAAGATGAAAGCACTTGTCACGTTTCTACTGGAAGAGGCATCACATCAAATCACATTTTGTACGCTTTGACGCCTCACTCTTCAAGGTATTATACACTAGGAGGACCATTTCGTAGAGCCCAATTAATGAAGAAGACGCGAACAATCTGTAAAATAATTCTATTGGTTATGCTCAACATCAATTCAATTTTCTAGTCACTCATTTTTACAGTTTCACGTATCATCCCCGGTCAATAATTCCTTCAAAAGTGATTAGATGTTTAATAACTATAACCAATACAAAAATGAGGAAACTGAAGGCCTCTGATGTAAACAATAAGTTATTGTATCTGAATGACAGGACGAAATTCTCCCGGAAGCACGCGACTGGTTTTGCAGTTATTGCCGCTCGTCAGATATGCGCACCCGGTACTCTCCTACCCAATCAGCACTCCACGTAAGGTTAGTCACCTTACTCTCATTTGAATCGTGAGGGGCCTGTTTGGATTGAAAGTCCATTTTCAGAATCACAAGGAGACTCTCGTGGTTGTGCTTGATTAACCGACAAAACGGGCTCTTCATTCATGCACACTCCTCACGATTCAAATGCGATTATAATGAAAGCTCATTACATTCTTCAGGGAAATTAGGCATTCACGTCCGGCTAAATGTTAGCCGTGAATATTCTTAGCTACTTCCTTTAGAAACTGTAAAACGTAAGAATTGTGTACAAGGATGCGGTGACCAGTGTAAATGGGAAGTGTTTATCAGTTTGAGTTCTTTCCCTACTTGAATTGCCTGTTTAACAAAACTAGACCAGACTGATGGATATTTGAGAAAAGAGTATACTTCCGTTCAGATAAACAAGAATGATTGTTTTCACTTAAAATTACCCTCAAACACACCACCATACTTGACAACGATCAACAAAGAAAAGCAAAATTATCTGGATGAGTGAACTACCATTCAGAAAACTCGGTTGATGTAACACACTTACCCATAACTTGCCGGTGTGATTGTGGAGTCTTATTGTCTTTATGAGATTTGAGTCGAAAAGTGAACCGAGAAATGATCATTGGAAGTCAAAGTGATAAAAGCCTTGTGACCATTCGGGTCACACAATCACATTGTGAGCCATGTTTTAGCAGCATGCATTCACCGAGTTGCTACATGTCCACAATATCAGTGTTTAGCTGCACCTATCCGTGTGTTCTTCATAATCTACAGGTAGTATCGATTGTGAAGCATGCAAAAATTTACTCAGTATGTAGTTCGAGCTTCATAAATCAGTCAAGCTAAATCAGGCCATCGGAAAATGATCTTAATTCATTCAAAGTTTCCTCTAATACATGTTGATTCTTTACTGCGCTATGAGTAGTTGAATGTGTGTGACTTTGATTGTCAGGCTGAAGGGTTTTGAGTGAAGTGAACTATAAATCACGAAGGTATGGAAATTTATTGTTTCGATTAATTCAGTGTAGGATAATCTCCGTCCATTTGTATTCATGGGTCCATATTCCGTCATAGTTGCGACCCACGTGTCGTGGCAAAAATGTGGTTTCTTCTGCATTTTGAGTGCACCTATTCACCGCATACAAACAGACCACAACGGTTATTGTCCTGAAGCCTCGCCACTACTTGCTAGTTATGTTGTGTATAAACCGGTTTTTGCAAAACAGGCAGATTGTCAAGCATCCCGATGTCGAAGTAAAAGATAACAAATTCCCTTCACACTTCAATTACGTTCACAATATACTAGGGAAGCGTCAGGCATTAAATACTGTAAAGTACGAGTGATGCATGTCCGTGAAAAGAAGAACTCAATCAGGTGTATGGACGAATTATATTGTCAAATTCAATGCGTTCTTTCATAGTCGGTTTTGCAAAACATGCATCCAGATATCTGATTCAGCAAAAACCGTGTCTATGCAGTTCCAATTACCTGTTGCTCCAAAGTACGACGGTGGATATTCATCTGCGTTGCAAAATTCGAATCGTAAAAATGAATGACCACATGAAGCATGTGAATTCCGTTGTCTCACAAAATTATTCATTCTGCCATGATGTCTTAGATCCACTTGTGTTCTATTCTTTAGAGTATGAATACTAACCTAATTGGCAATCTCATGAATAAGACATTTTATATAGGTACTGTTGTATCTGGTTAAAGACCCGCACACTACGCGTACAACCGATCAATATTCTTCTCATGAATGGACAATTGCCTGCTTTGTCTTGATCTTCAATCGTGCTTTAGCGCCAGCAGTATTGACTAATCGATTTTCCCATGTACTGATTAGTCTTACTCTTTTGCGCGTGATAGCACATGTAGTTTAGCTCTTTATGCCAACTCACTTGTTTGCTTGCCGCTTACTCGTCGACTACCGTCGGGTTCGGTGCTTACGCTCGTGCAAATAAATGCAGTGCCAACATTGCGTTTTCTGCTACTAAGTACGATCACAACAGGTACCTAATATAGACTCATGATAATATTCTAATGTGCCTGTGAAATATTGTGAGATCAACACTGAATGTAACGTGGTCGATGATATGAAGAAGTTTTCAACCTTCGTTTTAGGGACATCAATTAGGGGACAACACTTGTAGCATCCTAAGAAAAGCCATGAATCCAGTAGTCCAAGTGATATTCTACTTTATATTCATTCATTCTTCATTGCAGATAAAGAGCAAAACCCCCACGTGTAAGCTTTATCAACTTAGCTCAGTAGCATGGACTCAAGCGCAAGTCTTTTGGCACCTCCTCTTCACAAATAGGTCACGTATTCACCTTGACACCTGTTCGTCCGGTTCATCCACAAACTCAGCTGGTGTATTCCACAAGTTTGCCACCCTCCGATATAGACGGTACACAAAAGACGAGAATACATACAGCTTCTTGTTGTTAGTGAGCACGATTGATTCTGCGTACAGCCATCATAGCAAGTACAGTCTCGTCCCCCAAAATACCACTGTACACTTGAATGACAACGGTTTCCTTCCACTCTTGGGGTAGCTCCGCCACTAGGATTGACTAATTCAACAAAACATGTTTGAAAAGCCTGTGTTCTAGTAGGTATTACTATTTGCTGGTAAAATGGCAGCTTCTACAGGGTTGGAAGTATGTCACACGAAGACTAATCTTTACGGACTAACGGAGCTTTCTATTAGGAAGCTTCCTCTGATGTAGCACAAGGCGCACCATGTTCTCCAAAACAGTGAGATGTCTAAAATTACCAAACCACAGTTGACCGCATCAACTTTCATACCTATCAAGTGTATCCAATCTTCACAACCATCACACTGTAAGGCTTTTGCCCAAGGGTCAACATTTCGCTCACAATCCACACGAGCACGTTTGATAATAAACTGACAGTTGAGTTTTTTAACCACAAACACAATATTTCCCCGTATCACAACGGTCTACGCCTGGTGTTGTGCTAAAAACCATTATATTGGTGACTTTGTATTCTCCACTCAAAATAATCTGATTAAGCAGCCCTTACACATACTTATCTTTACACAGTCAAATATGTACTCCTGTGTCAAACACTGATAACCTATAGGAGTTTCATATCCAATTTCAACATTTTGGAGTTTACAATCATCTCAAGTGTATCCTGTGAAAGATGTTCACTTGGAATATCATGTTCCGCTGGAAAGACAGCACCACAGATGATCTATTGGCATCAAACAATTGTCAGAGAATTTTAGTTTACCGTGAAGCTTCCGATTACTGAGCCATTTTGATTGAATTCACTCACACAATGTGAACACAGCACAAGATTCTTTCCGACTAGATTTTGAACATCCGAATAGCATGCAACTCCTTTGTAGAAATAAATTTATGTGTATGAATAGAAGGAGACTAGATTTTGCCCAATGTGATTCATCCTGTGGTACCAACAGTGAACTTGCGAGTGAAAACCAAGTGAGCACTACATAGCTGTTTCGTCTTAGTTAGGAGTCGAATGTTGTACCGGCATCGGGTTGTTGCCGCTTTAATCCGGTAACGGAGGAATGTTATACAAAGTAGTGATGAATTTAAACAAATTTTGGAGGGCCGGCCTGGGGCTCGGTGGATGGGCACTGCAGCTGATGATTCCCAACAAGGAAGGAACAGCCGTACAATGCTTCCATGGATTTTACTGGTAAGCTCAGCGTGGGTGATGCTGAACAATGGATCGCAGTACTTAAAAATAAATACAACAGTTTGGGCTTTTCTCAACTCCCAAACAAGAATTTATAAACTTGAATGGTTGGACCTACCTTCTGATGGTGATGGTGAATTACCTGCAGTTAATGAATAGAAAATCATTTCACTGTATAATTCAGCCTACTTTATCCCTACCAGTTTCATCAGATAGCAATTGGCTTTGACCTTACTGTGCCTTAAACGACATTGCCAAAATGGTGACAGTTACGAATGACAACTCTGCCGACAAATAAAACATCAGGTGTCACTAAATTTGAACTACTCCTCATTGCTTCTCTTGCGGTTGTTCAAATGAATAGTGTCACGATCCCCCGTTGACAGAGTTCATCAATATTGAGATTACGTTCTTCATAAAATATTGCACAATATCTTTCCAATTGTCATTGTGTAAATGATGATGATAATTGGTTGTAATCTGTGCGTTATTCAACGGGCATTCTACCTACTACGATACGGATATGATTGTGTCACAACGCACCTATCAGAAGCAAATCAATTCATGAAGGCATGCTCAGATTCTGCACTTGGTTTCTATGATCACAGTCTTGTCAACGGTTTCTACCCAAGTATTTACTAACCGTGGCTAACTGACAATCATGTTTGAATAGACCTCTAACATCTACCGTGCTCAGAACTGCCGGAAGTAGCAATAAAGTTCCTGTCCATTAGGATCAACTTCATAAGTCCGAGACCAATGTGTTTTGCATAGAACAATCCAGGTGCATGTATTTAGAAATTACTCAAGCTTGGACGTCGCAATTTATTCACAAAAGTGTTTTGTTCGATGGAAATATCGTTCATACCAAATGAGTTTTCTTTCTACAGGCAATCATGGTTTGCAATTGGTGTAGCAACTAGAGTTAGTCAATCTTCGATATTCTTCCCGACCACAGTTTTCAAGTCGTGATGGGAACATGTGAGATGGAAATAACGATATTTGCCCCAGTGAACTGCGAAACGGACAACCTCACATGTTTTGAACAGATATAGAGATGACCCTTCATAGATTGGGGGAAGTGGTGTCGTTGTCGTTCTCCTGTTGAACAATCAGTGCAATGGAATATTTCGATATTTATTTGCTAATAAAACCTCCTCGGTACAACTACTTCCAGTCCCGAGTTCTGCAAAGTGTGAAGCAATTGATGTTGATAAAATAAGATTCTGAAAAATGCCACAGAACACATTGAGAATAAACAACGTGGCTTACAAGCTCGTTTTCAGTTATTCGTACTCATACCAATACATAACAATATGTATGACTCACGAAATAAGAACAGAGAATGACAATCCAAATCTGTCTGTGCACGTGCATGTGTGCATGTGAAATTGATCACAGTGTGGAATGTTCAAGTTGTTTCACATATGTTCGGGACCATGACGTGGGCCACAGATGCTTAAGTGCTTGCACAAATTGTTTCTGAGCGCACGGGGGAGGATTGTAGAGACGAATACTCACGGCTTCGGCTGTGGCTAAGATGCGACACTTGACAAGTCTTGATTGCCTTCCTCGGACTTTGTAAACCGATAGGTGAGTTCCCTATAGATCCGAAGACGTTTGTCCATAATTTGTCATCCATAAGCCTGAATAAGACATCGCTTGAGGTGTTATCCCTAGGGCCAAAGTTTTGTTGTCCAACCAATAAGACTAAACAATTGGATATGGAAGTTGAGTTTGAGAGTCTGTTTGATCAGCTATCAGGTCTTGTTCCGTCCTCGTCGCAGGAGTTAGAGAAACTGAAGTCCACATTCGTGAACTCATGTCATCAGTATCGCGAAAATAGACCGTTGGCAAAAGGAATATTAACGTCGGAACACCTGAAGAGCCTCAAAGAATTGCAGGCCAATAGAGAAATAATGTTGTCAAAACCAGATAAAGGTGCGGGTATCGTAATTCTCAACAAATCAGATTATATATAGAAGATGAAGGTGATAGTGAGTGATGGCTCCAAGTTCACGAGGACCCCATCTGAGAAGGATAAGACGCCTCAGATAGAAAAATCAATTTCAACGAGAATAAGATCCTTGAAGCAGAAAGAAATAATCGACGCGCTGACCTTCAAAAGGATACGACCGACAGGGACGGTAATTCCCAGATTGTACGGTCTACCTAAGGTACACAAAGAAGGCGTCCCATTGGGACCAGTTCTGGATATGTGTAACTCTCCATATCAAGCAACAGCAAAGTGGTTGACTGGCTTATTGGAACCGGTAAGATTGGCAATTTCTAGACACATTCTACAAGACACTTTCCATTTTGTAGAAACTGTGAGGAACCTGGATCTAGAAGGAAAGCGAATGATATCACTTGATGTTACTTCACTGTTCACAAATGTCCCGATCAGTGAAACAATCAACTATCTGTGCGATTACATTCAGAGCAACGGAATCGAGTCGGGTGTCCCGTTGGATGAACTGAAACAGTTACTATATGTCTGCACACATAATATCCAAATTCAGTTCAATGGTGAAATCTATCGTCAGGAGGACGGAGTTGCAATGGGATCACCTTTGGGACCCCTATTTGCTGATATTTCCATGGCAAAACTTGAAAATAATCAACTTGAACCCATAATTCGAGATTTTACCTCGTACAAACGATACGTAGACGACGTCATATGTGTTCTAGACACCCATTTGGACACAAACCTGCTTCTTAACAACTTTACCGCTGCCCATCCAAGTGTTCAATTTACTTTGGGAGAAGAAAAGGACAACAGTCTATCGTATTTAGACGTACGCATAAGCCGTCGGGATGATTTTTCCGTCCAGTTATCAGTGCACAGAAAAGCTACATGGAACGGACAATACATCCATTTTCACAGCTTTGTGCCCCTCAAAATGAAGAGGAATCTCATACGTTGCTTAGTTAACAGAGCAAGAAAAATCTGCTCCGAAGACACAATAAAAAATGAACTCCTTTTTCTGCTGAGTGTTTTCTTAAATAACGGCTATCCTGAACGGTGTATCGACAAGACGATGCAAGAAAATGAAGGGAAATCAAAGGAGATAGGAGCTGATAAGAAGGTACTATATGTGCGTTTGCCGTTCAGAGGCGACACGGAAGCCGAAATAATTCAACGAAGATTATCGGGAATAATCAACAGAACATTCTACGCTGCACAGTTACAAATCCTGTTCGTTTCCAAACCGATAGTGTGTTTTCGTTTGAAGGACACAGTGCCGAAATCTGCAACCTCGTTTTGTGTGTATTCTTTCACCTGTTCCTGTGGAACTAGGTACATTGGTCGCACGACTTGGCGCTTATCCGAACACGTTCGTGAACATCACCCGGCCTGGCTGAACACGGGAGCAATTAAGACAATTACGAGTGCGGTGTGCTCACACCTTGTTGAGTCAAACCACTCAGTGGAGGTGATAAAGGATTTTCGCACCATTTAAAAAGTCCGAGGAAAGCAATCAAGACTTGTCAAGTGTCGCATCTTAGCCACAGCCGAAGCCGTGAGTATTCGTCTCTACAATCCTCCCCCGTGCGCTCAGAAACAATTTGTGCAAGCACTTAAGCATCTGTGGCCCACGTCATGGTCCCGAACATATGTGAAACAACTTGAACATTCCACACTGTGATCAATTTCACATGCACACATGCACGTGCACAGACAGATTTGGATTGTCATTCTCTGTTCTTATTTCGTGAGTCATACATATTGTTATGTATTGGTATGAGTACGAATAACTGAAAACGAGCTTGTAAGCCACGTTGTTTATTCTCAAAATAAGAGTCCTCAATGAATCCGACAGGTTAGGATGACCGTTGAGTGGACACCACTCATGCAGTTTCTTCAAATCCCCCGACCGACATTTTGAGGCCGGAACATGTTTGCTCAAAATGATAATTTACTAATTCAATATGGTTTGCCGAGATCGGACGAGGTAGGCAGCAGTGAATTTCCTGAACATTGCATGCGAAAGAAGATGTATACATTGGATCGAATCTTACAACTGCGCGAGACGGAAATGCACGTAGTTAAATGAACACATTGGACGAGTTTGAGAGTATAATCAGATGTCTATCATTTGCGGCCAAAGATGACCGAATTACGCGGTCAACGATGAGGTTATTTCGGAAACCCGATGATCATACACTCAGATTTAGAAACAAATGATTTACCGAAATTCGGAAATTAGAACAAATAAAAAGGTCAAACAAGAACACAAGTAACCCATCTGCGGTATCTTCATAATCATTGTTCTTGTTGTAACTGCCGTGCGACCAGTTCTCATTCATCCATGTGACCTACATTTTTCTGTATTCTAAGATAAGTCCCACCCTCAAATACTGAAGTCATTTTTGCGATATGCCCCTACCCGTTCCTTCATCCTTTCCTTCTGAATCGGGTCAACCATGGAACTGTTTGCCCCATTACTCCATCCATCTCCAAATTCTAATCCATAATTTCTATCTGGCCTCCGAGTGGATGCGCCATTTTTGTCTCTTCTCCCCTAACACTATGGTTGTTACTTCTTTGAATTAGCCTTTCCCCTGCCTTCCTCGATACACAATGCTCGTTCACGAGGAAGATGTCATTCTTCAGTGGTCCAGAAATTTTCACAATGGCATTGTTGATATCGCCATTCATTTTTACAACAGCAGAACGTTCAAACTCCCACCCAGTTTATATTTCCAAACTTAATATGATCTTTTCTAACCTGCAATCTGAATCAGTTATCTGTCCTGTTGCTATGTGATTCGGCACTTTCAACGAAACACCAACTGGTGTTTGTCGAGTGGTTTAGAGGATTTGATTACCGACTCGGAGGTCGGATGTTCAAATCGCGGCAAACATTGGTTACTTTGGCTGTAGACAGTAAAACCACTGTCGTGATGCTCGTCCTGACCGATTGCGATCTTATTTGGACCTTTCCTCCAAGGCTCAGCGTATGAAAGCCGGTTACCCCTTCCACCGCACTCATGCACAAGCATGTAATTTAAAGAAAAATAACAAGCTAGAATGAATGCGAGAAAATAATAAGATAGCGATTTCAGCCTGAATAATAACGAGGTTTGTTTTATTTGGTTCACACTGAAAATCTCTCGTGATTCACCTTATGGTAATACGAAATCACCTTATTTTAGTGGCAAAGATATCAGTGTTTATTCCATTACTAACGAGTATTTAGCAAGAAATGTTATTTCCAGTTAGACCAATAACACAATCAGCTTCCTCCTATGGGAACAACCTCTAGGGATTTTTCTGGAAAATCAACGAATCATTGGTTGATTCTGGCGAAGAGGAATTTCGCTGCCGAAAACATTCAAGGGAAGAAAACCGATTGGTCACTCATAGTTGTTATGAGCAGAGATTCAACCACCCGTGATAGTTATAAAGTTCCAACAATCACATTTCCATTTCAGTTAGCTCTAGATGCCCACGCACAACAGAATATGATTCAAGTTCAGTAGACGGGCTCGCCACATTACATCCAAGATACGTCGGGACTCACGAGAATTTCCAACATTTAGGGGTGCTATGAAGGAAGTGAATAGAGAGTCTGTGATGTATCGTACAATCAATATTCAACTGTTTCGTTTGATTTCAGAATGATCAAATGCATACATTTATATTGTTCTCGAAGCGGCATACTAAAATGTAGTCATGATGGTGTTTGCTTGCATGGAATGTACCATGCCACAATCCAAGACTGGAATTATATATATATATATATATATACATTTATATATATACATATATATATATATATATATATATATATATATATATATAAACGTAATTCTAAGTCACAAAACTCGGCTGCATCAAGCCGACTAACGACTTGGTCAAAACTAGTCAGATGGTGAACCCGACAAATGCGATCTCAATTTTGTGGCCCCTTTCTGACAATCAGCATAAATCATACATCTTCCAGTTGCTTCAAATAATCAAATCATTTCGCGTTGTCTAATTTTTTGTCTGGTGTTAAACTTACCTGATCGATGAGATTATACGCAATGGATTTGAACGTTCATTCAGAAGCTTAGACACCGTGTGTTATGTTCGCAATCAGTAGCTGCAAAACACGCAATGGCTATACTCAATTTATTTGTAAGAATTTAAATGCAACTCGACGATAGTCGGCGAATAAGCTGCAAATCCCTAAGCAAGTAAGTAAAAGTGCTCAGTTACATGATCTGTCATGTGCAAATAAGTAAGATCAATCAATACATAGAAAAGATTGATGAGTCTTTACTGTCCGAAATGAAGCACGACAAAAGATGAGTACCAAGCGAATGTACGTCCGTGCTTGAAGGGGATATTGGTTGGTAGTCCGCGTAGTATGCGTGACTTTACCCGGATACAACACCAAGATGTTTCGGACAGATAAACTGTCAGAATAAAATTCGTTAGTGGAATGTGGATAAAGAATAAATCAGTTCGAGGCCATTATGATGAGCAGCATCCTTGTGAAAGGTTAGTGTACCAACTAAACGTGGTTTTGTTCTCGAATAGCAATATGAGCTCGAAAATGTAACTTACTTCGAAATTCTGGGTATCTTGATTCAACTGCAATAAATAAACAGAGAGAATACAACTAAGTAATTGTAAAAGACATCAGGTTTATAGGGCTTTTGTTGATACTGGTATCTGGTTTCATTCGAGTGTACCACTCCCCTCTCAAAATTGGGTTCTTCAAATGAAAATAAAATTAGAACATTTTGATGTATTTCATCATGGCAAACTGTCAGAATATTCCAGTTATAAGAGTGTTAAGTAAAAGACTGTCAGTCGTTTTAAGAACAGCAAATTTACAAAGCAATTGACAGACGTTTTGCAGTTGGATGAATGAATATGCATACAGATTACCAAACGTTACTGAACATTTGTAATGCACGCAAAGCCACACAGATTTCTTGGTTGACTCAAACACTATTCTCAGTTCGACTGTGTGAATGCTCGGTAAGTTGTGTGCATATTTCTCCCCATAGAACCGTCCGAACAATTTCGGAGTGCAAAATCAGACGTGCAAACGTGTTGAACTGTCTCGTGGTTACAATTCGAAATATGATACCACACCAAATTGAACAATGGCATTGGAAACCAGTAGTGCTTGATTGACGTCCGATGACTACAGAACGAGCCAATGGCGTTAGATGTGTAAAATCTATGCGTCTATTGTGAATGGCCTGTGGATCATGTCGCTCACGGTGGGTAATGTTAACTCTCTCATTGACTGATGGAACAGTCTGGTACGTTTGGGTTACTTTCGCTATATCTGCCAATGCAAACGAATCGATCAAACCTTAGCATTGATAACGATACTTGGTAAAAACAAGCGTCGATGAAACCAATCGTTCTATTCCAGAATATCCTAGTCTGTGAGTACATAAACTCAAGTGGGACGATCAATTCATCCATGTTTGATTGCCGAAAACGAACTACCATTTTCACTGGTTTCGCATGCGACCGTAAATTTCGTACCTCGTGATCGTGAGCAAAACAAGAACAATTGATATAAATCTCATCAGTTCAACGTTCGTGGCCCAGTGGGCAAGCCCAATGCGTAACATGTAACATCCGTAATAGGCAACCGAGTCTGCACGGATGTCAGAATCTAGGATAGTAGCTGGATTACAAGGCGGCAGCCGATTTGAGAGTACGAATGGAACTGAAGCTTGGATGACGTCAGTGGTATTTGTGTGTACGTATGTTCATTTCATACTCAACTGTGTGTGCATATGAAAGGGACTGATCAACCACATCACGGGATAGGTGAAAATGTGGTCGCTTGATTCACACAATCCAGTATTGCACACCGAGTCAGAATATCAAATCAATTAAAGACACAAAACTGACCACAGAAAATAGCTTCCAATCAGACTGGTATGGAATGACAAATTATTGCTTTTTGGGGAGACGTGTAGCCGATGACGAACGGGTTTTCACTTGGTGATGAAATTATACGTTCCAGGGTTCCACGGGCATATCAAAGATGCCTTATGCTTATGTCTTCAAAAATACTGAAGTCATTTTTGCGATATGCCCCTACCCGTTCCTTCATCCTTTCCTTCTGAATCGGGTCAACCATGGAACTTTTTGCCCCATTACTCCATCCATCTCCAAATTCTAATCCATAATTTCTATGTGGCCTCCGGGTGGATGCGCCCTTTTCGTCTCATTCCCCCCTAACACTACGGTTGTTACTTCTTTGAAGTAGCCTTTCCCCTGCCTTCCTCGATACACAATGCTCATTCACGAGGAAGATGTCATTCTTCAGTGGTCCAGAAATTTTCACAATGGCATTGTTGATATCGCCATTCATTTTTACAACAGCAGAACGTTCAAACTCCCACCCAGTTTATATTTCCAAACTTAATATGATCTTTTCTAACCTGCAATCTGAATCAGTTATCTGTCCTGTTGCTATGTGATTCGGCACTTTCAACGAAACACCAAATGGTGTTTGTCGAGTGGTTTAGAGGGTTTGATTCAAACCCCTGCAAGTATTGGTTACTTTGACTGTAGACAGTAAAACCACTGTCGTGATGCTCGTCCTGACCGATTGCGAACTTATTTGGACCTTTCCTTCAAGTTTCAGCGTATGAAAGTCGGTTACCCCTTCCACCGCACTCATGCACAAGCATGTAATTTAAAGAAAAATAACAAGCTAGAATGAATGCGAGAAAATAATAAGATAGCGATTTCAGCCTGAATAATAACGAGGTTTGTTTTATTTGGTTCACACTGAAAATCTCTCGTGATTCACCTTATGGTAATACGAAATCACCTTATTTTAGTGGCAAAGATATCAGTGTTTATTCCATTACTAACGAGTATTTAGCAAGAAATGTTATTTCCAGTTAGACCAATAACACAATCAGCTTCCTCCTATGGGAACAACCTCTAGGGAATTTCGATGCCGAAAACATTCAAGGGAAGAAAACCGATTGGTCACTCATAGTTGTTATGAGCAGAGATTCAACCACCCGTGATAGTTATAAAGTTCCAACAATCACATTTCCATTTCAGTTAGCTCTAGATGCCCACGCACCACAGAATATGATTCAAGTTCAGTAGACGGGCTCGCCACATTACATCCAAGATACGTCGGGACTCACGAGAATTTCCAACATTTAGGGGTGCTATGAAGGAAGTGAATAGAGAGTCTGTGATGTATCGTACAATCAATATTCAACTGTTTCGTTTGATTTCAGAATGATCAAATGCATACATTTATATTGTTCTCGAAGCGGCATACTAAAATGTAGTCATGATGGTGTTTGCTTGCATGGAATGTACCATGCCATAATCTAAGACTGGAAAGATGGATATATTAATATGTATATATATGTATATAAACATATATTTGCGTCATACAAATCTTCGATTAAGGAATGGAATCAGTATCACAAAACAAAAGTAGTAACAAAGATGTGAATAATGTAAGCAAATTCATTTTGGTTGGTCTGCAATCCAAAATTCCGTGATACATTTTGCCTTCTTCTATCGATTTTATTTGACATTTGTAATACTCAACAACTCTTTTAGCACGGTGCATGCTATTTCCCTAAATAGTTGGTTTTCAGTGAGTTTGTTTAATTTCCCTATCCAGCGATAGTCCCCACCCCTTGGGTCTCACTCGGGAATTCGGGATGCACTAATTGAGACCATTTCTGAAAGTAACGTCTTCATATTTGTTCATAGAGTGGCAACCAAGTCGACTTATTCAGCGATTTCAGGAAGCGCAGATAGCACACGATAAAAAGATCGATATGTAGGCATGCACAAAACGTGTCCAAACTGCGAGAGACGATTCACGATGGTTACTTCAGATAGATAACGGGTATCCATATCAAACACACAAAGACACGCATGGTTTCTCAAGCTTTATTCACACCAAATGTGAGCAGTGCCTCAAAATTATCTGTGGTCGAGTATTGACTAGGTGGAAAAGCTCGAGAGAATCAACTATAGCTTGTGCGTGCAACATCTTAGATGCATGTTGCAATCAATCACCAGATTCTGCAGTCCACATTTAAGCTTGCCTTGAGTTCGTGACTCGGTGTCAGTTGCATACCGTTGTACTGCATACTGCCAATTGTAATCGATCGACATGTATCTTGGACACGTAGACAGTTCACATGAATCCGGAGTTTCTCGGGACAACTTGTCAGGCACAAATTCATCACGCGGGGAGCATATGAAGCATTCCGGACAAACAAACGTTACTTGTCAACATTTTCGGATGAAGTTTCCAGTAGCCATTCAGTTAGCACGTTGTGAAAGTTGGATAGATAAGCTGGTAGTGTCAGGTTGTTACAGTTTAGCTGGCTCCAAGTCGTATGTTTTGGATACCCACCCTAACAAATTGTCAAACTAGTGTCCTTCGGAGAGTGGCCACAGTCGGCTAATGTAGTCCAGTATGATCAGCATTCTGGGACTCGATCCCCATACGTGGCATATTGTGACGTTGTTGATCTGGGTCAGTGGTTGAAGTGAACAAGGGGACCCCAGATATCATGCCGGCGATTAGAGTGTTATCAAAGCACAAGATATAATACCTCTCCCCGTTGTTCCGTCGAAGAGCAGCTTTGTCGGGAGACATTCCCATCACATCCTTTAACATTGCTTCTACTCATTCACAATCAGACTTATTATTGTTTATGTGTATTGATTTTATCAAAGAATCAAGGAACCTGCATTCAGGGAGATTTCCACAACCACAACGGCAGATATTTTTTTACCATAATCACATATCTGCCAAATCAACCGAACCTCATGCTGAACATAGAGTTTTTCAATTGTTTTTCTCACTGGTAACCATTCGACGGCATTTGTTACTTTACATTAATTCAGTAAGTTATTCCACGACCCGATTCCACGAGAAACTTTTCTTACCGTTTTCTCATATCGGTACTAATTTTCTCCAATTTCAGGTTTGACCACTGATTCAGTCAGTGGTCATGGTAATAAGTACCATCATTTGATAATATTTCTCTTCTCTCCAAAACAGCCGAGTGAAGTTCAAAGGAGACTTACGCATAGTCCGTCTGATTCTTGCTAGTCTGGATGGTGCTGATTGTTGGAATGGATTAGATTTGCAATTTCGGGTAATTTCATTCAATTATGCTCAAATTGGGCAATTCGTGTAAACGTGGACAGCATTTTTATTGTGGTTTGTCAGCAAGATGCCTTTTAAAAGTCACACGGAAAATGTCGACTCTGAATTTGTTATGTAAAACTTATACTCGTAAATACAAATGTAGTGATGCATGCACTAAATGTTGACCTTCAGATTTTCTCGAGGCGAAAATTCTGGACGACTTTTCAGTCTATGAATGGAAATAATTATGCCTGATATTAGTTAATTTATCTTGTTTTCAGAGATATTCATATTCATAACTGAATGGATGTGTATATTGTGCGTGGTACGAGTGAGATCTGACATGATGATAGAAAAATAAATCTACTAAAATGGTTAGTCCAGAAACCACTGTTATTTTGATCAATATATTCTGGTCATCTGAGTGCAGCGAAATCACAAAAACATGGCTCGATTGTAAGTGAGTCTCAAAATTAAAGCAGCATCTTTTGGTATACCAAGCCTAAAGATATCATGAGTATATGAGATAAGCTATGAAATTCCCTTTATCACAGTTCTCCAAGTCTTGCGATCTGCATATCGAGAGCGATCGATAACTGAATGCATTTGCTTATCGGTTTGGAAGCATTATGAACGCGTAAACGTCGTGCCAGCTCAGAGGTAATGTGCTGAATTCAGACGGATTAAGAAGATGATAATTGGGTTTGCAATGAATACCAAAAACCAAGCAACCGGTAAGTCTAAATGTGTTTCCAGTTTCTGTTTTTGAATAGGAGAAAATGAATGGAATGGGAGATCGTAGTTGACATCCTAACGAGGAGTGGACCGCTGCTTGTCTGGCAAAATTGTTGTATACCAAATGCTATATAGTTCTCGATTCCCCAAATGTCAAAATGAATATCAAATCGAAAGTGTCTACTCATATTATTCTACTGCATTTATCTTGTCTGGAGGCTTTTATGGTGTTCATGAGTAGAATTATGTCCAGGTGGAAAGTGAAGTAACAAGAAGTTAATCAGCATTCTCTACATCTCTCTATGGGATTTTGGAAGAGAATTTCCAAGATACAAAATCAAATTATTTTGTGAAGAATTATCACTTTGGAGAAGCAGGAAAACGTGCGTCTGAATGTGTTCCGTTGCTTCTCTGCTGCCACAATAATCGTATTTTTGAGATATGCAGAATTGCTGAGTTAAAAATGCATCGTGAACTCGGCACTTGGTGAACGATCTTCTGTCAGTTGATTACCGTAGGCTTCTGAAATTACTGAACGCCCAACATGTCTTCAATCTCCGAGGTGGTCGTAGCCGATCGAAAATGATGCATTTTATCACTCCGAAAACCACCAGGTCTGGCACTGGACCAATTCATCTGTGCAGAATCTGTTTGCTTGAGGAAGATAAAAAATATCTCTTACGGTATTACCATCCGCTGTATTTTGTGTAGCCTATGATTAGGTTCCTTTATCTTACATTTCAGCCATCAAGCAATTGTTCCTGGTCAAGCGAAAAGATCATTTTTACTCTTTGACTGTGCTACTCATAAATCCTAATCTGTAGCTGCCACATTCACAACAATACCCTAAAAAAATCTCCTGGGTTTATGATATCCCTAAGAACTTGGGGCTGACCCACATGCTGGCTAGAAGAAATCGTGTCTCCGTGTGTTCAAACTCAGACACTCATATAATCAACTAATCTGAATAATTATCCAGTTTCGATGTTCACCTCATCGTTGGAAAACCATGGGACCAAGGTGAGGCTGCTTCGTCCTCGTCGGGACTCATCAGCAGAGTACATCTGCCGGGCTGTCACTGAGACCCGAACCTGGAGTGAACGGTTCCGTGTCGAATACAGAAAAACCAGACCTATCCGAGATGTTTCTCACTGGTCTGTTCGAAATCGACTTGGTAAATGTTAGTTGTTCAGATCGTCCGAGGACAATAGGATGAGGTTTTGGGATCATGGATGTGACTGCAGTACGAGTGAAATCCTCCAGTAAAATGGTAGAAAAAATTCCTGTACTTCCGACTTCAACAATGACCGCTCATGCGCGCGGAATTAATGACGGAATAAAATTTTCCGGCACGCTTTACAATAGAAAAAATCAGAAAAGTGCATGGATTAATGAGTCAAATGCAGTTTTCAGATCGAAAAAATTGAATTATATACCTATGCTATCTAAGTCGTTCGTGAGTGAAATGTAAATCAAATGTCCCTTTTATCAGGATTTCTGAAAAGTGGTGTTTTGCTCCCCAAAAATATTGTTAACCAGTTTCGTGGAGTTTCCGGCCTTATGGTAGTTAGAAAATCTTGCTATCTGGAAGGTCATCTGAGACATCCATCCTCAGTGGACTCAACTAAGAGGAATATCGAATCACACTCCTGATACGTACATTAGATTGTTGTAAACAAACATATAAAAAGTGGATACGGAATTACTGGATACGTATCAGGTATGCATCGCAACAACCCCGAAACTGGTCCTGTGCTTCCGAGTAACTTTGTCCATCCATCCATCTACACAATTTGCATCATAATGTTCCTTCAGTAGGCAAAAGCCAAGAAGGCTTAGTTAGAATATCAACTTACGTGTGCCATGCGATTTCATTCCGTGGACTGAAAGAAATATTAAATTGCATTATAAATTACATTTTTTGTAAAACTTAGTCATGGTACATACCTTGTGCAAGAAAGGAGATCAATTCAGCTATCGATTTCTGTTCGATTTTCGCAATAGTGACTGGTGTAACAAAGGTGATAAGCAACTACGGTGCTGATTACATGACACAACCATTAACCGCAAACGTATTGGAGAGGTTTACTATTTCTGATGCAGTTAGAGGGTGACAAACTGAGCCATAACAAGATAATATGCAGATGGCACCAGAATTTAACAACAAATAGACTAAGCTTTGGGTTCAAATGTTCCCCCAGATGGGTTGACGAATCCAGCATAAACAACGGGTAAAAGAACTGGCCTAATGCTCGCACACATATGACGAAAAACAAGCCGAAACACGTGCTTGTTGTAAGAGACAATTTCAATTGAGTATAGACGTTGAAAAAAGAAGATTCGTTCAGTTCCAGGTGACTTTATATGTAACATGTCTGGTTTCAGTGATTCTGGTGCGCTTTGCGCAGTCTTCTCGTTACAGTAGGATTTAGCTGAAATTCATAATGACCTATTTTCATTAACTGTAATTGTTGAGCCAACATTTGAAAGAATAAGGTGAATTACATAAGTATGTGACTGAAATTCTACAGTCAAACTTAGTCCTACAATATAAATAGTATTGTGTGTGGATGACAAAACAAAATTTCTTCGGAAGCACACGAACGGTCCCGCGGTTATTCCCACTCATCAGGTATGTGTAGCCGTTACTTTCCGGCCCGGTCATACCTGTGATTTTACACTCCACAGTTTCCCAAAACTTTAACTGTACAAAGTTTGTCCTGAATAGTCGTTAGCACAACTGAACGTTAAAGTGATTTCAAGTAAAAGGTTGAAGTAACAGATAGTCGTCCAGTTTTATGTACAGACCACTTGCTTCAAATTTCACATGCTCATGTCATATTTCTCATCACACATATACAATGAAATCAGGTGGACCATGTGCAGCTTATTTGAGCCTAACTAACACTTCCACATGGCAGTCGATCAATCAATCACATGGATCAATTTAAGGATATAAATAGTGATGAAAATGCTTAAAAATACCATTTTTCGATGGATCTAGAAAAGGTTATGTCGCTGACAAAAAGAGATTTGACCAAATTATTAAGAAAGAATCTCACTTTCGAATTTCAACCAAAAATATCATTTTATTTATTACTACTGCACATAAAAATATTTTGCATCACCGTTTTTTGCATTAGAGTTCGGCTTCTGATGGGAGTAAAGCCACAGGCAATCAGAGGCGACGTTTTCCTCATCGGTGACCGGAGACTTCAGCTACTGTTCAGTCAACCTGTTTGCACAAAGAAACGAAACCAATTATGACTAAAACACAAGTAATACCAATTTGATTACCTACATGAACTAGGTGGATGTAGAACACTGTGTGATTTGGGTTGGGCTAACTGATGGGGACTAATTTATATAACAAGAAATATTACTTGACTGAAACATGTATGCTGCCAAAGCCATCAAGAAAGTGACAAAAATTACCTTCATGAATGAGAAGTGACGAGGTCAGACAAATGCTTGTGAGAAACACCAACAGGCGCATCTTGCAGGAGTTGAATAAGACCAAACTGATATGGGTAAGATTTTATTTATATATTGAAAACCGTAACGGTCAAGGGTGCACAATGTAGACGGTAACCACAAATCTGCATTGGCCCTACCCCCATAACGGACATACCTGGTCAACTAAACTGAAGCTGTTTTGTGCAAAACGGACCAGCAAGCTACTTTCATTCTCGCATAAATCGATCTTGTTTGTTTCCAGACTTCTAGTTGATGAAGTGACCGCAGCAGAGCAGAAACTACCAGTTTAGACAAAATCAATGTCGATAATCAAAGAAAATAGTCTGGTTTATCAGGTCATCTCAGTTCCTTTCTGATTCATCTCTTGGTAACGAGAAAAGCTTTTAACAGATACTTGGTTCTTTCGCTCCCTTTTTACGGACATTTTCAGTTTGACTGGATTGGTTATTCTGTTTCAGTGAACGGCGCGGATCGTGTGGCATTCTGTTCCTCTCCTAATGGGCCCGGTTTAATCGGACACTCCCTGGTTCTCGGCAGTTTATTTCTGGAACAGTATTTTTATTCCGTCTTCCCCCCTTTCATGTAGTACGAGTCTGGTTATCAGGTATTATTTGAGATACAGCTCACTCATTGAATACTGTGCTGGGGGTAGATTTGTTACCAAATGAGTTTGAATTATTGGAGTAGAAGAGACACACACTGTTACCATGAGAGCTCATTGCATCACCGAGAACATTCGGAGACCGGGAGTGGAAGACCAAATAAGATACTGATAAGCCCGGTGTGCTTACAGTCTGGGTGATAACAGGTTACTATTCACCACTGGGATCAAGGGAGTGGAGGGTGATTTTACAGACCTTCTTTCGTCGCTCAAAAGCCCGAGCTGCACTCTACAAATCTCACCACATGAAGGAAAATTGCACGTGTCTAATAGTCCGAAATTTTAAATGATTGCTTTTCACCTGCTTTGTTCTTCGTGAACACTTCATTTTCCGAATTGAGTTGCACTCATTAGCTAAAAAGAAAACCATGTATGTGATTTTCCTTATGAAGCAATCTTTAACAATTCAGTAAACATTCAAGCGGAGTTGTGAGAACATTTAAACTAAGACACTATCTCTAAGTGACACGTTATTTCCCGGAACTGTGGTAACCAAGAGGATTTGAATCCAACACCGTAGGTGGAGTGGACTCATCAAATGCAAAAATCCGCTTATGGACGCCATGGGGACCATGTCAGATAAAGCTACGTTTGCAACAGATGTTCTCTATCGTGACCAACTTGAGGATTCATGGATGAACAGCAAACTGGCGGAGAAGAAATATGAACTGGAAATATTGAACCCGGAGGACGGATCATCGAAAGCCGAACATTTGGGAGAAACCAGGTGTTCCTGCTCTGGAAATGTGGAACCTGTTTTGTACGAATATGCTGAAGTTCAGCAGGACATCGAAGAAGTTGTACCGGAAGTATTATTATTGGAGGGCCCAATCACTACCGACGAGGTGGCTAACTGTGGGGAACCGAATCAACTCAGTTTTGAAAAAACGGAAGACTGCCACCCAGATTGTCTTGAAGATGTATATTGCGACGGGCGAAAAAAAGACACTTCGTCTAATATCGCAGTCAATGAAGTAGTAAACTATGAGAAAACTCAGACTCAAGCCGAAATTCAAAACAAAAACGGTTTGAACCTGAAGACTGTGAGAGACATTGCTTCTCCTCCCGAGAATCTGCCAAAAGATGAAGCCGAATATGATGCCATTCAAATCAAGACGGCTGAACATTGCTTCTCGGGCCACGTTTATATAATACTACCCCAGGTCCAGCTTAGAAATTTAGTAGTTTTTCACTATTTCGTGATAATCTCCCACTACAGCCAAACAGTCTGGGGCACACTGAATGTGGTTACTGATCGTGGAAGTCACCTCAGCACAAAGCTTCATTCTATGCCTTTTGCTCACCGAACAAAGCACACCACCGGAAGATCTGTGGGACTGATAACAACATCGCCACAAACCAGCATTGTAGGGACAAACCTAGGAGTGGAGCATGACTCGAAGGCAATCTGCTGAACAGGAATTTTTGTCAGGGGGGAGGAGTGTGGTGGAGTGTGCATGCCACTCGTTGAGTGTTATGTAGTTGATTGCTTAGAAGTCAATTGTGGTCAACCAAGGAGTGATAACGGACTCGATTACGTCGGACGAACCGAAATTAATAAAGTCGAAGACGGCAGTCAAATTACATGATTGTATCCTCCTCCCAGATAATGACTATCTTCAAGTGCACCGAACAGCTATTTTGCAATGAAGCTTTGTTGTAACATTTGATTCAGTCTGTTGATGCGCGAATGAGCCATTCCCCATAAGTAACTTATTTCCCGGGCAAGCCTTGTGGATTATAACACTGAGGGTTTCATGTTCTCAAAAATGTTCTATGAGCTCCGGAGGCCCTTTGTATAGGTGCCCTATACATGCACTTGACATTGAGTACATATACAGCGAAACGAAGTAGCCTAATACAACAGAGTTGTTGCACCTGCATACTGGTTTGCGTTCTCATATGCTCGCTTTTACTGGGGTTTACCGTACATTGCTACGGGAATATACGTTTATCCATACACGTGCGCCTTTCTTCTGTTACAGAATAGTGAACACAACAAACAGTTAAAATATTTTTCTTTCATGAAAACTTTAAAGTTGTTTTTCTGTACATCAGACATGATCACTTGTTTTGCCATGCTGATTTGCGAGTGAGTCACTTGTCACATTTTCAGAAAGGTTTACCTAAGAATAATTTCTGTGTCAATATTGTAGACTGAATTAGTTTCAGCTCAGGTGTTTGCACTGAGCGTCATCAAATCCACAATCATGCCCAATTTTACTCCTTGTGAATGCACTGCACTTTAGGTCATAAAATAAATAGTGGGCAAATAATCCACAAACTGGGGATACTTCTTGTATCAGCAAACACTTTGATGACGTGAGGAATGAATAACAAACAAGGTATGAATGGGTAATGTATGGTGAAATGAATAACTGATGGATCTTCTGGGTACCAGACGAAAGTGCTACCTCAACATGCCTTCACGGTGGTGCATCTCTATGATAAATTCACAATGAAATAAGTATCGTGAACCGAGGTTTTGAAGAATGATGGTGCATTGCAGATATTTGTTCACAAATCGTAATGCCACATACCGCAATTTCCTTTCATTTTCTATCAATACAATCGCCGTTGAAAACCATCTGAATCATGGCAACCAATGTAGTTCGAAATTGAACAACACACAAAAATATGTCACTGATTACAGTTGGCTTTGATCTAATAAGTTCCGGAGAAAATAATGAAAATGATTTATTTACCACCTACGATGTATTGGTGGCTATTGTACAAGCTACTGTCCTTCACTGTCCTTCCAAATTTCGGATTAGGTCACTTGTAATCAGATGCTGTGTCCAGTTATTCACATTCACAGATAATTTCCGACTAGGAGGCCGATTTTGAGTTTATCCTTCCTGGAAGGGGAAAAACTCCTCAGTCAAACTGAAATCTGGGATATTCTGAAGCATTTGTAATAAGAATAGCTATGACCAAATTTGCCAGTCCTTTATGTCCTTTTACCATAGAATATTGAAACAATGCTTCAGGAAGTGGGTTGAGTCCAATTCGAGGCTGCGAACTGGGGAAAGTTATCGATGGTGGCGGCAAAATTCGAAAAGGGGCCCGAAAGTTCGGAAGTTCACCAAATTACCCATTTGACCACTGCCAGTTGGGGATAGATTTATGTATGTCCCATGTTGTGAGTGACAAGTTAATTCGATTGGAAACGAGGTTGGAACTCCCTTCCCCCTCATTCTATGTCGTCACTTGTGAGTGCATTTTGTGCCACTTCCTCCACCTGACTGAACCACACGGTGGACGATGACCACAGTAGGGCATCTGACTGATGCGTCTTTCACTTGTGAACACTGACTGATTTTGACATAAAATTTTGAACGTGTTTTGCAAGGTTGATTTGCAACCAGTTGCGAATAGTTTTCTTTAGTCTGACTCTGATCCACGGGGTGGCCACTTCTGAGGTTATGAACATTTTTATGCAATAACCATATTTGAACACGAATAAGCATTTGTCGTCCTTGATGCTCGTGACTCAATCGACAACTGGGCATTGGTTGCGCACTGTTTTGAAAATCGAGCAGTATATGAGAGTTTACGGAATGCATTTGAATTTACCGAAAAGCAGTCCTTTTTTGTCTGATGGAGTAACCAGCCCCTTCACAGGGTGATACCGAGTAAAGAGTGCAGACAGAGGAGTCTTGGAACCACTTCCCACTTGGTTTCCACGTGTCGGTGTCTAGTTCCGTATTACGCAGCTTTATTTTTCCGTAATTACCCATAGGGCGTCAATCTGTTTAGTCGTATCCAAAACAGCAGAGAGTAACAAATACGGTACATTTGCCCCGAGTGCAATAAACCTGTTAGGAGATCTTTCATGCATAATCAATTGTAGGTTTCAAATTGCAACCAGACCGTTCCCAATGCAGTTTTTTCTGCTCTACCTCGACCAGTACTAATCTCGTTGTAAATGCAGGTTGTTGCGCGAAACCATCAATTTTACAATATAGAAGCCACACCTCAATATCTCGATGAAAGATGGAATAACATTATCCTGACCAAAAAGATGGGTCTGGTGCAAAGTCAAACATTCTCTTAGTTGAGAGTTGGTTGAAAAAAATATGTGCCTAATATATCATTTGTATTATCATTTCAATTTTAAGTAGGCAGTTAATGCACAGGATAAAAATCTAGTCAGTGCAATCGGTAGGGAACTTGGTAAAAGGAGTAATCACTCAATCAGATCTCGTTAACTTGTTTTTTACAAATCCGATTCTTGATCACGATACAGATACCGATTGCATTTTTGGTGTCAAAAGCTTGTCCCGGGGCTGTGATAGTGAGTAGTAATTACGTTCAGTGTCACTTTTCATTCATCATTTTGTGAAGATGTCTGATGTTTGAGGCAACCATTTTCTTATATGAACTTGGAAATAGAAGACAGCAGAGTAACGTTGAACAGTTTATGCCAGGATAGACTTTGCTGTACTCATCAGTGACATACAATAGATGATATAATGATAAAAATCACATTAGGGAGGATAACATTACCGGTCGTTGGTTAACAACAAACATGACTAACTATGGGATGGTACTTCTGAATAATTTGTTCCAGTCAAGTGGATGTTCGCATGATTTTATCAAGAAGCACTGTAAACCGCACACTCAAAATGAACGGAAACCATCTTTCCCTTAATCCAGAGATTTCTTGCAGCTGTCATTAAAGGGTGGTGGCACAACCAATTTGTTCACACTCCGCCTAAAATCGGCAATCAAGCAGTCATAAAACGTACGGTCCTGCCAAGCAGGTTATGCACTTGCCCAGCTGTTTATATTTGACAACAGCATCAATTTTTGGTCTCATTTATTCACGACCAATCAAAGCGAAATACTAACTAACCAACGTCAAACAATCAAATAGGTACAGAAAGGCATTAACCTAAAACATAATGAAGGATACAAAACTTGCCAACCGATGTGCACTGGTAGTGGGCAGGTTAAGTGGGTTCTGAATACCAAAACAAGGGTTTGATCTCCTTGAAAAATCATCGAATTTTACGAACATGAACCACTTACAATCGATTTTATTCGTCTACAATCATAAATTCACGTAGACAGTTTGGCATGGCTTACAGTAGTATCACCTGGAGGACGATAGCAGGCACCTACCTAATTGCCGTTTCACGTCTGTTTAAAGAAACAGCCATTTAGTATAAATTTTAGGGATTCCACTGGAGGCTGCAGTTTCTTCTCAGATGTCAAATACTTTGTTTATTGCACAACACAATATACATCTCTCATCGTTTACTGGTAAACCACTGAATGACGGCTGCCCACAGTGTCCGCTCTTTTCAGTCAGTGGAATTTAGACATATAGTCAAGGCTTAAAAGGGGACCGAATACTGGCTGTCACGGGACAGAATGTGAACTCTTGGCGGCTCTGAAGGTTTCCACATACACACACATAAGCTCAGAAGAACTAAACGAAAGCATTTAAAATCTAACTGATACCAAGAGAATTACTTATTTCAACTACATTTCTGATACTTGATTGTTATTATCATGAGACTTCAAGCTTGTGTTGAATACATAAGTGACGAAGATTGTGTATGATTGACTTTTTATTCAGCTAGGCTTGGGAGAACGTATGTACTCCATATAACAAGAAAATGCCTGGTGGATGAATTGACACTAAAGAACAGAACGACAATGAGAGAAAATTGCAATGTGGTACAAATTAAACAATTTGAGTTGTGGTGAATAAAAGATTAAAATGGGTAAGTGATCTTTTACACACTTCATTTATCACACGACGAAGTTTTGAGGGGAAGTAGTCAGTCGAAAGCTGCTGAATGGAAAGTTGCTACAGTGTTGAGAGTCGAACTCAATGCATCACTGTTCAGTCTTCACAATGATGACCGTATGGAGTGTCTGATAGGAGAAGCACCTCTGAGTTGGTAGACTGCCTTACCCTTCTCTTTGATCTCAATCTGGTACCTGTTTCTCACCTATGGCTCCACAAATCTGAAACATGCACCAAAGGCCACGCCACGGCAAACCGCCTGACAGGCGGACTGAACCAGGTTGAGGATCACTGAGGTCAAAACCAGGGTGAGACGGCGTTTGGCTTGCGAAGACAGTTACCCCTGAATGAGCGGACAAGATTTACTGTATAACCCAACAGCTTAGAAGGAAATCTGTCGAAGTACCGGGGCTACATGGACCCCTGGGTTGGACTCAATTCAATCGAATGATGAACGAGCTCCTATAGAGCCACCGTGCATCAGCAAGCTACTGCCTTGCAGCCCGCACTTGGTTGTGCAGTGGTTAGAGATGGGCCCTCGAAAAAGCGCAGTGGCTCTGGGGACTTCTCTTGTACCAAAACCCATGGAACTTTATGATCATCATCAAATCTGTTTATCCTCTCCAGGGAGCCAGCCGCAGTAACGTCAAGCAAAATAAGTATGGTGACAGTTCGATCAAATTTGGCAGAAACCAGATCACAAACTAAACAGTTTCAGCACTGCTGCTGTATATCAAACAATTATACAGCTCTTTCAACAGAAATTACAGAAAATCATTCTGATTGAGCTTTCACGTTGTAAAGAAAGCATTACCCACAACCTCCTTCGTCTGCTGTGAATTTTTAAATGACACAGGCCAGGCAAAAGCGAGTGCGGATGATACACTGTCAAAAGCTTGCACAATTATGTACTCCTTTTGAGGATATAACCAGTAAACGCGCGTGCTACTATCCTCTTTACCTCCGTGAGATCACTACAAGCAAATATACACGTACATCTGTACAAGCGTTCAATCCTTCCGACTACCGAATCCATAACTTAACACGTACTCTGTCGGATATATAGTCTTGTGAAAAACGCGTTCTTGATAAACTACACTGGTAAAAGTGGTCGCATCTTATCACGTGGAGTACGAATTCTGCAACATCGACGAACTGACATCCGGAGGTTGTCATCTGTCGGTCCATGGTGATCGGAGACAGTCGTAAAAATAAAGACATCATGTTCTCGGGTTATTCATTCTGGACCCATTGGATCCATTTGGTCTTTAAATTTAGTACTTCACATTCATTCTTTTTAGTGCCTGTTGACACATTCCTAATTAGCAGGATTTTCATTAGAAATGGCCCCATTGTGGAAGTTCATATTATTCACTGAACCATGTGTCTATTAACAAGTTCAAAGTTCGCAGCAAAAGAACCTATTTATCAAAAGCAATAAAACCCTAGCAGCCACTTCAACCAGTCGATCACGAATATGAAAATAATAGCTCTAGTTAATATTTTAGTACTAGTACATTATACTATATATCTGATTCTTAATCCCATTCAACAGCTATCCTGAGTTGCGAGTTGTGGCTAACCACACACATTACTGGCAGTGTCAAATGGAATTGAAACAATTCTGTGGAAGCTCAGGTTTCTTTTGGTAATGAGTACAAATATATATACTGTTTTTCCCAAATGGTACCTCATTTATAGACTATCGAATTATCGGGCAAGCGTTTATGACTTTAAATGAACTTTCCAGCGTAATGGAAGTTTGATCGGCTTTCGGCAGTTTGGGTAAAAATCATCTTATCCACCTGAGCATTTTCGTATCCTAAAACGTCTTCTTCGTGTGCTAGGATAAACAAGCCATTCACTCATTCAATTAATCCATTTAATCTAGATAGGGTGAGTGATCGAAGATAAGGTGCTCATAAAGTACGATTCGTCATGCTATGTGAACGCTCTACTCATCACCGAAAACCACGGAAGTACACTACAGCTGTTCCACCCTTGTTAGATACCACCAGCAGACCCCTAACGGAGACTCGAACGTGGGTGAACGATTGTGAGTCGAACACCTTAACCACAAGGCCCTGCTACCATTCAAATCCAGTAAAGGAAGGGCGTTATGTCACATGGTTCATGAGTTCAGTAAATCGTTCAGAAGCAACCCGGACAGCCCTGGGGATAGGGTGTTCGATTCGCCATCGCTCACCGCGAGTTCGAGCCCCAGTTGAGTATCGGTGGATGGGTACTGTTGATGATTCCTAACAACGACTAAACAACTGTATAGTGCTTCGATTGTTTATCATACTTCACCTGAACGTTCACACTACCCAGTGAATCATATTATGTGATGTAGACAGGCTGTGATCTTTTTCAGAGGTACAGGAGGAAGACGAGAAGAAAAGCGCAAAGGAATCTAACAAAAACCAAAATGTGAAATGATTTTAGACAGCCTGTGTGGTATTGGCTAAACACATCACATATACCAGCTGGTATATTTACATAAAAATCAATAAGTACAGATAACGCGAACTGTGAAAGACAACCTTTCAATCTCATCCAGGTTTGTTTTGTTTCAGTAAATCTTGTCCTATGCGCGAGGACGAAATAAAGAACGTCAGCACAGGCAGTACCACGACATTGTTTGCATCATTTCCACCTCACTTGAAGAGTAACTTTGTGTACGACTTCTTTCGAAAAACTTTTGAATACAGCTGTAATCTCACTTGAATCGTACGCGGGGTGGATGGATGGAGAGTCCATTTTTACAATCAACCGGTGATTCTTCCAAAATTAATTCGTCGGTTACCACGGCTGACCTTCAGAACGAGGACACATGGTTCCAAGTTTGGATTTTCGATATGAGTAGTATGGCACTGTATCTGGATGACAGGACAAAATTTGCCCAGGAGCACACAACCGGTTTCGCAGTTTTTGTCGCTCATCAGGCATGGATATCCAGCACTCTTCTCCCCAATAATTCCTAGACTTGTGCATTCCACAGTTGATTAGCCGAGTTCACCCACCAATTGACTTTGAAAGAATCACTGTGTGATTCTAACAATCGACTCTCAGTCCATACGATTCCATTGAGATCATGGCTGCAAGCCAACTGTGAAGTGCTCAAGTATAAGGATGATTTGACAGAAGAGTGCCGTGTACGCATACCTGATGGGTGACAGTAACCGCAAAACCGATTGTGTGCCTTTGGGCATATTTTATCCTGTCATACAGATACAATGCCATACTACGCGTTTCAAATCTTTTGCTTACACTGAATAGATTCAAGATTTCCACGGCTTTCCTTCACGGTTTGATATCAGCTGAGCCATGCTAAAGCCTCTATTAAAATCCTTACACACATCCCTTTTTTGTTCTGCTAACAACTGCTACCCAAAATTATTTTATTCCTGTGAAATATTCGCTCACTGTGAAAGATATGTGACACAAAGAATTCATCACATGCTTTGATTTGTAAATTGAAAACAAATGACTGGATTCGAAATTTCATTCCGTTATTTGTTTTAGGACTGAATGACGACTAAGCAGATCTGTGCTCCTCAACAGATCTCATATTTGCGTAGACTCAAAGAGGTGTGGACAAATTCAGCAAGTTGCAGATGACAATAAATTCGTCGCGGAATACACTGTTATGACGAAGTTATGCAAAAGCGAACGCGAAATTCTTGTTCACTCCCACCACTCACCATGTGGTTCTTTCTAATAATTATCAGAGCCTTTATTGCCGGTTATGCTTGCTATTTTCATGGGGTGATGTGACCATGGAGAATGTATACCCCGTCTACTGCACTCAAGCAAATTCATGAAACGAAACCAATGGAATCAAATTCTTTGGGACGTAAAAACTGGCACTACCTAGTGCGCATTCTTTCAAGTCACAGAAGTGAAACTCAGTAAACCATTTGTGTTGTTTTCGTACACCAGCTCATCATAGCACTTGTGTTGACCAATAGTACAAAAGATGACCCGTATTATTGCGCTCGAAATATTAAACTTGAAGGGATAAATGTGATATTCAAATGATAAAAGGAAATGGCTTTGGTGTGAGGTTTCAAGTGTGGGTTTCAGCCGATCCTTTCTAGACGGAAAGACGCAATGCTTCTACTTTTAAACTTGTGGCGTGATTGACGATTTGGGACAGTTTCATTCTTTCGTTAACTTCAATGTAGAGAAGTCGGTACTCAATGCCTTCTGTAACCTTACCGGTAGGTGTTTGGTTATTCAGTGACATGTTTACCACTCTGTTCTGCCTATATGGACAGCTGATCATCCATACTTGAAACGACGAATATAATTTGTTCGGCTGACTGTCCTTTACACTCCACCTTCCACAAACAAACCTCATCCGTCCAGCCTGTACTGGGAGGCACCAGACTCGAGTTTCGCTCTTGATGGAGCTCATAACTGGAACATATCCATCGCCACACCCAGGGTTTGAACCTGGTTCTTTTCACCTCGAGGGCGGGTGTACTACCACTATGCCACCCGCTCTAGTCCGGGATGATTTGAATTGCCAAGGTAAGCTTGTCCAGATGTCGACCTTTATGACCGCCAGGAATGCCCGATAGCTTCGAATGGAGGCTCGGTACCTTCCCCTTTAACTCCAATTCAATGTTCTTTACCAATCAGGTCTCCGCCACAGGATGGGGCCAGCTTACCTCCATTTTAAACCTGCTTAGCATTCGGCATATTTATCACACAATTACTTGCCAGCAGTGTGTGAGGTTGATAAATCTTGGTTTGGCTGACTGTCCTTCGGACTCCAACTTCCACGCATAAACCACGGGTCATCCGACATCCCACACGTAACAACTGTTTCCAATGATATATATATATATATATATATATATATATATATATATATATATATATATATATATATATATATCCCGTTTGTGGGCAAGGTTAGTGCCAAAGAAACAATATTAGCAGAAACGGAAAAAATAACGGAAAGTATAGCGGACAGCAGGATGGAAAAGAGCAGTTAGCAAATAGATAACATGAATTTTTTCTCCGGACCCCTTTTGATGTGCTTTTTTGCTGTATTTTAGTTCTGTTTACCTACGGAGAACGGGGATTCGACGAACAGGCTCCACAACTTCCTCACCACTGACTTCTTTTCTGAGCCTTGTCCTTCCGAGTCTCAAAGCGACGGCAATCCTCATCCCTTGTGCTCCAAGTGGTCAGTGTAACACCGCTAGCGTATAATTCGTGGGCATAGCTGGAGAATGACCGACAGGTTAGAGTGTGTTTATGTCTCATATGAGTATCTAAAGGCAATTTTATTTGACTTTTTCAGTGAAACGATGAAATGATCTGGCAATGCTGACGGCAACTAGATAATTCGATGGCACCTATAAAAATTGGGTACGGTAGTAATGGGTAAGTTTGACGCATAGGATTCATGTAAGATTGTTAGCTTCTTACGGTCTTGGAAGCACCTTCACTTGCTTCTCGCTGTTTGTACGGTTTGGCCTTTGGAATTTGATCATTATGGTTTTAGATGAACCTACCAATCACTTCCCTTCACCTGCTGGTAAGTCTGGATATTATTGTCATCACCTTGTACATAGGAGTAATTTGTTGCTCGCTGTAGCAGGACGGCTATAAAGCTGCTTCCGACTACATGTTTGAAAAGAAGACCGAACAGTCCTCTGATCTTGAGAGATGATTGTTCTACTCGTTTGATCTCGAAGATAGTGGGGATAGCTGTTCATGGTTTTATTTTATAGATACATAAACATATATATATATATACATAATAATGCAGCCTGCACAATTACAAATAAGTGCAGACACAACTGTAATAAAGAATGAAGCAAGGCACATGTTGAACATCGGTCGATTTGCAATGACCAGGATTAAACTTACATGCCGTCCGTATGGTTGATCTGTAAGCTGTGATATTTGGTAAAACAAAAGCATACTTATTCACAGTAATTCCAAATGTATTTTGCTTAGTATAATTATTCGTATCCAACCGCCTTTGAACATGCACTAAGATATTAATAACTCGTTAAATGAATCAAACACTGATCAGATTTGAAACATTGGGTCCCCTTTATCCAATTCATGAGAACGGAGAGAAGACATCAGAGGCCGAGACTTGTGCGCGAGAAAACAATGAACGTGGAAAAGAAGCAATTTTTTATCACTTTACCTTTCAAAGGAGATCATTTATTCAATCAAATAAATTGTAATCTCAAGTCGGCTCTAAGGCACTCATACACAGCGGCGCAGTTGCGTTTGCTGCAGACGACCAAAAGGTTATGTTTTCAAAATCACTCAAATAGTCTTGCTGACCCCAATGTCTCACTTATTGTCTATCAGTTCACTTGCAGTTGCGGTGACGTATACATTGGCAGGACGGATCGTTGCTTGACTCAACGAGTGTCAGAACACATACCCAAATGGCTGTCAAACTTGATGACGCAACCTGCTGGGGCATTACACAACGACGTGAAACCGCCAGCTTCTTCGATTGGAAGACACTTGATTGCATCAGGTCACAAAGTTGACCTGACCCAGTGTTTCAAAGCATTGTTGCGCAATCCAGTACCGAAACTACTAGCGTTCAGTGAAGCTATTCTAATCATGATGCATCAGCCAACACTCTGTGCACAAAAACGATTGACCCAAAATGTTTGTTTACCCTGGCGTTAACACGACTGACTTCACTCTCCCCAACGTACGCACTATAAGAACTTTCGATCGTGCCTACTTTACTGTTGCAATTACCCTCCCCCCCTACCGTACCATGTATATATACTGACACGTTTTACGTCCGCGGTTGACAAGAGTAAACGAAATGCTTGCATCTCGCGACTTATGTCTTCTTTCCGTTCTCATGAACTGATCAGATTACCATATTTTTGGGCACAAGCGAAATATGAGGTGCACGAATGAGTACGGTATCCTGCAACTGGGAACTACAAAAAGGTTGATAAAGTAAATACTAATTCCGACTGAGTAAACAATACTTTGTATGAAAGTAGGATTTCGTGAAGCTGCGGCCTATTTGTAAGAACAGTGCCAATCAATAAATGACGGACAGTTGTTCTTCACTGCTAATTTAGTCACCCAGAGAAATGTTTGTTAAAGATGAACTAGTAATTTTTAATTAAAAAGAAAGAAATATCCAATGTAATCAGTTGTCATAACTGGATTCTGAATGATAATAAGGAATGAATTTCATCTTATTATTCGATAGAATGGAAGAAGTATCAAAGCGTATTCCCAATTATTAAAATTTGAAACTGAGAAATGAGTACCGGGGAAACCTTGGCAACAATCCTACTTGTCTTGTGTGATCTTCCCATTAGTCAGATATCCGTAGTTTAACAGCATCTAAAAAATCATAAGGCATCATCGGGGGCCAGGTTCTGTTGACAAAATGCAGACAACAACAACAATAGCCGAATGATTAAACTTTGCTTCACGCACAGGTTCTCGCTATTATGGTTATAAAATGACAACTGCTTTGTATGTGGGAACTAATATTTTTCATTCTTAATTTTGACTGATACATTTCGATTGAACAACAATTTTCTGAAGAGGGAATCAGCTAGTTATGCTCAATCAGAGGTTAGGCTTGCCTGATGTTGGAGTTCTGGCTGTGGTAAGGGTCGTCTTTAAGATTCCACGAGTTTCATCCCTCTCTGCATCACGTTGACCGTTAGACCACCACCAAAACCACCGGGCATTCGCTACTCGTTAAATTTGCAATTCTGATCAGTCAGGTCAGGAATGAGAATAACTGGCTGTAGTGCATCGAAATTTTCAGATAAACGTTCCATATTTCATAAACAGTTTCAGTCAGTTCCGGAAATTTATGCGAACTAACCTGAATAAGAACAAAAGGAAAAGTTCAACGCCTTTTTCAGTCAACTACCATGCACAGACCACATGAACAGAAGTTGCTTAACGAGCATGCCTTCCTCTCCTAACAAAAAAGGGGAAGCACAGTCAGCTGGTGACTGATTCGATTTGGTTGACGGAAGATGATATTTCACTTCCTCGTATTGTACTGTGTCCCCCACGTACGCTATTCCGAACAAGTAAAACATATTGGTATAGTTTTTACGGAATATTAGTTATTTGCGCACCTCTTTGATATTCTCTATGTAATAGACAAATTTAGGTGGTAACATGATAGCTAAGAAAAAGAAGTAAGAATCTGACAGAAGGCATGACCCATTATTCTAATATCATTGTTTCTGTGGTAAACTACTTTCTCTCTTTCTCTCTCGGCTAATCAATATCTAACCCGGATTGTTTTCTACATTTTAACTTGTAGCAATTTTCATACATTGAGAAAGAATACGGATCTTTTACTCAGAGTATCAATGACCCACATTTCATCTATCAATTCTAGCAGGTCAAGGTACTCTCTGATAGCTCACCAGCCTGAAACCCATTGGTACAAGGCGGCGAAACGAACTAAACTCACCTTGGTTTGATCGACCCGAAAATGCACACTGGTAAATCAGGTGCAGCTGTTCAGAAAGTCCGTTTTCACACCCGCATTGCACCAAGATGTATTCCCTGGCTACCTGCGCATTTCGGTTTATTTTAGTTAGGTGCTTACGGCCATTATGTTTTTTCTTATACACACTATTCCCACTGAGCTTGACCACTTTCTCTAAGAAATGATTTGACCAATATCCATCAGCTTGAACCGTCTTGCTGCCTACCTCAGAACCTGCTGAGATCCGTCCGTTTGTCAGTAGCGTTCACATTTCTTTTGCGATGGGCTTCCAAAAGAGCCCCAGCTATTTTGTCAATTTCTCCTTCCCTCGGATGACGTGATCTGTTGCACAATTGTCTTCTTCTGCAGCCTCTGCGATCTTCACTCCGCATTCTTGTTTCTGAACTAGAAAACTATCCACCAAACACAAAGGACGTCCATTTCAGCGAAGTTCTTTACTTGTAGGTGACCCTCACACAATTTTCTCTTCACTACTGTTTTGTATTATACCAGTGCATTGAGCTCGTAACTGGCTATAAATCGAAAAATCTTTTGGAAGATAATTACTGTTATTATCACCATATTTTTATTATTATTGAAGTTTTCACTGTTAGTTTCGTTTTTTCTGAACTGCGTCGTGCACGGTTAGGTCAGCTCTAGTTCTCTAGAACATTCTAGAAAATGAGTGGGCACAAATGAAACTTTAAAGAAACCGTTCGTCAAACTTCTGTTTGATGCTGTGAGTAAGCACTGAATTTGACCTTGGGCTATATGGCAGTAGTAGTAGATTTAATTTGGTCATTCTTTACGGCTCAGTCATCTTTATCTTGATGCATTTCACCGAGCAAGACCATTCCTATGGTGAAACCTATGAGAAATAGCATTACCCCAAAATTGGAAGCAAACCAGCTTTCACGTGGAATGAACAGCTGAAGGAATAATTGGGAGATTATTCTACGGATAAAAGATAAAGTACAGTCGGAGTTATTGAAACGTGTGGTTTCTTTGTCCAACAATAGGAGGATAATTACGTCACACATCCTCAGTGACTGGCCGGTGGAGTTCAAGCGGCTATCACGGTGGGCTTCTAACTCCTTTATCCCGGGTTATAGCCATCGCGTCGTCACCGATAAATGTCTCATTTGGCAATCCTTAACTGGCCACGACTCACTTCCTGAAATATTGTACTACTATTATATAATGAGAAGGAAGTAACTAAAAACAAAACAATTTAAACACACATGATTTTTTTCTCTGATGGTTTTTTGTATGATTTGTGCACTAATAGGTTTTCTCTTTAATTATTTTATTTGCTTGTCTATAAGTGGGCCGAATTTGAAAAAGATAGTGGCAACATGTTCCATACCTTTAAGGAAAGGGTAGGTGATTAATGTCAGCTAAGTACGAATAATAAACCTTATATATTTCGCTCAAGTATCTTAATTCTCCGGAGATCGGTGGTCAGCTACGATAGGTGATAAATTGCTGAAAACGTCTGAACTTCTGTAGTCTAACATTCAGAAAATCTGGCCAAAATCTGAGTGTTTCGAATTCGATTCTTGTCACCTCGTGTCAGCTTCTTCTACTACTCCATTGATCGCAACACCCAACCGTATCTTCCCAGGTATTCGGTCGTAGAGTGGGAGGATCTCATGAACCTCACCCAGTAATTCTAACATGCTCTACATGGCCAAGTCAACTGGTTAGGTTTTTCATACTTTTCTTCCATCTCATAGACTGATCACCCTCACTCGTCTTCCGACCGTTAACAGCCTCAGCGAACAGGACTCATCAAGAAGTCCTGTCAGGGGACACGCGCAACACATGTTCTAGCCATCTCAGTCTGATGAGCCTAAATGCTCCACCCACTGATTTAATCTACAAACCCCAGCATTGTTCGTGCGCTTCTTCCACCAGATTCGGGCAACGGTATGAACATATCGGTGTTCGAATATCGACAATCTTCGTATATTTTTCACCCACAGTGGCCATGTCTTCTAATCCCTCATTAGCACTAGCATAACCACTGCGGCACGCATTCAATCCTTGATAGATAAGCGGATGTCACATCGACGATACAGATGAATGAGGCCGGCAAAATCCAAACAAGCCTTCCGTAAACGCAAAGACACCTCATCCGACATCCTTTAGATGCAAGAAACACGTATGTGGTACGATTCCCTTTCACAGAATAAAATAAGAACGATAGGAATTGATGGATTTTGATAGTTATATTGGTTTTCCTCTAGAACTGACAGTGGGTGAGAGGTTAAACGATCTGATGACGGGAGCTGACAAGCCAGAGAGCGCCATGTTCCAAGAGCCGCGTGGCTTAAGATGACGATAGTTCTCTGTAGAATGGCACCAGGCGGACTTAAACTGGCTGACTGTAAACAGCCGGTCGACTGAAAAACTGAGACTCACCTAAATTCCTGACCTGTCGAAAAGCCTGGTCAACGTTTTCTTGACCAGTTACGTACCTCAATGGATGACTGGTGAAAGTCACCCAAATGTCCTCCAAGACTTCTGAATTGAACCCGTGTGTCCGGGAAGAGGCAAAGTACTTTGAAAGAAAACTGCGTCTAACTATACAACACTTTGTGTGGCTATAAAGAATGATTTCAGAAAAAAGATTGCCCTTAGCTAGTGGATGAGCTGGTACCGGAGTTAGATGAGCTATTGAGGAGCGGCAGTCATTTTCATCTCGGATCTAAGTACGGACGCCTACTTATGAACGAGGAGCACCTAAGCTCTAGGCTTGAAATTGCTTTTTAATGAGTCTGGGGTCCACCAAGAGCCATTGCAATCCGACTTACAGGTAAGATATAGCTACCTAGATAACAGATACTTTCTATCTAGTCTACAGTGTTCTTAAACACTGAAAGGCCTGACTCTGTCAAATCCAGATGTGAGAGAGGCCTTTGCACTTTTAAGGTGCAAAACGCATACCGAACATTGCTACGCAAACCTTCAAGCTCAATCTTTATTACCAAGACCTGTGTCGTCCACCTATTCAAGGTTCAACACTTTCCACTCGTAAATAGTTCAGCGCTACTACCATCACCTGACAAAAATGCCTTCTCTAGGACCGCAAGCTCAATTAGAAAAGGAGAAAGGGAGAAACCCTGAAGTACACCACTTTTCGTGATGAACTTGAATGGCAGATCACCGTGAGCCCAAACTCGGCTTCGGCTTTTCATGTTAAGGGATTTCATGAAAGAAATGAACTTCTCTGGTACTCTCTTCAACAAGAGCCAGCGCCAGAAAACTGTGTTAGAGTGAGTCGAAGGCCACTTTAAGGTCAAGAAAAAAGGAGATGATGGGCCTATGGAAAGTTTGCCAGTGCCCTAAAATTTGTCGAAGAGTGAAGATGGGGTCAACGTGTCGCGGATAAGGGCCAATATAATTGTTCTTTGAAATGCTCTACCCACCAAACTAGACCACACTGCTGAGCTTGAATCTTTGAGTCCTTCAGTTCTCTGATCAGTTTGCTAAAACCCGGCATTCCTGGAGAGGTATTTCTATGCAGGTGGAAAGGGATGTGGCAATTACCCACCGCCAACGCTTTCTTCGTCTATCTACACTTCGCAATTCACCACTGCTTGTAACGATCGGTTATGAAAAATCCCTCGAAGTCACTATAATATCGTGGTTCCGTAGAATTACTCACATACATATATTATTTGCGTGTTTCGTACAACTTACGTTTCTATGAACTAACCTTTGTTTATTCGCGTCCAAAGCACTACTTTTTCATATCCTATCTTGGACCTGCTTGGAGCACGTGCGTGTCTGTAGCACGCCCCGAACTTGGTTCCCGTTTCTTAGTCTGTGCATTCGCGCCATTGAGGTTTTTATATGTTTCATGGTGTTGTTTATCCGATAATTCAGTATCGTAGAAGTTACGGATCAAACTTGATTTGGTTTTGGGATTCGTACGAATTTGGTGACATATTGCACGGAGAGTGTTATATTGCTTACGGTCGTTTCCTAGGCCACGAATCAGTCGGCGTTTTAGGCGCCTCCATGCTTCGTTGCATACGGAATCTGGAGGAATCGATCTGTGAGTATCAAGCAGTGCAGCTGAGAATGTAGATATCCATCGTTTCTGTGTGAGCCTGATTTCTTGGTCCTGACTGGCTTCAGCAGCCTCACGTGGGGCCTGTTTGACCTCGGTCTATCGCTGTCCTTGATCCTGGGCCGCTGACTGCTTCGGCCTTCTGATGGGGAGGAAGATTGAGCTAGACTTTACTGCGGCCAACGGCTGGAAGTAGACCGAAATGCGGGCAGGCTAGAGCGTTATCATTATCTACAGACGCTGACCAAAACGACTGGTGGGCTTGAATTGATCTGCGCCGGCGACAACCGACAGCAATGTGGTTGAACTGGGTACAACATTCTGAAGGCGCAATTGGACGCTAGCTTAGTCGGCTCCACTTTTGTGCATGAATTCTGAACTCGCCGTGAATAGTCTGTAGTCCGCTCATAGTCGGATGGGTCGGCCACGGCATCGCCTTGATGGGCTGGAACGTCAATTCGACCTCCTATATTCCTCTTCACTTCGTCTAGGCTTCCAACTTGGGTACTGAAATCACCAGCAACAAACACCATTTCCGTAGAGCTCGCCCTGCGGAGAATTTGAAATAAATATCAGTAAAATTCACCTTCAGCCTCAGGAAAACTACTGTCAGTTAGAGCGTACAGAGAAGAGACAAACAGGCACCGACGCCCCAGTCCAGTGCTGTTGACAATACATAACCATTCAACCGAACCGCCCACAGAAAAACTCTGACTGGGATCCAGTCGAGCAGTGGGCACTCAGCTTTTCTGCCCAGAATGACGCCAACGCCATATGGCCACGAGCGCTGGACACCAGATCACCCAACAAGCGAAAAGTGAAACGAGAACCCGAGTGTGTATCTGAGGCGCGAAGTGCTAACACTGAAGTGGAATATTGTAAGCGTGCTTCGCAGACACAACACACATTTATGTTAACAGTTTCAAGAGTTCTAGCTGAGAAAGCCCGTTGTCCCTTTTGGCCGAGTTTCCGGACAAGGAGAACAGTCAATGTAAGAGAAAGTTTAAGTCTGAGAATCGGTTATCTGTTTTCCCCTTTCTCCAAGTCGTCGTTCTTACTGAGACCTACAGCCTCTCGGTCACAACACGTTGTGGCTTGTCGTATCCGTTTAGGAGTGAAACTTCAAGGGCGAAGAGCAGAGAGAAGAAATTTTTCCCGAGGGACGGCTAGATATTTGTGAGCATATACTTCGCAGCTACCCATGGCATAGACGGGGATGGTCTTTGAGAACACCAACCAGAGCCTTTGTCTCTAAGGTCTGACACACAAAGCAGTGGACCGTTAAACCAGCACGAAAACTTAATCGAAGCACCCGTGAACGAACCTCTTGTGGTCTGTCGGGTGAGACCTGACTGCTGCAAGCATACTGCCTTGATTTCGCTGGTGCCTTGTTATCGATCGGCTTTTCCGATTCAGTCCTTTGTCCCATACACTCAGTACAGGAAGCGAAAAGTGGATGAGGCAGTATTATTTGGGCCGGGGGATGCCCAGCTTAGGCCGGCAATAGCTACCCGATGGAGCACAATGGCTTCTCCCACCTTCAAGGACAGCCCTAAGAACTCCACTCCTACGTCCATCTGGTGTTCTTTTGACCAGGGAACTACTTCTCTCTGAGTGTGTTCACCGGGGTGTTCTCTCCATGGGCACGTTGTTTAAAACCAGATGTTTCCCATCAAATGGCTTGGATAGTGGACTTCGCCTGGTCTCTACCCATTGACCTGTCAGGCATGATGTCATCTATGGCTTAAGGAAACCATTCTGCGTGGCTTTGTTGGTCATGAAGGCATGCTAGTCGTCACAAGACGTCAAGGTGCAGTCTCGTCCTTTCTCGTCAAAAGGGGGATAAAATTTTGAATTCTCCACATCACACTGCTCGAGAACTTTAAGTATGATAAACAGGAACTGAAGAGCTAGGTTTGCCAGGTCGGCGAATAAACCAAAATTCTGGGGCGGGGCGATGTAGGACTTCCTCGGGGTCGGGAGTGTAGGCCTCTCGGGATAGCTTCGAACAACAGTACAGAAGTCTAAATAGTGTCCTCTCTATTGAATTCACGCATACAAAAGAGCCCAAAAACTCCCGTTTTATTTACTTCCACAATGAAGTATAGTCTAAAAATTTCCAGGATCACATTCAGCACCTCAGTAATCCTTTGACAGGGAGCATATTACCCGAATCATATTCAATAACTCACATAAATCTCATTCAAACCAACTTGCACATTCCTGATTCCATACTTTTGAGGGTACTTTAATAATTTGGTTGACGTAAACGAAGCACAAATAGGAATACACAACTTCGACGAAATACTGGAATTTTGTGAAAAGATGACTGATGACAGGCATACTACTTCAGTAGTATACCACCAAATAAACTAAGGCATGAGTGACATACGTTATTTCTTCAAACTCTGTATTCGCCATGGACTTTCGACTTTATGTTTGTGCTACTGAAAACGTTGCCCGATAACGAAATGATAAACGTAGATGAAGTCCGCCGAAAAAAGCGGTCGGATTGTTGCTCTGAAACGATGACCAAGGACAACAGGGGTTGTCAGTATTAGCTCCAGCAATGAATAAAAATTAACCTGAAAAGAATATACGAAACGATGGGGAAGGTTCGACGGCTCCTTTAGCACTTGGCTGATCCATGTGGGCAGGCTATATATTAGCCAGGAACATATAACATCGGAGTGTACAAGTATGAAGACGAGTGGGCAGAGGGGTACCGGGTACGCACACCTGATGCGCGGCAACAACCGCGAAACCGGTCGTGTGCATCCGGAGAAGTTTTGTCCACACGTTACCATACTACTTACTATCGGTATATATACATATATATATAAATATATATATATATAAATATAAACAAACATATATATATATATATATATATATATATATATATATACGTGTGTATGTGGTGAGCAGTATGCAAATGGGCGGGCAAAATTTCCCCGGACTTATCCGACCGGCATCGTGGTCGCTCATCAGATATGAAATTCTGGTACTCCCCTGCCTCCTGATCTTCAGTGAAGATTATCCGCTGTCACTCAAGTTTGATCCTTGTGACAAACATAAAAAGACGTATGCAGGTATGAAGACGAGTGGGCGAAGGATTGCCGGGTATGCATACCTAATAGGTGACAAAAATGGCGAAACTACCCGTGTACTGCCGGGGACGTTTTGTCCACCCAGTTACATAATATATACTATATATATATATATATATATATATATATATATATATATATATTATTCGCTCCCATTCCATTTCAGGTCATGTACCACACGAAATATGGTACGATCGGAAGGAAGGTTAGATGGAGCCAGAATGCTGAAAAGGAAGAAGCCAATTCCTACTCCAATTGTTGTTTTTGCGCGAATCGCATTTTTGTCTGTTTCGAAACTTAAAATAAGAACAACTACGCATCCGCCACTAACTTTTATTGCAAGCTACGTCCATTTATGAGGCCAGGAGACTTTCCACGTGGTCTTCAATGTTCCAATCTGGTTATGGAAACGATCCTACATGTGACAGACTCTCCGTTAGTTTCTCCGTTATTCTGCGCCAGGCCATTGCTCGTACTCCTCGCTCGTCCTTCTGGTCAGGCCCAAGGAACGCAACAAATACGAGAAGCAGAACTTGCCGAGCAAGCATCCTAATGCAAACCCTGATCCGTGAATACGGTGCTGCGATAGGTTTTTTTTCAAAGAGGATTCGGTTATGCCAAATACTTAACTACTCACTTGATCGTTGTAGACGAATCAATGCCACGAAACACGGGCAGTGCCACTTGGGTGGCGGGTGTCGAACACAGCCAAGCGGCGGACATCTTGACCTTAGAAAGGCCATGTTTCACGAACGTACTTCAATACGAAAGCACGGCATCACTATACATTTTGTTCCCCAAGGGAAGATTGATTTCGTATGGGTGCCAGAGACGTTTGAGGTTCAAAAGTGCCGGTCTAGTCTTTGGGATACGCACAGATATTTCCCTTTTGTTGCAGCCACTTCCAACAGTACGGCTGCCCAGGCAAGTAGAACTTTCGGCAATCATTGGCTCTTCGTTGCCCAAGCTGAGTGTGGACAAATGCTCTCTCCAATCCTGGGGTGGCACCTTGCACTTTCATGGAGTGAAGTACATTCAGTATTGAGCAACTTGAGTTGTTATGGGGTTCAATGGAAGGTACTCTGTTTGGTAGTTAGAAACGAGCTGCACGATGTTGTCGGCTTATTCCAAATTAGTAATTACGTGCCCTGGGAGGAGTATGATTTCCCTATCTGAGAGGCCCTCAACCGATCTCATAAGGGCATCGTAAATGGTAAGGCCAAAGAGAAACGGCAAGATTATACACCCTTGTCGAGTTTAACTTGAGGCAACAAAGGGGGCCTGGGCTCACTGTGAGCTCTTATTCGTTCTGACTTATGGCGGAAAAGGAATCTGTTGATAGATGCACGTTTTTCGGGTAAACCATTTCCCAGAGAATTCTCACATGGCTGTTCTATCAACCGAACCAAAGGCTGCTCTGATATCCAAGAATGAGGCTGTGGTCGGTCTTTGGTAAGTGTGCCGATGCTCTAACAGCTGACGGAGGGTGAATATCTGATCAATGCAGCTTCAGCCGGGGTGAGACTCCGTTTTCTTCCCACGGATTTGCTTCTTTCCGTGTGATGACATTCGATGAAGAACAACGGATTTCAAAACCTCCGACACAACTTAGATCAAGCTTATTCTTGTGTGATTATCACAGACACTCTGAAGAACGCATGATTTATCTTTTTCACCATGTTGTAGCCTGTGTCTTCGAATACGTCTGGTGGCAGTCCATCTAGGTTTGGAGTCCCGTGTCATTTGAGAAGAACAAGTGCACTTCAGGTTACAGCTTGGCCAGAACACCGATCTCTGGACACTATGCTCACCAAGAGTTATGGTATCTGGAGCAGGAGGCCAGTTGAACTGCAAATAATAGTGTTCATCCCGTCTTTTTGGGCTCCGATGAAGACTACGAATAGACTTTCCGCCAGCTCGGCAAACTGCCTCGCTTACACCACGTCTTTTGGTATCGCTCATACTGGTATTTCGAAACAGCTTTCGAAGGGCAACTGCTTATTCCCTACCAGTAGCGCTTTTGGACTACCCACTTTCACGGTAGTCCCTTGGGTTTGCAGTGAACTCATGTTTTAGCCCCAGGTGGGTTTTATTTGCAGCTAAGTCCGCTGGAATTGAGCTGCCCATATCCTTGGGTCGGAGGGAGTTCACAGTCATCCAATGATTGACAGGCCTGGAATTAGAGCTGTAGCTAGCCCGACAAGCGGAACGCGGAGCCGATTTGACTAGAGCTCAACAATGCCCTGAGGAGTGCGGTGGGATGGCCCTCAACCTATCTTTCCATTCACCTTAGAATTTGGTCATTACCGAAGGGTCCCATAGTCAGGAGGCTTCAGCCCGAGAAACCGTCATATAGAAGGAGTGGCACACAGTAGCGTATAAACCGACTCAGTACTGGTTCCCTATTAATGACGGCAGTTTTGTATACGGTCTCACCATCCATGGCTAGTTGCAGTGTGATTCGCTTGAGCCCAGTCCCGAGATGACGCAGGTCATCCGACGGCTGAAAGGCTTTTCGTGTTCTTAAAGCTGATGCTAGATAGAAACAGTACTTGATGAGAGTTTAGATTCAAAAGCCTTTCGCTGCTGTCCCAACGGCAGCAACCAAGACCAAAACGGCTTCCTATAAGATGTTTACTCTGCGAAATTCTTCCTACCCCGTCACTTGAGCCCGCATTTGGAAGACGATGTCTACTTCTTCTACTGCTCTGTTAAGTACCGAAGACGCTGATAGAAACAGCCCCTCACGGAATCCAAAGCTGCAATTTCTAAAGGCACGCTCAAAAGTCGCGAAATAGGATCGCCTACCGGTTCGTTTTACGCTTGACCTGAAGGATCCTTTGAGTTGTGCAGAAAGCGTCGAATTTTAACTGGAATATACCATAGAAGACTGACGCCGACTCTGTCATTCAAAACTATTACAGTACATGCATGACAAGAGGCCCCAGCTTTAGGGTCTCCAGAACAACACGAATGAAAAATAACTCCTCCTTTAGATGGTGGCAACCTTGCTATATGACTGAGTTCTCGAACCTGGGTCTCCTGTGGGCAGCGGATATCAATATCAGTCTTCAACAAAGTCCCAGTAGACTCAGCTCTTTGATCCAAGTGCAAAGCCTTGTGCAGATTTCATTTCAAAAGTAGAAATGGTTAGCGCGGACAGATGATTGCAGAATTGGGGAGTAAAGTGTTGGTCCAACCGGCGTATCCTAAACAGTGCCGATATTTCGCACCAGCGGTGATAAGACGACAAAAACGATGAGCTTTTGAGTGGCTGTGCACGTGACGGGGAGTAAGCTAGAAAACTTTGAGCTATCCATCGACGCAAAATGCAGCCGAGTGATTTCATGCTCTGTCTGCGGGGGCAACACCACCGGGTTGTCCAGACCAAAGCAGGTGGTTTCCTCAGGGGTCCATAACCGGAGCCTTTAGTTACTCAAAGCTCAGTCTACAAGGCAGCCGAACGAAGCTTCAGATCCGTAAAGTACTGGGTCCGGTGACTGAGTGCTCAGTTCATACGACCTTTGGATAAGGCCAGATGTCGTGGTTGCGTGGTGGTGTGTGCTCCGTACACCGTCTGTGGTTAGTTTGGAACAGGGTTTAGCCATCTGCCCCGGAACAACTGTTGAAAACACCCCCGCCAAAAGAAGGCAGTGTTCAGAGCTTCTTCCACAGACTCTTTGAGATGCCCGGTCACTTGAGGGCAGTTTCGGTGGTGGTCGGGTCTGGCAGTTTTCTCCGGGCCTGAAAACACCCACCTCTGACCATAATGCGGCTTTTGAGATCTTGGCCCTAAGTAATCGGTAAAACATACACACTGGGCATCAGCAAGTGATAATCAGGTTAAGTCAAGTCCAGAAGCATCCAGGGAAGTGGAAGTTCAGCCAGATTTAAAAAGATAACAGTTACCAATTTCCGAAGAGACAAGACGAAAAATCGTGTAACCCCCAGAATGGTAGAAACTCCACGTGTAACACGAAGTTCACTGGAGAAAGTTGGAAACCACTTACTTTCATGGGTAAAACCTAAGTTACAGTAGAAGGGTTAAATCAAGTGGTCTCAGTGCCCACTGTACAGCAGAGAATTGGTTTGGGAACATTCATGAAGAAACCATTTTGGTGATTTTTGTTTAAAAATGTGGAGTTTGTGAGAAAAATGCAATACAGGAAGGCAAATGGCGATTCGACATTTTTCTGTCTTTGGGGGAAAAGAAATGTTTAAAATAAATGTAAAGCCGGCTGGTATAGTTTCTATATGGACGGCTTTTGCCTGCGCTCGAGACGGACGGTGGAAAACAAGAAGAACAAGGGCCACGGAAGTAATTTTCCTGTGCGCGGAGCTCAAGGTAATACCAGTAGAAACGAAAGGCCGAAGACAACCTTGCAGAACAGTGAGCCTTGTCGAAAGTGGTTTCCAAAATAACGGCTTTATCTCACGGTTCACCGGCTCATAAGTAATGTGAAATAGGGGAATTGCTCCTAGAAGCGCCAAATACCTGTAAACGACTCTGAAGCACACCTGTAAGCTCCGAAGAGAGTTGCTGAGTCTCGCAGACGTATTTCAGTTCAGGTGAAACGTCCTGTTATCGTAGCCATTTAAGTAAGCATTTTGCGGTCTGTAGAGCTCGGAAAATATAATTAAGAAATATACCTGAAGGACCAATGAATTATTTTTTACTTTCTCCAGCTAAATAAGTCTGATTTCTTGCTGAAAGTGAGCATCAAGATTATTTGCAATAGGTAGAACATCCAGTGACTAACTACCGTCGGCGAGTTTTCAGTGAACCGTACGACACTACCCAAAGCAATGGATCAGAAGACATCCGACGGAATAAATGCCGGCAGCAGTCTCAGTCATCTATGAGGGCGACTTGAACTGGAGTCCTTTTTGATGTTCGCAGCAGTGAAAAGAGTTTTCAAGTCAAGAAAATATTTCATACACTTGTCAAAGCTCATCCGTGCGTGCCTGTCGACCCGCATATCATCCGCAAATTCTCTTCGGCTGTGAGCCTTGTTCCTGATTGCCTGGGCCGTATATTTTGTAAACTGACACAATACCCTCTGGCAAATGCTGCCATGAAACCAACAGTACTGGCGGATAAACATAATTATACAGTTGCTTCCCCGGAAGTCTGCAAGAAGTTGATACAGCTTGGGAGTTGTGAAACCAGTGGTCCAGATTGCTTTTCGATAGCTTTATTGTATCGGGTTACAAGTTACCATTACCATTACCAATTCCGTCTGATTATATCGAACAACTAATAAAATAGATCTGTCACCAGTGGCAGAAAAAATATGATCCGTATGGTGCATATGAAGACATCAGAAGATACATAAAATCTCATTGCGAAAAATCCTTGATGTGAATTGTTTTTCATTACCACTGACGCAGCACTTCAGGTGCCGTGGACTGTTACGCGATATATTTTTTCTATCACTCACCGGGGACCGCAAATATGTCATGATGTGCTCAGTAATAAACCGATGAATTCAGTAGCTTTGCCAAGAAAGCATGGTACATACTACACCGACAAGCGGTGTCCCAACCTCAACCCAGGGAGTATTAACAAACGGCTTAAATGAGTTCAAGAAATCCTGTTCCATTCATCAGTATTTATATTACAAAGAACATCATTCCACTTGAACGAACTATTTTTGCTAGGATCCCGATGGTTTGCCCTATTGCACTAAACCGTTGTCACAAACCGGACACTCACCGCTGTCTCAAGTGCTGGTCGATCACCTTGAAATTTGCTGTGAAGTTATTCGGTAATCTCACCTTCCGTTTGTAATCTTTTGCTATAATTCACTTGCAGTTGTCGACTTATTATTCAACTTGGAGCTCAAGAGCACCAGAGGAACACCAGTGAAATTTGGTTATTGTGAAATTGCTTAATTTCTTGTATATAGTACTGTAGCTATTTGGAATCTACTTTGTTTTGCGTTGTGTCGGAATTGGTTGCTACGCTTCCCCCAAACTTTCGATTGGCCAGACCTTCCGGAACCCAAGGACTCCAAAAAGATGTTTACCTTGAGCTGAGCGGGTAAGAGGCAGTTTATTTAGTGATGTTTGTCCGAAGGTCGCAGCTCAGCCGAAGACAATTCTCACTTTAATTTGGTTTCTGCTTGTAAAACACGACGTAGAAAAGGCCAGATAGCTGCAGCATTTTTTCACTTACTCACCTCCAGTTGCTCTTCCTGCTTAATCTTTTTCGACACAACCATCCACAGTAGCGAAATAATTTTCTTTAAACACAGGATCCCTCTCTAGATGGCGTTGTAGAAAACTCAGCACTCTCATGGGTAAACCTTTTTAATTTGGCAGACAGGGCTCCCCCGGCTTCCACGTTGGTACCATTCAGTGGTGGCCCATCAGCTTATGCATTAATTCTGCCATGTGTTCCAGTACTAATCTATTATTTTTTCAGATAGTGCTTTCCTCGTACAGGCAGCCTCTGCAAACCTAGCGGAACATGCTTTCTAGGCCCTTATCCAGTCCTATTGTAATAAAGCAGAGTAATTGAGCATTTCTGTCCGTTCAGCTTTCAATTGATGTTGGTCCTAATATCATCCGCCGAACAGGCACTTTCACAACATCAGGATCGCCAGGACCACCGGTTTGTTGTTCTAAAACCCAGTGGGCCTTCAGTACATCTGTTTCAATCAGTACGCCAATAGCTGAGTCGTCCGAACTTACGACGGCTCTTTATTCGGTTGGTTCCTTTCGACGAATGAACGGTGTCAGCTTAAGCAGTATATCAACCGCCCAAGGCCGATATAATTGAATTACCTCTTGGAGGTCCAGGTAAGTTACTTCGAGAGACACGGTGGTGTCTTGGTAACACAATAACCGTTGCCATTTTCAAGAGTCAGTAGCTGTGGCCTTCAGCTAGGATCCAACTTTTCCCTAGGGGGTGCATCATTGAAGCTTGTATCAGAACGATTGTCAAGAAATCCATCGACAAAGATTTCTGGGGGGCCTCAAAGACTAACCAGTAATATGAACAAATACTTTCGCCAAACAACGTCAATGACTTCTGCTGAGACGTGACCAACCGATACATTAAGCTCAGTTACTTGAGCAGTCCGGCGGGTAGCGTCTGAGTACTTTTTCTGAGCAACGTCTGGTGAAGCTGGCATTACACTCGCTTAAACCTCAAGTTCTGCGTGACCAGCAATTCCTAACAACATAAATCGATTTCTAGCAGAAAAAACAACTTCAGCCACCTCATTACTTCTTGTCTTTTGGCACCGCTACAATGGTGAAGGGTAATGTAATGGTACACACAATGTAGTCCTTTGCAAAAAGAACCCATCTGATTTGACGAATATCCAGACTGGAAGCAGTCACATCAATCTCCGTTGACGTTATTGTGGCCACTCCATCTCGAGAGCTTTGACTACTCGTTGGCCTTCGAGATTATGACAGAGCGTGAACACCATTGTCTGGCTGTGTTATAAAATGAGGCAGGTTACGGCACCCTCAGCCTGGTGTGAAACGAAGTTCATCAGCCCACGGAAAGTAGGTTCACGCTTGGTCTCGTGTATGTGAAATGCTCTTTTAAACCACTTAGTCTGGATGTGATAAGGAAGCCATGGCACCATTGCAGACGAAATCCAGCGGGCGTTTAAGCTCGGCCGATAATTCAGCCCTTCCAAAAGGGCTTCACACATCTTCATTTCGTCAGCTAACTTGCTTGTAGCTTCAGGGCCAGAAGACTTTACTGCTGGTCCGTCTGTCGGTTTACTGACGAACTGTCTTGTGACTGCATGTGGTCCACCGAAAAGCTTTTTCGAAGAATCGCAGAGACTACTCGTAGCCTCCCCTGGGTTTGAGGATTTCGCATCTTCAGATTACTTGGGCGGCTTGCCTTAACGGACAGAAATGGGATGATCCAAAGGCAAGAATGGTCGAAGGTGTGTCTGGCCACTGTTCTTTTAAAGCCGCGCATGAACCCGGAGTAATCCACTGGATTGCCATGCAATTTGACCACATTTCTGGCGAAAAAGCTCACGAAAGCTTGAAAAGGCTGAACGGTTTTGAAGACACTGCTTTTCGCCGGTTGTTCCCCATTCTAAATACCAGTTCCCACTTCCTTGGAAAATATCGGGTCGGCCGGTCGATGGTTTGAATTTCGGGGGGATTACACACAGTTCTTAGCCTGTTCGGGCTTACCAAATGTCTTCGACCTAGGTGGTCGAGAGGTCTGCACCGACAATGTCTGCGGTTATTTTGGTCGTAGGTTGCCGGTTTTCTCTGCGTGTTTCAATTCGGCCTCATAGATATGCCTTTCAGTTTCCAACCCAAGCTACGAACTTTCATCTTTAGTTTCGCTAACTTGGGTTTTCGGTTCAGCTTCGAGTCGGTGGAAGGACTTTTTGATAACTGGCGTTCACAATCGAACTTATGATGGGATCCCAGTGCTAACTGTTCGACAGATATTTATGTACACCAACAACGTTTTTATTTGAAAAACCACCGTATTTAGTGTTGCCTTTGTTCCGCTTGTGTACACAGCCTGCAAGCTCTTGCGTTCCTCCAATACAGATATTGCCTCGCTCCAGCTTTCAAGGTCTTTTCCTTTTCACGCAGCCGAGTATAATGGTTACTGTGTTACGAACCGAGGATAAGAGGATATGGATTCCATTTGAGCTTGACCCCAGAATTAACTCAGGAGAATCCCAAACCTGCTGGCCGGAGAAACAGGACAGTTTCACCGAGGAAGCTCGTAAGACCTTGGACGATGTGTGCCTGGCACCAGGCCAGTTCCGAGTAGCACAGGCTGAGTTCGAACACATGCTGGAATGAGGCATATATCACTCCTCCGTAGCCCTAGGGCACTGCCTCTTCAAGTGGTTTCCAAACCTAATGGCGGCTGGCCTCCCTGCGGCGGTTATGGCGCCCTTAACCAAGCTACCATCCCAGATAGATGCCACTTCCTTCATACTCAGAATCTAACTTCTTCCCTTTCGGATTTTTCTGTTTTTAGCAGCATCGACTTAGATGCAGCCTTCCACCGAATCCCGGCAGCTGAGGATGACATCCTTAAAACCGCTGTTACAACTCCTTTCGGACTATTCGAGTTTTTGTGCATGCCTCTAAGGCTCAGTAATGCAGCCCAAACCTTTCAAAGATTTATGCATGAAGCAACACACGGTTTAAAGAAGGTCTACGCGTACTTAGACAATATTTCGGTTGCAAGTTTTCCGAGCGTACAGCACAACTGCGCGCTTTTCTTTAGAGCCTTAGCCAACGCTGTATGACCATTGACCACTCTAATTGAGAACTAGGTAGGTCTACCATCACATTCCAAGGTCACGACACAGCTTCCGGCATACAACCCCTGCCAGAGAAGTGGGCTATCCACGAATTTCCCAGACTTCACTCTTACTGGCAGCTGCGTCCATGTTCTGACTTGTTTAACTTCTATCAACGATTTATTCTCCGCTGCATCTTCTGCGAGAGGTGAGTGGAAATTCACACCTCCCGATGCAGTACAGACAGCATTTACTTGGATCAAGGAAGCTATCGCCAACATAGAACTTCTTGCACATCCCGATTCTTCCTCCCTCCTGGCATTAGGAACAGGTGCTTCGGATACGGTTGTTGGATCAGTGTTGCAACGGTTCGTCAATAACTCGTGGCTACAAATAGCTTTCTTCTCAAAGCGTCTTCAACACACGGAGTCCTGATGTATTACTTTCAGTGGGGAGCCGCTGGCAATTTATTTGGGCATCCGACATCTCAGGCGCACACTCGGGGGCCCAGTGTTCACAGTGTTCACAGACCATACTAAACTATGGTGCGCTGTGCAACCAGCTTCTGATAGATATTCAGCAAGCGAGACTCCTTACACAGATTGTGTTTTGCAGTTAATTACTAACATATGACACGTCTCTGGGGCACACAAGCCCGTAGCAAAAGCATTCTCAAGCATCCACGATATCGAAGACCAGTTATCCGTGGACATAGATCTAGAGGCAATAGCCGCGGCCCAGACAACAGATCCTGAGGTTGAACAGCTCAAAAACAACAGCTCCCTGCGTCTAATGATAATGATATTGATAATGATGGCATATTTTGGAAAAGCCAAAAGCATGCTACAATGCATGATCGGATGATTCAGCTGGAGCCAGAATCGGAGTTTCTATAAGGGTGGAACTAGTGTATATAAGGGTTTGAACGAGAGCATCGAAGTGGCCAAAAAGATGATAATGCCCGGTAAATTTAAGGTCAGTGAAGCCTCCGATTTCTAAAGTAATTAGTATTTTCCGCCTCTCACAAGGCCGACCCAACTGCTGGCTCTTGCAAATTTCCGCCGACATTTAGCATAGGTCTCCACTGCTTACTGCACCCTGGAGTGGCCGCCTCTGTGGAACCGGCCACCGAGCGATTCGTTTGGCTTGCACTAGACATGACTTACCTCTTTAGGCTTGTCTTTGTCGTAAATACCAAAGCTTTTAGGTATACGGGCATACTTGAGCTGTTTTAGGAACATTCTCTGAACCAGAGGCACGTTTTCACCATGGGCATGCGGATCGCGAGAGCCCCCAGCCACCTAAAGATAAAGTTTACATTCATAAGTGCGTAGACCTTTTTTCTCGCTGGCCACAGGCCATACTTATTCCCTGTCCTACGCAGTGATCAGCCGATCACCCCTGCCATTGTGCGTTTGGCGCACGCGGCAACGGCTGGTGCTACTTCCGTCGCTTTTCCCTAGCAGGAGCAAACCAGTGGTCTCCATACTTAGGCGCAGCTATAATACACACCGCTGGCACGCAACCATCTTTTCCCGTTGATTTCCTCAAAGAAAGGTTTCGTAGAGGCTGAAGGAGTGTCCTCTCCTACAAAAGAATCCATTCAGCTGATTAGGTAAGTCAATTTGGTTGCCCTGCTATCGTGACTAGTGATTTCGGTTCTCATTTTGACAGTGCTCTTCAAGGGTTACCGAACACATTCCATTGCAGACATAACAAGACGTCAACCTCTTATTCTCAGCTTGAGAGCACGGCGGAGCGATTTCACCACTGACTGAAAGCTGCCCTATGTGTTGTTGATAATCATTTACGAAGGGATGTGTTGCCTATGGTTCTCTTGGGACTGCCAAAATCGTGAAGGCCGACATACGTGTTACGCTGGTTGACCTTGTATATGGTTGCGCAATACGACTTCCAGGTGAGTTGATTTCTTCACTTTCGCCTGTGAGTTTTAATTAGAGAGATTATGCAGAACTTTTGTCACACCAAATGCGGACGCCAAAACCCTCCCTACTAAAGAAACAAGCCCTTATCAGCTACGTACCTACCACTCAAGTGACCGCCAGCCATGTGTTTATTCGAGTGGAAGTGGTGCAATTGTCACTACAACCAGGTTGCCGTGGCCTGCTCCGCTTCGCCTGGAGAAAAGAAAATAAATACGAAAGCAAGGCAGGAACCATAAGTATGGACTGCCTTAAACCAGTCTTCGTCGAAGTAGAACCCAAACCGGATAGCCGACCCAATACTCCCACCTGATCACAACCCTAGGTTGTTCACTCTGAGTCGGCGCCTGTTACTCCCACTGGCGCCCCCCCCCTTTCTCCCCCCCCCCCAAAATTAACAGTTGCAACACCAATCTCCACTTAAGATACAGCTGCGGTAGAAATCAACGCGGCCGCGAGCTGTGGCAGCCAAAAGGTTTTGAAGAGTGTGTAACAGTTGTATATATTTGAGTCTACATTTTGTTCCACCTGTACGTAGTTTGGTATTGCATGACTACAAGACCATGTAGTTTATCACGGGAAGGATAACAACAGTCTGCATTGCGCGGGCATTTCCCCAGAGCCAAATCCTCTTCCGAGCCTTGAGGCGTGCTTTTCTGCATTTTTTCCTTTCTAGTTAGTTCCGTCAGACAAAATTACCCGGATTTCCAGGGCCCTGGCATGACTCAAAATCAACGCCAGTTGGACAATGGCTAGGCTAGCTTGACATCGAACGTTGGCCTTCTCACCGAGGCGATAACCACCACGGCCAGACGGATTTTCGTGGAGTTCTGAAGGCAAATCCGAAAGCACGATCACTCAGCAAATTTGCAGGCAAGATCTACCATCTACCTCTGTTGAGTAGGAGGCGATCGAGGCACATCAATCAGCGTGGGTCACAGAGAACGGCTTGTGCTGGCTTCTTTGTTGTGCTCGATGGCTTCTGGGGCTTGAAGAAAGGTTCTTGCAAACTAAAGCCGACTTGCCAGTTACTGATCGAAGCCCAGCTGCTCCAGGCCTCGTGAGGAGAATCCTGCTGTGCCACTGAGGCGACAAACACTTACGCACACCGAAATATTTTTCATCTGATCAACCACCGAATTTAATTTCGCGGATGATTAGGGAAAGCAATACTCATGGCTTCTCAAAAGCTTGGGGGAAAGTCCTGATACTGTGGGATTTTATTGCACAAGAAGTGAGCTAGATAAACTAAATAGCTCCTAGGGCATTGTTCGGCCACAGTTTGCCAGGCTACACACATAAAACGGGCCCAGCTCAGCTTGTTACCGCGGAGACCAGGTGTAGGCAAGGACAACGCCTATCTACTTTGGACTATGTCATCACAAGATATCCACAGGATATTTCAGACCCTCAGGTCGAGGTTTCGCCTGGAAACATTGACCAGGGGGTACTCCGCTCAACAGTGAATCTGTGCAGACTAGTACCCACAGACGAAGATGGATGCAGCAAACACCTGGTAAGCCAGACAGTGTTGAGGTGACTGGGGCTGAGATCGAAAGGGATTTTGATCAGGGTGGGGATTTTGTGGAGTGGCCCTGGAGGCAAATTAGAGATACCTTCCTGTCGCAGACTGGCGAGATAGCAGAAGGGCCTGATGGTATCCATCCGGCAATGAGCTAGCCCCCAGCGAAGCATTCGACCCGGCCACTGGCTACACTGTTCAGCGCGTCCTCCGACCAAAGTTGCTTACAGCATGATTGGCCCAGGGCCATGGCCACTCCGATCCACAAAGCCGGGATAGAGAAACCTGTCTCAACTACGTGCCCTTCGGTTTAACTGCGGTATTGCTGAAGGTGATGAAGCGGGTTTTGCTAGACAGAATTTCTGGCCGTGTGACTGCCCACATGTCGAGAACGAAAAACCAGCCCAATTTCGTCCGTCAGAGATCCTCCTTGTCCAGCCTCATCTGTTCCATGGACGAGATTACCCAAAGGTTAGACCAGGGGGTAGAAGGTAAATCTGCTATCTCGACACCAAGAAGGCATTCCATTCAGTCAATCACCATTTATTGCTGATGTAGTTGCGTGCCTTCGGCTTGCCTTCGGAAACTATTGTGTGGGTCCGCAGGTCCATCACGGGTGGGACCTTTCAAGTCAAGTTGGGGATATCATATTCTAGGAAGGGTGCTTTCTCAAAGGTGGGCCTCAGGGCTCCGTCCTTGGACCCATGTTGTTCACTTTGTCCATAAGCGACTTGGCCATAGGCTGGGAAAATCCATGCTTTGCTTTTGCACATGACGCAAGATTGGTTGGCTCCGTAAAAGCAGTTCCACGCGATGAGACCCAAATACAGTGCATCGCCGGTAGGTGGTCTGGGACTTACCACTAAACACCACTAGGAGCATCTCCTTGGTATATGGCAGGGAAGCTTTACCGATGATGTACTTTGGAGAGACTGACAAGTGCACTGAGATCACCGAAGTTACAGGCGGACAGCTTGTCGTCTTTCAGTAAGTGAGGAGCATACACTTTTCCGTATGTTATTAATAAATAAGCACATACAAGCTGAGTCTGAAGGACAAAAGAGAGCACGAGCCACAACAGAAGGAAGAATGCGGCATCAGATCTACTGATGCCGTCAATGCGTGGCGGTCAGTGGCGGGGTGAAGTGACAAACTTTGAGGATGAAAGTTCGAGCCTGCCGATGGCAGCACCACTGAAATGCCCGGGAGGATTATCTTGCAGCAGAGACGCAAACCTTTGAGAAGGCAAAGTTATGAATAAATTTCTGAGCCGTTCTTGTAATAGGCAGAGTAAAAAGCGAGTATAAGCCAATAATGTACCTTAAGAACAGAGAAAACCTGTGGCGAATATCCAAGGTCCACGGCGTACGTACTCACTACTCATAATTAACTAAACTCAGAAAGGGAAGAACAAATTCTAACCATGAATGGTAACTAACAGATTTCGATAATTAGCTCCTCGTGGCAATCTTTATCTACAGATATTGTGTGAGCATGTTTGACTTTGCTAAGTGCTTTGTGTTATTTACACTATTTGGGTGCAAAACCGTTAGTGTTTAAACGCGGATATCTCCTCAGGATTGCTCGAATATGGCAGGAATACCGTATCAGTTCTACTGAGGATGCCGGGGATCGGAGGCTTGTTATTGTTACAATCGCTCAATCCGAACAGAGTAAGACTTTTTGGGAATAGGGTTTCGGGGAGACAAGGTAGGACCACTTAAAACTATGCGTCAGTTTCAGCTGTTGCCATAACCGGTGCGTGGTCTGGTGAATGTTACCAGGAAACGGCTAAAGATACGGTCCGTGACTACCGATAACTACGGAGGTTGGAATGCTCTGAATCTGGACACTGCTTCGGATATGTATCAGTTACGCGTGCGTAAATGCGCTGCTAAGGCCCACTTCATTCTTTGCTAATAATTACAACCCTTTTTTCAGTATGGAAAATAGCAGATAGCTGTTGCTTTTCAGTAAGGAATATACACATTTGTGTACGGTAAAAGTATATACAATTGGAGTCCGAGGCATGCTCATACCGTATATTATTATAAAATATCCGACTGACCATGTTCGATTACATTTCTCACATGATTTTTAAATATCGAGTTATGTATGTGTAGCGGATTCTGGTCCAGTGGTTGAGTCACCCACAGTGAACGAACCCTGAATCCTCAGTCAGAGAAAGCGAGGTCGGTGAACTACTTTTACCATAAAAAGTATCACGGTCAAGTACTAATGGAAGCATGCCTTAATCTGTGGACAACCTATCCACAAAGAACAGTCTAGCCAGTGAAAAACAACCTTCCCATCTAGAAGAGGAGAAAGCGTACGCAGGTACGGTCGAGAGCTAAGTCAAACAATTGGCAAAGCAGCTGTTGGTTGCATGAGGCTGAAGAAGAGAGATGACCAGTCACAATCCGTGGTGCAATGGCAGAGTTAGTCGAAAGACACACAGAAATATTGGGAGCGAGGAAGGGCGAAGATGGCTCCGATAAACAAACAACTTGAGTTCATTTAACTGACGGTACAGTAGGTTGTAATGGTGGCTCCGAACCATTCAATCCTGATGAACTATTGCCAACTATGCTAAGGGAGTGCACAGCTTTTCTTCCCCAATAACATCAGGCCCCCTGAATAGCTGCTCAACCCACACAAAAACCCCTGATGGGTGGAAAGTGGTCTCCGTTACCCCCGTACCCAAGAAGAGAACTAAAAAGTTTCGCCTGATAGCATGCATGTCTATTACCCCCAAGGTAATTGAACGATTATTACTTCACCTTACATCTCCTCATCCTGATGTGCTTTACCTTAACCAATTCTTCTATCATCGTTCACTTTCAGTTCTCGAAGTCATCAGTTCTCTCACAAGTTCTGTGTTGTTGGCACTGGATCAGAAAGGCTCGGTGGTCAGGGTCTGTTTCTCCGACTGCATGACGCATTCAACTGCTTTGATGGATTCAAGTTATTACATATCTTGATGGAAAGTGGAGTTTCGCCGAATGTGACGTACACTTGTTGTCCAATTATTCGTATTTATCTTCGTTTATATATATTTACATTATGGCGGCAACAACAACAATAACAACAGTTTTCCTAGTTGCTTTGCAAAACCTCCTCCTTACTCCCATTCACACAAGGTGTCACATAAGGAGCAATCCTATTTCCGTTTTCACTTTTTACGTACATCCTCTCTATTCCTGTCCAGAACGGCTGCATGCTGATAAAAAACTCCAATGATGCAATCCTTGGCATGCCGTACCCTAATCGGCCCAAGCTACTTCTTCTCCAGGGCAGCATAACTGAATTTTTTAACTGGTCCTACGTACACCACCTGGGAATGAATCCGCCGATACCTTCCGATATATCATTTTTTTCCTCCCAAGAGGACCAGGGATTCTAAACTTCTGGAATCCACTCCCTCCCAGTTCATTGATGGTAAATGCATCGGGAGCAGTTCATCGGTGGGGTACCTCGGGAATACCGTTGAACGTATGCTTTCTTGGTCCGAACATGGCGCGGTGGTCTTTCAGAACAGAAGGCGAAGTGCGTTTCACATCTTATGACTCTAATCCTGTAGTATTCCACTTCATATTGTACGACAGTTTGTTTACTCCTGCTTCCTGCCCAACTGGCCCTATGTCTCTCCTGTAATATTCCTCGGATTCCTTGTCAACGACTTTAAGCCAATTTTCCATTCCGTGAAGCACTTATCTGGAGGTTGGGATAGACCTCGAAATCAGTTGGCCCATTTTATAATGTGTGAATGCCTCAATTCAAGTACAGCGTTCTCCCGTAGGATTGTGGGTGACTAATGGCACCTTCTTTACCTCGACCTCAGTAAACATATTTTCACATAATCCACGTGATTCCGTTACAAACACTCGTACGGCCGCACCAGGACCTACAAGTCCTCCACAGAACAATCCCTTGCTTGCTTTCGTGCTAACCCTGATGCTGTCTCTGCAGAACTAAACTAAATGTCAGGCTGATCTTAAATTTCGCCTACTGCATCATTTTCTGATTGGAAGTGACTAAGTAGTTGCTGAGTATCCATCTTCTGGTGTACAAAGCATGCACTTGACTTGATTTGACGGTAAACGACAGCAAAGAAAACAGGTTAAGCAATATTTGAGTAGGATGCGCCGTAAGATAAGTCCCCATGAAAAGGTTAGTCAGGAATATTAGTAAAACCGCATGGATCTATTGTGACTGTTATGGAAAAAAGTGAATAATTGAGTTTGGTTAGACAAAAACTAACACAAAATAACCGGTTGCTGCTTACGCAAGTCGAATACCGGAGCTCAGTGGTAAGCGAAGACAGCAAGATAAATAGGTAATTCTATAGATCAGCAGGGCTACGAAACATGTCACTATGGAAGCGGCATTTTGCGAATAGATAATACCAATCATGAGTGGGGACGAATGTGTCTTAAAACCAGGGTTCATAGGGGAGCTGTCAGATGAGGTTAGTGAGTGGGCTAAACCGGATAGGAATCTAGGACATGTATACCACTGTCTAACACTGCAACAGAAACAAGGCGATAAAAGTGTGGCACATCGGGGATAGGCGAATAACCAAGCACAAGGGAGAGTAGGCCGGTCGAATACAGGCGTAATTCACTTGATCCAGATCACTGAGTCAGGGCTGAGAGTTAGAATAGGGATAATAGCACACTAGAAAAAGCCTTCCAGAGAAGACAGAAAAATACTTAGGAAGGCGAAGACCGTTGGACGGGATTTCATTCAGTATGGGAATTTCTTCATGTAAATTGGGAATCGGAGACAGCACGAGTAGAATAAAAAATGCACGCTACCGAATGTTCCCATGACGGATTAGTCGGTGTGTGGTATCAGTCAACAGAATCTATATGGTTCTATGAATGGGACTGTTGTTCGTAGGACGCGGTTTGGAAACATCGACGCCCACTCGTAGAAAGATACTCTAGAAATCCCTACCACCCAATTATCTCTTAGCGTTAAAAAAATGAGTGCAGCCACTCACACCATTAGCTTTGGTACTTATGGATTACTCTTATACTTATCCTCACAGAAGACGATCCGTTTGAGGCGCTTCGAGCGTTCCAGCAGGATTCTCGACTGTTGCAGAACGCTCCTATCAGGAAAAAGTATGCGAGTCACGTCAGCTACAGCACAGCCCTCGGAAGTAGCCACGGGGATCAATGGATGCAGTATTATTCAATCTCTTTATATGCTGAATACCTGCAATTTCAAACAAAGCTCGTGCCAAAATAAAAGGTATCATTTTCGTTTCTCTCAAAAATTATCTGATCACAAAAAGATCTTGAGGTTATTGAGGCTTTACCAATAAAACAAAAATCAGTACCGATGAAATGTGTGTTTCTGCTTGGAGTGTCCATGGACGGATTAGCCGGTCATTTATTCAACCCCCATTCGACGATTCCAAAGTGCTTTACGCTTCCACGTACTACCCGGACGGCTGTATTCCCAAGCACTGCTTCAGAAGTAAAAACACTGGAAAGAGTGCAGAGGGGCGCAGCCTATCTTGTTAGGGGACAGCGCGGTTTCAGCTGCGAAGGTTGTATGCAGAGTACCTAATGCCTAACCTGAATTCAGAGGGCCTTCTACTGTCAACGAGAGAACCAGCCATTCACGGCGTACGTCAGCTGAGCTTGGGATTAGAAATGTGTACCCCGGCAGCCCTAGTGAATTTCGTAGAAATAGAATAGCACTATCGGCGAAAGATTTTGTCTTATCTCGGGGACCTGGGCCTCGCTGTCCAATCCCAATCAGCACCTTGCCTCTAAGAGCAGGGAAACATACAAAAAGCTTCAGCCATCCACCGAAAAGGAAATCTTAGTAAAACTATTCAGCTAATGAGAACAGTGCCCTATCCAAATGCTTTTTCGCATGATTACTTGTGGCCCATTCAAGCTCAAAGTGTGTCCTGTTCACTATACCCAAACAATCGTGGGCTTTCTGACTGATCACTATTCAGTCCAAATTTTCCGGTTTTTCCGTTTTCTCCGAATGTCTCACCCCCTCATATACCGTATCTCTCCTGCATCGTCCTGAAGTCCACCGATTGCTACCATATCTCCAAACCTGGCGGCCAACGTAAGTGGTCATGAGCTCAATATGATTGATGACCGTCAAAGTGATGGTTTGGCTGCAGCCGTGTTCAGTGCTTGCTATCCTGTTAGCAAACTTACGTCAGCCCGTTCTTTTGCACTAAATCTCCCCATAAGTGATCCTTAGAACCGAATTTCGGTCTGTCGATGAAACTTCCCTTCATAACACCACCGTACCAGTTTATAGTACGTTCGCTACGAACAGATCCGGAAGACGTGGTAGAGTATGCCCTACTCATAATAAGAACATCCTTGGGGCACACTTACTCCAGCTTCTTGTCCTTGATAACACACAGGGCTCTGTCCAGATCTTTAAACCACCTCGATACGGGGCAGGTCTTCATTGATTGCGTCTACTATCCGCCGAGCTACACCGCCTGTGATGTAAATGCGGTCACCCATGCATTTTTAGGTAGCTTGCCTCCTGCACGATGTTAGAATCGCAACCGGAGAACCTTACCTTCCTAGCTTCTGTTAGACAATCCTGATTCCCCTCCCGAAGTCAAGTATTCTTCTCTGATGTAGCCGTGCAGGTAGATCAGAGCAAAGCGTAGTATCACTCACTTGAAGAAACAACTTTCTTGACCTTAGGATTACTTGAGGACCCCTGGATGTAAGAGCAAACTTTCTTAGCCATTTTGTTGGCTATGATCACAAGATAGTACCAAGTGAATTCGCCTCGGAACCGCATCATCACAAAGGCCGTTAAAATTGAAAGGATCTTCGAAACGCAAATTGGGACATTCCATCCACTATTGTGTATAATCAGACCTGGAAAGACTTCTTCCTATCCTCTGATCCTAAGTTGACTTTGGACGTAAAGTACCCTAACCTTCACTCCTCTCTAAACACCGTTTCACCCGAGGTAGCTAAAATGTCAGTATCGGAAATGCCAATCGGTAAAGAAAAACGCAAAGGAAAATTGGGAGTCTGCTGCATGCCTACGAAAGGACCGACGACCTCTCCAAATTTCTCTGCCTCGTCTACCTCTCACCTCAGCCACGGACCAAACGTGAGAACGGGCTGGAAAAGTAAGAGCTGTATGCTCTCATGCAGCCAGATAAAACAGTCTCCCTGGTACCTAATTTGAACCTCCCGGAGTAAGAATGGATACTCTTCATTGAAGAGCCCATAAATGAACCACAACTGTGATTTGTCATAGTTATTCGGTTCTGGGTCACTTCTAACCAAACGAACAACAAAGCTGCATGTGAAGAAGTTCAGAAAACCCCGTTCCATGCATTAGCATCCATGTTACAAACGACATTTATCATTCGTATGAACTATTTTCGCTGGAATTCCGATTGTTTGCTTCATTTCTCCAAATCTTTGTCACAAACCGGACTCCTACCTTCGCCTCGAGCGAGAGTCGCTCAGTTTGAATTTTGTTGTGACTGTATTTGGTAATCTCATCTTCTGTATCCAACCTTTCGCTGTAACCCAGCTGCAGTTGTTGATTTGTTGCCCAATTTGGAGCAAAAGAGCCCAGAAGGAACACTATTGAGGTTTGATTATTGTAAAATTAATTAATTTGTTGTATATAGTACCGTAGCTATTTGGAATCGACTTTGTTTTGAATTGTGTCGAAATTGGTTGCTACGCGTCGCTCGAACGTTCCGTTGGCTGGACTTCACAGCACTCAATATCCTTGGCAACTGCTGAGACATGAAATTACGCAGCAAATCGTCAAACCGTTCCGGATCAAAGGACAAAACCCTGCATATGAACCAAACCTATTTGCCCGTAGGTGTTGGTCATGTTTCTTGCTCAGGCTCTAGTATATCGGGTAACTCTAGGGTTAGCTCGGTTTCCCATAGAGCTAGAGCTGATCCGTTGTTAGCTGAGTTGAAGAAGAGGCAGGTCGCAGAACAGAGTTAGATAAGCGACGTAAGCTGCTCGAGGTGAGGAATGAGACGGAAATGGCGAAACTGCATTTGGCACTCGCTGAGGAAGAAGAAAACCTAGCCAGCAGAGATGAAGTCAAGGGTGTAGCAACGGTTAGTGAACATCTTTCTCGTTACCTAGGTAACTGCCACTTGCAGAACAATGCGCCACGAACAACTAGTTTGGTTTCAGTGGCGAAACCTCCAGTGGATTATCGTTGGGGCTCACCCAGGGTGGAATTGGAGTCATTTTAGGGCTGCTCGTCAACGTACTTGAGGTCTGTGAAACAGTTCGAATATGACGTGGAAGGTAGAGTTTGAGACGATGGCCAGCTTTTACTTTATTTGAAGCATTACTGCAATGGACAAGCAAGGGATGCGATTGCCGAATGTGTTATGTTGCCTCCTACACTGGCACACAATAGGGCTGGGGAAATCTTAAAGGATCTGTATGGACAAGATCATATAGTGGCTCTTTCACTGAATGACGGCTCACTGCAAGGTTTGAAGCCTCTGGTGAAAGATCCGGATGCCCTGACCGAATTGTCTTTGAAAATGCTGATTTGTGAAGTTGCCTTCATGCAGATGAGTTGCATGTCAGACCTCAACTCATTGCAAACTATGGAAAGCATCACTCGAGTGCTACCAACGCGTCTCCAGGATTTGTAGGCCAGGACCGTTGATGATATTTTGGGAAGAGGAGACGAACCGAGGTTCCAGGATCTGCAGCACCTAGTGTCCCGTGAGGCATGGACTACTCAAAGTAGGTTTGGCATACCGGATGCCAATAGCAAGGCTCAGGGGTACTCGCGGTCATCCAGTTGGAGGAATTATGCACGAAACTCGCATCCAGAAGTGACATGATTAACGCCGAATCAAGGTAGTACTTTGTTGGTCGCAGCTAATAGGTGCTCGAGGTCAAGGTCAGCCCCACGTGAAATTCATGTTGTCTCGTTTTCTCTTTTTGCTTATACCACTGTTTAGACTTGTAGCCGTGTCCACCCTAGTATATACCACCTAATTACCTGAAACCGTGACCTAGTTGGGCAAACAACTGCGGCACACCACCGTGCAGTCGCTAGTACATACCGCGAGTTATAGACTATATTGGTTATTCACTGCTCCAATTCCATTCGATTACATTCTACATGGCTTATCTAGCAAATCTCCTCCGATTCTCGCCACAGTAAGATCAATCTAGCATTTTTACATCCCATCGCTATAACCCAACTCCTACCTCAATTTCGCCACGCCTCCACCGGTGCACCTTCTGAAGTTTCTGTCCCACTGTGCCTCCATTTATTTGTTTTTTCTGCCATAAGAGCGCACTCTCCTTTCACCCGGTCCACCGACCCCATACCTACAATATACTTTTCCGCAAAACCTGCTGTAGTGATTCAAGCAACAGCTAAATACCTACCGTATCCTGTGGGGTTCAACCTGTGCACACCACACAGCAACTTTCTTCTATCTCACTATTCCTCATCGTCCCAAGTCTCCTAATCCCAATTGTATATATAGCGGGTCATATTGCCCACTGCCCGTACCACATTTCCGCATAGGTCTCATCTAGACCTTTGCGCACTTCGCAATCAGGCACACTCCTGGTGTGCTCAGACCTTTGGCTTGTCTCTGTCTGGTTCACCGATTTCCAGCTTCCTTTTTACCTCCGTCATGTATTCCTACTTGTCCCGTCATCCCGGTCCCCAACCAGTACTCGGAAAATCCGTATAGCCAAAGCTGGCAAATCGAAACACACCCAACCCCTCCCAAAAACCGGGCCTTGCTCTGTCACCCTCGCTAACGTCGACGGGGAAGCTTCTAACGGTCCTAATGGCCTTAAGCAGGGTTTCGTCGAACTTAGCAACAAGGTCGAGCTGATTGAATAAAATCCTCTCAAAGGCTTCACCCCTGGCTACCCTCCTTGACCCTGTAGCCGCTACATCGCCCAAAAACTTGGTTTCGGTGGGACACCTCCTCGACTCCGCGTCTACTGAAATGTGCCACTGCATTACCAACTCCAAGAACGCAGTGGTTTTTAATGTTCCAGATTGCTTATCACTTTCCTTAGCGAAGCATAACATGCTAAGTTCGTGTAATATGGCTCACTAGAGATGCCATTTCAGGAGGCTACGTAAAATGTCCCAGCAACATAGTTGCCCCCTGCTATTCCAATTCATGGACGACCTAACAGCTACAGAGTTCAGTAGCAACAATTCGACAATTTCTGCCCTTTCGCCGTATAAGGACATCAAGATATTCTCCGGTAAAACCCCCTCCAACGGGAAATACCTCGCTCGCTGAGAAGTAACTCCGCCTTGCCCATGCAGGCTGACCCCACTGTAACCGACATGAAGGTTACCCAATGCCCCTCTGTCAAGAAGCCAAAGGCGAGCCCAGCGCCTCACCCTGCCCGCCTGCAAACTGTCGACTTGGATATGTCTAACTCCCCACCCCCGGTTCTGCTTCCACACAAACGCCCTTTTTTACCATCTCCCCCAGTAGCCTCTACTAGCAGTAGCCCTAGCCCTCCGACCACAGGCCCCAAGCGGCACTCCACTTCAGTATTCAAGCTGCCCTCCCCCATCATAGCCTCAGAGCCAAGACAAGACCCTGGTACAAACATCAGCCCCCGCCATACTACTTCCAATCCGTCCTCCGAGCCGTTGACAAGTGTTGTCACCCGCCGCTCTCGCTCTAACGACTCTACCAACTACCCACCAGCTGCTAGCTTAGCCGCGACCCTTCGTTTCCATCCTCATAAGTGCCGCTCCATTCCCCCCATAAGCCTACCTGGTACTCCTACCAGGTCCGCACTTGCCCAACTAATCACCCCACCCATAACCCCCCACTCTCAATCGGCTTCTGCTTATAGCGTACCCTCGGATCCTCCAGGTGATAACCATCTGGGCCACCATCCAGATTCGTCTAACTCCATCGTCCCTTTGAGTAGGAGTGACCTTCGGGACCTTGCTAGTGCCACTCACCCTTCCACTGTCTTTCCCTCTCTCTGATCGCATGGGTCACACCAACCCTCCATCTCCGTTGCTACCCTATATCCCTCCCTGCCCCCAGACACGGACCCCCCATACTATAGCCCAGCATGCCTCCGCTGTTCCCCCCTGCTCCCCTCCACCAGCCCTCATATAACCCTGAAGTACCACGTACATACTCTAGAAGATACTCCAGGTTCGTACCTGTATCCCGCCTACTCGCCCCACCTCCCCGCTTACCGGATCCCCTGCCCATCATGAGCCTCCAAACCTTTCCGAATTTCACCACTCCCTTCCCGCCTCCCACCCCACACTACGTCCCAGTTACTCTCCCGCATGCCTTCACCCCCATACCGACCTACCGGCCTTATACTGACTCTGCCCAACAGGTAGGTTACCTGCAGTCAAGATCTCGTTTTTTCCTGACCGGTGCCCTCCGCACCCGTGGCCATATTGCTAGTCTCCCTATGGACCATTTCGATAAGCTTTCACAGACTCATATCACTGATCGCTCCCCACTCGATGTCATGCCACTTAGCACCCTACACCACGCACTCCCTCCTGTCCACCCCGCTTCGACAGATATTCTTAACCTCTCACTTTGCCATATGGTGCCCCCTCCCCCTGTACCGTGTGACACCCCTCTGGCCCATATCAGCCGTGTGCTGCACACCAAGGGTATTGATCACCCACAGCGATCGGCTGCTCCCGATGCTAACGCTTCTCCTACTTTCCGTCTTTCACCCAACACTGCCTGCCCTCCCCCTTCTAATGACGCTCTATCCCACTGAGATCCAATTCCTATTGCCACAGTGATTCCAAGAGTCCTGCACCTGGCATCCATGCTTTGCGCCCACCGACACTGAACTCATTCCTACTAGTTCTTACTAACGCTGGATCAATAATTAGAAAAATATCGCACCTGCGATCTCTGGCATGCACCCCAAACGCTGACGTTATACTAGTAACTGAATCCTGGCTGTCAGATGATGCTTCGCTTGACCTTGTTCGCATAGCTGGGTATCAATGCTTCTTGAACACCCTCCAGTCCAGGCGTGGAGGGGGCTGCTTAGCCTTTGTCAAATGCACTATCCACGCTAGTGTTATCGACCACCCCTCTCTTCTCCTTATTGAGGATTCGTTATGGCTATCCATTCACGCCTCCAGCCAGAACCTCCTCCTTGGCTGAATCTACTTCCCCCTGGGTCTGAAGCCTGCAAAAACTGACTCTGCCGTGGATGTCTTTAATGCTGTGCTTGACTACCCTGCCAGTGCAAACATTATTGCGGGTGACTTTAACCTTCCCTCAATTGGTTGGTCCTCCTATACTAGCCCTCCCGCCCGCTCCACCGTCCTTTCTTGTATCCGTCTTGGTGGATGGACCCAACATGTCTCCTGCCCTACTAGGGGGAACAACATCTTGGACCTAGTATTCTCCATTGATGTTCCTGATATTACCACCCAGATTACTGATCACTTCCCGGGTAGTGACCACCGTATTGTCAGGTGCAAGTTCAGCTGCTTCAGCTGTTCTCATCCGATGCAATCCTATCCCGCTGTTCTGACTTTCTACCGTTCCCGTAACTGGCCTCTAGTTCCAATGATAATCCGCTCCCTTAACGGGGACACATTTTTTTCTTTTATCCGATGCCCTCACTGTTATGAACTCTCTCTACTCCAACCTCCTACACTGCCTAAATACAGCCAACCCATGTGCCGATCCACCCCCGAGTCCAGCAGTTCACGCCTGTCATTTTTGAAGCGTAAGCTGTCTAAGCTGCAAATTATCTTCGCTAGATCACACGACTTTACAATTCTCCTGCGCATAGACCAGCAACATCTGAAGCTGCGTTGCATGGTCGATTCGCATCTGAGAAGGCAAAAGGCCATCGCCCTAGCACACCCAAACAAAACTGGCTACCTGTCCAACCTGCTTAGTAAAAGGTCCAATCAATCCAATCTTACCTCGCCCAAAATCCTCATCTGTGGCTCATCTACCGCTAACACTCCAGCATCCATTTCTGAGGCCTTCAATGAGCATTTTTCTCCCTCCCTTACAAGCTGCCCTGGTATTCCCCCTCCTACAATCCACCCCTGCACTTCTGCCTCTCTTTCATCGATTCCCTTCACCCATCTAGAAATTGAAAAATCAGTTTCCTCTATCAAACCTTCCTCGAATCCGGGACCAGATGATCTCCCACCGGCCCTCCTCCGTTTCGGTGGCCTTGACCTCCCTTTATTGTTACTTAATATGTATACCAACTCCATGCTTCATAGTTTCGTCCCACCTCCGTGAAAATCCTTTGTTATAGTTCCGAGCTTCAAAAAGAGCGCATTACACGACTCAGATAACCATCGGACCATTGATCACACCCCAGTAGTCTGCAAAATTATGGAGAGAATTATCAAAGAACATTGTCCAGTGCCTCTTATCTAACAACCTGCTGAACACTGGTCAGCATGGTTTCTTGAACTCCCGTTCCTGCTCTTCTCATCATCTTGACTTTCTCAATGTCCTATCGTCTGCTGCCGACGCCGGCAACTCTGTAATCGTCCTGTTCCTCGACATGTCTGAGGCTTTTGACCATGTTCCCCATATTCATCTGATGGCCAAAATCCGATCTCTCGGCATTACTGACCCTCTCCTCTCCTAGGTATCCTCCTATCTCTCTCACAGATCACAAGCTGTGCTCGTCGACGGTCACCTATCTTCCGCCAAACCAATTACTAGCGGCGTCATCCAAGGCAGTGTCCTAAGCCCATTACTATTCCTTATTTATATCAATGACATTTTCTCTTCTATTCGACACGGCAGTCTTTTCCTCTTTGCCGACGATATAAAAATAGTGTACCCCTTCCTCCCTAGTGACCTATCCGTGACTCTATCCAACATAGCGCATGACTTACTAGTTATCCAAACTTGGTGCGTCTCGTGGTTCATGAAATTCTCTGCGGAGAAAAGCTTCCTCCTACCATACAAGTGCACTGTACCACCCGGCCAAATTTGTCTGGACGGCCTGCCCATCCCCATACACCCCACGGTTACCGATCTTGGCGTGCACTACTCTTGTTTCTTTAACTTTTCAAAACAGGCATCGTTCCAAATCGCTAAAGCTTAGCGAACCCTAGGCGTGATCAATCGGTGTTTCTTAATACCGGCCAGTCGCCTGTCCATGTATCTCTCACACGTAAGACCGCTCCTAGGATATTGTCCCATTACCTCCAGCCTCTGGCCACGTTCCTCTATTTTATCTCTTGAGAAAGTTCAGCATTCTTTCACTAAAAGGCTGTTGGGCGTATCCCTAGCCCTAACATACCGCCAGCGCTGTAAGCTCCTACAAATTGAGCCTCTATGGATTCGTCGCATGAGGCTCAACCTGATTTTTCTCTTTAAGCTAATCCATAACCTGGCCTACACCTCTTATCCCATCTCATTCGCTGCGCCCTGCCCCTACCCGATCCGACACCGTGCCTTCTCTCCCACTGTCCCTCATTCTAATCTCTGTCTGAAGTCCCGATTCGTTCTGCCAGCCTATTCTAGAATTTGGAATAAGCTCCCCCTTAGCGTACACAGTGCCTCCCCAACGTTCGCATTTAGGCGCGCACTTGTGTGATACTTAACAGTTCCCAATGCCATATTGCTCACCAATGAGTTCGTCTCCGCCGACCTGGCCTTTGGAAGAGGCCTCACACTGTAATTCTACTACCTCTGCGCCACAGGCCACTAGGTACACCCCATGCCCGACACCTCCCCACTCTCTAGTGCCGCAAATTAGGGCCATTGCCTTCACTGATCCATAGAGAACCTACCTCCTGCCATCATAAGATAACCATATTCCTCACCTGCGTTCATTTCTCATCCATCATATTCGCTTTTTTTCTCCTCAGTATCCGCTGATTCTCATCTGGGGCGCACCCAGACTGTGCTTCTGCATCCCTTTCCCCCTTCCAGTGATCCTCACTGACGGCCAACCACTTCGGACACTGTACTTACCATCTCCCTGGCAGGTGCACCTGGACAATATTGCTACACTGTCGTCTACCACTCGCTGTTTCCTTTGGCTCTCCTGTCCATGGTCTCACTTCTTGGTCAACTGTTCCTGGTTCACGCACCCCCATCGCGGTCATTTTGTCCCCTGTACAATTATCAATGAACACTCGTGTCACTCCCAACAGTGCGGGGCGCGGTCGGATCCACCACTATGGCCGGCGCCCATCGGGCTTACAGGCCGTCTGCAACGATGTGCGAGCGCAATCATACCGGTGGATCACACCTCCTGTGTTCACTTCACGAAGTGTTTTTTCAGACCGGATGCCCAGCGCACGGCCAGTCCCACCCACTAGCACCGGTGTCTGATGGCACGCTCTAACGTTTCTCGGACTACCGAATCCAATGCTGTCGGTTGAAAATTGCATGCTCCTCATCTTTTTTCCTCCACAGCTTGTTCATCTATAGCTCTTATCATCTGTCACCACTTCCCATTTTTGTCGCCCTACCACGGTATGCACACCTACCCGCTCCTATAGCCTCTCTCTACATCAACCTTCACTGCTTTGAGTCACTATCGTCCTAACCACTCTTCTCTGTCGACTCTCGCCAATATCTCTTTTCCCACCTGCCGTCATTGCTGGCTTCTATCCTCTATGAGCTTGGCGTTACCCTCTGCTCAGAAAGCCCATTGATAGCTTCCTTAAACCCGTCGTTCTGTTAAATCCGTCCTTGTCCTCCCCCCTCATGCCCAATGCCATGACGCACCAATCGCACCGGCACCCATGACCAATCCACCTATTAGAACTTGCCGCTCTTAACTTCGCATCTTTCACAGCCGCATTTATTATCTAATCACCACCACCATATTCTCCTCTCTTGGCTCCGCGATTCCTTTCTGGTTCTTTCTGGTGTCCTGACTAGCATCCACCTGTTCAATCGTCTGCCGGCACACAGCTCTCCAGCTCCATTGCCCCAACTCCATCGCGCATTCATTTTTTGTGACCTCTTTGTTCTGTTCTTGTTCACTTATCTCGGGGCTTCCCGCTTTCTTGTCCGCTTCCTTCGTGTTTCATCTGCAGTAAAATGATCTTATTAGTGATTTCTTACCTGTCTCCTCGGTCATTGCTTTCATCCCTTGATCCGTTTATTGCTCGCTACAGGCATTTTTCTGTACCTTCCAGTGTGGTCCGCTTTTCCATGTTCCACCATTGTAATGACAACGTTACTTCATGATGTTCTTTTACAGTTCCAATTCTTTTGATCTGCCACTAACCGATCCCTCTGGTCTGTCACTACATGTCGCACCCGCATTGATCAAATAATTAGACCCATTCTTACCTGTTCTCCTCGATCCTCTCTTTCATCTTCACTCTTCCATGAACTGCTCCCCACAGTCTTCATCACTCCTGTGCTTCCGCATTCTATTTTTCTCTCCGTTGGGCTGCCATGTGCGCTTGTCATGAAGTTAGTCCACCACGATATTCCGAAGTTAATTCTACAACCATCTGATCTAACCTTACCTACTCCTCTCAATGACTGATAATTTCTTTCTAGGACCCCACTGTTATTGCTCCTGCTTTTCTTATACCTATACATATATACATAATATATCTACGTATATATATATATAAATTTACGCATATATATCTATGTGCACGTTCTCTGTATCTTGCAGTTCCTCACCGGCCATTTCTCTTGCTATCATCCCAACGACCATCATCATAGGCATCCATCAACTCTACATCTGTGCCTCACATCTACCGTATCCAATCATTCTGAATCGTTTTTGTCATCTAATTATCCCTCTACGTCTTGCATTGCTCGCTGCCTGTTTTATGATGAGTTTTGTGTCCTGTCCGCCGAAAATCCACTGCATAGTACCAAAGCTTCATTGATATCTAATCCACTGCAGTGCACCTCACTTTTTTCTCCATCGTTCCTCGCTACTGCAGTTCCTTAAACTGATTTCCAGCCTTTCTCATGTTTACCAGTCGGCCTCCATATGTTATAACCCGGACCAACCATTCAGTCCATCTGACCTTGACTTTCAAACTCACCGGGAGTCCATTCAAATCCGCCCTTGAGCTCATTGAAACTCCGCACAATCTCTATGGTGTGCATACATTAATTCTATTTTCATCCTACTTTATTCCCCCTTCTGAACCTTTTTGTCCAATACTTTCATGAGAGTTTCCATATTTCCATGAACTTAATCTGTCCATTCCATCACCTCTATCAACAAGATCATGCACATGGCAAGCTTCCGGCGCTTCCGAAATAAACCAATATTATTATTATTATCATTATTATTATTATTTTATTATGTATTGGAATACACTTACTTGAGGAATGTCGGTTATTCCTGTCTCGTGAGATACCCGGCCGTTGGACATTGATCAAGGAAATCAAAGCTTGTTTTTCGTGTCTCAAGTGAGGACATCTGTCTAGCAACTGTTCTGTTTCCAAACCATGTGCAAAATCAGGTTGTCCGAAACGGCACCACTCTCTACTGCTTGTTGCACAGAAGCAATGTACCGATCGAGTCACGCAAGATACAACACAAGGGCTGCAGCTGGATAAGCTGGGTACGGACAATGCAAAAAGGCCCGGGCAGTGGACCAATGATTGTGCGGCTACTCTCAGGCCAGAATGTCGGGTCAGTTTAGTTCTGCTACCAGTGCGAGTAGAAGGACCAGAAGGCTCTGTGGAGACCTACACTCTGCTAGACAGCGGGTCTGATGTGACTCTAATACAAAAAGACATTATGGAGCTGGTGAGCCTGAAGGCATCTCCGACCTCACTTTCAATTTCGACCGAAAATGGGACTACCACTCGGAATTCGGGAAAAATCGAGCTGCAACTGAACTCATTGTCAGCAAATTATCTCTCGAATTTGGAGGGAGCCTTTTGTGGTGATGGGCTACCAATCCAAGCAGTCCAGTACTGCACAGATGCGGACATTTTATTCTAGTTTCACCTACATTGCGTCCAAAGACAGAATCTGGAAGATTCGAGAGTGCGGATCCTGATAGGTGCCGACCTCTCAGAAGCACATTTGGCATTAGAGCAAAGATGTGGCAGAAGAAAACAACCCTATGCTGTGCGGACGATTTTAGGATGGGTTGTTCTTGGTCCGACAAGCCAGGAACCATGCTTTGTGAGGATAGTCAACCACATTGAGAGGGGAATCGATCCCTTAGCAGAACAGACCGATCGACTATGCAACGCCGATTTCTGCAATGGGTGTGCATCGAAAAACTCTCCTTTATTAGAATAAAAACAGGCCGTTGATATGGTTTCCAATGCCATAGCCTTGTTGAACGGACACTATGAAGTTGAACTTCCGTGGAGGAATCCTGAAGTGAGACTCCCAAATAACTATATTGTGGCGAAAGCTAGATTGAACGGCTTGAGAAAAGGCTTGCTCGTGACCCTGAATTCTTTGACAAATACTCTACTGTAATAGAGGGTTGCTTGCGCAAGAGCCAAGCCTAGGTGGTGCCCGATGTACAGCTAGAAATGGGTTTTGAGCCAAAGTGGTACTTACCACATCACGCAGTTACAAACCCCTAAATGCCTAGCAAGTTGAGGGTGGTGTTTGACTGTGCGGCTGCATTCCAGGGACGCTCCTTGAATGATTATTTGCTACAGGGACCGGATACGACAGCAAGCTTAGCTGGAGTGTTGCTTCGTTTTCGAAAGGAATCTGTTGCTTCGGCTGCGGATATTGAAGAAATGTTCATGCAGGTTCGAGTGCCGACGAGAGAAAAAGGAGCACTGAGGTTCCTCTGGTGGAAAAATGGTCTACCAGGTGGCAATCTTGTTGAATATCAAATGAATGCCCACCCATTTCGTGCCACTTCCTCCCCATTTTGTGCGAATTTCGCTTTTTCGCACGACAGACGATTTGGGAGGACAGTATGAGGATTACATCTCCAGGGCCGTATATAACAACTATGTAGACGACTTCCTTGCTTCTTTGCCCACACCGGAGAATGCAGAGGTTTTGCCATCCAGATGAGTGAGTTACTATCACTAGGCGGATTCCGGCTTCATAAGTGGGTGTGAAATCGTAAGGAGGTGCTGGATATTTTATCGAAATCCGAGCTGGCCCATTTCACTTTGGAAATAGATGATTGCGAGCCTGTGCCGGAGAGGATGTTGGGGTTAGAATGGAACGCAACAGAAGACACATTGCAGCTTTCATTTGCAATACGCAAAAAATCTCAAACAAGGAGTGGCTTGTTGTCTATAGCACCATCCGTGTTCGACCCACTAGGGTTGGTTTCACCTTTCATTCTGCCAGGCAAGGTGTTATAGCAATCACTTGTCGCTTGAAGCTTGGTTGGGACGACTTATTTGGAGAAGAACCCCTTCGATGCTGGAATGAGTGGTTAAGAAGTATGGAACAACTATGCGCATTCAAAATTCAGCGTTCTATTGTTAGAGGTGACTCACTGAACGAAGGTGTACAGCTTCACGTATATTTTGAGGCTTCCGAAGTTGGCTATGGGGTTGTGGCGTATGCCAGAATGGTTTCAAGGGACATAGCCCCCTACTGTACCCTACTGTTCTCTAAGTCAAGGGTAGCTCCTCTGAAGACCGTAACACTCCCTCGATTGGAGTCAGTCGCAGCAAGACTGGCCGTTAGAGTCTCTCGGATTCTTATGGAAGAAACTGGAATCAAGTTTGGCAAGACTTACCACTAGACGGACTCCGCTATAGTTTTGCACCACATAAACAACACTAAAACGAGATTTAGTACGTACGTTGCCAACCGTTTGGCTGAAATCCATCAGTGGTCGGAACCCTGGCAGTGGCGTTATGTCAGATCTGAGGCTAACTCTGCTAACTTGGCATCAACAGGCACAACATCACCGAGTGAATGATGAATGATGAAGCTTCATGGCCGGCCAGTCCTGCGGTTGCTGCAGCACCGCCAAACTTTGGGTTGAAGCAGTCTTCGAGTACAGTTCTCACAAAGTTGCAGGATACATGGACGCACGCACTCCTAGCTAGGTACTCCAGTTGGTTTTACTTGCTGAAGTCGGTAGCGTGGTTAACTCCTTTTTAAAATGTATGTTGCAGTCATGAGAGGCGGGCTCACGGATCTAGGATTGAGAACTGGGCCGTTGAAGTTACACGTTGCTGCTAAAGCGGAGGAAAGTGTTATTCCGATTGAACAAGCTAAGGTCTATGGTGAAGGGTTAAAATGGTTGCGAGCCAGGAATAATAACCTATGCACTAACAAATCTCCGATGAACAGGACTCTATTAAAACTCGATCCGATTTTAATAAATGGAATTATTTGTGTTGGAGGACGGCTGAACCAATCCAGTCAGCTTCAGGGTGTGAAACAACCGGTGATACTACCCAAGATTCACTCGATTACAGACTCACGCTATGGAAGGGCACGCAGGACCTTCTCAGTTACTCGCGGAACTTCCCAAAATATTTTGGCTTGCACAGGGGGGAGCTGTCATCAAGCGAGTACTTGGAGGACGTTGGAAATGCCGGAAGCATTTGGCGGTGGTAGGCAAACAGACGATGGCTCCTCTTCCAGCCATTAGATTCCAGCAATGTTGGTTCCCTTTCAAGTACGTCGGAATAGATTACTTTGGCCCATTTGCGGTTGAACATGGGGACAGCATTGAGAAACGATATGGATGCATCTTTACCTGCCTCCAGATGCGTGCGGTACATATTGAAGTTTCATATTCTCTAAGCACAGATTCATTCACTGTGACATTACTGCGTTTCATGTCGAGGAGTGGGGCACCGTCCGAGATTTTTAGTGATAACGGTACATGCTTTGTTGGGGCTCAAAGGAATTGAAGAACCTAATGGGAAACTGTTCTAGTGAAAAGATTGCGGATAGATTGTTGTAAAGGGGCGTGCAGTGGCATTTCAATCCCTTACATGCTAGTCACTGTGGTGGCATATGGGAGATCATGATGCGCTCGGTTAGAGGGGTACTTCTTTCAGTTTGTGACCAGCAGCCGATGGCTGACAAAACATTGTTGACATTCCTTACGGAAAGGGAGCGGATAGTAAACAGAAGACAGACAGTGACTTTGACCTCGGACTGTCGTGATCTGCCAGTGCTTAAGCCCAATGACCTACTTATCCTGAGGGCGAACCAACGAGATATTCCGACGAACTCGTTGCACGATGGAATGGTTCTTCAGCGGAGGCAGGCAAACTACCTAACATCAGTGTTTTAGAAGAGATGGATCAGGGAATATCTTCCATTGCTACAGCAGCGACAGAAGTGGATAACTCGTGAAAGCAACTTTGATCAGGTGATGTAGGGCCGCTAGTTTCGGAGGCTTTGCCGCGTGACCGGCGGCCGATAGGAGTCATCGTAAGCATCTCAGTTTCGGACGATGGCTTGGTATGAACGGCAACAGTGCGAAATAATGAAGGATTTGTGCTCCGTGATATTAGAAAGATTAGTCTTATTGAAGGCGAACCGGACACTGGTGGTGTAAGTCCAGAGGCCAACTCTTCTCCAGTGAGAGGTGGGTCCTTGGATCTGCCGAACTGGGAGGTACCGCTGAGAGTTGATCCACTTGTCCGACTGGGAGCTGCCATTGACGGTTATCAGTTTTAGGCATTGGGGAACCGTAGAGCGAGCCGATGCATAAGGCCGACCACACCTAGCAGTGCACGGGAAAAATACGGGTCGGATTTTGGGGGCCGGTGTAAACGAGTTCAGAAAACCCCGTTCCATGCATTAGCATCCATGTTACAAACGACATTTATCATTCGTATGAACTATTTTCGCTGGAATTCCGATTGTTTGCTTCATTTCTCCAAATCTTTGTCACAAACCGGACTCCTACCTTCGCCTCGAGCGAGAGTCGCTCAGTTTGAATTTTGTTGTGACTGTATTTGGTAATCTCATTTTCTGTATCCAACCTTTCGCTGTAACCCAGCTGCAGTTGTTGATTTGTTGCCCAATTTGGAGCAAAAGAGCCCAGAAGGAACACTATTGAGGTTTGATTATTGTAAAATTAATTAATTTGTTGTATATAGTACCGTAGCTATTTGGAATCGACTTTGTTTTGAATTGTGTCGAAATTGGTTGCTACGCGTCGCTCGAACGTTCCGGTGACTGGACTTTACCCTGCATGTTCAGGAGCTCGTCTCATATTGATAGCAAGTAGTACGCAAACGTGCGTGCTTCTGAGGATATTTTGCCCACACTTTTACACACTACTTATCATCAACATGATATGAGCTTTGCACTTGCAGTCTGGTTGTTCGTTGGGTTATTAGTGACCCAGACACGAATGACTACGAGAAGTCACAGTTATGATTCATTTGTGGGCTCTTCAATGAAGAGTATCCATTCACAATCCAAAAGATTCAAATTAGATACTAGTAAACATTTAACATCGGAAGGTACAATTATGAAGACGAGTGGGTAGAGGAGTACTGGGTACGCGTGCCTGATGAGCGGCAACAATCGCGAAACCGGGGAAGTTTGGTCCACAAGTTTACTACCTACTTAAGTCTCTCTCTCTGACCTAACTAAAACTCGAAACTCCGGCTCTACACCCAAAGTTTCCTATTCGCTCCTATCAAACAATAATTTTTAGCTTGCTGAAGTCAACCTCTGAGGCGCTCGATGATTTCGCTTCTACGTTCGTAATGTACTACGATAACTTAACACGCGATCCTACCCCGTTGATTTCTGGTACCTTGGAGACCGCAGTATTCTCGGCTAGTGAATTCATAATGCTGTTGAGTACCACGTGGACTCAGGTCCACCCTGGAACAGCTATTATCTCCCAGCTTTGTTTCATCTTGGCAGCCCGGAAACTAAGATTCTTTTGGTAAACTAGTTGAGCTGTCATGACACAAAGCAACTTCCCACCCCGGTGAAAAACGTTCGTCATCATTGCCCTACATAAAACGGAAGCTCTGCGTGACCCTGCTAGCTACCGTCCCATAAAAGCACTCTCATTATATGCAGGATAATGGAACTGGTGGTAAAAGATAAAATGGCTTTTTTTCCACTTCACCGGCGGATTAATTAATAAAAATCAACACGGTTTCCTAAAGTCTATTTTGCTTCTGACCAGCCACATCGATTTCCTTAACTTCATCACATAGTTGGTTGACTCTGGCAAGGAGCTTATCGTCGTCTTCCTTGACACGACAACGGGCTTTGATTGCGCGCCTCAAGCTCAGCTGTTAAAAAAAGTAGAACCTTACGGCATAAATGACTCGCTTCTTGGTTTTAGTTTTATTTTAGCATAAGGTAGGTCGTAAGCATTGAATGTCACCCTATACCAACCCAAACAGCCAATAGTGGCCTTATACAAGGTAACTTGTTAGGCCCAGTTTTATTTCCACTTGACCTCAGTGAAGTTTTCAGAGTAATACACCGCTGCACTGCACTCCTATTTGCCGAAGGCATCAAAAAATGTATAATACTTTGAATCCCATACATTGGCTTATATCGCAGCCAAAGTTGCCCGTAGTCTGAACGCTACTAACAAACTGGGCAGTACTTCGAAAATGAGAGTCTCAGCTTCTGAGTGCCATTCTCACGTATGAAAGCCACATTCCCCCTGAATTCCTTATCCTAAACGGATGGCACATTCCCAATAATCCGCTGGCAAGAGGTCTGGGCCTTCTTCGTTCCTGAACCTTTATCTTCCAGGGAAAGCGGCCCACTCAGTGGTTAAGATCAAGAAAGTGGTAGCTCTCATCTGGGAGACTTTTAAAATGCGCGATAGCCGGCTTCTGATATTTAAATCCCACTCTATACCACAGTTTGAGTACTGCCCTCAGGTACACTCCTACAAGCGCAAACACGACAGACTCGCGGTCGAAAACGTTCGACGATCCTTCACCAAGCGATTACTCGGCTCGTCGTCTCCCGTGAAATACAAGGAAAGACATGAGCTACTAAAACTAGGAGCCATTTGGCTACAGCTCATGAAACTCGATCTTTTCTTATATTCAAGCTCTTATATTCTACGGGGCACTTCCACGGGACATCTATGTTTCGCCAAAAACAAGCTTTGTCAGTTACAAAACAGCAATTGTTCCACTAAATCTCCGTAACTCAGGACAAAATTTTGAGTGGCTTTCTTACCCACTGTCTATTCCTGAGTATGAAAAAGATTTCCTGGAGGCTTTTAAGCTTGTAAGGCACTAGACTAAATCGAAATTGTCTTCGCAATATTTATTTGTGTCTCCAAAATACTGCGATATACCCATACACGCAACACGTTGCATTAGGGCTATGAGAGTGGTCAGACTTTTTATTAGGTAGGGAAAGCTTGACCAGGGCAACATCCTTTGCACCTCGGACAACACTCACCTCATATGCTCTCTCCATCGTCAGTGTATTATTATCCCATGTGACGATCTCCACCACTGCCACTGGCCCTGGTAAATACTCCATAATTCACGAGCTCTGACATCTCTTATTTACCTTAACCATGTTGAATTCATTTTAGTCGTTCCAAACTGGCCTAATTTCCCTCCTCTTATTTCGTTCTAGTATTCTGACCCAGACTCTCATCACGGAAACCACCATTCACTTTCAAATCATCTTCATTCTTACTCATATTCTTCGTGAATAATTTTGATTTCCTTCCTACTCTAGCAGTTCGTGGACCTCTATCTTTCCAATGTAGTTCCAGTGTTTAAGAAACTAGATATTGCTTTTCACTCTTGACTGGTGATTTTCAGCTGGGTGCATCGAAGACTGCGTTTCTCTCCCCTTTTATGACGTGCAGCGTTCTGGAGGCCACACCGGCAAAACAATCCAGTCTACATCTCCGGCTGACAACTCGATATCTGTTCGTCACTCCGTTGATCTCTTACGAGCCTAGCTGTTCAGAACCCTTCGTAACCTGGTCACAAGCTCCTGGACTACGCAGTCTATACGGCTATTTGGTCTTGTCAGTAAACGCGTGCAAATTTTGCCGGTTCTAGGTGCATTCAGATCCACAGCTATGGCTGGTGCCCACCGAGTGTACAAGATGTCTGCAAAGACGTGCCGGTGCAGCCAGGTTATTGGATAGGATATTCGCTCAGCAAAAGCAGGTTTTCAATCTAAATGTGCGGCGCACGACCAGCCCTACCCACCAGCCCAGGCTGAGGATTGAAAAAACTATTTGTATGCTGGTGCTGTTGCAAATATGCCGCGATCTTCTCCAAATGTCATGAACTTTTCATTGTGCTCGTTTCCAGCATCTCCATTAGAACTTTCCGTTCTTTGTGCCCGGCAAAATTTGCTTCCCTCAGTTCCCGAGTGTTTCGTATCCAAAAATCCAATACATTTCTGGCTCTTCTTTCATGGTCCACTTTCCCCGGGTTCCAGGCTATAATGCCAACCGCTCCCATCCGTAAAATTAACCTTCTACCAAGATAAAACACATCAATTTTATCAACTTACTCAGACAGTGACACGTTTTTCGCCTTCGCTCACCTCCGTACTACAATCCTCAAGCAGTACATTTCACTATGAGATATCTATCAGCATAGTATCTCAAAAGTCAAAGGTTTGATGACTGTTTGTCCCCTCTATCAGTTCCACTGTTTGCTCATATAGAGCTGATGCATTGCAAAATCCTAATCTTGCAGGAGTGTTTGGCCCTTTTAATGAAGGCACTTCTGAGAGATTCTCGTACCGCCAAGCTTTGGCTGGTCACCTTCACGTGGTCCACCCATTTAAAATGAACATTCATACATGGCGGTTTATCCGCCATTCACCATCTCATCCATTATGCAAGCTATGTGTCACTTCCATTGTCGTAGGTGCGGATCCAACATTGATCTACCTTTCCCAAGCTAATGTTGTTGCATTGTGTTCCTCTCATCTGAAGGTAAACAACTTTCTCGGCCTTCCCCCGTTTTTATCCGACTGCTTATTCCACCGTCGCTCTTGCAATCTCCCTCAGGATGTATTGTAAACTTGGTTTATCACTAGCTGCACCCATATCAGGCCTCCGGACTTAGCACCTAAATTCGTTGATTAATTCACGTACTTCGTATCCGATGTTCCATCCCGGTAAATAGTCTCAGATACCACCGATCAGCAGCACTGTAACTCCCATGTTATCACGTATAATCACTTGTTAGGGGACATCGGTATAAGGATATTAACTGAATTATAGTTTATCATCTCTTTTTTGCAGGCTTTGTGTCTTTGTTACTGTAATGCTACCGATGTGGCACACGATTTCAAGGACTAACAAATCTATTTAGCTGAACGACTACCTAATTCGGTGGCGCCAATGGAGCTGCCCGTATACACTATCAGCACGCCGTTGCTTTCCTCCAATAAACGTTGCTCCGCTCCAGCATTTCGAGTTTGGTTCCTTTGAGCGCTGCTGAGTGTAAACTGTATCTTGTCTTGACCCGAGAACCAGGGGCTATGGCTATACGGGAGCAAGTCCTGACTTGACTTAGAAGAATCCTAAACAACTGTTGCAGCCACGCAATACACATCGACCTATCATCCAGTTCCCACTTTATTGTTGTTACCTTAAATTCCCCCTATCTGAAAGTGGGCTATTTGCTCGACGTTTGCCTGCTCCCATCCGGCCGCTTATTTCACCCCTTTCTAGCGGCCTCTTTCTAGATATGTTTCTCACTTGGTATATAACCAAATCAGCAGTTACCTGGTCAATGAAAAGCATAACGTTTTTTCTCTGATTGACTTTTCTTTTTCTTCATCCTTGAGTGCACTCATTTTTACCGTCTGATTTTCAGTTGCAACGTTGAAAAGCACTAATGCCTTTTTACATCGCCAATGAAAATTGCTTTTTTCGTGGTTAACAAGAAATCCCCCAGTCGCGCAGTCTTCCTTTGATAAGATCTGTGTACATTTTAAATGCCCTCAAACAGCTGCACTTGGACTCAGCCGGCTCGGGAATCAAATTTTTCGGCACTGCCATAATGAGCAAATTAGAATATCTCTCCTACAGTTTATCGCGTGCATATATTTGCGTACTACTCCTGAAACTCGGGTTCCGCCTTCAGTTGTACCGTTTGATATTGCACTACAGTGCACTTTTGGAGTAGCCGAAGTAAGCCATAATTGATACTGTTATTATCACGGGAAAATTCTCATTGCCAGTAACATTCTGTCTCTGATTACTCGTGGATCCTGTCTGGAACAACTCCATATCTCAGCTGGGAAACAAAACACAAAAGTTTGGTTTTGATAGAATTCCGATACAACGCGCGGAACCGGGGTCACTTAACTTTCTCATCTTTGATTCCCAATGCTGACGCCGAAAAACAGTGAAATTCAGTGGGACAGTAAAATTGTCAGTGTATTAGCATAATAAGGTGCAAACCTATGCGGGTTTTACCCTTGTATCCATTGAAAAATTTCGTTTTTCCCTCAAGTGGTATCATGCATGGAAATTAATTCTCCACTGGTCCGGCTTCAATCTCTCTTCCACCAGTAGAGCATTTCCACCTTTTGCATAATACTGGTTGATGAACCTGGCGAGCAACTCACGTTTCCACCAATCGCAGTTCATTTTCGCATTCACCAATGTCCCCTTGGGCACTTTGATGAAGTTTTTCCTGTCTACCTGTTTCATAACTAACCCCATTCGTTGAACTCAAGTGAGCCTCCGTCATTCATGGTCTGCAACATTCTCGAATATGGTGCATCGTTAGTATTTTGTGCTAAAGCTCCTTCCAACATTTCCAAGTGTTGCCATTGACGAATTTGAGTTAAAACTGTCTCGTGTTTGCCAAGCAAACCGTTATCATTCCGAAGCATTCAGACTCTTGCTAGCTTTTTTGTTCTGTTACTAGAACTTCTGACCCCTTTTGAAGTTTGTTTGTGCCTCGCCATATTGATGAATATTGTACACCATGATCATGCGCTCACACGTGCGTCTCGACTATGGCCGAGAAAGGAACTATTGTTATTATTACTGTCTAATACGAAGTTCCCAGTTCAGAATGGAGTCGATTTGTGGAAACTGCGAATCAGCCCATGATTTCAAGTTATTTGTGAGGTGGCTGGAAAGGTGGAGTGACCGCCCATTCACGGTTTGTAAAAACACCTTTTTTGTGAAATTTTACCTTTGTCTTACCCACGGATATAAGTGTTGGGGTTGGTACACATTCTGGTACTTACATTTTACTCGAGTGATTACGTCACTAGAAAGGAACTTCTTAATGTATAAGCTGGCCCTAACGCTACGTGTCCATTTACCGATGCTTACCATCTTGGAAATTTCGGCCAACAGGGCCCACTAAATGTAGTCCCCATCCCAAGCCACAAGGCCGCAGCTGCACTTGCCATGCTTTTCAACAGTGCTCCCGCACTAGTGAGTAGCTGGTGGTTTGGATAGGTCAAGGTGGAATATGAACTCGTCACTTTTGGAATTCCGTTGAACTCCGAGAGTACTCTGCATTATCGAGGAGAATCCCAAAACATTCCGTAAACTTAATCTTCTCTGATTCAGGAATAATATTTACCACCTAAAGGCTAACGGAAGTCCATTCCTTTTTTTCTTTTTGTGCTCTCGAATGATTGTTATTCGATTCAACATTTGTAATCCTAGTTTTCATGAGACACACATACACACTTTATGGCGGGAAGTCTATGAGAACTGGGTTAGAGAATGATGAGGGAAGGGGAGGGCAGACGGTGCCTGAAACGAGTCGAAGATAAGTGCGTACGAGCGATAAGGAAGCATCAGGCCAAGAATCACCAAGCTGATGAGTCGAATGGAGTGTGGCTGTGATTTTTGACAGAAAAAGAATCAGGACACCGCCTCAGCCTGGTGAATTAAAGCCAAATGAGGTACAGAAGAACAGTGCGAAGAAGAGGGCGAAAGACACACAGAAAGAAGCGCTCCCCAAATGACTACCATACACCTGTTAGACAACAGGAAGTTGGAGGAATGGGTACCTAATACCTTTCGTATGTCTGCTTGCAAGTTTACTCAGTGATAGTTGTAATTGTAGAAAGAGAAAAGGAAGGGCTGAGACAAGACTGACAAGTTTCTGCTCAATATACGCTCTTAAAAAAGCGGGCCAATGGTCACACAAAATCCCGAGCGAATAAGTGCTCGTGGGGCTGATCAGAGGGGTATGAGTGACTGGTACACGAACAAACAGGGGCACAGGTGAAACGACAGCGGAATGAATCAGCGGGCTGGGTGAAAATTGATAACCTTGGAGAGAAAGGTCTAAAAAAGGAAGTGACAAAAAGATAAGACTAACACAAACGGCAATAGAAATGTGTGGATAAATGAATGGTTCCAGTGGTGTCCGGTAGATTGTTGAACCGAGGTGTTTCCTAGCCGAGGCAACCGAGCGTATGTGAAACAGTTCGTAGGAGGAAACTGGTGGAAAATTATGATTGTATTGGCCGTTTGCGTGGACAACATCTCAAATGGAGTTGCTGCGAGGTTTGGCTGCGAAAGCACTCGTTCAAGAGCCGAGGACGATGCCGTACTAGTTGCTCGTGGCCTTCTGTTTCACATGCATCATGAGCATGGGACATGACAAATTCCAGAGTATGGGCCTTCAACTGTTCAGCATTGTGTGCCAGCCAAGCCGAGGATGTCACAGGCGTTCTCCGCCTTGAGGCTTTTTTACTGAAGCCTCCTCGCGCATCGTTTTTGAGCTTTCCAAAAGGTATTTATCTGCGGCAGCCAAGAAATCATGGGCCATTTGTCCAAACCAATTACCTGACCAGTGTAGATGTACCGTAAAACCTCAGCCAGTGTGTCTGGTTCCATGTCCATGATTCCCACACGGTTGGCAAGCGACTCTTCCAAACCATGCTCAAACATGGCGGCGAACACCGGGCTGCGAGCAGCAAGGATAGCTTTATAGGCCTAAATTGGAGTAGGATGAAGCCACAATTTGAAGCCGTGATCGCCAGCTCCGGGCCATGCTCTAGGAGTTAGTTTTATCGATTTGTTCTGGAGCTCACTTTATCCACCAGTTAAGGGGATAGCGGTCGGACCTGACTGTGTGGGGGAGGCGTGTGTTGATGAGGTAGTGGTCGATGCTACATTGGTTGTAGTTGATGCAGCTTTCGTCACTGTGCTACACGGAGCTGTGTTACGTGAGGCGCGGGATCTGGTGATAGTGTTGGTGCACTGTTTGTCCCATTGGGTGTTGTGTTTGGTGCGGTGTTTCCGTTAACATTACTGATGCTATTGGTAGTGTTAGTAGAGCTATTGTTGTTGCTGCTATTATTTATCGTGCTTCAGAGTGTGCTGCGACGAAAGCGAGTGGCACTACCCGAGGTTTCTGCCTCCACCATACCTTCGACTGACTCGTTCTTTACTTTGGATCAGGTTGAGGCGCTATGTGAACTGTGTGTACATGACTGAAATGCATTGCCCATACTATCACTGCCGCTCGTGGCATTTCCACTGTTGCCACTGCTGCTACCAACCATATCTCCGGTTGACGTGCTGGGAGTCACATGCAGTCAACTGGCTGAGGAATAAGATGGAATGGATGTGGTCGGAAGAATGGAGGAAGTAGATGGGATTGCATCTGAAGTCCGGCTACAATTTCGGCAACGATGACCGTCCAACTTTAGTGGAATCAGTGAATTGCAGCCACACATGTCACGACTGACATCTCCGCCGGCACTTGCTGTTTCATGATCTCCCGTTGAAGGTAGGCCAGGTTGAACAGACTGTGTGAAACTGGATGAGGAGGGAGCAAAAATCTAATAAGCCTTTCCGGAATTCTAATTGATACCGACCGCTGTGCCCGACACTGTAGTTGGAGGGTTACTGGTGTCAATTAGCGGTTTAGGCATGTTCGCCTCCACAGCAGACTCGCTGGCATACGTATACCGTCCTGTAATAGCATTGCCAGTGGGTACCGAAACACCTTTGGTCATTACTGGGATAGCTGTACTGGTCAGAGCTAAATGAAGACCAGACTTGTTAGTCATGTATGCCTTAGGAGGCACATGTTCGTTGGTTTCTGTACCAACCAAATTTGGCGCCTCACTACACAGCGGCTTGGCCTCGGATCCTCCTTGATCACTTGCAATCTGTTGATGCTGTTGTTGTTGCGACTGCTGGTGATGTTGAACCCGTTGATGAGGCGCGTGATGAAAATGATCATGTAGGCCGACATGAACGGCCTTGTTCGTGGTGGCACAAGAAACTCGAGAGGATCGATAAAATCCCTGAGTCATCCTCGCGCTCTTTACTTTCCTGTTCTTGATCCGGATCCTCTTCCTCCGCCTCATCGTCTTCGTCAAAATCTTCCGTTTCTTCAACTTCTTCTTGCTCTTCCTCATCCAAGTAACCTTCTTCTCCATCATCTGCGTCACCATCTGTTCCGGACCGATCGAACAGTGAATACCCTTGGTTTGCTTGAACTTTCTTGCCTTTGAAATGGTAGTCATCCTAGTCATATGTCGAGTAGCGGTGCGCGGGTCACCAAAGGAACCAAGGACGCCATCAACACAGAAGTGGTTCCCTTCTCTTTCTAGTAGATTGTAGGCGTAACCAAATAGCTTGAGGGCTTGCCGGAGAGCAAAGGTAACCCAGGAAAGCGGTGGTACTGATCCAACTGGATGGACGATCAGTCTGTGGTCACTGGGTTCTTGGGTTTTATAGTCTTCGGGAAACCAGAGAAGACGGAAGACTTATCTACCTTCAACGGATATCTTGCAGAAACATTTACGTGATTCTTCAGAGGCAACTACTTTTCCCAGCAGCAGATTGCATAGGACCTCGATTAATGATGTCGTCCAATCTGGGCCCTCAGAGTACGGTTGTCGGCATTCGCCAGCACAATTAAAGACCACTCCGTCCTTCCCCAAGTTCCTCGGAGTTATTATTGGGGGATGGGATGGGAATCACACACTTTTGCCTCAGTTGCTGCCGCACTTTTGTAATCACAATGAACTGATCTGATAGAACTTACTGAAATTGCTCCCCTCCAGGGCTACGCGAACCTAAGTAGCAAGAACCACTAGGCTACGAAAAAGCACGTTAGTTTTATTGCAGAGCTGATTTGTCTAAATAGGTCACGTCAGAGAAAAAAGAGGGTGGACTAGAAGCCAACCAACCCTAGAGGGCTTTTGTCGTAGTTTTTTTGGGTGAGCCCTATTGGCTGAGACTCATCCGCGTACTTGGCTGTGAGGCTGTACACGGCCGTATCACGCGTGACGGCTGCTGAGTGGCCTCACTCACCCGTCCTTTTCACACAACCCAACTTATTGTTATATCGCATGGCTCGAATATATTTAGCCCTCAGTCGCGGTTTTTATATTAGCCCATTTTCGAGGAGGTGTAATTTTTTAGGGTAATTTTACGGTTTTTGTATTGGTTTTGGGTTGGTTTTTCACAGAGTGGAAACCCTAAAACCATCATCAAAGTATTTGGCTTTCTCGGCTATCATTCTTAGAGCTAATCTGTCTTCTCGAGATGAGGCACTTCTCAATGGCCAGAAAATCCAGTGTTCTACGGGCGCTGGACTTGCGTTCGATGTTCGCCAACCTCGCCGAAGTGTAGTTGATTTAGATCTGCCCGCTTTTTCTTCCGTATCTTCAACCGTATATGGTCCAACCAAATACCGTGCGCTATTTTGTGGGGCTTGATAGCTTTTCTTTCTGTATTCCAGGGCTAACTGTGTTTCTGCCGTACCAGAACCGATCAGCAGGCCTATTTCATCATCCTGTTACTCTTCCATTTTGGCCCCATTCAGATATGTCCACTAACTCAAAGTTGACCGTACTGACTTAGGGGTTTCGTCGGCAGATCATCATTTCTTGGTTGTCCCACTTCTGTTTACTGTTAAGACTGGTTTTACGTGCAGTTCCGTTGACTGGATGACCTGTGCGCCACCTACTGTGCTCACTGCCGACGAACTCTGGTCCCGTTTGATCTCACGTCTCACCGCAAGTTCTTTCCCCCTTACCCCAAAGTGTTTTGCCAGCCAGTGTCCACCAAGACCAAAGCTCCTATCACCCCAACTGTTTTCTCTACCCCAACTGCTATTTATCCCCCGAGAATGGACTTAATAATAGATCGAGACTTTTAAAAAGCCATGCCTGTTTTCACGGTTACCTCAGCATTGGACTTGCTGGCTTTGCGCAGTGAATAATGGTGCTTACCGGGGTGACCATCTTGATTGAAACTTACTTTTACCCCGGACATCATAGCTGGATGGGTATCATAATAAGAAATTAACAATCCTGGAGCTCATGGCTAATTCCCAGAGTTCGTCGAGGTCCGCGTTCCTGAAAGGAGGGCACTCCGCTAGGTGACGAAGCACACCTTACCTGACATACCGGCGAGATTTCATCTTAACGGGATACAGCTCGTGTTTGGTCATGTTTGGAATCTACTGGGATGATGACTTCGTAGCCCGAGGTAGCTCCTTGCTTTCAAGTGCAAGTAGAGGTCAAGATCAACTTGGCATCCAACTCAGGTTCTTTCTTGACCTTCTTTGATTGCATAGACGTATTATTGTGCTCATGACGGCCAGTATCATCATCCTACTCGATATAACTACCTACTGGCGTAAGTAACTGCACCACACTCCGGATAGATTGACACTTGTTATCGCAAACTGCTTTCATGCACTATTTTTAGATGTCCTCAGCCCCAAAGTTGCTGAAAAGTACCATGAACGGCATAATACAACACTTGCTGCCTCTCATCCAGGTTTCACCCGTGTGACGAAGTTTCCTTTCGCCACAGTTGTTATTCTGTTTCTTTTCGCACTTGCCGCGTACCTATGTTTACACCTTTTGAAGGTCTTCGCTCACTCCGGTACAAATGCCCGACCGCCCCTCTTTGTTCCTGACAACCTATTTATCCATATCTTAGTTAGTAGCTCCCAGGATTTAGCCCGCCTAAATCTCACACATAACTTCACCCCGCTTGCCGACATAGTCTTCTTGCTAGTAACGTACCCACTCCAGTCTCTATCTGTCATACGCTCTGCATCGTTTATGAGAAACCTTCCTTACGATGCTTAACCTCTGGCACGATGCTGAGCCACAGCAAAGGCGTGATTATTATCCGTTTTTGCTAACCGTTGTCATAGGATTATTAAGTACCCTTGGGTCTGAAACCTATCCGAGCGTATTGTTGGGGCCTTCCCTTAGGCAGCCCCGATACTTATTTAGCTGGCTACCGCTCCAATAAGCTAGCTAGCACACCTATCTGTCACAGACTTTTTCTCTGTTTCCTCCTGTGAAGTGACCTTTATCTACATGAAAACTTTTGTAGAAATCTCAGAAGCCACCCGTAGATGCTCTGCGTTTACTTACTCTTTATTGCCGTTGTTTCTGCTCAGTATGGCTAATCTTAAAAAATTAGTTTTAGTGGGTGCCGATCTCGGTGCATGCCACTGGAAGATTTCCGGGTGCTCTATTAGCTCGTGCCAGCATCGGCCCCGAGCAACCTGACCTTACTTGGCCTGACCTGACCTGATCCCGCGTCATACTTTATAGGGCACGGGTGTGTATACTTTGAACCACACAGTCAAGTAACATGTTTGCTAGTTTTTATTGTCCATATCTGTTCACTATCCCTCCTTTCTTGTTTCTTACTCCTTCGATCTCAATTACTGAGGCCCTCTGTCCGCCTCTTATCTCCCCCTATTCTACGTGTGGATCGTATTTTTACGGCAAAAAGCGAACCAGCCGGTCCCTGCACACACTCCTGAATTCTCGAACCCAACAATTTTCAGGCTGTCTTACTTTTGGAACTCCTGCCCATCCGATATTTTCTTTCATCAGTTCTTTGCCCCCAAATACCAGACTACCTGTCCTTACCGCCAAACTTTCAGCAAAACCAGTCGATTCTCCCAAGCCCATTGCCATAATGCTCACCCACAAAAGAAGCAAGCCGGCCAACAAGATTCTGCTGTTCGTAGTCGTGCCTCTCCCGGTCACTAAGCCATACTCCGTCCCATTACCAAAAGTCCAGGGTAAGGCGCACAGCAAGACTGACGGCCTCTTACTACAAGCAAGCTCATTTGAATTGCAAATCGAAGCTCTTGCTAGACTCACTAGAATTTTGAGGCCGCCTGCTCAACCACTCTAGCCATCAGCGATAACCATGGACAGTTAGTTAGTTGCTACGTGCAACTTTATTGACAGCGTCTCTTCAGAGGTCTCGAAGCAAGTAGGAAATTCAAACTGCGCCATCCCATTTAACATCCCTGATGGGGCCTCGTTCAACGTAGTCAGCAGTACCCAGTTGAAGGCACCTAAAATCGAAGGGTTCATACTCCGTAGCATCAGACTACCCAAACAAACACAACGAGACCAAAGCCCACTGCCTCTCCAGTTTTCGGACCCTCTGACACCCGATGAATTTATTCATACGCAGAGAGTTGTTGCTGGTAACTCGCCATGCAAAAAAGCTGGAATATTGTCTGACAAAATATCGCGGCAAAGAGAAGTGCTGAAAAGCTGAACTCTCTCCAACATCCAGGATCGGAACCCTCCAAAAGGAAACCTACACTCTGCAACACCCCAGTCCACTCTATGCAACCGACTTCCGCTGGCTAACAATTGTCTGATGTAGACCTTGATGCAACGCCCAGACATCCTCCAAATCTACCAGCCTCCAAGCTCCCTAGGCACGGTGATGTCCTAGACGTTTGTGGCTCGAATCCACCAAGTCCGGCCAGTCAGCAATGCCTTATGCATCAAAAACGGTCACCCAAGTTTCGTGGTCTGCCTGACCTAACAACCCCGCTTCGGCCTCCCAAGGCCACACATGAACAAACGTGTGGTCGTTCTTGCCCCTATCCTTCAGCTGCGACGAAACCTTATTCGTTGGATGACGTACACCTACCCAAGCCACTCTCGACCGGAGTTGACCAGCCAGTCCTCAGAGCAAACACCGCAAACAAACTGTCAAGAAGCACCGTCCCCAAAGACATGCCCATCTTTGCGATCCGATTCGTTACTTTTAAGCCGGAAGTTGTTAACCTCTGTACCCAGCTTTCACTGCCATGTGTCGGCACCAGTGGAAACCCACGGTCTTAGGTCCACAAGTCCACAATCTTCCCTCCTCCACGACCAAAGGCTCCAAAGTCTGGCTTACTGGACCGCAGCCTCCTTAGATTGCCAGGCCACATTTCGATGGTCTTATAAAACTTGCTACCAGAGAGATACCTTGGCAGGCTGCCACAAATATCAGTGCCTACTATTTCTGTTCCCAAACAAGGCAGTTTTTCAAGCCATATTTCCTCCCTGAAGTATCCCAGCTCCACGAGCTTTTATGCGGATAAGGTCAGCAACTCACCTAGGACTATTCTTCTACGCTGATTCTTCCCAACTCAACTTCCTAACCTTTCCGAACCTATGCCGTTCATCCAACTACTTCCTTTATGACACTAAAATTTTTGGTTTCTCACACCGGCACCCATCCACTGCGGCCCCTTTACCCGCAGGTTACTTTCTTCAACATTCTTCAAGTGAATTTCTGCCACTCCGCTGCATTCAGTCCCACAATCTCTTCTTCTTGCCTGCCCTGCTGAACCAATTTCTAAGGCCATTATCTTGTCAGTAATCTACATCTCCGATAGCACACAAACCGCGCACCCCAATCATGGACGGTTGCGTGTTCCCACTACCTCCTTCCAAAATATTCTCGATATGCGCCCTCCTTCAACCACCAACACGTGCCATTCCACATCTGAGCAGGGGACAGTGACTTGCTACGAAACCATCCCACTCTCACTAAATTCCCGCCTTCTGAGGCCCGCTTTTATCACACAATACCAGTCACCACAAAAATTGCCATGTGGGAAGGGCGACAAATCCAATAGCTGCACGTTTCGCCATCTTATCACGAGTGCAACCATACCACCAAATACTAGCACATAATCGTTGCTCCTCCTAAATGCTCGTTCTTTTTCCGGTAGGAATGACTCCATGGGGTCAATGGCTGACCCATTGAACCCTGAAATCAATATAATAGCTGAAACATGGCTCATCGAGAACACCTCACCCCAGCATCTTTCTGTTGCCGGGTTTGACATATTCGCAAACCCTCGCCAAACTAAATGTGGTAAAGGCTGCTTGATATACGTCCGAGAAAGCACCCCAACAACTGTCATTAACCACTCCCTATATTTTAACACTTGGGACTCTGTATGGTTACCACTGCAATTTGGTCTCCAAAGCTTTTCAGTAGAATGAAACTGCCGCCCCTCTGGCCGGGGCTCACTCCATCTCGGTACCGTTATCCAAGCCTTCAGTCTGGCGTCTGACTATCTCTGCAGAGCAAAAATCATCACAGGTGACTTCAGTGTCCCCAAAACATGTTGGTCCTCACATACTGAACCCAATGGCTCCTTCAAATTACTCTCTAGCATCTGTCTAGAACAATAGACCGAAAAGTTTATGACTTCCACCAAGAAATCGAATATTCTGGATTTCCTATCTACTCACCGTCTCTCGGTGGTTTCTACTGGGGTCCTAGGCTGCTTTCCACTTAGTGACCACAAAATTGCCACTTACGAATTCACGTTTCCCTGGTACGTTACAAACCTGTTCCGGCTGATAGGTTCATTCCCCGGACAAAATGGTCACTCAATCCGGGCACAATTAAGTCCCCTAGCTGGGATGATTTTTCACTTCCACTTCAAGGGCGGCAGGTGAATTTATCGACAGTAGCTTTTCTGTGTGTCTCACTAAACTTGGTGCATCACCCAACCTGCGCTTTCCGAGGAGGGAAGCCCGTATAGCCCGTATTGGACGAAGGATTCTTGATTTGCAAAGTAAATGCTCTGTATCTCTTGACTTCTCCCTTGTCCTACGCGTAAGCCACCTCTTTAACACTTGTTTCATTTCAATGAAACAACATCTCGTTAAACAAGAAACTGGAGCATTGAACGATCCCAACAAATCAAGACGAAAAACAAGACTATTTAGTCAAAGGTATTTTCGTTCACTTAGTAATATCCCACAAACAATCATTTCCGAGTCTACCACTGCCGAAACAACTGAAACCATCGCGGAAGTGCTCAATGTTCCCTTTTCTTTTTCCCTAATAGCTTTAACTTATGCCACTCCTCTTGCACTTTCTCCTTTTACTGATGCCAGACTTTTCCTCATTAGTTTCTGTCCCAATGACATCGACCAGGACCAGAGCTTCTGTCAAATTAGACCCGGGCTTTGTCCCTCCCGCACTTATACGCCTAGGAGGCATCGATATGGAATTGCTTATTCCTAACCTTTTTACGCCTTCTATGATAAGCAGCACCGTCCCTAAAGAATGGAAGACCTCGTTGATTATTCCATGCATCAGGAAGGTTCATCTCAAGATCCGGGTAACTATCGACCATTAAACCACATATCAACCATGTGCAAGCTCCTAAAAAGCTTTGTCAGAATTCAAACTTAGGACCTTCTGATCTTTAACATCCCGCTAAACCGCTTTCAGCATGGGTTTATTAAGAAGTTTTCGTGCACCTAATGTCATTTGAATTTCTTTGACCTTCTCACCCATTCCTCGGATCCTGGTCAATCATCCGTCGTCAAATTTCTCGGTCTGACCAAAGCATTCGATCGCGTACCTCATCCTCATATTTTGTCAAAAACTCACTCATTCGGCGTAGTTGACCCCTTTCACTTTTGGCCTTGCTGTTACCTGTCCAACAGTTCCCAGGCTGTCCCGATGTGCAAAAACCTATCATTGTCTAAACCGATCACTCGTAGTGTTATCCAAGGTAGTGATTTGTGTTCACTCCTATTCGGCAAATATATCGATGATACATCCTCCACGATTCGCCGCGAGGCTTGCCTTACTCTTTGCCCTCTACATCAAACTTTTTGTCTTGAACGCCGAAAACCATCTCATCGCCTCCGAGGAAATACAAGACGATCCAAATTCACTCAGCGGCTGGTGGTCCACATGGCATATGAAATTTCCCTTTGCAGAAAGCAATATACTTTATGATGCTCTCATGTTCCCGTTGATACCCCGGTCATCAGTAGTCTGCCAATCCCCGTTAAACCCTCTGTTCGAGATCCAGCGCTGCACCACTCATGTTTGATGAGATTCTCTGAACATGCTTTTTCCAAATTGCCAAAACTAGGCTTATTACCAGTCATATATTTTGACGTCCCAAACTCAGTCAGAGTGGACTCCGCACCTACGCTACTTCTACTAGACCCCTGTGGAATACTGTTTGCCCATTACCTCTAACATATAACGCTCCACTGTTGGCGCCACAGAAAATATCCAGAGATATTGACCAGGCGACCAAAGGGTCAGTAATTACAGAGTTGTTACTTAGGCGCAGGGCAGTGCTCACAGTGAGATATTTGTTTATATTACACTGGAATCGGTTGAAAGAGCCAGAATGACTTTGCCATCTAGGAGTTTCATCCAGATATTGCAAAGTATAACAGTAAAGACTTCCCTGCTAACACAATTGGCGTGGAATTTCGCGAGCTACTGGATTATTCACGTACTACTTCCTCCAGTTAAATAATCCGCGATCTGATTGGTTGATCTGTTGCGCAATTGCTCGGGCCAGTGTCTGGTTCTGATACAGAAGACGTTTGAGCGCGGCTAGTTAACTTGACTTCCATGCCCTCTGACAACGAAATACCAACGTTATCCCATCTGTCGGACGAATAGAGAAGAGGTAAGTCAGTTGACGGACGCGAAGGTGTATTCTATATATGGTGGCTTTGAAACAGTTGCGATACGAGAGGTATGCCGAACGGAAGTTAACGCAACGGCTTGGCAGAAAGCAAAGCGCAAGCGCGCACTATCGGCTAAGGACCGAAGGTGTAGGGGATTTGAAACGAGGTAGACGGAAACTTCAGAATAGTCAGTCCATTAAAAAGTACGCAACCAAACAAAACAGTGAGACCGATGTCAAAAGTCGGAAAGATCGTGGAGAAATTAGATCCAAAATGGGGTCCCGAAAACGGTCATTTTATCATGACGATCGAGGTCACTACACTTTTACAGTCCACAAATGGTGGCGAAATGCATCAACAGCACGTGTGCACTTAGGTGACACCATGTTTCAGCTGATCATTAACCAACAAACTGGTGATAATTATCACCAACTGGTGATACGCTTCCGTCAGGCAATGTCACCGCACTCAATGTAGGCGACGTCGCTCGAAGAATTTTGTCACATAAGCACTTGTCACTACTTTAGTAGTATAACAATACTCGATGATGCTGTTGATGAGGAACAGAATCCCTTTGTGTGTCAACTGACACAACTGTATTGGGTTGAAGGAGGATCAGTTTGTGACGCCCATGAAGTTCAAATGTTTTTCTAATAAACACTGTATGTTTGTAGCGGCTTTGCAGACACCAAACTCATTAAAATGCTGTCGCTAGCTTGGAGCTTAGGCGCGCCTTGTTTAGAAATAGGTATTTCTACTTAGATTTACATGCTGTTGACAACCTCTCCCCAAAAGCGGTGGGCTCCTGTGTCAGGCCCTCCTCTAGCTATAGGCAATCTTCCTTTTCGAATCTTCTCAGTCACATAAAGTGGCTTATGGTCAGGTCAAAAGTACTTCAAAGTACTTTCACTCATCCAGACCCGATTTTACCAGTGCGGTATTATAATCTCCTCCAGTTGGACACATCAGCCTATCTTAGAAACCCTTTAGGACATTTGGGTGATCCTCACCAGTCATCCATTGAGTTACGCAACTGACTTAGCAAACTTTGACCGGGCTTTTCAATAGGTCAGGAATTCGGTCTAGCATCGGTTCCTTTATTCGACTGGCTGCCTGAAATCTGATTTGTTTAAGTCCACCTGGTACCGGAAAATACTAGCTGACCGAAACCTACGTCGCGCTACGTAACAAACAGCACGGCGCGCTCCAGCTCATCAGCTCTGGTCATTAGCTCGTTCAGTCTCCCTTCTCCTGCCACTTATACAGGGCAACCAATATAATTACTAAAACCCATCAATCGCTACCTTTCTGCGCCTCCATTCGCTGGACGGGAATCGAGTCCGCAAATCGTGCGTGCGACTAAATGCTACTTTAGTGTTATATCAACGGTTGGCGCAAAAAGTGCTTTAAATAGGGCTTGGTCAAATCAGCCGTAGCTGAAGTGGGTAAACACTGGCAAATGATTTATGAACATCAAAACGAATATGCTTCTTCTATAAAATAAACCATTGTCCAAATGAAACTAACGGAATGATTCTCATTATTTGAACCAACCTATTTCCAAGGTAACTTTATTTCAGTTGTACATCAGGGACTGTCAGATGCTCGAAAACTCGATGGTGGAGGATGATGAGTCACTGTCACAGTTCATTGTACGGAGCGATAACTACTATTCCCAAAATAATAACTTCTTATGAAGCTGACTCTCTGTGAGCAACGGCGAACTGATTCCACTAAATGATGTATGAGTAATTGTGGTTACAGTGATCAACTAAATTTTGTCAGAAGACCGCGGTGTGAGTGTATTCTCATGTCGTAAATTGCACGGGTATAATGCTAATTAGCGACTTACTGTCTAGCCCATTTAGATCTGCCTAGGCTCCATGAAAATAAAAAGCTTTATTAACGAAGTTGTGAAATTTAAAATGACATATTGGCATTGCATGAATAGACAGCACAAATTTATTTGACTCCCGATGAGTCTATCGTTTCTTTTTCTGTGGATAACATGTTCATTAGACTTGGCTGGCAGAATTCGTCGATGTACATAATGAAGGAAGGGGAATACTTAAATTATTTATAGCGAACTGTAGTCAGCAAAAACCACAGCTTCGTATTATGTCAGCTTGTATTACGTGTCAACATACTGACACATATGTTTCAGCTGAATAATACCAACCGAAATGAAAGAGTTTCCTTACAGTCCTCATTTGTTCTTTATTTTGAGTAATAGTTCCAGGAAAAAATGTACACTTACTTTTTCATTGGGTTAAGGCAAAACACGTAGTAAAAATTTAGATTTGACCGATTATCAATGGAATAAAATGACTAGTTTACAGTGAAAATGAGCTTCGGTTTCAATAATGAGAAACTGTAGGGGTGATACCTCTAGCGAACACTTAACGTTTCGTTTCATTTGCCGCTTTGAATTCCGCTTGGACCGTAGGACTAATGGAATTTCCAATGCAATTACCCTACATACCTATACCAGGATGAAAATAAAAGAAATTTTGCTATGATTCCAAGCAGCACTGCCAAACGTCTGCCCAGTTGGGCTAGAGCTAGGCAAACGTTGCACTTGCCCACCATATTGTTGGGCAACTGTATTGAAATGCTTTTGGCAGCGCCACCAGCGCTCCATTGGGCTAGGATTGGGCAAGCCCAAAGCAGCGGAAAATCGCGGAAAGTGGTTATTTCCTTCTGGCTAATAACTCCAATTTCGCTCAGTCGCCTAATATAACATTGAAGTATTCTCCGTCCTTTCAAGCTTAATCACTAAAGTACACCAATACATGAGCAAAACATCCATTCTATCAGAAAAGTTGATAAATTTATTAAAAATATGTCGGATGTATTTACAAAAAAGCCGCTGATCGATTTTTCATTAATCCGTCCCTCGCGAGGATATTCCTGGTTCTTCTTCACGATGCCCAAGGGGTCTGAAAGATTAAGGCATGGAAATGCTGATGTTAGTTGAATCATTGGCGAATGAAATAAAAAGCTGCCTTGTTAGTTTGAAATCTTAAGCATTTAAAGAACAATAGTTCCGTACTAGGTTTCATATATAAATATATACATATTTAATTATAAACATTTATATATATATATGTATATATATATATATTATATATATATATATTCAAACATGTTAACTGACACTGACCAAAGTTTTCACTCAATAAACTGCTCTATTGCAACGGCGAAACCGGTAGTAAATTCCATGCCTAAGTAGGCATAATAACTGATGTAAATTGTATCAGCTAAAGTTTTTAACGGAGCAATTCGCAGGAAATAAAATTGTTATGCAGCACCATATATAGTAGAATAGCGTACCGTCTTAGCCGTCGTCCTTTGCCCCGATCCCGAGCGTTAATGAACCAGCGCTTTATGTGTCTGCCAGCGAAAGACGTTGGCTCGTTGGAGAACAGCTCTATTTCTTTAACAGCATCTGATGTTTTGTATGACGGTAAATTTGAACCACTTACTCTTATCGGTCGTGATCAAATTATGCTCGCTAATGGCCTTTCGTTGAGGGCTTCCTAGCCAACAACAGTTAATTCAACTTCGTCCTCGATGGATGCGACCAGCGTGCTACCCAAGTTTTCAGCCAAGTCGAAATAGGCAAACCGCTTGAGCAAGCGCTTGCACAGTTGCTCTGCTGGTCTAGCCGGTCTTTCTATCAAACAATTTAGCTTGCCGAAATGAGATTCATAAGGAAAACATGAGAAGCTGTCCAGAGTTCCATGTCTTCTCGCATCTTTTGCCAGATGAGTCAGACAATGAACATTGTGCACGACTGAATTAAGACCATACGATTTTGCCATCTCCTCACGCATCACCACGCAAAATGCCATGGGCGAAGTCTAATAGACGGCCGTGTAAAACTGGAAGCGAAGATATATACAGAAACGAATAGAAGTAAAACAGTGTCATAAAACTCATGGAGTAATAAATCCAGGAAACACAGGACAAGGGTAACGGAGAAAATGGCAAAATTCCGTCGCTCTCCAGCGTTTCAAAGGGTAACCATTTCAATAATGCTATTTATTTCACAGGAAACACTGGTTACCTTTCTGCTGACAACGTCGAAAGAAGCTTCTACTTTTATATAAAGTATTCTTTCATTCGTTCTTCCTTCATAATAGGGGCTGAGGTTATCTCTCCCACGTAAGCCTCCTCATCACAGCTCAGTGGTGTGGACTCATGTGTGTCTCCCACCACCGCTTTAGAAATACATCCAGAAATCACTTGAACAATGTGTCGTTAGGCTCTTTCACCACTCCGGCTGGCAGCGAGTTCTATAGATTGGTCACCCTCCGAGATAGACGGTACACTAGTGGAAGGCCCACCGACTGCAGTTTCTTTAGAGTTAGCGGGTGTCCCCTCGTACGGCCATGTCCGCTATGAGGGAGCCCAGAACGTAGTTCTGGGCCGAAGTCTCCTCTAATGATGCGCGGACTCTTTGATAGGCCTCTGGAGGCGGCCCTATGCCCTTCAGCCGCTCTTTGTAGCTGACCCCAAGTAGCACTTCAGTAAGGCAGGTTGCGCCTCCTTATACTCTTTCCAACTTTGCCACCTCTGCCAGCGTACAGTGGAAAACATGTGCCCCCCCCACGTATACCAGCCTGGGACTCGCATGGGTTGCATACAGTACCTTGAAGGCATTGAGTGAGAGATGTCCAGATGATCGAGTAATCGGCCCGAGGATACTCCAGAACATATGTTCTGATCGCTGAGCTTAGCGTTTGGACCACGAACGTCTCATCACCAGTCAAAGTGACATTGTCAGCGCATGTGCGCTGTTGGTAGTGATCTCTCATATTTTGAGCCTGTCATTAGTCCTGACCTTGAGCTTCGTAGACGACGTTGTGCCCAAGCCTCGACGTTTGTTTGTCGGCTTTGTCTCTGAGAGCTCGACCTTTGACCTTCAACAATTGACGTCCTATTTGGTGAGCTTCAGCTCTTTCGTTTTGTGTTGCCGTTTTTATTTTTGATATTTTAATTCTCGGCGATTCATTTCCGAGGATGCATGGGTGTGGAAAATTCAGATTAAATAATACGGTTTGAATGATTCTGGTCCACTGATTGCACTTCTGATTTCCTTGAGTAGTTCAACAGTCTGTTCTTTAACCGACAGTACGTATGATTTGATTCAGTGTGTCTATTTGTTGGGTTGTTTGAAGAGTGCCAGGCTTCCAAAAACTTCCTTGAGTGCCTCGTGGTTGCTCGATCCAGAATTTTAATCGCATCTAGATTGAGCTTGCGTCCTTTTTGATCCTCGTGGACGGATGCGCAAGAGAAAGGGGCGTGTCTCTTTGTGGTCAGTTTATGCTCGTGCTTTCGAGTGACAAATTTTCTCCCGGTTTGACCGATGTAGCATTTGTGGCAGTCTATACACTTGACTTTGTATATGACATTGTTCCTTTCTCCGGTTTTTAGTTCTTCTTTTGGTTGGTCTGTGGGCAGCTGTCACGTCTTCAGATTGAAACAATCTTGCGGTTGTGTCAGAGACGTTTGCGATGTATTGTAGTGTGGTCCTTCTGCGTGGTTGAGTTCTTTGATTCATTTTCCTATTTCTCCCATACACGGTTCTTTTTATGAAGTTTCATGGATATCCGTTTCGCTGAAGCACTCTGAAAAGGTAGTTTTTTTCCTGCGTTCTCAGTTCTTTTGTACTGCGCTGGGTTTTAGCTCTCGTGAACAAGGTCCGAATGCATGACCTTTTATGGTGATTTGGGTGATTGCAGTGAAAGCCTAATATTTGATCAGTTTGTGTTTGTTTCCGATGCACGGATGTCTCCAGTGTGCCGTTGGCATTTCTTCCCGCTAGTAAGTCCAAAAAGGAATTTTGTCGCGGGGCTTGTCTGAAAACATCATCCACCCTAGCATCACCTGGTTACGCTTCACTTGCCAAGCATCGAAAAGCGGCGGATTGTGCAATGTTTCAAGGTTTAAGAGGAGATTGGACTGTTGTGCATTTGGGTCACGATGTCTGCGGCACATATATCTTCTCAATGCACAGCGAAAGCTAAGGACGTCGTGTGTATAAGTACGTATGTGTAAACTGGACTCGACTTCGGAAACGCACGCAGGGTCGGGGACGTGTGCATTCATATATGTCACGGGGCCTACCCGACAAGAGGCACTATCTTAGTTCCATTCTATGCCCAAACTCACAGGGGCCTAGGGTTGAAACCGTGGGTTATTAGGCATGCATGATATGAGACACCGCACTGGTACTATTCCGCTCCTGCACAGCTCCTGCAGGGGCAACACTCGTAACACGTGACACGGAGCAGTACCGCCCTCGCAAGTGTGAGAAGTCGTTCTTATTGACTCCAATTCTATTGGCCATTGTTAGAATAACCCCATTTGGTCAATCAGAATATTATAAAAGGCTGCTCGACCCGTACCAATGACCACTGCATTTTAAAAATGATAAATAACTGAGTTCAACGTCGCACTGAACGGCGTTTACGTGAAGCACTTCGGGCGCCGATTACCAGCGGTTGGATCACTTCACCACCAGTGGCCTGATCACGGTGATTCACATACCAGTGTGGAAGGTTTTGTTCACGATGACCGAATATTACCGAAGGCAGTGTCTTGTACACGTAAGCTGAGAATTCATTTGTCCCCGTCACTTTCGTAATTGTAGATAGTACCCTCAACGATTCAGACCCTTGCTTCGACGTGAAGTCGTAGTTTCTGGCGAGCAACACTTTGATGGCTTCCATCGACATGTTTATCAGGCTGATGAAAAAAGCACGCTCAGGCAGCCGTTGCTTCTGTGTTTTCAAAGTCGTTTCTCGTTCTCCGTTGATTCCCCATGTTCCCCTGCCATAGCCAAATTCACCAGGGTTTATCCAAGTTATTACTGTACCATTTGACCTAACCGTACCTGTATTTTCCAAGCACTGCCAATTCCGTGTTTATCCCTTACCAGCTATTGTCTCCCGAGCTTGTATATATATATATATATATATATATATATATATATGTACATACATATATCCACATATTTCCTCTGTATCCTGCAGCTCTTTACCGGAAAGTCTCCTTGCCTCTATGTCATCGCCCTCCATGATATGCCTCCGCTTTGTTTATATTTTTGCCCCACATCTACCGTATTTCCATAATTTCAGACCAATGTTTACATCGGACCCACTCTTTAACTCTTGCATTTGTCGCTCCCTGTTTTCAAAGAGACACCATCCATTTATTGCAATGAGGCATACTTCATGGCTACCTAATCCCCAGCCATACAACTCAATATTCTGTTCTTCCTTTCTTTCCTTATTTTTCCCTTTTATTTCTTCATCGTTCCAGGCTACCATAATTCCTCAAGCCGATTTTTAGTCCTCCTTATGCAATACCCACAGGTCCAGACCTCCTCCGCTTCGCTCAGCCAGCCGCCCCATTTGAACTTGACCTTCAGATTCGCTGGACGATTGTTTGAATCCATCCTTGAGTTCGCCTAAATTCCCCCATTAATCCTTGGCGTGCATAATTTTATCCCCCTCCCATCTCCCTTCTAGCTCTACCTACCCTCCGCATGCCTTGCACATATCTAAATATCCATGAATTTTGTACGTCTACTTTGTCGCTTGTGAAACGTTTGATCACTCGTAAGGCGTTCTTCGGGCGTCTCGGAAAAGAACTGTTATTATTATTACTATAATTATTTCCAAATGATTACGGCCACGTCAAACTGTAATCTTTTGGCGAATCACGCGGTGGATGGTCCTCTCTGCTATTCAGGACTGCAGCAAAATAAGTCTTGGTGCACATTCGCTTATTCTCCGGCCCGTGTTCCAGCTTTCGTGATCATTGTGGGAGTAGGGATAGATAGGTTTACCGTGATACCCCTGAACTGTCACGCTCCCTAACCTCTTTCGCTTCTGGGCTAGTTTACGAGTGGAGTAGGAACTGCATCGCGATTAGCTCTTGAGGAGAAAAGTTGTAGTGCTACCGATACAACACACGATGACAAAGACTGACAAATTTGTTTATTTGAACAATTACCGTTTTGGGTGTCACCACTTGCGCCGCCTGCGTACGTCGTCTGCACGCCGTTGCGCCCCTCCAATACACACGCTGTACCGCTCCAGCGTTTTGAGTTCTGCTTCACGCGCTGCCGAGTATATTCGCTATCGTGTCGCAAACCAAGGACCAGGGGCTATAGGCTCTCTACAGGAGCAGGTCCTGACTTAACTGAGGAGGATCCTAAAAGGTAACGACAGATGCCGCTATAACAGTCATAGCCGTGCACACACACACACTAACGGTCCTCGGTGCACGTGTGTGTGTAAACGGTGCGTGATATTAGGAGGCAGCCAGTTTCGACGAGGTGTGCTTTCAGATGTGCCAGGGTGTCAATGTGAAAAGCTAGCACGGGTTATACCTGATAAAGGGTACAACGCTGGACCCATTCTGTCCACAAGGCCACACGTGTCTCGGATGCCTTGCAGATTGAAATGATACGAAATTAACGACTTCCTAAAAAGGATCTGTGAATGAGATCTGGTGGTAGTGAACACTGTTTCCATTGTTATGATTTATATGGAACCGCAAATGTAATACTCCAATGTACCATTCTAGAAATAACGAGCAAACTGAATGTTTCTGCCGACCTACTATAGTGAGCACATTTACAAACTGTCCGAAACGTTGTAAATGGAAAAGCTGTTTCGGTTTATTCGTTTCAACCTTAGCGAAACAGTTGTTCGTTGCTCTGATTAGCAGTATATAACAGGTGGGAGTAGTAGGGTTCATGAGAAACCCCCTTCATACCTTCATGGAAGCCTTAGAAAAATGGGCCAAAGCCTGTAAGTTCTTGAACACCGTGCTTCCATTAGAGCCTCACAATACGTGTTCCCCCTGAAAAGTTTGCAAGGGTTAAAGACTTTGACAAAACTTGTACATCAAATAAAATCGCGCGAAAATGGTTCGTCATCTAACTTTCGAAATTCTTTATTTTAACAGAAGGCAGTGCCAGCATCATACATCGTTTACAAAGCTGCACGGTATATAAGATCACTGGTGCCGAGGATAATAAAAACAAGTTACCTCAGACATGAATCATTCCGGAGAACGAGACAAATAAGCCTTCCCGGAAAACAGTCCTCCACGGCCTCGTTTTTGATGCGCGTAGGATTTTATATATAACCTATCGACTCTGGACTGGGTTCCCCAACAGCCCACATTTGCTAATACTGAGAAAACCCTCACAAGATGGAAACGAAAGTAACTCCAATTTGAGCGCGGATGCACAATGACCCTTTGTACTTGAAAAATGATAAGATATTTTCCTTTTCTTACCTTCTACGGCAGTTATCGCTTTTCTTTATTGCAGAAATAAATTTATTTATTTATTGATGTTTGGCAGATTTTGGGAATGCTCGCAGGTTTTAGTGGCGGCCACCTTCGTTCATACTTTTATCAAGTTTATTGTTTAACTGGACGCCGACTGCCAATCGCGGTGGCCATTTTACCGTAGCTCTTGCGTACGCCCTCACTCACGCTTTCAAATACACGCTAGCCACAATCTCTCCCAGTCGCCTTCTCGTTCTCACGGGTCGTGGAGAATACCGTTCTGGTTAACATATTCGCACAGTGCCCAGCATTAGAGTAACTTGCAAGTGGTCCCCGCAGTACAAAGGACCAAAGCACGCGTCTACCGAGGAAACCGTGAAGTAAGGTCGAACCAACCTTAAAATTGCCGAGCCCGACGTGATCCCTAGGTCACGTGAGTTTCCCTGTTTTCTATCTTTCAAGGTCCCGTCTGTGTACGTTTTTGTGTTTTATTGTTTCCCTATCTGCTGAATATTTTGGCCGGTTTACCAAATAATTTGTTTGTCCATGCACATTTTTTGGTGTTTAGTTCGCCATGATTTTTTTCTCCCGAAGATTATATTGCCCCATTGGTTTTTGATTTATTTTCCCGTCTGTATTCGATAAAGTATTCGCTATGTCTATTGAACGGAAGCCCTGCTCAGACCCCACCGTTGGGGTGACCACGCAGCACATACCGGCATTCACACTTGCGTATCCAGAACTTTTGTTCACGCTGGTCGAGTTACAATTCGAAAACTGCCGTATAACCAGTGACGCCAGCCGTTTCAGGTGGGTAAAAGGCCGCCTCCCGCCGGGAGTCACAATGCAAGTAAGGGACGTAATAATCTATCCCCGAAGCTACGAGCCCTTGAAGGGGTCCATCACTGTTCGCACGGCCCCAAAGCAGGATCAGCGTATGCAACAACTTAAAAAGGTTCAGCTCGGAAGCAGGAAGCCCTCCGAACTGCTGCGTGGGGTGCAGCTCCTGAGAGGGTCGACGATAGGCGAGGACCCGCTCTTAAGGGAACTTTTGCCGCAGTTTGCCGCACGACATTCCAGTTTCACTAAGTGCCGCGAGCCAGAGCTCTCTAGGGGCAACTGCGGCGATAGCGGATGACATTATGTCACGATACAACCCCACTGTAACTGGAGTAACCAGGCCTTTTGTCACGTCGGTACCTGCCCTACCGATATCTAACGACCTCGCTTCCGTTTTGTCTAGAATCGACGCGAGCCTGCAACGCCTAGCAATTAGAAGAAGTGGGTCACAGGAGCGGCACCGCGCACGCTCACCTAGGCTCTATAGTCCGTCATTGCGACGAAGATTCGGTTCTTCAAAAAAAGAGTATTGTTAATACCACAGTCGCTTTGGTGAGAGAACCAAGCGATGCCAACCAGGGTGTACTTCTCCCGGTGCTCATCAGGGAAACCGAACACCCGGCCCGTAATGGCGACCCACGAAGCCGGGTATCAGATCAACAGTCGTCTTTTGAACGTAAGGGGCACCATTTCAAATAACCTATTCCTTGTAGATACCGGTGCCGAAGTGAGCGTCCTCCCCCGACCGAAGGGCGACAGTAGCACGCCGCAGGCCCAAACACTACTCGCTGCCAATGGCACGGACATCCCAAAGTTTCTCCAGCGGTCGCTCACCTTAAACTTAGGTTTAAAGCGTAATTTTTGTTGTGTATTCATCATCGCCAAAGTCCCGTACCCAATTCTAGGCATTGACTTTCTACAACATTTTGACTTGTTAGTTGACGCACGGCGCCGCAGAGGGGTGGATCTCCAGGCCACTCTGTTGCGGGTTATAATTCGCGAGTGAATCACGTCACGCCTTTTTACGTTCAACTACCGGCAAACCAGTCTTGTGGCGAACTCATGGCCACCTACCCGGCCATGTTTCGGCGGGCAGGGCCTCTCCCAGCAGTGATCACCAACGTCACTCACTATATCGATACTAAGGGATCCCCAGTGTTCAGTGGGCCGCGTCGGTTAGCACCGGACAAGCGTCGTGTTGCACAGGCTGAATTCGAACACATGCTAGAAATGGGTATAACACGCCCTTCTAGTAGCCCTTGGGCTTCCACTCTTCATATAGTCCTCAGGTCTAGCGGAGACTGGCGGCCCTGTGGTGATTACAGAGCACTTAACAAGGTCACCGTCCCTGACCGATATCCGATTCTCCATATACAGGACCTTACTTTGTCTTTATCAGGTTGCTCCGTCTTCAGCCTCATGGATTTGGTTCGTGCGTACAACCAGATCCAGGTAGCAGAGGCCGATATCCCTAAAACTGCCGTCACTTCGCCTTTCGGGCTGTTGGAGTTCCTGCGAATGCCGTTTGGACTCAGCAATGCAGCCCAGACCTTCCAACGGTTCATGCACGAGGCAATCCGTGGTTTGAAAAATGCCTACGTATACCTGGATGATATTTTGGTGGTTAGTTCCTCAGAGCAAGATCACAATGCCCACTAACGGGCACTTTTCGAAAGCCTTAGCCAGCACGGCGTTAAGATCGATATCGCGAAATGCGAATTAGGCCGGCCCGATATCACGCTCGTAGAACATTCAACTTTATCCCCGGGTATCCTCCCTCTGCCAGATAAGGCTTCCGCTATTCGCCACTACCCTGAACCCCAATCTTTTCGCCAGTTGTGTCAATTTTTCGGCCCGGTGAATTTCTACCGCCGATTTATTCGTCACTGTGCGGAAATGATGCAACCCCCCACTGACCTGTGGCGCAGAGGTAAGCGGAAGTTCGAGTTTCTCGACAAGACACAAGTTGCATTTGCCGCGGCCAAGGAGGCTATCGCCAACATAGCACTCCTTACACACCCCGACCAGTTGGCTCCTATTTCGGTAGTGACGGATGTCTCGGACACATCGGTTGGAACAGTAATGCAACCGTTCGTAGACGATTCTTGGCAACCTTAAATACTCTGGTTTAAGCGCCTACAACCCGCCGAATCTAGGTCCAGCACATTTGGTAGTAAGTTATTAGCCTTCTACTTGGTAATCCGTCATTTTCGACATGAAATCGAAGGCCGTTCGTCTACGGTGTTTACAGACCACAAGCCCTTGGTTTAAGCACCAATGTGAGCTTCCGGTGGTTCCTGCTGCCCACCATTATCCCACTTTCCTGACACTCCACAATCTGGCTCACCCGGGTGTGACAGCCTCGGCGAAACTGATAACTGAGTTTTTTGACACAATGTCAAACGAGACGTCCGCCAATGGGCTCGTGCAACGACCGGTCTTGGAAAGTCCCCTAAAACCATTGCAGTTCCATGTTATTCTTAACATCACTCACTTGCTTACACCATTGACGTGTCTTTGCGAACTGTTTGTTTTTATGGAGCAATTGTTGTTTGTTCGCGCCCAGAGCGCTGATTTGTCCTATCCTTGTTCTGGACCTGCGTGACACACGTGCCCCTTGCTCGCACGCCGCAATTCGGTTTCTCGTTTGTCGAGTCCTTGTGATCTCATTATTGAGGTTTGTATCTTTTTGGTGTCATTATTCATTGAATAATCTAGTATCGTAGAATATCACGGATAATCGTCTTTTGATTTCGGGATCCGTTGCGAATTTTGCTAAGCACTGCTCAAAAGTGTCTTACAATACTCAATTGATAAATTTGGAACCAGAAACCATGCAAAATGCCAAGAAAAGTATCGAAAACATTGGAATCTGGAAAGGAAGTAATACTTCAATTCGCTGGGGAGGTTTCGGGTACTTTTCATTCTTTAGTTGATGCTAGACCACCTGGTCCTGTCAGTGCGAGCTCAAGTGTGACTAAGGGTAATATGGATTTTAAGGATATCTATCTATTTATTCTGTGGATATTAGACCTAGAACAACAAATGTTATCGGCTAGACAACAGGCCCAGAAAGCACAACAAAAGTGTAGACAGAAAGAGAGTGAGCAGAAGACCAACGACTACGACCTTTCCGATAGATCAGGGCACAATAAAATAGGAAACCTCACGCCGGTCGCCGACTATAAAACACCAACGATCGATTTGCCAAAAGTTGAACTGACGGTTTTCGACGAGCGATCTGAACACTACTGTTAGTTCGTCCAGTAGTTCGAAACTTTCGTTGAAAATAAGATAATCGACCCTGGACAAAGGCTTCTCTGTCTGACTCATTACTGTCGAGGCCGAGCAAGGGAAGCTATCGACATGTGTACCATGCTCGACCCGGAACAAGGCTACACCCGAGCAAGGAAGGTTCTGAGGGACCTGTTTGGCCAACCTTTCAAAGTAGCCTGTAACTCAATCGAGGGCCTGAAGGTAGAGGCAAAGGGAACCAAGGGCGACGTCTATACAATGGCCGACCTGGTTACTGAAATGTAGAACTGCTCAGTAACCCTCGACCACTTAGGTTACAGGGCTGACCTAGACGCAGTGCGCACCTTGGAAGGTATAGTCCGCCACCTCTCTCTCGAACTGCAGGGTCGGTGGGCGGAAGAAGCAGAACTTAGAAGCCTAGGCGACAGTGAGGCTGACTTCGAAGACCTGGCCAAATACTTGGACAGGCAAACCAAAATAGCCGACAGTAGATTTGGCCGACTTATCCGGGACAGTAACCGAAAAAACAAGTCCAGTACCAGCCAGGTTCAAACCACTGCTCGGGAACAGCCGAAATATCAGCCTTGGATCAGTGCACACGCCATCTCACGCAAGGCCATAGCACAACCAAGTTGCAGGTTCTGCGATGCTAGCCATGGGCCACTAGACTGTCCGAATTTCGTCAACTCCACAAAAGACAAACGACGGGTAGTGGCGAGGATGGCAGGAGCGTGCTTCATATGCCTCAACACCATGCACCGGGCGGCAGCTTGTCGAACACGGACCAGATGTGTTCACGAGGGCTGCACGGGCAGACACCATCGATTGTTACACCAGGAAAGAGGAACCATACCCGAGGCAAGCACCAAGCCCAGAGTGCTTTGTTCAACGTCGCGTTCTGCCAGTAAACCAGTACCTTTAGGAGTAGTTGCAGTGGGGATGGTGACCCCAACTGGAGTGGTCAAAGCGTTGGCCTTCGTGGACAGTGGATCGAACACTACCTTAGTGAAACAGCGGTTTGCCGATAACCATCGGCTCCCTAATAGAATGGCGTCGTTAGCAGTGAGCACGGTGGGAGGAACACAAGTAGTGACTGCAGGCCGGTTGAGGTTACAACTCATCTCATTAGACAATAACGAGCAAATCGAAACGACGGAAGCGCTCCCATTAGCTGATCTCCCCATGCGAGCACCAAGGTCGGTGAACGCAATCTTGACTAGGCGGCCCCACCTGCAGGACGTCACCGTTGTAGACTGGGAAGACCATGAAGTGGATCCCCTCATCGGCTGCGACGTGCCAGAGGCACATTGGGTACTTGACCAGAGAGTGGGCGACCGCCAGGCACCTTAGGCCGTAGGCACGGCTCTGGGATGAATGTTATGCGGTTCAGTAGGGGGACGTGGTTCCGGGAATTATTTAGCCGCTGAAACGGACCGCATAGAGCAGCGGCTGTAATAAAAGGAGTTTCATGACATCAAAGACGAAAGACCATCGTTGCCTCAAGAGGTTCACTTCCCTTTACAAACGGTGCGGCACTAGAGGCCTTAAAAGACAGCTCGAGATTCCCTTGTCATGGCACACGTCTGCTGACCCGTGGACTGACAACAGGAACTATGTTCTCCAATGACCACTGCGGCTGGAGGAACGCTTCGTTCGAGACCAGGATCTGTGAGAACGATAAGCAGAATTAATGAAGCGAAACGAAGCTCTCGGCTACGTTGAAAAAATGCCTGCCAACACCGACGGCCGAAAGGGTATCTAATATCTACCTCACCACCCGGTCATCAACCCCAAGAAACCCAAAATACTGCGGGTGGTTTTCGACCGTTCAGCCAAGTTCCAGGGCAAGTCGTTAAACAATCGCCTACTACACGAGCCCGACTGGACCACACCACTAATCGAAGTTTTGTGCCGTTTCAGAGTGGGTAAAGTGGCCTTGTCCGCCTATATCAGGGAAGCGTTTCACCAGGTGAAAATACCGGTGGGATAACAAGATGCGCTGCGTCTCCCGTGGTGGGAAGGGAACGACTGGGACAAGGCAGTGATTAACTAAAGGATGACCGTCCACCCCTTCGGAGCCATATCATCACCGTTCTGTGCGAACTACACCCCTCGGGAATCTGTGAACAAACATGGAGATTTGGTCCATCGGTCGGTGGTAGATAGCGTCAGCAGAAACCTCTACGTCGACGACTATCTTCGGTCATCCGATGATGTAGACTCAACCCCAGCACAGTTCAGAGGCCTAACAAGATTGCTAGAAGAGGGCAGCTTCCATCTAACAAAATGGATGTCGAACGCTTCAGAAGTGCTCGAGGTCATTCCGTACCACGAGAAGGCCGAAAGGGCTGGAGATTTGGACGGTTCTCCACTCCCTACCGAAAGCACTTTAGGAATACAATGGGACACGGAAACGGACGACTTTGTTTTCGAGCTAAAAGTTCCCGAGCTGCCAGTAACCCGTCAAGGTATACTGTCCGTTGTCTCTAGTTTGTTCGACCCGCTAGGTCTCGTCTCACCCTGGCTGTTACCTGGAAAGATCTTGATGCAGCGGATGTGCCGTAAGAAGGTCGATTGGGACCAGTCACTGGACCGAGAAGACCAGCTGGACTGTGAAGAACTTCTGAACACCCTGAAGAAATTAGGGGACATAAGGATTCCACGATGTTTGGCTCCTAGTCATGCAACACTGACAGGAGAACTACACACCTTTTCCGTTGCATCCGAAGTCGGTTACAAAGCCGTGGTATACGGACGATGGTGCACGGGCGATGAACAATACGCTACGTGGACCCTGCCCGCCAAAGCCTGCGTTGTCCCACTGAAATCGGGTTTGATTCGGCTCCTCAGACTTGGCGCAGCCGTGTTAGCCGTAAGGGTGGTACAAGCGGCAAAGAGATGTTTTGATTTATTTATCTGGCCAGCTAGTTTATGGACGGACTCGAAAACATTGCTGTACTACAACAACAACGTCAGGAGCCGGTTTAGTACTTTCATTGCTAACCAACTCACGATCATCGACCACGGCGAAACGGCCATGAACCAGTGGAAACATGTCAGGTCTGGCAACAACCCAGCCGATCTGTGCTCCCGAGGTGCGACCAACTTCCGGCAGCTCTACACGTGGACGGGAGGGCCGAATTTCCTGCAGATGCCTAAACAGGATTGGCCCTTGTACTAACTGCTCTGGGATTGCAACTGGAGGTCAGAGGCGTAGTGATGACAGCCACAGTCGTCCAAACGACGTTACTTTTGTCACGAATGGTCAGGTTTTCGTCCTGGATGAAGACGTTTAGGTTATCAGCATGGTTGACCAAGTTTAAGAGACAAATGCTGGTCTTGAAAGGGATGAGTTCATTCAGCAGTGTACGGCAAGGCCCTATAAGCCCTGATGAATTACAGGCTGCACAGTGCGACTTAGTCAAGCTTTCACCCAAGAAATCGAGAGGGTCGGAGGAGCTGGACCAATCAAAGAGAGAATACTATCTCCTAGAGGCAGATTGTAGCATTTAAGCCCCAAACTCGGTAATGGATTACTACGGCTAGGTGGTAGGCTGACCAAATCCCACCTGGGTCTTGATACGAAATACCCGGTACTGTTACCAACTCGACAACATGAGATAGACCTAATGATTCAACACATTCACGTCGTAGAGGGACATGCCAAGGAAAGTCACGTGACACGCGTCCTCCGAAATCGCCTTCGGATACTGAGAGGATGGGCAAAAGTGAGAAGAGTAATCCAACGCCATGTACACTGTGAGAGGGGAAGGTCAAGGTCATCGTGACGCAAAATCAGGTTGTACCAGGTTTTTTTGCTTTTTAGCGTTAAGATCAATGACTAGGCTGTTATCATAACTTATTGCTATTCAAACTGATTTATTGATCCGATAGTAGCAATAACTGCGGCACACTAACCTGTTGGCGTCAGTTATTATCGCAAATCAGTACAATAGAACTTTTTAGAGATTCGTGGTTTCCAAGTAACTTAATCAATTGCTCAAAACCCTCCCTAATTATTCTCTCTTCTTATCCGGCCTCTCAAAGGTAATTAGCCACTTTTTTTCTCACCTTCTTGATACCCCGCAATTTAACATGGTCCGATAACTCGCCCGTTGTGTCAGCTGTCACTAGTTTTCTCCCCGCGATATTGCGTCGAATTAACTAACAATCACTCCAACAGCTTAGCTATGCGTTCCATTGCTACCCACCGGCCCAAAATCACAGCTAGCACTCGTCGTTGTAAGACCCCTCACCTCCAAAGCACGCTCAAAAGTTGTTCAGTATCCCTCGTTGATTTACTTGGAGATGCTGCCAAAGCAACTGCCGAAATAAGCAAAATCGCGAATAGTTTTTCCTCTCGGCTTGACGCTTTTGACCAAACCATCGGTCAATTAGGTCCATTAGCGTTCTTGCTTGACCCATTTCTACATCACACTCAGGCAAACCTAATCTCAGCCATGAAGTTCATTGATACCGTCGCCTCTGAAATATTTAGACGCATCAAGAAAGCCAACAGTGCGGTAGTATTCAACATTCCGGATGAGTTACCTCTCTCAACTGCCTAAAACTTGATGTTAAACGCTTGCAACCTAGATTCGCAACCTTGCTACTGTGTCAGACTCCGCAAAACTTCACCGCAAAATACATGCCCACTCCTGTTTCAGTTTAATACTGAAGTTGCTGCCAAGGAATTTATTAGCCGACAGTCTTTTGTCGTCGCAAATACAGGTTTCAAGCGGGCAAAAATACTTCCCGATAAAACCCCCCTACAAAGAGAAGTTCACAAAAGCCATGCGATGAACCATAACCCTGGTAAACATTTAGCCAGTAGTCCCTCTCAGGTGGTCGATTTACCAAGCGTCGGCCACCATGCGAAGACCTCTTCTGTGGTTATTCGCAAAATAGTTGTCGCCCTAGATAGTTCATCAGTCTCCACTCCATCGGAGCCGCGTCGCAAACGTTAAAACTTGCAGAACAGTCTCAACGAAACGGTCCAAATTAATGTGCCTCCTGACGTCGGCAAAACTGATAAAAGTCCCCCTGACTCAAAGACTAGTAACAAAATACCATACAAAACCCCGATTAACATGATTCCCTCAACTATCTCAGGAAGTGTCTGGTCGAACCTACAAACTACTCCCACAGAATATAGTTCGAAAAAACGAACGCCGACCCTTGCAGTAGTCCGAAATCCAAAACCGGATCGGGAAAACAGGCCAATACCTGAAGTAAAATCAGTAATCCCTCAACTGTTGACGTCAGAACTAGCCATTCCTTGCATATCACAGAAAGGAGCGAGACTAGATGTACTTGCACCGGTACCGGTGACGAATTCGAAAATAAATAGAGTAGCTTTATCGGCAAAATCAGCCATCTCAACTCGCGGACCCGGACCTCGCTCTCCGAACCCAATCAGTCTTTTGCCTCCAGGTAGAGTGAACCATATAAACACTTCTTCCAACGACGAAAAAGGAAGTCTCGGCAAGACTGTCCAGACCGTTATGCCAGTACCTTATCCAAATGCGGTTCCCGTTGGCTACTTACGGGCTACCCAACCACATGCATCCTGCTCTTCAATTCCAGATAGTCGCGAGCTTTCGGACTTAATGCCACCCCGTCCAAATTTGCCGGTTTTTCCGTTTCCTCTGAATGTCCCGCCTCCTCCCATACCATATCTCTCCCCACACCATCCCACAGTCCGCCAGTGGCTACAATTTCTCCAAACCTGGCAGCCACCTCAAGGGGTCATACATTCCATGTACGTCATAGCCACGATAATGATAGTTTCACGATTGCACTTTTCAATGCTCGCTCCCTTGTAAGTAAACTTACATCCGTCCGCTCCTTTGCACTGCAATCTCACCCAGATGTAATCCTCGTAACCGAAACCTGGCTTACTGATAAAACTCCCCTCCGACATATTTCCATACCCGGTTATAATATATTTGCCACGAACAGATCTGAGAGGCGTGGTGGTGGATGTCTTGCTTATAGTAAGAGCAGTCTTGCAACACTCCTGCTCCAACTTCCTGTTCTTGATAAGGTCCAAGACTCTGTTTGGATCTCTATACCTCTGCTTCAGGGGCAGCTCTTCACTCGTTGTGTTTACTGTCCGCCGGGCTACAACATGGGCAACGTAAATGCAATCACCGATGCTTTCTGTCACGTAGCTGAAATCTCGCACGCTGCTAAAATCATAGCGGGGGACTTCAACCTCCCTGGCATTTGTTGGACAACCCTGAATTCCTCTCCGAAGTTACGCAATTTCATCTCATGTATCCGTGCTGGCGGATGGACACAACACGTAAAATCACCAACCAGAGGGAACAATATTCTTGACCTTATCTTTACTTTAGGCCCCCGAAGTATAAATGCGAGTGTCCTTAGCCACCTTCCTGTTTGTGATCATAGGGTCATGACATGTGAATTCTCCGTTCAGCCGCATCACCAAGAAAGTCCTCAAAATCGAAAATCTTTCCGAAACGCAAATTTGGATACTTTACTCACTATCCTGCGCAACCAGACATGGGATGAATTTTTTCAAACGTCTGATCCTCAACTGGCGTCGAATGTGATGTACTCTAACTTATTCTGTTCTCTTAACATCATATCTTCCGAGATAACTGAATTCAGTGGGAGAAAGACCGATTGACAACAAAAGTTGCGACGTAAGTTCGAAAAGTTGCACCTTGCCTACGAAAGGATCAGCGACCTTTCTATCTTCCTCTGCCTCAGCCACCTGTCACGCCAGCTACTAAGCGAAAATGAGAACATGCTGGAGAAGCAAGAACTGTACGCTCTCAACCAGCCGAATAAAATAGCCCACCTCTCTGGCCTTATTAAAACTCAAAACCCCCGCTGTACAACCAAAATACCGGATTTGCTCCTATCAGAGAACATTTATATTAGCTTGCCTCAGTTAATCGCTGAGGCATCCAATAATTTCTTCGCTTCTACCTTCATAACAGACCACAATAGTCCAGCCCAGGATCTCATCTCCTTGACTGCCGACACCTTGTCAACCGTAGTATTCTCAGCCAACGAAGTCCGAAAGCTGTTAAATTCCACCCGGCCTCTGGCTCGCCCTGGGCTCGATGGTATCCTACCAGCTCTGTTTCGTCTTGGCGGCCCGGACATTGTGATGCTTTTGATGAACTTATTTAATCTCTCCATGTCACAAAGCATTTTCCCATCCCAGTGGAAAACTTCCGTTATCATTCCCCTCCATAAGGAGGGTGCTTTACATGACCCTGCCAATTATCGCCCCATTAACCACACTCCCATTATATCTAGGATAATGGAACGAGTATTTAGAGATGAGATTGCCAATTTTATCCTCACCCGCCGGTTAATAAATAAAAACCAACACGGCTTCTCAAAGTCTAGTCCGTGTCTGACCTTCCAACTTGATTTCCTTAATCCGATCACAACGTCAGCTGACTCTGGAATGGCATTTATCGTTATCTTCCTTGATATGACGAAGGCATTTGACCACGTGCCTCACGCCCAGCTGCTAACCAAGGTTAAATCTTACGGCATAATAGACCCGCTCTTTTCTTAGTTGTCATCCTACCTTAGCATGAGATCGCAAGCAGTAAACATTGAGGGTTATCTCTCATCACCCCGGTCAGTCACAAGTGGTGTTATACAGGGCAGTGTGTTAGGCTCACTTTTATTTCTTCTCTACATAAACGACGTATTCAAAGTAATACACTATGGCACCGCGTTCCTATTCGCCGATAATATTACGATTGTATGTTCATTTGAACCCCAGTACCTCAACCTATACCCTCACCAAAATAGCTGACGGCCTGAACGCTCTTGACATATGGTGCAACACTTGGAAAATGAGTTTCTCCGCTGCTAAGAGTGCCATTCTCACATATATAAGTCAAATTCCTCCTGAGTCCCTCGCCTTAAAAGGCTCGTTCATTCCTACCACTCCGCTAGTACGAGATCTCGGTCTACAATGTTCTTGCACGTTCAGCTTTCAAGAACAAGCCACCTACCAGGTGGCTAAGACTAAGAGAACGATAGCCCTCATCTGCAGAACTTTTAGAATGCGCGACAGCCAGCTTCTGATCTTTAAATCCCACGCCAGACCACAGCTCGAGTACTGCCCTCTGGTATACACTCACATGCGCAAATCTGACAGACTTGCGATCGAAAGAGTTCAGCGATCTTTCACCAAGCACTTACTCGGCTCATCATCCCCTTTGAATTATAAGGAGAGATGTGAGCTACTAAGGCTTGAGCCACTATGGCTACGACGTATGAAACTCAATGTTTATTTTCTATTCAACCTCCAACATTCTGGAGTGCATACGTCCATCACTGATCTATGTTTCGCTCAAGACGCACCCCACCCTCTTCGTAACCGAAATCATACTACTAAAGTCCCATACACCAGGACAAAACTAAGAGAAAAGTTCTTCATCACCGTTTATTCCCGCATTTGGAACAGACTGCCCGAAGACATTCGGGCCTGCCAGACACTAGACCGCTTCAAAATTGTCCTTACAAAATATTTAGATGTCGCCAAAGTACTACAATTAACCCACATGTGCACCACGTTGGAACAAGCTTATGAGGGTAACCTAGATTTTTGAATAGAGAAAGAAAGCACGACCCGGTTGACATCCTTTGCAACATCGACATCACCTACCCCATATGCCTTCTCCATTGCCAGCATATTAGTATCCCTTTGAATGACTTACATCACTGACACTGCTCTTGTTAGGTTCTCCCCAATTCACGCGCTCCAACGCCTCCTATCTATTATCTCTATCATACTTAGTTCGCTTTACTCGGTCCAAAATGATCCCATTTCCCTCCTATATTTTTTCCTGGCGTCCCAACACTTAATCCAATTCCGGCATCCACCACTTACCTTCTAAATCATCATTCTTATTCCTGGTTTTGGCCATTATTTTTGTATTCCCATTCACTCCCAATGGCTCACAGTCCTCACTCTTCCCAAAGTAGTCTGTGTCTACATTACTAGATTTCTCTTTTCGCCATTGGCCGTTGATCCTCAGCTGGGAGCATCCCAGGCTGCGTCTCTCTACTCTTATGCTTCCAGACACCAACCGGTGCGCATCTCCCACTTGATGTCTTGGAATGATCCGGAGATAAAAACAGCAAAATATCTGGCTCAAACGTCCGGCTTCAAATCTGGATCCCCCACAATCTCCTAGACTACGCCATTTCTACGTCTGTATGATCTCGACCAAAATCACCTGTGCAAATCCCGCCGGTGCGGGGCGCGGACAGATCCCCCGCTTTGGCCGGTGCACATCGGGCGTGCAGGACGTCTGCAACGATGTGAGGGAGCAACTAGGTGGATCGCACCTCCTGCCTCCAGAAATGGTTTTCAAGTTGGGTGTCCAGCGCACGGTCAGCCCCACCCACTAGCACCGGTTGCGGATTGAATAAAACAAGAAAACAGAACAAAAGGAATACCGTTCATATACTCAAAATTTGCTGCCTCCTCCAGCCAACATTGACTCTCCACCGTGCTCGCTTCAAATTTGCCTTCATAACCTAAGGCTTTTTTGGTCCGGCAAAAGTTGCTTTCTTTGGTGCACAATTATCGCCCTCCCAAAAACCCACCAACACTTCTGGCTCGTTATTCCCGGTCCACTTCCCGCGGTTTCATGTTAAACTATTCACCAGTCTTATTTGCAAACCTAACCACTCTCTAAGATAAAGCCCACCCCTTTTTACTACTTTTACCGATATACTCGAGAAATAACGCATTTATTGCTGTCACTAACTTCCGTACCACAATCTTCAGACAGTATATGACACTGCGAAATTTATCTCTTGAGGTTCCCAATAATCGACGACTCTGTGTTTGCTTGCTTTCTCTGCCAGCTCCGCTGTTTGTCCACTTAGGGCTGTTGCATTGCATTATCCTCATCTTGCAAGGTATCGTATCCCACTTTTGCACATCTGATAAGCTCTTGTGCCGCAGAATTCTGTTCTGTCGCCACAAAGTGGTCCACCTTTTGTATCAAATATAAACTGATAGTCTTCTGCCCATCACTTCATCGTTTTTGCCAGCTGTGTCCATCCTATTGTTGTAGTTGAGCACCACGCAACCATGTTTTCGATAAATCCTAGTTCATGCTGATGCATTACATTCCTTTTTTCTGAAAGCAAAATAATCCACTCAAAGTCCATATGTTTTATCCGGTCACTTCCTTCACCATCACTTCGACAACCACGGTCCAGTTGTGTAGTCCATTTGGTTTATCACACACAATCCGCCCATATCCGGCTGCCGAACTTTGCAAACCTATTCATCGGTTGTTCTGTGTATTTTCCTTCCCATGCTCCATTCCGATAGATCGTTCCAGACACTTCCGATACTTGATACATTTTTTTCACCACGTGAAGTCTTTGCTGAGAAATATCAGTATGTAAATACTTACCTGTCATTCAACCGCTCATCCCCCTTGCAAGCCATGTTTCTGCCACTATCGTAGCTACGCACCACACGTCGATTTTTTTTGTCAGTTACCAGTTTCTTGCTGATGCATTACATTCCTTTTTTCTGAAAGCAAAACAATCCACTCAAAGTCCATATGCTCTATCCGGTCACTTCTTTCACCATCAATTTGACACCCACAGTCCAGTGTGTTGTCCGTTTCGTTTTACAACTGGCTCAACCGATATATGGTCATTGTACCCAAAAATTGCTATCCTCGACCGATTTTCTTGGTCTTTATGTATTATGTCACAATTTTTTATCGTCAAATTTTTCATCGCAACTCCTCTCATACATTGTAAAGCTCCATTGCTTGAATACGTCTCCTTCAGGAATGTTTCTTCTTCACGATATCCACGTATCCGCCAATCTAGTTTAATTCTCCGACAGGACAGTCTTCCTTCTGTAGGATTTGTGTGATTTTGTACCATTCTCCACCCACCCCACACTTTGGCAGAATAACTACGCCAACCCCCAGTCGGGAAAATGCGGACTCGCCCCACCTGTGTTGGTGTAACGTGGAGTTTGGAATTGGGAGGATGATTTCTCGATCTCAAACCTGCTCCAAATGTCATTTATTTAGAGTTGTTAACTTTGACTTAGCAAATCAAATGTTTAAGCTGGAACTAAAACTTTTTTGTGTGTTTCGATGTCTGTGAGTTCATTGGTTAGTTGGCCATATAAAAGTCAGGTCAAACGCCATGTTAGCCACAAGTTCCGGGTGTGTTCTGCTGGTCGGTTGTGGACAATGTTAGTGAATTTTGGCGTTTGATGCGGAGGAGTTACCCGAATTTAGAGTGTTTCAACTCTGCTTTTCCGGAGTTCCAATGGGCGACTTCATCAAGTTTCTACGTGTATAATTCTCGTACGGCTGAAGCGGCTCACAAACGTGGCATAGTTTTGGCGAGCAATGTGGAGTATTATTTCATCAAGTACTGCTGCGTACATCGCAGACGGAGACATTGTTCCGCTAGAAGGTAATGTTTGTTCACTTCCGAAAGGAAACTTATTCATTGCTTCAGGTACCCAAACTTGGGATGCGAGGCTTTCGTCATGCTCCGTGCCGTTGGTAGTGTGTACATAGTGACGCGGTGGTCAGTGGTCCATAACCATAGTTTCCAGTGCGGTGCGAAAGGTTTGTATGTAAGGAATAGACGTTTGACACGTGATCAAGAATGTCATGTGTTTGAGTTGATGCATACCTTTCACCGTATGTCCGAGCTTAGGGAATATACGAAGAAGGCGTTCAATCGTCGTCTTTGTATTGATGATTTCCGGTCCATCAGAAATAGGCTTACCATCTGGGATGGCCGGAACGAGGCGACCATGGTAGGTCAGCTATTAAAAGATAGAGGGCAATACAAGGTCTTATGTGATGGTGACGTTATCAAGTTTGTGTTGTTTGTGCTTTTTGTTGGCATGGAACTAAGCTGCAAGCTTTGCGATGTTATTCTTGCAGATGCAACTCACCAAATAAATTGTGGTGGATATGCTTTGTGGCACGTAATGATCGTTGACGAAACGGGTTTAGAGCATAGTGTGTTATATGCCATTCTTCCCAACGAGAGTGGCAACAGCTATCGTACGGCTGTGGGTTACCTGGCTGAGGCGTTGCCTCAGTCAAGAGGCTGCAAAACGATAGTGGTTGATAGGAGCTTAGTGCAGTATAATGCCTTCAAGATGCAGTACCCCGATGCGCAGATAGTGTTCTGTAGGTTTCATGTACTTCAAGACACGAAAAAGAAATGTAATCAGTTGTGTGCGTTGTCAAATATGGACAGGCTTAGACTGTTCCAGTGGATGAGTAACATGGCGTTCACTAAAAGCAGAGTGAGTTTTCTTAGGTTCTTTAAAGCTATACAGGCCAGAAGCCCAGAAGCTGCCAAGTATCCTCTACATACTTGGATATCATTTGAGGCAAACTGGGCGAGGCATATGATGCATCATTACATGCTGTTTACCAATTTTACTACCAATAGAGTGGGAGTAGGGAACAGGCATCTGAAAGATGGCCTGTCCCGAAAGTCATCGGTTTATGACGTGTTTAAAAAAGTGGTTGGCCGTTCGGAGTCACTAGCTGATAAGCGAAGGCGACAACTAGCTAGGGACAAGATGGCCCAATACACAGCCCCAGAAGAGCTACAGTGGATGTATTCGCTTCTAAATAAAATAACACCTTATGCACGTGAGGTCTTAGTGCAACATCTTCATAGCCAAGAAGTTTTGTGCCTCACTTTGTCGAATGGCTCCTATGCTGTTCGTACGTCAAGGGGTCGTGTATACCGAGGATCGCTGCCTTCAGGCCGCCCACAGTGTGACTGTTCGTTCAGTCATCAGTGGGCTTTGCCATGTCCACACATGCTTAGTGTGGTTAAGGAAACTAGGTTCCCTCTGGAACAGATACAAACCGGCCGATGGACATTGGCAAATACAAATGCACCGATGAAAGTGAAAACTACACGGGTTAGCCAAATGCCGGAGCAAGTGCGGGTCACCGGCAAAAATGTAAAACTAGCCGAATGTGAAGATATCGCGAAGGACTTAGCCGTCGCATTAAGCAATCTCGGGGGTGACAACTACCGGAATTTGACAAACCAGGTTAGACACTTGACGCGCATCATTGGTCTACATCCGAGGGCAAGAATTAGAGTGAAGGTGACTTACGATAGCCCCGTGAGGGATAAGGAGGATTCCAAGAAAATGGTACCTTCCTGTAGTTCCTCAGGTGTTTGTTCAGCAATACCTAGCACCAGTGACGGTGTATCGAGATCTAAGCGTAAATCACCTTCGGGTGTCAGGAGTGTAGGTGAAGAGGATATCGTTGTCGTAGTGCCTCCGCTGCAAGCGGTGCAGTTCCGACGGTTGCTGACCACAACCTCTGCCGAATACCGAACTACCAACAAAAGAAGACGACCGGATCCTCAGGCCTCGCCGATGCGGGAGGAAGTCTGCAGTATATGCAGGATGGAGGAACCAACAGTTGACCTGGATGAAGACGTACAATGGGTTCAGTGCCAGTCCTGTGGACGCTGGACGCATTTTCAATGCGCTGGTTTTCAACGCAACGAAGACTACATCTGCGTGCACTGCCTGGCTCGATGACGGAGGATGACTCACAAGTGAACGCAAAACGGCCCCAGTGGGACCACCACAATCTGATTACCATGAATTTTCCATGTCTTCAGTTGCTTTTCTTAGTCTTAGATAAGTGCGTTAGCGCATGAGTCTTCTTTCACGTGCTCAACGGGTTGGTTATAGCACACTTAGATTGCTTTACTGCGTACGTTAAAACCGTGATGGGGCGGTGAATAAGTCCTGCGATTGGCCACAAAATCTCCGTAGTGTTCGCACCGTTGGTCGCCTTACGTATTATTGCCAAAAATAGTTAAGTGTACAAACTCAACACTGGGCGAAGTAGGATAACGCTGAGGAGAACATTAAGTTGTATACAACTAAGTGTACCTACTGGAGCCACTTACAATCGCTGCTTGGATATATATATGATCCAAGGCTGGATGGAGGCGCAACGCGTTTGGAGAGTAAAGACATAGTCAAGCTCCCCCCACCAATCATTATGCGTCGCACCAACAGCACAAGGACTGAAATAGGAGGACTTCCTGGGGTATCAGCTTACATAACCACCAAAACCTGACCACGTCAGACCTCTGTGAGAAGGTCCTCGAAGCAAGATTAATATTCGTTTGTTTGTTCAACAAGCTTTATTGTTTAACCGTAAGTTGAGAGCTAGGAGCCGCGGCCACTTGACCGCTGTTCTTAAGGGCTCCTCAGGCAAGCTAATAAATACAAGCTAACAGCCTCCTCTTCCGAACTTCTCATCGTTCTCACGGCTCTTGGGGAACTTTAATTACGCGCATGAAATCGGGCCTTCGACAGTTAACGTCCCCGGCCTTGACCGAACAGTGGGGTTACACTTTAAGCCACGATCAAATTATTGCCGAAACTGTCTTGTGGCACTTACTGCTATCAACCCCTTATGATATGCCTTCATTCTTTCTATATATGCGCCTCACATTCATCACGTCCAATCCTTCTTAGTCATTTTTGCCATTTGCAGACCCTTTACTTCTTTCAATGCCCGCCACTTGTTCTGCGATGAGTTTTGTGCCCTGTCCGCTGACCACCTGCGGCAGTGTAGCAGGGCCTCATCACTATATAATCCCTTGTTATGGATCACCTTTTTTTCCCCACCCTCTCCCACTACCACCGTTCTTTATATCAACTTCTAGCCCCTTTCACCTGTATCTGTCAGTTTTCAGATATCCCCGCTTAGACCACAGGAACTTAGTATAGTATAGTATAGTATATTTCTTGACCGTGGTCAATACACATGCACAAGGCAAGATCAGAGTATACAGCAGTACATGTCAATGTGAGGTATTCACAAATTCTAAATTTATAAAAATCACAGCAACCGAAATACACCAGTGAAGTCATGTAGTGTTTGAGTAAACAAAAGTGGTAATGTTTGAGGCGGGAATTCCAAATCGGTTTCGAAATCGCTGGGGGCGGTGTGGATAGCTGGACAGTCGTGGAATTGCTGATATAAGCGACAATTGGACGGTCACTAACAAGTAACCGGGCGGAAGAGATGCCAAAGAACATTGTTAGAAGTAAAGCAAGCGTGGGGCTTTCAAAGTGCAGTCAGAGATACCAGCGGAATATTGGACACTGATCCAGCATTGGGTAACCAATTGTGGGGGAAGCATGTGAAATAAAGGCAAGTGATTCAAAGGTGATAATAAAACGGCCCTTTTGTGCAGGTGATTACAGTGTCATATTGGAATTCAAATGAAGGCGAAAAACTTCGCAGGGACTTCAGTGAACTTTTGAAGAGCATGAATGGTGTATGGACATATAACGGACTATTAAAGAAAAGAAAAGCCGTCAATGAAACGGATTAGTGGAGACAAACGTCAATGGTTCGGCTAGGCAGGAGTTGGAAGAGTGTAAAATGTTTTTTTTGTATTTGATAGAAAATTGGTAATCAAATTATGGTTGGCTGCAGACGGCTGGTATTCTGTTCCGTGAAGACCTTGGTTTCAGGTAGAATGTTATGGGAAGCAGGTAAAAAAGGGCTGGTTTGACGAAGTTTACAGCTGCGAAGGCTGGGTTCCGGCCATTAGTTTCGTACTGCAACGCGGGAAGAATTGAACTTTTGGGTTGGATTATTTGGGAATAGACGTTGAGCGGATGTGTTGATGGTTGCTGTCAGGAATCACCTCTGCGATCCGGTGAGACTTTCATGAGGTTTTGTTAATCCATGTAAGATGCCCCATGTAACGTCAGCAGGCGAGAGTATAGGTTTAAATCATTGATCAAATCGCCCAGTCCTTACGGTAATCCGGAATAAACGTCGATTTGGCCGATGGATACCCAAGTAACCAATGCAATCTTGAAGAGATCAGGAGTGCGGCAGTCTGGAGAGTGTTCCAGCTGTGGGTTATGATTATCGTTTATATGGAAGCAAGAAAATGAACATTTTGTTATCCGAACAATTAGTTACCGTTTCGCTAGTGGACCGGTCTATTAGGGATCCCTAGACGGAGACTGGTAGCTTTTTATGGCAGTTGGGTGATAGTAGAGATTTAGGGCGATATCAGGTAGGCGGTGGATGAGGAGTGGGTGTCCGTTTGAGAACCAGGAATAAAACAATAGTAGATGGTATGGTCTGGAAGAAGAATGAGAAAATTGAAAGATAACAGTCCGGTCAGTTCACCATCTGTGGTCGAGGACGGCAAACAGCAAAAAAGGAAAAAAGCACTGAGTGTAAAAATGAGGATTTTTCATGTGGGGGCAAACGTGCTGGTATTTGGCAGGGGCATACGGATTCCGGTTGGAATGGGGTCTCAACTTACCATGAGCATATGCGCAGAGAAGTGAAGCCTAGTTACTAAGGAGTGGTAATCCGTGTGGCAAGGCTTCAGTGTACGAGAAAGGCGCAAAAAAGCACGATGGGACGGCTGAGTTCTAGCCTGGGCCAGGAATTTACTGAGAGCGAGCACCCATCTCTAAAGGACGGAACGGTTTTATTTATATATACGCAAATTGTGTGTAGTAAAATGGCACAATCTAGTTAGGAAGGGGGACAAGTGAGTGGAGCATACCCAAGGTATATATATATATGTATACGTGGATGCGATCATCGGACGGGTCGTGCGAAAGCGGTCGGACGCAAAAGACTATGGCAAGGAAAGTGAGATAGAGTGACGCAGCCGAGGATCAACGGTTAACGGAAAGAAGAACGGAAGTTAAGCACGGGCTCATCGGTGCGGCGGATCCTAAAGGCACATTGAGGCCATGAAACGTGAGACTAAAGGGGAAACGCCTAAGTGCGGCTAGAACTTTCAATTGGAAGGTTAGTATTTCGTTTAGAGTGGTCATTGAGCAGCAGTAAAAACCAAGTTCTGCATGAAATTACAGAAGAACCTTAGCTGGGGGATAGGGTGGGAGCAGAAATGGTAACGTCATAACTGGGTGTTGAGTTCAGTTAGTGAGTCACGCTAAGTGCGATGAATCAGACTGGATTTTCCAGTTCGAAATCGCAGAGGTGGTGAGCGAAGTATGAGTGGTGGGACCTGGTGCGGAAGAGAGGCATTGTAAGCTAAGAGACATCGAGGAGCGTTGAGTTACTCACCATGATTGTGTAATAATTATGGGACAGTAATGAGTATATTTATATATATAAATATATATTTATATATACATGTACATATATATATATATTTGTATATGCAAATATTATATATATAAATCCAACCAGGGGTTGGATACTGAAGCAGTTTTTATGGCAATGTTGAGGTTGGTTTCAGGGCCGCATAAGCAATATAACTAAATAAAGTTAATAAATCGTGGAGCGAATGAGAGATATTGACAACCTGTGGGGAGTAATACAGTGGTCTCTATAAATGCGAGCGCATCTGAAAGGATTTATTTCAAAGTTGAATTAGCAGGATCCTATAAGTTGGTATGGAAAAACAGTTAGTGGACGCAGACATGCTTACATATGTCGATGGCGAAGGCTAGGAGAAGCGGTCAAACAAAGCAATCAGAATTTTTAAAGCGGTGAGGTTATTTTGGAAGGTAAGGTAAAGATAGAAAGCAGAGCAATGGCTTAAAAGTCAAGGCCTATCTCGTAAGCTTGACGTTCGGTTACGTGAACGTTGAATATGCGCAAGACAGTTGGGACAGTAAGGAATTTATCAATAGCATGCACGAATGCATACTTTGACCGAGAAGATCTGATGTGCAAGGGAAGTTTATTCCAGACTCTGGAGTACGCGAAGGGAAAGAACTTAGAGCGTAGAACAGTCCTCGCGGAGGGTGTGGTAATAGTATACTGTCTATTCCGGAGTGAATATCCAGTATCCGGGGAGAAGCACAACTGGTTGGAGGAATAGGACTGCTTAGTCAATAGCTTATACAGAAATATCAAATTTAGCTTGATGCGACGAAGCCATAGTGGTTCGATTTTGAGAGATAAGCATCGTTCCCTGTAGTTTAAGTTGGACGACCAACCGATAAGCTGTGTGCCTTTCAGTTTGGTCAGCTTTTCCGTGTTTCACAGATTGTAAAGACAACTTTACGTCATGACGTTCACTTCCAGTTCCAAATCGTTTGATATGCCACTGCGCGATTGCTCTGATCCGTCACCACATGTTGCACGTGCGTTGATCAAATAGTCAGTCCCATTCTTACCTGTTCCCTTCGATTCTATTCTTCACTTTTCCTCTTTTATGAACTGCTCCTCACAATAGTCATCACATCAGTGTTTCAGCATTCCTTTTTACTTCTCTCTCTCTCTGTTGAGCCAAGATGTTCACCTGTCATGAAAATAATTCTCCACGATATTCCAAAGTTAGTTCTACAGCCGTCTGATCGAACCTTACCTTCCCCCTCCCCCGATAAATTGTAACTTCTTTCTAGGACTCCATTGTTATTGCTGCTGCTCTTCTTATATGTATGTATATACCTGCACATACATTTGCTCTGCATTCTGCCGTTCATCACCGGCCATCTTTCGTGACGTCATCCAGCCGACCGCCATGATATGCATCCATCCCCCTTCTACGTATGCCCCACATCTAACGTATCCAATCCTGCTGAATCATTTTTTCCATTTGATCCACCCATTTCGTCTTGCATTGCTCGCTCCCTGTTTTACAATGAGTTTTGTGCCCTATCCGCCGACCATCCATTGCGGAGTACCAAAGCCTCATTGATATTTAATCCATGGCAGCGCGTCTCGCTTTCGTCTCCATCGTGCTCCGCTACTGCAGTTTCTTATACCGATTTCTAGTCTAGCTCCTGTTTATCAGTCGGCCTTCAGAAGTCTCCACCCAGACCAGCCATACTTTCCACTCGACCTCGTCTTTTAAGCTCACCGGGCGTCCATTTAAACCCGCCCTTGAATTCCTTGAAACTACCTACCTTTTCTTTGGTGTGCATACACCTATCACACTTTCATCCCACTTTATTCCCCCTCTCGAGCCTTTTGTCCTACTTTTTCGTGCAAGTTTCCGCATTTGCATGAATTTCGTCTGTCCATTCGGTCACTTGTAAAAACTTGATCATGCACCTGGCACGCTTCCGGCGTCTCCGAAATAAACCAATAATATTATTATTATTAACTCAGTAAGTTAAGTAAACCTCGAGTTGAAAGACATCTGGCCTTTGATGTTATCCGGGGGCGGTGAAATGTAGTGCTTCCTCTGAAACAAGAAAAAACAAAATAATGGTTCACGAAGTGCCGGGGTATAACCAGATAGCCGCGGCTGTGCACGATTTCAGGAAGACATTGATTCGCTGTCTAAATGGGAGGCGATGGAAAGAACGGCCTCAAGCTGGAGGATCAAGTGTTGGCGCGACAAGGCCGGCTAACTGTCCACTTTAGAGGTAATTTAGTGACGAGGCGATATAAAAGCTCAGCGTGAACCCCCTCCGGCCGGGATTGATGAAGGGGTGCTTGAGTACGTGTGTAGCAGAATAGACCACAAACGGAGGACCAGTCGGAGAAGGACGCCAGTGCCCATAAGAAACGGCCTGAGTCAAACAAATGGCTGAGTGCGTGTGTGCTAGCCTGGCAAACCGAGAGTGGAGAATGTGTGCAAAGACGGACTGAGTCAGTGTGCCCAGGTAAGGAGCAACGTGTCCGTGCTTCTATCGGGAGGGCTGCATTATCGATAAGGTCAGCGTGAGCCGAGTCTTGCTTGAGGCCCTTAACTGCAGAAAAAAGGTGAACGTCGACCGGGCCCGATCTGGCCCATATGGATGTGGAAAATCAGACAAAGTAAAACGAGAAGATGATTCAGCAAAACCGAATCACCAGGGAAAACGAGTTCGGTTAGGGCGTTCGCACAGTACCAAGCATCAGAGTACTGTGCAGGGGGTTCGTCATCACTGCAAAGTGCCGGAGAATGCGTTTACTAGGGAAACCGTGTGACAAGGTTTCGCGACCCCGAACCCCATTTTCCCATCGGGGCATGGTGGCCGGGTAAACCACCTTTTCCGTTCTAGCTACCTTCAGATGGAAGACCACCTGCCACCACCAGCTACAGTACCGGGAGATTAAAAATGCTCCCCATGCGAGAATCTGGAGAGTTTCTGGTGCACCGCCGCACGCATTTATTGCACTGAACTGTACACAGCTTCCATTGCATGTGTACGAACTGCGCTACATCGTGAAGTGATCTCGCGTGCCCATGAGGGAAGGGGAGAAAACCTCGGTTTCATATGTTCTAAGCTGGATATCAGTGCCCCGCCTGTGAGTTAGTCGAAGAAACAGGCCACAAGTTCGAAACAGAACAAATCTCGGCCCAGAAGCGAGAAAGAAGCCGAAAAGTTGGAACTCGGCTCCCTGGGAAAAAAATTTGGAAGCAGAAAGATCTGAAGTTCCGTGCCTGTGGTGATAAATTCCAGGTGAGCCGAGCTTCCTGCGACCCACCAGCATACCATCAACCCAATTGGACAGAGTTGTACGAGGCCTTTCCCTTATACCTCGACATCTTACACCACTTGCACCCGCTTTTAGCTCTCTTCCTTACTTGCATTTATGATGACCATGTGTAATAGAAGTAGAGGCCCACATATATGAAATTCTCCGCCTACTGACCACTGGGGTAATCCCAAGAGTGCAAAGGATTAGTTAAAAGTAGGGGTGCACTACAACTTACAGCTCCTAGTTCCACGCTGGATGTGGAGGCTTACCGGTGACCCTGAGTAGCTGTTAAGACGGCAAAAGAGGTTGGATCGGATCCGATCAAATGGCCGAAAACTCCTGAGCTCTGGACGTTTGAGAGTGAATTCAGTCACTGAGGTGGACAGAACATCCACCCCACTTTGACAACCAGCTTCCACTCAGAATAAGGCCCCTGGAGTGGGCACCTCAAACACCATGACCTCTGATATTGCCACCGAATTAGACTGCGCCCCTCCTTTCTCCTTCAAATGGGCCGTTCGGTAGAGAATCAGAACAGGGATATTCGTGAAATGCTTCAATCAACCATAGCCCGTTCGGGGGCTGAAACCGGAGCAGGCAAACATGACCCAATTTAGTCTGCCTCAAAACTGATCGTCAAGCCCAAGGCAGGTCATAGCAAACAATAAAACTCATTTGCCGCCGTCTGGCGGCCCTACAGACTAAGTCCACCGGGATGGGTAATGGAGTCCCGGAGCTTGAGAATGAAAGGAAATATCCCTCTGGCCGCTGGCCGAAATTCAATTCTGAAGGGAGACCGAGCTCAGGAGGGGAAGAAATGCGGTAATAAGGGGCATTCCTGAACCAGTTTTGACAGACAGAAAATAAAGAGAACAAGAGATCAGGTTTCACGTAGGTAACCTCTTAGGGGGATCAGTAATCCCGTCCACGTGGCCATAAAACTTCTCCCCGGCTTGGTAAAAGGGAGGGTCTCACGGAGGGTCAGGATGAGAGGATTGCACCCTTTATTGTAGAGTTTGGTGGTCCCAGGCATCGGGGTAGTTTTATCGACTGCACACGAGATCAAGAGTGCCATAAAATTTGTAATCGCAAGGCCATCTAACAACCCATCTGTTCGAGATAGATAACGGCCGACCACCCCACCTAGCTCCTCCACAAGCTTCAAAGCAGGCATTCTGCGCAGACCCAGAGCCTGGGTAGCTCGGCAGCTTTGTTACCGCTCACCTGTTTGGAGGAATCCTCGGTGAAGTTCGAAGCCGCGATGCGAGAGCCACTGGATAACGTGGGTGGCCCAGGGTTGTCCAGTCCGCGGCCTGTGTACTCTGCTGTTGCTGTAAACGAAAGCCGAAAGGGAGCCGAAAAGCCAGCACGGAAAACCGTAAAGCCACTCAGATCTGAGTTTTGGGTAGCTGTAGGCCCCGGAGAATCCAAGTAGTGGGCAAGGGCGCGACTGCTAGTTGCGTACGAAGAAGCAGCAATTACTGCTAGCGAGAGGTCGGAACCAGAGGCCTGCATACGAGTGCAGATCTAATAATGGACAATGATACCTGGATTCAACCATCAGCTCAGGCCTGACCCTGCGAAAAAGAAAACCCCGCACCGCCGTTGTCAGCCTGACATGCTTTTGGTTCCTACGCACGAGACTGACTGGGGTGATAGCGAACTTGTCTCTCTACACACGCTGCCCACATCTCGCTCTAATTTTGAACCACCTCGTACCCTCCCATGCACGCCTGGCATGTTTGTTGACGTCAGCTACAGAACCGCCGTGGCTATGGACAACTAGTCGATACATCGAACGACAGACACGTCTCATCAAAGTGCTAATTATATCCGTGTGGACATTACAGTATCTATAAACATACGTGTAAGAATGTAGAGGAAAGCGTCCGTATTTTCTCCCTCTTATCTATTTTTCCTCGTTTTCGTAAAGAGGGGCGTTCCTCTCGGCCCAGAATCCAGCCCAGCCTCCGGTTTATAGCCTCACCTAACAACAACCTGCAGCGTTAGACCGGCAGATACACTACTATAGGATTTATCATATATCCTCTGAATCTATCATAAAACTTGCCTTTTGGGTTCTTGGTGTGTCCCAGCTGCTTCCTTGTGACCTGTAAAACACTACTGTGGGATTTGTCATGCATCCTTTAAGCCTATCACTCCAACTTGCAATTAGGGTTCTTCTTGTTGCGCAGCTGCTTTCTTGCGTAGCCTTCAGACCCTACAGCCAAAAAGCACCTCCGCGGCTTTATTAACCCCGAAAGATAAGACTTCCCGGTGAACGGTCCAATCGGTAATCAATAACTTTGTCTAGTATTGCATGCCAAGTTAGCCCTCACGAACACCGAATCACAATACAAACGACTCCCCATTTCACTTAGACCATTGCGCCTCATTTCCAACCTCGGTACTCTTATCTGTTATTTTGCTCGTGTTAACCCTCAGCTGGAACATCTCCCAGACTGCGGTCCTCCCCTTTTCAATTTCAGAACCACTTGGTCATCACGTTGCCTGGCTGTAATATATCGCGCAGACAGCTTATATTTTTCTCTGTCCGTCTACAACCGCACCAAAGGCCGGCTACCGCGAATGCTATCTAGCCACCGGGTTTCACCCACAAGAAGTCCCGGTATCGCTGCATTTGCCCTTCCGAGGCTCACTGGGGAATTCCCCTTACAAGACTCTTCCGATGTCGAAGCAGCCGTGCGAGGACTTCAAAGTAAATGATGATCGGTCCAGATTCGGCGATGCTCTCCTCCTTCCCATGGCGAAACAGCGAAAAAAACCGCAGCCAACCCTTGACCGAAATACCCAAAACGGACACAGAAAAGCCACAAAAACTCAACAGAATGATGTGTTCACCAATTTACCAGCATAGCCTGGCCTGTTGCAAAGGTTTTCACCCTTGCCTTGTTTTATTTTGTTCCTCGCGGACACGGCATTCCGACTGCTGATTATTCCTTCCTGGAACTTCATCCATTTTCAACCAGCTGCGAACTGCCGACAACAGATGACACACGTTACTTCTTATGGAAATGTCTTACCCTTTCAGGAGGTATTATTCCTTTTCATATATACAAATCTATGAAAATTAGTAGTCCTCTGCGAACCTCCATGAAATTCTTCCCTGCCTCCCTCGTCTCAACACCAATTGCCTTTCTAAGTGAACATTAGTGTGCATTACTGACCACTTTCTTGCATCATTCTTGTGAATATTGTATTTCCTGTGTCATAAGTCAGTGTCCGTCTGAACGTTCCTACATCCGGCTGATTCATTACTATTGCCGCAGTTGGCTCGAAATCAATTCGTACTAGCAGTGTATTCTCTGGCCGCTTTGCTTCATTTGAACTCTCTCCAGCCCTATTCTATTGTTGCTGTGATGTGTGGATCCCTCTTTGAAATTTGTGAATTTCCCATTTCATTCAGTGATATTGTAACCTCTGATCATGCTTACTTGCTTGCCTCTCGACCACCGTCCGGGAATATACCAGTATTATTATTATTATTAATAACCCCAAAAGCAGAACAAGGCTGATTTGTAGCTCCCACGGTGCTGCACTGATAGACTAGGCAGTGTTGAAGGAACTGGGAGTTGTGATCAAATGAGAGGTTGAGCAAAATGGCGGCTTTATGGTGCGGCTGCGGGAGCATACTGAAGATAATCTCGTGCCACTGACCGACAGGGTAGCTTTTCTTAAAAAGATTCGTCAAAGGGGTGTCCAGCCACGGTGTAACATTTAGATCAGAAAGGCCATTCAGAGAAACAAATCGGCTTTGGGGCAGATACCAAGACAATGGCGGTCACAGGATTCATCCGCAGCTTTGAGCAAAAATAGATAAGCCAAGCACAATACAGAATGAGTGCGAGGAGTTGCAAGAGGAGCTTCTAGCCAATACCGCCAAAACTGACCCGAAGGGCATTATAATTAAATGCGGTACCAGGAGACTAGAACAGTGGTCATCAGGAGCTTAAGTCATCCCCAGGGTCGGGCAGCCACTAACAATCTCCACAGGGCAGAATCCCTTTGGCATCTCTTAGAGCAGGCCTACAGAAGAAAAGGCGGGACCACTAACCCTCAGCGGTTCACCACCGCGGCTGCACCTCAAATGTCAGGTGAAGCCATCGCTGCAAGTGAGGTGCCGAAGGTCCCAAGAGGCTTGGTGGGGGCTGAGGCAGCAGGGCCTGGTGGTATCCATCCGGCAATGAGCTAGCCCCCAGCGAAGCATTCGGCCCAGCTACTGGCTACACTGTTCAGCGCGTCCTTCGACCAAAGTTACTTACAGCATGATTGGCCAAGGGCCATGGCCACTCCGATCCACAAAGCCGGGATAGAGAAACCTGTCTCAACTACGTGCCCTTCGGTTTAACTGCGGTATTGCTGAAGGTGATGAAGCGGGTTTTGCTAGACAGAATTTCTGGCCGTGTGACTGCCCACATGTCGAGAACGAAAAACCAGCCCAATTTCGTCCGTCAGAGATCCTCCTTGTCCAGCCTCATCTGTTCCATGGACGAGATTACCCAAAGGTTAGACCAGGGGGTAGAAGGTAAGTGTGCTATCTCGACACCAAGAAGGCATTCCATTCAGTCAATCACCATTTGTTGCTGATGTAGTTGCGTGCCTTCGGCTTGCCTTCAGAAACTATTGTGTGGGTCCGCAGGTCCATCACGGGTGGGACCTTTCAAGTCAAGTTGGGGAAAGCATATTCTAAGAAGGGTGTTTTCTCAAAGGTGGGCCTCAGGGCTCCGTCCTTGGACCCATGTTGTTCACTTTGTCCATAAGCGACTTGGCCTTAGGCTTGGAAAACCCAAGCTGTGCTTTTGTACATGACGCAAGATTGGTTGGCTTCGTAGAAGCGGACTCCGCGCGGTGGGGTCTAAATACAGGGCATCGCTGGTCGGTGGTCCGGGACTTACAGCTAAAAGCTTCTAAGAGCATCCACTCGGCAGATAGCAAGGAGCCTCAACTGACTAGGTACCACGGAGAGGCAACGGAGCTTGGTGAGATCGAGGAAGTGACAAAAGCGGAAGGACCTTAGTGTAATCATCCCTAAAATCTTCCGATCTGGAAGGCTGTGCTGCGAGGCCACTGGAAAGGCCTCCGGGGAACTTCACGGGCTCAAAAACCGTCGCTTCAGGAGAATTCCCAGTTGTTTTTCTGTATTATAAAGTGTTCATTCTGCAGCACCTGGAGCACAGCGTACAAGCTTTGCGGCCCTTCTTGGTAAAGGAGGTTAAGCTTCTGGAACAGGTTCAAAGACGCTTCACTAGGTGGCTGAAGTCTTAAAGTCTCGAGGTAGTACACGGGCACGAGGCTGAAAAGCAAGTGGTCCCGAATCCTGTGCTTATTTTGCTATCTGAACGTCACGGTAAGCTGAAAGATATTTCATCGGATACAGGGCAACGGGAAAAAGAGAGAGGGTTCAAAATGCAAATCTTTGCTGTGTCCTTCATCTGGTATTGCCAGTGAACTGGAAGTAGACTAATGGAAAGTGGGAGTAAGTTCACACTGGCGGCAGTCCGCTGAGCTCAAGTGGCACGAAAGATTCCTTCACGGGAAATCTTTCAAATATCAGACAGCGAGATCCTTGAGCTTTAAACTATTAGAAAGCGTTTTTTCGGCCGCACCTAACGCAATGTGTGCAAGCTTTGCGGTACTTCTTGGTAAAGGGCTTCAAGCCTCTGGAACAGATTCGTCGACGTTTCACTGGGTGTTCCGCGAGCCTGAGGAGCCCTGCCTATGAGCGGAGGCTGGAGGAGCTGAACTTGTTCTCGCCCAAGAGTAGGAGGCGTACAGGCAACCCAATGGCAGCCTTCAGGATCATCAAATGGTTTGGTGGTCTCCAGGGACTGACTACACCGCTGTTGACCCCCAGCCATAGTGTGATCACCGGAGGGCACCCACTGAAGTTGACGAAGGAAAGAGTTCTAAGTCGTCTGAGAAGAAATTCCTCCACCTGAGGAGTTTTCAACGGGCGGAACCCGCTCCTGATGGAGGTTTTAACAGCAGACACAGGTCACGTCACGTCACAGGACTTGGAGCTTTAACCAATAAAGCAATCCAGATTTTTAAACCAGTAAGCGCCGAGTTGAATCCTACCAGGCTGTGACTTCTGTGTTTGGGTTGTGCTTCTGCTGCTTACTCTGTGAATGAAATGTGGTTCAAACTCACCTCGCTGTCGGGAGAGTGTAGCCGTCCTATGGTTGAGAACTGGGTCTTTTTCCAAGCCTAGTTCCCCCAAAGAGTGTCACAAATACAGGCAGTGCCTAGATAAGGTGGTAAAAGTGGCACCTTGGGGGACAAGAATGACGAGATGGGAGATAGTGGAGAAAGTCAGAGGTAGGTATAAGACCACTATAATCATGATGATAGTGGTTTTTTTGGAGACGCCTGAAGCAAGCCTTATGCCTGATCAAAATTTTTACAAACGACAAAACTGACAGCCAAACCTCATGGAAAAATTAGAAATACGTAAGACAAAGGGGAAGAGGAGAACTAGAGGGGAGACTAGAGGGGGATAAAAATATGCACGCCGAGGAGTAATAGAGGGAGTTTGAGTGAACCCAAGGATGGATTCAAATTTGTGCCCGACAAAACTGAAACTCAAGGTCAGATGGAGCAGCTGGCTGAACCAACTGGAAAAGACCGGAACCTGGGAATTTTACATCAGGGGGACTGAAAATGGGCATAAAAAACCATTGTTACTAGAAGAGATGAAGAAAAAATAATGGGAGAAAGAAGGAAAGGAGGAACAAGATATTGAGTTGTACTGCTAGTGATTAGGTAGCCCTGAAGTATGCCCCACCGTAATAAATGGAAGGCGTCAATTTTAAAAAAGGGTCGACCAATGCAAGACGTCATAAGTGGGTCAGAAGGCGGCAATGGCGCGAAAGGATCGAAGTACGGCAAATATGAGGAGAAGTATAGGCAAAGTGGATGCCTAGTTTGAGGGGCGATGGCATGGTGGCAAGAGAACTGGCGGGTAAAGAACTGGAGGAGGCAGAGAATATATATGTAACTTATATACACATATAAAATAAATGAGAACAGGAGCAAATAGCAGTGAGGGGATGGAACACGGAAGTGGTAGTGCTTGGAAGAGACAGGTAGGATTGGTTCAAATGGCGCTGGATCAGCTAGGAATAATCCCCGTGAATTTTGCTATGACAGTTGAACATGGAAGGCTGATGGAAGAAGGAAAAAGACTTTGGATGCAAATTAAGGGAGGGAGCACCTAGGAGATGATCGACGAAAACGGGTAATAGTGAATCTAACCATCTGAATAATATAGGTGCAAAGTGTGGTGAAGGCCGAAAATGTGCGAAGCGTTCATAAATGGACGTACATTATGCAGCTAGAAAGTGGCCGTGAGAGTGGCTGGAGAACACAAAGCAAGTGTAGTTACGGGTGGTTGGGGTAGTGTAAAAGATCATTGGAGAAGGCTAACCTGGGGGTTAGAGGAACTGTGGTGCAAAGATTCGGTGGTTGTAACGGCGAATAGCATGAGAGAAATGAGAAAGTGGAGGATCAGAAAGATCAGACAATGACAGATCACGTGGTCTGAAACTGTACGCGAAAATAGTGGTGTTTTTCGATGACTTTACATTCGGTGGAACGCGGATAGGCAGAGCAGCCTGAAAGGCACACTGAAGATTCCCGTGGCGAGCAACATACGAAGCAGGTGAGAGTACTGACCGAAGAACCCCAGGTAAGAGATGATCAATCGGATCGTTCTACTGCGAATAAAACATCATGAATACCAAGAAGAATTAAAGCACCCGGACAGGAAAACCTGTGATGGAACAAGAAGTACGAGAAATATGTGTGCTTCGGAGTTGGGTGAATTGAACTAGACAGCCGTGTGCCTGCAAGTGATAGCACCAAAGGATTGAGCCAGGAGTCGCTATTCGGGGCACCGCCTAAGAGGAAGATCCACAGAAGAACTGCGATTGAGACATGATAGATATGGTGGTGGTGTAAAGATAATAAACTTGGTCGCATGAATGCAAAGTTTGGGACTGCGAGTTCTTATGTGGTGATTGGTCATGGTTACAGGTGCTTCTGGTGCTTAATGATTGGAGGTAAAAGATGGGCAAAAAAGAATATCGCAGAATGGCCTCCAGTGAGGTATGCGATCAGTGAGCTTTGTGAGTATATGGAGGCACCGAGTGAAAACTGATCAGGAGCCGACAAGAGCGAAGTGTGTGGAAAAGGAAGTATTTCGGGCTTGGGCAGAGTAAAGTAGATGAGCGAGAGCGACATCGTGCGGTGAGGGCTTTCATGGCGAAGCACAACAGGAACAAAAACAAAATGGGTAGATGTGCATATAGAGGTAATACGAAGCAAAAGAGAGGTGATAAGAACGATGGATGGGCAATTGTGGCTAAAGAAGAATGGTAGGAGCATCCGATCCGCTATCAAGAGTGATGAATGCGGTGGAATGAGCAGAGTTAGAGCGTGCAATCCGCAACCGGTGCTAGTGGGCGGGGCTGACCGTGTAACGGCCGGACGTGGAAAATCTCCCTAAAGCTTATGCGATTAAGTGTTTTTCTTAACGTCACTCACTTGCTTACACTATTGACGTGTTTTTAACGAACTGTTTGTTTTTATGGATCAATTGTTGTTTGTTCGCGCCCAGAGCGCTGATTTGTCCTATCCTTGTTCTGGACCTGCGTGACACACGTGCCCCTTGCTCGCACGCCGCAATTTGGTTTATCGTTTGTCGAGTCCTTGTGATCTCATTATTGAGGTTTGTATCATTTTGGTGTCATTATTCATTGAATAATCTAGTATCGTAGAATATCACGGATAATCGCCTTTTGATTTTGAGATCCGTTGCGAATTTGGCTACGCATTGCTCATACTTGTGTGACAGACCGTGCGCCGGACGCTCAACCTGAAAAACACTTCGTAAAGTGAACACTGAAGGTGTGATCCACAAGCCTAGTTGCGCTCGCACATCGACGCAGAGGGCCGGCGCACTCGAAGTGCGCCGGCCAGAGCGGAGGATCTGACAGCGCCCCCTGCCGTTGGGATTGGCGTGAGTGGTCTTTGACGGTTGCACAGAAGCAAGCAACCACGATATGGGTATACGCTCCAGGAACAGTTAGTCAGGTTGTGAGAACTTGGACAACAGAGCCAACGGGGACAGCGAGTGGTAGACGGTTATACAGCATTGTTATTCAGGTGCACCAGCCATGGAGGTGATCAGTATGGTGCTCGAGGCGGTTGACAGGCATTGAGGATCACTGGAAAGGGATATGAGATGGAGAAACGCAGTCTGGGTACGGCCCAGATGAGGATCAACAGTTGACGAAAAGGACATAGAAAGTGAAGCGTGGGCCCATCAATGCAGCAGATCCCTAAGACAATTTGAGGCCATGGAACGTGAGACTAAAATGTTCAACGAATAACTGGGAGCTAAACGATTCAATAAGGATGGTAATATTTGACCTGGAATAGACATTCGATAGAAGAAAATACTAAGTTCTGCGCAAAATTACGGAAGAAACTTAGCTGGGAGATAGGTCGGGGGGAGAACCATTAAAGTCATAACTGGATGTTCAGTTCAGTTCGTGAGCCGCGCCAGGTGGGAGAAATGTGACTGAATTCTCCAGTTCAAAATCGCGGAGGTAGTGATGGAAGTATGTGTGATTGGACCTGATAAGTGAAAGAGGCAGTGTAAGCAAAGAGATATCAAGGAGCTTTGAGTTACTTATCATGCTTGTGTTAATGATTACCGGACAGTAGTATATATATGTACGTATAGCAAACCAGGGCGTAGTTACTTACGCAGTCCCTATAGCGTTTCTGAGGTTGGTTTTAGGGCCGTAGACGTGATATAACTAAATAACGGTAATAAGTCGTGCAGCAGATGAGGCTTACCGACAGTCTGTGAGGAGTAATACGGTGGCCTCTCTGAAAATGCGGACGCTACTGGGAGAACTCATTTCAAAGTAAAATTGGCAGGATTCGATAAGTTGGTATGGAAAAAACAATTAGAGCACACAGACATGTTTTAAATAAATCAATTGTGAAGGCCAAGGAAAATCGGTCAAACAGAGCATTCAGAGTTGATAACTGATAATTGATTATTGTATATTTCTTGATCATGGGCAAGGCACATGGGCAAGGCAAGATCAGAGAATACAGCAGTACGCGACAATGTGAGGTATTCACAATTTTAAATTCACGAATCACATGGTAACCGAAATAAGACCGTAAATTCGTGTGGTATTTGAGTGCACTAAAGTGGCAATGCTTAAGATGGAAATTATAAATCGGTTTGAAATTCGGAGAGGGAGGTGTGGGTAGCTGGACGAACGTGAAAATGCTTATATACGCAACACTGGAGAACTTTAAAAATTACAGTGGTTGCAAGGACCAGAAAAGCGATAGGCCGGATATCACAACATGGACAGCAGGTTGAGGCAGGAGTAATACAAGATATGCTCTATAGGTGCCGAAAACTGGCTGAGACGGGTCACGACATCCGGAAATGGGCGCGAGGGTGTACCAAATGGATAACTGGAAGGTCACTAACGAGTAACCGGGTGGAAGAGATGCCAAAGAACAAAATTAAAAGTAAAGTCCGCGTGGGGGCTGGCAAAGTGCAGTTAGGGGTGCCAGCAAAATATAGAAGATTGATCCGGCATTGGGTAACTAATTGTGGGGGCTCGCGTGAAATAAATACAAGTAAGTCAAACGTAGTAATAAGACAGACCTTTTGTGCGAATGAGTTAAGCGACATATGGAAATTCATATGAAAGCGAAAAAATTCACGAGGAATGCAGTGAACTTTTGAACAGCGTGAATGGTGTGTGGAAGCAGAACGGACTTTCGAGAGGGAACCGTCGAAGAAGCAGACTAGTGGAGGCAAAAGCTACTGACGGGGCTAGGCAGAAGTTGGAAAAGTGTAAAGATAAAATTCTTCTGTATATATGATAAAAGAATCATCAGCCAAATTCTGGTTGGTTACAGATGGTTGGCATTCCGTTTCATAAAGACCTTGGTCGCAGGTGATGACGGGTAGAATAGTGAAGGTAGCGGTCAAAAAAGGGCTAGTTAGACGAAGTGGGCAGAATAGGTTGGGAATGCCGTGGCGATGGCTGGGTTTCGACAGCAACGCGGAATGAATTGGACTGTTGGAGTCAAGTACTGGAAATGGATTTTGAGTGGGTGTGGGGTGATGATTGGTGTCAGGAATCAGCTCTGCGATCCGGTGAGACTTTCACAAGGGTTTGTTATTCCGGTTATAAGATTATGGTCAGCCATGTACTGTGCTCCTTATAACGTCAGCTGGAGAGAGTATAGGTTTGAACCATTGTCAATCCGGCTGATCAAATCGCCTAGTCCGGGAGTGACGTCAAGTTGGCCGATGGCTACCAAAGTAACCAACGCGATCTGAAAGTGATCAGGAGTGCGGCAGTCTAGAGAGTGTTCCAGCTGTATGTTATGGTTATCGTTTTGGTGGAACCCAGACAATGAACTTTTGTTACTGGGGCATTTAGTTATTATTCGTCTAGCTGGCCGGTCTATTAGGGATCCCTAGACGGAAACTGGTAGTTTTCTAGAGTAGTTGGGTGATGGTAGAGATTTAGGGAGATTTCAGGTGAGTGGTAGATGAGGAGAGGGGGTCCATTTGGGAACCAGGAATAAAACAATAGTAGAGGGTATGATCTGGAGGAAGAATAGGAAGATAGCAGTCTGGTCGGTTCACCATCTGTGGTTCAGGACGGCAAACAGTGAAAAGGAAGGAAAACACTCAGTATTAAGGTGAGGCTTTTTCAAGTGAAAGCAACTTGCTGGTATTCCGCGGGGTCATGAGAAATCAGAGGTATACGGATTCCGGTTGGAATGGGGTCTTAACTTACCGTGAGCATATGCGCACAGCAGTGGGGCTTAGTCGCCGAAGAATGGCAATCTGCTTAGCAAGACTTCAGTACACGAGAAAAGCTCAAGAAAAGCAGGATGAGACGGCCGAGTTCTAGCCTGGGACAGAGGAATCAAGTGAAGGCGGGCACCTATCACTAGAAGACAAAACCGTTTTTTTAAAGGAGCTAGTGTCAGTGGATATTTTGGATGGGTAGGTGAGTCAACAACGTAACAGACAGATCACCTTTATTTATTGCCATCGCTATTAGTGCGTGAGCTCGAGAAGAACATAGAAAAGGTGAAGTTGTGGATGGTAAGCTGTAGAATGCGATGATTACGTTTCTCATTCCGTTACTCAGTGCAGGTGAGATTTAGCCCATAGCTGTGAACCTTAGGCATACCAATACCGCGGTGTCGTCAGAGCAGAGGCCGCATGGTATAACTATTCCAACCGTGAATTTACAACTGCATTGGACATCAGCAAGCCGGTTAAGGGTTTTGCAGGAAGCCCAAAAAGGTTAAAACTGAGAAAGGCGGGGTAGGCAAGCATATGTGGGAACTGAGCACCAGGCATAACGGTGAGTCAAAGTCAGGTGACTTCTACCGGATTGACTTTGTTCTAACTGAGCTTTGATCTGGTTTTTAATTGCGGACAAAATATATGTAGGCAAATTATGGAGTAAAGTGGCACGATCTGATGAGGAGGGAGAAGAAAAGTGGGTGGAGCATACCCAAGACATATATATGTATACATACATATATACATGTATGCATACGTGGGTGTGATTATCAGACGGATCACGAGAAAGGAGTCGGACTCAAAAGACTGTGGCTCAATGTGGTTTAAGAATCAAGACTGTCTTCATATGCTTCGCCTATGTTAATGTTATTGTGGGTCGAGCTGATTACAGAAGATGAGTCCAGGATTCTGCATGGTGCTCCTTTGAATTTTTCCAGCTTGCAAAGCGATCGCAGGGAGTCGGGAAGCTTATTCCAGGGACTGGGGCAGATAACCGAGAAATATCCAGATCTGACTGACAGCCTAGATTGGGGTGTTGTAATGGTGAGTAGTGTGTGACGGGGGGAGTAAGGAGTCTCACTAAAGAAACCAAGTGGGTTATCAGATGAGTGGACTTTCGAGTGCAGCAGGTTGGAGAGGAATGAAAGATTGACCTTGATACGGCGTAACCATAAGGGTTCAAGCCGGAGTAGTTCACACCTGGATCCGTAGTCAAGGTTGGAAGGGGTGCCAAGTAATGTTTTGGTGAAGGAGCGTTGCACTTTCTCTGTATCGATCCGGCCGCCTTCCGCATCAAAGCAAAGACCAGGGGGCGGTATTCCAACAGAGACCTGGCGTGTGTCTTGAGTACCAGAAGCTTGCTCTCCTGAGTACAGTGTGTTCAGGGGATAAGTTCAATCACCCCTCTTGCCTTTCCAATTTGGGTCAATGCTTGTTCACGGAAGGTGAAAAAACGTGAATAAGGCAAGCCCGGATCTCTTACCACGTGAGCCGTGGGAATTGGCAGATCATTTACTGCGAAGGAGCCGGGTGGAAAATGTCATTTGTAAGACAGAAAAGAGCCTTTGGCTGCCGAAAACTTCATCAGACATTGGGTATACCATTCGTCAAGGGACTTCAAGTCCGACAGAATATCACTGACAGCTGTGTGCAGGGAGTTCGCCTCAAAGGTATAGACCAGTTTTATGGCGTCGGCAAAGGGGAACGTCATGCCAGGACGCACTACTTGGAAGACGTCATCCATGTACATAAAAAATAAGAGAGGACCTAGAAAGCTACCCTGTACAACTCCGCTAATAATTTGTTTGGGCCGAGCGGCTGTCCCGTTGACGATGCCGGTTTGAGAACCTTTGAAGAGGTAAGATGATAGCCGAGACAGAAGGCGTTCAGCCACTCCGTAGGGTTTCAGTTTTGGCAGAGAGCCAGCATGAGATACACGGTCGAAAGCCTTAGTCACGTCGAGAAAGATGACGATGATTGATTTGCTGCTGTCTGCTTTAGAAGTGATTAAATTGAGGAAGTCCATCTGACACGTGAGGCACGAGCAAGACTTAAGAACCCAAGCTCAGCTGGGTTGAAAGGGTTTCGAGAAGTCGGAAAATTTGCAGGCTGTTCCTTTGCTATCCTCTCCATGAGCCTGGAAACAATCGAAGTGTGGTTTGTGGGGCGATAGTTCCCCGGATCATGCGAAGGCCCATTTTTGTGTTGTGGAATTATACGGGACGCTTTCCATTGGGAGGGGTAGATTCCGGACGACAAGGATAATGTAAAGAGGTTCAGCAATAGGAGCACCAGGTCAGGTCCCCCAAGTCAAAGTAAGACAGGCGGAAGGTCATCAGGACCTGGATGCTAGGAGGGTTTTTGTGTTGGCCAGGAGTTTCCTGATTTGGACCGTGGTAAGCGTTATGGTTTATATCGCGTTTTGTGTGAGTATGGGGTGGCAGAATGGCGGAGGGTTAGTGTCCGTAATAGGAGCCGAGGCGAAATAGCAGTTAAAAGCCTCAGCCATATCTTCCGGCGAGTCAAGGCGGGTGCCATCTTGGATAAGGAATGGGATATTGCTGTCAATGCTGCTCGAGTTGCGAGATTTTAGCAGCCCTGAAGGAAACTTCACACCATGAGGCTGTTGTAGTGTAGTCCATTCTTGCATTTGAGTTTATTCTCAGTTACCTTATAGATATCACGGGAGAGTCGGCTTATTCTGAGTGCCAGAGAGAAGTCTCGATCCCTGAGGAATGAGTTCTGAAGCTTGCTGGTCTTTTGTCGAAGCCTGTCACTTTCGGTAGTCTTGGCTCTAATATGCCTAACGGTTGAGCTGAGGCAACTCATGGAGGAAAGCAACTTGACATAGAACACATCAGCTTCTTTTTGCGGATCTGATGTGAGGAAGAAGTCAGACCAGTCAATGCCCCGGAGGGAAGCAGGCAGCTGGGCCCAGTTAGTCAGTCCAGCGGTGTTTTGGTTTTGGGTTTCGACAACTTCAGGCAGGAATGATTCTCGCGCAACAGTGAAGTGACATGACCATTTTATGGTCACTACCGGGAGGGTTTTGTGTGACGGAGACGTTCATGTCAGGGAGGCCATGAGTGCACACCAAGTCGAGGATATTGTTGCGCCCTTTTGGACTAGAGACGTGCTGTGTCCATCCTCCGGTGTAGGTGTCCAGAACGAAATCGGATAAATGAGAGGGGGCAGTCATTGTGTTCCAACAAACCCGGAGTGTTTAAGTCTCCTTCTATGACCTTTGGACCTAGAGGTAGAGTTGAGATTTACTCGAAACCCCTAATGATGTGCGGAAAATCACAGTAGCTGGAAGTAGGTGATGGGTAGACGCACCCAATATGCGACGCTTTTCCAGCAATAAGGAGGGAGAGCCAAAGAGAGCCGGGAATACAGTCAAGCACTGGGTAGTGTGGGAGGATTGTATTAAATTTATGTTTAAGGTGTGCAGGACAACCACCGCCTCGAAGGTTCACTCTGCTTACTCGAAGAGAATTGTAGCTTACCAACGAGACAACTTCAGTTGGGATGTGATTGGCTTACCGTGTTTCTGTAACCGGAACAATGTCACAGCTAAAAGCTAGTACATATTTCCTCGGGTCAATAATTTAGTTCAACAGCAAAGGTGACTTCAGCAGTTGGAGGGAAACTCTGCCTGTATCTTTGCGGTTACAAGGCTCTAGGGCTCCGCTTGAGGGCAGCGGACGACTATGGGGCCGAGTAAGCTTCCGGCAGCCGGATTGCCAACCAGGAGGGTGTCACCAGGAAGAGTAGTAACTGGGCCTGGGAGATCAGCAAGTGGGTTACATGGCAGTGGTTTGAAGGATAGGGTGTGGTCGCCTACATAGGACACCTGATTGGGGGGTCTCAATCCTGCGGAGACATCAGAAGGATGACTGCCGCAGGATGCAAATTGGGTGAGACACTGGAAGACCAATAAGGTGCAGCAGTGGATGCGGCGGCGGATGAGTAGCTCTGGGGAAACGATCAAGAGATACAAATACGGTGTCTAATGGAGCTTTTGGAGGGAAACTTTAATAAAATCGGGGGAATGTTAATGGTGGCGTTAGTGGGTCGGTATGGGTGCGAAAAGTTCCGTTAGGAATACCGTCGGTGACCGATAAAACTCATGAAGCCCAGCAGAGGTTAATACTGGATGATGAGGTGGTTTAGTAATGGAAATAGTAGATCTGTAGGAGGACTTGGTGGCTCTAGATGGGACCTTTGAAGGAAATCATGTATAAATCGGGGGAGAGTTACTAGGGATGCTAGGCAGTCAGTATGGGGGTGGGGGTCAGAGGTGGACGGGCAACCATGGTTATGATAGCGGCCTAGTGAGGAGAGTGACCAATAGCAGGGTAAGTGGGATTGGAGTGAGACGGGAATAACTTTATGGGTAGAGTTTCTTGAAGTGGCAAGCATCCCCCAGGGCTCCACGGAATGAGTGCTAGGGGGCGGAGCAGCAGCGAAAGGGCTGCTGATTAAAGAGGCTTTGGTATGAGCATTCCTGGCTGTGATTGTCTCCCTTCACGGAGCTGGCCACCGATGAGACGACAGAGACCTCAAAAAGTAAGATATTGACATAAAAAAGGAGAAGAAATACCCCACTGCTTTGTCTTCCAGGCATACCTGCCTTGTCACATGTGAGCCATGTCCCCAGGCTGCCGTGTTGCCACGGATTGACTGGTGTGGCTGACCTATTCTCAACGCGGCTTGTTACATGCGGTCCACGTTTCGGTCGGGGCGTGGGAGCCGCGGTCACCCACCAAAAGCAGCTCCGCCTTCTCTGACAGCCAGATACCTGGTCGCGATAAAACTAAAAAATAATAATAATAACGTCTAAAAAGTGTGGTGCACTCCTGGAGCGGCACGAGCTGGATGCTGATGGATGTGTATCGGGCTGCCTCCCTAACCGAAGCAGGCCCTAGTGCCGCCTACCGTGGACACTGAATGTAGACCGTTAGAGTTCGCTTCCTTGACGAAGATTTGGCCCCATCCCGTTTCCACCTCTCACGGCTCTCCAAAACAGTTCTCACATATGTGTTTTCCTGTTTTGCAATATGCTAACGACGAAAAAGATATCACGGTAACCATGCAAACACCACTATATCGGATATCCTTGCTCCTAATCAAGTATAATCTCAGCACACTAGCACCATCGAGTATGTGCATAGACGAACTTACGGCTATGTTTCTCGGCACAAGACCAGTTTCCTTTAGTGCGTCATCACCGACACCATCATAGTTTCTTCCACTTTAGGGCCCCTCAGAAACCATTCAATATAGAGTAACCACTATACCGGAAGAGACCGTAACAAATATAGTGCTATGCTAGCAGGGTACCAGTCCCATAACTCTGTTCCTTCAAACCCCCCTTGCCGCCTCGGTGCTGAACTGCAGACTGCGTAAGCAAACTAGATCAAGGGTTGTCATTTCTAGATCCTTTTAACCTTAAGGCTCCAGGTTTTTCTCAGTATCCCAACACTGCCACACCAACTAGCGAACCAATAATCCTTTAAAATGCATACAAAATGGCCCAACCGTTGGAGACAACTTTGCTAGGCCGCAGCATTATAGCTCGGTCCCCGAGGAGCATACTCCACCCAGAACGTGGAGTAGGTGCCACCGACCGCTTAAACGAACTTTATCTTTGCCCCATTCACATAAACCCAACCAGTTCATTACTGTTGTCGTCATATATTTCCCTAACCCACAGCTGGAACCACGTCCAGACTGTAATCCTTATTTATTTCGGGTTCGTCGCCTCCCGCTATCTCAGTCGCCAAACTGGATAACCGAAGAAGCCACTATGACTCGTACCGACGGGAACCCAAGTGGGACCTTTCATATCATCTGAAACTGCAGGCAAGCCACGCGGCAGGAAATACCCCCGACTGCCTATCGTATAAATTAAGGTTTTCTAACAAAAAACCACTCCAGCTGAGGTCAACATTACAGCCAACACAAGTAACGGTTCAATCGCAACCTGCTAATATACTAGTCGTCATTTACATCCGTCATATCTCGCCACACTGGACTGACTGATCGACACATATCCTTCACCCCGCCAGACGAACTATACCCATAGAATGTAAAATATTACCAGTGATAATGCCGAATAACACCGGGGCTCAATGCGTCAATGCACATCTATATATGTATATATTTTTGTCAGTGAAACAGCATAATATTGCCCAAGTCAATGTGGAGATTTTTCACTTATGTATCTGTTGCAACAGTCCGCTTTTAGCTCGCTTCGTGTCCGGCTGGAAATTGATCCTCCACTTTTCCAGGGCCCTCCAGTTGCACTTTCACATTTCTGAATGGTACAGGTTACTGATCCTGGAATTCAACTCACCCTCATATGGACCTTAGTTACTTCCACATTCACCATAGTACAAAAATGTTCATTCATAAAATTGGTTTCACGTCTCCTTGTTTCATAACTTATTCCTTTTCTTGAACCCCGGTAGAACCGACATTCAGGGTTTGCATCAGCTTTATGGTTTGCTATTCTCTTCGCATGCATCAATTCCCCCGAGTGTACTTCCATACAATCTCCTTTTCTTCCTATTTGAAACTTCGCTGTTCGCAGATACCCGGTAAACAGCCGTTTTTCATGGCTTGCATCATTTCCGTTGATAATGCAACTTTAGCAGCACGAATGAACTACCTATTCGATATCCCCGCTGTACGCCACCGCCCAGCGCGAAACCGAAACCGGTTCAAAGCTGGCGCGGAAACCATTATTAGAGTGATCCATATAAACTGTCACTGGCTATGTTTTTCCACAGCTGGCACTTTTGACTTTTACACCTGGAGTTTGTGAATGTTTCATTTTACTGAGTAACGCTGTACACCACGATCATGCGCCTGCGCGTGAGTCTCGACCATAGCCGAGAAATATACCATTATTATTAGTTGGCATAGTGTGCAGTGGTGTCCGAGTAGAATATGGCAATGTTGGGTGGTGAGGGGGCAGATGGTACTGGTGTTGCGGAGGGGTTAAATAGGGCAAACCACGGGGCGGAAAAGCGTCAAAGGCGGGCCACACTTTATGGTACCGGTTGGCATCCATTCTGGTAACCAGTCCTGACTTGGATTTGGTAGGGCTAGCTGTGGAGGCGGTAAACTTGGAAGGTTTGCTGTGTGGTACTGTCTCCGTAGGCCTGATGGCGGTGGCTTCTGAGTTGGTAGATGCGGTATGCAGCAATTGGGCCCGCGGATCTCCGTGGGACCAAAGAGATGCACTGATGGGCGCCAGGGTGAGCTATGCGGTTTCGTAGGTGCGGTCGTGGAGGAGGACGCTGATGGGTAACAGACCGGTCAACTGGAGCTCGAGGTCATAGGTCGACTTTCGACTGGAGACGAGGGTGATGATGTCAGTGCAGAGGGGGCCTTGGCCATTAAAAGCAACAGGTGACGGGGGTGACGTTGTGGCCGAAGCACTAGGAGACAGCTGTGCATCTGACTTTTCGGTGCGGGGTGGCGCGTTGGAATCCAGCAAGTTTAGCGAAAGTAACTGAGCGTGAATGGCTGCTGGCTTAAAGGAGGGGCTGTGTTGCTCGCCTGTGGGTGGGCAGTGGTGGAGACTGAGGTGCAACATGGAGTCTTTTGGGGAGACGTTCTAATGTTGGTGGCGAAAGGGACAAATCTAGGTCCACGTTTCGCCCTGGTGCACTGGTCAGCTGGAGTGGTGGCGAGCTATTGACGGTGAGAAATTTTTCAGGGGGATTGGGTGGCACTGGATCAGATAGTGGTGGAAGTATTTGGTTAACGGCAATTGATCTAAGAGCCTCCCTCTGGAGCGAGGTCTTGTCAGAAGTAATTTTTATGTTTTCTAATGAGATGAACTTTGCAATGGACTCTCTCTTTTTAACGAATTCTACGGCAGGGCCCTCATCCAGGAATGGAAACAGCAGCGGGCACATGTTTGGATGTGACCGTTTTCTGAGTCTTTTGCAGGAGCACTCTCGGTGTGACTTACCATATGCCATGGGCATGGACTGTTCGACCGAGTAAAGGGGCAAACGATCTGGAGCAATAAAGACTGAAGTTTTTGGAATTCTTTATCCTCCCATGGACTTCAGACGCAGCCGAGTCCATGAGGTGACTGAATGATAGGAGACTTTCAGTTTTCGGATTTTTTGGGTGGTCAACGATATATGCGACGAGGCAACAGCATGATTAGTGCATCATCCATGGATCCTGACTGTTTCTCTAAAGACAATAGGTTTTGCTGAAAAGTATTATATTTGTTGCTGGCTTCACTGTATATACCGACTAGTGATACTGAACAAGGTACCGAAGCGGTTGGAGGTCGAAGGCAGTTAGAGCTTCTAGGTTGAACCCAGTTTGCCACTCGGTGGACGATTTAGGCATGATATTTCCAAGAATTCTGACAGAAGTGGATTTTTAGGTCTGGCGCTAACCTCAGATTTTTTGTTAAGAATAGCACCTTGATTTATATTAGGTGTTGTGGATATCTTGAGAAGCTGTTTGTGAGTTATTTTCCTAGATACCTCAGTGGAAACTGTACCAATAACAGCACTCTTAACGAAGTGGTGTAAAGCAGTGGTGGAATTGTTTTGGAACGTAAGGGAATGCGATAAAGTAGAGTATGGGCTCAAAAGTCGAGGTCTTTCTCGTAAGCTTGACTTTTCGTTATGTAAACTTTGAATAAGCGCAAAACAATTGGGACAGGAGGGGGTTTATCAATACCATGCACGGGTGCATACTTTGGCTGAGAAGATCTGATGTGCAAAGGGAGTTCATCCCAGATTCTGGAATGCTTGAAGAGAAATAACCTACTTACGTAGAACAGCCCTTGCAGAGGGTGTGTTAATAGTATATGGCCTATTACGGAGTGAATATCCAGTGTCCGGGTAGAAGCATGAGTGTTTGGAGGAATACGATTTCTTAGCCAATAGTTTATACAGAAATAACAGATTCAGCTTGAAGCAACAAGTCCATTATGGTTCGATTCTGAGAGATAAACATCGTTCCCCGTAGTATAAGTTTGAAGACCAACCAATAAGCTGCGCCGTAAATCTTTTTTTAAATATATTCGATAATAATCCTGTCGGATTTTCGCATACTAGAGAAGGTTGAGGGACGATAGTCGAGAAGGGATCTGGCATGTGCTTTGTACATTTAGAGAATGCACTCCCCAAGCTAAAAGTATCTTAATAAAAGGTCCAGGCACTTTTTGGCCTTCGCCCTTTGAAAGACGACATGTTCGAAGAAGTGGAAAGATCAAAAACAACTTAAGGGCTGGCTGTTGATCAGTGAACCGCTGATGAACAGAGAACCAAGAGGAACCTGACATTCGCAAGTAAGAAAAATGCGCTTATCGGCGGAGAGTTTCATCGCCCAGGTTGAGCACCTTTCATCAACAGCGGCTAAGTCAGCGGATATTTTAGGGACGGTAGTACTAACGTTGTAAGGAGAAAATGTAAAGACCATCTTCGTGTAGTCCGCTAACAAGAACAGCGTGCCAGTGAGTATTGTCGGAAGTACGTCGTTTATACATGAAAGGAGAAGAAGGCTTGAACACTTCCCTGAATGACACCGCTAGTAACAGGCCTAGGGTAAGAGGTGTGCCCGTTAGTCAAGACAACCTCTGAACCATGAGATAATAGGATGAGAACCAAGAAAGTAGTGGATCGGTAATGCCAAATGATCGTAGCTTTATTAAAATTCGGGAGTGAGGTACATGATCAAATGCCTTAGATAAGTCGAGATAAAGAACAACAAAAGATTTCTTTATTTCTTCCGCGTCAGTGGCGAGATTCGGAAAGTCGTACTGACAAACCATGCGGGAAGGCGAACTGAGGAATCCGTATTTACTTTCCTTAATAAAGTTAAGGCTTAATAAGTGGTTAATAATGTGATCTTTACCTATTTTTCCATTATTCTGGATGAAATGGGGATATGGTTTAGAGGGCGATAATCGGACACCTCATGTAGAGTTCGCTTTTTATGAGTAGGAAGGACCACCGAGCGCTTCCAGTTGGTAGGTACGGCAGCACCATTAAGTGAAAGGGTGAAGAGGTTGAGCAGAAAAGGGGGGAGACCCGGTTCGCCATTCACAGGAGTAACTGGTGGTAGGCCATAGGGGCCTAATCGAAGGGAGGGTTTGCTATTGCATAGTAGCTTATAAACACCCCTGGCATCAAAGAGTATCGTAAAAAAGACAGAGTCAGTGATGGGTTAAGATGGGGGAGGGACAATGACAGTAGTTGGAGCCATGGCTGAAGCAAACAATGCACTGAAGGCTTCGGCCATGCAAGGTGGGGAGGTGGAAAGTGAGATGTTATCCAGAATCGGGAGTTGGAAGTCGGCTTTAATATCAGCGTTTCTAGACGAGTGAAACATGGAAAGAAGTCGCGACTTGTTGGGATGACTCAACGCCTTAGCTTCTTGGTCGCTGAATAGCATATTATCTCGTGGTTGAATAGGTGCGGAGGGGCAGTGTGAAAGAAGAAAAACTGGAAAGCATTTGGAATTATGCAGATTCTTAGGAATTCACTGATACTCCTTCCGAAGAGGCTGAAATGGAGACCTTTTTTAGGTACAGCCTGGGAAGTATGTCTATTTTTCAGGTGGTCGGAGAAGGAGTGGAAAATATCCGCAGCAAACTGGGGGTCGTGGGTGAGAAAGCAATCACCCCAGTCTTGGTGGCGAATAATCGTGACCGGCAAGGTTAAATTTTCGCAAAGAAAGGCAATTTTGGAAGGATGTGCGGGATTAGAAGGGCAACTAAGAACAGGTGGCAGATAGCCGTTTAGTGGCAACTGCCGGGAAAATTTTGTGGCATTGACATGTCGTTGAGAGGCATGTTGAGAGTAAATATTAGATCTAGTGTGTTCCCGTTTCTGGTAGGTTCGAAAACATGTGTCCAGCCAAGAGGATGAATACTAGTAAATGGGTCCATAATATTGGGGGAGCCGGGGGTGCAGGCCTGCCAATATGGTGACCAATAAAGTCACTTAATAATAATAATAATAATGGTTTATTTCGGAGACACCCGAAGCATGCTCGATTGAGGTAAGCTTGGTTCCAGAAGGAAGGAAAGAGAGGTATTCGAAATATCTGACAAGAAGTGAGAACAAGAAACTGGAGACATTTGTTGAGCGATGCACGCAGCCAATGTAAGAAACAGTGATTCGGAGGCTGATAGAGAAGCAGAGGGAATCGGGAATATAATCGAGCACCGTACGTAAAAGAGAGGTGGTGGTGTGAATTTCCTTGGCAAAGGCTAAGCACCCACCACCAAGCAGGTTCGGTCATTTGGTCCCTAGAAGACTGTACCCTAACAAATATATTTGGTCATTGGGAGTGCTCTCAGACAGCCAGTATTCTGTTATCAAGAAAATGTCATAATTATATGTGAGGACAGGTTCTTTAGGTGCGGGAGTCTACCAAGAATAGAGCACGAGTTGAATAAGGCTGAAGATATACCACCTGTGGGTGGTGGCCCAGGAACATTGGGGAGGCGTTGTAAGCTGGAAGAAGGGAAGCTATCGTGATGGTAAGGTGTGAAGATCAGGACCAAAGGGGAGTAAATTGATATTGAGGCCGGTGAAGGTTCAGATAGAGTGGAAAGGGTTGACAGAAGAGGGAAGGCTCTGCCTCCAGGAATGCCACCGAATGATGTAGGCTTGAATGCACTCAGGAAACACCTTAAGCCGCCAAGGGTCCAGCCTTGAATTAAGGCCTGCCACCGCCGTGGCAGACACCGCCACAGCCGACAGTGCCTTCCATGGGTTGACAAAGCGACAAGCAAAGAAATTTCTCCTTGTGTATTTATTGCTCTCGGTTTGACGAGTTTAAACGCGTACCCTCTGAGTGCGGAATACAGCGCCAATGCCAACAACGGCTCCGTTGGGTTTCATGGTTCTCGAGTTTGTCTAAAGCCCTCTATTAGGTCCCCCTTGAGTCTTCTACGTTCCACGGAAAAGAGTTTTAGCACAGAAATCTCTCTGTGTATGTTTTGTCCCCGAGTCCCAGTAACAGTTTACTAAAGTATCGCCGTACTTCCTCAGGAACAGCAGTGTCCAGCACAAGAGCCGGGGCCCAAGCTCGGACACAATATTCAGGTGCGGCCCAACTAGTGTTATGTAGAATGGCAAAAGCACGCAGGCTTCTTTGGAAGCTACGGTTTGCAGCCATTGATGGAGAGCTCGGTGCCCCTTGTCCATGGCAGCCGGACACGGCGAAAATGGCTGGTAGCGATCTTTCATCAAGACCCCAAGGTCAGTGATGACTGCAACCTTCGTTGTCGTTTGTGTGTTTCGTGGTTCCAGGCATACTGATTCTCCGCCACTGCCTTGGGTGTGATGCCTACACCCATTTATGTTGAGCGGTAGTTTCCACTAATTCGTGAACCTCATTGAGGTCCTCTTGGAGTGGTGCGGTTCTGGGTCCACCACCAAGCTTTGTATCGTCCGCAAACAGGTGTACTTGTCTCTTGTTTGCCACCCAACTGATGGTCCATATAGATCAAAAATATAACAGGACCCAGGACTGACTCCTGAGGGACCGCACTGGTGGCAGTAGCCCTCGTACTCTTGCCCCCTACCACACTAACATAATACTTTCAGTTTGTGAGATATACCCGGGCCCATTACAACACCTGGGATACTATACCCAGCACTTCCCTTTTGCGCGATAGAAGCCGGTGTTTCATCGGGCTAAAAGCCTTCTGGAAGTCCAAATGGAAGACTTCGATTCGTTCACTCCTATCTAACCTGGCAGTTACTTCGTCCAAAAGGACACCAGATTAGACAAGCACGGCTTATTTCTGACAAACCGGTGTTGTCCGTTGCAAACTATCCCATTTTAGGTCCGGTGTCTATCCAGGCGATTTCTAATCAGTCTTTTCATTATTTTGAGTGACATGAGGAGCAGACTAACTGAACCACAGCTTCGTACCTATTCCTTCAACCCTCCCCTGTGTGTTTGAAAAACAACGGCCATCAGCCAGTCCCCAGGTGACAGCGCTTCGCCCTAAGACCTGGCGTACAGCCGAGCAAGAGGGCCGCTACTACCTGGGAAATAGGGTGTAGAAAGGCAGCATGAGTGCCGTCTGGACCAGCTGCCCAGTAGACTTCAAGACCCCTCAGAGCTTCTACCTAGCCTGAAAAAACCAGGACTGGCAGCATAACCGGCGGTCTGGTGGGGGTTCGTACTCCGCGTTTCCCCAGGGTCGGCATTGTTCTCGCTAGTAGACACTCGCCAAAAGTCCAAGTTATCTGGCTCCAACGCGAACTTTCCTTGGGTGATGGCCCCAGCCAGTTCCCCTGATACTAGAAACGCTCCCCCTCCCCAGGGTTTGCAAATTCGATGAGCACCGGCCTAGGGGGTTGTTGGTCTCCCCGATGTAGCTTTGCTTTTTCAGCCCGAAGAATCTCTTCAGCACAGTTACCCCTGGAATTCCAGCTATTCTCGGTAGGTTTGGGACTTGGCGTCGAACATCTCTAACTCCCTGTCTGGCTGCCTGCAGACAGGCTCAGGTATGCTTATTACCACCTCACTGCGGTTCCTTCCCAAAGCCACTTCCGCTTTCCTTAGTAGCCTAACAAGAGTCAATGTGACTGCGTTCAGCATGTCCCTAACAGCCTCCAAGGTTGCCTCATGCTTGTCAACTTTTTGACGCATATGGGACATTCCATTCCCAAGGTGCTCACGCGTTTGTCACCACCGACACTACTTGGTATAGGGTTGGGTTCCGGGGGTCTTTCGGTGACCGTATCCTAGGAAGCCGAAGATGTTCTTGACCGCCAGTTTACTTGACACTTTGACTGCCGGAGGTTTATCTTTGAAGATTTCAAGGAAATTCCAGGAGGCCCATTTAGGACATACGAGTTCATCGTATAAGTTGAACACCTTGAGGCACAATCGATTACATTTCCAGTGATACCAGCTGTGACAGCCATCACTCCTTATTCCGCCCTCCACAGTGCGACAGCATTTGGTATTCCTACAAGTGGAATTAGCTTGTACCTGCTTAACAGCACTGGTGTTATTACGTTTTGGACTCTAGCTCACTTCAGCAGCGAGTGAAGAAGAGAGAAACTCTAAACAGTTAATGATGAAAATTGTTGGTAGTTTCAGTAATGGGCTATTGCAAAGGTGGACGAGTAAAGATTGCTCTGCCGGCATAGCAACTCAAATGGTGAGGGGCATCAACAAGGGTTGTGAGAGACCCGCTAGCCACTTTTTTCGTCACCGACTGCTATAGACCCTTAAGAAGAACCAAATCCTCTGCATGTTCCGTAGGTTTCAGCGGCAAGATTGCCGCGCAAGTTGAGTGCTTCAGATCTTCTTTTTCCTGTTGATCCACAGCTGAATTTCTAATACTAAAGCGAGATTCTGCCGACGTCAGCAATCTTTTCCTTCCTGTCCCACCTATTTGCTGCCAGATGGAAGGACAGGCAGGACCACTTCGAGGTGCAAAACAGGTAAAATCAAACCAAGACGGTTGTGGAATTTAAAAACCGGATGGACCGCTGCTGGGAAATTGTAATAAACGAAACCAGAAAATGGGTAGCCGCCTCACTTATTATTTGTTTTCGCCTCTCCTGTCCCTACTACCATCGTGACTGTTGTGATTCCTCGGTTAACCCTTGTCTTTGACACTGTTTTTCATCTTTCTTAACTCTCCGCCTTCAAACTTCGTCAATAAACCTTCCATTTCCAAGTGCCTACTACGCTCCTACTAGTAACATCTCACATCTTCCTTCACGACTTCTAGTATCTCACTTCATGACCTTTGTCTTTGAGATATATGGGGCGCTAGCTGCAAGTCACCATGGGACAGTAACCCTGAATTGTGCTCTATCTCGGCAAGGCTACGGGCGGCGCGTGGTCTAAAAACCTCGCCGTTTGGTGGTTTAAAGACTTCCCATGATGAAATCTTTCGTGCCACTCAAGCTGAAGTGACTGCAGCAAAGCTGAACTTTCTTTCACTGTCTAGTGGTCTATCTTCCGGTTCGCCGGCAACACCAGAAGCAAGACACAGTCAAGATTTGTATTTTAAACACTTTCCCCTTTTCCTATTGCCACATTATCCAGTGTTCTATCTTCCGGCTCACGGATGACAATCAGATAACAAGCTAATCCTAAGGTCCGGGAAAATTTGGTCTTTAGCCTCGTACCCGTGCACTACTTCAAGACTTCAAGACATTATAGAAGACGTTCGTTAGCGGCTAGTGAACGTGTCTCCTATTGGGTCTAGCAGCGAAATACCAACGTTATCCCCTCTATCGGACGAATGGAGAAGACGCAAGTCGGTTTACAGATGCAAGGTGTATTCTATATATCGTGACACCGAAGCAGTACCGATACGAGAGATACACCGAACGGAAAACGAAATGAAACGCAACGGCTGTGCAGAAAGCGAACCACGAGCGTGTACAATCGGCGAACGACCGAAAGTGAAAGTGATTTGAAACGAGGTCGACGGATACCTCGGAAAAGTCAGTCCAGTAAAACGTACGCAACCGGATAACACTATGAGGTCGACGTCAAACGTTGGAAAAGATCGTAGGGAAAATAGATCTAAAGCGGTGTCCAGAAAACAGTCAGTTTCTCGAAACGATCGAGGTCACTACAGCAGCCCCCTCTAGGAAGCACGGAAAGCTTTCGAAAAATGTCAAGGAGAAGGCATACAAACCGTATTCGTGCGCGTGAATGCGAGCAAAATACATGAATTTAGCTGTGCTGTAGGATGCCGACGGGCCAAATCCGTGGTATGCAGGAACCGTAGAATGATGGTCGAGCGTAAACCAGATTCGTTGCCAATGACATCGGTTGCGTGGATCGTCATCCAGGTATGCCACACCAATAACGTCCAGCGTCGGGTAACCGTCAACCAATATGATATCCGGAAGCCAAATCGGTAGGTTCGTCAATGACAAGGAACGAGAGCGACAGGGCCGATCCAGAATGCAAACGTTGATGCCAAAATTCTCCAGATTTCGTGGGACCAGGGAAGCGCACCATATGGCGAGGTTCTATGGAAGGAAAAGAAACGGAAAACTGGTGTAGCAACCGTAATGGACTTGACTAGAATGCAGTAATACGTAATGGGGTATGTTAAATCGTGTCGAAACGATAAACACGAAAGTTATTACTGCGAAGTGCAATGGTCAAGATCGTGTTTGACCTAGTCACGAAAACGTGCTGGGCAAACGATCTTCCGACCGGAACGTGAGACGGGAGCCTCATTCACGGACGGGTGTGTGGGCGTGCTCCGCTGACTTGAACGTGAGTCAGTATTCGCATTCGAGGACGTAGCATGGCCAACGGACTGCTGTCCTGAACGTGAGACGATAGCCTCATTCGAAGTCGTAGCAGGCAACGCTAACTGCAGACCTTGACGTGACACGGAAGTGTCGTCAACAGGTAGTGCAGGGTTAACATCGAATCTCATGTCAGCGGGCGACACGCTATCATCAACGTACGCGGCTTTGAGACGATCGATGCTAACGGTATCGATGCGACCGTGTCGATCAACCTTAAAGGTCTTATAGTGACGAGAAATCACGCGAAATGGACCTTCGTAAGGCTGTTGTAATGGTTTCCGTACCGAATCAACACGAATGAATACATGCGAACAAGTTTCGAGTTCGGCCGGAAAAAAAACCTGTCGTCGCTGCATTCGAGTCTGCGCCGGAGCGAGATTTTGCGTGTACGTAGACAAACGGTGAACATAAGTCTGTACGGCAAGTGAGTCTGTACTCCGTGGCGTAAAGAATTCCCGAGGCAGTCGTAATGTCGTGTCGTAGACAAGTTCTGCGGCGGAACATTGGATATCTGCCTTTATGCAAGTCCTGATACCAAGCAGAACTAGCGGTAACGTTTCGTACCAGTCGGGGCTCTCGTGTGATCTAAGAGCCGCTTTGAGTTGGCGATGAAAACGTTCGACTAAACCATTCGATGCCGGATGGTACGCGGCCGAGCTAATGCGTTCCGTACCCAGCATGTGAGTCAATGAAGAGAATAGATCGGACTCAAATTGTTTCCCTTGATCAGTAGTGATTGTGGAGGGACAAACATATAAATCTATCTATCGTTCTATCAGATGTCGAGCCACTGATTCGGCCGTGACGATAGAGATTGGAATAGCTTCGGGCCACCTCGTAAATCTATAGATGCACCTTAGTAAGCAGGTATACCCGTGTGATGGGGTCAATGGACCCAAAATGTCTACGTGGATGTGATCGAAGCGAGCATCAGGCGTAGCAAAAGTACCGATAGGCGAAGCTACGAGCCTATTCACTTTAGATCGCTGACATTGTAGACACTGTTTTGCCCACATACGAACATCTTTGTTCATGGACGGCAGACGTATCGTGCAGCTACTAATCGGAGACTGGCTGCGATGCCTGAATGTGAGGGTCCACGTAAGGTACCGAACACGAGACGTCGATATGTAGAGGGTACGACTGGTCGAGGTATGCCAGTAGACATGTCGCAGAGTATAGTCCCAGCACTGGTGGCCAGAGGTACGGGCTGACACTGTAGCGACGATGACTGAGCTGCTTCCATACATGAAGAATCCAGTGCCTGTGCTGCAGCCATGGCAGGGATGTCTTAAACCGGAGATTTAATTGCATCGAGCGAAATACGCGACAAAGCATCTACAACGCAGTTCGACTCACCTTTAAGGTGTCGAAGGTCAGTCGTGAACTGAGAAATATAGTCTAGTGAACGTGTCTCCTATTGGGTCTAGCAGCGAAATACCAACGTTATCCCCTCTATCGGACGAATGGAGAAGACGCAAGTCGGTTTACAGATGCAAGGTGTATTCTATATATCGTGACACCGAAGCAGTACCGATACGAGAGATACACCGAACGGAAAACGAAATGAAACGCAACGGCTGTGCAGAAAGCGAACCACGAGCGTGTACAATCGGCGAACGACCGAAAGTGAAAGTGATTTGAAACGAGGTCGACGGATACCTCGGAAAAGTCAGTCCAGTAAAACGTACGCAACCGGATAACACTATGAGGTCGACGTCAAACGTTGGAAAAGATCGTAGGGAAAATAGATCTAAAGCGGTGTCCAGAAAACAGTTAGTTTCTCAAAACGATCGAGGTCCGTACAACATGCTCCGCAGATTGAGGCATAGCGGTGGAAAGTCCTCTCTTTCTTTTACCCCTATCAGGTCGCCGAAAGTGACTCCATTCTGCGAATTTTCGCAATTTCGAGTGGTCCCAGGAGCTCGAAGTGCAAGGACCTGGACAAACTTGGCCAGCCGCAGTCTACGCCCTGAGACCCGATTTGACTAGGTTTAATACAGTACACCTGAAGAATCCTGTTGACAATCTACATGAACCGCACTATAGCAATAAGCTGAGCTGCTCTGCTTGCCTATTGTCGCGGCTTGCTGGGTCTAGGAGTTTGTTTAAATCACTGAAAGTGACAACAACGGCAGCAAATAACCAGCGGCAATATGATTCGCGCGGGACGTCGACACGAGAACACTGTAAAGTGGGGGGATTGGTTTCAAAGGCTACGTATCTGCACAAGACTCCCAAAAACCGTTGAAGGAGTGTTATAAAGCGTCCAAGAGTACATCGGCCCATTTCGATGAACTACACCAATACATTTAAGTAAAAAGTCAACTATGTAATATTGCGCATTACTTCGGTAGTCAACTTCCTTCGTTTCAGTTCATTGTTGATCCATGTAAATTGTCTACGAAACAATCCGAACGAAAATTGGCCGAAAACCGACCAGTTTTGGAACGGTTTTGCGCTCTTTTTGCCACAACCCTTGTAGCACCCAGCCCGTTCGTAACATCAGTTTTCGATCGATTTGTTTAGTAGCCATTTTGAGTCGATAAACAATGAGTTGATACGAAGGAATTTGCCGACCAAAGTAAAGTACAACGCTTGGTTGGCTTTTTACTTAAATTTATTGGTTTAATTCATCGAAATGTCCTGAAAACCTCAATATAGATCGATCTAGTTTGCTCCCTCGAAATGGATGAAATGAGGACAACTATTCGGAAAATCATACGTTAGGAAGTAAAAAAGAGCACCTTTATACTTAACTTGGGTTAGTGAAATAAACCAACGAAACACGTCACGTATTTCAAACGATTCGCAAAAACCGCTCGGAAACCGATCGGTTTTCGGCCGGTTTTAGAGCGCTTTGCGCTGTTAAACAGATCGATTTTGAGCGGTTTTTGAACGGTCTTCGAAAGACCTGAAATGATTTGTATATTTCACTAGCAAAGCAAATACTTTGTTATTTTCCGTCACTTCTTCCCAATTACATCTTCCCTTGCTCACTTTTATCTCCCAAATTATAAGTCCTTTGTCATTATTCTCACCCTGCCCACTTTAAGGCGCATCAAAGAGAAAGATCTGCAACTTGGCACTAGAGGGCACTTCAATGTATTCAAATTAATATATTGAATTAAAATACTCGGCAAAGTTCACAGTATTTTGGTAGTTCATTTCCTTTGTATCGGTTCGCTTTTAACCTGTGGAGAAACGAATACTAAACAAACCGGTCGGAAACCGTTCGGAAGTCGATTTCACAAACGAGCTCTAAAAATAGCCTGTTTATAATATGTGTTACAAGAATTAATGTGTCAAAACCGAAATCTGTTCGGAGTGTATCGAAAAATCGATGCGCCATGTGAAATGTTATGGTAGAATTTTATTGCTCAATAACACAGCGTAGTCGAGATCGTTGGTAGGTTGTCGACGTTTCGGTCACCACGGGTAACCTTTTTTCAAGACTGGTTTTACAACCGAATGAAACGGTTGTAAAACCAGTCTTGAAAAAAGGTTACCCGTGGTGACCGAAACGTCGACAACCTACCAACGATCTCGACTACGCTGTGCTATTGAGCAATAAAATTCTACCATGTGTTACAAGGGCTTTTATCTAAAAGATGGAAGCAATTATCTGTTCTTGATAGTCCATAACATTAGGCAACATTTATCTCACGAGATACACACATGCGTAATGCCAGTTAAAATTTACCAAGCTGTTTTCTTTTTACTCGGGTTCGCTGGTTTTTCCCATAACGAGTGGATCACTTGTCCCTCACAGCTTTACTCCGCAATACGCCACCACGATCACCGGGCAGTGTTTTCTACAGCTCATAAAAAGGCAAAACTATCGGTGGGGAGAGAATGAATAGCGTATATTGGAAAAGCGTGCTTGTAGCATGCACGGAGAACAATCAAGTGGCCACTGCACTTGGCAGCGACAGTTCAGATAAACAAACGGGTGTCAAACAAATAAGCAAAGTTGAGTGTTGCTACACATGTTTGCATATATGTATTTATTTTTTATCTTTCACCATGCAAGGTGAAAGATTTTCCGCATTTTTCCGACAAAATGTCCATTAGTAATTTTTCGGCGAGATAAAACAATATTTCTCGTAAGCAGCAGATGTTTCACCCACCCCAAGTGGAGTACTCTACTTTCTACATTGGTTGCAAAACAGTTCTGGCTAGATGTAGTTCATGAAGTTCAAACCTGCAGCACAACTTTTGACACTGCTGTCATGTTCTAACATATTTTAAGAGACAATGTACGATTAGGAGTATTACTGGTAGCATTTTTAACACTTTTTAGAAGCTGGTTGACTCATGAAACAAGATGGTAAACGATTATCGTAACTGCTTATTATGCCCACGATTTTACTAAAATCTTACATCATACTGCGGCAAAATTTCCAAATAATGCAAATATTTTCATTGGTTTCGTTCTTGGTTAAGTTTTTAAAGGTTGAAATCTATAGCATCATTTAGAGAAAGATATAACCGTATTGTCAATCTGTAGAATCAAAGAAAATAAGTTTTCTACAGAATATTCTTGCATGCCTGCTCGTTTTTATAAGAGATCCTTAAATTCCTATAACAAAAATGCTGAGATTTTTATTTAGAGTTTCAGGGTGATGCAAAATATTAACAGTTATTTTCATATAACAGTAAAAGTCCCCATAAACGGCCACACAAAGAATATGCCTTATTTCTATCCAGTTACGGTTATTATACAAACTGTGCATTCGCTGGTTGCACTTGGAACCAAAGTTATGTGCATGACTGGCAAGTACTGTGGTAATAGGTAACAATATTTAGATTTCTAGGGCCGCATTCAAATGCATTTTTTTCCTTCAAACCAAGATAACCGTATCGATTGACATACTAAGATAAATCAGTTCCGACAGCTTTTCTCAACAGTTCCAATGAGTATTATTGAACTACTTAAGTATCACATCGTGGTCAGATGTCGACAAAAGTCGTCTTGACTGCGGCGACACTGCGTAATGGAAGCTAATCATGAGTTTAATGGTTGTTGAAAATCTAAAAAATGAGATCACTGAAGGTCACACGTGTTTCTGCTGCACTTTATCACCACTGGCAAATGACCGAAAGTCAGACAATAGCCAGAGCTTTTTGCAATGTAACAACCAACCAGATCAAAGGCGACTTAGCTGAAGGAAAAGTGCGTAAGTACATATGCAGCTGGAAACATTTTACGCACCTTTTGCCAGTGGGGCCTGTATTCTTGCAGATAAAACAATTAAGCGGTGCAACTGCAACCTCCAAGGAAGAGCGCTGCTTCTGGCCTAAAACACTGCGCACCATCTATCCAACTGGTCGGTACAGAAATAAGAGGAACAATTGTATAACAATGAGCAGTCCGTTGACCCCAAAACCTACTAAATGGTTGCTTTTAGTGGTCGAAAGGAAAATGAGCTCCCAATGAGAACGTTGTTCATTGCTGTGGTCGGGTATGTGGGGATTCCCCAATATGCTGTGGACAAGTTAGGGCAAAAATATGAAATTTGTATTTTATAAGTAATAAAACGGCTAAATACAGAAGTCGTGGCAATGTTTAGTAAGAATGAACAACATACTTGCTAGTGAAAGTCCGAGAAGCACAAGTGTCCCCATAGTGTACCACTGAGTATCCTCCAAAGGGACACAAAAGGACATTCAGTAGATCGCCAGTGAATGACCTCCAAAATATGCTTTGATGGCCCTCCTTCTAAGCAGTGTCGTCGAGTGTATTTTTTACGCCTTTTTATGGTTACTATGTTCTTCGCCACCTAACACAGCCGATGTAATTGGTGCTTACCTTCCAACTGGTATTCTCCCTTTAGAGAATTCCAAGCAATGTAAGGAACTGCTACACAGATCATCGCTACTCCTCCAGTTTTCATAACATGGTCAATAAAATAGAATGTCAGGATGTGGTAACTTTGTATCTGAAACTTCACTGGTAAAAGGTAACTAAAGAGCGTTTGATTCATTTGCATGTGGTGCTTTTTTGCTGTTTCCGTCAAAAATAAAATGGATTATTTGGTACAAGAATTACAGTGACGTTAATGTCATCATTATAGTCCCAAAGCTGCCCAAAACGTTTCCAAAATTGCCCCGTTTTAAACAAATAATGTACTTTCTTTGGATAATTTTTAAACACGCCGAGAATGCAGTAGCTTGTTTGCTTTAAAGTGTTTGCAAACAGCGCTGCTTTATTTTATCTTAACATAGTAATTTGGGAACTTTAGAAACTTTCCACTGGGAAATGAAAGTAATTTGTAAACAGCTTTGAAAATTATTCGGCGCGGCCCACGTACCTTTCGGCGTTGAACGTTCTTATAAACTGTTGCCTTTAAAAAGAAGTAAAAGCATACTTCCACCTTTTAGACCATGCTCGAAGTTACGGGGAGAGTTCTTTAATGTGCACCATATAACAAAACCATTCTAGAAATACCCTAAGGGACTATTCTGGGACTAAGTGCCTTTTATTTGCGCTGATAAATTAGTTTCCTTAATTCAATAAAATTACTTCTGCACGTTTTAGATCAGTTTGAGTCTAATGACATGACAAGATGCACCTAAAACTGCATGATAAACAATAGTTTTTCACGGGGCTCCTTTGAGACGAATAATTGCAAACCTACGCAAAATGGTACCATTTTCACTGATAAAATGAAAATGTCGTTGTTGACAGCTACCCTTAGAGGCATCCAAGAAGCTGAATTATCCTCTCGCAGGTGATAGTCGCATAAAAGTAACAGTAAGTAAGTAAGCACACTGAACAGCTGATGAGCTGTAACCGTTGACGATTATAAACACAGTGAATGAAGTGTTTTACCATTCTAACATTTGCAGTGTTGTTTTACGACTCAGTCAACAACAGCCCACTTTCCTCCATGGCTTTCAATGGAAGACTAGCAGAAAAAATCAGAGTCGCTTCAACCAATCGCGAATGACGATTCATAATGGCTAATTCACGTTCCACATCGGAGTAACGCCTCCATTTTCTCTCATCTCTCTTTTTCACTAGGGCTTTGCTGCCTTGGAAAGAATAAAAACATATTAACTAGTACACTTTTCTGTAGTTTATCTCTCTGGGCGCTCTTTTTGTCCCTGATATTTCATTGCAAAACAATCTCTTGGCACTCAGCCTCTATTGCGATCGTTAGTAGACTCCCAACTTACGGATGGTTGATTGCTGCGTACACACTTTGTATCGATTATTATATTTCCATTACTTAGGCATTGGTGATACAAATGTTAAGGGATTTGCAAACATCTTGACAAGTAGCATTACTTCAGATGAACCATATGAATCGAAAAGTAAATAAAGTATTTGCCATTCTTAGACTGTAATACCATCTTATCTTTTTTGATAAGTATGACGGTTGGTAATTCGTCAGTACCAAGGACATATCTTTAAGAGAGGTGGCAGTGGTGTGGTGAATAGGTCTGTCTGTGTTTGGTTTTCCTTTGTTTCTCTTATTCCGCAGCAGGATCGGGAAGTATATGATGAGCCTTTTATTTATGGTAACCGGTGCCTCAAAGAACAGTGATTACGAAACTTCTTTAACGTTGCTTGTAAACAGCAGACCTTATCGTGACTTTCTTAAACGCGAACTAGATGTGCGTGAAATGGAATTGTAAATTTTGAACTCACCAAAAATTTTACGATTTTTTATACGGTAGGCGGGCACTTGGCAGGATGTGATGTCTTTTCTTTGAATGTTTTGGCAAATCTTGAGGACGACTTTTCCATCCATTTCACCTTGTTACCACCTACTGGTCATGAGTAATGGGCCATAGCAACAATGTTATCCGGCAAGAAATCAATTACCACGAAAATCTGAGATACATTTTATACAGAAGACACTTTTAAAGATGTATTGTTATAAAAAATGTAAGCAACACAATGTAATGCTTGCCATCCAGAACCCTTTCTATGAACAATGGGATATAAAACTCAACGAATACCATATGACATGAGTGTTCTTTGAATTGTACATCAATCAAACTTTCCGTGGTTACGGTCTCAAAATTCTAGCATAGTAAAATGCACACGTTCGACGACGGTATCCGATTTTCAGAAAGTTTGTTAACTATAAAAATTTTCCATTGACTAAGCTTTATCAGTTACTACCACTATCAGTGAGGGTCTGTTCCTTATGATCACTGCGTTATCCGGATACTGGTTCACACATTGAACGCAATAAAGTACAAGTTTTGTATGCCGAGACAAAATAATAATGTTTCGTAAATGTGCATAGTATATGCCGGCGTGTAGTATAGATGTATACTGTCGCATAACCTACAGTTTTCTTTTGAGGAAAATTATGGAATAGTGACTGAGATGAGAAGAAGAAAATTAGCAAAGCAATGAAAATCGAAAGCCGTATTGATTTTCCACGCATTTTTTCCAAACTGCGGTTTGTTCACATCTATCCTCTAATATCCCTTATAATGCTGCCCTAAAGTGCTAACGATAATGTCCTGAGCTTGCCCATGCTGGCCTAAATCAGCCTTGTTTTAGAGCGTTTCTTAAGTAACTATCGTCATGTGTTCTTCAGAAATACATGTATTTCTGAAGAAATTAACGCAGACGCTTTGTAAGCACATTTCAATTCTCACCGACCCTACAGATTTTTCCAACGTTTCACATCTATGCAACTGTATCTACTCAAAACTGTCTGGTTCTTATGAAGAAGACCTGAATAACCGTTTAAGTTTTCTAGACATCAAATTACGAGGGGACCAAATGGAGCCATCTAACGAACTGTCTACCGGCAATTTACAGAAAGTGGACAATACCTGCATTTCACAACCTTGCCCTCATGGCACACAAATAGGTACAGCTTAAAACTTTTTGTCATCATGCCAGAGCTATTCACTCACTGGGTGTGGTCGGGGAAAATTTCTTCTATGCTCAGTGTTTGCCTGGCAAAATTCGTAGATACTCACAGCCAGCCAAAACTAAATGCCAACTAATCCACAAAGCACCGGAGAAATTTATCAACATTAGACTTATCTTCAAAGGCGACCACACGCCTACCGATGTGCGTAAAACTCAGTTGATCCACGAATCACACATTATCAGATGCGCGAATATGTATCCTACCAACTACCCGAAGGATTCCTCTGGACAACGATGAACCTAGAAATCGCTAAACGCTTCCTCGCCCATAACCTATCAATCCATTCGCAGTTACAGAAAATCTTGCATCGAAAAACAAACAGACGGCCATCGCGACGTAAATCAGAATATACCCTCGAATGGCTGATAAAATTGATGGGCTGTAACACATTCAGAGGTCATCCCAACCAAAATCCAGGGTCATCTGTAGCAAAGAGTCTGCTAGATACAAGTCGAACCCGACGTTTTCTTTCAAACCGTTGTTACAACTTCGCAATCCTAAGGTGTTATCATTCAACGGAGCTACCTAAACCAGACTACCCAACCCTGTTCTCTGCGGACATAAAATACCTGTAGTGTACTAAACAATCTTTAGAGTACACTGAGTCAGTGCCAAAATAACCTAAGGGAACACTAGCAAACTGAAATAGTCAGATGAACAAATAGAAAATGCATGCATAATCTGAATTAAAATGAAACAAGTGGTACGAAACAAACTCACAGTTGCTCACAGTTCTCGTTTTAGAAACCCGGGTACCAGGAGCCTAATGTCGGTTAGCGCCCTCAGTTCAGTTCAACTTGGATACCAGGACTTCGCCGTAGCTTGCTAAATCGATCAACAGCTTGTAGGAACAAGTGTCGAACACCACTATGAAAGCTTCTAAAACGCTTGTCGACCGCAGTTAGATCACTAGTTGATGTCTTCGTATCGTTGCTGGGATACGGTAAGAAAGCCGTATAGGCAATGTTGAGGTTCGGTAATCAGCCTTAAATTTACGAATCGAATCATTAGGTTAAGCTCTTAAGCTTGCCAGGCTAAGATCGTTAGGACGTGTTGCGCATGTCTCACGACACGACTCCTCGGCGCGCAAAGTCTGCTGAGGCGGGTAGCGGTTGGAAGATGTGTAAGATAGGCCAGTCCATAACATGGGAGAAATGTGTGGAGAGCCTAGCCGGTGAACTTGGCCATGTAGGGCGAGTTAGAACTCTTGGGCGGGATCCAAGAGACCCTCCCAGTTTCCTGTTAAATAAGCTGGACAGTATGGCTAGGCGTCGCGATCAGCGGCACTCTTGCTTCCACAAACTTCCTCTGTCGACTTGATACCAGTAATTTTTCTCCCATTACTGCTTTCATATTCTTTTTTTCTCATTATTTTCTTTGGAGGTTGCTACTAGGAGACATCAGCCAGGGCCACCGCACCCAGTGTATGGTTAATGGTTGTATGGACTGAAATGAACTCCAAATCAGACAGTGCGATTACTCCAGAACGAGTAACTTTTTAAAGCTCTTTTGTGTTACGCGGTGTTATGGGTGCGACTTTAAAAACGTATGCGTTGATCGTGTGCAGTAAAATGTCGATACAACAAAGGATAGCTGCATCAAGGGACGTTATAAACACGGAAAAAGTTTGAAATGCACTGACACCTACATACAGTTAATTCGCTTACCACAGAGATAACTATAACCATCTCCGACTATATTCGGTTCTTTCTGCATGAAGTTAGTTCTTCATTCTCGTCCATTGTAGCTGCCAGCATCATTTCATCCTCTTTTCTCCCTTAATATTTCCCTTTGAAATTGCCGCTGGGAGATAGCAACCAAAGTTGTAGCACCCTGTGCACGATTAATGGTTGTCTGAACAAAAAAGAACAGAATCAACATTATTTTGTATAGATTTCAGTTGTTTCGCGGAGGGGATTGGAAAGTCCAAACGGAATGTTGATGTCTCGCAGTATCGGTCTTCCTACTACCACCACCAAAACAAAATTATCGATTCATTCAAAAATTCAGCCGCTTTGAAGGAGTACTGTTTCACTCAAAACTAGTGCCCGGGGTTCAGGTAAAGTCTTACAGTTTCCCCAATAGCAACGAAAACCAGTTCACTGAAGTTTCAGCTCACTGGTTAAAGGAACTGAATTGAGCTAAACATCCTTTTGCATGATTGCTTAACTAAAAAGGTGGTTCATGAGGGCAAAATTAATATTTCTGACAGTACCTTATCTACAAGAATGCATATCTTCCAAGGATAGCGATTCATTGCCAGAATCAACGTTTGATTTGGAATAGAATTTTCAGTGATTTTTAATTGGCATAATTCACGGGCTACCAAGTCTGGTGTACAAAGCTCAACCTCGGTAATGGATCGCACTCCACTTTCACCCGACTCGGTATCACGCTTGACCCTTGAAGACCCATGAGTTTCTGCACTCCATTTTTCGGTAGCACTGCTTCTATTTTTTCTTGATAGTGTAAAGTTAGGTATACTTTTCCAACTTCACTCGGATATAAGGAAGAGATCACATATATAAACATACGGAGGGAGAGAATTAGAGTCAAACGCGGATAATCCCATACTGTTTAATCGAATATTTGGTTAACTAGATCAAAACTAACTCTTAGGTGAAATATGTTGAGAGAAAAATTAGTTTATTCGATTTCAGATATCGTGACATTCCGCTTGACTCTGAGACCAATCAAAAAGGTCAATATGTGTTATCCGTTTAAGCTATCTGTATGTGCAATATTCACCTTCGCATCATATTGACATCAGCATCATTCGAGGCAGCAGCTGTCAACATTAAAGTGGATTCATATGATGGAAGCAAAGTACTTGGGAGAATCTAAGTCGTGGATGGCTGTAAATTCATGGGACCTGGTCAAAGTACTCATCGTCAATAGCTGCTTCCATATAGCCGACTTCAAGCAAGATAAGGAAGGAGATTGTAAACTCGGTAACATGTTCGTCCGTCTACGCAGTATAGTTAGTGTCTATGGGAAGGACGATGCTAAGCACTTTCCTTCTATGGGGGCATTCATGTGGCTTATGCATGATATATATATATATATATATATATATATATATATATATATATATGTGTAATACTCCAAGTGTCCCCTTATCCAGAGTATTGCAGCGTTGCCCTCACTTGAGAGAACTTGATGATTGATTTAAAAATACTTACCAGTCTTAAAATGACGCCGGAGGTTCCATTAAGTTTGAATTAATTACAATATTTTCAAACTTTGCAGTTGCTTTCTCTGAAGAGACTTATTTAATCAAAGTTTTGCTCCACTTTGTTGTGGACAGGGTGATTTCGTTTCCGTTATCACTGAGTGAGTAAACCGTAGAAGAAAGCGATGTATTCCCTGTTTGAGGAACGTGCTCAGACGCGGGAAGAGGTTCGTGCCCTCCGTACAGTTCGGGGTATAAAACATACACTTCGCGTACTGTTTCTGCATTCTTTGAGAGCCACAAGGTAGGACTCACACAAGTCTAGTAACTTTTATTTCTAGCATACATGCGTGGATACGACTGAAGCGCCACCTGGAGAAGATAGAGGATTTGATTGATTTTCCCATAAGGGATTACGAAGTAAGTCTTCCTTAGTTCTTGCCAAAACGTATACGTTTCCAGCTGGTGTACTATGCGAAACGGAGCATAAAACTGTTGAATGAGATAAGCGAGTACCCACCATCTTCTATTTCACGTTTACATTTGAACGAACTAAACTCAGTGATGAAAGTATTGGAGCGCTTCTTCATAACAAAAGAAAGCCAGAAAACAGAAGAGGCACAAACAGATAAGGTTGAGGTGTTTCCGGAAGAAGCTGTTCCTCCCTGGAATGCCACCTTTTTCAGTCTAACAGGTACGCAAGATCACAAAATACTGGATAAGCTGGTGAGTCCTCTAATCATTCAGAGAGAAAAGCAATTTCATTCTTCAGGAGAAATATTATGACCCGGAGCTGCTTAATCGCGAACACACTGACTTACTATTGTGTGTGAGTGAGGCCACCAGAAGTGAATTTATCACGGATAGGGTAGGACTCGTAAAATTGTGTGCTAGGTGATCACAAATTCATCTTTTTTTGACTTTAGCAAGAAAACAGTACCACGAACTTTTACGCGATGCTCATGCGCTGGAGAGAAAAAGGATCAATAAAGACGGACTTCCCAATTCAAAGGGCTCCTAAAAATGGAATAGAAGCGGTAGCTTTTTTTTCTGCATGCAGGAAGTTGGGCATTTACACTTGCATGTACTTGACAAGAGCGAAGAATACACGATCCCCATACGCACTGATTCCGGTCAACGAAATCAAAGTAATTTTGATTTTGAAACCAATCTTCTAATAAATCAGTTTTCATTAATTAACCATTCATTTTGAGAAGGAAAAACACTTCCGAAAAACTCACCACTCGGTTAATAGAAGGGCAGGCATACGTTAGAAAAGTATGCTTATACTTTTTTCGTTATTAATTTTACTGGTTGATTGAAATTGCAGCCGTTTTTTTTATTTGGAATGGATAGAATGTGTTTTGGCTTGTGCCTAGAAAAAGGTCAGTGAGAAGGGCTGTATTCCTGTCAACCACCAACACGACTAATATTGAGAACCAGTGGAATAATGTCCAACGCATTTGGTACGTCTTTCAGAGGCAGTGATCGGTGACACCCTCAAAATAGATTTAAAAGTGCCTACCATTAACTTGAAAGAGGACAGTCAACGCCACTTAGAAAAAGTGGAAATGATACAGACCAGAACTTTGGATTTCTCGTTTGTTCCATCAGAAGCAACTTGTCTGACCTCGATTCAAAGCCCAGTGTAACTCCGGTTGTGACTTTGTGGTCAAAACCTGGTGTCAATAACCTTTTTCTGGCAACCATTATTCACTGATTCTCTTCCAGTCACAGTCCAAAACCCATACAACAGAACAATTTTGACGCATCACTTATACCTCCGGTATAGATATCATCATTTAAATGTCTCGCAGTTACTTGCGAGTAGTGTGTGGGATTGATGACGTTTTGCTGGCTGTCCGTCCTTTGGATTCCACCTTTTAGATGCAAACCTCAGGTCATCCGATCGACCCAGCGCTCAAAACTACCAGAATCGAGTTTCGCTCTTGTTAGAGCTCCTCAATGGTGCATAGAGTCCACCATACCCAGAGTTTGAGCTCGGGCTTTTTCACCTCAAAGATGTGTTACTGCTGTGCCACCCCCCTCTTGTTCGGGCTGATCCGAATCACCGAGTTAAGTTTGTTCAGATGTTGTCCTCTACGACAGTCAGGAGTTTTCGACAGCTCCGAATGGAGACACGTTAACTCCAAGCGAATGCCTCCCACCACTTTGGGTCTTCTCCACGGGACGGCCATTGTCATTATTCGTAAACATTCTGCTTTTACCAACACTTTTACCTTGAGATAATGAATGATGGTTTGATTACGCCCTTCTAGATAACACTGATGGTTTTTTTTATCTCTGGGGGACTGTGACTAATTAGTTTGTTTTGATATCAAAAGAAAATTTACGAGCTAGTCACCGAAAATTTGCATGCCTGAAGTCCTCTGATGCAGCAAAAATATAATACTAATATGTATAAACGTGAAAAAGTTTTCAGAAGGCCGAAATGCATCTACTCTCCGTCAGCAGACATTAGGCAACTTCATCTTCAAAGCCCAGTCCTGGTATAGAAATATGCTCATAACCTTAGCTGTGTTGATAGTTGATTTTTTAATTCCTAAAGGCATTCACTAGCCCCTGACTGCGCAATTCTATGGCACAGCTTTGAATGAGATGATTTATCCCACTTAAACGAAGGCGAAAGCCCGAAATATAATCCACAGATCCTTAGCCCAAATGAATTTTGATCCCGAACTACTGTTTTCTGTATAATGTGTCTCAGTAGTCCCATTTGCAGCCCCATTAAAAGACGTCTGAGAAAACGGTATATATGAGCATTCAAAAACATCTCACACAACCACTTGCATGTGCTCTTATATTTGGAGTAAATCTCTGAGGATGATTTGAGTCTTGTTGAAAACAAACCAATTGTGTTTTATAACCGAGCGTTGCACGTATCATGCGTCATGTTGCACGGACCACTGACCTTATCATCCACTTCATCTTCTTTTGTACTCCATATAATTAGAGGGGATATGTCACCCATTAACTCTTCGTTTAGAGTCATTTTCGAGCCTAGAGCCGTTTTTCAACATTAAATATCTGTCATTTCCTCTAATTTGCTTCTTTATCATCCAGTTTTCGCGTACGCTTTTCTGGCTGACCTTATTACCTTCTTCGTGGTATTTGCCTCATTTTGCCTACTGATAATGTTTTGAGTAGTAAGCTGAGAAACTCGTTTTCCCCAGGGTGTCCCCACGTTTATCGTCCGCGCCACGTGCTGCGACAACAAAGGTGCCTAGATGTGACATTCAGAAAAGGAAGAAAAAAGGCAACTCAGAATCATTTGAGTTACCATGTCCCCAAAGGAAACTGATTTCACCAATGTGCAAAACTTGCTGAAATCAAAACTTACATGAACAATTTATTCAGTAGTTCTGTTCTACCAGCAAAAGCTTGAGTTTTGGTCTTACCTACAAGAATTATTAGTAGCCGTCGACGGCTTCATATCATTTATGTTACTCTATACGAAAAAACCTAATGAAAAAGGCAGAGATCGTAACTACAAAGTTTTACAAATACCTCCACCGCGGGAAGGCAGTGAGTAGGACTTCCTCCGTACCTTCTCGTGGCGGTGTTCCCACCAAAGTGAGAGGACGACAGCGAATGCCCGGTGCTCTCCATCGGGTTGGCTAGCTAAAAGTCAGCCTACAGGAGATGGCTCAGACCTGATTCCAAGCCAACCACGGGTGGTTTATGAGGCCTTTACCACTATGCTCACAAGCCTCTGTGGCGGAGGGGTGTACTGGGTACCCAGGATATCTAGCTTCATCCGAAGGACGAATGAAATGAATATTCAGTCACCGGCTCCCAGTGGTTTCCAAAAGAGGTAAGTGAATCACAAAATGGGTCACTGGCTCATCTGAACCGCTTCCGCTGCCTTTCAGGCCGCGCTTGGCTGCGCAAAGGCTAGAGATGCATCCTCGAACATAAATGTCTGCTCTAGACTGGGCGACCGAGTAGTACAGTAGCTCGCAAAGCAAACAGCAAGGACTGATTTTGCTCTTCCGTGCGCACAAACATTCTTTGACACCGTACACAACTTGTTCTTCCACCTGCATTTCCTTCCCACCTTCTTTTCCAATTTCACACCCCACGGGTTCTTCGGTCGACCGTGCCCGCTGTAGTACCACTGATTGAAATCCTGGCTATGTTCTCTCTTGCCTTTCTTCGACTGGTTTCCGAATCTCACCAAACCCGCTACCACCGGCTGGTGCCCTGCTTCGTCCCGTTCAAATCAACCATGTTCAACTTGCGAGCCTTGGTGCGTATAAGACAACAGGCGGGTCTAGCTCGTACGCTTGAAACCCTTGCCATCAATGTGTGTTGCATTAAAGAGACTCGCATTCAAGACTCCAGTTCCATAATCCGATCGATGTCCCCATCTAATCCTTCCGTGGAGTTTCATTTACGTATTTCTGGGGACGTTGGGGCAGCGGTTTCTGGTCTTGCTGTCCTTTGCGCTACTCAAAATGAAAGAGCTGAAGCGGAGCTGCCAGCCTGGATCCCGAATCGGCAGTCGTTTATGCGCAGTGAGACTTGGGGTTTCGTACAAATTGAGCATTAGCTGCTCCGACAGACGCGATCCGTTTGTCATTTCGGTGTATGCACCCATTGATTGCAACCCAGAGGCAATCAAAGATACTTTCTACCAAAAGCTCCGCCGTCTCTCACACAAAGCAAGCAGGGCCGATGTCGTAATTTTGGCAGGGGATCCGAATGCTAGAATAGGTCGGGTGTCGTCGAACGAGGCGCATCTGGGAGGTCCTTTGAGGCTTGATTCCTGTCGCTCGGAAAGGGAGAACAGTTGTTGGCTGTATGCTCAGACCATCACCTGTTCCTCGCCAGTACGAACCTCAGACGTTCTAACCGCCGGTAGGTTATGTGGCGTCCGTCCTCTTGTAGTCAACAGTGAACCCAGATCGACACACCGGCATAAGCCAAAAATGGCGGGGTTGCACACAAGACTGTCGTTCGCACTGGAGTAACCCTTGACTCCGTCCACGCATTAGTTTGCACTAAGCTGTCCATGTACTTCGGTGCGCGCTCTAAATGCATGATGCAACGACGGTTAGATTGCAACAAGCATTCCGATCCATCTCTCTTATCCGTCCTCAAAAACGCGCTAGCCTAAAAGCTAGATATAGCCCCACATGATGACAAAAACCATCACTGGTCGCTTATGAAGAATGCATTGCATTCTGCTAGCCTAGTAAGTCTCGGCCTGTATGGTCGTGTCGCAAGACCCCGGATTTTTGCTGAATCTCTTCGCCTTCTCGATGCACGCCAATCGATTCCGGCTAGAAACGAGTATAATGAAGCACGACTCGTAATGAGACACGCACTTAACGTGAGTACTCATAGTACCGCGAAATCTGGTGGTCACAACTTGCATCAGAGGTGGAACGTGCTTCCGCCATGGTAAATTCCAGCAAGTTGTTCTGTCTCATTCGAGTCACTGGTAGGAAGCCACTAGTTGTGAGTGAAACGATCAGTGAAACTGACAGTTCGCCAATTCGCAATCAGCAGCGGCCTCTCGAAGGTTGGATGGAGCACTTTCAGACGCAGTTTAGTTGGCCCCTAGTGTCGGCCTCTCCGATATCCCTTCCGGGACACGTCCAAAGGTCCGTTTCGACAGATCCCACCTACCGAGACTGAGATCCGAAAGCAAATCCAGCCTCCGGACGTCAAAATTCGTTGTACTCCGGTGGCATTTCCCAGCTCTATTTAAAGATTGAGTGCAGCTTGTAAGAGAACTTCATGTTTTTTCTCAAAAAAGTGGAATTCTGAGCAGTTTTTGTCCTTGTATGGGGAATCGGTTGTCGTTACCATCTTTAAGAAGCCCTAGTGCAGTCACTGCATTAACCATAGGGGTGTAGGTCTTATCCAAATAGCGTCGAAGCTGCTTGTGTCTGTCATACTTCGCAGGTTGTACCAAACGCGTGAAGAACAGAGTCTCGAGGAGCAAGCTGGGTTTTGTATCAGTGGTAGACGTATTAGTCAAATCTTAACCTTTCGACAACTGCTAGAGCACTATCACACCTTTCGAAGACCGAAAGTCATCTTGTTCCTGGACATTCGTGCAACCTTTGACTCCATCAATAGGACTGCATTATGGAACTGTTTGCTGAGGAATAGAGGGCCGAAGAATGATGTATAAACCCTCAAAGAGTTGTATAGTCACACCTTAGGTCGGGTAGGGGCATACGGTCAGCTTCCACTCCCTTTTGTCGCCTCTACTAGGGTTCGACAAAGCTGCTCTATGTCCCCACTTCTCTTCAACTTTGCCATAGAGGATGTTCTTATCTGGTCTTTTAAACGGTGGAGTTAAACTCCTCCCAGTGAACAGAGTTTTCGACTTGGAATGTGTGGATAATATTGCCCTGCTGATTATTAATGCAAAGACATTGCAACATGCTCTTGACAGCTTGGCAATTGAGGTATCTAGATACGGTATGCACTTCTCGTCTTGCAAGTGAAAAGCGCTTTCGCAAGATTGGCAGGAGCCTGTGCCTCCATTTACCGTTTGTGGTGACCTACTGGAGTCAGTTGACAACTTCAAGTACCTTGGGAGCTTGATAACATCTGAAGGTGGAGTCGGGAAGGAAGTCAGTTCACGGAAAGCTAGAGCTGGAGTAGCTTTTCCGAATTTGTGATATCTGTGACGTCGCCAGGACATCCAGCTCTTTCTTAAAGGATGGGTGTAAGTTACCGCGGTTCTCAGTGTTTTACTCTACGTTTGCGAGACCTGGCCACTTTGCGTTGAGGATGCTCGGCGTCTTTCCATTTTCGACAACCGATGTCTCCGAAGCATTGCTCACGTCTGGTGGGAACATGGAGTGAGTATTGACGAGGTGCGCCGTTGTGTGTTAGGTAAGAATAGCTGCTCTTTTAAAGAAGCGATCACGGTGCACTGCCTTCGGTGGCTCGGTATGTTTCACGAACGCTTGCCCACAGTCTATCTTTCCGCGCTCCACTCACACTTGCTGGGCGAGGCTGGAAGAATCGACGCGGTGGTCAGGCCATGACTTGACGTAAAAGTTTAAAGAAGCTGGCATCGGCATTGGCTCGGGTTTGCGCATACGGCTTCCCTGGTTGGGGCACAAAAAACGAGGATTGTCGTTGGTTAGAGACGTTGGGGAAAATGGCTCAGAATAGAGGTAAGTGATGTGAATGCTATGTGGTCCGTATGTTGAACTCTCGTGCTCCGTAATCACGAAGTGTCGTTCCGACGAGCAAAATGGTAAAAGACACATGAAAATGTGTACGGTGAAAAGCAAAAGCATTCATCATTTTTGTCTTACCCGTTGTCTGCTTTACTGTTGTACTCCCCTTCCCCTATTTTGTTACTGTTGCTGCTGCGTTGGCATCTTGCTTGATCTCAAGCTGGTGTCAGTATCAATATATACATTGCTTCCATATGAACAGTTATATTACATCTTACAGACAAACTTTACTCGAATGATGAACCAGTGGCTGTCAAGAATTTCCATCCAAACTTTCGGATCTGTATCTCACTACTGAGATCCGGTTGTGCTTATGAACCAAGGCAAATGCAACCGAATTAATCAGATGTGATGTAAAAAATATTGATGAGACTGTTGAAAAAGCAAAGTAGACAGCTTTACTTATTTACTTATGGAATTGGTCTTCAGCTGTTGCATGATGTCAGTTAAAGCTCATGTGCCTAGAATCCCCATACGGAATGGCAGTGAAACATGAATTTGGTTGGTCATTCTCCCCAGGAGTCGGTGAAACTAAGAAATTCATAAGCACGAAAGAGTCCTGATACATGCAATTCAAAAAAAACACCCGCTGTGGCACCAAGAGCAGAACCGAAGCCAACCCGCTTGTTTTACGCAATTTATTCCCCGAACCGACACAGCTGCATTTGTAGTAGAAGAATACACAGTTATTATTACCGACATTTGTAATATCGTCCTTAGGTCCACATATTTACCATGCATAAGTAAATGGATTAGCCAGAATATGAAGCAACCGAAGACGAGTCTGTCATCACTTGTATCATTGTTCTAATTGCTGACAAGCAGCAAAATAATGCTGATTTGTTCCCTGATATAGGATATCAGAGTGCGAGCCATTTACCATCAGCTTAGGTGATATCATCACCACAGGTAGTGTGGCTTGCATGCATCCACCTATTTCTGTAGGTCAGTGCCATCTTGTCTTACAATTGTTCATTGATTCACTCTTTTCCTGTTGTTGAAGCTCGATATTTTGGGTGTGAGAGGTAGCAGTAGCTGAATCATCCAGATAGGAGTAAAAATCTCTTTGAAATAGGCATTAATTAGAAGCAATATTACTTGCATACAATTACTAACTCGTCGTCTCAAACAAACACTAATTTAGTGGTGATTTGTCTCCCCGTTTATGTTAATTTCGTTAAGTATCTACTAGCCTAAACGTTCTGCATGCGGCTACTGCATATCTTGTGAGCATCTCGATGGAGATCACTCTTTTTCTTCAAAAAAGGTTGGTTACAAACAGTAAAATCTTCTAGATGCGCAATTTGTGACTATTTTATTTGGTTTGTTCTACAAAAGTATAAGCACCTGTACCAGTGGAGAGTATTTTTGCTATTGCGGTTTTATCGTTTTCTCCGCGATATATGCGGCGTATATAGGAAACACGAATAGCGAACAAGCTCGTTTTCGGTAACGTCATCCTCGTGGCTAATACAGTTACATTTGTAGGTTTGAAATGCACAAATTATGAACAATGTCTGTGTGCTAAAGTGCGATTGGATAGTTACTATTAAGGCGCTTGGAAAAGGCAATCGCTCGCACCTTTACCACTGCAACACTACGTGCCCACTTCGCCAGTCGACCAGTGATCTCGACGAACCTAAACGACAAGTTACCTATCCTCACCTCATCCATGCTAACCTATTCGTTTGTTGTTCATGGTCTGCAAGTTATATAGGTAGAAGGACAGGGTAACTATCACAAAGGCTCAAAGAGCACAAACCAACTTGGCTGTCGACGGGAAGCAGAAAATCCACCGCCAACGAAATTGTAGAGCACTTTGCAGACACTGGACATCACGTAAACAAAGACGCGTTTAAAATAGTCTACAGAGTCCCTACGAACGCGCCGAAAGCCGCTCGAAAACAACATCTAGCAATAGAAGAGGCCGGGGCGATCAGATTATTCAATTCATCGCATCGTTCTAAGAAACGTTCCGTTAAGGCACTCAAACTACCCTGGCCGCGATCCGAGACCGACCCTGGAGCTCAGTGTGACCCATACGTTGACCCTTTGGTTGGAACCGGAAATGGATAATCCCCGAAACCCATGTTTATTGTTTCACTGGTCTCTTTCCCAACCACGAAACAACAACATTTCCCCTCCTATCTTTCCTAACTACGCAACACCAACTTTGATGACTATCCAATCATACTTTAACAAACAGACATTGTTCATAATTTATGCATTTCTAACCTATGAATGCAACTGTATTAACCACGAGGATGATGTTACCGAAAACGAGTTTGTTCGTTACTAGTGTTTTCTATATATGATGAAACGGGGTTAGTCAGTGAATATATGCAATGCTTTTTCCTGTCATTTTCATTAACTGCAGGACACAAGCCCTTATCATGTGTTCAGCACGTATGGCATTTTGGTGTGCACGGAAGAAACGAAGGAACACGTTACCCTAACAGAATGGTACTGTGATGCTCTGTTGTATGAAGCACTGGTGCAAATCAAGTTGTTCCGATATTCTGAATGTCTGCTCGCCATCAGGAAGTAAGATATGCTTGAGGAGCATTATATACCTTTACTGGTACTGACGTGAATTGTTTTTGTGATTACTGTGACCAGCTGCATCACATTCTGAAGTACTTCGGGCGAGTAATCCGTGTAGTTTATCTGTGTGGTACCGTATCACGCAAGAATAGCGCTTTTTCGAAGGGATTGCACGTATCCAGTTTGTAAAACGAAAAATACGAAAACCCCTGGAGCCAACGGTCAGTCAATGTCTCGACCGTTCCCCACACCTGCTTTAATCAAACACCAATATGGTAAGAAAAAAGCGCAAAACTGAATCACACATAGCCAATATTCCAAACTACTACAGATTTTCTTGTCGTTTAAGAGCATTTGATTATGTTTGCAATACCATAACCAACATTGCGATTCGCTGTCTTTTCGCCCACTGTGACTTACACGTTGTAGGTGGTCTCATCTACATAAAGTTGTAAGACGAAGCCACCATGCTACTGTAACCAAACTGCGCACTCAGCTCCTCTACCTTTGACACTTTGAGGCTTGACTAGACGAATGCATAGTTTCTTCGTGGTGCAACCGGAACCATCGAGAAGACTATCAATGAAGGATAAATTGGTCGTTACATCCGAGCGTGTCAGTTTGGTATTTCTCTTCATCCCCTCAAATTAATTGTAGAGTTCTCCTCTACCGATGAGCACAGCATCATCACGAATTCACTGGAATATACAAGTTTTGCTTGTCCCCTTTTAAGGCTAAACTCTGTTTCCCGTTTAGCGTTGGCTCTGCTGGTTTTCGTGGTAATTCCAAGGGGGCATGAAAGAAGTTTTAAATCGTGACCTTTCCTCGCCCACTGGAAAATTCTTCTTCGGTCTTCATCGCCGATTGTTTTTAGCTTGAGATGCGAATCTGTATTCACCCATCCTCTTAGGTTAATTATCTCAACTTCCTTCATTAGGAATTCTGCGAACGTTGAAGCAGTCATTAGGCTGATGACTTAAAAAGTGCACGCAGCCGTTCATGTGACTCACATTAGAGTACCACGTCCTCTAACAGATACCGAAAATTCGCAAGTGATGTGACCTTGTGTGGTATGGGTCTGTCGGAAAGGTTTGGTCACCGTACCGTATGCTGTGGTTGCTAAACTACTGAGTGGCCCAACTGGATGCGTCGAAATTCGCAACACGGTCATGGTGACAAGGCCGTGTGATCGGATGAAGGAAGCACATTGCCTGCGCAGCCGAAGGCTCATTTGTATTGTCCAACCCCCTAGATTTGTGGCCACATTCACGAAACAAGAAAAGGCTACTGATGGAAATGTGGCGGAAGCGGTAAAAATACTTGATCTCAACAAACAGATAAAGAAGAGAAGGACCGTCAGTGACGACGGTGGGCAACGAATAGTACGATGTTTAAAAAGTGGTGACAGCTTCTACCTCACGGCCAGCCTTCTATGGGTAAACAACCAGACCTGCCGAGGAGTTGCCGTAAGAGATTGTAAATTCTGTTTCAAACGGAAATTCGCAGAAGGAAAATTTTCAGATGAATATATAGCACATATCTGCTCCATTGCAGAAGGAAAATGGAAACTATAAATCCTGAAAGTACGACCAGTTTATCGTCAACTGATCGCCTGCTTGATGGTCACGGATATTCAATGAAAAGCTTACGCTCCAAAAGATCGAACGGAACAGGTAAGATATCAAACGAAAACGCGCTGATTAGGCAGTCTGGCTGGAGGAACACCAAAATACAGTGTTGTGTCCATATATGGACGGAACTAATCATAACACATGGTGTTCTCAATCAAGGGGCTTTCGCTTAGAAGCGAACCTTGAATCAAAATTTTGCATATTTAAAAGACTCTAATCTCGACGTTATCATGTTTTTCTCCCACTGGAATCATGTACTACAAATGTTGTCCAAGAATGAATGCGTGCATATTTGATCAGTTCCTTCAGAAATGTTCAGCAAAAGTCGATGCCGAACAGCCAGGTGCATAAGCTGTATTTTTATTAGACAATGCCCTACATACAGACAGATTGGGAAAGCTTTTCCAGCCCTGGGCTGAACAACTCATTTTATTCCACCTCATTGTCCATTTTTCAATCTCATTGAAGAAATGTTTAGTAGTTTTAAGAATATAGTGAAGCAACTGTTAATTGCACATTAAGTGACCCGATGAACAAATCATTAGAGACCACAGATATGATTGGTCGAAGTGCAGAGAATCACTCCAACAGCTTGAGCTTCTTATGACAGACAGTTTTACTTTTATACTTCCATCCAAGATTATGACAACTTGTAGGCGCAACCACGAATCACGAAAAAGCTTTTAAATATATATATATACATTATATATATATATATACATTATATATATATATATATATATATATATATATTGTAAGTAGCATGTAAAAGTGTGGACAAAATCTCCCCGGAAGCACACGACCGGTTTCGCTGTTGTTGCCGCTCATCAGGTATGCGTACCCGGTACTCCTCTGCCCACTCGTCTTCACACTTGTAAACTCCGATGTTATATCTTCACTAGGATCTAATTTGAATGGTCTGGAGTGTGAGTAGATACTCTTCATTGAAGAGCCCACAAATGAACCACAATCGTAATTTCTGATAGTTATTCGTGTCTGGGTCACTGCTAACCCAACGAGCAACGAGGCTGCATGTGCAAGCTCTCATGTTGACAGCAAGTAGTGTATATATATATATATATATATATATATATATATATATATATATATATATATATATATATATGTATATATATATGAAACATTCGTCCAAAGCTCATTGTTGGCTATTTCTGTGCCGTGCTGCACATAAATGCAGTGGGACAGTAAGCATTAGGATCGCCACTCAACCAGCTCATTGTTGTCATTTCGAGCCAGCTTTGTGTGTTAAAAAGTGATCCGTTCATCACTAGGCTGACTAATAAAATGGTGTTACTACCAGTGTGAAATCCAAGCAGTCCGTGTTTTTGTTCGGTTAAGGTATTTAGCTTAGTGCATCAACCGTTAGACTATTTTTTCCGAATTGTTTTGTGAGTATTTTACATGCGTGTCAATATGCAGATTCAACTAAGTTTATGTTTTTATAAAACAAAGGTAATAATTAGTGTCATCACATGTTGGCCAGAGTGAGCGAACAGACAGCGAACCATAATGTTAGTCATGGTATTGTAAGCATCGTCAAAAGCTCTTACACGATCACTACAGGCCCTTAAGCGATCGTCATAGGCTCTTAAACGATAGGAAAACCTGTAGTTACTAACTCGATATATGGAAAGAGCAACAGTCAAAATATTTCAGCGGTTACTAAAATTTGTGGAAAATTCTGTAGGTAAAGAGAACGCTCATGTGTTGTGTAATTACATATTGAATCAATCACGTCTCAAAGCTAGAATGACACCATAAAACTGAGGAGCTTTGGTCCACCCATCCGCAAGCAAAACAGACGTAGTGTTTTCCCACTGACAGAGGCCAGCTGTCGTAAGTCCAAGCGAGAAAACATGGAACACTACCCGGAGATCAAGATAACATGAAATGTCCAAAGCTGAGTTAGGATTGATTATACGTTTAACCAGCTGAATTTACGCACGTAAGCAAGCTCAACCGTTTCCAAATCACCACAAGTCAGAATCTGACTGAGACTGAAGAAGTTAAATAACTGACTTATCTCAAAAACTACAAACTCTGTCAAACTTGGTCTTCAAGTATTTCAAGATCATGGTACCAATAGAGCGGTTTTAAACACTCGATTTTTACTACTGATTTTTAGATGGAAGAAGCAGGCCAGACGAAGTACGTTTGAGCGTCTTCTGGAACGGTTGCCGGGAAAATTGTTAACGGCCAATCCGGTTTATTTGCAACTGCTTCAAAAGTTCATGAGGTTAGTATAACAGTTTGTGCCAATCACATTTTTCACCAATGTGTAGCTTTAGCACATAGGACACGATTATTGAGTGTAACATACGTAAATGTTTAAGCACAAATCACCTACGGAAAACCCTTTAGGGTTTAACCAAGAGTATACCAGACCGTTAACCAGTGGTTAAGTAACTCGTAGAAGGTGCGTACGGAGAAAACGCGAAGTCGGTGAAGTTGTAAGCAAACTGAACACCATGTACAGGCCAGTCTCGAAGACGCGAATCACTCGTCAAGTGGAACAGTAAGCGCATGTGGGCGGGGACGGGATTGAATTCCCAAGATAAAGATGAGAGCAGGTTATTAGTGGGACTGGTGATGAAGGATGATCAGTCACGGTCAGCGTTTAACAAAGAACAATATGACAGTGAGAAACGGGCGGTTCAAGCCACACACGGGCAGGGGAGATCGATAGCATTCCGGACAAACGAATAACACAGAGGATAAAGGTAATACGAAATCCATTTGCATTTTTCGCATCGAAAATTCCCCGCGGTGAGCTAAATTATACCCGACTTCTTTCCGATCAAACAGACGGCACAGACCGGGGTAAAACATGATGACAGGTGCTTAAACAGAGACACCAGTGGATCAGTGAACTAAGGGATACTACAGGAATAAATGTTGTTTGAACATTGCATCAGTTGGAAACTAGGACTAAGCAATAAACGATATGATAAGGCCAACAAGCGGTTGGTGCACATGCATTATATATATATATATATATATATATATATATATATATATATATATATATATATATATATATATATAGCACCTGTGACAAGACTATATTTGCGACCATCAAAGATGACATAGGATTCAATGGTCCACTCGTTCACAAAAAGAACTGGTTCATCAGCAATTTACTTGTTTTCACGTAGTACACGGTACTGATGCACTGCCCTGTTTTCGTTTCAGAATGTTATCATGTTTGAAAGAACTACGCGGACTACCACTAACCGACTGGCAAGTTTCTCTACAATGATAAATTCTATAGGATAGAGATGCAGCTGGGCTTAATGGAAAACTGTTCATAAAATGAAACTAAGCACTTTAATCACAAAATGTCTGGCGTGGGGTGAAAGCTAGAGATTATTATCTTTTTAAACTCTCACCATTCAGAGCAAAGAATATAATTCGGTACAGCAACTATTATTCGACTGCAACTGTGCCCATTTGCAGAGAGAGGCAGTCTACTGCACAAATACTGAGTACTTTGCACGTTCACTGTTGATCTTTTACATGTTAATCATGGTATAAATTCTGGTGTGCATTTTCTGGCGCTCAATACGACATCTGGGTGCTTTGTGAATTTTTACAAAGTGATTTTCGTGATATTTGTTAAGTCCTAACAGCTTCGGAATAAATTGCAAACTGAGCAGACCTAGCCAGAACTGATACAGATCTGCCTGATTGATTTTCTCCTATGCCACGGTTCAAAGATGTACTCTGGTCTGATGGTTTGAAATTTTATGACACCTCTGAAGCCTTTTACTGACATATATATATATATATAAACTATTTAAGGAAGTTCAGAGCAGATTCAAAAAAGGTCATCAAAATTCACCGCTTCCTCTCCCCCCCCCACCTTCTTAATAATCAAAATATTGTACACTAGGGAAACCCTTCACTCAATATGATTGTCTGAACCGAATCGAACTGAATTGATTATTGTTACCGCTCTCAAATGGTCACTCATTAGTATATGGTTGAGTCACTTTTGAGCAATACGACACCACTGACCCATAGAGTCGAGATCGATATCAACTGACAGCTAGTATTTTGTGGCATACGGCCTCATTCCTCCTTCAAGGCAGTTTTCAACTCCACTAAAGATTTTCATTGCCGCCTATGATCCATTTTCCTTCCAAGCTGATCCCACAAATATTTGACTGAACTGATATCGGGGGATCAAGTTGGCGAAGGGGGCTCCTTTGTACCGTGATGCCGTGGAAACTCGCTCACGATAAGGCAGCGATATGGAGGCGCGTGTCGTTTTTGAAAATTGTGTTAGCAGTTATGCATTGAACCTCTACTGTGTTATTTTGTTGCACCCATCATATTACTTCTATTAGTTTCAGAGATATGCTTCTAAGCACACCTGCGACAATCATGCTTGAATAACGAGAATACTTATTCATCGATCCGAATGATCAATTTCCATTGTTTGTCCCTTCAAAAGCACCTCCACTCTGCTCAATTTAAACGCAAATTCCGGTGATGCTCAGTCAGTTAACGGATAGGAACGCACTCTCTTGACCAAAACTCATGTTTTCTAAATCAAAGATAAGTAGTGTAGAGAGAGTCTGAACTGCGTGATAGACTACCGACTACAGCTGCTGTACAAGGTTTTTTGGACTTCAGATCTCAAAATATGCACCTGAAGGCTCTAGTATCAACTTTTTATAGTCCAATACTCGCTGGGCGTGGTTCATAACCACCTATACTTTTGAATCGATCGATCCATCTGCTCATTGTTTGTCTTAAAAGATCAAAATGCTTGGTAATCTCGTAGCGTGATCCCTCCGATTCCCACATTCCGATTGCACGCCAGACTACCTTTTCTTTTATGACCGCTTAATCTGATTTCCACTGGTCATTCTGCAGAAACAGCACAGTTCGAATATCACGGACACTTGTTGATCGCAGCACTCAGTGATAACAAGGTAGCTGTTGAGCGCAAATTAGTTATAGTTGTTTAAAACTAGGAACCCAACAAATTTTGTTGAATGATATTAAACTTGTGATTTTGAAATTCCTGCGGTCATTATTTATTAGGTGATTTTATCTCACGATAACAAACATTGACATTTTGTTAGTAAATAAACAAAGATTCAATTTTATGAACCCGGGTTTACAGGCATTGTCGGAATTCCGATTAAAAACTATTTTCTTTACGATGAAACTTCTTTTCCTGAATTTTGATACATTGTATCAAGCAGAAACTAGAAATATAAAATTGCGTATAACTTGATTTTGTGATCTGTGGGCAGTCGGTTTTGTAGGTGCTGTTTATTTTGCCCGAAAGGAGAAACTAATAAAGTGTCAGTTTTGAGTAATCACCAAAATTATGAAGATAAAATTCACCATGTGTGGTTACCATCACTGATGAATGAATACGGATTTTATCACCTCATTTTACCTAAGTGTCGACCATGTGTGTGGCTCACGGAACGGAACAAAAGCAGTGCGAACAGATTTGAGCAATATTATATTGTCCCGCCGCCTTACAGCCCCTTGTGTTTTGATGGTAATTCCACCGGAGGACAAATGCCAATTTGTTTATGATGCATGACCTTGACTCCAAGGTTACATAAGTGCGGCCTGTTATAAATCCGTTTTGCTTTTGCAGTTTTAGAGAATGGTGATCTGAGAATCAGAAATTTCCGGCAATCTACTGAGTAAAAATGCCAGATAATATTACTTGAATCCATCGGGCACGTGTTTCTGTGGCTCACATTGTTTTTAATCTTTCCGTTAACAAGTATACATATTTCTGTATTATTCGTGAAAAGCATGGTATCAGCAGAAAACACGACGGGGAGAAAATCAACACATCCAAGTTGGATAACGTTACCTTCATTTTGATTGACAATAACTACGTCAAAGGGACATTTCATCTCTATATCGTTTCTATCTTCCACTGCAAAGAAGCGTGAGGTAGAGTAGGCGGTATCAGTCTTCGGACAATCTAAAGGCGGTGATAAACGCCCAATAAAGGTCGCCATACCTTACAATGGCGAAGGAATTCAGATCGCACCGCAGGATTTTTCGGTTATCAATTTGATTTTTATGATCAGTGGTGAGAGTAAGAGGGTCCACAGGAACGTGGCTCGTTATATGAAATTATCAATGTCATTCCGATGACCTCGAGACCGCAGAACACCTTACGCTTTTTGATACGGGTTGCAATAAGTCATGGTCAACCTTGCCAGGGGAATTGTCAACGATAGTCTGAAAAATGCAAATTTCCTCAGGCGCAGAACTAAACGGTTTGAGACTTTTAGACGGGTCTTTATTCTAGGAATACGGCCTTGCCTCAGGTTAATATGCCGCGTCATGTCACAAGAGGTTCCATACCCTATATATATATATATAGACATATCTGTTCATTTGTCATACGCTATTTCATTGGTGAAGTCGTGGGTGCTTCCAAGGTTCATATTTTTCGGGTTTGAGTGCGACTGATTTTTCAGCTTTTGATAAAGAAGTTAATACACCTTCTGCGAACTGTACTTTGGAGTCCTAGGTTCACCGTTGCATGGACGCGACGGACCTCTCCCAAAAACACCTTTTCGTTCCGGTTTCCTCGATCGTTTTAAGGTTATTCAAAGAAAGTTCACGTTTATTTGGGGAAACTTCTATTTGTTGAGTTAGGTGAATTGGTTGTCACTGTTTTGTCAAAAGCCGCGCGGCGGTAGCACCGTCAGTGAGCAGGTTATCGTGATGCCATATCACGGCTAAAAGTGATGAAATAAATGTATGCGACTCGACCATCAAGCTCAGCGCGGTCAGGAGCTTAGATTAACTAACAATCTGAGCAAAAAGCAGCACTCGTATTCAATACTATTCAGAAAATGTGCTTGTTACTCCAACAATGGGGGTTCCACTCGGTAATCAAGCAAGTACTATGAGATAGCCGGGTTCGCGCCTTTGGAAATACTGCATCAGGTGCATGAAGATAGAGGAGCGTGCCAAAATTAACTCAAGACTTTGGTTGCTCCTTCCTTTCTACTAAAAGGTATTTTCTTCTCCTACCGCTACTTCAAATTACTTGAGTCGGCTCTCCTAGATAACGTACGTCAAAATAACTGTACGGATCAGTCAAGAGGTCTCATTCAGCATTTTTAACGGGTTTGTTCACAAGTGACAAGTTCATTGTGCCGAATATGTCTAACGGGTGTAGCTCGTTCGAATTGGAGACATCAAACTTTGTGGCCTAGTGTCAAATGGTATTTTGTACAACTCTTACTCTAAGCCATTTTTACCGCAGTCGACCGCGACGGTGTCTTATCTCGTGAACGCTTTTTGTTTCTCATAATGAGTTATTTATGACCTGATCATGTTCACACTAATTTTTACTGTGTTCATTTGTTTGAAGAGCCACTCCAATAAATTGTTTCACTTAATGTCATTGTTCCATCTATTGTTTGTATAGTTCAATGACGCTGGATCAGTTTTGCGCTGTTGTGAATCGAAATGCACGTTTAAACTCCATCGTTATGTACCAGTTCTTAGAGAGCTTATTCGCCATGTGCAGCGAGACAAGGCTAAACATTATGGCACAGCTGCGAGCTCAACAGAAGGAACTGGAAATATTTCGCAAGTAAGATTTTGACTAATTCAGTCCATTACCGATTTTCTATGAACACAACAAACAAAAAAACTAAATTTGTAGCTAATCGGTAAGAAAGAAAAACAAACGAAAAGTAATGAGGTGCCATCATATGATCAAGCGTTTTATTTTGTGCGAACTAATGGTCGTTTTCTTCCACTTCAACTTTTGCTAAAGTAGCATTTGATTTTTTTTTGTCAATTCCCTATTCACAGTTAACAATCATTTTCATTATTTTTTTATTATAGCACCTCATTAGAAGTTTCCATGTCAGAGAGACTCGTGAGGCAAAGGGTACTGGAACAACGTGTTTCAACGTTGAGTGTCCAGCTTGGTAATTATCCGCGCCTGCTTCTACGAGTTCAATACGCACTAGTTCAGGCTCTGATGGACAGAATTCGGTCAAATGTGGACAAATTTGTTTTGGATACAACAAAAACCAATCGCCCTCGGCTAATAGCTCACTTGTTGCTTGACATCACGGGATGTACTGCTCAGAGAGGTAAGAGACACGACCGTTTTTTATTTGTACTTTGTGCATCACCTACTTACTACGTGGAATAAAACGGGGTTAGCTCATTTTATCTTAAGTCAAACAGGATGATTATCTGATCTTCATTTGGGATTTTATACTCCGCAATACATGTTCCACTGAAGCTTGGAAAGGAAGTTAAAATGCAACTGATCGTCACAAGTAATCTAATAAAGCAACCATCTGACACCCATTATCGTTTTCCATGTGGCTCTTCATTGTTATTCGACAGCGTGTTTTGAGAGGACCTCGGTACGCGTTGTAAAATTAGCAACCGAAACCCTAATTGCATTTTTCGTCCGAGTCAATATTTTTTTTCTTTGTATTTGCATCCACTTTAGAGAGCAGTTCGAGTGCAACAACCCCACAACTGGCTATATCGCACTCGGCACACTTCATTTCGCATGTATTCAAGGCCGCATTGACCACCATTCAGGATTCACTGAATTTGAATGGTCTCATAGTAAACGGCAGGATACTACAGCTGGTTTTCCCACCGTCATCAGCCATCCAAGACAGGCCTGTAACAGAAAGTGTTTCAAAGGTGGAACAACTATGTTTTGAACGTGCAGAGGATTCAAACAATACTTCAAATCCTCTCATGGTTCATTTAGACTGGAAGCCAAAATCTTCCCAGATGGCCGACCTGGAGTCTCAGCTGATTCATCAACTTCCATGGGACCCCACAGGAACCACGGACTTGAATGCGGTCAGGTCCCTAGTGGGCAATTTGATAGCACCTTATGCCGAACTCCGAAATTTCGGGAAAGGTATTTTGCATGCATTACGCATGTCATGTAATTTTGATTTAATTCAAGGCCTCGTGTTCACATATCCATTCACCAGATTTCCACAATCATAACACCTTAAAGCAAGGAATCAGGTAGTTTGTCTTGAGAGAGCCTATCTGTTTACTAGATATGCTTGCTACCTCACAGGTTGGAGGTTAGGCTGTCTTGGTTGCTTTGGCTAGTGCGCCCAATTGCTCTGGTAGTTAAGTTATCTATTTCGGAGCATTCTGGAATTTCCTAATCTAGAATTATACATTTTATTCTGTGGAGACTAAAATTAATAATCATGATCACAAGTTATTTTACACTGATCTGTAAGTAGTGTAAAATATTTGAAATTATGACAGTGACCAATGCAATTGCCAGGTTGTATGATAATACTTGATCTTTGAAAAAACGTATGTTTTTCTTGTCATTTTCTTATGTTCATAATTGTTCTTCACTGGCATTCATTTATCAAAATTCATGGTAACATTATGAAGATGAAAGCTTTTATTTTTGATCAGTTTCTGAAAGTAATTGTTCGCCAAACAGTTTTGGGAAAACTAAAAATACATAGAACCATAAACGAAATTTATTTTTTCCATATTTTTAGATGAACAAATACAAGTAGAAGAAGAAATCGTCTCAATCGGTAAGCACGAAAGCACGGAAAAAATTCACGACAATTTTGAATTTTCCTTATCCGAAGAGATCATGAATTCGAATATGGAAGAACTTCTAGAAAACAGGTTGGTGCTCTTTGTACTTTAATGAAGTCCTCAGTATTGTGGAAAACAATCGTCCTGCTTTATTATGCATGTGGCTTCCAACTGCAACCTGTAATACTGATCCGTATTCAACATATTACATCATATGGTCTGCTGGCTCACAAAATCTGTCACTCTATAGACATGTAAATAGGTCATTTTAATGTGAATTTTTAGACATCGTGGAAAGCCGAAAAGATTGTACGCAATACCACACTCTTCTGATCGCTATTGAAATAATTAGTGGTTAGCTTTCTGGTGCATCTATTTGTCTGGTAAACCTAGACTTGATTCTGAGGCACAAACTAGAAAATTCGCATGTCCATTGCAAGCAAAACGAACGGGACTGACTAGTTGTGATAAACGCTGAAATGTGAAGATTACGTTAAGATTCTCTGATCCTGGCTTTGAATCTTACAGGGACGTCCGAGTTCGATGCGAGCAGATACGAACCAAAAGTGATCGTTTAATTTGTTATAAAAGCAGTATTATATCTCTGTTCTTGGTTGCTACCTTGCAGTATCTTCGAGTCGATAACAATCTGAATGACAACATAAGGGGAAGAGAAGCGGAAAATAAAGTAATAGGCGGGAATCAACGAGACAAAGAAAGACCCCGAGAGCAACTGAGCCCCCGACCGCAACACCTAGCCATATCACTTAATATTATCATGCTAATGTCCTGCGTGGTTTTTTTTTCTTCAGATTTTATTACAAATTATGTAAATGAATGCATTGTTCTCGGCCCCACTCGGAATGCAAATAAAATGTTGCCAGATCTTCAGACAGTCTGCCTCTTTTCCAGAATTTATTTTGTTTAATCTCATAAAAATTACAACTTTAGGAACACAATAAATTCCTCAACTCAGATCCGTTGGAAAAATAAGAAAAAGTGAAATACCTAAGGGTCGAGGTACAGAAAAACTTGAATTGAACCCAGTATGTACAAGTTGAGCTTTGACGTATCTGCTTTGCATCCAAAAACTAGGGCGGTCCAGTGCTCTACACTTAGTTACATTGTTGCAAAATGGTGAGACGGGTAACGAACATTTGTATGTGGCCAGCCAGATAAGCCAAAGTGTTGAAGCATGTGCAAAGGTTTGTATAGCTCTATTTCCAGGCCGCGCTGTAGCCAGATCGATCTTCACGCTGCCTGGGCTTTTTGACTTAGCTATAGCCAAGAACCTGCGGCCATTGGGTTGGCCCTTTCGCGCACCATTCCCGTCTCGCTGGTATGATTGATTGTATAGCATCTTATATTTATTCATGTTGAATTTCTTTTGTCCTCTAACTCAACAGAAATAGACTACGTCACACCCCGGTGTGGTCTAAACATCAATTAAGTCTTTCGTTTAGCCGTGGATCATATATCTAGCGACCCATCTTCGTCACATTTTTCGAAAGAATTAGATTAATCATTCACATTCGTTGCAGTAAAATCTCCCCTACCTTCTTTCGCGTTGATTATCGTTGGATGTATAATGTTTCGTTAGTTTTTTAGACCATTTAATCAGCAGGGATCGGGCATCGGCTAAAGCCCTCACTCCTTTTGGAGTGCGAGTTGCAATTTTACAGGGTCATCAATAGTTTCCCAAAGCTGTTTTGACTAATTTTATTTTGTGAACGAACTGTGTTGTATAACTGCGCTGAAGCTCGTGCAAAGATATTATTCACTATGTTATCTCTCGTGCAAATACTTCCAATACGACGAATTCCATTGAACACAAGCAACTGGCTCGGAGTTGCTGGAACAATAGTCTCATGACATTGCGGGAAGATATGAAAACCTTGACCAGTGGACTTGGTCAAGTAGAACGTGTTAGACTTCTAGGTTGGGGTCCGCGTGATCAGCCTACCAGATGGCTAAAGGCACTAAGTGATATGGCCAGGTGTCGCAACCAGTGGCGTAGTTGCATTCGAACTCCTTTTTGTCTTCTTGATTTTCTCTTCTTATCCTGATAACGGTTCTTTTTCTCTGTAATCTTCCATTCTTTTTGCCCTTGACTCGACAATGCTGGAAGATAGCAACCGAAACCAGCGCACAGAAGTGTGAGGTTGATGGCTGAATGAATCGGACTGAACTGAACTCATTCTGAAAAGAAAGACTAGTGACTTGAGTGAAGTTGATAATCTGTACTCTATTTTCCCTTTGTGTTTTTGTACATACCCTAGAAGGTGTCAAAGTTGTTCCTATTCTTAACTTCAGGCACAGGTGGAAAACGGCGCGAATAACAGTAACCAAAAATTCTAGCCTATCCCATAGAAAAACTAACTGGGAGCTTTAACTGAGTCATACTGATTGAGCAAACAAGGAACAAGTGACTTCCCATTTTATCTGATGTTTTAACCATGTACCTTAATGTGTTTTGATCAAGACGCAGTGCTGACACATTTGTGCACCACCGGTCGTTTTCTGATAACCAATACTTTTACAACTGAAATGAGATGTTTAGAGTTCAATCATTTATTTTCCAGAACTCTTTAAATTGTAATTGTTCGATTGTGATTAGCTTCAGACTAGAACAAGAACACCTGTTGCACACGCTGCTGCACCCGTGGCACTCCTCGTTGAATGGCGACCTTAACCGATATGGAGAACAAAACGCGTGGCTGATTGAGGCATACCAAACGCACAAAATATTGCTCGAACAGTGGACCGGACCTGATTCATTCTCCCCGGGAGACGACGCATTTGAAGTAAGTGTCTTTTGCAATGTATTCTACATTGACAGAAATAAAGTGAAGCTAATTCTGGATGTATCGGGCTCATCACAGTAATAAACGCAAAGTGGACTTTTAGACGGAATCAACCAAAAGGCACTCAAAATCACACAAATTTTCTTGTTTATGAATTGAGACAAATGGTGCCAAATAGTTCAAGAACAAGGCATACTCATCGGAAAATGATTTAGTTGAGACTTTGTGTGAACAGTGTCAGTTAAATATGCTCGTGGGTAAATTTGTGGTGTACAGAGGATTGTGAAGCAAAATCGGACTTTTTTTAATTTCTTTCATTGATAGTAAATGCAGGAAGTGCACAATAACCTACTGCATTTTCAGGACGAAAGAGTAAGTATGGCCTAAACCACTGGAGTGCAGAAATACATCATCCCAATAGGTCAGGCATAGTTACGGGCCAAGCGTGACCTTGGAATGCTCTCCCCCACCATCACCGTCCGCGGTAATGGGATTCGAACTTCATACCTCAGGCCTGTTAGTCCGTGGCTGATATTTCTTGACCGTTATGTGCCATTTGCGAATGACACCAAAGACCACACCTGATGAAATGTCTCATCAGATTTATTGTATACACGCTATCAGTACACATGAAATCGTTACTTTTATATTCCGTATTAAACCAAGAGAATTCCTTAAACCTCTTCACGCATTTTTTTATTTATTTACAGATCATAGTAATGAACTCTGCTGAATTCTTGGATCGATTAAATCAAAAATGTACGATTCAGTTTCTGTCCTCAAATGAGAAACTCGATGGCACACCACGAATCTTTGGGATCGAGTGCGAACAGCTTAGAAAAGTTTTGCTTTCAAAGCTTCTTGATGCGTTATCCAGCAGTCTTGCTCATTTTTCTGGGGTTCTTATCAAACAAGAACAATCAGTAGTCAACGACGTCGGGAAAATGATCTCGGTGGGTCAATTATTTTGTTGCTTACAGCTTCACAGACCGTTGATGCGACCATTCGAAGATAACTGAATTTTAACTACTACGATACAGGGAGGGATAGCATTTATGCTTGTAGTCAAGCCCAGCTTCACAACACCCTATATATAAATGACCGGAAAATGCTCCATAATGTAGTAACAGCACTGAACTCGTCATTTAAAATACCCGGAAGCACCGCAAAATAAACAGTCCGAACTCTCCCAGTCAAAACCGCGATTTAAATCAGTGGTTCATGAACGAGCCCCAAGAGCTTTTTCACTTAGACCTCCTTCGATGCAACCTCTCTTTAGCTGACAAGCCGTTAACACTCGAAGTCAATGCCGATTAAGCGCCGCATCTTTTATTACCAAAATAAACCGAAGTGGAAAAACTGTAGTCTATCAAATGTTGGCTGCCGATTATTCTATCAGTAGAGAAAACTGGAAATCGATGGGTATGAAGCGTAGCCGGAATTATTGGACAGATTATGTTCAGGAACTCATGGCACACCCTGAGGGTTTCAAATTTATGTTTTGGCTACGGATATCGATAGCAATAGTTAACTTTTGAGTTTTTTCTGTATCAGTCGCAAGACGGTCTAATTGTCTTCTTGGAATGAAGGTCAAGGGTTGGGCATTTACTAATCAGGACTTCAGAAGTGCACGTATTACCCCAGTGATTACAACAATAAACTGACTCATTCCGACAATCCAGTTAGTGGTATTTCTATGAATATATGCTCGCCTATTGTGATCAATCTGGACCATCCGAGTCAGCCTGAACAACAAATGGGGTAGAATTGATGCATAAATAAAGTGAACAGACTAGTCAAATAGTCTCAATAACAGGTACGTGGTTAAATTTACTCCACCAATAAAATTTATTTTTGACAGACTAGAAAATGGTCTGGTTTTTCATCTGTTTTGCTGCATGTTTTGCGCGAGTAACTTGCTGATCATACCTCAAAAATGTATGCGAATCTGCCGGATCTCTTTCCATTATCCAATCAAAGAATCTTGAACGAACCACAACTGACCTGAAAGAGTACTCTGAGCTTTCTCGGTCACTCATGTTGGCTAAAACGAACGAGAAACGAATTTCAGTTGAAATGAAAAGTGTACGCATCCACTACAAAGTGAGTGAATCACATTTTCTGGTTGAACAATAATGGCTGTTTTGGAAATCTCAGTTTTACAACGGTTGATGAAAAAACTAAGGTGTTACTGTTCGTACGCGGACTGAACTGAATGGTATTTGATCAAAATTATGCTACCAATCTTGCTTTGGTTTGATTTTATCTCATCTGATCTTCGAAACAGGTACACGTAATATTGTACTTAATTGGGGGCATATTTCAGTGTTTGAAAAACCAAAGCCACTTCATGCCGTCAGTTATGGCTCAACTAGAGCACAATGTAGAACAAAACATCTAGACTGCGAGAAATGAACGTTTCATTAGCCTTAAAAATCCCATTTGATGAATGAACTGTGGCCCACAAGAATTGTCAAAATGAACTGTTCAACCAATCCTCATCCGCATAATCTTTTAGATATAATCTACAGGTGTTATGGGAAATCATGAAAAATAATTTTCTTTTCAACGCATTTTCGCTCCCGATTTTTTTGTTCTGTACCAAACAGCGGTTAAAAATACGAAGTCCCTTGTTACTCAGTATTGTTTTCGTTAGTTTTGTAATGCTGTCTGGGCACTTGAAATCTCACAACCTCAGTTATTGACAGATTTGCCTGAAGTCTGAAAGATCAAATTCGGTAAACGATCAAACAAATAGTTTTTAAAACCATGGAGGTTAAATTCACCACAAAGGTTTTCAGTCACTAATGAAAAAATGCTGATCCTTCCAGGAGCAATTCTCTTTCTTTGTGTATGTTTATCAGAAGGAGCCAAAACAATGCAAACACAACTAGAGAATGCTGTATTATCTGGCGGTTCGGCAGTAGTTTCGTGTTTGTTGGTAAGCTCCCGGAAAAAACTTTCCGTTTACCTGGAATGCAGGAACTTGCCATCAAGTTTATTTGGGTTTCGTTCATTAAATGTTCCGTCTGTTTTCTCGACGACAGAGAAATGTGCACTCACAGCCAGGAAGTTTCACTACTTTAGTAAATTAGAGAAAAATTCTTCTAACGCATCAGGCGCTTGCTTCCGTGAAATATATATATATATATTTCTTGAAACCTTTCTGGCAGTGTATACATGGTTTTTTGCTTTGTCCGCGTAGTACATCGTATCACAACAATACGCGGTGGACAAGTACCATCGAATCCAAACTGGACGATGATTTGTACACCTTTTGTTAAAAAAGTAGTCTTAAAAAGCAATAAATATTCGAACAGATTTATCGGTAAACTTCCACTGACCATTGCGATGAAGGATGGAACGCAGTAAGTCACTGCACCTTACGGTCAACCTAAAATCAGCATTGTACGCCCAACAAAAGTGGTCACTGGTTGCAATCTCGAAAAATATCAAATGTCATGGTTCATGATATCGCCACTGACTCACTTTTTATGCTCTAAAGTGAGACTTGTAGGGCCCAAAAGTTTGATTCACGATAAAAAAAATTCACATGGAAACTCGTTTCAGTTACTTCGAAGTTGTAAAACTCATCGAACTGACTGATGTGGGCTGAGTTAAATCATGATCAACTTTGTTGAAGGGGGTTGTATTATTCACGACCCTCTGAACAATATGGAATTCATTAGGTTCAACAAGAAACGTTTCCGGTCTGTTAGATCAGTGGATTTTCTGATTAGGTTGATCTGCTTCAGTTAATGCATTGGGTTACTTTTTGCAAGAGGATGTTCATCATATAGCCGTGGATATACCTATTCATCCGTTAGATGCTTTTGCAGTAGCACAGCTCTGGTTACTTTGGTGGTTCAGTTGCTTAAATTGCCCGGAATTGATTATTCTTCGTTGCTATTTTCGAGCACAAAACTAGATTGTCTAACGGTTGTGATTCCCGGTCTTGATCAAACAGTGGAGTTACGCGTAGTCTCGATTCCAACTCAATGAAAACCGAGACTGTCTCGGTACTACCAATAAAGCAAACGGTTATTCAGTATGTCGGGACAGAACGAGGCTCGGAGTGTATCGATAAAACGATGCGCGATGTTATGTGTAAAACAAGAAAATATAATGTCAACAATACTACGTTATCGGTGAAAAGATTATGATTAGCTAACGTTTTTGTTACCGTGGATGACTTTTCAATGGGCAGTTTTACAATCAGTTCAGTGGGTGAGTGAGTCGGTGAGTGAGTGAGTGAGTGAGTGAATGAGTGAGTGAGTGAGTTAGTGAGTGAGTGAGTGAGTGAGTGAGTGAGTGAGTGAGTGAGTGAGTGCGTGAGTGCGTGAGTGCGTGAGTGAGTGAGTGAGTGAGTGAGTGAGTGAGTGAGTGGGTGGGTGAGTGGGTTAGTGAGTGAGTGATTGAGTGAGTGAGTGAGTGAGTGAGTGAGTGAGTGAGTGAGTGAGTGAGTGAGTGAGTGAGTGAGTGAGTGAGTGGGTGAGGATAACTCCATGGAAGCACAGACCAAAGGAGGGCAGTCGATGAGTACACAAACGAACTGGGTCAGAAGGTTCGTGTCCAGATAGCAAGCGATGTGTCTGTGCGTATACCGAACTGGTTTCCCGATCAATAAGATTAGCGTGAGTCGAACCATGTGCGAAATTCATAAAACGGAGAAAAAAGAGAAGAATGTCGACGGGACCAAATCTTGTACGTGTAGAACGGAAACACAGAAACGAAGTCAAAAAATGATTCTGTGGAACATAATCGACATTTTCACACAGGTGGAAGGCATCTCTCCTATGTAAGCCTCATCACCACAGCTCAGTGACATGGTCTCAGGTATGACTCACGAGCAACCACTGCTTCAGAAGGGTGATTAGTAGTCGCCTGAACACTTGGTTTTTAGGTTTGTCCACCACTTGAGCTGACAGTGCGTTTCTTAGATTGTTTACCCTCCGAGATAGACGCACACCAAAGGTAGACCCATCGACTGCTGCTATTTTAGTGCAAGTGGATGACCCCGCGTGTGGTCGTGATCGCGGAGAGGTAGCTCTGCTCGTAGTGGTGGTCCAAAGTCGCCACAGATTGTAAATCTGGTGAAGACTGTCACCTTGGACCTTCCAATATTCCACTGGAAGGAATCCGGTGATTTGCAAACGACCTTCGTATCTGATCCCAGGTAGTCCACCAAGACGGGTTACGCCCCGCTGCACTCTTTTTAGCTTTGTCACTCCCGCAGCCGAGCACGGTAACGCAGCGCTGGGTGGATCAGCTTTATTCTTAGAAGCTGAAATTGCTCCCTGAGAACAAAGACATTTTAACGAATTATAAACCAGAGAATAACTGCCACCTCAAACATTACGCAAACGTCCGCATGTAAACGATTACCTTGTATTTTTACATTTGGGGTTCACATTCTCCCGTGTTTGTAGATCGCTGCCAACTTTTCGAATGTATCTTGTTATACTCCCCAGAAAGAGAGTTGATAATCCGGAATGCCTTTGTGTTTACTGGTCACTGATTAATAGGTGCAAGTAACATAAAATGTTGTGTGCCCGTAGTGTGGGTGAGAGATTGATTTTCAAAAACACGATTTCGCTCGACTTTTCGATAACACTCGTGATGGAGGAAAGGTCAGCATGAGCACTACAAAACTTTGGCAAGACTGGTTTTGTCAGATAAGCTGATTATCCAGTGGTAAGTTGATATGTTCCCCCTCTGACTAGCAACGTATCTCCGTTGTTACTGATTTAGTTTTCATACTTTATTGGAATGCGGTTTGAAAGGAAGTGAATGAACCGGAAATCGGTTATGCAGTGGATCTTGTGCCACAAAACCTACCTCTAACTTCCATTATCAACAGTATTTATCTCAGAAACTGTCGCTTTGTGATCTTATTTTCGCAAAACGGCAAACGCTAATTCCTCTTCATTCTCCTTCCACTTAAAATCTCAAATATTAGTAAAGTAAGGGTTATTAACGGGCATCTCCATTTGGTCTGGCAATGGCCGACAGGGGTTCGTACGAGTCCTCACTTTTTTGGGCTTAAGTATTTGGATATGCGGATCTACACCGGTAAGAAGATAACGTGGAGCGGTTTAACTCAACCTGTCCTGTTGTGATACTTGTTCTGGCTTCGATGGAACTTCTGAAAGCAACTAAATTTTGAATAATAAAGTATAGTTGGGTGTACAAATGTTAGTCTGGGTTGCTCCATAAACTTGATAAATTAACAGTGTAAGTAAATGAAGAGAGCATTCTACAGAGATCGAAAATCGTGCATCAGTTCAATCAGTTTTGGAACTTCTTATCAATCCTGATAAGCTGAGCACTATTCGAGAAATAATCCGTGATCCAAGCGAAAGGTTTCCAATTTACCAAAGAAGAATAAATCGCGTAACTGTTTCGAAGACCGAACAGAAATCCGGAACTTACACGAAAAAAGATCCGAATAAGTCTTGCCACTGGGCCTTACGATAGGCAAGGAACAAAATTTGACCTGTTGAATAACTATTTAGTTTCTACGTCAACTCAGTGGTGTCATATTGTGCACCAATGGTAAGATTAACTTGATGTGGCACAGTTCGCCCAGTCAGTTTAAGAGAAAACATTGTAAACAAGTTCAAATTTGGCGAACACATTGACCACAGGTAAAGATATATGGTACTCGTTCATTGAAAAAGTCTTAGAAGACACTAAGCAACCAATAGCAGTAGTTTCTAAACTGGTTTATTTTATCACTCTCTAATGCAGCATCTCTCGTCCAGCGTAACAGTTTCCTAAGGTAAATTTTTATTTTCTCGATTACAGACTGTTTGTCGAATAAGACAGAGGCTGACATCCTGGTCACATTTCGACAACCTGTGTCCCAAATACACACCGGAAGAGCCCACTCTGTGGCATCAGTTCAGTGAGGTCCTAAGTAAGGCGGAAAATCAGTTCAAAAGTCAACTGAAAACAAAATGGCTTCATTTGGAACAGCAACTTCAGGTAACAACTTTGACAAAGATACCCCTTTCTCCAAAATTTGCACTTTGACAACCAATCTGACATTGAGGATATTGCGATAGTCGAATAATGCTCGCTTTTCTGTCTGACCACCGCCAGTACTACCCAGTTTGTTCCGATGTATTTAAATGTTTTCAAAGCATATTATCTCAGTTGATGCCGATTCGTGAAATTATGAACAGTTTGCTATACAGAGGCCCCTTTTGTCATCAGTTCTTCAAGTGTAGGTGATGGCCGAATCCTTCGCACGATGACATAAAAAAATCGACTGAAACGCAAACGAATGCTAATATTTTATCTCGCTGTAGAAGCAACACTAAGTTGACCAAGGGTAACTAGCCAAAAAACGGGAGAGAGCATTACGGGTTTGAACAAGAGGAAGAACATTCACATCAACTTGACTGGTGAAACATTTGAATTGTCTGTGAAATGATTTACCACGCAGTATGAACGGTGAACTCACTATTGGAAAATCCACGGAAGCACTGCACGACTGTTTCATCCCTGTTGAGAATCATCAGCAAAATAATAATCACTGAATCTGAATTTCTGTGATGTAAATTTCACAGATTACCGCACTGGAGTGTCCGGATTGACTATCATCGGTCTACCTAAGAGTTGACACAACAAGATATTGTGTGACCGGCGGTGGTTAGACATTCATCACCGTAGGCTTTGGACAAAAAAAGACTCGGGTTCCATTCTCGCCACCGCCGGTTACTTTCTCATTAGGCATCCTTTCATTCGTCGTGGCTCCTCTCCTGAATTGTTGCACGTCCTTATGTAATACATAAAAAGAAAGTAAAAAATAACTTTTCAGTATGTGAGGACCAGTTATCTTCCTCAGGGTTTGCAAGGCCCTGATCTGAAATGACAAAAACGAGAAAAACTCCATGTATTCAGATTTCATCGGTTCCTCATGAGGCTTCCCCACCCACATTATTCGAACACTAATAGGTCGATCTAAAGCTTGACAGGTACTATAGCGCCCATTCATTACACTGGCTTTAGACGTCGGAAACTCGTCTTCTGCACGGTAATCAGCTTATCTATGATGTACATCTCAGTTGGTTCCTTATTCTAATGAAGGAAATACTGATGATGTTTTGAACGGTTTGTGTACTTGATCAGTGGAGTGTTGTACAGAACTTCTATCAAATTCCTACAGCGAGTTGAGTATTGGTAGTGCATAACGAGTTATTTTGTGAACAATACTAGGGTCGGTGGATTGAGGTTAGATTACTACTGGAATACATCTTTTGATGTACCAAACCAAACTGCTGCTCAAACCAAGTAGATCATATATCCAGTATATTTTTATCTCGCAGCCGCTGAAAAAGAATAATATCTCTCGCTCATTTTTCATATTACAATGTCACAACATTAATTTGATTTTTTAATTGTCTCAAGGATCTTAAATGAATTGGAAAGCTTACAACCAGTGAAACGGAAAAATAACGTCTATGACGTAGCTAAACTCTGAGTACTGTTGGCGGTAAACGCATGAATTGATGAAAGTGACGAACGGTGGGAAGGAAAACAGTTAGGTTTCCGTAAAGACCAATTTCAACAGGAAGGCTTTGAAAATTCTTCCCGTCGGCAGGAAGTGATAGGTATTGGCTCCGAGGAAGACCTCGGGTCTGTGAGCAGAAACCGAAGGAAAATTTAGATCCGTAAAGCTTATCGAGCAGTGCATGGGTAAGAGGTTTTTAATAAGCTTAAAGAATCCCCGTGAGAATCAGAGATCATGGTCGGAACGAGTATGGTGGCACAGCACAAGTATGCCGAAGAGAAATCCGTGTTGGTTCTCGTTTGGATAAAGCATCTCGTTACAGTTGTTATCAACCTTGCTTCGCTATTACTGACTTCATTTTTTTCAAAATGTAGAAGTGATTCTTTAATACGATTGTTACTGTCACTACGGAGATCATTCTGCTTTATGGTGGACAAATAAGAAGGGTCTAATTGTCAAAAGACTTAAGAAAAGATAATGAAGGAAGGAAGCCAATTTAGCCGCAAATTTATTGAATGAGATTGATAAAATAACATCAAATCCAAAGGACTTGAATGTGTCTGGCTGAAGCACTGCTAGTACAACATTCTCGGTTGTAACAGAGAGAAAAAACCGGGAAAAGAGAAGACTGGAACTTAAGAGTAAGGAACATTATGGCTGGTAAGAAATCAGATAAGGATGGTTGTAACTAGCGCATGCTTTCGGGAGAGGTCTAATTTATCCCGTGCTAGATTCGTTTAAAACATAGAATGATGTATACATGTTACCGGAAGATCGGACCAAAAATATTGACTCCCATGTGATTCATGGTCTAGCTTGTTTGCTTTCCGCCTAGCAAAGTTATTCTTAGCCTCCACGAACTACCTAACATTGGCTTCCTGTCTGCAGACAGCATTGATTAGTGGAAAGATCTCGGAATAATCGCTAATATCGGAACCTTCTTACTTTGTGGCCAACAGCGACGAGACATGCATCTGTAATCCATTTTGGACACTGTCTACTTCCTGGCTCTTGAGAAGGAAGAATGTGTTGCGTCTTTTACAACATACTACAAACAGTATAATCTTTTAATGAATCAAAACAAGTATTGGACTCACCAAGAATCGTCTTGACTCCTACTAGCACAACAAATGTTTCTTGGATCAGGATATCTGATCGGCAATAGAAACGCAACAATCAAAACTGGACCCTCCACCAGCTTGAATGAGAACACAGTTTAACATACAACGGGAAGAAATTTATTGTTTATTTGGTCACCCGATTATTGTGGGTCGGGGAGCACTAAACTCGGCGGCGTGTACAGCCAGGAAGTCAGAACGGTCACACTGGCAGATGACTAGCTGTGAAGGTATGTGTTGACTCATGGTCGATAGCGGGCCATGTCCCGTCAGCAATCAGCATGTCAGCGCCTGTCCGGAATACAGGTCAGTGGTTCTGCCAGCGGATTTGCGAATGATAAGGCAGCGGATCGATAAAACGTGAACGGATTCCCGTCAAATGTTAGCTGGCCGTGTGATCAATCAACCAATCAGAAGACAGGCTACCTGATGCCAGTATGAACCAGTTGAGTTGTGCTGCATTGATTGGTATCAGTAACTGTTTTGTTCCTAATATAAACAGTGTTTTGTGCTGATACACTAAGATGATTTGTGGGCGGGACAGACTTCTCACTAGAGTTAGTGGGACGGCCAGAAACACTACCGGCAGAAAGTTTTGGTGGGATGGTAATGTGGGGATTGTTGAGGAATGTAATATGAATGCGCGCTCTATGTTCTGTGCGTAGAACTATTGTTGACTATGAATCACAAAATAAAGGCAAGCAATAAATAAGCAACCGTAATCCTGAGTCACGTGATTCATCCACTTGGCATTCTGGTCTGTTTGATTGCGGATGAAATGTGAATATTTGAGAGACTTGTTCCTGTAACTTGTCATCAATAAAAAAAACTTCAAAGATCCATCGTACAGAAGAATTCAGCAACACTGGAGGAGCAAATACATTTAATTAATTCCAGCTTGAATAAAACCATCGCAAATAGTTTTTATATTTAATTCGTAATCTGTCAACATTCAGTGCCATACCGATACTAAATTTAGTGCACTAGCAAAAACAGCCAAAAACAAATCCATAGTTTTCATTAACTGCTCATAAGAAACAGCAACGATTCTCTTTGAGTTTTTCCGTCCGGAATTTGAACTGGCCTTGGTTAACAAATGAACAAGATCGTTCAAACTCATCTCTTGGTTTAACAGGAGCATCTGGTTCGTCTTCAAAACATTTCAAGAGATCTGACCACCAATGACTTTGCAAATCCATCGAAAAACCCTTCGTCAATCCTGGCGATGATGGACGAGGTAAATCAGCTAAAAACGATACTGAAAGATTACAAGCCGTTCAAAAAAAATATTTTCTCATTATTTTCATTATTCCTAATGTGTGCGTATGTATATGACCAACGGGTGCTGTTTAAAAGACTAAATTTGGCTGATTTTTTTTATTGTAAACGAAAAGAGGGCCACATCGGTTAGCGACTTGGGGATTACCCTGAAGAAAATAGGTTACCTGGGAATGAAACCAATTCTGTGAGACGTCGAAGAATTTTCAGGGAATTCTGCGTTGCGTCCCTTTCGAAAATACTTGTGCTAGACGATCGCAGTGAACCAACAGACATGTCTGAAGATCATCGTTAAACATACTAACTAAATGCCTCGAAGGATACCTTTACATGTGTTGTAGTAAATCCAGAAGAAGCAACTAAAGGTAACCATTCTTCAAAATGTTTACCTGAAATTTTTGTGTACAAAACGTTCAGATTGAGCTCAGTATCACAATTTTCAACTTATACGATCGTAACCTCCAGAAGATTTGGGCGCATAGAATTGTCACGATTCTTTCAGATTTCCCCATGTTCTTTTCGTGTAACAATCGAGTAAAATGTGAACATTCATAAAAGCAAGGCTAACATTAGATAGCTATTTACTTCTGGAAATACAGCATACTAGTTTGATGAAGTCTGCTGTGGCAACTGAAAATGTGGCCGTGGAGCCGGTTCCGACAATTCCTGGAAAGCTACAAACAAAAGAAGTGAGTATTTCAAAGCCCAGCAACAGACAAGATATATTATGCCAAGAAACCAGCATATCTCGTCAGAATGCCAGGCATGCCGCCGGATGGCTCAACTTTAGATTTTCGATTAAACTCGTCTATCGTAAAAATCAGATCAAGACAGCAAGAATGGTGTGCATAAGAACGAGCAATACGGCTCAAGAGATTTGAACAAAAAGGAACCAATAAGGTCAGACGAGTGTAAAGCGAACCGTACTTGATTTGCGATGTCGAATTTTGTGACCCAGTGAATGCGGTCTTGTATTCATGCTCTGCCACCTCGTGAAAATGTGACAGTTATTATTGACACGTAGGTCCATAAAACATATACTTCATGTCTTTCAAACCAAATCTTAGGTTTTCACGTAGATATATCACGGACATTTGTTCCCCAAATTGAGTTAGCAAATGACAAAGTTCTATTTTAAAATGTCAGTAGTGCAAGCATCCGTTCTTCCGTTCGATGGTAATACTAACACAATGTCAGTAAGTAAAAAATTCGGTTGATTGTGTGTTTTTCGTCTGCAAGGGGTCTTAGACAACTTAGTTCCTATCGGTAAATTACCCTGTATTACCACGAATTTGAATGTATTTGCGATTTTTCTAATCCACCTCAGAATCACAGTATTGTTACTGAGTAATGAAAATAATAATAAACTATTAGTGTTTATGACAAAGATCTCGTGTCGTCGAGAACAATAAAAACAGGATGTACGTTAAGATATTTTGGAGACCTCGACCATGCCCACTAGTCGTACTCATGAGAATGGAGTTACTTTTCATGTCCCGGTACGCTGTTCACATTTAGTATCCCATTTTTTGCTGAGTTCCATCAGAACCCTCAATTTTTTTTCTTGCCGTTCTCATAGACGAATAGATAAGGCTTTGGTAATTTAGGACTTTGCGTGAAATTAAACACTTCCTGACGGGTAGAAAATCCTAAATTATCCCACTCCGTATTTCGCTCACCACGTAGAAAACACCTGTGGCCGAAAGTTCGCTCGATAACCAAATAAACTAAAATGATTTCCGTTTCATCCAGAGCAAAATGAGTTGTATTAGGTTTCATTTTAGGTGCACATGGTGAGTAAAAGTCTGGGCAGACGACTTTGGCCGTTTTAGAACCCTTAGTTAAAACAGTACATCTCGTCATTACGTTCGTCACTTACCCTCTCTATTGATAAAATGATCAGACAAAAGTAATTTTCCTTATTTTGACTTTTCCTCAACTAGCCTTTTCAAGAGTTGACCAATCTAGAGGTTTGTATCCATCAGTTGCTCAGTCAACGTAAGTTCATTCGAAGTTGTGCGAATGCCTACGAACTGGCTTTGCCTTATTGTTGTGATAAACCTTCTGGTCAACGGGCGCGATATCAAATATCAACTCTCGAAACCATGATTAAATATTTGGACGATGCGCGGGAAGAGATGACAATACTGGACACTCACAAACGAGCCGTATCAGTTCGTCGAGAGGCCTGGCGGCTAATGCTGATCCTCGATGAAGAAGAGACGAACATTCGGAATGAAACGTTGTCCACGGTTTGTTGTTCAAAGATTGTACCAACATGCTCCTCGCTTGTTACCCTACTGAGGGTATCAACTTGAAATTTAACTAATCCTAGACGTAGATAAAAGTTTATGTGAGTTTAAGGTCTAAAAATTCTTAACTGAGTTACTCAGCTGTAGTCAAGTTACGTTTGCTACAAACAAGGCAAAAATTGAGGCGTCCACCCACTGCTGCACGTCCATACCCCGTTCTATATCATAAAGCTCGTTTTCCTACACTTTATTGGAATGTACCTGACGCTATTTCGGGTAAGATCATCTGTGTTAAGCTATGAATGACCTCTCATCATCCCAAGTCATGTTGTTCTTAACACAACACTGTAGACAAAAAAGTTGCATAGATAATAATTAGTTGGCAGAGATGCATGAGAAACAGAGCAGCAACAAATGTGTTATTATCATTCCACTGTGATATCCAAGTTTGTTTTGCCGATTAGCATCTAAATTTAGAACCTAGATAATGACATTTTAGCACTTGAGTTGTTTGAACAAACATCAAAATCCGTATGCTTCCTAAACAGAATTCTCTGATGAACTGAAGAAATCCTACTTATCATTTACATATCCATCTGTAACCACATAATGATGATGCGGTTGGTCAACAAATATTTTGGTTTACGCAACCTAATCTTCTTCATCGATATAAAGACAAAATAACTTGGTCTTTCTTTTATCATGGGTTAGATTTTCCAGCTGTTCGCCAGTTTTTCACAACTGTTGAAGAATGTTTCATACGCCTTGCACGTAAACATTACAAATATTCGGCAAAATATCAGCTTATCAAAGCAGACGAGGATTACCGTACTTTTCTATGCTGTTATCAACGATCGAATCCTCGTGTTAAAGGAACATGGGCCTGACACTCTAATTACCGGCACCCCAAAAGGACTGTTTCATGAAGACTGCAACAACTGATCACTATTAGCGATAGATTGGATTGAAAAAATAAACATCACATCATGAAACCTGACTGCACTGGTCGCATACTTGCCGCAGCCCTGTCGGTTGCATTCAATTCATGAACTTCAGTTCAATTTTATTGAGTCCGATATGCTTCAGTTGACATAAGATACGATCTGAAAAATATCTAAAAATATACTTACCACGTGACGTATGAACTAATTTTACAGGCTAATGTAGATGTTGTAGTTATAGAAATATACCTACATGCATTTTCGGTTCACTCTATGAACTGGAGCAAAAGCGGAAAAAATACGCTTACCGGGCATTTTCACCATCAACCGAGCTAATGTGGATCAACGTTGTTAGCACAAATCCTACGGTACATTCGCCGAACGGTAGGTCTGCTTTCACAGTGCAGTCCGGTCTGTAAACTTCGAGATCATTTATCCTTAGCTAACGTGAAATGAGCAAATAGTTTACCACGCACAAGATCCATATTCTTGTAGGTTTCTTTACCCAATTTACGGGAGAAATATCGCGCATGGTGTCAAGTCAGTGACCAATTGGACAGAAATGACGTTATCGTCAAAGCTTTCAAGGTCCGACTTGGTAAACTGGAATCCCTATTTCCGTCTCTAATAGCGCTGACAGATCGTGAATCTATTGTAAGTAAACAAGTGTAAAGCTTATTTACGTTTTTTTAACTAACGAACCATTCCGTATCATACTGTTTTGTTTGTCTTTGGTGTTAGATAATTAACTAATATGTATTAGTCGTTAGAAAACTAAGGTTAAAATATGTAGCTCAGTTTTGTTTTTGCATGAACTGAATGTGATTATTTTATCATCTTGTGAGGTAATACAAAATTGTCATTTATTGACCGGAATGCGTGTGACGCTTCACAGTTCCGGAAGGGGAGAATAACACAGAATCAGTGAACATCCATTTCTTCGCAGTATTGCTCGAGTATTGGTAGGAAGACGATGCCATCTATACTGTGTTCAGTCCTAAGATGCTAGACATCAGAGGTCAGTCTTTGGGGTAGGCGCTAAAACTAAATAGATTAAGGTAGCTAGGACATATTTCACGTATACCTTCCGGTGTGCATTGTTCGCCAAGGTAGTTGTTAGTTGAAAAACAAGTCAATTTGGTCAATCCGAGAGATCGCAACAAGGTGTGACAGTCTTGACCAATAAACTTGGCCCAGCAGAAGGTGTCAGGCTTCCGGGTCCATACATTCACAAAATCCGACTGCTGAATTGTTGGAGGCATTCAGTGAAATGGTTAGGTGGCACGGTCAGTGACCTGGTCCCATTCTTACTCCCTGTTCGTATAAATCATTGCCACTTTTACACTTTCTATCCTGTCTATTTTCTCTTTATGCTTCCCTTCGTTTTCCTCTGTCGACTGGCAGGTGCTGCGAAGTAGTAACCAAAACCAAGGAGCACAGAAATGCGGTATTATTGGTTCAGAGAGCTGAACACAGTAATTACTTCCCTGTCTTTGAAAAGGTCGTGATAAACAGGCAACTGATTGTGAAACTCGTCTTTTTTAACCGAGTAATTTATGAAATGCGCCTATCTCATCTGACTCTCAGTAACTGATTCAGGTCACGAAACAGTATAAACGTATCTCTAATTCGAGTGCGCCTCGAACAACACTTATTGATAGCATTTACTGAGGAGATACTTTAAAATGTGTTTATTTACTCCGCTCACAGAGCCATATAGTGCTCAAATATTTCATTTAGTGACACATTTCCACCCTCTAATAGGATTCAGACTTTCAGTATCACTCTACATGAGAGCTCGTTTTTTAGTTGATGTAATTTTCAAGGCATAATACTACTAAAAGACAAGTGAAATGCAAGCGCGTTTACTTTCTAATCAAACGCCTCTGTCAAAATAATACACTGGATCTTCTTTCCTGAGCTGGGTCGACCTCTACAATCGGCTAATATTGCATGAACATAGATTAATTTACTTTTTCTCCTAAATTTGCCTCAAAGGAAAATTGTCCGCATTACTGGAACCAACTGAAAACGGAGCTGCGGCTGCCATGGGGTCAAGTTTGGGCAAACTGCACACTGGAAACAATTCTGCAAAGCAATCTAGCCAAGCATACAGACGTAATTGTTGCCCTACAAGAAGTAGCTCGTAACGGTCGAAGGCACAAAACGGAACTCCAACAATTAGCAAATGAATGGCAAACCGAAAGAGTGCAATTGGTACTCTTTGGAGTTGAAAAAGATCTTCCAGTTACTTCTAATCTTCATCCATCCGTGCTTCTCAAATACAAACACACCCTCTCTGAAGAACAAACGGCAAGGCATTCTACTTGATTGGTTATTATTTTCCTGATTCCTTTTGTATTTTGTATACAAGAACGACAGAATATTTAGGAATTTGGCAGCAGCCAGTATGAAACTACTGTTGTCAGTACAAGAATTGGCCCATACAATGGTAAAATTTACCGTCAAAAGTCTGTTGATTCACTTACCTTTTCACTACATGCTTGCACGTGAGTACAAATGGAAGGGCTATACTTGTAGCCATAAAGGCCTACTGTACTACTAGGAATAACCGGCAGTTAGACCCTGAGAGTTGGAGTGGATTACCACATGAAGTTCCAATAGGTCAGGTGTGGTAACGGGTCTGATGACGGTGGATATCTGTCTACCACCAAAGTAATCAGTGATGACTGGGATTCGAACCTCGAACCTCCGAGGTAGTAGGCTAACGCTTTGAACCACTTGACCACCACTGAAGTAACTGATAATTTCCAATAAATACTAGTCGAACTTCTTTAAAACTAGCCCGGAAATGACATTTAATAACACTTAGTGCCACGACTAAACTGTCAAATTCATAAAGAACGTTATTTACCCTTAACCATAAGCATCTGCGAAGTGAGCCGATAGTATCTTGGTGAATAAAGTTCTGTAAATCTGTCTTGTTTTTGCGCACCATCATAACATTGCTTGCACTCATTCGCTTATTTGTTACTGATCCGTCTCATCGATTTCCCCTTCTTTAGACTTACTAGCAAGTCAGTTTCACTCTGTTTGTTGAACTCTCCATAAAATATAAAGCACATCTACGATTATTTCTTTGGGTTCCCGCTAGACTTATCGCGTATTTGTTATGACTGATTTTCTCACTTCAACGTATGGGTTTTCTATGTATGATATCAAGAGCGGTTTCACCGATGTTGTGCAGTAGGATATTCAGGGATCACCCATTGCAGCTACTGAGTTCTGCCTAAAATAGCACAGTTTGTAATGTTTTGTGTTCCCATTGGAGGGTGTCTGCCTGAGCAGGTTTTTCCAGCAATCTGAAATTATAACTAATATTGTTCTGTAATTCCTCCATTGGACCCAAAATTTAATTTCCATTTGAGGACTTCTGAAAAATCCTTTCAATGAATGACAGAATTGATTGTAAAAAAACTCGTCTCAAGTTACGAACACGGATAACTGATGCAATTACGCGATGATGCATCATTCGCAATCAATGCTGAGTTCATCGTGGAGGCAAAGCTACTTTGTCCGACTCGCTATAAATCATCGACTGCTTTGTGTGTATCCACCAAGTCTCTTTCGAAAATCAAACCCGGAGTGCAGTATTTTGTGATCCACTAATTAACCATTGACCTACCCCAGAGAAATAGCAGCCAGAACTACCGCACCTGTCGGACGGTTAATTGTTCTTTCAACTGACTTGAACTGAGTCCATTCCAAACAACTGTGAACCGCTTTCGCAAATTTTTGGTGGAGATTTGAACAAGGATGTTGTTTAGTGAGTCATTCCACACGTAAAAAATATCCTACTTCCTATGACGAGTGCAGTTCCTAAATCTTCGATTACTGTACTGAGTGGTGTCTATTGGATTTCGGTATCAAATAGATGAGTGGAAAAAGTTTCTTAAAGGCACAACCGAATTCGGAGTTATTAACACCTATTAGGTTCGCGTACCCGGTACTCCTCTATCTACTCAGTCCCATAGATGTAAATATCATAGTTGTTTTAATCACAACAGTCTAACTTATGCATCAGTAATGGGAGTTGTGGCCCGTCGCTGAGGAGTTTACACGGGTTATACAGTTACGAATCGGTAATAGTTTTCGATAATCTCGAGAAGCCCTGTCTACCTATTCATACATTACCTACATCAGATATTTCGATTAGCGACGCATTTGTCGTTTTCGAAATTAACAGCGGCCAAATGGCAAAGAACTATCGACGAATCACAGCTGTTATCCCCTGGTAGACACTGTCGCGAAGGGCTCCCACTCACATCCAGGATACATAATTTGGATAGTTGAATGGGCATGTTCAGCTAACAGTAACCAGGTGGCCACTTGCAGAATTTCTCATACCCTATAACCCTCCATTTGTTCACGTCTATTAGTTTGTGTTAGAAAAGCTACTGTAAACTATAACCATCATCGAATACCAAATCCCTATTGTTTCCTTCCTCCAATTATCCCCACAGGAATGTGAAACAAATTGTGATGTCGCAGAAAGCGTCTGGGTTCTGGCCAACAGGATACATTTAATTTCATGGTCAGAAACATTCTTCTTCAGATACAGCGTCCTACTCTCAGATTCGCCTTCAATCGATCCTGACAATATGGATGAGGAATTTACCGAAAAGTATTATCCGATTAAACGCGTCGATCGTTTCCGAAGACTATTTCAAGAATTCGTTAAGGTTCAAGATCAGGTGAGATAGGTAATTGCCTTGTATGTGTTCTACGAAGTTTCCGAACATGTTACTTACTTTCTTCAAAGGAAATGCCTGAATATATTACCATTCAGAACTGAGATCAGTCGACTAAATCAATTTAAGTTAAGTCTTGGAAATAAAACTGTGAAGTTACACTGATATATCCACGTAACAAGGTTAATGGTAACAAGACCAGATAAGTCAGTTATGCATACTGAAGCTCAAACCTGCTACACAGAGGCATGCCTAGTTTTTTCACAAATGCAGCATTGATCTCATTTTTGTATTCGTCTTATCAATCTGTCATTCAAAAGTAAAACAGTAAATAGCTTATTTTGTCCAAGTTTTCTAAGAACTACTAGCTTATCAGTTCTGAAATTTTCGCAGGAGACATGCTGAGTAGTATTCATTCATCGACAGACAGGTTATGAACATTAAAATAACGAAATAAAGCGGTCACCGAGTGTAAAATGGGACTGAATAACGAATGATCCACTGATGCATAGCTTATTGTACCCTCATCATGTACGAAACAATTCCTACATCTGTTGTGGCGCTGGTCAGCAAAATTATATTCTTTCTATCTCATTTTTATTGTCATTAAAACTCACTGATTTACTTTCTACCATCTTGTTTTGTTTATGCGTTTTTTTAATGTACTCGGTGTGAAAGTTTCACATAGATAGACTACTTGCCATGCACTGGATTTGACAAAATCTTGAACTAAAATCCAAAGGATACTTTGTACAGGAAGGATAACGACCGACAATATCCAGTAGATGGAAAAAGTGCATAAGTACTACAGCGTCACTGTCCTGACATACGGCAATATTTCCCAATTACTGTGGCCACGGAGCACGTAGATATATATCCTGGACAATGCCTGGGAAAATACATTGCAACCAACAAGGTGAAGCCCACCGTTTTTTGTATGCTGCTTCCCTCTAGTAGAAAAATGCGTGTAAAAAATCAAAAATAATCTTAGATTTTTTCAAATCAACTCATTTTAGATAGGCTCGTTTTGCAATGCGCTGGAGTCTACTGACAGACTGGAACCAAAGTTAGGGTAAATTTGTATTGCCCCACATTAATCAACAACTAATAAGCTCATGAAAAACATTTTTCGATGCACAAATAACAATCGTTCCAGTTTATTGATGGATATATCAAAATTCTCCCATTTCATGTTCACAGAGTCTATTCATACAATCAATCTGCAAATCCAAGAATTGCCAAACTCAAGACGGAGTCGATAGGCAAGCGGCACATGACGTTGCTGCATTCATGCACTGGATTACAGAAAACTTAATTGCGTCCGAGGCTCGCGCAATCGGCCCTGAAACCGAAGGACGACCAGTGGTATCCCTAGAATTGGACAAGTTTGTATCTCTGTTGGGTTCACGATGGGATAAATTTATACAGTGGAAAGAAAAATTTGAAATCATCGTTCAGCAAAATCAAAACGCTTTAGAGCAGACATGCAATGTAAGTCCTTTGAAGTTTTGTAACAGTAGGTCACTGGGTAAAGACTGGCATGAAAAAACAATTATTTAGATCATAGTGAAATTTAATGTACCGGAGCCGGAATCGATTCGGAGTGTATCGAAGAACGATGCGTCGTGTAATGTTACATATAAACGGTTGATGTTCGGAAATGATGGTATTTAGTCAATGTTCTAAATACTGTGAATAACCGTCCCCAAAACCTGTTTACAATCGAATGATACTGTTCGCGCGCGCACACGTTTGACGGAAGTGTTAGGCCCGGGTCTCCGTTTCATCAGTGGTGCCAGGATCATTTGAGGTCAAAGAGGTGTTGTGACTTTTGAGATGTTTATCCATCAATGATGTTGGTGCCGTCTATATCCCTTAAAACTCTGCTCCATCGTTTCGATTCAGGCATGTAGGGTTTGCAGCTGGTTTTTAAGTTATCTTGAAGCGCTTGGAGTGTCTTCTGATACGAACATTTAAACGAATCTGAGTCGTACGCATTTTTACACTCTGATAGGAATCCCCTGGAATTAAGGAAAGTGGGTGCTGTACATGAGTTTTCGTATTCATTTCATTGAGCGATCTTGTGGTTTTTCCGTCTCCTGGCTTTTGACTGCAATAATTACATCCCTAGTCCAAATAGGTTATGTTTAGTGATAAAGTAATTTTTGTACAGCCAATGAATATATTATTTGAAAACATTTTTATCCACAGATGTCAGTGAACAAACCCTAACCAATAGTTCACATCCCGAATTGGCAACCACTATGCTGTGAACTCACATACAAAGCCATGCGTACCGCAGTCTTGTTGATTGAATGCATTGTAAATTTGTAATCATTTATCATTTTCCTTAATGCATTGAAAACGGAAGAGTTTAAGAATTGTTTTTTTTAAGTTTCAATCGTCACCTTAGCTTCTTTATATGAATTTTCTCATTGAGGATCGGTTTGCTTGCCCTGATATTTGTTCTCCCTAGATTTTCCCAACACTTGCCATGCTGCACACGGATGATTTGATTTATATGATGGGTCAATGGAGTATACCATTTGACGACTTCTGTGGTAATCCAGGGATATGGACCTCGTTGTCTGTCAGTGCCGATGGTATAAACCGTCTAATCGAGCCGAACGAACGTGATCCATGGAAGGACAATGAAACTGGACAAAATTTCTGCATTAAAATGCCTTGGTTCCAGGCCGATGCGCTACGCCGAATAGCTCATTTTATTCAACTAGTGTTTCCAGCAATACGATACATTCTTATGAGGTGGACAAATAGTACCGCGTGTTGGGAGGTAAATGATCTTGACTGTTCATAAATTATTCATGTTCTCTTTCGCCTCCACTTTTTAATTGGCTTTTTATTAGTCAGCTCTTGATTTTGCAACTTTCAGGTTCATAAATTTCCGAAAGAGTGAGGAATATCAGTCTTAGGTGCAGGTTAGAATACCGTCACAATGTAAGTCACAGTTTGACTTCACTTCAATACACTGGGTATGGTGACTGTGGTTGCTGTCTCACAGCCTAAACTTCGATTGGAAATCAAACCAGTCAGAGGTTTGCAATAGGTGCAAAGAGAGCTACGAATAAAAGTATCAGTTTGATAAAGCTAGTATGTGAATACAAGAGCGCAACTGGTCTCAACACCTAGTCACTTGTGTAAAGTGCATTCCGTTTTAACACTGGCCTGCCATGAAATTGGCATTCATGATTGTTTTGAAGGAATTTCTAAGATCTCCCGATTGTTCTACGTGTGGACATTTTCTGTATAATCGCTTGTGGTACAATTTTTCAAGGTCTACGGTGTCCACGGTGAACACGGTGATCGATTGGAATTTGAACATCCACTTCATTGGTCCCCTTCTCCTGCTCACTGGTTAGCTCGTTTTGCGCGCGCTTTGCAAGCTTCTCTGTTCACGCAAATCCTAACGCTTTCGGAAAAGGATTTTACACAGTACGTGGAAAGATCAAAAACACCGGATCCCCTCATGTGTATGGAACTTGCGTTGCGAATCAGCGGTTGGAGACAAATAGAAAATTGTTTACTTCGCCATTGCAGCGAGGAGAATAAACCATGTAAACACAAACTCACAGAACTTTGGTAAGCAAAAGATCTTCTAGTAGTCTGCATCTAACCAAAATGAAACAAAATGAAATAATTTTTCACAAAAAGGAGAACCTAAACTGACCACTGTGTGGTTTAATCCCAACGTTCTCTTTTCTGAATCCCATATACAGTCCTGCACAAAACGAGTGAATTTCGTTGATATATTGCATATGAAAAAAATGTATATCTGACAGCCTCGTTCATTATAAGATATGATCTGAATCTGCATTCCCAACTGTGGCGTTAATGAACTTAACTAAATTATAAATGTTTCAAATTAAGTGCACTTTGCTGACTATCACTGTCTGTCTGACGGTGTTGAAAAGCTCTCAATTTTGAGATTCCAGACTCGAATTCCGGGGACGTTGGACAGCCGATTCCTTTCGCGGCTTGTCATCGGCCGCCTCGTCTTTCTAAAATATACAACTTTTCCAAAGTTATCTCTTTGGAACGACCACATACAAGAAACAGACTGCGTCAAGTGAAGACTGGCACAAGTAATCTATGTTTTGTCAGGGCTCAGGTTTCCCTGCACTCGAATACGTTAATCATCCTCGTGTTGTCCACAAGACAAGTTCACCGCGATGTGCACAAGAACAATGAACCAAAAGGGGTATGAGTAATGAGCCTCAATCTAATGGCTTACACCGAAAACTGCAGACGAGCAATTGTTACTGTACACAATAACTTTAACACATAAAGATGACCTGTAGAACTTGTCAAAAGTGATCGATGATCACTTTCTAACAAATCCCATTTTTCTAATACTTGGTTACATGATTGATTAGGCAGTAGTAACTCCCAACTCGTTGCTAAATGCCATGACTACACCCACTGTACGGTAGTTTTATCCTTTTCAGGGATTATCATCAGTACATATCCGTTGATTCTCATCTGAGACCGGAGCTCGGATTGTGCGATTGTGAGTCACGGGCGTTACCAACACCACCACCACCACGGCTATCCGGGCTTTCCGTCAATGGTTTGTACCGTGTAGAAGACACAATATAGCACCGACGAGCCGCAAAGCTGCATGATAAATTAGTTCAAATAATTTGAATCTTCTACTAGAGAAACTGATGTGATAACAGTCTTCGAAAACTGATGTTACGCACAAGTAACCTCTACAGAATGAATCATTTTGAAAACATAGGCGTTCAGAAAAAAAGTTTATTATTATGTGCATAATGAATTCCATCTGATCCGTGTGTCTGAGATTTTGGTAAGCTTTACCTTTTTGTGTGCCTTCCGCTTTCCTGATTGCCGGTGCGGAAAGAAAGCCGTGCTACCGCGTTTGATTACAGAACACAAGGTTAGAGTTTAACAACGTTTTGTCTTTTATTAACTCTCAACAATGCCTATCAGCCATTCCATTTGTTTTGTGTAGCGGTCTTACCTTGGTCAATCGTTACAATATAAGGTTTGCGTTTTTACAGTTCCATGTTTAGATGTCAGTTAGATATCCTGCAAATGGCTAACGTTGAATCTCACAAACCGGCAACTGGGTCGAACAAACCAAATTCGCTTCCAATGGAGCAGCACCGACGAAATGTACTAGGCAGCATTTTGTTGGAGTTGATTCATGCCTCCGAAAGTGAGTTTCTTCGCGTGATTGTTTTGTGTAAACGCAGCGCGATCAGAAAAAGTACAAGAGATTTGTTAAATCCATCAGTTGTAAATACGCTAGAACCACTAAAATAATTAGTGAAGTCATTTGCTTCAGAATGATGACAACCACGGTTCTTTTAATTGCAATAGATAAGTGCGAATTCGTTTACTGACTTGGACAATCGGGTTTCAAGTGATGCATCATCAAAGCAGGAGTTATTATTTGTGCCCGAAGGTCGTAAGAAAGACTACCTTTTAGAAAGAACAAGTTAGCCACTGCTTGTCTCTCGAGTGATTGTTCATTTACCGGCTTTCTGACACATGCGTTTGGCGCAGAAACCGCTGGCTCAGAATACAGAACATGATTTTGTTTTGACTTCTTGTTTTTTCCAAGATGAAATATTAGAGTTCACTTTATTCTAGTCTAAACAACCAATAATCATGCACTGGGTGCCGTGGCATTGTTTTCCATCTCTCAGCGGTAATCTCATACGGAAACCATGAAACAAAGAGTATAAAAAGAATAAGAAGAGACCTACACATGGTATCAAGTCGGCGAAGAAAGTTGGTGAACACAGTAGTGCCACTGACCGTGACACCTTGCCATATCCATCATATCTAACCACTCAGTGGACTACTAGGGATCGCTTGGACCCCATCCAGGAAGTTTAGCACGCCCCACATGGCCAAATCCACTGGCTAGGCGTCTTATACACTTCTTCCATGTCATGGAACAACCACCCTTACTCATCTTCCATTACCCACCTCAACAAACACTGCTTGCCAAGAAATCTTATCCGAGGACATGCGTAACACACATCCCAACTACCTTAGCCCCGTGAACTTCAGTGTTTCATCTACTGATTTAGTTCCTGCGGCTAACCTCAGCTTTGCTGGCACGGTTTTCCCACGACGTTTGGGCGAAGCCACGAAGACATCGGTGTTCAAATACCAACAACCTTCGTATATCCTACACCCGCAGTATCCATGTCTCAGAACCAAACAGAAGCATTGGCCTGACTGCTGAAGTGTACACTCGACCCTTGATAGATAAACGGATGTCATGTCCGCGCCACAGATGTCTCGGGTTGGCAAATGCCAAACGTGCCTTCTGTATACGCAAAGACAGCTCATCCGATATCCGATCTCCAGGTGAAATGCAGCTATCCAGACAACAGAACTTGTCCATCAGGTCTATGGTCACCCCAGACACTGAAGGGGTAGGTGTTGAACCAACCCAATCCTGTAACAGCATCTTGAACTCTGAAGGTGCAAAACGCATACCGAAAGTTGCTACACCGTTTTCCAAGCTCTCCAGAAGGGTTGTAACTTACCTGGATCTTCACTTAGAAGTACAATGTCGTCCTCATATTCAAGGTCTGACACTTTTCCACCAGGGTAAAATTCAATATCACCATCTTTACCGGGCAAAAACGTGATTCCTTGAACCATATCAATCGCAGAGTTAGTGAGAAAAAAAGGGAGAGGGCAACCCTGAAGTACATCACTTTTTGTGGAGAACTCGGGTGAAGGAATAAAGTGACCCCAAACTCGACTCCGGCCGTTCATATATAGGGACTTTATGATGGAAAAGCATTAGATCGTGAAGTGTTCCCATAGTCTGAATTTAGAAACCGTAAAGTGACAAACACAGTTCTGTCTTTCCAGTACTTCTCCTCAAGCCAGTACAGTACCCATGCAAAGTTTTAGCGTTATTCAAAAATCTGATCCCGAGTATTAACGTAAAAGCACAAAACTAAATGTCAAATCCGTTTCCGTTGCATTTGTGTGAACACATTAACCACCAGGTTCACCAGTCCTGGTGAATACTCTGTATCATATTTTTGAGCAACGCAAAAAATGTGCATGTGTACTGTTCTGGCCTAAGGATAAGTATCGAAAAGACAGAACTGTGCTCGCCATGACGCGTTTTCTGGATGCGTTAGAGTTGGAATTAGAGTTTTGATGTTGGATTGCGATCAAGTTACCTGCTCCTTTGGCACCACTTTATCCAGTGTGAGTTCTTACTCTGTCTTCTACTAGGGCTAACTTCTGTTTTTCGGAAGGACAATAAGCATGAAAAAACCGAAGGGTCTAGAGAGCGGTTTTGCATGGACACATTGGCTTTGGCAGAAAAAGAGTGTTCTCCCCGTTCCGGGGTGATATGTTGAAGAGGATAAAAAAAGGATCTTCATTTTACTCGCAACGTTTTGTGTTAATGAGTTGGATTGTCAAGTATTATCCCATCCGCTGACCTATGAGTGCACGACTAGCAAACCACGGCCATTTCCTCACACATTGTCTTCTAAGTCATCACTTAAAATATCACCATGGTTTAAATACGTTTCTCACCTAACTACCCTATGAACAAGTAGTTTCAAGGTTGGTGCATACTGAAAAGTGTTGTCACTTATTTAAACCAATTCTAATCACTCCTCGGGACCGAGGGTGGCAAGTTTAAATAAGTTTAAACAAATACTCTGGAAACTTTTGACCTGAAATACAGTGGATTGTGGTGGCCATTGCTGCATGTTGCAGTCATTTCAACTGTTCCTATAGTCAACATGAAAATTGACCTTGAAGATGAGAAACTGTCAGAAGACGTCAAACAGCACTACTAGGAAAGGCAAAAAAACTGTAGGGTAGTGTTCGCCGTCAGCGTAGTGCCAAACAGATAGATTATTTATATTGTGTATATAGTTTGGGTTTGTCACCGTGAATAGCTATCACTTCGACAAAATTGAGAAAACTGACTGATGTTGGAATTAAGGGCTGAAAGTGCATTGTTTGGGATGATGTGCAATCTGTATCCCAGAGACATTGGGCCATCGATGACGTAATGATCTTTCCTTTCATGCATGACGTCACCGTTACAGATTTGTTCTTCTTAGTCTCCCCTAATCACATCGGGAGAAGCTCGATTAGTGGAAGACGTATCTTCCTACGTCCTGTGTGCATAGACGACTCAGTCATTAACAATGACAACAACAAAGTAAACAAGGTGAATAGTTCATCGGCTTAGGGGGGGGGGGGGGGGCAACATTGCCACTACCTCTGTTAGCCCATCCCAGTATTGTACCGACAGAGGTTGTCTAACATTTTGTCTGTTTCTGAATCTGATTTCATCCCGAAAGCCGTGACTTTAACATATTCGTGGAAAATGAACGATGTCATATGCTTCTATCTTATTTTGCTCACCAGTTACATTTTTTTAGATAATAGTCTACTACAGTATATAGGAAAATGAATTTACCATCTGGATGATCCACGTAAGATTTGATGACAGAAATTCACCGAAATTTTTGCACTTTCTACTGTTGACTTGTCAAGTTAGAATCCAAAGTAACTATGAAAACGAGACCTTAATGTAGATTTATGGTTCATTGAGAACAGCAGCGCTACAAATGTGTTGGGAACAATCACTGACGAAAGTAATATATCCTTGTGATGGATCGATACAAGTACAGTTTGGAGATTCACATATAACAGCGCTGTAGCGGGCATATTTGTGATAGGACAGCCACCATGTATAAAACGTGGGAAAGAAAATACTGGCAAGATTTTGCTCAAAGTGCAATAGCATTTACAGACTTTCTAGACGATCTTTAACGATTCATACAAGTCACCTGATCTCAGAATACGTTTCCGAAGACTAACAATCGTTTTCAATGATTCATTCTCCAGTCTTTACAAATCATATAGGAAAAGGTTGTGCTGAGGTGGTCAATGGTCATTCTGATTGAACACTTTGCAGGAGGAGGCTGAGGTTAGTTCGAGGCGCCAACCCATACTACTAGGTCGGCACAGTCACATGATTCGGAGCTGAGTGACTGGGGTGGGGGTAGTCCACTTGCGGCCAAAATAATTGGAGCGCTTGGACTAGTTCCTTCTGTGTACACAGAGCAGGTAGGAAAAGACGGATGCTCATCGACTCAGCTGTGGCCAGTGTGTGTGTAAGCGGAAATGTGTGTGGATTGGGGGGGGCACTCGACAGACGAAATGGAATGCCGAATCTATGCATATTTAATACTCGAGAATGGCATCCTCTATGGTTCCTGTTCCTCCATGTTGCGGCCATCGTGGACAATGTCCCTTTATTCTTTAGGATAGTTGCCTTATCGTTCGGCCAATGTAGGTTGCATTACATTTGGACCCGAACAAATAGTTACCTGATATTGGTGGATGAAATAAATTTATAACAAAACTCGAAAAATTCTGAGTTTGTTGATCGAGAAGAATAACCACAGGTTTTCCCACCCTAACTTAGACATTTTCGCTCCGCTACTCAGCCATGTTGCACTGTTCTAAGCTGGAAAGTCAACTGAACTGTTTGCGGCAAAATTTGTCTTTTGCACGTAGGTTAGGAAGTAAGTTCACAAAAGAGGGATGAGAATTTCCACGTGTGTCAAAATCACTCATTCTTGTGTGCCCTAATGCAGCCTCACTGAATGCGGCTTGTCTGAATCGTGTGTTCCGGGAATATGTGAGCACCTTTTTATCCATCAGTGAATTAAGTGAATTGACCAGGTAGGCGATAGCGTTGAGTCAATCGCTAATTACAACCAATGAATCTATTAGCATCCGACTGATCGACAGAGGAGATGGGGTGATTCAATGCAGAACGAATCAGAAAGCGGTAAGGCAAGGAAATCCTTTTTCCTTCTTTGTTATAAGGGTGAGGCGAACAATACCCCGTGAATCCTCCTGTTTTCGTTCGAATTGTCACCGACTGAAAAATGTTGGGAAAGCAGAAACCTGACCGGTTGCCCGCCAGTTAACAATAGATGAAAACGGAAAAACTGGAGAGTCCTGATTTGTGATTGCTGGTGGTAAACCTGAGACTCTTCAAAAAGACGTATCTGACAAAACAATAAAATATACACAACAGAGATTAAAAATTGATGGATTCCGCCTAAATTATGAAGATTACGACGTCTAGTTAACCATGCCTACATATTTCAGGTCTACTTAACGATCCAGTACCACATCTGGCTTCTTTTGCTTGGCTCCAAATGATGAAACACAAATTCATTTACGATTCACAATCAGAAGGAGCTCATCCTGTTCAGCCATCGTCGCTGGTCATACGCCAATTCAATTACGATCATCCCTTTGGTTGGTATTCGGAATCGTGGTCTGGGTTTCATAAAGGATCCGTTTATTTGCTGCCTCCGGCACCCAATTCAAGAGAGTTATTGTTACTTGGAATTGCATTAATTGATCTCAAAGTAAGTCCAATATACATGCAGCGAACCGTGGATATCATGGGGTTTAATTTTTGTCGTAATACTCAAATCCAAGCCCAAAAAGAAATCAGCTGAACTTATTAGATGTAGAAGGCAGGGCACTGACCTGCAATGATCTAAATGAACAATGAGCATATAACGAATGTACTCGCCACCTAAGTGTTTTCCGTAAATCTCAGTGGTGATAACCACATCCTCCGTATTTATGGTTTGAGCTAAGAACAACTTGCTGCAAAGGCTATTTCCTAACACATACAAGTAGATTTTAGAATTCCAGCCGCTTTGTATTCGCTCCGAAAGTGTTTGGTTAGAGATTCCCTGTTAAATTTATTCTTGACAGATATGTTTATTATCTTGTGTTGAATCATAATAATCAGTTTGTCTAAGAACATAGTGCACACGAATGAACTTTTTCTTACTTTCTGTTTCCTTAAATTTTGACGATTTTCCCAAACTGTTCGATAGGTTTTGCTTCTGAAGAGGAAACTATTGTCTGACTTGCTTAGGGATATGATGTTCACTGTTCCCGTTTTGATAGGTGTAAGTATGTTGGCACAAACTACCAGGTTCACTTGGGGGAATGAGTGAACTGCCTCCGGTGATCATCGATGCATGTTGTTGCTGGAGTGAATTGTTTGCTGGATACATAGTTCTTTCCCGCAATGATTAACTTTGGAATCAAGGAAAAGCCTTTCTGTGATACGTCTGTACGTTATAAACCGTCGAACTTAGAAAATCCCAACTGTTCCCTTTTATTTTAGGCGGAGTACGTACAATGTATTCGAGGATGACTAGCCACCCCCAGAAGTGTCACATTTCTATTTTGGTTACTGGTAACGTTCACAGTAGCTAACTTAATATAGTGGAATACGTCCATTTATTTATGAAAAACCATGTAACGAAGAAATTTCTTTTCGATATATCTCTTCAGGCATTTACATTTATAGTACTGGGTAAAGGAGAATATATGTGCAGCTTTAAATAGCAGTGAGTGAGTAAGTGTGAAACAAATCCGGTAACTTGACAACAAGCTTCAACCTGATGAACCTTGTCCTTTGTGTGAACGACAGTAAGTGTGAAATGAGTAATCACATGGTGCACATAGGAACCATGGGTGAATCACTTGTCATGGCCACGGCAACAATAGCTTTTGCACGAGGTTACGTTGCTGGCACAATTCCGGCCTCAACAATCGAACTGCTATGACATCTGACGTCATCAGCAACCACTTGTGTAATCTTTTCGCATGAACTGAACACCTTAGTTATCTAATACTGAGTCCACAAGGGCAGAAAGGCTAATCGAGGCGTAATGAGGTAGGTAGAAAAATTATCAATCAACTGTGTAATGTCATCAGTATGAGCATCGGGTGCAACAATTTGTCACGAGGAACACAGAAAAGGTGAATAACAAACATCAATAATCGCAATAAATACGTAGTCCACTGAAACTAATTCAAGTTCAGGCAAGCATCTGTTCTCGTTGCTATACTATTCTCCGGTACAATCACATCAAACTTTCACGAATAGCTTTCCATCGCCATGCGCTGAACGATATATATTCTTAGACTACCCATGACGAAGAACTCCAACGGAGGCTACCAATGCACACCAACGAAGCAGTACGAAACTTGACAGACAATGAAGCTGATCATTTCAAATTGTGTGTGCATGAAATCGAGACTAAATAACTTCACAAGTGCGAGTTGAAGCTGCGCAGTCAACTAGTAGTAGGACCGTTCGAGAGAAGGTTTTCAATGGATCCTGAGCGACGCGTGCATAAATTTTCCACACTGAATTTGGACAAAACAACATTATAATTACCATCATTCGGTTCTAGGTTTTGTTGTCCACAGAGTAAAGTGAGACAACTCGACATGGAAGTTCAATTTGAAAACTTATCCAGGCGATTAGGGTCTACTGCCATCATCAGTTGTTAATGAAGAGAAGATGAAGTCCAACTTTGTTTATTGTTACCACCAGTATTTGACTTATACACATGATGAGGAAGGGGTCTTATCAAAGAGGCATTTTGATGCACTGAAAGAATTGAAAGGAATCCATAAATCATCCTATTCGGGCCTTGTAAAGGTACCGGCATCGTCATCATGAATGGAAGTGGTTAGGTGGGGGAAATAAATGTCCAACTTCTCAATAAACCTAAATTCACATCCAATACAGGAGAAAAAGTTAAAACCGTTGCCATTGAGAAATAGATTTTAGTGACATTAGGGAAACTAAAGCAAGACGGAATCACTGGTTATTCAATAGTTGACGAAATACAATCCGTAGGAACAATCATCCCTGGACCGCATGGACTGCCCAAAATACACACCCAAAGCTGTCAGTTAAGACCCATTTTGGACATGATCAAGTCGCCCCACTATGCAGTGGCAAAACGGTTGGTCGAACTACTCGAGTCTGTAAGGAGAGAACTGACAACATACCCCCTAAAAGATTCAGTGGAATTCGTGGACCTGGTCGAACCAACAGTTAGTTAAAATAAGCATATTTTCTCGCGGAATATCACATCTCTATTTACGAATGTCCCATTGAAAGAAAAACTGACTACTTGTGTGACTATATTGAAGATCAAGGTAAAACTATTGGAATTCCAGTGGATTGTCTGAGAAAACTTTTCCTACGTACATGCAACGTCCAATTTCAGTTCAACGGGCAACTGTATCGTTAAAAGGGTGGAATAGCTATAGGTTCGCTATTAGTCCCCTTACTGGCTGATGCTTTCAAGGCAAAACTAGAAAATGGAGTTTTGTCCACTTATATTAAACAATGAGTCCTATACAGACGTTATGTTGACGATATATTTTGTGTCACTGGAAACTCCCGAAGTCATTCAACAGTACTGGGCCGGTTCAATCAAGTTCATACAAACTCCAATTTTGCCACAAAGTTGGAGTCTGAGCAAAGATTGACGTTTCTTGATATTTCACTTTCACAGCTTGACGCTCGATCATTGAAGCATAGCATTCACAGAAAGAAAATGCGGACAAAACGATATGTCAACTACCATAGTTTTGTCCCGATGCAGTGTAAACGAAGCTTAAGTCGATGCATCATTGATTAAGTAAAAAGGCTTTGCTCATTTGATGGACCGGGAAGTTAATTTCCTTGGAAAAAGCTTATCACGAATGCCATATTGATGGCTGCATGAGAGTCACCGAGAAAAAGCGCAGGAGCCTAACAGTAGAGAAGAAATCAGTTTATATTATACTGTCTTTCAAAGGCGATACAACCTTGACAACAATGAGCAAACGTCTCAGATACGCAGTGGAAGACACATTTCCAGCGGAATTGTGCGTTTTGTGCTCTTCCAAATCAGTTCTCTTATTCCAAATAAATGACAGGCTAGCGACGAACATGACCTCATTTTGTGTTTACCAGTTCACTTGTTTCTGTGGTGTCAAGTTACGTCGGTCCGCCGATCGGATGAGGCAAGACCATCCAACCCGGTTTAGTCGGAGGCCGATAAGGTTAGGTGCAAGTGCGACTGCTATCCACCTGGCTGAAACAGATCACGCTGTGGATGTACGGCGGTCGTTTCTTCCGATTTATTCAATCACCGGGGCCAGGTCCTGAGATGTTAAGACCCGACTATTATCTGCAGCGGAGGCGATAACAATCCGACTAAACAACCCCGCAGTATGTGAGCAAAACATTTCGTAAGATCGTAAAAGTTACAATGCTAGTAACAGTGTTGTTGTTTGATCTGATTCGTCAACATTTCGGTTACCGTGTGTAACCTTTTTCAAGGCAAGTTTATAATCAAAGATCTCTGGTTCTTCCGTGGTCGCGCGTTCGGAGTGTTTCCATTTAACGTGCCGATTTTGACCCACAATCCGCAGACAATCATCACCAATTACGCAATTAGTGTACAAACATTCACAGCCCCAATCCCCATCTCAGTCTACCCCCTTTTAAACATATCGTCATCTTGACATAAACAACCGATATTCCTGTCTCCCTCCACTGTCCTTTGAGTTATATAATGGGTTGCCATTGGCCAGTAGATGCAGCACAGAGGGCGAGCTAGTTGGCTCAGTTGTTATGTTGTATTGATGGTTGGCAGATTTTGATAATGTTTTGAGGTGATCCAAATGTGAAAAGTCTTTGGCCTCGGCGGGATTCGAACCCACGCATGGTCACCACCCTCGCTTTAGTACCGTGAGTGCTCTACCAGCTGAGCTACGAGTTGTTATGGTAGAATTTTGTTGCTCAATAACACAGCCGAAGAGGTATGCATTCGTCTCTACAATCCCCCGTTGTGCGCCCAAAAACAGTTCGTGCAAGCGCTAAGGCTTCCTTGGCCCACCCCCTACCCACAAACTAACCACAGATCCGTTGACCCGACTAATGACACCGCAGACACCCATTCACGGTCCAGAGACGGATCGAGGTCACGCATGTGATATTTGATCCCCTCTCCCCCACTTAAATTTTGACTCATCGCCTTATCTTGATTTCTGTTTTGTTCACCTAACACAGTTCATATAAAATGTGATGTAACGGCATGATCACGAATCACTGAAAACGAGCTTGTTCGCCACCTTGTGTTATTCTCCATGTGCCCTGTGGGATTATTCGGACAAGTAGTCGAATTCGTTAGTAGGTTGTCGACGTTTCGGTCACCACTGGTAACCTTTCTCAAGACTGGTTTTACAACCGAATGAAACTGGAATAATAGCTTAGAGCAGTTGGGTATTAGTCACAGTGTGTTCGTGTGTTGGTCTGTATGTTTGTGATGTTATTTTAGTGTAAGGGGGGCGTCCATACTACGTGTCATTTGAGGTCATTTGAGGTCAACAAGGTGTTATGACCCGTTTTAGTGTTTATCCATCCGCGTCGTAAGTACCATCCATATGCTTGGAATCTCTGCCCCATCGTTGCGGTTGAGACACGATTGGTGGGCGTTAATTGCCGTTACAATTTGTATGACTGAAATCCAGTGGACGGATAATGTGATAATAAATTATCGGTGCGTGTGTGTGGAGGGGGTGGGGTGTGCATTAGGGGTGAAGTGAACACAGTCAAAGTCTCGTCCAATTAGGAAATGTGGTCGAGCGGCCATGACCCAGAGGTCATTTCAACCGCATGAAAATAACGGCTATTTGTTTGTGATGTGTGGAGTGTCTGTGTGTGTGTGTGTATGTATGTGTGTGTGTGTGTGTGTGTGTGTGTGTGTGTGTGTGCGTCAGCGCGACCGTTGGCCATGGGAGGTGGAGGGCGTGCACTAATCACCTTTGTGCACAATAGGTTCGGTATTCGCTGCCTTATTCCCATGGCTTCGACGATAGCTAATATGCGTATTCGGACTTGTTTCGATCGGTTTTGAGGCGCCTGTTAAAATATCCGAGATGCTTGATTGGGATCTACTCGATGACCAGTGTGGACCAAATGAAATCGTTCCGGATTTACCTTGACTTAGCCAACGCGGAAAGACAATTACCGTGGCATTTGACTGACGTAGAGTGCATCACGGACGCATCTGAATAAATAAATAACCATGGAAGCGGTCAGCATTTGTAATTTTTGCCTGTTCCGCATTCCTATCAAAGGGGAACTTTCAGAAGATCACCTTAATCATGCGGCGTTGAAGGTAGCTTTTACAGAGTAGCTTAAGCATCTTTGGAGGGTTTCTGACTGGATATCACCCTTGAAAGGAAGGCTGATGAACGAACCTTTCCCTTCGGCGGTGATTATCAGTGGTTTCTGGTCATATTCTCCCATATTCTGTTGGATGAACTTGTCGGGGTATCCGTTACTTCGAAAATGAGTCCATATTTAAGTACCTCCAGTGAACAAATATTCTTTGTTGTCGATAGTGAATACAATATGATTCATCATGCAGCTTGAACGCTCAACTCACCATTGGAAACCATGGAAGCACTGTACAGCTGTTTCATCCTTGTTGGGAATCATCAGCAGTGCACATCCACCGAGCCCCCACGGGGACTCGAACCCGGGGTGAACGATTGTGAATCGAACACCTTAACCACAAGGCTATCCGGGCTGGCTCTCAAGCGTTCAAGCTGCATGATGAATCATATTAAATACAAATTTAATCTCCTACTACTCATTTGCAGATAGTGAATACCTTACTAAGTTTCTAACCAGTATGAGACCTTGGAAGTTTGTGTGCTGTCCGTTTCGCACCTTCTTCGTATATATTCTACGTTGAATGGGGCCATCCTCGTTTCGGATGAGGTGCACATCAAGAAAAGGCATCTGGTTTCCGGTTTTTACTTCGGCTGTAAATCTAAATGAATCATGAGCTTCACTGAACGTGCGATAGATTTCCTATATCACAGTTCGAATTTGTCATCCAATATTCACAAACATTAGCGGATAATCGTCTCGCGTCTTCGACTGCTGGAAAACTGAAGAAAACTTTCACTTATAACTAAGTGCTCGGCATTCAATAACACAACGTTAAAGTACGTTCTTGTTATCGGGCCAAGTTTCAGTTACGGAGGCTAGCATGGGTTTACAACAGAGTATTCAGGTTTCCACGGGTGGTCCAGCTTATTCACGACAAACTAGCGCATGTTCATAGAGATGCCTTTAAGAAGACCGTTTGAATAAGTTGGTATATTTGTGTGATTATTTCGAGGTTACCATTGCTTTTCTGAAGTAACAGGTCGTAAAACCGATTTCGTTAATCGCGATTTCGTGTCGACAATCTGACGGCTTTTTTCGAGTGAGGGAAAGTCTCTAAAACAAACTACTTCCAATGTTATCAGTAGCCAAACATAAATACGAAACTCCAGAAGTGCCACTTTTTCATGAACACACCACCTTTGATCATGCTAGCTACTAGTCATCCACTTGAATCTGAGTAGAAGTCAGAATTTCAGGTGCCAGTCTCTCAAATTATCTCCGGATACCCGTCCTATGGTCATCACACAGTGTTTTAGATAATTCCATTCAAAGGCAGTCACTGATGAGCATCTCGGTGTAAGGTATCATAATCATGCTGTCTTTCGATAGTTATCTTGTCAGTATGCCTCGTAGACTTTATGCGTAAATACCATTCAAGGAGGGTAGTTGATTACTTTATTTTGACTTCAGTTAGGAAATCAGGATTTTCTTTCAGTCTATTTTGAATATCATCACTACTATCAGTATTTGCTTTCTACATCCAAAAACAGACTTTTACAACCTTCATGATTCTTGCTGCTCCTGTTTTCGACTGTGCTACTCATTTTAGCTTCCACGCTGTCGGCTCAGTTCTTCTCGAACAAACTGGTTATGGCGATCCCTAGCCACATAGTGCCTATTTGTACTATGCACTATCTTTTTCCCCTATTCCCCTAAAAATATGACCATTATGCAGAGCATAATTTTCTGACTTTCAGATCGGAGTCTTGGTCGGCCCGACTGGGAGTGGCAGACGAACCCTTTTGTGCTATCTCGGCCGTTTACTCGGCCGACAAATGGCAAACTACACACCTTACTCGATGGAATCATTATCTGAAAAAAATCTACACGACCAGTTCCGGAATTTATTACGTCGATGTGTTCAGTCCGGTAGCCTGTTATTTATAACCGATATCCAGGTACGTTGATATGGGTAAAACCAGCAAATGTCCTGTTTTGTGTGTATTAAACAAATCTAACATTGATTTAAAAAGATAACACAATTTTCCTAATATATTTGCTATAGGACGCACCACCCGATCTGATAGATATTGTAATCGCCAGCGTGCAGAAAATTCGAATGGTCCTCCAAACCCCCGATCAACATAAAGTAAGCCTATGTAAAGAGGCTATTCTTGTGTAGTTTTGGTGCACTCGACCCAATATTCCACTAAAGAATTTCAATTTGGAACCATTCACAGGTGCTCAGCGATATCCCAGAAAACCGTACCTCGGACACAATGCGTAAGTGCCTCAAACGCAACCCAAATGAACCAACATAACGAAATAATGAAAGAGTTTTCCATGTCGTTTCCGATGGATTGAACCTGTTTGTTGCATGCCTTCTGGCAGTGTATCCTAAGCTACTTTGACGCGTAAGATACCAATCTGGCATATAACAAAATACTTTGTAATGAAACCCACTTAGTGTCCATGGAATACTGCAGCCACACATCAAACCTGCTCGGTGTACAATGGGCCTACACCAACTGTTTTCTCATTTTCTGATTATGGGAAATGATGCAACTGTCTAGAGGCGTAATCGATATGTGATGTCGGAAGTTTCAAAACAGCCATAAGGACAGTCACCGACATCAAGGTACATAGGCCGCAAATCAAATATTCAACTCGGAGCTAATTTGCGCTAAAAAGACAGCCCATTTGTAATCGAAAAGGAAATTAAACTTTTTTAAGAGTGGAGCAAGTTCATGATGTAGTTTCTTCCCCACTTTTTAACTGCACTGGTGATGTTCCAGAAGCGTTACACATCGATGATCGATTGGTATGTGACAAATTTTCTACTTTCAAAAAATCCTCCGAAATTTTCATTTACACGTTCCTATGCTCCTGTCTCGCATGGAGGAGGAAAACAAAGTGTAGGTGAAAAACTTTGTTGTTTGAGTGCCTGTACGTAACAGCAACATCATAGGCATAGTCATAAGACATTTCCCATGATGAATGGTAATAAACTAATAGCTATTTAAAAAAGCGAATATTCTGCATTTTACCAATGATTATAGAATAAGAGCAATGCTTCTGCTGCTACATGAAGACCAAATCAGCTCACAAAACGGAATATTTTCGGTATCTGGTCAAATACGATAAAAAGGGAGAGAACGATTGACTCCATTCGCCAGTTCATTTGCTAGGTCCGAGATGCACTAACTGCAACAACCAATCTGATGCAAATTTGTGAACGGCAACTCAGCATTACCAGTCGACCATGACCCGGTTTTCCCACTCTCTATCCAAGGTTATACAGTCTGTTGACTTCAATTATGTCTACTGAGATCTCATTAGTAGGGCCGATATAGTTATTATTTATTCCCACCGATAGACTTGCTCGACGTACACTATTCTCCGAGGCAGGTTGTGGTTGGAGGGTAGATCGAAGTGGTCAGTCCATGACATGGCAAAAAGGTCTGAAGACCTTGACCAACGGACTTGGCCCAGTAGGACGTGTTAGACTTCCGTGTTGGGGGTCCACGTGATCCACCAATCAAATGGTTGGAAACATTAAGTGATATACCTAAGTGTCGCGACCAGTGGAGTAGTTGCATTCGGACTCTTTCTCTGTCCTAGTGATTTTCACTTCTTACTTTGATTTTTGGATCTTCTTCACTTTATGCTTCTAATCTTTTTTGCCTTTTACTGGACGATGCTAGAAGGTAGCAACGGAAACCAGAGCACAGAAGTGCGAGGTTAGTGGTTGAATGAACCGAAACTGAAACTTGCTAGTCATGGTTATAGTTTAGCAGTTGGATCAGCTTTACTGTGCGGACAAGACATTTAACTATTACAATTGGAAAACGTACAGAAACCATCGATGTTTCAGGGGGTGCTGGCTGTCAGAAAATACGCCAGCTTAATGAACAAGCAATTCTGGAGTTGAGGTTGCTCTCGTTTATCTGAAGCTGAACGTTAGACTGTGTGTTTGGTATATGCTGTGCATGTCTCCGGAAAGGATCACCTTTGTAGAGTTCATAAATTAATGTGCAGTCCACGCCGCGGCCAACAGGTGTGCAAAATCAAATCGCTAAACTTGATCTTGTCGGGTGTGTTGCGTTTCCCGGGTATTTGTCTACTGGACGATTAGAGATAAATGATATGGTCAGATTTCACAGTCAGTCGCACTAACCTAGTTGTCTGTTACTGCCCCTCATTCTATCGACTCTGTTCTTATTGATCTGATTTGCCTTCCCCGATCGGGTTAAGTTGAAGTGATAGATTAGTGACTGAGAACATTTTGATATCCCATTTTGAAGCACTGAAACTGTTTATGGTCTTTTTTCAAATCTCAGTTGGTGTTCCTTTCTTTCCGAGAAGGAAATCAGAGAGATTCTCTTGGGGTACGTTAATTTTTGCTATCCTGTTAATATTAGAAATCGCTAAGGATCAATGGATCCTTCATCGAAATATGACAGTACAACCTGGGTTTGGTCTATTCATGACTATGGCCGTATCCAGCTATCAGAAACTACCGGAAAATGTTCGGGTGAGCACTGCTTCCATTCACTTATGTGATTCGGATAAAATGTAAAGGAAAACAATTTCAGTGGATCGTTTGAGAACTACTGATTTCTTTTGCATTGTAAATGTAGTCATTTTTATTTACTCGATTTTATCAAAATGGGAAAATTTAAATAAAGGCGGTGTTAAACTTAAACAAAACATTAATGTGAACCCCAAGTATGAAGATGAAGTATGCCAACTGTGGAGTAACAGAGTTTATTACACGTTAAAATAATCCCACAATTCAACCCACAGATACTGATCATCTCCGTCACGTGGACAACAACCGTATACTCTGCCGCAACCCTTGGGTGTCCGTCCGAGTAACCCCGTACTCAGAACCACCAATAAAATAGGCTGCCTCAGTGAAATACTGCTTGGGATGAATTTGTCTCATAATAACCGGAGTACATGCCCAGAAACGACTCTATTCTTTTAGGTTCTGTTGTTTTTCGCCTTAACGTGCCTTTAGGAGATCTTCCTTTTCCAGGAGCAGTGCAGTCTGATCATCTAACCAAATCTACTCGGGGTTTTCACAAGTAATTGATTGTATTGAAGGATTAGCTTATCTACGGATAGGCATGAGAAGTCCCTATTCATTAGTTGCTTGATACTGTTTGATTTTTTGTTGCCGACAGTCTCGGTTTAAAACCGTTTCTTCATGCCTATTTACATTCTATCTAGTAGTAATGAGTGGAAAAGCCCCCGGTTCTTCCCTAGAAAGTGCAAATTTTGCCCTGGAACGTAGAACAGAACCACATGAGTCTCCAATAGGTCACGATTAGTAAAGAACTGGGTGACAGCGTAGCGCTGTCTATCACCACAGTCGACCGGTAAAAATGATTTAAAAATATCAAGGAATTTTTTCACTTAGAGTTACATTGATGAACCAAGTTGGGATCCGATAAATTCTAAAGCCTTAGTAAAGCGTTCAAATTGGTTGTCTCGTTTGGGGCTATTTACTTGTTACCGGGAGTCAAAAAATATCCAGTCAAGTAGCGAAAGTCATCAGAATAAGGTAAAAGTGGTTGAAAAGCCACGGATATTTAGAGGCTAGTTTTATAAAGATGTTGAGTCCAATAAACTCATAGATTTTTAACTTGTGGAAAATAATTTGGTCGAAGGCTCTTGAGAGCACTGATGAAGACAAACAAGTCATCAGTTTCACACGGGCCGGTTAGAAAAATCAAACGATGCAAAATGTCGCCAGTAAATTACAATATTAGCTGTCGTTATTATTCCATTACATTGTAGTACACTGGGAGGCGTAGTTTGCCGCTAGATGGTGTTGCTATTCCAGCAGATAACTTTGCACTTCATCCTCATTTCTGCTTGACTTTTTTCTGTTAGCGTGAGTTCCGTGCGGCTCACATCACATTGCCAGATCCTTCCTTCGTTGCCGAATGCGCAGTCCTTTTTCACCTGCATGGATACACAGGTAAAGAAGCCAGACATCTCCTAGTACGATTTCTACACCGGATAAACAAGGCACACAATGGTCAAGCATTCCAGTTTCCTTGCAGTACCGTATTTCCGATCTCCGCCTTCTCGCGAGCACTTCAAAAAGTCAGTTTTCATTGGACAAGGCAATTTAAAACCTTGCTTATTCGTCGAGAAAACGTAGGTTTGCAATCAGCAGACACGATGCAGCAAGAAGAAGACAAACTGGCCGAAAGCGTTTTGATTGATTCTCTGACTGACGTTTGGAATAGTTCGGCTGATTCTAAACAGTCTAATAAGTTTCACTCGGTGGATTCAGTAGCAGAAGGCCTGTCTACACAAGAAGAATGCCTGACCTCACTTGCCGTTATTCTACCAGCAGCCACGGCATCGAATATTCACCGAACCACACGTGCGACCGTCCCACTCACGTCTTGGGCCTTTGTCAGCCGAGTTGTTACAGAAATGAGGTCGCACAATCTGGAACTGATCCCCAGTCAAATTGAAAAGGTAATATAATTTTCAGTGTAGAGAAGAAAATGATACGACATCTGTTTATTATTCACCTGCTAAAGAAGTACAGAAAAGTTAGCATCGGTTTCATGTTTGTGTGTCTTATTATGAGTATATAGTTCAGTCTTTTTCATGTGGGTCTGAAATATCGACCCAGAAAGTTGAAAAAATCAGGGAAACTTGAGCAAAAACCAATGATCAGAAGCTTTTGAAAGCCGTCGACCTGAGCTGCGAACACACCATCAACCTGAACTACTGAGAAAATCTTTGGCATTGCAATGTTAGCCGTCAAATCCGAAGCGTCATAAAATGTCAAAGAACGAGAAAGCATACGTGTTTCTAAATCCCAGGAACATCGGGTTTTCAACAAATGTAGACTAGCTTTGAAAGACAATGGGACTGTGTAAAATTGGACCAGTTTGCATGCTTCAAAACGTAAGTTCTGTTCTAGATTGGTAGTAGCACACGTAACCGTTGCACTCCGTTTATTCGTAAATAGGTAGGCACAAAATCGGACTGTACGCTGGTGAGTTAGCACGTAAGCAAATACACAAGCAATCGGGTCAGCACGTGAGTCAAAGTCACGTGCAACCGAAAGCGCAACCCTAGCGTATAATCGAAACAGACCACAGAAGGCCGTTTGACGTATTTCAATATCTGACTGGTCAACTCAGTCTGAGATGAAGCAGGACTGGCATCAACACTGTGTCTGTACAACTGTAGGCGTGTGTCTTTGCTTGTGAGGAACATAGATCAATTTCCGGCAGTGCACGCATGTGCGTGCGAGACTGTCTGTCTGAATATGTGAGTGTTCACGTCAAACACAGTCGTTGATTCCACGGCACGGTATAATTGCATCTCTTTCAGTTCCGTATTGCGAACACACGATTCTTGCATTATTTCCTTCCCCAAAGTTGTCCTTCTCTGTTCACTTCAAATTAAATTTACTTCTTTTTTTTGACACTTCATTGTATCTGATGTCCACATAATAGTTCATACATTCCTTTTTGATTCCAGAGGTTAAATCCAGAACCTGGCTTCTGGTCCGAACAGCTTACGGTCCCGGTCTCAAATCTTCTCGTGTGCAGTTTAATTTTGGCTTTTCCTAATGGTTTTAAATATTTGTGTTGGTTGTAGCTCAGGCTGTTGGTTGCGATGACGTTCTGATCGCTGAGCTCGGCGTTTAGATCGCAAACGTTTCATCACCAGTCGAGGTGACATCGTCAGTGCGGTACCGTCTGCGTACGTCTGCCAACGAGGTGTTGCACCGAGCTTACTCTGCCAGCCGTAGACTATGCTTCTAAATCATAAGAGAGCGGAAATTCGATGACGCTACACTTTCTGAATTCTCACTACACTGACTGCCATAAAGGCTGATGATATGGCTCTCAAAGTACTTCCTTAATGATTCTCTGTAGTTTCTCGCTGCAAAACCAGAATAACCGTGATCCCGTTAACATTATGTGAAATAGCAGCCCGATTTGCTGAGAACTGCTGTACATGAACCCAGTGGCAGGAGATCACATCGATGGAAGCCATTCAAGAGGTGAAAGCTCTATGAGTTTTTTCCTTCATGTGATAAAATGTGTCTAGCTTGTTCACCGACCGAGATCCATGCGGTATAATGAGAATTTTAAGAAGTTTTCCTTATTCTCGTTGAATTGATGGTCTACATCTTCTTCTGACGATAGTCCATTCTGACAAACCCAACGATTAGTTGCTCTGTAACGTCTGACATCTGCCTGCAAACAGTAGAACGAACCTATTATACATTGTTGAATCGTTTAAGGAATACTCAAAAACTGACTCGATAGATTAATCTGTAAATGATTATTTCTTCTGTAAAGCTACATTTAGCCTTAAAGTATGCTCAGATAAAATATAACGTACGCAGCACATTCACACTCTCACCCAGTCGACCAAGCAACCAACCCGAACGGAGACGTTTAATGCGTAGAACACCTATAAAGTATGTGACCAGCTCATATACACTTATGTGATTTTAGTTTATGCATTCGAACCCCTCTCTTCCCGATAAAAATATTCACGGTCTTGGGGAAATAAAAACACACATGAAATCTATAGTAAGAAAGTGGTTTGAATTATCATACTTCACAGTATTACATTCAGATAGTCATACTGATCCCATCCCCCTTGTAAACAGACAACATGGACACATGCCTTCAGTTTTTGGTATTGAATTTCCTGTCCGGAGAGCTTGAGTTTATTAAGGAAACAAAGACCGTAGATAACCAGCTAAATGTCTCAACTTACCGTCAGACCGATCAGATCATGCATAAAGAGCTACATGAAAATAAGCATATCATCGATCATGCGTAAGTGATCCAGGAAATTGAACAAAAAGTGACCAGTCAGCTGAACTGAAGACCTAAAACCTCAGTCAAACTGAACGTACCCCATGAGAATTCAGATTGCAATTAGGAACAGTCTGCTGTTTCTGAGGGCCCAATATGCCAAGGTTGAATTTACATCGCAAATACAATCACGAATCTAGAGGTGAAAAAGTACCTGTACAGTGTTCTTTGGGAACGGTTACGGCCCTGGAGCTTCGAATTTCTAATATTACTACTGAAAACAGTTGCAGTAGCTAGATTGTGACTTTTCTGAATTCTCGCGAGAAAAATTGCGCGGCACTGTCAGCTTAGGAAATCGGCGAACGACATCGGGATTTGCAAATTATACATTCGAGGGTGCTTTCTTAACCCCTAATTGATCGGATATAGATGATTTACAACAGTGATCTCTTTTCTTTTAATTTCGACCGTATTGGTAAAATAGGTGTGCGGGGATAAATGTGTGTGAGCAGAAGCTTGTTTGGCAATTGCATCAGCTTTTACTATAACACTATACACTTCTATTGAATCGTAGTCACCGAGATTTCTGACTGACGACATCGATTTGTATACTGTTATAGTAATAACTGATGCAGTTGCCAAACAAGCTGCTGCTCACACATATTTATCCCCGCATGAACATGGAAGTGATCACTATCCGTACCTACACAGCGGACAGAAGCACTGTTCAGCCAGTCAGAAGCAAAACTGCTTGAACAGTACGGGGAACACGACAGTGTTAGAGTGTACCACCATCCTCAGCTGGAAACGGATCGACTGGTTTTTATTCTCTCCCATAACTATCACTTTATTTCCTCAATCCATATCAGAGCTTCCCAAAAAGGATCAATCTCCCGAAGCACTTTTCCAATATTCACCGTTCACAGTTCAGCCCCAGCGGTGCAGTCGCTTCTGCCAATGTTAGTTCACTGGGCTAGTAATAAAAACTGTCCCAACAGATGACATACCGCTGGTCTAATACTACATAAGTTGCTATTCAACTCGGCTTTTCTATGCAAGGCCATGCTAAATTGAACAACATGGCCCGTTTATTCATAACGAACGGTTTCATGTCATTTTAATTACCACTAACGGTTCACTCGATTTGCGTAGATAGCTATATCCGTTCCCAAAGAACACACTGTACATCACGAACACTAACGATACTGATCGGTGATTTTGTCATCTCCCGTTAAACATTCCTAGTTTGACAAAAACCATCTTGAACATTGCTTAGCCTATTTATGTTATATTTTCATTTATGGTCAAGAGATTTTTAAGAGAAAGAGCGTTTCTGGGACTAACAACTAACTACCTTTTTAAGCGCTCAGATTATCTTTGCATACCTCAGGTCGTCGAGCTCTGGCAAGCAGTTCAGCTATGCCAACCGATTTTGCTTCTCGGTCCCGTGGCTACGGGGAAATCAACTGTCTGGCAAACGCTGGTAAACGTATTGAATCATAAAACGATCGTACCAATAAACCCGATGGTTGGGTCGCGCAACAATCAAAGCGCTTTCCGTCGCCTTTCAATGGAATTCAGAAAAGTCTACGGATCGGAACAACAGAACTGGCAGGATATACCGCTTGACGTTTACGACCAATTAGCCTCGTGTTCTTTGGTCGATGAAGAAATGGACGATGAATTATTTAATTTTTCCTATTCAACAGTTGTCGTGGAGCGATATTTCCCACTATCAGATGCACATCAAACTTTATCGGGGTGGATGAACCACACAAATGTGATCAGAAATGGGGTTTGGCCTTGGATAGTACTGGATACGGCCCAGCATTCCACCGCAAACTGTTATGCCGTAAGGGAAACGAGGTTGTGCAGATGGATGAACGATTATCCAGGTATGTATATTCAGCTAGCTTATTGTTTGGTGAAGTATTTTTCTTCTGCGGTTGTGCAGGACAAAGGAATATCGGACTTACTCAGCTGATATGAATCAAATTACGAAGGCGGTTTTTTCTTTGATGCCGAAAATTAGTATACCTTTTTGTTGGAGATGGCATAATAGTTTGTCAAAAATGAACCGGAGGAATGTCGTGATACAGCAGCCAAGTCTAATACATTCTATCACCGTGTACCGTTGCTCTGTCTGACCTTTGTTTTCAAGATACCGTAAGCAGGCTTGAAAACATAAGGGTGTCTTCAAGGCTTATCCGCTCCATTGTCACTCCGAGTTACTGTGTGATTCTGTGACCTGCGGTGGGAAGTAGATCATCATGACGAATCTCAAACCAGGAGGTCCCGGGGTCGAATTATAATGTCGCCACCGGTCACTTCCCTTCCGACAGCCTTTATTCTATCTCGAGCCCATTCACGAAATGTTATGTTGTCTGTTTTTACAAAATCCGAAAAGGAACGGACATGTTTTCTTAAAACTTCCGGGGAAATTTTGTCGTGTTTTCCAAATGCAATAACATACTACTTGCTTCTCGAGAGACTTTCAAACGAATTACTTAAATTAGGCTTTTATTCTGACAACTTTAAGCGAACTCTATGACTGTTTTGTCCCATTGAGCTCACGATCATTTCCCATTACGTCCTATTGCTGTGTTGTGTTGTACATTTTTAGCACATTTTAGACTGACTGTGCTAGGTTAAAGTAACAGACAGATTAACTACCATAAGTCATTCAATCTCCTGTAACCGTCTGGTAGAATTCTCTAATATATATATATATATATATATATATATATATATATATATATATATATATATATATATATATGACCATGAATCGAGTGGTGTCAGTTACCGACTGCATAACTAAGAAGACGTACTGTTCGACGGCAGTTTGATTCATTGGTAAACCTGAACTTTTTCAGACCCTCAGAAGTTCACACTGTAGAATTTCAGGATGATCAGATAGATCGTATGCCAAGGCTTAAGATAATAATGTCTGACAGAATGACGGGAAAGCTGCATTCCCGAACTTTCCTAAGGCCTCGTAATTTTCATTCGCTAGTTAAAAATGAGAAGAGATTTTGAACTGATGCAGATGGTATATTTTCTTAATGTTCTTGGTATTGTCCAGAGGATTCAGTTTAGATGAGGCATGACAATACGTTTTTCCTATTGAAAGCTATGCGAGTGTATACTGAGCGAAGAAAACGCGTAAACTCTTTCCGATCAATGACGTTCAGTGGAGGATGCAAAACTCTTTCCTACTGAATATGTAGTGTTTCTAATCCGTTTCCAATTCACTAATATTAACCAAAGCGGCCTGCCTTCAACCCTCCTCCTTCTATATCGTTAGACCGTACATTGATATGGGAAAAAGCACAATTGGAAGACCTGTCGCCGGGTATGGTGCATCGATTTACGCTTTGTCATATAAGAAATTCAGTGGATGGTAATCACGATAGTGGACTGTGTTGGTTACACTTGTGGAGTTCATGGTGTCGAACTGTAACCTCAAGATATATGATTGATGCCACCAGGTAAGTGGATCATATGGGCACATCTCTTATGCTGGTCCGCGTGATAACGCAGTTCATACGATTTGAACAATCTGATGTTGACTTTACCAGTAACTTACGTTGACAATAATCTACCCGGCTATCTGATAGATTTCACAGGTAGTGTATTATTTTTGCTTTACATTACGGATTACATTTGTGCATTTTTTGCAGCAGTACACCGGAGGTGGTATACTCCATAACTTCAGAGGTCCACTGAGCTATTAAGGATAGCCGGTAAAGAAGCTGAGATTTGGATTGACGAACCATAGAAGATCCCAATAGGTCAGGAATGATAGCCAGCCGGACGATAGGAAATAGCTATCTATTACTAAAGTGACCGGCGGTGCCGGGATTCGAACCGCTAGCCTCCGTGGTGGTAAGGAAATGCTCTAGACCACTCGGTCACCCGCGGTCGGATATCTTCGTGCGCGGGGAGTCGAATCCGGGTCAACTGGGTTAAACAGGAAGTTGATTTTGACTCTAGGCACATGCTGGCGTCCGTGGAGTGTGCTACGGGGTTTGGTTTCTTGATCACGCCAGAGCGATCGTGGCCTCAGCGGCGGCGTGTCGGTCTGATTGTGCTGCGCGACCCGTTTTGAAGACAAGGTTGGACGAGGAGTATGACAGGGACGGTACTTCTGTCAAAAGGTAACGCAGGTGTCCTAAAATGAGCTCAGTCAGGATGAAAACCTGGTGTAGAGTAAAGGGAAAAAGCTTACTTCATTTTGATTTCCAGTACGAATACAGACCGTGGAACCACGGCTTATCGGTCCTTTGGTGTTTGTTTTTTTAATAAAATACAAGGTTCAATTTATGTTGACTACATGGATTAATACAAACGAGAACAGAGTCACAAGTGGTTAAACGACGATGGCAGGCATAGCACACTAACAAAACATGGCGTCGATCGGAAAACGACACTAGGAAACACAAAGCTGAGCTCCCAACCCGACGAATCATAAAATGTGCTCCGTTGTTTACTTTGGTGTTTTTTCCGCAGTGAGATCACGTGAGCTTGAAAGTAAGCATAGGAGTATGTGAGATCTGATATGAACAAGGGTACAACGTCCACAAATTAAAAACGTTCTTCTTCCTGATAATTAGGCATTTTAAAAGGAAAATAAACTATCCAGATTTGGTTTTTTCTATTTCATGAAGAAGGTGACTAATTTCTTTAGCAGTTAATCAGCAAATCGTTTAGGTCGTGAGATCGTGATAGCTTCAAAAATTTTGATACGATATTTCTGCTAAAATGAACTGTTCGACCATACAAACTTGGACATGTAATAAATAGACAGGGTTGGTCTCCAAAAAACGTTTGATGTATATAAGCTTGAGTGTCGTCCACCGATGTCTGACGATCTATAGAGAACGAATCACCAATTGCTGAAGAATTTAGCCCTGGGTTTGTAGACGCTTCATGTAATTCTGTGTGGATACTGAAAACTAGCTTCGGCATATGTTTCTGGTCCACACTTTTGAGTAACGAACTGTTGAAATGATTTAACTCTATGGTACTAAAGTTGACTGTTTTTGTATGGTGCATCACTAGGCGATGATGTGAAAAACTCTCTTGACAGTCTTTACGTCTTGCCTAAATTTTGTACGCAGAATGTTAGTATCCACAGTCAAAGACTTCGGGATGCCACTGACGGATATAATTCATATTGATTCCCACCGATCAGGACAAAAGTGATTTTTACTATTCAGTCTGTGTTTTTATCAAGATATTCAGGCAGTACAGCAAAATATGAAGCGAGTACTCATAATTCTACCTTCTATTGTGATTTCCCAACCTTTTATTCATTGTAGCTGGGAAGCATTGTCTGAGGAAATGGAGTCACTCCTTCGAGACGGATTGGAAACAATATCCAGTACAGTTCTACGTGGAACAGTTGACCAAGGCTCCGCCCAGCGGATTATAAAAACTGTGACAGCACTGGCCACTAGCCTGTTCGAAAGATTTCTTCCACGTTGTGTTTGGGAACGACGTGAAATTGGACAAATACCCCGTAGGTCAGATGAGGATGGCTACGGGGATTTTCAAAAATATGGACATTTTGAAAACATTATGGTCCTAACATTCGTAATTTTGGTTTGATTATTCTGGTTTATTTGATGTAATCTTTCAATTAGTTTGATGGTAAAACTATGATTATGCTCTAAGCACAGTCCGAAGTTTTAGCAAACTAGCTTTTCATTTACGGGCTTGAAATTCCTGCCTCAAACAGTGGTGAAATACAGCAGATGCATCAACCTGTATAGTCAAAACAAGCTTTGTGCATGAGTTTTGCCTGAAAATGGTTTAGGTTCCTAGAATGATGGAAATAAAAAGATTTGGAAGTTTCACGACTGAGTAAATCATCAGAGGAGGAACAAAGTACCAGGTTTCGATTAGTCTCAGGTGAGAAGCGTCACAGATCATTAGGAAAATTTTTGAATAGACTGTGATCAAAATAAACGAGTTCCGCGAGTTGGCGGCGGTGCTAACTATCGCGCCTTGTTCCGAATCCCTTCGTCAATCATCGCACTTGTACATCCCTCCAGATGAAACTGCTCTATCTATCAGTTTCTCATGAAATTCCATAGCTCTGATTCCGAACTGAAAATGGTGAATCATGGATGGACAGTTGAAATTCCTTTGTATGAGGGGAAAAAAGTTTTAGTTAATTTCGTTCAACCATCTCACTCAGTAATATGAAATTGATTAACCCTATGCTATCACCATAGCTCGTCAATACAAACAAGTGATGGAACGGATCAACCAGTATTGGCCAGAAGTCAAAAGAATTGGGGATCACCCAGAATTGCAACAAAATCTAGTACGGAGCTTTTTAACTTTCTCATTCATTTGGGGCGTCGGAGGTCACATATGTGGAGATCCACAATTACGCAACAAGTAAGTAGTGCCCAAAAAGCACTCAACAATTTGTTATGCACAGTTGATGATTATCTTAACTATGCTCAGACAAGAATATATGATGTGGTTGTCTAGTCTAAACTAGCTCGTGGTTATATGCTGGATAGACAGAGTTGGTACTTCAAGTCATTTCAACGCTGGCTAAAATTGCTATGCTCCATATTCACGTGTTCTCGAATTATTTGGATTATCTCTGCATTGTAAGTTCAATTACTTGATCGTTTTTGTTCGGGGCACAGTTTTAATTTGAAGAGGCTTATTTTGCACAGTCTCAACGGCCACCAGAGTTTGTCAGTCCAATAGGTCCTCGAGTGTCCTGCTGTTCGCTAATAACCACGGTTATAAGTTGTGTTCCTGTTCTTTTCATCGTTAACACTAAGGCTATCCAGTTTCCTCCGCGTCAGAGGTAAACTGGTTGTCCTCGATTTTTCTCAATAATTGTCTACAGTCTAAACTGAACAGAACTACAACCCAAGTGGACACGTTGAAACAAGCATAAGCTAATTGTTTTCCAACGTCACATAATGAAATAATCTCACTACTATTTCTTGACTTACCCAAAATATTATCAGTATTGGCTAGCATTGGTTAGAAAGAGAAAAAGGTTGATGAGCCCATGAAATAAAGGAAAGGTGAAAAGCCCAGATCAAAGGAATTGACCTCACAGCGTGCGTTACTTTTCCTGGGTAGGATCCAAGAGATCCACCCATTTAGGAGGCGAAGAAATTGAGAGATTATTTCTGCTTGACTGCTTGTCCTCTGGACTCCACCTTTCGCGCGCAAACCTCAGGTCATCCGACTAACCCTGCACTCAGAAACACCAGACTGGAGTTTTGCTCTTGTTAGAGCTCACCCATGGTGCATATCCTCAGCCGCACCCTGGATTTGAACTCCAGCCTTTCCACCTCCATGGAGTGTGTTACCGCCGCGCCACCTCGCGACCAGTGGCCCTCTTATTTTCATGCAGTTTCCATTTCCAACTGAAGTTCCCGCCATAAGATCAAAACCACAGCCACTATACCCGGTGCATGGTTTGTTGGTTGATCAAACTATACTGAACTGTAATGAGCTTGCTTTAGAATAAACTTCGTTTGCGATTACAACGAGAGCGTAAACTAACCCGGACTTATCACATTATATCCGTCCCATTTGATACTGCTATCTAGTGGGATAATGAAGTGGTCTAACAGTCAGTTCGCACCCCCTATTCACCACCTTACCATTCCGTTGGTGATCGAGTGGTTTAGAGCGTTTGATTACCACGTAGAAGGTTTGAGGTTCAAATCCCCGCCACCGTCGGTCACTTGGGTGGTACTCAGTAATACGCTGTCACCCGGCCTATTGAGTTCTTATGTGGTTCACCACTTCAAGTCTCAGGATCGGGTTTCCGGTTATTCCTAATGGTGGCTGTGGAGTATGCCCGTTCCACTGCAGTCATGTGCAAGCATGTTTTAATGAAAAAATGTGATTGTAACGTTCTCTTTGAAAAATTTACGAAAACAGTTTTCCCCACAGAGACGTCTTCCGCACTTCAAACGGTGGTTCAAGTGAGTAAAGTTAAGCTGAATAATGGGAAACAAGTAACCTTTACCGATATGAGACTCTGCTGAGTTGCACGTGCATTAGGAATGAAAAGATTGTTGTTTCAGACATAATTTCACCCTCCTTCAAATTCGTTCAGAACACCGAATAGCAGAAAGTTATTGGTGTTTTTTCTCTGAAAAAGATGGCCCACAATCCTTGTTAGAATAAATCAGTGGCTAACCTACACGAAACCACAGTGGATCTATACAGATTAGTCTTGATCATTCCTCACATTTGGGATGTGCTGTCCAGGATGTAACCGGTGAGATTAGCTCCGTTTTTCCGAATCCCAGTTACACATTTCATCAAAGTCGGTTTGTTGCAGAGAATATAATTGTAAGATAAAGTTTTTGTGTTGCGCATGAATTTTACAAGACTGGTGTCATCAATGTGCTTCAGCGTTCAACTCCCATTTTCTCCTTGAGTCTATTTCCAAGTTGGGCTGACAATCCACAACTTGCGTCACGACAACACAGTTTGGATACAGACTGATTGATTGCACAAAGAATTATTCGATATTCATTCACATCTCTCTTTACTTAAATCGGAAAGGCGATCAAGCCCAGTGCTTTGTCATTAGAGCTTAAACAGTCGTTGTGAACGCTCCTATCAGACAGTCAAATGAAGCCATTAACCAACTGTAACGTTCATGGAATCACTGATGGATATGATGTTGTTTGAGCAAACAGGATTATCGAGGCATGGGATGGAGTGAAATTAGTTTCACTTTTCGCCTGTGTTGATACACTCTAGTTCTGCCATCACAACGAGATGGCATCTTGACATGCAGCGATGGCTTGCTTGCCCCCATGACCCAAAGAGCTATGCAGGATGGCTTTCCTAAGCCGAAGATGCAATCATTTCTGATGAATCCTTGATCAGGGGTCAAAAGAAGTTCAGTCTCAGAACCAGTTGATGGCCAACATCTGGTTCTAATCACCTTGCCCCTGGAGAGCAAGCTGTGGGAAAAAACACGGAGAAGAACATTTTATCAGTCAAAGAATCTCCACTAGATGAAAGTAGGAGTGGATTACCTGGTGTGTCTCTCGACAGTGATAGAAGTCATCGCACTTCACTGGGCAGCTATCACCAACCAAAGCTTAACAGCTTTCGGCCCCTTGATATTCTTCCCCGTTCATGTTCCATTTGCTCCACTAGGTACATGGAGCTAAGAACTGAATCCGAAAAGCTGATCGATAATATAACACCAGAGAACACATGATAGAATCAGCAGTCGGGTCTAAAGTGACAGACTAGAGGAAGTTCCTTCACGGGTGCTTTGATCACGTCCCTGTGCTGGGTTATTATCCCACTGTCTTGTGGGTCAGACTTTTGGTCAAAGGCTCTGGGTAGAGTTCCCGAAGAGAAACCCCTTCTGCGGTGTGTGTAGCCGCAAAGTATGGTTTGCCCAGAAAACTCCAACGGTCCCTCGGGAAACATTTCTTGTCTTTCTGCTCTTCCTCCTTTACATCCTAATTCTAAATAGATACGAGAAGCCACAGTGAGAGGTAACCAAGAAATCGTAACTATCGGTAAGCCCAGTAACTTGGAAATAGGGGAAAATAGAGAATCGATCCTCAGACCCAAGCATTCTCTTCACTTAGCTGCTTTCAAAGTCCTTCCACTTTGTCCTAACCAGAACTCTTGAGACCATTATAATAGATGTATTATATCTTCGGAGCAGGTATACAAGACCCAACTTCAGTGTTAACACTTCAACCCCCCGAGACAACTTGGGCTTCTCGTTTCACTCTTCGCTTGTCGGGCGATCTGGTGTCTCGTGCTCGTGGTCAGGCTGGCATTGGCATCGGACTGAGCACGAAGGCTGAGTGTGCACTGCTCGATTGGATCTCAGTCAACAGTCGTATTTGCGTAGTTCACGTTAATGGCTCTGTACATGTTAACAGACTGAAGAGTCGACGCCTGTTTGTCGTTTCTGTGTACCCCCGAAGTGACTGAACCTCTCCTGAGGCTAAGGACGAATTCTGCCAAGATTTGTCTCGATTGCTCCAAAGCATGCAGTCTACGGACATGAAGTCCGTTGCTGGCAATTTCAATGCTCAAGTCGAAAACCCAAGCGAAACTTAGAGATATATAGGCGGCCGATTTGGCATTCCAGCTGTTCGAACCGATAACGGTGACCGACTCAACCAACTATGTTCCGACCATAGGTTATTCCCAGGGAGTAAAAATTTCTAGCACAATTTCTAGGCGGCACGAACTTACCGGGCCTCTTCCTGCGCCTTCGTAACGTTGGATTCAGATCGACCGTATTTCTAGTGATTACCACTGGCGAGGATTAATTCAAAATTCTCGATCATTGCGGTTCACGTCTGTAGATACTGATCACGCTCTTATCCGCGCGCGTTTTAGCCTACGTCTCGTTGGCGGTCGAAACAATGCCGAGGCCAACCTTCCACGCAGCTGCTATTGTACGATAATCATCGACCCTTTTTCCAAATAGAATTGTCCGTCAATTTATCGGCTGTTGTCAAATCCAGAGGATTCCAATAAGCAGTGGATAGAGATCAGAGAGGTCATAGTTCAGGCTGCTAGTGCTGCCCAAGGTCCAACAACCGGAAACCCAGAAATGACGGATATCTGCGTCCACAGTTGCACTGTTAGATGCGCACAGATCAAGTTTTCCGGATTGCAAACTCGATAGATATGCCTTAAACGCCGTCTGACGCGAAGCCTGAAAAATAGTTGTGAGCAGTGTAAGAAAATGGAAATAGCTGCTGCGATTGGCAACAACCGCAACCTTTCCCGTCTAATTAAAAATACAGGTCCACGAAAGCAACACTTTAACAAACTGACCAAAAAGGCAAGTAGTTCACTGATTCAGACTCAGGAGTGTCATGTATTTCGTTGGGCGGAGCATTTCCCGGAACAACTAAACCGACGTTTTTCGTAACCGGTGTAATGTGTAGCATTATAGTTAGATTTCTGAATGTAGATACCAATCCTCCGTCAAAAGCTGAGGTCTCCCTTAAACTACATAAATCTGCCAGATCGGATGGGTTGCATTCGTCTATTTTCAAACACGGTGTCTCAGCATTTCTACTGGAGTTGACAAAACTCCTCAGTTTGATATGGGATATGAAACGAATTTTAAAGAGTTGATGTGAATCGGTGATCGTACTGATTAAAAAGATCTTCGTGTGAACACCACAGAGAGATAAGTCTGGTAACATCACATTCAAACTGCTCGCTGACATTATTCTCCCACACTCATCTAATGCTCGCGAACAGTGGTGCACGAAAGCAAGCTGGGTTTAGACCTGATCGGGCTTGTGCTGATCACATCTTCCCTCATTGACAAATTTCAGAACATAGGCACACCTTCCGTAGGCCTACCATCTCCGTTTTTCTTGATCTTAAAGTGACCTTTCAATTCGGTTGACTGCACAGTTCATTGGCACTGCCTCTTGTTAAAGGTTGTCTTTGTGCATAAATAGATGAGGTAGAAAATTAGTGTACTTCAGGGTTGTCCCCTTCTCCTTTTTCCTTTAACTTTGTGATTGACATGGTCATAGAGACCTCGCTTTTGTCATGTGGCGATAGTGGTATTGAAATTTTTCTGGATGGAAATGCATCAGACCTTGGATATGCGGACGACACTGTTCCTCTAAGTGAAGATCCACGTAAGCTGCAAGTTCTCCTGGACAGTTTGGACAATTGAGTAGTAATGTTCGGTATGCGTTTTGCACCTTCAGAGTACAAGATGCTGTTACAGGATTGGGTTGGTTCAACACCTACCCCTTCAGTGTCTGGGGTGACCATAGACCTGATGGACAAGTTCTGTTGTCTGGATAGCTGCATTTCACCTGGAGATCGGATATCGGATGAGCTGTCTTTGCGTATACAGAAGGCACGTTTGGCATTTGCCAACCCGAGACATCTGTGGCGCGGACATGACATCCGTTTATCTATCAAGGGTCGAGTGTACACTTCAGCAGTCAGGCCAATGCTTCTGTTTGGTTCTGAGACATGGATACTGCGGGTGTAGGATATACGAAGGTTGTTGGTATTTGAACACCGATGTCTTCGTGGCTTCGCCCAAACGTCGTGGGAAAACCGTGCCAGCAAAGCTGAGGTTAGCCGCAGGAACTAAATCAGTAGATGAAACACTGAAGTTCACGGGGCTAAGGTAGTTGGGATGTGTGTTACGCATGTCCTCGGATAAGATTTCTTGGCAAGCAGTGTTTGTTGAGGTGGGTAATGGAAGATGAGTAAGGGTGGTTGTTCCATGACATGGAAGAAGTGTATAAGACGCCTAGCCAGTGGATTTGGCCATGTGGGGCGTGCTAAACTTCCTGGATGGGGTCCAAGAGATCCCTAATAGTCCACTGAGTGGTTAGATATGATGGATATGGCAAGGTGTCACGACCAGTGGCACTGTTGTATTTAGCAACTTTCTTCGTCCATATGATACTATTTTCAGCTCTCTACTTACTTTTTCATACATTTTCTTTATTTCTGGTTGTGGTTACTGCCAAGAGATAGCAATCAAAGCTACCGCACCTAGAGCATGGTTAATAGTTGTTTGAAATGAACTAATTCTAGTCCCGTGCAGTATACTCGAAAGCTCCATTCCACCTTCGTACGGAAGATGCAGTCGTAGGAAAACATCCAAAATAAAATTACAACTTACTTTCATCATTTGTATCAGGGCATTTAATGAGCTGAATTACCAAAAACTGTTTATGATTACTGTACGCCAATAGGCTACCACCCTAGTTTGTGGATGCTGTCGTACTACGAACATTCTGGTGTCATCGACTCAGAAATGGAGAATAACAAAGTTTATTTTTTTTTACCTGCTCCCGTAACGTTCATAGATTTTCGGCAGCCTTCTTTCGACGACTTGCATCTTGGGCTCCATTTGCTGAGTTGGTGACCACGACGGATTACGCAGACTCGTCACCATCATCAAGTACTTCCGCTGTATACTTTCCGGTGGATAATCCCGATCTCGGCGAATGGCTACATCCAAATCCGGAAGTAAATTATGAACGCCAGCTGCCTAATCTCTTTCACTATATTGTGGACCCACGAGAAGCTCGACTCGTCCCATTTTGGCACTGTTCTACTTCTGGCTCGACTAACGACGATTCCACTGATCGTTGGCCGGAGGAGTATATGCGTGTAATCCAAACAGACAATAAAGAAAGTCGGCAATCATTCTATTTCTTGGCAACTCCTTTCCATGTAAGGTTCAGCTCTTGTTTTGTTTTGGGTGGCGAGAAGTTTTATTTTTGTAAGTTTCATTGTTTGATCGCCATTTGACGAAGTCTTATGCATCTTAAAGATTGGCATGCAACTTGCCACACCGTTGACCATATTTTATAAAGCTATATTTGTTAGGGATCAGCCATCCGCGTTTTTTTTCAAGGATTGATACACACAGCATGAAAACGCTAACAGCAGCACAGTATTTCAACCAGTAAATTCTTGGGTTGGTAATTATTCTCCGCCGACGACTATTTGGAGTTCTTAGTCTGTGCCGTTTACGAAAGATATGTGGAACACAGCAAGTTGAACCTGGATTTGTACTACACCGTACGCCTCCTGGTTGAAAGCAGATCAACGAAATCAGATGCTGAAATCCTTGGCTTGTTTGCACTGGGATGCTCTTTCGTCCATTTGACTTCAGTTTTGACTCATTCACTCTCACAGCTAGTTCGTTGGGCTTGGATTTATCTTCGTCACCTGGGAGATAATAGTCAAATTCAGAACACGTTGATCATGATTAGAAACTGGAAAAATAAATGTGTAAATACTTTCGGCTGCACCAAAGGCGCTACTTATTTGTCCAAAATCTTCGATTGTAAACCTCATTTCCACGAGATTACTCCGGCCATTTTACTTTCCCCTACACGAAACCCCATTTTAAAAGCTGACTCCGCATTTGATTGTCGGGAATCTTTTGCGTGAAGCCGGACGCCCCATTCTCATACAAGGCCCCCGGGGCTGCGGAAAATCCCAACTGGCTTTTGCTATCCACCACTCCGGTACTAAGTGGTGGAAACGGACTTCCCGGAAGAATGCCACATTAGTCAATATGGTTAATCCTTGTTCAAAATCGAATCAACTAGATCAAAACAACCGGGGATTCTTTGCCAAAAAGTGGCTAATCGAAGATCTGAACGAGAGATTACTGCCTGAGCAAAGTGAGTGAATGACACAGCTCGTTTTTATCAGAAACGTGACACCCAACTGAGGTTTGACATATATGTAGTTTTCAATCTTTTCGCCCACCTTCGAGGGAGCTCTATAGAATACACCAAAAACCAGCTAGTTCTCAGTGCAGAAAGTCGGTCGGAGTGAACTATTTTTCCGGACATTTCATTCTGATGCATGGGACTAACTCGAATTTGTCCCAAATATGGCCTCCCTACTGAATTAAAACCGTCACGGGCTGTAAGCTAAATTTCAGTTCCATGGTAACTGGATTCCATTCATGCTGGAGACAACTGGTGGGAAGAATTATTTTCAATTGTTTATTCTCAAGTCTACAAAAATACAGACTGGATGAATGTTGGATAGTGCAGAAACCAATCGCACTCTGGAGTTGAAATTGGTGGAAGAGGAGGAGGAGGAGTTAGCTAGGAGGGACAAACATCCAATCGATTGATCATAGAAACCCGTTGTTTATCCGGCAGTCTATTACGCTATACTTTGAGACCATGGGAGGTTCCCGTTTTGGAGATGATATTTATTTCTTAGATTGGGTTACTGGATTCGTATGTCCACTGCTTCGGTTGGCCACACAGTGACAACACATGAATGCACAAGAGAGCCGCTGATTCTCAGTTGTGTTCAAAGGGTCCGTATGTGCCGAATGAACGTTGCAGAGGTTTAGCCCGACAAATGAGGCCATCGGTTTTACATAGTGTATAAAGGTAGACGAACGCTTCCCATTCCTTGATATACTACTCACAAGTAAGAAAGTTGCACGGCATTAAATCGTTTATTTTTCTTTGTTCGTCTATCGAAACAGAAGTGTGATATGCCACTTGGCCTGACGAGCCAGGAAGATTTATCTGAACAAGGTACTGAAAACAGCCGTGTAAGATACGTAATGCACTTCGGGAGTATGGATATCCTGACGAATTCATGGATCAGTATCCGAAAGAAAAACCAATTTGGTTTTCATTTTTGAACGTTCCTAAGAAGAAAATATTTATCATTTTCCCTTCCCAAATGGCAACCACAATGGATTTTAAGCAAAGGATTTTAGAGGCAGTCCAGTATACTTTGTACGCCGTGAACAGAGGGATGTCTCGTTCATTCTACTTAACCATGTGTGATCATGAGTTCCGCAAGTTGCACTGTCACTGATGATGAATGGGCAAATGCTGCAACCAGTCCAATTCATTTTGTGGTTTTGGTGGCTATTTCCGTAAGAAACTCACTAGGAAACCAAAAAAGAGTATGTTAAAAGTAATGAAACAACTTCAAATACCATGAGCAGCAGTTTATGTGAACCGTTCAATAGAACATGAACAATCATATTTCATTGTTTATTATAAGTGCTGGAGGTACACCAGAGCAAGCGAAGTCAAGTCAGGCTGCCCAGTAGTTGACAAACCAGCGAGCGTGTAAAGCATGCCTATGAAGTCTGGTCGGTTGAAGCAGTTCGGCTTTGGCGTGCGAATCGTCAGTACCATGTGCATAATTCTCGGCGATAGGCGTTAACTAGTTGGTCAGTGAGCTTGCCAGTCTAGACAGCATGCGGTATAAATGTCTTCCCTTGATTTCAAGCTTCTTCTGGTAAAAAACCACCAAATGAATTGACTGTTGTCGTTGACGCACAGTGGAAACGCATCAATAATGGCCAGAACTGACAAATAAAATAAACAGCACGCACAAAACAGCCAAAATGGTTTCCGTATAACGTTTGAAGTAATTGGTGTGTCCCTGATATACAACTTAAGCTCAATCGCTCTCTGTCATCGATCATTATGCCAACTTTGAACGAATGATTCTTGAATTTCTCTGAAATTGTACCCAGTTTAGAGGATTATTACGGGACCCAACTGGATGGATCAGTAGTTACCATGTGTGACTGATAATCCACCGTGGCCAGTTCAGCGGTACTTTGGATTCGTATATTCTATTAATGATTCCTAACAATCACGAGACTACTATACATTTCATTGACGAGTGGAGCATTGGCACTACGTCCAACCAAACTAATTTAAATCCACCGATATACAGCATGCTTTTGGCACTACACGCATCTCATATAAGAATTCTGACCATCCGTGGTGGAATTCACGGTGACTGTGTTTCAGGATTGTGTGACTAGTGACAAGCCGATCAAATCTTAACTTGGACACTGTTGTAAGTGGTATAAACAAATCAGACATGTCTGGAAAAATCACTATCTAGACACAAAAAGGACAGTCATAATATACCAGTGACTCCCAAGTCAACTCGAAAAGCAGTGGATAACACCATAACTCTGCAGGGAATTGGTTTCACCCGACTTTTCAAGTGATGGCCACTAAGCCAACAGATCACCCTCTCTCCCACCGAACGTACTGCGTGAATCTTAAAAGCAGACTACTCTGCTGTTATATTTCGACTGCCGTACCGTAGAAAAACTGACACGTTTTACATTTGCATTCGACAGAAGTGGACGAAATGCTTACTTGTCACGGTCTATAACTTCTTTCTGTTCTCTTGAACTGGATAAAATGGGCCAGTGCTTGAAATATTCATTGTGAAATATATTAACTAATCATAACAGTTTACAAATCAGAACCACCGGTGACGTTGGCATGACATCCCATTGTCCATCAGGGATCGAGCGTAAACCACGATAGTTTATTCAGCCCTTTATGCGTCTCAACAACGTGGTCGTTAAGAGGAGACTATTGGTCTCTCGGCATCGAGTTCTTCCCTGTATTGCTTGAATAAATTGGGAACACCGTATCAGCAATGCTGTGATTAGGCGAAGGGTGTTGGGAACCAGACTCCCGTCTATGCAATAGGTGTAATATATGTTATGCGTTGCCACAAATTTACTCCCTACGTGTGCGTTGTTTTCCAAGGCACTTAGCTACTAAAGGTTGGGTGTGAGTGGTTAATCCATGACAGTAAACAAATGTGTGAACCTTAACTGGTGGATTTGGCCGAGCACGGCATGTTAGGTCTCGGGTAAGCGCAGACGAAATCTGCACACTGGGTAGTTATAGACACAAGGTAAAATGGTTGGGGGTCACAGTCATTGAATTGGTTCCATTCAAACCCTTCGTTCGCCCAATTTGAACTTGTTTTTTGTCTTGTTTTCTCTTTATTCTACTATTTGTCTTGCTCTCTACTGGACAGTGCCGCGAATTGGCAGTCGAAACTGGGACACAAGTGCTGGATTAACGGTTGGCAAAACTGAACTGAACAATTTAATTATTTCCCTTTCTCTAATAAGACCGTCACCAAGTGACAACAGCTCTTCAGTTTCGTTTTATTATGGGTAGTCTGCTATGATGTACCTACTTCTCCTTGAATTCAGCAATTGACTCAGGTTACGGAACAGCATGAAGTTTTTTTAATGCAAGTATGCTAGAAACAACAATCATTGATATCATCTACTCACAAGACGCCTTCAAATGTGTAGTTGTTCTTCCTCTCATTGAGGCCTCCAATTACGTTTTAGCGACTAGCTGTAAAACTGATTCGAACTGGATGACAACGAGTCGGTACCAAAGGATTATCACTCGTGCAGTGTCAAGGCCTCATCTTTAGAGCAAATAAAAATATGCTCTGTCTCATAGTTCCACACAGTGCTTGTAATAGAGAAAATAGTGTTTATCATTTTTGTCAACAAAATGCTTTCTTTTTCGTTTCCTTAGTTATACAAACCGAAGAAAAAGTTCGGTCCGTCCTCTCAAGCCACCGATGGATGCGCTCTAGTCAATGGATGAAACAGTTCTGTGTGGCTACAAACACTCACGAGTCAAGGTGGCCCATTCGCTCTGGATTTCACATACCTATACTATCATTGGTCAATAATCACTGCACAAGCCCCGATGGAGAGCACCATCAGAATCCGATATCGGACAGTCTCATGCACTATCTGGGAGTGATCAGCTTAACAGATCCCTCCCTGATGCTATCCGATTCAACAGCATTCAATGAACAACGAATCTACGGGTTTGGTCCGTTAAGTCTGATCACCCAGCACTTGATGGGACCAGGTGTATCCAGATTAGCGGGGTTTATTGTGCAGGTAAAACTCGTTGCTTTTGAGAATGAAAGTGCTGCTTTTCACATAGCCTTGGTAGTAGTAGTAGTAGTAGTAGTAGTAGTAGTAGTAGTAGTAGTAGTAGTAGTAGTAGTAGTAGTAGTAGTAGTAGTAGTAGTAGTAGTAGTAGTAGTAGTAGTAGTAGTAGTAGTAGTAGTAGTAGTAATTCCACTAGAGGTCTTCCAAAACTGTTTCCCAGTTTTCTATGCAAATTAGTCAGAGCGTTGCCTTCACTTCTCTCGCCTCATAAGGTCTTCGTTTCTCACTTCGAATGAAGACATTTGTGTCTGTGGAGACCCTGATTATTGTGCGGAAAATCCGATCAGATTGTTTCGTATAGGGAAATCCAACAACACCAGTGGAGTTGTCAGTAAAAGGTTCTGGGGCCGATCTGGGTTCTCACTCGAGTTTGTGGGACGGAACGAGACAGAGGGCGTGCGCCGATCACCTTTGTGCACATAGGTTCGGCGTTCGTTTCCTTAGTCCAATGGCTTCGACCGTAGCTTGTATGCATATTCGGTCTTATTTTGATCGGTTTTGAGGCGCCTGTTAAAATATCCGAGATGCTTGATTGGGATCTACTCGATGACCAGTGTGGACCAAATGAAATCGTTCCGGATTTACCTTGACTTAGCCAACGCGGAAAGACAATTACCGTGGCATTTGACTGACGTAGAGTGCATCACGGACGCATCTGAATAAATAAATAACCATGGAAGCGGTCAGCATTTGTAATTTTTGCCTGTTCCGCATTCCTATCAAAGGGGAACTTTCAGAAGATCACCTTAATCATGCGGCGTTGAAGGTAGCTTTTACAGAGTAGCTTAAGCATCTTTGGAGGGTTTCTGACTGGATATCACCCTTGAAAGGAAGGCTGATGAACGAACCTTTCCCTTCGGCGGTGATTATCAGTGGTTTCTGGTCATATTCTCCCATATTCTGTTGGATGAACTTGTCGGGGTATCCGTTACTTCGAAAATGAGTCCATATTTAAGTACCTCCGGTAGACAGATATTCTTTTTTCTCAATAGTGATCACTTTATTAAGTTTCTAACCAGTATGAAACTTTGGAAGTTTGTGTGCTGTCCGTTTCGCACCTTCTTCGTATATATTCTACGTTGAATGGGACCATCCTCGTTTCGGATGAGGTGTACATCAAGGAAAGGCATCTGGTTTCCGGTTTTTCTTCGGCTGTAAATCTAAATGAATCATGAGCTTCAATGAACGTGTGTAATAGATTTCCTATATCTTTGAATCTGCTGTGCAGAGGATATCATCGAAAATACGGTGGTATACATCAAGACGTATGATAGTATCTTTTAGCTTATTGGACTCAATCCCCACCATGAAAAACTCAGCTAACAGAGGACCAAGGGGAGACCTCATAGCTACGCCATCTATTCGTCGTTGCAAGTTTCCATTAAGCAGAAACTGCGCATTGTACATGTATTTCATCAGAAGTTCCAGTATTGCCTCAGTCTGTATTCCTACACTGATACTGTTATCTTTCAGAGGTTTGATGATGGTTTACACAAGCGGTACATTTGTGAAAAGGGATGTGACAGCTAATAAGAACATCATTGTATTCCATATATTCATATCTTCCACGACATCTACGAAGCAAAACCTTTCTTCCAGGCTGTGCATGCATACTTGTTTCCTTGTTGACTTTGGAATTTCTGCCAGCCATCTCACTACTGAATGGTACGGTGAATTGTTCATCGATAGGGTGGGACGGATAGAAACTTCCGACTTATGGATTTTTGGTGGCCCACGTAGCCTCGTAGTGCATGAGTTCGTTGGTCCTTTTCGCTCACATAGTTTGCTGCTAATCCAACCGTCTCGGTTTAGTTGCTAGAGTATGTTAGTGATTTGCTGTTCGCACGAAATAGTCTTATATTTTTCCGATGAACTAATGAAGAATTTGCTCATCTGCCAGAATGACTAATAGTTTATTGACATAGTTCCTCCGGCTCATCAGTACAATGCCCGCACCTTTATCAATCTGACTCAGTATTACGTTTTCAGTGCGAGGGATTCACCTATTTCTTCCAACTGTCACCTGGTGACGAGTTCCGTTATATGTGGTTGGAATTTACGGTAGAGATAGCACGCATTGATTATTATTGACTTTAAAGCCTCGAGTTCCTTATTAGAGTTAGATTGTAAACCTTGCGCTTGACAAAACAGGTTTTTGAACTAAATCTTTATATTCAAATTCTATTTCTTTTGTCTGGGACAACGAAACTGTGGGCTTAAGGAAAACACCTCATAACACATCTTACTTAGGTTAATGCCAGTGGGATTATGAACATACCTTTCACGTTTGTTAGGAAAGTTACACTGTGGAATCTGGTGGCTCAGATTTCGTTTCAGTTTGGAGAATTTCTTCTTGTCCCTTGAGTCGACAATTTCTTCCAAAAAATCCTGCGGCTGAGGTAGATACCTTCCTAGCCTAGAAATTTTAGAACGCACGGTGTCTCATTCATTCAGGGCATTCAGTCTGAGCGCTTTTGAGTTGGGATAAATTCCGTGGCGACAAAGTGCCTTTCAGAAGTCCCGAGAATACCAGTTACCTTCATTACCATCACTCAAGAATGTCACAATAACCTTTGTCTCAGACACGTGGAAAAAGCAGGGAACTGCTTCAGTCTTTTCCCCACGTTAGACTCAGGGCCTTGTTTCAATCGATGGTCGCATTAGAAACACAAGTTCGGGTGAACAGATGTTTCCGAAAATTCATAATCATGCCTCATTGTTAGTATTTTAACGCCAACGAACGAAGTATTGTTCTATGCTGTAAATCCCGTGTAAGTTTTATTGATTTTTTACAAATCTATATGATCCTATTTACAGCGCTTCTCATGGGCTATTTGGAGTTTGCACTGCAACTTGATGCGTGAACGTCTTTCCACGCAAGCATTTCTTGGGGTTGACTGGCGCTTTGCTGTACAGTTATCTACTGCCATGGGAAAACATTTGAAAGCACTTCTTCCATGTGGATCACCTCCGGAGGAGTTGGACCGAGCACCAAAACGAGCAATGCGCTATTCGCGTTGGACTGAACTGTGTAAGTTTTAAAAATGAGTTTTTCTCTTGATACACTGCAATTTAGTTACCATTGCAAATAGATTTCGTTAGCTGGTAATACAGTTATTGTGATAGCTGCTGTATGCGTTCAGTTACTGATATAAACAATCCTCTCATATTATTCAGTCATAGAAAGTTAAGTTCTAAATCCTGTCGGACACCGCGTAACGCGACCACTTTTCCATTGGGCTGCTCTCTTGTTATACTATAACTTGGAATAAACTGTATTTAAACTTATATAGTCTACCAATGGTGAATGCGAGATTAGGCTGCCTAGAACCCAAACTCCCTCGTTCAGGAACCAGCACGGACGGCTTATTCGCTATCTGCTGCCGATTATTCATAACACAAGGAAAACGTTAGTCGATCATCAATGACCTCTCAATCATGAATGATAACCTAAGTCGATAAACCATTTCATCTCGTTGCACATAAAGGTACAGCCAGAAAAGCTAGTCGAAACAAAATGGTCAAGGATCGAAAAGATAGAGACCACCACTCATCTGCCTGGAAGGAATGACACTGAGGGGCAGCTACGCTGTACCTGAAAGTGCTCTACCCAGCGTTCGATGCACAGCTGTTAATTGCGAATTGGTGAGCCGTCAGCTTCACAGATCGTTTCACTCAAGCCAAGCAGCTTCCTACCGGCGACTCGGATAAGATAAGACAGTAAGCTAGAATACCCTATCGCAATGGCACGTTCCATCTCTGACGCATATTGCGACCACCGGGCTTCGCAATCCTTACGTAAACTCATGTTAAGTTCACGCCTCGTTACGAGTCGCGCTTGATTACGCTCACTTCCAGCCAAGATCGACTCGCGTGAGTTAAGAAGGCCCACAGATCCAAGGATTTACGGCGTGACCAGACAGGCTACAAATCACTTGGCCAGCAGAATTACAAGCATTTCTGATAAGCAAACAATGCTGACTCATGTCATTCGATGGAGTTACATTTAGCTTTCCAGTTAGCACATTTCGAACGACGGATGGGTGACATGTTTGGGAAAGTTTGTTGCGGTCTTACCGTCATTGCGATATGCTTTTGGAGAGCACACCAAAGTATTCGGACAGCTTAGTGCTAACCAGGACCTGATAGGAGTCAAGAGAGTGCTCCGGTACTAACGGCTGTCTTCTATGCAGCCCCGTCATTGGTGGCTTACTGCGATGTGGTCGACCTTGGCTCACTGCTGACTTGAAGAGAGCCAGCGCCATTTAGCATGCCGGTGGTTAGAGCCTCGGAAGTTCATACTAGTGAAGAACAGGCGACGGTTAGAGTAATGAGACAAAAAATCATTCTCCGGTTTCTGAGCGACAATATTCTAGCCCAGAAGAGCCCCCTAAATGTGCCTTGTTCGGGGACAGCAGTCCAACTCGAGCACTCATATCTTCTGCCAAAATCACGTCATCTACCCGGATCACTTTATGTAAGATGCCGTGGTGCGACCTTTAAAATTAACCGTGTTTTGTCGTTGGAACACCAAATTACACCATTTTCTGTGGATTTTTCTTTCAATATTCGTAACTGTTGTTTTGAAGGTCACCAATGCCGTCGTGCACATGCTCGTCTATGAAATCTTTACGTGTTACCGTGCATACTGAATACTTTGTGGATGATGACAATAAAGTCCGAAATAAGTTCAAACGGACTATCAGAAACGTGCTGGGAGAGAAAAGAAACACTGTGCGTGTTGGTAAGTCGGTCTCCGACAACGCAGTGTTGAGAAAATCCAGATTCCCGTGAGCTTAACGAGCAATATCCGTTCTTTGTTGGGAAAAATCAAAGAGATGACAATAACCATAAGGAAGAAAGAGTGCAAAAATGCAGAAATTATTATGTTACTAGAATCCTGGTTGCACAGGTATACGTCCGATGGAACCATACAACTGGGCGGCTTCCATTTGTTCCAAGCCGATCGTCTCACTGGTGTCCACAATTGTGCAAGAGGTGTCATCAACTATGGTAAATACAACTGGAGGGAACCAATTAATTTAGTCCCCACATATTCAAGTGAAAAGACTAGCTGTCAAATCGTAGATTGTAAGCCAAATTTTTTGAGTGGATTTTCCTCGCTAACTATCGGAAACACTGACTAACACATCACTATCAGTGCTGAACATATTTTCCGATCTTCTGTTCACCTCGGTGATTGCACAAATGAGTGAATCCCTTTGCATATTTGTGGAAGACTTTAACAGGCATGACATTACTATCCTCAACACGCTTGGATTGAAAACTTTGTTAATTTTTCCCGCCATACTTGACGCACAACTAGACTTGGTTTTTTCAAACAGACCGCAATTGCTTAGTGTTCAAAATCGTGCACTCCTGAGTAACTCCGATCACTCTATCTTGAAAGTATGTCCAACAGTGTATGATAGGACCAACCGGTGCACTACTTCAAGAAGACCATCCAGAACAATGAATCAGAGGAGTCGTTCACCCGACTATCTGATCAAGTTAAGATCCCTGGTTACTTCATCGGATTTGCCGTGTTTCCAAACCCTAACCTTTCTGTCTTGTGTGAACATGTCACTGACTACCTCTCATTTTGCTTTAATCATTTTTGTCCATTTGAAAATATTTACGTCCAGACTGATCAATATCCGTCACCAATACTTAAACACCTGCGAAGAAAGCAAGAACAGGCTTACAAACATGGACAGAGAAAGCGAGTCAAAAAACTCATCAACTTGATCAAATTTGAGCTTAAACACTTGAATAAGTCATATACAGATACCATCTTAGGAAAAGTCAGCTGTCGTAGCATGTAGAAAGTCATAAAACAGGTAAATGGCAGTAACTCTAAAAAAAAACGTTACTATTGAAAAACTCCATTTTGATTTCAGTATAATATTGCAGTGTATTTCCATGTCAGTCTTAGACAGCACAGCTCGGTCACTATCTATTTAGTCCGCTATGGCCTTCCAACAGCTGTGCAAAGTGAAGATAGAGAAAAGCTCCTGGTCCAGACGAGCTATCACCTGTTGTACTCCAGGAGTGTGCTGACACCCTTTTGGTTCCACTAGCCAATATCTTCAATAACTGTCTAGCAGGCGGGGAAATCCCTGGCATTGGGAGACTAGCCAAGAAAACGCCTGTCCCCAAGAAAAAACCCCGGGGAAAACCGCCCCGTTACCTACACTGCTGCGATGCTCAAGTTGTTTGGGAGGCCTTTATTACCGCGGAATTACTTGGGGTCTGCTGGAGAAGACACACGCAAGTTTGCTTGTCGGACTTCTCACACCACACTTTAGGCCTTAGTCTACATAAACCACTCAGTAGTTTCAGCATTAGACAGGAAATGTATGACTGACAGAATGGTGTTTGTAGACTACGAAAACGCTTTTGGTTGCCTTGGTCGATCAGTTTTACTCTGTATGCTCTCTGTAAATGGCATTGAACAAAGCATCTGCAGGCTGATTTCAGACTGATTCACTGATCGAAGGCATTTCACTTTTTTCAGCGGCCAGGAGTTCTCCTCGCTTCCAACTGACTCCGATGTTTTTCAGTGTAAAATTATTCCCTTTTTTCTTTGTGCGTCAAACAACTCCCAATTCCGCCGACATTCACTGGCTGCAACTAGCTGATGATATGGTTTTAAGACGTAAACTACCGACACCCGAAGGAGCTTCACAAATTCAGATCAAACTAAATGAAGTTGTAAATTGGTCCTCATCTCGTTCGCTTGTACTGAATGCTTCTAAATGCCAACCGGTTGTAAAACCAGTCTTGAAAAAGGTTACCCATGGTGACCGAAACGTCGACAACCTACCAACGATTTCGACTAAGCTGTGTTATTAAACAATAAAATTCCACCATAACATTTCACATGGCGCATCAATTTTTCGATACACTCCGAACCGATCTCGGTTCTGACACATTAAGCATTGGAAAACAGTCGAACATTACGTTAGATTATCTTTCATAGTTGTATGCGTTGTCGTTTGTTTTTGTCCTTGGCCACCATGTCCATAGTAGGCTCTTTTGTTCGAGGATGTACCTCTAGATTTTCAGCAACTAATCGCTTCCCGCAGGGCAGCAGCATTGATGCAGATGAGCCGGTTGCCAATTGCAAGATTCATTCGTTTCTTGGGAAACGTTTCGAATAAGTAGAGCACGGGAAAGAGCTATGGTCTTTTTTAGCGGTGGACCACTCTCGTCACGTCGTAGTGCTGTCAGCGAATTTCTGTGTGGCGTATTACAGCAGAGAACACTAGCCGCGCGGAAATCCCACCACTTCTTCGGGCATTGCTGCTGACCGTCCAAGACCATTTATTTGGCGAGTTCAACTTAATCACGGTTAGCCGCGAGTGCAGCCGCCCTCCCATCCGTGACTTGAGGACTAGCCGGGCAACAAAAAGCTCTTTTCTTTTAGAAGAGACTGCTACTCATCTGATTGATTCAGGTGACATGAAACAAGTATTTCTATCTACACACGCCATCGAAACTGACTTCTCAGTGTAGCCGAGGGACATATATTTTCGGTTGCAGAAACGAAACTGATCCACCCGAACAGCTTTCTCAGTGTGACAAGAAGCGTATCATTAGAAAAGGATTTACACTAGTATTCGGCGATTGGTCCCTTGGCCATATCATATAGTCCTAATGTGAAACAAACCTTCGATAACCAGTCCGGATAGTTTTAAGGCCATGGGGGGGGGCTCAGAATGGTACACTTTGGGCTAGTGTTCCAGCAGCTGCTCGGTGGATGTGCACTGTTGATGATTTCCGATTGAGATGAAACAGATGTAGAGCGCTTCCGTGTTTTTCAGTGGTGAGTTGAGCAAAAATAGTGCATGCCAAATCACTTTATTATTTCTCCAACCACCGAGTTTCACGTCATAGGAATCATAATATGATTATGAAAGTTCGAAAACAATAGTTTGTTTTAACTTTAAAAAGGGTAATCATTCAGCAAATCATGTGAACAAACAGACAACCAGCCATTGAAAAACCCACCAGTAAATCATCAAAACTTGGATGAATTTTGACTGTCTGGTATGTACCGTGAATTTGAGGCAAACTGAACCACGGTTTACTTGTTCTGTATGCAAAATCATCGTCAGATTGTTAGGTTTATTAGCTGTGACCCTGAAATTACTTCACTGCCCTACTCGGTCTACATCAACCCAAAGCACCAGCGGAGAATCTGAATTGACTGACCAGTTTAATCTCATTTTTCATTAGGCTGCCTTATAAAAATTACATTTTCGAAAAATGCTTACGCATGACTGCAGTACAAGGTGTATTTATATCCAAAGCCTCGAAAACCCGCCGCATTATTGCGGATAATGGGCAACCTGATCAAGACTTGGAGTGGAGAACGAAATGAGGTCAGGCGTGATGACGAGCCGGGTAACAGCGAATCGCGGTCAACCACCAAAGTGACCGGTGTCTATGGCGGGATCTGAACCTCTGTCATCCAAGCTGGTAAACGGTCCCAACTGTGAACCGATCCTGATGAGATACAAGCCTTACCATTTGAGCTATTCGAGTAGACCCGAGATGACCTGCTTCACCTTATCCGTCATGGTAATAATGTGCCACACCCACCCACACAGCGATCACATCCTATGGTGGACATATTCTTGGTAGGGCTCTAAGTGAAATGAAGGTCAGTGGTCGTCAGCATTGTAACCAAGGCTGTTCTTGGGTAGGGAATAAAACGAGCAGGATACGAACATTGAGACGCCTGTTGGACGCAAAATGATATTCTACTCATTCAAACCATCAAGATAGACTATACGTCAGATCGGTCAAATTTGGTTCTTGAAACATTGTATCTCTCTTATCCGCATAGTCGAAATGGAAATAAAACCTACTGTGAGATGCAAGCATTTTGCTCACTCTTACCGATCGCGTGCGTAAAATATGCCAGTTTATGTGATATGATACATGGGACACGCAATGGTAAAATGAGGATGGTGTTCATCGCAAATAAGTCAGCAGTTCTTGTCCAGTTATATAGCTACTACCAGGAAAGCCATATAATTTGCAACAGTTGTTTCTGTGCTGACTACCTCGGAGGCCAAAGATTATAATGCTGCCACCGCCAGGCACTTTGGTAGTAGATAGCTATTTAAAACTCTCCGGCTCGTCACCGTACCCAATCTATGGGAAACTTATGTTGTTTTCTGTCACTCCAAATCTCAGGATCAAGTCACCGATTATTCCTAATAGTGTGGCGGACCTTCGAGGCTATGGGATATACCCGTCCTATTACACTCGTGCAACTATATAATGGAAAAGTATGCAGTAAGTGGTACGCTTACGATACAAGAATCGCTAAATTTAATCCATGTTGATTTCTGAGTAAAAATACACATACTTTCATTTCTGCTCAGATACTCACCGCTGCTTTATTCTCGCTTATCTTATTACCAAATCACTAATATATTGTCAGTACTTTATCAAGCCTACTTCTTATAAAATCATATCTCTTACTGATTCAGTTTCGATTTCATGATCTCCAGAATGAAATATGATAGTTTCCAATCCCTCCACTTCCAGTATTAAGTGATCCACCCGACGTACCCGCTGTGATTGAACCAACCAAAGTGAAAAAACTACTCGAAGTTTTCCAATATGAGGTGAAGCGGCTCGTTCCCATGTGGCTACCAAACTCCACAACTCAGTTAGACAATTGGTTGTATCAGCACACCATTCCGGTAGTAAACCAGTACTTGCTTCGTCCAACACCTTCAGGAAGTTTGGTCCCAGTAGCCTATTTACTTTTAGGTCCGTCCAACTCGTTGTTCCTACATCCAGTATTTATTCCGCTAAGCAGCCGACAAAGGAAGCAAATTTCTCGAACCAACACACCAAAACATTCACAGTCTGATCCGAACAGCTACACAACGTGGATAGCATCAGTTCTGAGTGAAGGTAGCCAATCCGTTCATCTGGCCGAAAGACAAGTGACTTCGTTGTCTGAAGATACCGATGACAATTCGGTTTGCCTGAGCCGTTTAAAATCCGTGCTTGAATTAGAGGGGCACAAATCGTGGGCATATGTCGGGCGTTTGAACCCGAATTTGGCTCTTCAACCTAGCCATCGCTCAACTCTGGCCGGACATGAAGCAGATTCCATTGGAAAAAGTTTGAATAAACAAATTGACCAAATACACGGAACCATATACACAGAGCAAAAAACATACTGGACTACCGATGAGACTGCCAATGATCGACTAGAATTTGACGTTCATCCCTCCTTTGCAAACGTGTTCTGCTGGGTGCTAGAGTAAGTATTTTAAGTTCCATCTCATTTACAGACAAATTTACCAGTCAACCAAATTTAGTTTTTATTCAGTGCTTTATCATACCCCCTATTTCACAAACTACATTTTTCTACTACCCTAAATTCACTCTTCACATATCCGGAGAAATCTACAGTATAATGAACGCAAGCAGTTGGGACCTTTAGGATTGCGCTTATGTCTGTTGTTGATTCAGTAGTTACACAACCCCTTCTCGCAGGTGAAAACAACAACTGAGTTCCCCGCAAAGGGGATCAGTAGTCCAAACTGCAGAAAAAAAAACAAATTTTATTATTTTGTCTTTAAAAAGTTAAGTAGGCCATCGGTGACTAGCACTTTAGGCTGTACTAATGCTTAAATCTCTTTGTGGATATCTGTCTCTGCAGGCATGAGCTTTGGTAGTCTACTTATGGGAAAGTCCTCGAGGATGGAAGAGACAAACTGCGCCTTCACGTGCTCCGCCCGGCGTTATAGATGCTGTTATTGATTTTGAATAAAAGTACCTCTATTCATGAGATCGCTTCATTTACACCTAGCCGTTTTCGTACCGGTGGCTCGGACCAGACGAAATAGCTTGTGGGAGTTTTCGGTGTCGGATGCACGTTTTATCCATGGTTAATCAAACAGTATTAGTAACAGAACCTTCGAAACTGTGGTAACGTGAAACGTCCAAGACTAGAAACCCCGGATTACTCAGTACTTCTGGACAACTGAGTAAACCTTCTAACGCCCATGTACCGTATGGATTAAATCATCCGACGGTCAGATCATTCGATTGTAAGCCTCTCTTGAGAAAGGCTAATTGTGGTAACTGAAGCATTGACTAACTGCTGTCAATCTCGACAAAGCTGCATTATTGAACAATAAAGTTTTACGTACTTCCCATAGCACATTGTTTTTCAAAGCACTCGGAGCCTCACTAGGTTTTAATTACACTAACTGTTATCCACTTTATTCACGCTTTTTCAGCGCTTTCCGTACTCCCGTCAGTCGTGTGCTGTGGATTGCTTCGGAAACCGACATTTGTGGAATTATGGATGCTAAACGAATGGAGACAGTATTGCACGCTATTCAACTGTCCCATCGTGATAAACCCAAGATTTTTCGTTTTGATGGGAGTGACGGCGATCGAGAAAGGTTTCGCAATTTATCAAGTTGTACGAAAGGTATAGTCATTGTGGACTGCACCACATTGGATTATGCACCTGGTGGAAAAACTGCCACCCACCTGTTCAGAGAATTAAAAATGCTACTGTACCATTACGATTCCATTGTGTTGGACTGGACCAGACAATTCACTCAGTTAAGGATTGACCTTCCACGGTGGGTCCTTATTCTTCCGAACCAAAGTAAGTGAACGTTAAACAAGTGAACATTTAGATCTTAAAGAAAAATTTATTAGTAAATCAATTAGAGAAAATATTGAAATATTTACTCTATTGAAATTGGTCATATTGAAGAGTGATTATCGGAAACCATCTTGTTAATGCGAGTAGTGAAGTCATTCCAGGGTTCGCTGTCGGTCGTTTTTACGCTCGGTACTTGCAAGCATGTTAATGGTGACCAAAAAGTGGACAACCTTCCAACGATTTCGACTACGCTGTGTCATTGAACAATAAAATGGAGGCATGCAAACTTTCTGATGGCGTATCGAGTGACACTCGATTGCTTGCATACCAGCCAAGTTCGTGCCCAATCAACCCCCCTCCCCCACATAATTATCATGTTTTTGAACTCATTCGTGATTGTTGTGAGCAGACGAACCTCATATTTTTGGTCATTCATCCAAATCACGATCGTAAATACGCCACCAACTAAACAATGATGCAAATATTGCTTCTTCCTAGTTACCACATTGTGCGTTAGGACATTTGCAGCACCTCTTTCTGTCCTTTTAGTACGATTTACGTGAGAATTCTCATTGGCTGGCTGTTGCCTTTGATACTTGGCTATTATTTTCAACTTGATGGAAAGTTTTGATACTCCCATCCAGCTTTAAGTCATGAGAAATACTAACAGCGATCATGGGCCCATGAGTCAAGACTTACGACTTCAATTACCCCATCACAATGAGACTGCGCCTAGGTGTAGTGCGATGCTTTGCATCCCTCCATGACCCAAACAGCTGTGCAGGATGGTTTTCTGGAGCCGGAGATGTATTAATGCCCGACAGGGCGGCGAGTAGAGGTCAAGCGAACTCCAGTCTCTGAATAAGTTGATAGGCAACATCTGGTTCTACCCACTTTGCTCCCGGAGAGGACACTCCAGCGAATAAACACGGAGAGGAGCATTTAGCCGGGTAAAGACCTCTACTAGATGGGCGTAGGATTGAGGTACCTGGAGTTTCTCCCGGCGACTGGAGAGCTTCACAGAGCAGCTATCGCCCGCTTAAGCTGGGCAGCCCCTGGCCCAAAGGATGCTCTTCTGTCTACGCTCTGCTTGCTCCATTGGGTGCATGGGGCTGAGGACTGAATCCGAAAAGCGAATCGACAAAAAAGCACCATAAAGGACAAGACAAAATGCTTGCAACCATCAAGTCTCACTTGACAGACCAGAAGAAGTTCCCTCACGGGCCCTTCGGTCACTCCTCAGTGCTGGATTAACACTCCCTGCCCAGTGGGTCAGACTTTTGAGTCAAAGGCTCTCGTTGGGGTTCCCAAAGGAAAACTCTTTCTGAAGTGTAGACAGCGGCAAAATATGATTTTCTCAAAAACCTTCAGCATCTTTCATGTAAAAGGCTTTACTAATTTCTCCTTTCTCCCTGTTAATTTAAGATCTATGCAAGACGCCATGGGTCATTGCCGCTTTGGAGAAAGTGACAATTCAGGATTCAAGCGTAAATCGATCGCAATTATTGAGCCCACATGTTCCATTCACTTGGACATATCCAAAGTTCTCACACTATGTCACATAGGGCAATAGGCTGCTCTCACAGGAGTTCTAGAAACTTTCAAAACAGATGTACACTATCTGCGAAATACGCATACAAGACCCCACTTTTGTGATAAATCTTCGCACTCCAGATACAACCTCAGTTTCTCGCTTCAATATTCGCATGTCGGTTGATCCGGTATCCAGTCCTCGTAGTCAAGCTGGCATGGGGATCGCTCTGAGAACGGAAGTTGAGTGTGCGCTACTGGAATGGATTCCAGTCAGCAATCGTTTGGATGCAGTTCGTTTGGACGGTTTTGTACGTGGTAATGGCAACTGACCAAAACGTCGATGTTCATTCGTCGCATCTGTGCATGTACCCACTGAATATAGCTCCTCTGAGATAAATGAATTCTAACGGGATTTTTCCCAGCAGCTTCGAAAAATATGGTCTTTGGACGTGATGGCGGTTGCTGGACATTTCAACTCCCAAGTTGGGTGTTTGGTGGATTCCGAAAGGCACATTGGAGGTCCATTTGCTATCCCGGCCATATGTACCGGTAAATACGGTCGTCTCATGTAGCTGTGCTCTGACCATAGATTATTTCTGGTGGGTACGAACTTATGCTGTAAAAAGCGCCACAGACTCACCTGGCTTCCTTCTTAGTCTTCATAACGTTGAACCCAGACTGACCATATTGTCATTGGTCACCGCTGATGGGGATCGGTTGAAGATAGTCGTTCATTTTGGTATACGCCTGTAGACTCAGATCACACCTCGGCTCGTACTCGCTTCTGCTTGCGTCTCGTCCGTGGTCGCACGAGAGTTCAATTCATCCGTTCCGCGCAGTTGCTTCTAGATTACAACAGACGATGTGGTTTTCACGCAGAGCTGTCTACATGCTTATCGATGCAGCCGGATGTTCAGGACCCAGATGAACGCTGACAACATACCTAGAAAGCATTGAATGCTACTTCCAACTCCATACATGACTCTAGTTCAAGTAGGCCTCACAAATAATGAATATCTTCGACATCAGTGCTATGTCAGGTGCTCGCAGATCCGTCCCTCGGAATACCACATTCAGTGAAATCCGTAAATTCCTAAGTCCCCAACAGACTAGGAGCCTGAAATACGACCGTTAGCAGTGATGGATCGTAAAATTTAGGAAAGTGGAGAAGGCCTCGTCTTTCGGCAATGCCAGCAATCTTCATCGTTTGATTAAAAGTACCGATCCACGGAAGTCGTGTGTAAGTGAGTTAGTCAAGGAATCCAACTGCTCACTGGTTCACTCTCAAAGACGTCGTATGGACCGTTGGGCGCAGCCTTTTAAGGAAAAACTCAAGTGGCTCACTTCAACAATCGACTTTCCGAATATACCTGCAAGAAAAATGATGCAGGAAGATATCACTCCGCCATCAGAACTGTAGGTCATACGAGAGTTAGATTATTTGAAAAGGTAAGAAGCTGCTGAAAGGAATGGGTTGCCTCTATCGTTTTTCAAGAAGGGAAACGAAGCTTTGGTTTCGGAGTTACTAAAACTCCTCTGAGTAATCTGGAATAGTGAACAGATTCCCAGGGAATAATGTGCATCGGTGATTTTGTCGATTTACATGAAAGGTGACAGGACCTCTTGTGAAAATCAAAGAGGAATTAGCTTGGTAAGTATTGCATCCAAACTGCTTACCAAGCTTATTCTTCTTTGACTGTTGACATCAAGACTTGCCTTTGTCGAGTCGTTATGCTTGCATAACTGGGGACCTCGAGATCCACCACACAACTGGCTGAAGACTTCGTCAGATAAGGCTCAAAGTCGTGCTCAGTGGAGAGCATGTTGTGACCAATTTTTCGAACTCCGGAGAGATTCCCTCTCTGGTTCTTCACTTTTATTTTTTGATTCACATTCAGCATGGAGTCACGCTTCTGTGCTTTGTACCGGTTTATCGGTACACACACATTCACATACACACACACACTATATATATATATATATATATATATATATATATATATATATATATATATATAGAGAGAGAGAGAGAGAGAGAGAGAGAGAGAGAGAGAAAGAGAGAGCCTTATCCTCGTAGGAGAATAGCAGCATCGGTCTATGCTCAAGCAGTAAGCTGTGTGACTTGGAATACGCGGACGGTATTTTTCTTCTGAGGGGTTTGCACGACATCCATACAACCAGTGATCGTAGAAAGGCAGCAAGATACGACTACATATCATGACAAGTGAAGCATTTGTATTTACACAACTTATTAATCTTATTGCTACCATTATAATTACTTCTCTCCCTACTTTGCCATACTACTGATAACTTTCATCTCCTATTTAGGTTGATGCTGAAAAGTAGCAATCAGAACAGCCACAATCCAATAACAGTTAATGGTTATTCCAAATGAATCAGATTCATTGAGGTCTTTCACATTCAGGAGACCAAGGTGAATGTACAAGATTGAACCGTAAAAGGGTTAGCGATAAACACTGTGCTAATGGATGGCATGCGGCTGATCAGATACTACGTAAGTAGCTATCCGACTCGGTTTTTCTATACAAGGCGCTGCTAAAATGACCAACATGGCCCGTTTTTTCACAATGAACGTGTTCATGTCAGTTTGAATATCACTGTCAGTTCACTCCATTTGCGTGGGTAGCTTTATCTGATCACTCTATGGCTAAAATAGCACCTTTTCACGTACAACTTGCAAATCTGTTGTCGTCCACCGTTTTCTCAAGTGGACAATGCCACGCGATTTTTCTTGCGAGAATTCAGAAAAATCAAATTTTAGCTACTGCTGTCATTCCCAGTAGCAGTATTAGAAATCCGAAGCTCCAGAGATGTACCCGTTCCCGAAGAACACACTGCACTACCTGTGATTGTTCACTTCCCGACTTGCTTACTTGTGCGTTAATAAATGAATTTCGTGCATACAGCTTTCTCCTTAATCTCCAATAAAGCAGAACAAAACAAAAAATGCCTCATTTTTCAAACCAACGCGTAAAGAATCTCACCCAATATCACAGTACATTCTTGTATATATATATATATATATATATATATATATATATATATATATATATATATATATATATCATTCGCTTGCTGCATCAGTTAGATTCAAATGTGGCAAGTCATCCGACAATCTAAGGTAAAAGGCTTTCATGAGTATGAGAAATAATGAATTATCTTTTTTCACTATTTTCTAGGTCAGCTCGTCCACCACTTTCAAAAATCCTTCACATGGCACTGCACAATATTTAGTTGTTGTAATCAGGAGAATGAAACTCTTTCCTCTCGCACTGACGTCGTCTCCTTAGAAGTGCGTACTACTCTTCAAGACTACGTGAAGCAGTGGACTAACAATGAGCCACTACAACCAGAGATCGCGGCGTTCTTGGTCGACGTACTCATGGAAGTTTGTCAAACACACGATGTGAATTCACTGTGGCATCGATGCCTTGTTGGCAGAAATAAATTAGTTGCATTGCAAATCACCATCAAACTATGGTACGCCCTTCAGGCTGAGCGGAATAAACGCATTACAATAGAACTTTCTGATTTGCGCAAAGTCAGTAAGGCGTTCGAATCCTTGGAATACGCCAACGACGCCTTGGTGAACCGCCTTCAAGCAGCTGAACGCGTGAAATATATTCAGGCAAATAAGTGGATACAGCAAGCAAAACGAAACAAAGAAGAGGCAGAAGCAATTTTAGTGCGAGCTAAGGAAGCCCATGAATTGGCTCAAATGAGAATTCGCAGAGTAAAACGTCCACTGGAAGAAGCCATGGCCATGTCACAGAGCCAATCGCAACAAGTAAGGTATTTTTGAAATGAATGCCTGAAAAGTGTCAACCATTAAGTCACATTTTCGAAAGACTTTCTTCCCTTTCATTTAAGGTATTTTATATGTGAAATGCAATTAGCGGTTTCTGGTTGAAAACCAAAACCAAATTTAATAGAGCACCAAGCACAAGACAGAAACTACGATCATGAGGACACAAGTGTTGCTCCATGCGTTTAGGAGTAGGTGGCAGGAAATGCCAGGCTTTTGAAGCGGAATTAAGGAAAATCAAGTAAGGAAGTTGTCAGAAGGTTTTTTCGAGGTAAAAGCTTTAGTAACCGCTTAATTCTTCGTTTCATCTCCTTAGTTTCCAATGATGGTACTTGAAGTATCGTAGTTTATCCCGGACACATTGCAGGCGACCCGCTAAGCGCACAACTCATGTTTGGATCCCCCTTGAGACTCGGCGGATATTCTCTGTCAGAACGGAACATTTGTACTTCCAAGGAATTTTAGTGTCCTTTCTGACAACTAAAACTGCCCGATCCCAAAACTAGGTTAATTTGATCGAATGAGACTAAAATGTCGAGGTCAATAGCATAGTTTCAGTTCTTTAAGCTTTCATTGGTGCCTTTGTTCCCTGGCTATTATTTTTGTACTCCTTGATAGACGGAAAATGGATTTGGAAAGTCAGAGATCAGCTTCACGCTTTAATAGCCATATTATGGAGGAAATCAAAATGTGACATAGGCCGCTTTATTTCCATCAAATAGATAATAATCACAGAGTTACGGTGGATCTTAGGGACGAATTGATTCGAATCCTCGATCACGTTCGCATCCTTGATGCGTGCAGCTGCGCATTTTGGGTTTAAATCCAACCAAAGCCAGGAAGTGTCTACCGGCCAGAAGGATTTATTCATACAACAGTATGGTGGAATGTGCACTACTCACCAAAAGTAATAAGCTTTTAATGGCTTGAAAGCAGTTATAGATCACGAAGCAGCAATGTACATGATTATATCACGAAATGAACGCAATGGGATGAAGTAAGCCACACAAACTACGTGATGGCATCCTCCGATCGAACAAGAACTTGCTGAAATCGTAACGGGCATATATTGATGCAAATGGAAAGTTTTGTTGGTTTGTTTTGCAGTGGTTGGTGATAGTGGTTGTTTTGTTCCCATATAACCAATGTGTTCTGCGCTAATTGTGAGTTAGTCGTAAAACTCCTTGAAAAAGCGTCATCAGCAGGGCTACAGTCCACTTTCTTCCAACCCACGGACAGGGTGCTTGGTGAACACGAGCCAGTGACAAGGCCAGTACATAGCAGTGCAGTCGTAACGCGTGTGCCGGTAAACCAATCAGTCTATCGCATGTCACTGTTCACATCGACCACTAGGAGACAACCGGCTGCCTACCCTTCACACCAGCTCGCCAACCAATCACTCTTGACATATTGTGATCCGAATTAACCAATCACATCTATGCACCATGATGAGCAATTCATAATAACGTCATATGTGTCCATGTAGCCCTTGCCTCGTGCTAAATAAAGTGGTTATTTATGGTTACAGTCGAATATTTGAAAACAGAAGTCAAAAACAGATTGCACGATGTATCCTGGGTCATTTCGCTGCATCTTTACAAAGTGCATACTGCAGTCGAAGTGATTATTTTCCTAGCAAAATGAATGAACGAAATGTTTATGTTTACAATCGAATAGTTTCTGCACTTTGTTCATGATTACTTTTTCGTTGGAGTTGAAGGATCGAGGGATCACTGACCGGGGGTTATCCAGTGGTTTGCACACCGTCGCAATACTATAGTTGTATAAACAAAAAGGGTTAATAAAAAAATAAAATATGCCGAAGGGATCCACCGCAGTCACACCAGATAAGTTTTTTTTAGGTTCCTTGATCGAGCACTTGTTTTCACCAACAGTCCTAGTTCGTTCTGACAGATTTGGGTCCTTCGGACACCTGAGTCACTGGTATTATTTTTAGATAAGTCCGGTCCTCAAAGTGAATATGAACACAGTATATCGACAAAGTCAGTCATCATCATGTCAAATCTAAAACTCCCATATATAAACTGTCTTCAAACCTGTGTTGTGCCAAGAAAATTTAACCGTTGATCTTATATGAACTTATAGCTTTTCGCTTCAATTTTCATGGTAGTCCGTTGATTCAACTGAGTGGTATTCGTAGTAACGTAACCAGCCAGTGGCTAGCTGGAAGAAAGCCAGATGAGCAAGCATACGCGTGTCACACTTACCGCCTGCTCACCTGTAAGTTTCGTTTTTTCTCACAATCATTTAACCTACGTTACCGAATCAAAACAGTCAGTTTCATATTTTCGTTTTACTGACATGTTCACAAATGTTCTGAACACATTTCAGACGGATCAAATTGATCCTAGACACAACAAGAAAGTCCAGATGGAAAGCTCGCTACTGGCTATTTTGTAGGAAAATCAGTGTTATAAAGTGGTGGTAATAAGCCAGACCGTGTTTTATTTATCGAATGACTGGTGTGGTGCGCATATTTTCCAACGTTTGGTCTCACTTCGGTCGGCTGTCCATGTGAGTGGTAGGAGATTGAATTTATCTTCACAAGATTCATCAGGTTGCATCAACATTCAGAACACCATTGAAAATAAGCAGGCTAATTAGGGATCATCAATAATGAACATTCATTGAGCTCCAAATGGGACTCGAACCTGAGGTGAGTGGCTGCGGTAAAAACTTAACCACCAGGCAATTCGGGCTGACTCTCAACGGTTTGCTTAACATCTGCACGATTCCTAGCAGGAATGAAATAACTGTTTACTGAGTTCTTCCATAGTTTCCAGTGATAAGTACAGCATGGATGCTGCAAGGTGGATCGTATTTTTTGTAAAATAATAATTAGCCCGTTAAGTTAGGTTTGAGCCCTGCCCACAGAGCCTTAGTGTGAGTCACGTGATATAAATGGGTATTCTTGGGGTGAGACGGTAACAAGGATTACGCTCCTGCAAATCATATGATTGGATTGCCTTCCATAACCCCGTCCTCTATCATATCGATATTTTATCACCGTCATGTCACACTACTTCATTGTTGGTAGTTATAGAGGAAGTAAATAAGACACCCGATTATTCATCAAGGGTTGAGATATACTGAGGGAGTTAGATCCGTCCTTTTATGCGACTCAGAATGATGGTCGGTAAGAGTGGAAGATACAAGAGGACCATCGGTTTTTGGGCCCTGACGTATTCGTAGTATTGCTCAGATATGGTGGGAACACGTTGTCAGTGATGTTGGGCTTAGATGCGAGATATTGGGAACCAGGAGTAAGACACGAACAACTACTGAGCCTCGACAGCGGGCATGTATAACACTGATAGACTTCCTCGGCGTACACTGTTCTCCGAGGCCGATAGCGATTGGAAGGTAGGCCGAGGATGTCATTCCACGACACGACAAAAAGGTATGAAGGCCTTGACCAGTGGACTTGTCCAAGTATGATGAGTTACACTTCCGGGTTGGGGTCTACGAGACCCGCCCACTGGATGGCTGAATATATCAGGTGATGTGTTCAGGTGTCACTACTAGTGGCGTAGTTGCATTCGGGCTCTTCTTCATTGTTTCCATACATTACCGTGTTTTCGACTTTTTCCACTCCATGCTTTTATTCACTTTGCCCTCGACTCGAGGATGCTGCGGGGTACCAACCAGAACACAAAAGTGTGAGTCTGGTGGTTGAAAGAACTGAACTGAACTTAGTTGTACTTTATTTCTTCCTCCTTGCTGATTTTGCTGTTACTTTGGCACCTTGCCTGATTCCAAGCCAGTGTAATATATATATATATATATATATATATATATATATATATCGAAACGTCACAATAAACGTTTTACAACTCAGCGTACGCCTTGACTTCTCTATAATATATATATATATATATATATATATATATATACTCAACTTATTTGAATACACTGTAAACCAACCGCCAAGAACGAAATTAATAACGATGCGTGTTTACTTTAACTTGGGACCAAAATGACTAGGCTTCATCAGTACTGCTCTAAAATTGGGATCACTGCTTGTTATACCTGTCTAGAATCCATCAGAATCCTAGGGATATCAACTAATAACAAACAGTAGCTATGACGTATTCACTGGTTTCCTTCATCCTACTTTTGCCGATTGAAAAAATGCAGATATGGGAGGCTTACAAAGTAGCCCTCGAAAATCTCTATGCACTACCGGTGGAAATACTGGCTGAAATTCGTTCGTATCTATCTCCTCCGGAACCGGTAAAATCTTGTGTGTATACGGTGTGCATGCTATTTAACGAAGAAGAAAAGTAAGTGCAACAACTCTAAATTTTTGTATTTATTTAATTGTTTAACAGAGTAGCTAAGTTTATATCCAGAAAGCCACACTTGTATCACAAGTCCTAATCTCTCTACATGAATTTTATTCACACCACTCTGACCCATACTTTGTACTTTGAGTTACTTCATTTTCGATTGGGTTGTTACTGTTCTGCAGCCACCCACTACCTCTAGTGAGAAGACTCTTCTGGCTTTGAACTACAGTATTTTGTTAACAGGAACAAGACAATTTAAAGAGGATGCTAGAGTCATTGTCACCAGTCGTCGCATCATAAACTAACTGGTTCAAACTGATATCGAGTAAAGACTACCCTGACTGGTTCATTGGTGATACTGCCAGCCACCGCTTGACGGAAATCTTTTCTCGTCTTATCGATACGTCGCCCTGTCATTCGTGATTCCGTTCGCTCGGACCTTGACTTGGATTTCGGTCAGGCGCTGACGTGGTGACTGCTACCGAGACTTGGCTGTACATCGACAAGGTATCAACCCAAATCCTCACAAGCTCGGAACCAAAACCAAAGTACTGGAGTCCATGATAAATGGTCGAATGAACTGAGCCAGACATCAAACCTGACCAATTATTACATAAAAAATATTCAATCATATTTTGGTATATTTATAAGACGTGATCAAGTTTGACTCCAACCACCTAAGGATCCGACGTTTTACACGTACAAAATTCTCATTGCATAACTTTTATGGGAAACATATTTCTTTCTTTATCTTTCCATGTAGTTTTCAATGACCACGAAAGGTATTTGAAGAACACAAATCATATTGGCTTCAAAGAAATCCGCAGAAAATAAGTTAACCAAATAATATTTCTGAAGCCATCAAGCTGGAACTCTTGTTGTGCACATTATGGAAAATAGCGAATTTGTTTATCAGATAGGTGCAGAGAAGGTTCACAAATCCGCTGCTAACGCACTATTCACCATCAAAATTAAAGGTTCTTGATAAGTGCTATCTTCAGTCATAAAAAACTTGTTGCATCGTATCCAAATTTTATTGCTAAGAGTTTACATCGAATGCTAGTCTAGTGGTAACCGAAATGTGAAGTTAGTCTCTTGTCCAACTGCTTACTAAAAACGTATCTGACTGATCAACGAATGCGTAATCACCGATGTAGGAAATCCTTAAGGAATATATTTTCGCTATATTTCCACAGTCATATCCAAGTTGACATCATCTTCCTTAACCACAATGTGACTGCTAGTCACCAGTTTATGTGGCTTTACATGTTGTCAATTGAATACACAAATCATGTTGATCCGCTTTTCCATGATTTCACGGGCTATGCAAATTTACACCACAGTTCAAAATGAGACAGCATTTCATCTCTCTGAATGCTGTTGTTCAAGTCGACTACACTGAATTCAGTTCCAAAAGTTACGGCCTTTATGAAACTCACTTTGAGATTGTTTTTATGTTCACTCATCAGTTTTCTATTCCGTGATAAAGCGCACCCAAAAAAGTGAAAAATAACTGAACTTGAAGATAAATCAGTACAACTCTCTTTGTCACCTCTATTGTCGCAACTTTTCTCATCCGTCTGAACTGTTCATGTTCTTCAAAATCGTTGGAAACAGTAATCGTGAAATAATCCCATTCCTTCAGGTGAACGCTGAAACAATAGCAAACGGTATGAGCAATGCAAAAGCTTAAATTCTACCAAGACCAAGGCAATCAGTTACCAGTTGCACCGGTTTTGATGGACAAATCACGTTCCCATTTCAACATCATAGAAGGTCATTTAGTTTCATAGTTTTTGCGTATATGGAATGGGTTACTATGAAACAACTCAACGTTAACCGTTACCACCTAAAATACCGCAAAATATCAGTAAATTTCTTTATTCCTCTGTCACTTTTCCACATCTTGTAACATAGTTGGGAAAATGCGAAAAAAATGATGGTCCCCGTACGATTCATTAGAAAAATACTACAACTCCACGAACAACCTTTGTCACCGCTTCATTGTGCCGAATTGAAAAGCAGACTCTTGCATCCGCATCTCCGAGTGGATACTCTGCAAACAGTAAGTGACCCGAAGCTCTTCATTCCCCGATTCATTTGTACAACACTAAAAGGCATATCCAGTAGTTGCGTCTGTTCTGTTGCTTTGTTTCTCTACCTCTGTGATCCCGTAGTGTGTAGGATAGCAACTTACCCGGAAACGATTCTCCTGTATCAGAGATAGTTTCATAATTACATCCAATAGCAGGTGTCTCCCAAAGGTGACACTCTTTTTTCCACACTCACGCATGAGTACAGAGTAAAAGATGTAGAGAATTGAAGCCTAAACACAGTCATCCTATTGCAGATAAATCCCGTCTCAAGTGTTCAAACCGAGGTTACTCTGCCGTAGAGGACGAGACCGTATGGTTACATATATTGCAAAAAGTAATATGTTCACAAAGGTAAGAACGGTAACATAAAAAGAACAGAAGAGTGCTTATTCACACTACCCACTCATTATGTTGGGTTAGACAGAACTGAACTGATTTCAAAAATACTCACTGGATAGGAAGGAAGCGATTCGAAGCTCCCTTTATCTCGACAGTTTCATCGTGAGGTAACCAAACGATAACGTAGGGACGAACATTTTCCGGAAACTGTCCACTCTTATTTTGGTCTGATCTGTTTTTGTTTTAATGCGTAACATACGTTGTCAAAGTCTAATTATCTGAAGCTGAACAAATAGGGCTTGCAAAATCTTCAGCGCCACTTTATTGGCTGACTGAACCACACAGTAGACTTTTTGACTGGTGCGTTTATTGTATTGTATTGTATTGTTTTGTAATGAAGACCTCAGCAAGTTAACAGGCTCATATTTCAGCCAAATGGAGGGAAATTGATCACTGACATTTCGAAATACGCATAAAAATAAATACTGTGGAAATAAAACGGGTTCAGCCACTGAGGTTCGTGCGAAGTTCCTGTGACTTTCAACTTGTCAACCAGAACACGTGCTAAGCAAGCCACTGTAGAGCTATGATAAATATTTATGCGGCAGGGGATGTCTAAATGCAAAACATGTGGAGGGATGCGAACGGCACGCCGATAAGTCATGGTACAGGGGATGGATGGGGTCAGCAAGAATCTTCTTTGCAAATTTTTCACATGCTATAATGTGCAAATCGCAAACTTTGGAGATAAGAGAGCCCATGGAAATCAGAGAGACATGGCTGATCATGGCTAGGCCGCGGTGTAGTATGACCGGGAATGATTACGGGCGAGCAGTAGAGTAAGATTAGGAGAATACACCGATGAGCAAAAGAAAAAAATGACAGCTTGTGTGGCACCGAACTGCCTTAATCAACGAATTTGAAAAGATAGTCTACGTAGTTTTTTAACACAATCAAGAAAATGAGAAGATCACTGTAAATTGGCGCTGATTGTAACGCCTAAGTATTAAACCGAGTCAGCTCTGGGATTGGGGACACTGTTGATGGCTGATTGCTCATTGGGTTAAGAGGAACGAGAAAGGGAGATAGTACACTCAAAACACTTTAAAGTGTTGAGATTTAATCCAAAATGGGATGAAAAATTCGGAATATCGTATAAGTTCTCGGGATAGAGTTAAAGTCTTGTTGGTTGGAGATAGACTGACAGAGCACGACGTCATCGGCGTAGTTAGAAAGTTGTGCAGGTGGTGCAATGGTCAAATCGCTGATATATGTGGTGAAGAGAAAGGGGGAGAGAACGGCACCCCGAAGAACACTTGAGTTGTTAATCGAAGGACTTCATAAACTTGTACCAACTCTGAAACGTTGAGTTCTGTTGAAAAAGTAATCTTTCAACCACGAAAGTAAAGCAGCGGGACATCCAAAAGACTCTAGCTTTTAAAGATGTTGAGAACAGGGAACCGAATCGAATGCGAAGGAATATTCAAAGAAGGTACACTGAACGGATTTCTTGGAACGATTCAAGTTGTTCGAAATGAAATGACAAACTGCAGCAGATGCATCCGGAGTCCATCTGCTGGGTTTGTACGCGAGTTGGTGGGGTCGTTTGAAACAGCAAAATAGGAAGGCGATCGACTTAGAAGTGATGGCAATGGGACAAAAGCGTTGGACAAAATGTTGAGAGTAGGGTGTTTGGAAATAAGTACTACTGTCACGGGTTTTCAGGCGGCAGGAATAGTGCCAGCATGAACAGATTTATCAATGAGGGAAGTCTTAACTCCGGATAGCTGACGTGCTCCAAATTTAAGAACTGTGAAGGATAAACCGTCTGGACACACAGCAGAAGCCGACTTTGTGATTCGAAGAAACTTGAAGACTTCTTCTGAGGGAAACGACTCTATATCTATGGGAACATAAAGCAAATAAGATGGTAGAACATCCGATGAAGGATGAATAAACGCGGCATTCAGGCTGTCGGCATCTATATCGTAGTTTTTTGACCGGGCCCGTTGTCCACGTAGAACCCGGATTCCGTGCCAGAGAAGTTTGCTGTTGGTGTTGCAAAAAGAACTGGTGGACAAATGTCGTGTTCAGCCGTCGCATCTCTCGTTTGATCCGGATGGAGTGTCGTTTCACCGTAGCCTGGTCATGTAGTTTATAGGTATGTTCTTTTTGCCTTCTCAGTGATTTCAGCAGAGGAGAAGCTATTGTGTTGTTGTTAGAAAATACAGTCTCCATAGGACAACACAAATCAAATACCTCTCTCATGGTCTTCGTAAATAGGTCTAGGGGGCGAAGAGAGGAATCGAAAGAAAACCACGAAGTAAAAATGGACAGGGATCTCTGAAGAAGGGTAACGTGGGTGGGTGACAAATTTCTAGAGGTTACCTTTATTTGTTTTGTCCTGACAAGTGAACAATGCGCTTAAAGTGAATAAACTTTGGGTCTGATGATAATGAGAGCGCGACCACTCGTTGAAACAGAAGCTTTCACTTGTAAGCAAAAAAGATCAAGATGGTTGGTGATAATTCTGTCTAAAACAGCATTTCCTCTAGTTGGGATAAGACAGAGGTCACTTAAACCGAAAGCAAGTAAGGGATACGGACGCGCATGATTAACGTCACCGAAAACAACGTATAAGCAGTCAGACAGTAACGGAATCAGGATAAGTACAAAAACGTCAAAGAACAGGTCGATATCCCTCTGGGAGCAGAAAAGAGCTACATACAAGTTACTGATCACAGTACCTCGAAAAGGCGGGAAGTCGGGATGACATTAAGCAACCACGCAGCCAACACTTTAACAGGAGAAAGCAAAAATAACTTCAGACCACCCGGAACTGATGTAAGTAATCACACCACCACCTGTCTTCTTCTTGCACCGTTTTCTATCTTGACGAAAGCACTCAAAGTTCTCAACGAGTTCGTCACCAATACTTCCATTTAACCAAAACTCTTGGATACAGGTCACACAGGTGTTCTTGTTAATCCGAGAGTTAAGAATATTGGTTAGGAAAGGCATCTTTCCAAAAAAGGACCGAATGTTAGTATTGACCAATGAGGGAACTACATCTTCCTTGATGATGTGCGCCTAAGAGCAGTCTGCCAATCGGCTCGCTTGCGTTTCCTAGTCCGATTTGATCTTGGCCAGCTTTCATAAAAACGAGTAGTGGATGGTAAGGCATAACATATTTTGTCTCTAATCCGAGTGAATGATTCTTGAGAGTAAAGGATTCCGGGTGACAAGCGCTGATGTTGAGAATAATTCCTAATTGACACTGATCAGGTTCACAACAAAATGTAGCGCAGCCAATTGTGAGGTGCGCCAAGGTCTTTGGTCCTTTTTTGACGTAGACATTTGCCTCAGTGTTGCTCTTTTGATTTCCGAGCAGTTGTGAATGATGTTTCACTTGAGCCGACCCTAATCTGCTAAGAGGTCAACTTCCAGTGTTGCGTTGCATTTCCGTAATTTTTATGAATATTTAAATGAAGACTTATACTTGAGTGCAATCTAGCTTCTGTCATCTTTGGGATTGTCGTATGCGTGACTCACCTGACAGCCCAGTGGTGGTTATAGCCATGAACCAATGCATCTTTTCCACTATTATGCTGCTATCATTTTCTGTCCGAAAATTCCCAGTTTAGAAGACACAAAATCGACAATATGGATTGCCTAAAACATCCATCGGATAACTTACCGAGCTCTAGCTGGTATCAGTTTCGTACAGAAAATAATGTCCTTGTTGAGTTTCTCTAGTGTGACCGGGTCTTTGACCTGTTTCCTCAGTCCGAAAATCCCGATAATCACATTAAAGAGTATATATATATATATATATATTGCGTTATTATTATTATCATTATTATTATTATTATTATTATTAATAAAGAGATGTCTCCTAAAAATGCGCATTCTTCGTCTTTCAGCCATTCCAAAAACTAAGAGGATCATTTGATACACGGCATTCTTATATTTTACATTCGGAACAGTTTCATGGAATTAAAATAACAAAATCTACATCGTAACTGATTCACATGAGGGTTGAACAATATCTTAGAAGCTTTTTGTGCGAAAAAGCGGATATAATAGCCTTTGCGAAGGTCCGTCGTCTCTCACGTCGAGCTACATCATTTTCGCATGTTGATTAGATGTTAGGAGGCGAATTATAATAACATAGTTCAAATGTAGTCCCAAGCACGCATTGCAACTGTTCAGTAATAAAAAGAATTCTTCGGTCCTCTGCAGCCAGTGTGACCTTCCAGAGGCTCAGCCACCCCTCGAGTATGCCCTGCATCATCGAAGCGCTTAGGTCGTCCTCACGACCAACCCCAATTTGCGGTCCATTTTTGAAACACTTCAGATCGGTACTTATGCCGATGACTGAGGATCTTATTTTTCACCGAGTGCACTACAACGTAACATAATTATCGATAGGTCTTTTTTCATGCCAGAACATTCTTCATCTACTTGCAAAGGCCTGCTGTTTGACATGCTTCGAAACGACAAACCGGTTTCATCAACACCGAATATGCTGTGCGACTCACCATGCGATGCGTGATCTCAAAGTTCTTCTAACTTTGACACAAAATTGAATTACTAGCATCGTGGTTACTGTTCGACTCATCAGTGTTGACATGAGACGGAAATCCTCCCACTCCCCCTGAACAACAGTCTGTATCATTATTGCTGACTGATCCAGAAGCGACTGCATCAACACGATTAGGATTCACCAAACCCAGTGGCCTAGTGATTCTAACTAGTACCATATCCCCCGACAATAGGGCGTAACCACGTTTGATCCGAAAACAATTCCCATATATGTTTAACCTGGAGATGTTTCTTGTTGGGGGTAAAATTTCAATGGAAGTGTCTTCTGTTCGGTTCTCGGGGCAAAATTTGCACACAACAAAACAAAAACAAAAAAAGAACTATACTTTTTCACCTCGGTCCCCCCCCCCTTACGACTCTGATTCCATATATCCATTCCTCCATGATTGTATCACGTTTTGTTTGGCACAGCCTGAAATCAGGCACGTTTGAATGTATATATATATATATATATATATATATATATATATATATATATATATATATATATATATATAATATATACATATATATAATCTAATTTGAATCGTCTGGAGTGTGAATGGATACTCTTCATTGAAGAGCCCACAAATGAATCACAACTGTGATTTCTCATATATATATGGGGAGGTTTCCTATTGGGAGAAAAGTTTCCCGCATATCAAGAGTTTTTTTCAGAGGAGTTATTGCAATCAGAGAAGTTGTAATCTGGGGAGACTAATGTAATTGGATTTCTCCGATCGCTTAGCGCCCTCACTTTTGTTCATTTCAGAATGAACAATGAACTTCAAACAGATTTTGGCTCCGATACGTTAACAGACTGATTAACCATTACATATACTGGTAATAGATTGGGGCGTGTATTGAGTTGTACAAAGTTTACTTATGACATTTCCTTCCGAATTATGACTCGCTGTTGTTGTATTAGGCTCACACAGTCATCTGCACAGACAGACACAGACTTGCACGCACATTCACTAAGTTCACCAATAAAGACCCCCCCCCCCCCCCCCCTCGCCTAAATAAACAATGGGCCTGGGGTACTACATCGTCAGTTCCTACTCAGTTGTACTTTTACGTGATGCAATCTACCATTGCATGAACCGGAATCATGAGATTTGTTACGATGGTCAGACATACTTATAGATATGTACTTTCCGGTCGAACAGCCGGCACGTTCGTCTTTTCTTTTTAACTCGCGTGAAGCTCACAAAAATGAAGGTCGTTGGGGGTGCAGTCAGAACGCAGGAATCAACGAAGAAGCATGTTTAGAGGTCTCGGGTCTAATCGGTCCTGTTCAGCCGCTGTGATCCGTAACTTATTACGCTATCCAACCTCTATCCGTACTGTGTACCGTCGATTCAGCTAACACGGATCTTCGATTAAGGAAGCGCACTCCTGTGCCTCTGTTGAGTGAACGTCACCGAAGGTTGCGTTTGGAGTGTGTAATTAGGAGGTGCCTTTAGAGAAACGAACGATGAAAATCGACCATTAGAACCGATCGGTCGGTATTCTCATTACTCTAACATGATAGTCACAGGCGTGTCTGGAAACATCTCTGAAACTAATAAGTAATACGGTGACAGAAACAATGCAGCACAATAGAGGTTTATTGCATGTCTGGAAGCCATTAAGTGGGAAGGTCGGAGTGAGCTGGCATTTCTGAACGACATCGTCAATGGTCAAATGTGCCTAGAAGTTCTGACCCAGTATATCTTGCCACTGTTGAGTACAACTACTAGAGCGATTTTCGAGACCGACGGTGCGCTTACACATCGTTCCTTGTCGTACGCGAGTTTCATGCACATCACGGTACAAAGGACGTTCTTATGACTACCTCGATCACCCGATCTCTATCCAACTGTACATTTGTGAGATTAGCTCAGGATCGAATTGGATCAGCAGTGGCAATACATATCTTTAGGGGAGTTTAAGAATGATTTGAGTGACGAATGGGACCATATACCCTGTGGTACTACCAGACGGTTGAAAACAAGCATTACTTGATGGCTAAAAGCTGTCATATCATCCAAAAATGACTCAAACATACACTAATGAATGACCGTTTGATGACGATCACACTATTCTGTTCACAACAAAACATTTTGATTTCAATACAAGATTCCACTGATGTACAGTGTTTTGATTGTTTAGGAGGAGGGCGTTTTTGGGGGATTAATGTACTCTGAGGACAGTCGATCCACCTCCCTCACACACAGGGACGCACGCCATCTATTGTAGCCACAGACACACATACGGTGTTGTGCAACTACGAGCTCTGAACAGAATATTTGGTGTAGCGGCGACAAAACACAGCACTGAACTCAGAATATATGCCTGATGCTTCTTGGGCAGGCTCTACAGTGAAATCCGCTGAGGAGGAGAATATTCCTCACGGATTACGTGAACTTGTCCGCTGAGTCCCATCGTAATATGCAGCTGATGGCGGTGGTCGAATCGACATTACGGTGCATTTTGAAACCCTCTGTCCCTGGTTGGAATCCTGCTCCCGCCGCCGGTTACTCCATAGATGTCATCGTCTAATTAGCTGCGACTCCCTTCCTGAAATACCGTACCATTATTACACATCAGGACAAAATAAATAAGAAGATTAGAAGAAGAAGAAATTAAAGCTGATTCCCAATTGCCCATATATGCATACACTGACCTTTGGTGGTCCAGCGGCATGCGCCGTGGAAAACCGTGTTCGACCTTCGAATCCTGAAGCCGACGGGCAACTTTGCTTTCCCCTGGACATTTATCTCATCCGATTCACTGGGTCACTGTGAGATTTTTCACCACCGGTTCTCCATGATAATGCAGTGGATTTTGGTTTCCGTGGATATCCCCTCTCAACCGCACTCATATAGACGCGTAGAAGAGAAAGCTTAGTAAGCAGTAGGCAAAAATCTAATCCGAGGTCTCTGTTGAACCCTTTCCCCGCTTGATAACGCTGTTTCCATTGCTGTTTCTGATACTGCTGATCAGTATTATCACTATCTAACAAATTACTTTGTGCTCATTATTTTCCCTGGGTTGGTCACACAAATCTCGAAGAAATAGTGGATTTACAAAATGTTTTTATCAAACCTCTTTGCAAAACGTAACTGGCAGGTCAGCTCCGCGGCAGCGCATCTTTGCCAATGGTTGCACGCGTTGTGTAAATGTGCAGATGCACAAGATCAGGCATTTCGCGAAATGCAAAAACTTTCTGGTGCAGAATTACAGAGAGCCGAGGCTCTGGATGATCTGAATAGGAAGCAGATAGCTCTTGAATACGCGCGCCTTGGAGTGGACGGAGCGAAAGGACATTTGAATCAGCTTGAAGTGATCGCTAATTCACAAAGTCGAAAGTGCGAGGTGAGTTTCTGAGAGTTTTCCCATAGCCTTCTCAAGCACAATCGAAATAACTTTATTTACCTCACTGTTTTTCATTGTATAGTAATACTCAATTATAATTGACTACAATTGCATTCACGTTTTTTCGGTATTTCTTTCAGTAAAGGCAACCATGTGTATAAACTGAGCAGCTCAAATATGCGATTTCCCTGCTCACATCACGAAACACGTTTTATATTGATTACAAAAATACTAAGTTTAACTAACGGTTTTGCTTCTTGTCTGATCAGTTAGTCTCACTGTGAGCACATTCCTGATGATCGGTGATTTGTAGTTTCTTACGTCATCAAAACCCTTGGTTGTTTGTGTCATAAGCCTCTGTAAATGCTGTGTTTAGATCGAACAAAGGAATCGACTAGAACTAGGTAGAACTTTATAACAGATTGCGAGAATAATATCACAACAAGAGGACATGCCTAGGTGAGCACATGTTGTTGGCTAGGAATTTATGTTCAACAGCCTCAGACCGTCAAGATTCTCTTCACCAAGCGTATCACTAACCGAGGTAAACAGAGAGCTTTTTCGTTGGCAAATTGTAAGCCCTGATTTTTGTAGATTATTCATTAGGAAGTACCACATTCCGGTGCTGGTTGGTTTCCACTCTCGATGACCACCACCGTAGTGAAAAATTTTAAAAATGCTTCATCAAAGCAGGTCAGCCGAGAGGCAGTTACGTCAGTCCTTCCATTTGGCTCAGAAGCACGGCTGTTGAAGATAGAAGATTCAAGAGGACTATCGCGGTCTCAGGATCGATATTTTCACAGTACTGGTCGAATATCGTGGGAATTCCAATTCCCAAATGTGGAGTTTAGACGTTGGATGTTGGAACCCAAATATTTGCCATTGGAGTAAGTGCTTAGTCAAAACACATTCAGGTAGTTAGAACATGTGGTACGCATACCCACAGATAGATTTGCTCGGTATGAATTGTTATCTGAGGCAAGTAGTGATTGGAAGGTAGGTTAATGTGTTCAATTGATGATTTGGCAAAAAGGAATGAAAACCTTAACCAATGAACTCGACCGAGTAGGACATATTTGGATTCCAGGTTGGGATCCACGAGATCCACCCACCGGATTGTTGGAGACATTAGGTGATATGGTCAGATGTGGCGGTCAGTGATGTAGTTGTATTCAACCTGATTCTTTGTCAACTTAACTATTGCTTTCGAATTTATTTCCTACTTGTTTACTTCTTATGTTTCCATTTGTTTCGCTCTCGACTGGACGATGTCTGGAGGTGGCGACCAAAGCCACAACAGAGAAATGCAATGTTACTGATTGAATGAACTGAGCACAAAATCTAGGCTAGTGTTCCATTCTAATTGTGGATGCTCAAGCATTTACAATAAAGGACAGGAGACTGACAATTCGGAGACCCAATCGTGAAACGTAGTTTGGTCTGGCTCCACACTACAACAACTGATATGTGATAATCCGACGACGTCATGAAGTAAAAGTTGTCACCATTCTAGACTTTGTTGCCCTCATTTTTTACGGCATTACAATAGGAAGAGGCTGGGATTTGCCGAGCTACCAGCAAATAACCACCGCTACAGTCAAATGTGAACAACAAAATTGGTAACAATATGCTTTCAACGATGGACTCCTACTGGTTGTTACGGAACAAGTCTTGTCAAATGTGACTACCTTTGTTCTTAGTGTAAAACATCCCATTTATCACATCACAATGATCAGAAAACTGCACAAATACTTAGCTGAACTCAATAACACTTGGATTCAAAGTGAATTTGTCGGAAAGGAAAGTGGGTACAATATTTGTAAAATATTACTGTTGCTATTTGCCGAAAGAATACCAACAAAACCCTAGGTGGTTAGAATTAGGTCATTCTAAGTAATCTTCTATCTATCCATCATCTTCCACTTGGTCAGCATTTAGATGTGACAAGGACCGCCAAGTTGTGATATCCTCCCCAGTAATCAAATCAACGCACCATATCAAACTACTTACGCTTTGATAATCGTGGCTAAGATAATGAGTCTTGTTCGATCATTGTATGCCATACAGGAAGACTTACATATAATTATGTTTCCTAATTGAATGCCAGTCTGTGTGAGGCGGAATGGTTCGTGACGCTGTATTGTCTTTCCTAATTCATGTTGGAAAAAAGTGAATTAGGAACAAAGAGAAATGAACCAACAACCATGGAGTCTGAGAACATGAGCGATGTAAGGCATTAGGCTTTGATATGTATACATCTGAACCAAACAACTAAATGGATGCTGTTTGTTTACAAGGATCAGTGTTCCTCCCAAGGGGAGTTGCACGTGTTCGATCTGAAAAATACAAAAACACAGAAAACTCCATGAGCACAAATTTCTGTCGGTATCTTATCGGGAACTCTCACTCACATTAATCGAAAAGAAAAATGGCTGCCAACAGCCTGCTCATTACAGTATCAACTATGTATGCTTACCAGTAACAGTTCTGTGGACTCGGTTCTCTGATGCGACTGGTACTATACAGCAAATCGAGTTTGAAGACAGTAGTTTTAACCACTTCAGTAAATTAGCACACGAAACGGTTCTTCTCGGTACCCTTTCAGTGGGTGAAAATTTCTCACGGCTCTTCATCTTTTGTTTTTTCGCCAATCAACTCCTGAAATAACATCAAACTCATATTTATTTTATTCTGATCATGTTTCCTTTTAAAGAAATTGAAATTACAACTGGATGAGGGCAAGCTGATTTTGGCCAGCCTGAAATCCATTGACATCGAACCAGAGCAGGAGGAGAGAATGATTCAAAATCAGATTTTAATCGAACCGTGGTTGAATGCGCTTTTGGCCGCGGGAATCGTGTATCTGAGTGCCATACCGGCTGCAAAAAGGTGAGTCCATTCACAGTCAAAATCCGCATGGCAAAACGCCGTTGATGAACTATTCACCCGTCTCTCTCTCTCTCTCTCTCTCTCTCTCTCTCTCACACACACACACACACACACACAATCCCGTGCTCCGCTACACAACTACGGGAGCGTACCGACCCTAGAAAAATCACTCTTTTTAAGAAATGACTGAAATGCTACTCAGGTATTCTCTTTTATTGACTTCATTACTGCAAAAATAGGGAACATTTACAATGAATGGAATATCCACCTTGAGGAAGAGTGGACAAAGTTAATAACAACAAAACACTTAGAACATTCACAATACAAGAAAGAATTATTACTTACTAATTATCTGTGTATCTGTCTCTGTTTTATGAGGTTTCCAATTTTCCTGTCATGGAACACTCAGTGTTTCTGATCCTAAGCTTGTATTCTTGTGGAGTTTATTTTTTCTCTTCAGCATACATCAGATTTTCTCTTCTAAAATTTGTGAATGTTCAAAGGCAGTCGTGCCAACTGGGCCTGTGATTTCTCCTTCGTTCTGCAAAACTATGAGCTAATAATCGAGTTTGTAAATTTTTCTACGGCTACACTGGAAAAGACATGCGTGAGACCTAACAAGAAAACAGTGCTAGTGTAACAGAACGGAAGACGTGCGGGGTATTGTGTGGTTCGTTGTTAACTCTTCTTGCTTTGATACTCGAAAAACAATCAACAATAGAGATATTGCTTATTTGCATCACAGCTGTCCAGTTCATTTGAATAAAGTCATTTTCCAGTGATAAAATGCAATCTTGTGGTGTGCATGCCTTGCTTCACCTCATTGTATTCAGTTCGGTTGACGCTGTCACGTTCATTGTTGCTAAATAAGTATCCATAAATCGTTTTTGATCAAATGGCTACTCACCTACTCAGTTAGTAGTATGCTTACTCCACCACACTTCTCCCCTGGTAGAAAAACTTGCATGTTCTGTAAGCTATCTTCAAATCTTCATCCACTCCGAGGTTGATTCCCCCAATGCCAGTTTGTGGTGGTTTGGTCATCCGGCCGACAACGGCTCCAGTGAAGTGCTTCATTCGGGGACTAACAAGCGTCGAACCAAATTATGCATTGAGCCTACTTCCGAGATCAATAATCATATCCAGTGCTCCCCAGACCGCCCGCTGTGCCGCTGGGAAGCGCTCGAAAGTTTTCCAACTTATTTCGGTCTGACTGGATCCCCGAGAGCTCTGCCAACTCCTCGAAATTCTCCAGGAAGCTTCGTACGTCCCCATCCTTAAATGTCTCCGACCATGTGAGATCCATCCTTGTCACGGCATCAAATGTAAAGTAGATGCAACGAGAAAAAATCATTGTTTGGCGACCTTGAACACTGAACAGCAAATTGGATTTGATACCAACTGCATCGAGGTGGTATGAACGACCCATTAATGTCGTCGGTAACCTTTAAGTGTTAGGGGGTTATGTGTTGTGGAACAAATCCTCTTTTTTCAGGTGTATCTTCCGCGTTTTTCGGAAGGGGAATTTTCTGTTTAAAAACTGTTCTGGACGATGAGGTTGCATTATTTGAGGATTAGGGTTAGCACGGCCAGGTAAAACGCGATACAACTAAGTTTTGCGGTTGAATGTTATCTGATGCTGACTTTGTCTTCGGTTCCTCCCAGTGGTTAGCCCCTAATCGATTGGCTGAACGAAACATAGAATACGGTTCGGGAAAACGCCAAAAGCCATTTGCCTAATATTCATCTGAGTTCACCATTTACCTTTTCAAATTATATGAGAATTCTTCTATTATACCGTATTCAAGATGAAGGATCAAGTTTTTTTCTATTTCACAAAAAATAAGAGTGCTAACTATCATGTAATGGTTGGTCCGCTAAACGAACAAGTGCAGAAACACACTTCGGTAAAGTTCCATCTAGATATTTATTGTCATTCTCATGTTAGCTTTCATGATCTGTTTTATTGCAAGTGTTACCAAAATACCTTTGGTACATTTATGCTGGTTTTGTCCTTTCAGATCAGCCATTTGGAAACGTATGAAACAAAAGGCTATTGAAATACTCAAAGTACGTTCAAATCACCTTAATACTGATCCCATTTTCCATTTCGCAAATGGTTTCTAGGGTAAGATTTGTTTTAGTCAATCAGTTGCACTATACTGAAAACTTCTTCACTTTCATGATACAGGGAGGTTGGCATCCTTAGCCGGATTAGAGGTTATCCCTAGTACAACCATCAAATTTAATTTTCACTGGCAGATGTTCTATGTTGAACTGGAAATGCTACACAGCTACAAAGACCCATTATGCAGAATTGGCAATTCAAGCTGAAAGACTCCTGAAAATGGGAATATGGATTGCTAGACCATCCTCAGCAGGTGCTCCTCGAAACGAGATTCATTCACTTGTCAAACCTATGAACGAGTAGGAATAAAAATAATCCAGCACAGTTCTCACAGCGTACAAGTCAAACACTAGGAATTAACGGAAAAATATCACCCATAGTTCATACTCGTAGTCTGATCATTCTTGTTTGTCCCATCGATGCACTGGAAAATATTTACGTGAGTCCGATTTTATGAGGAGAGCATCTGCACTGGGAAATAGTCAGTATGTTCTGTGTGAACCACTATGTACAACTATCAGACGAAATTGACTTCACATGAACTGGAATAGTGAGATTTTCACCAGTTAGGAGAAATATTCTTAGTTAAACCCAACTGCTGATGATGTTGGCCTAAGCATTCGGATAGCAATAACAATACACACACACCCCTGGTATACCAGAGAAATCCTTTGATCCATTGGCCTATTTTTTTTACCTTTTTTGGCCCCATCTCAATGAATGAAGAAAACCGACAGAAACATTTATCCTGAAAAAAGTGACGTTTGTTAGTTTGTTTATGCACACACAGGACTGACTCTTGGATGTACTCGTCCCAAAAAGCTGCTGGGGTGATGCGACTAACGTTCATCTGTGCAGGTCGCGCAGTGCCATGTCCCATATCGATAAGTCCGGTCGAGTTGCTGCACATTGATCGATTTCGTCGTGGAGTCACCAAAAGTAATCATCCGGTTGTTGAAAGTCACTCGGTAGATTAGCAGGTAAACTACGTCCACCTGACCTGATCAGTCGTAGGAGCTAAAATAAAGAGGAAGAACAACTGTCCCTCAAAATCACTACTCAGTTAAGTTCAGTTCTTCCAGTCATTAACATTGCATTTCTCTGTTGTGGCTTTGGTTGCCACCTCCAGACATCGTCCAGTCGAGAGCGAAACAAATGGAAACATTAGAAGTAAACAAGCAGAAAATAAATTCGAAAGCAATAGTTAAGTTGACAAAGAATCAGGTTGAATACAACTACATCACTGACCGCCACATCTGACCATATCACCTAATGTCCCCAACAATCCGGTGGGTGGATCTCGTGGATCCCAACCTGGAATCCAAATATGTCCTACTCGGTCGAGTTCATTGGTTAAGGTTTTCATTCCTTTTTGCCAAATCATCAATTGAACACATTAACCTACCTTCCAATCACTACTTGCCTCAGATAACAATTCATACCGAGCAAGTCTATCTGTGGGTATGCGTACCACATGTTCTAACTACCTGAATGTGTTTTGACTAAGCACTTACTCCAATGGCAAATATTTGGGTTCCAACATCCAACGTCTAAACTCCACATTTGGGAATTGGAATTCCCACGATATTCGACCAGTACTATGAAAATATCGATCCTGAGACCGCGATAGTCCTCTTGAATCTTCTATCTTCATTAGCCGTGCTTCTGAGCCATATGGAAGGACTAACCTAACTGCCGCATTGTACAACTAACACTTGATAGACAATCTGTGGCTAAGTCAACACCACAGGTGGTTCAACTTGGCAAAAACCAAACGGGACATGGGCACTTCGTATATTAGCAAATAATCCCGAAGGTCTCGGAGAAGATGTGGACTCTGAACTCTAAGTAGATGCAGATTTTTGGTTAACGGAGACACATGATGTTTAATGTGCCGCCGTTGTCATGTCCGTAAAACAGATACGTGAATGCTACCGGTTTCGACATTGTATTGAAACAGTTTCTTTCTCTTAAGTGACTTTGATTTTTGGATAAAATCGATCACTGGTATCTTCTGGTCTTTGAATTGAACTTATCGCATTGGACCGGGCCTCAAAAGTAACACCAACAGATTAGGGGCAGTCTGGACGCTTACCACTTCTTGCGGTGAATTGAGATGAAAAATTTTCGGAACCGCGAACTCAGCTTAGACTTTCCGTACACAGAGATTAGAAAAAGAAATGAATTTCTCTGACAGATCCTTCGATGAGAATCAGTGCCAGAGAACTGTACAGTCTACTGGGTTGAAGGCCACTTTCAGTTCAAGTAAGACAGAATGCGTGGGCCTTAGGAGGTCTGTTAGTGTTCCAAAATTTGTCGGAGGATGAGGATGTAGTCGATAAACCCCGACAGATTCTAAATGAGCTTCATTTTCGTGCGTTCACCTTTCGCGAATGTCAGGTAGTGTATAGGAAGCTTACTAAGCCAGTTTCTCTGGTTTTCACTAGGGGACCGTTCACGGTTTTCTTGAATTAGTTCAATTACCAATTCACATCATTCTTTGGGAATCTGTTTACCTTCCTAGATTACCTTGATGATTTTTTTTAACCCCGGCGTCTGATGGCTTTTTCGCAAAGATACACTGTACTCATGTCCTCCCTCGCATTTACTGCTTATCATCAATAATGATGAGACGCAATCTGCGGAAGCATAAGTCGCACAAGTAGCTGTGATAGAGTTATTTTTGTAGACTCACCTTCATATCGCATAAACAGAATTCAAGGAAGAAAGTAAACAAAACATGTTAGGCTTTACCTGTTTTCTCACTCCAATAATCTGTTCTTTTACTTCTGAAGTACTCCTTGCGTAGATCTCTAGTATTCATTATTTCAACACTTGAGCATATGTTTTTCTCAAAGTCATGGAATGTCTGTTTCATACACGATTTTGGAGCGCAGCGCCTCATCCTGATTGCTTTCTGCATTGCAAAAGTCCGTGTCAAAACTTGAATTGTCCGACTACTGTTTTACTGGGATTCCAAATGGGAGCAAATGAACAAACAACATTCTGTAAACTGATTCGCAGAATCGTTAGTTAAAACTTAACTAATGAAAGGTTTTGCACTCCTTTTGATGCTCTCTATTCATTTCCCCGTTTTTAAGGATTCTAAATTCCAAACAACTCTACTGGAAACTTGTGACATATCTGACAACGATAAGGTGGACAAAACCATTCTAGCTGTGTACAATCTCAGCCTGACTGAACAGCTGAAAACCCAAGCAAATCTTTTGCGCTTTATGTCAAGCGAATTCTTCCCATCAGAACTCCTTCTTTCACCGAGTGAGGGTGAAATTGCACCAACGCTACAAGCTGCCGTCTGTTTGCACACAGTTCTCTCCAAAATCCTACAATCTGATCGTTCATCAACACAATGGATTCCACTGGTATTTGATCCGGATCGGGTGGTTTTGAAACTACTTAAAGCGCTGTATATCAAATCTGATAACTGGCCGAGTTCAGTGATGTGAGTGCCGATACTACTGATACTGCACCATTTATCCTTGTTTTTTTACGCATCAATCATATGTTAAGAGTCAGACGGATTGTGATGCGCTCCTCCTTGTCAGATGACTTTCCCCGATAGTGTTGACCTATGGTCATTACTAACTGGATCATCCAGAAAAAAAGCCGTCATCTCGAGACCAAACATTGTTATTATCATTTAAAAATAACCCTTCTGTCTACAGGTGAATGTTACACAACGGCTGAATTTTTGATGTTCACCAGCCGTACAACCCTAGATTTGCTGTTAGGTTACTTTCCGGGTGAATAGAATTGTTACTAGTTGAAAGCCGGCTAAAGAAGTAACTTTGGGAACAAAAATATCTGCAATTTCATGTTGACTACGCAGACTGATGAAATAGTGGCAGATTTTGGCTCCATTCCAGTTTGCGAAACCATCAAACGACGAGCTGGTTGTGGGAACGCCTCACTCAGAAGTAATCCACTGAACCACTGCACACCTGAAACAATTTAGGTTAATGTACTTCCCGAGTAACTGGATGGAAATGAACACTAGATTTTTAACTTAGGTTCACTTTTTACACTTTTGCATTCAATTTTAAAACCTTATAATACGTTCGTTTCTTTAATGTCCCATTACAACACAGAAGGATGTGGTCAAAACCTTGAACAGTGCTGCAATATTTAAAATCCGGTTTTTTCAGCTCGGTGTTTGCGCATGCAAAGATCAATGCGTTGTCATGGAAATTCAGCAACCATGACCACGAAACATATGGTGGAGAACCCCACAAAGAATCGATAGACCAGGCATGATAAAGATCCGGTAAATAGCAAATTTCTATTTGTCATCAAAAGTGATCAGTAGCGAAAGAGTTTGAACCTCATTATACATATATATATATATATATATATATATATATATATATTACTCTGTTGTCTGAAACGTCTGCTATCAGATCACCATCGGTCAGGGAGCGGTGACAGCAATAATGGGCTACAGTTATTGTTTTTCTTTCAAACTTTCAGGTTCGATGGGTTTGAGCAAATGATCCAGGAAGTGGATATAACGGAATCCAACTTTAAAGAACATTTTATGGCTGCTGTTTCAAAAGGTAAGCCATGCAGAATTTGCGAACGCACGTAGATGCAATTGTAATAAAGTGGAAATTGTAACCAGCAGATATCTGTTAGAAGCTTTTGGTTTATAAATGACCCCGAAGTTAGTAAACAAAGTAGGTCGTTCTTCGAGTAGCTTCTACCATCATGGTTTTCCTTCGACTTCCAGGCACAGATGCGGTTTGCCAACCTGATTATGAATCCCCGTAGGCTTTTTTCGCTCAAAACCAGTTCTGCATAGTAAAGAACAATCGGGGTACTAGTGATGTATGAGAATGTTTGTGCTGATTTTGTTGACCAACTCACAGCATCCTCGAATCGAAGGCGAAAGCACTGAAAGCATTGAATGCATTAAAGAGAAAACAACTTGTGTCATATTTTGAATTTGATGCTAGATAATTTATTGTTATGAATCTGCAGTTTTGAATATCGTCTGTTCCTAACCACAAACAACATCGTAGAAAAAGAAAATGAACTCGTAGTGCGAAATCGGGCCGACTTTCACGGGCTTTCATGAACGTTCTGATGGCCCGTAGATCGGATGGATTTGTCGAGTTACTCTACGTCAAGAAAACTTCAGCCATAGAATAAAAACAAGCAATATTTCAAATCTTACTGTTCAGCATAAGAAAAATATGTAAACAGGACATCAACTCAATCACGTCAGAAACATATCGCCACGTTGAGCAATAATTTGTAGGGTTCCACTCCTTGAGGTTCGAATTCCCATTATGGCTACTGATAGCGGTATCAGTAGTTAGCTATTTACTTTAGCTGGTGTCAGTTGTAAGAAATCGTTGGATTGACCCATTGAAACTGCGACCAACCACAGTGGTATTCACCAATTATTGCTTCGAAAGTGTGATATATAACCAAAAATAATCAGATAAGGTTATCGACAAATTCCAATGGCCTTGTTGGTGGCATGCTAACAGATATGAGCTCACTTACTGTGGCTAAACTAGTCACGTATGTCAAATTGACATCCGCGGACGTTTAGTATCCGAGTCAAGTCGCACCTGATAACGCACCAATCTACGTTTAATCAGTGAAAACCGATATAGTATTTCATCAGTGTCATAACTAGCAAGGCTGACGTCCCCAATCTGTCTATGGATAAAATTTGAATACTCTCTCTAGGCTCCTGATTGTCAGACGGTAATAAAATGAATGTCCACATATTCGTATGAACTCTATAAGTTTTCGTGCATAAGTTTCATTCAAAAGGTTTTTGTAAAACTTTCAGGTACGGAGCAATAATGATCGTGCCAGTTAGTTGCACTGAACTACACAATGGTTGTGATTATTGGTTGTACGTTGATTTTCGCACAGCTTAAATTTCGACACACTTCCTTTGATCTCTTGAATGAGGAAGTCTCCGACCATTGTGGTCTTACGGTTAGGCATTAATTCAAGTAACTCCGGCGAACTTTAAACTTATTAGGAACCTCGATCTGACTTTCTTCCACCAAACTAAACTGCATTGTGATCAGCTTGTGCTGAAAGCTTACAGTTAATTTTAGTGGGTCGCTTAGTTTCTCAGATTGACCACATAAATCCGTTTTCTTACTTCCGACCACACATGTATATATAAACTTTCGCATGCTCAGAATGTTTTCTTTCGACTGATCTACAACTTTCCGTGGAATGATACGTGGGTCAATAATGATGGAGTATATGCATAAGTTCATTTCCAACCCAAAAACGGGTATGCGGAACCCACATCAGAAGCATTCAGCTTGAATCATACAGATTACACAATCGTCTGTCAGTCTTATTGTTTCATGAAACATCGTTCCTGTTTGTTCTGAATTTAGGAGTCTGGATCGTGGTCGATTTGACTGATTACAAAGAACCGAATATATTCAAAGTCATTGATTCTCTGATCGAATATTGGCCGACGGACCCTGACGTGGCTAGCGTGTTTCGCTTGATCCTGGCACTTCATAACCCCGTGCCTGACTCGTCAGGTAAGTTGGGTCGTGTGCAAGAACTTCTGAATTCACCTCAAAAAATCTATTTTCATTCATTTCAGGCCATTTCTGTGCCGTAATGTGATTCTCTAGTCAACTAATAGATTGTAAGATCTCTTGGGAATGAACAAATGTGCTTCTCATTGAGGTCTAAAAATCAGTTCATTCCTTTCTAAATCACTTGGATTCTTAATAAATAAATCTAGGGAATAAAAGTGCACTTTATTTCTTGAGCCTAGAAGTGCAACTTTGAAAGGAAATGACTGATCTTTCAGACTTACATTTTAGAGCTTTGCTTCATTTGAATTGGTGAACGAATCAGCTATTCTCATTTCCCTGTGCAGAATACAAGTCCTTAGAGGCTTCTTGTTGTATACTCAGAATCAAACCGGTTCTTATGTGCCAGTTCATAAGAACTTGCATCTCAGCCGTTGAATGGTGGGACTTTCGCATCATTCAAGATAAGCTATGACGGTTTTTGTATTATTGTGACTGGTGGATGATAGACGAATAATAAAAGAACTTGTAACCCACTCAGTTATGCGTATAGTTCTGATGTGATAAACTAAACTGTGTGCACGAATTCGGAGACGATGTAAAATTCATAGTATTTTTCCTAATTCAGATGTATGCAACCTCCTATTCTCGACAGAACTCCGGAAATTTTGTTTCCAGTCTGAATATTTTACTCCAATTCCGTTTGACCTGACATTGACCTCGTTCGAGGTGGCTGGGGCAGTTCAACAACGAATCATTCAGCTCGACCCATCCAAATCGAGTGATTTACAATCGCTACGTCGTGAAGAATCAGAGTTGCTTGATACCCTAGAGCAAAACAAGGTAATTAAATTGTTTTAATCGTGAGGACCATTATATCCACAGACAATCCCATTCGTAAATTCTCACTAAAATAAACTAGAGTTTGTCGATGGACTGTTTGTTACATCGTTATGGATTTACTCGCCCCTTCAATGGCCATTCTTCTCCTAATTGCTCTAGGAAAATAAAGTGAAATTTTCTTGAATTTCACTTCCCCCTCCATGCGTTGTGCCCCACATTCCCGTTGTGATGCTGGGATAAAATCTATTTCGTAAGGCATTGCTGCAGTACGGGGAGATTTTGCTGAATATTTAAACCGTCGATAAACCCTTTGAGTTTGGAACGACTGCGATCCACCTCATCATCATAAACTCACATTTATCCTCACAATATAGCAATATACAATGAACTAATAACAATTGACCACTATCTCTTTCATCTCAGGAGGTTAAGACTCTCAAAGCTTGGCGGCTTATTTCTGTGCTGATCGAATCGTAAGTGCACATCAGCTGGATTAGTGACACGGCAGACGGACGTTGGATCAGTTATCTTTTTTCCAGCCACAATTACTGATTCGTGTCTTGTTGGTTTTTGGTTTGAAGCTTTTGTTGGAAATATAATCCAAGAGACAGAAGAGCAACATCGTCACCTGTGTATTCACGCTTGGGTTCAAAGTAGTCTGTGGTATAAAACGTGGGTTAGGAAATCGACAACGATTTTTGAGATGGTGTATCCATTTCTAAAATTAATTATTATAGTTTCATGACGGTCAAACTGAATATCATTATCAAAATTTCTATCCATTTTGTCTCGTCTACACAGTTCCATACAATTTCATATAAGAATCCACTTTTACGTTCAATTTCATCTTCCAATTTTATTTTGGTAACCCTATTTTGAAGGATAGCTATTGGCGAAGCTTACTGTAGGAAAACCTTCAACCACGGCCTATAACACTTTTTTCGTTTGATCAGATAGAATGGTGCGAATTATTGATCAACTTAAGTCGGCTTATTGAGATCGAGCGGACATCACCGCTGGAGACTGTTATGGAACCATCCGTTGGAGAGGCCAAATCTGATACGACAACTACGCTCACTCAGTTTCATATCCATGTAGTTCAATTGATTTCTGCAAGGACGACGAATCAGCGGCGTCTCAACCAGTGCCGCGCGCAGCGACGAAGACTGGAGAAACAGATTGGCTTGAATGCCGCTCTAACTGGTGCCAAAGGTTTGGTGGCAAATGGGATCAGACAATTGACACTGGTCATATCCCTGGCTGACGCCTCTCTGGCCCATGTGATGAGATTCCCGTGTCAGCGTCTACTTTACCTCGTGACCAAGCATAGCGCGGAAATCATCGAAGCATATAAAATAGGGGGAAATGATGGGAATGCTGACAGATTTGATGGGACTCATTTGCAAGTAAGTCACAACTGGTTTCCTTGTTTTGATTTGCTTTACTATATGGTCATACAGAATCCTTCACTGACGAGAAAGCATCACAAATTTTAAATGCTGATTTATCTTAGGTTTTTTTTAACTTGGTCAGATTTATCATTTTTGCAAGTGAATTGCAATCGGGAAAAAGGTATTCTTGATCTTTTCTTTGCTTGCACTGAATAGCTTGCTTCTATTTTCATTTCACGGAATTAAACTCCTGGTAACTAATAGCAACATACCGATACCGTGTGTCTAAACATTTGGTCCTCCATGACAGAGCAGAAGAAGTTCCTTCACGAGTGCTTCGGTCATGTTCCCGTGCTGGATTACGGCCCCATTGCCTTGCGAGTCAGACTTCTGAGCCAATGGTTACGGGAAGCGTTCCCAAAAAGAAACCTGCAGTGTGGGCGGCCGCGAAGTACGACTCACCCAGACACATCCATCATCCTGAACTGATCTGACCAAACATCTATTCACGGGCCTGTTATACATTTTCAAATTTTTAAATGCTGCTTTATGACTGGATAGGCTTAACGACATACTTCATCCTATCAGGAGTACCATTAGCTGAAGTAGAAAAGCTTCGTTACCCGGACAACAGAATCTTACTAGGTGATCAGATATCAGATGAAGCGTTGCTGCATTCATAAAAAGCGTGTTCGCTCGTTACCCTTTTCAGCCATCAAGGGCTTCCATTTCCCATCTTTTTTCCGTCAATGGTTCAGTTTGTCTTGCAGCGGTTGGGTTGGTTCTCCTATACACTTCGGAAACCCGTCCGTTTTAACTGGAACATACATTAATGCTGTCCGTGTTTGAGTCTGATTTGTTCTCAGTATGGCTGATACCCAAAACCAGTCCCCAGACTGTATTTAATTCCAGGTGTTTGCGGTAATTTGTGTGTTGTTCACTATCCCAGCTGCGCATTGTTTATATCTCTAACCAAGGTATCATCAATAAATTCCAACCAGAAACAATGGAGCTGACTTCACAAAAAGCCGCAATGATCTCCGTCAATGCAAACAAAAGATAAATCTTTCAGGTGCAGAGGGTGGGAACTTATGGACGGTAAAAACCAGACTAAGAAGTTCCATCTTGTCCAACAAGTGGTGTACATGATGTGGCGGTGTAAACATAAATACATTATCAAACGATCTCACTAGATAGGACCTTAAAACGAGATTGCCACTGTTCCATGTTTGCTACCCAGTCTGTCCTAGTCTGGGGTTTCATGATATGTGTACCCCGAGTGATTTGGACGTCTTAGCCAGATGATCAAGTGTCCCGAATATTGTCGTATTTCCAGTGGAATTTTTTTGTCACCTTAACTGGCGTCTTTCTTTGACGTCAACGAAACTGTTTACTTGTCAGTGATTTTGATGAAAATTAAAACTGGTTCACTGGGCCTGTTATAAAATACCTATGACCTACAATCTTGGTAAGAATATACGACTGTATCCCCAGGCCATAGAAAGCAGTAAATAGGTAGCTGAGAACCTTCATTATAGCACATCATCTGAGTCTTGTTAGTAGCACGCGAAACCAGCCTGGAGCAAGGAATTTACTACGTGCCATTGCTTCACCGTATTTATAATTTTGGTACCAAATGTTTCTTGGTTTAATTTAGAAGGAAATGTCACAGATGGATGCCCAAATTTATGACTATGACTGTTTTCTGAATATTTTGGGGTACCAGACTTTGGAAGTTTTAGCTAACTAAGTCAGATGCTCCAGGTATGCAACAGTTCAAGAATTAGTTGAGTAATGTCTTGTTTGTTTGTTTTCATAATAAATTTTTGGAGGTATTCACTCTTTGCAGGAACATGATGCGTCCTCGGAACGATTTTCTCGTCTACTTTATTGTCATTATCCGTGTCGGTATTCAAGCATTCATTAAAATTTCTACTATTATTTCTATTTATGGCTCGATCGCTACTTAAATTCATTGTTCAAAAGATTGTGCTAACCCTATTCTTTGTCACGATCGGCAGCCAAAACCCTTGCAAACAGTTGTGATCTGAAAATAAGTGTAACTTATCTCAAACTCTGTGATATATGTATAATAGGACAATTGGCTATCAACTTAAATGCAGTGATCAGTTTACTAAACACGTACACAAAGTTAACAATCTACTATACACCTATCACTGATAACTTTGATTCTTTTACTCAATTTGGAGCAGCATCTGATTCGATTGGCCTTGAATACGATCGTGGACGCTCTATCCGGTGCACAACACAGATGGAATCATCCAGCCGGATTAAAATACCGACTCAAAGTTGCCCTCGGGTTGGGTCGTCTTCGACTGGGACCATTAAACCGGGCCGAACTACTTGATCCAGAACAACTTCAGGAATTGCGATGGCTAAGACAGTTGTTGAAACTTGTAGAACAAGTCACACCTCAACACGGCCGTTGGACAGATCAAGAAAACTGCCAGGTATGATAGTACATTTAACATATGGGTAAATATTCCATGTTCATAATCATCCAATGTTAGTAATCCAGGTAATTTTGTCTTCTCCGTTTGTACTCAACTCTTCCATTATGATTTTTTGTCTACGTCCCTAACGTTACGAAAAATTCGCTCCTGTTCACAATCTCTAGGTGGTCGCACTCTTGAGAGAAATAGAATCTAATGGGCCTCAGCTCGAAGGATTATTACACTCGCTGAACGAGCACCAAGACTTATGGGCAGAAATGTTGAATGTGAGTTCGCCTCATGTTGTCTTGAACTGCACTACTCGTGTTGCATTGTTTAGCATAGTTATTCATTTTCTTATGTCCGTTCATCCGTGATTTACTAAAAAATTCATGAGGGATTCGTTGAGTGGACTGGTGAAATTTTCAAATGATGAATCGTAAAAATAATTCACTTCATTTCAATAACCAAAAACCATGCGCTAAGAAGTAATGAATTAAGTTATCGATTCTTGTGTGCATATAGAATGAAGGACTATATGTGTGTATGTAAACCAGCATTGGACATCTTTTGTTAAGATCCCTTATTTGTGATTCATGAAAAAGGCTTCACGAGGTATTGCAAAAAAACAAGATGCAAAAACCACGACACAGTTTTCGGACGCACAGTCAAGACAAGTTTAGTTGAGGTTGTGTTTATTTTTGGAACCTAAAATATCGTCAAGTCTATTTTGTAGTGTTAAAATATGTAGCAATTTTTCTATGAACATTGGAACATAGGACCTAGCCGTGTGTTATTCGTACCACTGGGAAGTGACTGACGAGGTAAAGCCAGGACAGTTGCTGTGTATCACCGGAATGATGGTTCGCGCATCATCGATTATTCACTTGCCTTATTCACACCTGACTGACAGTACTGCGATAGCCCAGCTGACAGAACATCTGCCCGATGAGCGGAATGTCGCCGGTTCGCTTCCGGCTCTCGGTATTGGACTTTCGGGTGCGAAAAGTGCAAGTGGACTTTTACATATCGAATGTAGGATAATCGTCGTGGAGTCTGAATTGTATGTATGCGTGTATCGGTGCGATCATACGTCATGGGCGATGGAGGGCGTGCACTATTTGCTTTTGTGCATGGAGTTCAGGTACTATTCGTCTTATTTCGATAGCCTCAGCGATAGTTCAGTTCAGTTCAAACTGTCATTACCGATGCACTGGCTTCAGTTATCTATCGGCGGAAGCCTCAGTCGGGAAGTATGCGGAAAAAACGACAGCACGAAAAGAGTAGGAAGATAACTACAAATAGTATCAGGTCGAAAAAACCTTGTGAATACAATAGCGCCACTGATCGTGACACCGACCCATGTCCTCCAACGTATCTAACCATTGAGTGGACTACTGGGGCTTTCTGGACCCCATCCAGGAGGTCTAACATGCCGTACATGATCAAGCCCACAGGTTAGGCTTTCCATACCTTTTTCTACGTCATGGACTGGTCACCTTCTCTCATCTTCCAACCATTACCCCCCCCCCCACCTTCCGTCCACCTTGGCGAACATTGCGCGCCCAGGAATTCTGTCCCGGAGGCATGCGCAGCACATGCCCCAACCACCTTAGCCCTGTGAGCTTGAATGTTACATCTGATATTTTGGCTCGTGCTCCCAAGACTCTGCGCCGAACCTCAGCACTGTTGGTGCGATGTTTCCACCAGATTTGAGCAATGCTGTGAACATATCACTGTTCAAATATCAACAATCTTCAACTCGCAGTAGTCATGTTTCTGAAACACACGGAAGAACTGACCTGCCCGCTGCAGTGACACTCGACCCTTAATAAATAAACGGATGTCATGTCGACGCCACGGTTGACTCAGGTTGGCAAATGCCAAACGCACCCTCTGTTTACGCAAAGACAGCTCATCCGATATTCGACCTCCGGGTGAAATGTCGCTACCTAGATAGCAAAACTTATCTAATTATTCTATAGTCTCCGCAGATGCAAATCCTGCAAGTGTATCTTGCACTTTGGAAGTACAAAAAGCAAACCAAACATTGCTACTTAATTGTTTAAACTGTTCAAGGTAGTTTGTAACTTGTCTGGATCTTCGCTTAGAGGAACTATGTCGTCCTCACATTCAAGGTCTGATACATTTTCACCCGAAAAATTTCAACACCACTATCTGCTATCTTCACATGACAAAAGGGTAGTCTCTAGGGCCATATTAATCACAAAATTGAAGGGAGAGAGAGAGAGAGAGAGGTCGTGTAATATCAATAACACGGCGTTTTCGACAAAAGAAACGTAGGCTACTTATACTTTCTCCGCCAACAACACCGTGTTGTTGACATCGCACTTTTTCGTTTAACACATCACATGGCTCATCCTTTTTTGCTACTCTGAATCTCGTTTGGCCCCAACACTCCTAAGAGAGAGGGCAACCCTGACGTACATCATTTTTCGTAGTGAATTCTAGTGGAGGATCGCCGTAAACCGGAACTCGATTTCGACTAAACCCAGCTTGATTCTCGCGCGAGCACTGTTCGCGAGTGCTTGATAAACGGTGGGGACGAATGCCAGCAAGCCGTTGAGATACGATGCTAACCAGGCCTATTTCCCTGTGGTTCTCACTGGAAGACATCGCCTTTCTTATGACTCGGTACAATCACTGATTCATACTAACCCCAGTAACAAAGCTGATCCGCAGTCTTTGAAAATAGACGGAGGCAACCCATCCAGTCCGGCAGACTTACGTCATTCAACGTAGCTTATCTCACGGAGAATCTCCGCTTCTGATGAAGGATTGGTACCTACATCCAGAACTCCAACTATCCAGTACATCTATTGTGGATGAAGGCCAGTTAAGCTTGGGGGTGGCTAGTATGCGTTTCCGGACCCGTCTCGATCGGTTTTGGAGCACCTGGTAAAATATCCTTTATGCTTCAGTAAGATCCTCTTGAAGACCACGTGACCGATTATCACGCTAGGAATTTTTCTGCACCTACCTTGAATTATCCAACGTGGTGCTTTTTCTTGCGGGGGGGGGGCAGTTGTTGTGCCATGTGACCGACATCGAGTGCGTCATAAGCGTATCTGAATGAATAGACAAATATGGTGAGGGTCAGCATCGGCAATAAATCCTTGTTCCCCATCGTGTACTTAATCGTGAGGGGTTGAAAGTGGCTTCTCCAGCGCATCACACACACACACACACACACACACACACACACACACATTGGTTATACATGTTATTAGCCCTTTTTCCATCCCCTAGTTTTTAAGTCAAATTAATTGTAACGGCACGATCGATATTGACTGGGACACTGGGTAGCTTTTGCATGACAAAAGAGTTTGAAAATGCAGCTTCGAAGTGAGGTGCTTTGACGCTGACCAAATGTCCACCTTCCCACAATGGTTTGATTGATTGGTTACGTTTTACGGCAACTGATGAGTTACGTAAACAGACGCGTCAAACACTACCCTAACGGCCAGGGTTTGGTCTACCTGAAAGGTAGTCCAGTTAATTTTTGGTTGCCTTTCATCAGAAGTGAACCTGGGCTTAGATGAGTGCCAAAATTTCCATCAAAAACTTTGTGATTGAAGTTGATTTGTAATGGCCCAGAGGCCGAGTCATTTTCTAGTGCGAAGCAATAGCATAAGATAATATAGAAGGGATAATAAGCTGAAGGAGTTAGTTATTCGAGAGCATACCACAGTGAAAGTGATTCATATTCTAAGAGATAGCTTAGATCTTTATATTATATTCTCAGTTTTGAGTTACTGTTCCTAATCATGAGTGCTAATCGTTATTCTTCCCAAAGGGCCCTCTCACGTTCCTCCGACCTCTGCCAGGACTACCAGCTGGTCATATACCCAATGAGATTCATATGTTTTTCATATGGTCTATACTACGAACGGATCGCGTAAGTCTTTGTTTTGGATATAAAGTAACAGTGCTACAACTGGCTGGAATGCACTAACTTTATACATTTTCCGTACACGCAAAAAAACGTCGTTGATTTTTAATTCCATCCTGTTGCTATTATGAAAGGCTCTATCTACTTTATGAATATATATATATATATATATATATATATATATATATATATATATATATATAAACATTATAGCATCAGTGTTTATTTTTCATTTATTTTCAAACCTCGGCCTGCTAAAGTGAACAATGATCGCAATATGTCTGTGACATTTTCAATCTACTCATCACTTGTTATTTACTAACTCAAAATTAGCTCAAAACAAGGAGACCAACCACAGTTCAACATATATTATCTTACATTATTGAACATCCCGATAGCATTACCAGATTAGAATAAGTTTTGTAGATAAGCATGGATTGGGACAAGTGTGGTCAACTATTTTATATCAGTTGTACTCTCGCTTTCTACTCCAGAAAACTGTGGAGGACATTAAGATCATTTGCTTTTACTAGCAATAAATACATTCGCACGTATTTTAAACTAGTATGGTGATCTCCTTGTTTTCGTTTTTTTGTGGACGAAGAAGTGATACAGTATCATGCGTATTCCGGTGAGTTCCGTGAAAAGTGGTGTGAAGTGTCCGTGACCGTAGCCGATTTAATGGAGAATAATTTTGTGAAATAATCAGGTTCCATTTCCCGCTTCGAGTCGCATGATTTCAGGTTTAAACAAACATGACACATTGAGGAGAAAACGACTAGCTATACTTAGATACGTGGTAGGATGCGTAGACCTCATTTTTCCCTGAAAGACACCACAAGCGGTCAGTTAGATGCGTAAAAAGGTGTTTTCGACAGAATTGAAAATGGATTGAGTACTGTAGCACCAGTACAAATCAGAAAAGTCAATAAATCATAAGGGGTAATACCCTGACCAAATCTCGTCTCGTGACAAATCGGCACAAGACGCTTCTAAAGCCCATTTCCACGTCTGTTTACACAGCTTTACGAAGCTGCAAATCAACTGATTCATCACGAGTTTGCCGCATTCACATCACCAACTAGCTACCCGATAATCACACAACGTGAAGACAAGCTTCAACGGACGCAGTACATCAGTGGGTTGTTTTACCCCAGTCAACTGTCTGAGGCTCGCGAAATGGAACAGTCGTGGATACTTCGTTTACCTCAGATATATAGTAAGTTTTTGTTCACTTATCACCCTAATCTGATACCACGAAAATTCCTGTTAGGGTGACAGCCGAGTCCCCCCCCCCCACCTCCCGGTATCGAGGGGTCGATTTCGTCACAGTTGTTGCTTCTCCTTAGAAATGTTTTGTTTTTCAAGCCATTCCACATTGTTACATATTTGGAAATTCGGATCTCGCACTTTAGCGCCACTGCCCTTTCCGGATTGGTTAATCCCTTTACTTTCGCTTCATCTTACGGGATCAGTTCCCACTATGTAGATAGAGTTAAGCTACTTGCTTATCCAACTCGTGTTTACTTGCATACTCCTGTACTGCTAATATAAATCCAATCGTCTAATGAATGTATTCCTTCTCAAGCTAGTGGGAGATCTAGCTTTGATTCTTGCACCCGTCGTCCCATTCCGACTCGAAGGCGGAACGTCATTCGACTGCGGGTTACAGCATCCGACCGTTCCCTATTTGTGTTGTTTGTTCATTGTATGTAACATCTAGTTAGGATGGCTATTGACCTATCAGGGAAGTTACAACAACTGTCCAGTGCGGTAACACACTTGATCTGCCAGGGTCTCGTTTAGTTGGCAGCCCTAGAATTGAGTACTCTGAATCATCATCTGACTTTGAATAAGGATGACTGTATCTCTCCCACTATATTTCAGTCCTCAGCAAAAATTAATTTTTGAGTGTAAGTAGCAGGAGATTCATCAGACGACATCAAAACTCGACTCATCGTTGAGAACCATGTGTTGAATCTGCTTTACCTGTTCCCAACCCTGCTTATACACTAAGCGCAGCCTGCTTTGTTCCATCCCACTAACTCAAGTGGGAAGTCAGTTCTGTCTGCGAACTGTCTCGTTTTATTTGTAAAAAACAAAGGCTGCAGGTAGTCAGCCCATGTACCTACTCGTTGCACACAGCGCATTGGTCCGACTGGTGTGGGCGACCGCGCCTTGAGGCTTAGATGCCGCTGGCAGGATTCGTCTCTCGATTATCGATTCACGCCATCGATCGGCTGTCCTGCCGTTCGTAATTTCGTAAGCTCGGTAGGGGCCGGTGCTGATGCAATGCCTACCGGTGAGACTAAACCATCTATCGAACGATGTGTCGGACCACACCCTCACACAACCTATAACAAATTTGAACATATTTCTAAATGATCATAACTCAGCAGACGTTGACCACATCCGTTGCACTCACCAGTGTTCACGATAGTCCTCCTTTCTCGGGCATTGATCGTTCGTTACACACACACTAAACCACCATTTGCTTGACTGGACATGATCTGGACTACACTGCTCGATTGGTGCACTGAGTTCTGATCGGCTTCGCTCGGGAAGCATGTATAACCACACAAAAAAGATTCTGTGACCCTTTCGAACCTGAACTAATCGGTTCATTGTGTGCCTGAATGAATCCCTGCCCTACTCGCTGGTTGGTCAGCCCATCGATCGATATGGGCATGTTCGCCTTTCTCTTCGTATGTGTCCCTTAAATGCACGTTCCTTCCCCTGTCTGTCATTGTTGTGCTCGTTTCGACAACCAGCTCGGTAATTGGTGTTCCTCGGCCAATTAGCTTTAAGCAGTGTTGTCCTTTCTGAACTGTACGGAACGTGAGCAAACGGTGTCTCCCCTGAGAATGCCACGTTCTGAGGTTTGTACATTTTGACAATTTGATTGACTATTGCTTTATGGTACCGCAAATAAACCTCGGCTGGTTGGTTTCGTTTCTGAGGTGTGCGCGTCACTCCTTGTTGGCCTAGACACCGGACTGTTGTGTTCGCAGTTAACGGAAAACAATACACAACGGCCTCGTAGCTCAGCTGGTAGAGCACTCGCGGTACTAAAGCGAGGGTGGTGACCATGCGTGGGTTCGAATCCCGCCGAGGCCAAAGACTTTTCACATTTGGACCACCTCAAAACACAACGGATCCGTTTATTACCGTATCAGTAAGCACGCTTTAAGCGAGCAAGCAAGCAGGTGATTCACCGATAGGCAACCGCACGTAGTACGTCATCGAGCGCGGTCAGGCAGGTTGGCGCAGCAGCAACGGACCAACAAGCACGTATGGCTCAAGGCCAAAGTCTGATTGGTTAGAGCAGGCCGTCTGTGGCATGGATAAAGGCACAGTGATGTGCGTACGTGCGCGTATACGTGTGTGATAGCAGCCGGTATCGAGTGTCCGGTCGATAAGTTTGCCGGCATTGTAATGACGCAGCCAGTAGTCTGACCAATAGTAGAGCCGCACAACACGGGAAAACTTGACAGGAGTTCAGAAATTGGACCGTACATATCTTACACGGTGGAAGCGGTGTAGAGGTGTTACGTTTTCTGCGAACAACGGGTTGTTACCGTGCGAAATTCGGTGGTGGAAAGGCTCAAAATGATGCTGCGACGATGGCAAACAAATTGTTGGGATGTTTTGAGGTGCCAACCATCAATACAAAATTGTTGGGAACCAGTTTTGATAACCTGGCGGTTGGCTGTTCGACCCACAGTCGTTCATCCCCGGATCAGAGTCTCAGTTAGGGCTCGGTGGAATTTTCATCGCAAACTGTGTATCACTTCAATTGCTGGTACAAGTACATGTACACTCACGAATAATACAACTTTAGTAACATCGTTAGAAAAGAGGGAATGTGACTACTAATTAACTGTTGCTTCGCGGTTCGAAAGGAAAGCTGGGAACGATTAGTGTGAGATACGGTGAGGTGAAGTCAAGTTATTTTCTATCAGATGTGGTCATTATCGGTTATGTCAGCAAGCCAGACTGGGAATCATGTCCTGTGTTGTGCGTGTGTGCTGACGATATTTAGGATTAAACAAGTAACTGCACCTAGATCATTAGACAGATAAACGAACAATCGAGATAATATTTGGTCGAACTTGCAAACCAGTTAAAATCTGTGTAGATACACAAGAAGGATGGTGACATTAAAGAAAGGTCAATGTCAATGGTTATTACCACGAAAGCACCAACAATTGAGTAACAGATGTATTTTGTTAAATTAATCCAAATTTTTAAAATTCATTTACTCACGCAATGAACTCACCCTAGTCTTAGTACCGCATGTGCTCTACCAGCTGAGCTGTGAGGTAGCGTACCCGGGGGGCTTCGGACATTTCACTATTTGAGTGTGTTCATTACTAGCTTAGCGCACACTGTATCCGTCAAATGGAACATATAATTTGACTGCATCTTGCAGTACTCCTCGAGTGTAGTGATTACTGTCCACACAAAACTTGACCATATAAATGATCACCACTGCTGACCTTGTCGTCGTGTACTTATCTGATGTATTTTGCCCAGCGAGTAACGTGTCACTCTACTGAATCGTAGATTTCTACCACGTAGAGCCGGGTTTTTGTGAGGTGTAGCCGCACATTCTGATCGAAAGCCTGTAGTAAATCCTTCCGACCAATCTTAAATTAAACGTTTCTGCGACGCAGTCCAATCGACTGCGTCACTGAATTTGCTAAGCAAATGTATTTCTGAACCTGGAAATCCATATTCGACCCACAGGACAATTCTGTTACTTACTGAGGCATTGAAAATGGGCATTTTTTTCTCAGTCTTTTCATTATTCTTAAAGAAATGGCCATCAAAGGTACATTACTGAAATGAATTTGGCTTTCGTTCCAGTTACCACTTCTTTTGGTTTTCTATGAAGGGTAAAATGACTGACGTATCTGAAACAGATCAGCGAGGCTAAAATTAGCTTTGTTTTTTTTGTACCCTGGATGAACGTTAGTAGGTTCCACATAGTAGACTTTTCTCACGGATTAATCTTTTTCGAATAACAATAAAGGGTCCTGGCTGTCAAAATATACTGATCTAACTTTGCTTGGTTCAGCGGTCACTTGTTGTTTGTCTCTGACTGTAATTTCATCATTCATTTATCACAGTACTTACATGGAGTGGGACATTTTGTGAATCCCTACCAATTACTTACAGTTCTTATATCTCCAAGTCTTCCCGAATTGTGCACGTGGGCCGTTGGTGGTGAACAGCCACTGGATAATGCAACAGACGTCAGACGCAACCCTGTAGATTCCGTTAAAGATTGGGCTTTCCAGAATGGTCAAATGTTATTTGAACTGAACTTGGCTGACTGCCTAGACATGGATAAAAATGATTTCGAATTGGGTGAGTTTTTCCATGTATTTTCACATCTACTGAATAGTCGATGGAATGTCTTCTATGGCCACAAAACCTTTATTGTTATCAAATCTCGTGATCAGCTCGATAACCTTAAGTGACATCGGTGTTGAAAAATAACTCATGAAGAAATGTTAGCTGAGCATGCGATATATTTGAATATATAATATTGTATATATATATATATATATATATATATATATATATATATATATATATATATATATATAATGCAGATGAAGTCACAATCCTTTTTATTTTGTCCACTTTTCATTCAAAGATAAATTACTGGGCGCAAAGGACACAACCGTTTTGGTGAAGAACTGTCATCTCATAGACTACCGGAGCCCGAACTCAAGGTTGCTTGCATACCAACAAGCACTAGCCTCTTTCTTACAAGCAAGTGGAGTGCCTCGCTCGCCGGGTCCTCGAAGTCAAATATTTCTCGATTTTACTGGATGTCGAAGTCTTCTAGATCTTGAGAACGCGGTTCGACAACTACCCGGTTAGTGTCTGTCCTTGTTTAACGGTGAGGGATCCCTGCTTCAACATAAAGACCAGTGATGTCTTGTTTTCTGATTGAGCACTTTTGATTTTTTTATGCACAATGAAGATGAACCATTTAAGTAGTGTTATTCTTCTGTTTCAGCCACAATACGCGAAAGGGGCCTTTTATTTGCAAACCCACTTGCGACAACCGTTACTGATGATACGGTAAGAAATATTAGCATTTACCTTAGAGAACTTGCTTTGAAACTCATTTTAATTGGGACATGCAGCTGATGGTCAACGAAATTGCCTTACGTTTGCCATCAGTCACGGAATCATCATTATTAGAAAAATGCATTGATAAAAGTGAAATGGATTCCATCAGTCGCTGTTTACTGACTACTCATATAAAGCTGGTCAATGCTAAAAGGTCTAGAATTGTATGCGTATAGAGAGCATTGTTATTTTTCCATTCTTCTGGTACACATTTCAGTTGAACTCACAATAAGTATCGCCAAGTAACAGTGACTTCTCTACCACACTCCAATGGATCATCTCCTCTGGGTATAGGTTTTATGTCCATATTTTTATGGACTAGCTGATTCGCTGTTTTCGCATAAATTTGTGTGGGGAAGCATCGTACAGCCATTTCGTTTGTATCAAAAATCAAAAACAGAAATGCACTCATTCCTTACACGAATGAAACAGCTGTACAATGCTTCCGTGTGTGTTTTCGAAGGTAAGTGGGTCTTTGATATTGTAACGACTGGAATCCTATAATACCAAGAATAATCAGTTTATCTGATGCACCAGAATTCCCTTACTTTTCTGTTGGTTTCGCCAACACCTCTTTTTCAAAACACAGGTTATGGAATTCGGAAGAGTCAGAATCAGTCCGCACCGACCGATCATCGAATTCTTTGACAAAGACATCCAAACGTCTGGTGAGATCGCGTCAAATCAACTGACTGAGGTTGATGTGCCGATAAGACGGCATAGACACTGGTATCAAAAGAACCAATCATAGTAAGTTTAGAGTAATACTTCATAATAAATGTTTCATTTAAGATGGAAACGGAATAATAATAATGGTGATAATAATAACAATAATGAGTTTATATGCTTGCACATATTCTGTGGCTTATTGAGGCTACCAGGAATTGGATCTGTGTTGGTATCATAATCCAGTTTTTAATGACTTCATTGCCCTAAACTTTTCGACCTCGTCTCTCCCGGTCAGTCTTTTGTTGTAATTTTCCTACAAGTTCAACACAGTCGCCCCAAGGGAGTAACCACGGACGATCACAGCTATCAAAATTGCAACTAGCTTCTCGGAATTAAATTGGAATGGTAACCATTCTTATTCAATGTCACCCGTTGATTCGTATTGTATTTATAGTAATTTTTCTGTTTGATCACCTTAAGGATTAGTTATCACTCTCACACGAATTACGTGCAAACATTTCCAAGTGATCTGATTAGTTATGAATCTGTTCCTAAATCCCCGCTGACGTCAGTTGACCGACATATTCATTCATTCAATGAAACCGAACTAAATTCTACTGAGACTCGCTCCTGAGCGACGACAGACAGGTAAACTTTCAGTTTCATTCCAGGTGTCGTGGACAATCCTAATGTATGCACAATTTATCCCTAGATAATTTCTCGCATTCAGGCGCCATGTGAGTATGCGTTTGCACTAAAGTTGTTATTGTTGGTGTTGATATTTATGCTTCCTCTGCAGTAATATCATCTTTTGTTATTACTTTCTTTGTTCTAGTAATGGTATCGTTATTTGTCGTTTACATTTTTGTTGTACAAAAATAACGGACAGCCCTGCTGAAGTTTCGTGTTTCTCTTTTGGCTACTGGTAACAAAATCAGTAGTTAGTTTTTAAGTTTTTCCTGGGTCGGCTAAGCTCATCCCGATTCTTTGGGTTGGTGCGAGCACGTTTACGGACAGTGTGCATGAAGTGTATATAGTTACTAAAAGAGTTACTTTTTAGTAAACTTTAGGATAAGGGAGTGCATTACTATGACCAAAAGTATTAATTAGGTGCGTGCTCATATACAGCGAGAATACTCGTTTAGTAATATAATACGGAGTTCACAAGGGCACAAAGACTAATTAGGGCGCAATGAGGTAGTTGGTAAAGGGCTATCAATGAACTGTCCTAACTTTCCGGTTTCGATTGACAAAATTCATAAACATTTACGGATATTCGTGTTATTTCTCTGACAATCGTAAAACCAAAGATGACCCTCAGCTATATGTGAATTTTTTTATCCACTACCGCAACGCTGTAAGCAGGCGAAGTTTCAGTCACTGTGGATGATTCGGGTTTACAATCGACTGCACAGCATCTTGAGCTTAAGTAAATCAATGGCACAGAATTTCCTTTAGGCTCCTTCAGTTTTTTCTCACGTGACCAATATTCTATCCGCTTCATTTTTTTCGCCTTTCGTATCTTCCAGTCACTTTTTGCAGTATTTGTTTGATGAGGAAAGCAAAAGGCATCCTCCGAGCCCGTGTGCACATGACTGCCAAACGCTACACTCACAACTACAAGATAGGGTTAGGTAAGTTCACATTTTCCTGAATAATACCTTTTGCAAAAGCCTTACAAAAACAAAATCACATGAAACAGTCCATTTGATTTCTTTTCTGGGGAACAAAGTACATCGGTTTCTCGGCCAGATGTCTGTTTAGGCGAATCTAAGAGCGCGATCCAGTGTGGCTGAGGGCTGGAGCAATTAACTCAGTTCCCGGTACGTTAGGTTTTCCCTTTAGCCGAAACTAACCACTCGGTGTTTGGTCGAAACTTTCCTCTCCTTACATAAAAACCCTGATATCGACTGTCCGGACCGATGAGGAGTCGTATCTTAGCCACATCAGAAGAGATCGCAACAATTTCTGCTTTTATTTAATTTCTCCTGGCAAGTTCATCATTCGGCGGCAAGTCCCAGGTCGACCGAAAGTTCAGTTCAGTTCGAACAACCATTAGACGAGCACTGGGTACGGCGGCTTTGGTTTCTGTCTCTCATTGGACAAAATTTAACGCGCTGAGCATTCAGTAGTTCATCTAAATTCGATCTTCAGATGAATCTGTACCCTAGCAGATATGAGCACGTTTTTCCCATCGCATGATCTCTTTCACTGTATCGCTTCAGTATCTATAATCATGTGTACTATGTTGCACTTGCACTCACAAGAATCACAGAGAAAACGGGCTTGTTTGCCAATCCGTGTTTGTGAGTGCGCTTCATCGGACTTTCCATGCAACAGGATCTGTTTCACGATTCATTTGCACTTCACTCCTTACATCCCTAAAGAATAACATAACAGACATCTAGGGGCAATTTAGGTTGAATGTTAACCGCTTCTTATTAGGAAACGAATACAGTCATTATATGCACTCTGATGACGCTATTAGGGTCATCATTCATATTTAAAGTTTAACTTTCGCATATCTTATGCACATTTTTTGAGTGACGCTGGCTTACCAAGAATTTCCATAATAAATTATTCACCGTACCGTTTCAACAGACATTTTGGAAGTGATTTGTGCCTGCATTCTTTTTTTGTATCGCGGGCAAAGGAGTGTTATATAATTGCCGTAAAAGTGAGGAAAAGATATATCTTGCGGTAGTGTTTGTTTCGTGACATTCCTCTAAATTTATTTGTATTAGGCATTTGAAATCTACCATATGGTTATCGATATCCTACCTAATAAAAATCATGTCAATAATGATTGTTATTATTACTATTACTACTACTATTAGTTATTATTAAATATGTGTGTTGTTTGAAGCTCAGGTTGTCGGCTACCATGATGTTCTGATCGCTGTGTCTGGCGTTTAGATCGCAAACGTTTCATCACCAGTCGAGGTTACATCGTCAGTGCATCTGCACATGGCGCATGACTGTCACCTTAACTAGTGATGAAAAGTTTGCAATGTAAACACCACGCTCAGCGATCAGAACATTATGGTAATTATGATTATTGTTTAAGGATATTCGGTTTTCTTGGACAACACTTTCCCGGTAAATTTCAGAGATTTGAAAATTCTCCGCGACCAGCAATTCCCAGCACGCGTTATCGGTGATCTGGCTCTAACCACGGTCACCATTTCCTCACACTATGTACTCAAGTATCAAATTGAGGAACTGCAAAAGCGGATGAACGATGTCGTCACAAATGACGTTCCATACTGGCGTCGAAAACGTGACTTGTTACACTGTATAGAACGCTGCGAAGTTCTGAGAACTGTCTTTTCCCAAATAACCGGAGATTCGATTTCCATGCCAAGAGTTCCTGCAACCGTCATATTTAATATTGAACCAGTTATCCAATGGATACTTCTTCGTGGAAAGACTGTGAACAATCCTAATGGTCAGGTGTACGCTAAGGTACGTTTTCACGTTCATACAACATGAGCATCCAAACCTCGAGTTCCTAAGGCAAAAATCATTTAGGATGTCACTCTCATCGTCATGTATGGCCGTTTGTTTGGCTCGTTTAAAATTACTGATTGTATTCTTGAGAAATTCCAATTTAACTTTCTTTTAAATCAATATTTAGAAGTCCCTGTAGGTTCTCCATACTACTGCCTTCTTAGATGAAACAAGGCTGCATTTCAGTTTAACCTTTATTCGTCTATGTTTAATGCCTAGTGCTTGCAAAAGTAGCTTCATTTCTTTCCCATTCATCTATGTGTCGGCATTTATTTTCTTATTAATTTATATGGTTCCCCTTCTGCTAACGAAAAAATAAAAGAAATAAAAAGACGTGCCTTTACTGGTCAAATTCTACCATACTTACTTTTACACGACTAGATCCTGCTTGAGGATAAGTCAGTTCCATGGATACCGCGGATCACCGCCGACCATGCACGACGGTTAGAAACGAAACCAGTGTAAGCCGGGATCCAGTTTTGTTCACAGTGTCGAGGACCATTGACTGAAGGTAATTTTAAGCACTCCAAGCTCTTCTCGACAGGGTTCATTCACTTCTTTAGTTGACCCCAAAGGTGGCAACGCCATCCCGCACATAGTATAGGGCAGTGTTTACTTTGCCAGTTCTGTATCAGATTGCAGGAGTATATAGTCGGACCATCGCAAACGACGGGGTTGAAGAACAGAAGTTCGATCAATGTCGAAACATCACCTCTCCATTCCGTCGTTCGACAGTCTTCCCTGTCATTTCGGCGCAGACGCCAGTGGTCAAACACCATCTTCCTAGTATTCTCAGCTCGCACTGGTCATGGTTCACACTCGTTTGTGAGCAGGGATCGGATAGTGGCACTGAAGACGTGAATTTTGACTGGTAGACTGATTCTGCTGTATGTCCACAGCACACGCTGGAACTGAAGAAACACCTTCCGTGCATCGTCAACCCTTGACATTAATTCTTCCTTCGCCTGGTCATCGAGAAGCACAACTGATGTAGATATCTGAAGGAGGGTACACGCTATATTGTATGACCATTGATGGGCAACTGTTACACTGATGGCCTTATAAAAGTCGAGTAAGCACAAGTTTTCGCCATATTGACTTCAAGGCCAATGGTCATCCCGTAAAAACCTGGTCTATGGAGAGCTGGTTTAAATGTGGATGGAGAATCCCCAAGCACAACAACGTCGTCCGCAAACTCAGGATCTAAGATGTGCACTATTAAACTCAGTGGAACAGAGTAATCAATCAGTGCCCTGTTCCTTGTCCATTCGATGGCTTAGTTGGACAGAACTGGTGATAAAAGGAAACGTTGTCTCACTCCGAATTTAATTTCGAAATCAGAAAATTCTTCGCCATATACTCGAACCCTTGCAGTATTGGATGAATAGTACGCCCTCAGGTTTCTTGTGAGTTTGACAGACACGCCGTCGGATTCTAGTATACTCCACGGGCAATAACGGTCAACCGAGTTCGAGGTTGCACGGAACTGGATAAAACAGGCCAGTGTTGGCTTCCGGAGCTTGTAGCAGTGTTCCAGTACTCGGCGCTATGTGAAGATTTGATCCACACAGCCTCTGTCACGTTGAAAACCCCTTTGTTTGGTCGAGTACGGCAGTCTCTTTCAACTGAGTACCAGAACACAGAAAAGGTTTTCTGTGACGTTAATCAGACAAATCCCTCGGTAGTTCTCGTATGTTGTTTTATCTCCTTTATTCGGAATGGGTAACAGAAAAGATGCACCCTAATCCCTCGGAAATATATCATTTTCCCATATACATTGGAACAGTGACTGAAGCCTGTCGATCAGTGATACCAATCAGGTCTTGTAAACTTGCGGAGTGGGATGCTATCTTCTTCAACAGCTCTTCTGTTGTTCAGCTGACTGTAGAACCTGGTGATTTTCGTTGTCCTTAGTGACTCACAGTTGATGTCGTACGTCTCTGGACTCAAGGTGGATAATAAGTCCGTGGGATGATCAAAAAGTCGGTTTAAAAGCCGATCAAATGCTGTACTCAATGTTCCATTTTTCTTCTCAGGCTAGCGTCGCCCATAAGGATCGCTGCGAATGAGTTAAAATAGTTTACCGAAGTCACAAGTGCCTGACGCGGTCTTCATCTTCTCTACCACTCCTATCCGGCGCAACTTACGGTTGGCTGTAGCCGAGCGCGAGACCACTAATCGTAGTTTGTGGCGTTCCTGCGATCTACTTGGCGGACTTTCTCTGTCTTGGCTGGTAGGTTCAAAGTGATCAGTGAGATCCAGTCTTTTAGACAGCTCACGTAAGATCTATAATAACATAACTTTCGGAGTGTCAACCCGAATTTCCTAGGGCTTTCACAGGCTTGAATGGCACCATCCAAATTTATCTTAATGTTATTACTACGTTTTTGACGAGTTTTTTGGGGTTTCAGTGTTCTTCTTGAACGTGGAGAGTGATTGTGGGAGTTAAATAATCACAACCCAGTATTCCGTCTAGTGGCTTCGATTCTGTACCGCATGTCCTAGCATTTCTAGTCAACGACTGTCCTCTTACCTTGGGCGTCAACCACGAGGTACCAACTTAAGTCGACACCAACGTAGATGCCATCTTCCCCGTACTGCTAAGCTGCCCCAGGCGGACCGCCACGTCGTACTGCATGGGATGTATACATTTACCGTGTCATAATGTGTTTCAGAGTTTTGCAGTCGGTATGAATGCTTCCAGTCGGATACTGCAGTATATCTGAAATGAGGAAGTTGGTAGCCATACTTTTTGATCCAGTTGATAAATGTGAGCAACAAACTTCCCTCTAACGACAATAATTAAATTCAAATAAAATCCTCATTGATACTTCGTCCATAAATCACATTTGTAAAAAGAGTGGGGCGACATACAAATAAATGGTTTTTATGAAACAAGGATAGCAAAGAATAGATATTTTCAGCTCACTGCGGTCAGTCCCACCAACATGCCATACTAAGGGGGACAGAATTTGTCAATGTGGAACGTGTAACTACTACTACCACTGCTACTACTACTACTACTACTACTACTACTACTACTACTACTACTACTACTACTACTACTACTGCTTCCATCACCACTACTAAGCTGGATGAAGGACAAAAACCTGCCCTATTGTAATAATCGTAATGAACTGAACTGACAGGAAGTATTGAAATTGCCCCACCCAGAACTACGCGAACAAAAGTAGCGAGAAGACCAAGACTGCGAAATAGCACGTTGGTTGTATCGCAGAACGGGTTTGTATAAATATGTTAAATTAGGGAATATAATTGGTAGACACGAAGATGACCAAGCACAGGGAGCTTTTGTCGGACTTGTCCGCGGCGACCCTGATTGGTTGAGGCTTATCCGTGTACGTGGCTACGAATCTGTACCTGGCTGCATCACGTGTGACAGCTGCTGAATCATCACACCTTTGCAATTCGAACTGAGATGATCTGCTACCGGAACCTGAGATATGCTATTAGGCCACCATAATCACAATTCACGGTCCTATTCAATTCCATGTTAACGCATATCATCAGTGCACACCCACTAAGCCCATTGAGGTTAGAAATCATGTATAAGAGTTTACGCTTTCATAGTCAGCTTTCGTTGGCAAAGTAATCCAGCAACTACGAAAAGGGTTTTAATTGGAAGGTGAACCCAAATAAAATTAATTGACGGTTTTTAAACTATAACACCGCCTTCTTGTATGCCCATACACGAGTGAAATAACCAGTCTAAAGCAATATCAACATTTACTAGCTTCTTGCTCTTTTTTTTCTTATCGAATTCATCACGGGGAATGGTTGTTTCAGGTTACTGGGTTTGTTAGAATTCAGCAGTTTTCTGATGGTTTTAGTTAACTGTTTAGTGCCTTACGGCTGATACATGCGATGCGAGTTTGGTGAGTCTGATCGCTATCGGATAGTGCACCAGGCTCCGGCTGATGAACTGAGCAACAGAAACTTATAAATCTTTGTAGTGGATGCGCAAATCTTTTGTCAGTTGGTTTTATACCTATAATCCTAACCTGTTACTACTTGAAATCCCACCCAAAGGTATTGAAGCCTACAGACAAATTGGCGACAAGACATGGTCTTATAATGACCAAGCTACTCTGTGTTTGTCAACCGCTGCCCGATCATGCAACACGAGAAACGGTAGAGCAATCAGCTTTTGAAATCGATCAAATCTGGTTCACATCTTTGCTTGAGGAGGATCCCAGTTGGCAGTCAGAATACGTGGATGCGTTCTGGACACCAGTATGGCCTCCGGACGCAAACGGTTGCGGAGTGACCGTTCGTCTCGTAATGAGCAACAATCTGAGTATTCAATCGGCAAACAAAATGATTTACTACTTGGTACCCATGTTAGAAGACCGTTGAACAAATGCCATTTTCCAAACGAACATGTGTTTCATATGATTAAAAGATTTTTTTTCACTTTCACCTAAGGTATCACGATGTACTTTGTTTAAGTCTATACTTTTTATTCTAATCTCTCTGGAAAATCTGGAGATGATTCGTCCCCCACCCACCCCCGCCCCGCCCATTGTCACCCATATCGTAACGTATTCAGATTAATGAATCATTGAGCATCTGTGAATCACTTGGGGAATTCGAGCAAAAGGAGTCGTTGTCAAGAGATACCTCAGCATTGACCACCACCGATCATAAACGCGGACTGTGGGACAAACTGTTGACCAAAAAATATGGTAACTTTTTCTTAGAAGGACAGACTGTGGTGAAATAATTCTGTTAGAACAATAAAATATTCTATTATAAAATCGAGAGTTACTAAATATGCACAAACTTTGACTCGAAACAAATGAACTATTCTGAGATGAGCAATTTTGAAAGGAACTGAGTTGGAAGATTTTGACAAATTCTGAAGTTGTCTTTTTGATTCAGATTTCAAATGCTGTTGATCCCGATGGGGTTCGAACTCAAGTATGGACGCTTCCCACATTTAAGCACAGCGTGTGGTGCGTTACATGGCCAAGTCAAGCGGCCTCGGGAATTCCGGATATGTTTACCCGCCCAGATTATATCAGCACATGGCATTGACCACAGATGGACAGGGAGTGGCCCTACAGGGGTGGGAAAAGGAAAGAATGCCCTAGAAACCAGTACACGGAATATACAGTCTAACTGTACAAACGCACACTGATCAATCATTCTGATTTGACAGGAAGTGACAACATGATTGCCACTGTTCACGTTTCGCTGCCATATCCTTCAGTGTCTCCATCCAACTAGTAGACGGATCTTTCGGACCCCAACCACGAAGACGCTGCATATTTTCTCATTCCCCACTGTCACGTCATTTGATGACCTCCACGTGATTTCTCCCACTCACAAGAAGGAACGGAGGATAGGGCACGGCACGGTAGACGTGTTTGCCATAAGCAACACGTGCCCCAACCACCGAAGTTTACTAAGCTGGATACACTGTGGTGGAACGTTCTCCGAATTAGTACCCAATACTCGATTTATAACCTCAGCATTGCTCACTCGGTTATTCCATCCAATCTTAGTGTAACTGAACCGCTGTCCAGTAATTGAGTGACTTGTAGAACACGAACCCGAAACTCAAAATCGAATAAGGCGAGTCGGTAACTTACATGTATGGACTGCCTTCTGGTCAGTGGCATTTTCTCCGCAGCTAATCCAAAGTCTTGAAGAATTGGATAGATTGTGAACTGAACCCGGATGACACCAGTCGGTAGTGGATGGCAGGTTCGTTACTCGACAGATTGCAGTATTGTACTGGACTGGAGCACCAGTCCAGAGTGGGTACTGTAGACTGCCGGTAGGATTCACTGGCCGAGTTGAGTGTACACCACCGAATAGGCCAAACTTGAGTATTCGTCCAGACAGAGTACTGAAAACAGTCAATGGGTTCACTCGCCAAGCTGAATGGAAGCCCAGGTTCGGCAAAAATTGAGTACTCGTCCAATTAGAGTGACACAATCGAACGGTAGCCAAGTTGAATACTCGTCCAGACGGAGTATTGCAAGCGGTCGAAAGAACTCACTCACCAAACTGAGTGAAGTTCAGGGACACACCAAATTGAAAGTACTCCATTTTTCGCTTCACTCAAGCTGGTGAGCATCTGTCTGGCAATTCTTCACGTCGGGAGTGCGAAAGTTCCGGCTAGTACACAATTGTGAGCCTGGCTACAAAGGTCACCCACTCTGGACTGGTACACAGTTTGGCATCAACCCTTTCGCGCTGCTTCAGTACAATACTGCAATCTGTCGAGTAACGAACCTGCCAACCACTACCGACTGGTGTCATCCGGGTTCAGTTCACAATCTATCCAATTCTTCAAAACTTTGGATTAGCTGCGGAGAAAATGCCACTGACCAGAAGGCAGTCCATACGTGTAAGTTACCGACTCGCCTTATTCGATTTTGAGTTTCGGGTTCGTGTTCTACAAGTCACTCAATTACTGAACTGCAGTTCAGTTACAGTGCTCAATTTTGAGAGACAGTTCAATCCCAATGGTCCGGGAATAGAATTCGAATCCTCCGATGGGGCCGACACGGAACGTGTGCCGAGTGATACGGAACCGAATCCTCAGAATAGGGTTGAATTCGGCTTTTAGAGCAAGAAAAATTGACCAATCAGGGAAAGAGCCTGGTGCGTACATAGGACTGATGGACGGAGATATGACTATGAAAATAGTTCAGACAATGACCAAGAGGATAGCACGCACGCTTGACCTAGACCATCACGCAGATGTGGAGTGATCTTTAGCATGGGAAGAAAGCACAAGGGTCACTCACATAGTGCGGGTGAGAAAGCCGACAAGGAACGGAGACAGTCGTGACACACAAGGTCGGGTACAAATGACGCACGAAAGCTCGAAGGTCGTAGGTCTCTAGATTGACTGCAATGGAAAACCGGTCCAATGTAAAAGTTCACTCATAGGAAAATGATAGGCCAACGGGGATAAGTTAACCGGGTTCAACATGTGAAAGGAAAGGGAAGACATATGGGTCGAGGTGGTTGGAAAGGACCGGGTAACATGCTGATTAAAGTCACGGGAGTGAGAAAAGGGAACTGCGTGGGAATTTTACAAATGGACTGATGGTTAACCGTGTTAACCGACGAATTAACTTTGGAAGACCCAACTTGTGATTCCAAAAATGGACTTCCCATCCATGCTCGCTCCATTCCACTCAAATGAGATTACAGCTGTGGACTGAATTAACTTTACACCGGCCCCGAAATTCTCACGAAGTATCGTCACCTCAAAACACACTTCAGCCATGGTTCTCCCTACCTATTCGCTTCCCGGCCCCTATGCTCGTTGGTACACCTCAGCGGGGAAAGTGAAGCACCTGTGGAACACGGGCCGTTCTTCATGACCTACGCTCCGTGCTTCACTCGAGTTGTTCATCTAACCTAAACACCTTGTGGATTTCTCGTCTTAGAATTCCACCGCTGGTTAGCATTATCACTGTCCGCGAAGCAGTGCTTAACTGGTCTCGCATGCTCCGTCGTGGAACAGACATAAGAAAAGTAAAAAGAACACTTGCCGTTTGAGTGTAACACGTCTGCTGCGTTTTCCCTTCTTTCTATTTCTTATTCATTTTCTTCCTTTTTTCCTCCTCCCGGGCACTACCAGTGCAGAAATAACCTTGTAATCCTTGTTCTAGTGCAGCATGGGAAATTAAATGCTTCTTCCGACTCGCGGATTTGGTACCTTTTTCCGTGTTAGGGCGTAGTGGTTTCCTCCGCTTCCGTTTGCAAATTAAGAACAGGTAGATACGTGCATTCCGTCCCACGTATGTGTTAGGTTCCCACAAATTACGAACCCGTTTTCCTACGTCGGTCGCGTTACATTTGCCAGGCTCGGCGCATCCTATTACTAGACTGTAACTCTGGGCCAGTGAGAGATCTCGCTCGATTTTTTTCTTTATACTGGATAGCCTGCCTTATACCATTGTGTAGTTGTCTGACAGATCAATCGGGTACGAACTCCGTGGGATGGGCATTTCAAAATGACTGTCTGCAGAGGGCTTGCTGTTTACAACCGTAGGCAAGGCTTTGTCATCCCTTACTGACTGGACGTCTCCCAGCGAGGAAATGTCGTGAAATTCGTTATCGTACATGTGCCGGATTTTTTCGGCTACTGACAATCTGGTTAACGACAATTGATCGATGAATTTTCGCTCCCAACACTCTTGCAGGGTCCGAACATGACCCAACCCAGTGGTGTTCTTGTCGCATAAGGCTGGCCTCGATTCCCTATTCGTTGATCTTCTGACCAGTGAGCTTCTGGAATATTGCAGCCAATCAGTAGGGGCACTTCCTTGGCCTTAACCTCCTTAAAAGGGATTCCACGTAAATGTATCCATTTATCAGCTTCTTCAGCGATGGAATTCTCCGAAATTTCTAAGGGAACGGGAGAAACTGAGAGTGCATTTTCAGTGTATGTGTTCTCCGATGGGTCTATCGCCGCAGCATCTACGCTGGTACTACGGCTTGCTATGGTTGAGGTTCCTGTCACCCTATTGACCGTAATCAACACGGATCTGCTCTCGAGCTTCAAGGTTCCTAGTAACCTTTCTTTTATACGTGTGGAATCAGACCCACTCTCGATGAATGCTTAGGTTTCTATTTCTCCGCCGGGATCGGGCAGTCCTACTGGTATCAAGGCATATTCGATTTTTACCACTAATTGTAGCTGAAATGTTTGCAGATGGTAATTTTGGGGCTTCTATATCGTGTAAGAGGGGACTATGCACAACCGCACATCCGTCTGTTCCGCGACACCACTTGTGTGGGCAATCAGCTACTCTATGAGCGATACCAAAACATTTGAAATAGGCATTCCATCCCCTTACCTTCCCCCATCGTTCTTCTGAGCCAAGCGCGAGGAACTCTTGGCAATCCTGAAGCGGGTGTTCTCGCCTGCACATCAGGCATCAGTGGAGGCCCTCAACTCCACTAGAGTAAAACACCGACCGCTCCCAATGGCGTTGTAGCCTAGGTGCGGTTTGGAGTTCCGGCCTTCTCGTTGTCACTTCTCGTTCTTCCGCGACGGGGCCGAAGTGACTTCTTGCAATTCGCGCTCGTGAAGGAATAAACCTTTGTAAACCAGAAAAGGTAGGACTTCTCCCATCATCCGCAGCAATGTGCACATATTCTGCCCAGCGATGTTGCAAGGGTTTCGCTAAAGACCTGACAATCTTATCCAGCGTGTTCATGGAGTTGAGATCAGAGCTATAATTCATTTGAGTTAGTGCTATCGAGCAGTTCTCTATTCGGATCGCCAGATCAGAGAAGGCTTCCGCTTGGTTACAGGTCCCCTGTCAGGGTTGAACAGACTATCTAAGAGACTTGCGGCAACTCTGTGAGACCGACCAAAGAGATTACGGAAGACGTTGTGAGTCCCAGGGTAATCGAGTGCGGGTGGCAGCATGGGACAAATGAATGGCTTTTTTGCCCTTCTTCGGCAGTAGTGAATCAAATAAAGAAGTCGCTGCTCTTCTCGTTTGACCTTACTGTCGACATAGGTTACAAATTGGCGGATAAAAGTCCAGTATTCTTTCGGATTCCCGTCAAAGCCGATTAGTTCTACTTTCGGCAGGTCTGAAGTATCGAAGGCGGGCGGTGTCCTTTGGTGGGGCTCCTCAGGTTCATTAGTAACGGGCTCTGCTACGGCCGCCTCCAGCGCGTTGCGTGTGCAGCAAGCCTCGACGTATTTTTCTACCCAAGAAGTTTGGTCCAACAATACTGGATCCTGCTCTTCAAGCTGTTCTTTCATATCCAGCGGCAAATTTGCTAGTTCTACTTCATTTTGAACCTTCAGAAGCTCCCACGACCTTCTGATTTTTTGCTCCTTTGATTCTAACTCTAGCTCCCGTCGTACCTGCCTTTCTCTAATCTGAGCCCTCAGTACGTTCATGAACAGCGTGTCAGCGAGCGAACTTCTGGATTATCCCCAAGTGCGGAAACTATTCATGTGTAACTAAAAATGAACACTTTCTATAGCAAAAGGTAGGGAATGCATGAACACATGAGGCGTTGTTATTAATTGCCCAGCTTGGTGAGCAAGTGTGACTGGTTAAGTTGGATCACGGTGTTTCATATGACAGATTAGTTGACGGGTTGGTGAGAAGGATAAGCACTATGTTATTAGTCAATAATCGATGTAAACAGTGACGTGTGATGGACTGATTGGCTCATGGGCACATGCACCATGACTGCACTGTTACGTGGAATAAGCGGGCACGTAACTGGTTAGAGTTCACAAAGCACCGTGCCCATCGGTTAGAAGAATGCGGACTGTGGCCTTGCTGATGACGTGTTTTCAAGGAGATTTCCGACGCCTTGACAAAAATGTTGTTGATCTTCATTTAAAGGAGACTACCTGACAGTTTTTACAGCTGACAGCTGGAGGTACGAAGCTAGCTACTTCCATCGCCATCAGTAACTAAGATAGAAATAAGAACGTCTACGTGTGTGATCGGAGTTATTGAACACCGTGTTAACACCTCCAGCTAAAATGTTTCGCAGTTTTCTCGTGATACACAATTGAATTCAACGATACAGGATAGGAAGCAAATACTGACAGATTCACACTGTCTAATGGAGTAAAAACTAAAGTTTATTGGGCTAAAAATGACGGCTTCTTGTGGGGTACTTCAATGCCCGTGTTCAAACTGACCGTAGTCATGAGTTCCGAAATTGGAGGAGTCTTAGCGCAAAAGAGCCCATTACCATATCCTAAAGGCTTAAATGTGCACCATAGGCATTGCAGTTATGAAGTGCCTCTATTTGGTACCAGTGTGGTGGATACAATAATAATCCACAATCCAGACTAATAGTGCACTGAATGGACTGGTTAACACCTAAAATGAAATAATAGTGAATTCAATTCGCACCATTGATGGCAACTCACTTGGACTACCGGCTTTATCACATTTATCCTTGATCAAGTCCCCACGTATTTTCAATTAGCAAATTATTTATAGCATGTCCCTATGCAGTCTTTGCTTAAAGATAATGAGAAGCGTAGGACCCGTAGTCTAGGAGACATGTTGGTTGAGTCAGCTGATCCGCTTCACAAGCTGCCAACTATCACGGCCATTTTTTCCGTCCAGCAGTGTGCGTGCGTGTTTGAATTCAACTCCAGTTTTGTGGTTTTTGCACTGTCCGTCTAGTAACAAGCATTTGAATAGCGAGTTGCGAACGTCGACCCCTAAAAATGATCCCGGCAGTCTTGAGCACAGTGTACAACGCGCCCCATAAATAACGCTCGCAAGCTACTAGCCCCACACTCATTGCAAAAAATTCATTTAGGACTTATAAGAGCGAGGACGACTGAGACAAGCCCTGAACGAGTTCAACTCTGTCCGCTATGGAAGTTCGGTCCACCTAATTTCTAGGGTAACGGAGTGGACGGGCCTCGATTGGAAGCTGAATGATTGAGTGAGTACACCAGTGTGCATGTGCGCGTGAGCACAAGCCAGAAACAGCAGCAAATTTCATTGCGGCTGATTATCGATCGTAATGCGATAATGGGTCGGTTGCAAACACGTTAGTGGGACAAGGAAAGTCAGAAACTCTAGATTGCTGCCATGCTAAGCAAGACCGAGAAAATTCAGTTGGTCTGTTTCTTTATCGAGGATAAGCGGAATTATCCTTAATCGATAATACGTTAAAACTGCGTTTACTTTTCACAATCGCCTCGGTCAAACAGTAGCGAATTCAGCGAAGACGTCGTTCATTAAAATACAGCCACCTAAGTAAATGTGAAATCGTTGAAGTCATGTATCAAAGCAGATCGTTAAGAAAATAAATCCAAAAAGATGTTTGGGAAATGTTCATTTCCTCGGAACAGTAGAGGTCACTACAAATGTTTGAAAATTATGGACAGATGTTCTGTGCCTACTTTCTGAGAAAACATTAAAATCCTAAACTCGTCTTTGCTAAGGCGCTGGGTCTTGGCAAAATGCCCGCGAGACCACTCGCCGTTGGCTTGCTTTTCCCACAAGTACCTTTTTTGTCAGCCTCGGCCTCCTACCGGCAAATCTAATGAGCATGTTGCACAACTACAGAATAGGAGGAAAAACCATAAATATGAGGAAAACATTTTCATGTACAGCTATAAACAACGATGAATTATTCCAAGAAACTCGAAATTATTCAAAAAACTACTAAAAAAACAGGTCAAAGTATAAAGCAGTTGTGATTTCCCGACTCCGTTAATAGTAGCCTCAGGAGTTCGCAACCTATAACATGTTGGTGGTGGCAAAACAACTCAACTTGGAAATGTAGCGCTTCTTTGAAAAAGTAGCTGCCGTGAAACCGCAAGCCAGTCCGACTCGCGCCGTAGCTGATGTCCGTCCACGCTCATCAGGTCGAACGTGACTGGCCAGCCTTTGTGTCGCCTTCGCATGCACCGTCCAATCATGTTTCTACCGATTTGTGCGCGCATCACCTTGCCTTGTAAAACCGCTCAACAAAGAAGATACCATTATACTGTTCTAGTCCAGAGGTTTTTGTTCTCTTTCTGACTGGGGTGATCAGGCGAGGACTTACCGTAATAACAGTAGCATTTTCTCCATCACCCGAGGGGTGGGGCATTTTACAAACGTTAGTTTTCTAATTAGCTGATTTGTAAAAGGGATTCCCACATACTTTTGCTTTCTTCACCTGCACCCCAAACAATATTGAAGTGCACTGAAAAGGTTTGCTAATCACAACAAGTTGCCAGCTGAAATCAACGGAACATACTCGTCTCATACGAAATTATTTAAACAGTGATAAAACGGGAAGTGCTTTCAACAGTTAACCGCACAACAAATGGTTTTCCATTCAAGGGTAGCTGCCGATGAGAACGTGTTAACGTCAGCCTAATGACCCACGTTGTTTATCGATTCGAAACGTTCACGCAGTCATTGCTAAACCAAAGTGCGATCACTGAACGCGGAAAAATCACATGACTGCTGCGCTGATAGAAGTGCGAGCATACCTACGCACACCTATGCACGTAACCCCAGTCCAGTGCTCACGAATTTAAATAGTGTGCGTGTGCGTGTATGCGGTGAAGGTCCATTCATTCTGCCTCAGTGAAAACGCACGGTCATACACGGAATGTTTGACTTCGTCGACTCGATCCGCGCAGTCTAAGCTCACATACGCAAGTGTGAGCTTGTGGGCCATCTCGACAGCTAACAAAGAAACCGGTTTCTCGGTCATCGATGCGATCATACTGATGTCAACGTAAAGCCTCAGACTGCTTATCGATCTAACCACACTTTTTATATCAAGTTTTAGCCAAAAAACCCAATTCATTAGCCACGAACCACAACTCTGTAGCCACGACTCGCAGTCCTTTAACCATGACGCACAACCTTTAGTCATGCCACTGCAAGCCACTCAGATCAAAAGTATCGGAATATTATGACACAAAGAAATGTTAGAACAATCTATTAGTATTTTTTACAAACACATTGGTATTGCAAATTTGACTGAACAAATGAGACTGTGTGATGATCACATTCGGCGCAGTTTACCGTGGTAACTGTATTAAATGCTTCACTGCAAATTGATTGGAGAAGGTTTGAACGATACGCCCGTATCGTCGGACCGTGTGGCACAGCCCGTATGACTATTGTATTTTCAGTGAACCAGTTTTTAAGGTACTAAAACATTCAAACAAATTTGAGTAGAAGAAAATCTTACGTGTTTGGATTTATTGAATGCCTCGTCCAGTGGTTAGTAAAATGGACTATACGATAGATGAAACGTTATTGATGGTTGGTACGTAATTGTGCGTTGCCAGAAATAAATACACTTGGGACATCAGGTTGCTCAGCAACGGTAAAACCGTGCCATGTAATCTTTGTATGACATTTATACTTTAAGATACCGGCGCCAGATGAACACGCTAATATTTTCGATCTAGGTCTTTTACTTAATGGTAGACTTCGGATGGCTTTACTACCCACTACTGAATTCCCATAGCCACGATAACACCATATATTGTATTCAGTTTCATCAGTATGCAACCTCATATTTGCTGTGCCTGCTCGCTGCGGACAATCGCCATATTCTGCTCCATTAGATTCGTTTGTATCTGGCTGAATGGTGAGCTTCTTAACCGAATAGTGACGTCCACCAAGCAATCGATCAATGGATAACTGCTGATGGTTGTGCTAGCGAAGTCTTTCTCCATCCTCTCCTTTAACTGCCTTAATGTGCCTGTTGGGTTTCCGCCCACCACATACACAAATGCCTGACAAACTCCTCGCTGAACTTCGTCCTGTAGGATTCAGGTGTAAATGTTGTTTCGTGATCAGTAGCTGCAGTAGGACTAATGTTTTAATCCTAATACTGAAGTGTTTGGCAATTTCCTTAAAATCAACTCTTCTTCGTGCACATTCAATTGTCGTTCGTCGATCTTCAGAGCTGGTGAAACGATACGACTGTAATGACCACGAACGACGATCATTGCATCATGAGAAAACCTAAGACGACGACGTCGGTTTGACACACGGCCACTCCAGATATGTGCTAGATGCAGTGTCCTTCCGTGAAAAAAGCACATGTACGATCTGCAAGGCTAAATGAGTAGAACAGGAGGAGTTGGAGCTCAGTAAGCGTATAAACAGGCACCAACACTTACACCAGACAATATGGCAATGGCGTGACGTATCGAAGCACTACACGATCGTTTCTTTTCGCCCAAAATAATGATCTTCATAACCCCAAGAGGTGATGCGTACTATGCCAGGTGACGTACAACGAATGTTACCACAAACGGCCACGGTGTGGTCATAACATCCGACTACCTCCGAGTCAAATATCAACCAATGGACAACGAGTCGCTCCATGGAAATTTAGAACTTTATAAACTTGTAGTCCTGTAAGTAAGAACCCATAATGTAAGAAAAGGGTACTTTGTTTTGCATTTAAAGTTGCTGACAAAAATCAAGACTCGATACAATGAAAAAATAAAGCATTAGTTCTTTATACATTTGGATAAGTGGATACGTAGACAGTTCGAGGATAATACACACGGTTGTTGTAAGTTCACCCCTGTCAGTGTCATCAGTTTATTCATGGTGAAACGTCTGATATCGTCACTATCACTGAAAATGCAGAGGCGTATGGTTGTCACATGGTTCGACGATACGGGCGTATCGTTCAAACCTTCTCCAATCAATTTGCAGTGAAGCATTTAATACAGTTACCACGGTAAACTGCGCCGAATGTGATCAACGCAGTCTCATTTGTCCAGTCAAATTCGCAATACCAATGTGTTTGTAAAAAAAATACTAATAGATTGTTCTAACATTTCTTTGTGTCATAATATTCCGATACTTTTGATCTGAGTGGCTTGCAGTGGCATGACTAAAGGTTGTGCGTCATGGTTAAAGGACTGCGAGTCGTGGCTACAGAGTTGTGGTTCGTGGCTAATGAATTGCGATTTTTGGCTAAATCTTGATGTAGTTCCCGCAGTCATTCCTATTCAGACTCCACCTACCTGAGATGACTCATGGGGCTGTTTATTGTGAAAACGTCACTGAGACAAAGAAAACCGGCTGTCCGAACCGTCTACCACTATTCCGTTACAGTGATACCAAACAAGAAAGAAAGAGGTAGTTCAGTTTATTCACCATAAGCGCAATATGGAGGAAGTTGTAAGCACTTTAGACCCGAAATTTCCGGGGAGGAATTCGATGACTTCATCAACTTCCCTAGGCTAACGAACATAGTTCGGGGGACTGAAAACAGCCACCATCGAAGGTGGGTCATTAGAAGATTTAGTGGTAGAAGACCTCCCCAATTTTCGTAATTGTTATTTCTTTGGCATCATGCATGAAAGCAAAGCATTTCTATATATATATATATATATATATATATATATATATATATATATATATATATATATATATAACACGACCGGTTTCGCGGTTGTTGCCGCTCATCAGGTATGCGTACCCGGTACTCCTCTGCCCACTCGTCTTCGCGTCGTGGCGTCAACGATGACCATCAATCATCAATTAGCAAAATACCTTTTCTGTCTCCAGGTCTCGTCCCTGCTAGAGGACAGCAACGAGCTAAAAAGTTCCATCGCTTTTCTAAAACTAACCAAATACTTCAAAATAAAAACGGATGAAACCATGGTTTCCTTTGACGTGACATCACTGTTCACGAACGTCCCAAGGCAGATGGCCCTAGATGGAATCCGAAACCTGACAGAAAACGACTCCAGTCTACAAGAGAGAACGACGTTGTCAACAAAGGGTCTAATGGATTGGTAGATCTCTGTCTGGAAACTTACTTCTAATTCAGTAAAGAAAACATACAAACAAATACGAGGTACCTCAATGAGTTTGTCACCTTCAGGCCTGTTAGCAGATGCAATCATGATGCAATATGAAGCCAAGGTATTCGAATAAATCAGATCTCATTCGTAGATGAGATGCTTGGATGATACATTTGTAATACTCGGAAAGTCTCAACTAGATCGATTTAATCAACATACGAACACGCTGATGCCCGGAATAAAATTCACAAAGGAAGAAGAATGTGAGGTAAAACTACCGTTTCACCACATTCTGATCACGAGGCAAACAGGTGAAATCTTAGATACTACAGTCTATCGGATACCGACGACAACCAACCGCATACTGAATTTCCAAAGCAATCACCCAACATATCAGTTGAACATATCCGTGTGTGCACTCTATTCCACTGGGCCGACACACACTGCAACACACCCGAACTTCGGAAAGAACTAGTCAGGCTTTTCAATTTGCTCAGCCCAAACGGTTACCGAAACAGTTTTGTAAACTCCCGCATTCGACGTAACAAAAAAGCCAAAAGAAACACAGCCCAGGAAGCATAGTCGTGCTACCATACATACGGGGAGCATCAAAGACCGCAGATCGTATGCCAAAACCTTTGGGTATCATAATTCCCACGAACCAGTCACCACTCTGCGGATCACCCTATTCAACGAAAAAGACGGTGTGGACCAGCACGACCAATCAGGAGTGGTCCACGCCATCCCGTGCCCAGGATGTGATAAGGGATTTGTAGGTGAGACAGGCAAACAACCACGCACTCACCTACACGAAAACAAAGTAGCATTACAACGTGCCGATCCACACTCACAGATTTGGAACCAACGCGCACAGAGAGCTCACGAGGTCAAAATCGATAGCACAAGGGTGGTCACCCGAGCAAAGAAGAAGGAACGCCTGTGCCTTGTAGTCCTCAATTCGATCAACACTCGTTCAACCGACACGTCGAGGTCGATAGACATTACGGCACCCTGGCTAAACCGGCGCCGAATGATCGAGAAACAAACAGACGGGCAACACACCAAAGACATGCAGAACCAGCCGTCCCATTCACGCACTCATTCACCTTTGACAAAAAGTCTCGGTTTGGACCGAAACGTCGCTATAAACGTTTTACAACTCGGTGTACGCCTGGACTTCTAGGTTTTTGCGTAAGACAAGTTGGCTTACCAGTTACAACCGTCGAGAGAATCTTTGACGATGAACACCTGAAGTGGTAGAATTTTATTGTTTAGTAACACAGCGTAGTCGAAATCGTTGGTAGGTTGCCGACGTTTCGGTCATCACGGGTAACCTTTTTCAAGACTGGCTTTACAACCAGTTGTAAAACTACGCTGTGTTATTAAACAATAAAATTCTACCATAATATATCACATGGTGCATGGATTTTTCGATACACTCCGAACCGATCTCGGTCCTGACACATTAACACCTGAGGTGTTTTGTTAAATCTATTTAGGTGTTTAACCGGATTGATTGTGAGTGGCCCCTGATTACTTCTGATTTGTCCATGGTGCCTGTGGACCACAGGTGTTTTGGTGTTTATTTAACATTTTAATCACCGTACCTTCAATCTTAGTATTGTTTATTATCCTAGCATCAGGACCTTGTGACTAGTCTGTGTTTATTTCCTCATTGGTCGGATTTCGATGCCGCTGATGTTCGTACTATTGACGCATCACACGCTGCCTCTGACCTGACCCGGAACGCCGTTCCCACTTAGTTGACTTGTCGAACACCCGCTGACCCCCCCCCCCCCCCACACACAGCTCTTCGTTTGACTCAGTCCATCTCCCGTTCATGCTGATTCCTCCATCTGATTGGTTCCATTTTCGAGCCACCTACCACGCACCTATGCACCCCCCCCCCCACACACACGGCTTGCTTGTCGGCCCACAATTCCTGTTCTTGGTCTCGGCCTCACTCGTTCTGTGTGCACCTCGACTTCTTTCATCTGATTGTTTCCCCTTCCAGAGCTGCCATTGTTACCTCTGCTCTCTACGCACGCATCACGTGCTAATGCCAGGCACACTCCGTTTTCGACTACCGTTGACTAGGTTCACGGGCATCCTGTACACGGTCAGGCGCTGTCTATTACACTTTGGACACATCTGAACGCTGTCTAACACCCCTTATTGGTATCGTGCTTTTCTTGTTAATAATTCACTAAAGGACGCGCAATCACATCGATCGTGCCTTGATGGAGTATACAAATACACCCGGACACCTGAAAGTTCGAGGTTTTCACATAATGTATTGTTGGCACGCGAAGCCTGAATCTCATGCATTTTTCACATCGAAAAGTCGGACGCCGCGAGCCGGTAACGAACCGGAGACCCTCCGCATGCCGGGCAGATGCTCTACCAGCTATCGCAATCCGGACAGTCGGGTGTGACTAACGCAAGTGAATAATCGGTGGTAATTTGCATATAAGATCGTGATTCATTTGATATTACCGTATCATCAAAAAAATCTCGTTTTCTGTCGCCAACGGTTTTGGGATTTTACGTTTCACTCGACTAATCCCGCTAGATTCCACGGGTGAAATCTATATGTTTATTGTGAGACAACAACCTAAATGTCATCAGGCAAACGGTTGCGTACGGACTAAGTATACGATTCCCGTCTTATCCTCTCTACAAAGGTGATAACGTCAAATGTTTTGCGAGATAGATAAACGTATCCGCCATCGCTTCAACTCACTATGCAGCTGACCTTAGAATTGTTCATCAAACTACAAAGATACCCACACCCCCGATGAAGAGAGGTCTGTCTCTGAACTCCAGGTCTACTCTGGTTTATCAGATCTGATGTAAGTGCGGTGCTACTTAAGTCGGTTCAACAGAGTAACAGTTAAATCACTTGCTAACTGAACGTATTCCGAACCGAGCTGAACATTCCGCGACACCTTCAGGATCAGATCAAATTCGACACTGTCGTTAACCGAAGTCAGCCATCTAATGACGCAACACTCATTTGACCGGAACAGTGCAACTGAGTCACCAACGGAAAAGGGAATGAAAGACTTGAAGTATTCATATGCAACTGCAATACATTAATGGAAATCTCTACTATTAAAACCAAGAAACATTTGACAATCTATCTATTCCGTGGTTATATTGCTATGCCTTACCATTTTCATTCTTGTTATTTTTGACCTTGTTGATCTAAATAACGGAATTCAAACCGCGCATTGTGCTGCAACGAACATCACGTTTATAAAAAGCAAAACTACTTCCAACTGCTTTTTGACGGGACATTGTTTAGTCGAATTGTAATCCTCTCAGATATTTATTCACAGGCAGATCTACGCCATTTCAAATTCAAAGGAATCCCATGATGACCCAAATCGGTCATGTTGACTTCCATCACGATTTGGCTGAATTCTTACTGCTAAGTAAAACAGTCTGTGTGAAAGCCGGTCGGGAAGACGGTAAGGAGAGACAGAAAGGTCGCGTCGACTGATCGGTGTGAACGTTGAACTGACTGTGACCTGCATGGCAAGAACGACCGATGCACTACTAATCAATCGATCGTTCGCTGCTCCACGACGTAACGTAGCCGTGGAATTAAGGGCTGAATGAGACGACCAGAAAGGTGAGTGTTAGCTGACCTCGTACATCAAAACAATACATGATTTGATTAGACTTGACTTGACTTGAACACGATAGTTATCGTGCTTTATAGGTGACAAACGACGCATAGAATTGCTGGCGACAGATGTAAATAACTTTATACCATTCTAACATACAGTTGAGAAACCATTATAAAGATTGGAGAAATTATCACAGAATCGGAAAGTCATCAGTTTAGTTAGAGAACCGAACTAAATGGCTGTTGCCTCACTCGTAAAGCACATCTTATTGGTCCACTGACCGCATGCCTCTCTAGTCGATGATTAGCCTTTGTGACCACCTGTCTTCTCACGCTCTGCCCGTTCAAAAATCGCACGGAAGTCAGTTGTCCGTTGTATCGCGCTCGTGGTTGACGTCAGTCCGCTGGATCGGTGGGACCGCGTGGTTTGGGTTCGAAAACGAAACTGTCCTCAACCTGTGAATGTAAATAATGGCGCAATGCGTTAGATACCTTTGGGAATGCATTTCGATTATCTGGTGGACGGAGTTGTGATACTAGTCTCTGAATAATATCAACATTCAATTCATAAGCACGATGCGGGAATGGAAATATACGAACTACTCTGCCTTAGGGAACAGCTTACTGTAATTTTGGTTGACATCTTCGTGCACTTGGCACTCCGCTGTGTTGGAGTCTCCGTCACATTTTCAAATTCCCAACCAGTTCACCTGGAAGGCAGCTTCTCACGGAATGTGTACAATACGTGTATGTGTACAAAATGGGTACAATATGCATGGGTCTCAGGCGTCTGTGCCTGCCATATACACACATCCTGATAATAAATAGGAAAGAACACATCTAACTAGCCGTAACCTATGGAATCTCATGTTGAAATCTGAAAATCTTCGTACCGTCTCATGTGAGGACGTTTATTTTTGTTTGGAATACACGGAAGTCTCCAATATTCACTAACCCGGATACAAACTCCAAAAAACGAGGCACGACTTAAGTCGAGACCGGTGGAATATTCTGGGGAAAGTGTTTAGGTTTCTGATCATCTTTACGTGAATATTTGACAACATGCCAACTCATTTACAACTTACTACAATCATAACCGTTGAGATTGTTAACAATCAAGTCAACTAGTGGAGTTAAAATCGTTACGGAGCGTGCGATTGAAACGGTTTCTTAGTGAATTAACTCTGAGTTAGGAAAATCTTGCGACTGAATGCCTATAGCAGGTTGTTTTCGAATTGGAAGAACTGAGTATCCTCTATTAAGCTGGTCAATACAGAAAGAAGATAAATGCTGAGAGATGTTACCATTTTGCATGCCCTTCTCAATGGCCATCAGTCTGAAATCTATGCGAAATGGTGTCGGCACCCGCAATGAACGGACATGTAGCATAAACTATTTACAATAAAGAACGACAAGTAAGCGGATTGACTGTGGCCGTGATTTTTGTATCCAACGGACAGGGTTACGTAATTTGATCAGGATAGCTCGGCTGAATGCTAACAGCTTAGAATTACGATTATGTAACAGCGGTTTGGAAGACATAATCCGATCGACTTTGCGTCTGGTTGTCGTTAGAAGTCATCCTGACCGAAATCCAGGGTCACCAATGGAGAAGCATATGGTGCTTTCGATTTTATCAGTCACTTGGGAGCATATTCCTAAATTCGTTGTATTGGTGTTTGGTATAGAGATCACTATGACCTGTGTTGAACAGCAAAATGTTTATCTATATTTCCGTCCATTAATAGCTCGAAGAACTAAAATGAACCGTAAGACATGTTTTCTATCCGATGAAGACTCTCCCACACCTTGGAAGACTGAATTAAGTGTGACTAAGCACCCGGTTGGATTTAGTGCATCTTGAGCCATCGTGTGCAAATGATGATGCATCAAATCAAATATTGAAATAGCAACCGTGTTAAATTACGACAAATACGGCCCGCGCTGAAAGTGTTTCCTTATGGCAAACGCGGCGCATCCATTGATCATGTCCTTCATGCTCCAAAATAATACTGGGGTCTGAATGGTATATAGGAGGGGCTGGGGTGATGTTGAGATCGGTCAAGATGAAAATAATGTTAGAGTTCACGCCCGTGACCCAAATCTACCTCGGGCAAAATATTTCAGTGCAATTTGCGACATAAAATTCAAGGGATAGATGAGAACGATGAACAGCGTATTCAGGGGGATTTACTAGCGAGTGTGTACTCGGGTGGGATTTGGAGGCTGACACTATTTCACCGCAATTGGGTTATTTGATTCTTAACAGGAAATCCAGTGTCTCGGTGTGATCTGTGCGCGCTTCGATATGATCGTTAGTCATGAGAGGTAGAGGGCATCAATCCACATTTTGGACTTCCACGGTAGCTGATGTGAGCGTCCCGACCTATTTCGATCAGTTCTCGGGCCCATGATAGGTTGCCCTCAATACTTGATTAGGATCTACCCGGTGGGCAGTGTCCATTAAATGTCCAAGTATTGCGCTTAAAACTGATCTGTCCTAGCAACATGCTGGAAACTGTGAAGATATGATCTGACACATCGTTCGATAGATGGTTTAGTCTCATTGGCGGACAGTGCGTCAGCACCGGCCCCTACCGAGCTTATGAAATTACGAACTGCCGGACAGCCGATCGATGGCGTGAATCAATAAACGAGAGACGAATCCTGCCAGCGGCATCTAAGCCTCACGGTGCGGTCGCCCACACCAGTCGGACCAATGCGTTGTGTGCAACGAGTGGTTACATGGACTGACTACCTATATATTATTTGTTTTTTACAAATAAAACGAGACAGTTCGCAGGCAGAACTGAGTTCTCCCTAGGGTTAGTGGGACGGTTTAAAACGCAGATGGTCCTTGTAACGCCGGTGTGACCGAAATTAGTGAGGAGTATGCTACTACAGAGAACAGAAAAACTGCCGTTAAAACTGAGAGTTCGTAAAAACGGGAAGACTGGGTCGTTTGCACTTGGAAATTGTGGAGGGAAGCAGTTGCTACAACCACGGCAACAACAACGGTTGCATGTGGTTGCGTCATTTGCACAGTTCCGACTTCAAAATTCGGTCGCCATGATCAACCGTCTGCGTAATCCTTTGTTTCGGACTCAGTGAGTTGCCAAGACCGGTCTGAAGAGTGTCAATTGTCAACAACGACAACCAAGTATTGTAAGAGTGCACTGCTGATGTTCTCAACAGTTACCTTGTGAAGAAAGATTGAGATGTGCTCACTATCGTTTTAGTTATGTATTTTGTTGTTTAATATACTGCACACAATAACAGCATGTAAACTGACGTAGAACAGATGACTAAGATCCATGAGGCAACCTGTCCTTGGATTTTTGAACAATGAAAGGATTGATATTTGACAGGACTCAAATTTGCACAGCGTGGGAAGATTTACCTATATAGGACCGTTATATGAACACCTTAACTGTGCGTCGATGAAGGTGATTTTTCCAAGTATTTTCTAGTTGCCTAATGCGAGCATCCAACTTATGATCACCTTTCAAGTGAATCTGTGAACACTGGGCCGTTGGGGTGTGAGAACATCAATTAGACTGGCTCAGTCAATGACCACTACCGACGAATGTGAGCGCACTGTGATTCACTAGGTCCAGACGAACCAGTAAGTTCCCGTTCGAGGGGTGTTCCGACCTATTTATTTCATCACAGGGGTACGATTGTCTGCCGTCCACAATGAAGGCAATTCAGGTGAGATTGGATCACCATTAAACCATTCTTACGAACCCTCCATCTGTTGTGTTCCCACCTAAACTCCCACTGGGAAATTGACTCCTCAGTGATGCTGAATGGTGAACATATGAACAGTGAATAAACCTCTCACTTGCACTCAAACCGTCCCCAATTCAGTTCTCAAAACCATGGTTATCACCTCTATCATTATCACTACCTCGTTACTGCTACCTGAACCAGGTAATTGTTTTGTCCTTTTTTATTATTAATATGGCCAAGCGAATCTGTAAAGAATAAGTTCGTGCTGCAATGTAGTGAGTAGGCTGTGATTTCATTGAAAGAGTTCGATAAAGAGTATTAGACATCTAACTCCAAACGAAATGCACAGCGCTTTCAGCAATTCATCTTCAGACTAACTAACACATTGCAATTGTTACCATGTATACATGTATTTGAAGGGACCATTTCAGTGTCAGCATTCCGCTTTACCCACAGAACAATGCACATCGACCACAAGAGAAAAGGTCAAATGAAAGACTCCGCGAGAAATATCCGACCTGACCAAACTCCGAGCTCATCAAAAATCTGGCATGAGAACCAATGTTCCGTATCTTGCTGTGACCGATCGCATAAACAGAGTTAACTGAAACTAAGTGCTTTCTCAGCAGCTGTATCCCGGCTACCAAAGCGGCAGTGGTAGAAAACTATATTTCTGAACCCCTATCATGTACACGAAAAAGTTCGCAAAGGCACTCGTTATACCACGGCTTTCTTCGCCCTGTGCTCTCATTTGCACTGCCCCGGACACGGGGACTAAGTTTTTGAACCAATTAGACAAGTAGGAAGTGATACAAATTAGTGGTGACAAAAAGTGCAGAAAGAAAACAACTGTAATCCGGGCTCAAATCGAAACCGGAAGTGTACTGATTTTCTCGTGTTTTGTCAGTTTTAATCTGATCTATGGCCTGTTGTAGGGTGGAGGGAGGGCCAAAGCAGCTTAGGAACACACAAATTGTTTTTGAGCACATAGAGCGTGGGGGGGGGGGGTTGTGGAAGTGGATGCTGACAGCCTCAGCTGTGGCCAAGAGGCGACATTTTGCCGGTCTTGATTGCCGACCCCGAACCTTATACTGCTCACGAAAGGCCTCAGTCACATCTACTGTGTGATCAGTTTGAGCCACGTGTGAAACTGCAGCACTAGTGAGTGACTTAAGTGCTCCAGTAATCAACCACGCAGGATGATGATCGCGGATGTGTTCAGATAAAAGCCTGGTCGTGAGGTTTATATACATTGCTACACAGGAACAAGTGAATGAATACACGCAGAATGAGGCCGCAGAATCGGGTATTTTGTCTTTAAACCGCAAAAGCGCTACCGGCCGGGATTCGAACAAAGCACGGAGCTCAGCTGCGTAGAACGTTTTGCTGATTACCCCTGACACTATTCTATGCCCAATCTCTGCCAACTTTGAATGGCAAAGAGATGTATACCGGTTTTCTTTCCACCTCAAACTTCCCTGGGGATTTCCACTTTCACTTACATCATCTTCTCAACTAGCCTATCCGGGTAGCCGTTTTGGATGAAGGTTCTTCATATTGTTTGCAGTTCTTCTTCAACGGTGTCCTCCGGGCATATTCTTCTTGCTCCGTTTGTGAAGTATCGAATTAGGCTCTTTTTAATCTTTGGAGGCACAAAGCTGTGGAAGTGAATCTACTGCCCATTCCCCGTCGCCTTTCTGTATACTGCCCGGCTGATTGAGCCGTCTTCAAGGCGACTCATCCGAATGTCAAGGAAAGCGACTGTATTGTCTGACTCTGTTTCTGTTGTGAAAGGTAAGCTTGTATGAGCTGAGTTAAAGCTGTCTAGCAGTTGGCTTATGTGGTCTGATGAACTGATTACACAGAAAATGTCATCTACGTAGCGTTTGTAAACAACACAGTTTCTGATTGAACATTGCCATAAAGACATTGGCAAGTAGCGGTCAGAGTGGGGAGCCCATTGCTACCCCATCCTTTTGGCGATAGATTTGATTGTTAGGTTTGAACTGAACGTTGTACGTGCTGAAAAACAGTAATTGTTTCAGATATTCTAGGGGTATACCTGCCTCAGTTGTGTTCCTTTCAATATAGCCACATAGATAATCGATGGTTTCATCTATTGGGACGCTGGTAAAAACTGAGCTGACGTCTAATGAAAACATCCGGCTTACTTTCACGTTTAGGTCTTTCACGCTGTTAATGAATTCAAATGCTTCTTTGAGGCTGTGCTTTGACATGCCCTGCCTTACCGGTTCCAGCAACTCTGTCAACCATTTAGCCATCGCATGGTATGGTGAATTGCACATGTCGAGGATAGGTCTTAAGGGGACTCCACTCTTATATGTTTTCGGCAGTCCGTACAATCTGGGAATGGTTGTTCCCGTAGGGTGTATCCGTTCATATGTGGCTGAGTCTACCATAACTTTTTGCTTCAAACGTCGCAGCAAGTAGGACGGAGACTTCTCTACTTACTATGTCTTATCTTTTTCGCGAATTTAGATGTATCATTCAAAATGGCATCCATCTTCGCAATATAGTCTGACCTGTTGAGAAGCACTATACTTGTTCCCTTGTCCGGCTTTGATGTGATGATGTGACTATCTTTTTCAGTTCCCTTAAACGTTGTACATGAGCTGTTCTTAGTAATCCTCTTGGTGACGGCTTAGCTGTATGATATTGATAACATGTATTCACTGTATGGACTTAAGGTTCTGTAGCTCCAGCTGTGACGACGGGAGTAGACCCGACAGTTGAGCACAAATGTTCTCAAATTCCATTTCCATAGCTAATTGTTTGCTCTGGTTGTTTGGACAGCAGAATTTTGGAGCCAAGGATAAAAACTCCAGCAACGTTTTGTTTAGTTAGAGTTCAGATAAATTGTGAACGAAACTCTCGGGGTTTGACGGGAACTCACTCACTAGTTTTGATCCCTCTATCCGCTTGAACAACTTTTGTCGTTTACAAACAACTTGATTATTCACAACCGATTGCTTTTCATCCACTGACAAGTGATCCAGACCACGCGAAGATATCATAAATGTTCGTTCTAATTCCACAATATGGTTACACACGGTGTCGGGCTCATAAAGCAATTGACGCCTAAGTGCCACGCTCGATAAGTACATCGGGTTCCTTTTTCAACACGGTAAAGCACTGTTTCGGAAATACAGATTCGCTGAGACATTCTTCCGAGAACCGAACATGAGCTCTCGATGGCGCCAGTTTTGTACAGGACTTAATGTACCTGGTAAGTTCTTTCAGTACGGCCGGGTCTTTGGCCTGTTTCATTTGTCGGAAAATTCCCACATTTATTTTCCGAGTGCGTTCTTTGGGAGTTTTTCAACAACTGAAACAGACAAAGCTTTTATTTGTAGGTGACTGCAAGACCTCCAAATGGGACTAACTTTTATCCCCTTATCCTTTCCATTGGACAAAGTTTGTTTGCTGGGTTGATTTGTGTTTACCCGTGTGTGCTGAAGTACAAGTCCCATCGCCTTGACTTTCATCCGTCTTCTTCCCAAAATTGTATTTGTTTGACTGACTTCGAAGCATGCTCACAGCTCACTTGTATCCACTCTCATTGTCTTGTCTGGTCAGGCGTGTTTTACTATCGAGTGTTCTATTCCTTGATCAGTCCGACTTACAGATCATTCGGTTCATCATGGATGGATGGCTGTCCCAGAATACCGACTGTCCAAAACCAATGGCTCCCAACTCTGATCGTTTTTCTCGTTTATTATGAATATTTATGCCCCAAGAATAGTTAAAATGTATCATGTACATTCTCCGTCCCAATGATACTCTGTCCGGGGAGATTGGCTCTATCTCAATTTTGTGATCATCGTTTAAACAAAACATCTTAGTTGTCGGAAAATTACCCATGAACACGTTTGGACCAAATGGTCCAATTCCTTAACTGATTGTAATACACTACGATGTAATGGCATCAGTGTGAATCATTGAAAACTAGTTTGTTTGCCTATTTGTGTTCTCCTAAACATTTTAAGTTGAGTCTAGGGATAGCAACCGTGTGTGGAAAAGCAAAATACGAAGGCATATCACAAACAGTTTTTTCTGGTTTCCCACACATAGATAAGAATTCCTTCAGTTTTCCGTGTTACACGATCGATTAGAAATGCAGTTTTTCGATCAATTTGATTTTACATAATAACATCTATTTAATTCACTGAAAAGATCATCGTGAACTGTTCACACCCACTGCATTGCGATCTTTCTTTGAGCCAATCACATCCGCTAACCCGTTCCATGTTTTGACTGCTTCCTTCGAACTTATTGTTGTAAGAAACCTCTGTAGCTCCCTTCCTTGTGCGTGTTTTAACGAACAAAAACAAAGTTTTATTTGAACTGTTAACCCGTTTTGGAGTGTAAAACTTTTCATTCCTCTCGTTGGACAGCTGAAAATCACCGTAAAAACGTAGCAATAGTAATAATAGTAATAACGTAGTAAAATGATAATGATAATAATAAAAAATGACGGTTCAAGATTGACGATCGGGTCTTGAAGAAAAACTACAACAAGCAACAACCGTTGTTGACCTTACACTAATGAGATCGAAGTTTCACATAGGTTTCGATGCTGAGCAAGAAACACAAGTACATTCTGGGTTCTAATTGGTTTCTTCGAACAAAAACAAAACAGATAAGTCTGAATTACCTAGTTCGAATTCCCCTTACCACGAATTGTGAATAAGGCTCTTTGGATTGTGTTGGACTGTTTGATTGTTAATGGCGAGGCGGGGAGATCACACCGTGTTAATGCCAGTATTCCTAAAAATGCGATGACCTGAACTGAAAATCGTTATCATAAACAATAAATTCAGACAAACTATGGTGACGTAGGTTGGCAGTGGTGATAGACGGAATAGAGGGTTGCTTCGGAACGTTCCCCGGCCAGACCAACTTACAAGACTCCATCAACTTTATTTGGTCATTCCAGCTGCTTCTAGAATGTTAGTGACTGCAGAAACGATATCTTCCCACTTTGCTGACAATACTGACGATGATAAATTAACCCAAAACTGCATGTGATTGACTCCTTCTTACTACCACCCGGGGGGAGTGGAACAAAACTGTCAAAATTCAACAGGCAGACAACAAGGCAGAATTACGGTGTAGTTCATGAACTTGAGGTGAACTCCTACTACAGAAGCAATATGACGCAGGGGAACCGGTAAAAATCGATGCTAAAGGCAGGTACGAATTTCATTAGTCCGTCCCACTAGCTCTGTAGCAAGAAGATTTGCCTGCCTTCGAACCATTTCAGTTTACAAGCTATGAACTTATCGCCTATCTCGGATGAAGGGCCACTGTCGCCAATCCCTGCACTAAAGGCGAGTTGATCCAAACAGGCATCGGGCAGCATCTTTTCTGATTGGTTGGTCAAACGTTCAACCACCGTTTGATGGAAATCCTTTCTCGTCATATCGATCCGCGCCAACGGCTGGTTGTTCTGTCGTTCTCGTTTCCGTTGTCTCAAACCTTGACCTGGATCCTGGACAGGCGATGATGTGCTGTCTGCTAACGAGACTAGTCTCTCTATCGACGATATGTTAGTACATACTCACACGAATGAGTGGGTCTGGCATTGAGCGCCTGACAAACAGTTATGGATCTTACTGAATGGCATGCCGGGCATCCGCAACCACCACCACGTAGGCGTTTAAAAGATACGGTACCTCACTTCAGTGGTTTTAAATATTTGTGTTGGTTGTAGCCGAGGTTGTTGGTTGCCATGATGTTCTGATCGCTAAGCTTGGCGTTTCGATAGCAAACGTTTCATCACCAGTCGAGGTGACATCGTCAGTGCATGTGTACTGTTGGTAGTGATCTCTTATAGGTTTGTCATTAGTCCTGACCTTGAGCTTCGCAGACTACGTTGTGCCCAAGGCTCGACGTTTGTTTTTCGACTTTGCCTCTAAGAATTTGACCTTTGACCTTTGACGATTGACGTCCCGTTTGGTGAGTTTGAATTCTTTCGCTTTGTGCTGTTGTTTCCATTTTTGATATTTGAATTCTCGGCGATTCAGTTCCGAAGATGTGTGAGTGTGAAAAACTCAGATTCAATAATACGGGTTGAATGATTTTGGTCCACTGATTCTACTTCTGACTTTCTTCATTTGTTCAACTGTCTGTTCTTCATCCGACTGTACACGTGATCCAATTCAATATGTCTATTGATTGAGTTGTTTGCAAAGTACCAGGCTTCCAAAAACTCCCTTGCGTGCCCCGTAGTTGCTTGATCCCAAATTTTAACCTCGTCCAGATTGAACTTATGTCCTTCTTGATCCTCGTGGACGAGTATGAGAGATAATGGGTTGTGTCTCTTTGTGGCCAGGACTAATGAAAAACCTATAAATATAAGAGATCACTGCCAACAACGCACATGCACTGACGATGTTACCTCGACTGGTGATGAAACGTTTGCGATCTAAACGCCAAGCTCAACGATCAGAACATCATGGCAACGGTACCACATTGTTTGCGATGGAAACAGTGGTTATCCTTATGGCCATTACAACTTCCTAAAGGTTTCACATGAGACCAGAAAGGGCATCGAACATGTAACGGTGGCAGATTTTGGAATCAAGTGATCAAATGGAGTGGTGGCCAAGCCTTTAAATTGGCCGAGTGGGTAGACGAAAATTTCACTCTTCAAGCAGAGGTTCAACAATGACGAGCTGTATTCTGTTAACAATTTCAATTTAGGTGAATCAACTGTCTTTTATGATAGTTCTTGACCGCAATTCTTACCCGGAGTTAGTGTGTGAGGTGCTTGCACCATCGCCTTTTAGGTACTGTCAAAGGCATTATGCAAGATTACAACACCGACCGCCTCCGTGGGAACTTCTGATAGAGCAGTGGTCGGTAATACAATCCATAGTCGTTTTGTCGTTCAGTTAGTTAACCGCGCACCACAACCCCAGGGGAATTTCATTTACGCCTCGTCGAACGAGAGCCGCGGCGATATAGACCACACTCGGTACAAACACACCTCGTGTTCTCTACACGCATGCAGGGTCGATGCAAGTCATGCTTCATTCCCCAATTTTTTCAGCAAACAATTCGCGTGTGTAAACACTTCAGCAGTGGGCCAAACCTTTGAGATGTAGTAGATATGACAGCGCAAGTTTGGGATCGCGACGGCAACATTATGTCCCGTAATCAGCAAGCCAAATGTAAGCACCATTACACGGACGAACGTGTATTTAGCACAGGCGTAAGACAAGCACGAGCACACATGCATGTCAGCAGAGACGCAAGCAGGTAAGTAAGTTCGCGTGTCAGAGTCATATTCCGGTGAAACCGCAAACCAAACATGCAATCGGATCAGGCCACTAAAGGCCTTAAGACAAGCAACGATATCCGATCGATCGGTGCAGTCCGCGATGGCGCATGACTGGCATCGACCCTGTAAGCGTGCGTACGTGCATGTGTTCTTGCGTGTGAGGGATATGGATCGAATGTTCGTAGAATGTGAGTGTGCGACCAAGGCAGCCTAACAGCGCACGTGATTGCTTGACCGGAACACGACATCCATCCATAACGAAAGCTACAGAAACCACAGGAGGCTGCACCAGGGCAGCAGGATATTGGACGTGGCAAGCCACAATAGGTTGTAAGTGAACTTTATGGTTCTGTTTAGCCCTTTTTGATGGAAAATAAAACGATGATGATCAAGCTCGATAAAAAATTCTCAATTTATTTCCGAATTGTCGTAAGAGTTTGGTATAGCCAGCTGGCTGGATGGTCGCGTAAGCGTCACAGTGTGTACTGTGTGTATAAACCCACGATAATTTGTCCACCGAAATTTGGCGTTGTAGATGAAAGCGAATTTCACAACCGTGCGTCTAATTACGAAAGATCTCATCACGAATCTGGCTGGCTTAATACAACAGGCTTGTCAGACAACGTTTCCGATTGAACCGTTAGGGTGTAGTGGTATTAATATTCCCTAGATGTCCAACCGTTTAAGGCGAGAGAGCGATATGACGCCGTGTTGGCTTGGTGACGTGTATTACCTTGGCTAGTCAACGATCAAGTGTGCACAGCTCAAGCGTGCAACAAGCGTGAGCCCAAAGTGTAAGCAGGGGCACCAACATGTAAGCGGGTCCACGCGTCAGAGTTACATGGTAGCGGAAACGCGAAGCAAGCGTACAGTTAGAACAGGTCACGATAGGCCAATGTTTGATTGGTCAATGTCGCGTGGAATGGAGTAGGACTAGCGTCAACTTGCGTGTGTGTGTGTGTGTGCGTGCGTGTGAGACGATTTTGGCTGAGTGTGACTGTTTGGACTGGATCATACAGCAAAAGTATGAATGACTGTGTGTGAGCGATCGACTGGCGGTCGGCGTGTGGACCGTCTGAAATGGTTATGGTTGTATCGATCGCGAATCGTGGACGGGAAAATAGATTGAATAAATGCCAAAAAATGGGAGCTGAGATTGTAGCAAAATCAATGTCTACACTACAGGGGGTTATTGTCTAAAACGACAGTGTTTCCCGAAGTTTAGAAACTAAACACAGCAATTTAACGGCTTTGCACTGCAATTTAGGAGTCATCCGTCACTAGCACATAGGTTGACACACGACGGCAAACCAAGGCCTAACAAGGTGACGAACCCAAAGGTGCCTCATGCGCGTATAAAATATTCGATTGCTATGGCACGGGATTATCACTTTTCAAAGTTGTAAAAGCATAGACATGTTTTTATCTGCTGTGAGATAGGGGAGGGGGCGCAGTGGTCAAGACGGCTTGATTCGTATAAATGTGATGCGATGTCGGCGTCACACCGACAAGCACATGAAGGCTTAACAAATGACCATTGGTTGTGGGCAATTCTGGGTCATCCGGTCAGCTTTAACTTAGCATATTGGTGCAACGGCAAGGGACCGTCATTCATAGAACGAACAAGGCAGGACGAATATGTTCAGTGAGGAGGTGACAGAGAGGATGCCAATCGATTTGAACACCGATCGAGCATCTGAAACCCGTTTTACCAGTAGACCTTCCGTTTTCCTCCTCCTTGTAGTTCGTATTTTAATCCTATCAAAGTGACACTTACCTGCTTTAGAAGTTCGGTATGAGTTTTATCGGGAGAGAACAAGGGCAAGCTCATGACGGTACCAGAAAGACAGTCTGTAAGTATGCCTAGATGTGGTGATTCAGGAGGCATCACATGGGACACGACCCGGTACAGCGTCGTGGCTTCATACGCTGAGGAGCTTCAATTAATCAGAATCACCGTGGGCGGGTACAATAAAAAAAACCTGTGATTGGTCAACTTACGATTTAACAATTATTTCCTATCATATAACATTTATGCGAATCAATTCTGAAATAGAATTAACGTACAGTTCCGCAGCCTTGGCCTTCTTGCTATTTCGTTTTGTGTAGTACTGGGTTGGAGCGATTCCGATACGTTCTTAGCTCAAACGTTGCGAACAGTACAGAAGCTCTCTTTGATTACAGAAAATTCCACTCACGGTATCACAACAACCGCATGTGTTTCCTACGAAAAGCGCAGTTGCATATCCATGCAACCACCCAAGGTCTTTTTAGATCTGTGGCTGCGCTTCTTTTATTCGCGTAGGATTCACTCACTCGTGACGCGTGATTCTTAAACCGCGACACAAAACTCTTGAACTGCGCAAAATACTGTAGATCAACAGGATTTAACAAAATGCAATGCAAAACAACATCGGCAGTATGCGACACGCAGAACTAACCCGCTGCGCAACGACAGGACAATGAGCGTGCAGTGCAGCCGTTGGCACACATAAGACCGGGGAGGTGGGGGGGAGGGGGGCTGACGTGCTGGGTTCCAGCCAATCAGCGGCATTTCTGAATGCATCTTTTTATTTCATGCTTATTCGTGAATACGGTGGAGGGATTATGTACCACTGACTCCAAAGCTCACTCCACTGTTAGGTCAGGCGTGATAACGAGTCGGGTGGCAGTGGGTTACTGTCAACCGCGCGAATTCCGTTAACATAATGGCATAGTGATTATACACGGGAGACGAATAAAAATACTTCGGATCTTGACATTCACGTGAATCGTTTGATTATTGATCCAATTAACTAAACCGTTCCGTGCTTTACCGCCAAGATTATATCTGATTGTATGGTTGGCGTGTCACAGAATGCTTGTCAAAATTCAATCATAGGAGGTGCGCAGATGTCGATACAGCAGATCGGCAAGTTAATCAGTGAAACTGTTAGTGGCTGAGGTTGGCCTCACCGCGACGAAACAAACCACAGCTGAGTCAGAAGTACATTTCAAGATCAAAATATGACTAGTTTTGTAGAACGACCGGATAGACCGGAGCTACATTTTTTCCTGTCAAGTTGACGGTCTCTGGGTCAGCGATGGATCAATTGCTGTGATGTGCTACTTTGGAGATCAGTTTTGTTTTCGAGTTTCGCCAGCGCAGTAGCAAGCTTTGACATGCTAGCTAGATGGCTTGATTGCACCTCTATTAGCCGTGGTCGACCGTGGGACGCATCGGGAAGCTTTGCAAACTGTGGAACACATCTGCTATCAAATGCTTGTTCTCACAGTGGTTGTCACTGCACCCCGGCAAAATCGAAATACGGTTATGCACAAACAGTTGGTAATGTCGGAAGGTGATTGCAACTGAAGAATGCCCCGATTCGAGGAAAATTCCTATCTGTCACTGAGATGACCAATGAAAGACAGTTCAAAAAGAATACTTTCAAGTCTCAACGCTGATACAGATCAAACAAGTGGTGACTATGGCAATCAGTTTCATGTTAGCGCCGAAATAGGAGTGTTTAACTGGGTAGGATTAGTATCAGTTTGATTATCCGTGTAATCAGCTGACTGCGGATTAGATCTTTCATTTGACCTTTGATTACGCCGAAATTAGCGATCGCGGCTGATTTATATCATAAGGAGGGTGTTTTTGTCCGCATAAGTTTGAGTGGTGGATTCATACGATCACTGCCCTGGACTTGCACAATTCAGTAGATGGGTGAATAGTATTGTTGCATTCGGAAATAAGGGGGCCGTACATAAGTAAACAAGTAGGCAGATATGCAAGTAAGCAAGCAAGCACTGTAACTGAGTAAGCAGCCTGTACAAGCAATCGGCACGGCCAAGCAAGACCGTCCACTGCGTGACGAAACGTGATTGATTAAAATGGTCCAGTGACATGTAATGTCCGGCGCACGAGTAATCGTGATAGCCGATAGACATGGATTAACAGGCAATCGACAAATTAGACTGGAGTCATTATGTTGCCCATCCGAACTCCGAAATGGCCACATAACAAGTATGATCCACGTGCGAAGTTCCCGAATCGCCTTGGCGAGACCTCGTAGCTCAGCTGATGTTGCACGTGCAGTACTAATTCATGGGCAACGTCAATGACTCGATCCGAATCCTGCCGAAGCCAACAACTGTTTAAATGGGAATAGATTCAATATCTGTATAATCCGCCAAACCGTATATCGAAGTTAGTGGGTGTTCATGAATCATTCATAGTCAGCCACTGAGTTTCGAACAATCTTTCAGACCAGATCAGAAGCGCCATTTTTTCGTGAAAATCCACCGCACCAAACTGCGGAAACGTGTGCATCCCTGTATAGTCTAAAATTTCAGTGGCTGCAAATTATGACGTAATCAATGGTCTGAAGAACTATGCAGTCGTCAACGCAACAATACTATTACACAACCGAGCTCACGGGTGTTTCAACAGTTTCACTGATCGTAACGCCTAACTCACCATTGTAAACAACGGGAACATTTTCACAGTTTTTTCACCCGGTTTGTTGAGAATCACCAGCAGTGTGTATCCACTCTGTCCTAATTGCGACTTGAATCCAGAATGAAGGTTTTGCGAGTCTGACACACACATCTCCAGTCCATTCAAGCTGGGTATCAACGGCTTACTATAGGTCAACACGCCAGGATGATATAACTCGTATTCACCATCAATTTGGACCGTTAACATCTCGAGGTGACGGATGGATACCATACCACGTGATATCGGAGTGATGCTGTTTAGAGGCCGTTCAGGTAGCCTAGTGTTTACTGGTATAAGTATGACTCACCGGGAACTTGAATCATCCAGCATGACTCGAACTCATTTACTGTGATCTTCTAATTTGGTCTAATCAACAGATTCAGAAACCTTTCAGCTGATCGCTGTCTCGGCATACCTTTGGATTGGGGGGAGGGGCTGTCGCTTGTAAACGAGGATAGTAGGACAGTAGGCTTGTTGGTGCTGGTTGATAATCAGAATCTAGCATGGCATCTCTCTTGGTGATGCTGATAGCAGTGATCTGAATCGAATATGCAGTTTCAATGAAATTGTTATTCCTCACGGTGTCGACAAACGAAAAGCGACAATTCCATAAATTTTCAGTTAGCTCGCTTCTTGCTAATAGATGTGGTTTAGGATCTGTGACCGCTCGAAAGAACCCATGTTCGAGAGTACTTCGTCTCATGACAGAATTGTGCTTTATATTGAGCAATATTACAGTGATTCGAATACCTCTACACGCTCTCCGGTACGCTACAGATTCGTTTCCAGTATCTAACCTATCAGATCAAGCCACATCTTCACAGTCAGATAGTGTAGACACAGCGGAATCGCTTCGTGACTAGTCAGTACGTTATCTGCCAATAAGTACATACGTCTTTTATGTATAACGGAGTTTGTACCAACCAAATCTGAGAAAATACATTCCCGTTATTTTTGTCTGGTCTTGTCATTTCCTGGTGCGCTTAGTCCGGGTCAGAGTCATTTCATTACGTACAACTGTCCGGGTAGATACAATTCTTCCAGTTATTTGCCAATGCTTTTTCTAGCTATCATAACTGAACTTCCGTTCATCTTTGTTCGAGGAGTATGCTTTTTCTGATCATGAAGCTCACGTGAATGACTTTACCAAAGAAACGGGAACTGAATCGTGAATGGTCACTGTCCTCCCACGCGTAACGTTCTCTCGGTGCAAAAAGAAAACATAAATCGAGGTAACTGGAACGGATGAAATTTGTGCAGTGCTTCGGAGGCGATTCCTTGACATTAGATATGTGCTTTTCCGCGCAACACCAAACTGTCAGGTGGTTCTAGGTTACCAGCATTTCGCATTCGTCACTTTGATCAATCATTCGTCAAGCCAATAAGTTAGCTTCCAGTCGAGATAGATATGAAACACAAAACATCACAAAATATGCCATTGACTACGCTTTACAGTCATGTGTTCTAATGTCATTGTACACCAGCTTCTGCATTCATCACTGCGTAAGAGAGACGCGCTACTGTATGGCTATGCTTTGAAAATGCAGTAGAGTTCGGTTCGCGGTCAGTTCCGATTGTTTCTTATTCTATATGACAAAAAAAAACATTCCAATTAAACTGTAAACTCAGTCCGCTCACTTTACGTTGTTCTCAAAATCAGTGCGAACATGTTTATGTAGATGTATGAAGGTTCGCAAGCTTTCGGTAAATATGTACATAAGCAGCGTAGCTCGGTTATCGAGGTCATTATGAACCTCCGAAAAGTGGTGAATCAAAGACTTATGATCTGCTGAATCCATCTTATCGAGTCACTTAGTATTGCACACAGAAATCGTGAACTCGAAAGTTATCACCACCTCAATGGAACTTTACGGTCAGTTAGGCACTCCGGTATTTGTGGATTACATGTGTAACGATGAGCTGTGCTATTTCTTTCGTTGTCGCACTGCAGCGGACCAGTTGTTGGTTATCAAGTATATGATGGTTGGTTCATTCTACAAAGATCAGACTTTGGCCACTCTCCTACAGCGACGTTATGCGGAAAAAGTGACTATGTGCATCCGACAAATAAACAGTCTTAGACCACACACCTCGGTTGTTCGACTATCTGGTTCTCATGCAGTGTTCGGTCTATGCAGTGTAACTAGCGAGTTTCACCCGCAAGGAAATCTGTTCAACTGGCTTGCAAATCATTCGCATATAACACTATGGACCCTGTGTAAACTAATTCAGCACGTTTGTGTCGGTATGGCTTATCTACATCGGAATCAAATTTATCATGGAAATCTGGGATTTCGAGATTTGTTGTTTAAAAGCTTTGAACCGGAATCGGTTGCCATAGTGTTGGACGTGAGCGTACGAGCCTTGATTGATCAAATGTGCTCCCCCTACGTGTACAACATGGATCGATGCCCACCAGAACTTTTTGGCCCGGTGTGCCAAATTGCCAAATGCTGGACACCCACAACTGGTCGATCGTATCGAACCAGGAAAGAGATTTGTATGATTGAAAAACTGTTACAACCGACCAGCGAACGTGACATGTGGTGTGTAGGTGTGCTTGCTCATCAAATTTTGACTGGTGTTGCACCATTTAGTCACATCAAACTGACAGATCGCGTGGGATACTGGAAACGGGCCCAGAAGACCACTTTAACCCATCCAATGCTGTCTGGAAGAAGTCAGAGTATTAGTGGTTTGCTGGAAAGGCTGTTGCATCCGAATCCATTATTGCGGGCCCCAGCGGAAGTCGGAGTGAGAAACAATTGGTTCCATGACAATGAAACCAGAAATGATAATCGAAATTTGTTATACGTACTGGAACAAGATTTCATGAGGATTGAAATTTCTGTTTATGCAGATACAATGAATGCGCTGAGTCGTCTGAGAACTTAACGGCGACGGGATTTTCACCCCCTTCGATCTACAGATCTGAAAAATCGCCCATGAATATTTTAATGTACCGTGTTTGAATCACATATCATTTAAACACTATACAGAGTCTCTGTCGACTAAACGAAAGGAGTAGTATGCTGTTCCGATAAGGTTGATTCTTAGCGAGTATCACATGACCCTGTGTGAACTCAGTGGTGATCGGCACACTACTTAATTCGCTTGATAGTCAACCAAACATGCCTCAAAAACAACGTTGCGGCCTAATCAAAGTCGTTACACTGCTAGCAATACGGTGAATAAATTATTCTTAGCACCCAAAATGCAAGTGTTTGTGAAAATATGAATTAAATTTGGGAGTCAAGACACTTTATGTCGGATTACATTTAACTTCGCTGGGTGAATATTGAATGTATTCTGATGCGAGTGATAGCAGCAGAGTTATCAAGTGACGAATACACCCCATCCGCAATAGATAGATAAAAAATTGGTATTATAAGCTATTGAAACACGGAGTAATACACACGAAAAAAGCTTCGAACATTTTTGTGACATGTCCTTTCATTTTAACACATTTTGATTAATATGACCTCGGTGGTCTTGAGTATCGGTTGGTTTTGTTGGTGGATGTATGCGCATAGTTCGGAGGTATAAAGTACAATTCGTTTGTAAATGGCATTCTCAAAAGAAATCTGGAACGTAGTCGTATTGACATTAAAACATTACACATTATTGGACGTATACATTCTCGAATAAAAATCACAGCCATACCCATACTGATTTATCAGACAAAATCTACATGACGCATATGTCCATTTCATGGGCATTTGTCATATGCAATTCACTTATTGCACCCATTACATAAATGTTTGACATCGTCCGGTCCATTTAATTATTTATAGAGTGAGTGGTTCACCATACAGTGTAAGGCTGAACTACTCAGCAAAAACTATGGGAGCATTTCGTGAGGCCTGCATCTATCCTGACAATTGTGTCGAATGGAATACCCAGTAACCAGACTACGAGGACCGGGAACTGACAAGACCAGACAGGGATAGCAGGAATTTATTCTGTCGGATTTACCTGTTACGAACTCGTTTATATATAAAAGGGGGGTGGGTGGGCACTTATTGGTAAATAACGTAATGACTAGTCACGAAGCGATTCCGCTGTGTCTACACGATTTGGCTGTCAAGGCATGGTTTGATCTGATAGGTTGGATACTGGAAACGAATCTATAGAGTACCGAAACTCGTGTGAAAGCATTCTAATCGCCAAAACTTGCACATATTTTCATTTGGCTTGGAACAAATCAGCGGCAAAGATAAGACGACTATATTTTCGTGTTTGTGCGTCTAAGATCTTTTCAGGCTTCATAATACCCAATGAAACGCTGTATATTTTTCCGTGGTGCCACACCTCAATCAGTTCACTCCTATCATTTTCGTCGGTTTTCGGATGAAGGATTTCGTCATTTGGCGTAGGTCTATCACAGTAATATCACGATCCAGGGATGTCTCCCGTCTTACTGTAATTAAGTTCAATACCGGGAGGAATTTTCCCTCGCGTGACGAGCTTTACTCCAATATCTCACCGAACTCAAACCATCCACCATACACTCAAAGAGTGTGTATCTTCTTTATCCGCCACGTTTAAATACAAGAAGTTCTACTTCCTGAACAACAGCTCATAGTTTGTCTGTCCTACCCTAAGTTGCAAGATACACTAACCACCAATCATTGGTAAATGATGAAACTAAAAAGCTGCCCCAACTCTTTACTATCTTTCCCGAGTTAGTTGCAAAACCAACAAGTGTAAGCAAAGAAAAATGTACCCAAGTGCACGTTACTGAAAATCCGTCTCTTGGGATGAACAAAGTGACGTTTTTACCTTGAATTCTACTTTGGGTGTAAGTGGTTGCAAGTGAGCTTTGCCGGAATGAATAAAAAGTGGAAAAGTATCATTTCTAAACGCGCGTGAAGGATGGAAGCCCACTGGTTTTAATCGAACATATAAACAGACACAAGCCCAAAAACATATCTGATTATCGTGGTTTCCATTTGAAAGCTACTCTGTTCAATACTTTGCGTATTTAATGACGTGGGACTGTCACATGATGATTTGGAGGACATACCGACGCAGTCAGACAGGCAGACAAGTGGGGAAGCAATTTACTTGTCTAGATAGGACAAAACATTCAGTGCAATACAGGCGTTGATCGTGGTAAAAGCAGTGAACAGTGATTACAATGAGAATGATAATTACAATCAAGAGGTCGATGCAAAAAAGTAAATATCGATATCACACACAAATAATTATCCACCTTAGATCGTGCATGCATACAAGCACAACACCGATTTGCGAATATTTTCGTCACAGACAAACATGATACTGGGCTACGAGCCACGCACATGATTGTTTCTTTTCGCTTGTTAACTTGAATCGGACAGACTGCTCTCAGCACGTTCTGTGGAAGTGGTTTTCATCAGGCTTCTACGAAATGATTCGACTGGATATAAAATTGAAACACGATTTGTATGTGAACATACGATTTCCAAGATTTTACTTCACGTCATCACTATCACTAACATAGGGGAACTTTTCCACTTTTATTTTTGTTTTGTTTTCACATGTGATTGCAATGGCTTGAAGATGAAACCGCCGATAACACACGTTGGCCTGAGCCTCTTCTTCTGACGACTGTATTGGGCTTTCTTCGTGATCCAAAGGAATATGCAGTTGTACATCAAATACCACCGATAAGTGATGTGTCTGGATAAAAATCACTGTCTTAGTACATATGTCACGCAATTACTTGCGAGTAGTGTGGGATTGTTTAATTTTTCGTTTGATTGACTGTCCTTGTTGGACTCCACGTTTCACGCGCAAACCTCAGGTCATCCGACCAACCTGCACTCGGAAGCACCAGACTCGAGTTTCGCTCTTGTTAGAGCTCATCAGCGGTGCATATCCTCCGCCACACCCAGGGTTTGAACCCGGGCCCTCCCATCTCGAAGGCGTGTGTGTTACCACTGCGCCACCCCGCTCCCGTTCGAGCTGATCCGAATCACCAAGTTAAGCTTGTATAGATGTCGACCTCTATGACAGCCAGAAATGCCCGACAGCTTTCAAATGGAGACACGGTTCCGGACCTAGTTAACTCCAAGCGAATGCCTCCCACCAATCAGGTCTTCTCCACAGGATGAGGGCAACGGACCCACATTTTTAAACCTGCTTCGCGTTTTTGGTACATATGTCACGCAATTACTTGCGAGTAGTGTGGGATTGTTTAATTTTTCGTTTGATTGACTGTCCTTGTTGGACTCCACGTTTCACGCGCAAACCTCAGGTCATCCGACCAACCTGCACTCGGAAGCACCAGACTCGAGTTTCGCAATCAATCCCACACTACTCGCAAGTAATTGCGTGACATATGTACCAAAAACGCGAAGCAGGTTTAAAAATGTGGGTCCGTTGCCCTCATCCTGTGGAGAAGACCTGATTGGTGGGAGGCATTCGCTTGGAGTTAACTAGGTCCGGAACCGTGTCTCCATTTGAAAGCTGTCGGGCATTTCTCACTGTCTTAGTGTTATTACCATTATTGTTCAGTGCCTAGTAGAAGCATTGTGATCGATTTACTCTCCTGTCTACCGCTCATCTGGGATCGACTCGACTATTTAATGATATTCTCGTTTCTTTCATTCTCACATGATGCACTGGGGATGAGTGAAACAAACCAAGCGGTTACGTGGGCCACCCGCGAAACTCTGTCATTCGCGAACACCTCCTGCAATGTTCTCGCAGCCGTCGTCTAATCCTGTTTGTATAAAGTGATTTTCAAACAACGTAGAGTGAATCACAGCAACATATTTAATTCATTTTTTTAAATTGTGACCTACACTGGTTTTTGCCTCAATGGTATGTGTAAGGACAATAATATTCGCGTGATGCTGTTTACCAAACCAGATACGGAATGTGGTACAGCATTGTTTAAAATACGAAACACGATAACCGATGTAGGAGAAACTTCACCGCACAACCCTCAAAACCGCTGCACAGAATTAACAGGTGGGATCGATGCCCCAATCATTACAGCCAACAGAAACACGGATAAATTCACACTTATTGCAGATGTTGAAAAACAAAAGCACAAGGATTAGGAGTCCTTTGTTCGTTTGCCAAATAAAATTAATGGTGTGCCACACTCAATAATAAAACAAGATCAGTATTGTTATAACGGTCAGCCCTAGCCTGAACACCTCAACCAGAAAGAGAACACGCGTCTCTGGACGAGAACAATAGAACAATATTTGCGTAACGGTCTTACAAGGCAAGATGATGCGCGTACAAATCGATAGGAACGCTTGATTGGATGACGCGTGCGGAGGCTGAGGATGAGGGGTTACACACGCAAGTTTGTAAAATGCCCCACCCCTCGGGTGATGGAGGAAATGCTACTGTTATAACGATAAGTCCTCGCCTGATCACCCCAGTCAGAAAGAGAACAAAAACCTCTGGACTAGAACAGTATAATGGTATCTTCTTTGTTGAGCGGTTTTACAAGGCAAGGTGATGCGCGCACAAATCCGTAGAAACATGATTGGATGGCGCATGCGAAGGCGACACAAAGGCTGGCCAGTCACGTTCGACCTGATGAGCGTGGACGGACATCAGCTACAGCGTGAATCGGACTACTTTGCCGTCTCACTACACCTCCCTCCTTTGAGAATGTTCGGTAATCTGAGCTACGGTAGTCTCATAAGTTCGATTCCTGGGGTTGATATTCAACTGACGTATTGGAGTCCGAATACGTCTTGAGTGTTTCCGGTCTAACTATTCAAGTGCCTTTATGGTAATGACGATATCTGGGCTTGTTTTGACATCTCGATGATCCATCAGTACATCCATAGGTATGAAATCGGAGAGATGTTCCACTGAGCCGTACAGCATATTTCGAGGTATGAAATGGTTGACATGCCTGGTCCAAATGAAACCGCTCACTCTAACCTTATACGTGAATGTTTCTTCTCGTTTCACAATCTGTACGGGAATCCAGTTCTTCAAACCATTCCGAAAATGGTGCACACAAACTCGATCTCCAATGTTAAATACTGTGACATCAATGGGTGTATGGATTTGCGGTTCACCAGTGTCTCGGTCGACCGGGATCACGGTATCTAGGGTTAGTCTCATTCGTCGGCTTAGAAACAATTCAGCTGGGGACTTCTGCTCTGTGGTAGATGGGCTAGGAGTCGAGCGGTATACAAGGAAGAAAGCATCAGTTGACTATTGTCGTTTACTCTCCCCTAGTGACTTGATCAGTGAGCGCTTAAACGTATCAACAAACCATTCTACTTGACCATTCGATTGCGGGTGATACACTGGAGAGCTAATGTGGTGAATGCTTTTTGAAGCACAAAACACTGCAAACTGTGAAGATTTAAATTGCGGACCATTATCGGAGACGAGAACTTCCGATATACCGAAATGAGCAAATATACTACTGAAGTTTGCAATTACAGAGTTTGTGATTATGACGCGCATAGGAATAACTTCGGGTTATTTGGAATATGCGTTGATAATGATTGGGTAATACATGCCGTCAATGGGCCCGGCGAAATCAATGTGAATGCGGGACCAGGGGGCCGTTCGGGGTTGCCAAGATTGGGATTCACTCTTACGTGGTAGTTTAGCCGCCATTGAACAGTTGTGACAAGCTTTTACTTCGTGTTCAATTTGTTGATCAATTAAGAGCCAATCTGCATAACTCCGAATGAGTGCCTTCAGGCGACTGATATCAGGGTGACTACGGTAGAATTGTTCTAACACCACTGACTGCAATGCCTAGAGCATGACGACTTGCTCATCGAACATGAGGCATCCTTATTCAGTAGATAAGGCTAACCTCCTTTTGAAGAACTCTTGGAAAGCTCTGTTGGGAAGGCTGCTGGGTCAACCCGTTCTACAGTAAAGTAAGACGCCCCGTAATAGTTTGCCGTTCGCTGTTTCGCGCCGGATCATTTCAGTGGTGACTGGTAGACCACACGGCAAATCTCCAAAAATGTAATGAACACCAGAATCAACAGCGATCGATGCAATTATATTGTCCTCATCAGGAAGACGACTACCATGGTCAGCTATTAGTCTGGAGAGAGCATTGGCGTGCCCAAAATTTGTTGTTTTAAGAAGCACGACTCAAAATCATTGCTTAATAGCATTGTGGCCCAACGCTGCAAGCGATTTGCAGTATACACTGGTACCCCCTGTCGTCGTACCTCAGATGGATAACAACGGCTTGTGATCAGTATGCAGAGTAAATTTTCTTCCATGTAGGATCTTATAAAACCCTTTTGAATGCAAAAATCTGTGTTAGTCTTCATTTATCAATTTGGCTGTAATTCTTTTCTGCTTCTGTGAGTGATCTAGAGATATGGTGTACCGCCTTAGAACTGCCATCGAAAAATTCATGCAGTCAAACCGCCTCCAGTACTGTACTCGGAAGCGTCAGCGGCTACAATCACGGGTAACTTCGGGTCATAGTGAGCGAGGCTTAAGTTGGATGTGAGAACTCATTTGATGGCGAAAAATGCGTTGTGACATGCCGGTGACCAGTGTCATTCGGCGTTTCGTGTCAGCATTTGGTTCAAGGGAAATCGTAGTTGATACGTCTGTTGTACCGAAATCGTGATCGAAATTTACGAGTCCGAGGAAGGACCGCAGTGTTTCTTTATTGGTTGGAGTGGGCATGCGGTCTATCGCTGCGATCTTCATTGGATCCGGCCTCCTACCAGCATTGTCAATGATCGAGCCCAAGTAAGTGATACTGGATAATCCAAATGAACATTTTTGAGGCTGAACTCGGAACCCATACTCGGAAATCCTCTACAATGTCACATTTAAATGCCTAATACGTTCATCCGTTGTTTTGCTAACGACAATTATGTCATCTAGATACGTCGTTGCGAATCCTAGGCCGGCTAACATCGTATCCATTATCTGCTGAAAAATGGCTGAGGCACATTTAACACCGAATGCAAAGTGCGAAAAGGAACTTTGTGAGAGTTTGCAGTAAGCAACACCTTGCATTAGTCCTCAACTTCAACTTGTAGGTAGGTGTCAGAAAAATCAACTTTTGAGAATATTTTACCACCGTTCAATTCGGCAACACAAATTGTCTGGCACAAGTAGTGGGTACTGATGAGTCTCATGACAACGGTTCAGCCCCGTTGAAAAATTGGATCAGATCCTGATCGTGCCGTTCGCCTTTCTGACTACTACGATACGTGCTGCCCATGTTGAGTAGATGACGGAGGCAGTTCCTCCGAATTGTCTCAGTCAGGCCATCTCGCGGTTAACAAGCTCCACAGATGCGTACGTTACAGGCTATTTGGGACAAAATACTGGTCTAGTGCCAGGTCCTGCACACGAAAAGCTTTTGTCTTACCGTCTAAACCAAGACCGCCGGAAAATACTTCAGGTTAGTCTGTTTTAAAACGTAAAAGTTCAAGTCTTTATTGGTCACCGATACAATAACCATCATATGGTTTGACTGTGAGGGTGGCACAGAGTCCGAAGAATCACAACTTTATTTGAAAGGGAACAGTCAGAAAAATCGTCATCTCTGATCTTGCAGAATCACGATAGGTTCTCAGAAGTCAGAATTGGTCTTGAGTCGAGGTATAAGGGCAAATCTGTAATCTGTGTAACTCAGTTACTTCCGACAGACAGCGCATAAAGCAATGTTCACGCCAGCAAAATTATTAAGAACTCATAGGGAGTCTGAGTGGTCACGTGTGAGACTCGTCTCCTTGAATATCATGCGTAGATCGTTGTGCCATTCAACAACCAGGCGTTACTTACACTGCCTTCTAAAATCTGAGGTGCACAACCCACCCACGCACCCTCCTCCCAACTAGATTCGGAAGAAAATATCCTTTGCTTGAAGGGGAAGGGGGGATTGTTAGAAAACTCTTGTGTTCAACACAGTGTTGAACGATCGCATTTTTGGGCATTTCGATCTAATAATTTAGTACTTCCACGACTGTTCAGTGAAAATCACCACATCGGTTCTGCATAAAAAGTTCACTAAGCATTTGAAAAATACAACGGATACCAAATTTCCGTGGTTAACCTTTTTGGTCTTCGAAAATTGATATTCCGTTCAACACTTTCTCACTCGTCAAAAACAAGAATAACCATGTGGCTGAACTGAAGGGAGATTTGGAAACCGTCGATTTTTGGAAGGCCGTTCTGTAGCTTAGTGTCTGTGTGCATGTACTCTAAATTCGATTGAATTTAATGACAATATAGGTAGGTATACGTAAGAACGAGTGAGCCCATACTAGATCCGTTTCACAAAGTGGAAGCACTTGGATAGAATACAATCGGACCGTCACACTGTTTATGAGAATCGAATAAAATGAATTAATCTAGCATGTCCAAATTTCGACATGAAGTTTTTGAACTCAAATAAATTTTGGGAGATTACGATAAAGTCCTATAAAAGAGCCGAAATCGTATACCAGACCCCAGTTTTTCTTCGCCCGCTGATCTGAAATAGCCATTATCATTGTTATTTTAAACAGCCCCCACCCCCCTCGGACTATGAGATTGTCGTAATCCGGTCCTTATGACTGCATGCAAACTATCACGCAGAAGGTAACATGCAAATGGTTGTTGTATTGGACGTCCTCAGTACTTCATTAAGAATGGGATGAAGTAGGGTTGAAATGCATCTTGAAGCATTTAGGAACAAGAAAAGCGTACCAGTCTGAGTAGACAATTCACAAATTTGGTGAGCTGATCGACTGTGAGGAAAGGGAAGCAATGCGACGACCAGTGGGGACTGGTTGTCGCATTGCTTCAAAAATCTTGAATGTGGAATTCAGAGCTGCTTGTGGTGCACAGAAGCTAGGTTTTTAGAATGATTCATGAGGACGTTCGTTGAATTCCTGATACATAAAGGTGTCCCTCCGGAGAAACGTGATTGAATGATATCGTGTTATATATTCTATTTCTCCTGCAGTCTCTCTGAGACAAAGAACGAATTTCACCGCGGCTTATAGAAGACGTTCGAGTGCGGCTGGCGAACGTGTCTCCTATCGGGTATAGCAGCGGAATACCAACGATATCCCCTCTATCGGACGAATAGAGAAGACGCGAGTCGGTTTACAGATGCGAGGTGTATTCTATATATCGTGGCACCGAAACAGTACCGACACGAGAGATACACCGAACGGAAAACGGAACGAAACGCGACGGCTGTGCAGATAGCGAACCGCGAGCGAACGACCGAAAGTGAAAGTGATTTAAAACGAGGTCGACGGAAACCTCGGAAAAGTCAGTCCAGTAAAACGTAGGCAACCGGAGAACACTGAGGTCAATGTCAAACGTCAGAAAAGATCGTGGAGAAAACAGATCCAAAATGGTGTCCAGAAAATAGTCATTTTCTCAAAACGATCGAGGTCACTACAGCAGCCCCCCGCTAGAAAGCACGGAAAGCTTACGAAAAAATGTCAAGGAGGAGATGGCATACAAACGGTACTCGTGTGCGCGAATGCGCGCAAAATACGTGAATGTAGCCGTGCTGTAGGATGCTGACGGGCAGAATCCGTGGTATGCAGGAACCGTAGGATGATGGTTGAGCGTAAACCAGATTCGTTGCCAATGACGTCGGTTGCGTGAATCGTCATCAAGGTGTGCCACACCATTAACGTCCAGCGTCGGGTAACCGTTAACCAATATGATATCCGGAAGCCAAATCGATAGGTTCGTAAATGGCCAGGAACGAGAACGACAAGGCCGATCCAGAATGCAAACGTTGGTGCCGAAATTCTCCAGATTTCGTGGGACCAGCGAAGCGTACCATATGGCGGGGTTCCATGAAACGTAAAGAAACGAAAAACTGGTGTAGCAACCGCAATGGACTTGACTAGAATACAGTAATAACTAGTGAGGTATGTTAAATCGTGTCGAAACGATTAACACGAAAGTTATTACTGCGAAGTGCAATGGTTAAGATCGTGTTTGACCTAGTCGTGAAAACGTGCTGGGCAAACGATCTTCCGACCGGAACGTGAGACGGGAGCCTCATTCACCGACGGGTGCGTAGGCGTGCTCTGCTGACTTGAACGTGAGACAGTATTCTCATTCGAGGACATAGCAGGGCCAACTGGCTGCTGACTTGAACGTGAGACGATAGCCTCATTCGAAGTTGTAGCAGTACCAACTGGGTGCTGTCCTGAACGTGAGACGATAGCCTCATTCGAAGTCGTAGCAGGCAACGCTAACTGCAGACCTTGACGTGACACGGAAGTGTCGTCAACAGGTAGTGCAGGGTTAACATCGAATCTCATGTCAGCGGGCGACACGCTATCATCAACGTAAGCGGCTTTGAGACGATCGATGCTAACGGTATCGATGTGACCGTGTCGATCAACCTTAAAGGTCTTATCGTGACGAGAAATCACGCGAAATGGACCTTCGTAAGGCTAATGTAATGGTTTCCGTACCGAATCAACACGAATGAATACATGCGAACAAGTTTCGAGTTCGGTCGGAACAAAAACCTGTCGTCGCTGCATTCGAGTCTGCGCCGGAGCGAGATTTTGCATGTACGTAGACAAACGGTAAACGTAAGTCTGTACGGCAAGTGAATCTGTACTCCGTGGCGTAAAGAATTCCCCAGGCAGTCGTAATGTCGTGCCGTAGACAAGTTCTGCGGCGGAACATTGGATATCTGCCTTTATGCAAGTCCTGATACCAAGCAGCACTAGCGGTAACGTTTCGCACCAGTCGGGGCCCTCGTGTGCTCTAAGAGCCGCTTTGAGTTGGCGATGAGAACTTTCGACTAAACCATTCGATGCCGGATGGTACGCGGTCGTGCGAATGCGTTCCGTACCCAGCATGTGAGTTAATGAAGAGAATAGATCGGACTCAAATTGTTGCCCTCGATCGGTAGTGATTGTGGAAGGACAACCATATAAAGCTATCCATCGTTCTATCAGATGTCGAGCCACTGATTCGGCCGTGACGACAGAGATGGGAATAGCCTCGGGCCACCTCGTAAACCTATCGATGCACGTTAATAAATAGGTATACCCGTGTGATGGGGTCAATGGACCCACAATGTCTACGTGGATATGATCGAAGCGAGCATCAGGCGTAGCAAAAGTACCGATAGGCGAAGCTACGTGCCTATGCACTTTAGATCGTTGACATTGTAGACACTGTTTTGCCCACATACGAACATCTTTCTTCATGGACGGCCAGACGTATCGTGCAGCTACTAATCGGAGACTGGCTGCGATGCCTGGATGTGATAGTCCATGTAGGGTATCGAACACGAGACGTCGATATGCAGAGGGTACGACTGGTCGAGGTATGCCAGTAGACATGTCGCAGAGTATAGTCCTGACACTGGTGGCCAGAGGTACGGACTGACACTAGCGACGATGACTGAGCTGCTTCCATACATGAAGAATCCTGTGCCTGTGCTGCAGCCATGGCAGGGATGTCTAAAACCGGAGATTTAATGGCATTAAGCGGAATACGCGACAAAGCATCTGCAACGCAGTTCGACTCACCTTTAACGTGTCGTAGGTCGGTCGTGAACTGAGAAATATAGTCTAAATGTCTGACTTCTCGTGGGGAGTAACGATCAGACTTAGTATGCAATGCATACGTCAGAGGCTTATGGTCTGTAAAGAGGATGAAATATCGACCCTCGACTGCATGGCGAAAGTGCTTACCGGCATTATATGCAGCCAGCAGTTCGCGACCAAAAGCACTATATTTGGTTTCCGTGGGATTGAGGCGTCGAGAGTAGAACTCTAATGGCTGCCATATCCCAGAAACAGACTGTTGCAGGACCGTTCCGATGGCAAAGTCGGATGCATCCACCGCTATGCTTAGCGTGGCGGACGGAACTGGGTGAATTAGGAGCGTGGTCTGAGCTAATGTCGCTTTAATTTCCGAAAACGCTGCTCGTGCGGCATCCGTAAGCGACAACTTACGTGGATTGCCACGAAGTAGGTCAGTTAATGGAAGCAAATGTTCAGCGGCATGGGGTATGAAACGACGATAAAAGTTAACTAACCCCAAGAATGCCTTGAGCTCCTTGATTTAGGACGGTAATGCGTAATCTAGAATAGCGCGCACTTTATCCTCGCAAGGCTTAATACCCTCTTGAGTGATCTTGTGGCCGAGGAACACAAGTTCCGGTTTGCCAAGTTCACATTTATCAGGATTGACTACTATTCGATGTTCGGACAAACGTTGAAATAGTAGCGTCAAATGTTGGAAATGTTCATCTACGCTCGACGATGCGATTAGCAAGTCATCGATATAGACGTGAACAAATTCCAAGTCTCGTGTAATGCCATCGATACACCTCTGGAATGTCTGAGCAGAATTTCGCAAACCAAAAGGCATACGTAGGAACTCAAACAAACCAAAAGGAGTCGTGACAGCGGTTTTCTCGACATCTTCAGCGGCGACTGGGATCTGGTGATAGGCTCGCACCAAATCGATCTTGGAAAATACAGTCGTGCCGTGAAGTGATGCCGTGATGTCGTGTATGTGGTGTATCGGATAACTATCGTAACGGGTAACCGAATTTAGTGCGCGATAGTCGCCACATGGTCGCCAGCTAACGCCATCTTTCTTAAGAACCATGTGCAGAGGTGAGGCCCATGGACTGTGAGAAGGACGAACAATACCTTAAGAAAGTAAAGTGTCAAACTCACGTTTGGCGAAAACCAATTTGTCCGGTGCCAGTCGGCGAGGTCGTGCCGTGACTGGTGGTCCGTTAGTGACAATGTGGTGTGCCACACGATCGGTCACTGTCTCTATCTCTTCAAATGGTTTAGTCAATATGAGGAATTTAATAAACAAAGACTGAAAATCGTGCGGAATTTTAGAAAACAATCCTGTGATTCGGTGTGCATCTGTTCGAGCTGCAATACCCGTAAATTTAATGTCCGTCGAAGGATCGATAAGCTGCAGCCTACGTGAATCAACAAGTAATTCATAGTGCTGCAGAAAATCGATTCCCAGTATGCCTGTGGGAACATCCCCAAGAATGAACGTCCACAGATACAGTCGTCGTGGTCCCAGGTTGACCGCAAGCTCTCTCGTGCCGTAGGTAGGAATGGAGGAACAATTCGCCGCTGACAGCCGAAGCAAAGAAGCTCGTGGCTTGTCTTTACCAACCGGCAAGACAGAAACTTGGGCCCCAGTATCGACTAGGAACCTAGCGTTAGTGCACGAATCATGCACGTAAAATAAACGGCCAACCTGAGACTGATTGCCGGCGAGTACGGCCGCTTCTACTCGCCGGCCGTGGCGTTTCCCTCAGCGTATGAACACGGCTGTCTGCACCTACGGGCGGCTGGTCCGAAAACGCAGTGGAACCAACAAAAGCCGCTGGTAGGATGATCTGGTTTGGATGAGGCAGGTGAGGCGGATTCACGGCGGACGTGGGCAGTGGAAGGCCCCCGTCCGTGCCGTTGTTTACGTGGGCTACTGCGAGGAGTAGGTATTTTAACTCTGTCCTTGAAGGACAGGCGGCGCTGGATGGATCGAGAGTGCCGATGCCTCTCCGGCGATTCATCCAGGTCGACACCCCTAGGATTGCGCGATGTCGTGGCAATGAGGGGATTAGCCCCACTGCCGACACGTGCGACAATTTTGTCAGCCACGGCGGCTGCTCGTTCCAAGGACGAGTCCTCGAGGAGAGCAGTAACGGTGGTCTGAACATGGAAGTGTAGGGAGTCCAACCACAGTTCCTTAACTATCTCCGAATCCTTATCGGCGGGCCCTGCCAAAGACCGGAGATGAGCTAGGTGGCGGCTGGGTTTAGTATCCCCTATGGGGTGCCGTGCTAGTAGCTGACGTAACCGTTCCTCCCGAGAAGGAAGGAAATGTTACAGTATAGTCTCCTTAAGCCAATCGTAAGGCTGCATTTGAGGTGGATTCAATACTAAGTCCCTCACCGAGGCGATAACATCACCTGGAATTGCCTCTAAGGCATAGGAAAATCGTTGGCGTTGGCCAACAATCCTACGTGCCTCAAATTGCAGTTCTAAGGCTGCAAACCAAACCTCTGGATCATGAGGGATAAACGCCACTGTTTAAAGGCAACCGCAGACAGAGTGAGATCTGTGTCGAGCTGCGCCTTATCCTCTGACACGGTTACGTTGCGATAATATATCGTAAAAAATATATATCGTGCAACGAAAGGAGGACGTGAAACAGCGATAAATCACAGACTCACCGGGCGGGCGAGTAATCCAGGAGGTTCTGGAAGTTTTTAGGCTCACCAATATAGAAGACGTTCGAGTGCGGCTGGCGAACGTGTCTCCTATCGGGTATAGCAGCGGAATACCAACGATATCCCCTCTATCGGACGAATAGAGAAGACGCGAGTCGGTTTACAGATGCGAGGTGTATTCTATATATCGTGGCACCGAAACAGTACCGACACGAGAGATACACCGAACGGAAAACGGAACGAAACGCGACGGCTGTGCAGATAGCGAACCGCGAGCGAACGACCGAAAGTGAAAGTGATTTAAAACGAGGTCGACGGAAACCTCGGAAAAGTCAGTCCAGTAAAACGTAGGCAACCGGAGAACACTGAGGTCAATGTCAAACGTCAGAAAAGATCGTGGAGAAAACAGATCCAAAATGGTGTCCAGAAAATAGTCATTTTCTCAAAACGATCGAGGTCACTACAGGCTTTTCCCAACTGCTTCGAAGTGTGCACTCTGCAGACGTAGTGGTCTTTTTGGGGGATTTCAGCGCCTCTGTTGGCCCTTTGGGAGATACCAAAACGACAAGATGGAAGCTCGTTTGCTACCCCGGAAGATCACGCTGATAACGGCGATCGTCACATCCAGCTGTCCTTTGATCATAGATTGATTTCGGTGGGTGCAAGCTTCTGACATAAGAAGCGATATAGACTCAAACTGCGTCCTCCCATGCCTTCACAGTCTTGGATTCAGATTGAACTTGTGGTGATTAGAGTACCTTCTCACGTGGTTCAGTACTCTGCAGCCTCATCTCCAGTATCCAACCAATCAGATGGAACCGGACCGTGACTATTAGATCGGGCAGATAAAGTAAAATCGCTTCGTGACTGGTTAGCACGTTATCTGCCTTTAAGAGCATTCCTCTCTTTGTGTATACACGAGTTAGTACCAATCAAATGTGACAGAATACATTTCTGCCATTCTTGTCTAGTCTTGTCGTACTCCCAGTGCTTGCAGTCCAGGTCCGAGATATTTCACTACGTACGATCGGCCGGGTAGATAAGATTCTTACATTTGACGTCGTGGCAAGGAATCAATGACCAGTGAACATTTGAACTTTCACACTAATTCTTCCCAAATCGGAAAATGTGTCGAACGCTTCGTGCTCTGGTACAGCGTTTGCAAAGTAGTTAAACAAGATTAGTCGGCTTTAGTCCTGACTACCAGGTGGCCCCGAGTTGTATTCGTTGTTGAAGAACTTGGCACACCCCGATGCGCCAGCAAAACTACCCTTTGGGAAACTGAAAGCACTTCTGCTGAGCCATGTTATGCCAGTCAATTTACAGGCCACCGAATGCGCAAAATTCAATTCGCTGGTGCTAGGACAGAATATGTCTTGTCCCGAATTCATTCTACAGCTGAACCAATAGGCTACCCGCTGCAATTAGGGGGATCGGTCGGAGGTAATGCTTTGTGATCGACTAACTGCCGGAATCACCACCATCACCCTACTGCGGCTCCTGCTGGAACAGAAGAGCTTTAACTTTGCAGAGGCTTGCAGAACCTGTGGGCAATTTCATGATGTGCAATCCGCCCCCATATCCCAGACCACAGTCTTGTTTCAACAAAAGACGTCCAAGTCAGAGCACCGGCACCGTAACCACCAGGTACACATCAACCAGTCATGCCATTCCGATGCTGCCGTGTCTCACAAGCATGTGAACAGATGCATGTCATGCGGACATTTCCGTTTGTGTTCAACGTGTCGATTCCGTCCAGCCGTATGCCATGCATGTGGCAAAACTGGTCACATGTGAAAGGCAAGCCGAGGATCGAAGTGCAACATGATGAAGGAAACTGAAACGAATAAAACCGAAGATACCAAACCTATCTAAACACTGAAGACCACCTGTCAGAACGACCAGTCCGTGTGCAAATTGGTGTCATTTCAATGAGGGTTTCAAAATGAGTTCATTGTGGATACGGGAAGTTGTGAGTCAATCATTCCTGAGGTGTTGAAGATGATTTGTCCCCGGGGACCATAAAACCTCATGACATTCGCATTCAGGATGTAACCGGTCACCACCTCACGCTGTTGGGTGAAACGACCCTGATGGTACAATCCAAGCAACAGACGTATGTTCCAGTCCGCTTTCTGTTTTCGGTTGACAATCCGTCCATTCTGGGATTGGTTGTATTACGAGCTATGAATCGCTGATTGTCATTTTGCACAGCGTCAGCCACATCTGTTGGTCCTGTAAGTCTCCGACAACTGATGATACAATGATCCAACAATCGTGGCGGAATAACGGTGGAGCCAGTAAAGTCAGAAGTCGACGGTGATCCGGTGTTATTCAAACGAAGGGTGTTGCCGTAAGGTCAAAGAGGAGCAGAATGGAGTTATTACCTCAGCCAGTTCGTCTTCGTGGGCGACTCTGATAACTGTGGTAATGGAAGGCGATGGGAAAACGCCACGTATTTGTGGGAACCACAGGCTGACTTTGAATCCATGAATACGAAGGTCCACAGCGACTACTGTGGAACCGGAAGACTTTATGAAATCCACGCTCGGCAGTACATACTTCCGAAGATGGATCTAGCTGACCCATATCTGAAAATTCCTCTACACCCAGAATTTAGGCCACTTGCTACCATCAATACTCCTTGGGGCATATTTCGGTAAATTTTCTGCCCTTTGGATTGCACTTTTCAGACCGCTAACGACAAGGAGATTGAGGGTTGCGGCAGAGTAATGGCCATACTAGCATGATGTGATCGTTTTTGGTGCATCAAAGGAGGAACATGATCATCGCTTGAAGTAGACCCTGGTGTGGTGATTCAGCCGCCGTCACACGTGATGCGGCTAGGCAGAGCTTCGTAGCTGCGCACGTGGATGAGTCTCAACCAATTAGGATCTCCGAGGACACGTACCGTGAAAGCTCCCTGTGAATGGCCACCTTCTAATTTATCAACTTTTTCCCTGCTTAGACATATTGATACAAACCAGTTCCACAATGCAGTCAACGTGCAATTCCGTAGCCTTGGTCTTCTTGCTACTTTTGCTCGCGTAATTCTGGGTAAGAGTGAATTCCATTCGGGTGTTGCCAATGCTACAATTGGCTTCGCGTCATGGAGCTGCCCAATACTGAACAGCTGAACCTACACGCTGGTGCATATGAAATTGAAGACTGGACCGAACGGATCGAGTTATGGTGCAACATGTATAAGGATGTGAAGAAGGACAACCAGACTGCATTCTTCTTGACAGCTGGTGGCCGCTCCTTGTACTCGTTGATGAAAAACCTTGCATACCTGAGAGCCCCTGCTGCTGTTCCGTTCGACGAGTTGAAGGCTCTGCTGCTAGGCCACGTGATCCCAGTGAATTTCTAAGCGACCGATAGGGTCTAAATCCATTCCGTGGTTCGTGGTCCAAACATGAATTTCTGTGAACTCATCATGATTATACAGACACAGGCTGCTAAGTGTGATTTCGGTGATCAGTTCAAGACCCAATTGTGTGACCACCTCATTGCCGGTATAAATCATCCGGAGCTACAAAAGAAGCTATTGCTGAAGCCCAACCTCACGTTCTCTAAGGTCCGGTCAACGTGCGAACAATTTGATGACGTATCCGATGCGACGACTGAACGTTCCATAGTGTATTACCAACACGTTCGTCCTCGTAAAGCAGCCCGTTCAAATCAAACGCCTCAACCGAAACCAGCCAACAAAGTGATTCCTGAATGCAAACCAATGCAATTGAGTTGTTGCTTCTCGTGCGGCGAATTCCACCTAAATTCCACCTGCCACTTCCGTAATGCGATATGCCATTCTTGCGGGAAGCGTGGTCATATTCGCAACGTGTGCCACCAATCCAAATGCAATGTGATGAGTGCAAACCTTGAGGATTCGAAAGCTGATGACAATCCGGAATACACATTGAAGATTTTGAGTGAATCGAACCAATTCCTGTGCAAATCAATCCAGTCCCAATATGGCTTGATATATCAATTCATTGTGGATACTGGGAGCCGAGGGTCCATTATTCCGAAATCGGTGCAGAAGGCGAAGTTTCTGTCTCGGAAAATGTGTTGGTAATCTGAGGTCGAGGTGGACATATGTACAACAGTCGATAACTAAGGCTCGCGTCTACACAAAACCAAGTCGAAACCAAACAACGGGAACCTATGGCCCGTCGGCTACAAGCCATGGTCTACACTTGTGGTTTCACTTCACGCCTTGGTACGCGCTCGCTTCTGACCGCCTCTCGTTCGTCGTCGCACTAACGCTGAAGCCACTCGTCTAGGGCAATTGCTTCTAGACGATAACGGACCATCTGCTTTTCATGCAGAGCTGTGTACGCGGTTATCGATGCTGCCGAATGTCCAGGAATCAGCTGAACGTTGATAACAGATCAAGGAGGCCTTGTATGCCACTTCCAATGCTGCACACGACTCTAGTTCAAGTAGGCCTCACAAACGATGAACAACTTCGACATCAGTTGCTCTGTTAGATGCTCGCAGATCCGTATCTCTAAATGCCACATTCAGTGAAGTGTGGAAACCCCTGAGTCGTCAACTGACTGGGGGGTTGAGAAATGACCGTCAGCAGTGATGGATCGCGAAATGTAGGGAAATAGAGAAGACTGTGTCTATTAGAAAAAATCGCAACCTTTACCGTTTGATTAGACGTACCGGTCCGTGGAAACCTTGTGTAGGTGAGTTAATCAAGGAATCCGGTAGCCCACTGAATCACTCTCACAGACATCGTCTGGACCGTTGAGAGGAACACATTTAGGAAGAACTCTTTTGTCCCACTTCAACAATGGACCTTCCGAATATACCTGCAAGAGGAACAATGCAGGTAGATATCACTTCTCCATCAGAAAAAGAGGTTATGCGGGAGATAGAATATTTGAAAAGGTAAGAAGCCGCTGAAACGGATGGGTTGTCACCATCCTTTCTCAAGAATGGAGATGAAGTTTTGATTTCGGAGTTAACAAAACTTCTCTGGGTAATATGGGATAATGAACCGAATTCCAGGGAATGATGTGAGTCGGTGATTATGCTGATTTACAAAGAAGGTGACAGGTCATTTTGTGAAAACCACAGAGTAATTAGGTTGGTAATTATCGCATCCAAACTGCTCATTGGGCTTATTCACCACTGATTATTCAGCGTCCTCAAAAGCTGAACGCGTGAGAATCAAGCCGGTTTCAGGCCAGGCCGGGGTCAAATCGATCACATCTTTACCCCTCGATAAATCCTAATTCACACACACATCCCAACATTCCGTGGGTCCATAACCTCTGTCTTTCTTGATCCGAAGACAGCCTTCGACTCAGTCTACCCCACCGTTCTCTGACACTGCCTCTCATTGAAGAGTGTGCCACAGAAATTCATTTCGCCTTTCCAATGTTTGTGTGCAAACAGCCGAAGCCGAGTTTGTGCTTACGGTGATCTTTCACACGAGTTCACTACGATCAGTGGTGTTCGTCTGAGTTGTCTTCTTTCTCTCTTCCTCTCCAATTTTGCAATTGAATTGATTCTTGAGACAACCTCATCCTCGTGTTAGAATAGCGGCATCAATTTGTGCTCAAGCAGTAAAATATTTGACTTGGAACACACGGACCATATTGTTCTTCTGAGTGAAGATCCAGGTAAGTCTCAAGCTTTCCTAGATAGACCAAACACCAGTGTAGTAATGTTTGGTATGCGTTTCGCACCTTCAAAGTGTAAAATGCAGCTGCAGGACTGGGTTGATTCTACGCTACACCTTGTGTTGGCAGTGAAGCCGTAGTTGAAGTAGATAAGTTTTGTTATCTGGGCAACTGCATCTCAACAAGTGGTCAGATAATGGTGTATGCAGAGGGTGTGTTTGACTTTTGGTAACTTCAGTCATCTGTGGTTCAGGCATTAAGTCCGAGTGTCTATCACGGGTCGAGTGTACACTGTGGTAGTTAGATCGGTTCTTCTATACGGTTCAGAAACCTGGCCGTTAAGGATAGAAGATGGGATAAGTCTGTTGGTGTTTGAGCACCGATGTCTCTGTAGCATTGCCCGAATATTGTGGGAACAACGTATTAGCAATGCTGAAGTAAGACGTAGGGTGTTGGGACCCAGAGGTCATTCATTGGAACAAGTATTGAGTTTAAACAAGTTAAGTTTGCTTGGACGAATGTTTCGCCAGGCCACAGATGGGCTTCTTCAGCGTACGCTATTTTCCGAAGCAGGTAATGATTGTAAGGTATGTCTAGGTGTTCAGTCGATGACATGGCAGAAATGTATGAAAACCTTGACCAATGGACTTGGCCAATTGGTGCATGTTAGACTTCCGTGTGTTGGGGTTCACGCGACCTGCCTACCCGAGGGTTGGAGACATTAAGTGATATGGCTAGGTGTCACTGCCGGTGACGTAGTTGGACTCAAACTCCCTTTTTTCTTCTTCTTGATTTCCACTTTTTACTTTGTTTTTGGTTCTTTTTCATTTCATGCTTCTATTCTGTTTGTCGTTGACTCGACGAACCTGGAAGTTAGCAACTGAAACGAGAGGACAGAAGTGCAAGTTTGACGGTTGAATGAACTTAACTAAACTGAAATGAACTTAACTGAACGGAACCGTATGGATATTTACCTAAAGTGTATGGGATTCTTTTGTATAGTATCCTTCATGAATTTCTCGGTCGTCAATTTACGTTAGATATATGCAGACAAATCCTTCATATCGATCAGCAATAAAAATTGATCAAACACGTATTAGGTTATAACGGATAAATGATGGAAAATAGTTTCTCGAAATAATTATCAGCTGGCTTGGGAAGGAATAAAAAATAGTAAGCAAATGTGATCGTGCCATTGAATGTTGTTTTCGAGTAACTTCAAATGAAATGTTGTCTACCGTATAAGGTGAACCGTAGAGTTGTTTGACTGCATACCGAGCTTCAACAAAGAAATGTGTAAGAAAATGCATTAGTCTGTCAGTAAGTATATTCAGCAGCCAGGAAAAAAGTTTGTTTAGAAAGACAATCTCAGGAATAGCACAGATATCTGTTATTTTGATCTGCATAGCTCTTGCTACATCGAGTAAAAACGAGAGAAGGATTTCTGCATATGTCTGCCATAAAGTAGAAAGCTTTGTTGGAGATTGAGTTCGCAAAAGTGAACAAAGCTTCATCCCTGTTTGATGCGATTTTATGGAAGATAAATAAATTGGTTTGCAGGTCAGGTTCGTCTCCATATTTACGTGCAACCTCAGGTCCCAAGCGTAACCAATCGAATGACAGTTGTACATTTCTCTCCATATTTCTCATATTTTTCATCTGATCTCAAATTATTTGAACACAATAGCTAGGTGAACATGAATGCTATCTAATGAACATAGTTTGAAGTGGGAAAAATGAAAAATGTCATCAATTTCTCTTATGGATTCCTGGTCTGCCAGTTCAGGTCATCAGGCGATATCGGCTCATGCACCACACTATGAAACAAAATGCAAACTCCGTTTTCTCCTGATCTAATCAAACCAAATCACTCAAAATTGCTACATGGACTCACATCATCATTTCTAATAATCCCACCAAGTTTCATACATTTCCCTTCAAAATTAATACAAAAATCCAGAGAGGAAACTTAACAGTGGAGCTCACAATGGTACGGATTTTGAAAAAGGTGACTCAATTCGATCTCGATTTTTTCCACATTCTAATCCAGAAACATCATATTTTCCGAACCAGTCATGTAGCGAAGAAATGTAATAATATGAATAATACCAGATCGTGACAATACTCGACAAGATGGAGAAAATATTCGAGTTTTGTCGGAAGAAGAAGAATGCGGATCACAAAATTTTGCTATTCATTTCGTATTCTTTTTTCCGAATTTGTATGGATTGACTTGTAATTTATTGCATTCGATAGCCAGGAATGTGGGCTTTCGAAAAATGTATAACATGTAAATATTTGTTTAGAGAATAAGGCCGAATCCTCGATTTATTCCGCTCAATCTCGGTGCTACTGAGCCGGACCGTGTGGTAGAAGTGCCGTACGCGTTGCACGCGTATCTAGTTGTGTTGCGGTTTGGAAATCGAAGTATATAAACGCGTGGGTCAGAGAGGCAGGCGATTCGCTCTTTGTGTGGCTAGTTGTAGTCAGTTAGTTGGTTTGTTTTCTGTCTCGATCTCGCTTGTGTGCGCGTATCGTTTCACACACTCACTCACTCACTCACTCAGTCGTTTGACACGATACTGAATTGAAAATGTCTGCTGCTGTTGCTACTCAACCGATTGCAAAAAAATCCGCGAAGGCAAAGAAGGCACCAGCTAATCATCCACCCTACAGTGAAATGATTAGAAGTGCGGTGAAAGATCTGAAGGAACGTCAAGGTTCAAGTCGTCAGGCGATCACGAAATACATCAAGGCTCACTACAAGGTGGACGAGAAGGCGGAGAACCACATTCGTCGTGCTTTGGTTGTTGCAGTGAAATCGGGTAAACTGGTGCACACGAAGGGGATTGGTGCATCTGGTTCATTTAAACTGGCAGAAAAAGTTGTCAAGCCGAAAGTTGTTGTCCCGAAGCCGAAGAAGGTGAAGACACCCAAGAAGGCTGTAGTGAAGAAGGTGAAGGCGACTACAGCGAAGCCGGCTTCTGCTAAGAAGGCGAAGGCGGTGAAACCGAAACCCACGAAACCGAAGAAGGCGAAAACACCTAAGAAACCTAAGGTGAGTTCTTGTCGGTGAGGTGTAATTGTGTTTGATTTGATTTGTTTTTGTTTTGTTTTGTTTGATTTGATCGTTGTGTGGACTGTGTTCCTGTTTTAATAATGAAGGTTTATTCGATTTCTGTTTTCCAGACTTTGAAACCGAAGAAGCCGGTTGCAAAGAAGACTCCGAAGAAGGCGGCGTCCAAGAAGTAAAGTGTTAAGGTATCAGACCACTCGTGTACATAGTTCATTCTTCACTGCCGCCTGTCTTATATTTCTTATTAGAGTTTCTTGTCCCCTTGTAATTATTTTCCGTGATTTTCGACTATATACGGTTTCTACGTCTTCCTGTCTTGTCGAGCGGGCTTGGTTCACGTATGGGTGCTCCCACTCGGTCGTTAACGTTATTAGAGGGCACGCCCTCAGCTTTTACGATCGCTTTTGCGAAGAGGATCAACGAGGAAAGATAATGGGATACCAATCAGTGGGCCAAAGCACAGAGACCGCACAGTGGCTTGAGCCGAGAAGGTATGTCGGAAGTGTCGCCAGTGGTTGCCGTGTGCGCGGAATATGCAGTCCAACAGGTGATAAGTGGTGGGTAATCGGCTGACAACAGTACCGGTAGTCTGCGTATGGCCGTGTCGCTAAACATCGGTGACCGCATGTATACACCGAGACGTACAAGGTCGCTTCCGAGAAAGTCCTCTTCGCTGGTTGATTACGGATAACCCCCGCCTGATGCCGGTTGGGTTTAGCGTGTATACCGGGCAACTCCACCATTGGCTGTGTGGGTTTGAGGGCATTATTCGGTACTGTTGAGGATTGGATTGATGTGTAGATCGAGCCAATGTTAACCGGTGTGCCCATACCGAAGCGCGTGCTCCAGCAGTCGTGGTTGCCACAAGGGTGTTCTTATACCGGAAGACACAGCTAAATAGGTCCCACGAGCTGGGAGTTCTGACCGTTGTATCCCATCGGCTATTGGTCGCTACCATGACTTGGCCTTCGTGATTACCTGCGGTCGTTTCATGGCGGATGTCCAGTGCTTTCGTTGGCAAGCATGGTGTTTAGTCTGACCGTCAGTTAAGAGCGGTTTGGAGGTCAGTGTTCCTGCTCTTGCCAGAAGCTTAATGTCCTGGAGGGATCAAACAGTATCGTGTAGGCAGCATTTTGTGCATGGATAGTGAGGCGGGTGCTTTATGAGCGTTCAGCCCGGTGAGGAACAAATCTGGTACGAGTTCGTTCATCTCCGGCGTAATGATTTCGCGGGTTTGCGTTGGTTACCATATGGGTGATACCAAACTTCGCGAATGGATAATACGGTACTGTAATAACTTGTTGTGACTTCGCCCTATCCCCTTATGTATTTGCGTGTAATTGAGGACTCCAAATAGATGGTAGCAGTACTGGTCAGTCTCCGGTGTACACAAAGTCTGTTTCTGTTGTCCAAGATACCGTAGCTAACGAGCGCGGGTGGAGGAGTGCGATCACATGATGTACATTGAAACGGCGGTGCAACACAGGACAACTGCACCAAGGGATGTAGTAAAAGGCGGAACGTGCGGGTACCCACACAACTCCGCCGCCGGGTCGTTTGTACAAAATAAACGCCCGGAAGCGGTAGATATCAAATGGGTAGCAAACGTTAAACAGAAATGATTTAAGATCTGGCAGGATATCGAACGCGTCTACCAGGATGGTTGTGTTGATACCGGTGGAATCGGTTGTCATCGATGGCTGTTGGTGGCGTCCGTGTTGCCGGTGACGGAGATGTGTCAAGATGTGCGGGTCTCAACCGGCCAATGGAATCACTGTCAGCTTTGTAACACTTCTGAAAGACCATATTCATCTGTAAGGCAAAGCACTTGGAATGGTCTATCATGGTGATTTACGCGCATAACAAAATGGTAGTGTTAAGAACACTGAGTCGTGCGCACGGTATGTACGAGGGATGTCGGACGCATGGTAGTACTAGGTTAAAAATATACGTCTGAGGCTAGTGGTGGTGCCAAAAATGAGTTCAGCCGATATGCTGTTGAGGTCGTCTTTGACTGACGACGGAAGACCAAGAAGTGGCTAGTTGTCGGTTCAGGAGTCGGAGTTTGGCTATAACAGTACGCCCTCAGTTGATGGTGTAGACGCTCTACTGTGCTGTTGTACGGAGGAAAGTAGGCGGTTACTTTGATGTTTACAGTCCAGCAGTTAAGTGAAATCGCGAAGCCAAGTCGACTGGAACTGGTTGCTGCAGTCTGCGGTGACGACTGATGGAACACCAAATGTAGCAATCCAGTGTTGAAATAGTATCTTCGAGATCTGGCGAGGTATCGGTAATGGGCACGGCCAACGTGTGAAGCGATTAACAACAGTTAATGTGTGGTAAAGTCCGTTGGATATCGGTAGGGGATCAACGTGAATATGTAAAAAGTGAACATCAAAGATGGGGGATTTGCTCGTAGGTGACGCTTGATCGCGTAGCTGTCTGGCAGGTCCAGTAAAGTCAAAATATGTTTGTACAATATTGATGTCGGTCTCCACAGAGCATCGACCACAACATAATCAACACCACGAGCGTGGCGGATATTGTTCGTGAATTTAGAAGTATGGTCGAAGCGGCGGACTTCTCTTGGTGAGTAATAATTGGGCTTGGTGTTTAGTGCACGAGTCTAGGGTTCGTGACCAGTGTGTACACGAAACTGTCGTCCTTCTAGAAGGTGACGGAAGTGACGAATGGTCAAGTAGACAGGGAGAAGTTCACAACAAAAGGTGCTATAAAGCCCCTGGGCGGGCTGAAGCTTTTGTGAAAAGAACGTCAGAGGTTTGAGCTTACTATGTTTCTTCTGGTGTAAAGTTGCTCGACAGAGTGTTTATTGCGTCTGTTGTTAGGATTAATACGACCTGCTGATTTAAACCGAGATGGTGTAGCATGGTAGCATTGACCAGTGCCTGCTTGGCATTACTAAAAGCTGCTTCTCTTTCAAGAGTAAAGTTAACAACCTTGAAATTGGATTGCACCAGGTCGGTCAAGGACAAGAGGACGGAGGCTCAGCGAGGAACGAAAAGGGCAGTAATGGTTCAGAATGCCTAGAAAACGGGTCAGTTGTGTGACAGTGATACCAACATCATGTCCAAGACCGACGGTAACGGGATCTTGATCTGAACTGCCTGTATTTGGGCCGTGAATTTGGCCAGAGCACAAGACGTTCATCGAATTTCACAACATACCAACAGTTTCCCGAATAGTGGTTACATCGTTGAGCGAGACGGGGAATCGAGATGATCGGCGATATGGGAAGTATTGTCGGATATTGTGTGGAGTAGGGAGGAGAAAAAGCCTTATCAGAAAATGGAAAACAAAAAAGGTTATGCAGGTGTAGTGATTCAAATGCTTTCACACGTGATTCAGTGCTCTACAGCCTCATCTCCAGTATCCAACCAATCAGATGGAACCGGACCGTAACTATTAGATCGTGTAGATAAAGTAAAATCGCTTCGTGACTGGTTAGCACGTTATCTGCCTTTAAGAGCATTCTTCTTTTTGTATATAAACTAGTTAGCACTAATCAAATGTGATAGAATATATTTCTGCCTTTCTTGTCTGGTCATGTCGTTCTCCCAGTGCGTGCAGTCTATGTCCGAGATATTTCATTATGTACGATTGGCTGGACAGATACGAATCTTACAGCAGGCTTCCAAAATTTGTAGTGTAGTAATCAGTCTGTAGTGTGCACTAAGCCAACGTTAAATTAGTCCGAGATATATTGGCAAACGTAAAGGGATGGAGGAGTGTGGTCCTTTGGATTGACAATAGAAGTATGCGCAATAGGAACACAATTGAAACAAGTGGTATGTAACAAACTCACATTTGTCCACAGTTCGCGTCGTGGAAACTTAGGAGTGAAAAGTTCACCATCAACGAACGTCTTTAGTTCGTCGTGCAAGACGTGACGGCAGTATGTCGGATCGATCAGGATGGTATTGAGGCGAATGCCAAACAAAGCCGTGTAGGCCCCTATAAAGATTTGTTGATTGCAGTTAGATCTGGTTGAAGTAGTTCCAAACCAGGAAGGAAGACTGCATCAGGACAAGGGATTTATTGACAGCTTTTTTAACATAGCGCGGCATTCGGTGTTTCGGGAACTTCTGTTAACTGGGCACCTTTACCCGTCGGTACAACAAAGAAGTGCTGTACCAATGGGCATCGTAAAATAAGGAAAAGCTAGAAATGTACGGGTGCCAGCGTATCCCCATCACTTCATTCTGATTTTTGCATAATTAAAGCAATCAGTTTTATGGTATTTTCTTCAGGTCCTTTCTTGTAACTATCCAAAAAAAGTTAACTTTGTTTCTTTTCGCTTTATTAAAACAAGGCATTCCACTGTCATTGTTAAGGTATCAGTATGAGTAAAGCGTTGGAGAAAACTTGACATTTTACTATTTTCTGTCTAACCATAACTGCAATGTGAGGTTTTAGCTGTATACTGATCTGTCAGTCTTCTCCATGACCATCTTTTGTTGCACAAATTTTCTGCTGCTACTACATGTAATGTCGTGATGATAATCATACTTTATGTATGCCCAATTCATCCAGAGACACATGAAAGCAGTGATGGGTCTGATTCTGTTTATCTGTTTGTGCAACAGTTATCTATGAACTGACTGCTACTAATATGTGATAATCTCATACCTTATCCTTTTTCCTATCGGAAATAATATGAGTGGGAAGCTAATTGTGGTGATTCAGTGACCATCACACGTAGTACGCCCAGGTACAGCTTTGTAGCTCCGCACACTGATAAGCCTCAACAAATCAAGATCGTCGAGGACAGGTACGGCAAAAGCTTCCTGTGGTTGACAAACTTCTAGTCTATCAACTATTTTCCTTGATTAAACATATTTATACAAACCAGTTCCACAATGCAGTCAACGTGCAATTCCGTAGCCTTGGTCTTCTTGCTACTTTCGTTCGCGTAGTTCCTGGTGAGAGCGATTTCAAGAGGTTCTATCCGTTCGGATATTACGAATACTACATTAATATTAAAGGCAAGTTTGCCGCTTCTCATTTTCAATGACATGGGAGTTGATAGCAACATTGGATGGAATTGGGTCACAGTTTAACGTCTTGATTCCACCATGACTGGCCGTATTGATTAATTCTGACGGACTTGCACTTTGCTGAATATATAATGTTGCAAATCAAGTTCTTGGTCATCCCCACCTGTTAGTGATCAGTAACTGACCGTACAGATATGTGGCCCTTCAACGATCATCACCGTTTGTACGCAAACCTTCTTCTCAATCTTCAAAATTGATATGATCACCTGTATCATGAATTATTGAAGCTTACCTTCAAGTAATTACTGATCATCACTCTCAGTAGCCAAAAGTGTACTGAGTAGCAGACGCGCTAATCGGCGTCAGAACAAGTCACCTCAGTGCTGAGAAGAGAACGAACAGGCCCAAAAGGACTGGGACTATGTCGCATAATCTCTGCATCCGGTCCCTCTCATCTAAACGACGAGGTGGGAAAAAAATGTCCCAACATAGGGGAGTTCTGTAAGAACAGTGAATCACTCGAATGTTCAACAGATTAAATAAAGTAAGTTCTATTCCACTACAGTGATGCTGCTGATGGCACCGCACAGTCTTCATACGAGCTAGGCTATTCACATCCATCACATCGGAGAATTAAAGAATGACTGAATGAGATGATATTACGTACCGACGTGGAAACAATCTAATGACTGTGAAATGTTGTAATTTTGTTGGGTCGACCGAATGGTGAAAATTCTAGGTGTGAGAGACGGTAAGTGTACTAAAGCCATGTTGACAAAATGAACGATCATATTCCGGATATTTCTCCTAAAGCTTAAATTGTGTCCGATTATGCAACCCATAATCCATATTACCAAATATCAGACAGACCTGTGAAGTATCATCTCAAAAAATGAATGGAAATAGCAGTCCAAAATCTGAACGGAGTCTGAACAATAACTCAATTTGAAATATTAATCGGAATTATTTACTTTTCGTGTCAAGGTCAACAATCACAATCACATCTACTTGTTGAAGTAATACAGCCGTAGAGCGATCATCACATCCGTCACAGCCCGAATGAGTATTTGTTTGGGTGTTTGTAACCTTCACGTGGTTGATTGGTCAGGCCTTCTGGACGTCTGTGTGTAGGAATAACACCAGTTATTACCTTCGTAAAGGAATCATCAGATTAGTTTGGTTTCAGCACCAACTGAAAGTTCCGGGATGGTGAAACCAATTTGTTCAACATGTCTGCGATGTACTGAACCACCACTCATATCCAGGATTCTCACTGTCTATCAAACAGTTACTGCCGCTATCAGTAACTAACGCGTGTGAAACACCTTCAAGACTGAACGTCTTTCGAAGAGCATTGATTATCAACTCAGCATCAACAGACGTAGTGGAATACACTTCTGGTCAACCAGACTATAAATCAATGATCACTTAGTTAGAAATGGGTCGTAGCAGTCAACATGTATCCTTTCCTATGCTTCACGAGATGCATGCCAAGGCGCTCAATTCGATGACTGAGAAAGCATCTTATGTATGAGTGATTACATTGACTTCCGTGATGTAAAATACCTTGATCATCTCCGGGCCATCAACATTCAACATCAACCAAAGATTTCATCTTTAAAAAAGCCCTAGAGACCAGAATGTAAATCACAAATAGGTAAGCAAAGTGGTGGATGAACAGAAACGCAAGCATTTAGACACGATATACCATCAGGTTTTACAGCCGAATCCTCTTTCCTTGAACAGAACACCGATGTTAGAAGTGATAACTCGCAAATCAGAACAACAATGATGCCGAGCAACGGTTTATCGGAAATTCAAAAAGAACGTGATGCCTAACTCATGTGACCTCAGTATGACATATGAACGGACGTGATTGGCCGACTGAGGACCAATCAAAACACAACGAACCTGGCGACATTGATCGATGGATGTCAGCTGAACAAGAGTCATGGCAAACAGGGTAGTACGAAACAATAGTTGATAACTGGTTTTGCGAATGTCTCTGTTATAACTGGAAAGTGACGTTTGCAACTGGTGTACTCCCATGTTTTAAAGATGTCAAAATCGAAAGAAGACAAAGGACAGCGTCTGAAACCAGTTGATGTCGATTGAAAGGAACTGGTAGAACTAGAACGTCTCATCCGTTCATGGGTGAAGAACCAGCGAAAATTTCCGGAAGGTAGCAAATCAACGATCAGTTCAACGACAAGAAAATTGTGGAAGGAATCATGAATAATATTTTAAAGATCCAACTAAGCAGTCATATTCAGGAAAGTTTGAGAGTATGCAAAGTAAGCTTAAGTCAGTCCTTATCACTGAAATAACCAAGAAATTTAAGAAATAATGCAAGTTCCATTTGCATTCTACGCACCCAAAAGTCTGACACCACGAGCCGTGGTTCGCGCATCACTCGTTAATCATTTGCGTTATTCACATTCGATTGGTCTTACCGCAATAGCTGAGGTGGTAGAACATCTGCCCAGTAAGCGAGATGACTGGTTCTATTCCGGCTCGTGGAGTTGGATTATTAAATGCGAAAAATGCAGGCAGATCTTCCGTTATCTAATATCCTGGTTCACCGTGCTAGTATTACATTCTGTGGAAAATTTAAGAGATGCTGAACTGAAAACACACTTGGATAGGTTGATGACGAAACTGAAGTGATGAAAACGTCGTCACAGTGAACGCAACCTCTCGTCAGGAACCGCTTTGTGGGGCCACCGATGACATTTAAATCCTGATAGTACTCAATACCAACCCGTCTTTTTACAACGAGATTCCCTACAGACCGGGAAATTCCTGGAGAAACAAACAGTCCAAATGAGAAGAAGCTATGTGAATACAAACCAAAAGGAGAGTTGACCATGGCCCACATTGCTGATTCAGATAATATGCCTCGGTACACCGTCGTGGTTACACACACCAAACAGCTCAAGACAACCAGAATCGCCGTGAATAGGTAAAACAAAAGACTGTTGCGAGTGTTCAACTTTTGGTCTGCCAGTTGATTCCTTTGATATAGCATATTTATACAAATTAGTTATGCAGTAAAACTAAAGTTTAGTTCGGCAGTCTTTGCCTTGTTGTTATTTCGATTGGCGTAGTTCTGGTTTGAAGTGATTTCCATATATTCTAATCAGTCCGAGTATTGCAAATAGTATAAGTGGTGTCAAGTCATAGAACTGCCTAGTATCAAACATATGAACCCGCAAGCCGGTGATTCCAAACTTTAGGATTAGGTTTGAAAGGTGCGAGCTTTGTTGCTGCATACACAAAGACGTGCAGAAGGAGAACCAGACTGCATTCTTCTTGACAGCTGGTGGCCGCTCCTTGTACTCGTTGATGAAAAACCTTGCATACCTGAGAGCCCTTGCTGCAGTTCCGTTCGACGAGTTGAAGGCTCTGCTGCTAGGTCACGTGATCCCAGTGAATTTCTAGGCGATCGATAGGACCAAATTCCATTCGGTGGTTCGTGGTCCCAACATGAATTTCTGTGAATTCATCTTGACAATGCAGACACAGGCTGCTAAGTGTGATTTCGGTGATCAGTTCAAGACCCAATTGTGTGACCACCTCATTGCCGGTATAAATCATCTGGAGCTACAAAAGAAGCTATTGCTGAAGCCCAACCTCACGTCCTCTGAGGTCCGGTCAACGTGCGAACAATTTGATGACGTATCCGATGTGACGACTAAACATTCCACAGTGTACTACCAACACGTTCGTTCTCGTAAAGCAGCCCGTTCAAATCAAACGCCTCAACCGAAACCAGCCAACAAAGTGATTCCTGAATGCAAACCAGTGCAATTGAGTTGTTGCTTCTCGTGCGGCGAATTCCACCTAAATTCCACCTGCCACTTCCGTAATGCGATATGCCATTCTTGCGGGAAGCGTGGTCATATTCGCAACGTGTGCCACCAATTCAAATGCAATGTGATGAGTGCAAACCTTGAGGATCCGAAAGCTGATGACAATCCGGAATACACATTGAAGATTTTGAGTGAATCGAACCAATTCCTGTGCAAATCAATCCAGTCCCAATATGGCTTGAGACATCAATTCATTGTGGATACTGGGAGGTGTGAGTCCATTATTCCAAAATCAGTGTTTGACATGATTCAGCCCAGTGTACACATACAACCCACTGATGTGCACATTCACGGTGTTACTGGTCATTGGATTTCACTGTTGGGCGAGACTACATTAATGGTTTGGTTAGAGAGCGACTATATGCCGGTACGATTCCAGATTTCCAGAGACAGTTGATTGATTTTGGGTTTGAAGGCCGTGTGTGCCTTGGAGGAATCGGTAATCCTCCAAACGACTTCCGACAATCCGGTGGATCAGCTTGTTACTCAGAAGTTTATCGCGCAATGCCCGTGAAATTGGAAGTGGATGATGATCCGGTGTTCCTAAAACGCCGAGTGTTGCCATACGGCCAGAGCGACGGTGTTCTGAAGGTACTTACCAAAATGGAGCAAAAATGGTGTCATCGCACGTGTGGCCTCATCCACCTGGGCAACTCCGATTTTGATGGTGATGAAGAGCTACGAACAGATACTTCGGATTTATCGTGATTACAGATTGGCCTTAAATCCCCGTTTACTGTGATGAGCGGCAACTATGGTGGAACCGGAGGACTTCATGAAATGCATGCTCGGTAGCAAGTGCTTCTCAGAAATTGATCTGGTTGATGCCTACTTACATATTCCGCTGCACACGGAGTCCGAACCACAAACAACTATCAACACTTCGTGGGACATGTTCCACTACAACTTCTTACTGCGCGAACTGCATGTATCTTCCGGGACCTTCCAGGCTGCAGCTGACGGCTTGATCCATGTAACTGATGGTTTGATAGCATATCAGGATGAAGTGCTTATTTTCGAATCTACAACGGAAGGATATGATAGCTGATTGTAAAAACGGCTGAATAGGTTTGTGGAAAGAAAAGTACCGATCAGAGCCAGAAACAGTAACTGCGGTGTCATCGAATTAGATTTCCTCGTTTTCACTGTTAGGGTAAACGGATACCGACCCGACACAGATCGTTTGGAACCGCTAAATAGGAATTGAGTTCCCTGAGAATCAGTCACACTTACGGTCAGTTCTGAAATGCCCGCAGTATTATTCTCGATCCACTCCGAACTTCGTGACACGAGCCCAACAGTAGTTCCTCGCCCAGTCGTTCGATTTGTAGCAATAGGACGAGCAGTGTGGAAAAAACCCTACGGAGTTTTATACAAAATACTGTCGGCCTACAAATTCTTGCCCCACTCGCACCATTTAAACGAACCATACTCATCACAGACGCATCCAAAGTTTGGATTGGAGCAATCATGGAACAGGATGAACGTTCAATAATCTGCATCTCGAGTCTTCTCAGTGCTGCTAAGCGGGGTTTTTCCTAGAGGCAGTAGGAGGCTTTTGCCGTCTACCGGGCGGCACGTCGACTGCATAAGTGCCTATTCGGACTGAAGTTTACGATTATCGCCTACCACCAAGCGCTTCAGTTCCCATATAATCCAGAAAAATCTACTTTCAAGCCGACGTCTATTCTGATTGGCTGAAGTTCCTCAGAGTATGTAGCCACCAGGGCCGTGTCCCGTGAAATGCTTGTTGAATCTCCACAGATCGATCTTTGACCCTTTTTAATACTATTTCAGATTCTTACCGGAATTCTGGAAGAGCGTAGTTCAGTTATCCCCCCCCCCCCAATCAATGAACTGACCAATGCGACAGAGTATTGCGATATCTCATCAATAACATCGTTCAACACCCCACGTTAGGTTTATCCTCACCATGCCTACAAGTAGTTCTTATCACGGATGCATCTCTAGTTGGAATCGGTGCAGTGCTTAAACAACATGAATATCCGATGATACGTATTCCTCGACTTACCAGTGATGCTGAGAGAGGGTACTTACAAACACTTAAAGAAGCCCTGGTCTTATTCCGGGCGGTACGACGCCTTCATAATTACTAATTTGGGTTGAAGTTTACGATTATAACAGGCCAAAAGAGCTTACATTTGCATTCGACCCGAATAAGTCCGTCACAGCAGCCACGATGCAACGATGGATTATTTCCGTTGCTGCATATTACTGTGACATCCTGCATCGGCCTGGTAAATCAACCCCATATATTGACTTTCTGTCAAGATACTCGCTATTCGATGAGGCTGCATGGTGCAATTTCAGGTCACCGACCAATCCCGTGGCAAGAGAGGAGCTACGACAAATCACCAGAAGATATTACTCTTATATGATTTCTGCTATCAAGAAAGGCTGGTAACCGGAAGGGAAAAGAAAGTAATTCCAATTTTTCGTGAGTCGTGACAAATTGTGCGTACAACTTGATGGAGTACTGTGTCGTGGTCATCGGTTGACCATACGTCCTGTCCTGCGTAGAGCGGTTCTAGAGGATTTGCACTCAGGCGTTGAGAAGATGAAGTCTTTGGCTTATCAAAAGTGTTGGTAGTCTGAAGTAGACGCGGACATACTGTACTGGGGAAAACAAGACGGGTGAGGAACACCTGTATTCGAGCTACCAGACAAATTAAGTGGATAAAACATGCAGTGGTTTATATCGACCTTTTTTCAGACCGCGATGTAGCAACGTCGATCCTGTGACTGCCTGAGTAACTCTGCTCCGTTCTGACAGGTGGCTGCGGTCATTAGCTTGATTCTTTGGCGCATTATTTCCTTTTGGTAGACTGGTTGTTCTGGTTGACGGCTTGATCGGTAGTCCCTTACATGGACTACCTTGCTGATTGCTTGATATCCCGCTGGGTTTCATCTACTAGCCCGTACGCCTCTTTTTGTCTGCTGCCGAATGCTTCCGACATATCCACCGTCTGCTCTATGGTCTGCAGCTCTAGATTGGTTGGCCCGATCTGCTTGATACTCGCATGGAAGGGCGAGTGTGGCGGGAAAGCTGTAGCAAAAGAACCATGCGCGCTCCAGTTCCTGGTGAGCTTAGTCTGGGTACGAGCTATCCCATTACTTACGGTTGGCCAAGTAGATTCAACTCTCACACGATTAATCTGAAATGTAGACTTAAATCTATTTCCCTGTTTGTATTGGCAGAGAGTCATCTTTGACATGCCAAGAACTGTGATCACGTAGCATGATAAAATATGTGGATTCTTTTCGACTAGTTACGTCCTACTTCTGCTTACAGACTTCACGGACAAGAGGAAGAGCAGGACTCGGTAGTGGAAACAGTTTTTCATTCAGCTGTTGACAACTGATGCCAGCAAACAGGCGCTTTCCAATTGGTCTCCAAAGCTGCAAAGCGCAACTTGTGTCCGAAGCTGAAAAATGAACTCACGAGTATTGTGCAAATCTTGCTTTTGAAGTTGGTAAAACTTTGTCCGTACAGCAATTTCAAAATTAACTGATTGTTTACGCTGGAGCACAAGATTCCTCAATTCTACGTATTTAGAGAAACAGGCTTCTGCGAGAACGATAAATTCTTATTAACAGAATATGTAAATTTTCCCATAACTCAGAAAAACAACGGTTTTGCGTCCATCAGATATTTCTCCACAAAGCAGCACATTATGCACAAGACGCTTAAGAGCGAACAATTGTGTTATGTCTGGTTGAAGTCACGCACACCACGTGGACAACCGATGTATATTCCTCTCATGAACGGACATACTCCCGATTTGCCTTGATCTTTAATCATGCTTTAGCGCCAGCACTATTGACTTATCGGTTTGCCTATGTACTGATTGGTCTTACTCTGTTGCACGTGACAGCACATGTAATTTAGCTCTTTATGCCAACTCACTTGTTTGCTTGTGGGTTACTCGCCGGTTGCGGCCGGGTTTTGTGTTTACGCTCGTACAAATAGATGAAACGCCACCATTACGTGTTCTACTATTAACTACGGACACAACAAATTGTTTTCAATTATTCCCATTGATGCTCTTACAATTAATGAGTGATATGACAGTGAAACACCAAATTGGGTACTGCGGATTGGATTACTCCAAACGAGGGGATTTGCCTTTAAGATACTTTGCAATTTGAGGAGCACCAAAATTGAGTACTGCAAAAGGCCCATCGAATCCGAAATCCAAGTCAACGAAGGTGAGTCTGTAATCTACATGTACCGATGGAGAATGAGTCAAAACCGAAAGGGTACACAACTCCATTTGCGAGAAATCCGACCACAATGTGCAGACCACTCAAGCACGCAGGCGTAGTCAAGATCAAGTCACACGTTAGGCGGTTATGTGAAACGAGTAGTGAAAGGTGACCAATCACAGTCAGGGGGCAATGATAGTGGGAAACCGCGGTTCAATTCCCGGGTCACAAACAGGGGGAGAGGGAGGGGGGAATAGAGCGAAGATGGCCCAGGGAATCATAAGACGCAAAAAGTCAATTAAACTGACGGTGTGACGGGACTGGAGCATGGTTGCGAGCGTGCAAACAAAGGCACCAATAGAGTTTGTTTTAAAGTCGGTGAGTTGGCCGAGTAAACGTCACGGTGGAGTTTAACTCTCACCACAACACGCACACAACTCCTCCCCAAGATCCCCCCCCCCCGTTTTACAGAGCTACGACATTGACGCTTACCCCAGCCAATGGTAAACCATTCCACTATCACCTCACCAAAATGAATTGGAAAAGCACGTATGGGATACGCTAAAGAACAATTGTTTACTTTCCAGCGTCTTGTTCTTAATGTGACCGTGACCGCGGGACTGTTCAGACTAATAAACCACAACCGGAATTTTTCCAAATAGTCCACAATCCTGCACACAAGAGCATTTAAATCCAGAAATTCCATACTGCAGGGCTGTGTAATGATGACCAATTGCTGCAGCACACAAGGAATGGAAGTAACAATAGCAAATCTGAACGGAGTATGAACAACAACCTGAAGTGAAATACGAATCGGAATTAGGTGAACGGTATCACATGATTGATGAAGTAATACAAACGTAGTTTATGTACAATCATCACCTGACCCACTGGTGGGTGCTCATAAAAAGTTTAGCAAATAAATCACGCCGGGATTAGCGAGAAAAGTAGGGTTTTTTTTCTTTCTGGGATGAATTTGACCATGGATTTTAAACGTCAGTTATTGCTCTCCATACTGTTATACTAGTGCACAGAAGAACTAATAAACCTGTGCGTACAGTTGAGTATGATTTAGGTTGTATTTTAATCCCTCTTAGGAACATTACTAAAATTAACATTCCAGAACAGTCCGAAATCCGTCATCACATCTCGTTCTGCACCCCCCCCCCCAATCAAAATGCACCAACAAGCGCGAAGGTGAGTGTACGGTCAGCAATATTCAGACTGATAGAACGTATCTGAATTCTGTACAACCTAGAATTAGGCAAACCGAAGAGGTAAGAAGCCCAAAACTGCGGAACTGTACTTTTATTCTGTTGTATGAATACGTAAATCACCGGCAAATCACAAGTCAATCAATCACAGTGAGTTTGTGTTGTACCTGTTCAGGGCTATTCTGATTGGTTGAAACTCCCCAGCGTATGTAGGCACGAGACTGTACCGGACCATGCTCCGTGTAATCCATGCTGAAACACTACTGCTACGTGAATCAGCGATTAAACAGAACGATATTTAAAGCGCAAATGAAAAGCTCCTGTTTTGGGGGTAGTCGAACGGTCATTATGATGGGCTTCTGAAGCTTCTGTTCCGCATTCGAATTCTCGCGCCACTGCCGGCCGCTTCCCTAATTGGCAGACACTGATTGACCACGACCCCCTTTATGATATACTGTACTACTATTATATAATAAAAAGGAAGGAAATACAACAACAAAACCTTTCTTAATAGTTCATTTTGTTGGCAAGCCGTCAGTTTACCTTTGTTTAAATCTTATTGATCTGTTAAGCACTATTGATTACCAGTGGAGCACAAACCAGCGTGTAGTGTGGAGGCGGATTGGTTGAACTTCTAGTTTTGTCTGGTAGTGAAGTTAATTCATGATGGTGACATATTTGTATTCCAGAGTACATTGTAAGAATTCCAGTAGTAATTTCATGTTTCTAAAACACCAGAAAATTCCAATCACGTAAGTGATACAGGAAGAGATAAACTGTCGGTTTTCGAATATTCTTAAGCATCGTAGACTAACGGTATATTGATCTGTATGATTCCTCGGTCTGCGCGAGACTCTATCGATTCATTCTTATCAGTCATTATGAGCCCCAACCAATCAGATAATGGGCCGTCCCGAAACAACGTTGATTGATCAATACATTGCCTACCAATGGTTTCATATACTGAGTTATGTATAAACGAATGTACTGGAGATAAACCTGAGTTAGTAGCTTCGGTCTATATGGCTCTGGCCAGGCAAAGTTCCGTGCGTGAGTTAATTCGTTATATCCGGTTGATAGGACAGATCAGAGTATCACAGAAGGTTAACCACTTAACCAAAGTGTGATGAGGCGAGCATGATGTGATGTTTGCTTCTATAGAACTACTGTAAAGCTACGTAAATCTATGTGACTTTATCATAAATAATCATATTGTTTTGATCACCACCTCCACTTTGATGATTCTACTTAATGAACTACTGTAATCATGTGGCATTGGGCCTAAATCACTACCGACTAGTTTTCGAGGATACTTTACTCCGGGCTTTTCTTAAGAATATATAGTTCACGAAATGTTTTTGGTTCACCCTCATTTTATGCGATTTATTGCGAAAGCGTACGTGTGGGATAATGAAATTTGGTGTGCAAATGCCTTATCAATTCACGACATCGGGATCGTAAGTGGATCCGAATTTTGATTTAGGAAAATTGATTTTATCCCTAATAATGTGCCAGAAGACTGCGAAATGCTTTTAGCGCACTCTAGGATTACTGTCAAAATACACGCGGCGGATCATTTAATGGGTGAAACTTGTCCCACTTATAGCTGTTGTCTTCAGCGATGATCCTTGATATGCCCTTGAACCAAGTTCACACCATCAGTATTTTGTGAATGAAGCTAACCCAGTTCGTTAAATCAAATTACAAGTTTTGGTCTTTCATTCAAGAAAACAAAAGAATGCCGCACTGACGAAGGCTATCTGAGTTGGAACATGCAAAAATAAACAAGATTGCCGAAAGAATTTACAAATCAAGGGAAGTTATCTGGAACTTTTTGCAGGATCTAAGCAATTATACCTCCAAGAAGGAAAGTGGAATACGAAGGAAAATCTATGAAACAGCCAACAGGCAACTTCTACGGACTCCATGCAACCAAGTAACAAGTGGATCAAAGTTACAGAGCTCCACGTGATTGCATATTAGTTTTTGCCGTGTACAGCAAGCGGAACAAGAAGAATGAGAGTAGTGCCTGACTGATTGAATGCCCCACGTCAGATCGAGTCGAATGTGTCTGAAACCATGTCAGATGGAAGACTGAACGTAATAGCGTGATATTTAGTGACGAGAAAATTTAACTTGGACAGCTCCGACGCACTAATGTACCACTGGCATGACAAGAGGGAGAGTCAGCTTGACCTTGGCCGTCGAGTCTCCCGTGTGGGAGCTGTGATGGTCAGGGGCGCTATTTCTCCGAAAGGTGAATCAAAGGTGGCTGTTCTCGAGGGAGAGTAGGCCGTTGACTCGAACATCAGAACTCTGAATGACTTCTTACTTCCTGCACTGCCGGAAGATCTGAGGGGTTCCATACTCTTCCAGTAAGCCAAAGCTTCCAATCTTACAGCTCACGTCAGTAAAATGTGGCTACTGTGTCGAAACATCGAAATCATCGATTTGGCCGGTCGCAATCCTGAACTAAATCCCACTGAATACGGTTAGTCTATGGAAACGGAAGAGTCTTCAGCGTCATTCACTAACTGAGGTCTAGTGTTCTCACTGAATGGTAGAACTTCGAATTCGAGACAACCCGAAATCATATTTTGAGCATGTCTGATAGGCGTTCTTCTGTTCTGAGCGATAAAGGCCTTTGCATTTTATCACCAGGTTGTTTATTTATATCGTTGGGTCGGGGTTGCGGTAAAAGCATTTCACACCCTTCAGGCAAATCACTCGGCATAAAATGGATTCCCCTAAGTATTAATTCAAATCCGCATACGATCCCCATACAGTGATAGGGCAAGACATACGTACTGCAAATTTCACGATTCCACCTATATGCGTTCTCGAGAAATTGCCTAAAAATGGGAGTGCGCTAAGAGCATTTCGTGCACTATATATATTAGTCATATCGCACAAGGCTTTCTTTCGCTTTTCTCGAATACGGATACAGAGATATAAATAAAACGCTTACTTTTGTAAGCACATATAATATGGATACCGTTGAACAGGTATAAGAACAGTTGTCCCGGTTGATCGGAACAGAAATAAGACATGTTGCGAGATGCATGCGTTTAATTCATTTTTGTCGACTGCCAACGTTGAACAGGCCAGTGGTGCAGTAAGAAAACTATTACATTGGAGTAGGGTTGACTGAAGGCCGTTAAAGGGCGTTGTTCGTCATTGATTATCCGAAAATTGTTATCGAATAAAACGGATAACCGGGAAACGTATGGGGACAGTCAACTACGGTCGAAAGGAAACAAGTGTTATCTTCGTACTATAGGTGACCAATTATTTAACTAATTAAACCGAAATCTGCAGTTAGCCGTAAGACTCAAGAACACAGCGGAGCAGTCGCTTTTATTACTGACCACGAATGGCTTTAGTCTCCATAATCATGCAAACTGACTTCCTGATCCCAGTGCCTCACAAATCTCTTGGGGTAATGGTGACCAAGACAGAACGGATCACTGCTTGACTCAACGAATGTCGGCGCACATATTCAGATGACCGTAAAATCCAACGAAGTAACCCACTATGAACAAACAGAACGCCTTGGAATCGCCGGTTTCTTCAATTGCGAAAACAACTAATTGCGGCAGGACACAGATTTAACTTGACCCCGTCTTTCAGTGTGGTGTGGCCTAATCCAACGCCAAAGCTTTTGGCGTTCAGCGAAGCGATGTTAATCATGATTCATCAAGCTGAGCTCTGCACACAAACCATTTCACTCAAAACGTGTGTGCGTGTTGCCTTGGCATCAACCCAACAGATATCCCTCTCTCCCACCGCAAGCACCGTAACAGTTTTCAATCGCTTCTACTGCACTGTAATGTTATTCTCATTGTACCATATATAAACTGGCATGTTTTACGTTCACGATCGAAACACAGTAACCGAAATGCTTGAATCTCAAGGCCTGTCTTCCTCCTCATAAGCCCGATAAAGGGGGCTGCGGATATTCAGCAGACATCACACGTGATACGCCCAGGTACATCTTGGTCACTGCGAAAGCTGAGGGATTTCAACCAATTGGGATCGCTGAGGATAGGTGCACGAAAAAGTTCGCTGCGACTGATATACGTGTGATTTACCAGTGATAGACATTGTTATGCAACTCAGTTATCCAAATAGAATCAACTTGTCATCTACCAATTATTTTTTATGGTTTAGCATATTTATACAGGTCAGTTCTGCAATACAATTAAAAAACAATTAAGCAGCTTTGGTCTTCTTGCTACTTCGGTTTGTGCGGCTGTGGGCTGGAGTGATTTCAGTATGTCCTATTAGTTCGGACATTGCGAATACTACAGGGACCCAGTGTTTTCAGTTGTCTCTGCATTTGTCGCCTTGTTTCAACGAAAGCCAAATGAATTTACCCATTAATTTTTTTTGAATTGTAACATACCTCAAAAAAAAAATTCCCAAGCAATAACTAATCCTTTTTTTTTCTATGAAAACCCCAGATGTGCAAATAGCTTGTTATTGTAAATCGATCAACAACGATGGCGAGAACGGTCGGTTCATCATTTCTCATCAGAAGAATTTGCTCGAATTTTGTTCGGGAGCTAGATCAGTGGACCATAATTTCTATCTCATTAGTGGTTGATAACTGAAAAATTATTCGGAATTAAAAACAATTCCGGCAGTGCTTCTCATTCACATCACTTTGACACAAATCAGAAGAACTATCCAAGCACCCGAAAATCTACTAAAACTATGATAGTAAGTTAGTGTGTAATGTCATAAACCAGCTCACCATGAAGATTGCAAATATCACAAATATCCAGTTCGGTTAAATACTTAGTCACCTTAGATCACTTTCAACCGAGCTTACTGTATTGACCAAGAACCTTGAGAAAAGCTTGTTCATAACATGCTACTTGATACTATTTGTCTCAAAGGCTAGATGCCCTGTAGATATCAGAAAAATTCGGGAAACATTCTGGAACATTTTAGCTGATACTGTGTTTCATTCACGCCTCTCGTACGGATTTGCTAAAAGACATTTACTAACTACTGCAACGTGTTTCTTCTTAGATAGTTAATGAGCACGTTCAAAGCGGCGAATAAAAAATACTTTCAATGTCAACGTGTCCTAATTTTATTTTCGACCACTGGTGGACGGTTTTTGGATGTGCGTCTCTCTCTCTCTCTCTCTCTCTCACTCTCTCTCTCTCTCTCTCTCTCTCTCTCTCTCTCTCTCTCTCTCTCTCTCTCTCTCTCTCTCTCTCTCTCTCTCTCTCTCTCTCTCTCTCTCTCTCTCTCTCTCTCTCTCTCTCTCTCTCTCTCTCTCTCTCTCTCTCTCTCTCTCTCTCTGTCTCTCTCTCTCGTGTCTGTGTCTATCCATCTGTCTGTGTGTAAACTGTCTTGTTTGCGAACCTCATGTAAGAGAGCAGCCTCTTTCGCATATACAGAAACATTTCACTGGATAATAAGCGGTTTTGTTGTAATACGAGATGTGATTGCTGATAACACTAAGACCGTAGAGATGGTGCACCTGTTATCACTTGTACACCTCTGATTCAGCACTGAACATAGGCGCTAAACATATCCATAACCACACCTATGACTGGGTGCACCCGCTTGTGTCCCCGTTTCCTGACCAAGCACATGATCAGTGACCTTGGGGTGCATTCAACCTTGGGACTGGTAACGCCATGGTTACTCTTAGCGTTATCGAGTTCATGCACGTGATTGACCCTTGTACAGATACGCCTCCACTGAATTACCCGTGCATTTGGAATTACTTTAAACGAAACATGCCACGGATTTGCATGAATCTAATCCGTAAGGCAGTTCTTATTATCCTTTTGTACTGTTCCATCACGCTGGTATTTCCTCAACATTTTGTTTTTTTTACAACTACGAGCTAAATAGTGGACGATGCATTCCTTTACTATTGTTGGGTAACATCTGAAACTCCCAGTGTGACCTCATAGCTCAGGTGGTAAACCAAGCGCGGTTCTGTAGAGCATAAGTGGCTTTGCCCACGCCCGAGATGGAAATCCACAGCTTTTGACATTTGGGTCCGTATTTGTGGATCATATGGGGCTAGTTAAAATCTGTGGTCACATGTGGGTTGCAAATGTATTGGGTCGACTTGAGGCAATTAACTGACTTCCGCTGGTTTCATCTTTATATCAGGTGAACACTAATTCATTCTAATGATTAATACTTGGTGTTCTGAACTGTCCCGCTCTAACTAGGAATAACGCCTCCTCCTTATCGCGCAATCTAGTTTCGTTTGTGTAAAACAGAGATTACATCACGTCCTCCAGTACGTATGGCTCACACGATTCCGGTTCTCGTGTAATTTTCGGTTGCTAAATCCAATTAGTTTGTTGCCAGACCTATGGCCCGTCGGGTTTTGCGGGAATTTCCCTTGCGAAAGTGCACCTGAGTAAGGGGTCCTATACCTTTACAGCTCTCGTTTTTCACGTTTTCTACCCTAATTAGTACATGGTACATGGTTTCGTTCTGAAATTTGGTGTGCCATATCGTACCATGCATTAGGTCGTTCTCACCAAATGTGGTTACTTTCGAGAATATATAAGCGGAAATACGCGGAACAACGAGGGGTGTCTTGTAGTTTTGTCGCACTGTATATGGGGCTTTGGTCCTCGTACCCAGTCATTGAATAATACGCGTTAGTTCGACGGATATGGGCTATCGAGCCTTCTTATTGGCTGGTGCTGAAGCTAAACGCCGCTTAACAGGATTCATCTCTCATTCTCTCAATCCACGCCATCGATCGATTGTCCTGTTGATCGTAACCTCGATATTGGACGGACTCTAATTGTGCATCCCATGATTCATTGTGATGGCATTGGTCTGCCAAGCTGGGTAGGCTGCGTGTTGGCCACGTATCAACCACTGCCCTGAAACTAGATAACCAATTCAAATTGATGGTAATCTTAAATATATTTCCCAAGTATCATTATTATTATTTTTTTTATCGACAAATCATCTTGAGCTGTTGGAGATCGCGTTAGTCTTTCGGAAACCACGATAGAATAAAGGTGATAAAGTAGAAATCATACCGAATCATAAATGAGGTGAATAGAGTTCTGCACGCAATGGGATTAATCAAAGGCCGAAGTCAGCCGGTTAAGTTACAAGTGGTCATGTGCTCCATGGCCATATGTTTTGTGTGAGATTTCAATGCAATCTGCCGCTCTTAATGTTGGTTGCAAATGCCATCGGAAAACATTTTGTCTAACGGATAATTGTATTGCCATGGTGAACAAGCAACTGCTAGTCTTCGTCTCCGTCAGTGCAAGGTGGGTGATATTGTGACCCACAACCAACTTTTGTGCATAACCCCCGCTTTGCAATTCCCAACAAGCCAGTGCTCTTTTTAGTGTAGAAGCAGAACATTTCAGTGCACGGCATGGGAAATTCAGGTAAATTCTAGTGAATCTTTCGTAACTTGAAGTAAATCCCGCGCAAATTCAAGAGCAGTCAGAAATCAAATCACTCCCTGTAACAGATACTGTCGCATCTGTTGGTTGTTGCGTTTGTTGGGCATGATTTTGACATTTTACACTTGTATCTTATCTTCGTTTTACTTACCTGATATCCGATCACATTTGCTATCGGTGCTCATTAACGTGGCGCTCCACGGTTTATATCGTCCGTTGGGCATATTTATGTAACTGTTGAGAATGCCTACTATCGAGGTTTATACAATTGATTCACTACGTATTGGTAACAAAAGTATTTTTTTGCCAGTTTCCTATTGCTCTTCTATATATTCCTATTGGGGAAACAATAATACGAAGTCGAGAATTGATCTGGAACTAGTCACTCAAGGCGGAGTGCCAGAAATCCGTAACAGTACTCGGTAAGCGTATTCAGAATCTGCTCCTCTGGATACTCGATGTAACTTCATCCTGTGTTTGCTGGGATGCTAGTATATTCTCGAACTCTACCGAACCAAGACAGAAAATCCTTTTCAGAGGAGTGCCAAAATAGTAGCATTTGCTGTCATCAGTTGACTGTGCAGCTAATGAGTGTACTGTGGAACGGTCGTTTTGGTATCTCGCGTGGCGTACTCAACGAACATCAACTACTTCCTTTTGTTGCTCCTTCATCTTCTCAAACAAGTTTCTTCGTAAACATGTCGAAACCACGCTTTGTAGATGGAACCGTGAACACTCAAGTCCCGAAAGGCCAGAAACCCCCTATTGTCAAAGGCGGAGAATAGACAGACCGAAGAGGAGTTTGAGTTTGAGATGAAGCTTTTAGAATAAGAATGTAAAATTGCTAGTGATAGATATAAAGCGCAGTTGTCAAGGCTGGAAGCCAGTCGTCCGACCGAGGGTCATGTGAGACTAGTCGCCGTTCACCTATAAGAAGCACATATGATATATGTTCAGTCGATGAGGATATCAGGATAAACAACAAAGTACGCAGAATTCCGGGACATCGTGGGATTTTTTGAGATAACCAGTAAGTTGGAATTACCAGGGATCGAGATCACGGAGTTTACTGTGAACAGTGCTGATTGTTACCATTTTACTCAACAGTTTCAGTCACGGATTGAGAAGAGAGCAACTGACGATGCACAAAGACTCTCATATCTGCTTCACTATTGTAAGGAAAGGGCAAGGCGGGCATAGAGGGTTGTCTGTTGCTTTCATCATCCCAGGGTTGAGCAAAGGCCAAGGAGATACTAACTGAGATGACTGGACAAACTCATATAGCAGTTAGAACGTCTGTTCCAAGGAAAACAATTAAAGCATATCGGAAATGGTGTAAGTAGTGTTGTTATACTTGGATGACAGGACGAAATTTCCCGGGTAGCACACGACCGGTTCCGCGGTTATTGTCGCTCACCAGGTACGCGTACCCGGTGCTCTCCTGATCAATCATCCCTATACTTGGGCACTCTATATTAGTTGACAATACCGGAAATGATCTAGAATTCTCAATAAAGTTGCATAATTGTGAATTAACTTTACCACAGACGAATTATGCTAGCAACCTAGGTTCTGGCTCTACTTTAGAAAGTATATTGCGGAGATCGCCAACAAAAATACAAAACAGATGGTTGGAAAGAGCTAATGATTTTCATGATAAAGACAAAAGGCAAACAAACTTCTCCGACTTGCAAGAATTTATTGTCGAACGTGCGGACAGTTTCTGACTAGGGAAGCCTGCCCAAAGGCTGGTTGCAACCACAAGTCAAATGTACCGACGAAATCTGAATGGAGTCATAAAAACGTATTCAGTTCTGATGCCTTCCGATCGAGAGATTCAATGACAGTGAGGTGCATATTGTGCGCTAGGTATCGCGACATTGATTCTTTTGAAGTATTCGGTGAAATGATAATGAGAGGGAAAAATTATTCTTTAAAAATCAAAGGTTCTATGTTTCACCGTGCCAGGTGAGTACGGTTGTGACCTCTGATGGGGTGGTAATACTCAGTTTCGTTCATGTCTATGCAGCTCGTCCAAAATGCGTGACCTCAATTGTTCGCAGAGTAACCCACACTGCTGAAAATACAAATCGGTCAGCAACTGTGTCTGGTGGAGTTCCGATCTGTGATTTCATCTCAGCTCACCACCAAAGTGCAAGACATAATCAACGAGCATGAGCTCCTGAGTAAGGACCTGCTGCCACCACTGTTGCGATTCACGCCACTTGCCGGGGACATCAATACAAACAATCAACAATAACAACAATGCTTATTTGCACAATAGCTGTCCGATCCAATTGAAGACGGTTGTCATCCAGTCGGAGAATACAATTATGTGGTTCATATTGCCTTTCTTCACCTCACTGTGTTCGGTCCTTCTTACACAGTGGCGTTAACTGTCAGTCTACAACTATCCATAATTCTGCTTTGAGCAACCAACTACTTACTCATTCAGGGAGTAGTTTAAACACTCCGCCACACTCCTCTCCCCTGACAAAAGTATGATCCATGTTCAGTGGACTTTCTTCAGATCCTCCTCCACTCTGGGTTTCGTTCCTCCAGTCGGGTCCGTAGGGATGTCGTCATCAAGCCGAAAACTCTCCCCTTGACGTGTCTCGTTGTAGGTCTTCATGTCAACGTGGTGGTCCTTGCCGATGCATAAAACATTCTTCGTGCGTGCGGCCTATCTTATGACCAGGGTTGAGGGCTTCTAAGATAAAATACGGTCCTCTTTACTTAGGCCCATTCGCTTAGGGCCACTACTCAGTCCCCCCGGGAACCCATCTCGAATAATTCTGGTTCACTTGTAATTCTGTGTTCCTGAGTTTCTTTCAAGTTTTGCTATGCGTCTCTTCTTGCATGATGGAGTTCGATGAGCCCCTTCCAAAAAGAAGGCCATAGGCCCACTTCAAGGCAAACGGGCAATTTCACTGCTCTGCCACACATCAACTGAAACCGGCTAAAGTTCGCGCTGGACTGCCTGGAGGAGCGATGTGAAGCAACAACAATGGTAGTGTCTGCTCCCAATTTCCGTCTTTTGTCGCCAACCATTCCTTGATGATACGATTTATTCGTTCCGTAAAATCATTGGTTTGGGTATGATACGGAGTTGTGCGTATCCTTCGGATTCCAGTTTTCTCCAGGCATGCCTGAAATTCGTTTCTCCCAAAACACGGACCTTGGTCGGTGTTACTCGACTTCAGAACCCCATGAATGGATACGATATGTTCCATCATGACCTCACTGACGGTATTGGGGCATTGATCAGGAATGCCGACGGCTTCAATTCAGAGTGTGAAATGTTCGGTCATAGCTAAAATGTATTGATTGCCTCGAGGTGGGAACAGTCCCATCAGATCAATGGACCACAATTCCCCTATCTCCGCAACTGGAATTCACTGTGTTAGACAATGAGCGGCGAGTGAGTAGGATTTGAAAAGCTGGCGTCTTTCATATTGCCGGGGCTGGTTCTCCGTATCTTTTCCCATATTTGGCCAGTACGCTCTTTGCTGAAGTAAGTCATATGTTCGACGGTAGTAGGTGCGCGCCAACTCGCAACACTTTTTGATTAGTGGGTTGCGCATGTTTTCAGGCACGACGACCACCGATCCTCTCTAGCCGGGCAGTCGCATTATGACTATACACGCGGCGTTCAGAAGGAATTGCTTCCAGGTTGATCACCATAGCACTGTTCATCGGTTGTCAGTAGTGTCTCACCACTAGTAATAAAATGTATCACTTTCTTCAGTTGACGATCTTGTCGTTGTTGATCTACAGCTCGCTGGGGATCCTACTCCAGTAGCAGCATGTTGATCGCAGTAAGAATCTTAATATCAGGATCTGTTCCCTCAAAAAAGGACAGAACATTCGCGATGTTATTATCCGCACCAACAACGTGGTCAATGGTAAAATCAGGTCCCTGAAGACGAAGTGTTCATCGGGCCAGCTTGGTTCGAAGATCCTTTGCAGATTTGACCCATCCCAGTGGCTCGTGATCAGTCTCAGTATGAAATCTTTGGCCTAGCAGATATGATCGCCACTTCTCCAACGCCCACATGATAGCCAATTATTATTTTTCAGTTGTAGAGTATTTTCTTCCCGCTGGCTCGAGCACTCTCCTTGCGTATTCCACCACACCACTCATCTGCCTTAGCACTTCTCCTATATCTACATCGCTGGCATCAGCATTGACCGTGAACGGCTCACCAGCGACAGGTAGCTGCAACGTGAGGTGTTCGTTCGACATAGTGTTTTGGATTTGACAAAACGCTTGATGCTCCTCCAGGCTCCATTTGAATTTTTGTTGCCTCCTGAGAAGGGTGTACAAAGGTTCTACGATAGATGTGAAACTTTCCACAAATCAGCCGTAGTACTCAGCACAACCCAAGAACCGTCTTAATGATCATGTAGATGTTGGCACTGGAAATTCCTTTAGTTCGAGAATTTTCTCCGGAAGGGGTCGCCGTTCTCTGTTGCTGACCTTATGGACCAAAAGAGTAACCATCGGTCTTCTTATTTGGACTTTGGTCCGCTTATTCTCAGTCCCGAAACTTTCGCCCGCTTCGGCAGATTCTCAGAATGCACAACATTTTCGTTCCCCGTTCAACTGAAGATCACAATATCGTCAACGTAGAACGCAACGTGTGCTAGTCCCGCTAGCTGTTTAAGCATCAGCAAGCGAAAAGTAAATAATGCCCCTGATAATCCTCAGAAAGAGGTATTATCTGTCCCCTACAGTGAAGGCTGTTTTGTTTTGATCCTCCTTCTTTATTGGAGCTCGCCAGTAGTCGGAACACAGATTGATCACCAAAGATATTGTGTCTGCTTGCAATTTATCCAATATCTCTGCTACAAGAGGCCCCGGCACCGGCTTCCGAGTTGCAATACCGTTTACACGTCGAAACTCAACACAAAATCGGAGTATCCCACTGGGCTTTTATAGTAGTCGTAATGAACTGAATTGATAGTCCGTAGTGAAACTGCCCCCACCCAGAATTACGCGAATGAGAGTAGCAAGAAGACCAAGGCTGCAAAATAACACGTTATTTGTATTGCAGAAAGGGGTTTGTATAAATATGTTAAATTAGAGAATATAATTAAGAATAATAATAATAATAATAATAATAATAATAATAATATAATATAATATATATATATAATAATATACAATCACAGGGAGCTTTTGTCGGACGTGTCCGCGGCGATCCTGATTAGTTGAGGCTCATCCGTGTACGTGCCTACGAAGCTGTACCTGGCCGTATCACGTGTGACAGCTGTTGAATCACCACGGCTTTCTTACCAGGAGCACAGGCGAGTTGTACGGGCTCTGAGCTTCTTCGATAACTCCTTCTCCTTGCTTATTATCCTCTCATCGTTTCATTTCATACTCCTGATGGGAATGCGACGAGATTTAATTGGTGGAAAAGCCCCAGGTATTTCGTGTTCCACCCATTCACGAAAACCGTGAGGGTCTTCATCCGTCGTAAACAGACCAGTGAATTCTCGCATGGTCGGCTGGAAAGCTGGGTTCACACTGCTACATGTTTCCCTTGCACTGGATCCGCACACCTGCTTGGATGGTTGATGAACAATAGGTACAGAACGAAACTTCGTAATTAACCGATATTCTTTGAGATCGATTAAAATACAGCGTGTGGGTGGAAACCTGCAACAAAAAATCCAACATTTATGTCCTCTTCATTTTGTGCACTTTCTTCCTACCATACCATAGTCTCTTTAGTATTTTTTCTGTACCACTTCCGTGTTATATATATATATATATATATATATATATATATATATATATATATATATATATATATATTGGATCGATCACAGAGCTCAGGAGCCGCAGTAGGTCAGTACCTAATACTGTTCGATTAATGTCGTGTGATATTATGAGTTCGTGCATCAATGTTCTATCGCCTGTTGGAAACATCTTTTGTGCCATTCCGTCTGTGTTCAGTGTGTGTCCTCCGACCGTCTTGATTTTCATGGCACACGACCGCACTTTCACACTTGGTATACGCCTGGCCAAAGATACCCCCGCACCTGAACCCTTCGGGCAGACTTCATTACACCCCCTAATCTTGACTTGCCTCCGAACAGCTCCAAGATCTACTGCTACGATAACGACCTGATTTCGAGATCATGGTAAGTAGGAGATTAGGTCTTTATTTCTTGCCTCGTACTGGTGGCTTTTGCAGCACTGGTGCAAAAAGCGCCCCACTTCTCCGCTGTAGAAGCATCGGGACTGGTTCGGTTTTCTTACAGTTGGCGATTCCTCCCTCTCTTTCTAAAATATTAACCGCGATATTTCCTCAGAGAGCTAACTATCCAGTCTTGAGTCTTCTCCGTTAGCCACACTTGTCACCGTCGTTTCGAGATTGAGTAATTCATGGACAGCCTACGCCATCTACGAAATATCCATGTTGAGACCGACACGGATGATGTGTATTTGTCCTTTCATGGACACCGGGATGATATCCTCAAAGCGATCCACCAAAAGCTGATTGCGTGTCTCCGTGTCCAGCATAGGCAACGCTCGGTCCAGAAACGAACGGAAGGCGAAGGCACACACCAGCTCCCGGCTGGGCAGCCTTGAATCGCCCCACCACCTTCTAACTGTCGACCGTGCTGTTGAATCCTGCCAGCAGGGTGTCCTTGGAGACGACCAACTCCATCGTCCCCGGGCCTCTTTGCGCCGCATCCAGCACCGCCCGTGTTCTGCCCTCCCAATCACTTGAACATTTGTTTATATCTTGCTCATGTGCCGTGGCATATTTTCATTCGAACTCGAACCTGACAGTTGACCACGATCAGTGGTGTTCGTCTGAGTTGTCCTCTTTCGCCCTTCCTCTTCAATTTGTGCTCAAGCAGTAAAATATTTGACTTGGAACACACGGACCATATTGTTCTTCTGAGTGAAGATCCAGGTAAGTTTCAAGCTTTCCTAGATAGACCAAACACCAGTGTAGTAATGTTTGGTATGCGTTTCGCACCTTCAAAGTGTAAAATGCAGCTGCAGGACTGGGTTGATTCTACGCTAAACCTTGTGTTGGCAGTGAAGCCGTAGTTGAAGTAGATAAATTTTGTTATCTGGGCAACTGCATCTCAACAAGTGGTCAGATAATGGTGTATGCAGAGGGTGTGTTTGACTTTTGGTAACTTCAATCATCTGTGGTTCAGGCATGAAGTCCGAGTGTCTATCACGGGTCGAGTGTACACTGTGGTAGTTAGATCGGTTCTTTTATACGGTTCAGAAACCTGGCCGTTAAGGAGAGAAGATGGGATAAGTCTGTTGGTGTTTGAGCACCAATGTCTCTGTAGCATTGCCCGAATATTGTGGGAACACCGTATTAGCAATGCTGAAGTTAGACGTAGGGTGTTGGGACCCAGAGGTCATTCATTGGAACAAGTATTGAGTTTAAACAAGTTAAGTTTGCTTGGACGAATGTTTCGCCAGGCCACAGATTGGCTTCTTCAGCGTACGCTATTTTCCAAATCAGGTAATGATTGTAAGGTATGTCTAGGTGTTCAGTCGATGACATGGCAGAAAGGTATGAAAACTTTGACCAATGGACTTGGCCAATTGGTGCATGTTAGACTTCCGTGTTTTGGGGTTCACGCGACCTGCCTACTCGAGGGTTGGAGACAATAAGTGATATGGCTAGTTTTCACTGCCGGTGACGTAGTTGGACTCAAACTCCCTTTTTTCTTCTTCTTGATTTCCACTTTTTACTTTGTTTTTGGTTCTTTTTCATTTCATGCTTCTATTCTGTTTGTCGTTGACTCGACGAACCTGGAAGTTAGCAACTGAAACGAGAGGACAGAAGTGCAAGTTTGATGGTTGGATGAACTGAACTGCACCACTCTTACCTACTTACTACTCAAGCCCACTCGTCAATGAATCGGAAATCGTACTTTGCAATCGGCCAGGATTTTGCTTCCACACCATTCGTTAGTCACTTTCACCAGTTGCATTTATTTTTCCATTTATTTAATATTCTGAGGCAAATCTCTGTGCGCTTGATTTATCCGTTGTTACTCCACTTTATTACTTATTTACCAGATTTCTTTGACAGCTTTCATAAAAATAACAGTTTATGTACGAAGGCATTTCTTCCGACAAATGGTAGTATAACAACTCGTGAAAATTCCATTGGTATAGTCTGAAAGGATTAGGGACTACTGACTGACCAATGTCAATGTCGATTCGAGGGATCAATGACAGATGTGATTCGTCGAATGATAGAAAGCGAGACGTCACCGTATTCAGCGTATCTGAAGACGATGTAGTGAAGCAAAAGTGTAAACAGCCACTGTTCAAAGCGGAATGAATGTAACGGACCGTCTTGGTTAGTAAGTTCAATGTATTTTTCATTTTTGATTTAGATGATTCACGTGAATGCAACACGTGACGCTTTCTGAACTGCATCCACGGCAGACACTGTATTCGCTTTCTCACATGTGTCCGAAAGGGGTTTCCCTTGTTTTATGTAGCCTTTAGCCGAAGCATAAGTCATTTCCCGAGTTGCCATCATGAATGGTCTCATTCACTTAAGATCAATTCATCTGGTGTTTTTTGACACACCGATACTTGCTGTTTCATAGAATATGAAGAACATTTCGAATGATACAACAATCCCGTTTTAACTGCTGTATGCGAGATCAGTCGCAGCAAAACACGTAATTGTTACACTCCATTTACTTGTGGGAATGTAAATGCAACCAAATCGTAGCCCGTGCGTGAGCCACGGGCAAGTAAGCAAGTGAATGAGAGTACGGGTAAAAGAGCCAAGCTGCATATGCTCACTCGCGTAAACCAGTGAGGCCTATCGGTACATGGAAAGATAGATCAGTCAATACTGTACGTGCCGAAGCACGACCAAATGTCAGTACCAAGCAAGCGTACGTCCACGTACGAGAGGAATATTGACTGGTTATCCGTGCTGTATGTGTGACTTCAATCAGACACAACACCAGCTTTGTACGCTATGGTGCTACCCGTGGAAATGTTCACGAAGGAAAAGTGCAATCGGCACACTCATCTCGTTACTCAGTGCCTCAAAATGGATCCATTTGTCAGCAGTTACTATCTCTCCAAGCCGTTCGACTGTGCTGCTGATGTGTGATTCCCGGCTCGGACAAGCTTTTGTTCGATGGAGCCAACAAAGCGGGTTCTAAATTTATCATTCTTCGTTAGTCGCTGAGTGGATGGACCTTCTTACCATGGTGGACCGTTTCATTCGTTGGCCGGAGGCTGTTCCCATTTCCAATGTGGAACTTTGGGTTTCATTGAATGGTCCCCCTGCTACGGTAACTACTCATCACGGTGCACAGTTCGAATCAGATCTATTCGGAGACTCTGACCGTTATTGTGCAACGGCTTGTCACCTAACAGTCAATGGTATGGTCGAGCATTTCCATCGCTGGTTCAAAGCTTCATCCACCGCTACCGAAAGCTCAGGCACTTCCAACCATTCTCTTAGGTTTGCGTTCCGCTTATTAATCTGATATTAGTGCGTCAGCTGCCGAGTTAGTTTATGGACAAGCCCTCTAGTTACCTGCCTACTACTTTGCTGTAGATAGCGTAAGTAACGACGGTTGTGTTTCATCTGCTTAGCAGTTAGCCGCACAGGCGTGCCGTTTTCAAATGCATTCGCCTCGACCACAATCTCGATCAGCTTATATTCCACAAGAATTGTCCACATGCGCCTACGTTTTTATACCCGTGAATATCGTCAGAATATCCCGATAGCACTCCTACGACGGTCCCTTTAGGGTGCTCGAGCGACGCGAGTTAGTTTTCACCAATGACCGCAAAGGAAAACACGAAACTATATCTTTTAGCCATCTTAAGGTTGCGCACCTTGAAGATAGCCTAGAGAGGCAGACACCGATCCATGATATTCCTCCAATAGTTCCATAACCCGTCACAGTGGATACAACCCCTGAGCCTCAAACCATGCAGCAGTTGAGGTACCGCGATCAATAGTCAAGCTACCATGTACATAAGCCAAAGCGTCCTGTAAACAGCGTTCGTTTTTATCACACTTCACATTGTTTTTATTGTTTTGACAAGTTTTTATAAAGCCCTTTTGATAATCAGTAAAAATTGCAACTTTTTCGTACTTTTTTAAATTTTTGTATTGTACCGACCGACCAAGTAAGTCCCGTCATTTTTCCTTTCCACTTATTCATCGTTTGCTCATTTGCTTTATATTGCTGTCCCATTTCATGTACGAGACACGGTCGATGGATGAACTCGGGAAAATGGTACGGCATATTTATTTTGTCCCCACAATACCTGGTGAGGGTCGGGTTGGTGACTGCTTGGCCCGTGCGCATTTTGGTAAACCTCCACGACGAGCGGACTGTGGCATCGTAACATGGTTGCCTAGACGGTTGATGTCACATGAAACTCGTCAGGCGTACGGTACGCCCTCAGTTAGATCGAAGGGTAGCCGCGGCGGTTCCTTCCTAAGGGGTTGGGGGGAGGTGTTGCAGCGACCTGCAGATGGCTAAATTCACAAGCGTAAATTATCTAAGAAAAATTACCCGAGACTAATACAATTGATTGGTACTTAGCACTAGGCTGTTCGTATGTGGACTAATGTCACAAGGGTATTTTCCCGCTAGCCCCCCCCCCCCAACGACAGTTGACTTCCGCCAATTGAAAAATACTCGACCACTTTGCTTGCGGACGGTTGAATCTTAGCTCCCTTAGCTAACTTTGTCTGGTGTCGCCCAACCTTTGGACTCGATCAACATACTACACTTTCAATACACCTTGTCGTTCACCTAGCCTACCATGTTTTACCATTTTTGGCAACTAGTCTAAGAGAGGTTTTGAGTTAGAACAAGTCCAAAATAATGAACGAAAGAATCTTGAGGAAGGGGTTGGGTGTTGGTAACAGTTTGGTGGCATGATCCGCATTGAAGATCAAAAGACATATCCGTTTAGAACCGTCCCACCAGCCCTAGTGAGAACTCAGTTCTGCCTCAGAATCATATCAGTTTATTAGCACCAAACAAAAAATATAAAGGTTGCTCTCATATTCGCCCACTCGTTGCGCATAATGCATTGGTCCGACTGATGTGGACGACCACGCCTTGAGGCTTAAACAACACTGCCAAGACTCATTTCTCATTTATCGACCCACTCCAGCAATCGGCTGTTTTGCTATCCAAGATTCCGTTGTCTCAAGCCTTGAGCTTGGTACCGCACCAGTGTTGACTGCCAACGTGACTTGGCTGTCAGCCAACGGTAGGTTAACACATGCCCTCACAATATCAACACATTTGAGGACCTTTAGGTAGAGAGAGAGGATGAGAAGAGGACCACTTGCAAAATTCATTCAAATTACGGTTGCCGTTGTAGGGGCAGCCAAAGCAACATCGGTGTATTTGTAACCATCACGGTTAGGGGAGCGGAAAGTCTACTGATGTAAAGGGAGAAATGAAATAGGACTAGAGTGACACCCTGAAAATCTCTGTTACTAAACTAAGCAAACTGTGCGCGATTACGGAAGTAGTTACAAAGAGCGTTCAACGTCGGACCTTTACCGCTACTGTCATGATGAACATGTGGAAGAGTACCATAGTGAGGAGAACCGAATGCTTTGTCGAAGTCAGAAAATATAAGACTGTGCGGCCATTGCTATCAACAGTAGAAGCGAAACCGCTGATAAGGTAGCCGGAGACATCAAGGGTTGGTAGAAAAGGGCTTGTAGACCAATGGTATCGGGTCGGAACAGTGAACTTGAGGACTCAACGTTGAGAAGTACATTTCTAGAAGCTTTCAGGGAAATAGTTACGCAGACTATCGGATGATACCTCTTGTGTCCTTTCTTGGGCATAAGAGCGAAGAGTGTAGATGAACAGTAATCGGAAATTCCACCAGAATCAATAAAACGACTTAACTGATCAGTCAAAAGGGAAGCAAGTTTAAATGAACAGGATTTTAGTAACACAAGAAATGGCAAGTCGGGACCACCAGAGGAGTTGCACTTGACTTGCTGTAGAATTCTAAGGGCAGAGCCTGATGTGACGGGGTTGGGTTCATGATAATCAAAATGGGAAGGAGGACGTGAGAATGCGTCAGAGTTTACGGTGAAATGATAATTAAGATCTTCAACATTTATCTGCAACTAGATTTTAACATGGCATGATTTTTTGGATATTTCCACGTCTAACGGCAGTTCTTGTTACTTAACACTGTCAGTGTACTATCTATTTAGACTTTGTACCTCAGTCTTAGTAAGAATGGACAGATTTTTAGAAGTATTATGCCAGCCCTCTTTTTAGGCCCTTTCCTTGTCTCGACGGAGCCTTTCCATGGAACGTGAGTGCAATGAAAATGAAGTAATGGTGATGGGTTCTAGATCGGTCAGATCATTCTTCTCACTGGTTAATTCGACCACGGCTACAGTAAGTGTTCCCACAATTGTACATCGTTTTTACTTTATTCAGAAATCAATGTTTAGACAGTTTCTTTTTTGTTAGAGTTAAACTGTCACCTATTGGAACCATGAAGCTCGTACACATTGCGGCGATCTGTCCCTCACAGTGCCTCCCACGTTCCGTAGCGGTTGTGGTATTTTTAGTCAAAACTGTAATTTGGTAGCACAATGTCAGTTGACTAGTCACTCAATATCGATAATCCATTGGAATATTTGTTGCTGACACTCTGCGGGGGATACCCCTGATAAAAAAGCTGCTGCAACGGTACCAGACAAAATGGCTCCCCATTGGTTTCCTTCCACAATGCTTTTCATTGAGCAGCAATCAAAATCCGCTGTCTTGCCAAATGGCTTAACGTGTAGCATATCAAACCCTGCTGATAATCGTGGTTTTCTAAGCTGGGACTTTCGGAGGACTAGTGTATAGTGTATTTTAAAAAAAATATCCACTGCTTGAGGTGGCAAGATATATATATATATATATATATATATATATATATATATATATATATAATTAAACTGATCGAATATCCAAGACCTGGGACAGCTGGATCCCGCTGTGAACTTGAACAGACAAGCCATCATCCGTCATTGCGACGCACACCGCCTAAGACTTCTAGAGGCGTTATCGATTGGCCAACCAAGCTCCACCTTGTGTGTTTAGAACCCTTGCTTTTTACTCTGAATCTACCATGGCTTTGGTCAATCATGCACGACCATAGCCTCTCCCACCAAAGCATACACAAAATGACACATTCGTAAGCAGCCGTTTCCTTATTTTCTGTTCAAAGTTACACTTTCGCGACCAATGCGAGTATACGAAAGGAATTCCTCTCACCGCGTTTGTCTTCCTTGTTCTAGTTAAAATCTGTTTTTGTAGTGCCGTGGTTGCACTTGAACCGCTAATAATAATGCGACAAACTTAACATGCGAATTAGTCGCTATGTGGGTGACCCGTGGTAAATATCCGGATCCAGTGGGTAATGGTTACTAAATAAAAATGTGAGGCGAGCCGTTGAAAACCACTCTGAATAGCCCAATGGTCAACATGTGTACATATGTATTTGCGTACGCAAGTATGAGTGTGTGTGTGTGTGTGTGTGTGTGTGTGTGTGTGTGTGTGTGTGTGAATTACAACCCTGAAGACCGGGCAGTTCTGGTCCTCAAACGTGGATGTGAACTGTAGTTAGTGATTAGTCGTAGCAGCTGTGCCAGTTTGATTGCGTGAACGAAGTGCTCATACGGAGTGGCGAATCATTCTGGAACGAGTCAAGTTTCATATCAGTCAGAAGTACAGGCATTACTGTCCAAGTTCGAGTGACCTAATGGTGGTTATCAGGAATTCATCTATGGCCTATACACGCGACTTTGCATCCCGACACAAACTTTCTGCGTTACTCGCATCTACCGTTTCTCGACAACTGAATACTAAGTCCGCCCGGGTTATTCTCCTTCTCAGTGACGCATATTCTGTAATAAGGTGTAGAAACGTACTGGAAAATGTATCTGCATAGATCCGAGGCTCTTCTGACCTCCTTTTTATTGCTGTGCAAATAATATCATCATCCGGTTTAGATTTGTCAACTCGTTTATCACCACATCTTAATCTGTCAGTGTTTCCCATGAATAGTGCATTGGTCAAACAAAATATTCTACCCAATGTCTACCACAGAAACATTGAGCCAAAGTTGTGAAACTATCTGGTTTTGAGTGCTCATCTTTATCATCGCGAAAACCAAATAAAAGATTAACGGGAAACGCTTGTATTGTGGTGAGTGTATATACTACTTGGTAAGTAGCTGATAACTGAAAACAGAACTATCGTCAGTCGTGGATTACCAACGCCGCTATGCCCAAGAGAATAAACGCATTAAGATGAACGACGACAGGCGAACCACACGACTACTACTTCTTCGGATGGTGACTGTCTTCAAGTGAAGAAGACAGCAACTTTTCAAATGAGCATGTTTGTAACGTTTGGTTTGTTTTGTCGATGCCCGAACAAGCTGTTTATAAAAGGTAGCTTATTACCCAGGCACGCCATGTGTATTATAACAGTTTAATGGTAATACGGTCGTCACAAACTGGAATCAACCCGAGTTTTTCCCCAGTGAACCTACCATAGATCGCGAGTTCCTGCGAGATAACAGAGTATTCTGCTAATATGTTGGTATCGCCAACGCGTTTTTCTGGGAGACACATATGGTGAACGTATTGGTGGGGAGAATGATTTATGGTTAGATTAACAGTTGTTCATTGATTTTATGGTCATCTTGAAATTAAATTCATAGTCTTATCAAACACTTATACCCAATGTTTTACTAATTCTAATCTTCCATTAGGCAGAAAAATTTACCGTGGCTACCAAGGTTATGCAATGTCAACCGTCCACTAATCATTCTAAGGATAACATAAAAAGACGAAGAGTGATACTGTATTTCATATATTTAGTGTAAATACTCAATCCAGGAAAGAAAATATTGTCTATCACTAGACTTTTGGGACATAAGTGCAATAAGATAATTTAATTTCATAAATAATCGGTATTGTTCCACCTTTTGTCCCGGTGAAGGTTACTGTTCAAGGGAAGTCTAACAGATCATCATTCCCCCCTTTTATTCATTTTTCATTCTTCCTCAACAATCCAGTGCGTGATTTTAGCCTCAATTCTGATTTGCTGTTAAATAACAGCATTTTTAATTTCATAAATATTTACCATTAACACGGTATGCACACACACGAGAGAGAGAGAGAGGGGGGGGGATGGAGAGAGAGAAAGCAGCAGCAACGGAACGTTGAATGATTATCCTCGATTAACCGACGAAATAACTTTAGAAGAGTTACCTTATGATTCTGAACATGGGCTCTTCGTCTATGCACGCTCCCTACGATTCGAATGAGATAAAGATGATCAACTTTGTTGACTGAAAATAACTAACTTGTTAAGTTGCCTATCAAACCTAGGTCTGTATCCAATGTACGAAATGACCTAGTATCCTAACTAGGGTATGGATGGTGTGGCTTAGAATTTCGCTGTCCCCGTGTCGTGTCTTGCTTTCCGTTTAGAGGCGAATGTTTATTTGGAAGCTCAGTTATTGTTTAGGAAATCAGTGTGATACCACTCATAATTATATGATCATCACTGAACTTGATCCCAACGGGAATTCAATCAAAGATATGAAAACAAATCGTGCTGAATCCACACGGTTTACTTGAACTCTTCGTAAGTGGAAAAGCCATAAGCAGAAGGTTACGTACAGTTGCTCACGGAACAGAACGTTAACAAAGGGTCCGAAACGGGTACGCGTTGATACATCGAAAACAAGTGTGCAGTTTACTGTCTTTTCGTGATTAGGAATCGACAAATGGATCTCAATGTTGATCAGATTTCCCAGTCCTGTGAAATCAGTCCAGTCTCTTCGGTACGTAGCCACGATTGCAACGGGGTTTGTGATATCCTTCGCAAATGTGACTGAGATCTTTGAGGCACGTAAGGTTCGACAATATCATTAGGCTCGGAATTAATCTGAGAGGAGGACGAGAAAAAGCACAAAAAGGAAACGTGCATAGTCAATTTAGATGAGAAGTGGAGAATATTCTTCTAACGAGACCAACCAACAAACCTATGCGACTAAACGCATAACCTTCGATTGTTTCTAGTTTGACTAAATGTTGAATTGGTTTCGAAAGTGAAAAGAAACAAGTTACTGTTGGATGAATACGAAGACACACGCACAAAAAATGAAAAGGAAAGATGAAGCACTCTTTGTTTTGTTCCGTCCCACTAGACCTAGTAAGAACTCAGTCCTGCCTCAGAATCATATCAGTTTATTAGCACAAAACAAAAAATATAAAGGTTGCATTCATATTCGCCCATTCGTTGCGCATAATGCATTGGTCCGACCGATGTGGACGACCACGCCTTGAGGCTTAAACAACACTGCCAAGACTCATTTCTCATTTATCGACCCACTCCAGCAATCGGCTGTTTTGCTATCCGAGATTCCGTTGTCTCAAGCCTTGAGCTTGGTACCGCACCAGTGTTGACTGCCAGCGTGACTTGGCTGTCAGCCAACGGTAGGTTAACACATGCCCTCACAATATCAACACATTTGAGGACCCCCCTCACCCCATCCCCCTAAGAAGACCGAATAAACAAGTCTAGTGAGCTGGTGCCGGGTCCAGTCTTAACGATGCGTTTTGTATTAATAATGTGGTATGGTTACACAAGAACAAGTCCAAAAGCCCCGGTAATTCACTAGGGAAAGCAGAACATTCCAAATCAGTTCGGAGTAGCGTGCGTGAAGGTGGTCACATGCCCGACCTTAAGGCACTGTACTGCTGGTTCGAGTCCTTGCCTGTGGACCCTTATGAACGGATGTGCATGCAACTCAAAACTTCCAACAAGCTGGACTTAACAATTACTCAATGAACACTAATAATTAATTGGTATGGCGTGACAATTCAGCCTAAAAATATGAAAAAAACATCTTTTATGTTCTTGGAGTTAGTTGAGCGTATGTCAGGATATTCGACCGGAGAATCGTATCCAGAAAAAAACTGTCGAGGAATATTCAACAGAACACTGTCCTTTGGAGACAGCTAAGATCAACGCATACTTTCATTTGTAGCAAACGAGTAGCTCTTGCAGTGGTCTTTTGTCCATTTAATTCGAATGCAATTGACAAATAACTCTGCTCTCAGAGTCCTGTTTTTTATTCGATGTACGGTGCTAAATTGTTGGTTGTGTGTAATTCTGTTTTTTGTTGTTGTATTCCAAGTGTTTTTGCTGGAAGCCTACATGGGATCTTCCATGTAACTTGCAAGTTGCGCTCGTCTTCGCTTGTGGCTTCGGTTTCGCATGTTCTGTGTCACAAGTTCCTCGACGTTCCTCCTGTAGCGCCTGCTGTCTTCTCATTGAGATTCTGTATTGTTGACAGAATCTCGATTCCTGTCCAGACTCAGTGGATGTGTGACCAACTCACGGAGATTTTCATAACAGTTTACTTGTGGTGATGGTTGTCGCTGTCCGCCTGATATTACTTGTATTATTTTTCATATTCGATTATTCAATACTGAGGTTGCGGGCACTACACAAAAATGGTAAAATAGCTCAGATTTATGAGCTCTGTTCTATTCTGTTCTATACTGATCTGATTTCTGGCCCAAACTGAGTGCAATTTAACAGTTTCGTACTGGTTATGCTTCGATCAATGCCCATTCGATTTAGTACTAGAAATCGATAGCATTTCATTGATGTCAATGTAATTCGTAGACCGTAAACAGATTGATGATAAAAATGTACTAATGAGCGTAACGGTACTTGGAAAAGACGTTAATGTTGATAGTGAAAATATCTGGAAAACACAAATTGGTGAACAGGCTCACTTTCAGTATTTCCTAACCGCTCCAACTACGATAAAAACACAAAGGATACAGTAAGAGGAGACACTGTTAGCGATCAGTGTTCACATCTATTACGACACAGATTTATCCGGAGACCGGAGGTGTGGATAAATTACGATATGCTCAAATTTCTAGCTTTGGGGCGGTCTAGCACACCTGCCGTTGGGTGGTGAGTGAACCAGGGCGGTCCGAATGAACGTATAGACTGTATATGAGTGCACAAACATGGGTTGTGGTGGCGAATCCCAAGATTCCGCAAAGGCCAAAATGGGACTTCTCACCAGTCTGGACAGCTGATTTTGGGTCCTATACAGGAGGCGGAAAGCTTCAGCCACGTTCACCATGTGACTGTGAGTGAAAATGTAAAGGTGAGTAGTGAAGTGCAATATGATTCGGGTGCTCCATGAAAGTGATTGTTGAGTTGACAAAAATGTTCAGTCTATTCATAAAAACGATTATGCATTCGGTGATGAGTCACTTGAAGGGTCTTCGGATTATGTCGGAAACTTTGTCTTTTGTGGTTAAATGATCCATTTTTGAAGCTAGAACGGGCAAGAGCTGGTGTCGTTGACTGTCTTCTCAAAATAGCAATCCAACGGATTCTTCCAGTTGACATCGTTCTCATTTAATGATCAGCTACTTCTATCGTTTTCCAGCGTCTATGGATGAAATCAGAAATACTGATTGATGTGTGATAGATGACTCTTATATCCAGGCTCCCACTGCTTGTAAATTCCACACATAAAATGCCCTTGAGCTGAAAGGAAACAGCTCGGTGCCAGTTAGGGTTGGCCTGGGTTATCCGATTACAGCTAAGCAGTGTACCAGAAGTTAGATACGAATTTAGCAGTTTTTGGATGCCTCTTATGCATTACTGGATGTTGCTTTTGCGTTAGTGATTATTTCCAACAGTAGCATGTTACACAGTTTTCCGTTACACATAATACACTTATATTCATTTGCAATTAACATGTGTGCCAAATAGGCTCTGTTACTCATTCAAAGTCTATCGTGCTTATAACATTTTAACTGCTGCCATTATGTAAGAAGATCGATTTTTTTCTGTAGAAATAATGGTTGGTCCGCGGCTAACACGCAGCCTACCCTTCCTAGCAGACCAATGCCATCACAGTGAGTCCTGGAATGCACAAGCAGAGTCTGTTCAATATCGAGATCAAGGTTCGAGACATTGGAATCACGAGCGACAAGACAGCCGATCGATGGCGTCGATCGATAGAATGAAGGATGAATCCTGTTAAGCGGCGTTGAGCTTCAATATCAGCCAATTAGAATGCTCGGTAGCCCACATCAGGCGGACTAATGCGTATTGTTCAATGACTGGGTACAAGGACCAACGCCCTTTATAGTTATTGTGTTTTACGCTAGCAAAACGAGATTGTGTGAAGGCAAAGAAGAGTTCTCCCTAGCTACAGCGGGATAGTTTCGAGCACCTTATGAATAATCCAGTCACAGATGTTAATATTTTTTACTACTCACGTTAGGTACTCCGAAAGTTGTGAGCGACGTTCTCTCGTTTTCAGATTCGCGGTTTCTAACCAATCTGTGTTGCTTTCGTCTACGTTTGAGCGGACTGCGGTTATCGTCGAATCCTGTCATCGGCCCGGGACCGGAATGGGACGCGCGAATCAAGTCATTGGAATAGCTGTTGTATCGTTCTAGTTGGGAGTTCTGTGGACGAAAATCGAGAAAACCCATGGATTAAATCACAACACGTGTGCAAAGGCAAACCTATGTATTATTCAAGTAATCAAAACCGGAATTGGCAAAATAGTTAGTGCGGATTCCTGTTTAACTCAACTGTGGTGAGTAAAGCCGATTGATTTTGATGATGATTACGTGGGAAGAACAACTAGGCGTCCGTCTGAACGAGCTCAAGAGCATGGTGCCGGCTAGCTAGTGAAAGGAATCCACAAAACCGTAACCAGAGTGATCTTGGACAATGCGATCGATAAGGGGCACCACCTAACATGAGATGGAGCATTCAAGGTCATCTATCAAGCGTCACAAGGCCGCTCCAAAGGGGTCAGATGACGAATCCTATCCACAGGCGATTGCGATCAGGTTGCATCGACCAACCTTGTGTTCGCGAAAATAGTTTGTCAAGGTAATCCTTCTTCCCTGGCCAAAGGTCGGTAAGACAGTGAGAAAGATACAAGCAGTCGGCGAAACCAGTGGCGGAATTGTCTACACGAATGCATTATCGTCAGCCTGACAGTTGCTATAGTGAATTCCTGTAACCACTGGATTATTCACTAACTTCACTAGTTCTACAAAACCCCGTACGTGTACTGTATTGGCCTGATGTGAAGCACCGAAATGACAGATCTATGTTTGCCACGTATGGTTTCCTAAAAGATTAATAAGTTTGTATATAATATGATTCATCATGCAGCTTGAACGCTCAACTCACCATTGAAAACCATGGAAGCACTGTACAGCTGTTTCATCCTTGTTGGGAATCATCAGCAGTGCACATCCACCGAGCCCCCACGGGGACTCGAATCCGAACGTGAGTGAAATGCTGCTCCATGTCACATCGTCCGATGATGCTCTTAGATTACCGCCCTCATACATGACTGATGCCTGATGGGCTTCTCCTACCGAAGAGTCATCGAGATGTCCGTCTCAATGTGCTCATTCCTCCCGGCATGAAGTCACAAGACAGAATACGATTCAGAATGATGTCAACAACCCCTGGTCATCGAGTTATTTAAAGCAGACCGCGCAGGCACAACTCGAACATTGGCACCGAAAGCAGCTTGTTGCTTCCATAAACAATGAAGTCTGGTATTCCTGTTTCCTGCTGTGGTTCGTGTGGTGATGCTAGTGCTGTTGTATCTGGTCTGAACAGTTACGCATACTACGCGGACAATCGAGCAATATCCCTCTCATGCATGGGGATACACCTATTGATCTATAATCCTGCTTCAACCCGGCCAGTGTCAACAGGGTCGGCCCCGCGACGTATCGATCAACCTCAACCGAATGAACCCGTGTTTTGATCGTGAAACCGACTGCAACACCGTTCAATTACTTATGTAATTGCCTGACTACTCACTTGGGACTGGCCTACCTGCTTACTGCATGGTCATCGGCTACGACCGGGTTTCGTGTTTACGTTCTTACAAATAACTGGAGTGCGATCCTTAGGTGATCTCCTATAAACTGCGACTACAACAAATGCAAAAGTGGTTTCCATCATAATTCTAATTGATTCGTTTTTATTTAACCATATAGTAGTTGCCCCAAGAGGTTAATTTCTATTTAGGCTACAAAGAACTAAGTATGAGCACAACTGTGATAAATCCGGTTTGAAGAACGTAACCCAAAGCAGTGATACTCACCAGTACGGCGGATCGCACCACGTGTAAATGAACTAGAGCTACAAGAACCACAGGATTTTACCGAACGCTGTGAATGAAAACGACCGTAAAATGAGTTTAACAATCAAGAAAGAAGCAGATTTTCGTTTCGAGATACTCAATTGTACAGCATCTATAGGTCCGGCATTTAATGATGTTTTCTTAGTATATGTACTTCTTGCGAGTACAGTGCTGCAGATCACCATTTTAGGAATGGGAACGCACAACCGCTCTCCTAACGATCGAACACTGCCGTCACACTGTTTCGATCCGTCCCAAGTATTTCTATTTCGAATCGGCCCCGTTTATTAACGCAGAACACATTGTTTAAATAGGAAGAAACAGTCACTGCCATCAGTCAGTGCAGTGAAAACTAATTAGTTCAATCTCGCATCGGATAACCTCCCCTTGATCGGTGGTATGGCCAGCTACCACTAGACGGGAATTCGTTCTCGTCTTATCGATCCCCTACCTTGTTGCTTGAGTATGCGGTGGCTCAAATACTGACCTAAATTCTGGACAGGCACTGACACGCTGACTGCTAAGGCGACTTGGTCGTCTATCGACCGCATGCCAGAACCTATCCTTGCACACACTAACTCAAGACATGCACACGAAACAAAAACGGAGAGGATATCGGGATATTGAGAGGGGACATCATACCACCGATCTGAAAAAGACATTCAGAGGTCTAGCAACAAATCAGATGCGTGTTTATGAAAACTAAAACACGCATTCCAACGTGTTGACAATCGGTTTCTCTTCTTTCTTTTTACCTCCACAAGCTCCATGGTCAACAGAACGTGTATGAATGACGTACTTTTTCATGCGCAACGTGACCGATGAGGATGTGCCTGATAATAACTTGAGTGGTTTCTGACGTGGTGGCGCTCCGTATCGCCAGCTATCAAGTAGTCAACCAATTTCAATAAAATCCATGAAATTAGAGGGAAAATACCACCTACGATCGAACCCCGAGAATGTAGTACATGAGAGTCATTTAAAGTTGCACAACTTTTCACGAACATGAAAGTTATCGACTCGAGGAAATTTTAGCTTACTTTTATTTTAGAAAAACCGGAAACATTAATACTGTATTTGCAGTTGAGTAGTAGGAGATTAGATTTGTATAATATGATTCATCATGCTGATCATTCCAAACAAGGATGAAACAGCTGTACAGTGCTTCCATGGTTTTCAATGGTGAGTTGAGCGTTGAAGCTGCATTATGAATCATATTATACAATATTGTATTTGTCGGTTCAGAGAGAAAGTAGACATATACTGCGAGCTCTTGGTATTTGATTTACTGTTCACAATCGCCTCTACGTAAAACAAAGTGAAATTTATACGAACTTGTGTTGGCAGCTACAACGAACAAACATGAAGCACTAACTTCAAGCAACAAAGAACTACGGTTGTCTCTACCATAAGCGGATTGACTGTATCAGAACATATCGCGTTGCACTGGATTTGAATGCTAACTTCGAAATCAATCCTTTAGCAATCCTAATTGGGCTAATATAGACTGACAGAATTGGAGGCGTCACCATCTTTTTTATGTAAACCTACCTTCTGCTCTAAACTAAGGCGAGGAAGAACGCTCCTTTGCTCGCGAACAGTCTCATTAGCATAAACATGAGGAGCTGATCCTTGTGCCCAGTCGTCGAGCCAAACGTATTGGTCAGACTAGTCAGGGCAACCAAAGCTTCTGATGGGCTGGCGCTAAGGATTCATTTCTCATTCTATCGATCCACTCCATCAATCGGCTATCCTATCGCTCGTGGTTCCGTTACCTGAAGCACTAACCTCGATACTGATTGGACAGGCTCTACTTGCGCACCCATTCACTCTCTGCGAATCAGACCATACCCTCACACCTCCAACATGTGACAGTTTGTAAAATGACCCTAGTTGCCGAGTACTGGATGCAAATGATGGCCGACGACCATCGGGCTATCAAAACGGCAAAACACAGTTCGCGAACTCGCCTCCAGATATGTGATATTCTTCCAGGTGGATCGAATTCAATGGGTGGTTCATACCATGCTCGATCCCACGCCAGCAGGATAAAATTCATCGACCCTTAGTTCCAACACTCAAATTAAACGGCCTGTGACGGTTCCCAAATTCATACCCTTCCGTACGGAAAGAGATCATGTCCGTTCGAAACAGGTAACTCATTTCACAGGTTTTTAGGTAGGGGAGTCGGATGACAACTCGGTTACTAAGGCTCTCGCTCATTATTTTAATTTTGAAATACGTACAATGAATCCCAACAATGACCTGATATTGAAAAAATACTTTCCCGACACAAATTTGAACACAGAAGTCAAAGGTACTAGATTGCACGATGTATTCCGAATCACCTCGCTGCATCTTCACTAGTGCTTACTGCAGTCAAGGTGATCATTCATAAATGGGAAATTGGACGTTCTCATGAGACCAAAGCCACAGGCACACACACACAACTGATGATAGTAAATGAGGAAAAACACATTACTAAGTCAAGGCTAACGTAATTACCCATTCTCGCTGTTTGCACAGTTGAGGGTGACGTTGGTTAATTGCTAATGTCTCCGCGTCTCTCAGTAGTCCTTGATTGTTTGTGAAATAAGTGACGGTGAACAGTGATTAGTCTCCCACACGTGTTGTGTAATGGATGATTTGAGTGTTCTGCGTGCGCTCGATGACGTCACCGATGGCGTCGGTCCGCTCCTTGCTCTTTGTAACCAATCTGGAATGTGTTCAACCATTCATTCTCTCCGTTCTGCCAGTGTAGGTGGCTGAGCACCCACACTTAAATTGGTGAATGCAATCAGACTTGGCGTGGAGAGACAGTGTTTCTTTTATCGACCGTATTTTCATCTGGGGAGTTGTATAGAGAATAATGATCTTTGCGGTGTAATACGTACGATTAACGGCACAGTCAAGGCGTCTTCTGAGTAGGCTGTTAATTCCATCACCTTTGTAAGGTAACTGTAGGATGGTCATCAGTTTTGGGACTGTGGTAACCTTTGTTTTGTCCGAAGGTGGCTGTGAGCGTTTGGATACAAATGATTTTGGATACGCGTTGGCTTCAAAAGTTTTGAACAAGGTACGGCACTCTTCTTCCAGCGTGTCAGTTGTACATATCTCGCGTGCCCTGTGGAACATGGTCCGGACAAGGCCGATTTTATACCTTATAGGGGGCAAACCTTGTGAAATGGAGATACTGTCCTGACCACGTAGTTTTGCGATGGACTGATCTTCGGACCGATCCATCGATTAGGCGGGTAATTTCAATGTCTAGGAATGACCTGATATTCACAAGTGCGTACAGCTAGAAAGTACTCAAAAATAAAGGCGCTAAACAGGTGCCAAATGTCTCATCTGGATGAGACGCAAAATCAGAGTAGGTTGTACTTCAACACTGGATGACTCAACTACCTTTCTGCCATGAGCACATAACGTATTCATTGTTTCTGAATTCTTCGACGGAGAGAACACAGGGAAACAGACCATTTTTATAGTATATCGTCATTCTCTCTCTCTCTCTCACTCGAATAGGACAGCTAGCTTCACCCAAGCGAAACTAATTCGTCGACCTTACGGTGACGTGCTAACAGATCAAAGGACTCATCTGTTTATGAGCATCACGGATAACATCAGTCACAATGACTTAAACACAGAGGCTTTGTATATATATATATATATATATATATATATATATATATATATATATATATATATATATATATATATATATATATATATTTTATGGTCAAGAATGAATCGGTGCTCACCATGCTAAACGGAATTCTCTCAAGGAATACAAGAATGCGAAGTCTCTGATATTCCAAGGTAAATTTAGGCTCCAAACAGAAATCGACTGGACTGATACGCGGACAAAGTAAAGACGAAAGTCAACCACCGGCCATGCAAATCAGAGGTTGCACACCCGGTGGTGACTTGATAACCGATGATATTTGCTGCCAAATGCATAAAACAATTCGCCAAGAACAAATTCATATATTGTGTTTTGTTTGTGAAGGGGTGTTAAATAACATTTTCAGTCAACAGCCGGACTTATCAATATATTTTCCGCTTTATTGATCTGGAAAGAAAGAATGGCTGCTTTTAAAAAAAACCGTTTTTTCGTTTTTGCACAGCCGTGCGTGAAGTGTGATCAACCCACCACGAAAAATTCTGTAACACCTTTATTTTCTGAGATGTAGTGGTCAGATGTGCAAATAAGCGAAATAATACGGTGGTTGTTATTCGAGTTGGAGTGAGCTATTTATTGAGCCTTACACAGATGCGATATTTGGCCCAGAAAACAATAAACTGAAGACACATTGGCTAATTTCTGTAGCAATACATACTTGTTATTCGAAATATATGAGCTACTTATTCGATGAGTAGCATATACAGTTCGCCACACTATGGCAGCTGTGCACAATAATGGATTCAATGAGTTGCTAGAGATAGAATGACTGGTAGTCACACCAGAACGAATGATTATGATTAAAATATCTAACCAAAATGATGGAATGTGGAAATTCGATCGAATAAAAGCACGCCCTTGTACTGGCTTTCACTTATACGTTGTTGGGGATCCTTATCAAATTGAATACTTGAAAAAGTTGAAGGAAATGATTACCACTTATAAAGAATACTCACCAAATCGAATTCTGAATCGCTTTGCACAGAGTCAGACAGATGTATTCCAGAAGTGCGCCTGTCTCCACTTTCGTCAGCCCACTGTTGTTCCTCGGGAGGTTGACAGAATGTACGTGGCTTCGGACAATCACGAGCAGTCTCCGTATGCAGAAATGTCCGACTGCGGTACTTCTTGCCTCGCTGAACCGTTGCATATGTACGAGATCCACAAGTCTGATTTTGCAACTCTAAGGTGGATAAACCACTTCTGAATGAATTCTTGTGAATTTCATAACCTGTCACACTACCCATGCCAGGCAGATTTCCGGTCGATATCGAACGATTGTCTCTGCGCTCTTGGTGTGCCATGTTGTAGTAGGAGCCATGCTGTACGACAGTGAAGATCGCAACCAACGAGTAGACTACGTACTTAGCCATTAAAAATACTGGGCGGCCACGAAGTCAACATGAAATCGGTCATTTAAGTTTAACTGAAAGCGGGTAGTCTTCATAGTTAGAGCCCGAGTCAATCATCATCCAGTATGAAATCGATATCGATTGCCAACGGATATATGCTAGTGTCCCAATAACCAGCTGTACTCTCAAGGACAATGGTGCACAAGTTGAACATTACACACTACCAGAATTGATCAATTCGAGTGATTACCAAGTTAATTCTCCAACTTGAACTCTACTGGTCTCAAATGGTGTGGATATAGATGCATTTCAATCACGAGTCCCACTAGTGCCCGATTACTCGAACTCCAAATCTGGATTTATTAATGAGTAAGTTATTTTTGTAATGCTTATGTTGCATAATGACTACAGCACTTTGCAAGTAACTCATTTTTCAAGGTACCGTCGTTTCTATGCCACATTTAGTTTCATTTTGTGATCTCATCCCATCTATTCCCTAATTTTGTTCATTTTAGGTTCCGGTGATTTGTACACAACACGTCGAGGGGTTATGAATCGTTGTTAAGGCCAAACTTGTTCAGGGAAGTTAACGTTTATTTTCAAAACCGTTATAATACGATGCGCTGGAGCCCATTTGAGTAAAACTAGGGACTAATGAAGAACAGTAACGTCCAAAAAGCCACGGGATAATCGAAATAAAAAACGTGCTACTATCACGATACTTAGTAGGCAGACTAGGAATGAGAACATGGTAAGAATGAGCAAGCGACTTTTGCGATGGGTATCATCCAGGGCATAGCACGAAAATATGGTAACTTGTCGGTTCGACCGGAAAGCCAAGGGGAGCGGATGGAGCACAGAAACCGAAAAACTTATAGGAGAACACTGGGCAAACAGAGTATATGGAATACCACATGCTACTCTCAACATTTTAACTGGCCACCGCCTTGTTGTAGTTCTCCACCACCCTATATAGAACCATCTAGGAATCACGGTTGGTTCCCGGTAGACTTTCATGAGAGAAGCACCAACTCACTTTCCTGACGTAAAAATGAGACGACTGTGAATGAAAGTAGCAGAATTGCAAGTCTTATATAATCATCGAGGCGCCCGACCATGATTCCATTTGTATGACCTCAGTTCACGGTGTATAAAATGTCCCCAGAGTCCAAAACACTCAAAACGATTACCAGAAGGACAAACGAGTTGATTGTCTAACACGATATGTCACTAAACCCTAATGCCCTCCAACGGGCCTCTGGTGGTCAATTAAGCGTTGACACTGAGTTCTAGATTATCTCAATATGCAGGCAATGAATGGACGACTTATGTTTGCTGTTCCGCTGATCTTTCAGATCGTGACTTCCTGAGCTGTGATTTGAGTGATGAACTGCGAAACATAATAGCCGTCAACAATTAATGAATGTTAAAAGGTTGCAGTAAATGAAAACGAGCAAAAGTACCGATAAAGACCTTTGAAGACGGTCACACTCTCAGTACCACAGAAAATCCTATCCTAAAACCGATATTAGTAGATATATCAAGTCACTATTTGGAACGAACTATTGCAATCAAAGCAAAACAAGTACGCAGCTGAAACAGCGACTCCGTTTGATGATGTGGAGCGAAAGAAAAAATTCACAGTTCGTAACTGATCACGAGCATTAAAGCGGTATTTCTATCTCAAATAGCATGGTACAGAAAAAAGATCTTATTGATGTCCAGAAAGTGTTGTCCCACTCGTCACTAACACCAAACCACAGTGTAATTGATCGGTACTTTTACACTAATTGCTAGTGCTAGTGCGAAGACCTGTCAGAACAAGTACATGAAACGACACCTCATTCTAGAGTAATAGTATCTAGGATATTTATATTCTCTAAGCACCGCATAGAGAAAGACCCCCGAGTTGCCCACCAGTAATGAACTTATTCTAATTTAATAACCGGATAACACTCCCCCACTTGCAAAATAAATCTCAGCAGTCCAATTGCAATTGCAACCATTAATTCAGTGATGTTCTGGCAGTTCATAAATGCTAGACCTGGGGGGGGGGGCAGTGAGCGGCAGGGTGGTCAGATACGTAGTGCACTGTCAAGACCTTTGTTCTCTATAACTCGGAGAACTGCGACGACCGAGTCATGTTTACAACCTAAAATAACCAGAGCACGGTGATACAACGCATACGAATTTGAAGTCGAACCCACCTGCGGACCCAGTGTCTCTTTTGAAACCCGCAAAGTGTACGGGGTGAGCCGACCCAATGAGCCGGCGAGTGCATCCATTCCCGGAGGCATACACAAACCGCTCCCCGTAGACCCGTGTATGGACGGGACATCAAAAGCCTCGCGCAATCCGGCAGTGCCCTGCTTAGCCAGAAGCCAACTTTGCTGTTCCCGTTTACGCAACTCCCGCTGGGCTCGACGTCTGCGGGACTTCAAGCACCAAGCGACCAGAATCAACACGATGGACAGCATCAGAATGACCGTCAGTGACACCACGGCCACGAGGACGTCCTGTTGGACTCCCTTATATACAGCATACGGAGCTGAGTCGGAGGAAAAAGCGCACGGAAATGAAGGTGACGATAACAACGACCGGACAATGCTACTTCAGCCTAACAATATATACAGATTCCGCGGCACAAACCACAGCCTGCATCAACCATGGGAAGAGCTGATTGCAACGTCCTACGGAGTGAATGGCCAACACCTGCACCGAGAAGGAAATTACCCACCCACGCGCGACTGCGACGGATGGTATTCGTAGTACCCAGACACCATTCCGCAGCGGAGACAAGTTGAAGAGACTCCCCACAAGTTAGAAGACAAATAAGGATTTCACTTATATTGTAAAATATGTACGAGTGGAATAGAATACATCTGAACGTAGTACTCAGCTCAGGAGAGGGATATAAGACAGATGGTAAAAAAATGACTATGTACAAGAATAATCTAATATTTAACAACACTACTTTTTGGACACCGCCTTCCTCGGAGTCTTCTTCGCGATCGGCTTCTTCGGTTTCAAAGTCTGGAAAACAAAAAACGACATACAATTCAAGTGACCGCCAAAAACTTAAAATCGAAAAAAAAAACAGTTCACATACCAGTCAAGAAAAGATACGAATTGCATCACACCGACAAGAACTCACCTTAGGTTTCTTAGGTGTTTTCGCCTTCTTCGGTTTCGTGGGTTTCGGTTTCACCGCCTTCGCCTTCTTAGCAGCAGCCGGCTTCGCTGTAGTCGCCTTCACCTTCTTCACTACAGCCTTCTTGGGTGTCTTCACCTTCTTCGGCTTCGGGACAACAACTTTCGGCTTGACAACTTTTTCTGCCAGTTTAAATGAACCAGATGCACCAATCCCCTTCGTGTGCACCAGTTTACCCGATTTCACTGCAACAACCAAAGCACGACGAATGTGGTTCTCCGCCTTCTCGTCCACCTTGTAGTGAGCCTTGATGTATTTCGTGATCGCCTGACGACTTGAACCTTGACGTTCCTTCAGATCTTTCACCGCACTTCTAATCATTTCACTGTAGGGTGGATGATTAGCTGGTGCCTTCTTTGCCTTCGCGGATTTTTTCGCAATCGGTTGAGTAGCAACAGCAGCAGACATTTTCAATTCAGTATCGTGTCAAACGACTGAGCGAGTGAGTGAGTGAGTGTGTGAAACGATACGCGCACACAAGCGAGATCGAGACAGAAAACAAACCAACTAACTGACTACAACTAGCCACACAAAGAGCGAATCGCCTGCCTCTCTGACCCACGCGTTTATATACTTCGATTTCCAAACCGCAACACAACTAGATACGCGTGCAACGCGTACGGCACTTCTACCACACGGTCCGGCTCAGTAGCACCGAGATTGAGCGGAATAAATCGAGGATTCGGCCTTATTCTCTAAACAAATATTTACATGTTATACATTTTTCGAAAGCCCACATTCCTGGCTATCGAATGCAATAAATTACAAGTCAATCCATACAAATTCGGAAAAAAGAATACGAAATGAATAGCCAAATTTTGTGATCCGCATTCTTCTTCTTCCGACAAAACTCGAATATTTTCTCCATCTTGTCAAGTATTGTCACGATCTGGTATTATTCATATTATTACATTTCTTCGCTACATGACTGGTTCGGAAAATATGATGTTTCTGGATTAGAATGTGGAAAAAATCGAGATCGAATTGAGTCACCTTTTTCAAAATCCGTACCATTGTGAGCTCCACTGTTAAGTTTCCTCTCTGGATTTTTGTATTAATTTTGAAGGGAAATGTATGAAACTTGGTGAGATTATTAGAAATGATGATGTGAGTCCATGTAGCAATTTTCAGTGATTTGGTTTGATTAGATCAGGAGAAAATGGAGTTTGCATTTCGTTTCATAGTGTGGTGCATGAGCCGATATCGCCTGATGACCTGAACTGGCAGACCAGGAATCCATTAGAGAAATTGGTGATATTTTTCATTTTTCCCACTTCAAACTATGTTCATTAGATAGCATTCATATTCACCTAGCTATTCTATTCAAATAATTTGAGATCAGATGAAAAATATGAGAAATATGGAGAGAAATGTACAACTGTCATTTGATTGGCTACATTGTGCTGTGACTGAATTCAGAATTGCCGATTAGATTTCCTCTGCCTTTTGGTTCCATTTTTATGCACTAGCAGATAGTACATTTAGAAGCCAATGAAAGTAACTGGGAAACTTGTTTACAGACCACTTATAGTTCTGGTACTCACGATTTCCAACGACTTATTTGAAGATCGAATTAACGGAGTTCTTTGGGCTGTTGCAGTATGAAAACCATTCAAGAATGAAATTGCAGTGAAAAAACGAGAAATAACAAACTTGCTTCCTTATTCCACTATTTTGAAAATGCTGTCTTCGTGAATTGGAGCCGTTTGGCCTCCGGCAATAGTTTGCTTTTATTCTAAGATTCGGTATTCAAACTGAGCTCAATCTTTTCAACATAGTAAATATGGTTTATGAAGCTAATATCATATCAACTACTTCTTCATCATCCTCTCCGCGGTTCTGATGGTTGATATGTTTGTAATCAGTAAACTTGGTACTAACCATTTCTCATGCCGACGCTCCCACTCGATTCTGGGTGTTCAGCCTTCGCTCACCCATATTATTTCATCATCATTGGATCATAAAGATTGGGCTAGCAGAGTGTTTTTTTTTTTGTCAGAGTATTGCAATCAGCCGTGGCTGCAGATTCGAACTACTCCAGATTCCTTCTTATTCCGGAATGAGAACATCTGAGATACAACCATGGTCTAATTATTCATCCACTGACCAAAAATTCACCCGATTTTATGCTCAAACCTCTTCGATAATCTCTTCGACAACGGATGCTTTTCAAAGTGTTACGTTGTCACCTTTTCTAAGCTCTACCTAAAAAACCAATATGTACACCATATTTATGACAATGACAATATGATTTCCTAACTCACTTCATGAGTTCAGTGACAAGAAAGTTGTAAACATGCGTCTTCATGAAAAAAACCACGTTCTGGTTGTGATTTGAAAAACTGTGGAAAATATAACTACTGAATGCAATTGAATCTTACTTTCTTCCACTGATAGAAAGAAGGTATGGTACCGTTGCGATGAGTCGAAATCGGATCACTCAATGGGGAGTGATTTGTGATTGCGCGTTTCACTCTAAGACCTATTAAGACAAACGATTGCTTGGCCGTTGTAGGTATCAGCGGCTAATTAATTTTGTTTCATTTATTTAGTCCCTATTGTTTGTGTATGGAAAGACTGGCAAATGAAAAGTGATAAAAGCTAAGAACTACAGTGTTTTGTGTAGCATAAAAGCCATTTACCACCGCTTAAGAGTCATCCTTCTCCTCTACAGGGTCAACTGTCTCTCTCCAAGCGTAATCCGCGGAGCGTCGAGTATTTTAACTCAAACATGTAATCGGATGTTCATTTGGCGTGGATCTAGATTGCTACAGCTAGTGCAAACAGGCTATTCTGGTAAATACCAACTCGATAGCACATTAAGTCCTACCATGACTCTAAACCCAAAGAAGCTGTATACGTGTATGAAAATATTCTACTGCTATTAAACGTGGTTTCTGTTTCTTGACGCTGTAAATGCCTGACACGATAGTGCAAAGTCAGACCACTTTGTTATTCACAGAACGAACGAGGTAGGACGCAGATATCTGCAGAGGAAGTTCCCCTCAATTCATTTGTTTCAACGATTCTCTTTGCACTTCTTTGCTCTGGTTTTGACTGCTGCATCGGAGCATCTTTTTCTGTAATTGGGAGCAAAACGAATAGAAGCAAAGGTGGCAAATCAGAAGATAAAATAGCTATTGGCTGACAGCATGAATGCATTTGCGCCACTGACAGCGGGACCCAGAAGAGCCGCTTCATGTATCCAGCTATTCAGTGGGCGGGTCTCGTGAACGTCATCCTGAAGCATAACAAGTTCTACTCGACCAAGCCCACTGTTCAAGGCTTTCATAGATTTTGTGGTGTTACAAACTGACCACCTCTACCAACCCAGTAAAACACTGTGCCTCGGAGAAAATTTGCATCGGGGAATCTATCGGTGGACGTGCATGTTCCAAACATCTGTTTAGATTCAGCTCGTGCTCCAATGTCTTACCTCTGGATCTCATCACCCTGCACATAACCTCATCACCTCTGTTACGGTGTTCTCGGGTTTATCGAGCAATACTGCGAACACATCGAACCTCCTATACTGAAAGTCTTCGCCTATCTTCTATCATTAACGGCCATGCTTCTCATTGTTATGAAAGAACGAACCTAACTACAGCAGTGTTCATTCGACCTTGATGAATAATCAGATATCACGTTGGAGTCACAGGTGGTTCAGATAGGTGAAAGCCAAGCGTACTTTTTGTATGCAAGATGAAAATGCATCCGATATCCGACTATTTGTTGAGATGTAACTGTGCAGGTAATGAAATTTGTCCGCTTCATTTAGGGCTTGCACTGTCGGAACAGTGTTTGGTTTAGGGCCGAACCAGCCATACAATAGCATTTAGAACTTCAAAGGTGCAAAACGCGTTCTAAATACTGTTACACTGTTATTTGGACCATATAGGAAAACTTGAAACTTACCTGAATCTTCCCTCAGAAGCATAACATCATCTCCGTTTTCAGCAGGAAAGCTAACCGTCTGAACACATGTCGATACCACCATTCTCATACTTGACTAGGGCTACTCATGTAACAATTCACCATGCAGTGTCAAAGCTTAATTGCTTTATGAATAATATATAAATCTAGTCTCCTACTACTTCTATTCACGTAGGGCTACTTCCAGAATCATCCCAGTTACGAAGTCGAAAAGGAAGGGGTTAGAGGGCAACTCTGACACACATCACTTTGTATGATGAACTAGGGTGAAAGATCACCGTTAGTGGGAACTGAAGTTCGGTTGTTCAGATACAATGACTGGAAAAGAGAAATGAACTTTTATGATACACTTCAATGACAGTAAGTGAAAGAGGAGATAGAAATGATGAATTTAAATCCAGAGAACAAAAGTTCTATGTTCAAAAGAAAAAAATATAAACTATGAAGGTGACAGGAGCATCGTACAATGCGCCAAAAACGAGGACGGTTTGAAGCTGACCAGTCAACAACTAGGAATAAACAATAAAAATGCGGAAGCACTGCAAAAAAAATCTAGAAACTGGTTTAGAACAAGGCCCCAAGAAAACGAAATTTTCGGATGACATCACTTGTGGATGAGAACCATCTTTCAGTAACTCTCGCTCGGATAAAAGCGATATTTTGAGTTTGAAAATTTCGGGTTGACCATCTGTGCGACCTCTATTGGTACGGCCTCGTAGCTCAGCTGGTACAACACCCACGGTAGTAAAGCTCACGTGATTCCCATGTGTAGGCTCGAATCCCATCGGGGTGGACGACTTCACATTTCGACCAATTCAACATTTATTAAATCTGCCCACCATTACCTCATAACTCCTTGGTGGCCATAGCTACAAGACGATAAACTTATAATCCAACCCATTGAGTGCAACAGGACTAAGTTCAAAACAGAGTACGCCCGTGATGAAGAATGGTCACAAGCGTAGGGGAGCTTTGCGTTGCAATTTCACAGCTGTGATACCAACCAAAATGTCTGGTGCTCTCGATCTGGGGAAAAAAACCTGTGTGAAGTCTTTACGAACCTTAATGTCCTTTGCTCCATTTCGACCCCTGAGATGCCAAAGTAGGGATGTCACACAAAAAATAAACAAACACTTTTTTAATGGATTCTCTAGGGTGAGGGCAGACCAAATCAGTGATTGAAACAGTGCTTGTCTTTTACAGTACTCCCATGCATCAACAGGTATCGGAAGCGTGTTTGATAAGCAGACATACCGTTGTTCTCTTCTTTCTAATCCATTTTTTAACCCTAACGAGAGGGTACTTAAAGTTGATAAATGTTTGGTAAAAGTTCTTTTGTAAGATAACAAAAACAAGCGTACCAGAAGGGCATCAGAATGTCGATCGATCAGGACGCATAAATTTCTTTTATTGCAATAAAGTTGCCATAAATCTGTTTGAATTCACGAAAAAACGAGAGTGGTAACTGATGTGTGTACTGCTAACCTGGGTTCCCAAATATCAGTGCTTCTTATTCTACTTTATACTTCTTGCGAAGTCCGCATGTGAGGGCTTTGTGAGCAAATTTTTTCGACCGAAGTGTAACCACGTGAGCCTACAAAAACCATACAGATGCAAACGGTATCACTACAGCTGCATGTACTTCTTATGATATCCACAATTTCGCATTCATTTAACTGTCCGATGTCTTTCTAGATTTTTGGTTTCGTTTCATTTCTGCAGCAAATGGTGTAATGTAAATTTCCACGTCGAATTCACCCTTTGATGAAGAATGGCTATTAAACAATGAAAATGCTGTAGAAGTTCACGTACGTTACCAATAAATTCACAAGCAGCCACTACTGCCGGACCCATGAGACAACTCGTCGTACGGCGAATTTTCCCCTTCGGCGAGGAATAAAGCGAAAAGAATCAAACAACATGCGGTAGGAAAAATTTCTTGAACGTTGAGCTGGACGGAAAATTACTTTCTCGTAGATGACCATCAAATCAATGTATGTTATGTTGATTCTATAGTCCAATATCCGTTCAATCATGTTGAAAATGTCCGATATCAGCTAATTATTAAAATTTTTGGGAGACTCAACACAAAGATTACGATCAGGGAAAGCAAGTTTCTCTCTAATATTTCCACTGTACACACTTTGCTGATTTTTTTCATACTGTGACCCTGTGGGAAACTCTCACCATTGTTTTGCCAAAGTTCGCCGTAAAATATTTAGTAGATGTAATCACCAAAGCTTAATCAAGCTCAGTCCGCAAAGCGCATTCATGATAGCATAACGAGCTCAATATAGATTTGTTGGAAGACATGGTGGCCTCTTTCAGTTTGTAGCCATTTTACAAACCCGATGTGTCTGGAAGAGTTATTCAAATTTCCGTTACGAAATATTGTTGCACATGCGAGTAGCAGGAGACTAAATTTGTGTAATATTCCTCGTCATGCAGTTCCAAAGCTCAACTGTCCAGGAGCAAAGATTCCGAGCACCCAGGCCATTAAGATTCGACGAGGTTAAATAGCTCACGGAGGACGAATGAAAGACTTTATCGTCCGCATAAAAAGTCCGCGGTAAAACTGTTGAACCGGTACCTCAAAGGACAACTCATGTGTCTTAACCAACTGTAGGTATCATATCCAAAGGGAACTCTTCCCGCCAGTTATGGAATGGACTGAGAATACTATCTGGTCGCTTACCTCAAGTTAATTACATAATGCGTGATTTCGAGGAACTCAAAAGGTCTTTTGTCCCAGAAGTTAATACTGCTGAGATATTAAACAAGTGACCTGGAACCGTGGGCGAAATGTGAAGCGTTTTCAAGAATTTAAAATCAATCGATATTAAGAAGTGAGTAGTATGAGATTGTATGTGGATGACGGGACAAAATTCCCCCGGAAGCACACGACCGGTTTCGCGATTATTGCCGCTCATCAGGTATGCGCACCCGGGACTTTTCCGCTCAATCAACCTTATACTTGAGCATTCCACATTTGGTATACGGCTGTAATCTCATTTGAATCGAATGGAGCGTGCATGGACGAGGAGTCCATTTTTAGATTCACACTTTGGAAGAATCACCGTGTGAGGAAAAATGTGCCTCGGGCTTGGCTCCCCCTTTCTCCCCATTATTCGCTCGATGTATGTTAGAGGAAAAACTCGCTTGCATAAATCCAGTACCGATGAAGGAACGAGATAATTTTCGCCCGGTCACATCCACTTCAGTCCTACTCAAGGCTATCGAGTGGATCAATATTGATTATCTTAAGTGAGCTACAAATATTTCGAATGTAAACCAATCTGCCTACCGAAAACAGCGCTCTACTCTGGATGCCGTCAACTGTCTTGTCCATTAATTGCATCACTGATTGTTCAGAAGAGCAAATTCGTTCACGTATGTTTCTTGAATCAATAGAGGGCTTTTACTATCGCTTTTAGATCAACAAGGGATATCTCTGATGCTTTTCAGTCGGTTAAGAGACTCTAACGAATCGGTTTCAACTCATTTTTCATAGTGGTCATAAGTCCTCTACCATCCCTGTTAACACCGGTGCATTGCAAGGTGCTACCTCATCACTGTTTTTATCCGCTTGTTATACGTATGACATCCCCCCTACAACATCATCCTTTAATTTCAAATACGTCCACGATGCTGAATCCCGGAACAGTGTGCTAATGTCAATCCTTTACAACAGTCTACCTCTACGGTGACGGAATGGTCCAACACCGTCGTTTCAGCACCTAATCTTAACACGCGTGCACAAATACTGTTTTCAGTTGATCCCAAGTCCACATCACAATCAAATTACCCAACTCTCGACAGAAAGTTCAAACGTGGAAATAGTCTAGTGCTATAAATATCCTGGTGCACTAATCAGATTTTAGGTGGACATAAGATGCTCAATATTTCTTACACGGTAAGAAGGCTGACTTCTAGAATCTCCAGTTTGAGTTCTCCATGTGTTCCTACTCATTATTTCCAGGTTTATTCATTCCTATGTGTTATGTCTCTCTTTCCATGGTATTGACCATGATTTGCTTGTCAAAGACTTTGTGTTGACAGTACGCCCCCTCAAGCGCATTTACGAGTGCAGTAACATATCCCACTCTGAATTCTTGAATTCCGTGAAAAAAAAATCCATTTGTGGCGTGTAAGTAGTGGTGCAGCACCATACGTTCTACTGACGGACACCAGCTATATTCATCTCTCTCTCTCTCTCTCTCTCTCTCTCTCTCTCTCTCTCTCTCTCTCTCTCGCTTTCAGTATTCCCCACTCAGTTGCAAGTAGTAAATTTAAACTGATGTGTTCCCAAACCACAACGTTTTATGGCTCGGGTGTTCCATATCTAGTTAGGCTGCTGCTGTGAAAAAATTAAAAGAAAATCTCGTCTAATTATGAGTGTTCATTTACTATCTGGTTATGCTTTAACAAACAAGGCGTACTGACTTTATCACTAACTACTTTTCTATGTCGTACTTTTATCATGATATCACTGATAATTTTTCACTGAAAATCTCCCCTTTTGTGACAAACAAAGTACATCACTGACGTGACTTGACTCGTTCTTTGTGCTGTTGAACCCATTGCTAGAGTGCACCCAAAATCTGAACCGAGATCAGGCGAACAGGAAAAGATGATCCATCAGATCTCTGTGATAGTGGCTTTCTTTATTTTTTATTCGGACTTATAAGGCTCGTCCGCATTGCTCCAAGCTACGTTGGTCCAACCTTTAGACCAGATCAGCAAAGCTGAGGTTACTTTGAGAGTAGGGGACGCACGGAGCAAATCGTTCGATGAAACACTTAAGTTAACTAGGTTAGGTGGTTGGAACATAGGTTGTGCACTGTCTCGGGTAGGATTCCTCGGCGCTCAACGTCCTCCGGAGCGGGTAATGGTTGGAAGATGAGAACGGCCAATGCGTAACACGGATAGGAGAGGTATGAGAATCTGTCCAACATACCTCGCCATATAGGGCACGTTAGTCCTGGTGGGTTGGACCCACCCACTCATGGCTAATTACCTCGGAAGAAATGACTGGGTGTCATGACGGTCATGGTTCTCGAGTTCACACAGTTTCCCCATGCATCTGGTGCTATTGTTATCAGTCATGTTCTTAGTTTTTTAACATTCTTGATTGTTCTGATTTCCGAGTGAGGTTCCCTCTAAGAGACATTGACCAAAACTGACGCTGTCCATGATTTTTCAAACTGAAACCGAAATTGAACTCCATCCCTCTACTTCGGCACTACCTGGAGCGGTGAATTTCCATTGACCGGAACAATGTCGACTGGACCCGCTGTCTGGAGCGCATGCCCGTTCATCCGATCTCAACATCCGTTCCACGTTCCTTTTGTTTGTGTGCGCCCTCAGCAATGGTGGCAGAGTCACAGGTCACGTGAACGAGTCACTCGCGCCCAGTATTTATCAGGTCTAAACCATCGGAACTGTTTTAACGGGAAAAGACGACTAAGTAGCACATTAAAAAGAGGCCTGAGTTAATCTTCGTCTTCCGGTTTGCTCTTACACGTTAAAAGATACTATCCACTGATTATTGACTTGATGAATATTCCGGCCAGGGGTAGGATAAAGCAACAGTGGGGTCGAGTCCTAGTGACTTGCTTCCGCCGGGACACACATGGACTTTTTCGGACTTTTACTGATTATCCGAATAATCCCACGGGGCACATGGAGAAGAACACAAGGTGGCGAACAAGCTCGTTGTCAGTGATTCGTAATCGCTTGTTCGCCACCTTGTGTTGTATTACTGATTACTGAATGACGTGAGATTTTCACCAGGTACTTTCTCTGCTGACTGATTTCTGGTAACCGATTGTTCTAGTGGTTACCTGAACTGCACCCCAAACGCACACACGCTTAGACAAAAGACAAAAAAACCAACATAAGTGGTAGAACGTACAACTGCTACTTGTATTAATCGTACCGTACAACTTGTGATGTGAAGATTCTTGTGCACCCCAAAACAACTAGTTTTGTGGTATTTGACTTTGCCATACGATAGATCTACCCACTGTTTGGTTTGGATAGAATCTATTGTTAGTCTTAATGGCTCCGTTGAATTCGTGACGAGGTACAGACCAGCAAATTAATTTTTCTCCTCCGTAAAAGTAATTCACTGAAAATTCCAGTTTCAGTTGTCCTCTGTATCGACGAGATTTCACATTTAGGATCATCATTAATCAACGTTTGTCGTTTTTTGGTGGCGAGAAATTAGCTTACAAAGGGAACCATTTTTAATCGTGTCAGTCGAATATATCCGTGGTGTCTATGTGAATGGAATTCCTAACCAAGTTTCCTTCTCTGGGCACTGGTTTTATGCGAAGGTCTATTGGCTTGCGGTGGTTTGCCAATGGAGGTGACTTTTGCCCTGGTTGCACCCAGCTTTGTAGATCTAGAGGTCTGAGCGTCATTTGTGACCTGGACATGAACAGTATCATGGCATCGCAGTCTTACGGAGATCCGACAAGCACGGTCAGATGGAATGAGATAAGATGACAGTGTTGAGCCAAGTGAGTTTCATACGACAACCAAAACGGTGCAGCAAAATTGCTGAGTCGTACCACCTTTAGTAGCCGCCTTGGCGAGACACACGAGAAACACCCGGCGGTTACGGGAAAATATTTTGAGGGGACAAAAACATCAAGTATCGTAAGGGCAAGGGGAAAGCAATTTCGGTGACCATAGTTGTCTCATTACACGGTCCCTACGCCCGTGGTCTTCACTGAGGGATCAATCCATGACACAATATTCAAATAGAAAACAAGTCAAGACGGCTTGATGCTGCATTCCTTCAACGATTTATTGCAATGCTTGTAAATTACACTCATTGATATAAAAATGGACTCAGTCTGCATGATAATCAGGCAGAAATTCTTCGCTCACTTCATCAGATTTTGATGTTGTATAGTGGTCTTCACTACCAGATTCCGTAAACTTTTATGACTTACTCTAGGAGAGCTCGTTGTGCCACCTCTGTGATTTTCAATTGTTTACATTAAAATGTTCCGCATTCAGCAAAAAAACGTTGTCATAAATGTTGACAATCAACCGACATTTCAAGTACCGAGGATAATTTTTCTTAGGAGCTCTACAATTATGTACATGCAGTTGAGTAGTAGGAGATTAGATTTGTATAACATGGTCCATCATGCAGCTTCAACGCTCAACCTACCACTAAAATCCGCTGTTTGGCTCTTGTTGGGAACCATCAACAGTGCACATCCACCGAGCCCCCACGGGGACTCGAACCCGGGGTGAACGATTGTGAATCGAAAACCTTGACCACAAGGCTATCCGGACTGGTTCTCAACGGTTTGTTGAACATCTACACTACATGATATAGCACCCTTCCGTCACTGGCTTTGAACGGTAACAACCCGCTTCCCGCACAGCGATCGACTCCTATGACAGCTGTGCAGTGCTTCCATAGTTTTCAATGATGAGTTGAGCGTTAAAGCTGCATGATGAATCATATTATACAAATTATGTACATCTAAACTCTTTGGTCGATCTGTTTCTCTGTCACATCACCGAACGGGAAAACTAAATGAACCTCCTTACCAAACACCTTAAACTTCTCCTGGTCAATATTATTTTTTGAAGTGCTTTGTTGCTTACGATGATTATTTAGATCTGAGTCTATTGCATTTACTCGTCAGGTATTTGAACCAGCCCGTAATGCAAAAGGGGTAGAGTGGCCCCGGGAATCCGTAAGTGTAACTATAGCGTGAAAGCCGCTCGTCTACTGTTCCGTAAACTATTCGTATATATAATTTCCCTGGTCGTGTACTTCCGGAGAGATTTTGTCCACACGTTCAAACACTACTTGCTAACAATATGAGCGCTTGCACATGCAGCCTCGTTGTTCGTTGGGTTAGCAGTGACCCTGACACAAAAAACTAACAGTAATCACAGTTGTAATTCATTTGTGGACTCTTCAATAAAGAGTATCCACGCACACTCCAGACGAATCAAATTAGATCCTAGTGAAGATATATATATATATATATATATATATATATATATATATATATATATATATATATGGCAGTCGGAAGACTTGTATCAAGCTACATACGTCTTCCTTCCGCCCTGAGAAAATTCATGAAAGCTAGTAGGTTCTGTTTTATTTATTTTTTGCTGGTGTATACTTCATGACTGAGGAGCTCAACAAAGGGGATAGAAATAAGTTCACAGTGAATCGAAAGGGTGACACGTACCGACTGAGTCTGTTGCAACGGCTAATCAATTTGTTTTGCTGATTATACAGAAATTTAGCAAACAATAGGGTTTTCGTCGACATTCGGTTGAATGCAGTGTCTGTCAAGGTGTTCACATTGAGAATGACAAAACCGAGACAAACTTATGTGAAAAGCACTCCGGATTTTCCAGTGCTCTTGATCCCTTTGAGTAGTCTATCTTTACTCATCTTGTAAACAAAGACCAGACCCTCTTTCTCAAGTTAGTTGGTACGAATTATCTACTTTCGACTAGTTTCTGTACCGTAGTTCAGTGTGAAACTGCGTGCATTTTGGTCAGCTGATTTTGCTCACGTGTAATGACGCCCTACAGAGATATGAAAGGAATGGGCTGTGGGGCGAAACGATTCACAGTATTTCAATGGTTATCACGTGTCCGAGGCTACTGATAGGGCCAAAATAAATTCGCTTCCTAAAGGTGCACCCCGTGATTTGGGTGATGCGTGAGTTTCCGTGAAAATCGATCGGTCCGGCAGGATAAAAAGTGGGGGATCACGGAAATGTAACATCACAGCGCTGTTAATTGAGTTGGCTTTTCCTTTAGCACAGAATAACTCGTGGACAATGCAAAGTCTAGCTTTTGTGAGGAAAACAATCGCACAGTGATGTGAGTGGAAATTATTTGCCCAAGCTCAAAGTGAATTCAGTTTGCTGATTTCACTGTTTAGCAAGATTCTGCTCAGATAGGTACACATTAGTACGAATGAAATATTGGTATAAACAATGGAAAAACTGTTTGCTATCCTTAGTCTCGCCGTTTTTATTTGCCCACTGATTCCATACAATAAATTCCAGCTATTCTAAACACAGATTTTATTTGAAACAATAAACAATTTTTAAAAGACTGATAACTGTCCATATTTTTGTGAGTTGTAAACAGCACAGTTCCCCCACTACAATTGCTGAGAGAAATGTAGGTTATAAGTCGAGCTCGACTCGTTGACAAGCCCTAAGCAGACAACTAAGGCATGCGATTTGCCAGCTACTTCTCTGTTGGTTGGAACTGATCAGTAATTAACAAACAACAACAAAAAAACTCGGTCTTGAGACTCTTCGAAATTGACGGGAAGGTTAAAATTGAAACTGATTCATTCAAAAAGGAGATGCTGAATTGTAACTGCTCGATGCAAAGTCAAGCAAATAGGGGTTACCCCGAATGAGCAGTCATAGAGCAAGTTGGTAAAATGTAACTGAAATCCCTCATCATTTGCATTAGCTCACCCTGTTTGTAAGTTAATAAACAACTCCAACTGGAAGACGAATGAACACAGAAGACGGGGACTGGTAACGTCGAGATCTATGTTCTCCATCTACGTGGTCCATCTTGTCAATCCGATGGACATGTCAGTTTTGTTTCACGGAAGAGTATTCCATGCTCTGTTTGTAATCTCCACTTGGAGGACAAGGTAATTTGACACCGCAACACTAGGCGCTTCTATAGTCAATTAAGCTTCAGGTCATCTCGCGATAATTCTGGTCGGTCAGTTGAACAAAAACAGTACCAAAGAATTCGGATGGTGCTTGCCGTTGAGTATGAGGGCGTGTCAAGAATTTAATGAACTCAGGTTAGACTTATGCGACCAATATATCGCACGTTTTGAGACATTCGTAATACCCCGGGTTAATTTTCCACAGAGCACAGATTATTCGCGATCAGCGCAGAATAGATTTTAAAATATCTGGAAATCCTGGCTAGAGCTGTTGACATAAAAGTTATTCGGATATCTATCAAGTTGAATCCCAATCGTTTCGAGAACAGATATCAACCTTGCCACGGATTTGTTGGTTTAGGTCTTTGTTTTGAAAAAAGAAAAAAAACAGAAGTGGAATAGGTAAACGTGGTCAGGAGGGCAGCAAGTCAGACAAAAATTTTGGAGTGAAATTGATAAATTGTAAAACAAAAAATGGAAAAAGATCCGTCTTACAGTTGTACTTATACTGATAAAAAACTTTTTATTTTAATTAACGCTTTATCATTGAGTGGATTGATTATACAAATTCCAAAGAGGAAGCCCGACAGGATTTATCAGATCTAATTTACTGGAAAATGGTTTCTGTCCTAGTGCAATTTTTCACATCTAACAGTCCATCTGATGCGGAGTAAAAAGTATTTCTTAGATTGATCAACTGACTTGTTCGATTATTTTGTCACATGATTTGAGCCCAGATCGAGATCCATTAGATGATCCGCGTGGTCACGACCCCCACGGATGGGGTCAATTATTTACCAGCACGCACGATAATGCCACTGTTTTGGGTTGGATGGTTTCGTTGGTCATTGTGCTCATTCATCGATGGACGAGTAGAAGAAAGTTTTCAGCCAGCACTGGTAACTATAAACGCCGAGTTTATTTATTATGTTGTGGAAAAGAGACACGATACACGGTGAATTGCATTGCTGATTTATCATGCTGTGTTTGCCATGGATTTACTGTTAGGCAGAGTGAACTGTCTGGATTGAAAGCAGGTTGCAGATTCAGTCCATGGTGATGTGGATCAAGTGACGGTAATTTTGAACGTAATCCAGATACAACACGGGGGGATAGATTATCCCGTGCTTTGTGCCCTTAGTTCACCGTTGATCCCTAGAATCTGAGTTTCACTTAGTCGCCTCACTTCTGGGCTTTGGGAAGTCTTGTACTGACTTTTGGAAAGATGTAACAAGATGATAGGTCAGTGTTTAGCCTGCAAGTTAATGGAATAGAATGAGCCTCAATAGTTGTTTAGAAGATCGTACGAACCAAAACAGTAACTATGGTTACGCACCAGGGTCACATAAGCCATCACCGGTGATTGTAAAAGCGCTCACACTCCCATAACTGTCCCCAGCCATAATGCAAGTTATTCCCCCATTGAAATATATATATATATATATATATATATATATATATATATGCATATAATATTACCCAAACCCTATTTGAAACTAAATTAACTCCACCCAAAAGCCGATAAGCTGTTCTGATGCCTTGTGAGTCGAACATGATGATCTATGCACTAGGTTCGGTTCTTGAATTCACCTTTCAAGCTCGGTATTTTTTTTATTCATGTCGGTACCAAATAAAACTACTGTTTAATGGTATCATACCACATTATGATGCAACTCTTTTATATAAAGTCAAATAACTTCTGATAGGTAAACTTCGGTGATGTGACTAGTGTCTCAACAAACACAAAGAACAATCGTGTGGGTGTACGGGACGAAGGGGAGACTCGGCGTTTCCTTGTCCGTTCCAAGGCCAATAGTTAATCATAGCCGAACCAACGACCCTAAGGGCTACTTAAAATTACTTATTTGTGACGTTAGAATACGTTGGGGCAAACGAGCTGGTTTCCGGGCTTCAAAACTGGTCAGACATAACAAGTTATATGTGTACCGCAGTTAAGATGACAGGAAAACGACAAAGACAATGGTTATAGTGATGACAGTCGACAGTTACATACTCGCATAGTTTCATCGGTGTCACGAGAGAGAATATCACCAAAATACATTATCACCAAGGAAACCGACGAAACTATAACTACGTGAACATTTAATTATCGCTTGTTATCATTATGGCTATTGATTTTTGTTCTTTCCATCATTATAAATCCACTGACCATAAAATTTGCCATGTTTACCCAGTTGTGCAGCCTCGAAAACAAGTTTGTTTGCCACAACTTATTCAAAACGTTAGGAGAATCTGACCTACCAACTGAAAGAGAGCAAGTTGATGAAAGGAAAGTTTTTCGTCAAAATAAATTTCACATTACACGATAACACCTCTTTACCCTTGAGGGAATATTTGTACTGAATGGTGAAAGTAAACTCTCCTCGGTTGACAAGCGGATGAATACTGCTGCCATTTCTTTCAGTGCATCCTCTCACACCACAATCGGTTAGCAGCATTTTCCCAAGTCGCTAACACTGAGAGTTTCCATGATGATCATTAATTACCAACAGGAATTTCAAGAAGGTCCTAGGAAGATTTATTGCTCCAAACAAAACAATAATATTCGCATTCGTAATCAAAATCTTTTCGTTATTCTCATATTTCTCTCGATTATTGTCATTATTGACTGTCAATCGCTAGCGAGGTTCACTGTTACCGTTGGTCAGTAAAATACATTAACTTATGCAACCTGTTCAGCAGCTGCATATATGATTTTTATGCAGTCTTCCACACTTCTCAAGAACCTGAACATTCTTGAACCCTTACGCATCGAATGAAGCCCATTCCTATCATGCTACTGACGTGCATGACCATAGTAGCCCATGCACAAATTGTGTGCTACTGGTTTCTCACGTTGCTTCGGTGCTTCCAGAAATTAGCACAAGCAATATGGTGAATTCAGTAGTGCACTTTAAGCTCGATAATGCCTGTCTATCTATCCACCGATGAAACAAGTCGGTGAAAACCACGACGTTTGTGTCTTTGTAGTGGGTTGGCTGCTTAGTTGTCTTTCTTTCAACTACAACGCATGACATTGTGTCCCCCAGTATGCTTTCCCATCTTCCTAGTCTCGAATACCAGTGCTACAATGATGGATTTTTCCGTAGAATCACCGGTCTATTTTGATTGTTTCAATAATGGGCGTAAGAATGTGTGTAGAAGACATTGCTAATATTCAACTCATTAGTGAAAACTCATTGAAGCACTCCCTACGCACACTCACCGAACCGCTCCTACCGAATTGAGTCGAGGTGCTTCAAATGCTCATCTTTTAGCTTTTGCTGTTATGACCGCTCGACTAACACAAGGTTTGTTATAAATCGGCAACGCGTATTGACTGAGACTCAACTGGGGCTTGAGAAATCGACATAACTGTATTGAGTGTGGACATCGAATTCCATTTACAAGAGAAGGATATGGGATATTTCTAATGGAATAATATTATATCCACTGGTTCGTAATTTGTTCCTTGTTAGGAGGGTATGCGCATCATTGGCACAGCACCGCACCAGTTGCCAATAAGGGTAACGTAGGTCATGTTGATGAATCTCGTATTGTACCATGAATGCATGTAGATCTTTGCGAGTCAGACACCCAGTTTCATGCAGTCACGGGGTTTTTCTTCCCCAACTCTGTGTGTGAATCACTCGAAGTGAAATCGGCCGTGCACATTGTACGATTGAACGTGCGCATCAGTCACGTAAATTCTTACCCGAGGGTCTTCTATTTATACTTGGGGTCTAGATCAATAATTAGCAGATATTGGCATTTGTAATTCTCTTGTCTCACGTGTTCATCAATTAATCCTAATGAGTAGCTTCACAGTCTTCTTTGTTTTCGTGGGGAAATGTTGCCGTCCCCGGAATACTTTGTTTCGTAAAGTAACATGAGGTCTCTGCCTCAAACCACAATTATCTGACTAGTGCTGTGGAAATCCTGCAGAGCAGCATCATGTTTGGGCTATGTTCTAATTTCTTCTTTGGGTTTTAAGAGCCCTCGTTCAATTTCCCCTCAAAATCCATTGATGACCGGAAGAAAGTGAGAGAGAAGCAAATGCTGCAACTAAACGCGAGAGTCATTGACGGCAGCACAAGGGTGACCAATGATGCTTTCAGCCGAGGAGTACATGAATCCACTGGGCTCTAACCAGGAAGTTCGATAAGGCGTAAAGCATTGATATGATGTTCACATTCCCTAATTGAAGGTTATGATTCAACGTGAACGAATTTGTGTCCCGAGCTGCATTCTGATTCTAACTGTCGAATTAACCAAACCTTATTGTGCTTCCTAAAAATATGTGTTCGGAAGAGAAATCTGAACTGGAGCTGGAAGAAGATTTGCGGAAATTGATGAGTTCTTTGAGCAGATTGGGGACAAAAAATGAAAATCTTTTGGTATGAGTTCTCTTCAGTTGGTATTTCGAGTATTTTGAATGGGCCAGGACAGCAAGCACTCAGATTATCAGTCATAGTGGTCGAACAAGGTAGATCACAAAATAACCCAAAAATAACTGGCAAACAACCACGTAGTTTTCAGAAATCATAGGCTATTGATTTCCTCTGAATGGGTTATTGAGCTAGGAATACCAAAGGATAAATAGTTGTCAGATCGGCGAATGACTAACGTCGTTGTTCATTGAAGTCACAGCGTGACATTGCTGTTAATATCAGTGTCCGCTCTTACTTTTCCGATGTCGAATGATTCAGAATTAATCTGATTCAAGATAACACTCAAACGTAAAGGGATTTTGACCACCTTTTCCTAAGTGAATGGCGCAAGTGCTATTTCGGCAGAGGTACTGAATTGTCAAATGGTGCATTCGTCTTAAGTTAAAAAGATTAAGACTGTGGAGAACCACTTCCCTTTATCAATGGATGTATTTTTGAAACACCGCAAAATTTCCAATGAATTTCAGTGTTTCGGCTCGGTGGAACATTTTCTTGTGAACCATCTTCGACACGGATGCTACTTGCATTTTGTGAGTAGTTAAGCCGTTACTAGTAAACTTAAAAATGTCTCGGAAGTGGCCCGATGTATGCAAGAAACAGGTAATACAGATGTTAAATGGGAGCTAAAAACAAAGTAATAACTCAAAAGTCCAACTGAGAAATAGGTCAACTGCTTCTAAACGAAAGCTCACCCGGAAATCTGTTTTCGGAATATAGCTGCAGAATGTGAGCAGGCTACTCTGCAAACCACTTGCTCAGTTTGGTAGACAAACCAACGCCGATTTGTTATCTCATCTGTACATCATGAACAAATATCACCAATAATCATTGTGAGCCACAATGTACTTCAGTATTATTGTGCTAAGTCTTAAGGTGGATAAACAAAAATAGGCTAGTGAAATGAATAAATGGCTCGTCCTGGTTACTGGTTTTTTATGATTGCTTTGGACCTTTATATTTTAGACACTAATCAGAAAATCTTTTGCGCAGCTCTTTGTTAAGATTTAAAATCATTGTTCTAGGTCCCAGTGAATAACTGAACGTATCGGACTACCTAAGTACTGCAGTTATCCATTCATTCATCACGGATTAGGTAAGTTTAGATAAATGAGTTATACGATTCTTACGTTGGGGTCTAGCAAAATAAATTATCTTACATGTTATCTACCAGTCCGTATACAGTTGAGGTGATGCATACATTGACAGGACGGAGCGTTGCTTAGCTCAAAGAGTATCATAAAACATGACCCAATGGCTGTCAAAATCGATGACGCAACCCACTGCGGCCATGTACAATGATGTAAAATCACCAGCTTCTTCGACTGCGAAACACGTCATCACATCAGATCACGAAGTTAAACTGACCCCAATTTAAGATTGGTGCTACGCAACCCAACACCGAAACCACCAGAATTCAACGAAGCGATGCTTATCGTGATGCATCAGCAAGTGTTCTACACAAAACTGATTGACAAAAAATGTTCGTTTCCCTTGGAAATACTCGACAGACCTCACTATCATTTATCCAACACGTATGGCCCAGTCAAGTCTTCCAAAAATCGCGTGCCACGATCATCTTTGATACACCCTTTTATGAAGCCATGCACAAGAGATTTCAGGTTTTTCTGTCGTTCGGTTGCCATTGCCGTCTGTTTAGGGGACTTTGGAGGTTGTGTAGTAGTTACTAGCGCCTATTTGGTGGCCACGGCCTGGACACCTTTCCAGCGCAGCCACACCGCAGTGTCGCAACTGTTTGTGTGGCTCGTATAGGTTTACCAAGCCCTGTAATTAGGAGAAAAAACCTTGTGCGGCATAGGTGTGTCGGAGAGGTTTGGTTACTGTACACTAAGCCGTGGTGGCCAAATGAATCGTGTTGGCTACTAAACGGTATCCAGAACTAATTAAACGACCGTCATTGCTTACAAAACGATCGATAGTGGCTACCAAACGACAGGATCACCTGTAGAATATAAACGCACTGCATTCAGCGGCTGCAAATTCAAAACCAAGACCGCTCCCGAAATTGTGGAAGGTTTCCACCACACAACCCTGAGGAAGATATGTTGTTTATCAGGCTCCGATTGTAACCAACCGGCAAATCACATGAATAATAGCTGCAGTCTTTGACCCTGGGGAATCCCGAACTCACTGCCATTTCGGGGCTTCCATGTCCCGCTGGAAAAGACTAACTGAATTTGAGAAATGGGGGATACCATCATGTCATCAAGAACAACGCAGTTTACATGAAATTAGTAGGAAGTTCAACAGATCACGGGAAACCATGCAACGATCCGTGAAAGAAAATTACGGAACTCCATTAGAAAAACATATGGGACGCTCTAAGGTACCCACACACACCAAGACAAACTCAGGTTAATTAGTCTAGTCTCCAACACCCCACGTTCTACATCAGAACCGAGATTTTTATTCAGGGTAAACGTATCAGCTCGAACATTACAATGAACGACCAGATCTGTACGGTGGATTTCAAGCATGAAAGTGAAAAGGAAGGTAGTTCTTACTCCGGTGCGTATGCAAAAACCGTTCACCTATATGACATGGACAGTTCAATTGAAGTGTGTTTATTTGAGCGATGATGATGGAACTCTGATGAGTACAGTTCAACACATGAACATGATCATCACACAGTAAACACTCAAAGGACCCTGTCGGATATTATATACCTGCAATATAATCCAGACATTCCCAATTCTCATGTAATCAAAAGTTGGTTACTGTTCCATGACACGGCCAGCGCGTAGTCCCGACTTCAACCTAGCGGAGAACACTTAAGGAATTCTGCCCCGTCGAACAGGACAGAGACGCCATGGTGTGCGCGTGGACAACTGGAATCGCAAGTGGATGATATCTTTATACCGATGTGACATGAATTTGTCACAAAATAGATGAACGATTTTAATTGGGACTCGACATCAATGCAGCACGGCAAATCTCCTCGTCAATTAACTTCTTCAACCTTGTCAACGCACGTGCTCCTGGTAGACAGACAGAATGAAAAGAGGGAATCCCAAACCTCTCTTGCCTATCCACAAGTATAAAATTTCCCATGGTGTTTTTGCTTTATTGCGTTGATTATTGCAGATCACTAACACGATACTAATAGGGAATGACCTTCATACCTAATCACCAAATGTTTTCGGCTTGTTAAAGTGTATACTCTCACAGAAATAGAACAAAAAAACTGAACAAAAAAAGCAGATTGTCGGAAGTCAGATACGAACAGACTATGGCTCAGATAGATGATTGGGTTCGCAAACTGACGTCAGTCTTATTTTTATTGTCAAACCAGTGAGCCTCATTTAATGTATTCCTTTCTAACCTGATGGTGGCAATGAAGTTGTCTGTCTATACAAAACCAATGAACGGGCGGTTTCATGAGGCAGTTTTGTTAGGTAGGAAAGATTACTGAGTGCTATGTTGTATAACTTCCCTGCTCTGTATTGTAGAGACAGGTTTCAACCCTACATTTGGTAACTAGGAGTAGTATTACCTCAGATAAGCTGAATTCAAACCACAAATTAATAACAAATTGACCGAACACGTGCAAAAATTCGCGAAGGCATGCTTCATGTTTACGCTTTCTAAGGCTGGAAGTGAGTCACAGTGAATCTCGATTGCGTTGAGTCTAGCAATTCTTTTCTCTGCCTGGTGCATTATAATTTCAGATTCATTAAGGGCAATATTACTCAAATAATCAGACAATTACATTATCCTTATAATAGTGGACGGCATCTCTGATTGGCGAATGCATTGCCTAACAGTAGTATTAAATGTTGTTTCATATAGAAACCAGAGTGTTGTAAAAACACCTAAGAATACTGTGTATCCGCAATTCCGATGTTCTCAGTTCGGGGTACCCGTAGTTTTGAACTCGAATCATTTTACTGCATACGGTACTTCGGGCTGACCCAAGTGCTGCACAGGTAAGCAAAGGAGAAAATCAAGAAACTGATTCAGCAAAACTAACCACTCTGGTCGCTATGAATCCCACGAATGCATCACGTATGTGCTTTTTGAAGATTTGATTCATCCAACTAATTAGGGTAACAGCGAGAATCACCGACATGTATTCAAGTGGATCAGGGTACACACACACAGTGAGGCTCAACCAAATATTTTGTAATTCCTATAATGGATCTGAACCGCCTCATCTGGGGTGCAGGCTACTAACTAATTATGAACAGCCTGTCGAGATTAGGAAATCCGACGGCACCGATAGGGCCGTGTAGTGAACAGTGGGAGAGGTAAGGTGTACAGACTGAACGACAGAAGACCATCAATCTATTAGCATGGTTAAAAAATCAGTGACCTCGTTTCAGATTCGAAATTCACCAGCGTCGATCAGCTTTTTAGTGACAGACAGCTCCATTGTCGCTCGGCTTGTGAAGTTATCTCATGAAGTGCAGCAGACGCTTTTGGTTATAACCTCTACAGTTTCAAGGTAGCCATGCTATGTTGTGAAAAATGACGCTACTCCACCTCATGATAGTGCGAAACCTACGATAGGGACGAGTTTCTATCCATCATTTCTCGTCTGGTTCATACAGCAAGCGCTTTGAAATAAGTCATATTTTAGCTATCATTAAACGTGTACGGATTGATGTAAGAACTCACAGTGAGCAAAACGAGCACTGTGATATGAGCTACTCCCATTGTATCAATTCTCAGCGAATTGTTGAAAGGTAACCTGAACTGAAGTGCTGGAGTAAGCTGGGAGAGGCAAGCATTCACCAAATCACAAATACCAACGACGTCACTTCGACCAAGTTCTGAAACGCTGTCATCAGTTCTCCAGGTTTGTTCGAATAAAAGTGATCAAAAGTGTGTGTCTAGTCACCTATGGAGCTAAATGGATTGAAAAAGGTTCCAAAAATCCAAGTGATACTCCCAAAAGCTGTATTTATGGAGAACCACTTAGAGGAGTGTGGTGATTCGAATGTTTCCATACGCGGCCCGGTGCGTATTGGCTTCTTTTTCATGATTCAGTCGATCACTTGAAGCTGGACCTTGGCAATCAGACTGACCCCCACACGGTGAGGTTGCTTCATGATTGACCAGTGCTTTATATGCCAATGATATTATGCCTTCCTTTATACACTTACGAAGTTGCACTAAGTGATGATGAATGACATTTGCTATTTTCGTCTTGTCAGTTCTTGTTGTGCGTAATCCGGATATGAGTCGTTTCATAGTTGCAGTTGGACGGGCGGACTGAATTCGTACACGGAGGTAACAATAGTGTATTAGTCTGACCTGTTTTACCGTAACTTAGTTTTCCCTGGGGGTTTGACAATGGGAACCGTAAAAGGCGGTAGCCTTTTGTTTTACACTGAAACCACAACACACACACACACACACACACACACAACCTCAGATAAGCCTTCCGGCAAATAAATCCATTGGTCGCTAGTTTTATTTGTCTGTCGCTCAGATTATATTATTATTATTATTATTATTATTATTATTATTATTATTATTATTATTATTATTAATGAGTTTTCCCAGGGTAAATGTTACGTTTAACTAGTCAAAAGCAATCCCTTTGATCTGACTTTTTACTGCACCCCTGGGTATTTTGTTCTACTGGAGTTGTTACCATGTAGATATGGAATGGAAAATGATACAAAAGAGTGGATCAAGTACGCAAGTCGTAAAATAAAGTAGGTAGATCATGACAGTCAGGTCACGCTGCTGTATGTATATTCTTCGGTTTGATCCGAAAGATCTGATATCGAGTTTAACTTCGAAATGCGTTAGAGATCTCATACGTTTTGTTTGTGATCACAAGAGGACAAAGCAACCCAGTGCATGCGCTATTTTGCTTCGGATTTTGCTTGAGAGGAGTACCGTGAGTCAATTTTGACACGGTCTAACCTTGTTTTCTTGGGACTGAACTAGTCCACCGGAGTGCTTAATTGCGAAACTGATCACCAATGCTTCAGCCGGGCGATAGGTGCTGCCCGGCCGGTTCACTGTCACGTTGCATCTGAAGGGAATTGTGGGATACCACACTCCAGATATCGTGATCAATTCTGTTGGCACCATCCAAATAGTTCGGGGGGTTCCACCCCACATTTGTGGGAAATAAAGGGATCTGATTCGCATGAACATCCCATCAGGATTCAGAATGATGATAAGGGAGAAGACAAGGGGAACTTTATTCCTCTCCCTCTCTCTCCCCCCCTCTCTCTCTCTCTCTCTCCAAACATTCTTTGTTAGTTTGTCATGTTTTCCCAAGATTTAGTGAGAGACAGTGGGGCATGGTACTCATAAATTATTTTGAAAATATCATCGTTATTGGTTTCCACCCTGGTCGTTGAAATAAAGAAAAACCGTCATCAATGTGCTCTGATGTAACCGGACAGGGTAGACATGATGGGCTCAACTAATCAGATAAATTCCGTTAATTTTTGATTTATTTGAAAAACATCTATCCACTAGGAATGCTAGTGGCTAGACATATTCCAGGTGTTCATGATTTTTGTTTCTTGTTCACTGTACCACATCAGTCTCGCTTTATTTCCATCCACTCTCGTTTATCGGCCGGTTCGTCTATTATTTCTACTTGGTGTTCTGTTGTTCAGCTCAGGACAAATCACGTGTTGTACAAATTGTACTTTAAGCCGCATCTTTCGTTTCTTCTCTGTTTCTCGCTAATGGTCACCTTGAGAATCTCCCATAGCTCATCTCCGTAGTGTAGTCCTCCTGCCGATCACATGATTGTAATCACTACAACGAAGCTGTTGCATGAAATCAATCAAAATGAGCTTGAGAAACGAGGTAAATGGGTGATCATTCAGTCAAATATGATTAGAATGCATCACTACAGTCTTGGTCTCAAGTACCCTTCCGAAAAACATCGGTATTATTTAAAAGAAACAGTTATCATATTGAAAAGCATATTAGAGGTCGATTTTGACGAAGTTCTAAAGTGGCAATGCCAGTAATGGACAAGAAAACACTGCGTTCCATTCAACACTTGATATATGATTGTATCCGAGTGGTTTTCAAATTGTACCAATGGTCTCACTTTTTGTCTGTCCAACTGGTTCAAATATTCGTCTTTATTTTCATTTAACAAGGAAACAGTTGGTACCTTTTTCAATTAACCATATGAAGTGGAACAGGGAATACGAAGGATACAGTTTCATGGGAAACTAATAAGGTTTATTTCCTTCATCCCAATTTTTCAGATTGGGATTAGTTACACAAACAGGTACGGACACACACACACACTGGCACAGTATAGAGACTGAAGACGATAACTCAGGTAACATCACCGGCTCCGCCTTAATAATTTTAAGGATAGAAATCGTTGAAAACTACAGTCGATTCCTGTTTTTCTTCCATGTTTTGTACTCCATAAACGGAAGCTACAAGTCCTATATATTTTTCAAACGAACTTGCTTTCGCATTTCTTGAATGGTGAACCGTAATCGAACAAGTTTACGTTACACGTGGTGACACCAGACCCAACCACTGAATGCCAGCTCAACAGTTTTGCACACGGAATTGCTACTGTTGTAGGATGAGAACGCACGATACACTGTTAGATATCGAGTAGAAACAGAGGGGTTTAATAATTAATGTGTCAGAACCGAGATCGGTTCGAAGCGTAGCGAAAACTCGATGCGCCATATGGAATGTCAAGGTAGAATTTTATTGTTTAGTAACACAGCGTAGTCGAACTCGTTGGTAGATTGTCGACGTTCCGGTCACCGCGGGTAACCTTTTTCAAGACTGGTTTTACAACCGAATGGAACTGGATTCCAGGTTCATTCGGTTGTAAAACCAGTTACCCGTGGTGACCGAAACGTCGACAATCTACCAACGATTTTGACTACTCTGGGTTTAATAGTGTTTTTCTATACATCGTTGCTCTTATTTGTGTATTTACGTGCTTACAATTCATCTTGAAAGTTCACGCTAGCTGTCGTGAGAACCGTAGTCGTAACTTTCAGAGAGAAAAAAGATCTGAAGTCTGTGAAAAGCTAGAGCTTGTAGCACTGTAGATCCGATTTGCTACTTAAATTGTAAGTCAACAAAAAAAAAACGACCATAGCCGGAGATTGGGGAGGGGGAAGGGGCGGAGAACAGATTAAAGCTCAAAACACAGGAACGTATATACACATTTTGAAGACAGATCAATGCGTGATCGATGAGTGAGGTTCTTGGGCTTAGTCTCGAAAACACTCTACAGCTATCCGTCGGTTAAATACCAAGTTGTATTTTCACGTCCCTCATGAACTTCTAACTGGGGTTCGAAATTTGGAATCTTTATGTTGAAGAATCTGGGGGAAAAGGATCAGAGCAACTGCACAGTGAGAAAGTGGAGAGGAGAAAAAGAAGACATTGGAAGAAGACACAAGAAGACAACAGAAGACAGAAGAAGAAGAAGAAGAAGAAGAAGAAGAAGAAGGCAAGAGAAGAAGGAGACAGAAGAAGATGACAGAAAGAGAAAAAGGCAGAAGAAGGAAAAAAGAAGGCGGAAGGAGACAAAAGAAGAAGGAGACGGAAGAAGAAGAAGAAGAAGAAGAGGGAGAAGACAGAAGAGGGAGACAATGAAAGGAGAAGAAAAGAAAGGAAAAATAAAAGGTATAAGAAGACTGAAGAAGAACGCAAAAGAAGACAGAAGGAGAAGACAGAATAACAATACTAATAACAAGATGAATTGGAAGAACAAGAAGAAAGGACAAATTACAGATGCTGTGGTCCATCGGCCGAAAGTGGGAGCGGTTGTGTCTTTATTGGCTGTTAGACGAACGGAACACAATGACTTCGGAGTATTCTCGACGAAACTGTTACCCAGAAGAAAGCATGGAACGACTACTCTGATCGCAAACTTGATTTGGGCTCCGTGAACGGTTTGCATCTGATTGACCAGAAGCTTAGGAAATATCATATTAGTTCTGGTACACTATTAGGATTGATGCTTTTGGTGTTTTTTGTTTCGGAATTTTCGTAATGGTAGCAGAATCGTCTATTCTCTAATTATTTTCACGATACTATTTCGTACTTTGCAGTTCAATGAAAAATCGAGTAGAAGTGTAAGTCTGTTTTCAGTTGAACTGTTCGGTTGATATAGAGAACCCTTCTAGGAAGAGGTGAAGTAACGATCAATTACGGCCTGAATAAGACGAAAAAACAGGAAAGAAAACCGGCCGAGCGATATAGCCAGCAGACATTGGGGCGGTCGGATAGTGAGCCTGTGTTCGTTACCGCTACTGGTTCGGTGCAAATAAGCGATGCATAACCTCGCCAGAACCATTCACGCACAAGCTGAGATACTCAAAATATCACGTGATGCGAGCGTGGGATGGAAACAAAGCCGAGATGGAGAGAGGCTTGCATGTGCGGTGCATGTGCGCGTGCGAGATCATAACCACACACAAGGGCAGATTACCACAACAGAACAAAGCCTGTGGTCCACGTACAAACAGTTCGGCCCGCACGAGAACCGGAAAACGGTCGGTGGATGACTCATTACTGTGAGAAAACAACCGCTAACTCCGATGGCTGACTTATCAGACAAGGAGTGTCCAAATTTGACGAGGTGAGGCACGTTGATGCGGTGCTCTAGCAACCCACTAATCATGGTCGTGGGTTACACATACAGGTTTCTTAACCGGAGAATGCATGCATCCTTGAAAATGTGCATCCTGATGGTTAAAATCCGGGAGATGGAGTCAAGTGAAAACAGAAGAAACATAATGAACCGAAACCGCCACCACCCGACACCCAGTGTCTCAGCTATCAGACCTTAAACACCATTCGGGCTGATCCTTTCGCAACGGATATGATTTACTGAATCGACAAACTGGCCTAAAACGGAGAGCAAAACTGCATTTCATAGTGAGATTTTGTGGAAAAATCGCGGAGTTTTGCCTGAACTCCTTGTCTGCATGTGTGCAGACCGAATTGATTTAAATCTGACGGAATCGCTAGCCTCTTTTGCACCATTCAGTAGATCCGAACAGGATGAAGTTGTTCGCACTTTAGTTTGCATAGCAAAACTTGTGTAAACGAGGCTCCGCACTGTATTCCATGTGTGGTCAACAATAGGCTTATCATGAATCCCTTTTAAATAATAAAATTAATTATACCGCATTCCATCGACATGGAGTATGGTTCCAATACTAAACTGGGCCTTTCAGACAAAGTTACACCCGAAGGGTCGCATGAAGCAATGAAGACGATAACTTTCGTGCACCAGTTGCAGGTGATGTAAACTGTAATCTTGATACGGGCTTATCTTCCCTCCCAATTTTGTTTGGGGCAACTATCATAGTTACGGTTACCAGTTAGACGAAATCAATTCTTTACCATAGCTACATTTTTTTCCTTGTTAGAAAACTAATCGATATAGTTTAGCAGCTTTGCATCGTAGTCTAAGAGCCTTGCTTTATTATTGGAGATCGGTGAAAGGCGCCTAGACCACAACGTTTGACCTTTAAAACAACGGAACATACTGCGGAACACACGAAATGACTCAGACGGCCCACGAAATCACACTCGAGTCAACGATATGATTGTGCTTCTTCAATCCGAAATAAGGAAGTCTGAGAACTATGACAGTCAGTTTGAATTTTTATACTACGAAACTAGGGTGTATGACAAGGGAAACATACGGCGAATGGGGTTAGATACGTGCAAATACAAGGCATTTAGTCAAACAAGAATGAGTAATAAAATACTTTACCTATAACACCCATACAGGAAGCAAGACGTTTAATTTTCAAGAATACCACATCGACATGACCAAACCTGGTAAGATCACGACTGACGGTTACCCGAAGGTTTTTGTTGGATGATGTTCTTGCTGTGTGTTCGCTGTTTATGAGCAAGTCTGAACTGGATACTATGGTAGATCCAAGTAGTACTTACTAATCGTGTGAAGATAACAAAAACTGTTACAGTGCTTGCAGGAATTTATTCTCAAGTCAAGACTGGAAGATGAATTCGTGAACTCTGATATCCTCCGTGTTGCCATAGATTGAGTGTAGTAGAGTTATAGGAACGAGGCTTATCAAAAATTACACCTCCAGTCTACTTAATAAGTACACAGTCATTAATTTACAAGCAGGGAACAAGCTTAGGTAGAAAACAGGAAAGGCTCGCTCTTTACCAGGTGTTTCGCAGACTGTTATTATATTCTAAAAATCAATAACCGTGCAATGGGTGTGATGGTTCTGGTAACCATGTCTCAGAAGGAATCTCAATCGAAAAGTAAGACAATTAAGGTGTAAAAAAGTATAAAAAAATGAACTACAACCTGTAGTATCAAGCCGATAAAGGTGTGCAAACAGAAGAACCCCATTGATCAGGACATTTAGTCATAACCATTGGTTGGGTAGTTCTCTTGAACCCCTTAGGGAAACCTAACTGGCCCTACATGGTCAAATACGGGAGCAGTGTTTAAATTTCGCTTTAGTACAGCAACCCCAATCTGAAGCCTTCCTCCCTAGTGAACCGATGACCGTACAGATCTTTAAGAAAGGTGACAGGTCTTCCAATGAAAAACAAACAAACAAGGGATTAGGTCTGGTTAGCATCTTATTTAAATTGCTTACTGGCATTAGTCTCCGTCATTTAAGTAAGGCTGATGAACATTGCTCGCATGAGGCTGCGTTAGTTACGTTTGCATTATTCTAAAAAATTTTTAACGTGGGCTCACCTTTTGTGAATCCATAATTTCTGATTTTCTTAAACAGAAGGCGCCCTTTGACTCAGCCGATCACACAGTTGCGTGGCACTGCCTCTGGCTGAAGGGTGTACCACAGAAATTCCTTTCTGTCATAAAGCCCCTGCACATGAGTATTCGAAGCCGAGTTATGACTTACCGTGATCTTCCACTCGAGTTTACTTTGTGTAGTATTCGTAATACTTGGACTGGTAAAGTGTACCGAGATCCCTCCAGCCCAGAACTACGTAGATCAAAATAGCAAGAAGAACAAGGCTGCGGAATCGCACACCAACTTTACCGCAGAATTGATTTGTATAAATATATCATATCCAAGGAGATACCGAGCAGATTAAAAGTTAATCAATCACAGCGGACTTTTATTGTACCTGTTCTCGGGGATTCTGACTGTTTGGAGCTTCTCAGCGTACGTAGCCACGAAGCTGAACCAAGCAGTGTCCCGTGTGATGCCTGCTGAATCACCACAGACTGATATGGTCTTAGAAACCAACCCTTTCGTGATAATATAACGGTATTGAAATTTTACCGGGTGGGAAAGTGTTGGACCTTGAATATGCGGACAACATCTTTCTTCCAAGGGAAGATCCATGTAAGCCGTAAGCTTTTCTGGAGAGCATGAACGACTACGTAGCCACACTTGTATACGTTTAGCGACTCCAAAGTGCAAGATGCTGTTCCAAGAATGGGTTGGTCCAACACCAAACCTATTGGTATTTGGGGCGACCATGGACCAAGAAGATTAATTATGCGTTTCACACGGAGTTTGGACATCAGATGAAGTGTCTTCTCGTATACAGAAGATTCACTTGACTTCTGCCAACCTCAGTTCTCTCTGGTGTTGACTTGATATCCTTTTATCTATCAAGGATCGAGTGTACGCTGTACTAGTCGAACCAATTTCTTATGGTTCGGAGACATGGCTTCTGCCGGTGGAGGGTATACGAAGATTGTCGGTATTTGAACACCGATATTTTCGTAGCGCTGCTTGAATCTGGCGGGAACACCGTATCGGCAATGTTGAGGTAAGGCATAGAGTATTAGACATAGGAACCAAAACATTAAATGAAAAATTTAAAGTCACCAGGCTTAGGGGGTTTGGATACGTGTCCCCGGGTGGGACTCCTTGGGGCATATTGTACGCTGAGGGGGTAGTAATTAGAAGACCGATAAAGGTGACTAGTCCATGGCATGAAGTAAACGAGTAGGCTTGGCCACGCAGGGCGTGTTAGGCTTCATGAGTGGAGTCCGAGAGATCGTTTCTGTATTGGATATGCTTTTGTTTTACCACATCAATGACATTTCCTGACTGATCAGAAACAGACTTTTGTTTCGCACATCATGAACCAAGAAATCTGAGTGACGCAAGAGGCTTTATGAACTACCGAAGAAGTAGCGATGATTGAGACTTCCTTGTTGCACGCTGTAATAATGTACTGATTGTTTTTCCCGAAGAACTGACTTTTAACATGGTGGCAGTGGAAGCTAATGCGAAAATGTCGATATCGGAGACACGAGCGCACAATCACCTGTAGATCCACTCGCCGTAGCACTTGGTGATGGCAGACATGGGTCGATTGGCTGACAAATGGAGGCTGTGGCGAACGCAGTATGAAGATTGTGAAAAACAGTTCGCATTTGATCGCATAAAGCAGCTTATCGTGAGGGCCCCAGTTCTAGCATAGTATGATTACACCTTACCTTTACGCATACAATGCGATAGTAATCACCATGGCTTAGGGGTCTTTCTGTTACAGAATGGGCGCCCGCTTGATAATCGCAGTAGGACGTCAACATGTTGTGAACCGAAATATGCGCTAATTGAAAAAGAACTACTGGCATTTGTGTACTTTCTGTAGAAGTTCAACGACTATACTTTCGGCTAGCTTACGCACATATATTTAGACTAGAAGGCATTGATCACGATCGTGGACAAGCCGCTACATTGAGCACCAAGAAGAATTCAATTGATGCTAATATATCTCCTAAAGTATAACTACGAACTACATTATCAGCAAGGAAAACATACGTTCGTAGCTGACACACTCTCACGAGCCACATAACCGAGTAAGGAGGACGAACGTAGAACTAAAACGATGCACATTGCATTGGCGGTTACGGAATCTGAATTATCCCAAATCCAGAACGTCACGATGGCAGATCCTTGTCTACAGTCTCTGAAGGAAACTATCACTCAAGGTTAACCGGGAGATAAAAGAATTAGATTAGCGGGAGTATTGTCTTATTACAAATTTCGCGATGAGCTAACAACAGAGGATGAAATGATTTTTTGAGGTGAGCGTTTTTGGTGATCCCGCAAGCTTTTCGAAAAGATGCTCTGCATCGGTTACACCGTTCTCACTCAGGTATCAATGGATGTATCAACCAAACTAGAGAAGCATATTACTGACCAGGTATGACAGAACAGGTTAAACAGATGGTAGCCAGTTGTCAGCCAAGCAGACAGTTCGATCAACGACAAACGACGGAACTGACGGGGATGCGCCCAATACCTGACCGGTCTTGGCAAATTGTGCCATTGGATATATTTTACCATAGAAAGGACAGTTACCCAGTGACAGTTGATTACTACCGTGATTTCTTCGAAGTCAACCTTCTGTGAACAGAAGCAGCTGCAGAAATCCTCAACAAACTGCGAGCCAACTTTGCACGACATGAAATCCCGATTCGAGTGATTTCTGGTGGTGGTCCTCATTTTCGCAACACGGAATTCCAGCAATTCTCGTAGATGTGGCTTTTCAGTCATCACATCACCAGTCCTTACCACAGCCAGTCCAACGGCAAAGCAAAGAGCACAGACAGGCGAAGAAGATACTTCAGAAATGCAAGACCGGAGGATGTGACCCATTTATGACTCTGCTTGGGCTTCAAAATGAGCCTTCAGCAACGGTGGGAACAAGCCCGGAGAAACACCTGTTTGGAAGAGGGACGTGCGCGACCCTACCCGTTTGTGCTGGGTTAGTGGACCCGGATTTTGTAGCGCTTTCATTAATCAAATCGAAACTGAAGAACCGAATGGCGGTGCAAAAAAGATTGTACGATGGGGGCAATGATCCACTGCATCCACTCAGGCCAGGTGACACAGTCTGGATTCAGCCAATAGAACGGACAGAAAAAATCCAGACGAAAAGAGAGGTACTATCATGCGTAACAAAGAAATCATACATAATACTCTGTGGAGATTGTCCGATAAGAAGGAACAGGTTGCATCTGAGAAAACCAGAGCAAGGCGTTGATCAAGAAGAGACATAAATGGAGGTGACACCGAGGGTAAGGAGGAGGAAACCGAAAACGATGAGAAGGAGACTGAAGCAGATGGCACCGCACAATCATCGGTCGGTGAGGGGGATTTGCCGTCTAGAACTCGGAATGGGCAAAGATTCCGTCCGGTGCGCAAGTAGAAGCTTCTCAAAACAGGAAGGATGTATTGAATATGTTTTTGTTTTACCACATCAATGGCGCTTCGCACATTATAAGATGAGCAATCTAATTGACTCAAGAAGCTTCATAAGCCACCGGTGAACTGGCAGTGATCGAGACTTCCTTATTACACGCTGTAACAATGTACCGATTGGTTTTCCCGATGAATTGACTTTTGACACCCTCCACTCTGTGGTTAGATATATTTTAGGATATGGTTAAGTGTCGCGACCCGTGGCGCTCTTGTATTCAAAAACGTTCATTATTGACTTGATGGTACCAACATTGGTCCTATTCTTACGCGCCTCAAACTTTTGTCATTTCATCATTTCCGACTGAGGTTCCCGATGTGAGACAGCAACCAAGACCATCGTCCCCGGTGCATGGTTAATGGTTGTCTGGACTTAACTGGACTGAACGGGACACGTTTTGTCCTCTTCCTTCCTATGGTCCATGTCCATCCCTATTGAGAAGACATTTTGAATGCTTTAAAAATTCGGTAAAATAAAGTTACTAGAAGAGAATATAGTCACACTCGCAAGAATGGTAGTCAGTCTGAACCGCGGTTTCTTTCATTACATGAATAGGGGCAAAGCAGCTGCGCGGATCTCCTATGACGAGAGCAACTCGACACACCTCATGATTATTTAGGTCTATAGTTTCTCTTCACTGTTCAAATTTTCTTTTATGCTTCACTGTTGATTCTAACAATATTCCTAGGCTTTTAATGGCAACTGTGAGATAGGAACCACTACGGAGATAAAGCTGGTTCTATATTGTCCTTAAACATGACACAAGGCTCTCAGACTGAGTGCAAGCTCCTAAAAAGCGGAAAATACCGTAGATGGCAGTCGGTTCGATCGAACGGGGCAAGCGAAACAGAATCATCCCTAGCGCTCAGTTGGAGAATGCAACGGGACAGTAACTAACTTGAACGAATCACAGACAACACCACACGCTGAACGCCGAAGCATAAATTGATCGAAATGTTTGCCCGATATTCAATATGAAACCGTCCCACCAACGCCTCAGCAATCGGACTTCAATCCCCTACGTTTTGTACAACCGGACACATACACAGCCCTTTGTGTGCAGCTTGCTCCGTGCATCCGCCCATCAGTGTCACATGGTTTCACGTGCTCGAACTTGAAGGTCGCACGAATCACGCGCGCCAGGAATCCAATCAACGTCCGTGCGAGCTCTACTATTTTAAGGTCACATATTTTTCTCTAGCTGTCTTTCTTTCCCGCCGGCTTCCTATTGGTCGCTAGCGTTCCATCGCGCAACACCGACCTGCTTTGAACGGCAGCGAGGCAGCTGGCGTCGCCATCGCCCATGCGGGTTACATTACCACTTGCCCAACCCAGATTTCCGCCGGCATTCTTGCCGTGGATGCAGAAACGACCGCCAACGCAAATGAGTGCGGTTCTCATTTGGTTTGCATCCACGAAAAACGCAACACGAGTATTCCGTAATTGTGCCGTTGTCTCGGCCTATTGCACGAAGTATTCGTACAAATAACTGAACAACATGAGGCGTAAAATCCGTTTCTTGCTTGTGGTTGATACGAGTGTAGGCCAAATAGCAGCAGAAACTGATACGGGCTCGGTAATTTTTCAAATTCGGTGAGCGTGCAACTGATGAGCGAATTATTATCCAGATTAGACGTGTGTGTTTAATCGGGTGACAAACAGGGAATTCACGGTCTGTTTGTAAAAACAAATACTGGGTGACTGGATGACGTATCCCATAAAATCTGCAAGCTGGTGAATTTGAGGTTGACTCTCCTAGTGATTTTGAGTACTGGTCTTGTTTGTAGCTGGGGTTGATGGCTTGTATGAGTTGGTTGTCGCTGAGACTGTTGTTTGGGTCGCAAACATATCACCAGTCTAGATGAAATCATCAGTGCACAGGCTTTGCTTTGATTTGTCTTGACCCCGGCTCGGTATACAATTTTTTTCCAAGGTCCAATTGAGTCTCATAGGGACGAGGTAAATTCGGTATCTAATCGGATGCAGTGACTCGTCTTTCGCTGCGCAACGGAAGGAGACTGGAGGCATTTTGGCTGTGTGGATGGATCAGGTCAACTTCTTATGTTCCACTTTCTCTTTAAGACCAACGAAAGCTATTTAATCTAACGATGTTCAAAGGGCCATTACGGCGAACTTCAGACAGTGCGGCCTTGCGTCCGAATCTTACCACTGATCGCTAAGTCACCATTCGATAGCCCTTCGTTGGCCACGACTCCTTTATATGAATATAGTATCTCTGTTGTACTGCAACCATACCGAGTATAACGTTGCTATAGTTATTACCCTGCGGTTAATACAAGTCCTTGATAACCCTTTGGTAAACTGGATATCCGCAGTAAGAAAGACGGGTGGAAGCTAGTAGGCGATCAAAGGAAGCTAGTTCAGGTTCATCTCTGACGGAGAGGAGAAAGCTTGAGTTTGGTTGATGCAGGCAAAACATAGAAAGCATCCATCAAAATCTGACATAAATATTGATAATGTTCCTTTTACCCCGTTATTTTCTAAATTACGCCTTAGCTAAGCAAGAAATTAATTCTCACTCACTCACTCGCTCACTCACTCACTCACTCACTCACTCACTCACTCACTCACTCACTCACTCACTCACTCACTCACTCACTCACTCACTCACTCACTCACTCACTCACTCACTCACTCACTCACTCACTCCACTCACTCACTCACTCACTCACTCCACTCACTCACTCATTCACTCACCCATTCACTCACTCACTCACTCACTCACACAATCAACCAATCAGTCAATCAGTGTATGAATGAATGAATGAATAAATGTGTCGATCAATCAAGCACTCATTCAATCAATCAACCAATCGATCAAACAATCAAGTAAACCAATGGATCAATCACCCATCCATTGAGTCCTCCACCTCAGCCCACTTTACCTTAGAATGATTTTCACCATTTAGAGTGATTTCTGTTCGTTAGTACTAGGAGTAATGGCTCAGGTTCACATGTCGAGACTGGATGCCAGTCGATAATGGGTTTTGCACACGATGAATGCTCGCACAAGATTTTCAAGCGCTGTTTCAATAATTGCAATCTATCTGTGGTTCCGATGTATTCACCCACCATTTTCAGCTTCAGTGCAATCAAATTCTACGAGTATCTACATACTCGATACATAGCACGATGCGTTATACCTTCATGCTCATCAATCGGGACAGGCCTCGACCAGTCAGAAGCATTTGGAATCAGGCGATTAGAACACCATGCTAACATTGGGTCGCATAATGATTATCCGGTGCACCATTTAACAACGGAATCACATTTTAATTTTTATACAAACGAACAGGCTGTGAACTGACATCAGGGTAAAGGAAAAAGGTAGTAGGTGATTGTACAGCTAGTCTTCTTCGGCCTGGGTGAGTATGTTTCCAGGTTTGATACAATTCTTGCATACTGGTGTGAGAACTGATTTACAGGTTGAGACTCAAAGGACAAGACTTAACTCTAGTGTGAAACTGAGTTTTCATGTCTTCAGTCAAACAGTACGCTCCTCAATTCCATCTGACCCCACCCACCAGAGCGCGCTTAACAAGACTTACCTTTCTGACAGAAGAAAGGAATTCGCTTGTCACAGGGATACGGTTCCAGCCAACGGTTACGTATCGCGGGACAATAGTCTAACATGGGCACCTCGCTGCTGACCCAGGCCCGAAAGACCCATACGTGTTGGATTAGCCAATCGTAGTTATGTTGCCATCGCGAAATTTGGTCACCAAACCATTGAACACGATCCCTTGAGGCTGAAATCATTTACCGAGGGTAGATCGGTGGGAGAAATGGTGTTTACAGAGAATTAGAAAGGGTAAAAAATTGTAATACAAGGAGTTATGTGAGCTATTTTGTGCAAGAATTCCACTTTCACGTAATCTGCTGTGTCAAGTCGGTGCCATGGTATGAGTTTGTGTGGGAAGTTCAGAAACATTCAGCTGTCGTCGCCGATTGAGGCTGGCCCGAGGCTTTCAGCTGCAGCGTTTTAATGATGAACGTGAACGAGGAAAGCGATAGGGCTCGACTATCTTGGTTTTATTGGCACTTGATTTTAAAGTTTACTGTCCCTAGTACAAAATAAGCACACAGACGAAAACGAACCCTATGGTGTGGTACAACCAATCCATGGGAAGAGCGAGAGTGAACTGAGCACACTGAGAATGTCAATGCGGTAGCTGAAGGCAGCTGGTAATAGTCCTAAAGCACAACTGGTCGTTTTACTGCTATGATTTTATCCACATTGTTTTCCGTTGTTTCATAGTTTGGCTCAAGAGTGTCACTTTCTCATCTACTGGGTTAGCTATCAGACATACTGCTCAACCACTGTGCAATATTGGACAATTTAGCTGACATATTTGGCATGGTTTTTTCTAGTGGGGATTCGATTCTCAGTGAGAAAGTGTAGTATTTGCAATACCCGAACTGACAGGAAATATTAAAATCGCTCTCACCCGGAACTAAGTAAACCAAAGTAGCGAGAACCTCAAGTCTGCGGAGTAGCACGTTGATTATATTGTGGGACTGGTTTGTATAAATATGGTAAATCAAGGAAAATAGTTGGTAGGTTAGAAGTTGACCAATCACAAGGTGCTTTTGCTGTACCTGTCTTCGACGATCCCAATTGGTCGGGGCTCATCCGCAAGCGCAGCTGCAAAGCTGTACCTGGCCGTATCAAGTGTGACGGCGGCCAAATCACTGCAACCTTTCTCCTTCAAGAGTTCCTCGTCAATCTGGCTCACCTGTCCTAATGATCTTCGAACTGGAGCTGGTGGCTGTGGCTCGGCCGCCGCAACAGTCGTTTAGGTTCGCGGAATAGATGTATCACAGTCATCAACACAGGCTGCTTCTGGATCCTCGGTCGTCTCAGCCGTTTGATCTGTTGCATCGTCGGTTACCACTTTGAAGTGCATTTGGCTGAGACGGCGCCGACGCACCGATGCTCCGATGCATTATCCAGGTCCGTAATCTCAACCATAGATTGACCAGGTTGTCCGGTGATGATTCCGCGAGTTAGTCGAAGCTCGTTGCGACGGAAGTATGTGACGTTGCTGGAATCAGGACACATCAGCGATGACCGTAGCCTTCTGGACTTGAACTAAATGGTTGGATTCTCCTTTGTGATTGTGTGCACTGCGTTTCTGCACTGCAACAAGAAATTTTCGAGGAACGCCTCCAAGTTGGGGAACGTCCCCGGGTTGGCTGATGCTAGTGCACTTTTCACGGAACGCACCAAGTTTTCCGTTGCACCGTTAGAACACGGGTGACGTGGCACAGTACGTAGATGTCGACACCCATTTCTATCAAGCCAGCATTTCAGCTCCGCCGCGCAGAACTGCCATCCGTTATAGGTGACCAGTACATGCGGGATTCCTTCTCGGCTGAAGAATTTCCGTAACACCTGCATTACGAACGAGGTGTCTGATGAACTGGTCAAGAACTCTTCCGGCCATTTGGAGTAGGACTGAATCAGTACAAGGGCGTGACACCGGTTCAAGAACGGGTCACAGAAGTCAGCATGAACTCTCTGCCGTGAAATGTAGCTTTCGGGCCATGGATTCCAGTTGTTTGGTCTCGATTGATTTTCGTGCAGACACGCATCACAGTTCTTTGTCGTAGTGCAAATATCCACATCCAATTCCAGCCACATAAACATCTGTCTAGCCAGTGATTTCATTTTATCCACGCCCAAGTGGTCTTTGTGTAGTTCATCCAAAACCGAATTGCATAATGGAGGTGGAATGACAAGCCGGTCACCTCGACAAAGGACACCATCAGAGTGAATACTGAATTCCACTCGCAATGCGAAGAACTGAGAAAACTTCCGCTTCACCTAGGGCTGCCACCCCTTCCTGATCGCCGAAACCGCAGACGAGTAGTGTCGTTTTGTCTGCTTGCTCAATTCTTCCCTCGACACAGGTGCAGCGGGTGAAATGAAATGGCATTGGTTCGCCGATGCTAATCGTGAATATCGGGTCAAGAAGTCCGCTCGCGGGATTGTCTTGTCAGGTCGATACAGGATGTCATATTTATAGGCTGCCAAGGCAAAGCTTAGTCGCTGAATCACAGCAGCCATGGGTTTGGCGATGGATTTATCTGGGTCATATAGGAAGTGAAGGGATTGGTGGTCGGTAACAATCGTGAACTTCAGTCCAAATAGGTACTTGTGTAGTCGGCGTACCACCCAGAAAACGACCAAAGCTTACTTCTGCGTCTGGGAATAACTCTTCTATGCAGCATCGAGAAGGCGCGAGATGCAGATGACTGGACATCCATCTTGTTCCAGAACTACTATCCCCACTTCGGATGCGTCAGTGATCAGTATGGTCCGCTTAAATGGTGAGAATGGGGCTGGTATCGGTCGGTCAATGATATCTTGAATTAGACCGCGTAGTATGTTTCCACACTGTCCGTTCCACTGCCACGCATCGGACGACTAAGCTAGAAACAGTGGTTGGGCTCTTGTCGCAAAGTTGGGAATGAATCTGGGGTAGTATTGCAGGCATCTAAGAACTTATCGTAAGTGAACCTGATTTTTCGATGACTCGATACCTATCAGGGGTATGAAATGATCTGGATGAGGTCGGTATCCGTTTGCATTGAGAGTGAAACAGAGAAAATCTAATTTAATGACACCGAATTTGCACTTGAGGGCTTCGATCGATACATTTCTTTCCACGAACCTCTCCAACAGCTGTTGCAATCTGAGGTAGTGTTCTTCTTTCGTGGATCCAAAAACAAGCACATCACCATGCCATCATCCAATCGATGTTATGGATCACCTGGTCTATTGCAGCCTGAAATAGCCCGGATGACACATGCAGACCAAACGGCAAGAAATTGTATTGGGACATGCCCCAGGAATATTGATGGCTGTTAGTGGTTTAGACTCCGTGTGCAGTGGAATTTGTAAGTAGGCATCAGCCAGACCAATTTTTGAGAAATAATTGCTACCAATCATGCGTTTCACGAAATCCTTCGGCCCAACAGTAGTTGCCGCGCATCTCCTTAAAGGGCGATTTGAGACCAGTTGGCAGTCACCGCAAATCCGGTGTGTCTGTCCGTTTCTCTTCATGCCATCACAATCGGAGTCCCCCAAGTGGATGAAGTCACATGCGCAACGACACCGTCTTGCTCCATTTTCGTAAGTATCTTCAGAACACCCTCGCTCTGGCCGTATGGCAACACTAGACATTTTAGGAACACCGGATCACCAACCACTCCCAATTTCACGGGCTCAACCACCACATCACCTTTGTTATTCGAGCATTGTGCGATAAACTTCTGAATAACAAGCTGATCCACCGGATTGTCGGACGTCTTTTGGAGGGTTACCGATTCCTCCAAGGCACGCACGGCCTTCAAACCCAAAATCAATCAACTGTCTCTGGAAATCTGGAATCGTACCGGCATATAGTCGCTCTCTAACCAAACCATTAATGTAGTCTCGCCCAACAGTGAAATCCAATGACCACTAACACCGTGGGTTGTACGTGTACACTGGGCTGAATCTAATCAAATACCGATTTCGGAATAATGAATTGATATCTCAAGCCACACTGAAATTAGATTGATTTGCACAGGAATTGGTTCGATTCACTCAAAATCTTCAATGTGTATTCCGGATTGTCATCAGCTTTCGGATCCTCAAGGTTTGCACTCATCACATTGCATTTGGATTGGCGGCACACGTTGCGAATATGACCAGGCTTCCCACAAGAATGACATATCGCATTACGGAAGCGGCAGGTGGAACTTAGGTGGAACTTAGGTGGAATTTGCCGCACGAGAAGCAACAACTCAATTGCACTGGTTTGCGTTCAGGAATCACTTTGTTGGCTGGTTTCGGTTGAGGCGTTTGATTTGAACGGGCTCCTTTACAAGGACGAACGTGTTCATAGTACACTATGGAATGTTCAGTCGTCGCATTGGATACGTCATCAAATTGTTCGCACGTTGACCGGACCTTAGAGAACGTGAGGTTGGGCTTCAGCAATAGCTTCTTTTGTAGCTCCGGATGATTTATACCGGCAATGAGGTGGTCACACAATTGGGTCTCGAACTGATCACCGAAATCACACTTAGCAGTCTGTGTCTGTATTGTCAAGACGAATTCACAGAAATTCATGTTGGGGCCACGAACCACGGAATGGATTTAGACCCTATCGGTCGCCTGGAAATTTACTGGGATCACGTGACCTAGCAGCAGAGCCTTCAACTCGTCGAACGGAACTGCAGCAGGGGCTCTCAGGTATGCAAGGATTCTCATCAACGAGTAAAAGGAGCGGCCACCAGCTGTCAAGAAGAATGCAGTCTAGTCCTCTTTCTTCACATCCTTATGCATGTTGCACCATAACTCGATCCGTTCGGTCCAGTCTTCAATTTCATATGCACCAGCGTGTAGGTTCAGCTGTTCAGTATTGGGCAGCTCCATGACGCGAAGCCAATTGTAGCTTTGGCAATACTCGAATTGAATTCACTCCCATCCAGAACTACGCGAGCGAAAGCAGCGAGAACCCCAAGGCTGCGAAGTAGCACGTTGATTGTATTGTGGAACTGGTTTGTATAAATATGGTAAATCAAGGAAAATAGTTGGTAGGTTAGAAGTTGACCAATCACAAGGAGCTTTTGCCGTACCTGTCCTCGGCGATCCCAGTTGGCCGAGGCTCATCCGCAAGCGCAGCCGCGAAGCTGTAATTGATCGTATCAATTGGGATGGCGTCTGAACCACCACAGAAGGGTGCAATCAGGCCGTTTGTGTCAAGTTAAACACGGTAGCACCTTGGGCCCAACACAAGAATTGATGTGCAGCAAGTGCCTTCTTGGCCGAGCTGCCTATTCGGCTGGTAGGCGCAAAACGTACAGCCGAGCGAATCGACCGTCAGTGAACAAATGGCTATCGTAATGGGCTTCTGACCCTCATGTCCCAGGTTCGAACTATCGAACCACTACCGCCAACACCGGTCACTTTCCCAATTGGTAGTCTTTAACTGGTCACGACGCTGCTCTTGAAATAGTGTACGAATATTGTATAACAAAAGAAAGTAAATGAAGTAATAAAACAATGTTCTCGCATAGAAATAATCGGTATTTGTGACACGTACTTTTCGGAGACATACAAGCCTAAAACCCTGATTTATCTCGATGACTTCTGTTAACTGGCTGTAACTACCACAACTACTATGAGGAAAATTCAAAACTCCAGAAGAAGCGCTTGTATTATGCAGAACAGGATACTAGATTAGGAATTTCACTCAAAAACGAACTGTTCACTGTTCACTGGGGTCTTGAAAACATGCTTATCTAAGGTGATCATTGACCAACCAAATGTTGAAATGGCTTTTATCTGTCCGAACTTGTGTCTGAAGCGATGGCTTGGACAGTCATTCTGCGAGGGAAGATCATCGGTACGTAGTTCCTCGGTGAAAACCCCACGGGTCCAGACAGCTTTCACTTTTCTCATTCTCAATAGGAAGATAGTATCTGGATATGCTGCAGAATTTTCCAGTTCCCGGCAGTGACAGCAGTCATGAGTTCCTATGTGTGGTGAGGACAAGATGGGGCACCCACACATTACTCGACAAACGGTCAACAGTGCATTGCCATCCGTTTTTGGGGAAGCTGGTTAGGCGGGCGTGGACCACTTGAACGGCTTCCTAGATCTCCAGGTCTAAATAAGTCAGACTTTTATATGTATTCCTGCTTAGAAAGAGGAACGCATGAAGGCCGACGGAAAATCTTAGAGGACTTGAAAGCGCGTAGCTGGTTGCTATGCTTGAGAATAACTGCAGCGATGTTGGACAAAATGGTGACCTCTTGGTTGAAACAAATGATAGTGTGTAGGGGAAGATCTGGACAGCATTCTGACCATCATCTTTGAAAAAGGGTACTGATTTTTGGTATTTCTTCTGTCTTCTATCGACGACCGCGTCTGGGATCACCGACTAAACTCAATCAAATCAGCAATAGAGGGCACAGAGTGATGCTATCTGTGTATGAATAGCCTGCGTACGGTTGGCGAACCTATCGAGTTTCTCCGGATGTTGTCGATTAAAAACCTTTGCAGCTTCCTCCGAGTTCCGTTTAGTATCGATTAGGAGACAAACCAATCGCTGCTATTGAGAACCGAATGTCGGTCGACTGTCCGGTCCTCTAATTCACCCTTTCTCACCGACATGCTTATAATCAACGACCCATGACGGTCGATAATCAGCACCTCTGAATCTCACTGCTGATCCCACCTGATGCACGCGGGCCGGAAAAATCACAGTTTATCCTTAGACTAGTGCCAGTTCCTCGAGAACGAGATCTTACGTAAGAAACGTGATAATAAGAAACTGCACAAGATATCCTAAAATTTTCACGTTATATTCTACAAAAAATCTAGTTCTCAATTTCTCTCATTGTGATTGGATAACTAAATCCATTATTTATGAACTAATGTGAATTGAAATTGTCTGAGCTTATTCCAGCTAAGACGGGTCGTACGCTCCCCGCTCACGAATATTAGGACTAAAATCGTGGGCGAATTTTCTATGTATATTGATGGTTCTTCTTATTTGCTTCAGACTCTCCTGCATGTATGAGTGACACGGCCTCAATAAAACCCGTACTCTCGATATGTGTTTTTGCGTTGTGACTTTCAAATTGGGTGGACCAAATCAATATAGCTCTTGTAACTATGAGGTTAAAAACAACTCGGAGTAAATTTGATGGTGGGGATTCATTTCGGTGTTGTGTGACCCAGATTGTGCACGGTTTTGTCAAACAAACGTGCACTGTGCTAGCGACCAGCCAGCTGTCTGTCTAGCAGTCGGTAGTGGGGCTGACTGCCTGCCTGATTATTTATTCTACATGACTGAACTATCTTTATACACAGTGGCCTCAGCTGTGCAATTCGCACGGGTGAGCGCAGCCACGCACATAGGCATAAAAGCATATAGATACGCTCACGCGCGCGTCTAAGCGTTGCCACGTTGATCGATGGCTTGCTTGCCTTGGCAGAAGTAGGTACGCACTTGTGATCGATCGGTGTCGATCGATCTATTGAACACTGCTGTATGGTACCTGGTGCGTTGGAGAGACGCCGTTAGACGGGGATAGTTGCATGCGAACAGGAGTGAAATTCCTTCATTCTGTGCAAGCTGTAGACTTTTTTGGGTCCTAAGTTATATCCCAGTAAAATGCGTCTTGTTCTTAGTGGGGTTTTAACCAAGCATACCGCGTACGTTGGTTGGAATGACACGAAAGAGATAGGCGATACCAACTGGGCTTGACCAAGTTACACGAATGTAACCTTCTTAAAGTCATAAACACAGCCTCATGATAGCCTTGTTCAATATAATATCGTTTTACCAGTATGTAAGACTCTGGTCTCTGTCGGGTTAAAAATCTCTACACGTTTTTCAGTGGTGGATGGGCACAGATGACCATGTGCATCTGTGAAGCAGTCCGATAGATCACTGGATGTCGATGTGGCGTCGCGTATCAGACCATGTGGTATGGATATTTTTTTCTCAAAACTACCAGAATCACGAGGTTGCTGTTGCTCACGGCCAAGCATCTGCTACGATTGACCGTATGCGTTAGGCACGTGTAAGATGCTGCTGAAGAAGTGCCACCTATTTGGAAATTCAACTCAGAGTTCAGGATCAAAAGGCATGATTCGGAACGTCGTGACGGGGATGTCAACCTGTCAAAAATCCCAATGCCTCCGATGGGCAGGACGTGTCACTGAACTACCTGGGATGAAGACAAAAATCTGCCACATGGCCTTAGTACCATTCCCGATGGTAAATAGTTTAATTACGCGACGTCTTTTCAACAAAACCACACCCCCTGATTATGCATACCATGGTTGTACCAACTGTCCCACTGAAGCGAGGAAGAGCGCCTCTTCGCTCGTGAACAACCTCGTTTTATTAGCATAGAACACAATTATATAGGACGCTGAGCCTTGTACCCAGTCATCGCACAAAAAGTACTTGTCTGACTGGTGCGGATGACCAAGCCTTATAGTGGGTGGGTGTTTAGGATAAAGACCACGTGACCGGATTCATCCCTCACACCATCGATCCACGCCTTTTATCGCTATCCTGTCCCTCGTGTTCCCATTGATTCAAGCCTTGTGCTTCTTACGGGCAGGTGCTGACACGCGGACTGTTCACGAGATTTGGCTGTCTAGCAACGGTGGATCAGTCTATACCATCACAATGACCGATTACACGATAACGAGTGATGCGTTGGTGGTACAGTTATTTCTTCTTGTAGTGTTATTTCTGATGTTGATTGACCGATTACGAAAAATCACCTTTAGGACGACCAAATGACTCATGTGCAATTAACCGGCCAGAGATGGTCATAATCATCCTCATCATTATTACCAGTGAAATGCTAATACACGCTGTAATAGGCTGATAAGTGAGATAAATGCACTAAATTCTTCCACCATTTTTTATTCATTCACTTTCATTCTTGTACAGGTCCCAAATGCATAGACGCGTACGCAAGATGGACTTGTTTGTCGTGCCCAGTTAATTCCTTGTAATTGAGAAGTGAGACTGGTGTGAAGGAATGCGTCGGATGGGGTGTTGACAAATGCTTTCACAACTTTTAACCGAGTAGGAATTGAGATAGGAATCATGATGGGATCTTATATCCCTTAGGCTATCCGCACGGTATCACGATGAAGGCAATGAAACTACTCCTTTACTGTTTAGGTGAAAAGAAACGGCGATTGGAATTGATGGGGTTCATTAGAAGTTGTGATTTCGATACTCTGGACGAGCTTACGGCTGTTCTGCCCACGCCAAACTCGCAAGAATTTCACATTTTTTTATACTTTATTTGTTACTGTCGCTTATCTCACAGTCGCGGGTGGCTGTCTATAAGCCACCCCTCAACATTCAATAAGTAAGCCTATTGTGCACATCCATTTCGCATAGGCTCACGCCGTGTCAGCGTTGATGCGTCCACGTGTTCGACCCAAGGACCGTGGTGAGTCACCCGGATGTTTTTCCACCTTCACGCGAGAATTGTACAAATCTATCCTCCGGCCCCCGTGACTGAGTTAAATGAGACGAAAAGGGGAACTAAACAGACGTGCCCGAATTTGTCCCGCGATTGATCGTCCATCGATCGACATCGTGATGACTACGATCTGGCCGTGAAGGGAATCAAGTAGACTGGCCGTGCAGAGCATAGGCGACATGAAAGAGAGGCGAGCTCGGCATGTTGTGGTTATACGGGTACGGTAGGTCCGTGTGACGCCTTGATATCGGACGCACCAACCGCTTATGTTTCACGCAGATTCGGGTGTGATTAGTGAAGATAACGCCCACATACCAGGAATCTGCAATCAAACAAAGGTGAAAACCTGAATGTTACTGATCATCGTTCAGCGATGGCTATTGTACGATGCGAATGACGCTCCAAGTTGAATGTTGATATTTCAGCACCTTTCCGAAGGATTCCTCGTTGAATACGGCAGCCGAACGGCAAAATTTGAGCTATTTTTTGTTTGATAATGCAACGGTTTATTGGTGTACAAGCGAAACAGTGCTGGTTGCACTACGTGCATTTCGGTAACTCCCATTGTATAGTATTTTCAGTAACCAATCGAGGGAATGTTCCATGTGTACTTAACAGCACGGTGTTGAACTGTTCAAAGCGTATTTGGATCCGGAACTTTCTGATTGCTGTTATACTAATCAGTATAGATTCTTGTGTAATCCACTTATTAAAGTGAAGGAACATTTATTGTCCAAACAAAAAACCTCTCGCATGTCGTACACGGACCTCGAGCCGAGTACCAGGGCACACAAGAGCTGACACGGCGTGCTTCCGTGTGGCATGGGTGTGCGTGACGGGCTATTTACCGGATGTTGGTTGGTGCTAATTGACAGTCCCTAAGGTCTACTAAACGTAAACGAGAACAAAGAATAATATAAGTGAACGTCCAAGTACAAAATGAAACATTCCGAATTCAAATGCACCACCGAAAGTTACATCACGAAATCCGTCTATGTCCCCCTGGTTTCTCAGAGCAAAAGTGATTGTATCGCTCGGATTCCAGCCGGGTAGCCTGGAATGATCCACATGGTCATGCCAAGGGAATCAGGCTATACCACTTCAAGCCTCATTAAAAAGAAAGCCAAGTGAACACTAACCGGAAAAAATGATATTGTAGGTGTGTATGACAAATAGATGCAGTTATTTAATTACTTTTATAATCCGTCAAAGTGGACCAAAATTCATAAAAGATGAACTCCCGCCAGTGCTGAAATTTTATGGGCTGTGAAAAATGTTTCTTAAGAAAAGTAAGCGTACTGAGTGATTGTGGACGTTCAGTTACCTAGTCTTCATGTCACGCAATGAATTGATAAATCTTCTATATCGATTCCGTGTCTGAAGCTCTAGATTTTGAGTATAGTAAAAGTCTTTGCAAGCTCAGTACTTCATAAAACCGTTGAGAACATTGACATGATCGAAAAGATTTTACTAGATTAAATTTGCTTTCTGCTGGTCCATATAAACTAGTTATAATTTCTGTACAGAGAAGCTAGTAACAGATATACGAACCTAGGTAAACTAAGCGCCCAACAAGGTGAACATGTTAATCTTAGTTAAAAGTAAGTAACAGGACTAGCAGAAGGCAGTGTAGTTTTCCGAGAACCACGATCAGATTCCGGTGTTGATACACATTCCAAATGTTCTGTTTTCCATTCATGCTACTCTTCGATAACACAGCAAGTCATATAAATTTGAAATTGCTCGTTTTGTTTGCATGTCACTCAGTCGGTGGAATAACTTCGATTTTACCCGTGAATGTTCGAATTACGATTCGTGCTACTGAAAAGTGTGGTAGTAGTTAAATGCTGAATGCTATTGATGGAGACAGAAAAGACCAGGTAAACATTCACAGAATGTGCTGGAGCCTGAATCTCATGTAATGGAAAATCCACTTGCATATTTCACATCGAAAAGTCGGATGCCGTGAGCCAGAACCGAACCGGCGATAGTGTGATAGTTCAGATGGTCTTACCAGGCTTGCTTCAAGTGATGTATCAGGCCGGGCTAACTAATGGTCACGGGCAGCCGGGATCTTTTTACGGCTGCAGGTTGACTGGACTTTACTTTTGATTATAGTTAACATGCGCTCACATACTCGCTTTTGCATCAGCTGATGATTTTGGTTTGCACTACTTGTCATTTATGGCTCATGATGGGTTAACGAGATTTCATGGTTCAAGTGACCGCGACCACTGGTAGTTCTCAAGGCTACTGTAGTTTTTCTCAGTCAATGGCTTTCCTCTACATTGACCGCTTAAGTTAGGCTTCAAGTCGGTGACTAGGCACCTGTGAAATAGCTAGTCGCTACAAGAAGGGCGCAGAGATTTACGTGATATAAATGAATGACAAAATGTAGGCCAATCATATTAAAGTTTGCCACTCGGTTGCATTTCTGTGTTGATTCTCAAACGTGATGGCTATACAACTATTTAGACTATTTGTCTGTCTACAGACGAGTAAATTAAAAGTTGTAGGGGTGCCTTTCATAGCTTGGCTTACTGCTGATTTGGAGGATCTAAGGATTACCAAAAAGCACGAAAAGATTGTTTGTATCTTTGACCTAGTAAGCCCTCCAGAGTAAGGCCGATGAATTTTCGGGTAAACGTAGTCTATGCATACCCTTATTTCTTAAGTTCACTGAGGACTTCTAATATAGGATAGTGTATCGCACAGTTAATGATCTTTTAGTCAGTCGATAAATGCAACTCCTGTATAGACCATAGGAACTAACTTCCAGTTTTCCCGGCTTGTTTACCGGAGGTCTGTGCGAAAAAAACAATAGTTGTGGTTGTCGTCAATCCCCTTATAAAACCTTTAGAAAGTATTTTAATAGATGCAGGTACGAAAGTTTACACAATTCATAATAACATCCAGGTAATCGTTTTATTGATGCAGTGCCATTTTCACTTAACTGGGTTATGGTTAAAAGATGAGTAGGCGTGATCACTCCAAGACTGGGAAGAGAGATGTGAAAAACCTGACCAGTGGAATTTGCCATGTGGGACACGTTAGGTTTTATGGGTGGGGTCTAAGCGACCCACTTATTTAGAGGTTAAAAGGTTTTGCAAACTAGGCCAGGCATTGCAGCCAGTGTGGCTGTTGTTTTTACACACATGCATCTCTTCGATACTCTATTGGTAAGCTTTTATCACTTTTCATACTTTAATTTGTCTTGATTTCCGAGTGAGACTCCTGTTGAGAGTTATCAACCAGAATCACAACTGATGCCTCGTTAGTGTTTATTCAAGCTGAAAATGATTCATTGAAGTATCTCATATTCACGAGGACAAAGGGACTATATAAGCTTAGACGGTAATTAGGTTGGATATAAGGACTGTGCTAATGAACGACAATACAGGGGAAATGTTTTATCACCGTTGGCAGAGCAATCACACAAATGTAGGTTATGACGCGCGATTTGGCTCAGGCGCTCCATGCACGAAGCCACCAACCTAACAAATATGACTAATCTGTCCACAAAAAGCGAGTTCCCATTCGTAGGGAAACCATTAAAATGGTTGTCGGAATAAACGGGCAACTTCGCCTATTGAAGCTATGATTGACAAATACAGCTGTAGTTCACCGGCGATTCAACGACATAAATTAAATTCAGTAGTTAGCTACTGCTATGGTTTTCAGTAACTTAAATCATACGTCGAACATTTCGGTTTCAGACCACATTAATTCTTGGCAGATGATCTTCATTAGTAAACACGCTCGAGTCATATGACTCAGTTTGAATGTCTTTCATTACCCAGTTCTCTACCAGAACTAAGAAGAACAATACTGTACTAGTATGAATACCAATAAATAACACTGACTGTTCGTCAATCTGTTTCTAAATATGCGTTGTGCGACTGCACGAACAATGAAAATTGCTGTTCGTATACACCACCAACACCAACAACAGCAACAACAGTTACTACTACTGCTACTACTACTACTACTACTACTACCACTGATAATAATAATAGTAATATTAATAATAAGAACAATAATAATAAACAGGTTCTGATGTTGTTTTCTACTTTATTTCGCTCGCGACTGGTCGGTTAGGTTTCCATTTACGATATAGCTTATTCAGCCATTAATAAGGAAGTATCACGACAGTCACATGATTAGTCTCTTTCGGACATGTAAAAAACTAAAGTAATGGGGGGCTTGTCGCAAGGAAGCTAAGTACCTCATACAATCGTAATTTGCTATGGAGCCTCGATAGAATGAAAATTAAAACAACTGCAAATGCTTGTTTGTCTCTATCAACTGCAGAATATCTCACCTACCTGCCAAAACTCCACCGACTTCACCAAGGCAAAAATTATGCGCTTCTCGGTAGGTCATAGGGGCACCAAAATAGAAGAAACAGTTGAAATCTACGAAAGACCAGGTTGGGGGACAATGAGTTCCAGGACCAAGAACGGAGCTGTTGTCTGCATAGGCGCCTGAATAGTCAACGGGCATTAAATAGGAGTCATCCTCCCAGTCGTAAATACGGCTTCGAGCAAAGCTTAGAACCAGTTGACTTTGTGATTGTTCCATCACCGATTCGGCCACAGATCGGGTTTCTCTTTGAACTTGTTGAAACTTTGTGTACGTGTCACCCCACCAATTTCGACGTGCATCAACTGGGTCCGGACGATAGCAAAGGCACGCATCGAAATCCAACTTTAGTGTCCACCCGTGAGGACATGTTTCATCAGGAGGAGGACAGCGAGTACCGGGTTGGATTGGAAGACGTCTACAAATGATTTCAAGCGGAACATACAAACACACCCGTCCTGTTGATTGTGAAATCATGTGCTCATATCAGTGAAGGAAGTCAAAGCTTATTGATAATTTGTGAGCGATGATGTAATTTATTGACTGATTTGTGACAGTTATTCTTATCCTATCTTTTTGTGAGCAGGGCCATTTGGGGCGGTGAAGGTTCTAAATGCTTTGACTTTTCTATCAATAAAATACTTCGTATCCTCAACTTTAGTTGGGGGGAAATACGGAGCCTACTAAGAAGTTTTATTCATTAAAGATAGACGAAAATCTTCATGGTGGAAATGTATCGTCCGTTGCACCCGTGCTTCACTTAGTGAAATCAGGCGTCTAATTTGATGCATTTAAGATGTTCAGGATCACTACAAGACCGTGAAATGAATACTTTATGAACTGCACACTAACAGTAAGCGTCCATTGCATTAAACCTGAATTACTTGCTCGGCAGATATCGGGCTCATCACACGGAGTGGGGAGATACACTGGAGATGGTCAGCTGAACCCAGCTAAAATGTAAACAACGCGTGAGTGAGTATCACAAAAAGACGTGTGGAATGGTCCCGTATCGATTTACTCTACTGCACCGCTAAAGCCAACGCGGTTATCGGATTAACGGTGCACGGTGAAGATAGGAACTGTGCGACATGTGAGGTGTGACTCGCTATTGTTAGAGGTGTCTTGGGCCATCTAAAGTTGCTAGATGGGGGTGAATATTTTAGAAAGGTTTATTGTTCCTCTAAGGGAAGAATAATGGAAACAGAGTATCATGACAAGATAAAAGTAACTATATGCATCTGACTTGAGGTTAAGCAGTTGTTATTTTAAGTAAATTATATGTTACTTCACATGAAACCACCGAGTTTTTCACAGGTAATAATGTGCAAATTACATATCTCTTTGCTCAGTTAAAAAAGGGGTTTGGAGGGTATACGACTGACTACATAAACGTCCCAAATCCTTTATTAATAACATGGAAAATATTGCGAGGAAGAAAAAGAAAAAGTTTGGCAAAAGCACTGAGAAGCAAAGGAAAATATAAATGTTCATTTAACTCAGAATTAATTGAAAATACGCTGTTGAGACATCAGAACACTCGGTGGAGAACGAGGTTGTTCTCGGTGCTTCACAACAAGTTAAATACAACGCATTTTGTAGGCATTTGAGTTAGGATAATAGAAGAACAAGAAAATTGGTAATCACGGCGACAATGAGTGACAATTTCGTGTCCACATAGGTACCGTACTATCGGTCTCACGAGCGACAGTGTGTGTTGATAACTGTCATGCAGAATTACCTGAGCTACCGAATTTGTTAAATAAGTCGGAACTATTCACGCACTCGATTGACAGCATAAGAATATCAATGCTTAACGCCACTTCGAGGTACTTAATAGATTCAGCTCCGTGTAATCCAATAGTTCTTGGAATATACTGGTCATCCGGGAAAGATGGTTGAGATGAGTTGAAGATACATTCAGAACACGTGGTAGGGTTGGGGGAGTGATCACTGTGTTCGGAATGGCTCCCAGTGTTTTGAAGTTTATCAGATTTATTTATTCCTCTTTCTTCGATACAGTGTGAGAAATAACTACAACATCACCGTAGCTAGTTGCTGTTACGGGAGGTTGATAACTTCGATGTGAGAAAAAGGACGAAAGCGCAGCAACTTAAAGAACATGAGATTCATTAATTAGGAGTACATATATATATATATATATATATATATATATATATATATATATCAGCTCGAGATCAAGCTAGGTGCCAACAAAACAAAGACGTTTACAAAATCGGTGGAGGGCAGTATAATACATAAAACTAGACAATTAGCGAGAGAGAGAGAAATTGCTGATTTCTTTTTGTTTTTCATCGGACGATTTGCAGGACCATCTAACGAAACATGAACCTAACAGATTTACCAGAACTGTTTTGCTGTTTATGCTTAGAGTGAATAGATAGGATACATAATATCATTATGTTTGGTTAACGTTTCAGTGGCGCCCGAGTGTGTTATTTTTTCACTCAAAGGAAAACATCAACTCTCTGACACTTCCATGCTCCTTCAGTCAGCTTTTGTGAAGGATACCCTGGGAGAACTGGTTTAACGTCAAAGTCTGCGAAAGTAATAACTAGATTGGTTGGGAAAAAGGGTCCATATAGAATGGAAAAATAATAGTTTCTACAAAAGATACAGTTCTGGTTTGACTTTTTGGCACAGTGCAAAACGAAACGATGTGTTTCATTACTCTTTTTCCACATCAATCAGCCTTGCAATGCTAAATGATTGAAATTTATGGATCTCTTGGATCTTGGGACCGAAGAGGAAATACCGAAGGAAGTAAGGGGTTGAAAGACGAGGATGACAATAGCAATGTGTGGTTTAGCGAGCAAAGAAGGTGGAAATGAATTAATTGCGAATGAGCTATTAAGTTGTCATTTGACGAGTCGGTTGGTTCCCGTGTTCAATGCACTGAATTAAGGTAGCAAACAAATTCACAAAACCCATGAGCCCTACGACGGTATGAAAATCTCGGCACATTTGTTTATCCGCTTGGAAGACCTTCGTGGGGGAACAAGCAGCATACAATGGTATCATTGACTATCCGATCGTGAGTACACTCCACTCAGTTTGTCCCCTAATTTACGGCTGTCACATTATTTTTGGCTACTGACAATTTGCAGTTGAGTAGTAGGAGATTAGATTTGTATATAATATGATTCATCATGCAGCTTGAACGCTCAACTCACCATTGAAAACCATGGAAGCTCTGTATAGCTGTTTCATCCTTGTTGGGAATCATCAGCAGTGCACATCCACCGAGCTCCCACGGGGACTCAAACCCGGGATGAACGATTGTGAATCGAACACCTTAACCACAAGGCTCTGTGGGTTGTTCATAACGAAATGCCTTCGTTGTACTTAGGCCCCTACAGAGAAGTCATCCATCATAGTAGTCGATCGCTGTGTGGGAAACGGGTTGTTACCGTTCAAAGCCAGTGACGGAAGGGTGCTATATCATGTAGTGTAGATGTTCAACAAACCTTTGAGGGCCAGCCCGGATAGCCTTGTGGTTAAGGTTTTTCGATTCACAATCGTTCACCCCGGGTTCGAGTCCCCGTGGGGGCTCGGTGGATGTGCACTGTTGATGGTTCCCAACAAGAGCCAAACAGCTGTACAGTGCTTCCATGGTTTTCAATGGTAAGTTGAGCGTTCAAGCTGCACGATGAATCATATTATATACGGGCAATTTGTTCAGTAGTGAAAACCGGAATTTGACCGATATGGACTGTGATTGGAATGTTTACAGCCTGTACAGTGCTTCGTGTTTCAGTAAGCCCTTCACGTTAGAAACCAAAAAAATAAACAATGGGCTTGATCAGAAATCTACTGAGACTCACACAACAGTTCGAATCATGGACAATGTTAAAGAGCTTTTACACACAGAAGTTTTCTCGGATCGTCTGATTATCGAACTCCCTTGTTAGCTATTTCTGAGCGTCAACATTTTGTTTAATCAGCGAAATCGCTGGTCCGATATTCCGTGTCATCAGAAAACCGATTGTGAAGTCCCGTAACTTCACTTATGCCAGTCGCACGAATGCTGGCAGTACAGGGTACTCAAATGTCAGTCACGAGGATCCTTTTAGGCCCCATCAAATGACCTCAATTGAACTTTGGTGAGAAAATATAGGAGACAGTTTCAGTGGAATCCGGCTACGCCCAATGACGGATTTGATTCGAAGAGTGGAATCCCACAACCAAAGTCACAACCTCCAATGAAATGCGAAAAGTGATCAAACTTCCATTCAGACGTACTTCAGTTCCTTACCTTATCACACTTCGATTACCAACTGTTAGTTCATAGTCGTTTAGAGGATTTTTGAGATAATTATCCCTGAATGTGTTCTTGGAGGCTCCCACATATACAGTGGTTCGGCGTGTGTAATTCGTGGCTTCATTTTTGTAGAAACCGTTGAATTCGAACCATGAGCCTCGGCTGAGCCCCTCTCGTCCCGTAACATTGAGTAATACGTCAGCTCGATTGTCGTGGATGAAATTGTGCGCAAAAGGCTGAACAAGCACGCCTAGTAGACCGATCAAATCTCGAGCTCCGCAGTCATTATGAGCAATGTAGTTACGCCATATTTTCAACCGGTTGAAATGATTTCCTGATAAGAAAGGTAGTAGCAGGAAGCAGTTATAAGTCTGGACCAAATCCTAAGTGTTTTATGTATTACAAAGGAGTTGTGAACGGAAAAAGGCAGTACTGCTACAGTAACGGATGGTTTTTGATGCGTAAGGTCACTTCGTGTGTGTGGATGCAATAATCATCCACTCTGTGTGGTTCTATTAAATGAATCCTCACGCATGAAATATCAAAGTTCAACTTATCATTGCAAACCTTGGGAGCACTGTACAGCTGTTTGATCCTCATTAGGAACCATCAGCGGTGCAGACCCACCAAACCCTAATGGGAACTCTGTAGATACACCGAGATCAACATTTGAACTTCAGCAGAGAGACAGAGATTACGTTGAAATGCTGTGAGTAGCAATTTATTTCCATGGTTACACTCTGTGTGTGTAAATGCGTGTAAATGTCAAAATTAGACAGCATAGCTATCTTTCTTTACCACCCTCGTGTTGTACATCTGCTACTAATTTCAATGAACCTACCCATGCTTTGAGAAAGACCAACGGAATACGAATGTGAGTAAGCTTTTCCAAAACAGCATCATCTCACCTTCGACGGACAAAGCAGATCCAAGACAGTTACGTAAAATAACATTGTTTGTTATATTTCCTCGGTTCCCTTTGGTCACCTGATCCGCATACAGTGCGATACGAATGGCGTCTCCCTCGTTGTGTGCAATCAGACAGTTTGTGACACTTAGCCACGGCGTGTTGCTCAGTCTCATTTTAATGGCAGCTGGGCCGGTCAGATTCAGTACGGTCAGCCCATTCCTTTCCAGTCGGAGATGAGCCAGTTTGACTCGGGGTCCGGCATCCCCGACGGTGAGCAGTTGAATTCCACCACCTTGATTTTCCAAAATGTCACATAACTCAATGCTATGATGAAACGGTTTTACTGGGAACGAGAGGAAGAAATGAAGTGGGTGAAATTTTACAAACAGATTTGTACCCTAACTGTTGATATGCTGTAAATAGATAAATCGGATGTGGAACATCTGACGCAGTGTATTAGTCAAATCGTTTGCAATGTTGACACATTGCCGGGCGAGATTCATTTGTAGGGATGCACTGTACAGATCACAAAATGTAAAAAATAGGAATAGAAAAGTTGGTATCTGTAAATATGTGAAAATGATGTCACTTTGTTTTTAAAGCAGGTTTTCATGGCTACCCAATATAGTACGCTACTTTTGGCTTTAAGCCATAGTTAGAGAAGACCGTTATGCGGATGTTAATTTAGAATTTTATGGTAAAATAAACTGGGGATTCTGTCACGGACCTGAAATGCTTGAGATGTTCTCATTGCTGCCAGTTCGGAGAGTGAATCAAAAACGCAGAGATAGGAAAAATCACAGGAATTATCAAGACAGGTTGATCTGAGAAACCAAGAGGGTACATTTACTTGGAGTGATGAAGTAACTAAAGGGGACCTTATTCCCTAACATTTATTCTGTCTACACAAAACAAGTAGAGTAAATGCTCTGGATGAAAGTTCTTCCAGGCCGTGCATTTTTCTCATGTCAACTCACACATATCCGGATAAACTCGGCTGGATGACAGAGGTAGTGTGATCACTTCGGCAATAAAACCGAATTCCCGGCTGGCTGGACTGGCGTGCATTCGTACTGCTAGGACGTCGTGAATTGGCGAGGTGATTACCGTGTAACGTTTAGCCACTGGATGTGTCACGTTGTTCAAAGAGGCTGCCGTAATTTGAGCGATCCGGTAAGTAGTATTCAGCTGAGCTCCATTGTATAGTTCTATTCCATTCTGGGATATTCAAAAAAGGGATGGCATAGAGGTTAATCGGTAAATGTTTCCTTCATCTTCGCAAGTTACGCTTCAAAGATCCCATTATAGTTTAGCTGAAGACACCGAAGGATAATGGGAACTAAATACTTGAAATAGAAATTTTGTTGTCATGTTCAGTTAACAAAAATGGCGGTCACTATTGTGAATTCATGTGCACGCTGATTTACTGTTTTATAAAACCCGGTACGTAAGCTTTGTTCGCCTGATAGGAAGTACCGGAAAACTTTTTGCCGAATTCCTTTGATTTCCATCCTTTGGACACTTATACTTGCCTCAAGAATTTCATCTCTTATAAGATACAAAGGGAACTCATTCTGAACTACACTTTTTTCAGTTCACTTCAGAACCGTATCAAAAGCACTCGAATTTCCCATCGGGTTGCCTGTTTGAGATGGCTTTTTGATTGGTGTGAAGTCTGGTGAGTCAGTCACCTTATCCATTTCGCGTCAGTAACCGCACCACGCGCTCGCCTTCTTCGTATCACCATACTATATATGGCTACAGTGGTGCACGCGGCTTCCATCTTTTCCCGACCGGAGCTAATGGCCTCGGTAACTCTCTATGACTGGACTGGGTACTCGCGTGACCATTGCTAATTCGACCAGTAAACGAGGATAGGCAGCTCAGCCGGCTCTCACCTGCCAAATAGGCGAAGCAAACAAAACCGAGGAAATCGTGTTGCTGCCACCGAGTGATTCAGAGGGTAGCGATGAAAACCGGAGCCACAGTGTGACCATAACAATGCGAACGTACCCAAATTTCAACCAGTATATTGTGGTTGGGAATCTGATTAATAAAGACCACATCACAAATTTTGCTGGTTTCAGGCCATAAAATCACCTTTGACTATCCGCTTCAAAGCAAGTAATGATAGCGGTATAATTTCTAAATTTCAATCAGTGTTTACAGTAGCCGCCGCTTGTGATACAAAGTGTAAGGTCGCCACATCCGTCAAAAAATTAAAGCTCCTACATTCGCTCGATATTAGACACAAGGCGGACAAGCCTATGTACTATAAAATGCCATCGATCCATACAAACGTTAGGCCCCATTTCGGTTAGGTCTTTGAGTGAAATGTTTATAAATTAGCTAGGCTGAGAAGAGTTTTGAATTACACACTCCGAGGGTTTATAAAAGGGACAGCACCTGTCTAGTGGCTGACTCTAAGGATTTTCTTGCTGTCATTTTCACAGAAAAGTGATGAATGAGCTATTTCTATTGGGTTAATTTCACTTTACCCAGTCATGCACGGCAAGATTAGTTGTTATAAATTGAACATCTAATTTGCAATCGAGCTCGGCGGATCATTTCCAGAGGATAGAAGGGGTGGTGTGTTCAACAAATCATTTTTTCATTACGTGCTCGCACAGGTGTACAATGGAAGTCGTATGACCATAGTCAAAAACGCCCATTGCACTATTAGGGATAACTGGCAACCAACTCCTAAGACTTGGAGGGTAGAACTACGCAAGTTTTGATTAGGCCGAATGTGATAACGGGTAGAGCGAAAGTGGATTACTGTTTACCATCAAAGTAACTGGTGATGGCTGAGGTTTGGACCTCCAACCTCCGAGGTGGTATGCAAACTCTCTAGACCAATCGAATACCACCGGTCAGGATTCATTTTATTCCCGGTTAGAGATTTGGTAGAAAGAACAGAATAGTGTTGGAGATTGCTAAGGTAGAACTGCGATAGCCCATTCGATTATCTAATCACATTGTTTTGGCAGAGTTTATACCTTCTATTTTACGACTAGTTATATCATGGATCTTGGCCCTGGTAGTCTTATGTGTAACTGGGTCTGTATGACACTTTGTCGATGCTTGTACTGATGTTCAGTAATAATATTAATTCATCGAAATTCTCAGAGTGACTATGATGCATTTAAACTCAGTTATATGGCTTGAACTGATCTGTATTAAGACTTATTATTCAATAACTGAAGGTTACGATCAAAGAATTCCGTGCTACAGAAGCATTTTGAGCATTTTAGGTGAAGCAGTTTAACCCAGTGGAGCTATTCGTCCAACCCACCAATAGCGGCTTTCTTCCGTTTACTTGGAAATCATGTAAAAATAAAATTCTAAAATGCACTCATGTTACTCATCATCTGCCATGAAAAACAACATATATCCATTATACCTACTGGAAACAGTGGATCTTCGTACAAATTGACGGCTAAAAATCGCCAAGCTAAACGACGCCCAGAAATGGAAGATCGAAACAGTTTGGTGCACGAATGCGGACCAAACCAATTGTATCGGTAAATAACCAGGATCCGATCGACCACTGCAATCCACTTTTCATTGGCACACATAGGTACGAAACCGGGTAGGTGTGGATCATCTCCATAAAGGGGGTAGAAAAACAGAGGCAGACCGAAATAATCAGTAAACGAGCTCCGGGTGTCCAGTGCCTCTTGCGCTGTTGGCCGAGGTTCAGGAAGCAGAGAGCCTTGTCTGGGAGGCATCAGGGGTATTGTGGCATCGAAAGCCTAAAATGTGAAACAAACAGCGATTACTGGTAGACGGAAATCTTGAGAGCTACATTTTCGCTTGTCTAAGCCCTATGCGAATATTGCGTTCAACAAATTCAGTGCGCTTCCACATTAGTTAAGAAAAGTTGCTCCTCGTGTTACGGAAAAATACTCTTTATACTTACTCCTTACTACTCCTTCAAACAAAACCTCTCTAAAGAATATCGAGTTTCCGTTGTGAGGGTAACTAAGTTCCTTGGGTTCAAAACGTGCTAAGTCAAATGATTTCTGTTGAGGAGTTTACTTATGAAATGGGTACGTTACCTTTTTTATCCCATTGATGTGACTTATTACTTTTCAATGCCCAGATAAATTATGAGCTTTTATCTGTTTGTCCTTTCGGAAATGAGTGAATGAGTAAATTCATCAACAATTAGTCAATCAGCCAAACCTATCAGTCCACCGAAACATATGTCCTCTAAGGCCAACAGTATTAATTATAATGAGAGATCAATTTCACGAAAACCGAGTGTATTTCATCAGAACTATAGAAAGCAAGGCAAAAAAGCAGTATCGCACACTCAGTCAACAGCACCTTTGATTTTTCAGGTCCTGCTGTACTTGGATCGGTGGAATCTCCGTTCAACATGATCACGTCAATGGCACGACCAAGACAGCCCCGAATAGTGGAGTTTGTCACGTCCACAAATCCACGAGTGTCAATCAGACTGATTCCCGAGCCCAAACAGTCTTCGATGCGGATAAAAGATAATCTGACGATGAGAATAATAAACATAACAAATCATGCTTTGGGTTTAAAAACAGAGCCTGCGTTGCGACCGTGTATCAGAGATATTTATCAATTTCAATGAGTTAGATTGAAAAGACAGAATGCGGTCTTTCCACCGGAATGTTTAGGCACATCCCGAGAAACCTGAGCGTTCTTGGCTGCAGGTTGCTTTCTGTGAACGCACATAGTCAAAACATCAAAATATAAAAGCCACAAGATTATCAAATAGACACTGTTTGCCTTTCGGAAGTTCCTCCACCTAGCTCCGGCATTTGGTGTATTAGGGACCCGGGAGTCGATACTATTTGTTGGCTCTATCACAGTGGGAACGTGGACAACTCTGGTTGCACTAGCCCTAAGCAAAAGAGCCAATAGCACTCTGGTTTTATGGAAACCGATATCTTCCAGATTAGCGACGGCGCGCTTCAAAGGATATTCCTCGAACCTATAAGTGATTGGAATCAATGAGCTGACCAATGCGGCAGAAAGCACAACGAAAGACGACTTCTATGACAACTTACAAGGTTTGAGCAATCGTGCCTGAAAAAGTGACATACTCCTCGTCACCGGAGATTGGAACCCAAGAACAGGCTGTTCGGTCGAGTTTAGTCTCCATGTCTTAGAAAAGCTTGTCACTTCCTCAGTGTTGCGAAAACATTGGCAACAGTCCGCCGCAGAAGCTACTGGAAGATAACCGAAGATCTGCTTTCCAAGCAGAATTATCCTCCAGGTTATCGATGCGTTCAAACACCCAGGATTCAGAGGAGCGATGGACGGAGATCAAGCAGGTCCTACCTGAAGCTGCTGATGCTCCCCAAGCTCCAACAACCAGACACACACACACACACGAAGGATGAATATCTGCATCCACAGTTGGACTGTTAGATGCACGCGGATTGATTCCTCCGGATTCCAGATATGATGTTGTACCGAGATGCCTTAACCACCAACTGAGTGGAAGCCTAAGAAAGAACCGTGAGCAGTGGTGGATTGTGAAGTGTAGGGAGGCGGAAAAAGCTGCTGTGATCGGCTACAGCCGCCACCATTTCCGTCTAATCAGAAGTACCGGTCCACGAAAACCAGGTGTTAGCTAATTGTCCGAAGAGGCGAACTGCCCGCCGATTCAGACTCGAGAGTGTCATCTTATTCGCTGGGTCGAGCACTTCGAGAAGCAGTCTAACTGGCCTTTACCCACGACAGGTTCGTCAAATAGCAAAATGATTAGATCTCTAGTTGTAGATATCAGTTCTCCGTCAAAAGCGGGGGTTCTTCGTGAGATAAGCTATATTAAACGACATAAGACTGCCGGACCGGATGGGTTGGTTTCGTCTATTTTCAAAGACGGTGGCTCAGAACTTTCACTGGGATTGACAAAACTCCTCCCTTTGAAGTGGGAGAAGGAGCGAGTTCCAAAGAGTTAGTGTGAATCTGTGATCGAAAAGATTTATAAGAAAGGCTACAGGTCCTCCTATGAAAACCACAGGGGAATAAGTCTGGCTAGCATCGCATCCGAACTTCTCTCTGGTGTTATTCTCTACCGTCTATCTAAAGCTCATGAGCCGTGCTAGCTCGAGAATCAGGCTGGGTTTAGACCTGGTCGAGGTCCCGTTGAACACATCTTCACTCTTCGACAAATTTAAGAACGTAGGCACGTCTTCCAAGGACCCATTATTCTCATTTTTCTTGGTCCTAAAGCTGCTTTCAACTCAGTCAGCCACAAAGTTCTCCGGCTCTGCCTTTTGTTAAAATGTGCATCGCAGAAATTCGTTTGCGCCATAAAGTCCCTGTACATGAACAGCCGAAGCCGAGTTTGGGCTTACGGTGCTCTTCCACCCGAGTTCAACACGAGAAGAGGTGTACTTCAGGATTGCCCCTCTCTCCTTTTCTCTTTAACTCCGTGATTGATATGGTCCTACAGATCGCGCTTTTGTCAGGTGAGGATAGTGGCATTGAACTTTTCCTGGGCGGAAAAACGTCAGACCTTGAATATGTGGACAAAGTTATTCTAAGTGTAGATCCAGGTAAGTTGCAAACTTTTCTAGACATTTTGAAGTACTGCGTAGCAATGCTCGGTGCGCTTTTTGTACCTTCAAAGTGCAAGATGCTGTTGCAGGACTGAGTTGGTCCAACGCCAAACCTTTCAGTGTCTGGGGAGACTATAAACGTTATCTGGGTAGCTGCATCTCACCCGGAGGTCGGATATCGGATGAGGTGTCCTTGTGTATACAGAAGGCTTGTTTGGATTTTGCCACCCTGAGTCATCTTTGGCATCGATGTGACATCCGTTTATTTATCAAGGGTTGAGTGTACGCTGCAGCAGTGAGGACAGTGCTTATGTATGTTTCGGAGTCATGGACACCGCGGGTGGAGGACATACGAAGATTGTCTGTATTTGAATACCTATGTCTTCATAGTATTGTTCGAAATTGGTGGGAAAACCGTATGAGCAGAGCTGAGATCCGGGGGAGAGTTTTAGGTTCACGGATCAAATCGTTAGATGAAACACTTAAGCTCACCAGGTTAAGATGGCTGGGGCATGTGCTGCGCATGTCCCTTGACAGAATTCCTCGGCACGCAATGATTGGTGAGGTGAGCAACAGTTGAAAGATGAGTAAAGGTGGCCGATCCATGACACGGAAGAAAAGTATGAAAAGCCTATGTTGTGAATATGTCTACAGCAGATTAGGAGTTTTGAATAGCAGAATCAAAGAGTGGTAATGAAAGCTTCACTTGACTACTAACAATAGTACAGAGGCTGAAATGTATGCGGAGGAACCTAATGATAGGTTACTCAAAATACAGCAGACGATGATATCATGACATTCACCCCAACCGTAATCTCAGGTGATTCGTCTGGAGTTTTGACAACAATACGGATTGCGTTGAGTGTGACAGCTTCTATGCATAGGTACGCTTCTCTGTTTCGTAGGTCTTGAGGATGAACTCTTTGTTGTTGTGATGGTAGGGTCGAATGATCGGAAGCGGATGCATTTGGCTCCTCGAGAGTGGTATAGCGTCCATTCAAGAATTCGTTTATTTAGCTAGCGGTCTCCGAGGATCGGAAGTGTACTGTTCTTCACCAGTGGATTATTCTTGCCGGATAAGGATGGGACCAGTTGTGAATGGTAAACAGTGGACTACCTGGGTGGAGTCCAAGAGATCCTCCCAGTCTATGGTTAAATACATTAGAGGATACGGCTAGGAGTCGCGATTAGTGGCGCTTTTGTATCCACAAACTTTCTTCACCGACTTGATAACAATATTTGCAATTCTTCTCTTACTTTTGTCACACTTCCTTCTTTTTCATTATTTCATTTCATATTTTTGAGGTTGCCACTAGGAGATAGCTAACAAAGCCATTGCATACAGTACATTGTTAACTGTTTTCTGAACTGAACTGAGTCTTGCGAAAAAGGATGTAGCTTAGTAAATCTGGCCACCTAACAGATTGAACATCTGCAAAGCTCACTTCTGAAACCACAAAAAATGCTGACTGAGCTGGTAATCAAACGACGATTGCACAGCGCACTGAATCAACCACGTCCTAGTGCGACCCCGTTCGGATTCGTCTGTGGAGGAATGCAAAGCGTAGCACGACGCAATGACGGGAAGCACAAACGGTCCAGATCATGTCATTGCACGTGCGCGCTTTAAAATGAATTTGTCTACGTGCCTCTAAGTCTCACTGCCGAGCCAGTGTCGCAGCCCTGAAAGGGCCGGAAAGGAGCCACGCTCTGTCAAAAGTTATGGCAACCCAACTGGCTACAGTAACCAGCGTGCAGACGGATGACCCAAAATTGGAAGAACAATGGAAGATGTTCAAGTAGGCGGTCAAAGCGGCTGCTTGTAAGGAGCTGTGGGGCAGGGGGGGGGCTGGGAAATGTCTAAAAAAAAACTGGATCTCACTGACCACTTTGAACCTACCAGCCAAGACAGGGAAAGTCCGCCAAGTAGATAGCAGGAACGCCACAAACTACGATTAGTGGTCTCGCGCTCGGCTACAGCCAACCGTAAGTTGCGCCGGATAGGAGTGGTAGAGAAGATGAAGACCGCGTCAGGTACTTGTGACTTCGGTAAACTATTTTAACTCATTTGCAGTGATCCTTATGGGCGACGCTAGCCTGAGAAGAAAAATGGAACATTGAGTACAGCATTTGATCGGTTTTTAAACCGACTTTTCGATCATCCCACGGACTTATTATCCACCTTGAGTCCAGAGGCGTACGGCATCAACTATGAGTCACTAAGGACAACGAAAATCACCAGGTTCTACAGTCAGCTGAAAAACAGAAGAGCTGTTGAAGAAGATAGCATCCCACTCCGCAAGTGTACAAGACCTGCTTGGTATCACTGATCGACAGGCTTCAGTCACTGTTCCAATGTATATGGGAAAATGATATATTTCCGAGGGATTAGAGTGCGTCTATTCCGTTGCCCACTCCAAATAAAGGAGATAAAACAGTGTACGAGAACAACCGAGGAAACTGTCGTATTACCTTCACAGAAAACCTTTTCTGTGTTCTGGTACTCTGCTACAACAGACTGCGGTACTCGACCAAACAAAGGGGTTTACAAAGTGACAGAGACAGTGTAGATCAAATCTTCACATTGCGCCGAGTACTGGAACACTGCTACTAGCACCAGCAGCCAACAATGGTCCGTTTCATCGATTTTCCTGTTGCCTTTGACTGGGTTAACCAGGAACGCCCATGGGGTGTGCCAGAATCTGATGGCATGCCTGTCAAACTATCTAACTTGCATCTTACACGGTATAGAGCTGTTCCCTTGATGGCGCCGTCGAGAAGGGTTTGGAGCGCTTAGGACCATAGCCGGTCAACAGTCCTTGCTACCGGAGGTAAAACTGGATCACGGTTTACAACGAGCCCGCAAGCAACCGCCGGGCACTGTCGGCGATGTTTCGCGGTATCCTTGAGGCCGATTTATCATCTAACAGGAGATAGTCGTTTATAAGTAGAAGGTAAAATTTTTCTTTTTTTACTTACGTTCCACAGTAAGCTAATGGGCAAAAACAGCGAGGTAGTCCTTTTTTATCGCGAAAGGTTATAGGGAGAAGAGCATCAAACGGCTAACTGAAGTTCCCATCTGGACCATACTTTCCACAGGCAAGGGGACGTTGAGGATAGAGGAGTGGTAGATTACGCGTTATGCTTATCAAGTAGCAGACCTCGATGGCTGTCGTCCTCGAGAATTGAAATCATTTAGCAAACGGCTGTATAAAACTTTTATTTCACAAGGACAAACTCGACGTTCAGCTCCATCTTAGTTTTTAGAATTTGATGACTTCTCTAGACTATTTGGTGAGTGCTTCCACGGACAAGGTACGTTATCTTTGGCGGCTTTTGTTGACAGACAAGTTATACGTATCACCTTTCCAAATCTCGGGGTCATGGTGATAGTGCAATGGGCCCCTGCCACATTTAGGTGAGACTCACGCAAAGCACTGCACCCATGCATAAGAATGGAACACAAAATCGCATATGTGATTTGTTATTTCGGGCAGTTGTTTCGAGCAGTGATTTGTTCGCCTCGCAGCTGCTATTTGACCGACTGAAAATAAACACAGGGTTTGTTGATTCGCTTCAGTAGCGTCCACCAAATCATACAGAGTATATCTCTCAGAATTGTGAATATGTGTGGGATGGGCATCATTGGTTTCAGTTGAACTGTACATAAATATCAAGTGGTCCTTTACGATCAGTTTTACCCTATCTGTCACGTGCTGCATGTGGTTAAGCCAGGGGCTTGCTGAACAAAATCGATCCATAGTTTACAATACACTGACGCTTGTGCTGAAGAACTACAGTATTACAGTTCTAGCTACCAGCTCAGCATTAGAAACCATGGAACAAATTTACAACTGTTTCATCCTTGTTAGAAATCATCAGCTGCAGTGCTCATCCACAGAGACCCACAGGGACTCGAAATGGGTTGATCAATTGTGAGTCGAACGACTAACCACCAAGCTATTCGAGCTGGTTTTCAGCTGTACGATGAATGTGTACACTGCATGACCTAGCACTCTTCCGTCACGCATATGAAAACCAAACTCTGCACATTGCTTATGATAGAATGACTTTGCTGTACTCAGGTCTTCACAGAGAAGCCATTCATCATAGTGGTCGATCGCTGTGCGAACAACGGGCTGTTACCGTTCGAGGCCAGTGACAGAACAGTGCTATATCATGTGACTTCTATGTTCAACGAACTGTTTCAATGACGAAACTGAATATAGCATTAGCTCTTTCAATTTGGTGATTGCAATTTGTATTTATTATTTGGAGCTCACTGATTAATTACAAATTCAATAATTTGTTTACTCAGTTGCTCGTTCACTTTCCTCTTCCGGCTCAAAAACTCACTTTGGGGTGGCTCGTAGAATTACCAAGGCTGGGACTCGTTCTCCGTGTAACAGACCGGCCCGGTCTATTTGTACATGTTCCAATACGGATTGTTCCTCCATGTTCGGCTCAACCGAATCCGACTCTAGTCGAACAATGCGCAAATTGCCCCAGGTACCGGACCACAATTCAGATGCGGTGGGATTGATGTTAGAGCCACGTGTTGGAAAGGCAGCACACCGCAGGAATACATATTCACGAAAGCGACTACATCTGTAAAGAGGAAAACAAATCTTAGAGTAGCCAAAACTCTGCGTAGCATTTCTAGTGCAATTAAAAGTGATTATGAAGTTCTGCAGTATTGCGAGCACACTCGTTGAAAGGCTGCGCCACAATTCCGATCCCTTTTCGTTTAAGTTATTTTATTATCACAGTCTTTTACCGTAATGTTATCCTCGCGAAGATACTCAAAACAATTCATGCTATCAATAAAAGGCGTGCCGGTCAGTCACGGGCCATCCACTATCAAAAAACGTAAATGTGAATCGGAGCGATCGTGCGAGGGAATGCAAAAGAGCCGGATGGCAGGTAGGCCTGAGCCGGGGACCACCTGATTTCATGACGATTCCCAGCATTTTGTGTAAAACTATGCGTTCCCTGTTGAACAAACTTCCAGACTTAACATATCTGCTAATGGCTCGTGTTTTTCAAAATAACTGTGAGATAAGCTACCAGGAAACCTGGGTGAATACTGACGCGGATGGAGCTCTGGTCGAAATGGGAAACTGTTCATGCTTCATTCAGGACAGGCAGAATCCCAAGAAGAAATGAGGCGCTGGCATTGTCACCCAAACCAATTCCAAGCGAAGCTGCAAGTCCAGTGTCATTTTTTCTATTCTTCTTCATGGTACATTTTTCCGTTTTGACCACAACACTATCACGAATATTCACATTGCACCACACAGCTCACAAAAATTAGTTGATTGATGATAATCTCCATATCATTGTAAGGGACTTTAACCATGTATCTACTTAGGTTGTAATCTCAGTGATATTTGTCTTACCCCGACCCGTGGCGATTCACAGTTAAGCTGTGTCATGATGAATCACCCAGAACACTTTCCTATCAGACTTAGTGCACACCTTGGTACCAGTGATCATGGTATCTTACATCTTCGTTCGAAAATATAATCGAAATATGGTCACCAACGAATAAGCACACATACAGGTCACTATGCTGGTTGGCTTTGTCGCCATCGATCCTTATGGTGTGAAAGGCCACGAATAATTCGACCACCATCAAAACGAACGAACGCTCACTCACTCACTCATACACATACACAAGCACACTCAACCACACATCCACACAACCAAACATCCGTTGACAAGTAAACGTTCCCACAGAGTTATCTGATCACAACATTGCCTTGAGAAAGACCAGCCCCGCTAATTGAAACGTCGGCGAATTGCAACATCTACCAACAACTCTGTGTTAATATATTTTTAACTTTCATTATGAAATATGACCACTTATATTACACGAAGACTAAACAGGTCTGTTTCTTTCATCCAAATTTATATAATGAAAAATCTTCCACTGTTCAACCATTTTTGCCATCTGAATACAACACAGCTCTAACCTTTCCCTTTCTGCTTATTGTACGATTGAAATTATAAGCCACATCTTTAATATTTGCTGCCCCACTCTAACGGTTTATTTCGACCTAGAAAGACTGGTCTCACCTTTTCTACTACGGCTGCTCAGGGAGGAGTTAGCCGACAAAACGCACAGCACACCTGAGATCAGTAAGCTATTAGGCTTGATTAAAAGAGAAATCAAACTTTTGGACTTTCAATAATTTATGCACTTAAGGAATATCAGAGATAAGTGGCAGGGGATCATAACTACTCTGTGGTTAGAAGAAAAGTCTCCCCTTTGGCATAATGAATATTGACTATCTGAATTTTCAGTTCGTTCTTTACTCGAAAAGCCATCTCCCAGTTTTCCAACGTGACTACGACTCACAAATCGATAAATTCCCCAGCAAGGAAGAATACGAGTCCCTATAGTTAACCGAAGCTTATGGACCGGACGGCCTACCTTGGACAATACTCAGGCGCGGAACTGGGCCTCTCTCGAAGTTAATGACTGATGCTATTAATCACTCTTCTAAGTGGTTCTCCACTTCTGACTGCTGGCCTCCTGTCACTATCATTTCCGTGCCAAAGGGTCGAGTAACCAAATGGGAGCCAAGAAATTTCACCCAGTTGTACTTTCCTCATCTGTAGTGAAACTATTTGAACCTGCTATAATTTGACGACTTCAAAATACTGTCACTAGTCCAATTGACGAATGCTATTTCCCGTATAAACACCTGCCTTCCATGAATGATGCAGTAGCGTGTACAGTCCATTTTATTGCAAAATCCCTCAGCGATTCTTGTAAATCAATTAGATGTGCATTTTGGATTACAAATCAGCATTTAACGGTGTGCCACAATCCTAGCTTCTCAAAAATTGGAATATTTTAGTTACCCCACCTACTTACTTAACTGGCGGAAAGGTTACTTCTCGGGAAAAAAACAATATACCAAGGTCGGAAGAAGTTTACAGACATCCCTTAAGCAGTGTCAGTGTTCTTCGAGGAGCTATTCTCTCGCCACAACCGTTCTTCACTCACTACTTAACCGTAACCCAATCAGCAAGTCTGCTCAAGTAGACCAAGGACGCGTCTTTGTCCCGGCATGGCTCCCAGCAGTCCGATTTAGATGAGTTTAATGAAAGTCTTGCACATGTTCAAAATCTTTTTGAGCAGCTTGGTTTTTATTGCTAAACAATGCCAAATGTCAACAGTGCACTTTTTCCACCTTGCGATCGCGTTCTGTAGAAGAAAGTAACAATAATAACTGTACTTTCCTTGCACGAGTAAACAGTGTGAAGCATCTCGGTGTCCCTTTATAAGGAAACCTTCATTGGCAGTTACATTTAGAAATTACGGTTAGAAAACCTTGTCGTTTGTCCTTTTAAATTCGTAATCTTCGACTGTTCAGTGTTCCGCATTCTGTTATTTCCTCGTTCGTACACCAATGTTCATTTCCCATAATTCTATATTGTTCTCCCGTAAGTTTTCTTCGGTCTGCTGAAAAAGAACTACGTCACTCTTTGTAAAAGTCCGCGTATCGTCAGTCTAGTTTATGATATAGCCTTAAGAAATCTCAAATAGGACTTATATGATAAGCACATAAAAGCATCCATTTCACTTGCCAAAAGATCATTGCGGACTGTTCACATGCACCGCCTTGGGACCTTTATCTGTGCCAGTCACACTCGTCGACCCATTCCATGTTTCAACTGCATCTTTCACAATTATTGCTGTACGGAACTTCTGTAGTTCCGTTCCTTGCTAGTAATTTAACAGAAGAGAACGAGGCTTTACCTGAACTGTTAACCCGTTTTGGTATGTATAACTTTTTTTTCTCGGCAGTTGAAATGCAACGTAAAAGCGTGCTCCAGCGTAATAATCATGTAATAGTGACTAGTCTAATGTGACCAAAGGGTTATTCAGAATATCGTGACTTTAGGATCAAGCCTATGACGGTCAGGTACAAACACCAATATGAAGGAGCGATGTGGTCACTTTAACCGATCGAAATATATGTAAGCGTTATCAGTTTGACTTAGAATAAGTTTCGGGAGTATCCGACAAATTCGATCAACTTCTCAGAACAGATTCCAAGGATCTGCTGATTTCGGTTGGCTTCAAAGTTCAAATAGTTCTATGGAACACAAAGAAAGATAAGAAGTAGTAAACAAGTTCGATTACAATGATTTCTAATCATGCCATTACATTGCTTTTTATCAATATAGGTAGTAGTAGTAGTAGTAGTAGTAGTAGTAATGATTTATATCTCATTTTATATGACTCTTACAGAATCAAATGGATGGTAAGAGGGTGGGGTAGATCGGGGATTGGCTTCGTGTTTCTCCATCAATCGAAAGAGAGCTGATGCTCAAAAACCGGATCTCTTGGTAGGGGGATCACACTGATCTCTTTCGATGTTAGGTTATTAGAGCACCCATAGACTAAACACACAACAACAATGTATTATATGAGGAAGACAAACTTACAGTTTTATTGCTTCCAACTAGCAAAGTAATAGATAAAAATTGGGATACAGAAGTTCACAGTACCAGCCTACAAGATGAATTCCGGAGCACTTCTCTACATTTTCACCAGTGTACACTTCCGTCAAGATGATCGTTTTTGAATGATTCAACACGAGACGGAGAATAATTACTGACGGAGAGAGTCAAGTTTACCGTGATGACGATAAGGATGAGACGAGTAATCAAAAGACCCTTATTTCTCACCGTGCATATTCGTGATTCCAACGTTTTTTGCAGTTCGAGCGGTGAGCTTCTATTCCTTGGCATGTGTAACTTTCCATCCAGATGTGTTTTGTTACCAATGGATTGTCAATTCCATACAGCTGGAAATCCAACAGGTGTGATCGCCGCACAATCGCGTTCAAGGTTGGCTGACCAAGCTCTTGACAGACAACCTAGGTACATTTGATGATGAATAGAGATTTTATACTTGGCATATCTAAAGATCATTGTAGTCTTAGGTAATTCAGTTGGCATCTGATTACTCGACAAGTTTAGTTGCCAAGGTTTTTAAGAATTACCTGCCCAACATCTATGGAAAACTGGGGATCACATGTCACATCCCATCGTTTGGCGGTTTGATTGTAGAATTGAACAAATCCTTCGTCAGGCTGAAAGAAAATATCATTTGAAGTACCACTGTAAAATACCAAAACTTGGTGTATAAAAGTAGACAAAATAACATGGATGACAACTGTTGGATCATGATAATTTTAAACGTCTGGCGTCTCACAGGGTGCAACCAATATTCATGATTGATCTCAACTTGTGCCTCCACTGATCAAATGGATGACCAGACTTTACTTTTGAATATATATATATATATACGTATACATATGTATATAAGCTATGAACTATATATAACTGTCCGGCTTTTAGAATTGTGGCTCACACTTACTCACACATACACATACGCATTTTTACCGTCAGGCCATTCTGAGTGGCCTTCAACGGTATGCTTTGCTACATTATTTAGCAGCTGTTCATCACTGGCTCCAAACTCCTACCACCAGTCACCTACAAAGTGACTAACTCGCATGTTAGATTTATCCCATCAGTAGCTGCTCAAATGCAACCACGGCACTACAAATAACAGATGTTAACTGGAACAAAGAAGACAAAAACAGTGAGAGGAATTCTCTTCACACACTCGCATGGGTCGTCAAAGTGTAACTTTGGACAAAAAATAAGGAATGGGTTGCTTACGAATGTGTCATTTTGTGTATGCTTTGGTGGGAGAGGTTATGGTCGTGCATGATTGGCCAAAGCCATGGTAGGTTCAGAGTAAAAAGCAAGGGTTTTAAACACACAAGGTGGAGCTTGGTTGGCCGATCGATAACGCCTCTAGGAGTCTTAGGCGGTGTGGGCCACAATGACGGGTAGGGGCTTGTTTGTTCAAGTTCTTTACCGGATCCAGCTGTTTCAGATCTTGGATATTCGATCAGTTTAATTACAAATCAATGTAGGTATATATATATATATATATATATATATATATATATATATATATATATATATATATATATATATATATATATATATATGCATATACTCGAAGTACAACAAGAGCATTCTGGTAAACAACCTACTTAAGTCCCTATAGAGGAGCTGTCCATCATGGGAGTCGGTCACTGTACGGGAAACACTTTGCTAACATTCAGAGTCAGTGATAGAAGGGCACTATATCATGCAGTGTTTAAGTTCAGTAAACCGTTGATGTCTCGGGAGCCGTAAAATGACCACTTTGTACCCTTACCGGAATCTGACTTTAATGACCTCTTTCTGTATCCACTCAATGTGGAATGCTTCTGTGTTTCTATGTCGATTGTTGATCGGATTTTGATCAGTTGATGATATCCATGTCTATCTACACAGCAACCAGATTTCTCGGACTATTTCCGGCCTTTTAAAATAGAAATAAACGTTTTTCGAAAAATAGCCCTATAAACATGCAAAATTAACTGATTCTGAGCACATGAAATCAAAGGCTAACATCAACCCATCTGACTTTTCTTCAGACCTTATTCAATTATATCAACAACAAAAAAGATTATTACCGATACTCAGGAAATTAGTCAGTCTCTTTTACACACGGCAGACTTCCCAAATTCAATAAAAACTAGACAAACTTACACGATCACCACCTATTAGCCGGACATATTCATTGGATAACCCGACCTTTGCTTGATCGTTTGCGGGTTTTTGTTTTGCTGACTTCATACCAACCAAAGATAAGTAGACGATGTTTGTTCTAGAATCATCCATATTCAACGGATTAGATTTGGCTCGATGTCCACCCATACTGGAGTTAGCTCGGGAACGCATTTCTGCGGTCAAATAAATTGGAGCACGTTTACTACCTCGGGCCAAAACACGCCCGAATGCTAAGATACCGACGTTTGGGGCAAATTCAATGACGACCCCTTCATCGATGCGTAGTTCAGAACCGGGCATAATGGTGAGATCGGAAATCACCTAGGAATAAATTGAACCAGGCAAACGAATTGACAAAAAAATATTGGAAACTGAGAGGTTAGTTATTGTGAAATTCTTCTCGATAGTCCAATAGAGCTAGCGGCAAACAAAAAAAAAATAAATAGATGTTTCCGTTTGTTTCTAACGTAACCAATACAAAACCCTGTTAAACAACCATTGACAAACAGAATGTGAGAAGGCGTGTCCAAAAAAAACTACTTTTAACTGGAACATTTCTTAAGAATCAGTTTTCTGTCTGAGGACGAAACCAAAGCGACCAGTGATATAACTTTTATTCAGACATTCGATGAACATATGAATCCAATACAGCACAAGTTATTCGAATATTACATAAAATATACTCCATTTTGTTCCTCATTTTCTCGAAAAGCTTTGCGTACCCTCTTAGGGACCTAAACTATACGGGACGATTTGAAACCTACGGTTTTTCGGCCTCAACCTGTACGAATGTCGTCCCTCCTTGTGATTTTGTAAGCACTGAATCCTGTTTTACGTTATCATACCTTTCCCGCTGTTCGGCAACTCGATTTTTAAGTTTTGGTCCAAGTAAAACCCTTCCTCTTTGCTTGGAGATGCGTCCGTATTGCTGATCCGTTTTGTTCCGGATTTAATTGTATAGCACCGTCCGAGTTATTTTGTTTTCTGTGTTTTGTTATCAACTACTATTTCCGTAGTCATACTTCGTACTTGACCTTTTTGCTTTTCTTAATCTGATCGGTCGATTTATCCAATCTCTGCTTTGACTGGTCGGTCACCTGGAATTCGGTCACTTTTTTCTTTCGGACACCCAAGTGACGGTGCTTCCCAGTCGGGACAGTTGATAATTCACGTCGAATGTCGGTTTCACTTTTGTCATCGATTTTCTTTTTCATTACGGCATGTATGACTAACATAGTTATTTCATTACGACAAAATCACAATTATTTTACCGAGGATTTGACTACCTTGTGGCGTCATTTCAACATAGGGTGCATCTACTTAGATGATAAGCCAACACAGATCGTGAAGCAGAGGCATGCCGTCCACCGTTTTTTACCCGTCAAAAACTGACTGACCTGTTGGCACTTCTGCTATAGCTGATGTTCCCATATTTAATAACCGAAGTTTGTTCACAAGACATCTGAGTTTGTTTGGTTCATGTTTTGTATAACAAAGGAAAACTGTGGTTACTTGTAACGTGTGAATGACCTACTCGCAAGTTTGTTTTTCGTACTCAGCGTGCTCAACAAGTGTACAGAGGATTACCTACTCCGTTGTCGCTGATGCGGGATTGAGGGTTGATTTTCAATAACCCATTGGTAATAAGACTGTGTTGCCTTAGATAAAGCATCTTTCTTGAAAATAGTGGCTCACGTTTGCAGTTGCCGGACTCAGTCACGGTACGAACCTGTATAGCTAACAAAAGATACAGCTATTTACGAGATGCTTCTCTTGCAAATGTTTTTACATTGTACTCAATCAGACTGGTTGTTTGAACCACAATAATGATTCAGTTTTCCATCTTTCGGAATAATCTGTCATACTTTGTTTGAAACACAAATTTCTCTCACTCCCTCTCTCTCCTGATAATGCTCATCTTCATTTTTCAAACATTTCTTCCATGTGTTTTTCAAGTTATAAAGGAGTGTTTTGACCCCTTTCCATTGGCCTTATTTTCTCTTCCCCCTGGCTGTACAGTCTTTCACCATTCGCATAAGGTATGCAAAATGTTCACTTTGTGGACAGTTTTATCAGTTACAAATCTTAAGGGACTCCGGCGTCCAAAATGACGTTAAGTTAGAACCCTCTTCTGGTCCAACCAGCTTAGGTACGGGAACGGATACTTAAGATATACCAAAACAATCCCTCACACTTAATCAATGTTCTTACCCGGTTCTCCGACTGGGCACCAGAATTTGTCTTTACCTTAAAATGTTTTTTCGTCATTCTTTCTTTCGGAATATTCCTCACTTGTTGCAAGCCCTTTTTTCTTAAGGGGATTACACTTTCAGAAAGATTTTTATCACCTCAGTCATTTTTGAAGTCTTGGTAGAACAGTGTCTCTTCAAACTGGAAAGAAGTGACCTCCTGAACAACTGACAGTGCAGATTTCACTACCATATTTACTACTGACATGCAGTCATAAGTGTCAAATTCTTTGATTTCAGCAATCGAGTGTATCTAAAAGATTCAACGATCTTAAACCGGATCTAGTGAGATGGGTTCCTTGTGAATATTGCCGGATTTCCATTCTTCACCGGGTCTAAACTAATAAACAGAGATTTCTTTCAAAACTGTTTAACCTTGTTAATTGCCGCTAAGGCTCTTTTCAGGGCAATTCAAATGAGCTCCGGTGTTCCTCGAGGTTCCTTGGTCTGCCACATCTGTGACTCACTTTGTCGCTCATAATTTATCTATTACTCTAAATACTTCTATTGAGTTTGATAACTGTGCCACCTAAACTTTTATATACTAACTGTCTTCCGCCTGTAACACCTCCTCTTCTATCACTCATGATTGGTAAGCAACGTATATATCGTATGTATTGACTCTAATTTTCACCACCTCTATCTTGGTTTTCTCATGTTCTTGAAGTCCATTCAGGCGCCTCAGCGAAAGTCTCATTTTGCGCGAGACTTTTGTTCATCCCATTCGCAATCCCTTGCGCAATACACGCTCCAAGTAAGCTCCCCCCATCAAAAATTATGCTCACGTCTGGAGTAGGGTTTCTATCACGGGATGGAAGCGAAAAACAGCCTGAAGTGAAATATAAAAAGACAGAAGGTTTATAGAATCCTACGGCCACCATACCCGATATGGTTCACTCCGATAAGGTAGGTGAAGAATGCCTGTCACGCTGCCACCAAGGACTCCACTTCGAGCCATTTCTGATTCATGAGACTGTTTCAGATCCAAATTTAGAAGCATAGGTCGAAGAATCTATGACAGAGAAGAGACAGAAATGTGTTGTCGTTGCTTTTAGATAAACACAAAAAAAACATAGAAATAGGGTGAGGAATAACACTCATTTTACTTCCTTCTAATACCTATTCCTCATTCAGTATTCCATTTTCCGTATTTTCATTCCGCTCATATCATTATTCCAAGAAAAAAGTACCGACTTGTTCGTTTCATTTGCTAGCGCCTTTGTTTGTCTGTCTTGTTGTTTACCTAGTGAAAATTTGGTCCACTTACCTTGAAAATCAGAGTCTGATCTCACGGAATAGATCAGTATCATAAATGTGACTAGTAGAAGGTTAGATATTTACACAACGTGATCCATCATGCAGCGTGGACATTCAGCTCAGCTTTAGAAACCATGGAACAAATTTACAGCTGTTTCGTCCTTGTTAGAAATCATCAGCTGTAGTGCTCATCCACAGAGACCCACAGGGACTCGAAATGGGTTGATCAATTGTGAGTCGAACGACTAACCACCAAGCTATTCGAGCTGGTTTTCAGCTGTACGATGAATATGTACACTGCATGACCTAGCACTCTTCCGTCACGCATATGAAAACCAAACTCTGCACATTGCTTATGATAGAATGACTTTGTTGTACTCAGGTCTTCACAGAGAAGCCATTCATCATAGTGGTCGATCGCTGTGCGAACAACGGGCTGTTACCGTTCGAGGCCAGTGACAGAACAGTGCTATATCATGTGACTTTTATGTTCAACGAACTGTTTCAATGACGAAACTGAATATAGCATTAGCTCTTTCAATTTGGTGATTGCAATTTGTATTTATTATTTGGAGCTCACTGATTAATTACAAATTCAATAATTTGTTTACTCAGTTGCTCGTTCACTTTCCTCTTCCGGCTCCAACGCTCACTTTCGGCACCGTGGCACGATTTGAAGCGTAAAGAATGTGGATGAATGTTCTCGGCTGAAAGGTCCACCATGGAATCACAAGTGTGATGACTGATAGTTGTTTATGAGCCAACCCAAAGGAACCATAAAGCCACATGTGCTAGCTGATTTATTCGTGGCTACTGAGAGCAAACATGAAAACTCCTGAAGTTCCAGATTAAATCGTAGTGCGGAATATAGTAACAGAGTATAGAAGAATGAGGATGAATGGGCAGATAATTAACAGGTATATACACTGATGGGCGGCAAAATTGTGAAACCGGTCGTGTACGGCCGGGGGAATTTCGTCCACTCATCTACATATCACTTATTGTATATAAATATATATATATATATATATATATATATATATATATTTGACGAAGCACTCATTAAACAAGAACAGCTGACTATCTGTCCGAACTAATGGGTTTGTACTTTAGTGTCTATTTAGGTTCAACAACTCTGCACTGCTAACAAATAGAAAGGGGTATAGTGAGACAGAAAGAGCATAATGCGCTATATATGGCTATCTAAAACCCGTGAATCGCCGTCCGTCAGTTAATTTCGATGTTAATGTCACGAGTAGATGAATGTGGATCGAAACAAGGAACTTTTTTACTGACCTGATCATTTGCCAGTGGGTGATCTGCATTCACTTGAGACAAGCAATTCCAATCATCAAAGTGCAAGAAACTCCGGCGAATCTCTGCAGGATGAACTGAGCCCCAATAATTCTCTTGGGCATCAAATGCGTTTGGTACGTGAATTGACCGCACCGCAGCGACCAGTTCATAACGCATCCCCAATTCACCAGTACTGCGTACTTCCCCCTAGAAAGTGGAATAGTGAAGCTTCACGAAGAAAGAAAAAAATGTAAATCCGAAATGTCAGATTATCTGTAACACTTTTTCTAGGAATGAAGTACTTCGTATTTCTTATTACTCAGAGGTTCGAATCACACCGCCGCTAGTCATTTTGGTGGTAGACAGTAATCCACTGTCATCCGGCTCGTTACTGCACTTGATCTGTTGGAACCTTATATGGTTCTCCACTCCTAGTCTCTGGGTCTAAATGTCGGTCATCCCTAATAGTGTGGTCGACCTTTGAGGCTACGGAGCATAACTCCTCCACTGCACGCCTGCTCAAGCACGTAATAAAAAACCAGTTGGATGTGGAAACTGTATAACAAATTTGTGTTGCTTATGATACTAACAGTTTTTAAAGTCAGCTGAGCTGCTTCATTAGAGTTCGGAGTCTGCATCAACAGCCCAGGCAATAAGTTGGTGTAGTTACACAACGAATCCAGTCTTCCAGTTCACAAAACAAAATAAATACCACCAAATCCAATCGAAGCCATAGAAAAAAACATAAATCTTGATGTATTGGAGATATTGGATAACCGCCCTGGTGTTCTGGGTTCCAAAATTTCCACTGCGAGCCTCACCACCGAATAAGTAACCTTTCACCTATTAGTTAGGTACTTTACAATGTCCGTTATTATCTTGCTCTGGACAGTATAGCTAGTCATTATGGTGGTCGTGTGTTTCACCAGTGCTACTTTAAATAGAATCGAGGCATGAAATTTAAGCATACAACTAGAGTTGACAACAGCTATTTTGGGTGCATCTATGCCCACCAGTAGTTATCTGTTCTACCATAGAATAATATGTGGTCACAAGCATTTTGCAGACAAAAGTATAATTTACCAAATTCCGATTGGTTCAATTTGTCTGTTTTCCAGTCTGACCATAAAGTCGGAATATCGAAGCAAACATGTACTGACAACTTCAGTACCCCAGAAATGTGATTCATAATCTGACTGAGTCGTGTTCTTGGATTCGATTCTGCTTCGTATCAGCTGCGAAAAGTAATCTCGATAGAAATACTATCCGTTCAGTTCCCATGTGTTTTGGTTTCAGAAACACTGTACGATCAGAAATCGCGTCTGCATTTTCCTTTAGGATCCCAAACTATCGGACGAGTACCTAATCGTAGCACCTAGTTCACTGGCAGCAACTAAGAACAATTAGAAATGCAAAATTCATTGCCGATAAAATTACCAGTTCATAAAATCATCGGAGAATTTCTTTAGCGCTACTAACCTTTACGTTGCATAGCACGTTGTGTCTCAAAGTGATATTTTGTGTCCCAAATACACCAAAAGTATAACACATAGGTGGCCACTTTGTTTCGGAGTTTCGTTTGGGTTCGACGCTTGAGTTATCAAAGCATTGGTTATCCCGGAAAACATTGTGCTTCGCATAGCTAAAATCAACCGTGTTTTGTGGACTCTGACCGGAACCGTGAAAATGGGCCACAAACAGACAGTCTTTATTGCGCGTAAATTCGTTCCCGATCAGACTGATGCGTTTTTCCATTCCATGCGTACGTAACAAACCAGGATGCGTGCTCGGTCGGTGCGAATATAAGGTACAGCGGTTGTCTTCAAATATATTGTAGAATAGGTCCACTTGGGCGTAATATCCATCAATTAGGGCTTGAAATGGTTGGTTGTTCCGAAACACATTAGACTCCAAAGTCAGTTTATGCATTCCACTAGACTGAGATGGGAAATCATAACGAGTTTGAAGGTGTGGTAATTGAAAATATAACCCATTGGAGTCGCGCACAATTGTCTTGTTTCCCGTGGCCACTTTTGATAGACCATTTTGCTCTGCAGTGCATCTTGATATACGATATGACCAGAGATTGTTTGAAAACGGTAATTTTCCGTGTTCAGCTTTAAACACACCATCGAGATTTCGCCAGAACCGACAGCCGCTCACATTATATCCGATGTAGGCTAACCGCTCTTTTGATTGCATTTGTTCCGCATTTGTGGGCAGATCCCAGTCGTAGACAAAACGAGTCACGGAACGAACGCGCACAGCCGTGCCAGTATTATGACTGGAAACAGGAGAGAAAATGAAAGCACTTCTCAAATAGTCAGTAGTAGCTAAGGCAGCAGCTACAAAGTTTGATAGTTCGCGGTAAAAGAAAGTAAACAAAAACTGCAACGTGAGATGAAAAACATTAAAAACAAAAATCAACGAAAATCGAAGTGAGCGTGCAATTGAAGAACACACTACCAGTCTAACGCTTACCTTGTAAACATATAATGTTAATTATTTGGCACACATGTGATGCTATCGAGAAAACATAAAGTGGTGGTTCCAAAGTTTATAATTCAGCGAATCCCGCGTTTTTAAAGCGTGTGGAGTTTGAACTTCTCCTAAAGGATATGTTATTTATGGCAAACTGTTTGACACGAATGAGAAAAGGAGCAACAAACTCTGCCCCAGAAACTAGCATTAACCAGATGTTTTATTCGTGAATACAACAATTTTTGCTGCATAAAAAGGGAATCACAGTAAAATAGGTTAACCTCATAGTTCAAAAGCATACTGTGAGAGGAGTCCGTAGGAAACATTCACGTCAAAACTAGTTTGTTGATTTCGCTTTTGAAGAGAAAAAGGATGCACGTAGGTGGAACGACAGAGAGGGAAACGGTGTTCCCCGGTCCCGGGGGGAACAGAAGACTGAAAAGTCGAGGTTCGAGATCTGGCGACAGAAGCCTGATAAGGGAGACTAGCTGTTCGCACTAGGGATTGGCGTTGAAAGCTAACGGGAATAGGAACAGCCGAGGCTGCCCCAGAGAAACAAAACCCAGAATAATAACGGCTTAATAGGGACAGTGAGGCCACTGCCCGGCACTGGGCAAGCGACTGTAAATTGGATATTACAACTGGATCATCTACCAGACAAATGGCTTTACGTTAGATCTGGTCGAGAAGAGCTAGAGAAGAAGACGAAACTTCACCCCACAAGTGACAGTAGCATTTGACTGTGGGACGAATGTAAATTCTGCACGGCAAAAGGAAGTGGTCTGGTTCGAAGAAAGGTCTGGCACGGAATAGAAAACCGAAGTTGCGAGCAGCACGAGAAGCAAGCGAACATATGTATGACAACCATGATTTGGAGGAGACGATCAAAAGACTCAAGAAAGGCATCGAGTTGGAGGAACGAAGGAAAACTGAATTAAAATTTAAGTGGGCAGAAAAAGAAGGGTATCTGAGAGAAACAGAGAGAAGAGATGTTTTAAAAGCTTTGAAGAGAACACGATTTTGAGAACCATAAGGGGAGATCAGTCCGAAATGAGCGGTATTACAAGAGCACAACGATCACGGTCATTATTGGTGGTGGCGTGGCGAGAGATGGGATACCAACTGGAGTCTTCGATGTGTCTAGCGAGACCAGGTGTGCTTCTCCATGGCTATCGAGTGCGGCTGACCAGGAGCTCGAGACCACAGCTTGTAGACTACCAGTGGAACGACGACGTCGGAGTCCTTATTGACGATCGCTTAGCAGCCCCTTACTTTTGAGGAACGGTCGCAGCTGGTCGGAAATTATGGTCTGTTTGACCTTTAAAATGACACAAGTTAAGGAAATGGGACGGTAGTTGTTCGGGTCTGAATTGCCGTGTTCGGGAACAGGAAAATTACGGCATTTTTCCATGAGGGGGGGAGACGTACTAGATTGGAGAGAAGGGCAAAATAGTTGACGTAAAATTGATGCTAACTCTGGGGCGCACATCTTCAGGCAGATGGGTAGAATACTGTGAAGACCAGGTGGTTCGTTTTGGTCAAGTGAAGTAAGGTCTGGCGGACTTATCCGTTTGTGAAAGTGGGTGGTAAGAGTGGTTGGAGATAGAAGAATGGAAGAGTTGGGTAAAGTGGAATTAGAGGCCACCCGGGAAATAAAAACCTCGACTTCCTCATGAGGTTCACAAACTAGAGAGCCTGAGGAGTTAGATGTGGGAAAGAAAAAGGAGGGGCAAACTTTATTAGAAACTGATTCGGTGAAAGATCAAAATGATCGGCTACCAGAAGTGGAAAAAGCTAGATGTCCGACTTTGTGGTGGATGAAAGGATCATTGGCTTTCTGAATAGAAGGCGAGCATTTGTTTCTGACCTGTATGAAAAGAATATGAGGTTGAGGAGTAGTGGAACAGCATCACTGTCTGAATGATAAGTTCTTTAGGAGCACTACGCGGTTGCGGGCTTGGGTAAACCACTCAGGAGAACGCACTTCGCCTGGCTTGAAAAAGTGTGCAATAAAAAAGGCATGCCTTGGATAATAGTCTCAGTAAAGTTTGAAATAGAGGCCCATACATCAGCGGTAAAGTCACCATCACCCCAGAGACAGGAAGCCAGAATATCACGAAAACCTTCCCAGCTGGCTGAATCGTAACGCCAAAAGGTGGGTCTGGGTTTGCACGCAGGATACGGGTGAGCGGAGGTGTCGGAGAAGGAGATAAGACAGTGGTCCAATGAGCCAAGTGGAGGCAGGAAGGTAATATCAAAGAATAAAGAGGATAAGGAAGTGAGAACAATATCGAGGATATGTGCAAGATTGCCAGCCCGAAAGGAAATGCGTGTGAGGAAGTCGACAAGTAAAGCTAGATTGTTGACCAAAGCCAAAGCTTCGGCTTCGTGACCTACAGCCCTAGTGCCAGAAGAGTGCAAAAGTCAGTTCTTTTTTGGACATTAAAGTCACCAAGAATGGTAACTTGGCAACTAGAGTCTGACTCACACAATTTCTCAGTGCCGGAAGATAATAGGTAGAAAACTAAGGGGTTGGCAATGTTGGGAAAGCGATACCTGGTACAGAAGTAATGGTTAAAAGAAGAGAACTGGAGATTCAGCGAAATCGGCTGGAGCTCGCAGTTGGCAAAGTCCAAGTGTGGGATACGGAAGGTAGCGACTGACTGGTGGATGCGGGCGCAGACGCCAGCTTTTAGTGAAAATGAGGAGGGGAAAAAGGAGTTTGGACATTGGAGATGGGTAGTGTCCGACTTGGGAGAGATTTGCGTCTCAGTCAAGAATAACTCAAGGGAACAAGAAAAGTGAAGAAATTGATATACGGAATCAGCGTTGTAGTTCAAACAGCGAATGTTGGTGAGAGATAGATTTTTTATTGTTCTAAACGCTGAGTAGACGTGAGCAACAGTTTTCTTTAAGTTGTGAATTCCATGAGTTTTTTGGTGAAGTCGGCCACCTAACCCTGAGGCTTGGATAGATGAACTACATAAGGCTCCAGTAGGAAAGAAATTTGTGAAGGTATAAACATATTCCAACCTCCGTTTAAACGGTTTGTCACTTAATAATCGCCCGTTATTTCACTCAAGCCTGAATCAGAACTTGACCCAGCTGATATTGGTTAGTGCAAACCATTACTGTTCATCAGATGTGGCTCGCGAACCACAAGAAAACCAAGTAAAACATTTCGTAAGAGTTAATATTTCTGGTAATTGAATATCTTCAGTAAGTGATGCCGTATGACGAATCGTATAGTGGAGAATCTGATCTGGTACTCACGTACATATGGTAGTCAAGCTGTGCACTTTGTTCATAATGAAATATATTCACTGTACTTAGGCTCCAACAGAGGAGTCGCCCTTTATAGGAGTCGTTCCCTGTACGGAGAATGGGCTGTTACCGCTCAGAATCAGCTACGGAACAGTGCTAAATGATGTATTGTGCATGTTTAAAAAGCTGTTGGTAACCATCCCAAATGGCCCGGTAGTTAGATGTTCGACTCAAAAGCTGTCACTCCGGGTTCGGGTTCCAGTGAGGGCTCGATGAATGTGCACTGCTGATGGTTCCTAACACTACTGGAAAAACTGCACATTAGTTCCATGATTTCCACTGCCAAGTGGAAAGCTTTGGTGCTGGAAGATTAATCATATTATATAATAAGTAATATCTTGCTTCGAAATATATCTCGCAGATGGTCTCTCTTTTGGTAAACCGAAATCTGTTGACGCCCGGCTCGGCACCAAGTCTGACCTATTGGGACATTACCTGGTTCTCTACTCTAGGTCTCAAGGTCACGGTTGCCTATATTATTCGTGAGACTACAGTAGGATTTTTAACTGTGAGATACATACGTTCCACTGGACTCTTGCCTACTAGTGAAATAAAAATCGTTTCTCAAAAATAAGTAACATTTTAAATCCCGATAAAGGCTGATCAGTTTTATCAGCTTATTGAAATCGATGTTCTTAAAGTAGACTGGGACTAGCTCGCATTGGACAGCATTTTTGAGACCCCTATTTATAGCTCGTTTTGAAGAGCTTATATCGGCATTAAAGCCGACTTTCCGGTTGCTAAAAAGGCTTTATCTGCAAAATTATTCTTCTAAGAATCGTGGTCATTCAAACTATAACCTCTACATATTCTTCATTACTGTTTCTTATTAGGGTGGATTGGCTTAATACAAGGATACCTTTTGAGAAAAGTACTTGACGTATGAACCATTCAGAGCCGTATCCTGGAAGTCACTGCATGAATTCAAGTCTGTTTTCTTCCTCCGGAAGTTAGACTATATACAGTGAAGTAAACGTCCTGGACCGGAAAGTAAACAGTTCACCAAAAAAGCCCACTTCTCAAGTAAACTATGGTCGTGATGCTATATACCTTCAATTCGGAATACTTAAAACATGTTCAGCACAGTCATACTTTTACGTGATAGCCCACCGCCGTATGAGTGGAAATCATGAGGTTTGTTATGAAGGTCATACACTGGTAAGCAATTGCTTTCTACAGGTTTCCTTGTCGTTTAGTAGCCTCTGGTGATCATTTAATAGCTATTGTCGATTATTCAGCGACAACAGTTTGGAGTACACTAGTCAAAAGTTTCCGACACACCCGTACCTCACGTCTGCGTTTTCACTCCGACTGACGGGGCTTGGTAGCGTGTTCCATGCATATTTTGGTCTCAAGTCACCAGCCGGATGAATGTTTCAACATCCGCAAAATTTGCTGGTAAGGGAAACTGATATAATTGACCTAGTTGAAGAAGTGAATACAGATATGGGTCGCAAACAGGAAACCAGCAGTGATGAAGATCGAAGAAAAATTATCCAATGGGCAAGGAAAGGTGACGATTCGAAACTTTCTTCCTACTACCTTGGAATTTACATCAAAACAGGACAGAGAGTCAAACCTTAAAATAGGAATCATAAAACGTAGATTTCGGGAAGAGTTCGTAATGAAACTTTAGTCACTGGCTCAGGAGGATCCTACAATCACTTTGAATGGGATAAAGAAAAAAATAGAACTAATTCATCCGAATCTATCGATCGACTTGTCTTTCATCGATCGTCTTCCCGATGGCTATGGTTACACCCCGAAGAAACTATGTATTCATCCGATCGAACAAAATTAGACTGATGTCAAAGAGAGATGAGCTCAATATGCTATGTGGTTACAGAAGTGTTTTAGCTCCGTCTAACGTTTTTACGCAGATGGGATCAATTACGACATATGGTATTTACGGACACGAGGGCGATCAAGGAAGGGCAAGCCGTGAATCAGACGAAGGTATAAACCGCAGTGTTGTTGCTCGTTGTTCTGTGACTGGTATGCTTATTATGAATGTTATTCCACAATAAACACCGATATTTTCAATAGCCTTCTGAAAGAGTGTTATTCAAAGGTAGCAAATGGAAAACCAAACACTGATACCATATTTCTGTTCGACGAAAAGCTCCTGTTCACCAATGAGCGGGTGAAGCAATGAGGGCAACCGAAAATGCCGTTCTATATCTTTCTTCTAATAGCTCATTCTTTGATCCACTTGAGGAGGTATTCATTGTGTTCAGAGGAACTGTCAAGTCACTTCTAAGAGAAAACGGGATTCTGATTCACACTGTTCGGGAAGATCATGCCACCAAGGAACTTGGGTTCGGGAAGTTGGTGCAGTTATGCAAAAGAACGAGTTTTGCCCGCCTCATGTGCTGCTTTTGACAGAAACAATTTCACTTTTATTGAACCTTCCAAAAATTATTCCGATCTGTGAACCTGATCTTCTTCGATGATCGATTCAGCAACGTTTTCACTCAGTACCTTTGAGATTTGCCTCCATGGTGCTTTAGGAACTCGTGCAAGGCTACCGAGCCCTGTCACTGCTAGGGGAAACTCAAGCGTGAGGTGATCTTGTACGATATGGGTGTGTCAGAAAGGCTTTATTACTGTACTCCCGGATGTGGTAGCCAACTAACCGACAGTAGATATCAAGTGATCGCCAGTGGCTGATAAACGATCGTCAAAGGCTACTAAACGACTGTCAAAACTGTAGTTTAACAGTCCACATGCTTATCTGTTATTCTGAGTTCACATGATGCTCACGAAAGAGAAGGTCATCGGACTCGCAATCAGAATGTGGGAATCGGGGAAGTCACACCAAGAGGTCCTTCACGAAGGACAGCAAGTAGATGCACTAATTGGTTCAAGATTACAGGTGGTTTTGAATGACGCACAAGTAGCGGGAGACTAAGCCAAATGATGCTAGATATGTCCGAAGCTTACTTTCAGATCTGAAGTCTGATCGGTCCTGATTAGCAGCTGTAATCGCCAACCTATCACGCTATCCATCCTCCCTCCTCCACGCTGAGCCTCGTCGATGCAAGAAACATGGAATTTGATCAAGGGGATGCATCCCTGTTCTTAGTCTAACTGAGAGTCACCGAAAATTGCATTTGGAATGACGAAAATGGCAGTTGATCATTTGAGCCCATGATTAAGTATTTTCATTACTCAAGCATGATAGTCGGGGCGTGTATGAAAACTTCTGTGAAACCAATAAGAGAAAAACTATGACAAAAGAGGGGCTGCACAATGAAGGTTCAATGCAACTCTGGGGAGCCATCTAGAGGGAAGGTCGGAGCAAGCTGGTATTTCTAGATGGCGTCGTCAATGGGGATGTTTACCTAGGGGTTCTGATCCGAAAAATATTGTAATTGTTGAGCACACCTGCCAAAGCGATTTCCCGGGGCAAAAAAGCTACTACTCATCGCACGCGAGTTTAATGTGCGTCGTGGATTAAAGATGCTCCCTTGGCTGCCTCAGTCACCCAGCCTTTATGCAATCGAACAGTTGTGGGATCCTCTTGGGAGGAAAATGTATCAGAGGTCGCCGTACAAATCTCTGGGGGATTCGAAGATTGTCTTGAAGGAGGAATTGGACCGTAAGCCACAAGTTACTATCAGACTGCTGACACTGAGCATGACCCGACGGGTGAATTCTACCTATTCACCCAAAGATGGCTCAACCATAAACTAGTGAGTGACCGTTGGTAAATGATTACACTTGGAGAACACAGATTGGCCATCATGCTCATTTTCAGTGATCCATACTCATGCCATGACATCACAGTATATAACGACAAGTTTTGGGATTGGACCGGTTAGACAAATAGGTGGAAATGATGGGGATCAGTGATCACATAACTTATCGTAATATATTATGATGTAATGACAAGAGTACGGATCACTGAAAGCAAACCTGTTCGTGAACCTCTGCTCTCCGAAACATCACGCTATTCTTTACAAAACAAAGCATTCCGATCTTAATAAAGGATTTGATCATTTCGGAGGGTGGAGAGGGGCCTTTTCTGGTGAATGGTGTAAAGTCGACCAGTCAGTATGCTGACTCGATAAATCATCGCACTACCGGGACCAGAGGTTTCAGTGGCAGATAAAACACAGCATTCAAAACAACTGGTGAATGTACAATTTCTCTTTCTTCAATGATCATCCGTACTGGTCATGCGATTAGGAAGGATTTCTTGGAATTTGTTGGGTACAATGTATTAGAAACAAATATGCAGAGAGTTCAAAATGTTTGTCGCAAGGTGTCAAAAATTGCAAAATTTATATCAAGACGGATGTTCACAAAGGTTTAGAGTGTACAAAATGATCATCTGGAATCTAACCGTTAGAGGGATCTGTTGACCAAGGTCACCTGCGTTGGACTAATTGTTTGCATGTTATTTAGCAGATACCGTAGAACGTTAGCTCCAAATTAGATATTGACATTTGAAGGTTGCAAACTTCGCTACTTACTAATTATGTCGGGAAGTAAATGAAGTTTGAACTTAAATTCTCAACTATCACTGCCTACTCCGAGTCTATAAGGGTCAGTTTATATAAGGTCTCTTATTTTTTCATAGTATAAAAGGCCCCGTTTACCTCTTACCTGAACGATGTATTAACCAGACTGAATACTTCACCCGCGTGCCTTATCAGCTGACGATTGTCTCGATCCACAGGATCGTGGTAATGGTTCAGTCTTACACCGTCCTGATTACCGTCTATCACAGAGTCTTCTATGCGGAAGTTTGCAATGGAGAAATAGCGCACATCTGGTTCGAAACCGAACAGCGTCCGGTGCGAAAACTTCGCAGCATTGGCCCACTGACTTGGATCGGGGGCGTGCTGAAAGTCATGCGTTTGCACGGCAAGCAGAAGGCTCCCAGAATGGATTCCTCTAACACGAAACTCCAGAGTTAGTCTGTTTGTTGATGAGATAAGTGGCAGACGGGCAAGATCGCTTGGTACTCTCCACGAATAGGCGCGTACCGGATCCAAACTAGCAAGCGGCGAGTCATAAATGATAAGTTCTTCGATCGTTGTGGTTTGGTCCCTCCAAAGGTGATCTCCGTCTCCCGAACCGGGAAGTATGGTTGCAGGTGTAATACTCGGACCGATCGTGGCATTAGGAGCAAAACGAACTTGCATGGTGCTTGTCGGTGATGTGGTTACAGGATAGTCAATCAGATTTAGAACGATTTGATGCATTTGATGTCTATCACTCGTTGCCAATTCCGTCCGATAAATAACCTGTACGGAAGATGGAGTAAGTGAATGACAAGTTAATTATTTAATAGATAGAACAGTAAGCTCAGGAAAGGAGGCTAGTTGAAAAAAGATATAATAGTCAGACCAACTAGTTTCGTCATAGAGAAAAGGGCATCATAATGATTAAGCTCTTTTTCGGTAACTATATTTTCTGGCTAATACAGTTACATACGTATGATAGAGATGCATATTTTAGGAATAATGTTTATGGTGTCAAATTAAGATTGGTTAATCAGTGTTGTAGGTATCGTGTGACTCGGAAAAGAATGGGAATTCGAAGACAGAAAGCTTGTCCACCGCATACATAGCAAAACAATATGGACAGGCCAATACACATATTTTGTAAGTTTCGTTCCTCTAAAACGCAAACAGAACCTAGTCCGGTTTCTAGCACCTCGCAAACGAGAGATCTGTTCCGAGGAAACGGCGAGTGGGGAATTATATTACATAAGACAAAGCCTACTAAACAACGAGTACCAGAAGTGTTACTTCCAAAAGAAAATTTTTGGGTGTTCCTAAACAACCACTGATAACGGTCGTCAAGACGAAAGAATTGCACGTACATCTACTCTTTGAAGGAGATGTTAAAAGAGAAATAATAGTTCGGCTTCGAAGAAATGCAATCACCCGTACATTTCCCACCAAAACTCTACACCCTTATTTTAGTAGTTGGGTAATGATCTATGCGAATCTTAAGGACAAAATGCCTGTCCTTTCCTCCTCCGTGTTAGCCTTTTCACTCGTTTGCTCACTTTCAGCAAGCTATGTGGGGAAAAAAGATACGGCAGCTGTCTCAAAGAATCAAGGAACACAAACCGGCTAGTGAATACTTAACGCACCTTGCAGACACAAGGCACCAAGTGAAAAACAGAGCCTTCAGCATAATTTATAAGGTATCCATGAGTACGTGGAAGACAGTTTGTCCAATCCATTTGGGAACAGCAGAGGCATTAGCGGTTAGGCTGTCAGATCCATCGTTTTGTCCACACAAGAGAATTATGAAATCAATTCAGCTACCCTGGCCGTGATCGGCAAACGGCAGACGAAATCACGGTGACCATGACCGTGACCAGAAGCAGCCAACCTGTCCCAGACAAACTTTCTACGCCAATTCTTCCCAACCTCGAACAACCAACTTCCCACCCTTTTCCGAACCGCACAACACTCATAACATAGGTTCACCAATCATAATTTGATACAGTAAATACTCCTTTTTTCCGGAGATATGCAATTATATCATATATATATAACTGTATAAGCCAGAGAATGGAGTTACTGAAAACAAGCTTGTCTGTCATCATTCCGTTTTCTCTATAATACGGTGGAATCATTCATTAATATCATTATCATGAAAAAGGAGAAGCAATTCGCGTAGATTATTAAGGATGATTAGAAAGGCCAAAGTTAACCCAAGATGCACATGCTTTTTACATTTAGTTGCCACGCCACACAAACAATGGAGTACCAATCCATTTACTTCTTTGTAATTACCCGTGAGAGTGTATCCTGGAAATAAAAACACGGTAACAGGGTGACAAAAGGTCCAGACTTATAAAACTAGTTCAAACACCGACTCATTCCGAATGGGGGGGGGGGGAACCAGATAGCTCAATTAAAACAAGACATTTGAGCAGAATCAAATCAGAATTGTCATCACCTGCAAAGCCAGTCTGCTTCATCCCCCGGGGATTTTCTACTGGATTTCCAGTTTATCGGGTAGCTAGCTGAGATCACCAAAGGCTTTCTGTTGTGGATTACATAAAATTAATGGAGATTCAAATGTGACCTCAAAATGTAAGTGGATTTTGGGAGGTTTTTGCTTTTTGAAGATCAATGTTTGTTATATTCTTCACAGTTTCCAAAAATTCTGTGGCTGGTATCAATTACAAGCATGTTTTTGAAGCATGGAGTAGAAAATACACTAAGTGAAATGCAACAAAAGAATACAATAAATACTATCAAAATGATGGTCCAAAATAGCGGCTGAATTTTCAGTGAAAAATTAAACTTATCATTGAAGAGATCGTACTGGGTTTGGTAAGCGGTGATAGGTTGCTCGATATGGAAAAGGAAATCGGCTTAGAGTGAATAATATAAATGGAAAACTTAATTAGGTAACTGAAAATTGGTGGTATCTAACTAAGAATGAAAGAGAGAAAAACTGGGGTGGGGGAAGGGGGGGGGGCTGGTGCACAAAGTGATGCTACGTCTCATACGGCCGATGGTAGTCATAATGAGAGACTCACCAAAGATGGAGAATTTGGGCAGAATTTACGGCCTATTATCGTGATCAATAAAGCGAGAGACGATTTTTGTTGCCCAGAGTGACCAACTACAAGGGGCTTTATTTGGCCGGCACATGTACCATCCCCGACGACGGTGGAACTGTCTGAAGCTTGTTAAAGTCTGTGGGCAGCCTTCCCTTAATCTGTGATTGGTTACTCACCCCTATCTTCTATCTATGTGTTATATATATATATATATATATATATATATATATGTATATATGTATATATATGTATATAATGCATCATAATTTTAGGCTTAAGTACAACGGCAGACGCATAAACATAGAGGATCACTATGCCGCACTCAAAAACTAATCATGTAGACATGTTCATTGCTATGGAAACAGTTACCAAACTGTAGAACTGTTGTAATTTGAAGGACGAATGGCATTCTCTTGTTGTTTTCATTCGGAATATTCGCCTTTATCATGCGGTTACCTTGTTCGTGTACGGGCCACACTCATTGTGCCTTTCGACGGACTTAGAGTGCCTCACTGGCAAATCTGAATGAATAAATAACCAGGGAAGTGGTCAGCATTGGTTATTTGTTTCTGTTCCGCATTGTTATCAAAGGGGAACATTCTAAAGAATACCTTAATCATGCAACTCTGAAGGTGTATTTTACGGCTCCAGTTAGGTGCCTTTGGAGGTTTTCTGATAGGATATCACTCCAGGAAGAAAGAATGATGAATAAACCTCTCTTCTCCGCAGTGGCTATCGGTGGTTTTCGTCCCTGTTCTACCATACTGGGTTTAATAAATTTGGCTGGAAATCCATTACCTCAAAAGATGTTATTGATGAAAATAAGTTCATCTCGAGGTATCTCTGATGAACAGATATTCCCTGCTGTCAGTACTAAACACTTTATTAAATTTCTCTTCTGTTGACTCGACACGAAACTTTAGGAGCTTTTGCACTAACCAGTCCAATTTTTCTTCCTGCTTATTCTACGTTGGAAGGAACCACCCTCGCTTCGAGCGAGATGCAAATCAATCAAGGGCATCTGGTCTTCCGTTCCTATTTTGGTTGTAAACTCTCTGATCCGTTAGCCTCACTGTACGTGCGTAAAAGATTTTCTATGTCACTGTTTTATTCTGATTTGCAACAGTTACTGCTTAGTTTTATGTTCTCTAATTGCTCATGGCAGTGCTTCTTTGGGATTTCTGGTGAACTTCTCCAGCTGTTCATTGTAGTTATTGATCAGGTTCGTGTTTACAGCTGTGATCAGAGATGAGTGTGCCCTTCATAAAAAAGGTTATCATCGTGATCCGAAAATTATCCATTAAATTCGAAAATCAAAAACCCCGTGGAGTTTTGTTTAAAGCAGACAAAATAAAGATCTTGATCACCTTCTGAAAATGATGTCCAGACTGAGCCTGAATAAACGTGGTCCCTGTAGGATGTAGACGTTGCTGATCTACCACCATTACCCATCCTTCCGCAAGTGGAATTTGTTGTCGTCTGTCCGGATTCTCGATCGGTTTGAACAGAGTCACCAAAGATACTAGTCCAGCATACAACTGAACTGTCTGTTCCGGCGAGATAGCCGGGTCGTAGTACACACCAGATGGGCCGCGATTCCCAGCGAGATGAGAACGGCGTAGTGAAAACCATGGAGTCTGCGTGCGTATTCCGTTTCCAGTATTGTCTAGGAAACGACTGTCCTCGATAGTAACCCCAAGTAAAGGGTCGCTGTGTACCAAAAGCATCCCGTCAGAGAGACACTCGTGCACCTGAACAGATCGAGGAGAAGACGTGAAGTTTTAAGAGAAAATAGTAAGTTGCACATACGGTTACACAGGCATTCGAAAATCAGCAGGCGTAAAATCTGGTAGGTACTTTATAACGGAAACCAGTCCGCAAAGGACTACGTAGTAAACGTCACTAATGGTCCTTCAGATCAATGTCTGTAAGAGGAATAAGGAAGTTTTCAAGTAAGATTGATGTGGAAACAGAATACGAGAGATGAGAAGGACAAAACTGTACTCAAGCTACCAGTCAGACTGTATTACCGGACGGTTATGACAGTAATTATCAGAGTCTACTCGCTAGAGTACCTTCTTACATTCCCAATCAACCGATGCTTCAATCTCACGAATCCTAGCCAGAAATACAACTGTGCCCCCAAATTATTTGGTTTGCCCTTACCAGGTTTTATGTACACCCCAAGAGCCGCCTGTTGAACTCTGCTGGAGAACCGAGACAATGGTAAGCAGTATAGTAGGAGTTCGAGATCGGAGATAGAGTTTATCTTCAGTTAGCACTGATCACGCTCAAATTGCCTGTCACAGACAAAACAAATAGATTGGTAAATTCCAGCGAAGATTCTATTTCATTAAGTAAGGCAAAATACTATGAAATATGATCAAAAATTTCAGCATCATCCATCTAAGAACACAGTTTAGTCTTTCAGACAGTGATCTAGATGGACAATTTATCTTGTGATCAGTTTCTCTTTGAATTAATTTATTGCGTAGGAACTAAACTAGCTCGTAAAATTTCATCTATCAAAACGCAAGTGAAAAGTGTTTCATCTGACCCCCTCTCGAAATTTCGTTTGCTTGCACGCCGATACATATTTCCTCCGTGGCATCGTTTGCCACCTGGTTACCTAATTATCCTGATTTTGCCACGAATCTCCTTACGCCGATTCTGCTCTGGCCTTTAATTCATGAATTCGTGTCGATATCAGTGCTTTTAAGTGACAGTTGAAATATCCATCTTTTGGGGCAGTTGATTGGTCAGTACCATCACCTGAAATGCTTTGAAACTTGCCAGTGGTACGGTTCCACATTCCTACTCTGCGTTTCTCAATTGACAGGCCATCACGGAATGTTTCGTGTCCAAAATTTCTGGCTCGAATTTCAATTTTAGCTACTGAAACGGCTATAGTAGCTGAATCTTGATTATGGATGATACCGGCCAAAAAAGCCTTCGGAGGGTGGTCATCGACACCCGTTGTACGACCATTGAAAAGTAAGAATGTACGTGAACAATAGCATATGCATTTTAGGCTTATAGAAAAGCTAAAGTGGGCTGAAATTTTAGGAGGCCATGCATGATTGGGAGTTTGCATGGTGACCAGAATGCACAGAGTTATCTTACCCAGCTGCTTCGTTCTGCTGAATTATAAAACTCCGAAACAGAATACTTTTCCATTGGCTTACGGGTTTCTTTCTTGGTAGGATTTGGGTGTAATTTGAGTGAAAACAGACTAACTCTTCAAATTCCCAAGGCTCCATTATTAACTTATACCTATCCTTATAGTCATGCGCGAATTGAAATGCAGACTGAAATCTTCGGTGGCCGAACCGTCATCACAATAATCCGAAGAACTTGCAGTCTTGAGTCCGAATCTCACCACCTTAGCTATTCTTCTTTTTCAGTAGCCTCTAATGGGTAGTGTTTACAGTCAACAAATATCAATCCGACATAAAGTAACCAAAGACTTAGAAAAAATTTGTCCTGTCATCCAAATATAATACTACAAACATAAAAATCGAAACTTGGGACCATGTGTCCTCGTTCTGAAGATTGTCCGTGACTAACAGGCAAAAAAGCTTTCAAAGAACAACCTTGTGATTATAAGAATGGGCTTATTGTCCATGCGTGCTCCTTAACACAGTGACAATTCAACGGAAAAGTTATTAATCGAAACTATATCACCGTCACCATCAACAAATCTACGAGATAGTTAAAATGTGGTAACTTGTACTTTTCACGTTTTTTCTATATTCTGTCCATAACAAGAGATTAAGATAGTTAGCACACTGTAGAGCTCTCGAACATGGGAGTGCTTTGGTGGGTGAGTACCGAGTACACATTCCAGATGGGCGGAAACAACCACGAAATCGATCGTGTGCTTTTGGGGGAAATCCGGTCTTATCATCCAGATACAATACCACACTACTTACTTCATATTAGGAAAAAAATGTTTCTCCAAGCTGTTGGTTGGTGTAAAGCGTGCACATATGGCCAAATTATAGAGAATTTAGTGAATGACACCTATCTGTAGGGGGTTACTGGTCCCCAGGGAATTCTGCGACCGGTTGTGAAATTAAACACTGCAAAAAGTAAGTGTCTTATCGATAACTAAGATCTTGAACGCACCTCGATATCTACCACAGTTGAACTATAATAGTCTAGTTGTAAACCGGGCATCAGATTCAGTCTTGCATAGTCCAATAACCCTGCCCGTCGAATTCGTAGGTGTTCCACTGGAGATCGTGACCCGGGATCGGAGATAGTCACTCGGATTCCTGCCCATCCAGGACGATGGCATCGGATGACCAAATCGGCATCGTGTGAACAACTGTGCTCACCTGGTCCATCATGTTGACATTGGGATAGATCTGTCTCATCTCCGTGACAATCCAAATTAGCCATTTGAATAGGGGCCTGGGATGCGTTAAACCAGCGATCAGCTGACTGACGAATAGTCTGTCGAACCGTGAGCTCGGGAAACCAGTCCTGATTAGAGATAAAGTAGAGTTGAATAGAAAGTTTTCGCTTCGATAGCCTACCGAGACAGGGGTGGTTTAAAAGTCGTTTATACTTATCTCTTGTGGCGAAATTTCCAACAGAACCTATAAACAAACCCCTCATTGTTTGTGCCAAATTTGCTGTCATCGTTGTAAACAAAGTAAAGTTCTGGCTGGTGAATATTTACATACAGTAAAGAGGACTTTAGTTGCAGTTCGGAAGTGTAGGCCTTACTTCATACTCTTGAAAAAGTCAGGCGCTGATCTGAAGGGTGAATGAGAAGTCTTTTTGTATGATCTGAAATTAGCTGAGATGTTCACATATCTGTCATACTCGAGGAATCAATGAATATTCGCGTAAATTATTAATTTAAAACCAAATAATCAATTCCGAGCTAGGTTTTTGGCGCAAGCAATTATCACTATTCAATTTTTTTCAACATCATGGAGGTGCTTTTTTGTCAAAAAAATACGGGTTCACCAGTCTCATTACCTGTACATTAACAACCAAACCTATTTCGGAACAGATGAGCATAGCTGCGTAAACGCCTATTCCCGTTTCACAAATTGTGCCCCATGAATCGGCATCATTCGACAGCGTTTCCTCTGATCCGGTGTATTTCAGTGCACTTGTTGCACGTATTTCAACCAGCCCGGTGTACGCGTCTGCATACCACATCCCACCGATCAGTCGTATTGATGTTTGATTACCGGACAGAGTCGGTGGGTTTTCTTCTTCGTTTTTGTTGCCAGTCTCGTTGTGCGATGTGGCGAAATTGTACCACTGCACTTCGGAGTCAGTGGGACGGAATAAATCAAGGATTATGGGTAACGCGGCGGATCCTTGCAGCTTCACTTCTCCCTGAGAGAACAGGAAAATGAGGTTGACAATAAAGGAAAACATGGAACAAAACGAATTTGACGTAGCTGACGTAATAGTTTAATTTCCAGGTTAGAGAACCTCATCCGATGTTTTCGAATATGCTCTTTTAGTCAGGTGATTTTGGCCAAACAACATTCTAGTTCTCCCAATAATTTTGACCAATCGTTGATAGGTTAGATGTTTTATAACTGAACAAAACATTCCAGAGTGATCACTAAGTAGTTATACCCGGAAGGACAAAAGAGAAAGCATAGGTAACCTAAATGTGTGAGCCAGTCATTCAAATGCCCCTCTTTCAAAAACCCTAATCATCCGATAAATTTCACATCCAATATTCATCTGAAGTGTTCTGTTTTTTCACAGCACTGTTACAGCCCTTAAATAATTCAAACCGTCATCCCAGTGGGCTGTAAACTTATCTATTCAGGGGTTCAACCTCTATTTCCGTCGCCGGTCGATTTCCCCAGATGGAAGCCTCCAACTGGAAGCCATCATCTTCGTGAAAATATGGTATCATTGTTACGTAATAGAATAAAGTATAGAAAAAAAGAACTTGTATTGTGGATTCAATTCTATCTAAAAGCAGATGTGTGTCAAAGCCTCTGAATGTCCGGAAGTAAGAAATGCTCCACAGCAAAAGAAATGTTTGAAATGATGTTTCCGAGTAGTTTTAGTTAACAGCGTGATCATTTAGTTAAGGAACGAAATGCGAATAAGAGAGACCAGGATGGATCCTTTGGGAAATGAGAGCGGGGAAAATAAGGGAATATTTAGCAAAAGACTTGTTGATTGGTTGTGCCACAAGTAAGCTGAAGGTCCAAATGGAATAAGATTAGTGATCAGTGATGACAAGAAGCTGATCATTCGGAATCCCGGTCAGCTTACTTGATATAATTGACCGGCATCTGTAGAGGTGTTCTTAAGGAGACAGTAACAGAACTGGTAGAATTTAGAACTAAAAACAGCGCAAAGACCTCCATACGAGTGAGATGCAGAAGAACTGGGCCGGTGACGAGTTCGTGACCGAAAACTGGTACTGCCGAATGAATAGTTAGTGAGACGAATGGTGTGACGTGATACTCCGTCTGAGTAGATGGCTAAAAACACGATAGAACCATTCGGTCATTAGGCTAGGAGTTTGCTTAGGCTATGTGCTGTGGATGATTACTTGGATACTTGGATGTTACCCAGGAGCACTTCACAAGAGATCAGCATTCTAGTATAGAGCTACAATAAAAATGAAGTAAACCCAAAGTAGCACAGGGATTTACGCACAAGACAGATGTTCAATGAGGAAAAGATGGTTTCACGAAGAAAAAAAATGAGTGAGAGCATTATGGAGATTCAAAAGTAGTGAACTGTTCAAATATCAGGTAGAGTTAAAAACAGGCAGTATCCGACAGATGTTCACAATAAAAAGTAACATTTTGTCCCTGAAGGCTTCATGAAAAGAGAACTATGATAGCGAGGGAGAGATTAGTGAACTTATCGTACAGCTAGACCGTGGTTGAATAAGAACAAAAAAGGGATAGACTAATATACAGTATACTTTAGGACTCTGCTGTTCACTACGTGAACATGTGAGGACGATTCATCCACTGGTGATGGTGAACTGGTCCTGGTAGTCCTGGGTTCAAATCACACGGCCTGTCACTTTTTTGACAGGTTCTAATTCGCCATGATCTCCTTTTCGAAATGCCAGGTAGTTTATGCATATTAAACAATGAAAGTAAAACATTACTACCATTATTACTCGTGTTATTACTATCGATATTTTATTATGGTAAATAGACGTTGCCTTCGTTCGGCGACCAATCTGGTTAGACGTGTGGTAATATTCACTAGGTAATCCTTCTTCGAGTAGTTTCAGAACGACAGAGACAGGGAGAAAAGTGAAAATTTCTAAAAATAAAGAGTTTCTATCTTTGGAAACTGAAAGCTTCCTAATTTTTCTGCAATAACAAGTTATGAGAAAGCTTTGGAAGAATCGGAGAAGGTTGAGAAAGTGGTTTCTATCAGTAAAAGCAGTTTTGGAACAAAATGCACAGAATTCCGTTAGAATCGGAAGGTCTACCAAGAAAAAATAACGATCGAGACTTTTGATGTCAAAGGAGGCAAGCCTTTGAAACAGAGGAGTTACAATGGTGAGAGTGTCAGTTTGTTTCAGGATGTTGAATGCTAAATATTGAGTAGAAAGAACGGGATTATCCCGCTGACCCCAGATAAATTATTTTGGAAAGCTTTCTATCCGGGGGGGGGGGAGTAAGTGAGCGGAGATGAAAGAATGATTTTGTTGTCGAGACCTGAGAATAGCTGCTCATAGTCGTACTGCTCGACAAAATCCTTTCTCCTCTGAAAACAAACTTGTGTTTCGGTCTTGTGCATGGTGAATGAGAATGCTGAGTTCGGTGGGTGGCGCTAATCGCGATTCAGAGCAACCTGTTCAGAGACAGATATAACCGGATCATTTGTGTCACCTTGGCCTGCTTGGTTGACACAAGAGCAAATTGAAAGGAAGCTCGGGAGCAAAGAACAAAGTCCTCGATTTTATGTCAGGTCAAGCCGAGGGATGAGTATTCAGTGTTCGCACAACTAAGTTTACAAGTTCGGAAAGAGTAAATTATACAGTACGTCAGAAAATTTGTGGAGCAGTGGGTAGTAGGTGCCTACGTTGTTCTAAATGTTGTGTAAGTTGTGATATTACATAAACCGGGTTGAGCAAACTCCTTGCTAGGTAGGGGATAGTAGAACTACTGTACACCCGAGTGTGGGAGTAAAAACTTTTTTAGTGAGAACGTATGGAGGAAGTGAATAGGCATTTAGCAAGATCGTTATGATGCTCGTGAAGAAAGGCAGTAGGAATCTTTGTGGCTAGCCACTGGCAAAGTTTTCAATGTTCGGGTGTGATAAAGTAATCAAAGTGCTGTCGGAGTAGTGCCCTGCAAGATAATAAAAACTCAAGTGTTCTGGTAGTAAGCCAGACGTTTTTCAGCAACAGGCCAGGAAGGATAACGGGTGTGGTGTGTAGCCAGTGAGTAAGGACTTGAAAGGATAAAGCCTTTGCTAAGATGAATGGGAACGGAGTGTCAAACGGAAGCAACAAAAAGAATAGAAGGAAACCCACAGGTAACAAGCTGGTAAGTCTAACAACGCACGAAGGTTTGCAGAGTCACAATATCAAAGGGTATCTCGCAAAGAACAGCAGTCAGTTCCGCTTCAAGTTCAGTGGGTCTTTACACGAACGCTGTTGCTGATTGAGAAGACCCTCCTAATGTTTGTGAATGAAGGGTACAAAAGTGTATCTTCGGAACTGCCCCAGAACGACTGAATACACAAGGTATATAGGGTGAAAGAGGGTTTCAGCCGTGTAGTCTAAATGCAGAGAGTGAGTTTGACCAAAATAGAAAAAGAGAAAGAGACTGAGGCCTTTCAGATGTGAACGCATATTTTATGTTTTACGGAGAAATTTCAGGGTATTGATCTGTAGAAGAAAGACGGTCATATGCCAAGGCGAAAACCTTGGTTTCAATCCGAAAAGGAATGATGGAAATAAGTTAATCAGAAATTTATTTTACGCTGCGAGTAGGGTAAATTTGTGAAGTGTGTACTCGAATTTTGTGTTAGAGGCCATCTCTACTGATATAGTTTGTGCCATCACTATCAATAGAAGGAAATAGCCAGCAAACTTCACCTTGGAAAGGCAGATCCTCCAAGAATCCAGTAAGTTAGACGTGGTAAGGAGCCATGGGATATCTGATTTACTTCCAATGATCAGTAGCATCTGGATTATAAAGACTTGTGTGATGACTAGTTTAGGAATGAGTTGGCATAAAAAATCGGGACAGACTGAGAATGGCCTACAACCAAGTAGCTCCATAAGAAAAGTCAGTGCCGGGTGAAAATCCATGAAAACATTCATTCTGCAAAACTGATTGGGAGTAGTCAGGATTTCACAGTTGAGGCTAACTGACAATAGTTGTAACAGGCTAACATTTACAGAGCTACGTAAGGATAACAAACTATCGACTGGATTACACTTTGTCACTCTTGTTGACGTACGGTAATTAGAACAGAAGAAACAAAGCCGAGATTGCTAAACCAAATTTTCTCCCGTTTGTCTTCTCTTCATGGCTCATGAATAAAAGTAGTCACCTAAAGGAGATGCTTTATGATAAATTAGAAATACCATTACATTTTCACAATTACCTAGAATGCTTCTGAAAAAATAAGAATCCGACCAAAACAGAACTGACAATCATTGCCACAAGTGGCAGATTCTGAATCTCACTTGTGAAAACAATCCCACTCCATTGTCAAAAAGCATTCGAACTCCGGGCCGTACAGTGAGAATCCCTCCAGGTGGGATAAAAATGTCTTTAGTCACGTGATAGTAGTTCACATCACCGTACAGAGGTTCGAGGACTACATGTCTTCCTCGTTCCACCGCTATTCGGCCACCCACTTCGATTATGCCAGTACGGGAATCAAGTGTGACAAAATCAGGGATGTATGGGGGCTCTCCGGTGGTAGCAAAACGACTTGCCAGGTCGGGATCCTTCAATAGAGGATAGTATTCACATCGAGCCAACGTGTACCTGTGAAACAAGTGGCAACATGGACCATGTTGGACGAACAAAACGACAAAAAGACAAGTTCAGTCACACATATGATCAGAACTAACGAAGCCATTTCTTCCTTAGCTTAATAAACAGCAAATTGTTCGGCCACTTGAAACTTTTAATATTCTTTAGTGTTATAAGGTTATCAGCAGTCCGTCTGATCCACGAGGTTTTACCCCAAATAAGAATTGTCCAGTTACGTATACCAAAGTCAGTGTAATTATTTGCACCTAGATCAAATTTGACATGTATGCTTGTAGTCCTGATTTATAAAAACAGTAATTTCGTCCAATCTTATCGTGCTAAATCAGTAAAAAGCCCGATTACCTCAGGCGCTGAATTCAGCAATTTTTCTCAAGGCTTTTGTGGTTTACGACAACAAAAACAAAACCAGCATTAATTCCGTGGTATTTGTCCCTAAGAAATTGATTTTTGAAGCAGCTATGAGCATAATTGCTTCGTATTACGTCGGGAAACAGACATATTCCTCGAGATAAATTGGCTGTTATCAGTTGAATCCGTCTGCCAGTTCTCGAAATCTGAACACTCCGTAGAGAATTAGCTTGTCCTTGGTGTGTCACAACTGACTGAATACTGCACATTTTACAGATATTGGAATTAGGACAACAGGAGAAACAACAAAAACCTTTGTTAGTCGTAGTGATAACAAATAACAATTTCCTTTCCACATAGTTACAATAATGTCGGTGTCGCGACAGATAGCGTGTCCATACTTGCCATGTGGGTTGCTTGGGGTTTGTAATTTCATCTTTATTTTTCATCGACGTTCAGGTAGAATGGGATCTTACGTATTGTTTCTGGGCACGGGGTGGGGGTTGTTGAAATGCGTCTCGATCGCCTCTGTGGTGGTTAAGATCTGACCTTGAATATTCCTTGTTAATCTTAACTTGACAATGTAGATTGAACTCTTGAAAGTCTGTATCCCATCTGATCCAAGGTCTAAAGAAAGCAGATCTTCCAGAATTTGATGCAAGATCCCAAGATGGGTGCTATATTTTTGTTACTAAGTAAGCTGCTAAGAAAGACGACCCCGACAGCCCAATGGATATCGTGTTTGACTCACACGACGGAATACCGAATTTCGCTCCCAGATGAATGACTCTCAGCGGATGTGAATTGCTAAGGAAATTTCAACAATCTGAACGAAGCAATTGTCAAGTGCTCGCATGGATGTTCAGTGGTGAAAGTTGATAGTTATTATTCTGTGATGAATCATTCCGTGCACAGTTTGAATTTAGTAGCTGAGCCGACTTCAAGCAATAGAGTTTTATTAGTATATTGATAAGGTCAGTGCGCCCTAACGGCAAACACTAGAAGTGTTTTGATCAGTGAACGAACAACTAGAAGAAAAAAATTCTTGCTGCCAGTGCGATATAAATTGTGATACATACAAAAAATATGACAACTCCACTTAGAGGTTTAAAGTTCAAAAGTTCAGACATCTCCATTCCCAAGAAAGCTTAGTTGGGAAAATGTTCACAAATTCTTTTCAAAAATCTCATGCCTGTTCACAATTTCGTTCATGCGGTAACGACACAAAGCCGAGCTCACCGGTGATTTTGATCGAAGATTCGCTTACTAACAGCTTTGTGCACCGCGCCCCACTCGGTGCTATTCCATGCAGACAGGTCTCCCCAGAAGTTCAGTGTTGTGTTTATATGTTTGTCCGAGGCGGAAAGATGACTGGCTATTTCACTAGGGATTGATTAGGTAGAAAACAGAAACTGATCAAATAATGAATTACATGTGCCTAGATGGCCAAATTGTTTAGAGTTGTGAAAGCATGTCAACTAAGCAGCATTTCTGAAATGCCTAAAACTCAGCTTGTAGAGCAAGCACTGTTTGATGCATCATCAATGATGTCCACTCGTGGATTCAAGTTCCATGGAGACCAACCACTTTGAACATTCGGATCAATTCAGCGTTCCGTCTGTCTGTCTAATTGGTACAATAAAATAATTGGCTTCAATTTATTTTTATGTGGTATTATGAGTATGAGCCACTGAAAACGATATTTCAAGAAGGTTAGACAAATGAGGAACATTTAAAGAAAAATCTGGAATACGAAAGGTAGTACACCAAAAGAGTGGGTATCCATCTACCATCTAAAAATCTATCCATTTATACATCTTTCTGTCTATCGACCGACATATTTATCCACCTACGTATCTAAGTATATAACTAATATATTGTCTATCTATCTATCTATCTATCTATCTATCTATCTATCTATCTATCTATCTATCTATCTATCTATCTATCTATCTATCTATCTATCTATCTATCTATCTATCTATCTATCTATCTATCTATCTATCTATCTATCTATCTATCTATCTATCTATCTATCTATCTATCTATCTATCTATTTATCTATCTATCTATCTATCTATCCATCCATCCCTCACCTATCTGCCAATGTGTGTGTCTCTCTGTCTCCGCCATCGGTTACCCCTAATTTCACCCTTATCAACAGTAATTCAGCCGAAACTTGACATTAGTCGATATTGGATCTGTGAATTATGAGGGAATAGTTTTGTTTCTGCCCTGGGCTACATCAATGATCAACACTGGAGGGCTGGATGAGTGGTGGCTCAACTTATACTTCTAATTGCGTTAACTTGGTTGCATCTGAACAGAAATTGAAAACTTCTGATCTTGTTAACGAAACTTAAGTTATAACACTGTGCAATCCATTCCTAATGAAAAATACTGTTGCCTGACGGTCAATGAGGATCGAAAAACATTATCTTTCAACCGACATCTAAGGTTGGACTTAATAGGAATATTGCCTGGAGGAACAGTTGTAAATCTTCGAATAACTTTAATGAATCACTCACTTCCTTGAGTGTGTATAAAATGCTAATGCGCAAGGCTTGAATAGAGTAACTCCACTGGTCATCCACGATACTGTTAATAAGCAAGCAAATGCGTTTTCTTCAGTTCGACAGTGTTAATGTTAGTTACATATTCTGAGCAGAGAAAATTGACCGTCTGCTGCCTTATATACTCAGAGGACAAAATGTGCCGAAGCACATACTTACTAGTCGGAATCGGGGTTCCATAGGTGATTTCTGACAATAATCACCTGCGATGACCCAACCACTATCACAGCCGAGGTTGTGGAACGGGGGTGTAACAAAGATGATGTTCTTTTCACACTACAAAGTGAAATCGAAAAGAACCAGTGAGAATCAAACCCCAATCGACCGCAAGTGACGATAACCAGTTAAGAGCGAAAAATAGACGAATAAACACGAATTTCATTCCAAAAGGGGTAGTATCTCTGATACCGCTAAGTTAGTTTTAATTATATGAGGAACAACTGATAGCAATTCATAACGAAGTTGAGTCTGGACAGCCTGAATGAGGTTTGAAATTCTTCAAACAACAACACTGATTCGATATTTGACAGTTTGATACTTTAAATTTCGAGAACAAAATGCCTTTCAAATTCGTAGCACACAACCTCGGGATTTCTTTGTTTTTATGGAAAGTCACGGGTGTATTTAACAATCTGGTCTCGTCGTATGACATTGGTGCACGGAATGTCGGATCATCCAAATTGCTATTGATCTACTTTTATGAAAAACTGGAGAATTATGATCATTACCGATAGCAAAAATAAATGGCTACAAACTGTCTATGGAAGGTTTGTACTCGTATAGAGTATGCATCAATTTACATATCAAGTTAGTTGTGGCATAACGCATTAATGTCATAATCGATTCCAGAACTAAACGACAGTACAATGAGATGAATAGGACTTGGATACTAAGTTCCGTCGTAGAGCCCGGACGTTTTGTCATAATATCTGACGCTGTGATATCGATTATTAGGAAGTCTAAACAATACGAATAAATACTCGGTAGCTATCACTCTTTTGTTTGTGCTTCTTCATAGATGCAACTCAATGTAAATATTTTTAAACTGATGAACAAATTGAATTGGATACAAATACGAAGAGGATGGCTTTAACCAGTTTACGTGGGATCAATGAGCAAGTGACCTTCGCGACTCTGAGACCAATAAGTGAGAAATACCTTCTATGATAAACTCACCTATTATCAGTGAATGTGTTGTAAATCAGGTGGAGAATCTGTTGTTCAGATGATTCTGTCAGCCTGAGGTTCACCACGTTGGGACCGGAGTTGTTCACAAACCGATTATATTGTATCCTGTACTGGACTGAAGATGGCCGATACAATTCTGCTTGCATCAGATCTAAGCCATTGTGAACTCGAATAACTCCGAATCGGTGGTGAACAAATGTGCAGTTGGTCACGTGTCCAATCATTCGAACCATTGGTTGCACCAGGATACCTTGACGTCTGTTGTTTTCGAAGTGACTGAAACCCACGCTAAAATTCGTGACGGGCTTGTCGACAAAGGGATTTACAGAAAAAAATAAATAGATATACTTTTAGTCATTTTTGAAACTATAGGCACTTAAACAAACTGCTTTGTTTTTAGTTACCAGCAGTTCCGATCTACTCGCTTACATGAGGAAGTTGGTATGATTGATTTACTCAGCCCTACGAGTAAAATTATTAGTAACGTGTTTCAATGGAAAAACAAAACAAAATAAAATACAAATTAAATAAAGTATACTTTATTTCCTACGTGTCTACACCTGTCTGAAAATGGGCAAAGACGACCATTTACTAATAATTCAAGAAGAAAGAGGGAAAAATCGTCAAACAAAAAGCGCACAAAAACTGGACAACACATGACTTCGGGTCAGTAAGCCATAGTAACCTTTCGAATCTCATTGATTACTACGTAGTTCATACAATGGGTATCGGGGAGCCGACAAATGTTTGGAAGTCTCACCAAAGCAAATTCGTAGGAAAGTGCTAACAACAATGTTATTAATTTATGAATTTCTTGCACATAGGAAATAAAACAAAATGGTCAGTAATGATGATTATATTTCCCTACAGTCAATTTGACAAATTTGGCGTTACCACAAAAGAAAATACGGACTAGACATATGTTAAAATCTGTCCTAGACGAAGTTAGTAGCCTTAAGGTGGGTTAAATGAAGAGCATGTCTGAGTCGGTTGGGCTTACTTTTGTCCACAAATTTCCACCCTTTTGCCATTCAAAAGTTATATCACCGTACTGTAATGCATATCCAAACGAGCATAACTTGTATTCTTCCCTCTTCCATTCCAGGCCTAGACACTGGAAGCCAGGGAAATCGGCCGGCCTTTAAAGTGACTTCCACAGTGACCCCTGTGAACAATGACGTCAACCCACAGGTCCAGAAGCTCTGTATCTTATCGATCTTTACCATATAGACTTAATTTTCCATATACTATCCACTTCTAGTTCCGTTCCGTGTATAGCTTTGCGTGTTAAATAAATGTTCATTACGACACAAAATTCAAGGCAGTGTGGAATCAAACAGTGGAGATTGGACGGGACTAAAGGTCAGTTGACCGATAAATACTGTAGTGGGTAGCACAAAGCGTGTATATGCGAAGAAAATTGAGACGACGAGACGCATTGTCTGTCAAGAGATGCCAACAGAATTTCCGAATTTGCCATCGTCTACACAATTTCTAATTTTATTTCAGAATTAAGTCACTGTGCTCTCGCCATCTTCGCATCGCCTTATATTGTAGAACCACTATGACGCACATGGACCCGATCTTGTCGTGACCGGTGCAAAAGACCTCCGTAACTGTTTCTGACTGGACTGGGTAATAGAGCGACACCATGATTCGCAAAGGTAGGCCTCTCAGTCGACTCTCACATTCCAGCAGAACAAAGCGCAGAAGACCCGGGAAACTATGTTGCGGTCACCGAGCGACTAAGCGGGTAGCAATGGAAAACTGGAGTTGCAATGCGATCACAACAATGCGAATGTATGCAAGTCTCAACCACTATATTCTTATTGGACATTTGATCACTTTGTACCCTTTTCTGACTTAGTATATAAAAAATTCCCCTTCGGAAACCTCTTAAATTTCATACCCAGTTTGGTGTAAATGCTGTTCACTTGTACGCATCAGATCAATCTCTTCTACCCAATGGACCAGGAGGAATTGCCAAACAGCTTGCGCCTCAGCTGTCTAAAAGTGTAGTGCTCAACGGTATGCTTATTCATTTTGACTTCACTGACAAAGGTAGTTTGCTTCCAAAATCCACTTCAACCCTCATTGCGAAAAAGATGAGAATCGCGGACCGGCCGCCCAACAGACCAATCAGAAAGACATCTCAAATGAGTAGCACTTCCTGATATTTTGATCGTAATTTCGAAATAAGCTGAGAAACGATATGGCAGAAGTGCGAACAGAGGAACTAAGGATAATTTTTCGAATTTATTGTTAATATCAGGAGATGAGATGATGTCGGCAATGAAAGATCCGATTGTTTGTTTCGCATCTAAAAGTCCGTGACGCAAGCCGGAATTGAACCGACAGCCTTCCATTTATCAATTACAGAACTCAGGTAAGTTGTACAAATTTACGGAGAAACTTAGAACTGTATAGTTGTAAACGGCTTCTAATTTGTGGTGAAATGTTCTCAAACTTTTGTCCTGATCGATTTACGACGAGCAAATCGGCTTCACTAGTAAATAAAGTGGTACATGGAGGATGATAACATTTGCCGTGACATATCGTCGAAGCAATGAAATACCTACTTCATTTTCTCCGTGCAAACACGAATACGCCCGGATTCCGCTGGCTCCGTTGTGGGAAAAAGTGGAAAAATTGACCAATAAATTCATGATGGAGCATGAATTGTAGAACTGGATTCCATTCCACCAATTTCCTGAGGAGAAAGGAGAATGGGCAAGAGGCGAGCAGTTTGAGCTAATTGATTGGCAAATGTTTGCAAAATGAGCATGTGGTCTGCCTAAATACTAATAAAGCACAGAACTGCTGATCGGTTTCAGCCGGTTCCACTGGTCGAACATCGGCGAACCTAGAAGTAACAAAATCAAGAAGAGAACAATAAAGATCTTATTTCCTTCGCCGATTGGCGGCCGTTCAGTACATGCATGTTTTTTTGAAAATCAAGATCGTTGGTAGACTACGGAGTTAGAAGATGAATAAAAGGCAGTAAGTAGGAAAATTGGGATTTTATCGATCGGATGGCCAGGGCCCCTGTGGAGAATGATCTTTTGTCCCACAACCCGGACTATTTAGTATCATCTACACTATATTTGAAAGGGCTTCGATATAGTGTTTGATGCACCATCCCTCTTTTCACCAGCACTAGAAAAAAACAAAACCTTCTGTAATTTTTTTAATCTAAAGATAACCACATTATGGTTTTAATACCAAGTTTCATTGAATAAACATCAATGACGGTCAGTTGAATTGCATATCGCGAGAAAAAGCACAATCAAGGAAGACGTGTAGACTAGTTCGTAGTGGTCATATGTGTGCCCATGAAATAGGTCCCTCGATAGCATGAAGTATGGAGAACTTATCATTAGCGAAGCCTGCCAGTGTGAAGCCGTAGGTTGAAAATTAGTCCTTGTTTTAATCCTAACCGAATTGGAGAACAGTACAAGCTGCTTTTCACTCAAGTTTGTTTTCAAAGGTGCACTAATTGTTTGAATGAGAATCGCAACTTCTTCTGAACACTATACGAGTCATATAATATCTTTTCGGTGGTTGATTTACCTTCTCCGTCTCTGTGAATCGCTTTCACGTCAAATGATAGTGGTATGAGCTACTTTATATTAGTTTTGCGTCTACCTGAATTTCAGCCTGATTTGTAAATAACCTGTAATGGACGATTTCGGTCACGACAGAGAAAACCTTCTGAAGACTTAAACCCCAGGGTAAGAAGCAATGATAAGATGGTGTAGACAAACCTAAAAACCCCACACCAGCCTAGCTTTGAGTCAGTGTACAATAACTGATAAGATGTATTCAAAGCTTCCGCTTTGTATATTACAGGGGCAGAGATAGAGTCATCGCTACTCACGTTGCTTTCAAAAAATTGCACAAATATAGGACCGAATTCATCAAAACTGAATGAGTAATTTGTTTACCGCAAAATATAACCAAGCTGTCGGAGACGTTTGCTTACCACCCTGTTAGAAAATTAAGCGGAATTTCGCAATGCTGTTGAATAATAGTACTCGAAGCAGTATGGATTATGGTTAAAAATCTGCTGCCGTCAGAATCCCAGCAAACACAGATATTATTGTGGAGTTATTCGACATGTACAGTCATGCCACTTCATTTGCTTTTGAAGATCCACGCGGAGATACTCTTTTTTCATATGACTTATCGGGAGATCATATTTCACAAGAATCATATGAAATAATATTGTTTTCTTTAACTACGATGCGTACTGGGTGCTACCTGTGAACAAATTATTTTCAATCACGAATAAAAGATATCAGACTGAAATGAGGAACCATGTACCGAGAAATTCCGATGTGTGAACATGCACTTGAATCGGTTCGTTTGGTTGGCGTTGACCGGGTTCGTTTGGATTCCAAATGCTCAGTCCATGACCACGGTTTTGTTCGAACACAGACTGATTTATTTGTTTAAATCCACCAACAGTGCTCACATTCACGCCGTTCTCTTCATTTTTGACGAAGCTGATATAGGATTGGAAATGAATGTGAAACAGTTATTAGACGATGTGTGTATGCGTGCATTTTAAAATATTGTCTGCCGTTCTCGCCTCATTGGCTCTGCTGATAGGATAAACTTACTAGGATTTTAATTCCTCATTTGTTTCGTATTTGTCGAGAAGTATACCTTTGAGTAGTGGCACTCTTCAATCAGTACTCACTAGCCTATATCTCCAATTCAGCCTTCTTCTTTATGAACTCCGAAACGTTATCATTTTTCCACAGACTGTATTCCGGTTACTGAATATGCAAACCTAGAGCCAAATAAGTTTTCACCATAAGAAGAGTATTTGAAAACACTTTTCACTGACTGGTCTTAAGTGGTTTACTATTTCGTTGAAAAATGTTGATTTGGCCAAAAAAAGAACCTTTCCAGTCCATTCAGGATGTTATTGTTCGGGAAGATTTGGAATAAAAATGTGAATTTAGATGAGTATCGGTCACATTTTAGCCGACAAAATGGGGCATAGATGAAGACTGAGTTAATGAAATTACCCTTGACTAACGAAACCTGCTTTTTAATTTTTTCTCATGTGTAGATCACGTTATCAACTTAGGCTGAATTATGTAGATTAATCAACTGAGGTTTGAGTTTTCCAACATGACTTCGATTTTCAAAGATAAATATATTATGAACTAGTCACTCGAGATCCTAAACCCCGTCATAGTGAACAATATGAACAGCACAACCCTTTTCACTCGAAGTTCTTGCTCCCAGTTCTACCAAGCGAATCAGGATTAAATGCAAAACAGTTTATCATACCTCTGCGTCTGGACACATACGGGTGGTTTTTTGCACGTTTTCTTTAAATAATTTTCTGCTGATCACACGAAATTAAAACTGAACGGACTACTGAAATTAAAACTGTTTGCTGGTGTGACCTGCTGTGATGGTGTTTTAATTTCTATATAACACATCATAACCATATTCTAATCAACGCAAATAGCCATATCTAATTATGTTTCTGAATAGATTAGACTTCCCTTCAGGGTGTCCCACGTTATGATCAGTTTTGCTCCCAACTAGAAGATTATTTCAAAAGTAGATCTTTTAGAGTAGTATTTTTTCAGTACATTTTCCTATTACGACCAGTTCATGAAATGTTTACTAGTTACCAGTTAAATAAATGTAGCACTATGCGAATGGTTATTATACAACACAATGCGAAATTAATTATTCTTATGGTCGCTCTCTTAACAGGTGCAAAATTATCATCAGAGATGTGGGCGAATAAAGGAATGGATAGGTTCCTTCTCATAGATTTCAAACTATTCTTTTAATCCTCAAAGAATTTTATACGGGATTGTCGGATGAAACATTTTATGGAACTCACCTGCAGTTGTGTATGAACAAATCAGCCGTACCATTGACCACTTTTAATCCTGCATCGTACTGATTTCCCGTAAACTGGGATGACACAACACGGACGTAAGCCCAAGGGCGGTCCACAAGTAGGCCATGATGCATATTGTCCGAAAAGATAGACCGCTCAACGTGAAGTTCCGGTTGAGTTGCTTCAGGTGAAAGAGTGTTAACATGTAGATGATTGAGAAAGATCAATGAATTTTTCAAGACACTCGGAGAAGCATTGGCATGACCTCCGTACGCATGATCAGCTTCTGTCGGGAACACAGGCAATAAATGGATATTGTTCTCCGCAAAACCTAACCACATCTGCGTGACTTATGTCGTGAAGGCTCTTAAGAGTGATTTCTTTGCAAAACCGAATAGAGAATTGTTTTATCATAGTCAAGATCTTTTTCATACTTAGAATACATAATATGAAGATAGGATTTAGAAAATTGCATAACAACCCCAAACTCTGGTTTAACCAGCTAACTGTAGATACCATATGGAAGTCAAGTATTATTGTCACCACAGGTTCCAGAGAGATTATCAAAAGTACTGAAAGTATGAATTTGATGTTATCGCCAAGTTTGTTACATTATACTAGACGAAATGTAACTAAGTCAGACTAGGGAGCAAAATTTGTTGAAACTCAATGAAGACAAAGGAATTTATTGAACTAATTATGACAACTATTCTGTTGAGAGGTGCCCAACGATATACAGTTGAAAAATGGGGTTAACCACTAGTGAAAACAAATATAATGAAACGCTACATGGCATTACTATGAATATTACTACTACTACTTCTGTGGCGGAGTTTACGTACTAATTACTGAACAAGTAAGTAGGTGATTGCTCGAAACACAGGTATGGTCAGTAATGGAGTGATAATGGATGTGATTAAGTCACATAGGCTGAACAGAACCAGATGAAGAAGGGGATACAGTCCACTCGATTGAATTCTCCGATGGCAGTACGGTTGTCTTCAAGTAGATTGGATCGCTGTTACACAAATTAGCATCACTGTTACATTTGTTTGGTTTTGGTAACGTCTGAACAAATAGTTCCCAGTGAACAACCTCTTTACCTGGCACGTCCCCTGGAATAAAACACTAACACTAGTATTAATTCTATTGTTACTGCTAGCACAGTTACTACTACCGCTACTATTGCACGGCATCTTGTGGACAAGTTATGAGAGTAGCGCGATAATCTAATTCGGCTCAAAGGTTGCATTCAATTCTTTTAGCCCAAATAGTACCGAATTAATTATCCCTTTTAATACATCTTCGAGTCATGGGCGAGTGCTAGACAGGGGATTCTTCGTGGACATTAACTTAACATTATATAAAGTTTGGAATGTCCTATTAAGTAACTGCCATTCTATTCGGCAGCACCTACCCTGGGTTTGGCAAATCGCATTTGTACTACCGTACAAGATAAGTGTTCTCTGACCGGATGGTTAGGCAGTATTACGATCCAGTACATTAATTTGCTGTCACTACCCAGTCATCTTTACGAAAAGTTGGTAAATCCACTATCTTGCGTATCGGACAACGTGGATGCTCCCACAACAACAGATTTGCTGAGCATTATCTTGACACGTTTATCAACAAGGCATGATATAAGAGGCTGATAGTTTATCAGTGTATCATCAGTGCAGTTATTTCTGGTTTGATCGAACAAGATGAGAATAGGACCAAGCAAGTTCGTTAGTGGCATGAAACTTTCGAAGTGGATGTGCTTTCTTGCCCCAGTTTCTTCGCTACGAACATTATTATTATTATTTTGATTATTATTATTATTATTGTTATTCTTCTTCTTCTTCATATTATTATTGTGTTTGACCTGTTCTCAGTTTCTTTGTTCAGGCAAACAGTGAAATCAGGGGATCTGTTGAGTTTGATTTGTCGCGTCAAATTTAGTCCACAATTTCCATGATATTTACCGTAGAACTAATAACCATTTTTGGAATCAGCGACCTTAATTGAGTTATTTTTCTCAAGGCAAAACATTTAGCAGATTCGATTAGCTAGAAAAATTTTCATTTGGCGTCCATCACTTACCCCCAGGCAGCGAGTAAAAATCAACAATCTCGGACCAATCTGTTAGAAACCTACGTCTCAATGTGACCAATATTTCCAGGGGCTGCCTGATGGCTTTTGGGAAAATTACCTTTGGAAAACCAGTGCGAGCTTTTATTACCACGAAATTGAAAAGAAGCCTCTTCTGCCAAAAGGCAAATTTAGATCAAATACATGTTCACTGCCATTATACTGGCATTTGTTATGGAAAGCCGAACAGTAATTAGATGATGTATGCAATTATGTGCAGATGTTGTCAAAATTCGAATAAACAATATTTCTCATGAGTATTTCGTTCCAGTTTATAGTATATCAAATTGACGGTAAAATTACTAGATTTTATTTTGCCTATTGTTTACTTTAGCTCTGTAGTTGTTTTCTAGGAAGCTGAAATTGCTTGAACTCGATTAAAATGGTATATTTTTTTCTGAACCTTGAACTAGCGAATTGAATAAACGGTCGAACATGAATATCGCGTAAAAATATGAACAAAAAACTCCCCACAAATGGCTTCGAACCCACGAATCAGCCAGGAGCGATTATCTCTGCTGAATAGATCTTACTTGTGCTTAGCAGAAAGGAAGAAAATCAGTACAAACACATTTGGGGAACACTGTATTAAACTGAAGTTCAATAACAACTTCGTGTTTGATTATAGGTTCACTAGAGGAAAAATGTTGATCTTTTTGCACGGCGTCATCCTGAAATAAAGATCATACAAGTATGGTCTGCTAAAGGTCCATTTTACCTACGCGTTTATGGGGAAATGTGCATTTGTGGTCGAAAAACCTCACTGCATCTGTAAATAAGAGAAAAATAGTTATTATATATGTATCACGCGATTACTTGTGAGTAGTGTGTGAGACTGATGAGTCTGTTTAGCTGACTGTCCTTTGAACTCCACCCTTCATGCACAAACCTTAGTTCATCTGACCAACCTGCACTCGGAAGCACCAGATTCGAGTTTCGCTCTTGTTACTGCTCATCAGTGGTGCATATCTCTGCCACACAGGGTTTGAACCCGGGCGCATTCACTTCGAAGGCGTACGTGTTACCGCTGCACCACCCCGCTCCGGTCCGGGCTAATTCAAATAGCCAGGGTAAGCTTGTTCAGATGTCCACCTCTGTGACAGCTAGAGATGCCCGACAGCCTCGAATGGAGATCTGTTAACTCCAAACTTATGCCTCCCACCAAATCAGGTCTTCTCCACGGCACTTTGCACGTGTTCCAGTGATATTATATTGTCTGGAATCGTTAGGCGAATGGATACATTTTCTTCGCATCATTCAATATGACTAGGCTCGTTGGTAAAAGTCAGCACTTTTGACTTGGATAATGATGCTCCTAGTTTTTTGACAAGAAAGAAACACCCAAAGAGCAAATAATATGTCTAGAGAAGATTTATTAGTAAACTTCTATACGCCAACATGAAGGATGGTGAGGCTGATTAAACTGTCGATTTAAAGTCTACCTAATACACTAAAGAAAGTTGGTCAGTTGTTGCTGTTGGGAAAAAAGATCTAATTAACGCGACCGTTTGATTCGGTTGTCGTTTCAAGTTCCGCGCTCTGTAGTAAAACAGGGGCCCAAAGAGCATTCACGAGGAGAAATTCACAGGAAAACTCATTCCAATAATCCCCAGGTCGTTAAACTTTTACTCCGGTCCTCGTTGGCTGCTTTAGACCAGGATTAACTTTATTTGGAAAGCACTATCCACGACAGTCTGAACAATGACAGACTCGTCGGTCTCAAAACAATGAGTTGTTCCAGTCTGTCAGATTGAAATTTTTTCCGAGAAAACTACTTTGATACCGGTTAATGCTTCCTGTTACGCCTCACGTGAGGGTTTCATCCTATAAAGGTGGACTACCTATTAAATTTTTACATACCTTCGCAGTAGCAAAGTCATAGGCACTTCAAAAGTTCTATTTCAATAGTTGTTTCATAACAGCCTCGATTTGATTATGATTTGGGATGACTAAAAGTTTTTTTCAGTGTTGGAGAAATAAGTCAACGCACTTTCTCCAGATTAAACCTTGATGACGAAAATAATGTATGTAACGGATCAATCCGTGGCCGTGTTGTATCTACCAACTTCATTCATCACTTTGATGGTGCTGCTGGTGGTCATCTTTTACTTTCTTCATACTGTTGTCTGCCTTTCCCACTCCTGATTGAGGTATTTCTGGAGAAAGATACCAACGAGAACCATCTCACTAGGTGCATGGTTAGTAGTTGTTTGAACAGAACTGAACGCAATACTGTGTTGGTAAATTCCATACTCAAAAATATGAAGTGATCACCCGCGGATTGAAGCGAATCAACATATCGTTAACCAGATAACAATAAACACATCTAAAACTACAAAAGAATCTTGAATGTAAGTGGATTCTCTCTTGTTTTTCCATCCCAGGTTTACGTTCCACACGTTTGCCGACCGGATGTATGAACACAATGGCAAATTCGTTGAATTTATCTCGTTATTTCATTCACAAATGGAAAGGTAGACTGAAATACCCTTGCATTTTATAGTTATAGAGTGATGGGAGCAGGTAACGCGAAATATCTTGTCAGTGTGCAACACTATGTAAGGGGTAGACTGAGTAAAGAACTACAGATTCATTCGGATTTGACAACACTTGTGCATTTGTATGTATGTTGTACGTGTTTGCCCTCGTATCCGTATATATTCGTATTTTTATTTACGTATTTATGCATGGCAATAGGGGTGAAAATCTGGACGCTTCAAGGTGACCAACGGAAACTTACTGGCACCAACACTAATTTGCATGACTGCTCGCAAACAACCAGAAAACTGTGAACAAATGGCTTGATCGGCTCTTTTTTGCCATGCAAATCGAATTCGCACCATGTTCTTGATCGACGACACACCCTGGTAAAGCCGACCAGAACGCGCCCCTAAATGATGCCGCTCTTGTTCATCCGTGATTGTCCTGTTGTTAATGGACCAAAAAGCGATCTTCTCATCACTCAGGATATCCCACAGCTCCAGATAGCCCGTGGCTATGGGATCGTATAGAAGTTCCAACAAAGTAACAGTGAGTATCTGGCCCGGTTGGTCTGATGACACAGTCTGTGGATTCAATTGCAAACGAAATGCAGATAAGTTGAATGAGCATTACTGACAGGGAATTTCTTTCCAGACTTAGTTCTTGAATATCAATGAAATCTTTCACGTACTTTGAAAACGCTGATCATCATTTCCCCCTGATCTGAGCTATTTTAAACATGTGTGACTCGTGCGCCATATTAAACAGAGACGAGTTAGAAAAGCAGTGAGTACACCAATGGTGTCTTTTCTGCAATCAAACTTTCTCCTGGATTGCCCTGTGGGTAGCTAAAACTGATTCAAGTTAGCTACTTTTGTTCAACTAAAAAATCTCGTTATTTATCCATTAATTACCCAGTGAGAAGCAACACGAGTTGCACCTACTTTCACGAAAGCAAATAAAATAGCTGATAACCTTAAGGATTTTTTCATCATCAGAAGCAAATTTCCGGTTGATGAGGTGTGCCAAGTTATTTTTCGCACCATTCGAGGCAAGTAATGTTGCTCACGTAATCAGTATCAGCAAAACACGTAATTACTGCACTTCATCTATTTGTAAGAAGGTAAATACAACCCAACCTTATCCGGCGAGTAGGCAGCATATCCGAGGGCAAGCGAGTAGGTGAATGAATGTCAAGTGAAACAGCTGAGCTACGTATGCTTTCACGTGACAAGCAGTAAGTTCAGTCGACTCTCAGAAGGATCAATCCGTGAAGCATAACTAAATTTCGATGCCAAGCAAGTGTGTGCCCGTGCATGAAAGGGATATTGACTGGTTGTCCTCGTGGTATGCATGACTTTAACCGGAACCAACAAATACAACGTATATTTTACGTTTTCCTTTATAGCGTCCAATTCCAGAAAATTTCGTGATCCAAATAAAATTTCACACTGGGCTATGACGCGTGCTTCCGAAGTTGTGAAAGTATTGACAGTCGTAGTTTGAGCAACATTAGAAATGAGGGTCCAAGGGAGGGGGGGGTGAAAGCACAGAAGATTAGCCCCCCTAACAAAGAGTAAACAGAAGGAACAATAACTGCGGACAAACAAAAAAGGGTAACATGCTATCACAATTTCCTGATCGGTACAAGAGCAATAATAAGCGAGTGATCAGATTTCTGACAAGACTGCACAGTAGATTGATCAGAAAATAATCAGTGATAAACTAAGTAGTAATAAAACCCTTGAAAAGTGCGGGTTTTCATATTTGCTGAATTCCATATTTTGTGCGTTATCAGCTTTATGCTGTGTTTTGGTATGCATATGGACTAGTGTGTCCACAGCATTCCTGGTTTGACACTGGAAATAACGGGGCAGATTTTTGTTTTGAATTTGATCGAAAAACATTTAGGGCAAAAATCCGCTTCGAGGAACGTTGAAAATCAGTGATTCTGGTTAGCATTTGTCACATTTCACCTCGCAGTGGCAGAAGACCCTAATAGTCGGAATTATTTGGACAACGTGGTGTGAAACGCAATTTGTGAAGTCCTTTGTCTTTGGTGGCTTTCAGAAAACAGAGCAGATAAGTATTAACTAAGACACACACGCCAATGGTTTTCTTGCTGTGAGGACCGTAACTCGTCGACCCAGACATGACTTAGAGAGGTGTACGTGAGGGAGGCATCATTTTGCATATTCCTCTGTCGTTGGAGGTATCCGTATGTCGGCTCCTGGGAAGCCACGGTTAGTGTTTTCATCTCGCTCGGTATTTTCCCCACTTCACTTAATCTTGTCCCGTTGACAGGTATCAGTTTTGAGTCAAGATATGACTTTATTCATTGCGAGGGATAAATTTTCAGCATCATGCTCATCGATATATTATTTGCTGGTTAAACGGCCTGACCAATCAAATAATAAAAAAGAATAAAATAAACACTTAGTTCAAGCAGCTGTACTAGGGTTATGATAGCGAAAACAGTTTAGCTTTGAAACTGGCTTGAATCTATATATTCGCTCTTCGCTTATCTTGTTAGTTTATGTCTACGTAGTATGTACTTCCTTGGAGTTACTATGTAACTAAACTTCAAAGATTCTTTCTCTGAATCGGCTACAAATGGGTCTTCACATCAGAGATTACCGCCTGCATGTTCGTGCCTACCGGTCTCTTTTCGGTTCTTCCGCATGACATTATTTTCCGTATGCAAAACTTACGTGTTCCACGGAACCATAATTTAGTACCATCTCTTACCAAAATGCAGTGCGTTCTATTTCTTATTTGCGGCCATAAGAGCAACGAACTCTACTATTCCCTGGTTTTTCTCAGCATTTTTGTTCAGAAACTATTGTGGACCAGTGTAGCGAGAATCAACTTCGTTTATTTGTTTAACACGTTATTGTTCTCACTGAATTCTTGCTGCCAAGCCCGGTGGCCATTGGACCGTTGCACGCTGCTCGCTGCACACACTATCGCAATATACGTGCCTCGCTCTCTCCTCGTCGATAGTTTTCTCCATCACTCGGGTTGTGGGTAGGACTACTCTGGTCATCGTGGTGGCTTAGTGCGGAGCACTGTGACGGACAGGTGGCCAACACGCAGTGGGAAAGGTTAGCGAACGCGTGCACAAAAGAAAACAGCTTGGTGAGGTTTAACCGACTCAACACAAGCATCTAATTTATCGCCTCTGTCCCGTGAAGCAAACATTCAGACAAATCGCTCCAAACCTAAGTTAGCTGAAAATCGTCAACAAATATAGAGGTAAGAGGTAATCAGTACAGAGGCTTTTCGTATTTATCGATCGGTTAGTGAAATCATATAAGAACACTTGAAAACCTTGCCTCAAAAAGCCCTTATTGGTCAAGTTCCTTCCATACAAATTTTTATACATAGTTAAATAGCACTTCGTTCCTATGGAAAATTTGTGCAGAACCCTTATTTTGTCATAATAGGCAAAGTAAGATGCTCTCTGCAAGCCACATAACACAGTACTACTAGGTAGGGTTTTATAACCCTATCACTTGCATACAGCTGTTGGTACGCAATCCACATGGTTGAAAAATAAACTGATCTGCTTGAAAAATCAGATCGACGCGCATACTGAGGTGACACAGCCATCCACCGGAGTAAAACCACACGTGTGCTCACTTACCGACCCACGCATACAAACTGGCTAAGGTACACTGACACGTCTCCATCCGTACGTACTTACTCTTCGAGGATTCGAGCGAATCGTGGGCTGACTCACAAACACTCCTGAATGTTTGTACAGGTGCACGTGTTTATGTGTGTGTGTGTGTGTTTGTGTATGTAACCCAACATTCAAAACCTTCACGTACACAGGTGTGACATACAAGTCACACGACCGAAATTGTACGAAAAATACGAAAAACATTGTTTTCTCGCCGTCAGCGAAGCTGCTGAATGCCTGTTGTGCAAATCAGTGCATTGTCGAACAAACGGTCTCCATTCGTCTGAATCATATATCGATAAACACCGTTTTGTACTTCGGTTGGATTGTTTCGCTGTGACTTTTCGTCAAAAATCACACAGGAACTGATTCAACCCTTAAAGCTAATGTGCAAAAGTATTTTTGCTACGTAATTCCTACAACGAAATCAACCTGCATAAGTTTCGGATTTACCGTGACTTGTGAATGACACCGTAAACATTTAGCTGATTGGACTAGCAGTCAGGTGCAGAATGGCAAAATGCTACTGCTTAGACAGAACCTTTGTAGGACTAGGGGAGTGGGAATTTGAAATCCGAATACTAGTTGAAGGAAGGTTTTTACGTCATCGAAACATAGCACAACGAAAGACCGTGCAAATTCATTACACAACCCGATTGGTCTCCAAGCGTGAATCAAAAACTCACCCGGACATTGTTCACGAGTATCGCTGACGACACTCTCATCATTTACCTTCGACATTTTTTTTTACCGAATAGGTCATTTATTATCTTACCACGTCCCAAATGACAAAACTTGACGGCTATGGAATATTCTGCTTTGGATTTATATAATTCGTTCCACAACTAGGTCTTAATCAATCTTTCGGGCGAGTTCAGTTAACTCAGTGATGAGCCGCACAGTTCGCTGCTCTGACTGTTGTTAGTCGGAAGTGAACTCGGTAGAAATACAGTAGTATGAATTGGTTGTGCCGACCAATCAACCAACCAGCCTCCATCAGCCTCAGAAACATTGTACACCAAGCAACCGTAATCTGTTTAGATTAGGCGCTTTGTAGTGATTATGGTTTATTTTTCCCAGCTCCACACTCCTAACTTCAGCTTTGCTTATACTCCGTTCTCACTATATCCTAGCAATGCTGAGTAGACATCTTTGCTCATACAAAAATGGTGTTCGTGTATCTTCTATAGGTAAGGGTCATGTTTTCCCCTCGAACAGTGGAAGCGACCGTAATTTACGCAGTAAACACTTGACTCCTGATGAGGCGGTCGACTCTACAGTTGTCTCCGATTGCTGAAAGCGAAACAGAATTACTATGTACGCTATCAAATTTCATTTGATGAGTTGTAACTGTACAGAATGCAAAACCGTATTTCTTTCGGCCAGTTCGTTTCCACTAGTGGGAGGCATGGGTTGGTACCAACCTGTCCTTTATTAGAATTCCATATTTTGAAGGCACGAAATGCTTCTCAAACATTACTAAACAGTAGCTGAAGTTACCTGGAAAAAATTGCAGCTTTAGTCTGAAGTAAAATGCAGTTTGAATATTCTAAGTCAGGTAAGATTATGTTTAAAATCTTTCAAATTACAGAATTGCAGAGTCCAGCAAGAGACCAACTCAGTTTCGGCTGAACATTTACAGAGATTGGGAAAAGATGTAAATTACTGTGACATACTCTGCAATAGGGGACAAAAAACTGATGAATCGAGTGAATCAAAGGCCACTTTAAGGTTGAGGATGATCATAAAGTCAACTTCACTAACTATCGTGAACAAAGGCCTAATGAATACTACCACAGCAGGTTTGAAGCCGTCTGGGTTCTTACGCTTCCGCAGTTCACCTGCACCTAATGATCGCCAGAAAAGAACTTAAACAAGCACTTTACATGTGTTACTTGTCAAGGATATTGTGGGATCCTTCTGATTCTTAAAAGCTGAATGTCCAGGGTATGTTATCACTTTAAAAAGTCCACGGGGTGATTTTTGTTAACTCTAATTCCAAAGCTGGGACTCTATTCCAGAAAAAAACTAATGAAAATGATCCATCCAATTTAGCATTTTTGTGCCTCGTAAGATCATCTATCCCATGGATGATGGTGGATTGTGTTACGGTCTGTGCTAGATGGTTCTAGTGTGAAGGCTTCCCAAGTGAAATGTTCAGATTATTTAGCTATAAGTAGTCGATGGCCTTACTCAGAGTAACATTCAGTTTCAGTTTCCATGGGCCAGTACTTCTAATCCAGCGGCAAGGGTTGCGAAAACTGTCAGTTACCGTGGCATTCACTAACTTCCCAAATCCTGCAACCCAGAAAAGTTCACGGCTATTTCTCAAGCCCCCAGTCAACAAGGGATGAAAACGGATGACTGACCAATTCACACTCTCCAACCGATTGGAATGTGGCCACTGGAATCTCGGCAACGATGTGAAATGGGAAGACTGGGCTTGCTGGAATCGCTCCCGGTCGACAAATCCACATTGCTCGGTGAACAAGTTCTGGAGTCTCCTCGGGCCAGTGAAACTGTGGCCCTGAAACAAAACTGACCCGAGTTCCGTCACCGCCGTTCTTGCGCGATATCACATTCAACAAACGGACGTAACCCACCAGTGACGAGATCAAGGCTCCATGGCCGTGATTCTCCTCCATCTGAACGGAAGGAGGTCGGTAAAGGACAAGTTGGGGATGATACGGTAGTAATTCTCGGAAGAAAAACTCCCAGTAAGGTCATTGAAAATTATTCAATCAGATATGCCGGTCATTTGTCAGTGAACTGAAATAAACTGAGGACTCGTAGATTATTTTTGGTCCAGCCCTAAGCAGAGTATTATTGGGACTTTCATGATATTTCACCATATCCGTAATTTTGATTAGTTGGTGTTGGCCCTCGGGTATGCAGACTTAATGTTGCTCAATCCGTTATGGTGGTGCCATTTAGTTTAAAAAGCATTAAACTTAGAAGATTTACAGCTAAGACTGGCTAAACTCATTCAAACTTTTATCGTAAGCAATAGCCGGTTTTTTTAATCGCAACCGATGCAACAATCTTTGGAATCAAATAGAAATGTATTTCCACACAATTCAAAGGGTAGTAAATTCGGATGCACAAAAAATGCCACTTCCGTGTTGGAAACATTTGTTAAACTTGTTTTCAATCTTCAGGTTGATGCATCTGGTTGCCCGAGCATTAGCATTGGTTGCGACTTTATTCCCGGTCAGTGTCAGCTTTGATTGTTGATCATATTCCGAAGCACTTTAGATACGTCAGGGAAAACATTTTGGATGCGAATTGCCGATTCCCTGTTGTCATCCATGACTGGTGTGAAAATGGTAATTAGAGTAATCCGAGGAATGCTCAGTCACACTTCCCGTCAGCATAAAAATTTCCATCTTTGTGACTTCAGCGCGTAATTAAGAAATATCTAACACAGGAGAGCAATTTCATGACGATTTGAAGTGAGGGTGAGTGCCAGCTGTGCTCGGAGGCTTACTATTCTGATTTCTAAAACCATCACGGAAATTCGGGATAAATACGCGTACTCATCTCGTCGTTCAACTAATAATACGTAGAAGCCGATGGATAAACATTTCCAAAACATGGGCATCAAAACGAATTTTCGAGGAAATTGAAGGTCAGCTGTGTATACTTACGGACACATTTAGCAAAATTGCCGGTCCGCGAATCAAGCTGAAGTTAACCGCATCGTAGGCGTTGAAGCTCAGTCGCACGTTGGATAGAATTGGAGGATACGGGCTGGCGCTAAGCGCGGCCACATGATGTCCAGATATGTTGATTCCTGTTCGGTTTGCAAGGCATATACGCAGAAATAAAAAAAACCAAATATCCTCCATTATAGTTATCCACCTGATTAATATTATGTTTTGGCTGATAAAAATTTCATCAGGCTGTTTTGTGCTTCGTGCTAAAATTCTTGGTGAAAATTCGTTGAAGGTATAAGCGGAAGCTGAATAGGATTTCCATGAACATCCGTTGAAGCAAATCTAGTCTCAGTACAAAAGTTTCTTAGTACGGTATCTAAATGCAAAGCTTATCTTAATAAAGTTCTTCCACATGAGTTTGATTAGCTCGATATCTTGAGGTCAAAATGTATGCTTACTTTCAGCAATTTGTCTTGTTGTTGGTGAGTTTTTGGAATATGCTTTTTGATTCACCGGTTTATCAGATACCAGTATTTTTGCACTTGGTCATCCCTGAAATGGCTGCTTCGGTGAAATGCAATGATTATCAGATAAAATTCTCGTTTGGGACGAGGCTTCTCAGATCCTGTTTCTGAGTGACCACAGTTTTCACGAGACTTGAGGAAAATCCTGTTTGTTATGAGTTCAGAACTCGTTTGTCAGGTTTATCGAGAATCGATAATTAAGATGAAACAGAGATAACTCAAACAAAGGAAAATAAGGGATATCTATCCCTCACGGTCTTAAGACTACACAGTAAACACTAACCTGCTCCGAAGATATCCACATATTCCAAAACCGAAGCAGAAACATTCATCCGTGTGTTTCCCCAACTGCCGCCAAGTGTCGGTGAAAGACTCACCTCTTCCAGTGTGGTATTGTAAAACTCAAGCCCCTTCCAATAGGATTCGTAGGCTGGGGCGAATGAGCCCCAGCAGTTCAAGCCAACGAGATCCTGTAAGTCTAAAACAGCATGGCATAGGGAATTTCCGTGTGCTCTGTACTACAGAAAGAATCAAGAGACTTATATAACCAATACAAATTTAGTGACTTTTCCGTAGTTATTTATCAATGAACCGTTTCTTTCTCACGAGCATTCTCTTAAACATTCTGAGTGTTCTGTGATTGAATTATTGGAAACGTTTGTAGAATGGTTGGGCTACGATGATGCAGTATCAAACTTCAGTTCATCTTTATGCTTGTCGGCGATGCTCAACTGTGTTTCCTGGCTTGCCCGGGACAGTCCAGCTTCGCACTTTCATCAGACCCTAGCGAGGACTTCGGGGAAACACGACGTGCAGGTTCGTGAATTTACAAGTGAAAAGGCTCATCTGCATTGGCTGAGTGGTTTAGAGCGTTTACTTAACACCTCGTAGGTATGAGTTTCGAAGGCCGTCACTGACACAGCTGTTCCCCTTGGAGCTGGTACAATGTAATCTTCACTACCAACCGGCTCGGTACCACGCATGACCTTACGTGATTCTCCATCACTCCAAGTCTCAGGATCTGGTTTCCCAAAATCCCTCACAGTGTAGTGGACCTTTGGGGTCATGTGGTATACCCCTCCCACTACACTCATGCACAAGCATGCAATAACAAGAAAAACTTTGGCATGGCTCTCAAAATGTTGCTTGTGGTGAATACTACGTTTTGAAGTGCCCATCAGTTATTTGAATTGGACAGTAGCAACTGGTCACCCACGCAAAGATCGACTAGCCTGATGGACGCTTAGCATTCGAGGATCCAGGTTTGACAAAAGCGTTACAAAAAACCGACTCCAGTTGACTACTTTAAGACTGTCGGTAACAGGTGATGACATGTTTCATCTCTCTGAAAAGAAATATGTAGAATCCATTTGGTCTTAAATTGAAGTTTAGTTGGAGCTTATTGTCAAGTGGTTTGAATAAAAAACGGCCACTGTTGCTGCACGCCGTGTATAAATATAAAGAAAATTACTAGTGGGAAACAAGCATGTCCAGACCAGACGTCAAATAAAAGCGTGTTTCTTTTCAGTTTATTCCTCTGATGTTTTTCTGAGTGCCATGAAGGAATCGTTGTTCACATAAACTGACTTCTATGCTGTCAGTTTGTCCGCATTTCATTAGAAATCGGTCAGTACTTTTCAAGCAACCAATACGAAAGCCGTGCCATGTTGCCAGAATTGGTCGTCCAAAATGTTCCAACGTGGTTGCTGTTGTCTTGGACAGACCACCGCCAGTCTACTTCATTATGCGTCGATGGTCAAATGAACCAGGGCAATTCACTTTAACGTCTCGCATAATTTAGAATAAGCGAATAAGAAAAAGAAGTAACGCTGTCGAGTCCTGCGTTATGATGAAGTGCACATCATTGTGTCACAGTTTAGTCACGACAAACCGAATCTCTTACTTTCTTGATGACTCATAACAAAACAGGAGACATTTTCCATGGTCCTAATTTCACCCACACATGCGCCATACTCTTAAGCAAATAGGCTAGTCTCTTTCCAGCTCATGCGGATGATTCGAGTCGAGATACCTGTGAATAAATGACGTCTCATATGCAAAGTTCCTCCCACACAGACACTCGAGGACACGCATACATTCTGATTCACACAAGTCTTACTCTACTTATCGATTGAGACGGTTTCAATTTACATATGTCCTTCCAGTGTAATCAGTCCAACGCAGTGTTGCAGCTGTTACCCACGGGGAATGGAGGGGAAGGGCAGCTTTTACGCAGCACACATACATGAACGACATCTTTGTCATCCATTTCGCCACATGAGCAACTCCTTTTGGCGAAGCGGTTAAAAGTGTGCATAGAAACCGGCGGACTTTTGTCCTTAAACAATACTCATCGGTTGGTGAGATTTGGACGAAAATTATCACTAACGGACGGAGTGAAATAGATCCTATGTGCAGGTTGTTGAGAAGAAACACTGTTGGTCTTAAGAAGTTGGTAACCTCATCTTAGGGCTCAGGAGAAGTGTTCGTGAGGATAGCACAAAAGTTCAGAGGAGAATACTGGTTCTGTCAATACACCGCACACAATTTTTATCCGACGACCTAGGGAAAGTGAAAGCCCTTCCTCGACAGCTTGTTGTATTTTACTAATCCATCGACTCAGAGCTTTTGCAGTTGTTGGGTTTCAACCCGAAGACTGCAAAAAACCTTAGTATCGAGTCTTCAAAAGGAGTATTAGATTTGTCCGCTGACCAGTCCAGTTCAGTGTCACTTATAAGCAATTCAGACCTGTGAAAGAGTTGTTTAACTAAGACCCATTTGACCAGCAAATGAGAATTTTTCTGAATTAATTGAAACACGGGAACTGTAGTCCAAAAGAAATAATTCAGGAGGTCGCAACTATTCCATTTTACCTCAGAATCGCTTCCAGTTAGATCTACTCTTTTGGAATTTCGGAAAATTTCCGGATTATGGACAGTCTCTCCGGGCAAAGAAAAAGTTCTGTTTTCTTCCAGTCCGGGTGTTAGTGTAAGCATTTAGTCCCCACAGCTAAATCGTTATCTTGTCATAGACTGATGTTCGTGATTCAGTCAGAGCACCCCTTCTCGAGTGGTTTGATTGGTATGTACGTTCAGAGAAGATGCTGGCCGGTGAGATGATTTACAATAAACAAAAAACAGGGATTGGTTCCCCGTCAGTAGAGAAAATCAATCATATTTTGTATCTCAGTTATGTCTTCAAGTGACACTGATTTGGGATCCTTGAACCACCACAATTGTATGGCCGTCAAACGCACTTACGTTCATTAGCATGCATCCCCGGACAGGAAAAGCAGATGAGTGTTACTGCTTCCCTTTCTGTAAACGTTTTTTTTTCGTTGTTTAGAAAAGCCGAGAGAATACAGTATCACTACACGTAAGGAGTCTGCTACTTAAATAGTGAGCATCAGACTATTCTAAAGGGTTGGAAAAATAGAGTCGCATGCGCACGATGTATTAAAGATTCTATCGTCCTCATAATTGACAAGGTGAATGTCTTTATGGTCAGATATAGAGGAGATGTAGACGGAAAGTAAAAACGGGGTCAGTTTAGCACCTTGGGGAAAGTCAATTATAGAAGTAACAAAAGGTGAGCTGCTACCTTTATAATGGATGAAATGCTGACTGTGACGAAAGTAATCCATCAACAACAAAGAAAAAAAAGAGAGTGCCACTACCGGAATGGGAGAGAGAGAACGAGTCACTTCTGTGCACGTTGTTGAGTGTGTCACTGCAGTCTTGGAGGTGTATTCTGACTGCTTTACTCGTCCTGTCAAGTGAGGATTGAATGTAGTGTCAGATTAGTAAGGACGTCGAGGGTGCCGCGTAACTCCTGAGAAGCTAACCGATCGGAGTCAAAAGCGTTGTAATGAACAGCAGTTTGGTGGAAGGTGAATCTTTCGAAGACTTTGAGGGCGGCTGAAATGCAAGCAACTGAACGAAATTTCAAAGAACGTCTTTTAAGAATGGGAGCATTGGCCACTAGCCCGAAAAGCTGGGAGTTTTTCAATACTCTGGAATGGTTAAAAACTTCGGAAAGAACACGGAATGGGGTGATTGGGAACTTCCTGGACATTACCGGGTTGGAACCATTCAGTTTGAACGATTTACTTTCAAAATGGTTTGGGATTATCCACTTTGTGAACTTGAAATCGTATAGCTTGATACCGTAAAGATAACAGACATTACTACTGACCATTCACACCCTTTGTCTGCACGACTGAGTCGCTCTGCAAATTTAATTAGCTCCGAAAAGTTCAACAGCCACCGGCTGTCACTCGTTTTGGTACAAGGACCAACCAATTAAAACCTTATGTGGTTCCCTGCCGCTTCAAGTCTGAGGGTTAGGTTGTCTGTTATCCGTAATTGAGCAGTTAGTCTAGCAGGTAATGGGGTATGTTTCTTTCACGTAGGTTGTACATTAGCACATAAAAATAGGAAATTTTACCTTCCAGAATCTCGGTTCATGGTTGCTCGTTAAGGTTGGGCAAGACACAGAACGTCATATAAATGATGGTTGATGGGATAAACATACAGTGACAAAATACCCTTAAGTGCGGGGAGTCTCTTCCATAGAGGTTTTGAAAACTTATCTCGAGATAACAGTAAATAGTGCGGATAAATTCCACAAATCAAACTCCCATGATACAAAATGAAAGTGCATCAACAAATTTCGATGATGTTTGAAATAGTGCAGGAAGGAAGTTTGCTGCTTTTGAACTATGGGACAATTGTTGCACAAACTGCACTGTGGTTGCGTTATTTTGGGCTACAAACGGATAAACGCACTTTACATAGAAATGCCCACCATCTGCAAACGATTTTGTCTGGGGTACCGTCTCAGTCTTTCCCAGTTCGCTGTAGCATTCATCACCTTTGTTGTCCTCCTGCGTTTATATCATTACCGACCCATCACAGCTTCACTGTTCCGGAGGCTAATGGTTTTATTCTGCTTAGTGAAAAAATTATGGATTGAAAGCTTGTTAACTTGCAACTGCCTGCGAAATTTGTCGTGTTGATGAACCACTTTCCTTCACTTCAACGACATTAACCTTCTCATCCTAAGTGAGAACAGATCTCCTTCTGAGTTTCACCTCCATCTGTGCAAGCTCTGCGTAGCCGACAAAATTTGTGGAATACTTATTTTTCGATTGGCCTTTGGGCTGCCCTCAGCTGGACATTTTGTAATTTTAGGCCTTCTGTGGCGGTCGATTATATCCCGCTAGCGTTGGTCCCGGTAGATCTAACGGCGCATACACATGGTGCCTTCGCATCAGTGCAAAGGAAGGGGTATGCCCCATAGTTACAAAGGCCCGTTGCACTATTAGAGATAACCAGCAGCCAGTCCCTGAGATTTGGAATGGTGTGGTGACGATCCGGACGATATTGGACTCCTATCTACCGTCACAGTAACCGATGGTGACGGGGATTCGAACTTCGAACCTCCGATGTGGTAAGCAAACATTCTAAACCACCCGACCACTGATGAGTGTTCAGATAACTTTAAACTTAGAATGTGAGTGCTGTGAGTTTGGTCAATACGTGATTAAAGTCCACGAATCCACTAACTGCCCTTTAAAACATGGGCAAGCAGGTAACTTGGTGGTCCGCACTCGCACAAACTAGTCGAACGGATAATGTATTTACTTGTGATCAAGTTCAGTGCATTTTCCGGCACACAAAGTGAGTAGTGTTCGTTACTACGCTAAACCGGTTCACCACAAATTGGCACAGAGTCCCTGATAGGGTGGTCTTATGGTCCCAAGGGAATTCGTAAACTGTCCCCTGTTCGGAGAGACGGAACTTGTCCCTAACTCTTATGGCGATACTGATGGACATTCAAAAAATGTGGGATATGCGAGTGGTCCCTCATTAAGAAGTCTGTTACTGAAGGGTTTTATTGTATTCAAAAAGGAGCAGAATAGTTTATTGCAGGAAGATCGGGAGTTTATTTCGGTCTGACAAGTACAAGTATGCTACCTTATATGCTATAAAACTCCAGTGGTGTATATATACTTACCACAAACGCTGGTTCCAATGGATATGTTTGTTCTGAAACCGGGACAGGGGAATTGTTCGACAAATTTTGCACCTAATTCGTGCTCCTGACAGCCGGGGTCTATAAGTTTTACGCTAGCCGTTCGGTTTTGCGCAATCGGACCGAGGGTGAAGTTTCCGTCTGCGTATCCGAGATGCTGGCAAATTGTCCGACAGTCGTGATTAGACCACCTGGTTTTAAGAAGAGATGGGAAAGTGATACCGTAATCGTTTTCCAATCACGAGCCGCAGGCACTTGCTTTTACGATTTTATATATATATATATATATATATATATATATAATCATAGAGCCACCAAGATAAACTGTGAATTTCCTTCATGTACATATCGCAACAATTCTCCTATTTACTTAAACTAATACAATTTCTGGCAGAAATACCGCGGATTATAAACAACCAGGCATTACCCCTCTAGATGCCCAGCGGCTTTCTGTATTCGACCACTGGTGTCTCCGAAGCTTTGCTGGTGCCTGGTGGGAACACCGGGTGAGCAATGACGAGGTTCGTCGTCGTGTGTTTGGTGCTGATAGTCGCCCCTTGACAGAGATAATCGCTCTACACCACCTGCGATGGCTCGGGCACGTTTTGCGCATGCCTGCCCATTTTTTACCTGTTCGTGCTCTTTTTGCACTTGCTGGGCAACGGAAGAAGAATCCGCCCGATGGTTAAGCTATGACTTGGCGCAAGGACATGAAGAAGTTAGCTTCGACTTTGTCTTCTGTTGGTGCTTCCCGCCTTCTTGGTTGGGGCCCAAGAGATGAGGATTGCCGTTGGTTAGAGACGCTGAGAGATATAGCTCAAAACCGAATCCGGCGGCACAAATGCTGTATGGCCTGCCTATTGACTTCTTGTTCCCCATATAAACAATTGAAAAATGGACAAAAAACCTACAAGGCGCGTACGGTGAAAAACTTTGAAAAATTTGTTTCCGCCTGTTGTAATCCCTATGCTGACTCTTTATCCCCCACCTCTCGGTTTTGTAATTTTTCTCTGTTGTTGCTGTGTTGGCAAGAAGCTTGTACTCAAGCCGGTGTAAAAAAATTAACAGTATGAATCAAAGTATTACTCTTGTGTTTTATTCCTCACCGTGTTAAAAACTAGTGAGATTCCCCGAACAAGAGTTACGATGTTCATCAAAAAGTTACTATTTTCCCCAAAAGCTCGGATTTATCACAACTTTTGTTAGCCTCAGTTTCATAAATATTATCAGACATTAGTAGCCTGCCCCACTCTCTACCTATTGGTCTCCATCTTTTTTTAGTTTTCTTTCTTTCACACCATCTATCGAGATCACGTTGACTCGGGCGGGACAGATACCGTACGAGCGATGGAGCACCGCGTACGTTTTGACATTTTTTCTGATTAGAAATTACACGGGTCAATGTGAGCCCAACCTCGTGTTCCTTCGTTGGCTAGTGATCGGACTAGCTATCCGAATGCTTGTTGTGCAGTTATTTAGCAGTGACCTTGCGGGGCCATACTGCCAGTACGATTACGGAAACCGGCTCAGTGTTTCTGTACGTGTTCTGTGCTATTATTCTCAACCTTGTGCTAGTCTCTATGGAGCAAGGCTTTTGTTATTCTACGGAAGGGACTGTCTCTGTCAAACGACATCGTAAAAACGTATATTTGAAAACATCTGCAGAAGAAATGAAAGTTTTATAGACATTAGTGTCTACGTGGTTAGGCGGAACTCATCAAGGAGTAAAAAGGTAAAATTCCGCTATAGCCCTAGCGTCGTAGTCGATCATACCAATTAACTTTGCCAGAAAAAACTTTAAAACGCAAAACTGGTTCATCATAAACTGTAATGCTTCCACATATTTATAGATATAACATCAAAATAATAAGTACCATTATCTTTATTCTCGTTGCTTCTAAATTGTTCCCGTATGCAAGGGATTTAGCGTATGTGGTGTTTTCACGAATGCTGTCATTAATGTTCCTTTCCTATTTGTTTAACGTTACGCCCAACTAGAACATTTGGCAAGTTGTCGGTTATTCGATACCAGTCATCAGAACAGCTTGCTGATAACCTGGCTCAAAATAAACTGTGTGATCAAGATAATATTAACAGTTTAAGGACTAATTCAATTATGAAGTAATTCTAAGCGCAAATAAACTCAGTTCACAAGATGTGAACGCAAAAGTATTACCGATCTCGCCGTAATCTATATATATATATATATATATATATATATATATATATATATATATATATATATATATATATATCAGTCTGTTTATACATACCAAGATATCAACTCCTTTAGTGTGCTGACAGTGGATGGTCAGTAGGCACTCCGATCGGGTGCTGGACCTCACTTCACTATGGTAGAGACCCTCGGCTAAAAAATGACTGTACCTTGGAGTTCTATAGTTGGTTGTTTAGCCCCATGACCTTATAATTTATAAAGTGTCACTCATCTTAACCTGAAAATTCAGTTAAGCCTGTAGCTAAAAGAATTCTGAGCCAAGTACTTTATTAGACATTTTAGATGGCTGATACTCAATGGATCTTCCCCAAGAACACCTGTCGAAGCCCTATGAGAGCTAACGGTGCAGCCCTGACACAGGCGGACGCAGAACAGTATTGTTTTGCAAAGAAGCATAGGAGGAATTCAAGTCAACCATAGTCATAGAAAGCCTACGTCTCGCTAAAAACAAAGCAATATGCTTCGAGATATGAGACCAAATTACTCACAATTGTATAATAAATAACAAATGTACTGGGAAAATTTACTGAAATCTATACCTGTGTGTATTATTCAAAAATAAATAGAGATCGGAAAGTGCAAAATAAATAAACCATTTTAGTTCTATTTTTTGTATATTGTAGGAGAGCCTCGAAGGTCTGGAATTCACTTGATCACTTGAGAGAATTTTGGTATATTTTCATTTGACTAAACAGAATTTTCAAAAGCCACTGACCTATTTTTACTGTCTTTTTGTAGACTTAATTTCTATCGGAATTCTCCGTTACTTTTAACTCGAAACTAATAAAACTTAGATATCAAGACTGGATAACCGAAGCTTTAAAAAATAATGTTTCTGAAGGAAAAATTTTTCAGTTTTAGGAATGGTTGACTCACTCTGTGTTTTGACTGCATACATAACGCCAACGGTTTGCAATTTTAAGCTGTAGCAATCCTCGCCTCACCTCGGATGCGCCAACCAGACGAATGGCGCTTGGTACGCGAATACCAGTGAATCCGACATCGGAGACCGTGCCACTTATTTGCGGTGGAACCTTTCCGCTTTTGGGAATGCTCTGAAAGACGATTCTTCGGTCTGCGCCAGACCATAAAAATTTGAAGTTACGTGCTATGGGTCTGGAAACATACGGTCTCTCACATGAATTATCGTGACATTCCGACACGATTAACAGTAATTCAGTGTGCATGAACCTTTGAAAAATAACTAACCTCAAGACAGTCACTGTCACCTTGAAGGACAGATGCATTTGTCATTTTAGGTACAGTTATCATGAAATGCGTTGCACGTCTTTTCTTTATTTCCTTAAATCCCTCAAATACCTAGTAATAACCACCATATATTTTCAGTTGACTGCCCGATTTTCATATTTGTTTAGACGTACCGGTCAGAGTCTGCGGTAAAAAACTGAAGAGTCGGGTTTCCCTGTAATGCGGTACGATTTAAAAATGTTCATTGTTCAGATAAAATAGCTCACGAGTGAGGTACGTCTCAAGCACGTCAGTTCCGGACGCTTCATTAACGGATTCATTGCAAATGGGTCGGTGGAAAATTGCCAAACGAAAAGAGACCAGATTAGAATCTCCTAACAGATTCGAAGTGGTACGCGCATCACTTTTGGAAACGTTATCATTATGAGTGAATCTCTGATAGCATTGTATTGTATGCTCCAGCTTGAGCATAGTTGTAGAGTGCTTTTCAGCCAAAAATCTTTGCGGAATGGTTAGCTAGTTGCAGAGATGCAGTTTGCAAATTTGTGAGAATAAACAAGTTGATTGATGGTGACGTCGTACTAGGCTATCACTGAATCCCAAACCATTCTTTTTAACTTTCTTTTTCCTCGTTATCAAAACCAAAAGGTTGATATTAGCATTGCAAGTAATGGACACAAAGATGCGTCGGGAATTCTGATGGTAAGTAAGTATTTCGTTATTGCTGGAACAGATAATGACATCGGGGTCATTCTGTTGAATAAGACGGACTACCTGGATCGAATGAATATCATAATAAGCGGTCTTTAAAATTAACAGTATTCTAAAAAGAGGAAAATACTACCGGATATGTTGCAGAGCCTCTAATTGCATCAGTAGAAATATTGAGAGACCAGAACTTTGTTTTGAGTGAAAAATGTGAAGGGCTATGTCTAACTGGCTTATCCAAGGTACACGTATATAGTGTACTCCTGAGACTCGCTATGAGTCTCCCTCTTTAGACCTAGATTGCTGGTTGATTTGTGGATATATTGGATTTGCCACGCACAATCATTGCTCACAGAAACTTCATTACAACTTTCACGTTGCCGAAAACAAAATAAATATTGATATTGAAGCAGCTAATTTGAAAGAACCACTAATACGATTCACTTTAAGTGTTGATTTATGTTTTGACGAGATGTTTCACCAGCGAACTGATGGAACTTCTTTGGACTCATCTCGGAGCAAGTTTGGACAGGATAGTTTTTGGTGCGACGATTGGTGACAATAAATCTAGAATCCGACGTAAGCTGTCTGTTTTTTGCTAGCCAAATCAGATTATTTAAAGACAGGTAAGTCTTCGCTCTAAATCTGGTGGGACAAAGCGAAACCAATGGGTTGCTTTCATCTTTTTCGAGGATGGTGGCAAAGCTTTAGTTTCGGAGACAATAAAACTCCTTCGGGTAATCTGAGATTCTAAACATATTCCCAGGGAATGATGTGAATCGTTGAATATGCCAAGCTACAAGAAAGGCAACAGATCCTCTTGTGAGGAATTAGCTTGGTAACTATCTCATCCAAACTGCTCTCCGGGCTTATTCTTCCCCGGTTGTTCATCACCCAAGAAGTGTAAACCCGCGAGAATTAAACCGGTTCCAGACTCCGTCGAGGTTGCGTCGATCACTCATTTGCCCGTAGACAGAACTTAGAGCAAGTACATACCCGCCTTGGTCCCGCAATCTTTTTTGCTTGATCTGAAAACAGCTTTTGACTCGGTCGATCACACAGTTCTCTGGTACTGTCTCTCATTGAAGAGCTTGCCGGAGAGACTTGTTTCCAATTTCCAATATTTGTACGCAAACAACCGAGGCCAAGTTTGTGCTTACAGCGGTCTTCCACGCAAGTTCACCACGACCAGTAGTGGTCGTCAAGGTTGCCCTCTTTTCCTCTTCCTCCTCAATTCTGTAATTGAATTGATTTTTGAGATAGCCCTATCCCCTTGCGGGAATAATGGCATCAGTTTGCTCTCAGGCAGCAAACCCTCTGACTTAGAATGCGCGGACATTTTTCCTCTGCTTGAAGACCCATGTAAGTTGGAAGCTTCCCTAAATAATCTAATCAACAGTGTAGCATTTTTTGAGGTGGATTTCGCCCTTTTAAGGTACGAAAAGCCGTCAAAGGACTGATTTGGTTCTTCTCCATACTTTGTGTTGGCGAGGGAAGCTATAGATGTAGTAGATAAGTTCTGTCATCTGGGCAGGTGTATCCCTCCAAGTGGCCAGACAGTGGCGTACGCAGAGGTTGCTTTTGACTTTGCTAACCTCAGCCATCTGTGGCTCGAGCTTGACATCCTACTGTCTGCCAAGGGTCGAGTGTGCCCTGCGATGGTTAGATGGGTTCTCTTGTACAGCTCATAAATCTGGCCGTTGAAGGTAGAAGATAGGAGGAGACCGTCAGTGTTCAAGCACTGATGTCTCCGTTGCATTATTCCAGTATGATGAAAGCATCGTATCAGAATTGCTGAGGTTAGACTTAGGATATCGGGACCCAGTGGTCAGTCATTAGAACAAGTACTGAATCTCAGCAGGGTGAGATGACCGGGCCATGTATAGCGCATTTCCCTGATATACCTCCTGGGCGTACGCTGTTCCACGAGGCAGGTGGTGGTTGGAAGGTGGATCTAGAACGGTACGAAAACCTTGACCAATGAAAGTGGCCAATTAGGACTTACTGGACTTCTGGGTTCGATTCCAAGTTAATCGCCCTCAAGTTGGTTAGAAATATTAAGTGACATGTTTGGATGTCTCTGCCTGTGGCGTTGTGGCATTGGGTCTCTTTCTTTTTCCTTCATGACTTCCCTCCTTTATTTTGCTATGGTTCTAAGGGTCCATTGTTCTAGTTACGAGCCTGGCTCAGGATTAAACACCGGGAATAGTAGTTGTGAATTAATTAGATCATCTATAGGCAAGGCGATGCACTGAGATTGGTACAGACAACTGTCTACTACCAAATGTGGCGGATAATCATGCAGTTCAAATCACCATACGTAGGGTCATTATCAATAAAGTCAAATTTAGACTCCATCTGTAGGTGTCGTTTCAAGACCCTCGAATAACCGATCACGTGCTTTTTCTTCTAAAATGACCGGTCAGAGGTAATTGAGCTGAAAGGTTAACACCTGTCTCAGCCGTAACTAGATGGTTCGACATGGAACCGAATGGTCTGTTATTTATTTTTCATAATTCTTTTTAACTCGTACTCACTCAAAAACCAAAACCCCTTGTCCTTTTCAGATAAGTTTGCATTGATAACTTCCGTTCTTAACTCATTACAGTCTTAGGTCGAATTATCCGTGAGCACATGTTCATATCGTTTACTCAGATGTGATTGTCGGAAGGGCTAAGATGCTGAAAACAGCCTTGTTAGATCTCTTGACCTTCCTCTGTAAAACATTTCATATGATCTGCGTCTGAAGCCAAGTAGATGATGTTTATTTGCTTTAGCTCTGGAATAAGAGCGGAAGTAAACTTTTGTCAATTTACTTTATTTCTGATACGGTTTCGTAGTACTTTAATTGTCGGCTCCAATTTGAAACTTTAACTCGTGCCGTAACATTTTCATTTCAAGATAAAAATTCCACGAATCAGCTTACCAGATCTGCCACGAGCGATGAGTTTTCCGTGGACTCTGATACTTAGTCCAAATCCAACATATATGTGTACACCGGGATCAATTATTAGTGTAGCGTCTGTTCGGATGATAATCGATACACTAGGGATCACGTATGGTGACTCGGATAAAATCCACCTTTGTGTTCCGTAGATGTCAGAGTTAATAGTTTTTGCTCGGGAACAGATTGGAAAGAGAACGCACATCACCATAGCCGGCCAGAAAAGAAAAGCACGTGACATTACTTCTGGTTTATATCTGAAACCATAAATATTTAGATTTGTGTAAGATAGTCTACTCTGATTTCGAAGAAATACGCAGCTAATTATATTCAGCCATACCTGCAGATTAGAGGCTCATAAAATCTAAGGACGAATTGCTTGGGAATCGCTCTGAGTATAACATGGAAAACTAAAAAATTACGACAGTTGCTTAGTAATCATTCTCTACGGAAGTCAGGGCATCAGATCAACTAATTCCGTACACGGAACATCGCAGTAGTCTGTGGATACAGCCTACGTGGAATTTATCATTTAAATGTGCAGGTAATTTGGTCAAAAATTTATAGTGCAATACAGCAAACGCATTTTTATATCTGTCCAGTATTAACAAATTTATTGTTCTCCCAATAAGGCTTTTTACTGCTTTGCTTGAAAAAAATGGAAATAAAAGATGTTTAATTGAATTCGCTTTCAGCTTTTAATGCTGTTCTAGTGTTGTTGGCATAATACGATATTACGGCGAATATTGTCCTTTATCTGCTTGAGCCAGACTGCTGGTCCTTTGCTGATGACCATCGGGTTGACTTACAGATTTACCAGTGTAGTCATAAATATGTTAACAGCCCGAAACCCAATTCACCAATGGCTTAAACGTGCACAAAAGTTTGACCCACAAAGTGTAAGCCTTGAGATTTTATCGTAATAGTGGCATAGTATTAGCCGTTCCCCTATATTATGTGAAGTCTGTTGTGGAACAATAACGGTCAAATAGGAAAGTACTTTACCAACCCCTCATGCACGTAACCTTTGTTGTCATTTGTGTCAGCTATGGTTTATTACTCCATACTAATCTTCCCGTCGATCGCCAGTATGACACTGGCGTTTAATATTTCCTAAGGACTATTCCTGATCAAAACACCTTGCTGTGAGTGTTCGTAATGGCCCCTTGGCGTACGAACTCTAGTTCTTTAAGTTACTGCTAAGCTTTGACCAATCCGCGGTTTAAGTCGTTAACCATATTCGCGTGCTGATCATTTCCTTGCCCAAGTAAAGCAAGCACTTAGGGACGATTCTTTAAATCTGTTCACGATGTCAGAAGCTCTTAGCCTTCACAGAACACTATATTATTACTTGTTACGATACCTTCTTGCATACATGACACAGTGACCCATAAAGATCAACTCACTTTAAGTCAGATGTTTAGCAAAGACTAGAAGTGAATTTTTAAGGTCCATATGGATCTAGGTCTCTAAACTGGTAGTCCAACATCCTGAAAGCAACACTTCACGTTGTCCTTGACCTCAAGAAGCGCTTAAAATGCATGCTGCAGCGGCCTCTATAAACTATGGTCAGGAATGAGCTCTCATTATCCAAGGTAGATAATGAAAAGTGGGTTACTACTCGGGCTGGTTAGACTTCCACCAACAATTTACATTGTCCCATTTCCAACCTAACGGTGGCTCTCTTTGTAACATTCCTGCTTCAGGCCGCGGCTCACTCGCCGGGAAGGTCAAAATCAGTTGATTGCCCAAGATCAAACTTATGTTGGAGCCCGCTGAATCGTTGATTACTGCCTCGTGCAACGTACCCACTCTGGTCAGTCAATAAAGTCACTTCAAGTACGTCGTGGATTCTCAAGCTGTTGATGTTTACCATATATGCCTAGCAAGAAATCAAGACGCAGGTATTCAGTGGCGGCTGACCATCAGATTCGGCTGATGAATCCAGGACTTAATTTGGCAATGTTTGTGAATATACCAATTCCAGTTTCACCCTACGGAAATTGCACGAGCCACTTTACTCTTCTGTAGAAACTTGACCGTTGCCTTCATCCTGTTAACAGGACTGGACTACGGAACGCAGTGGAACGTAGTGACCTCGATCGTTCTGAGAAAATGACCCTTTCCTGGACATTATTTTGGATTTATTTCCTCTACGATCTTTTCTATCGTTTGGCACCGACCTTAATGTTTTGTTCGGTTGCGTACGTTTTACTGGACTGACCTTTCCGAGGTTTTCGTCGACTTTGTTTTGGATCACTTTCACTTCCGGTCTTTTGCCGATAGTACGCGCTCGCGGTTCGCTTTTGCACAGACGTTGCTTTCGTTTCCGTTTGAGGTATTTCTCTTATCGGTACTGTTTCGGTGCCACAATATATAGAATACACCTTTGCATCCGTAAACCGACTTGCGTCTTCTCTATTCGTCCGATAGTGGGGATAGCCTTGGTATTTTGCTGCTAGACCCAATAGAAGACACGTTCACTAGCCGCCCTCGAACCTCTTCTATAGGAGCATTATAGACAAATTTTTGCCAACTTTTGCTTTTTCAGTAGAGTTTAACCAGGTTTATCTGTGCCCTCCCTTCTTCTCAGGTTTGCGAAGGAAGATATACTATGGCAGACCTTGTCTGGCCCATCAGACGACGGAGCTAGACAGAATTGTTGGCTCAGAGTATGCCGACGACACCATGTTGCAACTCATAACGTTATAGTGCCAGAGGTAGACCCCGTAGTATAAAATTTCTTTGTAAAATAGGAAATATGCCTGGAAACAGCCATACAAAATTGTTTTGTTGGGTCTGTGCATAAAGACGTGAAGACCGCGATAAAGAGAGACTACAAAGGAGAGCAGGTTGTTCCACGTTTTGCAACTCACGATAAAGACGAGTTGAAATAAACAGCGCAGAAGTTTACAATAATGGCCTTATATGGATAATTCGTCGCCTGCTCAGGGGAGAGATGATTAAAAATATGAGAGAGTTGGATCACAAAAGCACGATCCTGATAGCAAAACCCCTGAAAATACCCGTGGAAAGGAGAGAGTGAGTGGGGAACAGCTGCCCGGCAGTGGGCCAGTAACCACAAGGTTGAGATTAACTTGAGGTCACTTACGTGGCGGATGGCTCTGCTTCGGACACTGTCGAGGACGTTTAATGAAGGAGACAAGGCACCGTCCTAAATGGGACTGCAGCCTTCAAGAGTAGGGTATTTTGGGTTTCGTGCTTGGTTGAGTGTGGTAAAACGTCTGGTAAAAACAAAAATCTAGTCTATTTAATGCTGTCAAAATACAAAATGTTACACTTGTGGATCAAGGAAACGAGCTGGCAAGGGAAAGACCAAGAAGAACCGAGTAAGATATGGAACCGAGAAGAGTAGATCCGAAATTGAGGGCTGGACAGTACAAGTATCGTCCCAAGTAAATGGACAATCTAAAAGATTTTGCTGCACTAGAGGAAAGGCTATTACCTTAGTCGTTAGCAGCAATTCAGTGAAGATCATCATTCAACTACACCCAAACATTCGAACGACTGTGGGAGGTTTTAGCTGATAAAGCACGTGAAGACAGGCAGATGATACAACATTGATGATTTTCTGTAGATACATATAGGAAAGATGTTTATTACTTATGTTTTTCCCGTTTTCAGGCGAATGACTTCCATCACACTCACCTGAGTTTTTCACTTTGAATATTTATTTGGCTTTTCCTAACACATTTTTCGATTTTGCTTGTCTACAATTGTGCTAGTGTACTTGACCTTCTGTAAAAATGGCATTATATATCAAAATACGACTTCCGGACAGAAATACTCATATGGATGTTTAGCTAACTGGAGGTTTTTCATACGCAGTCAACTTAGGATAGAAGTTTTCAAATGCAGATAGTAAGAGCTTTTTTAAGTGAGACAATCAAACTCTCGTCTTACAGTTCATGTTGTGGTCAACGTCTTGAGTACAAAATCAGTTGGGTTTTACTATAAGGATTGATAATCGGATGGTTAGTTTCTTGGTTGCATGCTTTTTTGAACTTTAAGGACATCCTAAAGCTGTGGCAAAAAGGGCTACAACATCGCCCGTACTGTTGAATTCAAGAAAAGAAAAAACATTAAGCATCTAGGCTCTGTTTATTCCAGTTTATCAGATTTTAGCCACCAGACACGTTCAGCAACTTTGCTTCTCTGTAAATAGGCATAAGAGTTTCACTAACATCTCTCTTAATGATTTACTGAAGGTACAATTGAGATATGAACAAACAGAGCACGGTACTTGAGTGAATATACCCGGTTGTGAAAGTAGAGAATTCCTCTCACCAGACTTTCCAAACCAAAAGTAGTCAGGGAACATCCTAGAAACCAAAAATAACAAACTATGATTCCTTACTGCTCCGCTAGCTAGAAACGAATCTCAATCCAGGATGCAAAAACGTGTTGTCTGAGGCAGAAAATGAATCCCCCCATTAAAACCCAAATCCATAATCTTGAAATCGCGGAGATACGCACAAATACGGAGCTAGAGCTCAGTACTAATGAATCTTCTAGGGTCCCCATTTGTCTGCTACGCCCATGGAGTTGCAAAACATAATGGGAGACTAAGAGTGGGGGGGGGGACAACAAGCAGTATCACTTAGTACCATTTCATGTAACACTGACGACACCGAGGACAGTTCTGTGTAATAAGTTTCAGATATAATAGACCTTACAGACTAAGAAAGTAAAAGGTAGAATAAGGGGCTATGAAGAACAACTGAGCAGATAGTATAATTTTTATTTAGAATAACATTTTCATATTAGTACTGTTTTAGGCAGATCATTTATCTTTTTATCTAAGTTCTGAAGAATGTAAAAAGCCCTTTCAAGAGCTCTTTTGCTCTGACTTTGAAGAGTAGGGAAAGGTAGAAAGAAGAAGCGATCGCCCTCACCCGGTACGGCAAAGTGGTGTGCCAGGTAATGTTTACATTAAACAGGACCTACTTCAAAGACGAAATTGAGAATGCCCGATGTAATGTTTAAGGCGAACTAAAAACGGACTGCTCAAACAGCAGCCGAAAGATACAAAAATATGGTCACTGGCAACAGTCGGTTTCACTTTGGTCTGTTGTTTTCGTGATCACGAAGAAGCAATATTTAGCCAGTCTTCGATCATTTGGCGAAACCGGACATTGCCAATTTCCTTTACGTCTTCTCGCTGCCATTCTTGTTTTGGCTAGCCGCAAGGGTTCCACCGTTGTGTGTTTCACCATGAGGGCCTGGCCGTGTGAGCGAATATTCATTTAGGCTGGAGACTAACTGCAGCCCGAAGTTTTAAACGACTGTAAAACAAACTACTAAAGCGTCACGAGTGTCCTAATGACCGTACATGGGCCCGTCCGGACTGTCTGCAATGAACCCGAAAAATGCGCAGAAGGCGCACCATAACTATGTAATTGCACCATTATTTTAAAGTTGACTAACGATCGTCAATCACTTCATTTTCAATAACCGGCAAACCACCACTGCTGATATTCGTGGACTTTGTATAATGCATAACTAGGTACCTCAGAATTATTCCATGATGACCAACGCCATACCTCATTTCAGTGTTAATTACCGACTAAAGTTAGATTCATTGTTTGAATACGCAATTATAATACTGCTTAAATGCGTCTTCCAGGACTATCGCCGACCGTTCTGTAAGTGTCCCTCTCCTGGTGATTCAGTTAACGGTTAGCCAGACAATCAAGAGATTCTTGATCCATATTTGATAGTTTTTTGCTACCCAAAGTACAACGATTTTCTTTCGCATATCCAACAGGCACTACCACTAAGGTTTTCAAAGACGAACTTGAGTATCCCATCAGTCAGTAACATGTTCAAAAATGATCCCAAAATAGTCAGTCTTCGTTTGAGAAGAGAACACCACTTTTTAACTTCCTCGAAAATAAAGTCAGACAGTTCATTCACTTTCGGGTGCTAAATATCCTTATAAAATAATTTATAAGGATATAGAAATATACAACATATATACACAAAGTACTACATATATGTAGTGTTTTGCAAAGGGGCAAAAGTGAACTTCAATGCTTTAGACTATAATTAAAGCGGTTACCAAAATTCTGCAACTTATGCCATACAACACAAGTAGCTCGGGAAAGTCCATAAGGACCCTATCAGGTCAAAATGCTTTCTTTTCATGCTGGCCGGGCTGATGAAACCAAGTCAGCAAAACAGTTCCGATTTATTATTTGCAATTTAGTCCCAAGTTCATCTCAATTTGGTCCCCTTTGAAACACCTCGAGGACATTTTTGGGACTGTTTTTGAAAACTTCGAGAATTCAGCGGTCTAGGTGATTCACTTTGAAATTTCTGCAAACTTTACTATATGACTTTATCTTAAGGTACTATTTATTGAACTGTCATTACTTTCCTTTAGGAAAAATTACATGATCAGTAAATACCCCCAATAACTACTTGACACGACCCGAGTACTTTCTGGTGCCGAACATCCCCATAAAAAGTGACATTTTACGAAGGAGTCAAGGTCCACTTCCATGTTATGAGCAGTACTTGAAGCAACCGGCAAAATTCTCCAGCTTATATCACATTAATAAAATAGTCCCAGAATAGTCTCTTGAGGGATTTTTAGGACTAAATGCTCTCTCTTTGTGCTGACCGGGCTAGTAAACCATAATGTTTTTCAATGAAATAAAATTATTTCTCCATGTTTCAGACCTGTCCAAATCCAGTGGTGTGACAAAAACTCTTCTCAAGCTAACTACTGAAAAATTGTCCCTCGTCGGGCTATTTTGGGACTAAAACGCACACTTGTAGCGGTTGCCATCTTCATTCGTACTTCCACCACGTTTATTGTTTAACTGAACGCTGACTGCCAAGCGCGGTTGCCATTTGACCGTTGCTCTTGCGCACGCTCTCATGCACGCTCTCACGCACACTCCTGAATATACGCTAACCACTATCACTCCCAATCGCCTTCTCGTTCTCACGGGGCGTGGAGAATACCGTTCTGGTTAACATATTCGTACAGTGCCGAGCATTAGGGTAACGTGCAGGTGGTCCACTCAGTACAAAGGACCGAAGCACGCGTTAACCAAGGAAACCGCGAAGTAAAGTCTAATCAACCTTACACACTGCTTTGCTGACCGGGACTACCCTTGTGGCAAAACCGGTGCAAAACCGCTCCGAAACCGATCATTTTTCGGCCGGTTTTCGATCAGTTTTCGGTTGATTTGTTTAGTAGCCATTTTACACAGATCTACATTGAATTTATACGAAGAAAAATGACTACCAAAGCGATGTGCAATGCTTGGTTGGCGTTTTATTTTGATGTATTGGTTTAGTTCATCGCAATGTCCTGAAAACCTCGGCATGGATCACTCCATTTTATTCCCTCGAAATGGGTAAAATAAGGACAATTGGTTAGAAAATCATAAGTAAAGAGATAGAAGTGAAAATCATAATACGTAATCTGTGTTAGTGAAGGAAATAACCAACCATATCAGGGATTTCAAACGATTGGCACAAACCGCTCCAAAACAGATCAGTTTTCGACCGGTTTTTGGCCGGTTTTCGAGCTATTTTTACTATGACGCCGATCGGTTTTCGAGCGGTCCCATAGTGATTTTAGATCGGTTTTACGGACGATTTCTGAACTGTTTCCGAGCGGTTTGTGCCAATCGTTTGAAATCCCTGATATGGTTCGTTGTTTCCTTCACTAACACAAATTACGTATTATGATCCTCATCTCTATCTTCTTATTTACGATCTTCTAATCAACTGTCCTTATTTTACCCATTTCGAGGGAATAAAATAGTGCGATCTATACCGACGTTTTCAGGACATTTCGACGAATTAAACCAATACATCAAAATAAAACGCCAACCAAGCATTGCACATCGCTTTGGTAGTCATTTTTCTTCGTATAAATTCAATGTAGATCTGTGTAAAATGGCTACTAAACAAACCAGCCGATAACCGATCGAAAACCAATGTTACGAACTGGATGGGTGCCATCTTTTGGCAGAGACAAAATATATCTTTCAATTTTAGATCCTTATGAATCTGAATAACATAAAAAATATTATTAGGCTGCGTAATAAGTTTTGTTTCTTTATGGGACCATAGATATCGTATTCGCGGTTTAAACAACGGAGCAGAGGAACGAAAACAAAAAATTACTTGAAAACTCGCCATTGTCAAGGTCGGGTCAGCTCAACCCTTGAAGTTCAGCTTTCGATCTTCAATCAATCTTCTTGTCAGAAGGCAAGGGGAAACATCCTGTGTAAGCCTCTCCACATCGAATCTAGTTTCTCGCTCAGGAAGCCTTACTCTAAAGAGCCTCCAGATGTATGTCGAGACGCCTTCTGAACTGAGTGTCGTTCTTCTCTTCCACCACTGATGCTGGTAAGTGTAGCAAGCTGGGCTCATTGTTCTCTGTGGGGGAATGCAAGTGCACTATCTGCAAAGACAGAAGGGGAATTGGGTGAGTCGGAGCTCAGTAAGCTAGTAGGCGAGCGTCGACACTTACATCGATAATGATGGGAGTGGCCATCCGTCTGTGCGCCTTACAGTAAGGCGTTCCAGAGATTAGTAGCCCTCTATGAAAGAAGATAAGCCAAAGGAAAGCCAGGGGACGGAAGCCTTCGCGGCTTTACCGAATAGCCTAGCGTCCGGGCTTTCATCCGTAGAGGAAAGTCCGACGGGAATTTCAGACCCTTGTCAAACTAACTGTCATCACGAGCTCGCCGATAGTACCCGGGGGAGAGGTCAAGAAAGCTCATACTATCAGCATAGATGATTCAGCTTAAGCCACCGAAGAGCCTCCTAGGGACTCTTGGCATCCTCTCCAGTTTCACCACTTCGCCTATAGTGCAGGGGTAGGTTGTAGTACATTCGTTTGTAAGTCTCAGACGAATTTGAGAGGCATACAGTAATCGGGAAGCCTTGTAACCCAACGGACAGGTGAGCAATGTATGACAACGAGAATAGCTCTGGAAGAGCCATACATCTTATCCGCACGGGCAAGAGTACTTAGGGTCGACTACAGCATAACCTCAAGGCCTAGTTCGCACTGCGATCTCGTTAGTTTTTCGCCCCCGAGCGATACACTGCATGCGATATCCCCTAGCAGCTGGTATGTGCTCGCGTTTGGATGCATCAACCGGTAGAGAACAGATATCAGACCATTTTGTTAAAGCGTCCGGGTTGCTTTGCAGAACCTTTCTGTTCACATCCGACTCCATGACACACAAAGGTTCCATTCCATCCTCACAAACAAGGCAAGGTGACTGTAAGACTGACGGCCCGTAGTTGATGAGCCAGAAACAGCGCCGATCTAAGAACCGAACCCTAGGGGACCTGACTTGTTACAGCATGCCAGCCTGACTTCGACTGGACAACTTTGACTGAAAACGTCCTCCCTCTCAGTAAATCTGCGATCCTGCCAACCATCAGACTCAGGACCAAAAGTTATGAGTTTCTCCAACAGTCAGTCGTGGAGTACAGTGCACAACGAGGACCACGTCCATGTTGTAGCCACCATTTACAGCCTCTTCCCCTAAGTTCTATCGCCAGCAGGAAGTTTGAGATGCACTATCTCTCTGGAAGGAAGCTATGCTGGGCGGGGCACAGATACGCGCATGAATCTAGGTGCCCTCGTCTCGAGTAAGCATAAAGCCGTTTAGGCGTAGTAACAGAGTCTCTAGCGAGAAAGGATTCGAGACATTACCACTCTCAGGCTTTCATGGGTGGCATTATCTCGCTCGCACCCGTTTCAAGCATCCCAATATCATTGTCATGCACTATTCTCAACCAGTAGGGCACTTAGTGAACGAGCCCAAGAACCCTTGTTTCGTTCCTCAACATTCATGTTGCAAGCAATATTATGTCATTTGTATGAACTACCTGTACAGGAAATCCGATTGATTATTTCTACTGCAATCAACCTCTGTCACAAGTTGGACCTTCGCTGTTGCCCAGAGCGTGAGTCGCTGAGCTCGAACTTCGTCGTGGCTGTATTCGGTAATCTCATCTGTTTCCAACCTTCAGCTGTAATTCAACTGCGTTTATCGATGCATCGTGCAGTTTTGAAACGTAAAGACCCAGGAGGGACGCAGCTGAGGTTGGATCATTGTAAAATTGCTTCTCTGTCGTTGTATACAGTAACTTTAGCCTTTTGGAATGAGCTTTGTTTCGAATTGCATCGGAATTGGTCTTTACTTTTTGCTAAAACTTTCTGTTGGTTTGTAAATGCCGCACTCAGCACCCGTGACAACCGCTGAAAAAGGAAGTCGCAAAGCATCTGGACAAACCGTCCCAAATCGAAGGGAAATGTTGTGCAGCTGAACCAAATCGTTTCCCCCGTAGGTGTGAAGTATGGTTATTGCTCGGGCTCCAGTATATCAGGTTGTTTTAGGATCATTTTGGCTCCCCATAGAGCTCGGACCCATCGGTTGCTAGCCAAACTGAAGGGATGGCAGGTTACTGAACAGTTGGAATTGGATATGCAGAGGAAGCTGCTTGACCTGAGGAATGGGGAGAAAATGGCGAAACTACCCTTGGCACTCACCGAGGAAGAAGAAAACCAAGTCATCGGAGATTAAGTCGAGTGAAGTAACAGGCGTCGAACATCTACCTTGCCACCTGGGTGATTGCCACGAAAAGAACGATGCTCCGGGAGAATCACGGCGGTTCAAATGGCAAAATCTGCAGCGAATTATAGTTTGGAATGAACTAAAGCGGAACCAGAATCACTTTCGGGCTGTTCGTCTACCTATTGTAGGTTCGTGAAACAGTTTGATTATTACGTTGACGGTAGAATCTGTGACGATGACCAGCGTTTGCTTTGTTTGATGCATTATTGCTAGGGGAAAGCCGGGGATGTGGTTTCAGAATGTGTTGTTGCCTCCAGGACTGACATAAAATAGGGCTGGGGAAGTCTCAAAGAGTTTGTATGGACAAGATCACGTGGCGTTTCTTTCACCCACTGGCGGCTTGCTGCAAGGTTTGAGGCTTTTGATGGAAGATTCAGATGCCTGGACTGTGCTCAAGTAGATGAATCGCATGCCAGACCTCAACCCACTGTGGACCACGGAACGGGTTACTCGAGTACTGCCCAAGCTTCTCCAGGATTTTTGGGCTACGACCGCTTGTGGTGCATTGAGGAGAGGAGGTGAACTCAGGTTGCAAGGTCTGCAGTACATAATGTCCCGTGAGGCACGAATCGCTCGGAGTAGATTTGGTACACAGGCTGCCGATAGAAAGGCTCAGGGCTATTTGCGGTCACCTGATTGGAGGAATTATGCACAAGATCCGACCCAGAAGCGAAACTGCACACGTCAAAACAGGACAGTCCCTTGTTGGTCGCAGCCGTTAGATGCTTGTTATGTAATGGAGAACACGCATTTGCAGAATGTCAGCATTTTCTGCCCCGCGATATTCCCGGTCGTTAGACATTTCTTGAAGAAACCAACGCTTGTTTATCATGTCTCAAGTGTGAACATCTGTCTAGCAACTGTCCCATTTCCAAACCACGTTCAATGTCATTATGTCAAAAGCAAGACCACCTTGTACCGCTGATACACAGGAGCGATCTACCAACCGAGGTATTCATGTTTTAACACAAGGACTACGGTTGGACAAGCTGAGTACAGGTGATGCCGGAAAACCTGGCCAACAAACCGATAATTGTGCGGCTACTCTTGGTCAAGGTTTTCGTGCCAGTTTAGTTGCGCTACCGACACGAGCCGGCGGACCGGAGGGCTCTGTAATAATAATAATGGTATATTTCAGGGACACCCGAAGCATGTTTGATTGCATGATCATGTGATACAAGTGAGGTCGCAAAAAGGTTCCTTGGATATTCATTGGGTAAATGCAGCACAGAAGTTTATAGGTTTTAGTGGTCACACGAATGAACGCCCGGCAAATTTGAGTTTGAAGGTCAGGTAGACGCACCTCTCAGAAGTGAGTGAAATGGGATCCGCCATCGAGATACGTAATGAAGTAAAGCGGGGATGAAGTAAAGACGCGCGGTATTTTGGATAGCATTGATGTAATGTTGCAGGGGTGAGCAAACTGACAAAAAACTTCGAAAAGGCACCAACGAAAAATGGAAGAATTGTTGGTGATGACGGACACGCACTTGAACCAATTGCCCAAATGACCCGGAAAATAGCATAAATATTATGCCAAAGGATTTATCGTGTCCTCTGCGGGGGGGGGGGATAGCGTAAATGTTATGAGGTCCTTTTTACCACTGAATCAGTACTCACTGTTCATGAAGAGGTTGTGGAGGAAGCCCTCATTAAGAGGTGTATACAGATGCCCCAGCCTGGAAGATTTTGTGGAGCAGAGTGACAAAAGTTGACAGGTGAGTGAGACACGATTCGAATAAAGGGTTCGTTTTAGGTAAATTAGTGAGCACAAGTTAAAAACAGGGTGGACAGAGGAGTTGATATAAGATGATCTTATGAAGTCGAATGGGGATGGTGCATAAACGATACTGTCAAAACATGTGGACGATCGATTAACGGGATATGCTGGTGATAGTCTGACATGGGCCTTCGGTAAAAACCGGAAGGTCAGTAACTTGGCATACGTATAGTTCATTTCCAGCATAGGTTTTGAGAAATTGCATTGGCAGTGGTCTTTGGCAAAGATGCTCAGTCGTGGAGGACTGATGAAAAAATGGCTATAGGTAGTAGGTTGGTGAAACGGAGCTCAACTATTGGTTTATCGGGGTTACTCTAAGACCGACAGATGAGGAATACAAATTCACAACGAAGTGAGCATAATAATGACATATATGTTTGATATCTGACGGAATCAACTAGAAGTAGTACACCACTGGAACCCTGAAAAAGCGCAGATTATTGTGTGGCTACATACATTGAGGAAAGTTCAACATGAGACCTTTTTCTTGGGGGGGGGGACAAACAGAATAACAACAACCTAAATTGAAAAAAACAAAAGGAATACCGTCGATATACTCAAAGTGTTGCTGTCTCCTCCAGCTAACACTGACTCATCATCGTGCTCGCTTCGAATTTGACTTCATAACCTAGCGCTTTTTTCGTCCTGCAAAGTTTGCTTTCTTTGATGCACAATTATTACATACTTAAAAACCCATCAACACTTCTGGCTCATTATTCCCGGTCCACTTCCCGCGGTTTCATGCTTAACTGTTCACCAGTCTTATTTTCAAACTTAACCACTCTCAAGGACAAAGCCCACCCTTTTTTACTACTTTTACCGGTATACTCGAGAACTAACGCATTTATTGCTGTCAATAACTTCCGCACCTCAATCTTCAGTCAGTATATGTCACTGCGAAATTTGTCCCTAGAGATTCCCAATAATCGACTACTCTGTGTTTGTTTGCTTTCTCTGCCAGCTCCGCTGTTTGCCCACTTAGGGCTGTTGTATTGCATTATCCTCATCTTGCAAGGTATCATGTCCCACATACGCACATCTGATAAGCTCTTGTGCCGCAGAGTTCTGTTTTGTCGCCACAAAGTGGCCCACCTTTTGTATCAAACATGAACTGATAGTCTTCTACCCATCACTTCAACGTTTTTGCCACCTGTGTCCATCCTGTTGTTGTGGTTGAGCACCACGCAAGGATTTTTTCGCTGGTTCCTAGTTCATGCTGAGGCATTACATTCCTTTTTTCTGAAAGCAAAACAATCCACTCAAAGTCCATATATTTCGTCCGGTCACTTCCTTCACCATCACTTTGGAAACCACGGTCCAGATGTGTAGTCCATTTGGTTTATCACACACAATCCGCCCATATCCGGCTGCCGAACTTTGCAAACCTATTCATCGGTTGTTCCGTGTATTTCCTTTCCCATGCTCCATTCCGATGGATCGTCTCAGACACTTCCAATACTTGATACACTCTTCCCACCACGTGAAGTCTTTGCTGAGAATTATCAGCATGTAAATATTTACCTGTCATTTATCTGGTCATCGCTCTTGCAAACCACGTTTCTACCACTATCGTAGCTACGCACCAAACGTTGATTTTTTTGCCAGTTGCCAGTTTAATGCTGATGCATTACATTCCTTGTTTCTGAAAACAAAACAATCCACTCAAAGTCCATATGTTTCATCCGGTCACTTCTTTCACCATCAGTCTGACACCCACAGTCCAGTGTGTTGTCCGTTTTGTTTTACAACTGGCTCAACCGACATACGGTCACTGAACCCCGAAATTGTAATCCTCGACCGCTTTTCTTGTTCTTTATGTGTTATGCCACAGTTTTTTATCGTCTAATTTTACATCGCAACTCCTGTCATACATTGCAAAGCTGTGTTGCTTGAATACGTCTCCTCCATGAATGTTACCCCTTCACAATATCTACGTATCCGTCAATCTAGTTTGGTTCTCCTGCAGGACATTCTTCCTTCTGTAGGGTTTGTGTGATTTTGTACCATTCGCCACCCACCCCACGCTTTGGCAGACTAACTACACCTACCTCCGGCCGGATCGACCACTTGACCTTGAGTTTAAATCCACTGGGCGGTACCGCAACAATTGACTTGAATGCTTTCCCTTATATTCAGTCGCGTTCGCATTATTGTACAATCGTTCTGTAACTTTCATTCAGCTTTCAACTGTACTGTTTGATCTTGCTTTGCAGCATGCTCCGGGGTTATCCGAAATAAACTATTATTTATTTTAAATTACGCGCAGTTGATGTTCAGCTAAAGAAGTATAAAAAGCACTCTATGGATTGTGGTGCAGGTGGCTGACCATGATATCTTGGTGGAACAGCGGCAGTGGTTCATACATGAGTGAAAAGTGATACAATTATGGATTTGTCTGGGTTCGTTGGTGAGTAGCATGTGAGCATCTAAAGTTGGTAACAAAGTAGATGCTGGATGTGGATATATAGTGAACTGATACAGTCGTATAAAAGTAGTACATATGAACAGCTCTCAGGAAGTGCAGTTGATGGCATAGCTGGACATGCTGAAGTCTGACATGAAAAGCTGAAAAGGCAATCGAACTATTTATGTCCTGGATTGCGGATACTTCATTGCCAGTGCAACTCCCATGAAATGCAAATGGCTGAGTGAGAGGAGATGCAATGGAAGGATACAATGAACATAGAGCTGGTGCGAAGCAGATGAAGCTCTGAAAGGAGGACCATTTCGTTTTGTGTGGAATTGTTGGCTGCGGAGACCTACGCTGTACTGGATAGTGGCTCCGAAGTGACTCCAATACAAAAGTACCCTCCGTAGCGGGTGGACCTGAAAGAATCCCTACCTTGCTTTCGATTTCGACGGTAAACGGGACTGCCACTTGAGATTCAGGAATAACACAGTTGCGACTGTACCAGTGGTTAGGAAGTGGGTTTGCAAATGTGGAACGAGCCTACTGTTTTCATTTGTTGCCAGTCAAAAAGGTGCAGCGGACGTTTTCTCCTGGATTCAACTACATTGGACCAAAAGGCATATTCTGGAGGATTTAGGAACGCGAATTCTCATGGATGTTAACGTTCCAAAGGCAAATTGTGCATCACAGCAATGTTGCGGTAAAAGAAAGCAACCCTATGTCGTGCAGACGGTTTCCGGATGGACCGTTCTTGGACCGATAAATCAGGGACAATCTTTTTCTGAGGACGATAAACCACATTTAAACGGACGAACTCACTGCTGGCAAGGTAATCCAGTTGGTTTCACTTGCTGAGATCGGTAACTTGACTGGCTCGCTTTAAACCATATATTGCAGTCATGAGAGGTGGTCGCTCAGATCTAGGACTGACAACTAGATCGTCAAAGTTTTCCGATGTTGCCAAAGCGGAATAAAGCATTATTATCATGGTACAAGAAGAGGCAAGTGGAGAAGAACTAAAGCAGTTGCGAGACAGGAATGAAAACCCATGTAATAGCGGATCTGCGATTACCAAGATCCTATTGAAACTCGATCCAGCTTTACCAAATAGATCGACTTGTTTTAGTGGACGAGTGAACTACTTTAACCAACTTCGGGGTGCGAAACATACGGCGATACCGCCCAAGGCTCACCTGATTGCGAACTCAATAATCCGATGATATCATGCAACAAAGGGACACGCGGGACTATCTTGGTCACTCACTGCACCATGCAAATGTTTTTGGATTGTAAGTGATGGAGCTCCCATCAAGCGTGTACTTGGAGGGTGATGAAAATGTTAAGAGCATTGGATAGTCGTAGACAAACAGACGATCGCTCCTCCACCAGCCGTTGGAGTTATACAAGGACGGTTTCCCGTCAAGTATGTCGTAATGAATTATTTTGGCCCGTTTTCAGCTACGCATTGTCACAGCATAGAGAAATGAAGTGGATACGTCTCCACCTTCCCCCAGATGAGTGCAGTAAACATAGAAGTTTTTTTATTCTCTGAGCGCGGACTCACCCCTTATGACGCTACCGCGTTTCACCTCGGGGAGAGGTGCACCGTCAGAGATTTTTAGTGACAATGGTATGGACTTTGTTGGAGATGGAAGAGAATTGGAGAACCAAATGGGAAATTGGTCGTGTGGTGAGATTGTTGATAGGTTGGTGCAGCTGGGTGTGCAGTGGAACTTCAAGCCCCTTCATACCGTCCCCCATGGCGGCATATAGTAAACACTACCAATATTAACGGTCTACTTCTCAACCTTGGTCAAGAAGCATGAGCAAGGTATGATGATAATGAAAAGAAATACATGGCTGTGTGAGGCATTCACATATTTTAAAAAAGTCACTCTTTTCAGAAAGAGCACGATAAAGCGGGCCAGCTTTTGGAAACCGCTGGAACTGCAGATAGAATCAGTCTTGGTTTCAGGTGCAGGACTTTACGGAAGATTAGCCAAGAATAGAACGGTTGAATAACGCGGTGAGGAAGATTGCTGAAGAAGCAGTATGTACAAGAACGATGCAAGCAATGAATCATGGACGCTTGCTCGGGTTCAGCGGACAGATCAAGCAGATAAACAGGATAAATTTCCTATTATTGTGTGAAGGAGTCCGAAGCGCTCAAAAAATTCAGCGATGCAGCTGCAGGCGGACGTCACAAAATGAACGGGAATATGAGGCAATAATAATGCACAACGTGCACAAACAGGGTGCCATAAATTGGCTAGGAGGGGTCCAGTGGTCGAAATCGTGCCATGCCGATCTACAGAATGCGATGGGCAGTCCTTTTGAACTAAAAAGGGAGAATGAGAAAGGAGGAGTGCAGGATAGATCAAAAACCCCGAAACGAATAGGAAGAAGTAAGTGGATGCTCCGGGTAGATATCCGAAGGATAAATATAGAAGAACCACAGGGGAAAGTCTCTAAAGAATACCCAGTTACTTCAGGAAGTCAGACCAACAGGGGGCTGTCGGAGTACTATAAGCAAAACAGTTAGGGAGCCTGCAAATTGTTTGCAAGGGACACTAATATGTTATTACAGCTTCCCTTTTTAAGATAGGTATCTTCCAGCGCGACATGGAGAGAAAGATACTTCACGTGAAAAGACATGAAGACATGTACAATACAAGGAATATAATGCTTTATTGAGGCATCAACAATGGTAATCGGAGGCTTAGCTGGGGATTTCAAGGCGGAGTCATTGAAGAAGCGGCTAACTGGGGCTAGGAGACAGACAAACGCGTCCAAGCAACTGTGCACAGGTGCACTGGAGGAATTATATCTGGGTACGCTAGGTACCATTGCAAGGCCTGCAGGAAACCAGACCCGAGGCTACAACGGATATTATGTGGACTTGGGAATAACCTTTTACACGTTTGCAATAAAAGCATATACAGCCAATTTGCGACCAACAGCGAGTGACTGGTGTTTTGTTTCATGATGTTCGTGTTTCCTTCTGGCATCAGGTAAAGAACGCTTAGGGTGGCAGGCAAAAATGGGCTAAGACGGTGTGGATTGAAAAAAATGGGATAGTATGTTTGGATAGCGACGGCAGTGGCTGGATTCCGGTCGTTATTTCGGTACTTTAAAGCAGAATGAAATGAACATTTTGGAAAGCTTATGGGAGGTAATTGCTGAGGCGGCGCATGATGTCATTTGGTGTCGGGAATCTACCCCGTGGTCCGGTGAAAATATTATGGTGGCTTGTACCCCGGGTAACAAGAGTGTGATCACAGTGGCGAGCAATGAAAGATGCTCCGTGTAGCTACGGCCGGAGTGAGTATAAGTTTGGTCCATGACTGTCCAACGTGGGAAGTAATCCCTTCAGATCAATCAATGCTTTAGATCCGGGCAGTACTCCGGAAGCGGCTCTTAGTAGACCGACGGCTGCCCATTTAACCAGCATGATCTGAACAGGGCCGGAAGTGTGGCTGTCTGTAGGAAGTTCCGGTTGGAGGTTATGGGTAAAGTTTCATTGGAGGTCAACCCATCACAATTTTTCTAACCTACCGCCGGTGGAAAGAGCCATGGAGTATTGGCGGGTATAGACAGTGTGGTAGCTTTGCAGGGTAGCTAGATAATGACGGAGTTTTAGAAAGCCGTTCTTAAAAGCAGACTAAATAATTGTCGCCGTCACTGTAGAGTGGGTTTGGCTTGGTTGTAGCCGAAATAATTAGGTTGGTAGGCGGCAGCAGAGGAGTGAGATCAATTAGACGGACTAGGATGGCATCGGGAAACAAAATCATAAGTGAGATTGGACAAGTATCTATTGGTAAAGATGACGGAGAGTGCTGGGAACGGGTGGCTGCAGCGTAGCCAGAGATGGATGTGTTAAGAACAACCCTCGAAATAGGACGCCAGGGCGGGCACGGCCGGATCCGAATGGTAACAAATTAGACAGATGATGGGACACCGGTTTGAAAGGGGCATTTTCGTTTCTAGGGATAGACGCTCTACGAGAAGGTTAGCCATTCAACTTGGCAGGGCTTAACGTAATGTTCCGTGCGGATTATTACCTCCAGGATTCATAGATGACTCGGTGCCAAGTTATTGATTGCCACCCCAGTAAGGTTTTCGGCATTGCGAGGTGACCGGAATAGGAGAGTTAAAGGAGTTCGACAAGCCAGGACACCTAGAAGAGTCGAATTCAGAGGGATCTTCGTAGCTTTCTGTATTTATTTCTCATCCTGTATCTAGGTGTCGATCAGTTGGCCAGGTTGAGCAGAGGTGATCGGGACACTACAGTTCACAGGGGTGTGTGAGCAGTTGCAGTGAGAACCAGGTTACAGGTCACGAGGTGCTTATGGGGTGCATGGGTAAGAGATAAAATGCAGGGTGGGAAAATGGAAGCAGGAGGCTCGATAGGCTATCACCCCACTGAAGCCAAAAAGTAAGAACCAATGGCATATCCTACGAACAGATGGAAGGTAATTTAGTAGGTTTTCTCCGTTAGCAGGGTAGGGTCTGTGCAGCTGGTTGAGGGTACCCATTTCATCCAGAGCCCGGTTCGTAAAAGATATATTTTTGGGGCAAGACATCCACGTATCTGGATTTTCAGGAAGGGTGGCTGGGCCCATACTGGAATATTTCGTAGCTTTTCCTCCCGCCAGGTTTTACACGTATGCTCATAGAGCCCGAAACTGCTAGTGGTGGAATATTTTCCCTGCTTTCGGAAGAAGCCATGATCTGGGCGCCGTAGACCTCGAGTGTGCTGCTGACTTGAGCAGTGCAGGTTGAGAATGGGGACAAGATCGCACACCGAGGGGAGGCACGCCCGACGGCTCCCAGTCTTTAGCTGCTGCTACAGGTTTTTCTAGGCATTTATTCAAACCGGCGCCTAACTGCCACTTTAGATTTTTAATGGAGTGACATGAAATAAGGCTGGGCTGGACGAGTTTGCACTAGGGAAGGAAGGCAAAGAACAGTCATATCAAGAAAAAAATGGGCGGACGCGTCTCCCCTTAGATTTGGTGATAAAAATAAAAATAATGGTACATTTCTCGACTGAGACCAAGACGCATGGGCTAGGCATGATCGCAGAGTAAAGCTTTACCCGGCGGTATGAAGTATTCACGAACTTCAAAAGTAGGTGTCGCACGTTTCAGCAATAGTATGATAGGGTTATGCCGTGCTCAAATTAACCATAGTGGGGATGGTTAAGACGGGAAATACAAAGCAATTTCAGGAGGGGGGCTTTGTGGAGAATTTGGGCAGCGTGGAATTAACCTGCGAAGCAGGTTTGAAGCTCCACCGTTTCTAAGGTGGCCCAAGTTTGGCCACGGCGGGATCCTTAATTGGCCGAGGTAGTCTGCCCACGCCTGAATAATCTGATGCCGCGTTTGTCACTCGCCGTAGGTAACTGAAACCGGATTATTTTGCTTGCACACTAATGACTAAATAATGCTTTCGATGCATTTATTCCTTTTGAAGTGTGAAATGTGTACGTGGAATAACTCGTGCTGACTTGTAATAATGTGTCAGAAAGATATGAGTATAACCAAAACGTCGCATTGTGGCGGCGTTGTCTGGGATTCGAAGTTATTTATAAAGTACATGGTTACCGTGCTTTCGTGGAACTATTTTCATGTACCATGAGGTATGTCTTGCCTGCTTTTAAATATTACGGAATTCGTGTTATTTATCGATACCTGATGATAAGTTATCTGGATTCATTTTAAGTGAAGCTGTAGATCAATATCTGTGCAGTAGGGGTCAATTGAAAAGGTTTGAGAAAATTGTTAAATTCCGTTTTGTTCGGTTGCCTATGCTGTCAGGTGAAACCTGGCTTGCATTCGCTCATTGGCGGAATTGTCTCAGTTTATTTCTTTCCACCCTGCCACACTACACAACATCAGCAGAATAGCCCGATGAGTAATTGTTACCCCGTGCGTTGTGCTATTTAAGATGCACAAACGATGTGTGCAAATACGATCCTCGCCGGAGGCAACGTCAATTCCTGTCCTATCAGAGAGACCAGTCAACGTTCGCTTGACCAGTTGCATACCTCGATGTACGACCGACGACAGCCACCCAAGTGTCCCCCAGGACTTCTGAAATTTTCATACTAGACCTAAGTATGGATGCCCAAGCTGGCAAATTCATTTTAAGCTTGATGTCCGCGAAGAGCCGACATAGAGCCACACATATGACAGACATTACTGGTTATAACTAGTTATGAATACTTTCTTACGCCTAGTACCTTTACCCTAAAGTCAAGCAACGTCCCATGCCAATTGCTTACCCATCTTCATTGCCACGTGAGTGTGAAGTGGAATAATTGCGCGAAACGCATATGGCAACCGTCTCGAGTGCATCTTTTGGCCATTAACTATTCCCTTCACGGAACACTTGACTCAACCCGTACTACAACTACGACGTGGTAGCCTAGCCGTAGTCAGAAGGTTCCATTCCAAAGTTGCGCGCGTAAATTAAGACTCATGTGCCAGCCGTGCTATTTAAGAAGTATGAAGGCAAAACCCGAAAATAAGAACCAGAATGGCGTGGCCTTGAAAGAGTCTGAAGGTGCGATCATCTGTTCCGACGTTGGCGATAATTGGTCATGCAGCGTACACGGCGACAATTCTCGTTATGGAATTCTGCGCACCGAAAACATGTCCATTGTCCACAGGTCCCTCACTGAACCCACTGAACATCTTCTGGGCCCACTGTCGGTTCCTCCTTCTTGAAGACGCTGCAGGCTTCCTTTCGAAAGGGGGACGGCGCGATGTCCAGCTTCCTCCGTTTGGCCTTTGTGTGTTACTCTGTAGAACTTCTGAACGTAACTGCATGCAGCTGATCCTAATATTCTAACATATCATCTTGTCCTTATTCCTCGTAGTTACCGACGACTTAGTACTAATGGTTTATTTCGGGGAAGCCCGAAGTATGCTTGATTGCATGATCATTTGGTACAAGTGAGGTCAAAAATGGAGTCTCCGACGGTAAACTGGGTATACGCAGCACATAACTGTGCAGAGGTTATAGTAATGGCATGAGTGAGTGCGCGGCAGAATTTGATTCCGAGGTAAAGAAAACACCGCCCGTGAGTGAGGTATATGGATTTTGTGGTCAGAATACCCAATCAAGTAAGTTGGTGATGGAAGAAAAACGGGCGGCAGTTCGGACCGCATCTATGTTAGTTCGCGGGGTGGAGCATACTGACAGAGACATTTTTGAAAAATCACTGACGATAAATTGGAAACTTAGTTGGTGCTGACTGATGTGCACTTAAACCAACACCTCGAATAACCCGGAGAATGGGAGAAATATAATGAAGGGGGAGCTGCGAGAGGAGAGGAATTGCGTAAACGAAACGGAAAGTCCGATTTATCACAGCACCGAAACTTACTTTCCAGCAATAGGTTATGGAAGAACGCTCATAAGGAGGTGTGCGTAGATGCACTAATCTCGGAATGTTTGTGGAGTTGGTTGACGAAAAATGAAGGTTGAATGAAAAACGGTTCAAATTGAGGGCCTTTGAAGGTGTGGTTCGACGCATCGTTCGATGAACGACTCGGTCTCACTGGCAGACTTTATGTCAGCACCGGCCTCCACCGAGTTCATGAAACCACGGGCGGTAGAACGGCCAATATATGGCGTGAATCGATGGGCCAAACGAACCGTGTCCACGGCATTCAAGCTTCAAAGCTTGGTTGTCCACACCAGTAGGACCAATGCGTTGTGTGCAGCTGGCGGGAGCATGTGACGACAACCTATATATTCTTTGTTTTTCACTAATAAAGCCTCGTGATTCTCAGGCAGAGGTGAGCTCCTACCAGAGCTAGAGCGGCGTTACAAAACAGTTTTTTTAAGTTAATTAGTAAAAGCATGTTTGTGGCAAGGTGGACTGAGTAGGGGTCGATATATGGGGTGGTCCATACGTGATGCTGCCAAAACATGCAGACCGTCGCACAGTAAGCTATGATAACAGGATGTTGACGGGGGGCGTTAGGAAGACTGCTGAACGGTCAATAACCTGGCGTGCGCATGGTTCATTTCCAACAAAGGATTATAGAAACTGCCTTTAAAGTGGTTTTGGTGCGAAATCCCAATCGTTGAAAATCAATGGAAAAAGTGGCAATAGTTAAGGGGTGGGAGAAATGGTGTTCAGCCATTGGTTTACCTGAGGCAACTTACAGGCTGACATGTGAGCAATACAGATTGACGACGAATTGGGCATAATAGTAGTATATATGTTTGATGTCCGATGGTGTCGAGTGTCAAAAAGCGCAAATAATTGTTGGACTGGTTAAGTTGGGGAGAGTCCAACCGGAGACTTTGGGGAGACAAACAGAATAACTGCAGCCTGGATTATGGGTAGTTGATTTCCAGCCACTGATGTGGAAAAAGCACCCAGCGGATTGCGGAGCAGGTGGCCGACCACCGTAATTTGGTGGAACGACGACAGTGGTTCATAAGTGAATAAAATTTGATACAATCAAGGATTTTTCTGGGTCCATTGGTGATAATCATGGGAGCATATAAAGTTGGCAACAAAGTGAATGCAAATGGTAGATATAGCGGACCGATAGAGTAGCGTAAAGGCAGTTCATGTGGAAGACTTAGAGAAGGTACAGGTGGTTGCATGGCTAGATATACTGAAGAAAGTCTGACGTAAGATATTGAGGAAGCAACAGAACGATTGATATCCTGGATTGTGGATAATTCATTATCAGTGTGCCTTTCAGGAAGTGCATATGTCTGGATGACTAGTGAAGCTGGAGGGGGATCCAGTGGAACAGAAAGCTGATGTCACGCGGATGAAGAGCCGGAAGGGGGACCACTTTGTGCTTCGTGAGATCGTCAGCGGGTCAGAGAAGCGATACTCAGATGACGGCCCTGTTTAGGTAAATGGCGTGGTGACACAAATTGCCCAAGGGATGGATGATCTCTTTAGGAGTTTATCAAAAATCGTGATGTTTATATTGGAGACGTCTAAACAATGAAACCGTTTCATTTTTCGGGGTACAGAATCCAAAAACTGAACAAGGTAGATGGAAGGTAAAACCAGGATCAATTCAGGTAAACAAAAGCAGGACGGAGGTGATGAATGTTGCCAGTGACAACTAGCAGTGTACATTTCTGAGCAGAGTGACATATGTGCATACATCCACTTGGAACGTGGCAAGGTGTATAGTAGATCTTGGTCAGGAACGTTGGAAGAAGCAACAGGCAGCGGAAGTGAGATGCAGAGGACTTTGTTCAATCAGCAGCTGGTGCCAGTGGGTGAGGCTGGCCATGCGCTGGACAGCCAATCTGAAGACCACTTCTGGTGACAAGAGGTGTGATCTGCTCGCCTAGTTGCGCCCACATTTCATTGCAGGCGACCTGCAAGCCCGATGTGTCTTGGCCAAAGCGGCGGATCTGACCACGTGAAGCACCGTTGGGATTGATATGAGTTTTCTTGGTGCGGTCAAATACCAATGAATATCAGATAGTCCACTATTAGGGTACCAGGCGTTAGGTAATCCTGAATGTAACCAAGAGAGCATCAGTTGGGTAGCGTGCGAATAGCCGATGGACAGGTGGAAGCATAAACCAGGTTAGTGATCGATGTGGTCTCCAGAGTAATAAAAGTCATAGAGAGGAAGGTAAGCACGAAAGAAGGTCTGTGAATCAAGAAAAAGGAGAAAAACGCTGTCTGGGATGCTCCTAGCTAAGAACCAACAGGAATCGATGTAAAAAGGTGACAAAAATAGCCAGTGACTTTTTGGGACTAATTTTTTACTTTTGTAAGGCAGACAGACTGAGATGCTTTGCTGTTTAATCTGCCATAGACTGCCGATGTTTGCACTATTCAAAAGTCCAGGCCTTTCTTAAAGCCTCAGTCATCTGTTATGTATACTTTAGGGAGCGTTTAAGTTTTGGTAACCGTAAGGACACTGTCCAGTGCACTTCTAAACCAATGGCTGGGAGTAGAACTGTGTACGTCTAACAGTAAGGTATTCCGAAAGTTAGAGTAGACAGCGATGAAGAAGTGTGAACTTAAGCTAGTGTTTGTGACGGGGTTGAAAAGATTATAATCCTACATTGTAGGGGATAGCTAGAAACAGGCTCACAGTGCAATAGATTAGAAGTGTGTGACCGGCTGGGAAGGACGTCATGCAGAAGGGTAAGGCTCAATTTCGTACGGCGAGGCCATTAAAGGTCAATTTGAAAAGGCTGCTTTCTTTATAAATGGGCAAAGAGCTCCATCCAATTAGCCGCCTAGTAAAAATACACTGGGCTGATTCAATACCAATTCTATCTGATTTGTGTATACTAGAAAAGATCAACAGGCAGTATTCTAAAGAAGGCCTGGCATGAGGTTTATAGAAGGAGAGAAAGCGGTCTTGAAGTCAGAAGGAGCGGGATATCAGGCCTAAGAACTTTCTGGCGTTAGCGACTTGGGGAGCCGAATACCCGGAGAAATTAAGCTTACAGGAATAGCCTAATCCAGGGTCCCGAACAATTTATTTGGTACCACTGAATGAATCACAAATGGCTAGCGACCCTAGAGGTAGGTTGCATGTGTAAGTACCTCGCATTTGCCGGCAGGAAAAATCCTTTTGCCAAGCTGAGCACCATCCATCGAGTGCAGATGTCTTCGGAGGTGTTTAAGACAGCCGAGGAGAGACAATCAAGCTTTTATGAGCGGGCAATCTTAAAGTCATCAGCAAAGAAGTGATCCAAGATAATAGGGGGTCCGTGATACCAAACGATCGGATTTTGGCCGTAAGATGCGGGCGTGGCACACGGTCAAATGCCTTTAACTTGTCCGATTAAAGTGCTATTGGATCCATTCAACTGTTTGCCACCTCCGCGACGAGACTCAAAAAGTCAAGTTGGCGAGCTGCTCAAGATTTTGACCTAAGGAAGTTGTTCTGTCGGGGATTATTGATGTTCATTTGAAAGGAGTACTTCACAATCTGTTCTTTAATGATATTTTCCAGTAATCGGGCAATGGGACGGTAGTTTGTTACCACATGCAGTGGATCTTTCTTGTGGTGCGGTATTATGGTTGAGCATTTCCAGTTTGCCGGCAACAGACTGGGGCTTATCGACGGGGTAAGTAGATTGAGTAGTAAGTAAGGTGTGTCAGGTCCGCATTTAACTATTGCATTGGGCGGTAAACCGTCAGGTCCTGGGTGAGAAGGTGGCTCGAAAGTGGTCAATGATTGGGAGGTAATTGAAGCTTCAAATTCCACTGTGGATGGAGCTGAGGCGGTGACTGGAGAAGGAGGAAGAGGGTCAGCATTGTTGAAAAGGGCCATAGTGGAGGCAAAGAATGAGTCGAAGATTTCGGCAATAGTGAGGAGAACAAAGACGGGCACATTGTCCGTTGGAACTATGGGAGAGATGTCTATATGATTGTTGGAGGTTCTGACCTTGCGCAGTAATGGCAGTGGAAGGGGTGTCGCAGAGCCTTCAGCCCCTGATTACCCAGTGTAGTTTCTTCAAGCCTCTGAAAAGTGGAATTAAGGCAAACAAGTTGAAAAATAACTGCAAAGCCGTGTGTAGTTCTATAAATTTTTGAAGTTTGGTATACCTTGTTTGCAGAGACGCTATATAAGATTTCCTGTTTTCCATCGCTGGCGGAGGCGGGTAACCTTCGCAAGACATCCGGAGAGCTGTGCATAGAAGATATAAGTAGACCGTTGTGTGTTACCAGAGAGGAAAAACGCACTCAAATGGGCTTGCGGAGTGGTCGTAGGGGGAAGCTTCTCGTCAGGAAGAGTAGAGGGTTTGGTGCATTGTGAGTTCAGAGTAGTCTGTGGGTGAGTAGAAATGCGGCGGTCAACCGTATCATGATCACCACCGGGAAAAATTTGGGAGATTGAAAAAACTACTTGGGGATACCATGGTTGAAAATGAGATCTAAAGTGTAGCTTTTCCCCGTGGGGAAGCGGATATGCTGCACCCACCCTCCTGAGGTGATACTTTTTGCAAGTGGTGAAATGTTAGCTGGTGCATATAAAGATAGGCAAGCTACCCTGGGTAGGTTCAAGTCCCCAGAAATAGTCTTCACGCCTGAGGACGGTAAGGAGAGGTATTCAAGTGCATCAGTTATTTGAGGAAGTCCAGGGAAGTTTTCGCTCGGTGGACAGTAAGCACATACAACATGAAGCTCAGAGCCAGGAGTGTGGACGGTAAGCCAAAGTGAACCGGGAATGCAGTCAAGTAGAGGGGATTGAAGAGTTATTGTATTGAAGGTGTGCTTGACAAATGCCGAACAGCCTTCGTCGCCCCGGGTTTTCCTGTTTTGTCTGAAGACGTTGTAGCCTACGGGAGAAATCTGGTCCGTTGGAGTGCAATCGGTCAACCACTTTTAAGATATCAAGATTATATCATAATTAGAATTGGTGGCCAAATATGGCAAGTGCCAAATTTTGTCTTTTAATGGGTCTGCCGTTAAAAAGAACCAGCGAGATACTGTAATTAGTATTTATTTTTTGGGAATTCGGTTGACCAAATAGGTTGTGTGGTATGGAGTAGTCTAGATTCATGGCCCGACCAGAAGATCCATTCTTGGGTGGCAAATCAGCACCCCTATCATAGGGTTTGATTTGTTAGCTGCTTGGTAGTAAAGTGCGCTATGGGAAACAGAGGGGCTGCTGGTGCTTTGGTGTCCGGCTGTATTAAAGAGCAATGTAGATGAACCACTGAAGATACGAGGAGTAGTTAGAATGTCTGGGCCACTAACACTTCTACCTGTAGTCCCTTATTAGCCCCGGTTTGGGATGCAGATTTCCCCACGTAGGTAGACGTAAGGAATGGGTAACCGACAGTGTTGATGCGCAGAGTCGTCAAACGGCGGTGGAGCGTTCCCAAGGAAACGATAGCCATTATTTGACAAGCTATCATCATGGGGATATAAAGGATTTGTCCATGGGCTAGGGGTCAAGGGGATGGAGCGGCATGTAGTACATTTTCTGGACTCGGTTTGGCTTTAGCGGATTCAATAGAAGCTCTAACGTGAAAGGGGTTTGTAGGCTTATTAGGGAAACTGGCTCGTTAGTCAGACCGAGCTCGGGCGAGGTGCCTGTGTTGTGGATGCAGGAACAGATACTCGCCCCAGCTCTACGACTGCCATCGGGATAGAGAGGATCGTGTAGTGGTGTGAGGACTTGGTGGCTGGCTTGAGGAGGAGCGGTAGCTGCCGGTAGTATCCAGGGAGGTTAGTTGGTCGCTTGCTTGGTAAAAAATGCTGACGGGGATTGGTCGCCATAGTTCCCGGTATACGCAGCGGCTGTGTTGTCGTAGCAACTTCATGAGGCCTCAAGGTGGACTTACTAGGCTGTAGAAATGACGTTACTGGTAGATTAGTTGTCTTGTGACAAAACGGAGAAGGGAAATTGCTGGTTAGATTTGTGGATGGCCTTGAAAATATAGGACGGTGGGCTTGATGAAGTTGGTTTTCCTGCTCATTCCAGCGGATGTAGTACGTGGGGAGGAAGGGTGCCGACGTTTTCCTGACAGTTCAGCAGGTGACACGAAGGTGACACCTCTAATTCCACGATCCCTGCTGACACCACATACACCGACTGTAACGCTGACACATTTTTTACTACAAATTTACTGCTCTGGGTTTGCACCACAGTCAACCCGAGCCTAACGGGTTCTACAGGAGCTTTTCGTGAGGACCCTTCTAGCGCTTTGAGAGAAGACTGTGTCGCAACCTTGGATAGATTGCTCGGAACTTGCGTGGGATCCTGCGGGCTGGACATATAAAGGTCTACTGAGGCCGAAGGAGCTATTGGGATAGTAGGTATCCCGGCTGAGGTCTCGTTCGTTGGAGTGTGCGGTGATGCTTCTTAGGTCCTGTTGGCTCAGGGTCTGTGGAAGGCCCTGGTTTACCTTCCTGCATTCGGAACACCTCCCCTTGTAAGGAAGGTTTACCAGCTTGTATTTTGATGCTTTTAAATGAGGTAGCTCCAGCAATACTTTACCATTTACTGATGAACAGAACGACTGTTAATTGGTTTGAAAGCTGAAAGAGCTGTGGGCGGGGATATGGTGGTGACCATTTTCGCGGTTTGACACAATGGCTCATGCGATGAGCCACTTTGTACGCGTTAGGTGTAGTGGCTTTAACACACTGCTTTGTCAGTCTGTCCGGGAAATTTAACGCCATAGCATTGTTACCTCATTTACTCTTCAATGAGCTTCCGAGATGATCGCATACTTATCATGGTCGGCTTTGAATGAGATTTCAGGGCCAGCCTGACTTGTTTGTTCGGCAATGACCGTCAGCTAGAAAATTTTTGATAAAGCGCACCGGATCAATAGCGTCTGCGCTACACCAGGTGGTATTGCCTGCTGTTATCGAACTAGTTTTTACTCAGCTATCTAAGGCAATATCCGAAATAACAGCTGCCTAGGGCATTCCTGTAACCCATAAAAATTCGGGGAGTTTTTTCTCAGAGGTAAATTTTAACCTGGTTAAAGTTTGCTTCCGCATCACTCAGGGCATCTTTTTGATACTTCAAAACGCCACGTGTAGTAAAGCAGACTTCCAGTGATACCCCATCCTTTCATATCCCGGTTGCTAGGGGAAATAGGCTTATTAAAAAGCAGTAAAACAATGCTCGGTTGACCTCTGTGACTTTGTAGGCTTGACGACCGAAAGAACAGCTGTTTTAGATCAAGGCTTCTCAGATATAAAGTCTCAGCCTCTAAAGTTGGAATATACGGTATCCAAACTCGCCCGCCTACTGTGCATCACTGAACGCTTCGAACATTCCACCTTACAAAACCCTCTAAGTAGCTCGTTGCCCCAACCTTTGGGGCGAACCTTGGGCATGCACCAAGCTTGCCCTAAGATGAGCTTTCGTTTGAAAAAGGTGCTATTTGGTAAATGACCCACTAGGATTATGTCCTTATGTACATTTTTGTCATCTGAAAGCACCCTTACTGTGGCCCCTTTTGTTTCATTACACCTCCACCAGTAGGGAGCTTCAAACAGTCTTGTGCAGTCGTCCTTTACGTGACTGTGGTGTGGCTTCTTTGGCAGGTGTCCCACGAGTTCGGCATGAGAGTCGTACTAATCGTGCTGAAAACATCACGCACACATTTTTGTATTCGCGTTAGGCAGCAAGCCCGAGGTTTGCCCGAAGCTTGGACGACCCCATTCAGTAAACTTGAGGCAAACATAGGGCTAGCCCCAAGATTGGTACCCCTTGAAGCACCTTTCATGTGCGATCCTTATTTTGACTGACTTACCAATCTCCACCAGTGACAGTGAATATATTTATCATAAGTAGATGAACTGCAGCCTAATAAGCCCACACTCGAGCTTATTTGTACCTGTATGTGTATAAATAACCGCCAGCCATATAGCTCTCTCTCTATTTATATTTATACACATGTATATATATACACGTAAATGTATATACTCATATACATGTATATAATAATAATAATAATAATAATGGTTTAGTTTGGAGCGCCCGAAGCATGCCATGTGCGTGATCTTGTTGATACAGGTGATGGAATGGACTGATATGATTCATGAAAATGTGGGAATTTGTATGAAATGGTGAGATAAAGAGGCTCAGAAGGGTGAATAAAGTGGGAAGAAAATAGAATAAATGTATGTACACCAAAGAGGTTGTAGGGAGTTTAAATGAACTCAAGGGCGGCTTTGAATGGACTCCGGTGAGTTTGAAGGTCAAGGTCAGATGGGGAGTAGGATTGGTTCGGGTGGAGATATCTGGAGGCTGACTGATATACTTGAGAAAAACTAGAAATTGGTATGAGAATTTGCAGTGGCAAGGGACGGTGGAGAAAAAAGTGAGGTGCACTGCAGTGGATTAGATATCAATGGAGCATTGGCACTCTGCCGTGGATGGTCGGCGGACGGGGCACAAAACTAGTAAAACAGGAAGCGAACAACACAAGGCGTAGAGGGCGGATCAGATGACAAAAACGATTAAGAAGGATTGGATACGGCAGATGTGAGGCACAGATGTAGGATTGATGGATGCATATCACGGCGGTTGGCGGAATGATACCAAGAGAAATGGCCTGTGAGAAACTGCAGGAAGCGGAGCGAATGCATACACGGATATATGCGCAAGTATATACATATATATATATATATATATTTATAGATATAGGAGAAGCAGGAGCAGTAACAATGGGGTCCTAGAAAAGAATTATCAGTAATTGAGAGGGGTAGGCAAGGTTCAATCAAATGGTTGCAGAATAAACTTCGGAATATCATGGTGAATTTTCATCATGACAGGTGCACATGGCGGCGAAATAGAGAGAAAAATGGAATGCGGAAGCACCGAAGAGGTGAAGACTGTGAGGAGCAGTTAATAAAAGAGGGAAGATGAGGGATAGTGCCCAAGAGAACAAGTAAGAATGGGTCCAATTATTTGCTCACAGCAAATGCAACATGTGGCGACGGTTCAGAGGAATCGGGTAGTGACAGATCAAACGATTTGGAACTGTAAAAGAACATTATGACGTAGCGTTGTCTTTACAATCGGTGGAACATGGAAAAGCAGGCCAAACTGGAAGGCACACAGGAAGTGCCTGTGGCCCAACTGGGGATATCTGGAAACTGTCAGGCATGCATAAAAGGGGCTTGAAATTGATATGGGAACCGGTGGCAGCGGGAGACGGTGGAGAGAAAAGAGCGATACGTTCCCAGGGAATATACAGTAATTAGGCTGTGCCACACTGCAGTAGGTGGCCAGCGGACAGGACACAAAACTCATCGTAGAGGTAGCGAACATTAGAATGAGTAAAGGGTGGTACCGGTGGCAAGAATGATCTGTAGGGATTTGATATGGTGGGTATGAGGTGCAGATGTAAAAAGTGCGGACGCGTATCATGAGGATCAGCGGGATGGTAGCATGGGAAATGGCCGGCAAAACAGTGCAGGATGTTGTGCAAAAGTATATATATATATAGTACGTAAATATATATGCGAGGAGCAGGAGCAAAGAGCAATGGAGTACTAGGAGAAAAAGGTATCAGTGATTGGAAGAGGGAGATTGGCTGGGATCAAAGTGCGTAGGATTGACTTGGAAGAATTCAGAGGAAGTTTTTCATGACGGGATAACATAGCGGATCAACAGATACAGAAGACTAGAGAAACACAAATGTGATGCCGGCCGTGAAGAGCAGATCATAAACGAGGGAAGATGAAGGATATGATCGAAGAGAACAGTTGAGAATGGGTCTAATTATTTGATCAATGCAGGTGCAAAATGTGGTGACTGACCAAAGGAATGGGGTAGTGACAGATGAAACGACTTGGAACGGTAAAAGAACATCATGATGTAGCGTTGGGTCCTCCGAGGACCCCGCTTTCGTATTTTCGGAAGCTGCCAAATAGCTCGCAACATATTGAACGATTCCATTGAACGGGAGGTGGACAAGTTATCCAGGTGGGCCACAGAGTGAGATCTGCCACTAAATGTTAACAAAATCCTGCATTCGGCGAGTGACATGGGGGGTGGGCCTTTGAAGCGTATGGAACAACAGGGGCAATAGGCGGGAATTCTACATGTGAGTATAGTGAAAGTATCGGGGAGTTGTTATTGCCGATGGCTTTGAACAGACTGAACAGTGTCCCGCGGCCATCAAGAAAGCCTTTACAGCTCTCTGGAGGTTCAAGAGATCAGCACTGACGAAGAGGCGAAATATTCTTTCTCTACCGCACAAGCTTTTGTGCGTACCCCTGTAGAGGACTGTGTCCGTTCTAGGCTTAGTACACGGCAAAGATCAGTAGGATCACGGAGCTGGTGCAGTTGCATTTCACGAGATGTTTTGCCTAATCACGGGGGCCCATTGTCAAGCAGCTCTTCGAGAGACTGAACCTGTGCCCGCCGAAAAGCAAAGGCTCAAAGTGACCTGGTGGAAAGTCAAGATAATGGAAAAAACAGCTGATATGAAAGGAGAAGTGAAACTTCCGTTGTTTACCAGCAGCAATGCTCCATTTCAAGGACACGCCCATAAGTTACGAGAGGGACAGTGAGGATTAGACTGACAGCTAATGTTTTCCGTTAGGGAAGTAAACCATTAGAAAAGACTACCAAAAGTGGTGTACGGAGCATCTACGGTAAAGAATTTCAAGACACGGCCTGATAGCAGATGGAACGGCGTTTTCAACAGTAATGAAAACAATAATAACAATGGTGTATTTTTCTGCGGTAGTGGCTACGCACGCGAGCAGGCATCAACAAAGCGAACGATAATATTCATCATGATAAAAAGTCCACATGCTGCAAGGCGGGCCTTGTATTTCAACAGTAGTACAACAGATCTCGACGGAGTTTGAATGGAAACGATTTATGCTGCAAATGTGAAGAGATATGGAATTGAGTTATAGCTGTACAGAGACTCGTCCAGACACGAAGTAGATGGAACGAACTTTTGGATAAGATGTGGGACATACATTATACATTACGACGTTACGGGAAGTCATCGGCGGGTGATTAATCAAGGCCACTGAAAGAAGCAAGTCGTCATGAAGTAGGCGCACCGGTGGAAGTTGAGCAAAAGAGTCCGATAGAACCTTCGTGAATGCACCAAAGTAAGGCGAGGTAATTGCTAGGGTGAGTAAACGGGATCGTCTAAAGGGTGGGCAGTCGCAGCTAGTGGAAGACAGACAAAATCACAAAACGTGAATAAATATTGATAAAGTGTAATACAGTATCAAGGTGGAGCAAACTCCGAAAATCGAAGGGCGAAAATATTCTGTTTGGGCTCAGGCCTGGTAATTCTCTGAAGCTGACAAATATATTGTTTCATGAGGCTTTTCGGCGACCGCGTTGGGCATGATGGATGGGTATGATAAGCAACAAGTCGACTGAAGGACCCACCCGTATGTATGTTGAGAATATACTATGGAGAATGTGAATTTTGGTGTCCTTCGATGCATCTGTCCACCGCCATGGGTAGTTTTCCAGAGCGGGATAGCACCGCAGGCCCTGGACAGTTTGCAATCGTAATGCTTGCCCTTGTACGGTGGTAAGTCACTCGAAAATGGTGAAGTGAGGACTCGGCCTATCCTTGTCCCAATAATGCGCGCATGAGTATTGGTCCTTTGGCGGGGTAAAGAATGTATCTTTATTTGTCAGTATCTGAAAATGGGGGTAGGGAGGAAAGAGGAAAACGGTCTGGATCTGGTGCTAGCCATGGAAGAGTATGGCAAAATAAATAGAAAAGGTACTTGGAGTTTTGACGAAACTTCAGTGAACGCGGAATGGTACCTTCCCGTGAGGTTTATGAGAAAGCCGAAGCATACGGCGGGTAGGTGAAATGGAACCCCCACAAGTTTGGGGGCAGTGGGTGACGCTTCATCTCCCCTGCACTCTCCCCTTTGCTTTACTCACTCCTCTAACCACCTCCCTCCATTGGCATCTTATTTACCGTTTCATCTACGCCAGAGCTTTTGGGCCCGTTGGCCCTGGTTAACTTCTTGTACCCCATGGCCCTTGGGACTGCTGCCCACCAGCCACTAGCAGCTGGCAACAAGAGCCCTGTACACCCTACGGATTAGTGTCCAGTGGCCCATCATTAGACTGAAGAAGTCTTGGCCTTTCGACTTGTCACAGCACCGGGGGATATAAGGAGACATCGGTGCAAGAAACCGGACCATTGTAAAGCATAGCCGTACGCTTCCTATGAACGGAACTGAACCGGCCACAACTTTTGTGCTCTGACGCAGTACGATCTGATATGAACTCCGCGAAACAGGCCTAGAGTGTATCCTTCATGAGGGATGAGGGAAACCTGGAGAAAATCCAACAGCGATTCGGTGGGTGGTTCGGATATCGCTGGAGAGTGGCCTCTGAGCGAAGGTCGGACAAGTAAAACTTATCCTTGCTTGGGATTGCAGGGGAACTTTATAGGAGCATTCAGAACCGCAGATGGGATGAACAGGCGGGTTGGACCTTGGGGTTCTCTCTTTAGACTTCGGGGGATAACAGGATGCGGTAACGCAAGCCAAAGTTTGCGAAAGACAGTGTACGAACCGGAATTAGGAGCCGGCCATTAGCTTTGACGCCTGTCAACGAGTGGGATGAGCTAAGAGGAGAGATAACTGAAGCAACTCCGGGTGGTGTCCTCAAACATTGGCTTAACGGGGCCTGGGAGGTTTTGGTGATGACAAAGATTAGAACCCTTTCTGTCACTCTTCTATCCCTCTCATTTTCCATCTTCAGTCTCTATTTCCATAGGGGGATTGGTCAAGCAGACTTGATGACTAACATCTTCATCCAAGAGTCAAGCAGCGATGGAGTGCCGTGGCCTGTCTAACCCGAAATTTCTTGTCCCGCCTTTCCAAGATGTGCCTGCAGAAAAGAGGAGATTCTTCACAACGTCGGAGCGCCTGAAGATTCAAGAGCTCTTCAGTGCAAGAAACTGAACGACCTGGCAAAATGCCCTGACGTTCCGAAGCTGAGTTCATTCAAACTGAACTGGAGGTCTGAAGAAAGCATATGGGGAAAGCAGTTCAAAGATCTCGCTGTTTGAAGTCAGGTAGATATCCCAAAACGGAATCGTTTACACTGCTTAAGTCGATATAAATGCCACATAGCCGAGCACTTTCCTTATGTCGGTTGATCTGCCTTCCAGCTCAAAGGAAATGCCAGATCCAAAGCACTGTAGAGGTCCCAATTCTTAACCCTCCCTTTTCCTCTTAGCCCTTTTTTCCGGTGAACTAACTTCCAGCTCACCCGTGACATTCAGATAACGATGTACCCATAAGGCCCGAGAACATAAGGGCTTGAGCCTCGTACCCGTGCTCCATTTGAAGACATTCCGGCACCCAGGCCATTCGCGTGACCTCCCGACGAAAGCAAAGGCAGGGAGGCAACCCATGGATGTCGTTTTCGTTGGTTCAATTGGAGCATTTGACACAGCCCCACAAGGCCGAATGTTTTAGAGGCTGGACTTGTCAGGGGCTGTTCCTCCACGGCCAAGCTGGATGAGAAACTTCCTAAGAGGATGAGCATTTGTGGTCCAAGTTTCTGAGACACTATCCAAGAGATACCCGGCCTCTCGCGGAGCTCCCGAGGTTTGGTGCTCGGCTCACTGCTGTTCCTGATTCATACCTTTCAGCTGGTTTGAACGCACTCTGCTCGCGCTCTGATAACGATCTTCAGCTGTGCCACATGCTTCATGCTGATGTGGGCAGATAACCTCTACAAGAGTTTCTTAACAGGTTTAGGCACTGGTGGCTGCTGCGAACAACGATCCGCGAGCGTGACCCTTGGGTGTTGTTGTCGACCAAATTAAATACAGAGGATCGTACTGGCAGATCGTGTGCCCTGGCCTGCAGTGGCCTTGGAGTAACGCGTTTTCCGTTCAAAAACTCAAGTAAAATGCTCTTCGGCTGTCACAGGCCTTAGTTTAGACTTTAGTTGAAGTGTCGTGAGGCGTCCGAATGCCCGTGTACCACTACGAAACCGGTCATTCTCGAATGAGTCCAAGGTGCCGGTGCGAGCCCCTTAGGGGATCTGCAAGTTGCTGGCTACGAAGGTCGTCTAAAATCAACTGGACGATTCCCAGAAACCCATCGGAGGATACAGGGTGACCTGGCTTTTGTCCGGCTCACTGTCTGAAGTGACCTAGGGCCAGAAGTAAAAGCGACCTTTTAATTTCGTTGGCTGTTTCACATGCGGGGGACGCGCTTCGGCACCCTTTAAGCTGGAATCTATTGGTATGCCGCTGAAATACTCCGTTTCAAAGAGCCGTTAACATTTGGAACCCGCTGCAGACGAAAGTGGTGGAAGAGGTAAACGGTTTAACCCGCAAGCGAGACCTAGGCAGTATTTCGACTGACACCTGGTGTGATTCTCTTTCCCGAAACCGCACCAATGTGCTGTTGTGAAAGTGCATGCATCGAATCTTTCTCCTGTCTTTAATTTTGGAAATTGACCATTGGAATGAACTGAACTAGGCTGCATCCTAACGTGAAACTCGGGTTGTTTAATCTTCGTTTTTTTCAGGGTTCTGAGTTCAATAGCGGGTGTGGTATTTAATTTTCCAGCTCTCCTGTACCCTTTTTAATAATTAAACAAACCTACCGTGCTTTTACTCTCATTGGAGGCAAAACTCTCTATGTTACTCTGTGCGATTTTAAGAATATTCTCCGTATACATTTTTCTCAACCAAGATTCTACTTACTTTTTCGTCACCCGCCTTCTTCAGAATTAACACAGCGCTATCCAAGCTTAAGCCGTTATGGCTTCTCAGACTGCTTTACGGACAGTCTTTACACCAAAGGAAAAGCGAGGAGGAGAGAATATTCCTCGCGGAAGGTAGTGGACTTTTGGATACTTAGTGCAACACTTGCCAGAAATGGTAACATAGGAATTGCAGCAGGACTGCAAAAACGGCGTACGGCTTGTACGCTGGGTAAAGTCACCTCCAGTGGTTCTGAATCGAGTGTCAGGCCATCGCGTCCGGAAAGCCAACCCTGCCAGAAAGCAGCCGAATGGCAGAAAAAGAATAGCAGACTGTTGTGGCCCCAACCAATAAGGACAGGACTCAAACAGGTGAGAAATGATTTCGGACAACTTTGTTTCGGAGAACGGTAGAGGGCGGGCATTACCGCCTTACGCAGGACGGACCTCTGCGGAAAAATTGGTGGCGCACGAGCTGCCTAGACCAAGTACGCAGGCTTCCACGGGCACCCGTATGCCCAGCACCCATGAATTATAGAGAGAAAGCCATGCAAAAAGCCACCACCACTGTAAGTCACGGCAATCGCAAATCGAACGACGCGTAGCCGATTCAAACCAATCCCAAAACTAGGAAAGGATTGATTCGTAGTTTCTACGGCACTATATTGAAATTCAGAAATGGTACAAACATTTAAAACCCCAGATATGCGGCCAAATAGACCTAACAGTCAAACTCAAAGGTTCAAATTACCTTGGCTCAAACACGACAGTCAGAGGCGGTTCCAGGCCAAATTCAAAAATCTCGCACGATAAAACAAACATTCAAAAGTGTGGCTCATGGCCGAGCTTATCAAAATGATGCCAAATGTAGTCAAATTCATGAGGCATGTAGAAAGTTTGGGAGGATTTCCATTATTTGTCCGTCACAACTGCTACAAGGGAACTTTATGACGCCGTCCCCAGCACAAGGCCAATAGTCGTGTTTAGCCTCCCCGAAAGTGACTTAACATCACTCGCCGAGTTTGAGGCTCGTGATAGCAGGGCCTTCCGAAGGTTGTATACACAGAAGTCCTCGCCTGAACTGCTCCTTCTAAACCTTGGACAATCGGCCAAGAGTAACAGCGTCTGATTTTTACGACGCTCTAGGTAGCTAAAGATTCCGTCGGGATTGGATGGCTGCCCGAACTTGTTGGCAGCAGCAAAACTACAAACATGATCTTCGAGGACTGCATAATACCGGACCTTCCAGGATCCACTAGGAACAATCTAACACGTGCAACTGAGTCAGACAAAACGTCGTTGTAAGCAGGTAATGTAAGCCTCCACGAGGTCTCTGAGTCACTCAGCAGCAACCCCAGGGACAGAGGAGGCCACGGTCTCCATCATTGGGAATTTAAAGCGTCGAACTTAACGATCGACAGGTCAGTGGTTTGCAGTATCAACATATAGCCGCGGCACTTACGATTGCAGAATAACCCCCAGCCTAAGTTCCCCAGAGCCATCCATCAGTGGAAAGCCATAGTACAGGCAACAATCAAGGAACTGCATGTCGTCAGAGTTAGCTTCTCTCCAGATATACATCCGCGCACACGACGACCGAGAAGCAGATACTGACTTGAAAGGTCGGCTGAGCCCTCGATGGCACCCTGTAAATGGTCTCCACTTAACGCTCCGGAAATCATAGTAGGGTACACGATACATCCACCAACCCCTCCGTGTGAGATTCCACCACACTGTAGCTTACAGCTCTGCAGTCTCTCACTCTTCCCTGCCTTATTGAACCATTTTCCAAGACAAGCCTCTTGATAATCGCTTACATTTCCGATGGCATATCAAATTGCTCAAGACAACCACGCAACATTGCGAGTTTCCGTTAGTTCCTCCCAAAATACCATTGAGATACCCCCTCTGTCAACTGTCGATACCCGCCCTTCCTCACCCGAGCAAATCCCACTGAGGTGGAACGAAACCACCCCAACCCCGCCCAGTTCCCACCTCCCGAGGCCCCCTTATGCCACCCAACACCAGCAACCGCCAAGGTCACCGTGTGAGAGAACACTTACACTCCATAACTGCACATTCCTCCATCATACCACGAGCGTTATAGCACCACAAAATATTAACACGTACTCACAGCTCCTGGTAAATACTCCTTTGCTTTCTGGCGGAGCTGACTCCAAAGGAGCACGAGCTGCTTTTAATAACCTCGACATTCTTGTGATAATCGAAACACGACTCAATGAGGGCATCTCACTCGAGCATGTTCCTATTGCTGGGTTCAACGTATTCCTAGACGCTCGTCAAACTAGACATGGTAGGGACTGCTTGTTATACATCTCAGAGAGCCTCCCTAAGGCCGTCGCCGGCCATCTGCTACTTATCGATACCTGCGGCCTCTTATGGTAACCACTTCGAGGGCATCTACCTTAAAAACGGTGGGCGTCGCCCTTCCTCCCATAGCTTCCGAGCACCGTAGATAAACGAACCCAAAGTACTATAAGTCATCTTCAACAGTAATGCCCAGTACGCATGCAGAAAAGCCCTGAGAGACTCGATAAAATAATGTGTTCATCGTTTTGACTTTTCAGTCAAGCTTGGTCCAGGCATACACTTCGGCCGTCTTCTCTGTGTCGGTATTTTTTCCTCCCTCAAGGTATTCGGCCTAATAATTTTTTCTTCAAAGATTTGGACTCCATCCTTAGTCCGCCGGCTGTAGATTCTAATCACCGGATGATGTTTGTTATTCCTGGTAATTATCTAACGTTTTTCACAGGGTCCTGGTTCCTTCCACGTTCATATATATATTTTTTGCGTACTTTTGTGCCGCGTTTCCCCTAAAGTCTGCTTCTTTCAGTGGACCTAAAAAAGGCATCCTCGATCACCCTTTCATCATCCCTGAAAATTTCGTATTGTCCGCATCCGAAGACACCGTCTGCTTCAAACATTTCATGTCTCGCTAATTCTTAACTATCGCCCGTAATTATATCGAAGCTGACTCAGGCTTACCGCTGCTGCCGTTGTCACTATACATCAGTTAAACTCTGCCCAGTTTTATACATCTGTTTCTGAGGCGGACTACTCACCCTTTAAAATTTGTAATGTTCTATATCAATAATTAACACTGCACACCCTGATCATGCCCGCATGCATGAGTCTCTGCCAGGGTGGAGAAGTATATCGTTATCATTATTATCATTGCCCGCTACTTTGTATAGTAGCTTCTGCATTTTGGTCTCCTAGGCATATTAGCAGGGTGCACCTGCAGCCTCGCTGGCCGGGACTCGCTTCACCTCGATACTGTTATCGAAGAGCTCTACTTGGCATCTGGCCATCCTTGCAATGTAAAAATCATCTCAGGTGACTTGAGGGTTCCCAAAATATGTTGATCTTCACCCTCCGTACCCACCGGCCCCCTCAACTTAATCCCTTGTGTCAATCTCGGAAAATGGGCCCAAGAAATACCAACTCCCACCACAAGATTGAATATTCTGGACTTCCTCTTCACTCACTCCCTTAGTGGATTCTACTAAGGCCTCGGGCTACCTTTCAGAAGGTGACCCTAAAATGGTCAACCGTGATTTCAAGTTTTCATCGTATACTACAAACCCTGCTCCTTTGAATAGGCTCATCCCTCGGGCAAACTGATTGTAAAAGGCAAATGTTGAAATTCTTCCCAAGTTTTCTACATGCCTCATGAATTTGACTACATTTGGCATCATTTTGATAAGCTCGGCCATGAGCCACACTTTTGAATGTTTGTTTTATCGTGCGAGATTTTTGAATTTGGCCTGGAACCGCCTCTGACTGTCGTGTTTGAGCCAAGGTAATTTGAACCTTTGAGTTTGACTGTTAGGTCTATTTGGCCGCATATCTGGGGTTTTAAATGTTTGTACCATTTCTGAATTTCAATATAGTGCCGTAGAAACTACGAATCAATCCTTTCCTAGTTTTGGGATTGGTTTGAATCGGCTACGCGTCGTTTGACTTGCGCGAATTGACTTGCACTGGTCACTTGCTACAAGCATCACTCGTTTACTCGACCGGCTGATTTTTCTCACCTCCACGCCGTAGACGGTAGCTGACTTTCTGCGATAACATTTCTGTGTGCCTCACTAGACTTGATACCCCTTCCGACCAGCACCTTTGGAGGACAGAAGTCAGTGTAACCCGTATCGAACGTAGGGTACTGGATTCTAAACTGAGGTACCCAGTATCCCGTGACGTCTGCCTCGCCCTACGCGCATACTACCTCTACAACACTTTTCCGACTGCAAAGGAACGACACCTGGTAAACGAAGAAATTAGAGTATTGGAAGATCGTAACAAAATGGGACAAGCACCAAAGATACCTAATCACAGGCCTTCTTGCCTACTTGGCAATATCTGAAAATTAACCATTTCCGGCCATTCACTACCGAATCCCCTAAAGTCACCTCTGTATTATTAAACGTTCTCTCTTCTTCCCTGATAGCCTCTTCCCGCGTTTCTTCCCCTGTTTTTTCCCCTTTACTGTAAAAGACTTTCTCCCATTAGTTTCAAATCTGGTGGCATCGGCAGACGAACCTCCAGGTTTGAGGCTTCTGCCAAGGTAGGCCCGGAATATGTCCTTCCCGCATTTATCTGCCTAGGTGGTATCGATGTGGAATTGTTTCTTCCTAACCTTTGCTAGCTTATATGAAGAACGGAACCGCCTCTAAAAAAAAGAATTCCTCGGTTATTATTCCATGTTTTAAGAAAGGTTTTGTCCCAGTAACCGGACAACTATCAACAAACGAACCGAAGACCAATTATGTGAGGGCTCACGGGAAGCTCATTCGGAATTCAACTTTACAACATCCTTATCTTCAATAACCTGTTAAGAGGTTATTAGCGTAGATTTATTGGGGAGCTTTCAAGCAGCTCATGTAACTTGACTTCTTTAGTCGTCTTACCAATTCCTCAGATAGTGGTCACCTATTTGGCCGCATGCCTCAAGACCGCCTTTTGCCCAAAATTCCCTCATTCAGGGTAGTCGAATCTCTGTACTTTTGGCCTCGCTGTTATCTGTCTGACCTTTTCCAGGCTATCATGGTCTGCGACCACCTACCCACACCTAAACCGGTCACTAGTGGTGTTATCCAAGGTGGTATTTTGGTCCACTCCCATTCTTCGTGTGTGTCAATGATAAATTCTCCGTGATTCTCCACGGGGTTGCATTTCTTTTTCACCGATGACATCAATCTTCCGTATCTTTGACGCCGAAAACCTCTTCGTTGCCTTCGAGGAAATACACAACGATCTAGGGTCCCTTAGTAGCTGGTGCTGCACGTAGTACATGAAATTTTCTCTTTCCGAAGGCATTACTTTATTATAAGTGTCACGCTCTCGTTCATGCCCTGGCCATCAGTGGTCTCCCAATTCCCGTTAGCCCTTCCGTTCTAGATCCAGGGCCACACTACTCGGGCCCGATAAGCATATCTGAATAGTCTTTTTCCCAAATTGCCAAAACTGAGAGCTTTACGGGTCTTATGTTTCGATGTCTAAAGCTCAGTCAGAGCCCACTGCTCGCCTTCATCACCCATGCAAGGCCCCCTCGGGAGTACTGTTATCTCATTATTTTTAACTTCTCACTCCCCACTGTTAAAGCCATGGAAAATATCCAAAGGTCTTATTCCAGGCAACTGGTGAGTACGTCCACAACCCTGTCATGCCGAAGAGGTGTAAAATCCCCAACCTGGCCCACTACTGCTACGCCGCATAAGGTTACACTCATCCTTCTTGTACAAGCTTTTACACCGCGACGTAAACTCCTTCATCCTAATAACTTTCACCCCAAACTGCATCTGTTCCTTTAGATGCAAAGCTTTTATCTTGCCCGTCCAACTTGCCAAGATCTCCATTATATTTAAGTATCTTATTGGTTTAAATAGTGATATCTTGAACAAACTTCCGGACAGCGTAAGTCGCTCTGACTCCCTTCACCGGTTCAAGTGTTATATGAATAAATATCTAACTGCGAACACCGCCCTGCTGCCGAGCAGCACTGTAGTAACTATCGACATGGCTTCTGAAAATGGCCTCCGGTTCTAAATCCTTCCTGCTAATACCCAGGACTTTTTATCGTGTCTGCCCGACTGCAGTTGTCTGCGATCTGCAAGTGGCACTACACCGCTATGTGAACTGGGGCTTCGGTGCATGCGAACCTTAACTAACCAGCCCTATTCCAGTTCTCTATCCTCGTTATTACGGCAACAGCTCTCACACAAGCTTAGCTTTCTTTGCGATATACTAAAGACGATAAAAGATCACACTAACCCTCAGTCCACGCAACAAGACACTACCTTATCAGTACTGAAATAGAACTCTGGAGTACCAGCAAAACTCCGGCCGGAGAATAGCCCATCCCGGGCTTTTGTCGTTATGAGTCTCGCATTCACCAGTGCACTTACCGCCAGTCCCATTAGTAGTTCCTCCTGTGAACCTACTCCTCTATTCTGTCATCTTAGCCAAGCTCACCTTACGGTCATGCAGCCATCGGCCGCCAAACCTAGCATTCTAATTCCCGCTCTCTCCCGGTAGTTTGATGCATCTCTACAGTTCAAGGCGGCCCATCAGGCTCTATCAGATTGTAGCCTTTTCCATAATGAGCTATCATTAGTGGTTTATCTTTTTAAGAAGCGCACAACTGTCCCTCCCGGGTACTGTCTAAGGTTGATTCCATCCCATCAGGCTCACAAATACCTTTATCTTCCACAGGCTGTGTAGCTTAAAGTCTCGCGTGCCCTCAATTCACCCCCCTGCATCCCATTCCACTTTAAAAATCGCCATTTTTTTTGAGCGTGCCTTCCATAAATACCCGGCCGTCACCAGTTTATTGATACCAAAACACACTTACTAAAAAGATCGTTCGCTTCTATTGCTTTCCATAGCCTCTAATTGTAAAACCGTATCGTACCTTGCCACCACCACTCAGAGATAGCACAGTAGCTGGGCTGTTTCTTCAATTCCATCCCTTTTCCATGTTTTGACGGTTGCACTCCACATCTCTGCCCTGCCATTTTGAATCAAGTTGAACGGTTTCGTCCCGTGCCTCATATTACGGATCGCTGCTGAATGCTTCGAGTAAAGCATCGTGGATTTCACTGGACTCATCGGCATTTCCATCTGCTCCAACTCGGTATATCTGAAATGATAAATCCACCCGCTATAAATCAGCCCACTTGGATCGTGTTCCAAAATCTCTTTACCGATATCACGAATCGACTATTTTCTTAATGATTCACGCCAGGCTTTATCCTGCTTTTTCAGCCGAATATTAATCCTCCTTCCTCTGGGGAATTGTATACGGTACATACCCGCTTCTTCAAAGCTTGCCTTGCTCAAAGAACTCGATTCAGCATAGGTCAGTTATCGTCTGCGCCATCCTCGTATATATGCTCACGTCACAATCCATATTGCCACCACTTTCATGGGTTCCATGTTATAATAATAATAACTTTGGTATATTTCTCGGCCACGGTGGAGACGCACGAGCTAGAGCATGATCATGGTGTAACACGTTATGCAATAAGATGAAATCTTCACAAATTCTAGGTAGAAAAGTCAAGAGTATCAGCAATAGAAAAACATAGCCAGCAACAGTTTTAATGGACCATTCTGATAACGGTTTGCGCGGCAGTTTCGAACCAGTTTCGAATCCGGGATGGGCAGTGGTGCGCGGTAGAGATATCGAAAATCGTTAACGCAGTGCCAAGGACGCATTTTGAACGGGAATGATGCAAGCTGAGGAAAACGGAGGCCCACAAAGGTCCTGCAGATGGAGTAAATTTTGAACAAAAAGAAAAGGAAAAAAATTGTTAAGAAGTGTACTCGGGAAAATCGACGCATGCGAAGAGGATAGCGATCTCTGAAGACGATGCAGACCCTGAATGACGGATCTACCGGAGTTCAATAAACGGAATGAGTTTTAAAGCAGGGTGACATGAGACCAATTTCATGAAAGTGAGCACTGGTGGATGTAGGAGAAACAGCAGTCCATAAAAGGGTGAGTTTGAATTCAGGATCAGTAACATGTACCATTCAGAACTGAAAAAGCGCAACTGGAGGGTCCTCGAGAAGTGGAGAGTCAATTTTCAATCAGCTTCGGTTCGGAGGAGAGGTAAACTGTGATAAGGGATAATAAAATGGGAAATCTCCGCATGGACTTTGGCGTTTATATGCTGTTTCACTGACAAATATATATGTATATGTTGACGCATTTGCCTTGAGTGTTATTCAGCGTCATTTCTGGTAACGTACGACATCGTATGCGTATGTTTCGTCTGGCAGGGCTACGTATGTATCGGCCAATCGGTCGTGTGTGGCGGTATATTAGGAGCATGCGCGTGAACTGGAACTCGTGTTGGTTGCGTTTGAAAACGCTGAACGATCTGATAAGCAATTTGGAGTATTTCCTGTTGGGTGGCTTGATTTCGGTCCCAGTTGCTATGGTAGGTTTTACTTGGGTCTCTGTCCGTACGAACCAAATTGGCATCCTCGGTTAACCGGTTTGGCGACCAAGGTAGTGGGAGACAACGAACCTGAAATAGAGAGGGATTGCAGTCTGGACGTGGTTCCAGCTGTGGGTTATGATGATATATGAAGACAATACATAATGGTCTGGTTAGGTCTGTGTGAGTGGGGCATGGATGAAGTTTCATTTGAGCAGTCAGTGGCACCTACTCCACATTCTAAGTAAAATAGGCTGGCAGTGGATTTGCGCTATGCTGTTCCAACAGTTTCTGACTTTCCGTTGCCGATTTCGAAACTGACTCGTATTTGAGGCCCAACTTGATATCATTTAACTCTATTCAGACACCACCCAGATTGAATTTATTCTTGGTGTTATTTTGCTTCTCGTCCTCTTAGAATTTGTGAATATTTTGTCCTATTGAGTAACGTTTTACTCTTTGACCATCCGTTTATGCGTGCACCTAGGCCACGGTTGAGGAACATACCATTATCTTCACGAACTTCATAGTTGCTGGCCTCGTAACAGCGGCATTCTGTGATCGACTCGGATCGATATGTAAACTTTGGCTTGAGGAATTGTTTCTGGCTTGCGCCCAATGGCTTTCCGTACATTTGGAGTTCACCTGAGTGGTTACGGGCGGTGGGGTACTCTGTTGCCTATCAGTGGTCACAGAAAGAAAGTCCTCCTGTAGAGCCTGTAAGCTGGAAGGTATCACCTTTCACAGTAAGTTCCGAACCTGTTTGTCTTCCACAATCGCAGGAATTCGTATCTACCAGCCTTATACCAAATAGCTGTTTATTCAGGGAGCTGGACACCAGTGGAGAATCTTTTTAATCAGCAAATTTCTCCCAACCGGTAAGAGCAGCGAACAGCAGAAAATAACAAGTATTGTTCATTTCACCTTAGATGAATTCTGTAGCTGAGGATTCTGAACAGCGAGGTTCTTGAGCACGAAATGCCCCTTAAATACCCGACGCACATAGTAAGAGTGAGGAATGACAAAACATTGCCGGATGTTGTGGAGCCAACCATAAAACGGCCCACTCTTGGACAGGATCTTTGAATGATCATTTGGTTCCAAGGAATGAAGAGGGCGAATCGGAAAGCTTTCTGAATCTGAAGTAGAGGAAACTCTGGAATAGATATCTGAAGACGCGGCGATAACTCTGGACGAAGTAGGAACCGGAGAGAAGAGATACATGGAAAACCTTTCGGAGCCTGCACCATCAGTCGATACCTAGGTGGGAGGTTGAAAAACCGTAAATTAGTGCTCCTATTACCTGTTGGTACGAATACTAGAGCCAACAAAAAGGAGTGGAATACTTAAGTAGAAAAGACACTTAATTTCGAAACCCAAGACCGTTCCTCCTTCTGAAAAGACAAGCGAATTTCAATGTTTTATGCCGGAGAAATCACAGAGGGTAGTACGTGAGTGTAAGTCCCGTTACAAGGGTGGCAAAGTCCAGTGAAGCGGACTTGCAGGTCGTTATAGCTATTAGTGAGCGGGATGAAGCGGATACTGAAATCAAAAGTGAGTATCACAGAAGTGAAAAGTGCAGAGAGTGACCGTGCAAAACCTTGGATAAATCGGGAAAAATGCTTGGAGTTGCCGTCATACGAAACAATGCCCTTTTCCACTCAGAAATTCAAGAGTTTTCCCAGAACAGACTAATCCAAGACCTGAATTGCTTTGACCAAGTCCATGTTCTCTTATTGTTAATCTTATAGGAAACATGTGGGGTCTCAAAGTCGAAAAAGAGTAATATACTGCTTAGAAACAAGGCAATATTGCAATAACATCCAGATTTCATGGTGACAAAGACCGGGAGGCGAATATCTTTCCTGGAGGAAATGGCGAAAGACGTCGCCAAGGAGCTCAGTGGTTCTCATTGTTCAAGCTTCGTCAGCCAAGCAAAGGAAGTTGTGAGGGCTTTTATTGAAACCGATCTGTAATGAACTTATTTTGACCACTATCAATTTAATTATCCCCCACAATCCGCCTTCGTGCTTGTAAAATCTAACAACTGCGCTATTTCGTCGGGATTGTTACAGAAGAATATAATTCTGATCCTGGCTAAATTATGTTTTAAGTCCGCAAAACTTTTAAGCTTGCAAACTGAAAGGGGTGGAGAATTTCCCGATACATGCCACTACAACGATAAAGAGACCCCAGGCGTCAACGTTGAAGGTGAATGTAGAGTTACGGGCAGAAGTAACTCCAAGAAAGGGCACAACGTATTCCAATCGGCAGAAAATGTCAGTCACTTAAGGGAGTAATTGCGGGTAAACCGCAGTTGTTGAGGAGTCGTCATGATCTTGTTATATTTTCTGTGACATGAAGATCAACCGGATGACAGACAAATTCAAACGGTGCAAGCCCGACATAGGATGAGGTGATGCAGCAGTAAAAAGCCGGGGTCAGCTGGTTTACATTGAAAAGCCAAATATGTGAACGTGCCGTGTTTCCGCATGTGTCAGCGTGGACGTACGTTGCAGGAAATGGAGGGCAACCTAGCCCATTCTGGCTGGAAGTGGGCACCAGTAGGCACTACAAGCAGATCTTCGCGGAGATCTAGAAATGAGAGAAGATGCAAGCTTCCGCCATGGAAAGGCCCTGTATACTATTTTATTTTGTGCGAAGTGCCGGTAGGGAGCCATTTAATTGGGTGAAATGACCTGTGAGGCTGGTGTTCCTTCAATTCACAACCAGAAAGTTCATATCAAAGGTTGGACGGAGCACTCCAAGTCAGCCTCCGCTCCACGCAGCTACTCCGGCTCTTGCTGCACGGTCTGCTTCGATGGATCCGCCTACTGGTGCGGAGGTGCACAATGAAAACCAAGTCTTGAGAAGTCACGAACCGCCAGGCTTCGATACTTTTCCTCGGCACGGCTCGAATGCAGTAGATTGAAGCTTGCTAGATCAGGATTTTCACTTTATATCCGTGCTGAACCATCTAAAGCAGAACCCTACTGTACCGCTTTAACTTTCTGTAGTTCTACTTAGTGGACTTTGACCACTAATTTGGAGGGTGTAGAACTAGTCTAGCATTCTGTCGGCAATGTTTTTGATTCTCAATTATAAGTGTAGCCATTTTGGTTCGTGATAACTCCACATTCTTACCATAAGTTACCGAAAATGATCTCCGAGGTGGAAAACGGAAGTGCGAGAGCTGAAAACGTAATGGTTTAACCCGGTAATGTATGTGATAGTCGAACTTTTCGGCCCCGAGACTATTACTTATTTTAATTAGAGATTAACAGTTGTTATAGTAGGTGGGAACAAACTGAACCGATCGTCAAATGAATGACTGTGAAGCCAGCTATCAAAATCCTTATCAGGACAGAACTGCAAACGAATGAATGTTTTCAGCTGAACCTGGGCGTGAAAGCACGCAAGACGGCACTAATAAAAAAGCAGCAGAAGAGATCAGTCAAAGGAAGTTTAATCCCACGAAAACAGCGAGGTTTATGATGAACTTCTGTGCTCCAAGGCTCAACCCAGACCAAACTGATGAAATTAGGATTTATTTTCATTACTTTGACCGTCCACCAAAGCGAGACTGCAACTTGGTCTGATGTGGCGGTTTGCGTGCTTCTATGAACCAAATGGCTTTACAGGATGGCTTCTTTAGGACGCAGATGCGAATACTCCAAACAGGTCAAAGGGTAGAGGCTGGATAAGGTCCATTCTCCCGGCCCCCCGCGCTGGGGATAAATTTGACCTGGAAAGTCAGTCAGTAAAATCAGTGGAAGAATAATTAATCCAGGCAAATCGACTTCCGCTCAGCCACCCCGCTGCTCTGCGGATAGGTTCTCGTTAGAACTAAAGGCTGCTAGTAAAAGCCCTAATCACTCCCCTGCTTTGCGGTCGGAAGCCCTGGAAGCACCCGCCCCACAACTCCCATGAAATGCACGAGAAGAACAAACTCCATGCTGCATCCGTCTTCGCGCAGTATTATCGGGACCGCGCTGTCCATTGCATCAAGCGGGGTGGGCAGTGATAAGTGGATTACAGCTCAGAATTCCCTCTACTTTAATCGACCTTCGTCTTTTGCCCCCAACCAACCTTACTTGCCCACTCTATCCACCAACATTGCTACCACTGATGACAGGGTCGATACTGCCAACGCTCCATAGTCAAACAAGGTCGTTTATGATCCTCAGCATAGTGACGTGCATTTTCACAAGCCACCTCAACTTCTAAATCTCGGCTCCCTTGATATCCGCACACTCAAGCACGCCGGTCAGAAGGCGAGCCTAGTTTACACAACAAACCTTATTAACACTGATGTCTGCTGCATAAGCGAAATGCTTATCCAGGATCCGAGCAGTGTGGTTCAGCCAACTGTTCGTGGTATCTCATCAAGGTATTTCCAGCTCACCTCAGGAGGCAAATCAGCATGAGCTGCGGGTCAACGTGATGTAGTAATAGCTTTGGCTGACGAGGCCAAAGGTGCCCTTTTAGACTACATCCCAGTTGATGGTCATTTATGCGCTGTAAGACTCCAGGGGTCAATTGGCGTTTGCAAAAACAGCTGTGTCAAGTGCAGTTTGTTTGTAATCTCGGCATAATTTCCAACAGAATGCAGTTCTGATGTGCAGACGGATGGGTTTTATGATGAACTTACCACTCGTTCACGGGAGCAAAGGCTCTAAAACCGTAGTGCTATCTGGCGATTTTCATACACAAGTTCGCAAACGCAGTGCATCAGAAGTTTGTTTAGGTGGGCATTGTGCTTTACCCGCTCAGCGCACAGATAACGGGGATAGGTTTCTCCAGTTTTGTGCAGATAATCAGTTGGTTCTGCCTAGTAGGAGTTTCTGACATGCCTTGCGTGAGAAGGCGATATGGTGCTCTAACTCTACGGGTACTAAGTCAGACTGATCATATCGCAGTAAGCTACCGGTGGCGCAGTTCTGTTGAAGACCGTAAATACTACTGGTCGGACCATGCTTTGGTTTTCATGTAATTTCCGCTCCAGCTCTACGGTATCGTCGCAAACCGCAAACCCTATTAGCAGCACAACGTTTTAAACTGGAGTTATCACATGAGCTGGGACCTACGCTGAACGGTATTGTAGATGAGTATTGGGCCCATATCAAACGGGCAATGCACGTGGCGGCGGGTTTCTCCTGTGGCCCTAGATCCGATGTCCATCAAAGACACTAGATTTATCAAGATTCGCTGAACCTAATGGAGCATAAACTTCAGCTCTGGGACCGCGAGGAGATAAATAAGATACGAAGAGACCTACAAAGACAAGCGAAAGAAGTCATAGAAAGAATCTCTAAAATTGGTGGGTCAAGGTACCAAAGAAGTGGAAGTAGCAGCAGTCTCGAGTAACAGTCAAAGACTGTTCAAGCTCATTCGCGACACCAGTGGATGGCGACCTTGGGTCAGGGAAACTATCTACGATAAAAATGGAGAGCTTGTTCGTAGCAAACAACAAAGGCTTGACCGTTGGGTCGAATACTCCGAGGAACAGTTTAGCTGGACGCGGTGTCAACAACCGCGATTCCTTGGGGAGTATCACTTGAGGCCCATCGGAAGTGGGGGTAGAACCACGCACTCCATTACTGAAACGTAGAAAAGCGCCCGGTCCCGACAACCTTTCTCCAGTTTCTTTAAAAGTGAGTGGTGATGCGTTGATAAAATCACTTACCTCCTTGCTGTGTGACATTTGGAACGAGGAGCGTGTTCCGTTATGGGGTGAGCCATTGATTGTATCCATCTTCAAGAACGAAAGACAAAGTGGTTGTAGTAATCATTGTAGGATCAGTTTAGTTTCGATAGTCACGAAAGTATTAGCCTCGATTTTGCTGCGCCATCTAACACCGGCTCGAAAAAGGAACGCCCGCCAACAACAGGCGGGATTCCACCCAGGTCGAGGATGTATCGATCAGATTTTTACCTTTCGCCAATTACTCGAAGCATGTCACACATACTGTCAACCGACAATAATGTTTTTCCTGGACTTGGAAGGCGCCTCCAATTCGGTTGACCGAACAGCGCTATTCAGTTCTTCTCACCGAAATGGTATGCCACAGAATTTTGCGAATCTATTGAGGTTGTGGTACCCGCACATTCTGTCTGTGGAAAGATTTACTTTGAAATATCCATTCCGTTCGAAACGACCAGCAGTTTTCAGCTAGGGCGCCCCGTGTCTCCATTTGTGTTCAGCTCCATCGAGGGCGGGATAATGAGGAATGCCTTGCGAAGTCTGCAGAACGTGGGTATCAAACTATGAGATGGTGAAGAGCTGTAACCCAGATCACTCGGACGACCTTATCTGCCTGTTCGAATGCACTGATCATGCTCAGCAAGCGTTTATTCAACTCACAGGATCTGTAGTTCCATCCGGCATGCGCTTTACACCTTCAGAGCGTAACGTGATATTGCAAGACTGGGCATCACGGATTCCGAACTTGATGCTGGACCGGGAGCGGTGACGGCAACTTTCGAAAGCTTTGGTTACCTCAGCAGCAGCGTGGCGACGGATGGGAGCGCAACAGTGGAGGTGAGCACGATTATATCCAAAGCTCGGGTGGGGTGCTCTGAAATGAAGCACCTGTGGCGCCGATCCGGCAATTCCATGGGTTCATAAGGCCGAGTGTACTGCTCCGCGGTGCTTTCAGTTGTTTTGTATAGTTGCGAGACTTGGGGTCTGCTAGCGGAAGATAGCCGTCGTCTTGAGGCTTTCCACCGTCGATGTTTGCGAAGTACCACTCAGATTGGATGAAATGACCAAGTGAGCAGGGCTGGGGTCAGAAATCGAGAATTGGGTGCCAGTTCAGAGAGTTTTCTAGGACAGCACATCCAGCTCAGTAGACTGTAATTGCTGGGGCACTCTTGCATATGATAAACTCTCTTACCGTACCCTGCTGTTTTTTCCGTTGCTCCTCACAAGTGGAAGTTACGCGAAGGTCAACCGATGACTTGACAGCAGGGTATGCGAGAACATAGAGCGAAACAAGGAAAAGATGAGGCCTTGGTTCTTAGTGGCTGGGATCCAAAAGCCTCCTCAAATAGTTGGCTGGAGACCTCGCAGGATGTAACAGCGAACAATCAACAGTGGCAATCGGGCTGTTACTCAGTTGAATCAGAATGATTGAGCAGTTTGGATATGTATGGTTAGGCTGCGCAGTCCTTTCGATAGTTATGGCGGTGTCCTTTCACCTTCCTTGCCGTGTAGGTCAAATCCCTGTCCATCTTGCGTATCCGTACTCTTTCATTCTACGTCAAGGACGGTAAGGAAGGGAGTGGTCAGTGGGGTTTGCCCCGCTGTTTAACGCCGTGCGACGAATTCGATGAGTTTGGCCGTATTTTGCTTTTTGTGGCCAAGCCCCAGTTCGCACGCCGATGGGAGTCGATCAGAGGATGCTGCTGTTGCGAGGCCAGTAGCTAAGGCTTTTGTGGCTGTTGGCGACATAAAAACAGAACAATGCTCTCATATTTCTTCTACTTTCGGGCTCGTAAATTTTAACATCCGCAGTGTCGCCTAGCTGCCACCCAAAGATGGACCTTAACTGCAGTCTATCATCTGAAAGCCCCGATAACTGTTACCACTAAGCGGCAGCGACGAAGGCCAATTAAAGTTCGGATACATTGGCTCCCCTGTAGCCGGGCCACATTCTCGTTTTCATTCTCATCCTCGGAGTCAGTTTGTGACCGCAGCACGATTTCGCGGTATTTGTACACGTCTCCCACTTGGAATGCGTAAAGCCGACTAAGAGGCTTGCTTCTGACCACCGGTAGTGTTAGTGATTACCTCTTGATCACCTGGTTCAGTCAAGATAACCACTGATCCTCTTGGCTCCGGCCACGACAAGTTCAAGTCCGAGTGCATATTCGTGGACGCACTTTACGCAGTGACGAACAGACGACGAGAGCATAGTGTGGCCACCTACGCAATGTGTGTTGGGGTGATACGCCGGTCTTTGAGCCGATCGGAAGGAAATTTTAGACAGCTAATCGGGTGGAACCACCGAATAATTTTGACCCAGTTTCGGATAATTTCTATCTATTTTCGAACAGTTTTCAGCTGTCTCCTATTATTTGGATCTAACACTGAACCATTTCTGAGGATGGTGCGTACTACGGAGTCTAAACAAATGTCCTATCCTTAGATTAACCACCAAGACATTTTTGCCTTGAGTCTCTGGTCACCTGGGTGCCTGACCACCTGATCGACAGAAAATTCAGCTTCAGATTGAACAGGACGCTATCTAATAGCCATCGAGCACCGATCGGAATACCTCGGGGGCACATACCTGGTGTAAAGACCGGTCGTAGAAAATCCCCCCAAAAACCACTGCAGCTCCATCTTTCCCTCACATCACTCACTTATTTACACTATTGACTTGTTTTATAAGCTGCATATTTTTATAGACCGACGTTTGTTTGTTCGCGACCAGCGCGCTGCTTCGTCATATCCTTGTTCTGTACCTGAGTTTTTGAGTCCTTGTACTCGCATAATTTAGGTTCGTATCTGTTTCGTGTCATTATTCATCTAATAATCTAGTATCGTAGAATTTCGCGGATGATCGCATTTTGATTTTGGAAGGCGTTGCGAATTTGGCCGCGCATTGTTCAAACTTGTCTTACACTACTCAGCTGGTCAAAGTGGAATATGGAAATACGCAACATGTCAAGAAAAGGATAGAAGTAATTGAAATCTGTATAGGAAGTAACACGGAAAGTCACTGAGGAGGTTTTGGGTACCTCTGGTTCTTTAGTTAATGCTAGGTCACCTAGCCCTGTCAGCGCTGGCTCATGTACGACTGAGGGTGATATGGATTGCAAGAATGTCGACCTATTTAAGCCAAGAATATTAGACCAAGAAAAACAACTGCTATTGGCTAAACAACATGCCCAGGAAGCGGAAGAGAAGTGTAGGCAGAACGAGCGTGAGCACAAAGTCAGCGACTATTACCTATCCGATAGGCCAGGAAAAGTTAAAATAGGAAACTCTGTACCGGTCGTCGAATATAAAACATCAACGCCACTGACGATCGATCTTCCAAGAGCAGAGCCGACAGTTTTCGACGGATGATCTGAACACTACTGCGAGTTCATCAGGCACTTCGAAGCTTTCTTCGAAAACAAGATAAGCGACCCCGAGCAAAGGATTTTCTACCTGACCCATTACCGTTGAGACCCGACAAGCGAAGCCATCGGTGGGTGTACCAAGCTCGACCCAGAACAAGGCTACACACGAGCAAGAAAGATCTTTGGGGATCTGTTCGGCCAGCCGTTCAAGGTGGTCCGTAACCTAATAAAGGGCGTGATGGTAGAGGTCAAAGGAACCAAGGGCGACGTCTTTACAATGGCCGATCTGGTGATCAAAATGCAGAACTGTTCAATAGCCTTCGGCCATTTAGGTTACAGGGCTGACCTCGGTGCAATGTGTACGTTGAAGGGCATGTTTCGTCACCTCTATCCCGAACTACAGGGTCGGTGCTCGGAAGAGGAGGACGTATAAGCCGAGGCGACCCTGAGGCTAACTTCGAAGGGTTGACCGAATACTTGGACAGGCAAACCAAGATAGCTAACAGTAGATTTGGTTGACTCATCCGGGATAGTAACCGAGAAATAAAACCTGGTGCCAATCAGGCTTAAGAATCTGTTCGAGAGTACCCGAAATATCAGCCCTGGACCAAGCACACTCCACTTCACGCGAGGCTGTAGCTCATCCAAGTTGCAGGCCTTGTGACTCCAGCCATGGGCCACTAGAATGCCCCAAGTTCATCATTGCCACAGTAGACGAAAGTTGTGGGATGGCGAGGACGACAGCAGCGTGCTTTAAATGCCTCAGCACCACGCGCCGGGTGGCAGCTTGTTGAACAAGGACCAGATGTGGTCACTGGGGTTGCGTGAGCAGACACCATCGATTGTTACACCAGGCGAGAGGGGCCACACCGGAGGCGATTACCAAGTGCGGTATTATTTGTTCAACGTTGCAGTCTACCAGTAAACCGGTACTTTTAGGAGTAGTTGCCGTGGGAGTGGTGACTCCATCTGGGGTGGTCAAAGCGTTGTCTTTCGTCGACAGTAGATCGGACACTACACTGGTGAAAGAGCTGTTTGCCGACATAAACCGGCCCGCTAAACGTACACCGTCGTTAGCAGTGGGCACGGTGGGAGGAACACAAGTAATGATTGCCGGCCGGTTGAGGTTGCAGCTCGTCTCCTTAGACACTATTGAACAAATCGAGTCAGTGGATGCGTTTACACTGGCTGAACTCCCCATGTGAGCACCACGGTCGATGAACTCAATTTTGACTAGGTGACCCCACCTGCAGGATGTAACCTACGTAGACTGGGGAGACGACGAAGTGGATCTCCTCATCGGCTGCGACTTGCCAGAGGCACACTGAGTATCTGACCAGAGAGTGGGCAACCGCTAGGCACCTTATGCTGTACGCACAGCTCTGAGATGGATATTATATGGTCCAGTAGAGGGACGTCTTTCCGAAACGGACCGCATGGAGTATCAACTGCAGCAGCTGTGTGAATCGGAGTTTCACGACATCGGACACGAAGGACTATCGTTGCCTCAAGAGGACCACTTTGTACTACAAACGGTGCGACAAGGAACTACAGTCCTAATACAGCTTGAGGTTCCCTTCTCATGGCGCACATCAGCTGACCTCCGGGTTGACAACAGGGGGACCTCTACGACTGGAGGAAAGCTTCAATAGGGGCCAGGATCTGTGGGACCGACAGGCAGAAGTAACGAAGGGAACCAAAGCTCTTGGCAACGTTGAAAGGGTGCCCGCCACCGCCGACTACCGGAAGGGGACCTGGTATCTACCTCAACACCCGGTTAGCCACCCCAAGATACCCGAAAAATTACGGATGAAGGTCGACCGTGCAGCCAAGTTCTAGGGCAAATTGGTGAACGATAGCCTACTGCAAGGGCCTGACTGGACCACGCCACTGGTCGAAGTCTGGTGCCTTTTCAGAGTGGGTAAAGTGGCCTTGTCCGCCCTAATCAGGGAAATTTTTTACCAGGTGAAAATACCGGTGGGAGAACGAGAAACGTTGCTTTCCCCGTGTTGGGAAGAGAATGACCGGGACAATGCAGTGATAAATTATAGGATGACCGTCCAACACTTTGAGCCTTATCGTCACCGTTCTGTGGGAACCACGCCTTTTCGGGAATCTGCGAACAAACATGGAGATTTGGTCCATCGGTCGGTGGTAGATAGCGTCAGCAGGAACTTTTGCGTCGACGACTGTCTTGGGTCACCCGATGAAGTAGACTCGGCCCTAGTGCCGTTCAGAGGCCTAACAAGATTGATAGGAGAGGGCGACTTCCATCTAATTAAACGGGTGTTGAAAGCTTCAGAGATGCTCGAAGTCATTCCGCAGCACGAGAGGGCCGGAAGGGTTAGAGATTTGGACGGCTCTGCGCTCCCTGCCGAAAGCACTCTAGGGATACAATGGGAGGTGGAAACGGACGACTTTGTTTTCGGGCTAAACTTTACCGAGCTGCCGGTAACCCGTCATGGCATACTTTCTGCCGTCTCTAGTTTGTTTGATACGCTCGGTCTCCTCTCTCCCTGGCTGTTTCCCGGAAAGGTCCTCCGTAGGAAAGTCGATTGGGACCAGCAACTGGACCGAGAAGACAGTTTGGACTGGGAGGAAATTCTGAACGCCCTGAAGAAACTAGGGGGCATATGGATTCCACGATGTTTGCCCCCTGGTCGTGCAACACGGACGGGAGAACTGCGTGCCTCTTCTGGCGCATCCGAAATCGGTTACGGAGCCGCGGTGTACGGACGATGGTGCACGGAAGATGGACAGTATACTACGAAACCCCTGTTCACCAAAGCCCGCGTTGCCCCACAGATGGCGGTGTCGACTTCGCGCCTTGAACTCGGCGCAGCCGTGTTTACAGTCAGAGCGGTACATGCGGTGAAGTGATGTTTCGACTTCTACCTTTGGCCGGCTAATTTTAGGACGGACTCTACTATGGTAACGTACTGCGTTAACAACTTCAGGAGCCGTTTTGGTACTTTTGTGGCTAACCGGCTTACGATCATCCACGACGAATCGGCCATGAATCAATGGAAAAGTGTCAGGTCTGGCAATAACCCAGCCGATCTGTGCTCCCGAGGCGTGACTAACTTTGGGAAACCCGACACATGGACGGGAGGACCGAAGTTCCTGCAAATGCCTAAATAGGACTGGCCCGTGCACAAAACTAAAAACCCTCTGGATTTGGAACTGGAGATCAATGTTGCGGTGATGACGTCCACAGTCGTCGAAACGTCATTCATTCTATCACGATTTGTCAGATTTCCTTCCTGGATGAAGACACTTCGTTCATTACTTTGGTTGGCCAGGATCAGCAGACATACGCTAGTCATGAACGGGATCCGCCCCTCCAGCCGGATGCAAATGGGTCCAATAAGCGCCAATGAACTACGAGCCGCAGAACACGACACATTCAACATGATACAACGGGAAGCTTTCACCTAGGAAGTCGAGAAAGCGGGAGAAGTGGGACCAATCGACAAAGAAATATCATCTGCGGAAGGCGACTTGAACTCATCGATGGACTGCTGCCGGTAGATGGTAGGCTAACCAAGTCCCACCTCAGCTTCGGCACGAAATACCCCATATCGCTACCAGCTCGACAGCCTGTGACAGGGCTAATTATCCAACACATCAACGCCGTGGAGGGACATGCCGGGGAAAGTCACGTGGCGAGCGTCATCCGGAAGCGCCTTTGGTTGCTGAGAGGGAGAGCGACTGTAAAACGCGTAATCCGGCGTTGTGTACATTGTAGGAGACGCAACGCCGCAGCAGGCAAACAACACGTGGCCCAGCTGCCAGTATACAAAGTGACTCGGGGCTGGTGGCCGTTCAGCGACGCCGGGCTTGAATATTTTGGGCAGTCGAGGATCAAGTATGGGAGGAAGTTGGAAGAAAGATACGGGAGTATCATGACGTGCATGAAGTCACTCACGGTGCACCTAGAAGTCGCACATTCGATGACAAACCGACTCTTTCCCACGGTTCTTGCAGCGTTTTATCGACCGAAGAGGCGCACCGGAAGATATACACTCCGACAATGGGTCGTTCTTTGTGGGCGCTCGTCGGAAAGGGCAGCGTTAGCACGAATACATTAAAAGGGACGAACTACAGAATCAAAGAGTGGCCTGTGGTATACGATGGCACTTTAATCCCCTCAGGCCAGTCATCGCGGCCGTGTATGGGAATGCCTGATCTGGTCCGCCAGGCGAATATTCCTGTCGGTCACTGAGCAACAGCCACCCGACAGGAAAACGTTGAGGTCCGTCATGACTGAGGTCGAGGGAATTCTGAACAACCACCCGCTAGTTCCAGTAACCAGTGGCTAGCACACCCATCTAGCGCTCACCCCAAACGACTTGCTGACGTTAAGGTTGAACGAAGGTTACCAAGGGCCAGTAGACCACGGTGGGAGCTACCTCCGCAGATGGAAGCTAGCCAAGGTTTTTTGAGGCGATGGCTTTGGGAGCACCTGCCTGCTCAGCAAGCTCGACAGAGGTGGCTGATCAAAACAAGACCATTCAAGGTTGGGGATGTAGTGCCGATCGCAGACGACCCGCGCGTTTCAGCTCCTGGCCTTTGGGGGTGGTCATGGGAACTATCGAAAGCTCTAACGAAATGATAAGAACCGCGAAGGTGATGACCGCCCACGGAAAGCTAATCCGCGACGTACGCAGTACCAGCCTCCTCGAGGGTGAAGGTGGAGAAGCCGATGACAGGGAAACCCAGTAGGCCATCCCTCGTCTTCGAGGTGGTTAAAGGAACCCCCTTGTGTGGGGCCATTTACCACATACTGACGTGTTGGACTATCATCCACCCAGAGGCATACACACTCACATGACACACTTTTATACTTCATGACCCCCATCAAACACGTTGCTGTGCTATCCGTTTTTGGTTGACGGTACAGATGACCCTTGGCATATGTAGTAGTAGCTGTGGTTCTACCGTATACCCGGAAGCACACCGATCACACTTACGTAGCACACGTTTATACTTCATGACCCTCATCAAAACACGCCGCAGGGCTGATTGTTCCTCGTTTATCACCGGCCTTGTGGAAGATACCTCCGGTAAGTGATGATCGTTACTATTTGCCCATGTGCCAGAGTGCGACCTCACCCATGACGCCCACACCCACCCAAACGCACACACACACTAACACACACAAACACTCGCGACCGAGGGGCAACGGCTCATCCTTGGTCAGCACCTATGTTACGTCCCCACTCCCGCAATGGATCAGCCCTTCTTGTGGAAGATGCAGCGTAAACTCGAGTCGGTATGGCTACCGGATCAGGTGCGATCATGAGTAGAACGTTCACGACAAGATATAAGTTACGGGTACTGACAGCAGGGTCCAGATGGGTAAGAAGACTCAGTGCCCCCATGACAGACCTTTGATTCTGCTAAGATTCGGGCCGATTGTTGTGGACGGTGTAACGACCGGTAGTAAAATATCCCCCCAAAAACCACTGTAGCTCCATCATTCCCTTAACAGCACCCACTTATTTACATCATTGACTTTTTTGTGGGCTGTATTTTTTAGTAAACCGAAGTTTGCACGTTCGTGTTCAGCGCTCTGCCTCGTGATATCCTTGTTCTGGACCAGCATGACGCACGAGCTCCTCGATCGCGCGCCGCAATTTGGTTCTCGTTTTTGAGTCCTTGTGATCGCATAATTGAGGCTTGTATCTGTTTCGTGTCATTGTTCATCTAATAATCTGGTATCGTAGAATTTCACGGATAATCGCATTTTGATTTCGGAAGGATTTGCGAATTTGTCTGCTCATTGCTCAAACCTGTCTCACTCCTGGATTCAGGTTATTTACTGTCTTTTAAGCGATCCCCCGCTTACAGTGCAGTCATCTATCCCACTGTAGGCTGACTAAGCGGAGAGCTGCCGAGAGATTCGACGGAAGTTGAAAGAGATGCTTTGTTGGCTGATAGTGATAGTCTGTTCCAATTGTCAATGTTGAACGACTTGCCATTTAATACGGTCAAACTCAGGGTCTCCCTTGGGGGGGGGCTTCAAGTGAATGGGTACTCCATGGGGAGTAGCATACCCAGCGGATTATACAGTAAGATATCGGCTTGGGCACTGCAATTGATCTTACTCAGACCACGTACCGCGACATCCTGGCTCTCAGAGCCATGTTCAAACTTGACAAACTCAACAGACTCCTGGTAAAGTTCAAGCTTGAAACATTCCCACAGTTTTGCCATACTGGTCAGACCGCACTTGGAGGCAAACACCCAGGAGTGTCGGTCAGCACTCCGACGAGACATCAACACCATCAATGGGGTTCAGTGGAAGGCTATGAAGCTCGCAAGGACTTTCCAGAGTTACGTACCCCGAAGTGCTGCGCTGTTTGAATCAGTACAGTGTGGAATACCGAGGGAATATGGTGCACCTAATCCTCCTGAAAAACAACCCAGTTGGCTCCTTTTCAACTTAGAGTCCACATCAGGGTTGATTGATCAGGCCCTAAATCTGTAGCGGCAAAGTTGACGACTCAGGGTTAGGGATCGGTTTCTTGGCTCATGTCTGTCGCCGGCGGAACTTGCCACCAGCGCCCGTAGTTGAAGCGACTTGGGGGCCGTCATTCAAAAGGCAACTCGACAAGCATGTAGTCCGGCAGTATCGGGGTGTCCCATTCAAGAAGCCAAGTACACTGCTCGGAACGATGCTATACACCTTTACGGCGGTGAATAGAGTGTGCTTGGTCTGGTATGATGCTGAAGCAAATGAGTTTTGTTCGCGGCTTGTTAGATATTCGGGTGTTGTTCGAGTATGGCACAAAATTGGGATAGAGTCGCCAGTGTTTCCGTATTTCTTATCCATTTTACCTCTGGCCGACAACAAACAGTCGTATATTGCGGGGGGCCAGTAGGAAGGAGCGCCAGGATAAACCGGAGCACACCACGGATACCCATCGCTGAATAAGTTTCGAACTCATATAAGCCACGCAACAGAACATCTTCCTTCCGGCTCTGGTGCGACCCACTTGACCAGGCCAAAATGGAGAGCAAAACGCGGCTTCATTGTGGTAAGCTTTGGTCGGCTAGGCGCGCCATGAAGAAAACGAAACTAGACGAGAACGAAGGAAAGGCGAGTGAAATGAACTATAATGAAAAGGGAGAGAAGGATGAAAAATAATGAGATGAAGAAAGTGAGTTACAAAATCCGATGCTGAAGGTCAGAGAAGAGATGTGATTAAGCAGAAAAGTAAATCGGGGGTTGGGGAGGAGGCGAAAGTTTGTGAATTGTAGAGAAATGAAGAAACAAAAAGTGATCCGGTAAATAAGGGGGAGAAGAAAGAAACAAAATGAAAAAAGGAACCGAAGCCCGAGCCAAGTAAGCCAACGATGAAGCTGAATGAAAAACGAAGAGTTGTTGGTTGCGCCTCTCATAAACCCTGCAAAATAAAAAACGTCATGAGTCACCAGGCTTCATTCGGCATGCATCTTTTACACGCCTACACGTAAATCAACAAACTTCAGCATTCTACCATTCTACTGATTCCAAGCTTTATGGTTAAGGGCCGATTACGTAGTAAAAGGCGAGCTGTGTGAGGGGGCGCGGGGTTGGCCCTCCCGCTTCCACTCTTTGAATGGCCTCCGCCGGTGGATTGCATGCTAGGGGCATCTGAGTTGTTTGCTTGGAATAAAAGGCATCCTAGGTAAACTGTAGGGTGGTTACCATCGAGACAACTCTCGGCGGCCCTCGTGACATTTGGACTGCGCGCTGGGTCCAAAATCTGTGAGATTCCAAATAAAAGACGGCAGCAAAGGCGGAAATAGTCCAGCGCTGAGGTTTGAAGTACAGCCGTTTTTACGGTGTTTTCTAGTGTCAGTCACAAGAGAGCGAGTTGTTTTTCTGAATTAGTCAGGTATGGTAAGACTACTCCGGTTTGGGTTTCTGGTCGATGGAGGTAAACTATTTTTCTTTGATGTAATCTATTTTAAGTCTAATTGGAAAATCCGTTAAAATATATGGCGCGATTTCAATGAATTCTCGATATGAGTGGTATGGCACTGTATCTGGATGACGGGGCGAATACTCGATGAACGGCAGTAACCGCAAAACCGGTAGTATGCTTCCGGGGAAATTTCGTCCCGTCATCCAGACGCAACACCATACTACTCATATCAAAAGGCCATGCTTGGGACCGTGCTTCCTCGTTCCGCAGGTTAGCTGTGTTAACCTACGAGTTAGCCTTGGAGGAATCACCGTGTGATCCTAAAAATTAACCCCCGTCCATGCATGCTCTGCAACGACCAAAACGCTAAAGTCCTGGTCCAGGTGAAGCCTGGCCAACGAATCAATGCCCGATTCGCCCACCGATAAGCTTCACTCGTTCTGGATAGCATCTTGGAACCTCAAAGCAACGAGTACTCCAAATCAATGCAGAACACAAATCAAGAACACGATTGCTCTGCAAATTCTACGGTACTATTAGCGAGTAAAATTGTAAGTAAAAACACGATCATACCTTTCAAAGGGAGCCTCAGCCACTATCCAGCCAAAAAGGTTATCAAAAATAGGGTAAACTTCTGCAAAAAGGGAACATTTGCCCAAAAAAAGTAAATAGTGAGTACCCGTCTTCAAGTCCAAACAAATCGGACAAAGCCTTCACGCCTAATCGGGCACAAGGAACAATTCCTGAAAGTGGCAGTCAAAAATCAGCGTAAACGAGCTGAACTTCCGTGATCGGTCTAAGTGAGCGAGAAAATGAAACCGAGTAGTAATAAAGCAAAACTGTGTTGATTCAATGCGACTCACTAGAGTACCAACTGTCCGCAAAACACCCCCAGTAAGAAAGCACAACCACGGAAAGAAAAAACAAGTGTACCAAGCGTAGAATAATTGTCGACCACAAAACACGGTCAGCGCGGATTGGGTTGGAGAAAGCTGTCCAAATTGGTCATAAAGTATATGAACGCAAGCAGGAAAGGAAGTTTTCAATCAACATGGATGTTACACCCTCCATTCGATTTAAATGAAATTGTAGCTGTATTGTTGATGAATGCTATATCAATATGTTATGCTTGTCATTACATATTCATGTGCTTAACTTGTTATGCAGAACTCCTCAGCAAGCTTCGTTCGTATCATTGCGCCTTCCGTCGGAAAGATCGATGTAGCTAAGCCTGGCATATAGTCGGTTAGAAGGAGAACCCGAATTCGTTTTCTTTCTGGCCCTCCCTCGTGGTTCTTGCTGTCTTTTATAATCAGAATTTCAATTGAAGCAACTGGTTTGCTGAAAACGTTTAGATATAATTACGAAATGCTACTTTCAAGCTAACAAACAGCGGGAAGTTTTAATAACACGATGCTTCAGATTCTCGAATCACTGGTCGATAGCGTACCTGACTTGCGGCTCACCGTCTTAATCGGCAGAGCTGTTTGTTCTCCTTTCGGTGACGCTATGAAAAGTCAGTAAAGCAGCTTCAGTGCCTATCGTATGAGATTTCGTAATAAACGATGTAGCGGGTGAATCGGTAAAGCACTTTCGGGTCAAATAAAGTAAGGCGCATGGGCATGGCCGATAAAGAACCTTATCAGCAAATTTGACCGTCAAGAAATGGAAGGCGGAATGCCTTTTTTACTAGCAGTAGCGTACTCGATGAAGTCATTTGCCTCTCCGGGGTGAACGAGTAAACCCCTGTAAAGCTTGTAAGAAGCCGGGTTCCTAACAGCCAATGAGGGCATGCTGATTTTAGCTATTCTTGCAGGTGCCCTTTGCTAATATTGATGCAATATTATCAGCCTCGATTGCGCTGGATCAAACTCATTTCATGTAATGCACCACGGCAGCCGAATTCCTCGTAGTTGTTGAACGAGCTTTGTGAACGAAACCGCGCTGGCGAACAAGCTTAACAAACGGCCGGCCGAAGCCGAGGGTTGAGTTCTTTCACGTGTTGCGATGTCAGCGTCAGCGGACTACCCGCTGTAAGCAGTGGTGGATTTCTTGGTTGTGAAATGCCACACGCTGCAGACCTCCTGTGGAGTGTGCCAGCAGACCGCTTGCAGTCGTCGTCTTTTAGAATTAATCTCATGTGTTCTGGGGTTTGTAATTTTTAATCCTCCGAGGGTTGTCCAGTGTAAAAGAACCCCTAAAACTTCTAAATCGTCGTTGGTTACGTTCCTAGTTGTCCATATGCACTCATTTTTTACAACTGATCCACGGACTTGCCGTCCCATGTGTGACGGCCCGCCATTGTTCACTATTGCTGCGACTGGTACTGAAAACTGGAACACTTTAGAATACTGCCGATTCTACTTTACTTGCAGCGAAGCTGCTTGACGCCAATGCTCGACGGGTAGTATATCGAGCCCAAAACAGCCTAAATAACGTTCAAGTATCATTCAGGTATGCGGCGGCCTCTTTACTCCTAAATTCCACTTCTACTCTAAGTCTCTCAAAACTAATCCTAGATTGAGCCAACACTAGATTGGGCATCCACTGAAAGTTGCTTAGATTTTTTCCCGGATGTAAACCGTTCAGGCGGATATATCCACGTTTCTCGTCTTGCATAAAATGCAGACTCAAAATAACGAAGGAGACTCTGTATGGATGTCCTCGAAAGCACTGCACTTTGCCGAACTCCTATCAACTTCCGTGGACTCAATTCCCAGCCTGAGAGAGCATCCTCCTCGTGTGAGCAAAGCTCATACGACAGCAGCCACCACCCTCGTTTGGGATAAAGGCACAAAACAGATTGCCATCTAACCCCGTCAGGTGCCAAGCAATGTACCCTCTCGATGACTCTTAATACTCTGGAGACCACACCGGTCACTAACCCGGCCTACGCATCTACCTGACCGTTGGCTATTCATACGCTACCCGAATGATGCTTCCTTGGTTACGTTCCGGGATCCCCTGGTGCCTGGTCACCTGATCGCGGACTACCTGATACCTACGGCCGTTTGGCCCCACCAAAAAAACTCATGTCAATCCCAGCGGTGCGAGGCGCGGTCAGATCCACCGCTTTGGCCGGCGCACCTCGGGCGTGCAGGCCAACTGCAACGATACTCGGGCGCAACTAGGCCGGCGGATCGCACCTCCTGTCACCAGAATTGGTTTCCAGGTTGGGTGTCCAGCGCACGGCCAGCCTCACCCACTAGTGCCAACTGCGGATTGAAAAACAACATCCCCTGCATATTACTGCTGCCACCCATTGCCTCCTCCAACGCTCCTGAACAAGGTTTACCATACTGGCATTTATATCCATCGACTTATTTTTTATTTGTCTGAACTGATGCCATGTTTACCCTCATTCTATTATATCCAGTTACCGGATTCTGTACCCCAAAACATGAAACGGTTTCACTGTTCAGATCTTTATTATGAATATGACAATTCCTGGTATACTCTTGAAGAGACCATTCATCCAATTGGTAATTTGTATGTCACCACTACATTTATCTAAACAAAACCATCATTTAAAGATTCGTCCCTCACCTGCCAACAATTCCACACAAAACGAAATGGTCCTCCTTCCAGCGCTTCATCGGCATGACACTACCTCTATGTGCAGTGTATCCTTCTGTTGCACCTTTTCTCATTCGGCCATTTGCATTTCATGACAGTTGCATTGGCAATGAAGTATTCACAGTCCAGGACAAAAACAGTTCGACACTGCGAAAGCGATTTCTCCAAACCTTTGCTGGCAATGAACTATACGTATGCCAATTTACTGACCTTCCAGTTGTTTCCTAAATGCCCCATGTCAGACTCTTACCAGCGCATCCCGTGAAGCGATTCTTTACATGTTTTGACAGTATCGTTTATGCACCACCCCCATGCGACTTCATAAGATCATCGTATATCAACTGCTGTTGTCAAATTGCGTTCACCAATTAACCTGAAACGAACCCTTTATTCGAATTGTGTTTCATTCACCTGTCAACTTTCGTCACTCTGCTCCAGTGAAATTTCCAGGCTCGGGCAGCTACATCCACCTCTTTATGAGGGCGTTCTCCACAACCTCTTGATGAATAGCAAATACCAATTCCGTGGTTGCACGGATTGTTTCATTTACGCATTCCCCCTCCTCGAAGGACACCACAAATCCTTAGGTATTATATTTCTGCTATTTTCTGAGTCATCTGGACTACTGGTTCAAGTGCATGTCCTTCATCACCCAAAATTCTCCAATTTTTCGTTGGTGCTTTTTCAAAAGTTTTCTTTGTCAGTTTATTCACCCTTGCGACTTTACATCGATGCCATCCAAAATACTGCGCGTTTTTACTTCATCACCGCTTTACTTCATCACGTATCTCGACGGCGGGGCCCATTTTACTCATTTCGCAAATGTGCGTCCACCCGACCTTCAAACCCAAATTTGCCGGGCAACCGTTCGTGCGACCACTAAAACCTGTACACTTTTAGGCTGCATTTACCCAAATGAATATCCGAGGAACCTTTATGTGACCTCACCTGTATCATATGATCATGCAGTCGAGCATGCTTCGGGTGTCCCCGAAATAAACCATTATTATCATTATTATTATACCCACAGCGGTTGAGCAGATGGCCATCATCAGCCCAAATGACTTCACTGAGCCTAGAACACAACAGTCTGCCTAATGACGGAAAGAACAGACGAAACTTATCTCGCAGCCATCGGAAGTTACCTCCGACTAGCCATGGACCAGCAGCATTCCTTTAGACTTTTCCGCTTCACTTGCCAACTCCCTCTTGGATAGTCTTCTTCTCGTGGATCAGAAATCCTCACTACCAGGACGCCGGTCAAGATTCTTAGGAGTGTATGCTCTCGGCTCCGACGTTTTCCTACAAGTGTCCATTGGTTGCAACATATGGGCATCTTGTTCACGTGTCAACCCAAGCCTGTGCCCAAAAAATGCTCCACCTACTATCTGAAAATGACGCGAATTTTTTATCGGCCAGCTAACGACATGGTAACAGGGGTCAGAAGAAAGGAGTACGACAAAAGCTTCCCATTCCAAATTAGGGAAAAAGCCTGGACGGCTTCTCACATTTCCTTTCACGATGAACGCAGCCGAATTTTCGGAATAACAAGGCACACCATCTGGGAGATGGATGCCTCATTTTTCAGCCATGAAGCACGTCTCGGAACTGTAAATGTAGAAAGACTGGCAGGTTTCTTTTGAAGCTCCCAAAAGTCTGCTACGACTGCATCGGTTATGGGGTAACAATTACGCACTAAAAGCTGGAATACAAGTGATGCGCCAATTGGAATGCACTTCTGACCTCCTTTGCTTTGTCCAGTGGTCTATCTCCCAGCTCACCGGCGATACCAGATGCAAGATACTGCCAAGATTTATATTTGGAACCCTCTCCCTTTTCCCATCAACATATTATCCGATGAACTATCTTCCAGCCCACCGGTGACTTTCAGATAAAAAGGTATTCACAGGATCCGTTGATATTTGAGCAATGTCCTCGTACCGGTGTACTGCTTCGAGACACCTGGGTATAGCTCCCACACATGGATGGAGTCGAATGTTTGTAGCGTCCCGGTTTTCCCATTGAGCTTATTGCACTATGTATCATAAAGCTGGTCCTCAATAGGTTTTCTAATTATGTTCTCTCTACACGTTTCTGCGAACATACTGGAGATCACAGAAGTCCCAGCTAAACCTGAACCACAGACGGTATCAAAACGGGCGCCAAAAACCGAGGATGCGTCGCCGCTTCCAATGCTGAGCAGTGGGCCCGACAACAGAACCGGAGCCAATCAAGAACCACGGTCACCGAGCTTGTCAATCATGATGAGTCCTCGTGTTACACTGGTAACAACCAACGTACAAGCGACTGTATGTCGCATTCCCTTGGGCCAGTGGCCAGTAGGGACAATCTGTATCCACTGAGCAGCCCAAACAGGTGTGGGAGAAGTTTCTAAGCTATTCCTAACCCACAGATGGTTCCAAGCGGGTTACAGTGCTTTATCATATTGAGGGACATGAATCTCGTAGAGATAAACCGGGGCGACGAATGTACCCTCAGGGTAACCGCCGGTAAAGCTCTCATGATATGGCTTCAAAACCCCATCCCCACACAACACGTTAGAGGAACAGCACTCTTCCGTGATGGGCAATGCTCATCTGCACCAGATCTGCTGGTAACTAGGTACCCACCTGGAACCGCCTCAATGGTGGCGGGAGGAGGAAAAGCAATTAAGAAATCCTGCGTGCGATGCTCGCTGTAAGGCACAACAAACCAGGATCTGGGTTGGTTCGTAACTAAGCTAAAGTGGATGAGGATCAACTAAAGGTAAGGGCACGAAGCACATACTGGTACCCGTAAGTGCCGTAGCCATCTGTGGAGGTAAGGCGGGTGACAATAAAAACCAGGCTAATAAGCTAGATGGATGAGTTTGCCCCGTTGGCAAAGCAAGTAAATAAATGTTGGCCGCCTAAGTAGAGCCCAAAAGTAGCGACAGCGTTATTCATTTGTAGAAGGCTGTGGGCTTAATGCATGATTCACACCACGGGCTACTCATGGACAGCTTACAAAACAGCCAGAAACAGGGACAAAGCCCTGAAACGGGAAGCTAAGTACGAGTGTGAGAAGAAACCCACAAACAATGAGAAGGCAGACCATAAAAGTTCTTCGCTTACGTACAATCACAAAAAACGATACGAGAGTGTAGGTATCTTGGAAATGCCTGACGGAGGCATTCCTCTTGATGACAATGGCAAGTTGGAAACTCTACCTGCTTTCCTTGTGGAGGTGTCGTCAGGATCGTATGCCCACTGTTACAGACTCAGAGCCTGGGGTAAGGCAGTGCCTCAGGGGCTTACCGTAAGTGAGGACGAAGTGCTCCTGGAACTTAAATATGTGCAAGCACAAAGCAGCCGGACCAAATGCCACCCATCCGGCAGTTTTTCAGCCTCTTTCCGATATTTTGCCAGAGTCTATTACCCAGCTATACTAAGTGTCTTTAGGGGAGGCTAAGGTACCAGAGGACTGGATTAAGGCTACCGTTTTAGCTATGCGTAAGACAGGATACAGGTAGAAGGTAGAGCATTATAAACCGGTCAGCCCGACATCACTATTATGCAAGCTCTTGTGACGCATGATCAAAAAGCAACTCTGGTTGCATCTGGTTAATAATGAACTGCTGACACCTGCGCAACATGGGTTTATTAGGAAGAGGCCTTGTTTGACAGACCTACCCATGTTCTTGGATGAGACAACGAGATGGACGGATAAAGGCGCAACAGTGGAGGTTTGCTATTTGTATTTCAGTAAGGCTTTAGACTCCATAAGTCATCGCGCCCTAGACTATAGATTGCCAACCTTTAGCGAAACAGGGAAGGTAGATGATCAGATAGCACGCTTCCTTGGGAATCGTAGCTTCTGTCAGGGTGGGTGGTTATCCATTAAGGTCGGACAGCGTTACCAGTGGTGTGCCACATGGTTCAGCATTGAGACCTTGGCCTTTCCCCTCGAGCATAAATGACCCAGCGAAAGAAATGAGCTACCCGTGCCCAGCTTTGCCCGTGATGCGAGGATAGCGGCGATAGATTTAGCACAGGATAAAGATGCGGTTCTCAGATGGGCAGATCGACGGGATTTGCCATAGAATCCCGCAAAACACCAAACTCTGACTGCCACCATGACTGGAACAAGCAGTTTTCCATTTCAAAGAATGTCGGAGATGGAAGACCCAGGTGTGATAATTACACGGGAAGTTAAGCCTACTAGACAGTGCCAGAGAGAATTGTGGCCAGGAAGACATTAACTAGGGTGCAAAAACTGCCACTTGCGAAAAGCAGAAGTCCTTCTCCCGCTTGTACCGGGTCTCCGTGTGACCTCCTCTGGGGTGTGGTGCGCAAGCATAGGTGTACCGTACATGCGTGGAAATCCTCCCTAGTCGTTGTCTTTTACTTGTATTATTGAGACTACGCTCTTTATTTTATTGACCCTCGAACAAGTACAACACGCGTCAATCACTACACTTCAACATTTGTTTACATTTTGCTCACGTGAAGTTGCGTAATTGTGATTCGAACTTGAACTGCCGTGACGGTGGTACCTGACACTGGCATTTGTTGAACTCTGGTCCTCGTTGTTAGACGTTGTGGCCGTACAGTTGAGTTTTGTACACATTTATATGCGCATAACTTGTTAATACAGTGCCATAGAAACTACGAATCAATCCTGTTCTGGTTTTGGGATTTGTTTTGAGTTGGCTAAGAGTTACTCACAGTCGGGACAACCGTAAAAATGGGTTCCCTATTATGGCAAAGGCAGGAAGTGCTTGGAGGGGATGTAGCGACTTTCAGCTAGAATGATCGCCGGTCAGGGTGGGAAATCTTACGCCTAGCATTTAGATTTTAATCTCTTCTCTTTAGAGCTTCATAGAGGCCGAGTTGAGCTAATAGAAGTGTTCAAGATTATAAAGGGTCTTAAGGGGATGGACATGGTTTATTTTTTCGTTTATGCCCCGAGTGCAGCACCAGGGGACATAGCCTCAGGCTACTATGGGCCCACTCAAGGCTGGGAACTACCAGCCAAGTTTTTTATAAATAGGGCTGTAATTATGTGGAGTGGACTGTTGGAGGATGCTGTCAGATGCGACAAATTACCAACTTTCAAGAACGCCTTAGTTTCACACGGGAACACAGCTTTCCCAAAACCAACTGTATGAACAAGGGGTGGGGTAATGAGCCCCTGGTACTTTTGCCAACGAACTTATGTCTGTGAAGGTGATACTGCCTCACAAATGCTACCTTTCAGGTCAGGCGCTGAACACGTGGTGTTGGGAGCCAAGGAAACTCGCCGACAACACAACAATCTGGAGGCGTGATCTGGACCTTCTGGTCCCTAACAAACTGAAATGAAGAGAACGGAAATGAATCCGCGTGAAGAAAGCTATAAAGATCGGGGATGAGCCACGGACATTTCTTTGCAGATGTCGATTATGGGGTGCAACAGTTACCTCTACGGCATGCGAAAGATTACTCACCGTCCTTCTGGATTACCGTTTTTATTGTTGAAATGAAGATGTAACCGGAGTACCACGAGACATCCCAGATGAAGAAAGCACTGGAACTGGTCTTCGTTCTTACGTGGTTAATAAGCCCAGGCGGCACCTTTCCCATGGTCACTGTGGTCAAGCTTTGGGATTTTCCACTGTCCCGTGGATAGGCGTGAGAAAGCGAGCGACAGCCAAAACCTGCTGTGAGAAGGCGCTGGGATTGCCCATAGAGATGTGGGGAAGCATGAGGACCCGTATGAGCAAACTGTGGGAGGACCATGGGCTTTACCAATACGATGACCGGGCTGTGCTCCCAGGGCTTTTCTGGGCGTACCCTCACTTTCGGGCAAGAACTCGTGGGTAACTGGCACCTTCCTTGCTGCTTTCAGATAAAATGTTCTGTTGCTTTACTCAAATAGACCTGTGAAAATCGCTCTATACTATGACTACTAATGTTATGTTTGAAGAAGACATGGGTGTTCGAGCTACTTTCCATCCAGAAAAATTACTTTCCGTATGCAACCAAACCCACAAGATTCAACTCTGAAACTGCATATGCATATAACTGCATCTCCGTTTTTGTAAGAAAATTTAACTCCCCCTCCGCCAGTTGGATATTTTTAAGACAACCGACATAATTATAACAGCTTATTTTGACTTGGGTTGGTCGTCACTGGTAAACGCGTTGTGTCCTGTTGTTCGCTCCTTGCTTGGGCTATCTGGGGGGCATTTTCGTTGTGCGACTACGGGTCTAGGGGGTTCGATCGGAGCGTTCAGTTGTATTGATAACGAACGCGCTGACGGGAGTGGGAAGCTAGGTGAGGCACGGAATGGTTCCCAGGGAGTGACTGGGTAACAGTAGAGGTATAGAGTAGTTGGTGTAGCTGACAGTAATGTAATAGAGCAGTGATTGGGGGGGGGGTAAGGTGGGTAAAAGTAGGGTGAAAATGATAAGGCAGTTAGCCTAGATGGAAAAGTTGGATTCACAGCCACACAAGAGGCTGGTAAAAATTCGCTCTACTGAGCCATTTCCTTATGGGTTGCATGTGCGTTATGTTGATGGGTCTTGTTCTTTTGGCGACGAAGTGTTAACTTCTGAGGGTCAGTCTGCACTGACGGGCTAATCAGCGGTGGTGGCCTAGGTGTTAAACAGATACATTCTGGTGCAGCGGGTGAGCTTAGGGGCCTGGTTGGGTTGTCAAAAATGCCAGAGGAAACAGGATGCATGTGTGTAGACGGAGGTGGGTTGATGGTGCAATGATTTTTGGGTACGGTTGCATAACCCGACATGGGGCTAGTAGAAGGAATGGGGTCATCTAAGCTTGTGGAGAACATGAGCTCGATGGTGGATGAGTCGGAGGAACCGTCATCAATTTTGTGGACGCTGGGGCGCTTGTTCCAGTCTAGAGATTTGCTTGGGATATTCTGAACATTGGGACGTTTGCCAGGTGGCTCATTGGGTGAGGAAGTTTGCGTACTGTCTAAATCTACCATTGCATTGTGGTCTGCAATAGATGGCAACATCGGGTGATGGCCAGCCATAGGTGCACCGGAGTTTCGGGGTGGATTGTTAGTTGCACTAACACCGGGGTTACTGTTCTGGGCGTGACTCCTGTGCACCTCTCTTCGCAGTGGGGTCTTGTCCGGAAATATCTTGGCGCACTTGAAGCCGGTTTTGGCTACGACTAACGATTGCTGGCTGATAAAGATCTTGGCGACAACTTCATTTGTAAACTGGAACAGCTGCAAACAGGTGGTGCACAGGGAAGTTTAGCGGACTCTAACACAGTGGCACGGTTGTGAGCCAAGGTTGCAAGCATTTAAGTTCATGCTTTTAGCGGCTGAGAGAGGTATTTGGTTTGGAATGCTAAACACAATCGCATTGTTTGCCTTTTTTATCCGTCTGAAGATTTCCGAGGCAACTGTGTCCACAAACTTCGTCGCCTGTAGTAGATTGGTTGGGGTATGGTGTGCCGCCGAATCAAGCAAAAACGCTATAGGCAACAGTTGACCGATAATTAGATCAGCGGCGTCAATTCGAGGGGAAAGTCTGCTCAGATTTTTGCTCATTTCCGTAGTTTGTCTATTGGCATTTCCAAGTATATTTGCCAGAGATACTGAGCAGTTATCCGGTGAGTTTTGGAATTTAGCGGTCCTGTGAAGGAGGGTGCTGACAGTGATTTTGGGTCGGCTGGGAGATGTAGGCATATCTGTGGTGGTAAGGATGTGGATGGCCAATCGGACAAGATGTGGCAATATGAGGGATTAAGAGAGCTATGCGGAAGCAGGGGATTAAGTGCAGAGTATTGCCAATATATGTAAGCCTTAGGGGAGAGTGCTCGTCACGGGAGGTCAGTATCGGCGGAACTAATTATGTATCAGTTGTTCAGCTAAAAACTGCAAGCGATTTCTGCGGACGGTGCTGTTTGAAAGTTTCCGGATGTATTACGCAAGTCAAGACCGCTTTAGTCCCTTTACGAAGTTGATTCCGTGAGTGGTATCTTGGAGGCTGCCAGTGTTGTTTGACTGAGACTGATATTTCGCTTAGCTCATACCCTAAGAGCAGTTCAGAGATCCTTTTTTATGTATATTATACCACCGGGTGGTCCCAGGGAATAGTGTTCGGAAAAAATTGCTTGATTTTTTCTGGGTCGGACAACAGACCTTAGAGCTATAGTTTTAGGGATTATCCTAGATAGCTTAATAAAAACTATACCGATAACAGCTAGAAAGCTGCGCGGATAGAATAGCACTTCAACCCACCTCAAGCCAGTCGTTGTGGTGGCATTTGGGAAAGGCTGATACGATCGACTAGAAAAATACCCACGGCCCTGACCTCACAACAAAACCTCGATGACGAGATGCTGACTACTTTACTAACAGAAGCAGAACGCATACTGAACAAATGACCCTTGGTGCCGATCGTCCCAGACCCGGAAGGTGAACCGGCTCTCACTCCCAACGACCTGCTATTATTGCGGTCAAACAGGAGCAATCACACCAAAAACCCTACGTGGAACGTACATCGTAGGATGGAAACAAGTGAACCACCTGGCACAGGCTTTCTGGAAACACTGGAAGAGGGAGTACTTACCGGCACTGCAGCTTCGGCAAAAGTGAATCTCCAAGGAGAGGTCGTTCAGAAGTGGCGATGTAGTCATCCTCGTGGAGAGCCACTTAAATAAAGACGGCTGGCCGGTTAGAGTGATCAAGGACTGCCGCACGGAAATCAGTGGCCTAGTGCACACGGAGGTGTTGCGAACGAACAAAGGAGACGTGGTGCGAGATATCCGTAAGATATGTCTACTTGAAGGTGACAATGGCGAGGGCGAAGTCGACGCTACAGACCAAGCTAAAACCAAGTCTGCTGATACCAAATGAGGCTGAGTTTATTTATTTATTCTTCACGCTTTCTCCTGTAGGTCCCAACACTTCATACCGTCTTTGAGGCATATTTGTGTCTAACTACCTACGGTGTTCGTGATTTACTATGGAGTTAGTTGTCGAAATCCTAGTTTATCACACGAAGCGACTTTGTTTGTGAAGTAGCGGAATCTCCTGAACAAGCACTTGTTGACCGTTTGTAGAAATATCTCTTTTTCCGTGACCTATTTGTATTATTATCCAACCTGTGTCCAAGTGGATATAAGTTTTGAGTCAAACACACTTCTCATGTGATAAAACCTCATTTTGAGCCCGTGATGTTCGAGTACCCTATGGCCATCTCGATTTTTCATCAAGAATTCTCAGTCCTCATCTTATCACGCACTTTACTCCTGTTCGAGCAGCCTTTTCCTCCACATTCCGTAATCTGCCTACACATCCTGATCACATCGAAGTCCTTTTTCGTATACGGATAATGTCGTATCATTCTCAGAAGAAACTCTAAGACGTCGAGAGAAGGAGCATAACCTCAAGAAACCTGCAGGCGAGTCTGCGATTGGCCAACGATAGACGAAGCCCAAAGCGACCTACGTATGCACTGACTTAGAGCCTAGGTAGGTTAGGGCGAATCAGTACCCCTATTTACTCCTTGGATGTTGACCGTTTCAAGGGAGGATTTGGTGGGCGGAGTAACGTACATGCGTGGAAATCCTCCCTAGTCGTTGTCTTTTACTTGTATTATTGAGACTACGCTCTTTATTTTATTGACCCTCGAACAAGTACAACACGCGTCAATCACTACACTTCAACATTTGTTTACATTTTGCTCACGTGAAGTTGCGTAATTGTGATTCGAACTTGAACTGCCGTGACGGTGGTACCTGACACTGGCATTTGTTGAACTCTGGTCCTCGTTGTTAGACGTTGTGGCCGTACAGTTGAGTTTTGTACACATTTATATGCGCATAACTTGTTAATACAGTGCCATAGAAACTACGAATCAATCCTGTTCTGGTTTTGGGATTTGTTTTGAGTTGGCTAAGAGTTACTCACAGTCAGAATAACGGTAACAGTACTCACCTTGAAATCACCTGGAGGAAATCAATCAGAAATGCCAAGAAGAGGACAAAGACAAACCGAAGCTGGACAGGAAGTAATCCGACAAGTCCCCGGGGTATTTTTGGGTGATACCGATTCCTCAGATTCTGCTAGGTCTACTAGTCCTGTCAGTGCAATTTCATGTACTTCAGCTAGTGGTATAGAATTTAAAGGTGATGAGATCCATTGATTGAGAATAGTTGAACCGAAAACTGCGCTTAGGCAGGTTAGGGAAGAAGCTGAATCTGCCATGAAAGATCAACTCCAAAGACGGGAGCAGGCAGTGACTTTGGAGACCACGGAGCGTACGGCCATCCAGCCTGGCAGTTCCGTGGAACGATTAAAGTCGACTTGTACCAGTGCAACCCGCGCTACCGACTTACCAAGAGTGGAATTGCCCCCAATAGACGGAGGTGCGGAACGGTACTGTAAGTTCCTTAAACAATACTAGAACTTTGCGTAAAGGAGAGTATTCCATCGAGGACGGAGATTCTTGTATTTGCTGCGTTACTGTCGTGGAGGAGCCAAGGAAGCAATCGACGGGTGCTCGATGCTGGATTTCGAAGAAGATTGCGCTGGGGCACGTGAAATCCTGAAAGACCTATTTGGGTAACCATTTAAAGTCGTCCGGAATTCGATCGATGGTGTACTATCACAGGCAAAACGTTCCAGAGATTAGTCGGGCTCTCTAGTCAGCCTGGTGATATAAATGCAGAACTGCGGCAAAGCACTGAATCACCTAGATAACCCATCGGACCTGAACGCATTGCACACATTGGAGACCATAGTGCACAGTTTACCCACTGAACTGTAGGGTAGATGGGCCGAGGAAGCCGAAGAGATCAGTAGATTTGGGCGAAAAACCACGTTTGAAGACTCGACGCAGTCCATAGACCGTCATGCCCGAATAGCAAACAGTCGTTTCGGTCAACTTGTTTGCGGGACCAGCAAGTTAGCTGAGATTACGACGACGCAAAGCTGGGTCGGAAAACCAAGCAGAAGCCAACCATAGGCAAACACACACGCATTATCTCTCGAAAGTAAAGCTTGCCGATGTGTAAACTTTGTGGGGCGCCTCATCGCCTAGTAGAATGCCCTCGCTTCCGCAGCGTAGACGTCCACGAACGATGGGAAATGGCTAAGATACTTGGCGCTTGCTTCGTCTGTCTCAACGATTCACATCGAGCAGCAGTGGGCCGAACGAAACCCAGTTGTATTCAGGGTGGATGCCATGGGAAGCACCATTACTTGCTGCACAAGCCCAAGAAATTGAATGCCGAAGAAGTTTCGAAGCCAAGTGTGGTCTGCTCAGTGTCTCGCTCTACTAACAAGCCCATTCGCCTGAGAGTAATAGCAGTTGGCGTAGTAACCCCAATTGGGGTTATAAGAGCGTTGGCCCTCGTAGATAGTTGCTCTGATACGACCCCGGTGAGGAATGAGTTTGCAGAGGGACATGGGGTCAGAGGGAATCAGTTTTCATTAGCAGTGAGCACAGTGAGTGGCACCCAGGTCATCCAGTTGACCAAAACGGCACCTACGACTCGTTTCCCCGGTCAACAACGATAGAGCAGAAACTCTAGAAGCATCCCCTATAAAGGACCTGTTGATGGAAGCACCTCATTCAGTGCAATCGGTTCTGACTCAGTGGCCGCATCTCGACGGGGTTACGATCGAGGGGTGGCAGAATAACGGAATTGATCTGCTGATCGGTCGTGTTGAACCGGAAGCGCATTGGGTACCGGATCAAAGAATAGGAAGCCGCAAGGCACTCTATGCGGTACGCACCATATTCTGCTAGACATTATGTGGTAGTACGGATGGAAGATGCGGAGAACAGATTCAAATCAACTGCACTTCGGTGGAAACGGCAAACATTGAACAAGCATTCCAACAGCCGCATAATGCCGAATTTGCCGACCTGGCCATTGATAGAGATGCCCCACCACGAGAAGGTAGGTCGGCTCTGAAAGTGGCAGCCGAGAAGGCCAAGTATGTAGTAGATCGTTTCGAGGTTTCTGTCCCGTGGAGACCCAACATGAAACCTATGCCAAACAGCCGAGAAATTGCGCTGAAGAGATTATGCTTCCTCAAAATCAGGCTAATTCGAGAGCCACAAATAAAGATAGAATACGCGCGAGCCATGCCACATGGCATAGACGTGGATTATATAGAAAGAGTGGATACAGCGGTAATGAGCGCAAACTTGAGGTGGTTCCTACCTCATCACCCGGTCCTAAATCCAAAGAAACCGGGGAAGATCATGATGGTTTTCGACTGTTCTGCGAAATGTCAGGGTGTGTCACTCAGCGATCATACACTACAGGGCCCAGACTGGAAAACATCACCAGTCGGGGTTTTATGTCATTTTCGGCTAGGAAAAGTGGCCGACTCTGAGGACATACGTGAAATGTCTCTACAAGTGAAGATTCCCGTTGAAGAAAAGGACGCCTTTCGTCTTCTCTGGTGGCTTGAAGGCGACGCAACTCGCGCAACAGACCAGTACGGGCTGACCGCGCTTCCCTTTGGGACGGTATCATCCCCCTTCTGTGCTAATTTTGCCCTCCGGGAAACCCCCAAGCGTTTCGGCGGCACCAGCAATCTATTAGGAAGAGCGGTTGACCACGTCTACGTGGACGATTTTCTGTGTTCCTTTGACGACCTAAATAATGTTGTTCTACACATGGCCGAACTGGTCGCCACTCTTAAGGCCGGAGAATTTAACCCCACTAAATAGACTTTAAACAGCCACTTTGGAGCTCAAAAGGAGTGAGAGAAACGGTGGAACCGCCTGGGCCACGCCAAAATTCAAAACAAGACCGTAGCAAAGGGGATAATAATAATAATAATAATAATAATAATAATAATAATAGTGATAATAATAATAATAATGGTATATTTCTAGACCATGTTCGAGACGCACGCGCAAGCGCATGATCATGGTGTACAACGTTACTCAAAACAACGAACTATACACGAATTTCAAGAAGACCAGTCAAAATAATCAGAAGCAAAACAATATAGCTGGAGTTAGTTTTAACAGACCGAAATGATAATGGTTTGCGCGGCAAATACGGTTTGGTTTCGAATCCGAGTTTGTTGGTGGTGGCCCGTGGGAATCCGAAATATGCTGTGAAAATATAGCGCCAAAGATGCGTTATAAACCAACATAATGCAAGCTGTGGATAACGGAGGCCTATTGGGGTTCTATGAACGGAATAAATTATGAACATGGAGGGATGAAAGAAATAAACGGGAGTACACTCGTGAACTTTGGTGAATATGAGAAGAACGGCTCTCTATAAAGACGATGATGGCCCGGAATGACGGATATTCTCGGCCTCATTAAAAGGAGTGCATCATGAAACGGGGAGACATGAACAAACTATGTGGAAGTGAACTAGGAAACGTTGACGAATGTGGAGGAAAAAGAAATCCATATAAACGGTGAGCTTGGGTTCAGGATCAATGACCCGTATCATTCAGAAAAAAGGGAGCGCAACTTGAAGGCCTTGAATTAGTGAAGAACCAATTTCAAGCCGGATACCGATCGAAAGAAAAATGAAATCTTGCAAGAGAAAACTGAGTGAAAAACCTCCGCGTAGGCTCGCGCCTTATTGTTCTGTTACACTGACAAAAATATATTGACTTATTGATTCTCAGTGATATTCGTCGTCATTATTGGGAACCACTGATGAGGGGGATAAGTGGACTTGCGTTCGAATGGCGCATCGAAATTTAAAGAGTAAAAAATTCCTGTGCTGAATATTTTGGCTCTGTTACTGGATTGTTTCACATGAGGCCAAGGTGATATGCAGCATCCCGTGGGTGTGGCTCATCAGGCGGGGTAAGGGAAGTGTCAATCAATCCGTAAAAGGTAGCTTATGAACTGTTATTTGTGAAGACTAAAGCAGTGACATCAGTAGTAGAGGTGTTGCGTCAGAAGACGCCTATCAATCTGCTGGTAAGCAGTTGGGAGTGTTTTAGGTCGCATGGCTCGATTGCAATCCCGTTTGATATAAAAAATTCCATTTAGGTCTCTGTCGGTACGGGTCAAAGTGTGGACCTTGGTCATCGAAAGCGGAGCCCGAGAGATTGGGCGACGAAAAACCTGAAACACACGATGTGAGCAGTCTGGACGTGGTTCCAGCCGAGTTGTGATAATAAATGGCGACAATCAATAATGAACTGCTTGGGCTTATATGGACTGTCGGTGGCACATTTCATATTCTGGTCTGGGTTTTGATTCCAGGGTTTAAGTAACGTAGTGTTGCAGGGGGTTGATAAGTACCACTGCAGGCTTGCAAGATAGTGAAAACCGGGTGGGCTGCTGCCTCTGCATTTCAAAGGATAAATGGTTTGCAACAATAAGAAGTTCTGAAGAGCAATTGAGTAAGAATGCAGAAAGAACCGCTAGGGCATTGGTGGTGATGCGTTAGAGTAAATTGTTATCATGCACAGAAACGTGGATGTACGTTCATCTGTGCACCTACTCGGTAGCGCCGGCCTACTGAGATTTAATTTGAATGTGAGCAGGGAATTCTCATGACGTGGTGGTTCAATGATTATCGTGTTTGTTATAGAAGGGAGGAGAGATAGTTAGTAGGGAATGGAAAATATGAACAGTTCTACGTGTTCATCTTTTGTAGACTCAAGTTACGCAGGTGTTGGTCATCTGTTGCCTCCACATGTTATCCATGTCAGTGGGCTTAAATTCCAGGCTGTGGTAGAGATTGTGGTTGGTAGGAGGCTGTGGTTGCTGTTAGGTAGGGTTATAATTATAATTATAATATTGGTATATTTCTCGGCCACGTTGGAGACGCACGAGCTAGAGCATGATCATGGTGTAACACGTTATGCAATAAGATGAAATCTTCACAAATTCTAGGTAGAAAAGTCAAGAGTATCCGCAATAGAAAAACATAGCCAGCAACAGTTTTAATGGACCATTCTGATAACGGTTTGCGCGGCAGTTTCGAACCAGTTTCGAATCCGGGATGGGCAGTGGTGTGCGGTAGAGATATCGAAAATCGTTAACGCAGTGCCAAGGACGCATTTTGAACGGGAATGATGCAAGCTGAGGAAAACGGAGGCCCACAAAGGTCCTGCAGATGGAGTAAATTTTGAACAAAAAGAAAAGGAAAAAAATTGTTAAGAAGTGTACTCGGGAAAATCGACGCATGCGAAGAGGATAGCGATCTCTGAAGACGATGCAGACCCTGAATGACGGATCTACCGGAGTTCAATAAACGGAATGAGTTTTAAAGCAGGGTGACATGAGACCAATTTCATGAAAGTGAGCACTGGTGGATGTAGGAGAAACAGCAGTCCATAAAAGGGTGAGTTTGAATTCAGGATCAGTAACATGTACCATTCAGAACTGAAAAAGCGCAACTGGAGGGTCCTCGAGAAGTGGAGAGTCAATTTTCAATCAGCTTCGGTTCGGAGGAGAGGTAAACTATGATAAGGGATAATAAAATGGGAAATCTCCGCATGGACTTTGGCGTTTATATGCTGTTTCACTGACAAATATATATGTATATGTTGACGCATTTGCCTTGAGTGTTATTCAGCGTCATTTCTGGTAACGTACGACATCGTATGCGTATGTTTCGTCTGGCAGGGCTACGTATGTGTCGGCCAATCGGTCGTGTGTGGCGGTATATTAGCAGCATGCGCGTGAACTGGAACTCGTGTTGGTTGCGTTTGAAAACGCTGAACGATCTGATAAGCAATTTGGAGTATTTCCTGTTGGGTGGCTTGATTTCGGTCCCAGTTGCTATGGTAGGTTTCACTTGAGTCTCTGTCCGTACGAACCAAATTGGCATCCTCGGTTAACCGGTTTGGCGACCAAGGTAGTGGGAGACAACGAACCTGAAATAGAGAGGGATTGCAGTCTGGACGTGGTTCCAGCTGTGGGTTATGATGATATATGAAGACAATACATAATGGTCTGGTTAGGTCTGTGTGAGTGGGGCATGGATGAAGTTTCATTTGAGCAGTCAGTGGCACCTACTCCACATTCTAAGTAAAAAAGGCTGGCAGTGGATTTGCGCTATACTGCTGCAGGCCAACGAATTTGCTTACACTGGTTTGGTAACTGTGTATGCATCCCAAAAGGTTTATGATTTTGCACCTTGGCACGGCATCGCTCGGATACTAATAAAATACCTAAGGTTTCACGGTTTACAGCAGTTAGAAATGATAACCCTCAATACCGTTTGCTTACGCAGAACGCAGTTTGGCAAGGAGGCGATAAGCTGGGTTTGAAATAACAGACTGCGAGCGAATGGGACTGGCACACTGTTAGCGTAGCCCTATGTTGTTACTGTCTCTTCCGTTGTAGTGGTTATTCCATACTGAGTAGTTTCTGAGGAGCCTTAAAGTAGAAGAAACTGTTTAGGTGACAGAGGTGATACACTAGAGGCAATCGGTCACGTGCCTTGGAACGTTAACGTGAGTTCATCTAAGCTCTTACTTGATGGTGCTATCTTTCTGAGATTATGCTCGAGTGTGGGCAAGATAATCTGATGTAGACATGATTGCATGGTTATCGCGGTGTCTTTTTCGTCGTTATCGTATTGCAAAGCAGGAAAACACCTATGTGAGGACTGGTTTTGGACAGCCTTGAGAAATGGGAATGAGATGGGTCCGAAATTTCGTCAGGGAAGAAAACTCTAACGATCTACATTCGGTACTTATGGTAGGCGGCACAAGAGCCTGCTTCAGGTAGGGAGGTAGCACGATACACAACCACCGGCATCCAGGAAGTGTCGCTCCAAGAATGATCCACACTTTTTAGACGTTTTTATTTTTTTATTATTGTTTTATCACAGTCGGGTATCTGGCTGTCAGAGAAGGCGGAGCTGCTTTTGGTGGGCGACCACAGCTCCCACGCCCCGGCCGAAACATGGACCGCATGTAACAAGCTGCATTGGGACTAGGTCAACCACACCAGTCAACCCGTAGCAACACTGCAGCCCGGAGACATGAGTCACGTGTGACAAGGCTGGTGTGCCTGGAAGACAAAACAGTGGGGTATTTTTTCTCGCTTTTTTACGCCAATCTCTTTTTGGTGTTCATGTCTTATTGGTGGTCAACTCTGTGCAGGGAGACCATCACGGCCAGGAATGTTTGCAGACGTGCCGCGCTAACACTCGCCCTATCCGTGAAGTCAGAACCCTCATGCCGTTTACATAGGACAAGAACTGCAGGGGGAGGTGAAGTCACCCACAGCCCGCGATTATTCAATGGGGTTTATTTTCAACAAAAGGCCAGTCTGCACAAAGATGGGGTACAACTATCTTTCATGCTTCCAGCGGTATTTCATATAATCAAATACGACTTCTGATGCACTGGCCTCAGGCACGAGAGTTACTATGTTTAGACATTGTAACCTGATAGGTTTACGCTTAGGTGATGGCAACTACGGTGTATGATGCGGCACATCCTAGATTATCAAGAGTTCTGGTTAGTATCCAAAGCTTTCCTCATAAGCTCTATCAAAAACCATGTAAGGATTTATAAGAGCGATCAGTTCTTGGATGTCCAGCTCTACGAGTAGTCTAGACTTAAACATAATTAAGGAATCCAGGGAACGGATATCAGCTGGGAGTTTATTCCACAAAGTTGCATATTTCAGGAGGAAGAAGTTTTGCCTTAAGGATTTCCGAGAAATAGGGATCATTATACGGTGTTCCCTATTGCGCAGCAGATGTGTCGAGTTTATACTGAACTGAACTTGGCTAAAGGATACAGCTTGTTTGTGGAGCAAAGTAAACAAAAATGCAAGGTTGAGTTCTATTCTCCTAAGCCACATAGGATCAAGCCGCAGGAGTGTACACCGCTGTCTGTAGTTCAGGGTTGTAGAAGGCCCGAACAGTTTTTTGGTAAATTGACGCTGTACATTCTCAATGTCGATAATGTCACGTTCATGCGTATTTGAGAACACAAGTGTACAGTACTCTAGGGTCGGACGAACGTGAGTTTTGTATATCTCTAACTTACCGTTCGTTAGAAGAAAATTTCTCAGTAACAAGCCGAAGGACTTGTTTGCCCATGCAGTTATGTAGGAAGTGTGTTCAGATAAACTGAAAGTGTAAGAATATTGCAGTCCAAGGTCTCTTATTTTAGGGGAATGTGGGAGTGAGACACCGCCAATCTTAAGCGTATCATAAGGAATATTGCAGTTTAGCGAGAGATAACCGCTTTTGTTCACTGAAAATTCCATTTTCCAGCGATCACACCAGGAGGATAAGGACTGTACGTCGACCATGATGTTATTCAGTGCTACAGGTAGGATTCTTCCTTCGAATTCGTAGACTATCTTCATATCGTCGGCAAACAAGAAAATTTCGCCATAAGTGATGACACTGCAAATATCATTTATATATAGTAAAACAGCAGTGGTCCTAGAACACTACCTTGGATAACCCCACTGTTTACTGGGTGGGGGTCTGACATCTGGCCGTTGATGCAGGTTACTTGATGACGGTCTTGTAGATAGGATTTAAACCAACTGAGTAGGGGGTTTTCAACCCCGTATCCCCTAATCTTGCTGAGTAACTGCAGATGTGGCACTCTGTCGAAGGCTTTTGTCATATCAAGATAGATGACGACGAGTGCTCTGTCTTTGTCGGCAGCTGTTGTTACCAAGTCCAAAAAGTCAAATTGGCAGTTTGAACACGACCGTGATCTGAGAAATCCGTGCTGTCGTGGGCCGATGAGCTTATGTGCAGGAAGGTAGTCGGCCAGGTAGTGTTTTACAACTTTTTCTAGCAGCCTCGAGATCATTGGCTTATGATTAATCGGGCGGTAATTTGCAATGTCATGCACTGCGCCCTTCATATACCTGGAGATAATGGTGGATTTCTTCCATTGGCTGGGGAAGGTCCCGGTTTGCAGAGATAGATTGTATAGGTTCAGTAGTAGGAGGGAAATATCCTGGCCGCCACGAGCGGATATTGCTGATGGTAGGCCGTCAGTTCCGGGGTAATAGGTCGGTTTGAAAGTGTGGATTTATCTATTTATATCTGTGGTGGTAACGGTGATAGAAGTGAGTGAGGAATTTGTGACAGACGGGGTGACATGTTGGGTACACGTTGGACTGAGAGACACAGTGGTTGTGAAGAAAGTATTAAATGCGTCAGCTATCTTTCGAGGTGAGCTTATGAGACTATTCAGATGGATGATCTGTTTTATGCATCGAGTTGATTGTGGGGCACGAACCCTGTGCAGCGGGGCTAACTCTTGAGCTTTGTTTGGGTGGCGTAACGCTTTGGTTTCTTGCCTTAGTTATAGGTCACGGGCCTTGCGATGGACTTCGTGATAGAGGCGTTCCAGTCTGAAGACTGTAGAAAAGTCTCTATTTATTTAGGACTGCCGTCGAAGCTCGTCGTGTTTCTGCTTTAGCCTGGTTATATGGTAACCTGCTGGTCTGGGTGGATAGTAGGGGTGCGATATGTTTTCGATGCATGAGCGTACACTTTAGTAGAAGAGGTCAGCGGCCTACTGGGGATTTGCTGTTAAGAACTCGTTCCTGTTTCTAGAGCGAATTTGAGGGGGGAAATGTCCCATTTAAAGTGACGGAAAGAGGGACCGTTACATGGTAGGCTATCAGTACGTGGATTGACTTGAAATCTGCAACTGACGATTTTATGGTCGCTGCCTGTGTAGTCGTTTAGTACGGAGGCAGAGACGTTTGTAAGACCCAGGGTAAATATCAGATCGAGGAGGTTATTCTTTCTGGTAGGCTGTCTTATATGTTGGGCCCACTGGCCCAGGCGAATGCATGAAGCGAATTTCAAATGTTTGTAGGGGGCAGTAAAGGAGGACCAGTGTACGCCAGGGGCATTGAAGTCGCCTGCTATGAATTTACCTCCAAGTAGCAGGTCAGCGAGGTTGTAAACCTAAGCGTGGCTTGGATGCTAGGACATCGAGGAGGCCGCTTTCTAAGAAAGATGACGGAAGATGGAGGGGTATGGATGGAAAAGGTGACCGGTTTCCTTTATGTTCTTTTTTCTTTTTCTCCTTTTCCGGGCTTCACCGCGGTTGCCCTTATTCGTCAGGTACGTCCACATTCTTTCCAGGTCAATGGGTTGAAAGTCAGGGCTATGGTAGCGATTGTATTTGACGTCGACATGCATGCTAGGTACGCTAAGAGAGGTTATGGTGGGTTAAAACTTAGAGCGGGGGGTGGGTAAGCGTATGTGGAGAGTCCAGTGCACTGTCACACCGGTCAGTCTCGTGCGTGAAAACCAAAAGCCTGTCGAGCGAACAAAGGTGATGTGGGGTTTCCCCTTTCGCAGGATCAGGCCTGAGCTGATGGGAGACACACCCATAGATGAAGGTTCCCCGGTTCCCTCACAACCCGATGTCAGTGGTATCTGGTGATCGAATCGATCCCACAAGGACTTTTTTGTTTCCATTGTTCTTTTTTCTAGTTTTGTTTTCTTTTTTTGTTTCCTAACAGAGGGGTGGTTGAGCCCATATAGGAACTTTCCATAGCCCCCCCCCCCGCCCGATCGTAATTTTATGCATAATTGCCTTTTTTCGCAACTGCCGGGGGTGGTCTGTTTTCCCCACGTTCAAACGACGCTATGGTATGGGTGCCGTTGACATCAGGGGTCTCGCCAGCATGGGCTGGAAGAATGCGGAGTGGGAATATGCAAACACATGGAGTAGGACACCGAGGGTTGTAAAGCACAAGCTAGCATACGTGTATCAGTCTCATACAGCGCCAGACCGTGCATAAGACCATCAGAAACCATTCCGGGCTAGCTGGTGTAGATGGGTCTAGCTCAGCTGATGGGAATTAGTGTGGTGTGTAAGAGAGAATATGATAGTGGTTGGTGGATGGTAGATACAGAGATGAGACGAGAGGACAGGCCGCCAAGTAGGTACTAGCAGGTATGCTTCTGGGATAAGAGATTCTGAAATGAGATGAATAAAAAAGGCGAAATGAGGCCGGACATAAAACCCGATCCGGTGGTGGCAGCCAAAATGAACGGGAAAGGAGTGAAGGATCAAGTAAGGTGGCAGATGGCGGAACTCAGTGTCCTAGGATCCAAAGCCACATACCTATTTGCTGCAGAGACATCTAAGGCTAGGGAACTTTCGTTGGCAATAGAACACGAACATTGTCTAAAATTAGGAGAACCGGCAAGCATTAAACTGGGCATAGTTACAAAAGTCAGCAAACTGTAGCTACCGTAGTATAGATTGTGTGCAACATAACGTAAAGAGAAATAGTTGCCCTGGCGTTTGTCATCGGGTGAGAAATGAAAGTTCTGGTGCGATAATCCTAGTAATCAAACCCGTTTTTGTAGGCCACCTCTTCGGTGACGGTCTGGTCGGTAAGAAGGATCACATTGGGAACAGTCAAGAAGTGATCCAGCGAGCCTCTGAACTGGAAAATTGAGAGACTCCCGCGGATGTTTAGCGGAAGTGTAGTCCATAACTATGGGTATTTTATAAGGAAGAAGTTAGATCTCAACGCTGGTTTTGATCTAGGAATAGAGAGCTGCAGTGACCGATGGCGTAGGGCATAATTCCCGGAGGGAGTAAGACGAATGGGTTCAGTACACGAAAAGGCCGTACGGCGGTAAAGCTTAAAAGGGAAGCATAAACTGAGCTTCATGCGACGCAGCCATAGAGAGACAGGACTGAGTACGATGCATCGATCCTTGTAACACAAACTGGAGGAAAATCCCACTCATTGTTTGGTGAATTGGCGTTGCACGGACTCCAGAGAAATGCCGTCGGATTTCGTCATGTTGGTGAAGATAACAGGACAGTATTCAAGGAGAGGCCTGGCGTGAGACTTGTAAGAGAGCAGTTTGCAATCATTTGGCCGAAAAGTTCTGGAGATGAGACCAGTGGTTCTTCTCGTCTTTGCGATCTGGAGTGGAACATACTCAGAAAACCTAAAGCTACAAGAATAATGAAGACCAAGGTCTCAAACTAAAGGGCAGTAGGAGATGGGTAGGTCGTGGATAAGTAGGGTTCGGGGGCCACTTGACATCTGAATGTTGTGTAGCAGCTCTTCGAGGTCGAGAAGCCCATACTCCATGAATTGCACCAGTCCTCGGGTCGCTTTATGTCACTAGAACTTTCATCCAGCATAATGCTGAGGTTCTGACGAGGAAACTCGCAGACAATCTTAACGTCATCGGCGAAAAGGAATGGGGTGTCATGGTGCAAGATGGGAAATATATCATTTATGTAGATGAGAAAAAGTAAAAGACCGAGTACACTGCATTGTATAACCCCACCGGTGACTAGAGCAGGCTGTGAGAAACACCCATCAATGAAAACCACTTGTGAGCGATTCGATAGATATGATGTTAATCACGTTAAAAGCGAACCGGAAAAGCCGTGAGCTTTGAGTTTGGTCAGTAATAAAGCGTGAGGGAAGCCGTCGAAAGCCTTTGTCATATCAAGGCCTACAATGATGATGGATTTATTGTTGTCGGCTGCCGCTGTTATGAGGTTAAAGAAGTCGTACTGGCAAGTGGTGCATGAACGGGACTTTAAAAAGCCATGCTGCCTACTATGGATGATGTTATGGGACAATAGGAAGTCGGATATCCGCTGTTCGATGAGGCGTTCCATCAACCTAGAAGCAATCGGAGTGTAGTTGATAGGGCGGTAATTTGAGGGGTCCTGTATTGGTCTCTTCTTATGGATTGGGATGATGACCGCAGTCTTCCACTGTGAAAGAAATATGCCAAACTTGATGAATAGATTGTAGACCTTCAATAGTAGGGCTGCGACATCAGTTCCTCCAAGAGGTAGAAGTGTCGGTGGAACACCATCATGGCCAAGGTGTGAGGACTTCCGGACACGGGTAAGGTGATTGGTCACCTCTTTTAGAGTAAATTCCAAATCAGACAGTAAGTGCTTGGTAACAGGGTCTATGCATGAGGGTAAAGTAAAGGGGTCCATAGTCATGGATGCAGCAAAGTAGGAATTAAGCGCCTCGGCTATCGCTACAGGTGAGGTAATGTGATCGTTGTTTTCTAAAATTAGAGATGGGATACCTGTGGTTTGCTCTGATTTCTGTTCTTCATTATGCATGCCAACTTTGAGGAGGTATCATGGAATTGCAAGGCAGATACTTCTTGATTTTTGAGCATATCGTCAGTCATAATTCTGATTGATACCGAGAGGGGTTGGGGCTGCAAGAATGACGATAAGTCACTATTGGTGTGATACACCTTCTGGAGCTTCAGATATTTGTTTTGCATTCGGCTCAGGACTGAACTACGGACTCGGTCTGACATGATACGAGTTGTAGTGCTTTGAGACAGCAAGTATGATGGGTTGGAATATGGTAAATCAGCAGCCAGCTGAGGGTCACTTTGCAGGCAGAAGTCGTCCGAGTCTAACGATCGAAGCGTGCAGATAAGATTGTCCCAGTTGGCTGCTGAAGAGAAATGACCGGGTGGGTGGTATTTATCAAAAGCTTGCGGAACCACGAAGATGCAGAACACCATTCTGTGGTCACCTCCTAAAACATCGGATAAACTAATAGTGAACAACAGATCAAGGATGTTGTTACCTCTAGTTGGGACTGTTACGTGTTGGATCCGGCGCCCTACGCGGATGCATGACATGAAATCTAATAAGTTGTTTGGGGCAGATAGAGTATTCCTACAGATGCTCATTGCATTGAAGTGCCCCGCAATAAGTTTGGAGGAACAGGGCAGCAACGAAAGTTAGTTCAATGCGTCAATAATCTTGGTAAGGTCCATAGCGTTGGAATCAGGTGGCCAATAGATGCAACCAATATGAAGATGAGTTAGGTAAGGAAATCGTTAACCACAGAGAATCCTGAACGGCGTCCAGAGTTGTGTATGAGAGTGGAATGGCCAGCAGAGTGCTTCTGACATAAATTAGACAGCTATCCCCACGACGAGGCCTATTTCTTCGGAACACCTGGTAGCCAACTAGAAATACTCGATCTGACGGGACGGAATCCGTTAGCCAAGTTCCAGTTACAATGATAATAGCAAAGTAGGAGGGCTGAGTGATGCTGCAGATGGCTTTAGTTTCGTTCAGTAACGAACGGGTGTTTACGAGTATGACTGAAAGAGATGATGCAGGCCTCGGTAGTGGTGGACATGGTGGGGGGTTCTGTAGTGGTGCTGAAGGTGGTAATCCGGTGAAGAATAGGGCAAAGATGGGGGGAGGACCTCAGTTGTTCCACGGATTTGATGAGTTGAAACCTGGAGGGGGATAGTGTAAGGAAAGAGGGATGGGGAGGTGCTGTTTGGGAGAGTAGTCTGAATGCGGGGAATATTCTAGGAGGGGGCCGGCAGGAAAAAAGCGGCTACGGATGGATGGCGGTACTAAGCCAAGAGACGTAGATGTGTCTTGTGGGAGTGGGAAGCTAGGTGAGGCACGGAATGGTTCCCAGGGAGTGACTGGGTAACAGTAGAGGTATAGAGTAGTTGGTGTAGCTGACAGTAATGTAATAGAGCAGTGATTGGGGGGGGGGTAAGGTGGGTAAAAGTAGGGTGAAAATGATAAGGCAGTTAGCCTAGATGGAAAAGTTGGATTCACAGCCACACAAGAGGCTGGTAAAAATTCGCTCTACTGAGCCATTTCCTTATGGGTTGCATGTGCGTTATGTTGATGGGTCTTGTTCTTTTGGCGACGAAGTGTTAACTTCTGAGGGTCAGTCTGCACTGACGGGCTAATCAGCGGTGGTGGCCTAGGTGTTAAACAGATACATTCTGGTGCAGCGGGTGAGCTTAGGGGCCTGGTTGGGTTGTCAAAAATGCCAGAGGAAACAGGATGCATGTGTGTAGACGGAGATGGGTTGATGGTGCAATGATTTTTGGGTACGGTTGCATAACCCGACATGGGGCTAGTAGAAGGAATGGGGTCATCTAAGCTTGTGGAGAACATGAGCTCGATGGTGGATGAGTCGGAGGAACCGTCATCAATTTTGTGGACGCTGGGGCGCTTGTTCCAGTCTAGAGATTTGCTTGGGATATTCTGAACATTGGGACGTTTGCCAGGTGGCTCATTGGGTGAGGAAGTTTGCGTACTGTCTAAATCTACCATTGCATTGTGGTCTGCAATAGATGGCAACATCGGGTGATGGCCAGCCATAGGTGCACCGGAGTTTCGGGGTGGATTGTTAGTTGCACTAACACCGGGGTTACTGTTCTGGGCGTGACTCCTGTGCACCTCTCTTCGCAGTGGGGTCTTGTCCGGAAATATCTTGGCGCACTTGAAGCCGGTTTTGGCTACGACTAACGATTGCTGGCTGATAAAGATCTTGGCGACAACTTCATTTGTAAACTGGAACAGCTGCAAACAGGTGGTGCACAGGGAAGTTTAGCGGACTCTAACACAGTGGCACGGTTGTGAGCCAAGGTTGCAAGCATTTAAGTTCATGCTTTTAGCGGCTGAGAGAGGTATTTGGTTTGGAATGCTAAACACAATCGCATTGTTTGCCTTTTTTATCCGTCTGAAGATTTCCGAGGCAACTGTGTCCACAAACTTCGTCGCCTGTAGTAGATTGGTTGGGGTATGGTGTGCCGCCGAATCAAGCAAAAACGCTATAGGCAACAGTTGACCGATAATTAGATCAGCGGCGTCAATTCGAGGGGAAAGTCTGCTCAGATTTTTGCTCATTTCCGTAGTTTGTCTATTGGCATTTCCAAGTATATTTGCCAGAGATACTGAGCAGTTATCCGGTGAGTTTTGGAATTTAGCGGTCCTGTGAAGGAGGGTGCTGACAGTGATTTTGGGTCGGCTGGGAGATGTAGGCATATCTGTGGTGGTAAGGATGTGGATGGCCAATCGGACAAGATGTGGCAATATGAGGGATTAAGAGAGCTATGCGGAAGCAGGGGATTAAGTGCAGAGTATTGCCAATATATGTAAGCCTTAGGGGAGAGTGCTCGTCACGGGAGGTCAGTATCGGCGGAACTAATTATGTATCAGTTGTTCAGCTAAAAACTGCAAGCGATTTCTGCGGACGGTGCTGTTTGAAAGTTTCCGGATGTATTACGCAAGTCAAGACCGCTTTAGTCCCTTTACGAAGTTGATTCCGTGAGTGGTATCTTGGAGGCTGCCAGTGTTGTTTGACTGAGACTGATATTTCGCTTAGCTCATACCCTAAGAGCAGTTCAGAGATCCTTTTTTATGTATATTATACCACCGGGTGGTCCCAGGGAATAGTGTTCGGAAAAAATTGCTTGATTTTTTCTGGGTCGGACAACAGACCTTAGAGCTATAGTTTTAGGGATTATCCTAGATAGCTTAATAAAAACTATACCGATAACAGCTAGAAAGCTGCGCGGATAGAATAGCACTTCAACCCACCTCAAGCCAGTCGTTGTGGTGGCATTTGGGAAAGGCTGATACGATCGACTAGGAAAATACCCACAGCCCTGACCTCACAACAAAACCTCGATGACGAGATGCTGACTACTTTACTAACAGAAGCAGAACGCATACTGAACAAATGACCCTTGGTGCCGATCGTCCCAGACCCGGAAGGTGAACCGGCTCTCACTCCCAACGACCTGCTATTATTGCGGTCAAACAGGAGCAATCACACCAAAAACCCTACGTGGAACGTACATCGTAGGATGGAAACAAGTGAACCACCTGGCACAGGCTTTCTGGAAACACTGGAAGAGGGAGTACTTACCGGCACTGCAGCTTCGGCAAAAGTGAATCTCCAAGGAGAGGTCGTTCAGAAGTGGCGATGTAGTCATCCTCGTGGAGAGCCACTTAAATAAAGACGGCTGGCCGGTTAGAGTGATCAAGGACTGCCGCACGGAAATCAGTGGCCTAGTGCACACGGAGGTGTTGCGAACGAACAAAGGAGACGTGGTGCGAGATATCCGTAAGATATGTCTACTTGAAGGTGACAATGGCGAGGGCGAAGTCGACGCTACAGACCAAGCTAAAACCAAGTCTGCTGATACCAAATGAGGCTGAGTTTATTTATTTATTCTTCACGCTTTCTCCTGTAGGTCCCAACACTTCATACCGTCTTTGAGGCATATTTGTGTCTAACTACCTACGGTGTTCGTGATTTACTATGGAGTTAGTTGTCGAAATCCTAGTTTATCACACGAAGCGACTTTGTTTGTGAAGTAGCGGAATCTCCTGAACAAGCACTTGTTGACCGTTTGTAGAAATATCTCTTTTTCCGTGACCTATTTGTATTATTATCCAACCTGTGTCCAAGTGGATATAAGTTTTGAGTCAAACACACTTCTCATGTGATAAAACCTCATTTTGAGCCCGTGATGTTCGAGTACCCTATGGCCATCTCGATTTTTCATCAAGAATTCTCAGTCCTCATCTTATCACGCACTTTACTCCTGTTCGAGCAGCCTTTTCCTCCACATTCCGTAATCTGCCTACACATCCTGATCACATCGAAGTCCTTTTTCGTATACGGATAATGTCGTATCATTCTCAGAAGAAACTCTAAGACGTCGAGAGAAGGAGCATAACCTCAAGAAACCTGCAGGCGAGTCTGCGATTGGCCAACGATAGACGAAGCCCAAAGCGACCTACGTATGCACTGACTTAGAGCCTAGGTAGGTTAGGGCGAATCAGTACCCCTATTTACTCCTTGGATGTTGACCGTTTCAAGGGAGGATTTGGTGGGCGGAGTAACGTACATGCGTGGAAATCCTCCCTAGTCGTTGTCTTTTACTTGTATTATTGAGACTACGCTCTTTATTTTATTGACCCTCGAACAAGTACAACACGCGTCAATCACTACACTTCAACATTTGTTTACATTTTGCTCACGTGAAGTTGCGTAATTGTGATTCGAACTTGAACTGCCGTGACGGTGGTACCTGACACTGGCATTTGTTGAACTCTGGTCCTCGTTGTTAGACGTTGTGGCCGTACAGTTGAGTTTTGTACACATTTATATGCGCATAACTTGTTAATCCAGTGCCGTAGAAACTACGAATCAATCCTGTTCTGGTTTTGGGATTTGTTTTGAGTTGGCTAAGAGTTACTCACAGTCGGGACAACCGTAAAAATAGGTTCCCTATTATGGCAAAGGCAGGAAGTGCTTGGAGGGGATGTAGCGACTTTCAGCTAGAATGATCGCCGGTCAGGGTGGGAAATCTTACGCCTAGCATTTAGATTTTAATCTCTTCTCTTTAGAGCTTCATAGAGGCCGAGTTGAGCTAATAGAAGTGTTCAAGATTATAAAGGGTCTTAAGGGGATGGACATGGTTTATTTTTTCGTTTATGCCCCGAGTGCAGCACCAGGGGACATAGCCTCAGGCTACTATGGGCCCACTCAAGGCTGGGAACTACCAGCCAAGTTTTTTATAAATAGGGCTGTAATTATGTGGAGTGGACTGTTGGAGGATGCTGTCAGATGCGACAAATTACCAACTTTCAAGAACGCCTTAGTTTCACACGGGAACACAGCTTTCCCAAAACCAACTGTATGAACAAGGGGTGGGGTAATGAGCCCCTGGTACTTTTGCCAACGAACTTATGTCTGTGAAGGTGATACTGCCTCACAAATGCTACCTTTCAGGTCAGGCGCTGAACACGTGGTGTTGGGAGCCAAGGAAACTCGCCGACAACACAACAATCTGGAGGCGTGATCTGGACCTTCTGGTCCCTAACAAACTGAAATGAAGAGAACGGAAATGAATCCGCGTGAAGAAAGCTATAAAGATCGGGGATGAGCCACGGACATTTCTTTGCAGATGTCGATTATGGGGTGCAACAGTTACCTCTACGGCATGCGAAAGATTACTCACCGTCCTTCTGGATTACCGTTTTTATTGTTGAAATGAAGATGTAACCGGAGTACCACGAGACATCCCAGATGAAGAAAGCACTGGAACTGGTCTTCGTTCTTACGTGGTTAATAAGCCCAGGCGGCACCTTTCCCATGGTCACTGTGGTCAAGCTTTGGGATTTTCCACTGTCCCGTGGATAGGCGTGAGAAAGCGAGCGACAGCCAAAACCTGCTGTGAGAAGGCGCTGGGATTGCCCATAGAGATGTGGGGAAGCATGAGGACCCGTATGAGCAAACTGTGGGAGGACCATGGGCTTTACCAATACGATGACCGGGCTGTGCTCCCAGGGCTTTTCTGGGCGTACCCTCACTTTCGGGCAAGAACTCGTGGGTAACTGGCACCTTCCTTGCTGCTTTCAGATAAAATGTTCTGTTGCTTTACTCAAATAGACCTGTGAAAATCGCTCTATACTATGACTACTAGTGTTATGTTTGAAGAAGACATGGGTGTTCGAGCTACTTTCCATCCAGAAAAATTACTTTCCGTATGCAACCAAACCCACAAGATTCAACTCTGAAACTGCATATGCATATAACTGCATCTCCGTTTTTGTAAGAAAATTTAACTCCCCCTCCGCCAGTTGGATATTTTTAAGACAACCGACATAATTATAACAGCTTATTTTGACTTGGGTTGGTCGTCACTGGTAAACGCGTTGTGTCCTGTTGTTCGCTCCTTGCTTGGGCTATCTGGGGGGCATTTTCGTTGTGCGACTACGGGTCTAGGGGGTTCGATCGGAGCGTTCAGTTGTATTGATAACGAACGCGCTGACGGCACAACGGAAACGATGATGACAAGAACGAAAACGACGGCGGTTCGACACAAACAAAGACGAGCAGGGCCGCGGGATGTGCTGGATGCAGCGCTGTTCCGTGGGGGTTGCACGTGCACGATCTGCAAAGGCATAGAAAAAATGGAATCCCGATGGGCCGAAGCCCAGTAAGTGTATAAGCAGGTACCAACACTCACATCAGAGAAAATGGGAGCGACGGTCTCTGCCAGCATCATCAATCTGCGAGGCCGCAGGCATCTCTCATCGTCGGCGGTTGTGTTCTGTGCCTGGTTTGCCAACTTGGCTTTCTTTCTTTCTTGTGTCTTGTGCTCTGTGTTTTCCGTGCAGCTTGTTCATTTGACACCGTACTTGTGATTGTGTTTTGCGTCTATCCCAAGTAGCACGTTGCCCCACCTTTGGGGTTAACCCGGGGGCATGCCCGAAGCTTGCCCCAGGCTGGAGCTAGCACCAAGTTTGCCCCAAGGGGCAATGTTGGGGCAACGGTAGCGCTGCCCCAAGTTTTTCAATGGTAAGCTTGGGGCAGCCTCACGCCTGCCCCATGGGGCACGCATGGGGCAAACTTGGGGTGTGCCACTTTGGATCTAGTCGTGTACTTACACCATGTGTGACGTCTTAGGACGTTAATTAACGCCAAATAATTTGTGTTATCGGGTCTCAGTGAGTTGAGACCTTCTGTGCTGAGTGTGTGTTTGTAAGAAATGCACCTAAATTATGCCAACTTACGAATTCCCCCTTGTAGCACCCAGCCCGTTCGTAACATCGGTTTTCGGTCGGTTTGTTCAGTATCCATTTCACACGGATCAACATTGGATTTATACGTAGGAAGTTGACGACCAAATGCTTGGTTTGCGTTTTTAATGTATTGGTTTAATTCATCGAAATGTCTTGAAAACCTCGGTATAGATCGCTTTATTTCATTCCTCCGTAATGGATTAAGTAAGGACAGTTATCGAAAATCATAAATTAGGAGATAGAAATAAGAATGGCGATACGTAATTTGGGTTAGTGAAGGAAATTAACAAAGCATATCACGTATTTCAAATGATTGGCACAAACTGCCTGGAAACCGGCCGAAAACCGATTGGTTTCTGAGCGTAATAGTAAAACGATCGAAAACCGGCCGAAAGCTGATCGGTTTCGAAACGGTTTTTGCTACAAGGGATGCTTATTAACGAATACGGTATGTTTATTTCTGTTTGTTCAATTGGTCCGTGGTGTATTTTCGTCCTGTACGTGTTGGTATCTGGGAAGTTCTTTGGAAATTGGTAAGTGCGCATATATGTGTACTCACCGATTCCCTTGTCAGATATCAAAAGCACTTACAGGAGGAAAATATATCACCAACCAACAGGATTGTGCATACTGTCTGTCAATGAACGTAATTCGTAAACTTCTATAATACGTGCTTTTGATCAAATTCGTTTATTTTTTCGGACAAATGGCAAAGAAGTGTTTCAGAATTGTAGAATATGAAGATTTGCCTAGGTTTATTTAAATAAGGCCATAGGAAGTTTTATCTGGGAGCCGTAAATCGGGTAGTAATTTCCCCCGCGTCGTTTTCCAGAAGTGTGGGCCATCCCAGATAGGCTCCAGTAGCGCAGCTCAAACATCGTTATGATAGTGCCCACAGCCTTCCCGCAGTTTGCCAATACTGGTCCCGGAAGGGCTGTGGGGCTTGGGAGTGAATGCTCAAAATCCATAGTGTCTCTCGTAGTTGATGTGCGACAAGGTTATACGTTTCCCTCTTATTTTCCGCAGGAGTTAGACGAAATACACTGCGCACTGGTGGATACATAACTTGCGTGCATACAGCCGAATAAATTTTGGACGCTTGATTGGCCATGGCCATTACTTGTCTTGTGCAAACTAAACTGAATCGTTGCTGCATTATATCCGAGATTGACAGTACCTTCTCATTCGTCCATCGTCTGCGTGAGTGTCGTTTGGGGTTCCTGGTCGGTCTCAGGTAATGGACGAGTTGTTACGTGCTTATAGCAGGGCGCACTCAAACCAAAGTTTAATCGGAGGCAGCAGAACTGGTCTTCTTTGAGGGATCCTAGGCAAAAGCCTTCACATTTTCTGTTTCGTGACCGGTGGTAGTCGAGTGGGTTAGAGCGTTTGATTACCACCTCGGAGGTCCGAGGTTCTAGTCTTCGCCACCACCGGTTACTTTGGTGGTAGACAGCATTTCACTGTCTTCCGGATCGTTGCCACACCTGATCTGTTGGGACCTTATGTAGTTCTCCACTCCAAGTCTCATGGTCTTGTTGCCGGTTATACCTGATAGTGCAGTAAGCCTTCGTGGCTATGGAGTAAATACCCCCTCCACAAACGTAATAAGAAGCAGCGAGATCACCACAGGCAACGAAATCATTGGTATGCTTCTTGACTGGTTGGGGATGGCTGAAACGAGTTTCGAAGAGGGACGAATTGTGGCCGAAGATCTATAGAAGACGTTCGAGTGCGGCTGGCGAACGTGTCTCCTATCGGGTCTAGCAGCGAATACCAACGATATCCCCTCTATCGGACAAATAGAGAAGACGTAAGTCGGTTTACAGATGCGAGGTGTATTCTATATATCGTGGCGCCGAAACAGTACCGATACGAGAGATACACCGAACGGAAAACGGAACGAAACTCGACGGCTGTGCAGAGAGCGAACCGCGAGCGAACGATCGAAAGTGAAAGTTGTCTGAAACGAGGTCGACGGAAACCTCGGAAAAGTCAGTCCAGTAAAACGTAGGCAACCGAAGAACACTGAGGTCAATGTCAAACGTCAGAAAAGATCGTGGAGAAAATAGATCCAAAATGGTGTTTAGAAAATAGTCATTTTCTCAAAACGATCGAGGTCACTACAGCAGTCCCCCGCTAGAAAGCACGGAAAGCTTTCGAAAAAATGTCAAGGAGGAAAAGGCATACAAACGGTATTCGTGTGCGCTAATGCGTGCAAAATACGTGAATGTAGCTGTGCTGTAGGATGCTGACGGGCAAAATCCGTGGTATGCAGGAACCGTAGGATGATGGTCAAGCGTAAACCAGATTCGTTGCCAATGACGTCGGTTGCGTGAATCGTCATCAAGGTGTGCCACACCAATAACGTCAAGCGTCGGGTAACCGGTAACCAATATGATATCCGGAAGCCAAGTCGATAGGTTCGTAAATGGCCAGGAACGAGAACGACAAGGCCGATCCAGAATGCAAACGTTGGTGCCAAAATTCTCCAGATTTCGTGGGACCAGCGAAGCGTACCATATGGCGAGGTTCCATGAAACGAAAAGAAACGGAAAATTGGTGTAGCAACCGTAATGGACTTGACTAGAATACAGTAATAACTAATGAGGTATGTTAAATCGTCTCGAAACGTTAAACACGAAAGTTATTACTGCGAAGTGCAATGGTTAAAATCGTGTTTGACCTAGTCGCGAAAACGTGCTGGGCAAACGATCTTCCGACCGGAACGTGAGACGGAAGCCTCATTCACGGACGGGTGCGTAGGCGTGCTGTGCTGACTTGAACGTGAGACAGTATTCTCATTCGAGGACGTAGCAGGGCCAACTGGCTGCTGACTTGAACGTGAGACGATAGCCTCATTCGAAGTCGTAGCAGGCAACGCTAACTGCAGACCTTGACGTGACACGGAGGTGTCGTCAACAGGTAGTGCAGGGTTAACATCGAATCTCATGTCAGCGGGCGACACGCTATCATCAACGTACGCGGCTTTGAGACGATCGATGCTAACGGTATCGACGCGACCGTGTCGATCAACCTTAAAGGTCTTATCGTGACGAGAAATCACGCGAAATGGACCTTCGTAAGGCTGTTGTAATGGTTTCCGTACCGAATCAACACGAATAAATACATGCGAACAAGTTTCGAGTTCGGTCGGAACAAAAACCTGTCGTCGCTGTATTCGAGTCTGCGCCGGAGCGAGATTTTGCATGTACGTAGACAAACGGTAAACGTAAGTCTGTACGGCAAGTGAATCTGTACTCCGTGGCGTAAAGAATTCCCCAGGCAGTCGTAATGTCGTGCCGTAGACAAGTTCTGCGGTGGAACATTGGATATCTGCCTCTATGCAAGTCCTGATACCAAGCAGAACTAGCGGTAACGTTTCGTACCAGTCGGGGCTCTCGTGTGCTCTAAGAGCCGCTTTGAGTTGGCGATGAAAACGTTCGACTAAACCATTCGATGCCGGATGGTACGTGGTCGTGCGAATGCGTTCCGTACCCAGCATGTGAGTTAATGAAGAGAATAGATCGGACTCAAATTGTTGCCCTCGATCGGTAGTGATTGTGGAAGGACAACCATATGAAGCTATCCATCGTCCTATCAGATGTCGAGCCACTGATTCGGCCGTGACGACAAAGATGGGAATAGCCTCGGGCCACCTCGTAAATTTATCGATGCACGTTAGTAAATAGGTATACCCGTGTGATGGGGTCAATGGACCCACAATGTCTACGTGGATATGATCGAAGCAAGCATCAGGCGTAGCAAAAGTACCGATAGGCGAAGCTACGTGCCTATGCACTTTAGATCGTTGACATTGTAGACACTGTTTTGCCCACATACGAACATCTTTATTCATGGACGGCCAGACGTATCGTGCAGCTACTAATCGGAGACTGGCTGCGATGCCTGGATGTGAGAGTCCGTGAAGGGTATCGAACACGAGACGTCGATATGTAGAGGGTACGACTGGTCGAGGTATGCCAGTAGACATGTCGCAGAGTATAGTCCCAGCACTGGTGGCTAGAGGTACGGACTGACACTAGCGACGATGACTGAGCTGCTTCCATACATGAAGAATCCTGTGCCTGTGCTGCAGCCATGGCAGGGATGTCTAAAACCGGAGATTTAATGGCATTAAGTGGAATACGCGACAAAGCATCTGCAACGCAGTTCGACTCACCTTTAACGTGTCGAAGGTCAGTCGTGAACTGAGAAATATAGTCTAAATGTCTGGCTTCTCGTGGAGAGTAACGATCAGACTTAGTATGCAATGCATACGTCAGAGGCTTATGGTCTGTAAAGAGGATGAAATATCGACCCTCGACTGCATGGCGGAAGTGCTTAACGGCATGATATGCAGCCAGCAGTTCGCGACCAAAAGCACTATATTTGGTTTCCGTGGGATTGAGGCGTCGAGAGAAGAACTCTAATGGCTGCCATATCCCAGAAACAGACTGTTGCAGGACCGTTCCGATGGCAAAGTCGGATGCATCCACCGCTATGCTTAGCGTGGCGGACGGAACTGGGTGCATGAGGAGCGTGGTCTGAGCTAATGTCGCTTTAATTTCCGAAAACGCTGCTCGTGCGGCATCCGTAAGCGACAACTTACGTGGATTGCCACGAAGTAGGTCAGTTAATGGAAGCAAACGTTCAGCAGCATGGGGTATGAAACGACGATAAAAGTTAACTAACCCCAAAAATGCCTTGAGCTGCTTGATTGAGGACGGTATGGCGTAATCTAAAATAGCGCGCACTTTATCCTCGCAAGGCTTAATACCCTCTCGAGTGATCTTGTGGCCGAGGAACACGAGTTCCGGTTTGCCAAGTTCACATTTATCAGGATTGACTACTATTCGATGTTCGGACAAACGTTGAAATAGTAGCGTCAAATGTTGGAAATGTTCATCTACGCTCGACGATGCGATTAGCAAGTCATCGATATAGACGTGAACAAATTCCAAGTCTCGTGTAATGCTATCGATAAACCTCTGGAATGTCTGAGCAGCATTTCGCAAACCAAAAGGCATACGTAAGAACTCAAACAAACCAAAAGGAGTCGTGACAGCGGTTTTCTCTACATCTTCAGCGGCGACTGGGATCTGGTGATAGGCTCGCACCAAATCGATCTTGGAAAATACAGTCGTGCCGTGAAGTGATGCCGTGATGTCGTGTATGTGGGGTATCGGATAACTATCGTGACGGGTAGCCGAATTTAGTGCGCGATAGTCGCCACATGGTCGCCAGCTAACGCCATCTTTCTTAAGAACCATGTGCAGAGGTGAGGCCCATGGACTGTGAGAAGGACGAACAATACCTTTAGAAAGTAAAGTGTCAAACTCACGTTTGGCGAAAACCAATTTGTCCGGTGCCAGTCGGCGAGGTCGTGCCGTGACTGGTGGTCCGTTAGTGACAATGTGGTGTGCCACACGATCGGTCACTGCGTCTATCTCTTCAAATGGTTTAGTCAATATGGGGAATTTAATAAACAAAGACTGAAAATCGTGCGGAATGTTAAAAAACAATCCTGTGATTCGGTGTGCATCTGTTCGAGCTGCAATACCCGTGCTTAAAAGCAACCGCAGAAAAAGTGAGGTCTGTGTCGAGCTGCATCTTATCCTCTGACGTGCTTATGTTGCGATAATATATCGTAAAAAATATATATCGTGCAACGAAAGGAGGACGTGAAACAGCAAAAATCACAGACTCACCGGGCGGGCGAATAATCCAGGAGGTTCTGGAAGTTTCGGGCTCACCAATATAGAAGACGTTCGAGTGCGGCTGGCGAACGTGTCTCCTATCGGGTCTAGCAGCGAATACCAACGATATCCCCTCTATCGGACAAATAGAGAAGACGCAAGTCGGTTTACAGATGCGAGGTGTATTCTATATATCGTGGCGCCGAAACAGTACCGATACGAGAGATACACCGAACGGAAAACGGAACGAAACTCGACGGCTGTGCAGAGAGCGAACCGCGAGCGAACGATCGAAAGTGAAAGTTGTCTGAAACGAGGTCGACGGAAACCTCGGAAAAGTCAGTCCAGTAAAACGTAGGCAACCGAAGAACACTGAGGTCAATGTCAAACGTCAGAAAAGATCGTGGAGAAAATAGATCCAAAATGGTGTTTAGAAAATAGTCATTTTCTCAAAACGATCGAGGTCACTACAGATCTTTTCCATCATTTACACTGTCATTGAATGTCAGGCTACTTGATTGAGCTGGAAGGGTGTAATTGGCATATCGGGCATGCTCAGTAGGTTCCAACTTCTGGAGCAACAACCGATTCATGGTTTCGTCATTATAAGGTTCCAGTTTCACTGTGGATACTTCCTCATGTCGTTTGTATCACTCCTCGAGCAACACTCATGCTTCAGAATCATGCTGAAGTCTAGTGTTTTTCGCGCGACACGGTCAGCAGGGACGAAATCGCCCAGGGGTGCAAGTCCTATGCTGAACAGTTTATGTTTATATATATATATATATATATATATATATATATATATATATATATATATATATATATATATATATATATATATATATAACCGGTTTGAAATCAGGCACGGTGCCAACGCAGCAACGACAATTACAAAAATAGGAGAGGAGAGTAGAAGACAGTGGAAAAGTAAAATGCTGTGATCTTTTCTCTCCGCCGTACACTCTGATGTTAGTTGTTATTTATTTGTCGAAATAACGTTTTTTGTGATCACGGGCACATGATTTTGACAGGCTGACCGCATAGCATTCGGGCCACTGACTTCAACTCTTAGCCGCATCCTTTAACGTCATTAACCAACGACAGTCCTCGTCCCTTGTGACCCCAACCAAGGAGGCGGGAAGTACCAACCGAAGTCAGTGCAGATGCCAGCTTCATGCATCTACGGCAGGTCATGGCCTGACCGCCTCGTTGCTTCTTCCAGCCTTGCCCAGCACGTGCGAATAGCGCATGGAAAGGCAGACGATGGGCAGGCATTCGAAAGACATAGCCAAACGACCGGAGATGGTGTACAGCGATCATTTCGTTAAGAGGGTGGCCATCCGTGCCTAACACATGACGGAGCACCTCGTCATTACTCACTTGGTGTTCCCACCGGACGCAAGCAATGCTTCGGAGACATCGGTTGTCGAACACGGAAAGATGCCGAGTATCCTCAACGTGAAATGGCCAGGTTTCGCAACCGTAGAGTAAAATTACAAACCGTGGCAACGTATATCCGTCTCTTAAGAGAACCGGATGTTACGGCGACGCTACAGGTGTCACAGGTTTGAGAGAGCTGCTCTTGCTATTCGTGGACTGACCTCTTCCCTGACATAACCTCCGGTTATTCAACCTTTGTCTTCTGTCCCTAACCATCCCTCTTTGCCCCATATATCCACCCATAATGCTCCCACTGATAACACGGTCGATACTCGCAACGATTCACTGTCAAACAGTGTCGGGAATAATCCTCTGTCTGGTAACTCACATTTTCTCAAGCCCCGTCAGCCTCTGAATCTCGGCTCCTTCAACGTGCGTACACTCATGCAGGCCGGTCAGCAGGTGTGCCTAGCCCTCACAATGAACTCTCTGAAGATTGATGTTTGCTGCTTAAGCGAAACGCGTATCCAGGATTCGAGCAGTGTAATTCAACTAACTGCTCCTGGTATCTCATCGGAGTATATTCTGCGCACCTCAGGAGACGAAGCAGCTAGAGCTGTGGGTCAACGTGGTGTAGGAATTGTCTTGATTAACAAGGCTGAGGCTGCCCTATTAGACTGGATCCCTGTTAACAGTCGTTTATGTGCTGTGAGACTCCAAGGGTCAGTCGGCGTTCGAAAGGACAGTTGTGTTAAACGCAATTTGTTCGTGATCTCGGCGTACGCCCCAACGGACTGCAGCTCAGACTTGCAGAAAGATGAATTCTATGATGCCCTCGCCACTCTCGTTCGCAGCAGTAAAGGTTCCGACATTGTAATGCTAGCTGGTGACTTCAATGCACAAGTTGGCAAACTTAGTGCGTCAGAAGCCTGTTTAGGTGGGCGTTGTGCTTTACCCGCTGAGCGCACAGATAACGGGGATAGGCTCCTCCAATTTTGTGCAGACAATCGATTGTTCTTGTCTAGCACAAATTTCCGACACAGCTCGCGTCGCACAGCGACATGGCGCTCTAACTCTACAGGTACTTTGAGTCAAATTGACCATATCGCCGTAAGCTACCGATGGCGCAGTTCTGTTCAGAACTGCAGATCTTACTGGTCCACGTACGTAGAGTCGGACCATGCCTTAGTTTTAATGCGATTATCTCTCCAGCTCCATGGCCATCGTCGTAAACCGCAAACCGGATTAGCCGTGCAACGTTTGTGTGATCCAGACGTTTGCACCCGGTATGAGCAGAAGTTAGCACATGAGCTAGGATCCACGGAGAACAGTAATGTAGATGAGCATTGGGCTCATATCAAACAAGCGATGCACTTTGCAGCAGGTTTCGCCTGTGGTCCTCGATCCGTTGTCCATCAAAGACACTGGATCTCGCAAGAGTCGCTGAGTATAATGGAGCAAAAGCGTCAGCTTTCGAACCGTAAGGAGATGAATAAAATGCGGAGAAAGCTGCAAAGACAAGTTACGCGAAGCCTTAAGAAGGATCGCGAAAATTGGTGGGTCAATGTAGCCGAAGAAATGGAAGTGACAGCGGCTTCAGGTAACAGTCAAAGACTGTTCAAACTTATTCGTGACACCGGTGGACGGCGAACTCAGGTCAGTGAAACGATTTGCAATAGGAATGGAGAACCCATCCATAACAAACAGCAAAGGCTTGACCGATGGGCCGAGTACTTCAAGGAACAGTTTAGCTGGCCGCACGCTAGTGTAGTTACTCCCGTGTCAACAACTGTGACTTCTTGGGTGGTATCACTTGAGCCCCCATCAGAAGTAGAAGTAGAGTCATGTATTCGATTACTAAGGCGAGGGAAAGCGGCAGGTCCCGACGAACTTCCTCCAGTTCTTTTCAAACTGGGTGGTGAGGCATTGATAAAATCACTAACCGCCTTGCTCCGTGACATTTGGAACGAGGAGCGTATTCCGTTAATATGGAGCGAGTCATTGATTGTTCCCATCTTCAAGAAGGGAATACGCAATGACTGCAGTAATCATCGTGGGATTAGCTTAATCCCGATAGTCGCCAAAGTATTAGCTTCGATTTTGCTGCACCGTCTTACACCGGCTCGAGAGAGGAATGTCCGCGAACAGCAGGCAGGATTCCGCCCAGGTCGAGGATGCATCGACCAGATTTTTACTCTTCGCCGACTACTTGAAACGCGTCACACGCACCGCCGACCGAAAATAATGCTTTTCTTAGACCTGAAAGGCGCCTTCGATTCAGTTGATCGAACATCGCTTTTCAGTACTCTTCATCGAAAAGGTATGCCCCAGAAGTTCGTGAACCTACTGAGATCATTGTATTCTCATACTTCTGGCCGCGTTAGAGTTTACGGTGAACTATCCGGTCGGTTCGAAACGACCAGTGGTGTTCGGCAGGGATGCCCTTTGTCTCCATTCCTTTTTAACTTCGTCATGGACGAAATAATGGAGAGTGCATTGCAAAATCTTCAGGATGTAGGCGTCGAACTAGGAGATAGTGAAAAGCTATGTGACCTAGATTACGCAGACGACATTGTCTGCTTGTTCGAATCCACGGAACATGCTCAGCGTGCGCTAGATAATCTCGCAAGAGCTGTAGCTCCATTCGGCATGCGTTTTGCACCTTCAAAGTGCAAGGTGATGTTACAAGACTGGACGTCAACGATTCCGAGCTTGATGCTCGATGGGGAGGTGCTGGCAGTTGTCGATCACTTCACCTACCTCGGTAGCTGCGTGACGAAGGATGGGAGCACAGTAGTAGAGGTGAGTACGCGGATATCCAAAGCTCGAGCAGCGTACGCTGGACTGAAGCACTTGTGGCGCCGATCCGATATTTCACTGAAGTTGAAAGGTCGTGTATACTGTGCCACTGTGCGTTCAGTTTTGTTGTATGGTTGCGAAACTTGGAGTCTGCGTGCTGAAGATATTCGTCGTCTTGAGGTTTTCGACCATCGATGTTTACGTAGTATCGCTAGGATTGGGTGGAATAGCCGAGTAAGCAACGATGAGGTAAGAAAGCGAGTATTGGGTACTAATTCAGAGAACGTTCTGTCACAGCGTATCCAGCTTAGTAGACTTCGTTGGTTGGGACACGTGTTACGTATGGCAAACACACGTCTACCGTACCGTGTCCTATTCTCCGCCCCTCCCAGGGAGTGGAAGAGACCACGTGGAGGTCAACAGATGACGTGGCAGCGAGGAATGAGAAAATGTACAGCAGACTTAGGAAAAGTAGGTGCTTCACGTCTTCGTGGTTGGGGTCCAAAAGATCCGTCAACCAGTTGGCTGGAGACACTGAAGGATATGGCAGCGAACCGCGAACAGTGGAGATCGTGTTGTCACTTTCTATCGAATCAGAATGTTTGATCGGTGTACGTTTGTACAGTTAGACTGTGTATTCCGTGTGTTGGCTACTAGGGCATTCTTTTCTTTTCCCACCCATATAGGTCCACTCCCTGTCCATCTTGTATATTCATACTTTTTAATTCAACGTGCAACATGGTGAGAAAGGCAGTGGTCAGTGGGGCTTGCCCTGCTGTTTAACGCTGTACGATGATGATGATGATGATGATGATAACCTCCGGTTGGTATCAAGCTCCCAAGGTACTTAAAAATGTGGGCTAACTCAAGCTGATTCTGCAAAGCGTGGGGAGAAGCTCAAAAAGCATAACTGCGTCTGCATCATCGCCTTCAGACCGCTGTCGGAGATTTTCCGTCTCGTCGTGGTTCACAATTGCCATCGCCAAATATGTTGTGACGCTTGTTTTCCTTTCTACCGCTTGATTTCGGTGGGATGAATCAACGGCCAGTCAGATGCTTTGAGTATAGAAGTGAGCCGAGTCAGGGGTTTTAATCCATTGATAAAATAGAGTATAGGGCTACAGCAAAAGGGAAAGTAGATGCGAATACACGTGGTACATGAAATGGCGGGGAATACGAAGACTATCACGTCGACCAAAGTTCCAGTTCCTAACATTCACCCCAGTCAAAATAGACTGAGTTTGTGGAATGCGTGTGATGTGTAAAAGGTTCTAGTAGATTGTAAAAGTGACTCGTTCTGGAAATTCGGTACGTGTGAGTGCGTGGAAGATTGTGATCGACCGTGGTCAAGCATGGGAGATGATAACGTAAATATATACCGAATTATACTTCTGTTTTTCAACGAGTGTGGGTGGACTCGTTGTTTCTGCATTCAAAGTCTCGACAGAGTCTAGTGTGTTATCTGAGTCGTATAATCCCATGGGATTAAATTCCGGCAATTGAATAAACATTTCCATAGATGATCATTGGTCGGGTGTAATTTCGTGGTGTGGAATGTAATGTGACTGTGAAACAGCTTCATCTGGCCTGGCATGATGACTAATCGATACTGTCTCTTTGCCCCCTGGGGGAAATAACGCGAGCATAACTCAGATTACATTCTGACAGTTGGACTTCGTCAACCAAGGGATCGAAATTGAGTGGTCGATTGTGTCTTCTGTACAATACACGGTCAGAATGCACCAGCCAGCTGGGCAACGGGGTACCCGATACAGCTTTCCTGGTATGCCGGAACACTCGTCCTTGAGATATCTCATTGTTTGCTGTAGATAACAAAGACCGTATGGGATGGAGGTTGTCAAAGTGAATCTCTACCCAGCCACGGACGTCGAACCCTCTTGATCTTAGTGCCAGAGTGATTGCTTGTCATAACGAACAGTTTAAGAAAACAACAAAGGCTTGACCGTTGGGTCGAATACTCCGAGGAACAATTTAGCTGGACGCGGTGTCAACAACCGCGATTCCTTGGGGAGTATCACTTGAGGCCCATCGGAAGTGGGGGTAGAACCACGCACTCCATTACTGAAACGTGGAAAAGCGCCCGGTCCCGACAACCTTTCTCCAGTTTCTTTAAAAGTGAGTGGTGATGCGTTGATAAAATCACTTACCTCCTTGCTGTGTGACATTTGGAACGAGGAGCGTGTTCCGTTATGGGGTGAGCCATTGATTGTATCCATCTTCAAGAACGAAAGACGAAGTGGTTGTAGTAATCATCGTAGGATCAGTTTAGTTCCGATAGTCACGAAAGTATTAGCCTCGATTTTGCTGCGCCATCTAACACCGGCTCGAAAAAGGAACGCCCGCCAACAACAGGCGGGATTCCACCCAGGTCGAGGATGTATCGATCAGATTTTTACCTTTCGCCAATTACTCGAAGCATGTCACACATACTGTCAACCGACAATAATGTTTTTCCTGGACTTGGAAGGCGCCTCCAATTCAGTTGACCAAACAGCGCTATTCAGTTCTTCTCACCGAAATGGTATGCCACAGAATTTCGTTGATCTACTGAGATCACTGTACTCTTTTACTTCTGACTTCGTACGGGTTAGCTTTGGGCTATCCAATCCACTCGAGACGGCCAGGGGTGCTCCATTTCACCATTCCTGTTTATTTTCGTCATCGACAAGATAATGGCGAACGCTTTGCAACATTTTTAGGATGTGCGATTTCTAACCTGCAAATGATAAAAAGCTGGGGCCTTGAGTACTCTGCCGGCCTTGTCTGTTTGTTCGAATGCACGAAACATGCGCAGCGTGCACAAGATAGACTCGGTGGTATACAGTAATCCACTGCTGTCCGGATCGTTACCACATCCCACCTACGTGAACCTTATGTGGTTCTCTGTTACTCCAAGTCTCAGGGTGTGGTTGCCGGTTATCCTCAGTAGTTCAGTGAGCGCTCGTGGCTATGGGGTTCATGCCCTTCCCACTACACTCATGTGCAAGCATGTAATAATAAAAAAGATCTACAGCTCTATTCGCATGCGCTTTGTGCCTTCAAAGTGCAAAAGTAATGTTGTAAGACTGGATGTCAATGGTTCCGAGCTTGGTGCTGGACGGGGAAGTGCTAGCAGTTGTCGACCCCTTCACTCACCTCGGCAGCAGTGTGACGACGGATGGGAGTACAGTAGTGGAGGTGAGCACGCACATATCCAAGGCTCAAGCGGCGTACGCTAGACTGAAGCACTTGTGGCGCCGATAGGATATCTCGCTGAAGTTGGAAGGTCGTGTGTACTGTACTGCGGTGCTTTCAGTTTTGTTTTATGTTTGCGGAACGTGGACTCTGCGTACGGAACACGTTCGTTGCTTTGGGTTTCAGACCGTCGATGTTTGCGTAGTATCACTAAGATTGGATGAAATGACCGAGTGAGCAGTGCTGGAGTCAGAAATCGAGAATTGGGTACCAGTTCAGGGAGTTTTCTATCACAGCGTATCCAGCTTAGTAGACTTCGCTGGTTGGACCATGTGTTGTATATGGTACACACACGCCTACTATATCGTGTCCTGTTTTCCGTTGTTCCTCATGAGTGGAATGAGTCACCTGGAGGTCAACAGATGATGTGGTAACGGGGAATGAGGAAGCATACATCGAACTTAGGAAGGTAGGTGCCTCGCATCTTCGTGGTTGGGGTCGAGAAAGACCCCTGAGCCAGTTGTCTAGATACACTGAAGGATATGGCAACAAACCGAGAACAGTGTCAATCGCGTTGTCACCTTTTGTCGAATCAGGATGATTGGTCAATATCCGTTTGTGCAGTTAGATGTACCACACTTCATCCATAGAATACGGAAAGTTTCGAGAATGGGCAATATGAGGCATACGAATTGTTCTCGGACGCCAGAGTGATTCTTGTAGCTCTCTCAGAATGGTGGGATCTGAAGGTTTTCCTGTCGTTTAGTGGTCCGCGCACGCTGTATGGTTCCCGTGTACAGTGTGAACGAAAATTATATATACTCTCTGGGGAGGTCGGATTTCGCACTTCACTACTCAAAACCTTGCTAGTAGGCAAAATGAAGCAAATACCACGAAATAAATAATAAAGTCAGTTACAAAAGAGTACGCAAAAATTCGATGATAGAAAAACAAATTAACGGACTTGACCGGTATGTAATGTCGAATAATGGCTCTAAGCTCCACATTAAACTTAAAAGGAGATCTCATAGGTGGTATATTCCTCCCCAGTATATGGGGTGCGAATGAAGATGAAGTATGATAAGGTCCAGACGGGTTTTCGCCAAGAGTGCACACTGAATTTGCTCTCGCTTCATCCTCAACGTTAACATGTTTATACAGTCAACTTTTATTCCGTGGAAATACCCTGCATTATGCCAGAGTGACATCCATATTGCGAGTGCATATTCACTACCTGGAAGATATATCGTGTAATCTAAAACTCTGGGCTTGTGTGTTCGAAGACTTCTATTGCATCGAACGTCCTCTGAGATAAGAAAAGCTGGTCCGGTCAGCTTGACTATGGTTTTTTGAGCGTCCCATTTAATTTCAATATGCCATATGCTATTTTGTTTCTCATTCCGAAACCGCTAGTGTTTCTAGTCGGTACTGTAATGATGCATTCAAATGTGTAACAAGAAACAAATTTCAAATATGTTAGGTGTAGATAGTAGCCAGTTGTCTACTGGTGGTCATTTATCTGACCCCTTTACCAATCGCGAATCGCTAACACGTTGTAAAGGCGCTAAACCCTACCCCACAGTCTCCTTCCTAAACGCATTCTTCAGTCCTTCGCACTACGTCGACCAACTGCACGTTACTCTAATGATCGACACTGTACGGATACGTGAACCAGAACGATGTTCTGTACGACCCGTGAGAACGAGAAAGCGATCGGGAGAGATACTGATTAGCGTGTGTTTGAGGCGTGCGCAAGAGCAACGGTCAAATAGCGACCGCGCTTGGCAGTCAGCGTTCAGTTAAACAATAAACGTGTTAGAAGCAAGAACGAAGATGACTGTCGCCATAAGGTGGTCGTGGTCACAACATCCTAATTACTTTCAGCGACAGAAGTTCTTTAGGGTATCATTCTGCCATTGTTTCTATCCCACGTATATTACTCTTTTTAAAGTCGATTTTCAGACTTCAGTGAATAACTTATCGACCAATCTATTTTCTTTCATCATTTAGTTGTAATTCGCCATCCAAAGCTTACATGTTCGAATCACTTGCGTATTATGCTAACCTTTCACGTGGTTCACTGCACGGCATTTCTCATCGTGCCCAAAAAGAACGTGACGAAATATACGTGATCCACAATGTCTAACAAGTGTGACTGATAGTTTAAACCACAATTATTATGGAATTTGTAGTGCACTCCTTCAGCTTACGTGTAGACTTTCGATGGGGTGAGTCTAATCTGCCATTGGACACAAAAATAGGTCCTACAGTGCAACAGAAATGACAAGTTGCCGTCAGGGTACTGGTAAAGAGACTAGCACTGCTAAGGAGTGACTAATAAATGAAAGGGGACAGTGAAGCGATGGTTGTGAGAGATCTATGAAGAGGGACATATTACTGACTGAGAAGATAGTGTTTTGGTACTACTTACGTTTCAAAGGTAGATGATGAATATGTCCTCAGTCTCGCTAATAGAAGAGCATGATCCAGATCTACATCGTGTTTCCTGTTACAGCAGGTGGCCATTGCTAAACTCTCATCCTGCACCGTGCCCACACAGACACTAGTGAAATCTCTGTATCGACCCCACTTTTTGAAAGACATGCTGATAATTTTATCTTATCATGTGACGACGTGAATTACGATAGATGAAGATTATCACCACCCTATGTAATCAAGCAATCACCGCTGGGAAAGGTGACGGGCATAGACAATGCTGAATGAATGCACTCTATTGTGTGCCCCAACGACCTCGTCCACGTAAGCGAAGCAGTCGCATTAGTCTACTTTAGGCGACCGCACACGTTCACGTTTAAGCACAAATGTTATTCTGGCCATACACTCACACTTTCTGGTGCACGAAACTCTTCCGAGGACTAGGTTCACTCGGCTATCCCCAGGACTATCTCACCGCTGTCTGTGTTTTGTAGTCAGCTCACATGCACAAGCGCATTCATGCACCCACAAATACACACATCAAAAAGTGTGTTATCTGTGCGTGTAGTATGTCGTACATGTGGCTTAACCTGGGGGATGGCCGGGTGAACCCAGACTTTGGGAGAGTTTCGTGCACCGGAAAGTGAGTATGTATGATCAGGAAACCAATTGGGCCTAAACGTTGTGAGTATTGCCATATCGAAGGATTCAGTTATGCGAAGATCAAATAAAGTGAGTTTTTTCATCTGAATTCAATTTGAGCTGCCTAATGAGTCAGTCAACAACATGCACTTGATATTGAACACTACTCAGTGTGCTAGCATTTGTAGCGTCTGTCCACACCGTGTGTGCATTGTGTACCTTCTTCACATGGTTTGGTCTGTCTGCAAGATGGTTGAGGAGAAAACTACTACCTACATGTGCAGTGGTCTGAGTCGCACGTGACTCGTGTGGACCTGCATCACGGTTGAACTGACTACGGCTGCTATGACGGATAAACTAAGCTGTTGTTCTTCCGCTCCTCTAAGGCACAATGTGTGCAGTGAGATGACTGCGTAACTGCGGTACGAAAACCTAGGGCCGGACCGAGGTCAGCAAAGTGAAAAGATCACTTAGACGCATTACGACAACTGCTTTTCGTTGTGACTATCACTCAATAAACTCTTTGACAAGGTTGAGAAAAAGGAACGTAATGGATCTGTGGGAAAACGACCCCTTTGGGGCAGCGGAATGAATACGTGGTATCATGTCAGAATAAAATGAAGGTTGAGAGGTGCAAAGATAATGGTAATCTAACTGAGGATGGTGGATAATCCAGTAGGTCTTTATTTAATAAGGCAGGTTGCGATTACAGGATGATGAACCAGTGCATATCATGAGAACTAAAACTTAATCTATTTACTTCGATCTTTCCGTGTTTCGAACGACTGTCTGAGGGGGTTATGACAAACACATAAGTGCAACTTATGTTGACCGTATATGTGTAGCTCCAAATTTGTGAATAGGTGCTGATGACCTAGCTAGTTATTTCAGTTAGGATTGCAATACCGTGGATGATCAAAACTGATAGCAAACCGTGGACCAATTGTCTCACGTGATCTGCGGTCACGCTTTGTCTCTGGCTGATTTAGTGCAGTATGCGCAGGAATACTGATCTTTACCGCGTATATAATGAAAAGGATGGGTGTGGAAAGTAGCTTGTTCAACAATATCTTTTAACTTTCGATCAGTGTTCTTGTTACCAAACTATTACACGTATTTCTTTACCCCGTGCTATTATCGACATAGTCGAATTAAGAAAGAAATAGCCTTTTCACCCAGAAATGTAGGTGACTACGTGGTTCACTAGAACCGCTTACTCATAACACCAACAGATCACCACTTTCCAATTTCCTCAAGTTAAATAAAATTATGTAATAGAAAACCCACTTGCATTTTTCACATCGAGAAGTCTGACGCCGCGAGCCGGAATCGAACCGGCGACCCTCCGCATACCGGGCAGATGCTCTACCGGCCGAGCTATCGCGGTCCGGACAGTCGGCTGTGAATAACTCAAGTAAATAATCGGTGATGCGCCAACCACTATTCCGAGGATGCACAGTAACTATCCTGGTTTTAATCATTGGGCTAGCCTCGTCGGTCACTTCCCAAGGTTTGTCAAGCGAAGCAAAAAAACCCCATTAGAAAACTGATTAGTTTAGGACGGGAGATACCACTGGAGCGTGATATGATCTCAATGAACGTTTGCAAAATGGCAATCTTTCACTAGAAGACCGACAAAAGTGATGGAGGAAAAGTGAAGCCATATTGAACTCGCGGACTTGTCCATGATTCTCCAAAGCCATCTGATATACTTTACCATAACGATCGGAGAACTGCTCAATTATGAGATCACACGAACTATGTCCAAATTTACACTATACGCATGAATGGTTATGCACATGATAACTGCAGGTACAATGCATTCCGCCGGAACAAACTAAAGTGATTTTCATCCATCCTTATTTGACAACTTGAATGAAATTATTACAATCATAAGACTAAACACTATGAAGATTTAGCTCGTAGTCGAATTTTCGATTGGTCTGACTAATTAATAGTATACCACTTATCAGAGACTATATTAAACTTGATAGTCCGGAACATGGAAGGAAAATAGTTTTTTAACTCACTTTATTAAGCATAGTCGCTGTTCGCCCAATTGTGGGTGGTGATGGTCAATTGATGGCACCGGACCAATGCACTTGGCCGTTTAGAGCGTATCGGACTTCCACAGTAGGTGACACGACCACGAGATTCATCCAATCAGTGATCATAGACAGGAAAAGCGACACTTGTATTTACACAATTTAACACTTTAAATGATACTATTAGTTATAGTTTTCTACCTAATTTTCAGGCCTGATGACTGTTTTGATATCGCAGTTAGGTTGCTACCGAGGAGTAGGAATCGGTGAACCCCCGTAACCAATGATCTGGTAATGGTGGTTATAATGGAATATGATCCGCTAGATTGTCTCAAAATTCAGGAGTCTAATGTGAATACACACGACTGAACCAAGAACAGGTTAGCGATAAATACTGTGCCAAAGACTGATATACTGCCGAGTGAATACTACTTAAATTGTGATTTCACTCAAATTTTTCACGAAAGGCGTCTGAACATTGACAAACATGAAAAGCTTATTCACTATAGGCGTGCCCATTTTGGTTGATATATCACTTAAATTGTGATAGGAATACGTCGGTAGCTCTATGTGATCACTCCGCAGTAAGATGAACCATTTTTGAACCTTCCTTAGCAAGTCTTGTTATCGGTTATCCTCATCTCAAGCGGACAACAAAACGCTTTTTTCGCCGGATGTTAAAATCTAACTGCTGCTTTCGTTTCCAAAAGCATAGATAGAAATTCCATCCTACCGAAGTGGATCCACTTCCAGTGAACACTGTATAAACATGCTAACGTTGAGGATGAAGCGAGAGCAAATTCAGTGTGCACTCTTGGCGAAAACCCGTCTGGACCTTATCATACTTCATCTTCATTCGCACCCCATATACTGGGGAGGAATATACCACCTATGAGATCTCCTTTTAAGTTTAATGTGGAGCTTAGAGCCATTATTTGACATTACATACCGGTCAAGTCCGTTAATTTGTTTTTCTATCATCGAATTTTTGCGTACTCTTTTGTAACTGACTTTATTATTTATTTCGTGGTATTTGCTTCATTTTGCCTACTAGCAAGGTTTTGAGTAGTGAAGTGCGAAATCCGACCTCCCCAGAGAGCATGCACAATTTTTGTCCCCGCCGTATGTTCTGGACTTGAGCATGACGGCGCGACTAGATATCCGTGTACAGCTGCTCTGTCGAACAAGATGGAGATCGAAGAAGGCCACTGGTTGTCTTATCTCGGGACTATACGAGGCCGGTCACGAAGGACATCTTGGAGTGGCTGGTTTGCTTTCTGAAGTTTATCGGTGGATGCAGGGTGATCCCATCTACATCCGTCGCACTGCATAGGGTCGTCCAAGGCTGGAGATGCTAACTGGCTTTCCACTCCTTGGACATTTTCTTTTGCGCGAGTATTTACTGATGTTGGTGAAGATGTAGTTCACTGGTTTATCGCTCATATGCCGTTTCTTTAATACACAATAAACGTGAGTTACAGTAGAGGGGATAAATCCCATAGTTTAACGAACTATTGTACAACAGAATAGGTTTGGGTACAGTCATGTCAAACTCAGTTTGTCGATTCTGCGCTTTTAGTATTAAAATCATAAATAGGAGATATAGAGAGGATTAGGATGTTCCATAGTTTTGCAGTTCCTGGGAAAAAACGAGGAGTTAGTATTTACATCGGGCAGATTGGATTAGTCACTTTATACGGATAGCTCACTGTCTGCGCATGGGCAAGACGATTAAAAACAAGAGAAACAGAGACCACAAAAGCAAGTTCTTGAGAACAAAACCGATGATAGTACTGGTCAAAAGAGAAAACGAAGCAACTACCTGGCGATAAGCTAGCAACTGAAAAGCTGAGATTAAAATGGGGTCGCCGATGAGACGGATGGTTTTTCGTTGAACACGGTTGAAGAGGGTTAATGAGGAAAAAGAGGTCTGGCCCCAAACGTGACTGCAGTGTTCAACAGTGAGGTGAATGTAAACCTTGTACAGAACAAAAAGCTGGGTGGGCGTAAAATCGCCTCATACTAAAAAGAAAACTAGTCTTTTTTGATGCTCTCGAGGCAAGTACAGTTACATGCTGAAACTAGGAAGGCGAACTAGAGAAGGGCAGGCCAAAGAGTACCGAAGAGGACTTGAAAGTAAGAGTCAAAAGAGAGGGCTGAACAGTTGCGGCCTCGTTTTTTAGGGAAATAAACAAACAAACGGTAATCTGACCAAGGTCAGAATTCAGTGACACAGACATGGGAACGATCGTGAGAGACTTAAGCTGGTGAAACACAGGAAGATGGGTAGAAAACAGCAATGGAGGGTTATATCATCGACAGGGTTATAAGTGGGAGGAAGGTCAATAATAAAAAGCAAGAACAGCTTAAGGGTATTGCGGAACCTTGGGGAAAGCCAACATTCACTTGGTGTATGTCTGACAGAGCCCCGTCTGCTCGGATCGCTATGAAGTGTCCGCTAAGAAAATGGGTTCAGATGACAATCCAAATCTAAGTAATCTTGACAACTGTGGTTAACTAAACACTTTCGTTTCATCCCGTGTTTCATTCACATTTTTGCTAATAGTCCTCTGATTTCATTTCAGCTGTATGATCTGATTCCAAACTAATTAAAGCCTATAAACGGTCATTCTGACTTCTTCATCTCGCCTGTGCATGTTTGTTTGTAATCGTTCGCTACAATTTAATCAGTTTGGATATGGAACGTATACTTCAACTTGATCGGTTCGACGTTGGCCCTCATTCGCCAGACGCACCGGACAACTGGATCCATTGGAAGAAAACCTTTGATCATTTCCACACTGCTGCTGATCCACTCCACGTGGACAAAATCGCCACCCTGACAAACTTTATCGCACCATCCATCTACAGACACGTTGCGGATTGTCAGGATTACGACAAGCCTATAAATACTCTGCAAAGTTTGTACACAACCAAAAATTTTTTTATCTTCGCTCGACGCGTACTGTCAACTACAAGACAAGAACATGGTCAGTCTATCGATCAGTTTCTTTAGACACTGAAAACACTTTCTACCCGACTGTGATTTCAGATCTGTCACTGCTGAGCAGCGTCGTGAGGAGTTTATTCGCGATGCATTTATGCGTGGACTGTCGTCAAATCATATCCGGCAGAGACTATCAGAAGAGAATTTAGACCTCAAAACTACTCACAATATCGCAAGACAATTAGAAGTAACTCAGAGGTAATCCATGATATATGCTGTTGACCTCTCATCTTCGTATTCCCTAAATGACAACAAAGCATCTTCCGACCAGTAAGTTAACTCTGTTTTCAGCCCGAAAATCCTGTTCTCATAACAGCAAGTTCCTGTTATTTTTGTGGTTTCGCTCGACATCCTAGAACAAATCGTCCAGCTTGAGAAGCGTTGTGTGAATCGTGTGATAAAAAGGGACACTTTCAGCGAGTATGTCGATCTTCCTCTCAAGTGCAAACAGTATCCCGGCGACATGTTGCCTCGACTACCAATTCGCTCTTATCTGCTGTCACCATTACAACTGTTCCACCCTGTCTCTCTAATGCTGTAACTAAAATAAAAGTCAGTAATAACCCCGTGCAAGTCCTTATTGACACAGGCAGTTCGCTGAGTTATATCTCCAAATCTGTTGTTGATAAACACCGTTGGTCAATCATTCCCTCACAGCAACGAGTCACAATGGTTTCCACAGGTTTTTCTAGTCTTTCATGTGGTCACCTTTATTCTTCTATTCAGTATAAAAACCATTGTTACGATCACACTAAACTCTCTCTCCTTCCCGACTTGTGCACGGACGTATCTCTCGATCATGATTTTCTTAAGTTACACAAAACCGTCGAGATTCCCTATTTTATCACTAAACCTCCCTTTACTCTCTGTGATATTGCGGCCCACGTTAACCGCAATCTCTCTTTGAGCATTTAGAACCGAACTGCAGACTAGTCAAGGCGTCATTCAGAGCAAAACATAGCATTTATCAAATCTGAAATCGAACGGTTATTGCAGTCTGGAATCATCGAACCGTCCAATTCCCCGTGGAGAGCACAGGTTTTAGTAATTTCTAATGATCGCCACAAACGTCGTTTGATAATCGGCTATAGTCAAACTATCAATCGATACACCTTCCTCAGCGCACATCCATTTTCACGGATTAACAACTTGATCGCGAAAATCTCTAGGTACGAAGTCTACAACACGCTTGATCTGACATGTGTTTATCATCAGATCCCTGTCCGTACCGACGAAAAGATATATACAGCTTTTGAAGCTTCTGGTAAGCTGTACCAGTTCTGTCGGATTCCTTTCGGTGTTAAAAATGGAGTGACTTGCTTCCAACCTACTTTTGATGACATCGTTGGAAACAACACGCTGTTGGGTACATTCGCCGTGCTAGGATAACCCAGTGGTTTGCGGTACAACGGAACGAGAGGAGGTTGCTCGAAGATACAGTATAACAATCGATGATGAGAAGAGTATTATTCGTACTCGACATCTTGCTCTACTCGGTTTTGAAGTTTCTAGAGGGACAATCAAACCGGATCCAGAACGACTACGACCACTGCAACAGCTTCAACCGCCTACTAACACCAAATCGCAGCGTGCAGTCGGCATGTTTGCCTACTATGCCCAGTGGGTACCTCGCTTCTCTGGCTTGACTTGAGGAATTAGTTTACTTGTTCGAAATCCAACCTCCCCTTTTCCGAGGAATGTCCCGAGAGCTTTTGAGCAACTAAAAAAGCGGCTCTAAAATGTTGTGTTTCACCACCGAGCTCGATGTCGCTCTGGTTGTAGAAGCAGATGCATCAGACATCGCCATGACCGCGTCCTTCAATCAAAATAACCACCCAGTTGCTTTTTTTTCCGGAACCCTATCATCTTCAGAACGTCGGCTTTCCGCAGTGGAGAAAAGAGCGTATAGCATTACAGAGGCCTTGCGGAAATGGCGTCACTTTCTGGAAATCGCTTTTCGCTCACCAATATTGATGAATTCTCACGATTCCCATGTGCATATTCTTGTTCTGACATGTCTACTTCGACGATCAATAAACGCTTAACTAACTTATTCTCTATTTTTGGAATGCCCAGCTTCATACACTCCGATCGTGGATCTTCATTAATGTCCGAGGAATTTCAAACTTTCCTTCACAACCGAGGTATCGCAACCAGCCGCACGACGACCTACAATCCGCAATGTAACGAGCAGGTAAAGTGCCTCAATAATACCCAGTAGAAATCTGTTACGCTCACATTTAAGTCCCGCCAAATGCGCATTACACAATGAGAAGCTGTACTTTCAGACGCACTTCTCTGTACGGTCACCAGTGCCGCGCCTCATGAGCGTCTCTTCCAGTACAGCCGGAAAGCTACCACGGGTACGTCACTCCCCAGTTGGCTACTGACCTCTGATCGTGTACTTATTGGCTAAGTTAACCGTTCATCTAAATGCGATCCTCTGGTAGAACAAGTAGAGCTCATGGAGTGCAATCCCAACTACGCACACGTACGTTACGATGATGGCCGGGAGGATACTGTATCTCCCAAATACCTTGCCCCATCTGCACTCAACCCTGAATCAGTAGTACAACACGTGTATACGCTAGATGCGCCTGAACATTCAGAAACGATGGATCCAACGACCAAGCACCCCAAGTAAACCCATAGGCCGTAACTCACTTACTCCTTTCCGTAGAACAGTCGGCAAAGTCCGACTCAGTGGAAGAAATCAGCAGGCTCCAACAACGCGTGCGCTCACCACTTAGGAAACAGGGAAGCGTGATCTCATCAATTCTTTTTGTTGTCATTGAACCTTATTCTAGGGGAGATGACTAAACCCTAATTCCAAATCAACCATGGATGGCGTATGAAGTGTACAACAGTATGCTCATCGGCATCTGTGGCGGAGAAGTGCACTGGGCACCCAGGATGTTTAGCCTCATCCGAAGGGCGTATGAACTGAGCAATCAATCAACGGCCCCCAGTGGGTTACAGGCCCCACGTCTCGTCCGGCTGCCTTGCGAGTTAAGCTCTGGATAGTTGAAGGCTCCGGTTGTGAATCCCTGCTTTGGCTTGGGTAACCTGGCAGTATTGCGCCCACAAACAAATCATGGACTCGGACTATCTACCTCTTCCTCCCCGATTGTACCGTGTTTTGTTTGGCACACAGTCTGAAACCAAATGGGCGTGAAGTAAAAAAATGTCAGACAGAGCAACGGGCTTCTGTCGTTAAAACTCTTGACACTTTTAAAATAGATGTATGCTGTGTCTCCGAAACACGTATACAAGACCCCGTTTCTGTGATCACTCTTCGCACCCTAGGCACAACCTCAGTCTCTCGCTTCACTATTCGCGTGTCGGGTGATTCGGTGTCTAGTACTCGTTTTCAGGCTGGCGTTGGGATTGCTGTAAGCATGAAAGCTGAGCGTGCACTGCTAGACTAGATTCCAGTCAGCAGTCTTCTGTGTGCAGTTCGGTTGGACGGTTCTTTTCGTATCAACGACAGCAAACTGAAGCGCCGATGCTTGTTCATCGTGTCTGTGTATGCGCCCAGTGACTGCAGTTCTTCTGAGACCAAGGACGAATTCTACCAGGATTTGTCTCAGCTGCTTCGAAATGCAAGTTCAGCAGATGTGGTAGTCATTGATAAAGATTTCAACGCCCAAGTTTGCCGTTTGGGAGATTCCGAAATGTACATTGGAGCCCCGTTTTGCTATCCCACCTGATCGCACTGACAATGGTGATCGTCTCATTCAGCTTTGTTCTGACCACAGATTGTTTCTGGCAAGTACGAACTTCTGCCACAAAAAGCGGCATAGACTGACATGGCGCCCTCCCACGTCTTCGCAACGTTGGACCCAAATCAACCATATTGTGACTGGTCACCGCTGGCGTAGATCAATTGAAGATTGTCATTCATTTTGGTCTACGCCTGTAGACTTGGATCACGCCTTGGTACGTGCTTGCTTCCGTTTACGTCTGATCCGTGGTCGCACCAACGTAAATGCCACCCACCCTTTGCAGTTGCTTCTGGACGATAACCGGCGATACGATTTCCAGACAGAGCTGTCTACACGATTATCTATGCAGCCGGATGTCCAGGACCCAAATGAACGCTGGGAACAGATCAAGGAAGCTTCGTATGCCGCTTCAAATGCCACACAAGACTCTGCTTCAAGTAGGCCTCCAAAACGATGGGTATGTTCGACATCAGTTGCTCTGTTGGATGCTCGCAGATCCGTCCCTCCGGATGCCACATTCAATGAAGTGCGTAAATCCCTGAGACGCCAACTGACTAGGAGCCTGAGAAATGACCGTGAACAGTGTTGGATTGCGAAATGTAAGGAATTGGGAAAGGCTGCATCCATTGGCAATACTCGCAACCTTTTGCGTTTGATTGGAGGCAACGGTCCACGGGAGCCTGGTAGGAGTGAGTTATTCAAGAAATCCGACTGCTCACGGATTCATTTTCAGGGACGTCGTCTTGATCGTTGGGTGGAGAACTTTAAGGAACAATTTAGTTGGCCACTTCAACGGTGGACCTTCCGAATATACCTGTCAGAGAAACGATGCGTGTGGATATCACTCCTCCATCAGAAATGGAGGTTATACGGGAAATTGGTTAATTGAAAAGATACAAAGCCGCTGGAACGGATGGATTATCTCCATCTTTTTTCAAGGATGGAGGCGAAACTTTGGTTTCGGTGTTAACAAAACTCCTTTGGGTAATCTGGGATAGTAAGCGGATTCCTAGGGAATGGTGTGAGTCGGTGATTATACCGATCTACAAAAAAGGTGACAGGTCCTCTTGTGAAACGCACAGAGGAATTAGCTCGGTAGTTATCGCGTCTAAACTACTCACCGGGCTTATTCTCCACCTATTATCCAGTGGCCGCGAAATGTGTACGTGTGAGAATGAAGCCGGTTTCAGACGCTGTCGTGGTTGTGCCGACCATATCTTTACTCTTCGGCAAACTTTAGAGCACAGACACATTTTCCGTAGGCCCACAATCTGTCTTTCTTGATCTGAAAGCGACGTTCGATTCAGACGACCACAGTTTTCTGGCACTGCTTCGTTGAAGCGTGTGCCAGACAAGTTTATTCGTCTTTTCCAATGCTTGTATGCGAACAGCTGAAGCCAAGTTCGAGATTACGGTGATCCTTCGCCTGAGTTTACCACGGAAAGCGGTGTTTGTCATGGTTTCGCTCTTCCTCCTCAACCTGTAATTAGATTGATTCTTGAAAAAACCCCATCCTCGTGTGAGAATGGCGGCATCGATCCTTGCTCAAACAGTAAACTGTCTGACTTGGAATACGCGGACGATATTGATCGTCTGAGTGAAGATCTAGATAATTTGCAAGCTTTCTTAGATAGTCTAAACAACAGTGTAGGAATGTTTGGGGTGCGTTTTTCACCTTCAAAGTGTAAAATGCTGTTGCAGGGCTGGGTTGGCTTAGCACCAAACCTTGTGTTGGCAGGGAAAGCTCTAGCTGAAGTAGATAAGTTTGGCTATCTGAACAGTTACACTTCCCAAGGTGGACAGATATCGGATGAAGTGTCATAGCGTATACAAAAGGCGCGTTTGGCCTTTGCAAACCTCCACCATCTGGGGCGTCGGCGTGACATCCAACTGTCTGGTAAAGGTGGATTGTACAGTGCGGTGGTTAGGTCCGTTCCGGTATACGGTTCAGAAACATGGTCGTTAAGAGAAGAAGATAAACGGAGACTGTCGGTGTTCGAGCACGGATGTCTCCGTACCATTGCTCGAGTATGGTGGGAACACCGTATCAGCAATGCTAAGGTTAAACATAGGGAGTTGGAAACCAGAGGTAAGTCTGTGGATCGAGTACTGAATCTAAACAGGTTAAGGTGGTTGGGACATGTGTTACGTATGCCCACCAATAGGCTTCCTGGGTGTATGCCGTTCTCTGAGGCAGGCAGTGATTGGAAGGTAGGTCGAGGTGGTCAGTCTATGACATGGCAAAAAGGTATGAATACCTTGAACAGCGAACTTGACCAGGTAGAACGTATGAGACTCCCAGGTTGGGGTCCACGCGACCCATCTATCAAATAGTTGGAGACATTAAATTATATGACTAAGTGTTGCAACCAGTGGCGTAGTTGCATTCGGACTCCTCTTCGGGGTTCCCTCTCAACGGATTTTTCGGACCTTTTTCACTTTGCGTATCTATTTTTATGCTTTTTACACTACGGTGCTGAAGGGCAGAAACCGAAGTCAGAGCACGCAGGTGCGAGGTTAATGGTTAAGTAAACTGAAACTGAACGAACCGTCACGATGCACTCAATAAAAGGCTTTGGAGATATCTGGCGTTTATATGAGTATAAGTAGTAGATTAGTTCTACATAATATGATTCACCGGGTAATGTGGATGTTCAAACCATTGAAAACCATGGAAGCACTGTACAGCTGTTTCATCCTTGTTGGTTATCATCAGCAGTGCACGTCCACCGAGTCCCAAGCTAGTGTCGGAAGAGCACTAAATCACGTAGTATATAATTTCAATGAACCGTTGAGAGCCAGCCCGGATAGCCTTGTGGTTAGGGCGTCCGATTGCTAATCGTCCATTCCGGCTCCGAGGCTCGGTGGATGTGCACTGCTGATGATTACTGACAAGGATGAAACAGCCGTACAGTGCTCCCATGTTTTTTAATGGTTTGAACATTCACATTACCCGGTGAATCATATTATGTATAATATCTGGCGTAACCGAATGCAATTCACCGTGATTGTTCATCTCAGAGGAACAGATATGCGAGATGTATTTCAGTAGATCACTGGTGGATCTATGGCGGCGAAACCCATACTGGTGGTCGCTCATGAGTGCATGGCGTTCAGGCTACGACAGAAGTTGTTTCGCAATTACATTTCCGTAACTGCAGTTAAAACTGGTATGAGAGAAATAGGTCAATAGTTGAAAGGCGTCGCCACGTTTTGGGATGGAGCAAGCATGTGTAGTCTTCTAACGTGAAGAAAACACGTTGTTTTATTACAGTGGGGGTATGTGACTGGCGTTGGAGGCAAATATGGGTGCAAAAAACTTCGAATTTTTACGACGGATTGGATACATATGTTCCTTAAAAATTCGAGGTAGGTGAAAATGAGGATGGGTTAGAATTACGGGAGACAAATTTTGCGGGGGATCAGGAGGAACGGCTACCAGAGGGACGCGATGCCAACTTCTGAACTTTGCGGTGAACGAATTTGTTTTTAATCTTCCTCTCGGTTACGTGGCATTTACTGCGAGCTCGTAAATGGCAGTCATGTGAGTATTGAATTTGGGAGTGACTTCTGTGCCCGAAAGCAACTTTTTTTCTTCCACACTGTACGAATTTATGCGTCGGTGAACCAGTTGGGTTTTGAGCAGAGAGGGATAAGCATACTCAAGTCTTGAAGTATAGTTTCTGTAGCGTTCCTGGCGGGTGTATTTGTTTGCCTGAACGACGTTTTTGTATTTATGAAACGTGATAGTTTATCAGGCAGACCTTGCAGCATTCGCGCCACTGAATTCCATTCTGAGTCATGTTCCTCAACGTCGCCAACCAGCGACAGTCCTCATCCCTTGGCCCCCAACCAGGAAGACGGGAAGCACTTCATGTTTTTGTTCTTTTTGCCCTCTGCCGTACGATACTAGAAGGTAGCAACCGAAACAAGGACACAGAAGTGCGAGGTTAGTTGAATGAATGGTTAAATGAACTGATTTGAACTGAACCAACCGAAACCAGTGCTGATGATAACTTCTTTATACCTCTACGCCAACTCATGGTCTGACCACCGCGTCGTTTCTTTCAGCCTTATCGAACACGTTCGGATTGAGCACAGAAAGGTCGAAGATGGGCAGGCATTCTCAAAACATGTCCACATATAACTCAGCTCTTCCATGTCTAGCACGATCTAAATAGTTGAATGTTTTATTTTCGCTCTCGTTTCAGCGTGTTTTTTGTTCTGTAAAACATGGCTGTCAGCGCAACTGTCAAAACCTCGCTTAATTTGCTCCACTGGTGATGTTACCGATGACGTCTGACGCAAACATATCAGCATTATGGTACGTTTTCAGGGTTTCGTGAATATTCTACCTAGCCATCGGGCTAGAAGAGCTTTTCTGAAAAAGGAAAAACGAAGGCGTTTAAGACAGGCGGCGGCTCGTTCCCGAGAAGAGGCTCGAGTGAATGGTATTCTACATACGTTTCACGACTATATTATAGATGAATTCAATCGGCAGTTGTCACCATCTTACTTGGAGCAAATTCAGATAGAGGAGAGAAAGTTGCAACTGGAGGAAGAACAACGGTAATTAATACGATCGTCTTTATTTACATATTGTTCAAGAGCTCGAGATGAGGAGGCCTGGCTGGAACGCGAAAGAATTGCACAAGAACTGTGGCAGGCAAAACTCGCAAAGTTACAATGTGATAAAAAGCAATCCGTAAGCCATTTTTGCCTCGTATATTATTTGGGCTCCGTACACATTGATTGGTAAATGAATCACACATTTTCCCCGTCAACGAGATCTCATTTGGTCCGTGGTGATTAAGTGGTCAGGTAGTCATGTAATTTGAGTACAAGGCTTAAACCTCGCCAGCACCATTCGTTTACTACACCTGGCGTGTTGAGACCTTATCTAGTTCTCTTTTCCAAGTCTCACAATTGGGGTTGACGATTTACTTTGGTCCATCACGATGAGACTGTACCTTGGCGTAGTGTGATGGCTTGCGTGTCTCAACGACCTAAAGAGCTATAAGTGATGGCTTTCTTAAGCCGAAGATGCAATCAATCTTGGCAGGTTAATGGGTAGAAGCCAGACAGAGTCCAGTCTTTAAACCAGGTCTTGGGCAGCACGTAGTTCTAATCACAGTGCCCATGAACGCTTTAATTGATTAGTAACAAGCGTATAGTGACTGAAACGTAAATAAAGAGACCTAATGATGGGTTACAGAAAATACAGCAGACGATAATGTCATGACATTCACCCCAGTCAAGTCAAGTAATTGCTTTACGCACCCCGAGAGGTGAATATTCAGCCTTCACATAACCATGTACACGTCATCGAAAAGGGAAATTATACAATACGAAATAAAATAAAACGCTTGGGGAATGTGTAGTTAGCATTCGTGTTATTCCAAGTGCTGTGTTAGTTCTGATACTGCGTAAGGTAGATTGTGCAAATATCTTTCCAGGTGGGGGATAGTAGAACTGCCGAACGTCCTAGTGCGCGCATAAAGATGTTTGTATTGAGAACGGGTGGAAGAAGTGGATATACATTTCACTAGGTCTTGGTGAAGAGGATGAGCATAGTTGATGAGAATCTTTGCAGGACTTTTGACAAACTTTGCTATGTAGGGATGTGACAAAATGAGTAAAATACCGTCGGGGTATGAACTTAATGTCTTTCAACAGGAAGGATGACGGGTGAAGTGTAAAGCCAGTGAGGTAGGACACACGAGAATACTAAGATGAGTGGGCACGGAGCGTAATTTAAGGTGTGAAATGTACAAAGATATATTTCTTGTTTTCGCAAAAACGGAAGCAACATGTGTTGACCAGGTGAGGTTACAGTCGAGTGGCACTCCAAGGTATTTCACAGAATCAAGATGATTCAGTTATTCTCCAGTTATTGTGATGGACGTGCAGCCATTCTGGAACTTGGATTGCTTGCTACCGTCCAGAAGGGAAAATACAATGCCACCACACTTGGTTCGGTTAAGGTCCAAGAAATTAGCATGAGACCAATCTGAAATAGAAATTATGGTTGTTGTCCTCCGACAGTCTGGAGTCTTTCTTTTCTTCAGACATTGTTTGAAAAGACCAGAGAGAATAGGGCTGAGGGTAACTGCACACTCCCTAAGCACTATGGGTTGAGTCCGTCCAGTCCGGATAATTTCCCGGAGTGAAGGAGAAGCAGTTCTTTGTAGACGTCTACGATTGGGATGCAAAATGGAGGTTCCTGAGATTGACTTTTCTCAAGAAGTACAGGAATAAAAAGTCCTGCTGCTCTGTTGAATGACTTGTTGAGCTCGTCTGTGTTAACAACAGCAGATTTGAGTGCGAATAAGCCACCAGTTATATCTTTCAAGAGCTTCCGTATGTCGCGATGACTTTTGTTGTCTAGAAAGGTACGTGCATAGATGGATTTTGTTAGAACCTTGACGGCCGACAGATTATAATGTTTGAAGCCCAATTCCTTGCGACGAAGCTGCTCGAGGCGAGGAGATGACACAGTCAGGGCGCGAATACAAAGTTTCAACTGGCAGCAAAGATTGAAGCAAAAATCGAAATAGCCGGTGAGATGGTCCCAGGAAACCGAAAGGTCCGTGTCTGAAAATGCAGAAAATTTTGTCTGAGCAGCCATTTCCCGTAGCTTTAAAATGTTTTCAGGACAGATCTGCCTCTTCCAGACTAGGTTATCACGGCCTCGTGTAAAGTCTGTATGATTGGCATGACTGTAAGTCTTGGGTGAGGTTTTGACTATTGCGTGGTCAGAAGAGCTTAGTGGAGAGCGACTCGAAGTGGAAAAAAACATGGGCTGTTGACTAAAAGGAAGTGCAGGAACGCGTCCATTCTAGTCGAAAATGTAGCTGTTCGTCAAATCGAAGGGGTAAAGAAAGCTCACACCAAAAAGATTAAAATCGCGGGCAACAGTACATAATAAAATATCACCATAATTTACCAAAATTTGTGAAACTGAGTCAACGAATTCTAGGTAGTCTGTCGTGAAATATTTGGGGGAAGTATATACATTCACTAGCAGAATTGAGCGAAAATTACTCGAAAACTTGGGTCTGCATTCGTGTATGGAGCAGCAATCGAAAATTGTAGAATCGTTTGAAAAGGGTTCTGACTTGGTTACACCAGCGATTGTTCGTATACGTGGTAATTCCTCCACCTCGGCTGTAGTAGAGGGTGATTCGTTCGGAGTTTTGACAACAATCCGGGTTGTGTTAAGTAGGACAGCGCTTGTGTATAAGTACGCTTTTCTGTTTCGTAGGTTGTAGGGATGTACTCTTTGTTGTTGTGCTAATAGGCTCAAATGATCGGAAGCGAGTGCATTTAGTTCCTTGAGAGTGGTATCGCGTCCACTCATGAATTCGTTTATTTCGCTAGCGTTTTTTGGGAGTCGGAAATGTACTGTTTTTCACCAGTGGACTAATCTTCTTGGAAAAGGATAGGATCTATTGTGAATAGTAAGTGGTGAAATTGGCTATGTTAGACTTCCTGGGTGGGGTCAAGAGTTCCTCCCACTCTGTTGTTGAATACATAGCAGGATACGGCTAGGTGTCGCGATTAATGGCGCTCTTGTATCCACAAGCTTTCTTCACCGACTTGATATCAATATTTGCAGTACTCCTCTTACTCCTTTCATACTCTTCCCTTTTTCATTATTTCCTTTTGAAGTTGCCACCAAGAGATAGCAACCAAAGCCACTGTACCCAGTACATGGTTAATGTTTGTCTGAACTGAACTGAAACAGAATAATGTATTTATTAATTGTCCGAAGCCCTTTGATGTGGCCTCTTAGCTCAGCTGGTAGAACACTCGCGGTACTTGAGCATGGATGGCGTCCATATGTGAATTAGAATCCCTTCGAGTCATGTCCGGCGGCCTACCTGTGTTAGATTCGAGGGAGAATGGTTTGAGTTGATGCTTGTAGTGGGAATGTTTCAGGGTGAAACCGCCATGAAGTCGGGTTATATCTATGGCCGGAGCAAATGGAGAATCATAATCAACTTGAGCAAAACCTGGGGAAACATTCCCTGACTGCTTGCGTAATTGAGGTAATTAATACAATCCACAGCTGTGCTCTTCGTTTGAGACGTTGGACCCAACATGACGAAGAAGCTCCAAACCACGCGCGACTAGTAATCAAGCGTCGGAAGAATTTGAGCATTGTGGAGTAGGAAATGAGCAAGCGTCTGGCACAGAGTAGAAAACCAACCTTGCCAGCGACACAAAAATCAAGTATATGTAACGGTCGAGAGTAGAAAGATGCCACCAAACGATCCAGTAGAGCGAGCCAGTTTGCTTAACAAAGGGAAATAGAACCGAGTTCTAAGGGGAAGTGCGAGAGGCAGGTGTTTACTGTTCGGTGACACAGCATTGTCGGGAAACACGGTAGTCAGTCGACGTTTTGGTTACCGCGAGTAACCTTTCTCAAAATCAGTTTACAATCAAATCGGAGGGTAAGAGAATTGAGTTTGAAGGATATCCGAATAAGTGAGGTTTTGAGTGTACCAAGAAGGACTGGATTTGCGAAGCCTCATGTGGATATATATCCAAGGTCAGAATCAAGTGATGCAGCAAAAGCTCTGGGGTTACGCTCGCTATGTTATTTGTATTTGTATGGTAGACTTATACAAGCGGTATGTCGACATTTCAGCCATTACACGCGAAAATAAAACGATAAGTAAGCAGGATATCGCAAATGGCAAAATATTTGGGTAAACATCTATAGATAAGTTCTAACTGAAATGCTTCAGTCAGTGAAAAAATAAAGGAAACTAAGTTGCTCGTATAGTTGTATAGGTAACTCAGCTTATATCTCCCTATTGATCAGAACCTGAGAAAGATAAGATATTGGGATATACGAAACGCGACTCATTGTCACCAAGCCATAGCGCAGAGCTTTTACGTTTTTTTTCTGAAGGTCGGGGAAAGCTGCAGGGGGACAGTAAAGCAGGATAAGAAGAACACATTGAAACACGAACTTGGGAATAACCGACTGCGGTGTCTGAAACTGTCTGAGGTTCCTCACATGAAAAGAGGGACATCGCCGTTTTCCAGTACAATTTCGAATGTGAGTTGTCCATCGTAAATTGTTATCAAAGTTAACCCCTAGGTACTTGGCAGAGCTCACTTTAGATGCTGATTTGGAATTAGGGGAGACCAGAATTTGTTGGCAAAAGGGAAGGGGAACTGCTGGAAAAACATTCAAGGCACTTGGAAGGGTTCAGTTTCAAACCAGATTGGGTGGGGAAATACTTTATTTGAGGTAGGTTTTCACTAAAGATTCTGAAACCGCAGTAGTCGAAAATAACCTAAAGAAGAACGAAATCGTCAGCGTGTTTAAATACCCAAGACGACGAAGGAACTGGTAGGCCATTGACACACGTGGAAAATAAGAAGGGAGACCACAGAGCACCCTGGTGTACCCCAGGATTGTTGACAAAAGGTTTGGAACATTTGTACCTTATCTTGGTTTTGTGCATTCTTTTGTGGATATAGTTATAGAGCCAAGCATAAATGTATGGGGGACAATTTAAAACCTCAAGCTTTTGAAAAAGAGAAAGGGTGCTTGATCAAAGGCTGTGGAATAATCAAGAAACACAGCGGGCAGGTCGGATGGATCTGTCTGGAGATTTAGTCAATAAGTGGACTATGGAAGCTACAACATCAAGATCGGATTTTTTTGGGTTTGTGTGCAAATTGACAAGGCTCGAGAGGTACATTCGGGTGAGTTTGGAGACGACTTAGCATAGCCTTCTCAGCAGTTTTTAGTGCTGATGTAAGAGCTGTCGAACAAAAGCGTTTTTGTGTGCTGGTTTTGTTGGGGCTTTTGGGAATTGAAATAACGGTGACTGATCTCCAAGAATCAGCGATTCAACAATCTGACAGGGAAATTTGAAACATTGGGTCCCCTTTATCCAATTCATGAGAACGGAGAGAAGACATAAGTCGCGAGATGCAAGCATTTCGTTTACTCTTGTCAACCGCGGACGTAAAACGTGTCAGTATATATACATGGTACGGTAGGGGGGAGGGTAATTGCAACAGTAAAGTAGGCACGATCGAAAGTTCTTACAGTGCGTACGTTGGGGAGAGTGAAGTCTGTCGTGTAAACGCCAGGGTAAACAAACATTTTGGGTCAATCGTTTTTGTGCACAGAGTGTTGGCTGATGCATCATGATTAGAATAGCTTCACTGAACGCTAGTAGTTTCGGTACTGGATTGCGCAACAGTGCTTTGAAACACTGGGTCAGGTCAACTTTGTGACCTGATGCAATCAAGTGTCTTCCAATCGAAGAAGCTGGCGGTTTCACGTCGTTGTGTATTGCCCCAGCAGGTTGCGTCATCAAGTTTGACAGCCATTTGGGTATGTGTTCTGACACTCGTTGAGTCAAGCAACGATCCGTCCTGCCAATGTATACGTCACCGCAACTGCAAGTGAACTGATAGACAATATGTGAGACATTGGGATCAGCAAGACTATTTGAGTGATTTTGAAAACATAACCTTTTGGTCGTCTGCGTTTGCTGCATTCATGCCACCATCGATACTGGAACTGTTTTTGAGAAATGGAATACCTAAGAAGTTTGTGTTGATTGTATCATCATACCTTGGGTCCAGTCAGTACTGACGACCAGCTTTCTCCATATTTCACCGTGGCGAGTAGAATACGTTAAGTTTGCCCTATATCCCCGTTTCTTTCCAACTAGATGATGTATTGCAGACTGCCTAATCTGGTCTACCAAACGGTGGAGTTGAACTCCTCCCAGGGAACAGAGTTTTCGACTTGGAGTACGCCGATAACAGCTTTGTTATATGATTGACAATGCAACTCCCACTGAATAGTTCGACTATTGAAGTATCCTAATATGATGTGTACTTAGTACCTTCCAAATACAAAGCACTTTTAAAAGACTGGAAGAAGCCTATGCATGCTGTTACCCTATGGGATGTTCAGGCTGGAACACAATATTTTTATTTCCGTTTATAACGCAATGATAGTACAATATTTCAGGAAATGAGTCGCTCCCAGTTTAAGGCTGCCAATTGGGGAAAGAAACTGTCGGCGGTGCAGTAATTCGAACCCGGGGCAGAAATATCCAAAGTCCACTGTGATGACCGTCTGACAACCGTCGGGTGTTTCGTTTCAGCTGGAGGTATTGGGGAGGATTACCACTTTGGCCAACCTGCTTCCCCCGAGGGACCCGTGACATCGAGCTTCCTTGAAGGACGAGCGTATAACACTGCCGTTCGTTGTTTGCTTTATGACTACGAGACGTGATCAGTCCTCGTTGAGGATGCTCTGCGTCTTTATGTTCGACAACCTATGTATTCGAAGCATTGCTCGCATCTAGTAAGAATATCGCGTGAGGTTCATCTTTGTGTGTTGGGTACTGGTAATTGCCTTCTGACCAGGATATGCACTCTACGCTATCTCCGATGGCTTAGACATGTTTTGCATATGCCTATACGTCGTGTTCCTTTCCGTGCTCTATTAACATATGCTGTGTAAGGCCGGAAGAAGCCACTTGATGGTCAGGCTGCGACTTAGTGTAGGGGCATGACGAAGCCAGCATCAACACTGGTTTTGATTGGTACTTCTTACCTTCCTGGTTTGGACCCAAGGGATGAGGATTGTCATCGGTTTGAGACGTCGTGTCCCTTCTGGTTGTAATAATATGCAGAATACAATAGGAACTCAAAGGGGATGAGGGCGGAGAGATAAAAGTCGACCGAGGGGAGTCAAAGAACTTCGCAATAAAGATGGCCTGAGAGGTTATTTAAGAGTGCGGGAATTCAAAAAGCAAAAATTCCGGGTAGCAGCTTTCTCAACTGACCAATATATTTGGCCAGCGGTGGAAGAAAAGTTCAGGTGTTCGTCTTTGTGGCGGATGGGACAATCCTTGTCTATGTGTGGCAATTAAGTGATCGTTTCTGGTCGGTGATGAGGCTGAGGACTGGATGAGCGGTGCGAACGTCGAAATCCAGAGATCTTCGATTCTACCGCACGACTGAAGGCGGGTGTAAGCCATTCCAGTAATTGTTCTTTTTCGAATTTTGGAATGTATAGATTACAAAAGAGCATGGCTTTAGAAACGTTCTGGTGCATCAACGAGGTCTTAAGATCTGATTTGGTCTAGTGAAAAACTGCCACAATTTGATTCAACAAAGCAGATTCATCGTTATCGACAAGTATGGTTCTCATACCCCAATTACATAATCTTCATCTGCTGATGTACGCAGAAAACATCTTGTCCATCTTATGGTCAGTTGTCGTACTGTTAGAATCCCGGGTTTGTATTTCGTTAGAGAAGCAAAGGTGTTGAACAGAGTGCATCAAAGCGATTGGATTTTTTGGATACCAAAGTAATTAGAATTCTGTTCCGCAGCGAGTCCTTGCGTACCGCAATGCAGTTGAAGAAAAAGAAACTGGAGAGTAGAAAATATGACTATTATTGACTAATTGTGATAGTAAAGTTATCCATAAAAGATTGTAACGTCTGAGCATCAATGTACCCGTCACTATTTAGTGAGAAGTAAGATGTTGATTTAACGGAACAATGGGCGACGTTATAAGAACATTTGATGCATTTCATTGTTCGTATGGTTTGTATTCAGATGGTACTGGAGCAGGTAACCACATGGATGGTTTGAGGGGTCCCTAAGCATCTCATGAACAAACTTCGGCATCAGTTATTTTGTAGATCAACCAGGTTAATAAAGTTTTGCTTTGCTTTTGAAAGCGAAACAACAGGTGGAAACGTATACGACAAGTACACTGCATTGTTCAGCCTGAAATTACCCTGATCAGAAAATGGTATAGAAGACCTCTCGCGATGGGCTCAAATAATCATTATAAGTCTATCATCGGCGAAAGTGAAATAAAAAGCTAAATAATTTCATTTGTCGGAAGTGTAATCTATTCTGTGATCAAAAATATACACAACATCAAGCAAATCTGATCATGCTGTAAAATACGCCTTTTCACAACTTTGCCTTCCAGCCTCCTCTACCGCGCAAAGAATCGAATCAATTATCAGTTGAGCTTCCGACAACACCAGTGGTCTATGTGGCAACCCAGACAAGATTACAAAACCCAATCCGCGGTTCCAAAGAGTTATGCAGTTTTTTCCGCAAAACTGGCGCTTGTCGTTTTGGTGAAAGGTGACTGATCTCCCTGCCTGTGTCATGCGACATCGTGTACGGTAACGGTCTCTTTGTTATTCGTGCCTGCGCACGAGCGGAGTGCAGTGCAGTGCGGCGCAGTGCACCACATGATCTCAAATTTCCGCTGCACTTTCATAGAAAACTAGCACCCATTAACCTGAGACTTGGAATGGAAAGCAGTAGAAGTTCCAAATGAGCAACATCTTTTGACGAGCCGGTTGGCAGCGCATAGCTATCTATCGCCATTGCGACTGGTGTTCATGTACGATTCAGATCTTGTGCCTCAGAACTGATCAGGGCTTATACCACCAGCCCACCATCGGTCAAATTTCCGCGGTTATTGCATAGCCCGGTGTTTTACATGACTGTTCCTTGGACAATAGTTGCGTGTCTCAAAGATGTTCTTTTTATTCCGATTCCACAACTTAATGGCCACTGTTATCACGATGAAATTGTGACGGAACATTTAGAGCTGCAGGTCAATGTGTTGTACGAAAAGTCTTCACTGACAAGGCCCAGGTTGCCCTCTTAGACACGAACCCTGTTAACAGTTGCTTGCGTGATGTAAGACTCCAGGGGTGAGTCGGCGTTCGAAGGGATGGTTGTGTTAAGCTAAATTTGTTTGTGATCTCGGCATATGCCCCAACAAACTGCAGCTCTGACACACAGAAGGATGAGTTCTACAATGAACTCGCCACTCTCATTCGCAACAGCAAAGGCTCTGACGTTGTAGTGCTAGCTGGGGATTTTAATGCACAAGTTGGCAAACTTAGTCTGTCAGAAGCCTGTTTAGGTGGGCGTTGTGCTTTACCCGCTCAGCACACAGATAACGGGGATAGGCCTCTCCAGTTTCGTGCAGACAACCGGTTATTCTTGTCTAGTAAAAATTTCCGACACAACTCGCGTGACACAGCGATATGGCACTCTAACTCCATAGGCACTCTAAGCCAAATCGGTCATATTGCAGTTAGCTACCGGTGGCACAGTTCTGTTCAGAACTGTAAATCCTACTAGTCCACGTTCGTCGAGTCGGACCATGCATTAGTTTTCATGCGATTATCTCTCCAGCTCCATGATCATCGACACAAACCGCAAACCCAAATATCTGTGCAACGTTTGTCTTATGCAGAAGTACGCACCAATTATGAACAGAAGTTAGCACATGAGCCAAGATCTACGACGAACAGTAATGTAGATGAGCATTGGGCCCATATCCAGCAGGCGATTCACGTAGCAGCAGGTTTCACCTGTGGTCCTAGATCCGATGTCCATCAAATACACTGGATTTCTGAAGAATCGGTCACTTTAATGGAGCAAAAGCGTCAGCTCTCGGACTGTAAGGAGATAAATAAGATACGCAGAAAGCTACAAAAGCAAGTTACAGAAAGCCTTAGGAAGGATCGCGAAAATTGGTGGGTCAAAGTAGCCGAAGAAATGGAAGTAGCAGCTGCCTCGGGTAACAGCCAAAGACTGATCAAACTTATTCGCGAAATCGGTGGACGGCGAACCTTGGTCAGTGAAACGATATGTAATAAAAATAGAGAACCCATTCGAGACAAAGAGCAAAGGCTCGACCGTTGGGCCGAATACCTCAAGGAGTGGTTTAGCTGGCCGCCTGATGGTGTAGTTACTCCTGTGTCAACGGCTGCAATTCATTGAGTGGTATCACTTGAGCCCTTATCGGAAGCGGAAGTGGAGTCATGTATTCGATTACTAAAGCGTGAGAAAGCGGCCGGTCCTGACGAATTTCCTCAATTCTTTTCAAACTTGGTAAAAATGCTTTGATAAGATCACTTACCACCTTGCTCCGTGACATTTGCAACGAGGAGCGTGTTCCGTTATCATGGGGTGAGTCATTGATTGTACCCATCTTAAAGAACGGAAAACGCAACGATTGTAGTAATTATTGTGGGATCAATTCGATTCCGACAATCACTGCGGTGTTAGCCTCGATTTTGCTACGCCATCTAGCACCGTCTCGCGAGAGGAACACCCGCGAACAACAGAGCGGATTTCGTCCAGGTCGAGGATGCATCGACCCAATTTTTACTGTTCGCCAATTACTCGGGACGCGTCACAAGCACACACCGTCGACCGACAATGATGGTTTCCCTCGACTTTAGAGGCGTCTTCGATTCAGTTGATGGAACAGAGCTATTCAGTGCTCTTCACTGGAAAGGTATATCGCAGAGGTTCGTGAATCTACTGAGATCATTGTATTCTCATACTTGTGGCCAAATTAGGGTTTACAGTGTACTCTCTGGTCCGTTCAAAACGACCAGTGGTGTTCGATAGGGATGCCTCACTTCTCCATTGTTGTTCACCGTCGTCATGGACGAGATAATGGAGAGTGCCTTGCGAGATCTCCAGGATGTGGGCATCGATCTAGGCAATGGTGAGAAGCTATGTGACCTAGACTACACGGAGGACGTTGTCTGCTTGTCCGAGTTCACGGAACATGCTCAACGTGCACTATATAGACTCGCAAGAGCTGTAGTTCCATTCGGGACGCGCTTTGGACCTTCACAGTGTAATGTGATGTTGCAACACTGGACTTCAATGGTTCCGGGCGTGATGCTCTATCTGGAGGTGCTGGCAATTGTCGATTGCTCCACCTATCTCGGCAGCAGCGTGACGACGGATGGAAGCGCAGTAGTAGAGGTGAGCACGCACATATCCAAGGCTCGAGGGGTGTACGTTGGACTGAAGCACTTATTGCACCGATCCGATATTTCACTGAAGTTGAAAGGTCGTGTGTACTTTGCCGCAGTGCGTTTAGTTCTGTTGTATAGTTGCGAGACTTGGGGTCTGCGTGCGGAAGATATTCGTTGTCTTGAGGTCTTCGACCACCGATGTTTGCGTGGTATCTCTAAGATTGGATGAAATGGCCGAGTGAGCAATGCTGGGCAAACACACGCCTGCCATGCTGTACTCCATTCTCCCTTCCTCCTAGGGAGTGGAAGAAACCACGTGGAGGTCAACAGATGACGTGGCAACGGGGAATGAGGAAGCATACATCGAACTTAGGAAAAGTAGATGCTTCACTTCTTCGTGGTTGGAGTCCAAAAGATTCCTCGGCCAGTTGGCTGGATACACTGAAGGATATGGCAGTGAACCGTGAACAGTGTCGATCGTGTTGTCACTTTCTGTTGAGTCAGAATGATTGATCAATATGTGTTCGTACAGTGAGACTGTATTTCGTGTGTTGGCTACTAGAGCGCTCTTTTCTTTTCCAACCCCCTATCCATCTTGTATATTCATTCTTTCTATTTCCACGTGCAAGATGGTGATAAAGGCAGTGGTCGGTGGGGCTTGCCCTACTAAACTGTATGATGATGATGACGATGAATTCGTTATCACGACCAGTGAAATAAATATACTAGTCTTTCGAATACCAGTACGGAAATTACTTATGACCGTAGTATATAAGACATGTTTTTCCTCACGGTTTGTTTCTCGTGTGTTTTTCTATTATCTGAAAACACCTAATATTTAATGAGGATTTTTCTTCTGTTGAAGTTGTTCTCGATTTCATGACTATCCGTCACGAAATGATCCAACACCCACGAATGACCGGGATGAGCTCGACCCTCAACAACAATATCATTCACGTCTGGTGCTTCGTATCGTCGATATGTTCGAACACTGCCAGCTTCGATTGAACTCTTTTGGCCGAGACCTTGATGATCCAGGTGAGACTGCATTTTCGTATTGTGGAGGTTTGTACTGGAGCTGATATTCAAATGATCACTGTTGCTATTGTTATTGTTGATTCTCTTGTTGTTTTTGTTGTTACTGCTACTGCGAATGATCGCATGGATGATGTTTCTCGCGATTAAGTTGATAATTCAGATGCAGTATTCCGCGTACGTATGCAACCGTGCCGCCAGTTTCGTGTTACGTGATAGCCTACTTTTCTATCCGGTGTGTTCTGCTTGTGCAAGTAATCAATTCTACAATGTATAGATTTGAATCTTGAAATGGACGAGGCTCAGTTATTGGCTGACTTTGCCGATTTCTATCATGACGTGCGTGGTGAGTTGGAGGCCCGTTGGGGACGTATTGCTGCATTTCGTACCTGTCGCAACAAATCTGCACACTTACGCGGATCGGTATATGTCGAATTTTACCGGGGTTCTGGTGCTGCTTGGGATGCTGCCGAGAATTGTCAGGGTCGTTGGTATGCCGGACGACAGCTGTCCTGTATGGTGGTTCGCTTAGGAGGCGGGTGGCGTGAGGCTGTTTGTGGTAAGTGTCATTTACTTGGTGAAAGTTTATTTTTATTCTCCATTTATTACATCCCGGGGTTTATCTTAACAAACACTATATTGTAAAAATTATTGTGATGTTGAAACTGAAAGACGATAAATATAACAGACGCCGTGTCCGAAGAATAGCATAGGCACGTTATGAAGTTTCCAGTGTTCAATGGAAAAGTCAGAACGCGAACCAACGAAACTATGATGTGAAAACGTGTGACCAAAAAGTAGTTAGAAATGGAAACAACAATGGAAAAGAACTTAACTCTGCTCGGTTTTTGTCTGTTTTGCACCAGCATTGTTAACGTGTGGGACGACTTCAGTGCTCAGTTGAACTGATGCAGTATGGTGAGTTGAGCGTTAATACTGCATGATGAATCACATTCCACACATCTAACCTTCTACCGTTATACTATTACATATTCCAAATGCCTCAGTACGGTCGGGGATGGGTGTCTCAGGCTCTAAGATGGCTACTCGTCCTGAACGCTTCTCGAAATGCTCCCAAGTGACCGCGCGTCCCAAATGGCTTCTACTGGGGAAGTCCTATACACTGCCTTCTCGAGACGCAGGTGTTTTCACCAAAGTGTGAGGGCGAGGGAAAGCGCCCCGCGCTTTCCACCGGATTGACTAACTAGTGGTCAGTCTAGGGGAGATGGCTAAACCCTAATTCCAAACCAACCATGGAGGGCATATGAGACGTATAACACTGCTCACCAGCATCTGTGGCGAAGGGGTATACTGGGCAACCAAGATGTCTAGCCTGGTCCGAAGGACGAATGAACTGTGCAATTAGTCAATGGCTCTCAGAGGTTTCCAGGAGAGACAAACGAACCATATAATTGGTCACCGGCTCATCTGGACCAATCTTGCTGCCTAACAGGACCCGTTCGGCTGCGCAAAGGCTAGAAATGCATCCTCGAATAAAAGTGCCTACTCTGGACTGGGCTACTGAATAGTACAGCAGCCCACAACACGGACAACTATATAGATGATAAATACCTTACAAAACGACTGCTGCATTCTTCAGAGACAATTGTGCTGACGTCCCCACACCGTACGTGCACGTTGGTTATTCGAATCCTACACCTCACCCCGCGCACACACATTTTCATATTCTTCGGAAACCGCAGTCGGCCTTACTTGTCGTAGTGTCTCGGAGGAAAGTGCTATTCTCGTTCCCCTGCGCCCTCCTTCGTCTGGTATCTAGGTCTCACCGAATCCACTTCTGCCACCTGATGCTCTTCTTCTCCCGAGACATTCTTTTGAACTATCCCCATTTGACGTGCGAACGCTGGTGCGTATAGGACAACAGGCGTGTTTAGTCGTACGCTGGAGACCCTTCCCATCGACGTGTGTTCTGTCCAAGAAACTCCAGCTTAGTCGTTCGACTGATTCCCCCATCTAATCCTTATGTGAAGTTTCATGCTTGTCTAGGGACCCTGAGGCTGCGGCTTCTGGTCTTGCTGGTGTAGATGTAGCTCTCAGTGACACGGCTGAGGCTGCGCTGCTAGAGTAGATCCCAGTTGATAGTCGGTTGTGCTCAGTGAGACTTGGAGGTTCATGTAAAGTAGGCGAAAACCGTCCCGATCGAGGCAACTTGTTTGTCGTTTCGGCTTTTACCTCGACAGGTGGCAACCCAGATGCAATCAAAGGTATCTTCTACCAAAAGTTACACGACCTTTTACGTAAAGCAAAGTGCGCTGATATCGTGAATTTAACTGGAGACATGAATGCTAGAGTCGGTCGGCTGTCTTCGAATGAGGTGCATTTGGGAGGCCCTTTTGGCCTCGATTCCTGTCGTTCAAAAAATGGGGAATGGTTGTTGGTTCTGTGTTCAGATCACCGCCTGTTTCTCGCCAGTACAAATTTCAGGCGTTCTAATCGCCGGTGCGCCACGGGGCGTCCACCCTGTTCGAGTCAGCAATGGACCAAGGTAGACCACGTTGTAATTAGCTACAAAGTTTGGGGCTGCATAAAAGACTGCCGGTCGTATTGGAACACTCCCCTTCACTCCGACCATACGTTAGTCTGCACCAAGCTGTCCATGTTTCGGTTGGCGTGCTAAACGTTCGATGCAGCAGTGGTTAGACTGCGATATGCTGTCTGATCCATCTAGCCTTCCAACTTTCTGAAACGCGCTGGCTGAAAAATTAGAATCAACGCCACCAGATAACATCAACCAGCACTGGTTACTTATAAAGGATGATTTGTCTTCTGCTGGCGAGGTGAGTTGTGACCTGACCCGTCGTGTTGTGACATCCTGCATTTTTGCTGAGTCTTTGTGCCTTCTTGATGTACGCCAGTCCATCCTGGCTGGTAGTGAGCATGATGCAGTACGGCTCATAACGAGATGTGAACTCAAGGTGAGTCTTCATAGGGATCGTGAAATCCGGTGGTCTCAAAAGGCATCAGAGATGGAACATGCCGCTTCTCTGGGAAATTCCCGCAAGCTTTTTCATCTCATCGGAGCTACCGGTAGGAAGACACTGGTGTGATCGTGTGTTTGGATGACCTTCAGCGTTAGCCTATCCCACAGCTGTTCTGGCACACTTCCCGTGGTCTGTTTAGATAGACCCAACTTCTCAGGCGAAGATCCGCAAGGAAATCCAAGCCTTTAGACGTCGCACATCGCCCGCTCCGATGGCTTTTTTCCAACCCTATTTGAAGATGGTGGAATGAAGCTTGTTAGAGAGCTTCAAGTTTCGTTCTCCAAAGTCTGGTTCCCTGAAAACGTTCCCTCGTTGTAAGGGAAAGTCGACCGTTGTCGTCTATATCCAAAAAGGACTGGCGTGTGGACTGTGCCAAACAGGAGTATAAGCCTAATCCCAATAGCGTCTAAGCTGCCAGTGTCTCTCATTCTTCGCAGGTTGCACAACACACGTGATGAGCAAACTCGCAAGGAACAAGCTGGATTTCGTACCGGTCGTGCATGCATTGATCAAATCTTTATCCAGCGACGGCTGTTAGAGCATCGTTTCATTTTCCAAAGGGCAATGATCATTGTGTTTTTAGACATTCGTGCGGCCTTCGACTCCATTGATAAGTCTGCAATATAGCACTGTTTTTTAAGGATTGGTGTACCTGAAAAGTATGTGTCGGTCTTCAAAGAGTTGTATCGTCATACCGCAGGTCAGGTTAGGGCTTATGGCCAGCTTTCGCCACCCTTCGCCGTTCCAAGTGGAGTACGACAAGGCTGCCCAATATCCCCGTTTCTTTTCAACTTTGTTATGATATGTCATGAAATCTTCTTGTCTGGTCTTCCAAACGGTGGGGCTGGACTCCTCCTAGGAGTTTTTGACTAAGAGTATGTCGGTGAAATCACCTTGCTGAGCGACAGTGCACAGGCAATTCAACACGCATTGGATCGCTTGGTGATTGAGGTGTCCCGATGTGGTATGTTCTTTGCTCCTAAACATGCAAGGTACTTCAAGACTGGCTGGAACCTGTGCATGCACTAACCCTTAGTAATGATCAGTTAGAGGTAGTTAATGGCTTTAAGTACCTTGGGAACTTGATCACAGCTGGTGGTGATGTTGGAGAGGGGATCACATCACGAATTGCGAGAGCCAGAGTAGCTTTCGCGAACCTGCGACATTTGTGGCGCCAGCATGATATCCGGCTTTGCCTCAAGTGAAGGGTGTACAGAGACACAGTTCGCAGTGTTCTTCTTTACGATTGTGAAACTTGGCCCCTTCGAATTGAGGATGCTCGGCGGCTTTCTGTATTCGACCACCGTTGATGTCTCCGAAGAATTGGTCGTGTTTGGTGGGAACATCAGATGAGCAATAACGAGGTATGTCGTCCTGTGTTCGGTGCTGATAGTCACCTTCTGACCGAGATAATCGCTCTTCACCGCGTCCGATGGTTCGGGCATGTTTTGCGTATGCCTGTCCATCGTTTACCTTTTTGTGCTCTTTTTGCATGTGCTGGACAAGGCTGGAAGAAACGGCGCGGTGGTCAGGTTATGACTTGGCGTAGGAGCATAAAGAAGTTGACTGCAGCTTTGACTTTGGTTGGTGGTTCCCGCCTTCCTTGTTGGGGCCTAAGAAATGAGAGTTGTCGTTGGTTAGAGGCGCTGAGAGATAGGGCTCAAAACCGAATCCGGTGGCGCGAATGCTGTATGGTCTGTCTGTTGACCTCCCGTCCTTCGTAAACAAATGACTAGCACACAAAAAGATTTAAGAAGGTGTACGGTGAAGATATAGAAAAAGTTGTTTTTACTTGGTATAATCTTAACGTTTACTGTACTTTATATATATATATATATATATATATATATATATATATATATATATATATATATATATAAAGGTGACAATAACTGTTCGCCTGAGTGACCAAGTTAGTGCATAAATTATTAATCAAAAATCGTACAAGAATATCTAGGGAAACAGAAGTGAACTAAAAGTAGTCTGAACTTAACATTATCTTTTAGAAGGAAAATATTTGCAATTGAGTAGTAGGAGATTAGATTTGTATATAATATGATTCATCATGCAGCTTGAACGCTCTGATTCCAGAGACAGTTGTAAAGAAAAATTGACTTGACAACCAATCCGACAACTACTCCAGTTTACTAATGTAGTCTCAGTATTTTTTCTCATTCTCTCTCGTCCCTTTATTTATCTCACCATCAGGTCTCTACCATCGTGGTCGTTGCCCCAAGGGTGATGGACAATGCAATTTCCTGCATGTGTTCCTTAATCCTGGCGAGACAGTGTTCGACTTGCATCGTGCGCTGCGGCAACAATTGGGTGAGTTGCCATCCGGAGAACGATCGGGTTCACGGGAAATCAAACAAGGTGGTCACTCGGTAATGCCCAAATGTCGTAGGTAAGCGAAGATTATTTTTTTCTTTTGCTCAGAGATGTGCGTTCATTCGCGTAATTGTGTGCAATTTTACTTCGTCATATATTTTGGTGTGATCTAATAGCCAGCACTGTCTGGACTTTTACAAGTCAAGGCACATTGTCGACGAACACACTATTCTGGAAGTTAATAACATGGGTGGGTTTTCCATCGTGGACACATGCACCACGCTTCGGTGTTGTAACAAGATATTGTCTAGCACCGTTCTGGGTTTGACTAATTCTGCACAGCATGCATACTACTTATTGAATAAGCAAGTAGTTGATTGGTCACAGCACAATTGTGGGTTGACAACGGACGCGACTGCGTCAGACGGACCGATTGCAGTAAGGTTAAGGCCGGCGTGTGAACCGCGTTATTGCATCCTCCGACTGAATAGCCACCGTTGTCGAGTGGACCGGACAGTGATTATGCAAATAAGCATTATAGTAATAGTTGATTGATTTTATCGATGTCCGAACAAACGATTTGCTATAAACAACCTTTCTAACCCGCACATCTTGTGGATTATAACAACTGGTGCCGCGAACAGGATGAAGATCCCGTGGCTGCAGCCCTTCCAGGGCTGAGGTGTATGGTGTTTTGTTTCGCCCCACTAGCCCTAGTGAGAAACTCGATTCCGCCCACGAATCATCTCATTTTATTAGCAAGAAACGCATCGTTTATATAAGACGAAACAATCACTGACGTCAATCGTTGCAACGCACACTGGCTCGTATTAGCATCAAGTAGCCTGTCTTCTAATTGGTTGATTGGTCACATGACCAGTTACCAATTAACGGGACTCCGTTCGCGTCTCATCGATCCGCTGCTTTGTCACTTGCGCATCCGCTGGCACAAAGACTGACCTGGATTCCGGACAGGTGCTGACATGCCGATTGCTGACGGGACATGGCTGGCTATCGACCATGAATCAGCACATACCGTCACATATGTAGCGGCCTGGACGACCCGTTGGTGCACGCTGTCGCCCTTTGTTCGCTCCTGGACCGTGCGTTGCCCACGCTGGACACAGAGGCACGCACTCAGATGTTGGTGGACTGTTTTGTGAACAGCTTGCCAGAGCCCATGCAAGACCGAATACGTACCGTCCGCATCGGTCCTAACGTGGGCATTTTGCAGTTGGCGGACGCCGTCGATCAACCACCCACTCTGGACACCTGGGCGGAATCCGCTCTGCTGTTCGCGAGTGTTCCTCTCGCGAGACGGTGCTAGATGGCGTAGCAAAATCGAGGCTAACACCGCAGTGATTGTCGGAATCGAATTGATCCCACAATAATTACTACAATCGTTGCGTTTTCCGTTCTTTAAGATGGGTACAATCAATGACTCACCCCATGATAACGGAACACGCTCCTCGTTGCAAATGTCACGGAGCAAGGTGGTAAGTGATCTTATCAAAGCATTTTTACCAAGTTTGAAAAGAATTGAGGAAATTCGTCAGGACCGGCCGCTTTCTCACGCTTTAGTAATCGAATACATGACTCCACTTCCGCTTCCGATAAGGGCTCAAGTGATACCACTCAATGAATTGCAGCCGTTGACACAGGAGTAACTACACCATCAGGCGGCCAGCTAAACCACTCCTTGAGGTATTCGGCCCAACGGTCGAGCCTTTGCTCTTTGTCTCGAATGGGTTCTCTATTTTTATTACATATCGTTTCACTGACCAAGGTTCGCCGTCCACCGATTTCGCGAATAAGTTTGATCAGTCTTTGGCTGTTACCCGAGGCAGCTGCTACTTCCATTTCTTCGGCTACTTTGACCCACCAATTTTCGCGATCCTTCCTAAGGCTTTCTGTAACTTGCTTTTGTAGCTTTCTGCGTATCTTATTTATCTCCTTACAGTCCGAGAGCTGACGCTTTTGCTCCATTAAAGTGACCGATTCTTCAGAAATCCAGTGTATTTGATGGACATCGGATCTAGGACCACAGGTGAAACCTGCTGCTACGTGAATCGCCTGCTGGATATGGGCCCAATGCTCATCTACATTACTGTTCGTCGTAGATCTTGGCTCATGTGCTAACTTCTGTTCATAATTGGTGCGTACTTCTGCATAAGACAAACGTTGCACAGATATTTGGGTTTGCGGTTTGTGTCGATGATCATGGAGCTGGAGAGATAATCGCATGAAAACTAATGCATGGTCCGACTCGACGAACGTGGACTAGTAGGATTTACAGTTCTGAACAGAACTGTGCCACCGGTAGCTAACTGCAATATGACCGATTTGGCTTAGAGTGCCTATGGAGTTAGAGTGCCATATCGCTGTGTCACGCGAGTTGTGTCGGAAATTTTTACTAGACAAGAATAACCGGTTGTCTGCACGAAACTGGAGAGGCCTATCCCCGTTATCTGTGTGCTGAGCGGGTAAAGCACAACGCCCACCTAAACAGGCTTCTGACAGACTAAGTTTGCCAACTTGTGCATTAAAATCCCCAGCTAGCACTACAACGTCAGAGCCTTTGCTGTTGCGAATGAGAGTGGCGAGTTCATTGTAGAACTCATCCTTCTGTGTGTCAGAGCTGCCGTTTGTTGGGGCATATGCCGAGATCACAAACAATTTTTTTTGTTATCGCAACGATGGATTTCCCCGAAACCACCTCTCTTCCCGGTACGTCTTGTGGATCAAAACGGTCCGAGTATTTTGTTGCTCTGCGTACCAACTTCCCTACTGCACCATATTTTGTTTGAGGTCATGTAGTGCCTTCCGCATGACATTCATTTTCTGTCAAGGGTCGAGTATGCTCTAGGTCATTTAGATAAGTTGTTCTTTGGGGTTCTGAATCATGGCCGCATGTGTGACAGCATACAGTAAGATTATCGGTATTCGAGTAGCTGTCTTCGTAACATTGCTCGCATCTGTTAGGAGCACCATAGCGGTAATGTTTAAAGTAAACTTAAAATAATAGGCTATCGAAATTGTCACTAGATGAGAAAATAGAGCTCACCAGACCATTGTGGTTGGGAAATGTGTTACGCGCGTCACCGGGTCGAATTCTCCGATGCACAGTGTTTAATGAGGCAGAAAGGGGTTAACTAATGAGTCAGGATGACCTGTTCCATGACGTTTGAGAAAATTAAGGGTAGCCTGTTCTTTAGATTCAACGATATGGGTCATCGTGGACTTCCTGAATGGAGTCCGAGAGATCGACACAGCCACTGGTTAGATATACCTGCGGATATTGCCGAATGTCTCCATCGATGGCGCTGTTCTATCTGCAAACTTTATCAGATTATTACTACTTCTTCACAGTTTTCTTCCAACGTTTACATACTCCTGATTTTTTTGAAATTTCCGATTGAGGCTACTGCTGGGGTATATCAGCGATGACCGCCGCACTCAGTGAATGGTTAGCGATTGTTTGAACTGAACTGAACACATGTTGCCATTGAGATTGATTTAAGTTATCATTAGAGCACAAAAGCAAAGAATGATTCACTGAAGGATCCGCTGTACTCGATGAATAACGATATTGCTTCGAAATTTCGTGTCGCCATATTGGCCAGTTCACTCTCTAATTTCGGAATAGGGTTATTGTAAACAGCTAATATTTTGAGCTTCCTAAATTTCTATCATCTTTCTTTTTATGAAACAGAAATACCCCGAGTGCATCACCGCGGCACCATTCAGTACATCGTTACCTCTCAGGTCGTCATGCATCGACATCAAATCCAACCAGCGATTTCTTTGATACTTGCAGTTCCGTTGATGAAATACCCAAAAAGTCCAAACAATGTACTTCGCCATTGGGTAGGAAAGTGCCTTGCCCACAACACAGTCGGAAATGTCGCTGTGATCAGTGCGAACAGCAAAGCCGTCGTCACCGTCAACATCGTGAGCACAAACATCACCGTTATCATACTTGTGTGTCCCCCGAACGTCAAACACATAAGCGATCAAAGCAACCTCGAGAATCACGTCATGCCTGTTCACCATCTGTTACTGTGATAAACACCGTTTCACCTTCTCGTTCTCCGCGTACTGCTGTCCGTTCAAGACGTTCGTCTCGTCGAACCAAATTTGTCTGATTCGATTCGTTTGGGACAAATTTGGGCCACATACTATCATCTATTGTAATTGTACATTAATTTTTATATTGATTATCGTGATATTTATTGAGCTATACCCAAACTGACTTCATTTTCATGAACTCCACCCCAAAGCGCTTCTCAAGTCGAAGTTTCTGGTTAAAACTTAAAGAACAAGAATTGTGCTCAACAAATGCTATTATCGGAGGTTTTGACCCCAAAAATCTCCCTGTGTGAATCACATTTTCTGGAACTGCAGGACCCAGCAAGCTATCGCAACGCCGTTATGTGTTGAACATTTAACTGGAGTAAGAGATTCTCAAATAAGAACAACAACAACAATCGTGGAAGGCGAACAGTTGTTTCCAATAATGCATATTCTTGATCTTACAAATCATTATATATATATATATATATATATATATATATATATATATATATATATATAAAGGACAGCAATAACGCAGGACTATAAAACTGTGTGCTATGACTAGCAAGTAGTGGCGAGGTTTTAGAACAATAACCCTTGTGGTCTGTTTGCATGTGGTGAATAAGTATGCTCAAAATGCAGTCGAAACCATATTTTCGCCAAAACCGGTCGGCCGAAATTACGACAGCATATGAGTCTCTGAGGGACAATGGAACGAGATTTTTCTTACAGTGATGAAACGAAAACATTATTAAGAACGCAGTATTCATACACGGTATCAAGCATTTGGTCCGACTTCATTATCCAGGACTTTCAACACTCTGGTCGACGTAGAGTCCACCATCTTGGTGATGGGATAATTTTCCGTCTTATGCGCCATCATGTGTTGCACTTGTGACTCAAGTGACCAGTGTGTAGGCAGTCCTTCGACTACTCTCTTCAGAACAGAGAAGTTTTTACGATTATGTTTGAGTCTGTGGCATTAGAGGATAATTGTATGGACTGGACCTTGAAGTTGCACATGTTTTCACAAGTCTAACACTGAGTAGCGCACAGACAAATCGTTTTGCATGACTTTATTCACAAACCTCACGTGGTGCGTTATATTGGAAAAACTATTACCTACTCAAGGGACTACTTTTCGTTGCATTCGGCGAATTTTCCAGTCATAACAGTGGAGATTTCCCCACCATTCCGGGCACCTTCAGTTGAAGCACACCGACAAATCTGAACACCGTTTATTCCGATCCAAATCAACAGTCTTCGTCTGTTTGATATACCGGCATCCGACGAGATAATTTTTCGGGAGAAATTCATACGTCAAGTGACTTTTCTGAACCTTCCGCGGATTACCACATATCAGACACTCATATGAGAAACAAACCTTTCGTCAAAATGGTTTGAATTCCCTGATGGAATTAATATGGGACCTCCTTCATATCCCGTGATGCTATCTGTATTGGAAATTGCCGCTACCTTATGTCCAACGGGGAATGAGATTGCCTGGGAATATGTTCGGGCTGGAATAAGGACTGTTTTTTGAGCGTAATGCACATAACATCGTCCCATACATTTGATTTGCTAGATCTACCACTGAAATGTGTACTTGTGGTAGCTTTCCTGTTATTTATCCAATGATTACTGATCCTATCTGCGATAAAACACTGAGCAAGATGTGTCACAGAGGATTCAAACTAATAGGCTTTTTCAATTCTGCTTTAGTCCTGATTACTCAGATGCCAAGAAAATTCAGTTTAGTTGGATCTTCTCATCACTAACACGATAACGATATGAACGATTGACGAGACACAATGTATCCGGGTTCATTTCGCTGCATCTTCACAAAGTACATACTGCAGTCCCGATAATTGTTTATATAGCCAACAAAATTGCGAAAAACTGAAGAATGTTTGTTACAAATGCACAGTTCAAAAGATGAACCATTCACGCCGCTTACATTGATCGGGGTTTTGATAACGAATGGTCAGTGCTTCTGCGTAACCGGGCGGTCGTCGGTTGTTCCTAGGGTATATGACCTCGCCTCTTCTCCCAAAGATGTTGCGTGATCGACGATCTGGGACATACTTGTTCCTTTGGTGGCGTCGCTGTCGTGAAGTTAATAATTATTGCTTTCTATAACCACGTAACTGCCTATTTAGACACACAAAACGATGAATACAATTTGATTTTATCCTGCAGGGGTTGGTAATTCCCTGATCGGGTGGTTCCGAAAACAATTATCGATTTGGCCGCGATGATCCGCGAATAGCCTAAACCGAGAGGCGAAAAAGAAAAAGTGGTCGATGTACCGAAAATGCGGCCTTTATGGAGTTACCATTTAAAAGTGATGACACCGGTCAGCTAGCTAGGAGGCGCCTGAACTCTGTCGTCAGACGCACCTGCTACACGGCCGAATCAGTAATTGTTTCCAGAACCATTCGAGTATCTGCAACGCCGAATAAACTGATAATATGTCTCTGCAGCAAGTCAAATCGTGTTTAGTGTGAACGCTCAGCTGTCTACATAGGCAGAGAAGAGAGGCAATCACGACATAGAATCGCCAAACACATCCCGGTATGTACTTGGTTAAAACGATCGGAAGACAAACTCCAGGAAGTGCGGGAAACTATCTGTAACTCGTTCACATAAAATGGACACCCAGATCGCGTTTCAAGAAAACACGTGATCGCGAACCCTCAGTCTGAATTCTTTTCAGTTATAAAGGATGTATTTTCACCTTCAAATTGCTTTCAACATTCAGCCATGTTGGCAACGGAGACTTACAATCAAGCTAGCGATTCATCTAACTTCGTGTTGTATATACTCCTATTACTGCTTCCGTAGGGCGAACGATTTCAGTAGAACAGTCAGGCTCCTGTCCGATCGAGATCACGAACACCATCCTACACGGTCGACCAGGGAATCAGTGAGACAGTGACCAGCATGATACTGACCCAGAAGATCGATACGAACAACACAGTGATGCAGGATGGGTCACTTATTGTCATCTACCGTGTGTACGCAAATCGCTCTAATGGGGTCAGACTGCGAATCGTCTGCGCAACCAAGACGATTACAATCAGGTTATGCAGGCCTGGGATATATATATATATATATATATATATATATATATATATATATATATATATATATATATTATATATTATATATATATAAATCGAGAGCCGTTCTATGCTGGACCCAAGCGAGGGTTACCAAGAAGCCTTAGAAATTCTCTGTAGGAGGTTTGGTAAAGCCCACGTGATAGCCAGGACACACCTAGATAGCCTCGTGGACGGGCCCGTCATTAAAGCCATGGACTCAGTAGTGCTGATGAAATTGGCCGGGGAAATGAGGAACTGCCAAAACACTCTGCGTCAGTTAAATCGTGTTGCTGACCTGAATGCTTCCAGAACGGTTTCAGACTGTCTCATGCCCTCCAATTTAAGTGGTCTGAGGTCGCCACATCTATTTTACGACTAGGCCGAGAACCAACCTTCTCGGATTTGACGGAATTTGTAGATAAGAGGGCTGATGTACAAATGGTTCATCAATCCTATTCTTTCACTTGGCCGAACTCACAAGCACGATCCCACGCTGATCGAGACGCACTGCACCACACAAACAACTCTAGCGCCATCCGTTAAGCCGACAATGGCACGCAGGTGCTATATGCAGTGTGAGGGAGACCATTACACGGATCAGAGTGGGAAGCTCATAGCGTTAGGTGTACCTGAGAGACTTTCCTTTGTGGAGGTTAAAAAACTGTCATTTATGTCTGAAACCGAATCACAATTCCGTCAATTGCAGGTCACGCATGAGTTGTGGTGTAGGACGTTGTACACTGAGTCACCACCCCTTATTGCACCCTCAAGAGCCAGTGAGTACGGGGTGGAATCCGGTGACTATCCAAGACAGCGACCGTTGTCATGCAACTTCGGCTGAAAATTGTACAACCTCTTTGGGATTCGAACCAGTGAAGGTGTTCGGGCCACTAGGATCAGTAAAAACTTGTGCGTTCCTAGACGGAGGTTCCGACTCCACACTTATAGATAAGAACCTAGCGAATGAATTGAGTTTGGCCGGACAACCAGCCATGCTCTCAGTTTCAACTGTCAGGCGGGCAACTGAGATAAACTCAGGTGGTTGGGTTTCAGCTATGTTCCTTAAAAGAAGGAGAGCGTATAAAAATCAAGCGAGCCTGGAAAGTCCAACAGCTCCCCGAGTTAAAACGTTTTGTACATGGTAGAACCAACGATTGGGCTCATCTGCGCGGCATCAACCTACCAACAAATGAAGGCGGGAATGTATCAATAATGATAGGTATGAATATACCAGCGGCGCATTGGGTGCTTGAACATCGATACGGCGGGAAAGGAGATCCTAACGCTATACGTACGCCCCTCGGTTGGACCGTCGTGAGACCAGTCTTTAGCCATGACCAAAGAATGGATCGTGTTGACTATATAAATGAGGGTGACCCTCTTCTGGGCCGGTTAGAGGTAATGTGGGCCTCGGAGTTCAACGAGTTTACAGTTTTTGGTAAAACAACATCAGCAGAAGATAAGAAAGTGCTCAAAACCCTAGAATCAACTACTCGGTTCTTAAACGGCCAATTTGAAGTCCCGTTGCCCTGGATAGATGGTTGCCTAAGCCGTCCGAAAAACCAATCGATAGCACGGCAACGTTTGTTGTGGTTGAAGACTCGACTAATGAAGCATGCTGACCTTAAAGAACGCTATGCTGAGGTGATGAATAGTTACATACACAAAGGTTACGCTGAAAGGTGTCAACATGCTATGGAGGACGTCCCGGGTCAAGTTTGGTATTTGCCGCATCACCATGTAATCAACCCCATGAAACCAGAGAAACTAAGGGTTGTTTCCACTGTGCAAGTAAATATCAGAACACCTTAAACCTTCAGTTATTTTCCGACCCAGACCTCACAAATAATCTATGCGGAGTATTAACACGGTTTCGAGAACTCACTTTCGCCGTAGTGGCGGATATTGAAGCGATGTTTCATCAAGTAAAGGCACGTCAACATCAGCGCTCATGCCTTAGGTTCTTGTGGTGGACAGAAGGAGACTTGGAAAGTGCGCCAGAAGTATACCAAATGACTGTGCATCCCTTCGGAGCAACTTCCTCATCATTTTGCGCCATATTCTCTCTGAACAGAGCAATTACCAATAATACGAACCAATCATTAGAATTTGATCTCACGTATCTACAAAGGTCCTTTTATGTTGACGATCTCCTCATCAGCTGCGAATCGGTTAGAGAACTCCGACTAGTGATGAGCCATTTACAGTCGGCGCTCCGGGAATCGGGCTTTCACCTGACGAAATGGCGTAGCATTTCGGCCGATGCCCTTATCGATGTACCGGTTAAAGACCAGGCCGATGAAAACCTGTGTCTGGACTTAAAACCGACAAATACGTATAGGACCCTCGGGGTCGAATGGAACAGGACGTCAGATACTTTCAGTTTTACTATCAAACCACCTGAACCTGTTATCAATAGAAGATCATTCCTGTCATACGTTGCCTCGTTGTATGATCCGTTAGGCTTTGTGGCACCTGCCTTGCTTCCAGCAAAGCTGTTACTACAAGAACTACGCCGACTGAAATTAGGATGGGACGACAAACTCGACAGTTGTCACAATGAATGATGGACAGATTGGGTCCACCAACTACAAGAGATTAACCAAATCAAAATTCGCCGTTACTTGGTCCCAGCGACGCTAGAGTCCACCAGATAATACCAACTACACTGTTTTTCAGACGCATCACAGTATGGCTATGGAGCGGTAGTATATTTACGCATGAGTGACAGGCATGGTGTTTCGACCACAGCATTCTTGATGGGGAAGTCGAGTGTTCCCCCTCTTAAAGCCATCACTATTTCGAGACTTGAGCTCGCAGCAGTTGTTCTAGCCGTCAAGCTGTTGCGTCAGATAGAACTTGAATTGACAATAAAGGTCTACTCCAGAACACTGGGCCGACTCCATGGTAGTTCTACAACTGATTCGTAACACCTCAAACCGACCGAAAATATTCGTAGCAAACCGTATATCACCTATTCGGGATTTATCTACACCTTCGCAATGGCGTTATGTAAACTCCAAAAGTAACCCAGCTGACTTGGCTTCAGGAGTGTCAAGAAGCGGACAGCTGTGTAGGGGTATACGGTTTTCCGGCCCAGAGTTCTTGACAAAGAAATATGATGAATGGCCACGCGAACCCAGGGGAAATGCTCCTCCTTCGCTCGAAGTAGCCGCAATGGCTGTGACGACCTCAGTAGGGGAGAATAATCATTGGATCCTTAGGTTCTCGACTTGCGATAGTTGGACCAAATTCCTCAACTGGGTGGGGTGGCTAGTCTTGTTTAAAAGATACATGGTAGAGAAGTACGTACGACATGCAGTGCCCCAGAGTAACTATCTCACCGTAGCTGAGCTGGGATGCGCAAAACAAAATATGCTCATGCTGGTCCAGCAAGAGTGTTTTGAGAACGAGATTAAAACCCTTCACGTCGATTACACGGGAGTAAGCAACGACAGGCTAGAGACTACGAATGGTGCACTGAAAGGTCTTTCACCCTTTATAGACAGAGGTTTGATACTCGTGGGAGGACAACTTCAATTTGCTCCAGTATCTTACGAAACAAAGCACCCTATAGTTTTACCAAAAAATCACTTTGTATGTCGGTTGCTAATTAAACACACCCACCGGACGAATGGCCATGTCGGCGCAGCGCACACGAGCGCTATTCTGCGGGAGAAGTACCGGATGTTACGTGCTTATCCTACAATAAAACAAGTTACCGGATCCTGCTTTGATTGCCGCCGTTGGCATACATTGTCCTGTAGACAAATAATGGCTCCATTGCCGAATAATGTTTTGAAGCCTTTCAACCCGCCTTTTACGGTCGCGGGGGTTGACTACTTTGGACCGTTCCAAGGTAAAGTGGCTCGGAGATTCGAACAGAGATATCACTGTTTATTTACATGCCTCGGCATTCAAGCCGTTCACATCGAAGTGGTTCAAAACCTCAGCACTGATTCGTTCGTCTGCGCGTTTGCCAGGTTCGTCGCTAGACAAGGATGTCTTCGGAGGCTTTACATTGACAATGTGCTCAACCTTAAGGGTGCCGAGAACGAGGTCAAAGTTTTACTACCAGGATGGAATAAAGCGCGCACAACTAATTCGCTTACACAAAGGAAATGTGACTGTATATTCACGTCGCCTACAGCTAGTCATCGAGGGGTGTGTAGGAACGCTTCATACGATCCATCCGCAGAATACTTCGATCATTGGTCGGGTAGCAATCCGTAATGGACGAAACATTCGTGACATTGATGACCGAGGTGCAGAAAACCATGAACGATAGACCGTTGGTGAAGAATAGCTCTGGCCCTTGTGAATATGCCGTACTGACCCCGAATCATCAATTACGAAACAGTGCAAGCTGAATCGGCGATGGCGGCAAGCCCAACACCCCACTGAAATCTTTTAGCGTAAATGGATTAGGTCGTATTTACCACTATTGCAAAGCAAGGAGCGTTGGTCAGAAACAGTTCAGGAGCCGAAAACTGGTGACCTGGTGCTTATAGTCGACAAGAACCTGCCTAGAGTCGAGTGGAAAACGGGTATTGTTCAAGAAACTCGGCTTTCCAAAGACGCTGTGGTTCGCAATGTGTGGGTTCAGACCGCCAGCGTACGACTCCTAAGAAACGTCCGATATTTGTGCTTATTGGAAAACCATTTTTCAGAGTCCGAATAACTTGGGGGCTTGTCAAGTAAACAGCTCGAACCCTGCTGAGAGAGTACGTTTAGTATGAACTAAACGTTTTCCTGTGTTGTCGGCCCAGTGTTGGTCAAGTTACTGGACTCAGTCGCAATTCGTGATTGATCTTTAATCACATTCCGACGGTAGTGTGAGGATTCGGTTCTACTTGCTTCACACTGGTTTGGTCGTACTCTTTCATGTGATTTGAACTGTCTTATCCGTTTCCATCTTTCTGACATTGACCTGCGTCTGTTTAAATGAGCATATGACGCTTCCGTCTGGTTTAACAGTAAATCTGACTATACACGTTCTGTGTCTCGCTCGGTTCAAAATTTGGCTGTATGGCTATTCATTGTTCAATACCGTTGTGCCGATTATAGAACCGTGTTTCGGATAATTACGCCTATCAATCAAAGTCTTTTGAAATTTGTTTGAGACGCGAAGTAAGGCACACCGAGAAGGAGCACCCTAGAAAGGCTGAAAGCGCCTAGGTCGTACGAATCTGAGTGGAATTCGATCAAAACGGTCAAAGTTGACGGTAGAAACGATTCCGCTTACAATAATATAAGGATAATATTAGTAATACCAACATCATTAATATTAGTCATTTTTAAATGTATGTTGTATCACTAGTGGTACTTGTGGTATTTGTGCAACTCACTCACCCTACCACATTTTCGTATGTCCACTATATATAACGTTTCTTTTGTTTAACCGATATAATATGCACAATTATGACCGGACCCCCACGTGGTAACCGTGATTTGTCCTTCTCGCTGTGCTTGTTGGCATTTTAAAATCAATGGCAGTTTCAGTTGAACTCATACGGTTCTACACGCCGTTCACTAGCACATCTATACCTACGTGGCATCAAGATTGTAACTTAACTTGTCGCAATAAGAATAATAATGATAACTACAAAGATCTCAGGTGCAACTGTGGGAGTTTCAGGCGATAACATCGAACTCGCCAGTTGTGCGGTGGCTTGAAAGGGCAAGGAGACAAAAATGAAGTATGCTAACCATTGCTGGTACACAAGAATGCGGTGTTATGGGAATAGCACAAGGTGACCCACACTTCGTGAACAATTTCCAAGAAACTGGTATTAAACCGGCCACACACATAGTTGATTCTTAGGGATAGCTCAATACATCCTGTGGTCAGGCGATTGTACGTCTTTCGACCGGGATCCCAATGACTTCGGTGTGGGCAGCCAAATCAAAGTAGATACGGTAGAAGAGGCTTTTGGAATTGTATGAGTTTTTGTTTTTAACCATATATATGACGTTTTTTGTTTTACCGAAATGATATACACACTGATAAACGAAAACCCACGTAGTTAAGTAAACAAAACTCGCACAGAATGGTGACGAGACCGATCCAAAGTGATGCACCGTCATTTTAAATTCCTTAAGCCTAACGGTTTCACCTTCGGACCACCGGAGAAACTGAAGGGCTTCTTGGTTTTCCTCGGGCACTCTCACTGGCAGGAACGTATCTTTAGTATCGGTTCACATGGCCACAGGCTTCTGACGAAACATCAGAGGTACACTTATCAAACCCGGAACTAAATTGGGACTCTGCACTAAGTGTACGTTTAGTGATTTCCCCGAAATACTGCAACACAGTCAAAGACAACACTAACCTTCTCAGACATTTTTAGAACTTACCACCTCATGGTTTGACAGATACCACCTCATACGCCTATCTTCCATGGGCTCTTCTGACACGTGCACTGCGTATCCTCTTTCAAAGCAGCGCTCAATTACAGACGTATATTCAACCTTACATAATGGGCCCTTGCAAAACCTGTTTCCCAATAACCTGAAACGATGAAGAGCCACGGATCGATTACCAAGTTTCACGACATTATTGCCCTTCCACAGCAAGGCAATACTACGACGTCCGTTCTCTGGCCACGGAGACGTCTCCAGAACTTCGATGACCCTTTTGTCCTTTACAGAAAAGGAAATTCCCAACGGATCACTGTGATCAAAATCTCCATCTTACAACTTCCGGAGATTATTTTCAATATCTTGCAAACTGTGTACGGCATATGTTCTCCAATTACTCGATCCACTATTATTGAACGGACCTCGTATGACCCATCCCAAAAGGGTTTGGTCAGCGTGACGGTCTCTTTAGAGCCCCTTCGCTGCTCTAAACCCCGGTGTTCGAAGGACACATCTAAACCAAATAATACTCCAACTACTGGGTCCGAAAAAGCTGCAAATTCTATTTCTTTCAAATGACCACATTTGGACAAAGTTTCTTGGCTAGGTGCCATGGCCTGCACTTCCAGAACTGATAGGACGGCATAGATGCCCTTCAACTTGTCCATCGCCCTACCATATAACGACTTCAACTAAATGACGTCCTTTCACACAGTAGGAGTGTTCAAGCTAATTTTGGTTGTCTCGCCTACTAGACCTGAACGTTCAGCTAAATCACTAGGCACGACAGAGTTATCTTCACCCGTGTCGAACAGATCACTAATGCGTAAGGGCCTGTTTGGACCTTCAACAATGACCGGTACAATCCCCAAGCTAACACCGAGACTCGTGGGAAACGCTTGACAGGATGCATTGAGGACCAGAAACTTGTTCGTCTCATACAACAAAGGATGATGTCAGCGATCACAACTTTCTTATTCACACAACTTCCTTAAATGACAGCCATCACCACAATGACCTGGACGTAAACAAACAAAACAAACAAGCCCTTGATCGAGACACAAACTCCCAACGGTCTTTGCGCGACAATGCTTGAAACTCTTTACAGTCCTCTAGGTTATGTCCGCCATGACACTTAATGCAACTGGCATCACTCATAGATACCACCATGGTTTTATGATTCGAACCGTCCTTCCTATATGCATCAGGCGCATTCTTTCGTTCACGGAGAAGATAACCGTATCTATTGCCCTGCAAACGTGCTTTAGCATTAACCAACCGACACAAATCGCGAAACTCTGGTTCGTTGTCTGTCTGGTAGATCTCGTCGGGCCCATTTTAACGTGTCAACTGTCATATACCAGGGCAACTTACTCAAAAATGCCTCTATATTGTGAACCTAGTTGCTGCATTGCTTCTGTGCAACTGATCAACTTGTTAGCACAAGGCAACAAAGCGCCCAGATGTTGAGCAATCAATCCTAGTTTGGTTATTTCATCTAGCATGCAACCTACAATATGAAGCCTCTGACCAAAACATTCTTTCAATATGCCTCTTTCTCGCTGATAACCCTCACAAGCAGGATAAAGTAAACAACCTCGAATAGCTTCCTTCGCTTTCCCTTCACAATATTGAAACAAACAGTTCAAAAGCTAACCATCATCCTTAACTCGACTCTCCATGTGACTCTCAAATTGTCGAAAGAACGGAACATACTATAAAGGCGAACCATCACAGTTAAGCTGTTCCGAACTTACTAATATCCGGTTTAGCCCATCTATCCCACTGAAAGGGGCAGATTTCTCAACTTAATGAACGCTGTGGCTGCGGCTAACACTAGTCTTAGAAATGTTGGTGTCTGTGATGGACAATCGAGTATGGATGTCGCCATCAATCCTTTTCCAATTGGTGGCTGTCTCTGCAATACTCTTACCACCGTGTCATGTAAGCACCTCAGCTATCCTTCGTTTGGCTTCGGCAACCCTTGTTTTGGCTTCAGTCACCCTACGCATAGCCTTAGCTGCTTCCATCCCTAGTCGGACACCTTCCAGTTCCAGTTTTACTTCTTCACGAACATCTGACAAAACACCAATAACAACAGAAGCAGGAGACTTACCGGAGGGTGGTGTGACGATCACTTCGACATCTGACTCACAATCAAAATTATCCTTACTATCTAATTCCATCGTCACTGACGGAAGATTAAAGAAGAGCAGAGTAACAAATTAAAACAACAAGAAAGAGTTGAAACGGGAAGGGTTCACAGTCGCAAACGCACAAGCCCATGAGGAATTTCACAAAGGATCCAATTTGAAGTCGCAACCATCATCCAACGAACAGTAACCGGGAATCGACCGATCCGAATCGTCAAATGATTGAAAAATCGCTCAGTGATGCAAAAGCCAAATACAGTACGACAACCCGGAATGGTAGCATTCACGCTCAATGAAGAACGGTTTTTGGCAACCTCCAAATCTGGAAATAACGAAATTCAACAAGTCAAATTCACTGAGAAAAAGGAAGTTTATGATGACTGATGCGGAATCTAGATATTGAACAATAATAAATCAAGACTTCGTCAACGATACTTGACTGTGCTCACTTCCAGGCTAACTGTAAGAATGAAACAGAACCAACTATACCGAACTACCAAGAACCAAAATGTCCGAACAGTTCGTAAAGGCCCGGCAAAGTGAAATCGTTGAATAAAGAGTGAATATGAGGAAGAAATAACCACTCCCGATGGAAATGACTGAGTTCAATGAGCATTTTTTTATGTGCAATCTGATAGGATGCGTCAGCGGCCGTAATATTTGACTCATTTCGAGGATTCGAGAGTGAACAATAAACTTGTGGAAGAGAGATCTGCATCGAAAATTTCGAACATGGAGGACCGAGCAGTGAAGGCCGATGAGCCCCATGAAGCCCATTGTTCATGCTGTTAAAATATGGAACATGTTTTGTACCAACACGCTGAAACTGAACAGGATATCGAATCAATTATACTAAAAAATATCACTACTGAAGAGTTCAGTCATTAGGGATGAGATGAAGAACGTCGGAAATCCGAAATAAATCCGTGAAAGTATGGGAAACTGTCACCGAGATTGTCTTGAACGTGAACAGGATGATGATGGAGAAGGGGGCACATTATCCGATGCAGTAGCCATTAGAGCGATAAATCGTGGGTCATGTCAGGCACTAGTCGGAACCAATGACCCTTGCCTGATTGAAGCAGAAGAAATCGACCCCCTGCCTGAGCGATTACCGGACGATAGAGTTCAGCCACGTGCAATTCAGATGGGGATTGCCGGAGACCATGTCCTGGATGACGGGGAAACGACATAGCGCGAATTTCTCAGTGGCATCGGAGTAATCAAGCGCGATTTTGTGTTGACCTGTGACAACAGTCGAGTGGCCTTGTTTGCACTGGGCGTAGTAATCGATCTCCGTGGCTGTGACCTCAAAACAAGCCTCGTGTCGGTGCCTATCACGGATCAGACGAAACATGCCTCCGAAGTAGTTGTAGGATTGATGATAACACTTCCACGAACCGGTACTGGAGGATTGACACGCGTAGTAGATGAGGATATAAAGGCAGTCCACAGAACACGGATGATTTTCTGTTTGTCAACGGGGAAGCGTGGTGGAGGGTGCATACTTCTTGCTAACTAAGTAAATAGTCGATTGCTCAAAATATAATTATGGGCAGTTGTGGATTGCTAATAAATGCGAAGACGCCAGAGGGACTAAACGCAATTAGGTAAGAAAAATCACGGAAACCACAAGATTGCATCGTTCGACTTGAGAACAACTACCTTCAATTGGGCTGGGCAGATATTATGTAGATAAGTATTGTCGTTGATTTTGATGATGTCCGAGAGAAAATTCGCGTTGACTATATTCACCAGGCTCGTGTTCTGTCTTACTGCAATGACACCGCATTTTTATCTTCGGCTACTTACAATTCACCTGGGAATCGCGCTTCACTCTTCGCTATCCTGCGTACTTTTCAGCTTTCAGAGTACCCAATTCGTTTTTTCAAATCGGAAATGTTTCACAATTGTGGGGACCAATCAACAGGAACTGGATGAATCTACCGATCGTACTCGAACCATTTGGCCCCTCCTTTGTTGGGGACATTTGGAACACAATCCCACCGAATTCCCGCCTAGCAGAAAACACTTGGCAAGCAGTCTTCCTCCCGAGCCCCGTCACTTGATATGGCTATAACGGTGAACAAAGAGGGGTGGGGGGGGGGAGGAAATAGGGGGTTAGGAAATGGGTCGTCGGTCAGTAAAAGTTCAAAACTCCTGGAGATAGAGGCTATGGAATTGGTACTAGAATTGATGTAGATAGAAATTGAGCAAGAGCGACTATTCCTGGGAAGTAAAATCTTATCTGGATGCGTGCAGTTGATTGAAGTTGAGGTGTTATCAGGTGCAAAACCAGATCACTTTCAGGTGAACCGACTAGACACAGTGAGGAGACCGGAAGAAAGCCAGTCGATGGCCGGTAGCGATGTTTTTAATAATGCTTCCAGGGAGGTAATCATTAGTCGTCAGGCCCATTTATCAGATATGGAGTTGAAGTACGACCCTGCTGCCAAACAGTTACGGATCCTCGAGCCAAATGTGACCACGAATTTGTACGACGATAGCGAAAGGTCATGCTATTTTAGTGATTACCGTAGTAAGGGAAACAAAGAGGCCATTGAAGACTGCGATGTTGCCACTGATACACATGCACCCATCCGCCCTCCCCTTCCCCCCACACACACATGAACACGTGTATTTAGCTCCAACGTCATAATGAGGTATTGTAGCGGCTTCGCAGACACCAAATTCAATAAAATACAATTGCGAGCTTAGAGCTTAGGCGCGCTTTGTTTAAGTCCACCGGTGTGAAAATAAGAACACGTGAAAAAGAAGAAGAACCTTCGTCACACTACGTCAAAACGGCAAGGCGCGCTCCAGCTCATCAGCTCTGGTGATTAGCTAGATCAGCCTCCCTTCTCCTGTACTTCATACAGGGCAATCAATACAAGTACAAAAACCATCAATCGCTGTCGTTCTGCGTCTTTATTCGCTGGACGGGAATTGAGTCAACAAGTCGTGCGTGCGACCAAATTGGTGAGCCCGTTCCAAGTTATTATTAATTTTTATTTATTTATTATATCGTCCGTGCCCTTCAGCGTTCCTTTTGTTTTCGTTGTGCACATACGTATTGAGCCTTTTTTGGTGTTAATTTCGATCAGCCATCGTATATTTATTTTGCTGTCTATTTGATATGGATGACGCTAAGTTAACTATGTCTGACCCTGCGGTGCCTGAAACGCTCTCTATTGCGCGCCCAGTGAAAGCGTTACCTTTCATTCCGGATAATCCCTCTCTTTGGCTGACTCATCTGGAAGCACAGTTTGCTGCCTCCAGAATCACCTCCCAGCAACAGAAGTATGTGCATCTCACTGCCGAACTTCCTTTAAATATTCTTGAAGCTGTCGAGGATATCATCTCCAACCCACCCACGGACAAGCCTTATGATATGCTTCGCCAGGCTATCTTAGATCGCACCGGGGTCTCCGACTCAAACCGTCTTCGTCAGCTGCTTAGTGGCATTTCCCTCGGTGACCAGAAGCCTTCACAGCTTCTGCGTCGTATGCGACAGCTGGCCAAGGGCATCCAAGTTGGTGACATGATGTTGCGAGAATTGTGGATGCAGCAGCTACCCCAACAAGCGCAATGCACTCTAGCCCTTCTCGTAGATGAAGTCTCACTAGACAGACTGGCTTTGGCGGCGGACCGCTTTATGGAAACCGCCTCCGCCCAAATTAGTCAGTGTGTTCGTTCGTCCACAACCACTACGGAGGTGACTCTCACAGATTTAGCTGCACAACTCAGTGCCCTTCGGGCGGACGTGACCGCTATTCAGTCTTCACGTTCGGCACGTCGTAGCCGCTCCCCAACTCGCACCCGTCGGCCTATTGCCGCTCGCAGTCCTCCTAGGCTATCCTCTCCCGATGCACACACTTGGACATGGTGTTGGTATCACCGCCAGTATCGTGCCAGCGCCAGGAAGTGTACACCCCCGTGCACGTTCCACGACAACCAGGGAAACTCGTCGGCCAACGTGTAGGTACGGCAGCGCTCGTTGGCCTCCCTACACCCTGCCGTCTTCTATTTATCAAGGACCTCATCTCCCACCGTCAGTTTTTGATTGACACTGGCGCACAGATCAGTGTCGTTCCCCCTAACCCTTCTGATCGTCAGCACCGGCAAACTTTAGAGCTTCAGGCCGCCAATGGGTCTCGTATATCCACTTTTGGTACTAGGCGTCTCAAGTTAGATCTGGGGTTGCGTCGTTTTTTTCAGTGGACTTTTGTCATTGCTGACGTTTCCCAGCCCATCTTAGGAGTTGATTTTCTGCATCATTTCAACCTTTCATTACATCCCACTTCTCGTAAGTTAACCGACCCTGTGACTCATCGTGCTGTTGTTGGATCTGTCTGCTTGGTCAACGTTGTTCGACCGTCCGTAGCTCCTATCGCCAACGATACCTTCGCCAAAATTTTAGCTGAGTTTCCGTCTCTAACCGGACCGGCAAACCACTTACCCATGGTGCGCTCGGCTGTTGTACATCACATCAGTACCGCTGGACCTCCTGTTTTTGCCCGTCCGCGTCGCCTAGCCCCAGACAAACTGGCCGTCGCTCGTCTTGAATTCCAGAAAATGCTGGACCTAGGCATCATCCGTCCTTCGAACAGCCCGTGGGCCTCTCCATTGCACATGGTGCCGAAGAGAACTTCGGGCGACTGGCGTCCGTGTGGTGACTATCGTCGCCTCAATCAGGTCACAACGCCAGATCGATATCCTGTGCCTCACATTCATGATATCACGTCTGCTCTGGCTGGATCCACCATCTTCAGCAAAATCGACCTGGTCCGGGCCTATCATCAAATTCCGGTCGCCGACGAGGACGTTGCAAAAACCGCCGTTACCACTCCGTTTGGTCTATTTGAGTTTCTCCGTATGCCATTTGGCTTGCGCAACGCGTCCCAAACGTTCCAGCGGTTTATTGACGGTGTTACCCGCGGACTGCCCTTCGTTCACGCTTACATCGATGATATTCTTGTCGCTAGCCCCAGCGTTGACGAACATCAGCTTCATCTTCGACAGCTCTTTCAGCGGTTAACAGAGCACGGTGTTACCATCAATGCCGCCAAGACTGAATTAGGGAAGCCGTCATTGCTCTTCCTCGGCCACATCATCGACGCCAACGGCATTCGTCCGGCTGAAACAAAGGTCAGTGATATTGCTGAATTTCCACTTCCACAGTCCTTCAAACAGCTTAAACGTTTTAACGGCTTTGTCAATTATTACCGCCGGTTCATCCCACACTGCGCCACCCTGATGCAACCGCTCACTGATCTTTTGCGGGGCAAACAACGAACCCTCATCTGGACCGATCAAGCCCAGGAGGCCTTTTCTCAGCTCAAACAGGCCTTGTCGTCTGCGGTTCTTCTCCGTCATCCGGATCCCCATGCTCCCGTCAGTATCGCTGTTGATGCTTCCGATGTCGCACTTGGCTGCGTTCTCCAGCAGGCCGTGGACGGCGCCTGGGAGCCTCTGGCTTTTCACTCACGCCGCCTGTCTTCCGCAGAATCCAAATACAGTGCGTTTGGTCGTGAGTTACTTGCCGTCTACACCGCCATACGTCACTTTCGCCACGCTCTGGAAGGACGGGAATTCATCATTTTCACAGATCACAAGCCACTACTGTATGCTTTCCGCAACGCGTCTGATCGTCATTCCCCACGAGAAATTCGCCAGCTGGATTTCATATCGCAATTTTCTACCGACATTCGTCATATCTCCGGGTCAGCTAATGTGGCTGCAGATACTCTTTCCAGGATCCACAGTCTCGGGTCGCCCGCTGCTCTCGGTATCAATCTCGAGGACCTGGCACAAAGCCAGCAGGATCCTGAGTTTCAACAAACCATTCGCGATACAAGTCTCCGAGTGCGGGCTTTGCCTCTTCCGTCATCTGCTGGCACTATCCTCTGCGACACCACCTTGGATCACCCAAGGCCAATCGTACCACTTTCACATCGCCGTCCAATTTTCGATGTGTTGCACGGTCTATCCCATCCGGGTATCAAGGCCACATGCAAACTAGTCCGTGCCCGATTTGTTTGGCCAAACATGGATCGCGACGTTCGTCAATGGGCACGTAACTGCATTGCTTGTCAGCGAGCCAAAATACAGCGACACACCACCAGTCCAGTCGGAAATTTTGAGACTCCAGACGCCCGTTTCGCTCACGTGCACGTCGACATTGTGGGACCTTTGCCACCATCCCGAGGTATGATCTATCTACTCACTTGTATTGATCGTTTCACTCGTTGGCCCGAGGCCATACCCATTCCGGATGTATCCAGTGAAACTGTCGCCCGTGCGTTCATGGAACACTGGATTTCCCGCTTTGGTTGTCCTACCACAGTAACCACCGATCGAGGAGCTCAGTTTGAATCTGCCACTTTCGACAATCTCCTCCAACTGACTGGCACTAAGCGTATTCGCACCACAGCTTATCATCCCCAGGCAAATGGCTTGGTCGAACGTTTTCACCGGCACCTCAAAACTTCGCTCAGTGCTCACAACAATCCTCAGTGGACGGACGTCTTACCACTGGTTTTATTGGGCATTCGCAATACGTTGCGCAGCGACACTCCCTGCACACCTGCGTCCATGACATTCGGCACCACCGCTCGTCTCCCTGGTGAATTTGTCGCACCCAAGGTGAGCGAACCTTTCCCCAACCTTGGAGACTAGACTCAACGTCTCATGATCTACATGCGTCAGAAGATTGGTATTCCTGTCCGTTCGACAGATCGGCCGTCGTTTATTCCCAGTCACCTACATACGTGCACGCACGTTTTTCTGCGTACGCCGAGCCGCCGCCCGTTGACTCCAGCTTATTCTGGCCCGCACAAAGTCATTCGGCGTTTAGAAAAAACGTTCATCATCGATCTCAATGGTCGGCAAGAAACCGTCAGCATCGACCGCCTTAAGCCAGCGTTCGTCGACTCGGAAACCCAGCCTACGCCGTTGCCCGTCGATGGTAAAAACACAGACGTTTGCCCGACCCCAACAACATCTAGCTCCAGCACGCGTGAGTCACAGGTCGACCCCCCATCACGTTCCACCAGGTCTGGTAGGCATGTTCGTTTCCCTGCACGATTCGTTGACTTTATTGTTCTTACATAGATTTCCCCTTTTGATTGCATACTGTATCCAGTTTTTCTTATCTCTTCTAGGGTCAGTCGTTGTTTACCTAGGAAGGATCTGGCACACCACTAACAATGGACATGTGTCACTATATGAACATTACCATTTTTTGTTGTTGTTGTTGTTGCCTACGTGCCTTGTACATGGTTTGGCACGTCCCTGTCCCCACTTAAGGTTTCTAGATAGAGAGCACGGGGAGAGGATACCCCACCAGTTCACGCGTGAGTAACCTTCTCTGCGGCTATACATGGCCCAGAGGTCCTTAGATCACCTTAGAGGTGCTGAGCACAAACCTTTTCCAGCTGGAACTATTCAGCTGGTTTTTGGCTCAACTCACGACGCTCTCTTAGGTCGAAGTTCTCCTACTCGGTCGTCCTTCTGGAGGGGGACTGATGTAGCGGCTTCGCAGACACCAAATTCAATAAAATACAATTGCGAGCTTAGAGCTTAGGCGCGCTTTGTTTAAGTCCACCGGTGTGAAAATAAGAACACGTGAAAAAGAAGAAGAACCTTCGTCACACTACGTCAAAACGGCAAGGCGCGCTCCAGCTCATCAGCTCTGGTGATTAGCTAGATCAGCCTCCCTTCTCCTGTACTTCATACAGGGCAATCAATACAAGTACAAAAACCATCAATCGCTGTCGTTCTGCGTCTTTATTCGCTGGACGGGAATTGAGTCAACAAGTCGTGCGTGCGACCAAAGTATTTCTATAGTCTAATGTTTGCGTCATTTTACTCCCTCTATCGAACTTGCTCAAGGCACTGGTCGGTATCTGGGTACATTCTCAACGCATCAGGTGTAAACATTGTCAGAATAAGCATCTTGAGTCATTTTTCATCCCATCATTTTCTATCACTTTTCCCATCATCGTTCTCAACGCCACCACCTCAGTATTCCTCTGCATCATCATGATGTGCCCCGTTACCCATTTATATTTCCTCACTTTCTATCCCCGTATTATACCTAACTACGATAACTGTTCTACCTTCCAAGAGTAGCATCGATTCACCATTTTTACCTATTTATTTTTACTCATTATTTATTAATTTCTAATGGGCCAATCGAACAAGATTTCACTCTTCCCTGCTGGTACGATCAGTGTTCATGCACAGTGTGCACGTTTGTTTTGCATTTCCACCTTGCGTGCATGTTGTGGTCTTGATGATAAATATCATGACCGGAGTTCATAACCAATCAGCCCACGAGTCTGTGGGCAAGCAGGTGCCAAGTTTTTTCTCACATTCTGCCCCCGGGTAAGAGATACGGGACCCATGTACTCAATCAGAAGGCGACCAACGAACATCACCGGCCCCTCTTCCCCTACGTGCGCGTGCTTTTCAATCCCCTCATTTCACTGGTTCGGATCCTAGTAATACTGGCCAATAATATGATAGGCTAATCGGCCGTACCACCGCTACGAATCCCTCCCTCTTCATGATAACAGAACTAATCAGTATCCATCCCGTGCCAACTAGCCCTTTCGAAACTAACCAATCTATGGAGTACTATGAACGACAACTGTCACAAGACTAATGCTTTACCAAAAAATCGATTCAGTTATACGACGTTGTGTGGCGTTTTCAAACTTATCGTAGTAGTGAGATTATTGTAGAAGTGGATCGTCAAATTCGGCATCATATCGTTCGTGTCCTGTAATGTAATTTAACTAAAGGTCCAGCTGAAGTAGATCATAACGGAAGTGCAAACCTGCGTAGATTGCGATGTGTATCCTGTATCCAGATTCGTATGGTACGCGCCACAACCAGCATGCTCACAGAAAGAAAACTGTCCTGTTGAAGTACAGCATCTGGCAGAGAAATAGACTTTGCCAATTATCTATAGAAGAACCCACCGACAATTGGTTCCTTCGTGTGTTTTTCCGAAGGACATCCTCCCACGTGTCCCGCAGTAGTTCATCTCAAGGGTGATCTCTCTTCCCATGAATCGAAGTATCAGATGGCGCATATAACGTGCAGCAGTATCACCGCACGTTAACGTGAAAACGGAATCCTTTTGTCATCGTATGAGCACGAATAAGACCTACCAATTTCCGTCTGTTGCTTTCTTCGCGAACTGATGCATCGAATTATTGCAGTGCGTGTACGCTTGCCAATGGGAATGTTGCGGACAAGTCATCCTATTGGTGGTGACATTTCGATCCGTGAAGTATATTCCCCTAAAAGGCGCGGTTCCTTTCGCCGGTCCGTGTGAACCTGGTTGATTAATTTCTCAAGACGTCGGAAGCCCATTTGTGAAGCTAAACAGTGCACAATACACATCAAATTAACCAACCTACCCATTTTTGATGTCAGATACGATAACGTGAGAATGGGAACGGTTGTGCCGGTCTTCAAAGGCATCAGGTTTGAGGTGCAGCTAGGATGACCTGAGGTTATTGCAATTATACCGCGTTGTTGAACCGGCTTTACCGTTTTCGAACCTTGCTTAGTTACCAACCTCAGCCTATGCCACATTTGAATATATATTCAAATGATCACAACTTATTAGACGTTGACCACATTGGTTGCACACTTCACAATGTTCCTCCTTTCGCAAGCATTGACCATTCGTTACACACACAAAGAGAAACATGCACACATGATTCTGTGATCCTTTTGACCGTGGGACTAATCGGTTCCTTAAGTGCTTGAGTGAATCCCTGCCCTATTCTCTGGTTGGTCAGGCCCATCGATCGATGTCAGCTTGTTCGCCTTCCTATTCGTTTGTGTCCCTTAAACATACGTTTTTTTCTTTGTCCGTCATTGTTGTGCTCATTCGATAACCAGTTTGGTGATTGATGTTCCTCGGCCAATCGGCCCCAGTCCGTGTTGTCCTTTCTGAACTGAACGGAACGTGAGTGAATGGTGACTACCCTGAGAACACCACTTTCTCAGGTTTGTACATTTTACCAATTTGATTGACTATTGCATTATAGTAGCGCAAATGAACGTCGGCTAGTTGATATCATTTCTGAGGTTTGCGCGTCACTCCAAGTTGGCCGAGACACCAGACAAACTTGACAGCAGTTCAGGAATTGGACCGTACACATCTATCACGCGTATTAAAATACTCCCTCAGAGCAGATATTCTGTCATCCTGGAAGGACGATACAGGTTGCCTTAGAGAGGTTATGAGCTGTGAACGTACATAAAAGTATCCTGTTCTTTCAGGACACGGTGGTAATACCTTTTTGGCGTTTCGTCATCCGACGATGGGTTTCGCTTTTGTTTCTTGAATAAGTAAGGGGAGCAATTAAGTTTTCCCAATTCTATGGCAGATGTTTTGCTTGTACCTTCCAAAGAAACGTTGCAGGTAAGCATCACTCTTCTGTTAGTATGCATTTTATCCGAGAGGATGGTTTCCTAAAACGGTACAGAGCTGCTGGACTGAACGGGTCTTCTCCGTCTACTTTCAAAGATCCCGGAGAACTTTTCATACTAGAGTTAACAAAGCACTGCGAAATAATCTGTTATTGCCCTTCTAACCTCCTGGTATCCTCAGATATGCGGATACTACTACTGCTAATGCTTCTACAGAAATGACTGCTCTCACTACTACTGTAATAGTCCAGAAACGTGCTGGGTCGATAGGTAGTTCACTGCGAATCGCTTATTTGGAGGATGCGATCACGTAGTTCACGAGACTTGCCTTGACTTATTGCGTTCAGCTGGTGTGACATAATCACGTCCATTGATGCTCAATGATTGTCTCTTATTGGTTTTTAAGCAATTACTCACTTGCTTATTCAGTAAGTTGCATGCATACTCCACTACTACTATAACTACTACTACTACTACTACTACTACTACTACTACTACTACTACTACTACTACTACTACTACTACTACTACTACTACTACTACTACTACTACTACTACTACTACTACTACTACTACTACTACTACTACTACTACTACTACTACTACTACTACTACTACTACTACTACTACTACTACTACTACTACTACTACTACTACTACTACTACTACTACTACTACTACTACTACTACTACTACTACTACTACTACTACTACTACTACTACTACTACTACTACTACTACTACTACTACTACTACTACTACTACTACTACTACTACTACTACTACTACTACTACTACTACTACTACTACTACTACTACTACTACTACTACTACTACTACTACTACTACTACTACTACTACTACTACTACTACTACTACTACTACTACTACTACTACTACTACTACTACTACTACTACTACTACTACTACTACTACTACTACTACTACTACTACTACTACTACTACTACTACTACTACTACTACTACTACTACTACTACTACTACTACTACTACTACTACTACTACTACTACTACTACTACTACTACTACTACTACTACTACTACTACTACTACTACTACTACTACTACTACTACTACTACTACTACTACTACTACTACTACTACTACTACTACTACTACTACTACTACTACTACTACTACTACTACTACTACTACTACTACTACTACTACTACTACTACTACTACTACTACTACTACTACTACTACTACTACTACTACTACTACTACTACTACTACTACTACTACTACTACTACTACTACTACTACTACTACTACTACTACTACTACTACTACTACTACTACTACTACTACTACTACTACTACTACTACTACTACTACTACTACTACTACTACTACTACTACTACTACTACTACTACTACTACTACTACTACTACTACTACTACTACTACTACTACTACTACTACTACTACTACTACTACTACTACTACTACTACTACTACTACTACTACTACTACTACTACTACTACTACTACTACTACTACTACTACTACTACTACTACTACTACTACTACTACTACTACTACTACTACTACTACTACTACTACTACTACTACTACTACTACTACTACTACTACTACTACTACTACTACTACTACTACTACTACTACTACTACTACTACTACTACTACTACTACTACTACTACTACTACTACTACTACTACTACTACTACTACTACTACTACTACTACTACTACTACTACTACTACTACTACTACTACTACTACTACTACTACTACTACTACTACTACTACTACTACTACTACTACTACTACTACTACTACTACTACTACTACTACTACTACTACTACTACTACTACTACTACTACTACTACTACTACTACTACTACTACTACTACTACATTTCCGTTAATAGGGGCAATGAACGATCTTCTCTGCTCAGACTCTGAAAGACAAACGTAAATCTCTGTCATTCATCAGGAGCCAATCTAATAGTGGCAAAAGCTGACACTCACTATCTAACGAAAATGATAGCAGGGGTGAAAACATATACCGGAAGACCCTTGAGCTGTATCATTCATCGCTGTAGTATGGAGCCGCGGTGTAATTATGCACGGTAACTTGAAACGCAAGTAAGCATTAAGATTTAGCAGCAGAGAAAGCTGATGGAGGTTTGATTCAGTTTGTGGTGGTTGATCTTGGTCTCGGTACTATATCATACTCCGCACCTTGTACAAAGCGTTTGGTGAGCAACATACGAAGGGTGTAACCTTTCAGATTTCCAACCATACGTACGATGGGAAATTTCGCCCCATTGCCAGACAGTGTGCCTGCTATATTAAATACCACCCATATACTGGACAGAACGCGCATACGATGGGTATGTTTTTTGTAAATGTGTCGTATCAAAGCCACATCAAACAATCACGCGTATATGTTATCAGGAGCTCTGGTGCTAGGATGGGATAGTTTGTCGAAATTTTCAGATACTGTTCAATCAGCTAACCTTATTTAGGCTGGTTTACGAAACTCCAGTGTTGAGGAAACAAAGTGCGCAATAGATATGAGAAGCAACTATATGGAAAACTGAGAGAGTACACTTCCCAGTTACCCTATTCATAGGCGCTTGTGCCCGTGTGTTTAAATCTGTAGCTTAATCTATGACGGTCATATGCAGCTGAAATCACTTTGTGATTGTGACTCTTCCATAATTCAGCTTATAAGTGTTAATGAATACGTGCACATTTTCTGCCTTTGTTAGTACCAATATGCATTTATCCAATACCTATGCCTTTTGGAATCATTAAGAGCGTAATAGGGGCTACCTGATAGAGGATTTCAAACTCATCAACGGACTCTCAGTTCCTGGCAAACATTTACTGGCACAGCCCCGAATATGCACTGAAGTGCAATGAACTTATGTTAACCAAACTGAGAGCAAACATACGCACGCAGTTCCTCTAGCATCAAATCATCAACAAGTGGAACAGACTGACCCCGCACGTGATGGCCGTATGGTCAATAACGGAATTCAAACATTCGCCGGATGAATGAAGAGAAGGTGTTTTCCCGGACTATAAAAAACCACTCTAAAATACATTCCACCTCCTCAACTTCATCTCTCATTCCCTACCTACTCTGCCATGCTGTCTTCATTGAAGTTCCTACTACCAACAACTGTATCTTCATAATTCCTCTAAGACCGCGTTAGCTTATTATTTCCTCATTTTACTCATTGTAACTTCGTGCACATGAGCAGTGATGGTTGAGGCGCAAAAAGTGTCCCGTTCTGTGATTGTGTATACCCGAGATCAAATCTGTTTTCCATTCTAATCTTTCTGCTACCAGGCATTGTGCATAATCTGCTAATCACAGCCAAGTAAGAACCTGTGAGACTAGCAGATGCCATAAACCCCACAGTAGCTAGCCTAGACCCCAATTCCCATGACGTGGCCTGACCCAACCAAGAACAGTTCACTTTGATCGATTATTGTGTGCACCCAGTGGAACATCCGCGTCCTACTGTTCACTTGCTTTGTGATGGTGTATGCAATCTGCTCGGCCATCTGGAATTTTAGGATCTCGTGGCCGGATTAGTGGAAATCAATTTCAATTCACTTCGACCTCGGAATGAGTCATCCAAAAAACCACTAATTCATAAATCTGGAAACGCTGTTTGTCTTTCTCGCATTTTTGTAATAATTAAAAATAACGCTTTGTACTTCGATTGCCTACACTGAAAGCAGTAGTGATTCTGCCCAAACTGTGCCTAGTCAAGGATCAAAAACATCGGCTGAACGAGCACACAATCGGACTGGTAATCTGCGCAATCCTAGTGACTAAGTTCGTGCAGATGCAATAAAACGATACGAACTACTGTTATCACCAAACACCACAATTTTGCATGGTCCGGTTCATCCGTTTCTCATGCTATTCGACTCCCCTGGTGGATCTATCAGCTTGTATCACTCATTGTACTTTATTACATATATTTAGACAGTTTCACTCTAAGAAGGCGGCGTCTGTCTCACGGCTTGACCATAACCCGCCAATTTTATGACATCCTTGACCAAACCGTTAAGGAAAACACTGCAGCTTTATCCACTGTTGAACAGCTGCAAAACGTATCCCAAGGCATCTAAATTAACATACGATATGCCACATGGTACAGATTATACATTCAGGTTACAACCCGGATGAATTACGGACATCCACACGAATCTGCAAGCATCCCTCAGGCAGTGGTTCCAAGCACTAAATCACAGACTACCAGCTCCTGAACACCGAGCTGCATTCGGTCAATCGGAATACATCTTTCCGCTGTTAATTCTGAACCAGTCGCAAGAGTTCAATAGAAATCTCCATGTGCATTCAAAAAAATCAAAATATATCGATCGGATCTCCAAGTTTAAAACACCCTGAATCTCACTAGATGCGGTCCTTTGGTCAATCATCGGAGATAGTATGAGCTGTTATACAGGGACACTAACGCATGGGATACTTCAAACAGAACCGACGTCGAGAATGCACAGTCAGGGTGTACGTGGTCAATATAACTTCAGGAGACGGTCCTGAACGACTTGTTATATTCACAGTTAAATCTTTTCGACTAAACTGTCTGGGGATTCAAGTGGCTAGCATTTCAACAGACCCGAAAGTCGAACGTGTCTGATTATGGGAAGGTGACTATGATATGAGGATGTTCAGTCAAGTACGTACTCAAAAAACAGTCTGACTGTTGTTCTGCAATTTAGGCATTACTTTTCATTTCATAGAAGATCGACAGACCAGACTTTAGTGGGGATTCGGAGGTTAATTCATAATGGGTCTTGAGAAAGGTTACCCGCGGTAACCAAAATGTCGACTGACTACCATCATTCCCGATAACGCTGTTACGGAACATTAAGCACTAACGTATGACGGAGCACAGTCCCAAATTTGAAATTCGACAGCAATCTGTCGAACTTGGGGTTTTACTACTGGAACTGCCTTTACTAGTCAAATAGCAGCTAGCCACCATTCATCCGAGGACGCACCCTGTGGAGAGTATTGCCGATCGGAGGATAAACGACACCATTGTTTAGTGATTTTTGTTAACATGCACGCTATCTATGTCTTCAAAATGAACAAACGAGTGACCCAAGAGGTCCACAACATTATGGAGGTTCATTATGTTCTATTCGATTATTTGTTCACCTGATTGGGGGCGCACGTGACCAACGGTGGCTGCCTCAGAATTCAAACCAGTGACATGTTTGTGAAATCCCCACGATAATCGTTTGACCACCACCAGAACAATATACGTTGTTTGGTTTGGTTGCAAACTGCATTGAGAATGTGGGTCAAATGACCTGTCATATGGCAGCGTTATAACTCACCCACAGTTTAATGCGACCAATTATTTCCTAAGACTGTACGAAACTTCGGAATTGTTGTTCTTCGTATTTTCCCTTTGGTTTCATGATGTCATTCTCAAAACCGTCTCATATCACATGACTCTCCTGTGATGCATCTAATAATATGAGGATGAATGATGTGGAGTGGAAGCACTGCATCTCATCATTCTGTTTTCCATTTCACCGGAGAAGTGACTCATAATTGAAGTATTTTAATGGAAATACCCAGTTGCCAATCTATGGGACTATACTATATGAATGTTCCTTCTCAGTTGACCTTTTGATCTTTTTCTCAGTTTGGAGTATGAAACCTTTTCCACCGAAGACGTTTGTTAATCAAGTAAATTATAACCCAACATCCGATCCAGGAATTTCAACATTTTTCGGTAATAATTTTCGGTTTATTTTCCCCACGATCATTTCTGACGCTTGGTTCTCACCGCACTGTTTTCCTTCGGCTGTGTACGTTTTACTGAACTGAGGTTTCCATCGACCTCGCCTTTGACACAAATTCGGTTTCTGCTGGATGTACGCGCACGGTTCGTTTTTTGCTTCAGCGTTGCCTCCGTTTGCTTACTGTGTATTTCTCGTATCGGTACTATTTAGGTGCCACGATAGACAGAATACATAATTGCATCTGTCTATGGACACGAGTCTTCTCTATTCACTCAACTGACGGGATTGCGTTCGTAGCTCACTTCGAGACCCGATAGGAGACATGTTTTGATGCCGGTAGTCAAACGTCTTTTGTTGTTTCCTCATATTATTATCAGTGAGATAAGCGCGTTGTTTGGTCACGTAGGGATCTTAACCAACGGTTATTTTCGCTCAGTCGACGTCGAACAGAGCTGTTGAATAGTTGATTTTTCCCGACACAGTCAGATCCATGCAGCAAATTGACCTAGTGCTGTGATCTGATCACCAATTCGGTCAATGAATGAATGAGATGCAGTTAAATTCAGTAGATCCCATTTATCCGAACCGGTCAAACAAACGGAAATCAAGAGCAATTTCGCTACTCTACTTATTTTATTACATACTATGTGCCAAAACAAAATGGACAAACTAACTAGCCCATTTAATACTTACACAAGCGTACAGGTAACCTGTGAAATAAACAGGATACATTAACTGAAATTCTTTTGTTTGCACATGGTAACAGAACTGAATGAGTTCGAAAATTAAACGCGACTGAAATTCATCGTTCCATTGATGATCATGGCCATATCGGAAACTTCATCCACTTCCGTATTATGCAGTACGTAAGCAAAAGCGTGATGGTAATGAAGATAACTACATTTGACCATACTGTAAGATCCTTCTGTGCGATCTGTCTCGTTGACTGAATTTGGAGAAGAATGGTCTGAAAATCAAAGATGGAACAGATGCAAGGGCTATAAAATACTGACTCACGTGCAGAAATGACTTATCTAATCGATGCGAATATCATGATTTGTCACACTCGTGAATGGTACAACTCTTACTAAAAATGCTGATAATCATGAAAGTTGATTACGGAATTCATCATGGTGTGTATTGAACTGGTAGAACCCTCTACCGTTATTGGCAACCCTATAGCTCGGGAGGTGAGGCAATTCTGATTCTGAAGTTCGAATAAAATCGGACCTCAAAAGATTCAGCTGTTCAGTTCAGTTCACTGTAATTCATTCGAACTAGAACCTGACAACCGAGTAGTTGGGCTTTTAGATGCTACCTCGCAATGCAACCTAGTTGGGAATTACATGAAGCAGACTAATAATGGCATATAAATGGCATGGAAATCCATCAGTGAACGTCGTGTGGTCAGATGTGCACTTCCAATGTTGGTACACCACCGACTGCGATTGGAAGCATACCCCTTCGTTCTCGGTCAAGCGCAGTGGTTAGAATTTCCACGCATTTTTACCATTCATTCTCCAGTCAGCATTTATAGTTACGGAGGAGAGTGAAGGGGCGGGTGTCAGAAAGTAATAGGGAAGCAGAAAGAAATGCGGGACAAGCAAGTCCCTCTCTATGGAAACAGTTATCTGATTGGAGAAACACAGAGACGTCCAAAAGATCCTCTGCTTTGATCCTGTACCTCCTGGTAGGTTCCAATACGCTGCATCATTTGGGAGTTGGATTCAGTGTTCAGCTTGTGAACTGGGTCAGTCTCAGACTCCATTCATACAGACTTCGTATCAATTGAGCTATCCAAGTACCTCAAGTCGGCACGCCTTTTCCAACTCGAAACAAACGAGATTCGAATGAAGCGGATCAGAGTCAGATCGTCTGTAAATGAACCTACGACTGGAGATGATGGCCACGTAATGCTTGAGCTTCAACGAAGTTTTCACTAGGGTTGACCGAATCGTATCCTTGACTGCAGGTACCGAGTGCCTACTCAGTTTCTTTCTGACCATTATCACCAGCTTGAACAGAGACCACACAGACGTCATGTACGTAGACGGAGTTCCCTTTGGAAGCGATCAGATCCGGTTTGCAGTATACTCGCTCCAGATGAATGATGGTTTCGACCACGACTGGAAGTCTTTTCCTCGATATACAGGAACTAAACCCATGCACGATTTTGTTGTGTCGTTCACATCGAGCCTCGTGGATAAAAGTCACAGTCTTCCTGATGCTCTCTTGGTCTAGAAGAAGCCTATCGCTATGTCCCTTGGAAGACAAAACCAAGTGCATGGCTTCTCGAGCACCACAACATCCACACGTTTAACTGTACGCCGATGGGCTTTACCAAGAAAAGGTTCATGAAACAGCTTTGGAGGCACAAATCGAGCCAATATATGGTTACAGGGGGGCCAAGGTGATGTTATGCAACATAAACTCAAGATTTTTACTGAACGTGGTTTTACTCGTCCTTTTCAAATAAATGCCAACCCAAAACACTTCATCGTTTGATCAACACCAAATGGTTTCATTCGCTTCCTGTCGAATTCATAGGCGGTAGGCTATACGATCATGTTTGTTAGGAAGCGGGCTGACTGGAGACGGCTTGAGCTTTGTCAGTGAAAGTCATGTGGTTAAAGATGTATTTCAGACGCTAGAATATCATCGACAATGAAACGTAGTCAGTGTCATCTTGATAAGGTTGAAGAGTGGACTATAAGAAGGAAGAAACTGGAAAGAATGTCTACTGGCCAAACGAGCTTCAAATGCTCGTTGCTTAATAGGAGTATCGTCAAAGATAGACGCTGCCCTAATATTGGGCTGTTCAACACTCACACTGGAGGTGCATGGTTCCAAGAATCTTTTAAAAAGCCGACCTCTTTGATTTTGTGTGGCATTCGTGATGTAATATCTCAAAGGTTGAAATTAAGGCAACGATATTCAGGTTTATACCTTTATTTGACGGCAGTCATGACACATGGTCTTCCTTTTACAGATGGACCCATATATAGATCGAGAGCACTAGCTAATATAGTTGCCTTCTTGAACGTGAATTCACAACATTGATTTATCCTGCTCTTGTAATCAAAATGCATAACGGGCGCACTTTGTCATCACGTCAATGCTGTTGCGCTTAGTATGTTCCATAGCAAATTTACCCCCGAGTTGTGGACATGACAATCAATGAGTTGATCAACAGCAGTCACCCTAGTGGTCCATTCAGAAATTTCAGGCCCAGATGTTGCTCTAATCCGAGCTTAAGTTGCTGAGGTATTCTAATCCAAAATGTTCAGTAGATTAGCAAATTATATAGTCCGAAAATATACTTTTCTCGAGGTTTTGATTCAGCCCAGTTTTCGATCTTTTCATGCGGCATTGTTTACTCCGGGATGTTGTGAAATCAGCTTCAAGTCGTCACCGTTCCCGGCATACTGAACAATCCGCCTGCATTTTTCATTGTTCGCAGTATTTATTCAGCTTGTAGTACTTACGTTCTCCGGATTCAAATTGATTATTTCACTCATTTTTGACACTTCCGTAGCGAACATCTTCAATCGGAGTCGTTCGTTCTATAAACGGTAAAGTTGCCTATTGAAAACATAACTTTCCTGACGCAAATTTGAACATAGAAGTCAATAGCATTAGATTGCACTATGTATTCCGGACCATTTCGCTGCATCTTCACTAGTTCAAAGTTGCCTATCTTTGCACTATTGCTAAGTTCAAACTGATTGAGTGACCAAGAGTCACCCTAAACCAACGGCTAGTTTTCATGCCTTCATTCGCTGTTCGGTATGATGCAACCGTCACCGGAATTGATTCCTTTGTGTCTATCAAGCCCACGTGATCACTTTGTCCCCCAGTGGATAAAACACATTTTTTTGCGTTTACCATGTCGAAAAGTGACGACCACGTGCCACAGCGGTTTAATGTTTTTATAAAGGTGCTACCGAATTGACTTTAACCCGAAATGCCTGTTTGAACCACTCGTTGGAATCCAGATCTATACAAGCAACACTTGGTTCAATGAGTGAGTCAAAATGTTTAACGCTTTTTGGTTATACTTAGTAGGAGATAGTAAGCCCAACTACTGACTAGAGATGACTCTTAAACAACGATGTTATGCTCATAAAATGCCACACATCTCGCATACATCAACACGCAATGCTCTCAATATACGACACAAGGCTCCTAATCTACAGAGCTAGATTACTGAACTATAGAATTTCGTTCTTCAACTAGAGAAAGTTCCTACCCGTACCTAGTTAATCCAATCGTTCGAGAATAGTCGGTTGCAAAAGTATTGAACGCACTGGAGTGAAGGGGCACTGAGATTGTCTGGTTTGTAACTTTGTGCTCCATTCGTGTTTTCTGTGGGACTAGGCAGGTAAAAATAATTATTTCACACTGAACGACTTCGTTCAGCTTAAATAAGTCCCATTTGGAACGACAAATGATCAGTTGTGTGTAAAAATGGAACAAAATTCCGAGATGAATGAAATAGTGCTTGGCAAATTATTGTAAATGGGAGGACGCATACACGAGCAGAGTTTGCGTTTATCATCAATGAAAGTTCTGAATGGATGGGACGGGAACTCACATCATTTAGAAATCACCCTGTTCACCACATAACAAATTGATGTTCAGTTACATTCAGTGATGTTGCACGAGTTAGGTACCACAAATCACTCACCTGATTTTGATATCCAGGTTTTGCGGTGCATATTAGTAAGTGTTCTTTTGAAGTGAATCCTTCTGATGGAATGAATATCCTACTTTTTCCATTCTCAGAATAATTGTACCACCGCAGCGGATAGTCAGCTTTGTTTAGCCAAACTTCAATTCTGTCTAAGCCCGAGCTATGGGCCAACTCAGATTTTCCAGGTAGGATTGGGAATACTTTTATCTCTGGCGTTGTACTATTGGCGCCGTAGGTTGTGCAGGTGATCATCTGAGTTCTATTCAGTTGAATAACACCGATTCGTCCACCGTGCAGCCATCGGTGTGGTTTTGGATCAATCCATATACTTTGTGGTTCTAAAGAGACGCAGATTTGGAGAGCAGAAGCCTGTAGACTTAAACGATTTCGCCGAATTTTATCGAAATGATTGTCCAGCCAGTTCATGAATGTTACACCACTGGGTGGCATCTTGGACACACTGGGTGTAGCACGACAGTTTATGTAGGCGCCGTCGTATTCCCGTCTCAATTGAAGAGTCCAGCGTTTGACTACACTGTGCTCAAATCCATTGACTCCGTGCATGTCAGGAGAAAGGGTCATGTTGTACGGCGTTTTAATCTCTATTTTTTGGTTCACGCCACGTTGTCCACGTAAATGAAGATTTGCTGTTAGAGTTGTATCAAGTAGTCTAATACCATGTGCGTCTGCGTCAGCCTTCTCGCAAAATAGCCGAAAAGCATCCATTTTGCACTCGATTAGAAGTGTTGTATTCGGTGAATAACAGCCACTGTCACCAGTTGCTGTGGACAAGTTTTGGGGAAGAAGATTTGTAACAACCAGCAATGGTGGTTGCATTGCCGGCATTATACACAAGGGATATTTCGATGTTTTCGTGATGTTCAGACGCAACTGAGAATTACTCTTTGATGAAAACGTGGTAAAACAAGTGTAGAAACCGGAATCCCCTAAGACGAGGTCGACAATGTCCAATGTATGCGAATCACTCCACTTTTGTGGTGGATAAACGAAACTACGTTTGTTTAATTGGTCTCTTGTGGATAGGGTTTTAATCATTCTAGATGTTATGGAGTAGTGAATGATTTCTTCCTGATTGCCTTTGTGGTATTCGCTCATCGACGGTATTCGAACCCACGTGACTGCTATTGGCGTGTATTCCGTGGCCGTTGATGTGATCATTGATGGACATCGAGCTGTAACTAGTCCGGGTAATCGGGCAGGGTTGGGTGTAAGTTCTACATTATGAATGCGCTCTGTTTTCGGAGTCAAATCAATTTTCCTCGCTACTGCAGTCCTTTTTGTATGTTCACGGCTGAAGTAATTTGTCCATGATATGGGTTGAGGCTTTCCAGCTGAGTAAAATTCGTCGGTCGTCCAATGATCTTGTACTGTTCGCAGTTTCATTCCAAATGGGCTAATGTGATTTGGATGCAATGTGAACCGATTACTGAAGTGTTCGCCGTGATATAATTTGTGGAGTGGCACGCGGTCTTCTAAATGATCGACTGCCATCAAACCATCTCTTTGTATTTGTTTCATTGATTCTGATCCCGAGTAAGTGATAGTTCTAGACCTGGCATCTTGTTTCCACGGAGACGTAGTGACAACTGTTTCAGACTCCGTTTGCGCCAACAAATTATCGTTGCTTAGTCTAGAAGATTTTGCGTTAGATCTAAGATATTCCCCATAAGAGCGATAACCCAACGTTTTCCATGCCAATTCAGGTTTACTTTCATGGTCAAATGTTTGTTGAGGAGAGAACAACTCGTGTGCCCTCGGCATATCTCCATTTGTAGTAAGTTGTCTTTGTCTGTACCCACCACGGTGCGCTTTAAGTGACCCTAGGTCTTCCAAACTGTTCGGCGATTTCTCTGAGAAGGTAACTGGTACGTGGAACCGTGAAAACAACCTCTGATTGTCTGATTCCGCTGTTCGGACGGTATCAGTCTTCGGCATATCCGTTGAGGATTCCGCATCACCAGAGCTCGTCCCGGTACCTTCAGTATAACCTTCATCAGATGAGGCCATAAAGTTCGGTGGTAGTCGCCCACGAGCAACCACAGATTTTCGTTCCATCTGCATCTCATCTGTTCGTGATGATGGAGGACCACGTCGACCTCCGTGATCCCCAAACGGTCCGAAAATCAAATTTCGTAGAAGATCACGTTGAGATACTGATTTTGAACCTTCAACTTCACTCGCCGCAATTCGTGAGTCAATGACTGTTTGTTCACCAACAGAACTAGGAACTAGCAAATCTAACTTTTTACGTTCGTCTAATAATGAAAGTCCCGGGATTGTTTTTGTTGGGTCGGATGAAACTGTAAATGGATGCACACCAAGTCCCCCATGATGGGCTGCAGCCGGATACTCACTGGTTTCTAGTTCAGGATTTTCCTGATCGAAACCAGCCACTGAAACATCCATCGTGGAATAAACAAGAGACCTTCTACTCTGCCTTCTGTTACGGACAGTTGGTAATAGGGTACCCAGCTGACTTAATCTCTCAGATGCAAGCAGACCTGTAGCAAAGATTCCAGCCGGACGATATTCACCGTCAAGATTTGTGCTCATTTGTCCAGGTTTTTGGTATACAGATTCTAATTTGGATGGATCGCGAAATGTTGGCCTACTCCTGTCATCTGAGAGTCCAGAGTGGCCTGATGCACGACCCGCCATATGATCTGGTTCGATGGAGAAAGTCAATCTGTGCAACTGTTCTCGATTCAGTTCATTCCAAGGAAGCGTGCCCTCTGAAAACACGGTATGCATTCGGTTTTCTCTAGATCCATGGTCAGAGACGGCCGTTTCAGAAATATATTCTCCATCTTGTTCTGTGAATGCAACCCCTTCTCGCAACCATTGCTGCTCTCTACTTCCTGATTTGTCACGTGCATATCGTTGTCGCATTTCGCTTGCAATAACATGTCTCATTGACGGTTTCCGCCCAGTCATAGCCTCCTGATCGCGATCTGTGGCAACTGTAAATGTTGTCTTCACGCCATCTCGTCCATCCAGATGTTTCATATCGATTGATTGGTATCTATCCAATGTCCCATGTAACTTGGCAACATCAGCAGAGGAAACCTTACGTCGCCTTACTTTATGTGATTGGGGTAAATAGCCGGATCCAAGTAATTCTTGAGCTGCTAGGTTCTCCCTACCTTCATCATAGCCTTCAGGTGATTCCAAATCAACGGCTCCGTGTTTGAGTGACTGTGAAAACTCGTCGGATACCTGTCCATAAAGCGCCGAAGTACTGTCCAGTTCGGACGAAGACTTATGTTGCTTAGTGCGAGTTCTACCCACACCCGAATAAGTTGAAGACGCTTGGATTCGAATGCTTAGATCAGCTTTATCTGATCCAATCTGCTCGAAGTCCAAATCGTCAGAGCGAGATTGCCGTTTGCGCAATTCGTCCATGTATTGGTTTTGGCCTACAGAGTCCAAATTGTCATCCACTTGTTCCACACTCATCCACGATTCCGATTCTGCTTCCGCTAAAGCCTTCCGGCTGGGATCATGTTGAGAAGCGAACTGTTTGACTGGATCACGTGCAGCTGATTCCGACGTTTCCTTTACCTCTTTACCTGCTTGCGGTTCAGGTTCCTGATCTACTGGCTCGTCAGATTTAGCTGTTTCTTTCTCAACAGATATCTGCATTGCCTCCAATTCGGCTCCAATTGAATCGGACTCGATCAGAATGTTGGCTTGAACAGCTTGGGACATAAGCTGATTTACACAAACGCAAGATGCGGTGCAACGAAACAAGTAATTGCCACCCCGAGGCAACACAGATAAGTCGAGTTTTGACCCGTTTTTACTGATACGATCAGGGGGGAATCGGTCACGCCCAATGGTCAGCTGTGGTATGGGCCCGGCAACCCAGTCCCATCTAATCTGGGGGTTTTCACAACCAGACAAGACTTGGCACGTGAGTATGTCTGAGAATTCATACTTATCTTTGTCTCGGGGTGCCCATGTTAGACGTGGCGGCTTGCATTCCACCTGAATACGATGAACTCGTTTCCTTGATACGCCCGACTGATCCTTGTATCTGCAGCCGCGATGTTTCAGTTCACCAACCTCCACCGATTTGCTGTACTCATCGACCATTTTTATGACTAAGCTATTTTGATGAGGTGATTTATATACGGTCCGATTGCTAATCGCGGTATCCGACTCCGGTTCCATAGCGAATTCAGACAAGCCGCGATCATGTAAGTTTGTTGTCCAAACAACGCACCGAAAATGAATTGGCTCACCCAACTCAATGGAACCGGATTGTATCAGCCAGATGTACGGATTGAGCAATTTTCTGTAGGCAACCGCAATTTGTTTGTCTTTCCCCAACACGAGCTGGTTGAACGGAGGCGAATATTTCAGGGTCTCATTGACTATGAATCCAGTGCAGTAGAATGTCCCGGAATCGAATTCCTAATTTCGGGGTTCAGACGGGAAAACAAGCCTTCCGTATGAAATGATGCTGAGGAAATATTTACAATAACCAAACTGATAGTGATAATTTTAAATGGCCATCAACTTACGGATAGAACTATTCGCGCGTAGCAGTATCCTTCTATCTGAGAAATTGAACAGATCCAAGATCCAAGATCCAATCTTGAACTTATTTCGAAATCGTTGGTAGGTTGTCGACCTTTCGGTCATCACGGGTAACCTTTTTCACGACTGGTTTCGCTTGTAAAACCAGTCTTGAAAAAGTTTACCCGTGGTGACCGAAACGTCGAAAACCCACCAACGATTTCAACTAAGCTGTGTTATTAAACAATAAAGTTTCACCATGACGTTTCACGTGGCGCATCGATTTTTCGGTACACTCCGAACCGATCTCGGTTCTGGTACATTAATTGAACTTATTTCCTCTACGACCTGACCTGAATTTGGAATTTGACAATGCACTACTCTCACTGTTTGTATGTGTCACTATCTTTCGATGCGTTTGAAATTCGCTCTAACGGACCCGTCGGGAACATCTGTCTTACTTGTTCATCTACATGAACTCCCGCTGTTCGGTAATATCTTATGAGTATTTATCTTTTCCACGCCTCGCCTCTTCCTGTATGACTGGATTTCTGTGACCCCTCGGTCTTTCTATCTCTCCCTATCATAACAGTGACACCTGTCAACCAGCCCTGTCTTTCCCCCTTTGCTAGTCTGTTATTCTATGGCACTTGATTAGACCGTTCCTCTACTGTGTGCGCCCGCCGGTTTCACCGCTATTACTATCTGAACATTCGTCAGAGATACTTCTGTCTCTGCTCATGTTCTGCTTGTTTGTCTGAATTCCTACTGTTCCCCCTGTTATGCCAACTAGATTCACCCCTGTGCGTGGTCATTGCGACCCGGACATCTGTCACTTTGCCTCACCTTTTGTTGGTTCCGTAAATGTTTTGAGTTGATCCAAATATGAAAAGCCTTTGGCCGCTGCGGAATTCGTACCCATGCACGGTCACCAACCCCGCTTGAGTACCGCGAGTGGTCTACCAGCTGAGCTACGAGGCCACGCCGAAGGACCTTCGACGTTCTGCATATGGATCACACAGTATACCCGCCCAAATTACAGTAGTACATGGCATCCACAACAGTGAACTAGCTTGCAAATGTCTGTCACCTGCCAGTCTGCCTTAGGGTAGCGACCCTTTCACTGCGCAAGAGTCGTTATCACTCCATCGCTAACTGCTTTCTCTTGCGCGCTTAATCCACTACTCATCTCTGATTGGCTCGTTTCAACGGTATATCTTCCCACACTTTCATTCTTACTGCGAATAGCGCGTTCGCATTCCTGGTTCAACTTGACTTGTCAGGACTGCCGTTGGTTCACTGCCGGTTACTGTTGCCGGACCATTCACAATTGAGGTATGTACACGTATCTTGTTTGACTTTGCTCCTATAGTGCATGCAGCAGTTGGATAATTCGTATTCTGGAATAAACGGGTTATCAGTTTCCTGTGAGCCACTCAATAACTTATTGGGATTTCGTAACAGTATGCATCTTACTGTACCAGTAGAAGCACGAAATTTCCACCAACTTCAGCCTTGAGACACTCGGTTTGTTTGCTCACCGCACGCGTTCAGCCTGTTTCGACTATTCTTCAGCTGTGGTTTCTATGTCGTGGTTGGTACCACGATTAACACAATACAATCTCGCATTGGATTTCTGGATTGACCTTTCTCTACTCAACCACAGGAGTGAATTTGCTTGCATTATCGCTTCGAGATTACTCAGAAGACAATTTCAAGGATCACTAGCCGTTCGTCTTCTGCAAGACACTTGTAGAAAGACTCAACTTCGTTCAGTCGTTCAACACATTCTTATTAAACTGAACGTTCACTGCCAAACGCGATTGCAGCTTGGCCGTTACTCACGCACGCACCTTACGCACGCTCTTGCAAATACACTCCAATTACCTTCGCTTTTGATAGTCTTCTCTTTCTCAATGGGCATGAAAAACGTTATTCTGGTCATAATATTCGCATCGTGCTGAGCATTAGATTAACGGACAAGTAGTCTGCGCACAGTTGAAAAGACTGACGAACACGTTCACTAAGGAAACAATGTAATCAGACAACCGGCTATACAAACCGCTGAAAATCAGTTTCAGTTTCTCCGACGATTTGTGTGGAACTGATGCTTCTGTTTTTGTGTTGAGAAGGTCATCATCCAACTAGATGTGAAACATTTTCTCGATTCTGCTACATTTTGTGATGTTCCTGTACCCGTTACAAGGGTAGTATTAGTCTTCTTTGACCAAAACATGTCCCACTATTCAATGAGTAATGGTTCCGATCGAAATTTGCTGTAATTATAATTATGGTTATTGTGTCCCTAGGTGTAGAATCTACTTCCAACCGCACTGCGACCAAAACATCACTCTCGAGTGTGTTGTCAGTACAACAAAACTCGATGCAGCACTCTTCTTGCAACTGATGCATCGAATGAGTAAATAATCCTGATGGGTTCAACAACAATTTGGGGAAAATGATTGCTTTCAGTGCCTCATCTGCTGGCCAACTGCAACAAGCTGTGTGGCTCAGGAAACAATGTAGGGAGATAGGAATACTGGCTGTTTATGTTAAGGCGACAATGTGTTTAAAGGACGATAGACTAGGGTAAGGAGTGTGGCTGTGAATGTTTATACGCTGACTGCGCAGTTGGTGATAATTACCCATGGAGTGTGGGTTCTTATCGGAGCAATTCGAACACACATGAACAACCCATATTATAATCTCCCTAAACTGTTCCCTCTGTAATATAATGCGCAGTATTTGACTAGCAAACGAAGCACTGAAAGCAAGCTTGATAACCAAATTGTGGCTCTTTCGATGCCCCAACGCAGTGGTTTATTGAACCCGGAGGCAACAAAACAGTTTGTAAACTTTAATCTGACCTTTCTTTTCCCATTTTCCAGTTTGAATCCACGTCACCAAATGCGAACTGCCGACAGTCGGATGACGCTGTATCAACTCGTCTGACCCACGAATACGACCAGCAGCGTAAGGAAGGCAAGAGAATTGCTTGGAATGATCAAGAAAGAAGAGCATGGGCCACCGAAACGTGGGAATCTATTCTCGATTAGGTAACAATAACTTGTCCAATTCTATCACAATCTCAATTTACAATCTCCTATTTTTGAGGACTACCTTTCATTTCAAGGTTAGAGTATTTCAGTGAATAGATTCACGCTAACAAAAGCCGGCTGTTAAACGATTAGAAACCGTTTGACACAAGAAGTTGCCTTGTTGTCCTAAGGTATGTGAAGCTCGAATTCAACCGACTGTCATACGAAATGGTTCCGGGAAAATGAGATTACGCACAAAACCAACTCGCTGAAGAATGCAAACTCACTTTTGCTGTTGCAATCGTGAAACCAACCAAATCATCGTTTGACTGGTTCGCGGTCAGCATTGTTGTAAGACCCAAAGATCTCGCACCCCATATTCCCATACCATGCATGCGTAAACGACGATCGGAAGTTCTTGTCCACTTCTCCTCAATGAATTCCATCAAGGTCACCGTACTCACAGTCACATCGTAATAGAGCCAAGACGTTCGTATTATTCGATGCAAAGTCACACTAGACAAATACAAATCTGGGTGTGAAAATTGACAAGTGAAATGCATAGATTTTCCAGCCTTTGGAATCGAAGGGATTTTGGTTACTGATTCAGTCGGAGTTGACCGGTTTGCAATCACCGTGACCAAGTCTTTTTGTACGTTACCCAAACTGCATCGCAACTTCATTTGACCCTCTCGCAGTCCTCCGGGTATAAGAAAACTTGGCTCGAAACTCATGGTGATTGTGTAGTTCAGTTGAACTAAATTCCCCTCAGGTATCAAATGATCATGTAGAATTTGCGGCTGTGTGAAGTTTATCAGTGAGTCGTAATAGCCCAATTGTTTTTGTAACCAAATAGAACTTGTGTCAACTACTTTAATAGAACCAGCCTGGGGAAACGGGAATGCTACTGCTTGACAAATCCAAATCTCGACATCCGGCTGGAAAAAGAAGTGGGTTATTTGTGTAGGTAAGTTGAACATGACCGTCTTCACTTCACTCTGCAAATCGCGGGCCCTCTGCTCTCCGGTGGATTGGGCTGAATACAGATCAATGATCTCACAAAACACACGTGCACCAAAGTCCTTTGCACGAAGCACAGTCACCGCGAATTCGATTCGACGAAATACATTGTTCACGTCACGCTGATAAGTGAACGTGCATCGTTCATGATAATAGAACATTTCTTGCTTGTTTCGTGGGGACAGCTGATCACATTGTGTGTCCATATGTGAGACCGGAAAACACGAACTCTCCTGTTCTGGAAGCATATCGTCACTGGGCGATTTTGAATCAGCCGAAAAATGACTACAGAGTATGATGGAGAACGTGGGAGCTAGATAGTAAAATCTGAATGGGAGAGCGTCTGCAGTAGCAGCACCTTCACATACCACATCAAGCCTTGTCTTATCTGGGTACAATGATTTCTGTAGATCCGGATTGAATCGGATTTTCGGTGCCGTTGGACAATTAGGAATAATGAGCAAATTTGAAACTGGTCTGCTGATGTGAACAGTGTCTGAAGGTTCTGGCAAAGTCGACAGCCACTTCAAACCCTGCCTAGCTTCTACCTGGGGCCATAAGAGACAATACAGTTGGGCACCATCCATACCTAATTCGATCTCTAACCACGAGATATTTAGCGAAGTAGATGATCCCACAACCGCTAATTTGTTCGATTTTCTTCCGATCACGTGATACACACTGACGTTGGACTGCTTTTGTTTCTGACCTGGCTTGAGTAGAAACAGAACTTCCATTCCTGGGGCAAAACCAGTTGTTTGACATTGAATCAAAGCCGCCTTAGTGGTCACATTTGGCCATTCTGTTACCACAAGCCGCACGCTCTTCACATTCGGTTTGATCATGGTCAGCTTGGTCCACGCATAATTGGTCGCATCATAAATCTGAGCACAGATGAGGAAATCAAAGTTATTTGTAAAATCCCGTGAATGAGGATGAAAGTAGTTGCCATAAAGTTGGTCAACGAACGTTGCTAACACATCTCACATGATTAGTAAAGTGAGAACCTCGTGAGAAGCTCTAAATTTACCTCTTTAGAATGATTATCGCAGATGAGCTTTTGAAAAACACCCATGATTTAACCGAAGATGTATCAGCATTACGGGAGTTAAAAGCATAATATAGTATACCATAGTATAGTGAAGTATGATACATAATGGTATAAAACAGGGCATTTTAGTACAGTTTATCATAGTATATCTTAGTATGGTGAAGTGTGATACAGCATAGCTTAGTATGGCATAGCGTAGTATGGTGTGGTTTAGTGTAGCATAACAGTTTGGTACGGTGTGGTAAGCATGGTATAATTTAGTATACTTTAGTATTGCATAGTTTAGTATGTTATAACATAGTATAGTTTGGCATAGTGTAGTATTGCATAGCATGGTACAGTACGGTATGGTATGGCATACTATAGTACCAGGAGCACACGTTATATCATCGCACTGCTTTTTACAGTACTGAAATACACTCCAAATCTAAGACAAGACAACGCATAATCAAGCGATCAAAAGCATAAGTTCAGTTCAATCATTTCAGTTATCCACGTCACATTCTATTATCGAACAAGTGACACAACTAGGTACAGCTCAATGCACGATAATTGAAAGAAAGCATCAAAGAATCACAAATCTATGTGAGGATCAATACGAAAAGTGGAAAGTGGCTTCATCTCGTGAGTGTGCATGTTGACGTATTTCGATCACGCGTTGCTTACTCCATGTCGTAAACTACTCATCATTGTCTGAGACCACCGTCAGTGTTTGAAGCTGGTCTTTCTAATATCGTTAGGGCTTCATTGCCTCAAAGTCCTCAAAGTGTGATATGATCGTTTGCACGTTGCCAGTGAATATCTCGTACAGTTGCACTTCTTGAGAATAAACAATTTGGTGAACAAGCTCGTTTTCAGTTATTCGTACTCATACCAATACATAACAATATATATATGACTCAAAATAAGAAAGAGAAATGATGATTAAAATCTGTCTCTACACGTGCGAGTGTGTATGGGAAATTGATCACAGTGTGGAATGTTCGAGTGTGTTCAAATGTGCAAGCTACACTTCCATGAACAATTTCTAGAAACTCCTGAAGAAACGGCTTCAGTTTAGAACAAAGGACATATTCATCAAGTTTGGTATGCATGCAAACAGTCTAAATAACACTACGATGCAAAAAAGCGTTACTTGGACTTATCACTTGGTGTTTCAGAGTGCATGTCGTGCCTACCAATAGAGAACAGCGCGGTAGAAACCACGATTTTGTAAACGACGTAGTGCTTTTGGACATCATTCGCTCTCCAGAGACTTGAGGAGACTTACCAACGGAATGTGGTCAGTATTTCATTGAACCAAACCACGTGAAAATGCATTTCCACGACGCAAAGCCGTAGTGAATCAAAAATGTTCATTTACCACGTTTAACAAAGTAGATCCGTTTACAGTTGTGTGATACGAATTTATTCGACGAAATTTTGAGAGCGCATTACATCCTGAACCCGTCATGGAATTGACGGCAAGGGTGAACTTGTCATGCACTTCAGACAATACACCATTGGATTCTCAAGATCAAAATAAAAAAGGTGGATTCAGATACACAAGCAAGCAAAAATCGAACTAAGAAACTGACCTGCGCATTCGGATCACCTTGGCGTTGGATGCAAATTAGAACATCGTCCACATTCGTAGGATCCAGAAGAATACTTGACGTTATTGCCACGGATTCTACTGATTCACGGAGAAACTCCTGTTTAGATTCCAGTTGCTTTTTGCATACATTCTTCAGCAATTGGTAGTTGACTCGTTTTTTCATCAGTTGATCGATCAGAGTTTGATTTGTTTGACATATGGTTAGCTCTGCCACGGCTTGCTCCTCGTCGCGTTTTGTGAGATTGCCCAGACATGAGACCCCCAACCGGCTACCAATGAACCAATGGTGCCGTGGAATGGGAAAACTCAAAGTTGGCATCAATGTTCGTGGGGATAGCTTGCTGCCGACAGCATCACAAACAGCATCAAACACCATTCCACGTCTGATACGAAGCGTTGGGTCTTCCCACTGTGGATGACACGAATCACATGTCTCAGTTCCAAGGAAAGTAGGTAAAATGCTGGTGAAGTTGAGGGGATTCAAAGTTTGCACTAATTGCTCATTCAACTGGTTTTGCTCACCCTCTGTTCTATGCGTCACCGCTACAATAAATCTAGTTTTTATGGTTTCCAGAGCCGCTACATATTGTTTCACCTCTTCCAAAGGCTCCATCTTTACGAATTTATCCAAAGTCAGTAAAACAATGTGTTTACGTTTTGAAACCGGCGGGCGCATTCTCTTCAGAGCATCCAACACCGCCTTGAGTGAGATTCTCATAGAATCACAACCGACAGAAATAGTGGTTGGCTTAACCTTTCGAGAATATAATCGTCGTGCCAATTCTATTCTTGGCAGATTCTCTTCAAACCGAATTGATTTGATTTGAGGGTTGTGGTCATTATTCTCGCTAAATATGTCATCCATCAAAATGTTGAATCGAACCAACTGTTCTCCATATGGCAATCCAAGAATGAGTTGACGTATGAACGTCAAAAAATAGTAACCATAGAACTGGATATCTGAATTCGGAGTGCCAGAAAGTGAACAAGAACCCAATATATACCGACTGAGTAGAATGGACAAATCCATTTTAACACTCCTGGTAGGACAAATCATGACTGAAAAAACGATGGTTTTACGGATTGTGTACACCTGACCTTGAACTTGGTTGCTGCCTACACACGTGTAAGCGTAAGTCATTCCTCGGTACTTCGGATCTTCTGGTACGTATAATCGGGCTCCCTGTATTTCTAAACCTGCTGCAGGAGCATCACTGAACGTCTGTTTTGGTCCACCCCAACCACCTTCGTATCCTGGCAATATACTCGCAAAATCTTGGCCACTGGTTTCTTCTTCATAAGATGCGAACTTCGATGCTTCCCATCGGTAATGCAACTCCGGCCTACCATAACCACCTGAGCAAGTAAATTCCGTTCCTTGCGGCACCGGCTGGGATTCGTAATCCGTCGTTAGTGTCACGATAGTCAGATCACCGTTGGCTGGCTCTTGCACGGTAAACATTTCATGACATTCAATGTGTAGAGTATCATTTCGTTTGACAATATCTAACGGCGTATGTAGATTGGAAAATAGCATTGTACAAGTGATTTGAAGTAACCCAGTATAATGCTTTGACTCAATACCAACAATCTTGTACGTACGTCTGGACGAAGGACTTGACGGGTTTGGACGCGGCAGCATTTTCGCATCTAGTTTCCGCTTCTCTTTGGTCTTTTCATTGTTCATTTGATACTCTAGTTTAGGATCTGTAGAGATCATGGATACTAAACTATCGTCCAGCTCACAGTGTGCATAGGCACTATGGTTTGATAATAAGTACGTCATACCGTCATCCATCTTTTGTTTCTCAGACAGTTTCTCATTACCGAGAGGGTCCAATGTAAGCGCACATTTGATTGCATTTTGATTTGGAATGACGATCAGATTTCTAGGTCCGATTACGGTTTGAATAGTTCTATTCGATTGTGTCACAGTATTACAGTGGTAGATTCCACTATCACTGTAGACTACGTGTGTCTTCTGCAAAACAAAGTAATCCAATTCCTCATCGCCGTTTGCCTTAAATGCATTATCGATTAGTTTATTTTCAGAATCTGATCTACTGCGATAATAGCACTTTACCTCACCAACTTTGCTACCACGCAATCGGCCTTGCATGATCACCTCTGAACCAAAATTTACGGAAGCCTTCCAGCCGACCTTCACCCGAATCATCCGAAAATCAAGATTGAAACACTTGATATTTGTCAAATGTGACCTATTTGTCATTGTAGCGTTAAGCCACATAGCCACATCCAAAGTGATCGAGCGTTGTAGTTCCATCTCCACACGCGTCTTATTCAAATCAGTACCTGGAATATTAGCAATACCCACGAAAAATGCGACATGTTCAGGTTGGAGTATGCAGGTGGTCGATACGTTCACTACATCCGCATGATTCTTATACTCCCGGAGAGGACGACTTATTCGTTCTTGCCGAACAGAAGGACACGGATCGATTAACATGGTTTGATTCTCATGATGTATCAACCAAAGTATTGGCCATCCTTCTGGTGCTCCCCTGTCAACAACAAACGTCACCCTCATTAGACCCTCTTCTAAACGGTTTTCCATATCAGTGCGCAGAAACGCATCACGATCTGCACAAACCGCATCTGAACTCTGCAACTTCTCGGCCACTTCTTTTCTGTCCGATTGAATTGAATGAGCAAACAGTTTCGGTACTATCGGTGTGAACAATTGCAACCTCTTCATAGTTCTCACTGTTGAACTGGAAATCGTTTCAACCAGGCCATCCGAGACGTTGTATGAATCATATGATAGCTGGCAACTGACCTTCCACAACTGCAAACCGTTAACCGATCGAGGCATTGCCACCATACCGGTTACATTCCACTCCTTATGTCCTTCTTCTCCTTCTATGGATGCAACTATGTCTTTGGCTTCCTGCTCATCTGTGGATTCTTCTCTTCCGTACAATATAGTGTGTCCCAGTTTGAGTGGAAGACCGGATACGACTGGATAACGACAACTGACGGCCAGTTTATCACCTGGCCTTACCGGGGCATCCTCGCTTGCCTGGCACTGTTGCTCACGCCACTTTAAGTCCAACTCAGATTGGACTGTAATTTGTACTATGGAAGAACTGGGCAAGACAATTAACTGACGTTCTGGTACACCGATACATTTCGGAAAGGATTCACAATCGAGAACTTTACACTTATACAAACCCGAGTCGGTATACCCTACACCGGATTGGTTTGTCCAGAACGTTCGCTTATCTTCAGAAATAGTGACCGTCGGATTCACTCGGATCGGGTTCACGTCGCTGACCGCGTGTCGACGATGACATTCAATTTTTGGTTCATTGTTTGACTCAGATCGGCCAAACATGGAAACAGAATCACCCATATGGACCACAGCATTCCAACCAACACGAATTTGGACCAGATGATAGTCACCAATCAACTGTATTGGTGTTTTTAATTCTCCTTCACTACTGTTTGTTTGTGGAATACTGTCATTTATCCACTTTTGGACTGACTTGATCACAACAGGCAACAGGATACGGCTCAGTGGATTACTACTTGTTTCATAGTCCAATGTGTGAAAGGCGTAGAGCAAAAGAGCTACGTTGGGAGGCTGAACTCGACACACGAATCTCATCGAATTAAGGTGCGTGGCGTTCTGTGATTCTCTTTCAGCATCTCCATTGTTTACTTTTATCTCACATGGATCATCGACCAGGTCTGATTTGTCCCGAAACAACGTCCACACTTTTGCCTCTCCTCGGGGTAAGCCCACATCAACCAGAAAACTGCCATACAGAAAACCTTCTGGTATCCGTTTTGTATTTGTATTCAGTCGGAATGTGGTGTAATTCGGTGACTTTGCGTATTCATTTTGTAGGTTGCTTGTAACTTCCGAATAGTTGGTCTGAACCGATGCTCGGACAATTCGCGGCACTCTTGGGCGTCGGTGGACGATCGTGTCAGACAAATGGAATGCACTGTGATGTACCAATCGATTGATGTCCATCTTGCTGGAGAGGTGGCTCGAACTAAATTTGCAAATCACAGATAGCTTTGATGTGTCACTCAATTCCAAGGGAATAGTTGTTGTGTATGAAACGCACCGATGCGTTCTATTTACCATCGGGACCTCACGCTTGATTGAATTAATAAGCGGATAAGAAATGTTTGAGGACTGATTCAGATTTATTTCTGTAAGAAGGAATTCAACCAAAGGTATGCAGCAAGCAGCGGTGGCTACCTCATGAGCACAATGGAAAACTACATTTTGTCCTGTGTAGACAAAATATGATCCAGCCTCCGTCTGGGTGAAATCATTTTTACATGATTCATTTTCGTCGAAAATCACATGACTAACGAATAATTTCATTTTCATTTTTTTAGCAAACACCAGCAATTGTCTCGCGGGAACTTGTTCCTGGCTTCCACAAGTCTCACACGCTAGAAGAATACAGAAATAGAACCCAGCATCAGTCACTTCCGCGATTGGTTTGATTAATTCAAAACTGGAAGAATGTGCATCTGTAAGTATCATGAACTTTCCATCACTGGTATCAATCTCTTTCTTCTTGGAGTGTGTTGTTTTCTGATGGAAACACATCGGTTTGCTATCACCATCTTTACTAAGAACTCCGAACAACACTATTGGCTCCTCCTCAACAATGGAGCCCCTCCAGCCAACTCGTAATCGCAATATCTGATATTTCACTGTCGAACTGGGGGCGATTTCGAAGGGAGTTTCAGTCGTATCATCAGTGTTCCTAAACCATCCCTCAAGGGTGGTATATACTGACCTGAGGAACACCATTTCGACAGAGGAAACAGATGTTTGATGGTTGAAACTGTTCAAGGCTATGAAGAGGAAAGCCACGTGCTTCGGACTCATGGCACACATTACACGGATGTGAAGGAAGTTTGCCCCACGCGCTTCTTTGTAGTAGTCACTTTTGAGGACATCGTCGGACAGTGTTGTAATTTCTTCTTGCTTAATTATACAGGAGTCCGACTGGATCAAGGAATTGTGCTCATGCAATATGTATGCTTTGGCAGTACCTTTTGGAGTCCCCAAACGCACCAAGTACGTGACACTAAACCATCCTTCAAGTAGGCCCGATTTTGGCGCAGTTCTGTGAAATAAGAACGCGTTTGTTACAGAGTTGACGGTTTGTTCTCGAAGTTTCTGTTCCACCTCTACACGATCTGTAGTTGTGTGCTTCTCGAAGATGACCGGTGACAATCGTACATCGATATGTATGCGTCGATATTTGCTAAACTGTACAACTGGCCTTTCAGTTCCCATGTCATAGGTTGACAGTTCGAGATCGCCGAACGACAAACTACAGGAACACTTGAGAGGACCAGAAACTTCTGACGCTCCGGGAGCTTTGATTCGATAGCTGTAGATGACCAAGTTACTATTCTCCTGTTTTAAATTCTTTGTCTTTACTAGCTCACTGGATCTGTTTACCGTCTCGTTGGATTTTGTATCTATCATATGGGTGGTGAAGCTTAACTTTGGAGTGAACTTGGCTCCCCGTGGTTGAGAGTAGACGCAATGTACAAAAATACTCTCTGTTGTTAGAATACACGGGACATCTTCCAACGTACAACGCTTATAGTTGTCTTTAACCGCCTCAGCCGATTCAAATAAACTCGGATTTACATAGATCTGTAGGACTGAAGGATTCGGCAAGACAGTAAGTCTGCGGGGTACAAATCCAATTAGGGGCGGGCAACTGGCACAAGCAACACTCACATTACAGCTGTAAATACCCGAATCGAAAAATGCCAGGTCTTTTTTATAGATACGAAATCCGAAACTGTTTTCCAGTCGAGTATATTTTATCCCCTGGTTTAATTCGAATGGGGGCCAGTGTGTTTCATCATACTGGTAGTAGCAAACTACCTTATCCGCTGCTCGAGTTCCACCGAAACCTAGCATGGACACATCAGAACTAGCGTTTCGGGAAGCCAACCAGGACACATTTAGTTTGACGAGGCCGTAATCAACAAATGAGCCAAAGGGGATCCTAAAATTCAATTGGTTCTCATTATTTGGTTGGGAAAAACATCTGGAAGCTACGAGCCTCAGTTGAGTTAGCAAACTCTCTTCCACAATGGTCTTGTTCTTTTCAGGATCGTGTGAATTTTGAACCATATAGCTCAATACGCTATGTTCCGGTCTAAGCACGCAGTAGAATGAAGCATTCACTAGATTGTGGTAAGCATCAATATTAGATTGGGCGGAAACTCCGAGCCCTTTCGGAAGCATATCATTAGTCAGGTTTTGTAGATTACTCAACCGGCATGGTTCACTGATCATCTCATACTCGCGTTGGGAAAACATGGTCCACATTGTCAAGTCGCCTCGAGGAACTCCCAGAGACGCAATCAAATTCACTTGATAAACGTCCTCCGAGAGAGAAATACTAGTTTTCCTACTTTGAAAGTCCTTCGGGGATTTGATTGGTTGTTCAAGGTCTCTTAGTGCATCCTGCATTTCCTGGTTATCACTGGTTGTATAAAGTGGATGAACCTTGGGATGAGAAAACGCTCTAATTTCAATAAGCTTGACGGATTCTATTGACATAGGAGCAAGGTCACCGGCTACATCTGGTGGATTCACTTTTTCAATTGTGTAGCTCCACTGACATACAGCTTTCACAACACCAGTGAACTCCATCAATTTTGGTGCTGTTAAACGATATGAATACAATCTCTTTTTTTCCTGCCTTATGGGGTTCAGTTTTTCAACGGTAAAAGGGAAATCTCGTCCCTGTGCATTCACCTGGAAAGTGCACTCAGAAGATTTCGGTGCACCTGGTGGTGTCAACTGCAGACACCCTATAACCATCGAGCCACCACTCAGTAGCACCGGGTGGTTATCAGTATTACACTGCACATAATGTCCTTCCCATTTGTCGTTCTCCGAAAGCTCCTTCTCTGTGATCAGTATCTTTGCTACACTCGCATCCGGTAGTACAATTAGACGTCGTGGAACAAATGCAACCGACTTCTCACAATGATCACACGTAGTTTCGCAACCATATATACCTGAGTCCTCATAACTGGCCTTTTCTTTGGCGACATAGAACGAAGGCGTTTTATCCACATGTCCATCACTATGACTGCGGCTTTCGCCGCTAGTTCTTTGAACGCGAAAATCTTTGCCCAACATAGATTCTTTTGCTTCTTTCGTCGGCTGATATAGACACGATATTTCCCGGCCAGTCGGGTCACCGGAATTTCCAATCATACGAATAGGTGCACCAATCTTAACAGTTGCTTTCCAACCAACTTTCAGTTTGACCAATTTATATGTCAATCCCCGACTAGGAGTGTCTCTCTCCGGTTCAGATGTCAAACTAGTCTGGAAAACCGGTTGCCCTTCCAGTTGCTTCACTTTCTGTGTCACTTCATCCAAAACGTTTCGCCTTATTGCTTGTGAATCTTGTCGTCCGTACGCGTTGTATGCTACAATACTAACAGCCACATGTTCTGCACGTATAACGCAACTGAAAGCTATCCGTACGAATTTTTCCTTTATGAGCATATTTCTTAAATTTCCCGGCAGTTCATCAGATGCAACATCTCTAGTGCTTGTTACAGTACATAGTTCACTTTTCATTTCTGATTCTTCTTTGAACACCAACTGAACAAATACTTCCCCCTTGGGGACACCCAGTGAGACCAGTGCAGATATTTCAAAAATACCCTCATTCAGTGTGGATTTTGTTGTCGATTTCAGATAATCGTCTTCTGATACCAGATTAGGCTTTGCATAACGCAGTGAGTATTCCAAATCTTTATCGGATGCCTTGATTTCTGTATTGAAAATATTTGGCAATATCAATTCAGCGAATACAATTGAGCTTGTTTTCACGAGTGGTTCAATCTTTTTCCTTATTCGTAGGTCCTTCGAGTCAAATATATCATCATCGTATTCGGCTCGACACTGAACGGTCACGGGATCATAATGTTTGCCTATCTCCGGACCCCGAATAGCATATACTCCGGTATAAACTAGGGGATCATCTATCTTCTCGTTTTGTTTACTGAATGCCAAATTGTGACTGTCGTCATTCAACGTTGGGTTTTGCATGGAAACAGAAAAGTGAAATTTCTCTTTTTTCGACATTCCAGGCACACGTTGAGATTGACAGTAGACATACATGCGTTTACCTATGCACAAAATTGGTTCTTTCTTCTCTGTATACTCATCCCATTCCGTTTTCAATTTTTCATTCAAGTTTAATTCCTTGTAGTTGATATACAATTGCAAGATATCTTGATTAGGCAAAACCAGTAGACGCCGATGTGTGGCTAGCATGTGCTCGTCACACTGACCAGCACAACGCCTATAAACACAATGGTACAAGCCAGAATCTATCAGCTTAGCAGGTTTCTCTGGTTCGAAATACACAATCGCATCGGTGAACTGATTGAAACGTTCCTCCTTCTCACTTGTCATATCCGTCTGATAGTAACATATAAAACGGAACCGTTGTCGCCTACCTTCACTTTGTGTAAACCACTGATGTGTAACTAACATTTTCCACTTCCTGTTCGATTCGACTGAGCCAAACCAGCCAATGTTCAGTCGCTGTACTCGCCAGTCAGCCCGTGTATTGACGCTGGTTTCTAAATGTCTTTTCTCGGTACTGCTGGGATTATCAAGCCAAAATTTCACGCTCTGCAAAATATTATGAATCAGGGATTCCTTCACCTGCGCTTCATCCTCATTGTACACAGTGAAAGCAAGCAAAACAAGAGCAATGTGTTCAGGTCGGACAGTGCAAGTGTACGTCGTATTCACATAATTTGTTCCTTTAGATGCTCGATAACTAGAGTGTTCCTTGACAATCATCGGTGTGTTCGATGTGGTCAGGGCGACTTCCGTGTTCAGAAAACAGTCCTCTTTGTGCACACCGTTAGATTCATACACTGTCAGAGCCAACGATCGTCCTCGTGGAACACCGAGACTTTGTACCACAAAAATCTGAGTATTTTCCTCCTTCAACCGACTTTTTGATCCGGATTTATGAAATAACTCAGCGCTGAGTGGACTATGGGAACCTCGATGAAGTCGATTATCCATCAGTTTAGCTTTATCAGACAAAATGAGTTCATCAAACATGTGTGGGCCAAGCATCAGTTTTGCACTCACATCTCGTTTCTTCTCCAGAATAACCGGCACAGAAAAACCACTCATATCATTACCCAGTTGTTTCATTTGATCGTATTTGAATTGGCATGTCAGTTTAAGGTCTCCTTTCAATTCATCGGGTTTTGGACCTTGAATGGAGAACCCAATGATGCGGTAAATTTTACTCTGGATCGTAGTCTCTACTTCCGTTTCCTTAGTCGATTTCAGATTAACCAGTTTTTGCAAAGTTTTATCAAACATCTGATAGACCAAATTCACTGTCGGTTTCATTTGTTTGAACTGTGATTTTGCGTAGGCACACCGCACACTGACTGTTTGTTCCGTGAATAGATAAGGATGTCTACCTCTAATGCACTGAATAAAGTTGGCCTCATATGGACCAGAACTGGTTAGGGTCTTGTGATTGAGCATTACTGAAAGCATGTCATCGTTTGGCACAACGTAAATGTGATGCGGAGCCATCCCAGAGTTGAATCCACAGTCTGTGCACTCGGTATCTTGGCACTCGTATACACCAGAGTCATCGTATTGTACCGATTCTTTGAGTAATCTGAATCCTTTGACATCAGCATCACTCATTTGTTTCAAGGAGGTCACTTCCTCTCGTGGACTTGTGCTGTCTTCACTGATGCGTTTCACACATTTCACGGCATTTTCTAGTCCTTTGCTGTACCTGCCTACCAAACTGATCTTATCTCCAATTCGCAGAATAGCTTTCCAACCGACCTTGAGCCTTACTGATACACGGCTAGGCTCAGTCTTCACCTTCTGTGACAACTCATTCATATCACTGACTGATTCTACAGACTGCAATTGCAATAGCTCTTGTCTTAGCTTATGTTTGAAGACTTTCTCTTCGTCCTCGATGGATACCGTATGATCGTATGCATTGAAAATGACCAGAATCAACCCTGTGTGTTGAGTGATCAGAATACAATTGAAATTTATTATTTGGAAATTGCGACCCTTACCTTGTTTATAAATATCACTCTTAAGTACCTGGTCAGAGAACCTCGTCAGTTCTGTCAATTTAGCAGAAGGACATTCCTCCACAGTTAACCCCGATTCTTGTTTATATATGAGCCACAGCTTTGCGATTCCCTTAGGTATACCTGCAAATATGGTAAACTGAATTTTTACACAGCTTTCTAGAAGGGATGCTGTTGCAACTTTGGCATTGAATAAAGTGGTCTCTGTCCCCTGTGACTCTTGTGCTCGCAGGTGTTTTTCTAGATCTTTCGGCTCAGCTACGGTCAACTCTGATAAGACTTTCGGTAGTAGACGCTCTTTGACGGGTATCGGTAACACGGACGTAACTCGAATTATTTCATTCTCATCCAGTAAATCACGAGCATCGCGTGTACGTTTGCTAAGCGAAATTGTGTAAACAATTCTGGTGTGTTCCCAATAATTCATTGGTTCCGGAGCCCTTGTAAAATACGTATTTTCAAGACCATAAAACGGACTCTGTTTGTTGCGTTTCTTTGTGAGCAATTTAGATTCAAGTGGCTGGTAGGCCTTCTTGGGTAAGTTGTACGTTTCGTATGAAAACGTGTGAACAAAGTTGGCTTCAAAACCCTCACCAAACTGGATCGAGCAACGCGTGGTCATTTCTTGTCCGGAGAGTATCAACATTGATCCATTGTCCCCTTCCACTACTTTATCATAGTCCACTTTTATGGTTATATCTTCCGATTTCGGAATGACTGCCAATGTGCGAACGAGACCGATCATGGTTTTTCCGTCTGATCCAACACATCTGTACCGTCCTGAATCGGTTAGCGCTGCAGCCGACTTATACAGTTTGTAGATGGTCGATCCATTTGTCTTCTCCAACTTGAATCCATCTGAGACTGCTGACCAGTTTCGCGATTGATCCACTTGATATTCACATTTAGGTTCTTGATCGGTCAAAGACCTTGCATCGAAAAACATCACTATCTGATCTCCCTTGTTCACCGTGGCCGGCCAACCTGTCTTTAGCCGAATCAAACGGTGGTGGACCACACTGTTTTTATGTGGCATCACCGATTTTATTGTGTTCGAATTCGGCTTAGTCAGTCGCTCTTTGATCACTTCCTTCAGTGATTCGATGTAGCCGCGCTCCGTCTCCACGGGTTGAGCAGCATTCCCTTCGGTGTTGAATGCAGCCAGTGAAATTGCAACCGCGTATGACGACACATAGCATGTGAAGACGTTATCTGTAAGGATAAACGCACCATAATGGTTTTTAACTTCATCACGTTTAAATAAATCCTTGTATTTCTCCGGTTCTAACACTGTGCTTGAAAGGGAGCACTTCTCTTCCCCAATCTGGTTGTTCACGTGTATGATGGTCCACACTGCAGTCCATCCACCAACACGATAGTGCATGCTATAGAACGAACCAGACACTATGCCCTCTTTTGTTTGTTTCTGTGGTACTTTACTAAATAAACTTAAATTCATATTTGTGGTTTTTTCTACGAGAAATGCGGCTGTGAGTTCCGGATCACTTGTCGAAATACTCCAAGGAAATATTACCGGTAAGGGAAACAGTGAAGCCACAAACACATACTTCCGAACTCGATTTCCTTCATTTTCCCCTAGAGTTTTCCAGTGGCGCACAACGAATTGATCTGGTTTGTAATGATGTATACATTCTACTTCGTACAAAATCATTTTGCCTTCCACATACAATGCAGCTGGTGTGTATGAATGAATCCACATGAGCATATCATTCGGTTGGTCTGTTCGTGATTCCTTAGCCAAATTCCAAGTTGTTTGCGAGTCAGTATGCAAACGATTCTGTTTGAATTTCATTCCGCTGAAGTTATCTAATCCCTTGGAAAGGAAATACACGCAGTTGATCACAATTTTCTCATCAAATCGCAGAAATGGTCGCTCAAGTTCATCGAGTCTTCCCAGGTCTGAATTTTGCGGATCCCCTGGTTTAAGTATGCGACTGTTAGCATATAGTTGTACGTCACCCAACTCTGGTAGCACAATGATATGAGCGCCTCTGAACACAGACTTTTCACCTTTCATACACGTGTATAGGCCACTATCGCTTACTTGAAGTTTGTCTATGGTGATCATTTTGTTTTGCGTAGACACCTTCATTCTTGTCGTCGACTTGGGCTGATCATCTCCGCGTCTCACGAAACACTCGGCATTGCCACCATGATCCGTGAAATCCGAATCATAATGAAAATCAGCATGCTCACCACTTAGATAGATTGTGTGAGCTGTCGAACGTACGCGTACTATACGAAAGGCTGCTTCAAATTTTGGTGGATCGTAGATTTCCGGCGCCTGATTAAGCCACTTTTGAACCACATTATGTATTGCCTCGAAATCGGTATGTGCAATCACGCTCAAAGCTTCGGTCGATCGGTCGATGCGAATGTTGAAGGTAGTTTTGTAAAAGTAATCACTGAATTTGTCACGCAACTGCACCTGCTCAGTAAAATGTTTATAGTCATCCTCTTCTTTGGATTTGTGTTGAGAAATTTGCTCTACCTCTGATATCTCTGCTGGTGAATTCTTATGACGTTTGTTATAAACAAAGACTTTATGTGGTATATCTTTATTATCCCAAGTAAGCAAGTTCAAATGAATATTTTCGAACTCTTTGGCGTACAAGATCGTCTTATTAAAGTCCTCATACCTGACATTGTGCATTTCCGGTGTCGATATCAATTTAGCTAACGAATTAGGTGTAGAGTGGTGACCCCCACGACCGATTTCACGACAAAAGTCACCATCTTTTTCTACCCGTTCTGTGTTTGCATATGTGTAATGATGAATTCTGTTGTTTCGTAAAGTATAAAATTCAAAAAGTGCCGTGTGCAGGTAGAATTTATTGTCATGATACGCCTGGGCTGCTACGTAGGTTTCTTTCCCGTCCCAGCTATATGAGTAGAAAACATAATCGCACGGATCCCAATTATCAATCCATTCGACATGTCTGTAGAATTGGCAACACTTCGTATGGTGCCCTTCGTCCAAATTGGGACAATGCAGAATGACTCGATCATCATGACCGTCATAGGAAGTAAAGTTCAGTAAAATGGTATCTTTAGCAATCCTAAATGCAGCATAAACTGTATAACCTCCGTCATAATAGTATTCTCTATATCTATGCCAAATCACACCTACCTCATCGTATAAATTCATTCGTCTTTCTGGGTAGGTATCTCTGAAGTGAAAGTATTTCTTCTCTGTGCATATTGCCTCAGTGAGTACAGTCCAGATACAGACTATCAACAATATCCTAACAATGACCACAACATCCAACATCATTCAGCATTGGTAAACCTAATTCTGATCAGCTTCTTACCAGTTTGAAATGGAAAAATCAATAACGAATCATTGGGATGTTCGAATGGATCTATATCTCACTGACGGTCAGAGAAAACACCGCAATCATGTTGACCATTTATGTACATCACCCCCAGATGGCAGATTCCGGAGGGAAAATAACCTCTTCAGGTTTGCTCACTAGCGCAATGGGTACAGCTCTTGTTGTAAATACCAGTCCTTAGTCAGAAACGGAGGTTCTTCGCGAGATAAGCTATATTAAATGACATAAGGCTGCCAGACCAGATGGGTTGGTTCCGTCTATTTTCAAAGACGGTGGCCCAGCACTTTTACTGGAGTTGACAAAACTCTTCGGTTTGATACGGGAGAGGGAACAAGTTTCAAAGGGTTGGTGTGAATCGGTAATCGTACCGATTAATAAGAAAGGCTACAGGTCCTCCTGTGAAAACCACAGGGGGAATAAGTCTGGTTAGCATCGCATCCAAACTGCTCGCTGGTATTATTCTCCACCGCTTATCTAACGCTCGCGAACAGTGCTCGCGCGAGAATCAAGCTGGGTTTAGACCTGGTCGAGGTTGTATTGATCACATCTTTGCTCTTCAACAAAATTTAGAACATAGACACACCTTCCATGGGTCCACTATCCCCGTTTTTCTGGATCTTAAGGCGGCGTTCGACTCAGGCGATCGCACAGTTCTCTCACGCTGTCTCTTGTTGAAGGGTGTACCAGAGAAATTCATTTCCGTCGTAAAATCCCTTTTCATTAATAGCCGAAGCCGAGTTCGGGCTTGCGGTGATCTTTCACCGGAGTTCACCACGAAAAGTGTTGTACGTCAGGGTTGCCCCTCTCTCCTTTTCTCTTTAACTTTGTGATTGAAATGGTTCTAGAGACCACAGTTTTGTCAGGTGAGGATAGTGGCATTGAACTTTTCCCGGGTGGAAAGGCATCAGACCTTGAGTATGCGGACGACACAGTTCTCCTAAGTGAAGATCCAGGTAAGTTGCAAGCCTTCTAGACATCTTGACGGATTGCGTAGCAATGTTAGGTATGTGTTTTGCACCTTCAAAGCGCAAGATGCTGTTGCAGGACTGGGTTGGTCCAACGCCAAACCTTTCAGTGTCTGGGAGACTATAAACGTGGTAGACGAGTTCTGTTATCTGGGTAGCTGCATCTCACCCGGAGGTCGGATATCGGATGAAGTGTCTCTGCGCATACAGAAGGCTCGTTTGGCACTTGCCAAACTGAGTCATCTGTGGCGTCGACATGACATCCGTTTACCTATCAAGGGTCGAGTGTACCCTGCAGCAGTAAGACCCGTGCTTCTGTATGGTTCGGAGACATGGCCCCTACGGGTGGAGGACACGAAGATCATGGGTATTTGAACACCGATGTCTTCGTGGTATTGCTCGAATCTGGTGGGAACACCGTGTGAGCAATGCTGAGGTTCGGCGGGAAGTCCTTGTTTCAAGGATCAAATCATCGGATGAAACACTTAAGCTCACCAGGTTAAGATGTTTGGGACATGTGCTACGCATGTCGCCTGACAGGATCCCACGGCGCGCTACGTTTTCTGAGGCAGGTACCGGTTGAAAGATGAGTAAGGGTGGTCAATCCATGACATAGAAGAAAGGTATGAAAAGCCTAACTAGTGGATTCGGCCATGCAGGGCGTGTTAGGTTTCCTGGGTGGGGTCCAAGAGACCCTCCCACTCAATGGTTAGATGAGTTGGGGGATACGGCTAGATGCCGCAATCAGTGGCACTCTTGCATTCACGAACTTTCTTCATCGACTTAATTCCATTAATGTAGTTCTCTTCTTACTCCTTTCATACTCTTTTCTCCTTTATTATTTCCTTCTGAGGTTGCCGCTAGGAGATAGCAACCAAAGCCACTGCACCCAGTGCATGATTAATGGTTGTCTGAACTGAGCAGCGCTACAGTAGACCTGAAAGTATCTCCATGCGTAGATAGAATGAGCATTTCCGCTATCCGAGCCGAGGACTTAGGGTCTGTTTCTCCGACACTATTCCAAGAGAATATCAGCAGGATTCCTACATTGAAACACCGTATTTTCTCGCAATACACATCTGTTCCTTTTTCTTTTTTTTCAACCTCGACCAGTTTCCCTTGCCAAACGGGAAGTCGGTTTCAAAGCTCTTCTTACCATGGTGCATGATGGTTTGGTTAAATCCGTTGAATGTTCTGAGTGGGCACATCTTGTTGCAATGCTAAAGAGGGACAATAACGTCAGAATATGCACTGATCTTGGTGTTACGGTAGCCTGTTTTCAGTTGTCTAGACGCACAGGAAATCGAACACGACTCCTTTTATCGCAAACCTCGAAGTAAATCAACCCGAGAATCAAAACATCGATTGAGCGATATTTAAAGAATGGTTTATGTTATCAGTGTGGCAGCCAAATAATCAATGTAATAGTATAAAAAGCAGTACAAATGCCCCCTTGACTGTAGTTCGCCTCAGGCTGACGTAAGGACGGAATCCAACGAGTGACCAAAGTCCAGACTCAACCGAGCTGTAGATGTTCAATAACAATTGACCAGCACGTGCTTAATCTGGATAAATTGGAAGTAAAATGGCCGACCTCGACAAGGTAAGAACAAAGAATGAATAGGTAAAGCAATCGAAGGGCAACGAAAGAAAGGTAAAAGTCACCATCTGTGAAGTCTACTTAAGTGATTTCAATTCCCAACAAGGAGGTTGCCACTACGATACTCCAGTGGCCGTAACCCCCCTCCCCCCCCCCCCTTCCCCTCTCCGAGGTAAACGCATTGGAGCACAAATAATGAGTGCACACATTAATATATCAATTGAACGTCAGAAAAATAATATTAAATCGCACAGTTTCAACAACATTCCTTATCAAGCTAGGCAACAAGCATGATCGAACTGGGTTTGATCTTATCATCGAATTCCATAGTTGCATGGTTAGGGTTACTAATGCAACAGTCAGCCTTTCGCATACCCCTTAGTGATTGCGGTAGGCAGCACGAAGCTCAGGTGTGTCGAAACACAGTCGCGATCAACCGGTGTGTGGTTCTCCACAGTTGATCCACACATTTTTTTCGACGTTTTTATCTTACCAGGTGAATTCGAGTTAATCGGGCAGTTTTTATCTATTTTATTGGTCTTTTAGGTGAGCGACGGGAACTCCCAAACGTGACCAAAACATGGACCACATGTGATGACTGCGATGGAAGGTGGTAACTGCATCAGTTGTCAGAATTTATTTTGCCTTTCATGCCCCCTTTCACTCTCGTCTTACTGATGGTCGACCATTGTCTAGGAGACGTACACAGCGATGACTGATCGCAAATGCGAAACCGATAAGCCTTGCTATTACCAATGGATCAGGTATTCCGAAACTCTTACCAGTGAACACTAGAGGAGGTGGTAGCTAGAGTCTTCTATTAGACAGTGATCAACCAAGGTTTCCCGAATTCCCTCATAAGCCTAAGTGTTTTTCATGGATTATAGAATGCATTAGTACGGGCACAAATGTTGTACTGCTGATAATAAAACACACTTCGATCATTCACATATAACAACAAACAAACAGGCGTACTAAAAACGAACAATAATCATCGTAAATAATAAATGTACAATTGAAATCTGAGTAGTGTCTGACTGACTGTACCCACTAGCAAACACAGCTTATTTACATGCTGTCTCGAATTCCCCTTTGTGGTACGAACTATTACCTCTCTTCTGTTCAAATTTTTATTTTCCAATAACAGCTTCGTCGAAATTTTTGTAGGTTGTCGACGTTTCGATCACCACTGGTAAACTTTTTCAAGACTGGTTTTGCGAGCGAAACCAGTCTTGAAAAAGGTTACCCGGGGTGACCAAAACGTCGACAACCTACCAACATCTCGAACTTTTTTCCCTCCGATGCTCATATTCAGCTTACTGATGTCACGATCCGAGGTATCGCCGGTCATTCTTTACCTCTCTCAGATTCATCTACCATTTCGACTCAGGTTTCCAACTGTCCTCCCATTCCTTGTGAGTTTCTCATTTCTGATTCCGGTCCGTCTATTCTGGGTCTAGAAATTCTTCGTCAATTACATGTGAATATTTCGTTTTTTAGCACACAGGGTAATGTGTCTCGCCCTCGACACCCTTTTCCTCAATGCTCCAAGGTTGCTGGCGGGATGCATATACTACCTATTAGACTGAAAGGACCTGGGGACCCGATATTTATCGAACGACGCATCATACTTTTTGGCCTACGTGAACCAGTCCGCCTCGCAATACAACCCATTCGTGAGAAAGGCATCATCACGCCAGTGGAATCCTCGAGTTGGGCTACTTCCATTGTAATCCCCACCCCTCAAGTCAGGTGGCTAAACCCCACGGATATGTGGTAACAATCGGTTGACCCTCAACGAAAGACTACTCCAACTCACGTGTACTACAGAAGAACCGGAGGATGTGCTTTATCGTCTTTCAGGTTCCACAGTCGTTTCCAAGACTGACCTCAAGGATGCATATTTACGAATACCACTTGGTGAGGAATCTAGTTTGTTGACGGCATTCAACACTCCGTTTGGCCTTTACAAGTGTATTTTTCTACCTTTTGGTTTGCATATGTCATCTGCTATATCCCAACAATCTCTTAATTTAATTATTACTATTCTCGATGGAGTTGAATCCTATCAAGACGATGTTGTTTTTCATGGTCCATCTGAAATTACCCACGATTCCCGTCTTTGTTGTTTATTAGAGAGATTTCTTCAGTTTAACGTCGCAGTCAACCTAAACAAGTGTGTTTTTGGTGTTTCACAGTTTTCGTGCCTGGGGTATACTATAAATTATGATGGCATTTCTCCTGACCCTAAGCGATTATCGCGTTTGATTGATGTACCTTCACCCACTAACATTCACGAACTTCGTTCTGTTTTGGGTGCCTACGGTACTATTCTCGGTTCATTCCAATTTTTTCTCAGAGGGCTAGCTGTTTGTTTGACATTCTTTCTGCTAAGTGTTTTTCATGACCTCCAGTTTACGAGCAAACACTGCGTAATTTGTTAGCACTTCTGAAGTCGGATATCGTTTTTGAACCCTTTTCACCGAAGGATCATACCACCGTAATTATTGATACATCTCCGACAGGCATTGGTACTGCTCTGGAACAATGCGGCCGACCTGTAATTTACATTTAACGGCGACTCAAGAAAGCCGAAATGGGTTATTCTAAAACCCAAAAGGAGGCATTGGCTGTCTGGTCGCGAGTAAAACGCCTACACAAATATCTGTTTGGTATCAAGTTCACTATCGTCACTGACCATGAGGCGTTAAAATTTATCACCCCACACAATCACTAGCAAAATCATCAGCCGCAATGGTTCAACCATTATTGGAAACGTCCAGGTCAATTACAAGAAGAAGACACAGGTATTGGATTGTTCATCGGTAAGAAATAATTCACATGAACCAAGCACATGTAACGGGTGACCAGTCATGCCTTTAACTAAAATGGAATGGAGTTGCATTTGAAAAGGGTTTACTTTCTAATGTCGGAAAGAATGAATAACAATAAACGAACGGGTGATATGGGGAGAGTTATTGGAGCTGACAACACATAAAGCAAAAGACTGAAAATCCGAAGATGAATTACAGTTTTTAGACGGACGCTCAGTAAAGCATATCTTTTTACTTCTACATACGGACAGCATATGACCTACAACTGTGACACTTCACATTACGAAATCTGCAGGTCAGCGGAGAATGTTTCTGACCACTGCTGCTGCAGGTACTGCCAAATCTGGACGGTGCTGTGGTATATGGGAATGACATCGCGATATTTTCAAAGACGACTGACAAACATGTTTCCAGATTAAGTGCAGTCCTGGAGAGAATCAGAACGGCGAGATTGAAACTGAGTGCAAAGAAGTGCCAGAGCGCAGGTGGCAAAATCGTTTGTTTGGGATATATTGTTGGAGGTGGAAAACTGTAACCACTACCCGAGAAAGCGAGGACAATTCGGAGCTTCTCCTAGTCAAAATCAAAGCGCCAATAAAGATCGTCCATAGGCCTGGTTGGTTATGACGCCAAGTTTGTGCCAAACTTTGCCCACAAGGCTAGTGTCCTGCTTCAACCACTGAGGAAGGAAGAGAAGTTTCAGTGGATACGGAGTTTGCGTTCAAGGAACTAAAGACAAGTGCAACAAACCCTCGAAGCTGTTTGGAGATATCAAAGCTTCATGAGAAATTCACCGTGGCTGTGGATGCCAGTGACGTCGAAATTGGTACAGTATTGTCACAACCGTCCGTGGTGATTGAATACGCCAGCCGGTTGCTCACAACTGCCGGAAGAAAATACTCCACCACGGAAAAACAATGTTTAGCAATCTTGTGGGCGCTAGAAAAGTGACGAACATACCTGATTGCCACTAGCTTTTGCATCAAAATGGATCACAAACCATTGACATGAATAATGACAGCACGAGATCCAAGAGGAAGACTGGCGTGGTGGGTATACCACTTGCAAGAATTCACCTTCACAATCGAGCACTTTGGCTGTCGAAAAAACGAGACACCGGATGCGTAGTCCCGTCCGATCCCAGACGACCAGTTTTCGGCCGAAGAAATCCTAGTGAATCGGCTGATGTTAAATGATGGTGCTTTGGGCCAAAAAAGGATATTTTGATCCCTTACCCGTGAGTCCGATTGGATACCGGTACATCATGACAATGGTTGACCATGTGTCTCGCTGGGTGGAAGAAATCCCAATATCGAGTCAAACGGACGATACGGTCTCTCGCGTATTGGTTGATAATGTGGTAGCCCGATTGGGTTCACTAGAAATGATCGTCACTGACCAGGGTCCTTGCTTCGAGTCGAAGAAATTTCGGGACATGTTGGGACAGTGGGGAATCCGGACATCATCTTACCATTCTCAGGTGATCTGAATGACACTAAGATTCAACAGAACGATGAAAGAGTTGTTAAAAAACCACGAGAGTGATTGGCAAGAAGGACCATCGGAGGCATTTCTCAGTTACCGCGCAACAATCCATTCAACAACGGGGACGACACTATTCGAACCGGTTTCCGGGCACGAACCGAGAATGAACTGGACGTGTGGCTCAACATGAAAAACGATAAACCTCAGACAACCCACGAGCGGAAGCATCTAGAGAAACTGGGTGAGCAACGAACGAGAAATGTTCAAAGTCGAAACGAAACAAGATAAGACAGGTGGAACCAATCACAAAATTTTAGACCGTTAGTGCCGAGACAGCTGGTAGAAGTCAGGAATCGCAACAGACCTGATGTGGCCGATCCGGGAGCCAGCAAATTCCAGAGACGACGGAATGAACCCTACACCGTAGTAGAGAGGGAGGATTCCAGTTTCAAAATCAAAGACCACAAGGCAAATGAACCAACTGATGCAACTTGGTACCCTGCCACACCCGGACCGATTGTTCTAAAGGAAGGGCGAGTGTAGCGGGGAATGCTGGAGCAACAGAACGATGCGAATATCAAACCGATCGAGAGCCACAGACCAAAGAACAGTTGGCGGACATGTCGGAAGCATCCCAAAGCAGACAAAAGGAGGCATACGGACTAGCAGATTGGACGCAGCGGGATCTCAGGCAACCAACAAGATAGCCCATGTAGGAGGGCTGCCGATCAAACCGTCAACCGGAACAATCGGACCAGCCGAACAGATGAAGCTGTGTTTCATCTGTTTATGTTCCAGCCATCAGGTTGAAAGCTGCCAGAATAAGAAAGCTTATAGAGAAGAAAATTGTACTCGGTGGTATCATCACATGAACATGACGAAAACAGAACTCCGACGCCCGATGCATCATGCCAAATATTCCTGAACGGTTATGGGGTTGGCCTGGATTCTGTGCCCGCACTTATTGAAGGATCGAACGGGTCTGCTGTGGTCAGTGTACTGCTAAACACGGGAGCTGACAGATCTGCCATTCGTGGTGATTTAGCCAAGCGTTTGGGTTTGACGGGTAAAGAATCAAATGTACGCTTGAGCACTCCTATATACAGCACATATACTTTCGGCCTTTAGGAATTGTGACATAGATATGCCCAGGTGAGGATGGTTTAGTGGAAGAGAGGCAATAATGTCAGATTCGAGGTCGCTTCAGAGTGTATCGAAAAATCGATGCACCATTCGAAATGTTATGGTAGAGTTTTTATCGTTAAATAACACAGCGTGGTCGAAATTGTTGGTAGGTTGTCGACGTTCCGGTCACCATGGATAACCTTTTTCAAGACTGGTTTCGCTTGTAAAACCATCTATCCTACTTCTTGACGCATTAAGAAATCACTTATTTTATGTTGTCACATCTGCTGAAGCCCATATCGCAACTGCATATATTCTCCCTTGAAATTGCAACCGTTATCACTGGAAATCACCTTCGGTTGTCTTCTTCTAGCAATAAAACGCGTTAACTCTAGCACAAAGTCATCCGTGGTGAGACTATGCGCCACTTCTATACCCACTACTCTAACATGTGAATACACAACCGTACCACTTTTCTTCACCGCTCCCACATCTAACCAAAAGAGGCCCAAAGTAGTGCGCGCTTGGCTGGGCAAATGCGTATCTTCTGGGGGCACATTCGTTCTCTTGGTAAAGGCGCCATTAGTTGGCGGCAAGGGTGCGCTGATCTACGTCTAGAACGCAAGCATCTTCCTATGACTCGGCGCACTGAACCACTACCTTGGACAACTCAGAACATCCTACGAATAGATAAAAAAAAATCTGCGTGCAGCCAACGTGTCCCTCGACCTCATGATAATGGCGAATATTCATTTTGGAGACAATGTGTTTAGCTGTAAAAATGATAAGGTGCCTTGCAGTTTTGATCCAGTACTCCACTTTAACCGGCGACCCACGCAAATCAACCCGTTTATCAGGAAAGGGTTGAGCCCAAAAAGATGGTTATATTTATTCAGACCAATAGTTTCACGCAAACAGCCTAACTCTGTTCCAAAGCTTTCTGCTCGCGCCAGTATGGCTGCTTCGTCACGACTGCCTCCTATCTCGGTAACTGTTAATGATCCTAATTTCACTCACAAGTCGACCTTCCCTTTGATAAGAGCGGTTAGATATTGTTTATATCTTGGCATGCACGCTTTTACAATTTGATCCGAGTTGAAAACCTAATAAAGTAGCATGGGCGCGAGGACTGATGTGATACTGTATGGACTATCGTAGTCATATCCCGCACAGAATAGCACGGAATCAGAACGCGGATTTGGCACACGACGTACCGTAGTATTCCGTATATTGCGCATAAGTCTGTCCAATATCGTAGTAAGTGAACACAACAGAAATGGTAAAAGTCATATGTATAGTCAGCCATGGATACCACATCCGCCACACGTTGAAGTTAGATCCGGATGGTTGTAGTCCTTCGCAGACATTGCTTGTATTCTTGCTGATCTTCTGGCCGTGGATTCTTCGGATGATTCGCCGGATTCATGTTGTATGTCAGTATCTGGGATAGCAGCATTAGTGAGCAAATCAACAGTGGAATTATCCTCTGACTGACGTTCTGTGTTGAACTGTACTTGATCGATATCTCTTCGATGACTGGACAAATCATGACAGTCAAGTATGGTCGCCATTCAACTACCACTTCGTGCCAGAATTATGCCACTGGATGGCCGCAACTCACTCCCTCTGAAAAAGCTTACGTCAACAGAAGAGACACCTTCCAAACTGGTTCTCAAACAACGAGGTTTGAACAGCTGTGCTGGACTCTTATCAGTGATACTACGGCACGTATTTCGGTATTGTGCCAAGAAATTATCAACAGCTCGGTCTAGTTCAACAAAAGACTGAGGACTGATAGAATGTATAGCACTTTTAAGAGTACGAACAAAGTTCTCAGTAAGTCCGTTAAACTGAAAGGGGCGGAGTGCAGTATACAAATGACGACAATCAAGTCCTTTCAATCAATCACCAAGGGACTTAGCAGAGAAATGGGTACCATGGTATGTAAAAAATGCGGGGAGTACTCCTTCCCTGCTGAACGTTTTGCGCAAAGCAGTCTGTGTAAACTCGGTGGTGGGTGACGTTGTCGAAAATACATCTGGCCAGCGAGAAAATGCATCAACAACCACTATAATACTGCATATTACTTACCTAGAAATGGACCACAATAATTTGCATGCACACGTTGTCATGGTTCGCACGAAATTGGTCACAGAAGCCATCCGCTGGGTTTTGAATGTAGTTTGTGTAGGCACCGTTGACAGTTCATGGCAATATTAAGAATATCTGCGTTTAACTCGGGCCACCAGTATACTAATCGGGCTAAAGACTTCATTTTGTCAACTCCCAAGTGTCTGGAAGGTAAATCTTGACGTATAGTTAATCGAAGCGTCGGAGGAATAACGATACGACCATTAAAGCACAGCAGTCCATCTGGAGCGACCGAAAGACTCTCTCTGTGAATGAAGAAGTCCGGTAGTCGTCGCTTCTCATCGTTTTCCCATTCACGATGCAACCCCGATATTACAGGTTTGAAGTACTTACAGGTATCTCGAATGAAGTCTTCTCTAAGCGCAGGAAGCGGTTGCACCAACAAGCAATCAGAAGTATGTGACGGTGTGGATGTAGGAGCATATCGGGATAGAAAGTCTGCATGCTGAATGTGTTTAGTACTTCGATGAACAATATCGTAGTCGTAAGAACTCAATGCAATGCTCCATTGTTGAACCATTGCGACTGATGATTTTGATAGTGATTGTGTGGGGTGATAAATTTTAACGCCTCATGGTCAGTGACGATAGTGAACTTGATACCAAACAGATATTTGTGTAGGCGTTTTACTCGCGAACAGACAGCCAATGCCTCCTTTTGGGTTTTAGAATAACCCATTTCGGCTTTCTTGAGTCGCCGTTAAATGTAAATTACAGGTCGGCCGCATTGTTCCAGAGCAGTACCAATGCCTGTCGGAGATGTATCAATAATTACGGTGGTATGATCCTTCGGTGAAAAGGGTTCAAAAACGATATCCGACTTCAGAAGTGCTAACAAATTACGCAGTGTTTGCTCGTAAACTGGAGGTCATGAAAAACACTTAGCAGAAAGAATGTCAAACAAACAGCTAGCCCTCTGAGAAAAAATTGGAATGAACCGAGAATAGTACCGTAGGCACCCAAAACAGAACGAAGTTCGTGAATGTTAGTGGGTGAAGGTACATCAATCAAACGCGATAATCGCTTAGGGTCAGGAGAAATGCCATCATAATTTATAGTATACCCCAGGCACGAAAACTGTGAAACACCAAAAACACACTTGTTTAGGTTGACTGCGACGTTAAACTGAAGAAATCTCTCTAATAAACAACAAAGACGGGAATCGTGGGTAATTTCAGATGGACCATGAAAAACAACATCGTCTTGATAGGATTCAACTCCATCGAGAATAGTAATAATTAAATTAAGAGATTGTTGGGATATAGCAGATGACATATGCAAACCAAAAGGTAGAAAAATACACTTGTAAAGGCCAAACGGAGTGTTGAATGCCGTCAACAAACTAGATTCCTCACCAAGTGGTATTCGTAAATATGCATCCTTGAGGTCAGTCTTGGAAACGACTGTGGAACCTGAAAGACGATAAAGCACATCCTCCGGTTCTTCTGTAGTACACGTGAGTTGGAGTAGTCTTTCGTTGAGGGTCAACCGATTGTTACCAAATATCCGTGGGGTTTAGCCACCTGACTTGAGGGGGGGGATTACAATGGAAGTAGCCCAACTCGAGGATTCCACTGGCGTGATGATGCCTTTCTCACGAATGGGTTGTATTGCGAGGCGGACTGGTTCACGTAGGCCAAATGGTATGATGCGTCGTTTGATAAATATCGGGTTCCCAGGCCCTTTCAGTCTAATAGGTAGTATATGCATCCCGCCAGCAACCTTGGAGCATTGAGGAAAAGGGTGTCGAGGGCGAGACACATTACCCTGTGTGCTAAAAAACGAAATATTCACATGTAATTGACGAAGAATTTCTAGACCCAGAATAGACGGACCGGAATCAGAAATGAGAAACTCACAAGGAATGGGAGGACAGTTGGAAACCTGAGTCGAAATGGTAGATGAATCTGAGAGAGGTAAAGAATGACCGGCGATACCTCGGATCGTGACATCAGTAAGCTGAATATGAGCATCGGAGGGAAAAAAGTTCGAGATGTTGGTAGGTTGTCGACGTTTTGGTCACCCCGGGTAACCTTTTTCAAGACTGGTTTCGCTCGCAAAACCAGTCTTGAAAAAGTTTACCAGTGGTGATCGAAACGTCGACAACCTACAAAAATTTCGACGAAGCTGTTATTGGAAAATAAAAATTTGAACAGAAGAGAGGTAATAGTTCGTACCACAAAGGGGAATTCGAGACAGCATGTAAATAAGCTGTGTTTGCTAGTGGGTACAGTCAGTCAGACACTACTCAGATTTCAATTGTACATTTATTATTTACGATGATTATTGTTCGTTTTTAGTACGCCTGTTTGTTTGTTGTTATATGTGAATGATCGAAGTGTGTTTTATTATCAGCAGTACAACATTTGTGCCCGTACTAATGCATTCTATAATCCATGAAAAACACTTAGGCTTATGAGGGAATTCGGGAAACCTTGGTTGATCACTGTCTAATAGAAGACTCTAGCTACCACCTCCTCTAGTGTTCACTGGTAAGAGTTTCGGAATATCTGATCCATTGGTAATAGCAAGGCTTATCGGTTTCGCATTTGCGATCAGTCATCGCTGTGTACGTCTCCTAGACAATGGTCGACCATCAGTAAGACGAGAGTGAAAGGGGGCATGAAAGGCAAAATAAATTCTGACAACTGATGCAGTTACCACCTTCCATCGCAGTCATCACATGTGGTCCATGTTTTGGTCACGTTTGGGAGTTCCCGTCGCTCACCTAAAAGACCAATAAAATAGATAAAAACTGCCCGATTAACTCGAATTCACCTGGTAAGATAAAAACGCCCTGCATGGCCAAGTCCACTAGTTAAGCTTTTCATACCTTTCTTCTATGTCATGGATTGACCACCCTTACTCATCTTTCAACTGGTACCTGCCTCAGAAAACGTAGCGCGCCGTGGGATCCTGTCAGGCGACATGCGTAGCACATGTCCCAAGCATCTTAACCTGGTGAGCTTAAGTGTTTCATCTGATGATTTGATCCCTGAAACTAAGACTTCCCGCCGAAACTCAGCATTGCTCACACGGTGTTCCCACCTGATTCGAGCAATACTACGAAGACATCTATGTTCAAATACCCATGATCTTCGTGTCCTCCACCCGTAGTGGCCATGTCTCCGAACCATACAGAAGCACGGGTCTTACTGCTGCAGGGTACACTCGACCCTTGATAGATAAACGGATGTCATGTCGACGCCACAGATGACTCGGTTTGGCAAGTGCCAAACGAGCCTTCTGTATGCGCAGAGACACTTCATCCGATATCCGACCTCCGGGTGAGATGCAGCTACCCAGATAACAGAACTCGTCTACCACGTTTATAGTCTCCCAGACACTGAAAGGTTTGGCGTTGGACCAACCCAGTCCTGCAACAGCATCTTGCGCTTTGAAGGTGCAAAACACATACCTAACATTGCTACGCAATCCATCAAGATGTCTAGAAGGCTTGCAACTTACCTGAATATTCACTTAGGAGAACTGTGTCGTCCGCATACTCAAGGTCTGATGCCTTTCCACCCGGGAAAAGTTCAATGCCACTATCCTCACCTGACAAAACTGTGGTCTCTAGAACCATTTCAATCACAAAGTTAAAGAGAAAAGGAGAGAGGGGCAACCCTGACGTACAACACTTTTCGTGGTGAACTCCGGTGAAAGATCACCGCAAGCCCGAACTCGGCTTCGGCTATTAATGTAAAGGGATTTTACGACGGAAATGAATTTCTCCGGCACACCCTTCAACAAGAGACAGCGTGAGAGAACTGTGCGATCGCCTGAGTCGAACGCCGCCTTAAGATCCAGAAAAACGGGGATAGTGGACCCATGGAAGGTGTGTCTATGTTCTAAATTTTGTCGAAGAGCAAAGATGTGATCAATACAACCTCGGCCGGGTCTAAACCCAGCTTGATTCTCGCGCGAGCACTGCTCGCGAGCGTTAGATAAGCGGTGGAGAATAATACCAGCGAGCAGTTTGGATGCGATGCTAACCAGACTTATTCCCCTGTGGTTTTCACAGGAGGACCTGTCGCCTTTCTTATTAATCGGTACGATTACCGATTCACACCAACCCTTTGGAACTTGTTCCCTCTCCCGTATCAAACCGAAGGGTTTTGTCAACTCCACTAAAAGTGCTGGGCCACAGTCTTTGAAAATAGACGGAGGCGACCTATCCGGTCCGGCAGCCTTATGTCGTTTAATATAGCTTATCTCGCGAAGAACCTCCGTTTCTGACTGAAGACTGGTATCTACAGCAAGAGCTGTACCCATTGCGCTAGTGAGCAAACCTGAAGAGCATAAAGGCCGCTTAAACTGCTTCTCAAAATGCTCCGCCCAGCGAATTAGACGACGCTCCTGAGTTTGAATCAGTGAGCTGCTCACCTCTTTGATCAATTCGCTAACGCCTGGTTTACGTGGACCGGTTTGTCTAATCAGACGGAAAAGGTTGTGGCTTTAGCCAATCGCCGCAGCCTTTTCCATCTCCCTACACTTTGCAATCCACCACTGCTCACGGTCATTTCTCAGGCTTAGAATCAGTTGGCGTTTAAGGCATCTCCGTGCCTCATCGTATCCGCAATTCGGAGGAACCGTTTTGCGCACATCTAACAGTGCAACTGAAGATGCAGACATCCATCGTTCTGTGTGCGTCTAGTTGCTGGACCTTGGGTAGAATCAGCAGCCGCACGTAGAGCCTGTTTGATATCTGTCCATCGCTGTTCTGGATCCTGAGCATTTAACTGCATCGATAACCCGGTGGATAATTCTGCTTGGAAAGCAGGTCGTTGGTTATCGTCCAGTAGCAGCTGCGGAGGACGGCTCGCTTTGACGTTGTTTCGGCCACCGACGAGGCGCGAGCTGAAGCGCGCGGACAAGAGGGTGATCAGTGTCTACAGACGTGGACCTAAATGATCGGCAGTCTTGAATTGATCCGCGCCAGCGGTAACCGAAAGCAATACGGTCGATCTGAGTCCAACGCTGCAAAGGCGCAGGAGGATGCCAGGTTAGTCGATGCCACTTTTGTGAGAAATTTGTACTCGCTAGAAATAGTCCATGGTCGGAACATAGTTGAATGAGTCGATCACCGTCATCAGTTTGATCGGCTAGACCGCAATATCAGCCTCCCATGTTTCTTCCCGTCTCGTCTAGGATTCCAACTTGACCACTGAAATCACCAACAACCATGATGTCCGTAGAGCGCACGCCACGTAACAGTTGAGACCAATCATGGTAGAATTCTTCTTTAGCCTCAGGACAGCTACAGTCAGTTGGGGCATATATAGAAACGACAAACAGGCATCGGCGCTTCAGTCTAGTGCTGTTGACATGCATAGAATCATTCAACCGAACTGCACACAGACGGCTGCTGACTGGGATTCAGTCGAGCAATGCACGCTCAGTCTTCACACTCAGAACGATGCCAACGCCAGCCTGACCACGAGCACTAAACACCGAATCACCCGACACGCGAACAGTGAAACCAGAAGCAGAGCTTGCATCAAGGGAGCGAAGTATTAACACTGAAGTCGGGTCTTGTATGCGTGTTTCGGAGACACAACACACATCTATGTTAAAGGTTTCAAGAGTCCTAGCTAGGGCAGCCTGTTGCGCGTTTGGCAAAGTGTGTGGACGTTGAAAGCAGCTAAGTGAAGAGGACTCTTCGGCCGGAGAATGGATTCTCTTTCTTCCTCTGTCTTTAATTTGTTACCCTTTCCGGAATCTACAAGTTCACAGTCACGGTTCATTGTGGCTACTCGTACGCATTTAGAATTGGAACGTAAAGGATGAAGAGCAGAGAGATAAGAAGTGTTTTCCGATTGACCGCAGGAGGTTTCTGAGGCCATCATACTTGGCAGATGCCCACAACGCAGAAGGGATTTTTCTTTCGGGACCGTAACCGGAGCCTTTGACTCAAAAGTCTCACCCACAAGGCAGTGGGGCGTTAGCCCAGCACGGGAACGTGACCGAAGAACCCGTGAAGGAACGTCTTCTGGTCTGTCACGTGAGACCTGATTACTGCATGCGTTTTCTCTTTTCTTCCCTGGTATTTTGTTACCAATCCACCTTTCGGATTCATTCCTCAGTCCTATGCACCCAGTGGAGCAGGCGAAACGTGGACGGGGCAGCATCTTTTGGGCTGGGGGCTGCCCAGTTTAGGCGGGCGATAGCTGCCTAATGAAGTGCGATGACTTCTACCCCCGTCGAGAGAAACCCCAGGTACTCCACTCCTATGTCCATTTAGTGGAGGTTTTTAGACGGTAAACTGTTTCTCTCCGTGTTTATTCACTGAAGTGTCCTCTCCAGGGGCATAGTGATTAGAACCAGATGTTGCCCATCAACTGGTTCTGAGACTGGACTTCGTCTGGCCTGTACCCATCGACCTGTCAGGCATGATTGCATCTCCGACTTGAGGAGGCTATTTGGGTCATATGGGCACGCAAGCCACTACACCACGCCAAGGTTCAGTCTTGTCGTAATGTTGCGTTGCTAACTAGAAGGAGTTTGAACTCCTTCTTGGTACCAATAATAATAATTATTGGTACTGAGAACGTACACCGCAACATCTCTTTGTAAAGTGTCTTTCAAAAAGAGACGAAAGAAAACGAACCCTAGGATAGGGACGAGATTATCAGAATAGTTGCCAAATCTGCATGGTGACGGTCGAAGTGATAAATGCTTGAAGTGTTTCACGTAGAAAGCACGAGGAATTATGGTGATGGTTGGTGAAGAATCAAATTTCATAGGCAAAGAAATAACCCAGTGACATAACAACATACACAGTGCGTATATCGGTAGAAGGTAATCAGGGGTTCAGCAGAATACTGTACAAACGAATGTGAACTAACAGTGCATATAGTCATCATTGGGTACAACATTCAATGGATTAATTATTCGAGAAGTCATCAATCTCGGAAACAATGCGTGGGCGACAAACGTTAGTAAAAATGACCCAACTTACCGTAAATATAACACTGGGATGCAAAAGTTTGACAGTTCTCGGATTTTGCGTGACGTTAAATACCGCCACAGCGATAACATTGTGTCGGTTTCGAGGGTTTGTGTGAAGCTGTGGATTGCCGTAGCAACACTATTTCTCCTTTGAGTTCCGTAGCATGAAATATCTGGTTGGTCTCAAGTACTGCGATTTTTACTTTAGCCACATCAAATGCACCGGTCCAAGTTAGTGTGCTGGCGTCTTCCACCAGCAAGGCCTCACAAACGCAAGATGCCGATGTACCAGCAATCAGTTGCTGAGTTTGCAATACTTCCTCCATTTGTTATTTATTGGAAACGGTATTGTAAGCACAAGGATGCACGACACGTAATCCATGCAGTAAAATCCTCCACAGACTCTCCTGATGCCTAGTACAGTTGTGAAAATCTGTGGCTAACCACGTATGTGTTCATACTGAAATCGAAATGCTTATCCAGGGGACCGAGCGCGTCTTCGAGCGGTTTGTTTTTAAGGTTGAGTGCACCGAATAGGCGCCGGCCTTCAGCACCAATGCGTAGACGTAGTAGTTTCACATTGACGTCGTCAGTAATTTTCGCATTAGGGTTCAATACCGGAGGGACAGAAATGAAATCCCAAAACGTGGTTTTCCATGAGTTCCACAACTCCGGAGATAGTTTTCCGACGGCGTCATTCCAGAATGGGGTAAGTCAGTGTAAAACATCCGACACCGGGTAAGTTGGAAGCCGCGACGCTAGATGCTGTGCCCAAAAATCAGTAATCAGGACAAAAGTACGTATGCACAGCAGAAATGGCATTTAAGGTGAACTGTCGGCAGGCACAAGCCTAAGCTCGTGTCAATCGGACGAAAGTGGTTGGTCAATATTAGTCTCGCACGGAGCTAACTGCGTGTGATTGGTAGACAAGGTTAAAGCAGAGCGTGATACAGACAGGCATGGCACGCACGAGTGCAAGGCGAGCGACGCTGGCTGAAAATCCTTTCTTTTCTGATATCGCGCCAGCAATAATTCCAAGCCTCCAGTCCATCCAAATTACTTTTTTCCTCACTAAAGTAGGAATTTTCCCACCTGTTTGTCCATGCTACGTGTGTTTCAACCCCTAATAAACGTTATTCTTTATGCAATGGAGGGATAGCAAAGTATCTTCTAATTGTTTTAATTTATATTTCATCCACGGCACAGCCTTCAGCGTTCTTTGTAATGTTCGGTTCGAAACAGACTCCAACCAAAGCTTTCAATGTCGATAGGAAGCATGAATTATTAGATGCTAGAAGGATTATTCTGCCTCTGCCGAATTTCGTTGATTTTTCTGGACGAATCTTTCGCTTGTTAGCGTATATTGCTCATTATATTCCAGGCACCGTCGTATGACGTTTCTCGACCTTTTGCACTGACTAGAGAGCTCCTACAAACTGAATCCCATTTGGTGGAACGCGGATACTTTACCCTACTCAAAATCTATTAGTTTATTTTCGTGTGGCATTGCACGAACAACATTCGGCGTAGGCTCCTTGAGGTGTGTATGTGCAATCAATGCGAATGAAGGTCATCTATGTCACTAAGGTGCAGCACGTGCTCCAGCACGCATGAATCACGTGATTACGGCTTTCACGGATTTGTCGGTTGCTAAATCTGCAGACCAAACTAATCCGTTTGTTGTCAGGCTCGATGATCCGTCTGGTTCTGCAAAAGTTTTCATGGGAGAGCGCTCCAGAATAGTTGGTACCATGCATTTGTCACACTCATTTGTTAAGTTTTCCGATCTAAGCACCACACAGTGTACAGTTACCTTCTGTAATTTGGTATAACATGTCGTTGACGTTAACAGCGAAGTAAATGATGTCATTCTTACAAAACCGTTCGTTACGCCTTCCGAGGACATACTCGTTCAAGAGCCGCAGTCAGCCGTACTTGTCGCAGTGTCTCTAAGGGAAATCCAGTTCCTGTTCTCTCACGTTCTTCTTCGTCTTGTATCCAAGTCTCACCGAATCCACTTCTGCCACCTGATGCTCTTCTTCTCCCGAGACATTCTTTTGAACTAGCCCCATTTGACGTGCGAACGCTGGTGCGTATAGGACAACAGGCGTGTTTAGTCGTACGCTGGAGACCCTTCCCATCGACGTGTGTTCTGTCCAAGAAACTCCAGCTTAGTCGTTCGACTGATTCCCCCATCTAATCCTTATGGAAAGTTTCATGCTTGTCTGGGGACCCTGAGGCTGCGGCTTCTGGTCTTGCCGGTGTAGATGTAGCTCTCAGTGACATGGCTGAGGCTGCGCTGCTAGACTAGATCCCAGTTGATAGTCGGTTGTGCTCAGTGAGACTTAGAGGTTCATGTAAAGTAGGCGAAAACCGTCCCGATCGAGGCAACTTGTTTGTCGTTTCGGCTTTTACCTCGACAGGTGGCAGCCCAGATGCAATCAAAGGTATCTTCTATCAAAAGTTACACGACCTTTTACGTAAAGCAAAGTGCGCTGATATCGTGAATTTAACTGGAGACATGAATGCTAGAGTCGGTCGGCTGTCTTCGAATGAAGTGCATTTGGGAGGCCCTTTTGGCCTCGATTCCTGTCGTTCAAAAAACGGGGAATGGTTGTTGGTTCTGTGTTCAGATCACCGCCTGTTTCTCGCCAGTACGAATTTCAGGCGTTCTAATCGCCGGTGCGCCACGGGGCGTCCACCCTGTTCGAGTCAGCAATGGACCAAGGTAGACCACGTTGTAATTAGCTACAAAGTTTGGGGCTGCATAAAAGACTGCCGGTCGTATTGGAACACTCCCCTTCACTCCGACCATACGTTAGTCTGCACCAAGCTGTCCATGTTTCGGTTGGCGTGCTAAACGTTCGATGCAGCAGTGGTTAGACTGCGATATGCTGTCTGATCCATCTAGCCTTCCAACTTTCTGAAACGCGCTGGCTGAAAAATTAGAATCAACGCCACCAGATAACATCAACCAGCACTGGTTACTTATAAAGGATGATTTGTCTTCTGCTGGCGAGGTGAGTTGTGACCTGACCCGTCGTGTTGTGACATCCTGCATTTTTGCTGAGTCTTTGTGCCTTCTTGATGTGTGCCAGTCCATCCTGGCTGGTAGTGAGCATGATGCAGTACGGCTCACAACAAGATGTGAACTCAAGGTGAGTCTTCATAGGGATCGTGAAATCCGGTGGTCTCAAAAGGCATCAGAGATGGAACATGCCACTTCTCTGGGAAATTCCCGCAAGCTTTTTCATCTCATTCGAGTCACCGGTAGAGAGTCATTGAGTGTGTGCAAAATGATCTGTGAAGCTGACGGTTCGCCTATCCACTGTCTGCAGCTACTTCTTGTACACTGGGAGGAGCGTTGTAAATGACAGTTTAGCTGGCCTCCAGCGTCAGCCGTTCCCACAGCTGTTCCGGCACACGTCCCGTGCTCTGTTTTGATAGACCCAACTTCTCAGGCGGAGATCCGCAAGAAAATCTTAACGCTAGAAAGTTCAAAATCGCCTGACTCCGATGGCCCTTCCTCAACCCTGTTCAACGATGATGGAATGGCGCTCGTTAGGGAACTTCAAACTCTGTCTCACAAAAAAGAAGTCATTTCATAGCTCATAACTGAAGTGCGCTGTTAACTAGACCACGTAGTGGCTAAACGGTTGATACTACTGCTGAAACCTGAAACAGACAAATTTAAAGTACAGCTTTAAGTTCTTTTGAATTGATAAACTACGTAAGAGGACGGTGGATGCTTCCGTTGTACGTCATTCAGTTCACCTTCAACAGCTTCCCAATAGTCGAAAAAATCGATTATTTATGTGACGATATTGAAAGCAATGCAGTCAAGACAATCATTCTCCTACAAGATCTGAAACAATTGCGGTTTTTCAGCACGCACAACATTCACTTCATGTTTACGATCGGATTTATCACCAAAACGACGGGATAACAATCGGCACCTAGGACCTCTATGTGTACGGAAAATTAGTGGCAGTTGGTAATAAACTTGTCGTGTAGAGTATAGCTCACAGTTGTGATTCAGGAGGCATTACACGTGATCCGGTCAGGCACAGCGTCCTAACTACGCATGCTGAGCAGCTTCAAACAATCAGGATTGCACAGAACAGGTAAAGCAAAACTTCGCTGTGGTTGGTCAACTCGTAGTCTGTTAATTACTTTCCATGATTTGACATATTTATACAAACCAATTCTGCATTACAATTACCGTTCCATTCCGCAGTCTTGGTCTTCTTGCTACTCTCGTTAGCGCAGTTGCGGTTTGGGTTGATTTCAATACGTTTTATTATTTCGGGTACTGCGAACACTACACTCTTCTTAATTGTCACATCGGATGGTTGGTGATGCAGTGAACACGCATCTGATCTTGGCGGTGTTAGAAATGACCTTCGCTGTGGCACTCAAAATTCTAACGAGTTTATCCGCTCTGATGCCCACCCTTGAAGGGGAGTCGGATGAACAATGATTTCTTTTCTAACTTCGCAACTTTCCTTGGTTAAGCCCGTTCAGTCCAGTTCCTTCCAATTATTATTTTGAGATAACCGTTGCTCATTGGTGTTTTCCTTGCGTGTGGTAACTCGGTCTCCAGAGTGTCTACGATGCAGATACTGTGAAGAACTGTGAAGAATACAGTGATTCAGATTACGTTTGTAATCAGGTGACACGGAACTGGGAAGATGTAGTGATTCGACTGCCTCTACAGGCAGTCCAGTGCGCTGCAGCTTCATTTTCAGTATCCAACCATTCAGGTAAAGCCGGATCGGAACTGTTAGATCGTGTAGACACAGCGAAGTCACCTTGTGATTGGTCAGCACGATATACACCAGTAAATGCATGCCTATTATTGTATCTAAACGAATTAATACCAACCAAATGGGGCAGAATACATTCTTGCTATTCTTATCTGGTCTTGTCGTTCTGCCAGTGTGCGTAGTTCCTGTCCAGGTTATTTCATTCCGTACCATTGGTTGGTTAGATACGATTCATAAAGAAAATTCGTGTACTGGCCACTCCACGTCGACTTCCGAGACATCTTTCTCTGAATCGAGCTATCAGGTCGTCTGGTTAAACGTGTATCAAGAAACCATAGATGATTTTCTTCTTCCGTTTTGGTGGTAAGCTTGATTGCTGAATCGTTAGTGTCAAGTTGTAGTCCGATATCTGCTAAGTCGGCTGGTACATCATTAGCAAAAAATATATCATACGTGTACAGGTGGTAGTAACCAGATCGACTTATTGTTCTGTTCAATACTTTGGTTTCCAGCTTTGTCATTACCATGTCAGCAAGAAATAATAAGTATCATCGAGTACAAATTTTGCATTCGACGTACATTAAAAGAATAAATCTCTTAGATTAGAAGACAAAATGACTAGTGGTAGCGTTTCTGTATCAGGAAATGCACAGCCTGGGCTTCCCTTTTTCAATCGATGATATATTAGTGAACAAAGAAACCTTACCCGAAAATAATATTTTTGCTCCTACTGTGAGGAAATGGGTTGGCACATTATCAACAGACGTCCTGGTTTGTTTAGTAGACGGCACGATGACTTGACGAACAACCAGCACATTTTCGCCCATCCTTAAACGAGGACAAGATTGGAACGAACGAAGCGGACCGAAGAATCAATTAGATGCCAACTGTCGTCTGAACCGAATAAACCGATTGGGTTTATTCCCAAACAAACCACTCAGGAGAGCTGACGGAGAATAACAGGTGAACCAATAGGTTTGCAGGGCCAAGATTTGGTTATGACCAACATTCATCGAATGTAGATGATCGTTTTTGTACTAAAAGTCAAGATGATCCGAAGGTAGAACAGTCTTATCACTAGAGTTAGTGGGACGGAGCAGAACACCGTCTCCGTTCGCATCTTTGATAGTCTCGATAAAATGAAAGGGTCTCGCAGTGTAAGTCTCGCCGGTTTGTGTCACAGGCTCTAAATGAGTGACTATCAACTGGACTGTCATGTCGTATGCTGAGTTTGACACGGAGACGATAGGGCGGAAGGTTAGTCGTTGTTTGTGGTTTTCTCGGTAGGCCATGTAGTCCAGTTACGGTGGGACCTACTGGCTTACGTCTTCCAAAGAGGCTGAGTGAAATGTCACCCTGGTCTCTGAGACAATTCAGTGTATTAGTAATTTCATATACCGTCTTCTCTGTTTCGTCTTTTTATGATACGTCACGAGTGAACTTAGACCGACTGCACAAGAGTTTCGATAAAAACACGACCGATTTGTGAACCAAGGAAGTTATATGCGTACCGTTCGGGTTCACTCGGTAACTATGCTTGAGGTATAAGTTGACTCGGTGTGCGCTTCAGTGACCACAACTTCTTTTGATAGTGGTTGTTTGTGGTCGTGTGAGCGTATTCCAAAAATTGGTTTCTGTCTCTTTCCTCGAACATTTTCATGCGCGGTTGGTACTCAGACACATTCTTTTCAAATACAATTATCGGAGGCTAAATAGCATCCAGTTGATCGACAGCACGAAGTTTTTACGTCCAACTAAACAGACGTTGTTCACTATACGTAACCATACTGAGTATACGAGGTGGATGTCAAACGAGAGCCATACTGGTTTGCAATGGGCGGTGTTATGTTTAGACGTCAAATTAGAATACCTATGATTTCCGTCCCAATTTCTTCTCACCTGTCTACGGTGCGTGTGGACCGCGTGTTCCGGTATCTAGGCTACGCCCTCCATTATTTGTTGATATCTTTTGGTACCGTACCTTCGATCTTGCGGTTGGTCAGTGTTGATTCATCATGGTAATCTTCCTCACGGGAAGGATGTTGGTGCCGCCCATTGATATTCGTTACCGCCGCCAGATAAGCGACGTTCGCACAACGTTCTTCGTCCTGATTCAAAACCTATAGACCGTTTGGCTTATCCGACAAACACACACACCAACATCGTTGATGATTCACGAGTCCTCTGTTCTCGGTCCAAGCTCATTTCGTGTACGCCTCTACTTTAATCTGATTAGTTCCCTTCTTGAGCGGCGTGTCACTATCGTTTCAACACTATTCACGTTCGTCATGTGCTAACCTCAGACACATTCCGTTGTTGATAATCATCTTTTAAAGAATGGTGTAGACAATTGCACCCGGACACCTCACAATTTGAGGTTTGCACAGTTTGCAGTCTCACCGTAAGTTATCTAACAGTACCGTATCCTCAGATAATCTCATTCTGTGTCGCCGAGACCTTCGGGATTTTACGCGTCACTCGATTTCTACGACTAGATTTCACGGGGGAAATCCTATAGTCACTAGAAATCAGTGCAGATTGTTGTTCGGAAGTGTCCCATGAATAGTAAACTAACACACGTTGGTTATCCAACGGATGGGCCAATACGTGGCACCCGCCGGTACTCCTCTCTTCTGTGGAACTCGTTGGGTAGTGAATCACACAGTTGTAATAGGCATTAGTTCACCTGATCTATTTGACGTGTTTGAAGATGATTTCCACCGGGAACTGGAGAGTCCATCCATAGTTTGATTATTCGCCGGACTACACCTAGACATGGACAGTCCATATAATCAATCGGGATATCCTTAAGCCTATCTGTGTTCAGTATTTCAAATGGCGAATGTGTCGAATGCAGACTGCGGAAAAGTTGGTCATTCAAAAATGGTGAATCATATTCGGGAAACGTCAGCTTGTGTTTGAAATACTTACCCCCCACCCCCACCCCACCCTGTGTGCACTTGTCGGAGCTAGAGTAACCGGAATGTGGCTTCTTTTGCTTGACAAACGAGCACGCTGGATAACGGCACCGCCGAAGCGATTGCCAGATGAGTTTATCTTACTTGTACATTCACGCAGTGGTTGCGTAATTGCTGTAGTTCTTCAACAATGTCCTCCATGAAGACGTTGACACCGCTTGGTTGTTTCGGTCCACTGTAGACCCCGACGATGAACGGAGTTGTCCTGATGAGACACAGAACCCACACAAGAATCGTCCAGATACAAGCTGTATAAGAGATAAGGGGATGCATGCCATCCACTGTAGCTGAACGATCAGACGTGTTTCTTGATTAGGAGTTCCATTTGGTGGTAGCTTGTTAAGTGCAGCCTCAAGGCCAATGTGGCAGTCAGTTCCAGGGTGTATTGTTTTGACTACCGTTGTATGTGTGTTCCCATCAGTGCCCTCGCGTTTCCTGGTAATTGGGACAAATGTTTCTTCACCTGCCTGATAAACAGATCGACGGAGACCATGGAAGTGCTGCTCTCTTTCGAATATGACTTCAAGTCAGAACAGATATCGGAATCAGTGGCCGGATTACCTACAATGCAGGAAGTGATCGAAAAATGAAACGCACTTTACTTGTACTAAATGTCACCAATGGTAGCAACACTAGTTATTGAAAATGATGAACGGCATTCAGACCAAGTGGTTCGGTCTAGATTGTCACGAGTTCGGAAGCGTGAATTGCGCCGACTATCAACAGTTTAAACAGCTCATCACCAGTGGTAAATGGTATGGTTTGTAGCGCGTTTTTTATTATCCTACTCTTATTGGCCATTGGGATTCGTCTAACGTTGACCAATAGAACTAGAGTTAACATGGTATGTTGACCCAACACACTAAGAACCCATCACACTACCCCGTTGTCACATGTTATTTCTATTTCCATTTCACCAGGATTACAACTCGTTCGCAGATTCTCCTTCTGAAGTCGTTAATTCCGTAACACAAATTTATCGCGCATTTCACATTTGTTAAAAATCGCTCGTTTATCTTATCCCTAAAGATGCACTTTGATGGGATCAATGCCTAATGAATACCAATTCTTCATGATGAGCAAAACAACACGTATTCATGGTCGGGCCTTGAACAATCGTGAACAGAAGCCACTGAGACGCTTCACCCCCTAGAGTGACGTCTGTTAACACACGGTTAACGTATCTGCGTGAACGCGTTCGGGGTCACATGGCAAATTGAGGTCTGTGTATGGGTAACTATCAAATCCCAATTGCATCAAAATTATTCGGAGTTAGTTTGGCTGATTGAGATATCCTCCTGATTTATCTGAAGACCGGTGCATCCATCATCACTACACATTTCGCGTAGGTAGCCGCACCCAGTGCTCGTCGTTTACGCATCGTACCATATTGTGCATCTAAAGTTACGCACATGAACCCGATAATGTCGTGACCAGATCTAAGTGGCCCAGTACCTATCATGCGACCGAACTAGGTGATTGAGAGGTGACTAATAACAAGACCAGTGGACAGAGGTAGGCCTCTTGGTCGGCTATACGTGTTTCATGTGGATGAAGTGGACAAAACAGGTGAAGTCACACTTCGATCAATAGACTGACTTCGAAAATAACAATGGGAAAAGGGAGCTGCAATGCGGTCACAATAGTCCGAAGGTATCCGAATTTCAATCAGTCTTCATCGTTTCCGCGTGGTGATAAAAAGTTATCCGGTCATACGTACTATAGAATGTAAGTTGACTCGATCTTTATGTGACAGTCAGATAACATCTCAGATATGAAAGTGTACGGGTTTGTGTTTGCAAGAATAATGAGCGTGGTTTTCTGTATTTAGTGTTACCAAAGTTAAATCCACAGAAGTCTTAGCTACTGGCCTCATGACAGCAGTATTCTGTGTTGGAATCAGATCGGTGTGTAGAATGGAGCTTGGCTCCGGGATCTGCATTGTGGTCATGGTAGTGAAAATAAATTCCCATGTCACCAGCTATGTTTGATTTGAGCATTTGATTACCAAAACGTCTCGACATATTTTGCTGATTTCGTGGAATGAAGTCTTGTTTGATCACCCTCCTCCAACCGTGCACAGTTAGTTGGACATGCTTCTGCTTCCTAGTCTTCTTCTTTTTTTTCTTCTTCTTCTTTTTCTTCCTCTCCTTCTGTCCCCTCCCCCTTTCCTCCTCTCCCTCCTCCTCGTGCTCCTCTCCCTTCTGCTCTACCTTCGCGAACGTAAGCTCGAGCGCGTCAGATGTATTTGCGAGAAGTAGGACGTATTTAGCGCCGTTACCGATGAACCGCAGTTACTGTCCAACCTTGGAAAGGCCCGGATCCTTGCATTCCCGTCCTGCGATTCATCCGCAGAGAAAAATACTGAATACACTTTGGGGAGAACGAGAACATATAATGTCCATTACATAACGTTGCCGGTGGAGAAATTATGAGACTTGAGAAAGGTGGCCCACGGTAACCGAAAAGTCGTCTAGTATTTTCCACAGACAACGCCGTATTACTGACATTATATTTTCCCGTTTAACACACCACATGGCGCATCGTTTTTTCCATGCTCTCCGAATTTCATTTGAGCCTGACTTACTGAACACCCTAAGGAGATCTAATTTCGTAAATTACTGCTCAAATGCTTGTTAGTAGGCAAATAGAAAAGGGCTTGTGAACATGCGATGACAGTGAAGAAAATTAGCGGACCAATGTGGATTTTTGGCCCTATGGTTCATACTAACGTTAAACGAAGAGTGAATAACATTATATATATATATATATATTTAGAGGGAGCTAATGAAGATGAAGTGTGGTAAAATCAGAAGTTCAGACGATTAGCCACCACGGGAACTAACTGAATTTACCCTCATTTCATCCTTAGCGGTAATTTGCTCATTTAATCAAATTTGTTTTGTAAAAATACCGTGGATTTTGTTAGAGTGACATCCATGACGAATGTGCGCGGTAATCCTTGGAAGACAGAAGTTCCTTTATATCTAGAAATTAAACCAAACCTGCATCATTCGAGAAAGCCCGATTATTCGTTGACATGTACAATTCACGTCTTCCCATTGTGAGATGAAATGCTGCTTCGTTTTCCTTCTCGAAATCCCTTCGAACAGAGCATCACAGTCCAAATCTTTCGACTCAACCATGAATTTTAGAAACACTCACTCATAAATTGATGTGCTCAGTCTCAAGAACTTCCATGCTGCGAGGACAGTCTTACTGCGAATAAATTTTACTAGGAATACGAACAAGCAATCCCCTGAATCATGAAATCCAATAATCAGCACTGCCTCGCTCAAACCCTGGAATGCAATTGAGAAGACGCGGAAGTCAGGTAGCACCCAGCAAAGTATGTGTATTAGCAGTAGCATGCGCGCATTTACGAGGTGTAAAAGGAATAACCAGTGGAAAATTAAGAGAGTGGGGAGGATCGCATCTGCTTGTGTGTGGTAGTGTGTGTGTGTGTGTGTGTGTGTGTGTGTGCTTGTGTATGTATGTGATTGAATGTATATGTGTGTATACCAGTTCGTCTGGGAAGACAAAGAACAATGAGTCGGCTTTAACTTCACGACTGGCTGAGTCTTGACAATTTTAAGCTGCGGCATACCCGTCTGGGATTGTTCAAACATGTGGAAACCTACACCAGAATATCTGGCTCAGTCTACACGAGATCAAAGGAACCATGATTCAAATTCAAACCTACATTCATCCAGCCACGTTGGTAGTTGTTTCCGTCACAGAAATGCTCCGGACTGTATCGTGTAATCCAATGATCTTGACTTCTGTGTTCATAGCCTCTTATTGAATCGTACGTCTTATGAGATAAGAAATAACAGCCCGGTCTGATTTACTACCGTTACTTAAATGTCCCATTAGAAGCCATTTTGTCGTACGCAATTTATTTTTTTATCACTCTACAGGAAATGTAAAGCCTTTGTATTTATACCCGGGACTACAAAGATGCGTTCAGTTATGTAACGAGGATTATTTACCTCATATATTAGGTGAAGATGGCGGACCGCTATCTACCGGAGGTCATTTACCTCACCCCTTTATCAATCACGATTGGTAAACATTAGTATCAACTACTTTCAACGATAGACATTATTCAAAGCATCGTTCTATCACTCTATTCCTCTCCCACGTAAACATACATGATATACTCTTTTAAGTAGTCTGTTTCTACACTTGAATAAATAATTCATCGATCGGTCCAATTTCATTCATCAGTTGACTGTAATTCGCAATCTAAAACTAACATGTTCGAACCATTTGTACACTGTGTTAACCTATCAAATCTTAACCTCAAGGTATTTCTTATCATGCCCGAAAGGAACATCGTCTGACAAAAATAGTAAATAGTTCACGCAGTATCATCATGGGACTTGTGGTGCACTCTTTTAGCCCAAATATGAACTTCTGCTGAGATCAGTCTAGTCTGCCATTGGACACCAAAACTAGTTTCCACAGTACATCAGAGGCAAAAGATTGACTTCAGGGTGCCCGTAAAGAGGCTAATACAACTATTGAATGACTAATAAGTGGGGGAGGACTGTGAAACAAAAGTTTGGAGAAATCTGTCAATCACTGATATATTCTTGACTGATAAGTTATTCTGTTTTGGCTCTACGTGTGTTTCAAAAGTAGATTATGAGTCTGTCCCCATTCTGACTAGCAGGAGAAAATAACCACTGGTGGAACGGACGACCAGGATATACAGGTCTTCAATAATACCAACTAGACGTCCCCTGGTTCTGAAGAGAACCAGTATATCACTTTCCGATCCAGATCTACAACGCTTTTCTGGTACACTCTGGGGTCAATACTGAACCCCCATCCTGCACAGTGTCCACACAGACACTTAAGACATCTCTATAGTGGTGCAGTGATCTTAGTTTTGACAAGACATGATGGTATTTTTTCTTATCTTGTGATCTACACACTACTTACACTGCGATAGATCAAGGTATATCATCAAGCAATCACATGGTGACAGGCATGAACATATGTGGTGATTCAGCAGCTGCCACACGTGATGCGGTCAGGTACAGCTTCGTAACCACGTACACGAATGAGTCTCAACCAATCAGGATCACCGCGGACAAGTCCGACAAAAATTCCCTGTGATTGGTCATCTTCGAGTCAGTCAATTATATTCTCTAATTAAGCATATTTATACGAACCCACTCTGCAATACAATTGACGTGCTATTTCGTGGCCTTGGTCTTCTTGCTACTTCCGTTCGCGTAGTTCTGAGTGGGGGCAGTTTCAATACGGACTGTCAATTTCGTTCGTTACGGCTATTACAACATACCTGAACGAAAGCACTTGACTAAGTGCCCCCAAAACCCACAGATGTTCTTCAATCTTCAGTCACACAGTCCAGTAAGTGTTAATTCCAACGAACAGGGGTTATCGTTGATCCCTTCCCCCATTTGAATGAAACGTTCAACCTGTCCGTTGCTTTTTGAGTAATATGATGTTGGTTCCACACGATTTATTCCTGACCGAACGCAAAACTCAGCAAAAACAGTTGAAGAGAACTGTCCTCCATTGTCGTTTACGAGCATTTCGGGACAAACAAAATGGCTGAATGGTCAGCGCAGAGTGTTGGTTACACACGTAAGAAAATAAAGAAAAACCTCTGGCCATTTTCTGTATTCGTCTACTGCTATCAGAAAGTTTTTGTCATTGACTATTCACGCCCAATCGATGTGCACTCTCGATCAGCGGGTTTTTGGCACCAGTCTTTCCTTGATATTTGTCTTTACTGGTACCTTCTAAGTTAGGCGCACTTGGTACAGGAGCGAGCCGATTGTTTTAGTTTTATATCCATATTGTGCCAATATACGTAGCTACGAGCCAGGGCTTTTATGCAGCTGATTCCTGGATGACCTTTGTAGAATCGTTTCAGGACTCAGTATTGCAGGTGGCTCATCACAGCGGGGCGTTGACGAGAACGGGATACAACCGTTCACTTTTGACAGGGGATTCTTTCACTGACTGAAATTTCGGAGCCCCCTTGGAAGTTTTGCAGGCCACTGGGTCTGGTAGTGTTTGTTGGCCTGTTTCAATAGTAGATCCCGCCGAGTCACTCCGAGAGTATGAAAATTGTGTCCATAAGCGAATCATTAGCCTCTGACGCCACGGATATGCACATGGCTACCGTACACTTTAGCTCATTGGTCCTGGAATCGGCAAAGCTTGTAAATGTGTCAGCTGACCATTTTCAACTGTTGACTGATATCTGATTTCAAAATCACATCCAAGAAGTAAGGTCACCCAGCTCTGAAGTCGGTTAGCGGAGTACATGGGAATGCCGTTCTTTGACCCGGAGTAGCGAGTAGTGGTTTCAAGTCCATAATGAGAGTAAAATGGGACTGTAGGGCTTTTTTTAATGCTTCTTTACAGTGAAGATGAGAGTCAATGCCTTCTTTTCGAACCGTTTGCAATTACGTTCAACTGCCGTCAGAGATCGTCCAGTGTGAGAGATAGATAGGTTCTTCTGTATCACCGGGGAAGATGTGTGAAATCACTATGCCAGTTGCATAACCCGAAGATTCCGCTACAAACACGATCTAAAAGGGTTGGTCGAAGTGAGTAAGCAAGAAGTCAAAACTCAATATTTGCTTCAAGCCATCAAAGGTTTATTGAGACTGATGAGATCAGTTCCATCTTACGTCCTTCTTGAGTAGCTCGTTCATCAAGATGCCGGAGGCGTTGCTTGTCAGACAGAATCGAGCTATAGGAGCTCACGAGGCCCGAAAATAATCACCGTATGCTGAAACCAATAGTAGTAGTGAGTGCAGTTCGAGTTTGAACTCAACTCCGCTATCGTGTTCCATTTCTCGAACGAATTCTAGTTCTCAGTTTGAGGTTTATTACGCGCTTCCGGTGTCTTACTGTAGCAATCGTATCTAACCGGCCAATCGTACAGAAATGAAATAATCTGGACTCGGACTACGCACACAGGAAGAACGACAAGACCAGAAAAGAACAACAAGAATGTATTCCGTTGCATTTGATTGATGCTCACTCGTTTTTCTACGAAAATAGGCGTGTACTTATTGGTAGATAACGTCCTGATCAATCACAAGGCGACTTCGCTGTATCTACACAATCTAACAGTTACCGTCTGGCTTTACCCGATCGATTGGATACTGGAAATGTTGCTATAGCACACTGCACCGCGTACGTAGACAGTCGAATCACTACACTTACACACTCTTAGCGGTTTTCTGATGTGAAACAGGCTGGCCGTCACAGTGCTGTAACGCAAAGGTGCAGCGCTTTCCCATAGGGAATTGAACTTCCAATCTGTAGGAGCAAAACAAGAAAAAATTCCATGAGACGGGGCTCAGTAAAAGCATCAACAAGATCGCACACTTGCATTAACCGAGCACCAGTTTGACGATCCGCATTCTGGTCGTTACAAAGTGATGATTCAAACCATCGGTTTGCTTATAACCGTTGGTTAAAAAAAAACTTGGGCTATTTGAAATGCAATTTCCTATCACAAATCTGGATTAAAAAGGACTTTAAAAATGATCAGAGTATTACTTGAAGTAACCTGTGTGATTCATTTAACAACCAATATTTTCCCGACCGATACAGACCGGCTCTCTGACTTCGATCACCGTTGTATGAGTAGCATTTCTTCAGTTTGATGGAAATACCAAATGAGCAGCCTCACATTTTGCATGCCCATTTTCAGAACCAGACGTACCGCATACTTAGTGGGTATGCTATTCTCATTCCACTGGTATCAGTGGGTACTGCACATACTACATGTAAGGGTATTGATTAACACTTCGACAGACGACTTAGTTCCGTTTGCAGACTGTACGTGATCGTCCGTAAAAAAATCGGTGGCAAACCTGGAACTAACGAAGAGGATCGATGGCCCAGTAAGTTCTCCTGCTAGCACAAGTGGTGTAAAATACTGCGAGCAACTTGTGTATAAACGCACTTCTTCCCCCAATTACCTAATCTGTGATGAGATTGGCTATCATATTGTTCAAAATACTGGGCTATTGTCTCACTATTTCACCGTACACCAGTAGCGAGAAAGTGCGTTAACAATACTTGTGCTACTATAGTAGCACATCGTGCTTACAGTTCTGCGAAATTCGCCGAGCATCAACGCTTCCTGTGAGTGCGGAAAAATTGCGCAACCGAATCGAATCATGGATTCACTGACTGTTAGTAAACCGAAGTGTACAAATACTGGTAAGGCATTTTCTCGCTACTGGTGTACGGTGAAATGGTGAGATAATAGCCCGGTATTTTGAGCAGCATAATAGCCAATCTCATCACAGATTAGGTAATTGGGGGAAGAAGTGACAATAATCAGGGAAATTGTTGGCAAACGCTGTCAAAACTAAGTTCTCCATCTGTCTCAGCTGATACAGCTGCCTGGGGTTGAAGAGAAGAACAGCATTCGGATGACGCCCATGAAATCCAAGTTTTGTAGACTAATGTAATGGTGTTCTCTAGTCATCCACATAACAATCACTTATAAATGAGTAAATCCATTGCATTTTCATTGCACAGTAATTTATTGAGACACGCTTACAGCATTGGCTTGAACCTTTATTCCCACACTGTTTAATGTGGATGTGAGAGCCTGTTTATATACTTACTGAGCTATGGCTCGTCGTTTTTTCTTTCTGTGCCATTACAGATCGCGCACGTGCAACTCCCACGGCAGAGCAGTGTATCCAGAACACATCTCACTACCCGGTTTGTCCCTGAGTCCGTGTCGAACCGCCGTTGTTGTCGTCGTCGTTTCCGTCGTGTCAAGGTCGTGCTCGCCACCGTGTTGCACATAAAACAATAGCTGCTTTGTGATGTTAAAAGGTTGCTCGGACGTTATGCTGTGGTCTCTCACGTTTCTGTTCTGCGATTTTTCTACGGACGGACTGAGTAGTCGGTTTTTGCACGTAACTCCTGCCGCACCAGCCCGCTAAAGTAAATCAGGACGCAAAGTCACAGCACGTCAGTTGACAGTGTACTGGTATGCGACAAAGACAGGCTATTCAAAACAAAGACCATAATCTTGAACGCTTCCCTCCAGTAGGATTGTTGTCTCGTGTCCCGGTTGATTGAGATTCTTTCTCCCACTAGGTCGGACCGGCTGTCTCAAAGTTCACACGCTTGATACAACAACACTGGCGAGTTGAAGTGTGTTTATTGGTTGATCAGGCTTATCACGTTCACTCGATTAGTGGCTTGGCTTCGCGTAGGTTCTCGCAACAACCTGGCACGTCATGTTGGTACGGCTGCGAACGGCAACCACTGATTTTCTGTTACACAGGTTCTAGGATCACTCAGAAAAAACGAACGAGTATGATTGAATTCTCGATGGGAAACTATTTTACGTTGATTACAAAGATTGACAATACAGTTGCATGTACCGCCAAATAATGATATCGTCTTATTAATTCTTGGAAACCTAGTAGGGACGAATCCCAAGAAATTATTTCGCTTTATTCTTTATCTACAAAGATTCTCACAGCACAATGTGAGACTTTACGAAGAAAAACAGAGACATAATAGGCAAATAAGATTGCTATTTATTATCTGTCCTTATGAGTCAATCAACTTCCACAAAACGTTCATAAATGTTACTGTTTTTACAATAAGCTGAATCATAAGTTGTTTATGGGGAAGTGAGACGCCACAACAGTGATACGGGTGCATCGTTTGGGCTTTTTCCAATCCATTTGCGATGCAGCATCTGATGTCATCAACACGGTCAACTGCGCAGATCATCACACTTTATCATTTGTTCAGCCAGCTTTGCAACTCTATTCTTTGGAAAAATAATAAATTGTTCCAACATTCCAATACGTCATAATATTCCGATACTTTTGATCCGACTGGCTTGCGGCAGCATGGATAAAGGTTGTGCGTCAAGGTTAAATGACTGTGGGTCGTTAAAGGACGGTGTATAGTGGCTAAAGCTTGAGGGGAAAGGTGTAGGTTATAATGCTCAATTGTACAATCCCCACTTGGACTGAGTACGTCCACGATAAACGGGTTCATTAGAGGGCTGAAACTGCAGTGGGTGAAAAATTTGCAGAATATGCTAAATATTCTTCCAATTCATGGAAAATTATTGGTAAAGTTGATAATGGGAAACTACTCATGAAACCTTTCATTAGTATGATGGAAGATACAAAATATATGTAGATATATGTTTACATGCATTTATATCGATCGTAAGATTAATTTGGCCATATGTTCGGTGCTGCGACGATCAAGGGAAGCCAGATAACTGTTGTGTGGCCAACCATGTGTCGTTGGCATTCGCACGTGATTGATCCCGGTCCCATTGGCCTTGCACTCGCTTGCGCGGCCCCTGTCTGTCCCACGCTCCGCTTTGTTCCACCTCACCAATCACGTGGTTAGATGCGCGTGAGACTGACATAGAGACTTTGTTCCCGTCCACTTGACACGTTATCGTGCTCGGGCCTGCCAACCGATGGTTCAATGCCTTACTCCCTTGCCTGCTTACGTACATGTTTACTGATGTACATATAAACGGATGTGCTCCGTACTGTCCTCTGAATTCTAAGCCCAACAGTAACAGTGTTGGGTTTTCGCATCAATTATTTGTTCTATTAATCAAATAGTTACGTAAATATGGTTTAATCTATTGAACAGGCTCATGTCAGACAAAAGGCTCTGATAATGCACGCACTAAGCTGCTTGCTATATGATAATGTAAGTTATCAGAAAGAATACGCTTTCGTGTTTTTGACCACAAAAAATGACACACAATTCGCGTTCCTCCAGTCAAACATGGTTCCCTTTGATTACTTTCATCGAGTATCACGTTCGGATTTGGGGAAAACGCCTGATAATCATCGAATTGCACAAAAGAAGTTTGAAAATTACAAGAGGACAAACCGTGATAGGCTTAGTGGTTATAATTGATCGTGCGGTGTTGAATTAGTTGTTCAACAGCTGATTTGTGAGAACCATGACGCGTGTTCATCGGTTTCATAGTTCTAATGTGGAACAAGCGCAACAGGAATGAGAGCGACCTAATGAAATCCCTGAAAATTAAACATTTCGTCATGTGTAATGAACTTGGAAATTTGCCAAAGCAACTCCATTACACAATGCTTATTTATTATCACCTGAAGTAAGGTCAAAACTAGCATTAGACCTTCGCTAAATGTTATTCAGTTTGTAGCAACAGCTATCTTCGTTCATGCTTTTAACACGTTTATTGTTTAACTGAACGTTGACTGCCAAGCGTGGTTGCCATTTGACCGTTGCTCTCGCGCGCGCTCTCACGCACGCTCCCAAATATACGCTAACCCCTATCTCTCCCAATCGCCTTCTCGTTCTCACGGGTCGTGGAGAATACTGTTCTGGTTGACATATTCGTGCAGTGCCGCACATTAGAGTAACGTGCAGGTGGTCCACGCAGTACAAAGGACCGAATCACGCGTTTACTAAGGAAACCGCGAAGTAAGGTCTAATCAACCTTATAATTTCACACGTTATTTCATTATGTCTCATTTACGTTCAAGTGTAACGCTGTGATCAAATGAGACAGTACCTGGAATATGCGCATCCCTTCCATTTTTCAGAAAACTCCGTTATGTCGTATACAATATATACAATAACTTAACTGCAAACACCTTCAGTAAATTTTGGTTAGGAAATTCACCTTGTTTTTACCAGCCAATTTCCGTTATTCGCCGAGTTGTTCAGTAATTAAAAATCACTTTTCCTAGGCAATCAGTGTGAGGGAATGTGTTAGCCTATTGTTGGCGCACTGCCGAGTCGCGTTGGCAGTCAACACTGATGCAGTACCAAGCCCAAGGCTTGAGACAACAGGATCTCGGGTGACAAGATAGCCGATCACTGGAGTGGGTCGATAAATGAGAGATGAGTCTTGTCAGCGTTGTTTGAGCCTCAAGGCGTGGTCGCCCACACCAGTAGGACCAATGCATTATGTGCAACGAGTGGGCGAATGTGAGGGCAACCGATATATATTCTTTGTTTTGCGCTAATAGACGGACATGATTCGTGGGCGGGATAGCGCTCTCACCAGAGCTAGTGGGACGGAATAAAACAATCAGTGAATATTCACTGAAATGCAAAGTGTAGCGTGTACTACATTCTACATATCTTCATCCTGTTAGCCATCATACTAGACAGATTACTTTTCAGTTCTCTGTCGAACCACGAAGCCCATGGCTTGATAGTACCATGCTTATTCAGCCGGTCCTAATCGCAGAATTTGTTCACCCGATCCTGTCCGACCACACCACCCACACCGGCATCACGTGTACGTTTGACTGTTACAATTTTCCACCGGGTTACACTTCAAATGTTGAGATGCGGAGAACTGTCAAATGTTTTAAGGCTTGAGACGGGATTGGACTACTGATTGTGGCTCACGATGTCAGTGGCACATCTGTGATTTCGTAGGCTGTCTGATTTCGCGAGGCACCTCATAGGTTCACACCCCGTCTCTGTCCGACAGTTTGATGGTGTAGCGTACTACTCGGTCTATATGGTACACTAAAGTAATGTCAACAATATCTAAGACGACACTAGCAAACTAAGATGGGCGGAGGAGCGTGCGGTGATAAAAAGGCTAAAAGGGTATGTACATTAGGAATTAAAATGAAACAAAAGGTGTGACACAAACTCACAGTTGTTCAGTGTTCTTGTGGTCAGGAAATGAGCGCCGAAGAGCCAATATCCGCCAATGTCTTCAGTTCAGTTCGGTCTGACAGCCATCCGTTGAACAGAACAGGATGGTATTGAGCGAAGTGCCAAGAGATGCCGTGGAAGCCTCTAAAATGTTTTGTTTCTCACAGTTAGTTCTGACCGATATAATTCCAAGACACTCCAAATCAGATGAGACCGTGCCAGAATGAAAGATTTATTGACAGCCTTTTTGTATTGCGCGGTGATTACGACCAAAAAGGTGTGTGTGTTTTACATTAAAACGTCGGTACAACAAAGGAATGTCGCACCAAGGGACGTTGAAAATCATGGAAAAAGTCGGAAATGTACAGGTACCTACAATGGCCGGTATTCTAACGGAAGCTGTTCACGAGCACAGGCTACACCATATTTCATACTGTTTCGGAATTGTGTCTAAATAAATAAAATGCCAAACGAGTGGCTGTTTGGGATGTCCTTCCGACTGGCCCGAAGACCGGCGCGCCAATCACCGTTACACATTTCGCGTCGGTGGCCGCATTGTTCGTTGTGTTCGGGCTTCGTCAGTCACAAAGCGATACTACATGAGATCTCTTAGTGAAACCAATTTATTGTGAATATATTTCTATTACCATAAATTTTTATTATACCTGAAAATCCATCTTGAAGCTTGCAAAGTGAAAAGACAATAGGATGTTATCGGGATTGTTAGTGGAAGAACATAATGCTACTCCCGTCCTCGTTCTATGGTCTTTTTAATTGATCCACCTGTTGAGGTAGAGATCCGCAAGAAAATGCAAGTATTAGGACGTCACGGGCCGCGGGGCTTCACGGTCCTTCTCCCAGCCCTGTTCACCGTTAGTGGAATACAGCTTGTTAGATCGGGATTCCGCGCGCATACCCACATTATCTCTATGCCGATTCACCTAGATGATAATTAAATTATACTGTGCAAAATTTACGTAGTTGTGTTTAATGGGCGTCGGCAGCCGATTGACAAAATTCAAAACTATTCGGCCAATCTGCCCACAATGTTCTCCTGGCTATATCGAAAGTAAGACAGCTACGATTCGCAAGAAAATTTACGTCCTCACCACAATTCTGTTAAATGGATCCCCGAGGCAAAAAGCAGATGCTCTAGAATTGACAACGTAAAGGTTTTACTTGTGGAGGCATACGGTAGTTAGATATTTTAACCACGAGGAATGTTACTTTGTTTATCTGAAGCTGATGGACGATTTTTCTTGAACCATTCCATGACAATAGAATGGATGCGTAAATGTCGGCATTACTGGAAATTCAGTTGGAGGAGGGTGATCAAACAAGACTTCATTCCACGAAATCAGCAAAATATGTCGAGACGTTTTGGTAATCAAATGCTCAAATCAAACAGCTGGTAACACTGGAATTTATTTTCACTACCATGACCACAATGCAGATCCCGGAGCCAAGCTCCATTCTACACACCGATCTGATTCCAACACAGAATACTGCTGTCATGAGGCCAGTAGCTAAGACTTCTGTGGATTTAACTTTGGTAACACTAAATACAGAAAACCACGCTCATTATTCTTGCAAACACAAACCCGTACACTTTCATATCTGAGATGTTATCTGACTGTCACATAAAGATCGAGTCAACTTACATTCTATAGTACGTATGACCGGATAACTTTTTATCACCACGCGGAAACGATGAAGACTGATTGAAATTCGGATACCTTCGGACTATTGTGACCGCATTGCAGCTCCCTTTTCCCATTGTTATTTTCGAAGTCAGTCTATTGATCGAAGTGTGACTTCACCTGTTTTGTCCACTTCATCCACATGAAACACGTATAGCCGACCAAGAGGCCTACCTCTGTCCACTGGTCTTGTTATTAGTCACCTCTCAATCACCTAGTTCGGTCGCATGATAGGTACTGGGCCACTTAGATCTGGTCACGACATTATCGGGTTCATGTGCGTAACTTTAGATGCACAATATGGTACGATGCGTAAACGACGAGCACTGGGTGCGGCTACCTACGCGAAATGTGTAGTGATGATGGATGCACCGGTCTTCAGATAAATCAGGAGGATATCTCAATCAGCCAAACTAACTCCGAATAATTTTGATGCAATTGGGATTTGATAGTTACCCATACACAGACCTTAATTTGCCATGTGACCCCGAACGCGTTCACACAGATACGTTAACCGTGTGTTAACAGACGTCACTCTAGGGGGTGAAGCGTCTCAGTGGCTTCTGTTCACGATTGTTCAAGGCCCGACCATGAATACGTGTTGTTTTGCTCATCATGAAGAATTGGTATTCATTAGGCATTGATCCCATCAAAGTGCATCTTTAGGGATAAGATAAACGAGCGATTTTTAACAAATGTGAAATGCGCGATAAATTTGTGTTACGGAATTAACGACTTCAGAAGGAGAATCTGCGAACGAGTTGTAATCCTGGTGAAATGGAAATAGAAATAACATGTGACAACGGGGTAGTGTGATGGGTTCTTCGTGTGTTGGGTCAACATACCATGTTAACTCTAGTTCTATTGGTCATCGTTAGACGAATCCCAATGGCCAATAAGAGTAGGATAATAAAAAACGCGCTACAAACCATACCATTTACCACTGGTGATGAGCTGTTTAAACTGTTGATAGTCGGCGCAATTCACGCTTCCGAACTCGTGACAATCTAGACCGAACCACTTGGTCTGAATGCCGTTCATCATTTTCAATAACTAGTGTTGCTACCATTGGTGACATTTAGTACAAGTAAAGTGCGTTTCATTTTTCGATCACTTCCTGCATTGTAGGTAATCCGGCCACTGATTCCGATATCTGTTCTGACTTGAAGTCATATTCGAAAGAGAGCAGCACTTCCATGGTCTCCGTCGATCTGTTTATCAGGCAGGTGAGGAAACATTTGTCCCAATTACCAGGAAACGCGAGGGCACTGATGGGAACACACATACAACGGTGGTCAAAACAATACACCCTGGAACTGACTGCCACATTGGCCTTGAGGCTGCACTTAACAAGCTACCACCAAATGGAACTCCTAATCAAGAAACACGTCTGATCGTCCAGCTACAGTGGATGGCATGCATCCCCTTATCTCTTATACAGCTTGTATCTGGACGATTCTTGTGTGGGTTCTGTGTCTCATCAGGACAACTCCGTTCATCGTCGGGGTCTACAGTGGACCGAAACAACCAAGCGGTGTCAACGTCTTCATGGAGGACATTGTTGAAGAACTACAGCAATTACGCAACCACTGCGTGAATGTACAAGTAAGATAAACTCATCTGGCAATCGCTTCGGCGGTGCCGTTATCCAGCGTGCTCGTTTGTCAAGCAAAAGAAGCCACATTCCGGTTACTCTAGCTCCGACAAGTGCACACAGGGTGGGGTGGGGGTGGGGGGTAAGTATTTCAAACACAAGCTGACGTTTCCCGAATATGATTCACCATTTTTGAATGACCAACTTTTCCGCAGTCTGCATTCGACACATTCGCCATTTGAAATACTGAACACAGATAGGCTTAAGGATATCCCGATTGATTATATGGACTGTCCATGTCTAGGTGTAGTCCGGCGAATAATCAAACTATGGATGGACTCTCCAGTTCCCGGTGGAAATCATCTTCAAACACGTCAAATAGATCAGGTGAACTAATGCCTATTACAACTGTGTGATTCACTACCCAACGAGTTCCACAGAAGAGAGGAGTACCGGCGGGTGCCACGTATTGGCCCATCCGTTGGATAACCAACGTGTGTTAGTTTACTATTCACGGGACACTTCCGAACAACAATCTGCACTGATTTCTAGTGACTATAGGATTTCCCCCGTGAAATCTAGTCGTAGAAATCGAGTGACGCGTAAAATCCCGAAGGTCTCGGCGACACAGAATGAGATTATCTGAGGATATGGTACTGTTAGATAACTTACGGTGAGACTGCAAACTGTGCAAACCTCAAATTGTGAGGTGTCCGGGCGCAATTGTCTACACCATTCTTTAGTAGATGATTATCAAGAAAAAAATGACAATGAACCAGGTCGTCGGCACTCACAACGGAATGTGTCTGAGGTTAGCACATGACGAACGTGAATAGTGTTGAAACGATAGTGACACGCCGCTCAAGAAGGGAACTAATCAGATTAAAGTAGAGGCGTACACGAAATGAGCTGGGACCGAGAACAGAGGACTCGTGAATCATCAACGATGTTGGTGTGTGTGTGTGTGTGTGTGTGTGTGTGTGTGTGTGTGTTTGTCGGATAAGCCAAACGGTCTATAGGTTTTGAATCAGGACGAAGAACGTTGTGCGAACGTCGCTTATCTGGCGGCGGTAACGAATATCAATGGGCGGCACCAACATCCTTCCCGTGAGGAAGATTACCATGGTGAATCAACACTGACCAACCGCAAGATCGAAGGTACGGTACCAAAAGATATCAACAAATAATGGAGGGCGTAGCCTAGATACCGGAACACGCGGTCCACACGCACCGTAGACAGGTGAGAAGAAATTGGGACGGAAATCATAGGTATTCTAATTTGACGTCTAAACATAACACCGCCCATTGCAAACCAGTATGGCTCTCGTTTGACATCCACCTCGTATACTCAGTATGGTTACGTATAGTGAACAACGTCTGTTTAGTTGGACGTAAAAACTTCGTGCTGTCGATCAACTGGATGCTATTTAGCCTCCGATAATTGTATTTGAAAAGAATGTGTCTGAGTACCAACCGCGCATGAAAATGTTCGAGGAAAGAGACAGAAACCAATTTTTGGAATACGCTCACACGACCACAAACAACCACTATCAAAAGAAGTTGTGGTCACTGAAGCGCACACCGAGTCAACTTATACCTCAAGCATAGTTACCGAGTGAACCCGAACGGTACGCATATAACTTCCTTGGTTCACAAATCGGTCGTGTTTTTATCGAAACTCTTGTGCAGTCGGTCTAAGTTCACTCGTGACGTATCATAAAAAGACGAAACAGAGAAGACGGTATATGAAATTACTAATACACTGAATTGTCTCAGAGACCAGGGTGACATTTCACTCAGCCTCTTTGGAAGACGTAAGCCAGTAGGTCCCACCGTAACTGGACTACATGGCCTACCGAGAAAACCACAAACAACGACTAACCTTCCGCCCTATCGTCTCCGTGTCAAACTCAGCATACGACATGACAGTCCAGTTGATAGTCACTCATTTAGAGCCTGTGACACAAACCGGCGAGACTTACACTGCGAGACACTTTCGTTTTATCGAGAGTACACGAATTTTATTTTTGAATCGTATCTAACCAACCAATGGTACGGAATGAAATAACCTGGACACGAACTACGCACACCGGCAGAACGACAAGACCAGATAAGAATAGCAAGAATGTATTCTGCCCCATTTGGTTGGTACTAATTCGTTTAGATACAAAATAGGCATGCATTTACTGGTGTATATCGTGCTGACCAATCACAAGGTGACTTCGCTGTGTCTACACGATCTAACAGTTCCGATCCGGCTTTACCTGAATGGTTGGATACTGAAAATGAAGCTGCAGCGCACTGGACTGCCTGTGGAGGCAGTCGAATCACTACATCTTCCCAGTTCCGTGTCACCTGATTACAAACGTAATCTGAATCACTGTATTCTTCACAGTTCTTCACAGTATCTGCATCGTAGACACTCTGGAGACCGAGTTACCGCAACGGTTATCTCAAAATAATAATTGGAAGGAACTGGACTGAACGGGCTTAACCAAGGAAAGTTGCGAAGTTAGAAAAGAAATCATTGTTCATCCGACTCCCCTTCAAGGGTGGGCATCAAAGCGGATAAACTCGTTAGAATTTTGAGTGCCACAGCGAAGGTCATTTCTAACACCGCCAAGATCAGATGCGTGTTCACTGCATCACCAACCATCCGATGTGACAATTAGGAAGAGTGTAGTGTTCGCAGTACCCGAAATAATAAAACGTATTGAAATCACCCCAAACCGCAACTACGCAAACGAGAGTAGCAAGAAGACCAAGACTGCGGAATAGAACGGTAATTGTAATGCAGAATTGGTTTTTATAAATATGTCAAGTCATGGAAAGTAATTAGCAGATTACGAGTTGACCAATCACAGCGAAGTTTTGCTTTACCTGTTCTGTGCAATCCTGATTGTTTGAAGCTGCTCAGCATGCGTAGTTAGGACGCTGTGCCTGACCGGACCACGTGTGATGCTTGCTGAATCACCACAACCTTCCTCCCTCAAAAGCTTCTCGTCCATTTGGCTAGCCCGTCTTAGTAATCCTCGTTCTGGAGCTGATGGTTGTAGCTCGGCCTCCTTGATGGTCATCTCGGTTAACGGGAGAGATGGGCCACTGGGATCAGCACAATCGCCATCTGGATCTTCGGTCGCCTCAGCCGCGTGATCGTTCGCATCGCCGGTTGCCATTTTGAAGTGAATTTGGCTGAAGTGGCACGGATACACTGATGTATCACCCAGGTCCCTAACATTGCCCATAGATTGACCAAGTTGTCTGGTGATGATTGCGCGAGTCGGTTGGAGTTCGTTGCCACGGGAGTATGTGACGCCGTTGGGATCAAAACATGTCATCTATGATCGCAGTCTTCTGCACTTGAACAGAACACCCCGGCGCGGGGCCGCAGGAAAATGCCGACAGTCTTATTGCATGCGGTAACAAGTTATTGTTATCAATACCAATTCCGTTTGAATATATATCAAACAACTAAAAACTTGAATCTCTAGAGCTTGCAAAAGAATTAAAAATACGATGTATACGGTACATATAAAGTACCTTGAAGGCATGTGAAACTTTATTGCGAAAAATCCCTGATGTGAACCATAACGAGTATTACCACTCAAACAGCGAATGAGATGTTGTAGCCTATCTAATGCCACAATTTTTTTTCTATCGCTCATCGGGAACCGTAAATACGTCATGACGTGTTAAATAATAAACCGATGAGTTCAGTTATGTCAGCGAAAATTTGCTACATACTTCAGTGACAAGTGGTATCCCACTCCCAACCAGAGATCAGTTAACCAACTGCAACAGGACACGTCGTTGCAGTCCAAACTATCTCTCATCGAACGGCGTACTTGAATTCACGTTCTTTCTTACATATATACTTTTGTTTGACTACTGATAACTGGACACAGCTTGTATTCCGTTCAGATCGTTCTTTTATTAATTAGTCAAATCAGCACCACCAATCCGACCACGGGTTAAATATGTAAATCGTGTTTAATTGCAATAATTTAACTCAAAAAGCCTCATCAAGTTGTCACATGGGGATGGATGAAAATCACTACATATGCGGTGGTTCGCCCTTCCAACTTCCCTAGAGTGACTACTTTGGAAAACAATAAAGTAAGTTCTGATAGGATGTACAAGAACTGCAAATATTGTATGCATGATCGCTTGCGCGTACGGTGTAACTTTTGACACACTGAGTGTTGCTTCTTAATCAGCGCTGGAACGCCGAAAGAGTCCAAGGAGATATTGGCTGGTTGTAAAAATTGGATAACTTGGTTTTCGTAGCAATTGAGTGAAATTTCGTGACGTATCCTGATGATAAATTTTGCATCCCCCCTCAAAATTTCGCTGAAATCTGGCTATCGGTTCATACTTCAAGAGACCCCTAATCGCTGTCCAGGACACAAAAAGTGTTCAAGGCCATCCCGTTACGTAAGTGACCTCTCGTATAGCGTCTCAGAAACTGAAACGAAGTATATTAACATCGCAAGTATTTGCCATGCTGTATCAACCAAAGTGGAATAAATAACCCACCCGATAATATTCAAAACGTTGTGAGTCATTATGAACAAAGTGATCTTTCACGTAACCCTTCACAGTGTTCTGAATGTATCTCCGCCCCATCTCACTCAGCCTTCCCGAATGATGAGTATAATCCGCGCACCATTCAATTACGCAGAGTTCAATCTCCTAAGTATCATAGAGTGACGTAAAGGATTGATATTCTTATGTTGTCAATTATGTGCGCGAACCGTGCTGACCTACCTTTCGAATTTGGTAGCTCAGACAATTAAGCATGACAATTTTTGACATACACTATCTCTCGTGACACCGATAGTACTGTAACTGTACGGACACGAAAATGTCATTTGTCGTCACCATGACTACCACGTTTCTTGTTCTTCCTTCTGTAATCTGAATTTAAATGCCTATGAAACGCGCTATATAAAGCCTGTTGGGAAGCGCCGAAAACAATCTCGTCCTCTACCGAGTGCGCTGATCCTTCAGCCGGGTATTTTCGATTAATTCTGCGTTAAACCTGCGCTCACACTTCCCTTTGTTTTTCAACACGTTTTACAAAACCTACTATGTATCATCCTGGGAGTTGCACGCCGACACATGTCGCAAACGTCACGTGAGACGTATAAGCGCGTGGACCACTAAGACAAACCACGGAAAAAGTGGTCAGGTCCATCCGGCATCGAAATGCAATCCGCCTGTTGTTGAAACCTTGACGGTTCAAGGGTCACGGAGCAGACAGGCTTTGGTTGAAAGCTCGGTGAGTGAGTGAGCGTACCTGTGTGTGTGGAACATGTGACAATCTAGGATCAGCAGCCAAATTGTTTGCTTGATTTTCATAGACTGAGGCCACCTATACTGAACGTAGCACAAGTATTACGTGCCTGAATGTGCGTGGTGCGCGTATGTGATCTGGCAATGGTGCGCTCAACAACGGGAATACAGCTCAACCTGGGCATACACATCACTGCGCGGTTGACGCGTACGTTAGTAACTACCCCTAACCAGCCCCATTGCATTTTATTTTTGTTCCTTGCTTGCGCCTACGTGCGCATGCACAGAGATGTGCTCACTCAGTCACCCAGCTTTCATTCAAGGCCTGTCTATTCTGTGGTCTTTTTGATCGCCAGACATGGACAACAGGTGTTTCGATCAGCCCCACCAACTCCAGTGGGAAAACTCTTTTGCCTTCAAATAATGTTTTTGGAGAAGCACAATGTATACACAGGTTGCTGCATCATGTGTTCGGACATAGTGACAACTCGCACCTCATTCGAAGATCAAATGTAGTGCATTTTTCGAATGAATGGGCAGGTTGCGCTGCCTAATGCATAGTCAAAGCATAAATGTCTAAAACGCCCTCGTCTATTGCATAGTCCTGGTGGACACTGACTGTTGGGGCGTGTCTTTCGACAGGAATTAAACTCAGCTGGGATATGCAGAATAAGCCGTTCGTGCGCCTGCTTCACATGGTTTGGTCCGTCTCCGAGATGGTCGAGTTGGCTTCGTTAAGAGCAGGAGGCCTTAGCTTCCGAGAAGCATGCGAAGAATTTCACCGCGGGCATCCGAATCGGCCATAACCGTTGCCGTTAAACCTGTCGGGGACTCATCATTTTCGAAAACTATTGATACGCGTGTGCATAAATTCGTCAACTAAAACACACAAACAGTGGTGAGATAATCTTATGGAGGGTAGGATTAAGCCAGTCATTGGAGGACTTTATTGCACCGGACTGTGCGAGTGTGCATGAGCAGAAAAACAATTCGCCGCTCAGGTATGAAGGGGTACAGTGACTCAACATCACCTGACGGGGCCATTGGTAGGACAAGTGTGTTGGGGGTGTGCGAATCGCCAGTATTGGAGGGGTCTTAGAACATCCACCATTAATGGTTTGAGTGACAGTTACAGAACGACATACTGTTCCCATTAGAGCAGCCAAATAAACTGAAGGTTGAGAAGCTCAAAAATAACGGTAGCCTGTGGGAGATTCATCATTTTCGAGAAGTATCGATACCAACTGGCATGCGAGTGATAGTCCTGGTGGGATTGATTGGAATAGCAGTGATGTGCATTCGCTCTGATGGTGTGATTAGATCATATCTGGCTGAGGGTGGTGGTAAACCCAATACATCTTTATCTAATTAGAGTGGTTGCGATTAGGGGTTCATAAAACGAGTGCCCATCATGACAACCAAAACTTAATTCCTGTACTTCGATCTTTCTTTCCGCGTTTCGGACGTTTAGCTGACAAACATATAGATGAACCTCTTGTAGCTCCATGTTTGTGAGTACGCACTGATGAACTAGCTAGTCGCTTCAATTTGGACTGTAATACAGTGGATGATCAAAATTGATAACAAAAAGTGGACCACTTGTCGTGCACCTGATCTACGGTCTCGCTTCCAAGTCGTTTCATTTTTGAAGTAGCTTTATGACTGATTTAATGATGCATCACCAGGAATATCAGTCTTTAGCACGTTTGTGCTGAGATGACTCGGTGTGGTTAGTAGCTTGTTCGACAATGTCTTTTAACTTCCAATTTGTGTCACTACCAAACGTATTCTATATATTTATGTGCACTGTACTGTTATCGATAAAGTCGAATAAAAGAACGAACTGAAGTTATTCAGAAATCTTGGTGACTACATGGTTCACTAGAATTGCTTACCTTTAACACAAGACGATTGCAACTTTTTCCAGTTTTGTCGGATTAAGTCAAATTGTGGTACTGCTGTCGCATGAAGCGAAGTGCTCCTCTGTTAGGAAACCGATTAATTTAAGGTGAAAGATAACACTGAATCGTGGCGTTACCTCAATGGACCATTCCAAAATGACGAAATCTTTCCCCACAAGACCGGAAAAAATGATAAGGGAACAACGAACTCCAATAAAAACTGCCGATATGTCCAAGATTCTCCAAATTTCTCTGATATGCTACTTTACTATGACAAGCGAAAAGCTGCCACACACGGAAAAGACGAAGGAAAAACCTCGACAGAATGGCGACATGTCCGTACGGACACTTCTCATCATAAAGCTAGAAAAAAAAATGTCCCACACAAACTACTCGGACCAAATTTGAAAGCCAGTGTCGAGATCTTTTCAAATATACCAAAGTTACTAGGGGAATGAAATGCAACTATGAAACGCCAATTTTTCGAAACTTCAAGGAAACGCGTGAGACTCATCGTTAGTCACGAAACATTAACAAATTGCTACGAAAATCAAGTTATCTCATTTTTACTACGAGCCAGCATTCCCCTTGGCGTTCTAGTGATGATAAAGATATAACACGAATTATGCTAAATTCTACAACATTCGCGCAGATAACCATGCACACAGTAATTGCAGTTACTTTGTATTCCATCAGAACGAACAAAATTAATCATCATCCATCTTTGTTTGACAGCTTGATAAAGCTGAATCCATCCGCTTAGAATTGAAAACATCATAACACTACACGATCCCCGATGAATAATGGAGAAAGAACTATGGAGTTAGAGAGGTTACACTATCTGATCTGCTGTGTGGGATCTTTCGAAATAGGATTTACTCGCCTTCAAGGAATTTTATATGCATCATACAGATCGTAATTTTCATTCTCTCCCTAGTGTGAAAGATCCAACTTTTTAATTGTCCGTTATATTCAGAAAAGAATTGGTATTGATAACATGTGGTGATACAGCATCTGTCACACGTGATACGGTCAGGTACAGCTTCGTAACCACGTACACGAATGAGTCTCAACCAATCAGGATCACCGCGGACAAGTCCGACAAAAATTCCCTGTGATTGATCATCTTCGAGTCAGTCAATTATATTCTCTAATTAACTATATTTATACAAACCCACTCTGCAATACAATTGACGTGCTATTTCGTGGCCTTGGTCTTCTTGCTACTTCCGTTCGCGTAGTTCTGAGTGGGGTCAGTTTCAATGCGGACTATCAATTCAGTTCATTACGACTATTACGTAACACTAACTTGTTGCCGCATGCAATAAGACTATTGGAACGTAGTCTGTACCACCGGCTTCATAATCTTGCGGGATTCAGAGGAGTTAATTATATATTGGTATCTATCCGTTTATAATCTCGGTTTCATCGCAACTTTAACCGGCGAGAAATTTGTCAGTATGAAAATATACGGCGTATGCAATGAGGTCGACGTCCACGTCCTAAGTGAACTTTTCGGTAATTTGTTTACTGACAAGTAAGACAGTAGTCCTGTGCAGAATAAGGTTTAAACGGGCCTATTCAAGTCTCTAAAAACATTTTCTCGACTTAAAAGCACACTGTACATGGGTACTCAACAGAACAACGTGCTGTTTTCGAAAATGCCAATATCGTTAATATTATCCTCAAACGTTTGTTTTCTTTAAGGGAAGCTTGGTGAAATATCGAATATCACCTTGGAAAACGAAAAGTTCTCCTCCAGTAAGATTAGTTGTACTACGAAATTGCTGATGTCGTCCTTACCGATGGGTTTGAAATTTTCAGTGGAGATCGGCTGTGTAACAAAAGAACCGAGGCGAGGGGTAGGAGGGGGGGGGGCAGGGGTGGGTAATCATATTTATAAGTCACAAGTAGGTGCAAATCTTCTTACCTCTTATCCCCACCCAACACTCTGAAGAGGTGTTGCGTTGCAGTTCGTTTTAAGCCACCTTACCTAGGTTCCTTTTGATATCTTTTCTTCGTCAATTCTTATATCGTACTGGATAATCCCGCTGATAATATCAGTCAGTTAATTGACAGCCTTCCCAGCTATCTTATTACAAGACGTGATCAAACTCTGTGCAAAAACCAAGTGGTTTCAGTAGAATAGACTTGTCCATTTTAACCTCCTCGGTGTTTTTAAGTTTTGTACTTTTCCCAGTTCGCTTTGATGCCCTCTTGGATTCCGTATTAGTGAGTTGTCCAAGTAAATTCGCACTATCTAGAGGTGCCCTGATTAACACTTCTGATCATTTTACTTCGTGACCCTGAAGCTTATTGCAAAAGTCAACCTTCGACCAACTCCCTGAACCCATTGAACACAGTCTGCAGACGAGCTTGCAACCATGAGAATTTCGATAAACTTCGGGCATTTGTTGGTCCCAACGGGTTTTCTATTTTCCCTTTATATGACTTATCTTTATTGTTTTAAACCGTCCCACTAACCCCAACGAGAACTCAGTTCCACCTCAGAATCATCTAGCTGCATTAGCACAGAACAAAGAATATGTAAGTTAGTGTCACATTCACCCACTCGTTGCACATAACACGTTGGTTTGGCTGGTGTGGACGACCACGCCTTGAGGTTTACACAACGCTGACAAGGCTCATCTCTCACCTATCGATACACTCCAGCGATCGGCTGTCTTGACATTCGAGGTTCCGTTGTCTCAAGCCTTGGGCTTGGTACCGCATCAGTGCTGACTGCCAAAGCGACTTGGCTGTCCGCTAATGCTGGGTTGACACATTCCCTTACTCTCATTAGGTGAATTATTCATTGACCACCTTCACTTTTTTCATGACTTGTGTTGCCTCATTGGAATCTATTATGTTCGACCCGATAGGTTCTCCTTACCCCGTTTAAGGAGGCACTGTAGATCTAAGGAAAGGGCGTACAAATCGGGCCGGCGTCATGCCGTAAAAAGACTACCCAAACCCATCAAGAGTGACGTACGTCATCTGAATAATCTGTACAAAGACACAAGTCTAAGTAACAAGAACTAACGTGAGATGCGGGACTCCCTGACACAGTTGGGCTATGTCAGACCCAAGCTGAAAATAAACGTCGAGGATCTGAATCGTCAAGTCACCGTTAACTCCGACGGATCCTTACCTCCTCCTCGAAGTCTGGAATCCCCTCAATCCAACCCCGTTACAACTGGCTCTGCCCTTAGAGTTCTAAAACAAGTCAGGTGCCATAAATCTGGTGGCCCCGCTTGCTATCACCAATGTTACCAAAATCCTGCTCTTTCAAACTCACATTCTCTTTGACTGATCCGTTTAATCTTTGTACTGACTCTGGGTTGATTCCCGATTGCTGGAGATCTGTATGCATCACGCAGGTGCCCAAGAAAAGACTCAACAAATATCATCCGATAGCCTGCATATCTGCTTCGCTGGAAGTATTCGGGAATGTGCTCGTCCACCGTATAATTCATCAGGTTCTCTCTCCTGACCTGATATAACTTGCCTAGAAACCCTCTCTGTCAACCCTTGGTGCCGTTGACCACACTGGCAATTCTTTCACATCTACCCTTTTTCACCATGGCTGTATTGTCAGGCTAATTTTTCTTGACTATGCGAATTCTTTTGTTCCCCATCATGGCGGTACTCTCCAGAATATCCTACGTGATGATGGGATTGACAATCATGATATGAACACCCGTGGTAACTGTTCTCAAATCACACAGTTTACTTCTTGTGGTAATCGACACTCGTCTTCTTTTCAAGTTAACTGGGGTATTTTAAAGATGTCATTCCATCCCCATTTCTTTTCTCCTTTTTTATTAATAAGCTCCCGATTTCACCCAATTTAGTTGGCTGTAAATACGCTAATGATGTTGTATTTGGATGTCCCTACAGTCGAAATTAAAGTTTGATTTTTCTTCAAGAAAATCTGAATGAACTTTGTTACTGGTCTACTTCCCATTCTCTTTTACTTGATGTCTTAAAATGCGTCGAAATACCCTTCAATCTTCAATGCGGATCACGCGATCAAACCGTTTTCAATAACATCTCACATCTTCCCATTGATAACCAACACCTCCCTGGAGCTTCTTCCGTCAGTTACCTGGACGTCACTCTGATTCACAGCCGTTTTTGGACTAAACACACTGAAATAGTCTTCTCCTACGCCAGAAAGCTTTCTGCTCTACCATTCAGACTACGAGAATTTAGAGTGCCTTACAAACTTTTACTTCATTTTTTAACCTCTTAATTTCTCCCTCATTTGTCTTTATCGCTCCCCCATACTTTTTCCTGATTTAAAACGAAATAATTTGATTTTACCCCCAAATCTCTGAAATTGCTTTCCCGCTATAGGAACGTAAGTGGAGATATTCTCAGCCTCTATCATTATTAAGCATTTTGATGCTCGTGACAAATGACTCGAACGATCTATAGGTCCTATGAGCGTGTGGGTCAATATGTGATAGACAAACCCTCCGAATGAATCAGCGGGCGGGTTCAGAACGGAGAAGCCATACCAGGGGTCTAACAAACAGACTATAGACCATAGAAACATCACACGCACATTGTTTACGGTTCCATAAACAGACTGGAATAATTCAATGCAATTCGTTTAGAAAACAAGGCATAGGCGGGTGTACGTTTCATTTCATTCTGAAGCTAATTACAATAACATTTACATGCAGGCAAAATAACAGAAGAAAGGAACGCGTGTGGTTATTTGTTCAATCGGCTAGTCAGTCAATCGATTGGTTAGCTGATCAATCTAATGATAAGCAAAGGACAGTAAAATCAAGTGTTATCGTCAGAGGCCTGCATCAGTATCATATTCAGGGATGATGTCATCGACTTTTGGTCACGAAATTTCAAGTCCTTGGACTAACTTCTTTTGTAAACAAAGCTTTGGCCGTAGTAGTCGGATGCTGGTTACCTCGGCCGTCACTAATGTCGTATATTTGACTGATTCTGGTTCATTCGGCTGGGCCCCGCATAGGATGCCGAGTGATGTAAACGACTTGACCATGTAACCCTACTTTAACAGATGAGCCAGAGTGGAACTTGATACATCTCCTCTTCCTCGACGTACGTCGACCGCAAAGAAACAGATTTCACTTTTCACAAGAGAATCCCAAGCAATTTGTTGCTGATTGACGTCAGTATAGTGCGAAGTTAATGGTCTGAGCATAAATCCTGGGATGAGAAATTATCGGTCCTTAGTTTCTCGATGGAAACGTCACAGATATAAACAGATTTCTTTTTACTGATTCCCCATAGGAAGGTCGTATCTGGACATCTTTCAGAATTTTTCGACTACTGTTGTGGAGTTAATGACACCAGTCGCACGATCTTGTGTATAGTTTCAATAAGATGGAGCACCTGCTCATTGCACAGTATGTGTTCGGCAGTACATCGACAGCCTTTTTGAGGGATGTTGGGTAGGCTGGCATGGGCCAGTTGAATGCCCCCTAGGTCGACGGATCTGATTCCGTTAGACTTCTTTCTGGGGTCCTACTTGAAAAGAAAAGCATATCAAAATAGACCGGAAACATTGGTGGACTTGAAAGCGTGTATCACATTGCAATACAGGAGCATAACTGAGTATGTTGGATACAGTGGAGACGTCTTGCATGAACCGGATGATATCGTACAGACAAAGATTTTAGCAGCATTTTGAACACCGACTTTGAAATACACTTTATTTTATTTATTTACTTCGCATTTTGCCGATGAGCCTGTCACGGACTGGAAACTAAAATCGCTTGATCATTTCATTAACAGAGGGCACACAAAACGATTACCTGGTCAATTGTTAGCCAGTGTGCAACAGACACAGCAGCTGATGTTCTCTCAGATATGTTGATGGTAGTGGAAGTCGTATATCAGGTGGTCTTGAAGAATTTTGGACAAATCAGCAAATTCTGCTTGGCTCTACTGTTTCCTTATCATTTTCGCCAGTTTTCTAATGAAATATTTTGTCATTTTACGAACACTCATTGAAGTTATATAACGATCCAGTGATATCTCCCACCTCAAATTATTCAGTTCCCCTACAGAGGGGCACTTTGATTTGCGTGACAAAACCTTTCAGTTATACGACAGTTTGACTTAACTTGACAAAACTGAGAAAAAATGTAATCAACTTGTGGTAAAAACGGGCAGTTTTAGTGAACCGCGTAGTTGCCTAGATTTCTGAATTGCAAAGTCATTTCGTTTTGTTTCTAAACTCGACCGCATCGGTAACTCTACGGGACATAGATATACATGGAATACGTTTGATAACAAGGACAATGATCGGGAACTAAAAGTCAGTGTCGAACAAGCAACTGTCCACACCTAATCATCTCAACATATACATGGTAAAGATTAATATTCCTGTCTATACACGGCTAGACCAGCCAGAGATAAAGGAATTAGGGCGCAGGGCTAATGAGACGGATGGCGTAAGGACGCGGTTGATAACTACGATCACGAACCCAACGACACTTCTCTAGTAGCCAGAAAACCAAAGTCGCAAGCCACAACACAGGCACAGTACCTATCGAGGGACGGCGGACGGACTCGTTTTCGGTCCTAATAAAATGACTTCGTGATTGCATTACAATACCGGCTCATGGAACAGACTGTCTGTAGCCTCTTTGGATAAAAATGTTAGAGGATATGTTTGTACAGGAAGGCTGTGCACCAGAGTGCTTCGGCTACGGGGGGTCCGTAGACGTTTAACGTCAGTCCAATTTTCATCAGAAGTTTATCATCGACCCTAAATAAGCACATTTGTGGCAAATCACAACTGGCCTGCGAACCAGTGTTCATAAAGGTTACCCATGGTAAGCAAACCTTTTACAATCTACCAACTTTTCCAACAACCTTGTTATCAAGCGCGTTCTCTGTCATGAGAACAGTAAACTGAACATTAAATAAGTAGGCATTCAAAAAACGTTTGTCGGTGTGCATTTACAACACATAATTTCACTTAGCATTTACGCTCAAAATGTACTGATAATAAAACTATGATAATAATAATAACAAAATAATCATACGGCACAGGAACTCAAATATTTATTTCCACGAAAATCTATCTGTGAACAAACATTCATACCTAAAATAAACTCGGGAAGTTCTTTTCACGCTCAAAACAATTTTCTAAATGTCATTTCAGTCTCTAACTCTGTTTGGAACGCATACTGCATTGGGCCATATTTCCATTTGCTGAATCGTTTTTCCGGGCATAAGTTACCGGTGCTGTATTTTGGTCGTGTATTGATGACCAAATGTGTAGTCACCGTCGGTCTGCACACAAAATCCCTCTAAATCACATGTTTTTTTTCCACACATCATCCTTATTTTATATCCATGTATCACGAATAATTTGATACTTTATTTTAATTGATGTAGCGTGAATGTAACGCTTTCCCAGGATTCACAATGACAAAAAGTAAACCAATCTGCTGCGAGCCAATTCGATACTTTCCAGAACCCTATGTGGTGCAGTTGTGTTGCTAACACATTTTGGACGACCGAACATCTCTGTGCTCTTAGCGCTGCAAAATGGTTGCAGATCGACATTCACTGAATGAGACAGCTGTCTATCCGATGTACACGTAAGCACCAAAAAGGCTCGTGCGTTAGTCATTTCGTTCGGTTAACCGAATGTGTTTGCAACATTCGGTCCCACTGCAAGCGTGAATACAGGGACAAGATCGCCTCCTCAGGTCAACTGAGGCTTGTTCACTTGCGGCGCCCAGGAAACATTGTTATAATGGTCAGTCCTGGCCTGATTGTCCCAGTCAGAAAGAGAACACGTGCCTCTGAACTAGAACCGTGTAATGACATTTCTTTGCAGAGCGGTTTTACAGGGCGAAGCGATACGCGTACAAATTGATAGAAGCACGATTGGATGAAGCATGCGAAGACGACATAAGGGCTGGCCGGTCACGTCTGGCCCGATGAGCGTGGACGGACATCAGCTGCGGCGTGAATCGGACTGATTTGAGGTCTCATTAAAGACACAGTTGTTTTCCTCGGCCACGATCTGTACAGAGTCTCGATGACCGTGCTCATTGCCTTACGGCCATTTCTGGATACACCGGTACATGTGTCGTAGGCAGGACCGATCGTGTCAGGGTGATAAGCAAATAGCATCTAGCGTTACTCACGATGATGCATTCATTCAGATTCACAGGCTACTAATGGACCTGAAAATTTTCGCAACAGTTGATTGTTATTATTATTATAAAAACGAGTATCAATCAAAAAGAAACGTAGATAACATGCTTTAGATGGGGTCCCAATACTCCCAGTTCTACCATTCCCACAATAATTCGGGTGGGGGGGGGGATAAAGCACGCAATGATGACGATGGACTAAATCCAATCGAGTGTGTAGTCATATTTGATTGACAGTTTTTCAGGATTCTAGATAGAATTCATCTAACAGATGTGTCATACAGTTATTTCAACGAACGGAAGGCTCCACCGCAGTTCGGAACTCAGTGAAATTTAGGAACTGGTTTATCTCTGCAGCACCAAAAAGCCACTGGAAGAAGTGCCAAAGCTTAAATTCTGACGAATGGCCAGCTTATCGGTGACTTACTCAGGATGTTTACGAGCACAAAATCGCCAGCCACCGGGAAAATTGTGTTAGTTCGAAAATGGGATTGCAAAACCAGAAAATTGAGAGGATTTGGCGAAAACTGTGTGATACAGTGGGAATGAACAAACAAATTATCACACGTGCGTAGAGGCCAAGGGTGGTTTCCGTGGAAAACAGTGGCCTAAACGCATGGGAAACAAACAAACTGTTTGGTAAATACAAGATAAAAAAGTGATGGATTTCGTGGGATCTGAAGTAAACTAGTTTAAAGGAGTTTCTTGATATGGTGAGCTGAATTTCTATGCCTAATCCCAATAAATCTTTTCAACCATCTACTACCGGAACCATAGTTCTCAACACTTACGATAAGTTGACACCGGCTAGCCTCACCTCATCATATCCCTCTTTTTTACACTATAGTAAACACCCAGCGACCTATCCGTAGCCATTGGTTCGAAACTCCACTTCAACCATGGAGTCCCTTGTGATTCTCCAACCCCTTCCTTTATACTTGTCAAAATCCAACCCATATACTTTATACAACCACCCATCTCTACACCGTTTGACCCCATCTACTCTTTTAACTTTCATGCGTAGTGGGAAGGACTAGCGAGCGCGCGTAATAAGGAAACAGCTTGGTAAGGTTTAGCTAACCTTACACTGTTAAGATGGCCAAGCCCAGTGGAACTACTGTGGCACACTGAAGCACCGTGTGAACCCTGCTGGCCGACTCAACCCAGTTAACATGTGTAAAAGCTTAATGCACCACAGCATGATCGAGTATCGTAAGCGAACCAGTTACGACTAACCGGAATGCTTGTACTTGTCCAATATTGACTGACTGGACTGTATCATTAAAGTGGACAGAACCGTTGAGTAACTGGTGACTGATGAGAAAAGTTGGGGATGTGACTTATTAGTTATCGATGGGACCTAGAACATGTACCACTACTAAATAGAGCGTGAATGTATAGCGTTGGAAACATTTTGCATCATTGTTTCCTTGCCGGCAACAAGATCGGTAAATGAATGACTGTTTCACAGGTGTAAACAATTGTAATCTATGAAGTCAACAACGAACACACAGTTGTTAATTTTCCGAGCATACAGAACAACGTAGTGCGTGTGTTGTGTCCGTATTCTTATTGGTCTCTCATAAGGAGCCCTTAAGTTTTAGAAACGTGAAGTCTGTGGCGGCTCGATAGAGATGCATCTCGTGCAGCTGCTGTGTAAGACCATTGAGCCGATCGGACGTCGTAGGTGTGGCATCTACGTGGTTCACGGTTGGCATGAAAAAGGATTCGTATATTTTGTCTGCTGTTCCGGCCAGCTTTCCCAGTAAAGTTTCGGCAGCTTGTACTGACAGAATGGTTCTAGTGTTAGCCGGTAGTCGGTTTGTTCACAGCTGTCGAAGTAATGCTTCACTGACTCGATGTTGTGCATCAAGAGAACACATATAACGCAGGAGCTGAGATGGAGTGCGGTCGCCTAATTCTGCACCCGCCAACAATTGCTGTAGGCGAGCTTCATCTGACGAGGTCGTTCGCTTTAGTAGTGCGGCCTTATGCTTGTCGTATGGAGAATCGGCTGGCATCGGATCTATGAGGTCTGTTACTTCGGAGGCTATTTCCTTGAGGAGTTGTATCACAACGTATGAGAACATGATGGTCTGAGAGGTAATTTCAAGGCACTGGGAATAAGCCTCTAGCTGAATAAACCATACACGAGGATTCGAACAGCAAAAAGCGGGGATCTTAATTGAAACGCCGCTTGTGCTACCCTCAAAGTCAGTACTACCGTCCCGTTTCACCGTAGGATCCATCATGGAAAGACGCGAAAATATAACATCAAGGCCAAAGAGCATAGGAGAAACCGTGGGAGTTCTGGGCGGATCACGTCGGGTTCACCAATTATGTGGCGGCTCGATAGAGATGCGAGACAACAAGGAAGTGTGTTAACGAAATTCTAGTGTACAGAAATACGTGCAACAGAAATAGAAAAAGCGTGACTCACAGTATGTCCACAATGTTCAGTGAGTTGACATCAAACCGGCCACATAAAATTGCTCCTCAAGTTAGGTTCGATGCAGCTTTTGGACGGGCCGTTGTACGTCGTCTCAATGGATCCTAATAATTTCACAGTTGGCTGTCGAGTCACAGTAGGTGCACTAAAATTGCGTTTGGGATAGTATGAGTTCGGTCTTTATTACCACAGGCCACACAATATTCACACGCAACGAGAGTGGAGTAAGTTCCGATCTGGTTGGGCGTAATGCAGACCTCAAACAGCTGACAGAATAACTTTTGCATTTAAATGGATCAAAAACATCGCAAAAGTGTGCTTTATGGAAGCGAATTTCATAAAATTTTATTGATGATTTTTGGTGAAACTTGTTTTCCTTGGTCAAATATCGGTAATTAGCTCTCCAGTTATTAGCTTAGCCGTTGCTGATAGTTGATTGGGTTAGCGGTCATAAATGATCCGCTACCCTAAGTTCAATGGTCACTTGCCATTTCTTTCTCGCACTGACTGGTCCTCGTTATGGAACGAAGCATTGCTGATGATTCGGCCCAGTTCTGTGAAACGGTTAAGAAGATGTACCCGACTTTGGATGCATTCAGATCTGATTTTCGGGACTTCCAGTCAACCACTTGTTCGAGTTTTTACGTATACGATTCATGAACAAGGGAAATGGCAATTAAAAGTGGTATTGTTTTACCACCTGGCGCGCAGTACTATTTCATCATATATTACTGCGTTCATCGGAGAAGAAAATGTTCTGATAAAACAATAAAACGTGTACAATACAGTAAAAAGCAAATGGCAGACTACATGGTATTTACAAGGTACCACACATTAAAATAAGGAAGTAAGGGCTTCAGCCAAATGAACTGAAATTCACGACTGGAAAGTTCAAGATTCTGGATTCTAAATGTGGCGATTGACTGGCCGACAAAAGCAAAGCTAGGAAATCGGATGTAAGTGTTGTATGATGAGAGGGAAATCTGGTCAAAAAAAGGAGAGGAAAACGGGAGAAATCAATGTACGGTGTCGATGTTATAGTTCATTCCGCGAATGTTATTAGGGGTTTTGCGATTTCCTGAACATTCCTGTCCCACCGATGGACCTGTAGTGCTACTGATACGGCATGCTATTGCAAAGACTGACGAATTTGTTTATTTGAAAAACTACCGAATTTGGTGGAGCCACTTGCTCCGCCTGTGTACGTCGTCTGCATGCCGTTGCGTTCCCCCAAAACACGTTGTCCCGCTCCAGCGTTTTGAGTTCTGCTTTTTTGCGCGCTGCCGAGTATATTCGTTATCGTGTAACAAACCGAGGACCAGGGGCTGAAGAATCCATACAGGAGTAGGTCCCAACTTAACCCAGGAGAATTCTAAAGTACCCTCAAATTCAGTCGAAAAGAAAGAAGATCCGTAGAGTTGCAGAAGGTGTATTGTCGGTCCATTTGAAATTACAGATCTCGGGAGGCTAGATAGCTGGAGTCGAACCAGTGAGTCGGTGATGCGCCACGATTGCAGAGCGAGCGGAACGAGATGTGTCCATCAGCCTTAGCCGGGAAACCTTTGATTCACTTAAGAAATCATCACTCACAGTTAGTCCCTTACTTATGGTGAATGAAATTAATGGTGTGAATGTGTGTGGAGTCACCGATCAGTCCTAACTGACCCGTTACGTGTGTTACAGCGTGACTAATGAAAGTCACCCAAGAAAGTTCGGCATTCCGTGAAGAAACTGCCTACGACTTAATTGTGCTGATGGGTGATTTGCGCCTGATTCTGAACTGCTTCTGAAATCAGGTAACCTAGTGATCCTAGTTGCGGCGAGGTCGCAAATGCTACTGGTAACTAGTTACCTGATGCTGAATCTAGATGAGCTCCTCGGTGCATCTGAAATTCATGTGCAATCGAAACTCACTGGCTCGGGGGAATGATTTATTGATTTTGCTTTTAGTGTTTCCGAAGAGGCACTACTGTATGATTATTTTCCCCAGAAGGGTACATGGGCCTATTTCATAAGTCCTGTAGGACATTTGAGTGGTTCTCATCAGTCAACCGTTGAGGTACGTAACCGGTCAAGCAAACGTTGACCAGGCTCTTCAATAGGTCAGGAATTCAGGTCAGCGTTAGTTTCTTCAATCGACTGGTTGTGTAAAGTCTGTTTTATCTCATCTGGTGCCGGCACACATGATATCATCGCTACGTTACTCCACGTGGCTCTAGAAACAAGGCACTCTCCACCTCGTCAGCTCCGGCCATCAGCTCATTTAGTCTCCCATCTCCTGTCAGCTCTACAGTATAATCAATATAACTACCAAAATCACCAACTGTTATTCGTCTGCTCGTTCCATTCATTGTACGGGAATCGGATCCGTATACATCGTTCGAGCGTCCAAACTAATTGGGAAGCTTCTAGCTTTCTTCACTACCCAAAAAGGTGTTGAAATTATTAAAGTGGTTGCACGAACGCGCCTATGCATGAATACGAGTTAATGAATGCATGCGTGGAATAATGTTCAGCTTCAGAATATTTCAGCATCCGTTGTGCCATTGGCCATTTAGCTGTATACTTCACCAACACGCGTATCAGATATCATGCACCTTCTTAAACTGACCGAATATTCTTAAATAGCGCACTTCTGGGCCGCAGAACGCTACCGATGCCGTTGTTCACCTTCTTCACTGCCGCAAACGTCTTCCAAGTGGATAAGTGCGCCGATATGTCCATGCCGTATTGGTGGCTTATGGTGCTCTGTGCATTTGGATTTTACGGCGAATCAATGTGTTATAATCCAGAAGGCGTGCCTTAGTCAATAGGTTGTTTATTGACATCAACGTGTTCGGACATTGACAAAACAACACAAACGTTACAAACATCCTCATTTGCCAAGTGGCTGTCCTGTTCACTTGAAAACAGTCATCGTCCAACGGAGGAGCGGTCAGGTGGTTTGCAGATCGTCGCTTACCTTATTGCGCCTGGATTGCTGAACTTAGCTGTGTTCGTTAATCCACAATTGTCCATAGTTCTGTCTTCAGCAATCAACTACTTAATAAGTAGTATATACACTCACAACACTCCTCCCTCCTGACAAAAAAAGATACTCCATATCCAGAGGACTGCCTTCAAGTCTTTCTCCATTCCGAGGTTCACACCTCCAACCCCGGTTCGTGGCGGTGTTGTCATCAACCCCACAACTCCTCCGGAGGTGTGCTTCTTCAGGTGAATAATCGGCATAGGATGAAACCTTGTGCTGAGGCGACTTCCACGATCAGTACCCACCTTTAGCGTGCCCCAGGCTGCTTGGCTGTCGTGGGAGATTACCACGAAATAGTGCAAAGCTGCTTCCTTTCCCAGTGGGATCGCGCGTTGTGTCATTTGAACGTGATCCAGAACCAAGTGTTTAACTGTCTCGATTTGAACGGCATCATATTCGGCTTCCTCCTTCGGCAGATTCTCTGGAGCACAAGCAACTTCTCTTGCAGTCTTCGGGCTAAACTCATTTTGGTCTTGAATTTCGACTTCAGTCTGAGTTTCCTCATAGCTTGCAGCTTCAGTGACTGTGATATTAGACGACATGTCTTCGGTTTCCTCGTCACAATGTTCATGTTCAAGGCAACCTGGGTAGCGATCTTCCGCATTTTCACAACGGATTTGGTTCGATTTTTCACAGTTCGCCAACTCATCGGTAATAGTTGAATTCTCGAGCGGTGATACTTCTGGTACAACTGTTTCGATGTTCTGCTGATATTCAGGATATTCGTCCAGAACAGGTTCCACATTTCCGCAGCAGAAACACCCGGCTTCTTCCAACTGTCTGGCTTCCACTGTTCTGTCCTCCGTGTTCAAAATTTCTGGACCGTACGCCTCCTCCACACGATCCCTGTTCCTCCATGAATCCCCGACATGGGCCGTATTGACCACAGGCACGCCAATCATGGCCAGTTCCCGAGCCACATCCGCGAGCTGGACCAAATTCAATGAACGGCCGACACGGGCGACGCGTACCATCCCACGCAGGGGCTCCGGCAGACTATCCACAAATCGGTCTGCCAACAGGTCTGCCCGTGACGCCTCATCCAGCGTCGGCAACGCACGTTCCAGGAGTGAGCGGAGCGCGACGGCGTGCAACAGCGGATCCGTACCAACCTCCAGCTGGGCAGCCTTGAACCGGCGCATAGCGTCTTGACGGTCTGCCGGGGTGTCTAGCCCTGCAATCAGGGCTTCCTTTGCGGCGGCCCACTTCAGCTCCTTCGGGCCCCTTCGCGCCGCATCCAGCACCGCCCGCGGCCTGCCCTTGAGAAGCGCTCGAAGGGCCGTCAACTTACCCCGGTCCGACTGGATCCCCGAGAGCTCCGCCAGATCCTCGAAATCCTCCAGGAAGATCCGTATGTCGCCATCCTCAAACGGCTCCGGCCATGGTAGGTCCATCCTGGTCACGGCACCAAATGTTATAATCCAGAAGGCGTGCCTTGGTCAATAGGTTGTTTATTGACATCAACGTGTTCGGACATTGACAAAACAACACAAACGTTACAAACATCCTCATTTGCCAAGTGGCTGTCCTGTTCACTTGAAAACAGTCATCGTCCAACGGAGGAGCGGTCAGGTGGTTTGCAGATCGTCGCTTACCTTATTGCGCCTGGATTGCTGAACTTAGCTGTGTTCGTTAATCCACAATTGTCCATAGTTCTGTCTTCAGCAATCAACTACTTAATAAGTAGTATATACACTCACAACAAATGTACTACGAACTGCATTGGTCACGGCTGTCATCCGATGGATCGGATCATATGGCAACTTAGTAGACCGTCCGCAATTAGGTGATTTCCTTTTTCGGCGATTGCTACACCAAAATCTGCCATAGTCGCCTTTGTCCACTAATCTGAAGTTTTATTTCGAATTCAATTTCATGATTCCACTCTACGGGACATATGACCTTCTAATGAGATCGATAAAATTATGAGAATGAGTGATCTTGAGTGATGTTGTGTCTGGTTATTGTCACGCACACTACGCAGACAACGGATCTACCACTGACTTGGCTTGACTCGAATACTCCTCTCTTAAGTGGACATACATCTGCTTTACCCCGATCTTTATTCATGCTTCAGCGCCAGCCGTAGTGACCCATCGATGTGCTATGTTTTGATTGGCCTTATCCCTTTGCGCGTGACAGCACATGTAGTTTAGCTCTCTTTGCTAACTTACTTGCTTGCTTGAGGCTTTCTCGCGGGTTACGGCCGGGTTTTACGTTTACGTCCGTGCAAATGAATGTAGTGTCAACGCTGCGCGTTCTACTGCTAACTACGAACACAAATGAGAGCAGCAAATTAAGTCATTTCATTTTGCACCGCGCTAGAAAAGTAAACCAGAGCTGCAGCTTTTTACTGAATATGTGAACTATTTTTCCAACCGACCTTGCTACTACTTCTGTAGTTTATAAAGGTAAACCAATTCTCCTGGGGTATTCCTAATGGGTCGATAATGTATTACATAACAGCCGACTGGGTTAGTTCAAAATGAAATTATCGGAGCATAGATGTTCTCCTTTGAATGAAGAAATAACGCGCGCGCCACTGAAACACCGCACAAGCAGAATGATATGATGTATCCAATCCAGTTCATTGTAACCACAAGCAGCTAAATAAATCTGATTATTCCGCTAGGAGCTTATTTAGCGACTGTTCTTCAAACTCTAACTTTATTTCAAGGCCACTGATACTATACAACCCTCATACCTTCGGCTGCTCACTTAGTTTGTAGGAATGACATACGAACTACATTTCGGGACACATCCTGGGTACCAGATTTACCCGCAAATCGTCCAGATTTGTGATGAATAAACTCCGCGCCCTTCAACCTGTTATGATTTTGCCCCTTTCCAAACACTTCTTAAGCAACCTTTCGTGTCCCTACTGTGCACATTCAACGCAGTATTCTGGCATCGCTAACATATGACATACTGTATCAAACATTGGGAGCCTGTGATGACTGTTAATGACATTCCTTTGTGTTGTTTTATTACATCCTCGAATGCTTGTGTATAACGATTGCGCAGAGTATATTTTCGAATTAAGTTCCAGTTCAACCCGTGTTCTCATTCCTTCAGTACGCTCAGTTCGGGTCGGAGCGTTTACCTCGTTCGTTGCGACATCACCAGTTTTCGAGTGCAAATAACGACTATAACAGGGCTGCTCTGAACAACCGGTGGTAGGCAGCTCTGCTGTCCCCCGGGTCACTACGACGCCGGATCTATTGAGGCCTTACCACAAGCAGCACGTCCAACGCGCTCCCAATAGGGCGCGCGTTGGACTACATCAATAGAAACGTTGGGCAGCGCTACCTGCGCCTTATCGGGAGCGTTTTGTGCTAGCCCAACATTGGAAAAATTGCTGGAAATGAGTATCTTTTCTTTTCCTAATCCATCTTAACTGTCTGTTTCTCAGTCTATTTGCCCATTACCCATTCTTTCAATCGAAACCAGTAACTTATCACCGATAAGATACTTTGCTTGTGAAAATCAGATAATTTATTATGAAATGGTTTACTGAAAGCCTGTAGAACAAAATATGCCGTTTTGTAACGCAGATATTTTTTAATAAATATTGTGATACTTTTGTTATTATATTTCTTGTGAAATTTCACGAAACTCTGTGCAATCTTTGAAGGCACATGTTACGAGTCATTTTGTCCCAACGTTAGCCCAACGTTCCCCCAACAGCGTTGGGTATTCTGCTGCGTGGGATGAGGTTTGCCACTTTAAGTCTCGGGATCATGAAATCCGGTTTTCTTCACGTCCTGAATCATGGAAATACACAATCACATACCCACCTGCTCTCTTGATGATTCTGCTCACTCGGAAAACAAGCACGTACTTATTCCTTATTCAACCACAATCCTCGCGTCGCAGGAAGTTCCTGGAAAATGCCCCAAGCTTTCTCAAATCCTCTTCACCAGTATCTTCCCGCAGCTCCATCCGCGCCTCACCTACTCCCTCCCAGGATTCGGCCATTTAAAGTAGAACACCTCAACTGTCCCTCAGGTTGCCCCCATCGTGAATACCCAACAGCGCATCTGGCCACGGGCACAAACTCTTCATCAGAAGCTCCGTTAAACTGGGCAGAGTTTCGATTGCCCATCGTAAGCCACCCTCCATCCGACGATCCTTCATCACCTAATCACAATGAAACCACTGCTCTATCTGCTAAGAACCTAACCAAAAACACTTTCTCGCTTTTTCTGCTTAACGTTCGCTCTCTCCTCCCAAATTTTCCCATTTTTCGCGCGCTGGCATTAGACCTACATCCGGATATCTTACTAGTTACAGAGACGTGGCTGACTGAACACACCCTATTAAACCACGTTTCCATACCCGGTTACCAATTCACCGCCAAAAGTAGATCCGACCAACGCGCAGGCGGCTGCATCGTTTATACCAGACATATATTCACGGTGAATAGGCTCCATCATCCTATTCTTGATATAATTCGAGACTCGGTCTGGCTTACTATCAAAGGTCAACAACTACTTCTTATAGGATGCCTCTACCGTCCGCCAAACCAGGATATGCACGAGTTGACAGCAATAATAGACGCATTCAACTATGTCTCTGACCTCCATTTAACCGCGAAAATCTTAGCTGGTGATTTCAATGTGCCTGAAATCTGCTGGCAATCCTTGACATCTCCCCCAAAACTCCATGATTATCTTTCGTGTATCCATGTTGGTAACTGGGCACAACATGTTTATCCCCCACTGACGGGGAAAATACATTAGACCTTATCTTCACATTCGGTATCAATAATTTAGATATCAAAATCTTAAGTCGCTTCATCGGTAGTGACCATAATATAGTATCATGTGTTTTCACGGCACCCGGTAAGTCAGCAGAAGGACACCTTTTGATCACCAATAAGCAATGACACAGAGCTTGCTGGAATAGTCTACCCTCTTTTAACCGTCCCCAAAACTGGGGCGAATTCTTTTTATTCAATGACCTAGAGGTAGCGGTTGCTCAACTGTATTCTAATCTCCATTGCTGCCTCGACAAAATCACTTCAGCCTCAGGACCCATAATACGCAATCAGCCGAACTCTCTAGATCGTCTTAGCGGCAACCTAGCCAAGCTCCAACAAAGTTTCACTGAAACGAGGGATTTCTCGTTGTATCTCCAAATACGATAAAATTGCGTTTGGATTCTTCGAAGAAAAAACAGGAACTATATGCCTGAAGCCACCCAAACAAGGTGGAAGCACTGGCCAGGCTGATGAAGGTCAGAAACGAGCAGTCTAATCAAGCCATCCCATATCTGAACTATGACAATACTTACCTGAATGATCCTCTATCGATTGCGGAGGCTCTCGCTATTTACTTAGCCTCCTCTTTAACGACGGATGGCATCACATCCATCCCCTTTCTGAATCCGGTGTCATCGGTAACCTCCTCAACGGTAGTGTTTCACCCCGATGAGGTTTTAGCCCTGGTAGCAAAAACAAGACCGTCCTACAGACCAGGTCCAGATGCTTTACCTCCAGCCATTTTCAGCCGAGGTGGAATAGACGTCCCAATGTTGCTGACAAACATATTCAATTTGTCACTAAGGTGCAGTGTTTTCCCTTCCCAATGGAAGACTTCCACCATCATACCCATGCACAAAAAAGGATCACATCTAGATCCAGTTAACTGTCGACCGGTGACCCACACCCCGGTCGTGTCCAGAATCATGGAAAGAGTGATTAAGGAAAGGCTGACACGTCACCTTTTACCCATAATCTAATCAACGCCGGTCAGTACGGTTTTCTGAAAAACAGATCATGTGCGACATGCATGACAGATTTCCTCAATCTGATCTCGGAGGCTGTCAATTTTCGTAAATCGGTGATCGTGATCTTTTTGGACATGACCAAAGCGTTCGATCGAGTATCCCACGTCAGGTTACTACAGAAGATCAAAACATATAGAATCGTGGACCCGATGCTCGCTCGGTTTTCATCTTATTTATCAGCCCGAGATCAGACAGTAAATATGGACGGAACTTCGTCCAAACCCCGGCCCGTAACTAGTAGTGTGATACAAGGTAGTGTATTCGGCCCACTACTCTTCCTAATGTACGTAAATGATATATTTAACTGTTTCCAACAGGGAGTTCCCTTCCTGTTCGCAGATGATATCAAAATCGTGCACACTTCTGAGCCCGCGGCGTTAGCCTCTACCATAGATGACATCGCAAGGGAATTGCTTTCTCTCAGTTCCTGGAGTGATGATTGGAAAATGAGGTTCTCCGCCGAAAAAAGTAGTACCCTTACGCATAAGTGTCATGTCCCCACCGAAACGTTTAGTATAAACGGCCAATTTATACCCAATAAATCACAGGTACGCGACTTGGGTCTACACTATTCATGTACGTTTGACTTTTCGGAGCACGCAGCCATCCAAGTGGCTAAAGCACGCCGTACGATCGGGCTCATACATCAAACCTTTATGTTGCCGGAAAGTAAACTGAACATTCTTAAGTCCCACGTCAGACCACTTCTAGAATACTGCTCAATCATTTGTTCGAACGTGCGACAGAGAGACAGAATAGCGTTTGAGAATGTACAGCGGACATCCATGAAACAGCTCCTAAGTTCTTCTTCCTCCTTAAATTACATGGAACGTTGTGATCTGCTGGAAATCGATCCCTTATGGCTGCGGCGCCTAAGAATCAACCTTCTATTTTCTCACAGTATCTTAAAAAAACAGATCATGTAGTTCAGCACCGCAGGTGAGAACCCTTTCTAATTTTTCCTTACGTCAAAATGAGTTCTTGGTCTCCGTCCCTTTGCCTAAGCTTGCACTTAGATCAAACTTCATCAACAAGTACGCTTCGCTGTGGAACAGGCTACCACAACGCTTTCAAACAAGAAATATGCTTAGCCCCAACGGTGAACACGCTGACCAGGGTGTGGAATCCTTATATTTCAAGGGCTCAGCCTTTGAGATAGGAATAGTGTACTGATAAAGCGGATAACCGATTTAAACATCCTAGTCTCAATTTGTGACGGTAGACAGCTCTGCTGTCGCCCGGCTCGCTACCACACCTTATCTATTAAGGCCTTATGTGGTTGCCACTGTAAGTCTCAGGATCATGGTTGCTGGTTTCCTTCACACTAAAAATCATGAAAATAAACAACGATACACGCACTCGCTGTTTTGCTCGCTCTGCTCACTCGAAAAACAAGCACGAACTCATCACTCTCACCAACATTCGCAGAACGAATCATAATATCGATTCTGTGCACCATTTTCTCCACTCTTCCTCTCCTCTTGCCTATTTTGACCGAAACGCAAGTCTCCTCCTCATCAGACACCACCCACCTCCAATTTCCCAACTACACCTTTCACTCATGTTTTTCACCCAAAACGGGTGCCTGTACCTTTGTCCACCAGTCGGTCGCCACTTCCAGAATCCAGAATCTTGACGTTTTCAATCGTGAATTTCAGTTGATGTGACATAAACTCCGATTTCCTTATTTTATTCACCACTTTTTTGCTGTTTATCGTTCACCCAACAGTAGAGATCCGCCGATCTTTGATTTGCCATCTTCGAACATTGGTTTTAATGTTCACAACCGAGATTGGCTGATTTACTCATCTGACACTTCGGCTCTGGGGCGCGAAGCCGAACATTTCGCCGGGGTCAGCAACCTGTGCCAACTTGTTGACCTCCCCACACGTATTTCCGATCGAGCTGGCGATCGTGCCCATACCCTTTATCTTATTCTTACTTCCGTTCTTTCGTTGTTCTCAGACATCTCTGATCTCCCTCCACTTGGCTCATCTAACCACTGCATTATTTCCTGTTCCATCAGTTTTACTCGCCTCGATCCTCTATCCATCTCGAGACACACATTCTGGCGTTACAATTCAGCCAACTGGGATGGTTTTTGCGATTTACTAACATCCTATTCTTGGAGTGATTGCTGCTTTACTTCAGACGTTTCCGTTTTTGTTTCTGACTTCACTGACATTGTTCTTCAAGGTATGCAACTTTTTATTCCTCACTTTTCCAAACGAGGCAAACCCGAATCCCCCGAGTGGTTCAACCATGCGTGTGATCGTGCCGTACATTTAAAGCGTGGAACATTTCGCTGCTGGCGCCGCTCGCCAACTTCCGACTCCCACCGCCGCTTCGTGACAGCCAGGAATAGATGCTCGTCAACCATACAGAGGGCCAAAGAATGATTCGCTCGCTGGAAAGCCGAACACTTACTCTCATCTGCCACCGGTAGCCGAATATTTTGTTCCCTTGCCAAAACAGTCTCCCGCAATATCTGCCCTTCCAATTTCCCTCCCATCTGTAATTTTTCTGATGATCTTGTTTGTGAACCTCACTAGAAAGCCGAAGTTTTTGCATCGCGGTTTGTCTCCAACTCCACCTTACCCACTTATCCTGCTCCTCCGGTTCCTCCTGTTCCCTATATCTCCCGTTTTCAACCTCATATTAACACTAAGAAGATCCGCCAAGCGCTGCGTCCTCTGGACGTATGCAAACCACCCGGTCCGGACCGTGTACCACCCATCGTCCCTAAAAGGTGTGCCCCCGAGCTGGTCCTTTTCTTGTGTCGTTTTTTCCGTCTCTCACCAACTTTCTACTTTTCCGATTCTCTGGAGACAAGCCGTGATTTTTCTTATTCCCAAACGCGGCGATCCTTCTGACCCGAATAACTATCATCCTATTTCCATCACACCTATTTTTCCCAAAGAATTCGAAACTGTCATCCCCGACCAACTGCGTACGTTTCTCGGACGCGAAGGACTACTGAGTGATCGCCAATACGGATTCCGACCGCGCCGTTCTATCGATGATATCCTGGCTCTCGCTCACATTCCTGGTCGGCCGCACTTGACAATTACGGAGAAACACACATCTCCAAGGCCTTTGACCGAGTTTGGCACGAAGGTCTTCTGGTGAAACTGCCCTCGTTCGGGTTCCCATCCGCACTCGTATCGTGGACATCAAGTTTCCTCAATGACGGAACCATCTCTTTCCGAGTTAATAAAGGCAATGTATGATGAGCTGGGCGTACTTGTCTTAAAAAAACAAGAGTAAGGTTTCATTTAAGCTATCGGTAACACCTGCTTTATGCTGTGAACAGGACGTCGTAGTCATTTGTTGAGAGCAGAAGCTCGGGGAAGGTGAGCTGACGGGGATAGACCATGGTTTTGGTGAAAAATGAAAGGCTGCAAGCTGCTAAAGTCAAAGTGTGGCGGAGTGCTGTGTGCGCGACAGGATTTGTTACGACGGGGAGTGGCTGGAAAATGTTTTGATGCATGATAATAGGGCGATGGAGAAACAGACTAGTTTCCCCCAGATCTTGGTGACGGTTTGGTCATAATTCGACAGTTGACTACGGGCATCTGCCTGACGGCGAGTATCGTGCTATAGGGTAATTTCGATTTGTACCCTTTGTCGGGGTTTCTAACTTCAGGAAAATGCTATCAAGCCGATAGCATATCATGCACCTGCACACGTAGCTGAATGGACATAGGGTTGGTGGGGGCGGCTGTAGGGTCGAGACATGAAATCATATGGAGTCTTAAGAGGACTGTGTTGTATACCTTGGCTATCGGAGCCTCTGCCCTCTTTTACGTGTGGGTGGTAGATTATCACTTAGTTTCATTCCGGTCATCAGCTGGTAGATTTCGAGGTGTGGCGGTTTATATTCTTGGGGTACGAGGTACAGATGTCTCACAACTTGTGAAATTATATGTCTGGAGGGTGAAGCCTAGGGCTACCGTGTAGGAAGCTCGAGCTCACACTTTGTTTGAGCTAAGAAAAGCAACGAATTTGCGTGAAAACCTAAGTAGGTCGCAATTGACTCATGAGGAATTATTCCCGAGGGCTGGCTATAAGGAGGTTCGATTCTCATATTCTTCTTGAGCTTTACCGGGTGCTGATGAAAGCCAATCCATGCATCAACAAGAAAGGTTTTTAGCGAAGCTGAGTTCACGTTGGTTAACTTTGGAAAACGTGCGTGGACAGCGGAGTCTGGCTTCAACCAGCTGGTCAGAAATGGAAAAGGGAATCCGAAAGAGCTCATACCGAGAGAGAAGAGGTCGGCTTATATTTGGTCAGCTCATTCGGCCCTTTGGTCACCCCGCAAAGGGTCAGACAAAAGTATTGAGGGCTTAGCTCGCAAGCTTTTCTTTCTATTTTTTCCTTCGGAGCATCCTATACTCAGGGTCGGATCGAGTCTTGGTTATAACGGGGAACTCATCCTTTACTTAAAAGGGTAGGGCATGAATCCGATACCTTCGCAGCCGGGAGCGCTTTTGGTACTTCGTTTTCTAATTTAAAGGAGAGGGAGAGCATGATTTCCCCGTGGGGGTTATTCCCAATTCCACTCCGCCGGCCATTCTTTACGCGTGACCAGTGGGGTCAGCGACTGCTGGTGTAGGCAGCTTTCCCCTCAATATAAGGCTTTCACCTACCCGCTGCCGTTTTTTCATCGGTGGTGTCGCAGCTCTGAGCTGTGGAAGAGAGAAAAGTGAGAAACAGACATACGGAACGCTTCCCACACTCGGAAAATGCATAAATGACCGCTCGTTTCTGGCTATGCTTGAGTCTCACTACTTCCAGTTTACATGCCTGCTGGCTGTTGTTAGCACAAACTGTGGTGATACATCGGGACGACCCATAGGAGGTTTCGTCGACCAAGTTTCAGATTTTATAGTGGTCACTGTTGGGAGGAAGCTAGAGTCTAATGATAGGGAGGGAGGTTGATTGGTGAGTGCCTAATGATTTGTTTTAGGATGGCCACTGGATGGAGGCTTAGAAGTGCGACATGTGCTGCGTCTTTGGTTAGAGACAGAGGCGGAGACTAAATCAAAGTTAGCACTGGGACTGTTTGAAGATTATCTCTCATGCAACTAGTGGCATTCCATATATTCAAATACTATTTCAGATGCACTGGCCTCAGTCTTTGAAGTAACTAAGTTAGGGCATTTTAACCTGGTAGTTTTAAGCTATGGTGGTGACAACGAAGGCGAATTGTAGGGCACATCCTAGTGACTATCAAGGTTCGGGTTGGTAGCAAACGATTGCACCGTAGGCTCTATCAACAGTCATACATGGACTTAGGCAAGCGATCAGGTTTTGGATGTCCAGCGCTACTTGTATTCCAAACTCAACTGTGGTTTGGGCGTCCTTGGAACGAGTGTCAGCTCGGAGTTTATTCCGCAAGGTTGCATATTTAAGAAGGAAGAAGCTTCGCATCAAAGATTTCCGAGAACTGTGGATCGTTACAAAATGTTCCTTATCGCGCAGCAGATGTGCTGGGTTTATGCTGAAGTGTGCCTGGCCACAGGATTCAGCCCGTTTGTGAAGCGAAGTAAAAAAATGCATGGTTGGGTTTTGTTCTTCTACGCCGTAGAGGGTCAAGTCGCGGGAGAGTACAGAGTCGTCTGTAGCTAAAGTTCGTAGAAGGCTCAAGTATTGTTTTGGTAAATGGACGCGGAACGTTTTCAGCATTGATGATATCACGTTTGTGCATATTTGAGAACACAAGTGTACAGCACTCTAGTGTTGAGCGAATGAGTTTGATGTATCTGTAACTCACAGTTCGCGAGGGGGGAGTTTCACTGCAACAAGCTTGCAGACTTGTCTGCCTGTGCAATTACGTAAGAAGCGTCTTCAGAAAAATTTGGTGTGTAAGAACATTCTTGTCCGAGATCTCTTATAGCTGGGGAATATGGAAGTGAGACATCGTCAACCCTAGGAGTACCATGAGGAATATTGCAGTTTGGCCTAAGATAACCGCTTTTGTTGGTTAAACTTTTCATTTCCCAGAGGTCACACAGGAATGATAGGGATTCTACGTCAACATTGATGTTATCTAGTGCTACAGGTAGGCTTTCTCGTTCGAATTTGTAGACCACTTTCGTGTCACCGGCAAGTGAGAAAATTTCTTCATGAGTGACGTAACTGTAAACGTCACTTACGTATATTAAAAACGGCGTTCGCCCTAGAGCACCTTGTTGGATATCTCCGAGGTTCACCCGGTTAGGGTCTGACTTCTGGTCATCGATGCAGGTAACTTTGTGACGGTCTTGTAGGCAGGATTCAAGCCAACTGCGCAGGGGGTTTTCAGTCCCGTATCCTCTAATCTTGTTGGGCAACTTCAGAGGCGGGACTCTGTCGAAGACCCTCGTCTTATCAGGATAAATGATGAGGAGTGCCCTGTCTTCGTCGGCGGCTGTTGTTATCAAGTTCAGAAAGTCAGACTGACAGGCCGAACAAAAGGGTTATCTCAGAACTTTCTGCTGCTTGATGATGAAGTTCTTATGTGCTGAAATGCTGTCGGTCAGGTAGTGTTTCACGTTTTTTTCAGCAGCCTCGGGATCATCGGCATATGGCTAATCGGGCGTTAGTTGGTAATGCCGCGCTCTATGCCTTTCTTATGCCTAGGGATGATAATGAATTCCTTCCAGTGGCTGGGGAATTTTCTGTTTTGGAGGGATAAACTGTATAGTTTTAATAACAGGAAGGGGATATCCTGGCTACCAAGAGCCAACAATGATGACCGTTGGCCGTCAGGTCCGGGGTGGTAGAAAGGCTTGAAGATGTGGACGTTTCTATTTATATCCGTAGTGGGTACCGTGATAAAGCCGAGTGAAGAATTTGTAATAAACTGGTCGGCCAGCTAGGTAAACTCTGGACCGAGAGTCACGGGGCCTGTGAGTGTTGTGTTACGTAAGTCAGCTATCTTTTGAGGTGAGGTTACGAAATTTTCCAAACGGTTGATCTGTCTTATGCATCGAGCCGGTTTTGGGGCACTAGCCTTGCTTAGACGGGCCAGCTCAAGCTTTGCTCAAGTAGAGCAGTGCTTCGGATTCACACTTCATTTGGAAGTCACGGGCCGTGAGGTGCAAGTCGCTGGATATGCATTCAAGTAGTGAGGCTGTGGAAAAGCCCCTATTTCATTGGTACTGCTGTCGAAGCTGATCGTGTTTCATTTTTGGCTTGGTTTAATTCTGTAAACCGCTGGTCTAGATGGACAGTGGGGTCATGATATTTTCTCTATGCCCTAATGTAAACTTGAGTGGAGGTCAGCGGCATACTGAGGACTTGCTGTTAAGAGGAACTTGTCCCAGTTTCTGGAGCGAATTAGCGGGGTAATGTGATCCCGTTTGAGTTGGCGGAAAGAGGGACTGTTACATGGTAGGCTTTCGACGTATGGCTTGACTCGAAATCTGCAGCTGACGATTTTGATAATGATGATAATGATAATGGTTTATTTCGGATAACCCGAGGCATGCTGTAACGCAAGATCAAACGGTACAATTGGACGTAGAGTCCGAATTCCAAGAGGTTGGTTAAGGTATATGCACTCAATATTGTACAGGAGAATGTATTTAAGTCACTCTCTGTGGCGGCGCCCGGCAAATTTGAACTCAAGGTCGGGTGGCCAACCCGGTCAAGTCAGGATCGAGATGGTCGAAGGTAGCTGACTCTTCCTGAAACAGTACAAAACAAAGTGCTATGCAACAAGAGAATCAAACAGAATTGACGAGTTTTGTTCACTTCGAGGGAAAAGAAGTTTCCGAGGGCGACATGAACCAGCTACAGCGCTCCGCGGAGTATGGCACGGCTTTGGATTGGAAATCAGACGATGAGAGGAATGAATTTGCAGACAGAGAACAATCAAAATCTTTCGAAGATTTTCCTTGAAACGTTCAGCGACCAAATATCGGCTGAGTCCGTTAAATACCCAATGAAGGACTCATTTGTAGAGAGTGATTGCCTAGGTGATGGTAAAGGAAGTGACCGGACGCAAGCATGTAATCGTTGCGCACATTGTTAACGTTCATGAGGGGGGAATGTGATGCACCAAAATGGAAATGGGTACTGGGCGAGTATTTAAATGGCAGGTAAGTATTTACGTTTGATAATCGTTATCTAAGGGCCGAAAATAAAGACCAGAGAGATGCAAGAATCAAAATTGTCTGGGAGGATTTACCAAGATAGAATACCGAATATGAAAAAGCACCAACGAACGCTGAATACAGTTGGGAAGTTGGGCGGCTGGATGTGGATGGAGTCCGTGGTAAACCAAACGGACATCACATCTGGCGAGGTCGCTGGAGTGATGGTGGAAGAAGTGGCAGGATGTAAACATGTAATCGTTGCGCACATTGCTTACTTTCATAAAGGTGAAATGTGATGCACCAAAATAGAAATGGGTACTGGGCGAGTATTTAAATGGCAGGTAAGTATTTACGTTTGATAATCGTTATCTAAGGGCCGAACATGATGACCGGAGAGATGCAAGAATGAAAATTGTCTGGGAGGATTTACCAAGATAGAATACCGGACATTGTGGTACGGAAGTGTGTCACTACCGGTGTAGTCGATTAGTATGAAGGCGGAGGTGTTTGTTAGGCCTGAAGCAAGTGTCAGATCAAGAATGTTGTTTTTCTGGTGGGATGTTTTACATGTTAGGTCCATTGGCCCAGGCGAATGCATGAGGAGAGTTGCAAATATTTGCAGGGGGCAGCAAAGGAGGGCCAGTTTAGGCCTTGCGCATTGAAGTCACCTGCTATGAATTTAACTCCAGCGATATAAGTAGATGCGTCGATGATGGGGTCAAATGTGGAAGTGCCATTGCCGCTGGGTCTGTATATACAACAAAAAAGTATGGTCATCTGGGGCAGAGAAATTGTATACCTTTGCCAGTACGGAGTTTTCCAGTGGGGCGGCAGATAGACTGCACTTTAGATATCCCAAGCGGCCTCCATCCCGGTGGAAGACTCGTTGAATCCTGGAGGTTTGATAACCGATCGGTGGCATCGGGTCAGATGTGTGTGCGCAGTGAGCCAAGTTTCAGGGGTCAGTCCCTTTATGGTGGAAAGTTTGTTCAAGATGGAACGAGATTTGAGTGGTGCTACAGAAAGCTTTTATGTGGGGGGCTTTGAGTTCCCAGTGGATTTGTTAGGTAAGACGTGCGCAGAAGAGTGGTGGTCAGTAGGCTGGTCATTATTATTATACGGCTGCATGCTGGGTGCTGCTTCCATTTGGCAAGCCGTAGCCTAGTCGCCGCAGGGTGTGTGTGGGGCTGGACACTCATGGAGTCTAGAAGAGAATACCACTGAATGCTGAAGTGGTTTGGCAACTTGGTGTATAGATCTGGAGGAGGGCAGGCTGAATCTAGTTGGGACCTAAGGGGCAAATCATGTATAAATCTGGGGGCATTTGATAAGGATGCTGGGAGGTGGGTATGGGGGTGAAGGACTGTAGCCGCGGGGCAACCAGGGTTTTTAATGGAGGCCATGTTAGGAGGGCGACGAGTAGCAAGGTGGGTGGGCTTGGAGTGAGACGGAAATAATATTATGGATAGGGTTCGTAGAGGCGGCAAGCTTCTCACAGGGCTCCACGGAATGGGCGCCAGGGAGTGGAAGGGTAGAAAAAGGGCTGCTGGTGAAAGGAGCTTTGGTATGAATGGCCTGTTGGCATATTTTGCAGCGGGGTCGGAGTAGAATACGGCGATGTTAGATTGTAAGGGGTCACTGGAGGACGAAGTTGGTGTTGGTTAAAATGTAGCATATCGAGGGGCGGAAAACGGTCAGCAGCAGACCACGCATCGCGGCATCGGTTGGCAATTGTGCTTATGACTCGTCTTAGGTGATTTGGGTATGGTGGAGCTAGCTATGGGGACGGCACACTCGATGTTAGAGTTGTGATGTGCTGCTGCATCTGTAGACATGATGACTGCAGGGTCTGAGTTGATGGATGTGGCATGTGGCAGTTGAGAGCAACGGGTGGAGGGGATGATTTTGTGACAGAAGCTCTAGGAGATGACGTTGTAGGTGGGTGGAAAGTTCGGGGATGGCGCTTGGGGATCTGGCTATCAGTTGGCTAGTTTGGCTAATAGTCCGGGGCGTGAGTGGCTGCCGTCTGAAGGGAAGGGCTTTACTACTCCGTTGTGGGTAGGCAGTGGTGGAGACTGGGGTGCAAAAAAGAGCATTTCAGGGGGGATTGTTGTGGCGTTGGAGGCAAAGGAGGCAAACTAAGGTTCACATTTTGCGATGGTGCACCATTGGACGGTAGTGATGAAGAGTAACATACGGTGGTAAATTGTTCAGGAGGGTCGGGTTGCGCCGGATCAGAGGGTCGTGGGACTACTTGATCGTCGGCTACCGATCGAAGTACCCCCTCTTGCAGCGGGGTTTTGCCAGAAGTGATTTTTTTTAATGAATCGGATTTTGCGACGGACTCACTCCCTCTAACGAAATTCCATAGCAGGGTCCTCCTCCAGGAGCTGAAAGTGCGGCGGGCAGGTGTTTCGTTGTGATCTTTTTCTGAGTTCTTTGTGGTAGCACTCGTGGTGTGACATACAGCAGGCCATAAGCAATGACTGTTTGACCAGGGAAAGGGACAAACGATCTGAAGCATTAGGAATTTCGGCATTTCTCAATTTTTTAGCCTTTGGTGCACTTCGGACGCAAATGAGTCCAGGAAGCTTCCAGCCGGGTGTGGATCTTCAGGGTTTGGATGTTCTGAGGAGTCGACGACATATGCAGGCAGCAACAAAATAATCAGACCGTCATCCATGGATCGCAACTGCCTTTCTGGGGACAATAAGTTTTGCTAAAGCGCTTTATATTTGTTACTAGTTTCATTGCGTATGCCTACCAGAGGTACTGAATAGGATACCGAAGAGATAGAAGTGGGAGGCGTTTAAAGCCTTTAGGTTGGATGAAGCCTGCCACCCAGTGCATGAGGCGATTTTTAGTCTGTTGAGGCACGATATGACAAAGAGGTGTGTTCGTAAGTCAGCTGCTAATTTCAGAATTTATCGCTCCGAAAAAACCCTGATTTATTCTTGGTTATGGGATTAACCCGAGAAGCGTTTTGTTAGTTATTTCCCTAGATAGACGAGCGGAAACCGCACCGGACGGGTTAGGGGAAGCGACGTGGTTCTCAGTGAACTCTTTGGCAGATTTTTTGCCAAGAAATAGAAGAACGATGAACAAGATTTGCATCAAATATACCTTCTTAGCCGAAAGCTCCGGTGAGGGGTGCAGTGTCATATTATTAAAACACAGAAGGCTATATTTTACGTTTTGGACAAGGATTCTTTCGGTTATACTGAACTAAACCGCGTTTTTGATTTGCCAGTCCTTCGCACAGTTTATGAGGCAAAGTCATCTATAAAGCGCCCAGCCCTGACTAGGTTTGAACTGACTGATTCGCCGGGGGGTCACAGATTTACGTGAGTGGAATCAATTTGTCGGGGTCTTATCAACTGTACCACTCTTTTGAGCCATACTTAGCCATATTAGATCAGATCCAAAATCAAAACACGATTGATCCGTAAATTCTGTTAAACTGGATCAATAAAAGTACAGTACCATAAAAATTATACAAACCTCAATTGTACGATCACACGGACTCAGAAAACGAGAACCGAGTTTACGGTGTGCGAGAGACAAGCACGTGCGTCACACAGGTTCAAACGGGATATGACAGGGTAGCGCATTGGACGCGAACAAACAAAGGTTGGTCCATAAAAACGCACAGTGTATGAAGAACACGCAAATAGAGTATTCCAGCGAGTGGTGTAAAGAAACACGAAATCGTAGTGTCTCCTCGAGTGTTCTACAATCGACCTTCGTATCAACCGATGACGGTCGATTGCTGACATTGGGATTGCTGAATGCTAAAAATGAAACATAAATACAAAAACTAGCAAAATTTTATACCTGACCAAACACTGAATTTTGGTGGCGCTGCTCGCTCAACCTCTTCCAACCGTCTGCACTCCTTGGTGGCCCTCCAACGCGCACTCCGTGCAGCACCAGCGTTTTGAGTTATGCTCCTTTGCGAGCTGCCAAGTACAATCGTTATCGTGTCACGAAACCAGGACCAAGGTGTTTAAACTCTTTACGGGAGCAGGCCCTGACCTGAATTGGGGCAATCCTTACATTTTAATCTATTGCATCGGCTCCTTACTTACCTTAACAAGAATATACGGAATAACCTATGTATATATTGTCGCCCTCCAAAACGAAAAGGTTTCCTGAAGTAAAACTAGGAGGGCTGCAGTTTTGGATCAAATAAATTTAGCACTGTGGAATCACTTTGAGTAAGACTTTGGAACTAAACTATGACGTCTAGATGATTCCGGTAAATATGATTGCTAATACTCTGGCATCATATGTGAAACAAACTGTTGAAAAGATGTTGAGTTGGACGATAGACTGCAATAAACTACCTCACGGTGGTGTGAACTTCGCTTTTTCAGACGGACGTTTCCCTCCGTTAGTATCCTGGGGGGGGAGTTCGGAGATCCTTTTTCAAGAATTTTCAAATCAGTTGGTGACCTCCAAATTCTGTGTCTAGGGAGATTCCTGGAAATTTTTTCAAGTATGGGAAATCATGGAGAAGCCATTAATTTTAGTGTTACCCTAGATACCTAGGTAAAAACCATATCGACTGCATCACGGTAAAAAACGTGGTAAGATAACTTACTCATTGCCGTGATCCGGTCGAGAATCGAGGTGTTTTACAGATTTGGCAGCAAAGGATATTTTTAGGTAAGCTTGAGCCTTGCAAGCTCAACAAAGAAAGGTTCTGATATTGTGCGGTAATACCCTACAATCTCACCTTGGGTTGGCGCTGCTATTGGCTCTGACAGTCAACTTTTCAGTATAATTAACCATTACTGTGAGGGACGACGCGAAACCGAGTCTAAGTAAAAGGGAAGAGCTAGAAATGAGACCGCCAATCACGATGACCTTGACCTACTGCTGGAGGCGTCCCCCAGTGGCACCAAACAGGAGCACATTGGGGAAGGCTTTCCTGCTACCAAATAAAGGAGGAATAGAAATTGCCACCATGAGGACCAAGGTGGACGCGCTTGCTGGGCCTCTAGCCGAACTAACTGCCGCCTCTGATATGGCCTCGAGGTGGCGTCGAAATGTAGATATCCGAGACGTTCATGATCTTGCGTGCAGGACAAACAAAACTCGTCATAAAGAAGTAAGGGAATGATTTATAGCTTTGTGGGAGATAGCTGGTTTGCCAAGGACGGTGAGGATCATGATAGGTTTTGGGTCGGGTAGTTGGAAGCAGTCGGTTGTTGGCCCAGAAGATTCAGGGCAGGGCCAAGTGAAATTCACTGACCAAAGGCTTAGAAGTTCTCGGCGGCATCTGCAGAAGTAAACCTGAGGAATGCTGGAGAGATGGTGGTCAAACCTGGTATCACGAGCAAGGCCAAAGTTGGGATTGATGACAAAGCAACCGTAGGCGTCGACCAAATTCGAGGTAACTAAAAGTCACTTTACCCACGCTACTAACTGAGGAAATACTATCAGTAGTCTTGGGGCCAACGCCTCCGGCCTGAACCTTCGGTAGGACCATAATCGTTTCATCGCCAGATTTAAGTCACAATGCTCGTAAACCAAGCTACGCGCAGCCAATTCAAAGAAATTCCAAAAGCAAAACAAGATTGACTCGTTGTTTCTACACTACTAAATTGAAATTCACGAAAAATACAAATATCTACAAACCCGAGGTATGTTGCCAAATAGACTCCACAGTGGAACTTCAATGCTCAGAGCCCCATGTCCCAAACACGACAGTCAGAAACGGTTCGAGGTTAAAATCAAAAGTCTCACACAAATAAACTTGCGAAAGTATGGTGTATGGACAAGCTCTTCAAAGTAATGCCAAGTGAAGTCACATTCACAAAACATATAGGACACTTGGAAGGATTTTCAACGGTTTTTTTAAACCGCCGGCCAATGTTCTTCCGCAAAAATGGTTGTCTGAGGTTCAAGATTGGGTCATGAATCTTGCCCTACCTACCAACATCTCATTGTCAGTGCCTGTGGTTAACAACTTCCTGAATTGGATGCGCGTCAGGCGAGCTTCCGTCAAGGTCATCATTTGCACAATCCAGAAGACACCATTTCTAAATCCAGCCGCACAAATTGAGGTGGGCAATCCTATCAGAAGACAGATGCACACAGTTAGATGTATGATTAAAATGAAGACATTCCAGAGTAAAACGTTTTGCTGCACGAGCTTTCTCTACGTATCTCAAACGGTAAACTGCTCGTAGAAACTGGGTAAACTAAGTTTGTTTACAAACTTGAGGCACAGAATTTGAAGGCAGATATAACGTTTGAATGACAATGAGATATAAAGTAAAATATAAAGGTCAAGAAACAGTGGAAATACATAAAAAGTAACACATCAAGTTTTTTGATGGAGCCAAAAATTGGTTTCTGATTAAAAATCGATTTCGTGTACAAGTGTACGGCGGACAGTATTAAAACATATGACCACGGAAATTGATCGAATAGTGATGTTTGTCAGAGCGTTTCAGAGTTTTTCTGTGTAAAAGATGTGACAAACAATACTGTATAAACTGCGAATAAATGTACTCCTTCAAAGGCAGGAATAGCTTGACAATTTGATTCTGGCTAATAGGCCTCACTTGAATAGTTAAAGCGAAAACGGTGAACGTTTTCTTTTCACCACTGTGCACGTCGTATAGAAAACTGAAACTCAGTGCACTTCGCAATTGTTCAAGAAAAATGGACCGAGTTGGGTGGTTTTACAGCTTGAAGTGGAATAAAACGCTGAATAACTCGGCACGAGGCGGCCTGCAAACTATTTTATCATTTGTATGTAGTTTTGAGCTCGAATCGTCAACATTTTTATCGCTGTTTCCTGCTAAGTGTGGATTAACCCTCTGGTGTTTCGAACACGCTCTTCATTTTCTTCGTTTCCTGTAAGGTAACAAAATTGTAGGGTCCGTCCAGCACGCAAAGCTAAATTTGATGGTGGTGCAGTTCTCTTTTGGCACTGTTTCCACCTCAAAACCCAAAAACAGTGCGGTCATTTTGGGTTTATTTATAGATACTGACTTCAGCTCACTAATTGTTGCCTTGGCAATGGGTACCTTTTTCGCCACCGGCCATGCAGTTCTATCCAGGTACCTACACCGCAACTCGGTCGGCCAATTCCGAGCTGCCTTACGTGACCTGCTAGTGTTCGACTTATAACTGGGCTTCCCGATAACGTCCTTTTATGAGATACCTCGAAAGCCTTTGGGCCATTTCTAAATTTCTTGACAGATGGTTCGCAGGTTGTCACTTGAGTAGAACAATTTCGCGTTATTCATCGTGATGTTTTGTCTTTGGATTCAACATTGAAAGCACCGACCAATCTTCTTTTGAGTGAACTTCACTTTCCTGAGATAGACCGTTGGATTCAATATCAAAAGGTTGGTTGTGTCCTACATAGACACTTCTCCCGGTAATCGCTAAGCAATCTACTGATGCCGATTGTCAAACTTCGTTCTTCAGTGGTCCCAGAAGTGTCCAGCCAAGTATCGTTCGCGTGGCGAATGGTTCCCCTAGGTTGCCCATGCTCTGTTTAAGCACCCAATGAGCTTCTGGCACATTGCATCCAGCTAGTATATCAACGTGGGGCCTAGACACTTCTTCGAACACTGTGTTTGGGATGAGACCATCTCCTGAAGATTGGTCTAATAGAGCCGACTGGTTTTCTTGGTGAGCAGTCTACTGCAAGTGCTTCCGGAATTTCAACGGTTGCTCCATGATTAAAAGATGGTGACTGCAGGGTCAGCCTTACTGAATTGGTTACATGACCCCCTGCAATGTTGCCGATCGTGAGAGAGGTGGGCCCAACGTCTAGTTCACAGCGTTCTTTGATCTCGAGCGTAATCAGAGAAGTATCTGACTCCGTGCCCAAAAATACCATGACCTTCCTCAATCGTTTGGGTGTTACGATACCGGCAGGTACGCTGCATGGTCTCGCCGGTTTGAAATCGTCATATCGTGTTAAAGAGGCAATCCTGGGTTCATCTGACTGAGTGGGCCTATGGTTTCGAGGGCCATGTGGTAACGGGTGATGATTTTCCACGCATCCGTCCTGGCCACATCTAGCTTTGAGGCGGCATCCGGAGGCTCGATGATATTTGTTTAAGCATACAAAGCTTGAGCCGATCCTTTTTGCTGTGGACCACCGATCGTGTACACCCATCCCATGTAGGGTTGGACAATCTGGTAACCGATGCAGTAAGTTGCATAGCTTGCATTTAGTTGACCTCTCGAGTGCATGTTAGCCAAAGAATGGATTCGGTTAAGGTCGTTCCCCACAGTTTGAGCCGCCGCGGGTTCCGTTCACACCAGCCTGCCACTCTCACATGCGACTGGTCCAAACCGGATGCTAGCAAGTTGGGCCTGTCGATCTATGAACTCCGTTAAATCCTCGAATGTAGATTCTAGCCAAAGCGTAATTATTTTCTCAGAGCATTATGTCCGTCGTCCCTGTAGATCAATAGTTAATCATGCGGCGATGCATTGCTCTATGTGCTTTGCAATCAAATCGGTGCTGTACGTTTATCTGTATTTTTATCATCTATTTTGGCATTGGTATAGCATTTCCCTTAATTTTTCCCCCCATGTAGCGCTATTATTCAAGCTTCTAGCCATCTTGAATGGGCTTGCAAACAAATCTTTAGCGTTCTGTCTCCCCCGATCTGCCTCATTGGTGAACGAAGCATTTTGCAGCCCTCAATAGCACTTTTGTCCCTCCCACGACAGTAAAGCATTGAATACGAAAACCTCCGCCCAGGATCTGCGATGCTGCACTGAACAATTTTTTCGAATTACCTCATGAATATACAGTATTGCTCGGGCTTCCCATCCAAGGGCGCCAGCTCCACCCTCGGCAGGTAGGTATCTAAAACCTAAGTAGTTTCAGGTGGTTTTAGGGGTTTATGTTCGTCGATTTCTTCGCTATCTCGATGCTGCAAGCGTGAACTGCATGGTTTCCCTGCCTGCCCGCTCAGATCAGTCCCTTGATTGGAAGAATCTGTTTCGTTACTAGCCAACCACAGCTGATTCTCTAATTCCGCTGCTCTCATTCTGTAAACGTTTGCGTCGTACTCATGGCACTTGTAAATATATACCCCGGAACTGACAGAACCCCCATAGACCTTGCATTATCCAAGGAATCCATAACACTCCATCCTGTCCCAGAGACATGCCGAGTTAATTCCTGTTGTCTCATAAGGTCCCTGTTTCCTCGTCTGGGCAAAACAGATGATTTTTTTTTGAGTACTGTAAGTCAAAATTCTCGCAAATCGACCATCGCGCTGCAAGTTCATAGAAATCTCCAAGGCAGAGCAAGATTGATTCGTTGTTTCTACGCTACTAAATTTAAATTCACGAAAATTACAAATATATACAAGCCCGAGGTATGTTGCCAAATAGACTCCACAGTGGAACTTCAATGCTCAGAGCCCCATGTCCCAAACACGACAGTCAGAAACGGTTCAAGGCTAAATTCAAATGTCCCACACAAATTCACGGCTCATTGCAAGATTTGAAGCTTCTGGTGGAAGATTCAGGTGCTCTGACCTAGTTGTCTTTGAAGTCGCTCTACTTTGAAGCTGCCGTCACACAGATGAATTTCATGGCATACCTCAACTTATTGGAGACCGTGGAACGGATTACTCGAGTGCAACCAAGATTTCTCGAGGATTTGTGGACTGGGGCCGATAGTGACATCTTGAGGAGAGGGGGTTAACCCGGGACAAAAGATCTACAGCACCTTCCTTCCCGTGAGTCACGGATTGTTCGAAGTAGGTTTGGTAAACTGGCTGCCGATAGCAGGGCTCAGGGGTATTGCTGGCCATACAGTTAGAGGAATTATGCACAAAACCCACACCCAGAAGCGACTCTGTTTACGCCAAAACAGGGTAGTACTTTGTTGGTCGCAGCTGAAAGATTTTTGGTATGTACTGGAATACACTCACCTGGGGAACGTCAGCTCTTCTTGTCGCGTGATAAACCCGATCGATGGACACTAGTTAGAGGAATTCAGGGCTATTTTTCGTGTCTCAAGTGTGAATATCTTTCTAGCAACTATCATGTTTCCAAACCATGTTCGACACTATGTTGGCAGAGGCGGCACTACCTTCTACTGCATGGTGCAAAGGAGCAATTTACCTGTCAATTCACGCACGTTACAGCACACGGGCCGCAGCTGGATAAGCCGAGTACGGATTATGCAAAAATCCTAGGCATTGAACCATTAATTTGTGGCTACTCTAAGGCGACAATGTCGTGTCAGTATATGTGTGCTACCAGTAGCAGTTGACGGACCGAGTGGCTCTGTATAGACTTACGCTGTGCTGGACAGCCGGTCCTGCATGACGTCATCAAAAAAGACCTTATGGATCTGATGGACCAGAAGGCGCGCCCTACCCCACTCTCGGTTTTTACAGTAAATGGGACTACCACTTGGAATTCGGGAATAACGGAGCTGCAACTGAATTCAGTGTTAGGAATTGATTTCGTGTGTATAGAAATAGCCTTCTGTGTTGACAAGCTACCAACGGAAGTAGTCCTGTACTGCTCAGATGCGGAAGCTACCGCTTGGCCTTACCTACATTGCATCCAAAGGCAGAATCTGAAAGACTGGAGAGTGCGAAGCCTGACAGGCGCCGACTTTCCAGAAGCACATTTGGTACTAGAGCAAAGATGAGGCAAAACAGCCCTTTGCCCTGCGGTCGATTTAAGGATGGATTGTTCCTGGTTCAGTAAACCAGAGACTACCCCTAGTGAGGATGTAAACCACATCGAGATGGGAACCGGCCCTCCAGCGGAACAGATCAATCGACTATACAAAGTCGACTTCTGCAATGGGAATGCCACGAAAACCCTCTATCTTCAGAAGACAAACAAGCTGTTGATATGGTTTACAGTGCCATAGCCCTGTTGGACGGAAACTACAAAGTTGCACTTCCGTGGAGAAATCTTGTAGTGAGACATCCAAATAATTATGATGTGGCCAAACAGAGGCTGAACTGATTTCGGAGAAGTTTGGCCTGTGACCCTGAATTCTTTGGTAAGTATTCTAAAATAAATGTGGGAATATGTGCGCAAGGGCCACTACCATTTTGTGCCCGACAAACAAGTAGATAGTGGTTTTGAGCCTTAGTGGTTCTCGTTATATCACGTGGTATTAAGCCCTCAGACGCCTAGCTATTCGAGGGTGGTGTTTAGCTATGCTGCTGCATCCTAGGGACGATCCTTGAATGATCGCTTATAACAGAGGCCGGACACAGCGGCAAGCCTATTTGGAGTGTTGCCTCGTTTTCCGAAGGAATTTGTCGCACTGGCTGCGGACTTTGAAGAAGTGCTTATGCAGGTTCGAGGGCCGACAAGAGACAAAGGAGCACTGAGTTTCCTTTGGTGGGAAAACGGTCCATTAGGTGGTAATCTGGTTGAATATTAAATGAACAACCACCCACTTGGAGCCACTTCCTCCCCTTCTTGCGCGAATTTAGCGTTACTTCCCACTGCAGACGATTGTGGAGGACAGTTTGAGGAGTACATCTAGAAGGTCGTGCCTGATAAATCTTAATATAGACAACTGTCTTCTGTCCTTTCCTGCGCTGGAGAATGGAAAACTTTTAGCTATTCGGAAGTGCGAATTGATATTATCTGGTGGTTTCCGGCTTGATAGTTGCTGTGTAACCGTTAAGAGATGTTGGATATTTGACCGGATTCTGGACTGGTCCTTCGCAAGTTGGAAATCGATGATTGCTTGAAAGTGCAGGGGGACAGTCTCAAGGTCAGGGCCACCCCCGCGTGAAATTCAGGTTGTCTCGTTTTTCTTTTTTGCTTATACCACTGTTTAGACTTGCAGCTGTGTCCACCCCAGCGTTTTTACGTCCCATCGGTATAACCCAACTCCTACCTTATTTTCGCTACGCATCCACCGGCGCACCTTTGGAAGTTTCTGTCCCACTGTGCCTCCATTCATTTGTTTTTTGCCATAAGAGCGCAGTTTCGTTCCACCCGGTCCACCGACCCCATACGTACATACAACCTGCTGTTGTGATCCAAGCAACAGCTAAGTACCTACCGTATCCTGTGGGGTTCAACCTGTGCACACCACACAACAAAATTTCTTCTATCTCACTATTCCTCATCGTCCCAAGTCTTCTTATCCCAACAGTATATACAGCGGGTCATATAGTTCACTGCCCGTACCTCATTGCCACATAGGTCTCATCTAGACCTTTGCGCACGTAGCACCCAGGAACACTCCCGGTATGCTCAGATTTTTGGCTTGTCTCTGTCTAGTTGACCGATTTCCTGCTACCTTTTTACCTCCGTCATATATTCCTACTTATCATGCTATCCCGGCCCCCAACCAGTACTCGGAAAATCCGTATCGCTAAAGCTGGCAAATCCAAACACGCCCAACCCCTCCCAAAATCCAGGCCGTGCTCTGTCACCCTCGTTAACGTCGACGGCGAAGCTTCTAATAGTCCAAATGGCCTTAAGCAGAGTTTCGTCGAACATTGTAACAAGGTCGAGCTGATTTGTGAAATCCTTTCAAAGGTTTCGCCCCTGGCTACCCTCCTTGATCCTGCAGCCGCTACATCGCCCAAGAACTTGGTTTCGGTGGGACGCCTCCTCGACTCCGTGTCTACTGAAATATACCACCGCATTGCCAACTGCAAGAACGCAGTGGTTTTTAATGTTCCAGACCGCTTACCACTTTTCTTGGCGAAACACAACATACTAAGTTCGTGCAACCTGGCTCACTATAGATGCCATTGCAGGAGGCTACGTAAAAAGTCCCAGCAACATAGTTGCCCCCTGCTGTTCCAATTCACGAACGACCTAACAGCTACAGAGTTCATTAGCAAAAAGTCGACAGTTGCTGCCCTTTCGCCGTATAAGGACATCAAGATATTCTGTGATAAAACCCCCCTCCAAAGGGAAACACTTCGTTCGCTGAGAAGTAACTCCGCCTTGCCCACGCAGGCTGACCCCACTGTAACCGACATGAAGGTTACCCAATGCCCCTCTGTCAAGAAGTCAAAGGCGAGCCCAGCACCTCACCCTGCCTGCCTGCAACCTGTCGACTTAGATATGTCTAACTCCCCACCCCCGGTTCCGCTTCCACTCAAACGCCCTTTTTTACCATCTCCCCCATTAGCCTCTACTAGCAGTAGCTCTCGGTCCCCGACCGCAGGCCCCAAGCGGCACTCCACTTCAGTATTAAAGCCGCGCTCCCCCGTCATAGTCTCTGAGCCAAAACAAGACCCTGGTACAACCATCAGCCCCCGCCGTACTACTTCCAATCCGTCCTCCGAGCCGTTGACAAGTGTTGTCACCCGCCGCTCTCGCTTTAACGACTCTACAAACTATCCACCAGCTGCTAGCTCAGCCGCGACACTTCGTTTCTATCCTCATAAGTGCCGCTCTAATCCCCCATAGGCCTACCTGGCACTCCTACCAGGTCCGCACTTGCCCAACTAATCACCCCACCCATTACCCCCCAACTCTCAATCGGCTTCTGCTTATAGCGTATTCTCGGATCCTCCAGGTGATAACCAAATGGGCCACCATCCGGATTCGTCTAACGCCATCGTCCCTTTGAGTAGAAGTGACCTTCAGGGCCTTGCCAGTGCCACTCACCCTTCCACTGCCTCGCACCCCCTTCCACTGTCTTTCCCTCTCTCTGATCGCGTGGGTCACACCAATCCTCCATCTCCGTTGCTACCGTATATCCCTCCCTGCCCCCCCAGACACAAACCCTCCATACTATAGCCCCAGCATGCCTCCGCTGTTCCCCCCTGCTCACCTCCACCAAACCTCATCTAACCCTGAAGTACCATGTACATACCCTAGCAGATACTCCAGGTTCGTACCTGTATCCCGCCTCCTCGCCCCACCTCCCCGCTTACCGGCTCCCCTGCCCCTCATGAGCCTCCAAACCTTTCCAAACTTCGCCACTCCCTTCCCGCCCCCCACCTCACACTACGTCCCAGTGACTCTCCCACATGTCTTCACCCCCATACCGACCTACCGGCCTTATACTGACTCTGCCCAACAGTTAGGTTACCTGCAGTCAAGATCTCGTGTTTTTCCTGACCGGTGCCCTCCGCACCCGTGGCCATATTTCTAGTCGCCCTACGGACCATATCCATAAACTTTAACAGACTAATACCACTGATCGCTCCCCACTCGATGCCAAGCCACTTAGCACCTTACACCACGCACTCCCCCCTGTCCACCCCGCTTCGACAGATATTCTTAACCTCTCACTTTGCCATTTGGTGCCCCCTCTCTCTGCACCGTGTGACACCCCTCCGGCCCACATCAGCGGTGTGCTGCGCACCCACCGTATTGATCACCCACAGCGATCGGCTGCGCCTAATGCTAACGCTTCTCCTACTTTCCGTCTTTCACCCAACACTGCCTGCCCTCCCCCTCCTACTGACGCTCTATCCCAACTGGGACCCAACTCCTATCGCCACAGCGATCCCAATAGTCTTGCACCTGGCATCCATGCTTTGCGCACACCGACATTGAACTCATTCCTACTAGTTCTTATTAACGCTCGCTCAATAATCTTTGGCATTTAAGTCAAACGCTGACATTATACTAATAACTGAATCCTGGCTGTCAGATGATGCTCCGCTTGACCTTGTTCGCATAGCTGGGTATCAAAGCTTCTCGAACACCTGCCAGTCCAGGCGTGGAGGGGGCTGTTTAGCCTTTGTCAAATGCACTATCCACGCTGGTGTTATCGACCACCCCCTCTTTTCCTTATTGAGGATTCGTTATGGCTATCCATTCACGCCTCCGGCCATAACCTCCTCCTTGGCTGAAACTACGTCCCCCCGGGTCTGGAGCCTGCAAAAATTGACTCTGCCGTGGATGTCTTTAATGCTGTGCTTGACTACCCTGCCAGTGCAAAAATTATTGCGGGTGACTTTAACTTTTCTTCAATTTGCTGGTCCTCCCATGCCAGCCCTCCCGCCCTCTCCACCTTCCTTTCTTGTGTCCGTCTTGGTGGATGGACCCAACATGTCTCCTGCCCTACTAGGGGGAACAACATCTTGGACCTCGTATTCTCCATTGATGTTCCTGATATGATCACCCAGACTACTGATCACTTCCCGGGTAGTGACCACCCACGTTATCCATCATTTTCATTTTTTCATTCTTCTCAGTATCCGTTGCTCCTAGGCTGAGGCACACCCAGTCTGCGCTTCTCTATCCCTTTCCTTTTCCAGTGATCCTCGGTGACGGCCAACCACTTCGGGCACTGTACTTACCATCTCCCTGGCAAGTGCACCTGGATAATATTGCTACACGGTCGTCTACCACTCGCTGTTTCCGTTGGCTCTCCTGTCCATGGTCTCACGTCTTGGTCAATTGTTCCTGGTTCACGCACCCCATCGCGGTCGTTTTGTCCCCTGTACAATTATCCATGATCAATAGTGCCACTCCCAACAGTGCGGGGCGCGGTCAGATCCACCGCTATGGCCGGCGTGTAACAGCCGGTCGTGGAAAATCCCCCTTTTTCCCTCGCGATTCAGTGTTTTTTCCCAACATCACTCATTTCCATACACTATTGACTTGTCTTTACGAACTGGTTGTTTTTCTGGACCAATTGTTGTTTGTTCGCGCCCAGAGCGCTATTTTGGCACATCCTTGCTCAGGACCTGCGTGACGCACGTGCTGTCTGCTCACACGCTGCTATTCGGTTTCTCGTTGTTGAGTCTTTGTGATCGTATTATTGAGGTTTGTATATTGTTTATGTCATTGTTTATTTTAATAATCTAGTATCGTAGAATTATCACGGATAATCGCCTTCTGATTTCGGGATCCGTTGCGAATTTGGCTACGCATTGCTCAAACGTTCGTAACAATACTCAATAGATCTATTTGGAACGAGGAAAAATCACGCAAAATGCCAAGAAAAGGATCAAAGGCAGTCGAACCCGGACAGGAAGTAATACGGCAAGTCTCTGGGGAGGTTTTGGGTACTTATGATTCTTTAGTTAACGCTAGATCGCCTAGTCCTGTCAGTGCTAGCTCATGTGTTATTGAAAGCAATATTGATCGTAAGGACGTTGATTTATATAAGCTGAGAATAATAGAACTAGAGCAACAGTTACTTCCGGCTAGACTACAGGCGCATGAAGCAGAGAAGTGTACACAGAAACAGCGAGAGTATAGGACCAGTGACTTCGACACTTCCGATAGGTTAGAGTGCAATAAGGTAGGGAACCCCACGCAGGTCGCCGACTACAAACCACCATCGATCGATCTGCCTAGAGTGGAGTTAACGGTTTTCGACGGGCGAGCTGAGCAATATTGCAAGTTTGTCAAACAGTTCGAGACGTTCGTTGAAAACAAGGTGACCGATCCTGGGCAAAGGCTTCTTTACCTTACTCACTACTGCCGAGGTCGAGCGCGAGAAGCTATCGACGGATGCACCATGCTCGATCCAGAACAAGGCTACACAAGGGCAAGAAAGATTCTGAGGGACTTGTTTGGCCAACCTTTCAAAGTAGCCCGTAACCTAATAGAGGGCGTGATGGCAGAGGCAAAGAAAACCAAGGGCGACGTCTACACCATGGCCGACCTGGTGATCAAGATGCAGAACTGCTCAATAGCCCTCGACCATTTAGGTTACAGAGCTGATCTAGACGCCATGCACACTTTGGAAGGCATAGTCCGTCACCTCTCTCCCGAACTACAGGGTCGGTGGGCGGAAGAAGCTGAACGGATAAGCCGAGGCGACAGAGAAGCCAACTTCGAAGACCTGACTGAATACTTAGACAGGCAAACGAAGATAGCTGACAGCAGATTCGGCCGACTCATCCGGGACAGCAACCGAGCAAACAAGCCCGGTACTAGCCAAGTCCAAACCCCTGTACGGGAACATCCAAAGTACCAGCCTTGGACCAACACACACGTCATTTCACGAGATGCTACGGCGAAACCAAATTGCAGATCCTGTGGTACTAGCCATGGCCTACCAGAATGCCCCAAGTTCGGCAATGCCACAATAGACGAACGGTGGGGGATGGCGAGGATGGCAGGAGCATGTTTCATCTGTCTCAACACCACGCACCGGGCAGCAGCCTGTAGAACAAGGAATCGATGTGGTTACGAGGGCTGCACGGGCAGACACCATCGGCTGCTGCATCAGGCGAGAATAACCATATCCGAGGCGAGTGCCAAGCCCAGCGTGATCTGTTCAACTTCACAATCTGCCAGTAAACCGGTACGTTTAGGCGTAGTGGCCGTGGGAGTAGTGACTCCGACTGGGATAGTCAAGGCGTTGGCTTTCGTTGATAGTGGATCCGACACCACTTTAGTGAAAGAGCGGTTTGCCGACAAACACCAACTGGCTAAAGGTGCGACGTCGTTAGCAGTGAGCACGGTGGGCGGAACACAGGTAATGACTGCCGGTAGATTAAGGCTGCAACTCATCTCTCTAGACACTAACGAGGAAATTGAACCAACGGAGGCATTCACGTTAGCGGATCTTCCCATGCGAGCACCAAGGTCGGTGAACGCAATCTTGACTCGATGGCCCCACCTGCAGGATGTAACCGTCGTAGACTGGGAAGATGATGAGGTGGATCTCCTCATCGGATGCGACGTGCCAGAGGCGCATTGGGTGCTTGACCAAAGAGTGGGCGACCGCCAGGCACCTTATGCCGTACGCACGGCTCTGGGATGGATGTTATACGGTCCAGTAGGGGTACGCGGTTCCGTGAATTACTTATCCGCCGAAACGGACCGCATAGAGTATCATCTGCAACGGCTTTATGAAAAGGAGTTTCATGACATTGGGGACGAAAGACCGACGTTGTCTCAAGAGGATCACTTCGCTCTACAAACGGTGCGGCAAGGCTCTAGAGGCCTCAAAAAACAGTTCGAGGTTCCCCTCCCATGGCGCACACCGGTCGACCCGTGGACTGACAACAGAAATTATGTTCTCCAACGATTACTACGACTAAAAGAACGCTTCATTCGAGACCAGAATCTGTGGGAACGATACGCGGATTTGATGAAGCGAAACGAGGACCTCGGTTACGTTGAAAGGGTGCCTGTTAACACCGACAGCAAAAGGGGTATCTGGTATCTGCCTCACCATCCGGTTATCAACCCCAAAAAACCCAATAAACTGCACGTGGTTTTCGACTGTGCGGCCAAGTTCCAGGGCAAGTCGTTAAACGATCGCCTACTACAGGGGCCTGACTGGACCACACCACTGATCGATGTTCTGTGCCGTTTCAGAGTGGGTAAAGTGGCTTTGTCTGCCGACATTAGGGAAATGTTCCATCAGGTGAAGATTCCGGTAGGAGAGCGAGATGCTTTGCGTTTCCTGTGGTGGGAAGGGAGCGACCGGGACAACGCAGTGGTGAATTATAGAATGACCGTCCACCCCTTCGGAGCCATATCGTCACCATTTTGTGCCAACTACGCCCTCCGAGAATCAGCGAACAAACATGGCGATCTGGTACATCGGACGGTGGTAGAAAGCGTCAGCAGGAACTTCTACGTCGACGACTACCTTGGGTCATTCGATGATGTGGAATCAGCTCTAGAGCAGTTCAGGGGTCTGACGAGATTGCTGGAAGAGGGTGGCTTCCATCTAACTAAATGGATGTCGAACGCTTCGGAAGTGCTGAAGGTCATCCCGTATCACGAAAAGGTCGAAAGGGTAAGAGATTTGGACGGCTCCCCACTTCCTATCGAGCGCACTTTAGGGATACAATGGGACGCGGAAACGGACGATTTTGTTTTCGAACTGAACGTTCCCGAGCTGCCAATAACCCGTCGTGGCATACTATCTGCCGTCTCAAGTTTGTTCGACCCGCTCCGTTTCGTCTCACCATGGCTGCTACCCGGAAAGATCTTGCTGCAGCGGCTGTGCCGTAAGAAAGTTGATTGGGACCAGTCACTGGACCGAGGGGACCGGCTGGACTGGGAGGAATTTTTGAACACCTTGAAGAAATTAGGGGACATAAGAATACCACGATGTTTGACCCCTGGCCATACGATACGGACTGGAGAACTACATGCCTTTTCCGATGCATCCGAAGTCGGTTATGGAGCTGTGGTGTACGGACGATGGTGCGCAGGAGATGGACAATATACCACGAGGATCCTGTTCGCCAAAGCCCGCGTTGCTCCACTGAAGTCGGTCTCAATCCCACGCCTCGAACTCAGCGCAGCCGTGTTGGCAGTCAGGGTGGTGCAAGCTGTGAAGAGATGTTTCGATCTCTACATTTGGTCGGTGAGCTTCTGGACGGATTCAACGATAGTACTTTACTACATTAACAACGTACGGAGCCGGTTTAGTACTTTCGTTGCTAACCGGCTCACGATTATCCACGATGAATCGGCCACGCACCAGTGGAGTCATGTCAGGTCTGGCGATAACCCGGCCGACCTGTGCTCTCGAGGTGCGAACAACTTCAGGCAACTGGACACGTGGACGAGAGGGCCGAACTTCCTGCAATTGCCCAAACAGGACTGGCCCGTGTTCGAATTAAAACCCCCTACGGAATTGGAACTGGAGATCAAAGGCGTAGTGATAGCAACCAACGTCGTCGAAGCGTCGCCCATTTTAGCGCGACTGGTCAGGTTTTCTTCCTGGATGAAGACGCTTCGTTCGCTAGTTTGGTTAACCAGGTTCAAGATAAGTTTACTAGTCATGAAAGGGCTACGGCCCTCAGGTCGGATACCGGTCGGCCCGATAGGTCCCGATGAGCTACAAGCAGCAGAGTACGATATTTTCAGAATGATACAACGCGAGGCTTTCGCCCGAGAACTCAAGAGGGCGGAAGAAGTGGGGCTGACCAATGAAGACATGCCATCTCCAAGAGGCGAGCTGAAGCGTTTAAACCCCAAAATCATCAACGGACTGCTGCGGGTGGATGGTAGGCTGACCAACGCCCACCTGAACTTCGACACAAAGTATCCTATACTGCTGCCTGCGAGACAACCCTTAGTAGAGCTAATGATTCAACACGTCCACGCCGTAGAGGGACATGCCGGGGAAAGTCACGTGACGAGCGTCATCCGAAAGCGTCTTTGGTTGTTGAGAGGACGAGAGTCTGTAAAACGCGTGATCCGACGGTGTGTGCAATGCAGGAGACGCAATGCCACAGCAGGCAAACAACTCATGGCCCCGCTACCAGAATGCAGGGTAACTACGGGCTGGTGGCCGTTCAGTGACACCGGGTTGGACTATTTCGGGCCCTTGTGGATCAAGTGCGGGAAAAGATTAGAAAAGCGATACGGATGTATCATGACGTGCATGAAATCACGTGCGGTGCACCTAGAAGTCGCACATTCGATGACGACCGATTCGTTTCTACGGGCCTTGCAAAGATTTACCAACCGAAGAGGCGTACCGGCAGACATATACTCAGATAATGGATCGAACTTTGTGGGCGCTCAACGGGAATTGCAGCGTTGGCACAAGAACATAAACAGGGACGAACTGCAGAATCGAACCGTGGCCTACGGCATACGCTGGCATTTCAACCCCCCACAGGCCAGTCACCGAGGCGGCATATGGGAACGCATGATCCGGTCCGCCAGACGGATATTGCTGTCAATCATGGAGCAGCAGCCGCCCGACGACGAGACCCTGAACACCGTCATGACTGAGGTGGAGCGAATCCTGAACAACCGCCCCCTGGTTCCAGTATTGAACGGCGACCCCACCCACCTGGCGCTCACCCCAAACGACTTATTGACGCTAAGGTCGAACGAGGGTTTCCAAGGGCCGGTAAACCTTCGTGGGAGCTACCTCCATGGGTGGAAGCAAGCGAACTATCTGGCCAAGGTCTTCTGGAGGCGATGGCTACGGGAGTACCTACCGGCTTTGCAGACTCGACAGAAGTGGCTGGCCAAAACAAGACCATTCAAAGTTGGGGACGTGGTTATGATCGCCGACGAACGCGCACATTTCAGCGCTTGGTCTTTGGGGGTAGTTACGGAAACCATCAAAAGCACTGACGAAATGATAAGAACGGTGAAGTTGAAGACAGCTAACGGAGTGCTCATTCGTGACATACGCAGTATTAACCTACTCGAGAGCGAAGATGGAGGAGCTGATAACCCTGTGGCCTAGTAAACCTTTTTCACACCAGTAATCGAGGTGGATAAAGAAACACCATATACACCACACAATCTCCGTCAAACACGTTAAGGTGCTCGCGGTCCTTTCGTTGACATTACAGAAGGTTCTTTCCGATATGTGGTGAGGAGTGCGATTCCATTATACATCCCGATACATACACGCATGCACGACGCACTCTACACCCCGTAAACCCATCATACATGTGACAGTGTTCTTTGTTTGCCTTTTGTTGACGCTACCGAATGCCCTTGCATATGTGGAAGTAGCGGAGCTCAGGTCACACACACATGCTACATTTACTCGTTTTCTTGCCACGCGGTCTTTTGTTGACATTGCAGAAAGTCCTCCTTTGATGTGTAGTCATAACTGTGATTTCATTGTAACCCCGGCACACACGCACACGCACGCACACACACGCACGCACACACACACACACACACACTCAAGCGCGTACATCCAGGACCGGACGGCCCCTTACGAGGACAACGTCTATGTGACCATTCACGCCCGCCATCGGTCATTTGGTCCTGTGGAAGATGTAGACTAGCCTCACGTCTATGTAGCCAATGGGTTAGGTGCGACCAGTAGTAGAACGTCGACGACGAGCATTAGACGCGCGCACTGACAGCAGGGCCTAGGCAGGTAGGAAGAATCAGTACCTTTATACCGAACCTTTGACTTTGCTAAGGATCCAGGAGGATTTTGGTGGGCGGTGTAACAGCCGGTCGTGGAAAATCCCCCTTTTTCCCTCGCGATTCAGTGTTTTTTCCCAACATCACTCATTTCCATACACTATTGACTTGTCTTTACGAACTGGTTGTTTTTCTGGACCAATTGTTGTTTGTTCGCGCCCAGAGCGCTATTTTGGCACATCCTTGCTCAGGACCTGCGTGACGCACGTGCTGTCTGCTCACACGCTGCTATTCGGTTTCTCGTTGTTGAGTCTTTGTGATCGTATTATTGAGGTTTGTATATTGTTTATGTCATTGTTTATTTTAATAATCTAGTATCGTAGAATTATCACGGATAATCGCCTTCTGATTTCGGGATCCGTTGCGAATTTGGCTACGCATTGCTCAAACGTTCGTAACACGGCGCACATCGGGCGTGCAGGCCGTCTGCAACGATGTGCGAGCGCAATTAGACTGGTGGATCACACCTCCTGTGTTCCCTTCACGAAGTGTTTTTCAGGTTGGGTGCCCAGCGCACGGCCAGTCCCACCCACCAGCACCGGTTGCGGATGGCACGCTCTAACTTTTCTTGGACTACCGAATCCAATGCTGTCGGTTGAAAATTGCATGCTCCTCATCCTTTTCCGCCAAAGTTTGTTCCCCTATAGTTCTTATCATCTGTTTCCACTTCCCATTTTTGTCGCCCTACCACGGTATGCACACCTACCCGTTTTGTCCTTCCTCCTATCGCCTCTCTCTACATCAACTTTCACTGCATTGAGTCACTATCAACCTAACCACTCTTCTCTGTCGACTCTCGCCAATATCTCTTTTCCCACCTGCCGTCATTGCTGGCTTCTATCCTCTATGAGCTTGGCGTTACCCTCTGCTCAGAACGCCCATTGATAGCTTCCTTAAACCTGTCGTTCTGTTAAATCCCTTCTCGTGCCCCATGCCATGATGCACCAATCGCACCCGCACCCATGACCAATCTGCATATTAGAACTTGCCGCTCCAAACTTCGCATCTTTTACAGTCGTATTTATTATCTAATCACCACCGCCATATCTTCCTCATTTGGCCCCGCGATTCCTCTGCGGTTCTTTCCAGTGTCCTGATCAGTATCCACCCGTGCAGTTGTCTGCCGGCACACAGCTCTCCAGCTCCATTGCCCCAACTCCTTTGCACATTCATTTTTTGTGGCCTTTTTGTTCTAATACTGGTCCACTTATCTCGGGGCGTCCCGCTTTCTTGTCCGCCTCCTTCGTGTTTCATCTGCAGTAAAATGATCTGATTGGTGATTTCTTACCTGTGTCTCCTCGGTCATTGCTTTCATCCCTTGATCCGTTTATTGCTCGCTACAGGCATTTTTCTGTACCTTCCAGTGTGGTCCGCTTTTTCCATGTTCCACCACTGTAATGACAACGTTACGTCACGGTGTTATTTTACAGTTCCAAATCGTTTGACCTGTCACCACCCGACTCCTCTGGTCCGTCACTACATCTCGCACCTGCATTGATAAAATAATTAGACTCATTCTTACCTGTTTTCCTTGATCCTGTCTTTCATCTTCACTCTTCCATGAACTGCTCCTCACAGTCTTCATCACTTCTGTGCTTCCGCATTCTATTTTTCTCTCCGTTGGGCTGCCATGTGCACTTGTCATGAAGTTAATCCACCACGATATTCCAAAGTTAATTCTACAACCATCTGATCTAGCATTACCTACTCCTCCTAATGACTGATAATCTCTTTCTAGGACCCCATTGTTATTGCTCCTGCTTCTCTTATACCTATATATATATATGTACATACGTATATATATATATATATATATATATATATATAATAAATCTACATATATATATACAAACTTACGCATATATATCTATGTACACGCGCTCTGCATCTTGCAGTTCCTCGCCGGCCATTTATCTTGCTATCATCCCAACGACCGTCATCATAGGCATCCATCGACTCTACATCTGTGCCTCACATCTACCGTATCCAATCCTTCCAAATCGTTTTTGTCATCTGATCATCTTTCTACGTCTTGCATTGCTCGCTGCCTGTTTGACGGTGAGTTTTGTGTCCTGTCCGCCGACAATCAACTGCAAAGTACCAATGCTTCATTGACATCAAATCCAGTGTAATGCACCTCACAATTTTCTCCATCGGTTTTCGCTACTGCAGTTCCTTATACCGATTTCCAGCCTTTCTCATGTTTACCAGTCTGCCTCCATATGTAATTGCCCGGGACCAGCCATTCAGCCCACCTGACCTTGACTTTCAAACTCACAGGGCGTCCATTCAAATCCGCTCTTGAGCTCACTTAAACTCCACACAATCTCTATTTTGTGCATACATTTATCCTATTTTCATCCTACCTTATTCTTCCTTCTGAGCCACTTTATCCAGTATTTTCATGAGAGTCTCCATATTTCCATGAATTATATCTGTCCATTCCATCACCTGTATCAACATGATCATGCACATGGCATGCTTCGGGCGCTTCCGAAATAAACCATTATTATTATTATCATTATTATTAATATTGTTACAGGTAGATAGTGGTTTTGAGCCTTAGTGGTTCTCGTTATATCACGCGGTATTAAGCCCTCAGACGCCTAGCTATTCGAGGGTGGTGTTTAGCTATGCTGCTGCATCCTAGGGACGATCCTTGAATGATCGCTTATAACAGAGGCCGGACACAACGGCAAGCCTATTTGGAGTGTTGCCTCGTTTTCCGAAGGAATTTGTCGCACTGGCTGCGGACTTTGAAGAAGTGCTTATGCAGGTTCGAGGGCCGACAAGAGACAAAGGAGCACTGAGTTTCCTTTGGTGGGAAAACGGTCCACTAGGTGGTAATCTGGTTGAATATTAAATGAACAACCACCCACTTGGAGCCACTTCCTCCCCTTTTTGCGCGAATTTAGCGTTACTTCCCACTGCAGACGATTGTGGAGGACAGTTTGAGGAGTACATCTAGAAGGTCGTGCCTGATAAATCTTAATATAGACAACTGTCTTCTGTCCTTTCCTGCGCTGGAGAATGGAAAACTTTTAGCTATTCGGAAGTGCAAATTGATATTATCTGGTGGTTTCCGGTTTGATAGTTGCTGTGTAACCGTTAAGAGATGTTGGATATTTGACCGGATTCTGGACTGGTCCTTCGCAAGTTGGAAATCGATGATTGCTTGAAAGTGCAGGGGGAACGTTAGAACTGAATTGGAATGCCATAGAAGACACGTTTCAGTTTCATTTACAATACTCGAAAGGCCTCAAACAGCGTGTAGCCTGCTATCTATAGTGTCATCAGTGTCCAACCCACTGGGGTTAGTGTCACCTTTGTTTCTGTCGGTCGAGGCGTATTTGCAATCGCTGTGTCTCTTGAAGCTCGTTTGAGACAACCCAACTGGAAAAACGCCCTACGATGAGCGAATGAGTGGCTAAGGTGTATAGAACAACTTTTCACATTCATACTTCAGCTTTGTGTTCCTAGAGGTGATTCACTGAACGAAGGTGCACAGCTTCATGTGTTTCGTGACGCTTTTGAAGTTAGCTATGGAGTGATGGCGCATTTCAGAATGATTTCAAATGGCGAAGCTTCCTATTGCACCCTACTGTTTCCAAACCAAGGGTGGCGCTTCTGAATGCCGTAACGATTTCTCGATTGGGGCTGGCCGCAGCAAGACCAGTCGTTGGAGTCTCTCGGGCTCCTAATGAAGAAACTCTAATCAAATTTGATACTACTTACTACTTGATGGACTCCGCTATAGTTTTGCGCCACATAAGCAATACTCAAACAAGATTTAGTACGTACGATGTGAATCGTCTAGCTGAAGTCCACTAGTGGTCTGAACCCTGCCAGTGGCGTCATGTCCGATTGAAAGCTAATCCTGCAGAATTGACACCAAGAGGCACATCATCGCCGAGTGATATCAGTTGCTGGTTCAAAGGTCCTAACTTCTTGATAGACGATGAAACCCTACTGCGGACCAGTCTTACGTTTACTGCAACTTTGCCGAAGGTGGAATTGAAAGAGCTTTCGAGTACGACTCTCACAATGCTGCAGGATACGTGGAGGGAAGCACTTCTGAATGGTTTCACTTGTTGAAACCGGTAGTGCGCCTAACCAGGTTTAAATTATACATCGCAGTCACGAGGGGCCATCGCACAGATCTACCATTGAAAACTGGGCCCTTGAAATTACACAGTATCGCTAAAGCCGATGAAGGCGTTGTTCAGATTGCACAAGCTAAGGCCTATGGTGAAGAGTTAAAATGATTGCTAGACGGGAATAATAATCCATGCGCTAAAGGAACTCCGATAAGAAGACGCTATAGAAGGCCGATCCAATTTTACTAAGTTGACTTTTTTATGTTTTAGGACAAATATATTACTCCAACTAGCTCCAGGGTGTGAAACATCCGGGGGTACTACCCAAGTCTCACATATTAAGGAGTCAATAATCCGACGGTATCACGCAATGGAGGGACACAGGTCCATCTCAGTTGCTCTCGGAGCAAGCTCACCAGATATTCCGACCAATTCGTTGCAGGATAGAATGGTTCTTCACTGGAGGCAGCTAAACTGCCTTGCATCTGTGTTTTAAAAGAGATAGACCAAGGCTTAACTTCCACCACTACAACAGTGGTAGATTGGATAACTCGCGAACGCTACCTCAGATAGGGCAATTTAGTGCTAACAGTTTCCGAGGCTTTGCCACGTTGTCAGTGGCAAACAGAATTTATCGGAAGCAACCTAGCTCCGGACGGAGGCCTGGCACGGGCGACAGCGGTGCGAACTATTCAGGGTTTGACCTTCCTCCTTCTATATATTTACCTAATAGTAGTGGGTACATGCATCACGAACCCCAGACATTGGTACTGTATCTTCTCTGTTTCTAAGGCTCCGCATTGGCATAGACCAGGGTTTTACGGCGCCTTTTGCCTGAACAGTTCACGCATTTATTCATAACCTTGTTTCTTCGATGGTCTACAATTCTACCGTTATATGATCTAGCTAAGTGTTTCATTTTTACTGCCGAGTGGGGCTCGATCTCTCAATATTAAGGTTTCTGTCACTGCGCTCCGCCATTGGCCACCACAAGTCAACGGTATCATCAGATCTGTTGCAGGATTCTCCCGTTCATGTTGGCATGTGCTCTTGCTTACCGCACACATTTAGCTTATTTGTACCTGCTTGTTATAGACACTTTTTCTGTTGCAACCACAGTCCAGTTCGCACGTTTGTAACTGATTTCTTGATTCGTGACGGTAAAATTTTTTGATTTTATTGGTTATACCCCCACTGAATTGCGCTACGGTTTCGTTCACCTTCTGACCCCTTTTCATTCGCTGCGCTACTTTGATTCTAGGGAAGTTACTTCCCATTGTTCGAGGCTTCTCGCCTGGCTGTAAGCCTTTTTTGCTATGTTTTTATGATTACTCTATTATCTAGAACCACGAATTACCGACAACCACAGCTGTTCGATTGGAGTTTGTTCTACTGTCCGTAACCGTGTTCTGCTCACTTCGTGCGTGTGGCTGGTGCGACTGAGCTTCTGCTAGATCGACAAGCCTAGCCATCCGGATATTCATAACACGAAGGATTTGTTCTCTGTGATTATCTGAATATGTCTACTTGAAGTTGAAACGGACACTGACGCTGTTAGTCCAACAGCCAACTCTCTTCTAGTGGAAGACGGGTCTTCGTGTCTGGCTAGGCGAATGGGACCACCGAGAGTTGACCCACCTGTACAAGTGGAAGTTGCTACTGACGGAGTTAAGTTTTTGGGCTTTAGAGAACCCTATGGAGGGCCAGTGTATGGGGTCGACCACGCCCAGCAGTGCACGTGAAAAGCCCGCGTCGGATTTCGGGGGCATTGGCGAAGGAGTTCAGGAAACCCAGTTCCTGTCGTCAACATCGGCATTACAAACAACATTATTCCATTGGTATGAACTATGTTTGCCGGAAGTCCGATCGTTTTTTATTGTTCTAAATCCTTGTCCCAAACCGGACTCTCATCGTGGCCTCGAGCATGGGTGGCCCACCTTGACCTTCGTTATGACTGTGTCCGCTGCAGTTGTTGACTTTTTGTTCAATTTAGAGTATGACAGCCCAGAAGGAACACTAGTGAGTATTACACAGTCAGGCCTATGAAGCGTTCGAGTGACGCGCAGCTGTTTGGAGTCGACTTTGATTCGAACTGTGTTGGAATCGGTTGCTGCGCGTCGCTCGAACGTTCCCTTGGCTGGACTCTACTGGTAGAGTAACTGTAACGAACGAATACTGAAAATCCTTCTAAATGTTCAACGTGCTTTGTGAATTTGACTATATTTAACATTATCTTGGAAAGCTCGCTCATACACCACACATTTTCACGTTTGTTTATCCATGTGAGACATTTGAATTTGGCCTTGAACCGTTTCTGACTGTCGTGCTTGAGCCACGGGGCTTTGGACCTTTGGGTTTTACTGTGAAGTCAATTTGGCCGCATACTTGAGGTTCGTATATATTTGTATCCTTTGTGCATTTCAATTTAGTAACGTAGAAGCTACGAATCAATCTTGTTCTGGTTTTGGGATTCGTTTGAATTGGCTACGCGTTGCTCGATTTGCGAGATTTGACTTACAGTAACTTCGTACCGCCCATCGTGAAGTTTTGCCTCTGGATTCAACATTGAAAGCACCGACCAATCTTCTTTTGAGTGAACTTCACTTTCCTGAGATAGACCGTTGGATTCAATATCAAAAGGTTGGTTGTGTCCTACATAGACACTTCTCCCGGTAATCGCTAAGCAATCTACTGATGCCGATTGTCAAACTTCGTTCTTCAGTGGTCCCAGAAGTGTCCAGCCAAGTATCGTTCGCGTGGCGAATGGTTCCCCTAGGTTGCCCATGCTCTGTTTAAGCACCCAATGAGCTTCTGGCACATTGCATCCAGCTAGTATATCAACGTGGGGCCTAGACACTTCTTCGAACACTGTGTTTGGGATGAGACCATCTCCTGAAGATTGGTCTAATAGAGCCGACTGGTTTTCTTGGTGAGCAGTCTACTGCAAGTGCTTCCGGAATGTCAACGGTTGCTCCATGAGTAAAAGATGGTGACTGCAGGGTCAGCCTTACTGAATTGGTTACATGACCCCCTGCAGTCGTGCTACCATGGACAAAAACATTATCCGTAGTCTGGGGGCCAATACCTCCCGTCTGAATCTTCGGTAGGGCCATAATCGTTTCATCACCAGATTTAAATCACAATGCTCGTAAACCAAGCTACTCGCAGCCAATTCGAAGAAATTCAAAAAGCAAAACAAGATTGACTCGTTGTTTCTACACTACTAAATTGAAATTCACGAAAAATACAAATATCTACAAACCCGAGGTATGTTGCCAAATAGACTCCACAGTGGAACTTCAATGCTCAGAGCCCCATGTCCCAAACACGACAGTCAGAAACGGTTCGAGGTTAAAATCAAAAGTCTCACACAAATAAACTTGCGAAAGTGTGGTGTATGGACAAGCTCTTCAAAGTAATGCCAAGTGAAGTCACATTCACAAAGCATACAGGATATTTGAAGGAATTTTCATTTTTTGTCCCCCACACACTTGTTGTCTGCAGGGGGCGAGTTCAAGGTGGGCCTTAATGAGTTAATTTCGGGTGCCTCCCACACGAGCAGGGGAACCAGGGCTGACAGAAGCACCAATTTTCAAAGCTAGCAGCATTGGGAACAAAATGGATGGTGCTTGCAACCGAAGCAGATGGCATCGATTGCACGGCGGTAAGGGATCCCGGCTAAAGCTTGTGGATGGAGTAACAATGGAGGCACCTCGGGGTTTCCGCTTTCGTCAAATTAACAGGGTGGGAAGCAGGGAAGTGGGAGGAGGATTGTCCGTTATTGAGTGGAAGCACCAGCAGCTAACAGGCGACACCCTCCCAACAGGCAATTTCCGAGGCTCTCCGTATAAAACAATCTAGACGCTGATCGTCTGAGTTTTCTGTGCACTGGCAGGAGCCGATCGGCGAAGTACTGTGGGGACACCATTTTCCTAGGATATTTGCGCAAACAAACCACCGGGGCTGAGAGTGTCACGGTAACCGGTGACCTCAATTGGCCACAAGTAGATTGAGAAACCTTGTTGGCTCCGATGGATGGGTTCTCCGCCTAGCTTCGTCCTGAGCTTCGTCCTCAATCGAGCATCTGTATAATACGTAGAGGAGCCGAAAAGTTGGAGAGCGGGAAGTACTCCCGGGATTATCCGGCGACGTCGTGAGCAACTTCTCAAATGGCAGAGAGTTCGAGGGCCATTGTTCCCTCAGGTTCGCGTTGGAGACCAAGCCAACTCGTGCTCCTCAAAAGAAGACTCGAAAGTTTATCACGGATAAGGGCCGAGCCCTACTTGATGCAAACCGGGGATGGGAATGGGGCTCTCCGCCACGATCCAATGGAAGAGGGATGGACGATTTTCAGGGACAACATCGCTGCTCTAACTGGGGCGTTTGCTTATTTGATCACTGTTGGGATGCAAGGTAAGCTGCCCATGTAGGGACTACTGGAAAAGCCGGCACAAAAACGAAGAGGAGCATGGAGTTTATTCAAGCAAACTGGTGGCCACTGAAAACTGCCGCAGTTTAGAAGGCCTACATTGTGGCGCTAACGATACGGGTAGGTTGTCAATCAATGCGCCAGCATGCGCCAGCGACCAGGGCCAAGTACTCTCCAGAGGCCTACTACAACTCAGTGCTATCAAGGCCGGCCTTGAAAATCATAGTAACGTGGGTATTTGAAGATGACTGGCGGCAAGCCACGAGTGACTGCAAGGCGGAAGTACTGAAATATCTTGAGTCGGTACCTACGGTGGACTCAGGGGACTACATCAATCCTGACTCGAGTCATGCAAAAACGCCTCTCGAAGTATCCAAATTGGTTTGCAAGTGTCATCAGGATGCTGGGCGCCTGTGGGGTAGTGAGACAAAGCGCTCTGTATCCTGCCACCCTTGGGGCATTAGAAGCTATTACGGCTGACTACCTAACCCGGTTGTTCAACAAGCTCACGGGAAAGACCACACCTCCTAGGTTGTTTCCACAAATAAGGGTGGATCGAAAGGAGACGCAGGAAATCTCAGACCGGTCCTGGCGCACAATGAATTTCTGCCGCCGCACAAGGGCCTCATGAACCGTACCTATTAGCCAGAACCGCTCGCTCTAGGGAACCTGCGGTACTGTTATCTGTTCTTAAGGCGATGTTTCTACCACACTTGGAGAATTGGCTCCAATCCTGGACATTGTCACTCCTCTGTGACCTGCAGAAACACCGAAAAATGTACAGCTGCTTTTCACATGGTTCATTACGGGGCCAAAAGAACTTCCGCATCCGGCCGAACTGGAACAGCGGGACTTGGTCCCACTAAAAAGGAGAAGACCGAGAGGTAACCTTATGAAGTATTTTAACAGGTAAAGAAACTATCGCGGACACGCTTCCCTTTTCTGACGCTCGGCTGCAGCACGGCTCTCAGGGCGGAGGAGGTGAACCTGGCCAAACTACGAGCATATCTTAGCTTTATGTCTGAGTTCTTCGCAAGTTGTGGCGAATCCCTGGCACCAGCTCCCAGAGGACGCGGTGGCCGCCCGAACAGTAGTGATGTTCAAGGCTAGCCTAGAACGCTGTTGGTCGGACTTTCCTCCTAACTGCCTCTTACGTCGTCCCTAGTGAATGATTACTTTCAGCTAGCCTTTAGCCGTAGGTCTGTATCTGCTTTCTGTCCCTATCTTCCCTTGTTGGTCTGGTGTTGATCCCTAGTTAAAGCTTTTTCGTTGTTCTGCTTCTGATTCAGAAACTTTTTTTTAACACTGCCATCATAACTGTCGCTGTGACTATCTGAAGTTAGGAAAGTCATCTGCCTGCAGAAAAACATGGGGATTATGACCAGGGATGCATGTCGTGAGACGGCCACTTCTGCCAACGGCAAGCCCAACCACCACGGAATGCTCTCTTTTGAGGCTCTACAGGATCCCCCAGAAGCTCGTTGATACGAGAACCCGGACTTTCCAGTAGGTTCAAATCCACAAGTCCTGGGACGTCACCTGGTCAGGCTTGACCTGACAGGCTCAAAGATGAAAAACATACGGGCGGAATGAAAGGCCTCCAAAAAATATAAGGACTGTAAACTTATTTGAATATATATTCTGGGATGGTCTATGAGGCTCTGTTGATCAGTTTAACTATGTTTCCATATATCGGTAATTGTTTAGCTCACTCCAACCAGGGTCTCTTATTATAGCAACCAAGGTCACACACATTCAACTGTCCCTAGTTTACCAGTATCACTGGATCTAGGGCCATAGCTCATCCACAAATACACCACTACTTTATTACTGCACTCATCATCTCTCTTACATCGCCCTTACGCAGCTGGACGTTGCCATCGCCGGTGTCTGACTGCTGATTTTCCAATGTCGTTCCCTTATCCTGTGATTCATAACTGTTTGTCCCTGGGAATTCCCGCCCAACGCTCTCCTCTGTAGGGTCCAGATCTTTTTAGTGTGCAAGCGCATAGAGTGAACGGCTTGTTGGACTTTGGCTCGGTATTTATCTATCAGGTACTAACACCGAGTCTACCCCCTTTTCATTTTAGACGCGTCTTCATTTCGTCTTTTCGCCCAGACCTGCATCGTCCGCTACAACAGCGCAGCAACATATACTCTTGTAGGAAAATCGGTGAAAAACCGTTTCGAAACCAATCGGTTTTCACTATTACGTCGACCCAAGCAGCACTGTCCAACGTTTGCCCAAATGGGCTAGGGTTGGGCAAATGTTGGGCTAGCCCATTGCGACGTTGGTCAACTCAATTGAAATGCTTCGGGCAGAGCAACCAGAGCCCGATTGGGCTAGGGTTGGACATGCTCAACTAATCGAAAAAATCGCGGAAAAAAATAGTTATTTCCTTCTCATCAGTAACTCCAATTGCGCTCAATCGCTAAATATATCATAAAAATATTCTCCTTCCTTTCGAGCTTATCCACTAAATTGCCACTAAGTATGAGCAAAATGGCCATCTTATTGAAAAGAGCAGGTAAATTTATTTAAACGTGTGTCGGATACATTAAAAAAAGCCGCTGATCGATTTTTCATCAATTCATCCTACGCGAGGATGTTCTAAGTTCTTCTTCATGCTGTTCACAGGGTCTGAAAAATTATGGCATGGAAATGCTGAAATTAGTTATATCATTGCCAAATGAAATAAAAAAGCTGTATTGTGAATTTTAAATCCTGAACATCCAAGGAACAATAGTTCCATACTATATATATATATATATGTATATATATATATTCAAACTTACTAACAGACACTGGACAAAATTTTCATGCAATAAACCGCCTAATTGTAACGGCGAAACCGGTGATAAATCCCATGTCTAAGTAAGCATATAAACGGATGTAAACTGTAACAGCTAAAATTTTTAACGAAGCAATTCGCAGGAAGTTGATTGTTATGCAGCACCATATATAGCAAAAAAGCGTACCGTCTTGCCTTTATTCATTCGTCTAGATTCCGAGCGTTGATGAACCAGCGCTTTATGTGTCTGTCAACGACAGACCTTGGCTCGTTGGAGGCCCGCTCCATTTCTTCATTAATATCGGATGTTTTGTATGACAGTAAATTTGAAAACAACCTACCCTCAACTTATGGTCGTTAACGGCCTTTCTTTGAGGACTTCTTAGCCAACAGCAATTCAGGGCAACGTCGTCCCCGATGGATGTGAACAGCATGCTATTCACGGTTTCAGCCAAGTCGCAATCGGCAAACCGCTTGAGCGTTACCACCTGAAAGTGTCCAGTTAACATATATACACTTACCATGCTGGCATGAGATTCATAAGGGAAGCATGAGAAGCTGTACAAAGTCCCATTTCTTCTCACATCCTCTGCTAGATGAGTCCGACAATCAACATTGTGCACTGTTGAATTGGGGCCATACAATTTCGCCATCTACTGCACAAAAACACACAAAATGCCGTGTGCGAATTCAGTTAAACAGACAAGTAAAACGGATGCGGAAAGATAAATAAAAGTGAAAAACTGTCATATAAATCATGGGGTATTTAATCAAGTAAACACAAAAGACCAAGGTAAAGGAGGGACTGGTGAAATTCCGTCGCCTTCCAACGCTCGATATCACGAGTGTGACGGCATTTACGTTGGAAGTAACAAGTAGGAGCGCTGTGGGTTTGCAGAATTCGGTCGCCCAGTTAGTCCGCATTCGATCTTCCCGGACGGCAACGTGATAAATGACCGCCTTTCAACCAGGTGGTAAGTAGTTTCTGTGTCACTTCCAGGCATATCAAATGCATATAATCCTACGGGAATGTGGTAACAATATCGATGGGTAGGGCTAGGAACGGAGTGATGCCTATACGGTCACGACGATACTTCCCGGCGCGAAACTTTTGATCCGTTCGTGCGGTAGCCTCAACGATGGGAAACGTCATCCCCCATCAATATTCACGCCGCTTTGGTTGCATTTATCACAGCCGAAATAACCGGCAGGGCTTCTGACTAGACGGAAGAAGGCCCTGGCCGGCGTATCACAGATAACGGCCTTCAAACAACATAGTATGGAAGAATTACTATGGCTTAGACCATTTTATAGCAGCTGGTCCAGTTCTTTCACTGTGTGGCATAAGTAATCATGTACTTTATATGATTTTCCACACAACAATAAGGTCCAACAGTCACGATTGGCGGACACATTGGCCGCACTATCCTTGCCAAAATCCGCCACATCTGAACGGAAGATGCCCCAAACAACGACAGCCTATCTATATTCAGGTGTATGTCGACAGAATTAGGAACAAAATCCATGCTGCTCAGGCATATATTCATTCCGTCTGTCGGTCCAAAGTGAATACACATTCCACTGTCCAGCTGAATTTTTTCACACAAACGTGATGTGCGAGAAATTGTCCGTGATCCACCTGGGAGGCCCGGCACAAACTTACCCACACAGGAAAGTACGTCTTGCCGCTGCTTCATGCTTAAGTCTGCGTTGACGAACAGATTGGACAGTGACTGTTGCACTATGTCCATTCTTAAGTTTATGGATATATTTCTTCCCAGTTGTACACCTTTCGTTTCTTGAAAATAACGCAGTATAGAAATGGTACCATCTTACCCGATGAAACAAGTCCCAAGGATGTGCACGCAGTGAGAAGAGTATCTCGACTTATCAGGTCCCCGGGCACCCCTTCTCTTTGCATCTCCGGCGTTCGTGGCTCCGCTTCAAGAAGTACACCGGAAGTGCTAGCTGTAACTGATGTTTAATAACTCAATTAAAAAAATCCATCATAAGAGCATACTCCGGTTTCTTTCTTTGGTACAAGAAGCTCTGTGCTCCCACATACTGGCATCGGGACACATGGGACACTACAGGGAGCCCAGTTCCATCTTCCTCCTCCTATACCTCTGCCACTTGCTTGCTTCCAGCATAATAAAATGTTTTCCGTATAGGACCGAGAAACGACGAAGAGAACGGGTTTTAACAGATAACCATTTTTTGAATGCTATTTGCTTCTCAGGAAATGCTGGTTACCTTTCTGCTAACAACGTTGGAAAAACCTTCTACTTTTAAATGAAGTGTGGAATGTTTCAAGCAATTAATGCCTACAGTAGAATAATTAGACGGCGAAACGATACCAATATAGTCTCAACGATACTTAGTTATGGTACTTTGACAACTATAATACTAACCTTAACCACGCACCGCTTAAACACTCACCTGAAGACAAACAGTAAGCGAAACCAATAAGAGCCACCTGGTCATGAGGGCACGCAGTAAAACAAAAAGTGCGCAGAATGTCACAACTTTTTTAACTATTTGTACGAGTTATATACGTAAATGGCGCCCTGCAATTCAGGAAGACCTATGCTATTTACTTTGAGAAGTATCGTCATGGCGTGCCACCCCAAAGCTCCGTTGGGCAGTGTCCAACAGGGTTAGGCAATGTGCTACTTGGGGATCGGTTTTTGGTCGTTTTTCGGCCGTTTTGTTTAATAACCATTTTACACGGTTCAAAATTGGATTTATACGAAGAAAACTGACGGCCAAATTATTATGCAGTGCTTGGTTGGCGTTTTATTTTATTGTACTTCTTTAATTCATCAAAATGTCCCGAAAACCTTGGTATGGATCGCACCATTTTACTCTCTTCAAATGGGTAAACTAAGGACAATTATTTGGAAAATCATAAATTAGGAGATAGAAATGAGCATTGTGATACGTAATTTGAAATAGTGAAAGAGGTTAACGAAGCATATCATGTATTTCAAACGATTGGCACAAACCACTTAAAAGCCGCTCTAAACAACGAAAACCGCCCGGAAAATGCCAAAAACCGGCCGAAAACCGATCGTTTTCGGAGCAGCTTTTGGCCGGTTTCTAGGTGATTTATGCCAATCGTTTGAAATACTTGATATGGTTCGTTATTTCCTTCACGAACACAAATTACCTTTTATGATGCTCATCTCTATCTCCTTATTTACAATATTTCAATTAATCGTCCTTAGTTTACCAATTTGAAGAGGATAAAATAGTGCGATCTATATCGAGGTTCTCAGGACATTTCGATGAACTGAAGCAATACATTGAAAAAGACACCAACCAAGCATTCGGTCGTCAGTTTTCTTCGTATGAATCCAATTTTGATCTGTATAAAATGGCTACTAAACAAACCGACTGAAAACCGATCAAAAACCGATGTCGCAAACGGGCCGGTTGCTAGAAGGGTACCGCAAAACCGCTCCAAAACCGATCGGATTTTGGCCAGTTTTCAGCCTGTTTTCCGTCGGCTAGTTTACTAGCCATGACTTCCGAATGCCCTGAATAAAGATCTGTTAGTGTGACAGCGGAATGTTGGAGGAATAACCATACGATCGTTAAGGCAAAATAATCCATCAGGCGGGATCTACAAACCATCACGACGGGAGTATAAATCAGGGAATCGCCACATTTTATTCGACGTCCAACCACGATGTAGAGCTGAAATAACCGGAGAAGAATACGTTTTTTTGTATCCTTCCCAAGATCTCCAGACGGCACTAGTAGCGGTTGTGTCAACAAACAATCATGAGTGACTGATAGTTGAGAAGACTATGGCGGTCTGGATGAAAGATCGGCGTGTAGTATGTATGTAGCACTGAGATGCGGAATATCATAGCCATGTTATCTGAGTACAATGCTCCATCGATGAACCACTGCAGCTGATGGTTTCGACAACGAGTGATGTGGCTGATAGATGAACTGCAACGTCTGATGGTCAGTAACTATGGTGAGCTTTTGACCTAAGGAATATTTGTGTGGAAGCTCGACGGCCTAGTATACTGCCAAAGCTTCTCTTTGTTTGTGAATATTCAGCTTCAGTAAGCTTTCCCTGAATTACAAATGACTGGCCGCTCATACTGTTTAAGAACAGCACATATGTCGGTAACAGATGGATCTGTTATAACAGTTGAATGACCTTTCGGAGAAAACGGTCTAAGAACAACGCTGGATTGTAGATGACATATTAATCTACGAAGGGTCTTTTCGTGAGCCTGATTCAAAAATAAGGACGCGATGGGCAGAATATTAAAGAAACAACTGACTTGATGAGAAAACTTTGGGATGAAACGAGCTTAATACTGAAGACCACTAGGAATAGAACACAATTTGTGACTGTTTTGCGGGAAGGTATGTGCTGGACCTGAGAAGAAACCTCTAGCAAAATTAATACAACCAAGATATGGAAACTCAGAGACGAAAAATACACTTGGCTGGATTAATGATTACGTTGAACTTGATGAACTGCTTCAACAAACAACATGTATAACTTGAGTGGGACCATGAACAACAATGTTGCTTCTTGGTATGACCCAGCACCTTCAAGACCTTACATACTATGGTTAAAAGACTGTTGGGAAATAGCAAGCTGAACATTCAGACCGAAAGGCAAAAAGTTATATCTGAATGAACCGAAAGGAGAAGTGATGATCGGTAATGTATTTGATTCTTTGTTCAGGGGTATCTTATAAGTCAGTTTTCAATAATACAGTAGACCGTACACGTCGATGGAGCACGCATTCGGGCTCTTCAGTTGTTCGTATACACGGTAAGCGCTTGTAAAAAGTCAGTTGGTAGTCACCACAAATTCGTGGTGTCTTTCCATTAACTTTTAACGGAGTGACAGTCGGTGTGACCTAGTTAGACGATTCCACAGGGCTAGTAATTCCGCACTCACACATTGATTGTAATGCTTGACGGACAGATTCTTGCAAACAAAAAGGAATTATTCTGTGCTTCAGAAAAATGGGATCGCTTGATGTCTCTTACGTCATTCCAGGAACGTGCATTCTACCAGAAACTTGAGAACATTTCAAAAAAGCAGTTGCATATTTGATGAATCAGATGAAGACGTTAAGAAACTGACATCAATGTGCAATTGACGAAAAACTTTCAAACCAAAGGCCGAAGGTGATGAGTCAGAAACCAAAAACTTACAGTCGATAGGATCAGAACCACAAAACTGAATTGGGACCATTCAAGAACCGACAAGTGGGAGTTTGCTCGTGATAATGCCTCAAACAGTCACATTGATAAGATCTATTTTGGCAATAGGATGAGATCAGTTCAGAGATTGTCGTAAAATTATGGATTTTACACGGTGAGCTGATAGCGGAAACAAGAAAGGGCAAATTTTTCACGAGACTGTTTTTATCCTTCCCAATAAAATGAAAGAAAAACGAAGTTTCATTTGCATCATTCAGATAGCTTCGGGGCATACGTCAAATCTCGAAACGTTCCTTGTAGTCCTCAGCCCGTAGGATTTACGTCAAAGGGTTGAATGTCAGAAGTGCTCATGACTTAATTCCTTTGTGCGATGCCAACTACTATATCAAATGGATTGAATAACCTGAACGTCGTGCTGGGCTGCTGAGAATTAGGAACTCCATAAGAGTGTAGAATGTGGTGTATTATTTCTTATGCGCCGAACCAAGTAATGGAAAAATGTGTGTTGTAACAGAGAGAATATAATAACATAGATTAGAAACAGTCACGCTCGAATATCACATAAAGTCACGATATTACCCAGCTTTACAGAAGTAGACCTACACTGGCTGCGGCCTCCTTCCTGAATCGTGGCACATTGTTCCATAGATAATAAGAAAAGTGAGTTAAGGGAGTAAGAGTAAGAGTGTAACTTTTGGCAGAAGATATCGATGATTGCCTCTGAGCTATAGTCTCTAGCGTCTTTCGGGACGACGATTACTTACTTTGCACGAACCTCTAAGCCCTACTGCACTCAACCGACCCTCGACTGGGATCTATTCAAGTAGCGCAGCATCACCCCTCACTTAGATCTACGTCTTAGACAGGAAGATCAGAAGCCGCAGCATGAGGGCTTTCAGACTAGCGAAACTGAAACTTTACAGAAGGATAAGATGAGAGCACCAGTCAAACGACCGAGCTGGAGTCTTGGATACGACACCTATCGATGAGAAGGGTCTTTTGCATAAGTTCTAAACAAGCCTATTGTTCCGCACGCGTCAGCGTTTGTACAATAAATAAGGCCACTTTGAGAGAATGCCGAGGGAAAAGAAGAGCATCAGCTGATGGAAGAGAATTTGGTGAGACTTGGGTACTTGACGAAGGAGGACGCGAGAGAACAGAGGCAGGACTTTCCTCAGAGATGCTACACCTAGTACGGTCGACTGCAGTTCCAGAAGAATGGGAAAATGTATGAGGGAGATGGGTAGTGAGATTTGAATGACCAACGTTTCACCACGGTGTGAGAATGTGAGCCCAAGTATTTCTTTGCTGAGCGCAACGATCGTTTTGTAAGATATCGTCCATTTCTACCTTCCAACGGACACCTCATTAAACAGGACTGGTTTGCCTCTTTATGACACCTCCTACCAGGTTATGTCCCTGTCGGTAACGTTTTGCGTATACGGAGGATTCGGAGTGATTAAATCGATATTTTTATTGTAGGTCGCTCTTCAAGGCGGACCGTTCACGGGAATCGTAGTATGATGGATGGTTTGTAATGGGCGTCCTATCAGGGTTTCTGCAGGAGAATGGGAGTTCTGTAGTTTTGGACTTCAGGTTGTCCACTATATGAACGGAAATTCTCTAATATTTCTTCCGACATCTCCCTCATGAATGAAGAAGCGCTCACTTGGAGGTATCAGCAAACATTCCGCCTGGCCGTTGGATTGAGGATGGTACGGCGGGGAGCGCAAATGTTCTTTTTGTGGAGCGAGGAAGAGTTCCGATGCGAACCGGAACCTGCTGTCCGACACTGATTCTTCTGGTTTCAGACCGTTTAGAAGACGCATCTACCAAAACTAGGTGGAGTGTTTCTTTGATAAGTCCAGCATGATCAGTGCTTACACGGGACCAGAGTCTTTTGGTGCAAGGTAGGGAACATCTTGCTCTTAGAATGGAAGGCTTGCTGCTTGTTGACATCGTAAACATCGATGAATGGTGCCCTTAATCACAGTGTGCACATACGGTCAGGTGGAGCTGTTGGCTATAGCCTTCATGCGACCCATTCTTGTGTGTTCGTTGTGGAGCTACCGAAGAACTGTTCACCGGAATGACGCCAAAACGACGACTCTGTTTGCAAACATGATGCAAGAATGCACCAAGCAGAATGATGTGCGGCGTGTGTAAATTTGGGTTGGTTTGGCAGTCGAAATTTTGTCTGGCCATTTTACCATGGTCCACTGGATGACATAACAGATAACTGGATCGAACTAGGGCCCCATGTCGCATATCGTCCACAGTCACAAGGAGACTACGAACAGCATCACGGAGAACTCAACGAGTGTCATCCTCGATGGAAACTGACTATAAAAGATTCCGCACGGGCCATAGGCTGTGGTGTGAACAAACGCGGAGTGTTGGATGACTGAGGAAGATCCTGGATCTGATTGTGCACTTCTTGAAGTGGCACAGTGAGAAGATGAATGGGAGCAATCCGGCCAAGTCCAAGGGCTCTGAGATGCGCGTTAGATAAGTAGCACAAACTCTCACCATCATTGTTTGCACGTGAAATGATCTTAAAGACTCACATAAATGCCGTTAAAACTATTTGCAGTATGGATCGCGGTTTCGAATACAAGAAAACCAATGGAGCACCGCACGTTCCGGCAGACAATAGTAATATCGGAGGGAGCATCCGATTGCACTCGAGCCGGAAACCCATTGATGTGCACACTTATATATTGTCTGGGTTTACATCTTCTGTCTGAAGGTGGGCTACTAGGCTTCCGGAGTGCTCATGTGATCTGTCACTCCCGTATCGGTTTGCTTGAGTATGTTGTTTGGACCGTCGTGCGTTCTCATGCTTTTGCTTACGATATCCATCTTCGTCAGACTTTCTGCATCTTGAACAAAAATATTGCCGGAAGTGGCAGATCCAATGGAAATGCTACGCCCCACAATGTTCACATGCTTATGATGGACGTCGATAGTTTTGAGGTGAGAAGCTTCTCCGCTGCGTCGGATTTCTCTTCTGCTTGACTGTATGCACTATTGGAGCTAGCCTATTCTGTTGCCGGGTCATTGCTGAATTGTATTTCAGTTTGGCAGTACGTTCACATTCATCTGTTATTTCTTGAAGCTTCATTTGGGGATCCTTATTTATTTTAGATAAAAGATGAGCTCTTACATCTTCCTAACGGGCCGCAGCTGAACCACAAATAAATACGAGGCAGCGAGACTGGTATTCTGCAGGGGATCCCAGGCAAAAACGTTCATATTTTATTCTGACTAAACCACCACGGGTGACAAAATCGTCATTATTTTTCCTGACCTTTTGGAGACAATTGAACCGAATACTGAGGAGGAATGAAGTTTGACCAAAGATCTTTTTCAGAGTCTGCTCAGTGTCCCGTAATATCAGGATTTTTGGTTGGTGGGATGTAGTTGACATATCGGATGGGCTCAGTAAGTCCCAACTTCCGCAGTAAAAACCGAACTTTGATTTCATCGTCATGAGGTGTTAACTCCTCTGTGAATACGTCTTCATATTGTTCGTGCCACTCCTTGAACGAGACTTCTGCTTTCGGATCATGATAAAAATTTGGGAGGTTCCGCGCAACGTGGTCATCAGTGATGGAACCGCCCGCATGTATGAATCTTATGTTCAACAGTTTCGTGGACAGAAGCTCTGTGAGGCATAGATGCGTCTGCATCATTGCCTTCGGATCAGTGTCGGAGGTCTCCTTTCCCGCCGTGATACACAAGTGCCGTCGCCAAATGTGTTGTTAATCTCGTTTTTTCTGTTCCTATGAATGGAACTCCCACTCACAACTCCAATCGCTCCAGTCCACAATGACAAGTCAAAAGACGGCAAAACAACACGCCAAACAACATGCATTAGCAACGCGATATTTAAAGCAGGAAAGGAGCTCCTCGAACTCTAGCGTAAAGTCATTATCGATTTTTCTATTACTTACAGCATTAGAGAAACAGCAGAACAGTGACAATGGGTACAACAGATGAGAGCGAGTTGGTAGTCCAGAAAACATGTTTCCAGGGTAACGTTTACACTTGAGACAATATCGACATACTCATTGGAAGTGTCCTTTTTTACCTCATGATTTGCACAATGCGTCTCGGGCTGGACAGGTGTCAAGTGAAGCTCCAAAAATACCAGTAACTTGCCGTTTGGAGAATAAGGTTGTCGGCTGGCGAGATGTTTTTATCATATAAGAAATACGAAGACAAGGGTCAGCAGCCTATACCATGGATTGCTTCTGAGCTACTTCTAATTGTCTTGCTATATCATACTTTTAAGATATAAATTCTCTTACAGTAGTCTCTGATGTATATAACTTGACGATAGCCCGTGAAGAAAACCTCACAAATGAACTCCTCACGATACTGCCTAGCATGGACAGTTTGAAATCGCAGTCAGTAGGAAACGTTTTTAGTTTCTGTAGAAACCAGTCGAGATATTGACCAAGTTCTTCTCTTGTCGATGAAAGTACTTGTCAAGGAACGATAACATTTTTGGTTGTATGTATGAATTTACCAGAATATTTATGGCTTTTGTCATAGTTCTTACAATCAGTAATGTGCTTACAGGTAGATGGAGCGGCACAGTTGGTCTGAGTGGCGAGTTTGGCAACGCGGAGTGGATCAATAGCAATGAGGAAGCTATGGAAGATTTCTTCCAATGAGTCCAGTAATGTGATGTCTCTGACGAGTGAGGGTTAATGTCAAGAAGATCAGGTCTAAGTATGGGCTCCGTTTTCAAACTCAGTAAGTTGTGATGAACAAGTACACGCAAACACACAGGTGAAATGAATAGGGAAGTCAGAATGGCCGTCAATAGGCTTTAATCACTTTAGAATTAGGTTATACTGCTGAAATAGAATCAAAAAAGTGAATAAAACAAACAATCAAACGAAAGTATTCAGTTTACCTTACTGAGGCATTTGGTGACTTAGCTGAGTTTCGCAGCTAGTGGCGTAGTTGCATCCGGGTTGTTTTTGTCTTCGTGGTTTCTGTTCATTACTTTGTTTTCGACTCTTCTTCCCTTTGTGCTTCTATTCATTTTGACCTCGACTCGATGGGGCTACGAGCTGGCAACTAAAATCAGGGCGTAAAAACAGGAGGTTGAACGAACTGGATTGGTTTTGTTGCTTGTGTTTTTATTTTCTAGAATCTTCAGCTCAGATTGATATTATCAGTATTGATGGTTGTTTTCAACTAGTTTGTCCACTCGAGCAGCAAAACGAATCCAAAGCAGACATCAGACAAGTGTCAAACATATCTCCGGAGTAGACTTCAATAAGCCACAGTGCCTGTCTTGGGCATAGTTCTAGGGCGACGCAAAAGGACTTGACACTCCTTTATCCACTCGGTGAACAGAGAGAGCATAGCTAAAAGCTTCTGAGCGCGTCCTTGGGTCGCGGAAAGGAGAGTAGTCACGACAGTTGTTAGCCGCGAATAAGTGAGCAACAGCTCACAGGAAGCGGTCGTGGACAGTCGATGGCATTGTTAAAGGACGTCGCGGGTTTCTGACTTGGCCAAGAGCTCCCGAACTTGAAGTGCGCGCATGTGGCCCACCACTAAGCAAGGCCATTGCCTCCTGCTTCTTATTTAGCTGCCCTGAGTTGGCTAAGATTTACGGGGAGGCTTTGGGTATCCTGGACTAGCAGACAGCCACCTGAAATGCGTTAAACCATTCGATTGGTTTAAAGCTGCCAACATACGGACTTTCCGACCCCCGACACTCAGCACATAGTTGTGCAGGGATTGGATGTTGCATTTTTATGAAGGTATGTTCAGAGGTGGCCGTCGTGCCATGTGCATGGTTGCTCTGATTTTGCACAGACCGTGGTCAGGATAAAACAAATGTGTTCCCCTGGAAAACTGCCGCGTGGACAAAGTAGCGAGTTTGTCTCTGCAGGCACGCCTGCAGTGGAACTGATTGTCGTAACTAAATCCAGTTAACCGAACGGGATGACTAGTACACGGGTGGTCAGATGCGCAAACCCTTTGGTGCTTGCGCGTGCGTCGGTAAAACATCTGACTTACTTAGTGAATATCATTCCTTTCGGTTAACTGGATTTAGTTGCGACAATTGGTTCCACTGCAGGTGTGACTGCAGAGACAAGCTCGCTCCCTCGGGTCAACTAGGGCTTGTCCACGCGGCAGTTTTCCGGGGGGAACATTTGTTTTGTCCCGACCACGGTCTGTGCAAAACAGAGCAACCATGCACACGGCCTGATGGCCACTTTTGGACCTATTTGTGTATGTTTCTGCTCCCGTGCGCAGACTAACTTGCTATTATTATTATCCTCATTGAAATTAAAATTGCAACTTATCCGCAGCTTGCAGCACGAATAAGTTTCTCTTCCATATATCACTCCAGACGTTTACATGTAGAGCATTGGGTAAGTGTGAACTGAGTTAAGTTGGAACTCGTGTTTATAGCAATTTAACTAATTCAAATCGATATTCATTTAAAATATGCACACAGTAGACAAAACCTGTTGAGCAGATATTTCTAATTTAGAAACTTCCTAAAAAACCTACATAAGATAGAATATTTACTGAAACAAGAACTGCTCAACGTTTATGAACTGGTTGATGTATGCTAAGGTGTTCAAATCATTTTTGCCCAGGAATGAGACCTGAAATACAACCGGTGGAACAACCTGGTCCTACTGTTGTGATCTGCAAGGCGTGCCTGGGTATGAAGTTGACTGCTGCAGATAGCTTGTTCGGACATCAACAAAACAAATCAAACGTTACAAACATGCTCAATTGCAACGTCGTTGTGCGCTCCACTTGAAGACAGTCACCATCCGACAGAGGAGCAGTCGTATGGCTCATCTGTCGTTGTTCACCTTATTGCGTTTAGTCTCTTGGGCATAGCGGAGTTGGTAATCCACGACTGACGATAGTTCCGTTTTCAGCAATCAACTACTTATCAAGTAGTATATACACTCACCACACTACCAGTTGTTGTACGGTCTGCTTGAATGTGTTCTTCTGATATTTCGGGTTTCTTTTTAGTTTCTCATCCATGATAAGCTCCTGCTGATTTGCACTGAGTTACACAATCAGTGTGCAAAACGAGAAATGTCTGATTTTGTACCAATAATAAGTGTTGAAGTGCAAGGTCATTCACTAAGTATATCGTTGTACTGGTTTCAGAAAGAAATCAACGTGGACGTAGACTGTGTTAGCGCGTTATGTCCCCGTGCAATGTTTCCCATAAAAATGGTTTATTCGGTGATAAAAGAAACATGTGTTGGAGTTTCGGAGGACAACCAGTCGCATTATATGACCCGCCTTTTGGGTGGTACGGTTTTCCCCCTGCTAGATTGTGAGACCTCTACGGGTTTTCTGAAGATTTGAATCACCGTAGCTTGTCTAACTTACAACGGTCGCTTTCTATGTAGATTTCTGGAAGAAGTAAAGTGTGGTAATGGAATTTCAGAAAAAGTTTTCAGTATTCACTTTATGGCAACATTGTAATCTGTTGAAAGCAAAAGGAGTCGTCTACGTACGGACGGTTGTGTGCACTTCGGTGCACTTCGGTGCACTTCGGTGTTGGTGGTAAACTCAAAACACAGCTCTAGATCCAGTACGTGATCAGACGGGGTTAAAACCTTCGCCCGGCACTCACAAGGTACGTATTATGAGTGACAACAACAGTGTTTTTACACAGAAACTCGATAACCGTGGAAATTTGGGAAGGTTTGTAATATATACTAAGACTATCCGTGTTTGATCGTTGGTGTCTTCGAAAGCTTGTTCGAATACATTGTGAACAGCGTACCAGTAATGCCCGGTGTAGTGAGCAGTCTGTTGGCAGCCATATTGGTGTTTGAATAATGTGAATGTAGGATCCTGTTGATATCCTAACTGATCCTTGGGCTCATGGAGTTTTCTGTTATTGTTGTTTCAGATCGAACACCAGCAGCCTCCCCCCTTCAGAAGAAAACTGGTTCTGGCATATTACAGTGGGTTAAGCTTTGGGCTTAAGGAATCAAAGGTCACTCTCCGAAGTAAGCGTTCGGTTTGAATGGGTTAAGAAGGTTGGGGACACGTGTTACATCTGCCCACAGATGTATTTATTTGGAGTGTAGGTCAAGGTGGTCAGCTCAACATGGCAAAAATTTGTGGACTTGCTCGAGAAGTGCCTTTTAAACCTCAGTGTTGGAGTCTATGAGATCCACCCATCTGGTGGTTGTATATATTACGTAATATGGCTAGGTACCGCGGTGGGTGGTTCGTTTGTATTCGAATTATTTCCTAGTTTGCACGATTTTAGATTGTTGTTTTTCTCTTTTGTTTGTCCGCTCTTTATACCGCCACTTGTTTTGCTGTCTTGCAACCAAAACCAAAGCTCATACGTGGAGATATCTGAATTGAAACTTGAAAAGTGGATATTTCTAATGGCGTATTAAACAGTTATATTCACTGTCGCCAGCCATGAGTACTCGGAGGAAAGAACTTTTCTCCTTTGTGAAATACTAATGACTCCTTACGCTGAATTTTTCTGAGGTGACATTTTCATATTTTGCTTAACACACCGTTGTAAATAGGTGCCAAATAAGAATAATGGCGTCTAGTGGGCGGAAAAATTGACGGTGTATTTGTGTGGACAGTATTTCTCTTTTACAGAGGATGTCATTTATGACACTCGACAAATTACTGTTCAGGGTGACGTTGTTTGGTGGCTCGGTAACCTACACCGGGTTTGTGGAATTGCCTGTCTTTCAGAGCAGATCATAGTGGGCTACTTAGTACACCCTAATATTATTTCAAAGGATTCAGCAAGCATTGATGTCTCCTTTGTGTTGTCAAAAACGTCTGAAAGATTTACTCAACCAATATCTTCTGACTTTTATTATAAAAATGGGTCTTTCGGTCTCTTTATTTAATACCTTACAATGCACATTACATATGGAGGGTGGTTGTGGCCAGTAAAAGGCTGTCGAAAGGGTAGGTGACCGGCGCTAGAAAGAATCCAACTCGAAACGTCGACGTTGGAATCCAGCGATGATGGACATTTGGCCACCGCCAGTCACGCATACGTAGCAAGGCACAAGAAGTTCGACCGTGACTATCTGGAGGAATATTACGGAAAAAAGGAGCTGCCCATATTCTGATGCCATTCATTATTCAATATCATTATTGGCTCCATAAATCCAATAGGGCGCTATTAATAAGGAACAATACACAACTGTTTAGGGTAGTTTTTGTTTGTAGAAGAGCAACGCGTGAAAATAACTGCATACACCAATTTAATGTAGCCAATTTTAACTACAAGCAAAACATACAATCTTCAGCAAATCACATGACCGAATGGTCCTTCCAATTAGAACTCATCAAAATAATGTAAAGCCACAAATTCGAGTCATGTGGAATTTCAGTCGAATTATTGCTTTGATTAAAATCTTATCTTAGGATGGTAGAATACTGATCTTCCACTACTGATGAAGTTAGCACCTGAAAAAGGCATTATTTACGGTAACTTCGACTGAAAGACAAATATAAGTTTGGCATAGACCACCACTCCTTGTGCTGCTTGGGAAAGCAACACAGCGGCCAGTGGACTTGGAGTTTTACGTCAGTTCTTCGAAAACGTATTTGGCCGATGCAGTTAGCTGATAAGTGTGTGGCAACAATAATATGTCAAAGTGGTCTGTTTCGTCTTTTTGCGCCAACCGACCTAATCTTGCTCTTACAGACCATAAAGGTGACGATAGTGCACTTGATTAGTCGTTGACTAATTTGAAGGTCATTGGTGTGGTGAGTGTGGGTTGGATGGTGCATGGCTCTTCAGCTAGTGTGTGGTAATGATAACTCAAATAGATTCCAACTCGATCTTTGATTGTAGGTCTGTGGCGGTTGTTTCTGTTTATCTGTGTTCTGTTATTCACCAAACGACTTCCGTATGCTCAGTCGTATATTGCTTATGAATGTGTGCTAAATGGGACAATAATCTCTAAATATTTTGTGCTACAAATGATTTCACTGGTCGGGCCGGTAAGACAGTCGTATTAAGAGTCTGTTAGAAATAGTAAATGAAAAATCGGGAGTAACGAATGAGAAGGGCGAACTTATGTCCTCTGTATGTTGAGTATGGACTCCTCCATTTGCGTTCATTATCCACATTTACTGCTGCTGGAATTGTTTTCAGTTTGCTTTTTCAATCAGCCAATGCTGTGCACCGTATATAGCAAATCTGTTTGCTATCAATTGGCAAAATCCTTAACTGGAGGCAGAAGCAATCAATCATATGAAAAGGTAAGGAGATAGGGCCTAATACTTCTCGATGTGAGGTAAACATCAGTATCACTTTCCTTACCAGATAAAATGTTGTCTATTAGAACATGCTGGTAGGAAAGAGTGAAAACCATGTGGCCCATCAATTCTCATGGTGATCTCGGGGGGAAGGGGGGGGGGTCATTTTAAGTAAGAACCCAAATTTGTATACCTGTGCACAATGGTTTACAATGGAAATGAATTCCTCTGGTGTACCTTCTCATTGAAAAAAGCGTCTTTGAACTTTGTGGTCAGCTCTCAATACTCTAGCCAAAAAGATCCAAGTAAAAGATTTTTGTTCACAAGCAAACTATGAGGGTAGATTTCGTGTTGTTTGGTTTCACTCAGTTTTTGAGAAAAGTTACACGTAGTTCCTTCATAATCCATCATCGAAAATTTCATGGACAGCATTTTAGTGAGCGAAAATCGTTCAGCGAAACATAAGTATGTGTTCATGTAGTTCAAAATAATATGAATGACCGGTAATGTCAGAAAAGCGAAACGTTTTTTGCTGTGTTGACGTACTGCACTGGAATTACACTGAACAGCTGCGTTTTATACATGTCACGGGGCTAACGCTGGCGAAACTGGAAGACCGCTGAACATAGCACCTCATTTTATCTTTCGATGTGCGGACTGTTGCTCCCGGATTAGATCAGCAAGTCGTATCTGAAGTCAAGCCAGACGGAAAAGTAACTGTATTCTTCACTAGTGAAAATATTTTTGCTCTTAAGAAAGCAATTAGGTTTCCTTCCAAATCAGTAAAATCTAAAACTGCATGACCTTTCTGACGGTACTTTGTGATTATGCATGCTATGTTTATTCGTGAATCGGAATATGTTAACACAGGCATTCTGAAGTGGTAAATATTGTTTTTTGCGAAAGTATATTTGATTTATGTCCTACTCCTGTGTTCTGCACCTTCAAAGTGTAACATGGTGTTACAGGACCGGATTGGCCTTACACAAAACCTTGTTTTTGGTAGGGGAAGCTCTAGGTGAAGTAGATAAGTTTTGCTACTTAGGCAGTTATATCTAACCAGGTGATCACATAACGGATGAAGCTTCGTCGCGCATACAAAAGGTGCGTATGTCTTCAGCCAACTTCAGACACCTGTGGCGCGGGCGAGATATCCGGTTGTCGATCAGGAGTCGAGCATACACTGTGGCGGCTAGATTGGTTCTTTCATACGGCTCAGAAACATAGCCGCTGACAGTAGAGGATAGACGAAGTGTGTCTTTGTTTATGCATCGATTTCTTCGTAGCATTGTTCGATTATGGTGGGAGCACCGTAACAGAGATGCTGCGGTTAGTCGTAGGGTGTTGGAATGAAGTGGTCAGACACTGGAAGAAGTACTAAATCTTACCAGGTTTAGGAGGCTGGGACATGTGTTACGTATGCCCACCGATAGACCTCTTCAGCATAAGCAGTTCCCAGAGGCAGGTTGTAGTTGGAAGGTAAATCGAGGTGGTCTGTCCATGGCATGACAAGAAGGTATGATAACCTTGACCAGTGGACTTGGTTGAGTAGGTCGTGTTAGATTTCCAGGTTGGGGTCCATGAGACCCGCTTACCAGGTGGTTGGTAACGTTATGAGATATCGGTGTGTGTCGCAGCCCTTGGTGTAGTTGCACTCAGGGCCTTCCTTTGTCTTCATGATCTCCGTTTGTTGCTTTGTTTTCGGCTGTTTCCCACGTTAGGCTACTATTCACTTTGCCCTTTACTCGACTATGCTGCGCGGTAGTAGCCAAAAACAGAGCACATAAGTACTAGGTTAGCGGTTGAATAGACTTAACTGAACCGAAATTATGTTGAAGTAACACAGAAGCCTGTACACGGTGTCTGCTATTGATATGAAAATCTCACCTTTCCAGTGAAGTGCTCAGCCAATTAGCAAATATCTGCTATTAACCCTGAGTTGATCCAAGCACATTTTGCGTTGTACTGATTAGGGATTGTGGTCCTGATGACCACTATATTCACCGCACATTGTAATTTTATAGCATCGGAATTACGTTAGTGAATATACCAATTATTTCACATTAAAATGGCTTACTAAAACATCTAGCATTGTCACTTATGTGCTGTACTACCCTATGGTTTTGAATGGAATATTATTTGTCAATATTTGATACATTTGGGAAATCCGTTTTCGCCTGCAAAAAAAAACTTGATCCATTTATTGACCAGTTTCATGATACAACTTACAGTAGACTATGAAATAAAGGACAAATAGAGACTAAGCAAATACATGCTGCTATTCCGCACCGGAAAGATTTAATCTGACTGAGCATATTCAGAAGGTGTGCCAAGAACTATTATGAACCGTAAATGTTTTATATCTGCTACGAATTGTGAACGAGTCGGTCAACAAACAAACTGAGTATTTCGTCCGTTCCTTTTCCGGTGCTAAATAGTAAGTAACTAGTGAGTTAACTTGTACTAAGCATCAGTCAGGTGCCTCGAGATAATTACGAGGTAGATTCCACACAGACTTGTACTCAAGTTTGTTCGGTGATGTCAAACCAGCTTAAACAGTGAGGCTGTACGAAATTGGACCTTCTGATTATGTTGTGGAATCGAGGTTGACCTCTTTGTCAATTAGCTCAATAAGCTGAGTTTATCCAACGAATTCCCCGTAATGTCACCTCACGTTAAAAGCAGCTCCGTTTATTGCGAATCTTGGGTATTCGCAATGAAAAGTGACCGATTTACCCATCTAGTTTTTTATGCATATTGTTTATCATTAACAAAAAGTGAATTCATCAGTTGTTTAGAGTTGGCTCACTAAAGTACATATGCATTAGAGACGCGAGATGACAACGTCGGCCTGCTTCGATGCATTAAAGTCAAATGTTTTTTCAGTATAAAACCAGTCAAAGGACAAAGTAGATAAACCGCCAAAAAATAGCTCAAAATTGCCCTTGTACTCTATATGTTTGCACCTTTTGTGCTCTTACATATCTTTGCAGATCTGGCTTGATCTGACGAAGAGGCCGTGAGCAGTTTTCGCGATTGATTGAGTAGAGTTCATTCTGGCACCCGTTTACCGCTCTAAGACGGCGGATTCATATGCTTAACTGTAATTCATATAAAGTGCCTGATAAGAAGGAAAAGGCTTGTTTATATGCTCTGAATTAAGAAGACGGAAGTCGCAAATCTGCAGTGTTTGCTTATTGGAGATGCGTTTGTTTTGGAGCACGAAACACTACATGGTTTCCAATTGTGAGTTGGGCATTGGTGTTGCATGATGAACCATGGTGCACAAGGTTAATCTATTATTACTTATATAGATATATCTTTATATCAGCCAGAGTGTAGCTCCGGGATCGGCTGGAGCAATTAGTGTAATATAGCTTCCGAAGCACCGCATTCGACCATTAGCTTACTGAACGAATGCTTTTCAGCGGGAGTAATTGCTTTATCGCAAAACGTTACAGCGATTCGGTAAACTGACGTTTCGTTAGATCGAGGCGGATGGATCACTGTTTTCTATCATTCTCTGACTTTGGAACAATTAGCGTTCGACGTGATCATGAAGATATTTATTCGGTTTGACTTGCAGTTGTTTTCATATATTTTGGCGTATAGAATGATTACCAACTTGATATTGATCTTGTCGAACACGGCTTGGCTCATCGGTATCATAAACGAAGTTTTGCTCGATAAGTGTACTTTTTGTGAACTTTGAAGGGAGAACAGAGAGCAGAGAAATGCCATTTAGACCACTGTAATATTTACATGGTTTTACTAGATAAAAAGCCACCTTCTTGATCATTCCGGTTTGACATAAAATGACACTAGAATTATCATTCCTGAAGGCTCACTTCTGTTTTATTGTATTTTTGAATAGGATCCTTTTATATTTGCTGCGTCATTTCTCATTGAGTCGCCGGGAACCATTGTTGACCTACCCGTGGGAATGCTATGAAGCGGTAGATTGTGCAAACATAGATAGTTGTGACGAAAAACAAAGAGTCAGTGGAAGGTTGAGAAAGGTGTGCAGCAGCTGACTCATCGCTACCCCACCAATCTCCTGGTTGAGTTATGGACATAATGGTCCTAATTAACATACGCGAAAACTGATATAGCCCCCTTTATGTCACTGTTCAGTCGGTCATTCGAAAGGGGGTTCAGATTTGTCTACTCCTTAATCCTTAGGCTCTCAGACGAATAAACTCCCGGTTTTGAATAAGCCACCAGGCTTAGTTCATTGGCCTATGAAGGCAAGAAATGTATCACACTACGTCAAAGAGAGTTTCTGTACATGGAACAGTTAAATGACTAATACTCAAAGTTTGGAAGCCTCTACCCAGGATCTAAACAAGAGACTTTTTCGAATTATTCACCACCGTTCCAGAAGTGTTTGTTCGTCCGATGTGTTCGGAAAAGATGAAAGTTTTCCTTGGTTAAACGATATTTGGTGGTTGCCCAGAGAAATTTGTGGGTTTTCTGAGCTACCTGAGATCTAAGTGTGGCTGAACACAAAGTATGAATGAAGGTTGTTTACCGTAGACTAAGTTCCAGATCTGAACATCACAATGCTGCATAGACACACTTGCAACCAGCTCTTGTAGAATAGGATTGTTACGTGGCACTTGATGACAAAGGAATACAAATGTGCCCAAGTTTTGCCAGGCTTAGTCATAGATGTTTGTCTAACGATATAACTGACTCAGTTTAGTTCGAGTGGCTACTGCCATGCCAAGAAGGAGGCACTTCTACTCACCTTATCTCAACAAGAAATACTATCATAAGTTTGGCAAGAGTAGGGAATGGTCCACAAACCATAGTATCAAAAACAGTCAGCATACAAATACATGAGCTCCACTGGTAGCCAGACCTTCTCGTTTCTTTCAGTGCATTTAACCACTGCGTGGGTAGATCTCTTGAGCTCCGACGAGCAAGCTTACCAGAGGCCGCTTGATTAAGTTCCTTGGCCTATATTTTTCCACATTTCGTGTTGTAAACTGGTCACCTTTACTCATCTAACCAGTAGTCGTCCGGGCAAACATCACACTTTGGGGAGTTCTATCCAAGGACATGTACAATACAAACTAGGCACCCTTAGTATTCTATCCGGTGATTTTGTGTACCTAGTACACTTAGCCCAACCGCAGCGTTATTCACACGAAGTTTTTACCGGAATTTATCAATGCTGCGAATATATCAGTCAGATGTCTCTCTTATTAGTACGCCACCCCGCCGCCACCACAAAATTATGAATTGGAAACGAATTCAAATAAATTGAAGACGCTGAAAGCAATATGCTTTAGACTACAGATATCAACGACCTGTTACCACGTTCATACAAATTCTGTCACCAGTCACAGTATAATAAATGCAGGCATCTTGTCAGCCACTTAATCTCCATATTCCTCTCCAGTATCTTGCTCGTAACGATCAATAGACTTTTCAGTGTACTTGTTTTCAGAGGAAAATGCCGGTCAACTATAAGCTTGTGCAAGCTCATTTAATCACTAAATTGTAAACCGGTTTGCAAGAAAGTACACCAACGAAAGCCTTAAAGTACGAAAATTACGCCAGGCTTAGTTAAAATTTGTGGTTAACTAAGGTCAAATCAAATAACGAATACCATGCTCTGAATGAGGCACTTCCAGTCGCTTTCTCTTAACAACAAGCTCAATTAAAAAGTAAGCCAATGATGAAGTTGACAAAAGTACGAAGGAAACTACAAGTTATATTATCAAAAAGATAAGGTAAGTGTGCGAATCCAATAGCGTCAGCACTGAATTTCATCTTTGCTTTCCATCCTCCTTGTTGGGTCCAAGGGGTGAGAATTTTCCTTGTTTTGAGATGGTAAATAACATGGCTCAGAATGGAAGTTGGCAAATTCGTTCTGCTCAGACTCTTATATTAGAAATCACTCAACTAAAAAGCCGATTGCTATGCGGTCAAAGGATATTCACCCTTGTAGGGCCAGTGAAGCACCATATCACTTAGAGTTTATGTTCAACAAGCCGTAAACAGTCAGCCCAAATAGCCTAGTGGTGAGGTGTTTGACTCACAATCATTCATCTGGGGGTTTGATTCCCTGTGGGGGCCCGATGGATGAGCATTGCTGACGACCTCATTGTCCTGGACTTATTTCAAAATCAGGAGATTGAACTGAAGAACAAACCACAGGTGAGTTACGCAAAAGGATGAGCTCCAACTTGGCACCGGCTTATCACTCTAGAACGGTGAATTCATGCATATATTCATCCATATGAAGTGCCTAATGAGAAGGAAAGGACTTCTTTGTAAGCTCTGAATTGAAAAGACAGGTGTAAAAAATTGGTGCGGTTTGCTTATTGGAAATGCGTTCGATTTTGATCACAAAAACGCAGAATAGTAAACATTCGATGTCAGTGATTCCTACTGTAGCTCTTACCGACCAAGTAACAATATCTGTTTGACCATGGCATTTGGTTATGTATGAATCAGTAGTGGATGACAGACGACTTGCTGACCAGTCACAGTGAAACTCCATTTTATCAGGATTACTTGCTAGTCGAACTCGTATCTCTATGCTATAATTTCAGTTGCTGCCGCGCAGCATCTTTGAGTTGATGGCAGAATTACTAAACGCAAAAAGTGAAAAGTGGACGGAAAGAAGGCAGCAGCCGGAAATTACGATCACGATGATAGGGTCTGAAAGCAGTTTTGTCACTGGCAGCAATATCTAGTCATATCACTTAATGTCTCCAATTATCTGGCAGGCGGGCCTCGCGGACCACAACCCGGAAGTCTGGCGCGTTCTACTGGTCAGGTCCGTGGGTCGAAGTTTTAATATCTTTTTGCCATGTTATAGACTAACCACCTTGAACTACTTTTCAACCATTACGTGCCTCAGAGAACAGCGTACGCTGAGGATATCTATTCGGAGGCATATGTAGCGCATGTCTCAGAACATGTTCCAGTGACTGACCACTGGTCTCCAACACCCTATACCCAACATGAGCACTGCGATACGTTATTCCCAAAGTATTCCTTTTGCATGATATGTGAGCGTATCACCGGTCGCCGTGACCTATTAACGTACATGTTTTAATATACTGGAAGGATGGTGTTGTGAATAAATTGGTCGGGATCCATATAAGTATATAGGTGCACAAAATGGTCTTATGGTTTTCACACTACACGCAGGCAAGTGATTGATCGGGGAAGGCTAAAAAAATAAGCGGCAGTCATTCTCGGGAATGACTGCCTTGTCCGGATTTACCGAAACCGTTTACACGTGGTCTATGTGAATTCGACTGTGGAACACACCTACGATAAGTTTGTTCGTTCCCTTTTACTCACAATAAATAAAACTTCTATTCAAGCGGAAGTGATTTCATGAAAAAATTGTGTTAGCTCAAAACTCGAGAGCTACGATCCGTGAAAGACTGGAAATAAACTTTATTATTTCAATTTATAAACGTTTTCTGACGCCATTGTTTTCAAACATTTCTCCTCAGACCATTTGTGTTGAAAACCATGGTGAAGGAAGCAATTCAAATTTACCTCCGCTTTCGACCACCAACAAGGAAAATTTCGGTTAGTAACGTTTTGCCATTGGAGAGAAATTTTCTCTCTCTCTCTCTGTCACACACAGAAGTATGATATTGAAGACGACGGCTTAGAAAAACCTCGAGTCATCTTTCAGACCAATCGTTCGATAAACAGCCCAACCGTGCATAATCGGATGGAAGCTCATCGATTTCATTTTGATGCAATTTTCAACGTTGAACACGGTCAAGACGAAGTTTTTGATGCGGTTTCAAAGCCTGTAATCGATCAGTACGTTGTAATTCATAGAATATAATTAAACAAAGCGGTTTGTATAGTGCAAGTTGCTTTTAGGAATACAATTTTATTTGTAGTTTGACTAGTGAATAAGTTCCATATTTTCAAAAGTTTTCTTTTCAAAGCAGAGTATTGCAGAACGCAGATCAACCAATGCGATCAGTTATATCATAGCTTTCTTTGTAATTTTCCTGTAACCAACCCAGATAGCCACCATTCATCACTCACCAGTTAGTTTTCCGATCGATGAACTGATATGGCAGATTTTGATCTTCTTATGCCATTATTTAAAAAACCTGTGAAATACTCAGGGTATGCTTTTCATATTATCTTTAGGCTAACCACTTGATGAGCGTCCGGTGGATCCATGTCGTAAGGTGCTCGTTATCTACCTCATTTACTGAGCCTAAGGGAAAATTAGTTTCGCTTAACTCTTTGGTGATTTCTGACTGATTGCTGATCGAATTTGTTGCCTCACCGTATTGATCGAGTTCGCGCATCACGATGACACCGAGGACTATGCCGATTGGAGTGCAAAACTTCCCTTCGGGGTCACCCATATCGGACAGGCCGCGTGCGAGTAGTCAGACAAAAGCAGCGCGGCATTATTGGACGGCGTGGTAGGTTCTTTGCCTGACAGTGAACTATGAACATAAAAGTCAGAGAAGCCCGTAGACAGCGGCATAAAGTGCGCGAACGTGGACCGCCACCAGATAAGGCTATCACCTCTTTTCCGCCGTGAGGGTGGTAAAATTCACTACTACACGTTGGGCATCCCCGACTGGCAGACCGTTAGCCAAAAGGTGTACGAATGGCTCGTTCGATCACCGGCTCCCACCACACAAGCCTCCCATTGCCCGACAATTAGTACTTGATTGCGCATGAGCTTGCTTGAGCTGCTTCGTCGAACAAAATGCCGAGTGACGCTAAGGACGCCATTTCCCACCTAATTCACAAGACTCTTCATGAACTGTTCCTCCACACACACCGCTCCTGGTCAGATGTCGTTGGGACATCCATGATGCCGGTTCGTCCTATTGCAGGAACTAGCCGCATAGAAGTATAGAATTAAGTAAGTAAGCTGATACGAAACGCAGCATGTGCTTTGCAGTCCAGGATGTCAACCACACATCATGACAGTAAAATATGTAATGGAACAGCTTTTGTTTGGTGTATTTTGTCCGGTAAAAATTGAAATAACCGTTAGAAAAGAGAAGTCAGAAACACAGGTTCACACAAAGTATCCTGATACATTGTACAAACCTGTGTTTCTGACTTCTTTTTTCAGATTTGTGACAGGAAATTATTGTTTCTCATAACCGATAGTTTTGAACGTCTTAGACATTCTAGACTGTTCTCGATTTATATATCAGGTATGCCCACTCCAGTTTAGTTTAGCGTTTGAGGTTTTAAGATCAGTGCTCCAGATTCCACAGTAGACCTTAATGAACCTCCTGATGGTGTGATGATGTAAAAATCAACGTGTTCGGTAACTGACGGGCCTCATTTTAGGAAACTGAGATTTCCGGCTAAACTTCTGCCTTGCAAGTCCAACTGCATTCATTTTTTAGTTCAGCTTCGTTGATCGTTAACTCTCGCTTCGACCAGTCACCGAAAATTTGCAGTTTCTGCTCTAGTATGATGCTATACCTCTTCACGGAAGGTATTCCAGTGTTCCATCAGGGTTCGTAAAATGCATTATACAATTTCAGTAAAGCTTTGGACTTACTATAGTTTGCCACTCTTTCTAAAGTGGCAACAGAACGAGATGGGTATCAAATCGATCGGGCCAACCATCTGAGGTTCGCAGACCAAAGAGGATAAAGTCAATTTGTCGGAAACTTCCCGTAACAAAATAAAAAGAGCCCTGCTGACTATTAAATGGAAGTAGATTGGATCTCATGCAACCTTCAGGATAGCTCATATGGGGACCTACAGATGAAATCGTCAACGGTAACAGTCGGACCGACGAAACGTGAATTTTGTGCAAGGGAATCAACTCAAAGTCCAGAACGGAGCCCAAATATTCAGGCAGCCTAAGGGTCAGTACTGCTGCGGTGCGGATGTGAAAAAGAACTACTTAAACGGTTTTAAATGCTTTACCATTTTAGATTGTCTGGTGGATCTTATACGGGTGTGTCTCGCCCTCCCCGCATTCTTTGTTACGCTGGTTTGGAAAGAGAAAGAATAGCCTCCCGTACAGCAACCCCACACAAATGTCAGAGTTTAAAGTCCGCCATTATAAACCCGAGACTTCTGTATCCGTATCAAAACCGTTTGATCTTCAGATAAGCTCATATATCACCTCGGTCATTGATTAGATGCTGTCGTTGCTTCGCCGTTATGGGGAAATCCAGTATTATTGACTATCAACAGAAATAATCTAGGGCCTACTAATTAACCTCCTTTGAACTATACCTGATACATCCGTGTGATCAATATAAAAGTTTACAGATGCGTTTGGAAGATCATCTATCTAAAACATTAACAGTGGAGTTCCTAGAAACTTCTTACGCACCACAGAGTACCCTCCACCTTCTCCCAAAAACATCTCTGTATGGCGCACTTATTTGTCCGCCCTTTGGCAATGAGTTACCCTAAATTTCCTTTAAATGCTTTGCGAAGCATATAATTGATTGAGCCAAACTTCTACTGAAAACCTGTCATGAAGATGTCCATGCATCTGTCTTTGGTCATCTGTGTAATCTATGAGATTAGATGAGTGCAGTGGTCAGTGCATAAACACACGTTGACGAGCGAAAATCGAATCACGAATCTCAATTAGCTTTTCTATTCTGTCTCTACTGATATTATTCATCACGTTCGATACCACTGACTTCACACTGACCGGATGCAGTCGTTATAGTCCTCTAGACAACCCTTTTACTGATTTCGGAGACAGTTGACAGGAAACGGATGTTGCTAGTAACTTTGTTTAGTAATTTTTACAAATTCCTGGTAGCTGAACTTGGTGTTTAGGCCACAAAGGAGGGGTCCAGATACCTTGGACAATTGTTCTAATAAACTCTATACCACGGCCGCCAGAGGTATCATTGTTTACTAGAAAGGACCATTAGTTTCCACTGCTTTGAGAGCTCATAGCTCATTGACAACGCTGCGTTCTACTTCAACAAATATTTTTCTGTTTGTCAGATAACTGATATGAAGCTCTGTGTGCCGATTCTACACTGCCTGAAAGAAATGAAATCGGTTTTCTAATGCTAGTCTCCTATCGATCTCACCTTCATTACCAACCCTATGCCACCCTTCAAAATGACTTCAGTTACATGCAGATGTAGTTAGCTTGTGGACCAACCTGTTTTTGGTGTCCAGTCACTTGTTGTTCTGTACAAAGGTCTGGAAGCCGCCATTACACTAATATTGTTGTAAAGAATTGTATTTCTCTTAGAACACTATCCTGCCGCCCGATTTAGATGATGTGTTATTTTTTCTACACATTACTCGCATACAAAAATCCTTTTTAAATTCAGTACCCCTTGTGTCGCCATAAGGCTTCAAGTTTGACATCATTCCTTGTTGTTTTCACTAAACCCAGAGCCGCATTCTCGTATGCTTATTAGACATGTTCTGAAGATGCTCACTCGTCTGGTGCAGCTATCTCATGGAATCTATCTTGATCTCTTTCTTACAAAAATTACCATCTGTAGATGGTAAACGTCAGTGAAAATTAGAAACAAACGTTTTAAGTAAATCTGTATCTTGCGAGCTGTTAGACAGGCTGTACAAGGTTTTTGTTTTACATGGAACAGATCAGTTGCTCATTTACGGTTCCATCCGATATTTTATTTAACCTAGTTATGGTGCATTAAAGTTACTCTTTTCTGGTGTTCCCTCGGCACAAGTCATCTTTCGGTAACAAGATCGCACCATGTCCTTCCGGTACCATTTTGGATAGTCTGTATCTTTGTTCAGTGTGTGGTCATTGTCGTTGATTTGTATCAAAGGATTTTTTATCTTTCCGTCTGATTATGTAATGGTCAGGATATCTAGAGGTCAGAGACATGCACAGTGATTCCCGGCCACAGTTTGCTAGGATGGCAATGGATTAAGTCAAGTTTGGTTTTCGTAGGTTCTGAAAGAATCTTTCAAATAATTTATCCTCAGCCGAGCAAAACAACAACTTGATGCCAAACTATTTCACAGCTAGAAGACCTCAGGTATCAATGGGGATGGACCCTCGATTCTTTCCGCACGTTCTCGTGTCAAATTCTACTTAGAAATCCACAGTAACATTCGACGAGTTTTAGAAGATTACACTACATATATATATATATATATATATATATATATATATATATATATATATATATAATATACCGCCTTCAATGGTTCGGACATATCTTGCGTAGGTCTGTCCGCCTTCTTCCTTTGCTCGTTCCATTTGCACGTCCCCTGCAAGGCTGGAAGAAACGACTCAGTGGTAAGGTAATGGTTTGGCTCAGGCCTATAAAGAAGCTAGCATCGGTGCTAACTTCGATTGGTGCATCCCACCTGAAGCATGAAGACTGTCGTTGGTTAGAAACTTGGAGGGACGTGGCCTAGAATAGAGGTCAGTGGAGTGAGCGCCATACGGTCTGTCTGTTCCACTTTCGTTCACCATAAACAAACAAAAACGAGTAAGCACCTCAGAGTGTACGGTGACAAAACGAAAAATGCGTCCGTTCCTTTTTACTTACCGTTATCCTCCACCACGTCATACTTTATTCCTTCCTGTATGGTTGTTGCGCTACCGTTATTTTTGTTTCTTTCACACCGAGGAGATGAAGGTTATCTTCGGATAAAAGATATTTGATGTTTGGTCCTAAACCCGAAATTTGGAGGTAAGTTCTATACTCCAGACTAAGTTTCACTGGTGGCTTCCATAATGCTGTCCAGCCTCACCTACAACCAGCTATTTGTGGGACTGAATTTTCACAGATCACCTGATGACAAAAGAACCTAGACTTGACCCAATTTAGTCGTACAATGCACATTCAGATAACTATTGTATGAAGCCGTCTGCAGTAAGCGAGACTATTGCACCAAGTAGCCTTGTTCCAGAGGTTACTGATGTAATTGCTGGTTTAACGTGAAATTGAAGTTAATGGTAAACTTTGGATTATGACATTTAGCGGCGCCACAGTTATTAGAAAAGTCAAGTTTATTTTACTTTTGCAGGTAAAATAAATAAACGAAATGCTGTTGGCACTGAGTCATCAGTTTGGTCATCCGATTAGTGTTTGAATGTCTTATATTGCTGGTGATCTACCCGAACCTTTTTGTCCTACAGAAATCATGTTAGTGCATGGGATTAGTATTCAGAGAAACCACCAATAAGCAATGACATCTTCGTCCCCTCAATTTGCCTATTCTCCATGATGGATAGTGACTGAAGCACTTGGTTACAAAACGCTTGTGAATGGACTAACAAAAAACCAAAAATCGACCAATTTGACTAGTAGCAAAGATATAAGAGCACTTGCCGCACTTACTCATATGTTTTTGGTAAATTCAGTTTGTTGATCATGCTCACGGAGAAATCCGGAAGTTCGGGTTCAACTTGTTCAGTTCAGCCCAGCTTTTCGAATCTTTGGGAACTGAAATGAGTTGTGCAGGAAGGTCAATCTCTGATGCTCTCTTATCCCACTTGGATTGATTTAATGCTGATGTAAAATGAAGCTATAACATGATTACTTTAGAGTGCACCGTTCCATAAACGGATGTTTTTTGAGTAACTCCCATAGCACTGAGACCTTGTTTTAGCAAACATGTATGTGTTATTTTTTATTTATGAGAGAGTACAGTCATGATACAGAAATTCCTTTGGATGGAATTTAGAATGAACATGCACGTGCATATAATTAAAAAGAAAACAACTTGTTTATACACACATTTGTACACTGTACCTCGGGAGGCGGTACGTCCCTGAAGGTTCAAAGTTCTATTATCATTACTGAAAGCGGTAGCAGTAATAATATAAAAAATTCGAACCTCCAGGGGTGCACCCACTCCCGAAGACCACACTGTTCGGTAATATTTATCGTCCTCTTTTTCTCCCTCATTAGCTAGTTCCTCGGCAGTGGTACAGTAATTGAGCAGTAGAACCAAGCGACCAGTTAGGGACTACAGATCGAGGAAGTTCCCGCTGGCTGTATTATTCGAAACCGGGGAAGAAACGTATAATTTTCACCCGAGGTGTTGGTAACATTCGAAGACAACCAGATTTTTGGTAACTCATGGTTTCCTAAAGACAAGACGGCTGCTTCATTAGAATATCTCACGAAAAAAGAATGTGAAGGTGTAAGATCAAGTTTCATTTCGAGTTGCAGTGCTGCTTGGTCGACTACAGTACGCGGGGTCCCAGTCTACAGCGATGAAACCGGGATAACTGACTTCATTGAACAGATATCGGATAACGCTAAGCATTCAAAATACGGGAAAGGTAAAAGCATTTTGGATGAAAATTATGAAAGGGTAATGTTTGTCAATGATGGAACATAGTTACCAGATGGTTTTGATGCCCAGTGCCCTCACCGGACTGTCGTCCACTGGTTGAGTGGCTCATGGACGACGACCCCTGATTGCTTATCCATCGGACGCTTCGTCGTTAGTTTACGTATACCATGAGATAATTAATAAAGCACAGATGAATGCCCATTTCTGGCTGTGGGCAAAGCCAGTCACAATGTACAGTGTCCAATAATCTCGGGTTCACTCGAGAGTTCCGTATTTCTATTTTGTCTACTGATGGCAATAGCAGTGGTTAGTTTTTGAATCTCCTAATGACATCGGATAGCTCATTGGGTCCATTTCCAAACTTCTCATTACCTCTTGATCGGTTTTTGTGCCTTTATGGATCCATTGTTGGATATCTGTCCGGGCGTTCTCGTTGTCTATAAAGGCGTCTCCAGTTAGCCATTCTGTTCACAGTACTGTACTTCTTTTTCCTAAAGTTTATTGTAAAGGCAAGTCCTTGCGCCACTTGCGCACTGTCTGCAGGCGTAATTGCGCCCCGGGAATCTACATGAGCTAAGGCCACTAGCTGGCTCATATGTAGCCAACCACACACTTAAAGCTGTTCATGTTCGTTCCGTGCCGATGCAATATGCAGTTTGTCTCCTTCTATGTCACACCCCGTGTTTGTCAGCAGTATGTACTTTTGTAAGTGGAGCGAAGTACTCCTGGGCTATTTGGGACAAAATAAACAGGAATGCTAAAAGCTACCCAACTTTTTTTACTTGTTTTAATCTCCATTATGGGGGTTTACTGACTTTAGTTCAAGGTGAATTCCCATTTTGCCCATGCAATAGCTAAGATTCATACAAACTGGCATACTACAAGAAATCTGTCGGGTCGAACCACACATATCGTGAGAACTACTTTCCGAGTAGCTGAAACCTTATTGCTGTTAAAAGTAACTCTTTTGTTCGAATAATTCTGTACTGACTCTTCAAAATATGCAGTCTTACGTAGCCTTCGTTAACTGAAGAACGGAAAATGCTAAACGTCTCACGCGCAACGTAAACATGGATAAACGTTGACTTTGCGTATTGGTCGCAAACGCACACTCATGGCTTAGTCGTGGCTAAGCCATCACGTGGCTAAGCCATCACGTGGCTTAGGTTTTGTCAACCAGACGAGCTAGGCTGAGTTGTCCTTATCGACCGTGAAGTCCACATGATTCATTGTTCCTGTTACGTGACCACAGATCAACCGAGTTCATCATCTGCCCGGGCTGGTTAGTGTGACCGAACTAGTCGACCAGTTGAATTTTGCTCCCATCAGCGAGACTTGTCTTTCACCGCCGGCGTTAACTCGACCCGCCATCGTAACATTGTTAAGTAGCTTACGGTTTTTACAGAAACCGCAAGATAAGAAATCTTCGTTTGTTGCAAACTTATCCCCCGTCGGAATTTAACAAAAGCGCTGTTCAGATCAATCGCGCATTCCAGTAATCTCCCAGAAACCCGAGCATTCCCAAGGTAAACACCTCAAACTGGGCTTCTCGGATTGAGATAACCTTCGATTCATCCATAATCCCAAATTCATAGTCTGCTTTGCGAAGCTTGGATGGATTTGTAACAAATTCACCTTGAACCTGAAAACGGAATTTGTAAATATTTAAGGTAACCTACTTCCTCATCATCAGAGTCTAAACAAGCGATTTGTTCTTCAGAAAGAAGGTCATCAATAAACACGTAATGGATGAAATATTCAGTCAAGCCGCATTCCATCTTCGGGTGGCTCGCTCATCAGCTCGTCCAGTGTGAGTTTGAATCCAGCCTTCATGAAGGAGTTATTCAGTGCACTTGGGTAAACAGACATCCAAGTTTTGTTCAGTCAGTGACGTTTCAGCTGTTGTGACGCACATTTTGCTATTCACTGATTGGATAATGCTTGTGATGAATGCACACGGATATCGGGAGTTTGATTCTGTCGCATTTGACGTGACAACCACGAAGCGATTGGCCATCAGGGAGAAGAGGAATGTGCTGGATAAGCTTAATCAGCCTTGTACAACGCAGATGACGATGACTAAGTCACTTTGTGCTTCACAGAAGACTGTTTATAATGTTATATCCAATCGAAAGGTTATCAAAGATTCCCTGAACACTGATGCTTCCTCAGAAAGGTGCCATTCTAAGACTAACGAAAGTCCCGATCAGTGAATTAGGCTACTTTGGCGCGGTTTACCACCATGAGGGAAAAGCATGGTGAGTTCCCGATTTTGGGGAGCATCTTTTGCAAGAGAGCTGTGGAGACAGCACAGAAGCTGCATCTTAATGACTTTCAGGATTCCAAAGGTTGTTTTCGCTCTTAGACAGACAGAAGTAGCATCCAGTCCTATAAATTAAGATCCAGGCAATGCCTCACGTGTATTAATTTTCAGATTTGTGGTGAGAGTTTGACAGTAGCGCAAGAAGCAGTGAAACATTTTTAAGCGGGGTTACCGACGTTGGTCCATGGACGTGCCGATTGCGATATTTTCAGTGCGGATGAGACAGCTTTGCGCTACAAGCAGCTGCCGGAGAGAACAGTAAATCTCAAAGGAGGAACTTTATTTGAAATCAAGAAGTCCAAAGGAAGAGTGACGCTGTTGCTGTGTGACAGCTTCACTCGAGAAAGTTTACTACCGCTGATTATTGTCTAGTTTCGAGATTCAAGATTTCTCCATGAAAAAAGAGCAAAAATTTGGAATGCAGTTATAGTTATCCCCAAAACGCATGGAAGACTTCTGTGCCATCCCAAAGTTGGCTGTCCGAAATCAGCCGCAAGACGGCTTCTTAGAGCTGCTGTATATTGCTATCTATAGGTGGCGCTCTTTGTCACCGGAAACCCATAACATTATCGAATGCCAAGTTAGCATGGCTGACTCCAAACTGTCCCGCGGTGTTCCAACCAGGAGATTAGGGTGCCGTTTGGTCGTTTAAATGTTTCTTCAGGGAATATCTCCTGGAATACTTTCATATTTTCATTGCTAGGGATCAGACCATAAAATATCATATTCGAAGTGGACATCTTCACGGCCATACAGCTAGTAAAAAACTTGCTTATCTGTTCATCTTGATGTACTGATTAGCTCCTTCATGAAAGCTGGATTCAAACTCACATTGTATAGGCTGATAATCCAGCCACCTAAAGATAAATGTGACTTGACTGAACATTTCCCCTATTACGTGTCTATTGATGACCGTCTTTTGAAAGAATCGCTTGTTTAAACTCTGATGATGAGGAAGTGGTTTATTTGAAAACATTAGCGAATCTCATTTTTCCGAATAGTTCTGACATAACTGGAAAATCGGAGCAGCTCAATCATCCCTCAGTTTATGACGAACCAGCCTTTGGGCTGTGACCCTGAAAACATTCACACAGACACGTTGACTCTGTGTTAGCGAGGGTCGCTCCAAAGTGTGGTGCATCTCAGTCACTTCTGTTCACAATAGCCCAAGGCCGAACCATGAAAATGTATCACGCACACCATGACATACGGTTAACTTATCAGTGTGAGTGTTTTTTTGGGTCATATACCATTGTCGCGTCCAGTGCCACCGAATCCCACTCTCGATATCCGTGTGCATTCATCACGAGCGTCATCCAGTCAGTGAACACACTAGCTGAAACGTCATTGGCTGAATGCGAAACTGCATGTCCGTTGGTTAAAAACTAACCCATACAGTGAGAAAGTATTAGGAACATAGTGATATGAGGGTTATTACATTTTCAAATCCTACTTGATTACACATCCCGTTAGTTTGGATTTGCTGAAAAGTGGGAAGATACTAGAAAATGCAACATTCTATGGGTGAGATATAGCATGAGATAGTTTGCATATACTTAATCACCACAACCACACCCAGGCAACTTTTAATTATTTAAAGAGAAAGATCGAAGAAAACGAATCAGGTTATCCTGGCCCTGAACAGGATGGGTTAATCGTTCTCCAACCGTCACTGTCCCGACCAGCTGCATAATGTGTTGACAAAACCTCCATCTTAAGCAAGGCACGCCTCCACTCTGCAGACCAAATCTCGCTGAACAGTTTCTAGCTTGGAAGTTAAGATTCCCCGCCAAATCTTGACGATCTTGTCTACTGATCTTTTATGTTTTTCGACTTCTCTTCGTACACCTGATTCGTAACATAACCTCACAGGGAAAAGCCAAGCTTTTCAGTTTCACAGCTTGATCCTCCCCTGTGGATGATCGAGGGCGCCCTCATCGTTTCTGTGGTTTTACGCTTCCGGTTCTAAGAAATCGTTTAACGACGATGTGGTACAAATAGAGGGAAGGTTTGGATCGATCCGGGTTGAACAGGTAGAAATGACAGACCTACACGCAAATTTGAGTTCCTGGTCTCAGGTAATCCATACACACTCTCTAGGCTTACATGCGCAAGTGTATGTTTGAGTCATGTCAACGGCACCGATCCAGAATAGAGTTAACTGCGTGAACTGGCTAGATCGTCTGAGCCATTATGCTGATGGTAGTATGTTCGTATCGATGAATGATAAACCATTTGTCTTGTGATTAGCGGTTGGATTGATCTGGTGTACCACTAAGTTGACCAAACTTTGTCCTGGGAGTGCTAGCGTGCCTGGGGGGAGGGAGGGGGGGGGGGGGGGTGATGGCCAGGAAACGATTGACCGATCGTTTTCATGGCCTCAGCAACCTGATTTATTTTCTTAGTCTTTCCAATTAGGATTCAAGTACAATCAGTGTTTATGACTGATAACAAATGCACATGTGAATCTACAGTTCAATAACACAAAGTTTTCTCATATTCCGGTAATCAGGCGGAGTTTCAAATATCGCGAATACGATGGGTTTCGCAATCGAATATGCGAGTTGGCTCGGGTAAGAAAGCATAGTCACAATAAGCAGGCACGTATTCGTAGGAATACCTCTAACAGGCTGCGGAATGCGTCAGTATATTTGTGCGGTAAATTTGGGGCTAAAATTTGAACTCCTAAAGTCATAATTCGTAAGCACAATCATCATTAATCCTAATTTCATCTAGACAACCTGCTATTTTTTCGGCTGACGCAGAAGAAACTCAAAAAGTAACTACTACCATCGCCATCATTAAACAAAATAGGAATTGGAAACTCCCGAGGTGTACCCGGAATTACTGAGCACTTCGGACAGGCTGATCGTCAAAAATCATGTAGCAATCACCTGCGGGCCAAGTCGACAACAAAGTCACACGATAAGCGAGGAGGCAGGAAAATATACGAGACCGTCGATAAGGAACGACCAAACACGTGTGTGTGTGTATGCTTGTGTTAGACGGACGGTTAGATTCACAGCATATGAGGACCAGGACAAAGGTTTAGATTCAGTGTCGGTACCAAGTGGAATGCACTCTCCTGAGTCGCGATAAAGTACATTTCTCGGGCACATGGTGGCGGAACCTAATTTGGTTCATCAAAGGGATTTCAACACATACCGCGCGTTCGGAGAACGTTTGGAAGCATCCCAAGGTGGTTGGATTATCAAACTGACTAATGTAACATTAGTCAGTAGACAGATTATTATGGGAAAACTGAAATTCTACGTGAGATCGGGTGGCGGTTGCATTGTGCCTCTTCTGGGCTTTTGTTCAAAAACTGATTAATCGGCGGCTTTGTGTAATTTCACTCAAGGACTTATAGAGAGACGGAAGATCACGTTCATTAAGTTCCCAGAAGAAGGGGCTTTAATGGTAGGTAATACGGCGGAAAGCAAGGGAGTATCAATTGTAGATAACATATTAATTAGAAAGGAACAATAACTTGGGTTTGCTAAAGCGTATGAAATAGAAGTGGAACTACACTTCTGTTAGCTCTTCCCACCAAATATACATAAGTTATACTGTAGTGACGAATGCTGAAGCAGTAGGTCGATGCGATAATCAAACCGATCGGACCAATCAGTCGAGAGCCACAGACCAAAGAACAGACAAGGAATATGTCGGAAACATTCCGCGGCAGACAGAAAGAGGCATTCGGACTGGCAGAGAGGAAGTAGCGCGATCTTTGGCAACCAAGAAGATAGCCCATGTGAAAAGGCTGCCGATCGAGCCATCAACTAGAGAAATCGGACCAGCCAGATGAGAATAATGCACAAAAGAATCAATCGAATGGCCACCGGAAACTAGCTAGAACGCAGCCAAAATGCTCAGGCAGCCAGAGGATCAATGCTGCTGCAGCGTGGTTTGGAAAATCGACGATACAAAAGACTGTACATGTTCCACAGACTAGACTTGTTTAGCCGCTCAAATACAGGTGTCCTCACCCGTATTGTCTTCTTTTTACAATACGAGTTCTGTTATTTTGATTGCTTACATCACAGATGTATCTTTTGTGTGCATGCGTTTTATAACTAACACACTACACTGGACCACTTCGATGCAAATTGAGTGTGCTAACTAATGTATATTTCCCATACCCAACAGTAAATGTAGGATGACGCTTTCCGTATCAGCTGAAGAACTGCTGAAAAGACCCTACTTCTGCTTACTCAGGAGTAAGAAAATTCAGCCTAGCTCTATCTGGTACTGTAGAAAAACTAAAATACTTCATGCATTTTTGGAAATTTAAGTAAGCACATGGATGATATTTCTGAACTGACATGATTAATTTGTGCTAAATGCGGGATAAATGTTTTGTAGTTCATTGTCTTTTGCAGTTCACTGAATCCCTCGACAGTGGGAGAAGTTATTTTTTACTGGGTATCAGGATTTGTATTTATGAATGATGGGAGCCCCGTATACCGGGGGTTCTGCGTACGATTCTATTCAAGACCAATGAAGGGAAGGAAGATCGCGTCTGCTGCATTTCCGGATTCAGTGATATCACTACCAGTGGTAAATGGCGGTTCTGGTCGGCACTGGTATTCCAGCTGATATTATCAGGACTGTTTAAGGCCGAGATTTCATTGCGACAGTAGAGCTGAATGGACCATATCAGATCCTCACCCACTAGGATGGAGAAAATTAATGAACTATAACTACCGCGTTCTCCTCTCGAGCAGTGTATTGTTGTCACTGCTTGGTTTGTGTGGCATGCATATGAAATTTTACGAAAGATTTGAACGAAACGAAAGCAGTGCATTCGAAAAGTTTAACGGGTGGACAGTTGGTCTACCGATTGTTGTTAGTCATGAACACTGATTGTGTTTGAATTCAAATTGAAAAAAACCCAAGGCGACTAATCAGGCTGTTCAAGTCCTGGAAAGGACCAGTTGGTCATCGTCTGACTACCACCGACCCGAGGTACGCGTGCACTCCCGGACAAAACGCACTGAACTCAGTGGTATACCAGGTCACTCCAACAGCTAACTACGCGGAAAATGGCTTTCTGTTCATCGATGTGCTAGGCTTATTATTCATGCTGTCTATCGATCGCGGAATAGTCGCATGACTGCTCCGATAATGGATTTGCGCTCATACTGAGATGCAGCTGCGCATGTGCATCTAGACCACGTAAATAGCAAACCACACGCAAAATTTGAATATGTGAGCTCGAGCGAATCATGCACAGGTGTGGGTCTGAGACGTATCAGCTATAATAAGCCAGAATCACTGCGTGAGGTGGTTAGATCGATTGACAGTCTTACACGCGCAAGAATCCTGCACGAGGACTAGTTACATGCCTAAGAAGCACTGAAGGCCGTCCGACACAAGCTTTCGATCCTGTGTACATCAGTAACCCGCCTGATAGTGTTAGGTGAGCGTAATGACGGGTTCAGGATTAGCAAACTATGCGGTCCTAAGCCGGAATTCATGGTTGCGTTGATGGTCCGCGTCCGTTGTGTGCGGAGAGCTCCCAACATCGATGGGTGGCTAACTGATAGGCGACGTGGATCACCCGGTATGTTTTACCACGCTTATTTTAGTCATGGTGTGAAATGCCCTGCGGTGATCGATGTGAACGGTTAACATAGCGTGAAAAGGGTTTAATCATGTCAAGTCTAGATTGAGAAACCAAGTTATGAATAAAGTCAACCAAACAAAAACTAGGTTATTTCCTAACAAAATGTTGTCATTGAACAAACAGTAAAATATTCATACATTCAAGCTCATACATGAGAAAGAAAGAAGGGGGAACCTCGGAGAATGTAGACCACTGTTATCGTGAGAAATTACCAGCCGTTCGCGATGGATTAAGTGATCGGAAAATTTAGCTCTGGTGTATAGCCGATAATCACCTACAGCTAAAATGTTACGAAACTCTAACCTTTTTACGAAACTGAATGCATCCATATACCCTGCAAACAAATACTGACCAACTGTGCACTCCCCATGAAATGAAAACAAAATACATTGTGCGAGAGATGCAATGACATCTAATATGCGGCTTCAGTGATTCTATTCTTTCGAGTTTAATGAATTTGCATAAAATCAGCGGTTGCTAACGTAGAAGCAGGTGGCATGAAAAGAGTCCACTGGATTACGTAGTGCCACGCACAAGGGGATTTCAGAGTGAACTTTTGGAGTGACATTCATAGTTCACCATTGAAACGGAAATTGCCTCAGTGTTTCTTCCCGATAAGGTAAATGCATCTGAATCTGGAAATGCTTGAAGAAACCATCGGTGGGTATCTGGTATGGACCACCTTGTCCAGCGCTTGGTTCAAGCAAGATGGGTTGCCACCGTATTGCATTACTGTTGTGACCCACTGGTTGGATGAGATCAATCTGACAAAAGGGACTCATACCGTGGTCTCAGAGGTCTCAAGATTCAACACTATTGGATTACTTCTTCCGGGGATGTTTAAAGAAGCTAGTGTGTTACCCCAGCCAGAAACAAATTCGATCCCTTTCGGGACTAGCACTACATGATCGTTCCAAACTTTATTCGGTGCATAGCGAACGTGGGAGTGTAGTGTGACAGTTGTTATTTACCGGCTTCCTTTTACTTCGAGCTAAACGAATGAGAATCTGATGGGGGTGAATTTAGCCCTTTTGTGGACGAGAAATCTTGGCCTGAAATAGATGCTTAGAATATCAGCGGAACTACCAGTATTGACCAGAACCGCCACTTACTGCTGGCAGTGCACGAAGTCACCAGTTAATCAGTGTTGGAAAAACCCAGACGAGGCAGCATAGGTACAACGCAAATAACACCTGTTCCTCTGTAAAATTCCAGTTGTTTAGTACCAATTTACATACTAAGCGGTGTTACAGGTAATTCAATCCCCATAAAGTGTTTTTATGTTGTATGAGCTCATTGTACAGTGGAAATGAGTATGATATCCACATATATTTCACAGTTACTTGCAAGTAGTGTGTGGGATTGCTTGGCTGTCACAAAGGACGACATCTGATCAAACTTAAGTCGGTGATTCGGATTAGCCCGGACGGGGAAGGAGTGGCGCAGTGGTGAAAAGCACGCCTTCAGGGTAAAAGAGCCCAGAGTTCAAACCCTTGGTGCGATGTGGGATATGCACCACGGATGAGCTCTAACAAGAGCGAAACTCGAGTCTGGTGCTCCCGTTGATCGCATGACGTGAGATTTGTGTGTGAAAGGCGGAATGCAAAGGACTGTCAGTCGAACAAAAAGTATGATATCCTTTAGTTAAAAGGGCAACGTCATATTTCATTTGTAGTTTCCGGAAAAATACTTTCCCAGAATTTGATGCAAATTCTGGTTATTCATGTGGTTAGTAAGAATGTTACTGAGCGACCCTACTCCCGGTAAATAAGGGTTTGTTTACTGATGAAATGAATTGTCAGTTCGCTAAATCAAGACTAAGACGAGAGAACTGGTAAGAAACATTCTTTTCATGTATACACCCAGAAGTTATAGGACAGTAATACCAAGAATGTGTTGATCATATCAAAATGGCCATCCAGGAGAGCAAAGTGGTCATACTAGCCACAAAACGAACATGATGCAAATATCTCCACTTCCAAGTTTAGTTACTACCTAGTAGTGAAACAGGGCTACGGTAAAATACTTACTGGGTGGTTGGATGGTGGCAGAAATTGAGTGAAGATTACGTAAGTCGATAACTTTGAACAAATTCTTCCCGTTTGCTTTAGAACGATTGCTTCTCATTTCGCAGGATGACCGTAATTCGGAACACAGGTTCCTAACTTGTTGACCCTTTTGGCCACTTACGAATTATCAACTACTGATTGATAAACCAGAAACCTATCTGTATCGGTGTAAGAGCTGGATTTGTTCTCCAGTGAAAATGAACAGGCGCATTGTTATCTACCTACATAGATCTCGGTCGGTTGGCTTACAACAAAATCCACTTTAAGCTATGCATACGACTGAGTTCTCTCTGGTGGATCTTTTGGTCTATGATTTAATAAATATTACACTCAAAAGTAAAATATGTTGCTTTTACATATATACTAGCGGTTCATAAGGTTATTCGTTGATTGGTAAAAGTAGAATAAAACAGTCAAGTTCCTGCTAATCTTTATCTTCCTTGTGTCTGTGTCATAGTTTTCTTCTACCTTTTCAGAGTGTTAAGCGGATACAATGGGACAATATTTGCCTACGGACAGACAGGAAGTGGTAAAACGTACACAATCACGGGTGGGGCGGAAAAGTACTCTGACAGAGGAATCATACCCCGCAGTATTGCCTACATATTTTCCCACTTTGACAGGGTGAGTTTTCGTGATCATTGGTTCACCTCATTCATGTTCTGGATTGACGAGAGCGAGCACAAACGACTCAGCCACATTGTATCGGGTCCATTAGCTTGCTGGCTAGTGAAAATAGAGTCCCATATCCCTACGTGAAAGGTCCTATCAAAAAGGCAAATATGCGTGACAGCTTCACGGGCAAGCTGTGCATTTTTTATAAGCTTGCAAGAAGTGAGGATAATGCCTCATGATGGATAGCCTCCTTCACTCGTTTCTGAACCGTGCGCGTTCGGTCTATCACCACATCACTGCCACCGCTGCACCTGCTCTTGAGTGTTCTAAAAACTCCAGTCATCAAAACTGGCATTTCTGCAGTAGCACAATGAGCTCCTTTCTCTGTGGGTCTAGATTTGTCTTGGTGAGTAAATGAACGTCACTGTTTAAGCAGAACCATCAGTGAGTTCCAGAGGATTAGGGGTTTAATGAACAGCTACGTTCTCGCAATTATTGAATGTCCTAACTATCTGAAAGGTTCCACTGAAAGCAATGGAAACAAAACAGTGTGGTGAATAAGGTAGCTTTCATTTGTTCCCATCCATACTAGTATATAGCAATGTCTACGACCCACAAAAAAAAATAGGGGATTGATAATCCAGATATATATCTGCAAAAATGTGTGTACTTGTGGCACTGACCACAGGGTAGAATGTTCACGACATTTGTACATAGCTTGAGTGCTATTTTGTGGTGGATAATTCTTCAACTTGTATGGTGGTAATAGAAGTATGACACGGAATTGCTCCTCTAAACTACTATTCGATGACTGATTTTTAGTACCACCGAAAATTAAAAAGGATGACGTAAACTGTAACGGCTCAGGTTAGTCGGTAAGCCTCTTACAGGGAAACAAAACTGTGAGTGCAATCAATTAGGTCAGTTAGTTTTCTTTTCCAAATTATTAGCTGTTGAGGAAACCCCTTACTTCAAGGAGTTGATGTCATAAAGTGTCACTAGTGGCGTTTTATCTTTAACCCACACAGTGATGACTAATGGGCGGAGCACATTCAGAAATGGCATTATTCTCCATAGCCATACTGCGGTGATCTTGTGTCCTGCTCGCAAGCTTTCCGAGGAATCCCGTCTGGATCAGTCACTGTTCATTTGCCCAGTGTACATTCCAATCATCATGCACCCATTTTCATATATGACATACACTCTCAGAGTAGTCGATCAGGGACAGGAAGAAAACTAACTCATACAATCATTTGCCGAAACTCCAGCGGTGGTTATTTGCCGCTGCTTCCAAATGTTTATTGCAAAAATGCTGTACGGTAGGGTAAACGCTTCCCAAATAACCAAGTGTATTGGTCAAGTTTTTAGAAATCCTTTCGTGTCGTGAATTTGTTACCCCAAATCAGCATCCAAGGATTTGCCATTTGTACCCACTACTCGGTGCATTTGACGGTAAACTGCAATTGTGTTCCTTGTTCACTACCACGCCGAGGCTCCTGAGGTCTTTTGTGTTCATCACTCTTAGGAAGAAGGCCACCGTAGCTGATAACCTAAGTAGCACAGAGAAAGTTGACTTATTTGAGCTGTCTAACGGCACCCGAAAACAGACCAGTGGAAAATTGGTTTTCATTTGGAACAACAATCAATGCAACGTTCCTTTCTTTACGCAATCACCGATGTACATATTCATATTTATTGCTTTATTAGGGTGAATAAAAATAACTGAATAAGATTCTTGTTGTTGCTTTTTTCGAAAATACCCGGGGGAGGTCTGTCTTCTCTTTGTGTTACTGTGTAACTATGTGATAAAATCACCTACTGAGCGTTGATTGCATCATCGAGGCATTTTCATAATAAATGCCTTTATCAACAAATTACGTGACTAGATGTTGTCGCCATATGACGGGTTCCGTTTAGCTTTGCTTTATGGGAGAGTAATCTTGATTCGAAGACCCTTGCGTTTTCCATTTTGCAGCTTAACAACACATTTGTACAAATTTTCATTGTGAAAATTGTATTCCTTTTCTGACGTTTGAATACTCAGTATGTAAAGTCATGAGTGTAGTCACACCAATTCTCTTCACTACCAATCCCGATAAAAAAGCATTTGGAAACAGAATATACCATGAAGATATCCTATTTGGAGATTTACAACGAGAACGGATATGATCTGTTGGACGCTCAGCATGAATCGGCTGCTAAGCTGGAAGAAATGCCGTAAGTATGACGGTTCAAGACTGCTCTGAAGGGGCCTAATTTTTCTCTAATCAAGTCTTGTTTGCATGTGAAGCTTTAAAAATGAAACTTATTTCTGGTTTTGCAACTGAACAATATTGGTTAGTTTGGCTTGTCTTGAGGATAATTTTGTCAACTTTTCGAGCTTGCTTTTATATGGATCGGGACAACTGTAGGATAATTGTTTTTTTTTGATTACTCACGGAAGTAAACGCCAACAGATTCGAAAAGCCGTTTCTGTTATCTGGAATGTGCAGTATACAAGGCTCTGGCTAGAATAAAGAAGTATGAATTACCATATCGAACTCACCACCGATGGGATATTTCATCGAGTATGTCCACATATTCATGAAAAAGCTTGTAGGATGAAGAAATGTACTTTTCCGCATATCACCTCAGATGATTGCTCATAAAACCAGGAGCAGTAGCATTCGATTGCTGAAGCCGGAACTGTGCAAACAACGGAACCTCGTGCAGCCGTTGTTGTAGTTGCCATCGTCGTGACTAGTCGTCCCACCATAGTTCCCATGTACAGACAGCATTTTAAGTCCATTTCATACATATTGTTGTGCACACCTCGGCTATGGGGATCATTAATTTGAAGCATATTGTCAACCCATCAGGTCTTTTGCACACTCCGTCATCCACTGTTACCTATGACTTCACATACATCCTCATTCACCTAGTTCTGTGTGTGTAAATGCTTTATGTTAGACTAGAAATAAATTTATCCGGGGTACAAGCTTTTTCGTGAAGCAAAATTTGTTTCCCAACAAGGAGGCAAGGCTCAAGATTGAAGGGGATTGAGGACTCTTCCACGAATCGGAATTCCACATACGCGTCACCTAGTTGCTCACACATGGAGTGCAGTTCACTTTTTATAATGTGTATGAGTACAGTGGATGTCCACGCTATACATTGTACAGATAGGCCAAAAATAGTCAACCAATCACGTGACAGAAACTTGCAATAAATTTGACCACAGTACTTCACTTGTAACATACGTTAGCTGTATGGATTGAATAAGCTCAGCGTATCAAATTGTCGATGGCACAATGCTACAAATTGCAGTGCCGCAGTTATTAGTACACCTCAATAGATACATACTAAAATGAATTTTTTTAAATAAACGACTACTAATATTTGAGACTCTGTTTCACATTTTTTAATCGTTTACTGTTAGACGTGTACAAACCACTTCCGAGTGGTAAACCAAAGTAGGGTTTTATTTTCCCAGCATATTTTCGAAATTCGTTTTTATTTGTGATAGAACTTTACAAGCGCGCTCAAAACTTCCGTTTTACAGAGTTTTAACCATTTTAGCTCTCACAATATACTTGACTAACCAGATCACTGAGTCTCAATGACGTTATAAGGGTAGGCTATTCTACGCTATACTTTTTATTGCGAATCTTCTGACCAGCGAACAATGCAAGATTCATATGCTTAATGCTTTCTTTGAATGAGGTCGATACGGTTGCCACCTGTTGCTTGTTTCAGTCGTGTCAGCCTGTATGAGGATACGGAAGCTGGAACAGTTCATTTGAAGAATCTTTCAATTCACCCGGCAACAAGTGTGGATGAAGCATTGAATTTACTATTCATGGGAGACACCAATCGAATCATAGCTGAGGTAAGTTTGTCCGGCATGGTTCAACCGAACTTCGTGGACCAATGAACGACCAAATATTATTGATTTCCTCTAGCTTTTTTGTGTTTCTCAATAAAAATATAAAGATGAAAAAATCTGCTAGTTTATTTCGCTTATCCTCCTCTTCCTCTGATTGCATTTTGGGGGTCACGATGATGCATGCACTAAAGTAAAACCCGTAAATTAGGAAAATGTTGTCCATAATGACTGTCTGAGTAGAACCGCACGGGGTAGTTTATGAAGTCCTGATTTTCTTTCAAGATTCATGGTTATGACGATGATGATGCTGTGAGCACTATTCAAATACAAACTATAGCAATCTTCAAGACATTTCAAGTAGATTTATTGTTCTCTCATACCTTTCAGACCCCTATGAATGAGGCGTCCACGCGATCTCATTGCATATTTACTATTCACATTATGGCTCGTTCGGGTAACTGTTCGAAAGTTCGTCGATCTAAACTGCACTTGGTAGATCTCGCAGGGTGAGTTTCATTGGGGCACATCTATGAACAAAGTGAACAAATATCGCACAAAAAACTGTTCCAAATGGCACCAAACCGCATGTGATGCTCCAAAGCTAGTTGTAAAAATGAAGCAATTATATTGGTATTGTTACTTCTAGTCAAATGCTTTTAACTGCCATCAGATAACAGCCCACTTACAGTGTTGGTACTGTCTGTGGGGCAAAGCATTCTAGGAGAAGTGGTTGCAGTAGAACTTGTTATGTCCAGAGCAAATAAAAAGCAAAACAAAGTTGGTTTGAGTAACTGCATTGTTAAATGTAAATCCGTGCTGTTCTTTAAGTTTCTCTTTGTGTCTCAGCTTGCGACGTTTTACTGCTCTAAATTGCGAGGGGTTCGTGAAATTTGAGATTAATCCTACATTCTGGCTTCTGTTTTTTTCAATAACTGTTTCTTTTGCGGAGAAGAAGTCTATTGGGAGGAGGGGTGGGGATGAGCAATTGTGATAAACTAGTGCTTCTGTCCAGTAACGGAATTCTGTGATTTGTGGACCGTCTCGATGAAAGCTGATCACCTTTGTTGCGTTTCTCCTCACATCTCCACTGTTTAGATTATGTACTTCTATCTCATCACTTATTCACGTTGCTAATCAAAGATTCAACCATCCTCTCACGAACACAGTATTTAATTTATTTGATTTGTAACGCAGTTTTTAGAAAAGTGGAACTTTTCATCCTGTGGATAAAACTCTTGTAAATTTATTTTCAAGGTCTGAAAGAGCGCACAAATCAGGAATTGATGGTACTACTCTAACTGAGGCCAAATATATCAACTTGTCTTTACACTATCTTGAACAAGTAAGTCGATTTTTAAGATAGTTCTCAGTTAAAAAGACTTCAAGTGAAGTGGTGTCAATTTTTGTGCCGTACCGTCATCCTTGTTTCCGACCCAATAAGTAGCTAAACATCGGTTGACTTCAAGCTTTGCGAATGGCACTAATACGTCCTCAACCTAGCTTAGATTTACTACGCTTCTACTAAAGTGGCTATAACAAAGAGTAGCACTAAAGTCATTAAAGATTCATATCCGACCGGTGGAGGTCAAGTTGTCTTCGAGCGTTTGCCTACTACCTCGGAGGTCCGAGGTTCGAATCCCCGTCATCATCGGTTACTTTGGTGGTAGACAGTAATCGACTGTCGTCCGGCTCGTTAGCACACCTGAACTGTTGGGACCTTATATGGTTCTCCACCACTCCAAGTCCCAGGGTTTGCTTGCCGGTTATCCCTAATGGTGCAGTGGGTCTCCTTCTATCACTTGCACTCGTGTTTAGGCATGTAATATTAAAAAAAAACTGATAGGGAAAGTCGAGTAAACTCGAGGCAGGTGCCCCAAATTTGGCTAACATTCAATTTTGGAGAGGTCAATCTTCCTTGGTGCCGTTTTGCATGTTTTTTTGTCGTTGTCTTCTGCAGTTACGGTTAAAGGTAAGAAAATGTTCTCCGAATTCGTTCTTGTTATACCTTTGATGAAATTATGAACGGAAAACCCAAATGCAAGGCACAGTTTCCCCTGACATCCTTGTTAATCTTAAATTATTTGTTTCACTCTTTGTCGAGTTTGAAAATTATTTTGTGAATAGTTACGGTTTGAGAACGTTGTTTATTTTGCTACGGAACGAGTAACGCTATTAGGTTAGCTGATTAGAGTTGCACATAATAGTAAAAACTGTTTCTTGTGAGCTATTTTACTGTCTTGTATTTATTTGCAGATACGCGAGAAGGATGTCGTGAGACTAGTGAACTCTGTTAACTTCTTAGATTTTTCTGAGGCCATCAGTCCATTAATTTTTCTGGATTTCTATACGTGTACACATTTTATACCGGGAACAGCACCACTGCAAAAAAAGCAATTTTTTTTCAGTTTTCACTGTATACATTATGACTGTTTCAAATTCCGTCCAACATTTAGGGGGTACATAAAGGAACACTTCAGTTTGTCAAGTAGTATGTCCATTTGACGTGGATGTCATCTATTTATTCGTGCCTGAACCTAGCTTGTAAGCTTGCAGTCCAGAAGGTAAAAGTATAATTGTTGGCTTGATATGAATTCGTAGAGCAGCGAATTCATTAGTTCTGGCTTTGGTGGGTCACAGAAGCTACAAGCTCAGGTCGTCCACAATAACCCCTAGAGGATCAATAGCAACAGTGCGCCCCGAATGATACCGAAGAAGCATGCTCATATACAACGCACTCCTGGGCAAAATTGTTTGTTGTTTTAGCTATTGTGCCATCAGATATAATACCTCCCAAGGAGTCGCAAAAACCTTTGTTGAAGACAAAACATTTTTTGACCTCAAGGACAGCAACCCAACCGATTCGCTTGTTTAATACACATTTGCTTAGGTCTAATGCACAATCAGTCAAATGTAGGCGGTTAACAGAATTTGATGAAGTCTAACCTCGTTGCATACGCCCCATAAATTCTCCTGTCTCATTCTTCCTGCAGGTGATTGTGGCGTTATCTGATAAGCAACGAACACACGTGCCCTATCGGAACAGCATGATGACCATGGTTCTACGGGATAGTTTGGGCGGGAATTGTTTGACGTCAATGATAGCTACTTGCAGCCTAGAACAACGAAACCTGCCGGTGAGTTGAAACAACTCAAAGTTGAATTCATTCACATGAAGAAAAAGTGCAAGTTAGCTGAATGAGCATAAGCATAGTCAACAAATGTTCCCCTTTGTCTTCCCCCTGATCAGTCGAATAGTTTCCATGTAACTTAGCCGCGATTTCGTTCGTTCCTGGTTTTAATAATGATCTACTGTCATCAATCAGTAGAAAGTGATTAGTTAAAATAACCAGAATGAGTAGAAATATCGAAAGATACAGAGAAAATTCGATACAAAAACCCAAAAGCATTTACTTTACTGACATAAACACTTCTTTTTTGTCACAGTGTCTCCATGTGGTTCGCTGTTTTCATAGAAATCAGACAAGAAGCCTGCTCAATTTCAACAGCCTAAGATTCCCTTTTGCACTACTGCCTATTCGGAGATTATATATCACGCAATGGCTTGCGGGCATTGTGTGGGATTGATGAATATTTGTTTGGTTGACTATCCTTTGGACTCCACGTTTCACGCACAAACCTCAGGTCATCCGACCAATCTGCACTCGGAAGCCCCGGACTCGAGTTTCACTCTTGTTAGAACTCACCAGTGGTGCATATCCTGCGCCACACCCGGAGTTTGAACCCGGGGCTCTTTCAGCCCGAAAGCGTGTGTGTTACCACCGCGGAGATTGTTTTGCTTTATAGGCATCAACAATGGAACACGTATCTGTTCGCATTTGCTGCCTCCCTAGATGGAGTTGAAATTGCATACCGTTAAACTGACCTGATTGGACTAGCTAGTCAAGTTCTAAAATTGTCAAACGTTCTGAAATTCCACTCATGACTGCAGAATAAATAAATCCCCGATCATGCAATTTATTTTCATTCAGGAGACCATATCAACCTGCCGGTTTGCTCAGCGTGTTGCTCTGATAAAGAATGTTGCCGTCCTCAATGAAGAACTTGATTCACATGTGATAATCATTCGTTTGAAGCAAGAAGTGGAACGCTTGAAAGCGGATCTTGCTTTAGCCACTGGAGTTGAACGTACAGAAGACTTGACGGAGGAACAGAAGGAGAGGTAATTTCCCTGATGGGTTTTGTGTGAGTTAACGGGAAAAATTTCTGCTTAAAAGTGTGTATTAAGATAAACTTTTGTTTGACCAAAACTGGGCTAAATTTCAAACTATGTATTCAGTGCTCGTGATAAATTGATGAAATATTTGTGAAACATAGCACATAAATCTCTGTAGAGTTTCTGATTACCATGTGTGTGTGTGTGTGCTTTACTGGTATTTGTTACATTGAGTTTACCCGGGCGTAAAACTAATCAGAGAATTCGGTTGGAGTTGACGTGACTGTGACCGTGTCTCCTTTTGAAGCTGTCATAGAGGACGACATCTGAACAAATTTAACTCGGTGATTCGAATTAGCCCAAAGGGGGTCGAGGTGTTTTGGTGGTAACACACACGCCTTCAGGGCGAAAGGGCCCAGGGTTCAAACCCTTGGTGCGATGTAGGATATGTGCCACTGATGGGCTGTAATAAGAGCGAAACTCGAGTCTGGTGTTTCCGTGTGTGTAGGATTGATCGGATGACCTGAGATTTGTGTGTGAAAGGTGGAGTCTAAAGTGCAGTCAACCAAGCAAAAGTACCATCAGCCTCACATATTATCCGCAAATAATGGAGAGATAAATGTGTATAGTTCACGAATCAATAAGTGTGATGAAATAAATAGCCCTTTTGGTTACTATTATGGTGCTTTGTAACCGCGCATCGGTAAGCGCCATTCAAGTAATGAAGCTGCATCTTTTTTCCTTCCATTGTTTGTCCAATGCGCATCTCTGCCACGTGCTCATTACTTTCACCTGGCGATTGCATACAACCGTGCATAAGTTGTCATCATTTGTTCCTCGCCTAACTGTCTCTGTTCTAGCCGGGGTTCGAGCCTCGTAAATGTGGGTCCGTACGGTTGCGCTTCATCCGATTCGCGGTTAAACAACTGCTATCCGCAACAAACTTAAGTCTTATTGCGGAAGATGTTGCATTTTGCAATCTAATCTAAATTTATTTGACGAGTTATCTTGATGAGTGAGGAAAAGTAGCGTGGCATACACCAAAAACAAGTATAAAGGCAGTCGGGTGCAGATAATTACTCATTTTGAATATGTTATTCGAGGACCAGTTACTATCCGGCTTTGTTGGAGGATTCTCTGTTGGCATCCTAATGGTGCTGAGTTGATTCGAAGTCCTCTGTTTTTGGTAGAATTCAAACACAGGCAAGCCTCTCTGAGGGCTTTATCGAAAAATTATTCTCCGGCACCTTCGATTGTGAAAAAATTATTTATTTTTGGTCACAATGCCGGCCTGACCCAATCTTTTTGAATAATGTGCAATCAAAGACCGAAGCCGGGGGCACTCAGCTAGATTACACTTATTCGGACACATTAGCCAGCACTTTACGCACAAAAACGTGTGACAGAATGTTTATTTGCCTCGGGACTAATGCAGCCGAGCGCTCCCCACCCCACCGAACGCAAGAGATTTCCATTCAGCGTACTACACTGTAATATTACTCTCACCATCCCTTACGATGTCTCGTGTTGGCGATCGACAAGAGTCAACGGAATGCTTGCACCTTGCGATGCGTCTTCTGTCTGTTCGAACAGTCTGTTCAATGAATGGGATGACGATTAATTTCGATCGAATTCCAGTTTATACTACTGGAGAAGTTGGGAGTAATCCAAATGACTTGTCATCGGACTTATTGGACAGATTGGACTTGCTGTAACTTACCTATCCAATTCGACTTCACTTCGGTTGAGGGCCTTTGAAACTGATTCACGCGTGAGAAGAGTGTCTATTTTTAATATCATATACAACTACAGTGTATAGTGTACCTTTTTTGCTATAAATAGAAATGATCTATGTGAGGAAGAAACAAATTGACTATTTTCCTAAAATTTCATTTTTTAAATACTTGTGATCTCTCCCAACCTCAACAGTGCAAAACTACTATCACACCTTTGCCTGTCTTTCATACGAATCCCCATTACAGGTGCGCAGTCTGGGTCCAGCGTTTTCTGGCCTGTGAATCTCCGAATTCCGAGGAAATATCCAGCCAAATGTTCTCAGATATTCGAAACATTTATTTTTGTTTTCAGCTTATTCAGGTGGGTAAAATGTGACGTTTTCGCTGTGACCTTTTGAATTAGTACTTGGGTAAACAAAAAAACATACTCGAAATGCTTGTACTGATTTTATCGTTGTCGAGTGCTTCATCATACTTAGTCTACTATACACTGATCACAGGAGCACTACGGAGGCATTGTAAAATTCATTCACCCGGTTCGTTGCCAGTCAACAGCAGCAGTCATTTCAACCGACTTCTAACTGAGTCTAAAGATCCCACCTAGTGCACTATTTCAAGTCTCACACGCGATCACTCAGATACTCCGAGACAGCTGTTAATGCTTTTCTTATCAACGCAACTGTTGTGACAGCCACTTCATACTGATTTCAGATGGCAACCAGTTGTCATTTAGCGATGGAATTCTCAGATGAACGTTTGCTCATCAAGAAACAGAGGGACATAAGTTGACTATAAATAATGGTAATTTATCTAGAATATTTACTACAAGTCTTTAGATTTAGGTGAAAAAACACTATTTTTAATCCTTTTATAAAAATATTCTTCAGTAAAACAAAAAAAATGTAAAACTGATATATCATGTCCTTTGTTATTCCTCCCACACACTTTATCATTGACTCGTGCATGATTCTGTCGATTCATCCGTATCCACAAACTGTTGTCGTTCGGCGTGATTTTATAATCAGTGAGCCTTTCTCTCTTTGTTAGAAACCTATCGACATGAATTGCTAACTATGGTCAGAAAGCATGCTGCTAAACAATATTAATGTCTTCAAAGAGTTATTCTCCGAAGTGCACGCTTAATGAGAGCTCACGTGAGAAAGCAATTGATCGATTGCATTTTCTGTTCATTTCTGCATTCCGTTTTCTGTGATTCCTCAGCGTTTGTATCGCGAGCTACAGGAAAAGAACGTACAGTCCGTCCAGTCTGTTGCCCTCCCAGCTGTTCCTCTCCTGCCGGTCGATACGAAGGAAGCCGAAGAACTACGCAGCATTGTAGCACAGCGCGATCATGAAATCCGTATCCTTTTCATTTAGTCTAAGTCAACTTCAGTGGATTTCTCTCTGAGATGCATTCAGATCAAAATTTCTCATGGTAACTAATGGCTCGAACACCTTCCAGTTTTTCAAGATTGAGTGGTGTTGGTTCCTTGAATAAATTCAATAATATGCCTTGAAAATTTCTGTTTCGTTATGTCGGCTTAGTTGCGGGGTCCTATCACTTCTTATATCTGTAGATAATTAACTTGATAATTTGCCAGTCACTGATTACGTCCTCCACGATAAATAAAACGGCCATGGCATTCGTCAGTCTATTAACCAGCGAACGTTTTTGGTAGATGTTCCCTTAAAAATATATGCTTACTGTATGGAAAAGACTGACATATATATTTTAGTCAGCGGTAATATATTAGTAGATTAAGGACTAGTTTTAGTCACATTTGGACGAATGGATCGCTAGATTTACCCAGAAAATGAGATAGAATAAAAGTACATTCTGTTCAAAGGGAAAGGCTTTTGGTTGCAATCTCATTTGAATTTTAACGAGAGTACATAGACGGACAGTCCATTTTTAGAAAGGTTTTTACTTGCCCTGTTTGCAAAAGCAACTGACTGTTTTTGTCGCAGTATTTCGCGACCCTTAACCCACTTATTGATTGCTACGGGGGGAAGGAATTCTGGTGGATCTATTGCGCAAGGAGAAAAGCAAACGAACCGTGAACAACAGACTGTCTCCAATTAAAGACACGAAAACTTCAAAAGCTGAGGAGACAATGCCAAGATCTAACCCTCTCTCCGATACTGTCAAGGTGGCAGATCACGTGACAAACTGGTTAGAGCAGCATGCAAAAGGTCGACTTTGTGAGTTCGTGTCATGTGCACAATATGCGAATAAAACACAAAGGCTTTATTACCGGTATGGAGATGGATGATAGAAAATCGGTTCCATCATTAGACTTGATCATCTTAGTGGCCCTTAAAGAGCAGCCAATTTGCTCTTGGTTGGCCAGCAACCGTTGCAATGATCGTTTTTATTTATAAGCTAGTTAATCACATATAGCGAATTCCATTCGTGATATGATTTGTTGCATTCGGTTGTCATGAGTAAAAATTGTTTCTACATTGGATCAGTATGCATATTACTCCACTTATTCAATATTGCAACAGCCTCATATAAGAAGCTATAACATATGGTGTAAAATACAAAGTTCACCATAATGAATTGGGATTATTGAACATATGCCGCATGGAATGAAAGACAGAGCTGATTGTTGGTACTTACGCAACAGCTTGTTTGATACTCTCGTTTATCGAAGCTCACAATATTAAACATTAACATTTTACGTACTCATTAGTAATCAACACGGTTATTGCCAAAATTCTAGTGGGTACCATTTCTTCCGCGCGTGCTGAGGCTTTCGAACTATTCAAACGAGATTATCATCTTCGAGGAAAAATAGAAAGACAAAAGGATGAGTTGAAGTTACTATACGCAGAAGCCAAGACACTCGGAAAGCGGATGTTCAAGGCCCGTGACGAGGCAGGTATGTTCGAAGGGCTATTTCACGTATTTGAAGCATACTCTCAAGCCTGGATATTAGAACGTTTGTTTAATTTCGGTTTTCTCGGCGTCCATCAGTTCGTGGCATTTTTTGGCATCCGGTCAGTCGGTTCGTCTAAAGTTGGATAATATCGTCAGTGCGTCTACTTGTTATTATTTTATCTTATCCTTATCTTACTACAGGAGTTGTCCAAATATCGACCATATTGGTAAGTATTTCCAGGGTTGAATTTATTTACTGTTCCCCAACAAACTTTACTGCCTGTATCTGATGGGATTATCTTGTCCAACATCCATCTGATCTGATTTTGACATGGTTCGTGAATACCAGACCTTGCCGAACGGTATCAAGAATTTGGACCGGGATAATACTTGACCAATGTTTCACATTTATACGAATGAGACAACCAAAATTAGAAAGTGTGACCCGTTGTTCTTTCCTTCGGAACAGATAAAGTGGATTCGCATATGCGAAACGAGCCGCACTTTGTGGTACCACATCAGCTGCTAGAAAACTAGCTACAGCGTGGCGCGTGAACATGCGACTTATCAGTAAATGTGCTGGTTGACATTACCACACACGCGTATCTGATCGGTTCATTTTGCCAGTCTACAAATACAGATTGCAAAGTTAGGTCCTGATTTGACTAATCTGGATAAAGCGGTAGATGTATGGGTCTGTTTTTCCCAAGCTCACTCTAATGCTCGATGTGCATAGAATAAACACAATGCAAAATGCGGCTCCGGAGTGGGTTTAATTTTATCTTTGAGTGTCCCCCTCGGGTCCTCATCAGTGTGTTGCTCAGACTATGCAAATATCTGGTTTGGCATTTAGTTGCTAGTTCGTTGAAAGTAAAGTCAAAACACAGAGAGCTACGGTTCGGATGTATGCCCCCCGTGCAATCAATGTCAACATAAACGTTCAAGGAAAATTTTTGAAAGTGAAATAATAGACTGAAAACAGAAGTACGTCTGGGAATGGCAATCTATATTAAATGGCGCTGGTTAGAAGTTCAATGGCTCTTCGGAAAGTTTGTCCACAGAGACGGATGACAATTCTGTAACAGAAAGGAAGGAGCCTATAGTTAGAAGTATAAACACGTAGAGGTATTACCAAAATCAGCAATTCAGACTATTCGGTCACTACAGCAAGTACGCCGGCTTTTGCGCCACGCAGCATCCTCCTTAATTAAACACCTCCCCGTTGCTTGGAGAAGTCACCACTACAGGGACCTCTAATTTTGCTCCCACCTCTGGCAAGCTTTCCCTCGCCTGGAGCTGAGTAACGATGTCAGGGCTGAATACGGAATGAAGTTCTTCGATTGGACTCACCGCCTTTGACACATAAGTTCTCAGAAACTATTCTCTCTACCACGTAAGGACCTTCCCGCACTTTGTTGAACTTGGTGCAGGCTCCCGTAGGCGCTGTCTCACCTTGTAAGAACACCTTATCTCCCACCTCCAGGAGAACATCGTGTACGCCGCGATCATAATACTCTTTCTGTCTCCGGTCACTTTCTTGCAAGTGTTGTCTAGTCTGTGTGTGTGCCTTAATCAAGGTTTCTTTCAAACTAACCACGTACCCCCAAGTCACCTGGAGTAACCTGCCCACGCAAGGAGTGTGCAAATTCCAAGTTATTCCCGTTTCTCTCCCGGTTCACAGGAAATGCGGCGTATGTCCAGTGAAGCAATGAACGGTGCAACGATGTACCATTACACACCGTTCCAGTCCCTGATTCTAATGTCTCGTTTCTTTTATGAATGCTTTGTTCATTGCTTTGGATGTCCTAATGGCCCGCTCGACTAAACCATTGGCTTTGGGATGGCGTGACGTCGAACGAGTTTTATCGATTGGTAACAATTTGCATAGTTCAAACACCGTAGAGTTTTCAAAACTACTCCCACTGTCACAGTGTAGTCGGCCGGGTACGCGAGGACCAGTGTTCCTCCTCGAGGGCTAGCTTGTGTTCGATCGGCAAAATAATGAACAGAAAACTCAGTGAGCCCAAGGTTTAGTAAATGCATCAACAAAATCCTACGCTTTCATTATTCGAACACCAAAAACACCTGATGTAATTTTATACCTCGATTCATCTATGTTAGAGGCTCAATGGCAACTGTGTGAATGCAGCAATCAGTAGTATCAGGAAATTATACGTTTAAGCTACAACTCTCAGATTTTTATGCAGTACATCTGAGTTCACTTGATTGTGAAGAAAAAATCGGGTGCTTGATGGACAAACGTACACTGCATCAATTAAGGTTGGTAGAATGCGAAGGCTCTTTGTTTGTGCGACTGGCATCCTCACAGCGTTACTGAATCATCTGGTAAAGTGTCCATTTATTTTATATCCGTAGGCTTGATGTCCTTGATGAAAGTGACCCTACAGTAAACTATATGGAGCGCACTTTAAGTAATGGTATGTTGTTCCCGAAACTATTAGGGATGCTTAGTCAAGGACTCGTCATTAAGTGCAATTTGGGGCTCCTTTATCGTTCGACGTGGAGGAAATTAAGAAAATCGTTAGCAGAACAACAGTAAGGGAACTTCCTGCGTTCTTTGAGGTTGCAATAAAAGGGAATCATGCGGTAATACTGTCAATCGGATTGTATTTTCATATAACTACTGTGTTCTCATGTCTTGCTGATTTAATGAGAAGCATTCCTAACCAACATTTTGGGGGTCTTGTAGTTTTAACCAGAAGTAAGTACATTTAATATTTACTCAACCAATCTGTGTGAATTACCTGACAAAATCACTAACCATGGATAAGTCAGTTTCATCTTCTCATTTACTCGGGCCCTTTTTAGGCCACCTTCAAGAGCAGCTGAAAAGTCAGCTACTACTAAATGGTTCAGATTCTGATCGTCAGTCTCCATTGAATAGTGATGCGTTACGAGCGCAACTGGAGCTGAAAAGGAAAGAATACACAGATACCTATTGTCAGTTAAAGAATCTGAAGCCGGAAATCGAACATTTGCAACATGTGTTGGAGAACGCCAAAGTGAAATTTGTTCAGGATTTCCAAGAATGGTGGTCCAACGGTTGTTCAGCAAGTAGTCCAAATTGTAAAGACGAATATCCAACTTCGGAGTCTGGCGAGCTTTTTGCTGAAAATGAAAAGGCGAGTGGCCCTTTATTTAGATTCCTGTGAGCAATGAAAGAAGCTATGCACTTACATTTTTAAACTGTTAACTCAAGAACGAACTGACTAGGATAAGGTCATCGAGTTTACATGCAACACAGTTGACAAATCTGTTGGTTTGTTTGAGAGATAAAAATAGCAAATAATAGTGACAGAACAGATCTAACCCAGCGAAAGATATGACAGAACCAATGGATATCAATTCCTCTTAAACGCGGTTGGTTGATATCACGAATCAGTGAAATGAACGAAACTACAATGACGCAACTTTCGGTTGGTTCCATTTACAGACTGTCAAATAGTTTTATCGAGTAATCTGGCACTTCGGGACGTGTTTTACTGGTAGTTCCGACTAGCCCAGGATTTGATCATTATTGGTTAAACGATCGCTGTTCAAACGACCGACACAAAACCACCATTCATTTGTGATTGTATGTCAGCGGCTTGTAAGTTCTGCCCACGGAAGTCCAACCAAATTGCCTATGAGGTCCTAGAGTGACCAAATCTGTTCAACTGAATACTGTTTTCCTCGGTTTGATACAACAAGGCACTTCTGTGGACTATCGGTGCCATTCCCGTAAAGCTTTGCCTCATAATTTGACTAAAAAGAGGTCAAGCCGTCCATGCAAATGCTCTATTCACATTATTGTCTGTCACAGATAGCGATTTTCCTGGGTGTTTTGGAAGACGAAAAACGACATAGTTTTATACAATGAAAAATCCACCGGCATTTTCACATCCAAAAGTCCAACACCGCAAGTCCGAGATGAACCGGGGACATTCCGCTTCCTGCTGGATGCGCTGCCAACGGTACGACCAATCATGTGTGAAAAATGCAAGTGGATTTTCCACGATGTACGATCCAGGCTCCTCGTGCCAATAATACATTAAATGAATATAATTTCAGTTTGATAATACGTTTTGGGATCATTGCATTCATTGCTCACTTACTAAAGTTGATTCAGAAAGCGCGTCGTGTATGATAATATGATAGCAGTTTTACGTATACGACTTATTCAGATTTTGGGATGTGCACATTAATTGGGGCTAAGAACAGGAATCAAACCAAGAAGACATCATCTTTCGGTGTTTTGGCTCAAAATGTACTGACTCTAAACACAAAGGAAATCCATAGATAAGGGACCGCCTATTTCAACTAATTTATTTGTTGCTTGTTTCAGCGGGATGTCAAGTTTCATCTGCATGAAAGCAATCAGACATCTGGCACAGAAGAAACTATCAAAAGTAAGTTGTAAACAATATGCAAACAGCAATGACAACTCCGAGGTTCGTTAACTGTGTACACCGGGGCAAGCACTGGATCTAAACAGGTTGTATTGATTACACCGTATGCGTTACACATGTCACTGTACAGAATTTTTTCGGCGTGCAGTAGTCATTGAGGGTGGTGTGAAGTACATTGTTGGAACAAGTAGGCAATTTGTTTCCGAGCCCAAGATATGCATAATGTGGTCGCTCGGCGGATTGTGTTTGAAAACATTACAAGGGTGATCAGCCGTTATCGTGAAAGGAAGGTTTTGAAGCTGTTCGGTTGATCATGAAAGGTATGTTAAGCTTCTCTTTGGGTAGGGTCCATAGGATCTAACAACTGAGTGTTTAGGGACAATAGAGACATGACTCTATCGCGCTAAGTGTCCTCACGATATCTGCAAACTTTCGTCACATGTCGTGCTCGTCTGTACCATGCACTGACGATGTCACCTCGACTGGTGATGAAACGTTTGCGATCTTAACTCCAAGCTCAGCGATCAGAACATCACAGTGTTCTGCTGTGATCCTCGCTTTTGGAATTGATTTGGATTGAATAAAGAAATTAATGGATGATTGGTTTGTAATTTTTGAAAATGCCTCACGGACAAATAATTATATAACTATTCACTCTCTACTGAGGTGGTTTCTTTCTGCCCTATTTGTATTATTTGATGTACTGAAGGTAAAATTATCATACGAGAATTCTTGTTTCTTATTCTTTCGGGTTTTTCCCGGATAAATACTATGCAAATCTGTATTTTTGTTCTTCTAACCAACCTCTTGTTAAATTAATTCCAGCTATTGTAATTTTGCTAATAGATGCATCGTGCTTTTGATGGAAGTTTCAGTCTGCGACATTATACCTCTAGAATATGATGAAGTGACACAAAATTTTCCATACATTATTCTAATCACTGGTCAAGTGATTAAGTGTGAGCTTTGGTCGTGCAAACATTCGAGTCCAAGTTCCACAGTTAGATCGTCCGGAGCAACTTTCGACACTATTCTAACTGTCACACTGATGTATAAGATGGAAAGTGTACCACAGTTAGTGCAGTGGGTGTGACTGGAACGTTCTATTAGGGGTTTTCCCTCTGTACAGCGAATGTCTGCCAATGGATAGCAGACGGTTCATACGAGTCAATCTCACTGGATGTGGCTCCGTCGCTTTTTCAGCAAATATCCGTCTTCTGGTATTAGAAGTACGGCGAGCTTGTCTGTTGTCCTCAAAATAAGGTCTCGCAGGGAGCATCTGTCGAAAATTTGTCCGATTACGGTTTAAAAGGTATTCTTATGTTTATTGGCAATGCGTCGATCGGAAAATCAAAAATGCGTATGCATCATCCAGTTCGAAATGAAACTTCCTCTTGGCTCAGAGTGTAAAACGTTAATCACCCCTCCTATAACTTCGATCGAAGTAAAGTGCAATTCGGAAAAGCTTTACTGATACGGCCGATTTTCAATAGAAATGCCCCATCAATCGTCATTTCCCATCGAATAGAGTTATTGATGATTCTCCGTCTTCATTTTGCACACACAATTCCCATTTCTTCGAAAGATTGATATCTGAACACAGTCATGTTTTCAGTTTCAGATGATGCAGTTTGTAGTACACGAGAGGAGTCCAAGCAGTTCACTACTACCAGCACCAGAGGAATGAATCTAGCTGATGGACATGTAATTCCCCTCACCGGTGATGCAGTCGTTGACGCGGACATTTTAACCTTTGTGCGTGCAAGAGACAGAATACGCCATCGTCAACTGGAACAACAACGGCTCAATGTGGAATCTGATCAATTGGTAAACAAATGAAAATGGACAATTTTTCTAAAAAGAAAACCACAATTTTGTTTTGCCATTTGTGTATGTACAGTGATAGACTATGAAGCATACCGGTCATTTTCTTTAAATCTGCTTGAAGGTAATGTAATTTTCAGTTGTGTACACAATTTGCATATTTTTACTGATGACAGTTTTGACAGATAATAACAGACTTTTGTTGCTAATCAATGGGCAATATGAAAGGTTGTTTTGATTCACAACAGTCATTCTACGCGGAAAGGTAAAGAATAAGCAAAATGTTGATTTGTGGGCCAGCTGGAATTTTTAAGTTTCTAGCTGTATCCGAGTGTACATTTGTCCCTAAAAAACGGGCTGCAAGGTTTTCATTGTATTTCTGAATTGCAATGAACTACTCGCAAGCCAAGCTCAGAGGTAACACAAACAATAAGTGTCATTTCGATACGGATGGACGATGCAACATTCGGGCAGACCATGAATCAGACCTTCACCAGTTACTTCGCAAGCAAACGGCGGATAATTCGAGTGTCCGCAGTAAAGTGGCCCTCTGTATATTTATAGTTCTTGAGCATAATGCAGAATGGGATTTTGTATTAATATGATATTATTGTGCATTAAACGTACAAAGCCTGAACTTTGGCGGAGCTTGCTCGAGTGAGCTGAACAAGCGGATTACGATAAAAAAAATAACCAAACGGCTTGTTTTACGCCTTTCATTGGTTACTCAGTGGAATATGTATTCGTAAAATCAGTGTCAGGAGCCTCCTGCGGTGGAGCATACCGTTGACAGATACTTGCATAGACCGTACACGACTCCTGCAAACAAGGGTTATCGTGGATAGCTAGAAGTATTGTCTTCGAATGAAGTGAATTAATTTTTTCAATATTCACCGGACAAAAAATTACATGACAAATTTCCATTTCAAATAATTAGTGAATGAAATTAAAGTTCCAATGGTACCGGTGAGATGACATATTTTACAAAAGTCGGACGATATTTTTAAAAATTAAGAACTCAGATGCTTTTTTTACTTTCTTTTTTATTATATAATAGTAGCACGATATTTCAGGACGAGGGTCGCGTTCAGTTGGGAAAGTGGCCGACGGTGGTCCGTAGATACTACCATAAAAAATTTCAGTCACGTTAGCTGATAATTAGTTTCGAACTATTTTTAAAACGATCTAATTGGCGCACTTTCATAGACAAAATATTTTTCCATGAGAAAGAAAGACAAACGTGCATTTTGCTCCCGAAAGTACACCCTCATTCCTAGGCCGAACGTGAAGTCCCTTTAGTTTTGGCTACTGCAAAACCAAAATATATTGATTGTGATTGGGTGTTTGTCAACATGGGGAATATTTGTAGAACTAGTGGGCTGGAATACTTGTCCGAAGTACACAATTGCCGGTAACCGTTCAAAAAAAACGGTAAATCAATAGGGAAAGGAAAACCAAGGTCGACAGTTATCGATCGATGGATAGATACTATGCCACCCCGAGAACAGTTAAGAAACTGTTGTCTTACCTAAGTGTCCATGCTTCTGTCCTTGTGCCTCTGTTTGTCCGTATCAATTAGCCATTTTTAGACGTGACTATGAGGTTCGGTCTAGCTTCATTTCTTTCCGTACGTGGTAAACCTTTTTCATTTTTATGTGTTTTGACAGTTCTCTTTGGTGGTTCTGATTTTTTGCTGTCCGTTTCGTACAGACCTACCATCATGTGTTCTGGATGCGTGCAATTCCCAAGTGTTACAACCCACTTCGGTATCGACTTGATTGCAGAGCTACATACAAACAGGTATGTGCACGCAAGACCGTGGGAGGGAGAAGACTTGGGTGGCTATTGCATGCACACAAATTTCATCCCTTGGTTCAGCGTAAATGGTCCATTTCTGAGGGGCTCTGCTAAATGCACTTCTGAGCTCGGCTGATATCTTGCCAGAGTGGGAGGTTTGCATGTGTAGCCGGACTCTGCGTGTATGTGTGTGTGTGTGGGGGGGGGGGGCTCGCGGATTGTGGTGTTGATTTTTAGCAACACGCATGAAACACATTCACAGTGTGAAAATTCAAGGTGCACATATTACCGATTTTGAAATAAATCGATCAAACACTAAATTCCATCCCTCCCTTACTCTCTTTTCCGACACTTTCCGCTGTTATTATTGGAATCGAGACCATATAAGGTGATAAAGCTTTGTAAACAAAAGCCGGAGTGGCAAACATAGCACAGTTTATGTCCGGGATAATTTCTCTGCATCTCAGCGGGGTGCAAACTTCAGAACAATTAGGTTTATACAAGTTTATACGAAAAATAATACTTTTTTGTTGCCACTGGTGGGTTGACAGGATCGTTGAGTACTGGTACTATGTAGTAAATAGCAACAGTTAACCAATGCCATGTTTGGATCAATGTATACATGGTTATTTCAAAAGTAGTTGACCGATACGGCACTTTTACTTGTTCGATAAATAAGGGTGACATAGAAGAATCATGTCAGGTCGATGATGGCTAGTTTCCGCATACGGACGCTCACGTTTACTAGCCTTCATTAAGACAAACAGAGTGAACAACTTGGAACGTTAGGTAAAGCGTTTATTGCGGTGATTGCAAAAGGTGTTAGCTTTCCTCAGTCAGCAACAATATTTTGTGGGAGCAGCTTTAAAAACCGGACGATTAAATTTGTATCGGACAAATTTCGGTAATCTGATTTGATTTGACTCGGTCACATTGAGAATCTTGTTGTTGTATTTTTCACTTTACTATAGATTATGCTCATTGACTGATAAAAAAATGCCTGCGCAACTGACTCCCCCCAGTGTTCAGTACGCGAAGTCAACACATTGTTGGGAAAGTAGCTAAGCTTGGGGCGAGTAAATCCGGCTGCACTACACTCGTTATCTTGACAGAAACTATTATACCTTGGAATAATAGGTGGTGCTTGTCTGTGCGTAGAAATTAGGATGGTGTGAAGGGAAGAACAAGTTTGTAAGGGCTGCTTGGGGGGGGGGGGAGCGCGTGAAGAAGTACATTGTAAATTTTACGTGGTGCGACCACGTCACCAGTATTGCCTGCAAGACACTTCACTGTTCGCGAAGTTCTAGATTCAGTATTTACTTTGTTCCAACTTCAGAAACCATAAAATACTAGCTCTAGTCCTATTTGGGCACTCTGTGGATCGTTGGGACCCTTGGGGAAGCCACTGTCGAACTGATTGAATACTCCATGTTAACCAGATGTTATGGGATTGCCCTAACTAAGTACATGCGTAGGCAAGATTGGAAGTGGGCCGAAATTTTGTTTTCAAGTATCTCCTTTACCAGTAGATAGAGTAAATTGATATGGAGTTAATGGAATTATGCAGTATGGACATGCTTTTGTTTATCACTGCACAGTAGACGGCTAAGAATTTGACACCACCTGGTAAGAACAGGACGGATGACTATTTAGACAATGTTCCGTTGTTCCTAAAGCACCCAGTTCATGGTGGTCAAGAGTGGTTTTGCTAGGTGTCGATTTTCTACTTTGTATGGGTAAAATTACCGAAATAAGACGCCGATTATCTTCCTAGCACTTCATGCATATATTCTAGAGCTTTAGGACAATGCTAGTTTAGCTCTTTAAATGTGATCACTGCGGTATATTTAACGCTGTTAGTTGATTGAGTCTACACTGATATCAGGTCACACAGTCGGTTGGATAACTTCTCCGTTTGAGTTCCCATTTCTGTCTATTCACAACATCTTTGTGGGAAGCAAAGTTGCCGTGATAAAAATGGGGCTTCAGAGTGCAACCCGTTGACCACAGCAAGCAAGCAAGGGAGGGAGGGGGGTGGGGGGAAGTGAAAGTCAACATTGGAAACCAACTTCATCCTACACTCCATCTGACCTCTGCTGTCGTCTGCCTTCCCCAATCCCCCACGGATTTATGCTGGAAGCTTCGACGCTACATTTGTGATCATAAAATTGAAGCACGTGAAGGACTTCTGTTTCCATAACAACAACGAAAACACAGGACTCTGAGAGGGCTATCAGTTTCTTCAACTTTCGGTTGATATTCACAATGAAAGGAGGCCTACATAGTCACACTGATATCTAAACTTCGACTCGGCTCATCTATAGTTTACAAAAGGTGTACTCACCTCGTTGCTAGCCCGTCGAGTAGAAAAGGTTTAGAACAAAAAACACCATGCGTGGGAAAGAAAGGTGATGCCTGTACATCGTCCCTTAGGAAATCGTTCACAAGTCTCAGTTAGAAAGATGTGAATTAACAAGCGAAACAAAACCGAAGAACATAAGCTAAATTTCATCTCCTTCTGGTGTTTGAAAGGTAACTCGAAAAGTATAACGTATTTAGACTTTTCAAGTACTCCCTTAGATAGAAAATATATTACAAAATCAACTCACAATGACCAGGGGCAACATCAGATAGCTGGATAAAACACGTTCGATCAATAAGCTATCCGCCGTCCGCTATCGGTTATATACAGTATTTTCTTTAGTTTAGGTGACTTGCACCGCATTTTAAGGGTCATTTATCACTTGAACTGACTAACCTCCCTCCCCCCTCAATATATGTGTAAACAGTGGAGCATCGGTTAATTTGACTCACGTATCAAGCCAAACTTCCTTTTCGCGCCCATCTGAATTCCGGCAAACCTTTCAGACCAGCATGATAGCAACTTACGAACTAGCAGGACTGAAAACCCAAAGATGCCACAAGCGTGTACACCATCCGCCGAAAATAAAGCTTCCTTTTCCTCCAAAGTAATCAAAACACCGTACATTGGTGAAATTTTTCATTGAAATCATAATGTTTTTGTGTGTGAATTAAATAGTGTGAGCGTTTTAAAACGGTCTGCCCTTGTATTATATTGTATTGAAGACTTTAGCAAGTCAACAAAAACTCACATTAGTATATGGTTAAGCAAACTTGGGCTATATAACAGGAATCGTCTGTCGCGTAGTGCTCGCAAATCACCCGTCTGATAGCATCTCGAGGCATACGGTCCGCTTTCTCTATTAAGGCCGTCTTCAAAGAGGTAGTCACGGGATCGTCCTCACACCGTGATGCGTATGCAACTGGAGTAAGACAAGGGAGCAATGCGCAGGCACTTTTTCATCCTGAAAAATCGCTAAAGTAGTTGTGCTCAACAGTATCAAGAAGTGTCAGATCATGACTTCTAGGTAAATTTAATCATTGACAGTACTATCCAGAAATACCAAGTCTCTCCGACATTCCTACCCGATGGATCCCAGACTTGCACTGAATCTCCATTGTGCTGTACTGTTGTTGCCATCATATTAGCCTTATTAATGTACAATTTGTTTCAAAATGCACCTTTGACTACCATGTGTGAATAACGAAAATACTGGTTTATCAGTTAAGCGATGGATTTTCGAAGTTGAATTGTGGATTCATCGGCACATTGTCCGGAGTGGAAGAGCAAAATGTTTGATAATCCTTTGGCTCTGTAAGCCTAACTTCCATCTTCTGATTACACGCCAGACGACCCTCACTTTGCGAGCTTCTCGTGCACCTAAATGCAGAGCAAAATGTCCGGGTTCCCAAAGAGCAGAAAGTAAACAATCATGGATGTGTCTGAACTTCATAAAATTTTCATGATTTCCGATCACACGACGGTAAACTGTATTACGTAAAAGTACAACTGTGTTGGGCTTGCTCGAAATTTTCCAAAGTGAAAGTGTGGAGCCCCAAGACCACAGTTTATTTCGAAGGGGATTATTTTGGCTAACAGTGTATAAAAAATTTTAAGTACTGCAATACGTGACTGTCTTTTTGCGACATCGTCAAAGTCTTTAGTAGCCATTGACGGTTATTTAGCGACCACAGCCTGGAATATGGTAGCCAAACCTGTGTTCGCTAAATAGCCGACTGTAGATACTAAAAGATCGCCAGGAACTACTAAACGACGGGAAAAACTGTAATGTATCTGCTGGGAAGATTAAGTGATCATGTGGGTTCAATGTGCGAGCGGTGTGATATCGGCCTCACACCGAATAGCACACGATGGGATGTCAAGTGACCACTGATTTCTGACAGCTCCTGGTAGTCCGGTCACCTTCAACCTAACAAAATGGTGTAAAGTAGTTCATTCACAGAATGACAACGTCCGCCGAGGAAGTGATATGGATGAAAGAACTAATCGACTTAAACCCAGAGAAAGGAAGCCCTTAAGGCACAAGGAAAATTGTTAATGATGAAGGTCGTATACGCCTTGTACGATGTTCACTGAACGGGGATAATTTGAAGCAGCTGATTCAGCATCACGGAATAAACACTAAAGCTTGCTGAAGCACAGATAAAGAAGATCGAGAAACTGTGGTAAAGTTAGGCCTCAAGAAAGTTTAATATCCGGTAGGTACTATTTCTAAGCCATTCAAAGTTGTGGATGAGAATCCTGTGATAGCTTCACTGAGAATAAAGTAATATTTCCGGATGGATAATTAGCGTGAACTCTATCCACGGACTCTTTGGCTGCCATGGCTGAAGCACGAAAAGGCTCATAACCCAATCCATTAGGGTCAAGATTGAGTGCACACAGGACAGCAACAGCAAGGAATCTCCGTGTTGAGAATTTGACGTAACCAATTACGACATACGATGATGATATGGGACCGTCTGTCTAACAACGGTGGGAATTTGAGTACAGCAGTCTTTTCCAACACTTGGGATTCCACAATACGAATGCCACGCAAAAATAACAGCCAACTTTTCGATAGGTTCTTGAAGCTCGCTGCTCTAAATTGAACACTGAACTACCCAACATTGAAGCAGTGTCCTTCATTGACTAGGCAATATCCACGGGCATATGAAGTTCATTAAACCAGTAGACGTTCTTTTTGTGTTTACAATCGCATAAATAAGTGCAAAGCCACCATTACGTGTTCTGCTACCGGTTGTGGACACAACAATTCTCTTCGTGCTCTTCAAATTAAAGTTCACTTTTTCGACCCTATCCGTGGGGCCTTTAATCGTTTTAAAAGTCCGGAAAAATTTTTATCAGAAGAGAGCATTGATGAACTCATGAGAATACCTGGAAGACAGACGGTGAGGATGCACAGATTTCTTTCATCACAGGAATTTCGCCGTATGTCCCATCGTGGTGATCCAGTAGCTGCGTGTGCTTCCTGAGACAGACTCAGTTTCATATTCATACAACCATCCGAAAACTGTTTAGACGCATTTTTTGTTCCCGTGATAAAATAAATACTATAAATAATGTTTTCGAATCCAATTCACTCATTAGTAATGGATGGCTCTGAAACTACGGCTCTGGGTTCTTAAACTGCAAAAATACAGTAGCTTGTGACTCAATGAAACGATGCGTGTGCACTGACCTCATTTTTCACTAGCTGTTGCTCATTTCAATGTCCATTTATCTTGTTCCATGCGGATCATCACTTATCTGCACTCCTCGAAGTTATTCGTGATTGCACTGCAGTTTACCACTTGCGATACGGTCGCTTTCGTTGTTGCTCTCATGAAAGCTTGACTGAGAGTGTAATACAAGGTAGTGGCGTTAACAAAATCAGTTGTAAGGACCACCCTGCAGCATATGTACGACAAACTTTCAGACAGTTGGAAACCAACTTTTGACCTTAGTCCGACCACCGAATTTATAATGACCCAAGCTCCGATCCTTCAGTTGAAACCGGAAGTAGATAATCTCCCAAACCCTTGTTCATTGTTTCTCTGTTCCTTTTCCCAATCACGGAACAAAAACAATTCCCCTCCTACCTTTTCTAACTACGCAACACCAATTTTAATGACTACTCAATCACATTCTTGACACAGACAGTAACCACAAATTATGCTTTTCTAACCAATGAATGTAACTGTGTTAGCCACAAGGATGATGTTACCGAAAACGAGCTTGTTCGCTATTCGTGTTCTCTATATATGGTGAAATAAGATCATTCAATGAAAGGAAAGAAAGTCGAGTTGACTGACAAAATAAGCTCAACGAAATTACGACAGGCCTCGGCAGTTCTACCTAATGTTATTACTGAAGGACACTAGAATCCCCCAACTTGGACTCCGAAGATGCACCGAACGCTTGCAGGTCGAAGCTTTAGCTGTGGCTAGCCATCCTGTTTGCCTTAACAGAACTGACGAGGCAAAGACTTCAGACTTGTGGAGGTCTCTAGCACCACCGATGAACGAACGTCCTAGCGACTACAACACCTAATTGACATCGGAACCCTACAGCCACTGAACCTGCTTGTAGGAACGGAGGACCAACCCTACCGTTGCCGTACACACCGATACACAAAGTTACTCACACACCGTTTGACACCCAGTGGCTTTCGATTAAGAAGTGTTATCCACAGTATCTGGAAAGCAGGCTGATTACAAACGTTTCCAGTCACGCTGTCACTGAATATAGAACTTTGTCTTTTTTATCCTAGTATTTGCTTTCTTTTTATTATACAAAAGTAGAATATTTCAGGAAGGGATTCAAGGCCAATTAGAGGCTGCCATTTGGGGAAAGTGACCCGCTGCAGCTGGAGAAAGGGTTAGAACCCAGGACAGACGGGTCTAAAGTCCACCACAATGTTTTTTTGTTCAAAGCCTGTCATTGACATAGAACAAAGACTGAGCATTCTGGGAATCCAGGTGGCGGGGGTTTTGGTCTTTGTAAACCTTCCCTTCTCCCCTTTTCTGGCTTCTTGACAAACATTAAACAAAATTTGCGAACATCGTTAAATCTCCCTTGCTTCCCATTTTCCCATCTTCGTACTTGATTTAGCCAGTTCAAGCGGATTTATTGCATGGAGATTTGGGCACTGCACCATTTCCGAGCAAAGCTTTCAATCAGGTCTTTGTATACCAATATTTTTCGAGATACACTCAGCACCTCACTTCTAGTTCGGTGTAAATTCGTCAGTTTCCGTTTGGTAGAAAAATATTAGTGGTAAAGGTCAGTACTGCCTAGAAGAAATCAAATTGATTTGGTCTTTTTGGCACTGAAGTGGTGCACCTCTTCCAAATGGAAAGTAAGAGAAACAAACAAATTTATTAAACTTCCATCAGTTCGTTTTTCTTGTCGCAGATTTGCTGTAGACATGCGTCAAGTGACCAACTATCTAAGAGGTCAAGAACTCAGCAGTTCCCATTACCCTTGTGCTTCTTTGCGAGCAGAATGCCGATGAACAACGGAGTACTTGGACTAGTAAGTAAAGTGCATCAATCGAAGTGCCGTTCCGTGTTATGAGAACTGCTGAAACGGATTTTTCTCTGGGTTGAATAAAAATGTAGCCAAAGATGCTCCGAAGTTTTTCATACCATCGCTGCTTGTCAGGCAAGACCGCGTAACCGAAATTCCTCTAATAAACATCCAACTGTTTTGAAATGCGGTGTTGCTTTTGGGCTTGGCATAGCTCAGTCTGACGCGTCAGTGTTGTTCAGCTAATATGATTTCAGCTGTAATATTCTCTTTTCTCCGTTCCTGAGAGTCCTTTCAAAGGTCACATAGTATCCGGTTCCGTTAGTAAGAAGTGTTGTCTGCTCAATGCTCTAGTTGTATTTTCTTAATTTATGTCTACGCTGTAAAGCTTGAGCAGAGTGGATGAAGTTTCTGGTAAACATTTTGTATTACGATGACCTCTACTGGACCAGTAAAGGAGCGTTTATTCGGCAAATAACGTATTCAGCCAGTAGTTTACGCATTCACTGTTACCCGACAAATATGTTCTATCCTAAGTTCTCACTCAGAGGTAGATTAACTCCTTTCCATCGTCCGTAAATTTCTGATCGATGCAGAATAACTCGTCTAAATCAGGACCAAGTCTTCTGTCAATATCTTCGAATATGACAATATTTAAAGGCATCGAACTGACATTCGGGTTCAGATAAGTACTTACACCACAATTGTTCTTCCTTCTATTGTAACGCCGTGTGTACACACGTGATGTTACAAATTGGGGAAACTGTCACGTCTTCAAAATTCGATGACCAGTCGAAAGTTTTTTCACGCGGCCCATAGGCAAGATTTTCCCATGGTAAAACCATCGTTTATGAATGCTGTGTGTTTAGGACATCCTTTACCCTGGCTCATTCCAGCGGAAGAAGGAGATTGTGGGAAAAATTCATATCGGCCATCAATTCCAATCACTCAGTCAGCTGTCAACGCACATTGTATATCGTTACATAAGTTTCACAAAATACAGGGGAGTTATCGTCCGGGTGACTGCGTGCGTTGGGTGTTTCCTAAACGAATAACTATGCTTTCGTTGGTGTTCGGTAATTAGAAAACATGCTAGCTGTGACATTGAGGAAAATAGGCGAGTGATAAAAAACATTTTTCGCATATACCGAGCATAATCATAGCTGACTGAGCAACAAAGAATAGCTACCCAAAGAACAACAGACTGGACCACGAAAAAGGCAGTAATAGCAGCAAATATGGATTTCCGAAACTCCCGATAATAAGAATAATCCTGCTCAAGATAATGCGCTCAGACAAATCACCACTCCCATTTTTGTCGGTATAAGTGTTGATGCTTGCTTGTGCGTTTACTGAGCTCCGGGACACCGATTTTTCTTTCTGTCTTTGTAGATCGTGCAATTGCAACCCCCACGGAAGACACTGCATCCAGCGTAATACACGTTATACTTCCTCTGTCGAACTAAATTTAGCTAGAAACCATAGTGCTTCGAAATTGTCCTCAGAAGTAGGTGATGCTAACTGTAAAGTGGACTTTGAAGTTCATATGTTATGATTCATGGTGAACTGGTGGATATGACGAAACTTCACGTAATCTAGATTGAAGGCAAACCTTTCTGCAATGTTAAGATTAAAGAACGCCTAGGTCCCATGAAATAGGTTGTAACTTGTGGAAGCACAGTGTTTTGGCACTGAAGCACGGACGTGGCTCGTACATAACTATAGACTCAGCCTGTTCATGCAACCATGACTGAGTATGAAGAACCACTTCGAAAGCGCAGGCAGCTCACGGTGTGCTAAACAGGATGGTGGTCAAGAAGTTTACCTGTTGTATTTACACTATTAATTTGTACCGGATTTATTCATGTTTCCAACCTGTATATGTCTAACGCTCGTCACGTACCACCAGGGCTGCACAAAGAACGAAAGATGTTTCGAAACTGCTCCTCGAATTCCGCCGAAACAAAGAGGCTAAGCTCAGCCTAGGGCATGAACCCAGCTGGAAGGGAAATTCCTGCCATACCCAAGAACAATTCCGCTAGGTTTATGCTAATTATAATTCATAATGTTTTTTTCTCATAACGTACTTGTGCCACGTTGTAATTAATCAACTGGAGGACTTCTTGCACCCTGTACCTTTTTCCGGGTATTTATTCACTTTGCTTTACCAATATAATGATCATCAGCCATACGGTAAAAGAACTGCCACATTTAATAAGTGCTAACGTACTTTGTGATTTCTAACTTGTGGTTCAAAAGTAATGAAGCTTTGGATACGGAAACAATTTCTGCCCGTTTACTTTATTTCAAATTGTTTTGCTCCCTAAATAATTATTTACTGAACGATCACGAACCGACCATCGGTTGGCTTTCCAAAACATTGTGCAATACCGTACCTTAACAAAACAATAATGTTACCGATATTTAACCACTCAGTTTAATTTCTTCGCAACTTGGGAATATTTCTATCAAATCAAAGCGAAAGTAATATTATTCCTGAACCAAAAAGATTTATATCCGAAGTTAAAGTGCGTGCGAAAAAACGGAGCCTGACAGAATTGGTCCTCGCCCTGTACCTGACTTGGTTTTTCACGAATCCAGTAAAAGGTACCCAGTTTTTCTTCCACAACGCCGTGATCATTAACACCCTCTGCCCGGACATGGAAGAATCTTATTTCGGAGTTTTCCCACTAAAAGATTACGCAGATTTTCTGAGATTTTGTCCGATTCTAGTGGAAAGTTTACGGCTTTCAGAATTCCATTCTTTGAACCAGACGAGATATATCGGTTCATTTCCCGTTCCCCTTCTGACTTATTGTGGCTCCAAAGTCATAAAACTGAACAAAGGGATGAACATCTGAGTGCTTGTTATTTCATAATACTGTTATAATCATTTTCACTCTTTTGAAAACTAAATATCACCGTATCTACGAACTTAAATGTCGTTATTTTGAACCAATTTCCGCCATAATGAACTCATTAGGGACATGAACTGAACAAAATACACGTCGCCCTTTAAATAGTTCGCTGTCTTTGTGAGTTTTCCAAATAGTCTTATCACAAAATATTCCGTGTGTTGGATTTCATGCCATGTTCGGTGTGTGAAGTAATGAGTGTAAGCAACTTGTGGGAACTCCCAGTAAATTTGCCTCGAAAGAAAGAAACATGACGGGTGGTTCTCTGCTGAGAAAACGCAGATCACTGAACATTATTTGTGAGGCAGTTTTCAACTGTGGGCTAACAGAAGTACATCAGCTGACCTGAGAAATAAAGGTGAACTTAATATCTATCTTCTTTGGTGTCGCGGCTTTCACGAGATGATTATTTGTACCTTACGAACGGAAACTGTTCCCTCTGGTTTGTTTGGAATCATTACCAATGGTTATCCGTCGCCGCCTAACTGTCTAAAATTCTGTCAGTCCCGTGATTGAACTGTTCGTCTTTCCTCGATGACTAAAACGGTGATGCCGTGTGCTGTTTCATTTTAAGACGAGTTCTTCTATTGGGGACTCGATACAAGTTTCGTCAAATGGAACCTGTTAGATTTCACACAACAGATTTTTACTGATCAGAACATTTTACGCTTTGAAAATGTTAGAAACTATTACCTTCAAAACTTTCAACTTTCTGCTAAAAATGTCATGTACACCGACTGCACCATATGGCCTGGGTCACTATGATGCTTCTTTACGAGGTGGTTACTACTTTCAGAGTGAATGCTTATATGACAGTAAGAATGAACAGTTTTTTTGAGATTCATTGAAGCTATCCAAGTGAAAAGGTGTAATCTGTTTCTTGTGCTCTTGGGTTCAGGTTTGCCATGTACTTCCATTTTAGTCGACCGGATCACTTTATTTCGGCGTGACATGTACTGGCTCTGATTACGGCTGGACTTGTGATTTCGTATTTTGCATCAAGCTGCTTGATATTACTTTATTTTTGATCTTTCCATTTAAAATACAACGTATGCACAAATAAAATAGCTTCGTTCATCAAAGCATATTGAGTGATGACTGGAAACAAGTTTCGATTTATTCTCAGACTAATACCTGTTAGTTGAGAAATTACGAAGCAACCTAATCCCTATATGAACTTGGAAAGAGAGCTCATCAGAGTTACTTTGCTTAGTTTTATTTGGATAGGTTTGCCCGAGGGGTTGTGATTCGAAGGTGAGAGCCTAGTTTTGTAAAAACAAAAGGATTTATTCGTTTCCCTGGCGTTACCCTGGTAAAAGCATATTTACAAACCTATCACCAGTAACTTTATTTTACCACTGTGATGCTCATTACTATATTATATGTGGCACGAATCTGATGAGATACTGCGGAATTTATCCGGATTCAAAAAGAGCTGCTTAAATCTACTGTGCTCCCTTTACTAATCCTTGTCAAACAAATCATATGAATAATTGATTAAATGAATAAGTGGCCTTAGCCTATCTAAATTTTTCCTGCCAAAAGCCCAACTGAAGAAAACTTAGCTACTGGCAGAGATGGCTTTGGCAATGACGTTTAGTTTACCAGACCAGAGACCCACTCTATCTTGCAGCAGATTAGCACGAACAATCTTTTTCGTCAGCCTAAATATCGGATAACTCTCTTTCATTATTCTTCACCTCGGGCAGAGGAATCATGCAGTGTTCCACGGGCACTTCCGAGTAATTCAGCTTGGTTCTCAAGAAAGATTGATACGAAAAGATATTAATCACTCGTCAGTTATTTTATTTATGCTCAGAGCTATTTAGAATCCACCGTTTTTCCTTAAACAAAGCCCACAATTAATTGGTTCGCTTCCCACGGTGATTATCCTGTCTTCCGAAAATTCCGATACGTGTTAGCCTTTGTGTGGAATCTAGCTGAACACCACCTCTTGCGACTGCCTATCTAGAAAAAGATCTTTGTTAGCCACCTTTTCGTATCAGTTCATTTTCACGGTGTTTACAGTGGAAATGCGTGAGGCAGTGTCTGTTGAAAACAAATCGAATTACTCATGTACACATGATAACGCGTGTGTCACGCCTCATGAAGTGGCAAAACACCCAACTTATCAGCAAAAACTCACCGGAGTAGTGCACAACGCCTTTCTACAGTTATTTATCTGAGCTCTAGGAATGCACTAAAACCCGGCACAAACATTGTTTTTACTTCCTTCGTTTGTTACACGGTAATGTACACTGTTTCTGAAACAGCGCCAAGGAAGATCAAAGGCTTACGGTAAACAAATGAACCTTCGGATATAACTCTACGGATAATTGTGACAAATTTCTAAGTATTGAGTGTTTCTGATGGCGGAAGTATACTAATAGTGGAATTCCAAAATGGTCGTCAAGGAATCGACTACATTTGGTCTGTTAAGTTAGACGCTCACAGGAGGGTATCATCATAAAATCAGAAGGGAGACATAACAGATTAGAAGAATCTTTTGAACCATCCTGATACAGGACTAGCAAATAACGTCATTAATTTCCGTAATCTAGCTGGAATAATTGTGAAAATTCAAAAAAATTACAAAATTATCCCTCGCGTTCGTTAGCACCATATTTTCAATAGAAGCTTGTGCGCAAGATATTGCATCTCAACAACCAATGTCTAACTAAAAAGGTGATGTTTTGTTTTTGAAATTGTGCAGAAAAACGTGATATATCAATACAAGTGGTCATTACGAAATTCAGTTTGTAGGTAGAAAATTTCACAGTAACCACTAGACTACGGTGTTATCTGTACAGATTTCTCGTCTTTTATGAAGAAGAGCGGACAAAAACTGACCACGCAACCCCTGAATTCGGCTGATCTGATCGCGTAGCGACAGTGACCCCTTGTAGAAAAAAGACCATGAAATCGGATAGGATTGAGACACTATTAAGCCGCCGTTCTTGTTTCAGACTGTTTACCGAATCGATCATCGCTGCCAATCGGATAACATTCTTCCGAACTAATTGATCGAAAGTTAGAGAAGGCAAATTGCCTTCTTTATTTCCTAAGCCAGGCTCCAGACCAAAATAAGCGTAATCGCTTGAATGCCACCTTGGACATTGTCACATTAAGAACAACACAATATGGAGCAAACAGTTGTTTCTAGCGAAAACTTTGCATGTTTCTAAAGCTCATACGAGTGAGATGACAGTGGAATGCATTGTCTTTTGGCCGGTGTAAGTGTGATCTTTTTTGATTGCAGTGTCAGGAAGTTGGAAGAACGTGCATGCCAGACAGTCTTTCAACCAGAATGGGACCAAGTTACCGAGACGCTGAAGTCCAGTATTTATCCTTGCACATTTATTGGATGATCGAGCGATCTGGGCCACTTAAAGACAGTTCAGAGTTCAGAGAAAAAAAATACTTGATTTCAGCCTAAGTTAACCTTTCAATTGTCATGATTTAGTCGCAAATAGTTATTCCTTTGGTTTTGGCCCTTAAACGTGGGTATTTATGGCTCATCCCGTTCTCCCATTTTACTTCGAATCAAGCAGAAAGTGTAAAAGTGTGCTACCGTTAATTCTGAGCGAACATCTAGTCTATAAGTGAGAACTTCTTGGAGAATGAATGCACACTAGTGGGACAGAAAGTTGATAAAGACCAAGTACTCCGATGCGGCCACAGTATGAGGCACACCAAGGTAGCTTTGTGAACAGCAGGGTCTTTGACACTGATGCGCTTATTGGAGATGACTTTATTAGAAATTTAGGAGGTTTTATAGTCTAAGCTTCAGGGTTGCTGTGGTTATTAGGTGTTACCGGGTGTGCTGCCTTCAGTAGACACGTTTGCTAGCGTAATATTCTACTCCCTAAAGTCTGCGGAAGGGTTTACAAATAACTGGTGTGGCACATCTTATGCCCACAGAAAAGCTTGGTGTTTTAGCCTAGGATGGTGGCTGAGAATATGACCGTATGGGTTTCCGCGTCTTTTCGAAACTATACTTCTTACAGTCTGGCACCAGAAAACTAGTGGAAAATTATCCGGAGGAAGAATCCTTAAACCTCAATGTCCTGTATCCAGTCGTTATAATCTCCTTAAATAAGGAATTTTCATTTTGTCTGAGAGCTTGGTAGGATTGTCATAACTTTCCTTTATCCCAGTTAAGATCGGTAACACTTCACGAAACTCGACCACCTAACCAGAGGATGGACGTAACAATGATAATGGAACTGCTCAGTTGACTAAAGCCTGAGCAGCACCAATCTATTTAGTTCAAATAACAATATTCATTTTTATTTAACCGAAGCAGGGGCACTCGGAGCAGTTGCCAATGGTACTGTTCCTTTCCCGTGATCTACTAAAAGCATCTCCTCGAAAAATACTCAAGCCGTTTCTGTTCCTGGTCACTTTCTTGTATATTTTGTGAATTGCTGTTCTGGTTCTCTTCTTGGCTTAGAACGGAGCCGTGGAGTAAAGCTTGCAAAAACGGAAACCCCATAACGAAGGAACCGAATATTTGATAGGATACGCAAAAAGTAGCACCATACGGGAGCTGTACGGGCAGACCACGCAATGATGCTGCGAAGCAGTTAGAAAGAAAATCATTACAAGAATAACTCTGCCTTACGCATTCATCAGTCACGTAAGCAAAGCATCAGACGAAAAGGCGACACAATTTACCTGATTGAAACAGGGCTTCGAATCAAAGGCGTACGTGAACGTGTGCCATGTAACTTGTTTGTCCGATATTATTTATATTCACCTATTTACTTTTTTCTTCTTATTACTATATACAGTAACTGTGCAATATTTTAGGAAGGTAGTCGCAGCCATGTAGAGGATGCCGTTTGGGTAAAGTGACCAAAGACGGTGGCTACGATGGCAACACCCTAACCCGAGACAGTTGATGACCGTTTGACCGCAGTCGGGTATATGAATGAAGTCGCCGTAGAAAAATTTCGGCCCCCCACCCTACGTTTTACAAATTTAAATGAGATAATTATGCTGAACAGCAAGTCCCACTTCCCAAAGCTCGACATAACTTTAAGGTTTGTGAACAGAAGCAAATTATAAAGGCCGGATTGATATAAACACTACCAATCATAGGACGTATTTCATTACCCATTTTGTCCCCTATCTTAGTGAGTTCAGTTAAGGACTGTAATTCTTCTGCACTTGATTCCAGCATAATTAGCTGACAAAACAGCCAATTACAAAAGCTCTTAACCGGAGCACGGAGGGATCCTCCTGTCCGTTACACGACAATACTATTATTTATGGACAGAATATATCATCAAAACGGCATAGGTAATGAGAAAAGGGGTAATAAACTCTGCCCCGGTAAAATCGAAATACTCTTCACCAAACGAAGCGTACGATACATCTAAAACAAAACATTGGTTTTTCTTTCCAGTGAAGATTGAATTTGCCTTTCATCTCTGGTGTAGTCTTTATGCATCTGGATGAGCGGGAAAGTATTATTTTGTGAATCTGAAGTATTCCTGACTAAAACAGTCAACATTCATCTTTAGGTTCCGTATACCGCGTCACACTTTGCCTAACTTAACGTTTGAGAGCACGACGGTTAGTGCAAATAGTTACTGAATATTAACATCAAAGCTGTTGCAGTTCGATTCATTAGGATTTGGGGTCTTAATGTTCCTCTTTCTTTATGCGTCTTGACTTAGGAAGTAATCTTGCCGTTATCAGTAATATCAGGATTTCTACCAGCAAATTAATGAACAATGCTGCTCTCACGTATCGTATCCTGAGTTAGACTAAGTCCTATTGTTGTACGCTGTCTATTTGAGCTAGATTGTATACAAGGAAATGGAGAAAACTGTAAGATTCTAAAAGGGTGATCAATTACCGAAACGATGATGCATTCTTGCCATCTTTCAGAATTTGTAAATATTCTTCCAAATGGGAGTTCAACAGCATACAGTTAAACCCACCTTAAGGAACTGTTTATAAATGACCCATTTCAGAATTTTCCTAAACACTGCAATCAGTCGAAAGGTATGTTCCGAGCGTGCAAGATCTGGGGCTGTTTTATAGAACATATTACAAACACGAGGAGCCTGAATCTTATAGGTAATGGAATTTCAGCATGCAATTTCCGCGTCCAGAATTTCAATTTCCCGAGCCTAGTTTATCCATCAGAATGTCTGACGCTTCGTGAGCAAAGCTGCTTTTTGTTTTCCCCACTTATTTCACATCATTTCCAGAGGTTACTCAGCTATAGTAGTTAAAAGATCAATCTGGCATATCATCAGTTGGTTCTTCTGGGTCATGAAGTAGGACAACTTATCCCATGGTATCCTCTAGCTTTATATCTCGGTGACAAAAGCTATGGGATGCAGTCTCCAATTTTATATTTAGAATACCGTCCAGTTTAATTTTTTTTCGGTCTGCCAAATAGGATTTTCGAAATACTTTATGCAATGTTTACATGAAAATTACGACTTGAAGTTGTAGCATGCTTCGTAAAAATGGAATTTATTTCAATGAACATGTGGGTTGCAACCATGTATGTCTCCTTATCAGAAAAGACGAAGATCCGACACTGGAAACATCATTCACCAAAGCTAACCGGGGATTTTTATATTGATGTCTTGGTTAAATAGAAGCGTCGAATATCAGTATGTCCTACGGTTTTTGCGAAATCTGATCGCCACACAGAGCTGGAAAACTTTGAAACTACAGACGACTTTTTGAGGACCCACAGTCTGTGTATAAAGCAATCTCACAACCTCAACATTGATTTGCGTACTTGTTTGTGTTACGCTCAATACCAGATAGGTCCCTACTTTTGCGTGGATTTTAGAGGCAGAAGGTGTCTGGAAGACAACAAAGAGATCACTCTGTAAAGAGGTTGTGATCAGTTTCGCGTGCTTTCGGGCTCTTATGCGTTCCGCATAAGTTATCCGCTATACCATGCTCACATGATTTGACTTCACTTTTACTTTGTAATTTGGACTGCGTTAAACCAGAATGTAGCAATAAAAGCCAGAGCAACGTGTAAGCGCTCAAATTAAACCGATCTACCGTGTGTGTTTGATATTCCGTAGCACGTCGTTGTCGTTCAACTTTCCAATCCGATTTCATTAGGTCCACTAAAACGAGTACCTTTGAAACTACTAGGGCTGGCGCTGGTCAAAAGGTATTTGTTGTGGACTTTAGACTATGACTATCCGAGTTTGATTCCCGTCACTTCCGGTCAGTTTCCCCATTTGGCAACCTTTCACCAGCCGCAGCCCTTTTCCTTAATTGTTGCACATTGTTGTATGACAAGTAAAAGAGTAAAAGAGTGTGCATATTTTTTCACCCAGGGTTTTTTGGTAGTACACTAGAGAACAAAATTTGATAACCCAAATCCCACTTTCAAAGCGAAGATGCGTGAATTATTTGAAATTATTAATCAGGTGCTGGTTCTCTTGTGAATTTGCCGCGCATGCGTAATATAATGCTGCATTATCTTCTAGTTCGTCTATAAAAGAGTAACTTGTAAGGTGAAACTTTTGCGTATTATCAGAAATGGTAATTCCCATCAAGGTGGTTGCGGAACAACAAAAATCTATTCTTGATATTCTTCTGTCAAAGAACCTCACACAAAAGCTAAGCAGTTGGCCTGCAAACTCAGTTGGGTGCCACGAAAACAATGCTTGTCAAAATTTGTCTGCAAAGAAAGCTCAACTTTTTCCACTGGAATGCAATTTACAGTGTTCATAAAAGATTTTCCCTGGCTGTTGCTCTGCTCCGTTTACAAGTCGTTCGAGTTCGTTGTTTCTATCCACCGTGCCCGCTTTTGTGCACCTTCATTCCGAGCACTTTATCTTGCACCGATACCAACATGGTACCAAAGTATTACGAATAATCATGCGTTGTCTTTCTTGACTTGTAGAGTGCACTGATACCAAATGGAGAAAATAAATAACTGAGGGTTTGCACTAGAGTAGCGGCAAATGTTGTTCCTCAATCCACCTTGTGTACGTTATCGTCGTTTAGTTTGAAGTTCCAGAAACAATTTAGCAATCCCTGTAGAAATTACATTTCTCGAATTCTCTAGACGAATTGATTTTTCCACACCCACGTCTCTGACCAGTGTCCGTTTATAATAAGCAGTTAGACTATCTTTTTTTGTCACATTCGTATGTGTTACTGTAATCCGCCCTCGCGTATGCACCAATGTTTTGACCTTGAAAACATGTACAGCTGGCAGAGAAGCACACAGATTGCATAACAAGACGACTGCTACCTTTTCAAGGATTGACCAATCGGAGTTTTTGTGCCCGATTACCGACTACCACAATTCAGGGACGAATGATTTGACCTTGAATAGTTGGGGGCACTAACGCGCATTTGTAAAGCCAGAGTTCCTTTTCGCCAGGGGAGTAAAGCCAAGACCTTTTGGAAATCTTTTACGAAGGGGTATTTATTCTCTACCAATAAATAAACGCGCTGCATATCGGCATTTCACCTTGGGGACCTAAGCTGTACCTGAATCCCCCTTCTCTCGGTATGGAGATTGAATGAGAAATGCACACACCTATGCGCACCCCATTGCACATTTGTACGGCTTAGACAGGCAGACAGGCAAGAGATCTTACACAGCTTTCTTCTAGACCCATTCGGTGCTTACACGCGCTATCATCCTGCGCGAAGAGACAACAGACTAAGCACCAAACCAAGCCGATAGTTCCGTTGGAGTTGGGATTTTCGAAGATACCAGTTTATTGCTCCCAAGTCATTTCGTAGTTGGTCATTTGTTAATTACTGTGAGCACCTAACTGCACATTCAACAAAATGTCAACTCAAGATGGTGTTGTTTATCAAAACTACGGGCAACCAACTGGCCAGCCAGCTTCTTCGACCAAGGTGCTAAATCTTTCTAGGGCTCACATTAATTTGGGTCAGCCAGAGATGCCAACTGCCCAACCACAACAAACGTACTACGCTCAACCAGCTCAACAGCCACAGCAGGTCAATTATCCAACTGCTTACACGCCGCAGGCCACACAACCACAAAGTTATACAGCAGCACAACATACTGGGCCAGGACAACCACAAGTTTTTACTGTCGGTTCAACCCAACCCAGTTCAGGCCAGATGCAACAATTTCGTATGGTAAATCAAGCCCCTCCAGGACAGGAGACCACCAGAACAGTGACGTACAAGGCCCAATCCCCAGGTCAGGCGACCTACCCGTCAGCGCAGTCCGGTGTACTCTATGGCGGACCGTCACCTTGCCAACAGTCCTATCAGACTTATCCGGCCGAACCGCAAGCACATGAAACACAAAAATATTATGCCCAACCTGCCCAGGCCTATTCGACCCCAGTTCCTTCTCAAGGCACTCCTTTCGTGCAACCTGGAAACGTAGTCATAGCGGCTTATCCGGCTTCGGGAGGCCAACCTTCTCCTGGTCTTGGTGTCAGTCAGCCAATCGGTGCGCAGACTAGTCAACAGGCCTGGACACAGCAAATGTTCGATCAACAAATATCGCCCAAACCATACAGCGGTTCGGCCCCACAACCCTTGGGGATGGGGATGCCTCCGCCACCACCGCCCACGCAGTCGTTTTCGCCTGGTTCGGTTACACGGTTTCAACAACCGGCGCAACATGCGCAAGCGTATTCAGTCTCGACATATGCCCCACAGCCGCCCTACCGGCCACAACAACAGCAGCAGCAGCCTGTTCAGTTTCAGACCGTTGCACAGCAAGACACTTCTAGTGTTCGAGCGGCACAACCAGTTGGTACAGCGCAACAAATTGTCTACCCGTCACAGGCACAGCCAGCACACGTTTACCAACAGCAGCAGCAGCAGCAGCAGCAGCAGCAGCAGCAGCAGCAGCAGCAACAACAACAACAACAACAACAACAACAATACACAAAGCAACAGACAAAATATCAACCGGCTCCAGCTTCCCATGAATCTGATTATCAGTCGCGTCCACCGGTACATCAGTCAGTAGACAATCTACAAGTCCGTCGACGGCTTCCATCGGCTGGTGGAGCAGGATCACAGAGAAATATTAAGGTCAGATCTCTGGTGAGTTGCTTTTCACCAACTTACTCATTTATTGCGGACTTCTGCTTCATTTACCCATGATATTTTCATTTTTCTTACGGGACTGTTTCTAACGTGCATAGCGAATGATTACGAATGACTTTTATCCGTTACATAATCAGTCACCTGGAGTCATAGCACCTCACCATATATGCCCTTTGGACACACGTGGCCTATCTGAAAGTTATCATTCGGAACAAAGTATAATGGGAATTTACTTCCACAAAAGACGTTCGTGTCGCGTATTGGATCCATCCGAATAAATAAGTACTGTCTAGTACCTGATCAAATTGTCTCCTTTGGTGTCTGCCGAACAGATGTGCTGGCCAGTCAAGAAAGCATGCAAAGCGAGAACCTCCTAGTTCTAACTTTACTACAGTAGTTTTTTTCACGTACAATTATAAGAGTCTGAATACAAAAATGTTTGCTGTTGAATATCTAATGTTGATATATACGAGGATATATTATTCTATGACTTACTGATTAGCATTTGTCAAAAAACAACAGTAGTGAAGGAACACAGACTTAGATTTTGACAACCAAAAGCGCTCTCCAAAACGATGTACTCTATTTACAGAATGAATCTGTCCCATTGGACCGGTTTGTGACTAACTATATATTTTGTGTATGCACCCTTAAGGAAAGCTCAATCAAACAGTAGGATGATATTTCTTTTAGAGACTGCATTGATGTGGCTGAGTGGATACATGCCATTCAGGCTAGGATACCTGAAAAAAACAATATCGAAGGAACATTCGCCGTGTATATGATAACCCCAAATACCAAACAGCTGTGCTACCATTTCGTGTTCAAAACATGTCTCATCTGATGGTTCTCTTCGTGCGAATAATACTTCCTTGATCCGTGTCAAAATTTATGCTGAACATACGATCCAAATGTGACTTAACTAAGTGTTTCTCTACTACCACTACTGTTGCAACAACAACAGCTACTACTAGTACTTCTTCTTCTACTACCTTTACTACCACTACCTGTTATTACTGTTTTTTATCATTAATATAGACCTTTTTATACGAACCGTATCTGTTTTACCGGTGCGTTTGTTCATAGAACCCAGGCGGGTTCTAAACAAGTCCGATGAAATTTACTGCGGTAGGAATAGTTACTATTCAGATTACCTACCACACACTAATAACTTCGAGAAACCTTCCAAGGACTTTAACAAGCGTAGACTGAAGCTTCATGGTCCTCTACGAGGATAAAATATGAAAATTTGTATGCCTTTTAGTAGACTAGAACTCGGACTTGGCACGGCACAAGAAATGTGCTTGCCGATCTAACTGAATTAAGAACTCAGTTGTCTCAGATGGTTACGCGTGACTGACTGGCACGGAGTAGTTAAATTAAAATGATCTTGAAAAATGTAATTTAAGGAAATATCCACAGGGAAATGTTTACAGTATTCAATGATTTAACCATTTCCTCTCTCGGGCATAGATTCATCATATCAAAATGGATCGACGATATTTCTCGGAAGCGTAAGGCCGGTTTCGCGGCTATTACCGCTCATCAGATATGCGTATCCGGCACTCTACTGCCTAATCATCCCTATACGCGAGCTCTCATAGTCGATTTTTTCATTATAATCTGATCTTGGTCGCAAGGAAAGGGTACGGACGGAGAGTTTATTTTGGTAATCAAAAGGTGATACTACAGAAGTTATTTCGTCAGTTAGCTTTGCCGAAAAGACGAAACAAAATTGTGAAAATCATCTTATGATTCTAAAAATGGACTAGTGATCCATGCATGTTCGGTACGATTCAGATGAGATTACAATGACAAAGTATTTTCATCAAGTTTCAAAACAACAAGGAATCGATCGCATCAGACTATTACCTATTTGGAAACCTCTGACAGTATTGATACATTATAAGCAAGTATTATCAGTGATTGTTTTGGTTTAGTGGCTAGCGATCTGCTTAATTTGCCACTGGTAACCTTTTTCGGCGTTTTTGGCAGTTTTTAACCGTCCTACCTCATACACCCCGAAAGCAACAGCTAACGTCTATGGTATCTTTCTGAAAGTTGTCTATACCGTGCATCATAAGACTAAGACAGTTGGCCTATTTAAAGTACAAGTTCAGTGCGCGCCTACCAAAGACTAGAAAAAGGGACCGTTTCATGGGGAGTACAAGTGACTTGTGTGCTTAGGTCATTAACACTGAAAGTACGCACGATATCACTGTCCCCAAGCTGTCCTTGTTCGCCTCGACCGGTATGTCACCGTTAACCTTGACCTATACTAACATGTTCGGTCGAACCGAACGTAAGATGATCGTTTAATATGTCCAGTTGTTTAATTCTGGATATTCTGAGGAAGACTGTAGTTAACTCCAAAGTCCAAGTTACACCATCGGGAGGGCACGTAACAACTTTAACCATGACTCTGTCCTCGTAATCTTACGACTTGTTTTGCTCTTGATATTTATGATTATCGATAATTTATAACCTTTTACTTCGGAAAAACTGAGAACCTAAAAGACCAATGATGATTTGGACTCTCTTTACGAATTTGAAAAGCTATTCATGTCTCAATCATTGGCGGAATTATTACCATATACGATGATGAAAATATCGGCAAAACAATACTCGACATGCACTATTACGGCTTATCAAATTCCGAATTTATCTTAGCCTTGTTTGCTATACCTTCACTGGTTTCATTTATCTTAGTAATCGTCCACATTGTAGCATGACTTTCAAGACTTTATCTAAAAAATGTCACCATTTGCTATTGATTTTATTTCTTACTTTTAATATCACATCAATCCATGATGATATATTTCGATTTCCATAATTACGACTTGCATTCGTTATTGATGTTCATTTATTCTATTTCAATTTGCAACGACTATCATAGTGTCTCTTGCCTATTATAAATACTTTGTCTCACAGCCTATGAGAGGATCGGCAAGCATGGAAGCTCTTGATGCGACCGGACCGCCACAGTTTGTGCAACACCCGTGTTCACAAGCCACGGTGAATGAAGGTGAACCACTGAGCATCACTTCTCGTGTGCGACCGGCTGGGGATAGTACTCTTCGAGTGGAATGGTACAAAAATGGGAAACCACTGGCCGCATGTGAGTCATTCAGGATTCATTAGTTTAGAAACGCAGGTTTGCATTTCAAGATGGCTATAAATCTGAGTACTTCGATGGCGTGACGTGATATGCCTCCCAGGGAACAAATTCCATCTTGGGATAGGATTTTTCACGCTATCATCTGAAAGAGTCCTGCATAGACAACTAGCTCCCCATATGTTTGAACCTTGTTTACTGCTTACATGAATCTTTTGACATCCTATCGCGAAAGCATTCTGTACCAGTACTGACATTTATTCTCTTGCACTACTCTTACTGAGAAAGGTATTATTATGCTTTTTGGGGGACCAAACTGTCAACGAAAGTATAATTGTGTGCAACTGTAAACCAAGTACCCCGCCTTTAGATAAAGTATCCGGTGTGGAAGATTTCCAGGATCAATGTGTTGTATAGTTTCGGATCATGGTAACTGTTTGAGATCTAAGGGTCAATGTCAAAGCTCAGGCAATAAAACACTAGACTCTGCTGAGGAAGTTAGGAAAGAAATTTGCAGAAAATTTAAAATTGCCCTTGTATATTGATCTAAAGAACAGGATGTTGAAGATAAAATAAATTCGTGAGGTCTAATATTGCGTCGATTTGGTTCTGTAAAAATTTCGGTTTAATATCTAGCAAGTTTGGTTAAATGCAAACATTGACGTGGGCGTACGGTCACCGTGGGAAACTCACAAACCCGTAATGGACAGTTTTCTCCATGAAACGGAAATAGAAAGAGACGCATATTGTACGTCAGTTGGTGTACTTTTGCTATACAACGTATCCAGTGTTTTCCTTTCCTAAACTCTGGGAAGACGCTTCGAGTCACAGAGTACGCAAAATGAATAATTATGGGAAAACCTTGATTTACTGATTGCTTAGCTGCTGTTTCCATAATAACAGCTTCACCTCCGGTTTTGCTTGAGTCGAATTTATTTTCTCCCGTAGTTCTTGGTTTTCTTGGCGGTCATCACAAAGAGAATGGCAAATGAGAGAGTGGAACAAGAGTATGAGTGTGGTTCTCGCGTAATCTTTCGAAAGGTTTTACTTGTCTGAAATGGGAATTCTGGTAGTCTACCCGTGGGATACGCTGGATTGAACACGAGGTGCACTAGGTGACGCGACTAATTACTGAGGTCACTGGAGATCTGGAATAAATATTCACTTCCTTCTGATTCCAGTCACGTACCATTTGAAGTATTTAATTAACGTATGACGTTTTTTTAGGACAACAATTCACTCTAAAGCGGTATGATATCTATTTGGTGAATTATGAGATATTTCTACAATATCACCGAGTTGCAAAAATGCCTCCTTCCTCATTGATTTTTCATTTAGCATCTCGTTTTACGACCACATTTGATCGAGGCTATGCTGTGTTAGACTTCCTCTATACTAATGAAGATGACACTGGTGATTATTCATGTGTGGCTACCAACAATCAAGGTCAAGACCAGTCCTCGGGTTGTCGAATCACGTGAGTATTTCCTGCTATTGATCTGACTTGCTAATAAAAACGAAGTTTCGACATTATCTTGTTTCGCATTGTATAGGGGAACTGGATTGATTCATACCATCTCACTCATTGTGATCCTATACAGACTGTCTGGCCTAGGAGTTGGAACTATAAAACAAGTTCCGAAATTTTCGTATCACTCAACAAATCGTTATCTTGCTGCCTAATGTTCAGTGCTTTGTAAGAGACCTCTTCCTATCGTCGGTATTCTTTTAATTTTATAATCTACACAATGTTGTGATAAAATTCCAACAAAAAGAACTATCTATTAGCTAAGCTATTAGTATCTTTAGAAGATTTTACTTTCATTGGTTTTAAAATATTTCATTTGCAGAAGATCATCAGCCTACATAGCAATCATTGCTGTTCAAGCGAACTTTATTCACCATTCTTGAAAAGGTAGACGAGTTTGAGTGAATGTCGATTATCATAGGATTTGAAATGATACTCTTACGTTGTGCAGTTGTATATATCTGTGAGTTCAAGGCTTTCATATGGAGCTTTGCACACAACACTGAAGCGAAAGTTAGTTTTAGTACCAATCGGATTAAAACGTGTGAGGCTTCCTGTTTGAGAGACAGGACGTCAGCCTACCGAATGCGCGGAGACTCCAAGAGGTGCAGTCGAGTGTCACGGTTAGTGGGACATTTACACTCTAATCTCCCTTTGTGTGTTCAGTATTTCACTTACATTTCCCGTTTCTTGTGTGTCTACCCATGCATGGGATTTCCTTTCATATCTCTCTCAACAAAAATATCTTCGGAAGTAGAAATCTCAGCTGGGGTACTTAACCCTGATATTTCTGGCTGATAACAATGAAACTGTAATTAATGAGTAAATGGCAGATGAATTACAGGGTTTACTCTGACTGGTGGACTACTTCTGTATCTATTTTTGTACTTGTTTGTTATTAATACATTGGATTTGATCAGTGTCGTACCGGAAGAGGGTGTGGTTACGGATACACAATTGCCCGAGGAATCGATGGTTGCCAGTCTGGCTGCGATGGAAAATCAAATGATGCAAAACGGTTTGGATCGTGGATCACGTTATAGAGATGAGAGTCGACCAACCAGACCGCCAACTTTCTTAAAACCGCTGAACCCACAAGTCGGGATTCGTGAGTCCACCCCGGCACATTTCGAGACTTTGATTGAACCGGCAAATGACGCCAGCCTGACCGTTGAATGGTACAAGGACGGGAAGCCAGTGAGCATGGGTAAGTGGAAGTCACAGTTAGCAGTCAAGTTCTTGTTGTTTTCTCATCCAAGTTTTGGGGCGACAGGCTTTGAAACGCCCGCTCAACCAAAAAGAATAACATTTCTATTTGTTTTTCTATGCACTGCGATGTTTTCATGAATTTTTCTGCAAAATCAGCGTATTATTTACTTTGAAGTTCAGTAAGATACTGCACGAGTATCCTGTCCATTCACAACCAGTGCTGCTCTAAATGGCCACCACTCTGAAGTGGTCTCAGCCTGACGTCGTACCCCATGGCTGATCAAAACAGTTCGCTTATCATCAGCATAACGCATTGGAACCCCACGTGCGTTGTTCCTGCTTTAGTCGCCTCTTTTGATTAAATAAAACAACTGACGTTCAATAAGGAATCGTTGGTTGTGATTCATATTAACTACGCAAGAGCGATAGTGCTTGTAAAATTTTCCAGTTATTACTAGAACCGGTGACCCTCCGCTTACCTGAAAGAGGCTGCTTCATTAGAACATTAATTATTTTATTCAACTCGGTCTGACATAACAATAAAGCTCACTTACCAGGGCTTTTGCCCGGTAAGTGGAAGGTCGATGATTCTATTCCGGCTCGTGACTCTAAACTCTGGGTACGAGAAATGCAAGCGGATTTCCCATTACCTAAGATCCAGGCTCCTCGTGCCTGCATTACATTCTACGAATTAGTGGAATTAGTGCATTGGACGATGCCTCGAGCTTTCACCACGAGGAATGTTTTGGTAGGCGCATAAAGAGGAAATATAACAATGTATCTTTAACACAAAGCCCTAGCCTAGTTCAGTGGAGAAATCGGAAACTATCGGCGGTTCATTTACTTACTACCTGTCGTTGTGATCAAGGTTTCGCCGGTGATTGAATGTCCCAGTTGGAGCTAATGTTGTCACCGTGCTTTACTGGTGGCACATTTATCCACGTTTTTAGTGAGACAGAAAGCAATAAAACGCATGACACAATTAGCAGTTGTCCATTATTACCCGAGTTCACCCTTGTGAACTTCTTGTCTTCTTCATGATAATCGCCCGCATTTCATCAACAGGATGTTAGTCAAAAGGGTCAGTGGAAACTATCCTATTCTCTGATATAAGTGGTATGGCACTAAATATCTGTTTCACATCCACTGAAAAAAACTGAAGAATAGATTGATGTTGTTTGTTCCGCATGACAATGATCTTCTGGAAAGTAACCGTAAACCAAGCGGAGGCAGTGAAGCAAAATATTATAAAGTGAAAAGACAAAAAAAGATCCACTTTTAAATTATAGGGTTACAAAACTATAAACGTACCATATTTTCATTCAGCATTTGAAACAACAAAGGTTACACTTGTTCCGGTCACGACTCATTCAAACAGAACGCAAAGTGGTTGGATTTCGGGGAAAAGACTATCATCTGTGCAAATTAGCACGTGCATATTGAATGCAATTTTGAAGAATTCGAAGCTCATGGACTGACACAGAAGGTCATAACTAGTCATTCGTCTCAACACGGTTGGCAGGTTTCCTCGTTTTCAACAAGCCTCATCAGCTGATTTAGGTGAATAAACTTGTTTTGTTTTGTGTATATTAGAACCAGTTATTAGGTCATTTTTGTTCTGACTAAGAATATTACGTATCCAGTTCTGTTCAGCAACGAAAGTCAGTGCTGCTACTCTTGCTTTGCTTATCTCGGTCTCGAAGGCTTTCGGAATCGAGATTGCTACTGATTGATTGACGGATGGAAGGTAGCATACGGCTGCCTACTGCTACTTATTATTGCACACATTGACGTGATGGAAAAAGAAGTTGTCAGTTGAGCATAACTTCAGCCTTTCTTATGGACTACGTCTAACGAATCATCAGTTGCATGCATGATGTGTTTGGTAAGCTTGTGTAAGGGGTATTAGTGGAATTTACGCCCCAAATTCTCTTCAGTAACATGCCTAAAATCGTATAAACTGCTTTACTTTTTAGGTTGTCGTTTCAATGCAATCTTGGATCGTGGTTTTGCTATTCTGGATATACTTTATTGTTATCCGGAAGATAACGGTGCTTACTGGTGCATAGCAAAGAACGCTCTGGGTCAGGTTCAAAGCAACGTAGTAGATTTACAGTGAGTGATCTATTTAGGGAAGTTTTATTACCTGTGTTCTGAATGCGACTAGATAAAATAAAACATTCGGAATAAGGTTCAGTTGCGAATCAATGGGAAAACCTCAGTCATTTTATTTCAGTTTATTCAGAAGAACAATTTGACTGAGACTGATAACAACCATCAGTTTTGAGCTTTTCCGATCAGTTGTAAAGTTCATAAAAGTACTCAGTGTTTTATTCATTTCAAATGTCACAATGTAATGTAAAAGATCTGAGCTTATGGAATGAAGGCAACTGCTGTCGACGTACGGGATAGTTAAATTGACCCACACAAACGGGATTGACGTGGTTCAGTTAAATAGAACACACACGTGGGCGTGTCGGTTGGCGGTGTGACGTAGTTGCCTTACTGCCATGACAAAACTACTTCCGTCAGGAAGGCATTTAGGATACACAAGCCATATTTTGTTCGATATATAGTTTTAGCATGAAAAATTTTAGGAAAACATCTTTTCCGCAATCCTGCGATAGTACGACACATCTTTTTTCGTTGACTGAGTATCCAGCCTTGGGTGGATCCTTCGCAATTTTCCTCGTAGACATAACACAGGCTGTGTTTGCTGACCCTATTATTCCACCGATGTTCTCTATTTTCAAGGTAAAACTAACCGCAAAATCTCCACATTATGAAAAACCATTGGAATTCAGTGGTAAACTAGAGTCTCACTGACTGAACTGTGCCCACAAGCAGGGAGTTCCTTGAAGTTTAGCCGGCTTTGGAGCTTGATAGGTGGTTTTAACTGCATAGTTCAGATCAAAATCAACTTTCTTGCTTACTTCATTGCTGTGAAAAGGTAGCGAAGAGAGGATTGTTTTCCTCCAGACTGACAGATGGTTCAAACTAGATAATATATAGTTTTGCTACATCTGAACATAATAAATTATTGATTCATTTATTTAGCTTATTTGACTGTGATCCGGGGCCTTATGGAAGTCATAATCTACTAAACGAGACTCTTTGTTGTGAACTGGCTTACTTGTGCTGTGCTTAGGGTGTTTCTACAAATTGGACATCACCAAGCTACTTAGGTGACACAGAGTTATTCGTGGGTATCAATCCTGCGTCCATTTTCCTGTGGTTTCATTCAGAGGGGTCAAAAAGAAAGGTTGTTTCTGACAAATTATTTTTCGGAAGAGTTTATCGGTTTACTCTCGGCGCAGTTTCAAAGCCCCAAACATTGATGACATACCATGAAACTATTGTTCAGCAGATTCGTTTTACGTACCATGCGATTAATCATGCAGTACGGTCGCTCCACTCACCACCAGAAACGGTCTTTTTTATCGGCATTCATCAACAGAGCGGTCGAACTCTGACTTATATTGTCGTAGACTGGAATAAGCGGCCAGTAAGCTCAAATCCCGTAACACAATGATTTGCTTTCACTGATATTTGGAACAAGCATAGTATGTGAATTTAGTGACCACACACTTCTTCCAAGTAAAGGCGACTGAATAGTACGTGTCTGTTTAGTTCACGGTATTATGGATTTTACTACCATTATTATTATTCCACTTTTACTAACACGACCACAGCCGTTAATTTTTTCTTTTCCAGAATAGATTTGCTACAATTTATATTTTGAAAATTCCCAATTTCAACTCGGTCGTCTAGTTGACAGGCCTAACGGTTATTGATTTCTAATTTTGCGCGTACTTCCAGTAATCACCCAATGAAGTAATCTCACATTTGTTGCCCCCGGATCTTCACAGATGTGCTGGTGAAGCCAACATTGTGACCAGTTCGGTCCTGTCGAAAGAGTCGGTTTCATATCTACAAAGTTTGGACAACTGGAATAGTGAACAAATGGCGGGGTAAGTGCACGCAGAATGACCATCGGGAATTCAAGCGCTCGTAAGTAGGACTGGAGACGTATCGATTCAGTTCGTGTCCATTTGCTATGGTTATAACACACTGCTCTATTTTCTAGCTGGGGGGAAATGTCGCCATTCACGCAGTGCGTGACGTGAATGGTATCGAAGTGCGGATGTTTTTCAACCCATTCGCTAGTCAATTTTCCCGTTAGCTCAGAAACTGTATTGTATTTTAAAGTGTAATCTGCAGTTAACATATCACAGAACAAAATTTACATATACACTCAAAAGAACAGGAGCAGTCAGAGAATGTGTATCGGTCCTTTTCTAACAAATCTGATTGCATTCAGTCGGCTGGTCTAGTTCTATATTACAATAATCCGTCTTTCGTATCCGGTCACTACACATTCACTCAGATATGATACGGTAAAAGTCGAAGAACAGGAAACTCCAGCTGCACCAACTTTCGATATTTTGCCGGTGCCGATTACCGTGACTGAAGGATCGCCAGCTCGGTTCATGGTCAAGGCTGGTGGCTTCCCACGGCCCAAAGTTCAGTGGTACATTGATGGGGAACTATTGGCTTCAGTAAGTATTTCACTGTTTGCATGATTTGCACACCGAATAAGAGAGATTATCCAAAGTGCTTATCGTGATTCATTAGAAAAAAGGTGAAATCCACTCCCTACTGCAAAAAAACTGTGGCACATTGTGCCTGAGTTTATCTTCTGTGGGCATGTGTATTAAATTCATAAGTGATCTGACAATCAAAATGACGTAATTTAAAGCACCAATTGAAAATGATTCAAAAGACCGATAAACAAGTTCTCAGCGAAAGCATTTTACATTATTCTTATGGTGATATTATAATAAGCGAAGTATGGCAACGGTCCTAGATAACTTTCAACGGCAATGGTAAGGTTAGAAAGAAAAGTTAGAGAGTACCGATAGCTTTTGTTCTCCAAAGTATGTTACACTATGAAACGAAACCGCAACAACATATTAAACAGCAAAAAAAAAATTCAATTTTCAGCATTCGTTACTTTTGTAGACAAGATTTCTTCTAGTTCCTTATCATTTAACTTATTAGCCTTTAAAGACCCCGGTGAATGCGCACAGAATAACTGAACGGTTTAAGTGTCTTTCGAGGTCATAGATCTTTAGATTTGTTAACAGTTTGTCCATACAATGATCATACTTGGGTGTTTTGGTTTTGACGTTTTCTCACCGAGCCATGATTTGAATTGTGATTAGTCTGAGGTACGTGATACACACCAGTTGCAATCTTTCTAGGTGGTTATGTTTAGCCCAAAGAGGGCGAACCCGGTCGATACATTGTTCATCTATTAGGCACATTTTGGTACTACCAGCCTGTCGGTCTGTCCCCAGAATGTGCTGTCCACTCTTTCATATGAATCTACACACGGTGCCTTTGGCAAAAAGGGGTCCAAAAGGTGATTCTGGGTGCAGTAAGGCCCGAATATGGGACTATCGATTCGGGGGCACCTTGTCACATTATTATGTTGATTTTGATTGGACGAACGTGTGGCATGTGGGAGAAGTTCTACTGCGATGGGGGAAATCCATTTTCGGTTTACATTTTGGGGTTGCAGTGATGCTACGGTTTTGCACTCGTTAAACCATTGGTCCGTTAGAATCAGAGAAAAAGGCGATCAGTAGCTTCTGGCCGCCACGTTTACGTTTGCGCTTACATTAATCAATTTTCTGGCATGTTACTTTCTGGGATGTTCCCTTTTATTTGTCGATAGAGCTCACCACAATAGTGCACCCAACTAGAAAAGGAAACTGTATTTCCAATGACTACAACAAAACGAACTACTGAATAGCCGTGAAGAAAGCATACTCCAGTACGAAATGTCATTAAAAGGCCGGGGGGTTTAAAGTTTCATTACCTAGAAGAGATATTTCTATTTTGTCTATAATATTGTTATAACCGTAGGAAGATACAGTATTCCGTGACAAAAGATAATTTTACAGATAATGGTAAGCTTACTGCAAATTTTCAATCTTGCCTCGTTAAACAAAACGATCGAATCTGTAATCTTGACCACTCATTTGCTACCACTACTGTTCAACGATATTTGGCAGGACAATCGCCATCCATGTCTTCAGCATTAGGATTCTCCGTAGCTGGAAATTTCGATTCCAACTTGGACACGAATGTCTGAACAATCTGACTGTTTTCTGTTTAAATTTGTCGAAAAAACGAACCAGTGGATATCTGTTGGTTTTTTGTTCAGTTTTTCTGCTCTCCGTCAAACCAACAAACAGCTTCTGGAGAAGTAGTTCTATCGGAGCAGGATACCAAATATTCATCCAAGAAAAAGCAGCTCCATTTTCCTGCACTAGATTGTTACCTGACTGACAGAACAGAAGAGTTACAATCGCAAGAGATTTCTGGGACTGTTATGTTACTAAAGTGACATTAGGGTTTTGCATTTTCATGGTTAAACAGTTCCAGTGACCGAATTACATGAGGTATGTAACAGGGGAAAAAAAGAAGTTTCAACTCATAATGAACACGCGTCTTCTTGGTATCTGACTGTTTCATTTCTTTTGCATCATTTGAGCAGATCAAACTGTGGATTCATCGCCGATTGTTCTGTCCTCATTAATTGTTCTTTTATTAAAACTTACAGCAAGGTGGCGGTGGCAATTGGCGTATCTATCAAGACGGTGGGATTAGTCACTTGGAGTTTCATCGAGTTGGCAGTCCGTGCACACAGCAAATTCGTGTTGTAGCTCGAAACAACTTGGGCGAGTCTGCTGTGGATACCGTGTTGGTAATTGAACCACAGGTTGATTTTCGACCGGACTTACGTCACGTGGAACCGGGTAATTATTCGCTTGTCAGAATAAGGCTTTCGCATTTAAACTATATTGTAAAAACTACAGAAACTACTTTATGAATGCTGGGGAACTTTTATTTACGTCAGAACAATAGTTGTCTTTCAGGAAGATTTGTTGCAAATAAATTTAAATAAAATGAAAAATCCATCATATGTCCAAAGAGAAGCACAGCTATACCTCAAAAACGGTGCAGATTCGAAACGGCTGATTTCCTGCGTGAACATAGTGATATGCAGCTCCTAGATTTTCACACTCTTGGTGGTCTGTCAGTCAGCACTCATCGAATTCATTCTGACCAGCTGTGATAACGGTGGCGAAACTCACAACGTACAGTTAGAAGTGGTCTAGTATTGTGTTTATTGTGGAAAAATTCATGGTTTGTGATAAATTTTTTCGCAATATCAAATCTACTTTCAGAAAATCCATTCAGAAAGCTGGCCCAACTGAAAAAAGTGGAACGTTCAAACGAATTGTCAAGTGCCTTCAACCGAACAAGACCAAAAGCTTTGGATCTGCGACGTATCGAACGAGGTAGACCGATTTTGCTGTCTGATGAAAGTGTCGCAATTATTGTACACCTTATCCGATTTCATTGTGCAATAATTAGCTAATTCTTCTCGAAGTTTCATCATGACTTAACACAGGAAATCAGTTTTCCGGGCGTTTAGATGTAAGTCGTGATTAGGATCGCTATGATGGATAGAAAGCAATACGACCTTAGTAGGACTTCCTGGCTTGGCTTTTTGGTGTGCTAAACTTCCTTTGGTCTATTTCGCTGCATTTGTGTGTACCGTTTTCCTTTTTCAAGGTCCGTGACTATCTTGACTTACAATAGTTCCATATATTATCAGTAAGACGTAGTTAAGAATATCCACAAGCGTTATGATGCTCTACTGACGTGCTCTGCAAACTCTCAATATAACTAGTTCGCAGCTTTTTTTTCGTAGAAAACATTCAGAGCTCCAGAAATACCGGGGGTGTTTCCCAGATTATCTCCTGGACAGTGAACTTATGAGTATTAGATGCCATTTCTGTTGTTCACATTTATCATCAGTGCAAACTTGGTCACATCTGTCTGACTATGGCTCGCTTTGCGGCTTTTACTATCATAAAAATCATTAGTATTATTATTCAACATAAGTCCACAAAATCTCGCATGATGCTTCACATATATGTTCACACCAATGCGGTCTTTGAATGTAGAATCTGAAATCAAGGGTCGAAGTGTGGCTGATGCGGAATCTATTGAGGCCGAAAACTTGTACACACGAGTTCAGGCAGGGCTACGCACAAGCAGGCGCTCAAGCCAACCACCTCCAACACCGCCGGCCCAACGCCAAACAAGCACAGTGACCGTGATACCGGCGCAAGCTCCAAGACCAGTAGCACCACCTCAGGCAAGTGATAAATGCACACTTTTGTATGCCTTGTGGTAAAGCAATTAACGAAAATCCGAAGGTGGAAAACATTACAGTCGTAATTACTGATATTATTACCATGATTATGATTATTACTAGTATTGTTAGTTGATTCACTGAACATTTTGTCGCACTATGGTCCCACACTGAATCTCCGTCTGCGTATTTCATGCCACCTGATGTTCTGCAAATCTACTGAATAATAAAGACGTGTGATGAATAATGCCTGGTTCATGTGGATAACACTTTTGTCATTTACCAAGAATTTGACGCTATCTTATGTTAAATCCCCTGTCGGTCACATGAAATTAGTTGTTCCATTCAGATAAATCAACCTTCACAATGTTACCAGTTTAGTAGAGCAATCCACAGTAAGTTAGCTTTCACTATTCTCCGATGAATATATTGCTTTCAGCAACAAGTGCCTTACCGGCCTCCAGCACCGCAGCCCCAACCTCCGAGGCCACAGGCTCCGCCGCCACCACCCCAGGTTGCCCAACCACCGCCACCGACACCAGTTCAAGCTGCACCAAGACCGCCACCGCCGATGCAAGCTCCACCACCACCACCACCACCACCACCACCAGTACCGGCTCCTCAGCCAGTAATGATGGGAGAGGTAATCCTTTTTATGTTCACATTCTTTCAATCAAAGTGAATTTTCACAATCGTCCGTGGCAAGTAGTTAACTGATCTTTTTCAAGTAGCTTATAAGAAATCCTCCGATGGATGGCCTCTATGTCGGTTAACAGAGTATCTCTGACCTTAACGGTCAACGGGTCTATGTTCATCCAGTCATTATGTTGCCCAGTGCGGGTGCATTCACAGTTCTTCCCCTACGAGGGGTTTGGTTTATGACTCCTGGGTTTGGGTAGGTATAAGTGCCAAGCAATCGAGCAATGGGGAACTGTTGTCGAGTAGCGAATCATACAATACAATTTACTTAATTCGTTACAATCTGGCAGTAAAAAGCTTGCATTTTATGTTCATGCCGGCATAGCTGAAATGATTGACATATGGTTTAAGTGAATTTTGAGGAAAGCATTTAGGCCACCAGAAGTTATTTATGGAAAAATAAGTCTGTGTATTACTTCCAAGGAAATATCCGAAATGCCTGCCGTATATGCATGATTTTGAGTTTTTCAGAAAGAAAACGCGTTAACCACTGTCTTAAGCAGGGACACCGGATAACATCCATATTCAGCACACCTGAATAACAGAGAGTAAAAGCACGAATAATTGCGTATATCAATCAATCATCAGTCTATTTCCGATTTCTTGCTTGGTGCACAAATAATGCACACAGTCATTTTCTCTCATCATTTGATTATGGGTTTTCTGTTTCTGAGATCCACGTGCATTTACCCCCATGGAAACTAAGCCTCGGATATTTGAGAAACTTTCCTATGAGACAAAATGCCACTTCAGACGAAGAGTATAAATCTTGTCCGAAACCACTGTATTAAAAGTTGAATGCGTCGCCGAAAAGGAATTCAGTCATTTCCTTTGAATGCACTACTACTTTTTTCACGTCCGTATTCAGTGAATCGTTCTGAAGCAATATGAACACTGCGCAGGTAAGCGGTGCGCGACTGCCTGCACCCGTTGGGCGTGGTTCGCCTACCGCCCGTCTTGACTACTTGATCGTATATCTGGAAACCTTTAGCGTCCGAATTAGTCAGTCACCCCATTTTTTTGTGTGTGTGTGTGCGTGTCTGTGTGTTGTTATTTTTGTGCGAGCTTGTGTCCTCCCAATCTCAGATTTTGTGCCAGTATTTTCACTTTGGTATGTGTTGCGATCAGTAGTTTTGTTTTCAATGCAAGCATTTATTGCTCAGTAGCAATGGTAGTCATCAACCACCGTGGAAAACTAGTGCATGCTTAGTTTTAAAAGACTTTTGCGTATGTGCGTGCGTGCGTGTGTATTTCCATTCACATTACCAGACTGTGATGGCAATAGAGATGAAATAGTTTGACTGGTAATGAATAACCCCTTTTTCGACTTCGGTTCATTCTTTCCTAACTCTGCATGAAGAATTTACTTTTCAAACAAGTTTGCTTCGTCTGTGTGTGCGCGTTTGTGTGTGCATTTTGCTTTTATAGGTGCAGGTTTCCATCTGAAATTTTGCAAATATATCGAACTTAATACTGCGGCCCCAGTATTCACTTTCTTTACAGTACGCATTTGAAAAATTCCCCAAAAAGTCGGCGATATAGCTGGCCGTCGCTTTGGCTTACGTACAGGTTTTACGACTAACTCTGTGTGTGTGGTTTGGATTTCAGTGGCTGATAACATTATATGCCTCCGTGACCTGATGAACTAGAAGGGATGGCTTTCTCAAGTGGAAGATGCTTTTATTCCTGAAAGTCTCTCAGAGCCAAATGATGAGCAACAAGTATACCCCTGGCAAGGATACTTCATCGAATGAACCGAGAAAGATGCAGCTTACCAGTCAAAACATCTCCTTTAGATGGACGTAGGAGTGGAACACTTAGGGTTTCGCCCGACCGAGGGAGAGTTCGTCACCCTTAATCGGACAGCTTTGACCCTCCTAAGCTGAGCAGCCTTCAGCTCAAAGAATACTGCCACGTCTAAGTTTCGCTTGCTCCATTGGGTGTATGGGGTTGAGGACTGAATTCCAAGGATGGACTGACAAAAATCGGGCATCACTTGACGGAGCAGAAAAAGCCCCCTGTAAAGTGCCCTAATAAATCTATGTCCTTTAAAGTACGACTGATGCAGTCTCACGGGGTTATTACGACTCCCGAGGAAACAGTCGTTTATTGGTTTTAGTTGTTGCTACTGTAATCCGGTCTGACGTTTTATAATGCTACCAAACAAAATCCACTATTTTGAGGCTGATTTTTCGAAAATTATAACCGATCCAACAGCGCTACAACAAAATATTCGTTTGATATAATTTCACCTCACAGGCTGGGAAAATGAACAGTGAAGGATGATGCCTTTGGCAGCCTTTCATTGGCCTCAACCTCCTTCCTAAATCGTTGTACATTATTGTACGATAAACAAAAATGGAAGTTAAAAGATTATACGAGTATTATATATATATATATATATTTATATATATATATTTCTCATTCATTTCGCTGGGTTCATAGATGTTTTAGGAGAACTTCTTCCATTAGACGATTCGATCGTTCAGTTTAAGGAGTTTAGCTTTGAGTTGTGAATACCTAATTTGCACTTGAACAGTTATTTCTTGTTTGCTCTACAAAACTAAAGTGAACTGCGAACAAGCTCCGTTTACTGAACCAATCTGGTCAAACTACTTTGCTAATCCGGGTTTAGGGTGAAGGCATTTCCAACAACACGATGCTAGAATATCGAGGTTTTCAAATCAACGGCTGTAAAGTGGTTTACATGTCGTGATCTTCTTATTTCTCGGAGAACACCTGTTTGTGAACTTAAGTTGTTGACAAGCAACGGGTTACTGGGAGAGTTACGGATTTTTTCTGTAAAGCAGATCAGATAATGAAGTAAAAACACATTAATTGCACGCCAAAGAATCCCGGTAGAGTCTTCTTGCTTCTAGATTTAAATCGTGTCCTTTATTTATTCATTTACTATTTTTTGCTTTGTATCACCTGATATATTATACTTCCGCCTGGCGAGATACTTCCTAAAGTAAACGATCTTGAAAAAAGAAGAGGAAACTGATTCACGTGATGAGAGTTGGTAGCCATGGTTTTGCTCCACGTGCCATGAACTGTGCTCAACTTATCTGTCAGAGGACACTGTTCCAACATCTGATGAGGATTGTATTTGTCCATCAACTGCAGATCGAGCAAAATATTTTTGTTTTCCAGTTGACTTTATCTTCTGAATTCCATCACAAAATGAGGGAAATTGTTATCGAAAGATCGTAACAACTTTATTAATACCGTGAGAACAAGTACAAAGGGTGTGAGATTATTAGCTTCTATACTTTTGTCTAAGTCCATCCGGTAATTGGAGTATTTCGTTATTACTTGAAAGTGACTCTCACCAATTGTCGGTAAAGAACTGATAATTAAAGGTGTTTATTATATATATATATATATATATATATATATATGTATATATATATATATATATATATTCGGTAAGTTCATCCTTGTGGCTGATATGTAAACTCAAGTGCGTACCACAAGAACTATCTGCGTGTAAAAATGTGATTGGATAATCATTAGATTTGGTGTTTTCAATGTAAAACATTTGTTGTACATGTTATCATACACGTGGAACTTTTCATGAAAAACAGTTTTGGGCATTAGAGGTGTATATACCTATTTTAATTACTTATTGCAAATTAGAAAATATTGCATATACCGAATTCACTACTTCATCTACACCACTTCAACGATCTTGATCCACTTTTCAGATGAAAGGCATAGCTGCTACATCACAAGCAGAGTTCTCGCATGATGAAATCAGCGCCGAATTCACCCTCCAGTTGTAGAATGGAACTGCGTTCGACGGAGCCACCCATATCAGTGCAGCTGTCGCAGGCTGCATTGTTCATGCGAATTTACTGCACGCAAAAGCCTACCTGATCTTCATCCCCAAAGTACACTCTGATTTTCTACCCCTGAACTCTGACCGGTACCCTCGTTTTTCGTCTTCAGCTATTGGTTCCCTGACACAACACAAGAAATCTTGTATTCTTATTTCGTCTTGGATGATTATTATGCCTATAGACAGACAGTTCGGACCGTCAAACCATCTACTGTTGACGTTCAGTTCTCTGACCAAACTGCGTTAAATTTTGGGTTCTTTTCATGGAGCCCGATTATGGTGATAAGGTATCTCTAAGATCAAGTGACATGGACACTGAAGAATGGTTTCCCATTTCCAGTGAACGGTTTTCCAAGAAAACACAAAAAAATATTTACATACTTATCAGTTTGGAACTAAATTTTGCCGCGTGTAACTGGTCCTCTTCGATTCTGACTTCTATTCGCGCGAACTGTTAGACCAGACGGTCAGAGGCAAAACTATTTACTTTCTTTGCGGTCAGAATTCACAAAAACAGCAACTTATCCCGTGTCATACATGATGCTGTTTACAGTTCAAAAGAATGAAGTGAAAGGAAATAACGTAACAGAGAGTAAAATGTACGAAGTTATTTCTTTCTCCCTTTTCCATCGAACAGATACACCTGCTATTAATTTCGTGAAATTTTCCCTGACTTATCAAACATTAGATTTCCGAGTGGTTGGTCCGAACCCCATCCATGCATTTTCAAAAGAAAATTTAGCTGAGAAACAAGCCAACCATCCAAGCAAAGTACACATCTGTGAAGCTCAAGTCTAACTAGAGCTTCTTGTGCAAAGCCAGTACCGGTTCATTATTTAAACCTCATTTGTTTTCCCCTTTTGGCTTATTACTCCCAAACCAATTGTCCAACCAATTACGGCTAAACAGACTATTCTGTTCCTTAACCTCAAACGCTTCTACCGTTTGCCTTAGGCCCACTACATCAGTCTTCCAGGAGCTGATAAACAAGGCCTCGAAAGTCCACCTTTCCTTCTTATTGCTTCATTTAAATAACGTTTTTTGTCTCGCCTACCCTGCCTTCTGTCGTGCGTGAAAGTTCGCTTACCCTTGTCTTCCCTGCTGTTCTGATGTGGTCCGAACCTTCATGTGGACTGTTCAAAGACTAGCAATTTAACTACCTAGCCATTTAGTCAACTGGTCAGAAAATACATTTTGTCAAGATAAACTTTTTTCTCGGACTTACCCTTCTTTCAATTGTGGATTGTTGCTTCCTCGAGGAAGTCGAATGTAGTTATTTTTCTATATGAACGGATCCAAATGATGTCCGACTCTCAATGACGCAAGCCGTTTTCGTAAATCCATAGCTGGTCCCACCGAGTTAGTTCTTTCAAATATGCGGAACAAAAGAGTCACTAATGAAGCCGATACAACGTCTTCAATCAGAGGAAAAGACAGATAAATGGGTTTAGATTGGATGGTTTTTAAAACCGGAAGTACTACGATTTTTTGCCAGCTTCGTTCTGATGCTGCCCCGGTTAAAAAAATGATTAAACTATAAACAATCAAGTATAATAATTACGTATGATAGTCTCGTATATACCCGTCAGACTGGCACTACTTTGACCAACTCTTCAGCGAGTTTATGCGATGGGAAATGGTTGACAAACTTTTCCGCTATTATGTTCATTGTACGTTGGATCTTACTGAGCAGTTCTGATTATTTCCAATACCTCTATGAGGCCCATGAAGAACTGAGTAAAAATGATTTGGTGAAACAACTGTTTTGGATGATTTACTGTCAAACCGTTGTCAAGTCTTTAAAATACCGCACCTGTCGGTCGAAGTCCGGGTGTTTTATCATTACAGGCATCGTATAAGTAGCAAATTTCTGATATTCCTTCAAACTTTGTTTAAGTCTGAAAATCACAATGGTTTTATCGTTAAATCTTTCTTTTTGTTATTTTGAAAAGTCTACGGGATTTCGTGACTATTCTTGGCAGCTTCGAATTTTAATTAAAAGTTCATACTCATTTTATATTTGTTTATCTTCTACTGCGCGCAGTGGGTTTTTCTGGAAAGACATCTCAACCTAGTAGAAGGCTACTTTTAGGAAAGGTAAACAAAAGTTGGGGAGTTTCGTTCATCCTAGTCTTTGCTACAAGTTGTTTAATTCCAACCCCTTTGAGGACGGAAGATCGCTAATATTAAGGAAGTCACACGAAGTGATCAATTAAAATCTATAATCTTTAGACGACGCTGCTCCGAACAGCCGATTTAGGTTTGCCTAAAACGGTTTACATCAAAAGAGGACGTACTGAAGCCGATGAATTATCATTCGATGACTTTCTTCTCGTCTATAAAACTATGTGCTGAGTAATTGCCGTGGAGTTTTGGATGTAAAATGTTAAGCTTGTGGCGGGAAAAAGTATATGACTGGAAGGTTTTGTGAGACGAGGAAGCTAGGATGATATCATTTCACAAATATAAACTGTCTATAATAAGAGTGACGCAAGCTAACGTTCAACTCTTGCTGTTGATGAAACAGTAGTAAACCCTAGTAATTTTTGATATTTTGGCATTCCTTACATCTTTTGATGTACGTGGGATCTGACCTCCTCAAATTCATTTACCAGTCGGGCCACGATTAAGGATCCCATCAACATTCGGGTTCAGTTTATTTTAGTTAAATAAAATTTCGTGCGCTCAACTTTTCTTCACCACTATATGGCTAATCCCTCCGTCTTCGCTAAGTTCACTCAAATGATGCCTGTTCCTGACAGTATGAAGTTCGATTATTTGCTTATCTGTGCACGGACTAATCATGGTCATCGGAGTCCGCTTTGAAAACCGGTGATCCAAGTTGCCTTCGGCGTTGTCAACTTCACAATGATCTATAATTACCACTGCCGTAACCTATGTGCTGAGTCACTTTAAATTGTGAACTTCCACGAACGAAGCTTGGTAAACAACCCGCCTTTCCTTAGGTGTGCATTTCCTTTGGAATTTAAAAAGCGTGCAAAGGTGAATCAAACAAATTGCTCGTTCCGTGGTCCGAACTGGGTAGACCCAATTAACTGGGTGAGCAGAGGGGATAGCTAGGTCGGAATTCGCATCTTATTACTGATATCCTCGCTAGTAGACCAAGTGATGTAAATACCGTCAGCAGAAAAAGTGGTCGTGAAAGATGGATGATTATAGAACGCGTACGGCCTCATTCTTGAACTATTGTCAACTCGTTCGGTGTCTAGGCCAACGTGGAATGAAGTACTACCTCAGAAGCGAAATCTACCAGCAGAGATTTATTTGCGGTATCGTAAGGCAATAGTCGACCTCAGAACGTGGCGTTCTCAGGAGAACCACCGTTCATTCACGTTTCGTATGGTTCAGAAAAGGCGACAGGAACTAGGGCCAATTGCCGAGGAACACCAGTCACCAAGCTGGTTATCGGATGAGCACCATAATGACAGACAAGGAAAAAGAACGCGTCCAAGGGACACAAACGAAGAGGAAAGCGAATACGCTGACATCGATCGATGCCTCTGACCAACCAGTGATTAGGGCAGGGATTCACTCAGTCACGTAAAGGGGCGATTAGTCACAGGGTCGAAAAGGTCACAGTCTTGTACGTGTGTGTGTGTGTGTGTGTGTGTGTGTGTATGTGTGTGTGTGTCTGCCGAGTGGAGTTGATCGGAACAAATCAAGCAGTCTAGTCCACGTGCAGTGGTTCAGCATGTGTGTGTGTGTATGTGTGTGTGTGCCTGCACTCGCTTTTATTGTGAGAGAGGTGGTCAGAGATCAGTAACGAGTCACACAGAAAGTCGATCATTAGATAGATAGACGGCTGCCTAGGGCGCGGCAAACAGGAGTTTGGCAGCTAGGCCTGGCAGATTTAATAATGATAATGATTTTGCGAACACAGATTGGCGAACGAGCTCGTTTTCAGTGATTCACGTCATGCCACTACAGCACAATATATTACGACAAGTTAAGGAATTGGACCAATTAGACAAATAGGGAGTGATAGAGATTGATAGTTGTTACACACCTAGCTCAGTCCAATGGCACGGTAAACGTGTCCGAAGCTTTTTTTGCCCTGAATAATATCTGGGGTCGACGATCAAGACAAGTAAAATGTTGCGTCCTGGCCACAGCTGAGGCTGTCGGCGTCCGGCTACACAAACCCTCTCTGTGTGTTCAAAAACAATTTGTGTTCTTAAGCTGCCCTGGCCAGCAGGCCACAGACCAGATAAATACTGACATAATATGCGAGGAGTAATCCACATTCGATCTTGTTTAAAGCCCGGATCAGAATTATTTTCTTTCCTTTTTGTGTAGCCATCAGTCTCTAACACTCCCTATTTGTCTAACTGGTCCAATTCCTTAACTTGTCGTAATAAATCATGATGTAACGGCATGAGCGTGTCACCGAAACCGAACTTGTTCGCCAATCTGCGTTCGCAAAATGTGCTCAGTGGACATAATCGGACAAATGGTAATGATTTGAATTACTGGACTCAGCAGATGTCACCGCACGAGGACATATACATATATGTAGGTGAGACATTCCTTCGACGTATTTGAGGAATTAATCAAGGTTACATGTGATAAAGTCTTTGGTCCAGACGGGTTGCCATCGAAGGTGCTAACTGAAAGTAATCTCATTTCGTCCTCAACGTTAACATGTTTGATCAGTAAACTTTGTTCCGTAAAAAAATATTCCGGATTATACGAGAATGGCATCCATCACATCAATTTCAACAAAAGGAACATCCAAATTACAAAGCATACGATGCACGTGAACTGACTTGAAGGTATTTCAAAGACTCTAAAACCAATCACCCTGATTGCTGTATGTTCCAGAAAAAAAGAAGCAGTGAAAACCCCTGGAATATATACTACGTGATCTAAAGCGCTGAATTTCTGTGTTTAAAGACTATTATTACTTCGAATGCTCTCCGAGGTAAAAGTTCCAGCCCCCGGTCAGCTTGAGCATCGTCGTTCAAGCAGATCACCAGATTCAGTGGTAACTCTGGGACAATATACTTTGCGTTTCATTCCATAGAAAACGTGGAGCTCTCAATGGTTGTTTTTGATGCCACAGAGGTGCCTTCATTAGTGCCACGAGGAAAATTTTGCTACATATTTTAGCTACAAGTGTTAACCCACCTGTTGTATTCGTAGCTAGTGGTAGAACACGTATTGTTGGCCCTGTTTTTATTTGTAGGGTTTTAAACACAAAACCTGGCTTGAGCCGGCAAGCAAGCTGCAGGCAAGTCGGCAGCTGTGAGTTATGAAAGAAGTGTCAGTGAGCTAAATTGCAATCGTGTTGCGTCAAGCAAGATTAATCGATACATAGCGGAATCGATCAGTGAACAAACAAAACATGAATAAACATCAGCAAATGCATACTAGTGCACGAGGAAGGTGATCGATTTTCCGTGTATCATGTGTGACAGTTCAATCCGGACACAACACCGAAGTTCTTTCAGCAGACTCCTTCACTATTGGCGAATAATTTACCCGCTGCCTTGGTCACAACGTACTAATTGCTTTCAGTGAAACAGACTTTCCCCAATGTATCATTCCGCCACGGTATTTCTCACCCACGTATGCGTACATTAATTGCTGTTTAGAAGAAGTCTAGTTTTGTATTTCAGAAGGCAACTCACTGACCAATCTGTTTTCTCCCAAGAATGGGTTGCAATTTTAAAATTGAGGTGATGGAATCATTTCCCTTCGCTTCATTCAAGTCACGGAACTGATCATCACCCTAAGGAGAAAGGCGAAGAGGTATACAAAGTGGTTTGCATCCTTTAACGTAACAAAATAACAAAGATCAGGCTGGTGTCACCACGAGGCTTATGGTACCTTCCTTCAGCCTACGTAGACTTCGGATAGGGTGAGCTTAATAGATCGTTGCATGCAAAGCAAGTTTTCGCAACGCAGCACAGGTACCTTCAGAGTACTGGTAAAGAGACGGGCACAACTATGGAATGACTAGTAGACGTAGAATAACCATGAGACAACCGTTCGAATAGATTCATTCAGCGGGGAAGTGTTCTTGGATGATAAATCCAACCGTTTCGACTCTGAATGTATCATAATGGTAGACCGTGAATAGATCTTTTGTCTAGCTAGCAACAGACAATGAAACAGAGCATAGCATATACAATGCACTAAATGCTATTTTAACTCCTTTCAGTTTTTCTGCAACACCGTTTGAACAAAACCATTCAAGGAGGTCAAATATAGCATTCTGATATGCCATTCCACTGCTATATCAAACAGGCTCACGTGCTTTAAGCATGAAACAGTACACTGATTTACACCGGGAAACGTATTTGACAGGGACCGAGGTCGCTACTTCTAATCGGAAAGTATAGCTTGAATAAACTTCGATCACTAGTTACATGGGGCAAGACGACTCTTCTATATCACATTCTGGAAAAGAATGATTAACGATGAGTAGTGTTCCATTTGCAAGCCCGTTTGATATTTTGCCATTCTTTCAGGGGCTGGTTTGATAGCGCTTCTCACGCTGTCGGGCTCTTTTCTCGGGATAACTAAGTCCAGCTGTCTCAAGTCCGAAATGCGTGGACATATATATATATATATATATATATATATATATATATATATATATGATATAGTCATAGTAGTGACACATCAATAAGCCAAATTTGGTCACCGTGAGTGGATGTGCCCAAACGTCTTAGCAGAAAAACGGGTTGGGTTTACCGGCAATAATAGATATTTTAAATGGCAGTGACGTATATGACAGTACCGATGGACGAAAACTTCTCGACATCCTCTTAAATAACGGAGTTTGACCCCCACTCACTCGATCTTTACCTGATTGTTTTTCCGATCGGCAAAAGTTTACACGATACGGAGGCAGAACTTATTCCATCCGTTTCAACCCAAGGTGTCCTACAGGGCGCAATCCTCTCACCTTTTCTGCTCTCAGTCTACAGGTCCTCCGAACCTGCCAGTAACTGTTATTTCATTATAAAGCATGCATATGGCATTGCGGTTAGGTTGTCCCATAGTGATGCAACAGCGTGTTTGACCGTCAGTCTGGTCTGCTCGATGTTGACCGTCGGTCGGAAGATCGTAGCCTGACCTTAAATCCCCGCAAACACTCAGACACTGTTCTCTCTCTCTCTCTCTCTCTCTCTCTCCAAAAGCTCTAAGCATGTGAACGTTTGTAATACTTTTCAGACAGTCACGTAACGAACGTCCTTATCAGTCGTCTCTTATCCATCAGATACCTAGGGCTTACAAACACCCGTCACCTTTGCTGAAATAAACGTGCTGCCTGTGTTTACACCAAGCCATAAATTTCACCACAATAGCCAGGTATCTCAAGAACTCATCCCACGTAACTTGTATACCTCGTAATTATCTCACGGACTCCAGCAAAGCCCATTACCACAAAATGTGCAAATATTTTCCGAGAGAATTTTGAATAACCCCCATCAACCGCTTCGCAAGGACCTTAGAATCTGCGTTTCCTTTTTTCCCCAACAACCAATATAAAATGATTTATGAACGTACCACAGTCTACCAGCTGTTTAAGTAACCCCGCAAAAATTCAGGCTCGGCTTGAGTGATGTTCAGTATCTTAGCTCTTATCTTTGTCACAAAATTGCCCCTTATCATTGTTGTTCATATTTTAAAAGCTGCTTTTGTTCTGAGTAATTGCTGTCAGTATAGCTGTGTGCTGATGAATATTCACCCGTCGGAGTGCATAAAACAAACACTTCACTTGACTTGATTACAGTGGAATGGGCGACCAGGTTGTGTATTTCTTTTAGAAGATCGAGCTTTCGTTCACTGGTATATCATTCTAAGATTCATATCTATACCGTTATTTACGTAGCAGTAGGTGGTCATTTATAGACAACCACGCGCTCACTTACACACGGAATTTAAATAGTGGTGCTATCACCCAACTTTTTGAAATCTATTGTAATAACTATCTTGATTATCTTATGGTCTGCGAACTACGTGCCATACGATGGATCAAGATTATCACTATCGAATATGGTCAAGGAATTTCGGCTCTAAGTCCAGGCGGGTGTAACGCTGTTGTATGAACGCACTCGATGAGGTGCCCCGAACCGTCGTTCCACGTCGCGCAAATATATATATATATATATATATATATATATATATATATATATATATATATATATATATATATATATATATATATATATATGAACACACGCACATGAAAACACCACCCGAGTTGGATGAGTGTGCAACCTAATAGAGAGCGACGGTGAAGAGATAATAATAGGTCAGCTTAATGCTTCCCAGCAGATTCAGAATGCAGCTGACAGGAGACAGTTTATCAAGGAAGAAGTTGTAATTTTTATTGTTTCATTTTCTTCTCCTTGGGCAACAGGGAACTTAGTCGTACCATACATTCCATTTTTCACTTGGAAATTGCCGCTTCGTCGAGTAAACCCTGGCAGCTTGAAGACTGGGTGTAACTTCCCTATGTGACCTTTTCCAATTTTCCTTCTTTTGAATCTGCTTGTTCAGTAGTGTTCTGTCGTTTTTTTATGACTGAAGACCTGTTTCTCCCATCTTTAAAACGGAGCACAAAATCCACGAAGTAATTTTAGTATGGTCCCATTGGTGTCCACGTATTTACACTGTATCAGCTCTGCGGAGAAAAATCGTCGATTGTAGCACAAACTTTAGGTGCTCCGGAGCAGCTGTATGAGATTTGCAGGGAACATTCAGCATTCATTGTTTCGAGCCGCCGTTTGTGAAAGACATGGACGACGGTGTCAGAATGCAGTTCTGTCCAAGCGCAACTATTCAAATGCACCAATTTTCAAATGACGAAATTGATCATCAGTTTTTCTCGGGTTGGATTTTTCATGGTTTACATCAATCAATCAAAAATATTTTTTCCAAGGAATGCATTTGAAAAACCAGATAACTTCTTGGTTCATATATTGAACGATTGACATAGAGTTGGAAAGAAGAAATGCTATCCGTACTGTAGACATCAAGGCACCGACTCCATCAGGAGATAGGTTGTCCCCAAAAGAGTAGAATTTTCGGCTTATCGATTAGTTAACTCTCCTAACCAATCCCAGAAGAAGTCTTTATTGATTTTCTGAATCGCAGTACGTGCACGCCAAATAATTCCTTCCGAGCGCCCGCTAACAGAATGGATTCGTATATATATCCCAACGACAGCTGGGGCAGTTTTCCCAGTAGCACATCAACGTAATCGGAATGAAAATTTGGGCTTAGAAAGGTTCTTCTCCGAAGCTCAGGCATAAAATCCTTCCAACTGTCTTTCGAGAAAAGCACAGTAATACAATGCAGTATCATCAGCATTGAAAATATCCGCATCAGCGTGGTATAGCCGCAGATTCTGCCATCCACCCAAAAAATCTACTGATTTCCTTATAACTTGTTGCCATTTGCTCACCGGAAATCCAGTAGGCAATAATGGACCGGAAACTCTCACTTACTTTCCCGGATTCGTAATCCGCGTCTCTCTTTCCAGAAGTTGAGACAACATTGAGAAGCTTTGGAGTTCGGCTTGTCTAAACTGACTGCCAAGTTCATGACATTCCTACAGATTGAACCTCTAGCTGTGAAAATTTCACCATGGTTTTCAAGCGTCCTCAGTACCACTGGAAAGCGGCATCGTTTACTTCACCAAATGTTTGCTTCACTCTCAAATGTCACCTTCGTAGACTGATGCTCACTAAGAGACGATCTTGAAGTACATTCTTGTTCTCAATCACTTTCTGCACGAGTTTCTGTGAAAACCCTAAACGTTTTACCACAGAGGATTGCTTCACCATTGGTTCATAACTCCAGAGCAGAGGCCCGGTTGCTGGCTTCGACTAAAATAACTTAGGATTCGCCTGAAGTTACGGGAGAGTTACGTGAAATTGCAACGGCTCCCCTTGAAGTTTAAATGGCGAAGTTCACAATGGAATCTGAATAGTGATCAATACCAAATGTGAACACCATTGAATATTCTCTACGGTTATCCACAAAGAGCTCAAGTTTTATACTGATGCTGTTACGAAACACTTACCTCAGAGAGTGTAAAATAGGCAACTGTTCAGAAATACCAAGAGGTGTTGGTTTCCTTATAGGTGATTTATGGGAGAATCAAGCCCACTGGGTCTGCCAATCCGCCTACAGTCTATCTCAAGTAAATGAACCGGTTAAACGTCGTAGGATGTGAACGGTGCACTTGACTTTCTACAGCGGACAAAACACGGACACGTAAACACAAAACTCACTCGCCTGGTACAAGATGCCTTTAGAACGAAGAAATCACTACACTATGTTCATTATTGAATCCTTCAGCGTCTTGTACTGATTTTAAGTCTATAGTCCCCAAAGAGTTCTTGTGTCGGGTCGCGTTTTCTTCGAATATGAAGTCCTTATGTCGAAGAGTTTCTCAGATTGACTGTCTCTCTGGCTGTCTGCTCATTTGACGGTGTATGAAGCGAAGTTTAATTTATTCGAATAGTAGCGAAGATGTATCCGATGAATAAAGAATGCTAGCTTAGACACAAAATGAGTATGATCAACGAAAATATCACTTCAGGGGATCTGATAGCCTCGAAGTGCCAATTGAATATGAAATCAGCCTTTCTGACTGTGCATTGTGTGTACTGAAACACGCACTTACTCTTTGCGTTTCCGCAAACTAGTGCTATTCTGTGCACATCCAAAAAATTGGTCAAACCCCGCAAGTATATCGAAGGAAATGTACCACAGTTCTCCTAAAAGGGATTAGGAATACTTCACTAATTATCCAACGCAAATGGCTATGTTGAATGTCTCGTTCTCTTTTCATTTGGATTGCTGCATTAGTGCCATTTTGGAGTGGTTTGAAAAAACATTCTCTTATTTTAGAGACGCAAGTACGAGATGCTTTCTAAGATAACAAGTGTTTCATTGTTGTATACTAGAGCTTCAAACTACGTGTGTTTCACGAGCATTCCACTTTCGTTAATTATTTTTGACATAGCCCATATGGAGTTGGTGCATGATAAAGAACGAATGACTGGAAATAACTTTTTGAATATTGAACTCCTACACTAATGGAACTGATTTTCTACTCCTCATCGTTTCCGTTAGTCTTGTCCGAAATCTGACGAATATACTTTTTTCTCTAGGGAAACCATAATGTTCACATCGCGTCCCGAATGACCGTATCTATGTGAACTGTCATTCTTCCAGGTATGTTGCCGTACTAGATGTAGCCATTGTACAGCTTCTGTCTTCGTCTCAGTCATAGCCAAAGTCTTGCTGTGATTCTGCAAAGTTTCCGTTTCCTAGCATGTGGCCTACCCGGTGAATGGCAATAATGCTCATTCAACTATCCAGCTCAGATTAAATGAGCGGAACGACCTTGGATCACCCCCACTTCCAACTGTGAATCTCATTCTTTAGAAGTGGAAAACCTGTTACCAGAACACCTGTTCTTAAATTGTTTGTGTTTCAGAGAGAGAAGAGGCAACAGATAATGACCGTCGGTCCGATACAAACAGTGCACTAAAAGTACTCGAACACGGAGGAATTTAGGGGACACTTGATGGTAAACACGGACGTGTCTTTTCTGCACTTATCACTGATTCAATAGGGCAAATATGTAGTTAGGAAGATTTTGGGAACTATCTGAAATCCATACACTTAAGTACACCGACAACAATGACCCCCAGTATAGCCGATTAACTTTAACGGATCCACCAATGGGGTAGTCAGAGGTGTCTTTGACATTGAGTTTCGGCCAACGGGGCAGACGTATGGGCCGATTTATAGAGTATAGAACTACAGTTTTGAACTGTCTCATTAACTTCAGTGAGAAGACTATTCTGCCTTCATCTCATATAATTAGCTCAGAAAATACAACTTAAGTTGGAAGAAACAGTCACTGCCACCAATCACTAATACACAAACTAATTAGTTCGAGCTTGCATCGGATAACCTCTCTTCTGTTTGGCCAGCTAACACTTGACCGTAATTCTTTATCGTCTTATCGACCAGCTACCTCATCGGTCACGTGTCCGTTGGCTCAGCCATTGATCTGGATCCTGGACAGGAAGTACAGACTGCCAACGAGAATGGGCTGTCTGGCGACGAGGAGTCGTCCCATATCCTCACAAGTACCTCTTCGCTGAAGAAAGAAATCTGTCTTACTAATGACAGATGCGCATTTCCATCGCTTTTTACAATTACCACAAGGCAATCATGCAAAGCCGATTGAATTCTGTATTCTCTACGAAGATCAACTCTATCTCATTTCCTATGAAGTTACACGTGTAACAAAAAACTGGTGCTTCCTCTTATACTTAGCAGTGTTCATCGTATTTCACTGAACGTTCTTGGTCAAGGAAGAATTCAGGATCCTATTGCCTATCTATATCTGCTATCATTCGGAAGAATATTTTCTAAGACTGCTGAAGTTAGACCGAAATAAACAGATTTAGTCCTCATGAGGTAGCCATATGAAGCAAATTGAAATAGACACGGTTGTTAGCTTTATTGCAGTTTTCATCAGAAGACTGAAAAATCGAGCTACCTCATGGTTTAGCCGACTGATTCTAGAAGCGTCTCTTACCTATTCTTTTGATGGATCACACCTGCAGTGAATGCTTTGTACTTGATCAGCCCTGGGATGCCGCCTACAAGATGGTCCTTGGGAGCAGCTGTTCAAATATCGTCATTATCGATGGTTGGTGACAATCCCCACTTTTGTCCGACTCGTGTCCACGTTTGACCTACTGGGACCTTGTGGGATTCTCCACTCGAAACCTCAGAGTCCGGTTGCCGGCTATCCCTGGTAGTGCAGCAGGCCTTCGAGGTTACAGGCATATACCCCTTACACTGTACTCATATGCAAGCATGTAATGAAAAAGAAAAATGTTACAATTGTGATATTTCATACTTTGGACAATAGCCGAGCAAGAATAGCTCGCATTAGGCGGGTATTAGGCCTAGGATTCCTCTGTTCGTGAGGACCAAGCGATGGCTTCTCAACAGTTCCTGTGCAACTGAAAGCTTATTTTCTAGTTTGGAATGGTAATTATCAACCTAAATGAAACCAATTGTGTGCTGGAGAACATTGAAAAATCTAATCATAAGTGTTTCGGTATTAGGACTGCAACGGTGCTGAAAATATGCCCATAGCCAACAAAGTTTCGGTGGACTTCTCTGTTGTTCTGTCTTGTAGATGTGACAGGTTTATGCGGTACTTACTCAGGCTACGACAAAATTCATTTGGATCCACCATTGCTCATTCGGTTTCATGTGTGATCGGATAACAAATCTTGTATTCTCACACATAACCAATAACTTTTTGTGCATCTGATTCATTCGAATGGAAAACTGGTGTACTTTGGCCTACTGCTGATGACTAGCAATCATGCTTGTTTTATCGCACAAGCGATCATGTTTTGGCTTCAAATCAAGCCAGGGTATTTGGAACACTTATCTCAACCAACAACATTGCCTGTAATTCCACCGCTCATTGTATATGTTTTACTGTTTGCAAATAAATAGATCCTACTTCCACTTCGTGTTTATGCTGAATCTATTTCGAGCAATTCATTCATTACAGCTGATCTTGTTTAGTGTATTTAGTGAAGCTTTTATTCATTCATGATTAGCGATGACTGACGCACACATGGGTATCGCTGGATACATTGTATCAATTTGGCGTCTTTCTGCGCTGCGACAGACTGCAAGATGCATAAAAAATATGCTGGGAACTGCTCACGAAACAGGGTCTGCGGTCTGCATAAAATTGGTTCCAAAAACGGAGGAGACGGGCATAGAATGAAATTTTTTCAGAAAAAGCCACATCAAGCTTCATTAACTACATCCCTTGTAGATGCGTGTTTCGATCGCACAAACAGGAATCGAGCTGGTGACGATTTTATTCATATCACATGGTCAAGCATAAAAATTCCGCTGAAATCGATTGGTCACAGTTTGATAAATGCAAGAGCGAAAGTATATACCTTAAGAGGACAAATCATCAGGTAGTATTTAATTAGGTATGTATTGTAAACACATTCTGAGGGTATGGGCAATCTTCGTGTCCATAGCCAAGTCCCGCTAGCATAAAGCCCCTCGGCTGCTATCCCAAATCCAGGTCATGACTTGAGCGAAGGGAATCACGAAAACCAAGACAACGGATCGATAAGATGTGAAAGGGTTCGCGTCATCTGACGACTGGCCACATAACCAAATAGCCAGTCAGAAAAGATGTCGTCCTATGATAGCTTGGACAAACTAGTTTGTGGTGCGACTATTGGTGACAACGATACTTAAATCTTACATAATCTGTCTGTTTCCTGGTAGTAAGTAGAGATTTACAACCTGTCGAGTTTTGTAACCAAAGGATCACGGTTTTGCGCCTATTATCCCACATGCATTCTATGCAGATATACGTAAATGTATTGGTGTCAGTATGGTGAAGTGTCCGTGCCCGTCTATCTCAAGGGCACGTTATCCGGGGTAGAGTTTTCCTGAATTCATTGCAAATAGCTTCCAGTCCTTTCGGAAGCTCGCTTTAGGGCATGTCTACTGCAGTCTGTAGATCAGAAGTCATACGGAATTTTTTCTAGTTCGTGAAATATTCCCACAGTCTGAATTTAAAAAAAGTAACGTGGCGAACACAGATCTGTTTTTGGTACTTCTGCTCTGGTCAGTACAGTACACATGCAAAGTTTTAGCGTTATTTGAAAATATGATCCAGAGTATTACCGTAAAAGCGCAAAACTGAATGTCAAATCCCTTTCCATTGCATTTGTGTGGGCGCATTAACCACCAGGTTCACCCACTGGAGCGATAGTAGGAATATACACACTATGAGGTGAAATAATCAAGCAGCTTGTATCTGGGTTTCAGTTGTAAGCATGGTTTAGTGTTGAATGAGATTTGCAGCTTGGCCGCGCAGAACACGCTTGTCACCGCATTAGATAACCGTCGGGTCAGTGTTTTTCTCACATAAATTCTATCCAAGCGAATACGATGTTTTTTAGGACGTTAGGGTATCTTGGCCGAGGATCTACGTTCATGTGTTGTTGTTTAGCATGTGTATTGTACTGATCTGAGGAGAAGTATCTAAAAGACGGAACTGTGTTCGCCACGTTACTTTTTTTAAACTGGAATTGTTTCTCTGCTTGAGGGGTGATGAGATTTAAAAAGGTCAGTACAGTACTTCCCTGTTCGGGTTTTTGCACCTACTACGGGAAATGGTACAACCTACTTTTTCCTTGGTGCAGCCTCAGGGAACGTAAATGTCTTATCGCAAGTTGTATGATCGAGTGTAAGAAGTTGAATAAATGTGATGAATTTCATATTGTAGGTGAACAGAACTGAATACAAGGTACAGTAAAAGCGTCTGCTGTTCTTCGGGAATCATCCAATAAATGGGGAAGTTTTAATGTCATTAACACGGCTTTGTTAGTGCAAACATGTAATTGGCCGGTATTTCGTTTACCGCAGATAACCTTTCTGAAGGTGGATTTCCAACTAAATGACTTGAGAATGCTTAACCGCGGCCACCGAAAAGTCGGCTAATTGAGATTTGTTCACCGACAGTGCTGAATTATTGATATTATTCTTTTTCCGTATGCCTGAAAGCTTGGTGCATCGGATTTTGATACACTCAGAATCCTGCCCGGTCCTTACACATTGAATCTTTATTTAATGATCGATTTTAGTACCTAAATTTCCATCACAGTCACTAAAGATGTCCGTGAGCAACTGACCAAGCGAGAGTTTCAACGCCTTATTAATATTCTTTCTGAGGAAGTCATACATAGGATTTAGAGTTGTGTACTTGAAAATCCAAATATTTTATTGTTAGGGTAATGGTACCTAGTAGATTGTTTGAAAACAAAACATTGAAAACAGTTGTTTCCCGAAGCCGATTTGAATAAAAAAGTCAAAAAGATTGATTTGAACAATATATCCACGATCATTTCGCTGCGTCTTTACGAAGTACGTACGGCATTCACTGTCTTGATATAGCCAAGACAAACGAGCATTGAGAGACGAAACTGTGAACAACTAGTGAATGTCTGTTGCCGAGGCAGAGCTGCGCAAATAGATGAGTGTTTTGATTGCGAATGGGCAGTTCGTCTGAGCAAATGAGCAACTGCCGGTTGTTGCTGGAGCATATGAACCTAAGGCGTCTTACAGAATGACGCAATGCTTCTTCTCCCAAAGGTGTTGCGTGATCGACGATCTGGGACATTTTCGTTCATTTGGTGATGCCAACTAATTTAATTTAAGTTAGTGCCCAAAGCACATCAGCAAATCAAAGGGAAGACATGGTAGGAACTTTAATCACATCAATTTCGGGGACTACGTAAGCCTGTGTTCTGTGCTATTCTATACCGTTCTGACTTCAAGTGGAGTCGTTGTGGTTTCAAGTGAATCTTTCAAAACTTCAACTGCATCCCACGTGACTTTAAGTGAAATCCACTCTCAAGTCCACGAAATCTTTCTGGCCCGTCATCACGTTGTTAGCTGCCATCATGGAGGAGATGAATTCTCGTTTCTGAATGAAACAGTCTGTGAGTTTCAGATCATAGAATAAGCCCATGGTGTTCCAAGCTTTTTCGTGAGTCTGTGAGTTCTTCTGGGGGAAGGGGTAGGATCACGTCGGGTGATCAGTGTGAACGTGGTGGTGATGGTTCGATGGACCGTGGGGCTACAGTTTCATATTCACCAGCGAGGGCGATGAATATGTGATCTGTCGGCCGTCTAATTAAGTCCACAGTTGCATAAATTAAGCTAATCTCGATGGGTCACCAAGAGGAGAATGATGGGAGATAGAACCGTATTCAGATGATACCAACATGCATCAATGCCTATTTGCATAGACTGCAGAGTCCTGTACATCCAGATACTACCGTTAATGATACAGGATCAAACCCTGTCTTTCCCGAACGAATCGGTGGAGCCACTTTGAAAGCTATTGTAACTCGTAAGTGGCACAATTATCTGGGCACACGACTGATTCTGGCGCACGCAATCCTGAAAGGAAGTAAACTGAACTGAACCAAGCTTCAGTGGACGTATTATTTCCTACATAAATATGAATATAAAGTGTGTTTCAAACTGCAAGTACCGGATCTAATGATAGTTCTGACATGAGTGTTCAGTTTCTCCTTATTTTGCTCCAAAACCCGGTAGTTACAGGATCTGGGTTAAATCGAGGTAGTCCTATTAGTTCATATGTTCATCAATTCCTCAATTCCCATTTATCCATTATTTGGCTCATGGTAATTCGAAACCTAAAAAACGAAGAAGAAGTGTTCCGAAATGTTCGCATTTTTATTCCCTTACGTCGTTGGTATGTGTGTGCTCTCCCTCGCTCGTTTGCGCGCAAGTCCGGGTGAAAAATACATTTTCAATGGTCTCATCCGCTGCACAATTTATGGACAAACAGGATTCGACAACTTTCAAGACGGATAATAATAGAGAGTTTGAAATGGAACAGATTCCAGTTCGAAAGGAGGAAAGTACTTCAGACCAATAAAGATAATATGTGAATAAGCAATTCTCTGGGAAAATGGCGCACTCCTGACTGTCGTACGGTTTCACATTTCTTGGTAAGCGAAAACCACAATATATTGGAAAATCAGATGATCAGTGTCTAAGCAAAAACGAAATTGGTGAATTATCATCAAGTAGTGGAATGACCAGCACACAGATACAATGGGAGTGTTTCTGAAGATAAAGCAACTACTAACCTCGTGAACTGTGACGCATTTGGTGATAACGTCCGCTGTACATGTTGTGGGAAAGCAGACGTGGCTGGTTTGAGATCAACTGGAAAATGGAGAGAAGGCTTTTCTGCGTTGTGAGATACTGTGACATGACGGGGTTTTTCTCAGTACGGCTAGCGACACCCACATATATGTGATTACTCCTGGAAATTGTTTTCTACCATTAGAAGCCGTGTTAAGATCTGACTATTGCTTTGTGCAGTCTGTCTGTTAGCAATGTAATTTTGTTTATAATATACATGATTATGATTTTCACATCGAACGTAGATGCGAATGGCTCTATTTTCATCTATGCTGTCGCAGGTTCAGCGATTCTTTTGGTTTGACTGTGGGTAGGATGGATACCAAGTTCGTGTGTGTATGTGTGTGTGCGTGTGCCTCCGCTTGGGTTTGACTGCTTCTGAACTTGTCGGCTAAAAAGGGGAATGAATTGAATTGACCGGGAAAAAGTTTGCTTTTGGCGACTGAAACAGTCGATGCTGGGATGTTAATAGAGTTCTGTTGAGGTTCCGTATATTTCGTTCAAGGACTTTCTTTCTCACTGGTACTTAACGAAAACAAATCAATATCACAGTAGTAACAGAACTGAATGAAAACCAGAAAAAGTTCACAGCAGCTTTTTGATTATTGTTTGTCCCGTTTGCCGGTTTGTACTTCCCTTCTGCTCCTTTGATCCCATTCTGACTGCGTTTATCGGTTCCATCAACTCTGCTCGTGTTACGACTTCCTGTGGTCGGACTATGATCGGGAAAACTATTTTGAACGGATGAGGGTGTGCCTGGCTGAGACGGTTCGAAGTCCTCGTCGTCCACTACCGGTCCGAGGCCTGGTTTATTGACTGATTCAGCACCAGCTTGATTAGCACTGAGAAAGCTGTTGAAAGAATTCAGATGAGGATAGTCCGCGTACTCCATGAAAGAAGGCAAACCGCCTTGATTGCCCATCATCCCACTTCCCTCCATTGACGGGTCTGTAGGGCAGGTAAAGTTAAAGGTCAGTGGGAATTTTGATTCACGAGCCTAATCTAATTTGATATTCAGTCATGAAAATTAATACACAGAGTTAGTGAAGCACCTTGTTCAGTTATTTACATCCAAAATTGGCAAAAAAGAAAAAAAACGATTTGACTATTTTAATTAAGGTCATTTTATCGAAGACAGTACCTTTATAAATCTGTTGTTTCAAATTTCAGAAGATGCACATTATGACACGGGAAAAGGTTTTCGGAGATAAACCATTGCTTTCAATGATCTATTTTCTCTTTTAAGTATCAGAGTAAAAATCAGTTCGTGATTTCGAAAAAACGACTCGTACGTGTTTACAAATTCGGTGACTGCTTCGTCGGAAATGATAGTAATCAGTGGACCTTTTGATTACCACCGATTAACTTTCTCAAGGCCGGTTCACAATCGAACTGAATTATCCAAGATCATTCGATTGTAAGCCGCTCCTAAGAAAGTTTACCTGAGGTAGCCGAAAGGCCGACTGATTGTCATCATTCCCGTCATCTTGGTGTCACAGAATAATAGACACTTACATATGATTTATTCACTAGTCTATGCAAACCATATTGGAAGTGGGTGCTTTGGGATGGGTCATAGGTCATTCGTGTCGGATGAAAGGGTTTTCTTTTTTTTTCTTTAGGGAGAGGAGACAGGGTGGGGTTGGATCAACCCATTCATGATAACACACGTGGTTTGAATCCGAGTCACTGGGATGAAGGTGGTCGACTTGCCGCCTGGGTAATTGGAAGGTTTGAACAAAAGCCGTCTGCGTGGACAGAGTAGATGCAAAAAGACAAAAGCTGATGGCCTCTGCGAAGGTCTGTATGCGCGAACGGATAGTCGTGGAGATTTGGAATCGATGCTTTTTAATGGCTCGCGTCCATCAGTGCCCGCGAATAGCACTTCATATAGTCCCTGTTCATCCGTGTTAAAACCACCACAGACAATGCTTCTTACTCACTTGAGAAAGTTGCCTTGTCCTCAGGCTAATGTGTTTGTGTTACATTCGCATCTGGACGAATAGATTACCACTGAGTTAGCCACACTGGATAACGATTCATGATCAATATTTCAGATGATCGGAGAGCTTGCAAGCATATTAGTCACATGAGCTGAGTTGAATGCCTTAATGACAGCACAGAAATATCATGTCTGATGACAAAGTCTGATGTGATGCCACCAATGAAAGGCGAATGGAAGGACAAAATACCCTTGGGGATGTCGTAAAAGTTGTGACATTTTGGTCTATCCTTTCGACTCTGCTCTATGGAACGTTCAGAGTAGACGATTTCCCTGGGGATGTTTTTTGACTACAGACAAACGTTCAGTGTCCGATAACATCGTTGTCGGAAATGATGGCAATCGGTCTAAGGTCCAGTAAAGGCAGGTGACCTTTCTCAAGACCGATTTACTGGAAATTAAACGACTGCTAGTAACGTATCACGTAGCGTATCATTTTTCCGACAAACACCGAATTGATTTCGGCTCCAATACATTAAATGTGTAAAACCACGCCTAGCTCTTCTTCGGTGGTCACCTGTGAGCATATCATTTTAACTGACGAAGACAAGTATTTAGCTAGGTTTCTTTGGTGTCTTATGGGTACAGAGCCACGAAAATTGGTGTACTGTCAGTCCACTTTTACTGTAGGTGTACTCCACTTTCACCCGTTCTGTGGATTCTCTTTGCATGACTGCGTCCAGGAAGAGCAACGTGCTATTCTTTTCGGTTTCTAAAGTGGATTGAGTGGATTTGTGTGCCTGTTGGATGTCTGCCCTGCTTTTCTGCCTCGATGTCATTATTTGTAAGGCAGAATGTCGATACAAGCCAATACGTGGGATCTCGTTTTGTAATGTTACGCTCTCTAGTTTCGTCGAGAATATATCTGATACAACCGGGCCGAAGGATGACCCCGTGGCTTCACCAGCTCGCTGAAGATGCAGTTTCCCGTTAAACGGAAATTGGACGTCGAAAGTACATCGGAAAAGAAGTTCTTCCAGGCCCTCCGGCGATATGTTGAAGAGCAACTGGTCACTTTATGTGTAGTCACAAATGATTTCAATATACTGTCACATAGACGAATTGTTGGAAAGAGATGCCACATCCAGGTAAAACATTTGGTCGCCCCACTAAAACTGCTATGGCGTACAACCTAGCTTTGTAGTTTACTATCGTGTTCGTAAAGTTCCAAATCAATCTCCCATTGTTAGGTTTTATTAGCGGTGTACGTCCACTGAGTCACAGGTAGGACTTGAACTCTCAGTTTTATATTGTGACCTCTACATGGCAAACCTTCTGAGTTGATCCTTAACACTGTGTAGAATGTGTAGACGGCAGAAGGAGCCAAAATGATATGGATGATGGAAAATGCAGTGGCTTGTTTCAAGTCAACACCACGTGATTTGCCGTCCATTTGTAAATTGCTGATGAATTTCTGCTGTGGTCGCACATCAGTAAATCACATTTTGGTCCGCGTAGATGAGGCATGTAGTTTTGACTAGGAGTTCACCTGTCAGGAACTCATTAACATCAGCTTGTAATGAAGGAGTTAAGTCACACATTCTCTAATGACGGTGAAACAGCTGTAAAATGCTTTTATGACATTTTAACAATTGGATCGATGATGCGGCGAACAAAAACCAAATGGCAACCCGGGGATATCCCCACTTTTTTGTAGTACCTCCCTTCTTTAATAGGGCGTGGTGGTCGACAATGACGTGGCACGTTGTTTGTCGCAGTACTCTGAGATACGTGATCCACCTACGCAGTCTTTGCTTTAGCTGTTTCGACTTGTCCTCTTATATTTCTCTTTCCATTTGCAAAAAATTTCGGACTAAAAAATAAACCTGATAAAAGCTAACGACTGGTCGACGAACTCTTTGGTTGTACTGGTCGCGCGAAGATTTATTGAAAATGGACATGGCAATTCAGCTCACCATATCGAGAAACCCCGTTAATCTGGTTTAGTCCAGATCCCATGCTTTCTACTATAATTTTGTCTTGTATTTACCAAGCACTTCATTTGCTTTTCGTGCACTTTGACCACCATTGTCCACTCCGACCAGCACCCCCTCACTTGCACGCCCGCGCGATAATTCGTTTGTTCGGTTCCACGACGTCATGCAATTTTAGCTTTGTTTCTATGACAGGTGTTGACTGAACTTAGTTGTCACTTGTTCAATTGTTGATCTTACCTGCTCATATTGAAGCTGGATTCCTTACAGATCTTATCCCTTGCATAACCTTTCTTCTCCACTTTGAAATCTAGGCCCTGGTATCCATGACCCATACACATTTAACCCATCTTATATTTGTGGTACTGTGTATAACTTTAAACGAGTGGCTTGGAGTTGCAACACGTTTTTGCTTAATCAGACTTCGCGTAGTTTATAATTGCTTTTGATTTCGTCGACGTAGTCATCATTTTGAACCCACTGGCCATCGATTTTTGAAGCCAAATCGGAGTACGCTCATTTATTCCGTGGCACAATTGTCTCTCTGTTCTGTTTATGTAGACTGTTGAGCATCCACAATTGAATGAATAGAAACAGTTTGATTTGGGGCACTGAGAAAGTGACACTTTCACCAGCGGTGATGGCATCCGTGTGACCGTAAAAACAATCACTGGGTCGGCTGCGCGGTAAGTGCTTTTGATAAGTGAATTTAGGCGCTCACTAGTTTGTTGGTTGACGTCGTCACCTTCGAATAGCAACTGTAGGAAATTTCTGAACTTCCTAGCATTTTGGGGCTTCATAGTAGGTGGCTTTTCTACATAGTGCTTCAGAACAAACTGTATTGGATAACTGCTTGACTGTTGCTCTGTGATTGGCTATTCATTCTCACCAGCTAATGTATCTTCGGTGCATATTTCACGTGCCCTGTTTGGGTGTGTTCGAATGAGACCGCTCTTATACTTCTTAGGTGCCAAGATTGTGAAGTGTAGATATCGTCCAATCTACGTGTTTTTCCGGTAGACTGGTCTCCTAATTGAGCTGTCTGGTCTCAAAATTCTGATTGAGCAAAAACACTTTGCAGTTCCATGCTTCTCGTTTAAGGTCATGTACAACACCGCAAATACGAGATGGGTTAGGCATGCTGAGACCCCAACCATTCTCAATTGTGAACACGAATTGTGCAGACAGATTGAATGGCCCATCTGTTTGGCCCTACTCTGGTGACCTAACACTGAGTGCCCCTCTCATTCTTGTTCTCTCCTATAACTTTTCACCTACTTCAGTCTTGTCTCAGTTTGATTGGTTATTTTACTGACTGTATAAAAACACACTGACTGCAGTATGCACGTGCACCGATGCAGCAAATTTGTCCAGGATACATTGTGCAAACTTATGTTTGTGACTTCTATTCTCGGATAGTGACGGTAAATCATTGTTTCTAGTTCCCCGAATGCAAATTTTCATCCAAAGATGAGCCTAAAATGACATAAGTATATCGAAGAAGGAACTGGTCTTTTGCCATAGGCAAAAAAGTTGCTGTATACGATTTTGTCGTGATTGTACTGCTCAAACCAGAAAATCTCGGGAAACTCCTAATAGCAAAACACTCAATACCTTTTGAAGAATACCTAAACCAAACAGTGGACTTTCCGCCACAAGACGAGCTGACGTAGACTGCCACCCCATCTCCGTATTTGTTCTTCCTTAGCACCCGATCTTGTTGGCATCACTGAAATCCATCTATGCGTACCAGAGAATCGTCCACGTTTTCTTCCAGCCGGGATTCTTGTAAGACAAACAGCACTAGTATGAACCTGAATTCTTGTGTTCAGACTATGTCTTAGACTCGCCTTCTTTGGAAAGGGTGAACGAACATTCACACTAACCATGGAGAGCACAGTCATCTTATCTGAAGGGGTGCACAAGAGAACAACTTACTGACCAGTTCGTCCCAGAATTTTTGATCAAAATTCAATTTGCATCAACCATAAGCGCTTGCAGTTGACATGACACGAGGCACACTCCCTTAGACGCAACACTTCCAGCAGATAATATGGAAAATGGATGAGCATGTCACTTCGAAGAGGATGACAACAAATTTCAGAGTGATTTGAAGGGAGAATTCAGCGCAGCCAATCGAAAGGCACGTCAAAAACTTATACAAAACAGATCAGGGATGAGGATGGCTTACTGTACACCAGTTCACTCAATGCAATAACTCCGATTCGATCAATAAGACCCGGCCAATAGAATGGAAATATGGCCGATATAAATGGCTAGTAAGCTACTGAAGTTGAATACAAGACTATGAACCATATGGCCCAAACAGACTTCATAGTGGACCTATAGTGTTCTCCTCCCAAAGCAATTAATCAACGGGTTCCGATTGGAAGAGGCCAGGATGTTCTGCACCTCTTTTCAATGACTACGACAGTTAGGAGAAGCGATGCATATTTATTTGAAAATGTAAAATTCTTTCATTTTCATCTTATCACCATAGTTATGTTAGTGATACAATATTCATAAAATAGAACTAGCGCTTTACTCCTCATTGAGGGCGGAGAGTGTACATAGAACCATTTTGGTTCTTATTTATACATCGAACGGTCCTTTGTTGATCATAGTTGGTAGCTCTACTGCGGTCGTGGAATAGGAAAAATGTGTCCTCTTTAACCACTGACAAACGAACCATTCATGTGGTCCTCTGAGAGACTTCAAAAGAGGTTGGTGTTATATTTATTTCAAGATGAGGTACCTGTTGCGCCAATCGCTCAGGTACGTCCATGTTATGGTAGAGTTCACTCGTCACCTATGCACGAATTGTTTCCATTCCGTTGTGATCGGCATTTCCAATAATAACTTACATCGCTAATGAACTGAATCCTATTTGACAAATATTTCAGCCTGTGTGACAGCATGCAGCCTTTAGGGTGGTGTCGACTGATCGCTTAGAATGTAATGGCTGTGACAAGTTTGGAAGGTACAATCGATCGACCGTTCACTTCTCAAAGCCATAGTGTGTCCACCGAGTAATATCATCAGGACCGTATTACCGTCTTTTTCATGGAACAGTGCTGCTCGGAGTGCAGCGAAAACCGATGGGCCGAATTATGTGTTGCTGTGTATATGTTTCCGTGCTTGTAACACATCATTGCTGCCAGTATTTGTAATCAGCCGACGTTTTGTTTATCACTATTGAGGCAGGTTTACAGTGGACCCAAGCTTTTTTTCAACCACCTCGCACATAACCTTCGCGCCTCTTTGATAAGCAGTAATCATATGGAAACTCAATGATTATTCAGAGTCCCCACAGGTAGATTGAAAACATTCCTTCTAGAAAAAGAGGTTCGGTGCCGAGAAAGCTTGCCTGCTGCTGTTTGTTTACCCCACTCATTGATTTTTCTTTTGTCGCCGACTTCAGAGTGCAAGAAATAGATATAGCGAAGATTTCTGATCTCTTTGCCTGCAGTTCCCTCCCGTGATCACGCTTTTACTAGACCCAGCCAGCGCCTACTATCCCGCTTTAACCGGATTTTGATCACTTCCGTTTTGACAAACCAGCACATCGGTCGAAATGTCTATTTCCCGAGAGGCTTGAGGTGTATAAACTTTGCACGAAACCCCTCGCATATTTCTCCTGTTGGAGCCACGTTTATCATTACTGCATTTTGGTATTTTTCATGGAATTTCTAACCTAATTTCTAAGAAAGCGGGTTAAACTTTTGTGCTCAACTTGTGTGGTGTTTATTGGTTCATCAGATTTCCCTCCAGTTGGTCGAATTTAGTGCTTCCCACAGGACTTTTGGTCACTGACAGATTACTGTTTCCGTTCTTGTTCTTCACTTTTTCTCAAGATTCCGTTAACGTATTCCGTACAGCTTACTTAGATCAATTCAGAGCGAGTCTAGATTGATTTCAGGTGTTGTAACTAGCCAGCTGATGAAACAATAAAAGCTCGTTCTCTACATCGTGGACCTGCTTCTAGGGCAATGAACAGTATCGACCCGTGTGCCACACTCGTAGTAACAATGGTCAATGTGTTTTCCTGAAATAGAATCCATCTACCTTACTGCTTCTCATGTGCTGCTGATTACCGATTTTCACATTTGTGCACTGAATCGTCGTCGTGTTTAGCAACATGAGGTGCCACGAACCAAATTTTGTTTTCCTCCTCGGAGCGTAGTGGAATATCACCACTTTAAAAAGCGCAAATCGGATTTCGCAGCCAGACAGACAACTTACAGACAAATAAGTAGAAGTGTTTAAATGTGACGCATCCTCGAAATATTTACGTACGTAATTTTCAAGTCTCTTTTAAGGTGCATTTAACGAACCGCAATTTTCTTTACAAGTACGAAATGGTAAAGATGGCTTTGAGGATCAGCAACTCGTATTCCATCAGTGAAAGGATGCTGATGAAGCAATGTAAACTTAGAGTAAACCGTGGTTGATTGAAGTTATCGAGCTCATTGGTTTTGACATAGATTGCGCTGCGCAACGAAGCCTACCCACTTAGCTACTCAGTTTAAGCTGAGAAGTCCTTGCCGTAGTTTGTTCACATAAACATAAGGCAAAAGTGATAAAAAATCTGATCAGTTAGTAAATCAAAATACATTTCATTCAAAGTAACGATGGTTAGTTCTACGCGTTGTCTCGGTTCTATTCGTACAATTTTATGAGGATTTGGCAATATAAAGATCAACAAAGAAGTCGTTCTTAAACCAGGATAAACTGATTCTACATGATATGAAGTGATTTTATGACTAAATTGTATTTCGGGGATAGACAATGATCCATTGCGTAGTCTTTTAAGACTGCGATGGGTTTGGAAACCTATTTTCTTACCGAGATCTGATGTTGACGATGTCGCTGTAGACGACGGACTCGGTGTCCCTGGCTGCATTGCTAAACCTGGTTGAGACCATCCGTAAATAGACCAGGCTGGTTGAAAACCAGAACTGTCTCCGGTGGAATCGTCCACATCTGCACTCACGTTCGGTTCTCCTGGCTCTCCAGCTGGGTTTAGGTTCGATGAATTTTCCCGATCAGAGTGTGCTTTCTGAAACAGTAATGTAGAAATAAGTGAAACGATGTAAACCGTTTTCCAGTTAGCCAAACTGAATCTGATAGTTTTTCGATCCCTGATTGTTACACACCTTATTCGACCCCATTGACCGTTGTCGAACTCTGTTTTCTGATGCACCTGGTGAATCCGCATCGCTCAAGGGTTTTTCAACTCTGTCAAAATCGTTCACGCCCCAGCCCAACATGGATCCGTATGCCAACAGCCCAAGTGATCCTCCCATCTCCTCGGAGTTACTTCCATCGTCGGGAAATTTTTGAACACCTTTATTCGGGGGAGTGTTCAAAGTAGAACTGGTGAGAGATAAAATGCTAATAAAAATCGGAAAACGTGACTGCAAATTGGGACCCAATCTAATTCCGCTTTTTGCTTTACTCAGGCTGCATTGTCGACCTCAGCTTATCTGTGATAAGTAATGAGATAAGATTTGTGGCATATTGGTGTTTGATTACCAGTGTTATAATCTGCAAATTCCCGTGGCTGATTGGAGTCATACAACAGGACAAGCTCGTAGCAACATATCAAAGCACCATGGAAATAATAAGATATTTTGGATGAATCTCATGGATTTCCTTTTGTTGGAATTATTTAAACTGAAAATGACGAGTTTTTTGATTGTAACGATCCTCTATGTGGCAGTCACTTGTTTTTCACACCTAATTATAAAACGAACATCATGAGAAGGCAAGACGTATATATTGTTATAATTCTTCAACTGTTGATTTATCCCGAAATGTTTACTCGTTACTGGGGGGTGGGGCACAAATTACCAAAAGAGTTACCGGTGAACAATAAGAAGTTAAGCTGTGCTTGTCTCAAAATCGTGGTGATAGAATCAGGTTGGAAAATTCCCTGTTGAATTACGTGTCAAACACTCAACAACCAGGCCACCTGGGTGGGCTCTGAACAGCTTGTTCAACTCTCATACCACATGATACAGTGCCATTGGCTTTGAATGTCGGCAGAGCGTTTCCCGCATAGCAAGTGTCTCCTGTGAGGTACGGGTCCTCTGTAGACGCCTAAGTGCACAGAAGGCATTTCGATGAATAACCTGTAGAGCCAGTCTGGATAGCCTGGCTGTTGGATGCTCGGCTTCCAATCCCTTAGTCACGGTTCCAATCTCCGTGGGAGTCGATCCCCGACGAAGATTAGACAGCTGTACAGTGCTTCCATGGTTTTCAGTGGTGAGTTGGGTGTTCACAGTGCACGATGAGTCACATTATAACGTAAAATCTAATCTCCATCTTCTCATTCAATTAAGTAGAAGTTAAATGAGATTTATAATAAAGGGTCATCGCAAAACAAGATGAAGTCTATACACGAAAGAAGTTCGGGGAACATTGTACATGCATCCACGCTAAGATAGTAACGGTTTTCAGGCCATCAAGTGAGAGCAAAAGTGACTGCCCCCATTCCGGTTGCAACCATTCTTAGATCACTCCCGAACGTGGTCAAACCCCTCTTTTAGATGACAAAAATGCCAAGGTGAACAAAACCAAGGAGTGGGACCGAAGACTGTTGTTGGTCGTTTGGTCATCACGGCGGGTCTCGGGCTTTTCTATTCCTGGTTCAGATCCTGATTCCGCCTTCCGTCAGTCTCCAAATGACAGCTTGTAAATGGCAGCGAGCCCCTTCTTGAAACATTGTACCATTGTTATATAGTGAGAAAGAAAGTACGTGGTAAACAACGAAAGATAACAAAGTTTTTCTAGTGGACTATCCACTTGGTTTGGGCCAGGTTACTAGTGTAGGATATTAGTCAATAAACACCAAGTCAAATAAAGTACTGGCTGTATTCATTTACCAATTTACCGATTACCTTATCTTCAGTGTCTCACTCTGCGAAACATTCTTCTTAGATGGCTACGGTGAGAGAAGCATATCTGATAATTGGAAGTCTTTATTTCAGTGCCCGAAGGTCATTCTGTCGCACTTCACGGAGGACGGAAACAAGATTCGCTAAGAAACTTTTCCAGTCTGTACTTGTGTTCAGTAAACTGACGTATACTTTGACCATAACTTTCAACACGCTGAAGACACTGTGGATTCGTAATTGACTACATGAGTGTATTTAGAAAAGGTTACAAATTGGTTATTAGGCAAGACGGAAACAGAGCTACCAGAGCAAAAGTACCACGAAGCGAAATGAAGAACATCGGTCATTAAGGTAATTTTTTAGATCTTCAACTAATGGTGGTGTTTATAAGCATCGTTCCAGGCCTGCGGGAAAAGTATGATGTGTGCTACTGAGTACCATAAAAAATTTGACTTTCACAGATATCAATGTGTCTGTTGTTAATCTGGAAACCACTACAATTACCTTTCTCATTCGGAGGATTCCGAGTCCATGATTCGGTTATTCCATGATCCCCATCTTCCATTGAGTTTGAAATATATCCAGGGTTTTGGCCGTCTATGCGTCGTTGAATCGAGTTATATGCTTGCAATTCACCAAGAAACGAATCAGTGGACCACTGGAGGTCACGAGATGCACGAACTAAGAGTTCATTTGCCCTGCGAGTAGCCATTTCTTTCTATAGTCATAGATGGGAGTAAAGTCTTTAGAATACGTTACCGTCAGCTAAATACAGCCAAATGTTTTGCCCAACAAAATCGAAAATTAACTTTAGTTTCCGTCTGAGTCATGGATCAAATGCGATATAAAGAAATAACTCAGTTTTGATCATTAAAAACAACAATGAGTGTTTCTTCACACTTGAAAACGAGGCCCAGGAAACCTTAAGGTGATTTTGTAGTATCAATGTGGAACTATGTACTGCTCAAGCAATATTCATTCCGGTTGTGCTTTATGATACCAGCTCATGTTGCCCACTCAAGGCAGACTTTGCTACTGAGGCGAATAAAAGTGGTCCTTTATTGATATGGTTGAAAACGATTGAGCAGATATCAGTGATATGAGCTATTAAAGTCAGACAGAACTGTGTACGTCCTGAGTGGTCCTTCTTCCACTGAAGAGAATAAAGGTCGAAAATTTAGTTAATATTGTTGATTTATGAAACCACGGTTTTGGTGCCATGCATTAAATGTCTAATATTGAGAGGCGAAATAACTGCTAGCTTTGCCAGCTTAGGAAACCGACACTCAAAAGAAGACATTTTGCCTAAATTTGGACACATTTTCCGTAAACTGGTATCGTTCTGTCTTTACACACACACACACACACACACACACACACACACACACACACACTTATACAAAAGAAAGCTTTGGCGATGGCCTAAACGATGTCACAGTGTTTGTCGCTGTCATAGCCTTCGCCAAAGTTTGCCGATATTCTCTCGGCACACTCCATTGTGTTTATTATATTGTTTCCAGACAGCGAACTGTGTCGCATGAGAGTGCTGTTGAAAGGTGGATAAGAGGATGTCACTTTGTTTGCAGAGCCGTAGTGGTCAAGCACGTGTGTTTCACCTTTTTGCCTCTTGTCGTGAAATGACGGCAAAAACTTTCGTAACGGCACACCTTTTACTTTAAATAGGCTTTAGTTTTACTGTTATAAATAAATCTTCCCGGTTACTTAAGTTATTCGTGAGAAGGAAAATAAGTCAATACGTAGTGTTGGCAAAATAACAGTAACAGTGCTTTCGCTCACTTCCTGATCGAGAGGAGAACTCCAGAATGGGCTGGCCATCATATACGGTACGGCTGCGAATGGTCGCAATGCAAGATTGTCAAATTCCGGGACAAAGAGATCTGGTTTGTTTGGTATGTGTGATGTTCTTTGTCGCCTGCTGGGAGGGACAAGGGCATCTTGACCTTGTATCCCATCACTGACCACAGTGGACTTTGGTTGCTCACAGAACTCACAGCGATCGAAGTAAAATCTGCAACGGAGCACACATAATCCCCAGAAATAGGTTTTAGGCGACTGATCCGGCGCATGTTTTCAGTTTTCGTTGCAAATTCATTATCAAATATTCGGAAAAAGAAGCGGTCGCGAAAGCTAAAATCTAAATGGAATTGTGTTGGAGGAATAGTGTGAAGTCTAACTTGTAACTGGCTTCTGGAATAGATTTTTATTTTTATTTTATTTTTATTTCCCCTGCGCATAAACTAAGAGACAGCCGGCAAAATGACACAAAAATGAAGTTTTTGTTTGCAAATGCTTTTAAAGTATTGAGTGGGGAAAAAGAAAGTACAAACCATAGCTCCAGTAGCAACATGATCAGAAGCACTGTTTTGCGACTCAGTTAGCGTTCGGATCAAAACGGAATGACTCCAGTATGAATTGCTGATTGCCTATTGATCCGCGCCTATAGACTAATTCGATCAGTCACACTCACACAACTTTTGTCACTGAAACATTTTGTCCAACCACGCTTCGCCACGCTTCGGGCATCCTTGCTTGGCCACACCGATTGTACGTACATGCTAGGCTTGCTCAGTTGCTGTACCTGCTTGCTTACTTGCGTACTTGCCTACCTGTTTGTGTACCTATGACTAATGAAGGATTTTTGATGTACTGCGGGCTCCGATTATTTGGGTGTACAACAAGTACTGGTTGTGTCTTAATTTACAATTTCATGGATTTCTGCTCTCAAATACTACTACCAAATATAAATTTGCATCATTCAAAACTTGACGCATTTGTCCGAAATAACAACCGCGACAGCTGGTGTGCTAGTGTTTTGAGCCAACAACAAAACTGGAGAAATGTGTAGTTGACGAAAAAATCAGTCATCCCAAGAAATCCTCCTGCTTGTTGCCTGATAAAATCCAACTCAGAGTTGAGAAGCCAACCTTGCAAGTCACACCATGACTGTTCAAAAGATAGATACAACAAAAAACACCAATACACTGTAAATCGCAAATCGGCATAAAAATAACATTGTTTTGTTCAAAACAGGACGAATTGGAACATATACCATCGATGAATAGTCGTTCTCTTTGTTGCTCAGTATTTCACCTAACAGAAAAAACTTGACTTCAATACGGTGCATTGCTCAAATAAGTAGATTTCTTATTTGAAAAATAGTGTTTTATTGGTATATTCATCGCTGTCCTGAGAGAATATTGACTTACCTCCCTTTAGCTGTGCCATTCCAACATTGGTCCGGGTTCTTTGATGAAGAAGCAAGATGGGGCGACTCAGTGCACAAAGCGGTACTGATCAATGTCCATATGTCAATCATTTGATCCATCTGTTACCAATCACAAGCACATTAGTTAGACGTTTGATTAGAAACATTGGCCTACATAGAACCAATCTCAAAGGAAATTCAGACTTATCAACTTATGAGAAAAATGTCCTCATCAATGCAGCCGGTCCCAGGTCGTGTACCAATACTAAAAGTGTCCAGGTTAAAAGCGTGAACCAAGTTTGGTGCTGTGCTGTTTAGAACAAATATTTCAGTTTTACCGTTTCCGTATATTTACTCTAACTATTTATGAGTAACGTCGCAGAGAACACAAGTTTGCAACGCGTTACGAATTCGAGATTGGCCGCGAAAAATTCAAGGTAAATATTTCCGGCTTCGAGTCATTTGAATAAAAAGCGATCCAAGTTAATGAAATTTGATTGCCATCTTCTAACAAGATGTTGCCACCATCATGAACAATCTTTTACTGATTCCATCGCCATTCTTAGTAAAATTCCTGAACAAGAGCGTAGCTGATATTTGAATATTTCTTATTAAGATGTCATACAAACTCACCTTCAGTTTTAAGTGTTGCAGCAGTTCACGGTAGGATTTCAGGGAGGCGGTATCCTTGGAAACTGCTTCTGTTTCATCCTTCAAGTTGGTTGGATTATCGCTACCCAGGATATCCAATAGTTTTTCTGTCCCCACGCACTGTGGTTGAAGCTTTACGAAAATAGAATGACAAATTATGCACGTGATTAGGCTTCTTACTATGATATGAAATCAGTTTCATCCGCGATGATCAGACATGTATTGCTTGGTCGGGGGCAAAAGTCACCGAATGGGAAAAAGCACCTTTCTATTGCACCTGAAGTGAATTTCGTTGAAAGGGAATAAATGTCGCGGTTCAGAAACACAATACAAACGGAGTTTACTGGAAATTTTCTTAGCAAAACCAACTCATAACCCTGGTTTTGAAGACAGAAGGCTATTTTTTGGATAGGAAGACTGTCAGGAAAGTTGCCCCACAATTTAGTAGTCCAGCGAAAGAATGAAGGCTCTATGTTTGAGGCCCACACCTGGGTACAAAAACCTGAGCTAGATAACCGGCTTCCTATGTCCGGAACCGAGGCTGAAAGATAACAGAAATGGGAATAGCCGAAGCAAGAAGCGACGAATAAAATCCAAATTCCCCGTTGCCGAATGGGATCTATGAATCAACCGTCCGGCTATTGTAAAGGGGCTGAGTCATCCATCAGGCAGACGGCGCTAATTTGGACCTAGCTGAGAACAGATAAAGATGAAGACAAATACTCAATGCAAATTGTGACGGCAGCACTCGAGACTTGAAGACTTTTTTCAAGGACGGATTTGTCAGTCTCCGAGTACTGAGGTGCGGAAAACCAATTGTCCACACTGAGTAACAGTTATTTCCATGAGCTTGGGATGAACACAACATATTGTGAAACGTTTTAAGTATGACCGCATTACAGTTTCTGATTTGAACACGCTCAACATTTTGCCCTCACGTTGGTTTTGCCTGCGATCTTTGGTTTGTTGCACACTTAAGAAATCTAACTGAACATTCATTTACGAAGTAGCACACAATCCAGATGAAAATATGCAGAGCTTACCCAATCCTTATGTGTTTTCAACAAGTGTCGAAAATACGCAGTCAGCCTTCTGGGTAATTGACGGAACTGAACCATCATACTCAGTTGTGGTTTGTCCAAAAACGTGTTTGCGGCCGTTTTGATCGTTTCTGAGGTTGGAACATAATGTCGGTGGTGATTTACTAATCAGATGGTAGAGTACAGTGATGCAGGAAGACACCGATACTGAAAAGTGATGACTTCTAGTCACATTTTCAGCTTATCTCGAAACCGTAAGCAAAACAAACAGAAATGTCCTCACAAAAGCTTGTTTAGCAGCCATTACCATCACCAACTTTAGTCCATCGTCGTAAGTACAGGAATAAACTCCTAGGTGACATTTACAAGCCTGATGTCAGCAGCTTTTTACACGGTATCTAAGGATAGTCGACTTTGTGAACCTTCGGTGATAAATGCCACTGAACTAGGCTAAATAAACAATCATTCGAATCATATAGCTCTGTAGAAATCTGTGAAATATGAATTCAACATTGTTAATAAACAAGATGCCATCGTGATATAAATCACGTAGTTCAATGATCATCTAAAGTGGCTCATCAGTAGAACTGTACAATTGCAGTTGGGCATAGTTACTAAAGCTTCCCCCGGGGTGAGGGAATGTCACAAACCATATTCATCCGATTCAAGAAGACACATTTGCCGTATATCTCTCCAGTGGACACAGTTGGCTGTCGTACTGCAACTTCTCTAAATCGTCCTTCGCTTCCTATGGTCGTTTTCTCAACTATTCATTCGGGTCAAGTTCCTCTTCGTGCGAGCCTGTCAGCTAGGAAGACTGAGTCGCCCACGTTCATGTCCTGGTAATATTTATTCCACGTAGATCTTGTCTGTTGTGTAGGAAAATATTCTTCCAGTCAACAAGCTCAGAACGCACCTGCCACCTTTTTTGTTTACCGTCATCTTCGACTCCACCTGTTGTTTGATAGCTCGGAAGGATATGCCGCTTATACACCTCATACAAGAAGAAGGTGATTGGGTGTTATGGCGTTGAAATCTTCGGGATCATCAGATATCCTGCTCAGAGGTAGATCATTAAGTATTCTCTCTACTTCGCGGGGCATCGTCACTTACACCTCGTTCTTGACCAACTGATCAGCTAGAAGTGAAAGCAGAATACGGCGGACAGATCGTATCACTCTTCCCCGTTTACCGCCTTGGCGAACTGCTCTAGGTGGAGAGAAGCTCTATTCACAGTTTCTTTTCCCGAATGCCTTTAGATTCCAAGCCTTCAGATATTGCCTTAAGTCTGATTCAGCACCTCGGAAATTTGTTCCACTGTCACTGTAGAAAACATTGGAGCATTCTCGACTTGCTACTAATTGAGACATCGCAGAAAGGAAGAAATCAGAGTCTAGGGTACAGGCGACCTCTACATTTACAGCCCTCATGGACGAGCAAGCAAATTTAAAGCCGTAACTTTTCTTAGTGGCTCTGCCGTGCTTCACCAAGAAGGGACCGAAGTAGTCTACTCCAACAGTAGTAAATGGATTCTCATTAAATAAAAGTCTGTCCTCAGGAAGGGGTGCCATTACTTGACCGGGTGTTTTGACCTGGGGGTAGAGATGCCCATCGTAGGCGACCTTCCAATCGCAATAAACCACTGTTTTAAGCGGGTGCAGTTTGTGCAATGGTCCTGGGACCGGCCGGGACATGCTCGGAGCCTCTAATTCTTTGGAAGTTTTGCTTAGTTCCTCACTGGAGCAGTCCTTTTGCACCAAATTTCGATGACTGCACTTCTGATGGTAATGTTCAGCTGAGTAGCTCCTGTTTGATGTCATTGTCAAATCTCCAAACAAAACGGTCTCAGTCAAGCAATTAGTCGCAGCAAGCCTAATCAAGACTTAAAATTGTGGAATCTTTGTATCCAACTGACTGTGTTCGATGTTTGCACTAAGTTCACGAGAATCTTTTCGGTCAATTCGACCTGAGTGGATACAGTGGGACTAGGTTGTTCAGGCCACGAAGATATACTGTGACAGAAATCGCGGGCCATGAAGCCAAAGGGGGCCTAGTGGTCTTCTCAAGCCAGTATTTCTCGAGGCCAGATCAACTAGATTGTCTTTGTCGTCCAAGTGAACCCATTGTTTGGATTTTGAAAGTTCACGGATCACCACCAGACGGTTGGTCACTAGGGTCACGAAACGAGTCTTGGTATTTTGTATCGACTGCAAAACAATTAGCCTGTCTGTCAAGAAAGTAGTCGAGCAGATAGGTACGGAAACTTCTTCTTTCGCAAAGACGACTAACCTTACTGAGACCACAGCAGCTGCAAGCTCCAAGAGAGGGATAGTTACGGATTTCAAGGGGGATACACGAGACCTAGCCAATACCAGGGAAAAATTTATCCCTCCAACTTCGGTACCAGATCTTGAGTAGAGTAATGCTCCATAACCCAATTCTGAATTGTCACTAAATGTATACAGTTCCAGTCTCGGATCGGTTTCCCCATCCGTCGGACGTATACAACGGTCTATCCGTAGACTGGATATTGCATGAACTACCCTGAGGCACACAACCCAGTGGTTAACTTCTTCTTCGGTTGTTTCGTCGTCTCGTATGGCTTTGCTTCGACATAGGTTCTGGAAAAGCAATTTAGAACGCAACAATCTTGGAGATACAAGCCCCAAAGGGTTTTAAACTGAGGCGATGCAAGTAAGTAAACCCCTCCCGGTATATTTTCTTTGCTGCGGTGTCTTGTCAATAAAGAGGCTATCGTGACTTGGATCCCATTATATTCCCTGAGTTCGATTTACTTCAGCTGGCTCCCGACCAAGAAAAATGGGTTTGGTTTCCGCTTTCGGTCTTGTCAGTATTTGTTTATTCAGTGGTGTTAACTGATCTCCGCAGTGTAGTAGAATGCCACTCAAATCTCCGTTCGGTCTCCGTGTTTATATTTGCCGTGGTGCGGGCGGTATCTTACGTGGGGGCCAGTTGGGTTTTGCTCAATCCCAGGTACCATCTCGGCGTGACCTTTAATAATATATTCGTTGGTCGTTGCACAATAATTTTCCTTCAATGACTGATAGTTTTCAAAGCGCTCCCTGAGGAACAGTAATCGTTTCAGGGCTAGACCTTTATTATCCGGTAGGCATGGACTGCCGGGTTTCCATGGCAGGGAAGTATTATAATAGCCTTCTATCCTACGCATACAGTTTGTCAGGTGACCTAGAGCAAACTTGTCATCCTCGGATATGCTTCGTTTTGTACTGGCCACTTCTAGAAATTTGAAATTGAACATACGTTCCACTCTTTTGCCCATTTCGGTTGCTGTGACGTGGTGCAAGTGAGCTCTTGATTCGTTCTGAGGTTGCTTTGAAGTTGGCCTCAATATGACCCATCCGAGCTGTCCTCTCACAGCGTAAGGGGCATCGAGACCACCAGTTCATTGTTCCAAGACTCAATGGGCCTTCGGCTTATTGGTCCCTATTAGTATGATGATGTCGGAGGCTCTTATTTCTGACAACGTTATTTCTATCAAATGGCCTCACCCGAATAAGTCTCGCGTTTGAACAAACGGCTGTAGCTTCGGGAGGGTTTCGACTGCCCAGGCTCGGTAGACCTGGATAACCTCTGGGCCATCTATAGAGGTTACGGCTGAGAATACTGTAACACCTTCTGTCACGCAGTCACCAGTAACAGTCTTGACAGTCAAGTGCTCTCGTTTTCCGCTTGGACCCAGTTTTGCCATGAGCGAGGCTTCAGTATACGCTGAGTCTGAACCGTTGTCGAGGGAACCGATGACGGTGGCTGCTCCCCATAAACCACGGAGGCCGACTGGTAATATGGCAAACGACATTCGCTGGGCGGTGGGATTTACATTGGCTGAAACATAACCAACTGATGCAGTGTGCTCTGTGAATGGAGTGGTGTCACTGTTGTGAACTGAGGGTTTTGTCCCATGTAGCGCAGGATGGTGTTTGCCCTCGCAGTCATTCAAGTCACATGCTCTGCGCGAATGGCAGTCTCTAATTCCATGATTGGGCTTCAGACATCAAAGACATAACCTCAGTCTCTCAACGGCTCTGTATCTGCCCATAACATTTCAGTTTTGGAATTCGATACACTGGTTGAAATAATGCGGTCCTTTGCGTACGGAACAAATTCTCTGTTGGAAATGTTCTCCGACTGGAGGCAACTACATCAATTTCCGTTGACATCAGTATAGCCACTCGATCTCGAGAATTTTGGTTAATCGTTGGTGTTGAAATTCTGACCGGGCTTGGACACGAATATCTTGATGTGCTATATCAAAGTGGCCGGTTACAGCGGCATTCGAATGGTCTAAAACGAAGTTCATCACCTCATAGAAAGTGGGTTCATGTTTGATCTTGAGGACATGAGACGCCCTTTTAAACCACTTAGACTAAATTTGATGGGGAAGCCATTGCATAACTGCTGCAAGAGTCCAACAGGCATTTAAGTCCGACTGATAATTCAACCATTCAAAAGTGGTGGCATCGAACTTCATTTCGTCAGCTAACTTGATTAGAGCTTTGGGGTTTGAAGACTTCATGGCTGGTCCGTCTGTCAGTTCTTTGACGTACTGTCTTGCGATTACATGTGGCCCACCGAAAAGCTATTCGAGGATCCGCAGTGCTTCTTCGTAGCCTTCTTTTGGTTCGAGAATTGCGCATCTTCCGACTGATTCCGCGGCTTAACCTTCGCAGACCGAAATTAGGTGATCCAAAGAGCAAGCGAGATCAAAGACGTATCTGGCCACTGTTGTCGAAAGCTGCCCATGAACCCGAAGTTATTTGAAGGAATGCCATCGAATTCGCGTAATTGTCGGGCAAGAAGACTGAGGCATGCTTGGAGCAGCTGAGCAGTTTTGAAGACTCTGCTTGGCACAGGTTGTTCCTGAGTCAAAACACGAATTCCCGGTTCCTTGAAAGATATATGGTCGGCGGGTTAATCATTTTAAGTTGGGAGGGACTGCAAGTCGTTCCTAACCCGTTCAAGATTCTCAAATGGCTGTCGTGTAGGTATTCGAGAGGTCCGCACCGACAATACTGACTGTTTCTCGGCTTGTAGGCCGTTGATCTTCTCTGCGAACTTCATTTTTGCCTCTCCAATATGTCTTGCAATTTCCAACTCAGGCTCCAACCTTTTTCCTATAGTTTTGCCAACTTTATTTCTTGGTTTAGCTTCGGGTCGATGGACAGGCTTTTCGATGACTGGCGTTCACTTCCGGAATCGTGACGGGACTGCGTTTTACAGAATTTCCTTTAATTCCAATTCGGGCAGCAAATCAAAGCAGTGATTTGGTTATCTGGCTAGCTGTTGCGACTATCCCGATGTCTAGGGCTGCAGTTCTAGCGGAAAATTAATCTCACTAGCTCTGCGCAAGATATGGACAGAACACGGCTACGTGCAGAAGAACAGATGCCAACCGAATAACCGTGTTTATCGATAATTCATGGTTCTAAAACCATACACTAAGCATGAATATACAGCAAGAAAATGACCTACAACCGGGTGAGAAACCAAGAACAAAGGACAGAAATTTTCCGAAATTCGGGACAGTGCAGAAAACAAAGAGGTCCACCTAGCAAGCAGGTGAACGAAACTGTAGCGCAGTTCTGTTGCGGCACAATCAGCGAATCAAGAAAATTTACCGTCATGAATAAATAAATCGGTTACAAAGGTGTGAAATTAACTGCTGTTGCAATGTGAAAGAGAATTAATAACAAATGAGTACAAATAAGCTGAATCTGTGAGGCAAACTAGAGCACGTGCCAACATGAATGGACGAACGCGACACTAGATCCGTCAATGCCGTTGTGATGGTCAGTGGTGTAGTGCATTGACAGAAACGTTAAGGTTGAGGGTTTAAGCCTCCGCTTGGCCGTACAAGTGAGACACTCGGAAAGCTTATCTTTCAGCGGAAATACAGAAATTCGAGGAAACAAAGTTATGCATGAATACGTGAATGGTTCATGTAAAATGCACCGTCAAACGCCAGCATAGGGCACTATGATACTGTAGAAGAGAGGAAATACACTACGAATGTCCGAGGTTCCCGATGCTCGTATGCGCTACTCATGAGTAACTAAACACAAAAGGAGGAAAAACGCGAGTTAAGAACTATAAGCTACCGTATGATTCAGAAAGAATAACCGTACCTCCAAGGCTCCGAAGCGACAACGGAAATTGGTATTGAAATATATGTACCCGGCCAATATTTACGATAAATATCACAGCAATGTGAGTCAAGTTTAAACTAGAAATCACTGTAGAAGCTAGGTATTATACCGGATAGCTGATTTGCATTTTTGCGAAAAACTAAACCCTACAACAAAACTGTGCAGATGAAACTAAGGTAATTTAGATGACGGAGACAGTGTTCACTGGTTTGGAACTGACACAAGAAAACAACCGGTTTTTGAAGTGTAACGTTGGTTGAATCCGCAACTACTTTGATCGTCCCAAGAAAATGAATGTGCTCCATACACCATTCTGTATTTCTTTTTTTACGATCTGCTCCGACACTCGGTTTTGATTGCGCTGTATTTCTTTGATTGCGTGTGGTTTAATAAACTCTAAAATCATGACGTTTCCGTCAGCTTCACTTTTGAACACTTTTCAGTTTTCGCCTTCTGTCCAGTCACGGTTCGTTTCCGCTCCAGCATTGAGTAGGTTTGACATCCATGTACTGCTCATTTTGAGGTCATTTTCTTTAGCACGACACACACAATTTATCGTCGCATCATTTGCCAAAATGAGTCTTCTTTGCTCATTCGATCAAAGGGATTTAGTTGGCTTCAAGCTTTGAGATTCCGTTGAAGATATTTTCGGGGTGGCAAGCCGTTCATCTTCCACGCTTCCAACTAGATTGTCTCATCAGTTATAAAAAACTTCCAAAATGAAACACCTACAACATTTCATCATCATTATTGCTCTAGTATAAAAGAAAAGGCAAGAGGGGTGAGAAAGACCTGTGTTTGATCAGCCTAAAAAGTCCCGTCGGTAAAACACGTGCAGTCATTTATACAGTCCCTTTTCCAGATCGCTACGTAGCAGTGCTAGTCCTCCTGCTGTCTGAGTATCTGTGCCTCGTGTTTGACCAGAAGTCCGTCTCTATTAGGCCAGTTCTTTTGATCGTTATTCCCTTATCTGGTTGGTAGCTTAATCAGTAGCGAATTACCTGAGCTATCTTTCCGATTGCTTCAGATTCCACTGAGTTCCATTGAAGACTCCGCAAGCTTCTTTTGGTCTGTTGCAGGACGTTTCCGATATATTCACCGTCCATTTTCTGGTCTGCTGTTGTCGACTAATTGACCCGCTACATTCGCCTTTCCTTTGAAACGTTCTCTCCGAGTGTACCAGGGAGCCAAGTCGCATTCGTAGACTCATTTGCCTTGTGGCCCTTGATTGATTCGGAAGCTGATCTTTTCGCCCTCTGGTATCGTGTTCGGTCCACTCCATTGTCTGTGGAACTTGACGGCCCCTCGATCGACTCCATTAGTTCTGTTGCGTTTTTTAACTTTAACCAACTGTCCGGACAAGAACGGCTTTCATTTTTGTGATTGATTTTGTCTGTCATATCTCGCCTTGTTTCGACTTTGGGTATCTTTTGTCCATTGTGTAGCAAAGTCCTCTAGATGCTTCCGCTCGCGTGTTGCTAGAAACCTAACCTTGCGTTCTGGGTTCCTGCCTGGAAACCAGTTCAAATGGTGTCAACCCCGCCTTTCGAGGACTCGTTGTGCGGTAGCTGAGCAATATTTTCGCTTTCTGCTCTTGCCACTGACTTCCATTATTATTCAGCCATTCTATCATCGTTCTGTTAAATATTTCTGTCGTTCCGTTCGCTTTGGTATGTTAAGGTAGCATCCGTATTCACTGGTTTCCCTATCGTTCCGAAATGTCCTGGAATTCACTCCATTCAGAGCAAGGGCCCTGGCCAGTGACTATCGTTTTGGGTATACCATATCACACCATCATATCATCCACAAATAAGCGAGAGGGGGTATCATCCGTTTGACACGGAATTAGGATTGCCCCCAAAGCAGCTAGACTTACAATCAACCATAGTCGAGTTATATCGGTTTCTGGTTGAACTCACTGGTAAGGGACCAACGATATCCAACCCCCATCTTCGAAAGATTCGCTGTGCTTCTACGGACTGCAATGACGGTGACAGTGTCGCGAGCTCTCATTTCCGCTGACATCTAGGGTAAGTCCGAATGTAGTCATCATTATCGTGCCGCCTCGTGGACCAGAAGACTCGGCGCCTCAACAATTCGAACACTCGTGGTTGTCCCATGCGAGCTCTGTCATGCGCTCCCTGTATCATGCTCTCACTCACGGCCTGGGTAATAAACGGAAGTCATCTGGGTCTCAGACCTGGTCCCATATCTACGACAATAAGCGATTTGCCTTCTTCAGAACGCAAGCTATCCCATATTTTCATCAAGTCATGCAGCACCGGTAAGCTTCCGTCTGATCTAGTTTGGGCTTGAAAATGTTAACAAACAGTCCACACTAGACCGTCATCGCTCTGATAGCTGAAAACGTCATCAGTTGACACCAATCGGCTCCCTGAGATTGCTCCAGCCGGTACTTGATCATCTGAAATCTGGTAGGACAGCGCCTCAGGTACTTCGTTTTCTCGACCGCTGGCATGCTCGAACGTGGAGATGAATTCTCATGAATTAGGAATTTGGAACTATACACCTGTTAATACGACCTGCATGGAAGTCTTTGAGTTGCAAAATTATATAGGAAACAACAGTTCGTATTCAATGTGGGTTCAAAAAAAATCTTTCCTCCCTCCCTGTGTAAATAGATCAGGAAACTGAGTGTTCCATACTAGTCTCTTATCGCAAACCTGGTGTAAATAGATGGTAGACAAATGCTCCTGAATCAAGGCTATGAGACGTCGTCTTTTGATGAAGTTTTATTTGACCTATTCCTTGCTTTTAATCGGAAAGCAGTCTTGAAACTGTTTGACAAATTATGCATGGCCGGTTACGAATTTCAGCTAAGGAGAAGCAGCCAGTGTAAAACTGTCCCCCGCGTTTGAGGTTTGTGTATAATTGTTGTTTCTAAACTAAACTTAACCGTATTAAGTGGCTATATATTGGGGACTGTCTATTATGGAATTTTTCGCCCCGTCCGGGCACTACCTATCACGCTCTTTCTCAGGGAAGTCTCATCGTGGAGAAATGAGGAGCATATCCAACCATTCTCACCTGTAAACCGTTTCCATGGATTGTGTAATTCGCCTAAAGGTTGAAGGCAACTTGTAGTAACTGTTGAGCACAACTCGGGACAAGGCCTGATGAGGGTTTCTCCAGCGCATAACGAACAATGGTGCATACGCATCAACTTCTGCATGCACAAACCTTGAGCTGTGTTAAACTGAAAAGGGCGTAGAAAAAGGTGGTTATAAAGCACTACTCTTGAGCCTAATGAGACTAAATTGTCTGAAACTGAAGTGGACTCACCATATACCTTGAATTTTTATCCATCTCTGCGTGGATCGGCTTTCATTAAATTGGCTGCATCCTAATATTTCAAAAAAGGTTACAATTCGGAGTTTAGTGAAACTCCGGTAAGTAAAGTGCACTGATCGTAAAATGAGAAGAAAGATCACTGCTAAAAGCTAAGCCAATTTTGGGACTAGTGCCCACTCTTAGAAATGAAACAAAAGTGATAAACCGTAGATTGTGAGTCCTATTATGAATCGGTGCTCTATCGTTTGCGACTTCATCAGCTTCACTCACAAAAGTGTATTCTCTTTAGGAATCAATCAGTTTGGTCTTTCTAGGGAGATTGGATTGTGAGGAGGTGGAAAGATTTACCTACATCTTGGGTTGAGAACACCTGTTTGGAATGAATATGCATCATGGAGACGAACTACACGGTGTACATCTCATCCTAATCAGGGACCGCTGTTCGTTGATTTGAATGAATTGGCTAGTAGGATATATGAAGTGATGTGCATCAACAGAGGTTCTGGTGCATATCGAATCTGTACTCGCCACTAAAAAAGACAAACTGTGGGGAACGTACTTTTCCTAAAAGTTTGTTTGAATTTATAGGAAGATGTTCCTATTTACCGTGAGGCGTAGTACACCCGCTTTGAAACAAGAATGATTTAGTTTAGCAGGTTTATTCATAACTCGGCCACATTTCCAATTGGTGATGTTATTGGATCCAGATAACGGCAGTTAAATATATAACAAACAAAGTGAAATCGACTGGAAGTGGTTTTCGCCTCGTATCCTACAGGCTTCAAAAATAAAATTAGAGCTTATTTTTACTTGAAATAACACACGGAGCGGGAATAAATTTGCTGCATACTTTTACATTTATTAAAGGTGTAGCTGACAATGCAGAAGTATGGTCGACAACATCGACCTCTGTAATTTTTCTTGTTGAGGTATTCAATGGACATTCTTTACTCTCAGCGTGGTCACTTTTATAATCAAAGACAATTATCTAGATTTGACGGTAACCTGCCTCCCACGACAGTAGTAAATGATAAGCGAGAATGGTTCACTGCTTGCGCAGGTGGTCCGTATCAGGAGCTGAAATGGACGTGAATATAACTGTTCCTAAATTTAAACAGGAGATATCGAAACTCGAATAGCTTGTATTTCCAAGATTGTCTGTAGTATTCCACAGAACATGTTCGAAATATTAAAGGCTCTGTAATCCTCCGCTAGCAACGTTGTGTGTTGATGTCATGGAAAGTCAGCCGCGGTATACCGTGAAATAATTTTCGAGAACTTCAAGACTGAAGTAGTGTTGAAAAACAGTTAGTATGAAAAATGTCAGCTTACTTCCCTGAAAAAACGAGTTTAAGAAATCTCCTGGATAGGAGTTGTTAGTATTAAGACTGACACCCCGGACTTTCCACGTGTTCGCTGGTGATATAGAGGTAACTACTGGTAGCACAACGATTGTCATATGTAGCTTGAGGTGTGGCGAAAGAAATTTTCAAAAAAAAAACCACCACGTTATTCAAGTCGCTAAAACCAGTAGTCTTGAGGAAAATAATCACAAAACTTACCATTCGAAAAGTATTTTAAATATCACTTAGACCCCGGGGTTCTATGTCAGTTTCACAATAATTGTTTGTTGTTTTCAATAAAAGGGCTATGAGAAGGTATGGATATGCGCAAATAAATAAATCAAGCTTTCCACTGGCCGAAATTGTGTTCTCTCTACAGGTACATGACACACTGAGGAGCATTTAGCGAAGTGGCAATTTAAAAAATAATAGTTCTAGATTAGGATAGGAACTCTTTATGGAAAGTCTTTTAAGGGTAATGTTCAGAGCTGGAAGACTATTTCTTACTCTATTACTGCAATGACTTATTTTCATTTTGACAAATTTTGGAAATTTCGCTGTACTCAGTGACAGATTTCTGCCTGATGAAGTTGGAAATATGGATAGAGAGCGACTTGGGCCACACATCTGCTTTTGAAAAAAGCAACGCATAAAATCATCCAGGGAGTCGAATTATGATACGTACCCTGCTTAAGGCTGAGCTCCTTTGTCCTCAAGAATCTTACCTTTTCTGAATGTAACGGTTTTGTTTCAGTAGGCGTAAAATGCAATTTATATTTTACTTCCCTTATTTATTACAAAACAGTGTGTGATATTTCTGGAAGGAGTCCCTGGTCATTCGAAGGCTTCCCAGTGGGGAACTGATCAATGGTGGCTGAACTCGAACCCGTGATCTCATGGTCATATTTGGCGACAGTGACTTTTTGGCCACCGGAAAGTGCAAAGTGCGCTTATTTACTTAAAACAACTCAATAGCTTCTTGCCCGTAATTGGTTAGTCTCAGGCCGGTTCATCGTTTGCATTATATTGGGCGAGCTCTGGGACGAAAACCAAAATTAGACAGCGTAACAGTTCCGCAGTTAAGTATTACTGCAATGTATAGCTTTACCGGGAGTCTAAAGGGGAACAAGTGACATCACAAATCCGGGACTTCTTTTAACGGATTAGTTGCAAGTTTCTGCCTCCGTTGATCATGCAAAGATAAAACTGTCGAACTGTGCGTGACACAAACAACCAATGATGGAATTGTTGACGAAAAGCCTGTTCGCGGCCTTGATAATGCACGCCTACTTTGGACGAAATGGTACCCGAAAAGAACAAAGGTTGGATGTACACTCGATTACTTGTCAAAGTCACAGAATCAGCGAGAGTTGTCTGACTTTACAAAGCCCAACTTTCAATAAAATGCCAAGTTGTCCTGACAGTCATTTCGGGTATGATTGTTTGTACTCCGAGGTTGCTATCTCTCCGAAAGAAGCTCAGCCGATCCAATGTTCCAAACCCGTTAGTTGAATCCGCAGGCATACTCATTTCAGTTACTGAGGGTCGACATATCCATCATCCAAAATAGTGCAAAAACTAAACGACACATCTAAGACATGGTAAATGTTCGTGTCGATTAAGCAATCCGTTCGGTTGGAATAACAATTCCATCTGGTACTTCTTGTCTACCTGTTTTATTAATTAGGCCGCTTTATTTATGCTCAGAACTAAGTGGTATTAGTTTAACCACCTTGACACTATCATTGTATTGTGTATTCTGAGGGAGATCGTTTTTGAAATGGTACACTTCTGAGACAGCAGAGTTTATTTTATTCAAGTAATGATGAATTCTACTGCAATTCGTTCATCCTTATTTCTGCAATCACAAATTAGATCAACACTTAAAACCATGGGGCGTAATTCAGATATTTCTATTCAGCGGAAGCCTTTTACCTTTTTCCTTCCAAAAGAAACGAGGGTGGTATAAATTGGGAGATGCGCCCAGGCGAATAGAAAACAGACCTGACTTAGGGGTTCCAACAGTCTGTTCATAATAGCGTTTGACTGTCGTAACTCAGTTGCCAGAATGTTTTCTGTTATGTATTTCGATGGAAATTAATTGCAAAAGTGATTTGGTAATGAGAAATCATAGAAAAATTTCAATAAATGGGAAACTGCGTGGCAAAAATAGACCGTTGTATTGTTCTGTTGCAGAGTTGTTGATAGTTTTTCCATTCTAAAATCGGGCTAGAATAAAAACTGGTAAAAGTCCACTCTACAAAATAGATCTGCTGTTTAACGGAATGCTTTTGTTATGCTTAGGCTTCTAAAGAGAAGTCGTTTATCATGACAATAAGTTGCGCTGCGGGAAATGCGCTGACAACATTCAAAGCCAATGGCTGATGGCACCATATCATGTACTGTTTATGTTGACTAAACCTTTGAGAACCATCCCCAATAACTTTCTGGTTAAGATGTTCAACTCACAATCTTTACCCCGGGTTCGAGTCCCCACTGGGGTCAGTGGTGGTGCACCGCGAGTGATTCATAACAGGGATGAAACAGATGCACATTGGTGAGCTGGACATTCGCACCATACGATTAGTCAGATCTTTTAGACTATACTCAATAACTAAGTCTGTCGAAATGCATTTATTTGAAATAGACTCAGCCAGGAATATTTCGTGCTTGATTTTGTTTTTATTACTTCTCATCTAACCTTGATCTTCTAATCCCAGTAAATGAAAAAAATCGTTATCTCGAAGTATCAAGATGAATAAACTGTTTTCTTAGAACCAACCAGTTAGGTTTTCCAGTGTAGAATCAATATTGCTGGCAAGGAACCCACAAATGGCAAAACGACCATGTTAATTACCGATAAAACTTCTTCTTTCTTACTTTCCTGGTCACTCTTTGAAACACTAAAATGCATTCTGAGTGCAATGCTAAGTACATAGTCAAAAAGATTTGTTTGTCCTGGACGTGTTTATCATGATAGCTTCCAGAAAATCGCAGCTCAAATGACCGGGAAGTGAAACACGACAACATAGCTCTTTTTTAATTTTTGGAACGAAGTTTGGTGTAATTTTGGCTTTGGTTTGGAGGTCAGCGAATGAACATGTTGGCACGCTTCGGTGATTATAATACATTTCATTGAAGACAAGCTGGCCAATACTAAACTGATCTATTTTATTGAGCTGACCGAAACGTTCCAAAACAACGGTGAACATTTATTTTTTTAACTACGGGTGACTTCCAATAACATCACTATGATTCTTTACGTGGTGTAAACGTTCAACTAACCACTGCGCTGCTGCTGATTCCTAACAAAGATGAGGCAGCTACTCAGTGCTTCCATGGTTTTTAATGGTGAGCGAAACCTTTACAATGCTTGAAGAATTGTATTATGCAAAATATAATCCACCGTAACCACTGAAATAATACGAATTCGTGTAACTGATAAATCTAAGTTCAAGCCGTGGAACCCGTTGACGACGCATATGCTCTTTGTTGCTCATAAAGCTTGCTAGTTTACTTCAAGTAATTAAGGAGCAAAGTATACAGAGAACAAATTCCCGTATGAAGTCTCTACAATAACCCGATATTTGACCGGAGAATATTGATTGTTGACAAGCCCAACACTTAGAGTGTGTATAACGCTTACATTCAGTAAATGTTGGCTCACAAACTGAGCCCATTAGTCTGATAATAGAAAGGAGAGATCAGTAACTAAGGTATAGGTGGCATATAGTTCTGATTATACACACCGCTTGATGTTTTCTAGATAGGTTTCCTGTTACCTGAGAAATGGTACCAATTCCGCGCAAAAAACTGTCTATAATAAACATTTGTCGCAGGTAAAACCACAGTTATATGACCAGTTAATAGCACATTGAAACGTTTGTCTGAAACGGTGGGAGATTGCGAATTTACTTTCTTTCACCCCGATTTTATTTTACCTTACAAGAGGTTCTGATTTGATTTTGGCAATCGCTTTGGTTTGTCATGCATTTGTGCCAGAGACCTGATTAAGGAAGTGAACACCTGGTTCCCGAGTGTACCGCCGAACAAACTGAGACAACGAGATCCGGATTGAATCGATGAATGAGGATGCGCGGTTCATTTGGATGTTTTCCTTGAACATTCTTTTCAAACCGATTTGGGTAAATGCGGCTATGAATTCTCACCACGCACCTGCCCAGGTCTCCAATTGCTCCTTTGTTAGCAGTAGTAACGGAATCGAAGTCCCATATTGGTTCCAATCGGCGCAAATGTACATGAATGTGACGATGGATTGGAATGAATCTATTTGGGACAATTTGGCTGATTGTGTAATGTAAATGTTTCGTACTATTATGCCGCGTCACTGTAAGACTTTATTTGATTGTAAAGCGGAGGATTTTCAACCATGTGTCACGGTGATAATACAAAACCAAATGCATTAACCATTACCTCCAGATCAGGGTTTATATGCGCGTCGCTGAATATTTAAAGAATAAACGCAGATAAACCACTTCCCGAGTAGAAGACATTGTGATCATAATCAGTGACTCCCCAATCGCTTCGTGAATGTTATATAATACATTCTGATAACTCGCTACCGGTGTCTCCGTCCTTGAAATCCTTTTTTAATTATTTTCTAATCAAACCAAAAGTAGGAACTAGAATACCAGTAACCATGAACACAAGATGCCTACTGGAATGGATAATCCAAACTTCTAATGATCAGTATTTCTGGACATGATGGGAGAGAAAAGAGAATAATGTAACAAGGTCAACATTCCGTGCTTTTGTATGAAAAGTATGTTAAAACTGAATATTTTCCAAGAAATGTCAGTTAAGTTGGCAGAAGATATGTTTGATAGCCCGAGTATTCTCAAACTAAAATGCGACGTTAGTTGACCGGTAAAACTGAATTGGACCTGTATTAAAAGAGAATGATAAGCTATAAATTCCTCGGATGAAATTGAGAAGTGAAAATCCAACAAAACTGTGATGGTAACACTTTGAAAATAAACAAATAAATAAGAACAATCTGTAAATCCAATGAATTGTTAGCATTTGTGTTTGTGAAATATAAAACATTGATGACAATAGTTATACACGGACCCTGTTTAAGTGGCATCTTAACGACAAAATCGAATTAGGTGTCCGAGATTCAGCGCATCAGACAACACGGTAAATCAAGTTTGTTGAATGAACCGTATATTTTTATTGGTTCCGAAATGCTTTAGAGTTTTTGCTGTGCAACTCAATATGAACCTTTTCGCCACGGAACTAGAGATGATTTGTTATTTATTCACCCACAATTCATACTGGTAGTTGAGATGTGCAGTAAGAAAGAAAATTTTTATGACTCTATTCTTCAGTTAATCTTTGCAGGGGTGGTGGAAGGGGAAATAAGAAAACTTGGCAACGGAGACTGCCTTCATTTAGTGAAACCAGTGAGGTCACTAAATCTGTCTGACAAAAGCTGTCACCAATACACTATCATCTGAAAGTTTGCAAAATGCCTCGGAGACTAGTTACATTCAAGAAAATCAAAACCGATGTACGTGATTTTGACTGAGAAAACTTTTCATTTTTTTCCATGGAAATTCACTATGCTATTATGAATAGGAAAAACCTGTGAAACCTTACGCGTGCATGTTCAGTAATCAAATTTAGTACCGAAGAATTTAGGTTTTTTTAAACTTTCCTTTTTAAATAAACTTTCCTCAAAACGAAATAAAACGTTTTATCAAGTTCTGACGTTAATTGCTGGGGACAAATTATCAGCGCGTTTCACCAAAATTTGAAAAACTCGTCGTCCCAATCAAATCAGGGCTCTAAGTTTGTACCTGAACCCTTAAATTTTCCCGGTTCTGATAGGTTGAACACACGCAACAAATAAATAGATAGGTCCACGACAATAACAATAATGTTCCCATTGGAGGCAACAACATGACATATTTCCTGGGACCATACTAGTCTAGGATTGTAGAAATGTGATTTTTTCTGTCCGATGATTACTTTTTGTTCATGACGTCATAGATAATACTTAAGAGACTTGGGTAGTCTTGATTCAGTCCACCTGGTATCAACCGGAGTAATGATTTTCACGACATACAGTTTTTAAAATTATTTTTTTGAACTTTTTGTCATGGACGCTTATTTTTCAAACCCGTAAATTCCACCTTGAAGCACAGGAACTAAGATAAAGGTCAGAACTGATCACAATGAAATGTGTTTCTTTGCAATTGCAGCCATTGATTACCCTGGGCGTATTCAGCTGGCTTCTGATCAGCCGAAGCGATTAAGCGGCTCACTTTGCATCATCCTTCTTCGTAACGAGAGGTGAGAATCCACGGATGAATATTCTGTCTGGGTGTATTCGTTGCTTTTCGACTGGTTTATTTGTCTAAACCCGTAAAAAACCGTGACTGGAGCCCATAGTTTTGGTTTTTGTTAAGCACATCATGTTATGATAATACTGCTCACCTGAACAATGCGAAAAATCTCTGTTCTTATACGTAAAGGTTCTGAACAGAATCCTTCAAAGAAAAACTTATAAAATTTGCTATGATAATGTTACAACTCTCCTATTTGCTAGCGTGTTGATAAACCCCCGTCAAGAATGAGCTTTACTCTGTCATCGCGAAAACAAGTGAGACCAAGCTCGTTTCACTTTGTTTTTAAGGTCTCGTATCCTAAAAACAGTCAACATCTTTCTTCTCTTGAGCCCAACATCAACCGCGAAATTGCTTACAGATTACCAAATGGTATGGTTTCATCCAAATGCGTTTGTATTTCTTTTCTCCTTTCTGTCTGGCAGAAATGCAGTCGATATCCCTAGAATATGAGATTGCTGCTGGCGAGAACGACATTAAGCATACTTGGTGAAAACCACAAGACTTAACAAATTATTCTTATTTGACAGTTCATTCCGTTTCGCCTATCAAGTATCTATCAAATCAGTTGTGTTGTCCATAGTCAAACATGTCAAATTCTCGCAGAATATTAGAGCCAAAACGAACAATATTCAGCTACTGGGATTTTTATATTTCCAATCTTTTTCCAGTACTGTAAGAAAAATTACGAATTCAAAGCTCGTAAAGAAGAAAATATAGGATTTTCATATCAACTTTGACAGAACAACTAAATGCACATTCTCTGGGCGTCTTCCAAAGTAATTCTGCATTCGTATTTTCGATGAGTTGCTTTTCAACTCAACTCATTCTTGTACACCTCTTTGTTTATGTCGTCGTGGTACTGGACCGAAAATAACCATGTGGATGAAATTAATCAAACACACATATTGTCGAGTTCGGCAGGTCAGCAGAAACCGGACGCAACATGATGAGATATAAGTCGGTATTATCTACCGCCCGCATTGTGGATGTCCGGTAAACCAGACTGGTCATATGCGAACCAATTCTGAGCTACCATTGGTAGGGGTGACCTAGTGTGCTTATTATCATGCGGGTCTGAACAGTACATTTATCAGGATTCTGTCACACCGAAAGTGATTGTTACGGCACGAATTTGTACGGTCTTTTCCAACCGAAACATAAAATGGTTCATCTGCCACTACCATTTATTCAACATGATGGTTGATGTGGAGTGGTAAAACCGGGCGGAATTGCAGCCAATGCAGTTATTTGTGTTTTCTTGAGAAGACTAAAACAGATCAGACTTTTCGGTACTCGGCTGTGCAAACAAGAATAGTGCTAAAGCGCTGCACTGACAACAAACTGCTGATTCTCTGATATTCGCGGAGACAGTCGTCGACTATTTTCGTGTACCAGATAGCTTGAAAAGTGGACCTGGCTTTATTTAACTTTAACTTTTCTTCTTTGCTACTTCAGTCTGTGAACAACTGACTGCAATTTGTTGCATTCCACTTTTTTACATTTGGAAAGCGGAATATAAACGGAATATAAAGTCATGGTGTGACGGGTACAACTAATGAATCTGAAGATGTACTACTACAATACAAGCAGTATTAGACTATCTTTAGTTTTCATATATTTATTCTTTTTTATAGGATGGACTATTCTACCGTCGCAGTACCGGGGCAGTACCAACACGTTTCTTGACACAGCTCCGAGCCCACTCCTCAGGTTACGGTCCTTCTTATAATTTCATGAAACTCGATCATTCATGGCTTCTCACTGTACCCTTACATCCGAGTTCATAGTTTTGACAAAAATGTTGCCTCTGTGCTTCATTTTCTTCGTTGATCCCATCCGTGTTCCTTATTTTTATTGGAAATAAATTATATCCGTTACCAAACGCAAATCTTTGTATTATCTTCAACAATTTGACGCTTCCTCCGGTATTCTATACCCGGAAGCTCACAGCTGTAGTTTAAAACTAAATCGGCTGTAACTGAATTTCTCCCGATCCAACCAATATTTTTGTATTTTTTGCCGCTAAGCCAACAGTCGTTATTCCTCATGGTTCAGTCATTTTTCCTCCAGCATTAGGAACCTGCATTTGGTGGCCCTAAACTACCGCGTCATCATTCACAGCATTGGTAAAGCGAATTGGTTTGTGCATTCAGCAGATGCTTGCCTCCGGGGCGTGAAGCCAAAGATTCCGTTTAGGACGGTAATCTAAGCCAAATTGTTGACATCGGAACACACTTTCCCTGCCAAGCTGGTAATTGCGCATATACCTGGGATCGTCTATATATTCTCCGCCCCATCCCCTTTTATTCCAGAGTTATTTCCTCCCCACAGTTATCTTATCGAACTACTATTTTGCTTTTTTGTCATAACTTTTTGTAACCCGGTTCTTCCCTGCGCATTTTGGCTGCATGATTCAGTCAACTACGATGGTTTGCATAACTTTCTGTCATTCTGTCTTTGGGATGAGTGTTACTTGCATTCTGGTATCTGTACTCCCATTTCAAACTTCGCCGATGCTATCCACGCAGTCATGATCTCCAATTCACACTTTCTCTAGCGACAAAAAAAGAATTGTGTATTTGGTTGATTCAAGCGTGAATTTCGTCCGATAAATTTAACATTTCTGCATAATCGTCTATTACCGTATTCGAAATTTCACCGCTGACATTTGTGACCCCAAAACAAATGGTCGCTTGTTTCATAGAGGACAAAAGATAACTTTTATGCCAAAACGAACAACGTGTGGACCAATGTGTTGCCAGTAGCCGGAAAAATAGTCATTTATCAAGTCAATTTCCCAATTTTCCCTTTTTTCAAACCTTTTCGTCTTCTAAATGACTCGTCTGACTCTAATCTACCAACCCCATCAGAATGTCACGGTTCTTGCTTCCTACTTTGAAGTGAGTTTCAGTTTTTATAAAATCTTATTTTTTAATCAATCATCCATAAATAATTGTCTTATTACCCCTTCGCGGAACAACTAGAAAGGTCAATCAAACCCGGTTATCGTCTCACCATCAACAGCCGCCTTGACTGAATAGTGTTTTAACTGTCTTCCCAAAAATGTGTGAAGTAGCTGAGAGTTTTATTTCAGTAGTTCTTTCCACCGCCCCTTAGTAGGAAAATCCTACTTTCCATGAGAACAGATGGTTTTACATATACCAAAAGCAATCATTTCTGTAACTCCAACAAGTACCATTACATTTTTCGAACTCATGCAATTTCAAACGTTGTATAGACCATTTTCGCCTACCGGTGACTATCGTCTTCCGACCGAATAGTATTGGTCTGTGTCAATTCTGGCCTCGGCGATTTGCCGTTGGCCCAATGAAAACCTCGTCACACATTTTTGGTCAGTTTTACCCTTGTTTTATGTTGTAAGAGCTTTCCACAATGACTTCCACGATCGTCTACGGATTAAACTGCCCATATTCGGATTTTCTCGCTATTCGTATCTTGGACGTTCAGCTCTTCTAGTGTCCAGACAATCTCGGTCAGAGTCGTTGGAATAAAATCCCATAATTTCCGTTGCCTACTGATATTCCTCAACTGTTTGTACTTCGTGAATTTCTTCGTCGACTTCTTATGCGCTACGTACAATCCTAATCGATTTAGTGGGACGATACCATCCTGCATTACCCTTTTTCTTTCTGTCTCTACTCGTATATTTACCGAGATGGTTTTTGGCTGTTTTGTTTTTATCGTATCGCTGTATTCTACGTTTGAACGTATCTCAACATGAGGCTAAGGTAATCAGGCTATAATCAGTACCTCTGGGAATGATTTTCTCCTCCTTTTTCTCCATTCGAATTCATTTGAGGTTTCTGTTTGTTGCAGAAACGCTATCGCTGTGATTAACCTTCCCTTTTTATCTTCCCTTTGATTTCCTTCACACGTGTGCCTTCCACTTCCTCTCAGTCCATTTTTCTCACGCTTGAACACTGCGATCACGGGTGGTGTGGTACTTTCCTTTATTTGGGCTTTTCCCAGCCGACAAAAATTGATGTTAAATGTGATGCCTGATCAAGGCCACATTGCTATCACCTAATAAATGGTTGTTAACTTAGAATCGGACAGCCGCTTTGCTGTTGCCGTTCTACCTTTATAACTCTAATTTTTGCTGATCTGAGCTTGTCCGATCGGCTTGATCTCTCGTTACAGTTTAATGGCAGCCACAAGTTCAGCAAGCCAAACATTTGTATCTGACATGAGCTATAGTCTTCTCGCTTTTATGAAAATACTGAACTGAATAACGCCCTGTACTTTCCCGATATTCCAAGCACCTGCAACTTTTCTTTCTTGTAACAGGATCGATAAGCTAGTCTTGACGAGAAAGTATCTTCAGTTGTATCCTTCTTCTGAATTACAAATTATAAGAATCGTCCTGATCAGTAAAGAGAATCACTAACCACTGATGTGATATTGTACCACTCTGAACCTCCGAATATGCTTGCGTGCAGCTCATCGGACCGGTATGCTTGTTCAGCCCAATTCAGTTGCTGACCGAAACTGACCTGTATTTTGTTTGGAGCAATCAGATTTAGAACCTGATACACTGCGTGCTCCTAGACTTGATCGAGTGCTGTCGGGTGATTTATGGCCAACACGTCCAGGCAGATTACAGTGATAAACTTTAGTCTACTGACTGAAAGTTTATCATAGAAAAATTTACAGGCATAATACATGATTGTATATAGGAAATGTGTGCTAAATTTTTCTCAGTTAACTCCACGTACCGCACTTGATCAACTAGCAGAATCAAAGTTTGAGTTGGGGAAAAATTTTGGTAATGAAAAGTTCGCATAATTGAGACTGGAACAACTATTTACTACTCATTTCTGTCAAATTACACTCGTCAAGAAAGCTGATTTTGAAACAAGTGAATTCAAGTTGAAATATGGGCGGAGGCGAAGGTGCACTTCTGTACGAGCAATTCTGAGCTTTGAGGCCATCAGAAACTCTTTCCGGGTCAAGCCGCTGTTTTAGAGATTGGCACAGCAGTTGGCCATGAAATTAGATGCTTTTTGGTTCACTGTCAGAAAGATTTTTTCAGCCTGTTGCTTTATTGTGATGTAAAACTCGTCAGTTTGCATGTGTAATTTCTGTGGGAGCATTTTCTTGCGGATAAATTCACAAACAAAGCGGCTGATTTATTTCGAGGTCTAAGCTGACACCAACAAATTTTCACAAGACAATATTTGATTAGTGTCCTTTAACTTGGAGGAAATTAAAAATATAAAACTTTAGCTAAAAAATTATAATTCCAGATTCAGTCATTGATATCTGAGCCCATGCAAAGCCCAAGTTATTCCCTAATTCTGATGAACGGAGTCAAACTATCTGCCTGATTTAACTGTTCAAACCCCTTAGTATAATACACGGAAGATCGATACTTGTGAAATAATAAGCCACTTTTGTAGTGAACTGCCTTCACAGACATAGTTTGTGTACACTTTCCCCGGCGATTGGGTCAGGGTGGAGGGGGTGTGGGGGACTTAGGAACAAGGCTTTGGGATATATCTCTAGACCGGATGTGGGTTTTATCTTTTTTCAAATATAATTCAACCTTTTAAATTTGATCTCAGTTAGTTCCGGCCTATTAAAAGTGAGACCAATCACAAGAATTCATTTTCGTCATAAAATGTCTGTACATGAGCAACAAAATTTTAGTTCCGGTTTACGGTGATTTCTCACGCCATTTTACCCTTTATTCATAACTTCATAACATAATGGAAGTGGCGACTGCTCTTTCACCACACAAAGAAGCGAATTGTCAATTCCCTAGTAAGCAAACGTGACATTATTCTCCGGACTTCGGATCTAGCTTGGTTGCAAGCTTTTTGGACAGTCTTAACAACTGCTCGACAATGGTCTGTGGGGTTCTGTGCCCCCAGAATGTAAGCTGCTGCTACAGGACAGGGTTAGTTCAAAACCAAACCCTACAGCATCTGGGAAGACCATAAGCCGAGTTGGTGAGTTCTGTTATCTGGGCAGCTGCATTTCATCTGAAGGGTGGATACTGAGTGGAGCTTCTTCGCGCATAAGAAGGCCCGTTTGGTATTTACGAACCTGAGCTACCTGTGGCACTGACATGACATTCGCTGAACTGTCAAGAGTCGGGTGTACGCTGTAGCCGTCAGACCAATGCCTCTTTAGGGCTCAGTAATATGGCCACTGTGGGTAAAGTGTAAACGAAAGTTATCTGTGCTTGAAAGCAAGTATCTTCACAGTACTACCCGAATCTGGTGGGAATACTGTACCAACAATGATGAGGTTAAGCTTAGAGTATTGGGCAAACATACTGAATAATTGTATGAAACACTTAGGGTTACCAGGCTGGGATGGATGGGAAAGGTGTTGGACAACTCTCCAGAAATGATCACTCGGCGCGCTATATTTGGTGAGGTTGGCTTACGTCGAGGAATATCAATCATGATTGCTGCACAGCTTGAAAGTTTATTGGTTATTCGAACTAAAATGAAAGATCGCACGTGCCAAGCAGTTCCATGCGAATAGGTAAAGATTACTGATACGTATGCCGCTCTCTACTATTGTGCTCAAGACTTTATGCCTAAACTCAGTTGACTGTTGATTTTGAGTCCTCGGTGAAATTCATTGTGGTTGGAGTTGATGGAGTGCAAACAAGAAACCATCACTCAAACCAGTTACTCCTGTATCATAAAAAATCGGATGATATGCCGTTAGAAGTTCAAATAATCACCTGGGTCTGTGACTTAACCCAAATAGGCACCCATAAAATGCGGAACCTATCACCGGATGGTTCAGCTTTTAAAAATGTCTCCTTGAATGCGGCCAAAACTTGATGTTCACCGAGTAAAACTACAAAATACTTCACAGGGTCAATTTACGTACCTGAAAGTTTTTGATGTGCATATTAATATTCTTTTAATGTCGTTTTTCAGGCAAGTTTAATTTTTTTTGGTTGCTTGCTCATGAGTGTAGTGGAAGGGGTCTATGCCACATACGCACAAGGGCCTACTGCACTATTAGAAATACCCAGCAACCAGACCCTGACAACTGGAGTGGAGAACCACATGAGGTCCCAGTACATTAGGTGATTTCACAATACGAAACAATCGAAGGTCATTGTATCAAGTTTATTTTACTTTAGTGTTTTGAGTGGAAGAGAAGACAATATACATTTTATACAGTTATTAAGTACATTTTTGGATATATTCTTTCCACGTTCAGGCTCATCAGTCCAACCGCTTGATCCCTTGATGATTACAACAATTTAAACCAGACTTTTGAAACGCTTTCAAACCAATAAAAATAACTTTTCAAGAACTTTTCTTGAAAACTGTTCTCAAAACGAGAGAATCAATAAAACATTGAAATATTCTGCCCAAAAAATAATGCAATAAAGGCAGGAGAACTGAATTCTTTAGATTCAAAGAAAACACTCTGTATACTTTTGTTAACTGGGTTATCCTAACTGGGTTTACTCTATTTATGATGGGACAGAAATTTGAACTGATACAATAGGTTTAGATTGCAGGTAAGTCTCCAAGTGGTAACATTACTTAACCAAACCTAATCGTGATTTGACGTGAAATACCCATTTTACTTTTTGTCAGGAAAGTCATAAGCACGAACTCCTCAGGAAAGAATCTTGTGTACCGAAAAAATGTACCACCTAACGGACCCTGACTAAATGTTTTGTTGTCCTTCTGTCGCTGTGTTTGGACGTTGTGTGTGGCCGCGCAAAATCTGTCTCCTAATAGCCGACTTATCCGCAGTAAGAAGGCACAAACATAAGTACTAGAAATTAAAAGCATTCTCTTGGTCGCTGTTGACAGCTTTCGATACATATCAAGTGGATGTACTATTTCCTATGGACTTTATTGTTGATCAGCCGCGCTGATGTTAAAACGAGTGGCCAAATACTTGAAATGTTTACTGTCTTACCATTTTTCGATGTAAAAGGAGGAAATCATTTTTAGGTTTCAATTAAGATTTTAAGTGAACAAACATTTAGAGTCCAGACAGATTTTGTGTTATTCAAAATAACTTTATTTGACCTGCATATGCTTAGTGTAAAAATGTGATCAATAACGTTGTGCTTCATTTTTGACATTGGCAAATTTACTAGGAAAACGCATACAATTGTAGATAAAAGGAACGAAATTCGTTCGCTCAATGCACACATGAAAACTCTTCGCTAATTTCACTAACGAGTATTCTTTAATGTTTGTTCGAAATAAAATGAAAACCCGGAACGTTCTTTTCAGTCATCCTAAGCAAATGGAAAAGTTTGGGTTTAAGAGGTCATCGTGATTTTGATAATGACAGTACATTTCACTTAATATTTTTTTATTCAGTATATGTGGATTATTCAACAACCCGGGGAAGGAACTGCGGAAAGTTACAAACTGCCAAATAGGAACTGACCGGCAGCGAGGGCTGCTGGATATGAACCTTGGACCTGTAGGTTTGAGGTGCCCCACTTCTCCACCGCCGTGATTTTGTCAGAACTAAGCACCACTTCCTTTTGGCCTGGGGTTGATTGACGAAAATCTTAGATGAACTGAGTTGATGCGCTGGAATCACTGAATGCGTGCATTCCTCAGGCCTGTGCTTTCTTATTTTAATCAGTCCGTGACAGATGACTCTTCGGATGAATCAGACGGCGACAGTTTGGTCCAAGTTTCTTTTTGCACAAGCTCTTTGAACTCGCTGTTCAGAACCACACTTTTCAGATCAGCTTCTGAATACTGTCTGAACGAATACAGAACCGGTAAGGTAAAGTCAATATCAAATGCTCGGTCTTGTCTTACCTGCATCAAGCATCGGGTCTACACTTCGGGAGGCAGCTTGGTCAGTGGTCCATGGCTCTGGCATGCGTATATGTCGAACTGTTTGAGGCAGGTGTCAGCATAGCTAATACGTGACCACCTAGAGTAATCAGTTTATGGTGCTTCTAATTTTGAGAACGCGCTGGCAAATAATTGATAGTCCCTAGGAATCTACGAAATCACCAACCCATAATAGAATAAAATGGGGTTTTCAGTGGTGTCTACATATCACGGTCTCAATTTACTGGAGGACGAAACGGGTTGGGCAATTTTTTCAGAACGAATTGCCAAACCGGCTCCGGAAACATGTGACGTGTATGGTGAATATACAAATTCTTCTTAGCGAGGAATAAAGTGAGAAAACATTTTGTTTCAGATAAGATATTTTGAAACCAAAAACTTTGTGGGTCAATGATAGTCAAAAGACTATAATTGGTAGTTCAAGATGAAAGTATCGAAATACACATTGAAAACAGTAGTCTGTTTCATTTATTAGTGTGAAAGCAAAGAATGTCTGTTTGGAAAAGGAGTACAGTATGTAGGAATGGCATATATTTGGCAGTGAATAACATTTCTCGTTAATAAACCCTAATCTAAAGGGTCTGTCGGTTTTCCCAGGAGCCGATATATGTTCCAAAAAAGGAAACTGATTGTTACGTAGAGCTACACCCAGAAGCAAAAACAACATTCACCAAATACCTTGACCACTCGCTATCATCGTATTGTAATTAAAACCCAAAATAGCCGTGAACTGGTAAATACAGCCCTGTATCGATATGGTCAAACTGAAACAAGTAGGATGAAATCACTTGTGTAACTTTTAGAAAACGCGACTTCAGTGATTCAAATCATTTCAAGAATAAATGAGTTAAAACTGATTTCTGCTTCCAATGGGTAATGAAATGGGTGGTTTTTGTGTCCGCCTGGATAATGCATAACTAGATTACTTTGCATACAAAAAGGAACTTGAAAACCTGGATGAGTGCAAATATGTCTGCTGTTCGTTGAAGAAAATTGTCGTAATCATGCCATTACATCAGAATATATTACGACAAGTCAAAGGGTTGGACCAATTAGATAAGTGGGAATTGATAAAGATTAATAATGAAAGGGATGCGGGGGGGGGGGAGAGAAAAAAATTGTAATCCGGGCTTAAATCAAAACCTGATGTGTATTGTTTTTTCTCGTGTGTTTTCAGTTTTCATCTGGTCTATGGCCTGTTTTAAGGTGGACGGAGGGCCAGGGAAGCTTGAGGGCACGTATAAATTGTTTTTGAGCACACGCAGGGGGGTTGTGAAGGCGAATGCTGACGGCCCCAGCTGTGGCTAGCATGCGACACTTTGCCGGTCTTGATTGCCGACCCCGAAACTTATACGGCGCACGGAAGGCTTCAGCCACGTTTACTGCGGTTTTGATTTAAGCCCAGATTACAATTGTTTTCTCCCACCCCACCCCTTTCATTATTAATCTTTGTCACTTCCCACTTATCTAATTGGTTCAACCTTTTGACTTGTCGTAATATATTCTGATGTAATGGCATGATTATGAATCACTGAAAATGAGCTTGTTCGCCAATCTGTGTTCTCTAATGTGTTCTTTGGGAATTTTCTGACATTTAAAACAGTCCTAGTTTCTTATTTTTAAATCATAGCTTTGTTCTCACATTGTTTTTAAAAAGTGCCAAAACAGGCGAATTTGGTCACTAACGAAAATTTCCTGATTCGTCTCTCCAAACAGGAATCTGATCTTAACCCAACTCAGCATCAAGATATGTGGAAGCTCGTTTTTCTGATTTTTTTGGATATGGTTTTACTTAACGGCTGTTTCAGATCTAAACGCAAAATTCCATTACAGCACTTTCCACTTTATCATCACGTGCATTCATTGACCGTAGAAAATGTCGAATCACGCACAACTCATTTTTACCTACAAATGATAAACACTTTATTTGTTCGTAAATATATTCACAAATCAATGATCTATGGCCATTTGTGGGGGTGTTGTTCTGACGGCGTTATACTGAATTGTCATTACGAATGAACTGCTCATTCATGGTACATTCAAGAAGAAATCAAAGCTTTTTTGAAGAATCCTTATGCGGTTGCCTCAAGGAACTTAAGTGACTGACGCTACCGAACGGCCTCTGCAAGCCAGGTCCAGGTAACTAGAGATAATTTTGAATCATTTCACTACAACATGCAAAATACAGGCCATCTAACGGACTAGCGAGCCCCAAAACTCATCCCGATTTCATGTACGCCGATTGACACACTGTCTCCAGAAAAATTCACCTCCGAAAATTCAATAAGTTACTGAATGAAAGTAATATGCATTGGATGTCTGAGAACGGTAGTTCATCGGAAGAATAAAAAACAATAATCTTTTAAACCAGTGCTGTCACATACAAAGGTGAAATGACACTTCTTCGAAATAGTCCTGTGTGACCGTAAATTGAAGAAATCTGTTTTTCGAACTGCTTTTGTCCTATGTGATCTGCACAAGGTCTTCGAACAACAGGTGGGTCCGAGAGAATGCTCACAGTTAACGTTTGTTCTGAAGGATGACCTCACACGTCTCGTTCTAAACTGCACGTGTGACGAGCTTGGTGTAGAGTGCCCACAACTAGATAGGTCACTAGTGTTGCCTGAAAAACTGTGATGAATATTTCATCGAGCCTTTTTAGCTGTAACCAGTTGGTGCCATTTTTGCACTGCACCCGTATGCACTGAAATATTGCTGTGCACATGCTGAATCATGACTTGTGAGCGTTATTTGAAATCTTCGCATTCAGCATTTTAATTTGCACCCATTGTGTGGAGTCTTGCATTTGAAATGTTCACGCGACCGAGATTCTAATCACATAGTACTTGCTTTGTCATAATACTAAGACTGTTTTTAACAAGACGAAGTTATTTGCTGCAAAAATGTAACATTTCAGTTCTACGCTGAATTCATATGGTCAGGTCGTACTTGGTTGCGAAGTTGCTTCAAAGGGAACTTATGGAATATCAAATTCATTTTCTCTGTGGTGTGACTTTTAGAAATCGCGTACACTAATTATGCCCTTAGTATTTTCGAACGGTGTACGATGAATTTGACGTGTCAGTTGACTTTCGCGATCCTAGTAGCGATGGATGCCCCTGTGTAATATGTTGTCTTTATCTGCTTTATATGAATTATTCAGTCGTGTTCAGTTTGATACAGATTACGCAACTCAGACGTAGGAGTGCCGAGACAAAACTCACAAAGGACTTTGAAGTACTCACATCTTTTAAACCATCAATGAGGGACTCTCCAAGCTCCAGCGATTGCATCAGAATCCGATTGAGACGTATTGTGAACAATAATTCGGGGCTATACAACAGTCGATATTGATCCACGTTCATTGGTCTGGCTGACTGATTGTCACCTGATTCAGTAGAGGGTCCGGTCGGGTCCGGCTTGGTTGTAGTCATGGTCTGTGAGTTGCCACGCGAAGGGTGAGAAACGTGACGACGATGTCGAGCAGTTAAAATGGCAGGGTTTGTGTTGCTCATCAGCGAATCCAATATCAGATTCAGTCGTGCTTGACAGTATTTATGACATCTGAATCGAAAAGCGGAGGGTCAGAGAAATTTTCCGTGATAGTAATTATTACTTCTGACGGATAACCATCAAAACGCTTCATCAAAACGTTTTTTTACCTCATCGTGAAACTACAAATCTATGGCCGTGGTAAATTACCATCACAGGGCACAAATATCTGGGGCTTTTTGATGTATGTATTTATCAGGTTAGGGCTTTTGTTTTGGTACATTAGCGAGAAAATAAAGATCTAGTTTCACACTTGCTCACATTTAGGTTTTTAAGCAAAACCAAAGAAAAAGTGTATACTTTGTTCTGCCCTATCTGACCGAGCTGATACATAGTCAGGGTAGTATGTAGTGTAGAATAGAAAAAAACTATCTATGGTTTTGTTATTTATTTGTTCAAAAAGTTGAATTGAAATAAGAAACTCTCTCCATGATTCACCTGATATTGTAGTTGTAGGTCACCTAGTGAAGGGCTGTTCTGCATTGATTCATTTTAACTGATATTTGTTGAATATTTGCTCAAACTGGGCTCAGAATACATTGTTCAGAATCCTAATGGTGAAGGAGTCTAATCGCGAAGATTTCCTAACTTTTCTGGGGCTGAAATAAGTCCGCAGGTCTTAATAGATGTGAGAATTGATCGCAGGAGCCAGAAGGATTGTGGGCTAGGAGTTAAACGTGGTTTGCCGTTTGTTACTGAACTTCCTCTCCGATCTGGGTCATTTTATTGCACTAGTTCCGTAACTTTGAAAAATGTTGGAACTTTTGTGGTGAAGTGTGCCTGATGGAACCACAAAAGTTTGCCTCTCTACTAAACCGAATTGAAAGCATCAGAGATATTATCTGTCTGTTTGTCTGCCCGTTCGTTTGTCCGTCTGTCTTTTGAACAACTGTCCATTACAACAAAATCTTTGCCCTTCTGTTTTACAGCAGGAATTCAGTTAACGGAGAACGGCCTTCATCCATTTCAGTAGATGTTGCATCTTCCAAGATAGGATTTCATGAAATTCGCATATGATTTTTGTAGGTTTCTGCCTATGATATGTTCGTCAATTATGTGGTGTCAGTTCAAGTCTAAAGCCGGCAGTTGACAAGAACTCTGCTTTGTTGAACCAGCCTGAATCAAACCCTTGAAAATCCTTGCCTATATCTCTCGCTTGGCTTTTATGAACGGGTACTGCTGATGGATCTCAGCCGTCTCCACAGAAAAGGTCTGCAGATGTGTCTTCATAGCTTGCGACGAGAGAGTGTAACACACAGTGCACAGGGAGTCGTCGCATATTCAACGTAGCGGAGTGAAGTATCATCGAATTAACGGATAAACAATATACTAGAAACAATATTGAAATGTATCACCCAGTTGAAAAAGAAGCAATACAATTAAAATTTCTTCTTTCACGGTGTATGAGTGTAACCGTTTATATTCTATAGTTATTAGTTAACTTCAATTAGTTTAATAAAGTAATCTTATCTCTCAGATAGAAATCTGACCAAATGAGTCATTTATTTAAAGACCAGTGAGTACTTCTCTTGCTGAAGAAATATACGCAGCAAAATGGCCAGGGCCAGCTAAGAGTGGTGGATTTACGCAAAGTCCAGCCGAGAGACATCACTCGTTGGACGAAAGTACGTAAGGGAACTGATATCTCTACTTATAGAAAGGTAAAAATGTGCTTTTAGAAAAATATAGGCAGAAAAAGGTGTTTCGAGAGACATTTAACTGAAGTAACCAAGTTGACTTTTATCGTAAAAAGATGGAGAAATTCGTCCTATGGAAAAGATTTGTTTAATGAGCGCAATGAAGTTTTACAAATTTTCTTCTCATAAAGAATGCTGAATATTTGCAACAGTACTAGTTATCACTCAGGATTCAATTTTTGTAGGCCGCACGATTCGCCATAAATACTATTATTATTACTAAACTGTGTAAACACAATCATTTCTGGTTGAGATTTGAAAAAATGGATATTTAAGTGCGAGAAATTCGTTTAATTTGAAATTTATTATGAACTTGTTGGGCTGGATTAACTTACCGATAAGATCGCTCAGTGCGCTTTTTATTTCACTATAAGCTAGAACTGTTAAATGAAAATGTAATTCTTGCCTTTAGTCTCAGCTCTTTTCCGAACAATGACGTGGAATGGTATAGATTCAAACTGCGAGAAAACCCATCCTCAGCTGTTTTGAATGTCATCCTTAGTTATAGCTCACTTTAAAGGTCTGTAAGGATTTCTAAGTACTAAATACTTCAGAGAGCATCAATATGAAAACTTCTGGTTTACCTTTCTGCTACTGGATAGGTGCAACTTTGCAGACTCGCACAGGCTTCGTGCTTTTGAATTAAGCTATATTAGAAAGTTAGTTCTGATTGTCTGAAAATGAAAGTATAATAATCGGAATATTACTAGCTAATTTTGAGTCCCTAATATAACCAAGTACACAATGAATTATATTAACGAAAAACCACTTGTGCAGTCTCTCAGTGGACTTACTGAAACGTTCACTGAGCTTCACAGTAAACCACTAAGCAAAACAGAGCTCATATGGACGGTTGGACTAAAGTAAGTCATTTTATTTGTTTCTTGTAGGGGTGATCGTGTTTTTATTTGGTCTCATTATAATCTAAGTTCCGCTCTATGCCGAATATAAGTAACAACACTAAGGCATTGAGCAAGCCATTTGAGGGTTGAAATTCAATGACCACTATGACAGTCATATTGCCCTAATGCCTTAAATGTTGTCCACCAGCTCAGTTGAAGTTGCCATGGCATGTACGTTGGCAGAGCAGAACTAAACTTGGCTCAAAAAGTGACTGAACACATCCCGAAATAGCTTTTGTACTCAAAGACTCAGTTGGACTACACAAGATGAATTGCGGCCAGAAATCCAGCGTCTTCCCTGGCGAAGCGTCTAATTTCAACGGATTAACAAACGGATCTCACTGGGTCGTTCGAAACAAAATTATTCAGCCGGAATGCAAAACTGCCAACTTTTGGTTAGGCTTTGTTGATCAAGACCGAAAATCTCCCTTCTTGTGAACAGGAACAGCTTGTCTGGCTTGGTATTAACCAAAATCCCCACAAGGTTTGCTGACTTATTTTTGATAAATATCTTCCCCTGTTTCTCGGACCAAGTTGAGCAAAGTGCTTGGATCTTGCAATATAAGTCTAATATACATATATATTAAATAAGCAGCCTCGACACTGGACGTTGAATAATCTAATAAAGTACAGATAATCCTAAACACATTCTTTGGCAAAAAATGATAGACGTTCATAGGGCCCAAAATGATGAAAAAAGCACTGGTGGCTATTTCCCTTTGAAGGAAAAAATAACGGAGTTGCAAGCGTCAATAAAAATGCCGTCTACCCATTTGTCTTCCCTGAAAAGAATGATTTTGTGTCAGTTAGTTTTGTAGATACGAGATAGCTTCTTTTTCTGACGTATGCACCTGTTTGCTCACAATACTCTGGAAGATCTGATATACGTTTATCAAATATCAGTCAGTTTTGATTCACAACTCGCCCTAACTGCACTCATCACTCTGATCAGATACCATTGTTCTAGTGCTGTTGACTCCTGTTGTATCACATATCATTACGCATCAGATTACTTAATTATTGGTGATTCAAGAAAGTCACCAGTGACTCTCTTTTCACTCACTCATTCATTATACCCACATTTCTATCCTTCTTTGTCTCTTAGGATAATGAATACGTGACGGGGAGTTAAATACGTCTCCATATTCCTAGGATAATTATCCTTGAGCGAAAAGCAAAAACGTTGTACGCAACAAGGAAAAAATGTTCTTTCAAATCTTCATACTACTATATGATCCAAAAGCACATGAGTTGTAACACTGATGTTCTTCACTGGTCGTCTTACTCTGAAGAAGTGTTACTGTTGATATTTACCATTAAAATAAGTAACAGCTCAAAGTTGTCTTCCAATCAGGAACGTACGCACCAACTCCCAGCTCAACCACCGGCTTCTCAAATGGGGATACTTATTTATCCAACTGATTAGCATCTGAACTTTTTTTGAGAACGAGTCTGTTTTCGAGGTCTCTTTCACGTTTCCAGTCATACAAAACATATGCTCTTAGATACAATCCTTTGGTTAGAGTCCCAACCAGGGTCTGACAGATTTGACAAATGTTGAGTCGATGTGAACCGAAATCAAACCAACGCGTGAACTGGAGCAAGACTGGTTTCTGTGTTTCTAATACAACGGTCTCTCCAAGGCAGATGACATTTCTTTTTTATTTTTTCAGGATTTATCACATTTACCAGACAGAAGTTCGCAATCAAGTTGTGCAGAGCATCTGGTAACGAAATTCACTCTGTGTGTAGAGCAATGCAGCCAGAGGCAATCCAGCTAGATAATTGCGATGACGAATGACTTGGTTTCATTCAGATTGGTAATTCGACCGGCATGATCTATTCCTGAAATATCCAGTGTGGTCTTGTCGCCCTAGGGGGATAGAATGCGAGCTGTTAAACATCAAGCTTTGAGTCTGTGCCTGAGATTAAGTAACTCTGATAAAGACTATATCAATCATTTGAATCAAAGAAAATTCTCTTTTGAATAAATGACAGAGATCAACGTTGGAGTCATTTTAAAGTTTTATCACAATATCGTTCGGGTTGTAAAATGAAACACTTTGTTTTTGTATCAGTAGCTTGCGATGAAAATATAATCAATGGAAGTGCTATTACTTCCATGCAAAATAATGTTTTCTTATTACAATTTCCAAAGCCGCCAGAAGCAGTTAACTGTGACAGTTTTTCAAAACTGGTCATCGATTAGGACGTTGATTTGACCGCCAAATCAACTAAATTCTTTTCCTTTTCTGTTGCTTTTGTGAAAATTAGAAATCAAATTTTGATACTTCCAAAAGAATTGCCTCAGTTACTGCATGTGCTGCGTATCCCTCTGTATCTATATTTCAGCAGGACTGTTTGATGCCGTACTACTGAAAGGAATTTACGTCTATCTGTGCGCCAAGGCTGATTTTGAACCCCGGAGGAAAAATACACTTCCGCTTTCAAGTGTCGCAAATATTGTGTGTTGACTTAAGAGGGTTTGAATTAGCTCCCAATGTCGGGGGTGGAATTATTTATTATCAAAACCATGTTGCCGCACTTCAACCGGCTTAGATAACAAAATGACAGCCCCAATATTTGCTCTTCTAGGTTTCATACTACATAGATGGAAATAATCTATGGAAAAAGAGAATCCAGCTAGATGATAATTTGCCAAGAAATGTGCCTTCGTCTTCAGGTACCCTGCTGGTGCAGTTTTTGTTAGGTGTTCCCTTCTCACCGCTGATTCAAATCGTAAATCCAAATATTTTTAAATTTAAAAAGTACTCCTTCCATTGCTTTTTGTATTTATTTTACAACTTTGTACAACAGTTTAGGAAGAGGGTCGCGGCCAATGAAAGGCTGCCAAAGTCCACGACGATAACCTCTTGATCATCACCGGTCAATAGATGGCGGATTTTAAGCACTGTATCAATCTTTTCCTGCACAGGTACAGATTTATGTAGTTCTCCGAGAACGTTGCGCTTGTGTAAACACCCCAGCAGTAATCAGTGAAGGAGTGTTTTCCGCCTCAGCTGTACACCAGTCGACAGTTTGACCAACGGTGTTCCGCTTTTGTAGCGCGAAAACAGTAGGTCTTTTTAGGGCATCTTATTAATGGGACATAATAATGATCTTTGAGAAGTTGAAACTATCTTAATGGTGTTTTATTCAGTGAAGTACGATCAACGTTTCTGAGTCAGATAGAGTAAAATGTTTTCTGTAATTGGTTCAGATCAGGTGGAAACATACGCTAAGATTGCACGTATTTGAAGTTGCTCTAGTCCTTTCGCTTTGGGTAACGTTTTGAGCAATAGGGCTGACTTTCCTTTTGCATGTATGAGTAACTACGTGATTCCCAAACAGAAAGTGGCTGTTTTCTGATTACCTAACTGGAGTATGGAATTCACCATGGGGAATTTGTAATTCTCCGACGTATCAATCGGTATAAACCAGATGAATACGCGGGGACTGCTTGATTGTGACCTTCATGGCTTTGCAAAATTCGCAAATGCTTGGGCTGCACCAAGTGAGTCAACCAGTGGAGCGCACACAGTTCTTGCCAGGAATGGCACCAAAGGAGTACACAAACATTTATCCATCAATGAAGGATAGGAAGTTCAGTAGTAAACGAGTCCGAATATTTCTCGCGGAACAAAATCCTATATTTTGGGTTCAAAATGTCCACATCGATTCCTGTGCTTTGATGTTGAAAGCAAATTAGTACCAGAGACGAAAGGTTTTATTACAGGACAGACTGGCCAAAAGTTAACTCTATTGACTGTCTATTTTAAGCTTCGAACATCGAAGAATTTCGATGAAATAATTGCCGAACTAACAAAATCTAGCTGGAACGTTTCTAATCGAAAACTAAGCGGAAAACACGTGCCGCATCTAACCAAGTTAACGAGAAATGCATGACATTGTCTTCAATATACACAACATATATTCTTCAAGTAGGTAACCTCTTTTACTCTTGATAGTCAATTTTGTACAATTGTGATGGCAACCTAAAGAGACCCTTTTGTTGCTACAAAATGGTCGTAATCCGTTTCCCACCAGCTGCATCTATTCGCGTGACTAAATATTATTCTTACCTTTGCGCAGTTTAACGAAATCTCAGAAAATAACTATTGAATATTGGGTAGATACTTTGAGATGCATAGCCATTATGAAAACGAAAAAACTCTTAGCTTTTTAGCAAGCAGATTCCTAAAAGTACTTTGTGTATGTAACGGATGCTGCTTTATACATATTTCTCGTTTTTTACCGGTAATAGTTAATTTGACAACATCTGGGTTGAACTGAGCCGCTGATATCGTAAACTAAATTGACGCAAAATGTAGGCCATACTGCAAGATAGGTGGATGCATGAAAGTACCCCCAAACCTACTGTTTCGCTCACGAAAACAAGATAGAATAATACACATTTAACTACCAGGAAAAACATTGACTAAAGTGATGAATGCAAACGCAGTACCTACCGAATTTCCTCATTGAACGCTTCCAGTGTATTCACATCGCTTTCAGAACCAGACTGGCAAGAGAAATCAATTAACAACTGCATCAGTAGATTGTCGATCGGAATAGAAATATCCAAAGTTAAATCGCCTTGACCCACAATAAACTGTTCAATCATGAGACGAAACTTGGGAAACAGATCGGCAGCAACTTCCGAACAATTTGAGCGAACGTTCTGCACTGCTTTATCTGCTGGTCGGTCGCACAGGGTTTTATTCAGTTCTATCCGAAATTGTTCCAAAGTGCGAAATACTTCCTCTGTATCATGGCAAGAAAGACATTAAGATCAAACGTTATTCGCACACGCCAGTTGTACCACTCAAATTGTGCAGACAGTGGAATTTAATATCACGGCATCTCATCTCTAGGGCAGAATGTTCCATTTACCATGCGAATTGATACTTTTTCATTACGGGCTACAGCAATTTACGTATCAAAGGCGAAAAAAAGTCGCTGAACGAAAGCTCATCATTTACTTCGCAACAAATGTTAATGACCTGGACAAAATTTTCTTATCAGAAACATCATAAACTGCACTAATTGTGAGTCGACTCTAACTTTTGGGAGGTGCCGATAAAAGGTACAGTAACTTATATCCAATAAATTTGAGTACGGCCAGATAATGAGACATAATTGGACCAATTACGAGGCTGATAAGCTCAAATACCAGCTAGTATCTGGTCTTTATCTGAACATAATGGGGAGGAAAAACGTTTTTAGGGTGTTCCTTAGTCGTGAGAGGCAAAATAGTTGGCGGACTGCGCCATCTTCCAATCTACCTCACTCACATTCGTTGCGCTTCATGACACGCAAGACTAAACAAAGACGCTAAATAAACCTACAGCCTCAGCCCTTATACAAATACAATAGAATTGTTTCCTGCGCCATCCAAGAATGGTCCAATAATCTACTTCATTAAAGTCATTTTCGGATGCCTTTTAGCGGGTTTTTTTACATCGCCCGGGTTGGTAGATGAATACTAATCCCCCTGACCTTTTCTTCCGTCTGAAAATAACAAAATAATCTACGACAAGTAAAAAGCACGCTGCTTAGACCACGGTAGATCACAATATACAATAATGTTATGCTGCGCTTTCTATGGAGTTTGCTGTTAGATAGAAAGGTAACTAGTTTTGTACTATGAGTTATTGTCAGTACCTACAGCTTGAAATTCCTAGCTTCACAAAGCCGGTTTACTGATTTCCAATCATATGTACCATAAAACTTGGATTCTGAGATTTCTATAAGTAATATATTGAGTTCCTTTTCATCAATACAGGTCATAACCAATTACAACCTAGTGAAAAAGATGAACATATTGCGAAAGCAGCGAGAAAAGCTCAATTTTCACGCTATTTATATTTGCTCAGGTTTAAATGGAAACCCGTGCTTGTTGCAAATAGTTTGCAAATCAGGATACTGTTATTTGATTATGAAATGATTCATGATGCTGTATCAACACTCGAATCGTCCGTTGCACTCATGACAGAAATGCACAGCTCTTTCACCCTTGGTACAATACTTTAGGAGCGCACGTCTACCGAGTACTGACTGCGACTGGACCCCGAAGTGAATAGCCATGTGTCAAACACATCAAGTCAAAGCCATCCCGACTGGCTCCCTGTGACCTTTTAATGCCAACATGACATGATAAAGGGCCCTCCGGTTACCTTTCGGTTGACCGTTTCGTTGTCCGCACACGTTTGTTTTGGAACGTAGTGTAAAATATTATTAGCAGTCTGTTAGAATATGCGGAGTCTAAATGGTAACTGGGGGTATAAATCCCTTATATTTTTGAATTTTTATAACCTTTCTTTGAAAACCCCTTCATTTGTAATTATTTCTGTAGGTCTTTTGTCACTGAAAATTCAAATTTTCGAAAATATGAGGGTATTGCCTCCTATACGTTTTCGTATCATTGCGATAAGTTGTGCAGAAATGGTTCAATGGTTATGTTTTGATTCGTGATTCTCCTCAGCTTAAAACCTTGAATGAAGGATGACTTCAATGGCCGCATATATTCTGGTACATAAAATGACAATCCTCATATACCTCAGAATCGGGTGTAGTGGGAAGTATTGCAACCTAGTTTTGACTTAGTATCTGGATGACAGGACGAAATTTCTCCGGAGGCACACGACCGGTTTCGCGGTTATTGCCGCTCGTCAGGTATGCGTACCCGGTACTCTTCCGCCCAATCATCCTTATACTTGAGCACTCCACACTCTAAAAATGGACTCCCCGTCCATGCATGCTTCTTTCGATTCGAATAAGATTGCAGCTGTAAATTGTGACTTAGATAACGAAAGTAATATTTGCATCGGAATAGTTACAAAAGTGATTTATCGGAAAGATATTGGAATTGTCTGACAAACCACATGTGCACAGCCCTTCCTTGGAAAAAGCAGTTCATGCTTTGAATGAATGTGGCTGGTGATAAGGTGGGATTGGGAAACAAAGTAGAATTAAACTATTGAAAATTCCGTTTTCGTCTGACTCATTAGAGATCTGTCACGTATTTCATGAAGAGTATCATTTATTCAATGACTAGCTCATGGAAAACTTATTTTCATACGCTCAAGAGGTTCATACGACTTTAAATAGCTATTCTTTCACGCTGTCAGTGTTTGTGTTGATCATGCTGCAAACATTCGATGATTTCCCTCCTCAGCTGAATTTCCTGACTCCGTAAATTCGAGGAAAAGATTGCGAATTACGAGTCACTTTGTGCTGATCAAAGATTGGAAATTTTCGTTTGTGCCGCTTTTATGCAATACTTGAAAATTCACTGCAAATACAGTGATGTTATTCGAAAAAGAGATAACTTGAAAGCATTTGATCGTGTATCTTAGCTACGGGTAGTAATAAGGTATGTGGAAACGGTGATTTTCAAACCTGTGACGTCCAAAGGGTATACAATAATAACGGCTGAACAAAAAAAGTGATGCTGTAATCAACCTTGAGATAAACTGCGCCTAGTAAAATTATTCAAGATTCCTCGCGGTACTCGTTCGATCCATGGCTAGTCCAATTTTTGGACCGATTTTTTTCACACAATATGTAGTTTTATTGCCTCAACAAAATGCTTTGGTTAACTCGGTATTGTGGTTACAAATCCACAATATATCCCAGCTTGCTTGGCCGAAATCCACATGCTTCTGTTTGCCAACTGACAGGTTGATTTCGCCGACTACCTATACGTAAAGTATCATTGGTTTTGTAAATTATACTATGTATCAGTCATCCAGCACCGCGCAGGAATATGGAAGATGTTTTATTCCGTAATTTGAGGATTCCTAATTTCTGTGGTTCCTGAACTTGCAGTATGTTTATTATTTCAAACCAGACAATAAAAGTGGGAATTTATATATTTTCACGTAGCCTATTTGCAGAATATGAGTCGTTAGCAGGAAGCAACACATTATTGTTATCTAACCAATATTGTTGGACCATAGGTAATTCTTTAAGATTCATTTGGATGCAGGTTCAACCGTCTTCTTTGGGCCCCAATTCGGGAAAACAAGAATGTACAAAATCCCTGTTGCCCTCCAGCTAGAATGCTAAATCACACATTCTAATTGGGTATTTGAAAAGAGCGCTCAGTATGTGAAAAGGCCTGAGACATTTTACCGTTCCTGAAGACTATAAAAACCTACTCTGGATTACTGACAATCTGTATGGAATCACAAACCAGATGACCATGCAAACAGTTATGTAATTGTTATTCCTGATAATCGTCTGATAGTAAGATTACTGTTATCCTATGATCGGTTTGGCTGTTATCTATCAAGAGTTAGCACTGAGTAACTTCCTGGTGAGAAAGGCAGAACCCACCATAGCTAAAACGAAATAACTACCCGTCCGATAGGGGGAAATACTGACTGTAGAGTAGCTGCTAACTGACGTAATTCTTAGAGATGCTTTCTTGGCCAAGCTAGATAGAAAACGTCTCGATATATGCCTCTGGTTTTGAACTTTATAACAGATACCCAGTAGTAATTTGGGTTCAGTCTGATGGAATTAAAAAACGAAGTTGAGGGCTGTGCAATCAGACACAAGATAGGTGTTTCTTTTGGTGGATGGCGGATGGTTAGACTCCACGGAAGTTTCATTTTCGTGTCCCACCAACATCAAGTGAAAAGAAAACTCGACGGAACTTTTGGCCTCGGAAGCAAGGAGGATTCTGTTTCCAGTAGAAAACTGCGGAACAGTTGGTGTTCAGAAGAGCACTCACTGCCAAATGAGATTTGTTTTAGTATATTAAAAAAATTTCCCCCTGGAACAGCTTTTTGTGTGTAAAGTAAATAGAAAAAGTGGACTGTCAGCTTTTAATGATAATGCTGCCGTTCAAAAATCTAACCCAAGGTCTGAACAATGCATTATGTGAGACTTTCGTGGCCTCTGCTTAAAGCTGTAGATTTCCAGGTATTCCAAGGATGTAGCACTGAAATGAAATCTTACCCTTGTTCTCCTCGTTTCTCATCCCTTTCAGGTGGATCTGTGACGTGTTGTACATGGATAAAAATACACGATTTTATTGCACATATATGGAGGGGCACTAAATATGCTGGCTAAGCCAGAGAAACGGCACTAATTGTCGGGCACTGTCAAAGTCCACCTGGTTGACGCTGGGTGCCTAGTAAATCTGGACAGTGTCTTCAACAAAGTCGATCGCAAACCTACGAATGCTTGACAGACTGTTCTATCTTGTGGGATAGATGGCTTTTGTAAGGGTAAAGTAGTTGCCTCTTGAAATCTCCTCCTAATGGATACAATTTATAAAGTCCATTGGCGTAAAATCCCTGATAAATTTATCTCCGGAACTTCTAGTAGGGCTGTGGAGGTTATACTATTGGTTATTTCTCATTATTCTAGGATTCTCTATTAGTTGTGCCTTATTACCCCAAGAGAAATTATCTTTGTTTTCGCTTCACTCAGTTTGCATCCTGCTATCAAAGTGGTTTATTTTATTTTTGCTTGTCATTTCGAACTGTCAACCTCCATCCTCTTTTTTGATGCACAAGGGGACTGCTCACTGATTTAGGGTTTTCGTCTCAAAATCTGCACTGTCTGTTCAGAATTCTTTTTGAAGTACTAGTGGGGATATTCGTAGCTGATATTTCAGAAGTATATTTGCTTTCTTTAGTAGGATCAATAAATGCAGAAGAAATTCTTTATGTCAGGTTACTCTATAAGATTTCCGGATTGCGTCTGTAGCAATTTTAAAACGGCTTTTTGAGTTGTGAGCTTTACACTCATTCTGGTTCACTTCGTTCCTCTTCAGGTTTGGGTCGTTTTAATATGGAGGACATTCAGAGTTTCAAAAGGAGCATATGATAAATTCATCGTTTGATCTGCACTTGAGAGAAAGCAGTTCAGAGACTCGTTTTTACCTTTCCATATTACACTGCTATCAGTCCAAACAAAATCACCAACTTTGAGATATACTCGATTCCTATGTCAACTGGATGTGAATATCATCCACACAGTAAGGATAATTTTAAAGGTGAGAATAAATATCAAACAGCACCCAGTTGATTTAACTTATACCAAATAATAGGTTATCGGATCATTGCACGGAGAACAAACCTCGTATTAACGTTCGCAGGCTGGCCAATTCAGAGGACCACCGGGTCAAATAAGATGACAAGCTCTCTTGCAGTTCTTCGGTAGTACGGCGCAGTAATTGCACTTCCAATTCGGCTGTGCAACACGTTTCTTGTGGTGTCTTATCCGAACTGTGTGGGTAGCACAGACTGTGATATTCCCATTCTCTTTTTTCACCAACCCTCAGCGATCCAGAATTGGGCCATATCGGGAGGCCGGCGCTGGCACCTCGAGGGAGTGATGGAAACGGAAATGGACCAGCTGACGAGCTGATGGAAGATTGTAGAGCCTTCGGCCAGCTGGCATCCACTAGATGAAAAAGGACAAGATTCGAACGAGTTGATATAAAACTTCCTGGGTGGAATATTCAGCTCATGGATTTTGGAATGTAAGATAGTTGGATCAACCTTTTTCCTGTCAAAAAGAAATTACTGAACCACCGATTTACAAATTCTAATGACGACTGCTTAAACAAAATCGACGAAACTGCACACATACGTATAAAACTGATGGGTGCGTCGGACATCTCCTATCCGAATAACCAACAGATTATCGTTTGCACTCTTCGAAACTCTGGTTTCAGTATGAATCACTGAAGTCGTTTTCGTTGTTTAGTTTGAAAGAATTCGTTGATTTAAAAAACAGAATCAGTTTGATAACTTGATTGCAGTTAGGTATTGCAGTGATCAATCTCAACAACTAGTTTTCTCGGAAAATGAATTTCTATAAAACTTGAGAATATTGCACACGCTGTACAAAAAGGATTTAAAAAAAGTCCAGCACCCGGCAGAATTGCACTGTCACGTTTACATAAATTTAACCCTCTTCTATCGGTGTCCTTTGGAAAATGGTACATGGTTATTGGCCAAAAATCGGTGGAAATGAAACAACCCTCCGTAAAATGAATTGACATGTAGAGAAGAATCACCTTAGTAATGTTCTGTTACGTCCACGGCTTTTTTCACCTAATGGTGGCCTTTAATGGTTGATTTTATTCTCTCTTGCAATTACCAAGAATATCGTTCTGTTTTATTTCTATATGAAATAAAATTGTTCGGAGCTGTTTGTTAATTTGACTGTCGCAGGAAAATCAAACACACTGAGACAAAGTCAGTGCTGGCATTTTACAGGAACAGTCAGGCGTATGCGTGTACAGGCATTTTGGGATGAAATATGCGAAAATACCTCAACATCATTTTTGGCAGCATTGAAAGAATCGTTTTTGCACAACCTCTAATAATCATGTACCACGATAAGTTATTCTAAAATGAAGTCTCTGTCGACCGAATATGACTTTTGATTTTGGACAACCAAATATATCGTCTGTGCCTAAATCAGGATGATTAAATGAGGGCAAGCCACATTCTATGCTACTGGTAATCCTAACTCTATTTATGCTGGTTTCAGATTGGGAAAGTGTAAAGTTCTACAGACTCTGAAATAAACGGGAATTCTTTTCAAAAACCATTGTGTTAAACAAACGGAACTAAGTGGTTGTGCGGCCTGAATATGATGATATCACTGGTAACATCGTCCAACTCATAAATTGACGTAGAGATTCAAATCAGCCAAGCCAGTGAGTTGATCCTGTTTAATCCGTCCCCAGAAAATGTCTGTGTAGTAGAAAATGGGTCTAGTTTAGCGAGTCTGCATGTGAATCTTTTAGTATCCTAATGGGAGGCCAAAGAGATGGAAGTTACCACGATAAGCACACCGACATATTATGGTCGGCGCTATCCCAACACTTTCAGCCTACCCTAACTAAACCAAAGGTTCATTGAAAAACAGCTTTATTGTCAACTGGAATCGAGCATACAAAGACAAACTGCTTTTTTCTTGAGACTGACTCAGTCATCCTGCCTAGAAGAAGAAAAATAGCCGAAAAAGACTGGTAATTCTCGCTGCTGATAATCTTGTCTTTGCAAGTGACAGGATCTTTCCCAGTTTAACAAGAAGGCTAGAAGAAATGTCTTTATTGGGATACTATATTTAATTTTACGGTAAGGAGAACATTGGAGTATTTGCCTGTATCAGGTAGCAACAAAGTTCTCTAATTAGCTGTTCTGCTATGGACACACACAAACCAAGATTTGAGATTTATTCTAGTCAGCCAAATAAAATTACTAGCATTTAGTCACCCGGTACTTCCACCCAGTTTGAGTGAACAATGACGTATCAGACGAAGAAGAAGTGACTCGTGAATCCAAATATATCTATGAACATGCATCCTTGGTACTTTTAAACTACTATGTCTACTCTCAAGCAACTGTTCCTTTTGATATGATCAAGTCCGAATATATTCCCATTTCCACCCGTATCTGTACCACACTTTGGCACTTTCAACTATGGGCCGATGTCGTAAATCTGTAGAAAACTTCATCATACTCAAATCATAACAACATTTTTTCTAATAGTAACCTGGCAGTGATTTCCAACATGAACACAACAATACAATTGCGGTAATTTTAGCATAATTAAACTTTGATTCCGTGCACAACCTGCAAAACCATCTTCGGCAAAGGTCACGAACTACTTACTTTCTGTTTCCCAGCTGTTATTGGATCGATTACTGGGCCACAGAATACTATGGGTAGTAATTTACCCTGGTTTCAATTTCTGTCGTAATCTATCTGGTCCCGATTATACTTTATTACAAACAAACAGCATTGTACCTGAATGAAGAACGTTTTGCTGCAACCTAAAATGCTCTTGTGGATTTTCATTCTCTTTGAACGGTTTTTTCATTTTGTAATTTGAATATTACCCAGCTTCAGTATACGGGAAGCTCTCTAGGGAGCAAAAGCCCTTCTTTATTGCCTGGCCGAGATTACGGTTAAACTTCCTGGAAACAATTTACCATATTAGTACACTGGTAGAAGTTAAGTGATGCGTAGCCACTTGGTGAGTGGATTAACTAGCTAGGACGAAGCTTATCTTCTTTGGATAATGGCAAGGTCTTGGATTCTCATCCGAAATAGAATTGTAATCTTTAAGCAGGAGGACTAAAGCCATATCGAATGAATTACTACCAAGGCCTGCAGAATGTGATTCTTTTATAAGTCCTCACAATAGAAAGGGAAAATCCATTTCGACTAACTTTCAAGTTGAAGGGTACCGCGGTCGATCACTGTGAAAGCCGGCGACGACACCGTTGCATTCCAGTCCGAATCAGTTTATCGTGCCCACGTTTGCATTGATCGCATCGTCAAAAAATTGCAGTGCGGAGATAAATAGCGATAAATTGTGTGAAACTTGTATTCTCCTAGGCGGACGCAAGCACGCATGCGCGCCTATGTGCTGATTTTATTTACTTCAGGTATGTGGGAAAATTTCAAGCAAAGCTCCAAACGCGCGCAGTTTGGGGTTCGGAACCAACAATTGGAACAAAAACCTTTGCCAATCACGTACCGATTCATCGCGGTCATTCTGTACTACTTACCCTATTTTGTACTTGTTCCACCAAAATAAAATCAAATAGGGGCCAGTTCAGGGTGCCTTTCGTAAGATATCTGTTACCTATTTGTGCCGAAGATTTGTAGCGTAATTGCATTTCAACAGCTTTTGTTTTGACGAGTTTAGCACATGTACGATTTCAGGTTTCACAATGGTTTTGGGTGATTTGTGACACCGCAGGGGTAATACCGACACGTTTTTCGATTTCCCGTCACTGTGGTTTTTCCACAGTGGGCATCGGTTCACCATAAATGCCTTCTAACGATTCCTAAAATTTTCTCAATAGTTAAAAATAATTTCTTTGCTTCAGCTTTTACAACTTTAGAGTAAACCTTTTAACAGTGGCCAGGGTAAATGCGTTCACTCGTCTCATCTGGTGTGAGAATTGTTGAGGATAAGTTACCAGCCATTTATAAATCTAATAGAAAAATGTCCAAGTATTGTGAGTCACGGTGGGATTCTGCATGCGACTTCGAGTCGTTGATCATACTTTACAAGTTGGTGCTCGACTGAAGTCGAACGAGAGGTACGATAAAAAAATTTTATGGGTCATTTCAAAATCCTTGGGCTGTTTGGTTAGACATGATGAGTTTGTCTCACAAGGAAGAAGGAAGTTAAAAGTGCAAGAAACAAATCGGTAGTTTGGCTTTAAATTGTTGTGATAATAGTGACCTAACTTTCTGTGAAGTAATATGAATGTTATAAGACCATGAAAGCTTTATACAGTTAAGATGGTGCGAGTTGACTACAGCCGATAGTCAAGTCCTAAAAGTATGAGATCGATTTTATAACATTTTATGTATGACTTAAAGATAAGAGATTTTTGATATCGTCGAGCAAAATAACAATTCATTTTTAGAGGCACTTTGATGAGTAAGATTTTAACACTGACCTGTGCCACTACATGACCCAATGGTGTGGGATAATGAGGAATACAGTCGCTTGATGTCCACGTATGGGTGTTCATAACTTTTTACAAATATCACTGATAAGGAGTGCCCCATATAAATGAGTGTCTACTGCAATCATGCATTTTGTCGCTATGACTGTCCACAACGGAGCTTTCATACCCGGTCTATTTCAACCGTGTTTGTTATTCAGGGGTTTGGAAACAAGTATGCCAATATCCGTGAAACGAAAGAAAATCCATATTCACTGATTACAAGAGCATCGTTGCGGATTTTTATAGCTTAGATCGTGTAGCGTACTAAGAGACGGGCGGAATATCATTGTCCCAGTTGAGTTCCGCCATACAAATTAGTCCCTTCCAATACAAATTAACTAATGACATGGTGACCTCGTATTTGCTGTTATCCAAAATGTTTGGTCACCCGTTTATTTGTGCAAGTAGATCCATGAGACTTACCCTCGATATCTGCTGTGTCACGCATTGTGTAGACCAAAACGTGAATAGGCCTTGCAAAGCAAAATTGTTCTGTTACACTTTTAAACCGGAATCAGTGATTTTACAGTCTTTTTTCCCAACCCAAATTTCGATGTGACAAATACTGTCCGGTACTTATCATTAGTTTTTCCAGTGAAGAAGAAAATTTCACGGTTTATTCATGCTTTCCCGTACCCCTTTCGAATGTTTATTGATCACATGTTAAGGCCACTTGGAGGGAAGCTGATATTATTCACGAAGTAAATGTTCACAGATCTCTCAACCTTCGTGATATTGGTGTTGCCAGTGGATATCTAGAGAAGAATTTCATTTATATCTCTAAAAACACGGGCGAATTCTATGCGACTTCAGGGAGCAGTGAAGACCCAGTGAGCAGGAACATTTAGACATTCACGCTCTGAATCTTTGGAATGGAAAATATTTATGCACCTCAGGCAATGGGCCCAGCGTAAGTGAAGTATATCGCATTTTGCTGCTTCATTTTCGAGGTTTTTCTTTACTTTCCAGAAAACGGAAAGCACTCTTTGATTTGTTTTGTTTTTAACACTTAAGAGACTTTTTCAACTGCACTGCTCAAAGTAAAATACTCCACTCCACATGTATTCTAAAAAAATCACCAATTTTTATGTTCCCGGCTAAGGAAAAAAACGGATATCATGCTTTACGTCAACGTACATTCCGCATGCTATCTGACTGTTTTTATAATGCGAGACAACCGGTTAACATTTGGATTTTGTACACTTTAACTGATTCTTTATGTTTAGTGTGTTCACGTTGAGTTGTATAATTTTAAAGAAACTATGAAAACCTCCGTCAAGATAAGAAGGGTATCCCGCAAATCATTAAAAATCAATGAACACAATGACCAGACGGTTCAGTTGGGTTGTTATTAGCCAGGAGCTTACATCTGCTGAGTTCTGGAGTGAAAGAAAACTCGAAAGGTAAGGATTTGCCTGTGTCGCTTGTTTACCTTTAGTCTACTCAGTTTTTTTCACCAAATAAATTTTTGAATTCATGAGCATTCTCTCGAGATTCGAGTCTCGTTTGAGACTCACGTAATATGCCAGGTTGATTTATTCTGAAATGCTCCTTCCATAATGCAGTCATCAGCCTCGCTTCTTTATGGTTTTCTTCCATGTTCTCATTCTCTCACGCTACAAAGCTAGTTAGGGAAAACTTATATGCCCTTTTCATCTTGTGTTGCCCCACTAAAATACCATTCACCTGCTGTGGTAGGATTATCTCACCAGCACTCAAAAGTACTTGGAAGATGAAAGGAAATTGTATACATATCTCGACGAATGTCAGAAGTCAAGAGACCTCCGCAACTGATCATGACAGAGATAAACCATTTAGATGCTTTCTTTTCTAAAGTGTTTCTGCCGACCGAGTCCACAGCTTCTTTGGGATGGTGTAAGGCTTTTATCTGATCAGAAGACCAAGCACAAACGACACGTTCGATGTGAACCACCCTAATACTAATAATATCCCTCCACTAGACAGCCCTCCTTCATATTCTCCTAGTGGTTCTGAAGATCTTGGACCCTTCTCCAGTTTGGAGATTTTTACAATTCTTCACTAGCCCAAAAAATTGTCGGCTTTGTTCCTGATGGCTTTCCTCTGGCAATTCTCAAGTATAGTGTGTCTAGCTTGTTTCACTGATCACCTCTTTGTTAAGCGAGTCTCTCCCAATATTTGTTTTCTGATCTTTGGCATTCAGATCCCATCATTCCATTTTCTAAAGGCTCTACCAGCCCCGGTGGAGATAAACTCCTTCACCCCATCGACCTTATACCTGCTGTCTTTAAAGTCACTGAAAAGTCTGTTTTCTCCCGTCTTCAACCGAACCTCAAAGCACCTACTGACCCTTTCCAGTTTTCTTATAAACCCAAAAGATCCGCGCTTGATTCTGTAGCCTGCTTGATCCATTCCACCATCTGATCTTCAGATAACTCCGAGCTACCTGTCCTCAGCGTGTTCCTTAATTGTTCTTCAGTTTTTTTATTCTGCACCTCAATCTCGTCTTCGCCAGAATCCTGAAGCTTTCGATTCTCCTACGCAACTTCTTTCCTGACTACTGAACTATTTCCGTAATCCTGCTTACCAAACTAAGCTAGGGGAAATGCTTTAAAAATCACTTGCTAAATTCTGGTGAACTCCAGGATGCTGCACTATTTCGTTTTCTATTTTCGACGTGTATTAGCGATCTTCTGCTTTCTTCTCATTCCACTCTATTTCAATACACTATTTCAAATTGCCGGAATTTCAGGAAGTGCCGTGAAAACGTGTCTCCAAAAAAATGCTTCTTTTCTCATTGCGGCCTAAAACTGAATCCATCTAACTGCCTCGAATCTGTTTTCAGTCGCTGTCGCTCACCTTTCCCTACAGAACCTGTTACGCTGAATTCCAAGTACCTATCCAAATTTGGTCCCTTCAAGTATCTGGGTGTTAGCCTAGACATCAATCTAAGATGAACTTCTTACATCCAGTACTTTGTTGGCAAACTGCAATGCCTATCTTTCCAAATCAAACTCAAACTATTCCGAAGAGCACTTATTTTTGTTTCCAAATTAATTCCTCAATGTATTCTTCCGGTCTTAATGCATTTTCCATCCCTATTTTTCCTCGGCTTTTTTAAACAGAACTTCAAAGTCTTTTGCCGCGGATCGATAGTTATTAGGCTCGTTTTCTCTCCCTCCTTTGAATTTCTTTCGATTGGACTGGTCAGCCAACATACTGAATCTTGCGTACACCCAGCCTATAAGGTATTACAAAATATAATGCATCCATCACACTCAAGCTCTCACTCACCTACTAGATCTGAAATTCGGCACCTTTCTTCCAGAAATACGCACATATAAAATTCCTTGTGTCCTGCCTGGCCCTGGTACTATCCATAAAAGACACAACTAAAAAGATGAATTCATTTCACCCTTACATACCTTTAACACCCAATGCTGATTGTTGTCTATTTTATCCCAGTTTTGTCAGAGCCTTCTGACTGAAATCTTAGCTTGTTGCTTTTAGAAGTATGTCATATAAATGCATATAAATATACGGCTTTTTGATGAATTTTATTGGTTGGTAAGACATTAAAAGTGATTGCGGATTTGTTTTGTTTACCACATGCAACCTGCAAAATATGTCTGCCAAGCTCATTCTAATTTTCCCCACTAAAGATTTGTTTTTATATATTTTTTAATAAACCGCCGTAACTGATGAAGTTTTCTTTGCTTTTCAGATACGACCATAGATGAAACAGTCAAGCCAACGAGACAACTTGTCGGCCTGACTACAGCACGCAATTTCACCAAAATTTATTTGATCAAGTGTTCAGTGAGATGCCGAAGGTTTTTGTTAAAAACATTTACTGTAGAAGAGTGCACAGTTTTCTCAAACTTGAGCTATTCACTCACTGATCACAAAGCATAAAGGTCAAGTAATGCGAATATTTTCACTTTATTTTTTTCTCATACAAGGTAATGATATACTGTAGGGAAAACAAGTCTCGGTTGAATTAATACACCTCATATATTGAACTACATTCGCACTAAGTATGTGGGACCAGTTTTAATTTTCGCGGAGTTGCTTTTGGTTGAATTTTGAAAGTAAGACAACAACGAATAAATCAAACTTCTGAACTATAAGAGTTCGTGCATTTCAGAAGAAAACGAATTCACGTGTTTGGAACCTGATTAGGACTTATTCTGTGATTACGTTCCAAAGACGTTCAATACTGTCAGTTGAGAATGATAAAAACCTCTCACGTCGGCTGAGAGAATGACGTGAAAAATACAAAACCCATCAGATCTGGTAATCTCAAAATAACAGTACTATTGTGCATGGCTACGTGTTTTTGTGTGTAAACAAGAACTGATTTTCACAGGGTTATTGATGCTCTTGATACGTGAGTCACGCAATAGATTGTAGATTATTGAATAAAGCTTGAATGATATAGCAAGTATTATCAGCCTATAAAGAGATCAATCTTCCCCATCTACCGGGGAAATATACCATCATCCCTTTAAAGCACAACCAATAGTGCTCTGTAAAGCATCAGCATGTGCCTAAATGACTACTAGAAGCAAAACCCGCTCCTTGATATTAAGCTTCTGTCACCTACGGCCTGCTTTTGACGAAATGCTACATACCGTTCGTTAGATTCCTTTGTGAATAAGGCTCTCAGAACGAAGCACATATGATTGGCTTGATTCTGTCTCAAACAAAGCATCTGATTTCGCGATTTGATTGGAGTAGACTTGGGCTTGAACTGGGAATTAATATGATTTAACGAATTACTTCCCTTACCTCATGGACCCCGTAAATACCTTTCAGCCATTCATAGAACCTAGAGGCTAGAAACTAATGCGTTGATGTTACGCTAAATAAATTGCCTGCCAAATGTAGTACATCATTAAAAGGTCACATAAGTTTGCCGTATCTATTATTATTCGACTTTATAAAGATAGCTACAATCCGCTTCCTTTTTCTGACAGTCTTATTCTATCACGGGCGAGCCTAATCAGCTTTTCTTCATGAAATGGCATCACAAAGAATTAACACGGATCTCCTCACCGGAAACCACGTTATCGCTGGTCAAAGTTTTCTTATATTTGTTGGGAAAATTTGGTTGTTTATCCCCTCCAAACTCGCACTGGTTGACCGTAAGTCTAATGAGTTAAAACTAAGCTATCCAGTCAGGCGGTTTGTTTCTCGTCAGCAATATACGATGCTATATGAGTTCACCGTGCAATATCAACGCCCATATCACCATTGGAGACTATATCCAGCAAGATGTTGACGGCTAGCTAGTATAAACTGGTGGCTAGGCATTCGATGGGCGATCGTTCACTCACGGTCTGCGACCAGTTGTATACTCGGCAGATATGTATAGCTGATGGCTTTTACCAAGTTTGAAGCAGCATTATCGAATACTCCCATGGTTTTCATTGCTGTGTTCAGTGTTGATACAGCACGACGAATCACATTCTGCAAAACCCAGTCTCCTGCCATTTCAAAGCATAATATATCGTTTCGTATTTGACTTTTACATGTTCATTTTTACCCTGAAAACCCCATTTTTATCGCTCCGTTACCAGTAGGCCAGCCCTTAGTTTTACATATTTTATAACCAGTTCTCGATATAAGTTTTACCAAGGATATCAAATCCGACTCATTGGTCCATGTTTGTTAGAATATATCATTGGAATCCGGATGCATGTGCATTAGAAGCTAATTGTTTGGCAATTTCCTACTGACTGTTATACTGTAAAAGCTGATGCAATTGAACCTAATAACCCCACACAATCAAGCTCAAAATGATGCCTTTACCAAGAAATAAATAAAATCTCGGAAGAGTTTAACAGGAATTTGATACTGGAAACTTGGTTGTCTTTTCAATTGCACCCTTGGTGTTTTTCGATGCGGCAACCATTTACAAACTCTCTTATCATAATTGAAAGTGACTTAAAAGTGGCTTTTAAATATTACGGAATAAATAAATATTTGTCAATGAACAGCAATTTAGCGACCCTATTCTCTTGCTAGCCCTGTTTTCGTAGCATTTGCCCTACAAACTGCACGTAACATGACAATTCTAACCAAAAGAATACTTGTTACTTAGTATCCTCCCGTGAATAAACTCATTTAGTATAGTTTGGGTCTGAACAAAAATTCCACCCGTAGAGTTTACTAGTAACTTTGATGAAATTCGGTTCTTTGATCCTCTTCCTTACTCAGGGCATGAGTAATTTTTTCGACGAATAAACTAACTAACAACATGTTTTTTTGTTTTGTTCTCATTACCTGCGTTTTCCTATTTTTAGAAATGCCACAGAAATTTTACGATTGGATTGTGGTGACCGCTGACAAAAGTACTGCGTGACAGAGTTAGATACATTTCATTCCCTCCTTTAAGGCCGCCTTATGACATCTGATTGGCAATCAGAAAGCCGATAAAAACCCTCAGGTTTCACAGCAAACAGCCGAATGAAGCGTAGCCTACCGAAACCATTAGGGCTACCACGGCCATAGAATGAGATCGGTTACGCTTCAGTCCTATGTACTAGAACCTTTTCAATAAATCCTAATCGTGTTCTCACTTTTAAATGTGTTCCAAGCCACATATCTTTTTTCACTTGGAAAGTATGCTTGATCGGCTAATCTTTAAGATATCAAATATCAGTGATTTCCCTTCTCTGGACTACGAGCTCAGACTTGAATTTATTCAAATACATATCCATCTTAGACTGATGAGAAAGCAAAAGCCCTTTTTTGCGTGAGAATACCGGTAGGCCTTGCTGAGTAGCTCATTTCAACGTCCTGCCTATCGTTACAACAGGCGAATAACCGTCACCTCTGAATTCGGCTAAAAATCTGCCCCTTTCCTACACACAGTCCATGAAACTTAGCCCATTCTTACTCTTACGGCTACGCTTTCATCCATTCCTATGTCCATCTTGTTCCAGTTGTCACCGTATGATATAGCAATTATTTCGTCATGTCTGTCATTTGTACGGTACCAATAACATTATTAAACCCTTTTTATTTTTTGCAGAGACAGTAAATGACTATTTACAATAAAAAGTCCTACAAATAGCTTTTGGAAGAGTTGGGCGAAGAATAAATGCCATTCGCGTAAGCCTGACGAAGTGTTTTGTACAAGTCTACTGATAGAGCAAAAAAGTAATCACTTTTCACCAATGATTTGCAATGATTGACTGCAAACACTGTGCCTACTTTCTCTAACTAACATTATTTCGTAGTGTACTCCTTGGATGAATTCGCATTTTTCACGTATTCACAAAACGTTATATGATACTAGAAATAATGGCTTCACGGTGGTGGAATAGATTACTAACCCGGAAACGAAACATCTACACCGGTAACAGATAGCCCTCTGTCGGTAAAACATCGGGATCAGTGAAAATGAGACAAGTATTTCGCTTTTTATGACGGGTCATTTGGTAGATATCACAGTCGTCTAACTAACTTATATTAGAAACTTGAAAACGAATATAAAATGCCACTGCTAATCTTTCATCAATGAATTGGCAAACAACAAATGTAGAGTATATTCGATTTTTGGAGGAAGCTGGATACTAAAGCAATCTGAAATTTTATGCATAAATTCAATGTGAATAAGAAATTATCTTGCACTTGATGATAGAGTGCGGTATGACTGTTTTTAATTTCCCAGATGGCTTTTTCTGTATTATTGTTTGACAACGTATTGTTTAAAATAAAATGTCGATTATGATGTGGCTACGTGTCCTTACATTTATGAGGCTATTTGAACCCGATAAAGAGAGACTGGCGGCAAATGCGAAGGTCCCAAAGACGGAGGGAAGTGATATTTCATCCATTAACCGGGAATTAGTCCACTGCATATTCTGTTCTTCCAACCCCTTATTCAAACTGAATAATTGCATACATGAGTTTTCTTACAACGGCAGAGAAATAAAAATATTTTATAATCAAATCGTTATAACTTTCACAATCAAACTTTTTTATAACGGTTTGCCTAAACAGTTGTGGCGTGTTACACTTTCTACCATGGCCACCGTACATAAACTTATTTCTTTAGATTTATCTGTTTCGTCCAGTCTAATAATGCAGTGAAAATTTATTGTTTTCCAATATAGGCTTAGACTGCTCGTTCTCAAAATGGGAAGATGGGGATACGTTTGTTTCGTTCCAAGTCTCAGTGATTTATATACGGAAATATACACACGGTTTAAGCATATAATTCTTGGAATTTACCAGTGGGTTTTACCGCAGCCCACACGAGTGTGTACCAATAAGTGATGCTTACAAGAGGTTCTTATGTGTCTGTGAAGAAGTCTTATCTGTCATCCTACCTCAGAACCCTGCTAACCAATCTAATAGTATTCAGCATTTTCTTCCGTCATTATCCAAATTTCTGCTAAAATGTGAGGCACTGTAATATAAAACAAATAAAGCTACCTAGGCAAAATGTGCTAATAGTTACACCATGCATTTTACTACTGTTAGCCGAGAAAAAATCGGGCTTTCGATTCTCCCCAGTCGTTCAGATAGACGCACGCGGAACTGATTGCACGAGTAAGTCGAATGAATCACGAATCTGTTGAACCATTTAATGAGTGCTTGTTTCTGACTGTGTATCTAGACTGGCTTTCGTAGCCAAAACTACGCGGGGTGTGGTTACCGGGTCACTGGAACCCCGAATGCCAAGTCGAAATATAGCGGGTCTAAGTAAGTACGTTAATTTCTGATCAAGCTTGCGCACCTCCGCAAGTGTTTGTGCTTTCTTCTCTCTATTCAGAGGCGCAGTGCAGATTTATGCTTTCTGTAAGGTGAATCTGCTTATAATTGTGTGCGGATAAAGCCACCTGCTGGGGTGGGTGCGTTTGTTGATCTCTCATGGCGATGTGGCTCAGCTTTTCTGACATAGGTGGGCTTTCGATCAAATGTCAGCACTAGCTTGGTTTCTCTCTGCCCCGTGTTTGTTTGCCATAATTACGATTCAAACGCGTGAGAATAACAAGCTGCAGGTATTTGATGCCATCAGCTTGTGTTTGCTTGTTTCCATGTGCAAGTGTACGTTAGGTGTGTGCTTTCACGTTGTCTTTTGCGGCCTCTGTGTGTGCCAGAGAGATGTCTTCCATTACACTGGGGTCGTCCAGGTACTTGATTTTACCAGCAAGTCTGGCAGGTTCTAGGCTTTTTCGCCCTAATTTTGACTGAGGTTTCGAACAAAAATGTTATCCTGTTGTAACATGAGTCATAACTTAATTATACGGGCTCTTTTTGACCTTGTTTATTTTGCTGATAGCTTTGACATGCTGTTCATTATGCTGTTCTTTTTTCACAAAAAATGCTTTTTAGTTAGAGTAATCTGCGAATCTCCAGTAACATTCTTATCAGCCGTATATATTACCACTTTTTTCCATGAGCCACAATTTCAGCTGACGATAAGTAGTATAATCAGATTCGGCAGGACTAGCGTAAGTCTAATAAATTCACAATAGATTGTGTCAGTATTATTATTATATATTTTCAGCCAGTGACAGTATTCGACAAGTAAGAATAAGGCATTTTTAGCCAGTATAAAAGTGAATCACTTGTAACACCTAATCCCAATCAGTACAATGATAGAAGAACCCAGGCTCCTTAGCAAAGATCCGAAAGCAAAATAAACATAATACATCTATTCACGGTGATGCTGAACGAATCATAAATCTAGATTCGTCTCTCGATTTTATTTAAACAGGCAATGAAATCCGGCTCTTCGATTTGAAGTCTTATTTCTACACATTTGGTTTGATGTACACGATTAAAGAAGGACACATTAGGCTGCAGTCAAACCAATTTGGAATAATGTCATTTAAACAAGATCATCACCTCAGTATTATGCTACGTTGGAAGATAATTACTGGCTGACCGTCAAATTGTCGTGACAGGGAAAGCTTCTCAAGCGTACATTACAGCAAGTGAGTCATTCCAGTCGTTAAACCTGTTTGATAGTCTTCAATAGACTTTATATTTATCCCGAATAAAAGCTATCGGTTACTGCGTAAAATCAATAACTGGCTTGCTTGGACGATAATCACAACGCAGTCTTGCTTGGAGAGACTAGTTGTAACGATTTAAAACGAGCGTCAGCAAATTCGGAGATTTTCCGATCAACGGTTACTCGATTCGAAATAAGCTTTCCGAGTCACCAGACGCAATCCAGTGGTCAGTATTTCAACTTTGAGTTATTGCATCTGATCATGTCGCTTATCAGGCACCGCTATACCTGTTGATTGGACCCAGTAGTGGCCATGAAGATGAAAGGACAAGCTTGTTGAGGTAGCAGGCTAGAAAAAGAAGAAATTGGAAGGTCACTAAAATACAAACATGATTAAGCCCCATGGAAAATATTGAATTTTCAAAATGCTCCTTGTTTGATAGGTACATTTAGGTCGCGTGTAACTATCGGTCTTCTGAAATTTTAATTGCACTCTTTACCCATAAACTGGACGACAGAATGACCGTCACTGTTAAGCCGGCGTATGCTTTTAGTATCAATCATTAGGTGTGGAAGAATGAAGTTCCAAGAAAAATGACCTAGTACCTTATTGCTTTCAGTGTAGCCCAATAAAGTGAGATCTAATCCGGACGATTTGCAAAACTGCATTCCTACAACTCAAAAGCATAAGCATTTTGCGACGGTCGATTCGTTCAAATATACGACACAAATCATTGAGTTCAGTGGTTGTAAGCGAGTGTTGTCAGATATAAAAAAGTGAAATCAACAACAGATGTAATAATCAAAATGCTAGTTTTCCTTCTATTTATCAGCTTCGGTTACTCGAATAAAGGAAGAAAATAATTAATAAAGTCACTGAGTAAAATGTCTCGGAATTTACCCTAAAATAAGTCTGTGGGTCTACTATGCAATCTCTTCGTGAATTCATCATCTTCCTTTAACTAGTAAAGACTTAATTCCCGCTTCTCATCACTTAAAACGAATCATCACTACCGAAATAAATTGGTCGCACCAAGTGTGATGCACTGTTTCTTTCCACACAGGAAGATAAACTTCAGGGAGTCCGGTTCTCATCTTTCGGTAGGTATACACAGTTATTTTCAAGATATCTACCATTCACTTAGGTAGAATTCAGTCAGAGTCTACGGAACAAATTTAGTGCCAAAAACAGAAAGATTATGGTGGATACTGGACCATTATTTTGTTGAACGTTCATCAACTTCAAAAGCTTTTTGGCCATAACTGCCCTCGTCAGGTCTTTACCCTGTTTCTCCTCTCAGACCCGCTTTCCAAGTTTCCTAATAAATAAGTCGCAATGCAAGTATGCGTATACGTACGTGAGTAGAAAGGTTCTCAGTATAGCCTCATGAAACTAGGGGAAGAAACGGACATTTTCACCATGGGAACAATCCGATATTTCCCACTGTTTTTCAGGCCCATTTGTATCCTAATTCACGACAGTGAAAAAGCCTAGTAAGGGAATTCCTCGATAATTAGCTTGTTACTTGATGTTTTTTTACAATGAATAAATGCGTATCGACTTCGGAGGTCGTCATATAAGAGCATCAAAAGGTATATCTCCGTTGAATAAAAATGTATATATTATGGATAGTACCGAAAAGTATTATTTTGAAAATAATATTTCAGATGTGGGAGAGTAATTTTTGAAAAATGGGCCAAATTTATCGGTATTTAGAAAAAAATACTCTCGCAGTCACTCCGGGATATAGGATGATACAGAGAAACAAATTGTTCAATCGAACTATAAGTTGGAAAGTCTAGAAGTGAACGAAAGTTCAATAATTATCTGGTTTAAACGTAGTCACGGTTCTATTTTGAGACGAACAAGGTAAGATTTCCCGAAAATTATCGCAGTTCTCTATAAAATTGAAGGCGGAAATCCCGGAGTAACTGATATATAGGACGCCCCACGTTTTGAACTAGATCACCTCATACAGTGTGATCAAGTCTGTGTTCTTTTTCCGTAGTCATGACAAAAATTGTTGAAATAGTCTTACAAGCTATCACCTTTTCTTTGTCGTCTCGGACCACTTATCTGGAAATATCCAGTGGCTGACTGGTCCAGCCGACACCCACACACTCACGCGTTATATATGTATATAAAATTAAAAAAGCAGTCCAGGTTGGACACATCCATCGGTCCGCCGGTCGTCCGATTACATATGCACTTTTTAACAGATTATCTTGGCATAAAATATTCATAAGTTATTATTATAAAACACTGGTTTCAAATCTTACGCATATTTGCTCATTGACAAAAGTAAAACATACTGATCACGCCACTGGAAATGACTTGCAATACAACGGGTGTACTGGTAAAAAAAAATCGTCTCCGTTGTCACCGAGTGCTATCTACAAGGGACTAAGAGTTATTTAGGCACGTACAGTTTCAATAACAGCGGTGTTTGCACTAATAAATTGGTATGGTCTAGGAGAATGGGAGTCCCGTCGGCAAAATGAGCACGATGGGAACAATTGTACACTTATTCTATTTACCTAATAAGTTATAACGAACAGGTGAACTGAACGACTAGTCCCACTTCAATGGCTGCATAACTAAAAGTTCTCATGGCAGTTTGGATACAAAATGTGACAAAGTCTTTTCTCTATTCCAAGAAATGAGACTGTTTTAGGACAAATTAGTTAAAATAACCACGTGCAGTTTCACCTTACAAAAGTCACCGCTCTTTCATCAACCAATAGACATTGCTCAAAAACTACCCTTGAGAAAGTCGTTCGTAGATGTGGAATTTGTACTTTTGAGTTATTTCGTGATTTAAGTTCTACTTGTGTTAGGAAAACACAAGAACTGGAACTTGTTTCGTAAAGTGTTTGCAAAGAAGCTTTATCGGAAATGGTCATTTATTGAAGGTTTAATAAACTGAGAATGCGAAATAGTCTCAGGTGTCTGCATTTTATAGCATCCCATTTTGTTATTTCGGCTACTCTACAAACGTTCTAGAGTTATTCGCTTGTGTATCCAACATTGTCATGAATTATTCCCAAATCAGTTTAATTTTTTCCTTTGAAGGGTTGTCTGTCAAAGACTTCTAACTGAATCGTTATGTAACCAATATAATAACCAGGTAGAATGAATTATGCCAACGTTACAAAAAGCGGGAACTGTTGTCGAACAAGTGCCGACTTCCGGTTAAGCTTACAGATGTAGCCTCCCCTATCCAGTCACTGATAGCTGACAGACAAGAAGGTTGAAATCATCAACATATTTTTGCTTTTACAACAGTGTTAGTCGACTTTTCTAACATTTTTAACTGCCCGATAGTAAAGTGATTCCGCATCAGCTGTAAAAAAACTGTGGGAATAAAGAATCCACAACCATACAATATATTACTTCAGGAAAACAGCTTGGAATTGCCAATGAACCAACAAAGTAGACCTAATGGACCACTTTTCTCATCAAGCATCAGACAATTCATGAGTTTTGGATCAGAGGCAGCTATTTCTCATCAGCACTTTCTCCGGTATCTCTATTTTGTTCTCCGTTGTGTTTCACCGGTGCAGTAAAACGTGTGTGTGTTCATGTGAGTAACACCACACTTCAGAAAAACTCTTGATTATTCCAACTTTCCAGCACTGTAGCAGTGGAATTAGTTAATCAATTGAGAGCACACTCAAGAGCAAAATAAATCAACAAGTTCTGTCGGCCAATTACTTTGGAAGTGTTCGTGTGAAAACATGTATCGGAGCGCATGCTTGCATGAACGCGCAAAATGTGGGGCAACATGTGATTCGGATGCAGACAGCCAGATAGCGTGGTTCATAAGATGCAATATGGGTTTATTTCTTTTGCACGGGTTTCAATACGAGCAGGTTGTATTTAATTTAATGTAGCCAGATATCACTTATAGCACTGTACCCTATCCAAGGGCTATTGAAATACAATGAACACAGTCCCGTTGTTCTTGTTAGGGGTGCAAACCCGTCTTTAAAAGATAGGTTTCATGTAAGGAAATACTAAAGTGGAAAAAACTTTAGTGCGGCTGAAGTTTTAGCCCATTAGGCACTCAATGACTTTACAAAGCAGATTATTCCTAACCATGATCAGACGGCTTTGCATTGCTCCCGTGCCCTTCAAATGGCAAATGAGGTCATAATATTGTAGCTTCCAACACTCGTACAATGTAGTGCTCCTTAGTTCTTCCTTTCTATTCATTGAATTGACATACATGAAGCGTGCTATCTGTGAGTCATTTGTCTCTCAAAGTTAAAGGTATTGAAAGAAAGAGTACATAGTTTTGCCTAGTTGGTTGAAAACAAACATTTTCTTATGAGCTTAACCTATGTTATCAAGACAGCTTTGCACAGGTTTCACACAGGCTCTTGTGATTTTACTGAGAGAGATAATGACGCCTTGCTTCATATGAATACAAAGTCTGCTTCTCGCTTTGTGCATTTAGTGCCAGAAGTGTCAGTTTCCATACTGGGATACAGCCCTAACAAGCAAATCCTGAGGTAATTAGATGAGCAATCAGGACATAAGATCCATATAAGATAAAAACTGAAACATGAGTAATGATTATTTTCACCATTCCAGCTAAAAGTTGGACGTAGTTTTATGATCATATTCAAAAATTGATTCACAGGTATGTTCTCTCATTTGGACTATTGTCTGGTAGAGGAGAGCAGGAAATTTATAAACTTGCTATTTAGTCTTCACTCGCTTTTCTTGGATTGAGGACTTCCCAGCAGCCAAGAAATTCGAAAACAATCAGGGGCTGAAAGAAATAACTGGCCTTTGTGTCCTATTTTGTTTGAAAGCGCCCAGCATTTCAGTCATCGACAGCAGTAAAGTAGACAAAGAACCACCTGCTCGTTATTTCTAATCTTCTATGTCACTCTGAAGCTTTCGTTAGTCCGGACTGAACTAAATGACAGTGATCTCCTTCAAGCAGAATGAAGGCTAAAATGAAGATTTTTCCGACTACCCTTCATCTATTTCAGTCAACTAAACCATGCCTCTAAGTGAAACTACATTATTTGTCCAACGAGAAGACACTTTTTTCACTTGGAAAGACGTTTCTGTTGTTTAAACTTTTCAAAAGGGTAATATTATCCCAGAAATTATTGAGCTTTACGGAAGTTGTTTTCCAAGCATTTTGGTAGACCACACGCAAACGAGTTGCTAACGGAAACGTTACACGGAATAACTAGAACTTTCAGTTATAACAACGAGCATATGAATGCATTTTCAATTACTGCTCAACTTTTGGCTATCTTTTTCGTACACGAGTACTACAATAAACGGCATGGTGCTCAAAAAACGTCATATGGAAGGGAAAATTTGGCATGGTACCACTCACAAATGGTGTTGAGTCCGGGAACAACTGCTGTGTGTTCGAGTGACAAAAAATGAATATCCGTTTTCGGAACATGGTAGGTAGCAGGTATAGCGTCAATCCCCTTATCGGACGGTAATTTTCGCTTTGATAATTTCATCAGTTATCGATACTCTTGAGAACTGGTGTTAATCCTTACTCAGTTTCTGCATTTCATGTCAGGTGCCAAACCCAATCTTTTGTGATAAATCCAGGCTTAAAACTCAACCACCATCTCTTTGTGGATATTGGTTCCAGACAAAAGATCCACCATGAAGTTCCTGCACTCAGATCCTCAGTGAAAATTCAGGAACGAACAGCTGAACATCTGTTTCATTTGGTTTAGTAGAGCAAATATGACATTTCCTTACCGGGCTTATGGAAACCAGCAATCTGATCCCCAAGTACGAACTTTGTCGGGGTTAACGTATATGGAGAAATATGCTCTGCCACTGACCCGTGTTGATCAGCCTTAGATACTAAAGAAGGGTATCCTTAGAATAGACATCTCAAACTACAGTCTCAGGTACAAAATTTATAAGTTTCTTTCTACACTGACACTGTTTTCAATAAATACGTAAATTTTGTTGGCATTTTTAGATTCTTAGACAGTTAATTTATGAATTTCTTGCGTATTTTTCCTAATATTGAAGTGCCGGGAAGAAGAGGTTGATGTATGTCATTACGTTCAAGATTCATACTGCACCGCCATTGACTTTTAGATGCTCCTTCAAGTTTATTTTAAGCTTTAAGCATATAATTAAACATTTCTTTCTAAATACTCGCTCCCGAAAGGTTGCTCACAACATTATTCTACTTCGTTATTTGATCTGCTTGCACTACTTTTGAACTAGTTATTACAAGGCTATAATGTACTTAGTGAATCAGGGATTTCTAGAGCACAGTGCATGTACAGAAAAAACATATACCTATAGTTTCATGGGATATAAGCAAAAAACAAGATTAGCTGACTTTGATGGTGTAAACTAGCAGCTACAATGAATTCTACAATGATCTAAGGAAAAAAGGAATTGAAAAATCTTGTTTCCCATCAAATGAAACTACGGAGGTCGCTTTGTAAATTATTCTACTCCCTTATCTGTTCCGAAATCTCCACAGCCATACGGGAGATCAGTCTTCCGGTGAACAGTTCTGTTAAGCCTAATTAATTCGTTTCTGCGACAAAAAATAAAAAATGTCCTCACAGAACTCCATTATTCACAGGGGTAAAAACCACCATACTGCCGGTGATAATGACAACCAACTTTGCCAGGAGTAAAACCTACAGGAATAACCATTTTAGGTGCAAAATGAATTCTCCTATAGTTGATTATATCTATTACATCCATACCATCTGCCACCATGAGGTCAAATAAAGCACCCACACTCTCACGAAATCCTTGCTGGAAATAACAATGTTGTAACGAATCATTTCTTCTGAAAAACTCAAAGGCTACCAGTGGGTTGTTTTGCACACTGAAGTATTTCGACTTTCTTACACAAACCAGAGGCATTCCCGCATATTCCACAGCTTCGCCCACGAGAACAAATCATTACATCTTCGCTATACCTTTTCCGTCTTTGATTTCTTTGCCTGTTGCAAACACATCAGTCTGACTAATATCAAAGTAATGCATGCAACGGCAAAACAATCTCGCACATTATTTCTCGCATTGTTGACGGAAGAATCGTTTTGGGATTGGTAATTTCAAAACAGACAAAAACTCGGAGCTACATCAACATTGATTGCTGTTTTCCCCCCGGAATGGATTCAGTCCCATCCGCTCATTGCACCTGGTCAAAACGGAATCCGTTACTGAAGACGCCAAAAGCACAGATGTTCACGGTTACGTGTACGGGGATCGTATTGAACCATTTGGCATTTTGAATAACCCTACAGAAGCAATCACTTCAGGTCGCTGATTCTCAAATTCTCGAATTCCAGTCTTTTAAGAGGAAGCTTCTTGGTTTTGATATCACCTTACCTTATAAGCTAGTTTCAAAAGAACTTTGGATAAAGTCAAGCGACACTGCTTTCTGTGAGTGTGAGGACAAATGAGGAACAGGAAGAAACAACAGTCAGGATTAACTCGTGGTAGAATGTCTGGTTGCCATGATCTGATGAGAAACTATCATGGCAGTGTGCGACACGGCCCCATTTGTCTAAGAACACATGGGTGCAATTGTGAGAGTGCACAGCCTCGTGGGTAAATCCACACCAATACTGAAGACACGACATCACCTATAACGAGTGTCGAGAAACGCGCCTCTGAACCACCCTATTTGGCCGAAAACCTTACACACGCCCACCAACCTTTGTTTAGCGACCAGATGCAATCAGGTTTTAAAACGGACGCATTTTCGCATACGGCGCGAACACACCGCCTGTCCATTACCATATGTCCCTCGGTTTTGTATGATCTAGAAATTTGCGAAATTCCTACCGCACCACGGCGATGATTTCTCTTCCGTTCGTTAATAATACTACCTTGAAGTACATTTTGTTTACCGAGGTCGTTCACTTATCCACACAAACAAACAAACACAAAGTTGTACTAGGGGGATCAGTATAATAATCAGCTACGTTATTCTGACGGGTCTTCCAGTCGTAAGTGATTATCGAAATTTACGTTGACATCGGAATGAAGAGAAACATAAAGTGAACTTTGGGATGGGCAAATTGTGTAGCTGTTGGGAAACGCGTTCTGATCGATGGATCAATTACCGGAGTCCTGAAACTTCACAAGCCGCTGCCGACAAATATACTTTAAACTTTTTCCTGCCCAAATGTGTGTTTTGTTTCTGTTGGCCAATACATTTCAAAGACATCCAGTGCTTGTTTTTCATAATCATGTAAAATGAATCGGCTCTGACAAAAATAGGAGAGTAAATACGACATACCTCATCATTCCGTATGTTGTGAATACAAATGATGTCTTTTTCTTCCGGTTTTCTAGGCCACCGAAAACTGACGGTCAGATGGTTCGAAACGCAGACGCGTTCGGTCGAGGAACCAAGATAAACACGTTGCTTCACTGATTGCATGAAGTGTGATACTGGACCAAATGTTCTGTGTTTTTCGAATAAGGTTTGACCGATCGCGATTGTATCTTTATTGTGAGAGTATACTGACTACTTTTCATCTGCTTCTCGCCATAATTGACAGGTCATCTCAGTTGTGTTAGCAACAGCAGAAGTGTGATAATGACTGGTTCTCATAGGCTAACAGGACATTTTAGTTCAAATGGACTAATAATCAATGAAAAAGTTAGTATGTTTTATATTTAAGAATGATTCCACGACAAGTGATTTTTGTTGTAGAGAAACGTGGCTTGCTTATGAGTATTGGAATAAAGGTAAATTAATTTGACAGTAAAGCGCAGTAAGAAAGGTGAACATCAAGGCTTAGATCATTCAAAATTTTTTCGAGGTTCGAGATTCTTAAAGCACAAAAATGCTCATGAATTTTGATTTCCCTCAATGAGTCTGGTTGAACCGATATAAAAAACAGATTTATATGTTAAGCTTTGCGCAAATTCCATACAGTAAGCGTTTTAGTGTCAAGCGGAATAAATTTAACCGCAATAGAATATCCACTAATCTATCTTAAACACTGAGTGTAACAAAATGGTTCTCAAATAATATGTCTGTCCTGGTTGAGCTTTTTCCAAAGACTCCGAAAGAGATAACTTTGGTGCATTTTACATGTGGCATCGACTGGCAGGATAAAATACAATGAAATTAGCAGTACAGTTTTCCAGTCGTGTGTGCCAATGCTTCTGCTTGCGGCAGCTCAACTTGGTCGACTTTCTTTCCTGAGTCAGGGGAATCCGCTAAACGTTCCTCATCAAAAATAAACTTTATTTTTTTCACCTGTCTCTAATTACGTAGCACAGAAGTTGTCGATTCTCATCATTTTTGAACGGACGATTGTTGGGTCAGCGAGCACGTAACCATGAGGAAAACCAGATACGAATAGAACACTCGAAACCAGCTCCCATAATGGAAATATGTGTAACTGAAGTCGAAATTCGACTGATCGAAGCAAAAAACTGAAACTCCCATAAAATTCCCCGATAATTTGAGTGGTTTAGTTCCTCCGGCGGTTGGCACTGCCTCAGAATTATACAGGTGTTTTCCAAATTAGCTAAGCGGAAGTTTTTCTGCGTAATTAATTTCTCTTTCTTGGATTTTTTGAAATATTTCATAAAGCAAGACTGAAACAAAGTTCTATGGACTTTCTTATCAGAAGGGTTAGATCTGCTACAATCCGTGGACGGCTCGAAATTAAAGCTTCGGTCCTCATGATTACTTCCCTTGAAGTTCAGATGCACAACGTTGGTTATTCATTTAGTATAGACTGTTGGTCAACCGATAAAGTTGAAAGTCTCCAAATGGGATTTTCGTAGTTGATAAGTAAGTGCTGCTCCTACTAAATAGGGTTTTTTTTCAATTATCTAGTAGGTGTCTGCCTTGGAGAAAATATCACAAAGGAATCAAACATATTCAATGTTGTCTAACACTGTACCAGCCAACTCACAATAAGTGGTATCTTCATCAGAGGTTCATTAAATATTCCTTTCGTTTCCCCTGCGATTAAGAAAGACTTCCGTAAAACCGGAAACCTTCACTACTTTATTAAGGAGATGGGCTTTAACATCGGCTGATTCCATGGAGCACTTGTTCTTGTAATTAGTAAATTTCCGATTCTAGTGAATGACAGCTTGTTTTCCTGCACTAATCATGTGAAAAACGATGTGATAACAAGATGTGTGCGAAAATCTAACATATCCGGCATTAATGATGATACCAGCTACAGTAGGATAAAAGTAGCATTCAAATAGGAACGGGTATATAATCAAGAAGATTTGATGATAAACTATCATGCGTCGTTGTAGACAGGGGTGGAAAAAAGTGAGTTGTTTTAGCCTACTGCCGACCGCAAGCCAGTACTGCACGAACAACAAAGATGGCTACGAGTCACAAACGTGAAAATACTCAACTCGCATCGCAGATCAATTTGCATTACGTGACCTGTCGTGAGATTAGTTGTCCCTACAAATACACCAGTCGTAAAAGCATATTCCAAAGAAACTTGTTTTAGTCACTTTAAGATTTGAAAACACTGCATGAAGGTTGACATTAGCTGCAAAATATCAGGCTGAACCTTTTCGTTAGTGCTTTGTCAAAGATACCCAAAATAAGCGACAATTCATTTGTGGCAAGAAACGAATTTTGTTATCTGTCAGACTAGAAGTTCTCGTATGGAAAATGTCTTGTTGTAGCGTAATGCACTAAATCATGTCTTGCACGAGGCTGTACATCTTATAGTCCTGGATACACCCATCCATTCGTTATCAGATTTGACAGCAGTAAAGCCACTGGACACTTTCATGACTCGATTTTCAGGTTTCCCCGCTCGAAGCTACGGCTTAAATGAGATAGAAAATTTACTCCTAGTTTTGCAAAAGAGATTGTTGCTGTTTAACAAGTAAAGCAAAGTGTTTGTCACATTGCAGTCTTGCCTGTGGGTGACAGATTCATTCGAAAAACTAAGAAGTCTCTGTAATTTCTCCAACACCTGTCCGTGCTAGTTTAAAACCTTTAGATGAATGCAGCGAGCAGCTCCCGAACCGGCATCCATTAAGCTCTACAACCCATCACTTTGTTCCTAAGACCTTATTTTTAAAGTCAGTAAACTAGCCGAAATCCCCCTCTTGTTCACACACAGGGCGTCGTTTCTGGCACGACCAGGTGAAGTAAATGGTCGGATTACAATAACGGATTTGAACCCCAACGTCACCATTATTGTTTTCCTTCGCACATTAGTTTATTGTCATTTCCCGGTCGCATGTTGTTTACCATCCCTATGCATCGATCGTATTTTGATATCACTCTTTAATATCCATTCGTCTTCCCTATATGTGTCTGTATACTAGCCAAAGATGAGGTTACGAAAAACAAGCTTCTTAGCTGTGGCCATGTTTTCGAGATAACAATAGGCATTTTCAGGAATAGTTAACTAGCAGTAGAGCAGTAATGCCTCTGGATGACAGGACAAAATTTCTTCGGACGTACGGCATCAGTTTCTCGGTTTTCGGCCCTCATCAGGAGTGCGTACCTGGTGCTCAAATATAGGGATAAGTGGGTGGAACTGTACCGTGTGATTCTAAAAAGGGACATTTCGTCAAGAGCGCTCCACGTGATTCAAATGAGATAACAGCTGTATAGTTACTTAAATACCATTTTATTTTTAGTTGAAAGCAGTATCATCACTCCGAAGCTTGAACAATTCGTACACTCAGTTTGGCGTACCAGTTCGTAAGAGCCAACAGTTAGAAGACGCTGTTTTCAGAACCTCTTTTGCACGTAGGACTTGATTTCGGGGTTGTGATTGCACGCAATAGGTTATGCACTTCTTTCATTTGAGCCATTATCACAAAGCATATCTTAATAAAGACAGAACAAGAAACGAAGTGAAAAAACTCATCTGTTGGAACTCCCAGTAAATAAAGTTCTCCACAGCTCTTTTCATTCTAGGTGGGCAGTAAATTTTGTAGTTTCTAACTAATGGTCAGATGATGGTACACTTTAAAATGAAGAAGATATTCAGTATTTCCAAAATCACAACTTGCGTAAACCCGTGCACTCTAAAGTCTTCATTCACACAGCGTCGAAATTGGCCATAAAAATGCTTTAAACCAAGCATTGTGAATCAAAAAGCTATTGTAGTCTTGTCTCATTGTTACACGCGCAGAATATTCCGCCAGCGTGCAGAGTTGTAAAACCTTGCTTGCTTTTCACATCATACTGTAATATGAAAAGTAATCGATGAAAAAACTGTGAATTAATGCACCTGTAAATGATTTAAAGAAACGGAGCTCGAGTTTGATGAACTTTTGATAGAACATTTCATAAATCTTCGCCAAACGGATCATGGCCAACTTTGGATCTTCTCCAGCTAAAGACTTGTCTCGCCTAATTGAAATTAAAGAAGCATCATAAATATGTGGTTAAGACTTGGTAATTCGTTATGCCATCCAGTGATTTGTAGTTTAATTGCATGTTACACCACTTACGTTGGAAAGCTACAAACGGTCAATAACTCATATCAGCCCCGGTGTGTTTAGTCTACGATGGGAAGCGAAAACAGATTTAGCACTTTATGAATTCTCCGTTTCGTTGGTTTCCAGAGGGTGATAGGAAATATGTTTGTCTGAATGGCAATACCATGTCTAATTCACTTTCTTCTCTATTCAGAATTGGTTCAGATCTGGCTAGAACTCGGGACTCACTAAATCCCGAACCAACGTACGTGGTACCTGATAGGATCAATACGTCCTACCTGGTTGACCGTCGTGCCCTAAAGGTATCTTCTATCTCTTTGGTCTTTATTAGGTATCCAGCCCTCACGTAGGGCTTCACAAAGCTGGAGTATGCATAATAGGACACATATTCGCAAATAGATCAGCATGCACACCAACAAACAGGGCTGCATGGACCCCCGGCTTGGATTTAGTTCAATCAAATAGCGAACGAGGTCCTAGGGAGTTACCGGCAACTGTGCATCAAAGCTCTGCTGACTTACAGCCCGAGCTTGGTTGTGCAAAGGCTAGGGGTGCACCCCAGAAAAAAGCTGGGTGATGCTGGGGACTTCTTATGTACCAGACAATCACGAAACCTTAGGTTTATATCATCTACAATCTTTATTATCCATTCTACAGCCTTCTCGGAAAGCGATGCCTCCTCTGCTCCCCCAGTGACTGCGGTTTCAAGAATGCAAATTAGACTCCTCTAGTTCCCAAAACCCTCCATATAGGATGCTGGGACGTGAGAATTTTCGAAAACACTAGTAGTCAGACAGTGACTATGCACACGCCTCGAGATAACCCAGTGAATATTGCCTGTTCACCCGAATCCAGACTAGGCGGTACCAGCTCTTGTAAAACCAAAGTTCCAGGGAAGATAGTCATTACTGGTTTTGTGGCTTAGAAACTCTGGGTCAGCAAGCAGTACAGTAGCTCTAATTCACCGCTCCAGTTTAGCTCTGCCCTTTTGGGAACCGATATCAATAAAAAAATATCAGTAGTGTTTTAAAGGTCAACCGCCAACCACACCGTAGTTGCAATTTAGGCCACAACCCTACCATCCCACATTAGTGTGAAGGAAGTTTTCAAAATTTGGTGAATCGCATTTCCAAAAGGGATATGCTCATCATAGGGGATGACTGGAATACCCGGACAAAATTGCGAGGTGCCTCAACACAACACCTTCTCAAAAAATTCGGCATAGTCTAGCTTTGTGAAAATAGCAATCGGCTACCCAGTTTCTCCAATTCTGACCGACTGTGCAGAACCAAAACACGGTCCCAGCACCCCGGAAGACATCATTTTAAATGGTAATTCAGTGACGGTAGACAGACTCAATGAAGTGATTACGTGTTTAATCGGTCGCCAATAAAAGACCGCAGGTCGTCTCGCAGCAACGAAGCAAGCAACAAGGGAGGATCAGATCACGTGCTGGTAAATGCGAAACTTCGATTTCGGCTGAAGACCCATATAGAGGCTACTCCCCAAAGAGCCTCACTGTGGAACTACTGATGTTCCGGGACAAAACAAAATCTCTAATGAAGGTGATAGAACTGCGGCTGCCAATTGACTTATCCACCGCATACCACATTGCAAACTCGGCTACCTGCTGTGGGCTAAAACAAAAGTAGCCGCACATCAAAGCGCAAAGAATGGATTGAGAACCACGAAATACCATTATGGATACTGTATACCACAGAATATTTTACGTCTCTCCACCCCGGCAAAAGATGCTAGCTTATTCACCTGTCGTGAATATTATGCCTACAGACACGAGGCAACCCTCTCCGCAAAGAAAGGTCGACGCTGTTACTGGCCCAAAATCGCATTTGAGTTGGAAACTGCAACCAGTGTGAGTCACTTCGTAGGCCTCCTTCGCCTCACACGATGAGCAGTTCAATCTGCTTTGCGAGATTCCGCTAGTGTACCCATTCTTGTTATGGATGGTAAAATAACTAGATGGGTAGAACATTTTAACCAGCTCCTCAGTATCCTAATAGGCAGGCTTGTAGATATCGATTAGAGCACAAATCCTGCGTATATCACCAACTGTGATCTTCCGTCATTAGAGTGGATGGCTTATAAGATTGATCGTTTAACTTTTGGGAAGTCCTCCTGTGATACGAAATACCTACGAAAATCTACAAGGCTTGCCTTACTGTGGTTACCAAGCCACTTCGTGCTCTATTCAGCTTGATTTGAGAAGCCGTAAAATGTTCGTCCGACTGAAGCACCTCGTTTCGGCTTCCAATAAACCGAAAAGGTAACAGAACGGTGGGCGGAAACCATCGAGTTACCAGCCTGTTAAGCGTGGTTGCAAAATCATTTGCCCAGCTCGTGCTGAATCGCTTCGCTGAGTCGACGCGTGCACTTACTTGGCCAAACCTGAGAGGCTTCCTCCCAAGTAGCCGACGAATCGACCGGACATTTATCCACCGGAAGATTCTGGAAAGCCATTGCAAATTCCCACACCCCACTGCCGCATGCTTCATAGGCTTTCGTCCAGCTTTTGACTTAATATATCTCGAGTGATTGTGAAAGATAATTATTGTAGATGGAGTCTCATTCAAACTGGTCAGCCGAACAAAGTCGTATTATGCCGGGACAAAGGCCCATGTTTGAGCTTTTGGCGAAGCTTCTTGTCCATTAGAATTGACTATAGGAGTACGGCAAGGGTGCCCGTTATCTTTGGTGCTGTTCAACGTTGCTGTAAATTGCTTATAGCAACTCGGAATGGATGGTTATAAGGGCTTCCAAGATTCCATAGACTGCAGTATTGGGGACCTTGAATTCGCAGACTTGGAGCTCCGCGAGGACCTGACCGACTGGCAAGAGGCCCTTGATTGGGCTAATAAATATACTTCGTAGAATGGTCTTGAAATGAATGCCACCAAACCAAGATGTTCGTAATAATCATCAGCCATGCGAACTGAGCCCTACGGCTGAATGACCAAGCAACATGAATTGTCTCGGATATTTATTATCTTGTATCCATCACCCTGTCAAACAGACAAGCCGGCGGATAATGTCAAACGGCGTATTTATGCCACCCGAACGACTTTTCTACAGCTGCAAAACACCTTCTGGCCACGGAACGAGGTTAATCTAGAAACTAAGCCCGGAGTGCTAAATTCAGCAGTCCAGAGAGTCCTATTGTATGGTTGTAAAACCAGGCTATTAAAAGCTGAGGATATCAGGCGTTTATAAGTTATCTATCATTGGTGTCTTAGGTTTGTTTTAAAAGTATGGTGATGTGATAGAATCTCTAACGAAAACATTAAAAATCCCTACCGCATTGCCTGTCTTTCAAAGCATGTACCACTCCGTCTACTGCGGCGGCTTGGGCACGTACTCTTCATACCTGACCACACCCTAACTAGCATTGTTCTGGCATCATCTCCACGCTCACACTGGTTTCACCGACCAGAAGGACAAATAAGGACGTGGCTAGATGCCATCTCCAAAGACAAGCCAATTTGGTCTTCATATGGTGTATGGAACTGGAGAATGGAAATTGGACTTGGTCGACCTCTGCAAGGACCTTGCAGCCAACAACCCCAGGTAATTAGCCTCGATCAGAGACATTCATGAAGCCATCTTATCTTCTTCAAGGGACCAGTGGCAGTAAATTACAGTAAGTGAGCAACTACGGTATCCGAAACCATTTGACCTTCAAATTTCTTTCAGTGGAATGAATAAATAGGATCTTAGCTCTTGACTGTTTTATTGTAACGTAAATTGAAACCAAATGAACAATAAACCGTTTTATTTGTAAAAACCCTCTTCTAATTCAGCTGAATTGGAATTTGTGTGATACGAGCGCGTAACTATTCTAATCAGATATGAGAATGACAACATTCTTTCAAAGCTCTTCACTGACGAACAGAACAGATTCGCTGCGTGATGTTCAGATAAAATAAACAAGGACAAACCTTCAACCGTATCGCTTCTCAATTAGTGTTATTTTTATCTTCCTTAGCGGACGCTGCTGCTTTGAACTTTGATCTTGGAAATCTCTTTTAGGGTTTTCTCTACACCTCTGAGATTCATATTTACCCACTCTACTGATAAAATATTGGTCCTGGTGGTTATCTTGCATGATCCTATAACCCAGAAAGCATCGAATTAAAATGTGCAGTATCGTGTTCTTTTTTACCACTAATACCTTGAGATAAATTCCAGAATATAAAAATATCACGCTGAGCTACAAAATGATGTTCACTGAAAGATACTTTATATCTCGAGGTGTGTATGCAAACCAGACAATGAACTATTTGTATACAAATTCCAGGGATGTTATTCATTTTTGAATAGGTAAAAGCAATTTAATTACGGTTCCTTTCGAAGGCATCTACTAAAAAGAGAACTTCAATTTTATCATCGGTTTTCGATAATACTTGAAAGCTGAAGCCCGATTATGGATTTTCACACGGAAAGCATTTTAAAAGGTTAGCAAGAGCTCAAAATCTATTCGGGTGTAATGGGACATTCGGGGCCTTGATGTTGTAAAAGTTTTTGATGTTCATAATCTTCGACGTGAATGGAAAAAAAGAAAATCCATTACGTCAGTGATATGAAGTTGAGGAATGGTTCCCTATTCGGAAATTATGGCCGTCGTATAGAATAAAAGCGCTTTTATTCCAAGCCAATTTGTCCAGCTATTTATGATGGCGCATGCCTGTATGTACCTTCCAGTTCAAAAAATGTACGCCCAAATATTTTCCTTTATCGGAATAATGCCACAATCGCACATGTAGACACAATGCGTTATTTTGTGCCATCGATTCGAGTACCTTTCAGACAAAACGTGGACTAATTTTTCACGTTAGCTTAAAGGAATTACGGAACCCACAGGTAGAACTAGGCATATTAGTGCATAGCTGAAGCGAGAAAATTCCATATTCTGTGGAAATTTATTTCCACCACGAGACGGATTACACTCCTTCTCATTTCTAGGATTCTGTAACTTCTGATGGTCAGGAATTAGCTTCGTTTTCAACCGTATGTTATCGTCAGTGCAGTCGTCCAAGAATGGAGGGATGGAAAACCAATGCGGAGAACAAAGGTTATTATGATCCTGTGGAATAAGTGAGTGCTTTTTTGCCCTGAGTTATTTAACTAAATAACGACTGGCGAATAACCTTGTTGGAACTTGAAATAAATACAGTAAATTTGAATCTGAACGAAGCCTGATTTGCAAATGCGTGACTGATGGAACTGACTTTTATTCTTTCTATACTGTCCACACCTCCTAGAGTACATCACTAGGAAGAACTTCCCAAACTCCGTCAAAGTACTTCCAGCAGGATGGTCAGTTGACAATAATGATATAGTCCACTTCGCTGACTTCAGCTTTTAATTATCAGGGTTTGAATTTCACCAACGCGAACGAAATCCAGTAAAAGAGCTTTCGGTGATGTCTGTCAGTAGGTGAAAGAAGTTCAAAGTATCGATGGAGCATGCTTTTCACTATTCCAAGTACGAGTGGCCATTAAAAGTAAATGTCTATCATTTGAAATAATTTTATATTCTGCAGTGTCTAAAGGTTAGCTATTTCCAGTGCTGTATGGTTTCAAAGTATTGCGCAAGTTGTGGGAAAATGTGACATAGGTAACGGTGTTTCATATGAGATTGAAAACTTAATTTGATGGGATTCATTATATCGCTCTATTCCTTAGTATATAATCAACTGTTATAGTGTTGAATAATTAGAGAACCAAAGTCTAGCATAGCACAATGTGTTTGAGAGCACATTACATTTTTGGATAGCTCACCTACATCAGCGTGACTACATAGTGCAGGTTCTTGTGATTTGAACATACTTTGCACGTCAGCCCACGTGTGATTCAGCCATACACTGTTTACGGACGTCGAGCATGAATACAACAGGTCTGATAATGGTCAGCGTACAACCTAGAGAGTAGAAGTGTTCCTCGGCGTCTAAATTGGTTCATCTTTTGCTCTGGTTTGTTAAGGGCAAAAAGATATTGCGTAGGATTAATGTAGAAGCACGAAAAACGACGTAGGTATGAGCTCAGTAATCAATGTTGGGACTGGCATGCAACGGTACGTGAACCTTTTCAGTCAGCTATTTCGTTGAGTAACTCAGAATTCATTGGACATGAACCGGTATCAGCTGGATGCTGGAGTGAAGTTTTAATTGTATCTGATGTTTGATCGAGTTCGCACAGGTTAGTTTGGTGCAAGTACTAAAGACGACTAAACTCCATTGGAACTGTAGGACAGACAAGAGTCATCTATTGGGTAAGTTCAACCCCCCCCCCCCCCCCCCCCCGGTCAAACATGAAAAACACTATGATTGCGACAGAAAATTCCCTCTCTATAGAAGTACCAATAGAATGTTGATTTTTGACCAGCGCTTTTTATGCTACACCATAAACCAGCACCGTCAGTTGGAAGGACGTTCATGTAGCTCACATGACGTCATTACTACCAGAAGAAACTTATCCTGACTAACCAACAGGTAAGGGTTTGCGTATGATAATGCAAACAGTGGCCAACGCACTGGACATAACGGTAGCCAGTATTGTATGTGGCACAAAGTTCTTCATGAAACTTTGCGTTAAATGTCTTACTTTATACTTCGCTTCATTCAGTTTATGGTAGGTGACTTATTATTTAGAGCTGTCAGACGGGGAATATGACTGTTAGATAAGTAACTGACCCTTAGGACCCAAGTGTATTTACTCAGTGCCGCTGATCTTTCCAAAATCATCGTTATCGTTACTTAAAAGCAAAATACTTCCAGTTCGTTGTGTCGGTCAACGCCTTAATTATTCCTTTTATTGTGCTGCTCATTCTGAGTCAGGTCAGTGCAGTAAATGTTTGAAGCGATAAGTCGACTTTAAGCATTTATTCAAGTTTCCGAATTTGTTAGTCCTAATTATTACCCCAAGTGAAATGACAGCTTCCACTTCACAAGCTAGAAAAGTGAACTATGAAAAGCCAGCACCCAATACCGAGTTTGCTGACAAACCTGACCTGTGGGGAATTTAAATGGCTCAAGACTCCAGGTCTCGCGGCCACGATTGCTAGTCATCATTAATGTTGCCGTGAGCCCGTAAGCATACAGGTATGCCCATTCCGCTGCACTGATCAAGAAGCGTAGAAGAACGCTAAAATTGCAGTCGTCCTCTGCAATGTAACCAACCTGCTGTATTCTTTGTCCTTTAGACGTAGAATAACAGAAACGAATTTCGTGTGCACAAAGGTGGCCAAGATCTGAAAGCCCCAATTCACTGATGAAGAAAGCTGAATTGCCAGCATCTCTATATATGCTAAAATTGAGATTTTTCTCTGGAAAACATTTTTGCAATTTCCAAATTATGCATCCATTTGCATTTAGACCCCTATAAATGAACTTCAAAGTTTCACTAAAATGTCTACCAAACAATTTTGGAATCAGTTGCTATTTTCGCATAACTTGGTTTGTTGCCTTCTAATTCAGAAAATTTCCACCTTATCTCAGTGTGCTGAATTTAAAATATCAAGCATGTCAGTCGTCCTAATAAGAAGAAAACCATGAGTTCAAATCCCCTGCTTTTCTCTTTTCTGTCACTTATCATATGTTTTGAGGTGATCCAAATGTGAAAAGTCTTTGGCCTCGGCGGGACTCGAACCCACGCATGGCCACCGCCCTCGCTTTAGTACCGCGAGTGCTCTACCAGCTGAGCTACGAGGCCACGCCGGAGAACCTTTGACTTTCTGCATATGGATCACAGTATACCCGCCCAAATTACAGTAGCACATGGCATCCACCATGTGATCCATATGCAGAAAGTCGAAGGTTCTCCGGCGTGGCCTCGTAGCTCAGCTGGTAGAGCACTCGCGGTACTAAAGCGAGGGTGGTGACCATGCGTGGGTTCGAATCCCGCCGAGGCCAAAGACTTTTCACATTTGGATCACCTCAAAACATTATCAAAATCTGCCAACCATCAATACTTATCATATGGTATGGTTTTTCTACAGAACCAGAAGTTATAAAGTATTCACAGAAAATACAACTCATGCTGTACAAATGCATAAAAATGTCTAAATCTTTCAACTGGAGGATGGACATCGTCCCTACTTTTTCCGATTCTGAAATGCTTTCATGCTGCATTTGTCGGCTAACGCAATTTCCAGAATGACATGGCTTGGTTACTTGTGTAGATTTCTCCGGTAAGCTTTACTGGGCCTTTTAGAATAATTTCACAGTCATTGCATAGTAAAGGCTCAAAACTGATGCTTGTACCGCAATCTTTGGTAAATGTTACGGCCAATAAAAGTGTCAGTTTGCCCACAAGAAACCCATAAGTAATTCTTAGACGAAAAAAAGGAGCAAAGCGATACTTTTCAATGCGAAAAAAGTTTCTAAATTTGCTAGATACCGAAGTCAGTTTTGCATTCCCTAGCCTTTGTATTGTAAGGGTAAAGCTGAATCTACCGAGTAGCTGGCACTCTGTTTAACTGCAGTGTGATATCAAACACGTCTGACTGATATCGGATCGGCCGGGGAGGTAAACGATAAGAAATTTTGCAAAATTAGAATCGCCTGATAAATTTTCAGCACCTGGTCCTGAAGATTGCGTGTAAATAAATCGATTTTAAATTATACTGCTGTTTTTGAACTGCTAGTTGCAAAAAGCTTTATTCATCTTGAGATTAGGCAAACGAAATTAAACGCAGCATAGTTGAGTGAGCTGAAATGCTTACTTATATGCCAAGATGAGTAAAAATTCAAACTTCTTTACATGTCTCGTTCAATTTGACGAAGAAGATGCTCAGGCAGGTCTTATTTCCTATTATGTGCCAAAAATTACGAAAATTTGGCAAAACTTGGACTATCGTTGAAAATCATCCGACAAAATCTACCTAAGTTTCGACAAAATTCAATTACATGTTCACATGTGTTCAACCGTCAACGCATCTAGCCCGATTTTCGAATAAGCCCCAATGGGCTCGCCAATTATTTTCCATTGTTTTGTAAATGTCCGCTTAAGAGTGTCCCAATTAAAATGTGATCTGGTTGTCTTGGTGATGTGCGCATTGAGTGTCTTATGTGAATCCTAAGAGAAACAACTATTGGAAAAGACAAAAAGTGTTTAGAGGGCGATATCAATTTCCACGGAGGAATGCGCAGGCGTCGCTTCACTCCATCTCGTTTACAGCAAACAGTGGGCCTGTGTTTGCGACACTATGATAAAAATAATCGTACAATCTATCGATTTCTTCATTTTTCACCGAAAAATTACAACAAAGATGCTGAATCTTCGTTGGTATGAATATATGAAGTGCAGAACTCAGAGTTCTAGTTACCAGCCAAAAATATGATCATGAGATAATAAGCACTCAGCTTACTTTATGTTCCAGTTGGTGATAAGGCACTTTCCAAAGAAATATTTAACGCGTGTAGAAAAGTCGAGTTTCGGAGTAAAAGTTTATCTCCCTGATCAAATAGTACAAAACTAACTGCAGAAGAATCTCGAGGAAACCATGCCATGTTGCACAATAAGAATATTGTCTGTGTATTTCCCAGATCATTGAAAAAAACTGTGATTCTCTATAACATTACAAAGTTGAGGGGCAACATAATTCCGCCACGTTGATTGTTTTTGAACCGTGAGGAGTATGCATGAATGACCAGTCTATTCAAATGAGATTGAGGTGATAAACCTAACGTGGAGTGACCAAGTGTGGGGATGATTGGGCTGGAGAATACCGGGTGCGCATACCTAATGAGTAACAACAACCGCGAAACCGATCTTTTACTTACCGGGAAATTTTGTCCTGTTTTCCAGATACAACGCCATACTACTTACATCAGTATAATCTCGTCTACAGACGTTTTAATAATTCTACAACGAATGCATAGACCCAATAAAAGAACCAAACGATGATGACAGATGTGTGATTTGAGACTTGCATCTTTGCCCACGATTTCCAAATTTATCAAACTTTCATTAAAATAAGTGTCTTGTTCATTGGAAAACATAAACCGGAGTCTTTCTGCAGAGGTTTGGATACAGATGCCTAAGGTCTAAATACAAGTTCTTGACTAAAAACGGATTTCCTTAAGTTTTATATTGATCAGAGTTTAGTGTCAATCACACTGGGAATAGTAGAAGTGTTCCAATCTTCGCGCGTAGTACAATGGATATTCTGGATGACTTTCCGCATAAAATATATCTCACTGTTTCACTGGATTTAGGCAGCAGGCGAAACTATGAAGTGCTTTTTAAACTGGCCATCAAAATTCCTTGAGAGTGCTTCAAGTCAGCACGTTCTCAAGTACAAGCAAGCCTTTGGAGTGATGGGTGACGAGAAATAGAACAGATTCTTCCCAAGTCTTTCTACCACAAGATGGAAATACATCAGTAAAATACCTGATGGCTCGCCTTTGGGCAATGTATCCTTCATCAAGATGGACTTTCATTCAGAGACAGCTTAGAAACTCAGTCGGAATGTCATTACACAGCACACTATAGAGAAACCACTTTAAATTAAACTGAGCTTTCTGTAGATCAGTAACAACCAGAATGTGGATAGAATAAAATTTAAAAAGGCATCTACGGAGTTTTCCTATTACAAACGTAGATGTTTAAACCTTTTTATTTTTATTCATTTGGGACGCTTTAGCTGTTGAGGTGGAGTTCAACAGTCCCTAAATGTTGAAATAACCAATTGCAATACTTCCTGAAGAATGGTATTCATCAGATTCAAGGGAATCATTTATTTTACGGAAAACTGTTTTCCACCTTGCTTTCGGTCAGAGGACGAAACTGGAATTATCCTCTTTCGGAGTGCAACAAGCACGTTGAAAATATATCACTGAGCTTGTGTAGTCATGAGTCTGAGGAAGTTCCTTTTATCTTGCCTCTTATGATAGGAATCCAGTGATTGACGGATTCATTTTTCCCTCCCGTTCTACCCTTATGTGTCATTTTCTGTGTTTATCCACCGACAAATTCACAAGTATTTACAGAGAGTTAGAGGTCAAATTTGAGTTGAATAAAAATGATTTGCTGGGTAAATTTGCACTGCACTTACAGGATAAACCTACCTACAGTGGTTTTCATCGAAATCACTAGGATTAACCACCATATTTATCATGAAAATTGAGTATTGCTGGCATATACAGTTAAGAAAAGGAAAAAATTATAGCAAGCTGATGTGCTAAGGCAAACAGTGAGGAGAAGCAGATTGTAAACAATACACTTATTAACGAAAACCTATCAATCCGCTTTGTTTACTGAACATTAAACCCAGTCAGTTTTTGAAGACGTTTAAAAAGCTTGTCATGTTACATCAAAAAAGACCGGAGAACATTATCAGTCGCTGGTAGAGACCGTAACTAAGGCTGGAAGGATGATATAAATCATATTTTAGTCATTCCAGTTTAAAAATCGTACAATATTATCAATGACTATTAACGCTGCCTTTCGGTTTTACGTCTTATAAACTAAATGAAAAGCTTCACTCTTGAAGGAAACGTGAATTTTGTCGGGCTTTCATTAGTAGCCTGGCGACTACGAACATAAATCAACAATCGGATAACTTGCGACTTCATACGTCCATTATTTTCACTTAGAAATTTCAATTTCACATATTATGTCAACCCGTTATGACCGGTAAGTATGACAAATACTAACCACAGTTTACTTTCATTTATATTTCTCTCACAAAGTTTACAGAAATATTAAACAAAAGGTAGAATTTAAACTAGTTTTCTACTGATAAAGCTTGTGTAAAATATTTCACTTGTAATGTTCGCTTGCCTTCACCAATTCGTATACACAAGCCACTCTCTTCGTGAAAAATTGTTCTTGACTACACAGAGATAACATGACACAAGACATTATTCCTGGAGTATAAATTGCCAGCTGCTCGTTTTATTGAATAAAACGGGCTTGATTACTGTGAAGAACTCGTATCCATGATTTATGAGCTTCGTTTATATCAATCTTCGAGTAGCCTAAAGCCCTACACTTTGTCGATCCATTCGGGCGTAAGACATCAACTGGAGGTATGCAATTTTTGTTCTGGAGAACTCCTAGATCATCTTAAATTCCCTACGCCTTTCCTTGCAAGCATAGATTAGTGTTCAGGAATAGAGCACAACTAATTACTGACAACAAAATATTGTGGTCTATAACACTGCAGATAATTTCCGATCACTAATAGCGGAATAAAATTGTTCCATTTACTTTGAAAGTCGTTTTTGAAGCCATTTCTGGGTAAAGTCGAAGTATAAAACGGAGTTAATTTCATTATATGAGGACTGAGCGAGTTTCGGAGTGTATCAAAAAACAGTGCGTGTGGTGTGCTAAAAGAGAGAGTTTATTGTCAGCAACACTGCGCTGTCGGTGGAGAGATCAATATTTTGATTGTTAAATTGCCTTGAAAAAGGTTACCTTTGGAGTTAGTTTCATTTAACTACATTTGTTATTTGTCAGACTGCTCAAACAAAATGGATGTTAGGCAATAACGGAAATAATGTTAAGCTCAATAAGTTCGTTGGGCATCGCGTATTTACAAAACGCCTGATGTCTCGTCTCTTTGCACTGCGGCATAATCTTGTCGCTTCACTGATGGCACTTGTGATGTCACGGTGTTTTACGACCTTAGACGTTTCTGCACTTTTCGAGGCATTTGCTTTCAAAATACTGCTCTGGTTGATCGGTTTACAGTCTAAAGTGATGTTCCTAATATATTATTGTGTTTATTTGAAATCTAGCAAAGAGAAAAGTATTATCAAGTTTTGGAGATGTGATGAAATTAGTAGCTGTTACAAGTATCTTGGCAAACTTTTGGTAGCCTTTTGAACGACATGAATACAGTATTTTATTTTTTTTTAGATTGTTAGAACCTTGACTTTCGACACAAACAGCAACTTATATTTGGCAAACCTCTGCGAATATGACGCACTGATTGGTGGATATTAAAAAAGATACTATTGAAGTAGCTCCGTAAACAGCTTCTTTTCAATCTGAAATGAACCAGAAGATTAAGCAAAAATGGATAATGTGAAATGAGTTTATCGGAAACAGATTTCTTTGAATGCTTTCAACACTTTCTTTAGTACAGTTCTCATTGTTGGAGGAAATATGGTAAATGATTTAGCATTGTACTTTGGGGAAATGACTGCGGATTTTCTGCATCCTGTTTTGGGTTTCAGTGTTCTTAACGAGTTAGACGGTAGAGAGCGGACTTTTTCCTTCCGTTTGTACCATTTCCAGATAAGAGATTATAAAACTTTTCCAAAACAACTGTTTACTACTAAGGATAGAGCAAAAGATATCTATGAAGTCGAAAAAATTGATTTACGTATGATGAGGGGAACTTACGAGATACGTCTTACACCCGAGCACCTGGCCACACTTTTACGATGCGCATGAAATACCCTAGTAAGATTTTTTTTAAACTAACCCGTGGTAGAATTCTTAGTCTCAAACTTCTCCTTTAGTCTCTGAACATGAGGAAGCTGCCTTTTTATTCTTGTATTGTACCGTATTGCATTGTATTGTATTGTATTGTGTTGAAGACTTTATCAAGTTAAGAAAAACTCACATTTGAGCAAAATGGAGGAAAACTGATCGTTGACGCTTCGAAATAAGCACAAACATAAATACTTCAGAAATAAAACTTGTTCAGCCACCGAGGTTAGTCCGAAGTTCCTGTGACTTTTATTTTGTCAACCGGAACATGTGCTAAGCAACCCACTGTGGGGTTACGATAGACATTTACGCAGGATGGAATAAGTCTAAATTTGGAACGTGCAAAGGGCTGAGAACAGCTTGCGGATAAGTCGCAGTACAGGGGATGGGTGGGATTCGCAAGAATCTTGTTAGGGAATTTCTCACAGGCTATCGCGTGCAAATCGCAAACTATGGAGATAAGACAGCCTATGGAAATCACAGAAACACGACAGATAGTAACTAGGCCGGGCGTAGGTTGATAAAATCTTTCTTCAGTAGACCAGAAAAGACTACAGGAGAGTAGTAGAGTAAGATTGATAGAATACATTGACGGACAATAGAAAGAATGAGAGCTTGTATGGCACCAAACTGCCTCAGTCTACGAATTTGAAAAGACAGTCTACGTAGTTTTTTAACATTATCAAGAATGTGAGAAGACCACGGTAAATTTGCGCCGGTAGTAACGTCTAAGTACTTGACCGAGTCAGCTCTGGAAATTGGGTCACCGTTGATGAGTCTGTGGTAATTTAATTGAGCCAAAGGTGTAATTGAGCTCCGATGCTAATAACTGACCTAGTGTGTCATATTGTTTCTGCAAACGCAAGGTTTTGCACAGTGTGACTCTAATTTTCGTGGATCTCAAAAACAATATTATCAAACAAAATCCTGCTTCCCTTTATGGGCCGTCAACCAAATTTCTCTTTTAAAACCATTTCTGATGCAATTCATTTATCTTACTTGACCCATAACCATCCACAATAGGCGGAGGTTTTCAAAAAGGTTTCCCTTCCTTTAAGTTGAAGCATCAGATTACTCTCGTTTAAAAACTCACCAGGTAAGTTCCGCACACTAGGCGTAGGAGATTTCAGTGCAGATAAAAGGCTGGCTTTGTCATATAAGAGGAGGATTATTTGTGTTTAAATTGCTGACAGCTCGGCGGTTATTGACAGTAAGTTATCGCAAAGTATGATTAGTTCCAAATGATAGATCAGTCAAATTTGAAATGATAACTAAACTGACTCGCCAATCATGTGCCACCATTTGTCCGCTCTCTAAACGTTGTGCGACGATCTCTGTTATATTTTGCTCTAGTTGTATCATGTGGAGTGGTAGATTCGACAGACGAAACATACATCTCATTGCTGAAGCTGAGGAAGGAAACAGTCCTTCCGGAAGTACGTGTTTGTAAACCAATACCACTTACCGTGAAAAAATGAAACGCCTGTTCTGTCTATCTTCCACGCTTCATTGTTCTTGTACTCGGTTTTGGGACATACTGTTGTTCTTCACCTCAGATTGACTGTTGCTATTGTCCTTGTAGCAGAAACAATTACGTAGACTGCTACCAAGTAATCAGTGATCTTATTTTTTAACTTCATCTCTGCAGCCTCATGTTATTTCTACGCATTTCCTTGCACATTCCAGTTAACTCTCCTAATACATTTTCTGTAAGTCGTGTACTGGCTGAAAATTCACTTCATATCGGGTGTATAAGAACGTGTATTAACTTCGCTTGATTATATCTTGTCGGCAAGAAAGAGCGTTGTAAACCGTACTACAAATATTTGAAAGGAGCGTAGCACATGCGGTCTGAAAACTTTGATCTGACTTGTGATTTGGATGAACCTTCACGAAGCAAAACAGAATTGATTCGTTAAATTATGTGAAACCTTTTTCTCTGTTTATTAACTTTGCTCTTTGAAATGCTGATGCAAATTCCTCTCGCGTTTTGATTCCATAAGTCCGTGGCAAGAGTTGAGTCAACAGCGACTTCACACATAACGGGAAATTATTCCATAGACTAAGCAACGGCTGTAGGCCATCTGGGTGCAGTTAACGCCAATGAATTTCCAATGACAGACGGAGGATATTTATTTATTTATTTATCATTGCTATATCGCATAGTAAAAGTAAAAATCGTGTAAACGGTGCAAATCCAACAAGTTTCATCGATCGTTTAATTTACACAAGCAAATACTTGTCCGTTCCCAAAAGAAGGGAGAGTTTTAGAATGACATTTTCAGCAGTGCCTCACAATACTTTCTAAATAATGCACTCATTCGAATGAGGGTAAATTTCCGCTTTACTTTACGTAAATTAATTACTAGCCACTGTTGTAAAGTGTACTTCAACTTAATTTATTCTTTCAAAATCATTTGAAAACTTAAAATCTGCAATAGCAAATTGAAAGATATCTCAGTACTGCTTTTCGCACAATTCTTATTTACATTCCGTCAGGCTCCTTGACACGTAGAAAGCTCAACAACTTATCTTAAAACATCAAAGTTCTCCTAACCACAGTGTATTTTGCCATCTTTCGAGCAGTTCACCGAATTAAGATAAACTTTTGCAGTAAACGTTCTGTGAAGTCAAGGAAAGCTAGCCACAGTAAAATTGCTTTTTATCTGCTTCAGCGTACTGCAGAAAAAAACATAACTGGTACACCAGCGGTTCCTTACAGCTTTCGAATAAAATCGGGAACCCCGAGGACTCGTTTACGAAATCTCTCTTTTGGACTTGGGTGATTAAATCTCCTCCGTGCTTCTTTCTTACCGTAATCACAAGTGGAACTGTCCTTTTCACACCACTGGGCTGCACAGCATGATTTTGTGGAGACAATCTTATCTAAAATTATCTAGTGCATGTTCACTATTTAACGAGCTCGCAAACGAACTGATATTTGACATTCTGTTGAGGAAAGGAAATTCACTTGCCGTAGTTTATTTACAAACATTTCACATGTCACTAGTAAAACTTGTAAAAACTCCTAACTGGTGTTAACAGCTTTTACGGGTCACCTCACCGACTTTTACAGAATACAAATGTGGTTTGTTGTGGTTCAAATCTATAAAGAATTTCTTTTTTATTTACTGTACTAAATTGCCATTGATCAACTGACCGTGTACTGTTTCAAAGCAAGGCGGTAATTATATCAGGTTATTGAACAAGTCTGTGAAATCTTTGTATGTCCTTTCGCTTTCTTTTAGATCTTAGGATCTTGATTTCCTATTTCTGCCACCGAAATAAGCTTTGAGTGTCAGTTAATTTTCTCCGTTTAGTTAGACATGGAAAGCAAAGTATAGATTTGGCTTTCACTTCAGGTCAATCTACAGTAAAAGGTACGTCGAAAAAATCATTTGGAACCGAGTTCATTTAAACTGCACTACCTGTGAGGGCAAATGAACGTGCCCTTTTTCAGCGATATCCCGGTACTCCGACAGAATTCGGTTAAAGCCATTAGGCGTAAACATTCTTTTTTCTCTATGCACGTTGGCATCAAACCGCTCGAGCAGTGAGATGGAATATGTGTTCCTTTTACCCTGGGAAGAACCAAATAGTTGCCAGATGGCTGAAAATTTTACAGATCAAGGGCAACCCGTAGCACAAGCTTAACTTACGGCAAAATACTAGCGTGGTCTATAAATAATAGGAGATTCCAATGCTTTCGTCAAACACTGAAGTGAAAAAAACATTTGTACGTTAACCGTAGCCATCTACATTGTAAAATTAGCAGAAAATCTCGTTTGTCATGTTCAAACTAGTCTCGCCGTCCTGAACGTGCCGCTCGTTTATGTAAAATGGACAGAAAATGTCGCTCTTATTGCCTAATATTCCACTTTTCAGTGTGAAATTGTGTTCGTTCCGTAACTTTGCTTTCGAATTCTTCAGATCGCAAACTACTTTATTTTCACACGCTTGTCTCTGTGCAGCCTTTCAACCGTAAGCCAGATTTTAATAACTTGTGTTAAATTGCTTTTTTATGTGCAGGCAATTATACACCGAGCAGTTCTGGTACCAGACGAAGGGAATTGGTTTAGACATTTATATATTGTAGTCGGGAGATTCTACCACGTGACCAAAGTGATTGGATGCTTAAACACATTATTCAGAGGACAGCTTAGCGCACATATTCGATCCACATTAAATATTAAATTCACTTCTGATAAGGTTAAAAACTTAAGATTGAATTCATATCATTTTGCAATATCTTTCCGCGATACAACCACATTCAGTGTTTATAGATCAGTCTCAAACAAATTGATGACTGTTCATTTATCTGACTCTAGGCCATTCCGACCGAGTTGATTCATGAAATGCGATTCCTCATATTTTGTGCAAATTAGCAAAGACATATTTTGAATTTCATCCCATTAGGCATAGGGTGAACTGCTCTAGCCCCTAGTACCGCGTGATTGGTTTTCAGCACTCCAGCTAGAGCTGTGCTTTATCCGTTTTGGCAAGCTGCCTTTGGTTTCGGTAAAAACAAATGAGATCCATGCTAAATGTTACTATCTGCTTATGTGATGTACCACAGACTGAACCCGTTATTCTTTCCTTATCTAGCAAAGGAAATTATTGAGGGAAGCTACAGAGTGAGAAAGATCGAGAAGGATAAAAAGAAATCTGCCGTCTCTAGCAAATTAGCGGGTCCCTTTCCTCATCAGTTCTTGTAGTGTGGCAAGTGGACGTTGATTGATGAGGTCTTATATGTACTGAAGTGTACCCTGCTGTCTGCCGCTTAGCCTATCATTACGCCTCGCTGGTATTTTGGTATATTTTGGAGGCGAATTATTCGCACTAAAAGGCCCTCTGGTTAGTTAAAAAACACTATTTCAGACCATTCTTCTTTCATTCTTCGAGTATCGTTCTCGGTACCGGTGATCCATCAACCGGAGCTAGGCACAATCTGTTTCGATTGAATTTGATCAACCGCACTCGTAGATTTTCTCAAACGCCACTTTGGCAAGACGTTTTTCAGAGCTACTGGAAGCATTTAACCTAAGCTTTGATCTTGTGGGAAAACTATCTCGAATTTTTATATATCTTTTTGTAGCTTTGGATTTTCTTCCGGCCTTTCAGCGCTTAATCATGGTCAATTACTTGTTATTCTGCTTAACTTTATGGACTGTCTGTTTTCCACATTTATATGAGTAGTTTTCAATTCTCTTTAGTTGGTTCTGGCAAATTTTCATAGTTACAAATCTGTGGGTGGAAAATCGGCATTTCAAAGTTTCTTGAATATTCTAATGAGCATTACTACCGTTTTTTAAACGGTTAGCTATGCTGACCTTAGAACATGTCAAGCTCTATTTAGAACTCGCCACTACCCATTGGTGGCCTCCAACTGTTTACAGCTCCCTTCATGAAATGTTGCACATTATCTTATAATAAATGAAAAAGATAAAAGATTTCCCATTTCTAGTGAACGACTTTTTTCAGTAATGTACATGACAGAAGCCTGATAAGAATTTTCCTGAATCAATAATGTCACCTGATTTGATTCATTGAGATGGTAATGCAGAGGCAAAGCAAAAATACAGGTACTTACGCCCCTAACTTTCCAGTTCTTTTCAAATGCAGGGTTGCGCGAAGTTGTACGGATCAGCTGAGAACAACGAACTACCTGATGCTAATACTTGCATGGTTTTCATGTATTCTGGATATTGACCACAACGATTGAATAAAAAATAATCCTTGGTTTGGTATTTGGTGTGGAATGTGGTATGCATGATTTGTTTACTTCTGTTTGGTTGCGCGTGGGCTAAACCAACTGACATTGACATTTTTTTAGTCTGTTGTAACATATACTTATTCATTATGGAAATTTACGTCACACCTTGGGAACATCTATTCCGTACATCGAGACTTAATAATAAACTCATGAGGAAAAATATGGGTCTGACGAATTCCAAACTCACATGGTATTTTTAAAAGACACTTAACTACACGAAACCGTCTGGGTAATGTCCTTTCTGACTTCTGACCGCCAGTGTGGTTCGGCCGATAAACAATGTTTCTTACCTAGGAGCTTCAGAATACTGTCAGACTAGCATAAAACCGTATAACTCCGGTTTTTTCAACTCTGGGTCTTTCTCTATATGTTTGTTTTGGACAATCGTCTGAAATGATTGTTGATCAGTAACTGCCCTAATTGGGTATGTTTACCGATATTTTTGCTTCAGTAACGGTTGCACTTTATCGGAACACCTTTTTTATCGATCCGATAATTTCTCCTGGTTTGGTTTTTAGCCATATAGCACGGAAACGTTATTTACTCGGGTCCAACGATTGCTGTGTTGTGTGTATTTCTGTTTTCCTTCTATCAACAGTTGGATAAAATAGATATGCATCATCTGCTACTGACTGCAAAATTAACGTCAGTGCTACCCGTTTTCCACAGTTGGTGCAGCATCTAGTTAAGCGCCATGGGGAATTTGTCTATCTGCTATGACGAAATGCAGACAGTAACTTTTGACATCTTACGCTAAGGCTTTCAGCAACTAATACGAATCATCTGGTTGTTTACAGTATGCCTATCGGACCAATAAATCAAACTGAACATATTTATCCAATGCAAGCTTACTATCATGGAAGCCGCGATTATTACGGTGCCACATAGCTGCAACATTACGACAGTTCAAATGAAGCTTTGTAGAAGACCACTAATATTTAGATTTTATCACAGCTGCAAAACACAGTTTGAAAATGTAACAGGTCCTCTGTCAACCGTCAACATATTTCTCACTACACCGCATTCTGCTATTCGCGGTGCTGTGCTGACATCTGAATCATATTATTACGAACATTAGCCCAAGCTTAAACGTTTACTGACGGTCGGTTTATTTGAATTATGAATTTGGGAATTAGGTTATCCATCACAGGAGGTCTTCTCTCTTAAAAATCACGTGTTCAGTCAAATTTCACCAACGTTTTGATGAGTTGATATAAAATATGGTATCAGTATGTCCGCCACACAGCGTATGTGGAAATAAAGCAACTTCAAAAACAACCAAGTAAAGTACGCGATACCAGAAGGCTTTACAAAATCATGAACGTTTTTGTTCCTACATGGAAGTGAAATCGTATTATCATACTCCGGCTATTAAGGTGTAGAATGTTTCAAAAATCGAGCTCATTGCTTGGTCTCATGTACTCTTTTTCAGTGGAAAACTTTCCCTAACATCTTACACAAGTGTTCCAAAAGACCCATGAAATAGGCGAATATGGGTATCATTTCGTGACACCTTTTTTGGAAGTGATCGTTTAGCTCAGAAGTTAGGGGGACAATGTTTCCACCAAGATCATTTCTTAGCCACAAAACATTTTTTGTTGTTTATTTAGCGTGCAGTGTAGAAAGGATTTAAAAATAGCATTTTCTACATGATGTTTAAAGCCCTGAAACGATCCAAACGTAACCGTCCTTTGAAGAACAAATTGAGTTTTCGACATAACCAACCTTATCAAGAAATACACTAAATCATTCATTGTTTTCTGGTTCTAGGTGGTGGCTGTGAAACGAACTTTGTACGCATGTCATTCAAATGCAAACTTCAGAATGAAGAGGCCAGATCCTATAGACAAAGAAGCTCTCTTTAGTGCTGAAGAGACGAAAAAAGACGACAAATTTGTGACAAAATGATTACATGCTCTAAACCAGGCTACCTTACAAAAAGCACCCCCTATTCAGTACTACTGTGGTGGTGAAAAGCATGCTTTTATCAGGTTTGTGTTTCGTTCTTCTTGAGGAAAATTTAATGTGCCTATATAAGAACACGGTAACAATGAAGCGGTACACTTGCTAGCTTTGGTATTATACGGTCAAGTGATACGTGTGCATAAGTTATTGAGGGTTCAGTTGGCATTGAACTGGAAAAACATCCTTGAATTAACTCTGTAACCTTATTTCATCCACCTTCTCCGTAACGTATACGCACCCTTATCACAATTCTTCAACATTGTCCCACTATCTGTGCACCACTCCTACTGTTTGAACGGATTACAAAAGGCCATTGGTCAACTTATTTGTATTGTCCTGTGATTTGCTCGTATATGTCTATTGTGTCGAATTACTCGGTTGCTTGTTCAATAATTGACCATTATGACTTTCTAGATTTCTGAAGATCTTGAAAGAGCCTTATTTGAATAGTGTCCTATTCTGCTGGCAGAAAATCCCACGTAGACCACAAATGTGTGATTACTATTCGGGAAAAGATCACGGAGGCGCACGAATGACTGTTGTGCTGTGCTCGGTGAGGATGAAATCAACGTTTCGTGAACTGCTTTCGTATGGCCTTAAGCTGAATGAAATCTGACTGTCCCCTAGTTATTTTTTACTCTTTGTTATTCAAACCGATTGTGCAATGAATATTAATTATTCAGGGTTCATTTGTAGTTGTTTTATTGTAACAAAGGTTAACAATGTATTCAAAGTATCTAAGTTGGCCACGGAGCTAAATTTTACACGGGAACCAATTTAATGATTCCATTTACCAGAGACCACAATTATCGACCCTCTTGGAAACAGTAACTCTTCTTGATATGCAATTACAATAGCGTACTTTGTGACACAGATAACTCGGTTTTTCTTGTCTTCCAATCGGGTACCTTAAATTGCAACTCATCCCACCCAGTAACCAGCTCCACTAGCAGTGAAGCCCGGTTTCTTTTGGTAGGCACGGTTATGTATGTACCACGGAAAAATATTAAGCAGCACGAAATCTGGCTATTGATTTTTACCGCAGAATTGATGGGTTTGCATCATTTTTCTGTTGATAATTACGGTAAAACAATTACTGTAGTTGGCATACCTAATGCCTCTTTTCCAAAGGGTGAAAAATACTTTATCCAAACATAGAACTTAAGCTTCATATCTAATGATTTTCTTAACTCCTTAACTTTGTCGGTTTAAAGTAGAGCTTACCAAAAGCTTCAGAAATTGTCATGGGAGCGCACGCGTACGGATCATTTCAATTTCTTCACACCTGAAGGTGTATCTTCATTTCTATTTCTCCCCAGTGGTAAACTCCGATAATAAATGAACCACGCTAAGCAAGGGTTCAGAAAACCTAATGTAGCTGGTTGCTAGATATGATTTGTAAGCCCTTCTATTTCGCATCAACCTGCCCCAAACCCTTCTTCCAGTTGCCCGTCGGAGTTAGTCGTAAATGCTGCATATATTCTTTGTGGTCTACATAATCTACGAGACCAGATTATCACGTAAAAGGAGTCAGTTTTTGTCTAGCATTCTGTGTACATTATTGCACACCATATGCACACAGATGGAGTTGAAATGAGGAAAACTGTGCCTGTGACTTATATTTACTTTCACAGTTTTCCAATTGGAATGTTTTAGCCAGTGGAATTTGATGCTACATAAGATGCTGGGTTCAGAATGCGTGAAATTTCTTGAACCAGTGAAAAAATAGTAGTGGACCCATTGATTTCTTTTGCTGTGTATTGCTTTCCCAGTAAACCTGTCGGGCAATGAAAACTCAAAACTTGTAGAAAGTTTGTAATCAAAATATTCTTCCATGTCAGCTGATTTTCTAGCAGTTCTACGAAAGCAGACCTGCTGATTAACGTTATTTATTTCAAGTTAACTAGCGTAACCGGGAGTGAGTCAAAAAAGCAGATGATATGGACGGTTTCCAATATTCATCTCAGTATGTTGCATTGTCAGTGGAAGAATTTTTCATACCAATACTACTCGGTTCTTATTTGATTCTGTTATAAAATTCCATTGCCTTCAGTTCTGAATAGCTATTCCCAGCCGAATCCTTGTTTACGTGTCCTGCACTCTTACGTTTGATGCCGTTGTAACCAAGCATAGAGACAAACTAAATTCAAATAAACACTAGTGATCCTTTCACTAATGTCGTATCAGCTGTGTAGGTTCAAAATGTCCTGGGGGAAGACAAAACCCAATACATTGACTACTGAAACTACATTCTTTCTCCCGCAGTAAAACAAAAGTAAAACAATGAGGGTTCTTTTTGGGTTCACTAAACCCCATTCTCGAAAGCAGATGTTTCGTGTACCAAGTAAACACGTTTCTTCACGGTTTTATTCGCCTTTCTAAATTCGCAATTGTTGCAGGCTCAAACCTAAGCACTGGCGTACATCCATGTCTTCTGACAATATTTATTTTCTTAATTGTATGCGCAGCGGAAATTTCCTTCCAAGTCAGATTAATATATCAGTGGTAGTATTGCATGGTCTCCCAAGCAATTCACGTTTGCCAATTTAAAATCCAGTGTAGCGTTTTGCAAGCAAGAACGGTTATCGCAATGACTTAAAACTTCTGCAACAATAAGCTGTGAAGCTTTTATTGAAGAAATTAATCAAACCGGCGCCTACATGTTATGATCTTGTTGAAAGCCAGAAAAATCTATACCATCGAAGGTGTTCTATTTTTGCTTTGATATCTTAATGAATGGTTAGTTTCACCCTTACCGGGGCACAGTTTATCACAGTACAATTATTGAATGATCTGATCGAAAAAGCAGTTGTCAGATTTCGCTGACAAAACTGTTGGTTCGTGCTGCCCTTCTGGAAGAACAAATGCACCCTAACTGGCGTCAGTCACCTTGTGTGGGGTATAAAATCAATGAAATGTAAGACAGATTAACTGGGTGCTATAATCACTTGGCTTCAATGCGCCTGATATTGGCTGGCATTCCACTGTACACGCCGATATGACAGATCTAATTCAGCCGTGTATTACCAAAGATTTTTAGATCTTAAGCTTCGTGGCGCAGCTTTTCCGACAAGATAGGATATTTTTTGTCACCTGATAGTAAAATCCATTCCGGAAAACCCTATGTCTATTCCACTGTTTGGGAAACCTCAAAAAATGTATTTGAATTGTCTTGACTAAACAACTGTGGTTCAGAAAATTAACAAACACACAAACAATGTTATTTAGTATATAATATGATTCATCATGCAGCTTGAACGCTCAACTCACCATTGAAAACCATGGAAGCACTGTACAGCTGTTTGATCCTTGTTGGGAATCATCAGCAGTGCGCATCCACCGAGCCCCCACGGGGACTCGAACCCGGGGTGGACGATTGTGAATCGAACACCTTAACCACAAGGCTATCCGGGTTGGCTCTCAACGGTTTGTTGAACATCTACGAATAGATAAATAATCTTAGTTGCACACTGTACCATGCCAATTAGTTGAATAATTATTCGTTAACACCACTAAAATTTGCAAAACCGCTGCTGCACCAATTTCAGGCCAATCAAATCTTCTTAGGCTCAATACTGAAGCAAACCATTGGGGCATTTAGTCTACCGGATCAAAACACCAGACTAATTGGATGAAAGATATTCCTTGTTGTACCATAAAAACGTAAGTTAATTTTCCTTTTCAAATAACAGAAAGCTTTTTCACTGTGCCTTTTATTGGATGGATGTCTAGATTCTGGTCTCAATGAACAAGTAAAGTTCCATTTCAGTTTGGGCAAATTCATTTATCTTCCACTCTTTTGAGCAATATTATGACAGTTACCCACCTACTTAGAGACTGCCGTATTTGGTTTATACAGTAAAAAAGACAAAAAAAGTCAAACGGTTGAGCCTAGGCTACAAGGCAAGATTTTTGTATGTATTTTTAACGTTCTTGCATCTGATAGGCGTGCTATTCTGTTCTGTAAAATCTTCACACTCAAAAACCTGTTGAGAAATAAAAGGTTACTTATTCTCCCGTGAACGCACTTCACCATAAGACATTTTTAACGTGGTACTCCATTTATCCAGATAGATTTGTTGGCAAAAGGTAACTTTTTTGTAAACATAATAAATGGTAAAGCTAGAATACTTTTTGATTAAATTCTGACAGTTTTATCTGTACCTGCGTTAAAAACGAACTGGTAGCGTAATCCTGACCTTTCTTTGCTCATTTGTTTAGCACTTTGCTTTGAGGTAAGTTCAGTGGCATGGCACTTAAACAAGAAAAAAAGCTGCTTGCAAGAATTTTGACAGTTTGTTTGCGATATCTCTCTTTCGTAAAAGGATTCTTGTATTTCCGGTTTTACCTTTAGAATTATTTCATTATTTGCCCAGAAGTATCGTATTTTACCTAAAACTAGACGCTGCTTAAAGCGAAGAGAGTCACCTCACCAAGGAATCTGGTGGGAGGAACCCATCAACGCCCATTTTGTTAAAGACCTAGTGATATTTCAAGACTAATGAGAGGCAGATTTGAGGTCTCTTACTTTCAACCATTTTTTCGGTATGACCTTATTGCTCAAAGTTTTAAGCCGCTAAGCGGTTTGTTAATTTAAATTGATTCACAACGTTTTCGCTTCAGACAACAGCATAACTCATCAACATTCGGCAATTTACAGTGACTTTTATCATTGCTGATATTATTTCATTCTTCGTTTTCACTTCATTTCACGCCAAACTGATTTCGTCTTTGTTGTTTGTTATTTTGTGCTCGCTCTAATACTTGTGTCTTTCTCATAAAGGGAAAATTTCTATCTGTAAAACAGCAATTACGCCATGTCCCTGTCGCATATTCTGATGGAACATGCAAACAGTCATTTCATTTTTCTCACCACAGAATGTATTTGGTACCATTCCTGAAAGTCAGGGTCTTGTGTATGCTATATACCCTGGAATGACCGCGGTCAAACGGACGTGTCAGAAAACTATAAAGCAGTTTATAAATAACCAAGAGGTGAATCTTGTTTGTGATAATTCATTTTTCTAAATCCTAAGATAATGCAGCGTTCCTAATATACCCAAAATACTCATTAGCTCTGCACCAAACTTAAAAGTGACTGGTTATTATTAATAATAAGCTTCGTATTGGGTTGAAACAATTTACTTAGATGAAAAGCCGAAATGTGGAACAGAAGTAAGTTCTGAACTTAATTAGAACTCATTTTTCATCCTAAATCTATTCTATAAAAATGCCAGTATTGCTTAATAGTGCCTTGTGACTGTAATTTTATTTCACATGTAAGAGCTACTCGCACTCTACTTTACGAACATGCTGTTTTCAGCCAGTGATAAGCGGCTTCTGATTTCTTTCCACAGACCACGAATTGGTTCTAGCTATGAAATTAAACTACGCAATCTTCAGCTTTACGAAACAAAAACCAAAGGTATGATACATACTCGCTTGTCTCACTGTCGTGAATAGTCGTTCATGCACCTGTGAATAAACCTTCTGTTTCCAGTTTGCGAATATACTGACAGCACTAATGCCTTGCCTCACTAGGTGCACCATATGCATACACTGCTACATTACGTCGGAATAATGATAATCAAATACACCGGTTCACTAGGTTTGCTACAATCAACTTCTTTTCATTAAGCCATCTATGAAGCGCTTCGTCATTATCCATGCAGAGAGAGAAAAGTGTCCTCCTCAAAAATACTCAAATGTAGAACACATTCTCGTGCGACTTTCAGTTTTTTGATTGGTTATATTTCGAAACTCTTAAGAACTTCTTGAAACGTGCTCGAATTCATTATTCTGCTTGAAAGTACATCTTGGTAGGCTCCATGTGAGGCGCTTAAGGCTCAGATATTTGTAGATGTCTCAGTGAGTTTCCCGAATCAAATCATTATTTTCGTGTAACTAAATTATTTTTAAAGTATTTGGTGGCAATCCTGTATAAAACACGGCTCACCTTAATGATAAATATACCTTCCAAGTGGAGCAAAATTTGGTGCTCAGGAATAAGCAACTTGGTCAAAGATAATATGGGTTTCTCCACGCTGGCTTCGTAAAGTAACACGCGGTTAAACGGTTGATAATAAAAATTTGTTTTTTCAATGAAGCATTTGCCAATAATAAATTTTTCAATATAACAAGTAGCAAAAGAAAAGTGCGTTATTTCAGAAAGCATTTAGTTATCTGGTGAAACTTGCACATTTAGCTTCTTGGTACTGGTTTGTTTTTATTTATTTCATCAATTTACTGGAGTTTATTGAAACACCGGTACTTAAGGATATTGCAAAGACAACGGCTTAAGTCTTGATGGAAACCACTAGTACATTTTTGTGGCAGATTTATGTGACAATAAAACTTTTTAAGATTCATGAACTCACAGTTCACTGAGGTGTTCCCTAAAAGCTATTTTTTATGAACTTAAAAGTTCGTGCGTCTATTTGGTCTCATTTGCCGGATAGATGAGAAAAAAAGATGCCTTCCTTTCTTACAGCTGGCACAGCACAGAAAAATAAACATGGCCTAAGCGGTAGTGCCTTCCGTGTACGATTGCCTAATATTTGCCTGTTTGCTTGAGGCCCGAAAACAAATAAAACCCTCAGCTGCAAATTTTGCCCCAATGATTATCTAACTTATACTCAACTAAGATGTGGGGAGGAAGACGAGCTCCTGGTATCCTGGACCGGGTTGACTGATCTTCAATCTGGGGTAGACAGACAGACCCCGATTTCAAACCAACCACGGGCGGCGTGTAAAGCGCACAGCTCCAGGCTCAGTGGCATCTATGGTGCAGGGGTGTACCGGGCACCCAGCATATCTGGACTCATCCGAAGAGCACATGAACTGAGCAATCATTTACCGCACCTGCTCTTGGGTCACGGACTTCACGCTTAGTCCAGCTACCTTGTGCTTCAAGCCTTGGATAACTAAAAGCTTTGGTTATGAACCATTAGGAAGGTCTTCTTCTTTGGCTTGGTAATCCTGGCAGCATTGCGCTTGCAGATAAGTCATGGAATCTGATCCCGTCTATCTCTTTCATTCCGGTTGAGCAGCTTTTAATTTGACACAGCTCGAAGTCAGGTGTGCATGAAAATATACATTCCTTACATTCTCGCTTTTTTTTTATCCTATTAGTGTTTTCAATTATTCTCGAAATGAATTCCCTGTTTCTCTGTTAGGAACAAAATGGTTAATTTAATGCCAAGCATACGATGCGGCCCTTGTAAATGCATTCAATTTCATCTGTTTTCCCATTATAAAGGCTTACTCTTGTGGGAATACAAAAATCTCCTTTTCATTGATATTTTCATCACTTTATCTTCATTTATCAATAAAAAAGACTGTTTGCCCTTCCCTTGGCACCCACTTCAAATACAGAACTTTTTATTGCCGGATAGCCCTGCTGAAAATAAATCTGATAATTTTCTCTCAAAATAACGTTTCTGCGTCAGAATTTCCATGTAGTTGTTAGTCAGTTGCATGCACGAAACTGTATTTGAGCCTCATATTGTTGAGCTTACATGGTGTTGCAATCGTTACCTCACCTCTTTGTTGACTTTTGAAACAGACATAGTTAATTACTCGAGACGGCTGACCATCTCCACTTTTTTCAAGAAATAAGAATATTTTGAGCAAAAGCTTATGAGAAAAGTGAAGTTTAACAAATTCTGCGTCGAAGGTAGTTACGGTATTCTTTTGACGATAGTACGTATAACTGGTAGTTTCAGTAAATTTTAAAGCTCTTGAAGTAAGCATTAGGCTTCGTTTGAAAGTTTGCAAGTAGAACCTAGCTTGTTAATTGAAGTGTCGTTGTCCCATAACTTTTCCATCATCCAACTGATCACTGAGCTATTTGACCATATGCATAAACAGATTTATTCTGAGATCTTTATTTACAAGCATAATAATTCGTAATGCATTGGAAGTGTTTCTCTACATATATACTTTGGATTTTGAAATTTAATTAAAGTACTTCACAGCGTCAATGGATAACATGAATTTATTAAAAGTTTGCTCTCTCTGAAGTTGATTCCATGAAGAACTGTAAATAGATGAATGTGTATTATCTTGGTAACCAAGATGAAATGACCCGAACAATGAAAGGTAAGAGTTACCAAGGCACGCAAATATAAGTATCTTGGTAAATAAGATCAAGTCAATCGTTCTTTGTTATATTTAGCAGAAATTCTGATTAAGAGAATTCATTATAAGCCGGCATTTAAGTCAGTGCCTTTTGGGTATTGATGTCGACAGTGGACTCTTGCTCCTCGTCGCGGATGCGCATTTTCTAATGTGGCTAGTATCGGGTGACCTGAAGGCTACATTGTACGACTAACAAAGAAATGCACCACTGAATTCATTGAAAGGTTAAAGTAGTAAAAACCATATTGTTGATATTTAGTTCATTTTTGCAAGAAAGTATCAGAGAAAGGTCGTTTTTTCATAAATTCTCCAGGCAAAGTATCTCGTTGATAACTAATGTAACAAATCAACCGATATTACTTATTTTGACCTCGGTAAATCGTGGTTATCCTTCTGGTGAACTTTAATTGGAGGCACATTCCCAGAACTCAGTGAATGTGTACCCCCTGGGTGGATAATAGATTTTAAATAATGCTTTATGCCATGTTTTACGAGTGGCCTGCAAAACAATTACTCGAAACAGCGTGTCTGTTTATTGTTCAGCTCTAACCTTGTGAAGATTTGCACAATTTCAAAGTTCACTTCACAAGATTACCCAATATTAACCCACATTTAAAAGTAATCAAAAACTTGTTCCTTGTTCTGGAACAAAAAACCACTGGGCCATCCATGAACTGTCTGCCGGTGTCAAATATAACAGGTAATGAAGCATTATACGTAAAGTGACTTTACTACTGCTTTAATAGAATTTATGCGGAAGAAAATATGGAGGATCTTGAAGAATAAAGGCAGACCCAATGAATAATAATATATAAAAAAGTCAAATTTTTACTAATAGTAGTTTACTTGAGTGTGAATAAATTTCATTTTGATTTTGCTCAGAGGTTCATACCTTGCATGTTGTGATTTACTGGTGGCGGAAAAACCAAGGCTGCTTCTGAAGTTTGAGCGTAATACACGCCTCATTGAGGCAAGCTACACCGGGTATCATCTTGGAGTATTGTCATTACCTTTTACTTATTATGGATATCACTAATATATTTCTGGCTTTGAAATTTGGTGTACTTGAATAAAAGGTGCGCACTCGTGACTTTTGCATGAGTTCCAAATAAAAGTGTATATGTATGTGGATGCACCCCTGTCATAATTGGATATATATACATATATACTCTGTCAGAATTTTTTAATGTCACTAGACTGAGAAAGATCTAAGACCTGGAAGCGTAATTTGACTCATCTGAAGAACATTACGGCTTGTCAGTTTCCTGAGCAAAGGAACAGGTCATTTGATCCTAGAAAATTCTTCTGGGTAAATCTTAGGAAACCACTTCCCTTATGTAATAAAACTTGAGGTACTTTTTCAGTTAATCATGCATGCTCTCAGGCAAGGAAATGTGGCCTTATTTTTTGTATAATACCGCAGTTCTTAGGTTTGTTCGTACCGGGGATTATGTGAACCGTGCCGGGCAGCTTTCCAAAGATGTTTGCGAATCACGTTTTATTCTAGAATTTAAACTGGTAAATTTATAAACTAGTCTCCTAAGATTAGTTAATATAGTAGAACTGACTTAAGTTTAGAAGTCAAGCATAAGTTTGCAGCGTTCTTAGGATCTTTAAAAACAATGAAAAAAGTGCCTCGGAAGATTCAGAAGAGATTGATTTCGTATCTTTATGGCGTACTCTGCTGACAACTATCCTAAGATAGGGTAAAAACGGACTCAAAAATGAACCTGGCTGTGCTAAAAACTTCCAAAAATGACGGCAGTGAAGGAAGTGCTCTCCATTTAGGGGCATTTCTTGAAAATTATCGAACACAAAGAGAATACGATAGCTCATATCCATCACTTTCTAATTTTGGTAGGATACTACTTAATCCCTATAGTAGGATGTTACTTTAGTAACTTCATTCATTTCCCATCCGGAAAAAGGCATGGTTGACAGGCTTCCTTGGAGAATTTGTGGAAGGGTTCACGTAGCTTTAGGCGCCAAAAATCCTAATAAATAATGTTTTACAAAAAGACAATAAACATTCTGCACTTTGCGCCCTACTTAAAGAAACTCAAAACAATTTTGCAACTGATACCACACAATAAGAGCGGATGGAAAAATTTCACTCCGGGATCCGTTTTGGACAAAAAGCTCTCCGTGTGTGGTAGCAAACTTGTCCAGTTATCGTGTTTTTAAATCAAAATTATTTTCCAAGTTTTAAAACCTAGCTAAAACTAATGACAAGTAAAAATCATGCGAAAACTCATATTTTAAAACGGTGTTTCAAGGGGAATTTTTATACTAAAATGAGCACCGCTGTATTGAATGGGATCCACCGGGATCAATGTTGCCTTCAAATATCTAACAAATCAGCTATGAAGTATTGATTGGTAAAACACTAAGCTTTGAATTCATCGGCTTCTAAGTAGCAACCCAAACAGTATATTGTTTTGCGTGATTGTCTCAATGCGTAGGCTGGCTCCAGATTTACCCCATGTTTGCTATTCTTCAAAGATTTAAAGTTCATACCCAGTCAGCACTAATTCAAACTATATTATTTCATCTTTAGATGTCAGCCTACTAACTTCTGAAAATTTTCATTCTATAAAAGAATGTATTTTGTGACAATCACCCGAAAATTCCCCTACGGCAAATAGCCCGTCTGTACTATCTTTTTTCAAGCGGTTTTCGACCGGTATGTTTAGTAATCACTTTCAACATGTCGAAAGTAGATTAGCGCGAAAAAAATGGGCGACCGAATAATTGTAAACTGTTCATTGAGCATTTTATTACAATATATGCATCAAAATATTGAAATTCTGTTTAATACTGAGTCACAGATTGTCTTATTTCATGCAATATTAAATAGGTAAGATGAGTATACTTGGTAGGAATTCATAATTTTGGTGAGGGAAGCAAGCAAGCAAAAAGTGGATTCGGGAAACATGACGGATAATTTTGGAGCATATCAGGTATATCACATAGTCAATATAAACCACTCGGAAATCGCTGAGAAACCGCAGGAAAATGGTCAGCAGTATAGAGCAAATTATTCAAAAACGAGACAAACTCTGACCTATTTCGGAGCGGTTTTGGAGCTGTCGTGCAACAAGGGTTACGTGGATCAGGCGGCTTATATTTCTCTGTGGGAAATCCACGGCGTTCCACATAGAACGCTTGTATATTTTAAGCCACATTCAAAACAACTGGCAATATCCTTCAGAATGCAACACACAACGGAAGTGCCTCCAAAAAGTTTCCTCTGAGGAAGCTTTCTGGACTGAATACTCTGTCATTGTGGTAACTGGGTCAATAAACTAAAGTATTTTTCAAGGAAATAAAAACTCCCCCATGAATAAGACTTTCATACATATTACAACTTGAAAAATTATCTGACCGTGCATAACAGAAAATAGCCTCGCGCGGGAATTTCAGGGGCTAATAATAAACCCCTGTGCCAGTTGGAAACGTAAAAGATGAACGAATGGTGCATCACTCACCCTTCAGAGGTAAAATTCTTGATTGTTTGAAATTGAGGCCCATTGAAACGGCTTCTTGTTGTGCCGTATGGCATATTCCAAAAGTCAGATTCCGGTCATGGTTTCGATCGTAGGTCGACGTATCCGAAAATCCACCTTCGCACACTCTGATAAGATATAATAAATTGGAAATCAAAAATATATGCATTTCCACGTTGTTCATTTGATTCTGTACAGGCAGTTTATTAGACAGGATACGAATCTTGGTGAATGGTAGCAGTATTGCTAATCCATAACAAAGTCAAATAACCGCGCTGTTAACACAGTCACAAGGTCAGTCTGGCCCAATGCAATCTGTAATAGAAACTTTGGGAAGGTCATACGGGTATGGCGAATTGAAGTAATGGATTTTCTCTTCCGTTTCAGTTGGTCGTATTAGCCTTGCACAAGCAAACGGAAAACCAGAAGAAGACGGAGAAACCGCCAACCTGGAAGACGGTGCAACAATCCAAGAGGACTGATTCGTAATGTGTTTGTATTCGTATTTCTACATTATTGATAGTGTGCCACATTCTTGAGATAAATCCTTACATTGCCGGATTTTGCCTTTTCGCCTTTGGCTGACTGTTACAAAATTGGTGCCGCTACGCGGGATCAAGGATGCCGAAAAAGCTACCCGAATCTGATAGTCGGGAAGAGGCGATAGCCCGCTCGCCACCCAAGGACCAGCTTGGAAGTCCATCTGTCCATGAACTTTCACGCCCGTTGACCGAGTGCAAAATAATCAGAACTCAGCAGGTTCCTACTCCGGGAAAGCCCGAGAAATTTCGCCTTAATGGGAACGATAATCGGTGGGGGAGCCAGGTGCGGAGGAACCTTCGATGGTTCGCTGAAGAGCGACAAGAAGATGTTATCATGGGGCTGCTGGATGGAGAGGCCTATGATGTCCTCAATGAAGAGGACGTTTTTAAAAGCAGTGACTTGGATTCTGTCTTCGAGCAGACTCGGAGACTTTTGGACGCCTCCGGGCAATCTTCACAATATCGGCAGGAGTTTCACGGGAGAAGGCAGCGGCCAGATGAAGACGTACGATCTTTTGGTCGCGAGCTGCAACTGATAAGTCAGTGGGCTTATCCCGATGAGGCCAACGAGAAGCGGGAAGGCCGGGAGTTAGAACAGGTAATTGACAGCGTCTCGAACCCAGCTGTGGAGCGAGCTCTGTTATGAGGGATGTTCGAGAATTTGGCACAGGCATTGTCTGCAGGGGAAGCAGAGGAACGCGTGGGGCGGGCAGTCGCGGGGGTGCCAGCTGGAGACGAGTGCTGCGCTTTACGTGAATAGAAACCGAGTACTCGACATCCGGGCCGTAATCCCTCTAATTGGAGACGAAGTTGGTACCAAGGAAGGCAAGCTGGAGCACGTCGGCCGTCTTATGACAAGATTCAAGGCTTCAGAGCCAACCGGTGGTATGCTGGTCCCCACAGCAGCCCTCCCGGCACCTCGTATTCACAGCCAGTCGAAAGCGGTCTGCCCTTGTACGGAACGAGGACACAAACTCAGAAACAAGTTAGGTCTATCGTTCCTGCCTTTTCTATATGTTCCACTTGTGCTGTTCGAGCAAAAGTTAATGGAACCGTTTTGTTTGGGCTGGTTGACACGGGAGCCACTTGTAGTTTAATCAGTGTGAAACTGATGGCAATAGTCGGAAACGTTGAGTCAGTCTCGTGTACTATAGTCTTAACGGCAGTAAAGGGGAGAAGTTAAACTTCAGTGGGATCATCACTCCGAAGTTGGAACTGGGCGGCGTTGTTAAGAAGCAGCCTCTAATAGTGGTCGAGGGGATTCCCTACGATGTGATTAGCGGAAAAAATGTCCTGGTGAATTTCGGATGCGTAATCGACATTTCACAGAAGAGGTTATACCTGAGGAACGGAAACATTGAAGCCTTCGGCCGGAACAGGATCAGCATACACAATTGAGCAACGATACCGGCCATGGAAGACCACGTAACACGGTTTGATGCCCTCCTAGATGATAGCAACATAGCCAAATGTAATAAACCGTTGTCGGACCTCCTTGAGAAGTTTTCCGACACGTTCCTATGAGGGGACGAGAGATTGGGCGGGACGGATTTAGTTAAACACCGAATTGACCTGGGGGACGCAAAACCCATGAAAATGGCCCCCAGACGGATACCAATTCGTTATCAAGAGGAGGAGCAGAACATAATCGAGGAAATCCTGAAGAACGACGTTATACAACCATTACACTCCTCTTGGTCGTCTCCAGTGGTGTTAGTCAAGAAGAAGGATGGAAAACTTCGTTTGTGTGTAGACTACAGGAAACTTAATGCCATCATCAAAAGGGATTCATTCCCACTGCCTGTCACGGAAGACCTGTTCGACGCCCTAGGCCGTAGCCAGTACCTCAGCACCCTAGACTTAGCGACTGGGTATTGGCAGGTTGAACTTGTAGCCGAAGATCGGGAGAAGTCAGCGTTCGCGACTCCAACCGGGTTTTATGAGTTTCAGACAATGCCTTTTGGACTAACTGACGCACCTGCTACTTTCCAAAGTTTGATGAGTAGCATTCTGGAGGGACTGATTCCCTCGATATGCATTGTACACATCGATGATGTACTGATTCATGGGAGAGCGAATGAGGACTATTTAGAAAACTTGGAGCTAGTTCTGGGAAGAATCAGAGATGCAGGACTTAAGCTAAAGCCATCCAAGTGCAAATTTCTTTCCAAAGAAGTGAACTTTCTGGGCCACATTGTTTCGGACCAAGGAGTAAGAATTGACCCAGGAAAAGTCAAACAAGTCTTAAATTGGCCAACTCCTAACAACGTTTCGGAATTGAGAAGTTTCCTAGGACTGGCTTCGTATTACCGTCGCTTCATCAAAGGTTTTGCAGAACGGGCGGCACCATTGAATGCTCTTCTGCGCAAAGACGACGGCTTCATTTGGGACGAGCGATGTGAGCAGTCTTTTGGAGATTTATGTTAGGCTCTTTGCGCGGCTTCCGTGCCAGCACTGCCCGATCTGGCTGAAGGAGATGGTGAGTTTTATTCTAGACACAGACGCGAGTGACGGGGCCTTTGGAGGTGTGTTATCACAGATCGGGTGAGATGGATTGGAGCATGTCATCGCCTGTGGCAGTAAAACGTTATGTAAGCTGGAGAAAAATTACTGCACGACACGAAAAGAAATGTTAGCCCTGGTCACATTCGCAAAACGTTTCGACAGTACCTAATCGGTCGACGACTTCGAGTTTGTACAGACCACCAGGCCCTTCTGTGGTTACGAAACTTTAAAGACCCCTAGGGGCAAATAGCCCGGTGGCAGGAGCAGTTGCAGGATTTTGATCACGTGATTGAACACCGTGCGGGTAGTCGACATTCGAATGCGGAAGCATTATCGAGGAGGCCAGTCCGAAACCAGGAAGATTGCCCGTCCTGCTCCGTCGGTTATGTCTACAGTCTCCAGGAGGAACAGTGGGGCTCAATCCAGTCCAGAGATAGAGATACAGGCTTCGTCTGCGCAAAGAATGTGTTTGTATTTTTGCGGTCTTCTAATTGGTGCCGACGGAACAATGAATCAGTCTTGTTCTGGTTTTGGGATTCTTGTGAGTTGGCCACGCACTGCCTGCAACCGGATCCTCGTGGCATGCACCACCCTCTGGCGGGTTTGTGGGTATTGTAACGAAGGGTCGTGAAAAACCCCCCTATTTCCCTCGCGATTCAGTGTTTTTCTTAACATCAAGCACTTGCTTACACTATTGACGTGTCTTTACGAACTGTTTGTTTCTATGGACCAATTGTTGTTTGTTCGCGCCCAGAGCGTTACTTTGTCATATCCTTGTTCTGGACGCACGTGCTCCTTGCTCGCAAGCCGCAATTCGGTTTCCCGTTTGTTGAGCCCTTCTGGTCTCATTATTGAGGTTTGTATCTTTTCGGTGTCACTGTTCATTCAGTAACCTAGTATAGTATAATATCACGGATAATTGCTTTTTGATTTCGGGATCCGTTGTGAATTTGGCTACGCATTGCTCAAACGTTCGTTACAATACTCAATAAATCAATTTGGAACGAGGAAAATCACGCAAAGTGCCAAGAAATGGATCAAAATCATTGGAATCTGGACAGAAAGTAATACGGAGTTCCGCTGCTTACCATCTTACCTGTTCTTTTCACTCCTTTCCCGTTCATTCTGGTTCCCACCACTCTCCTGGGTTTTATGTCCGGCCCCATTTCGCATTCCTTAATCGTCTCATTCCAGAACCTCTTATCCCAGAAGCCCACTTGCTAGTACCTACTTGGTGGCCTTTCCTCTCGTCTCACTCATGTATCTACCATCCACCAACTTCTATCATATTCCCTCCTATGCTCCACACTATTTCCCATCAGCAGAGCTAAACTCATTCACATCAGCTAGCCCGAAATGGTCTCTGATGGTCTTAGGCATGGTCTGGCGCTGTATGAGACTGACACACGTATGCTAGCTTGTGCTTTACAACGCTCGTTGTCCTACTCCGTGTGTTTGCACAGTCCCACTCTGTATCTTCCAAGCCCATGCTAGCGAAACCCCTGATGTCAACGGCACCCATGCCATAGAGTCGTTTGAACGTGGGGAAAAAAGACCACCCCCAGCAGTTGCGAAAAAAGGCAAATACGCATAAAATTACGATCGGGCGGAGGGGCTATGGAAAGTTCCTATATGGGCTCAACCACTCCTCTGTTAGGAAACAAAAAAATGGAAAAGAACAGTGGAAAGTAAAGACCTCGTGGGATCGATCCCATCACCAAATACCACTGACAGCGAGCTGTGAAGGAACTGGGCAACCTTCATCTATGGGTATGCCTCCCATCAGCTCAGACCTGATCCTGCGAAAAAGGAAACCCCACATCGCCCTCGTTCGCTCGAAAAGCTTTTGGATTTCACGCACGAGACTGACTGGTGTAACAGCCGGTCGTGGAAAATCCCCCTTGAACCCTCGCGATTCAGTGTTTTTCCCAACATCACTCATTTCCATACACTATTGACTTGTCTTTACGAACTGGTTGTTTTTCTGGACCAATTGTTGTTTGTTCGCGCCCAGAGCGCTACTCTGGCACATCCTTGTTCAGGACCTGCGTGACGCACGTGCTGTTTGCTCACACGCCGCTATTCGGTTTCTCGTTGTTGAGTCTTTGTGATCGTATTATTGAGGTTTGTATATTGTTCATGTCATTGTTCATTGTAATAATCTAGTATCGTAGAATATCACGGATAATCGTCTTTTGATTTCGGGATCCGTTGCGAATTTGGCTACGCATTGCTCAAACGTTCGTAACAATACTCAATAGATCAATTTGAAACGAGGAAAATCACGCAAAATGCCAAGAAAAGGATCAAAAGCAGTCGAATCCGGACAGGAAGTAATACGGCAAGTCTCTGGGGAGGTTTTGGGTACATATGATTCTTTAGTTAATGCTAGATCGCCTAGTCCTGTCAGTGCTAGTTCATGTGTTATTGAGAACAATATTGATCGTAAGGATGTCGATTTATATAAGCTGAGAATACTAGAACCAGAGCAACAGTTACTATCGGCTAGACTACAGGCGCAGGAAGCAGAGAAGTGTACACAGAAACAGCGAGAGCATGAGACCAGTGACTTCAACACTTCCGATAGGTTAGGGTGCAATAAAGTAGGGAACCCCACGCCGGTCGCCGACTACAAACCACCATCGATCGATCTGCCTAGAGTGGAACTAACGATTTTTGACAGGCGATCTGAACACTACTGCAAGTTCGTCAAGCAGTTCGAAACGTTCGTTGAAAATAAGGTAACTGACCCTGGGTAAAGGCTTCTCTACCTTATCCACTACTGTCGAGGCCGAGCAAGAGAAGCTATCGACGGGTGCACCATGCTCGACCCAGAACAAGGCTACATCCGAGCAAAGAAGATTCTAAGGGACTTGTTTGGCCAACCCTTCAAAGTAGCCCGTAAACTTATGCAGGGCGTGATGGCAGAGGCAAAGAGAACCAAGGGCGACGTCTACACCATGGCCGACCTGGTGATTAAGACGCAGATCTGCTCAATAGCCCTCGACCATTTAGGTTACAGGGCTGACCTAGACGCCATGCACACTTTGGAAGGCATAGTCCGTCACCTCTCTCCCGAACTACAGGGTCGGTGGGCGGAAGAAGCAGAACGGAAAGCCGAAGCGACAGAGAAGCCAACTTCGAAAACCTGACTGAATACTTGGACAGGCAAACGTAGATAGCTGACAGCAGATTCGGCCGACTCATCCGGGACAGCAACCAAGCAAACAAGCCCAGTACTAGCCAAGTCCAAACCCCCGTACGGGAACATCCAAAGTACCAGCCTTGGACCAATACACACGTCATTTCACGAGATGCTACGGCGAAACCAAATTGCAGATCCTGTGGTTCTAGCCATGGCCTACCAGAATGCCTCAAGTTCGGCAACGCCACAATAGACGAACGGTGGGGAATGGCGAGGATGGCAGGAGCATGTTTTATCTGTCTCAACACCACTCACCGGCCAGCAGCCTGTAGAACAAGGAATCGATGTGGTTACGAGGGCTGCACGGGCAGACACCATCGGCTGCTGCATCAGGCGAGAGTAACCTTACCCGAGGCGAGTGCCAAGACCAGCGTGATTTGTTCAACTTCACAATCTGCCAGTAAACCGGTACGTTTAGGCGTAGTGGCCGTGGGAGTAGTGACTCCGACTGGGATAGTCAAGGCGTTGGCTTTCGTTGATAGTGGATCCGACACCACTTTAGTGAAAGAGCGGTTTGCCGACAAACACCAACTGGCTAAAGGTGCGACGTCGTTGGCAGTGAGCACGGTGGGCGGAACACAGGTAATGACTGCCGGTAGATTAAGGCTGCAACTCATCTCTCTAGACACTAACGAGGAAATTGAACCAGCGGAGGCATTCACGTTAGCGGATCTCCACATGCGAGCACCAAGGTCGGTGAACGCAATCTTGACAAGGTGGCCCCACCTGCAGGATGTAACCGTTGTAGACCGGGAAGATGATGAAGTGGATCTCCTCATCAGCTGCGACGTGCAAGAGGCGCATTGGGTGCTTGACCAGAGAGTGGGTGACCGCCAGGCACCTTATGCCGTACGCACGGCTCTGGGATGGATGTTATACGGTCCAGTAGGGGTACGTGGCTCCGTGAATTACTTATCCGCCGAAACGGACCGCATAGAGTATCATCTGCAACGGCTGAATGAAAAGGAGTTTCATGACATTGGAGACGAAAGACCGACGTTGTCTCAAGAGGATCACTTCGCCCTATAAGAAGTACGGCAAGGCACTAGAGGCCTCAAAAACAGTTCGAGGTTCCCCTCCCATGGCGAACATCGCTCGACCCGTGGACTGATAACAGAAAATATGTTCTCCAACGATTACTACGACTAAAAGAACGCTTCATTCGAGACCAGAAACTGCGGGAACAATACGCGGATTTGATGAAGCGAAACGAGGCCCTCGGTTACGTTGAAAAGGTGCCTGTTAGCACCGACAGCCAAAGGGGTATCTGGTATCTGCCTCACCATCCGGTTATCAACCCAAAGAAACCCAATAAACTGCGCGTGGTTTTCGACTGTGCGGCCAAGTTCCAGGGCAAGTCGTTAAACGATCGCCTACTACAGGGGCCTGACTGGACCACTCCACTGATCGATGTTTTGTGCCGTTTCAGAGTGGGTAACGTGGCCCTGTCTGCCGACATTAGGGAAATGTTCCATCAGGTGAAGATTCCGGTAGGGGAACGAGATGCGTTGCCTTTCCTGTGGTGGGAAGGGAGCGACCGGGACAACGCAGTGGTGAATTATAGGATGACCGTCCACCCCTTCGGAGCCATATCGTCACCATTTTGTGCGAACTACGCCCTCCGAGAATCAGCGAGGAAACATGGCGATCTAGTACATCGGACGGTGGTAGAAAGCGTCAGCAGGAACTTCTACGTCGACCACTACCTTGGGTCATTCGATGATGTGGAATCAGCTGTAGAGCAGTTCAGGGGTCTGACGAGATTGCTGGAAGAGGGCGGCTTCCATCTAACTAAATGGATGTCGAACGCTTCAGAAGTGCTGAAGGTCATCCCGTATCACGAAAAGGCCGAAAGGGTAAGAGATTTGGACGGCTCTCCACTTCCTATCGAGCGCACCTTAGGGATACAATGAGACGCGGAAACGGACGATTTTGTTTTCGAGCTAAACGTTCCCGAGCTGCCAATAACCCGTCGTGGCATACTATCTGCTGTCTCAAGTTTGTTCGGCCCGCTCGGTTTCGTCTCACCATGGCTGCTACCCGGAAAGATCTTGCTGCAGCGGCTGTGCCGTAAGAAAGTTGATTGGGACCAGTCACTGGACCGAGGGGACCTGCTGGACTGGGAAGAATTTTTGAACACCTTGAAGAAATTAGGGGACATAAGAATCCCACGATGTTTGACTCCTGGCCATACGACACGGACTGGAGAACTGTATGCCATTTGCGATGCATCCGAAGTCGGTTATGGAGCTGTGGTTTACGGACGATGGTGCGCAGGAGATGGACAATATACCACGAGGATCCTGTTCGCCAAAGCCCGCGTTACTCCACTGAAGTCGGTCTCAATCCCACGCCTTGAACTCAACGCAGCCGTGTTGGCAGTCAGGGTGGTGCAAGCTGTGAAGAGATGTTTCGATCTCTACATTTGGTCGGTGAGCTTCTGGACGGATTCAACGGTAGTACTTTACTATATAAACAACGTCAGGAGCCGGTTTGGTACTTTCGGTGCTAACCGGCTCACGATTATCCACGATGAATCAGCCACGCACCAGTGGAATCATGTCAGGTCTGGCGATAATCCAGCCGACCTGTGCTCCCGAAGTGCGACCAACTTCAGGCAACTGGACACGTGGACGAGAGGGTCAAACTTCCTGCAATTGCCCAAACAGGACTGGCCAGTTTTCGAATTAAAACCCTCTACGGAAGTAGAAAGGGAAATCAAAGGCGTAGTGATGGTGGCCAACGTCGTCGAAGCGACATCCATTCTATCGCGATTGGTCAGGTTTCCCTCCTGGATGAAAACACTCCGTCCGTTAGTTTGGTTAGCCAGGTTCAAGAGAAATTTGCTAGTCATGAAAGGGCTACGTCCCTCAGGTCGGATACTGGTCCGCCCGATAAGTCTTGATGAGCTACAAGCTGCAGAGTACGATATTTTCCGAATGATACAGCGCAAGGCTTTCGCCCGAGAACTCGAGAGGGCAGAAGAAGTGGGACCGACCAATAAAAACATACCATCTCCAAGAGGCGAGCTGAAACGTTTAAACCCCAAACTCATCGACGGAATGCTGCGGGTGGATGGTAGGCTGACCAACGCCCACCTGAACTTCGACACAAAGTATCCCATACTGCTGCCTGCGAGACAACCTGTAGTAGAGCTAATGATCCAACACGTCCACGCCGTGGAGGGACATGCCGGGGAAAGTCACGTGACGAGCGTCATCCGAAAGCGCCTTTGGTTGTTGAGAGGACGAGAGACTGTAAAACGCGTAATCCGACGGTGTGTGCAATGCAGGAGACGCAATGCCACAGCAGGCAAACAACTCGTGGCCCCACTGTCAGAGTGCAAGGTGACCGTGGGCGAAGTTTTCGGGAAGTCCTTCGGAACACCTTGCCAAAAAAAACAGCCGACTGGTTTGCAATTTCATGCGGAGAAGCTGACACATGTGCAATCTTCCAGTTGGTTGCCTGCAGACCATATCGCCTCACATCTTTATTTGTGCGCTTGCGCTATATTTTGAGCCTAAAGATTTAATCTGTCAGGTTTATTTCGCTCACTCGCACCGTAATCTCCACTCATTTGACTAGTTACCAGTTCTTGGCACGGGTAGACAAAATGCTTCCGTAACCCCGGTTGAGAATACGCCAAACAGTGATCCCAAGGAAGTCATGTGCCGCAATACGCGATGCAAAGAGGGCCCTGTCTATAAGAGTGGAATCGCATGTGAAGCATGGGATTTATGGCTTTATATGAAATTCGGGGGGTCAGCAATGCTGCACTACTCAGTGTACCGCAAATACCGAGCATTGACTTGGACACATCGAGAGTGTAATAACTGCCTCTGAGAATATCTTAAGCCACTGCATAGACCGGAAAGCTGACAGGGCAGGGAAACGGGCAGCTCACAACAGGCAGCAGGAAAAATCACCCCAAGTTCGCGACAGCCGAATGATTTACAGACGGAAGTTCAAATGCCCTCCCGGAGAATCACGAGAAGGCTAGCGGCAGACAGCAATTATCAGGGCTACTCCATCGGAGAACAGAAAATGAGACTGTGCAAAACCGAAGCGCCGACTGCCCAAAGGAAGGAGACCCGAAAAAGGAAAAGGCCTCTGAAAGGGGAAACCGTGGAGCAGGGGAAGACAGAGTTAGAGGCAAGTTGTCGATGAGTTTCGAGAACGGATAACGACCTTTGGAGGATTGGTTTTGATAACTGTGGTTGAATTTCGCGTGCTACAGAACCCTTGTGACGTAGCACTTGGGCAAAACGGCGGTGTTTTAGTGAGTGGCTTACCAGAACCCTATATGGGAGGGAGCAGGCTGCCAGAGAGGACCTTCATGTACCACTCTGTGAACCTCTTGCCGTTGGTGGATATTCCCTGGCATGTCTCCTTCAAAAGAGTAAAGCGGCTGGGGAAGTGGACTGGGTCAGAAGGAGGGGACAAGAGCGAGCCGCTTCCCACACTTGTCAGATTTGAATCCCGCTGCACAGAGGCGGGTTTCTAAGTGTGGCTGACAGCACAAGATGTAGCACAGGTGGGGTCATCCGGGTTGCACCTGACAATGCAAATAGGCACAAGAAGCAGAGTGGACGGAAATGTATTCGACTAACAAGATATAACCGGGTGCTCATGAAGTCGCCCCAAATGCAAGTTCAAAGGGCTCACCAGCCAGTGTCTAGAGGTAAAGCTTTAAAGGCTTCTACTGCAGAACAAAAGCTGATACGGTGAGCACGAGGAACATGACGACGCAGACGGGGACGCACGTTCTTCCGGGGGCAGGCAAGCCGCAGGGTGTTAGGTCGGCCAGCGAAATCAAAATTGTCGGGAGCGACGCGGTTACTATTGGTTTATTTCGTAGATATCCGAAGCATACCAGACAGGTAACCAATTTTCTTCAAGCAGTAATATGACCGGTTATTTCGTAAAAATTTGGAAAGATGCTCGACAAACAAAGGATGGGTAGATTGAGGAGGGGGAGAGAATGGAGGTAATTGAATGACAAATGTATGCCCACCAACGCACATCGCAAAGCCTTTAGATGAACCCAAGTGGGGATTCAAAGGGATGTCCGATGAACTCGAAAGTCTAGTTCAGAAGGTGGGTCTGGTTGATCCAAGTGGAGATAGCTGAAATCTGGGGGCTTTTCATGAGAAGGACTAAAAATCTGTATGAACAACTGTGCTGACGAGAGGAGATGAAGAATAAGTTGAATTGCATGGCAAAGGGTTGGATAGTAACAAAGCTTTGCTACTCCGCAGTGAATATTCAGTGGCATGAGATAAATTCGACTGTAAAAATGGAGCGAGAAATGCAATCCGTGGAGGGTGGGTAAAATGGCAAAAAGGCTTTGGAATATTTGGTATATTGTGGATGTGAGGCCCAGATATAGACAGAATAGACGAACGTCAGGAGGGCGGCGGAAGGCGAAGAACTAGAGAATGTAGGGCGAATGTATGCGAATATGGGAGGAGCAGAAGAGAGGAAGATTAGAGGGCTAGAACACGGAAGTAGCAGTGATTGGAAGAGACCACTAGGGAGAGACCAAATGATATAGAATCAATTTTTGAAAATGATGACAAGTTTCTTTATGACAGGAGAATAAGGGGGCTAATAACTGAGAGACGATCTTGGAAGCATGGAAGTGATGACGGCTGTAAAGAACAGATCATATGAGAGGGCGGATGAGGGAAATGCTTGGAGAAAACAGGTGAGTGGATCTTATGATTCGACAAATGCGGGGGCGTCATGTGACGACGGTTGAAAATGAAGGAAGCCTTAATAAATGGACGTACTCTATGCAGTAAGAGGATAATGGCGATGGAAGTGGCCCGGGAGCATAGATTGAATGCAGGTAAAAAGTGGTCGGATTAGTGTGAAACACCGGCGGAGAAAGGCATTCGGGAAGGAGAATAAACGCGGTGCAAGAATGCAGCAGTTATAACGGCGAACAGCGTATGAGGGAAATGAGCAAATGAAGGACCAGATAGATCAGTTAAGAGCAGATCATGTGGTTTGAAACTGTGCATGAAACTCATGATGCGAGGTTGTCCTTACATTAGGTGGAACATGGAAAAGCCGAGGAAACTGGAAGGCTCACAAAAGTGTTCTTGGCGAGGGGTATACGAAACGAAAGATTAGAAAACTGACCGAGCAGAGGTATCTAAGAGGTGACCAGTCAGATCGTTTTACCGGAGTTGAAACTCCATGAAGGCCGAGAAACAAAAAGCGCCAGGACAGGTAAACCTGTCATGGAAAAATAAGCACCTAAAATATATGCGTATCGGAGTTGGGTCGATGGGACTGTAGGACTGCCTGTCTCCAGTCAGTCGTACAAAATGAGTGAGCCGGAGGATGCCAATCAAGGCAACGCCTGATAGAAAGATCCATAGAAGATTTGCAGAGCCGAGCCAGGAATGGATAATAAATGTGGCTGTAAAAGATGAAAATGCTGAAGAGGCCAGTTCTAATATGGGGATTGGTGATGGGCACGATGATTATGGCACTTGGTGCAGTGGGGCCCGTGAATGGAGGACAGGGAAGGAAATGATCGAACGGTTAGCATTAAGTTACACGAAGGCAATTATTGAGCTGTGTGGGCAAAGGGTGGTAGAGAAAGAATAGGGATTTGGAGCCAGATAAGGAGTCATGGGTGGAAAAGAGAACTTTGGGGGCGTGGGCAGAGTAAAGTGGATAGAAGGACATCACACAGTGAGAATTGGCATGCTGAGAAACGACGGGAGCATAAAGGAGATGGGTGGGTGTGAATACATTAGCGGAATGATGAAAATCGGAAGTTATTAGAATTATGACAAGAACGATAAGTGAATAAACCCTGGCAGAATAAGGCTGATGGAAACGTGCGATCTGCCACGGACAGTTTTGGATGCGGTAGACCGAGGGGAGTCAGAGCTTGCGATCTGCTTCCGGTGTGTGTCGGTGGGGCTAACCGGGCACTTGACGCCCAGCCTGTAAAACGCTTCATGAAGTGAACGCAGAAGATATAATCCACCAGCATAATAGCTCTCGCACATCATTGCAAACGGTCCGCCCGCCTGGTGTGCACCTGCTGAAGCGTAGATCCGACCACCCCTGCACTTCCGGAATCGGCACGAGTGACCGCTGACGGTTTTACAGTTGGGCAGAATAGCCACGATAATTGTATATGATCCAGGACCAACTGGCCAGGTTGTAGGATACCATGGACAGCAAAGCTAGCGGAAACCGACATTGGTAGACGACCATATGTCATTATTATCCAGATTCAGCTGCGGGGGAAAAGATCAGTGCAGCGCCCGAAGCGGCTAGCTGTCAATAAGGATCCCTGAAAAGAGAAAAGGGGTGAAGAAAATCAATCTGGGCATGCTCCAGCTGAGGCTTGACAGTTGACGGAGAGAAAAATTGAAACGAAGCGTAACAAGAGCAGTCGGTACCTACGGCCTGTTGGGAGACTCTAGGCGGAGTGAATGGTCACAACCTGTTGTATTAGCACGGGTATAGGTAGTGGGAAACTGTGGAAGAGTGAACTTAACGGCGCAAGGTAGAAGGAGGCGGAAGGAGTCAGGAAGGTCACACAGAATAATGTGGGTTGGTGGGCAGGGTTCTCGCACGGAAAGCAGAAGATAACTTCACTGTGGATCAGGACGGTCAGGGTCGTACTCCGTGATCCTGGGAGAAGAAAAGGGTTGAACATGGAATACTGACATTGGCTTGTGGCTCAGATGTAGTAAGACCACAGCGGGCGGTCTATTTTACAAACATGGTCAGTAGAGAAGCGCTCGTCCTCTTGCAACATGAGAATGAGGGTAGTAAGGTAGATAAGAAGTGCGCCTTCAAAAGAATACGGTGGCGAAGCACTGCGTATGCCGAGGGGAAGCCTCTTCTAGATTTTGGAATAGCATGAGATGAAGAATCGAGACCTCAGACTGAGATTAGGTTAAGGGACAGGTGAAGAAGAGGCAAGATGACCAAGGGGATGGTGGCAGGGCTGCAAATGGGATGTGAAAGGAAGTGTATACCCGGTTGTGGATTAGCTACACGAGGAAGACTGAGTTGAGCCTCATGCGACTTGTCCATAGAGGTCCAGTTTGTAGGAGCTCTCAGAGTTGGCGGCATTTTAGGGTTACGAATACTCTTAGGATCTTTCCGGTGGAGGCATGCTGAACATTCTCAAGAGATGTTATAGAAGAATATGGCCAGAGGCTGGAGGTCACCGGGCAGAATTTCAGGAGTTGTCTCACATATGGGAGGTATATAGAGAGGCCACTGGCGGGTAAAATACGCCGATATATCAGACCCAGGGTCACTTAGCTTTGGGGTGTTGAAACGATGCACGTTCCGAGAAGATAAAGAAACAGGGCGTGGTATATGGGGGTAGGGAGGAAGTCCAGAATAATTTGGCCGGGTTAAGCGGTGCGTTTTTAAGTTAAGAGGAATTCCATGAACCACGAGGTTTATCAGGCTTGGAGACGGGATAATTCCCACAGCAGGTTGCATAGGGTCGTGGAGAGGCGATTAGTTTATTAGTATTCTATCCTTAAGTCATCGGCAACGGGGAATGGGGTGTAAGCCCATTCTCGCAAATCGAGCAACACGTAGCCAATTCAAACGAGTCCCAAAACCAGAACAAGATTGATTCGTGGTTTCTAAGGTACTAAGTTGACATTCACAAAGGGTACAAATATATACAAACCTCAAGTATACGGACAAATAGATTTCACAGCAAACCCCAAAGGTTCAAAGCCCCGTGGCTCAAGTACGACGGTCAGAGTCGGTTCACGGCCAAATTCAAATGTCTCACATGGATAAACAAACGTGAAAAAGTGTGGTATATGAGCGAGCTTTTCAAGGTAATGTTAAATACAGTCAAATTCACAAAGCATGTAGAACATTTGGAAGGATTTCCAGTATTTGTTCTTTACATGGTGTATCCCAGCAAACGGAATAGAAAATGTCGTTGATATTAATGTGGAATGGTAATGGACCCAAGACACTGCCTAGGATGGTCCACACCGGTAATGGGTTCGGTAGAGGATAAGTGGCCGCCAACCAACACAACTTATGATTTGTGAGAGAGATTCGAGGATAGCCAGAAGAGGGGAGGGCCTGTAATAAAGAGAGATCGGATTTTGGCTATCGGGTGCATGTGGGGAACGCGATCGAAATCCTTAGACGCGTCGAGGTGCAGGAAAATTGCGAAGTTGCCTGCTTCAGATGCAGACGATAGGATACTGAGAAAGCTCGGCTGGAAGGAGGAGCGAGAGAATTCAGAAAACCATGTTGACCAGGGATGCTGATGGGACCGTCCAGGAAAAGGTGATTTCTTGACTACAAATAACCCGCACTGGACAGAATCAGTACAATACTTATAGGTGAGTGTGGGTGCGAAGTGATGTGGGTGAGCATCTGGGGGACCAGTGTGGGGCGGCCGTGGGAAGGGAGTGGCAATGTCAGGAAAGCTTTGGCGGCTCGTGAGGGGTATGGGGTACGGTAAGTGGGGAGGGCGGATGTGAGCTGTACAAGAGCGGGATACAGACACGATCCTGGAGTATTTGCTGGTGTAACCGGTATTTCGGGATTAGGCAGAGGCTGATGAAGAAAAGCTGGAGGAGACGGCGGGGACATTCTAAATCCGTGATATGAGGGTTTGTGTCTGAGGAGCAAGGAGGGATTAGGTTAGCAAAGGAGATGGAAGATTAGTGAGTCCCGCTTGATCAGAAACAAGGAGAGATGGTAGAGGGGGCTGGGGCTGTGGAGGGGTTTGTGGCATGTGTATGGCCCCGATGGTTGCTCCTACGCAAGGGATCAAAGATTTCGGACGGAAATGGGTGGTAGGCCAGCTGGTTGCCCCCTACAGGGTCCGAAGTTACTCTTTCAGCGAATGTCGACCAAGAGTGAGGACTTTTGGGTGAAGCTATCCGCTGAGCAAGGGCAGACCCGGTTGCAGTAACAGGTAGGCCCATAGGGGATTCAGAGGATCGCTTTTAAAGAGCACCAAGATGTAGCAGGTTCAAGCTCTCATCGGATGGGCAGTTAGCAGTGTCACCAGAGCGAAGACGGTGGTTGATAACACGTGTCAAAGGCTCTAGCGACGGATGGAGGCTAGTACGGCGGAGATTGGTAGTTGTACCACGGTCCGGCTTTGACTTAGGGGCTAAGGCTGGGAGATTGTCGGCTGTTTGCTGACGTAGCTTGCCTTTTGGGGGCTGAAGATACTGGAAGTAGGGGCTTTTGGGGAGGTGGTAGAAAGTATCCTTTGTGTGTGGGTGGAACCGGGGGTGGGGTGTTCGTCGAATCTAGGTCGACAGTTTGCTGGTAGGCAGCAAGAGACGCTCGAACCGCTACTGGCATTTTGCCAGTGGGGCACTGAGTAACCTTCGTATCAGCGCCCGTGGAGTCTGCGTGCATGAAAGGGCGGAGTCACTTTAGAGTGATCGAAATATTTCCCGCTGTAGAGGAGTTTCATCAGGGAATATCTCAAGCTCTTTAAAGGGCAAACTAGCAGTAGTTGTCGACTTGCTGATGATGAACTCTCTAGCTGTCTACTCATCGTGATCTGGAATAGCGGGAGCAGCTATGTTTCTGGGGCATTTTACGTAGCCTTAAGCGTTGGTGTATATAACGAGCCATACTGCTCAAACTAAATACGTTATGTTTGACTAACATGGGTCGTACTCTGTCTGGAACAATAAAAACCACGCCATTCTTAGAGTGGTAATGCGGCGGTACATTTCAGTCGATAGTCGGGAAAGCGTCCCACTGAAACCAAGATTTTTGTGGACATAGCGGCTGCAAGGTCAAGGAGGAGAGGCAGATGAAAAATCTTTGAAGGGATTTCGTGAATCAGCTAGGTCTTGTTTTTAAATTCAATGAAACTCTGTTTGAGGTCACTCGAACTACTACAAGCCTCAGCGTCAATGTCAGCAAGGGCGACAGAGAACGGCTTATTTATTGGGCGGGGTTGGGTGCGTTTGGATTTAATAACTTTAGCTATTCGGGTTTTCCGGACACTGGTTAAGGACCGGGATGGCACGATAGGACAAAAAGTAGGCCCGAGGTACATAGGTATTAGGAGGTTGGCCTATCAGTCAGAGACAAACCAAAAAGGTTTATGGGGAGCAGGAATATATGAGAGAGCCATATATGCACAGGCCGTAGTGTGGTTTGTGCTACAACGGGGGAGAGGAAGCACACTGTTTAGTTTAAGTTAGGAGAATTAAGTGCAGTGGGGGATGGTGAACTATTGAAACTTCGAATTGTGGTACGGAGAGATAACATCGGCATGGAATGTGGTGCATACTGTACTAATGTATGGACCAAACAACTAACGGTACGGAGAGAGGTGCTTTGGAAATGGGATCCAAGTGCTGGGAAGAACGAAAATTCACCTTCGCATGGGAAAATAAATGATGGCGGAGTGGAGAGTTATGGTTAACCAGAAAAGATTGAAGGGGAATTACGGGGCAGAACAAAAACGTTAGAAGGTGCACCGGTAAATGGGTAGCGAGAAAAGCGTTTGAGCTAGACTTCAGTGAGAGGGATATAGGTATTCTGTGCGGATAAAATCGTGGTGAGAAGCAAGGAGGATTTACTAGATGAGTCATGTAGGATGGTTAAAGTGTAATCGAGGCCGAAAGTACCTGAGGTAATGCGCGAGGCTCATTAGCAATGTCGGTTAGCGGTCGCAACGTGGTGTAACGCAGTTAATTACACCAGTAGGTCAGTACCTCGGGTTAAGAGGTGATATATACTAGGGTGAACAAAATTATAGGTATACATCATGGGAAAAGTAAAAGATGCAAGACGTCTTGAGTTTTTCTTCGGGATGATCCTGTACTGCTCAAACAAAATGTCAGTACCTCCGGGGGTGAAGCCTGCGGGGCGAAATTCCCAGCCTGATGGACCAAGAGCAAGTCAGGGACGGGCGAGGCCACTCGCAGTCCACACGAAGGCCGCCATTGTGAGGAGCAAGTAGCCTGAACTGTGGGCTAAAACGGGGGGCACGGTTGTCATATCTCCCACCAAATCCTGGTTGCAACCGACTGAACACGTCAGTGGACTGCGTCCGAGACAATACGAAGCCCATCGCGTCGAAAGGGATTATGGCTGCGTGGGCCGTGGGGTTCTCGTGCTCGTAGCTGATCGCCATAACACCCAAGAATAGTTGAGGGCCTGCCTCATCAAACGTGCAAGCCACACAGGTAGTCATCACTTAAGCGAGGCCTTAAGTCTTGATGGGCTCCTGTACCGAAGTCCAAGATCCTACCGAGAGGAGAATGAAGAATGGTAATTTTTTCTTAATGGGGTAGCAAGCGAAGGGCGAACACTCCCCGTGCTAGTTGACTGTAACGCACCCGAAACAGACTAGAAAACTGGAACGGCCCTATGGGGAGCTTGTGGTGGAAGATTGGGAAGTTTTAATGAACGGAAGACTGTTTCAGCGAGCGAGCAGGAACCTATGTGGAGGTATGATCAGGCTCCGTCACCCCTTGACTAAGTGATTACAAGGGCCCATAGCTACCTGGAAACACTTGACTTAGGGGACCCGGTTGGCAAGAACCACCTCGGTATCCGTGGAATGATAACTAATCTCCAGAGAACGAGGGCTCCCGACGAATACGTGAGAAATTTCCCGGGATAGACAAAGAGCTGCGGGAACTCGCGCCGCAGGTAGAGTGGCTGGTGCCAAGAGATGGAGACCATGTGGAAATACATAGGCAGCACGTCAGGGACAAACTATAAGACATCACCTGCGAGGTAGCTCAATTGAGGAAAGTGAGGAGGGAGGGCACCCAGCCATAGTAGAGCAGCCGGGCAAAAAGGGATATCAAGCGAAAGCATGTGACCTGGCAAGAATGCACTAGCGAAAATACGCGGCTAGTCTTCTTGCAATACAGGGAGACCAAAAGGATGGCGGCTAGAATACAAATGAAGGCAGGTGAAGCTACGAAAACAGGAATGCTGCAAATGTTGAGGTGATTTCAAAGTTTACTGCTATTGCGAACAATCGAAGGCCACCTTGCGAATAGTGGTGAGGAGCGTTAAGGATGAATACGGGACACGAGAGGGCATGGAGCGAGAGAAAGCTGGGAATAGGCCGAGGTTCTTTCAGGAGGTATACGACCCGATCAAGAAAAGCTCAGAAAACCCAATGGACAAAGATAGCATACCCCAGATTTGGTAGTCACCGAAGCCTGTGGGAATTAAGTGTACGAAAATCTGAGGCTGCTATGATCGAGCAAGGCTGCGGGACACGACAGAATCCATCCAGCATTAGCGAAGCCGTTAGCTGATTTGTCAGCCAAGCCGCTAACTCTTTTGTTTTACGCACCTTCGGAAGTAGGTGAGGTGCTACTTGACTGGATAACATCCACCGCCACTGCGATCTACAAGGAAGGTAAAATGGGAGGCACGTGGAAATTATCGACCGTTAAACCAGACGTCGGTGCCACTAAAGGTCGTGAAAAGGATGATCCGGGACCGCACATTTAAGCACCTTGAAAGCCACTGATTGATATCACCTCAGCAACAAGGTTTCATCCGGCGGAGGCCATGTTTGTCCAAAGTTACACATAACTAGGAAACTAGACAAAGTGGAGAGGGCTAAAGTCTGGCATCCGGATTTTCGAGAGGCGGTTGACTGCGTAAACCACAAGCTGTAGGCGAGTGATCCAAAAGAATTCAAGTAAGGTCCGTTGATATAGAGATGGACAATCGAAGGACTCACTGAGAGGTAGTTTCAGTTTGAGCAGAGGGGGTCTGTACCAGTATGTTGCATATTTCCGAAAGATTTAAAGCCGCTTGGAAAGGTGGATGATAGCACCTAGCGGAGATATCTGGATAGAGTGCATGAGTGGTCGGTGGCTCGAGATCTTCCGCCCAAAGTGAGCCAATGCCAACATCTCATTGATGGGGGAAAACCACAGTCCAATCGTCACATCGGGACTCCAGGCCATTGCTCTAGCGGTAAAGGTTAGCAACCTGGTAGCGGTAACTACAGCGGTCTTTGAGCGAGGAGGATAGTGTGAGAGCGCCGCAAAAGAGCCTCACGCACTTTACCAACTGAAGCACGCATTAAACTTGAGGATATCAGGAGCCTTGCTAATATTATACAGGGTCATTGTGAGATCCCTTATAAAACACTGTCCTCAGCCCCGGAGTCCTTCCCTCGTACGGAATAAAAACCCCGGAGCAAGTACCGCGGAGCCTCACCAGGTAGTTCGGGTGTTACCGGGGATCAGGCTAACAACAAAGGTGTAACAAGTTAAACCTATTCTCGTTGTAAACAAGCGGTTGTTAGAGGCTTGATAGAAGAGCTCAAAAATTTCAAAGGAACGGGCACATATGCTGGGCCTAGGGAGTCTCTCTTTAGACTTCGGGGGGACGACAGACTGTGAGGGCACAGGCTCCATCTGGCGGTAGACCGCGTTAGAAGAGAAGACTGAGAATGACATGGCAGAGAGATAGACAGCAGAGTTTTGAGAATGAGAACATTGAATTGTAAGAGCGGAGGAAGACAGCTGCAAACTGAAGATATAGGGAGACTAAGGGAGATGGGGGTAAAAAATACGACCAAATATTTTCAAGCTTGACCGGAGTAAGTGAGTAGGGCGAAGACGGCTTTGAGGGACAACTATCCCGGCGAGGGACGAAAGGATAATGGATGTAGAGGAAAGATGTGTTCACAGTGGCAGAGAGACGACAATTGGAAGTTGTGAGAGTGGTGACAAACTGTGGTTGGGCGTAGCGGAGGCTGTGGAAGCATGTTAACAGCAGGCGGCTTTACTGGATGCGGCAGAGCCAAGGGGGCGGAGGGGTGCAATCGGCGACCTGTGCAAATGGATGGGGCTGATGGTGCACCGGGCACCCATCTTGGGAGGCCCTCCGTGAGGTGGACACAGGCGTGCTCCACCAGATTGGTTATGCCAGCTGGCCCGATGCGTGCCGGCCAAAACGACGGCAATTTAGGTGCACATTGCACCCGGAATCCGTATTCTTCTGATTTCTCATGACCCCGTGGAATACCAGCACGTTTGTATTCACTTGAAAAGGCCCCACTTTAACTCCTAGTTTTCCATTTCCTCCTCACTATTTTTGCCGCCTCCGCCCACAGCTGGTGCAACTACTCAAAACTCATAGCTTTTCCGGTTCCCTTTTATCGCTGCTAAATTCGTATCTATCGAATCGCTTAAAAGTGGTTTCCATTGACGGATGTTTCTCTAACCTGCTCCAGTTACCTGTGGTGTAATGCAAGAGGATGTACTCGGGCCCTTGCCTTTGCTTATTTACATAAAGGACATATTTCTAATTTTTCATCACGGTGCCCCATCCCTTCCCTCTGGTTACATCCAAATTGTCAACGAGTTTCCTCGCCAGAAACTCAACACTATGCAGGATGGAATTTCTAAGGATCTGAAGCCACTGGGAGAGTGGTGCATTTCTTGGAGTATAAACTTCTGGACTTCTGAGAACTGCTACTCAGTCTTCAGATGTAAAGTGGCTCCTGGAGCACTTCTTATGCAAAACCTACCCATTTCGTACATCCCTTTAGTTCGGGACCTTGGTCTTCATTATTCTTGTAACTTTTGGATTTATGAGTATGTTCCACCCCAGATGGCCAAGTTGAGAAGAACCATTGGTCCCATCTCCAGAATTTTCCATTTAAAGGGATGCAAGCTGCTCACCCGCAAGTCTCACGTCAGGCTCCTCCTTGAATACTGCCCTATTATCTTCACGAGCATGACTAAAAATGATCACATTTCCCTGGAGTCCGCGTAGGGCCGATTAACCAAACGATCACTGAGATTTTCCTCTAGTCTGTGTTACTAGGATCGATGCATCCTACTTAGTCTTGATCATTTATTGCCGCTTCGCATGAAGCTCGAGTTATGCTTTCTGTCTAAGCATATCATTGTATGGCCTTCTCATGTACTGGACCCATTCGTCTCACCCCCCCCCCCCACGAATGACGCCCCACGCCATAGCTCACTGCAGCTCTCTATTCCTAGATCAAGATTAGCCTTGAGGTCTAATTTTTCCCTACATAGTACTCAAAGTTATGCCATAAACTCCGGACACACATCCGCGAGAGTCTCTTCATCTCTCAGTTCAGAGGCTGGCTGGATCACTTGTGGACTGTTCCAAGTGTAATTCTCCTTAACAGCCGGGGTGTCACCAAAGAGCTGGTCTACGAAAACGGGTTTGATGGCTAGTATTTTGACCCCTTGTCCCAGTACTTCCAAAACGAATAGCTATCTGTGGGTTGCCTCCATTTATCACCACCAGCTGCGCTGACAGCAACTGGCTCACATATAAACCGGAAGTCGTCGGACTCCGGCCTTTTTGGAAACCAACGGTCAGCAATGCATTTCCCGAGTGTTGGAATAGTCCTGAGTGTCTGTTTCCCGCATTCGCTCTTCTCTATAGCTAAGGAAAGCGACACCTTCGACGGGAAGATGGCAACAAGTCTGTGATTGTCCTTTTATCCAGGGACAAACAGCCAACCCTATCAGTAGCGGACCCCGAGGGCTACACGTAAAGAATGGCGGATGGAGGAGAAATCAGAATTACGCCGATTAGGGTAAGCATGGTCTCCCGCTTCTCTGGAAAAAATTCCGAAGTAGCAAAACTACGTCTGGCTGCGAATTTATAGGATTCCTGCTTTGAGACCCGTCAATACCGTATGAGTTCTCCTTTATAGCCGGGACCCGACACTGCTTATAGGGTGACTCCCAAAACAAATGAGTGTACGAACAAAGCTCTCAGTACTATGCCTGACCCTGTGTAGGGCGATAGCTTGCGGAATGAGTTCCCCACATAAAAACTGTCCCCATTTCTCAGCTTTAGTCCTCCTTGGTTCCCTACTCCATTTTCCGTCAGCTCGCTGACGCCATATTCCGCTCTCCACGCATGCTGTCCAAGGTTTAACCATTTGAAGTGAGCTATGTTCATAATCCTTCCTGTTGATAAACTGGCAGACTATTACCATCAACTGTTTAGGCCCAAAATTATTGTGAACTTACCCTCCTAAAGTCAACCCTGGATACTTACTCGTAAGTGGCTTGTAACCCAAAAACAGCGGCGATCCACCTAGGTTTTCACACGTCTGCGCTGTCTTCTCAGAGCTCACTAAATTGACTGGAATGGTGGTGAACTGGACTCTTCACCTATGATAATCCGCCTCCCAAGCTGAGTTTTGCCCAGCCTACGTCCCACCACTCACGCTCCGCATTTATGTTGACGTCACTTACAAAACTACCGGGGAGCTGAGACTTATCCTAAGGCTCTGGAAAATAAACTGACACTTCGGACAGTAAGCGCGTCTCATCAGAGAACCAATATAAACGTAAATATAAACATATATACAAGAATTTAGGGAATACCGCACGCATTTTTCGCTCTTACTTTTTTCCCTCCTTTTCGTAAGAAAGTTGTGTCTTCGATGTCTTAGCGACCAGTCTTTCCTCCAGTAAACTGCCCAACCCAACAGCAACCTTCTGTATACCAAAACCGAACACCAACCTGGAGGGTTAGACCTGTAAATGCGCCACGATAGGGTGTATCATTTATCCTGTGGACCCACGAAACCGAATTTCCATTTAGGTTCTTAGTGTACTCAAGCTGCCTCCTCGAGACCTGTGAACACCCCAAGGTTCTTATTGCCTCCCTGCTGTTTCGTCGGGTAGCCTTCAGGCGCAATAGGCCCAAAGCGCCTTCGTGACTTTATCAACCCAGAAAGCTAAGATTTCCGGGTACACTGACGAATTGGTATTCAACAACCGGGCAAAAGCAGTTAGCCCTTACGAAAGCCCACCTACAATACCAATCACTTCCGATTCAACTAAGACCATTTTTTCCCTCCACTATTTTCCGCACCCCTATCTGTTATTCCGCTCACGCTAGCGCTCAGCTGAAAAGCCTTCTAGGTTTCAATCCTTTTTGAATTTCAGAACCCCCCCGGACACAGTGTTGCAGTACTGTAATGTATCGTGCAAACAACTTATCTCCTTCACTGCCCACCTGCAACATCGCTCACGGTTGGCTGCCGCAAATGCTACCTGGCTACCAGGTTTCCCCCTCATGATGTCCTGATATTGCGACATTCTCAGCTGAGGCCAACTGGGAACTTCTTACTACAAGACTCCCTCGATGTCGAAACCATTTAGACTACCGTGCAGGAGTTCCTATCTGAATAATAAACCTTCCGAATTCAGTGATACCCTCCCCCTTCCAATGATACAAAAGCGAACACAAACCGCAGCCAATCCTCTCCTCGAACCCCTAACACAGACAAAGAAAAGCCATAGGAAACACAACGAAACCACATGCTTTTCGTTTTACCTGCGTAACTCGGCCTATTGCGAGAGGTTTCGCCCTTCGTTCCTTCATTACTTTGCTCCTCGTGGACACGATACTTCGCTTGCCGACTGCTCCTCTCTGGAACCACATACTTCTTCCTCCTGCTGCGAATTCCCGACACTGCATGATACGTGCTGCTTCTCATGAAAATTGTCTCACCTTTCCAGTAGGCAATATGCTTTTTCATATCCATAGATCCGTAACAATTGGCACTCCTGTGAGTACCTTCATTAAATTCTTGCCTGTCTTCTTGCCCCCCCCCACCATTTACCATTTAAAGTGATCCCAGGTATAAATCATTTACCATTTTCTTGCATAATTCCTATAAATTTTGTATTTTGTGATCCCTTAGACACTTTCCGTGTCAGCATTATTATGTCCGGCTGATTCCCTTCTCCTGCCCAGATTGAACCACATTTACCGTTTATTCCGTCGTCACATTACTTTATTCAGTTTATCCCTATCATTATTCCTCTGTGGCTATGATGCGAGACTCCCTCTTCAAAATGTTTGAGATTTTATTCGTGTTGGATGATAATGTAAACTGTGGTTATGCTTTCGGGCGGGCCCCTTGACCACGATCAAGGAATAAACCATTATTATTATTATTATTAAACAGAGGGAGGTATGGGCAGCCTGTCCATGGTGGGCTGCAGGAAGGGCTTGGAACTTTGGTGGCTGGTGACCCTAGGTGAGCGAGACGGCTGAGGTCAGAAGACATCTCGGTGTCAAGGAGTAAGATACTTTGAAGCCAGAGGAACAATGCCGTGAGATAGCATCCAAATGTAACGGGTCACTGTCTCAGCTGTGCTGGACTGTCTTGTCTCTGGGTGCAAAAACAATACTGCCATTTTAAAAAACGTGCGTACGCCCCCACCGGCAGTACTGTGTTCACGCCTGAGTGTAAAACATGTGTTGGAAATCCTTCGACATATACCACGTGCTTTGTGAGTGTGACTACATTTGACATAAATTTGCTAAGCCCGTCAATACACAGTTTTGCGCTTCCGTTTGTTTGTGTGAGACGTTTGAATCTGGCCCTGAGCTATTTCAGACTGTTGTAATCGGCGGCGGTAAATGGAACCTTTGGGTTTTACCGTTGAGTTTGTTTGTCTGCATGCTTGAGGCTTTTATGTGTTTGTATTTTTACGATCTTCCAATTGGTGCCGAAGGAACAACGAATCAGTCTTGTTCTGGTTTTGGGATTCTTGTGAGTTGGCCACGCACTGCCTGCACCGGGATCCTTGTGGCATGCACCACACTCTGGCGGGTCTCCTGCTCCCATGGTTTGTGGGTATTGTAACGAAGGGTCGTAAACCCCCCCTATTTCCCTCGCGATTCAGTGTTCATCTTACCATCACGCACTTGCTTACACTATTGACGTGTCTTTACGAACTGGTTGTTTCTATGGACCAATTGTTGTTTGTTCGCGCCCAGAGCGTTACTTTGTCATATCCTTGTTCTGGACCCGCGTGACGCACGTGCTCCTTGCTCGCAAGCCGCAATTCGGTTTCCCGTTTGTTGAGCCCTTCTGGTCTCATTATTGAGGTTTGTATCTTTTCGGTGTCACTGTTCATTCAGTAACCTAGTATAGTATAATATCACGGATAATTGCTTTTTGATTTCGGGATCCGTTGTGAATTTGGCTACGCATTGCTCAAACGTTCGTTACAATACTAAGTAGATCAATTTGGAACGAGGAAAATCACGCAAGGTGCCAAGAAATGGATCAAAAACAGTGAAATCCGGACAGGAAGTAATACGGCAAGTCTCTGGGGAGGTTTTGGGTACGTTTGATTCTTTAGTTAATGTTAGATCGCCTGGTCCTGTCAGTGCTAGCTCATATTACCGAGGCTAATATAGATTGTAAGGATGTTGATCTATATAGGCTGAGAATACTAGACCTAGAACAACAGTTACCATCGACCAGACTACAGGCGCAGGAAGCAGAAAAGAAGTGTACACAGAAACAGCGAGAGCATGAGACCAGCGACTTCGACACTTCCGATAGATTAGGGTGCAATAAAGTAGGGAACCCCACGCCGGTCGCCGACTACAAACCACCATCGATCGATCTGCCTAGAGTGGAACTAACGATTTTTGACAGGCGATCTGAACACTACTGCAAGTTCGTCAAGCAGTTCGAAACGTTCGTTGAAAATAAGGTAACTGACCCTGGGTAAAGGCTTCTCTACCTTATCCACTACTGTCGAGGCCGAGCAAGAGAAGCTATCGACGGGTGCACCATGCTCGACCCAGAACAAGGCTACATCCGAGCAAAGAAGATTCTAAGGGACTTGTTTGGCCAACCGTTCAAGGTAGCCCGTAACCTTATACAGGGCGTGATGGTAGAGGCAAGGAGAACCAAGGGCGACGTCTACACAATGGCCGACCTAGTGATCAAGATGCAGAACTGCTCAATAGCCCTCGACCATTCAGGTTACAGATGTCATGCACACTTTGGAAAACATAGTCCGTCACCTCTCTCCCGAACCACAGGGTCGATGGGCGGAGGAAGCAGAACGGAAAGCCGAAGCGGCAGGGAGGCTAACTTCGAAGACCTGACCGAATACTTGGATAGGCAAACGAAGATAGCCGACAGCGCGTTCGGCCGACTTATCCGGGACAGCAACCAAGCAAACAAGCCCAGTACTAGTCAGGCTCAAACCCCTGTACGGGAACATCTAAAATACCAACCTTGGAACAATGCGCATGCCATTGCACGCGATGCCACGGCGCAACCCAATTGCAGATCCTGTGGTACTAGCCATGGCCTACCAGAATGCCCCAAGTTCGGCAACGCCACAATAGACGAACGGTGGGGAATGGCGAGGATTGCAGGAGCGTGTTTTATTTGTCACAACACCAAGCACCGAGCGGCAGCTTGTAGGACAAGGAACCGATGTGGTTACGAGGGCTATACGGGCAGACACCATCGATTGCTGCACCAGGCAAGAGTAACCTTACCCGAGGCGAGTACCGAGCCCAGTCTGACTTGTTCAACGTCGCGGTCTGCCAGTAAACCGGTGCGTTCAGGTGTAGTTGCCGTGGGAGTAGTGACCCCAACAGGAGTGGCCAAAGCGTTGGCCTTCATAGATAGTAGCTTGGATACCACTCTAGTAAGGAAGGAGTTCGCAGAGAGATATGGGATCAGAGGGAATCAATCTTCGTTAGCAGTGAGCACAGTGAGTCGCACCAAAGTCATCCAGTCGGCCAAACTGCGCCCACAACTCGTTTCCTTGGTCATCAACGATAGAGCAGAAACTCTAGAAGCATTCACCATAAAGGATCTGCCGATGAGAGCATCTCAGTCAGTGCAGTCGATTCTGACTTGGTGGCCGCATCTCGACGGGGTTACGATCGAGGAGTGGCAGAACAACGAAATTGATCTGCTGATCGGTTGTGATGCACCGGAAGCGCATTGGGTCCTAGATCAAGGAATAGGAAGCCGCAGAGCACCCCATGCAGTACGCACTATATTCGGCTGGACTTTATATGGCAGTAAAGATGGAAGATGCGCAAACTAATCCAAAAGGCGAACATTGAACAGGCATTCCAGCAGCTGTATAACGCCAAATTTGCCGACCTGGCCATTGTTAGAGATGCCCCATCACGAGAAGATAGGTCGGCTTTGAAAATCGTAGCCCAGAACGATAAGTATGTAATAGATAGTCTCGAGGTTCCTGTCCCGTGGAGACCCAACATGAAACCCATGCCAAACAGCCGAGAAATAGATCTGAAAAGAATGCTTCCTCAAAACCAGGCTAGTTCGAGAATCACAACTAAGGACAGAATACAAGCGAGCCATGCAACATAACATCGACTTGGGTTATATAGAAAGAGTGGATACAGCAGTTATCAGCGCAAATTCGAGGTGGTACCTACCCCATCACCCGGTCGTGAACCCAAAGAAACCGGGGAAGTTCAGAGGGGTTTTCGACTGTGCCGCGGAAGGTCAGGGTGTGTAACCCAACGACCATATACTACATGGCCCAGACTGAACAACACTAATAGTCGAGGTTTTATGTCGTTTTCGACTGGAAAGATTTGCCGTCTCTGCGGACATACGTGAGATGTTTCTACAAGTAAAGATGCCCGTTAAAGATAGGGACGCCTTTCGTCTTCTCTGGTGGCCTGAAACCGACGCAAGTCGCGCACCTGACGAGTACAGGCTGACCGTTCATCATTTTGGGACGGTTTCATCTCCCTTCTGTGCTGATTGTGCCCTCCGGGAAACCCTCAAGCCTTTTGGCGGCACCAGCAACTTGCTAGGAAAAGCAATGGACCACTTCTATGTGGACGATTTTCTGTGTTCCTTCGACGACCTAAATACTGCCATTCTCCACATGACCGGACTGATCGGCACTCTAAATGCCGGAGGATTCAACCTCACTAAATGGAATGCAAACAGCCAAGAGGTGCTCAATGTTATTCCAAAGTCCGGGAGAATGGAGTGTACGAGAGAGCTTTTGGGATCCTCTTCACAAACGGAGCGCACGCTTGGTCTTCAGTGGAAACCCAAGGGTGACAAATTCATTTTCACTCTTGACCTACCCAAACGACCAGTCACACGGAGAGGAATCCTATCATCAGTCTCAAGCCTCTATGATACCCTAGGTTTTGTTTCACCATGGTTGTTACCGGGAAATCGCTTGCTGCAATCGCTGTGCCAAAGAGGGACAGGTTAGGATGAACATCTTCGGGATGACGACGATAAGCGATAGCGCGACTGGCTGCGCAGCCTGGAGCAACTTGGTGAGATGAAAATACAAAGACTCTTAACAGGTAGCAAGTGCACAAACAATGCCCGACTCCACTTATTCTCCGATGCATCAGAAATAGGCTGCGGGATAGTTGCTTACGGCTGCTGGGTTGACGCAAATGGTGGGCGGCACAGCCAGATACTATTCGCAAAGGCGAGAGTGGCTCCACTGAAAACGGTGTCGATTCCAAGGCTGGAACTGACGGAAGCAGTGCTCGCCGTGAAAGCCTCGAAGCTGATTAGGAGATGCTTTGATGGATGGACTGTGAATCAAACTTTTGGACGGACTCGGCCACGGTACTTCATTACGTAAACACTATTACCACTAGCTGTAACACTTTCGTGGCCAACAGGCTCACTATAATCCACGAGTCGACTAAAACCGATAAATGGCACTATGTACCATCCGCCAGTAACCCGGTCGACTTCTGCTCAAGGGACCTGAAAGCACTAGAGAGGTTACGGATGTAGACAATGGGACCGGACTTCCTAACTGCAGCTAAAGAGATGTGGCCAACGCTAATAATACCTAAGGCTGATGATGGCGATATCGAGACCAAAAGACTGATACTGGCTACAAACTTCACGGGAAGCGGAAGCCTAACAGAAAAACCGTGCCAACTTCACAAATGGACAAAAATATTAGAAGCCGTGGTCTGGTGGACACGATGCAAAGTACCCTTATTGATTATGATGGGCGCACGACCACAGAACATATTAAATGTGGGGACGATACTACCGGGCGATCTGAACCAAGCCAAACTGGACTTTCTTCACCTACTTCAACCAGAAGCTTTCCGTTTGAGGCCCGCGAGCTAGCCAGGATAGATGATAACACCAAGGGAAGCAAGCTGTTGCACAGCAGTACCCAAAGACTAAACCCCATGCGAACCAACGGACTACTGAGAGTTGGAGGGCGGCTGATGAATTCAAATCTAGAGTACGAAACAAGACGCCCCATAATAATCCCTGGTGACCACTACATAACGAGACGCCTGATAGACCATGTACATCGAGAAGAGGGCACGCAGGCCTGAATCACTTAGTGAACAATATACGTCGACGATTTTTGGTGACCAAAGGATGGTCAAGCGAGTCACAGGCAACTGCACCACTTGTCGTAGCCGGAGAGCGGTAGCAGGCCAACAAACGATGGCCCCATTTCCATCCGTAAGAGTTCAACCGGGATGGTGCACGTTCGTGGAAATCGGCGTCGACTGCTTTGGCCCGTTACTTGTACGACAGTAAAGGAGCGCCCAAAAGAGGTACGGCTGTCTGATAACATGTTTACAATCCAGAGCAGTCCATCTTGAAGTAGTGCATAATATGACAACCGATTCATTTCTAGTGGCCTTTCGAAGGTTCATCGCGAGGCGGGGCGTCCCCAAGAATCTATACTCAGACAATGGCTCGAACTTCGTTGGGGCTCATATGGAGTCAGGGAAATGGTGGAACCGCCTGGACCACTCCAAAATACATAACAAGACCGTAGCAAAGGGGATAGAATGGCAATTCAACCCATTTTATGCCAGTCATCGTGGTGGCTTTTGGGAAAAGCTGATACGATCGACTGGGAAAATACTCACAGCCCTGACCTCACAACGAACCCTCGACGACGAGAGGCTCACTACTTTACTAACAGAAGTAGAATGCATATTGAACACCGGAACCCTGGTGCCGACCATCCCAGGCCCGGAAGGCGAACCGGCACTCACCCCCAACGACCTGGTAATACTTCGGTCAAAAGCAGGAGCAACCACACTCAAAACCCTGCGTGGAACGTACATCGTTGGATGGAAACAAGTGAACCACCTGGCACAGGCTTTCTGAAAAAGATGGATGAGGGAGTACTTACCGACACCGCAGCTTCGGCAAAAGTGGATCTCCAAAGAGAGGTCGTTCAGACTTGGTGATGCCGTCATCCTCGTGGAGGGCCACTCACATAAAGACGATTGGCCGGTTGGAGTGATCAAGGACTGCCGCACAGAAATCGATGGCCTCGTGCGCACGGTGGCGGTGAGAACGAACAAAGGAGACTTACTGCGAGGTATCCGTAAGATACGTCTGCTTGAAGGTGACAGTGACGTGGGCGAGGTCGACGCTACAGACCAAGCTATATCCACTTCTGCTGACACCAGATGAAGCTGAATTCATTTATTTATTCCTAATGCATTCTCCCGTAGGACCCAACTCTCCGCAGGGTCTTTGAAGTGTATTTGTTTTTAAGTTCCTACGGCGTTCACGATTTACTATGGAGTTAGTCGTCCAAACCTTAGTTTATCACACGACACGACATTGTTAGTAGAAGTAGTGGAGCTTAGGTCACGCACACATGCCTACGTTTTACTCGTTTATGCCGCGCAATCCCCGTCGAACACGTTACAGTGCTCACGGTCTTTCGTTGACGTCGCAGAAGGTCCTCCTCTGATGTGTGGTGATACTTGTGATTCCATTATACATCCAGACACATACGCACATACCCGATGCACGTTATGTCCAGCAACCCCTACCAAACATGTGACGGTGTTCGCAATTAGCTTTTATTCACGTTACTGAAATGTCTTTTGCATACGTGGAGGTAGCGGCGATTACATCATACACACACACACACACTCACGCAAGCATATACGGCCAGGGCAGGGCGGCCTTTCCAAGGACTGCATCTGTGTTTCCCTCCACGCCCGCCATCTGTCAGCTGTTCTCGTGGAAGATGTAGAATAGCCTCGCGTCTATGTAGCCAACGGATTAGGAGCCATCATGAGTAGAACGTTGACGACGATCATTAGGCGCGCGCACTGACAGCAGGGAACATGTAGGTAGGAAGAATCAGTACCTTTATACCAAACCTTCGACTCTGCTAAGGATTCGGGAGGATTTTGGTGGGCGGTGTAAAGACCGGCAGTGAAAAATCTCCCTAAAACCCTTGCGATTCAGTGTTTTCTTAACATCAAGCACTTGCTTACACTATTGACGTGTCTTTACTAACTGTTTGTTTCTACGGACCAATTGTTGTTTGTTCTCTCTCAGAGCGCTACTTTGGCACATCCTTGTTCAGGACCCGCGTGACGCACGTGCTCCTTGCTCGCAAGCCGCAATTTGGTTTCCCGTTTTTTGAGCCCTTCTGGTCTCATTATTGAGGTTTGTATCTTTTCGGTGTCACTGTTCATTCAGTAACCTAGTATAGTATAATATCACGGATAATTGCTTTTTGATTTCGGGATCCGTTGTGAATTTGGCTACGCATTGCTCAAACGTGTGTTACAGGTATCTTCTAGACCTTCGTCGAATAGAAGCGGCGAAGTCTTCGCCAACATAACTCCCCTGAACTGCTGAACTGTCGCAGGCCCAAAACGAACTGAAGAAAGTAAAGTTGTTCAGCCATCCACCGCTGATTCTTAAGTTGTTATCGCGAATTATCAACATGAGGGTAGTGTCCAGTTAGTCCAAAAGAAAAAATGAGCAACCTCCGTTTCTACGGCGAGTAATACGTACGCCGTAGGCGGCCGGTTTGAATAATCAATCTTGTAATGTGAAACTAACACACCCGGTGTATTTCGGTTATGAAAGTTAGGTTTTAGTTAATGATTGTATCCTTCTTTACTTGTCGTTCTGTTTACTAGTGCTAGTTTGTAGTGCCACAGTTTGTAGTTTCAGAAACTGAAGAAAGTATCTACAAAAGTGTGAAATCATTCACTGTAAAAGTAATTATTTGAGAGATTATATCTGTAGTGGGCCCCTGGTTAATAGGTAACCAATGTTTAAAAGCTAGCGACATTTCGTGCAGAAGTTTTGCGCAATTTCCTTGATCGTTTACTTGTATAACTCGAAGTATGCTTAATCCCGATAACCGGCGGTATAAGGATACCATAGCTGTGATATCCTTAAGACAACGTGAATGATGTTTCACCGCTTTATTTCGCTGTTCGATAGCATACCTAACTTACGGTGGTCAACTTTTGGAATCGATAACTTAGTTTTAAAACTAAAAATGAGTTTGTTTCCATCTGGTGATGCTATGAAAAGTCAGTTGAACAGCGAGGCAATCGGAGTGTCGTTTACTGTCTAATGTACACTGTATTTCAATGTACTGGTTGAATACATCAAAAAACCCCGAAATACGAAGTTATAGACCGCTCTAATTCATGCTCTTGGACTGAGTGAGACATTCTGCTCATTGTCCTAATACGAAGATATTCATTGAGAAAAACCCTTAACATTTCAGATATGATATTATTTCGCATCGGATGTCGTGTAAAGACTTTCACGTTTGCGTGTTGCGCATGCCCACCATGCCAATAAGGTCGCCGATATTGGCTACTTCCTTCACGCCAATAACTCCAACTTTGTTAGGTCGCTTAAAATACCGGTATAGTATTCTCGATCTTCACGATCTCAACCACTAAATTACTACTTTATGCCTTCCATCACTCTTCCGCCTACTTCGCGAGTAAACACACCAACCCCCAACCAAAGACCTTTCCGTACCGCGCGTGGCAGCGGACTGACGAACGGCGGCTCAGCAGACGTTTACATATGACAGGTGGGCCAATTAAAACTCTCCAAGTTACACCTATTGGAAGCACTAAAATAATTGCAGAAGGAGGGAGCAAAACCAGACTACCTTTTACCTTTACCCACAGGAAACGGCATTATCCCGTGACATTCATCATTTCCCCACTCACTTCGCAACAGTTGAGTGATGCTTCACACAAAATCCTCTCGAGTGGTTAGGTGCCCCCTCAACACAAGCCTTTTTCAAGAATTTTTGCTTGAAACCCACTTGAAATCACCCTCCGCGACCCTGCCTATAAAGCATTTATGGACCCTCGGCTTGATCACTTCATTTAGGTGTCTACTCGTGTCTCGCTGTGAAACGTTATCTCTCCTACTCTAAAAGCCCATCAGTGGTTAGTTCGGCGTTTCTACGTTGGTACCTGGCCAGGATATTCGGAAAAATTCAGTAAATTACTTCTTTTCCTCGAAATTTTACGAGAGTTCTGCTGAAGCTATCACCGACTGTCGCCAACGTTGACATCCGAGCCCTCTAGCTCTCATTCGCTGTCCTGACGAACACTTGCACACGAAGCCTATCAACCCAGGTCGATCCGAGCAGCTACACCTATTGAAAGAGTGACATGGTGATCTGTCTACATAGTATTCTTTCCGAAGTCTAACAGCCCAAAAAACGCTTGCGCGGCTCAGATATAACCCGCACGACCTGTCAGAACACGGCTGCTCTTGTGTTAGACTGAAAATTTTTCTAAATCTGTTCAAACATTATTGTCCATTTGGCCTAAAACGAACCATTCGGGCCTCCATGGTGAAAAAACATGAACGCCGACTTAAACGCAGCTGTTCACATATGCACCGCATCACGCGTCGATAAATAAGGCGGGGCCAAAAGTAGGGTCAGTGATTTGGAACAGTAGATAAAGGACTTATATAATTAATGGCAACCGATAGAACGCGCTTTATCAAAGATTTTTCCACTGAAAATCATGGCTGAAGAGGCAGGTAAAGCGACCCCGAAACCTTATCCAAACCCGGCCGTTATAAGGATGCAACTGCCGCGGGAGCTCGCAGAAGAACAAAGAACACCGGCATTGCTATGGTGTTAAATGCCTCGGGCAGACTACCCGTCCAGTCTGTTAAGGCTGTAAGTCAATTAATAATAATAATAAAGGTTTATTTCGTAAGGGCCCCAAGCATGCCATGTGCATGATCATGTTGATACAGGTGATGGAATGGACAGATATAATTCATGGAAATATCGAGACTCTCATGAAAATATTGGATAAAAAGGCTCAGAAGGGGGAATAAGGTAAGATGGAAATAGGATAAATGTATGCACACCATAGAGATTGTATGGAGTTTAAATGAGCTCAAGAGCGAATTTGAATGGACGCCCGGTGAGTTTGAAAGTCAAGGTCAGATGGACCGAATGGCTGGTCCCGGGCAATTACATATGGAGGCAGACTGGTAAACATGAGAAAGGCCGGAAGTCGGTATAAGGAACTGCAGTAGCGAGGAACGATGGAGATAAAGGTAAGGTGCACTGCAGTGGATTAGATGTCAATGAAGCAGTGGTACTTTGCAGTGGATTGTCGGCGGACAGGACACAAAAATCACCGTAAAACAGGCAGCGAGCAATGCAAAACTTAGAGGGATGATCAGATGACAAAAACGATTTAGAAGGATTGGGTACGGTAGATGTGAGGCACAGATGTAGAGCCGATGGATGCTTGTGATGACGGTCTTTGTGATGATAGCAAGAGAAATGGCCGGTGAGGACCTGCAAGATGCAGGGCGCGTGCACATAGATATATATGCGTAAGTTTATATATATATGTAGATTTATTATATATATATATATAGGTATAAGAGAAGCAGGAGCGATAACAGTGGGGTCTTAGAAAGAAATTATCAGTCATTAGGAGGAGTAGGTAATGTTAAATCAATTGGTAGTAGAATTAACTTTGGAATGTCGTGGTGGATTAACTTAATGACAAGTGCACGTGGCAGCCCAACGGAGGGAAAAATAGAATGCGGAGGCACGGAAGTGATGAAAACTGTTAGGAGCAGTTCATGGAAGAGTGAAGATGAAAGACAGGATCAAGGAAAACAGGTAAGAATGGGTCTCATTATTTGATCAATGCAGGTGCGAGATGTAGTGACGGACCAGAGGAATCGGGTAGTGACAGGTCAAACGATTAGGAACTGTAAAAGAAGGCCGTGACGTAACGTTGTCATTACAATGGTGGAACATGGAAAAGCGGACCACACTGGAAGGTACAGAAAAATGCCTGTGGCGAGCAATAAACGGACCAAGGGATGAAAGCAATGACCGAGGAGACACAGGTAAGAAATCACCAATCAGATCATTTTACTGCAGATGAAACACGAAGGAGGTGGACAAGGAAGCGGGAAGCTCCGAGATAAGTGAACCAGTAATAGAACAAAAAGGCCACAAAAAATGAATGCGCAAAGGAGTTGGGGCAATGGAGCTGGAGAGCTGTGTGCCGGCAGACAATTGCACAGGTGGATACTAATCAGGACACTGGAAAGAACCACAGAGGAATCGCGGAGCCAAGTGAGGAAGATATGGTGGTGGTGATTAGATAATAAATACGACTGTAAAAGATGCGAAGTTTGGAGCGGCAAGTTCTAATATGCGGATTGGTCATGGGTGCGGGTGCGATTGGTGCATCATGGCATGGGGCACGAGGAAGGAGAACAAGGAGGGATTTAACAGAACGACAGGTTTAAGGAAGCTATCAATGGGCGTTCTGATCAGAGGGTAACACCAAGCGCATGGGGGATAGAAGCCAGCAACGACGGCAGGTGGGAAAAGAGTTATTGGCGGGCGTCGACAGAGAAGAGTGGTTAGGACGATAGTGACTCAATGCAGAGAAAGTTGATGTAGAGAGAGGCGACAGGAGGAAGGACAAAACGGGTAGGTGTGCATACCGTGGCAAATCGAGCGACGAGTATCCAATTCAAACGAGTCCCAAAACCAGAACAAGATTGATTTGTAGTTTCTACGGTACTAAGTTGACATTCACAAAGGGTACAAATATATACAAACCTCAAGTATACGGACAAATAGATTTCACAGCAAACCCCAAGGTTCAAAGCCCCGTGGCTCAAGTACGACGGTCAGAGTCGGTTCACGGTCAAATTCAAATCTCTCACATGGATAAACAAACGTGAAAAAGTGTGGTATATGAGCGAGCTTTTCGAAGTAATGTTAAATATAATCAAATTCACAAAGCATGTAGAACATTTGGAAGAATTTTCGGTATCTGTTCTTTGCAAAGGCCATTATGTTGAGAGCGTACAACACAGTTCATCACGTGCTGCGGCATCAGTCTGCGAAAACTCTCGTCACGACACCGCTGGCCTCTGCTCTTTCAGTTTTCCAACCATCAACCGTTGTGTTTGTCGTTGACTGTCAAAGGATTGCGGGAGCTACGTCGTTTCAAAATATCAAAATACCGGCTGATAAATCTCCTCTACAAGGAGGGGTGGTCCGAATGCGGATAGGAAAACCGGCTCCCCCGACTGGCCCTGGGCCAACAAGACCTATAGATGTATAGTGGAATACTCTCACGAACAGGGCCCCGGCCAGAACACCCACTACCTCCATGGCCCCCGCAGCTTCAGTAGACCTTCATCAGTCTAGCCCCACAGGACCCCACGCCCGTTTTCTTGCTATTTATCCCAGGTTGCGGCACGGTCTTCTACCGAGAAGTCTGAAAGGCCCCTCAAAATTATCCTGTGAAACCCTGTTAGGCGCCGGCTGACTGTGGCAAGATCCCAAATACGGTAATCTGTGGTAAAAAAATGCGTCTGCCTTACCGTCAACGCTTATGACGCAGCCGGCCGCCGTAGACTTAGAAATGTAGACTCGTGTGCCCCGGACTCAACCTCTAAGAAGATGTCAGCACCTTGCCTCCCAAGTCTGCTGTAACGAACGGCAAAAACGACTTCATCGAACCCACAAACCCCCATTTTACCCAGCAGTTACCCTTCCCTGTTCAGTTACAAGACAACTGATTTACTGCTAACATCATTTCTACAGCCTAGTATGTCCACCTTGAAGCCTCGTGATATGACTGCAGTAATACAGCCACTGCACATAGCTGGAACTATGGCAACAAAGCTCGATCAGCATCGTTCTCTGAGGAAGCAACCAACTAACCCCCAGCCGCTTCCAACAGCTGCCGCCCCTCCCTCAAGCCAGCTGCCAAGTCATCGCACCACTTCACGGCCCTGCCCAGTCCGATGCCGGTCGTGGAATTAAGGGAGGAACCTTCCGAATCTACTAACGCAAAGTCAACTTCGGACAATTTAAGGCATGCCCCCAATATTCCTTGGACCCCGTTTCCATTAGCAAATTTTATCAACCCCTATGATAATAGCTCGCCAAATAATATCCACCTTTTCCTTGAGCATGTTCCACCTCCTTTTGTGCCCCAGCATTGAAAACGTTCGTCAAAATTGCCAGTTACCCATTCCCTACCTCCACCTTCGCGTGGAAACCTGCTTCCCAAGCCGCGGCCGTAGAAGGACCACAGTGTTCTGGAACCTCAAGTCATTATCTCGCCTTGTAAGGGTAGAAATGTCACTAGCCCAGACCTTCTAATTACCCCTCACATCTTTAAGGGTTCATCTACATCGCAATTCAGCACAGCCCGACACCACAGCATCACCAGCCCTCCTGCTTCCCGTAGAGCTCCATACTATAAACAAGTTTGCAGACCTATCCCTCCAATCCTCGGCGCTGATTTGCCTCCCAGGTGCCGATGTTGAAGTCAGACCACGAGTCCAACCTATTCCACGCTACACAACCTAATAGACCAACCGGATTTTCCAAGGCTGAATACTAATAACGGTATCTCGTTTATTCTTTTCATTAGTCGGTCCATCGTAAGCAAAATTCGGTACCTACGACATCTGACGACTAGTTCTATTTGTGGTGTCCTCCTGGTTACTGAAAAGTGATAAACCAATTGCACTGTAGTGGACCAGATTTATCGAATGGGCTAAAATGTCCTCAGAGCAAACGGGAAAACCCGGCATGGATGAGGTCGCTTGGCATTTCTTAAGCAGGTCTTTGCTGCAACACCACTTCAGCGCCCTCTGCTTGACTCCATTCCCTGCTCACCTCGGCTTACTGCCCACATTTCCGAGTCTGAGCTTAATGTTGCATGTGCTTACCGTCCACCAAGCGAAATCTTCTCTAGAATCCCTTACCTAAGTGGTGCGTTTGAATACCTCTCCTTGCTGGCCTCAAGAGTAAAGAATATTGCTGGTGAATTCAACCTACCTAAGATAGCGAAGACGTCTGAATCTGCACCGGCTAACCTTTCACAGCTTTTGACAAGTAGTGATGTAGGAGGGTGATCAGAGCATATCCGCTCTCCTACGAGGAAAACAGAATTTTAGGTATAATTTTCAACCGTGGTATCCCTCACATAGTTGTCCCAATTTCCCAAGGTTTTCCCGGTAGCTATCACTATAAGGTTAACTGCAAAATTCGCGCCCACCCAAAGCCTACCCCGAAACCAAGCTGCACCAGATCCTCTCTTTTTCCTGGCTGGAAGATTCTCTATAAGATCGTTCGACCAGCCGACTGGATAAGATCTTCTCTGGTGATCCAAAACATGCTACCGATGTTTTTATACACACTTCCCCAAATGTCTTGAAAATGTCATCTGCCTCCTCCAGCAGCGAAATAGAAGAATATCCTAATCGTCCCTCCGCAAGCAAATTATGCCAAAGCTCGAGACATTTTTGAAACCATCAGTGACTTTGAAACTCTTGTTTAGCCTAGTTGCGTCATTTCTGCTATTCAGAGGTGTTAAGTACTTTTTGTAATTTGCATCCGATGACATCTTTGCTTTTCCTACTCATGAGTAGCGTGTACATGCATCATGAACCCCGAGAACGTCTGGCCCATATCTCCGTTTCTACTGCACTGGCGGAGTTCAGACTTACGTTTCTATGACGTATAGTTTGTGAACATTTTACGTTTACCTTCCCGACCCTGTTGTTCCATCACTGAACATTTCCCGTGTAAGAAACTTTTGCCGAACGTTTTGCTCACACATAAAAACCGGCTGCCGGAGGTTCGATCTCCCAATTTCTGCCCCACTGTTTGCACCCTAAACCGATAGACCACAGGGCAGATTTGTGATACAAACAAGTCGTTTGCCAGCCTCACCCTTTCACGTCGACACACATCACTTCGGTCATTTTCAGTTGCCACTATTTGTACTTTCACATTATTGAAGCCTTAGAGTATACAAATTTGTGTATTCTAATTATAGATTAGTTTCTTATCCCCTGACTGAAGCTTAACTTCATGCTAGCCCGAAAGCATCTTGATGCACTATCTGTATCGTAACCGCGATGCGCTACAGTTTCGCTTGACTCGTTGCTGAGTGGATCTTTTATGACCGCACTGTCCCGCTTTAGCGGATAAACTCCTGAGCTGTTGCTCTTGGTTCTTCACCTGGCTGTAAGTCATTTGCATTTATGTATTTCTACTTATTGCATTATTTGGAACCACGAATTTATGATAAACACGTTTGGAATTTGTTCTGTTGCCCGTGGCGGTGTACGGCCCATATCGTGCGTAAAACTAGTGAGACTGGGTTTTCTGCTATACTGACAGTCCAAGTAGTCAGGATTATTTCTACAAAAGACTTGAAGAAACCACACTGCGTAACCAGGGATTGAAATCTCTGCGACACCAAAATAGGCCTTATCGACTGTGATTAGTGCACAAGATCAGAGCCTTTAATAACCAAAGAGGTATCCTGCTCATAAGTACATTGAACAATGTATCCGTCTCTACTTCCCTGACTAAGGCCGAGGCATTAAACTTACTTTTGCCTCAACTGTGGCCCATAATAATGGTTCTGGCACTTCTCTCACCAGTCACCGCTGTAACAGCCGGTCGTGGAAAATCCCCCTTGAACCCTCGCGATTCAGTGTTTTTCCCAACATCACTCATTTGCCTACACTATTGACTTGTCTTTACGAACTGGTTGTTTTCTGGACCAATTGTTGTTTGTTCGCGCCCAGAGCGCTACTTTGGCACATCCTTGTTCAGGACCTGCGTGACGCACGTGCTGTTTGCTCACACGCTGCTATTCGGTTTCTCGTTGTTGAGTCATTGTGATCGTATTATTGAGGTTTGTATATTTTTTATGTCATTGTTCATGTAATAATCTAGTATTGTGGAATATCACGGATGATCGTCTTTTGATTTCGGGATCCGTTGTGAATTTGGCTACGCATTGCTCAAACGTTCGTTACAATACTCAATAGATCAATTTGGAACGAGGAAAATCACGCAAAGTGCCAAGAAATGGATCAAAAACAGTGAAATCCAGACAGGAAGTAATACGGCAAGTCTCTGGGGAGGTTTTGGGTACATTTGATTCCTTAGTTAATGTCAGATCGCCTAGTCCTGTCAGTGCTAGTTCATGTGTTATTGAGAGCAATGTTGATCGTAAGGATGTTGATTTGTATAGGCTGAGAATACTAGACCTAGAACAACAGTTACCATCGACCAGACTACAGGCGCAGGAAGCAGAAAAGAAGTGTACACAGAAACAGCGAGAGCATGAGACCAGCGACTTCGACACTTCCGATAGGTTAGGGTGCAATAAGATAGGAAACCCCATGCCGGTCGCCGACTGCAAACCACCATCGATCGATCTGCCTAGAGTGGAACTAACGATTTTCGACGGGCGATCTAAACACTACCGCAAGTTCGTCAAGCAGTTCGAAACGTTGGTTGAAAATAAGGTAACTGACCCTGGGTAAAGGCTTCTCTACCTTATCCACTACTGTCGAGGCCGAGCAAGAGAAGCTATCGACGGGTGCACCATGCTCGACCCGGAACAAGGCTACATCCGAGCAAAGAAGATTCTAAGGGACTTGTTTGGCCAACCGTTCAAGGTAGCCCGTAACCTTATACAGGGCGTGATGGTAGAGGCAAGGAGAACCAAGGGCGACGTCTACACCATAGCCGACCTGGTGGTTAAGATGCAAAACTGCTCAATAGCCCTCGACCATTTAGGTTACAGGGCTGACCTAGATGTCATGCACACTTTGGAAGGCATAGTCCGTCACCTCTCTCCCGAACTACAAGGTCGGTGGGCGGAAGAAGCAGAACGGAAAGCCGAGGCGACAGAGAAGCCAACTTCGAAAACCTGACCGAATACTTGGACAGACAAACGAAGATAGCTGACAGCAGATTCGGCCGACTCATCCGGGACAGCAACCAAGCAAACAAGCCCAGTACTAGCCAAGTCCAAACCCCTGTACGGGAACATCTAAAGTACCAGCCTTGGACCAATACACATGTCATTTCACGAGATGCTACGGCGCAACCCAATTGCAGATCCTGTGGTGCTAGCCATGGCCTACCAGAATGCCCCAAGTTCGGCAACGCCACAATAGACGAACGGTGGGGAATGGCGAGGATTGCAGGAGCATGTTTTATCTGTCTCAACAACGCGCACCGGGCAGCGGCCTGTAGGACAAGGAACCGATGTGGTTACGAGGGCTATACGGGCAGACACCATCGATTGCTGCATCAGGCAAGAGTAACCATATCCGAGGCGAGTACCAAACCCAGCGTGATTTGTTCAACGTCACGATCTGCCAGTAAACCGGTACGTTTAGGCGTAGTGGCCGTAGGAGTACTGACTCCGACTGGGATAGTCAAGGCGTTAGCTTTCGTCGATAGTGGATCCCACACTACTCAAGTGAAAGAGCGGTTTGCCGACAAACACCAACTCGTTAAATGTGCGACGTCGTTGGCAGTGAGCACGGTGGACGGAACACAGGTAATGACTGCCGGTAGATTAAGGCTGCAACTCATCTCTCTAGACACTAACTAGGAAATTGAACCAATGGAGGCATTCACGTTAGCGGATCTCCACATGCGAGCACCAAGGTCGGTGAACGCAATCTTGACAAGGTGGCCCCACCTGCAGGATGTAACCGTTGTAGACCGGGAAGATGATGAAGTGGATCTCCTCATCAGCTGCGACGTGCAAGAGGCGCATTGGGTGCTTGACCAGAGAGTGGGCGACCGCCAGGCACCGTATAGCGTACGCACGGCTCTGGGATGGATGTTATACGGTCCAGTAGGGGTACGTGGCTCCGTGAATTACTTATCCGCCGAAACGGACCGCATAGAGTATCATCTGCAACGGCTGTATGAAAAGGAGTTTCATGACATTGGAGACGAAAGACCATCGTTGTCTCAAGAAGATCACTCCGCTCTACAAACGGTACGGCAAGGCACCACTGATCGATGTTTTGGTGCCGTTTCAGAGTGGGTAACGTGGCCCTGTCTGCCGACATTAGGGAAATGTTCCATCAGGTGAAGATTCCGGTAGGGGAACGAGATGCGTTGCCTTTCCTGTGGTGGGAAGGGAGCGACCGGGACAACGCAGTGGTGAATTATAGGATGACCGTCCACCCCTTCGGAGCCATATCGTCACCATTTTGTGCAAACTACGCCCTCCGAGAATCAGCGAGGAAACATGGCGATCTAGTACATCGGACGGTGGTAGAAAGCGTCAGCAGGAACTTCTACGTCGACCACTACCTTGGGTCATTCGATGATGTGGAATCAGCTGTAGAGCAGTTCAGGGGTCTGACGAGATTGCTGGAAGAGGGCGGCCTCCATCTAACTAAATGGATGTCGAACGCTTCAGAAGTGCTGAAGGTCATCCCGTATCACGAAAAGGCCGAAAGGGTAAGAGATTTGGACGGCTCTCCACTTTCTATCGAGCGCACTTTAGGGATACAATGAGACGCGGAAACGGACGACTTTGTTTTCGAGCTAAACGTTCCCGAGCTGCCAATAACCCGTCGTGGCATACTATCTGCTGTCTCAAGTTTGTTCGGCCCGCTCGGTTTCGTCTCACCATGGCTGCTACCCGGAAAGATCTTGCTGCAGCGGCTGTGCCGTAAGAAAGTTGATTGGGACCAGTCACTGAACCGAGAGGACCTGCTGGACTGGGAAGAATTTTTGAACACCTTGAAGAAATTAGGGGACATAAGAATCCCACGATGTTTGACTCCTGGCCATATGACGCGGACTGGAGAACTACATGCCTTTGCGATGCATCCGAAGTCGGTTATGGAGCTGTGGTGTACGGACGATGGTGCGCGGGAGATGGACAATATACCACGAGGATCCCGTTCGCCAAAGCCCGCGTTGCTTCACTGAAGTCGGTCTCAATCCCACGCCTTGAACTCAACGCAGCCGTGTTGGCAGTCAGGGTGGTGCAAGCTGTGAAAAGATGTTTCGATCTCTACATTTGGTCGGTTAGCTTCTGGACGGATTCAACGATAGTACTTTACTACATTAACAACGTCCGGAGCCGGTTTAGTACTTTCGTTGCTAACCGACTCACGATTATCCACGATGAATCAGACATGAACCAGTGGAATCATGTCAGGTCTGGCGACAATCCAGCCGACCTGTGCTCCCGAGATGCGACCAACTTCGGGCAACTAGACATGTGGACGAGAGGGTCAAACTTCCTGCAAGTGCCCAAACAGGACTGGCCAGTTTTCGAATTAAAACCCTCTACGGAAGTAGAAAGGGAAATCAAAGGCGTAGTGATGGTGGCCAACGTCGTCGAAGCGACATCCATTCTATCGCGATTGGTCAGGTTTCCCTCCTGGATGAAGACACTCCGTTCGTTAGTTTGGTTAACCAGGTTCAAGAGAAATTTGCTAGTCATGAAAGGGCTACGTCCCTCAGGTCGGATACGGGTCCGCCCGATAAGTCCCGATGAGCTACAAGCTGCAGAATACGATATTTTCCGAATGATACAACGCGAGGCTTTTGCCCGAGGACTCAAGACGGCAGAAGAAGTGAGGCCAACCAATAAAGACATACCATCTCCAAGAGGCGAGCTGAAACGTTTAAACCCCAAACTCATCGACGGAATGCTGCGGGTGGATGGTAAGCTGACCAACGCCAACCTGAACTTCGACACAAAGTATCCTATATTGCTGACTGCGAGACAACCTGTAGTAGAGCTAAGGATCCAACACGTCCACGCCGTGGAGGGACATGCCGGGGAAAGTCACGTGACGAGCGTCATCCGAAAGCGCCTTTGTTTGTTGAGAGGACGAGAGACTGTAAAACGCGTAATCCGACGGTGTGTGCAATGCAGGAGACGCAATGCCAAAGCAGGCAAACAACTCATGGCCCCACTACCAGAATGCAGGGTGACTACGGGCTGGTGGCCGTTCAGTGACACCGGGTTGGACTATTTTGGGCCCTTGTGGATCAAGTGCGGGAAAAGATTAGAAAAGCGATACGGATGTATCATGACGTGCATGAAATCACGTGCGGTACACCTAGAAGTCGCACATTCGATGACGACCGATTCGTTTCTACGGGCCTTGCAAAGATTTATCAACCGAAGAGGCGTACCGGCCGATATATACTCAGATAATGGATCGAACTTTGTGGGCGCTCACCGGGAATTGCAGCCTTGGCACAAGAACATAAACAGAGACGAACTGCAGGATCGAACCGTGGCCTACGGCATACGATGGCATTTCAACCACCCACAGGCCAGCCACCGAGGCGGCGTATGGGAACGCACGATCCGGTCCGCCAGACGGATATTGTTGTCAATCATGGAGCAGCAGCCGCCCGACGACGAGACGCTGAACACCGTCATGACTGAGGTGGAGCGAATCCTGAACAACCACCCCCTGGTTCCAGTAATGAACGGCGACCCCACCCACCTGGAGCTCACCCCGAACGACTTATTGACGTTAAGGTCGAACGAGGGTTTCCAAGGGCCGGCAAACCTTCGTGGGAGCTACCTCCACGGATGGAAGCACGCGAACTATCTGGCCAAGGTCTTCTGGAGGCGATGGCTGCGGGAGTACCTACCGGCTTTGCAGACTCGACAGAAGTGGCTGGCCAAAACAAGACCATTCAAAGTTGGGGACGTGATTACGATCGCTGACGAACGCGCACATTTCAGCGCTTGGTCTTTGGGAGTAGTTACGGAAACAATCGAAAGCACTGACGGAGTGGTAAGAACGGTGAAGTTGAAGACAGCTAACGGAGCGCTCATTCTTGATGTACGAAGTATTAACCTACTCGAGAGAAAAAGCTGAGGAGCTGTGACGAACGTTTGAGCAATGCGTAGCCAAATTCACAACGGATCCCGAAATCAAAAGACGATCATCCGTGATATTCCACAATACTAGATTATTACATGAACAATGACATAAAAAATATACAAACCTCAATAATACGATCACAATGACTCAACAACGAGAAACCGAATAGCAGCGTGTGAGCAAACAGCACGTGCGTCACGCAGGTCCTGAACAAGGATGTGCCAAAGTAGCGCTCTGGGCGCGAACAAACAACAATTGGTCCAGAAAACAACCAGTTCGTAAAGACAAGTCAATAGTGTGGGCAAATGAGTGATGTTGGGAAAAACACTGAATCGCGAGGGTTCAAGGGGGATTTTCCACGACCGGCTGGTACAGGAGCTGATAACTCCGAGGCCCTGTAGATCTCTTCGCACTAGTCATCGAGGTGGATAAATCAATGCCATATATACCACACGGTCTCTGTCAAACACGTTACAGTGCTCGCGGTCTTTCGTTGACATTACAGAAGGTTCTTTCCGATGTGTGGTGATGAACGCGATCCCATTGTACATCCCGATACATGCACACATGCACGACGCACCCTACATCCCGTAAACCCATCAAACATGTGACAGTGTTCGTTGTTCTGCTTTTTTTGACGTTACCGAATGCCCCTTGCATATGTGGAAGTAGCGGGGCTTAGGTCACACACACATGCTACACTTTACTCGTTTTCTTTCCACATGGTCTTTTGTTGACATTGCAGAAAGTCCTCCTTTGATGTGTAGTCATACCTGTGATTTTATTGTACACCCCGGCACACACACACACACTCACACTCACTCAAGCACATACATCTAGGGCAGGACGGCCCTTTACGAGGACAGCATCTATGTGCACCCTTCACTCCCGCCATCGGCCATTTGGTCTTGTGGAAGATGTAGACTAGCCTCACGTCTATGTAGCCAATGGGTTAGGTGCGACCAGTAGTAGAACGTTGACGACGAGCATTAGACGCGCGCACTGACAGCAGGGCCTAGGCAGGTAGGAAAAATCAGTACCTTTATACCGAACCTTTGATTCTGCTAGGGATCCAGGAGGATTTTGTTGGGCGGTGTAACAGCCGGTCGTGGAAAATCCCCCTTGAACCCTCGCGATTCAGTGTTTTTCCCAACATCACTCATTTGCCCACACTATTGACTTGTCTTTACGAACTGGTTGTTTTCTGGACCAATTGTTGTTTGTTCGCGCCCAGAGCGCTACTTTGGCACATCCTTGTTCAGGACCTGCGTGACGCACGTGCTGTTTGCTCACACGCTGCTATTCGGTTTCTCGTTGTTGAGTCATTGTGATCGTATTATTGAGGTTTGTATATTTTTTATGTCATTGTTCATGTAATAATCTAGTATTGTGGAATATCACGGATGATCGTCTTTTGATTTTGGGATCCGTTGCGAATTTGGCTACGCATTGCTCAAACGTTCGTAACGCAGGTACCGTCCTGGACTGGGATACAAGTGCGGCTTGACTCTGAATGCTGGAAAAAGCCACTTTTTGTGAAGGGCAACCGTCGCTCATGACCAGGGGCTATTAACCATAGGGACAGTCAGCAGGTTTAAAGACCTTGATATCATCATGAGCAGTGATGTTAAGTGGTCGGAACAAAGCGGCGCCGCTGCATAAAAGGCTAGCCATGGGCTATTTAGACTGCGACCAGCATTGTCCTGTCAGCGTCCAGAAATATTCGTGCCTACCTACACGGCCATAGTTAGACCTCATTTCGATAGTGGGGCGCAAGCTAAGACACCCTCCCGCAGAAAGGAAGCAGTCTCGTGACTCAAATGGTTGAAGAACAAAGGAATAATATGTATACAGAGAGACTCTGCGATCTGAAACTCTTCTAGTTAGAAAGGAGGAGACGCCCGGGGAATCTCATAGAAACTTTCAGGATAACGAAGGGTTTTTCTGGTCTCAGGCCAGGTAGTATATTTCAAGTGGCCTTGGATTCAAGAACAAGGGGACACGGAAAGCAGCTGACGAAAGCTCAAGCTAGGTTGACTAGTAGAGGGCCTCCTTCAGCAACAAAGTTGTGGACAGCTGCAACGGTCTACCTGGAGGAATGATAGAAATGCAGACCGTCCAGTCCTTCAAAGGCGCCCTAGATCGCAAGTGGTGCGATGCATTTCCCTGAAGTGGGCATTGAGTATGTTAACTAGATAGATGACTGGGAGCGCTATAGTATTTCCGGAGTATGTTTTATTCGACGTTTTCGCTCATTGCATACTGTCTCAGTGAACGCTCACGATGCATAATGTCTCTCGCAGTTGATGTGCGACGGGGTTTTCGGTTCCCCTCTAGTTTTTAGCGGGGATTCGAAGAAGTATACTTTGCAGCCGTGGGTGCATAACCGCTGTGCATACCGTCGAAATAATTTTGGACGCTAGATCGGCCATGGGCATTCCCTGTCCTGTGCAAACTGAACTGGACTGAACTGAGTACGAGAACCAGGACGGCACTTCCCTCATGGCATTTATCCAGCTATCATCAAGCCGTTGGCGGATATCATAGCTCCATCGGTATGCAGACTGTACAGATCCACTTTGGACCAGGGTAAGCTGCCTCAGGACTGGGAAGTCGCGGCAGTCGTTGCAATACATAAGAGTGGGCCTAAGTCGGATGTGCAGGACTACAGGCCGGTAAGCCTAACTAGCATCCTATGTAAAGTCCTGGAGAAGATCATCCGTGCTCACATCTGCCAGCACTTACTGTAGCACTCCATGTTAAGTCCGACGCAGCATAGATTCCTGAAAAAGAGATTTTGTCTGACCAATCTCCTGTGCTTCTTAGATGAAGTAACTCGACGACTGGACGAAGGCAGGCAAGTTGAGGTATGCTACCTCGACTTCAGCAAGGCGTTCGACTCCGTTAATCATCGTCTTTTGCTATTCAAGATGGAGACTTTTGGTATAGGTAGGCCAGTATATAGGTGGCTGGAGGACTTCCTCTCCCACAGGACGTTTTACGTCAAAGTGGGGGACAGGTGCTCCAGTTTGGTGAACGTCACCAGTGGTGTACCTCAGGGATCCGTCCTAAGCCCGGTCCCATTCTTGTTATTTATTAATGACCTGGCATTCGCTCTTCAGTCGCCCAGCTTTATTTTTGCGGATGATGTGAAGATTGTTGGATCTTAGGGAAGGGCGGACTTGGGCAGGGAAATAGGTACCGTCCTGAACTGGGCATACAAATGGGACTTACCTCTGAACGCTGGAAATGCCACTTGTTGTCAAGAGCAACAGAGAGCCTAACTGTCGCTCATGATCAAGGGCTGTTCGCCGTAGAGGCAGTCAGTAGGGTTAAAGACCTGGGGATCATCATGAAAAGTGACTTCAAATGGTCGGAGCAGTGCAACGCTGCCGCGCATAAGGCTCGTGGGGAGCTGTTTAGGCTGCGATCAGCTTTGTCTTGCCGGAAGCCGGAGGTATTCGTACCTATTAACATGGCTATAGTACGACCTCACTTAGAAGGTAGCGTGCAGGCTTGGTCACCCTTCTACAAAAAGGACGCCGCCTGCCTAGAGAAAGTCCAACGTCTCGCCACGAGAATGGTTGAAGGGCAGAGGAGTAAGACTTACGAGCAGAGACTCTGTGACCTGAATCTTTTCTCGTTGGGAAGGAGAAGAAGTCGAGGAGATCTCATAAAAACGTTCAAGGTAATGAACGGCTTTTCTGGCCTTAGACCAAATAGTCTATTCCAAGTGGCCGTAGACTCCAGAAAAAGGGGACACGAAAAGAAGTTGACAAAAGCCCGATCTAGGTTGATGGCTACATCACACTTCTTCAGCAACAGGGTTGTGAACAGTTGGAACGGTGTGCCTGGTGAAATGGTAGATCTGCAGACAGTCCAATCCTTCAAAGGTGCCCTAGATCGCAAGTGGTACGAGATATTTTCTCGTAGTGAGCCTTCAGTATATGAACTAGGTTGATGACGGGTAGCACTGTGGTCCTTATGGAGTACGTTTCAACAGACTTTTTCCCTCATTGCATACTGTCTCAGTGAACGCTCACGATGCATAATGTCTCTCGCAGTTGATGTGCGACGAGGTTTTCCGTTTCCCTCTAATTTTTAGCGGGGACTCGACAAAATACACTCTGTAATGCACTCAGACAGATCGCCACTCCCATCTTTATCGGTGTAAGTGTTGATGTTTGCTGATGCACTTATTGAGCTCCGGCTCACCGATTTTTCTTTCTGTCTTTGCAAATCGTACACGTGCAACCCCCACGGAAGGCACTGCGTCTCGCATACTACAGCTCGGCAGGGGTGGGTGCGTAACTGGTGTGCATACCATCGAAGGAATTCTGGACGCTCGATTGGCCGTGGACATTACCTGTCCTGTGCAAAATGAACTGAACCGAACTGCACTGAATGCCGTTCGTGTTATCATCGTTCTATTTTCCCATGATGGTGCTACGTCTTTCATAATACAAATTCCGTCGAAGGCTTTAAGGGTTGTTCTCTCACGCACTACACAGTTCAACCACGCTTGGGGAGTTGGGCATGGGAACAAAACTTACCGGCGAGGGAGGGGGCTATTTTTGCGGGCTTTTAAGTCGTGCGCGGTAGCTGATACGCTGCGGGTTGCCGCCTGGTTTAGGTCCTCGAATTGCTTCGTCCTCTCCTTATTCGTTTGCCCGGTATTGAAGTGAAAATAGTTATGGAAAAAAAGTACGTACTGCAGTATGTACTGAAGTACGCTGGTTATTCGGGGAATTTTTTACTCTGACTGAATCTGTTTTGGTGAGGTGCTGTCTTTTTGACAAAGCGTTTTTTTTGTTGCGCGCTTGGTAATTGTGTTTATTCACACGGTTATCATCACTGCCTCTAGTTTTTGGTTTTCGCACCTAACATTCTCTTCCTGTTGTATATGTTTTTGGTCTATCAGATAGCCATACGAACCCATGTAGCACACATCCCCATGTTAACGTTGGGTTTTGATAGGGATTTGGTTGGGATTCGAATGTTAACATTCTCTTGTTCTTGGCTGGTTTTCGAGCGGCTTTGGAGTGGTTTCTGACCGGTTTCTGGACAGCTACTGAGCATTTTCCGAGCGGTTTGTGATAACCGTTTGGAGTGCGTGTTATGCTTCGTTAGTTTCTGTCACTTTGCCCTGATTGTTTTACGATGGTCACTTCTACCTCCCAATTTATGATTTACCAAATAATTGTCCTTATTCTGCCCGTTTCGAGGGCATGAAATAGAGCGATCTATTGCGAGCTCGCAGTACCTAGACATTTCAGGGCATTTGAATGAATCAAACCACTATATTGAAATATAACGCCAACTTAGCATTACATTACTCCGGTCGTCGGTTTCCTCCGTGTCAATTCATTTTTGATCCGTGTAAAATGGCTAATAAGCAAACCTAGAAAAGCGGTAGAGCTAGAGGCGTTCACACGGAGGATAAAAAAAACTCGAAGAGGAGCTAAAAAGATGAGGGTCATCACCAAAGGACTTGTTGAGAAGAGCAAGCGCCTTCCGTATAATTGTGCAGAAACGGTGAGCAAAGGGGCGCGAATCAGAAGGGAAGCCAAACATGGATGCGATATAAATGTCCTGAGAATGACGGGGTCACCTACTAACTTGAAGTACACAAAGTGCCATAGACTAGAGCCCTGGAAGGCAACCAACGCGCTAAAACCGCGGTCCCTGCTTATTATCTTTGCCAGCACACACAGCAGGGGCCTACTGCCAAGCTGGACATCCAAAGTTAAGCACGCTACAGGAGGGTGCATACGGATCACACCGGACACTTGTTTTAGTCCGAAGGTTGTACCGAAACGAAATCTGTCGCACCCATTAAACCCGGAACACAGGCAGCCAGTTCTAATGATAGTGAGAGCAGACGATACACCTATGGGCAGATCTACACCGGAAGCGCAGTCATCAGCAATAACCAAGCTGGACAGCAAATACTTAGCGTGAAAGCTAAGAAAAGCGAAACAGGCGGGTCGGTAGGCAAAAAGGCACCCACAGAGGGTATAAAGCAGACGGACGCTCAGCGACTGTGCACCATCAAGAGCGGGGGAGTGGCTGAAATGGAAACGGAAGTGGCGGCGATGCCAGTCCAATTCGAACAGTGTCAGTAATAAGGATAAAAGCTGGGCAACAGTCGTTGTACGAATACCAACCACACAGTTGAACAGTAGGTCCCTGACGCTCCCGAGGGACAATATAGGGCCTAGACAATTAATTTGCACGGCGTGGTCTTGAAGGTTCAAGAAAATACGGGCCAAGTAGCTGTTTTTGCAGAAAACGGGTGGTCCCCTCGGGAATTACGCCCGAGGGTACAATGGCCCTAAGGGGATAATCAAAGCAAATGACTTGGCAAAAGGTGCCACCATATGGTACACAAATGCCTGTCGCTTAGGAGGTTAGTGGGGGAAATTATTGGCTGGAACGAATGGATCAGTGAATATAGCTATTACGGACACATAGCCGAAGAAGGATCAGTGCCATGCAACTTCGTGGCTTCACCGCCTACAGACAGGATGAATAGACGGTAGGCTGGGTGATGGAATAATCCTCGTAAGAGATGATTAATCAGTGGGAGGTTCAGTTTACACTCGTAACATCCAACATACGAGCTACTGCATGTTGCATTCGCATAGGCCGGTGACGGGTAACGATAGTCTGTCTATAGAACACCGCAAACAAATAGGGAAGAAGAATGTGGACTAGGTCAACTTCTACAGATAGTACTGAATAGGGGTACAGATAACGGGGATAGACTTCTCCAGTTTTGTGCAGACAATCGATTGTTCTTTTCTAGCACCAATTTCCGACAGCTCGCGTCGCATAGCGACATGGCGCTCTAACTCTTCAGGTACTTTGAGTCAAATTGATCATATCGTCGTAAGCTACCGGTGGCGCAGTTCTGTTCAGAACTAGATCTCACTGGTCCACATACGTAGAGTCGGGCCATGCATTAGTTTTGATGCGATTATCTCCAGCTCCATGGTCATCGTCGCAAACCGCAAATCCGATTAGCCGTGCAACGTTTGTGTGATCCAGAAGTACGCACCCGTTACGAACAGAAGTTAGCACATGAGCTAGGATCTACGATGAACAGTAATGTAGATGAGCATTGGGCTCATTTCAAACGGGCGATGCACTTTGAAGCAGGTTTTGCCTGTGGTCCTAGATCCGTTGTCCATCAAAGACATTGGATCTCGCAAGAGTCGTTAAGTATAATGGAGCAAAAGCGTCAGCTCTCGAATCGTAAGATGAATAAGATACGGAGAAAGCTACAAAGGCAAGTTACGCAAAGCCCTAAGAATGATCGCGAAAATTGGTGGGTCAAGGTAGCCGAAGAAATGGAAATGGCAGCTGCTTTAGGTAACAGTCAAAGACTGTTGAAACTTATTCGTGACATCGGTGGACGGCGCATCCAGGTCAGTGAAACGATTTGTGATAGGAATGGAGAACCCATCCAAAGCAAACAGCAAAGGCTTGACCATTGGGCCGCGTACTTCAAGGAACAGTTTAGCTGGCCGCACGCTAGTGTAGTTACTCCTGTGTCAACAGCTACGATTCACTGAGTGGTATCACTTGTGCCCTCATTGGAAGTAGAAGTAGAGTCATGTATTCCATTACTAAGGCGGGGGAAAGCGGCAGGTCCCGACAAACTTCCCCCAGTTCTTTTCAAACTGGGTGGGAATGTTTTGATAAAATCACTTACCGCTTTGCTCCGTGATATTTGGGACTCGGGGCGTATTCCGTTAACATGGAGTGAGTCATTGACTGTTCCCATCTTTAAGAAGGGAATATGCAATGACTGCAGTAATCATCGTGGGATTAGCTTAATTCCGATAGTCACCGGAGTATTAGCCTCGATTCTACTGCACCATCTTATACCCGCTCGCGAGAGGAATGCCCGCGAACAGCAGGCTGTTCGCCGACTACTTGAAACGCGTCACACGCACCGCCGACCGACAATAATGGTTTTCTTAGACTTGAAAGGCATCTTCGATTCAGTTGATCGAACAGCGCTTTTCAGTGTTCTTCATCGAAAAGGTATGACCCAGAAGTTCGTGAACCTATTGAGATCATTTTATTCTCATATTTCTGGTCGCGTTAGAGTTTACGGTGAGCTATCAGGTCGGTTCGAAACGATCAGTGGTGTTCGACAGGGATGTCCCATGTCTCCTTTCTTGTTCAACTTCGTCATGGACGAAATAATGAAGAGTGCGCAGCAAAATCTTCAGGATGTAGGCGTCGAACTAGGAAATAGTGGAAAGCAATGTGACATAGATTACGCAGACGACGTTGTTTGCTTGTTCGAATCCGCGGAACATGCTCAACGCGCACTGGATAGACTCTCAAGAGCTGTATCTCCATTTGGCATGTGCTTTGCACCTTCAAAGTGTAAAGTGATGTTACAGGACTGGACGTCAACGATTCCGAGCTTGATGCTCGATGGGGAGGTGCTGTCAGTTGTCGACCACTTCACGTACCTCGGCAGCAGCGTGACGACGGATGGGAGCACAGTAATGGAGGTGAGTACGCGGATATCCAAGGCTCGAGGGGCGTACGCTGGACTGAAGTACTTGTGGCGTCGATCTGATATTTCACTGAAGTTGGAAGGTCGTGTATACTGTGCCTCAGTGCGTTCAGTTTTGTTGTATGGCTGCGAAACTTGGAGTCTGCTTGCTGAAGATATTGGCCGTCGTCGTTTTCGACCACCGATGTTTACGTAGTATCGCTGAGATCCGGTGGAATAGCCGAGTAAGTAATGGTGAGGTCAGAAAGCGAGTATCGGGTATTAATTCGGAGAACGTTTTGTCACAGCGTATCCAACTCAGTAGACTTCGTTGGTTGGGGCACGTGGTACGTATGAGAAACACATGTCCACCATACCGTGTCCTATTCTCCGTTCCTCCTCAGGAATGGAAAAAGCCACGTGGAGGTCAACAGATGACGTGGCAACGAGGAATGAAAAGATGTACAACAAACTTAGGAAAAGTAGGTGCTTCACGTCTTCTTGGTTGAGGTCCAAAAGATTCCTCAACCAGTTGGCTGGAGATACTGAAGGATATGGCGGCGAACCGTGAACAGTGGCGATCGTGTTGTCACTTTCTATCGAATCAGAATGACTGATCGATGTGTGTGTTTGTACATTTAGACTGTGTATTCCGTCTGTTGGCTACTAGGGCATTCTTTCCCTTTCCCACCCGTGTAGGTCCACTCCCTGTCCATTTTGTATATTAATACTTTCTGATTCAGCATGCAACATGGTGAGAAAGGCAGTGGTCAATGGGGCTTGCCCTATTGTTTAACGCTGTACGATGATGATGATGATGATGACTGAGTAGGTCACAGTGCTTTATCTTATTGGGAGGCATGAATCTTCCAGAAATAAACTGGGACGATGAATGTGCCACCAGGGGAACCACCGGAAGTGCTCTCGTGATGTGGCTTCATATCCTTTGGTGGAGGGAGTTCCTGAAGGGGTCGTAATCTTTCAGGACCGGGCTTCATCAGACCATGTGAAACTTTTTAACCCAAGAGTTTAAGTTCTCTCGTACCGATGATACTCTTCTCTTCATTCAGAATAAGTCTGTATTTTTCCACAATATTAGGGAATTTAGTAAGATTCTTATCGTGGTCATCTTTGTTTGTGCCACACGGTTATGCTATCGATGTAGGCGAACGTTCCTAGCAAGTTTTTTTCGCGAATAGTTTTGTCGATAGGACGCTGAAAACAAACAACACCACTCGTCACTCCGAACGGTATCCGGCAGAATTGATATGAATTCCCACAGGATTCAATAGCAGTGTATGGCCTATCGTGTTTTCCTATGGAGATTTGGTGATATGCGCTTCGCAAGTCCAATGCACTGAAAGTGGAGTATCGAGATATTTTAGATACCACGTCATCGATTCTTGGCAGTGGATAAGCGTCCAATAACGTGTATCGATTGATACTTTGACTGTAGTCAACTACCATGCGTCTTTTGTGTCTTTCGTTTGTTGTAACAGGGACTTGAGCGCGCCAGGGAGACGTTGATATCTCAATGGTGCCACTCCTCAGAAGTCGCTGAATTTCCGATCGAATGAATTTCTCATCTTCAGGAGTGTGGATTCTTGATTTGGTTGCGATAGGCTTGCAATCTAGTAGCAAGTTCCCGAAAAGAGAAGGAGGTTCGGTACGTGAAGCTGTCACACTACAAAGGGAGAGTGTTGGTTTACTGCTGCTGAATGGAACCTCAACTGCTCTGTGGAATTTCAAAAATTCGTGCCCCAGTAGTATATCCGCACACAAATGAGAGAGCACAGAGAGTTTGAAGTTGTACGAATTATCCTTGATACATATGTTAAAAAAACAGTGACCCTTCGTTTGGTCGATTAATCTCGTGGAAGCCATGACGATGACGCTGGATGACTATGATTTTGAGACGATGACGCTGTACCACGGATTCGGAGGTATAACTGTCGGAACTTCCATAGGGGTCTTGTTCACAGTAATCGTTGTTAGCGCATTTGAGAGGTAATCCAAAGAAGAGGCGGCTACGATGGTAGAGAGTACAGGTGTTGCAGCAGAGACTATTCGTTTCTCCGGAGGTGATCAGCAGACACGTTTGAAGTGTCCTTTCTTCCCACGGTTACTGCAAACCGCATCTTTAGCAAGAAATTTGAATTGAGGATGTCTGTCATTTCCACAGAAGTAACACTTGGTTTTTAACGCCGCTGATGTTGTTTCCATGAGTAAGTTGCCACCTGCTTTGTGGTCATAGGAACAATTATCAGTTGATACAGTTGGTGTTGGCCCCGAAGCCGTATACGATATTGATGGTGTCTGGAAGGCGCCGGTTTGTTGTTGGGCCATTTCGAGCGATTGCGCTTATTCTAGGGCAGCTTGTAAATCCAGAGATTTATTTTCAAGGAGTCGCTTCCGGACAATGTTCGACTGCATCCCGCTTATGAAAGCGTCTCGAATAGCATCGTTTTAATTTTGCTCGGCTGTCACGGCCCGGAAGTTACAATCCTTTGCTAAGGATTTTAGTTTTTGGTAGAACTGGCTGAAATCCTGCCCTGTTTGCATGTTGCGAGTAGGTAACGTGCAAAGACTTCATTGGGCGGCTTGATTACCAATTTTTCAAGGACTTCAATGGCATCGTTGTATGCAGTACATTCAGCCACATAATCGTATATGGTCGGAGAGACATAGTTGTAAAGGAAATCAAGCTTCTCGGAATCGTCCACGCCAACTTCGTCGAGAAATTTATCGAACGTACAAAGCCAGTGACGCCAAATTTTTGAAGTAGTCGAGTTGGGATCTGCGTCGAATCGTTCAGGATGTAGGTGGCGCTCCATATTGAGACGGTGTGCATGTCAAATAAATTGATACGTGTATGGTTACGAAATCCGAATGGTTGAGGCAGGCAGAAGACAGTGGCCTAGCATTTCGGCTTTGTTTGACATACGACTGAACGGTGCGATCTGAAACAATAAAGCAGAAATTTGGTAGAAGAACAGTAATAAAACTAAGGTAGATAGAAAATAGTAAATGAACATGACACTCCCTATCCATCTTGTATTTTCATACTTTCGAATTTAACGTGCAACATAATGAGCAACGCAGTGGTCAGTGAGACTCGCCTTACTGTTCAACGCTGTGCGATGATGATGATGATGATGAGGGTTAAGCAGGACCTAAAGCCTTCAAGACACCGCCAGAGAGTTGCAAATGTCGCCAGAGGGATATCAACTAGGGTATGCAATACGGTCACATGCAAGAAACCAGAAGTCTATCCCGTTTTACAAGGTTTTGGTGCAACCTCTTTTGGAGTATTGTGTGCAGGCACGGGCTCCTTATTATCGCAAGGATAAAGAATGCTTGGAAGCGGTGCAGCGACTTGCTGCTAGAATGATCACCGACGAGAGAGGGAAGTCGCACGCACAGCGTTTAGAAGATCTTAATCTCTTTTTAGAGCTTCGTAGAGGCCGGCGTGACTTGGTAGGAGCGTTCAAGACTATAAAGGGCCTGTCAGGTATAAACATGAGTAATTTGTTCGTCTCCGTCCCTGAGTGCGGCACCAGGGGACGTAGCCTTAGGCTACAAGGAGCACACTCAAGGCTGGACCTACGAGCTAAGTTTCTACAAATGGGGTTGCACCTATGTGGAATAGAATGTCAGAAGATGCTGTTAGATGCAGCAATATACCACCTTTCAAGGACGCCCTGGATTCACACTGGGACGCAGCGTTCTCAGAACTAGCTGTATGTACAAGGGATGAGGTAATGAGCCCCTGGTATTTTTGTCAATGAAATTATATCTGTGAAGGTGATACTACCTCTCAACTTCTGCCTTTCAGACCAAGCATTCAACGCGCAGTGTTGAAAGTCAAGGAAACTCACCGACAACACAACAATCTAAACGCGCGATTGGTCTCGACCACTTTAGTCATGTGCGAAATGAACTGAACTGAACTAATTTGCCGAGTGATTCAATCCACGATAATCCCGAAACACACATGAGCAACAAACAGAAGATATATCTATTTCAAATGTCGGAAAATTCATATATCTATTTCTACTAAATTAAATTTAAACTTTTTTAAACCGTATAACCTAGTTTTGTAGGTGAGTGTGATCGACTTGCTGACTGTAAGGATCCCTAGAGGAATTTGAGTTATAACTCAAATAAATCTTAGCCGAGCAATGCCCTTATTAAATACTCAATGCTGTGTTCTTACCATATTAAAATAGAGAATAATTGCTTCTGTTACAGCGTTCATCTAAATTTGCTCTAAGTGTATTGTGGTTTGGTTTTAACGAATTACGTATATAACAAAAATAAATACTTCATACCCTAGTCTTTCTTCCAAAGGAGCTGAATAGCGCTAACTTAGATAAATGTCGTGATAGCACTAAAAACTATTGCCACAAGCCATAGCGTGCACCGGAGCTGCGGTCAACGACGAGCAGCAGGCACAACCTTGACCAGCACTTATATACTGTAATGGTCATCGTCGATTAAAACACGTTAACCTCATTTTCTTCGGATAGGATTTCCTTAGTTAAAAGTTTTCCAAAATAACCTGCCGTAACGTCAGTCGGTAAACCTTTAAGACTGTATGTTCCGACACTATTGAGAATCGTGTCCGAGTTTGGTTGTCGTCACTCGTGTGCGACAAGCAGGTACTGTAAAAAGTACAGCGGCGTTTCGCAAAGTTCTTTAGGGGTTTAAGAAGCTGCAGTGCCCAGCTATTCATTTCTGACAATCATCAATGTTTTAACACTTAAAGCCAAGCTGTTCCTGGTTCCACCGCCAATGTGACACACGCTATTCTGAGTCCTCCCCGATCATTTATCGCTCTGTACTCTTTACCCTGCAGGTTCGCATAAACATCTCTGTGGGTCGAATTTGTTTTTTCTGGCTGCTAGCGAAGCATCATTCGATCTGTGACTGTAGATATCTATCGCGTCCGCACGCCATTCGTCTCGTTAGTCCAGCGCGCTATACAGGAGACATGGGCTGAAGCTGCCGAATCACGAGCATGTCGTAGTTTTATGGCACAGTCTTTTGTATGCCGTGTGGTGAATCCCTGGAACCAGTTCCTAGAGGATGTGATGGCCGCCCAAACTGTAGCAGTGGTCAAGGCTCGCCTAGATCGTTGTTAGTCAGAAATATTTCTCACTGCTTCTAACATCATCATTAATAAAAAATCCTCTCAGTTTAGCTTTTAACCGTGAAGTCTCCACCTATTCACAATCCCCATCTTCTCTCTTGTAGACCGGGTGAAGATGACGATTCGCCTATCCACAGTCTGTAGCGACGTCTTGTACGTCGGGTGGAGCACTTCGAAGCACAGTTTAGCTGACCTTCAGCGTCGGCCTTTCCTTTAGCTCTTCCGGCACACGTCCCGTGGTCTGTTTTGACAGATCCACCTTCTGAGGCGGAGATCTACAAGAAAATCCAAGCCATGGGACGTCGTAAACACTGGGATCCGATGGCCTTTCTCCAGCTCTATTCAAGAATGGTAGAATGGAGCTTGCTAAAGAACTTCAAGCTTTGTTCTTCAAGGTCTGACACTCCGAGGAAGTTCACTGTTTGTGGGGGGGGGAATTGGTTATTGTCCGCATCTTCAAGAAGAGCTCGCGCGGTGACTGTGCCAACCATTGGGGTATAAGCCTTATCCCGATAGCGTCTATGCTGCTAGCGTCTGCCATTCTCCGCAGGTTTTGCAACACTCGTGATGAGCAAACTCGCGAGGAACCAGCTGGGTTTCGTGCCGGTCGTGGATGCATTGATCAAGTCTTTACCCTCCGACAGCTGTTAGAGCACCGTCGATAGGCCCACACTATGGCACTGTTTGTGAAGAAATAGTGTACCCGAAAAGTATGTGTTGGTCCTCAAATAGTTGTATCGTCATGCCTCAAATCGGGTTAGGGCTTATGAGCAGCTCTCGCCACACTTTGCCGTTCCAAGTAGAGTACAACAAAGCTGCCCAATATCCCCGTTTATTTTCGACTTTGCTATAGAGAATGTCCTACAAAACGCTTTGTCTGTGGAGTTGAGCTCCTCCCAAGCAGCAGAGTTTCTGACTTAGAGTACGCCGATGTTATCGCCTTGCTGACTGACAGTGCACATGCAATTCAACACGCATTGGACCGCCTGGCGATTGAGGTGTCCCGATATGGTATGTGCTTTGGGCCTTCAAAATGTTAGGTACTTCTTCAAGACTGGCAGGAGCCTGTGGCTGCACTCACTCTTAGTGGTGATCGGTTAGAGGTAGTCAATAGCTTTAAGTACCTAGGGAGCTTGGTCACAGCTAGTGGTGGTGTTGGGGAGGAGATCACATCACGATTTGCGAGAGCCAGAGTAGCTTTCGCAAACCTGCGCCATCTGTGGCGCAGCGATGGCATTCGACTTCCCCCCAAGGGAAGGGTATACAGGGCCACAGTTCGTAGTGTTCTTTACGGTTGCGAGACTTGGCCCCGCTGCGTTGAGGATGCTCGGCTGCTTTCCGTGTTCGACCATCGGGTGTCTCCGAAGCATTGCTCGTGTCTAATGGGAACATCAGGTGAGCAATCACGAGGTTCGTCGTCGTGTGTTCGGTGCTGATAGTCACCCTCTAGCAGAGATACTCGCTCTGTACCGCCTCCGATGGCTCGGGCACGTTTTGCGTATGCCTGTCCACCGTTTACCTTTTCGTGTTCTTTTTCCACGTGCTGGACAAGGCTGGAAGAGACGGCGTGGTGGTCAGGTTATGACTCGGCGCAGGGGCATGGAGAAGTTAGCTTCGGTTTAACTTCATTTGGTGCTTCCCGCCTTCCTTGTTGGGGCCTAAGAGATGAGAATTGCCGTTGGTTAGAGACGCTGAGATATGACTCGGATCTGAATTCGGTGGCGCGAGTGCTGTGTGGTCTGTCTGTTGACTTCCCGTTCCCCATAAACAATTGAGAAACAGACCAAAAAAATTACAAAACGTGTACGGTGAAAATACTAAACAACCTCTACTTGTTGTAATCTTTATGTTAACTCATAACCTTCACCCGATTCAGTAATTTTTTTCCGTTGTTGTCGTGCTGACACCACACTTGTTCTTAAGGCGGTTTAATATATATATATATATATATATATATATATATATATATATATATATATATATATATATATATATAGAGAGAGAGAGAGAGAGAGAGAGAGTCAAATCATCATTCGGTACATCTTCCTCGACGCATATCCATTTCCACGGATTGACGGTTTGATCGCAAAAATTTCGAGGTACAAAGTCTATAGCACGTTTGATCTGACGTACTTACCACCAAGTCCCTGTGCGTGCCGACGAAAAGATATATACATCTTTCGAAGCTTGTGGTAACCTGCACCAGTTCTTTCGCATTCCTTTCGGGGTTACAAACAGTGTGGCTTGCTTCCAACGTGCTATTGATAACATGGTTTAAAGCGAGAAAGCTGTCTGGTACATTCGCCTGTGTGGATAATCTAGTAATTTGCGGCACAACCGGATAAGTGCACGATTTGAATTTGTCTTAGTTCCTTGAGGTTGCTCGAAGATAAGGTATCACATTCAACGACAAATAGGGTATCATTCGTACTCGGTATCTAACTCTCCTCGGTTTTGAAGTTTTTGAAGGAACAGTCAAACCGGATCCAGAATGACTACGACCGCTGCAACGGCATGTTTGCCTACTATTCTCAGTGGATACTTCGGTTCTGCGATAAAATTAGTATACTTGTTCGAAATCGAACCTTCCGCCTTCCGGATAATGTCCTGAAAACTTTTGAGCAACTAGAAAAGCAGCTGAAAAATGTTGTGCGTCTCCATCCAGCCTGGTGTCACTCTGGTTGTAGAAACAGATGCATCGGACAACACAATCGCTGTCTCTTAATCAAAATGGCCGCCCAGTGACTTTCCTTTCCCGGACCCTATCACCTTCAGAACGTCGGCTTTCCGCAGTGAAGAAAGAAGCGTATACCACTATAGAGGCTTTGGGGAAATGGCGTCATTTTCTGGTGGGTTGTCATTTCAAGTTGATAACTGACCAACGATCTGTTGCCTTCATGTTTGGTCAGTCACCTAGAAGAAAACGAAAAATGAAAAATGTAGCGTTGGTGTACGGAGCTGTCAGATCTCCAATTCGACATCATTTATCGTCTTGGCTCGAAAAATCATGTGGCCGACACACTTGCTCAGGGATTTTGCGGAACCTTGACTCATTTTGACTTAATCGCTCTGCATAACTCGGTGCCATCCTGGAGTAAAGCGTACGTACCGCTTTATACGATCACGAAACCTAGTCTTTACCGTTGGTTATGTGAAGTCTGTCATCTCTTACTGTCGAACGTGTGCGGAGACGAAGCCTAGATTCTACAGGCCACCAGAAGAGCACCTCATCAAGACAACGCAACCGTTCGAGCGTCTCAGCATTGGCTTTAAAAGACCCCTGCCTAGCGTCACCAGGAATCGTCTTCTGTTCATCGTTATTAGTGATTTTTCACGATTCCCATTTGCATATTTTTGTTCCGGCATGTCTTCTTCGATGGTCATTAGATGCTTCACTAACTTGTTCTCTGTTTTTAGAATGCCCAACGTTTTACACTCCGATCGTGGATCTTCATTTATGTCCGAGGAACTTCAAACTTTCCTTCACAACGGAGGTATCGCAACCAGCCGCACGACGGCCTACAATCCGCAATGTAACGGCCAAGTAGAGTGCCTCAATGGTACCCAGTAGAAATCTGTTGCACTCGCGCTTAAGTCCCGCCAAACGCACATTACACAATGAGAAGCTGTACTTCTAGACGCACTTCATTCTATCGGTTCTCTTCTCTATGCGGCCACCAATTCGACCCCTCATAAGCGTCTCTTCCAGTACAACCAAGAAGCTACTACGGGTACGTCACTCCCCAGTTGGCTACTGACCTCCGATCGTGTATTTATTGGCAAAGGTAATCGTGCATCTAAATTCGATTCTCTGGTAGAAGAAGTAGAGCTCATGGAGTGCAATCCCAACTTCGCACAGATACATTACGATGATGGCCGGGACGATACTATATCTCCCAAATACCTTGCCCCATCTGCGCACAACCCTGAATCGGTAGTGCAACATGTGCCTACGCTAGATGTACCTGAACATTCAGACACGATGGATCCAACGACCAAGCGCCCCAGTGAAACCATAGACCTTTGCTTGCCCCTTCCGTGGAAGAACCGGCAAAGTCCGACTCAGTGAAAGAAGTCAGCAGACTACAACAGCGCATGCACTCTTAGCAAGGGGAGGCGTGAGCTCATCAAACTCTTTTGCTGCCATTAAGCCTTTGTCACCATGTATACCGCATCTTTTTGCATTTCGCTGATGTATCACTCCCCAAGACATTCCCGGCGGGGGTTAATGTGGTGAACTAAACACTTTCGTTCCATCCTGTGTTTCATCCATATTTTTTCTAACAGTTCTCTGATTCAATTTCAGCTGTATGATCTGATTCTAAACTGATTAAAGCTGTAAACGGCCATTCTGACTTCTTCGTTCATCTCGCCTGTACATGTTTGTTTGTAATCGTTCGTCACAGAATTATGCGGTAGTTCGGGTTACTTTAGTAACTTTGATCTTCCCGTTTCCACTTACCTGCCATCCCTACTTTTCCCTAGAAATTTAATCATTCTGGACGCTCACTTGGTCCCGGCTACTACCAGTCCTATGCAACATAGCCTAACCTGAGGAGAAGCAGTTTTCCACTTGCTTTCAACTTCGGTGTTGTGGTACTGGCATTAGCGGTTGGGATGAGTAGGAAGAGGTCCTCAGACCCGTGGGACCACAGTTACATCTCACCAGGTAGATAGATATCAGTTGAAGTGTAATCGTGTGTACGTTTGTGGCACCGGCGTGACATCTGATTGTCTGTCAGTGTTCTAGTGTACATTGCGGCGATTAGATCCGTTATCTTATACGGCGAATAGACGAAGATTGTCAGTGTTTGAACATCGATATCTTCGTAGCATTGTCCGAATGTGATGGGAATACCATATCCGCAATACTGAGGTTATGCGCAAGGTGTTGGGAACCAGTAGTCATTCATTGGAACAAGTACTAAACCTATACAGATTAGGTCGGCTGGGACATGTGTTACGCATGTCCACCGTTGGACTTCTTCGGTGTACCCTGGTCTCCGAGGCGGGTAGTGGTTTATAAGTTGGGTCGAACTGGTCAGTCCATGACGTGGCAGTAAGGTATGAAAACCTTGACCAGTGGGCTTGTTCGAGTAGGGTGTGTTAGATTTCCAGGTTGGGGTCCACGCGACCTCCCTACCCGATGGCTGAAGACGTTAGGTGATTCGGCCAGATGTCGCGTCCAGTCGCGTAGTTGCATTGGAACTCCTTCGTCTTCGTGATTTCCGCCTACTACTTTGGTTTTCTAGATCTCTTCTTTTTATGCTTCTATTCGTTTTGCTCTTAACTCGACGATGCTAGGAGGTAGCAAACTAAACCATAGAACAAAAGGGCGAGGTTAATGGCTGGATGAACTAAATTCAATTAGGACCGCCATTTTTTCCGATACCTGATTTAATCTGTACCTTAAATTTCTATTGGCTGCTTCTCAGTCATCCTACAGTACCAACACGGAGAACTGGATACCGTAGAACGGGTGTTGTAGCTCACTCGTGCAATAATTTATACAAATCACTCGGCCAGAGCTGCTAGTCTTGTGACTTGTCTGCATAATTAACTGGGTCCGGTATTAACACAACGTTGTCCTTACGGAAGTCGCTCGATCCAACGCGGTCGTAGTATCTAGGCGCATGTCAGCCAACGATGAAGAGGCGGTATTTATTGTCTCAACAATCATGATTACCATTATTCCATCACGACGAGACTGCATCTTGGCGTGGTGTGATAGCTTGCGTACCTCCATCACCCAAAGAACTATGCAGGATGGCTTCCTTAAGCCGGAGGTGCAACCATGCCTGACAGGTCGATGGGTAGAGGCCAAACAAAGTCCAGTCTCTAAACCAGTTTCTCGGCGGCATCTGGTTCTAACCACTATGCCCCTCGAGAAGACACTCCAGCGAATAAACACGGAGAGAAACAGTTTGTTTGTCTAAAATCCTCCACTAGATGGACGTGAGAGTGGAGTATCTGAGGTTGTTCTCGACACTGAGAGAAGTCGTCGAGGATCATTGGGCAGCTGTCGCCCGCCTAACCTGGATAGCCCAGGTCCAACAGATGCTGCCCTGTCCAAGTCTCGTTTGCTCCATTGGGTGCATGGGACTAAGGACCGAATCCGAAAAGTGGATCAATAACAAAGCACCAGTGAAGATAATACTGAATATGTGCAACAATCAGGTCACACATAACAGATCAGAAGAAGTTTCTTCACGGGTTTTTTGGTCACGTCCCCGTGCTGGGTTAACGCCCCACAATGTTGTGGGTGGAACTTTTGATTCAAAGGCTCCGGTTAAGGTTCCCAAATAAAAACTTTTTCTGCGGTGTGAGAAGCCGCGAAGTATGCCCAAAAATCTTCAGCGGGCCTCCGGGAAACATTTCTTGTCTCTCTTCTCTTTATTCTTCGCATCTCAAGTCTGAGTGGATACAAGAGGCCACAATGAGTCGTGACCGTGAACTTCTAACTCTCGGTGAGGGTAGCAGCTAGAGGCCGGGGTAAAAACAGAAACGATTCTTAGACCTGAGCATTCTCTTCACTTTGGTGTTTCCAACGTGCACACACTTCACCAAACGGAGCAACAAGCTACCCTGACTAGAACTCTTGAAGACAGATGTGTGTTGTGTCTGCGAAAGACGCATACAAAACCCAACTTTAGTGTCAACTCTTTGCTCCTCAGTTACAAACTCGGCTTTTCGTTTCACTCTTCGCGTGTCAGACGTTCCGGTTTCTAGTGCTCGTGGCCAGGCTGGCGTTGGCATCGCTCTGAGCATGGAAGCTGAGCGTGCACTGCCCGACTGGATCCCAGTCAGCAGTCGGCTGTGTGCAGTTCGGTTGAATGGTTCTATGCATGTCAGCAGCATTAGACTAGAGCGTCGATGTCTCTTTGTCGTTTCTTTGTATGCCTCAACTGACTAGTTCTCCTGAGGCTAGAAACGAATTCTACCATTGTTTGCTTGGACTGCTCCGCAGTGTGCGCTCTATGGACATGTTGGTTATTGCTGATTTCAATTTTCAAGTTAGAATCCTGGACGAGACGGAGAGAAATATAGGAGGTCGATTTGGCGTTCCAGCCGATCAAACGGATAACGGTGACCGACTCACCCAACTGTGTTCCGACCATGGGCTATTCCTGGCGAGTACAAATTTCTCGCACCAAAGCGGCACCCACTAACCTGGTGTCATCCTGCTCCTTCACAGCGACGGACGCAGATCGACCACATTGCTATCAGTTACCACTGGTGTGGCTCAATTCAAGATTGTCAGTCATTCTGGTCCACGTCTGTAGACACTGATCACGCTCTTGTCCGCGCTGGTTCCAGCCTACGTCTCGTCGATGGCCAAAATAACATCAAAGCCAGCCATCCCCTACAGCTGCTACCGGACGATAACCATTGATTTCTTTTCCAAGCAGAAGTGTCCACCAGGTTGTCGATGAAGTCAAATGCCCAGGATCCAGAAGAGCAATGGACAGAGATCCATCAGGCTCTATTTGAGGCTGCTAATGCTGCCCAAGGTCCGAAAGCCAAACACACAGAAACGATGGGTATGTGCATCTTCAGTAGCGCCGTTAAATGCTCGCAGATCGTTTCCTTGGGATTCCAGATATAATGAGGCACAGAGATGCCCTAAATGTAGCCTGAGAAACGACCGTGAGTGGTGGTGGATTGCGAAGTGTAGGGAGATGAAAAAAGCTGTGGCAGTTGGGAAAAATCGCAACCTTCGCCGTCTAATCAGAAATACCGGTCCTTGAAAGCCAGGCGTTAGTGAACTGATCAAAGAGTGGAACGGCTGACTGATTCAAACTCAGGAGCGTTGTCTGTTTCGGCGGGCGGTGCATTTCGAGAAGCAGTTTAGTTAGCCTTTATCTACAGCAGGCTTGCTAAGGGGCATCATAGTTCCAGCTCTGATTGTAGATACCAACCCTTCGTCAGCAGTGGAGGTTCACGGTGAGTCAGGCAACCTTAGACGATTTAAGATTGCTTGGCTAGATGGGTTGCCTCCATCTCTTGTCAAAAACGGTAGCTCACCATAGGTACTGGAGTTGACGAAACTCCGATTTGGTATGGAATAAGAGACAAGTTCCAAAGAGTTAGTGGGAATTGGTGAGTGTACCAATTTATAATAAGGGTGACAGGTCCTCCTATGAAAACCATAGGGGAATAAGTCTGGTTAGCATCGCATCTAAAGTGCTCGCTGGTATTATTCTCCACCGCTTATCAATGGCTCGCAGACAGTGCTCGCGCTAGAATCAGGCTGGGTTTAAACCTGGTCGAGGTTGTGTTGGTCACATCTTCGCTGTTCGACAAATTTTAGAACATAGGCAAATCTTCCATCTCAGCTTTAATTTGCGTACTCTCATGATGACCGATCAGCAGGCCCATCTTATGCTCACAATAGACTTTCTGGCCACTGCTGTCTTCCGCATCTGTGTAATGCGTATCCAGGATTCGAACACTGGTTCAGCTGACTGCTCCTGGTATTTCACCAAGGTATTTCTTGCGCACTTCAGGAGGCGAAGTAGTCAGAGCTACGGGTCGACGAATAGTCATGACTGACAAAGCTGAAGCTGCTTTTTTAGACTGGATCGTGGTTAATAGTCGTTTATGTGCTGTTAGACCCCAGGGGTCGGTTAGCGTTCGAAAGGATAGCTGTGTTAACTGCAGTTTGTTTGCGATCTCGGGTTACGGTCAAAAAGACTGCAGCTCCGACACGCAAAAGGATGAGTTCTATGGTGAACTGACCACTCGTTCGCAGAAGCGGTAGTGGTAGACGGCTCTGCTGTCGCCCGGGTCACTACCACGCCTTATCTATTGAGGCCTTATGTGGTTACCACTTTGCTTCTCAGGATCATGGTTGCCGGTTTCCTTCACACTACAAATCATGAAAATATACAGTGACATACGCACTCGCTCTTCTGCTCGCTCTGTTCGCTCGAAAAACAAGCACGAACTCATCACCCTCACTGTCATTCGCGGAATGAACCATAATATCGATTCTGTGCACCAGTTTCCTCACTCTTCCTCTCCTCTTGCCCTATTTTGATCGAAACCCAAATTTCCCCCCATCAGACACCACCCAACTCCACTTTCCCAACTATACTTTTCACTCCTCTTCACCTAAAGCTGGTGTCTGTGCCTTTGTCCACCAGTCAGTCGCCACTTCCAGAATCCAGAATCTTGACATTTTCCATCGCGAATTACAGTTGATGTGGCTGAAACTCCGACTTCCTTATTTGAATCACTACTTTTGTGCCCTTTACCGTTCATCCAACAGTAGCGACCCATCGATCTTTGATTTCTTCTCTTCGGACATTGAGCACTTTTTTGTTACGGATCGCAACTGCCATATCACCATCTTAGGAGATTCTAATGTTCGCAATCGAGATTGGCTGATTCACTCATCTGAGATTTCGGCTCTGGGGCGCGGGGCCGAACATTTCGCAGTGGTCAACAACCTGTGCCAACTTGTTGACCCCACACGTATTCCCGATGGAGCTGGCGATTGTGCCCATACCCTTGATCTTATTCTCACTTCTGTTCCTTCTCTGTTCTCAGACATCTCTGCTCTTCCTCCACTTGCTCCATCTGACCACTGCATTATTTCCCGTTCCATCAATTTTACTCGTCTCGATCCTGCACCTACCTCGAGACACATTTTGGCGTTACAGTTTAGTCAACTGAGATGGTTTTCGCGATTTCCAAGCCTCCTATCCTTGGAATGATTGCTGCTTTACTTCAGACATTTTCGTTTTTGTTTCTTACTGACATTGTTCTTCAAAGTGCGCAACTTTTTTTTCCTCACTATTCCAAGCCCGGTAAACCCGAATCCCCGAGTGGTTCAACCACGCATGTGATCGTGCTGTACGTTTGAAGCGTGGAACATTTCGCCGCTGGCGCCGCTCGCCCACTCCCGACTCCCATCGCCGCTTCGTGCAAGCCAGGAACAGATGCTCGTCAATCATCGATGAGCCAAAGAATGCTTCGCTCTCTGGAAAGTCGAACGCTTACTCTCATCTGCCACCGGTAGTGGGACATTTCGATCCCTTGCCAAAGCAGTCTCCCACAGTATTTGCCTTTCCAATTTCCCTCCCATCTGTAATTCCTCTCGTGATCTTGTTTGTGAACCACACGAGGAAGCCGAGGTTTTTGCATTCCGGTTTGCCTCCAACTCCACTTTACCCACTTATCCTACTCCTTCGGTTCCTTCTCTTCCCCCTGTCTCCCATTTTCAACCTCATATTAGCACTAGGAAGATCCTCCGAGCGCTGCGTTCTGTGGACGTATGCAAACCACCCGGTCCGGACCGTATACCACCCATCGTCCTTAAAATGTGTTCCCCGAGCTGGTCCTTCTCTTGCGTCGTCTTTTCTGTCTCTCTCCAACTTTCCACTTTTCCGATTCTCTGGAAACAATCCGTGATTTTTCCTATTTCCAAAATATGGTGATCTTTCTGATCCGAAATAACTATCGTCCTATTTCCATCACACCTGTTTTTTCAAAAGTATTTGAAACTGTCATCTCCGAGAAACTGCGCACGTTTCTCGAACACGAAGGACTACGGAGCTATCGTCAATACGGATTCCGACCTTGCCGTTCCACCGGTAAAATCCTGGCTCTCGTTTCACACTCCTGGTCGGCTGCACTCGACAATCATGGAGAAACATCTATGATGTCGCTCAACATCTCTAGGGCCTTTGGCCGAGTTTGGGACGAAGGTCATCTGGCGAAACTGCCCTCGTTCGGGTTCCCATACGCACTCGTATCGTGGACATTGAGTTTCCTCAGTAAGCAAACCATCTGCGTCCGTGTTGATGGGGCTCTGTCCCGGTCATTTCTTGTGAATACTGGTATTCCCTATGGTCCAGTACTTGCGCCCACCCTATTTCTTTTATTCATTATTGATCTTTTATCCACCACTTCCAACCCAATCCATTCCTTTGCCAATGACGCCATCCTCCATTATTCCCTTTCTTACCGCACTCCCCACCATGCCAACACCAACATCAATTGTGACGGTAGTGCAATCAGTGTATCTTTAGAGACCGATCTCGACCACATTTGGGGATCCATAATCATGTTGCATTTAATGCGTCCAAAACTTCTGTTCTCTCAATTTTCTTGAAACATCATTCATTCTCCCCTCATTTATCCTTTAACTGAACTATGCTGCCTTCCACAAATTCTATTTGTCTTTCTGGCTTACCTATAGCTTCCTCTCTGTGTTGGTCCGTTTTCATATCTCAGCTCGTCTGTCGTGCTGCGCACAAAGTTGATTTTCTGTTTCACGCCAGACGCTTCACACCAGCTCTTCTTCTGCTGTACAAAGCTCAAATCCTCCCTGCACTTGATTACTGCGGTCACGTATGGAGTGGAGCTTCATCTATCTCTCTTCCTCTTCCTGATCGGGTTGAACGTAAGGTCATCCGGCTGATTGACGACCCTTCTTTAACCTCCAATCTGCAGTCTCCGGTCCATCGTCGGGTTGTTGCTTCGTTGTCTCTCTTCCACCGGTACTATTTTGGATTTAGTTCTTCTGAAATTGTTTCGACAGTTCTTCCCAAAACGTTTTCCCGACCATCACGTACCCAGGCAACTGGTCATCCCTATCAAGTTTCTGTCACTAGATGTCGCACTTCTATCTTTCGATCTTCTTTCTATCACCGGACCGGTAAGTTTATGGAACACTCTTCCTCTTTCTGTCTTTCCACTCATTTACAACCGTTCTCTCTTCAAAAGCAGAATCAATAAACTGGTTTTAACGTAAATGTTTCCCCAAAACCCATTTTTACAGTATATCTTCTGATTTTGGGGTTTACCCCTTATGCTGTAATTCACTTCGCGTGTTGTGCTAGCTGGTGATTTTAATGCACAAGCTCGTAGCCTTAGTGCATCAAGAGCTTGTTTAGGTGGACGTTGTGCCTTACGCAATCAGCTTTCAGATAAGGGGGATTGGCTTCTCCAGTTTTATGGAAACAGTTATTCCTGTCCAGTACGAATTTCCAACACAGCTCGCGTAGGTAATCTAGTTACCCCGACGTCAGCAACCGCGATTCATCGGAGAGTATCACTTGACCCCCCATCGGAAGTGGAAGTAGCGTGGAGAATTCGATTACTAGAGCGTGGGAAGGCGGCCGGTCCTGACGAACTTCTCCCAGTTATTTTCGACCTGGGTAGAGCCGCCTTGATAAAATCACTAACCACCCTATTCCAAGACATTTAGAACGAAGAATGTATTCCGTCATCATGGAGCGAGTGACTGGTTGTGCCCATCTTCGCGAGAGGAATACGTAATGTTTGTAGTAATCATCGTAGGATCAGCTTAATTCTGATAGTTACCAAGGTAATAACCTCAATTTCGCTGCGCCGTCTGACACTAGCCCGCAAACAATGGGCCAGATACCGCCCAGGTCGAGGATGCATTGACCAAATTGGCATCCTTCGCCAAATACTTGATACGTGTCACACCATCGACCGAAAATAATACTTTCAACTTTAAAACTCACGCAACCATCTCCTTCGAGAGGATCAGTCGGCTTCTTGTATGTCTCTGATGGTAGCTGTTCGCGCATTCTGGTCTGCGGCAAGATCTGCACACTAAGATCCAGCTGTTGCCCCAGTCTCGTACTCCGAAGACGGACTGAAGGCCTAGGTTGTCCATATCTCCCTAATGGTGCTAATTCATAGCTTCCGTTAGCCACCAAGGCGACATATCCAGTCTGAACAGGGTAATGGCAGTAGGCTCCTCTTTGCAGGTTCTGTTTCGAGTGGCCGAAGGATACAGCCGAACCACTCTAGGTGACATCGTTGGAGGAACAGTGTTGGCTCACGGCGGAGTTTGAGACGCAATCATACCACTTGATTTTGACCATTTATCAAAGGTATCAGTGATCAAAACTTCCCAGACTTTTTGTATCGTCTACTCTCAACGGCCAGGTTTCGCACGCGTACGTAAGAACTGGATGGACGGCGGCTCGGTGTGTGCGGAGCTTCGCGTGGAGTTTTATTTCACTGCAAGACTACAATTATTTGCCTGCTGGAACGTAAGAACTCTTAGAGGTAGCCGGTGCATTACCATTCGTGCACTCGATGACTACGGAATTGAGATAGCTTGTCTATCCGAAGTACGCCTGCTCAACTTCGGTAGTCGACATATTCAAGTCCCTCAAGCAGACGCGTCCTACTGGAAGTAACACAGTGGGCCAGTGGAAAAAACCGGGTTTCATACAGTTGTGACTTCAGTGAATAGTCGACCCCATAAGACCCCGTTCTCTTGGTAACCGGTTTCATCAGGAATTGCCGTTTCACGGTTCAGGAGAACTCTGTTTAACGTGACCGTGATTGCAGACTGCTTGCTTACGTTTTTACTTTTATGCGACTGCCTTTCCCAGCGTCACTGGGCTTTTTGTTCGAGGTCGCACTTCTGACCCGGAGCACAACCATGTGCTATCTGCCGGGCAACAGGAAGATCATGTGTTCGGAGCTGGTGTCCGACCGAACGGTTCATACGCCTTTTGAATGGTGGTCTGCCAATCCGGGCCATTCAGTGCAGTTACTCGGTTATGAAGTCTATTTGGGAATAATCAAGCCGAACCCAGACCGCTTCAGGCCCCTTATGGAAATGGTACCACCCACTGACCCCAGAGGGCAACGGCGAATGGTTGGAATGTTCGCTCATTACTGTCACCGGATTTCACACTTTTCGGACAAGAATCATCCACTCGTCGTCAATCGAATATTCCCATTATCATCGTTTGTAATAAAGGCATTCGAAAACCGGAAGTTGGATTTAGTCCAGACTGTTGCCACTGTTGCCACAGTGGATGCACACTCTCCACTAACTTTAAAGATTGATGCTTCTGACGTCGCTATCGCTACAAAGCTCAATCAACACGGACGACCTGTTGCATTTTCTTCTAAAACTCCATCGCCAAGTGAACGTCACCATTCTGAAATCGATATGCCGTGACAGAGGCCGTTAGAAAATATAAACATCATTTTCCTGGCAATCACTTCAAGCTTGTCGATTGCATCTATGTTCGGTTCCAGAGAGAGGGGGAAAATCAAGAACGACAAAATACAGCGTTGGCGGGTCAGGTTGTCTCCACCTCCCTGTGATATCGCTTATCGACCTGGTTCAGTGAACAAAGCTGCGGATTCACTCTCCCGAAGCTACCGATGATCTAAAACTGTTCCATGACAACCTCTGCCCCCCCCCTTGCGTAGTACGCTTGAACCATTTTGTTCGTGCCGAAGAATCTACCATTTTCTGTCGATCAAGTGAAGGCTAGTTCAACAGTGTCGTGTATGTGCCGAATCCAAACCCTATTTTTATGAACCAGTCGGAGAAAGTCTGGGTAAAGACATACAACCCTTCGAGAAACTCATCACTGAACATGAAGGTCCTTCACCTTCATCCGCACGCATCAAATACCTTGTTGTTATTATCGATGAACACTCCCATTTTCCTTTTGCATACCCTTGTGCTAGTATGAAGTCATGAACAGTCATTTTCCCTCATATTAACTTGTTTTTGATTTTTGCGTGTCTTACATTCATTCCGATCGCGGTCTTACGTTTACGCCCGGAGAACTCAAACAATTTCTTCTCGACAAGGGTTTGGCGGCTAGCAGAACTACGGCGTACAACCCGCAGTGTAATGGTCAGATGGAACGAATGAATAGAATATTATGGGAAACTGTCACATTAGCCTTACTGTCCGCAGGTTTAGCAATCACAATAGGAAAGGGTTCTTCCGGTTGCACTACACTCAATAAGATCCCTCTTATGTACTACCATAAATGTTACTCCACATAAACGAATTTTTACGTTCCGCCGGAAGTCGTTACCTAAGTGGCTCACACCTCCCGGACCAGTGTTATTACGCAACAACTGTCGACAAACGAAGTATGATTCTTGGGTGGAGGTAGTCGATCTCATTGAGTGTAATCCTCAGTAGGCACATACTCGTCATCGCGACGGACGAGGGGATACAGTTTCCTTTCGACACCTAACACAACCGAATACCACCGTGACACAGCCCAAAACTGTAATCACCAATACATCTATTGAATCCGTGCAGTCATCAATTCACAACATTCTCTGCTCACTGTCCTAGGATACCAGCAGTCTTGTTGGCACTGGAAGCGATTTTTCAAGACTTCGTTGATCTGTTACCAGCGTTCATTTGAGTCCAGGCTGCGTCAAAACTCGCGTGAGATGCGGATCGAAGGTTATCCTGGAGCAACTGCGCTTGACGGATAGCCTTAGCGTTAGTGTGACCACAAACAAGACGTTAACAGGAGCGAGCACGTACCAAGGCGTGATCTGAGTGCACAGGCGTAGACTAGAACAAACGTTAATCTTCAGTTGATCCACGCTAGCGGTGACCAGTGACAATATTGTCATTCTGAGTCCAACGTTGTGAAGGCGTAGGAGGACATCATGCGAGTCTATGGCGCTTCGTATGCCAGAAGTTCGTACTCGCCAGAAACAATCCGTGGTCAGAGCACAGCTGGATGAGATGATCGCCCTTATCCGTGCGATTGGCCTTGATAGCAAAGGAGCCTCCGATATACCTTTCGGAATCCCCCAAAGGCCAACCTAGGCGTTGAACTCCCGGGCAATGACCACCACGTCCGCTGAACGCACGCTTCGGAACAACTGAGACAAATCTTAATAGATTTAATCCTTGATCTCAGGGAACTGCAATCAGTGGGCGCATACACAAACACGGCGAACTTATGTACTTTACTTATATGCGGCTAGCTCCTGCGAGAGGACGAGCCCTTTTGATGCCTGTCTCGAATGGCACCAGGCCACGAGCGGCGATCGGATGCGAGACCTGAACACAGAAATCTAGTTCTGCTTCCAGTCGCGAGCGCCGTAGACATCCTGAAGTCCTAATCCATCAACATCCGATTTGACGGTGCTGACGTATGTTTTCAACTGTCCTTCGAGGCGACAGCGCCGTTCTGGACATAGAACAGGAGCGAGGCACTGTTTTGAGATCTCTGTGTCCGGACGTCGTAGGACATGTCCAAACCACTGCAATCGTCGGTGTTGGAGGAACACTGACAGCTTTTCTATGTCAAACCACTGTTGTCTTATTGTCTCGTTTGAAAGCTTTTCGTGCCACACCACTCAGTATCCGTCGCAAACACTAATGGTCAAAGACCTCCAACTTCCTGCTGTCCTCGACAAGTAGTGGCCACGTCTCGCAGCCGTGGGTCAGTATTGGACGGATAGCCACCCGGAAGACGCGGACTTTGGTCCGGAGGCTGATTTCGTATCGCGCCCAGAATAAATTGCGAAACTGGAGAAACGCAGACCTGGCCTTGTCAATGCGCAGCTCAAAGGCAGCCCGAAAATCGATAAAACAAGCTACAGTTGGTTGCTGAAACTTGTACTGATGTTCTGATACTCGGCGGAGGGTGAATATTTGGTCAACACACCCTCTACTGCGGCGGAAGCCTCCTCGATTGGGGCGTGTGTGCGCGCGTCTCCTGGCGCCGAGAAGCGGTTCAACAAAAGCAGGGAGAATATTTTGGCGGTCACGTCGATTGAACTGATGTCACGGTAGTTTGCGCACATGGTCCTGTCACCTTGCTTTTGAAGAGGAAGCAGAACTGAGGTCCCCAAGTCCGCTGGGAATTGTTCTCCTCCCCGGATTGAGCAAAACAGGGTGTGCAGTAGCTGGAGTAGTGTCGAGAGACATGATTGTTATATCCCCGGTGTAATGCCATCTTCCCCAAGGGAACAAGCATCGCCGTTTCAGTTTGATGCTGCGGACACGCACGAAACCGTCGAACGGAAATGCATACACTACTGCTAACTGGGGTCCAGTCTATCAATGCACGCTCAGCTCTCAAGCTCAAGCCAATCCCATCGCCGGCCTGACCACGAGCACTAGAAACTGGATTACGCGACACACAAAGATTAAAGCGAAAGACTCAGGTTGTATTTGAGGTGCAAATGCCAATCAGCGATGTGGGGTCTTGTGTGCGCGTGTCGGAGACGTGGCATGTATCTATTTTGAATGTTTCAACAGTTCTAGCGAGCGAAGCTTGTTTCCTCATCTGCACAGTGGACGGACCTTAAAGGCGGCAAAGCGAAGTGAACACTTAGGCTTAAGTAGTGCAGTCGACTTATGTCGAACTCCTAAACTACTCCTTTCTTCAGAGCTGAAGTTACCCGTGGCATTTTTCATCGATCTTGAATTAAGGGGGAAAAACTAATGAGGCCCTTTAAAGGTGAGATGTTGGGTGTTTCTGGGCAAATCGCATTTCGCGGCTGCTCACACCACAGGAGTTTTTCTTTGGGAACCCTAACCGGAGCCTTTGAATCCAAAGTTTCACCCACGACATAGTGGGGCATTAACCCAACACGGGGACGTGACCAAAGAACCCGATGACTTCTCCTACTGTCGAGAGCAACCTCAGATGCTCCACTCTCACGTCCATCTAGTGGAGGTTTTCAGACCGGCAAACTGTTTCTCTCCGTGTTTATTCGCTGGAGTGTCTTCTCGAGATGCCGCCGAGCAACTGGTTTAGAGACTGGACTTTGTTTAGCCTCTACCCATCGACCTGTCAGGCATGGTTGCACCTCCGGCTTAAGGAAGCCATCCTGCATAGTTCTTTGGGTGATGGGGGCACGCAAGCCATCACGCCACGCCTAGGTGCAGTCACCGCGTCGGTTCTCTTTTCCTCAGAGGATTGGGACAGGTTTTATGTATGCTTATCAGCCGCCGGTTACGCTGTGTAATTCCAACCTACTGGGCAATAGGGCTTTACTTAAGAGCACGAAGTAAACATTCTCGGCATTGGTTACAGTTAGGACTTCCAAACATTGTTGTAAAGCCCCATGGTTGAAGAATGCCGGTGATTTTCGACTGAGAGATACATTATGAGATTGAGGTCACTAATACAAATGCTTGTTGGTAGCACGTGAGATTTGAATATTTACAGAAACTGAAATAAGAACAAAAACATCAAAAAGCGTTCGCAGAAAAGCAAAACACGTATCCTCAATTTTATTCTCCCAGCTAGGATAATTATCCCCAATGTGTTTCCATGCTCTGGCGATCACTTAATATCTGATCTCATGTAACCTAAACTGAACATTTGAGTGTGAGGCTCATGATTGAAAGAAGTGAACTGAAACTGTGCAAGCTGACTCCTGCATGAGAATTGGTAGGTCGAAACGTTTTGTCCGTGACGGTTTGAAAAATTAATTCTCGACGCTCCACACTCTAAAATTGAAAAGTGGTAGAAGACAGAAGATTTACTACTGGATGGAATCTCAATCGCTTTGTGAAATTTCAAATGATCGTGTCCCAGTAATACATCCGCACACAGATTGGGGAGCGCAGAGAGTTTGAAGTTGTCGTACGGATTATTCCTAAAACTTATGTTAACAAAACTGGCCTTTCGTTTGACTGATTAATCGTACAGGAGTCATGGTGATGACGCTGGATGATTGTATAATTTTAAGACGGCTTCGCTGTACCATGGATTCAGAGGTGTAACTGTGGGAACTCCCCGTATTTATCTTCTTCCATAGGGGTCTTGTTTACAGTAATCATGTTAGCGCATTTGAGAGGCAGTCCGGGGAAGAGGCGGTAAGGGTGGTAGAAAGTACGTGTTTTGGCGAAGGCTTTTCGTTTCTCTGGAGGCGATCGGCACAGACGCTTGGAGTATCTTTTTTTCCGCAGTCATTGCAGACCACATTCTTAGCCAGGTATTTGAATCAAGAATGCCTGTCGTCCCCACAGAAATAACACTTGGTTCTCACCGCCGCTGACGTCATTTTCGCGAGTAACTTGCTATTTTCCTCGTGATCAGAGGAACAGTTACCAGTTGATTCGGTGGGCGTTGACACTGGAGCCGAATCCGATATCAATGGTGTCCGGAAGGCACTGAGTTGTTGTTGGGCCATTTCGAGCGATCGGGCTTATTCCAGGGCAGTTTGCTAGTCTTGAAGTTTATTTTCAAGAAGTCGCTGCCGGACAATGTTGTACTGTATCCTGCTTCTGGAGACGTCCCAATAGCGTCGTTTCGATTTCGCTCATCTGTCGCAGCCTGAAAATTACAATCCTTAGCTGAGGAATTCAGCTTTTGGAAGAGCTGGTTGAAATCCTGCCCCGTTTCCAGTTTGCTTGTTGCGAGTAGAGGGCTTTGCGGCTTCTTTGTGTGGCTTGATAAACAACTTCAAGGGTCTGAACAGCATCATTATACTGAGTACATCCAGACACATAATCGTACATGGTCGGGGTGATATAGTTTTATAGAATTCCAAGGTTCTCAGGAACTTCGACGCCAACTTCGCCGAGAAACTTATCGAACTTGCAGAACCAGTGACGCCAAATTTTCGAAGAAGAAGTTGAATTTGGATCTGCGTCGAGTAAATTAATACGTATCTGATAACGAAATCCGAACGGTTGGGAGAGACGGAGGACAGAGGTGTAGAGTTTGGACTTTATTCGATATACAGCTGAACGGTAGGAGCTGGAAACACTGTAAGGGAAAATTCAGGAGAACAACAGTAATGAAACTAATGTATATAGAAAATAGCAGATGAACATGACGCATGATGTCAACACAGCAACAACATAAATAAGAAACAGATAATTAGTGATAACACGCCATGATTTCTTTCGCTTCTTCACGTTACACGTTTTGATGCTTTTTTTCGTTATTTCGTTTGTCTGATTGGCATTGTGTAATTATGAGAGACGAGTTCAACACACGGGCCGCACGGCCACTTCTGTTGTGAGCCGTGTCTGTCAATGTCTCTTAAGAGTGACAATCCTCATCCCTTTGGCTCCAATCAGGGAGGCGGCAAGCACCGACCGAAACCAGTACCGATGCTAGCTTACTCATAACTCTGCGACGAGTCATGTTCTGACCGTCGCGTCACTTCCCGTCTTTTCCGTCCCGTGTGAATAGATCATCATGGACAGACATTCGCAAAACGTGACCGAGCTGTCGGAGGTCGTATAGAACGATCACTTCGTTAAGAGGACTGCTATCCGCGCCCAGCACACGACGGTGCACCTCGTCGGTATTCACCAGAGCAATGTTTAAGAGACATCGGTTGTCGAACACAGAAAAATACCGAGCATCCTCAACCCAAAGTGGCCAGGTCTAAAAACCGTAGAGTAAAACACTACGAACGACGGCAACGTGCACCCATCATATAGGAGAGAACCGGATCATGGTGGCGCCACATGTGTCGCAAGTTTGCGAAAGCAGCTCTGGCCCCTTGCTGTTTGTGGACTGATCTCCCCAACACCATCTCCAGCTGTTAAAAAGTTCTCAAGATACTTAAAATTATCGGCCAACTCGAGCTGATCACCACAAAGGTTGAGTGCAGACACAGGCTCCTGCTATGAAAGGGCACACTCCCTTAGCTTGTACGACCGCGTTCGTCGAGGAAGTCAACGAGAAAAAACCGTGGAGTGCTAACCTGGGCCCGAGTACGGAGGCCGTACGCTGGTTTGTGCCGAGGAAGTGTGTCGGAAGTAGCGCTAGGGGTTGCCGCGTGCGCAAAGCTACAGCCAAACAAGTGATAGACGGGACGTGATCGGCTGGTCACTGTACTGCCAGTCTTGTAAAAGCACTCTACACTTGAAAGACACGGAGTGCATACCATATCTGAATACCTCAACCGCCGAGCGATTCAAAGCGTTTTATATTGCTCATGCATTCTCATTCAGCAAGGCGATATCATTGCCATATTCTTAGCGGAAAATTTCTTCTCCTAGAAGGAGGAGATGATTTCCCGATTTTAGAAAGCCAAATAAGGCATTCCGTAGAAAATCCTCAATGACAAAGTTGAAGGGATATGGTGATATATGGCAACCTTGTCGTACTCCGCTGGAGACGACAGAAGGGCGGAAAGCTGGCCGTAGGCTTTAACCCGACCTGGAGTGCTAGGATACATTTCTTTTGAAGAAAGATACACACTTCTTAGGTTCTCCATTTCTCAATACGCAGTATCGCAGTGCTATTTTTTGGACAGAGTCGAAGACCTGGTGAATGTCCAGGAACACAGTGTTGGTCCTTGGAAGTTGTTGCGATGCCGTATTATTCCTCGGAGGTTTGAGGGCTTAACCGATATATACACGACCGCCACGAAATCCAGTTTGCTCTGTGCGGCTGTGTTCTTTACGCGTTTGATACAACCTGCGAAGTAAGACAGACGCAAGCAGCTTCGACGTTATTGGAATAAGGCTTGCACCCTTATGGTTAGCGCAGTCATTGCGGGAGCCCTTCTCAGAAGTGAGGACAACAATCGATCTCCACTACAAAGGGAGAACCCGCTCGAAAATTCAAACTTTTAAAAACAAAACATGAAGTTTTTTTACCAGCTGCATTCTGCCATCTTTGAAGAGCTGATTGACCGCGTTAGTCTGGTTTTTTCCGTCCAGTAGAATAGACCTCAGAAATCGTAATAAACGAGAACATGAATTGTGCGTACCTGTGCGTGCTGTTATGGAACTCTCTTGGTGCTTATAACGAAGCAGGAAATGTTTGTCAAGTCACGTCGGCTAACGTTCCTTATAGATTCGATGAAAAACATTTTTCATAGTGGGTGTAGTGTTCCCTGATGTCACTTTCTTTTCCTTTCAGACACTTTTCCACTCACTAATGTCTACCGAAATTTTGGAATCATCAATCAAATTGGCTGCGCGAGTAGCTAAACAAAAACCCAGCATTTGGTGAGTTCTTGATGATGAGATTCGCGTGAAGCAATTATGTATGGGTCATCATAATTCCTAGCGATTGAACCGTGATTCTTGAAGCACAGATTTAACCTAAAAACATTCAAAATGTGAGCAAAGTTTTGTTTGTGATTCGTAAATCGGGTGCTGAGAAGATTTTTGAGTATTTGTTTTGGAGCCCGAAAACTTCCAAAATCCCCTTTGCTTAAGAATGACGCCAATCCCAACAGGAGATGCATCTGACACTGGCGTTGGAGTCAATGGTTTTTGGGATGGTCTGTACACAATACTGACAATAAGGTTCCCCAAAACAGTTTTGTGTTGGGTGGTTATATTTTGCAATTAAAAGATGGTTGATATGTCAGAACCGAGATCGGTTCGGAGTGTATCGAAAAATCGATGCGCCATGTGAAAAGTTATGGTAGAGTTCTATTGTTTACTGATACAGCGTAGTCAGTGTCGACTACGCTGTATTAGTAAACAATAAAATTCTACCATAAAAGGTGGTTGAGTAATTATATCAATGTGAAGAATGAACTTAAAGTACTATTGCGAACATCCTGGAATCGACCTAATTCCTGTCACCCTTTGGACCATAAAACGTATGAATGTGGTTTAAATCTTTTTGGATCTCGTTCATACCCATCCTTGGAAACTGTGGAGCCCAAGCAATGTAGTTCAGAGCTACTGCGTTTGGCTCTTAAACTAAGGAAAATGCTGTAGAAAAACGACGAGTGTTGTACAAATTCTTGTAAATTTGTCAGAACACGTTCATTTCGTTGCAATTCACCATGGTGACTGACTAATAGTCAGTCTAGGGAAGATGGCTAAGCCCTGACTCCAAACCAGCCATGGATGGCGTATGAGGCGTACAAACGGTTTGCTCACCGGCATCTTGACGGAGAGGTGCACTGGTCACCCAGGATGTTTGGCCTCATCCGAAGGGCGTATGAACTGAGCAAACAGTCACCGCCCCCACTGGGTTCCAGACGCCACGTTTCGTCCCGCCGCTTTGCGGGTTAAGCTTTGGATAGCTAAAGGCTCCGGTTATGGATCCCTAAGAAAATCTGCTTTGGCTTCGGCAGCCTGGCAATATCGCGCCCACAAACATATCATGGACTTGGACTGTCCACCTCTTCTTTTCCGATTGTACCATGTTTTGTTTGGCACACCGTTTGTAATCAGACAGATGTGAAATATATATATATATATATATATATATATATATATATATATATATATTAGTTCACCCTAATACGGCAAAACGTGAAATCCACGCCAGGACGTGTTAGGCTTCCGGGTTGGTGTCTATGAAATCCGACCGTCGAATAGTCGAATACATTAAGCGAGGACGAAGATGGCGACTGTTGGCTGATAGCCTTGTGAGGTTTTTTGGATTTTCAAATTTCCCGGCATAATGTGCTCCTTGATTCAATTATCCGCGTTTTGGTGAAAAATGCAAGAATCTTCTCATTTGTGGATTCCACATTCAGTTTAGAATGCTTCGTACATTGGAGCTGTTTCACAACTATTTCATATCTTTTTTGATCCGTTCGCATCGCTTGCGACCAAAATCACATGTTTGGTGAACGCGAGATCAGACGATACTTCAGTTCACTTCATTCAACTATCAACGTAGCATTTCTTTACCCTGGGTTTGCTTGCTACCTCACAGCTTTATCAAGTTGAAAACAAACTGAATAGAAGCACGAAATGAAAAGAGCCGGAAATAGAATACGTGTACATCACAAAGACAAAGAAAGAGTTCAAGTGCAACCGCGTCACTGGCCTCGACTCCTAGCTACATCTGGTAGGTCGGTCTCGTGAAACCCTACAAGAAGACCTTTAATCTTTCATGTAAATCGGTACAGACTGATTCACACCATTCTCTGGGACTTTGCCCACTGTTCTGGATTACCCAGAGGAGTTTTGTTAACTCCGATACCAAGGATCCGCTTGCATCCTTGAGCAAGAACGGAGAAAAGCCACACGACCCAACAGCTTTGTGACTTTGTTGATAAGCTACTTCCCGATTAACCTCTCGTTCTGATGGGGGCGTAATATCTACCTGCATATGAGTAACTAATGTCAAAGATATCCAACAGTTTTGAGGTCTACCTCAATCAAACTCTTACTGTTGTAAGTGGCGTACAAGGCTTCCTCGAGTTCTTACCAGCGTTTATTGGATTCTGGACGTCTGACTGCATCGCTAACCGTGTAGACAGTTCTGCCAAAAAAGCAGATGGTCGCTTATCGTCTGCGCGGGCCGGATAGGTGTAGCGTTGGTGCGACCACACACGAGACGTAAACCGAAGCCAAGGCGTGATCTGAGTCGACAAGTGTAGTCCAAAATGAACGACAATCTTCGATTGATCGAAACCAGCGGTAACCGATGACGGTATGGTCAGAGTCCAACGTTTTGATGAGGTAAGAGGATGCTATGTGTCTATGTCGCTTCTCATAACGGAAGTACATACTCGCCAGAAACGATCCGTGGCCAGAGCATAGCTGGACGAGACGATCACCGATATCAGTGCGACCGTCCGGGATAGCAAACGGGCCTCCCTTATGCCTTTCGGAATCTTCCAGAAATCCGTGGGCGTGGAAGTCCCCAGCAATGACTACGAGATTGGTTGAAAGCACACTTCAAAGCAGTTGAGACAGATCCCGATAAAATGCGATCTCAGCCTCAGGAGAATTAAAGTCAATGGACACATACACAGGCACGGTGAAAAAATTGCAACTCTTGTCTGTTGGTGTGCGCACGTACAGAACCGTCCAACTGAACTACACACAAACGAATACTGACTGAAATTCAGTCTAAGAGTGCGCATGTATTTCACGTTTAAAGCAATCGTGATGCCAACCCGACCACGAGCACTAGATACCGGATCATCTGACATGCAACGATTAAAGCAGGAGACCGAAATTAAATCAGGGTTACAAAGAGGGATCACAGAAGTTAAATCTTTTATGTGAATTCCGAGGACACAGCATACAACTTTTTTGAAAGTTACAAGAGCTCTAGGGAGAGTAATCTGTTGCACTTTCTAACACAATATGTGGACTTTGAAGACAGCCGAGTGAACTGAACATGTAGGCTTAAGAGTCGTGCTTGGCTTATGTTTTAGTCCTGAACTGCTGTTTTCTTCAGAGCCGTAATACTCCGTGGCATTTTGCATTGATCTTGAATTAAAGGAGAGATTAGTAAGGCTCTTTACAGGAAGGATGCTGGAGGTTTCTGGGTGAACCATACATCGCTGCTGACCACGCTGTATAGGGCCTTCTTTTCTCTGCGAACCTGAATCGGAGCCTTTCGACTTCATAGTCTGACCCACTAGGTAGTGGGGCTTTAATTCAGCACGGGAAAAGACCGAGGCACCCGTAATGACACTTTTCTAGTCCATCACATGAGACCCGGCTGCTGATCATTTCATATCGTGTCTTTACTGGTGGTTTTTCATCGATCCAATATTTGGAATTATTGTTTAGTTCTATGCACCCAGTGGAGCAAGCAGTATTGAACGGGCCAGTATCCTTTGAGTCGGGGGCTGCCCATCTTAGGCGTGTGATAACTTCCCAATCAATTACTATGACGTCTACCATCGTCGACAGAAAACCTAGGTAATCCACTTCTACGTCCGTCCAATGGAGGGTTTTAGTCTGGTAAACGGCTGCTTTTTGTTTTTATCCGATGGCAAGTATCCTACAGGGCTATAGTAGATAAAACGAGATATTCCTTAACAACTGATTCGGAGAGATCGGATTTTGTCTGGCCTTTAACCACTGATTTGTTAGGCCTGATTGCATCTACGGCCTAAAAAAGCCATATTGTGTAGCTTGTTGGATCACGGAGGCACGTGAACCATCACTCCACGCCAAGGTGCAGTCTCGTCGTGATTGAGTGGCATGCTATGATGTGGCCAATTTGGGTCCATTATTGACTCGAAGAGTGAGGACGCCACGTGGTGCACCAGTGATTCAAGAGTCAGGAGTTCGTACTTGCAAGGAATAGACGATGGTTAGAGCACGCAAACAAAGATCATCCTCGTTTTCCGAACAGTGGGAAAATAGCCAGAAAGAATCTCCTAAATACGCCTCGTTCCACGACAGCAAACTTACCCTAACATTCACATGTGCTAAAATCATAGTACTATCTGGACTGTCTTTAGGAAATCGTGTAGCATTTGTAGAAATCATCTTTGACCGAATCTGGGCTACGGTCGGTGGGGACAGGTGCTGAGACTACAAGTTGCTTCTATGGAGACGGCGACTGTTCATTTTGTATGGACCTCTAAATGTCTACATGGACCCAGTCTAACAGCGCAACTGCACCTCTCCCACTAAGAGTCACATTAGTACCAGGAAGTCCGGAAACTGCAGTCTGAGGATCCTCTGAAAGACGTAATTTAATCTCGACGGAAGAATTGCATGAGGGCGTCAACGTGATTCACCAACGCAACACACACTGATGGTGAGGGTTTCAATGATACGAGCTAAACCTGCTTGTTGTCCCATAATCAATGGGAACGAACAATAAACGTGGCGAGCTTGAGTGAGTATCGAGGATGAAGGAGAACGTCATTTGACAAAAACAAGTTCGGAGAGACTTGGGGGAATTTCCGCCAAAGCCACCATCGCTAGTACGGACAACCAAAGTGAAAAAGGTAGGAAGGAGAGAGAGAAAACGATTGATTGGGTGAATAAGTCGTCTTGTGTGATGTGAGAGTGCTGTCTACTGTGTGAGAATCGTCTGTGTGCATGAAAGAACGTTCAGCCACAGCAGAAGCTGTCATGGTTGGTTGGTTTGTTGACTGTTGTACTAATCCGTTCAGAATAGGCCTTTTTTGTTCGTCGATGCAGCTCCCCAGGTTTTGCGCAGCTAAATGTGTCCTGCAAAGCAGTAGCATTGGTCAAGATGAGCAGGTAGCCAACCGGAAAACCTTGTCAGGTAGATCCAATACGACAACGGACCACACCATATTCAGTGGTGGGTCACGTTCACCACGTCACAGTATTGCCCATATGTTTATGTGGGATTTTAGCGCGGAGAACACTAGGCAAGCGCGAAACCCACCACACCTTCGAGCACCACGGCTGGTCATCTGCGACCGCTTGTTTAGTCAATCAAAGCGCACCATATTCACGGCTAATCACTAAATTGATGACCGATCCCTTATCTTCGGCCTGGAGACGTGCTCGGTAGTATACGGCTTTGCTCCTCTGGGGAGAAGAAAGTCTCCGTTTAGGATGTCATTTTTTATAGACTAAGGGCTTTTGAGGCGAAGTAGCAAACTAGTCTACTCTAAACCTGAAAGAATGGCATGATTTGAACATTGCGATTTCCTGCCATTCAGCCGACATCATCTGACATTTAACATCATTTGGGATGATTCACTCATCGACACATGCACTTTTCCCAACTTAGGCCAAATCGAACTACTCAATGAACATTCCCGTCAAAAGGAAGCGCAAAGTCGTCCAACTGCTCAACACCAATTGAAGAAATGACCCGGGACATCATCTTCTCCACAGAAACATAAGCTCTCTCTCTCTAAGGAAAGAAGAACCGAGACGTGTGAGCAAACAAATGGACCCGTTGAAAATGTGGAGCTGGTAGAGTTTAATCACTGGTTGAACTGCAGTAGCTTTAACGCCATCCCTATAACTTCGGTTGAGAGGGAACGTCATCGCTGTCCTGACAAGCAACTACTCCACAGGAATCTCTTATGCATCCAACTGTGCATGTGAACAGTGACATGAGCACTATCTATGGCCAAGGGGTTACCACTACATAGGGTATATTGTATTACTTACTTCACTCTACTTTACTACTGCTGGCTCCTTGGAGAGAATAAGTTAGCTTCATGATAACATGACTATGAAGTTTCATGGGTGTTTCATACACCAGACTTCCCCAGCGTCATTCAGCTTTTTTCGAGGGCGCACCTCCATCCTTTGCACAACCAAGTGCGGACTGCACTGCAACGGCGTGTTGATGCATCGTCACCGGTGGCTCCCTAGGAGCTTGTTGGCTATTCGATTGGATTGAGTCTAACCCAGGGGTCGATGCAGCCCTGTTAGTTCAACACATTTCCTTCCCAGCCATGGGATTATTAAGTAAATCTCGTCTGCCCATTCAGGTGTAACTGTCTTCGCATGTTGAACACCGTCTCACCGAGGTTTTTGGACTTCGGTCACCCTCAGCCTGGTTCAGTGTAGTGGCTGTTGCATGTCTGAGCTTCGTGGAGCTACAGGTGAGAGCTGGCTACTTGATGGAGGCCAAAGAGATGGAAGGTATCCCAACAGCACGGCAGTCTGCCAAGGCAGAAGAGCCATTCCTATGAGACACCCCATACATCCATACCTTTACAAAATATTTAAATGTGCTAGTATAGACTGGAATCCAGCCGTACGTCATAATTTCGACCGAATCGAAGTGATCCCGTATTCTATGGACAGACTATACAACGGTCGGAATAGACCTACATAAGCAGTAGACCTCATCTCAGAGGGCTGCGCTTGGTGGTAAAATGAGCAAAAAATGTTCTAAGTAAATCTGTGTTATTTTGTGGGTCCATTTTTGTCTCTCGTTCACGAAAAATGTAATTCGCAGGTTCGGATAGTCGGTACAAGTGTTCCATACTGTGACTATAAGGGACAATACTCATCTTGTGCTCTGTTTTCATTCATTGATCCGAACGGATTTTCGTGGTACTCAAATTCATAAACCCGATTTCCAACACGTTCGTTGTCGCTTACAGTGCCACCATCTTTGCCGCAGGAGAGTACTGTGAGGTATCCACAAAATTGGTGTTCTCATTTCGTATAACTCTCCAAGGCCTTATTATCAAGCTGACCGGTTGTTATGTAATTTACTCTGCTTTGGATTTCACTGAACTTCATCTTTTGACCTACACTCAGGTTTTCTGATGAGTGAAGGCTGGCTAACGGACTCTCTACTTTCTGCATCCCATCCTTTCCTCGTGTTGCGTTGCTATCAATATTCACCATAGAGTGCTGGTTGACCGGCAGTAGCCGATTGGTCTGCGTAGTGGATTAAGATTTTTGGTCATTTTTCCCTCTTTTGTCGTTTTCCGATTGATAGCCCCTCCGTTCCTGAAGTACCGCTTTGCTATTTTTTAGTAGCTGATAAGGAATTGAAACCATTACTATGGTCGGTTGAGCTCTACTATCCATTTGTTAAATTTCTGAAGCTGCTTGACGTGGACCTCTAGTTCAGATGGCTGAGCATACGCGATAATCAAGCATGAATGGCGTACATGCACGGGTTACAATTCGGCCTGAGTCAACGATTTCTAACATTTGGTTCATTATCATTGTTATTAATATTCCAATATTCTGAACGTTGAAGACGACGTGGGACAAACTTCCCGTCTTCTGTTTTCGTAGTTGATTTCAAAGCTGTTAAATGTGCTTTTCAGGGTTGAAATCAACAAAGCAGTGGCCAAGTACAAACCAATTAATTTGGGTCAAGTGAGTGAATTAATTTTGGTCAAATTTTCCGTGCGATTAACGAATTCCAAGCTAGCAGTCGTTTGACAAACTGGACTTCCGTACTCGAGAAAATTAGTAATCGGTAGTCCTAATGATAGCACAGGTGTTATTGATCGCAAATATTTCAAGATGTTTGTCATCAGGGACCTTTTTGAATACCATAAGACACGTTTTCTTGCACTAATGAGGCCCTCATTTCATGATATATATATATATATATATATATATATATATATATATATATATATATATATATATATATATATAATATAGTGACCAAGCTGTTGTGATTGTTTTTTCACGAACTCATTAGAATTCAAAAGACCTCATCAATGGAGCGCTAATGTGAACATTTCTGTGATGTCTTTAAATGCGTATGTGTTGGAATATATATATGTATCCTAACGCAAATTCATCCAGCTTGTCGGTAATTGACCTGGTTGAATTGTTTTTCTATTTGAGACTCTCGAATAAACGTGAAATGCGATAGTATTTTGTGTATCTATTAGGCACACGCCAAGGATTTGTTCTCTGCGCTTTATCAAACCTAGTGCGATAAACTCATTTTATCGTTTAAACTTTGGAACGCCCTGTTTACTGCACTTGTGCAGTATTCGAACTACACAATATGGGCTGACTCCACCCAAATCCATTGAAAACGAATTCATATGGCAAGTCTGTTCGTACCACATTGGAACTGTGCGTTGTAACACTTATAAATCTCAGTGGCCATCATCATAGTTCGGCGGTGAGAAAACGAACACCAGATTGTTGACTAAACGAAACACGGGACCAGTCAGACTACATTTTCCACTCATTCTCTGGGTTAACGAATAACTTTCGTTTCTTGTAGCTCGAGTTCGGCAAATTACTGTTGGTGCTTTACCCGCCGAGCTGGACAGTTAGAAGACAAATGTTTCATCATCGTTAGAATCGACGTCATTAGTACTACATCAGTTCTCTACTGATGACGTCATCTTGTCAATCTTTTACGGTTCGTCAACAAGACAGCATTTATTAAACGCAAGCAAATACGTATAGGTAGTGAGCAACAGTTTGATCAAAACATAGCCGCATTCTATTGGCACGGACAGGCACAAGTGAAAGACACGAGACTGAATAAACCCAAATAATGAATAAAAAGCCTCACACCGACGTTTGAAATATAATTACCCAGCACGATGCCCAAGTTGTTTGTTTTTTAAACGCGCATGTCAGAACATCTGTTTGGAAATGGACAAATGGATAATAACCAGAATGTTATTGCCGATGGTGATGGAGCGGTTTAGAACGTTTGCTTATCATTTCGGAGGTCAGAGGTTTGAATCCCGACACCGCTGATTACCTGGGTGGTAGACAGCATTTCACTGTCATCCAGCTCGTTACCACACCTGACCTGCTGAGACCTTATGTTATTCTCCACTTCACATCTGGTTGGTTTGGTTGCCGGTTATACCTAATCGTGCAGTGCGCCTGCGAGGCTATGGAGTATACTACTTCCACTGCACTCATGCGCGAGCATGCAATAAAAATAGAGTCTTGTGGTTTTCCTGCCAGAAACTCTTTCGGAAATTACAAATGGTTTTCCGATCCACTTTGCTAAGTGTAGTCATCCACTAATATGGTTCAAAGACTTCTATCGAATACCGAACGGGAGTTTCAAAGATCAGATAAATGCACTAGTACAGGAAACGATACCATGATCATTTAATCAGGAACGAACAAACTGTTCTTGGCTTGGACAACCGAGATTGCCCCACTAACCATATTATTGGTTTTTGAAAGGTTTGTTTTGCTTGGTAATGTCTAGGATATGTCTTCGAATGGACATTCAGGTTGTGTATTATTCACTAGCACAGTGTCATCCACTGACTTGGCTGTCCCCTAAGAATATGCATAGTTTGACTGCTGAGTTGAACTTTATAGAACGTGTTAATAACCTCATAGGGGTCCCTTGCCCTTTCTCATACTCTGCGAATTCTTGTGATGCAGTACGCTGAAAATACAGATAGTTTCTCGCTTCAACTGACATCGGACGTGATCGAATGACGACTAGAATCCAACTTTATAAACTTGATGCGGCCACCTAAAGGGTCTTAGCTAGTACTGTATTGAAATTTGAAGCATGTGAGTTGAAGTTAACCGGGAAGGAGGAAACGCCATGCCTACTCAACCTTTTTTGTCCTTTGAATGGCCCAAAAATACGCATCGATGCACCATTCAATAATGAAAATCTTTGGAGGCGCCGTACAGTTGACTAATCTGGCTTGTCAGTGTTGTGTTCGTCCAGTACAGTGATGTGCTTACACACACGCTTGATCTGTATCCCACGCAGTCATGGATGCACGCCTACAGTCGTGCACAAATGTAGACAGTTGATGTTTGTCGTGTTTCGTCCCGGATAGCACTGAACAGTCAGATTGTACCACGTGTTGCACAACCTTGCACGGCCTAATCCGGTTGTACAACTGTCTTACTCTTTCAATTGCAAACATCGCTAACTCAGTTTCAGTTTATCCAACTATTAACCTCGCACTTCCGTGCTCTGGTTTCGGTTGCTGCCTTCCGGCATCGTCCAGTAAAGGGCAGAAAGAATAGAATCATAGTGATAAAGATCCAAAAAGTCAAAATATCGAAGGGAAATCAAGACGACAAGGAAAGAGTCCGAATGTAACTATGCCACTGGTCGCGACATCTAGCCATGTCACTTAATGTCTCCATCCATTTGATAGGCGGATCACGTGGACCCCAACTTGAAAGTCTAACACGCCCTATTTGGCCAAGTCCACCGGTCAGAGTTTTCATACCTTTTTGCCATGTCATGGACTGACCACCTCGACCTACCTTTCAATCACTACCTGCCTCAGAGAACAGCGTGCTCCGAGAAAGTCCATTGGTGGATATGGGTAACACATGTCCCAACCACCTTAATCTGTTTAGATTCAGTACTTGATCCACAGACTGACCTCTGATTCCCAAAACCTCATGTCTAAACTCAGCATTGTTCATACGGTGTTCCCACCATACTCGAGCAGTGCTACGGAGACATCAGTGCTCAAACACCGACAGTCTTCGTCTATCTTCTACCCTCAACGGCCATGTTTCTGAACCGTATACAAGAACAGATCGAACTGCCGCATTGCACACTCGACCCTTGACAGACAATCGGATTTCACTCCGACGCCTCAAATGACTGAGGTCGGCAAAAGCCAAACGCACCTTCTGTATACACGATGACGCTTCATTCGATATCCGTCCATCTGATAAAATGTAACTGCCCAGGTGATAAGACTCGTCTACTTCATCTAGAGCTTCCCCTGCCAGCACGAGGTTTGGTGTACAGCCAACCTAGTCCTACAACAGAATTTTACACTTTGAAGGTGCAAAACACATCCCAAACATTGCTACACTGTTGTTTAGGCTATCTAAGAGAGCTTGCAACTTACCTGCATCGTCTCTCAGGAAAACAATACCGTCCGCGTATTCCGGGTCAGACAGTTTACTGCCTGAGCAAAGATCGATGCCGCTATTCTCACACGAGGATAGACTATCCCAAGAATCAGTTCAACCACAAAGACGAAGAGGAAGGACACAAGAGGGCAACCCTGACGAACATCACTTTCCGTCATGAACTCGGGTGAAAGATCGCCATAAGTACGAATTCGGTTTCGGCTGTTTGCATAAAAGATTGAAAAAGAGAAATAAACTTGTCTGGCACACCCTTCAATGCCAGGCAGCACCAGAGAACTGTGCGGTCGATTGAGTCGAAGGCTGCCTTCAGATTAAGAAAGAGTGAGATCGTAGGCCCATGGTGGAGATGTCTGTGCTCTAAGGTTTTCCGAAGTTTGAGAGTGTGGTCGATACAACCCCACCAGGTCTGAAACCGGCTTGATTCTCACGCGTACACATTTCACGGGGACTGGATACTTTGTGGCGAATAAGACCGGTGAGCAGTTTAGACGCGAAACCTACCAAGCTAAATTCCTCTGTGGTTTTCACACAAGGACCTGTTACCTTTCTTGTAAATCGGCATACTCACCAATTCACTCCTTTCCTTGGTAATCTTCTCGCTATCCCAAATAATTCGGAGAAGTTTTGTTAACTCCGAGATCAAAGCTTCGCCTCCATCCCTAAAAAAGATGGAGACCACCCATCCGGTCCAGCGGCTTTGTACCTTTCCATGTAACCTTTCTCCCGCACAATCTCCATCTCTGATGGAGGACTGATATCCACACGCATCGTTTCGTTGGCAGGTATATTTGAAAGGTCCACTGTTGAAGTGAGCCAATTGAATTGTCCCTCAAAGTGCTCCGCCCAACGCTCTAGATGATGTCCCTGAGAGTGAATCAGTGAGCCGTCGGATTCCTTAATTACCTCACTCACACCGGATTTCCGTGGACCAGTGCCTCTAATCAAACGGAAAAAATTGCGAGCATTGCCAATGGATGCAGCCTTTTCCACTTCCTTGCATTTCGCAGTCGACCACTGCTCACGGTCATTTCTCAGGCTCCTAATCAGTTGGCGTCTCGGGGCTTTGCGCACTTCATTGAATGTGGCATCCTGATGAACGGATCTGCGAGCGTCCAACGGAGCAACTGATGTCAAATATATCCATCGTTTGTGAGGCCTACTTGAACCAGAGTTCTGGGTGGCATTTGAAGCGGTATACAAAGTTTCCTTGATCTGTTGCCAGCCTTCATCTGGGTCGTGCATATCAGGCTGCATAGATAATCGTGTAGACAGCTCCGTCTGGAAATTCTATCATGGTTTATCGTCCAAGAGCAACTGAGCGGGACGGGTGGCACATCGTTAACTCACACACTTGCATACGTGTTTGTGTTTTCCATTGCTTGCCTGTACTGGCGCTTACCGTGCGTTACTACAGAATACACGTTCATCTATGCAAGCATACCTTCCTTCCACCTACTGATCTCGGGACACAACACTTAGCACCCATCAAAAATGCCCACCTAACGAATAACAACTGAGAATGAAACTTGGCTTTCGAAATCGAGTTCCATGCGCTAACCGGGAGGCTATCCGGGTTTAATTGCTTTACGCAATCATCAGAAACTGTAGGGCCATCATCTACTCAGAGCTAGACGTTAGTAACTCGTCGCACACAGCTATCGATTCTTATGATGAAATTATTTTACACGCATTTTTGTCTTATGAGCACTACGCTGAAGGCCAGTTCGTCCGAGACATTCATCCATCCTGCTTGACTTGTTTTAACTGATCATATAAAGCAAATACGTGTTCCTGCATCCATGCTCTTCATCATCTTCCAACCATGTGTACGGTCATGGACGCCTGTGGACGCATGCTGGGACTGATTTCTTCAGTACGTTTGTTAGATATGTGTTTTGGTTAATCCTTAGAGCGACAGTTAATCTATACCTCCAAACCTTTATCGTGGTAGGGGATACGTTCTCTCTCTCTTGGGTTCAGGGTCATTCGTCGATTTTCGAGTATCCGAGCTTGATCAACAAGTTGTGGAAAACCTACCTCCTACTGAGACGGTTTTATGATTATACATTCATAGTTTCCACCGTGCTTTTTCAGTACACCATCGAAGCTTATTATATTCACTGCTTTCAATGACTGTCCTTCACGAGGATAATAAAACGGTTCATATAAAACAGAATAATTGCGTTGTTGAGAACCTTATAAACAGTTAGTGTCCTGGTTCGAATTTATTTTTGAGGCCCATTTCTTTTTGGTGATTGGAGATCGACAGAGACAGATGCGACTCGTATTTGGGTTTCACGGTCATATTTTTTCTTCCCGTAATACTGTATTGTCGCTTTTTCTAGCCCCCGCATGTGGAATCAAATCATACAAACGCTTAATGTAATCAGGACATCCGTGATGCATTGCCGCTTTCACAGGAACGTCATGAGAAACATTGGACGGCACTTTATGGAAAAAACATTTGTTGGTCCACCTACAGAATAGTTCTCCGCATATTAACCGGAAATACGTGCAGATGGGACTTGCTCCTCCGTCAGAAATGAAAATTATCTGCTAGATGACTTATCTAAGAAGGTATCAAACTGCTGGATCGGATGGGTTGTCTCCGTTCATTTTCAAGGATAAAGACGAAGCTTCCAGATCACAGTTACCAAAACACCATGTAATATGCCAAGATCCCTAGGGCACGATGTGCACTGGAGACTTTATTGATTTACAAGAATGATGACAGGTTTCCTATGGAAACATGAGGGAATTAACTTGATAAGTGCCGCATCCGAATTGTTTTCTGGTTTTATTCTTCGCCGATAATCCAGCACTCGTGAAACCTGTGTGTGTAAGAATCAAACCGGTTTCAGACACTGTCGGGGTCGTATCTACCGTATTTTCTTCCTGTGGCAGATTTTAGAACGCAGATGCACCTTACTTAGGTACACATCCCTAACTCGAAAGCTGTCAAGTGAGTAGAAGACATGAGATCTATCGCTTTTCTAGCGTTCACGTCTTTACAGTCTTGCTCGAATATTTTCAAAATACCGTATCAGCAACCACAAATCAGAGTGTCAACTATACACTCTATATGAACAGGTTACTCTGGCTGATACTAATGTGGCGTCTGTCTCTCTAAATAGATCCCATTGACATGCATTGTTCTCTGAGGCAGGTAGAAGTTGGAGGATGGACTGAGTCAATCAATCCATAGCTATTCGAAAAGTTACGAAAACTTGAACCAGTGCATTTCACCGTGTAAAATGTATCACCGTTCCGAGTAAAGATTCACGGGTTGCGCTTACCTCATAGCTAGATACACTAGAATGAGTTCCACTCTGAATAGCGTTTTTGCATTCGAGCTCTTTATTTGGCTACATGATTTGTACCTGCGCGTTTACGTGTTCTGTTTTTTCTGATTCATTTCACTTCTAATTCGATGAAACTGCAAGATTTCAACTAAAATTGGAATACAGAAACGCGAGGTTAATGGTTGAAGGAACCAAATCGAACTGAAGTTAATCCTGCAAATGGGTCGTGCAGCTTCTAAACCGGTGCAGTTTTACACTCCCGCAAAACACAGTACGATTTGTTATTTGAGGTTTGAGAGTGATCGCTGTTGTGGATTTGTAGTATCTTTTCAAACGGATTACCACTACTTTTTATTGTATGGAAGAATTTAAGGCTCGAAAGACGTAAGAGCCACTTGATAAATCTTGTTCTGATTTTTTATGTCTTACCTCAATCAATTACCCAAGGATAATCCCACCGGCGGTCTCAGCTAGTTTAGTGTAATGTCCTGCCACTAGTTTAATGTCCGCTATTGAATGCGCATCTCTCTCTCTCTCTCTCTCTCTCTCTCTCTCTATATATATATATATATATATATATATATATATATATATATATATATATATATATATGGTTGACGATTCTGACCTAAGCATGCTTCCTACTGCTAGTCCTCTTTGTTTTGTGAACATGTACCAGAGTACCTTAAATTTTACTTTAATGTTTGCTGCCCCATAGAAGCACCATACATCCATCTCAACCGTTACTCTTCCCCTCATCCGAAACAATTGCGTCGTATGGAGGAGCACGCTTTTAAGGTTAGAGACCATGGTATAGTGAGAGCTTCATGAAAATCCATGAAAACTCAGCTTCACAGACTGAACGCTTTGTACGCCCAATCACTAACCGCTAGCAGCAATTGCAAGGAGAAGTGGAAGACGATGACGCACCTAAGCGGTGCCAATTCTCGTAAACAGATGTTGATGAACTCAATCGTCGCTTCACCGCTGCCTCATATCTACAACTCGTTCCCAACCCCGATACTGACTTCCACCAGAACTCTGCCACGGAAAACGCCACCTCATTGGACGTATACAAAAAGCTCACTCACCTCCACGCGAACAGGACAAGCGGCCTAAACTGCTTACAGCCAATTCTTTTAAAGGAATGCGCAAGCACATTATCCCTCGTATTTTCCGGTCTATTTGACCTATGTGCAAGTCGTAATGTTATTCCCAATTGTTGGAAAGCGGTTTCTATCACTCCAGTACCAAAAACGGGTACATCTAAACATCGTTCAATAGCTTGCATATCGGTAGCCCTTAAGCTTTTTGAAAAGATTATATTGACAATACTGTCCGCCCGGATCGGTATATTGGACCCCTAAGCGATTTGCATATCGCCAATCACGATCTACCCTCAATGTCCTGGCCTCTCTCATCCACTTTGATTTATCATCTGTTGATCACGAGTCAAGTAGTCAGGGTCTGTTCCTATGAATATAGTGACGCATTTAATTGCGCAGACAGACCGAAATACTTCATGTACTTGCTAACTCGGGCGTCAATACCTCCAGCATTAATCTTCTGTTCAATTACTCTTCCAACCGACAACAGTTTACACGATACTGTAGTCTAACTTCCACGCTTTCCTTAACAAAAGACGTTCTCCAGGGTGCCATTCTGTCACTGTTCTTGATTTCTGCTTATATGTCATCCATGCCCGTTTATGACGATTGTCTTCCTCGTAATTACGACAGTGATGTAATTTTTGAAATGCTCAACTCCAGCAGCTCCACGTTTCCCTTTCCACAACAAACAGTAACTGAGCTCGTCAATCGGTCTTCAGATCGAAACCTAAGGATGAATCCCGCAGAGCGCTCTGAAATTCTGTTCTGTCTCCATGAAACCGATCAATACCCTAATCTGGTGGTATCCGAACCAGACAGTCATCAATGGGAAACCACTACCAAGAATATCGCCTGTAAAGTAGCTCGGTGTAACCATCAGCCGTGGCCTTACCTGGACAAGTCACGCCGCGGCTGTCTTATCCTAAAGTTCGATGACTCACCTTTTACTCTATGCGACTCAGGTCATTTTCTACCCCCTATCATTTAACAAGACATCTTTTATTTTCTTGCATCCTTCCGCGCTGTCTCTATGCTTACTCTGTCATATTCCCCGTGTTGTGGAGTCTGCGTGCTACTTACCGTGCGGTAAGTAGTTGGTTGCCTGAAAGTCAATTGTGGTCAATCATGAAGCGACAATGGACTTGATTATGTCACACGGGCTAAATGCAATAAGACGAAGAAAGGCTTACAAACCACATGATGACATCCCCGATCAGATTATGACTGCTTTCTTATGGACTGGACACCGAAGACGCGAGTAATCAGTCCTGTTTTTCTTGGTTGATTTGGTCGATGTCCAAATCGGAGTTTGTCAATAGGCAACCTACTTACCAGGCACGTTTTGTGGATTGTAACACCCGGACTGCTTGCGAACGATTTTGAGATTCTCGTCGGATCACTTGAACATTTATGTCGACATAGTGGCATCCACGATATCGCAACCCAACATCACAAGGCATGTCTGACTTTCTCATAAGATCTTAGAAGACAGCATATGCCCCCTTCATCCCGATCCTAACACTTGAATATCAATATTTGCCACTCGATTGTAATACAATTATCCGTTTGCTTGCATCAGAGCATATAGATCCTCTGTAGTTCCTTGCCCCGCCCGTTTCCTCACCAACCCAAATACCATCACCACCGACTTTCTTAACTCACTTCGTCAAACATACTTTTTTTTCTTGCTGCTGACTTTTGCAGTGCAGTGGTTGTGTAGCAGCTGAATAATCACCCTCGGGTGCATGGAACATATACTTGACTTGAGAATTACGAGATTCTGTAACTTATCAGTGACGCATCATGCCGGTTTAGCTTCACGCTGCATATCATGAGTGCTATTGGTTCAAAGAGGGCCTGATGTGGGATCCTTTTTTGAGAATGAATATCTAAACTTGTTTTACTCGGATGACCGTTTAATAGGACCCCATTAAAACATTCTGTGACCGTAATCCTCGATTTGAGACTGTACCAAAGTGTTCGCTCATTTAGATTTATCGACCGATGCTACTGGCCTACTTGTTAGTAGGTAAATGTTTTGATTAAATGATTATTCGTAAAGCCTACTGTTCGGCAATTCGCGCTTTGTATATCATACTCATACAATGCATAACTGTTAGACCACTGACATTTATCCAGGGCCTAAATGGTGGGCTCATGGAGGTTTTATTTCTCATCCATTTCTCCGTAATGTGGTTTAGTGTCAGTATTTAGAAGAAATGAAACTGATCACAAACTACCGACCATACAAAATGCTTTTCCCGCAACTGTTGTTCCTAATTGCATTTATTTATCTACAGTTTTTCATATATCCTCGTTTCTTCCACCAACAGGGGTTTCCAGACAGTTTGCCACGGGCGCACGTTCTGACAAGTTTGCGGGAGGTCTCTGCGCCGGACACGAATCCGCTCCTTCATCAATATACACGATCCATGGTATGTTCGCCCTCTCCTTCTTGGTCTCTTTGCGCAAACATGATCACTACTGCCTATGACGTGCTGAAGTGGTTGGATTATAAATGACAACTTTTTGTGCAAAAATGTATCTTTATTTGTATGAATTATAGAAAATTCTGCACCATCAGAGGTGATGATTTGTCATTGAACGTTTACTGGAAGGATAACGACTACTCTTACAGTGGTACTTCGTGAAACCTTGGAACATTCGACGAACAGTATTTTCCCCTTGGCTTCCAATGTCGTTGGATGTATAACACAGTTACGGTGGCTCGCCTCTTTGAGTATATGACCCGTAAAATGAATAGCTATATGGAGCAACACCTGCAAGAAGCACCTTTAAATTTCTGAAGGTGGTTAGTTCACAAAAGTTACTGCTAACGTGTGAAATGGATCGTTCTGGATGGATTCCGTTTCCATTTTGCTACTGCGTTCTTCACATTTTGTACTTTTAGGCGGTTATACATACTATATAAAATAAATTTAAGCCGGATAACAAACCAAGACATTAGGCACGTAATCACAACAAACACTCAGCTGTACCATAGTGGAGAAATCTAACGGCGATTAGATGTGCGAATCTCGAAGTTCCACAGTGGAAATTACATTGTACTGGGAGATGTCGGAGCTGGCTGCTGTTGCATGCTGGAAAGTCTTCCTGGTGACGAATTGTGATGGCTGTTCTGAGACAGTATGTCGTTTCCATGTACGTCTCAAGGTGAGCCGCTGAAACTAGACGCCTGTCCCACGTTCATACTTTGGCATGACTCAGCAACTAACTTACCGTCTTGCCTAGACAGTACCTCTGGCATAATCAAGTGGAACAACGTGAGGTACAGGTTGTTCAGGATCTATTGTCAATCGCTGGTGTTTGACTGTTGATTGCGTTTCTGACTTCGCATTGTAACATGTTTTGTCTCTATCTCGCTGGAAAATCTTGGGACAAGAAGCGTGCAATAGTTGAAAGTAATCAGGTCTGTACGATAATAATTAAAGACGGGGCTACAATAAATGATGGGTTTCAATTTACTTTGGTGGGCGACTGCGTTGATCTAAAACAAATGTTAGATTTGATGGAGGTGCTCAAGAATGGAGTATCAAACTGATCAACGAACCGATCTTTCCATGCTGGTGATTCACAGGTGATCTGTAGGATAGTTAAGTAACACGGAGTTGTCCCCGTTGATTCCAGCCGTGATTCGTAAGAGGGCTTTATGTCTCGTCCTGACTCCTTTGTAATTTCGGTCCAGCTGTCACGTCAATTTCGTCCTACCTATGAACCGCATATGTCATGTCAAGTCGAGTAAATGCTTTGCGCACCCCGGTGAATGAATAGTCAGCCTTCATATGACCAAGTACACATCCTCGAAAAGGTTAATAATACAATTCAAAAAAAGAAAAATGAAGTACTGGGGTAATGGGCGGTGATCACCTGCGTTATTTCAGGTGTTGTTAGTCGTGATATTACAGAAACTGGGTTGTGCAAAAACCTTTTTTGGTAGGAGATAGTGCGTGCATAAAGTTGTTTGTATTGAGAGCGCGTGGAGGAAGTGGATATAAACTTCAGATCTTTGTGATTCGGGTGAGCAGAGTCAGTAAGAATCTTTGTGAATAGATTTTGGCATGCTTTGCTATGTTGGAATGTAACAAAGTGGGTGAAATGTCGTTGGGGTAAGTCGCTGGCAAATAAGCAATGCTCAAGTGATCTGGCAATGAACTTGAAGTCTTTTAACAGCACGAAAGGAGGGTCAAACAGCTGAGGTAGGACACACGAAAAGACGGAGCGTTTGATAGGAGGAGTGAGTGCGGAGTAAAATTCGAGACGTGAAATATAAAAAAATAAGCGTCTGGTTTTCACAAAAACGAAACCGACGTGATTGGATCGATCAAGGTTACGGGCCAGAAGGATCACGAGGTAATTAGCTATATCAAGATGATTCAGATGTTCCCCATTTATTGAAACGGAAGTGCAATCTTTTTGAAAATTGGAATTTCTAGTACCGTTCAACAGAGGAAATATAATATCACCACACTCAGTTCGGTCACAGCCTAAGTTATGAGCATCGGACCAGTCTAAGATTTGATTGGTCATTTTGTAGGGCAGGAAAACTGGAATGATAAGCAAACGGCATAACAAAAATGACGTCATCTGCATTATTGTTAACTAGAGTATTTTCATGTTCGGGAATAGTGGAAATGTCCGCAGAAATACAAATGGTGATTATGTGGCACCTTGGGGAACGTCATGAGTAGTGGTAATAAGAGGTATTGCCGTTATAACGGGTGAATTGCTGGCGATTGTGAAGATACTCTGTCAACGAGGAAACGAGAAGGGGGTTTA